>OY728163.1:128917906-138917906 GCA_963277665.1 Viscum album
TATAAATTTTCCAAATATAAATACATTTTTTCTCATTTTTATTCATGTATTATATACATTTTTAAATGGTAAATTATATTATTTTTATAAAATTTAATTTAAAAAATGTAATAAATAGTTTATATAATTTCATTTAATATAAATATAAATATTAAAATTTACTTTTTATTAATATATTCTATAGTTTTATAAAAATATATTTTTGCTGTATTGTGAAACTTCCACTGGAACATCCACTAGAACTTCTAGTGGAACTCTTAATGGATTTATAATTGTTATTTACAAATATTTTTAAAAAATATATTGAATATAACTTATAACTACATTTATTATGAATTTTTCCTAAATATATACATTTTATTTAAATTTTTATTTATGTATTATATAAATTTTTAAATGGTAAATTATATTATTCTTATAAAATATATGTAAAAAATGTAATATATATTTTATAAAATTACATTTAATATAAATATATTTATTCAAAATTTAATTTTTATTAATATATTTTTTGGTTTTATAAATATATACTTTTTCTGTATTATGCAACTTCGCGAGGAACCTTCATTGGAAAATATTCTAGAACTATTAATGGATTTATAATTGTTATTTATAAAGATTTTTTAAAATATATATATTTAATATAACATATAAGTTCATTTATTATGAAATTTCCCAAATATATACATTTTATTTACATTTTTATTCATGTATTATATATAATTTTAAATGCTAAATTTCATTATTTTTATAAAATTTATGTAAAATATTTAATAGATATTATATATTATTGAATTTAATATAGACACATTTTTTAAAAATTAATTTAGATTTTCTGCATTTGTTTTTCATTTGGTTTATTTTTTACAATGGAAATTATTTATTGGCATTTTCCCATTTCAATAAAAATTTGATTTTTTTTCAATTTTTTATTTTTTATTTTTAGTTCCATTATAAAATATATTATTTTTATGCCATTGAATAATTACACCATAAAAATGATTATAAATATAAAAAATAATGGGATTCTCTTTATTTGAGAAAATTGTGTTATTTCCAAACAATTTTATTACAAAACTTTATAATGTAATAATTTTTTGTTATATTTTTCTAGGTAGGTAGTTTTAATTTATTTCATAAAAAATATTTTTAAAACTTACAAATATTAATAGCTGTTTACAAAATTATTTAAGAAATAAAAAATTGTTATGTTTTAAAAAATATAAATTTATAGAAAATTTATATTTTTTAATGTTATTATTTTTTTATAAATTGATATGTTTTAATTATAAATTTATATCAACGTTTTTATGTCTATTTTTTTGTTTTTTATATGTTTATGTTTTGTATAATGATTTTTATGTTTTGTATATCAACATTATATATTTTTTTAATAAGTTATATTTTTGTTAATTTAAAGAATTTTTATAGAATTTTAAATAGAACTTTAATATTCAGCATTTTTGTTTTTTGATATATATTTTTGATATGTTATTTGATGGTTTAATTTTTTTATGATGTATTATAGCTCTATGGTAGTAATAAGAGCCAATGATAAAAACGAGTTTTTTTAAAAAATTTGGCAACCCATTTTTTTAAATTTTACAATCAGATGGTTTTGATTTTTTTAACACGCATCAGCATCTCAAGTGTACTAGACTTTCCTATAAACCATTTTAACTGGAGATGATGTTAGCCCTATTTTGGGGTGTTTTGTGCGGTTTGAATGCGGTTTTTATGGGTTTCCACTTGACCTTAAAGTGGATATTTTATATATTCAGAAAAATGATTTGGATGATCTCAGAATTTATTTGAACAAATTATAGCATGATGGAAAAATTTTCAAAAACAAAATAAAACATGTGGAATATTTCTTATGAATTTTCCTTTTCCCTATTTGATATTTTTGGAAAGGAAAGACATAAACTTATTAATTTTTATATATTCATAATCATCCATCAATGTGATATACTTAAATGCCTTGAATTACATTTTTTGAGAGTTATCTATAACCAAAGACTTATTATCACAATTAATAATCTCCTATATAACCAAAGTGCTATGGAGACTCTCCAATATCATATCTTAAGGTCATTGTATTTGAGTACAAATACCTTCACAATAAAATGATGTGGAAATATTCCCAGGATCCTCATCATGATCATGATATCATTGATGGGTTTTCAACGTCTACACAATATCTCAAAAATTACATTCACCATATCAAAGAACGCATTAATGGATTCATTTGAGTGTATCCTCATGTACTTATAATTATTATATTGAAGCTAAGATTTAACTTCAACAACTTATTAATTAACTTCCAAGATGTTGAATTTTATTCCTAGATAGAGTGTACATATTTATATGGCATCACCTTTATATATATTAAATTTTATAAAGATTATCCTAATTTTTCCAATCATCCTTCAATGATAATTGATATGATGAGTATGGAAGCCATGTGAACATCCATTCATAATGGTCTCAAATAGTGTTTCATCTTATTTTTCAATAATTGAAAATTGTTTCCATAAAAGATCATAATTCCAGTGTTGTTTAAGATCACTACCATGATATCAAATAAATAAAACTCTATTGGGAAACCTTATCTTTGATATCACTTATTAGTCCTAATCAAGATTAATACCTTGAGTGGTGGGGGGGGGGTTGAATTAGGGAATCTCTATTTAATTAAACAAACATCACAAAAAATCTTGTCCTTCCATTATTAGGAACACATATCTCCCTCATGATAGATATAAATCAACAACTAAAGTAAAGACACACACACACACACACACACATTTCTACCTGGTTAACCCAAATTGGGAGAATCTAAGGAACATAATATAATGATGAATTTATGTACTAGAATCACTAAGTGAACTAGTTTTTTTACAACATATAGTGGTCGTATTAACCCTCTATGTTTTAAAACCACATAAATATAGATAACTTTCTTCTCTGAATCCCTCAAAAATCTCAATGCTCCTCCAAAAAAATACATCCCAATATCCACCAAACTATGAATATGATTACACTATTAATGGTTTATAAATTTTCTCTCACTTTATCCATGTGATGAAATCCATGAACCTCCAATAACATTGACACATGGATCTCCCATCTCCATTCTCTCCAAATTTTCATTACATATCTAAAATATCTTTATTTTCTTAATGATCTCTATTCTCTATTTTACAGATAAATATATATCTCCCTTTATGAGAGAATATTCAAGTTTAACCTTTAAATATTAATGAATTCACCTTAATTATAATGAGTAATTCATCGAAATAGGCTTTAAAATCTGAGTCAAACCCCCATTTAAAAGATCCCATAAGATTCCCAAAAGAAAGGAACTTTGAAATCTATAAATCTACTAAATTTACTTTATTATGATGTGACCCTTAGCTTCATGGAAAAATTCAATTTTTTAGTTAAAAATTATGAAAATATGTTATTTCCATTTTTTACTCCACCACTACAGGATACACCACTAGTTTTAGAATGCAAGGTTTACTCCAACAGTGACATAAATTTCATTCGTATCTGGTTCTTCTTTAGATTCCTATCACTGGTTGATATTTAAAATAAATTATATGTGAAATATATTTGGTTTATTAAGGTTTTATCAAGGTCCTCTCAATTATTTAAACTATATTATCATGGATCTTTGGGGTGATCAATACATCCTTGGTTGATTTTCGTGAGATGAGAGAGCACTTCTTGGGAGAGGATTCACAAGGAGAATGAGGATATCATAGATTAATAAACTTACTTCAAGGAACACATCATTAACATCAATGTGAAATCCTTATTCTCTAATTATTGATCAAATTTTGAGGTAGTTATTTGTTATTTATGGATTTTTCCCTATTATTTGATAATTCAAACATGGTTCATTTATCTGCTTTGGATTTTTTACCCCATAACTAGAATAACTCCATTGATTTATTGACCAGTTTTCCTTTTCCCCTAATTATATCTATTTCACTAGATATCATCTATTTATTTCTTATGATCCCATTATTATGATTGACTTTCTAGTCTACTATCACCTTCGATGATATCACTTCATCTTTAGGCATATATCTCTTTATTTCATTTCATATTAATTATTATCCTAAAGAATGACATTTATTTGACTATAAATCAAGTTTTATACATTATTGAGCCTAGGATTGTGTTGTATTCTATGACTGATAATGGAGATAATGACTTATGAAGGTGATGATGATCCACAATTGACTCTATAATAACAACGGTGGTAAAAACATAATATAGTGAATAGGGAATGATGATTATGAAAAAAATCCTAAGCTTCAATGGAAATCCTATTTTCTAGCAATTGAATGCTGAAAATCAATGACCGATGATGATATCTTCTAGTTCGGTGCCTTTTATGAATCAATAGGAGAGATAAGAGGTGAAATAATAAGGACCTAGCCATATAAATTACATATTATAAAGACTCTAAACTATAATTCACATTCTCACATTACCAAATATCTCTTAGGTATCATGTTTTAGAGATTTAGGTCATAAATCTTACATAACAAACCAATATATTACAATGTGGATACTTCTATTTAGTATCAATTTTTTCTATAAAAAAGTTATTAAAAGAAACATATTTTATTTTCATGAAATATCTTCTCAAATTTCATCTTTAAATCATCATTATACCTACTCATCCCATGAACAACTTTTTACAAAATGGGATGAGAACAAATATATCATTAAGGGATATAACAATAAAGAAAGAAACCATTAGTCCATGAATACTTATAATTGTTTTCCATTTTTTAAATAAAACTAGGGATAAAAATAAACATATTATCACCCAAGAAATCACCTTATTTTCCAAATTATTTTTATAAAACATTTAATAAGAAATATTAAAGGGAAAATAATTCTTATAAAAGTTTATTTACCATCATAAAAATAATTAATAAAAACATTTTTACAAAGTTATGCTTTTTACCCTTAAAAAGTAGCATATACATCCCTTTAAACATAAGATCATTATCTTACCTTGATGAATATTAAGATTTCTATAAAAATACATATTAAGAATAGATATAACATGTAGGAAAAATGGGTAATAATTTACATATCACTCTTAAAATCACTCTTAAAAATTGTATAATCGTATAATCTACTTCCATATATAATGAATTAGAGGGCTATGATTGACCCACTCATCATTATTTTATCATAGAACCACATATCCTTGGTTAATAACACAACCACCAATCCTTGGGTTATAATGGAACCACCCTTTTTTGGTTTATAATGGAACCAAACATCATCATAAACACTTCCCAATAACTATAACATAATATTTAAATACGAAAGATTTAATTTTCATATTTACACTTATAAAAATATTATTTACACCAATAAGAAAACATTTCTAGATACTGAAATATTAAATCCATCTTAAAATCCATTTTGAAAATAACAAAACATTTTGGATGATGACTTTTCTTTTATGAAAACATAGAATATTTTAATTAAATCTAAATATAATATAATGGATATGATGGTGGGAAAAGTCATTATCTCCGTATATGTTAAAGTCAAACATTATTTTTTGTATTTTTATAAAGAAGTCCAAACATTCGATAAAAATATTCTATTTGAAAACATTTTAAAAAAATTTAAAAGATACATAAAAGGACATTTAAAGCACTTTTATTTACATATAAATACATCTATAATATAATTTAAAAATATGTATATTGAAGAGAAATAGTTTTAAAGGAAATTTTAAAAGAAGATTTTTTGAAATAAAGTCTCTTACATTGAGTTTGAACCATCATGTACAATATTTATATTCCAAAATAAAACAATTATGTTAATTATTTAATTTTATAAGAACCCTTTTCAAATTTATTACTCCTCTTACCATGTTATAGTCAGTAATACTAAATCAATTAATTTCATGTTGGATGCTTTGACAATATTTATCTCATGTGTCGAAAATGAATTTTGTAGGTTGATTATGGTGAAAGGGAAAATTATTCCATCATACAGATAATAATAATAATTAAATAATGATTTTTATACAAAAATTATACTATTAAAACCAATAATTATTGATGGTTATGAAAAATTAACTATATTACAATCATGGAGGCGGTTGGTCCTATATACACACACGAGTTGTGCTTATATTTTTCAACGATCATTATGGGAAGAAGGTAAGTATTATTTTATCATTAAAAATGTTAATTATATCATAAATAACATATTATATCATTATATATATATATATCATCCATGTGATGTAGTGATGAAAAATGAATCACATTGCTATATGGAGGTGGTTCTACACGTACGGACGAACTATGTTATCATTTGTTAGCGAATGTATGAGTAAGAAAGTAAATAATATAATATCTTATAATAATGATAAATATATCATTAATTTTATATATAAACATTAATTCAATCATTAAACCCATACTAGAGAGATGATGAGGGAAAACAAATTACAACGGTTCGTTGGTCGGTAGTCTGCTGTACATAAGAACGGAGTATTTGTTTCCCATTTGATGGAATTTAGATATTGATATAGGTTATGACATTAACATAATAACATAGTACTATATTGAAAATATTTTATTTTATTTTATCATGTTTTAATCGTAACTGGATAAGTTATAAAAGATACAAAATGAAAACACTTAATCAAAAACTATACCTCTTCTTCAGAAAACCACCTTTTATTTACAACTTAAGGCCACTAATTTTGGTATTATGCCCAAAATAAAACATCTATGATGTGATTAGGTATGCAAGGAATGTATTTGGGTAGGTATTTTCTGAAACAAGACGTTTTTTAATTGTTAATAAATGTGAAGAAGAGGTACCCTTTTATAAGAGAAGGGAGGGATACTCTTGGAATTCATATAGGAAAGTTGGAAGAAATACCCTTTATTAAAAAAGGAGAAGAAGAAAAAGAAGAATAAGGAAGAATAATAAGAAGGATAAATAATAAGAAAGAAGAAAGAAGAATAAGAAAAAAGGGGAACTCTGATAATTTCTTAAAATATTAAATTAATATAAATTAAATTTGATGTCCAAATGAATTAGAATTTATATTATTATAATATAATATGATTATGAGTTGATATAATATTATAATGTAAAATATATACATGTTGGGATCAAATTTTATCCTTGTCTTTTTATTTAACCGTTCTGATAATCTCTGTGATATCAATAGTTTTTACCCTTAGGGGGTTAGTATAGTAACTATAGAAGAAAAAACGACCTATAATTGAAATATGGTTGATATTTTAAACCTCATCCCAATAAATTGGCCAAATATTAGTTTTTTAGGAATTTTATATCATTTAAAAAATATTATTTATTATAAAATAACATTAATTTCAATTTTGGAACTATTCATTAAATTTGATTTTTAAAACTACAAGAAAATAATAGAACTTGAATCCAATGAATAAAAACCTCTAAAATATTTCATAATTATCTAAAAAATCACTCAAAAAATAATATTCATTTACATATTATTATTTATAAAATTCCAAAAAATCATTTATATTATTATTCTATTAATTGAATAATAACACCATCAACATTAAATAAGCTTTTAAAGCAAGAATTTCACTTCTAAAAATTTAAAATAAATCATCATGATAAAAAAATAATAATTTATATTCCAAATTAATATTTATAACTAAATATGTTCTTTATTATCATTATATTAAAAATAATATAGTTATTAAAAAAAGAGTGTGACATTTTTGTCTTTATATTAATTTAATTATAATAAATTAAAAAATCATGTCCAAATTAAAATAAAAAGAAATATATTTTACATTTGGATGATTATGTTCTTGATATAATCAGAAAATAAAATTAATTCAAGTTTTTTGATCATTTTTTAGTCCTTATCATTTTATTTTGAACTTTAACTATCCAATATACCCATTAACGTTGTAACAAAATATACTAATGTCACTAGTCATATTGAACAAAAATAAAAGAGACCTATTTACCAAATTTTGACCTCATGATTACAATTATTAATAATTTTTTTTAAGATTAAAAATAAATAAGTGTTAGACTATAATATAAAATTAAGCCAACAAAACACGACGAAAAAAAGGTTTTCAGAAAAATATCCCTTTAATAATAAATTTTTTTATACTAAATTAAAGTATATAATTCATTGAAAAATCAAAATTATTTTATTTTAAATCAAATGGAAATATTTTAAATTTTGAAACTAATCTAAAATTCCTTTTTTCTATGTAAATAATCAAAAAAGAAAATACAATCTTCAATAAATATCAGCAATTTTCACTATTTATTAAAAAGTCAATATTTTCAAAAAATTATAAAAAATTAATCATAATAAAATTTTCACTTATTGAATTAAAAATGAAATTAATTTTTTCAAATTAAAATTATTTAATTTGAAAATTATACATTTAACTAAAATATTACAAGTAAGGAGATTAGTAAGAGTATTTTTAGTTTGATTTAAAAATTACTTAATGATTTTATATTGATTATGACTATTTATCTCATGAATACTAATAAATATGAAAATGATGTATTCTATCATTACCTTGATTGTTACAAAAATTTATATACATGTGAAAAATACGGGGAAGAAGAGTTATTATCTATGAAATTCATGACCACATGACATGTGTTCCAAAAAAACACATATCATGTAACCTTATTTATATGATAGACAAGGTTTCCAATGGAGTTAAGTACCACACAATCATGTGGGTGGAACACACACTCTGTAACCCTACCTGTCTAGTCGAGCTTTGTATGTGGAGTACATGCCTTGGACCATGGGTCATCCCACATGTTGCGTTCCTTGGGTGACATGCTGTGTATATGTATTTTCACACACCATGTTAGGATATAAGATAAGACCATGATAGTATATTGTAGTAAACCTATGTACACTAATAAAACCACTGTGTACTTTTATTTGCATGTTTTACCACTTGTATCCCCTTCTTCATGACTTAGAATCCAATCCATGAGTTGAATTATGCTTCAATCATGATGGTGACTTTTGATTTGATTTTAAAGATAAGATGGAATATTGAGTGAGTGCCACTTATTTCATCATGGTTGGATGATGTTGACTGCTGAGTCTGATCTATAGAAGAAAATTCGTGTTAGAAACCCTCTAAACAATTCATTTATTTTAAGGTGTTGCTCCACATATCTTGTATAGGTAGGAATGACCATCCCATGTAATCACCTCATAGAATGAGTATTTTATATATGGATTGGAACCCCCCTCATCATTGATACAAGATAAGTCTTGAGTTCTCTACCCATTTTGGGCTAGCACCCCTTCAACCGTGACATGCCATTGATGAGGTGTGGGTCCCCTATAATTGATCTGGTGGATTGCATTGGGATACTGGAATTAGGAAAACATTGTCACTTGGAGATACAGACAGACTCATCATCCTTGGCTAGTTGGGAATAAAAAAATATTCCTTTAACTTTCTTCATTCAGTTTCTTATTTGAGTATATCATTTTTTATATTTCTTCTCCTCTATAGTCTTGTAGTTTTATTTGACTATTTATTTTTATTCTCCCCCTTGGTTTTTGAGGCATCTTAATGGGTATGTATTTACTCACACCTTAATGGGATTCTTCCCCATCTGTGGTGTCTTCGATAGATAACCATAAGTTATACTATGATCATAGTGGGCCTGATATTGGTGGAACTTATCAATACTGGGTGATGGTGATCATTGGTGGAGTTTGATTTTGGTGTTTATAAGAAAGAATCTCCCTTTACATTTTGTTTAGGTTGGTAATCACTTTATTTTTGGTTGTTCATGTATTTTATTTTCCATTTATGCTTTGGTTATATTTTTATTACTTCACTATAGTAATTCTTAGAGGTTATCGCATGCATTGTTTTTCTTCTTGGGTTGGTAAAATTATATTTATCCAGTGTGGTTGTGATGTACATGGAGGTTTATGGTTGTATAAATTAATTATTATATGGATTATCATATGTGTGATGTTCATAAATGGATCAATTCACCATCCCCTAACAAATTGAAGGTGAGATTGTGGTGTCACATTTGGCTTATCGTAAGTCCAAGTGGGGCACTGATGGGTCAGGTCATGACATTACTTATTCTCCCTAAAGACCCTTATGCATACCCTTTTCCTAAAAACCAAAAGTAAAAATTCTCTTATATCCTTCAAAGTGTAAAAAATAATCAATTTCTTTTACATATTTATAATACCTCCATTAGAATCATCTATGGTAACCCTCATTCACTTTCTTCAAGATAAAACCATCCATTCTTCCTACTTTTGGGCTTCTAGAAACTAGTTGCCACAAATATTTTCCTCTTGATATTCTCTTTAAAAGTTATAATTATGGAATCAATCTTTTTGTAAGATATAATTCATTAACCTGAAAAAGTTTTTCATATCCAAACCCAACAATATCTCACTTGAAAATTATTTTTAATCTCTACCACTAAGTATTCTTTTAATATACATACACATTATTTCTCTCCAAAATGTCTTTGTATCCACATGGTACCCCCACCATTATTCTCTTCATCCCAACATGAATTTAGAAAACAAATTCCTTAATAAATCCAAGATTATAACATTTTTCAATATATATACTAGATTTTGAGCTCCATATATCTTTTTTAGACCCAACACTTTATTACCATTAATGTCTACATAAAGTGATAATTCAACTGAATTTGATTCTTTATTGAATTAAACAAAGAATTTTTAGACAAATGGATTGTACATTGTGAATCATAAGAAAAAATCCCAACTTCATGCCACCTTTAGAAATCTTCCAATAAAACAATTTTCAAAATCAACTCTTTCCAATCTTTTGTTAATACAATGTACTCACTTACATTGAAAAAGTGAAACTAATGGTGCATACTTTGACATCCAACCCACAATTATACTTTGGAAAAGAACACATAGAATGTGGAGCTCTTCCGTGTAACTAAATCCCATTTCATGTATGGGTCTACAAACCCATTAAAAGATTCATAACTTTTAAATAAAACATATAAACTTATTGAATATTTTAAATTGTATAAGATCGGATTTTCCACATCATAATGTTCTATTTAGATATTTTCAATGAATAAACAAAAAACTACCATTTCTTGTGTAATTTACAATCAAGTATAAATGATAAAATTCATTAAGCTTCCAACTAATTATGTATATGTAACCATTTCCATGTATTATTATTTATATTTAGTTTGTGGTTCCTTATGTTTTCTCAAATTGAAATGTTTGACCTAAGGTGTGGTAACCCAATTTTCCATTCCCATTCTCAAGAAATCAACTACTTTCCAAATGTTGTCAGACTTAATGAAGAAGATTGTTCTCAAAGTTAATTATCTTAAAATATAAATACCTTTGATTAATATAACTAGATCAATATCACTTGTATCAAAACTTCTATAAAAATAATCTTTCATCTCTTTGATCAGTTCCTTTAGTTGAAATTCAATAAGTGCGTGATCAATATAAATAATAATAATGATGAAGATCCCATTATCATAATCCATTCAAAGATAAAAAATAACATCATTCCCCTAAATGAAATTTTGTTCATCCATAATGTCATTCAAATTATAGTTCCACTACTTTGGTGATTTCTTGAATCTATAAAGACTCTATTTCCTTACACACTTAAGATTTATGTTTTTTCCTTCAGGAAATCTTCTAGCTGCTCCATGTAAATTTCTTCATCTAATCCCCTATGGAGAAATGTTTAATTCTCATAAAACTATTTTAAATGATGTCTTTTCATTGAAACCACACTAAGAACCATCTAAATAGTATTATTTCTAACAAATGGAGAAAATATCTTAAAAAAATCCACATATTTTGTTAATTGAAACTCCTTTATGACTAACCATTCTTTATACCACTATATAACATCCAATTCTTCCTTAAATTGACAAAACCAATTATTTTAAATCACTTTCATCCTATTAGGCCTCTCCATTATCTCCCATGCACCATACACATATAAGGAATCTATCTCATCCCATATAGATAAATCCTTCCATTTTGAGTCCTTAAGAAATAAATCCTATGTTGGAATCTCATGTTCTCTATTTTTAAAAGAATCCAGTGGGGAAAGTTACTTTTGTATCATATAAAATGTAACCTAATACTTGTAGATCTCCAAAACCTCCTCTATAGCTTAGTTCCTTCTTGAAGCACTAATTCTATAACTCCTTCTAGAGTTCTTCCTTGATATTCCATAGTCTTTGGGGTATTTAGTACATTTATACTTCGAAAAACTATCAAAACATAACATATCTAGATGGTTTGGTTATTAAAAAACAATAGTTATTTTTGGTTTTCTTGAACATCCACAACATCCATACTTACTATTAGTTTAACATAATCTTTCTATGATACATTTATATCATTATTAGTATCTACAAGATTATGATATTTACAAAAGTTCCTATTATTATATATCACATTTCAACTTATAAAAACAACCAGAGTATTATTTTCCTAGAGTAAAAAAAATTTATTATCATCATAACCTAAAAAAGTAACATGCTTGAGACTTATCCACCAAATTTTCCATTTCCTTTGTGTCGACATGGCTATATGATATTGAACTAAAGAACATGATATTGGTAAGTTTAACCTTATTTCTAGACCATCAGACTTCTAAAATTTCCTACCTCATTAGAGAAGGAATCATGTTGATTAAGTATGATATGAAATTCACCACTTATGTGAAAAAATCCTTTGGTAATACTATATAAAAATTAATGATCCCTTCCTTCTAAAAAAATTATAGATTTTTCCTCTCAATGACTCTATGATATTTCAAATTACTTCATATGGTATTCTCAATAAAATTCCATTTCACCAGTAGAAACTCTATAACTCTCTACTTCCATAATCCCCACCATTATATGACCTCAAACACATTAGTTTCATTTTGTCTCTTTTTCAGCCATCCATCAGATGTAGGTCTTTAATACCTTAGAATAATTCTTGAGAAAAAAACCCAAAACATATATGTAACATCATTGATGAATGTAACATAATATAACAACCCATCATGGGAGTGAACTGGAGATATACCCCATACATCCATATGAACTAAATATAACTTTTTCTTCATTGGTGTATTACCTTACATTTTGAATGAAAAGATTTACTGCTTCCTAAGGAAAAAATATTTTCATGTTCCATACTCTATTCTTATCTTGTATTTTTATACCTTTTTCACTCCATTGACTAGAAATTTATGATATAACTTTGCAGAAAGATAACTTTCTATCATTAATTTCACATTTTGGTACTCATGTTATGTAAAAATACCCATACTTTAATTATTTATCCACCACCATATAACCATATGTAACTTTCCAAGGTCCATTCATAATATTTTATAGAAAACCTCATCATTAAACTATGAAATTAAATTTATATCTTTCCTTAACCCTGATATGTGTCGGACACCTTGAAACTATTAGGTCTAATGAAACTTCTTAATCAACAATAGGTTATTACTCCTCATAAAATTATAAGGTGTAAATATTACAATAATTAACCTAAAACCTCAATTCACAATAAATTAGAAGTAAACTTCACCTAAATCACTTGACTGAATCTTTAACCATTGAATAACCCAAGAAATAACTTATGAAATATATCCATGGAAATAAATAATGGGAAAAGTATAAAAAAAATATTTGTATAATTTTTGGGTGAGTCCTATTCCTTTGGGTTGATGGAATAACAAAAATAATTTTATTAAGGATAAGAAGATGATAATAATTATTGATCCATAAAAAATTACAATTGATTCCACAAAACAAAAATAATAGAGTCTGACCAGTCCAACAGAACACCTTCACCTTCCATTCTTTTTTGGGAGGAAGTTAAATTCATTCAAATATTTATGGTTTCCTTATATTTATCCAATGAATCCATCAATATTGACTCAAAATTCTATTACATAGTTCCCACTTTTGGAAACTCTATAGAAAAATATTATGTATACTTCCTAAATATGGTTGTAAGAAAATCCAAAGAGTTTCAATAGTGGATCTATTTTGATTCACACCTATAAAAGTATATCCAAACCAATGAAGATGCAGTAATTTAGAGGATAAGTTTATCTTAGGTTCAACAATGGAAAAAATCACAGGATCGTGAATGTCAATCATTCTTTTTAAGACAGTAAAGCGATCAGGGTTAGAAATACCCAGATAATTCCAAAAAATGATTTTCATTTATTCTTACGTTTGGAGTTAGGAATCCCCTTTTTCTTACCCTCTGATCCCTTTTTCCTAGATGACCTCCTAAAATTTTTGAGAATTTTTTGGCTAGAGGTTGTCTCCTTCTTACTTTTAATATAAGTAGAAGGGATAATATTAGTACCTACATTTGAGGAATATTTGTAAGGGTCTTTCATAACATCTTTAATAGGTGTGATCACATTGCTATTAATTAAAACATTCCTAGGATCATCATTATGAAAAAAATTAATTTTCTAAAACTTGAAGATAAAATAGTGACATCAATATTATGGGTACCTACTATAATATGTGTGTCGACATATAAAGGAATCAAGGTACCAAAATTGTTTATTGTAGGTTCTGCCTACTGTTCAGCTTTTTCCAATACTGAAAGGGGTTTGGTATCATTCTTCCTATCATAAAACTTATTCATAAGTTCAAATAAATCTCCCAGAGGACATGAGGTAGGTTCCGTGAGGCTTTCATGTTGAGTGTCGCTACCCAAACCCAAACGAGGACAAGCAGTCTATCCAGAGGAATTAGCTTTGTCAACCCTCTTACCTTCAGTGCATTCGGTGAAGATAATAGATGGACCAACCTTGCAATTACTTTCTTCTTTATCTGATTAAAAAAGCTTAATAGTAGAAGGACAATACAAATGTTTGGAGGTATTAACAGGAGTCTTACAAGCCTTGTTCCCCATAGAAACATGTTCTTTTTGAGATTTCATAGCATCCATCACAAGTGACTCTAATTCTTCAAGGAGATCAAGATCATTGTTTGTATTATCCTCCTCCTCTACAAGTTCAGCACAGGATTTACCTAAAATGGTCTCTAAGGGAACCGACTTATCTGTTTTTCTCACCTATCTTTCATTCTTCTTATTAGATGTTTCAAGGATATCAGAAATGGGATCCTTATCTGTATTATTTTTTCACACTTCTGTCCATTCATTCTCTATTGGTTGAACAACTTATTTCCTAACCACCCTACAATTTGATATTGTATGAAAAATAATCATACATATACCACAAAAGTGTTTTTTCTCTCATACTCAATCCTAACTTCATCTTTGTAGTCATTAGAAATAAAACTTATTGTATTAGGTATTTTTGATTCAAGATTAACTTCCACCATAACCCACACAAATATGATCAATTTAGTATTTAGGGTTCTCTATCTATCTTATGTGGAGATCCATTATAAGAAACAATGTCATTCAAGATCTTGGGATTCCAAAAATACCAGTTGATACTATGAAATCTAACCCATATATGATCCATTGTGTTCCTATGGTTTGGTGGTTAAAGGCATAGTTTTAATCAGATAACCTAAGAAAACTTGGTTTGAGATGCGTGTTACCAGTTTTCCAAACCCAATCTAAGTCTTCCTAGGATTCAAATAGGATATGAATGTAACCCCTACCTATTGGCACTAATTTCTAGTATGAGATACCCCAAAATGAGAAATTCTAGGCTTTAATTAATGTTAGGGCCAAGGATGATCATCTTTCATATATGAGATGCGATCCACGATGAAATATTTGAACATCTGTGACAGAAACACTAAGTTCTACAACTCTCTTCAAAGAATCAGAAAAGCTTGTAGACCTTTAACCTCTCTCAAAAATGGGGAAAATATTCTAGATAATGAGGATGATATTTCTAGTCATTTTATCTCTTATTTTGAATATTTCATTAATGTACTTGATATAAATAAAGATATATTGGATGATTTTATTCCTTTAGTTGTCAATGTGGAAGATAATTCTTTCATTTTAAGAATTCCTCTTGATCATGAAATAAAAGAAACTATTTTTAGCTTGAATCCTGATAGTTCCTCAGGTCCTAATGGATTTAATAATGGGTTCTACCAGTAATATTGGGATTTCATTCAAGATAATGTTTGAAAACTTATAAAATATTTATTTTCTAGTGGAATTATACCTCATGGGTTGAACGCACAATTACTCTCTTTGATTCCCAAAGTAGATAATACCTCTAATATTAATCTTTTTAGACCCATTTCTCTTATTAAGAAACTATATAAAATCATCACTATGCTTATTACAAATAGGATTACTACCATGACTGAAAAAATTAACTCATGTAATCAATTTGGTTTCATCAAGGGAAGATCCATCCAGGACTGCATTTTTCTTTCCTCTAAATACACCAATATGTTAGACAATGATAACACAGGTGGTAATATTTCCATAAAACTTGAAATTATAAAATCTTTTGATACCATGGTATAAAGTTTTATCTACAAAGTGCTTCAAGAATTTGGTTTCAATAACTCCTTTATAACTAGAATTAAAACCCTATTCAACTCATCTTCCATATCTACCCTGGTCAATGGTTTTCCCAAAGGGTACTTAAAACGCACTAAAGGTGTCAGACAAGGTGATCCCCTCTCTACAATCCTTTTGTCCATTGCAGAGGACTATTTAAGTAGATTGCTCACTCCCTTTGTAGATTAGAGTAAACATAATCCCATGCATTCTTCTAGGAATTTTAATGCCCCCACATATATCTTATATGTGTATGACATCATTATATTATTAGAAGGTGATAAAAAAATATTGGAACCCTCAAAAGTGCTCTCTCACACTACAAGGATGTTTCTGTTCATGTCCCCAGTTGTAAAAAATCATCTATCTTCTTTGGGAATTTTTTTGGATAAGATAAATGTAGTAATATCAAGGAATTAGAAATTAAATAATGATCATTTACTTTCACTTACCTTGGTGTCCTCATATTTTGGGGCATTCCCTAACCTAGCTATTTCTATAAAATTATTGATTAAGTTCTTAATCATCTATCTTCTTGGAAAGGAAAAAATTTATCTATGGTTTGTAGAATCTTCCTTGTCAAGTCTTTCATTGTCTCTAAAAGGGTCCACCCTATGATGGTTTATAAATGTCCCACTGGTCTTATAAAAAATGAATGTCTCCATCAAATTTTTTTTTTGGACTAGAAACACTCTGGATAAGAAATCAGTGACTATACCTTAGTATACTTGTTTCAACCATTGGATAAGGGTGGTCTTGGCATTAAAAATTTAAATCTTCTTAATGAGGCCCTTTAAGCCATACTCACTTAGAAATTTATCCACAATTAATCTACTTCTATTTCTTCCATCAAAAATAGGTTTCTTGATAAGTTGAAGAAAGACATCATGAATTTTATGAACTATTCCATTTAGACTTCTAGTAAAAAATCGTATTCCAATATTATGACCAACTATAGATCGATTGTCTCTAGGAACTCCTCCATGAACTTATGATTGGACAAATGAACTGGTGATTCTCTAATTTAAATCATCCATACTAAGAAAACTACAAAAAGTATTAATAATTCTATTAGTTATGTTCTTAATTCTCATCTTGATAGTATTCGTGAGAATGTATTGCATGCCATTGATAAATATTTGTTTTCTACTATGGATGATTTTTTAATATTGAAGCCTTCACACAATGGTATGTAGGATTCAAATTTTTTTATAGCCACTATTCTCATAATTGTGGATATGATTTTAATATGATAAAAAAACTTTGATAAGCCATGGATAAAGCCTTCATGATTTGCTACTATTTAGAGCATTTCTTAAACAGGGTTCCCACCGATACTTGTCTGTAATATTTTTGGATTCACATTTTCAAAACTTTTGTCTCTATAATAAATATAGCGAAGATTGTAACCATCTATTTCTTTCTTATGCCACAGCCTCTGCTCTTTAAAACTACATTTTTGTTATATTTGATTGTAGATGGTTGATTCTTAACTCTATTAATGCTCAGCTAAATCATTTTGTAGATATGGATAACTCTTAACAAATCATGAACTTATTTCTAGCTACAGTTACTGAGCTTCATCATGTGATATAGTATGATAGAAATGCAATTCTACACAATAATTTCTCACTCAGTCTTAATGCAGGTTGGATGAGGATCCTCATTGTTATATGTGAAATTATTTTGATTTAGAAGGGATATTGAAACAATATAGTAAACGACTTTATGAGTCTATATTTACTATGGGTTGATGGAATTTTTCATCCTCCACGATGCACTTTTGATGTTTTCTAGAAACCACTATTCTTTTGATGGATTAAAGATAATGTAAACTGTGCTTCTAAAGCCAATCTAGGCATTGTGAGATGTGGCACCATCTTTAGGGATCATCTAGGTCAGATCCTCTAGTGATTCTTTGGAAGCTGTGGTATTGAATCATCTCTAGATATTGAAATGATGTGTGATATCCATTCTATTTCTCTTTCTAATAATCATTTATGGAACAAAATATGAATTGAAAGTGATTCGACTACCATTGCGAAAGTGATTTGGAATGGTGTGATTCATCTGGCATGGTCGATTACTACACATTGGAAGTGTTGTCTCTGTTCACTCCATAACATTAACTATACTACCACTCATATCTATCGTGAAGCGAATATGGTTATGGATGGTCTAACCAATAGAGGAGTAAGTTAGGATATTACGTGGTTGGATGATCTTCCTGAAAATTTACATCCCCTTTATAAGAAATATTGTAATATAATCCCATATTTTAGATTCATGTAATCACTTTTTTATATAATAAATTGTGCATTGGTTTTTTGTCCAGGGCACCACTTTATTCAAAAAAATATTTTTGATTCTTAAACAATCCCTTATGAACTCTTTTTATTAAAAATAAAATGAAATTTTATTATATATCATTCATAGAGGAAAAACCATACACAATTATTTTTTTCATTCGCATTACCTTCTTCAAACTCATATAGGGTAATTACCAATCACTTGTTTCTATTTGACACCATATGGGCTACCTACTTCTAGAATTGAAATTGTTAGTAGTGACCTTTTCCACCATCCTTATATAAGATTTGGAAGTTATAATTCTAGAATCACTCACCATATAAGATCTAATTCCTTAGATAAAAAATGGTTTAAATTGTTGAACCTAAAAATCCTCCACATGGGAAACATTTTATAGGATCCACTAATTAGTCTATTTTCATTCTCACACCTTCTTATACTCTCAGACTTCCTTGATGCTACATGATTCCCTCACTATGATTCTAGTTATACTAGCCCAAATGGGGAACAATATTACATTAGTATATCCCATTTTATGTAATTTTTCAATATATTTTATAGATTTGGAATCTATCAATATTCCATAGATCCAACACTTTTTCCTCTAACAATTTCCTAATGAAGTGATACTTCAGCTAAATGTGATTCTTTCTAGAATAAAACATTGTTTTTTTGGAAAATTAAATAACACTAGTTGATTTAAATAAAAACATTATAACTTAATACCTATTTATGAGATATTATAACAACCCCTTCAATGAAATTAACCCCTTCCCATATTTCCTTAATGAAATTTACTCCAGTTTTTTTGTGGAATGTAATACTATCTATTTAGGTTTTGACATCAAAGTCATAAATTTCCCTCTAAAAGTGAACACATATATCATGAAACACTTCCATATATTTTAACCCCCTTTGAATTATTAGTCCAAAAACCATTTATGTAGTTCATTAGTTCTAAATCAAAGAGAAAAATACCTAAACCCTTTGGGATGAGAAAACTAGAAGCTTGGTTTTGGAATCTTGTCGCATCAAGGAAGTGTGTGAGAGGAAGGTGTGAATATTTAAATAAAGGAATTATTGGTGGATCATAGAAAATGATTCCCATGTGAGATATTATTAGTTTCAACTTTTAAGACCATTTTTATGCTAATAAATTAGATCGTCCAAAAGGAGGGATCATAGAAGTTGGACTTCCAAAGCTTGTATGAGGATGTCAGAAAAGGACACTGGGAATGT
The DNA here is from genome assembly GCA_963277665.1 of Viscum album. NCBI lineage: Eukaryota > Viridiplantae > Streptophyta > Magnoliopsida > Santalales > Viscaceae > Viscum > Viscum album. The sequence goes on from OY728163.1 coordinate 128,938,062, forward strand.
TTGAAAGTCAAAAAGAAATTAGACTAGATGATTTTAAATATAATCAACCAATTGGTAATTACACCTGGTGATTATAGTGTAGGAAATAAAAAGATAGAAAATACAAGCATAAAGTTTTTCTTCGCTGATGGATTTGTAAGAAATTTTCCTTTCAATTTTAAGAAAAAGGGTCTATGAAAGAGTGTTCAAGAAGTATACATAATATTAATTTATTATATTTTCCAAAAGCAGGAAATATGTACTAGAATATAGAGTTATGATGGAGGGATTGTTTTACCAAATTAAGGGATACCCTGAAAGATCTAAATGATTTGGACTCCCTCCCCAAAAATAATAGAAGGAGGCAATGATTGGTTGGACTAGTTGGACTATATTATATTAGCGTGGTGGAATAACTAATAATTTATGATAAATTGATCATTGTAATCATATTTTGATCCTTAATAAAAGTTTTTTATCACCCCTCCCCCCTAAGGATTATAACTAACCTACAAACTTTATAAAAACTTTTGTTATACATTTACCTTTATTTCCTTCAATGGTTGTCTTCAAAAAGTTATTTTCCAGTTTTTTCAGTGGTTAGAGATTTAGCGGAGTGAATTATGTGTAGTTTCTATATATTTTCTATTGAATGTTTTCAGGATAATTCTATTACGTTTTATACCTTATAAGTTCTATAGGAATAATATCTAGTGGTTTATTTGGATTTTTCATCTAAACCAATAGTTGAAAGGTTTGCTGCACATAACCGGGATAAGGAAGAACATAATTTTCATTACATAGATTGATGATGTGGTTTCCTATACAATATTTTTAGATGGGTATTTTAAAATTAGATACAGTTCTATGGTGGTGTCTAATGGATTACAGGATGAGACTTTGCGTATAACGAGAGTAAGGAAGGTGAAATTAATCCCAAATAGTTAAAATTTTCAAAGTTATAGCATGAAATTATGGGTTAATTGTGTGAGAAATGGATAAAAATCATAGCTGCTAATGAAATGTTAAAGATCTAAATAAATGAGAATGGAACATTCATAGATTGTTTTTTAGGAAGTATTATAAGGTTTCATTTTAAATGGACGGTAATAAACCTATGAACTAAATGATAGAACTTGTTCATATGGATGTATGGGGGTTATTAGTGGTTTATTCTCATGGAGGGTTTCTATATTATGTTACATTAAATAGTGATGTTCCATTGAATGTGTGGATGTTTTCTCTTATAACTAATTTAAAGGTATTCATAACCTTTTTCTAAAGGATGGATGAAAAAGATACTATATGAAAACTGAAGTATATGAGTTCTAATAATGGTTGGGAGTATATAAGTATAGAGTTTTAGAGGTTCTAATGCAGTAAGGGAATAAATTTGAGAAGACAATACCAAGTATAATGATACATATTAGAGTCATTTATAGGATGAACCAAAAATTTATTGAGAAGAAAAATATAAATATGATTCATAAAATATTCTATAAGGAGTTTTGGACAAAATTAGTGAATTAAAAAGTATATTTAATCAACATGATTTATTCTTATCTGATGGGGTAGAAATTTCTAGAAGTATTGGGGTCCATAAAGAATATTAAAATTAACAATATCAATTTCATTATTTTACTCTCGTACATTAATGTTTTTCTAAGTAAATGGAAAAGATTGAGGCTAAGTCTTAAGCTTGTTTCTTTTTTAGGATCTGATGATGAATATTTTTGTTTCTTACTCTAGAAAAATAACACTTAAAATTTTTTAGAAGTTGAAATATGAAATTAAATGAAGGGATCTTGTGCAAATATCATAATCCTATATAGAATAATAATGTGATAAAATCATCATAGGAATATTATGTTTTAATAAAAATAAGTACGAAAGATATGGATGTTAAAGAAATCCAAGTGTTCACGATATTTTTGGAAGTGAAAAACCATCTAGATAGGTCATGTTCTGATGGTGTTTCCAAGACAAGAAGTACAAAATATCTTATAGATTGTAGAGGATTGAGGGAGATCTCTAGAGGATGGAGTTTCAATAGTAGTGATTCCTAAAGGAACTGAGCTATAGAGGGAGTTGTGGAGATCAACCTGTATTAGGTTCCAAGTGAAAAGATACAGAATTAACTTTTACCACCTTATTTTCATGGAAAATGGAGAATCTAAGATCCTATAAGAGGATTCATGTTTGAATTAATATAAATATTTTGAGTTATTTATTATAGATGAGATCAATTCATTACATGTTTCAAGTACATGGGAGCTAAAACAAAGGCCTACTAGGAAGAAATTTTATCAAAATAAGTGGGTTTATTATTTGAAGGAATACGAAGATGGTAGACATTTAAACAAGTAATGATTAGTTATAAAGGGTTTAAAAAAAATTGAATTTTGGATTTTTCTTAGTTGGTTTATCAAGTAGTGAAAAATAAGACTATTTTTATGGTGATTGGTGTGGTCGCAATGGAAGGACATCCTTTGAAGCTGTTTTGTATGAAGAAAACTTTTATTCATAGGGGTTTAGATGATGAAATTTACATGTAGAAGTATAAAGGTTTCATGGAGAAACTAAACATAAATCTTGTTTTCAAGATGAAATAAAGTCTTTATGGATTCAAGATAGAACCAAAGTAGTGGAATTAGAAGTAAAATGAGATTATTATTGAAGAAAAGTTCATTTGGATCAATGATGATCATTATTATCCCATGAAGGTGTATGATAATGGGAAACTCATCATTATACTTATCTATTTTGATGATATTATTATTTTATATCCAGTAAAGGAAATTATCAAAGAGTTTAAAGTTTATTTTTATAGAATTTTCAAGATGAAGGATCTAGGTCTTGATATATAGTTCTTAGTGATGAAAGCTGTAAGGGACATAACTTATAAGTAAATTATTCTCAATTATTACTAAATAAATATAAAAAGTACTTTGATTATTTAAATTGAGAATGGAAAAGACATTTTACAAATCCATGGTCAGACATTTCAAGTTAATTATAGAGAAGGAACGACAAACTATGTCTTTAGAAGCATACATGGAAAAGGTTCCCTATAATTGTTTTGGAATCATTATGTGTGTAATAGTTTATTTTGGACAGTACATTATGTATCTAATGAGTATTATTGGTATATTCTTGGAAAATATCTAAATGGAACATTGGGATGTGGTAAAGTAGAACCTCTAGTATTTGAAAGGTTCAAGAAGTTTGTATATTTTGTTCAAAAGAGTTTATCCATTAAAAGGGTTTGTAGAATCATACATCGAAGGGGATTAAGATACACAGAAGGGAACCACATATTATGTGTTCATGTTTACAGGGATATTTATGAGTTAGATGTTAAATATTACACTACTAGTTTCACTTTTATAATAGAATTTGAGTACGTTTCATTAATATAATTTTGTAAAGATTTAATTTAGAAGAATAGATTATTGGAAAATCTTAAAAGTAAGAAGGAAGTTGGAAATTTGTTATGTGATTCACAAAGTTCAATGCACTTGGATGAAAATTTGATATTTCATTAAATAATAATAACATTATATTTAAGTATAAATTTATCTAGAAATTTTTGGTAGATATTGTGATGGATCTATGAATGATAGATAGATCTCATAATCTGGTAGATATATTAGAAAATTTTCTAGTCTAGGATGTACTAAGATAATGTTATTCCTTATTAATTCTTGAATAAATATAAGCATGGTGGGGGTACCATATAGCTTCATGTATGTTCAATAGAGAAATAATGTGTGAGGATGGTAAAAGAGGACATAATAGTACAACCTAGAAAATGAATCTCTTGTAAGAGATTTTTAGGTTTGGTTGTGAAAAAAATTATAGATAAGGAATTATATTTTTGAGAAATAGAGGTTCAAAAATTAAAACTTATGAATCCTAGATTTAGATAATATAAGTGTTAGGAATAAAAATCTGGAATCCTAGAAGTAGGATCACTGGATGGTGTCGGCCAGAATAATGTGGCTTGGTGTTACCCTTGATGGGTCTGATTGAGGTGGTATGAAGATGTAATGGAATTAATTAAGGGTTTTCTAGTTTAAAGGATAGATAATAAATTTTAATTACGAAATTGAGGCAAAGGGGATGCATAAGGGTCATTAGGGAAAATACATAATGTCTCGACCTAACCCACCAGTGCCACACCTGGACTGGTAGTAAGGTAAGTGTGACACCCCAAGACTACATCCAATAAACCTAAGGATGATGACTAGTTCCAAGAATTAATATCACACAAATGGGATGCCTTATCCTAATTAACTTGTACATCCACACACCAACAAGTATGTCAACACGAAGTTTAAATATAACATTTTATTCCCATGAGTAAATGATTGATGTGATAACCTCCAAGAATTACTACAGTGAAATAATAAAAATATGACCAATGTATAAAGTGGAAAAATACATGCCAAAACTAAAATAAATGGAGTCCCAACCTAGCAGAAAATGGGTAAGGATATTCCTTCTCTCAGACACACAAACCGAACAATGCCTATGATCACTATTAACCTATATTTCTAAGCTCCACCAATACCATTCCCACCATGATCACCATATAACTATCGGTCATCCATATAAGATAACACACATGTAGGAGAATCCCATGTATAGGTGAGTATGTCATACACATTAGTATTTCTTAAAATACCAAATGGAAAACAATAAAAATAAATTGTTAGCTCATAAAACAATATAAAAAGATAGAATTAATCCAACATCTGATATACTAGAAGAAGTAACCGAATAAAGTGAATGTGTCTGAGAGAAAGATCTTTATCTTTTCAACTAGATGAGGATGTTAAGTTTTTATACGTATCTAGGAGTTAGTCTTGTATTAATTATCCTCATAAGAATAACTATATGGGACCTGAACTACTCCTCACTGATGGAACATCACAACTAAGGGAGTGTTAACCCAAAGGGGGGGGGGACCCATGTCTTGTCTTACCAAAATGATGATGGGGTTACACTCTATAGATAAAATACCCATGATCTATATTGAGTATTGTGTGGTTCAATTCAACCTATACATGACATTTGGGACCCAAAACCTGATATAAATGTGTCTTCAGGGGGTCTTCCAACCCCTATGTCACTTTGAAGATAACACCCAAGTCTCAATGTTAGCTAACCGTGATGAAATAAGTTAACCGATTAAACCACCATGAATTGTACCTATGATATCAAATCAATAGTCACCATCATGATATTCATATAATTATACTAATTAAGGACTACACTTGGGTCTAATTATAAGTCACAATGAATGAGATACAATTGGTAGAACATCTAAAGAAAAGTACACAATGGGTCCCTTGGTTTATATCATGGTGCACTACCAAGTCCTATCATGATTTTTCCCTACTCCACAATATGGTGTGTGTAAATCCATATGCATGACATGTCTCTTGAGGTACATGTCATATTGGAAAACCTGAGGTCTCAAGCGTGTACTCCCTATACACATTTTGACTATCCGGTTAAGGTCACATAGTAAGGGGCCCATCACATAACAATGTGATATTTAACTTGTCTAGAAACATTATATTCCACAAAAATTAGGCTATGTGACATGTTTTCCTCTAGAAATCATGTAATATTGGTAGGAATTTTATTTAAAATAAAGTATTGTAACCTATATTTTCATGTATCCACCGAATTCATAACTAATATCCCTTGAAGGTTAGTCCAAGGCTCTAGTCTCGAAGGAGTCATCTTCAATAAATGATTTTCATCCTATGATTACTAGACAATAGGATTTTTATTGACCCTTGTGATGTCTTTCATGCTTGTCTCACCTTAATCAATATTTGAGGACTTTTCCAACCGTCGATTATATGGAGTCAATTTTTGACCATCATCAATGTGATATTTCATTGTATCTATCATCCATAAAAAACAAACATATATCATGGGTTTGATCATATATCTAATATAATTGATAGTAGAATATTTTTCCTTCCTTAATATGATAATGAACATGCAAATAAATGAGGGAGTAATGCATAATAAATGAAGTGAAATCACCGATGGTCATAGAAAACTCATAAATTAATCATAATAATATGTGGTTTCAACGAGGGGAAAACAATCCTAGATTATAAGTTGATGACTTGGGATAGAATGGTATTCCACTTAGAGGATCTCATTAAGGACAAACCGGATATGGTGGTCACCTCTATTTAATAGAGTCTATTCAAGGTAAACGATTCTAATAGATTTAATTTGTTCTAGAATGGACTAAAGATTTCTCATGAGGTTTGACTTTATCTATAATTTGAACCTAGTTGGATTACCACTTTTTCCCTAAATGTTATTTTTAAAATAAATTAAATTACTTAGAGGAAAAAACATTCTTATAAATCACCAGCTTCATGCTAGATATGGGGTAGAGGTAGAATCCAAAGTAGATAAATAGTCCATATTAGAAATTTTAAATAATAGGGAAAGAATCCAAAAATAAAAAATCAATACATTAAAATTGGATTGATCTTTAGATAATAATAATTTCACATTGATGCTAATTATATGTGTCTTAAAACACATTCATCAATCCATAATCCCCTTGGCCTCCTGGTAAATCCTCTCCCAACTGGTGCTCTCCTCTCTCTTGAAAATATCCCAAGGCTATACATATTACCTAGGATATCCAACATAATACGTATTAAATAAGGGGGAGTCCATAGGTAAAACATTAATAATCCAAATAAATTTCCCATTTAATTTATTCAATGTGTCAGCTAGCTACAACACTCCAAAGAGGAACCTGATGCAAATGGAAATTATTTCACATCTAGGGTAAACCAAGAATTCTAAAACCAATTATGGTTTATGGTTTCCCTATATGATATTTTATTCAAGAAGAAATTACCATTAAGGTTTTATTACAAGTACCATGGATATGATAAGAAACATTACATCGACCAGAAACAACGACCCAAACATGAACAAAGGTCCTAAGGAACTATTGGGAAAGAAGAAAGTCTTACCTTCATGGAAGAATTTGTGGTTGGGAATGAGAAAAATGGTCTAGGAGTCACTATGTATTCCATGGAATGGGAATAAATCCAAAAATAGTTATACAAGGTGCCATGATATGATTCGAGAACCATAATGTAGTAGAGAATCCCCTTGGATGATGATATAAGACATCAAATTGTTTTAAGTCATGTGACATAGATTAAACTGTTTAGTTTAATTTCATAAAACAAAGACATTGATAACATATTTTAACATAATTATTAGAGGATGGATTGGTTTTTATAAGGCTTAAGGTCACACAATTTTAACCAAGAGGGATTTCTAGAGTGAATCTATGAAACACAAAAGGTAATTCAAACCTGTCATGAAAGGAGATCCATAAAGACCTAATATTGAAAAATGATACTTGGAAGGACATTAATATAGTTTAAGGTAACGATGCATTGACCAAACCCACATGGTTTAGGTTCAGGATCATTAGACCAAGGGGATATTCGAATTTAAGGTCCTGGATCATGGACCAAATAGGTGTGATGGAGGGCCATGGGAGTGATAAGAAGGCTTATTTATAGGATAAGTCATCTCACAAATAGAGGTGGCACAAATTTATAATCATGATGTATAGAACAAGGAATGTTATATGTAGTTTAAAATCATTCATCTCTTACCAAATGGTATATTCATAGTTTGGTTTCATGGAATTTGGACCAAGGTCACTATGAGGGGGTCTACAAGGTGGAAAAATAATATTTTCCATAATAAGAAATATGGGGGTATAATTCCCTATGCTACATAGGTGTCATCATAATTGGTAAAAAAACATAAGGTCTTTATGTGTAGAACTAGGGGGTTGATCAAATTTTTGGTTATGTAACCATAAATGAGACTAAATTTAGGGTATTCATGTGGAATAATAGGTAAGAATAACCATATATGATTAGTGATCCCAGTTCCATATGAATGTCCTTAAATTATAATGAACACAGTTTAAGGTCCTGATTTGTGGACCGAGGGGGGTTGTGCAGTTTAAAATCATGTAGCTTGGATAAAATGAGGGGATCCCTATCTGAGACAAAAAATGGAATAACCAAATATTGTGGGGAGATATTCCACTAAGACTCCTAGGCCCACATAATCCATGATTGGTGTAAGAAACACGGAGTAGAAGAAGACTTCTCATTCTACTCAAGAGTTCACAACATGGGTATATGTATGGGGTAAAATAGACACATCGACCCTTGGATACACCCTAATAAAAGGTAGTCAAAGGGAGGGACTAAACTGGGATAACTTACATTACCAACATGTATAGGTATGTGAGTAGAGTAATGAAGAGTGAGTTGACTTCCACTAAAATAAATGAGGGGTGTAGAAAAGTAAATAATGACATCCAAAATTTTAATTATGAAGGAGGGTGATAAATAGGTTGAGGATGCCTACTATCCATGAATTCAAGATGCATGTTCAACTACTGAACAGTCAAGGATGGGGATAAGAAAAATTAGGGTCAACCAATGACTATGCATTCAAAACACATGACCTATAAAATTATTTTTAGAGTCCTCATGGTGTGTAACCTATAAGGGATTATAGACTTTAGATCATTATTCCAACACCATAGTGGTTCCCATTTAGGAATAGAGTGTTATGGGGATCTAAATCAAGAAATACCTAAAGGGTTGGTATGAAACGAAGGGGTTTTCAGATAGATTTCAACACTCTTAGTATCACACAGTTGAGGATTTGAAAAAATTGATGAGGTATATTAGTATTGATGGGGATCCCATCAGCATTCGGAATGGGGGGTCATTTTAATGTGATATAATGGAATTTGATGGTTGGGTATTAATCATCAAGATAGAGAAAGAACAACGATATCGCAGTTGTAATGGTGGTTGATGGGACCAGGATATTAGATCCAAGCATCTTGATGTATCTCCTAAAATGGGAATAACAGAATATTTATTTATCAAAGATGAAGTGTAAGGAAACCAACATTAGTAAGGAGGAATTATTCTTAATTAATGATAATAAACCAGTTTTGTAATTTAAATCATCATATAGAATTATGTTAGAAATTTAGTTTAAGGCAATGTAATAAGGATTTATGGGTTCGTGTAGTTTAATGTTGTATAACTAAAATATTGATCATATAGTTTAACATATTATGTTTAAGATGAATACTGGGTCTGCTAGAGTTTAGGTTCTTATAGGTTGAACTCGGTGATAAAATAGACCATATATCATGAAGGGTGAGCATGACCCATCATGAATTTTCAATGTACGATTCCTTGTTGAGGATCCCAAAAAGGTGTAAAAGGGGGAGGAATATTTGATATCATTTTTTCCTAAACTAGTGGGTTCAGTAATATAACTTTTATTCTTATAGGGACCAATGATGAACCTTAAAACATTTATTACTTTTAAATTTTCACTCTTACATTTTTTAAGTCACTGAGGGGTGACTTGTTGAGTGATGATTTGACTTTTTCTCAGGGTTCCCTTTTCTAGATTTTTGCTTGACAAACCTTTTTTTCTCTTTACAAGGGTAATTTAAGGTTATGAAATTCGTACCACATATAATTAATGTTTAAGGTCATATAACTTCAAAAAAAATTGTTTCACTAGTGTAACAGTTGTATTTGTTGAAATGTAGTATGAAAATAGTTTAAGGTTGTGATATGTAGACCATAATATGCTGCCAGTTTAAGGTCATAGAGCATGGAACAAATCACGCACAAAATTTTTGGTCATGATGTGTGAACCATTGAATGCCACCAGTTTAGGGTCATAGTGCATGGACTGTTGGGGATTAATTAGAGATCTTGTCTGGAATAAAATCTATTATGAACCTGACATGAATATAGGGAAGAAGAGTATTGATACCACACAAGTTCCTATAGTGATTAATAAACAATGTTTATTCCCATGATGCATGGACTATGAGAGTGTCCATCTTGTGAATACAATGTTCCTTAATTATGTTAGATAAAAATCCAACATAACCTCTAATACCACATGAGTCTTTCTCAACATACTAATCTAGGAGTAGTTAGAGATCACCTCATTACATGGGAATGCACAATAATTATGAATTGTCTATGTTTTGAATAACAAAAGTAACATTGAAGGTGAACCTTCATAATGAGGTTTGCATGGGGAAATAAATCAAACTAGCTTACTTAATTAAATTTTATTAATTGATAAGATTGTAACATTAAGGGAATTGAAGTTACTATATACCAATGTGATTAGAAGGAAAGTAAATAAAAAGATTTTATCTTGAATTAATAATCTTAGATTATTGTTATATGTTAATTCAGACGATGCTTAAACTGGTTTGTAGAGTTAACAAATCATGGAAAGAGACACCGTGATTCAAGAAGGAATAATGAAACTATGCCACAATATTTATATAAATTTTTTGAAATGAATGGGAAAAAGGATTTCCCCGTATCATATTGTCTATGCCATGGAGATTCCAAAATTTTAACTTGGATGAAAACTAGTGTACAAGATGTCATGTCTCATAGTGAGTGACCACACTATAGGGGAGGATTGATCAGAAGTCTCCATGACATAGTTTATGAATAAATTATGTTTTAAATCATATGAGATACTAAAACATAGTTAAAGATTGAGTCTAATTTTTGTGGCCCTATAAATTCAAGGTCATCCATGTAATAAATGTTGTGGTAAACTGTAATGGGTGAAGAAAAAAGGTTCTACATTGTATAGTGAAGGACCATACCATAAAGCATAGTTGAATGATTTATTTTGTGTCCCTTTAGAATTAGTGACCTCCATGTGACAACCTATAGACCATGTCAAAAAGGTATGAAATGGTTGAGAAGAAAGAAATTAAAAATAGTGGGATATGCTACAATGATATTAATCATTCTATAGTTCCAATCCTAACACCATATAACAACTCTCCATATCATTGAACTTTATATCTAGGCATATTCTAGGCTTTCTGAATAGCCATACAGACTTAGATTTACCCAACATGTTTTTTCGTTATTATAACTCAACATAACTCCCATTTTAAATATTATCATGAAGATCAATTAATAGATGATCCAAGGGATGTTAAATAAGTTTTTATAGGTAGTTGATGACTTCAATTTGAATTTGAATTATAAATTTAAATTTAAACATGAAGAACTATTTTGAATATATGGTTCATATTTCAAATAATATAGAATTTTGAGAAGTGTGAAACCAAATAAGATTAGAAGTCTAAGATGAAATTTTGATAAGTGAGGAATGATTTTGAAACCAAGAGACCATTCATCAAAGTTGAAAACCTATATCCTGAGTATTTAGAAATTTTTGGATCTAGATCATTCATAATCCAATTAATGTTTCTAGACTATTAGGTAAAAAATCATCATCGACCATTGAAGATCTTGAAGGAGTATATGTGAAAATATTTTTTATTCTTACGATCATGGAGGGAGATTATATTATCAAGTGGTGAAAGTGAAATCTGGGAGACTAAGAATATATTTATTTATTAATTTTTTTTATAGATGGTTGTATCTTTTATGGATTTTGGATGTGGTGGAATACAATGGATTTTTTGTTTTATAATTTTTATAGATAATTTAGAATCATTGTTGATGGTATTAACCAACATAGAATAGAGTATGATTTGGAGTTGAAGCATGTAAATTTTAGTGTACTTATTTTTAATCAAATTTCTACACATGGTGAGGCTGTGAGACTGTATTGAATGGATCATGAACTTTAACAAGTTATAGAAGTTATGTTAAGAAGGATAATTCATAAAAATAGTTTACCATTAATTTATCCCCCTTTTAGTGGTACCAAAACAAATATTAGGAAACCATATTTGGTATTAGAGGCATGCTACCTATGAAATCCAAGAATCATAGATAATATGATTTTTTAATTGACAAGTATTTCCTACCTTTAAGGGTACAAGATATCACAGTTGGAAAAATTAGATGCTTTCTAACCTCATTTTAATTAGTATCTAAGTGAGAGATGCTTCTTTATTTAACTTATTCTTAAAATTCCTCATATGATGCATACAGAAAACAAATTTGTACTTGTATGGAAAGCTACAAAATGTTATTTTCATGTCATTATTTGAAATGGTAAATACCAATATAATGGTTCTTGTAAATAAAAAAAATATATGGGATAAATTGAGAAGCTATTTTAAGGGAAAAGTCAATGTAAAGAAAGATAAGTTTCAAGTATAGCAGAGTAAATTTAAAGATGTGAAAATGGATAATGATGAGAATATAAGGTAAATGGTATAATCATAAGTAGTAAAGGGTTTTTAGAAAATATAGAGGACTACACTATTTTAAAAAACCAAATGTGGAATTTTTTAGATAGATTAGATCATAATGTTTAAAATAATTAATAAAGGGTGGATTTTCATTTGGATGAGCTACACAACATTATAATAGCTTATGAAATGTTGAAATTTCTATTTTTATAGATAAAAAATATGAGAAATCCTTTGAAGACATGAGAATAGAAAAATGTAAAATTAATTAAGAGTTCGATGATTTAAATATATAGGATGGTGAATATTTAAATCCGATTTTTTCTCCCTTGTCAAAGATATTCCTTAAGGGAAAGTAGAATTTAAAATTAACAAAATTTATTAAATGTTTTAAATACAATAATATTGGAAATATTGAAACATTTCTACCATAAAAGAAGGTCGAGTACTGTGAATCATATGGGGAAGAATAAAGTCCTCAAAACAAAAAATAGGATTACAAAAAAAGAATAACATCAGCTGTAATAAGACGAACATTACGTGAAATCATGGTAAAAATTTATTATCAAGTAATTATTTGGATTATGAAGTTGGTTTCTTTTCTCGTGTGAATAAAAAACAAAAATCACCATGCAATGATTATTATGGATAATAGAGAACAAAATTTAGCAAGAGTTGAATGAAAAATTGGATTTATGAATGGGAAAAATATAATACATCCAGAGAGAAAAGAAGAATACTGAGAAAGAAAAAAATTGTTTCTTTTAAAAAGGATGAGTATATCAAGATTTATATGACAAATAATAACGACTTAAAGACATATCAGTTGAATATTTATGAAAAATAAAACATAAAACATGATCTTGAAGAGAAGATAGTTGTGACCAATGAATAGTCATGTGAAACAAAATCTATAGGTTTTATAGTAAAAACTAAGTTGAAAAGGTGTAGAGAAGACTTAAAAAAATTACTTTATGTTAATTATAAGGTTCTAAATAAAGTGAGATGAAGTGTTCAAACAATAATATAAAATACCATTCCTTGAATTCTCATGTCAGATGTGCTATAAATGATAGTGTAGGTCTTAAAAAACCTTGTCTAAGGTTTGAACATGATAGTTTTCAAGAGACACTCTTCCTCATCAAAGAAAGTGGTGAAATTAAGAAAAAATATTTATCCTTAGGCAAGATAAAAAAATTATTCACATAAAAACAATATGAATCCTAATATAACTAATATCAATCTTGAAAAGATTAGTTCAGAGTTTTTTGTGAGTGTTTTTGAAGGTATATACATAAATCATTTGACTATTTTTTTAATTGGTATTTTCTAGGAAAGAGGAAAGAAAAAAGGCGAAACTTTATAGAAAAATAGAGGATAAAATCACAAGTAATTCAAGAAGTGATTTGATCTTTAAAAACAATTTATACTCAAACCTTATTTAAATACTTAATGGAGATATGTAGAAGATGTGGATAGGAGGGTCACTATGATGATATTTTCATGAATAAAATTCAAGGATACATTTCTTATGGTTTAAGAAGGAATAATTTTAAAAATATTAAGGAATTTAATGAAAATTCATTCATAGATGAATATTCAAAGAGGAAAAATGTGGAGAAAAATATAATTATAAAAAAGGATTTATTGATAATCTTGCTAAATCATCTAGAAATTATAAATAATATGGAAGTTTATGGGGTTATACAAAATAAAAAGGTTCGATAAGATGAGGTCAAGGTAAATGAGAAGTTAATTGAAGTGTAGAATACATATCCACATGTGAAAAAGGTTTCATTGAATAAAATGAGTAAATAACCTATTGATACAATTATAAGGATAAAGAATTCATGGTTGAGAGAAAACTCTCTACGTGAATGCTATTTTTAAGGAACACATGTTTCCTTAATTATTATCTATTATTATTGTAAATTTGTTCTATCTCACAAGGAATTAAACAATATGTTTATGGATATATTTAATTCAAAAAGAGGATTAATTTTATATAGATTTATACTAAATGATAAATAAGAAAGAGTTAATCCCTTGAGGGGCCATAATTTGAGAAGAATCTATCATGTAATGAATCAAGAAAATCTATATAGCTCTATGAAATCTATAATTAATGTATGATAATCACAATTTCACTCTATTGTTATGAATATATTTTATATATTTATCATGGATTTGTGTTGGTTAATCAAAGGATGAGAAAACAGGGGTGTTTATGACCAACACATAATTTTTCTGTGTTTGTTGAAGTGTCTGTAGAATGTTTTTTATAAATATGTTTTTGAGAAGCCCATATATGAAAATTTTGATAATTATATCACATGATAATTTATTATGGATAACATTGATTATCATTATTAATTATTTCATTTCTTCTACATCAAGTTTTCCCAAGTTAAATTATTGTGGATTAATCAAAGTATCATTGATGTGGAATCATGTGACATCACAAGGATATATAAAATTTCAAAATGTTGGAGAGGATTTATGAGGTGAGAATATTTCAAAAATTACCACATTGAAACTTTTTTCAATGGAAGGGTTTGGATTTATCTTTTATGCATACATATTGAAATATCATTGATAAGTGTTTTATGAAAAAAATAAAAATAGAGAGATTATTGATATCAATTTTTGAGTTGTATTTGTTTTCAATAAGACAGTGCCTTCATTGATGTCAATATATTGAATAATTATTTTAATTAAAGAACTATAATTCATGTTTAATGAATAATATAAGATCATTTGTATAATTAAATTTAGACGATGGTTGAACTTGTTTTTAGTGTTAAAATATCATGGGAGGGGTAACCATGATTCAAGAAATAAGAAGATACCATGACCTAATTTGTAAACCACACTGTAAAATAAATAGGAAAAATAATTTCACCATAATATGTTATCTATACCATGTAGATTCTAAATTTGGTAGTGGGATAAGAACTGGTCTATATGACATCACACCATTGATTTAGTGACAACACCATAAGGGAGGCCTGATCAGTGGTATCCACATTGTATTGGATGAAAAAACAAGGTTCTATACTATAGGATTATGTTACACAATGGTGGAGGATTTGGTACAATTTTTATGGCCTTGGAAATTTGAGGATTTCCAGTAAACATAACATGAACAACATCATAGTGGATGATGTAACAAGGTTCTATACTATATATTGAAGTTTCACACCACAAATCCATATATAATGATTATTGTTTTCACTGCAAAATCTATGACCTCTATGCCATAGGATATAGATGATGTCTTAAAGGATTGTAAAATTGGAGAAGAGACCACTGAAAACTATATGGATACACCATAGTAATATTCACCACGCTACAGTGCCACCCCTTACACTGTATAATACCTATAAATTTCATATAAGTGTATTTAGAGGTATATTATAGGAATTCAATACAACTATGATGATGTGAAATCACCAAACATGTATGGTGGTTATTCTTACTCAATAAAACAATAATTTATAATTGTATTTAAAATGTCAATTGATAGATGATCTAAGGAATGTTTAATAAGTAGTGGGAGGAATTTGAATATTTGAATTTGAAATTTAAATTCAAACATAAAGAAGAATTTTAAATCACCAATGAATAATTTGGAGAAGATATAATTGTGATAATTGAGAAAATAGAGAATAAAAGAAGTCAGAGAATAATAAATTGTGAGAATTAAGGAAGGAGTAGGAATATAAGAGATCATTCATCAAAGGAGAAGATCTATTTACTGAGTACTCAGAATATTGAGGTAGTAGATCATTCAGAATTTGGTTGAAGTTTCAAGAACAGTAGGTTAAACATCATCATCAAATGTTAATGATCTTGAATGAGTACACATGCAATGTTTTATAATCTATATACTCATTAAGGATAATTATATTCTCAATTGTTTAAAGTTTAACATAGGATAATAAGAATATATTTCTCTATTGTATCTTCTTTATAATAGAGTTTTTTTTCATTCTTTAAGTGGTGGAGAACAATGGATTCTATGTTCTAAAGCTTTTATTTGAGATTTTAGAGAATCCATGTTGGTGAGAATAACCAACATGGGAAAAGTGGTGTTTGGAACCAAAATTTTTAAATTTATGTGTTCTTACCTTTCATCGTATTTAAGAACATGATATGGATGTGAGACTATTGAATTGATCAATAAAATTTAACTACTTCTAGAAGTTTTTTAAGAAGGATAATTAATAAAAATAATTTACCACTTATTCACCCCCTCTTAGTGGTACTGAAATAGATCCTTGTAAACTATAAATAGTGTTAGGGATCAAAAAATGATGCATGATATGTGATTTTTCAAAGCCTAGAACTCTTTGAGGGGAATGGATTCAGCCCATTTCAAGAAGAAATTAGGGGTAGTGAGGATAAATTTGCATTGTTAGGTTATAGCTGCCAGGTAGGGTCCGACATCATCAAGTCTCCATATAGAAAAAGGACTGGAATACATGGTGTAAAGAAGAGTATTAGGAGGTAGATTCATGAAGTTATAATGCAGCTAGAGTGCATGATACCTATTATTGAACTTTATGTATTCATAGACAATTGTTGGATAAAAGTTTCCCAATAACTAGATCTAATGAGAGAGCTTTAATCCTAACTGATGAGCCCTATCTGTCCTAGAATGTAACTTTTTAATACATGGGGAATATCATTTCCATTTATACAGGGCAGAGTATCCCATCATAACTATAATGGTATATAACCTAATCTAAGTTGAGATATTAATAAAGGAAAAAGTGCAACGTAGTTCATTAGATTTTATAATTACCGTCTTAGTCAAATGAAAATTTTACCTATTATAGGTACTCATTTAGGGGATTCACCTAGTTAGAGTATTATTTAATTATAAATAATTTAAGGGCCATGCCATTGAAGTTACATCCATTATAAGATTCACAATGTGGTTCCCCTCTTCAGAGGCAATGAGGTTAATGACCTTTCATTGCACCACATATATGACCAACTCATCTAAATATGGCTATGAGAGGGATTTGGAAAGGATTTCCAAAGAATATGATTAATCATTATGATACCATGAGATATGGTTCACCTTTAACTCAAAGGAAAATTGGGCCAATAACTCCCAAGTTCCAACGATTAGAGGGAAAATATCATATTTTTGATGGTATAGTCACCATTGTGTTTATTGATTACTATCTTTGAGTCGCTTTTCACATGAAACCATGAGACCTGGATTTTGATATCCAATTGGAATCTAGTGATGAGGGAATTGTACTTGACCTCATTCATGATGTATCCTTCTGAGAGGATGATTGAGTTTGATAATAGGGCTCGAGAGGGATGATGAAAATAATCCCTAGGAAAAACCTAATGATTTTAGGTTTCTTGATACTTATCTTAGTCAGGATTTTAGAGGAACCATAAAAATAAATCATCAAGTAAAGATTTTCTTTATTAATAAAGATAACAGATTTATCTGTGAATTTGAAGTCCTATGGAAGTTCCATGGAGGTTGGGTGTGTGGAAATGAAATCATCTATTTCGTTTCCTTTATCATACTTCCAAGGGATGTATCTAATGTCAAAATGTTAGAGGATAATTACCTTTAATACCAACCAAATAATTAAAATGGGAGGGATGAGAATATAATTTCATGGTTTGATACTAGAATCCTTTTAAATATCATGGACCTACAAATAAAAGCACAACTTTTTAACTATGAAGACCAAGAGAATTAGTTTTTCTCAATAGGAGAATATTTGGTCTTAGTATAGAAACATATGTGAATGAAATAATACAAAATTTTATCTTTTCCATTAATTTTATTCTAGGATAAGAGGAAACTGAGGGATCTGTACAGGGTGGTAATATAGAGAACTAAATATCTCCCCTAGATGGGTGGAAACGTGATTGGTAGATATAGTAGATACTAAATGAGGTCATCAAATGTGGTATGTCATTCCTTATTCCATTAAAATGAAACACCCTTCTATATCAGTGTTGAAACATTAGTATATTCTCCATCCAAGATGGAAAAAACACCGAATGTATACTAGATGGCCCTGGAGTCCCCATAACTCTCGAATATTTCTTTGAGGTGGAAATTGGCTAATAGCCTTAAACATCTCTATGTCAATATCAATGCCATTTAACTAGACAATAAAGCTAAGAAACATCCCATAGGAAACTATTAATGCACACATAATGGCATTTATCATTAGATGATGGGAACATATATTGTCTAAAAACTTCTCAATATCTTTTATATGTACTTAAAAGTTTCAGGATTCGACCAATAAATCATCCGCATAACACTCCTTTAGTGTTACAAGGAGTGAATTGAAGATGGAACACATGTAAAATTTATAAGTGGTACCCATATTCTTAAAAAAAATTGAATAACCTAGTAGAAGAATCTTACATGAGTCTCATTAATGGTGGTGGTTTCACCATCTATTGGTTCCATCATGATTTGATTATACTTAAAGTGCCCATCTATAAAGGATAGTGCCTAAAAGCTATCAGTCACATCAATAAATCATTTTTTCACTAGTATAGTTAATTAATCCTTAGGGAAATTACAATTGAGGTCTTAAATGTTGATATAAAATCAGATATATCAGTTCTTCTTCCTTACTTGGATGATATTGGATAAATAATTATGGAACCAAACTTCCCTAAATTTTTTTATTTGATAAGTCTATTAGCCTCATCCTCATCCATGGAACTGTGGTAAGGGTAAATTTTCCTAGGATCCATCTTGACTCCATGGTCTCCAATGGGGAGTCCAACGAATTGGAAAATGACATGGGGGTAGTTTCGTATAATATCATTATATTTATATGAAAATAAATCATGCTGCTTATTTTTTAATTGTATGTATTGCTGAAATTCTTCAGAAGGAATACAAGAGCTAATCAGTGTTGTCCTGATATCTTCCTTAGTACTAAGATTCACTGGTGTCAACTCAAAGATTGTGGTGGGGAATAGTTATTAAAAATATATATGATCTTAATCTTTACCATCTTAATTATCACATTTTTGGGACATTAATGGGATGAATACTCATCCATAGGGAGTTATGAGGTTGCACAAACTTCATTTATGGGAGTAGAATCCTTCAGAATATTTACTTTATCTTACGAATCCATAGAGACTGTAAAAAAGGAGTTGGATTATATAGTTATAATACCATATAGTTTCAATTAGTAAGGACCACCATTGATGTTGAATAAATATGGCCTTTTGAAATTCCAATTGGTCAAACCAATGCTTCATAAGATGTGTTCATGTCACTAGATGATGAGTAATGATTGAACCCCTAATAGGCATTGTGTTATAGCAACTTGGGATTTATAGGAGCCTTCCATTTATTGGAATATGAGGTTATCTAAGAGTAATCATTCTTTTTGGGTATGATAAAGTGATTCCAGATATGGAATCTCAAGCATTATACTTGTTGGGATGATACATTTATTTTCCTAAAGAATGTTGACATAAATTTCCTAAAGTGGCCGATTGGAATGCTTCATCACTAAGCTCTATACAATGGTTTTCCATCCTAATGACATTGAAATATTCATAATTATTTTTTTTATCTAAAGGGTCATATAACCTCCTCCTAATGAAGTGGCATAAAGTCAATGGGGGTGTGGACCGATTTTTTCATTGGTGAAGGTCATGGATTCCATTACATAGTTGGTGCTAAATTTTCTGAGGCCTATAATACTTTGGAGCTAATGTGGCAGTTGAAGAAGGATAAGTGAACATGGAGGGTTCCAAATTGTTGAGTCGAGCGTGGATAATATTATGGGATCAAGCAATCAAATTCTTGAAAATCCATTCAACTAACTTTTGGGATCCTTTGTTGGAGTCTCATCACCATTATTTTGAATCTTTATCATTATCATTAGGGGTTGAAGAGACATAGTTAACTATGATGAAGGATCACCTTGTTTCACTATGAAAAGTTTTACATATTATGAAATCAATTACTTTAAGATAAAACAATCTTTAATGTTGTTCTCCAATGTTATATGGTATGGGTGATAATGGGTCCAATTATTTATTTTAGTATCTTGTGGATTACTGATCTTCAATTTTTTACAGGTTCTTCTATAGGGAACAAAGGAAGAACCCTAAGAACTAAAAATACTTAAAAAGAATATTACATATTCTTTCATTATACAAAAGGGATCTATGGTGGTTATCCTTGATAAATACCTTGTGAAATATCCTCATAATGATGTTGCAACTATCGGGGCATATTGTGTGGGGTATACTAAATCTATATCAACAAAGGGGATAATGTTTGTGTAATAGATACTATTTAATCCATTCATGACTACCACAAAGGGTATAGAGAATGAGGTAATGGGTAATAATATTGTTTATTCCACTGCATGGTCTCTTACAGATGTTGGGATATTTTTATGAATTCCAAAAATTCAACTATATATTTAAGAGAGAAGGGGGTTTTAACCAACTCTTCTATATATTCACTATAAACATTACCAGTATCTTCTCTATTGGGAGATTTACCATGGGAGAGTTTTTGAGTCTTTCCCACTGAGTAATAAATTTAGTGACATTATCATCACTCACTGCTTTCAGTTGGAGAGGTCAATGACACTCATATCAAAAGTAAAACTGAACTAATAATGTAAATTAAAGTAAAGATACTCCTAGATGGATAAAGATCTAGGTTCCAAATGACTATACCAAAAAATGAATTTACTTATAAGTTTTGGACAAATCACTGGAGTTTTGCAGCTTACTACTATTCTAGATTTCCCAACATTGGGTCACATTGATAGCCGAAGTGAGAGAGATATTACTATAGATCATCCATATCATTGAAGGAGTCAATTATTTGGTTTCTAAAATCATTATGTGGAGGAGTGTAATCCACCCATACTAGGTTTGTATTCCTCTTAGGTTGAAATAAGGATTGTTGTGTCAGAATATCTTTAAGGCTAGTGGAGAGAGTACTAATCATGTAATCTTAAGGGGAATCAATAGAAATCTGGCCCCTTACCAACTTTTTAGCTTGTGATATGAAGTGATCATGATCTTGTGGCGGTAAATTACATGGATCCACTTGAGAAGTTATCAATGGAAACACTAGGTTATGTCTAGGAATATCTTAGGGATTCTCTAAAATCCTGATTGGATGGGTAGTATCACCTTCTTCATCAATAGAGGATCATCCAAGGAGGATCATTTGTTAAGTGTTAACTGGGGGAATAACATGATCTTATCAAATGTATTATTATCCTAGGGGATACCCACCAAGGAGTTTGGTGATGAGTCTCTTGTATTCATCATGGTCTTGAAGAAAAGAATCTGGTCTTTCATTCACTTCGGTAACCTATACAGTCCCAAATGAAATAGTGGGTTAAACAATTTCATTACACATATCACTTTTAGCCTTAAAGATATTTTATTTGATTAGTTATTCAAACAGTTTCATAGATTTTATACTATAAAAACAATTTATTATAATGGGTATCCTCTTTAACCTGACATTTATATTTCATATGCTCAACTTCCCACCAAACTACTCATCATCTCACTAGAATCATAGATTCCCCTATTAATTACAAGTATTTTAGAATATAGCCAAAAATATCACAAGACGATTCTGGTTACTATGGAAACTAATTATGGAATTCCTATATGATCCTTAAAGATAAATAGAAAATAAAATTCCCACCACTTATATATCTTTAATGATCTATACCTCAATATTCTTCTACCTCAAATCAATCCACCCGATAATCAATAATAGAACCATTTACCTCAATATTAATGATCAAAACCTATTACAAACCTTTTAAACATATTATTATTCCTCTTTATTTGATATAATAGTTCTCTCTATTCATATAGTATCATATTGTCAATTCTCAAACATTGATTATTTCTATTAGTCCCAGATCTGTTGGATCATTGATAGGGGAAGGGGTGAATCGGGGATCCACTTTTTATTTTAAAAGTTATTCAATTTTTAACCCAACCTATTGAACCTATTAATATTCTCAATCCATATAATGATTTCACATACCCTAACATTTATTTTAGGTAATAAATAAATAGAGTAGTATATAGTATTTACAAGGAATGACTAAAAGTACAACTCCATATCATGTTAGTTATTCCCCACACCACGGATTCTATACTATATTATTATTATCAATTACAGTGATCTCATGAGTCCATAGAAGCATGATTGGTTATACCCCATAATCACCTTATCTTCATCAACTAGTTATACTCCCTTGAAGTGAACCTCTTTGGAATCTTTTTATATCACCAAGTTACAAGTTCCTTCACTTTTTGTGTTGATCTAATAATAGAAATCCCTCCTTCTTCAATGTGACGTTTCTCCATGATTTTTTAAGATCATAATTTTTTATCTACTCCCTCAAGAACCTCATATGTTGAGGAAACATGAGAATTTAATACATAAATACAGAATTAGTAGATATGAATAATAAATCTATTTTAGAATAATTAAAAACAAAGGACCATAAAGTTTTAGTGTATTTGGAGATTAGATACATAATAATGATTCATACAATAAGGTTTTCTCATAAAAAAATACAAAAGTCATTAAATTTTAGAATCATTAAAAATCAATCACAATAAATGAGAGCATATCATAAATAAAGGAATGTGAAAAAAACATAATCTTATGACATTGTGATCATGTATAAATAGAAATAGGTTCACTCATTAAGTTAATGACATGAAATCAGACCCTCAAATATGTTTATGGACCTAAACCCAGGTCTATTCATAATCTTATGGGCATGAAACCATTTCCATGCATAATATTGTGATCATTAATTTAGGTTCACTCATAACATAGTTATCTAATAAGTTACCCATATTTACCCAATGCATTGAAGGGATATAAATGAACCACCCATCATATAACGTTAATCCTTAAATATTATATAATATTATTAAAACACTCATCATTTTATCTTAGAACAATCTATGGAAAATAAATGGATTTGATAAAGGTTTCATCTAAACTTAGTTAAACCATAGAAAATTATTGAGTTTCATAGAATAACCCACAAAACGTCATCATCATAAAACATCAAGAAAAAATAAATGGATTATATCATTGGATCATATCCCCAGTGAAGCATAATTATCATAAAAGAATGTTATCATAGATGAAAAATTCCATTAAAAGATCACTGTAATATTTTTTTTGAGGAAAATATATGTTTTGTTTTGAGGTTAATTATGTAAATTAAGAAACACTAAAAAATATGAAGGAAAAGATTTAATTTCAAAATAACCATTGATAATTTTAAAGAAATATTAAATTAAAATAGTATTAACAGTGGTGGGAAATTACATTCATGTAGTATACTTAAAAAAAGTTTCAATTCACACCATTGGAAAAAAGTACCTTCTTTGGAAAATGATAAGAAGGTTCTTTCTAAAACCATTTAATTTAGTTTAACTTATTGATAAAAATGAATATAATATATAATTGGAGAATTTTAAAAAACATTCTTGAATTGTTTTTGAAGAAAATATGTACATATAATAAAAATATTCCAAACCAAAGAGTAAATAATATTGCTTTTTCTTAAAAGAACTTTCTTGTACATTTTGTACCAAAGAGGGGAAACCATTAATATTACATGAAAATTTAACTAATAAAAAAATTGAATAACATATAAGGGTTTTAAGGGATAATATTCATATAATCTCCCTCAACCAAAATTTATCAAGGACAATCATGAAAACAAATATTATAACATAAACCCTTACCTAAAGTCTCATACTACTTTGTATGAATTAAAACCACCTATGTAATAAATATAGATTTATTATACATATATTGCAGACCATGTTAATAAAAAATACCATTTATTATTTACCTATAACATGTTATTTCCCATTTTTTAAAAATTCTTTATTAATATAAATGTTTTGAGTGATAACAGTTTTTTTCTGGCATGTTTCTATAAGGAACTTTCAATAATTGTAATTTGATCATGGTTCCATCATCTAAAGAATTTTAATCATTTAATAATTATAATACCTAATAATTATATAGAATTTCATAACTATTCATATAAATTGGTGATGAAAAACGGATTACTTCACTACCCAGAGATGGTAATCTGTAAGTACGCGCGTGCAATATTTCCACTTTCTGATGTGTTGAATGAAAGAAATTTAAATAATAATTAGACTTTTAAAATAATTATTATATCATAAATATAATATATTTTAAATAAATATATATTTATTAACATCCATGTAAATTATAAATAAAAAATAAATCACATCACTTTGTGGGGTTGGTAAGCTACACATACGAATGAGGGACGTTATTATTTCACAATGGATGGGAAAGTAAGAAAGTAGATAATATATTATAATTATAGAAAAATAATTATATAATAAATATAAAATATATAAATATTAATTCCATCATAATAACCAACCACGAATAATGGTTATTGAAAAATAATCATATTGCTAGGTTGAGGTGGTAGTCCACAGGTATGCACAAGCGATACTTTCATTTCCCATTTGATGGAAAAGGAGATGAATAGAGGTTTCTAAAGATACCTAATAAAATTTACATATATGGGAGAAACTTATTTTATTATATCATATTTTTTATCACATAATTTAAGGATGTATAAGAACAAATAAAAAAGAAACCACTCGATTAAGAACTATACCACTTCTTTAGAAAACCTCCTTTGGTTTATACCTAAATCCTTCATAAGATTGAATTATGATTAAAATATAACCTCTAGAATGTGGGGAGGTATTATATAAATGAATTTTATTAGTTAATATATGATATAATAGGCTAATTAAGTGTGGAAAATAGAGAACAAGTGGTGTCCATTTATAATGGGGGAAGAGGACACTCATAGAAATTTTAAAAATATTAAAATATACTAATGTATTAATCAATCCAAATGGATTCAAAATGAATCATATTAGAATATTAAAAAACTATCATTGAAACATGACCACACTATGGTATTTATACTAGATTTTATTTCATTTTTACTCTTATCGCTTTAGTTTAATGCCTTATTAACCCATTTTAACGTTTACCATATTATGCATTTTTTTAATTCAGTTACTATTTATAATGACAAAAAATTAAGTTTATGTAATTATATAATATCATTTTTTATGATTCAATATATGGAATTAATTTTATAAAATTAAATCTCCATAAGTTGGAAAAATTAATTTTAAAATAAACCCATAAAACATAATGAAAAACGATTTTCTAGAAAAATACATTTTAAGTATAAAAATGTTTATATACCAAAATTAAGAATAATATGGATTATAATGACATTAATTTTATTATTTTTAATAAAAAGTTACTAATGTAATTTTAAAATAAATTCAAAATTTAATGTTACTTTTTCAATACATGAAAAGGAATGACAGTTTTCATTAAAAAAAATATTATACTATTCACCAAAAAATCATTTTTTTAGAAAAATTCAAAAAACATTACCTATGTTAATATTGATATTCTTATTTAAAAAATTATATTCTTTAACTTAGATAAAAGTTTTACAAAAATTTTAAATTAATTAAAATTTTAGTGTACAAAATTCAATAAAAAACATTTTCTATGAAAATATATTTTAGATATATAAAATGAATTTACTGAAAATTGACTACTTAGTTAATATCCATTAATAAAAAAATTTAATTTTATAAAACATTTATATTTTTTTTAATATGTTTATTAATATTCATAACACTAATTTAATGGACTGGTTATAATGGTTGGGTTTTAATAATAATAATAAAATAGTATATTGTGGTTTGTTTAAACACAATGTCATATATAAAGTAAGCTATCAAAGAAATTAAATTTATATAAAGATAAATATATCATAAAATTTCAGGGTGTTATAGTATTATTGATGGTATCAAGACTCAATCTAGATTTCATGTGATCTGGATTCTCTTCTGCTTCTTCAAATACTCGGGCCTTTCTCATTTAGAGACTCTAGGCTTTAGCTCACCTTCTTCTTATCTACGACATAGATGGTATCAGGTTATCATAACACTCTTGTAAAGTGTATGAATTTTATATCAATATAAACATATTTTATCTTATTTCCTTTTCCATATATTTATACAAATAAATATTGTTCATTCCTAGTTTCTATTCATATTTAGAAACTATGGGAACTTCTACTGCAGAAGAAATATTAATCATGATTTCATTATAATTCCTATTAAAATATTCCTTTTGAATTTCCATATGAATTGAGTGTTTTCTTATTCTAAATACTCTACAAAATACACTTATTTATACTCATTTGAAATCCCACGTGTATGGAATTACATGTATTTTCATGTGGCATCCCATCCTTTGATTTGGAACTCATATCAACACATTATTCATCTCTGTAGGATAATCATCAATTGGTTAATTTTATATATGTTTTTTTTCATGTAAGATAAATTTATCTTACATGCCTCAATCATCTTTCAAGATGGTTTGCATAAGATAATTATCTTACGAGGTATTAATTATCTTTTGGTCTACTCAATGTCAGATAAATTCATTTCTAAATACATCAATTATGTTACATGAATAACTTATTTTTCATACAAAAATAAATGTAAAATAAGTTAATTTTTCATTTGTTGGATTTTGTATTGTACTTATAGAATTTCTCTAAATAATATCAATGATTTTTTAAATCAATTATACGTTTTCTCAAATAATTCTATTCCTTCTCAAACAACTCAATCAACACATCCATAATGATGTAGAAATTATCTTTTCTTCTACCAACACATGAAATTGTTTTTTTGGGAAATAACACATCAATTGTCACATTAAATTTCCACATTTTCTTGAATATATCAACTCACATTCTTTATGATTTATGCTCATGAATCAATTTCTATATATCATAGTATCACCCTAATTATCTTATGAACTTTCATGGATGATTTAGCAAGCATAAAATAAAATTTATCTCCATGTATTTATAACAATACTCTAAGAATCATAATCCCCACACTAAAAAAATATTAAATGTATTAATATCAAATGAAATATTCACTTGAGAATAATAATCATTTTATTTTAATTTGTTGGTAATACCATAGTTATTCATTAATAATATTTGTTCTTGGATGAATTATTTCTTCTCTTAGTTATTAAAAATAAAATGCAAAGATCAGAGTAAGGGTCTTCTCATCACATCTTATGATTATCAAGGAACTCTCATTATCTTCTCCCTTTTTCAAATTTTAGGTAATTATGATACCACAAAGTTATCTTAGGAAAGATACATTTTGTTATTATACTCCATGTATAGATGGGATAGTTTGATGTATAAAAAAATAGAGATAAATAAAATTTTCCCATGCTATCTATAAACCACCTTTCATGTGATATCTTTCTCAGAATATTACCATCTTTTAAATTTGGGTTTTATATAAAATATTTTCTTAGAAGAAACAAATAACCTGCACACATCTCAACAAACCATCTAAATAATTCATGTGAAATTCATGTAACTACCCTCTTTTGATTTATTAATAAATAAAAAACATCTTAATAAGTGCATCATAACTAAGGGTTGTAAGTGTGATTATTATACCTCAAGGTTTAGATTTTAAAAACAATCCATAATTTTTTTACTAGAAAAAGAATATTGGAATATTCCACCTATATTTGGATCTCTATAAAAGGATTTACTCTTTCCCTCCATCATGAAGTCCCATTTTTCAATGGAACTCTATGAGAAACCCATATTTATTACTATAATATGTTTAACAATATCAAGATCCCACTTTAATTCCCTTAATTTGAGTTCCAAATGGATAAAATAATAATGAATAAGGAGACACCTTTTGTGTCTCAATTATAACATTCTGGATGAGAACTTCCTCTCAACCCAAATCATTTTTTTCTTCTAATCATAGTATGAGAATATTTTATTAGAATATTGTTTTAGTTTTGAGTCTCATGTTTTAGATTATCTTTTTTCTTTCCCCTGTGATTCTTCTTTGTATAGAATATATTTTTAAATGCCAATTCTCCAGATATTTATGTTTCTATATGTGTACGACCTCTCATAATTTTTCACATCATCTTCTAAAGCCACTTTCTTTCCTTTATCCTCTATAATTTTTTCAACTTCCTCCATTTCTATAGATGATTTTTATTTAATTAGAAAAAATAATAACACTTTCATAACATTATAAATATTCTCAGAATCATCACATGACTTGTTGAATTTTTATTTTTAATTATCTTTCCTTTCATAGAATAATGTACCTATCCTTCTTAACATGTCATGAATACCTCATCCTTTTGACCTTCTGAACCGCATCTTCTACAAAATTCTTATAGAGTCTAATTTTTTTAGAGTATAAAACTATAGTGTAGACCTAGTTATTGGTTGTCTTTTGTGATATTTTTTCATTATATGATCCTTGAAACTATATATTATATCTTTCATATTTCCTATTAAAGTAACTATTTCCTATGCTTTCGTCGGGGTACGCTCGCGCGCGAATCCGTCACGCAGAGGACACGTGACTTGTTGCCCCACATTCCCAATTTCGAAAGGCGGGCGACATTAACTCCTTATTTAGGGAAGTCTTCTCATTAATTGAAACAGGATGATGGGATGTTGGTTCCTCCTTTTGTGGATTCTTCCTCGGAACTCGTCACCTAGTCCGGGTCTCCCTCATAGATTTAAGACGTGTTCGTGAAACTCTTCCTGATGCCATATCTTCATGGACACCAGTTAATTACGTTGATTTCGTCGAGATGCTCCAAGGGGTCTGGTCGGGGCAACAACCTTTGGTTCGGGGAGTGGTCATGCAGAGGCATCATTGGCATGTCTTGACGCTGGGGGATTGGCATGTCTGTCTTCTGTCCCTTATTATAGGGCTTCTCGAGGGTGAGGAATCCTGAGGCATCCCATATAAAATGCAGGGAATTGTATTCCATAGGAATGTATCTGAGGTTTTCTTCAGCTTTCCATGTTTAACATAGGGTATGTCATGAGTTTAACATCCATCGGAGATAGATCGGACTGATCGGAACACTGAGAGTGTATCAGATAAAAGACCCCCCGGGAGGGAATGCCGATATTGGGGCCGAATCGTGGGTGTCTTCCCGAATGCTGTGGAGTGGAATGAGGTGGCATGATCCCACCGGGATGTGGCGGCCCGGGTAAGAATCAGGATGGGTGATGAAGTGAAGGGGTTTGAACCTCGTGGAGGCTTCCTACGTATCCCCATGGCAGGGAATCAATGTTCATGTAGTTTTGGATGTAATGGGGCTTACACTCTGAGGCGGCCCACAATGATGGATGGATGGCGCTTACACTCTGAGGTATCCCACAATGATGGATGGATGGGGCTTACACTCTGAGGCAGCCCACAATGATGGATGGATGGGTCTTACGCTCTGAGGTGGCCCATAATTATGGATGGATGGGGTTTACGCACTGAGGCGGCCCACAATGATGGATGGATGGGGCTTACGCTCTAAGGCAGCCCACAATGGTGGATGGATGGGGCTTACGCTCTGAGGCGGCCCACAATGATGAATGGATAGGGATTACGCTCTTAAGTGGCCCATAATGGTGGATGGATGGGGCTTACCCTCTGAGGCAGCCCACAATGATGGATGGATGGGGCTTACGCTCTGAGGCGGCCCACAATGGAGGATGGATGGGGCTTACACTCTAAGGCAGCCCACATTGATTGGTGAACCGACGTGAAGAGGTCGGAATGACCAGGTGGTGGGACTGAACCTTGTGGAGGCTTCCTACGTATCCCCATGGTAGGGAATCAAAGTCCACATAGTTCAGGTGGTGCTGGTGAACCGACGTGAAGATGGACCAGGGGTCCGATGGGTATTGGGCTTGAACCTTGGGGAGGCTTCCTACGTACCAAGCCTTGACATGGATCAAAGTCCTTGTAGTTTGGGTGTATAGTTTAACATCATGCGGGACGGGGGTTGGTGTCATAGTCAATGCTTACTCTAATCCCACTCGATTCATGCTCGGTGTGAGAAACAAGAGGCGGCAGAGACCTAACAATCACATTGCGAAGGGTGCGTCTGTGGGAAGCAAAGAGGGGCTTATACATTGGGTGGCCCATGGTGTTGGGACTTACTCTAGGATGGAGTCCTGAGGGAGACAAAGCGTAGAGGGAGAGGGGAAGTACAGAGGTTCATGGGTGCTACCTCCTGCAAGAAAGGCTAGGGGATTACACCAAGGAGGTTTCCCTTCCCCCGCAGACAAACACCACTCCAATAAATCACCCCCTAGGAGGGATGACCCCACCATCCCCATAGAGACGAGCGGGCATGGAAAATGTCTAAGGCGGGGGGACCCTGCGTGCGAGGCGTAGGGCCGGGTAACAGTTTAACGTCATGTGTTGAGGACGAAGGTACTTGGTAGTTTAATGTCCTACAGCTCAGACGAGGTGGGTTGAGTCATATGATTGAGGCCTACACCTATATGCTAGTGCACAAGCGGGATAATGCCAAGGGCATTGGAATCAGGCCGAACAAAGGGAGATGCAAAGTGTGAATCACATGCCCGGCATTCGAAATGCAATGAGGGTGGCGTGGCGATAGAGGATAACTGTTGACCATGTTTGAAACACAGTATCCATATCGCATTAGCCTAAAATGGGGGAAAATAAATGAGGGTCGGCTGCTGACCATGTTCGAAACACAGGACCTGACTCAAAGTGTCGCCCAAAGTCTTCTAGGGCGTTGGTCCACGATGGTAGGTGAGCCGATGTGGCATGGGACCAAGCCATTAGGGGGTCCCTTCGAACATGGAAGTTGATGAAGATCTGAATGAAGGACACACAAAGCATGAGGTGGAGTGATGGAATGTTTTAACGGATTCCAACGCTCTTGATATTACGCCACAGTAATCATGGCATTAGGCATCTTATGCTTGGAGCCTAAGGCATCTCTTGTTAGAAGCAAGAGGCATCCATAGGGTGTACGTCAACTCAAGACATAGGAAATGAACCAAGAGGAATAGGTCAACTCAAGGTGTGCAGAGGTGTATCTCAAATCAGGGTATTCCATAGGTGGAAGGTGAGTGCGCATTAGGGCGCAATGGAAAATCCCGATGTCCTGGCCCGAAAAGTTCGCGGTGCGACTCTCCATTTTTCATGGGGGTGAGTGACGGTAGCAAAGGAACCGGCCTAGAGGGCCGGGACCGCATCCCAACACTGACCCCAAGCGGGGGTGTGGGAGAACAACCCCCATGGTATGGACCAGTGGGTGGTGGCCAGTATACTGTTGCGCGTAATAGAAGCTACACGCAGGATAGGCTGTGTACAATAAGGAAGGAATGCACGCAATAGGGCAGGCCTGCGTGCAATAAGGGAGGAATGCATGCAATAGGGAAGTCATGCACGCAATTGAGGTTGCTACGTAGAAAACACCGGGCCAATGTGAAAATCGGGGAGATTTGGCACGGAACTGAACACGAGGCTTCTGTGCGCAACTCAAAGGGACTGCACGCAATTGAAGGGTCATGCACGCAAAGGAAGGGGATTGTGCACAATTGGTCGGCCTCCATGAAAAGAAAGTAATAGCGCATGAGGGGCAGACCCCAAAGGGGTTGGAGTTTAGTTTAATCCATGAGGATCTCGTGCGAAGGCGGATCCAGGGGCGACTTGGCGCAAAAAAGAACCCTACCTAAAGGCCATATTGCGCGTGCACAGAATAGAAATTACGCGCATGAGAGGCAGTTCGAATTCTTCAGCCTTGAAAATGAAGGGGGTATCCTTCTATTTATAGGCATCTGGCGGCGTGGAATGCCAGGCTCGTGTGAAATAATTACGCGACCGATGCGGCGGTGCGAAATATCAACCGCGCGGGGCGCGGGCGCGAAATTATTTCGTGACTGTGCTGGGACCTTTCGCGAATCCCGTGGCCTTCTACACGGGACATAATTTTTTTTGCGCACTTCTCCTTTTTTGCGCGCAGCCTCTTCGGGCCCTCCGGACTGGGCCTCCGTGTCTGAATTTGATTTCGCTTTTTATTTTCTGAACTTTCTCCGACACTTACGCATTTTTCGTCGTCTATAGTAACATTTAACCAATAATAAAAGTCTTTATGTTCATGCTTAACAAAACACTAGTAAAACCCTGAAAACTTTTTTGTTCTAGATTGGTTCTAGATCTATCCAGATTATTGTTTCTATTGTCTTATTGAAAAATGTGTATCGTATTTTTAGGTGTATATGGATTCCTTGGAATATTCTTAATTTCAATTTATGAGGAGGATTTCCACTTAGTTTTTTTGACTCAAATATCCTTAGATATTGTTTTTACAGGTCTATTTTAAAATTAATAAATGTATATTTTCCTTGTTCAAATAAAATTTTAGTATCATTAGTGTGTGAAGATTATATATTTACCAAAAAACCATTAGTGAAATATTATTTGGCTTTGTTTAACTAATGTTGTACTGTGAGACATATGAATTTACTCTCAGCTAGTTATTCATCCTTTTGTCCAATTCTTCATTGACATCTATGATAACATTTTCATGTTTAGATTCATTATGTTTGTGATTATTAATCTTATAAATTCATTCCATATATTTTATGATATAATATTCCTTATTATAAGTCACAATTTTTTATTCTTTCTTAATATTATTTTTTACTCTCTTAAGGTATTTTATCATACCCATGTAAAACTCTAAATTTTCATTCAAATACCAATCCATTTCTATCATTTATTCTCTATTATAATCACTTCTTGATGAGTCATATCCATTCTCAACATGAATAAAGTGTGTGAAGTCATTATATGAGTCTCTATATGAGTCATTATTTTCTTTCATTCTCATAAGGATTCTTCTTTTATAGTTTTACCACTTATTCTTATTTTGTTTTTGTGTCCTCTAACCATCCTCATCCGATTCAGATTCTTCAACCTAATTATTTGGGAAATTATTCAGAATATTAATAAAATTAATAAAATTATATAATTTTGGTAGATTATTTCATTTTACATTCCTTTTTCCCTTAATTAATCTCTTTGATAAAGATAAAAAACTAGGTTAATGTTTTTTTCATCCTCAATATATAAGTATTTACTTTTTTAGCCACTTCTTCACTGATTGTTCATTTTCTCATGGATTCAAAAGGTATTTCACCAATTACATTTTTATTAAAACCATGATCCTTTCTCATATAATAAGCTATAATTATGTTGTGTATGTTATCAAATTTTAACTATTATCCTTCTTCTAAGGATGATATTTTTTGAATCAAACCAATCTAGAAAACCCCGCTTTAATATTTTAAAAATGAAGGAATCCTCTAGTTTCTCATAAAATCCTTAGATTTTTCCCATAATTTCATTTACTCAAGTGAAATAGCTATAAATATATTTATCATTATCCATTTTATTGCTTTTAAATTGTATTTTACAAATTTGATGTTTGGATTCCTTAACTTTTTCATTATATTACTATATTCTCTCAATTTTTCCTAGATTTACTTGGTAATATAGAGACCGATGATTTTTATATATACCTTCTCTAATAGATACAAATGTATATCATTTTTCTCCATTCTATAAAACTTCATATTACTATCAAATTCATGAGTCTAAGACACACTATTATCAGTGTGTTCAAACCCAAATATTACCACACCACTCAAAATTAGGCCAAGTGATTTGAGGTCAGGTACAATTTTATTCCGCAGTATTTGAAAATTATTCCCATAAAATGTGGAAACACCTTATATATTAAAGGATTTAAGATTATCTATCTATTATAATTATATATTGGATCTTTAAAAGGAACCTATAGTATGATACTTGTTTTATGTCCTAGACCTTTTGGATCACTAGGAGGGGGAGGTGGTGAATCAATGATTTTTTTAAATTTTATGAGTTATTCCCATTTTAACCCAACCTATAGAACTATTTAAAGTTCTTGATCCACTCAATAATTACTAAAAGCCTCAACTTTGTGTGTAGTAATAAATAAATAGAGTATTACATAGTATTTAAAAGTTTTGGATGAGAGGTATACTCTTTTCCATGTTATTTATTCCCCCAAATTAGATTCTCCAAAGTAATATTATTATCAATTATAATGGTCTCTTGATTCCACATGATAAAGATTGTTTATACCCCTAATTAAATTCTTTTCTTTACTAGTTATACACCTCAGTCACAACCATCTTCATAAAATGGCTACACCATCATGTAACAAGATCCTTCACTTTATTTTTTGATCCAATAGTAGAAATTCCTCCTTCTTCAGAGTGATCTTTCTTCATAATATATAGTATTATAATTTCTTGGGTACTACCTCAAGAACATCAATAGTAGATACAATATCAATAATCCTTCTTTATTTGGAGTAATCTATACTTTAATAATCTTTTTTGAATACATAGGTCTATATACTTCAGGGACTCTTGGCTTTATCTCACCTTTTTTCTCTTTATGATATATTTTTCAATTTGGTTCTTAAAACACTCTTGAATATTTTATGAAAGTTATATCACTCTTCACACATCTTATCCCCCTTTCTTACCTATATATTTATTCATAAAAATATTTCTTATTAATAGTTTCTATTCATATTTGGTAACTCTATGGTCTTTGATAGAAGGTACGATCTTCCTCGAGATCTCATTTGAATATCCAGACAAAGAATTATTTTGAATCTCCATATGAATTGGGTATTTCCTTCCTTGAAACTCCCACCACAAATGTTATTCTTAAAACACATTTTAAATCACACATTCATGGAATTATGTATATTTTACAGTTGGAATCCCATCCTTTAGTGTGGAACATATCTCATCACATTCTTCATCTATATAGGATAATCCACCATCATATAATTATTTAGAGGATAATTTTTACATAAGATTAGTTCATCTTACATACCTTAATAATCCTATGTGAAGATCCAAATTGGAGAATTATTTTACAATATATAAATTATACTATGGGTTTTTGGGTTTTTTAATGGGTCGAGTCCCTATGCAAGTGGTTTATTGGCAATTTTCTTTGTAGTGTCATGTGCCACACTTGTTATTGTACCAAACATTTAATATAAATTATCTTATGGGATTTCATACATGAGATAAATGTTTTTAGAAAATGAATAAACTATATTATGAATGTAATATTATTTACTTATGTGGACGAACATAAAATAAATTATTTTTTCATTTGTTAGATTTATCATATTTATTCCGAGATTTATTTAAATAAACTCTGAGCTTCATGAAACCAATTATATGTTTTTTCAAATCAACTCCATCCCTTCCCAAACAACTCAAATAAAACTTCTAACATGACATATAAAGTTTATCTACCTCCACCTACACCTATCATTTATTTTATTAAAGAACATAACATTAATCATAACATTTCATGGCTACATTGTCTTGAACTTCTCTACTTGAGTTATTTATGATGTAACTTCATGAATTCATTTAAATATATCATTGAATCACCTCAATCATATTGTGGAATTACATAGAGGATTTATAAAAAAAATCCAATTACATTCCATGAATTCATAATAATTTTCTAAGAAACATCATCTCCACAATAAACAAAAATTGAACCAATTGACAAAAAATGAAATAATCCCTTGGAAGAAACAATTTTTCTACTCTATTATAATAATTTATATTCATAGATAATATTATGTATAATATTTCCATATTTCAAAATATAAACACCAAAAATTTATAAAAATTATATCTTTTTATATTTAAAATAGATCAAATAAAACCTCTAGATTAATTCTCATAAATCCTAAGTCAATTGTTTCATTCAAAATTCTATAAGATTTGAGGTATCTACTTCTAAAAAAACTCAAAATAATATAATATATTTTAAACTAATTATTTTTTGGTGTTTATTTTCACATTAATATAGTTTCTTTCAGGAAATATCAACTCAAAATACAAAAAGTCATCTTTATAAAATAACTTTTTTCTTAATTCATCATACTTATATTGAATCATAACATTTTATAAATAACTGTAATGTTTAAATACTTGAGGAATATATTTTTCATAATATGATTTTATTTTATTTAGAATACTTTATTAAGTAAATCCCCTCAAGTATTGAATCTTATGAACTTGACACTCATTCTTACAAATTCATTCGCTAAACCTATGATTTACCATATTATAGAAACCATATATAATCATACTTAAATAAAATATTGAATCCATGTTTTAGATAACACATATCATAAATAGTCTCACAACCTAGGGACCTAATTCTTTAGTGTATTCAGTACTAGCTATATAAACATATTATTTTACAAATATTTTTAACATCTATCCATAACTATGATCCTCTAGACCCTTTTCTAGAAATATTATATGATATAATCAAATTCCTAACCTAGTGAATATAAAAATAAGAATGGGGTGAGCTTGAGTTCATTATAACAGAAACTATTCAATTAATCATACTCATTGGATTATATACTTGAGGAAAAATATGATAAATGTATAATTATCAGATGAAAAATATCATGGGATCATAATTAAAAATAATAAAATTTTATCAAACATTAAAGATCATGTAATATAAACATAATAAAAATTAAATATCTTAAAAATAATTTCCTAAAATAATATAATGGAAATAAAAAAATTAAAATAATACCATAAGTAATAGGAACGTCTTTATAACATGGAATATCATAATAATTTAGAAAATCTTACAAATAAAGAACATTTTAGAGAAGTTTTAAAAAATAAGAATATAAAATTTTGTGAAAGAATATTCCAACATCACGTTAACACAAAAAAAAACATGTGAAACAAAATTCCCACATCCCATTCACATAACAAACTTTTAAACAAAGCTTCTCACATATCATCCACACAATAAAATTGTGAACAGAGATTCACACATCTCCTTTGTTTAAAAAACTTGTGAACAAAGCATCCAGAATATCATTCAAAAAACAAAATTGTGAATAAATCTTCTCACAAATTATTCAATCAAAATTGTGAACTAAAATTATTGCATCTCATTCACACAAAAAACTTCTGAATAGATATTTCCATATCTAATCCATACAATCTTTTATCGTCTTATGTGATAGGAAACCTTAAACAATGAATTGAAGTGTCATATAAGGACCCAACCATCATTATCCATACATATGAGTGTCACAAGACACAAATCATTCAACATATCATGAAAATTAATGATAAATAAAATGATATTCATTCTTTACATCATAACAAACCCATGGAAAAGAAAAATGGATTTCATAACACATAAATATCATATCACTAAAATTGAACTCAAGTATATGAATTGTAGATAAAAAAAATTCAATCAAACAAATATAGTATTTAATAAGAAAATAATATAAGGTGATTAGTTATAAATAATTTCCAAATAAATAGAAAATTTATATATATAGTGGGAAATGGTGGTGAACTTTTAAAAGAGTTTTTATAAAATTATTTTACCTTTATCATAAAATAAGAATTTATATCAACATTGAAAAATAATTTTTTTAAATGTGGGGTAAAAAACATTGAAATAATTTAATTTTAAAAATAAAATTCAATAATATATCTTTTAAAATATATAAAGGTTATCAAAAGGAATGTGGATTGAAAGGTAAAACCATCGATTTTGAAAGGATGAAAAATCCTTTTGAACAATTTAAAAAAACCATATTGGAAACCCACAATGGAAAAGAGTAACAAATATGTCCATTTAAAAGTTTGAGAATGTAAATATGATGGTTACATGGGTGAATAAATTATTTTATCCCTAGGTATAAAGGATAACATTGGCAGAAAAGGAAACTATAGAGGATTAGAAACCATCCTTAGGAAGGATGAGAATTTTTATTAACATAGTTTCATTTTCAAGAAGGATGAAAACCCATAAATAAGAAAATTTTGAATAAAAAAGTATTATCTTAAGATAAAAATAGGGTATTCCATATGAAACCAAATATAAACTCAAGGAGAAACATTATAAATCAAGAAGGAAATTGAGTTATGAAAAACCGTTACATTTTAGGGAAGATATCAATCATAGCCTGAAAAAAGGGAGATAATTAATTTAAGTAAAGATTTCAAGTTCAGAAATAATATATAATATTATAATTTAATGGGAAAATATTTAAACTATAAAATTTTATATTAGTGCATAATATCATAACATGCCTTAACAAAGGGTGATTGAGATGGAAACCCTTTCCTTGTTTCCTCGCTTAATCAAATTCACCCTAAAATCTATAAATATATTAGTAACCTATTTTAAAAAACTTTTTCATATCTATAAATTTTTGAAAACATAATTTATACAGATTCCCTTGAAATACATTAGAGTGTCTATTCATATCATGAAGATAGAAAACCTAAGAATCATTTTGACATCATGATGAGCATTCAGAAGGATTATAGAATGGATTTAAAGAGGTGGAAGGGAAATATCTAATTAATATAAAATAACATGGAAAGTAAAGGGTTAAATATTAACAAGTGGAACCATAATAAAATGGTAATAAAAACCCTTATAATGATGGAATAACTTGAACTTGAAAATAGGAGTGAGATAATCACAGAGTGATTTTGACAATATGGTGATTATACAAAAGGGACTATGAAATGATACTAATGTAATAGTAGGGTATTTTTTCATTAGTAGTACATAATTTGGAATGAAAAGTATTGATTATGAATAAATATAATAATAATCACTTGGAATTCAAAAGGATTACAACATGGAATATCATTAATTTAAAAGAGGTGGAAGAGAATCATAAAGCGATTTTGGAAGCATAATGACTATACAAAAGAGATTATGAAATAGGTTTAATGAGAGATAAGGTTAATATATAATCATTAAGAAAATATATATTTATTAAAGTGATTATTAATTACACATGGTAGCATAATCATATGGAAAAAAAATTTATTATCATAAAACACGTATTTGAATTAAAAGGAGGAGGAGAAGCACCCTTTCCATTATATGTAGCTTCCTAATGACTGTGAGGAATAAATGGAACCTTAGAATCTCATTAATAGGGATATTAAAATAAAATCATGACCAATTCATTTAGGGTTGAGACAAATGATAGAATGGCATGTATTGAGCTCCATTTAAAGGTGAAAAGAGGGGTTAAAACTAAAGATAGGTAAAGGGTAAGAATGAAAGCACATAGGTGTTTGGTAGGTTAGGTGATTTAGGTGAGTTATGATGAGGAATGATAGGTGAGAAATGTGGATTTGAATATCATACCTAACAAGGATATAAGGCTAGTGTTACCTTTTAATTATTTAAAACTCTACATACATAATTTACCCATTTTACCTTTATTAATCTTAATTAAAAATTAACATGGTAATTAATTTATTACTGAAAATATAAAATAAAAATACTTACCATATATCAATGTAATGAATCCAAAATTAGACTTCGTTTAATGTAATACATTTTAAAAAAATATAATATTAACTTTTATGTCCAAATTTATATTGTATACATTTTCTTATAAAAAAGATGACATTTTTTTATTAGGTGTTCTTAAAATTATTTGGAATTGATTACAAATTAAATGAGTGAAAATATATTTTTAATACTATTTAAACATTATAACTGAGTATTAATTTGAAAAAGATCTATTTGATTCAAAAAATTTGAACAATACTTAAAAAAGAATAATTCTTGAAAAAATAACCCTTTTACCATGGTAACTAATTTTCACTTAATGTAATTTATTCATTATGCATGAAAATAAAGCAATTCTTATTACATAATTTAGAAACATAGACTATAGATTGGAAATCCATATCTTATGATTCAGTACCTAAAAGTTTTACAAATTAATTTTAATATAATAAATATATAATGTATTAAAACAGTTTTAGAATAATATTTTTTAAGGTATAAAATATTAGATATAGGTTCGTAAACTATAATAAATATTTTAAAATATGTAATTTAAATTATATATAAAAATTTTATCCTGAAAAAGGCTTCATAAAATTTCTATGTCATACTTATATACTAATAATTTCATAAAATCCACAATACTAGGAAAAATTTTAGATTGCACTATTTCGTTAAAATTAAAATGATTCAGGAAAATATTTTAAATTCATCTTAATTGTATGATATTATGATTAATCCAAAAATTATGTATATTATTTTAAAATAAATTTCTAAAATTTTAGAAATCAATATTTAAATAAAATCTCAAAATATAGTGTTAAATTAATCATATTGGAAAATATATTTTTGAAATGCCAACTACTCTTTATTCTTATTTACTTTTAATTACTAATTAATTTATTAGTAACATAATGTTCATATTATAAATATATTTCATTATTATTTTATCATTATATACTATGTTTCTTGAAATAAAACAACATTTTTGAAAAAATATAAAAAATTAATTTCATAGATGTTTAGCTACACAAATTGAATTTCATTATTATTAAAAGTAGACATTATTGTAATTATAAGTATATTTAATTATGTTGTTCCTCTTATTCAGAAAAAATAATTCAATGATTAGGTTCTAATGGTTATATTTAATACTTATATTTTACATAAATATATCATTGTTTTTGTTTATGTTTCGTGTTATGTATAAAATATGTTATTAGACATAACATTTGCTTTGAAAGGTGTAAGAACCCAGATCTTCGTTTCAGGTATGTTTTTCCTTTTCTGGTCGTTTTTGAGAAAAAGAGGAAGATCTGGAATTTTTCAAAGTACACGCCGTGTACTTTGATGCCGCACAAGGCTGTGTGTTGACTGTGTCCAGGCCACGCAGACAGTGTGTAGGGGTGATGTAGAGGTCACTGAAAGCGGAGTACGGAAAGTTCATGGAAGTACATGCCATGTAGTTTTTCTTCATTAAACGGACTGTGGTCGCGCCTAATCGATGAAAATACCTTATTCTCCAGGTTCTTTGATCGAGAGCATCCGTACGACCGCGAACATCCTCCGAGACCCTGGGCCACCGTCTATTTTCCAAATTGACCGTCGTCGATTGTGTTGGAACCGCAACAGTGATCTCTTCCTTCTTCATGAGTTTCATTCCTTGTTTTTCCCTCTTTATCGAGATATCATGGGTTGAACATTTTGTGCGTTTTTGTAGATCTACGCCTGTTGACGTCGAAAAAAGCCCGTAACTGTCGGAGGATGTTTCGAAATGACGAAGTGAAGTAATATTTGGAATCAGAGGCCCAATCCGGGGGCCCGGGAAGTGGTGCGCGAAATAATGGAGGATCCGCGCAAAAAACTTTTCTTCTCGTGAAGTACTCCCGGGATTCGCGGAATCGTGCCAGTGAGGCTCACAATAATTGCGCGCCCCGGTTCTCCACGGCGAGATATTGCGTGCAAGCGGTTCCCAGCGCGGAAGATTTCTCGCGCCGCATGGATTCCACGCTGGCCGTCGCTTATAAATAGAAGGTGAACCCGAACGGTTTGGGGGTTGAGGAATCTGAAGCGACCCCCGTGCACGCAATTCGGCTCCCCCCACGCGAAAGATGACATCTAGGTAATCCCTCATTTCGCGCAACCTTGCCTCGAAGTTCGCCTTTGCGCGCAACTCCACCGGCATAAGTGAATTTTCCCCTCCCCCAGGTTCCAGCCTTGCGCGCAATCTGTGGTCCGTGCGCACAATACCCTGCCTTGCGTGCAAAACCTTGCGCGTAATTCCCTCTTCGTGCGCA
Organism: Viscum album; assembly: GCA_963277665.1. Lineage (NCBI taxonomy): Eukaryota > Viridiplantae > Streptophyta > Magnoliopsida > Santalales > Viscaceae > Viscum > Viscum album. The sequence goes on from OY728163.1 coordinate 128,980,104, forward strand.
ATTCCATTTTCCAATTGCGTGCCATCCCGGTGTTTTGCGCGCAAATCTCCCCTTTTGCGCGCAAAGCCCAGGACCTCTCACCTTGACGCCCCTTGGCTGCCCCCTCCACCGGCACTTGATGTCTCCCCTGCCGGGCATGCGCGCCATGCGTTGTTTTCCCGCACGGACTTCCAGACTCGTGCGAAGTAACCTCAAGGTCCCTTGGGCCATGTTTCCTGTTGTGTTTCTTTGCCTTATGATTCTCCGCATAGGCACACTAATGTCTATTGCTTCTTCTCATAGCCACGCTAACGTGGACCCCCCCGGTGGTTTGCCCTGCAGCCCCCCTTCACTACGGCTTTGCCGATGCCTTCCCTTCCATAAGGGGCAGAGGGCGTTGGGAATGTAATCCCTAGGGGTGTGGAGCAAACCCACCCCGTCCAAGCTGCAGGACATTAAACTGCTAAGCACCTCGTCATTAACACAAGACGTTAAACTGTGGTCCGACCCCGTGCCTCGCATGCAGGGTCCCCCCAGCTCGAACATTCTTTACGCCACTCGTCTCCACGGGAATGGACTCTTCCTCACATGGAATGAGATCCTCCTTGTCGGAGAGGAATTTGTCTGCGGGGGAAGGGCCACCCCAGAGCGTAAGCCCCTAGCCTTTCTTGCAGATGACTACACCCATGCATCTCCATACTTCCCCCTACCAAGGCCAGTGGAGTCCCTTTCCCACTGCGCTTTGTCGCACCACGGGCCTCCACCTTGGAGTAAGCCCCAACACCAAGGGCCGCTAACCACGCGTAAGCCCCCGTTTCCTCTTTGGGACGATCAACGTGTAAGCCCCATTCCGCTTCTCACGGACGCACCCTTCGCGACGTGATCGTCTGGTCCCTGCTACCTCTTGTTTCCCACACTGAGCATGACTCACGTGGGCTTAGAGCGCGCACCGACAATGACATCCTCTTATGGGCCGCCCCAGAGTGTAAGCCCCTTCCTAGCGAACTACGAGGAATTTGATCCATGTCAAGGCATGGTACGTAGGAAGCCTCCCTGAGGTTTAAGCCCAACAATCATTGGTCCAAACCGTCTCCTTGTCGGTGTGCCAAGCCCCCATTTTCCCCTGAACTGTGCGGACTTTGATTCCCTGCCACGGGGATACGTAAGAAGCCTCCACGAGGTTCAAGCCCACCACCCGGTTGTTCCGACCTCTTCACGTCGGTTCACCGACCATCATGGGCTGCCTCAGAGAGTAATCCCCATACCTTCATGGTCCACCTCAGAGCACAAGCCCCATACCACATGGGCCGCCTCAGAGCGTAAGCCCCATGCATTGTGGGCCGCCTCAGAGCGCAGGCCCCATTCACCATCACCGCTCCCTAGCGGCACCCTGGCAGCACCCTTGCATAAGCCCCAATCAATCCCGAACTACGTGGACTTTGATTCCCTTCCACAGGGATACATAAGAAGCCTCTTTGATGCTCAAGCCCAACTACACCGTCGCCCTCGCGATGGTCCCATTTCAATCCCCCTCAATTTCATTAATCCATCCACCACCCATCCTGATTCTTACCCGGGCTGCCACATCCCGGTGAGATCATGCCACCCCACCCCACTCCATAGCATCCGGGAAGCTTCCCACAAGCTGGCCCCAACATCGGTGTTCCCCCCTAGGGGCCCTTCAACCCGATCCGTCTACAGAAGGCGTTAAACTCTCGACATACCCCATGTTAAACATGGGATGATGAGGAAAACCTCAAATGGTACACATTCCCCGCGTTCGATGTGGGATGCCTCGGGCTTTCGCGCCCTCTAGAAGCCCTGTGATGAGGTACTAAAGACAGACATGCCGACGACGACCCAACGTGACCATTCTCCTCACCAAAGGTTGCTGCCTCGACAAGACCCCTTGGAGCGTCTTGATGAAAGCAGTGTAATTAATTGGTGTCCATGTAGATATGGCACCGGGAAGGAGCTTCACGAACCCGTATTAAATATATGAGGGAGACCCGGACTAGGTAATGAGCTCCGAGGTGGAATCCATGGAAGGAAGAACCGACATCCCATCATCCCGGTTTCGATCAAGGAGTAGACGTCCCTAAACAAGGAACGGATGTCGCCCGCCTTTGGAAAGCGGGAATGCGGGGCAACAAGCAGCGCGTCCTCCACAGACGGATGCGCGCACCCCGGCGAAAGCGTCGGAAACAAAAATGGTGAACCCGACGTGAAGCTCTTCTCCTCAACACGGGGAATGGTAGCCGTCGGGGCGACGGGTCACACAAAAATGGTGAACCCGACGTGAAGATCTTCTCCTCAACACGGGGAATGGTTGTCGTCGGGGCGTCGGGTCACACAAAAATGGTGAACCCAACGTGAAGCTCTTCTCCTCAACACGGGGAATGGTAGCCGTCAGGGCGTCGGGTCACAAAAAAATGGTGAACCCGACGTGAAGCTCTTCTCCTCAACACGGGGAATGGTAGCCGTCGGGGCGTCGGGTCACACAAAAATGGTGAACCCGATGTGAAGATCTTCTCCTCAACACGGGGAATGGTAGCCATCGGGGCGTCGGGTCACACAAAAATGGTGAACCCGACGTGAATCTCTTCTCCTCAACATGGGGAACGGTAGCCATCGGGGCGTCGGAAGAATAGCATGTCACTAGGTCCGGGTAACCCTCACCGGGACGTGAACCCACCAAGGGTCGAGGCCATCAGGACGTTGACTACTCCGTTCTGCGACATCGTCAGCATGGATCCCTCTCGCCGACCATGGAAGATGGAATGACGCTGGGCTTTGGTTGTTAATCTCCTTTCATGTTGATGCTAATGGGTTCATCTCCCTGCTTCCAGGAATCATATCACTGCATTCGGAACTCGGTCGCCACCTGCCCACCGGCGCAGGGGCAGGGGCAGCACTGACGCGGCTACCCCGCACGGTCCTGCCCATTTCATGGCCGCTCCGACTTCGACTACCGTAGAAGCCGGGCGCTTGGGCCCCCTCTCACCTTCAGAAATCATCCAGCGAAGGGTGATCAATGACCTGGTTCGTAGGTATGACGAGGAAGGGGTCATCCCCACCAAGGGAATGGCCCATCTGGATCTAGAGGTAGTTGCGCCTCACCACCACCGCCGCCCTCGAGGGCCATGCAGGGAGCCGCCGCTCCCCATTCTGACGTTCACACGCTTTAGAAGTCTATCCCCGGAGTGCATGGACACATCCCTCCCTTATGCCAATGAGGTAGGGGATGTCCGGGTCTACCTGATCGGCGATCCATCCTAGGGCTTAACGGCAAGAACCCCCGCCAAGCTGCGTCGACGCTGCCGCTCGACTCCCCGAGCTGAGGAGCAGGCAATCTTCATGCCTGCACCGCCGGTTCCAGCCCATCTGACTCGACGCCAGCGTCGGGCGCGAGCGGGAGAGAATGCTCGTCCTGGGGCATCAACATCAACAACCACTGTGGCCCGAGCCACTACTGACTCCTATTACCAGATCCCCACACACGTTGAGCAGGGGCAGCCATGTGCCCGACTGGGATCGAAACCCCGACCGCCATGCAGGCAAGTTGGGTCGACTCTCCCGGTCGTGAACACTGGTAATGGCCACTGCGGACCAATACACGGTAGTGCCGCTCACCATGAAGGCTCATTTCGTGCCTCCAATCTGGAAAGACGAAGGCTTCTTTGCGGCGGCTATGCTCCAGGTATGACTCCTTTCAGCACCCGATGCATGGGCTATGAGGTCACTCCCCCTACTGCTGGCCGCGAGCATGGAGCCGTTGTGTATCTAGTCACCCGCTCACATAGAGGTCCTTCCCATGTCCCTTTCAACATCTGTCCCGGTGCTTCTCGCACCCCGACCTTCGGTCCCCCCTGCCCCAGCTCTATTTTGGTCGGGGAACCCTATGACGGAAATCGTCCTTACCCTGAGGAACTACCCCGGGGTAGGAAGGCTAGGTGTCGTCGCCGTAGGAGGAATGTCAGGGGAGTCCGAACGGAAATTAGACCAGTCCGTTTCTCAGATTCTGAGGTAGAGTACGACTCGACGATGGAACCTCACCCCCCCCCAACCCTTCGAGTTGAGGGCAGGGATGGGGACGCAGCCCGTCAGTCTCGTACTCCCCGAATGCGAGATCTGTATGATTCCCTCCTGCCTTCGAAGGTATATCCAGGATGACGAGGACTTGGCGTACCGCCGAGGGTCAAGCCCACAGTCGCCACTGGCCTCTTCGGAAGCACCTCCCACCCCTATTAGGGAGGGTGAGGAGATTTTATGGGGACCGACAGAAGAATCGCGAGGCGATACACCCTTGGCGAGCACTGACGCTGTGAAAGGAGGCCCATTCGTCGGCCCGTCCTATCGCGACATGGCAGCCATGGCACTGCAACCCCTGGAGGATGACCCAGGGATCAACGGCCAATCGGCTTGTTCGCCGTATTCCCCTCCGGCCAGTCCACCACCCCGGTGGCCTGCCTCGGCACCATTTCCAATTCCCTGACTTTCCTCAGTGGACGAGCAGGGGCGGCAGGTTCCGGACCCCGAACCGGAGCTGTGGAGCTTCTGGACCGTTCGTGCACTGGGCCGCTTCCCTGAGAAGTTTTGGTCGGTCGCAGAACCGTATTTTGATGTGCCGGAGTCACTCACCCCGGGAGAGTTTGAATTCTTCTGCCAGATTATTTGGGTGACTCACTCCCGCCTCCGCCATCAGCTAGCGCCTTATCCCCGGAGCCAAGCACATCTCGAGGAGATCGGTGAGTAGTGTCGCCGGGTCGACCTAGCAGCACTCGCCGCGGTCCAGCACCCCGAGTCGCTGGACTACCACGAGGCCCTTTAGAAACAATGCATCCAGAGTTATCAAGTACTCCGTAGAGTTATTGAGGAAGCTACCCCCCATGCGCACGTCCGTGGATGGGGGCAGTACGCTGCTCTCTTCTTCTGTACGATCGGCTGACAGCCCGATCCATCGGGCGGCCCTGAGGGAATGTTGCCAAGGGTAGTCACGGTCAACATGGCTGACCTTTCAGATGAGGGAAACATTGTGGATCCCCTTGACGGGGACTCACCCCCCGAGGAAAGGCCGCTACTGGACCCATCTGGGAGGATTACTCGCTAATAGAGGAGCCTCCTAGGTCTTCCTGTACCCACGGAGGCACTGACACTAGGCCAAAATATCGGCAAGGGTAAACAGACCATTGGGTCTGTCAAACTCACCGACCCATCTACCGCAGTGTAGAAGGTAGAGGAAGATCCTGAGAAGGCCACACTGCGCCAGCAGCTAGCTGAGAAAAAGAGGCTGGTTGATGAGCTCTTGGCCAAACGCATTGAAGAGCGGCGGCCTGACTATGGTGCTCCTAGACGAGGACAGCAGGGGCAGGAGCATCTACCCCTTGTTGAGATTCCCCTGGGCAGCCGTGACCGTGTCGTGTTCGCCGACAGGGGAGATACCAGAACCCATGGCAAGAGGGCGCGATATGTTTCGCTGAACCCTCCCGAAAGGCGAGACCACCTGGGATACGCTGCTCGGTTTCCTCCCGCTGCTCCAAGGGTCACTCCGCCAGCTGCCCCACGAGCTGCTGAGCGCGACTACTGTATCGAAGAACCTGGAAACACGCTTGTGATTAGAGATCCCCGTCAGGACATGAATCTGCATCCGGATGATCTGATGGATGTACTCATCGCCCGCTTGGAGGCCCTGGAAACTCGGCAGGTGGGAATCCTGCCGGATGGCAAGCCATACCCAGCATGGGTGGATGACATGCCGGTCCCGCCGGGATTTGATAACCCCACTTTTCCCCCTTTAACGGGACCATATACCTGCCACAAAACTTCTCCCACTTCAACTCGAGGTGCGGGCCTATGTTAGGGACTCTGGCGCAGCAGGAGGCTGCCAAGCTCCGGTGCTTTGTTCAGACACTGTAAGGACCAGCATTCGTCTGGTACAGCCAGCTTTCTATTGGATCTGTGACTAGCTGGGAGGACCTTCGCCAAAAATTCCTCTACCAGTTCAGTTCCACAACCCAGAAGATGAACATTGCAGACCTCTTCAAGTGCAAGCAAAGGCCCGACGAGCGAGTCGCGGACTTTGTCGCCCGGTGGAAGGGGCTCACGTACTCTCTTGACATGCCACTGACTCAGGAGTAATTACTGACGATGTGTGTGGGGAACGTCAAGGCGGAGTTGGTTCCTTCCCTGATCATGCAGAATTACCCTGGAGGGTTCTGGGACTTCTCAGACAAGGCTCAGCGCCTCGAAGAATCCCTGTAACATGCCGGTCAGGCACACCCGCTGCCTCCTGTAATCTCTGCAAGAAGATCCTCCAGAGCCGAGCCCGCTACTGTGGCCCAGATAGAGGCCCCTAGACAGCTAGAGTTGCTGCCAGTGAGGCTAGCTCAGCAGGCTCATAGGGGTCCACCTCCACAGCCTCCGGCCCAGTAGCGATCGCCTCAAAATCGGCAGGCACATCCGCATAACGCACCGCCACCACCTATGTGAGGTAATCTGGCTCCGACTCCTCATCCTGCTCCTCCGGCCCCTGGCCATGGTCAGCCCCCAAGAGTCCCCTTTCCAGACAGAAGGAATCGGGATTACTCGTTTGGCGTGGCCCAGATCCCCGGTTATTTCCGTAGCGCCTTGGAGCAGAGGATCGTGCGGCTGCCTGAGTGCCGGAAGCCAGAAGAGGCATGTCTCACTGATCACCCTAACTACTACCCTTATCACCGGATCCTGGGACACACCATTCAAAAATGCTATGTGTTCAAGGACTGGATCCAAGACCAGATTGACAACAAAATAGTCAGGTTGGGCCCAGCCCCGGCACAGGTGGCAGGTGTCTTTGTGGGATCAGATGGCAGCAGTGACGACGAGGATGGGTGGGAACAGGCTTCCGACCGGTGGGCCCAGAATTATAATGACTGGATGGCCCGTAGGACGGTCACTCGTTCCCATGGCATCATCCGTGCCCTCCTGAGTCACCCAAAGCCCTTGGAGTCTGCGAGCGCTGCTTTGGCTTCGTCGTCCCAGCATACTTCTTCCCAGAAGAGCAGGCGGCGACACAAGAAGAAAGAACGCGCCCTGCCATTGCCGTCATCTTCTCGCACGGTTGGCGATTTCATGACCCCGGAGATGGGGATCCCTCCGAGATCCCGTCCGGTAGTGGAGGATTCCTCGAGTGAGAGCCTGGGGTACGCTTCGGTTAATACCGTAGAGTTGGTAAATCCCTTTTTGTCTCCCGACAACGAGGAGCGTCAGGTGGACCTCCCCAATGTCCCCAGCCGTCGCCAACGTCGACGGAGCCGTGGCTACGTGAATCGCCGGGGCATGACCGTCGTCACCTCCAGTCAGGCCGTGCACGCTACCGAGACCAGGCAGCAGGCCCGGTACAGAGAGCAGCACTCGCGGCTCCCTCACCCGGTGACAACAGGTTCGCTTCCACCACCATTTGTGTTGCTGGATCAGGCGGAACCGCCTTTCCCGCGTCGCAACCAGCCCAGCCCTACCACTGGCCGACTACGACCTTCCGGTCTTGGCATGACAGCCACCTCCCGGGTTTCATCTAGTGAACGGTCGGATGTGCCTAGTACCAGTCAGTCACCGGTCCCACCAGCAGGGCCCTCCATGCCCCCAATCGCAGAGCGACCTCCTGTAAGCAGAAGCTCGCGTTTGGCGCGAAATTATGATGTCCTGAAGCACCTCGCTGGAATTCCGTCAAGGATTTCCATCCTTGAGGCCCTTAGACTGTCGTCTGAAATGCGTGAGGTGCTCACCGAGGATCTAAGGAGCCCCCTCAAGTTTGAAATGGAGGTAGCGGCCGCAGAAGCCTTCCACACCGAGGTGATTGGGGACGCCGAATGTCAGGCGGTTATCTCATTTTCCAATGAAGATGAAGAGCTTCCCATATAGGGTCACATCCGCCCGTTTTACATCACCGGCCATTTCAATGGTGTGGAAGTCCGTCGCTGTCTTGTCGACACAGGTTCTGGGATTAACTTGATCCCAACTCGGACACTGCGAAAACTGGGGTTGTCCGAGGATGATTTAACTCCCTCCGACCTCAGAATCCAGGGGTATGATAGGACTGAGCAAACTCCACTCGGAAAGATTCATCTGAAGACCCAGTTCGGTGGATTAATTGCCAATAATGAATTCATGGTTGTCTCTCAGGACACTGCCTACAACGCATTGATGGGCAGGTCGTGGCTTCATCTTCACACAGCGGTTCCCTCATCATACCATCAGTGCGTCAAGTACTCCCTTAAGGGTCGAGTGGGTGTGCTCCAAGGAGATGCATCTCCGTTTTCCTCTTATGAATCCCTTTACCTAGACGCTGACTAATACAAGAGTGAGTACAAGCAAATCCTGGAAGGTGAGGTTGAGCCCGCCGCTGTCGCAACTGATCTCTGGGCAGGTCTGGATGACACATATGTCTTCCCAATCCATCGGTTGGAAGTTACGACTCCTGATATGGGAGAGTGCTTTGTTGTCTCGGGTACCAGAGGAAGGCATATTTCTGGGTCTAAGCGATGGTAGTAAATCACCTCGTACTCTTATACCAACCAGGATCAGGTGATCCTCGAGCCTCCTACCCCTGTACGATATCAGGACATTGGGCTCATGGCAACAGTAGTACGTCATACGTGTCTGTTTCACCAAGTCGGAATCGACCGTCTCAAGCCAACGCGTCACCACTGCTTTGACATTGTAAAGTGTGGCCCCTTGGGCCGAAGTCCGAATGGGATTGGATCAACCGCCTTCATCGCCATGATCTCCACGGTGCATGAGTCTCCCGTTGTGACGACCTCCACCGCCCCAGCCGGTGCCAGCTCCCCATCAGGGTCGAGCAGCCCCGAAGCGGCTCCCCCCGTGGACGATCCTTCCTCAAGCAGATAAGAATACATGGAAGATGCTCCTCCCGCCTTTGAGGAGGGCGTCTCCACCACGGTCGATGAGCTAGTATAGGTGAACCTCGGTAGTGAGGCGGACCTGAGACCCACATTGGTCAGTGCTGCTATGCCTCCCGAGGAACGACATCAGTACATAGACTTCCTCAGAAAGCACCGCGATGTGTTTTCCTAGAGTTATGAAGAGATGCCGGGACTAGATCCCCAGGTAGCCGTCCACCACCTTGGCCTCCCGGAAAACCATCGCGGGTTCAAGAAGCCTCCCAGGAAAATGCACCCTTTTCATGGTGCCATGGTTGAGGCCGAAGTTGATAAGATCTTTAAGGCCAACTTCGTCAAGGAAGTCCAGTACCCTAGGTGGCTAGCCAACATTATGCCCGTCAGGAAGAGGAACGGGAAGATCAAGGTCTGCATTTACTTTCGCGATCTTAATCTCCACTGTCCGAAGGATGACTTTCCCCTTCCCGTGACAAAGCTATTGATCGATGCGACTGCCGGGTTCTAAGCCCTCTCCTTCATGGATGGGTACTCCGGGTACAACCAGATCCAGATGGCCCCTGAGGATGAAGAGTTCACAGCCTTCAAGGCCCCCCAGGGCACCTTCTGCTATCGGGTTATGCCCTTCGGCCTGAAGAATGCGGGTGCCACCTATCAACGGGCCATGCACCGCATATTCGAGACGATCCTCGGGACACTGGTGGAGTTATATGTATATGACCTGGTTGTTAAATCTCATCAGCGTCAGGAACATCTCAAAGACCTTGAGAGAGTGTTTGGTTTCCTCCGTTCTCGCCACTTGAAGATGAACCCGTTGAAGTGTGCCTTCGGGGTCACCTCTGGAAAGTTTCTTGGCTTCATTGTGAGGTATCGAGGTATCGAGATCGACCACGAGAAGATCAAGGCCATCAGTCAGATGCCTCCCCCGAGTAATATTCGGGAGCTTCGAGGCCTCCAAGGCCACTTAGGCTACATACGCCGATTCATTGCGAATCTGGCTGGAAAGTGTAAGCCCTTCTCTCGGCTCATGACTAAAGGCGCCGCCTATGGGTGGGACGAAGAGTGTCAGACCGCTTTTGAGGAAATCAAGCAATATCTGCTTCAACCTCCGGTCCTGATTCCACCCATTCTCGGAAGGCCGTTGGTCCTTTATGTAACTACCCTGGAGAAATACCTCGGCGCCCTTCTTGACCAAAAGAAAAATGAGGGAACAAAGAATAGCCTCTACTACCTTAGCCGCATGCTCCTCGACTCGGAAATTAGATATTCCCCTATCGAGAAGAGCTGCCTGGTGCTCGTATTCACCATACAGAAATTGCGGCACTACTTGCAGCACCACGAGGTACAGCTGGTCTCTCGGGTAGACCCGTTGAAATACATCCTGAGCCGGCCTATGTTGATCGGCCGATTGGCATGCTGGGCAGTGATCCTCTAGCAATTCGACATTAGGTTCGTACCTCAGAAGGCCATCAAAGGGCAGGCGTTGGCAGACTTCTTCGCCGCCCACACAACCTCTGCGGACCAGCCACTGGATTTCGGCTTTCCTGATGAGGAAATACTCTCAGTCGATCACGCCACCCCATGCTGGCAGATGCACTTTGATGGTGCCTCCTGAAGCCCTACCAGTAGAAGGCTCAATGATCCTAGCCTTAACAGAGTGGGCCTGGGTATCATCTTCATCACCCCAGAGCAAGCCGTTCTGCCATATTCTTTCTTATTGTCAGAAGGCTGCACCAACAATCAGGCAGAATATCATGCCCTCATCACTGGTATCGAGTAGGCTCTGGAGGTTAACGTTCCCCATCTATGTGTGAAAGGGGACTCTGAGCTGGTCATCAAGCAGGTTAACGGTGACTATGCTCTCAGGAAGCCGGAACTCATGACATTGCTGGAGTGCACCCTCCATCTAATGGCTAAGTTCCCCTCCCGACCAGATGTCGTTCACGTTCCCCAGTCATAGAACAGTCGACCAGATGCTTTGGACAGCCTAGCCGCATCACTCGCGGAGCCCGAACAGGATGACCTAATCATCCATGTGGCGCACCGGAGAGTCATTGCTCCTGTTATCCTAGAGGGCGATCACAGCCCGCGAGTGAACCATCTCACCACTGGTGCCCCTGCGTCAGGACCCCACGGGGTTTCAGGCGTGGTGATCGAGACAGTTCCTGACTGGAGGACACCTCTGGTTGAATATCTCCAGCACGACAATCTTCCGGTGGACCGAGCACAGTGAGAACGAATCTGGCGCCGTGCGCCGCAGTTCACCCTTCAAAGCGGTCCCAGTCGTGAGCAGCTCCTTTACAGGTGTGGGTTTGACGGTGTTCTCCTCCGTTGTCTTCAAGGATTTGAGATCCCACAGGTCATGCAGGAAGTGCACGGTGGTTCTTGTGGCGCTCACCAGGCCGGGTCGAAGTTGTCCCACCAGATTCGGAGGCTGGGATACTTCTGGCCTTCCATGATCCACGACTGCATTGAGTACGCGAAGAGGTGTCATGCGTGCCAAGTTCATGCTAACTTTGTGCATCGGCCACCGGAGCCTCTCCATACTACTATGTATTCTTGGCCCTTTGAAGTCTGGGGGTTGGATGTCGTAGGGCCTTACTTGCTGGCGACGGCCCGCCAGTGCCGGTTCATCTTGACCGCTACTGATTTCTTCTCAAAATGGGCAGAGGCAGCCCCACTCAGGGAATTCAAGTCTAGTTCTATCGCTGACTTTGTGAGATCCAATATTATCCACCGGTTTGGAATACCTCACGCTATCCTCACGGATAACGGAACCAATTTCCGATCATCCGAGCTGAAAAGATTGTACGCCAAGTACAACATTCTCTCTAACCACACCTCCCGCTATCATGCGTAGGAGAATGGAAAGATTGAGGCATTTAACAAAACCCTCTCTAACATTCTGCATAAAATGGTTGGTCAGAACAAGAAAAGTTGGCCGGACAAGCTCTCCAACACCCTCTGGGCTTATAGGACGACGACTCGCAATTCCACCCAGGTGACTCCGTATTCCCTGTTATAGGGAGCTGAGACCATCCTACCCATCGAGGTCCAGCTGTCCTCATTGAGAACGGTGGTCTACGACCAGCAAGTGCCGGATAGAGCTGCTGAGACCCGTCTAGCCGAGTTGGAGGTGCTGGACGGAAGTAGGCTTCGCGCTTTACATAACTTGGAAAGGCATCAGAGCAGGATGGCTCGAGCTTTCGATAAGAAGGTTCGCCTCCGATCCTTCCTGCAAGGTGACATGGTTCTAGATCTCAGAGCGCCAATGTTTCCCGACAGGAAACCACCCAAGTTGGAACCCAAGTGGGATGGGCCTTTCATTGTCCACAAGGTCTATCCCAATGGCGCGTATTCCCTTGTAACTATGGATGGTGAGCGTATCACTCCTCCCACCAATGCCAGGTTCCTCAAGAAGTACTTTTCTTAGGCTCTATGGTCCAGCATGACCTTAAACTCGATTTTTCCCTATATTTGGGCTCTATGGTCCAACATGACCTTAAACTACATTTTTCCCTACATTTGGGCTCTATGGTTCAGCATGACCTTAAACTGTGTGGTCCCGCACGACCCTAAACTGCACCTTGGTCCGAGTTATAAGACCTAAAACTAAGATCACTTTGGTCCAAGTTCTAAGACCTAAAACTAAGATCCATATTTCGTCCAACATGATGTTAAAATGTGCTTCAAGAACTACGTCTCGCTTGATTCCCATCCTAATGGGATATGTAGGAACGCCCAGACCTTTCATCTTTGGGTCCCGCTTGAGGTTCGCTGTCGTGTCTGTCTCGCCTCTGGGACCTTAACCGCTGGATCGCGTGGCGTGGTTTGAGATCATGTCCTCATTCACGTCGGGTTTGTAATAGCTGCACCACGTGCACCCTGTCCTCAAGATTTAGCCCTCCTGTGTCCAGTGGAATTTGAAGACGTCATTCCAGAACTACGTGTGGCTTGATTCCCATCCTTATGGGATACATAGGACCACCTGAACACCTAGATGTCAGGTCCAGACCCATCTCTTAGGAGATCCCACGATCTCCCGGTTCCCAGGGTGTTTGGAATTACGCCCCCTCTTTTTCCCGGGGATCCGCCATCTTTTGACCGCTCTCAGACTGAGCCCTCTGACCCTTCCTCGTGGTATGATGATGTGATCAGGGTAATCTGGTCTATGACTTGGAGTTCCATATTCGACTTAGGCAAGTTTCATCCACTTTCTAAGCTTCGTGTTCCCCTTCATTCGGGCCCCCGTCATCCTTCACACCTGGGGGACCCCCAAGAACGGCCAGGATACAACGCCCAAGGGCTCTCCTACCATCATGGGTCAACGCCCACGAGGGTTTCAGACGAAAAATTGATACGGATCCTGCATTACGAACATGGTCAGTGGTTGATGCTCATTTGTTTGTCCCCATTTCTAACACGACATGATGCTGCGTTGCGAACATGGTCCGCAGTAATCCTCAGTTGTAACACCGGCTTCCACGGGCCCTGAATGTTGGTGGCATGGTTCATGTCATGTTCCGCCCCACTGTGTCAAGGTGGAATCTCGACACTCCTTGTACTAACCCTTAGTACACCCTCGCACATCAAACAGACCGAGCTGCGTAAAGGTGTCTCTCGGGGCTCCTGCGATCTGAGCGCTGGAGTATGTGCTTGGGTCTCTTCATTACGGGTTGCGTGCAGCTTGACCCTCATCCCCATGGGAAACGAGGAGTCACCGGACATTGCGTTTCGGGTCCAGCACAGCTGGGAGCTAGCATCTCCTGCCCCTCCCTGATTGTTGAACCCTCGTAGGCCCCTTTGGCCCGAGGCTCCTCTCTCGGTTGGTCCAAACCATATGACCTTAAACTGTGTTGCTGGTCCAAACCATACGACCTTAAACTGTGTGTTGGTCTAAACCATACGACCTTAAACTGTGTTGTTTGTCCTAACCATACGACCTTACACTGTGTTGTTGGTCCTATCACACAACCCTAAACTGTGACATTATCATCCTGGCCGCAAGGCAAAAAAACGACACTGCATTGTGATGACCTCGTTGTAGAGGACATCACGTTGGGTATTGGTCACGTGTCATGCCATTTGTCAACTCCTATCATGGCTTGATTCATATGACGACTGTTTCTGACGCTTTCGCCGGGGCGCGCGCACATCCGTCCGTCAGGGGGGGACGCGCGGCTTTGTTGCCCCGCATTCCCGCTTTCCAAAGGCGGGCGGCATTCGTTCCTTGTTCAGGTACGTCTGCTCCTTGATCGAAATGGGATGATGGGATGTCGGTTCTTCCTTCCGTGGATTCCTCCTCAGAACTCGTCACCTAGTCCGGGTCTCCCTTATAGATTTAATACGTAGTTCGTGAAACTCTTCCCAGTGCCATGTTTCCATGGACGCCGGTTAATTACACTACTTCTGTCGGGACATTCCAAAGGGTCCAGTCAGGGCAGCAACCTTCGGTCAGGGGAGTAGTCACGTTGAGGCATCAGTAGCGTGTATGGATGCTGGGGTACCTGGCATGTCTGTCTGTTATCCTTGACCACAAGGCTTCTCGAGGGCGTGGAAGCCCGAGGCATCCCACATCGAGCGCGGGGAATTACATGTCATAGACACGTATCTGAGGTTTTCCTCAGCTTCCCGTGTTCAACACAGGGTATGCCGCGAGTTTAACGTCTAGCGGAGACGGATGAGAGTGAAATGGGACCATCACAGGGGGGGTGACAGTGAAGTTGGGCTTGAGCCTTGACGAGGCTTCCTACGTATCCCCGTGGCAGGGAATCAAAGTCCGTGTAGTTCGGGATGGTGCCGGTAAACCGACATGAAGCTGGACCTTGGCCTGATGAATGTTGTCAGCGTACCGACGTGAAGGTGGACCTTGGTCCGATGGGCATCGTCAGCGTACCGACGTAAAGATGGACCTTGGTCCGATGGGAGTTGGGCTTGAACCTCTGGGAGGATTCCTACGTACCATGCCTTGACATGGATCAAAGACCTCGTAGTTCAAATGGGGTTGGGTCGCAATGGCTTACCACTGGACCAGAATGTAGTTTAACGTCATGTCGGACGAAGATGGGACCCGACGTGAAGAAACGACGGGTGGGTGTGTCGGTGAACCGACGTGAAAGTAGACCTTGGTCCACTATTGGTGGGCTTGAACCTCGTGGAGGCTTCCTACGTACCATGCCTTGGCATGGATCAAAGACCTCGTAGTTCAGGTGGTTGGGTCGCAATGGCTTACCACTGGACCAGAGTGTAGTTTAACGTCATGCTGGACGTAGGTAGAACACGACGTGAATTGGGTGATGGGTGGGCTTGAACCTCGTGGAGGCTTCCTACGTACCATGCCTTGACATGGATCAAAGACCTCGTAGTTCAAATGGGGTGGGTCGCAATGTTTTACCACTGGATCGGAATTGCAGTTTAACGTCGTGCTGGACGGGGGTGAAACCCGACGTGAAAGACGGGCGGGCTTGAACCTCATGGAGGCTTCCTACGTACCATGCCTTGACATGGATCAAAGACCTCATAGTTCAGATGGGTTTTGTCAGGGTCGGTGCTCACTCTAAGCCCACGTGAGTCATGCTCGGTGTGAGAAACAAAAGGTTGCAAGGACCTGAAGATCACGTCGCGAAGGGTGCGTCCGTGAGAAGAGAAGAGGGGCTTACGCGTTGAGCGGCCCATGGTGTTGGGACTTACTCCAGGATAGAGGCCCATGGCGCGACAAAGTGCGGGGAAGATGGACCTTGGTTCGACGATGGGAGGTGCCTCGTTCCCTATCACGTCCTCCACTGACCTTGGTAGTGGGGAAGTACAGAGATGCACGGGTGCAATCATCCGTACCAAAGGTTAGGGGCTTACGCTCTGAGGCAGCCCTTCCCCTGCGAACATACACCACTCCGACAAGGAGGATCTCATTCCATGTGCGGAAGAGTTCCATTCCCATGGAGACGAGTGGTGTAATGAATGTTCGAGCTGGGGGGACCCTTCGTGAGGGAGACGAGGTTGGGTCACAGTTTAACGTCATGTGTTGAGGACGTGGTGCTTGGCAGTTTAACGTCCTGCAGCTCGGACGAGGTGGGTTCACTCCACACCCCTAGGGCTTACATAACCGGTACCCTCTGGTCCTTGGGGAAGGGAAGGTGTCGGTAAGGCCATGGTAAAGGGGGGTCGTGGGACGAACCATCGAGGGGTCCACGTTAGCGTGGCTATGCGAAGAAGCAATAGCCGTTAGTGTGCCTATGCGAAGAAGCATTAGGCGAAGCAATGCTACGGGAGGTGTTGTCCATGGGACTTTGAAATCACATCGTGCAAACCTGGAGGGTCGCACGGAAAGAGGAATCGCTAAGCAGAGGAGTGTGCTTCGCGAAGTGGGGTGCCTTGGCCTTAGCATGGGGCATAGGTGGGAGTGGGAGGTGCTTCGCGAAGTGGAACAGTGTTCGCGGAGCACTGCCTCGCGAAGAAGGAGTGGTTCGCGAAGCAGGGTCCTGCCAAGCAGTGTACTTCGCGAAGTGGAGCGATCCTGCCTTAGCATAGGGATTACTCATATGAGTTGGGTGTTTCGCGAAGCACAAGTGCTCTGCGGCTGCCCGGGTTCCCTTGGGAATCCCCTTCCTTCGTGAGCGCCCTTGAGCTTCGTGAAGGGAATCCCTCTCGGAAGAAGGTCTCAAAACAAAACAAATCACAGTCGTCTCGCGAAGTAGAAATACCTCGCGGAGCTCATGATTCCCGGGGCAAAGCGTGCTTCGTGATTCGGGAGAGGAGAACCCGAAAGGTCGGGTTGTCCGTCCTCGGCACTCAGGGGGAGTCAAGTATTTATAGGGAAGGGGCGCCGCGAAGCAGGGCTCGCGCGCCGCATTCGGGGCTTCACGACGGCTCGCGAACGTCAAATGGGTTCGCGGAGGATTACCGCCTCCGGAGCTTCGCGGCGGCTCGCGAACGTCAAACGGGTTCGCGGAGGATTACTGCCTCCGGAGCTTCGCAGCGGCTCGCGAACGTCAAACGGGTTCGCGGAGGATTACCGCCTCCGGAGCTTCGCGGCAGCTCGCGAACGTCAAACGGGTTCGCGGAGGATTACCGCCTCCGGAGCTTCGCGGGGTCGCCATGGCTGGGGCGCTTCGTGGCGGGGCTTCGCGGCTGCGCTTCGCGGCTGTGCTTCACGAGGCAGCGCACCGGCTGTCTTTTTCGTTCCTTCCTTTCGGGCCACATTTTTGGTGCCAACAAATTCCCCCCCTCATACTTGGAGCCGCGGAGGGCGAAGGGTCGAAGTCTGAGGGAAAATCGCCAAAATTGTCGGTGGTTCGCGATCCAGCATCGCGAAGGGGGCCCGCGATGCTCGTCGGGGCCGGACACGCCGCGATGCTTCGCGCGGTTGAGGCGCGCCGCGATGCTCTGGGGTTGCCGCCTATAAATAGGGGGTCCACCCTCTTTTGTCTTTACGTGCCTTCCTTGTCTTTTTGTGCTCTCGATTTTGCGAAGCTCCGCGTACTCCGCGACAGCCCTCCGCGAATCGAGCTTCGCGGCGAACCGCGGGTCTCCGACTCCGCGTCCGCGCCCAGCGAACCTTTGTTTGTCTGCCTTGGCCGGACTTCGCGGTTTGAACTTGCGACCGACCTTCACGATCCGGCTTCGCGATCGAGCTTCGCGATCCATCCGGAAGAATCCTTTTCTGAGGGACAGAGTTAAAATGGCCCATCAAGAAGCTGTCTTGGGGGTCCTCGCAGATGCTGCTCGTCGAGATGAGATGGCCAACCGTCTAGGCTTGGGGGAAATGGTTCGAAGCCACTCGGACCACACTTCCTTGACAGACCTGCTGTCGGAAGGTCAGAAGGATTATCCGCAGTGCAAGAAACTGCCGTTGTACGGCTTCGGGCTGAGGGATGACGTCTTCATCCCTGAGGCAAGAAGGGATGAACCAGCTTGTTGGTTCAGGAGCACACCATGCCAGTACCAATGGTTCAGGGCGGCCGATGGTCATGCACAGGAGGATTTCACACCCGTCACTGCTGATTGCCTCTACAATCATGTGAACGACATTGACGGGAGGCCACTGCAACCGGAGACGTCCCCTCCTCTCTACCGCACCATGCTGAAGGCGGCTCTGCAGGATCCGAAGAAGGGATGGTCTGATGAGTGGGACCTGCGCCAGGGCAGCAACTTTACCGATGACTGGGCCTGGGCCTACTGGGTAGGCGCCTCCTGCGAGGAGTTCGAGGCCGAGCTGAGGAGAGTGGGATTGTATGAGGTGGCATGGGCCTCCCAGTTCCACATTTACCAACCAAAGCAACTGATGCCGGAAATGTTGAGTAGATGGTCGTCCAGAACCAACACTTTTCACCTGCATCACGGGGAGGTGGGCATCAGCCTGTGGGATGTCTATCAGGTTTCTGGGGTCCCGATCTTGGGGGCCATGTATGACGAGTTCCTCCCCGTTGCCAGCGTGTGGGGAGATGCTGAGAAAATGCCACGACTGGCGTCAGCGCTGATGGCGCTTGTCCCTGGAGAGGACAAGGAAGCAGTGAGGGATGTCCACTTCAGAAGATGGTTCAAACGCTTCCTGAACTTCCCAGAAGATCGAGAGTTCCCTCCAAGGCCTCGAACTTGTCCGAGGGCAGCCCAGCGGGGCAAGGGACACTCGTACTGGCGGGTCTTGGAGGACAGCCAATGGACGACTTGGGGTTTCAGTGTTAGCACTGAACAACAGCCAATAGTCAGGCTGGCGGCGTTCATCGCGGCTCTCATTTGTGGGTGGATCCTACTGGTGAGAGATACAAGCATGGGGGTACAGCCCAGCTCGTTCATCATGGCATCGATGTTGGCCATGGGGCAGCGGATCAACCTGGGGATCCCGATGCTCGCCAAACTATACAGAATGCTGCGGCATATTAGCGAGGGAAAGAAGCCGCCAAGAATATGCGGGCCCTTCCACCTCCTGTATGGGTGGATCGCGGCGCATATCAGGGGGATTTACGAGTATCCAAACCCCATTTCGCCGCCAGGATCAGACTTTCACCCCTCCATTCTGAACGCAGTTGGGAGCTTCCCATTCAAACTGGTCATTCCGATAGTGCTGAATAGGGTGTGGAGGGCGGACGAGTTCAACTTTCATCCCTTCCCACTGCCGACGGGGAGGCTTACTGATGATGGACGGGGAACGGAAGAACATCGGGCTTACCTCATGGCCTTCCGAGGTGGAGTTTTGGTGGCTCGGATAGATCGTGAGCCAATCTGTGAACCGTACACCCCGCATCATTTTGCGAGGCAGTTCCGGTGCCTCCAGCGGCTGACCCCGCAGGTATACTGGGAGGTGCGTCACGAGGAGCACCCGTGTGTGATGAGGCAGCTGTGGCTCATGTTCACACGTGAGGATGGAAAGATGCAGATCACATTGCCTCCGTCCACCGCCGCCTTCGGCTTAGTGAAGGAGTACGCCATCAGCTGGGAGGCCGCTTACCCGGGGGAGATGCTGAAGCAGCCAACGATCCGGGTTGGTGACGGTGGGCCTCCTTTATCTCGAGGTCAGGGTCAGAGGGCAGCTAGGGCCGCTCGCGGCAGTGGGGCTGCCATGGCGGCGAGACCCGCACCGGCCGAGGGTTCGGCAGCAGCGGCAGATCCGGAGGTTCCGGGAGAGCAGGGTCATCTGGAGGGGCGGCCACCGAGGGGGTTCCGTAGGATACCCACTCAGGCTCCGGGGAAGCGGCTGCGTCACATCGATATGGCAAAAGATGTTGTCTTTCCAGAAGCTTGGGACATTTGGGATGTCAACGGGCAATTCCTCAGCCCACCTGAGATGTGGGCCCACATGAATCGCCTCGGGATGGAACTTCCGGGCATAGGCCCAGTTCGGGCTGGATTCATGGTGTCTCCGGCGGAGGCGGAGCAATACTTGAACGAGCTGGAGGATTACGTCCACTCCAGTGGTGTTCCTCGCCCAATGACAGACCGGGTGAGGGTACTGTTGAATCAGACGGTCCCTCCACAGTTATCGGCTGCCGATCTGAGGGAGCGCTTCCCCTTGCCGGAGGAATCAGGGGACTCTTCTCAGGGGGATGAGGCTGGAGGAGGGAGCCCGTTGGAGGAGGGCGAGGTCGGAGACCGAAGCTCAGAATCCGACGGCTTCGCGGAGGCTCTCGAGGTAGCATTCCGAACTTCTCTTCTTACGATCTGTTCTTGAATCCCTATGGACTTCTCACCAATGTTTGAGCCATGCAGGAGTAACTTGTTTGTAGGCCTCGTTCTCGCTCCTTGACGGGTGATGACGCGGGACCTTCAGAACCCGCGCCTATGGCTGCGTCCAGTTCTGCGTCTGGTGGGGCCAGGGGGTCTGAGGCGGCTCCTCTGGAATCTCCAGACCTTCCAACAGTATACGGGGGGCCTCGTCTTGGAGTCCCATCAGTACTGGCCCAGGAGCAGCGCTCGGAGGTCGATCTTCGTAAGTCTCCTCCACCGGTCTCCTCGTTGTCACATGTGGGCCATGCCAACTAACGTTTATATCTCTTTCTGTCATACAGTTCTTCGACTG
The DNA here is from genome assembly GCA_963277665.1 of Viscum album. NCBI lineage: Eukaryota > Viridiplantae > Streptophyta > Magnoliopsida > Santalales > Viscaceae > Viscum > Viscum album. The sequence goes on from OY728163.1 coordinate 129,000,486, forward strand.
GCGTGGGCTGCTGCAGCGAGGCTGGTCGGGATGTCTGGCGGCGTCCCTCCTAGGGGCATGCCGGTGATGGTGACGATAGTCCCTTCACCTCCTCAAGCTGCGGCGCACACCATCACTGGCGGGACCACCAGCAGGGCCATACCTGAAGTCATCGAGGTGGAATCTGAAGGAGAGGATCAACCGGTCGGTCCCAGTCCCGTCCTTCCTGCGTCGGTGTCAGGTGTCGTACCAGACTCAACACCAGATGCAGATCCTGCGTACGAGCCTGCCGACCGCGCAGATTGGGACGAAACGACCTCTGATGAGGAAGACAGCAGCATAGTCCGTCGCCGGTCGTGGAAGCTAATCACACGCTTTATCAGGGACACTCCCCAAGCGCAATGGCTGGCCGAAATGGATAGGCTCCGCTCGCGGTTGCATGAACTGTGTGCCGGGGGAGTGGATGCCCAATGCCCTCACGCGCTCATCCGAGACCTCATGGCTGAGAAGATCCGGGAGCATGATCGTGGGCTGAGCGTGGGATGGCAGCGGAGGAAGGCGACCAGCATTAGGAAGCTTCAGGAGGTTGAAGGCGAGGTCCAACAGATGCAGATCCGGGCCAACGAGCTTTCAGCCACTCTCGATGCGCAGTCTGAGCTGGTCTCACGATTGAAGGCCCAGCTAGCGGAGGTTGAGGAACATATGGGGCAAACCTCTGGAAGGATGGCTACCATTCGGGCCGAGGTAGAAAGGGCCAGGGCCAGGGTTGACGAATTACGCCCCGCCGCCGCTGAAGAGGAGCGGGAGTTGAATCAGCGGCAACAGGCTTTGGACGCCGCAAGTCAGCGGGTGGCGGAGCTGCAACACTCTTTTGACGGAGTCAACCCGTCCATGGGGGAAGTCAACCCCCGAGTATTGTAGCGAACCCGAAAGAAACTTTTATTAACACTTTTATGCTTCAACTCTTTCTTTCTCCTTTGTTTTGAGTTCTGTAGCATGCAAGATTTCCACTGTTGAATTGCCTTGTTACATCCCTACAATGTTTGCGGGACGTTTGACGACAATTCCCTCAAACCAGTCCAGATTCCCGAAAGATGGGGAAGGCTTGATCGGAGGAGGAACTTCCCGGATAGCCGAATTACCGTTTCTCCAACGTGCTCTTATGCACAAATGGGGCAACACCAGGGGCGCTGAAATTGCGTTAGCCTGAAATGGGGACAACAAATGAGCATCGACCGCTGACCATATTCGCAACGCGGGATTTTATCAATTTTTTGTCGATCAATCCTTCAGGACGTTGGCCCAGGACAGTTGGTGGACCATAGGTCAGACATCCATACTGTTAGGGGGTCCTTCTAGACATGACCAGTCTTCCGGAACGTTGGCCCAGGACGGTAGGTGAGCCGATGCGGCATAAGACCAGGCCGTTAGGGGGTTCCTTCAGACATGAAAGAGGACGAGGGTCCAAATAAGGGACACGCAAAGCGTGGAACATGGAGTGGTGGTTTGCTCAAACAAAATCCAACACTTCGGTAGTTGCACCACCGTGGTGGGAGTACACCAGATGGGCACATAGGCCTGATCACAGATCATTCTTTCTTCCAGACAGGGCCTCTGGTGAGGGCTGGAAATGGGGAGGAGCAAGATTTTGCGATTCCTGGGGCTGGACCCTAGGTGAAATGCCTGGGTGTCTCTACGTATCCCATGATGATGGGAATCAAGCCATACGTAGTTCTGAAAGCGCAGTTTAACGTCATGCAGGACGAGGAGCAGCCTAACCGTGTTGGTACACATCCTGCCAAAACTTACTAAGCCCGCGTGAGTCGTGATCGGTGCGGGAAACAAGCAGTAGTGGTGGGAATTTCCCGACACAAAAAGGGGCAGGTTAGGGCAAAGGGACACTCGGTGACTACCGGCCCAATGACACTAACACGATCATTTAGCGCACCTAGATGCATGAAGAGAAAGAGCCGGGTATGACGGAATTCCACTTGAACATGAGGAAGTGGAAATGTGTGAATCATGGTGCTCGAGATTCAGATCACAATGATGGTGGCGTGACGATGGAGGATTACTGCTGACCATGTTCGCAACACAGCATCCTGTCGCGTTAGCCTGAGGTGGGAACAAACAAATGAGGGTCGACCGTTGACCATGTTCGAAACACGGGACCATGTCACAAATGTTTTCAGAGATCCGTGGGGACGTTGGCCCGAAACGATTGAAGGGCCCTTAGGTCCAGCATTCATGGAGAGCCCTTAGGCTTAGTATCCACGTCGTCCGAGGGTCCTTTTGGATGTGGAAGAGGATGAGGATCCAAATAGCGAGCTCACGAAGCTTGATCATGAGATGAGGGGAATGTCCCTGTGAAAATCCCATGCTTCGGGCTTTTTGTCAAAACACATCTGAATACGTCAACGAAACGTATTAGAGATAGGGAGAAGATTCCTTTCCCTTGGGGAGATCTTAGTTTAGGGTCATAGAATTCGGACCATGGATGGGAAAAGGGATCAGGGGACGCATGACATCAAAACCTGATGTGAATAAGGACATAGTCCTGCTTACCATGCGTTCTCCGAGGAAATGCTCGAGTCGAGGGACTGAACATAAGGGTTAGGCTGGGCCCGCGGGGAAGTACCCGGGCGCTCCTACGTATCTCATAAGGATGAGAATCAAGCCATACGTAGTTCTGGAAGTGACATGGTAGGATACCAGTGCCAGGGGAAAAGGGGAGTGCGGACGTGGCCCCTGCACTAAAGAAGTGGAATTTGATGTATCTTGTTTGTTCTTTAAGGTGAATGGGGGTTTTTTTTTGTGAAGCGACAGGCCTAGAACAGTAGGTCGTGATGTCACCACAAGAATCAAGCCGTGATGGGCTTTGACAAATGGCATGGCACGTGAACAATACCCAACGTGATGTCCTCTACAGCGAGGTCACCACAATGCGGTGCCATTTTTCGTCGTGCGGCCAGGACGATAATGTCACAGTTTAGGGTCGTATGATAGGACCAAGCATGCATTTTATCGTCATGCAGCACAGACGTAGAAGAGTCGATGCTAGGCGGGAAATGTGCGCAGTGTTATAAAACACAATTGACGGAGACATGATCCCACGTCAGATTGTACGCCATCCGGAGAGGGAAACCTTAGGCCGAGGGGCCTACACAGAGGTGAAACAGGGAGAAAGACTGGCTTCCTGAATGGGTTGTACCCAGAGACAGGGCGTCTGGGCGGTCCTACGTATCCCATGAGGATGGGAATTTGAACGTAGTCCCGAATGGGTCTTAGTTTATGGTCTTAGAGCTCGGACCATGGGAGTCCCAAAGGACGCCAGATTGCAGCTTTGTCCCCCTAGCATGCAAAGGTGCACTGAGGGATAGTGCCAAAAGTGTCGAGATTCCACCTGGACATGATGGGGTGGAAAATGATGTGAATCATGAAACCAACATTCAAGGACTAAAGGGGCTGGCGTGACGACAGAGGATTACTGCTGACCGTGTTCGCAACACAGCATCCTGTCGCGTTAGCCTGAAATGAGGACTAACAAAACGAGCATCGACCGCTGACCGTATTCGCAACGCGGGATTTTATCGATTTGTTGTCCAAAAACCCTGGGGGGGCGTTGACCCGTATCGGTAGGAGAGCCCTTGGGCGTAGTATCCAGGCCGTTCTGGGGGGTCCCTCCGGGTGTGAAAGATGATGGAAGTCCGAATAGAGGGGAACACGAAGCTTGACAAGTGGAAGGAACTTGATCAAGTTGAATCAGACACTCTTGGTCCTAGACTAGAGTGCTCTTAATACATGGGTGAACCACTGCAGGGAGCCAAGGGACTCAACTTTGAGGGTGACCGAGAGATGGAAGGTCCCCAGGGGAAGGGGGAATGGTGCCCAAAACCTTGTATCATACCTACACCTCCCCCTCCTGGAGAGGGATAGGCCAAGTGGCTTAGGTGACCGGGAGATCAGGAGATCACCAGGAGGTGGGGCTGAACCCGAATCTTAAACATCCAGGTGGTCCTACGTATCCCATTAGGATGGGAATCAAGCCACACGTAGTTCTGAAGGGTGCCTTTTAACGTCATGCAGGATAGGGAACAGGAGGACTGAACCTCAGAATGGGGGCGTGTGTGGTGCAGTTGTTGCAAACCCGACGTGAATGAGGACGTAGTCCTACACTGCGCCACGCAGCCCTGTGATCAGGGTCCTGAAGGCAGGATTAGAGAGGTAAATTTGCTGATCTCAAGCTGGGTCCGAAGACAAGGGGTCTTGAACGTAGTTCCAGATGAGAGTCTTAGTTTATGGTCTTAGAGCTCGGACCGTGGATGGTGACAACTCCCGAGTAAGCACAGATGTTAACCCAATCCCTAAGCCCACGTGAGATAAACTCGGTGTGGGAAACAAGGGGGGTATCCTCATCGCAATACTTGGGGCGTCCACCAATGGGGAGTCAGCAGAGAGTTCCGAAGGACACTTTGATGTAGCTTGTTCCTCCAACGCGCAGACGTGCACGGGGGAAAAGTACCAAGAGTTCCGAGACTCTACTTGGACATGATGAAGTGATGAAGGGTGTGAATTGTGTACCCGGCATTTGGGCTTAATGGGTTGGCGTGACGATAGAGGAAAACTGTTATCCATGATGGAAACACAGCGTCTGTATCGCGTTAGCCTGAGGTGGGAACAACAAACGAGCATCAACCGCTGACCATATTCGCAACGCGGGATTTTATCGATTTGTTGTCCGAAACCCTGGGGGGGCGTTGGCCCGTATCGGTAGGAGAGCCCTTGGGCATTGTATCCAGGCCGTTCTTGGGGGTCCTTTCAGGTGTGAAAGATGGTGAAAGCCCTGATGCGGGGATACGAAAATCCTGGAAAGCGGGTGCGGACGTGTCCGAGTAAAGCTTGGCATTCCAGGTAATGAACCAGGGTACTCTTAAGCACATTGGTGAACCGCCGAAGAAAAAGGATCGACGAAACAGCTCAGTAGGGGGGTGGGAGCATGGCGTGGTCATCACGAGACCGTCGTGAATGAGGACATGATCCCACACCACACCATATGGTCCCCTCATGGAGGAAGGATAGGCCAAGGGGACAAGATGGGATGGGGATTCCCGAGAGATGGGGCTGGACCCGAAGCCTAGACGTTCAGGTGATCCTACGTATCCCATTAGGATGGGAATCAAGCCACACTTAGTTCTTGAAATGCAGTTTAACGTCATACTGGACGAGGAGGGGAGTAATATACCCCTAAACAAGGGAGGTGTATGGCATGGTAAAGAAGCTGTCGTGAATGAGGACGTAGTCCTACGTCACACCATACGATCCTATAAGATAGGTCCTGGGCCGCGGCCCGGAAAGGCCAAGGGGCCTGGGGCTGAGCCTCGGTCAGGAAGGCCTGACTGGTTTGTAGTTTAACGTCTTACATGAGGATGGGGGTCGGGGACCTGAGGAGGCCAAGGGGCCTGAGGCTGGGCCTCGTAAAGGGAGTTGCACAGCATGGTACATGATCCCGACGTGAATGAAGACGTAGTCCCACACCACACCGTACACTCCGGGTAAGAAGGGACCTAGGCTGTGACCTGGAAAGGCCAAGGGGCCTAAGGTCAAGCATCAGTCAGGAAGGTCTGACTGGTTTGTAGTTTAACGTCTTACATGAGGACGGGGGGCCAGGGGCCCAAGGAGGACAAAGGGCCTGAGGCTGGGCCTCGTAAGGGGAGTCGTACGGCATGGTACATGATCCCGACGTGAATGAGGACGTAGTCCCACACCACACCGTACACTCCAGGTGAGGAATCCTGGGCCGTGGCCCGGAGAAAAGGGGAAGTTATCAGTCAGAAAGGCCTGACTGGTTTGTAGTTTAACGTCTTATATGAGGACGGGGGGCCAGAGGCCCAAGGAGGCCAAAGGGCCTGAGGCTGAGCCTCGTAAAGGGAGGGCGTACGGCATGGTACATGATCCCGACGTGAATGAGGACGCAGTCCTACATCACACCGTACACCCTTATGAGGAATCCTGGGCCGTGGCCCAGATCGCTAGCACCACTTGGGGGAAGTTTGTCACCTTGGGATGGGGCAGAGGGGATCACGGTTCTTGATGCCTGGGGCATCTCGGGGTGGACCCGAAGATCCAGGACACTGTTGACCACGTTCGAAATGCAGTGTTCCTATGGTGACCCGCATGGGGGCAACAAATGAGCGTCGACCGCTGACCAAATTCGCAACGCGGGACTTGTATCGACTTGTTGCTTAAGAAAACCCTCGGGGGCGTTGGCCCGTATCGGTAGGAGAGCCCTTGGGCATTGTATCCAGGCCGTTATCGGGGGTCCCTCCGGGTGTGAAAAGGTGATGAAATCCCAGTCAAGGAGTGGGTGAAGCTCAGTTGCGTTCATCCCCAAAAGGGGCAAACACCTCCAGGGGGAATGTGCAGCCGGGTCGAGGCTTGCTCGATGTGGGTCGGGGCAAAAGTGTGCACCCTGCCATGTCTTGACCCGAGGGGAAGATTTTGGCTTTTGGGCTGGGCCAACGGACGAAATGTCCGGGCGTTCCTACGTATCTCATAAGGATGAGAATCAAGCCATACATAGTTATTGAAGGCCATGCAGTTTAGCGTCATGCGGTGAGGACGTGGGAGGGTAGAAGAACGGGAGTGGGCGCATGGTGCGACCTTTACAATCTTTGCGCGAGCGGGGTTGCATGACCGGGGCCAAGAAAGCCTACTCCCTGCTACACAAAGATCCTCCATGGAGACTATCCCCAGGGGGAATAGTGGAAGAGAAAAGCTTGGGGCTGGGCTGAAGACGAGGCGTCCGAGCGTTCCTACGTATCCCATGAAGATGGGAATCAAGCCGTACGTAGTTCTTGACATGCAGTTTAACGTCATGCGGGACGAAGTCACAATTTAGGGTCGTGCAGGACCCTCTCGCAGTTTAGGGTCGTGCAGGACCAAGTCGCAGTTTTAGGGTCGTGCAGGACCACCTCGCAGTTTAGGGTCATGCAGGACCAATGCAGTTTAATGTCGTGCAGGACCCTCTCACAGTTTAGGGTCGTGCAGGACCAATGCAGTTTAATGTCGTGCAGGACCCTCTCGCAGTTTAGGGTCGTGCAGGACCACTTTTTTTCCCTAGGCAAAGTATCGCTTGAGGAATTTGGCATTGGTGGGAGGAGTTACACGCTCTCCATCTGTGGTCACCAAGGAGTATGCTCCGTTGGGGTAAACCTTATGGATGATATAAGCCCCTTCCCATTTGGGTTCTAACTTGGGTGGTTTCCTACCGGGGATCATTGGCGCTCGAAGGGCCAGTACCAGGTCACCCTGTAGAAAAGAGCGGAGACGAACCTTCTTGTCAAAAGCTCTCGCTATCTTGTCCTGATGCCTTTCCAGATTGTGCAGGGCACGAAGCCGGTTCTCGTCCAGTGCCTCTAACTCAGCTAGACGGATCTCGGCTACCTCATCTGATGTCTGGTGATCATAAACTGCAGTGCGCAGCGACGGCAGCTGGATCTCAATGGGTAGGACGGCTTCAGCTCCATACACCAGGGAATATGGGGTCACCTAGGTAGAGTTGCGAGTCGTCGTCCGGTAATCCCAGAGGGCGTTGGGGAGCTTGTCCAGCCAACTCTTCTTGTTCTGACCAACCATCTTCTGCAGAATGTTAGAGAGGGTCTTGTTGAACGCCTCGATCTGTCCATTCGCCTGCGCGTGGTAGCGGGAGGTATGGTTTGACCGGATGTCGTAATTAGCGTACAATTTCTTCAATTCAGCTGCTCGGAAGTTGGTGCCGTTATCGGTGAGGACGGAATGAGGGACTCCAAACCGGTGGATAATGTTGGAGCTCACAAAGTCAACGATGGAACGGGCCTTGACCTCTTTGAGCGGAACTGCTTCTGCCCACTTGGAGAAGAAATATGTAGCAGTCAGGATGAACCTACACTGGCAGGCTGTTGCCGGTGGATACGGTCCCACTACATCGAGTCCCCATACCGCAAATGTCCAGGAGTACTTGGTGGGGTGGAGGGGTTCTGGCGGCCGATGCAAGAAGTTGGCGTGTACTTGGCACGCGTGGAATCTCTTGGCGTATCCAATACAATCGTGGATCGTGGAGGGCCAGAAGTACCCAAACCTCCGGATTTGTTGGGACAGCTTCGGCCCAGCTTGATGGGAGCCACAGGAACCGGCGTGAACCTCTTGCATAACTTGAGGTATCTCTACTCCTTGGATGCAACGAAGGAGGACACCATCGAAACTCCGCTTATAGAGGATCTGCTCAAGACTGGGGCCGCTCTGGAGGGTGAATTGAAGTGCGCGGCGCCGGATTTGCTCACGCTCGGCCCGGTCGTCTGGGAGCTGACCATTTTGGAGATACTCGACAAAAGGTGTTCTCCAGTCGAGGGTGGTTTCAACCACTGCGTCTGACAAACCCGGGACTCCCGATATGGAGGGTCCGGCGGTGAGATGACTTACCCGCAGGCTATCACGGTCCTCTTGGGTGACGGGAGCAATGAATCTCCGATGGGCCACGTGTATGACCAAATCATCTTGCTTGGGTTCTGCGAGCGACGCGGCTAAGCCAGCCAGGGCGTCCGCTTGGCCGTTCTGCGACCACGGGACATGGGTAACCTCTGGCCGAGGAGAGAACTGGGCCATTAGGAGGAGGGTGTACTCCAGCAACGGTGCAAGCTCTGGCTTCCTGACGACGTAGTCGCCATTAACCTTTTTGATCACCAGCTCGGAATCTCCCTTCACATGTAGATGGGGAACATGGATCTCAAGGTCCAACTCGAGGCCGGTGATGAGAGCTTGGTACTCTGCCTCGTTGTTCGTACAACCTTCTGACAACAGGAACGAGTACGGCAGGACGACCTGCGCCGGGGTAATGAAAACAATACCCAGACCCACTCTGTTGAGCTTGGGGTCATTGAGCCTTCTACCGGTGGGGCTCCGGGAGGCGCCGTCGAAATGCATTTGCCAACACGGGATAGCATGATCGACCGAGAGGATCGTCTCGTCGGGGAAATCCAGGTCCAGGGATTGATCCGCGGAGGTTGGATGGGCAGCTAAAAAGTCTGCCAACGCCTGTCCCTTAACGGCCTTCTAAGGCACGAACCTGATATCAAATTGCTGGAGAATCACCGCCCACCGTGCTAGTCGGCCAGTCAGCATGGGGCGGTTCAGGATGTACTTCAGCGGATCCACCCGAGAGATCAATTGCACCTCGTGGTGTTGCAGGTTGTGCCGCAACTTCTGCACAGCGAAGATGAGCGCAAGGTAGCTCTTTTCGATAGGGGAGTATCTGACCTTCGTATCGAGAAGCATGCGGCTGAGATAGTAGAGACTGTTCTTAGTGCCCTTGTTATTCTTCTGGGAGAGCAGCGCACCGAGGGATCTCTCCAGGGAGGTCACGTAAAGGACCAGCGGCTTTCCGAAGACGGGTGGCATCAAGACCGGAGGTTGGAGCAGATACTGCTTGATTTCCTCGAAGGCGGCCCGACACTCCTCATCCCATTCGTAGGCAGCTTCTTTCTTCATGATCCGGGAAAAGGGCTTACACTTGCCGGCCAAATTCGCAATGAATCGGCGTATATAGGCTAAGTGGCCTTGCAGGCCTCGAAGCTCCCGAATGTTGTTCGGGGGAGGCATTTGGCTGATGGCCTTGATCTTCTCTGGGTCGATCTCGATACCTCGGTATCTGACAACGAAGCCCAGAAACTTCCCGGAGGTGACTCCGAAGGCACACTTCAGCGGGTTCATCTTCAGGTGACGGGAACAGAGGAAACCGAACACTTTCTCAAGGTCTTTGAGATGGTCCTGGCGCTGGCGTGATTTGACTACAAGGTCATCCACGTAGCATTCCACCAATGTCCCAAGGATCGGTTTGAATATGCGATGCATGGCCCTCTGATAAGTGGCACCTGCATTTTTCAAACCGAATGGCATTACCCGGTAGCAAAAGGTACCCTGGGGAGCCCTGAAGGCAGTGGACTCCTCGTCTTCGGGGGCCATCCGGATCTGGTTATACCCAGAATACCCATCCATGAAAGAGAGGGCTTGGAACCCGGCCGTGGCGTCAATCAACAGCTCCGTCACTGGGAGTGGGAAGTCATCCTTTGGGTAGTGGCGATTGAGATCGCGGAAGTCGATGCAGACTCTGATCTGCCCATTCTTCTTCCTGACCGGCAGAATGTTGGCGAGCCATTTGGGGTACTGGACCTCCTTAATGAAGTTGGCTTTGATAAGCTTGTCAACTTTGGCCTCCACCATAGCACCATGAGAAGGGTGCATTTTCCTGGGAGGATGCTTGAACCCACGGTGTTTTGCCGGGAGACCCAGACGGTGGACGGCCACTTGGGGATCCAGCCCTGGCATCTCATCGTAACTCCAGGCAAACACATCGCGGTGCTGTTTTAGGAAGTATACATACTTCTGCCGCTCCTCGAGGGACATGGCCGCACTGATCAATGTGGGTCTTGGATCTGCCTCGCTACCAAGGTTCACATGTACCAGTTCATCAACCGTGGTAGAGACGCCTTCTTCAAAGGCTGGGGGAGCATCCTCCAAGTCTTCCTCCCCAGCCATGGGGGGACTTCCCGTGACAGAAGATACTTCTGGGCTCTCAAAACCCGAGGGGCAGCTGGTGCCGGCTTGGGCAGCAGTGGTCATCACATCAGGAGACTCACTTGTCGTTGAGACCATAGCAATGAATGCATTTGATCCGATCCCATCTGGCCTTCGGCCTAAGGGGCCACGCTTGATGATATCAAAGCAGTGGTGACGTGTCGGCCTGAGTCGGTTAATTCCAACCCGGCGGAATAGACACGTATGGCGCACCGCCGTTGTCATGAGCTTGACGTCCCGGTACCGTACAGGGGTAGGAGGTTCCGGGATGACCCGAGCCTGGTTGATGTAGGAGTACGAGGTGATTTTCCGCCGTCGCTTGGACACGGGAACATGCCTTCCCTGCGTACCTGAAACAACAAAACGTTGTCCCATTTCGGGGGTCGTTGCCTCCAACCAGTGGATCGGGAGGATGTAGACATCGTCCATGCTTGCCCAGGGATCACTTGTGATCGGGGCGGGCTCATCCTCGCTTACCAGGATTTGCTTGTCCTTACTTTTGTAATAACCCGCATCCAGATAGCGGGCCTCACAAGAAGCGAAAGGGGACGCGTCTCCTTGGAGCATGCCTACTCGACCGTTGAGGGAGTACTTAAGGCACTGGTGATACGACGAGGGGACCGCTGCATGCAGATGGAGCCATGGCCTACCCATCAATGCGTTGTAGGCGGTGTCCTGAGAAACAACCATGAACTCGGTGCTAGCAATTAAGCCACTGAACTGGGTCTTCAGGCGGATCTTGCCGACCGGGGTTTGCTCTGTCCTGTCGTACCCCTGGATCCTGAGGTCAGAGGGAGTCAAATCACCTTCGGACAGACCCAGCTTTCGCAGCGTCCGGGTCGGAATTAGGTTGATTCCAGAACCCGTATCAACGAGGCATCGGCGGACTTCCACACCGTTGAAGTGGCCAGTGATATACAGTGGGAGAATGTGCCCCTGTATAGGGGGATCCTCATCTTCGCCGGAGAACGAGATAACCGCCTGACATTCGGCGTTTTCAATCGTCTCGGTATGGAAGGCTTCCGCAGCTTCCACTTCCGTCTCGAACTGGAGGGGGCTCCTTAGGGCCTCGGCAAGTGCCTCGCGCATTTCATATGATAGGAGAAGGGCCTCGAGGATGGAAATCCTTGCCGGGATGCCGGCCAGATGCTTCAGAACATCGTACTTTCGTGCCAAACGCGAACCTCTGCTTACAGGGGTTTCTCGGCAATTGGAGACATAGCGGGTCCTGCCGGTTGAACTGGCGGTCGGCTAGCACTGGGTACATCCTGCTGCCTGCTAGTAGAAGCCTGGAGAGTAGTCGCCGGACGAAGATCGGACAGCGGAGGCTGGCCTATCGTCGGGCAAGACTGGCTGTGATACGAACGAGGCGGATCTCCCTAATCCAGCAACACGAATGGCGGTGGAGGTAGAGCCGAGGGTGCTGGATGGGTCTGCGCGTGCTGAGATATGCGCTGAGCCTGCTGCCTGGTCTCGGCAGCGTGCATGGCTTGGCCACAAGTGCCTGCTGACGTACCTCGATGACTGGCGCGATTGCGATTCCGCCGGCGTTGACGTCGGCTGGAAACGTTGGGGAGGTCTTCCTGGGGTTCCCCCTCGTCGGGGGTCATATAGGGATTTACCAGCTCCATGGTGTTAACCGAAGCGTACCCTTGACTGTCACTCGAAGAGTCATCCACCGCTGGGCGGATTCTGGGAGGAATGCCCATTTCGGGAGGCATATAGTCGCCGAGAGTGCAGGATGACGACGGCACTGGCGGTGCACGTTGCTTCTTCTTGCGTCGTCGCTGCTTGCCCTTTTGGGCAGAGGTCAACTATGAAGACGATGCTGAGGCACCGGCTACTTCTTCTGAAGGTTCTGACTGCTTCAGGTGTGCCCGGATGATACCCTGGGCACGGACGATGGTTTTTCGAGCCATCCAGTTGTCGTATTTCTGGGACCCACGGCTAGGGACCTGCTGCCACTCACCTTCGCTGTCGCTGCTGATTTCTAATCCCGCAAAGACGCCTGCCACTTGCGCTGGCGCTGGGCCCAACTTGACTATGTTGTTTTTGACCTGGTCCTGAAGCCAGTCTTTAAACACATAGCATCGCTTGAGGGTGTGCCCCAGGATCCGATGATAAGGGCAGTAGTTGGGGTGATTGGTGAGATGCGCCTCTGCCGGCCTCCTGCACTCAGGCAGACGCACAATCCCTTGCTCTAGAGCACTTCGGAAGTAGCCAGGGACCTGATTTTCGTTGAACGAATAGGTATGGTACTTTCTTTCCGGGTAAGGATCCATGGGGGCCTGGTCCTGTCGAAGGACCGGAGGGGCCTGCCGAGGAGGCGGCGCCTGGTTGTCTCGCCTAGGTGGCGGTGGCGCATTGCGCGGGGGAACCTGTCGGTTCTGAGGCGGTCGCTGCTGGGTAGGAGCCTGTGCTTGAGGTGGAGGAACTCTCCGGGGTTGCGGGGGTGGTGCCACCGGTAGTAATTCCAGTTGCCTCGGGGCTTCTATTTGAGCCACCGCGGTGGGTTCAGCCCTGGCGGCCCTCCTGGCTGGGATCATAGGGGGCAGCAAACGTGCCTGACTAGCCTGTTGCAGGGCCTCCTCGAGGTGCTGGGCCTTATCTGAGAAATCTCTGAACCCTCCACGGTAGTTCTAGGTAATCAAGGAGGGTACCAGCTCTGTCTTGACGTTCCCCACACACATCGTCAGTAATTGCTCCTGAGTCAGTGGCATATCGAGGGAATACGTAAGTCCTTTCCACCGGGCGATGAAGTCTGCAACCCGCTCATCAGGCCTCTGTTTGCACTTGAAGTGGTCCTTAATGCTGGTATTTCGCGTGGTGGAGCTGAACTGGTATAAGAACTGCCGGCGAAGATCCTACCAACCGGTCACTGATCCGATAGGGAGCTGGTTGTACCAGACGAATGTCGGACCTTCCAATGTCTGTACAAAACATCGGAGCTTAGCGGCTTCTTGCTGAGCCGGGGTCCCCAGCATGGGGCCACACCTGGAAGAGAAATGATCCAAGTGCTGGGGTGGGTCCCCTGTCCCGTTAAAAGGCGAGAAAGTGGGGTTCCCAAAACCCGGAGGCGCGGGCATATCATCCACCCACGCGGGATAAGGCTTGCCATCTGGTGGGACCGCCACCTGCCGTGTTTCCAACGCCTCGAGGCAGGCTGTGAGTGCCTCAATAAGGTTCTCCGGGTGGGGGTCCCTGTCTTGACGGGGATCCCTAACCACAAGCACATTTCCAGGTTCTCCAACACGGTAGATGGCTTCGGCCGCTCGCGGGTCAACTGGCTGGACGACCTGCTGGGCGACTGGGGGAACCCGAGTTGGATTCTTCAGATTGCCCCGTCGCTCAGGGGGGTTTGGCGAGACGTATCACGCCCTCTTGCCGTATGTTCCGGCTTCCGACCTGTCCGCGGCAGTAGCATGATCAGGGTTGCCCGGAGGCATCTCACCGGGGGGAAATTGTTCCTGCCCCTGCTGCCCCGGCCTGGGATTACCATAGTCGGGTCGCCGCTCTGCGGCGCGTTCAGCCAATAGTTCGTCAACCAGCCTCTTCTGCTCAGCAAGCTGCTAGCGCAACGTGGCCTTCTCAGGATCCTCGTCTGTTTTCTGCACAGAGGCGGACGGGTCGGAGTGCTTGACTATTCGGACGTGCTCCTTACCCTTGCCAGTGCTTCGACCGAGTGCCAGCGACTCGGTGGGCACGGGGAGGCCTAGCAGGTTCCTCTGATGACGGGTAACTCCCCCTGAGGGGTCGAGAAGCGGCGGTACGCCCTCGGATGGTAAGTCTCCATCAAGGAACTCAAGCTCATCTTCCTTATCCACAACTTCGGCCATGTGGACCGCGATTCCTCTCGAGGGCATGTCCTCGATGTCGCATAGCGAATCGGGTTGTCGTCGAATAGGATCGAACAGAAGGGAAGCATAGTGTCCCCAGCCACGGACTTGCACATGGGGGGTGGCTTCCCTGACGATCTTGCGGATTGCCTTGAAACTCTAAACGCATTTTCGTTGGAGGGCACTCTGGTGACCGGGCGACTCGGGGTGCTGGGCCACAAGGAGCACCGCTGCATCAATCAGGCGGCACTATTTTCCAATCTCCTCGAAGTGCTCTCGACTCCTGGGGTATACTACCTGTTCACAACAGAGGCGGAAGTGCATCGCCCACAGGGTTCGACAAAAGCATCCCACTTCTTCAGGGGTAAGCGACTCGGGTACGCGGAAATTCAGCGCCGCCGTGGGCCAGAACTTCTCTGGTAAGTAGTCCGCTGCAAGAATACTCCAAAAGCTCCTGGGTTCGTCCTCGGGGTTCGGCCCTACATTACCCCACTCATCAACCGGGGGCGGCTGAGGGACCGGTAGCGGTACCGAGGCGGACCTCTGAGATAGCAAACTCGGCGGTGGAGAATACGGCGAGCGAGCAGACTGGCCACTGAATTCTGGGCCTTCCTCTGAAGAGCAAGGTGACCTGACCACAATGTCACGATAGGAAGGGCTAATAGCCACTGCTTCGGGTACGAGAATCGCCATTACCGGTGTCCGGTCATGTCGTGGCTCTACCACCGTTGACCCCAAAACAACTCCTCGTGATCCCGAGTAGAGGTAGAGGGCGCTTCGGGTGACGATGGCGGTGACTGCGCGGTCGAAACCTGCGAAGTTCTCAGAATATCTTCCTCCTGGATATACCTGCGGAGGGAGACGGGAATCCGATGGACCTCAAATTCTGGGAGAACGAGGCTGACGCGTCTGGTTCCTGCCCCAGTCCTTGATACGGAGGATATGGGAGAAGGTTCCATCGCTGAATCGCATTCCGCTTCCGAATCAGAGAAGCGGGCGGGTTTGATCTCCCCCTGGGCCTTTTCAGGATTCTTCTTGTGGCGGCGACGACCCGCTCTTTTGCCCGTGGGTGGCTCTTCAGGACAGGGTTGACCCCTATCAGGCAGCCTTGGGGCGGTGCTGGCACCGTGGCGGAGAGGGCCACCACTCGAGACAGCCGGGGTGCGAGGGGCACCAGGGAAAATGTCAAAGGGTATATGGGGAGGACCTCCATGAACAGTACCCATGTGGGCGGGGCCTCTGTTGGAACTGGCAGGAGCATGGGGAAGGCCTCCATGGTCGATGCGAGTGGAGCGAGGCTGACCTTCACTCCTTGAGTTGTTGGGGCGAGGAGGACCTTCGCCAGTCGCAGAGAGGACGTAGGGGGGACCCCCACGTTGAAGAAGGACCGGATGGACGGTGCCTTCAGAAGGATGGACTCCATAACCTGTACAGCGAGCGCGGGAAATGTTTCCACGCTGAGCATCACTGCCACGGGGCAGGTCTTCCTGCAGGATGGGGGCAGCACGAGGCATGCCTCCATGACGAACCTCGGAGCGGGGAAGGCCCACGCTCTGTGGAGTAGTGGTACGGGGAGGACCTCCGTACGGGGTGGCATCACCGCGGGTTAGCTCGCGGCGATCACTACTTGGGCCTGCAACCCAGAGAGTCAACCCAGCCTGCCCGTGGGGCGGTTGGGGTCTCGATCCTGGTTGGGCGAAGGGGTTCCCCGGCTTAATGTACGCGGGGGGCTTCATAATGTACGTCGGCGGTGGCTCGAGCCACTGTAGCTGTCGACGTGGACGCACCTAGGCGAGCGTCCTCAGCCCGGGCCCGGCGCTGACGTCGGGTCAGGCGGGCCGGTGCAGGTGGTGCAGGGACGTAGTCTGCCTGCTCTTCCTGCGGGGCCGGACGACGGCGCTGACGTGGCCGGACGGGAGCTCTCGCCTGGGGGCCCCGGGTCGGGACCCTGAGCGGAGTGAGCCGGACAGCGCCTGCCTCTTCAGCGTAAGGCGAAGAGTCGTCAAGGCGTTCCGGAGATAGGCTCCCGAAACGATTGAACGTCTGGGTGGGGAGCAGGGGCTCCCTGCGCGGCCGGTTAGGGCGGCGTTGATGGCGGGGCCTGGAGGCCTCCAGGTCCAAGCGGGCCATATCCCTGGTCGGGATGACCCCTTCCTCCTCGTACCTGTGCACGAGGCTGTTGATCACCCTTCGTTGGATGACCTCTGATGGGGAAAGGGGACGTGGACGTCCCGTATTCCGTGATGTGGCAGCCGTCGTGGCGGTGGTGGCGCCATGTGGAGTGGTCGTCGTGGTGTTGCCCCTGCCCCTGCGCGGGCGAGGAGCGGATGGTGACCGCATCTCTGAAATAGCAACCTGGTTCCTGGCAAACGAAGGGATCAACTCATCAGTGCTGAGAGGAAAAGGATTGACAGCCAGTGCCCCAGCATTCTTCCATCCTCTATGTCTATGAGAAGGATCCACGCCAACACGCTGCAGGGCGGATTGCCCCACGTTCTACTACCCCGACTGCCGGTGAGTTTCACGACAGGCCCGCTATTTGCTTTGCGGGACCAGGTAACGGATATCTTGATCCGGTGACACGTCAATCTACTAGTGTCTCGAATGCTACTAATCTCCATGCTGAGGAGAAGAATTTCACGTCGGGTTCAACATTTCTGTTTCCGACGCTTTCACCGGGGCGCGCGCACATCCGTCCGTCAGGGGGGGACGCGCGGCTTTGTTGCCCCGCATTCCCGCTTTCCAAAGGCGGGCGACATTCGTTCCTTGTTCAGGTACATCTACTCCTTGATCAAAACGGGATAATGGGATGTCGGTTCTTCCTTCCGTGGATTCCTCCTCAGAACTCGTCACCTAGTCCGGGTCTCCCTTATAGATTTAATACGTAGTTCGTGAAACTCTTCCCAGTGCCATGTTTCCATGGACGCCGGTTAATTACACTGCTTCTGTCGGGACATTCCAAAGGGTCCAGTCAGGGCAGCAACCTTCGGTCCGGGGAGTAGTCACGTTGAGGCATCAGTAGCGTGTCTGGATGCTGGGGTACCTGGCATGTCTGTCTGTTATCCTTGACCACAAGGCTTCTCGAGGGCGTGGAAGCCCGAGGCATCCCACATCGAGCGTGGGGAATTACATGTCATAGACACGTATCTGAGTTTTTCCTCAGCTTCCCGTGTTCAACACAGGGTATGCCGCGAGTTTAACGTCTAGCGGAAACGGATGAGAGTGAAATGGGACCATCGCAGGGGGGGTGACAGTGAAGTTGGGCTTTAGCCTTGACGAGGCTTCCTACGTATCCCCGTGGCAGGGAATCAAAGTCCGCGTAGTTCGGGATGGTGCCGGTAAACCGACGTGAAGCTGGACCTTGGCCCGATGAATGTCGTCAGCGTACCGACGTGAAGGTGGACCTTGGTCCGATGGGCATCGTCAGCGTACCGACGTGAAGATGGACCTTGGTCCGATGGGAGTTGGGCTTGAACCTCTGGGAGGATTCCTACGTACCATGCCTTGACATGGATCAAAGACCTTGTAGTTCAAATGGGGTTGGGTCGCAATGGCTTACCACTGGACCAAAATGTAGTTTAACGTCATGCCGGACGAAGATGGGACCCGACGTGAAGAAACGACGGGTGGGTGTGTCGGTGAACCGATGTGAAAGTAGACCTTGGTCCACTATTGGTGGGCTTGAACCTCGTGGAGGATTCCTACGTACCATGCCTTGGCATGGATCAAAGACCTCGTAGTTCAGGTGGTTGGGTCGCAATGGCTTACCACTGGACCAGAGTGTAGTTTAACGTCATGCTGGACGTAGGTAGAACACGAGGTGAATTGGGTGATGGGTGGGATTGAACCTCATGGAGGATTCCTAGATACCATGCCTTGACATGGATCAAAGACCTCGTAGTTCAAATGGGGTGGGTCGCAATGGCTTACCACTGGACCGGAATTGCAGTTTAACGTCGTGCTGGACGGGGGTGAAACCCGACGTGAAAGACGAGCGGGCTTGAACCTCATGGAGGATTCCTACGTACCATGCCTTGACATGGATCAAAGACCTCGTAGTTTAGATGGGTTTTTTCAGGGTCGGTGCTCACTCTAAGCCCATGTGAGTCATGCTCGGTGTGAGAAACAAGAGGTTGCAAGGACCTGACGATCACGTCGCGAAGGGTGCGTCCGTGAGAAGCGAAGAGGGGCTTACGCGTTGAGCGGCCCATGGTTTTGGGACTTACTCCAGGATGGAGGCCCATGGCGCGACAAAGCGCGGGGAAGATGGACCTTGGTCCGACGATGGGAGGTGCCTCGTTCCCTATCACGTCCTCCACTGACCTTGGTAGTGGGGAAGTACAGAGATGCACGGGTGCAATCATCCGTACCAAAGGTTAGGGGCTTACGCTCTGAGGCAACCCTTCCCCTGCGAACATACACCACTCCGACAAGAAGGATCTCATTCCATGTGCGGAAGAGTTCCATTCCTGTGGAGACGAGTGGTGTAATGAATGTTCGAGCTGGGGGGACCCTTCGTGAGGGAGACGAGGTTGGGTCACAGTTTAACGTCATGTGTTGAGGACGTGGTGCTTGGCAGTTTAACGTCCTGCAGCTCGGACAAGGTGGGTTCACTCCACACCCCTAGGGCTTACATAACCGGTACCCTCTGGTCCTTGGGGAAGGGAAGGTGTCGGTAAGGCCATGGTAAAGGGGGGTCGTGGGACGAACCATCGAGGGGTCCACGTTAGCGTGGCTATGCGAAGAAGCAATAGCCGTTAGCGTGCCTATGCGAAGAATCATTAGGCGAAGCAACGCTATGGGAGGTGTTGTCCATGGGACTTTGAAATCACATCGTGCAAACCTGGAGGGTCGCACGGAAAGAGGAACCGCTAAGCAGAGGAGTGTGCTTCGCGAAGTGGGGTGCCTTGGCCTTAGCATGGGGCATAGGTGGGAGTGGGAGGTGCTTCGCGAAGTGGAACAGTGTTCGCGGAGCACTGCCTCGCGAAGAAGGAGTGGTTCGCGAAGCAGGGTCCTGCCAAGCAGTGTACTTCGCGAAGTGGAGCGATCCTGCCTAAGCATAGGGATTACTCGTATGGGTTGGGTGTTTCGCGAAGCACAAGTGCTCCGCGGCTGCCCGGGTTCCCTTGGGAATCCCCTTCCTCCGTGAATGCCCTTGAGCTTCGCGAAGGGCATCCCTCTCGGAAGAGGGGCTCAAAACGAAACAAATCAGAGTCGTCTCGCGAAGTAGAAATACCTCGCGGAGCTCATGATTCCCGGGGCAAAGCGTGCTTCGCGATTCGGGAGAGGAGAATCCGAAAGGTCGGGTTGTCCGTCCTCGGGACTCAGGGGGAGTTGAGTATTTATAGGGAAGGGGCGCCGCGAAGCAGGGCTCGCGCGCCGCCTTCGAGGCTTCGCGGCGGATCACGAACGTCAAACGGGTTCGCGGAGGATTACCGCCTCCGGAGCTTCGCGGCGGCTCGCAAACGTCAAACGAGTTCGCGGAGGATTACCGCCTCCAGAGCTTCGTGGGGTCGCCATGGTTGGGGCGCTTCGTGGCGGGGCTTCGCGGCTGCGCTTCGCGGCTGTGCTTCGCGAGGCAGCGCGCCGGCTGTCTTTTTCGTTCCTTCCTTTCGGGCCACATTTTTGGCGCCAACAACGACACCATGTCCTACTGCTCTAGGCTTGTCGTTTCACAAAAAAAACCCTCACTCACCTTAAAGGACAAACAAGATTTATCAAATTCCACTTCTTTCAGTGAAAGGGCCATGCCCACACTCCCCTTTTCCCTGGCACTGGTATCTTGCCATGTCACATTCTAGAACTACGTATGGATTGATTCTCATACTTATGAGATACGTAGGAGTGCCTGGGGCACTTCCCCGCGGGCCCATCCTACCTTTGTGTTCGGTCCCTCGACTCAAGCATTTCCCTAGAGAGCACATGGTAAGTAGGGATTAGGTCCTCATTCACGTCGGGTTTTGTAACCGCCTTGCCATGTGTCCGTTTCTCCCCCTTCCCATTCACGGTCCGAGCTCTAAGACCTAAAACTATGATCCATATTTCGTCCCGCATGACGTTAAACTGTATTCCGTCCCGCATGACGTTAAACTATATTCTGTCCCGCATGACGTTAAACTGTATTTCGTCCAACATGACGTTAAACTATGGTTCAAGAACTACGTGTGCCTTGATTCTCATCCTAATGAGATACATAGGACCGCCCGGGCATTTTGTCTTGGGTCCAGCCCCAGGGATTGCTGAACCCCGTCCTTCCTTATTGTCGGCCCCTCAGCCCGACTCCATGGGAAGTGGTGTAATCGGGACCTCTACCCCGAGCAGGTTCGGGATGCCCCATGGTAATAATGGGAAGCGGCAGTTCTCTCGCTAAAGAGGACCTTCCTAGAAATTGGGATGACCCGTGATCAGGTCAGTATGTCCGCCTAATGCGCCTTCGCCATGGTGGTACAATATCGAGAGTGTTGGACTCTGTTCGAACAAACCACCACTCCACCTCCCACGCCTCGCATCCCCCCTTATTCGGATCTTCATTTCCATTCATGTTTGACGGGACCCCCTAACAGTATGGATGCTCGACTTATGGTCCGCCTACTGTCCTGGGCCAACGTTCCGGAGGACTAGTCATGTTTGATGGGACCCCCTAACAGTATGGATGCTCGAACTATGGTCCGCCTACTATCCTAGGCCAACGTTCTGGAGGAATGGTCATGTTTGACAGGACCCCCTAACAGTATGGATGACAGACCTATGGTCTGCCTATTGTCCTGGGCCAACGTTCTGGAAGAGTGACCAACGATATTTGAGTTAGGCCCCGTGATGCGAACATGGTTAGCGGTCAGCCCTCATTTATTGTCCCCACTCCAGGCCAACATGATATGGATGATGTGTTTCCGCCACGGTTGACAGTTATCCTCCATGGTTGCGCCCCGTTGGGTTCCAAATTTGGGCAGCGTGATGCACCCTTTCTCCCCATCCCCCTGTGTTCGGATGGATTTCAATGCCCTCGGCATTGCCCCGCTCGTGTGTTAAAGCACATTGAGAAGTCGACACATCAATCGGCCTGAGGTCTCCTCAGATGTCCATGCCCAATTTTGGATTCCTGAAGCTTGGTCAATGCCCTACAGTTGAACGGAATGATGGTACGAGCATCTCTTGCTTCTCGTGTTGGGCACGTCCCACAGGAGCCTAGGGGTGAGTTGTTATTCGTTTCGAAACTATGGTTGAGTGCATTAAACCAAGGGTACAAAGGAGTGTATTTGGCCATATATTGGATTGATATGATGAGCAGTAAAAGCAAAGATGTTCATGAGATGTAAAAATCAAATCCCTTAGGGATCCGCGTGCTGAAGTGATCTTTCCAGCACTGCTACCCTCTGGCTGGTAGCCTCCTGGGCTGCTTTTCGCTCTTTGAAGACTCTCTCCTCATCGGCCACCACAGAGCGCAGCTCGCCAGCCGTAGCTTGTGCCTGCGCCCGCTCGCTTCGAAGCACGGTCATCTGGTGACTCGCCTCCACCAGCTGTTCCTGCACATCAGCCAGCTGGGCCGTCAGTTGCTCTATAAGCTCAGAGCATGTTGCGATGAAGACCTACTTATCTGCCGCCTACCCTTCGAGGTGTCGGACTTCCTGCTCCACCCTCAGCAGCGCTTGAGCACCCGCCGATCTTTCCTGGCACCGAGCAATGTCAGTTCACCGGCTGCTCTCACATATCTCCTAGGCCATGTAAACACGGACCGTCAGATGAAGACGTTGAGCGTCAGCCCCTCCGATGCATAGGAAGCTCAGCCAGGTCTGAAGTGATCCCATCCGCCTCAGCCAATCGGACTGGGGCTGCCTGAGAAAGCACTGGATACACTTCCACCCCTTACGCCGTGTCATCCGGATCTCCTCGGCTGCCTCTGAGTCTGAGTCATCTATCTCCTCAGGGTCAGTAGGTCGGTATATAGGGAAGGCCGCCAGCAGATCGACAGCAGGATCCGCCCTAGGGATTTCTTCGTGAGGGATAGAATCCTCGATGTCCGGGTGACCTTCTTCTCTCGCCCCAGCAGCAATGATGCCTCCACCAGCTTCCGACCTCGTCTTAGGAATAGCGCCGCTGATGTCCGCCACCCCCTGTTCATCAATTGTCGGGGCTGACTCAGTGCAGAGAGCATGTTCCGAACGAGGTGGTATGTCTACCGCTGGTCCACTCATGGACGGCCCGGGCTCCGCAGCCTGACGTGCCTCCAGTGTTGAGATCACTGCACAAGGCATACGCTGGTTAGATGGGATCTTTGGCCACCAAGAACCAGTAGTGAAGCGTGCGACTTACAGGAATCTAGAGCACCGGTCCCCAGTGTTTCGGCCACTGTTGGAGCCGCCATGATGGGAGACCCCTCTGTGCTTGTTAGTTCAATGATGGGTGTCGGATCCCCATCATGTCTCACCAGTTCCTCTCTTCCCTCCTCTGGTGGGGACTCCCGTCCAACGCTCAACTGCTCCTGAGTAGGATGGGGAAGTGAGTTAGAAGTTGGAAATGAGAATGGATGAATGAGGGAAATGAATGAAGACATAGACAAACCTCGAGAATCTCGGTTAGGTAGAGATCAGAGTTGGCAATCTCGCCGCTCTCTCGGAGACTCCCTTGGTAGGTCGCCCCTTGCGACCCCTCACATTCGGGCTCTTCTTCTTCATCTTCTCCCTTGCCTTCGTCCTCTCCGATTTACTCCTCCCCCTCCGGGTCCTCGTCACTATCGCCTTCTCCCGGCGACATTGCTTCCGGATCATGCTCCTGGCCGAGCATCACTTTCACTAGGAAAGTTGGCTCTGCACGCCGCCCCCTCTGGCGTGCGTATGAGTCCATGGCTGTCAGATAAGCATGCCGCCGATGAAAATTTTTCTTCCCCATGATAAAGGTGGAATGTGTTGGTGTCAGGAGACCAAAGGGCGAAGATCTCCGGTCCGAGTTCAGGCTGGCGGTGGAAATGGAACTGTGATGTCCATACCGCCTCGAACAGGCCGATATACTGCAGTTCGTCCCCGAACTGGTCACAGGTATGGTGGACCCAGAACACCCAGCCCCATTCACTGGTGAAGTTGCCCCCGGACCACAGGTCCCAATCCTTCAGCCAGCCCTTCGTGTCATCCGTGATGCTCTGACGGAACGTGCTCGCGTAGAGGGCCGTAGAATCCTCTGCCATAGGCTCGTCCCCGGTAATGGTCCTAGTCCTCGGGTTCAGGACATATACATCCATATGTCTAGTTTCCCTGGAAGTATGGCCGTTGTTGGTGATGTTGTAGCAAGGAAGTTCGTCCTCCCGAGTCACCCAAGACCGTGGCATGTCCACTTCGAAGCCCGGCAGTGGCACCTCTTCCAGGATGCCAAAATTCCAGAGCGGGAGGTTGTCAGACAGGGGATACGTCTTCTGGGCCAGATTCAGCAGATTGAACAAGGTCAGATTGTGGGAGGCAATCACCTTGGCGCCATAAACCTCCTCGTTCACCACCATTTCTGTCCTACGGGCAGCAGCTTCCCCCTCATCGACTCGGTTTGCATCCATATCGAATTTTTCAGGAGTTGGGTAGAATCAAGATGCAGTGCGCGGAATTGGGGAGTTTTGCGCAAAATCTGAAGGAGTTGCGCGAAATCCTAGAGATGAGCACGTAGTCGGCACACGAAGTGCGGAAGATCCCGGTCTGGTGCGAAATCACGGCCAAATTTCGGAAGGAATTCCGCGCTGCCAGAGCATTTTTATGCGCAGCCGCGGAAGTGATTTCGCACATGAGAGCGATGAGCTTTTCACGCGAAAAAAGAGGAAGTACGGATTTGGGACCTAGCGCCCCTTTTTATAGGTGAGGCCAGGGTTCCGTGCCGCGCGGAAAGAGGATTCCGCGCCCGTCCGTAGGTTTTTGTGCGCCCCATAAAAATTTTGCGCGTAACTTGACCAGGGGACTGCATTTCGGTGTTTCGGCATTTCCCTTGGAATCCGATCGTGGAGAACTTTCAGCGATCCAATTCTAAGGGGGAGAATTTGTTGACACCGATAAAATCCCGTAACTCTCATAGGAAGTTTCAAAATGACGAAGCGAAGTCATATTTGGAATCAGAGGCCCGATCTGGGGGCCTGGGAAGTGGTGCGCGAAATAAAGGAGGATCCGCGTGAAAAACTGTTCTGCACGCAAAGTACTCCTGGGATTCGTGGAATTGTGACGGTGAGGCACGCAATAATTGCGCGCCCCGGTTCTCCACTATGAGATATATTTTGCGCAAGCAGTTCCTGGTGCGGAAGATTTCGCGCGCTGCCTGGATTCCGCGCCGGCCGTCGCTTATAAATAGAAGGTGACCCCGAACGGTTTGGGGGTTGAGGAATCCGAAGCGACTCTCGTGCGCGCAATTCGGCTCCCCCCACGTGAATGATGACATCCAAGTAATCCCTCATTTCGCGCAACCTTACCCCGGAGTTCGCCTTTGCGTGTAACTCCAGCGGCTTAAGTGAATTTTCCCCTCCCCCAGGTTCCAGCCTTGCGCGCAATCCGTGGTCCGTGCGCACAATACCCTGCCTTGCGTGCAAAACGTTGCGCGTAATTCCCTCTTCGCGCGCAATTCAATTTTCCAATTGCGTGACATCCCGGTGTTTTGCGCGCAAATCGCCCATTTTGCGCGCAAAGCCCAGGACCTCTCACCTTGACGCCCCTTGGCTGCCCCCTGCACCGGCACCTGATGTCTCCCCTGCCGGGCATGCGCGCCATGCGTTGTTTTCCCGCATGGCCTT
The DNA here is from genome assembly GCA_963277665.1 of Viscum album. Classification (NCBI taxonomy): domain Eukaryota; kingdom Viridiplantae; phylum Streptophyta; class Magnoliopsida; order Santalales; family Viscaceae; genus Viscum; species Viscum album. The sequence continues at coordinate 129,025,659 of OY728163.1, forward strand.
CCAGGCTCGTGCGAAGTAACCTCAAGGTCCCTTGGGCAGTGTTTCCTATTGTGTTACTTTGACTTATGCTTCTCCGCATAGGCACACTAACGGCTATTACTTCTTCACATAGCCACGCTAACGTGGACCCCCCGGTGGTTTTCCCTACGGCCCCCTTCACTACGGCTTTGCCGATGCCTTCCCTTCCACAAGGGGTAGAGGGAGTTGGGAATGTAAGCCCTAGGGGTGTGGAGCAAACCCACCCCGTCCAAGTTGCAGGACGTTAAACTGCTAAGCACCTCGTCCTTAACACAAGACGTTAAACTGTGGTCCGACCCCGTGCCTCGCACCCAGGGTCCCCCCAGCTCGGAAATTCTTTACGCCACTCGTCTCCATGGGAATGGACTCTTCCTCACATGGAATGAGATCCTCCTTGTCGGAGTGGAGTTTGTCCGCGGGGGAAGGGCCGCCCCAGAGAATAATCCCCTAGCCTTTCTTGCGGATGAATGCACCCAAGCATCTCCGTACTCCCCCCTGCCAAGGCCAGTGGAGTCCCTTTCCCACTGCGCTTTGTCGCACCACGGGCCTCCACCCTGGAGTAATCCCCGGCACCAAGGGCCACTAACCACACACAAGCCCCTATTTCCTCTTTGGGCCGCTCAACCCGTAAGCCCCATTCCGCTTCTCACGGACGCACCCTTCATGACATGATCGTCTGGTCCCTACTGCATCTTGTTTCCCACACCGAACATGACTCACGTGGGCTTAGAGCGCGCACTGACCATGACATACTCTTATGGGCCTCCCCAGAGCGTAGGCCCCTTCCTAGCGAACTACGAGGACTTTGATCCATGTCAAGTCATGGTATGTAGGAAGCCTCCCTGAGGTTCAAGCCCAACAATCATTGGCCCAAACCGTCTCCTTGTCAGTGTGCCAAGACCCCATTTTCCCCCGAACTACGCAGACTTTGATTTCCTGCCACAGGGATATGTAGGAAGCCTCCACGAGGTTCAATCCCACCACCCGGTTGTTCCGACCTCTTCACGTCGGTTCACCGACCATCATGGGCCACCTTAGAGCATAAGCCCCATACCATCATGGGCCTCCTCAGAGCGCAAGCCCTATACCACATGGGCCGCCTCAGAGCGTAAGCCCCATGCATTGTGGGCCGCCTCAGAGCACATGCCCCATTCACCATCTACACTCCCTAGCGGCACCCGGGAAACACCCTTGCGTAAGCCCCAATCCATCCCGAACTACGTGGACTTTGATTCCCTACCACAGGGATACGTAGGAAGCCTCTTCAAGGCCCAAGCCCAACCACACCGTCGCCCACAAGATGGTCCCATTTCATTCCCCTTCCATTTCATTAATCCATCCACCACCCATCCTGATTCTTACCCGGGCCGCCACATCCCGGTGAGATCATACCACCCCACCCCACTCCATAGCATCCGGGAAGCCGCCCACGTGCTGGCCCCAACATCGGTGTTCCCCCCTAGGGGCCCTTCAACCCAATCCGTCTACGCAAGATGTTAAAATCACAGCATACCCCATGTTAAACATGGGAAGATGAGGAAAACCTCAGATGGTACACATTCCCCGCGTTCGATGTGGGATGCCTCGGGCTTCTGTGCCCTCGAGAAGCCCTGTGATGAGGGACCGAAGACAGACATGCCGACGACACCCCAACGTGACCATTCTCCTCACCGAAGGTTTCTGCCTCGACAAGACCCCTTAGAGCGTCTTGAAGAAAGAAATGTAATTAACTGGCGTCCATGTAGATATGGCACTGGGAAGGAGCTTCACGAACCCGTCTTAAATCTATGAGGGAGACCCGGACTAGGTAATGAGCTCCGAGGAGGAATCCACAGAAGGAAGAACCGACATCCCATCCTCTCGGTTTCGATCAAGGAGCAGACATCCCTGAACAAGGAACAGATGTCGCCCGCCTTTGGAAAGTGGGAATGCGGGGTAACAAGTAGCGCGTCCTCCACAGACGGATGCGTGCGCCCCGGCGAAAGCGTCAGAAACAACGCCTTTATAAGGAGAATCAAGCCTCGTGGTCAAAGTATATTGATCTCCTAGCATCATGGTAGGTGTTTTGTGCCTTACCTTTTTAAGTCTTTGAGTTTTATGTGAAAATTTCCACTAATACCCAAGAACGGGGTAATGCGTGTTTACCGTTTTGCCCCTATTGTTTTCCTTCCATGCTTGTATGCATGTGTAGGGGTAATTTGATCATGTTTGAGGATAATTTTTTTGCTTGGATGTTTTACCCATGCCTAGTTCTGTTTACGACCTTTGGGTCTTGTTAGCCTTTGGATGTTATACCTGTTTTCTATGCCTTGTGACTGTATGATGGAATGATATTATTGACATGCTTATTTTTTTGTAGACTGGATAGTCAAGTAGCTCTGTAGGTGTACTTTGGCCTTATATAATTATTATTCACTGACTGGCACAAGACCGTGAGAACCTGGTGCTATAGACTATAAGGGATAGACCGAGTGAGCTTCCTAGAGAGTCTTGGATATTATAGGCTATACGGGGATAGACCAAGTGAGCTTCCTCAGAGAGTCTTGGACATTATAGACTACAGGGGATAAACCGAGTGAGCTTCCCAGAGAGTCTTAGATATTATAGACTACAGGGAGGTAGATCGAGTGAGATTCCTCATAGAGTCTTTACTTTGATTGAATTTATTTAAAACCATTCCAAACTAGAGAAGTAATTGGCTGGGTGAGCTTCCTTAGAGAGTCTGTGATAGACCTGAGACTATCGGAGGATTGGCCGAGTGAGCTCCTCAGAGAGTTTCTAGGCTTTGGGGCTATAAGAGGGTTAGACCGCGTGATATTCCTCAGAGAGTCCCTAACTACCCTAGACTATAAGGGTAATTGACCGAACGAGCTTCCCTAGAGAGTCTTATAATTTCGTATGACCAAACTAGAGGGGTTAGGCTGAGTGCACTGCCTAGAGGGCTGTTGGTACTTCTTGGATAGGAGCAGAGGGGTTGGCTGCGAGTACTTCCCAGAGGGGTTGCTATTTTGGTTAGTTGTTTGCTTCTCTGCTGCTTGTTGTTCTGTGGATTGATTACTATTTTATATAATCATGTTACTTATTACTGCTTACTGCCTGCTATTTATTTTTGTTGTTTACTGCTTACTATACTATTGCCTGCCATATACTCATTGATTGTTAGGCACAGATCTTCGGGTGTTTACCTACTTGGATTTAGTCTCACACTCTGTTTGGGTAATGCTTTTGGGCCCAAATAGACTATGTTTTTGAAGGTATAGACAAGGTCAAGCGTCCTTTTACTTCGGGTACTTGATTGCTTTGGAGAAGGAGAGCATGGGACCAAGCCTAGGCTTGCGATGCTCAGGAGCTGTTTATATTTTCTTTTGTATTTGTTTTGGTACTGTTTGTATTTACAGCATTGTGACCTGTTTGTCTGTTTTCCTATATATATATCATGCATCATTTCATATATACATATATGCTCCAATGGTTTATTGTTTTAGTCTTTCATTGTTTACTTGTGCATTGTTGTTGGATATTTACTGCTTCCGCTATTGTATGATTTGTTTACTTCTGTTGTGTACTCTTCCAATGAGGGCATAGTTTCCCCACTATCACACCCAAGGCCCTCGCTTCTAGTCGGTAGGCTCTAGCATTTGGGGAAATGTGCTTTAGGCCATGTGACCGACCAGGTACGGGGCGCCTCTGGTTGGATTCCGAAATCAGGATGTTACAAAGTTTTATCAGAGGAATTATTTTCTCTTGATTTACTATTTGGAGCCCTTAGCTAGGGATAGGATGGATTTGGTACTTGGTAATAAGCTGTGCCTGGGAGTAGCTAACCCATGTACAGGGAAATGACAATCTAACTCGTTTATTGTAGTTTTCTGGTTTTGAGATTTTATGGTTGATATGATTTCACCTAGAGTGATTTACATGCCTTGTGTTATTATTATTATTGCTATTGCAGTTCTATTTCTATTGCAACCCAATGAAATGAGGGTATTCCATGTCATACATCATATAGGAACTTGTTAGAAATCAGATTTCATGCATTCTTTCCATGCTATCTAGGGTGAATTAGTGATTTCATGTTGTTGTGATAGACGTTGTGTAGATTATTCATGCTGTTGTGATAGATGCTTTGATAGAATCCCTGCAGTTTTATAGAGAAATTTTTTGTACTGTACCTTTACTTAAATGAACACCAAATATGAATTCTTGAGGTGTTATGGGCCCTCATGAATCAGATTTTGGTGGATCATTGACTTGTTTCCCTTGTATTTGATATGTAGGAGATGTCAAACTATGATTCACGGGGAGTATGGGCCCTCACAGATCGGAATTTAGCACCTCTATGGTTTTTTTAGTGTTTTCTGGGCTTCGTTGTAGTTTCTGGGCTACTGCCCGGAAAAACCCAGAATACACGGCATGTACTTGACTACACGTCGTGTAGTTTTTACCGTGTCACTGACTGTGTGAGAAGAAACATGGGATGGTGAAAAAGTTTTCAGGAACACGCCGTGTACGGTCATTACACGCCGTGTAGTAGTGAGTTCTGTACTCGGTTGTGTCACTAACAACACGGGTTGGGGAAGCTCGTGTAGTACACACCGTGTTTTGTATGAATACGTTGTGTAGTCTTGTTCTAGGTACCCGACCATGTATGGAACAACACGGGTCGGTGATATCTCTCCTATACATGTCGTGTTTGTTTGGAACACACCTTGTAATGGCCAGACGTGTAGCCGGCCGTGTAACTAACAACATGGGTCGCTGAAACCTTGTATAGTACACGTCGTGTCCTTAGTGAACATGCCATGTAGTCTAGTCTTAAGAAGACATTGTGAGTTAGCCGTGTAAAGAGACTCGGCCAGGGGAATGGAGTCTAAGTACATGCCGTGTGTGGGGACAACACCCCATGTAGTCTGGGGTGTTACACGACCAAGGGTGGCAGAAGTACACACCCATGTGAATGGATTTAAAGAACATGTCGTGTAGTTTTATACACGAAGTGCTGTCGTGTTGTGTAAAACTTGAATGTTTCTTTCTCCTATTCCCGTATTTTACTCTTCTGTTCTCAGTCTTTGATATTCTTGATCTAAGGTGTTCTTTTTTTCTTTCAGAGCTATGGCACTGAGACATCCTCCGGTTGTACGTCAACTGCTAGATGGTGATCAGACACCGGATATGGCTGATTAGGGAACTCTTGCCAATCCTCTTATTGTGCCAGCCTTGGTTGCAGCATATATACCCGTTGAAGGCACCGATGCGCGGTTCAGGGAGGACTTCATGAGGATGATGCATACCTTTCAAGGAGCACCACCTCTAGCCCCATCGATCGTTGTGTTGAAGCAGTTTTTCCAGTAGCATCATCCTCCAACTTTCTCAGGGTATAGAGGACCCCAGACTGCAAAGTCCTGGTTAGAGGCCACGCTGATGATCATCAAGCATATGGAGATACCTCCATAGAAAAGGGTAAATCTTGCTACTTATATGCTCCGAGACACTGCCAAGAGGTGGTGGGAGGTGATCTCATAGTCAGGGTGCCAGCCAAGTATGAACTATGATGAGTTTTGGTGCATCTTCTATGATTAATTCTACCCAAGGACCTTGAGGGCCGACCGAGCCCGGGAGTTTATGAGTCTCGAGCAGGGTACTCTTTCTATTATGGAGTACTCGTCTCGTTTTACCGAGATGCAGTGCTTCATGCCTATTCCAGTAGGTGGTGAGTTGTTCCTTACTAGGAAGTTTGAGGATAGTCTCATAAAGGAGATCCATTACCAGGTGAATATCTTTAGGTTGACTTCGATATCATCTATCATCAACCAGACACTGATCACTGAGTGAAATCTGAGAGATTCTGGAGCAGTGGTCCAGGGCGGTTCGACATCCAGAGTTGGTGTTCCTCCTACTGATAGTAGGAAGCACCGTATAGAGTTTTCTCGAGATGATTAGGGTAGGCAGAATGCATCTATGGGTGTCCAGGAATTATGCTACCAGTGTGTTAGGAGTGGGCATACTAGGCCTCAGTGCCAGAGAGACCTGATAGAGTGCAAATCTTATGGTAAGATGGGCCATCTTCAGCGTTTTTCTCCGATCATCTCACCTACAACTAGTGGTAGGGGTCTTCTATAACCCCACGTACAAGATATGTTTCACCAGTTTTTCACCAGTCTGGGAAATGGAGTTCTTCCAGCCGTTCTGGCTGAGGTGGAGGTCGCAGCCGTGGTGGTCAGTCACCAGGTTTCCAGCGACAGCAGAGTGGATCAGCTTAGAGTGGTCAGCTAGGGGTGCATGGCCGTGGTAGAGGCGAGTGGGATGTCCAGGCGGGTAGAGCTGGACCAGAGACTCATGGTCTAGGAGGAGTTATAACCTAGATTACCATTCATCATATAAATGACCATGGGACTTCATAGTTAGACTTTCCTCTAGTGGTGGATCATTCAGGGATGTCTTTCCAGAGGAAGTTTCCAGTTTGCCTCCGAAGCGTGAGATATACTTCTCGATTTAGCTCGTTCCAGGAGGGGCACCGATGTCCATTCCTTCTTATAGGATGGAAACACCTGAGTTGAAGGAGCTCAAGAAGCAGTTGGAGGAGTTTTAGGCAAAGGGTTTCATCCGACCCAGTACTTCTCCTTGGGGTTCACATGTCCTGTTTGCGAAGAAGGTAGACGGTGCCCTTAGGCTTTGCGTGGATTATCATAAGCTGAACCAGTTGATAGTCAATAACCGGTATCCCTTTCCGAGGATCGATGAACTCTTTGATCAGCTTTGAGGAGCCCAAATGTTCTCAAAGATTGATTTGAGTCATGCTTTTGGACCCAAACAGACTATTTTGTTGTAGGTATAGACAAGGGGAAGCGCCCTTCGACTTTGGGTACTTGATTGCTTTAGAGCATGAGAGCATGAGACAAAGCCTAGGCTTGCGATGCTGAGGAGATGTTTATCTTTTCTTTTGTACTTGTTTTGGTACTGTTTGTATTTCCAACATTGTGACATGTTTGGATGTTTTCATAGATATCTATCATGCATGATTTCATATATACATATGTACTCCAGTGGTTTATTGTTTTAGTCTTCCACTATTTACTTGTGCATTGTTGTTGGATATTTACTTCTTATGATATTGTATGCTTTGTTTACTTCAGTTGTGTACTCTGCCAATGAAGACATAGTTTCCCCACTATCACACCCAAGGCCCTCGCTGCAAGTCGACAGCCTCCGGCATTTGGGGAAATGTGCCTGAGGCCATGTGACCAACTGGGTACGGGGCGCCTTTGGGTGGCTTCTGGAACTGGGTCGTTACAAAGTGGTATTAGAGAAATTATTTTCTCTTGACTTACTGTTTGGAGCCCTTATCCAGGGATAAGATGGATTCTGTACTTGGTAATAAGCTGTGCCCGGGAGTAGCTAACCCATGTACAGGGAAAATCAAATCTACATCATTTATTGTAGTTTTCTGGTTTTGAGATTTTATGGTTGATATGATTTCACCTAGTGTGATTCGCATGCCTTGTGTTGTTATTGTTGTTTCTATAGCGATTCTATTTCTATCACAACCCGATGAGATGAGGGTATTCCATCTCATGCATCATATAGAAACTTGTTAGAAATAACTTGTCATGCAATCTTTCCATGCCATCAAGGGTGAATTAGCGATTGCATGTTGTTGTGATAGACGTTGCGTAGATTATAAATGCTGTTATGATAGATGATTTGATAGAATCCCTGCAGTTTGATCGAGAAATTGTTTGTATTGTACCTTTACTTAAATGAACGCCAAATTTTGATTCTTGAGGTGTTATGGGCCCTCATAAATTGGATTTTGGTGGATCATTGACTTTTTCCCTTGTATTTGATATGTAAGAGATGTCAAGATTTGATTTTCGGAGAGTATGGGCCCTCACAGATCAAAATTGGGCACCTCCATGGTTGTTTTTCAGTGTTTTCAGGGCTTCAGTGCAGTTTCTGAGTTACTGCCCGGAAAAACCCAGAATACATGGCATGTACTTGACTACATGCCGTGTAATTTAAACCGTGTCACTGACTGTGTGAGAAGAAACATAGGGTGGTGAAAAAGTTTTCAAGAACATGCCGCGTACGGTCGTTACACGCCATGTAGTAGTGAATCGTGTACCCGGTCATGTCACTAACAACACGGGTCAGGGAAGATCATCTAGTACACACTGTGTTTTGTATGAACACACCATGTAGTCTTGTTCTAGGTACCCGACCGTGTCATGAACAACACAGGTCAGTGTTATCTCTCTTATACATGTTGTTTTTGTTCGGAACACGCCATGTAAGGGTCAGCCATGTAGTCAGCCGTGTAACTAACAACACGGGTCGCCGAAACCTTATCTAGTACACACCGTGTCCTTAGTGAACACACCGTGTAGTCTAGGGTTAAGAAGACCGTGTGATTTCGCCGTCTAAAAAGACTTGGGCAGGGGGATGGAGTCCAAGTACACACTGTGTGTGGGGACAACACGCCGTGTAGTCTGGGGTGTTACACGACCAAGGGTGGCAGAAGTACACGTCCATGTGAATGGCTTTAAAGAACACACTGTGTAGTTTTATACACACTATGTAGTCGTATTGTGTAGTACATGAATGTTTCTTTCTCTTCTTCTCGTCTTGTACTCTTGTGTTCTCAGTCTTTGATTTTCCTGATCTAAGGTGTTCTTTTGTTCTTTCAGATCTATGCCACCGAGACGTCCTCTAGTTGTACGTCAGCTGCAAGATGGTGATCAGACACTAGATATGGTCGATCAGGGACCTCCTGCAGATCCTCCTGCTATTCCATCCTTGGCACCAGTAGTAATACCCATTGCAGAAACCGATGCGCAGTTTAGGGATGAATTCCTAAGGATGATGCATACCTTTACGGGAGCGCCACCTCCTACCCTGTTGATGGTTGAGTTGACATAGGTTTTCTAGCAGCATCCTCCTCCTACATTCTCAGGGGATGGAGGACCCCAGGCTGCAGAGTCATGGCTAGAGGCCACGCTGACGATCTTCGAGCATCAGGAGATACCTCCAGAGAAAAGGGAAAATCATTCTACTTATATTCTCTGAGAAAAATCCAAGAGGTGGTGGGAGGTGATCTCATAGTCAGGGAACTTGAAGAGTATGACCCGAGATGTGTTTCAGTGCTTCTTCTATAATTACTTCTACCCAGAGACCTTGAGGGACGACCTATCCCAAGATTTTATGATTCTTGAGATGGTTACTCTTTCTGTTATGGATTACCCGTCTCTTTTTACTGAGCTGCAGAGATTCACACTGATTCTAGCAGGTGATGAGTTCTTCTTTGCTAGGATTTTTGAGGAAGGTCTCAAGAAGGATACCTATTCCTATGTGAATATCTTCAGGTTGACTTCGATATCATCTATCGTCAACCAGACACTGATCACTGAGCGCAATCTGAGAGATTCTAGAGCAGTGTTTCAGAGCAGTTCGACATCTAGAGCCGATGTTCCTCCTACTGATAGCAGGAAGCTCCGCAGAGAGTCTGCTCGAGAAGATCAGGGTATGCGGAATGCATCTATGAGCATCCAGGTAGTTTGATACCAGTGTGGTTGGAGTGGGCATACTATGCCTCAGTTCTAGAGAGACCCGATGGAGTACCGATCTTACAGTAAGATGAGCCATCTATAGCATTTTTGTCTGATCTTATCACCTACATCTAGTGGTAGAGGTTCTTCTATGACCCCACATATAGGAGATGTATCGCTGGTTTCTCACTAGTCTTGGAACTGGTGTTCTTTTGAATGTTTGGGTTGAGGTGGAGGTCGCGGTCGCGGTGGTCAGTCACCAGGTTACCAGTGACAGCAGAGTGGATCAGCTCAAAATGGTCAGCCAGGGGCGCAGGGCCGCGGTACAGGCCAGACATTCGCCATGGAGCAGACCCATCAGAAGAAGGATCCCGAACCTTCTACAGTTCGAGGTACGATCTTATTAGCCTCAGTTTTATCTTCAACTCTTTTCGATATGGGTTATTCGCATAGCTTTATCTCTTTTGCTATTATAGAGAGCCTTGGGCTCTGCATCTTTTCATCTGCCAACATGTTGACTCTTGATACACCATTGGGAATGAGGACATCTAGCGTACTTCACTGCAGAGAGTGCCCTCTTTAGGTTGCAGGGTGTCACTTCTTATGGGACCTCTATGTCCTAGAGATGACAGGCTATGATGTCATTCTCAGGATGGACTGGTTAGTCCCATTCTAGGCAGTCGTAGATTGCTATCGCCGCAAGGTGAGTTTCGTATCACCAGAGGGTAGATATTTTTTTATATAGGTGAGTGGGATGTCCAGACAGGTAGATATGGACCAGAGAATCATGGGCTAGGAGGATTTATATCCTAGATTTCCAGTCTTTATCTGGATGACCAGGGGACTTCACAGTTAGACTTTCCTCCAGTGGTGGATCATTCAGGTATATCTTTCTAGAGGACTTTTTCAGTTTGCCTCTGAAGTTTGAGGTAGACTTCTCAATTGTGGTCATTCCAGAAGTGGAACCATTGTCCATTCCTCCTTATAGGATAGATACACCTGAGTTGCAGGAGCTCAAGAAGCAGTTGGAGGAGTTGCAGGCAAAGGGTTTCATCCGAACCAGTACTTCTCCTTGGGGTTCGGCTGTCCTGTTTGCGAAGAAGGAATATGAAACCCTTAGGCTTTGTGTGGATTATCGGAAGGTGAACCAATTTATGTTCAAGAACCGATATCCCTTTCCGAGGATCAATGACCTCTTTGATCATCTTCTAGGATCCTGAGTGTTCTCAAAGATTAATTTGATGTACGGTTATCATCAATTGCATGCTAGAACATTAGATATACCTCTTATAGCCTTCAAGAGAAGGTATGGTCTATTTGAGTATACAATCATTCTATTCGGTCTCACGAATGTGCCAATGGATTTTACAGCACTAATTAACTGAGTGTTCCATCCATACTTGGATGCATTCATGGTGGTTTTTTGTGGACGACATATTGGTGTACTCTCACAATCGACACGACTATGCTACCCATCTTGAGATCATTCTGAGTACACTGAGAGAGCATCAATAATATGATAAACTCTTGAAATGAAACTTTTGGATGGATCAGATTCACTTCTTGGGTCATGTTATCTCAGAGGAAGGAGTATTAGTAGACCTAGAGAAAGTGAGAGCTGTAGTTTCCTGGGAGCAGCCGAAGAATTTCTTTGAGGTGTGGAGATTTCTAGGGATGGATGGATACTACATGCATTTCATACATGACTTTTCATGCCTAGAAGCACCACTAGAAGGTATGACAAAGAAAGGGGTGAAGTTCTTATGGTCATATTCTTGTGAGATAACCTTTTAGGAGCTGAAAGGGAGGTTGACGTCAGTACCGATACTAGTCTTTCCAGAACCGGGCAAGAGCTATATAGTCTACTGCGATGCATCAACTATCGAGATGGGAGATGTGATTATGCAAGGTGATGGGGTCATTGCTTACAGGTCTCAGCAGTTGAGACCGTACGAGAGGAGCTACCCGACACATGATCTGGAGTTGGCAGCTGTTGTTCATGCCTTATGATGTTGGAGACATTACCTTCTTGGAGAGCACTTTGTGGTTTTCACCGACCACAAGAGTCTCAAGTACATCTTCACTCAGTGTGATCTGAATCTGAGACAACATAGGTGGGTCGAGTATCTTCAGTTTTTTGACTTTGAGCTTGCCTATACACCAGGAAAGGGCAATGTAGTGGCTGATGCGTTTAGCAAGAGAACTCAGATTCAGGGAGTTTAGGAGGCCAGTAGTGAGTGGCATATTATGGCTCTGTTCTCTGAGATGCATTTGGAGGTGCACAATATATAGGGGAATAATTTTCTATCTTATGTAGCTATTAACTCTAACCTTTTTGATCGGGTACAGATGAGACAGCTATCAGACTCAGAAGGCCTAGTCTTGCGGGAGAGTGTGTTAGGAGAAGATCCTCTTCCTGGATGGACAATGGGTGAGGAAGAGATATTAGGTTTCTAGGGACGCGTATGGGTGTCAGTAGACATACATGTGGAGATGATGCAGGATTTTCATTCTTCAGTTTGGGTAGTTCATCCTGGCGTCACCAAGATGTATCATGACTTACACCGCCAGTACTGGTGGACATGTATGAAGAGGGATGTTGCTGGTTTTGTCTTGAGATGTTGTACTTGTCAGCAGGTGAAAGTGGAGAATCAATGACCAGTGGTACTTTTACAGCAGTTACCCATTCCCGAGTGGAAGTGGAATGATGTCGTGATGGACTTCGTGACCAGGTTACCGAGCTAACCTCTAGGGAGTGATTCTATTTGGGTTGTCATTGACAGGCTTACGAAGGTTGGTCACTTCTTTCCGATCAAGGATACCTTCAACGTCAATGAGATGGGGTTTTTGTACATTCAAGAGATTGTACATCTGCATGGAGATCCAAACTCCATTGTTTCAGACAGGGATGCACATTTCACTTCTCGGTTTTGGCAGGGGCTTCAGAAGGCTTTGGGTATACAGGTAATTTTGAGCACAACATACCATCCCCAGACAGATGGCCAGTCCGAGTGTACGATCCAGGTGCTTGAGGATATGCTCCGAGCTTGCATTCTAGACTGTGGCAGTTATTGGGAAAATAATATTCCTCTTGCAGAGTTTTCCTATAACAACAGTTTTCAGTCGACTATTCAGATGACACCTTACGAGGCTTTGTATGGTAGGCCATGCTGATCACCTTTGTGGTGGCTGGAGGCAGGAGAGATAGCGTTGCTGGGACCACAACTTGTTTAGGAGACCTTAGAGAAGATAGAGTTGATTCGGAAGAGGATGTCTACAACACATTCTCGACAAAAGTCTTATGCTGATCAGCGGAGACGACCTCTGGAGTTCGAGGTCGGGGATCAGGTTTTCCTGCGTGTCGCACCGAGGTTGGGACACAAGAGGATTCAGGGACAGGGTAAGCTTTCACCAAAGTACGTCGGGCCATTTGAGGTGTTTTAAAAAGTTGGGATGGTTTCCTATCAGGTGCAGTTACCTCAGGGGTACCTGGATATGCACGACGTCTTCAATGTTTCTCATCTCAGATGTTACTTTTCATACCCGTCTCATGTTTTTCATCCCAAGGAGGTTGAGCTCGAAGCAGATGCGTCGTTTGAGGAGCATTCGATCCAGATCCTCGATCGCATTATGAAGGTTCTCTATGGAAAGTCTGTTCCTCTGGTATTGGTGCTAAGGCAGTACGGGCGAGTACAGGATGAGACCTGGGAGAGGGAGGCCGATGTACGATCCCAGTGGCTGAAGCTGTTCAGGGTTTCTTCTTCTACGCATCGCTAGGGAAATTTGGGGATGAATTTCTTTAAGGGGGGGAAGTTTTTAAGAACCCAGATCTTTGTTTTAGGTATCTTTTTCCTTTTCTGTTCATTTTTTATAAAAAGAGGAAAATCTGGAATTTTTCAAAGTACACGCGGTGTACTTTATAAGTACATGCCGTATACTTTGATGCAGCGCAAGGCTTTGTACTGACCCTGTCCAGGACACACACATGGTGTGTATGGGTGATGAGGAGGCCGCTTAATGCGGAGTATGTAAAGGCCAAGTACATTCCACGTGCCACATAAGTACACGTCGTGTAGTTTCTTTTTTTTTATTAAACGCACCGGGGTCGCGCCTAATCGACAGAAACACCGTCTTCTCCAGGTTCTTCGATCGAGAGCGTCCATACGGCCACGAACATCCTCTGAGCCCCCGAGCCTCCATCTTTTTTCCGAATTGACCGCCTTCGATTACGTTGGAACCGCAGCGGTGAGATCTTCCTTCTTCTTGAGCTTCATTCTATGTTTTCCCCTCTTTCTTGAGATATTGTGGGTTGAATGTTTTGGGCATTTTCATAGATCTACGTCGTTCTAAGGAGAATCAAGCTTCGTCGTCAATGTATATTGATCTACTAGAATCAAGGTAGGTGGTTTGAATCTTAACTTTTGAAGTTCTTGAGTTTTATGTGCAAATTTCCACCAATACCCATGAATAGGGAATTGCGTGTTTACCATTTTTCCCATGTTGTTTTTCTACCATGCTTGTATGCTTGTGTAGGGGTAATTTGATCATGTTTGAGGATAATTGTTGTGCTTGGATGTTTTTCCCATGACTTTTTCTGTTTACGACCTTTGGGTCTTGTTAGCCTTTGGCCGTTATACATGTTTTCCATGCCTTGTGACTGTAGGATGGAATGATATTCTTGACATGCTTATTTTGTTGTAAATGTGTTTTCCATGTAGCTCTGTAGGTGTACTTTGGCCTTATAGCATTATAATGCACTGACTGGCATGGGACCATGATAACCTGGTGATATTGACTATAAGGGATAGACCGAGTGAGCTTCCCAGAGAGTCTTGGATATTATAGGCTATACGGGGATGGACCGAGTGAGCTTTCTTAGAGAGTCTTAGACATTATAGACTACATGGGATAGACTGAGTGAGCTTCACAGAGAGTCTTGGATATTATATACTATAGGTGGGTAGACTGATTGAGCTTCCTCAAAGAGTCTTTACTTTGTTTGAATTTATTTAAAACCTTTCCAGGCTAGATAAGGAATTGACTGAGTGATCTTCCTTAGAGAGTCTGTGATAGACCTGAGACTATGGGAGGAATGACCGAGTGAGATCCTCAGAGAGTTTCTAGACCTTGGGTCTATAAGAGGGTTAGACCACGTGATCTTCCTCAGAGATTCCATGACTACCCTATATTATAAGGTTAATTGACCGAGTGAGCTTCCCCAGAGAGTCTAATAATTTCGTATGACCAAACCAGAAGGGTTAGGCTGAGTGCACTTCCCAGAGGGTTGTTGTTATTTCTTGGATAGGACTAGAGGGGTTGGCTGCAAGTACTTCCCAGAGGGGTTCCTATTGTGGTTAGCTATTTTCTTCTCTACTGATTATTGTTCTGTGGATTGATTACTATTGTATATCATCATGTTACTGTTTACTACTTACTGCCTACTGTTTACTATTACTGTTTACTACTTACTGTACTATTTCCTGCCATATACTCACTGACTGTTAGGCACAGATCTTCGGGTGGTTTCCTATTGGGATTTAGTCTCACACCCTGTTTGGGTCATGCTTTTGGGCCCAAACAGACTATGTTGTTTCAGGTATAGACAAGGGTATGTGCCCTTCAACATCAGGTAAATGATTGCTTTGGATCAGGAGAGAATGGGACCAAGCCTAGGCTTGCGATGTTAAGGAGCTGTTTATCTTTTCTTTTGTACTTGTTTTGGTACTGTTTATATTTCCATCATTTTGACCAGTTTGGATGTTTTTTTAGATATGTATCATGCATCATTTCATATATACATATGTTCTCTAGTGGTTTATTGTCTTAGTATTCCGCTGTTTACTTGTGTATTGTTGTTGGATATTTACTGCTTCCGCTATTGTATCCTTTGTTTACTTCTGTTGTGTACTCTACCAATAAGGGAATAGTTACCCCACTATCACACCCAAGTCCCTCACTGCTAGTCGGTAGCCTCTGGAATTTGGGGAAATGCTCTTGAGGCCATGTGACCAACCGGGTACGGGGCACCTCTAAGAGGATTCCAGAACCGGGACGTTACAAAAGGTATAGAATTTCGGGTTGTTACATACCCACCCCCTTAAATAAATTAAAACCTCGCAATTTTAATTCTAAAATATCGATGGAAGTAAATGAGGGAATCTAGATTATAGGGACAACTCATGATATAATTTCTATAGAGATGTCAACCTTACAAACTTGGGAGACATATCACTTTCCTTATAATAGGATTATTATAGATATTGAGTTTTTCTCTAACAATTTCGGTCAAGAGTCTACCATTATTCCGTATAAAGACCCACATTATATAATTTTATACAAAGGGTTGTTCATTTTCATCCTTTCACTGATAAAATATCCTAGTTGGGCTTGAAATATGAAATGCGAGTTCTTAATTCTCACAATTAATGTAGGATACATGTTGAAAGACATATTTGATGTCTAAAATCACAATAAATTCATATAAATAAATAATTAACATGACTCACACAAATAATTTCCCATAAAATGAAAAATTGGGATACAATAAAAATACATCTATAAGTTTTACTTGATGATCAAATCATCAATGTGGTGATTTAATTATGTTACAAACATCCTATAGGGAACCAAAAATAAAATTCAATAATATATATACAACTTTTGAGTAAAGGATAAGTGTTACTTAATTAGCACTATCCACTTAAATAGTAGTATTTGCAAAGGAAATTACTTATTTCCTTTGTTTTATAGGTATTTGAGGTATGTTTCCTTCGATAGCCCATGGATTAGGGAATTGTTTTTCATAATTATAATAGTAGTTGAATTTGAAAAATTATAAATTATTTTCCTTAATTGTGTTTCCCATTTTCTTTTTAAAATCATGAGCTTAGTGACCCTTCTTCCCACACTTAATAATTTCATATTTTCTTATTTGGAATGTTCCTGGATGCTTATTCCCACATTTTTAGCTCGTGGGTGATTGACCATTATTCTCTTCCTTGTGATTTATCAAATGAGTTTCCCTAGAAGTACATTTTCCATTCTGTTTATCGAAAACCATTACAATAATGGGTGTTTCTAGAATAAATTTCCACCTTAAGATCACATCTTGAAATTTTTTCATAACCTACAAAGTCTATTATATCTAATTCCTTTAAAAGACCTAGTTTTATCCCACTAATGAGTTGTTCAATACTTCTTTAAAAATTAACGACTAAACTAGATGTGTATGATGTGATTCTTATAAAGCTACCCACATATGTTCCAATATATTCATCCTCTATTTTTTCAAATCAAGAAATTTTCTCTCCATTTTAGTGTTAAGTGTTTGATGAAAATACTTTATGAAGAATACTTTCTGAAACTCCTCACATTCCATAGAGTATACTTCATCCTTTTATATTATATTCATAGTGAGAGTATACCATTATCCAATAATACTATCTAAAGGATAAATAGAAAGAGAAAAATTCTCATGTATTGAGCACTGGATGATGGAAAATATCTCTCCCAACACATTGATCAATTCCTCATAAATAAATACATTGGAAGATCCACTAAAGTAGGGTGGATTTTTCCGAATGAAAGAGTCAATAAAAATTTACTCATTATTTGGTGATAGTTACACAAGGTAATTTTTATTATTATTAGTTTTATAGATTTACATGATAATCATGATAGGATTTAATACTAATGCTCCCATATCCTTTGGTATCTCATTATGATAATCACTTGATAGCTCACCAAAACCATTATTAAGTCAAATTATCCTTTCTCCATCCATTAATAAAAACAAACAAGGATAACATGAGTGAAAAACTATAAAACCATATAGTATTATCTTAATAAATAACATAAAATCTATTTATTCTGAGAACATTTTACCCTTTTACATCATCAAATTAGCATTAAATTATTTTATTTCATCTTATATCAATCTCAATTTAACCTAGGTTAGTTTAAGTTGGGTTATATTATACTTATCAAATTAATCCATAAAGTTAATTAGGAAATAAATCCTTTATAGAGGTTTGTAAATAGAATATAAAAAAATTATAGCTAGGTGTTTAGTGTTATTACTACTCATCATGTATCAGTGTGATGATCAATTCAATTCTCAAGCATCTATTTTTTGGGTGATAACACATAGGTGAAATTTTTGTCACAACCACATCTTATTTTAAGTAATCAGACAATGATGTTATTCTATAAAAACCACTTACTAAAGACTTTACTAATATTTAAAAGTATCATAATATACTTAGACTCATTTATAGGGTTTTCATTTAGGTTCTATAACCCTAAAAGGTAACTAAACTAATCTTAAAAAATAACTATTCCCTCCTCTGATACCAAATATAGAGACACTAGAAAAACATACCTAAATTACACATTGATTCCATGTTTTTTATAATATGACTCACAAATAGTCCCATAACTTGAGGATTGAAAGTTTTAGTTTCTTAGAGACTAGCTACATAAACATATTATTTGAAAACACTTGTTAAACTTTTTCTATAACAATGCTCTTGTAGACCCTCTTATACACATACCATTGATATAATCATCTTTATAACCCAATGAATGGAAACATAATAAATGTGTGGGATATAATTCTCAATAAAGAAAACTTATTAACTAGTTATACCCATTAGATCATAAACATGAGGGAACAAATGGGAAAAAGATAATTATTAGATAAAAATATCATAGGATTATAAGTTACATGCATAAAACATGATTGAAAATTAAGGAACATTAAATAGAAACATAATACCAAAAAAATACCATAAAAATAATTTCTTAGAATAATATGATAGAAATCAATCAGAAACATGAAACTATAATATAATAAAGTGTAAAATCATAAAAAAATGGAATATCATAAGACTTTGGTAATTCTTTGAAATAAGTACCATTATAAATAAGGGGAACAAAAATAATCATATATTTTTTTAATAAATGTTTTTACATCACATTCATAAAAAAAATAGTGAAAAAATATTCCAACATATAATTTTAAAAAAAACTTGTGACCAAGGATTCCCACATCTCATTCACACAAAAAACTAGTGATCTCTACTTCCCATATCTCATTGAAACAAAAAATTGTGAACAAAGAAACAAATATATCATTCACCCAAGAGAATTTTGACCAAAGATTCCTACATCTCATTCCCAAAATAATCTTCTAAACAAATATTCCCATATCTTATTCACTCACTAAAAATGTGATCAATGATTACCACATCTCATTTAAACAAAATTTAATCATCTAATGTGATATAAAACCTTAACCAATGCAATGGGTACTGATATAAGAACCTATCCATCATTATCAATGCATATGAGTGCTATAAGACTCCAATAATTCAATATATCATGAAAACCCATAGAAAAGAAAATGGATTTCATTCATCATATCACAATGAACCTATAGAAAAGAAAAAATGGTTTCACAACACTTCAAGATGATATCACCATAATGAACCCCAATCATGTAAATAGATGATACCCAAAATTCAATCCCCATAATATATTATATAAAAAAATTGAAATTCTGATTTTTCAAATATTATTTCAAAATAAATAGATCTTTTAGTCATATAGAGGATTTTTTTGTGAAATTCAAAAAAGTTTTTAAAAAATTATTTTAGATTTAGAATACAAAATAATCTACGGTCACTTTGAAAACTCATATTTTAAAGGTGAATTTAGAAAACTTTGAAATCATTTAATTTTAAAAATAATAATATATAATTTATATTATAATAGGCATAATATTTATCAAAAGGAATGTGGAGTGGAAGATAAAACCTTTGATTTTTAATGTGTGGGAAAACCATTTAAACTTTTTTAGATAACTGTTATAAAAACACAATTCAGAAAATCGTAACCATAACATAATTTTTAGAAGATGAGAAAATAAAAATAAAGGTCACATAGGTAAAACATAGTTTCATCCCCATGTATAAAGGGAAACTTTGGTGGGAAAATAAAATATGGACAAGGAGTGGAAACTGTCATTAGGATGTGAATTATTATTAACATTATTAAATTTTAAATTAGGAATATAACTCAAAAATAATGATTATTTGAATAAAAATAGAATAAAGAAACTATTGAAATAGGATATACAATATGAAATGAAAAAAATCTCAAAGATAAACATTATAACTCAACAGGTAGATTGAGTTATGAAAAATCACTAAATTTTAGGAAAAATATTGATTATAGAACAAAAAAAGGAAGATAATTAATGGAATTATAGATTCAAATAAAAACAATAATTTATGATATGATAAGTGAATGTGGTATTAATTTCACTATCTAAATGAATATTGGTGCATAATATCAATATGTTCCTCACTGAAGGGTGATTGAGAAAGAAACCCTTACCTTGTTTCCCTGCATTGTCAAATGCACCATAATATCCATAAATGCCTAAATAATTTATTTAAAAAACATTTTCATATATATAAAACTTTATAATAATAATTTATATTTTTATAATTGAATGATATTATAGTGGGGTATTTGAATCAACAAGATAGAAAATCAAGGAATTCTTTTGGCGACATGATGGGCATTCAATGGGATTATGGGATGAGTTTAATGAGTGAGAATGGTAGTATCTCGTTGATAAAAAATAACATTGAGAATAAATAATTTAAATTGAATATTTGTAAGAATAATAATAGGGAAATTAAATGAAAAAAACACAGGAATATCTTGAATTTGAAAAAACAAGGGATAGAATCATGTTGCGATTTTATTAGCATGCCGACTATACAAAACAGACTATGAAATGAGATTAATGCGAGAGAAGGGCAGTATCTCATTAGTTTTTAATCATATATAATATAAAGGATTTTTTATGAACACTATTAAATATAATGACATGGAATTAAAAAGGCTTATAATAAGGAAGATATTGAATTTAGAAAATGGAGGGAGAGAATCATAGAGCGATTTTAACAGCATGATAACTATACCAAAGTGATAATGAAATGGTTTTAATGGGATAGAAGTGTAATCTACCATAATTAAGGAATCATTTGGGTAGCAAAGTAATGATTATGAACACATGGTATAATAATAATATGAAAATAAAAATGGATTATAATAAAATATATACTTGAATTGAAAGGAGGATGAGAAGACTAATTACTTTGATAAGTAGCTTCCTAAATCTCAGGATGAATCATTAGTATTGATCCTAAGTGTTTCATTTGTTATCGATGAATCAATATGTATTAGTGATTAAAGACGAATCATTAAATCTTGGAGGATTTTTATGGATTCATAGAAGGAATTGGATGTCATGCTTGTTAATACGTCCATAAAAGTTCATAAGTTAAAGGATATTTGTAAGGATATATCTTAAAGAAATTGGGTGGATAATTTTAAGACAATATTCCTATTGAAAATGTTATACCACCATGTTATATAATTATGTGTTACATCTAGGTGTTACTATTATGTGATACTACTTTGTTCTATTGTCAGGTAATATTTTCAGGTGCTACTACTAGGTGATATTGTCAGGTGCTACCATCAGGTGTTATCTATGGGTTCTACTATTGGGTGTTTTACTATACATGTACTATCATTGGGGTATTACCTTGGGATTATACACTTTTTTGTGCTACTATTTTTCTACTACCTTGTGATTTGATCACATTATGAAGAACACACCAACTATGAAAGTGAGTTTGAATTATAGAGGCATGTGTGCAAACAATCATACATGCATGATAATTCATGTGTTTAGAATATGAGGTGTTTAGTGGATAATTTTTAAATGCCCTGAACCTAGTAACCCAAATTCATTGGTTACTTTATTATATTCATTATAGATTCAAGAAATCTCATCCCAAAGGACTGATTAGTTTAGTTATATTGGAAAACTAGATACATACTTTAACTTCACATTACATTTGAAGATATAAAATACAATATAACATTTTCTCTTAGAAACTACCTATTATCTTTATCATATACCTTTATATTAATCACAATACATTTATAGGCATCCCAGGGAAAGGGAGAATACCAAAGGGTTGAGCTTAGATGCTTAGTAAGGGTATGAATACAGTGGAATCTATCATGAATAAATAAGGAATAATCAATATAGAAAGGTAAATATTTTAATACACAATCCATTTAATAAATTTCATTATCATGAATAATAATATAGTAGGAATAAATGATGATCAAATAATTATATATAAAAATCACATGAACATAAAACATATACATGGATATCATAACTAATAAAATAATCACATGGACATCAATAAATAATCCTATAATTAGGGAATTCATAGTGGTAGATGTAATAAACATACCATCAAGGCATCATTCTAAGGCCTCTTACAAAAATGGGCAAGACCTCGGCTTAATACCCAAGCTGGTTTGTCTTATCAGGCCTACTGATGCATTAAGGGGATATAACAAGCCCCACCAGTCCCTTACTAAGCCTAATGAGTTCCTCATATGAAATGGGTGAAACCTAATAAATGTAAAAATTCATATATAAACACTATCATATTAAATGTTAATACTTCCCCAATAAATAAACATATTCATAAACCATTTAGATTAATATGGAGAATGGTATCAAAACAGTACATCTCGAGTCAAACTGATCATAAAAAATCGCGATACATAATAATGATGGTATCATTTTAACATAATTTCAACTGATCATAATGAAAATAATGATTTTTTCATAGATGAATTGAAATACTATAAAAATTCCATTATAACATTCTTGATGAAAATACCCTCTTCACTTTGAAAATCACTTTTAAAATCTAAAATTTTCCAAAATAATAAGAAAAAAAATTTCTTATAAAAAATCATGGAAACATTTAAAGGAATTTTCAAAGTAATGAGGAGTAATTATATCATAAAGTTCCTTTCATGTAGAGTGTGTTAAAAAATTCGTTTTACATTTTTTTGTAAAATGTCAAAAAGCACACCTGTAAGAAAATGATTGGAAGATTCTTTTCAAACCATCATTTTAAAATTATAATATTGGTAAAAATTACATTAAAAAATCACATGATAAAATTAAAAAACATTTTTTTTAATTTTTATAGAAAAAATTAACATGGAATATAAAGGATTTTTTATCGAAGAGAGAAATAAAGTCGATTTTACTTAAAACAATTATTTCTCTTTATTGATTTCTAAAAGAGAAGAAATTGAAATAAAAACATGTAATTTATATAAATTAATATCATATAATAAAATATATTTTATTTTGGATATATATATTGAAAATAATTTCTCCATCGAAGACTTTAATATAAACAATATTGAATAATGATGAGATCATGAAATAAAATCTTACCACTTTGGTAACATTTGAATTATAACTACTTAAATTAAATAAATTAAAATTAAACTTTAAAAATCATTATTATGAATATATTACTTATATAATATATAAATTTTTAATGATATACAATACACAAATGAAATAAGTGGTGAATATGGTATTGTCTAATGAAAGTTAAACTGAGATGAGAAACCCTTTCCTCAGCTCCAATTTCCTTTGCAAAAATTTTAACCTCTTGTATAATAAGTATATATTTAATATAAATATATTTAGAAACCATATTAATATATATAATACCATATATTATTTACTTATAACATTTTATCACTTGTTTTTTTATCAATTATTTTTTAAAATCATTGTTTCGGGTGATAACTTCTTCATTTTTCATGTATGTTTTGGTTCTATAGTTTTTTTCCTGTAACTTTGGTCATGGTTATATATTATTTATAATGTTAATAATGACTTTAACATAAAATATAATAATTATATATTTATTAATATTAATATAAAAATATTAGATATTAAAAAATGAATTACACTGTTCATGGAGATGGTAGGTTGTATGTACGTATAAATGTCATTTCCATTTTTCAAAAAGATGGAATAAAAGAAAGGTAAATAATTTTTAACCTTTAAAGAATAATCATTATATAATAAACATAATATTTATCCATTAAATCTATCCTTTTTTACTATCCATTTAAAATAGAAATTAAAAACTATTCACTTCTCTTTGTGGAGGCAATTGTACAGAAATACACAAGAGTGATGTTATCATTTTCCAATGGATTAGAAGGTAAAAATGTATATGTGATAACATAATTATATAAGTGTAATTATTTAATAAATAATATATATTCATATACATTAAATCCATCATTAAATTTATCTGTGAGTGTTGGTAATGGAAAATGAATTACATCGGTTCATGAGGTGGTAGTTTGTTATACCCACGGTCGATAGTTTCATTTCTCATTTAATTGAAGAGGGTATGTATATAGGTTGTTTCATAAACATAATAACATCTCAATATATTCTAGATACTGGTGTTATTATATATTTATTATTAATACATAAATGAAGTTGGGAATAGGAGAAGTAAAAAAGAAAGTTCTTAGTGAAGACAATTATCTTCACTTAGAAAAACATCCTTTAGATCACTTATTAAGGACCATAGGGTTGGTATTTTGGGAAGAATAGGAGCTCAAGAACATTAAAAATGATTTTGGAGATAGATTTTTTGAGGTTTTTGGTTGAGATAAATGTCTTTATAGGTGTGATGAAGAGAGGGGAGGAGGTTCTCTTTTGTAATTTGGGAGGAATGAAACATTATTGAATACCCAAAACTATTCAACAATGTGAAGTCACTCTCAAAAATAGTGCTAAAAAATTTACATATAAAGGATATATTGGAAAATAATCTCTATAAACATATCCAAAACACAAAAACATGTTTTTAACAAGTTATTACTTTATTATATAAGTTTACATACCTGTACCATTCTAGTTTTCACCACGGTAACTAATTATTTTTATTTTACTTGGTAATTTATCCTTTTAGCTTGAAAATAAAATGGGTCTTATTATAAAATAATTACCCAATTATTATCAATATGAAATAACATTTATAACATTAAATTACTATTTGTGTGGAAATTTAATTTTAACACAGGTGCATGTAACGCACAAAACCATGTTTTCACCTTAACCGCTGTAATTAATTTTTAATGTTTTTACTATTCATTATGAAGAAACATTTATTGAAAATATTAAATAATACTAACTATAATGATTCCAAATATTAAATCCATTTTTCCAAATTCCTTTAACATAATTTAAGAATCTAATTTAAAATTAAACCATTAAACACGATAAAAATGAGTTTTTCTAAAGAAACATTTTCCTAGTATAAAAAGTATTTATATCAAATTTCAACAAAAAATTGATTTTGATGATAAAAATTTAATTAATAATAATATAATTAAACTAATTTTACTTTGAAAACAATTTTAAAATAAAATGGAACTTTGAAAAATTTTTAAATGAAAATACAGTTTTCTATAAAAATCAGTATTTTCACTATACAATGAAAAAATTAAAATTTTTAGAAAATTATAAAAAATTAACTCAAAGATAATTTTAAAATGACGATTTAAAAATTTAATTTCACCTTTTCAAATAATATTTTAAACTTTTATAAAAATTATTTCGTAAAATAATTGTGCAAAACGTGATTAAACCTTTTTTTTACAAAAAACACAATTTTAAGCATATAACTGGGTTTATTCTTATCTCATGCCTAGAAAAAATATTAGATGAATTAAATATAATTTTATTAAATATCTAATATGTACATTTATTTAAAATAATTAAAAAATTGTGCTTAATTTAATTTATTAAGATAAAAACACATTGTACACATAAAAATAGTTTTACAGAAAAAATTTCTTTTATTTTCATATGGTTTTTATTTTAATTTGTAGTAAATTTACAACTAATAAATTTATTTATTCATTTGAATACCATATAATTTTAATAATTTAGTTATTCCTATTTTTACCCAAAAATTTAATAGTTATTTTATAATGGTATACTAAATTACGGTTCATTTAGACTCAGGGTTTCCTGTGTCACAATCTAGCAAAGAGATTAAATTTAAAGAAATATATCATAAAATATCAAGGTGTTACATTCTTTTCTAATTCAATAAACTGAATCCTATCAACTTTAACTTATTATTTAAAAACAATGGTTTTACATTTTAATATCCTTTTATTGATAAACCCACATCATAAAAGGGTTACTAAAACTTCCTCTTAAAAATAGGGAAAGGGAAATAAAAATGTCATCTGGAATAACAAAAAACTACATTTACAAATAGGATAACATTTGTGTGAATTTAAAATATAGACATGGAAGAATTTTTTAATTTCCAAATAATTATGGTGAGTGATACTGATCAATTATCATCAGAATGTGAAGGATAAAGATAATGTTAATGACTAGAAAACCATAAATATATAAAGGGTGGAAATACCATTAATTCATCAAAAATAAAGGTAATGCATAAAAGTTTATTTCATGAACCTTTTCCTAAAGTTAAGGTATTATTTTACTATCAAGATAGTAAATATAAGTAAATATACTTATTTTATATCTTTTTATTTCGTAAGCATAATTTCATTATTTGGTTGCGATTTGATCAATTTCTATGTTATCTCTTACTACAAGGAATGATCATCCAATATGAATTTTTTTTATGTGTGAGGAACTAAAATTAACTTTTAATAAAAAATAAGATCCATAAAGTAGGGAAAAGTCTTTTCATTTGTTTCTAAATATTTTACAAAACAAAAATGGTTGGCACAAGTTATCGAATATAATACATTAATCTTTATAACAACAACAGTAACACCAAAAGTTAAACATAATCCATTCCAAAATTATTCATCCTTAAAACCATTCAACATAAATATATAAAAAAAGTATATAATTATTATCAAATAATACTGTATATTAAACATAAATTTTATATATACCTCAACCACAAAAACATCTCCAAAAATATCATTAATAGCTTCAAAATGAAAAAAATTTAAAAATAATAGATCATATTTTATGATTCCCACAATCAACTTAATATTTCTCTATTAAACCATTTAATTAAAAGAATTCATATTAACATGGAAGATACATATGACTATGGTTGGAACTACACCCTTATTTCCGTTCAGTTATGGGTTTAATCCCCACAGACTTACCGAATGGAAATGGTTGTCACCTGAAAATCATATTGTACTTTTTCTAAAAATATATTAATATAATTCCCATTATAGTCTAAAAATATATGATAAAAATCCATAAAAATAACATTAATCATCAAATCAATTTTTAACCCCTATGGTTTTCTATACAGATTATTTTTTCCCATAAAATCAGATAACCTTAATTGACTATTATTACCTTCACATCAATGATATTATTAACCCAAAAGGTTATCAGTACCTTTGAACTTATGTCCAAAAAATGTAAAGGAATTATTACTCAAATTAATTCTTCACTAAAATATATACTAATACCATCAATTATATTACCTTAAAAATATCCCAAAATACCCTTAATAATCTTGGGCTTCCATCACTTAAAACATCAAATGGGGTATCTATGTTATTAGACTTAAGATCAGACTTAAAATAATTAACCACTAATAGTTCTATAAAATCATAAACTATCCTCAAATGAATCATAATGTTAGTATATTTAGGAAATTTCTTCAATGTATGTCATATGGTTATGTTCCCAAGTCTATGTTTTCACAAAATCTGGTTCCTAATGTTTCTAAAAAAGTTTCTCAGATAACAACTATAAAGAAAGTATCCCAAATAGCCTAGAGTTAGTAGTTATTTTATTACATTGGTTCTAGATATATGTGATCACATACGAAGGACTGAATAGTTTAGTAGTATCTGAAGACAAGATACATACTTAAATTTTACTTTATATTTTATAAAATAGAATGCAACACAATATTTTATAGGGGAATACCATTGTTCCCTTCAGTATATCCATGTATATAAATCATAATACCTTTCCTAGCATACTGGGGAAAGGGAATAGAAGAAAAATGTGATCTCATATACTCAGTAAGGGTATGATTACATAAAAAGATATCATGAATTAATAAGTCATAATAAATATGTAAAGGTAAATATTAGAAAGGACATTCCATTTAATAAATTACATGAGCTTTAAGAATAATATTGAATGAATAAATGTTGGTAAAATAATTCCATATAAATATTAACAAGTTCCTTGAACATATCCATGAATGTAAAAACTAATCAATAATCACATGGATATCAATAACTAATCTCATAATGGGGGAATTCAATACAAATAACATCATAAAAAAACTGAAAAGTCATCATGCCAGGACATTTTACATAAATGGGTAAGGCGTTATCCAAATACCGAAGCTAGTTTTCCTAATGATACATACTAATTTATCGAAGGGATATAGATGGACCCACCCATCACTTACTAATTACAATTATTTTCCCTTATAAATTGGGTGAATTATAATCAATAGAAACATTTTTATTAAAAAACTAGAATATGTGATGTTAATACTTTCCATAATAAATAAACATAATCCTAAAATATCCAGAGTAATATGGATAATGGTATAAAAATAGTACATCCCCAATAAATAGTATCATAAACCATCTATATAAACAATAATTATGGTATTATTACAATATATCCCCAATAGATAATAATTAAAATAATCTTTGTTATTATTAATGAAATAAAATACCATAAAAAGTGCATTAAAACATTATTGAGGAAAATACTCTTTTCACATAGAAAATCACTTTTAAAAAATTAATAATTAAATAATATTTGGAAAAACATTTTTTTAAAAAGAATAATGAAATTTTATAAAGGAATATTCTATGAAATGAGTGGGTATTATGGTGTGAAATTTCAATCCTGCCGATTATATTAAAACAAAGATTCCTTTCACATTTTTGATAAAAATTCAATAAATCACCTCTTTTAAAAAATTATAGGAAGATTAATTTTAAACCATATTGTAAAAATTAAAAAAAGGGTAAAAAGTATTTTTTAACAATTATAGTGTAATATTAAAATAATTTTTAATTTGTTTTATAAAACATGAACATGAAAGAGATAGGATTTTCTATCAAAGAGAGAAATGATGTCTGATGTCCTTAGAAATAGTATTTCTTTCTATTGAGTCTATAAAGAGAGGAAATTGAAAAGAAAACTAGAAATTTATATAAATAATAAAATGATAAGAAAATATATTGGTTTTAGGATATAAATATAAAATAAATTCCTTAGTAGATACTTTAATGTAAACAATATTGAATAATAATGAGATTATGAATAAAACCCTTACCACTTTGGTAACATTCAAATTATAACCCCATTAAATAAAATACATAAAATGAAAAGCTAAATACCATTAATATAAAGATATTAATTATATATCATATCAAATGTGAAGTATATACATCACACAAAAATAAGTGGTGAATATGGCATATGTCTCAAGGAAGTAAAAGTGAGACGAGAAACCCTTAACTGAAGTCTGATTTCCTTTATACATGTTCAAAACTCATGTATAATAAATATATATTTATTATAAATATATTATATAACCATAATTTTATATATCATACCATACATGATTTACTTATAACCTATTATCACCCATTTACTAACAATTAATTATTGAAATCAATGTTTGGGGTGATAAATGCTTCATTTTTCATGTATGTTTTAGCCGTTATAATTTTATCATGGTTAAATAATTTATTGAATTTTAATCATGACTTAAATATTATATAAATTTATTATATATTTTTCTTGAGAAATCCAAAAAAATTATGGATAGAAAATTAAATTGCACTGTTCATGGAGAGGGTAGGTCATACGTACAAATGAATAATTTTTATATTTGTTTAATCAGTGGATTGAAATAAAGGTAAATAATAATTCATATTTACAGAATAATAATTTTATAATAAATTTAATATTTATACATTGAATCTATACTTGTTTCCATCCATGTGAAATGAAAATGAAAAACGAGTCAGTTTGCTTTGTGGAGGAGGTAGTCCACACGTATGCATTATTGATGTTACCATTTTCCAACGAATTTGTAGGCTTGAAGTTAGATATGGTATTATAATTAAAAATTATATTTATTTCATAAATATAATATATATTAATTAATCTATCATTATATCTATATGTGGTATGTGGCGATGGAAAAATAATTACATCGATTTGTGAGGTGGTAGTCCTCTCTACACAAGATCGATAATTTTGTTTCCCATTTGATGGAAGAGGATATGGATATAGGTTTTTCCATCAATATAATAAAATCTCATTATATTTTAGATATATTTTTTATTATATTGTAATTATTAATACATGGATGATGGTGGTAAGAGGAGAATAAAAATGAAAGAGGTTAGTGGAGACAATTACCTTTTATTAGAAAAACCTCATTTGGATCACTCACTAAGGATCCTAAAGTTGGCCTTTTTGGAAGAAAAGAAGATTCATAAATTTTATAAAGATATTGTGGTAATATTTTTGTAGGTTTTGGTTTATTTAAATGTCTTAATAGTTGTGAATAAGTGAGTGGAGGAGGCTCCATTTTATAACTGATGAGGAGTGGAATTTTTGTAAATACCACAAATTATTAAATAATGGGAAGTCAATATCCCCCAAAGTACCATAAAAAATGATAAATAATAGAATTAATAGAGTTTAATTTCAACCTGAAACTCAATCACAAAAAATTAAAATAAAAATTAAACATGTAATTCCCTTAACCTCTAAGTTTACTTACCTTTACCATTTTAGGTTTGACCATAATAACTTGTTTTTTATTTATATCGTTGATTTATCATTTAATCCAAAAAATAAAATGATCATTATTATATAATTTAAGCCCAATTATTCTAAATATTAAATCCAATTTATAAAATAAAATTATTATTTGCGTGGAAATCTAATTTTATCACAGGTGCATGTAATACGTAAATACATATTTTAACCTTAACCACAATAAATGATTTTTACTATTTTTACTATTAATTATGATGAAAAATTAAGTTAAAATAATTAAATTATATTAATTATTATGATTCAAAATGTGGATTTTATTTTTCCAAATTAAATTCATAGAAGTGGAAGAATTTAATTTGAAATTTAACCCACAAACGTGATGGAAATGGGGTTTTCCAAAGACAATTCCTCTTAAGTTCAAAGAGTTTTTATAGAATATTTCAGTATAAAACTGACTAAAATGATATAAATTGGATTAATCATAATATAATTGAAATAATTTTACTTTTAAAAACATCTTAAAAAATGGATCTTTGTTAATCCTTCAAAGGAAAAGGCAGTTTTCAATAAAAATGTGATTTTCAGTATTTATTGAAAAAAATTCATTTTTTAATAAAATGATCAAAATTTTATTCCAAGATATTTTTTATATTATGATTTCAAAAATAAATTTAAAATTTTCAAATAAATTTCTTAATAGTGTTAGAAATTAATTTTAAAATAACCACACAAAACACGATGAGACCAATTTTTAGAAAAAAACATAATTTTTAAGCATAAAACTATATTTATTCTTATCTCATGGATATAAAAAATATTAGATGTGGGATAAATTTATTTAATATTTATATAAAATGTAAATATAATTAAAAAAATTCACCAATATTTCTTAATTTAATTTATTAATATAAAAACACATTGCGTGCATAAAAATAATTTTTCAGAGAAACATTTATTTTACATTAAGACATTTTTTATTTTAATTATTAGTTAATTAAAAACTAGTGAGTTTATTTATACATGTGTATATTATAAAATTTTCTTAATTACGTTTGTTTTATTCATTATTAGAAATTTAATGTCTGTTTTATAATGGTATACTAGATTATGGTTCATTTAGACTCAGGGTAGATTTTATCACAAGCTGTTAAGGAGATTAATTTTAAATATATATATTGTAAAATATCAATTTGTTACATAAGTTTACTTAGATTATATGGGTTTTACTTAAATATGAGTTTCAATAGTTCATATCATTTGAATAGAATACCTAAATCATTTATATATTTAATTCAAGAAGGGTGATTGATACTAGATGAGTTAAATGGTTTTCTGTGACTTAAAAGTTTCATCCTAAGCTTAATGTGTTTTATAGTCTTGTTCTATGTTTTTCATGATTTTAAAAAAATCACTAGTTCACACACATGATAAAGTACATGAATGTATATCAAATTAGATCGAGCTAATGTATTTTTTGGATGAAAATTCAAGAACAAGATTTCAGGTATTAACGATGATGTGTAGTATTTATCTACTACATGGTGAAATGAGGATATGATGAATTATAGTGTGATGATGGAATTTATCTATGATTTAATTGATGAATTTCATGATACATGAATTAGGATTCATTCTAAATTAAGGAGTAAATAATTATATTACATTTACTTGATCTAAAATAGAAAAAACTACTTGTATTTATATGTAGTTATGATGAAGAAATCATGGGAGAATCTAGGAAATCATGTTGGACTACAAGTAATATTAAGAAATCATGGGAGTATTTAAATGAATATTAAATGGACTAATTTAAACTATTATAATTGTTTTGTTATTGGTTTTATAATGTGGTAATAACTATATATACTATAGATCTATATATTTCTATTGGGAGAGAATAAGTTATGAGTTTTAGACCAAAGATCATACCGATATTTCTGAGAGTTCAATAATTCCCATTATTGAAATAATCGAAGGGAAAAAGTTAAGAGTCCCTAAAGGTGATAGAACAAAGTATTCAATGAATCTAATGATAATCATTGATGTATCATATATGGAAATATTTTTGATACCAACATAGCTACAAGTTAGTACTGAAGATCTTGAAGAGGCACACTAGAATAACTAATGTTACATAACTTCATAGTGGAAGATTCTATTTCTAAGTAGTTCTAAAGAATCCAAATAGTGGTATAAAAGCTTTATGTGATAGATCTTTATGGAATAATAAAGTTATATCTTATAGTGGGTTATGAATGTAGATTAAAATCGTGGGACTCTTTGTTGATTACAATGAGATTTTATATGGAAATAATTACTTGTTTGATAGTTAATAATCTATTTCGGGGGCCTAACCAACTTAGGAAGGAGTATTCCTTTACAAAAAACATTGTAAATATGGCGTGATAATCTCTCATATTTTAGTTTTTCACATGATGTGAGTTTGATATATAATATTATATAAATAAGAAACATTAACATATTCAATTGGTTGACTCATAAATAATAAAATTCATAAAATTATTTACTCTCCTATCATATCATTGGTTCATTCGACGAAGGACCATATAAGTGGTATTAAAGTTAGGTCACTTTTAAAGATCTAAGAAGTATTCTATAAGATATATAATATTTAATATATCTATATCCAAGGTTTTAAAACATTTTATGGGATTACATAGCATAGATGGAGGAATATTATGCTACCATATATCTTATCACCCAACCTAGAAGTTAGATAAGTAGTTACTTTGGGTTTTCCACCCATCGCTAAAGGAGATTCAATGATTCATGATGGAAATAGGAATTTGGAGTTCGATGGAAAATCAAAATATTCCATCTAGATGTCCATGTCAAATAAGGCATATACCAAGGCCATGGGTATTCAAACTACACATGAAATATGGGATAAATTAAAATGAATGTATAAAGGTAATATTAATGTTAAAGATGAAAAAATTCATTCCAAGAGGAGAAAATTTAAAGATATAAAGAAAGCTGGTGGAGATACTATAGAAGACCAATTTTCTAGTGTAAATGAGATTATGATAAACATATTGGGATTTGGTAAAAATCTAGAGGATTCAATAATTTTCAAAAAAGTTGATGAAAAGTTTTCTAGATTATCTTGATTCAAAATTACCATCTCTAGAATAAACATAATAATTAAAAATTTATTAGAGATACAATATACACATACCTTATGAAATGAGAATGAAATTTTTTTTCAAATAGAAGGAAAAAATATGAAATGGATTTTGAAGCCATGAGAAAACGAATAATCATAAAATCAGAGGATGAAGTGTATAAAGACTTTATTTATGAGGATGATTAATAATTCAATCAATTTTTTTATATCAAAAGGATCCAAATTTGAAAATTTGAAGGCAAGAGTAAACAACTTCTAAAATGTTTCAAAAAAAATTCAAATAAAAATGTTTAATGAATTATAATTAGAATCAGAATTATATGGTAGGAAAGCATAAAAAAACAAATTGGGTAAGAAAAAGAGGAATCAATTTTGTAGAAAGAAGAGAAATTTAATGATAAATTCTAATCAAGGTTTATCATTAATTTTTTCTGTGTATAATGATGATTTTTTAGTTCCTTATATGAAATAAAGTATATTATTCAACAAGTAATATTGGTGATAGAGGAAATTAAATATCATGAGTGGGAATTGGAAGAAAAACTAAAATTATGCATGGGTCCGGTATAATGTCCCAATAAAAACAAGAATATAGAGAAAGAAAAAACAAACTATAGGTATTGATAAGGATGAATTAATAAAGTAGTAAGTATCCAACATTTATGAGAACAAGAAACACAAGTTTATGTTTGATGAGATTGAAAATATTGTTACTAAACTTAAAGAAAAGAATCCTAAAAAAATATGATGACTTATTTCAAAAAAATGTGTCTCCATTAAACATGAGTTGAACCATGAAAGAGAATAATTAAGTCAGTATATTGAGGTATATAAAGAATATTATAAGTCTAATTACAAGAGAACTTTACATGAAAAATATAAATTTTTACTTAATCAGTTTATAAATAGATCAATTTTATCTAACAGTGTAGATATAAAAATATAATTTGGGGATATTATTTACAATAAAACTTAGATTAAATCATTTACATCAAGGAAAAATAATAATATTCAAAGGTATACACATACAGATAAGATACATAAGGATATATTTTAAATATGAATACAATAACATAAATCTGGATAGATTTGGAATCAGTTTAGAATAATAATGGTGCAAAAATTCTATTCTTATTATAGTAAAAATGGAAAAAAACCTATTATTTTTGATTTAACATACATTTATCAAGAATGATGAAAGTAATATGGGGGATTTTTAGTTATCATATAAGGAAAATGTCTCATAAGAAACAACCTATGATCAGATATGCACCACAACTATCTATTCAAATAAACTTTAATATTCTAGATGAAGATTATGAAAAATGGAGTTTTGAAGTTCACAAGGATGAGGTATTCATGAAAATGTTGGAAGGGTAGGTTTCCACTTATATTAAAGGGAATATATTTTTAAATAAAAATAGTGGGAATTAATGTTATGAATCTTAGAATACTATTAATGTTAAGAAAAATTGCATATTTGTTTTTCTAAATCAATTAAAATTAGAAGAACAATTGTATGAAGCTCAAAAAAATTTCACGGAAAAAGGAAAATAAGTGTCTTTAGAAGGCGAGGTAAGAGTTAATTAGAATTAATCCCCAATTGGAAATTTGAAGATCCAGAATACTAAACTGAAAAAATACATTCCATATAAAAAATATGTTCCAGGGAA
The DNA here is from genome assembly GCA_963277665.1 of Viscum album. Taxonomy (NCBI): domain Eukaryota; kingdom Viridiplantae; phylum Streptophyta; class Magnoliopsida; order Santalales; family Viscaceae; genus Viscum; species Viscum album. Next base: position 129,060,780 of record OY728163.1, read on the forward strand.
TAAAGGAGATTGTCAAATAGAAAAGACACAATATAGAAATATTTTTCTAAATTAATCTTTCTTTATTCAGATTAGAAAAAAATAATGGAAAATGATGAGAGGAAGATCTTATGATGAATTTTGCTTCTAAAAGAAATAATAATTTCTTTCTTATTCCCTTTATCTTGAAATCGGTTTTTTTACATACATGGAATTAAAGGATTTGAATGTGTGATGTACACAATTTATAATTGTGGAAGAAATATTGAGGCTATCGTTTTTGAATAACAAGAAGATATTATCGTTAATAAAGTATACTAAATACTGTGAATGGGAGGAGTGAATCTCTTAAGGGGGTGGAAACCGTGGGAAGAATATATTATTACTAAATTCTGGGGAATGTGGGTATTCTAGATAGATTTTAGATATGGATTATTGGGGTATTACAATCCCACACTCAACCCTTTAGATTTAATTTATTAAATGAAATTATTTGGGGGGGGGGGGTTGATGGTTATCTTATTGTCGTAAAAGGGGGAGTTACATTACTTTTATATGAACTGTTTGGATTTTTTGTTGGGACAAGTGTAAGTAACTTGTTTCTATTAAAAGAATATATTTTTATACATCCTGAATTTAAAAAATAAGATATTCTTATCATGATATCACATTCATGATAACAGATTAGTAGAACCTCATATTGACATTAGAATTTTATTTTTAATTAGGTAGAGAAAGAGGGAATCTATCTAAGGACACATCAATATTGGGGATTCATATTGACAGAAAAATAAAAATAAAAATATTATTGATCCAAAGTGTTTCATTTGTTGTCAATGAGTCAATATGTTTTGGAGAGTGATAAATAATTGGTTATTATTGGAGGATATTTATCAATTCAAGGAAGGAATTGGATTTCATGATTGACAATACATCCTTACAAATTCATAAGTCAAAGGAACTTGGTTAGAATACATCTTGAAAAAATTGAGTAGGGGAGTTCAAGAAAATGTGGATGAAGAAAAGGTTCTACCATTATAGTGTTACAATCAGGTGCTGGCCTAATGTGATACCATTAAGTGCTAGCTTCAGGTTTCGCCACTAGGTGCTACTTGTAAGTGCTACCATTATGTGTTACTATCAAGCTCTTCTATCATGTTTTATCTTTAAGTGCTACCATTGGGAATGTTATCATTGGTGTGTTATCATTTGGGTGATATCGTGATATGATACCATTGGGTGTACTATTGTTGGTCGGGTACCATGAGTAAAAATAAAAATATTAAGAATAGAGAAATAGTTACAATGAGTTTTAATTATTAATGCATTCATGTAAGTTCTCTTGCATGCGTGAGAATTCATCAGTTGAGAAGATGATGTGTTCAATAGATGCTTCCACTAAGATGAGTTGTTATCTCATTAAATATGACATATGGGTGTTCATATCCTTTAAAAAAAAATACTAAAATCATTAAAATATTTAATTAAGGTAGGAAAAATGTTTTAATTTTCATGAACTAAATGTTTTACCAATAAATCAAAGGTTAATACAAAATATCATGTTTTTATAGGATTATTTGTATTTATACATGTATTTCATAGAGGCTCTAGTTTATTCACATGATACAATGCATGTATGTATATTAGTTGATATCAAGATGATATATTTCATGGATAATGAGTCACCCCCATGATTTCTTATATAAAAGACGATGCATAATACTTATCTACCACATGATGAAATGAGAATATAGTGAATTTTAGTTTGATGATGCAATTAAGTTATGATTTAATTGAATAATGTCACCATAAATGAATCTTGATTCATGATTAATTAAGGAGGATTAATTTTGGGATATCAAAAAACAATTCATATTCAAATTCAATGATTAAATCATTGGATCACATTGAATAGATTTAAAAGGGAAAAAACTATATGTGATTATATGAAATTATGTCGAAGATATCATGGGAGACTATAGATTATCATGGGCATCTTGATCCTGGGTGTAAGAGATAACAGGTGTCTAGATCATGGGAGACTGTAGGAAACCATGGAAGACTATAGAAAACTATGGGTAACTTAATCCAAAACTTAGGTGTTTTGATGATTTTTTAAAATATTTTATTAATTTTTTTAAGATGATAATAATTTTATAAATAGGAGATCTATATATTCTTGTAGGTGGAGAATAATTTATGTGTTTTAGACTTCAGAACATCTTGATATTTATGAGAATTAAACAATTTCCATCATATAAACAAGAAAATAGTTTAATTCGGGACTCCCAAAAGTTGAAAGACCTAATTATTAGAAAATGTTGAAGAGAATCTAGATCTCACAAGATCTATAAGATGTTTTGAGACCAACAGAGATGCAAGATGGTGATGAAGATCTTAAAGAGGAGGATGTGTAGAACTGCTAACCTGTCTACTCATATTGGAAGAATCTAATTCAAAGTGGCGCTAAAGAATATAAGGATAGGAAGAAGATATTTTTGCACTAAATCATCATTGAAGAAGAAGGTTGTATCTTCCAATTGGTACTAAGTCATCATTGAAGAAGAAGGTTGTATCTTCCAATTGGTACTAGATGTAGAGGAATACAGTTTTACTCTGTACTGATTAGATTGGGATTGTCTATGGATGCAATCACTTGTTTGATAGTGAAAATCAGTGTCGGGGGGCTTAAATAACACATAAAGAAGTATGATTTTATGAAGAACCTTGTAAATATCAGGTACTGCTCACTCTTATATTACTACTACACATGAGGATACATTGAGTGTTAATATTAAATCAATCAAAGATTATAATAAGATTAAGTGGTTGAATTTAAAACTAGACAATTCATAAAAAGACACCGCTGATTCACCCCCCCCCCCTTAGTGGTCCATATAGCCTAGGTATCTACACTTAGAACCCAAGGAACTCATTGAGATGTATTTTCAAAGGTAAATGGAAGGGAACAACAAGAAAAATTACATTTTGGTGGATATGGATGAGATAATGGGTGGGAGTGAGAAACTTTTATAGTTTTAAAGGAGGGTCTTTTCATGGAAAATAAAGTTAGATAGGGGTAAGAATGTAATCATAATGGTGTTTAGTAGTTTAGGAGAGTTAGGAGAGTTAAAAATTGGAATGGTAGGTGTGACATGTCGATATGTCTTTCTTCTATAACAAGGATTTCTAGTAAGTGTAAGTGATCTTTTAATTATTTAATATTTACGATACTTCATTTACACATTTTTACCTTTATTAATCTTGATAAAAATTAACCATGGTAATTATATTATTACTAAGAATACAAGATGAATCTTCTTTAAAAATTTAGATGTCTCGAATATTAATTTAAACTCAAATTAAGATAATTACATTTATAAATAAGATAAAATTTATATTTAAATCAAAACATATAATGTGTAAAAATTGTTTTTTATATGACATTTTAATTTTTAGGTGTTGATTATCATATTTGACATTTATTATCAATTAAATCATAGATAATTTTTTTCTTAATTTTTGAGAATTATATTTGATTCTTAATTTAAAATAGATCTATTTAACAAAAAAAATATACTCAATATTTATAAAAGCACTATTCTTTGACAAATATTCTTTACCTCAATAGATAATTTAGACCTAGGGTAACACAATATTTATTCTGAAAATTAATTTGGTATTTATTAAATAATATTTACACACTGATTCTAAATTTGAATTCAATTTATTCTGATTCAATTATTAAATGTTTTGAAAATTATTTTTTAATTTAATAAATCTATAATGTATTAATATGAAATTATAAAAATATTACATGAGTTCTAAAATATCAAATATAGGTTTTTAAATTGAAATCTATATTTTAAAATATATAATTTCAGTTATAAAAAAATATACTATCACAAAAAGTTTTTAATAAATTTTTTAAGTCAAGCTTATAAACTAATAATGGAAACAAAGTTGCAATATTATTAAAAATGGTATTTACCAAAAAATAAAATCTTTTAGAAAAATAAAAAAAATTATTCTTTATATTAAATTATTATTCTTAATAAAAAAACTATTTTTATTTTGTGTAACTAAATTTCAAAAATTTCAGAATTCAATCTTTAAATAAAATCAAAAAATAAAGAGACAAATTATTCATATTTGAAAATATATTTTTAGAATGTTAACTATTATTTATTTATTATTTCATATCAATTAATAATTAAATTATTTGTAATATATTATACAAATTATCAATATATTTTAATATTAATTAATCATAATAAGCTTGGTTTCTTGAAAAAAATCATAAAATTTAAAAATTTTAAAAAATTATTTTCTTAGTCTTTTTAGATATACTAATTGAATTTATTTTTTATTAAAAGAATAAATTATTTTCATTTTCCCCATATTTCATGAAGTTGTTACTCTTATTCATACTATCTAATTCAGAAACTAGGTTTTAATTGTTAAATTTGATACTTATATTTTACCTTAATATATCTCGGTTGTTGTTTCTCTTTGATATTTTCTGTGACACAAGTTATGGAACATAACATTTGATTTACAAGGTCTAAGATTTCAGGTCATTATATTCTCCCCCTCAAATAAATTATATCATTTAAATTTTACTTGCCGCATATAAACATAAATAGATAAGGGAATGTTTATTATAGAGATGAATCATGATATAATTTCTAGATATATATCAACCTTATAGACTTGGGAAACACATATATTTACTCATAATAGGCCTATCCCTAATTTTGAGTTTACCGACATTATATAATCTGTTTCAAAAAAGTGTTCATAATCATATTTTCATTGATATACTATCATAGGTGGGTATGAAATATGAAATGTGATTTCCTATTTTTCATAAATGATATAGGATCCATATAGATAAATATATTAGATGTTCAAAATAAAATTAAATTCTTTTCAAGGAAGAATTATTAAGATTCACATAAATAATATTCTCATAAAATTCATATTGGGATATAATAATAATACATATATATGTTTTCCTTGAAAATAAAAACTTCAAGGTTGTGAATAAATTCTTTTTAAAACATCCTAAATATAATTTGGATCCAAAAAACCAACTTCAATAATACTAGAGTGGATGATAACTGTTCCTTAATTACCATAATCCACTTCATTGGTAGTCATTACAATGGAATTTACCTATTCCATTTTTATAGGTTATTGAGTTCTATTTTCCTCAATAGCCAAATTATTAAAGAACTAGTGTGCATAATGCCCATAATTTTAGAATTTGAAACATTAGAAGTTAGTTTCCTCTATTATGTTTCCCATATATCTCTGATAATAATGGGCTCTATGACCCTTCTTACCATGCTTAAAACTATCACATGTTCCTATTTGAAATGATCTTTGATGCTTATTCATGTATTTTGGGAATGCTGGTGATTGAATATCCTTCCTTATTTTTTATTTATCACATCAGTTCCCATGTAAATCCATTTTAATTTTCTTGTCTCTAAAAACATTGGAAAAATGAGTGTTTCTAGTTTCCATTTTCATCATTATTTCAGATTGAATAATTTCTTCATAACCTCTAAGGTATCATTTCCCAAATTACATTCAATGATTTGGATTTAGGAAAATAAATAATCATTCATTATTTCTTGTAGTGTTGGTGATATAATAGTAGGTAAACCTTATGTGTCTCATGAAGTTTTCCTTATAAGTACCAATTGATTTATCCACCATTTATTTCAAATCAATAAATTATTTTTCTATTTTAGTGTGATGTTTCTAGGGAAAATACTTGATGAGAAATACATTCTTGAACTCATCCCATTTTATAGAGTCTACTTCCTCTTACATTGTATTCTTAATGAGTTCCCACCATTGATAAACCTCATTGGTTAATAGATAAATAGAAAAAAAATGTCTTCATGTTCTGAGGACTTTTGGGATTCTGGGGACTTTACAGCACCTGCAAAGAAGAAGAACATGAAAAAGAAAGACTATTCCTACCTTTCTAAACCAATGCTGACTAGAGCAACAGGAGGGAAGGGCACTTCCCACGGAGCTAAGAGCTAAATTTGTGAGGTAACCTTTACTTTAAAATCTCTCTCATAATCCATCCCCTTGGAGGTGGGTATAACTTTGGGTGATTATAAGGGAGATATCGTGAGACCTCTGGTTTTTAATAGCAAGATGATAGTGGCATTCAATACGTTCGGGAAGGCTATAAAAGAAAAGATCAGTAGGTCAAGAGTTGGGGATGATGCCTTGGCAGTAGAGGAGTTGTAGAGACTTGAGTAGGGGAGGTATCCAGAGAATCTCATCCCAGAATAGATGGCATGGTAAACATCTCAACATGATGTCTTGTTCCTAGATTTTCTCTCTCTGGTTGATATGGACTCATTCCTGGAGTTGATGGATTCTATTTCACTAAAAATATAGGGTTTTGTCACCTCACACCTAGATACCGACATCAAATACTTAGCGTAGAAGTATTGGACTGATCCAGTTGGGTAACATATCCGTTGAGGTATGCTTTTGTATTGGTATTTTGGTTGTTTCTTGCTACAGTGGCTTGTTTCTTTTGTGATTTATAACGATTTACTCCATGTGGGATCTTTTTAAAATGAAATAAAAATTTACTTTTGAGGATAGAATACAAAATATTAATTCAATCATATTGATCCATTTACCATCAATTATTTTATTTTAAGATCTCCTGAAGGATGGTGGATATTTCTATATGAAATAATAAATAGAAATATACTCATTTCTTGGTGACATCTCAACATGATATTTTTTATTATTCATAGCTTTGGATAGTTGAGTGATAATATCAACAAGATTCTACCCACATCTAATTTGGTTTACCATTAGGAAAATCACTACATTACCAAGTTCACCCATTGTTAAATCTATTTATACTTACTCTAGGAATTACTAAAATAAAATGAGTTTAACATGAGTGAAAAACATTTAACAACATAATGTATTATTTAATAAATAACATAAATTTGTTTATCCTTAAAACATTTTACCGTTTTATATCATCACATTTCCCGAAAATTTCTATAGTCTACTAATATCTATCTTAGTTATACCCAAGTTACATTATAATGGGAAATATTATACTTCACAACATAACCCCTCAAATGAAACTATGAAATCAATCATTCATAGTGGTTTTTAAAGAAAATATGATCATTTTTAATTGGGGTGATGATTCATCCAATACTCAACCAACCTTTTTTGGGTGATTACCACTAGGTACATCTATTCCAAAACCTCATCCACATTCCAGTACTCATATAGGGACGATTTTCTAGGGAAACCACATAATCCATAATTTATAAACATTAGAGGATTTAATTTTATACATAGATTCATCTCTAGTGTTTTCATTGTGGTTCTCTAACCCTAATAATAAAGGGAATTAAAATAATCCTAATAAATACCTACAAACTCCTCTAATTATAACTACAGTATCCCTAGATAAATAAATTAAAATATATATATATAATAAATTGATTCTATATTTTAAATAAAACATCTCATAAATAGTCACAAAACCCCAAGGATCGAAAGGTTTAGTGTCTTCGAGACTTGATAGATAAACTTCTTGTTTTACAACACTTGTAAAATTTATCCATAAAAATGCTCTTATTGACCATCCTCTATAAATATGATATGATATAATCATATCCATAACCCGAGGAATCGAAACAGAAGAAAGGGGAGAGATTTAATTCTAAGTATTGGAAAATTATCAACTAATCATACCCATAATATCATAAATAATAGGAATAACATTAGAAAGAGAGAATTATCGGATATAAATATCACAATATCATAATTGAAAATCATAAAACCTGATTGGTCAGTAAGTGTTAACGAATAAAAACATAATACCAAAGAAATATCATCAAAATCATGACTTAAAAGTATATAATAAAAAAGAAATAAAACATGAAACCATAACATAATAAATTGGGACATCGTTAGAATAGATAATGTCATAAACATTTTAAAATTATTGAAAGTAAGGCATATTTAGAGATGCGTAACCAATAAAAGCATAGAAAATTTTCTGAATAATTATTTCCACATAACATTAAAAAAAATTAAGAACAAATAATCATGAATATCATTCTAAAAATAATTTGTTTTTGAAAAAATCTTCCTTTGTCTCATTCACACAAAAAATAATGAATAATTTTTTTTCTTTTCATTCACACAAAAAACTTGTGATCCAATATTCCCATATATCATTAACAAAAAAATTATAAAAAAATATTCCAACATATAATGAATATAAAAAACTTGTAAACAATTTATCTGGTATCTCATTCACATATAAAACATACGAATAAATCTTTCCCATCCCATTCACTTAACACTACATCATCCCCAATGATATTAAACCTTAAATAACTCATTGGAGGGTGAAATAAAACCCCACCCATAATCATCCATTAAAATTAGTTCTATAAGACTCTAATCATTCATAATATCATGAAAATCCATGGAATAGAAAATGCTCTTTATTCATATTATCACAATGAACCTGTGGAAATGAAAAATGTGGTTCACAACGATTTAAGATGATATCACTAAAATTGACTTAAAGCATGTAAAATGATGATACCTATAAACTAAATGTCACGAATGGAGTATTTCATAAGAAAATTTAGATTGTGATTTTTTAAAAATAATTTCCAAGGAAGTAGATCATGCATATATATTCATTAAAATGATGGTACAATCATAAAAGAGTTTTTAGAAAACAATTTTATCTTTAGAATTAATGAAGAAGTTATGATCCCTTTGAAAAGTAAATATTTATACAAGGATAAGTAAAAAAACTTTGAAAAATTTTAAGTTTATAAGTAATCTTCAAAAATAGTGATTTGAAAATACATAAAGGTTTTCAAAAGGAATGTGGAGTGGAAGATTAAACCCTTTCTTTTAAAAAGGATGGATTTTTTTTGAACATTTTATAATACCTATGTTGACAACCCGCTTCATAAAATTATAACCAAATAATATTTCCTAAAATTGTATAATGTAAATATGAAGGTCACATGGAGTAACACAAATTTGTATTACCATGTATAAAACAAAATATTAGTAGTAGATTAAAATATATATAGGTAGGGGAAACCATCATTAAAGAGAATGTGAATTAATATCAACATAGTTAAATTTTCATGAAGAATGTTAAATCATCAAGAAGTAATATTTGAATCAAAATTTATCTCACAAGATAGAAATATGGTATACCATATGGATTGAAAAATGAATCTTAAAGAAAAATATTAGAACTCAATAAGTAGTTTGAGTTATGAAAAATCATTACAATTTAGGGAAGATATAAATCATTTCCCAAAGAAACGAAGATCCTGAATGGAAGTTATTATTACACGTTCAACAATAATTTATGATATTTCAGGTAAAAGGGGTATTATTTACACCATACAAAGAATTATTGGTTCATAATATAAAAACATGCCTCAAGAAAGGGTGATTGAGATGGAAACCCTTGCCTAGTTTCCTCACTTAGTCAAATAAACACTAATCTACATAAATATATTAACAATATATTTCATAACCTTTTCAATATCAACAAAATTTTATAAATATCATTTTTATAGATACCATTTAGTTATATTAGATTTTTATATTCACAAAATGCAGATAGAAAATTGAGGAATGATTTCAGCAGCACGATGATTATTGAAAAGGATTATAGAATGGATTTAATGAGTGATAAAGGTAGTATATAATTAATATAAAATACCTTTTATAGTAAATTAATGATTATGAACATTTTTAATAATAATAAAATAGAAATAAAAAGGCATACAATGAAGGAAGATCTTGAATTTTTGAATAGGAGGTAGAGAATCAGGGGTCGATTTCCACAGCATGATGAATATGCTAAAGAGACTATGAAATGAGCATAATGTGAGAGAAGGTTATTTTCTAATTATTAGTGAAATATTTTTATATTAAATTATTTATTATAAAAACATATAATCTTAATGAAATGGAATTAAAAAGGCTTTTTATAAGGAAGAACATGAATTGAATATAGGAGGTATAGAATCACAAAGCAATTTCAACAACATGAAGACAATACAAAAGGTATTATTAAAATGGTTTAATGAGAGAAAGGGGTAATATATCATTATTAAGGAATTATTTTTGTATTATATCTATTATTATTAATACATGAGAGTGTAATCATATAGAAATAAATGTACTTATTATAGAAGAATTACATAAATCAAAAGGAGGAGGAGAATTCTTACCTTGCTAGGTAGATTCAAAAAGCTCGAGAGGGCTCCTTATAACCATAAGAATTGATTTTAAAGGATTTTCAAAGGTAAATGGTAGGGAAATTAGTGAATATACTTTTGGGTTAGATAAGGATGAGATAATGGGTGGGAGAGAGGACCCTTTCCAACTGAGAAAGAGTGTTTTTTTTTCATGAAAACTAATGTTAGTAGAGGGTTAGAATAGAATCACATTTTTTTGGTAGGTTAGGTGGTTTAGGTGAGTTAGGAGGATAAATGATAGGTGAGACATGAAGGTATGAATTCCATACCTAACATGCATTTCTACAAGGTTTAAATTATCATTAAATTAGTTAAAAATTTTAATACTTCATTTAACCATTTTTACTATTATTAATATTGATTAAATATTATCCATGGTAATTATTTTATTACTAAAAATATAAAAATAAACTAAATACAAAATTTAAATTTGATTAATCTAAATTTTTGACCCATTTAAAATTATTAAATTTATAAATGGGAGAAAATTAAATTTTAAATAGAAATTTATAATATGTAGAAAAACCATTTTTTTGTAAAAAGATGAAATTTTAATTGTTTTGTTCCCTTAAAATTATTCAACATTTATCATAAATTAAATTATTGTTAATTCATATGTATATATATATATATATATTTAGAACTTATATGAGAGACTTGATTTTAAATATATCAATTTAATTTAAAAACATACATAATGTTTATAATATAATTATTTTTTGAAAAATAACTATTTTACCACAGTAACTAATTGTTACCTAAGGTTATATAATATTTATGACTAAAACTAAAGTGGTCCTTATTAGATAATTTGGACCCCTGAATTATAAATTTGAAGTGTATTTCTTTCAATTCAATTAATAAAAGTTTTAAAATTTAATTTTAATAGAATAAATGTATTTTGAATTAAATTGTTTTTATAAAAATATTACCTAAGTTTTTAAGTATTAAATAAAGGTTTGTAAACTATAATGAATATTTTAAAATATATAGTTACAATTATAAAATACATATTTTTTCACGAAAAATGTTTCATAAATTTCTCAGTAATACTTATGTACTAACAATTTCATAAAAGTGAAAATATTATAAAAAAAGTAATTTTGTATTTTACCTAAAAATAAAATGATTTAGGAAAATCATTAAAATTCAAATTAAGAATATATTATTATGATCAATCCAAAAAAAATTCATGTATTGAAAATGAATTTCTAAAATTTCAGAATTCAATATTTAGATAAAATCTTAAAATATAGTAGTGAATTGTTCATATTGGAAAATAGATTTTTAAAATGTTAATTATTCATTAGTATTATTCCTATCAATTATTAATTAATTTATTAGAAATATATTACTGATATTTTAATTTTTTATTATTATTTAATCATAATAAAAATATTTTCTTAAAATAAAACTATAAATTTATAAAAACAGATAAAATGATTTTCTTAGTAGTTTTAGATATACTAATTAAATTTAATTTGTATTAAAAGTAGAATTTATTTTCATTATACCCATATTTCAAATTTTGGTTATTCATATTCAAACCCAATGATTCAAAGGATAGTTTTTAATGATTATATTTAATACTTTCATTTTATATAAAAATATTGTGGTTTTCATTTTAGTTAGGTGTTGCATGTAATGCAAGTTATCGAACATAAAATTAGTATTAAAATGTCTATAATTTCCGGCTATTATATGTATTACTCTTTTGAAGTCTATAAATACCCTTAAAAAATCTAAAAATACCCGTCTGAAGAATGGAAATACCCTTTTAAAGTCCTCAATTTATCTTTTTATGCTTTTCATTACACTTTCAGGGTTGGTAAATACTCTTTCATTGTTATTAAATACTATTTCATGGTTTCTAGTTACTCTTATGAATTCATTGGTAACTATTCCACTAACATTGGATATGATTCTAAAGTCATTGGATACTCTTATAAAGTATAGCGAGTCTTCTTCCATTTTCATATTTTATATCTATGTCCCAAAATGACTCTTATAAAGTAGCACATAAAAAATATTATCCATAAATATTATCCTTTATAATAAATTCAAAATTTATATAAATCATTTGAAGTAATTTTTAAACAACCACAACTAACCAAAAAACATTCCAATCCTCCAAAAAACCTCAATGACTTTCTTCGATCTTTATAGTTTACAAAAAAATTCTTTTTTTGTTACATAGGGTTATTTAATAAAGGAATCAATAATGTTTTCTTAGGGGTATCATAAAGGATGTTTTTTTGAAGTTTTACAAGTTTAAAAAGAATATAAATATAAGATTATGGGAATGGTTGTTGTAAAAAAATTTCCAATTTATTTTTTAAAGTATGTATTTTTTGTACTAGATATGGAAATACCTGACTAGGGGCATCCCATAGAACCCCTAAGGCATCATCTGGGATAGCAGATAAACTAAGTATACCACCCTTATCCCACCTCTAACAGGATTGGGGTAGGTGAAAAGAATAAATAAGGAATATTATTCATTGGAGGCATTATCCTAATGTAAACATTCAAAAATCACACATCTTCAACAGTGCAATATATCCACAACTTCCAATGTGATACAAAATATAATTACCAAAATGGAATAAAGTATATATATATGTGTGTGTGTATAACACTATAAATCATCCAATAATGATGAAAAAACTATTTAATGAATAATAAAATATGGATCATATGAAAATAAGGACACAACCACTACATAAAAGGGAATTATACCTTATCATCACATGATCTTAAAAGAAAAACACTATAATAAAGAATCACAACTCAACAACATAATAATCTTTCTCTATTAGCTCCACATCCTACATAATTTCCTCAAATTTAAAATTGTTTTCGTAGACACAATACAAGTAGACCTAAAATACTCTGTAAGGGTGAGTATCGAAATTCCCATTAGGATTCCCCTTAAAAAAATAAAGGATTAAACAACCACCAGACATCAACTATGTCGATACAATAGATGATGAAAAAATAGATGAGGAAACGTTTTTTACTTCTGAAATCAAATTGCTTCAAAGGAAAATTTAAAAAGGAAGAGATAAACCTTATAACTATATAAATCATAATATTGAGTTAACCAAATATGGACCCCACACTTCAAGGGAATTTGAAAACATCCCTACTCAAAAGAAAATGCATGGAAATAAGTGAGGATAAAAATAAACATAATCCATTATCTTTTAACTCCACATCACTTATAGGGTAACATATAGAGTGAAATACACACACCAAAGCACATAATTATCTCTAAATAAACATCTTTTAAAATAATTCTTATGAAGAAAATTCACCTTAAATCGATTATAATAAATTATTGAACATATTGTAGGACCCACACCTTATCAAGAGATGTTTTTTGGTCAAGGGGGTACTGAAATCATAGATGGAATTCCTAAAACAATCAAAATAAAAAAAACATTATAGATTCTATTCTACCTCCATATAATTATATTGGGGAAACCTCACCTCACTAAAGTAAGAATAACAACCATATAGGGAAATATTACTATGGATGGGGGACTCACGACAAATCTCTGGGGGGGGGGGTGTTGAATTGATGGTGATATCCCACAAATTTCAATATGTATAGGATGTATGTTATACTATATTGTATTGTATGATATAGGGATATCATAAGTGATGATATCCATGTTATCAAGGAAATTTACATTCATTAGTCATTTATATAGTAAGACATGATATAGTGATATTGTATTTCCTTTTCCTAGGAAAGTTATATTATAAAACATAGGCTATATAATAAGTCTTAGTAAATCATATTATATGACTCATATTACACCTTACAATGAATTATCAAATTCAAATGTTAATTTTTATCTCATAAGTATCTTTCATGTTGGTTATTGTTAATGGTAACATTTTATATGATGAAACATTGGGGGAATATATTTGGATGAATTATTTTCAAGGAATTGTAATTGTATAATTACTCTAATATTTTATAAAGTTTTATTTAATGATACATATACTCAGGGAGCATCACTAATAGGTATAAAAGATGTTAGTATCCATTAATATGGTTTTTTGACCTTATTTAATCCCCATACTAATTCTCTAAAATCACTCATAATTATTTTTTTATAAATATATTCTAGAATATCATAGTTACAAAGAGGGTGTTCCCCAAGTATTGGGTGATTTAGTGATCCCATAGATACAACTCAAAAGGGATATTACTTTGTTTATTTCTTAGTTATATTTATCAATCACGTGATTGGAGACAATAACAGTATCCATCCGTAGTAATAGGTACATTTTTTTCATTATGTTTATACATGGTTTCAATGTTTCATGGAATGTTGGTCTATGATTTTTTGTTTCTATTATCTTTCATAGAATTATATAAGTGTTATTTTATTATTAAAACCCCTTTAGTGGTGTAAAATATTTACAATTCTTCATGATTCAAAAAACCATGTTTAAAAATAAATAAATTTTGATAAGACATTGATTTCATATTGGATCTCATAAAAACAATATATGTTTTGTATTATTTCTACCATTATCGTAAGAAATATCATATGTAGTGGTATTAAATTTTTATTATGGATGGTTTTATGATATATTATATTGAAATATATGATATGATCACCTAATATGACTTTGTGTTTTATAACCAATGATATATTCCAAATCCATAGTTATAACTATATCATGGTATATGATATAATGAATCATATTATATGATAGATTAATTTTCATATTACTAAAATGATACTCACATCATTATTAAGATATAGGGAATATCATAATATATAATTCTCCTGCAACAAAAGGTGATATTGGAGTCCACCGTTATCCGTCATAGAATAAATTTGATAGTGATCCAATATTAATCATAAGTCACAGTTACATGCAATTAAATGTGATATGACATCATGAATTATGATAATGATTAAATATTAAACTATGATACATATAAAAATATTATAGTTTTGTAAAAATTATAAAAATACATTAACAATGTTATCCCTCTAGGCCTATACTAAATCAAAAGGGGGATTTAAATTGAAACAAAAATGTTTTCATAAATATGATTATAGTTTAAAGTGGATTTACGTGGTTAATAATTTATAAAGTATTTATAAGTTATTGTATGGTAAAATATAAAATCATATATATTTATTTATAAATATTTTATAAATATAGATATAAAATATTTATATTACGACCTTACTTTAGAAAATTTATTTGTACCATTACAAATTATTTTTTAGATAATATCATCGGTGGTTTAAATAAAATCATATATTGAAAATTTAAATTATTTGAATTTTTTTCTTAACATGTGAAATTTTTAGTATGCGATGATAAACGAGTTTATAAAAAATTACCTATTATGTAATATGATGGAGTTAAAATTAAATCCATGTACATGGAAATATAAAAAGATAAAATTGGATAAAATTGACTTAACTATCTATAATTTATTTATGAATTGATTATAATTTTTTTTCTCATGTAATAATATATGATATTATTGGTTATTTATTTTATTTCTTGTTTAATTCATGAATATATTTTTTTGTATTAGAAATGATTTAATCTTTAGATTAAAATTGTTTAATCTACTTCATGAAATAGTCATAAATGTATTTAAGGAGTTACATGCTATGTATGATAGTCATTTTAATTTACTTATACCATGATTTTATCTTGTTAATAAGATGTTTAGAGAGTTACAAATCAATATGGTTTGACAATATTATTTTGCTGGAATTAATAGGTATTCAAAATTGAATCATATAAAGAATGGATAAAAATAAAGGGAATACATACATTTAGATTCAGATATTAAATAACCATTAAAAAATACTAAGAGACGGATTCCATGAAATGTAAACACTTATTTGGATGATGGTCATCCAACCAAGAAGGTTTTTTTAAAATAGAGTTCCCATGGATTATGTTGTGTATGGTAAGAAAATAATGACATAGCCCTAAGAGTTAGGTGAATTTTCCTTTGATTTAGGTTACACTTAGTTTGGATACCCTATAAAATTATTTAGGAGGAATACTATCAAGTTAATGTATATATTAGATTGGGAAAGGATTTTTCTACTAAATCATTCAAGATTCATATAATATATGTATGGCAGGATAGTTTACTTAAATAACTATCTGGTGAAATTAATTCAAAAGAAAACTAATTATATAGTGAAATATGAATCTTTGACCACTAATGGATGTGATGGATTTATAAACTGGACATCATTTTAGTGTGATACCATTTAATATAAGTACATTTTTAATGAATTTAAAACATGATACTCATATAATAAAGGATTTAGTAGAAGATAAATTTTATTATTACCATCAAAATTGACTTTGAGATCAATATTTGAAATGGATAGTCTTGATGAGAGAATCTTATTAGAGTGGTATAGAAACCTAATATTCATTCTAATGTAAGACTAAAAATTCTATGTATAATAGTAACCCTTTCATAAAAAATAAGTTAATGAATTTTTCATTAAGTTTATCAAGGTTCTTATGAGAAGAATAAAAGTATTTACTTTCAATTTAAAAAGGAATTAAAATAAATATGAGTGGAGGAACATAAGTCACCACTCATATACATAATGTGACAGAGTGTTCCAATGATTTTTTTAGGTTGAGGATATTATCTAAGACTTGTTACGATGGTTAAATTTATTTTTCTAAAACCTCTAGAAATTGTCAGAGAATTTTCATGATTTCAACAATTTTTAAATGGTTCTATCAGAGTGTTGAGGTTAAATTAGAATGGCATGTGGTGTATAATCTATATTATTGTCTTAAAAATAATTCGAGTGTAACATTTTGGGATAGATAATGGATATTGGACTTGTTTGATAGTTATCCTGGATTATTGAAACCCAATATTGATGTGAAAGAAGGTTAAGTAATTATTCAATATGTGATGGTATTTTCTGGAATACCTAAAATGTTTTGAGAAACCTTATTGAAATTTAACATTTAGTAATAGTATCATATAAATTAATTATTTTATTTTAAATGGTATATGATAACAAATATATGTTTTAAAATTCAATTCATCTTGGTTACTGTAACAATTATGTTCATAAATTCTTAGTTTTGAGATTCCCCTCCATTCTAGGTAATTTCCACCCTCCCGTGGGTAATTTTTATGTTATTTGGAAGTCATTGTTTGTGGGATGTATAAAATAAAGATTTTATAGTGATTTAAGAGGAAACTCATCCCCTATAATCTTTTGGGATTTTTTTAGAGATTATGATGGTGAGGTCACAAATTGTCTTTTATATACCCTATGGTATTTCCAATTATTTTGAATCTGTAATGCTTGGTTTGATCAATACAGTTGATATGGAAAGTCAAAAGGACTAGTAAAAATTATTTTTTGAGTGTGACTCTACCACGATTTTATATTATATTAGAATTGGTAATATTAACATCTTCTAGAAGATGATTGATAGATAGATCAAATGACCGGAAATGATCTCCTTAATAAATTACTCCATCACACATGCATACCAATAATCCAACCCTATCACAGATGGCCTCACAAATATAGTTCTGATCTATGATGATTTCATATTTTACAACTCTCTTTCTGATGCCTTGATTCCTCTTTTCCAATGAGATAAATGTAAAATTATCTCCTTCAAATAGTTGTATCTTTATTTTGAATCAATTTTTAGAGGCTTTAACTTTGGGATATGTATCACTTTTATAAAAAATTATTTTTTTAAAATACTATAAATATATAGGAAATCAAAATCATGTTCTGAATTCACAAATATTTGAATTTCCATTCAAATTATGAAGCAATGTTTTTTTAATCATGGGTTTAAATTCAAAATAATATACATCAAGATCAGATATATATAAATAAATGATGTGAATAGTTATCTTATTTAATTTATATGATAAATTATGATTATTATTAATAATAAGTTATTATAAATAATATGAGGTGAATTTTCGATCCATGTTTATAATTAAATACAATTCTTGGATTTTTTTTGAAAAGAAGATAAGGATAAAATGTGTTTTATCCTAGAAAATAATATTTATCCAAGATATATATTGAAATATGAGAGAGAGTTCCCAAAACCCATAAATTGAATATGTTATAGAATAAATACTTCATTTTATAATATTTCCCTAAAAATAGTTAATATCATTAGCACTAAGAAAGGTTTTACCACACTTTGTTTTTGCATAAGTTGTGATACTGTACTCATTCAAATACCTCAATTTCAGTACGATCCGAATAATATATTTATTCTTAATGAAGATTTAAATGGGATATTCATATGGACCATGACATGTTACCCATTAACAGATTGTGATTCCTAAATTTTTTTTCCCTATGTAGTGATTTGGTGGTGAGAACCACCCACATAAAGTATGCCATGTAATTCATCCATTTTTAACACAAAGGGGTATCGAAACTATAAAACTATTTTTGAATATATTCTTTGAGATTTTAATCATTAAAAAATATGATCTATGAGGAATAACAATATATATGATATTATTTCATTTCACAACATTTTATTTGACTCCTCATATTTCTAAAACAGACTGATGGATTAAATATTATTTTCATTTTATGTTAGGTTTAGTTTAATTTATAAAGATGCTAAAAAATCAAAGATTTTCATGAATTACTTAATTATTTCATGAATCATACATTCATTCATGATTTATATATTCATGAAGCACTCAAGACACTTGTGAATCAATATTTCATT
This sequence comes from Viscum album, assembly GCA_963277665.1. Classification (NCBI taxonomy): domain Eukaryota; kingdom Viridiplantae; phylum Streptophyta; class Magnoliopsida; order Santalales; family Viscaceae; genus Viscum; species Viscum album. Next base: position 129,079,853 of record OY728163.1, read on the forward strand.
ACATTCTACTATTTGAGATGGAGAAAACGAAGCCTTAAATGACCAGATTTCTCCTTCATGAACCAAATGTCATATATGGCCCCATGATAGTGATTTCAGGCTTACCTTGTACACCCTTCATAGGCCTTCATCCTTTATATAGGTGTTATGAATCTTAATACTCCCTATGATAATACCCACTTTCAGGAATTGGTTCTCCATAACTAACTAAAAATACCACATCCCCAATATAGAATAAAAATAATGTAAGAATAGAAATATTCTTTGTAGAGAGACTTAGAACTTTGGGAAACTCTGAGGAGATACAAATATTTATTCATGAAGGAATCCATAGGTAATTTTAGATCCAAAAGAAAGAAACAGGGAAGAAAATAACCATCAATTGTTTATTTGAATCTAAAATCCTCTTTTCAGGTTGAATTATATTTGGGTTCTCCATATAACCCATAAAATGGATTTTAAATATTATAAAATAATTGATTGAGCGGTGTCTATGCAAGACCCATTTGCTAATACAAGGACCTTTTTAAAACATGACCCCCTTTGTTAATGGGATACCCATAAGGGTCTTTTCATTAAGGACTTTTAGGTTATGCTATATATTATCCTCTCTCCACCTCATATTCAAAATTCCAATACGCCAGATGGATCCCCCATAGGGTGTTCACTTCCCCCATGTTAGTGGCACTCCACCCTAATATGATGTTTATTAGATCAATTTGTGAAGAATCCTAGATAAACCCAAATGAACTTCATGGAATCATATCAAAAAAGTTTCAAACCCTAAAAAGTAGAAATCAAAACCATTTATAAAACCAATAGATTCTCATGATCAGGGTATAAACAACAACATCCACCCCTTTAGTCATGTATTCCCTTAAAAAATATTCTTTCCATTTTCTACCTAACTGATAAGACTATAAGAAGGATCACAATAATTTATCCCCTTGATAATGGGGGTTCCTATCATGAGGAAACTAGGGATTCCTCTCCAATATTAGGGTTATCATTTTTACTCTCATAGTTTCATGTTGGAAAACCTAATTCCAATCTAGAAACAATAGGAAACTGAGTTTCTTAACATGGAGTAAGTACCAAAAATGTTTCTATTGATGACTCCATCACATCAAATAATCAAAAATATAATACCATATATATATGGGCCACCTAATAGGTAAAAATCTTGAAATACTTCTTTTACCTAATAACCCACCTACTATGTTTGGTATCCCAAGGAAATATCCATGCATGTTTCTCCTAAAAAATGGTTGAGTTGTAGAAGAATAATCCACAAACATCCTACAAAGGGATATATTCCCTACAAGAAACATAAGGTAACCCACAATTCATAATCCCTTCTCAATTATACATTATTTTCTTTTTCATAGCATTAATTTCCCAGTTGCATGAAATAAAACTATATGAAAATGTACATACCTCATGATGTTAAAATACCTAAGATGATCCTATCACCAGAGCATAAATTAAGATACAAGGACTCAATGGGTTTTGATTCCTATTAATAACAATTTCTAGGATAAATCTTTGAGGTTCAAACCCAATAACATTGAAAACTATGTATTCACTAGGCTATAAAACCCATGAAACATAGTCTCATAAGGAAATATTTCTTGCAAGACCCATACTCACTATTCCATATCCCTCACGAGCCATACCACAACTCATTGGTCAAAATTCCATTGGATCTATATAATATTATCTAAAATAGTAATATTACTTTCAATATAAACTTCCTTATATGTCTATATACCATGCGAGAGGAAATGAAGAGGGATATATATGTGTAAGAATCACATTAGCCATTTCTAGGAACCTTCAACCAAGTAATCCACTATATATGACTTTACATTTCTTAGAATAGGTCCTAGATATATAACCATAAAAGGAAATTTTCTCAGTCATGGTATTATGAATGTAAAAGGAACCATCATTATCCTTTATCATATAAATATATAATACATGACATATTCCATTAAGTGGAACTGACCTAAAGGGGTCCTGATTCCAATTATATAGATATATAGGAAGCCCTATTTTGGGGGCATATCACAACATAACAGCACCTAAAACCTTCTTAGATGGTGATAAATTATAGAGTTCTAGACTATGTAGATTTAAACTATATAATCACCAATTAACAAGATAAATTTTGAGAACCTATGATATGATGAAAATATTCCATAAATAGTGAAATTTTGATACATACATATACTTCCATCAAAGGAGAGGCTTTAATATATACAACTATTTAGACTGGACCTTGGTTTTGATCATATCATTTTTATTGGGGTAAAAATTCCCAAGATAGGATTTGGAAATTATTTAAAAATACATCTAAACTATATATGAGAGTTCAATAATATAAAATAATCCTCCCTAAAATTGTGTGGATGAGCCCAAACCATTGTCCCCTCGACCAATGAGCATTTCATGGAATCACTGGTAAAGTCCCAATGAAATACTACCTACGGAAATAAGTTCTATGTTAACTGAAAATTCCATGGTCCAAGAAGATATTAGAAACAAATACCATATACTATTGTAATGATAATAGTTTATTTTTCAGATATTCCCACTAAATAAATTTAGTGTTACTTCCCAACACAAAAGATTTTGTTTGGATTTTTATAATATTTTATAGAGAATATAATTTTGAAAAGGATAATAGGATTATATTTAAATTTAAATTAGTTCAAGTGTAAAAAATAAAGCATTATACTTGTAAAAATAAATATTTTATATCACATAATATTATAAAATAATTTATGCTATGTAAGTAAATAGAAATGTAAAAGAAACATTTAATTACCATATCCTAAGGAATATCAATTTATATCTTAGAAATGTTTAGGATTTTTATTAATGAAATAATTTATATTGTTATATTTGTTACCAAAATAATCTCAAGGGAAAATATTGATGATAATGAACTTAAAAAGAGCTCTAAGTAGAAAACAGAAGTTATTAACATCATAACGTTCAATGTTCTGAAGTAAAAGAGTTTTAAAATTATATTCAACGATTTTAACATTAGGAATGTGATTCCAAATTCTCAATATTATTCTAAAAAACATTCGTCATAGATGTTTTCCATTAAAGGGAATAGTGGGTGGGTTTTATTAGATGGTTACATGGAGATGTACCACGAATTACATAGAGAAGTAATGGTTTTAAAAAATATATAAAATGTGTAGAAAACTTAATGCCTCACTAGGGGTGTATTATAATTTATATGATTATAATATAACTTTTGTATGGTTTTTTAGTAATATTAAACGAGTTTGGGAATATAATGTTTTTTACATTGTTCAAATTGGAAATCTCCACTTTAGTACTCTTTCATGTTGGATGTATATAATAATGAAGTTAAATGATAGTTTACCTCTGAAAGTGAGATATTGAGCTATCCCTATCTAATATTTATTATAAAGCATTATAGTATATGATGAAATGTTAAGGTTAACATGAGTAATATTTATTATATAAGATGAAAAATAAGATCATGAGACACAAAATGATTGTTTTATATTAGATGACCCACTATGTATACCACTTGGAGTTTCGTAAAATATGTCTATTTTATAATAGGGTTACATGAAATCCTTGAAAATTGTATACCATTATTACATAGTTTTTAAGGTTTTTCTAATCAGGGGGTTGTTGAATTTATTTCTGGTTATGCCATTAATTGAGGTTTAACTAATATGTGGATTCACATACTCTATGACTAGTATTACATTTGTTCCCTTAATTGAGATAGATTAAGAAACTGTATGGGAAAACATTAATAAGTTTCATGTGATTTTCCTTTCTATTTGGGTGAGGTGCATGTGATGTGATCATCTTCATAGAAAAATAACATGTGAATTATTCATCAAACATGTCATTATATACTTAGATAACCAAGAATGTTTGAGTTATATATATATAATTGAAATAATTCATGACCCACAGTCACTTTATGTCTTAGAGAAATATATTATCAGATTATGTATGCTTATATATGGAATAATTGGTGGCACATGTATAGAAATATACATGTTAAATAGAGATCATGACATATCCCTTTGTATCATGAGTAAAATTGATACTTTGGTAGATTCCACTCATTTCATTAATTTATGAATTTAAAAATTATTATTTGAATATTTTTTATCAATGATACAAAGACCCATAAGATCAAAATTTATTTTTGACTATATGGGGATTTCATTTTATGAAATTCATAGAGTTAATTCATATAGTATTGTAGTGTTTATCTAAAAGGATTTATGGATAGATATTCACAATCTATTACATATGATATAATACATGGTCAATTTTATGATATTTTGGAAAACAATTACAGATATTCATATGGATTGTTTGATATAGTTTCACATGTTACTGTATATGGTACAATATAAAGTGAAATGATAGAAAATCTATTGTATTTTACTACCAGTGGGAGATTGGTGGAGATATTCCTTAATTTCTAATGTGTATATAATGTATGATTTCCTATATCATAGTCTATTATATAATTATATCATATGTTATGGTATTTATATTAAAAGGGAAACTTATATGCCTTGGAAATGAATATTGTAACGCATGATATACTGATATTGTATTTCCTTAGTCATAGTTCATGCCATATGCTATATCATAAGGGTTGGTGAATCCTATTTGAAGATTCATATTAAAAACATTGATTGAGTTTGGAATTATACTAATTTTTGTTCATTCTTGAGAGTCTTACATGATGTAAATAATTAATAGTAACATTTCATACAATGAAAAATTTATAGGATATATTTGTTATAAGGTTTTCTAAGGAATTATAAAAGTATCATTACTCAAATATTTCGTAATGATTGAGTAAATGCTACAGATACTCAAGAAGAATCCATAAGGTATATGAAAATAGGAATTACCCATTTATATTGTTTTTTGAACTTTTATCTTACCAATTAACCTTAATCTATATTCCTTATTCATGTTTCTCCTCAAGATATACCATCATATCATGGATTTAAAGAGCATCATTCCCAAGCGTTAGGTGATTTTTTCAGTCTATAGATACACGTTATAGGAATGTTCCTTTGTTTATTCCTAGTTATATTCAACAAGAACTTGATTAGAGATAAGAGAAAAATCCATCTACTATGAAAGGTATATGTTCATCATTTTTTTTAAACATGGTTTTAGTTTTTTATTGTATGTTAATCCTGTATTTTTTGTTTCTTTTATAATATACTACTTTGAATACGTGTTATTGGATCATTATAAAATATTCGTACATAACCAAAATTATGCCTCCCCATATTCCATAGGCTTTCGAACAGTGGCATGGGTTTATTGAAAATATCTAGAGATTATACCCTCCAAATTATATAATCGTGAATAGTAATAGATGCAATAAAAAAACCAATCATCACCTTAAAGTACCATAATAACTTTTTTAGAAAATATGATGAAACCATAATGAAATAACACACTAAATACTATATCAAAATGATCTACTGTAATTTCATACAAGTCAAACATGAGTAAAAAAGATCACCCATGGGTCAATATCAAACATACATGTTACAAAATATAAATATATGAGGATATAACTACAAATTTAGTCTCAAGTACCAACACATTCTCATATCCCATAAACGACCATGAAAATATAGCTCATTCATCCAAAAAAAGTCCCTCAGCCATACTTATATCATAAATCAAGAAATCTATATGTGTATTTAGATGCTTCTGTAGTGTGTGAGTACAACTCATAGGTAACCACTAATAGTTTACATAATATAATCTTGAATAGAAAAGTGTATGTTTCTATGAAATTTAAAGAATAACAATAATCAATATAATATCACATAGGTGGGTTCTAAATAAGCTACTCTGGTTTGACCACACCCTCTTTGTTCAGTGTTATAGTTTTGTATGAATATTTTATAGAAATAGGCCATGGTTCAGGATTCCGTTCACCCATAAATCCATATCAACAATCCCAATGATAATATATTAAAATACATGAATCTTATAGACCATAAAATGGTTGGTTTGAAGTTATACCCAACCACCATAACCATGAAAATATAGTTGTAATTACACTCATCATCACCACTAAAATTACCAAGGATAACATTACAACTAAACAAACAATAACAAAGGTTTTCATTACACCCAACTAGCACCAAAACCTGAACCTAGTTTTATGTACAAATAATATACATTGCAACAATATCCAAATTCAAAATTACTCCCAACTAATTTCGAAATGATACCTATGGTTGGAATTATAAGTAACCATATACCAAAAAATACCAAAGTTTGTCATTATACCCAACTTCTTATCAAGAATAATCATTGTTGGAATTATAACTAACCACATACTAAATAGAATACCATGTTTTCATTACAACCACCAAAGATCTCATGAGAAAAAACTATTGAAATTACACCAAACATCCATCAAGACAATAACATGGTTGGAAGTACAATCAACTCTATTCATATATTGATAAAATGTTGGAATTAATTCCAATCACATATCATTAAGAGTCTAGGTTAGTATTATACCCATCCATGTCACCAAAATTATTAATATTGGCATTAAACCTAACCTCCCACCAAATAAAATGATCTATATTAATCTGATAAAAATAAACATATTATAGTAACTACTTGTTAAAATAAATCAATGACAATGAAACTAACCATATAAAAACATCTTTCATAAGGGTCAAATAGGTTTCCATCTCATCTAGATATATCTAAACATTACGTTTTTTTGGTTCATTCATAAGAAATCCTTTTCCATAAATTCCAATATCTCCCAAAGGATAGATACATACTAGGTCTACTTCAATATACTTTTCCACCTTAAATAATACTCCAGGTCACCTATTGATTTACCTATTTTTTACATATTTTTATGGGGTTTAGATATGAATTAACTGAATATTAATTTATTTAATATAATATTTGTTCTAGATAATAATGGTTTGAAAATTATTATACAAAATTGGCATTTGGAGAAAAAAAAGGAAAACATGGAAATTAAAGAACAAACTAACACTTCACACCATGAGTGAAAAGAAGTGGCATGACACCGGATTTTGAGGAATGAGGATTCATAGGGTTTAGGGAAAAAATGTAGAAAAATATAGATTTTAGCTAGTCCACATCGTGAACTTTCCTTACATGTTGTGTACTGGTAGTTCACAACATGCCCAAGTTGTAAGACAAGCCGCAAAGCCTGTAGAAGAAATATCCAGTACATGTCATGAGTCCTCAATACATGACCTGATGATAGTAAAAACAATAGAGTGAGGAATCCATGAGAAATACACCCAATGGAACACTTGGATGCCAGTAAATGTCATGAACACTTGGTACATGATCTGTACTCAGTCAAAATTAATATATAGGCCAGATACACATGAGGCACATGGGAGATCCAAAACCCAAATAGATCTATGTGGATCAAAGGTACATGATGTGTAACTCTAATACATTCTGGGACCCATTTCACCTATATATACAACACCTCGACAGCACATTCGATGACATTCCATGGTTGAGGCATGACCACTGATAGGCTACCATAGGGGTTTCGATCGAGATATCATCATAGATAGGTTTTCTTTATTTTTGGATTTTATTTATTTTATGTAATCATTGGATTTTGTGTTATTTAATTACAATCACTCTTTTATTACTTTTTCTTATCATTATCTGTTTTCTATTCTCTTCCCGATGGAATACGGTTTATTCACTTTTGGCGATCATCCAATAATAATTGGCTATATCCATAAGGGAGAGAAGAATCAATCAAAATGGGTTTGTATCAAAGTGTTTTATTTCATTCTTTACTTGAACAATGATTATATTCAGTTGGTATCATGTTGTGACTCATTTCTATCATATCTATTATTAAATCATAGACCATGTGTGATAAATTGCAGACAAAAACCAACATGAATAAGATAATTAATTCATGACCATTGAATGTGATTATTCTTCTATAATTTTAATTTGATCATAATGAACTATATTTATTTTAATTCATGAGACCATCATAAATTGATATTATAGGGTATACTGATAGGTTTTACCATATCTCTATCAATTAAATATGATTGATTTCACCACCATTGAATAATATCATTTTTCAAGTGCATTCATGATTTATTTTTAGAAAAACATTCCCTGGATACTAATTCCTATCTCTTCTATTTTTATATTTAAATTAAGTTATTTCAATTTTATTATAAGATTAATTAAATAAAATATAAATTGAATAGACTTAAACTTGAGTCTAGAGTTGTCATCATTGTGTTCCCTTCTCTCTATGGGTTTGACCCTACAATTTTGCTATACTATGCCTTTTTAGTAAGTATAGTTCAAGATAATATAAATTTATAATTTGACCCATGCCTAGAGGAATTAATGATGCCTTTATGACACATCACTTATCAATTTCTACTATGTTATAACATAACCAATAATACCCCTCATGTAACACTATTCAAATTTTTGTAACACTTGGTTTGTGAACATGATCATCGATGACCATGGAATCAACATATGATATATAAAGGATATACTAGAGCCTTAATAATAATTATTATACTCATTATACATAATAAGGCAAAATTAGGTTTCACATAGGGATATTTACACATGCTAGGAAAGTCTCACCCATCACAACACACATGGAACTCATATAAACCAATGGGAAATCTTATTGAAAAATTACTTCCTGGTATTATGATTCTTATCATATAATATTTTTAGAATAAATAAACTAATTTATAAGAAATAATTAATCATATCCTAAACCGTTAAATTAGGGGTTTCTAATAAATAATTATGAAACAATGAGAAAGAACAAGAATAGACCAAAGTGGATCGATAGAATCGCCTCTAGAAATCCACCAGGATAAGAGAAAATCAAATATAAACACACATAGGGGAGACCATAAAGGGGAAGATGATGAAATAGCGGAAAAATTGAGGGGGTCATGTGGTATATGTTGAATAAATGAGAGGAATTTTTTATTTTTATAGCATTAAATAATTTTATTAATTTAATTATGTAAAAAACTACACAAGTATCCACCTATTATTATTTCCACTATAATACGGTAATTAATAACCCACTATGTACCAACCATGGGGTCACCAGGGTCCCTTAAATAACTCACATACTCATCTTGGAGGTGTTGGGTTCCCAATAACATGAACGAGAAACCTAGTAAAATAAAACTTCAAAAGATATACTTTATATCAAGTTTTTTCTATAAAATTCAATCGTAGCCTCTAACAACTCATAAAATAGCCAAAAACCATTCAAATACACATATTTTATAAAAATTTATATGATCCCATACCATGAAATATGAGTTTTATTACAAAATCTCCTCCATAAGGAAACTAATCTAAGAGATTCAATACCTAGTGTTCCTAATGAAAGGCATCGAACATTGTACTCACATATCCACCTCTCAAAACTAAGCCTCTACATGGATATTCCCAAGTTTTAAATGCACATATACCTGAGGTACTATCTTACGAGGAATGATCTTCTCTATTCATCCCATATTACACATTAGTTATTTTTTAAACAAGGCATCATCCTCTAACTCAACATCGTCGACCATGATCACATGATAACGATATTGATGGTGTCATAAAATCTAGGAGAAAAGGAAAACGTGATGTATAATAAAATGTATCATAGTAATATATAATCCATATGAAATAACACTAATCCTCTAAATAAAATCAAAGGACCCCATTAATATGGGTTCTAATTTATCCTACCTTTAAATCATTTATATTTCACAAATAAGGAAAAACACTCTAGAATATCTGGTAATACACCCCGAACTCTAGAGGGAAATTTCCTTATTATAAATAATTTCATTTCCTAATATAATTGATTTATATCCACTTTTTAATTAACATAATATATCCAATCTATCTTTCATGGTAGACAATCTTATAATATAATACTTCCCTACCTCCAAATAGCATTGAGGTGATCGACATAACCTTCTTTACAAGGTCTAAAAAGGTTCCATTTGAATATATCAATGATAACTATTGTTATAAGAAAATATTTAAAGTGAAATATGTATCTCTTATGAACTACCATAATATATGGAATATACCAAATGAATTTCCTCTATTACATGGATATTACGCTCAATCTAACTTTCAGTTTAAGGATAATACATTTTATTCATATGAACCTATGTAATTAAGGGTTTCTGTAATACCTTTCAAAAATTATAAGTGAATAATCAATCATAATATGATAAAATACTCTTAGGAAAACATTAAGATTCATAGTCACCGTTACATATATCAGGACCATGTAATCTACTAAATAAGTTTCCCTGATCAATAATAAATGTGCACACTTTAATAACTGATCCGAAAATAAAGCATATTACATCACAACCTCCAGGTGACCTTAGTAAACCCATAATAAAGTCCATATATATATGATCCTAATTATAATCAGGAATCATTAGGGGATAAAGAATACTCACGAGTTGTAGATGATTGAACATTACTTGTGGGATTAATAGGAATCATGAAATAAACCTTGAAATATCCTTCTTTATCTCAGGCCACCAATACTACCTTTGAATGTCATGATAAATCATGGTATTCTATGGGTAAACATGTCATATTGAGGAATTTAAATCTCACATTATATCCTCACACATTCTCATAGGGCTCATAATGTGACCTTAAATATATAGGATACCATAACCATCCTAATTCTAATCTTGTGGAAGGAACCCCTTATATAGTTTTCCTCATGACCCAAAAAATAGAATCTCTTTCACCCTCTTATATGGTGACGATGTAGTTCTTTGAGATGTAAGGGTATATCTACTTAAATACACTTGGACACATCGATTTATCTTAGTAAATTAGGTAATCATTTACCAATTTATATTATGTTAATGAATAACTTGAGTATATGTTTTACTAAACAACACATCAACCATAATTTCCCATATGAAACCATCAAATTTTGTGGAATAACCAAAGATTGGTAATATAGGGGAAATAGAGAAGTTGAAATGATTTTTATAGTGAAACAAAATTCTTTGGTGTGGTGTATGTTTTGTGTTGTAGAGGATTTGGGGACAGTGTGGTTGGGGAACTTTGAAAGGTAATTATATTTTGATGGTTTTTGTTATTTTTTCATATATGTGTTATAGAGATTTGGATACAACATGATGGTCAAGAAGGTAGAATTTGGGTATATATACCAAATTTGGCATTGTTGATCTATAGAGGGTGGTTACAACACAACATTCTAGTGGGGGCTTAGAGGATACAGTTTATTGATAACCAATACATCACCAAGGGTGGTGGTAGCATAGAATTCTTATTAGGTATTTGAGGATGTAGCATAGTTATGACCATTGTGTTATGGTCCCTTAACCAGGTTAAATGATCTCACTGTTGACCATAATGTGGATTCCACATATGCTTTTGTCCAGGAACCATTATGGTATAGACATCTCCTTTGAGATGTACCTTTCACCATCTTGGGACCCATTATGGAATAGAACTATATAATACAACATTATTCTTAGTTTTCTAGTTTGGATATAAATTCAAAATTCCCCTTGAACATTTTATTTTCTCTCAAACCATGTGTTACTGTAAGGAATATTATGGATTGCTTACAACCTCAAAACTCTTGGATTCATCCCCAATATGGATGGATCCTTGTGCGTATGCTTGATCCATTTGGTGCATGAGTGTGATTTAAGTTTTATATCTTATAAAATCTTATAATTTAGAATCAATTTTCTTGAGGTAATAAGTTTATTACCTTTTATAGAACATATGTAATGTTGTTTCATTAATATTGATATCATTTGTGCACATGTGTTTCCCGTGACACCCTTGTTTTATATTATTCACATGTGTGAGTCTGTGTAGCCTATCAGACCCACGTTTGAAGCTGATCACTTGTGGGTATCTTTATGTATACTGATTCTCATTCTTTATTTTTTATGTTATACCTATATGGTTATTCTCTATTGTGTGTGAATGTAAAACATGTGGGGTTTTTTCTTTTGGTGGTAAATGATAGGTGGACCATCATGGGTTTGTTATACCTTATAGGGGTGTCATGTGTGAAATGTGATAATGATGATGATGGACTATAACATAGTGTATGGGTATGAAAAACTTAAGGCTTTGCCCATGGTGGTTTCAAGATACAATGACTATGTGGTTTAACCCATGATAGAGATAGGGTATGACGACCTTGTGGACTAACCCGTTATAGAGATGGGTTATGATGACCTTGTGGTCGGGCCTGAGACTTATTGGGAATATGTCTACTCATAGATATATGAGGTTTCATTATGTTTGATCCATGATAATGAATTATTTTATAACCATTCTTCTAGTACAGATCCATCTAAGGTATAGTCAGGGTTTGTGGGGGCTTGATTAGTGCATGATCTCCTGCCGCAAGATTGATTTTTATTTTATAACACATTTAATTATTGTCATGATATTTACCTCTTATCAATTTTTAGTCATGTTATTCATGAATTGGTGGTGTCCTACTAGTTTTTATACCCACATACATAATGGGAATCTCATTTTTCCAGCATACATTATGATTAAGGATCTTGAAAGGGGAAAGGGTCCAATGATATAAATTTAAGAAGTTTGAACTTGGGTTCGAAGGTGGTATCAATTTTGATTCTGAAGTGATGGTGTAATGTCTTATTTATTTTCATGTTTCTTTCTTATAATCTACTTTAACCTACTATATTGGGGGTTCTTAGTAATTTTTATATTTCATAACTATGAGATACCTAACGTGTCATATGTTATATCATTTTTTGTATAGTTCTTTTGTGACCTTTAATATTATTGTTATTTTCATTATGATTATCTAATATACGGATCATGATATCGAGTGTATAGTCTCCCCACTGTAATGTCCAGACCATCACTGCTAGTCAACATCCTCTAACATATGGGGAGGCATACACGAGGTAATGTAGAACATCAGCACAGATCAAGTGATTTTGGTTGGGGTGTTGCAAAGAGATGTCAAAGAAGGATTTGATTTTAATTTCATCTTGATTAGGTTTTGGGAAAGGTAAAAGGGAGTAAGAATATATGAAACTTAGTCAAGGGAGTCACTTATGTTCTTGGATAGCACTTATGTGGAAAATCTCTAAGTTATTGATGACTTGACTACTATTATAACTATGGTTTTATGGTTTCATGTTGATCCTAAGTGTGTTATTCTATTAAAGATTATAGAATTTGTGTTTGTTCATGACTCATGACTATGAACCTATAATCACATGTTATATATACCTATTTATTGTTATTCATGGATGTTCATTTAATTAAATGTCTTGATATGTTATTTGTGGTGTTATGTCATACTATTCTGATATTTAGATTTTTTAGCCTATGAATTATTTGTGTGATATATATGACTATTATGAACATATATGTATAGAATACAATGTGTATACCATGGATAGTACTAGGAGGGTTATTCATTATCATTGTGGGTAGCTTTATATGATAGGTCTTCTTAGTGAAATCCCTTATGTGTTCCTATAACATTATTTGGTGGGTATCTTATATAGGCTATTATGATAATTCTAAGTGTTATATTAACATTACAGACAGTGTCTCCTAAAAGACATATGATTTGACTACTGACGGAAGAAGATTAGAAATCTCCCATAAGGGGTAATGTCCATGATCCACCCCCAGATCTACATGAGGATGCAGTTGAGAGTTATCCTACATATTATATATTGGTTTACACTGTGGATCCAATAAAATAAGGAGTCTTCCACATAGTATCTATTAAAGGCAGAGGAGTTCCAATGATAAATATTGATCTTTCCTGAGACTTTTAGCTCTTGAATCCTCCACCCATCCAAGGAACTAGAGTCCCTTAGGATATTTAGTACTGAATTACCATCATTGATTGATATCTTGGTCTAGTAGAGATCCTTGAGGATAAGCATGTAAAAGGGGTTCTTTCATGCTTTAGGAACTAAAAAAGTGGTGGTGGGGAGTTATGAACTAAGTGGGAGGACATGGGGGTCTTATATTGGAAACCGTCAAGTATCCATTCTTTAATGAGTTCATCCCAGATTTTATGATGTTGAATCATGCTCAGGAGTTTATGTATATATAGTTGGGACTGTTTTTGGTTTCTTCTTAATATAATAATTTCATGGATTTTCTTCACTTCAGTCCTATCCTATATAGGAATATGAAATGGAAGGCCCAAAAGTTCAAGATAGATCTTTGAACACAGTTGAGGCATTCATTTATGATATCTAAAAATAATATATATATCTATAGGTTCCTCACATGCACTTTAAAATTAATAATTTTTTGATGGAGTAAAGAGTAGTAGGTATCCTTCCAGCTCCGAGTGGATCGGTTATTAGGCCTTCTAGTGAAGTAGTTGCTACGTCTTTTGGTAGAAAGAAGTGGAAGGTTGAGCTGTTTCAATTGGGTGGTGGTAGTAAATCCATGTATGGAAAGGTCCATATATTCCCATCTAATGAATGAGGAGGTTCCAAGTGTTTCAACTATATAAAGAGCGGGAATTATCCCAAATTTTACATAGGACAGCATAAAAAGTTTTATCAATGTAGAAATATGGGGCATCATCAGTAGTTTTATTCTAGGGAACTGTGAAAAGGATCACACACGAGTGTGGGGTAGACATGTACTATTACCCATGTTTATTTCTAGGGTCTTCAACATTAGATTGGTACCCCATAGTATTCGATGACCCTAGTGAGTTATGCACCTCATGGGAAGGCCTGTGTAACTGAGAAACATAGTGTTAATGAAGTGGATTAGGTCCTATATGATGGAAAATGGTGATAATCAATTTTTTGAGTTATGGTTTTGATCACATCTATACTATCATCTACCTTTTCTAATATTGGATCTTTCTATTCATTTTTTTCTTCTCAATTTTTTATAGGGATGGAATTTTTGATCATGATATCTTATGAGTTGTTATCCCATGGATCACACTTTGAGAAAAAGTGGAATATATTAAGATATGTCTAGAATGTGTAATAATAATTTTCTGATACAAATATGTATTAGATTTCATGATTCTTTAGATGGATAGTTTCAATATGATTTTCAGCATGGATTATTTTACTAGTTATCAAAAATATATCGACTATTATAGGAGATGATAATAATTTACTATGCCTAAGAGATAGAATTTTTTGACCAATGAATAGGATGTTAGAGTAGGAATAACTAGACTAGACCTGAGTTAGTATAGAGATGTTATTATGTATATAGAGGGCATGGTTCTTTTAAAAGATGATAAAATGGATCCCCTCTTTTCATCATATGTCTGAACTATATCAAGATGTATCTATAAATTATTTCTTAGGGATTCCTCCTAAGAAAGTGATTAAATTTCAGAGAGGTCTCATACAAAGGGTGATCTAGTGTTATTCAAAAAGAAAGAGAATTGTAGCCTTTGGTTGTGTTTCGATTATACAAAGTTGAACTAGGTGACCATAAATAATCTATACCCATTGTTGAGGATTAGTGACTTTATGGATTAGATATGGAGAGCTTGGAATTTATCCATGATTGGCCTACAATAAGACTACAACCAACTTTAGTTCATAGAGAAGGATATTCTTAAGAAACTTTTTAGAGTATATATGGGTAGTATGAGTATATTTTCATGCCTTTCGAGTTAAAAAACTTCACCAGTGGTGTCCATTTTTTCCATCTAAAATTTATTCTATTGTAAGAACCCGGATCTTCATTTCAGGTATGTTTTTCCTTTTCTGGTCATTTTTGAGAAAAAGAGGGAAATCTAGAAATTTTCAAAGTACACGCTGTGTAATTTATAAGTACAAATCATGTACTTCGATGCCGCGCAAGGCTGGGTGATGGTCGTGTCTGGGCCACACACATACTGTGTAGGGGAGATGTGGAGGCCACTTAAAGAAGAGTACGGAAAATCCTAGTACACGCTGTGTACCCAGAAGTACATTCCGTGTACTTTTTTTTCATTAAACAGACAGAGGTCGCATATAATTTACAGAATCATCTTCCTATCAAGGTTATTTAACTGAGAGCATCCCGTACGGCCGCGAACATCCTCTGATCCCCCGAGCCTCCGTCTGTTTTCTGAATTGACCGTTGTCGATTGCATTGGAACTGCAACGGTGAGCTCTTCCTTCTTCTTGAGTTTCATTCCATGATTTTCCCTCTTTCTCAAGATATCGAGGGTTAAACGTTTTGTGTGTTTTCATAGATCTACGACGTTCTAAGGATAATTAAGCCTCATGGTTCAAGTATATTGATCTCCCAGAATCAAGGTAGGTGGTTTCTGCCTTACCTTTTTAAGTCTTTGAGTTTTATGTGCAAATTTCCACCAATACCCGTGAATGAGGTATTGCGTGTTTACCGTTTTCCCCTGTTTTTTTTCCTGCCAGGATTATATGCTTGTGTAGATGTAATTCAATCATGTATGAGGATAATTTCTAGGCTTGGATGTTTTTACAGTCCTTGTTTTGTTTACGACCTTTGTGTCTTGTTTAGTCCTTGGCCGTTGTACTTGTTTTCCATGCCTAATTACCATAGGATGGAATGTTTTTCTTGACATGCTTGTCATGTTGTAGACTAGTTAGCCAAGTAGATCTATAGGTGTGCTTTGGCCTTATAACATTATTATTAACTGACTAGAATGAGACCGTGAGAACCTGGTGCTATAGACTATAAGGGATAGACCGAGTGAGCTTCCCAGAGAGTCTTTGACATTATAGACTACATGGGATAAACCGAGTGAGCTTCCTAGAGAGTCTTGGACATTATAGACCACAGGAGGGTGGACCGAGTGAGATTCCTCATAAAGTCATTATTTGTTCGAATTTCCTTAAACCATTCTAGGCTAGAGGAGGAATTGATCGAGTGAGCTTCCTCAGAGAGTCTGTGATAGACCTCAGACTATAGGAGGATTGATCGAGTGAGCTTCTTTAGGGAGTTTCTAGACCTTGGGGCTATAAGAGGGTTAGACCGTGTGATATTCCTCTGAGAGTCCCGGACTACCCTAGACTATAAGGAGAATTGACCGAGTGAGCTTCCCCAAAGATTCGTATAATTTCGTATGACCAAACCAGAGGGGTTAGGATGAGTGCACTGCCTAGAGGGTTGTTGGTACTTCTTGGGTAGGACTAGAGGGGTTGGCTGCGAGTACTTCCCAGAGGGCTTCCTGTTGTGGTTAGCTGTTTGCTTCACTACTACCTATTGATTTGTGGATTGATCATTGTTGTATATCATCCTCTTTACTGCTTACTGCTTACTAGTTTTTTTACTGCTTACTGTGCTATTACCTACCATATACTCACTAAGTGTTAGGCACAGATCTTCGGGTGGTTGTCTACTGGGATTTAGTCTCATACCCTGTTTGGGCCATGCTTTTGGGTCCAAAAAGACTAAGTTCTTTCAGGTATAGACAAGGGAAAGAGCCCTTCGACCTCTGGTAAATGATTGTTTTGGAGCAGGAGAGCATGGGACCAAGCTTGGGCTTGCGATGAGGAGGAGATATTTATCTTTTCTTTTGTACTGGTTTTGGAATTGTTGTATTTCCAGCATTGTGACATGTTTGGATTCTTTCCTAGCTACATTTACCATGCATCGTTTCATATATACTTATGTGCTCTAGTTGTTTATTGTTTTAGTCTTCCACTCTGCATTGTTTTTGGATATTTACTACTTCGGAGATTGTATTCTTTGTTTACTTCCATTGTGTACTCTGACCATGAGGGCATAGTTTCCCCAATATCATACCCAAGGCCCTAGCTGCTAGTCGGCATCCTATGGCATTTGGGGAAATGTGCTTGAGGCCATGTGACCAACCAGTTTTGGGGAGCCTCTGGGTGGCCTCCAGAATTGGGACGTTACAAAGTGTTATCAGAGGAGATATTTTCTCTTGATTTACTGTTTGGAGCCTTTATCCAGGGATAGGATGGATTCGGTAATTGGTAATAAGTTGTGCCTAGGAGTAGCTAACCCATGTATAGGGAAAATCCAATCTACCTTGTTTATTGAAGTTTTATGGTTTTCAAATTTTACGGTTGATATGATTTCACCTAGAGTGATTCACATTCCTTGTGTTGTTATTATTGTGCTATTGCGGTTCTATTTCTGTCACAACCTAATGAGATGAGAGTATCACATCTCATGCATCGTATAGACACTTGTTATAAATCACATGCCATGCATTCTTGTCATGCCATCTAGGGTGCATTAGAAATTGCATGTTGTTGTGATAGACGTTGTGTAGATTATCCATGCTGTTGTGATAGATGCTTTGATAGAATCCCTGTAGTTTGATAGAGAAATTATTTGTATTTTACCTTGTATAAATGAACGCCAAATTTTGGTTCTTGAGGTGCTATGGGACCTCATGAATCGGAACATGGTAGATGTTGACTTGTTTCTCATGTATATGACTTGTATAAGATTCCAATATTTAATTCGCGGTGAGTACAAGCCCTCACGAATCGGAATTTGGAACCTCCATGTTCATTTTTCAGTGTTTTCTGGTCTTGGGTGAAGTTTCTGAGCAACTGCCCAAAAAAACGCAGAATACATATTGTGAAATTTATGGATACACGCCGTGTAGTTTTCAACCGTGTCACTGACTGTGTGATCACAAACACGGGGTTTTGAAAAGTCATTAGAAACACTCCATGTATGGTAGGTACATGTTGTGTAGTAGTGAGCCATGTACCCAGCCATCTCACTAACAACACGGGTCAGGGAATCTCATGTAGTACACGCCGTGTTTGGTATGAACACGCATTGTAGCCTTGTTCTAGGTACCCAGCCGTGTCACAAACAACACGGGTCGGTGTTATCTTCATTTATAAATGCCGTGTTTTTTCAGAACACGCCGTGTAAGGGTCAGCCGTGTAGCTGGCCGTGTAACTAACAACATGGGTTGCTGAAACCTTGTCTAGTACACGTCATATCCTTAGTGAATGCACGATGTAGTCTAGGGTTAAGAGGACCCTTTGAGTTAGTCATGTAAAGAGACTCGGGCAGGGGAATGGAGTTCAAGTACGTGCCGTGTGTGGGGACAATACGCCGTGTAGTCTGGGGTGTTACACGACCAGCTGTGGAAGAAGTACACACCCATGTGAATGGATTTAAGGAACATGACGTGTAGTTTTTATACACGCCGTGTAGTAGTATTTGGTAAAACTTAAGTGTTTCTTTCTCTTGTTCCCATTTTTTACTCTTATATTCTTTTCCCTTGATGATCCTGATCTAAGGTGTGCTTTTGATCTTTCAGATCTATGCCTCTGATACGTCCTCTGGTTGTACATCAACTGCCAGATGGTGATCAGACAGCGGATATAGCCAATCAGGGACCTCTTATAGATCCTCCTGCTGTTCCAGCCTTGGCACCAGCAGTTATACCTGTTGTAGGCGCCGATGCGCAATTCAGAGAGGACTTCCTGAGGATGATGCAGACCTTTCAGGGAGTGCCGCCTCCTACCCCGTCGATGGTTGAGTTGACGTGTGTTTTCCAGAAACAGCATCCTCCCACTTTCTCAGGGGATGGGTGACCCCAGGCTACAGAGTCGTGGCTAGAGGCCACATTGACGATCTTCGAGCACATGGATATACATCCAGAGAAAAAGGTAAAGATGGATACTTATATGCTCCGAGACACCGCCAAGAGGTGGTGGGAGGTGATCTCACAGTCAGGGCACTAGAAGAGTATGACTTAGGATGCATTTCGGTGCATCTTATATGATTACTTCTACCCGGAGACCTTGAGGGCCGATCAAGCCCGAGAGTTTATGAGTCTGGAGAAGGGCACTCTTTCTATTATGGAGTACTCGTCTCACTTTACCGAGCCACAACGCTTCATGTCGATTCCTGTAGGTGATGATTTGTTCCTTGCTAGGAAGTTTGAGAACGGTCTCTGGTAGTAGATCTATTCCCAGGTGAATATCTTTAGGTTGACTTCGATATCATCTACTGTGAACCAGGCACTGATCACTAAGCGCAATCTGAGAGATTCTGGAGAAGTTGGTTAGGGCGGTTCGACATCCAGAGTCAGTGTTCCTCCAACTGATAGCAGGAAGCACGGCCGGGAGTCTTCTCTTGGAGATCAGGGTAGGCGGAATTTATCTTTGGGAATCCAGGTATTATGCTACCAATACGGGAGGAGCGGGCATACTAGGCCTCAGTGCCAGAGAGACCCGATGGACTACCAATCTTGCAGCAAGATTGGCTATCTTCAGCATTTTTGTTAGATCTTCTCACCTACAGTTGGTTGTAGGGGTTCTTCTATGACCCTGCATATAAGATATGTATAACCATTTTTTACCACTCTAGGAACTGGAGTTCTTCCATCTGTTCGGGAAAAGGTGGAGGTCGCGTCCATGGTGGTCAGTCACCAGGTTACCCGCGACAGTAGAGTGGATCAGCTCAGAGTGGTCAGCCAGGGGTACTAGGCCGCGGTACAAGCCAAACTTTTGTCATGGTGTAGACCTATCAGGAGAAGGATCCCGGCCCTTCTACAGTTCGTGGTACGATCTTAGTAGCCTCAGTTTTATCTTCGGAACTTTTCAATATTGGTGCTTCGCATAGCTTTATCTCTATTGCTATTGTGGAGATCCTTGGGATCTGTATCTTTCCATCTGTATACATATTGAATCATGTCACACTGTTGGGAATGAGGATGTCTAGCGTAAGTCAGTGCAGAGAGTTCCCTCTTGAGGTTGTAGGGTGTCACTTCTTATCGGACCTCTATTCCCTAGAGATGATAGGCTACGATTTTATTCTCGGTATGGAATGGTTATTTACCTTCCAGGAAGTTGTCGATTTCTATCGCCACAGGGTGATTTTCGTATCACCGGAGGGAAGATATTTTCTCCATAGAGGTGAGTGGGATGTCTAGGAGGGTAGAGCTGGACCAGAGCATCATGGGCTAGGAGGAGTTACAACCCAAATTTCCAGTCATTATATGGATGATCAGGGGACTTCGCAGTTAGACTTTCCTATAATGGTGGATCGTTTTAGGGATGTATTTTTAGAGGACTTTTCAGGTTTTCATCTAGAGTGTGAGGTAGAATTCTCGATTGTTCTCGTTCGATTAGCGGCACCGGTGTCCATTCCTCTTTATAGGATGGATACACCCAAGTTGTTGGAGATCTAGAAGTATTTGGAGGAGTTACAGGAAAAGGGTTTCATCCAACCCAGTACTTCTCCTTGGGGTTCGCCTGTTCGGTTTGCGAAGAAGGAAGATGACACCCTTAGGCTTTGTGTGGATTATCGGAAGCTGAACCAGTTGACAGTCAAGAACCGATATCCCTTGCCAAGGATCGATGACCTCTTTGATCAGCTTCGAGGGGACCGGGTGTTCTCAAAGATCGATTTGAGGTCTAGTTTTCATTATTTTCACATTAGACCATCAGATATACCTCTTTCAACCTTCATTAGTAGGTATGGTCTATACGAGTATAATGTCATGCCATTCGGTCTCACGAATGCGCCAGCATCTTTTATGGAACTAATGAACTGAGTGTTCCATCCATACTTGGATTCCTTCATGGTGATTTTCATGGACGACATCTTGGTTTACTCTCACACTCAACATGACCATGATACCCATCTTGAGATCATTCTGAGTACACTGAGAGAGCGTCAGTTATATGCTAATCTCTCAAAATGCCAATTTTGGATGGATCAGATTCACTTCATGGGTCACGTTATCTCAGAGAAAAGAGTATCAGTAGACCCAGAGAAAGTGAGAACTGTAGTTTCCTGAGAGAATCTGAAGAATGTCATTGAGGTGCGGAGTTTTATAGTGCTGCATGGATACTACAAGCATTTTAAACAGGACTTTTCACACCTAGAATCACTGCTGATAGGTCGGACCAAAAAAGGGGCGAAGTTCTTATGGTCAGATTCTTGTGAGACATCCTTTCATGAGCTGAAAGGTAGGTTGATGTCAGCATCGGCACTAGTCTTTCTAGAGCTGGGAAAGAGCGATACAGTCTATAGTGATGCTTTAGGTGTCGGACTGGGATCTGTGCTTATGCAAGGAGAGAGAGTTATTATGTATGGGTCTCAACAGTTGAGGCCACACAAGAAGAACTACCCAACGCACGATCTGGAGTTGGAAGCTGTTGTTCATGTCTTACACTATTGGAGACATTACCTTCTGGGAGAGCCCTTTGTTGTTTTCACCGACCACAAGAGTCTCAATTACATCTTCACTCAGCATGATTTGAATTTGAGACAGTGCAGTTGGGTTGAGTATCTTCAGTCCTTCGACTTTGAGCTTGCCTATACACCAGGAAAGGGAAATGCAGTGACTGATGTGTTGAGCAGGAGAACTCAGATTCAGGTAGTTTAGGAGGCCTGCAGTGAGTGGCAGCTTATGGATTTGTTCTCTGAGATTCATTTGGAGGTGCACGACAAACAAGGGTAGACTTTTCTATATTTTGTAGTTGTTACCTCTACCCTTCTTGATCATGTATGGATGAGGCATCTATCAGACTCGGAAGGCCTAGCCTTGCGGGAGAGTGTGTTAGGAGAGCACCCTCTTCCTAGATGGATAGTGGGCGAGGATGAGATCTTTCAATTCCAGGGAAACGTATGGGTGCCAGTAGACATATGTGTGGAACTTATGCGGGATTTTCATTATTCATTTTGGGAAGTTCGTCCTGGCGTCACCAAGATGTATCGTGATCTACACCACCAGTACTGGTGGCCAGGTATAAAAAAAGATATTGCTAGGTTCGTCGTGAGATGTTCTACTTATCAGCAAGTGAAAGTGGAGCATCAGCGAAAAGCAGGGAATTTAAAGTAGTAACCCATTCCCAAGTGGAAGTGGAACGATGTCGCGATGGACTTCGTGACCGGGTTACCAAAGTCACCTCGAGGGAGTGATGCTGTTTGGGTTGTCGTCGATAGGCTTATGATGGTTTCTCACTTCTTGCCAATCAAGGAGACCTTCGGGGCTAATGAGCTGGGGTGGTTGTACATCTGAGAGATTTTACGTCTACATGGAGTTCCACAATCCATTGTTTCAGACAGGGATCTGTGCTTTACTTCTCGGTTCTGGCAGGGGCTTCAGAAGGCTTTGGGAACACATGTACTTTTGAGTACAACATACCATCCCCAGACAGATGGCTAGTCCGAGCATATGATCCAGGTGATTGAGGATATGATTCGAGAATGCATTATAGACTTTGGCGGTTCTTGGGAGAATCATATTCCTCTTGTGGAGTTTGTCTATAACTACAGTTTTCAGGCGACTATTCAGATGGCACCTTACGAGGCTTTGTACGGTAGGCCATGCCGATCGATTTTGTGCTTGCTGGATGTAGGAGATTCAGTTTTTCTGGGACCTCGCCTTGTTTAGGAGACCTCATAGAAGATAGAGTTGATTCAGAAGAAGATGTCTACAGCATAGACTCGACAGAAGTCTTATGCTGATCAGCAGAGATGACCTCTAGAGTTCGAGGTCGGGGATCAGGTTTTCTTGTGTGTCGCACCGAGGATGGGACACAAGAGGATTCAGAGATAGGATAAGCTTTCATGACGGTACGTTGGACCATTTGAGGTGTTGGATATATTTTGGCCGGTTTCCTATCAGTTTTATTTACCTCAGAGGTACCGGGCTACGCACGACGTCTTCCACGTCTCTCAAATCCGACGCTACTTTTCAGACCCATCTCATGTCTTTCAACCTGAGTTGTTTGAGCTCAAAGTAGATGCATCGTTTGAGGAGAATACTATACAGATTGTCGATTGCATTACAAAGGTTCTCCATGGTCGTTCTATTCCTCAGGTACGGGTGCTATGGCAACACGAGAAAGTATAGGAAGAAACATGGGAGAGGGAGGCCGATGTACGATCACAGTGGCCGGAGCTATTCTGGGTTTCTTATTCTATGTCTCGCTAGGGAAATTTGGGGACAAATTTCTTTAAGGTTGGAAGTTTGTAAGAACTCAGATCTTCGTTTCAGGTATGTTTTTCCTTTTCTGGTCATTTTTTAGAAAAAGAGGAAAATATGGAAATTTTAAAGTACATTCCATGTACTTTATAAGTACACGTCGTGTACTTCGATGCTGCGCAAGGCTGTGTGGTGGCCGTGTCTGGGCCACACACATGGTGTGTAGGGCCGATGTGGAGGCTGCTTAAAGTAGAGTATGGAAAATCCTAGTACACACCGTGTATCCCAGAAGTAGACGTCGTGTACTTTATTTTTTTTCATTAAACGGACCAGGGTCATGTCTAATCAACAAAATCGTCTTATTCTCAAGGTTCTTCGACCGAGAGCATCCCATACGGCTGTGAACATCCTCCGATCCCCTGATCCTCTATCTTTTTTCTGAATTGACCGTCGTTGATTGCGTTGGAACCGCAGCGGTGAGCTCTTCCTTCTTCTTGAGTCTCATTCCATGATTTTCCCTCTTTCTCAAGATATCGTGGGTTGAACATTTTGTGAGTTTTCATATATCTACGACGTTATAAGGAGAATAATGCCTTGTGGTCAAGTATATTGATCTCCTAGCATCAAGTTAGGTGGTTTGTGCCTTACCTTTCGAATTCATTGAGTTTTATGTGAAAATTTCCACCAATACCCATGAACGGGGTATTGCGTGTTTATCGTTTTTCCCCTGTCATATTCCTTCCTTTCTTGTATGTTTGTGTAGAGGTAATTTGATCATGTATGAGGATAATTACTAGGTTTGGATTTTTTTCCATGCCTTGTTTTGTTTACGACCTTTAGGTCTTGTTTAGTCCCTGGTCGTTGTACCTATTTTCCATGACTTATGACCATAGGATGGAATTTTTTTATTGATATGCTTGTTATGTTGTAGACTAGTTAGCTAAGTATCCCTATAGGTGTGCTTTGTCCTTATAGAATTATTATGCACTAACTGGCATGGGACCATGTGAACCTGGTGCTATACACTATAAGGGATAGACCGAGTGAGCTTTCCAGAGAGTCTTGGACAATATAGACTACAAGGGATAGACCAAGGGAGCTTCCTAGAGAGTCTTGGACATTATAGACTATAGGAGGGTAGACCGAGTGAGCTTCCTCAGAGAGTCTTTACATGTCTGAATTTCCTTAAACCATTCCAGGCTAGAGGAAGAATTGACTGAGCGAGCTTCCTTAGAGAGTCTTTGATAGACCTGAGAATATAGGAGGATTGACAGAGTGAGCTTCCTCAAAGAGTTTCTAGACCTTGGGTCTATAATAGGGTTAGACCACGTGATCTTCCTTTGAGAGTCCCTAACTACCCTAGACTATAAGGGGAATTGTCTGAGTGAGATTCCCCAGAGAGTCCTATAATTTCATTTGACCAAACCAGAGGGGTTAGGCTGAGTGCACTTCCCAGAGGATTGTTGGTACTTCTTGGGTAGGACCAGAGGGGTTGGCTGCGAGTACTTCCCAGAGGGGTTCCTATTGTGGTTATCTGTTTGCTTCACTAATGTTTGTTGATTTGTGGATTGATCATTATTGTATATCATCCTGTTTACTGCTGATTGTTTACTGGTTGCTGTTACTGCTTACTGTACTATTACATGCGATATACTCACTGACTGTTAGGCACAAATCTTCGGGGGTTTTCTATTGGGATTTTGTCTCACACCCTATTTGGGCCATGCTTTTGGGCCCAAAAAGACTATGTTTTTTGCAGGTATAGACAAGGGAAATCACCCTTCCACCTCTGTTACATGATTGTTTTGGAGCAGGAGAGCATGGGACCAAGCTTGGGCTTGCGATGCTGAGGATATGTTTATCTTTTCTTTTGTACTTGTTTTGGTATTGTTTTATTTCCAGCATTGTGACCTGTTTGGCTACTTTCTTAGATACATGTATCATGCATCATTTTATATATACATATGTGCTCCAGTTTTTTATTGTTTTAGTCTTCCGATGTGCATTGTTTTTGGATATTTACTGCTTCCACTATTGTATTCTTTGTTTACTTCTGTTGTGTACTCTGCCAATGAGGTCATAGTTTCCCTACTATCACACCCAAGGCCCTCGCTTCTAGTCGGCAGCCTCTGGCATTCGAGGAAATGCGCTTGAGGCCATGTGACCAACCGGGTATGGGGCGCCTCTGTGTGGCTTCCGAAACCGGGACATTACAAAGTGGTATCAGAGGAGATCTTTTCTCTTGATTTATTGTTTGGAGCCTTTATCCAGGGATAGGATGGATTCAGTACTTGGTAATAAGCTGTGCCCGGGAGTAGTTAACCCATGTATAGGGAAAAGCCAATCTACCTTGTTTATTGCAGTTTTCTGGGTTTTAGATTTTACGGTTGATATGATTTCACATAGAGTGATTCACATGCCCTGTGTTGTTATTATTGTGCTATTGTGGTTCTATTTCTATTGCAACCCGATGAGATGAGGGTATTCCATCTCATGCATCATATAGGCACTTGTTAGAAATCACATACCATGCATTCTTTCCATGCCATCTTGGGTGAATTAGCGATTTCATGTTGTTGTGAAAGACGTTGTGTAGATTATGCATGTTGTTGTGATAGATGCATTGATGGAATCAATGCAGTTTGATAGAGAAATTGTTTGTATTGTACCTTACATAAATGAACACCAAATTTTGGTTCTTGAGGTGTTATGGGACCTCATGATTCGGAACTTGGGGGATCGTTGACTTGTTTCTCATGTATATGACATGTATAAGTTGCCATGCTTTGATTCGCGGGAAATATGGGCCCTCACGGATCAGAATTTGGCACCTGCATGTTTGTTTTTCAGTGTTTTCTAGGATTCAGTGCAGTTTCTGAGCTACTGCCCAGAAAAACCCAGAATACACAGTGTGAAATTTATGGCTACACGCCGTGTAGTTTTAAACCATTTCACTGACTATGTGAGAAAAAACATGGGGTTTTGAAAAGTCTTCATGAACATGTCATGTGTGGTATGTAGACTCTGTGTAGTAGTGAGCCATGTATATGGCCGTGTCACTAACAACATGTGTCGGGGAAGCTTGTGTAGTACACGCCGTGTTTGGTACGAACACATCATGTAGCCTTGTTTTAGGTACCCGACCATGTCACGAACAACACAGGTCGGTGTTATCTTCTCCTATACATGCCGTGTTTATTCATAACATGCCGTGTAAGGGTCATCCATGTAGCCGGCCATGTAACTAACAACACGGGTTGCCGAAACCATGTCTAGTACACGCCGCGTCCTTAGTGAACATGTCGCGTAGTCTAGGGTTAAGAGGACCGTGTGAGTTAGCCATGTAAAGAGACTCGGGAAGGGGAATGGAGTTCAAGTACACACTGTGTGTGGGGACAACACGCCGTGTAGTCTGGGGTGTTACACGACCAGTTATGGCAGAAGTACATGCCCATGTGAATGGATTTAAGGAAAATGATGTGTAGTTTTTATAAACGCCGTGTAGTTCTGTTTGGTAAAACATAATTGTTTATTTCTCCTGTTCCTATTCTTTAATCTTGTTTTCTCTGTCCTTGATGATCCTGATCTAAGGTGTGCTTTTGATCTTTCAGATCTATGCCTCTGAGACATCCTCCAGTTGTACGTCATCTTCCAGATGGTGATTAGACACCAGATATGGCTGATCAGGGACCTCTTGCAGATCCTCATGTTGTACTAGCCTTGGCACCAGCAGTTATACCCATTGTAGGCACTGATGCGCAGTTCAGGGAGGACTTCCTGAGGATGATGCAGACCTTTCAGGGAGTGCCGCCTCCTGCTCCGTCAATGGCTGAGTTGACGCGGGTTTTCCAGTAGCATCATCCTCATACTTTCTCAGGGGATGGGGGACCCCAGGCTGTAGAGTCATGGCTAGAGGCCACGCTGACAATCTTCAAGCACCTGGAGATACCTCCAGAGAAAAGGGTAAAGCTGGCTACTTATATGCTCCGAGACACTACCACGAGGTGGTGGGAGGTGATCTCACAGTCAGGGCACCAGCAGAGTATGACTTGGTATGAGTTTCGGTACATCTTCTAAGATTACTTCTACTCAGAGACCATGAGGGCCGATCATGCTCGGAATTTTATGAGTCTGGAGAAGGGTACTCTTTCTATTATAGAGTACGCGTCTCTCTTTACCGAGCTATAACACTTCATGCCGATTTCAGCAGGTGATGAGTTGTTCCTTGCTAGGAAGTTTGAGGATGGTCTCAGGTAGGAGATCCGTTCCCAGGTGAATATCTTTAGGTTGACTTCGATATCATCTATCATAAACTAGGCGTTGATCACTGAGTGAAATCTGAGAGATTCTGGAGCAGTGGGCCAGGGAAGTTCGACATCCAGAGTCAGTGTTCCTCCTACTGATAGCAGGAAGCGCCGTAGGGATTCTTCTCGAGGAGATCAGGGTAGGTGGAATGTATCTTCATGATTCCAGGTAGTATGCTACCAATGTGGGAGGATTGGGCATACTAGGCCTCAATACTAGAGATACCCGATGGAGTGTCGTTCTTGCGGAAATATGGGCCATCTTTAGTGTTTTTGTCAGATCTTCTCACCTACAGCTGGGAGTAGGGGTTCTTCTATGACCCCGCGTACAAGAGATGTGTCACCAGTTTCTCACTGGTCTGGGAACTGGAGTTCTTCCAGACGTTCAGGCCGAGGTGGAGGTCGTGGCCGTGGTGGTCGGTCACCAAGTTACCCGCGATAGCAGAGTGGATCAGCTCAGAGTGGTCAACCAGGGGTGCAGGGCTGCTTTACATGCCAACATTTTTCCGTGGAGCAGACCTATCAAGAGAAGGATCCCAGACCTTCCACATTTCGAGGTACGATATTAGTAGCCTCAGTTTTATCTTCATCCATTTTTGATATTGGTGCTTCGCATAGCTTTATCTCTGTTTATATTGTGGAGAGCCTTGGGCTCTGTATCTTTTCATCTGCCAACATGTTGACTCTTGAAACACCATTGGGAACAAGGACTTCTAGTGTACATCAGTGCAGAGAGTGCCCTCTTAAGGTTGCAGTGTGTAACTTCTTATGGGACCCTTATATCCTAGAGATGATAGGCTATGATGTCAATCTTGGTATGGACTGGTTAGTTCATTTCCAGACAGTCATCGATTGCTATCGCCGCAGGGTGAGTTTCGTATCACCAGAGGGTGGATCTTTTCTTTATAGAGGGGAGTGAGTTGTCCAGGCGGGTAGAGCTGGACCAGAGAATCATGGGCTAGGTGGATTTACAGCCCAAATTTCCAGTATTTATCAGGATGACCGGGGGACTTCGCAGTTAGACTTTCCTCTAGTGGTGGATTATTTTAGGGATGTCTTTCCATGGGACTTTTCAGGTTTTCCTCTAGAGTGTGAGATAGAATTCTCGATTGAGCTCATGCTAGGAGAAACACTAGAGTCCATTCCTCCTTATAGGATGGCTACACTCGAGTTTCTGGAGATCAAGAAGCAGTTGGAGGAGTTGAAGGAAAAGGGTTTCATCCGACCCAGTAATTCTCCTTGGGGTTCTCCTATACTGTTTACGAAGATGGAAGAATACACCCTTATGCTTTGCATGGATTATCGAAAGCTGAACTAGTTGATGGTCAAGAACGGATATCCCTTGCTGAGGATCGATGACCTCTTTAATTAGCTTTGAGGAGTCCGAGTGTTCTCAAAGATCGATTTGAGGTCCGGTTATCATTAGTTTCATGTTAGACCATCAGATATACCTATTACATCCTTCAAGAGAAGGTATGGTCTATGTGAGTATACGGTCATGCCATTCGGTCTCATGAATGCGCCAGCAGCTTTTATGGCACTAATGAACCGAGTGTTCAATCCATACATGGATTCTTTAGTGGTGGTTTTCGTGGATGACATCTTGGTGTACTCTCACACTCGACACAACCATGCTACCCATCATGAGATCATTTGGAGTACACTGAGAGAGCATCAGCTATATGCTAAGATCTTTAAATTCCAATTTTGGATGGATCAGATTCAATTTCGGGGTCACGTTATCTCAGAGACAGGAGTATCAGTATACCCATATAAAGTGAGAGTTGTAGTTTCTTGGGAGTATCCGAAGAATGTCTTTGAGGTACAGAGTTTTCTTGGGATGGTTGGATACTACAGGCGTTTTATACAAGACTTTTCACACCTGGAAGCACCACTGACAGATCTGACCAAGAAAGGGGAAAAGTTCTTATGGTCAGATTCTTGTGAGACAACCTTTCAGGAGATGAAAGAGAGGTTGACGTTAGCACAAATACTAGTCTTTCTAGAGTCGGGAAAGATCTATACAGTCTAATGTGATGCTTCAGGTGTCGGACTGGGAGTTGTGCTTATGCAAGGAGAGGGAGTTGTTGTGTACGGGTCTCGGCAGTTTATTCCATATGAAAAGAACTACCCAACGCACGATCTGGAGTTGGGAGTTATTGTTCATTCCTTACACTGTTGGTGACATTACCTTCTGGGAGAGCACGTTGTGGTTTTCACCGACCACAAGAGTCTCAAGTACATCTTCACTCAGTGTGATCTGAATCTGAGACAGCGCAAGTGGGTTGAGTATCTTTAGTCCTTCTAATTTGAGCTTGCCTATACACTAGGAAAGGGCAATGCAGTGGCTGATGCGTTGAGAAGGAGAACTCAGATTCACGCATTTTAGGAGGCCAGTAGTGAGTGGAAACTTGTGGCTCTGTTCTCTGAGATGAATTTGGAGGTGCACGACAAACAGGGGAAGAATTTTCTATCTTATATAGCTGTTACCTCTACCCTTCTTGATCGGGTAAGGATGAGGCAACTATCAGACTTGGAAGGCCTAGTCCTGCGGGACAGTGTGTCACAAGAGGACCCTCTTCCTGAATGGACAGTGGGCAAGGATGAGATCTTGTGATTCCAGGGATGCATATGGGTTCCAGTAGACATATGTGAGGATCTGATTTGGGATTTTCAGTCTTCAGTTTGGGTCATTTATCCTGGTGTCACCAAGATGTATCATGATCTACACTGCCTGTACTGGTGGCCAGGTATAAAGAGAGATGTTGCGGGGTTTGTCATGAGATGTTCTACTTGTCATCAAGTGAGAGCGGAGCATTAGCGACCATCAGTGCTTTTACAGCAGTTACCCATTCTTGAGTGGAAGTGGAACGATGTCGCGATGGACTTCGTGACCAGGTTACCGAGGTCACCTCGAGGGAGTGATGTTGTTTGGGTTGTCGTTGATAGGCTTACGAAGGTTACTCACTTCTTTCCGATCAAGGATACCTTTAGTGTTGATGAGTTTGGGCGGTGGTACATCCGAGAGATTGTAAGTCTACATGGAGTTTCACACTCCATTGTTTCAGACAGGGATGCGCACTTTACTTCTCTGTTCTGGAAGGTTCTTTAAAAGGATTTGGGTACATAGGTACTTTTGAGTACATCATACCATCCCCAGACAGATGGCCAGTCTGAGCGTATGATCCAGGTGCTTGAAGATATGTTCCGAG
Source organism: Viscum album (assembly GCA_963277665.1). Lineage (NCBI taxonomy): Eukaryota > Viridiplantae > Streptophyta > Magnoliopsida > Santalales > Viscaceae > Viscum > Viscum album. The sequence goes on from OY728163.1 coordinate 129,111,394, forward strand.
CTTTCATTCTAGACTTTGGCGGTTCTCGGGAGAAGCATATTACTCCTGTGGAGTTTGCCTATAATAACAGTTTTCAGGTGACTATTCATATGACACCTTACAAGGATTTGTACGGTAGGCCATGCCGATCTCCTTTGTGCTGGCTGGAGGTAGGAGAGAAATCTTTGCTTGGACCTCGTCTTGTTCAGGAGACCTCAGAGCAGATAGAGTTGATTCGGAAGAGGATGTCTACAGCATAGTCTTAACAGAAGTCTTATGATGATCAGCGGAGACGACCTCTGGAGTTCGAGGTTGGGGATCTGGTTTTCCTACGTGCCTCATCAAGGTTGGGAAACAAGAGGATTCAGAGATTGGGTAATCATTCACCATGGTATGTCGGGCAGTTTGAGGTGTTGGATAGAGTTGGGCCAATTTACTATCAGTTTTAGTTACCTCAGAGGTACTGGGCTATGCACGCCGTCTTCCACATCTCTCAGCTCCGACGTTACTTTTTAGACTCGTCTCATGTCTTTCAACCTGAGGAGGTTGAGCTCAAAGCGGATGTATCATTTGAGGAGCATCCTATCCAAATTTTCAATCACATTATGAAGGTTCTCTGTGGCCAGTCTTTTCCTCTGGTACGAGTTCTATGGAAGCATGGGCGAGTACAGGACAAGAACTGGGAGAGGGAGGCCGATGTATGATCGCAGTGGCTGGTGTTGTTTGGGGTTTCTTCTTATACGCCTTGCTAAGGAAATTTGGGGATGAATTTCTTTAAGGGGGAAGTTTTTAAGAACCTGGATCTTCATTTCAGGTATGTTTTTCCTTTTCTGGTCTTTTTTGAGAAAAAGAGGAAAATCTGGAAATTTTCAATGTACACTTCGTGTACTTTATAATTACACGCTATGTACTTCGATGTCGCGCAAGGCCGTGTGCTGGCTGTGTCCGGGCCACACACACGATGTATAGGGGTGATGTAGAGGCCGCTTAAAGTAGAGTACGAAAAAGCCTAGTACACGTCGTGTACCCCATAAGTACAAGTGGTGTACTTTATTTTTTTCATTAAATGGACCAAGGTCCCATCTAATCAATATAATCATCTTCTTCTCAATGTTCTTTGACTGAGAGCATCTCGTACGACCGTGAACACCCTCTGAGCCCCCAAGCCTCCATCTGTTTACCGAATCGACCTCCGTCGATTACGTTGGAACCACAACAATGAGCTCTTCCTTCTTCATGAGTTTCATTCCATGATTTTCCCTCTTTCTCAAGATATCGTGGGTTAAATGTTTTGTGTGTTTTAATAGATCTACAAATTTCTAAGGAGAATCAAGCCTCGTGGTTGAATTATATTGATCTCCTAGCATCAAGGTAGGTGGTATCTACCTTACCTTTCATAGTCTTTGTGTTTTATGTGCAAATTTCCACCAATACCCATGAACGGGGTATTGCGTGTTTACCATTTTTCCCCTTTGTGTTCCTACCATGCTTGTATGCTTGTGTAGAGGTAATTTGATCATGTATAAGGATAATTGATGGGCTTGGATATTTTTTCTTTCCTTGTTTTGTTTATGACCTTTGAGTCCTATTTAGTCCTTAGCCGTTGTAACTGTTTTCCATGCCTTATGACCATAGGATATAATGTTTTTCTTGACATGCTTTTTATGTTGTAGACTGGTTAGCCAAGTAGCTCTATAGGTGTGCTTTGGACATATAGAATTATTATGCACTGACTAGCATGGGACCGTGAGAACCTGGTGCTATAGACTATAAGGGATACACCGAGTGAGCTTCCCAGATAGTCTTGGAAATTATAGACTATAGGGGATAGACCAAGTGAGCTTCCCAGAGAGTCTTTGACATTATAGACTACAGGAGGGTATACTGAGTGAGCTTCCTCAGAGTGTCTTTACAAGTTTGAATTTCCTTAAACCATTCAAGGCTAGAGGAGGAATTGACCGAGTGAGCTTCCTCAGAGAGTCTGTGATAGACCTGGGACTATAGGAGGATTGACCGAGTGCGATTCCATAGAGAGTTTCTAGATCATGGGGATATAAGAGGGGTAGACCGCACGATCTTCCTCAAAGAGTCCCTGACTACCCTAGACTATAAGGGGAATTTACTGAGTGAGCCTCCCCAGAGAGTCTCATAATTTCATATGACAAACCAGAGGGGTTAGGCTTAGTGCACTGCCCAGAGGGTTGTTGGTACTTCTTTGGTAGGACTAGAGGAGTTGGTTGCGAGTACTTCCCAGAGGGGTTCCTATTGTGGTTAGCTGTTTGCTTCACTGCTTCTTGTTGATTTGTGGATTTATCATTGTTGTATATCATTTTGTTTACTACTTACTATTTACTGGTTTCTATTACTGCTTACTGTACTATTACCTGCCATATACTCATTGACTATTAGGCACAGATCTTCGAGTGGTTGCCTATTGGGATTTAGTCTCGCACCCTATTTGGGCCATGCTTTTGGTCCCAAACAGACTATGTTGTTGCAATTATAGACAAAGTCAAGATCCCTTCGACCTCTAGTACTTGATTGTTTTGGAGCAGGAGAGCATGGGACCAAGCTTCGGCTTGCGATGCTGAGGAGCTGCTTATCTTTTCTTTTGTACTTGTTTTGGTATTGTTGTATTTCCAAAATTATGACATATTTGGATTCTTTCCTAGATACATGTATCATGCATCATTTCATATATACATATTTTCTCCAGTTTTTTATTATTTTAGTCTTCTGATGTGCATTGTTGTTGGATATTTACTGCTTCCGCGATTGTATGATTTGTTTACTTCCACTGTGTACTCTTCCAATGAAGGAATAGTTTCCCCACTATCACACCCAAGGACCTCACTGCTAGTCAGCAGCCTCTGGCATTTGGGGAAATACGCTTGAGGCCATGTGACCAACCAGGTACAGGGCGCCTCTAGGGGGGATTCCATAACCGGGACGTTACATCCATCCATATCCTTAATCCTTAATTTTTTTTGTTGATGAGATCCTCACACACTCAAAGACCTTAAAGACTCACCCTAGAAACCATGATATTATGTTGAATAAACATCTATAACATCATCTTTATTCCAAGACCATGAAGTGTAACTTTTAAATCTTGGAGGTATGCATTCATTGGTATGTGATCTCAGAGGAAGGATTTTTTGGGCACCCAGAGTAGTTAGAGGCTATTCGGACTCTGGAATTCCCTATAAGTGTGTTTAAAATAAATATTTTCCTTATGTTTGTGGGATACTATAGATGGTTCATACTTGAATTCCCCCATTTTTAAGCACCTATGATAGGGGTTACCAAGATGGGGGTGATGTTTGAGTAGACAAATCAGTGTGAAGAGGCCTTCTTGGAGCTGATGAAAATAATAAAGATAGCTCAAACCATGACATCCATAGAGCATAAGATTGGATATGTAGTCTATTTCAATGACTCGTGTGTTGGTTTAGGGGTTTCGACGATGTAAAGAGATCATGTATTAGTTTATGGTTCTAAATATCTATCACCCTAATAGTATAACTACCTTATGCATGACAATGAGTTGGAAACTCTACAGTATGATATGACGTATAGGCACCATTATATCATCAATGAGAGATTTCTCATATATTAGACTACAAGAACTTATGTTACATCTTATCATAGTGTGGAATTAATATTCAGTAGAGGTATTGGGTAGAGTACCTAAATTGTTTCGATATTGAGGTGGATTATTCTCCAAGGAAAGGTAATTTCATTTCAAATTATCTTAGTAGGAAAACACAAATTCTCGAGGAGAGACCCTAAAGGAGGAATTATGATTGATGAGTTTGTTAGATGAATGGTTGGAAGAGGCATATAAAGACCAAGGAGTGATGACATGTCCTCCTAGGATATCATGTTAATGTTGGTGTACTTGGTAAAGACTAACCATGAGTTAGATCCATAATTCTTAGTGATTCCAGAATGAATGGAACGAAGTGACCCAGTTCCATGTTGGTAAATGGATAATGGAAATGTGATTTATATTCATTATAGATTTGTTTTTACTACCTCCATGAGGGAAGGGATTATGAGGGACTACCATGACTCTCATTTGGTAGGGAAACTGGGTTCAATAAATATTTATCATGGTATAAGGTGATACTTATGGTGATCGGGAATAAATAGTGATATTACGAGATTCGTCTCTTGTTTCTTCACCCACATAATGGTAAATATAGAGATAAATTGATTAGAAATATTATTTCATCCAATTTTTGTACCTATGTTGAAGAGGAATGAAGTGATGATAGTCTTTATGATGGGGTTTTCCATGACCCCATGATTTCAATATTTTTTTGGTGATAAGTGATCAACTGATGAAAGTGTCAAACTTCTTGTCTATTAGAGACACTCACTCTATTGATGAGTTGGGGAAGATTTATGTTAGAGATATTTTAAAACTATATGGAGTACCTTCTAGAATCTTATTAGGTTGGTATTCAAATTTTATGCATTGATTTTGGAATGTCTTGTAGAGGTTTTATAGAACTCAGTTAAAACTAAGTATGATGTATCATCCCCATATCGATAGAAATTCATATAGAATTATCTAGATCTGTGATGATATGCTTCAGGAATACATCCTAGACTTATTCAGGTCTTGGGATGATCATGTGTCCTTGATAGAGTTTACATATAATTTTAGTTTCTAGGATTTCATTCAAATGGAACCTTTTGAGTTTTTATTATCATTTGTGTCGTTCACCATTGTGTTAGCACAAGGCAGGTGAGATCACCAAAAATATTATAGTATATGATTACCAACTAGACCTTCTTCCATAATACTGGGTTATGAATAAAAAATTTCACATATCTTAGCATTTAAAGTACCATCCCAATCATATTCCAGTGATTTAAGACTAGAACATTAATATTAAACCATATGGATCATTTGTAGCAATCCCAATGTGAATTAGAAAATGAATCGACAATGTTTCAAGGGGTAAGATGGTACCACCAGTTTGAGTTTTATGGAAACATTGGTGGATTTATTAGGATAATCAATATCAAGAGTTTGATGTTTGGGTTCAATGGCCCGAGTTACTTGAGAAGGACCTCTATAAGTACATCTCGAGGATAATGAATTCATTAAAGGGTAATATTTGGGACACCCTCATATTTTGAGGTATATCATGAGGTTGGTTTCAGAGGATAAAGAGGAAATTTTAACTGATATTTTAGGTGGAGATGGATTTTATGATGTGGTATATATTTTACATTGGGGAAGCTATGTCTAGGGTGTGTTTGGGGTACCGTGGATTGTCAATTTACATTTTTGGTTTTGGTTGTTTTTTCAAAGTTGTAGAATAGAATGATAGCTGTAGCATGGAGACTATGAAGGTTGATTTTAGGAAGTTCTACCAAATTTGGTATCATTGGACTATGGAGGGTGTTTTCCACATATCTTTGTATTGGGGATTAGTGGATATGGCATAGTGATGACCATTTTGACATGGAATATTTCCTTGATTTATAGGATCTCTCCATTAACCAAGATGTAGATTTCATAAACTATTTTTACTTGGCACCATTTCTTTATGGAAATATAATTTTCACCATAGTTTTCAATATCATGGTAACCATTGAGTCATATCCAAATGTGCATCTATGTGACACCAGTTTTTTCATTTTTCTAATATATTACTAAGTCCCCAAAAACTATAGCTTTTTCAGGTCTTTCCTATCAAAAATTTGGTTAATAAATTTAATTTTATAGAGTTATTCCATCACTAAATTGTTCGCATTCATCATTGACATTGAAGGATCCTTGGAATGTGGGCTTGATCTAGTTAGTGTGTGAGCATTATTTGGGTAACAACTCTTGGAAAAATTTGGGGTTTGGTATCAAAACAAACGAGGTAGGAAGTTAATTTCCATTTAGACCCCTTTTGTAAAGTTGTTGTATTGATATTGTGCACATGTCTGTTCATGCATAGCCCTTGAAACCTGTGTTTGAAATTGATCAAATTTGTGTGTGTGTGTGGGGTAGCCCATGAGGCCAATGTTTATTACTGATAACATGTGGGTGTGTGTATCACTGATAATACTTTTTCATTATATGTTATATTGTTCCTATGTTGTAATACTCAATTTCATGTGAATGTATAACATTTAGATATTTTTAACCAAGTACAAAATGACAGGTGGTCATTAATTACTTGGCAAATCATTAGAGTTGGTTCATGGGAAGTTTGATTTGATGATAGTGATGGAACATTACATAAGTAAGGGGTATGATGACCTTCAGGCTTGACATGAGGAAATGGTGGGATATGTTGGACATTTGTCCTAACCCATGGTAGAGATTGGGTATGACAACATTGTGGACTGACCCATTACAATGATGGGGATTTATGACCTTGTATCCAAGCCTGATACTTTTTGGAAATGCATCTAATCAAGAATATATATTGTGGCATTATGTTTGATCCATGACCATGAATTCTTTCATGAACATTATTCTAGCATGGATCCAAAGAAGGTACAACTAGGTTTTGTGGTAGATTGGTTAATTCATGGCTACTTGATACATGATTGATTTTTTTTCTCATACAGTTAGTTATTGTCCTATAATTCCCCTCTTATGCATGTGATTTTTTAAGGATGCATTGGTGGTGTCTTACTAGGTTTTTTACTCACATCCTACATGAGTATCTCGATATATGTGCACTCATCATGATTAGGGATCTAGGAAAGTGCATAGACCTAGCAATTGGGAGTTGAGGGGATCAAGGTTTTGTTAAAGGTTGGTACCTAGATGAACTCTATAGTGATTCTATAGTGTCTTATTTATTTTCTTGGTTATTGGTTATAAAATTTTTAACCTACCACATTAGGGATCCTTAGTTATTTTTATATTGTATGACTCTGAGATGCCTTAAATTTCACTTGTCATGGTATTTTTTTAATATTGGTGTAACCTTTAATGTTAATATTATTTTCTTGATATGTCTTTTATGTGTGGAATTTGATACTAAGGGTATAGTGCCCCCACAACATCATTCACACCCTCATTTCTAGTCAATATCCTCTTGCACGCATGGAGGAATGCATGAGGTAATGTGGTTATCTAGCTTATATCAGGTGATTTTGGTTGGGGAATTAATTTCCATTTCCCCCATGGTATATACCATTTCAAATTTAAAGGATTTTAAGTACTCAAACCATCTATACTACCATATGTTTAGGTCACATTGTAAAATGATATATCAGAGTCTCTTTTGGTCATTATACACAATGTCCCTCTAATAAAATAGGTAGTGACACCAAAATCAGAAATTTTTAACCACCAAATCAAACTATAAACATATATTTGGGTATTTTATCTCTTTTTTTCTCTACTTCATGGACCCATAAGTAACTACTCACTAACATTTTATTAAAATTTCTCTAAGGATAGTTCATGAGGAATTATAATACATTGTATACTCCTTGCCTACCTTAGGTATTTTCCTTATTAGTGAAATAATCAAACTTAATTTAAGCTCTTAGAGGGTTAAATCATATGAATTAATCCAATATGTATTTTTCCATGTCTTATTTGGATCTATCATTTACAATGACAATCAAGAAAATCCCTAAATAAATCTTTAGTAGTAGTGTTCCAATCCAAAGAAGAAATAAATCACAAAAGTGTTCTACAGTTTTTATTAAGAAATTACTAACTAATATTTATTAGGGTATACTAATATGATATCATTTTATTTCATTTTCCCTAAAAATAAAACATCTCTAATAAATAAATGAAACTTAGAGATCTTTTCATCCCTCAATGGAATCAAGAAAATCTCCAAATGTCGATCATGATCCTCACTCAACTGAGATTATAATAGAATGTACATAATGAATATAAAGTGAAATGAATCTAAATATGTTTTGAAGACCCTATTCTTTAGGGGTATGAAAACGTTAATAATATTTATCAAACTGAAAGACATTATAAGGAACTCATACAAGCCAAAATTTTTCTTGAAAGTAACATGATGAACATTAGATGACATAACCTGCAATAAATGACATATTGATCTCAAATAAATATTTGATAACAACATGGATTCTAAAAACATTTCAAGTAAGGAATATGTGTGAGGAATACGATACCAATTATTTACCATCACTTGGTTTAACCTCCCTTAATCTATATATAGACACAATTAACCATCCACTTTCTTGGTAAAAAATAGGATCAACCTAAGGGGATGTACTTGGGTGATTTAATCCCTTCACCAAATGATTTTACAGTTTAACCATAATCCACCAAAGCTCTTTTGGATCCATTTTATATGATGTAAAAGGTGTGGAATATTTTCCTTGAATCATCTTTATCATGAACATGACCTTTATCTTGAGTGGAAACCCCATGATTTCATTAGAAAAAGCATACTAGAACTTTTTTTCAATTGGAGGGAAGACTAGATTTTTCATCCCATCATACTATAAATAAAATGTATAAAATTTGGATAAAATAATCCCCTAAAAATGATGTTATAGTCTTAAATAGCCTTCCTACAAATCCCACTCTTTGAAATAGGTAATAGAAATAATCTTAGCAGACATGAGTGATTCCCACAGATGATTGAAGTCTATGTGTTCTTGATACTAAGTCAAAAAATATATTTTGATTATCTCATTGAAATTTAACATCTTTAATAAAAATAATTCTCAGATATTCTCATAACCGCTGATCACAATAGTGATGCTTGAACAAATTTGAATACTTTCAGATTATATACCAAAGGTTGCATCAATTTTAATCTCCCTTGATCAATATTGTACCATGTATCCAAAATCACCAACCACCTAAGAAGTTATGAATGAGTGTGATACAATAATATTATAAAAAGTATATTATATGGTAGGGGTCAGTAAAACCTATATAGAAAATTCAATATATCCCAACAACTATTAGTATGAATTGGATGAAGCCTATTCCACCACATTGTCCTCTTGAAACATGAATACTCTAAGAATACCAAACCCTCTAGATTTTTTATTCCTAAGAACCATGACCTTCTATATGTCTCAAATATTCATATGAACACTATCAACCACTATTTTTTGGCACTCCTAGTCTCACATAAAACATAGTGTCTACCCAGAACTATGTCCATCCACTAAGTGCAGAGAACTCCTACAAAACTGTTATAAGTGATTCACTTGTTTATATGATTGAAAATAAATTGTCTTTTAGTGGAGTATATATCACACATGACCAGGATTATAACACTGGTAATGCTTAGTAGGATTTCTCCCACAAGAGAGACAAGATGAACCATGACTTGGGCTACTATTCCAATCACTTATCTAGTGACAACTATTTGACTTATGCTTCTTAGTACCCAAAAACTTATTACTAGTATCTACAAAAGAAGAATCCTACCCTAAATCCCTACCCTCAATCATGTTACTCTTTTCTATGAGGTATTGATTCCCATCATTTGTTAAATATTTAGGATAGAATATTTTCATATATACCAAAATGTTTCATGTAAAATGAGTCTCAATGTGTCAATCCTAGGGTGTCTCATCCATAACCAATATCATAGAAAAGAGAAAAGTATTCAGAAATTGTATCAACTAATCTATAACATGCATCTACCTTGGGGTGAGATAGATCGAATCCATAGATCTATTTTCCCTCAATGTATTTGGAAATATATGCTCATATAAACAGACCCATAAGTACTTCCAAGATAACTCAATTTTCTGGTCTTCCTTACCAATACATCCCACTAGCATTTAGTTTCCCCTCAAAATATATATTTCTCCAACTATAACCTCCTCTCAATGTATGTATTCAGTTGGATATTAATTTCTTATAAGGACTCCACTTAGAACATAGTATCCAGCAGGACACCATCATCCATTAAGAGGGGTAGATATTTCATATCAGAAACCCGATGTAAAATTATTTATAAAAGGCATAACATGTGGATATTATTCATCTATAAACTATAAAACTTGAAGTAGACTCTTTTTTATCTACTCACCTATAGTATTTTTTGTATTAAAAGGGGTTCCAACTCTAATACTAGTAGGGAATTCTCATCCCCTCCCTCTTCACACTCAATTGGAGGTCTGCATGGTGACATGATAATAAAATTACAAACAAGTGACAAATAACATAATTCTATCATAGTTATTCATATCATATTTTAGGATAAATAGTAATCGTTACAGAATTCAACTACATTATACACATATCCCATAGTATAATGGTCTCACATAACTTCGGTCCTCTCTCATTATCATCGACTATACACACTAAGTGGTATAATAATGAAAATATGATACAAATAACAGTCACCAAATAATAATAAAATAACCAAGAACAAAATTATGTCCGATTAAAATGCCACCAATAATATATATATGAAAAATAAATTATTAGTTATTATTGAAGAATTAAATGAATAAAACATGTATAAAAATTAATTTCTCAAATCACAAGTACATGAATTCCATTTGAGTCTTAAATACCAAATATCATACATGAATGCATGAATATTTGTACCCTTATCTAAGATTAAAATGATAAATAATTGATAGCACCCTATGTATCTTGAAAATATTAAAATATTAACAATTAAAATCCATGAACTATAATGAAATACCGAGAAACTTGGACATTTATTATACATGGGTTAGATACTCTCATGTGAAATATCTATCCCATGTTCTGAAAATATACTACATCTATCCACTTTGTACCAAATAATTAGACAAATAAAAAAAATGATTTGATAACATTTTGTAATATCACAACCTGGATCATCTAAACCATATATAATATGGTGGTGTTACATAACCTCCAGAATGCCTCCATGTATGCCAAATCATGTAGACCCATAGTGATGATCTATTGATGATATGAGGAGATGATACCCTTGAGATTATATAATAATAAATAATATGGAAAGAAATTATAATAACAAGAATCATATTAAGACAACATGAAAATGGATGTTGTGTCTATGAGTCAACCATAAAGAAAGAATATACTACATGCCATATCAAATTTAACTATTTTAATGTTAAATAAGTAATACATAAGTAAACAAGATCGCTCATGTGTTTCTCACATACAGACATGTCACAAAATATATAAAAATGAGGAGACATCTATAGAACTAGTGATAGTTCCTTTACCAATCTCATCCCCTAAGTATAACTATGAAACTCTATTTCATTCATCCAATGAAAGGTCCTTTAATTTACCATGATAATGAATCCTAATATCTATATGTGCACTACCATTCCCACTAAGGGTGTGAGTAAAACTCTATATGCCACCACCAACATTGTAACTAACCAAATTTATAATATATAAGTGATTTATGTTATTATGTGTAAATAATAACAATAATTAGAAACCCATCACATCCTTAGGCTTTAAAATATCTTCCCATTATTGACCATACTATCCTTGTATAGTGTTAGAGTTGAATATAAACATGTCACATAAAGTTACTAAGTCTCCTCAAGTAGTCTACTTATAAAACCATTTCAACTGGTTTAAGGATAAAAATTAGAAATATAAATAATATATATACATTATATGAAATGGGTTATAATTATACTAAGCCCAAATAACAGTATACACGATTTTAGAATTACACCTAAAATCACCACTAGAATAATGAAGGTAAGAATTACACCCAAACAAACTACAATAACTGCTAAGGTTGGAATTATAACCAACATACAAGATAACAAGACTCTAGTAAGTATTTCACCAAACCAATATCAAGATAGTAACCAAGGTTTTAATTTCACCCAACCACATACCAAACATTAAAAAAGGTTATCGTTGCACTCAAACACATACCAAAAAACTCATAGGGTTGTAATTACATAGAACTATAAATGAAGTATGTGTTAGGTTGAAATGGTGTTGAAAAATAGTCTAGGGGGATGAATATACCATAATAAAATTTTAAACAGATTGATTAATTATCAAAGTTAATTAAAAGATTAAATTTGGAATGAAAAATAAAAAAAATGTACACATGGAATTTTTATATCAGTTTTTTACAGAGTGGACCTACTCTACTTTTATACCTCTCTTCCCTTAGATCGACATGTTATGAATTATAATGATTTTTAAAGGGGAATCATAACCTGATTATGACCTTATTTTTCCAGTGGAATTATAACCAAGACACCTGACTGTCTAAAAGGGAGACACAACCAAAACAATCTTGAATTTAGAATCCATGATTCATAACCTGAATAAATATAATTATTTTATATGGAAAAGAATAAAAAATAAATAGGAGAACAAGTTTGATATGATAAGTAATGTCATAAACATAAGAAAATAGGATAAAATAGATAGAAGATGAACATGAGAAGAAAAAGTACTTATTGTTGAGTATTTAATCATCTCATCTTATCATGGTAGTTGTATTTAAAGTAGTTTAATTACAATTCATGATATATCATCTATTAAATAAAATTGTTTTCATAGGATCACATACATATGTAACACTTTAAAATATGAAGTTTCATGTAATAGTAGATAAATATGTTTTTTATGTATCTTATTTTTCATCAATCCCTGATCGATCCTCTTTTAAAGTAAAAAAACTAATTATCACCAGGAAATTCATTAGAAAATTCATATTCAAAATAACAGTAACACAATTATTGGAGAGAAAGATAAAGATATTATCATTACATGATAATCACTCAAAAAATAGAAACACGTGAAGAACAATTCAAACCAGTATGAAATCATCATTAATGAATTTAAGTAAACTATAAAATAATAAGTCAAAGAGATCACAAGATAGTTTCCTTATAATTAAAAATTCAAAAACATTCAAAATATATGCATGTAGAAACATAGAATTTCAAAAATAAGTAAAATTTTATTAAAACCCATAAAAACGATTGACTGGGTTTTTTACTATCTAATATGAATTTAGAAACATAAAAAACAAATCAAATAAAACGAATAAATTTTCCTCTTTGAGTCTCATGGTGAAAACATTTTCATGGAACAAAGACGAACATTGATATTCAAATAAATGTGTGTAAAACATAGTAAATACACTTTTGGTTGGTTTTATATCATTAATAAGAATTTATGTAATAATAAAATCAATTAAAACAATTACCATTTGCATGAAGTAATTCAAAATACCAAGAAAATCATGAAACTTTGCAATTTGGAAACACCAGTTTTCCATAATGATATTTTTCACATAAAATTAATGTTGTGTAAGGGTAAGATTCAAAATATATAGGATGTGTAAATGTAATATATAGTTTCCAATATAATATTTAAATGTAAAACCAAATTTTCATAACTTGCTTAAAGGTTACACAACATATATATAACTCAAGTAAGGGTAACCTTCTACGCTGTGTAATATTTGAAATGAAACCCTTTGTAAAGGTATGGTGCAATTTCAAAACGATGTGAATGGGAAACTTAAATTTTATATATACCATATAAAGGAATGTTATAAGACAATATTATGGTAAAAAAAGTATATAGGTTTTATAGAGGTATAAATGAGTTTACATGATCTACAAATATGTTTGTAAGGGTAAATAAAAGTTACATAAAGGTAATTGAAAAGAATAAAGACTAGGTATGGGTATATTTAACAATACAATTGGGTAAAACTAAGTTTTATAAAGGAAAAAAATTTCATAACATGTGTAAAGGTAAAGGGAGACATCCATAAATTCACGTAAGGGTAAGTAAAAATACATTGAGATAAATATTATGAATAAAAAGATTAATAACATTAAAGACTAATTAATAACTATGTAAATAGAAACAATTTAAAAAAAATTAAAAATATTGAGATGCATTTGTAATATTGAAAGCATAAAATATAAATAAACCATTTATACTCCAAAAATCATAGAAAAAGATTTCCTAGAACTAATAGTCTCATATTTCGTAGAAATTAAAAAACCAAGTACTATTTTTCAAAAAATCACCACCTTGAATAAAAATTTAAAAAATTTATCAAAAAATAAAATTTTTAAAAAATAATTTTATTAAAATACACATGGTAATATTTTAATTAAAAATTATTACTCCCGTTTAATAAAAATAAAATAAAAAATATTTTAAAACTAAATTTTCATTATTCTAAATTTGAATTTGATTTTCTCAAATTTAGAAAAGGCCAAAAGTTCATTAAAAATATTGATAAGTTGATTTTAAATTGGAATATATTCTAAAAATAATAACTAATTTTTTAACCTGACTTTAATAAAATGATAGTTTAGGTCAATATTCTTAGTTTGAGACTTCTATAAACTATTTTATGAAATAAAAATTATAAAATAATTATCCCAAAAAATAACTATCTTTTCAAAACTAAAACCAAAGTTAGATGATGTTTGTTTAATCAATCAAAATTAAGAACAATAGGATTTAGTAGAGACATATTCCCTCTCAACATTAGATAAGGAAATAATGTTTTTTTATTGAACTCTAATAAACCAAATTTTTACCAAAAAGTGAAACATAGTTGAGTTACTTTTTCTATCAAATTAGAATCATCCAAAATCAGAGTCATGGTAACTAGATTAATAAAAATAATTTTTTATATAATAAAATTACCCAAAATTTATTGTTCCTTTAACATATCTTATAATAATTTTAACACTATTTAAGTTCTGTTTCTTATAATCATTTTTAAATCTATTACACATACATAATTTAAACATAATATCAGTTCTATAAGTTCTATATTAAACAAACTACTAAATATGACTCAAAACTATATAGAATAAATAGATTTTATAGAAACGTTAAAATCTAATTTAAAACTAATTCTCAAAGGGGTTTTAAATGTTTTACAAAAATCATGACCAAAAATCATAAAACAAATCTTTATAATATTTAGATTTATTATAGAATAAATAATAAATTCATTGATTAATTTTATGTCCTAAAAAGAATTTGAGTTCAGCTAAGACTCATATCAACTTCACAAGCCATTAAATTAGAAAACTCTATAGAAACATGAAGATCCGTTGTTTTTTTATAATATTGTTTTGTGTTTGTTTTCAACATTATTTTGTTATTAATTTTTTTAAATGTTGTATACTTAAAAAAACATTATTAAGAAACCTTTGTTATAATTTATTCAGAGAATAAGAATGCTAGAAAGTTGGGTTTTTTTCTAATCACTATTAAATAAATTTATAACTAAGTCAGATGATTATATAATAATAATTAAATTTTCCAACATCATGAAGAATTTATGAGACAAGATGAAGTTATTTAAAGATTAGAAAAGTAAAAAATGATGTTTTTTTGATCTATATAAACTTTAATAAATGTGTAAAATATGGTTTACTGGACAAACATTCCAGAGAAATGTTCTTGAGATGTTTGAAGAAGTGTCACCAAACAGAGATACTATAGGAAGTTCAAAATATAATTTACTAAAGAGGACAATTTTTTCATAGGACCAAATTTTCTAGAAAATGCTCCATAAAATAATTTTTTAAAAAATATAGCATTGAATGTAATTGATTTATTATAGAGGGGGATTTTCAAAAAGTCACCAGATGAAGAAATTTGGCTCTGACTAAATTATTTAAAAGTTTCCACAATTTTGTAAAATATCTTTAATGGGAAAAGGGAAATAGTTAGAGGCATATGGGTTTATAAACATAAAATTTTTATGTCTTAAGAGAAATGTTTTGTTATAGGTTTAGTTATATTTGAAGGTGTGAATTTAGGAAGTGGGTTTCTAAAAAAATTCCAATGGAAAAAACCCATCCGAAAATCCTCAACCAATCAAAAAGTTCTTAATTTTCATCTTAAAGATGATTTTTATGAAAGGAATTAGTAGAAAGAATTTGGGGAAGGACATTTAGAAAAGGAAGATTCAGGCTAAGAATTTATTGTGACTTTATATGTCCAATAATCCATTCAGATAAAGAATATTTCAATTGTGGAGTTTCATTATCTAACTGAGAAGGCTTCCTTGGATAGTAAAAACTAAAAATGCATTTTAAATTTCAACACATGAAATTTTCAAAGAAGTATATTTCTTATAATTTTTAAGTTGAGGATGAATATGAGACAAATATTTCATTAGATAAAGGATTTTTCATAAATATATCATTATATAATAATCCACCAGATGAAGAAATAGTTACTTTTTATACAAGTTTGTAAATGAAAATTATTTGATAATTTCAGGATGAGTTTTTTATCATGAACTTTTTCATACATAAAAGTTTAATTGTTTTGAGAATGATCCATACCATATGATGTTATGTATGTTTTTGAATGTTTGTAATGTTGAAGAATTCAGAGAAGCTTGTTAAATATTTTAGATATTTTTAGAAGAATCAAGAAAATTATAAATTACCATGAGTTATTGAATTTAATTTTTATTTATTAGGAAATTAAAACATGTTTCCTGCCTTTTATACTTCTGAAACACCAATATAACTGGGTGAAAATTACAATGTACTTAACATTGTTCATATATACAAAAATTTGAATCACAGTATATGTTGTGCTAATCTGAGTTTCATTTCATATCACTTTTGGTTTGATGAATTATGGATAGAGGTTTTTATTAGATCAATGGATGGACACTATAGGTCAAAGTAATAGATTGAGAAATCATAAAAACAATAAGAGAAAATTTTGGGGTGTAGTGGTTTTGATGATCAGATAAATCACAGGTTATAAATCTAGTGGAGCGTTACTGAGTTGCATTGAAAGTAAATTCACCGATCAAAAAAGGGCTGATTGACAGACTTTTCTTGATGTATATATCATATGTACATTATAGATGAATATTTCTAAGGTATAATTTGAAAATATTCAAATCTTTTTTTGTCTTAGTTTGGTAATAAAAACATTATAAAATAATAGATGTCAGTATAATCATAATAATCAAGAGATAAAAGGATTTTAATAGGTTTTGGATCAATCTTGTATTCACATTTTTTAAACAATTAATTTTTATTGACCCACAAGAGTTTCAATGGAAATGATGTATTTTTTTACACTAAGGTCAAAATTTTAAAACTTTTGTGCCTTTTTTACTTTATTAACCTTCCATGCCTATGAGGTTTGTATAAAATATGATAAGGAAAATAACTATAACTAATTTCGCGGGTTAGTTTTCCTAAATTTTAATATTTTTAAAATTAAAAAAATCGATCAACCCCTCCCCTCTTTGTGATTCAATAATTCTAAGGAAATTTAATTGGTATCTTAGGGAGAGTTCCCCTATTGAATCCTTATCATGGAAAATATCAACATAGTAAATATTTTAGTTATTCCTACCTACTATGTCAAAAATAATCATGGTTGGGAAAAAATTATACCATGTACTCTGTCACTTTTCCTCGAGGTTATTGAAACAAATAAAAATTGGGTTTCGACCCATTCGAAAAAATACTCCCATGATTTTTTCAGACAAAAGGAACATGGAGGTTGATGGGAAAGAAAGAAACTGAATTCTTATATCTTATCATGAAAATGTTTTTGTGAATATGATGGGTGTCAAAACCACTAACTAAAATAGGGACAAGCTAAAAAAATATCTTTGAGGGAAACACTAAGGTAACAGAAACAGAGTAACAAATTTGGAATATTATGTTTAAAGATATTCGAATGGGAGATAGAGAAACTATTCATGAGTATTTCAGAAGAGTTGATGTGGTTTTGTGCAACATAATAGAATTTTAATTTTCTTGGATGATTACACCATTGTAAATAAACTCATCAGAAAATTCCTTGACTCATTTGGCTAAAAAAATTATACCTTAGAAGATAATGATGATTTATCTATTGATGAATTTCATATGTTTCTTTTTTCTTATGAAATGACGAAATATTTAACATTAAAAAATAATATCAAAGATGAAATTGACATTGATGCTATGAGAAAGATAAAAAATCGATATAATGAGAATGTCGACCACAATGATCTATGAGATAATCAATATGATGAAATTAATGAAAACATCTTGTCTCTTATTACTAAAAGCTATTGGAGTGGTAGCATAGAGTATGGATGAAAAATCCAACATAAATGTTTTAAATATAGAGGAATTATGAATTTTTATTTGAATTTTCCCAAGAGGAAACTTGAAGAATATAAAGATCATTTTAAATAAAAATATTTGTGTAATAATTTTAACAAATCTTTTATTGAATATTTGAAATCCACATGTAGTAATAAAATATCACAAGAAATAAATGAATTATATTTTGGATGAAATTTGTATCTTACACTAATTAATACTATTCTTTATAAGGTGAAATTTCATAAAAAATAAAAACCATATTTTATAATTTTTATAAAATAGATGATTCCTTAAATAGTGAAGAATAATAATAATAATGAGGTGAATAAACATATAGAGAATTTCATCTAATATCAGAACTCAAGGAATTCCTTAAGAAAAAAACTCAAGAAAGAAATGAGAATAATTAAGGATGTTTGTGAGAGGAATTTACATGGAAAATAATATCTTCATAATAGGGAATATCCATTCATTGAAAAAATTAGGAACCTTAAGATTAATTTTTTCAAACTAGGAAAGATAGTGGAAGATATTTGTAAGAATAATACACCTAAAAAATATGAGTTTGGTAAAACCAAATCAAAACTTATTGAGGTTTAAAGTACGTGAAGAAATTTGAATGAAAATTTCAATATTTATTCAAAGGTAAAAGATGAATCATCTCAATCTAATGAGATATTTCACTCTAAGAATCAAGTAAAACCATCACACACTAAGAGTAAACGTTTATCAGATTTTACCAACCATGAAGGTGTTATAAAAAGCATGGGAAAATCTTGGATTGGGAAAGGATGTGAGAAATTAGTCACATATTTTTTTCAAATACTCATTAGAAGAATGTTTCCCCATTCTAGGATGAAAGAAGAATATAGATATGTTATAATCCTTAGAAAACTCTCTACAATGAATGATCTTACTTCTATAGAAAGATAATGTTAAATTTTTAGGGTGTCTTTAGAATTTATGGGGACAATTATTATAACTACTTGAACAACATGTATCTCTAAATAAATAGACATGAACATAGGTGAAGAAACAATAGAAGAAAAGTGAGTGAAATTCCTAAGCTATAGGAAGTTGTAAAAGTAAAATGTAAAGATGTTAGAAAGTTTCCAATGAATAATTAGTTTGGATTATTTTGAGGAAGTTTGTAGAAAATGTATCCAACCAGATCAATTTGAAGAATAATGTTTAATAACACTTCCAAGACAAATGTTTTATGAAAGAAAATAAATTTAATTCAAAATGGGGACTTTTGAGGAAAGAAACATTATTATTGAGATAGAATTGAAAGAAAAAAAATGAAGATATCATGGAATCTTGGTTTTTCCGAAAAAAATGTCAGGTGATATAAAAGTAATAAATGGTTTTTAAAATCATAAAGGTGGAGCTGTAACTTATCTCTTGATGAATTTTATAAATATCTTGTTTATTATGAAACGATTAAAGCTTATAACTTTAAAAATAACATCAAATATGAAATTGATTTTTAATCTATGGAAATATGACAGTCCATGATAACAAGAATATTGACCATAATTATTTTTAATATAAAGGAGATGGTAAAATTAATGAAAATATCATGTCTCTTATTACCAAAAAAATTAGAGAGGTAGAGGAAATTATGGATGAAACCTCCCACTTAAATGTTTCATGTGTGGAAGAGTTGGTATTTTTTTATAAATTACCCCAAGAAAAATGTTGGAGAATATGAAAATTGTTCTAAACAATATTCTCGATAGAAGAAGTTTAACAAAACTTCTGAGGAAGATAAGAAATACATAGGTAATAGAAAAAGTTTCCGAGAAAAATAATAAGTATGTTGAGTAATAAATTTGTATCCAACAATACTTACAACAATTCATTAGAAGAATAATGTTCATAAAAATTCCTAACATATTTTTCAAGTTTTGATAAAATGTAAAATTCATCAAATTGCAAAGAAGAGGAATATGGAAGTAAATAAATATATATATAATCTTAGATCAAATAAAAACTCTTGGCATCTCTTAAGAAATATAAAAAACATTATAAATATATTAGAATAGTGAAAACAATTGGTGATATGATTTTTATGGAAGGGATGATATTCATAAATGTGATGATACATTCATTAAATAAATTAAAAACATTAAGATAAAAGTTAAATTATAGGGAAATATAGAAGAATAACATTGTAAGAATATTGTAGAAAATTAAAATGAGGGTTATAAAACTCAATTGAAACATATTAGTGTTTAATTTACATTTAAAATTATTAATGAAAATTTCAACAATAATTCAAAGGTAAAAAATGAATAATATCAAGCTACCACAAAACATCACTATAATAATGTGGTGAAACCTTCAACCAGTAAGTGTAAAAGTTCATCTGATTTCACTAACAATGTTGGTGTTAGAAAAAATGTTGGGAAATAGTGGATTCATAAAAGATGTAATAAATACATTACATAATTTTTTTTGAAAATTATCCTTAGAATAAAGTTTCCCCATTCTAGGAGAAAATAATAATAGAAAAATGTAATAAATATTTGGAAACTCTCTATAGATAATGATCCTACATCCACATAAAACAAATATTCTATTGTTTTTTTGGTTCTATAGAATCTATGGGTAAAAATATTATAACTTTTCGAATAACATTTATCTCCATAGAAATAGGCATAAACTTATGGGGGTTAAATATAGAAGAAATTTGAGTAACTTTACTAAGCTACAAGGAGTTAGAAAAATAAAATCTCAAGAAGTTAGAATGTTTCAAATAAAAAATCATTTTGGCTACCTGGAGGATGTTTTCGGTATATGTGACCAACTGGACCACTTTTTTTAAGAATTTTTAACAACTCTTCGGGTACAATGTTCTTATGATAGAAAACAAAATAATCTAAAAATAAGAAACTTTAAGAAAGAGCCTTATTTTTGAAACCAAACTAAAATTAAGAAAAAGAAGAAGTCACAGATTCTTGATAGTGGTTAGTCCTTACACATGATAGGAGATATAAAAATGTTTCAATATGTTAAAAATCATGAAGGAGGAGTAGTTTATTTTGGAAAAGATAATACCATAAAAATTAGATGAATATGAGCTACTGATATTGAAGTCCATAAACTAAAATCCAAGAAATTTTTATATATTTATTGGATCAAAGACGGTTTACTGAGTGTTAGAAAAAACTTTTATGATGAAAACGAAATGATTTTCATAAAAGTTTCATGACTCATCAGAGTTGTGTAAGATGCTAAATTTTTTACCATGGGAGAAAGAAGCAATAAAAATATCGTTCAAATTAGAGAACATATAAACTCCTGTTATTTGAGTGATGAAGATGAGAAAAATTTATAGAGTCATAGGCTTGAGTATCTTAGACGAAAAATTATGAACAAATATTCTAAATCAGATTTTGTAAGAAACTTTCCAATATTATAAAGGAAAGAATATGATGTTTTCACAATGTGTTAGAAAGGGAAGGTGATTAGTATAATCTGTAATAAATTTGAAATTTAATCTATAACACCTCTTGTACTTATTCACTCTAATTCATATGGGTTGATGATTTAGTAATAAATGAAATGGTATCTGTACTTTATCAGATTTATCAATGATTTTACTAGGATAACCAATATTAAGTATATGATGAACGAATCAAACTCTATAGAAATGTTAATTTTTTTTGAAATATAAGTAGAAAGGGGGTTGGTTGTTTATATACTGAATCTGATAACAAATAATGGAAAGTAGGACACATGTAATTCTTATAAATAATATCAAAAAATATTGAATTAAACATCAATGTGGTGCTCCATACATCCCTCAATAAAATGGAGTTTCATAATGTAAAAATAGGAGTTTATTAGAAATGGTAAAACAAAGGATAGAAGTGTAAAAATTATATTTTTTTTCTTGGGAGATGCTTTCATTAATATTATACATGCACAAAATAGGTATTTGTTAAATCTAGAACCAAACATGACTTTCAATGATATGTGGTATAAAAAACACGTTCAATAGAATTTCAATGTTTTGGGTAGCCTCTATTTACAAAAGATCTAAAACATAGATCATATAAAATTTGATGAAAAATACAAGGATGGTATTTTCATGTGGTATTAACCCAATAGAATAAGTTATAAAATATCTAACAAACATTTCCAAATTTTTTGGATTCCTATGATGTTAATGTTTTTGAAAATTAAATATCCTTAGAAAATGTTTTTTAGAATGATATAAAAAATACGCTGAATAATTTCAATGATAATTATAGAAGTGAAGATCAAAGTGATCCAAATGTGAATCAGGAAGAAAATATTCTAAATTTCATACTATACAAGAATAGTTTGAATATGAAAATATTATTAGAAATAAGAAATATCTGTTACAGACTAGAATAAATTTTATATTATAAAAAACATCACTTATTTCACATGTTAAACTAGAATAACTATTAAAAGCATCGAAATATAAATAATGGTGAGATTCCTTAAATGAAGAGTTGGATAAGATAGAAAAAAATTACACGTGGGAAATTGTTCCATTACTAGTAGGGAATACTATTATTAGGACAAAATTGGTGTTTGTAAACAATTTGAATGAACATGTAGAAGTTTCAAGAAAAATAGAACGACTTTTTTTGTAAAGTCTATTCACAAGAGGAAGGTGTGCATTTTGAAAAAAGGTTTTCCCAAATTGTGATATTGGAAACTATCATAATTTTTTTGGTAGTGGTTGTGCACTGTTTATCATAGAATATTTTAATGAATTTTATACTTGGATTTTAGATGGAATAAATATGAATAATATGAATCTATGAAAAGTGTGAATCCAAATTATTTTATAAAGGTAATAAAAAATTTTCTCTATCTTACAACCTCATGACCTGAAATAATTTGTATTATTACTTTGTGTGAACGATATCAGAGTGATCCAAAAGAATCACATAATCTAGAAGAAAAAATAGTTTTGATATATAAAAAAGGGATATATTATTATGGGTTTTTTATAAAAGAATTATAAAATATAAACTTTCGTGGATATTTTTATGTAGATTAAACTAGAGATTTGAGTTATAGAAAATCAACTTTAGGTGGAACGTTTTTCTTAGGAGAATGTTGTGTGAGTTGGAATATTAAGAAATGGAGTTCAATAACCTTGATCAGAGTGGAATAAAAATATGTTGTTTCCACCAAGCCTATTTATTATTGGATTGGATTAAAGTACAAATGGAATATTTTAATGTTAAATTTTTTACACCATTGAAGATTCTATTTAATAATCAAAGTTCCATTGATCTTTTGAAAAATCAGGTCAAACATTTGGGATTAAAAACCATTGAAATAAAGTATCAATTAATCAAATAGAAATTTGATGGTGGAGATGTTATAATTGAATACATTTAAAAAAAATTATCAGATTACTAATTCTTTGACCAAAACTTTTACAAAAGAGATATTTATGTTATTGAGGCTGTAAATTCTTGTTCAACATCTACGGAAGACTTCCTAAAGTTTGTAAGGAAGTCCCCTACCATGATTTGGATTATGATGATATGGGGGGATAATATTTATAAAGTTTTCTTGGAAGGTGGAGAGTAAGTACAATTCTTTCAAAAATTAATCTAAATATGCGGCCTTCATAAAATGGGGAAGAATAAAAAATTGAGAAAAAATGGAGAAAATTAAAATGAGGGGGAATGAATATTAATATTGCCAAAAAATTTATTATCCCCAATTAATAATATTCTTTAAAAAACATTACTTTATTTATTATTATGGTGCGATGATCCTCTCTATGAAAATTTCTTTGTTTTGGTAAAAGCTAAGAAAAATGTTGTTGTTATATAGATAAGATGTGAAATTCTTGACAGTTGAAAAATGTTGAGTTGTGAAATTTTATAATGAATGTTTTCAACAAATATAATGGGGAGATTGAAGATACTTTATGATGTTTTCTAATAAGGTTTTTTATTTTTAGTCAACATCATTTTGTTGTGAATGTTTTTGTTAAATTGTTATAGAATTTGTTTAAGAATTTTTTTAAGAATGATTTTTATAATGTTTCTAGAGAAAAGAAAATCAAAAAGTTAGAATGTTAAGAACCGAATATGGTCACCATAAAAACTGGCACCAAACCCAGCCTATGGCAAGGCCCGAAGGGCATTTTCGATCCCCATAGGCTAGAACAAGTGCCTGAGTATCAAAAAATGAAATTGGGGACCGATTTACCCATGTTTATAACCTAAATCAACTAATGAATACAATAAAACAAATCTTTATTTTTCAAACAAAAACATCTTTTACCAAATTTTAGAACTGAATTGCACAATTCAAAAAAAAGTTTAAAGACTATAGAGGTACAAAGAAAAAAGATAGCACACGAACCTCCACATGGAAAGAGGCACTATCCTCAATCCAACTCCACAACACCGCATCACAATGTACCACTAAAAACCCAAACCATTGGCACATAAGCTATACCCAATCTTGCAAAAAAAAACCAAGTATACTTACACCCAAATGGGTAATTAGGGTGTAAGAAAAAATCCAATAGGATACCACCACTAAAGGATTCAATTTGATTAAAATTCAAAAAAAAATAGCTTGGAAGTTTTGTAAACAAGAAATGATAGTTACAATTTCTAAAAAATACAAA
Source organism: Viscum album (assembly GCA_963277665.1). Lineage (NCBI taxonomy): Eukaryota > Viridiplantae > Streptophyta > Magnoliopsida > Santalales > Viscaceae > Viscum > Viscum album. The sequence continues at coordinate 129,136,085 of OY728163.1, forward strand.
ATTAAATAAAATTATTTTTCAAGTGGGCTATTTTAAAGAATAAAAACATTTAAAAATAATGCCAATACTACTGAATTTTCCAACCAACCATCATATGCCAAAAGTAAGAAGAAATTAACTAATTGAGCATAAGAAATAAGAAAATAACCCGTAGGCACTAGCTCACTGTGGGTCCCAGGTACCTCATATCTCGGTTAGAGTAACCATCAAAATATCTTCTCTCGTGCACATGATCCACTAGTGGGGATCATACCCATAACCTAGGGTCCCACATCATCATCATCATCATCATGATAGTTTAGTTAGTGTTGTCATCGTCAATCTTCCTACGTGAAACTGAGGCCAAACCCCATGGGATCACTAACATTCTAGTACACATCCACCCACCAAGATACTCGGGTTTCCCTCTTGCTCTCAAACAAGTTCAAAAGCCCTAAAATATAATTTGAACATGGAAATACCACTTCCACATCACACATTCACCAAAAATCCAACATGTATATCACATAAGTCACAAAATACACTTTTTTATTCAAATGCATTTTGAAATCATACTCACACCAAAATAGTCCACAACACTTTTCAAATATATTTAACACTTCAACATATCCTTTAAACAATTTTTCTAAAACATTTCCAAGATAGTGAAAATCACATAATAGCCCACACACATTACACATAATACCCTATTTACCTTAAAATTCATTTTATCATAAACCTCACACGAAAAACCCACAAACATGTTTCACACCCACATCACAATTTAATAAAACACTTCAGTAATTTATAAAACATTATAAAAATGTTTGACATCTTAAATCACCTCTTTACCTTTAAAAACCCATCTTAAATGAATACAATCACCAAAATAGTACATGTACCACATATTCCCGCTTTTTTTAACTCACTAAATCATTTTCAATTTTCATAAAACAAACCCAAGGGGTATAACCATGTTTTTGACACAAAACCCATTTCAAAACCCTCATTCACGGCCAAAATCATACTAATACCAATCCAAAACTGAATTTTTATCCATGAAAAAAATTTATTAATCCAATATCAAGTGTTATAAAATTACGTCAAATAATACCACAAAAGATACACATGAAAAGCACACATTTCTATAAAACACTTTCATTAAGTATAACAAGGTTTTATACATAAAACCCATTCAAAAACCCCATTTTGAGAACCACATGACACTAAATCATTAGAAAACCCAAATTGGAAGCCTATTTCAATAACTAATAAATCACTTTCATATTTTATAAAACTACCACAAAATATATCACATGACTTACATTTGAAAAACACACAAATTTAAACAAAAATATAAATTTAATACTAAATGCTTTACTAATGGTACCAAAAAATGTTTTCGCACCACACAAAACAGATTAGGAACATGCCAAATTTATAAACCAAGCAAGATAACGGATCAATAATTTATTACACATGGAATAACCTGCCTTTTTAGTCAAAACCCCCAAATCTTGGTGGGAAACATCAACCACACCACCGCCGCACAACAAGGTAGTGAAATCGAGACCTAGACCACAATATTTGACCAAAAAGACATCAAGTAAAACCCTAGGTACGAACCCTAACTTATAGACATGATGAACTTCAAGAAAGAGGAAATAAAACTAAATAAAGAAGGAAGAAACCAAGAAGGAATTCACTTACTTGAAAGATCTTGAGGTTTCTCCACCAAATCCTCCATCATAAATGAGTTCCATGGGAGGTTTAAAGATCATAGAGGCCTCCCATGTCTTCTAGGGTCAAATGGGAGAAGAATTTGAAGGATTAGGTTTATTTCCATGAGGTCAAAAATGGAATTTTAAAAATATTTTTAATGACCTAGACACCTTGCACGATTTGGCTGCACCATTTAGTAAACCGTGCAACCAAACTGTGCAACATGTTCTGGCCACCCAAAACCATTCCATTATCTTCCAAAATTAGGGGGTCCAAGGGGAGAAAATTTTGGAAAGATAGACCAAGGATAGGGGAGAAAAATTCCCAAAACAAAGGACTCTCCTCAGCCCAAAACGCATCAAACTCATGGGTATAAACCACATCGATAACTTATCCCACAAGTGGTGCCACTAGGAGTGCCACTAATCCAACTCCAAAATTCCATAAACTCACACCATCCCCTTGATAAAATAGGATTCTAACTACCATAAAAGTACCCCAATACTAAGGTCATATATCAATAACACAAGAGGCACCAAAATTCAAACCTGGAACACCTGGAAACCAAGAGAAATCTAATAACCAAGATTGTATTTGAAACATAGCATTGAATAAAAAATCCGGGTGTGACATGGAAGGTTTTTTTAACTTTTTTAAATAACTTTATTACTATGTTATATAATTTTGTGATATTCTTTCCATTTTCCAATATCATTAATATGTCATTATATAATATTATTTTCATTGAATATAAGAAAAGTGAAAATGAAGATTTTTTATATGGTGAAGTTTATTTGATGTAGAAAATATTGTTTACTGAAAATAAATTCTTGAAAAAGATTTTTAATAATATTAAAGAAGAATCAAGAAACATAGAAACAAAAAGAAGTTCAAAATAGAATTTACTAAAGTGTATAATCTATTTACCAAACAATATTTTCCCAAAAAACACTTCAGACAAAGACTTTATAAGAATATATATCATTTCAATTTACTAAATCTGTATAAATGAGAAGTTTTTACAATGCCATTAGATGAAACAAGTCATTAGTAAAAGATGGAGTATTTATCCAGAAGTAATATTTTGATATTTTTATAATTTTAAAGGGATAATTCAAAATGAAAAATTTAAATTAGTGCACTAGTAAAATAATATTGGTTGTGCCTGAAGTCTTTAGAAGTTCAAACAATATAGCCAACCTTCTTCACTGGGTAAAGAGAAACAAATTGAGGAAAATGATTTGGTATGAAATTTTGATGGAATATTTTTCTTACAACCTATTTAAATTTTATTTTTTTCACATTAGGAATTGTGCTGGTGAAGGAAAGACAAATGGAAAAAAATCCATTTGAAAAACATCTGTTGGAAAAAAATTCTTAATTTTTACCAAACATAGGATGCTAATGAAAATAAATTATTTAAATGATGTTGTGGAAGGGTGTTCATATAAACCATAGTTTTCAATATATTTTTTTGTAAATTCATCTGAAAAATAATTTATCTGAATGAAGAAAATTTTAGTTACCATGTTTTTTGATCAGGCAGAGACGACTACATTAAATAGTTGAGAATCAGAAAAAAAAATTATTTATGATATAAGATGAAAATTTAAGATGAGTTGTTTACTTATGAATTTGGAGATAATGAATATGTTTGGAAAGATATTTCACCATATAGACGAGTTTTCTTAATTATTTCAATAGGAAAGAATCCCATGGATTTAGAAGTTGTTTCATTATATAAAATTATATATAGTCCAAACTTTTACAACGATGTGTTGTGTATTTTAAGAATTTTTTTATCTATAAAACTTCAAAAGGTTATAGAATGTTCTTTAACATATTATGTTAAGGAATTTTGAGAAGGTTTGGAATGTTATATAATTCAAAGAAGATTTATAAATATTTTAGAAGTGTTGAGAAGAATCTAAAAAATTACAAATGAAAAGGTGATCTAGAATATGAGATTTAGTTAGTAGAAGGTAAAATGTGTTCCTCACCTTTTTAACTTCTCGAACAACCATATAAAGGGGTGGAGAGTACAATGTACATAACACTATTCATATGTATAAAAATCTGAATCGTTGTAGAAGTTGTGTCAATATGAGTTTCTAACTACATCACTTATGGGTTGAATAATTCTGGATAGAGTATTTTATTAGAGAATCAGATAGACATCTAGTTAAGAGAACAATATAGAAAAATTAGATAAATTTTTTCCATGAATAATTTCAGTCTTAATGGTTTTGATAATTAGAGAGATCACATGTTATAAATATTATGTAGTTTCAATGAGAAACATCAGAAGTACATTCACCAGACTAAGAAAATGGTCATTGAATGGACTGTATTAGACTGAGATATTGATTTGAAATTTGAAATGATTGTTTATGGAGAAATATTTACAAATATTGAAATATTTTTTGTTATCTTGGTTGTGTAATAAAATTGTTTTAAATGGATGGGAGTCAATATACCCACATATATCTAATGATAAATGGATTCTAATAGAAGTTGGCTCAAATTTGTATTCACTTATTTCTAATAGTGAATTTTTATGGACCCAAGAGAGTTTCCATAGAAAGGATATAGGTTCGTTCACTAAAGCTAAACATTGTAAATATTTTTTCCTCGTTTACTTCCTTAGCTTTTCATGATTTTAATATTGTTATAAAAGTTGATAAGGAAAATAACTCTAATAGATTGTAGGTTTTAGGTTTCATAAAGATGAAAATTTATAAGAACATAATAATTGATTCAAAAATTTCAATTTTTCAAGGATTCAGTGGTCCTATGAAAATTAAAAATCAAATCATTTTAAGAACCAAACATAATATCATCAATATAAATTTTCACAACTAAAATATCATTCAAAATTATTTTGATAAAAAATGTAGGATTTAATTTTCATTTAGTAAAATAATTTTGAATAAAAATAATATATGTATATTATATTAAGAATAATGTGGTTATTTAAAACCATATATATAATTTGATAATTTAAAAAAATTATTATGAAATTTATCATTTTTTAAACTGGGGGTTGAGAAAATTAAAATTGTTCATATATAAAATCATTTAAAAACATTCATTTGAAATGAATTTAAAATAATGTAAAATTTTAAAACATGAAAAAAAAATAATAGATTCATTCAAAGTAATAGGCACGAAATATTCATCGAAATACGTAACTTTATTGTGAAAATAACCTTCAACAAAAACTATAGAATTATTCTTAACCATTTTACCAAATTCATCCATTTTATTTCAAAAAACCATTTGGTTCCAACAATATTCTCATCTATGTGGAATTTAAATAAATTCTAATAATTATTTATAGAAAACTGATTAATTTTACCTTACATTGAAATAATCCAATTTTAATTATTCAGTGAATCAAAAAATTATTTTTCAAACAATCCGAAACAAAATAAAAACTTTTATAAATATTTGAAACAAAAATATTATTATTAATAACATAATCAACATTACAAATGAAATTATTAACATGGTGGTCATTATAAACCTTCTATAACTTTGGTATAGAATGGAAATGAGTAATCCCCCCCATAAATAGTCAAAATATCTTGTGGTTTCTATTCTCTAAAATTAAAATAATTAAAATTATCTTTAAAATCATCTAAAAAATAGTTTTTCTTCAAACCATCATAATTTATTTAAGCTAAACATATTCCTATAAAATAATATTTACTTCTTTATAAACACAAAAAAGTTACTTTTATTAGTATTTCTAAGAAAAATATATTAAACACCTCTAGAATCAAATTTATTTAGGTTGTACTTAGAATTTATGATAAAAACATTAAACCCAAAAACATTATAATAATTTACATTAGATTTATTAATGTTAAACAATTAATATTGGATTTTATTTTTAAAAAATATTATTATTAATATATTTAAAATTTAACAATTTGTATTAATAAACTCCTCCCAAAAACATTTATGTAAATTATATTCATTTAATATAGTTTTAACCATTTAAATAACAGTTCTACTATTTTGTTCCAAAATAACATTTTATGTGGCGTTATGGAGTAGAAAAGTTATTAATATAAAAATTTTCTTCATAAACTATTTTAGTGTCAAAATCAAAAATTGAAGATAAATTTTAACATCTAGTTGAAACAATTAAGTAACCGTTTTTTCTCTCTTGAGATAATAAAAATATATAAATCAAGACAAAGTTTCACTTTTACGAGACATAAATAAGTCCATGTAAATCTACTTAAATCATCAACAATCAAAATAACATATTTATGAGTTCCTAAACCAGTAACACTTATAGGACCAAATAAATATAAACAAATAAGTTCTAACCGTCTAGAAGTTATAACTTCATTAAAATATTTAAAACGAATTCTATATAGTTTAACTTTTAAATAATAATGATAAGTAATTATTTTACTAATTAAAATTTTACATAAAATTAATTATTTGGTGACCAATTAATTATAAATGAAAATAAAAACCATTTAAAAATAAAAGAATTTTTAATAAATTTTTTTATGCACAAAAAAACAATTTACATGAATAAATTAAGCAAAAAACTTTTGGTGAATTATTTTAATGAATTTTATAAATTATATATTCAATAAAATTTTTATCATTCAACTTATGTGTTTCATAGATATAAGATAAAAATAAATCCAATTTTTTTTAAAAATCTTTATATTTTCAATAAAGAAGTTTAATTGTATTTTTTGAACTTATTTTAAAATTAATTTTTTATACTTTTATCGAATTTATTTTAAAAAATAATATTTATTTTTTAAAACTAAAAATATAAAATATCTTGGAGAGAATTTTTTAGAATTGTCAGGAAATATAATATTTTCAATGATTAGTAAATAATACTTGTCTTTATTAAGAATTTTTATTTATTTAAAAGCATTTAAATACCTAAAAATTATTTTAATACTGTTTAAAAGTAAAATTAGTTCAATTCTATACTAATTAATACAGTTTAGGTTATTAGAATCAATTTTATATTGATTTTTTTATATAAAAAATTTTTGTCTTTAAAAAAATTCATCTCTGGAAAACTAGATTCTCATCACATCCACAGGTTTAATTTTAAATTACATTTCTCTACCTATGTGAATGAAATTTAGAAAAATGGATTCGATATTTGGAATCAAAATATTTATATTTTATAATAATTTCAACATTATTTTATGTCAAAATGAATAGTAAAAATAGTAAAAATTTATTACCATAGTCAAGGTTAAAACAGGCTTAATAGGTCATCCCCATATACTAGAGTCCTCGGTGAGATCAAGAATCCATTATTGTAAGAATTTATGTTAAACATAAATAGTCTTTCCAAAGAAGTGGTAGTGTATTAGACTATGAGTTTTTGTTTTACTTCTTCTTGTAACTCCTTAAAATATTCTTAAATTATGATAATATAATAAAACCATTATATCCCATATACATATATGTTATTATGTTAAACGAATAACTTAAATCCATCTCCTCTTCCACAAAATGGGATATAAAATCATCATTTGTGTGTAGGGATGACTACTACCTCATAAACTGATGTTATTAGTTTTCCATCACCACCTCTCATGGCTGGATGTAATGATGGATTTAATATTTATATATGATATTTATGATATTATTATATATATTGAATTATAATATCACAAATACCTTCTTATCTTCTGACCTATTGTAAAATAATAACATCACTAATGTGTACAGAGGACTACCGCCTCATGAACCAATGTGATATGTTTTTCATTAGTATTTTAATTGGATGGTAATAAATATATATTAAAAGAACAAAAATAATATTTTTAAAAAAATTATAAATTTTTAATTATTATATCACATATAACTTCTAACTTTCTATTCTTTTGGGGATACGATAATGTCTCTCGTGTGTACGGAAGACTACCACCTCCCGAAGCGATGTGATTTTTTTCACTCACACTTTACAGGGAAGTTAATTATGGAAAAGTTAATGAATATATATAATAATTTTGAAATTAAAATGATTATGCAATAGTTATATATTATCTACCTTTCTTTCATTTCATCTGTCGAAAAAATGTAAATAGTGTTCATGTATACGTATCAGCAACCGTCTCTATGAATTGTGTATTTCATTTTTATCTCTAAATTTTATAGATTACTATGAATACATATATATTGAATATATATATATGTTATTTATATCATGTTTAACCTTTTTAATATTTTGGAACAATGATAAAGGTAAAATTACCAAATATAATAAAACAAAACACACTTGAAAGAACTAAACAGTTATTTCACAAAATGTGACTTTAACATGAAATTATTAATAAATGGTTAATAAAAGGTTATAAGTAAATCATATATAGTATGATATATATAATTATGGTTATTTAATATATTTATAATAAGCTGCTACTTATTGTACAATAGTTTCAAATGTGTGTGAAAGAAATTGTGACTTATGGTAAGGGATTTCAGTCTCACTTAAATTTCCTATGAGACCCATGGGATATTCACCACATGTTTATTTTATGGGGTGTATATACCAACCATTAATGTATTTTATGAATATTTCCCTCACAATTTTGAGGATTTACATATCCATTTTTGTATCTCTCTTTCATGGGATTTATGCTTCAAAGGTTACCGAAGCGGTAAGGGAATTTTGTTTCAAATTTCCCTCTTTGGGGAATATGTTATCTTATGAACTGATATTCTTTAATGAGGTTCATATACTTACCATTTTATATGTTATATCCTGAATCTAATTTTTTCATGATATTTAATGTTTTATTTTATGTTGTTCTTTAATAGGTATTATTATATTAACGATACTAATGTTGTAAAAAAATTATATTACAATCTCATTGTTTATCGGGATTGTTTTTATTAAGTTATTTATGATTATTTATTATGATATTCCTCTCAATAAACTCATTTATTTAATTCTCATATGGTTATTTCATTAGAATAAATGGTTTCCCTTCATTTTACCCTCTTAATGTACTAATTATTCCAAAATAATGTTTTCATAGATAACTAACCTTATTTAATTATTTAGTCGAAAACCATTTTTCATATAATATCCTTGTTTTCTAGAAACAAATAATTAAATTTTTAATATTACTTTATAATTTTTTAAAGTTATTTTTACCTTTGTTTTACTTTTTAAAAGTGATTTTAAAAGTAATATTCATGTCATTTTCAAAATAAGGCACATTTGAATTTTACCAAATGTTTAATGAATCTAAATTTTAATGTGTATGAAATTTCCCATCATCTTGAGAAATCAATTTTTTAAGGATTATTTTATAATTTTCAAAGTTTAGTTTCAAATAAAAATATTTTGATAATGTTTTATGTTTAAAAAAACAAAGTGTAAAGGATATTTTTCCTCAAGAAATGTTTTAAATGATTTTATATCTTCCTTTATATGTTTTCATAGTTATTTTAAAGGAAAATGATCATCATAATATTTTATGAATTCCCAATTTTAAAAAGGTGATTTTCAAATAAATGTGATTTTCTTTAACAAATGTTTTAAATTATTTTTCTTTTAAAATCATTTTCAATCTAAGATGACATCCTTTGATGTTTTTTAATATTTTATAGGGATATGATCCAATAATAAAATATTTATTATTTATCTAGATGGTTTATGCTTATTTTAAAGTGATATTTATGAAACCCTTTCCTTTCCCATGTGTTATATTATAATGAATTTATGAGATAATTGTGATACCCATTTTTTTTCTGTAGGATATTCTATGATGGAATGTTTTATAAAACACATTTATTTTAATGGGTGCTGATGTGATGAATATTTTATTATATTATAGAACATATATTTGTGGTTACCATTATATGATAGTGGTTATGTTATATCCATGGAATTTGATCATATAATAAAAAATATGAGTGAGACATATAACTCCCTCCAATGCATTGAGTAATTATTAATGTTATATGGGGTAAAAAGGAAAACAAGAGATTATCCCAAGCCAGAAAGAGGGTACCCTGGTGGTTCGACCAAGCCCAAAAGTGGGTACATGGGAGGTTATCCCAAGACCAACGATAGTACACAGATCCTCAGAACAATCTTAACAAGTTATAAATGTCTTAGTTGATATCATTGACATAATATTTTTTATCCTTATGTGTATGCTACAAATCTATGGCTTATGACAATGTTATGGTCTCATGGGAAATATATATTTATTTTATTATGATTCATGTGTTATAAACTATAAATATTTAAACAATGACATTAATTTATGATCTATGATATTAAGGGTATGGTTTTCAAATGTTATGATCATGTTCTCATATCCACATGCTCATGTTATATTGATATATCCGTTGTTTACCCTTAATGAGCATTTGAGATCACCCTTTAGTTTGTTTCCTTTCACCAGGATATAAAAAAATTTATTATTTATGATATGTATAAGAAGGGTTATTATTATAAAGAACTTAGTGGGAGATGACATAACACACTTATGGATGAGTTGTTTATGATTCCACGTTTCCAAAGGCACTATAAGTAAATGATTCTAGAATGGATAGTTATGTTATGTAATGAATATTTTTCTATTAATGTGTAATATATATTCATTAAAATTTTGGTTCTTTACCATTGGTATAATAGAAAGGTTTAGTTAAACTTTGGGAAAATTATTAAAAACATTTGTGAGACTCCTAGGGAAATTTATAATGATATTTCTAGGGATATGTCTAAGGAAAAGTATAAGGATGAGTCAAAGTATAGGAAAATGTCCCATAATTTTGGTAAAGGATAAAGAGAGTTGTTTATAAGAAATTATATACCTATCTATTTACTACATGTATATTTGGATCTAACACAGTTGTACCTATGGCGATAACTCTGAAAAAGGTGCATTAAGATGGGTCAATCTTTGTATGGTACATGAAAATGGGTCGTGATGCACACATGGTTTGACTATCCCATGGGATATGCTTTCAAAATTCAAAACCTATTTACAAAACATCATGAAGTATTTGAATAATGATCATAAATGACTATGGTTAGACCTAAGATGACTTTGATGGAAAGTAAGGCGTCATTATTTAGACATACTATAAGTGATTTTCATGGTTTTTTTTGTTTTCTACATTGAATATTGTTCCTCACACTATGTTTTTTGGTTTTATTCAATGGAAGGAACTGGAAGGAATTAGGATAAAATTGAATGTGATAGACAATTATTTGATGATAAACCAAATGATATGATGACTGGAGTAAAAGATATTATTATAACACCCAATAATTTATCACGATATATGATTCCAAATTAGAGCATAAACAACCCTCGTACTTACCAAAGAAGATAAGTAAAGTGATCAATGGGATCTTGGGTAGTGGAGGTAATGGAGGAAAGAACATTAAATTCTATATATGTCAAGAATATGGGAAGAAGCACTCCAGGGAATGTATTAAAGAAATAAAAATATGTTTTATATGGGGAGAAAAATGGTGTAGATCAAGTAATTTCTAACATAAAATAGAAAGATTAGTTAATGCAATGGATAGGAATATTGGTCTCTCTTTGTTATGATCAATATATGAATGTTTTAAATGTGTAAATTTTGGTCATTATGAAAATATATGTACTTGGGGTAAAGATCAATAGGAAGATCAACAAGGTTGCATGAGTAATGTTTTTACTCTTGTTAATGAAGATAATACAAATGAAATATGAAAGGAATGAGGTATTAAGGAAAAAGGTAATGAATCCTAGTTAATAGTTTAATAATGAAGTGTTTATGTATTGGAGTTCAAGAATTATGAAATATTAAAAGAATTTTTTTATATGTTTCTCATTAAGGTTGTGCAAGAATATGTTTAATGTTACAGATAACCTAGAAAAGTGAATTAATGGAAATGTAATATTTTATGAAAAACACATGATTAAAAGAAAATAACCCTTAATATGATCCTAATGTCGAGATAATTATATTGGGATAAATAAATTATTGATATATATAAATTAAATTAGATATTATTTATTACTATAGAATTGATTAATGATTCAATTATAACGTTTTTGATGTTATCTTGATAAAGTTTACAATATTTTCTGGATTTATAGAATATATCCAATGATTTGTGTTATATTTGAGGAGTGTGGAGTCATGTATGTTTTTAATAAGGTTTTATGGTAGTTCACATAAATACCATGTTTCAAGAGAATAAATAATTAAGGTATTCATATGTTTGGTATATGAAAATTGAAAGACACTTTATGATTATTATGGGTTTAATGATAGGTTTAATTTTAAAATTTAGTGACTTTATTTCTAAATTTTTGGGATTTTAGTTCTGGTTAGACTTAGAGGATCCTTAAAGTTAACTATTCATGGAATAGTTAAAGATGAACAAATGATGAATATTTGGATATTAATATATTATTTAACCATATTATTATTTATCTATATTGGATAAATTATGCTAACCATTTTTCTATTGGTAAATTTTTAGAGGTTTACTGAATAAGTTCTGGACATTTTGATGATTTTAGTGCTTAAAGAATGTATAAAATCATCATGAATATTCTTTTCATAGAGAAAAATATTAAGTAGAAATTGATCAACGAACAACTAACATATGAAATTTTTCTTATGATATAAAGTAATGTTTATCCCTATATATTTGTGTCCCTTTGAAAATCTTGATCATATAGAGATAATATCTTGTCGTTAGTGCTTCTATAGATCCTTTATCAATTCTATGATGTGTTCCACGTAACTCTTCTGAGGATGTATATTCCTGATCATTCAATTGTACTAAACTTATAGGTTTTACCACTATATAAATATATTTCTTGTGAGGAGAAGAAAGTGGACATTCAAGATTATAGAGAAAATGTGATTCAAAACAAAACCACTTTCCTGGTCAAAATTTTGTAGAGAAACCACCAACTTGAGTAAGCTATGTGGGAAACTAAGGATGTGATGAGGTATAATTATCCCTAATTTTTTTATCATAGTAATTAATTTCAAGGGATAAATTAATTTTTTGTGGGGTATAATGTAACAATCGAGGTTTTATGAAATATTTTTTCAAATAAATTTAATTTCATTGATATCTTATATTACACACAATAATGTTTTTTAATGAAAAATATCATACTATTACAATAATATTATTTAATATACTAATTTTAACATATCCATTGGAATGGTGTGTATGATGAGGATTAAATAAACTATTAAAATATATGTCTTACACATTTATATAAAATGAATTCTTTGGTGACCAATTAATTTTAAATGAAAATTGAAACCATTTGAAAATAAAAGAAATAATCTTATGAAAAACTAATTTTGTTCAAAAAAAATCATTTTACCTCAATAAACTAAACAAATCACATTTATTTAATGATTTTAATGAAATTTAAGTATTATATATTTTATAAAAATTTTAGCATTCATCTTATGTGTTTTCTAAACACCAGTTTTGTCCCAGTTACTGAAATTATTTTAAAGTTAATTTTTTTATCTTTAAAAAATATATTTTAAAAGATAAAATTAATTTTCTAAATCTTCATGTAAAAATTATCGCGGAATGAATTTTATATAATTTTCTTAAAATATAAACTTTTCAGTGAATAATAAAAAATAATAGTTTTACTAAGATTTTTTTTTCTTTTAAAGAATTTAAAAGAATAAAAATTATTTTAATATTTTAACTATATCAATTATATAATTTTTAATCCAATTTAGATTATATTTATTAATTTCATATTAAATTTTGATATATAAATTATTTATACTTTAGAGAATTTTCTCTTTGGAAAACCTCTTTCTCATCACACTGGTGGGTTTGATTTTAAATTAAAAGTTTCCACTTATATTAATGGAATTTAAAAAAAATTATTCTAAATTTTTATTTATAATTATTTATATTTTATAATATATTAAATTTTTATTTTGTGAAAATGAATAGTAAAAATAGTAAAAATTAATTACCATGGTTAAGATTAAAACATGTTTACCAGGGGTTAAACTAAAAATATAAGGGATAATTTAACCCAAACAATTATACAAAACCCATGTCATAGATTATTTTCACCCTTATAACATATAAACATCAATACCAACCCATTTTGGAGCCTTTGTAATGTGAAAAACATTGGTACAATTTATTCTTTTCAAAAATTTCGAGTGTGTCTTCTCACCCCCTTCTCAAAGGCCACCCCTTATCCTATCCTATTTACACTTCCAAAACCCATTTTAGTATTAAATAACATCCCAAATACATTAATAAAATCCCTCCGCACATCTTATAGTACTTATTTAGATCATAAATCCTACGTAGTAAGTAATTAGGTTAAACCTATTAAGGTTGTCCACAGAATAGGTAATGTTTTAAAACTATTTGTTTTTGTTTGACTTGTTCATATAACCCTTTAATATTTATTAAATTATGATAATATAATAAAAATATTATCTACCATATAATTATATGTTATTATGTTAATTTAATATCTTATATAAATCTCCTCTTCCATTAAATTGGATACGAAATCATCATTCATGTGTACAAACAACTATCGCCTGACGAACTAATGTTATTCATTTTTCATTCAAGAATCTCAAGGATGGATATAATGATGGATTTAATATTTATAAATTATATTTATGATATTATTATACTTTTTAAAATATAATACCACACCTATATTCATAATTTCCAACCCTTTGGAAAACAATTATTTCGTTCGTGTGTACGACGAACTACCGCCTCGCCAACTGATGTGATATGTTTTTCATTATTATTATAATTGGATGGTAATAAGGATATATTAAATGAATATATATTATATTTGAAACATAATTTAACTTATTTAATTATTAAATCTTGTATACCTTCTTACTTTTTATTTTATGTGGGATATGATAACGTCGTTCGTGTGTTTGGTGGACTATTGTCATTCGAAGTAATGCAATTTGTTTTTGACTAACACTTTGAATGGAAGGTGATTATGATAAATTTTATGAATATATTTGATATATATTACATTAAAACAATTCTTTAACAGAGTTATATTTTTTACCTTTCATTCATTTTATTCACCAAAAAAATGGAAACAATGTTCATGCATAAGTACGCCCTACCGTCTCCAAGAACAGTGTATTTCATTTTTATCCTTAATTTTTAGATATAACTTCAAATAAATAATATATATATATTTGTGAGATATTTATATCATATTTATCCTTTTTTATACTATGTAACTATTATCAATGTAAAAGAACCAAATATACCAAATGAAAACATAGATAAAAAACTAAGCAGTTATTGCCTGAAACATGACTTTAACATAGAATTGTTATTAAACGAGTAATAAGAGGTCATAATTAAATCATATATGGTATGATATATATATAAGTATGGTTATATAATATATTGAAAATAAACTAAAATTTATTATATATTAGGATTTAACATGTATGAATGATGTCGAGACATAAGGTAAGGGATTTCTGTCTCACATTTATTTTCTGTGAGAGACATGCCATATTCACCAGCTGTTTAATATATGTGGTATATATACTACCCATGAATTTATTTCAAGATTATTTTATTTAAAATTTACTAGATTTACATATCCATTTGAGTATCTATCTTTCATGGGTTTTACATTTTAAAAGTTACCAAAGCGGTAAGGGAGTTTTGTCTCAAATTGCCTTCTTTGGGACATAAGTTATGTTATGATCCCATATTATTTTATGAGATGAATATAATTATAATTTGACATTTTATATCATGAATATAATTATTTTAATGATATTAAAAGTTTTATTTAATGTTATTATTTAATAGGTCTTGTGAATCAAAAGACACCAAAGATGTAAAACTTTTATGTTACAATCTCATTGTTTATCGTGATTGTTTATGATTATATTTCCAATGATATAATCTTATGATTTATCTCTAATAAAACTCATTTATTTTATTATTGTCTAATTATTTATTTATAATATTTTTCCTTTAATTTTTCTCACTTTGTGTACTCAGGATTCGAAAATAATGTTTTTAAATTAAATCGACCTTATTTCACTCTTCGGCCAGAAACCGTTTTTTTCTTCCATATCCATGATTTAAATAAACAAATTCAAATTTTGTTTAATATTAATCTAAGATTTTATAATTTCATTTTTCAACTTTTTATAATTTTTAATTTTTTTTATAAATAAATCATCATGTAATTTTGAAAACAATGCCCATTTTTCATTTACCAAAAATGTGAAACGAATCATTCTTTTAATGTGTATGATATTTCCCACCATTATGAAAACTAAATTTTTTAAAAAATAAATTATAAGTTTCAAAGGATATTTTAAAATAAAAGGATTTTTAATTTTTTTTTATGTTTTCAATTTTTTTTTCAAATTGGAAAGTGTATTTTTCTCAAGAAATATTTTTAATTTTTTTTTAATTTTTTTTTCAAGGTTAATTTCAACGAAAAGGATTTCAAAAATATTTTATGAATTTATAGTTTTAAGATGGTTATTTTAAAATAAATATTATTTTCATTAAGAAATTTTCCATGCAATATTTCTTTCAAAATCATTTTCCATCTAAGATGGAATAATTTGATGCCACTTAATATTTACTAAGGATGTGATCTAATTATACCATATTTATTATTTATATGAATGGTTTATTTTTATAATGAAGATATTTTTAAGAAACCTATTCCATTTCCATGGGTTATGACAAGATGAATTTATGAGATAATTATGAGACCTATTTCCTTTATATGAGTTATTCTTTAATGGAGTTTTTTATGAAACCCAATTCTTTTCCTAATTTCTAATGTGATGAATGTTTTATTATCTTGTGCCACACTTATGTACGGTTTTCATTATGTAATAGTGGTTTCATTATAACCAAGGATGGTGGTAAAGTTACAACCAATTATTATTTGGACCTATATCTCCCTTAAATGTTTTGGGTAATGATTAATTTTATATGTCCTCAAAGAATGCATGGGATGTTATCCCATTTCTAAAAGAGGGTACATAGGTGGACAGTCCAAGATCAAAATAGGGAACATAGAGGTTATCCCAAGCCTAAGGTATGTACATAGGTGGTCATGCTAGGCCTAACATGTTATAAATTTATTCGTGGATAACCTTGACATAATATTTTCTACACTTATGTGTATTCCATAAATCTATGTCTTATAAACATGTTACGCTCTCATGGATCATGATCATTGATTCCATTTTTTAATTCCTTATTAACTATAATGATTTATGAAATGACTCTCATTTATGATTTATGATATTAAAGGTATGGTTTTCAAATTTTATTCTCATATTCCCATTCCCATATACTCATGTTATATTTATATCTCCCTATTTACTCTTACTAAGCATCTAAGATAACCCTTTCTTATGATTCCTTTCCCCAAGATATGGAGAAAGCTATAATGTAAGATATGCCTAATAAGGTTTCTATTTGGGATGAAATTAGATGGATATGATGTAGCTCACTTATGGACCAATTGTGTATGGGTCTAAGTTTACAAAGGCACTATACCTAAACAATTTTGGCATGGATCGTTATATTATAGAATGCATATTAATCTATTAATATTTAATATTTATGCATGATAATTTTGGGTCTTTACATATGATTCCATAAGACATCATCTATTTATCTGGCATTAAGAAGCTTGAAATTCTAGTTAATTAATTCATAAAAATCAATAGAATAAATATTATCTTTTCCATTTTCATAAAATATATCATTTTCATTTTTTAAAACTAAAAATTTATTATATTCAAATTTATCACACATTCCATAACCACATTATTATGAAATACTAATCAATTTATGGGTAAAAACATCGGTTTATAAACTTTATAAATCTAAATAATATTAAAAATTCGTACTTCCCTAAATCCTTTAATTGTTCCTTTTGATTTATAATCAAATGTCACAAAGTCTTCATTAGAAAGATTTTTTGATAAAAACTTTGATGGATATCCATTCATATTTTTAGAGGTAATAAATTCCATACACCATATATATTTTAAGCTCTTAAGGAATGTTTTATAAAATATTAATTAAGTATAAATCACTTTTGGCACCCATGTTATCTTGGGTACAACCTTGTTACTATAAGTGTTCTTTGTAACAGATAATATTTTTTTTTGAAATTATTCATGATTAATCATAAAATATAAATTATTTAAATAAAATTATCATTATAGAAAAAAGATTTAGAAAATCATGAAAAACACTCAATAATGTAATTCTATTTCATATAGCATTTAAATAATATAACATTTGATATAATTCCTTTCGAAATTTTAACAAAACAAATATTTAAATATTTTAATAAAATGAGGACTATAACCAAAACTAGTTTTATCATTATTTTATTTCCTCATGAACATCAACTTATCAAATTTTTCATTACATTGGACAATAATATATAATTTTTTTTCAAACAAGAAACTTATTTTTTGAGAATATCAATCACCATTTGAATAGAATGAAATTCATCATAAATATTTATTTTTGAACATCAAAAATAATTGCTCAAATTTTTAATATATTCCTTAAAATTTTCATTTTCCTTTAAAATAATGTCCACTTAAATATGTTGAACTTTATTTAAACAAGAATATAAATTTCTTAAATAATCATTTTATTTATTGAATTTATTAATTTAATTTATAAGCTTCTAATTCCATAATTTTAATTTTTTATATAATTTAAAAAATTATAAAACTTATTTTTTATTTTTTATCCTCTTCTTATAGGGAATAAAATATATATCCATAATTATAAAAATCATAATTTTAACATGAATATGAATCCATAAGAACCTCATGTTTATTTTTATCCTTCATAAAAAAGATAGTAGATTATTTTTATCTTCTTGATACATAATTATATTTTGATTCATCTTTAAAAATTCATCCAGCATATTCACATAACTCCTTTATGTATTTATTATCCTTTATATCATGTTATAATTTTAAACAATATGATTTAATATGTACCTTTTTCCTATATTTATAACATGTTAGATCTGAAGCACTATTATGTTTACCAGAGGTCCCTTTGTTTCCTTTTTTGTTGTCCTTCTGATCTTTTATATGTATCTTCTTAAATTATCACTTTTTCTTCATTAGATTATAAATACATTTTATTATGTTAAAACTTTTTCCTTTTTCACATTCCTATTCCAAAAATTCAAAAGAGTTATAAGCAACCTTTATATGTGATTTGAATGAAATACCTTTCTTCGGTAAAGTATCTTTTTTCACAATATTATTTAACTCATGTTCATATAAAATAAGTGATTTGATGATTTGATCTGATGTGTATTCTTATAAATTCTTACTATCATCGATTGTAACCTTATTTGGAATCAATTTCCTAGATATAGACCTTATTTCACTTACACCAAGTATATGGTTCTCCAATGTTTCTCCTAGTGAATTCATTCCATTTACAATTCTTTTGAATTAGTGGAACATTTGATTAACAATTTCATCTTCACACATATTTAAATCTTGGTTCTCCACATAAAATAATTTCATTTTCTATTATAATAATCTTATTTTATCCATGTTTGGTAACATTTATGATCTTCTACATCCTAAGAGTAGTCTTAAATGAAGACACATGACACACTTCTATTAATAGACTAATAGAAAATATGTATTACTTTATAATTAAAAACATTTTAAGTAGAATAGTTTCTTATAAGAGTATCCAAGTTAGATTATGATTGTTTTTATAGTTTTACCATAATCTACCATTGTTATATGATTAACTGTTTATGTTATGCCTCTATTTTGGACTTTCAATAACCATAGCTATTTCCATAAAATTGAGGTCACTTATGAGAAATTTATAAACTGTTTACATTCATTCCTACAATATAACAATGTTATTTTCCATTATAGTGTTATTTCTAAGATAAAAAATGATCACAATAATGTATAAATTGTATACTATAAATCAAAGAGGAATAGTTTCTTGATATAAGGTGTTTAAAATCAATAAAATAAACAATATTTCTAATATAGCATTAATAAGGTCCAAAAACTTTTTATCATTATTATGATATCAATTAGAGTATTAGAATAATCTACCCTTATAATTTCAGCCTTTAACACTAAGGGTTTTCTCATAATTATGATGATAGATGGTCTGGAGGGGGAAATAGACTAGAATAAAATTTTAAAGAGATAGATTAATTATCAAATTTAATAAATATAGTAAATTTGAACAAAAAAATAAAAGAAAAAACACAAGGAACTTTTCTAACAGTTTAATCCCAAGTGGAACTACTCTACTCTTATACCTCTATACTATGTGATAGATACATTTCTCACTATATATATATTTGAGTGGTAACTATAAACTGATTACAAATTAATTTTACTAGTGGAAGTATAATCAATACACCTAAATTTTGTATGGGGAGTCACATCCAAATTACAATACTAAATTAAATCTTTGAGATTTACCACATAAATATTATTGAATTTAAAAAACTAGAGTCATAACTCGAATAAAAAGAATGATTTTGTATTGAAAAGAAAAATAGAATGTTAGAGCACGTGTGGGAGACGGGAAATACTATTAATATTGTAAAAAAAAGGATGAAATAAATAAAAGATGAACATGATAATCATAGGTATTGGTTCTTAAGTATTGGTTCATCTCATCACATTAAAACCTATAGAATTAAAAGTATTTTAGGTAAATTCCTTAAGATATCATCTGATATAAGTTTAATTATCCTCACATGATCACATACTTTCACAACACTTGAAAATATAATGTTTCGTGTTGTAGTAAAGTAGTAGTATAACTATATATCTTTTTGTGTATGAATCTTATGATTCAATAAGCATTGTTCGATCCCACTTTTAATTAAAAACAACTCAATATATCCAATACATTCATTAATAATTTAAAACATAAAATATTAGATAAATAATTATCGAAGGTAGAGATATATATGTTATCATTAGATGATAATAACAAAAAAATTAAAACAAATAAAGAATAATTATAACTAAGTATAAATAATCATCAATGAATTTAACTAAACTCTGAAATACTAGGTTAAATAGAATTCCAATCAGTTTCCTTATAATTCAAAATTCAAAAACCTATAGAATAGATACATGTAGACACATATAATTTAAAAAATGAGTATAAGTGTATTAAAACCAATAAAACAAGTATAAATAGGTTTGTTAAAATCCAATATGAATTTAGAAACATTAAGGACTAAAAAATCCATGAAAATAATAAATTTGAGCTCTGGAGTTTCTTGTTGTATATATCTTCTTGAAAACAATAACAACTTTTATATTCATATATATGTGCGTAAGACAATATAAAAACACCTCAAATAGGTTTTATACCCAAAATAAAAATTTATAGAATAAATGAATATCATAAGGAAATTACTATATGAATATAGTAATTCAAAATACCAATAAGATCATGAAATAGATTAATCTATAAAAATCCATTTTATATACAGGTATTTTCTTGTAAAAGGAATCTTATAAAGTAATATTCAAATTATATAGGTTGTATAAAGGTAAGATATAGTTTCCAAAAAATACATAAATGTCAAATAGAATCTTCAAAGGTTTCATAAAGGTAACATAATATTTATATTGTTTGCATAAGGGTAACCTTATATGTTCCTTAAGGGTAGAAATACATACCTAAATAACAGTAAGGTGAAATTACCAAAGGTTGTGTAAGGTTAAATTACATTTTATATATACTTTATAATGGTATGTTATAAATCCATATGAAGGTAAAATAGAATTGATATATGTTTCATAAATATATAAATGAGGTTAAATGAGTTTCATATATGTTTTTAAGGGTAAAAAATGTTGTGTCAAAGTAAGGAACAAAGTATAAAGGCTATGTAAGGGTACATGAATCCATGAATATTGGTAAAAACAAGTTGCATGGAGGTAAAAAACATATTTACAAATCACGCATAAAGTTAAATACAGAACAAAAAAACATTTAATGGTATGTAAAAATACATAAAAATACAAATTAAAAATATAAATATTAATAAAATTTAAAACTAATTAATAACTAAATAAAAAATTATAAAATAATTATTTTTTAAAAAATAATAAAAATATTCATAAGCATTTTTAATATAAAAAATAAAAAATAAATAAAATATATATTATCCAATACCATAAAAAAATCACCCTAGATCTGACCGAATTATCTATATTAGCACTACACCCAACCATATATCAAAATAGTGTTAATTTTGGCATTACAACAAACCTATATCACATAGAAAATCATGATTGGGATTACACCGAACTAGCATGGTGAGATTTACCTTATTGGAAGTACATAAAAGTCACATCACTAAAATCTTCAGGGTTGGACTTATCCCTAACCTCATAACATGAAGATTCTTTGTTGCCATTACACCCAACCATGTCACTAAAATATTTATGATTAGAAATATACCCAATCTCAAACTAAAAAATTAATTTTATAAAAAACTAAGAGTAAATATTCACATTGTATAAACCACTTCTTGAAGTACATCAAGGATAATGAGACCTACCATATAAACCAACATCTCTCCGAGGGATTAATATGTTTTAGAATCTCAGTCAACTTTATTCACACTATACATTAGGTTAGTTTACTCACAAACAACTATTTACCCCACATTTGAATCATATTTAAAGGATACCCATATTCTAGTTCTAATTCTATACACTAACATCATCCATAAATACTTATGTGAACTTGTAAAAGTCTATTTTGTTATAACATAACCAAGGATACCACTTGAGGGTTCCCATTACCAATACTATAACACATAATTTATCTATATAGTCATCAATGACCATGGAATAAAATTTTTATTATTAAAATAAATTCAATGGAGTTAACAATAGTTATTATACTCAATATATATATATAAACTGAAGATGGATTCATATTAGGATATTTTTTCATGCCTTACAAATCTCGAATATGACAACATACACATAAATCATATAAAATAAGTTTAAATATTATAGAATACATTCCTTAGTGTTATGAGAGTCTTCCTATGAAATTCTATTAGAAAAAAGACCTTATTTAGAATAAATAATAAAATTAGACATAAATCCCTAAATTAAGGAATTATTGAGATGAATTATGAAACAAAATAAATAAAAAAATTATAGAATATGATTTTAGGATAAAAAATAGTGATCTTTTAGGATTTATAGAACTTGAATTGAAAAAAATAAGGGAGGTCTGTAAGGGGAAGAGGAATATAAATTTGGAGAGAAAAGGGGAATGTTTAGCCTTTGAGAGAGAAATTGGGGGTTTGATTTATCTTTATAATATTTAAAAAATTAATTAATTTTAGTAATTTCATTAAAATATTTTGGGGGATCCATTAGGTACATGGGTTACCTCCCCTAGGTTCACTAGTTATCCATTGGCCCTCTAGGGCCCCTCCCACTCTTCCTAAATTAACTAAGTACTCAGTATGCAATTCCGGGTAATCGGCAGAGTTAGTATTCAAAATTAAAATTCTATATTAATTTCATATAATTTATAATACACCCTCAAAATTTGAAAACTAATACAGTAGATTGAAACCATTCAAATACAAATGGTTTTAGAAAAATTTAAATGATCATGTAACATATAATATAACTTTCATTACAAAGATATTACCAAAATCCAATATCTCATTACTCTCCACCTCATGGGCCATAAAAATAGGATGTAATTAAAGAAAGAAACCTTGAATAATCCTATGTGGAGGGCCAATGTTCATATCTCACAACAATCTTAAGAGTATGATAAATAAGTGTAAATCCTTAGATTTATGTGACCGTAGATGGTCTATAGGACTAAAAATGTGCTAAAGGACAATGTTTGATAATACCAATAACCCATATAACAAATTACAAGAAAACTATAATTTTGGGGGAATATATGGATGGTTGAATCCATATAATCTATATCATGGAAACCAAACCTCATCCAACTTCCTTCTATGACATGATAGAATATGGGTGGAATTTACTATGGGTTTTCACATCTATAAATCTTTCATCAGTCATCCAAATATATCAATCTATCAATGTTCTCCCAAAGAGTACTCGATTTTAAACCCTGGAGTAAAACTAATCACTATTATTCATACTAGGTACCTTTTTATTATCATTTATATGTTATCAGAGGGATACAGAATGCTACAACATCAATGACCGTCTTTTTAGGATCTAATCATCACCACTATGGAGTAGATATTTTTAATTGGAAGATAAATCCTTGCAATTGGTCTCTGATAGTGAATAGATCCCAACTATTTCAATTTACATGAAAAAATTATTAGAAGAGACTACATGATTGTCCAATTTAGTTATCCATGAAAGAGGATACCAAATTTACATGAAAAGAGAAAGCACGTGTCATGTACTTATACTAAACACATCATGTGAACTAGTCATGTTAGGTTGCCATACACGATGAGTCATCTAATGGTACAAGGTTCATGAATCTAAAGGGAATTAAAAATTTACTTCAAAGACCTAAGTTATATCATCTCACATAACAAGTGATGTTCATTAATTAATAAGATGTTTGGAATCTGATTAAAGGCCTCTTTATGTACTCCCAATCTGTTTCATGCCATGTAATTTCACCATGTGTTCTCTCAACTACACACAATGTAAGAAATTTGGGGTTAATAGGTGTGAAATTTACCACACCCAAGATCATGTAAGGTATTCAAATATGTTTATAATTTTATATATACATGGCATATGAAATTTTACTCTACAATGAACCCATTATTAAAGTAATATAAAACACGATGTGTGCTTAAAGTCCATAAACTATGTTATTTTTAATGCATTTTGGATTTCAAATCGAAAGTTTCAAATGAGGAAAAATTCATTCTTAAAGAATATATTAAATGGGATTGGGTTTTTTTCTTGAAGAAGTCTCATTTCTAGATTCCCCATGACAACAAGATCTCACAGACAATTCCATCATTGATCACATATGACATCATCAGAGCTCATCATGTGAGATCTTTAAACCACCATAATCACTTATCTAGCCTTACAAACCATGATTTCTCCCAATCACCCTATACAACCCAACCATTCACCCCTAACACATATTGAAATTTTCCCCTTCACCATGACCTTATCTAAACCAGAATTGTCTCCTCCATGTCAGCATCTCACCCACCATCACAAATAGCATTTTTAAAGAAAATAAATTGTTATGGTTGGTGGAAAACATTGATACGAAAATATACAAGAATGGTTATGTGGGGAAGGATTGGTGGAACATTTGATTTCATCTAACCAAAATATTATTAACAAACACATTTGATAAAGAACACAGATATATTGAGAATTTTGAAGATATTTTTGTATAGAAGAAGCGGGTTTTAATTATACATAAAAAGAAAAATTCACTAAAAAACATAATTTAAATTATATAAAGTATGGAATGAAAAAATATAAATGAAGTCATACATTAATATTATTTAACTAAATCTTATAATCTGGCCTCAATATTAAATAGTAGGTTCTGTGAATAATGAAATGATTTGAATACACCCTAGGGGTTTTTCCCACACTAGTAGTGAATAAAACATGATATAGAGATTAAAATTAAATTTATATGAAAAAATAGGTTAATTGAGTAATTTAATAAATGTATTCGAATGGAATGATACTGGAATACAAAACATAAACTTGATTTAATCCTACCCTACTTAAAAACCATCATTGTAAGTGAAATTATTGTGAATGATTTTTAATTTAATGATCCATTCAGGAAATATTAAAATTTACTCATATGATATATTATTAATTTATTAAATAAATATAAAATACCAATAAAACACAAACAAGCATATAATTTCACAAAATTCAACCCAAATGGTAAAAATTATATCTTGAGATTGATAAAACAATTAAAAATGTTTCGAAGGTTATTTACTAAGGTGAATTTCTCATTTTACCCATTTAAATAGGATTGGGACTTTGAAACTCAATAATGAGTTACATATTCCTCAATGAAAAACCCAATAACCAAAATTTTCCCTTACCATAAAACTTCACTTACATCAAAATTAAATAAAAAAATATGATTTCTAGGAATCTAACAAACCATCCTTATAAAAAAGTTAATCCAATTTCACTCATGATCCTCCCACATCAAAAGGTTCAAAAAGTTTAAGGACCTAAAACAAAAAAAAATTAGGAATACATTCTATCTCTATCATCTATATATAGGGTTTCAATTTTAAAAATTTCCAATCACTCATGATCATAAAAAATATCAATCTAATTTCAAGGTAATTCCCTAACCTGTGCACAATCTCAAAACTCATGAATCTTATCAAGGATATTTACCAAATTCATTTCTCTAGCCACATGAGTCCCATATTCACTAACATAAAGTGAAACCAAAACCCATTGATATTATTTCGAAATGGTATTGAAAAAAAGGAATCTCATTCATGAGTGTAAATATCCCCACCATTTATTGTTTAACCAGATGACCATCTCATGAAGAAAATCCAATCATGATAAAACCTTCAAATTAGAACACCCATAATAACACTACACTAACCCCACTAAATCTCAAAGTGATACATTCCTTGAATACTAACATTACGTCTATTTTTATTAGGAAATTATTTATATGATTTCATTTAGAGAACCTATAAAATAGGTAAAATAGAACCCCTCAATCCATTTTTCCACTCACTATTTTAAGGGAACAATTAATGTACTCCTAAATTAGAAAAGGTTCATATCCACCATAAAGGACGAAATGATTAGGTTTTCATCATACCTTTATAAAATATACCAATTGGAATATCTAGAAATTATAGAAACCTCCATAATCCACCATGTAATTGGACATCACCTCATCAATAACATGTTACACCAATAATAAAAGTATATAATCCTGGAATATTCAAATGAGCCTTAGTTTTATTCTCCAAACCCTATGATAACACATAAAAAAACATGAGTGGCTAAGTCCCCTACTTTATAACCACTTACTTGCTTCACTACTCAAGATAATGAATTTAACCTTTATATCCTCTCATTATGTTGCTTTATCTTCTATATAATGTGAATGGATAACTACTCAGCGAGTCTTACAATTTTAAGAGATCATGATCTACTTAGATGACCTATATTCAAATCATCTATCATGACACCCAAATGTAAATTATAAGGGAGGTATCACTCTCTGACCTCTTTATGAAACAAATTGACTCACACTAAAAAACTCAAAGAATATTACTTATCCTCATACCATGGGTGATACATTATTACTCTTAATCAAAGGTTATACTTCCACAAATAAATAGGAGAATAACACTGAATGGACTAGAAAACAAATAGTACAAAGTTCTAAAAAGAATTATAGAGTAATTTTAGACACAAAATTTGAACTCCCATGCACTAAACAACCAAAAAACTCATCTTTTAAATATTTTTATTTGAATATTACTATTATAAGAATATTATAGTAAAAAAATAAATCTGTAACAATAGATTATAATTATAATAAAAATCATCACCCTTGATCTTACCATTAACCATGGAACACTACCTTCACAAACAAAATTATAATATGTATTAGATGAATGAATTCTTTCAAACTCATGTAATAGAGTCCACCCTTACTAGAATCAAGGTTATTAAAAATTATATACTATAATTAGATATCATGATCCCTTTAATATAATTTCATAGGTTCACGCCCTTAATAATGAGGTAATGAAAAACTATATAATTTTAGATAAACTCTCACTAATGAATGACTATGAGAAAAAAACATCATCAAGGGGAGTATGTTGATTTAGGGGGTACTAACTCTATATATCATATAGAGGACATGCTCTATTATGCTATACACCCAATTTTATGGATCTCAGATCTATAACCTCATATGAGGAGCACGATTTGATTCTTCTAACACTAAAAAATTCCAATGCCAACATCTAGATATAAAAAAATATACTCTAAAATAGCATAATAGATCTCATTGATAAACTAACAAAATCATGTATAACACATAGTAGTTAAAAATAAAATAACTTGAATATAACAAGTACAGATAAAAGATTTATGTGTTTAAGACTTAGTCATACTCTACGGTAGAAACAGTACTACTTTTATTAATAGTTGAGGAATAATATTATAGGATTAATATATTACAAATTGATCCCACTCACCTATTTAAATAATATTAAATCAGGTATATTTAGTGTAGTAACTATCTAAATGATGTGTAAAATTACCATATCCTTTCGATGTATTCGTACAACCCTCCTTTTGGTCAAAGCTATTGGATAATACATCATTGTAACTTCGGATACTCGATTAAGAGGGAAAAAACATATTTAGTCATACATAACCCACTTGAAGAGTTATACATATAATTTCAAAAAAATCTATTTTAACCTTAAAAATCTCAATTAGAGCCATTCTTATGCAAGACAGAGCTTTGTTTTCACTTCCATCATCCATATCCAGATGTTTCCAATTCTACTACTGGGTTTATCTTCCTTCTCTACTTCATCCTGCATTTATGTACTTCTCGGGCTCAATAACAACATAATATTTTATGATATATTTTTCTTTAAATATTTATAATTTATTTTGTAGCTTTCTATAAATAGAACACTGAATTTTATTGAACCATGATATATTATTAAAATATTTTTATTTATATGTGACTGATATAATATTATCATTAAATTCATGGCATGAATAAGAATAACCACATTATGAAAAATATTTATACAGTTTTTATATAATGATGATTTATTGATTAATGTGTATTAAATATGTACACAATTTTCTATGAATTCAATTTTTTCTTAAAAAAATTATTTTTAAATGGTTTTTATTTCATTTTATGAGAAGACATTATGATTATTTTATAACATTTTTAGAAATTTAATATTAGGAAATGAATATAGTTTTTCAAATAATAATTTCAATATTATCTATTGGTAAATTTTTTAGATTTTTGAAAATGTTTATTTTTTGTTGAATAGTAAAAAATACCAAATTTTCAAGAAAACTATATTTTTATCTAATGTATTTACAAAGTCAAATTTTTTGAGTTTATTTTAAAATATAATTACCTATGATTTATTACATATAATGAAACTAATTTTACATTAATATAAATTAATCATAATTTTGTTATAAAAACATGTTTATGCTTAAAAATGCATTTTTTGGAAAACATTGTTTTCATCATGTTTTGAAGATGTATTTTAAAATGAATTTCTACAACTTATAGAGATTTAATTTGATAAAATAGAATCCATATTTTTAAATAGAAAAATAATATTATATAATAATTTCAACATAAATTTTTTCAATTATGAATTGTAAGTGAGGTAAAAATTCATTATTATAGTAAAAGTGAAAAGGGGTTAATAAAGGGTTAAACTAAATATATAAGGGTTAAAATGACCTCAAAGCATTTATAAATACCATTATATGTCATATTTTTACACTATATATTAAAATATTGTAATATTATTCCTTTTGGACACATTTGGATAGATTAATACATGAATATATTTTCATATTTGGAAAATTTCGATGTATGTCCTCTCTCTCTCACTTATAGAAAGAAATAATATTTTATCTCTTCTCCACACATCTAGAGTATCTTATATATGCTCATATTTACTAAAATTATTTAATAATATCTATAACCATGTCATAAATGACTTATTTTAATCATAATACCATGTTAAAAATGATTTAGGTATAAACTTAAGGAGTTTGTCTAAAGAATATGTGGTGTTCTTAACCAAGTGTTTTCTTTCTTTTTTTTGATTATTACACCTACTTATATTTTGTGATAACCATGATGATATAATAACATAATAATCTCTTATATACCAATTTTTTAATATTTCAATGTAACAACCATTATTATTTTCATTTTCTATCAAATGGGAAATGCAATTCTCACTCATGTGTACGTGTGGACTACCACCTCCACATAACAATATGATTCATTTTAAATCAATATATTTAATGGTTTTTTATTATAATAAATTTAATGTTTATATATAATATATATGATATAATTATTATCCTATAATCATAATATATTATCTACCTTTTTACCTTCCCACTCGTTGTGAAATGATAACCTCACTCATGCATAAGTGTGTACTACCATATCTATGAAGAGATGTGATTAATTTTTCATTTATTACTTACATGGATAATAATAAGGATATGTTAAATGATTATATATAAGGAAACAAAAATAAAAATTACATAATATGGAGCTTTAATTTAATAATTAGTTTTCTATACTTGAGGGTATTTTTAGGTCAATAATTTTTGAGAAATAGGTCATAACTCATACATAACAAAACCATTTAATACAAAGTGGACAATTCTAATCAGTATCCATTTTTTCCCATAATATAAAAATTTTAAGATAAAACCTGATTTATTTTCATTAAAAATATTCAAAATATTCAACTTTACTTATTCTTTTCCCATACCCATAATTAAATAATGTTAAAAACATTTTGAAAATATGGTTTATCATAGAAGTTCCTCCAAAGCGGTTTTAAAAAGAATGAAAACCCATTAGTCAAGTAAAAATTGGAATAACTGTGAAATTTTTACCTTTATCTCAATATTATTTGAGATAATAAAATAAATCAATTATACATGAAAAACAAACACACTTTTTTCTCAAAGAAAATAATAAAAACAAATACCAAGAAAATTAAAACCAATTTTGGAAACATAGAGCATCACATTCATAACCAGTTTTAAACCATTTTGAGAAATAACTGAAGCCCAATTCATCTATTAAGGAAACCATATGGTAGCACCCTCTTTATTTACTATTAATATCATGAAAAATAACCAAATAATTGGATTTTTATCTAAGATCAACCATTATATAAGCTATATTAGGCTCACATAGTTCAACTTGGGTGCACCCACCGTAAAAACAATATTGGGATCACCAGGTGCAATATGGGTGAACCCATCATATAATATATATAGGGATAACCTATTTATCATAGAATACTCAATTACCATATCATGAATAAAACATTTTTCTTTATCCGTTTCATTATAAAACATTTAAAAAACTATTTTAAACTCATATAGAAATAACTTTTGGATATTAAAATACCCTTTTATTTTGAAAACCAATTTTCAATACCAAAATACTCTAGAAAAATTGAAGGTTTTTTTGTAATGAAAACATGAAACATTTTTAAGGAATCTAAACTTTAAATAATGGTTAGGGAAGTGGTAAATTTCTCTATCACCGTATACATTAAAATAGAATATTCATTTTATCGATTGTAAATAAAGTCTATCATTCTATACAAAGGTTGTTTAAAAAACATTAAAATAAATACAAAAATGACTTTAATAATACTCTCATTTCCATATAATTTCAATAATAAAAATATTTTATAAATATTCTCATGGTTGAAAAAGTGAGTTATAAGGAAAACATTATAAATGATTTTTAAAGGAAAGTCCCATACCACAGAAAAATTTGAATCGTAATGCCCATGAAAGTATAAAATTAAATAAAATTTTAAATATCATGAGAATAGATAAATTCATGATATAAATTTTCATATTTCATTTATAAAAATATAAAAAAAAAGAATACAGGTTCATAACATCATAATATTCCTTAATGAAAGGAAATTACGATGAAGTCCCTTTCCTTGAGTTTGATTCATCACGTTCATTATTTATATTCCAAAATAGTAAACTTTTGTTAATTATTTAATTTATAAGAAGTTTTTTCATGTTTCTAATTCATTTTATTACACTAATTACCATCTCATGTACAATTACTTAATAAAATATGTTTACATTATATGTTTCAATTATATTTGGCATATGTATAAAAAATGACTTTGGTAGGTTGACTATTGTTCAAAGAGATCATTATTTAAACATATAACGAATGATAATCATGAAATTTGTATCTTATTTATACGTAAATTATAATTTTTAAACCAATAATGTAATAATTTTATAAAAAATTAATAACTTTATGATCATGGAGATGGTAGGACGTACATACGCCTTAGTAACATTTCCATTTTTGAAAGATCATTATTAGAAGGAGGAAAGTAATATTGAATATTTATAGAAAGATTACTAGATCATAAATAAAATATTATTTCATTACATATGTATATATATATATATATGATCTTTGTGATGTGGTGGTGACAAATGAATCACATTGCTTCATGGAGGCGACAGTCCACACGCACACATAAATGACATTTTATTTTTAAATGAGTGGAAATATAAGAAATAAAATGATATATTATATTTTTATAATAATTAATATTTCATAAATATAACAATTCTTTCACATAAATTCATTAACATTATCCTCATTACCTTTCATTAATAATGTTACTGCAAAACAGATCACATTGATTCGTGAGGCGGTAGTCTATCG
This sequence comes from Viscum album, assembly GCA_963277665.1. Lineage (NCBI taxonomy): Eukaryota > Viridiplantae > Streptophyta > Magnoliopsida > Santalales > Viscaceae > Viscum > Viscum album. The sequence goes on from OY728163.1 coordinate 129,168,369, forward strand.
TAAACCCAATAGACATTATCGTATCCACTATTGAATAGAAATTATGAAGTTGTTTGTTATATTATAAATAAATAAGTAAAATTATGTTAAAAGAATAATATATATATTTATATATTCTTATTATCCCTAATTATAATAAGTCATGGGAGGCTATGATGAAAAATTAATGACATCAGTTCAAGAGGTGGTAATATGTCGTACACGCGAATGATGATTTCACTCGCCATTTTATGGAAGAGGAGATGGATTAAGTTATTTTATAAAAACATAAAATAGAATTATATGATATAAATTTTTTTATATCATCACAATTTATGATTTTTTGAAATATTTGTAAGAATAAAAAAATAAAAACACTCGGTTAAGCATGATACCTCTTCTTCAGACAACCTCCTAAGGTTAGCACAAAAACCATTCTTAGGATAGATCTATGATCAAAATAATGATCATAGGATGTGTTTATATAATTATGGTAGGTATTTGGGTAGGTATTGTTCAATAAAAAAGGCTTTTATCTTATGAAAAGGAGAGGATATGGGCTGGCCTTTTATAAGTGAGGTGAGCAGCACAATTATAATTTTTGAAAATAAAAATGTGTTCCCACATTTTTCACTTGTAAATAGATCCAAAATGTACCATAATAGATACTTATAAATTATAAGGTAAAAATACATTTATAAAAATATTTGATACAGTTTTTAAGGTATTTTTATCTATAATCGTTTTAGTTTAACCCCCAGTAAAACCGTTTTTACCTTAACCGAGATAAAAGATCATTACTATTTTCACAATTCATTATGACCAAAAATAATTTTACCTTATTAGAAAAATATAAATTTTTATTATTATAAATATATAATTAATTTTACCAAATTCAATTTACATAATTTCCATCATTTTATTTAAAATTGTTACCCGCAGACAAGATGAAAGAATGTCTTTTGAAGAAGTGTATTTTTCGACAAAATGTGATTTTATAATAACTCTATAACAACTAATTATCATTGTATGATTTTAAATTAAAATTTATTGATATATAATATGTAAATTTATTTCAAATTGTTATTCATTGTGAGTTTTTAAATTATTAAAATATAGAAACATTAAGAAATTTAAAACAGTTTTCAGAAAAATCTAGTTTTTAATCCTAAAAATGAACTTATAATAAAATCCCATGTAAATATGATTAAAAAGTAATTAAGTAGAATATATATAACTAAATTATACTTATATTTCCTTAAATCAGATTAAAAACATAATAAGACTTTTAAATTACTTAATTTATTGAAAATGACATTTTTACAAAATAGGTATTCTTCACCATTCACTAGAAAATCAATATTTTTACCCAAATTTAAACCTTTGTTAATTTTAATATAATTATTTAAAAAATGATTTTAATTTTTTAAAATTTAAAATTATTAAATTTATAAATTAAACATTTAAATAAAATATTATAATAAAATAGTTTAATTAAAACTATATAATTTTTTATTTAAAAATTTACTAATGTTTTTAAAATGACTGTAACTATCTAATTAATATTAATAAACATTAAAATGATTTATTCTATCATTAAATGGGTTTCTAAATTCTTCCCACTTTTTGTTATTACATCTTCATAATTTTATTCACTTAATAAACATGTGTGAGTATCTTTCCCTCATAGAATTTTTAGATTCTCATGTTACTGCTTCAACCAAATGGGTTCTCAATAAAAAAAAATAACCTAGAAAATCACCTTATTCTTCAAAACATGCTATCTATGGTTAAGAATACTAATAAGATACTCTTTATAATGATTATTCTATTCCAAATGAACTACTTTAGGGCTCAAAACATGAGATTAATTAAGAACATATTTTATTCACATTGAAACACTCGATGTGTTGTGTATATGGGTTAAACTCATAAGTAAAGCCACTTGGTAAGAAACTTATTCAAATTTATATTGTATTTCTTATGTTCCAATGAACCAGAAACTTATATTTCCCTTTTTAACAAAACAAATAACAATTTTCCATGGATATACTTTAAGAATAACATGATCACATACCTATAAAGAAAAATCCTTCCTTTGGGTATCTTGATTACTTTTCTTCATCTTCTAAGATATGCTCATATGTTGCTAAATCACCTACACCTTCTCATCCATTTATTCTAAAATATCTAGTCCCATAAACTTATTTTTAATTACTTCAAACTAATAATATGGAATCCTATATTTCCTTCCGTATAATTCCTCAAAAGGATTTATCTGTATTCTAGAAAGAAAAATAATATTATAAGAAAAATCAACCAATGAAAATGTTGACCCCAAATTCCCTTATAATACATTGAACAAGAAAAAATTATTTATTTAATTGTTTTAATAATTCACTTAAAATCAACCTAAGTTTATGGATGAAGTTTTTATTGAAATTCAATTCAGAACCCAATGACTTATGAATTCCTTTAGAAAAATTAGATGTGAAACTAAGATCATAGTATGATATAATAGAGAGATGATCTTTATATACCCTGACCATATACATTAGATATAGTAAAGAGAGATGATCCAAATGCACTGTATCTTGAATGAAAGGTCACAATACATATTTATACTTCAATAATAACTATAAAATAGGGAACTATGATCTTTAATCAATAACTATATCTCCAATTTGTAATCAAAAAACACACACAATACCATTCAAAATTTTATTACACCTTTTTCATTAATATTAAACTCAAAAAACATACCCTTCTTAGAAGACTCTATCTTTTCCTATAAAACCAAATCCTTTTTCTATGTATTATTAATTTATTATGACAATGTTGGCTACACTGAAACCTGAAAACAAATAGAATATGTACCTACATCCAAAAATTATAGGCCAAAATTCATCAAATCATTAACCAAAGGTCTATGTTATGATCATAACATCATTAATGTATAATTATTTTTCTAACTCAAAGCATCAAAAACATTTATTTATTTTCTAGAATGGTAATGAATCATATAACTATAATCATTTATCTATTCTATCTATCTTATTTTCCTCATTTTCAACAATTTTTGAGTAAAAATATACTTAAACAATTGTGATCAGTTTATATCTCACACTTTACTACATATAAAGGATTTCTCCACATTATTAAATAAAAAATGATGGCAGGTAATTCCAGATCATGTGTATGTCAATTTAACTCATGAGTTTTCAATTGACATGAATCATAAGCATTTTCCTAATCATCTAACATCGGGAAACAACCAAGTCCCTTCAATAAAGAAACTCTATAAATGACAAATTTTTCATTTCTAGAAGGCATGGCCAAAACTAGATCATTCTACATTTTTTTTTATTCCTAAAAATAATCATCGTGTTATGTTTTCCAAATGAATTTAACTCCTTTTCGGGTTAACTTAATCAGTAGACAAGAAAAATGAGAAATTTTATTAAAAAACTGTCAGTAGTAACCTACTAATCCAAGAAGGCTACAAATATTCAATTTATTTATGATTCTTGGCCATTCTTTCATAACTTTTGTTTTAGAAAGGTCAACAATTATTCAATATTTATAAATTATAAGTAAAAGGAAAGAAAATTTTGAAGCCAAACTTCAACATTATTAAAAATTCTATATAGTTTATTTTCATTCATGGTTTTCAAAATAATATTTTGGTGTATTTCTTATTCCTCCTAACTTTTATAATATACCGAGTTATCATAAATAAAAAAAACTAAAAACTTATCTATAAGATCGTGGTAAACTCTATTAATAAGGTCCATAAATACAATATGTAATGACCCAACCCTAGAATATTAGAGTTGGTGTATTACTTAATTACATTATCATGATTATAAGGGATCAAATCCAAAAATTACTGAATAGTTTAGCAATTTTGGAAATCTATTTTGCATACATGATATCCGTAATACTTTGGTAAATATAAAATAAAACGTAATACAGAAGAAAATATAATAAATTTAATTCTCGAAAAATAATTAGATGATTTCTTCATCATAACATGGATAAAGGAAACATATTAAGGGTAAGCTAAAATTCTTAGTAAGGGAAAGTAAATTGGAAGCCACAATGAATCAATAAGAATAAATCAACCAGGAAAGGTAAATAATGAAGAATATATTCAATTTTAAATAACTAGATAAGGAATAATCAATATGGGAAGGTAAGAAACTAAAACAAATTCCATTTAATCAATAAACTAATAATGAAATGAATCCATAGATTTTATCATATGAAAACATCATAGATAATAACAATGATAACAAAACTATCTATGAAGGAAATTCTTAGTTATTGGATGCCATGTCTGAAGAACATTAAAAACTATAACAGTAAGACCTTTCATAATATGGTTAAATAAAATGGTAGAAACCCATTTAATTTTTCAAAAATAATTGTCTCATGAGAACCTATCGATTCATGTAGGGGCTATATAAAGTTTTCCCCCCACCAATAAATGCTTTTTTAAAGAGTGTCTCATATCAATTTAATCAATAAATAATATTCCTTAAAAAATATTTGTATTGAATAAAAAATACATATTTATCAATATTTTCTTAGTAGAGGATAAGTAACAACAAGGTTTTTTTATGTTGATTAATGGAAATACCATTGAAATATTATTAAACCATTCTTGAGGAAAAGAACCTTTAAACACTCCAATGTTTCCTTTACAACTTTGAAGCATTTGAATCATAATACACATGAAGTAAAAACATTAAATTAAACTTATAATATCATTATAATAAGGATATTCATGATATAACATGTCAAATGGAATTTTATACACAATATACAAGATAATTGGTGCATAACAACAAATAAGTATCAATAGAATATAAATTGAGATGAAATCCCTTACTATTTGGTGACTATAGAATTATGATACCCATGAAAAAAAATTTAAATTGAAACCTTAAATACCCTAAAGATGTATATAATAACGATTTAAAATACAATAGTGGCAGTAGATATACCACACAAACTAAGTAAGTGTTGAATATGACATTTATCTTGGGATATAAAATGTGAGATGAAAATCCATTATCTTAAGTAAGACTTGTCATATGTGTCTTTAAATTCGCAAATAATAAAATTATTTTAATTATTTAAATTATTTAGAAGAATTTTCACTTTTATTATTACTTTTAATTCACTTATTGTAATTTTTTATACAACTACTTAAACAGTTAAGTTTAAATCGGGTTTTTTTTGACAAATTCGGTTAAGGTGTCAAAAAAACTTTAATAGGTTAACTATGATTAAAAGGATAATTATATAAACATATATTGATTAATAATCATTAAATAATTATCATATTTATAAATCAATTATAATTTTAAAACTAATTATGAAATATTTTTATGAAAAATGAACCAATGTTACCATCATAGAAATGGTAGGAAATACATACGCGTGAGTAACGTTGTCATTTTTCAATAATCATTGTGGAAAGTAAGTAAGTAACATTATATATTTATATAATGAACATTATATCATAAATAAAATATTTTAATCATAAATACTTATATATTTAATTCTTTTTCTGTAATAGGATTTGCATCTTGTCGAGGAGGTGGTTGTCCACACGCCCCCGAACAACATTATCACCTTTTTAGTGTGTGAAACTTTTAATAAATAAAATGATATATTATATTTATAGAAATTTAATTTTGTTATTAATATCATATATAGGTCATTTATGTCACATTTTTTTAATAAAATCAATCTTTAATACATTCCATGTATAGCGTGAACGAATCACATCGCTTTAAGGAGGCTATAGTCCACACTTCCACAAACAATGTTATCATATTCCCACAATATGGATTGTATAAAGGTAAATGATATAACAGAATTAAATTGGCATAAGTAAATTATAAATATCATATATATCATATAAAAATAGTGTTTCTATCATAATTACCACCATGAGAGGTGGTAAAGTAAGGACAAACAACATCGTTTCGGGAAGCGGTAGTTCGCAGTAACAGGAACGATATGTTTATTACCCATTAGAGAGAATTGTGTATAATTTTAGGGGAAAATAATAGAATAAAAATCTCACTGGATTTATTATAATGAGGTTATTATATAATAATGTAAAAATAATTTTTTAGGGGGTCGATAATTGAAATAAAACAAAGGAGCTTGAGGAAGGATGTTTCCTCTTCTTTGGGTAACTCCTTTTAGTTTTCACCAAAGGGATTAATTGGATATATTTATTCCCAAATTTAGAAAAATATAATTAGGTTCTATATGTTTATATATTATTTGAGAAGATTTTGGTCATTCCAAATTTCTTTATAGGTGTGAATAAGTGGGTGGGTGAGTGTCTTTTTATAGTGGAGGTGGAGTGCCATTCTTGTAAATTTTTTAAAAGAGAATTCAACCCACATTTTTTCTAAGAAAAGTGGAATATTTAATGGGTCAATTTTTTTAAAATGTTGTATAGGGTTGAAATATGTTCATCCAAAAGATTTTGGACAAGTTTCTAGGTCATTTTGGTCCTTACATTTAAGGTGTAGTGCCTTATTAAGCTAATTTTCCTCTTTGTAACATTCACTAATATTTTTGGTAAGTTAAACTTATAAGATATTATAAGTTATGATAATTAATAATATGGGATACATTTTTCAAAATTAAAATCACATAATTGGAAGAAATTAATTTAAATTTAATCTCACGGACATGATGACCATGTGGGGTTTTAAAGTAAAAATGATTAAAATTTTGGTAACTTTTTATATCCAATTTGAGAGTGAAATTGATTCCAATTACCAAAATTGAAATAATTGAATTATTATTTATCATAAAAGAAATTAAAACCAATAAAAAAATTACCTTTAAAATTTTAGATGAAAAATTAATTTTGAATTAATATTCATTACTTTTTACTATTCATTAAAAAAATAAAACTTCTTAGAGAAAACCAATATTTAAACCTAACCTAATTTTGATATTTTCTTATCATAAATGAAGGATATGTTTTTCATATTAATTTTATCAATGTTCAAAAATTAATATTTTAAATAGGTGCACCATTAAAATGTGGTAAAGCTACCTTTATAAAAATATTAGTTTTTATGTGTAAAATTTGATTTATTCTTATCTTATGCCAAATATGCCTATTAATGATTTTTAAAAATAATTGATTGAGTATATAATATATACATTTAGTTAATACCATTCACTAATAGTAATTAATCTAATTTATTAATATAAATATCATTTTTCACATGAAAATAATCTTTTTTAAATTCATTCCCTTTATATTCATTTGGTTTCTGTATTCATTTGTAATTAATAGGTAACCAATGAATTAAATTATAAATTTTCATAATTTTGTTAATTATGTTCATAAATTCCAATTTAATGACTATGTTATATCTTATTATATTAAATTTTAATATTTTTAATAATATATTTTTGTTAGATAAAATTTGGTATTGTGTGTTACACAAGCCATCAAGGAAAGTTAATCTAGCATGTAACACAAGATAACATTATTGTTCCATATAGAGAAATATAAAATTTATGTTTCATGGAACATAATATTAACATTTCTTTTCATTTAAATAAATCTAGGAACAAAAATTAAATTTTTTCTAAAAGTAAAATATTGTGCTGTCTTTGGGTGTTACATTCTCCCACATTAAATAAATTGCATCCTCGCAATTCAAAATTTATCTCAGTAAACAAGTTATTAATATTTGAAAATAAACTATTGATGAAACATTCACATCATGAATAGGTTTAATAACACATATTCTTAATAATAGATAATGGTAATTATAATGGTCATGTTAATAGGTTACCTGGTAGGAGAACATAAGTGGGAAATAGAAAAATGGATATGGAAGAAAAATATAATAGTCATGTTCTAATGGAGATTAATATAGAACATTATCCACTTAAGGATGATTGCCACAAATCCTTAAATCACTATTATGAAAATGGTCATTGATATCATAAAAATTTAGGATAATAGGGAAATATTTTTGTTTCCTGACCATTTTTCATATAGATGGGGAATTCCTTCACTCAATAATAATATAAGTAAATAAACATTTCTATTTCATAAACACAATATTATCCTTTAGTTGTCTATTAAACCATTTCTACTTAATTTCTTAGCATATGTTTCATCATATGGTGAAGTAATCAATTAACCTCTAAAACCTCATCCAATGATCATATTAATCCATTTAATAAATGGTTAATTTTTCCAAAATATTATGACCAGACACTTTGGATTGAAGGTCACTGAATTTCAAAAATGAACTTACCATTAGCCTTTAATCAAGTTGAAGTATATCTTTAATCATCACATACTGAACATGTCAACACCTTCATTATTTATTCTCTTGAAATATGTTAATAACTTGAATTACCATAATACTTTATTGGAAACATGAATTATTCTTGTTTATTAAGTAAAACACCTATTATTGTATATATTTCATAAATCCAAAAGTGTTGTAATCTCCATCAATGATTTTATAAACCACTATGTCGATAAATCATTAATCAGTTCCAAGGTAGTCAGAACATATCCAATTTACATTATCCAAATCAATCATATCTTTATCCAAATTTCATCACCTTAACATTAGAAACATATTAAGGATTATATTTCCTTTAACCATGTGTTCTCCAAAAATTTAAACTTTCTACCAAATAATATTTTATGGTTCCATTCAACATATAATCTTAAATATTGAATGAAAAAGTATTGCAATACAATCCTTACATATTTTATAATTCATATGATGAGAACATCATCAATAAAATAATTTTACAATGTATTTCATAGATCTGAATATAGAAACACATTAATTATCTCACTACGGTTGGGTCAATAACATATGCTTAACCATGATATCTTATATTATTCTAAGGTACATTCCCTTGATGCTTGGGGAAATCATTTTTATAGTTCCCCATCTCCATGTAGTTATAACACTTAATATCCACATGTTCCTTCTATCTGATGAACTATTTTTCCTGGTGACTGTTTTCTACTCAATTATAACAGACTCCCAATACTTTAAAACATTTAACAAGGTGATTATTTCTACTATTATCACATGTGTGAAAATCCTTTATTCCCCTTTTCCATTTATCTTTGATTTTATCTTCCTCTATGTTATTATCTTTCTTCCCTTTTAATATATAAGACCTGGATAATTATTTCTCTATCTTGATAACACATAAAATTATTTCATCGTATGAAGAAAACGTTTGAGACCCCAGTTCTCTTCAGAGACAAGGATTCAAAACCTCAATTAAATTCTCAATCTTGCAATATGTGTTTCTTATGAAATCCACAACATACCTTCATAACATTTTAAAGGTAGCTTCATACTCTACAAAACATTATTCATCGTTTTACATTAATCTAAGTAACTTTATTTTCATTTTAGTTTGTTATAAATGAGGGAAATATTTTTCAAAGAATATGTCCTCAATATCCTTCCATTCTATAAGTTTAATCTCTTCTTACACTCTATTATTATAGATCAATAACCACCATTGATCTGCATATCCATTGAGACAATACACTATATGTGTAACCTTTTCCTTTTCATCACATCCAAATTCCATAAATAGCTTCTCCAAAGACTTAATCTATTGCTCAACCTCTATTGGATTATTAGTCCCAGTAAATAATGGGTGTCTCTATCGAATAAATCAATCCAACATTATAAAATCGCATTGTGGAACATGTTTTTCATTCTGTCCAAGGTTATGTGTCATGACATGATTAAGCTACTATATTATAACCATAACATTCTCGGTTTCAATTATTACTATATTATATTTCTATTTAGTGGGACATCTAAATTTCAAATGAGTACTATTAGCATTCAGTCCTCCATGCACCATTTCTAAAAAATGGCATTTTCTAGATTAGATCACAACATTATGTAACATAATGTATAATCCCAATACTAGTCAAACACATTTCATAAATTGAAAATGTATTCTATAACAATTCTTATAATAATATATATTTTTTATTTGGGGATATTTTTACTTTCAAATACTTCATAATTTTTTTAAATAAAATTTGAATTTTATGAAGAGTATCCCCCAGGAGTGTCAAACCAGGTGCACAATAAGACCCATTTTTGTGTAATAGGGTTTTCTCTAGTCAGGTCAAATGCACCTTGTTAGAGTTTTTATCCCTTAGTATATTTGGTCCTAAACCACATCTACATGTAGTATCTAGATAGAGATTTATTTCTAGTAATACCCACATAATCTCTATCTTAAAAAAATCTTGGATTTCATTTAATAGGTACACATAAATTCTATCTTGGGGTTATGGTCCCTACCCCAAGTATTCTAAATATAATCTCTAAGGTTGCTTATAAACTTCATTTGATACCAAATGTAATGCCCTGACCCTAGAAGCTAGAATCTGGTGCATTACTTTATTACATTGTAATTATTTCATAGAATCAAATCACGAAGGACTAAACAATTTAGCAATTATGGAAATTCAGATTACATATATGATACCCATAATACATTGGGAAATAAAAAATAAAATACAATACATAAGAAAATATAATAAACAAAACCCTTGAAATATTATTCAAAGATATCTTCATCATAACATGGGGAAATGAAACATAATAAGGGTGATCTCAAATTCTTAGTAAGGTAAAGTAAAGTGGAAGAAATAATGAATTAATAAGAATAAATAAACATGGAAATGTAGATAACTAAGAACACATGAAATTTAAATAACTAGATAAGGAATAATAAATATGTCTAGTAATGAAACAGAAAAACATTCCATTTTATCAATAAACTATGAATGAAAAGAATCCGTATATTTTTTAATATGAAAACCACATGGATAATAACAATTATAACTAAAATATCTATAAAGAAAATGCTTAATTATTTGATCTCATTTCTGAGGAACATGAAAAACTATGTCCTCAAGACCTTTTACAAAAAATTTAAAACTATGGGTAGAATAACATTTAATTCGGTCAGCTTATTTATCTCAGGAGAACCTATCAATGCATCAAGAGGCTATATAATGTTTGGGCCCCACCTGTCACTACATGTCCAAATAATTCCTCATATCAATTTAATCAATAAATATTATGCCTTATAATATATCTATATTGAATAAATAATGCACATTTATCAATATTTTATCATTGGATAATAAGTAACAATAAGGGTTGTTGGAATTTATGAATGTAAATACCATTAAAATATCATTAAAACATTCTTGGGGAAAATAATATTTGAACACTACAAAGTGTCCCATACCACTTTGAAGCATTTGAATCACAATCCCTGTGAAGGATAAACATAAATGAAACTTTTAATATCATGATAATAATTATATTCATGATATAACATGTAAAAGTTTATTATATACACTGTATAAAAGAGAATTGGTGTATAATAATAAATAAGTATCAATAGAATGTAAATTGAGATGAAATACCTTACTATTTGGTAACTTTAGAATTATAATCCCCATGAAAAAAATACGTTTAAATAAAACATTAAATACCATGAAGATAAATATATTCCTAATATAAAATACAATAGGGGTAGTATATACACCACACAAAATACATAAGTGGTGAATATGACATTTATCTCATGGATATAAAAACTGAGATAAAAATCCCTTACCTTAAGTCTGAATTTTCATGTGTAACTTGATATTCCTGAATAATAAACTTATTTTAATTATTTACTTGATTTAAAACCTTTTTTATTTTATTATTACTCTTACTTCACTTATTATAATGTTGTATATAACTACTTAAACAATTAAGTTTACATCGGGTGTTTTAACCAAATTTGGTTCATGTGTCAAAATGACTTTGGTAGATCAACTATGGTTAAAGGGGTCATTATATAAACATATCCATAATAATAATCATGAAATAATTATCATATTTATACAGCAATTTTACTTTTAAACCCAATTATGAAATTTGGTTATGAAAAATGAACTAATGTTTCAATCATTGAGATGGTAGGTCCTGTATACACTTGAGTAATGTTCCCAGTTTTCAATGATCATTATGGAAAGAAGGTAAGTAAAATTATATCTTTTAACAGTAATAATTATATAAAAATAACATGTTATTTAATCATATATACTTATATATTTAATTATTGTGTGGTAAAAGGAATCATATCATGTCGAGGAGGTGGTAGTCCACACGTCCACGAACGACATTATCACCTGTTTAGTGTGTGAAAAGGGTAATCAATAAAATGATATATTAAATTTACATAAAGATAATTATTTCATAAATATAAAATATATTAAATTTATATCAGCTACTATTAATTATAAAAATCTTTAATACATTTTATTTATATGTTGAACGAATCATATCGTTTTGAGGAGGCGATAGTCAACAATTCCACAAACGATGTTATCATATTCCCACAAAATGGAGTGCATAAAGGTTAGTGAAAAAAATAATTATATAATAATAAATAAATTAATAATATCATATATATCATATAAAAATATTGTGTCTATAATAATTCCTACCGTGAGACGTGGTAAAGGAATATGAACAACATTGTTTCGGGAGGCGGTAGTTTGTCATACACAGGAATGGTAAGTTTGTTAAAAATTATATGGAATTGTGTAAAATTTTTAGTAAAAACATTAGAATAAAAAATATAAATACATTAGGTATACTTAGGTTATTATATAATCATGGAAAAAAGTTGAGTTGAATGGTGGATAATGAAGATAAAACAGAGGATCATGAGGAATGGTGTTACCTCTTCTTTGGGTAACTCCTTTTAGTTTGCACCAAAGAGATTCATTGGATGGATTTCATCACGATGAAAGGATTATAGGATGATTTTATGGATTTTTTTAGTTTATTTGATCAATTTTTGGGCGATCCAAATGTCTTGAGAGGTGTGAATAAGTGGGTGGGTGAGTGCCTTTTTATAATAGAAGAGTGTTATTATTGTCAATTTTTGAAAAGGGAATTACACACACATTTTTCCTATGAATATTATCTCAAATAATGGTCCAAATCCAGTCTAGGGGTGTATTGGGTTGAAATATTTCCATCCAGTAGATTTTTATAAGTTTTTGGGTCATTGATGCTAGGGTTTTTTTCCTAAAACTCCAGTAAATAATTACCCCTTAAAATGTAGCACAATGGTGACCACAAGGTTGTCTGATGAGGAGGTTTCAAGATAAGTTATCAAACTGTCACTTCGTTAAGTTTTTTTCACATGAAATAGAAAGTTGGAGATTTGATATTATATTAAAAATTTTAAAAAATATAAAATCACAATTCAACTATAAATCTATGTTAGTGATTGGAAATAAAAAGTAAACTAGACTGAAGAAAAAAAAACAAAATAAGGTAGTGATGGACAAACACCGATCTTTAGATACTCCCTCTATCCCTGTTTAATTGAATTATCAGATTTTACATCTCAATTATCACTCAAATAACTCCAAGTGAACACCCATATTGACTAGAAACCGTATTGATACCTCAAATATGGGTGTTTAACATCTTACAAAAGTGAATCAATTACCCAAATACCTTTTAGCAATAAAAACTAATTGAACTTGTTGTGCTCAATGGGGAGACCTCTCCCAAAGAATTTTAAACAAAAAGACAATTATTTTACATTCATAAGTTGATAAATACTGTAGAACAATATAGAATAATGTTAATTCATGAAAGAAAAGAGACCTCCATCATTCATGAAAACCAATTCCAGAAAAATATAATTAGAATACATTGAAGTGCCAAACTCAAAATGGAAAAATCTTTGGATCTTCGCTGCCCACAACCACTTGGAGTTTAGCCCTTCATGTCTTGATTATCATAAATTGAACTCCAATTCAACAGAATATATCTTCCAAAAAAGCTCACTCCCTTTGTCTAACCCCCTTGAAATGACTATCCTTGTAGAAGGGATAAGAGGTGTAAATTTATAGGGAAAATGAGTGATGAAATATCGCTCAAATTTTGTCCTCCGGATTGAATCGACTATTACACCCATTTAATGCTCGAATTGGGAACTATCCCCTTCTTAGAAGTTGTTCCAATATTCCTTCCTCATTCCTCCACAAACTGTCAGGTTTATTAGGCCACTTATGAAGGTGTTATGGTAGTTTTAGTGCGGAACATTTAATTTTCCAATGTGACTCTTCGTCTTCAACAACTCCAACTTCCAATTCCATGAAGACCATTAATACCGTAGCTTCAGACGTGGCCTCCTGAATTAAATATGTTAATTAATTTCTCTTCCAGATCCTTGTTAAACTTCATCTCCAATGTTCCTGTTTAATTCGAGATACGAGCTCAGCTTTAAAACATTCCAAATTTGTGCCCAGTTTTTGAGGTCCAAATTGTGAGCTGATTTTGGGCCTCCAAATGATTGATTGAGCTCGGCCTCGCGAAGGATGAAATTAGGCCCATGATTTAAGGAAACCTACAAAAAAAATCACAATTTGTTTTGGTGGGGAAAATAAAACAGTCAAAATACAAAAGACAAATAAAACAATTAAACACCAAAATAAATCCATTTTGCATTTGAGCTCAAAATACCACTAAAACATAAAAATGTGACAATTTACCATAAAATAACACTTTGGGGGGATTTAGAACATTAATATACAGTATTAAATATGTGAAAATTATAGATTTATCACTCCCCCACACTTAATCATTTCACTCCTAGGAAACCATCTTATACCAAAGTCAAAACAAACTTCTCAAAGCATAAATTACCACACAACTCAATTATCATATTAGAGAAAATATCATGCCTCATACATGAATAAAAATTTCATAACTCCTCAAAAATCATATCAATACATTAAAATTAATGTTAATACTTACATGCATGTCGTTCTTACCTCCCTGAAAAAATATTTCTCTCTTCACTCAAGGATATTTAATGTGGAGTTTTTCTTTTTCTCAAAACATGTGTGATATCCATAGGCTTGCTATCCTCCTAATATCTCCACTTCATATAGTCAAAAATGTGTCAATCATGAGGCCTTTTTCATGGGTTTTTCTAATTCTTAGGGTTGGTAGGTTTTAAATGTAAAAACATCTGAGGCAGAATGAGGAGGGTTATGCTCTAAAGTGAAGTAAATGCATGAAAACAGTTTTTCTCAAGAATGGTGTGCTCCTCAATTAGCTCAAAAATTAATCATCTCCAAAAACCTCTTGTTTTGGGAAGTTAACACTTATAATTTCATAATCAATGATTTTTATCCCACTTTTCCCCATTTGTAGCATTGTTTTAGCTTCAATTCAGATCTGGATTTCTCTTCAGAATCATGTTTTGAAGGAAAAGAGAGGCAGATTTTGATCTTCAAATATTAGTGAATAGATGACCCATATATGTAATGATATTTTGGTACACTCATCCATCTTAAAATCATGACATTTCGTCCACCCAAGAACCAATAAATATGACTACTTTTTCAATTCATCTCAAACAGATTCTTCAAGAATGAAAAACAAAGCCCATATTCTCCCTCCCCCACACTTGAGTTCAATAATAATAATGCATTTAACTTCTATAGTAGGTTGTAAATTGATAAATGTCTTTTAATGTGGCTTTCTAACAAGGTATTTTATGGATACTAGGGGCTTAAAGAAGGTTTGATGAAAAGGTAGGCCAAAATAAGAGTTTGATGAAAAAAGGGATTTCAAAATGGTGCCTCAATCATACTTAACACATTCTATAAAATCTAAAACCTTTTAAAAATAGAAAAATGGAAAGTTATAGATCACACAAAATGTCTCAAGACTCTCAAGAAAAAGTCAAATGTAAAGAATATGTCAAAAAGGTTTAGAAACCTCTCGGGTTGGGCACAATTTTTCAATTTGGAAAACACTAGTTCACTTGAGTTTCCTAGTAAATCAACCTTCATCAAATGAAAAGATAAGAAATAGGAAACAAGATCCATTCATAAATCATTCAAAACCTCAATTACTCAAATCAAACAATGTGACAAAAATACCAAGGTGGTTTGAATTTTCCCAAGTATTCGATTCAGCTCAAGATTCCTAAAAACACCCAAAAAACAACATAAAAAATAAAAGCACACACAAAATTCCTAAAAATAAGTTGAAATTCCTACCCTGCACTTATTCCATTTACGACACTATTTTAGCTCAAATCTGATCAAGAAAGATGTTCACAGATAATTTAAATTGGGTAGCAAACAAAATAAAGAAAAGGAAAGACACAACCTGATTTATGTTTCCGTGGCAACCTTGAGTTAAGCTCATAGCTACTTCCACTTGACCTTAAAGACATAAAATAAATAAAATATGAGAAAAAATAAATAAAAAGAAAGAGTAAGGGAAATATAAGAGGATAATTCCTAGTTTAACCCCCCAAGCGGGTGCTAGGTTTTTATTTCCCCTAGTCTAGCAGTTGTAGCAGTTTAACCTCAATCTGATGGTGGATGATTTATTTTCCAAAAAACCACCAAAACTTCTTTATTAAAAGTATCCTCAACTTATATAGGTCTTGGAGGAATTGTCGTTCCATCCATAGAGCTTTAACTTCTCTAACTTCAACCGCAAGTGATGCTACCATCTTGCTTGATTGTTTTAGGATTTTGAAATTATTTTGAATCTTCGTGACATATTGTTCCATCTGCAACATAAAATTCTCTCCCCTAATAGAAAATTCAGTACTAGGCCATGCATATAAAACATCACTGAAATAATCCATGACCTAAAAAAATTATATGCAATGAGATTTTTTTTTTGAAAATTTTTAATGTTTTTTTTTTGTTTTTATGAAAAATAGTGTGTGTAAGCATTTTTCCTCCCCAGCAACGACACCAATTGATGCTGGGGTTTTGTCGTGAAACTCCATTCAATAATTTCCCCTTAAAATGTAGCGCAATGGTGACCACGAGGTTGTCTCGTGAGGAGGTTTCAAGCTAAGTTATTAAAATGTCACTTTGTTAATTTGTTTTCACACGAAATGAATAGTTGGGGATTTGATATTATATTAAAAAATTTAAATAATATAAAATAATAATTCAAATATAAATATATGTTATTTATTGAAAATCAGAAGCAAAATAGACTGAGGAAAACAAATAAAAGAAGGTAGTGGTGGACAAAAATCGATCTTTAGATACTCCCTCTATCCTTGATTAATTGATTTATCAGATTATATTTCTCAATGATCACTCAAATAAAACCAAGTTAACACCCATATTGACTAGAAACCATATTGAGACCTCAAATATGGGTGTTTTTCCTCTTAAGAAAGTGATTCAACTACCCAAAGACCTTCAAGAAATCAAAACTAATTGAACTTGTTGTGCTCAATGGGGAGACCTCGCCCAAAGAATTTTAAACAACAAGACAATTATTTTACATTCATAAGTTGATAAAAAGTCTAGAACAATAAAGAATAATTTGAATTCATGGAAGAAAAGATACCTCCATCATTTATTAAAACCAATTCCAGAAAAATATAATTAGAATACACAGAAGTGCCAAACTCAAAAGGGATGAATCTTTGGATCTCTGATGCCCACCACCAATTGGAGTTTAGATCTTCATGTCTTTATTATCATAAATTTAACTCATATTCTCCAGAATATATCTTCCACAAAATCTCACTCCCTTGGTACAACCCCCTTGAAATGACTATCCTTGTAAAAGGGAGAAGAGGTACAAATTTATAGGGAAAATGAGTGAAGAAATCTCGCTCAAACTCTATCCTCTCGATTGCATCGACATTTAGACCCATTTAATACCTGAATTGGGACATAGTCCCTTATTGGAAGTTGTTCCAATATGTCTTCCGCGTGTCTCCACAAAATTTCAGTTTGAGTTGTCCTCGAATAAAGGTAGTATGGCAGTTTTAGTGCGGAACATTTACTCTGCCAGTGCGACTCTTCCTCTTCCGCAACTCCAACTTCCAATGCCATTAAGACCATTAATACCATGGATTCAATCATGGAATAATTAATGAAAGAGGTTAATTAATTTCTCTTCCAGATCCCTGTTAAAGTTCAGCTCCAATGGACCAGTTTACCTCGAGATACGAGCTCAGATTTAAAACATTCCAAATCTGTGCACAGTTTTTGAGGTCCAGATTGTGAGCTGATTTTGGGCCTCCAAATGATTGATTGAGATGGAAATTAATAAGGATGAAATTCGGCCCATGATGTATGGAAACCTACAAAAAAAAAATTTCACAATTTTTTTTAGTGGGTAAAATAATACAGCTGAAATATAGAAGAAAAATAAAACAGTTAAACACCAAAATAAATCAATTTTTGCATTTGAGCTCAAAATACCACTAAAACATAAAAATGTGACAATTTCCCATAAAATAACACTTTGGTGGGATTTAGAACATTGAAATACAGTATTAAATATGTTAATATTATAGATTTATCAGTCATTTTGGCCCTTATGATTAAGGTTGAGTCCCTTATTAAGCCAATTTTCCTCTTAATCGGTGCAATTAATTTTAATCACTTTCACTAATATTTTTGGTAAAAAACTAAGTTGAACTTATTATAAATTATAAATTATGATGATTAAAAATATTGAATTCATTTTTCCAAAGTATAATCACATAATTTTTAGAAATTAATTTAAATTTAATCCCGCATATAGGACGACAAAGGAGGTTCTTAAAGTAAAAATGTTCAAAGGTTTGGTAAGTTTTTATATTCAATTTCAAAGTGAAATTGATTAAAATGAACAAAATTATATTAATTTATGTATAATTGATCTAATTTAACCTTAAAATAAATAAAAAATATAATTTAACATTATAAATAAATTAAATTAAAAAAAAATTGGAATCAAAATACGATATTTTTTACTATTCAATAAAAAATGAACATTCTCAGAAAAAATACCAAAAGATCACCCTAACTTAATTTTGACATTTCACTTAAAAAAATTTATTTTATTTTTCATTTAAAATTTATAAAATATTCAAAATTATTATTTAAATATGTTCTATATTAAAAGGCGGTAAAACTGCCTTTATAAAAATATAGGTTTTTATGTATAGAATTGGATTTGTTTTTATCTTATGAATATAAAGACTATTTGATGAATCTAAAAATTATATGACTGAATATATAATATATAAAATTATTAATATCATTCACTAATAGTAATTAATTTAACTTATCAATATGAATATCCTTTTGTACATATAAAAAGTCTTTTATAAAATCATTCCCTTTATAATCATTTGGTTTCTATATTCATTTATAGTTAATAGGTAACCAATGAATTCAAGTATATATTTTCATAATTTAGTTAATCATATTCATAAATTTTAGTTTTACTGTTATTTTATATCTTATTATATTGCATAATAATATTTTTAATAATATATTATTGTTTGTTAAAACTCTATCTTGCATGTTATGAAAGCCATTGAGGCAATTCGATATTGTTTGTAACACAAAATAACCTCAATATTTCATGTAGATAAATATAAATGTTATGTTTTCTGTAACATAAGATTAAATTGTTGTTTTTTATAAAGAAATATATGAATAAAAATTAAATTTATTCTAAAATGAAAATATTATGAAGTCTTGGGGTGTTACACAATAGGTTCATTGTACAGCCGAAAGGGTATAACTAAAAAATTATAATTTCTGTATCAAGTCTTAAACACCATCATAAAAATGTTAACCTCCTTCAACTTCATCTAATGATACCTATAGCTTAGATGATCCTTTGAAAAATACTGAGATCCCTTAAGCTGATCAAACAAATTATTGATATGAGGAAAAGGATACAAATTCTTAAAGTTGATATTATTCAGGGAATTATAATCAAGGTAAAGTCTCACTAAAATATCTTAATTTTTAATAAAAAGAAAATTAACACCCAAATGTGAAGTGATATAAAAAATGAAACCTTTATCTAAAAACTCTAGTAACTGATATTTCATTTCTAAAAGTTTCACTAGATGCATTTGATAAGGGGTATTTGAAATAGTCTTAGCATCATGAACCAAGTCAATAATAAAATCAATTTCCTGATCAGAAAATAAACCATGAAAATCATCAAGAAATACATCCATTTATTGATTCACTACTGGAACATCAATAATTTTAAAATTTTCTTTCCAACAATGTGATCTTTATAAATTTTTATTCCTTCTCTAATCAATTTTTCATCCTATTGGTATATAACCAATGGTATCAAATCATTAAATTAAACTTTCATAGCTCTAAAATCAATCTTATAATGATAAAATAAAATAAAATCCATACCCAAAATGATATCAAACTCTTCTATGGGAAATTTAATTAGAATTTTAAGAAATATCATCTAACTGATAATAGTAGGGAGATTCCTATAAATCTTTGGTTATTTAATATTTCCACCTAGATTTTTTACCAAAAGTTATGTAATCTTTTTATGTGATGATATTCCCATTTTACATGAAAATTTCTCTAAAATGAATGAATGTGAAGATCCTGAGTCAAAAAATGAATTAGAATATTTCAAATAAACAAGTATCATGCCTATCACCACTTCACGTAATAGTTCAACATTAACTAAAGTAGTTGAATATAAATTTCCTACACCTTTCAAATTTTGATCTTGATGATTTATATAATATTTAAATAAATTTATCCACAAGATAGCATAATGAACCAACTCATTGAAATTAAAACACTTTATCGTTGGATTACTATCACTTACCCTATTCTTTGATTGTTCATGACCCCTTACTTTATAGTCCAGAGATCTATGACCAAACACACCACACTAAAAAACTTTTTAGATCCTATAAAACATTCCTTGAAATGTAATTTCCCACACATGGAACATTTTTGGGGCTTACCTCTAGTCTTCTTAGCTAATTGCTTCTCAGTTGGCTTCCACCTTGACCTTTTCATATAGTTTTCATCTTATGTAACAAAAGTGCTTTCAAACTCCATATAAAATTAATTAGTATAATGAAATAATTTCTCTTAACTTTTAAATTCTCATGTGAAAAAATATATTCATAAACTTAGTTTCAGCATTGAGTAAAATCTAGTAACTTTACTATCAGTGTCCTGAATAAAATACAACACATAACTTGGAAATCTTGTTAATTTTTCTTGATATGTAGATAAAAATTATTCATCTTATTTACTCAATTCAAAAATTTGTTTCTCCATCCTTAACTAAAAAATCTTAAGGAAATATTTCTCAAAAAAATATTATTGAATGTTTCCCATTCTAGGGAATCAAGATCATATTTCTCTCTATTATTCTTAATTAAATTCCACCATTGAATAACTTATCCTTCAAAAAGATAAATGAAAATATTTGTCATTTGTTATTCTGAACACCCATATTAATTCAAAAATCATATTCAGTGCATTGATCCATCCTTAAACTACCATAGGATTTTAGGTTCCAGTGAAATATAGAAAATGTTGTCTCATAAAATTATCCACTATCATCTTGATCAAATGTAAAAGATCTTTATTATCTCTAGAAGTGATACCACCACCAATTATCTATTGTGTCAATTGATCTATCATAGTAACAAACTAATCAGTTCCAATTCCAACTATCCTGAGATTCTTATTTTGAAGGATATTTTCCTCATAGGGACTTTCTAATACAACTTCCTTATTTTCTCTATAGAAAACCATTATGAAAAAACATAGTTTAGATGAATAAAAAAAATTTAATATTCAAATTCTATATCATTTCTACTTAAGCATAAGGAATAATATTTCAAGTAAACACTATTAACATTATCCAAGCCTCTAAAATTATCTAAAACTTTTATATGATACCAACTCTAAGGACCTGGCCTTAAACATTACATAATATTGTGTTTTAAGTCAAGGAATCATTCTCTACATTTTAGGATATTTTTAGTTTTAGTGTTTCATATAATAAGTTCATAACTCATACATAATAAAACCATATAATAAAAATTGTACACTTCCAATCAATATCCATTTTCATATGATATAAAATGTTTAAGATAAAACAAGATTTCCTTTCATGAAAAATCATTATGAATTTAAACATAACTTCTTCCTTTCTCTTACCCATCCTTAAATCCTATGGAAAATATTTTAAATCATAGGGTGGGAATAATATCGAATAGTATGGGGTTTTAAAAATAATGAAAACCATTAGCCATGTGAAAAAAATGAAAACCCCTAAAATGTTTACCTTTATATTAATTTTATTTGAGAAAATGGAATAAATAATTATTATATTAAAAACACAAACACTTTTTTTCTCAAATAAAATCATTAAAACCCATAAAAATCAAATAAAAAACCCTTTTGGGAAATTTAGAGCATCACATTTATAACCCATTTTAAATCCATTTCATAAATAACTAGATTCCCAGTTAAATACATATAATAAACCCTCTGGTAACTTTGTCATTATTTTTTATTATGAAATTGAATATTACCCAACATATTGGAGAACTATCTAGGAACACCCATCATATATTCTATTTCAGACTCACCCAAATCTATATAGATCCACCAATCGTATAAGCTATATTGGGCTCACCTCTCATTATCTGGGTTCACCCATTTCATAAGATATATCAATTTCATATGTTACTCATATTATTCTAAATTAATATATCATGAATTAAACATTTAATTTTTTTACTTTTTCAATGTAGAACATTTAAAAAACTTATTTATACTCATATGAACATAACTTTTTAATATTAAAATTCCATGTTCTTTTAAAAACAATTTTCAATATCAAAATACTCAAAAAATGGAAATATTTTTTTCTTTTAAGAAAAATATAAACCTTATAAAAGAATCGAAACTTCAAATAATGGATTTTGTGGTGGGAAATTTTTTTGTCACCATGTATGTTAAAATATAACTTCACTTTTTTATTTGGTAAGGATTTAAATTTTATTAAATGATTCATTTAAAAAAACATTGAAAGAAAGAAAAAAATTTCTTTATAAAACTCTCATGTCCATATATTTTCATTCATAAAATAATTTTAAAAACACGTAGTTGGAAGAAAAATCAGGTTCGAATGGAAAAATTAAAATATTATTCATTTAAAACGTACCTTACCACTATAGAGACATTTGAATCGTAATCACCAAGAAGTCATAAAATTAAAAAACATTAAATATCATTAGAATATAGAAATTATTGATTTTATTGTATATAAACCTCAAAAAAGAATGCAGTTGTATGACATAAAAATATTCCTCAACAAAAAGAAATTGAGACGAAGTCCCTTAAATTGAATTTGATTTATCACATTCGTTATATATTTATAAATAATAAACTTATTTTAGTTATTAACATACTTAAGAAATGTTTTAGTTTTAGTTTTATTTTTATTTCACTTATTCCCATTTCATATACAATTAACTAATCAATTAAGTTTACATCGAGTGTCTTGATGATATTAAGAATATGTGTAAAAAGACTTTGATAGGTTGACTATTGGTCAAAGTGGTCACTATTTCTACATATATAGAATAATATTCATGAAATTGTTATCTTATTTATGCATTAATTATAATTTTTAAACTATTCATGGAATATTCTTATTAAAAATGAAATTTTTTGCAATATTGGAGATGGTAGGTCAAACATATGCATGAGTAATGTTCCCATTTTTCAAACATCATTATAGAAGGGAGGTAAGTAATATTTTATCTCTCCAGAATAAACATAATATCATAATTACAATATTATTTCCTTGAATAAATACATATATATATATATATATATATTATCATCCATGTGATGTGGGGGTGAAAGCATTATCCCATTGCTTTGTAGAGGCGGTAGTCTACACGTACAGACAAATGAAGTTATAAGTTTTTAGTGGGTGGAAAGATATAAAAAAATGTATATTATGTTCTAGATAATAAATATTTAATTATTATCATAATAATGCCACATATATTCATATATTTTAACCTTATTAACTTCCATGAAATGTCTTAATGTAAAAAGAATCACATCGCTCTATGAGGAGGTAGCCTATTGTACACACAAGTAATGTTATCATATCTCCAAAAAATGGAAAGTAAGTATATATATGTGATATCATAATTATAAAATTATAATAATGTTAAAAATATCAAATTTATACTTTAATTTCATCATTATAACATTATGTGATTGATGATGATGAAAAATGAATGGCATCAGTTCACAAGGAGGTAGTCCGCTTTACACACAAAGGATAATTTCATTTACAATTTGATAAAAATAAAGATGGATTTTGGTTATCACATAATAATAATAACATATAAAAATAATGGATATATTTCTGTTATTATATCATAATAATTTAAGAAAATTTGAAGGATTTGGGAGAAGAAACAAAATAAAGACGATCAATTAAGTATAATACCTCTTCTTCGGAAAACCTCCTTAGGTTATCATCAAAAAACATTCCTATGATGGATTTATATTAAAAAACAAGGAGTCATGGATATTTTTATGAAATTAATGAATTTATTTGTCTTGGTGATTTTTGATCCAAATGGCATTGAATTACTGAATAGAATAGGAGAGGGTGTAGGCATTAATAAGTGAGGTGAGTGGCACACTTGTAATTTTTTAAAATAAAAAGTTGTTACCATGTTTTTAACATTCCAAAAGGATTTCAGATGGACCATTATAGATACTTAGACATTATAAGATAAAAATATGGCCATAAAAATATACTAGTTTTTAGTTAATTTTAACCCTTGACTTTTTAGTATAACCTTGGGTAAACATATTTTTACCTTAACCGCTGTAATATTTTTTTACTATTTTAACAATCCATTATAACCTAAAATTTAGTTGAACTTATTAGATAATATAAATATTTTTTTATAAAAACAATTAACCCATTTTCCACATAATGGTCAGAATTTAATTTAAACTTAAATCTACAATCATGATGAAAATCGGTTTTTTAAAAAGAATATATTTCAAGTAATGGATGATTTTATATTAAATCAATGAATTATAACTATAATATTATGAATTTAAATTAATATTTAATTATATATAATCTATTAATTTTATTTAAATCATTATTCATTATGGGTGTTTATTAATAATTAAAATAGAGAAACATTATTCATTTTAAAACAATTATCAAAAAAATATCATTTTAAAACCAAAAATAAATTTATATTAAAATCCAATATAAAGATGATTAAAAATTAATTATTTAGAATAAATATGACTAAATAATATTTATTTTTCCTGAAATCAAATTCCAAATATAATATGACTTTTAAATTACTTTATTTATTGAAAAGAAATAAATTTTTTTAAAAATTCAATATTTTTCACTATTCACTGAAAAATCAATATTTTCGAAAAAATCATGATATTTGACTGTAAGTTAGTTTTTATATGATTATTTTAAAAAAATTATTCATTTTTTAAATTAAAATTGTAACATATTATAATTTAAACATTTAAATAAAATTTTATATTAAAAGATTTTAGTTAAAATTATTTCCTTTTTTTAATTAAAAAATTACTTATTATTATTATATTGAATATAACTATATAATTCATATTAAAAAACATGGAAATGATTTATTATATAATTTACCCAGTTTTAACAATATATATGATATTAATTATGTAACAATTATTCTTTATTAGTGAATTTTTTACTACATTTCTTTCATTCCATCCTTCGAAAAATGGAAACATCACTCGTGTGTACGTATGAATTAACATCTCCATAAAGATATTAAATTAATTTTTCATATTCAATTTATAGGAATATTTATTAAATTGTATAAAATTAATAAATATGATAATAGTGAAATGATTAACATTCTATATATGCTTGAACTGTGATTAAAGTATAAGCATTGAAACTAATGAATAGAAACATTCTTGAAAAATGAACCAGTTGTCACCAGGAACATGGATTTTGATAAAGAAATATTTATAAATTAGTGTTAATATTTTGTAAGTTAATAATATATGGTATTATATTAATGAATATAGTTTTATCATAGAACTATAATAAATCTAAATTTACTATGTAGGAGGTTTGAATTCATATAAAGTAGTAAGATACTTGAGGTAAGGGTTTATGTTTTAATCTCATTTCTTTTCAATATTGTGTATAAAAAATATAAATTGAGATAAATTATAAGGATGTTATCCATTAAACCCAATATATATTCTTATACTATTTTTATTCATGAAACTTTCAATTAATAGAACCATTTTCCCCTCTTTAGTACTTAAAATGGCTTAGAAAATGTTTATACGAAAAACTGACTTTATTTTTTCATTGGTAGGTAATATTTTTTTTATATGTCCATATTTTCATTAAAAAAATTTCAATAATTTTTATTAATTTTCTCTAGTTATTAGTCAAATTAAATTTTATCCATAAATTACATTCAATAATTTTTTTTAAAAATTATATTGTTTTCATTTTCCGAATGAGGTACATTTCAAAAAATATGTGAATAAAATATTTGTTTTAATGTATTCTGCATGAATAAATTTTAACACCATTATAAATACTCATTTATTTGAAGAATAAATTATAATGTTCTATGGTTTTTTTCAAGAAACGTTCTCTCAATGTTTTTTAAATTTCTTTTTATTTTATATTAGAAATTTGAAAAGGAAAGGGTATCTTCATCATGAAATATTCTGGTAATTATTTAAATTAATTTTTCATCTATGATAAAATCCTTTGATGTTACTTTTGCTTAACTATGGATATGATCCAATTATTCAATTAAATTATTTTGTCTAAATGATTAATTATGATGATGTGTTATGTATAATTCTATAAAACCCATTACTTTTCTTTGGGTTAACTATGTTAAGATGAGATCTTCATAAAACCCTTTACTTTTCCCCTAGTTATACTATGATTAAATGATGTATTACTGTATGATCTTGTAGTTAATTATGGTTTAAGTTTATATGATGGATTATTCCATTATATCCCTATAATTCATTAGTTAATGATGAATAACTATGTCATGTGTGAACCTGATTTCATATTCAACACATTATGCATGGACATGGGTTCATTTCCATAAGTTTATGCATGGACTAGGTTTCATGTACATATGTTTATGTGAGGATCTTATTTCATGACCTAAACTTAATGAGTGAACCTCTTTCTATTTATAAATTTTCTCAATTTTATAAGATTATTGTTTTCCACATTACTATGTTTACAAAATTCACTCATAGCTCATGGTTTACTATTTATGATTTCATACTCTTATGAATTCTCTCTTTTTTTATTATAAATCATTTTACTATGACTCGTGATTAATTATCTATGAATTAATTAGGCATGACCTTATAATTTTATGATCATTTTCTCAAAAACTTATGCTTACTTATGATCATTGATTTATATCTCCTATGTTTACCCATATGGATCATATGAGATCACTGTTTCTTATGTTTCCTTTCTATGAGTTATGAAGAATTGATTTATGTAGGGTATGTCTAAGAAGATTACTATGTGATTATATATTTATGGGAGATAATGAAGATCTTCCATGAAATAACATGATTATGTATCGTGTGTCCAAAGACACTAAATCTTTATGGTCCTCATGAATGCATAATTGTAAAATGTATTTAATATTCACATCTAATGATAAATATTTGTATATGAAATGATTAGGTAACCTTAGGATTTAATTTAATACCATTATCTAGTTATATTCATGGAAATTCAAAAAATATTCTTCTATTAATTCCATGACATAACTGAAATACAATTATCATAGTTTTATTTTAATAGTCACCCTTAAAATAATTGTTTTCTCAGATTCACCAATTTGTGTGTATATCACTTTACCAATAAATCCTTCAGTAGTTTTTGACTTCAAGAACAATAGTTAGGTATCCTCCATCCATTTTCTTCTTATTCACTAAAATCCCACTAAGGTACAACTCTACCTCAAACATTTTTTAATATTTAACATTATTAGAATATTTTTTTAGATTCAAACATCCTTCTATATTTCTTACTCTAAACTCCTTCATCCAAAAACATATAAAAGATGAGCTATTTTAGTAAACTATTTATTCTTGAGTGAAACACCATATTCTTTGAAATATGTATTTTACTATGACTATTATATAATACACTTTATTCCCTTTATTCTATGTATGATCCTTCAACAAACCCATTAACTATATAATATATTTCCATACTTCCATTATGGTAATTAAATATTATTATATGGTTGATAAAGTAAATATTTATTACATTATTTATATAATACTTATTTTAGTTTCAATATGGGTGATAAAAATCCCATTTTACATCTTTATGTGTCTATAAAATGGAATACATACAGTCATGGATTAACACATTCTAAATCTTTCAAAATTATTCTATATGTACTATGATGAAGAACACATCATTATTTCATGCTGAAATTTCATTTTAATATTCACCCCAAAAATATGTTTTCCTCCTTAATATTCTTTATCTCAAGCCTTCATTATAACTAAGCATTAAGCACTACAATAAATTTCATTTTTAAATACACCTAAAAAATACCATCTATATATAAGATATGTATGATAAAAATCTAATTATTTATAATATTATGATATAATATATGATCTTTACTATAAAAGATAAACTTATTCTCTTACATAATGGTATTACACAATCAGTTCCATAACCAGGGAGATTTCTTGAACCCGCACAAACTCATTTTGAGATTTCACATCAGGTTGTATCTAAATTCATTAATTCCTTATATTTTCACTAGGAATAATTATTCCTCCTAATCACTATGATATAAATTTTTATTTACATCCATTCATTGAATATGTTAGACTTTTCCCACAACCATTCCAATTACCTTTTGTGTGTTTTTTTGTGTTTAACAACTAATGATAAAATATTACTAAAGTCAACTCCTTACATTAATTTAAAACCTTTCACAAATAAACTTTCCTTGTACCGCATCTGAATATTTTCATCTTCATTATATTAGAAGATCCATTTCTTCTATACTTTCTTCTTTCCTATAAAAAATTCCAAAAGATTACATGTTCTATAAGTATACAAGGTGTATATTTACTCCTTCAATTTTGACTCCCATTATTCTGTATTGCAATGAATTTATTCCAAATTCAGGTTTATAGCGTTTGTACCATATATAAGAATTAGATAATTAATATCTGAACCATAACATTTCAATATTGTACTAAATATAGTCTTTCACCTTAAATACTAAGGCTATGTTCCTTTTAGAACTTCTTTTTCCCAAACATTTCCTTGAGGATCTGAAATCCCAAATCTTTTTTAGTGCATCTAATGATGGTATAACCTCTGAAATCTAACCTCCATTTGAATCTCAACACTCTATAGTATCAATATCTTCTATAAGATTAGTTCATTATAAAAATTTTCGATGTTCATTTTAGGTCAACCAAGGTATGCTCCACTAATGTTTTGTTCTAAGTTGTATCATCTATTGAGTTCCAATCTATCTATATGATCCCTTTATTGAAGTAAAATTTCATTTTTCTATGTCTATTAAAAGTTAATTATCTAATATTTAAATTTAAAATTAATGATTTTAGTATCCTGTAATGAAATATACTCAATAATTTTGGATAAAATTTCCCTATTTCTAAAATCCCCATGAATATATGAAATGAAAACAAATCTATTGATGTGGGGCACATTGAAAATTTTAAGTCCACCTTTATTTTGGAATATACTTCACTATTGGATTAGAATTAAATCTATTAATAAGGTATGAAAAAAAATCATAACTTTAGACCAATAATCAATGGGAAACCTAGAATTAATTCTCATGGTTTTGGAGCTCTCGCATAGTATCTAGATCATTCGCTCTACTACAAAATTTTATTCTAGAGTTAAAGGATCCATATTGTCAAAATGAATTATTTTCTTCTATAAAAACCATCATAACACTCTATTTACATACTACCCACAATTATTGAAACTCAATAAATTCAGATCTATTTCTACTGTGTATATCCATTGAATTGACGCTCTGAAAACGTTAGACTTATACTTAAGAAAAACACCCACACCTTTTTTCTCACATTGTTAGTGAACGAAAAAAATGGCCCTCATGAGACCAAATTAGAGACATCCCTCCTATATCTGTATAGAGTAGCTATATGTTACTATTCATTAGTGTTATTCCATTATTATTTAAAAATAAATTCTACTTTTTCTAAAGGATACACTGTTCACATGTTTTGTACTCTAAAATATTTTGTTGATACATTCCATTTATAGAAAATAATTTCATCCCCATTTAACCCATGTTTCACAACTTTTACATTCCATAACTTGTTTTTCCGACCAGTGTTGTATATTCTGAACTCTTGGTAAGATTAAATATTTCTTCTTTTACTCCTTTGGACACCACTATGTAACTATGTTTTGTACTACTTTCCACTTCATTGAAAATCACATAAGAACTTGAATCATCTAGATGAATATCTAATATTAAATAACCCTATAACCTTTGTATTTTTCTCACATATTGAAACACTAAAAAATATTTTCTCTGTGTCCGAGTGTTCACATCACATTTTACAACTATTTTAAAAAGTACCATAATCTATAAGATTCACCTTTCTAAATGTTATATAAAGATATTTTTACTTTCCCTTATCATATTTTGAGTGAAATTAAGCCCTAGAATCATTTATCCATGATTCTAAAGGATTGGAAACACTTAATAAAAAATTTCTTTCCCTGTTAGTTTTAATATTTGTAATACATACAAATTTAAACCTTATAGAATTTATCCTCTAATATTTGAGAAATTTATTTATGTTCAACTTATTCCCATAATCCTTGCATTTGGATCTAAGATTTTCTGATTTCCCTAAACTCTTCTCTATCTTCCCCTTTCACCTATCAAACTTTATTCTTCTTGTTGAGTATAATGTTCCCTACCTTCCACACCAAACGTTTTTATAATATCACCATTGACTTATGTTTTCGGATATCCTCTTTAAGAAAAAAATAATAAATATCCTCAAAAAATAGTTCACTTTTACCACTTTAATTACTTAAAAAATTAACCATTTCATATAATGTTTCTAGAAGTGATGAAAGAATAATTAATTCCTACACATCATTAATGAAATTCACTCCAAGAATCTCTAACTAACTCTCAATCATGATTAACTCATATAGACGACCATCCATAGACCATACTTGTAATTTCATCATTCTGAAATATCACTATAAAATGAACACATTTTTCATTTCAGATATATTCTCATATATGATTTCAAGATTTAAAATTAATTCAATAGTTGTCTTCCACTCGTGAATATTAAAGGCTACATTCTAGGCCAATGTAAGTCAAACAACACCAAGTCCAATCTGATCACGTTTTATCCATTCATTTTTATCTATTAATTTTGGTTTGATCCCCTTTAAAAAAATCATTATTCTACTAATATATATAATTTTTAATCTATATTATATATAATTTGAATTCTGAGTCATAAAACATTTTAATATAGATCAATTATTGTTCTAATGTTATTCCTTTTTTAATGAGTAAAAACCCACTGAAACAGAAGATTTATAAGGATATAAAACCTCAAAAATTCTATATCAAAGATCCTATACCACTATTCTTGTTGGAACCCATTTCCTTTTGTACTCCATTCTGAATAATCACTTACATAGTAGGGTTCAAAACAATTGGAACTAGAAACACTCGATGTGTTTTTAAAATAGAAGGAACTATGATACAACTTCTTACACATAATCCTCATGATCACTTACGAAGCTATTTTAGAACCAAAACAAGATAAATAATGATATAAATCACAAAAAATATAAAATAATAATAGATTGACATGGTTCAGACATATTACTACCCCATATAAGAAACACTACTTCTTTTACTGAAAACAAAAGAAGAAAAATGCAGGATAATGATACAAAAATGATGATCCTAATCATATATTTTTATAAGAGTTTATCCAATCTATTTAGTTTAACCACTTTCCAAAATATGATATATATATCCTTCTTATATATGTGAATGTGCCTCTATTTGGTCAAATACACTAGTTGATACACTGTCATAACTTATGATTCCCAATAAATAGTTCCATAAAATTGATTTATTCATACATATCCCTCATGAAGAATATTATGTATCTTTTTTGAACTAAAAAATAATTCTTATGAAATAACATAAGATTTAATAATATTTTATCTAGAGATTTTACTGCACTTCCATCATCCATATTGTGTTGTTACATCTTCCACCGATTGCACCAATTGTTTTTTCTAAACTATATTCCACTTCAAAATGTAACTTATTTTATTTTAATTCCTTTATTTGGTTTTTATCATTGAAAATTTTGAAATACAACTTTCATAATTTTGATTATTTAGATTAAAATGGTCATACATTAATTTTAACGCACTCCATATCAGGATCAAAGTGGTACCAACTACATTCTTGAAATGACTAAAAAAGTGGACTTGCATCCTGGATCCAAAATGGGGTATATACTCAATGATTTATATGGAAAACCCATACCTGGTATCAGTAAATCCCTAAGGGGGTTACCAACCCCATATAACAAACATGGAACCTAATTCATTATCGACAATGGATCAGCCAGGGGGGTTCCAAATCCTATGAAATATATGGTCAAAATGAATTTGATAACCTAATTGCATGGTGACACCAATGGAAATTGGATTTTACTTTATAAAAACCATTCAATGACCAAATTATGACAAATGAACCAACTTAAGAATACCTTATGGGCAATATACTAAATACCATAGTTTTTCATTTTATTACCAAAGTCCCTGCAATAGAAACTATTAGTCATCACATCCTAGTTTTGTTCCCTAGTATAAAAGCTAGACTCATGAATATTTTGAATTTTTTCCTAAACTTCATGAACCAACCTTAAAATAAACCTAAATCTATACATCATCCCTATGATATTATGACTCTAATATGACTCAGAAATGACCTATCACATATTGGGTTGAGGAATCTTATTTTAAGATTTTAGACCGTTGATTCTAGGTTCTGAATGTGTTGGATACTTCTAGAGGTTTAAAATTTATTTTTTTGGACTCTTTTATTTGACAAATAGGTAGGATCATTCAATGTACCAATATGAATTTCCCCTAGGTCTCACCTATGTGAAATGGGAAATTATAAAATGTCCAGAACTAGGCCTGATCTTGGGCAAGGCATGTTATTGTTCGGATGGTCTACCATTACCAACAAGTCCCCTCCAGGGCATAATAGAGGCCACATACATGACCAAAATTATGACAACCCTGCTTTTTATTAAAACTTAAACATGCTTTATTACATAAAACTTCACTTGATACAACAAAGAAGATTGAGAGGTTTAGTGTATTTGGGGCTTAGGATCATTACATAAAAACTTTAAACTTGAAATAGAACATCCTTATTGAAAACTTCCTTTACATGACCACTACATTCCTTCGTACTTAGCATTGCATGGGATAACCTGAGGACATGCATAAGAAAAGGGTGAGCTATAAAGCCCAGTAAGGGAGTACATAATGAATAACATGAGGAGTAAAATACATGTTAGGAAATAGGCATATCAATAGAGCATAAGAGAGACATGAACATAAAGGCATGATAAAGCATGATAATCATAACATGGAAATGTGGCAACAACACTTAACATTGAATTAGCATGAGCCAAGGCTCATTGCACATGGAGCATGAGTAAACCCTCATTGCACTTGAAGCACGAGTAAACCCTCGTTGCACTTGAATTAGCATGAGTCAACACTCATTGCACATGACGTATCATGATACTATACTTTACCCAATGCATTGGAGCGCTATCAGGGCGCACCCTTCTTAAACATTTCATTTCATGCATAAGTGTGCCACATGGATCATAAAACATGGATTCATAAAACATAATCATTTCTTCCACGATAAAGGAATGTGGAATTCATACATGAAACTTTACAATCAATACGTATATGTGCATAAAGGTGAATACCCTTGATGGAGAAATGGGCATGGTATTCACTACACAAAGATATTGGCTTAGAAAATTGGTGCGATTTCGGCAGCGTAACGGCGTGACATAAGAATTCATAAAAAAGGTTGATGAGAGAGAAAGGGGTTCCTCATCATATTTACATGTAATGGACAGTAAGGAGATCATATATATACATGTCCCAACAATAGAAATGGAATTTAGATTCATGATACAAAAGTATTTCTTGAATATAAAAGAGGAGAAAAAGGTTCCTTTCGGAATTTTGGCATAGTAACGGGTGTACATGGGAGGCATTTAATGAGAGATAAAGGGGTCTCCCATCATTCAAACTATAAAAGGGCAGTATGGGAGAGGTGCGAAACCATACCCCAACATTAATAAATGAAATTAAAAGGGCAATACAACTTAAAGAAAATTGACAAAAAAATGAGAAAGGAAGAAAAACCCTTACTTGGAAGTGTGCTTCCAAAGCCTAGAGAGAGGCTTGTGAGAGGCTTCTTGGGAGCTTGGGGCACCTTGGGAGGATTCTAGAGAGAGTAGGGCAGAGGTTTGACGAACTTAAAGGGCTTTGAGTGAGGAGGAAGTGGGAGCTTGGGTGGGTTTATATAGGAAAGGTGAGAGAATTCTTTATTATTTAGGTTTGGGACCCCTTATATTAAAATAATCCAAACCACAAACCATCCCATGGTATTTGCCCATGGTTTCTGGAAAAGGAAAGAGGAAAACAATATTTTACAATGCCAAGGTCCGAACTTATTAAAAAAATTAGGGTTGCTTATGTGGAGGTGAGTCACACTCCCATGGAAATTAATTTAAAAAGGCAAAGTGTTGAATAAGTCTTGAGGGCTCCATTAATGCTTTGAAAAGTGAGTCAAACAAACCCAAAACCTCATTATTTTAATGATAAAACACATATTGGCCGAACATAAGGATTATGGTATTTTATTACATCACCATTGGGTCATTATGATGTCATAAAACACATTATATATTTAAATGGTATTTAATTTTTACCCAAAAATTTGACTGTCTCAGAAAATTATGAAAAATTCACCGTTGGATAATTTCGACGTCCTGATTCCAAAAATAATATTTATTTTATCTAAATAATTTTCTAAATATGTGAATTTTTACTTTTAAAATAAAAACCGACATTTATAAAAAAATTCACGGGTTTTGAAAGAAATGGCTTTCAAACCTTAATAAAAATTTTAATTGCATTCATAAAATTATAAGATCATTTATATTTAATAAAAATTAATTTAATATTAATAATAATATTTTATTAAAATATTATTTAATTCAAAAATCCTTTAATTTAATAAAATATAATTTTTAATTAAATAATAACTAAAAACACCGTTTGTACCTTAAAAACTAATTACAATGTATCAAAAATGACTAGAAATTATATTCATTATTATATACAAAAATAATGTACATGAACATGGTGCTACGTATTTGTTACATAACCCCTTAAAATAGCCGCATAAGACCTAAGGGTAAGGTGTGCGATGGTGACAGACTCTTGGGGTTGCTCGGATAACATCGCTCGAGTGGTAATCTCTATCAACTTCCATTTTTCCCGTAGACGATCACGTTCGAGCTTGAATTGATGAAGCTCAGCTTGGGATTGGTCAAGGGCAAAGCCCAAAGACGCCACCTCTTTTCCGAGCTCCGACAAATGGGCTTCGTAAGGGGCAATTCTACTGGATGAGGCCATCGCTTCCTTTGTCTGAGTAGAAAATTGGTTCGTTAAAGCCTTATATTTAAACTACCCAGATGATCACTGTTCAACGGCTATAAAAGTAACAGTCACAAATCTTAACGTAAAACTTAAAGAAGTTGACATCTTATAAAAAAACATCTTTCATAAAGAAACATTTAACTGGATCAAGAGGGATTTTCCATTAATGAAACTTTGGGTCGTTACAACATTCCCCCCTTAAGAAATTTCGCCCTCGAAATTTTCCTTTTCCCACACTAAAACAAATGTGGGTAACTTAGCTTCATCATATCCTCCGACTCCCAAGTTGCTTCTTCAAACTTGTGGTTTCTCCACAACACCTTGACGAGGGGCATTGTCTTATTTCGTAGAACTTTTTCTCTACGATCCAAGATCTTCACTGGTTGCTCCTCATAAGAAAGATCGTCTTCTAATTGTACCACCTCAGAAGAGAGTACATGTGAAGGTTCTGGTATGTACTTCCTTAAGAGGGATACATGGAAGACATCATGCACCTTGGCTATAGTAGGTGGAAGTGCTAGTCGATAGGCCACAGCCCCAACACGATCAAGAATCTCGAAGGGGCCGATGTACCTTGGACTTAACTTCCCTTTCTTTCCAAACCTCATGACCTTCTTCCACGGAGATATGCGTAAAAACACCATGTCTCCGACTTTAAACTCGAGGTCTCGTCGACGATTATCTGCATAACTCTTCTGTCGACTTTGGGCTGCCTTGATATGCTGCTGAATGGTTTTCACCTTCTCCACCATTTCTTCGACCATTTCTGGTCCAAGCAGCTTACGTTCACCGACCTCATCCCAACATGCCGGTGTTCTACACCTTTTCCCATACAGGGCTTCATATGGTGCCATTTGGATGCTCGAGTGGAAACTATTATTATAAGAGAACTCAACTAGAGGAAGATGTTGATCCCATCCTCCTTTAAAGTCCATTGAGCACGCTCTCAACATATCCTCAAGTGTTTGGATAGTCCGCTCGGATTGGCCATCAGTTTGAGGATGATAGGCCGTACTAAAGTTCAGTTCAGTATTCAGAGCATGTTGAAGACTCTTCCAAAACTTAGAGGTAAATCTTGGATCTCGGTCAGACACAATAGATAGTGGTACTCCATGCAACCGTACCACTTCCCTGATGTATATCCGTGCTAGTTGATCCAAAGAGAAATCCTCTCGAATAGCAATGAAGTGTGCAGTCTTTGTAAGACGATCCACAACAACCCAGATTGCATTGTTGCCTTTGTATGTCCTTGGAAGTCCAGTGACGAAGTCCATGGTGATGTTCTCCCATTTCCATTCAGGTATGGGCAACGGTTGCATCATCCCCTTAGACTTCTGCCTCTCTGCCTTCACTTGCTGACACACCAGGCACTTTGATGTATATTCAGCGATCTCCTTCTTCATATTATCCCACCAAAAGTTTTGTCGGAGATCTCGATACATCTTTGTGCTCCCTGTGTGAATAGAGAAATTTGAACTATGTGCATCATCCAAAAGTTCCTTCTTCAGCTCCGAACTTGATGGGACACATAGTCTTTTCCCAAACCGCACAATTCCTTCTTCATTAACATTAAACTCTGAGGATTTTACCTTCTTGATAGCTTCCACTTTTTCTTGGATTCTCGCATTATCCTTTTGAGCATCCTTTAACCTTTCCAAAAGAGATGGTTGAGCAATCATTTGTGAAAGGATTGATGATGTTCCCTTCTTTATGATTCCCACGTCCATCATCATCAAGTCTAAGAAGATTGGATCCTTCTCAATTCTCATCATTGATAGAATTGCTGGATCCTTTCTACTTAGGGCATCCGCCACCTTGTTCGCCTTCCCAGGGTGGTAATGTATTGAACAGTCATAATCCTTGATGAGCTCTATCCATCTTCTCTGGAGCATATTAAGCTCTTTCTGTGTGAATATATATTTAAGACTCTTGTGGTCAGTATATATCTCACATTTCTCCCCATAGAGATAATGCCGCCATATTTTCAAGGCAAAGATCACCGCCGCCAACTCCAGATCATGCGTTGGATAGTTTCGCTCATGGATTTTCAACTGCCTTGAGGCATAGGATATCACTTTATCATTCTGCATCAGCACACATCCTAAGCCCTTCTTCGAAGCATCACTGAATACCACAAAAAGCTCCCCACTTGTGGGTAAAGTGATCACAGGTGCAGTGATAAGCCTCCTTTTCAACTCCTTGAAGCTTTCTTCGCATTCATCACTCCAAGCAAACTTTACTCCCTTTCGAGTTAGCTTGGTAAGAGGGTTGGACAATCGTGAGAAGTTTCTCACAAATCGTCGATAATATCCAGCTAACCCCAAGAAGCTACGGATATCAGTTACCGATGTTGGCCTCGGCCATCCCTCAATTGCATCTGTTTTGGAGGGGTCTACAGATATCCCATTGCTTGTGATGATATGGCCCAAGAATGAGACCTCCTTCAACCAGAACTCACACTTGCTGTACTTGGCATAGAGCTTCTCCTTGCGCAAAGTCTCCAGTACAGTTCTTAAATGCTCCTCATGGTCCTCCTTGGTTTTGGAGTATATTAGAATATCATCTATAAAGACTACCAAAAATTTGTCTAGGTAATCTCTAAATACTCTATTCATCAAGTCCATGAATATTTCTGGAGCATTGGTGAGTCCGAAAGGCATTACTATGAATTCATAGTGCCCGTACCTTGTACGAAAAGCAGTCTTGGGGATATCTTCCTTCTTCACCCTTACTTGATAATATCCCGACCACAAATCGACCTTGGAGAAGTATTTTGCTCCACGCAGCTGATCAAACAAGTCATCGATTCTTGGGAGAGGATACTTGTTCTTTATCGTGATTTTGTTAAGTTCACGATAATCGATGAAAAGCCGCATTGACCCATCCTTCTTCTTGACGAAGAGGACTGGTGCACCCCATGGTGATGCACTTGGG
Source organism: Viscum album (assembly GCA_963277665.1). Lineage (NCBI taxonomy): Eukaryota > Viridiplantae > Streptophyta > Magnoliopsida > Santalales > Viscaceae > Viscum > Viscum album. Next base: position 129,207,119 of record OY728163.1, read on the forward strand.
CATATAAACCCTTTATCCAGATTCTCCTGTAGTTGTTTCTTCAGTTCTTCAAGATCAACCACAGCCATTCTATATGGAGTCTTGGATATTGGTAGCGCCCCAGGTATAAGTTCAATTGAGAACTCAACATCTCTTCTTGGAGGAAGACCAGGAAGTTCCTCGGGAAATACTTCAGCGAATTCCCTCACAATAGGCATTTCTTCAAGGATGGTTTCTTCCTTGGACTCAATCATCTGAGCCAGATATGCGTGCTCATAAGGCAGTAATATCCATGCTTGAGATGATGGAGCTAAAGGAGATTCATCTTCCTCCTGACACTTGTAAAGAATCGGGGGTCGATTCTCCATATGGAGTGTGATTTCCCTCTCCCGACAATTTATGTTGGCTCTATATAAGGAAAGCCAATCCATTCCAAGAATTGCATCAAATTCCACAAAAGGGAGTATGACGAGGTTCGCCGGGAAATTCAATCCACAAATTATAACAGGGGAGGACTTATACTCATGGGATGCAATGATTTCCCCATTTGCCGTACTCACCGACATCTTTACTTCCATAATTTGTGGTGGTGCAGGGATTATTCTACTAAACTTTTGAGATATAAAAGAATGCGTAGAACCTGAATCAAAAAGTACGTTCACTATTCTTGAATGAATAACTAGCGTACCTGTCACCACTTCGTTGTCGGGGTTCACTTCGGCAGAAGTGATGGCAAAAGCTCTTCCTTGCTGTCTTGGAGGTTGTTGATTGCCTCCGATAACCCTTGGATTAGGGAACTGATTCGCAAAATGACCCAGTTCTTTGAATTTGAAGCATTGAACAACGCGTTGAGGTTCGAACGGAGCGTTCCTCCCCTCCGTCGCAGCCGCGGGTCCTTCTTGCTGACAGTTAACAGCTAGGTGCCCTTCTCTTCCACATTTGAAGCATTTTCTTGTCCCCCTAAGGCAATTTCCAGGGTGCTTCTTTCCACACTTTTGGCAAGTGGGGTGCTGGAATTTCTTAGCGCCGTTGGATTTATCCATCGGACCACCAGCATTGAAGTCCACCTTCCGCTTCTTGTCCCCATGATACCCCTGTGATTCTCCGATCTCCATTTCAACCTTGAGGGCACATCGGACAATTTCCTCATAGCTGTCGAAGTCACGGATCGCTAATGCTTTCCGCAAGCTAGGCTTCAGCCCACCAAAGAAGCGGTCAACCTTGCATTCGGGGGTAACGACAAAGCCGGAAGCGTATCGTGCAAGCCTTGTGAAGTTTGCCTCGTACACTCCCACAGATTCCTCATCTTTCTTCTTGAGGGAAAGGAAGTCCCTTTCCATCTTAAGACGGAGGGTGCGTGGAAAATATTTATCGAAAAACATCTTCCGGAATACCTTCCACTCCAAAGCCTCAATCTCCTCCTCAAGCTTCGTATTTTTGATCAAAGTCCACCATTGATCAGCTTCACCCTCCATACGATAAGCCGCCAGGAGAACCTTCTCTTTTTCAGAGCATTGGAGGATGGAGAATATCTTTTCAATGGAGTTGATCCATTGTTCAGCAATCGTGGGATCAGATGATCCACTAAAAGTAGGAGGCCTTTGTCTCATGAAGCTTTCAATAGCGACTTGTTCTTTATTAGGGGGGGTTGAACGTTCCTCTTGACCAGTGTTTCTATTCAAAACTTGAGTTAGCTGAGAGAGAAGCGTGACAAAGTTCGCGATTCCCGCTCCCATCGGATTAGGCATCTCATTAGTACAATCATCACACTGATCTTCACAACGGTTGTTAGCCCGAGTTCTCCTATTACCGGCCATTGGCTGGAATAAAAGGAAAGTTAGTGGTAACACATAAAGGGTAATCCAAAGACAAAAGTTGATGACTTATAAATAAACTTTAATCTCTTTAACTCATGAGTCTATAGGATTCAATCCAGGCTTTTCATGATCTTCCTTCTAACATATATTCTTAGGGGCATTTTTCCCTTAATAAGGGTTCATACTAAGATTGTGAATTTATCAAAACATATCCCCCGGGAGTGTCGTAACCAAGAGTGCAGCAAGGCCCGTTGTCGTGCACCAGTTCCCGTTCGAGTCTAGCTCAAAGCGGTGTTTTCGGGTTTTACCCCTAGGATACATCTGTGCCAGAGCCGCCTCTACCTGCTCGTATCCAGACAGGGATGTATTTGTTTGATAAACCACTTACTTAGTATTTACCAAAACTTAGGGGAGTTTTTATTATGCTTAGTCTTGTATCTAAGGTTTTACTAGGGTTTCCTAATCCCAAAAATAACTAAACCTATCCTCTGATACCAACTATGACAACCCTGCTTTTTATTACAACTTAAACATGCTTTATTACATAAAACTTCACTTGATACAACAAAGAAGATCGAGAGGTTTAGTGTCTTTGGGGCTTAGGATAATTACATAAAAACTTTAAACTTGAAATACAACATCCTTATTGAAAACTTCCTTTACATGACCACTACATTCCTTCGTACTTAGCATTGCATGGGATAACCTGAGGACATGCATAAGAAAAGGGTGAGCTATAAAGCCCAGTAAGGGAGTACATAATGAATAACATGAGGAGTAAAATACATGTTAGGAAATAGGCATATCAATAGAGCATAAGAGAGACATGAACATAAAGGCATGATAAAGCATGATAATCATAACATGGAAATGTGGCAACAACACTTAACATTGAATTAGCATGAGCCAAGGCTCATTGCACATGGAGCATGAGTAAACCCTCATTGCACTTGAAGCACGAGTAAACCCTCGTTGCACTTGAATTAGCATGAGTCAACACTCATTGCACATGACGTATCATGATACTATACTTTACCCAATGCATTGGAGCGCTATCAGGGCGCACCCTTCTTAAACATTTCATTTCATGCATAAGTGTGCCACATGGATCATAAAACATGGATTCATAAAACATAATCATTTCTTCCACGATAAAGGAATGTGGAATTCATACATGAAACTTTACAATCAATACGTATATGTGCATAAAGGTGAATACCCTTGATGGAGAAATGGGCATGGTATTCACTACACAAAGATATTGGCTTAGAAAATTGGTGCGATTTCGGCAGCGTAACAGCGTGACATAAGAATTCATAAAAAAGGTTGATGAGAGAGAAAGGGGTTCCTCATCATATTTACATGTAATGGACAGTAAGGAGATCATATATATACATGTCCCAACAATAGAAATGGAATTTAGATTCATGATACAAAAGTATTTCTTGAATATAAAAGAGGAGAAAAAGGTTCCTTTCGGAATTTCGGCATAGTAACGGGTGTACATGGGAGGCATTTAATGAGAGAGAAAGGGGTCTCCCATCATTCAAACTATAAAAGGGCAGTATGGGAGAGGTGCGAAACCATACCCCAACATTCATAAATGAAATTAAAAGGGAAATACAACTTAAAGAAAATTGACAAAAAAATGAGAAAGGAAGAAAAACCCTTACTTGGAAGTGTGCTTCCAAAGCCTAGAGAGAGGCTTGTGAGAGGCTTCTTGGGAGCTTGGGGCACCTTGGGAGGATTCTAGAGAGAGTAGGGCAGAGGTTTGACGAACTTCAAGGGCTTTGAGTGAGGAGGAAGTGGGAGCTTGGGTGGGTTTATATAGGAAAGGTGAGAGAATTCTTTATTATTTAGGTTTGGGACCCCTTATATTAAAATAATCCAAACCACAAACCATCCCATGGTATTTGCCCATGGTTTCTGGAAAAGGAAAGAGGAAAAAAATATTTTACAATGCCAAGGTCCGAACTTATTAAAAAAATTAGGGTTGCTTATGTGGAGGTGAGTCACACTCCCATGGAAATTAATTTAAAAAGGCAAAGTGTTGAATAAGTCTTGAGGGCTCCATTAATGCTTTGAAAAGTGAGTCAAACAAACCCAAAACCTCATTATTTTAATGATAAAACACATATTGGCCGAACATAAGGATTATGGTATTTTATTACATCACCATTGGGTCATTATGATGTCATAAAACACATTATATATTTAAATGGTATTTAATTTTTACCCAAAAATTTGACTGTCTCAGAAAATTATGAAAAATTCACCGTTGGATAATTTCGACGTCCTGATTCCAAAAATAATATTTATTTTATCTAAATAATTTTCTAAATATGTGAATTTTTACTTTAATAATAAAAACTGACATTTATAAAAAAATTCACGGGTTTTGACAGAAATGGCTTTCAAACCTTAATAAAAATTTTAATTGCATTCATAAAATTATAAGATCATTTATATTTAATAAAAATTAATTTAATATTAATAATAATATTTTATTAAAATATTATTTAATTCAAAAATCCTTTAATTTAATAAAATATAATTTTTAATTAAATAATAACTAAAAACACCGTTTGTACCTTAAAAACTAATTACAATGTATCAAAAATGACTAGAAATTATATTCATTATTATATACAAAAATAATGTACATGAACATGGTGCTACTTATTTGTTACATAACCCCTTAAAATAGCTGCATAAGACCTAAGGGTAAGGTGTGCGATGGTGACAGACTCTTGGGGTTGCTCGGATAACATCGCTCGAGTGGTAATCTCTATCAACTTCCATTTTTCCCGTAGACGATCACGTTCGAGCTTGACTTGATGAAGCTCAGCTTGGGCTTGGTCAAGGGCAAAGCCCAAAGACGCCACCTCTTTTCCGAGCTCCGACAAATGGGCTTCGTAAGGGGCAATTCTACTGGATGAGGCCATCTCTTCCTTTGTCTGAGTAGAAAATTGGTTCGTTAAAGCCTTATATTTAAACTACCCAGATGATCACTGTTCAACGGCTATAAAAGTAACAGTCACAAATCTTAACGTAAAACTTAAAGAAGTTGACATCTTATAAAAAAACATCTTTCATAAAGAAACATTTAACTGGATCAAGAGGGATTTTCCATTAATGAAACTTTGGGTCGTTACAAAAATACCCCATGCATTTACACCAGGTCATGGTTGAGGGCATGGTGATGGGGGTTATATAGTACAAAACATAAGTCCAACTACTAATCTTTTGGTTATGGTTACTCAATCCCCCTCAAATCACAAGGGAGGGTTTTAATTCATTTCTAAACTTTTTTTATCTATTAAACTTACCTCCCCAATTTTTATCTTATTTAAAATTAAAAGTTTTCTTAAAGGGTTTTGGGAATTCCAACTTATCTTATTGGTGCACTTGGATCAGTTCATATTCTTTCTTTTTATGAGATCAATGAAAGGTATTATAGATGTATGATTTCTTGATCATTATGTGCTAATCATTGAAGATCCTTCATTCTCATTGGTTTTAGACCCCTTTTAGGGTGGTTGATAATATCATTCTTGATGTTGGTGTTTTTGAAATTTAATTTTTATCAATTGAATCAATAATTTCATTCTTGATTTAAAAAATATTTCTAACAAATTTCCAAAGCATGATTTGAGTTTCTTGATAATTATTTTGAAATTTCATGGTTTGTAATGAAACATATTTTCCTATTTCTTCTAAAATAATTATTACTTTTCTAGAAAATTATTCGATATTGAAATGAGTGATTTGAAGGATTATTTTTATGATGTTTTTTAAGAAATGAAAGAATGAATTTTTTTATAGATTTTGAATGAAATATATTCTTTAAAATTGAAGTGTTTTCATAAAAACAATTTAATGATTATTTTATAAATTAAATAGAATTTTTGAAACATTAATTTTGGATTCATGAATGATTTTTTATGAAATTGGTTTGAGATGGATGATTTTTCTTAGGATTGATTAATTTCAATCACATGGGTCCCTAGGAACTTAGGTGTCTTATCCAAAAAAAGAATTCTTGGAATGTATTAGATCTAAATTAAAATGGATGGATGATTACAATGCTTCGAATATTTAAATGGGGAAGAGAGTTAATTCATTAGGGTGGAATCTTATTCCCCCTCGACCAAAGATCCTGGGATGGGTGGCCATAAAGAGTTGTATTTCACTAAGATGTGTGGGGTTTCCTTTACGTTGATCTAACTAACCTCATTGAATATTACCATGGCGCTATGATTTAAAATTATGTTAAATAATTTATACATTATAGTGATTATTAAATGATATATTGATGCCATATATTTATAGAAATTATAATTCATTCTAATTTTAATTAAAATTATTATTTGTACTAATTTAAATAACTTCCATAAAAATTATTTAAAAATAATGAATTAATTTGAATTATGATAATATTAACAATCGAACTTTTATTTAAAATTGAGAATATTTGTTTAATTTATATAGACTTCTTATGAAATTATCGTTGTCCTACTTGGGTAGTGTTTCTAAGATTGTACGTCTGACTTTGGGAATATGTGGACTTTCTTTTTCCAGGTCCAGGAAAGGGAAAATCACTACTTAGAGGCATTAGTTATTTTTGTTAGTGGTACCTTATGATTTGGCAGTGATAAGTGGATTATTTGATGAATATATTATGAAGAGATCCTATTTATTGTGTTTATTTTGATCATTAAGATGTTTTTTCTTCTTCCATTTCATATTTTTTACTTGTCTATTGTGTAGAGTAGTTCACTTGAAAACCATATTGGCATTCTGACTATTTTTGGAATCTTTCCGCTGTTTAATTTTTGTTTGGTTATACTTGTGTAAAAACTGTTCCCCTTGATCATTTCTTGATTCCCAAGCACTAGTAACCTAATCATGGAGATCATTAATTCCAATTATGTTATGTCAGTGCTAGACTAGGTTTCAGTTTAGAAGATTATCTAGGTCAGTTCATGAGAAATAGGTACCAAAGGAGGTTTCATCTCTTATAGGATATTGGTATGCAGTTTGGGATGTCTTAGAAGATAGGATATTAGATTTTCGGAACATTAGGGGTAGGTTATGAGAAGGGGCCTAACTATATCTTATTATAATAATCCTTATATTACCATGGGTAGTTGGGAAAAGTGTATTTTAGGAGTTGGTTATTCAGATTCTAGTCTTCTCATAAACATTTATATAATATTTGTAATTCCAAAGTAACGTGATGAGGGAATTTGAAATTTTTTCTAAACATAATCCATGATTAAATAAAAATTTTAATTTTATGAAAAATAAAATGATTAAATTTTAACTATAAAAATAGATGAAAGAGATTATAGATATTATTTCAAATATTAAGTAGAGTTTTAATAATTTGGAGGAATGTGAAATTATTTCTTATAAGATTATTGAAATTTTGAAATATCTAAAATTAAAAGAAAAATATATCCACATTATTGATTGGTAGGATGTTACTATAAATGAAATCATTGAAAAATTTAGAAAATAGTCTGAGTGAAGTGAATAATTTTTTAAAGAGAAAGTTTAAAAACTAGATCGCTAGGGTCAATCAATTTGGTAGTTAAAAAATATTAATATTCATTAGATTAAAAATATGGAAAAAGGATAATGGAATATCAATTATTAATAAGATAAGTTGTTATTTCAATAGAAACAAGTCAAGAATCACAAAGAAATGATCATGGAGACTAAAAATAAAGATTAAAACATCAATTTTTTATGTTTATATTTTTTGATGTAATAACTAATCTGTTGGTGTTGTATCTCCAAACATAAACTCTAATTATATTTGTTGAAAGGAGTAATATTTTTATTATTATCCAATCATAGTTTGATTTAAATCCTTTAAAATTAATTTTTATTTACTTTTTTATATATGAATATTTTAATTCACAAGAACATGTTTTTCCAAATGCATATATCAAGGGATGTCTTTTATTTATGATTTTATTATAATCTTCTATATTAAAATTTTATATTAATTAATTATATAAAATTTTATATTAAATATTTTTAACTTTTTTTTCTAATCTAAAAGGGGTGAAATTTATGAAATGATATGATAAGTTTCTTTTTTTTCTAAATCTATCTAAAATAAGTGGAATATTTTATCAAGGGGAATAAAATACATTTATAATGTGAAATCCATTTCATTGGAATAATAAAAATTATTATAGGAAGCAATTTTTAATGTTAATTTCTTTGAGTGATTTATAATTTTCAAAAAGGGGTGATTCTTGGGTGAGATTCCACTTTTATATATATTTTTTCAAAAACACAATACACTTTAGTTTAAATTTTATTTTACTTGATTTTTTTAATTATTTATATTGTGAATGATGAAAATCCTATAATCATAAATCAAAATTATTTAAGTCTATATTGATTACTTTTAAATCCATAAAACTGATGTTTCATTCCAGACTATTATCATAAAATAATTATCACTTTATAGGAATATATTTAAGTTATTCAATGATTTACTACATTGTAGAATCCTTTATAAGGTGAATATTGCTGCTTTTGATTCCATTATAACTGTACCTAGGGTTTCAAAAATATAACACTTTGAGTTTCATCTATAAATAAATCCACACATTTTAGGAATAAAATATGATAATTAGATAATCATTAAAAGTATTTAAATCTAATAATATCTACAATAGTATGTTTTTGAGTGATTACAATTATATTTTCTTTTTGAGAATATTTTTAATAGTTCTATTTTGAGATTTTCTGTATAAAATTCCTAAATTTTTTCATTGAAATAAATTGTGTAATATACCATAGTGTTGAGGATCCTCTAATATGTGGAAACTAGATGATATTGATAATTGTGATCATGGGATTCAATGTGGAAAATAAACATTTTACTAATCATCTTGATCAAATTTTTCCAATGATGAAGATAGAATACCATCTGACATGTCTATAGTTAAGAGTTTCTATAACTGTTAATATAATGTACCTTATGATAGGTATACATTTGAGTAATTCTATGTCTTGGAAGACAATGTACGTTATTATATGTTTATAGTTGAGGGTCTTCTAGGTTGGAAGTAGGATAACATAGATTGTGTTTATTGATCCTCATTACCCTTTGGATTAAAATTCTGGTTTTATAGTATCATTTAAAAGAGTATATGGTATCTTAACCAATACAACATGACTCTTTAATTTCTCTTGATTATTTTATGTGTTATTTCTATTGTGTTTATATGAGTATTTCTAATAAAATTATTTCTACTACATTTAATCTTTCACTACTCTGGTATTTGGATTGATCAGAAATTCATAATTTAGATTATTTTACTCTTAAGGAGAATAAGAGATTATAAGTTATTTTTAGACAAAGAAATCACCCAATAATTTAGTGTGTTAGTCATCTGTATTTTTTATATTTATGGTTTTCCTTTGAGAATTTGTTTTTCAGGTATTTACATGCACACATATTTGATAAAATTAATTTATTAATCAAATATTAAATACACATTAAAATTCAACCAACTTAGAATCACACTAAATTCCTGAAAAAGGGTAAAAATAATATCACAATACCATTAGAACCATCAAAAATATTTTTGAGGTTATTTAATAGGGTTTATTTACTATTTTTACTCCTAAAAGGGGATTGAGACTCTAAAACTAAATAATGTGTTACGTCTTCTTAATGGAAACAATTTGGTCACTAGAGAGACATTTTCAATGATTTCTGCCTATTTTATTTTGTGTGGTGTATATATTACCCCAAAAACATATTTTATCATAAATTATTATTGATTAATGGGATATAAATTTTTATTTTAGGTATCTCTTTTATTTTATTTCCATCCACAAGTAACAAAATGCATAAGGGGTTCGTTGAACCCAATCTTCTTTCATTAAGTTGTGGTCTTCCCTCTTTAATCATATATTCTTATAATTTGGGAAATTTATACCCTCTAACTCTCTTATATTTAATTTTTTATTACTTTATAGAATATTTGGATTTCAATATCATGATATCCGGTTTTATCGATTCTTACCTCATAAAATATGACATTTAAAGGAAATGATTTTTCTCTTTATTATAAATATTTATTCTCTTAGTATATATTATTTTCTATCCCAATTATATATTTTAAATATTTTTAAATTAAAATATATATTTTCTCTTATAAACCTCATATTTAACTTTAATTACGTTTAAAATTTAATTTTATACTCCATCCATCGATGTGGGTTACTGCGGCCCATTTAAAGACACTGAATGGTATTCCATTCATTTTTCTTACAATTTCATGTCAAAGACACCAAGTTTCTTCTGCATTAGCTTTATTTCATTTCATTGTTCCATTATTATCTTTTTTAATATATATTTATAAATTATTTTTCTACATTTTGATAATGATACTTAATGTAACATCAAATATTATTTTGATGACAACATCACAAAAGTTTAAGAAATAATTTTCCTAATTTCTATTCAATTTTCCTCTCTTTTTTATCTAGTTTAATTTTTAATGAAATTATTATATGACAAAAACATATTTTAAATGTTTTTATAGAAATATTATGATTTTGTGTATTTTCTTGAAAATGATATTTAAAAAACTCCAGTCATTATTGGTAAGTATTTTTGTATTATATAAATGTTAAGGAATTTATTTCCTAAATCTATGGAGATTTCATATCTTCCTCTAAAGGATTTTTCATCTATAAAAATACACTTGAAAACTAACCAATTTTAATATTAAATATGTTATATTCATTTTCATTGTGGTTTTTTATAAGTGATTGATATTTTGAGACTCTCACTATATTAAATATCATCAATCTTATGTATATGTTTTATTGTTATAGTGAAACATTAGTGAGAAAACAGATCCATAATTTCAATTTTCATTATTTATTGTTATATATGAATAAATATAATATTTATTCAAATACCATTAAATCATGGATACCCTAAATTTTATTCCTATAATTAAATATTATTAACCAAGATAACAGTAACACTCAATAAACTGAGGAAATCAATTGACATTGTTGTATATACTTTTATACTTATTGTACGAATACCCTATACATTATTTATCATATTGGAGTGCATATAAATTGATAAACATATTATTTAATTATATTTATAATTTATTTTCATGACATAAATCACTCTTTGATTTTACTAGATTTATGATGGATTTCTTGTTCATATAGAACACACACACACAGACACATCATTATTTGATGGATGATACCATAATTTTAAACCCTATAATGTATTTTTTAAATCCCTATGTCTCGTTATATTACTATATAATATATGGACATGATGTAGTTAGTTGGGTTCACAATGTTATACTCAAATATTATGTGGTTAGTTTCTTCTACTATGTTATACATGGTCATGATGTATCTAGCTTTGTTCACTATAGAGTGATGGTTTTCTCGACATCATTAACATATTTTATAATTATCTATTCTTATTCATGCGTAAATTGACCATTTTATGTCAGTATGTTTCATGAATATTTTAATAGGATTTCCAAACCTTATTTCATAGTAAATTTTATTTTTCATGGTCAAACATTTACAAATTTTAGGCCATGATATGTGATTTTTTTATTATACTTCATGGTCTCCTCTTATGATTTTATGTTTTCATTACACTAATCTTTCCATTTCTCCCATTTTCATATATCTTACTTGTTTATGAGACATTGATTAACTCCTCTATATCTCATTGAGATTTTTTTTATCCCTCACTAAGAATTCGAGGACAGTCCTTTATAATGTTCATTATTTCTCCATTATATCTTAGGAGTTAAATAGTTTTTCGCTTATTTATAAGTGTTATTTTGTGAAGGATTTTATTTAAATTAAATATTGAATGTACAAGGTGATGATGTATTATGTATAGAGGTATTGATGTCATTAAACATTTCAATCTAGTAGTTGGTTGTAACTCTTGTTGAAAATGAAATGTAAGTATGTGCAACCCTATAATTCTATGTGTACAATTTGGGGATGCATTTGGTATTAGAGTAGTGTTTTTTTTGGAGAATTTATATTCCTGAAAATTTGGCTTTATAGCTTTATATAGACAACCATACCCTTTAGATTACAAGGATTTGTATTTCTATTATGATAACTTAAATTCAACATTTCCAATGAATTTATGATAGGTTGTATTATAAACTTACCATTGATAATGTTTAAGATACGATTAGATTTTATTATTGTGGTTTGTGAAAATAGGATAAAACATTAGCAAGTGTTTACTAGTGATTTGAAATTGTGGGGACACAATTTCTTTAAGGGATAGTATATAATAATCTATACTTTCTATGAATAACCCCCCTTAAACTTTATATTTAATTAATAGATTCATAAAACATTTTTAAGGTAAAATCCTAGAATATATTTGAATATTTAACATTTAATTATATTACCTTATACATGTTTTTCTATACAATCATAATTTTATTATATAGGAATATCATAAATGAATTATATGTAATATATTTTACAAAAATAAAAATTTTAATACATCATTATAGAACATTTTATATTAAGGATAAATACATTCTATAAAATTAATAATAATACAATGAGATAATAAATAAAGGGATGACGTGACCATAAATTAGAAATCAATTGATTCCTAGCCTAGAATTAAAAAAAATATATAACAACACTAAAAAATATATTATACATAACACAATCATTTTTCAAAAGAAGTGTAGATAATTTGGAAAGAAAAAAATGAAATGAAACTGTAAAAATAAAAATTTGATTATTAGAATCGAAAAATAACCTTAAAGAAAACTAATGAAATAACCTCCAAAATAGTTTTTACCATCAATGAAATAAGTAATTATAAATATTATAATACCATATGATTATTTCTTAAATCACATAATTGAAATTACAAATAAACATACATTTGTTAGAAGGTATAATTTATATTTTTAAGTAAAATATTAATGCTTATTGAATTTATTAAATTAATTATCCTAAATGATAAAATTATTTTTTCAATATTTGTTTTAGTAATTATCAGTTAAAAATTACTTGAGATTATTTTTTTTATTTTTGAAAAAATTTGAAATTTGGGTGAATTGTATAAAAGTAGTTTTTATGTATACAATAAGTTTTATGAAATCATTATGATAAAAATATGACTCAGTAATTTATAAAAAAAATTGAATAATTGAATTTTTTTAATGAATGATATTATATATTTAAAAATAATGAACATAATTTCAAAATGTATATATCAAATTTCAAATTCTAAATTATATTTCATTACAAAAAAAATATTTTTGATCCTTTTACATTGAATAATATATTTCAATAATGCCATCTGATTTTGAGTGTGTATAAATATGAAAATAATATATATATATATATATAAATAATAAAACACTTTTTATAGTTATCTTGTTGAAAAATATTAATACTTTTAATCTAAAATAAAATATTAAATATTTTATTCAAAGACACCCCTCCCATTTCCTTACAAAAACAAACCCCTAAACCCCTTTATATTAACTTCCAAACCATATTATAATATCAAATATCAACTTAAATCCCCCTATAAACCATCCAATACATTTTTATGATGCATTGATCTAACAAAAATACCATCCTCTGAAGACTTAAGGGGTACTCTTAATGTTTTATCAAAAAGAGAAATGTAATGGTTTTAAAACTCATGCCTTTTGTTTTTTATTATCTTATTAACCCCTATAAATCAAATAATACTCAAAGAAACTTCCAAATATTAGAATAATTAAATTATAATTTCTTTATGAAAATAAAATATTAGTTATTTTTTCTCCTGATTTAAACTCTCTTAAAATCATCATTCTTGCATGTTATTTTTATACTGTCTAAGTGCATGATGATGTATTATTTTCACATACACCTTTCATAAATATTCTAAAAAATTATCCAATATATATATATAACTTAAATAAATATTTAATTTTATCATTATTATTCTATAATGATAAATATTTCATAATAGTGTTGATATTTAAAGAAAACAATTATGGTAATTTTAACATTCTAAAACAAGATTATGAAGAAATGCATATGGATTTTAAACTATTTTAGAGAATATGTTGAACTATTGAAATATTAAATTTATATAATTACATCATCCATATAATTTTATATTTTTTTGAGCTCATGGAACCATTGGATAAAGAACATCAAGTGTTACTGTTACATCTAAGTATATTTCGAATTTGGGTTCGAACAATCTTAAATCGATCAATATAGAAAAAAATTAATAGAATAAATAAATAATACAAGATAATAAATGTATTGTAATATATATAACAAATAAATAAGGTATTTAATTATTTAATTAATCTATTTACTTTGACTTTACAATTTTTTATAGAAGTATCCAAAGAAATTCAAGACCCGAGCTAAGGGTTTTCCTTCCAAATCCACATTATTTTTATATATTATTTCCTTATTGTCTATATTATATTATATATCTCATATCCAAATTATTTAAACTATACTTTACTATATTCATTTTATTTTCTGGATATAACTTTTTCTTTTTCCTCTCTTAAAGATATTCTTAGTTTATTTCTTATGTTTATTGTATGGAATTATCTTATCAAATTCAATTCTTTGAGAAAATGTCTAAATTCAATACATATTTTATTTTATTTTTGTTTATAATATATAATTGACATATTTTTCCATGATATAAATTTTATTCATGATGATAAAAATTCTATTTCAAGTTCATTCATTTATTTTATTTTGATTCACACATTACTAATGTCCTTAGGGGTTTTTTAAACTCAATATTCTTTTATTGGGCTATTCACTTCATTATATAACTATATTCTTATAAGTTAGTAATATTAAACAATTTTTCTCACACATAATATATTTTATATTATTTCATGGGGTATTTTAATTTACCTCTCATGATATCCCTTATTATTGATTATTACCTCATTAAATATTATGTTTTAAAGGAAAACATTTACTCTCTATTTCAGATATTTGTTTTCTAAACAAATATACATATTTTTATTTAAATATAATTTTTTATTATTATTAAATTTATATATTTATTTTATCATATACCCCTAATAATTCTATTTTGTTTTATTAAAAACAAAGTCTTATTACCCTTTCATCAATGTTAGTTAATTAAACCCATTTATTGATGCTAAAATGTAATTTTTTATACATTCAATCTATTTCTTTTCATAATCTCAATGTTTATCTACTTTATCCTTATTTAATTTAAGACTTACATTATTATTATGTTTTATTTTATAAATAAAAATTTTAAAAATATTTTTTCCACATTCTAATAAGGATATTAATAGTGAAATCTTCTATAGTTTTAATGATAGTGTCCTATTTTTTTTGAAATACCCTCTACTAATTTCCATTTATTTTTTCTCACATTATCAACAATATTTAATTTAAAATAAATTATTATAGGTTTCTAATGTTTTTTTAAAAAATATTAAATTTTTCTTATCATTGTGTTTTTTCATTAAAATTGATGCCAAACCAACACTTTTATTTATCAGTAAGTATTTTGTCATTATGGTAAAAACTCAAGAATATTTTTATTAAAACTACTAAAATTTATCATCTTCAAATAAATTAATTCCATATATGGAGATAATAGTATAAAATTAAACTTATTAACATTTATTGACATGTATTTCTTCATAATGTGTTTTTTCATAAGAAATTATGATGTCATGTGTAATAAACTAGCTCAGATAACCTGGTACCCTGATACCTGAACTGGTAATGACATAGACTAAAGGGTGTTCGTAATCCCCAGGGTTATCAAAAATCACCTCATATCATACAAGACAAATGAAAGAAAGGTTTTTCCACCCAAATAGTGTAAAAAGTATAAAAAGTCAATATAATTAAAGAAAATTCCCAAGTGAGACTATACAAGAAGTCAAAGAGGTATATCAAAACCCAAAAAATAAATCATAAAAATACCAAAAGAATAAGATAAACAACCCAAGTCTTAACAGAAACAACAATCCAAGTCCAAAGGATCGATAAAAACCACCACCTCCAAGTGGTACTTTCCCCTTACCCCAACATGGGTAAAGGAAATATTCAAATCCTCAACGGAAAATGTAGTGTGTGAGGTAAAGTTATAGTAGGGTCTCACTAAGAGTTCCATAATAATATTTAATAATAAATTAAACAAATCATGAATTCAATTTCAAATAATTTATTATTTAAATTATAATTTTGTATTTAAAACAAAACATGATTTTTATTTTAATTCACTGAAACATTTAAAAGAACGACTTAAGTAAAAATTGTATAAAAAATAGTTTATATAAATCATTAGGTATGACTAAAGAAGATTTAAAAATAATGGTATATAAATCAAAGTAATCAAATCATGCAACATGGTAATTTAACCTGAGGTAAGATACTTCCATGTTATATTATCATCACATATATCACATCGGTGATCATGAAAATATGTGTACGCACATCCCTCTTAAACGAGAAAAATAGTACTCATCAATATCCCACTGGGGATAAAATACACTAAATGAGTTTTTTATAATATTTTTAAAACATCGATCCATTTTTGATTAATTAACATCCTAACATGTTTTTCCCAAATAACCCACTAACTACCTAGGATCGCATGGGCTTAATCAATCAATCAACAATGAAAAAGTTTTTTCAAAATAGTTTAAAATACAATTTCCCCATTTCCAATTCAATATTAAAACATTAATTTAGAAACCAAAACATGTATTTTTAATCAATTCAATCATTTTTTAATATAAAACTAATTATAGGTTATTTTCAAATCAATATAATCTATTTTTCTCAAAATTAATTCACAAATCAATTTCACAATTTTCCATTAATTTTAAATCACACCCCAATTTTTAATTCCATTAGAATTGTGGGTTGTTACCCAAATTCATGCCAAATCTATTCAAATCACAATTAACATATATTTTTTTCATAATTTAATTAAAATGAATTTAATTTAAATAAATCATACAAAGGGTTTAAATTGGTGGAAAATATCAATAGAACCACCAAACTTTATCACGGGGATCATGAAACACAACAACCACAATAGGATTTTCCAATAAAGAATGAAGACAATAGAGATCATGGAATAAAACCTATTTTTGATATCCAAAAAATTATTTTAGATCAATCAACAAAAATATGATATAACAAACCATATGGATGAATGATCGATAGAACATGAGAGAGAGAATGTGAGAAGATTAAATATCATAGAGGAATCGAATGATGTTTTCCACGACTTGATCCTCTGCAGAAAGGGTTTAGAGGAGACAAATTGGGATCTTGGGAGCCTTCTAAACCATATAAATCAAAATGTGGTGATTTAGGGTTGAGTTTAAGGTTATACAGGGGTTCATGAAATTTTAAATAAATTATTTGAATAAAAAAAATTCTTGTGCACAGTTTGGTTTGTATGGATACAGAGTTTATCAAACTATGAACCTTAACTATGAACCCCTATGATTGGGTGCATGGTTTCTACTAGGATGGTTCACAATTTTCAAAAATATATTACAACTATAAAAATAAACGTTATTTTAGTTTTCAAAATTTACCTTTGGTGTGTGCACGGTTTGGGAAAACCATATGACGACAGTGTGCAACCTAGAAATTTCCAAAATTTTCAACTTTCTACCCAAAGAAACATGAGACAAACCCCTACCGAAGACTGATTAAAAAATAAAGGTTGTTATAAACTTGATACCAAAGAAACATTCTATCCTCAGAAATTCTATTAATAATCTTCTTATCAAAAAGATATGGCCGCTTCTCTCTCCTTACTACCTCTCTCTTTCCCACATCTCATGCATATCTGAACCATACTTCCATAAAACTCAAACCAAAGATATAATCTTACAATGAAGTGAATTATTTTTATAATCAAATTTCATTACTTGATTCTAATCCATGGATAAATTAGGATAAACATCATGATCACTCCAACTCAGAACATGTGATAGATTAAAAAGATACTTGTGTAGTTTTGATACATGGAACACATTATGTATCGACGTTAGCTATAAAAGAATATATAAATGGTAATCCAATTTCACCACCTAATCAAATTACTCAAAAGGTCCCACAAAAAAAGATTAAATTTACCTTACCTCTCAATACATTAATGACCCAAACGAGGTGAAAATTTCAAGAACATCTGGTCACCAACTGAAAACTCGAATGCTTTACGATGATGATCAGCAACAGATTTATACTGGATTTATGCCATAAACATCCTCTAATGAATAAATAGAATCATTGTTGTCATCTCTTAGAACAAGATAGGTCCAACCAAGGAACATTCATTGATTTCCATCCAACATAATAGTGATTTACAAGGACAACTATACAAGTCCTTAAAAGTATCCATTATGATCACATATTGGTAACTATTGTTATAAGAAAACTCAACCAGCCCCAAATGGTCTTTCGAAAATCCACCAAAATTGAGGATCCATGCATGAATTACATCCTCAAGAATCTATAAATCTCTATCTATATGTCAATTAATCTACGTATAGTATGTTATAATCAGACAAACCTGATATCCTAGTACCTCCAAAATTCCTCAAAAAAGGAAATAAGTTAAACATAGATCTCTCTCAGAGACTATAGTTCATACATTTTAATGAAAATGAACAATTTTTCTCACATAGATATTTCCCAACACCTCAAATTTGGTTGCATCACATATGGGTATAAAGTGGCCTGAATTGTTCAGCTGATAAATCATAACCCATTACACATTCTGCTTTCACTAGGTATATGGAAATCCAACCAAAAAGTCAATAGAAATCTTATCCCACTTACAAGTCATCACTGTAAGTGGCTGAAGAAAACTCAATTGTCTTTGATGCTCGACCTTGACCTATTGGAATGTATAACAGTGGTAGAAAAAATAAGTAATATCACATCTCATATAAGGCCACTATAATCATCACTGTATATCAAATAATATATTTGTGGTTCTTGGGTACACAACCCATGGGAAATAATGAAAAACCCCCATCAAAGCTTTCCTCACAACTTACTGCAAAACAAACCAATTATTGAATCATATAATTGCCTCCATGGATAATGACCACACAATAATGGTCTCCCCATCATAAATATAGTGTATAATGCTAAAACATTCATCATCAAGCTATTGTTCCAGAAGAATTATCTCCATAATAGTGAAGGTCAATTGAAAACAATTCAACAAAACCTCATCCCCTATTTCGCAAACACAAATATGAAACTGTACAAAAAAGATCTACCAAGTTACACTATTCTGAGGATTCTTTCACAGCATGGGTTATAATCTTTCTGCTCAAAACATCTACAGTGACATTCCCTTTCCCCGGGGTATAGAAAATATCTAAATAAAAATATTATAGCTATTTCACTCAATGCCTCTAACAGTGATTCAAATATTTTTTAGAGAAGATATAACTCATGATTTTGTGGTTAGAATACATAGTAAAAATTTATTCTAAAAGGTAATGCCACTGACTCTTAAGTGCATGCATCATAGTTACAAGTTCAAGGTCATGATTCGGGAAATTCTTCTCATGTTTCCTATACTTTTTATATCAATAATAAAAAAATATGAACATTCAATATAATAATATATCCCAAACTCAGACCTGATGCATCAAATAAGACCACATAACCCTGTCTTTCCTCTAGAAGAGTCAACACTAGTGTATTAGTCAAAATACATTTCAAATCAATAAAAGAACATTGGAATTTCTCATCCCAATCAAACTTTACTCCCTTTTAAGTTAGAGTTGTAATTGGAAAATCCAACTTAGAGAAATACTTTATAAACTAGAGTTAATATCTAGATAAACCCAAGATTCCCCAAATCATGAAAAAATTTCTTGGTTTCTCCCATGTCATAACATCATTCACATTATCTAGATCAACTAAGATACCATGTTCTGACATAATGTGTCCCATGAAATTCAATTCTTGAATCCATAAATTACATTTTGATATAATGGCATAAAGTCAATGATTTCTCAATTATTCCAAAACTACTCTCAAATTTAGAAAATGATCTTCCTGGGATTTAGAATAAACCAGAATCTCAACCACAAAGACTACTACAAAAGTATCAAGATCCTCATGGAAAATGCTATTCATAAAATCCATAAAAACAGCATGAGTGTTGGTTAGAACAAACGGGATGACAAGGTACTCATAATGGACATAACTTCTCCAAATGGTGTTTTTATAAATTTCAAATTCATTTATTCTCAATTAATGGTAACCATATTAAAGAAGAGTCTTCAAAAAAACTTATCCTCATTTAACTAGTCAAACAGATCATCAATATGTGGTAACAAATGATTTTTCTTTACCATAACTCGATTGAGTGTTCAATAATCGACACAAAGGTGAAGTGTTCCATTATCTTTACTAAAAGAGATAACAGGAACCACCCAAGGTGACACACTCTAGTGTATAAATCATTTCTCTAAAAGATCATCCAACAGAGTCTTCAACTCTTTCATTTTATGTAGTTCTATGTAGTAATATGGAATAGATATTGGTTTATTACCAGGTAATAAATATATAAAAAACTCTACCTCCCATATCAGTGGAAAACCAAACAAATTGGAAGGGAAAATGTTGGAAAACCTGATGAAAATCGGGGGTATATCATCGCTCAAGGATTATCACTCCAGAACAAAATCAAACACTGATATAACTTTACATGACTCTAGATAAGAAGGGTTGTCTATACTCAACCTCAAGACCCATTCCCCCTAAAATATGTGACACACCCCACCAAGCATAGTAAAGGAGACCCATAAAAGATAACAATATATTTAGTCTTTATTAGCAATGATCAAAATTATACTAAAAATGACATCAAGAGGTTTCAGGTCGAGAAAAAGAAAATACCAAGTAAGATCAATCTCTAATAAAGAGAAGATTCAAGTAGGAAAATGAAGACCCTTTCTCTATTTGTTTATAGGGGTGTAATAATATCCAACAAATTAGACAAAATATTGATAGGGAGATTCAAAATATTTACAATATGATCCAAAATGAAAAAAATGAGATGCACCAGTATCAAAACAAATTGTCACTAAAGATGAAGCAATAGTGATGGTACCTCTCACATTAGTTGGACCCATTTTGGATTCCTTGGGAGAATCTTCCACTGTATGAAGAATATTTTTTACATATGTATGTGTATGTAAACTCTTAGATATCAAATTATATAATTTCACCATAGTACTTTTTGGTGTTGATGATACTATTTCTCTCTATGGAGCAGAATAGACATGACATGCATGCCACTTAGAGAAAAATGAACTCTCATCAACCCTGACTAACCATTCAGGTCAAGCTTAGACATCATCGCTCTATCCAATATATCAGTATATGATGAGAGGTTCATCAAGAAAACAAAGTAATTAATATTAGTTTGACGTACCATATCAAACCATTTATTATTCATCTTATGATTCGATACAATCTCATGTGAAAAGTGTACAAGATTAGTGAATTATTTCACATATTCTATCACGGTCTTGTCGGCCTACTAAATTTGAAAAACATCATATCCTTATCTAGATCCATGGAATTTAGATAGAAATTTTTAGTGAAAATAACTTTAATTTCCTTCCACTATATGCCCTCATTATTATTTTTCGTCACCATCTCCTTCTAGGTCATTCAAGATTGAAAGTGGGACATTTCACCATGATTTCATCAGGAGTCTCCATGAACTCAAAAAAATACCAATCCAACTCATCCAATCCTCAGACTCTTCAGGATTGTTGATTATTTGTAATGAAGGAGGTTTCTAATGAAAGAACTCATGAGCATGATTTTGAGACTCATACCTCTAAGGTTCCACAGCTGGAGCCTAAATGGGAATGGGTGTAGGTGCTTATCCCAAAGCATGGATATCACACACAATAACCTCAACCAGATTCTAGTCTAGGAGATTATTTTATCACTGTGGCTTATCAATAACTTCATCTTGTATCCTATCTAAATGTCTTCTCAGATGCATGATTTAACACAACATCATCAGAAAACATTAAAGATATCAAATTATTACTTAGATCAACACTCAAGCTATAGGAACAATAGAAATTAATCCCAATAGATATGAAAATAATATTTGGATTTCAATTATCCAAATCAAAGTCCGGGAAAAGACTAGAACTAATCCCCAAGAAACCTTTTCCAAACCACCTATGACGACTTCAGTCTCATTACGATAAGGGATATCCATACACTCTTTCGTGACTACCCCTTATGTACTAACAATATTTCATACTATATATTGACATCAAGGAAATATTCACATCATAAACCTTTTATAAATCATTTTCACGAACATGCATGGATATTCTTGTACCCTAATACAAGAGTTGGCACTAACATATCCTGAAGGGAATTCTCGATCCCCATAGGTTGGTGACTTTAACCTATCACCATATAAGAAAAATGTGGTAATAGGTTTTCCACAAAACAACAGAACAAATATAAACAAGTCAATATAATCAAAGAAAACTCTCAATGTAAACTGTACCAAAATTCAAACATGTATATCAAAACCCAGATAGTACATCATCAAAGTACCAAAACAAAACGATAAACAAACCATTTCCCAATGGAAACAACACTACAAGTCCAAATGATCAGCAACAACCACCAACTTCAAGTGGCGCTTTCCTCTTACTCAACCCTTGAATAGAGAAATATACAATTTTCTGAAGGCAACTGAGGGGTGTGATATAAAATCCAATTAGAGTATCACCAAGTGTTCCAAAATAAGATTTCATAATAAATAAAAAAAATCATGCTTTTAATTTCAGATAAAACAAGATCAAAAGTACAATTTTATATTTAAAACAAAACATGCTTTTCATTTCAATTTATGGAAACATTTCTGAAAATGGATTAAGTAAAAATTTTATATAAAAGAGTTTATATAAATCATTAATCATGAGTAAATTAGTTTCACAATCAAAGGAATATATATCATTGTAATTATAACAAGAAAAATGATCATCTTCCCTGAGGTATGATAGTTCCAAGTTATAGGATCCTCACACATCTCATATTGATGATCATGGAAATATGTCTACACACATCCCTCTAACATTGTCCAAAGAGAACTCATCAACATTAAACTGGGGATAAGATCCACCGAACTAGGTTTTTGATAGAGTTTTAAACCATTAATCCATTTTTATTTCATTACCATACAAGCTTGTTTTTCCCAAATGACCCACTAACTAATTATTACAATGTGTGCTCAATCAGTCAATCAACAATGGAAAATTTATTTCAATGTAGTTTAAAATAAATCTAACCCATTTACAATTAAATATTAAAAGTTCAATTTAAAAACCAAAAAACAGTTTTTTAATCAATTCATTGCTTTTTATAACTAAAAATATTCATAGATTTTTATCATATAAATTTAATCTATTTTTCAACAAATCAATTCAAAAATCAATTTCACAATTTTCCATCAATTTAAAATCACAACAAAAATTCCAATTCCATTGTAATTAGGGGTTTTCCCTAAAAAATTTTCTAAAGAAATTCAAATCCCAAATCATATAGAATCGGTGTTTTTACTAATTAAATTGAAATAAATTTAATTTAAATCAATAAAATATAGGGATTAAATCACTGGAAAATATAAATGAAACCACATACCTTTATCATGGGGATCGTAAAACAAATTGCGAATTATAATATTTTCTAATGAATAATGAAGGAAATGGAGACTGAGGAATCAAATCTAGAATCAATATCTAAAAAAATAATTTATATTTATCAATAAAATTATGATCTAATATACCCTATGGACTAAATATAGAGAGATATAGAGAGAACGTGAGAAGATCTCTTATCTAAGAGGAATAAAATGATGATCAACTAGTTTGATCTACTTTATAAGGGGTGTGGAGGAGACACTATGGATCCTTTAGAACCTTCTCAACCTTTTAAATTGGTATATTCAAAGTTAGGTTTGAGTGGAAGGTTATATGGGGGTTAAAACAAAATTAAATTAATTTTTAGAATAAAAAAAGGTGTGCATTCATAGTTAGTTGAGAAGGGCCACATAGTTTTTCAAACTGTGTTCCCTAACGGTCTGCCCCTCTGATAGGGTAAAAGATTTCTACTTGGTAGGAAAATGTTTTTTTAAACTGTGTTCTAACCATGAAAACCCCCACTATTTGGGTTTTCACAGTTTACCCTAGGTGGGAACACTATTTGGAAAAAATGTGCGCCAACCGTACATAGCCTAGAAATTTCCAAACCTTTTAACTTTCAACCTGAAGAAACCTAAGATGAACCCCAAATAGAGCATGACTAATAATGAGGGTCTAGAAGTACCCGAAAACAGTAACGTGCTATTATATAAATACTATACATTGATTTATTATTCAATTTTTTATATATTTCTAATGTTATTTAAGTGAAACATATATTAATTGATTGTTTCATCATTGAATCTATCTTAAATTATAATCATCTATGAATAAAGGTAATATTTATTATAGTGTATTTTAATCATAGATATCTTATAATTCATTCTTTTGATTACTGGTTTTTCATATAGAATTCCATATAATTTTATTGATTATGGAAATCTATTGACAAGATTTTATATACTTTTATACTATATGGTGTGACAACAACATACATTATTATCCATATTGAATAGAATTTTCTTAGATATACACTTTATTTCTCTAGATGTTATTTAATTCTCAAGGGTTATTCATGCAATTATTTTGAAATATTTTTGATTCTCTTCTTATTAAAATTGAACACATATGTTTCAATGTATCATTATGTGAGGAGGTGGATTAAAATTATATATCCCTCCAATGTATTAGGAACATGTTTATATCTCAGGATATTAGTATGTAATATGTATACATGATTTAGTGTTCTTTTTCAAAATATTATACATGGGAATGATGTGAGTAGATATGTAAACTATGTTATGTTGTAATAAGATGAAATTATATTTTCCCACTTCGTTAAAATAGCACTAAAATAAGCCTTAATATGTATGATGACATTATATAATTATCTATTTTTCACATTCTTATTTTAGGTCACAATGGATCAAGATTATTATCTTAGGATTTCACATCCTTATTCCATAATAAATTCTACGATTTTAGGATTTTTTTTTGATTTTATGTAATTTTGTATTTTATAGGCTATCACACCTCATGGACTGGAGAGGGAACCCAATCCACTATAATAGTCTAGGTAATAATCCTTTAACTACTAAGGAAATGATTTTATATGATTATATGTATACCAAAATTCTATGTCTTATTCCATTGTTATAATCTCATGGAATATGCTATTTGTTTCCATTATGATTCATGTCTTATGAACTGCAAATATTTCTTCCATAACATCATATTATGATATTTGATATGAACGGTATGGTTTTCAGATGTCCATAACATGTTATTATACCCATCTTATCATGTTATATTTATGTATCTCCCTTGTTTACCCTTACTGATAATTTGGTCTCACCATTACTTATATTTATGTTCCCTGAGTTAGGAAGAAATGTATTATGTATTATTTTTCTAAGAAGAGTGCTAGTTATGAAGAACTTAGTGGGAGATGATGTAGTTCCCCCATGAACTAGTTTTTTATGTTTCCAAGTTTCCAAAGGAACTATTCCTTTATTATCCTCAATTGTGTGTTTCTGTAATTTAATGAATGATCATCAAAAAATGATGTAATATATATGTATAAAAATATTCATTCACTACAGTTAGTATTAGATGATAGGTTTAGTTAACCATTGGAAACTATTATAAGAAAAATTTCATGAGAACCCTTAAGATAAGACTAAGTATAGGGTTACATCTTAAAGTTTTGATAAGGATGGGATTTTGTGTTTTCCTAGAAATGCATCCATTTCTAGATACTAAAAGTGGAAATGGTTCTGGAATATATGTACCTAGGGGTAACAAATCTGAAAAAGGTGAGTTGGGATTGACTTACACGTTACCCGGTACACAAAAATGTGAATTACTTCACACCCCGTTTTACACTCCCAGTGGATATGCTTTGGTTAAATCACATTTTCTTTATGAACTATTATAATTTATTTGAACAGATGATGATCATTGATAAACTATGTTAAACCTATAGTGTAATAGATCAAAAAATAAGTTGTCTTTATTTAGATATCCTAAATGATTTTTCATCACTAGGTGGTTTTCCACTATGATTATTGTTTCTCAAACTATGATTTTTGGTTTTAGGCGTTGGCTAGGACCCAAAGAAATCTTTTCAATGTAGAATAAGATGGAAAATTAAATTATTATCCTCTTAAGAAACTGAATGTTATTGGATCTGGAATGGAAAATCTGATTCCCATGATCATGTAACTTTCTCAATATATGAATCATGTTAGACATTCGAATGAGAAAATGATGCCCAAACATTCTATTGATTCCTTTATGAGGTAATTTCTACCTTCTTCGAGTTGGTATTCTAATCCACTAGTTGCTGATAAATTGAGTAGCACCACTAAAAAGATATTTTCCATCATCCAATTTCTAGAGCATGGGAAATTAATTTTAGTCTTTTTTCCATTTGTAAGGTGAAGTGGATCAATGGTGGACACATATCAAGAATACAAGGAAATAGGTTGAAATTGAATCCATGGGTTGGGATGAGTTCGAGAACTTATTTTTCAACAAGTAATTTCCACTTATTATTTTTTCAAGGATGGATAAGGAGTTACATGAGCTAAAGAAAATAGATGATGAATGTTTTGGTACCTATGAAGAAAATTTTGCATGATTTGTAAGGTACTCTTCTAGTATTATCATCTAAACTGAAAGTAGGGTTGATCGATTCTTTAGCGGGTTTAAATCATGTCTTCTAAGGGAGTTATCCATAAGAGAATTCAGAAACTATGAAGAGATTTTTTGATGTTCTATGAAGGTGTAAATAAAGGATAGAGTTATGTATCAATCTCATGGTTTTAATAAGAATAAAAATGTTGAATTCAAATAAAAATATACAAACAATAGAGAGAAGAAAATTAGATTTCCTTTATGCTCAAATTATGGGAAGATTCATAGAGGAAACTCTCTTAAGGGGACTAGTAAATGTTTTATGTGTGGGAACGAAGTTCATTGGGAAATCAACAAACAAAGTGATGTATTTTTTTTAAATTATGCGAATAGATAGAAATGTCAATAGAATGATCTACCAAAACTCTAGTGTTTCAAATTAAAGGATTATCAACACTATGCTAACCAGTGTTCAAATCTGAAGGTTAATGATAATGATCACCTTTAGAAACCTCTTAAGTAGAGGGACATTGGTAAATTCCATGTGATCCATATTTTTCATGATGGGTGTGATAAAAACATGGTTAATGGTACACTCACCTTCCACTCTAGAACTATTAATATCTTATTTGGATCTAGATCAACCTATTTTTTATATTTTAAAAATTTTGTAAGGGTATCAAGATGTCACCCAAATTATTAGATATAGAATTAGAAGTGAATACCTTTAATTGTAAAATGATAGAATCTCAATTATATGATTCTTATCTTGTTTAAGTTTGTGGTAATGTGCTTCTAATAATTCTTTCCATTCTTCAGCTCATATAATTTGATGTTATCTTAGGCATATATTGGATTACTATACATAAATCCCGCATTAATTTTTCTATAAGTGAATTCACGGTTTATATCCCAAATAAACCTATGATAATTTATTTTTGCAATGATAAATATGAAATTTATATGGAAATCACTTCCATTGTATTGGTTTTGATTCCTACTCAATAGGGGTGTTTATCTCAGATGGTTATAGAGAAAGTCAAAATTCAAGATATACCTAATGTGTGGGAGTTTATTGATTTCATTCTAAAATATTTTCCTATAATTCCACCAAAACATTAAGTTAAGTTCTCAATAGAATTGATACCTGGTGTCACATCTATTTCCAAGAAAACCTTTATAATTTCCCAGATTGAGTTGTACAAATTGAAGAAGCAACTCTAGGAGAATCTTGAAAATGGATCCATTAGACCAAGTGTGACACCATGGGGTGAACCCTTTATATTTTTCAACAATAAATATGAATTGATGTTGATTTTAATTATTTATTGAGAGTTTAACAAGATCATAATAAAGAAAATGTATCATATACCCCATATTGATTACTTATTTGATCAACTTCATGGATATAAATACTTTTATAATATTGAACTTGATTATGGATATAATTAGTTAAGGGTCAACAAGGAGACTATAACCAAGACAGCATTCCATACAATGTATCTACACTAGGAATATATAGTGTTTCCATTTGGTCTAACTAATTACTCGACTCTATTTATAGAGTTAATTAATAGTGTATTTAGATATTACCTTGATTATTTTGTGGTAGTCTTTATAAATTATATTATTATATATTCAAAGAGAAAGGAAGGGAAAGAATATCCCTTGAGGATTGTACTAAAGACTCTGAGAAAAGAGAATTTTCATGAAAATTTTACAAAGTTTGAATTTTGGCTGCAAAAAAGTTTTATTTTTTTCATATAATCTCAAGAGATGGTTTATCTATGGATCCATAAAAAATAGAGGCTATTGAACATTTTCCCGGACCCACTATAGTGACTAAGATCCAATTCTTTCTTACTTTGGTTGGATATTATCAATGTTTTTTTTTGAAAATTCATCATGTTATCTAATCCACTCACAAAGTTAACTTGGAAGAGATCTATGTTCCTCTAGATATATTAGTGTTAGGAAGGTTTCAAGTAATTAAAAGAAGATTAGTCAACACACATTTTCTTACATTACCCTAAAGTGAAGAATGTTTTGTAATCTATTGTGATGCATACAAAAAATGGATTGGGATGGATTATTATACAGAATGACATGGTTAGAATTTATGACTCATGAAAATTAAAGAATCATGATGAAAATTACCCAACTCATGATTACGAGTTAGATACAATATTTTATGCATTAAATATATGGAGGAATTATCATTATTGAGAAAAGTGTGATATATTTACTAATAAAAAAATATTATAGTGTATATTCACACATAAGGAGTTTAATATGTTCCATATAATGTGGGTAAATTGGATCAATGATTATGACTAATAAATACATTACCACATTGGGAAAGAGAAGAAGGTAGTTTATGCTTTGAGTCAAAAGGATCATGCTATCTTATCAATGATGAGGATCACAAATGATCAAATATTTATGGATTTTGAAAGTATGTATTAAGAAATCCAGAAGAAAGGGGAGAAATAGTATCTTTCTCAATTGAATGTTCAATCATCTATCCATTTTGAGATTAAAGAGGTGTGGAAGGAAGTTGTAGAGCATTAAAATAAGGTTATAAATGTTAAGAAGATTAACATGGATCATGATGAAATGATAAGGTTTGGGAAGTATGGATGTGTTCTGTCCATACTAGATTTGAATAAGGAGTTGTTAGAGTAATTTCATAGTTCTTCATTCTCTATTCAAACTTGAAACTTGAAGATTTATAGAGACTTTAAAGAGAATTTATAGTGGGATGGAATGAAGAGATATATTATAGTTGTTGTATCTTAGTAATTGGTCTGTCGGCAAGCTAGGTGTAACGTCTTGGGCCCGGGTGCCACTCAATGGGTGCCCTGAACTCGATTGGTCACATGACATCAAGTGCATTTCCTCAAACTCTAGAGGCTGTCGACTAGCAGTGAGGGCCCATGTATGATAGTGGGGAACCTATTCCCTCATTTGTCAAAGTGTAGCACAACAGAATAAAATATACAAACATACAACAATAGAAGAAGCAATAAAACATACAAATATAAAATAAACAACTACAATAAAAGATAACCAATAGTTATATAGATAATGATGCAACATGTATCAAGTTCTAAGAAAACAGCCAGAACATGTTGCACAACAATATGGTACAATACAATACAGAGTACAGAGTACAACAAGGCTAAACAAAACAGCCAGAAGCATTGCGAGCCTAAGCTTGGTCCCATGCTCCCCTACTTTTCAGCAAGAAATCAAGTACCTATATAGGGACCATTTCCCTTATCCAAACATTCATAAACGTAATCTGTTTGGGCCGAAGACATGACCCAAATAGGGTGCGAGAAATAAATCCCAGTAAGCACCCACCAAAGGATCGTGCCCAATTGTGTGAAAATATGCAACAACAGTGTGCAGTAGTAAATGCAATAAACTAAGAAGAAATCAAAAGTAACTAACTTTACCAGTTATATTTCCATTTTCATATTCAATTTATCCATTTAATATAAGACATCACCTCGGTGAATTTTCTATGTAAACAGTCAGTGTCCTCAGACATTCAAACCCTTACCCTCGGGTAATCGAAATCATAACCCGCGGGTAATTTCCCACAGGCACAACAGATATTTACCTCAGGCGTACGAAGTGTTACCCTCAGGCACAGATCCTATTGCCCATAGGCATGAAATAAGTTTCCCTCAGGCTAAAGGAAACACTTCCCTCAGGCTAATCAAGTAATCGGGCCATGCCCAACATATAAAAAAGCAATTTGCATACAATTCCTCTCAAGGCAATTCAATAAACATTATTACAATGGGATACCCTCAGGTATCCTGGCCAAACGGCTAAATAGAAGAATTCACCACCGAGGTGGTCCTGGATCCAAGAAGTGATCCCAAACAACTTTTTATTATCACATTTAATTACCTATGCAATTCTAAATATTCAAAACATCCAAGGCCTCATCCACACGATACCCCAACATGGGGTCGTAGCTCAACGGTACACAAAAACGCACAATAGTTGGAATTTAAACACCAAGACACCTACCTCGATCGCCCATGATCGGTATACTTGAACTACGCTCCTCAAAACATCCAAGAACATCCTTCATCTTAGGTAAAATAAAACCCGTTCAAACATAAATAACTTTCCCTTGGAAAAGAATTTGTAAGAACAACTTAAGAAGAAGGAGAGGATTACCCATACAGTTCCAACAAGATCAACAGAGGTGGAAACAGATTCTCGGTGTGCGATCTGGAGCTCCTCGAAGGTTCGACCCTCTCTCCCGACTCCCCCTCCAGTTCTAAGCCTTCCCTGTGAACAGGGGAGGCTACTGCCTGATTTAAGCCAAAAAACAGACTACACGGCATGTACATCTCAAGTACACGGTGTTTACTTTCCATTTTTTAACTGTTCCTACGGCGGCTTCTCACCAACGAGGCACTGTTCATCTGTCCACATGAGTACACGACGTGTGAAACCTAAGTACACAGCGTGTACTGCTGCTCAGCTGGAGGCTACTTCCACCGCCTAACTATTTGCCTGCCGACTGACTACACGACATGTAAATACCCACTACACGATGTGTAGTCGGTTTTTACACCTTTCATCACTATCATGGATACACAACCTGTGTACTCATCCACCATGGCCAAAGTACACGGCGTGTGGAAACGTACACGGCGTTTAGTCCCAAAATTTATGATTTTTTCCCATTTTCCTTATTTTCTCAAAAAAACTTAAGGAAAAGATAAAAGAAGAAACTCGTACCTCAAAACTAAGAACCGGGTTCGTACACTAGGTCTAAGAGAAAAAATTATAATGGGATGTTATATACATTTTCCATACCAAAATTGAAATAAGAAGACACCACCATTTTTTTCATCAGACTCCCCAAAACATCCAAAGGGAAAAATTCTATACGGGTTATAGTCGATCGCCTTTCAAAGTTAGCACACTTAATCCACATCAAATAAGATTTATCTTGGGGTTATCTTTCTAGGATATACATTAAGGAATTTGTAAGGTTACATGGAGTACCCCATTAGATTATATCAAATTGGGATCTAAGTTTTACCTAGATGTTCTGGTGAAGTATTCATCAAGCTCTTGATATATATTTGAGTTTCAGCACTACCTATCATCCTCAAATAGACAGTTTGTCTGAGAAAAAATTCAAACAATAGAGGATATGTTGATATATTTTTTATTGATTTCAAAGGTGTTTGGTATCAACAACTTCCTATAGTTGAGTTTTCATACAATAATAGCTTCCACATGATTATTCAGATGGATCCTTATAAATTCCTCTATGGAAAGAAGTGTAGAGCACCAATGTGCTGGAATTTTTGGAGAAAGAAATATTTTGGGACTTGATATATTTGAAGAAATGGAAAGAAAGGTTAGATCCATTCAACATCACATAAGGGTGGCACAAAGTCGATAACAAAGTTATGCTGATAATCATCAACAAAATCTAGAATTTGAATTTTGTGACAAAGTGTTTCTAAGAATTTATTCAAGAAAAAAGGTTATGAGATTCAAGAATAAAGAGAAACAAAAACCTAGGCATATTAGTCCTTTTTTAATTATTGATTTTATCATAATTTTATCCTATCGTTTAGAGCATCCACCAAACCTCTCCTAAGTCCACGATGTGTTCCATGTATCCCTCCTAAGGAAGTACACAACTAACCCTTCACATGTGATAAACTCATAAGTCATACAACTAGAGTATGATATTTATTATAAGGAATATTGAGGGTAGTTTTTTTATTGTATAGATAAAGTTATAAAAAATAATACCACTCACATGGTCAGCGTTTTGTGGTGAAACCACCAATTTGAGGAAGTTATGTGGGAACCTGAAGATATAATGAGGAAAATGTATCCTTTGTTGTTTGTACCAAAGTGATAAAATTTTGAGGGAAAAATTGATTTTAATGAGGGTAGAATATAACACTCCATGTTTTTATTGATTTTTGTTGAATAAATTAAATTTCATTGATAGATTGCATTACAAGAAAAACCAGGCTTTAACAAACCATGAAAAACTACTAATATTATTATTTGAATACGACCATTATTGGATAGTAATTAAAGTTGGTGGAATGAAAATGAATAACTAAATTTTAACTATTATTTATAAATGTTTTATATAATGAAAACATATTGGTAAAAAAGTTCTTAATTTTTAGTAAAGTATTTATATATTTTAAAAATAATATTTTCTCAAAAAAATTATTTTTTATTTATTTCAGTGGAAATTAATAAATTAATTTTTGAATCATTTAGAAAATTATTTTGAAAAAATAAAATTTATTTTTGAATTTATCATATAAAAATTATCCTATGATGAAGTCAATACTTAGGGTAAGGTATTTTCCCTCAATTTATCTTCTTTGAGACATATGTTATTTTATACAGCTATATCCTTTTATTTGGTGTATATACATCACATTTGACATGTTATTTCATGAATATATATATTTCAAGGATATTTAAAGTTCCATTTCATGTTATTATATAATTTCAATTATTATTCAAAAGATACCAAATTGGTAAAACTTTTATGCTACAGTATCATCGATTATTAAGATTATATATGATTATGATAACAATAATGAAATATTATTATCCATCTCTCAAGAAACTTATGAATTTTATTTTCATCCATTTATGTAATTATAATACTGTTTTACCTTAATTTTACTCTTTTTATGTACTCAAGAGACCGAAAAAAAATATTTAAGAAAAATCACCTATATTTCTCTCTTCGATAGAAAACCATTTTCTTCTAAAATAATTTTTTCTGAATATATTTTTAGAATTTTTTTTAAAATTATACAAATGATTTATTAATTAAATTTTTACCCATGTTTATGTTTTAAAAAAAATTAATGGAATCACAATGTTGTTTTCCAAAACATGGGTCATTTGGATTTTAAAGAAATCGTGAAAGGTATCTTTGTTTTAAGTTGTTTGACATGAAAATAATTTCTTGATGTTATGAACATTATTTTCTTTTATGATTTATTTATATGTTTTCAAGTTTATTTTAAAATAATAGAATTTTTAGAATATTTTATTAATTTTTAATTTTAAAGAAAGTGGTTTTCGAATAAAATAAATTTTCCTCAGGAAAAATTCCATGTGATTTTTATTTCCAAGTCATTTTCAATTTAATATGAAATAATAAGATCTTACATGATATTTACTAGGTATATAATCCAATGATACCATATTTATTTTTTATGTAGATATATTATGTTAATGATGAAAGTATTTTTATGAAATACATTTCTCTTTTATGGGTTATACCATGCTAGAATGCTTATGAAACCCACCTTCTTCCATAAGTTATGTTTTGATGAAATAATGAAATAGTTATGAAAACTATTTCTTTTAAATGGGTTATGTTATAACTAATTTTTTTTAAACCCACTCTTTTCATGGGTTTTGATTTCATGATTTTTTTGTGATCTGGTGTCACACATATTTATGATTTTCATTATGTGATAGGTGAGACCTATAGCTTCCTCCAATCCATTTGGTAAAGATTGATATCACATGAGATAAATAGGAATGGAATGGTGTGAGAACCTAGTTTAGTAAGAGATTATTTGCACTATGATAGTTTGGGGAGTGAACCTTGGATACTATGATGGTTTGGGGAGTGAACCCCTTCCACTATGAAAGTTTTGGAAATGGGAACTAAACTACTAAAGAAATCATTTTCTATGCATATGTGTATACAATAATTACATGTCTTATGACATTGTTATTATCTCATGGATCATGTTATTTTATTCCATTATGATTTATGTCTTATAAACTAAAACTCAATATTTCATTACCCAATATTATGATCTTTGATATGTAGAGTTTCATTTTTAAATTTCATGCTCATGTTTTCATAACCTTATACTCATGTTATATTTACATACCTCTATTATTTACCCTAAATTATAATTTTAGATAACCCTTTTTTAAATTTATTTTCCCAATGTCATGAATAAATTTTTTATATATTATTTTTCTAAGAAGGGTGGTAGTTATAAAAAAACTTAGTGGGAGATGATGTAGTACACATATGAACTAGTTGTTTATGTTTCCAGGTTTCCAAAGAAATTATAACTCTATGATCCTGAGGCATGTGTTTGTGAAATGTAATGAATGTTCATCAAAAAATTATAAGATATATATATGTATGAAAAGTTTGGGCCGCTTCATGATTAGTGTTTTAAAATAAAATGACACATTTATATTGAAAACATAAACTTCATTTCATACCTTCCAAATCATGTTTCTGATTGACATGTGGTCAATTATGTTAAACCACAAAAGAATTATAGATCATTTTATTAATTTTTGAAAACAATCCAAGATTTTTCTTTTTTTTCTATATGATGCATAATTTAATCTTAAATGGAACTTTTATATTGAAAATATACACTTTGAGTCATGTCAGTCAAATAATGTATCATATTGACATGTGGTTGATTCTTATATTTCATGATTGATTTATATATCATCTTCTTAAATTTTGAAAATGATATGAGATTTTTTTCTTGGTTTTGTTTAGTGATTCACATTTTAAACTTAAATGACAATTTTATATTGAAAACAAGTACATCGAGTGATAATGTTCACATCATGTGTTATATTGAAGTACAATATATTCTTATACATCAAAAATGAATTACGGATCACTGTACTAAATTTTTAAAACAAACTTTTCTATTTTTATTAGTTTGGACTATGTAAAATGTGTTTAAAAAAAGCATGACACGTTTATATTGAAAATACGCAATTTTATTCATACTATCCACACCTTGTGTTGGATTGACTAGTGGCCAACTCCTACATGTCACAAATGAATTACAGATCATTTTATAATTTTTTTGAAAATAATCTAAGTTTGTTTTCTTGGTTTTAGATATGTGATGCATGTTTAAAACTAAAATGTATCTTTTATTTTGAAAAAAAAACACTTAGAATCATACGTACCATATTTAATGTCATATTGACATGTGGTCAATTCCTACATGACACAAATGAATTTTAGGTCATTTTTATAAAGGTTGAAAATATTATAATAATGTTTTTTTGGTTTTTGCTATGTGATGCGTTTTTTAAACTAAAA
The DNA here is from genome assembly GCA_963277665.1 of Viscum album. Lineage (NCBI taxonomy): Eukaryota > Viridiplantae > Streptophyta > Magnoliopsida > Santalales > Viscaceae > Viscum > Viscum album. The sequence goes on from OY728163.1 coordinate 129,242,980, forward strand.
TAACTCTTTTATATTGAAGAAACCATATAAAAATAATGTGGATATAATCATGGATGTAACTTCCCTAGTAGTTGGTAATACATATTCATATTTTTGGGTAGAATGATGTTTTTACCATGTCCTTGTTTCCATAAAATTAGTTTTAGTGTCAAAGTAAAAACTCTTATGATCACCTACATCTTTAAATATATTATTAGATCTACCATAATCCATAGATCGTAACCATCGATTATAATTATACTTGAGAAAAAGTTAAAAAATAATATATAAGAATGGTCATACTAATTCTTCAAATCTAAAATACATCTATATGTTCATAGCCTATACTATATCACAATGATAATAGGCACTCACCTCAAATTGATGTTAGAAAACATTCTAACACCATGTACTATGACAACTCATCTATAAAAAAATTATTTCTCTTTTTCAATATATATATTTTTGGGAATTTTGGTTTTTTGTAGAAACTATAAAAATATAAACTATTAAAAAATATTTTTAATTAAATTATTATTATCTTCATAAATTACTTATTTAAGGATGTTAGTCCTTTGTTGGTATATAACATATTTCATAAATTCTCAGACATAATATCCATATTCATTGTCATTATTTTTCTTCTAACATTGTAGTGATATTGACCAAAATAAGTAAATTGTTTTTAAATATGTTTTTATATTTAAATATTACTACCTATTTCCATTTGAATAAATCTATAGAATCCTTATGTTCAGTCATTTATATCATACTATGATTTAGTTTATATTTATTAATCACCCTATCAAAATAAGAAAAATTAAAAACACTAACTAAAATATATAATTTAAATTTTATCTATAAAATGTTGATTTAAGTTCCTTAAGAATTCACAAGAGACATAATGTTTGGTTAGTTTGATGGAAATGCCTATATTATATCCAAAAAATCAATATTTGGGTATCTAAATTGATTTAAATAAGCATATGGTGCTTCTTAAAAAAAATAATCAATGAAAAAAATAAATATATATTTTATATGATTATATTATATAATATTTCCACTAGATTGTGGGAATTAAGAGGAGTCTATCAGTTGATATTTTCTTTTTTAATTCCACTCTTAGTGAATATTTTTTTTCTTTTCGATTTCTATCAATTCCAAAGAATTTTTTTCCATAGAAATGATAGAGATATTAATGAGTCTAAGTATCAATTCAATAGGTTTTCCCTTTATATAGAATTAATATTTATGCTTGTTGAAATATGAATATTTACTAATTATTATCACCATTTTAAATCATTTTTTAGACATATGGGTTATAAATATTTACCTCAGGTATGCATTCAGAATCAAGAATCGCATCCATTCAAACATGATAATCTCATTTATACTCTCCAGAACAACCAATTCTATAATGAAATATCCAAATATTTATTCTTTATATTCAATTTTGGATATATTTCCATATTTGGATATTGTATCTATATGAACTTGTAATAAAAATATATGAGTAAGTGGAACTGGTAGGCTGAAGTTTCTTAAGAAATTTCCTTTTGAGTTCAAGGTTGATTAATTGGATTGTATTGATCTGAACATATAGTTCCCCTTAATTTTATCCTTCTATAATACCATAAATCATTTCAAAACTTTTTTCAACAAATTTTAATGATTTGTTTTTTGAAAAAAAATCTATGTACATACCACATGTATCTTCATAAGATTATATGGTAATTCTATGAAAGCTTCAATAGAATTATCGAATACAGTAACATTCAGATTATCAAGCAGAGCAGGAAACTCAGTGCTTATCTTGTGAGATACATCCATCCACACTCTCATGAGATCCTTTGGGAGTTTTTTATTTTGTAGAATTTCACTTGGGTTATTGTACACCATACCCATCATAACATAGCGATGTGTTGGAATTTATGGATATAAATGACTTACAAATTTACCATAAAACATTATAGTAATATACAGTTATCTAAAGTTATTTATTCACATTTAGGATAAATATTAATGATAAAATTAATTACCTTAGATAAGGAATATGGTTGAGGGGAATTTAAAGCCTCAAATCTAGTGGGTTCATTTGGATTTTAATCTACTAATCGTTGTTCCACTACTGGTCACTTTGATCCTTTATCATATATTGGTTTTCCAAACTATACTAGAATGAAAATCTTTCAAATAAACTATATGTTCCTGGATGATTTTCATCATCTCATATATATCTCCTTATAGTTTTTTCTTCATGAAATATATTATAGGTGACAATCCAAAACCTAAACCTCTAATACTCCCATATTGTTTTAGCTACTTAAAAGATACTAATAATGGTATTTCTTTAGGTAATTTTGATATCTATTCTTGTGTCTAAACTTTATAAATCATATGAACATAAATAGATATTTTTTATAGTAATATTATATATCATAATTAATTACAATTATTTCAAACTTTTACATGATTCACATACTAATTTTTTTTAATCAATAATTTTACCCACTTTATTTATATGGGCCTCCTTCCATAGAACATGAAATGGGATGGAAGTGGTTTCATATATTTATTCATAAAGTTGTGTATAAACAACAGAACATATTTTGTTTCATATCACCTAAAAAATATTGTTTATTTAAAACTCATACCATTTTCTTCTCAAGTGATGCATACCCAATATCTCCTTTATAGTATGGGTACATGGGTTTTGTTGAATGTTGATTTTTGTTAGAACTCCTTCAATGTTTCATAAATTAATTTTTTATTCAAATTGGATAAAATATAGATTTTAAAATAAAATATTATTGATTACCATGTAAATTAAATGAGTCTTCATCACAATGACTAATAATATATTTTCATGTTTCTTGGTTTATAATGCGTTCATATGTAATTGGTGGGTGGGGGTTTACTTTATCCTCAAAAAAATATAAGATGATACTTTTTAAGAATTTTCAAGAATCCTCTATGAGAATTTATAGAGTCCATTAAGGTATATTTATTACATAAATCATATAAAATAAAAGAACTCTATAAATGATAATGAAAAGTAAATAAATGTTTCATTATATATTTTTTCAGTAAAAAAGAGAAAGTATATCATAACATTGGAATAATATATTCCCATATGGTTTTCATAAATGTAGGAATGAAATTGTACCACATATTTATGTTAGTTGGATAATGAATTATCATTGTGATCCAAATGTGTCTAATGAGCATTCCCTTGTTGGGGTCAATAGGTTGGTCATATTTTTTTCTAAACAACCACAAATTTTATACCATTGCTTATTTTCTTGATAATTTGAGTTAACACTATGGTTAAATGTTATTATTTTTGGTTTTTCATCAACATATTATTGATCAACTAATATTTTAGTAGTTTCAAAATTGAAAATCCACTCTTCTTCGTGATTGGTAACATTATCGTATGAAGAATTCATTATCTACATTAGTAATTAAACATTTAATTATTTTTGAGTAAATTCAGTAGAGAGAAGATAATATTATCAAGAATGGAATAATATATTAATAGATACTTTAACCTTTATATTTAAATCTCATTTATTTTCTTTAAAGGTTGAAGAGATTTGGATCCTCTGTTGAGTGTATATATCCCCTTATTTTTATCTTCTATAAATTATAATACATTGTATACATTGGGACCACTGTGAAATGATTTTGATCTCCAAATGAAAGGGTCATCCTAAATTAAATTTTCATTTGACCCAGTAGTTGTTTGAATCTTAAACATGACAATTGACCAATTCTTTCTTACTGAACTTGAGACATAAAATACATGCACTACTTGTGATGCCATTATGAATGTCTCATCCTTATAGCCTTACATACTAAAATTCACATTCTTGAAGCACAATTCCTTGAATTTTCCTACAGTAATATTGTCAACCAATTTACAATGGAAAATTGGAACTTGAAATGCTATATAACCCACCTCGTATATCTAGTCTATCGTTTCAAAATATGAAATATTCTAATAAATTGGATTTTTATCCTTTGAACTGGATATGTTTATCGCTTCCTCCACAAGTTAAACTCCACTATTTTTCATTGTACTATATTCATATTTTTCTTTTTATATAAATTATAAACATTAATTAAAAAACCATTATAAGATATAAAATTTATGTTGAGACCCCTAGCTATCCATCGTAGTCATTCGGTGATTGAATTTAGAATTTTAGATAACTCCTTATAAACATGATCTTTGAACCATACTATAAATTATTGATTGTGCATATTTTATATCCATCCTTCATCCCATGATGGATTCAAATTTATAATAATTACTTTGTGGGCATCAATTTATTGAGAAAACTCTTTAATATTATGTAAAATATAACAGTGTGATTACTCCCACCCTATGATGGAAATTGTAACAACATCTATTCCAGAAATCCCTTCACCCATAAGGTGTCTAATATGATGAGATTTTCAGAGACTGATGTTATCAACATCAGAAGTTTAATTGGTATAGAATTCAATAGCTTCTTCAATAATATATCATTATATAGTATAAACTTTTGTCCAACATTGATTCTTGACATACCCTTTTGAAATATTCACATATCGTTTAATGGGGTACATCTATCTATAATGGATATGACCACATAGTTGAATCTCTCTAACCAGATGAGCCATTATATGGACCATTATATCAAAGAATAATGGTGGGAATAACATCTATAATTCACATAATATGAATTTAATCTTCTTATTCATGATTGGAAGATTCACGAGGTCTATAACTTTACTGCATATGGATTTAAAAAAGAAGCAATGTATGGTTAATGAATTTCATCCATTTTTAAGAACAATGCAACATAAAGTGATCAAAATCACATCTTTCATCAAAACATGACAATAGTGTACTTTTAGACCCTATAACCTCAAATTAGTCATCGACACACCATTCTTGATATTTTATTACTACAAGTACGAAACATTTACACCATTAATAAATTTAATAAAATTAAAATTTTATTATATGGATAGAGTGTAAAATACTGTAGGAAAAAAAGATCACCTTTCACCCTTCACTGGAGCTACCTATTCCTTTATCCCCGTTTCAATCATTTCCAACCTTTCCTTGATTACATCTATTGTTTTCTCAAGAACATTTAGGAATGTGTTGATAACACTATCAAAAAAATATTATACACACATAAGATCAAGGAAATGTCTAATGTACAAATAATTCTAGTACATTAATTCTAAGAAAATTAGTCTATTTTCCAATATGATTTAATAAGGTTTTTAAGAAAAAGGTTTACCTAAAATGGTGTCAATATCTTTTACCATATTGAATAGTTTATCACTCATTAGTGGATATGGAGTTTTCTTTTTTGTACTTCCATCAATTGATGTCATCCCGGATTGGTATTTATATCATTGGGGTTACATTTATGAAGTATTAAAAATAGTCTTTATGGAATTTTTCAACTAAACTGAATGTGTGCATTTCCAGAAATGGGACACCAAAACATTCCTTTAATATTATAGCCTAAAAATTTTCCATAAGAAGGAAAATAATTTATCATCCCATAAAACATGGCTATCAATGTGAATTCTTTACTCTTATGAGAATCATAAAATTTAACACCTATATCTCATATCAAATTTATATCATCGATCAATGAATCCAAATTGGAATCAATATCATTATTTGGTTGTTTTGGGTTGGATATAAGTAGAGATAATATAATATATTTGAGATTCAGGAACAACCACGTTGGAAAGTTATAATTTACCAACACTATTTTTCTTGTAATTTGAGTACTACTTTGTACACCCAAAATATTTATTCTATCTATAGATAATGAAAGGAATATTTTTCTTCGATAATTTCCAAATTTAGGAAACTCATAATCACTTTTCTTCTACTGAGGAGAGTTCACTGGGAGATGTAGTTTCCCATCTCCAATTCTTATATCAGACTTCCATGTCAATTTTATACTGGTTTATTTATATACATTTAGTAATATAAACCTTTTAATGATATGAAAGTACCATACATATTTCTAAAGAATTGATTCATTTTTCTTATATTGATTCGCACCACACTTAGGGAATTTTCTGACAAATTCATTGTCCTTGAGAAATACTATGTAATCATTTGAAAAGGTGTGTATTTTTATAGATATAATCCCATTAAATGTAGAATTAGTGTCATATGTGCAACATAGAATCTTGTTTTCTTCTGGTATCATATAATTTAGGATACCAACCAATTAAATAAAGATGGTGTCCCTCTATCAACTATTATATTTCAAATTATATAACTTCAATACAACTAAAAATGTTGTATATTTAGTATAACTGGTATACAATGGTCTCTTAGAATATCTATTTAACTTCTCAAAAAAATTATATAATCATGAAATTCATCTTTAATTACCATTTTCATTTCTTTTATATGATATCCATCATCATTTACACTATTATTCATCTCAAATGATCCATAAATCACATTATCATCCCAGTTAGTATGGACATTCATTTTATCATAGTGATTTTTAAAACATTTATATCTCTAATGTATTCCATGACAAATTGAATTTTCTTCCATATCCTTCGGATGATGTTTTCTTGAATAAAAATAATTTAAACATGGAAAAAGGATTTGAGAAGGGTCATATGCATGCTCTATTGAAAACATGATGTACTCTTTATCTCCATATTCATACTCTTTTTTCATACGATTTGATACCATCCTTTTTAAATTAAAATGCATCCTATTATGTTTAATAATATTCATTGTGTATAAAAAATAACTAAATACACATACTTTATGAATATAATGTATATATGAATTGATATGTAAAAAAATTATTTAACAACCTGACCCACTAGGGCCCACCTGGTTGTAGAAGGTTGAGCTTCCATAACCCCGATCCCACCTATAATAGGCTTGGGTCTAGAGATAAGCACTAATAAGGTAAAATTTAAATGGGAGGAATTTTCCTAGTGTACCTATATACACACATCCATCCATGCCTATGAAATAGGGAAAATGTATAATAATAAATTATAGTAACATCTAGAGTAAACAACACATGAAAACTCTCTAGGGAATACATGAGGGTATGAAAGAATACAACCAATGTGTAGAGGGAAAAAATACACATCCAACTAGAAATGAAGTCCCAAATTGAAGAAAACTGGAAAATAAAATAGCTGCGAGACCCTGGTTCTTAATCTCCAAGCCTGACCACCATACATGAGTTATGCACCCAAAGATCACTATGTTCTGCCAATTTCAACATCAAACTATTTACTATCTTTATAATAAAATAAACATATGGGAAAATCCCATTTAGGGGTGAGTATATACATACCATATAGGACTCAACAAAACCACAAAGGGGTTCACAATTATATATATAATAGAAGTAGTCATCTCAACCCAAAGAAAGAGGGAAAAAACCCCAAAAATATATATATGATCATTATGAAACCCAGATGAGAGTGAAGGGGGATCTCCATCTCACATCCCATACTAGGAATATGAGTCTTCCTACAGCTACAAAGGTCCATCATCAATGCCCAACATTTCACGAATCTTTCTGAGAAAGCCGTGTGGAGGACCCACACCTTTCCACTGCTCCACATTCCAAGGTAGTGTAATCTCCAATAGATTACCCACACCTTAATATGATAGGGGGTTTACTCAAAATATATAAGACCAACACCCTTTTTTGATAGGGGTGTCACTCAGTAGATTTTTAGAGGACCCTCACCCTAGTGCGTCAGGGGGTTCCACTCAAAACATATAGGACTCATGTCCTAGTACGATGGGGGTTACACTTAGTAGATATTGATAGAAAACTCATTCCCTAATGCATTTTTGGGTTTCACTTAGTGGGTATAGGACCCATTCCATGGTACATTGAGGGGGGGTGCCCAGTTGGTAGATATAAAGAGGACCCATGACTTTGTACGATTGGGTGATTCTACTCTATACATAGAGGTAATGTTCCCTGGTATGATAGGGGAGTGACACTTGAGGGGTAGATAAATCATTCCCTAGTTCTATAGAGGCATTCCCCTCAAACCAGTGCAAGGAGTATGGGGGACCTACACCCTAGTATGATAGGGGGTTTCCAACCCTATCCACTCTTTCTAATGATTCTTTGTGATCACTACCATCGTTAAGTATCACCTAAAGATGTTTCATGCTCAATTAATTCCATGTCATATATAAAAATAAACTATGAATAATACCATCACACTCTATGTGAAAGAAATGATTAGGATAGGCTAGTCATATGGTAAGATCCAAGTCCATAAAAAGGGGATATGGGAGGAATAAGTTTCCAAGAAAATTACATGTCATGCACCAGGGTTCACAAAGTGTGTGAAACCACCTAGACTCTTATAAATTTCCTTACCAATGCATGGATTGCCTATCCATTTCTCTCTAAAATACATTTAATACTAATACAAATATTTTATTAGACACCTGGGGCCCACCCGTGTGCTTCAGGTTGTACCCTTGTAATTTGCGTAAAGCTCGTGTACCTGGTCATACCCGTGTACCTCTGTGTGTGCATATGTACTCCCATAGTACATAGACTTTCCTCACACATGGGATCATATTTGTGTGTAGTTGGTACAAATCTTATCCACCTAGGGAGGGTCACACTTCATGTGGCACAGTCCACACAACATGTGAGCCTTGTCTTCCCTGAAACCTTAGCATCGTAGCCAGGGTGTTTTCACAGCATGTGTTCTTGGACTACACGTAGTATAGTTAGGTTTTCTATAAAACCCAAAGTTCCTTCACACATAATCTTCATGGTTTTGTCACTATTTGTTTCACCATGAATAATGTCAAGGGTCTCAGATCCAAAGTCATCTGACCTGATCTATTGCCGGTGGCTAGATTCAGTACACCGAACCCCACATGACCTTTCATGTCACTTTTCACCATGGTCTCTACCATTCTGAAATTAAAATACATATATGTATTAACCACATCCCATAAAAAATCACCATCCATTTACAAATCATCATTATGCTCATCCATTCCTAATCCACCACAAATATGGGGGTTCTAACACACTCAAACTAACCCCAATAATGTTGAACCAACACCTCATGTTCCAACAGTGAAGAACACAAATAATGGTTGGGATAAATGCACAAGAATGAAGTAAAATCCATCATTTGGAAAGTTTTATTAGCCGAAAATTATAAAATGGGATATATAAGGGTAAAACATTGAATAAAAGATAAAATTAAATCAATAATGTCATTTACCAGAATTGGGCTCATACTTAGGGTAGAAAAATCATATATCAAAAGAAAATTAAGTATATATTTTCAAAATTTTAATTAATGGGGATAAAAAAACAATTGATGATCCATACCTTTATTATGGATCAATAATTAGTGAGGAATACATTTTCGAGCGATGACGATGATTTTCTACATTTGTTACCTCTTAATCCACCTCGATTCAATCCTTTTTTGTCATCATATATCAATCCACCAATGATGAATGTCAGAGGCTCATCTCCAATATCCCAGGTTTATGAGTCTAATCCTATAGAATTTTTATAATAGTCTATTTAAATAGGACATTAGGATTTTGGGCATTAAATGTATGAATTAATGAGTTAAATAAATAATTAATAAACTTACTGTACCTAAAAATGGGTGTCTCATCTGAACATCTAACATAGACAAAAATTTAGGTTTCACCTAGTGTAAACCCAACATTATATAACCAACAATAATATTGGATTTCCGACCGGAGGCTTTACTCAGAAGATATTCAATTATTTCTAAAAAACTGCATGAATATGTTATTAATAAATTTCTTATTTTTATAATATCAATTTTGATTATCATTGGGAAAAGTAATCTTGCACTACCTCAGTGCATGGATTCAAAAATATTTATTAATATATTCCAAAGTCTTATAATAAAAAACAAGGTCACTACATTCTCCCATACATGAAGGTTTTCTCACTCAGAAGCAAAAGATAGATAAAATTTGGGGATGCTGAGCCTGCATCTAACTCTCTCATTCCCAAAATCTCTCTTATACATTCCCATGATTCCATAGCAAAATAAACAATGGAATGGTTCATTTATGAAGGATTATCTCTTATCGATACTCACTACTAGAAATCTGACCTTTCCCAATGCTTCTATACCAATGGTTTTTGAACAGTTGGTATAGGTTCCCTTTCCCAACGGTTTGGCCAAACCGTTGAGAAATCCCACTTTAAGGCCACCTTTCCCAACGGTTTGGCCAAACCGTTGGGAAAGGGTAATGCTTTCCCAACAGTTTTGGAAAACCGTTGGGATAGGTATACCCTTTCCCAAGGGTTTGGCCAAAACCATTGGGAAAGGGTATACCTATCCCAACGGTTTGCCAAAACCGTTGGGAAAGGTCCCCCATAAACAAACCTTACCCCAGAATCGAAATCCAGAATCAAAATCTATACCAACGGTTGTCAAAACCGTTGGTATAGATCCTTTGATTTTTTATCATTTCTTATTACCCAAAAAATTATATAAATCAAAATTAAAAATTATTATGAGAATAAATATATATTTTTATGTAATTATATTCACAAAAGTCATGTTAGGTTAGTGGTTAATTCGTTGAATAATAAACTAGGGGTTCTGGGATCAAATCCCATCGAATGTATTTTTTTTGAAATACATAGACCAACGATTCCATAACCATTGGTATAGATTTTCATATTAGTTATACCAATGGTTTCCAAAATCGTTGGGATAGGTCTATACCAACGGTTTTGGGAAAACCGTTGGTATAGACCTATCCCAACGGCTTACTTGGAAACAGTTCTCCAAACCATTGGTATAGGCTATACCAACGGTTTGGAGGCCTATACCAATAGTTCCAAACCGTTGGTATAGGTTAGTTTTCCTTTAGTGACTTGATCTCCATTAGACTGACTGAAGGGCCCGAAGGCCTAAATATTTTATTTATTTTTGGATAAATCCCATTTTAAGGAAAAAGGGGGAAACCTCACATGACTTCATGGATATAGGTACATCAACATAACTCAAAGGTCAAAACCCAGAAAAAGACTGCTTGGAAATACCCCTCCCTAGCATCAACATCATTATGGAAGGCCTCCACTGTTGCATGACTCTTAAGCTAGCTGTCCCATGCAGGTTCACAGACCTGGTACCGATGGTTGAGCCATACCCTCTCAAACTCCCAAATACGAATAGTCATGCACGATGAAATCACCTTCTCTAATCCCCATCTAACACATTTCCATGTAGAATGTCCAGAAAAAATCCATCCAAAATCCAATAACAGATGATTCCCATGTACCCTTCTGCTGTAGAAAACCATTTTCAATATGCAATTCATTCTCGATCTCCCTCACTCTTAAATCAAGACCAGTGATTTGGATCCATGGCACATATCAACGCTGAAATCCTTTCAAAAATATCAAGAACAACTCTTATACTTCCACAGAACCTGACCACCATAACCAAAATTCCTTCATAGTTCGACCACCAAATTCAATCCATCAAAATAGAATCAATACTAGTTTCACATCAAGCTGCACATGATACACATCCAAAAAAATAGAACATGAACCAAAAACAAGGGACAAAAACCACACGGGGTTGATAGCCACTTGAACGCCAGTAGCTCAACTTAATTAAACAAAATTCAAACTCATTCTTTCATAAAAAACATGATCACGAACTGAATCATCATCCAAAAAACCATGAAACTCAACGAGTTCCAGATCTGGGCACAATCGTAAAATCAGTCAGTTGATTCAATGGAAGTGGAAATCACCTTATAATCTCATGATTCTAGATTTATTCTTTGCCCTGAATACAATAATAATGTGGCCGCCTTGGGTCCTCAACCACCATCTCCTCAGATCACAGTGGTTTGCACATAACACCACAGAAGCATCATAGAAAAAACTCACGAACAACAGAAATCACAAAATCAAATACGAATGCAGGAAAACAATGAACAAAAACCCATCAACCAGGCACTTAGAAAAATCCCCATCCCAATCCAGACCCAAATCTCATTGTCACCATCCAAGTCGTCCATGGAGACCACCAAAAATCACTCAATGCACAACCAGAGATGAAGAACCACCCTCAGATTGCAGAAGCAGGGACTCAGCCATTGGACCAACACCATTCCACCATCGGAATACCTATCTAGAAAGAAGTAGTTGAGAAAAAAACTGGCCATCAAAAATACTAAATGCCGAGATGTCCGAGCCCATGAAGTCTAACGACACCTCCTCAAGAAGAGGCCACCACCACGAGCTTTCCAAGAACAGGGAGGGGAGCTGAGCCAACCTAGGATGATAGAAGGAGGCGGAGACGAGGGGAAACCTTAGTGTTTTAGATACCCTTATGGGCTCATCTCCAATTGTCGTATACTCTCTCAAATACTCGATCTCCATTAGATAATCTAAAAAGGTGGATTCATCCTCAATGTACAACTTTCCCCATTCAGTAACATTCTTAGGATCATTCATATATCTCATGAGATGTGACACATGGAATATTACATCCACCTAATCCAGCTATGGGGGTAATTATAGGTAGTAAGAAAACTCACCAACCCTCCACATGACCTCAAACATCCTGATGAACCTTTGGGATAGCTTCTCTCCCTATCCAGAACTCTACAATCCTCATCGTGGGGAGACTCTCATGAAAACATGGTCTCCTTAGTCAAACACTAGGGTCCTATAAAATTGATCTATGTAATATTTCTGTCAGTTATTGGTTGTTCTTAGACAATAAAGGATCACCTAGAACTTATATGTCATCGTATATTCTATCTTTGTCTCAATAAGAGATGCCTCAGCAATCATAATCCAACTTAACAGTTACCTACCTAGTGTCCTGCAGAGGGCCTCTAATGGAACCATGCTAATAGTATAGTGAAATATATAATTATTAGAAAATTATATAAATGTAAAATAATCCTCCATGCTCTGAAAAAATTCCAAAATAGAATCCTTCAACATATCCACAAACATCTGGGTAGTTCGCTAGGTATTCCAATCCATCGAGGGTGGAATTTCATACTCATTGGTAACATGGTTATGAATTACTCCTACACACGTCTCCACAACCATGATGTGAACCGATCAGCACGGTTAGAGACAATCATTGAGGGTAACCTATAAATATATAAGATCTACCATACATACTGCTATCCCAGACTATCCACCAAACTCTCCTCTCTGATGGTAAGAATGTGTACTGACTTCGTGATTCATCCAATGATCACACATAATAAATAATTCCCTCTCACTTTAAGTGGAAACCTCATAACAAAATTCATGGATATTCCATCCCATTTACACTATAATATATCAATAGGTTGTGTCAAAACTATCAAAACTTGGTGCTCATCCTCCACCTACAAACATGTGAGACTCTAGGAGATGAGCTTGACTATGCTCCACCCCATTCTAACACACCAAAACTATAACCTAAGGTCCCTGTAAATATTTTCTACACTGATATATACTACCAAAGGGGAAGTGTGAAACTCCCTCATCACCTCCTCTCTCATCTTGACCGGAACCACCACCCATCTCTAGAAAAGGAAGACATCCTCCCCTCCTTCGAAAAATACATCTTGTGAAACTCTTGAGGATATTTTGTCATGAAGAAAATTGAAATCGATGTATCCCAACAAGGTATATATCACACACTGAAGATGTATAGGATTCTCTACCATCTACTAAATAAAATTTTTACCCCTATCCTATACTAGGGTCAACAGTAACGAAGTCAGCTTCTCAGAAGCCTCATCCATAAGTGATTATGGGAATTCCTAATAAGGGTATATTCCACCACATTTCCCTTTCTAGGAATTTAGACTATATAAAAGTCATCATCCTATAATATCTTAAACCAGAATCTTTATCTCAAGTTCAGATCTCTCAATGTGAATTTATAATTGAGACTATGATGGTCTAAGTAAACCAATAAGCGCTCTCCCAAAATATAGTGTATCCACATCATCAGAGAAAAACTACTATTGTCAACACCAGTTCATGATTCACATAGTTCTACTCATGGGTTCTTAACATCCATGACCAATATACAATCAATACCTTCCTCTACATAAATATGCATCCAATCTAAGATTCAGAGGCATTGAAAATGTCACGACCCGACCCTACGGGTCTCGAGCCGCAACTACCCCAGGCATGCCTCCATAGTCCAGGGGATGGCAACAAGCGTCGAAGGCGTAACAATATCTAGGGAGGCCTTTGCCTATGTACCAGTATACACCCACATAACCCACTCAACGCAGAAGTGCAGAGTAAAAGAAAACCAAAGGAAAAATAACTATAACCCAATAACAGTTATGCATCAACATCTAAAGAGAAAAAAAGTAAAGTGCTGAAAAGTACTGAAAAGATACTGAACAAATAAAGGGAAAAACATGCGCCCAACCTGAAAGGTGCCATAACCCAGCAACGGGTAAACAAAAGTAAACAGCTGGTGAGTCTTACACCTGAAAGTCCTACTACGACCACTGATCGCAGCCCAAGATCTTGTGTCCCCTATGCTCCTCCATAGTCTTGATTGACCTATCTGTCATCTTCAAGGGAACACTAAGTGCGGGAAAAGCCCAAGAAGGGGTGAGTATGAAGATAATCAGTAGGATGTCCCAAAATATCAAGGTAGTAACAATGGAGGTACTAAAACGGTGACCAGTAGACAGAACTAAGAACAATGTATGAGTACAATAGAGAGAGTGTATCTCAACCAAACAAAAGAAAGGAAGTATACTCGTCTCGACCAAGAGAAGCTAGACACGGAAAGAATGTAGCATACCCTGCATTTCTTCACCCCTCCTAGAAGGAGAGTAACTGAACCCAAGAAGTGGGAATGAATGTAGGGTGTATATATATATATATATATGCTCAACAAGAAACCCGAACGAGTGCATAAGGGGATCTCCATATCCAAGCTCAGACCAGGATAAGTCGCCAAAAGTTCTAAGGGTAGCCATCAATGATTCCCAACAGTCTCGCACGTCAAAGCTGCCTCATCGCTAAATCGTACCTCCAAAAATCTTGCTTTGGTAATCACAGAGCAAAGCCACTGACTAGCCTCATATAAAGGGGTTGAGTTTGAAAGAAGTCGTCAGGTAATCCACTGCCCAACACAACTGGTGGGTAAACCCCAAAAGGTAATCGGGTGACCCACTGACCAGCATTGCTGGAGGTTAAACCCTAAATGGTCATCGGGTGACCCACTTCCCAGCACTACTGGAGGGTAAACCCTAAAAGGACTTCGGGTGACCCACTGCCTAGCACTACTGAAGGTTAAACCCTAAAAGGTTGTCAGGTGACCCACTACCCAGCACTACTGGAGGGTAAACCCTAAAAGGTCATCGGGTGACCCATTTACCAACACTACTAGAGGGTAAACCCTAAATTCAATGGGAAACCCACTGCCCAGTCCCACTGGAGGGTAAACCCCAAACTGGTCTGATAACTCTGCGTTGCCCGTACCATCACTTGGTGTCACTAACATCGCTATCGTGTGTTGGTTCGGAGTGTGTCAAATGAACCTTTGACAACCACCCTTTCATGTTTCCACATTTAATGAGATCTCGAAAGAGGATCTGCATGCCCAAACAGATTACATCGTTGTAATCCTTGTGGAAAAACATGCGAGATAAACTATTTACTCCCCAGAAATGGTCTCCTGTTGAAAAAGATATTAGACACTGCTTTATTCCCATACGAAATCTCATGGGGCCCACACATCAGTCTTGGAAGAAGTCGAGTGAACTTCCCCATCGTGATTCTCTCGAAAAAACACATTGAAATGACTACGCATTTTCCCAAAACGGATATCTGATGAAACAAAACCGCAAAACATTTCTCACAACTTAAAAGATAGCATGTGGGGCCCACGCCTCAACTCTGGCTTCAATGCCTGAAACCACCTTGGTCTACATCGTCTCGACACCAGGGTTAGAAGTCCACTAATGGTGCCTTAAATGGACTCTGGATGTATTTGCGCCATCCGAAAGAAGAATCCTGGTGACGTACTTAACAAGGGTGTCGTGCCACCGAGCCCTCATCTCGGGAATTAAAAATCCCCAAGACCATCTCAAAATCTCAGTCTCAACCTAAGGTTTCCACTACTGCAGACAACACGCAAAACGGACACCCATAGTGGATGTTACGGGTGTCTGAAGACAAGGGGTGAACCCATTTGGGTTGGACCGTCCCGGTCCACCAGGCCTGGGCCGGCCTGTGCCAGCCGGACCGTCTCGTAGCGCCGGCCTGAGGCTAATATGCATGACCCGGCCACTAACCCCCGATCCACCCTGCACCGACCGGCCTATGTGTCTAGTCGTTGTCTTGCGCGGAGACCCACCGAAGGCGGGTCTCGGTCTTCGCACGGGTTCACGCGCCGCGACCCCCGTCGTGCCCTACACAGGCAACCTCGCCTGCCGCCACCGCCTGGGACTGCTGTCGCAGCACCTGGGTCTGCCGCGCCACCTGGGTCTGCTACGCCACCACCTGGGGAGCCGCTGCGCCGCTTCCTGGGATCCACGTAGCCACCGACCACTGTCCCGAACCACCTGAAGCCCAGTGGAAGACCCTAGAACCACCAGAAAATAGGGAAAAGTGGCCGGAAAACCTCCTGGGGTCACCCTGGACACCCCGGGACTCGAATATTTAATCAGAAAGGATCTTTGGGAAGCTCAAATCAATCCCTACACAGACATGGCCTTCGCTCGAGAATAAAACAACATTTAGACACAATGAAATTCATTTGAAGAGGTTGTAGAAAATAAAAACGAAAACACAAACTTCCTACCTCGCTGGGCGTAGCCCGTAGCTTCTCCAATGATCCGTCGGCGCCACCGCTCGCCTTGTAGAGGTAGAGAGAATCATGAAGGAGGTTCTTGATTCTTCGTGAGAGGGATCTTCCAATAGAAACATGGGGGGAAGGAGGAGGAGGAGAGGAAAAGTGTTTAAATAGAAAAACACTTAAACATCCACCGGTAGGCTCCATACTCGAACTTTCAGCGGGGTCGGGGTTAAGCCACCTCTAGGGTAAAAAATTCATTTTGAGCACAACGGAGGTCTCTGAATTTTAATCTGAGCCTCCATTCAGAAGTTCTAAAGTTCACGCCCGAGGTCTCTAAATTACAAAAATGCCCCTGGTGGCATTTTCCACAGAAGGGTCGCACCCGCGAAAGTTACACCCCTCCTAGGGTAAATGGCACATTACGGACTCAACGATGCCCTTGTTTTCCCATCCAAGCAACTGTTTAGGATTTATTCTATTTATTTGGTGGGTCTAGTGTGAACGCACTTAAAATTTAATTCCGGCCAAACTGGGGCTTGGAATCACATACGGTCTAAACACCCTGCTCGAGAATAACATACAGAAAATTTCAAAGTCTTACAGGCTCAAAACATGGGTTCATACATCATTCCCTCATTCAAATTTTTCATCCTCGAAAAAAAACTACAAAAACAACTCAGGATACTGATCCCTCATCTGGCTCTCCCATTCCCAGGTGATCTCATGCACCCTCCCGTACTGCCACAACACACAAACCAAAGGAATGGTCCATCCATACAGTTTCCGCTCTTGTTGGTCCTCAATCGCCACCGGGTTCTCCAAAAAGGTGGCTCCATCCTCGATGTCCAGCGCTCCCTAGTCGATAACATGCGTGGGGTCGTGCACGTATTTCCTCAGCTGTGACACGTGGAAGACATCATGCACCCTCTCCAGCTGTGGGGGTAGAGAAAGATAGTAGGCCACTTCACCGACCCTACACACGATCTCAAAGGTCCTGATGAACCTTGGGGATAGCTTGCCTCCTCATCCGAACCTCTGTGTCCCACACCGTGGAGAGACTCTAAAAAATACATGGTCCCCCTGATCGAACTCCAAAGGCATGCGACGATGATCTTCATAGTACTTCTATCTGCTCTGAGCCATCCTCATATACTCACGAATGACCTGCACCTTCTCCATCATCGCCTACACCAACTCTGGGCCCATGAGGGAGGTCTCCCCAACCTCCGTCCCACACAACGGTGACCTGAAGGGTCTCCCGTAGAGGTCCTCAAAAGGTTCCATGCCAATAGTAGAGTGGTAACTGTTGTTTTACATGAACACCACCAAGGGCAGGTGATCCTCCTAGCTCAGGCAAAAATCTAACATGCACACCCTAAGCATATCCTCCAACACCTGGATAGTGTGCTCTGTCTGCCTGTCGGTCTGGGGGTGAAAAGTTGTACTCATCCGTAGTTGAGTCCTGAATGCCTCTTGCAGGCCTCACCACAATTGTGACGTAAACCACACGTCATGGTTGGAGATGACCGTCATGGGTACTCTATGAAGTCAGATGAAATCCCAAACGTACAGCTGCCATAGACTCTCCACCAAGCTCTACTCCCTAATGGAAAGGAAGTGAGATTACATCATGAGTTGGTCCACTATCACCCAAATGGAGTCATGGCCCTTCATTGTGCGTGGAAGCCCTGTGAAGAAGTCCATAGATATTTCATCCCACTTCCACTCCAGGATATCAAGGGTCTGCAACAACCCTGCCAGAACCTGATGCTCTGCCATCACCTACTAACAGGTAAGACACCGAGAAACGAACTCAGCTATGCTCCGCTTCATTCCAGACCACCAAAACTGCCGTTGAAGGTCTCTGTACATCTTACCCACATCGGGATGTACAACCAAGGGAGAACTGTTGAAATACCGCATCACCTTCTCCCGCATCTCCACTGGTACTACAGCTCATCCCTGGAATAGGATCTCGTGATTCTCTCCTTCAGAATACCCATCGGGTATATCACCCATGGATATCTGATCATGCAATACCTCGTTATCAACATCCCCCAGTTGCAACTCTCTCACATGCTCATGGAGCGAAGGATTCAACACCATCGACCACAGGAAAGTCGTACCCTCCTCCTCCAATAAGGTCATCCATATGGAAGCCAACTTCAATGAAGGTTCCCACACTAACCGAGCCGGGGACTTCTTGCTAAGAGAATCTTATACTACATTTCCCTTCACTGGAGTGTATACTATCTCAAAATCATTGTCCTGCAAAGACTCCATCCAGTGCCTCTTCCCCAGATTCAAATCCCTCTAAGTGAAGATGTACTTGTGGCTCTGGTGGTCTGAGTAGACCACAAAATGCTGACCCAGAAGGTAGTGTTTCCATAACCTCAAGGATAAGACCACCGCTGCCAGCTCCAAATCGTGAGTCACATAATTCTGCTCATGGGGTTTCAACTGCCTCAACCCATATGCACTCACTACTCGCTGTTGCATTAGCACGCACTCGATCCCAGCTCTTGAAGTGTCGCATTACACCATGAACTCAACTCCCTCCTCTAGCAGCCTCAACACTATAGCACTAGTCATCATCTACCTCAACTCCTCAAAGGCCTTCTAGCACTGATCAGTCTAGGTGAATGGTCGTCCCTTCCGCATCAATATTGTCAAAGGGGTAGAAATCCTGGAGAAATCTTCCACAAACCTCCTGTAGTACCCTACCAAACCAAGGAAGCTATGTACCTTTGATGAATTCTTGGGTGGCTCCCAAGCAAGCACTACGTTTACCTTTGCGGGATCTGCGACCAATCCCTCCTCCGTAATGGCATGCCCCAGAAAGTGAGCCTCATGAATCCATAACTGACACTTCGAGAGTTTCCCATACAGCTGGTGCTCCAAGAGTAATTCCAGGACCATCCTCAAATT
The DNA here is from genome assembly GCA_963277665.1 of Viscum album. Classification (NCBI taxonomy): domain Eukaryota; kingdom Viridiplantae; phylum Streptophyta; class Magnoliopsida; order Santalales; family Viscaceae; genus Viscum; species Viscum album. The sequence continues at coordinate 129,262,756 of OY728163.1, forward strand.
CTCCACATGATCCTCATCCATCGCAGAGTAGATGAGTATGTCATCAATAAAGACAACCAAAAACTGGTCCAAGTACAGCTGGAAGATCTGTTTCATCAAAGCCAAGAAAATGGCAGGGGCATTCATCACGCCAAAAGGCATCACCAGAAACTTGTAATGCCCATATCGACAACAGAAATCCAACTTCGGGATGTCAGCCTCACGAACCTGTAACTAGTGGTAGACGGATCGAAGATCAGTCTTGGAGAACCACTTCGCACCTCTCAACTGGTCAAAGAGGTCGTCGATCCTTGGAAAAGGGTACTTGTTCTTTATCATAGTCTGATTCAGGCGATGATAATACACACAAAGCTACAGACTCCCATCTGCCTTTTTCACAAAAAAAACTAGAGCTGCTCAGGGGGACACACTAGGACTAATGAATCCCTTATCACGAAGGTCCTCCAACTGAAGTCATAACTCCCTAAGCTCTATTGGTGTCATCTGATATGCTGCACATGATATCGGGGTAGTCCCCAGCTGCAAGTCAATGCAGAACTCCATCTCTCACCTTAGAGGTAGTCCTGGAACATCCTCGGGAAAGACGTCCATGTAGTCCTCTACAACGGTAGAGATCTAGGTTCCTACAGCGTCTGGTGCTCTGAGATCCATGCTCGCCAACTGGTGAATAAAAGGTCGTGGTCTCCTACTCAGAGTACATGTCTACTCTGCCATGAGGTCTCGTTCACCTAGAATGGTGAACCTTGTCCCATCAGTGTGCACGCCTCTGACTCGTCTGTGACGATAGTCGATCTGGGCGTAAACCATAGAAATCCAATCCATGCCCTAGATTACATCATAAGGTTCCATCGTGATGATGAGTACGTCCCACATGAAACTCCCTCCTCTGAATGACAGTTCGCACTGTCTATAGATAAAGGTCACAAATGAGGCACTTCTCGTAAAAGCCTTGAGGCTAAGTGTAGATGTCAGCGCCTCTACTAGAAGGTCCAACTCCCATATCAAAAGCAGTGATATAAAGAAGGGACTGGCACATGTTTCTACTAATACCGAAGAAAGCGTAGAGTAAACCCAAAGCATACCTCGGACCATCTCGTGTGATGAGGGGTCACAAACACCCATAGCCTAAAGCTACCCACGGCCCCTACCGCTAGATCCCTGATCCTGACGTGGGCCGCCCGATGGTGGCGGTGGAACGACCTCAAAAATCCATCCCCCACCTGTAGGTCCTGCCACTCTTCCTATGCATTCTCCCTGAGGACCACCCTATCCTCGCCTGGGGGATCCCTGGTCACGGTGCTCCCTCTGACACTACGGTGCAACCCCTACCTGCCATGGCTGCTCGATACGCCTGGTCGGGCAGTCCCATGCTAGGTGGCCCTGTCTGTCACAGGCACAACACCTTATCTCTCCTGCCTGCCCCGGTGGTCCACGACACCACTGTGGTGTACGAACCTTCCCATGTGTCGGCTCATGGAAGGGCCTTCTTAACTGAGGCTCTGCTCTCTGATGCATGCATGTCACTGACAACTCTCCTCTAAAGAGGCTATTGCTAGGCCCTGTTAGCTGGAATCCCTCATCCAAGAAGGTATATGTCACGAGCACCCGCTCTAGCCCCCCAGCATAAGTAGGGATGTAGAGGGGTACTACACTAGCACATATCTCTCTGTGAAGACCCTGCTCAAACTTCCGCACCCGAAAGTAACTATCGCGGACCATATCCTGTGAGTAGCGTGTCAAATCGGTAAACTGGGTCGAGTACTACACCACAATGACCCCCATATTCAGCTCCAGAAGCTTCTGAATCCGAATGGAGTGTAAACTAGAGGGGGAGTACTCCTCCCGGAATAGTTTCTGAATGCTATCCCACGTGAGCGACGACTCGTCGTGGGTCTACGTAACCAACCCCCACCAACGCCCGGCCATCCTAAGGAAAAGGCTAGCAGCTAGGTCTACCATCGGGTCTGCTGGTGTCTGTACCATCCTGAAAAGGCAGTCCATGGACTCTATCCAGTCTTCCGCTACCTGGGGATTCGGGTCCCTGCGGAACTTTTGCGGTCACTAACGCTGAAATTATTAGAGCGCACTCAGCCTACGCTCAACCTCGGCCTGTGATGCCGGTACTAACTGCTGCTCTCCAAGTAGAGGGTCTACTGCTGAGGCACTGGGCGGAAGGGGATCATGTGGGAGTCCCTAAACTGATGCCTTGTCGCTTGTTAGGTCGTCATCACGAACTAAAGAGGGTAACCTGGCTGGTTGCTGTCATGGGGGAATCCTGAAAATTTTCAAGGATTACCACTATTAGATGAGCATATATATATATGTATATATCAATAATCACAAAGAGGAGCTGACTCAACAAGGACAGTCAAAGACTAAATCCTACCGGATATATGTTCCAAAGTTCCCTGCAACAAATTTCTCAGTGTGACGAGTCGACAAGCGGGTTATCAGGGTCCTAGTGAATGGATACGTCGGCCGCCTATACCATTACTAGACTCCCTGGCCTGAGAGCCGCTCTCGAGACACGTTGACATTATTTCCCTAAATCCCAACCAATTCCTTTTTAGGGACGTCCGAACAATTCCCCAAGGAACGAACCACCTCTAATACCACTTTTTCATGACCCGAACCTACCAGTCTCGAGCCGCAACTACCCCAGGCCCACCTCCATAGGCCAGGGGAAGGCGACAAGGGTTGAAGGAGTAAAATTATTTGGGGAGGCCTTTGTCTAAGTACCTATACACACCCACATAGCCCACTCAATGTAGAAGTGTAGAGTAGAAGAAAACCAAATATCAAACAACTATAACCCAATCACAGTCATGCATCAACCTCTAAATAAAAAAAAGTAAAGTGCTGAAATGTAATGACAAGATACCGAACAGAAAAAGGGAAAAACACACGCCCATCCCGAAAGGTGCCACAACTCTACAACAGGTAAACAAAAGTAAACAGCTGGTGAGTCTCACACCTAAAAGTCCTACTATGACCACTTATCATATCCCAAGCTCCTATGTCCCCTACACTCATTCTTAGTCTCGGTAGACCTGTCCGTCGTCTGCAAGGGCACACCAAGTGTGGGAAAATCCCAAACAAGGGTGAGTATGAAGATACTCAGTAAGATGCCCCGAAAGCTCGAGGGAGCAACAAAGGAGGTACTAAAATAGTGAGAAGTAGAAAGAACAAATAAAAGTGTATGAGTACAATAGAAAGAGTGCAGCTCAACTCAACAAAAGAAATTAAGTAGACTCATCCCAACCAAGAGAAGCTAGACACTTAAAGCACGTGGCATACCCCACATGTCTTCGCCCCTCTTATAAAGAGAGTAAATGAACCCAAGAAGTGGGAACGAAAGTAGGTTGTATATATATATATTCTCAAAAAGAAAACTGAACGAGTGTGTAAGGGGATCTCCATCTCCAAGCTCATCCCAGGATAAGTCGCCAATAATTCTAAGGGTATCCATCATTGATGCCCAATAGTCTTGCACGTCAAAGCTACCTCATCGCTAAACCGTACCACTAAAAGTTCCGCTCTGGTAATCACGGAGCAAAGCCACTGACTAAACTCATCATAAGGGGCTGAGTCTGAAAGAAGTCATCGGGTAACCCACCACCCAACCCAACTAGAGGGTAAACCCAAAAATATCATCGGGTTCCCAACTTCCCAAAACTGCTGGAGGGTAAACCCAAAAATTTCGTCGAGTGACCCACTGCCCAGCACTTCTGGAGGGTAAACCCTAAAAGGTCTTTGGGTGACCCACTGCCCAGCACTACTGGAGGGTAAACCCTAAAAGGTCTTCGGGTGACCCACTTCCTAGCACTGCTGGAGGGTAAACCCTAAAGTCAATGGGTAACCCATTGCCTAGCCCCACTAGAGGGTAAACCTGGAACTGTTCTGATAACTCTGTGCTACTCATTCCATCACTGGGTGTCATTAACATCACTATCATGCATTGGTTCAGAGTTTTTCAAAGGAACCTCCGAAAACCGGCCTTTCATATTTCTACTTTTAATGAGATCTTGAAAGAGGCTTCGCACGCACAAACATATTACACCATTGTAATCCTTGCGAAAAAAACACGCGAGATAGACTATTAACTCTCTAGAAACAGTCTCCTAACAGAAAATCTATTTGACGCCACTTTATGCCCATACAACATCTTATTGGTCCCACACTTCTGTCCCAAAAGAAGTCGGTAGAACTGCACCATTTTGATGCTCTCAAAAAACACGCTAAAACGACTACTCATTCACCCCGAATGGATGTCTGATTAAAAGAAACTGCAAAACACTACTCAGAGCTTAAAAGACTACTCGTGGGTCCAAAACCTCAACTCCAACTTCAATGCATGAAACCAACCTGGTCTAAATTTTCTCGACTCTAGGGTCACAATTCCACTGACGGCGCCTTAAACGAACTCCAGATGTGTTCACGCCATCCGAAAGAAGAATCCCGGTGAGGTACTTAACGAGCGTGTCATGCCACCGAGCCCTTGTCTTGGGAATTAAAAATCCCTGAGACCATCTAAAAATCTTCATCTCGAGCCGAGGTTTTCACTACCGTAGATAGCACACAAAATGGACACCCGTAGTGGAAGTTACGGGTGTCTGAAGACAAGGGGTGAACCCATTTGGGTGGGACCGGCCCGGTCCGGCCAGTCCACCAGGCCTGGGCCGGCCCGCGCCGGCTGACCTGGCTCGCAACACCAGCTTGCAGCTCATCCACGCGGCCTGGCCGCTGACCCCCGGTCAACCCTATTCCATCCGGCCCTCATGTCTGGTCATTGTCTCGCACGGAGACCCACTAAAGGCAGGTCTCGGTCTCCGCACGGGGTCATGCGCCAGGACCCTCGTCGCGCCCCGCACCGGAGACCTCGCCCGCCGCTGCCGACTGGGATAGCCGCCGCGCCTCCTAGGTCTGCCGCGCCACCTGGGTCTGTCGCGCCTCTGCCCGAGGAGCTACCGCGCCGCCACCTGGGAGTCGCACCGCCACCGGCCTCCATCTCGTACTGCCTCAAGCCTGCAAGAAGCCCTTGGAACCACCGGAAAATAGGGAAAAGTGGCCGGAAAACATCCTGGGGTCACCCCGGACACCCAGAGACTCGAAAATTTGATCTGAAAATCTTTGGGAAGCTCGAATCGAGCCCTACACAAACATGGCCTTCTCTTGAGAAGAAAACAAAATTTTGACGTAATGAAATTCATTTGAAGAGGTTGCGGAAAATAAAAATGAAAACAAAAACTTCTTACATCGTTGGGCATAGCCCGTAGCTTTTCCGACGATCCGCCCGAGCCGCCACCCGCCTTGGAGAGGGAGAGAGAAGCATGAAGGAGGTTCTTGATTCTTCTTGAGAGGGATCCTCTAGGGAGAAACATGGGGGGAAGGAGGAGGAGGATAGGAGAAGTGTTTAAATAGAAAAACACTTAAACATCCACTGGTAGGATCTATACCTGAACTTTCGACGAGGTCAGGGTTAAGCCGCCTCTATGGTAAAAAACTCATTCCGAGCGCAATGGAGGTATCGTAATTTTAATCCGAGCCTCCTTTCAGAAGTTGTAAATATCACGCCCAAGGCCACTAAATTACAAAAATTCCCCATTATGGCGTTTCCAGCAGAAGGTTCGTGCCCGCGAAAGTTACACCCCTCCTAGGGTAAACGGCATGTTCCGGACTCAACGGTGACCTCGGTTTTCCCATCCAAGCAACGATTTAGGAGTTATTTTTTTTATTTGGTGTTTCTAGTGTGATGCACTTAAAATTTAATTCCAGCCACACCGGGGCTCGTAATCACACATCGTCTGAACGCCCTACTCTAGAATAACATCATGAAAATTTCAAAGTATTACAGGATAAAAACCTAGGTTCTTATAGAAAACCACTATTTATTCCACGCCCTTCTATGGTAGTCTCAACAAAAGTGCACCAGTCAACCTCTGCCTCAACTATTTAAAGGATTTATAACACTACTCAATATATATAAATTGATACTGTTTCCACATTAGAGTGGTAAAAGGGGCAACTACTCTAGAAAATTAAGGCACGAACCTCATATAGTACCCTACCAAAACAAGAAAACTTCATACATATGACATGCTATTAGGTAGATCCTAATAAATCACATCATCAATCTACACTATGTATATAGCTAATACAAGCTCAAAAATGAAATTCCTCATAAGATGAACCTCACATATCCAAAACTAGAACTTCAAGAGATTATTATAAATTTGGTGCTCCCAGAGTAAGTAATGGACCATCCTCATATGTTCTATATACTCCTCCTCTGATATAGAGTAAATTAATATGTCATCAGTGAAGAAAACCACAAATTTTTTCAAGTATGGATAAACTATCTAGTTCATCAAATCCATAAATACAGTGGGCACATTTGTCACACCAAAAAGAATCACCAGGAACTCATAGTGTTCATAGAGACATCAGAATGTCGTATTCAGAATATCATCCTATAAACCATCAATTTGGTGGTATCCAGACCTGAGAACAATCTTTGAGAACTAAATTGTGCCTTGAAACTGGTCAAAGATATCATCAATCCTTAGCAAGGGGTACTTGTTATTTATCACTGCCTGGTACCAGTGATGATAATCAACAAAAACCCTCAAGATCTCATCCACCATTTTCACAAGAAAAAATGAATCTTCCTATGAGGTCACACTGGGTCTGATAAATCCCTTCTCTCAAACCATTATCTCTCAAAGATTGTTAGGGTTCAATCGATATGTTGGAGAAGAAATCAATGTGGTCCAAGGGTGAAAGTAAAATAAAAACTCCATCTCTCACCATGGAGGTAGTCCCAGAACTTCCTTGGGGAATATATCAATTAATTCCTTCACTACCAAAGGAATCCAAATTCCTATTTTCCCACATGCGATAACAGTCAATATAGACTTGAACTATGGAAAATAAATCCATACCCAAGATGAAATCATAAGGTTTCATCATAATAATTTCTAAGTCCCCTGAGAAACTCTCTCCACTAAGCATCATCTCCCACTGTTAGCAGATAAAAAACATTGGTGAAACACACCCAGTTTGATCCTATAGTGAAAGATGTAGGGATACGGTCTCAACGGGAATCTATATATCTCACACAAGGGATATGTAAATGAATGAGTGACTCTCACAAATGTCTAAAAGTTCTTGATAAAGTGTATAAAGGATAAATATTGTTCCTTATATAATATTTTGGGTTGTTAAGTTATAAGCCTCCATGGCCTATAGCTACTCACGACCCTGATCGCTAAATTATTAATCCTAGAAAGGGTTTCATAGTGGTAGTTGTAGAATCTTCTCATAGAATCACCCTCCACCATTATATCCTCCCCCTAGATCTATACTTGATCCTATTAATGAAATACCTCTCAAGGGCCTCCCAAACCACATTTAGGAGAACATTGATCACAACACTACTTATTCTATGGTAGTTTATCAACTGCCTTTCTTCCCTTCTAGGAACATCAAGTTGGGAAATAAAATTCTTTATGACCTCTCCCATCACATTCATAACATATCCCCCCTCTGGGATTACCTGGTCCTCTGTGTGAACCCTGCGCTACATGACCATATATTTGATACTCACCATAAGAAGTTCACCTACACCGAGATCCTATTGATTGGTGCATACTATCCACTTTAGATGACGCATCACAATAACAACCACCACCATCTCTAACTACATGAATCCCCTTATATAGGAATATCTCCATCACCAATTCCCACTCTAACACTCTAGTATGGGTGGGAATGCATTAGGGTACCACACTCGTATAGATATCCTTATGGAGACCCTGCACAAAATTTTTCACCCAGAACTAATAATCTCATACCATGTTAATGGATTACCAAATAATTTTAGTTAACCTCTCCAAATACTAATTAACTAACATATTAACCTTCTATAGATCTAAAATCTCTTGAATACAAACTGAAAGCAATCATGAGGAGTAATAATCCTCAGGAAATAACTACTGGAAGTTGTGACATAAGAGATTCATCTCATCAGGAGTCTGTGTGACTAGACTGCCCCATCACTCAACTGCTCTAAAAAAGAGACTGGATACCAGCATAACCATTTGATCAGTTGAGGTTGACACAAGCCTGATGACTCAGATCACAATCTCAAGCCAATACTCCACTACCTGGGGATCTATATCACCACAAAATCTTAGCATCCTATGGCGTTGGAAGTCACAGAGCACACTAAGCCTGCACACATCCTCATTCTACCCTACTAGTACTATATGCTTCTCAATAGTCATGGTTATTTATACCTACCCTCCTGGAGGGATGACCTCATGAGATGGACCCTAAACTAAGGCCTCATCATTCATCATATATTCATTGAGATCATAAATTGGTAACCAATATGGTTGTCTTCCTTGAGGAATGATAAATATATTCAAGATGTACCATAATTAAATGAGCATATATATGGTGAGATAACTTAAGAAGGACAGTAAAAGGACTCAATCCTCTATGATTTATTTACTATTTTTCCCTCTTACCAATGTCTCGATATGCCGAGTATACGAGAAGGTATTTAGAGTCTTAGTGTATGGATACATCACCCGCCACACCAACAATGGGATATCTAGCCTGATAAACACACTCAAAACACATCAACACTATTTCCCTAATCCCAACCAATTACTTGTAAGTGGAATACTCCAAACACCATACCAAGGAATGAACTTCTCTGATATCACTTTGTAATGATCTGACCAACCGGGTCCTACTTAGTCGGAGCAAGGCTGATTTTCCACAACCCCAATCCCACCCCCAATATGATAGGGGCTAGTGAAAAGTTCCAAGAATGCATAATTTAAATGAGTAAAATTTTCCTAGTGTATGTATACACATGCATCCAACCATCTTCATAAAGTAGTGTGGAGGTATAATAATAAAAGAATGAAATTTCAAGAGTAAAATACACATGAAAAAACATCTAGGGAATACGTAAGAGTATTGCAAAATAAATCCAATTGGTAAAGGGGATAAATACATGCCTAACTAGAAATGAATTCCAAACCTGAAAAAAATTGGAATATAAAATATATGACACAAACCAACTCTGAGGAAGATATGAAATACATAGGTAATAGAAAAAGTTTCCGAGAAAAATAATAAGTATGTTGAGTAATAAATTTGTATCCAACAATACTTACAACAATTCATTAGAAGAATAATGTTCATAAAAATTCCTAACATATTTTTCAAGTTTTGATAAAATGAAAAATTCATCAAATAGCAAAGAAGAGGAATATGGAAGTAAATAAATATATATATAATCTTAGATCAAATAAAAACTCTTGGCATGTCTTAAGAAATATAAAAAACATTATAAATAAATTATAATAGTGAAAACAATTGGTGATATGATTTTTATGGAAGGGATGATATTCATAAATGTGATGATACATTCATTAAATAAATTAAAAACATTAAGATAAAAGTTAAATTATAGGGAAATATAGAAGAACAACATTGTAAGAACATTGCAGAAAATTAAAATGAGGGTTATAAAACTCAATTGAAACATATTAGTGTTTAATTTACATTTAAAATTATTAATGAAAATTTCAACAATAATTCAAAGGTAAAAAATGAATAATATCGAGCTACCACAAAACATCACTATAATAATGTGGTGAAACCTTCAACCACTAAGTGTAAAAGTTCATCTGATTTCACTAACAATGTTGGTGTTAGAAAAAATTTTGGGAAATAGTGGATTCATAAAAGATGTAATAAATACATTACATAATTTTTTTTGAAAATTATCCTTAGAATAAAGTTTCCCCATTCTAGGAGAAAATAATAATAGAAAAATGTAATAAATATTTGGAAACTCTCTATAGGGAATGATCCTACTTCCACATAAAACAAATATTCTATTGTTTTTTTGGTTCTATAGAATCTATGGGTACAAATATTATAACTTTTGGAATAACATTTATCTCTATAGAAATAGGCATAAACTTATGGGGGTTAAATATAGAAGAAATTTGAGTAACTTTACTAAGCTGCAGGGAGTTAGAAAAATAAAATCTCAAGAAGTTAGAATGTTTCAAATAAAAAATCATTTTGGCTACCTGGAGGATGTTTTCAGTATATGTGACCAACTGGACCACTTTTTTTAAGAATTTTTAACAACTCTTCGGGTACAATGTTCTTATGATAGAAAACAATAATCTAAAAATAAGAAACTTTAGGAAAGAGCCTTATTTTTGAAACCAAACTAAAATTAAGAAAAAGAAGAAGTCACAGATTCTTGATAGTGGTTAGTCCTTAGACATGATAGGAGATATAAAAATGTTTCAATATGTTAAAAATCATGAAGGAGGAGTAGTTTATTTTGGAAAAGATAATACCATAAAAATTAGATGAATATGAGCTACTGATATTGAAGTCCATAAACTAAAATCCAAGAAATTTTTATATATTTATTGGAGCAAAGACGGTTTACTGAGTGTTAGAAAAAACTTTTATGATGAAAACGAAATGATTTTCATAAAAGTTTCATGACTCATCAGAGTTGTGTAAGATACTAAATTTTTTACCATGGGAGAAAGAAGCAATAAAAATATCGTTCAAATTAGAGAACATATAAACTCTTGTTATTTGAGTGATGAAGATGAGAAAAATTTATAGAGTCATAGGCTTGAGTATCTTAGACGAAAAATTATGAACAAATATTCTAAATCAGATTTTGTAAGAATCTTTCCAATATTATAAATGAAATAATATGATGTTTTCACAATGTGTTAGAAAGGGAAGGTGATTAGTATAATCTGTAATAAATTTGAAATTTAATCTATAACACCTCTTGTACTTATTCACTCTAATTCATATGGGTTGATGATTTAGTAATAAATGAAATGGTATCTGTACTTTATCAGATTTATCAATGATTTTACTAGGATAACCAATATTAAGTATATGATGAACGAATCAAAGGCTATAGAAATGTTAAATTTTTTAGAAATATAAGTAGAAAGGGGGTTGGTTGTTTATATACTGAATCTGATAACAAATAATGGAAAGTAGTACACATTTAATTCTTATGAATAATATCAAAAAATATTGAATTAAACATCAATGTAGTGCTCCATACATCCCACAATAAAATGGAGTTTCATAAAGTAAAAATAGGAGTTTATTAGAAATGGTAAAACAAAGGATAGAAGTGTAAAAATTATATTTTTTTTCTTGGGAGATGCTTTCATTAATATTATACATGCACAAAATAGGTATTTGTTAAATCTAGAACCAAACATGACTTTCAATGATATGTGGTATAAAAAACACGTTCAATGGTATTTCAATGTTTTGGGTAGCCTCTATTTACAAAAGATCTAAAATATATATCATATAAAATTTGATGAAAAATACAAGGATGGTATTTTCATGTGGTATTTACCCAATATAATAAGTTATAAAATATCTAACAAACATTTCCAAATTTTTTGGATTCCTATGATGTTAATGTTTTTGAAAATTAAATATCCTTAAAAAATGTTTTTTAGAATGATATAAAAAATAAGCTGAAGAATTTAAATGATAATTATAGAAGTGAAGATCAAAGTGATCCAAATGTGAATCAGGACGAAAATATTCTAAATTTCATACTATACAAGAACAGTTTGAATATGAAAATACTATTAGAAATAAGAAATATCTGTTACAGACTAGAATAAATTTTATATTATAAAAAACATCACTTATTTCACATGTTAAACTAGAATAATTATTAAAAGCATCGAAATATAAATAATGGTGAGATTCCTTAAATGAAGAGTTGGATAAGATAGAAAAAAATTACACGTGGGAAATTGTTCCATTACTAGTAGGGAATATTATTATTAGGACAAAATTGGTGTTTGTAAACAATTTGAATGAACATGTAGAAGTTTCAAGAAAAATAGTACGACTTTTTTTGTAAAGTCTATTCACAAGAGGAAGGTGTGCATTTTGAAAAAATGTTTTCCCAAATTGTGATATTGGAAACTATCATAATTTTTTTGGTAGTGGTTGTGAACTGTTTATCATAGAATATTTTAATGAATTTTATACTTGGATTTTAGATGGAATAAATATGAATAATATGAAGCTATGAAAAGTGTGAATCCAACTTATTTTATAAAGGTAATAAAAAATTTTCTCTATCTTACAACCTCATGACCTGAAATAATTTGTATTATTACTTTGTGTGAACGATATCAGAGTGATCCAAATGAATCACATAATCTAGAAGAAAAAAATAGTTTTGATATATAAAAAAGGGATATATTATTATGGTTTTTTTATAAAAGAATTATAAAATATAAACTTTCGTGGATATTTTTATGTAGATTAAACTAGAGATTTTAGTTATAGAAAATCAACTTTAGGTGGAACATTTTTCTTAGGAGAATGTTGTGTGAGTTGGAATATTAAGAAATGGAGTTCAATAACCTTGATCAGAGTGGAATAAAAATATGTTGTTTCCACCAAGCCTATTTATTATTGGATTGGATTAAAGTACAAATGTAATATTTGAATGTTAAATTTTTTACACCATTGAAGATTCTATTTAATAATAAATGTTCCATTGATCTTTTGAAAATTCAGGTCAAACATTTGGGATTAAAAACCATTGAAATAAAGTATCAATTAATCAAATAGAAATTTGTTGGTTGAGATGTTATAATTGAATACATTTAAAAAAAATTATCAGATTACTAATTCTTTGACCAAATCTTTTCCAAAAGAGAAATTTATGTTATTGAGGCTGTAAATTCTAGTTCAACATCTACGGAAGACTTCCTAAAGTTTGTAAGGAAATACCCTACCATGATTTGGATTATGATGATATGGGGGGATAATATTTATAAAGTTTTCTTGGAAGGTGGAGAGTAAGTACAATTTTTTCAAAAATGAATCTAAATATGCGGCCTTTATAAAATGGGGAAGAATAAAAAATTGAGAAAAAATGGAGAAAATTAAAATGAGGGGGAATGGATATTAATATTGCCAAAAAATTTCATATCCCCAATTAATAATATTCTTTCAAAAACATTACTTTATTTGTTATTATGGTGCCATGATCCTCTCTATGAAAATTTCTTTGTTTTGGTAAAAGCTAAGAAAAATGTTGTTGTTATATAGATAAGATGTGAAATTCTTGACTGTTGAAAAATGTTGAGTTGTGAAATTTTATAATGAATGTTTTCAACAAATATAATGGGGAGATTGAAGATACTTTATGATGTTTTCTAATAAGGTTTTTTATTTTTAGTCAACATCATTTTGTTGTGAATGTTTTTGTTAAATTTTTATAGAATTTTTTTAAGAATTTTTTTAAGAATGTTTTTTATAATGTTTCTAGAGAAAAGAAAATCAAAAAGCTAGAATGTTAAGAACCGAATATGGTCACCATAAAAACTGGCACCAAACCCAGCCTGTGGCAAGGCCCGAAGGGCATTTTCGATCCCCACAGGCTGGAACAAGTGCCTGAGTATAAAAAATGAAATTGGGGAACGATTTACCCATGTTTATAACCTAAATCAACTAATGAATGCAATAAAACAAATCTTTATTTTTCAAACAAAAACATCTTTTACAAAATTTTAGAACTGAATTTCATAATTCAAAAAAAAGTTTAAAGACTATAGAGGTACAAAGAAAAAAGATAGCACACGAACCTCTACATGGCAAGAGGCACTATCCTCAATCCAACTCCACAACACCGCATCACAATGGACCACTAAAAACCATAACCATTGGCACATAAGCTGTACCCAATCTTGCGAAACAAATAACCAAGTATACTTACACCCAAATGGGTAATTAGGGTGTAAGACAAATTCCAATAAGATAGCACCACTAAAGGATTAAATTTGATTAACATTCAAAGAAAAATAGCTTGGAAGTTTTGTAAACAAGAAATGATAGTTACAATTTCTAAAAAATCCAACATTAAATAAAAATATTTCTCAGGTGGGCTATTTTAAAGAATAAAAACTTTTAAAAATAATGCCAATACTACTGAATTTTCCAACCAACCATCATATGCCAAAAGTAAGAAGAAATTAACTAATTGAGCATAAGAAATAAGAAAATAACCCCTAGGCACAAGCTCACTGTGGGTCCCAGGTACCTCATATCTCGGTTAGAGTAACCATAAAAATATCTGCTCTCGTGCACATGATCCACTAGTGTGGATCATACCCATAACCTAGGGTCCCACATCATCATCATAATCATCATCATCATGACAGTTTAGTTAGTGTTTTCATCGTCAATCTTACTACGTGAAACTAAGGCCAAACCCCATGGGATCACTAACATTCTAGTACACATCCACCCACCAAGATACTCGGGTTTCCCTCTTTCTCTCAAACAAGTTCAAAAAGCCCTAAAATATACTTTGAACATGGAAATACCACTTCCGCATCACACATTCACAAAACATCCAACATGTATATCACATAAGTCACAAAATCCACTTTTTTATTCAAATGCATTTTGAAATCATACTCACACCAAAATAGTCCACAACACTTTTCAAATCTCATTAACACTTCAACATATCCTTTAAACAATTTTTCTAAAACATTTCCAAGATAGTGAAAATCACATAATATCCCACACACATTACACATAATACCCTATTTACCTTAAAATTCATTTTATCATAAACCTCACACGAAAAACCCACAAACATGTTTCACACCCACCTCACAATTTAATAAAACACTTCAGTAATTTATAAAACATTATAAAAATGTTTGACATCTTAAATCACATCTCTACCTTTAAAACCCCCATCTTAAATGAATACAAAATAGTACATGTACAACATATTCCCTCTTTTTTAACTCACTAAATCATTTTCAATTTTCATATAACAAACCCAAGGGGTATAACCATGTTTTTGACACAAAACCCATTTCAAAACCCTCATTCACGGCCAAAATCATACTAATACCAATCCAAAACTAAATTTTTATCCTTGGAAAAATTTATTAAACCAATATCAAGTGTTATAAAATTACGTCAAATAATACCACAAAAGATACACATAAAAAGAACACATTTCTATAAAACACTTTCATTAAGTATAACAAGGTTTTATACATAAAACCCATTCAGAAACCCCATTTTGAGAACCACATGACACTAAATCATTAGAAAACCCGAATTGGAAGCCTATTTCAAAAACTAATAAATCACTTTCATATTTTATAAAACTACAACAAAATATATCACATGAGTTACATTTGAAAAACACACAAATTTAAACAAAAATATAAATTTAATACTAAATGCTTTACTAATGGTACCAAAAAAGGTTTTCGCACCACACAAAACAGATTAGGAAAATACCAAATTTATAAACCAAGCAAGATAACGGATCAATAATTTATTACACATGGAATAACCTGCCTTTTTAGTCAAACCCCCCGAATCTTGGTGGGAAACATCAACCACACCACCGCCGCACAACAAGGTAGTGAAATCGAGACCTATACCACAATATTTGACCAAAAAGACATCAAGTAAAACCCTAGGTACGAACCCTAACTTATATACATGATGAACTTCAAGAAAGAGGAAATAAAACTAAAGAAAGAAGGAAGAAACCAAGAAGGAATTCACTTACTTGAAAGATCTTGAGGTTTCTCCACCAAATCCTCCATCATAAATGAGTTCCATTGGAGGTTTAAAGATCATAGAGGCCTCCCATGTCTTCTAGGGTCAAATGGGAGAAGAATTTGAAGGATTAGGTTTATTTACATGAGGCCAAATATGGAATTTTAAAAATATTTTTAATGACCTACACACCTTGCACGATTTGGCTACACCATTTAGTAAACCGTACAACCAAACTGTGCAACATGTTCTGGACACCCAAAACCATTCCATTATCTTCCAAAATTAGGGGGTCCAAGGGGAGAAACTTTTGGAAATATAGACCAAGGATAGGGGAGAAAAATTCCCAAAACAAAGGACTCTCCTCAGCCCAAAATGCATCAAACTCATGGGTATAAACCACAAAGATAACATTTCCAACAAGTGGTTCCACTAGGAGTGCCACTAATCCAACTCCAAAATTTCAGAAACTCACACCATCCCCTTGATAAAATAAAATTCTAACTACCATAAAAGTACCCCAATACTAAGGTCATATATAAATAACACAAGAGGCACCAAAATTCAAACCTGGAACACCTGGAAACCAAGAGAAATCTAATAACCAAGATTGTATTTGAAACATAGCATGGAATCAAAAATCTGGGTGTGACATCGAAGGTTTTTTTAACTTTTTTAAATAACATTATTACTAAGTCATATAATTCTGTGATATTCTTTCCATTTTCCAATATCATTAATATGTCATTATATAATATTATTTTCATTGAATATAAGAAAAGTGAAAATGAAGATTTTTTATATGGTGAAGTTTATTAGATGTAGAAAATATTGTTTACTGAAAATAAATTCTTGAAAAAGTTTTTTAATAATATTAAAGAAGAATCAAGAAACATAGATACAAAAAGAAGTTCAAAATAGAATTTAATAAAGTGTATAACCTATTTACCAAACAATATTTTCCCAAAAAACACTTCAGACAAATACTTTATAAGAATATATATCATTTCAATTTACTAAATCTGTACAGAGGAGAAGTTTGTACAATGCCATTAGATGAAACAAGTCATCAGTAAAAGATAGAGTATTTATCCAGAAGTAATATTTTGATATTTTTATAATTTTAAAGGGATAATTCAAAATGAAAAATTTAAATTAGTGCACTAGTAAAATAATATTGGTTGTGCCTGAAGTCTTTAGAAGTTCAAACAATATAGCCAACCTTCTTCACTGGGTAAAGAGAAACAAATTGAGGAAAATGATTTGGTATGAAATTTTGATGGAATATTTTTCTTACAACCTATTTAAATTTGATTTTTTTCACATTAGGAATTGTGCTGGTGAAGGAAAGACAAATGGAAAAAATCCATTTGAAAAACATCTGTTGGAAAAAAATTCTTAATTTTTACCAAACATAGGATGCTAATGAAAATAAATTATTTAAATGATGTTGTGGAAGGGTGTTCATATAAATCATAGTTTTCAATATAATTTTTTGTAAATTCATTTGAAAAATAATTTATCTGAATGAAGAAAATTTCAGTTACCAAGATTTTTGATTAGGCAGAGACGACTACATTAAATAGTTGAGAATCAGAAAAAAAACATTATTTATGTTATAAGATGAAAATTTAAGATTAGTTGTTTACTTATGAATTTGGAGATAATGAATATGTTTGGAAAGATATTTCACCATATAGAGGAGTTTTCTTAATTATATCAATAGGAAAGAATCCCCTGGATTTAGAAGCAGTTTCATTATATAAAATTATATATAGTCCAAACTTTTACAACGATGTGTTGTGTATTTTAAGAATTTTTTTATCTATAAAACTTCAAAAGGTTATAGAATGTTCTTTAACATATTATGTTAAGGAATTTTGAGAAGTTTTGGAATGTTATATAATTCAAAGAATCTTTATTAATATTTTAGAAGTGTTGAGAAGAATCTAAAAAATTACAAATGAAAAGGTGATCTAGAATTTGAGATTTAGTTAGTAGAAGGTAAAATGTGTTCCTCACCTTTTTAATTTCTCGAACAACCATATAAAGGGGTGGAGAGTACAATGTACATAACACTATTCATATGTACAAAAAGCTGAATCGTTGTAGAAGTTGTGTCAATATGAGTTTCTAGCTACATCACTTATGGGTTGAATAATTCTGGATAGAGTATTTTATTATAGAATCAGATAGACATATAGTTAAGAGAACAATATAGAAAAATTAGATAAATTTTTTCCATGAATAATTTCAGTCATAATGGTTTTGATAATTAGAGAGATCACATGTTATAAATATTGTGTAGTTTCAATGAGAAACATCAGAAGTACATTCACCAGACTAAGAAAATGGTCATTGAATTGACTGTATTAGACTGAGATATTGATTTGAAATTTGAAATGATTGTTTATGGAGAAATATTTACAAATATTGAAATATTTTTTGTTATCTTGGTTGTGTAATAAAATGGTTTTAAATGGATGGGAGTCAATATACTCACATATATCTAATGATAAAAGGATTCTAATAGAAGATGGCTCAAATTTGTATTCACTTATTTCTAATAGTGAATTTTTATGGACCCAAGAGAGTTTCCATAGAAAGGATATAGGTTCGTTCACTGAAGCTAAACATTGTAAATATTTTTTCCTCGTTTACTTCCTTAGATTTTCATGATTTTAATATTGTTATAAAAATTAATAAGGAAAATAACTCTAATAGATTGTAGGTTTTAGGTTTCATAAAGTTGAAAATTTATAATAACACAATAATTGATTCAAAAATTTCAATTTTTCAATGATTCAATGGACCTATGGAAATTAAAAATCAAATAATTTTTAGAACCAAACATAATATCATCAATATAAATTTTCACAACTAAAATATCATTCATAATTATTTTGATAAAAAATGTAGGATTTAATTTTCATTTAGTAAAATAATTTTGAATAAAAATAATATATGTATATTATATTAAGAATAATGTGGTTATTTAAAACCATATATATAATTTGATAATTAAAAAAAATTATTATGAAATTTATCATTTTTTAAACTGGGGGTTGAGAAAATTCAACTTGTTCATAAATAAAATCATTTAAAAACATTCATTTAAAATGAATTTAAAATAATGTAAAATTTTAAAAGATGAAAAATAAAAAAAAATATAATAGATTCATTCAAAGTAATAGGCACAAAATATTCATCGAAATACGTAACTTTATTGTGAAAATAACCTTCAACAAAAACTATAGAATTATTCTTAACCATTTTACCAAATTCATCCATTTTATTTCAAAAAACCATTTGGTTCCAACAATATTCTTATCTATGTGGAATTTAAATAAATTATAATAATTATTTATAGAAAACTGATTAATTTTACCTTACATTGAAATAATCCAATTTTAATTATTCAGTGAGTCAAAAAATTATTTTTCAAACAATCCAAAAAAAAATAAAAACTTTTATAAATATTTGAAACAAAAATATTATTATTAATAACATAATCAACATTACAAATGAAATTATCAACATGGTGGTCATTATAAACCTTCTATAACTTTGGTATAGAATGGAAATGAGTAATCCCCCCCATAAATAGTCAAAATATCTTGTGGTTTCTATTCTCTAAAATTAAAATAATTAAAATTATCTTTAAAATCATCTAAAAAATTGTTTTTCTTCAAACCATCATAATTTATTTAAGCTAAACATATTCCTATACAATAATATTTATTTCTTTATAAACACAAAAAAGTTACTTTTATTAGAATTTCTAAGAAAAATATATTAAACACCTCTAGAATCAAATTTATTTAGGTTGTACTTAGAATTTATGATAAAAACATTAAACCCAAAAAAAATATAATAATTTAAATTAGATTTATTAATGTTAAACAATTAATATGGGATTTTATTTTTAAAAAATATTATTATTAATATATTTAAAAATTAACAATTCGTATTAATAAACTCCCCCCAAAAACATTTATGTAAATTATATTCATTTAATATAGTTTTAACCATTTAAATAATAGTTCTACTGTTTTGTTCCACAATAACATTTTTTGTGGCGTTATGGAGTAGAAAAGTTATGAATATAAAAATTTTCTTCATAAACTATTTTAGTGTAAAAATGAAAAATTGAAGATAAATTTTAACATATAGTTGAAACAATTAAGTAACCTTTTTTTCTCTCTTCAGATAATAAAAATATATAAATCAAGACAAAGTTTCACTTTTACGAGACATAAATAAGTCCATGTAAATTTACTTAAATCATCAACAATCCAAACAACATATTTATGAGTTCCTAAACCAGTAACACTTATAGGACCAAATAAATCTAAACAAATAAGTTCTAACGGTCTAGAAGTTATAACTTCATTAAAATATTTAAAACTAATTCTATATAGTTTACCTTTTAAATAATAATGATAAGTAATTATTTTACTAATTAAAATTTTACATAAAATTAATTATTTGGTGACCAATTAATTATAAATGAAAATAAAAACCATTTAAAAATAAAAGAATTTTTAATAAATTTTTTTATGCGCAAAAAAACAATTTACATGAATAAATTAAGCAAACAACTTTTGGTGAATTATTTTAATGAATTTTATAAATTATATATTCAATAAAATGTTTAACATTCAACTTATGTGTTTCATAGATATAAGATAAAAATAAATCCAATTTTTTTTTAAAAATATTTATATTTTCAATAAAGAAGTTTAATTGTATTTTTTGAACTTATTTTAAATTTAATTTTTTATACTTTTATATAATTTATTTTAAAAAATAATATTTATTTTTTAAAACTAAAAATATAAAATATCTTGGAGATAATTTTTTAGAATTGTCAGGAAATATAATTTTTTCAATGATTAGTAAATAATACTTGTCTTTATTAAGAATTTTTATTTATTTAAAAGCATTTAAATACCTAAAAGTTATTTTAATACTGTTTAAAAGTAAAATTAGTTCAATTCTATACTAATTAATACAGTTTAGGTTATTAGAATCAATTTTATATTGATTTTTTATATAAACAATTTTTGTCTTAAAAAAATTCATCTCTGGAAAACTAGATTCTCATCACATCCACGGGTTTAATTTTAAATTACATTTCTCTACTTATGTGAATGAAATTTAGAAAAATGGATTCGATATTTGGAATCAAAATATTTATATTTTATAATAATTTCAACATTATTTTATGTCAAAATGAATAGTAAAAATAGTAAAAACTTATTACCATAGTCAAGGTTAAAACATGATTAATAGGTCATCCCCATATACTAGAGTCCTCGGTGAGATCAAGAATCCATTATTGTAAGAATTTATGTTAAACATAAATAGTCTTTCCAAAGAAGTGGTAGTGTTTTAGACTATGAGTTTTTGTTTTACTTCTTCTTGTAACTCCTTAAATTATTCTTAAATTATGATAATATAATAAAACCATTATATCCCATATACATATATGTTATTATGTTAAAGGAATAACTTAAATCCATATCCTCTTCCATAAAATGGGATATAAAATCATCATTTGTGTGTAGGGATGACTACTACCTCATAAACTGATGTTATTAGTTTTCCATCACCACCTCTCATGGATGGATATAATGATGGATTTAATATTTATATATGATATTTATGATATTATTATATATACTGAATTATAATATCACAAATACCTTCTTATCTTCTAACCTGTTGTAAAATAATAACATCACTAATGTGTACAGAGGACTACCGCCTCATGAACCAATGTGATATGTTTTTCATTAGTATTTTAATTGGATGGTAATAAATATATATTAAAAGAACAAAAATAATATTTTTAAAAAAATTATAAATTTTTAATTATTATATCACATATAACTTCTTACTTTCTATTCTTTTGGGGATACGATAATGTCTCTCGTGTGTACGGAAGACTACCACCTCCCGAAGCGATGTGATCTTTTTCACTAACACTTTACAGGGAAGGTAATTATGGAAAAGTTAATGAATATAGATAATAATATTGAAATTAAAATGATTATGCAATAGTTATATATTATCTACCTTTCTTTCATTTCATCTATCGAAAAAATGTAAATAGCGTTCATGTATATGTATCACCAACCGTCTCTATGAATTGTGTATTTCATTTTTATCTCTAAATTTTATAGATTACTATGAATACATATATATTGAATATATATATATATATGTTATTTATATCATGTTTAACCTTTTTAATATTTTGTAACAATGATAAAGGTAAAATTACCAAATATAATAAAACAAAACACACTTGAAAGAACTAAACAGTTATTTCACAAAATGTGACTTGAACATGAAATTATTAATAAATGGTTCATAAAAGGTTATAAGTAAATCATATATAGTATGATATATATAATTATAGTTATTTAATATATTTATAATAAGCTGATACTTATTGTACAATAGTTTCAAATGTGTGTGAAAGAAATTGTGACTTATGGTAAGGGATTTCCGTCTCACTTAAATTTCCTATGAGACCCATGGGATATTCACCACATGTTTTTTTTATGGGGTGTATATACCAACCATTAATGTATTTTATGAATATTTCCCTCACAATTTTGAGGATTTACATATCCATTTTTGTATCTCTCTTTCATGGGATTTATGCTTCAAAGGTTACCAAAGCGGTAAGGGAATTTTGTTTCAAATTTCCCTCTTTGGGGAATAAGTTATCTTATGAACTGATATTCTTTAATGAGGTTCATATACTTACCATTTGATATGTTATATCCTGAATCTGATTTTTTCATGATATTTAATGTTTCATTTTATGTTATTCTTTAATAGGTATTATTATATTAACGATACTAATGTTGTAAAAAAATTATATTACAATCTCATTGTTTATCGGGATTGTTTTTATTAAGTTATTTATGATTATTTATTATGATATTCCTCTCAATAAACTCATTTATTTAATTCTCATATGGTTATTTCATTAGAATAAATGTTTTCCCTTCATTTTAGCCTCTTAATGTACTAATTATTCCAAAATAATGTTTTCATAGATTACTAACCTTATTTATTTATTTAGTCGAAAACCATTTTTCATATAATATCCTTGTTTTCTAGAAAAAAATAATCAAATTTTTAATATTACTTTATAATTTTTTAAAGTTATTTTTACCTTTGTTTTACTTTTTAAAAGTGGTTTTAAAAGTAATATTCATGTCATTTTCGAAATAAGGCACATTTTAATTTTACCAAATGTTTAATGAATCTAAATTTTAATGTGTATGAAATTTCCCATCATCTTGACAAATCAATTTTTTAAGGATTATTTTATAAGTTTCAAAGTTTAGTTTCAAATAAAAATATTTTGATAATGTTTTATGTTTAAAAAAACAAAGTGGAAGCGATATTTTTCTTCAAGAAATGTTTTAAATGATTTTATATCTTCTTTTATATGTTTTCATAGTTATTTTAAAGGAAAATGATCATCACAATATTTTATGAATTTCCAATTTTAAAAATCTTATTTTCAAATAAATGTGATTTTCTTTAACAAATGTTTTAAATTATTTTTCTTTTAAAATCATTTTCAATCTAAGATGACATCCTTTGATGTTTTTTAATATTTTATAGGGATATGATCCAATAATAAAATATTTATTATTTATCTAGATGGTTTATGCTTATGTTAAAGTGATATTTATGAAACCCTTTCCTTTCCCATGTGTTATATTATAATGAATTTATGAGATAATTGTGATACCCATTTCCTTTCTGTAGGATATTCTATGATGGAATGTTTTATAAAACACATTTATTTTAATGGGTACTGATGTGATGAATATTTTATTATATTATAGAACATATATTTGTGGTTACCATTATATGATAGTGGTTATGTTATATCCATGTAATTTGATCATATAATAAAAAATATGAGTGAGATATATAACTCCCTCCAATGCATTGATTAATTATTAATGTTATATGGGGTAAAAAAACAAGAGATTATCCCAAGCCAGAAAGAGGGTACCCTGGTGGTTCGACCAAGCCCAAAAGTGGGTACATGGGAGGTTATCCCAAGACCAACGATAGTACACAGGTCCTCAGAAAAATCTTAACAAGTTATAAATGTCATAGTTGATATCATTGACATAATATTTTTTATCCTTATGTGTATGCTACAAATCTATGCCTTATGACAATGTTATGGTCTCATGGAAAATATATATTTATTTTATTATGATTCATGTGTTATAAACTATCAATATTTAAACAATGACATTAATTTATGATCTATGATATTAAGGGTATGATTTTCAAATGTTATGATCATGTTCTCATATCCACATTCTCATGTTATATTGATATATCTGTTGTTTACCCTTAATTAGCATTTGAGATCACCCTTTAGTTTGTTTCCTTTCCCCAGGATATAAAAAAATTTATTATTTATGATATGTATAAGAAGGGTTATTATTATAAAGAACTTAGTGGGAGATGACATAACAGACTTATGGATGAGTTGTTTATGATTCCACGTTTCCAAAGGCACTATAAGTAAATGATTCTAGAATGGATCGTTATGTTATGTAATGAATATTTTTCTATTAATGTGTAATATATATGCATTAAAATTTTGGTTCTTTACCATTGGTATAATAGAAAGGTTTAGTTAAACTTTGGGAAAATGATTAAAAACATTAGTGAGACTCATAGGGAAATTTATAATGATATTTCTAGGGATATGTCTAAGGAAAAGTATAAGGATGAGTCAAAGTATAGGAAAATGTCCCATAATTTTGGTAAAGGATAAAGAGAGTTGTTTATAAGAAATTATATACATATCTATTTACTACAAGTATATTTGGATCTAACACAGTTGTACCTATGGCGATAACTCTGAAAAGGGTGCATTAAGATGGGTCAATCTTTGTATGGTACATGAAAATGGGTCGTGATGCACACATGGTTTGACTATCCCATGGGATATGCTTTCAAAAATCAAAACCTATTTAAAAAATAGCATGAAGTATTTGAATAATGATCATAAATGACTATGGTTAGACCTAAGATGACTTTGATGGAAAGTAAGGCGTCATTATTTAGACATACTATAAGTGATTTTCATGGTTTGTTTTTGTTTTCTACATTGAATATTGTTCCTCACACTTTGTTTTTTGGTTTTATTCAATGGAAGGAACTGGAAGGAATTAGGATAAAATTGAATGTGATAGACAATTATTTGATGATAAACCAAATGATATGATGACTGGAGTAAAAGATATTATTATAACACCCAATAATTTATCACGATATATGATTTTAAATTAGAGCATAAACAACCCTCTTACTTACCAAAGAAGATAAGTAAAGTGATCAATGGGATCTTGGGTAGTGGAGTTAATGGAGGAAAGAACATTAAATTCCATATATGTCAAGAATATGGGAAGAAGCACTCCAGGGAATGTATTAAAGAAATAAAAATATGTTTTATATGGGGAGAAAAATGGCATAGATCAAGTAATTTATAACATAAAATAGAAAGATTAGTTAATGCAATGGATATGAATATTGGTCTCTCTTTGTTATGATCAATATATGAATGTTTTAAATGTGTAAATTTTGGGCATTATGAAAATATATGTACTTGGGGTAAAGATCAATAGGAAGATCAGCAAGGTTGTATGAGTAATGTTTTTACTCTTGTTAATGAAGATAAAACAAATGAAATATGAAAGGAATGAGGTATTAAGGAAAAAGGTAATGAATCCTAGTTAATAGTTTAATAATGAAGTGTTTATGTATTGGAGTTCAAGAATTATGAAATATTAAAAGAATTTTTTTATATGTTTCTCATTAAGGTTGTGCAAGAATATGTTTAATGTTACAGATAACCTAGAAAAGTGAATTAATGGAAATGTAATATTTTATGAAAAACACATGATTAAAGGAAAATAACCCTTAATATGATCCCAATGTCGAGATAATTATATTGGGATAAATAAATTATTGATATATATAAATTAAATTAGATATTATTTATTACTATAGAATTGATTAATGATTCAATTATAACCTTTTTGATGTTATCATGATAAAGTTTACAATATTTTGTGGATTTATAGAATATATCCAATGATTTGTGTTATATTTGAGGAGTGAGGAGTCATGTATGTTTTTAATAAGGTTTTATGGTAGTTCACATAAATACCATGTTTCAAGAGAATAAATAATTAAGGTATTCATATGTTTGGTATATGAAAATTGAAAGACACTTTATGATTATTAGGGGTTTAATGATAGGTTTAATTTTAAAATTTAGTGACTTTATTTCTAAATTTTTGGGATTTTAGTTCTGGTCAAACTTAGAGGATCCTTAAAGTTAACTATTCATGGAATAGTTAAAGATGAACAAATGATGAATATTTGGATATTAATATATTATTTAACCATATTATTATTTATCTATATTGGATAAATTATGCTAACCATTTTTCTATTGGTAAATTTTTAGAGGTTTACTGAATAAGTTCTGGACATTTTGATGATTTTAGTGCTTAAAGATTGTATAAAATCATCATGAATATTCTTTTCATAGAGCAAAATATTAAGTAGAAATTGATCAACTAACAACTAACATATGAAATTTTTCTTATGATATAAAGTAATGTTTATCCATATATATTTGTGTCCCTTTGAAATTCTTGATCATATAGAGATAATATCTTGTCGTTAGTGCTTCTATAGATCCTTTATCAATTATATGATGTGTTCCACGTAACTCTTCTGAGGATGTATATTCCTGATCATTCAATTGTACTAAACTTATAGGTTTTACCACTATATAAATATATTTCTTGTGAGGAGAAGAAAGTCGATATTCAAGATTATAGAGCAAATGTGATTCAAAACAAAACCATTTTCCTGGTCAAAATTTTGTAGAGAAACCACCAACTTGAGTAAGCTATGTGGGAAACTAAGGATGTGATGAGGTATAATTATCCCTAATTATTTTTATCATAGTAATTAATTTCAAGGGATAAATTAATTTTTTGTGGGGTATAATGTAACAATAGAGGTTTTATGAAATATTTTTTCAAATAAATTTAATTTCATTGATATCTTATATTACACACAATAATGTTTTTTAATGAAAAATATCATACTATTACAATAATATTATTTATTATACTAATTTTAACATAGCCATTGGAATGGTGTGTATGATGAGGATTAAATAAACTATTAAAATATATGGCTTACACATTTATATAAAATGAATTCTTTGGTGACCAATTAATTTTAAATGAAAATTGAAACCATTTGAAAATAAAAGAAATAATCTTATGAAAAACTAATTTTGTTCACAAAAAAGCATTTTACCTCAATAAACTAAACAAATCACATTTATTTAATGATTTTAATTAAATTTAAGTATTATATATTTTATAAAAATTTTAACATTCATCTTATGTGTTTTCTAAACACCAGTTTTGTCCCAGTTAGTGAAATTATTTTAAAGTTAATTTTTTTATCTTTTAGAAAATATATTTTAAAAGATAAACTTAATTTTCTAAATCTTCATGTAAAAATTATCGCGGAATGAATTTTATATAATTTTCTAAAAATATAAACTTTTCAGTGAATAATAAAAAATAATAGTTTTATTAAGAATTTTTTTTTCTTTTAAAGAATTTAAAAGAATAAAAATTATTTTAAAATCTTAATTATATCAATTATATAATTTTTAATCCAATTTAGATTATATTTATTAATTTCATATTAAATTTTGATATATAAATTATTTATACTTTAGAGCATTTTCTCTTTGGAAAACCTCTTTCTCATCACACTGGTGGTTTTGATTTTAAATTAAAAGTTTCCACTTATATTAATGGAATTTAATAAAAAATTATTCTAAATTTTTATTTATAATTATTTATATTTTATAATATATTAAATTTTTATTTTGTGAAAATGAATAGTAAAAATAGTAAAAATTAATTACCATGGTTAAGATTAAAACATGTTTACCAGGGGTTAAACTAAAAATATAAGGGATAATTTAACCCAAACAATTATACAAAACCCATGTAATAGATTATTTTCACCCTTATAACATATAAAAATCAATACCAACCCATTTTGAAGCCTTTGTAATGTGAAAAACATGGGTACAATTTATTCTTTTCAAAAATTTCGAGCATGTCTTCTCACCCCCTTCTCAAAGGCCACCCCTTATCCTATCCTATTTACACTTCCAAAACCCATTTTAGTATTAAATAACATCCCAAATACATTAATAAAATCCCTCCGCACATATTATAGTACTTATTTAGATCATAAATCCTACGTAGTAAGTAATTAGGTTAAACCTATTAAGGTTGTCCAAAGAATAGGTAATGTTTTAAAACTATTTGTTTTTGTTTGACTTGTTCATATAACCCCTTAATATTTATTAAATTATGATAATATAATAAATATAGTATCTAACATATAATTATATGTTATTATGTTAATTTAATATCTTATATAAATATCCTCTTCCATTAAATTGGATACGAAATCATCATTTGTGTGTACAAAGGACTATCGCCTGACGAACTGATGTTATTCATTTTTCATTCAAGAATCTCAAGGATGGATATAATGATGGATTTAATATTTATAAATTATATTTATGATATTATTATACTTTTTAAAATATAATAACACACCTATATTCTTAATTTCCAACCCTTTGGAAAACAATTATTTCGTTCGTGTGTACGACGAACTACCGCCTCGCCAACCGATGTGATATGTTTTTCATTATTATTATAATTGGATGGTAATAAGGATATATTAAATGAATATATATTATATTTGAAACATAATTTAACTTATTTAATTATTAAATCTTGTATACCTTCTTACTTTTTATTCTATGTGGGATATGATAACGTCGTTCGTGTGTTTGGTGGACTATTGTCATTCGAAGTAATGCGATTTGTTTTTGACTAACACTTTGAATGGAAGGTGATTATGATAAATTTTATGAATATATTTGATATATATTACATTAAAACAATTCTTTAACGGAGTTATATTTTTTACCTTTCATTCATTTTATTCACCAAAAAAATGGAAACAATGTTCATGCATAAGTACGCCCTACCGTCTCCAAGAACAGTGTGTTTCATTTTTATCCTTAATTTTTAGATATAACTTCAAATAAATAATATATATATATATATTTGTGTGATATTTATATCATATTTATCCTTTTGTAGACTATGTAACTATTATCAATGTAAAAGGACCAAATATACCAAATGAAAACATACATAAAAAACTAAGCAGTTATTGCCTGAAACATGACTTTAACATAGAATTGTTAATAAACAAGTAATAAGAGGTCATAATTAAATCTTATATGGTATGATATATATATATAAGTATTTTTATATAATATATTTAAAATAAACTAAAATTTATTATATATTAGGATTTAACATGTATGAATGATGTCGAGACATAAGGTAAGGGATTTCCGTCTCACATTTATTTTCTGTGAGAGACATGCCATATTAACCAGGTGTTTAATATATGTGGTATATATACTACCCATGAATTTATTTCAATATTATTTTATTTAAAATTTACTAGATTTACATATCCATTTGAGTATCTATCTTTCATGGGTTTTGCATTTTAAAAGTTACCAAAGCGGTAAGGGAGTTTTGTCTCAAATTGCCTTCTTTGGGACATAAGTTATGTTATGATCCTATATTATTTTATGAGATGAATATAATTATAATTTGACATGTTATATCATGAATATAATTATTTTAATGATATTAAATGTTTTATTTAATGTTCTTATTTAATAGGTCTTGTGAATCAAAAGACACCAAAGATGTAAAACTTTTATGTTACAATCTCATTGTTTATCGTGATTGTTTATGATTATATTTCCAATGATATAATCTTATGATTTATCTCTAATAAAACTCATTTATTTTATTATTGTCTAATTATTTATTTATAATATTTTTCCTTTAATTTTTCTCACTTTGTGTACTCAGGATTCGAAAATAATGTTTTTAAATAAAATCGACCTTATTTCACTCTTCGTCGAGAAACCCTTTTTTCTTCCATATGCATGATTTAAATAAACAAATTCAAATTTTGTTTAATATTAATCTAAGATTTTATAATTTCATTTTTCAACTTTTTATAATTTTTAATTTTTTATATAAATAAATCATCATGTAATTTTGAAAACAATGCCCATTTTTCATTTACCAAAAATGTGAAACGAATCATTCTTTTAATGTGTATGATATTTCCCACCATTATGAAAACTAAATTATTTAAAAAATAAATTATAAGTTTCAAAGGATATTTTAAAATAAAAGGATTTCGAATTTTTTTATGTTTTCAATTTTTTTTTCAAATTGGAAAGTGTATTTTTCTCAAGAAATTTTTTTAAATTTTTTAAATTTTTTTTTTCAAGGTTAATTTCAACGAAAAGGATTTAAAAAATATTTTATGAATTTATAGTTTTAAGATGGTTATTTTATAATAAATATTATTTTCATTAAGAAATTTTCCATGCAATATTTCTTTCAAAATCATTTTCCATCTAAGATGGAATCATTTGATGCCACTTAATCTTTACTAAGGATATGATCTAATTATACCATATTTATTATTTATCTGAATGGTTTATTTTTATAATGAAGATATTTTTATGAAACCTATTCCATTTCCATGGGTTATGACAAGATGAATTAATGAGATAATTATGAGACCTATTTCCTTTATATGAGTTATTCTTTAATGGAGTTTTTTATGAAACCCAATTCTTTTCTTAATTTCTAATGTGATGAATGTTTTATTATCTTTTGCCACACTTATGTACGGTTTTCATTATGTAATAGTGGTTTCATTATAACCAAGGATGGTGGTAAAGTTACAACCAATTATTATTTGGACCTATATCTCCCTTAAATGTTTTGGGTAATGATTAATTTTATATGTCCTCAAAGAATGCATGGGATGTTATCCCATTTCTAAAAGAGGGTACATAGGTGGACCGTCCAAGATCAAAATTGGGAACATGAGAGGTTATCCCAAGCCTAAGGTATGTACATAGGTGTTCATGCCAGGCCAAACCTGTTATAAATTTATTCATGGATAGCCTTGACATAATATTTTCTACACTTATGTGTATTCCATAAATCTTTGTCTTATAAACATGTTACGCTCTCATGGGTCATGATCATTGATTCCATTTTTTTTAATTCATTATTAACTATAATGATTTATGAAATGACTCGCATTTATGATTTATGATATTAAAGGTATTGTTTTCAAATTTTATTCTCATATTCCCATTCCCATATACTCATGTTATATTTATATATCCCTATTTACTCTTACTAAGTATCTAAGATAACCCTTTATTATGATTCCTTTCCCCAATATATGGAGAAATATATAATGTAAGATATGCCTAATAAGGTTTCTATTTTGGATGAACTTAGATGGATATGATGTAGCTCACTTATGGACCAATTGTGTATGGGTCCAAGTTTACAAAGGCACTATACCTAAACAATTTTGGCATGGATCGTTATGTTATGTAATGCATATTAATCTATTAATATTTAATATTTATGCATGATAATTTTGGGTCTTTACATATGATTCCAAAAGACATCATCTATTTATCTGGCATTAAGAAGCTTGAAATTCTAGTTAATTAATTCATAAAAATCAATAGAATAAATATTATCTTTTCCATTTTCATAAAATATATCATTTTCATTTTTTAAAACTAAAAATTTATTATATTCAAATTTATCACACATTCCATAACCACATTATTATGAAATACTAATCAATTTATGGGTCAAAACATCGGTTTATAAACTTTATAAATCTAAATAATATTAAAAATTCATACTTCCCTAAATCCTTTAATTGTTCCTTTTGATTTATAATCAAATGTCACAAAGTCTTCATCAGAAAGATTTTGTGATAAAAACTTTGATGGATATCCATTCATATTTTTGGAGGTAATAAATTCCATACACCATATATATTTTAAACTCATAAGGAATGTTTTCTAAAATATTAATTAATTATAAATCACTTTTGGCACCCATGTTATCTTAGGTACAACCATGTTACTATAAGTGTTCTTTGTAACAGATAATATGTTTTTTGAAATTATTCATGATTAATCATAAAATATAAATTATTTAAATAAAATTATCATTATAGAAAAAAGATTTAGAAAATCATGAAAAACACTCAATAAAGTAATTCTATTTCATATAGCATTTAAATAATATAACATTTGATATAATTCCTTTCAAAATTTTAACAAAACAAATATTTAAATATTTTAATAAAATAAGGACTATAACCAAAACTAGTTTTATCATTATTTTATTTCCTCATGAACATCAACTTATCAAATTTTTCATTACATTGGACAATAATATATAATTTTTTTTCAAACAAGAAACTTATTTTTTGATAATATCAATCACATATTGAATAGAATGAAATTCATCATAAATATTTATTTTTGAACATCAAAAATAATTGCTCAAATTTTTAATATATTCCTTAAAATTTTCATTTCCTTTAAAATAATGTCAACTTAAATATGTTGAACTTTATTTAAACAAGAATATAAATTTCTTAAAAAATCATTTCCTTTATTGAATTTATTAATTTAATTTATAAGCTTCTAATTCCATAATTTTCATTTTTTATATAATTTAAAAAATTATAAAACTTATTTTTTATTTTTTATCCTCTTCTTATAGAGAATAAAATATATATCCATAATTATAAAAATCATAATTTTAACATGAATATGAATCCATAATAACCTCATGTTTATTTTTATCCTTCATAAAAAAGATAGTAGATTATTTTTATCTTCTTGATACATAATTATATTTTGATTCATCTTTAAAAATTCATCCAGCATACTCACATAAATACTTTATGTATTTGTTATCCTTTACATCATGTTATAATTTTAAACAATATGATTTAATATGTACCTTTTTCCTATATTTATAACATGTTAGATCTGAAACACTATTATGTTTACCAGAGGTCCCTTTGTTTCCTTTTTTGTTGTCCTTCTGATCTTTTATATGTATCTTCTTAAATTCTCACTTTTTCTTCATTAGATTATAAATACATTTTATTATGTTAAAACTTTCTCCTTTTTTACATTCCTATTCCAAAAATTCAAAAGAGTTATAAGCAACCTTTATATATGATTTGAATGAAATACCTTTCTTCGTTAAAGTATCTTTTTTCACAATATTATTTAACTCAAGTTCATATAAAATAAGTGATTTGATGATTTGATTTGATGTGTATTCTTATAAATTTTTACTATCATCGATTGTAACCTTATTTGGAATCAATTTCCTAGATATAGACCTTATTTCACTTACACCAAGTATATGGTTCTCCAATGTTTCTCCAATGTTTCTCCAAGTGAATTCATTCCATTTACAATTCTTTTGAATTAGTGGAACATTTGATTAACAATTTCATCTTCACCCATATTTAAATCTTGGTGCTCCACATAAAATAATTTCATGTTTTACTATAATAATCTTATTTTATCCATGTTTGGTAACATTTATGATCTTCTACATCCCAAGAGTAGTCTTAAATGAAGACACATGACACACTTATATTAATAGACTAATAGAAAATATGTATTACTTTATAATTAAAAACATTTTAAGTAGAATAGTTTCTTATAAGAGTATCCAAGTTAGATTATGATTGTTTTTATAGTTTTACCATAATCTACCATTGTTATATGATTAACTGTTTAAGTTATGCCTCTATTTTGGACTTTCAATAACTATAGCTATTTCCATCAAATTGAGGTCACTTATGAGAAATTTATAAACCGTTTACATTCATTCCTACAATATAACAATGTTATTTTCCATTATAGTGTTATTTCTAAGATAAAAAAATGATCACAATAATGTATAAATTGTATACTATAAATCAAAGAGGAATAGTTTCTTGATATAAGGTGTTTAAAATCAATAAAATAAACAATATTGCTAATATAGCATTAATAAGGTCCAAAAACTTTTTATCATTATTATGATATCAATTAGAGTATTAGAATAATCTACCATTATAATGTCAGCCTTTAAAACTAAGGGTTTTCTCATAATTATGATGATAGATGGTCTGGAGGGGGAAATAGACTAGAATAAAATTTTAAAGAGATAGATTAATTATAAAATTTAATAAATATAGTTAATTTGAACAAAAAAATAAAAGAAAAAACACAAGGAACTTTTCTAACAGTTTAATCCCAAGTGGACCTACTCTACTCTTATACCTCTATACTATGTGATAGATACATTTCTCACTATATATATATTTCAATGGTAACTATAAACTGATTACAAAGTAATTTTACTAGTGGAAGTATAATCAATACACCTAAATTTTGTATGGGGAGTCACATCCAAATTACAATACTAAATTAAATCTTTGAGATTTACAACATAAATATTATTGAATTTAAAAAACTAGAGTCATAACTCGAATAAAAAGAATGATTTTGTATTGAAAAGAAAAATAGAATGTTAGAGCACGTGTGGGAGACGGGAAATACTATTAATATTGTAAGAAAAAAGGATGAAATAAATAAAAGATGAACATGATAATCATAGGTATTGGTTCTTAAGTATCGATTCATCTCATCACAATAAAACCTATAGAATTAAAAGTAGTTTAGGTACATTCCTTAAGATATCTTCTGATAGAAGTTTAATTATCCTCACATGATCAAATACTTTCACAACACTTGAAAATATGATGCTTCGTGTTGTAGTAAAGTAGTAGTATAACTATATATCTTTGTGTGTATGAATCTTATGATTCAATAAGCATTGTTCGATCCCCCTTTTAATTAAAAACAACTCAATATATCCAATGCATTCATTAATAATTTAAAACATAAAATATTAGATAAAGAATTATCAAAGGTAGAGATATATATGTTATCATTAGATGATAATAACAAAAAAATTAAAACAAATAAAGAATAATTAAAACTAATTATAAATAATCATCAATGAATTTAACTAAACTTTGAAATACTAGGTTAAATAGAATTCCAATCAGTTTCCTTATAATTCAAAATTCAAAAACCTATAGAATAGATACATGTAGACACATATAATTTAAAAAATGATTATAAGTGTATTAAAACCAATAAAACAAGTATAAATAGGTTTGTCAAAATCCAATATGAATTTAGAAACATTAAGGACTAAAAAATCCATGAAAATAATAAATTTGAGCTTTGGAGTTTCTTGTTGTATATATCTTCTTGAAAACAATAACAACTTTTATATTCATATATATGTGCGTAAAACAATATAAAAACACCTCAAATAGGTTTTATACCCAAAATAAAGATTTATAGAATAAATGAATATCATAAGGAAATTACTATATGCATATAGTAATTCAAAAGACCAATAAAATCAAGAAATAGATTAATCTATAAAAATCCATTTTATATAAAGGTATTTTCTTGTAAAAGGAATCTTATAAAGTAAGATTCAAATTATATAGGTTGTATAAAGGTAAGATATAGTTTCCAAAAAATACATAAATGTATAATAGAATCTTCAAAGGTTTCATAAAGGTAACATAATATTTATATTGTTTGCATAAGGGTAACCTTATATGTTCCTTAAGGGTAGAAATA
This sequence comes from Viscum album, assembly GCA_963277665.1. Taxonomy (NCBI): domain Eukaryota; kingdom Viridiplantae; phylum Streptophyta; class Magnoliopsida; order Santalales; family Viscaceae; genus Viscum; species Viscum album. Next base: position 129,298,217 of record OY728163.1, read on the forward strand.
CATACCTAAATAACAGTAAGGTGAAATTACCAAAGGTTGTGTAAGGTTAAATTACATTTTATATATACTTTATAATGGTATGTTATAAATCCATATGAAGGTAAAATAGAATTGATATATGTTTCATAAATATATAAATGAGGTTAAATGAGTTTCATATATGTTTTTAAGGGTAAAAAATGTTGTGTCAAAGTAAGGAACAAAGTATAAAGGCTATGTCAGGGTACATGAATCCATGAATATTGGTAAAAACAAGTTGCATGGAGGTAAAAAACATATTTACAAATCACGCATAAAGTTAAATACAGAACAAAAAAATATGTAATGGTATTTAAAAATACATAAAAATACAAATTAAAAATATAAATATTAATAAAATTTAAAACTAATTAATAACTAAATAAAAAAATTAAAAAAAATTATTTTTTAAAAAATAATAAAAATATTCATAAGAATTTTTAATATAAAAAATAAATAATAAATAAAATATATATTATCCAATACCATAAAAAAATCTCCCTAGATCTGACCGAATTATCTATATTAGCACTACACCCAACCATATATCAAAATAGTGTTAATTTTGGCATTACAACAAACCTATATCACATAGAAAATCATCATTGGGATTACACCGAACTAGCATGGTGAGATTTACCTTATTGGAAGTACATAAAAGTCACATCACTAAAATCTTCAGGGTTGGACTTATCCCTAACCTCATAACATGAAGATTCTTTGTTTCCATTACACCCAACCATGTCACTAAAATATTTATGATTAGAAATATACCCAATCTCAAACTAAAAAATTAATTTTATAAAAAACTAAGAGTAAATATTCACATTGTATAAACCACTTATTGAAGTACATCAAGGATAATGAGACCTACCATATAAACCAACATCTCTCCAAGGGATTAATATGTTTTATAATCTTAGTCAACTTTATTCACACTATACATTAGGTTAGTTTACTCACAAACAACTATTTACCCCACATTTGAATCACATTTAAAGGATACCCATATTCTAGTTCTAATTCTATACACTAACATCATCCATAAATACTTATGTGAACTTGTAAAAGTCTATTTTGTTATAACATAACCAAGGATACCACATGAGGGTTCCCATTACCAATACTATAACACATAATTTATCTATATATTCATCAATGACCATGGAATAAAATTTTTATTATTAAAATAAATTCAATGGAGTTAAAAATAGTTATTATACTCAATATATATATATAAACTGAAGATGGCTTCATATTAGGATATTTTTTCATGCCTTACAAATATCGAATATGACAACATACACATAAATCATATAAAATAAGGTAAAATATTATAGAATACATTCCTTAGTTTTATGAGAGTCTTCCTATGAAATTCTATTAGAAAAAAGTCCTTATTTAGAATAAATAAGAAAATTAGACATAAATCCCTAAATTAAGGAATTATTGAGATGAATTATGAAAACAAATAAATAAAAAAATTATAGAATATGATTTTTGGATAAAAAATAGTGATCTTTTAGGATTTATAGAACTTGAATTGAAAAAAATAAGGGAGGTCTGTAAGGGGAAGAGGAATATAAATTTGGAGAGAAAAGGGGAATGTTTAGCCTTTGAGAGAGAAATTGGGGGTTTTATTTATCTTTATAATATTTAAAAATTTAATTAATTTTAGTAATTTCATTAAAATATTTTGGGGGCTCCATTAGGTACATGAGTTACCTCCCCTAGGTTCACTAGTTATCCATTGGCCCTCTAGGGCCCCTCCCACTCTTCCAAAATTAACTAGGTACTCAGTATGCAATTCCGGGTAATCGGCAGAGTCAGTATTCAAAATTAAAATTCTATATTAATTTCATATAATTTATAATACACCCTCAAAATTTGAAAACTAATACAGTAGATTGAAACCATTCAAATAAAAATGGTTTTAGAAAAATTTAAATGATAATGTAACATATAATATAACTTTCATTACAAAGATATTACCAAAATCAAAGATCTCATTACTCTCCACCTCATGGGCCATAAAAAATAGCATTTAATTAAAGAAAGACACCTTGAATAATCCTATGTGGAGGGCCAATGTTCATATCTCACAACAATCTTAAGAGTATGATAAATAAGAGTAAATGCTTAGATTTATGTGACCGTAGATGGTTTATAGGACTAAAAATGTGCTAAAGGTCAATGTTTGATAATACCAATAACCCATATAACAAATTACAAGAAAACTATAATTTTGGGGGAATATATGGATGGTTGAATCCATATAATCTATACCATGGCAACCAAACCTCATCCAACTTCCTTCTATGACATTATAGAATATGGGTGGAATTTTCTATGGGTTTTCACATCTATAAATCTTTCATCAGTCGTCCAAATATATCAATCTATCAATGTTCTCCCAAAGAGTACTCGATTTTAAACCCTGGAGTAAAACTAATCACTATTATTAATACTAGGTACCTTTTCATTATCATTTATATGTTATAAGAGGGATACAGAATGCTACAACATCAATGACCGTCTTTCTAGGATCTAATCATCACCACTATGGAGTAGATATTTTTAATTGGAAGATAAATCCTTGCAATTGGTCTCTGATAGTGAATAGATCCCCACTATTTCAATTTACATGAAAAAATTCTTAGAATAGACTACATGATTGTCCAATTTAGTTATCCATGAAAGAGGATACCAAATTTACATGAAAAGAGAAAGAACGTGTCATGTACTTATACTAAACACATCATGTGAACTAGTCATGTTAGGTTGCCATACACGATGAGTCATCTAATGGTACAAGGTTCATGAATCTAAAGGGAATTCAAAATTTACTTCAAAGACCTAAGTTATATCATCTCACATAACAAGTCATGTTCATTAATTAATAAGATGTTTGGAATCTGATTAAAGGCCTCTTTATGTACTCCCAATCTGTTTCATGCCATGTAATTTCACCATGTGTTCTCTCAACTACACACCATGTAAGCAATTTGGGGTTAATAGGTGTGAAATTTACCACACCCAAGATCATGTAAGGTATTCAAATATGTTTATAATTTTATATATACATGGCATATGAAATTTTACTCTATAATGAACCCATTATTAAAGTAATATAAAACATGATGTGTGCTTAAAGTCCATAAACTATGTTATTTTTAATGCATTTTGGATTTCAAATCGAAAGTTTTAAATGAGGAAAAATTCATTCCTAAAGAATATATTAAATGGGATTGGGTTTTTTTCTTGAAGAAGTCTCATTTCTAGATTCCCCATGACAACAAGATATCACAGCCAATTCCATCATTGATCACATATGACATCATCAGAGCTCATCATGTGAGATCTTTAAACCACCATAATCACTTATCTAGCCTTACAAACCATGATTTCTCCCAATCACCCTATCCAACCCAACCATTCACCCCTAACACATCTTGAAATTTTCCCCTTCACCATGACCTTATCTAAAACAGAATTGTCTCCTCCATGTCAGCATCTCACCCACCATCACAAATAGCATTTTTAAAGAAAATAAATTGTTATGGTTGGTGGAAAACATTGATACGAAAATAGACAAGAATGGTTAAGTGGGGAAGGATTGGTGGAACGTTTGATTTCATCCAACCAAAATATTATTAACAAACACATTTGATAAAGAACACAAATATATTGAGAATTTTGAAGATATTTTTGTATAGAAGAAGCGGGTTTTAATTATACAAAAAAAGAAAAATTCACTAAAAAACATAATTTAAATTCTATAAAGTATGGAATGAAAAAATATAAATGAAGTCATACCTTAATATTATTTAACTAAATCTTATAATCTGGCCTCAATATTAAATAGTAGGTTCTGTGAATAATGAAATGATTCGAATACACCCTAGGGGTTTTTCCCACACTAGTAGTGAATAAAACATGATATAGAGATTAAAATTAAATTTATATGAAAAAATAGGTTAATTGAGTAATTTAATAAATGGATTCGAATGGCATGATACTGAAATACAAAACATAAACTTGATTTAATCCTCCCCTACTTAAAAACCATCATTGTAAGTGAAATTATTGTGAATGATTTTTAATTTAATGATCCATTCAGGAAATATTAAAATTTACTCATATGATATATTATTAATTTATTAAATAAATATAAAATACCAATAAAACACAAACAAGCATATAATTTCACACAATTCAACCCAAATGGTAAAAATTGTATCTTGAGATTGATAAAACAATTAAAAATGTTTCGAAGGTTATTTACTGAGGTGAATTTCTCATTTAACCCATTTAAATAGGATTGGGACTTTGAAACTCAATAATGAGTTACGTATTCCTCAATGAAAAACCCAATAACCTAAATTTTCCCTTACCATAAAACTTCACTTACATCAAAATTAAATAAAAAAATATGATTTCTAGGAATCTAACAAACCATCCTTATAAAAAAGTTAATCCAATTTCACCCATGATCCTCCCACATCAAAAGGTTTAAAAATTTTAAGGACCTAAAACAAAAAAAAATTAGGAATACATTCTATCTCTATCACCTATATATAGGGTTTCAATTTTAAAAATTTCCAATCACTCATGATCATAAAAAAATATCAATCTCATTTCAAGGTAATTCCCTAACCTGTGCACAATCTCAAAACTCATGAATCTTATGAAGGATATTTACCAAATTCATTTCTCTAGCCACACGAGTCCCATATTCACTAACATAGAGTGAAACCAAAACCCATTGATATTATTTCGAAATGGTATTGAAAAAAAGGAATCTCATTCATGTGTGTAAATATCCCCACCATTTATTGTTTAACCAGATGACCATCTCAAGAAGAAAATCCAATCATGATAAAACCTTCAAATTAGAACACCCATAATAACACTACACTAACCCTACTAAATCTCAAAGTGATAAATTCCTTGAATACTAACATTAAGTCTATTTTTATTAGGAAATTATTTATATGATTTCATTTAGAGAACCTATAAATTAGGTAAAATAGAACCCCTCAATCCATTTTTCCACTCACTATTTTAAGGGAACAATTCATGTACTCCTAAATTAGACAAGGTTCATATCTACCATAAAGGATGAAATGATTAGGTTTTCATCATACCTTTATAAAATGTACCAATTGGAATATCTAGAAATTATAGAAACCTCCATAATTCACCATGTAATTGGACATCACCTCATCAATAACATGTTACACCAATAATAAAAGTATATAATCCTGGAATATTCATATGATCCTTAGTTTTATTCTCCAAACCCTATTATAACACCTAAAAAACATGAGTGGCTAAGTCCCCTACTATATAACCACTTACTTGCTTCACTACTCAAGATAATGAATTTAACCTTTATATCCTCTCATTATGTTGCCTGATCTTCTATATAATGTGAATGGATAACTACTCAGTGAGTCTTACAATTTTAAGGGATCATGATCTACTTAGATGACCTATATTCAAATCATCTATCATGACACCCAAATGTAAATTATAAGGGAGGTATCACTATCTGACCTCTTTATGAAACAAATTGACTCACACTAAAAAAACTCAAAGAATATTATTTATCCTCATACCATGGGTGATACATTATTACTCTTAATCAAATGTTATACTTCCACAAATAAATAGCAGAATAACACTGAATGGACTAGAAAACAAATGGTACAATGTTCTAAAAAGATTTCTAGAGTAATTTTAGACACAACATTTGAACTCCCATGCACTAAACAACCAAAAAAACTCATCTTTTATATATTTTTATTTGAATATTACTATGAAAAGAATATTATAGTAAAAAAATAAATCTGTAACAATAGATTATAATTATAATAAAAATCATCACCCTTGATCTTACCATTAACCATGGAACACTCCCTTCACAAAAAAAATTATCATATGTATTAGATGAATGAATTCTTTAAACCTTATGTAATAGAGTCCACCCTTAATAGAATCAAGGTTATTAAAAATTATATACTATAATTAGATATCATGATCCCTTTAATGTAATTTCATAGGTTCAAGCCCTTAATAATGAGGTAATGAAGAACTATATAATTTTAGATAAACTCTCACTAATGACTGACTATGAGAAAAAAACATCATCAAGGGGATTATGTTGATTTAGGGGGTACTAACTCCATATATCATATAGAGGACATGCTCTATTATGCTATACACCCAATTTTATGGATCTCAGATCTATAACCTCATATGAGGAGCACGATTTGATTCTTATAACACTAAAAAATTTCAATGCCAACATCTAGATATAAAAAAATATACTCTAAAATAGCATAATAGATCTCATTGATAAACTAACAAAATCATGTATAACACATAGTAGTTAAAAATAAAATAACTTGAATATAACAAGTATAGATAAAAGATTTATGTGTTTAAGACTTAGTCATACTATACGGTAGAAACAGTACTAATTTTATTAATATTTGAGGAATAATATTATAGGATTAATATATTACAAATTGATCCCACTCACCTATTTAAATAATATTAAATCAGGTATATTTAGTGCAGTAACTATCTAAATGATGTGTAAAATTACCATATCCTTTCGATGTATTCGTACAACCCTCCTTTTGGTCAAAGCTATTGGATAATACATCATTGTAACTTCGGAAACTCGATTAAGAGGGAAAAAACATATTTAGTCATACATAACCCACTTGAAGAGTTATACATAGAATTTCAAAAAATCTATTTTAACCTTAAAAATCTCAAATATAGTCATTCTTATGCAAGACAGAGCTTTGTTTGCACTTCCATCATCCATATCCAGAAGTTTCCAATTCTACTATTGGGTTTATCTTCCTTCTCTACTTCATCCTGCATTTATGTACTTCTCGGGCACAATAACAACATAATATTTTATGATATATTTTTCTTTAAATATTTATAATTTATTTTATAGCTTTCTATAAATAGAACACTGAATTTTATTGAACCATGATATATTATTAAAATATTATTATTTATATGTGACTGATATAATATTATCATTAAATTCATGGCATGAATAAGAATAACCACATTATGAAAAATATTTATACAGTTTTTATATAATGATGATTTATTGATTAATGTGTATTAAATATGAACACAATTTTCTATGAATTCAATTTTTTCTTAAAAATATTATTTTTTAAATGGTTTTTATTTCATTTTATGAGAAGCCATTAGGATTATTTTATACTATTTTCATAAATTTAATATTAGGAAATGAATATATTTTTTCAAATAATAATTTCAATATTATCTATTGGTAAATTTTTTAGATTTTTGAAAATGTTTATTTTTTGTTGAATAGTAAAAAATACCAAATTTTCATGAAAACTATATTTTTATCTAATGTATTTACAAAGTCAAATTTTTTGAGTTTATTTTAAAATATAATTACCTATGTTTTATTACATATAATGAAACTAATTTTACATTAATATAAATTAATCAGAATTTTGTTATAAAAACATGTTTATGCTTAAAAATGCATTTTTTTTGGAAAACTTTGTTTTCATCATGTTTTGAAGATGTATTTTAAAATGAATTTCTACAACTTATAGAGATTTAATTTGATAAAATAGATTCCATATTTTTAAATAGAAAAAATAATATTATATAATAATTTCAACATAAATTTTTTCAATTATGAATTGTAAGTGAGGTAAAAATTCATTATTATAGTAAAAGTGAAAAGGGGTTAATGAAGGGTTAAACTAAATATATAAGGGTTAAAATGACCTCAAAGCATGTATAAATACCATTATATGTCATATTTTTACACTATATATTAAAATATTGTAATATTATTCATTTTGGACAAATTTGGATAGATTAATACATGAATATATTTTCATATTTGGAAAATTTCGATGTATGTCCTCTCTCTCTCACTTATAGAAAGAAATAATATTTTATCTCTTCTCCACACATCTAGAGTATCTTATATATTCTCATATTTACCACAATTATTTAATAATATCTATAACCATGTCATAAATGACCTATTTTAATCATAATACCATGTTAAAAATGATTTAGGTATAAACTTAAGGAGTTTGTCTAAAGAATATGCGGTGTTCTTAACCAAGTGTTTTCTTTTTTTTATTATTACACCTACTTATATTTTGTGATAACCATGATGATATAATAACATAATAATCTCTTATATACTAATTTTTTAATATTTCAATGTAACAAACATTATTATTATCATTTTCTGTCAAATGGGAAATGAAATTCTCACTCATGTGTACGTGTGGACTACCACCTCCACATAACAATATGATTCATTTTAAATCCATATATTTAATGGTTTTTTATTATAATAAATTTAATGTTTATATATAATATATATGATATAATTATTATCCTATAATCATAATATATTATCTACCTTTTTACCTTCCCACTCGTTGTGAAATTATAACCTCACTCACGCATAAGTGTGGACTACCATCTCTATGAAGATATGTGATTCATTTTTCATTTATTACTTACATGGATAATAATAAGGATATGTTAAATGATTATATATAAGGAAAAAAAATAAAAATTACATAATATGGAGCTTTAATTTAATAATTAGTATTCTATACTTGAGGGTATTTTAAGGTCAATAATTTTTGAGAAATAGGTCATAACTCATACATAAAAAAACCATTTAATACAAAGTGGACAATTCTAATCCGTATCCATTTTTTTCCCATGATATAAAAAATTTAAGATAAAACCTAATTTATTTTCATTAAAAATATTCGATATATTCAAAATTACTTATTCTTTTCCCATACCCATAATTAAATAATGTTAAAAACATTTTGAAGATATGGTTTATCATAGAAGTTCCTCCAAAGGGGTTTTAAAAAGAATGAAAAACCATTAGTCAAGTAAAAATTGGAATAACTGTGAAAGTTTTACCTTTATCTCAATATTATTTGAGATAATGAAATAAATCAATTATACATGAAAAACACACACACTTTTTTCTCAAAGAAAATAATTAAAACAAATACCAAGAAAATTAAAACCAATTTTGGAAACATAGAGCATCACATTCATAACCAGTTTTAAACCATTTTGAGAAATAACTGAAGCCCAATTCATCTATTAGAGAAACCATATGGTAGCACCCCCTTTATTTCCTATTAATATCATGAAAAATAACCAAATAATTGGATTTTTATCTAAGATCAACCATTATATAAGCTATATCAGGCTCACATAGTTCAACTTGGGTGCACCCACCGTAAAAACAATATTGGGATCACCAAGTGCAATATGGGTGAACCCATCATATAATATATATAGGGATCACCTATTTATCATAGAATACTCAAGTACCATATCATGAATAAAACATTTTTCTTTATCCGTTTCATTATAAAACATTTAAAAAACTCTTTTAAACTCATATAGAAATAACTTTTGGATATTAAAATACCCTTTTATTTTGAAAACCAATTTTCAATACCAAAATACTCTAGAAAATTGAAGGTTTTTTTGTAAAGAAAACATGAAACATTTTTAAGGAATATAAACTTTAAATAATGGTTAGGGAAGTGGTAAATTTCTCTATCACCGTATACATTAAAATATAATATTCATTTTATCGATTGTAAATAAAGTCTATCATTCTATACAAAGGTTGTTTAAAAAACATTAAAATAAATACAAAAATGACTTTAATAATACTCTCATTTCTATATAATTTCAATAATAAAAATATTTTATAAATATTCTCATGGTTGAAAAAGTGAGTTATAAGGAAAACATTAAAAATGATTTTTAAAGGAAAGTCCCATACCACAGAAAAATTTGAATCATAATGCCCATGAAAGTATAAAATTAAATAAAATTTTAAATATCATGAGAATAGATAAATTCATGATATACATTTTCATATTTCATTTATAAACATCTCAAAAAAATAATATAGGTTCATAACATCATAATATTCCTTAATGAAAGGAAATTACGATGAAGTCCCTTTCCTTGAGTTTGATTCATCACGTTCATTATTTATATTCCTAAATAGTAAACTTTTGTTAATTATTTAATTTATAAGAAGTTTTTTCATGTTTCTAATTCATTTTATTACACTAATAACCATCTCATGTTCAATTACTTAATAAACTATGTTTACATTATATGTTTCAATTATATTTGGCATATGTATAAAAAATGACTTTGGTAGGTTGACTATTGTTCAAAGAGATCATTATTTAAACATATAAAGAATGATAATCATGAAATTTGTATCTAATTTATACGTAAATTATAATTTTTAAACCAATAATGTAATAATTTTATAAAAAATTAATAACTTTACGATCATGGAGATGGTAGGACGTACGTATGCCTTAGTAACATTTCCATTTTTGAAAGATCATTATTAGAAGGAGGAAAGTAATATTTAATATTTATAGAAAGATTACCAGATCATAAATAAAATATTATTTCATTACATATGTATATATATATATATGATCTTTGTGATGTGGTGGTGACAAATGAATCACATTGCTTCATGGAGGCGATAGTCCACACGCACACATGAATGACATTTTATTTTTAAATGAGTGGAAATGTAAGAAATAAAATGATATATTATATTTTTATGATAATTAATATTTCATAAATATAATAATTATTTCACATAAATTCATTAACATTATCCTTATTACCTTTCATTAATAACGTTACTGCAAAACAGATCACATTGATTCGTGAGGCGGTAGTCTGTCGTACACCCAATAGACATTATCGTATCCACTATTGAATAGAAATTATGAAGTTTTATGTTATATTATAAATAAATAAGTAAAATTATGTTAAAAGAATAATATATATATATATATATTCTTAATATCCCTAATTATAATAAGTCATGGGAGGCTATGATGAAAAATTAATGACATCAGTTCAAGAGGTGGTAATCTGCCGTACACGCGAATGATGATTTCACTCACCATTTTATGGAAGAGGAGATGGATTTAAGTTATTTTATAAAAACATAACATAGAATTATATGATATAAATTGAGATGAAATACCTTACTATTTGGTAACTTTAGAATTATAATCCCCATGAAAAAAATACGTTTAAATAAAACATTAAATACCATGAAGATAAATGTATTCATGATATAAAATACAATAGGGGTAGTATATACACCACACAAAATACATAAGTGGTGAATATGACATTTATCTCATGGATATAAAAACTGAGATAAAAATACCTTACCTTAAGTTTGACTTTTCATGTGTAACTTGATATTCCTGAATAATAAACTTATTTTAATTATTTAATTGATTTAAAACCTTTTTTATTTTATTATTACTCTTACTTCACTTATTATAATGCTGTATATAACTACTTAAACAATTAAGTTTACATCGGGTGTTTTAACCAAATTTGGTTCATGTGTCAAAATGACTTTGGTAGATCAACTATGGTTAAAGGGGTCATTATATAAACATATCCATAATAATAATCATGAAATAATTATCATATTTATACAGAAATTTTAGTTTTAAACCCAATTATGAAATTTGGTTATGAAAAATGAACTAATGTTTCAATCATTGAGATGGTAGGTCCTGTATACACTTGAGTAATGTTCCCAGTTTTCAATGATCATTATGGAAAGAAGGTAAGTAAAATTATATCTTTTAATAATAATAATTATAAAAAAATAACATGTTATTTAATCATATATACTTATATATTTAATTATTGTGTGGTAAAAGGAATCACATCATGTCGAGGAGGTGGTAGTCTACACGTCCACGAACGACATTATCACCTTTTTAGTGTGTGAAAAGGTTAATCAATAAAATGATATATTAAATTTACATAAATTTAATTATTTCATAAATATAAAATATATTAAATTTATATCAGCTACTATTAATTATAAAAATATTTAATACATTTTATTTATATCTTGAACGAATCATATCGTTTTGAGGAGGCGATAGTCAACAATTCCACAAATGATGTTATCATATTCCCACAAATTGGAGTGCATAAAGGTTAGTGAAAAAAATAATTATATAATAATAAATAAATTAATAATATCATATATATCATATAAAAATATTGTGTCTATAATAATTCCTACCATGAGAGGTGGTAAAGGAATATGAACAACATCGTTTCGGGAGGCGGTAGTTTGTCATACACAGGAATGGTAAGTTTGTTAAACATTATATGGAATTGTGTAAAATTTTTAGTAAAAACATTAGAATAAAAAATATAAATACATTAGGTATACTTATGTTATTATATAATCATGGAAAAAAGTTGAGTTGAATGGTGGATAATGAAAATAAAACAGAGGATCATGAGGAAGGGTGTTACCTCTTCTTTGGGTAACTCCTTTTAGTTTGCACCAAAGAGATTCATTGGATGGATTTCATCACGATGAAAGGATTATATGATGATTTTATGGATTTTTGTAGTTTATTTGATCAATTTTTGGGCGATCAAAATGTCTTGAGAGGTGTGAATAAGTGGGTGGGTGAGTGCCTTTTTATAATAGAAGAGTGTTAGTCTTGTCAATTTTTGAAAAGGGAATTACACACACATTTTTCCTATGAATATTATCTCAAATAATGGTCCAAATCCAGTCTAGGGGTGTATTGGGTTGAAATATTTCCATCCAATTGATTTTTATAAGTTTCTAGGTCTTTGACGCTAGGGTTTTTTTCCTAAAACTCCAGTAAATAATTACCCCTTAAAATGTAGCACAATGGTGACCACAGGGTTGTCTGATGAGGAGGTTGCAAGCTAAGTTTTCAAACTGTCACTTCGTTAAGTTTTTTTCACATGAAATAGAATGTTGGAGATTTGATATTATATTAAAAATTTTTAAAAATATAAAATCACAATTCAACTATAAATCTATGTTAGTGATTGGAAATCAAAAGTAAACTAGACTGAAGAAAAAAAACAAAATAAGGTAGTGATGGACAAACACCGATCTTTAGATACTCCCTCTATCCCTGTTTAATTGAATTATCAGATTGTACATCTCAATTATCACTCAAATAACTCCAAGTGAACACCCATATTGACTAGAAACCATATTGATACCTCAAATATGGGTGTTTAACCTCTTACAAAAGTGATTCAATTACCCAAATACCTTTTAGCAATAAAAACTAATTGAACTTGTTGTGCTCAATGGGGAGACCTCTCCCAAAGAATTTTAAACAACAAGACAATTATTTTACATTCATAAGTTGATAAATACTGTAGAAAAATATAGAATAATGTTAATTCATGAAAGAAAAGAGACCTCCATCATTCATGAAAACCAATTCCAGAAAAATATAATTAGAATACATTGAAGTGCCAAACTCAAAATGGAAAAATCTTTGGATCTCCACTGCCCACCACCACTTGGAGTTTAGCCCTTCATGTCTTGATTATCATAAATTGAACTCCAATTCTATAGAATATATCTTCCAGAAAAGCTCACTCCCTTTGTCCAACCCCCTTGAAATGACTATCCTTGTAGAAGGGAGAAGAGGTGTAAATTTATATGGAAAATGAGTGATGAAATCTCACACAAATTTTTTCCTCTGGATTGAATAGACTTTTACACCCATTTAATGCTCGAATTGGGAACTAGACCCTTCTTAGAAGTTGTTCCAATATTCCTTCTACATTACTCCACAAACTGTCAGGTTTATTGGGCCACTTATGAAGGTGTTATGGTAGTTTTAGTGCGGAACATTTAATTTTCCAATGTGACTCTTCGTCTTCAACAACTCCAACTTCCAATGCCATGAAGACCATTAATACCGCAGCTTCAGACGTGGCCTCCTGAATTAAATATGTTAATTTATTTCTCTTCCAGATCCTTGTTAAACTTCAGCTCCAATGTTCCTATTTAATTCGAGATACGAGCTCAGCTTTAAAATATTCCAAATTTGTGCCCAGTTTTTGAGGTCCGAATTGTGAGCTGATTTTGGGCCTCCAAATGATTGATTGAGCTGGGCCTCACGAAGGATGAAATTAGGCCCAAGATTTAAGGAAACCTACAAAAAAATCACAATTTGTTTTGGTGGGGAAAATAAAACAGTCAAAATACAAAAGACAAATAAAACAATTAAACACCAAAATAAATCCATTTTGCATTTGAGCTCAAAATACCACTAAAACATAAAAATGTGACAATTTCCCATAAAATAACACTTTGGTGGGATTTAGAACATTAATATACAGTATTAAATATGTGAAAATTATAGATTTATCAATCCCCCACACTTAATCATTTCACTCCTGGGAAACCATCTTATACCAAAGTCAAAACAAACTTCTCAAAGCATAAATGACCACACAACTCAATTATCATATTAGAGAAAATATCATGCCTCATACATGAATAAAAATTTCATAACTCCTCAAAAATAATATCAATACATTAAAATTCATGTTAATACTTACATGCATGTCGTTCTTACCTCCCCGAAAAAATATTTCTCTCTTCACTCAAGGATATTTAATGTGGAGTTTTTCTTTTTCTCAAAACATGTGTGATATCCATAGGCTTGCTATCCTCCTAATATCTCCACTTCATATAGTCATAAATGTGTCAATAATGAGGCCTTTTTCATGGGTTGTTCTGATTCTTAGGGTTGGTAGGTTTTAAATGTAAAAACATCTGAGGCAGAATGAGGAGGGTTATGCTCTAAAGTGAAGTAAATGCATGAAAACAGTTTTTCTCAAGAATGGTGTGCTCCTCAATTAGCTCAAAAATTAATCATCTCCAAACACCTCTTGTTTTGGGAAGTACACACTTATAATTTCATAATCAATGATTTTTATCCCTCCTTTCCCCATTTGTAGCATTGTTTTAGCTTGAATTCAGATCTGGATTTCTCTTCAGAATCATGTTTTGAAGGAAAAGAGAGGCAGCTTTTGATCTTCAAATATTAGTGAATAGATGACCCATATAAGTAATGAAATTTTGGTCCACTCATCCATCTTAAAATAATGACATTTCTTCCACCCAATAACCAAAAAATATGGCTACATTTTCAATTCGTCTCAAACAGATTCTTCAAGAATGCAAAACAAAGCCCATATTCTCCCTCCCCCACACTTGAGTTCAATAATAATAATGCATTTAACTTCTATAGTAGGTTGTAAATAGATAAATTTCTTTTAATGTGGCTTTCTAACAAGGTATTTCATGGATACTAGGGGCTTAAAGAAGGTTTGATGAAAAGGTAGGCCAAAATAAGAGTTTGATGAAAAAAGGGCTTTCAAAATGGTGCCTCAATCATACTTAACACATTCTATAAAATCTAAAAGCTTTGAAAAAGAGAAAAATAGAAAGTTATACATCACACAAAATGTCTCAAGACTCTCAAGAAAAAGTGAAATGTAAAGAATATGTCAAAAAGGTTTAGAAACCTCTCGGGTTGGGCACAATTTTTCAATTAGGAAAACACTAGTTCACTTGAGTTTCATAGTAAATCAAACTTCATCAAATGGAAATATCAGAAATAGGAAACAAGATCAATTCATAAATCATTTAAAACCTCAATTACTCAAATAAAACAATGTGACAAAAATACCAAGTTGGTTTGAATTTTCCCAAGTATTCGATTCAGCTCAAGATTCCTAAAAACACCCAAAAAACAACATAAAAAATAAAAGCACACACAAAATTCCTAAAAATAAGTTGAAATTCCTCCCCTGCACTTATTCCATTTACTACCCTATTTTAGCTCAAATCTGATCAAGAAAGATGTTCACAGATAATTTAAATTGGGTAGCAAACAAAATAAAGAAAAGGAAAGACACAACCTGATTTATGTTTCAGTGGCAGCCTTGAGTTAAGCTCCTAGATACTGCCACTTGACCATAAAGACATAAAATAAATAAAATATGAGAAAAAATAAATAAAAAGAAAGAGTAAGGGAAATATAAGAGGATAATTCCTAGTTTAACCCCCCAAGCGGGTGCTAGGTTTTTATTTCCCCTAGTCTAGCAGTTGTAGCAGTTTAACCTCAATCTGATGGTGGATGATTTTTTTCCAAAAAAACACCAAAACTTCTTTATTAAAAGTATCCTAAACTTATATAGGTCTTGGAGGAATTGTCGTTCCATCCATAGAGCTTTAACTTCTCTAACTTCAACCGCAAGTGATGCTACCATCTTACTTGATTTTTTTAGGATTTTGAAATTATTTTGAATCTTCGTGGCATATTGTTCCATCTGCAACATAAAATTCTCTTCTCTAATAGACAATTCAGTACTAGGCCTTGCATATAAAAAATCACTGAAATAATCCATGACCTAAAAAAATTATATGCAATGAATTTTTTTTTTTGAAAATTTTTGTTGTTTTTTTTTGTTTTTATGAAAAATAGTGTGTATAAGCATTTTTCCTCCCCAGAAACGACACCAATTGATGCTGGGGTTTTGTCGTGAAACTCCAGTCAATAATTTCCCCTTAAAATTTAGCGCAATGATGACCACGAGGTTGTCTCGTGAGGAGGTTGCAAGCTAAGTTATTAAAATGTCACTTTGTTAATTTGTTTTCACACGAAATGAATAGTTGAGGATTTGATATTATATTAAAAATTTTAAATAATATAAAATAATAATTCAACTATAAATATATGTTATTTATTGAAAATCAGAAGCAAAATAGACTGAGGAAAACAAATAAAAGAAGGTAGTGGTGGACAAAAATTGATCTTTAGATACTCCCTCTATCCTTGATTAATTGATTTATCAGATTATATTTCTCAATGATCACTCAAATAAAACCAAGTGAACACCCATATTGACTAGAAACCATATTGAGACCTCAAATATGGGTTTTTGTCCTCTTAATAAAGTGATTCAATTACCCAAAGACCTTCAAGCAATCAAAACTAATTGAACTTGTTGTGCTCAATGGGGAGACCTCGCCCAAATAATTTTAAACAACAATACAATTATTTTACATTCATAAGTTGATAAAAATTCTAGAACAATATAGAATAATTTTAATTCATGAAAGAAAAGAGACCTCCATCATTCATTAAAACCAATTCCAGAAAAATATAATTAGAATACACAGAAGTGCCAAACTCAAAAGGGATGAATCTTTGGATCTCTGATGCCCACCACCAATTGGAGTTTAGCTCTTCATGTCTTTATTATCATCAATTGAACTATTACTCTCCAGAATATATCTTCCACAAAATCTCACTCCCTTGGTACAACCCCCTTGAAATGACTATCCTTGTAAAAGGGAGAAGAGGTACAAATTTATAGGGAAAATGAGTGAAGAAATCTCGATCAAACTCTATCCTCTAGATTGCATCGACATTTAGACCAATTTAATACCTGAATTGGGAAATATTCACTTATTTGATGTTGTTACAATATGTCTTCCTCGTTCCTCCACAAAATTTCAGTTTGATTTGTCCACGTATGAAGGTGGTATGGCAGTTTTAGTGCGGAACATTTACTCTGCCAATGCGACTCTTCCTCTTCCACAACTCCAACTTCCAATGCCATTAAGACCATTAATCCCATGGATTCAGACATGGCCTACTTAATGAAAGAGGTTAATTAATTTCTCTTCCAGATCCATTTTAATGTTCAGCTCCAATGGACCGGTTTACCTGGAGATACGAGCTCAGATTTAAAACATTCCAAATCTGTGCACAGTTTTCGAGGTCCAGATTGTGAGCTGATTTTGGGCCTCCAAATGATTGATTGAGATGGAAATCAATAAGTATGAAATTCGGCCCATGATGTATGGAAACCTACAAAAAAATAATTTCACAATTTGTTTTAGTGGGTAAAATAATACAGCTGAAATATAGAAGACAAATAAAACAGTTAAACACCAAAATAAATCCATTTTTGCATTTGAGATCAAAATACCACTAAAACATAAAAATGTGACAATTTCCCATAAAATAACAGTTTGGTGGGATTTAGAACATTGAAATACAGTATTAAATATGTTAATATTATAGATTTATTAGTCATTTTGGCCCTTATGATTAAGGTTGAGTCCCTTATTAAGCCAGTTTTCCTCTTAATCGGTGCAATTAATTTTAATCACTTTCACTAATATTTTTGGTAAAAAACTAAGTTGACATTATTATAAATTATAAATTATTATGATTAAAAATATTGAATTCATTTTTCCAAAGTATAATCACATAATTTTTAGAAATTAATTTAAATTTAATCCCGCATACAGGATGACAAAGGAGGTTCTTAAAGTAAATATGTTCAAAGATTTGGTAAGTTTTTATATTCAATTTCAAAGTCAAATTGATTAAAATGAACAAAATTGTATTAATTTATGTATAATTTATCTAATTTAACCTTAAAATAAATAAAAAATATAAGTTAACATTATAAATAAATTAAATGAAAAACAAATTGGAATCAAAATACGATATTTTTTACTATTCAATAAAAAATGAACCTTCTCAAAAAAATACCAAAAGATCCCCCTAACTTAATTTTGACATTTCACTTCAAAAAATTTATTTTATTTTTCATTTAAAATTTATAAAATATTCAAAATTATTATTTAAATATGTTCTACATTAAAAGGCGGTAAAACTGCCTTTATAAAAATATAGGTTTTTATGTATAGAATTGGATTTGTTTTTATCTTATGAATATAAAGCCTATTTGATGAATCTAAAAATTATATGACTGAATATATAATATATAAAATTATTAATATCATTCACTAATAGTAATTAATTTAACTTATCAATATGAATATCCTTTTGTACATATAAAAATTCTTTTATAAAATCATTCCCTTTATAATCATTTGGTTTCTATATTCATTTATAGTTAATAGGTAACCAATGAATTCAAGTATATATTTTCATAATTTAGTTAATCATATTCATAAATTTTAGTTTAACTGTTATTTTATATCTTATTATATTGCATAATAATATTTTTAATAATATATTATTGTTTGTTAAAACTCTATCTTGCATGTTATGAAAGCCATTGAGGCAATTCGATATTGTGTGTAACACAAAATAACCTTAATATTTCATGTAGATAAATATAAATGTTATGTTTTCTGTAACATAAGATTAAATTGTTGTTTTGTATAAGGAAATATACGAATAAAAATTAAATTTATTCTAAAAAAAAATATTATGAAGTCTTGGGGTGTTACACAATAGGTTCATTGTACAGCCCAAAGGGTATAACTAAAAAATTATAATTTCTGTATCAAGTCTTAAACACCATCATCAAAATGTTAACCTCCTTAAACTTCAGCTAATGATACCCATAGCTTAGATGATCCTTTGAAAAATACTGAGATCCCTTAAGCTGATCAAACAAATTATTGATATGAGGGAAAGGATACAAATTCTTAAAGTTGATATTATTCAGGGAATTATAATCAAGGTAAAGTCTCACTAAAATATCTTTATTTTTAATAAAAAGAAAAGTAACACCCAAATGTGAAGTGATATAAAAAATGAAACCTTTATCTAACAACGCTAGTAACTGATATTTCATTTCTAAAAGTTTCACTAGATGCATTTGATAAGGGGTATTTGAAATAGTCTTAGCATCATGAACCAAGTCAATAATAAAATCAATTTCATGATCAGAAAATACACCATGAAAATCATCAAGAAATACATCCATTTATTGATTCACTACTGGAACATCAATAATTTTAAAATTTTCTTTCCAACAATGTGATCTTTATAAATTTTTATTCCGTCTCTAATCAATTTTTCATCCTATTGGTATATAACCAATGGTATAAAATAATTAAATAAAACATTCATAGCTCTAAAATCAATCTTATAATGATAAAATCAAATCGAATCCATACCCAAAATGATATCAAAATCTTCTATGGGAAATTTAATTATAATTTTAAGAAATATCATCTAACTGATAATAGTAGGGAGATTCCTATAAATCTTTGGTTCTTTAATATTTCCACCTAGATTTTTCACCAAAAGTTATGTAATCTTTTTATGTGATGATATTCCCATTTTACATGAAAATTTCTCTAAAATGAATGAATGTGAAGATCCTTATTCAAAAAATGAATTAGAATATTTCAAATAAACAAGTATCATGCCTATCACCACATCACGTAATAGTTCAACATTAACTAAAGTAGTTGAATATAAATTTCCTACACCTTTCAAATTTTGATCTTGATGATTTCTATAATATTTAAATAAATTTATCCACAAGATAGCATAATGAACCAACTCATTGAAATTAAAACACTTTATCGTTGGATTACTATCACTTACCCTATTCTTTGATTGTTCATGACTCATTCCTTTATAGTCCAGAGATCTATGACCAAACACACCACACTAAAAAACCTTTTAGATCCTATAAAACATTACTTGAAATGTAATTTCCCACACATGGAACATTTTTGGGGCTTACCTCTAGTCTTCTTAGCTATTTGCTTCTCAGTTGGCTTCCAGCTTGACCTTTTCATAT
Source organism: Viscum album (assembly GCA_963277665.1). NCBI lineage: Eukaryota > Viridiplantae > Streptophyta > Magnoliopsida > Santalales > Viscaceae > Viscum > Viscum album. The sequence goes on from OY728163.1 coordinate 129,318,797, forward strand.
AGTTTTCATCTTATGTAACAAAAGTGTTTTCAAACTCCATATAAAATTAATTAGTATAATGAAATAATTTCTCTTAACTTTTAAATTCTCATGTGGAAAAATATATTCATAAACTTAGTTTCAGCATTGAGTAAAATCTAGTAACTTTACTATCAGTGCCCTGAATAAAATACGACACATAACTTGGCAATCTTGTTAATTTTTCTTGATATGTAGCTAAAAATTATTCATCTTATTTACTCAATTCAAAAATTTGTTTCTCCATCCTTAACAAAAAAGTCTTAATGAAATTTTTCTCAAAAAAATATTATTGAATGTTTCCCATTCTAGGGAATCAAGATCATATTTCTCTCTATTATTCTTATTTAAATCCCACCATTGAATAACTTCACCTTCAAAAAGATAAATGAAAATATTTGTCATTTTTTATTCTGAACACCCCTATTAATTCCAAAATCATATTCAGTGCATTGATCCATCCTTCAACTACCATAGGATTTGAGGTTCCAGTGAAATATAGAAAATGTTGTCTCAAAAAATTATCCACTATCATCTTGATCAAATGTAAAAGATCTTTATTATACCTAGAAGTGATACCACCACCAATTATCTATTGTTTCAATTGATCTATCATAGTAACAAACTAATCAGTTCCAATTCCAACTATCCTGAGATTCTTATTTTGAAGGATATTTTCCTCATAGGGACTTTCTAATACAACTTCCTTATTTTCTCTATGGAAAACCATTATGAAAAAAACATAGTTTAGATGAATAAAAAAATTTAATATTCAAATTCTATATCATTTCTAATTAAGCATAAGGAATAATATTTCAAGTAAACACTATTAAAGTTATCCAAGCCTCTAAAACTATCTAAAACTTTTATATGATACCAACTCTAAGGACCTGGACTTAAACATTACATAATATTGAGTTTTAAGTCAAGGAATCATTCACTACATTTTAGGATCTTTTTAGCTGTAGTGTTTCATATAATAAGTTCATAACTCATACATAATAAAACCATATAATAAAAATTGTACACTTCCAATCAATATCCATTTTCATATGATATAAAACTTTTAAGATAAAACATGATTTACTTTCATGAAAAATCATTATGAATTTAAACATAACTTCTTCCTTTCTCTTACCCATCCTTAGATCCTATGGAAAATATTTTAAAACATATGGTGGGAATAATATCGAATAGTACGGGGTTTAAAAATAATGAAAACCATTAGCCATGTGAAAAAAAATGAAAACCCCTGAAATGTTTACCTTTATCTTAATTTTATTTGAGAAAATGGAATAAATCATTATTATATTAAAAACACAAACACTTTTTTTATCAAATAAAATCATTAAAACCCATAAAAATCAAATAAAAACCTTTTTTGGAAATTTAGAGCATCACATTTATAACCCATTTTAAATCCATTTCAAAAATAACTAGATTCCCAGTTAAATACATATAATAAACCCTCTGGTAACTTTATCATTATTTTTTATTATGAAATTGAATATTACCCAACATATTGGAGAACTATCTAGGAACACCCATCATATATTCTATTTCAGACTCACCCAAATCTATATAGATCCACCAATCATATAAGCTATATTGGGATCACCTCTCATTATCTGGGTTCACCCATTGCATAAGATATATCAATTTCATATGTTACTCATATTATTCTAAATTAATATATCATGAATAAAACATTTAATTTTTTTACTTTTTCAATGTAGAACATTTAAAAAACTTATTTATACTCATATGAACATAACTTTTTAATATTAAAATACCATGTTCTTTTAAAAACAATTTTCAATATCAAAATACTCAAAAAATGGAAATATTTTTTTCTTTTAAGAAAAATATAAACCTTATAAAAGAATCGAAACTTCAAATAATGGATTTTGTGGTGGGAAATTTTTTTTGTCACCATGTATGTTAAAATATAACTTCACTTTTTTCTTTGGTAAGGATTTAAATTTTATTAAATGATTCATTTAAAAAAAAATTGAAAGAAAGAAAAAAATTTCTTTATAAAACTCTCATGCCCATATATTTTCATTCATAAAATAATTTTAAAAACACGTAGTTGGAAGAAAAATCAGGTTCGAATGGAAAAATTAAAATATTATTCATTTAAAACGTACCATACCACTATGGAGACATTTGAATCGTAATCACCAAGAAGTCATAAAATTAAAAAACATTAAATATCATTAGAATATAGAAATTATTGATTTTATTGTATATAAACCTCAAAAAAGAATGCAGTTGTATAACATAAAAATATTCCTCAACAAAAAGAAATTGAGACGAAGTCCCTTAAATTGAATTTGATTTATCACATTCGTTATATATTTATAAATAATAAACTTATTTTAGTTATTAACATACTTAAGAAATGGTTTAGTTTTATTTTTATTTTTATTTCACTTATTCCCATTTCATATACAATTAACTAATCAATTAAGTTTATATCGAGTGTCTTGATGATATTAAGATTATGTGTAAAAAGACTTTGATAGGTTGACTATTGGTCAAAGTGGTCACTATTTCTACATATATAGAATAATATTCATGAAATTGTTATCTTATTTATGCATTAATTATAATTTTTAAACTATTCATGGAATATTATTATTAAAAATGAACTTTTTTGCAATATTGGAGATGGTGGGTCAAACATATGCATGAGTAATGTTCCCATTTTTCAAACATCATTATAGAAGGGAGTTAAGTAATATTTTATCTTTCCAGAATAAACATAATATCATAATTACAATATTATTTCCTTGAATACATATATATATATATATATATATATTATCATCCATGTGATGTGGGGGTGAAAACATTATCTCATTGCTTTGTAGAGGCGGTAGTCTGTACGTACAGACAAACGAAGCTATAAGTTTTTAGTGGGTGGAAAGATATGAAAAAAAATGTATATTATGTTCTAGATAATAACTATTTAATTATTATCATAATAATGTCACATATATTCATATATATTAACCTTATTAACTTCCATGAAATGTCTTAATGTTAAAAGAATCACATCTCTCTGTGAGGAGGTAGCCTATTGTACACACAAGCAATGTTATCATATCTCCAAAAAATGGAAAGTAAGTACATATATGTGATATCATAATTATAAAATTATAATAATGTTAAAAATATCAAATTTATACTTTAATTTCATCATTATAACATTATGTGATTGATGATGATGAAAAATGAATGGCATCAGTTCACGAGGAGGTAGTCCGCTTTACACACAAAGGATAGTTTCATTTACCATTTGATAAAAATGAAGATGGATTTTGGTTATCACATAATAATAATAACATATAAAAATAATGGATATATTTCTGTTATTATATCATAATAAATTAAGAAAATTTGAAGGATGTGGGAGAAGAAACAAAATAAAGACAATCAATTAAGTATAATACATCTTCTTCGGAAAACCTCCTTAGGTTATCATGAAAAACAATTCCTATGATGAATTTATATTAAAAAAAAGGATTCATGGATATTTTTATGAAATTAATGAATTGATTTGGCTTGGTGATTTTTGATCCAAATGGCATTGAATTACTGAATAGAATAGGAGAGGGTGTAGGCATTAATAAGTGAGGTGAGTGTCACACTTGTAATTTTTTAAAATAAAAAGTTGTTACCATGTTTTTAACATTCCAAAAGGATTTAAGATGGACCATTATAGATACTTAGACATTATAAGATAAAAATATTGCCATAAAAATATACTAGTTTTTAGTTAATTTTAACCCTTGACTTTTTAGTATAACCTTGGGTAAACATATTTTTACCTTAACCGCTGTAATATTTTTTTACTATTTTAGAAATCCATTATAACCTAAAATTTAGTTGAACTTATTAGATAATATAAATATTTTTTTATAAAAAAAATTAACCCATTTTCCACATAATGGTCAGAATTTAATTTAAAATTAAATCTACAATCATGATAAAAATTGGTTTTTTAAGAAGAATATATTTCAGGTAATGGATGATTTTATACTAAATCAATGAATTATAACTATAATATTATGAATTTAAATTAATATTTAATTATATATAATCTATTAATTTTATTTAAATCATTATTCATTATGGGTGTTTATTAATAATTAAAATAGCGAAACATTATTCATTTTAAAACAATTATCAAAAAAATATCATTTTAAAACCAAAAATAAATTTATATTAAAATCCAATATAAAGATGATTAAAAATTAATTATTTAGAATAAATATAAATAAATAATATTTATGTTTCCTGAAATCAAATTCCAAATATAATATGACTTTTAAATTACTTTATTTATTGAAAAGAAATAAATTTTTTAAAAAATTCAATATTTTTCACTATTCACTGAAAAATCAATATTTTCTAAAAAATCATGATATTTGATTGTAAGTTAGTTTTTATATGATTATTTTAAAAAAATATTCATTTTTTAAATTAAAATTATAACATATTATAATTTAAACATTTAAATAAAAAAATTTATTAAAAGATTTTAGTTAAAATTATTTCCTTTTTTAATTAAAAAGTTACTTATTATTCTTATATTGAATATAACTATATAATTCATATTAAAAAACATGGAAATGATTTATTATATAATTTCCCCAGTTTTAACAATATATATGATATTAATTATGTAACAATTATTCTTTATTAGTTAATTGTTTACTACATTTCTTTCATTCCATCCTTCGAAAAATGGAAACATCACTCGTGTGTACGTATGAATTAACATCTCCATAAAGATATTAAATTAATTTTTCATATTCAATTTATAGGAATATTTATTAAATTGTATAAAATTAATAAATATGATAATAGTGAAATGGTTAACATTCTATATATGCTTGAACTGTGATCAAAGTATAAGCATTGAAACTGATGAATAGAAACATTCTTGAAAAATGAAACAGTTGTCCCCAGGAACATGGATTTTGATAAAGAAATATTTATAAATTAGTGTTAATATTTTATAAGTTAATAATATATGGTATTATATTAATGAATATAGTTTTATCATAGAACTATAATAAATCTAAATTTATTATGTAGGAGGTTTGAATTCATATAAAGTAGTAAGATACTTGAGGTAAGGGTTTATGTTTTAATCTCATTTCTTTTCAATATTGTGTATAAAAATATAAATTGAGATAAATTATAAGGATTTTATCCATTAAACCCAATATATATTCTTATACTATTTTTATTCATGAAATTTTTAATTAATAGAACCATTTTCCCCTCTTTAGTACTTAAAATGGCTTAGAAAATGTTTATACGAAAAACTGACTTTATTTTTTCTTTGGTAGGTAATATTTTTTTTTATATGTACATATTTTCATTAAAAAAATTTCAATAATTTTTATTAATTTTCTCTAATTATTAGTCAAAATAAATTTTATCCATAATTTACATTCAATAATTTTTTTTAAAAATAATATTTTTTTCATTTTCCGAATGAGGTACATTTCAAAAAATATGTGAATAAAATATTTGTTTTAATGTATTCTGCATGAATAAATTTTAACACCATTATGAATACTCATTTATTTGAAGAATAAATTATAATGTTCTATGGTTTTTTTTCAAGAAAAGTTATCTCATTTTTTTTAAATTTCTTTTTATTTTATATTAGAAATTTGAAAAGGAAAGGGTTTCTTCATCATGAAATATTCTGGTAATTATTTAAATTAATTTTTCATCTATGATAAAATCCTTTAATTTTAATTTTGCTTAACTATGGATATGATCCAATTATTCAATTCAATTATTTTGTCTAAATGATTAATTATGATGATGTGTTATGTATAATTCTATAAAACCAATTACTTTTCTTTGGGTTAACTATGTTAAGATGAGATCTTCATAAAACCCTTTACTTTTCCCCTAGTTATACTATGATTAAATGATGTATTACTGTATGATCTTGTAGTTAATTATGGTTTAAGTTTATATGATGGATTCTTCCATTATATCCCTATAATTCATTAGTTAATGATGAATAACTATGTCATGTGTGAACCTGATTTCATATTCAACACATTATGCATGGACATGGGTTCATTTCCATAAGTTTATGCATGGACTAGGTTTCATGTACATATGTTTATGTGAGGATATTATTTCATGACCTAAACTTAATGAGTGAACCTCTTTCTATTTATAAATTTTCTCAATTTTATAAGATTATTTTTTTCCACATTACTATGTTTACAAAATTCACTCATAGCTCATGATTTACTATTTATGATTTCATACTCTTATGAATTTTCTCTTTTGTTATTATAAATCATTTTACTATGACTCGTGATTAATTATCTATGAATTTATTAGGTATGACCTTATAATTTTATGATCATTTTCTCAAAAACTTATGCTTACTTATGATCATTGATTTATATCTCCTATGTTTACCCATACGGATGATATGAGATCACCGTTTCTTATGTTTCCTTTCTATGAGTTATGAAGAATTGTTTTATGTAGGGTATGTCTAATAAGTTTACTATGTGATAATATATTTATGGGAGATAATGAAGATCTTCCATGAAATAACATGATTATGTATCTTGTGTCCAAAGACACTAAATTTTTATGGTCCTCATGAATTCATAATTGTAAAATGTATTTAATATTCACATCTAATGATAAATATTTATATATGAAATGATTAGGTAACCTTAGGATTTAATTTAATACCATTGTCTAGTTATATTCATGGAAATTCAAAAAATATTCTTCTATTAATTCCTAGACATAACTGAAATACAATTATCATAGTTTTATTTTAATAGTCACCCTTAAAATAATTGTTTTCTCGGATTCACCAATTTGTGTGTATATCACTTTACCAATAAATCCTTCAGTCGTTTTTGACTTCAAGAACAATAGTTAGGGATCCTCCATCCATTTTCTTCTTATTCTGTCAAATCCCACTAAGGTTCAACTCTACCTCAAACATTTTTTAATATTTAACATTATTAGAATATTTTTTTATATTCTAACATTCTTCTATATTTCTTACTCTAAACTCCTTCCTCTAAAAACATATAAAAGATGATCTATTTTAGTAAACTATTTATTCTTGAGTGAAACACCATATTCTTTGAAATATGTATTTTACTATGACTATTATAGAATACACTTTATTCCCTTTATTCTATGTATGATCCTTCAACAAACCCATTAACTATATAATATATTTCCATACTTCCATTATGGTAATGAAATATTATTATATGGTTGATAAAGTGAATATTTATTACATTATTGATATAATACTTATTTTAGTTTCAATATGGGTGATAAAAATCCCATTTTACATCTTTAGGTGTCTAAAAAATGGAATACATACAGTCATGGATTAACACATTCTAAATCTTTCAAAATTATTCTATATGTACTATGATGAAGAACACATCATTATTTCATGCTGAAATTTCATTTTAATATTCACCCCAAAAATATGTTTTCCTCCTTAATATCCTTTATCTCAATCCTTCATTATAACTAAGCATTAATCACTACAATACATTTCATTTTTAAATACACCTAAAAAATACCATCTATATATAAGATATGTATGATAAAAATATCATTATTTATAATATTATGATAGAATATATGATCTTTACTATAAAAGATAAACTTATTCTCTTACATAATGGTATTACACAATCAGTTCCATAACCAGGGAGATTTCTTGAACCCGCACAAACTCATTTTGTGATTTCACATCAGGTTGCATCTAAATTCATTAAATCCTTATAGTTTCACTAGGAATAATTATTCCTCCTAATCACTATGATATATATTTGTATTTACATCCATTCATTGAATATGTTATACTTTTCCCACAACCATTCTAAGTACCTTTTGTGTGTTTTTTGTGTTTAACAACTAATGATAAAATATTACTAAAGTCCACTCCTTACATTAATTTAAAACCTTTCACAACTAAACTTTCCTTGTACCGCATCTGAATATTTTCATCTTCATTATATTAGAAGATCCATTTCTTCTATACATTCTTCTTTCCTGTAAAAAATTCCAAAAGATTACATGTTCTATAAGTATACAAGGTGTCTATTTACTCCTTCAATTTTGACTCCCATTATTCTGTATTGTAATGAATTTATGCCAAATACAGGTTTATAGAGTCTGTACCATATATAAGAATTAGATAATTAATATCTGAACCATAACATTTCAATATTGTACTAAATATAGTCTTTCACCTTAAATACTAAGGCTATGTTCCTTTTGGAACTTCTTTTTCCCAAATATTTCCTTGAGGATCTGAAATCCCAAAGCTTTTTTAGTGCATCTAATGATGGTATAACCTCTGAAATATAACCTCCATTTGAATCTCAACACTCTATAATATCAATATCTTCTATAAGATTGGTTCATTATAAAAATTTTCGATGTTCATTTTAGGTCAACCAAGGTATGCTCCACTAATGTTTTGTTCTAAGTTGTATCATCTATTGAGTTCCAATCTATCTATATGATCCCTTTATTGAAGTAAAATTTCATTTTTCTATGTCTATTAAAAGTTAATTATCTAATATTTAAATTTAAAATTAATGATTTTAGTATCCTGTAATGAAATATACTCAATAATTTTGGATAAAATATCCCTATTTCTAAAATCCCCATGAATATATAAAATGCAAACAAATCTATTGATGTGGGGCACATTGACAATTTTAAGTCCACCTTTATTTTGGAATATCCTTCACTATTGGATTAGAATTAAATCTATTAATGAGGTATGAAAAAAATCATAACTTTAGACCAATAATCAATGGGAAACCTAGAATTAATTCTCATGGTTTTGGAGATCTCGCATATTATCTAGATCATTCCCTCTACTACAAAATTTTATTCTAGAATTAAAGGATCCATATTGTCAAAATGTATTATTTTCTTCTATAAAAACCATCATAACACTCTATTTACATACTACCCACAATTATTGAAACTCAATAAATTCAGATCTATTTCTACTGTGTATATCCATTGAATTGACGCTCTGAAAACGTTAGACTTATACTTAAGAAAAACACCCACACCTTTTTTCTCACATTGTTAGTGAATGAAAAAAATGACCCTCATGAGACCAAATTAGAGACATCCCTCCTATATCTGTATATAGTAGCTATATGTTACTATTCATTAGTGTTATTCCATTATTATTTAAAAATACATTCTACTTTTTCTAAAGGATAAACTGTTCACATGTTTTGTACTCCAAAATATTTTGTTGACACATTCCATTTATAGAAAATAATTTCATCCCCATTTAACCCATGTTTCACAACTTTTACATTCCATAACTTGTTTTTCCGACCAGTGTTGTATATTCTGAACTCTTGGTAAGATTAAATATTTCTTCTTTTACTCCTTTGGACACCACTATGTAACTATGTTTTGTACTACTTTCCACTTCATTGAAAATCACATAAGAACTTGAATCATCTAGATGAATATCTAATATTAAATAACCCTATAACCTTTGTATTTTTCTCACATATTGAAACACTAAAAATTATTTTCTCTGGGTCCGAGTGTTCACATCACATTTTACAACTATTTAAAAAAGTACCATAATCTATTAGATCCACCTTTCTAAATGTTATATAAAGATATTTTTACTTTCCCCTATCATATTTTGAGTGAAATTAAGCCCTAGAATCATTGATCCATGATTCTAAAGGATTGGAAACACTTAATAATAAATTTCTTTCCCTGTTAGTTTTAATATTTGTTATACATACAAATTTAAACCTTATAGAATTTATCCTCTAATATTTGAGAAATTTATTTATGTTCAACTTATTCCCATAATCCATGCATTTGGATCTAAGATTTTCTGATTTCCCTAAACTCTTCTCTATCTTCCCCTTTCACCTATCAAACTTTATTCTTCTTGTTGAGTATAATGTTCCCTACCTTCCACACTAAACGTTTTTATAATATCACCATTGACTTATGTTTTCGGATATCCTCTTTAAGAAAAAAATAATAAATATCCTCAAAAAATAGTTCACTTTTACCACTTTAATTACTTAAAAAATTAACCATTTCATATAATGTTTCTAGAAGTGATGAAAGAATAATTAATTCCTACACATCATTAATGAAATTTACTCCAAGAATCTCTAACTAACTCTCAATCATGATTAACTCATATAGACGATCATCCATAGACCATACTTATAATTTCATCATTCTGAAATATCACTATAACATGAACACATTTTTCATTTCAGATATATTCTCATATATGATTTCAAGATTTAACATTAATTCAATAGTTGTCTTCCACTCGTGAATATTAAAGGCTACATTCTAGGCCAATGTAAGTCAAACAACACCAAGTCCAATCTGATCACGTTTTATCCATTCATTTTTATCTATTAATTTTGGTTTTATCCCCTTAAAAAAACATCATTATTCTACTAATATATATAATTTTTAATCTATATTATATATAATTTGAATTCTGAGTCATAAAACATTTTAATATAGATAAATTATTGTTCTAATGTTATTCCTTTTTTAATGAGTAAAAACCCACTGAAACAGAAGATTTATAAGGATATAAAACCTCAAAAATTCAATATCAAAGATCCTATACCACTATTCTTGTTGGAACCCATTTTCTTTTGTACTCCATTCTGAATAATCACTTACATAGTAGGGTTCAAAACAATTGGAACTAGAAACACTCGATGTGTTTTTAAAATAGAAGGAACTATGATACAACTTCTTACACATAATCCTCGTGATCACTTAAGAAGCTATTTTAGAACCAAAACAAGATAAAGAATGATATAAATCACAAAAAATATAAAATAATAATAGATTGAAATGGTTCAGACATATTACTACCCCATATAAGAAACACTACTTCTTTTACTGAAAACAAAAGAAGAAAAATGCAGGATAATGATACAAAAATGATGATCCTAATCATATATTTTTATAAGAGTTTATCCAATCTATTTATTTTAACCACTTTCCAAAATTTGAAATATATATTTCCTTCTTATATATGTGAATGTGCCTCTATTTGGTCAAATACACTAGTTGATGCACTTTCATAACTTATTATTCCCAATAAATAGTTCCATAAAATTGATTTATTCATTCATATCCCTCATAAAGAATATTATGTATCTTTTTTGAACTAAGAAATAATTCTTATGATATAACATAAGATTTAATAATATTTTATCTAGAGATTTTACTGCACTTCCATCATCCATATTGTGTTGTTACATCTTCCACCGATTGCACCAATTGTTTTTCTAAACTATATTCCACTTCAAAATGTAACTTATTTTATTTTAATTCCTTTATTTGGTTTTTATCATTGAAAATTTTGAAATACAACTTTCATAATTTTGATTATTTATATGAAAATGGTCATACATTAATTTTAACGCACTCTATGTCAGGATCAAAGTGGTACCAACTACATTCTTGAAATGACTAAAAAAAGTGGACTTGCATCCTGGATCCAAAATGGGGTATATACTCAATGATTTATATGGAAAACCCATACCTGGTATCAGTAAATCCATAAGGGGGTTACCAACCCCATATAACAAACATGGAACCTAATTCATTATCGACAATGGATCAGCCAGGGGGGTTCCAAATCCTATGAAATATATGGTCAAAATGAATTTGATAACCTAATTGCATAGTGACACCAATGGAAATTGGATTTTACTTTATTAAAACCATTAAATGACCAAATTATGACAAATGAACCAACTTAAGAATACCTTATGGGCAATATACTAAATACCATAGTTTTTCATTTTATTACCAAAGTCCCTGCAATAGAAACTATTAGTCATCACATCCTAGTTTTGTTCCCTAGTATAAAAGCTAGACTCATGAATATTTTGAATTTTTTCCTAAACTTCATGAACCAACCTTAAAATAAACCTAAATCCATACATCATCCCTATGATATTATGACTCTGATATGACTCAGAAATGACCTATCACATATTGGGTTGAGGAATCTTATTTTAAGATTTTAGACCATTGATTCTAGGTTCAGAATGTGTTGGATACTTCTAGAGGTTTAAAATTTATTTTTTTGGACTCTTTTATTTGACAAATATGTAGGATCATTCAATGTACCAATATGATTTTCCCCTAGGTCTCACCTATGTGAAATGGGAAATTACAAAATGTCCAGAACTAGGCCTGATCTTGGGCAAGGAATGTTATTGTTCGGATGGTCTACCATGACCAACAAGTCCCCTCCAGGGCATAATAGAGGCCACATACATGACCAAAATACCCCATGCATTTACACCAGGTCATGGTTGAGGGCATGGTGATGGGGGTTATATAGTACAAAACATAATTCCAACTACTAATCTTTTGGTTATGGTTACTCAAGCCACCTCAAATCACAAGGGAGGGTTTTAATTCATTTCTAAACTTTTTTTATCTATTAAACTTACCTCCCCAATTTTTATCTTATTTCAAATTAAAAGTTTTCTTAAAGGGTTTTGGGAATTCCAACTTATCTTATTGGTGCACTTGGATCAGTTCATATTATTTCTTTGTATGAGATTAATGAAAGGTATTATAGATGTATGATTTCATGATCATTATGTGCTAATCATTGAAGATCCTTCATTTTCATTGGTTTTAGACCCCTTATAGGGTGGGTGATAATATCATTCTTGATGTTGGTGTTTTTGAAATATAATTTTTATCCATTGAATCAATTATTTCATTCTTGATTTAAAAAAGATTTCTAACAAATTTCCAAATCATGATTTGAGTTTCTTGATAATTATTTTGAAATTTCATAGTGTGTAATGAAACATATTTTCCTATGTATTTTAAAATAATTATTACTTTTCTAGAAAATTATTCGATATTGAAATGAGTGATTTGAGGGATTATTTTTATGATGTTTTTTAAGAAATGAAAGAATGAATTTTTTTATAGATTTTGAATGAAATATATTCTTTAAAATTGAAGTGTTTTCATAAAAACAATTTGTTGATTATTTTATAAATGAAATAGAATTTTTGAAACATTGATTTTGGTTTCATGAATGATTTTTTATGAAATTGGTTTGAGATGGATGATTTTTCTTAGGATTGATTAATTTCAATCACATGGATCCCTAGGAACTTAGGTGTCTTATCCAAAAAAAGCATTCCTGGAATGTATTAGATCTAAATTAAAATGGATGGATGATTACAATGCTTCTAATATTTAAATGGGGAAGAGAGTTAATTCATTAGGGTGGAATCGTATTCCCCCTCGACCAAAGATCCTCGGATGGGTGGCCATAAAGAGTTGTATTTCACTAAGATGTGTGGGGTTTCCTTTACGTTGATCTAACTAACCTCATTGAATATTACCATGGCGCTATGATTTAAAATTATGTTAAATAATTTATACTTTATAGTGATTATTAAATGATATATTGATGCCATATATTTATAGAAATTATAATTCATGCCAATTTTAATTAAAATTATTATTTGTACTAATTTAAATAACTTCCATAAAAATTATTCAAAAATAATGAATTAATTTGAATTATGATAATATTAACAATCGAACTTTTATTTAAAATTGAGAATATTTGTTTAATTTATATAGACTTCTTATGAAATTATCGTTGTCCTACTTGGGTAGTGTTTCTAAGATTGTACTTCTGACTTTGGGAATATGTGGACTTTCTTTTTCCAGGTCCAGGAAAGGGGAAATAACTACTTAGAGGCATTAGTTATTTTTGTTAGTGGTACCTTATGATTTGGCAGTGATAAGTGGATTATTTGATGAATATATTATGAGGAGATCCTATTGATTGTGTTTATGTTGATCATTAAGATGTTTTTTCTTCTTCCATTTCATATTTTTTACTTGTCTACTGTGTATAGTAGTTCACTTGATAACCATATTGGAATTCTGACTATTTTTGGAATCTTTCCGCTGTTTAATTTTTGTTTGGTTATACTTGTGTAAAAACTGTTCCCCTTGATCATTTCTTGATTCCCAAGCACTAGTAACCTAATCATGGAGATCATTAATTCCAATTATGTTATGTCAGTGCTAGACTAGGTTTCAGTTTAGAAGATTATCTAGGTCAGTTCATGAGAAGTAGGTACCAAAGGAGGTTTCATCTCTTATAGGATATTGGTATGCAGTTTGGGATGTCTTGGAAGATAGGATATTAGATTTTCGGAACATAAGGGGTAGGTTATGAGAAGGGGCCTAACTATATCTTATTATAATAATCCTTATGTTACCATGGGTAGTTGGGAAAAGTGTATTTTAGGAGTTGGTTATTCAGATTCTAGTCTTCTCATTAACATTTATATAATATTTGTAATCCCAAAGTAACATGATGAGGGAATTTGAAATTTTTTCTAAACATAATCCATGATTAAATGAAAATTTTAATTTTTTGAAAAATAAAATGATTAAATTTTATCTATAAAAATAGATGAAAGAGATTATAGATATTATTTCAAATATTAAGTAGAGTTTTAATAATTTGGAGGAATGTGAAATTATTTCTTATAGGATTATTGAAATTTTGAAATATCTAAAATTAAAAGAAAAATATATCCACATTATTGATTAGTAGGATGTTACTATAAATGAAATCATTGAAAAATTTAGAAAATAGTCTGAGTGAAGTGAATAATTTTTTAAAGAGAAAGTTTAAAAACTAGATCGCTAGGGTCAATCAATTTGGTAGTTAAAAAATATTAATATTCATTAGATAAAAAATATGGAAAAAGGATAATGGAATATCAATTCTTAATAAGATAAGTTGTTATTTCAATAGAAACAAGTCAAGAATCACAAAGAAATGATCATGGAAACTAAAAATAAAGATTAAAACATCAATTTTTTATGTTTATATTTTTTGATGTAATAACTAATCTGTTGGTGTTGTATCTCCAAACATAAAATCTAATTCTATTTGTTGAAATGAGTAATATTTTTATTATTATTCAATCATAGTTTGATTTAAATCCTTTCAAATTATTTTTTATTTACTTTTTTATATATGAATATTTTAATTCACAAGAACTTGTTTTTCCAAATGCATATATCAAGGGATGGATTTTATTTATGATTTTATTATAATATTCTATATTAAAATTTTATATTAATTAATTATATTAAATTTTATATTAAATATTTTTAACTTTTTTTCTAATCTAAAAGGGGTGAAATTTATGAAATGATATGATAAGTTTCTTTTTTTTCTAAATCTATCTAAAATAAGTGGAATATTTTATCAAGGGGAATAAAATACAATTATAATGTGAAATCCATTTCATTGGAATAAAAAAAATTATTATAGGAAGCAATTTTTAATGTTAATTTCTTTGAGTGATTTATAATTTTCAACAAGGGGTGATTCTTGGGTGATATTTCACTTTTATATATATTTTTTCAAAAACACAATACACTTTAGTTTAAATTTTATTTTACTTGATTTTTGTTTTACTTGTTTATATTGTGAATGATGAAAATCCTATAATCTTAAATCAAAATTATTTAAGTCTATGTTGATTACTTTTAAATCCATAAAACTGATGTTTCATTCCAGACTATTATCATAAAATATTGATCACTTTATAGGAATATATTTAAGTTATTCAATGATTTACTACATTGTAGAATCCTTTATAAGGTGAATATTGCTGCTTTTGATTCCATTATAACTGTACCTAGGGTTTCAAAAATATAACACTTTGAGTGTCATCTATAAATAAATCCACACATTTTAGGAATAAAATATGATAATTAGATAATGATTAAAATTATTTAAATCTCATAATATCTACAATAGTATGTTTTTGAGTGATTACAATTATATTTTCTTTTTGATAATATTTTTAATAGTTCTATTGTGATATTTTCTGTATAAAATTCCTAAATTTTTTCATTGAAATAAATTGTGTAATATACCATAGTGTTGAGGATCCTCTAATATGTGGAAACTAGATGATATTGATAATTGTGATCATGGGATTCAATGTGGAAAATAAACATTTTACTAATCATCTTGATCAAATATTTCCAATGATGAAGATAGAACACCATCTAACATGTCTATAGTTAAGAGTTTCTATAACTGTTAATATAATGTACCTTATGATAGGTATACATTTGAGTAATTCTATGTCTTGGAAGACAATGTACGTTATTATATGTTTATAGTTGAGGGTCTTCTAGGTTGGAAGTATGATAACATAGATTGTGTTTATTGATCCTCAATACCCTTTGGATTAAAATTATGGTTTTATAATATCATTTAAAAGAGTATATGGTATCTTAACCAATACAACATGACTCTTTAATTTCTCTTGATTATTTTATGTGTTATTTCTATTGTGTTTATATGAGTATTTCTAATAAAATTATTTCTACTACATTTAATCTTTCACTACTCTGGTATTTGGATTGATCATAAATTCATAATTTAGATTATTTTACTCTTGAGGAGAATAAGAGATTATAAGTTATTTTTAGACAAAGAAATCACCCAATAATTTAGTGTGTTAGTCATCTGTATTTTTTATAGTTATGGTTTTCCTTTGAGAATTTGTTTTTCAGGTATTTACATGCACACATATTTGATAAAATTAATTTATTAATCAAATATTAAATACACATTAAAATTCAACCAACTTAGAATCACACTAAATTCTTGGAAAAGGGTAAAAATAGTATCCCAATACCATTAGAATCATCAAAAATATTTTTGAGGTTATTTACTAGGGTTTATTTACTATTTTTACACCTAAAAGGGGATTGAGACTCTAAAACTAAATAATGTGTTACGTCTTCTTAATGGAAACAATTTGGTCACTAGAGAGACATTTTCAATGATTTCTGCCTATTTTATTTTGTGTGGTGTATATATTACCCCAAAAACATATTTTATCGTAAATTATTATTGATTAATGGGATATAAATTTTTATTTTAGGTATCTCTTTTATTTTATTTCCATTCACAAGTAACAAAATGCATAAGGGGTTCGTTGAACCCAATCTTCTTTCATTAAGTTGTGGTCTTCCCTCTTTAATCATATATTCTTATAATTTGGGAAATTTATACCCTCTAACTCTCTTATATTGAATTTTTTATTACTTTACAGAATATTTGGATTTCAATATCATGATATCCGGTGTTATTGATTCTTACCTCATAAAATATGACATTTAAATGAAATGATTTGCCTCTTTATTATAAATATTTATTCTCTTAGTATATATTATTTTCTATCCCAATTATATATTTTAAATATTTTTAAATTAAAATATATATTTTCTCTTATAAACCTCATATTTAACTTTAATTACGTTTAAAATTTAATTTTATACTCCATCCATCGATGTGGGTTACTGCGGCCCATTTAAAGACACTGAATGGTATTCCATTCATTTTTATTACAATTTCATGTCAAAGACACCAAGTTTCTTCTGCATTAGCTTTATTTCATTTCATTGTTCCATTATTATCTTTTTAATATATATTTATAAATTATTTTTCTACATTTTGATAATGATATTTAATGTAACATCAAATATTATTTTGATGACAACATCACAAAAGTTTAAGAAATAATTTTCCTAATTTCTATTCAATTTTCCTCTCTTTTTTATCTAGTTTAATTTTTAATGAAATTATTATATGACAAAAACATATTTTAAATGTTTTTATAGAAATATTATGATTTTGTGTATTTTCTTGAAAATTATATTTAAAAAACTCCAGTCACTATTGGTAAGTATTTTTGTATTATATAAATGTTAAGGAATTTATTTCCTAAATCTATGGAGATTTCATATCTTCCTCTAAAGGATTTTTCATATATAAAAATACACTTGAAAACTAACCAATTTTAACATTAACTATGTTATATTCATTTTCATTGTGGTTTTTTATAAGTGATTGATATTTTTAGACTCTCACTAGATTAAATATCATTAATCTTATGTATATGTTGTATTGTTATAGTAAAACATTAGTGAGAAAACATATCCATAATTTCAATTTTCATTCTTTATTGTTATATATGTATAAATATAATATTTATTCAAATACCATTCAATCATGGATACCCTAAATTTTATTCCTATAATTAAATATTATTAACCAAGATAACAGTAACACTCAATAAACTGAGTAAATCAATTGACATTGTTGTATATACTTTTATACTTATTGTACGAATACCCTATACATTATTTATCATATTGGAGTGCATATAAATTGATAAACTCATTATTTCATTATATTTATACTTTATTTTCATGACATAAATCACTCTTTGATTTTACTAGATTTATGATGGATTTCTTGATCATATAGAACACACACACACAGCCACATTATTATTTGATGGATGATACCAAAATTTTAAACCCTATAATGTATTTTGTAAAGCCCTATGTCTCGTTATATTACTATATAATATATGGACATGATGTAGTTAGTTGGGTTCACAATGTTATACTCAAATATTATGTGGTTAGTTTCTTCTACTATGTTATACATGGTCATGATGTATCTAGCTTTGTTCACTATAGATTGATGGTTTTCTCGACATCATTAACATATTTTATAATTATCTATTCTTATTCATGCGTCAATTTATCATTTTATGTCAGTATGTTTCATGATTATTTTAATAGGATTTCCAAACCTTATTTCATAGTAAATTTTATTTTTCATGGTCAAACATTTACAAATTTTAGGCCATGATATGTGATTTTGTTATTATACTACATGGTCTCTTCTTATGATTTTATGTTTTCATTACACTAATCTTTCCATTTCTCCCATTTTCATATATCTTACATGTTTATGAGACATTGATTAACTCCTCTATATCTCATTGAGATTTTTTTATCCCTCACTAAGAATTCGAGGACATTCATTTATAATGTTCATTATTTCTCCATTAGATCTTAGGAGTTAAATAGTTTTTCGCTTATTTATAAGTGTTATTTTGTGAAGGATTTTATTTAAATTAAATATTGAATGTACAAGGTGATGATGTATTGTGTATAGAGTTCTTGATGTCATTAAACATTTCAATCTAGTAGTTGGTTGTAACTCTTGTTGAAAATGAAATGTAAGTATGTGCAACCCTATAATTCTATGTGTACAATTTGGGGTCGCATTTGGTATTAGAGTAGTGTTTTTTTTTGAGAATTTATATTCCTGAAAATTTGGATTTATAGCTTTATATAGACAACCATACCCTTTAGATTACAAGGATGAGTATTTATATTATGATAACTTAAATTCAACATTTCCAATGAATTTATGATAGGTTGTATTATAAACTTACCATTGATAATGTTTAAGATACCATTAGATTTTATTATTGTGGTTTGTGAAAATAGGATAAAACATTAGAAAGTGTTTACTAGTGAGTTAAAATTGTGGGGACACAATTTCTTTAAGGGATAGTATATAATAATCTATACTTTCTATGAATAACCCCCCTTAAACTTTATATTTAATTACTAAATTCATAAAACATTTTTAAGGTAAAATCCTAGAATATATTTGAATATTTAACATTTAATTATATTACCTTATACATGTTTTTCTGTACAATCATAATTTTATTATATAGGAATATCATAAATGAATTATATGTAATATATTTTACAAAAATAATTACTTTAATACATCATTATAGAACATTTTATATTAAGGATAAATACATTCTATAAAATTAATAATAATACAATGAGATAATAAAAAAAGGGATGACGTGACCATAAATTAGAAATCAATTGAGTCCTAGCCTAGCATTAAAAAAATCTATAACAACACTGAAAAATATATTATACATAACACAATCATTTTTCAAAAGAAATGTAGATAATCTGGAAAGAAAAAAATGAAATGAAACTGGAAAAATAAAAATTTGATTATTAGAATCGAAAAATAACCTTAAAGAAAACTAATGAAATAACCTCCAAAATAGTTTTTACCATCAATGAAATAAGTATGTATAAATATTATAATACCATATGATTATTTCTTAAATCACATAATTGAAATTACAAATAAACATTCATTTGTTAGAAGGTATAATTTATATTATTAAGTAAAATATTAATTCTTATTGAATTTATTAAATTAATTCTCCTAAATGATAAAATTATTTTTTCAATATTTGTTTTTATAATTATCAGTTAAAAATTAGTTGAGATCATTTTTTTTATTTTTGAAAAAGTTTGAAATTTGGGTGAATAGTATAAAAGTAGTTTTTATGTATACAATAAGTTTTATGAAATCATTATGATAAAAATATGACTCAGTAATTTATAAAAAAAAATTGAATAATTGAATTTTTTTAATGAATGATATTATATATTTAAAAATAATGAACATAATTTCAAAATTTATATATCAAATTTCAAATTCTAAATTATATTTCATTACAAAAAAACTATTTTTGATCCTTTTACATTGAATAATATATTTCAATAATGCCATCTGATTTTGAGTGTGTATAAATATGAAAATAATATATATATATATATATATATAATAAAACACTTTTTATAGTTATCTTGTTGAAAAATATTAATACTTTTAATATAAAATAAAATATTAAATATTTTATTCAAAGACACCCCTCCCATTTCCTTACAAAAACAAACCCCTAAACCCCTTTATATTCACTTCCAAACCATATTATAGTATCAAATATCAACTTAAATCCCCCTATAAACCATCCAATCCATTTTTATGATGCATTGATCTAACAAAAATACCATCCTCTGAAGACTTAAGGGGTACTCTTAATGTTTTATCAAAAAGAGAAATGTAATGGTTTTAAAACCCATGCCTTTTGTTTTTTATTATGTTATTAACCCCTATAAATCAAATAATACTCAAAGAAACTTCCAAATATTAGAATAATTAAATTATAATTTATTTATGAAAATAAAATATTAGTTATTTTTTCTCCTGATTTAAACTCTCTTAAAATCATCATTCTTGCATGTTATTTTTATACTATCTAAGTGCATGATGATGTATTATTTTCACATACACCTTTCATAAATAATATTAAAACATTATCCAATATATATATATATAACTTTAATAAATATTTAATTTTATCATTATTATTCTATAATGATAAATATTTCATAATAGTGATGATATTTAAAGAAAACAATTATGGTAATTTTAACATTCTAAAACAAGATTATGAAGAAATGCATATGGATTTTAAACTATTTTAGAGAATATGTTGAACTATTGAAATATTAAATTTACATAATTACATCATCCATATAATTTTATATTTTTTTGAGCTCATGGAACCATTGGATAAAGAACATCGAGTGTTACAGTTACATTTAAGTATATTTCGAATTTGGGTTCGAACAATCTTAAATCGATCAATATAGAAAAAAAATTAATCTAATAAATAAATAATACAAGATAAAAAATGTATTGTAATATATATAACAAACAAATAAGGTATTTAATTATTTAATTAATCTATTTACTTTGACTTTACAATTTTTTATAGAAGTATCCAAAGAAATTCAAGACCCGAGCTAAGGGTTTTCCTTCCAAATCCACATTATTTTTATATATTATTTCCTTATTGTCTATATTATATTATATATCTCATATCCAAATTATTTAATCTATACTTTACTATATTCAATTTATTTTCTGGATATAACTTTTTCTTTTTCCTCTCTTAAAGATATTCTTAGTTTATTTCTTATGTTTATTGTATGGAATTATCTTATCAAATTCGATTCTTTGAGACAATATCCAAATTCAATACATATTTTATTTTATTTTTGTTTATAATATATAATTGACATATTTTTCCATGATATACATTTTATTCATGATGATAAAAATTATATTTCAAGTTCATTCATTTATTTTATTTTGATTCACACATTACTAATGTCCTTAGGGGTTTTTTAAACTCAATATTCTTTTATTGGGCTATTAACTTCATTATATAACTATATTCTTATAAGTTAGTAATATTAAATAATTTTTCTCACACATAATATATTTTATATTATTTCATGGGGTATTTTCATTTACCTCTCATGATATCCCTTATTATTGATTCGTACCTCATTAAATATTATGTTTTAAAGGAAAACATTTACTCTCTATTTCAGATATTTTTTTTCTAAACAAATATACATATTTTTATTTAAATATTATTTTTTATTATTATTAAATTTATATATTTATTTTATCATATACCCCTCATAATTCTTTTTAGTTTTATTAAAAACATATTCTTATTACCCTTTCATCAATGTTAGTTAATTAAACCCATTTATTGATGCTAAAATGTAATTTTTTATACATTCAATCTATTTCTTTTCTTACTCTCAATGTTTATCTACTTTATCCTTATTTAATTTAAGACTTACATTATTATTATGTTTTATTTTATAAATAAAAATTTTAAAAATATTTTTTCCACATTCTAATAAGGATATTAATAGTGAAATCTTCTATAGTTTTAATGATAGTGTCCTATTTTTTTGAAATACCCTCTACTAATTTCCATTTCATTTTTCTCACATTATCAACAATATTTCATTTAAAATAAATTATTATAGGTTTCTAATGTTTTTTTAAAAAAATATGAAATTTTTCTTATCATTGTGTTTTTTCATTAAAATTGATGCCAAACCAACACTTTTATTTATCAGTAAGTATTTTGTCATTATGGTAAAAACTCAAGAATATTTTTATTAAAACTTATAAAATTTATCATCTTCAAATAAATTAATTTCATATATGGAGATAATAGTATAAAATTAAACTTATTTACATTTATTGACATATATTTCTTCATAATGTGTTTTTTTCATAAGAAATTATGATGTCATGTGTAATAAACTAGCTCAGATAACCTGGTACCCTGATACCTGAACTGGTAATGACATAGACTAAAGGGTGTTCGTAATCCCCAGGGTTAGAAAAAATCACCTCATATCATACAAGACAAATGCAAGAAAGGTTTTTCCACCCGAATAGTGTAAAAAGTATAAAAAGTCAATATAATTAAAGAAAATTCCCAAGTGAGACTATACTAGAAGTCAAAGAGGTATATCAAAACCCAAAAAAATAAATCATAAAAATACCAAAAGAATAAGATAAAAAACCCAAGTCTTAACATAAACAACAATCCAAGTCCAAAGTATCAATAAAAACCACCACCTCTAAGTGGTACTTTCCCCTTACCCCAACATGGGTAAAGGAAATATTCAAATTCTCAACGGAAAATGTAGTGTGTGAGGTAAAGTTATAGTAGGGTCTCACTAAGAGTTCCATAATAATATTTAATAATAAATTAAACAAATCATGAATTAAATTTCAAATAATTTATGATTTAAATTATAATTTTGTATTTAAAACAAAACATGATTTTTATTTTAATTCACTGAAACATTTAAAAGAACGACTTAAGTAAACATTGTATACAAAATAGTTTATATAAATCATTAGGTATGACTAAAGAAGTTTTAAAAACAATGATATATAAATAAATGTAATCAAATCATGCAACATGGTAATTTAACCTGAGGTAAGATACTTCCATGTAATATTATCATCACATATATCACATCGGTGATCATGAAAATATGTGTACACACATCCCTCTTAAACTAAAAAAATAGTACTCATCAATATCCCACTGGGGATAAAATACACTAAATGAGTTTTTTATAATATTTTTAAAACATCAATCCATTTTTGATTAATTAACATCCTAACATGTTTTTCCCAAATAACCCACTAACTACCTAGGATCGCATGGGCTTAATCAATCAATCAACAATGAAAAAGTTCTTTCAAAATAGTTTAAAATACAATTTCCCCATTTCCCATTCAATATTAAAACATTAATTTAGAAACCAAAACATGTATTTTTAATCAATTCAATCATTTTTTAATATAAAACTAATTATAGGTTATTTCCAAATCAATATAATCTATTTTTCTCAAAATTAATTCACAAATCAATTTCACAATTTTCCATCAATTTTAAATCACACCCCAATTTTTAATTCCATTAGAATTGGGGGTTGTTACCCAAATTCATGCCAAATCTATTCAAATCACAATTCACATATATTTTTTTCATAATTTAATTAAAATGAATTTAATTTAAATAAATCATACAAAGAGTTTAAATTGGTGGAAAATATCAATAGAACCACCAAACTTTATCACGAGGATCATGAAACACAACAACCACAATAGGATTTTCCAATAAAGAATAAAGACAATAGAGATCATGGAATAAAACCTATTTTTGATATCCAAAAAATTATTTTAGATCAATCAACAAAAATATGATATAACAAACCATATGAAGGAATGATAGATAGAACATGAGAGAGATAATGTGAGAAGATTAAATATCAGAGAGGAATAGAATGATGTTTTCCACGACTTGATCCTCTTCAGAAAGGGTTTAGAGGAGAAAAATTGGGATCTTGGGAGCCTTCTCAACCATATAAATCAAAATGTGGTGATTTAGGGTTGAGTTTAAGGTTATACAGGGGTTCATAAAATTTTAAATAAATTATTGGAATAAAAAAATTCTTGTGCACAGTTTGGTTTGTATGGCTACAAAGTTTATCAAACTATGAACCTTAACTATGAACCACTATGATTGGGTGCATGGTTTCTACTAGGATGGTTCACAATTTTCCAAAATATATTACAACTATAAAAATAACCGTTATTTTAGTTTTCAAAATTTACCTTTGGTGTGTGCAAGGTTTGGGAAAACCATATGACGACCGTGTGCAACCCAGAAATTTCCAAAATTTTCAACTTTCTACCCAATGAAACATGAGACAAACCCCTACCAAAGACTTATTAAAAAATAAAGGTTGTTATAAACTCGCTACCAAAGAAACTTTCTATCCTCAGAAATTCTATTAATAATCTTCTTATCAAAAAGATATGGCCGCTTCTCTCTCCTTACTACCACTCTCTTTCCCACATCTCATGCATATCTGAACCATACTTCCATAAAACTCAAACCAAAGATATAATCTTACAATGAAGTGAATTATTTTTATAATCAAATTTCATTACTTGATTCTAATCCATGGATAAATTAGGATAAACATCATGATCACTCCAACTCAGAACATGAGATAGATTAAAAAGATACTTGTGTAGTTTTGATACATGGAACACATTATGTATCGACGTTAGCTATAAAAGAATATATAAATGGTAATCCAATTTCACCACATAATCAAATTACTCAAAAGGTACCACAAAAAAAGATCAAATTTACCTTACCTCTCAATACATTAATGACCCAAACGAGGTGAAAATTTCGAGAATATATGGTCACCAACTAAAAACTCTAATGGTTTACGATGATGATCAGCTACAGATTTATACTGGCTTTATGCCATAAACATCCTCTAATGAATAAATAGAATCATTGTTGTCATCTCTTAGAACAAGATAGGTCTAACCAAGGAACATTCATTGATTTCCATCCAACATAATAGTGATTTACAAGGACAACTATACAAGTCCTTAAAAGTATCCATTATAATCCCAGATTGGTAATTATTGTTATAAGAAAACTCAACCAGCCCCAAATGGTCTTTATAAAATCCACCAAAATTGAGGATCCATGCATGAATTACATCCTCAAGAATCTATAAATCTCTATCTATATGTCAATTAATCTACGTATAGTATGTCATAATCAGACAAACCTGATATCCTAGTACCTCCAAAATTCCTCAAAAAAGGAAATAAATTAAACATAGATCTCTCTCAGAGACTATAGTTCATATATTTTAATGAAAATGAACAATTTTTCTCACATAGATATTTCCAACACCTCAAATTTGGTTGCAAAACATATGGGTATAAAGTGGGCTGAATTGTTCAGCTGATCAATCATAACCCATTACACATTCTGCTATCACTAGGTATATGGAAATCCAACCAAAAAGTCAATAGAAATCTTATCCCACTTACAAGTCATCACTGTAAGTGGCTGAAGAAAACTCAAATGTCTTTGATGCTCGACCTTGACCTGTTGGAATGTATAACAGTGATAGAAAAAATAAGTAATATCAAATCTCATATAAGGCCACTATAATCATCACTGTATATCAAATAAAATATTTGTGGTTCTTGGGTACACAACCCATGGGAAATAATGAAAAACCCCCATCACAGCTTTCCTCACAACTAACTGAAAAACAAACCCATTCTTAAATCATATAATTACCTCCATGGATAATGACCACACAACAATGGTCTCCCCATCATAAATATAGTTTATAATGCTAAAACATTCATCATCAAGCTATTGTTCCAGAAGAATTATCTCCATAATAGTGAAGGTCAATTGAAAACAATTCAACAAAACCTCATCCTTTATTTCGCAAACACAAATATGAAACTGTACAAAAAAGATCTACCAAGTTACACTATTCTGATGATTCTTTCACAGCATGGGTTATAATCTTTCTGCTCAAAACATCTACAGTGACATTCCCTTTCCCCGGGGTATAGAGAATATCTAAATAAAAATATTATAGCTATTTCACTCAATGCCTCTAACAGTGATTCAAATATTTTTTTGAGAAGATATAACTCATGATTTTGTGGTTAGAATATATAGTAAAAATTTATTCTAAAAGGTAATGCCACTGACTCTTAAGTGCAAGCATCATAGTTCCAAGTTCAAGGTCATGATTCGGGAAATTCTTCTCATGTTTCCTATACTTTTTATATCAATAATAAAAAATATGAACATTCAATATAATAATATATCCCAAACTCAGACCTGATGCATCAAATAAGACCACATAGCCCTGTCTTTCCTCTAGAAGAGTCAACACTAGTGTATCAGTCAAAATACATTTCAAATAAATAAAATATCATTGGAATTTCTCATCCCAATAAAACTTTACTCCCTTTTAAGTTAGAGTTATAGTTGGAAAATCCAACTTAGAGAAATACTTTATAAACTAGAGTTAATATCTAGATAAACCCAAGATTCCCCAAATCATGAAAACATTTCTTGGTTTCTCCCATGTCATAACATCTTTCACATTATCTAGATCAACTAAGATACCATGTTCTGACATAATGTGTCCCATGAAATTCAATTCTTGAATCCATAAATTACATTTTGATATCATGGCATAAAGTCAATGATTTCTCAATGATTCCAAAACTACTCTCAAATTTAGAAAATGATCTTCCTGGGATTTAGAGTAAACCAGAATCTCAACCACAAAGACTACCAAAAAAGTATCAAGATCCTCATGGAAAATGCTATTCATAAAATCCATAAAAACTGCTTGAGTGTTGGTTAGAACAAACGGGATGACAAGGTACTCATAATGGCCATAACTTCTCCAAATAGTGTTTTTATAAATTTCAGATTCATTTATTCTCAATTAATGGTAACCATATTAAAGAAGAGTCTTTAAAAAAACTTATCCTCATTTAACTAGTCAAACAGATCATCAATATGTGGTAACAAATGATTTTTCTTTACCATAACTCGATTGAGTGTTCAATAATCAACACAAAGGTGAAGTGTTCCATTATCTTTACTAAAAGAGATAACAGGAACCACCCAAGGTGACACACTCTAGTGTATAAATCATTTCTCTAAAAGATCATCCAACAGAGTCTTCAACTCTTTCATTTTATGTAGTTCTATGTAGTAATATGGAATAGATATTGGTTTATTACTATGTAATAAATATATAAAAAACTCTACCTCCCTTATCAGTGGAAAACCAAACATATTGGAAGGGAAAATGTTGGAAAACCTGATGAAAATTGGGGGTATATCATCGCTCAAGGATTATCACTCCAGAACAAAATCAAACACTGATATAACTTTACATAACTCTAGATAAGAAGGGTTGTCTATACTCAACCTCAAGACCCATTCCCCCTAAAATATGTGACACACCCCACCAAGCACAGTAAAGGAGACCCATAAAAGATAACAATATATTTAGTCTTTATTAGCAATGATCAAAATTATACTAAAAATGACATCAAGAGGTTTCAGGTCGAGAAAAAGAAAATACCAAGTAAGATCAATCTCTGATAAAGAGAAGATTCAAGTAGGAAAATGAAGACCCTTTCTCTATTTGTTTATAGGGGTGTAATAATATCCAACAAATTAGACAAAATATTGATAGGAAGATTCAGAATATTTACAATATGATCCAAAATGAAAAAATGAGATGCACCAGTATCAAAACAAATTGTCACTAAAGATGAAGCAATAGTGATGGTACCTCTCACATTAGTTGGACCCATTTTGGATTCCTTGGGAGAATCTTCCACTGTATGAAGAATATTTTTTACATATGTATGTGTATGTAAACTCTTAGATATCAAATTTTATAATTCCACCATAGTAATTTTTGGTGTTGATGATACAATTTCTCTCTATGGGGAAGAATAGACATGACATGCATGCCACTTAGAGAAAAATGAACTCTCACCAACCCTGACTTACCATTCAGGTCAAGCTTAGACATCATCGCTCTATCCAATATATCAGTATATGATGAGAGGTTCATCAAGAAAACATAGTAATTAATATTAGTTTGACGTACCATATCAAACCATTGATTATTCATCTTACAACGATACAATCTCATGTGAAAAGTGTACAAGATTAGTGAATTAGTTCACATATTCTATCACGGTCTTGTCGGCGTACTAAATTTGAAAAACATCATATCCTTATCTAGATCCATGGAATTTAGATAGAAATTTTTAGTGAAAATAACTTTAATTTCCTTCCACTATATGCCCTCATTATTATTTTTCGTCACCATCTCCTTCTAGGTCTTTCAAGATTGAAAGTGGGACATTTCACCATGATTTCATCAGGAGTCTCCATGAACTCAAAAAAATACCAATCCAACTCATCCAATCCTCAGACTCTTTAGGATTGTTGATTATTTGTAATGAAGGAGGTTTCTAATGAAAGAACTCATGAGCATGATTTTGAGACTCATACCTCTAAGGTTCCACAGCTGGAGCCTAAATAGGAATGGGTGTAGGTGCTTATCCCAAAGCGTGGATATCACACACAATAACCTCAACCAGATTCTAGTCTATGAGATTATTTTATCACTGTGGCTAATCAATAACTTCATCTTGTATCCTATCTGAATGTCTTCTCAGATGCATGATTTAACACAACATCATCAGAAAACATTGAAGATATCAAATTATTACTTAGATCAACACTCAAGCTATAGGAACAATAGAAATTATTCCCAATAGATATGAAAATAATATTTGGATTTCAATTATCCAAATCAAAGTCCGAGAAAAGACTAGAACTAATCCCCAAGAAACCTTTTCCAAACCACCTATGACGACTTCAGTCTCATTACGATAAGGGATATCTATACACTCTTTCGTGACTACCTCTTATATACTAACAAGATTTCATATTATATATTTACATCAAGGAAAGATTCACATCATAAACCTTTTATAAATCATTTTCACGAACATGCATGGGTATTCTTGTACCCTAATACAAGAGTTGGCACTAACATATCCTGAAGGGAATTCTCGATCCCCATAGGTTGGTGACATTAACCTATCACCATATAAGAAAAATGTGGTAACAGGTTTTCCACAAAACAACAGAACAAATATAAACAAGTCAATATAATCAAAGAAAACTCTCAAAGTAAACTGTACCAAAATTCAAACATGTATATCAAAACCCAGATAGTACATCATCGAAGTACCAAAACAAAACGATAAACAAACCAATTCCCAGTGGAAACAACACTACAAGTCCAAATGATCAGCAACAACCACCAACTTCATGTGGCGCTTTCCTCTTACTCAACCCTTGAATAGGGAAATATACAATTTTCTGAAGGCAACTGAGGGGTGTGATATAAAATCCAATTAGGGTATCACAAAGTGTTCCAAAATAATATTTCATAATAAATAACAAAAATCATGCTTTTAATTTCAGATAAAACAAGATCAAAAGTACAATTTTATATTTAAAACAAAACATGCTTTTCATTTCAATTTATGGAAACATTTCTGAAAATGGATTAAGTAAAAATTTTATATAAAAGAGTTTATATAAATCATTAATCATGAGTAAATTAGTTTCACAATCAAAGGAATATATATCATTGTAATTATAACAAGAAAAATGGTCATCTTCCCTGAGGTATGATAGTTCCAAGTTATAGGATCCTCACACATCTCATATTGATGATCATGGAAATATGTCTACACACATCCCTCTAACATTGTCCAAAGAGAACTCATCAACATTAAACTGGGGATAAGATCCACCGAACTAGGTTTTTGATAGAGTTTTAAACCATTAATCCATTTTTATTTCATTACCATACAAGCTTGTTTTTCCAAAATGACCCACTAACTAATTATTAAAATGTGTGCTCAATCAGTCAATCAACAATGGAAAATTTATTTCAATGTAGTTTAAAATAAATCTAACCCATTTACAATTAAATATTAAAAGTTCAATTTAAAAACCAAAAAATATTTTTTTAATCAATTCATTTCTTTTTATAACTAAAAATATTCATAGATTTTTATCATATAAATTTAAACTATTTTTCAACAAATCAGTTCAAAAATCAATTTCACAATTTTCCATCAATTTAAAATCACAACAAAAATTCCAATTCCATTGTAATTAGGGGTTTTCCCTAAAAAAATTTCTAAAGAAATTCAAATCCCAAATCATATAGAATCGGTGTTTTTCCTAATTAAATTGAAATCAATTTAATTTAAATCAATAAAATATAGGGTTGAAATCACTGGAAAATATAAATGAAACCACATACCTTTATCATGGGGATCGTAAAACAAAATGCCAATTATAATATTTTCTAATGAAGAATGAAGGAAATGGAGACTGAGGAATCAAATCTAGAATCAATATCTAAGAAAATAATTTATATTTATCAATAAAAATATGATCTAATATACCCTATGGACTAAATATAGAGAGATATAGAGAGAACGTGAGAAGATATCTTATCTAAGAGGAATCAAATGATGATCAACAAGTTTGATCTACTTTATAAGGGGTTTGGAGGATACAATATGGATATTTTAGAACCTTCTCAACCTTTTAAATTGGTATATTCAAAGTTAGGTTTGAGTGGAAGGTTATATGGGGGTTAAAACAAAATTAAATTAATTTTTAGAATAAAAAAAGGTGTGCATTCATAGTTAGTTGGGAAGGGCCACATAGTTTTTCAAACTATGTTCCCTAACGGTGTGCCCCTATGATAGGGTAAACGATTTCTACTTGGTAGGAAAATGTTTTTTTAAACTGTGTTCTAACCATGAAAACCCCCACTATTTGGGTTTTCACAGTTTACCCTAGGTGGGAACACTATTTGGAAAAAATGTGCGCCAACCGTACATAGCCTAGAAATTTCCAAACCTTTTAACTTTCAACCTGAAGAAACCTAAGATGAACCCCAAATAGAGCATGACTAATAATGAGGGTCTAGAAGTACCCGAAAACAGTAACGTGCTATTATATAAATACTATGCATTGATTTATTATTCAATTTTTTATATATTTCTAATGTTAATTAAGTGAAACATATATTAATTGATTGTTTCATCATTGAATCTATCTTAAATTATCATCATATATGAATAAAGGTAATATTTATTATAGTGTATTTTAATCATAGATATCTTATAATTCATTCTTTTGATTACTGGTTTTTCATCTAGAATGCCATATAATTTTATTGATTATGGAAATCTATTGACAATATTGTATATACTTTTATACTATATGGTGTGACAACAATATACATTATTATCCATATTGAATAGAATTTTCTTAGATATACACTTTATTTCTCTAGATGTTATTTAATTCTCAAGGGTTATTCATGCAATTATTTTGAAATATTTTTCATTCTCTTCCTATTAAAATTGAACACATATGTTTCAATGTATCATTATGTGAGGAGGTGTATTAAAATTATATATCCATCCAATGTATTAGGTACATGTTTATATCTCAGGATATTAGTATGTAATATGTATACATGATTTAGTGTTCTTTTTTCAAAATATTATACATGGGAATGATGTGAGTAGATATGTAAACTATGTTATGTAGTAATAAGATGAAATTATATTTTCCCACTTCGTTAAAATAGCACTAAAAGAAGCCTTAATATGTATGATGACGTTATATAATTATCTATTTTTCACATTCTTATTTTATGTCACAATGGATCAAGATTATTATCTTAGGATTTCACATCCTTATTCCATAATAAATTCTACGATTTTAGGATTATTTTTTTTGGATTTTATGTAATTTTGTATTTTATAGGCTATCACACCTCATGGACTGGAGAGGGAACCCAATCCACTATAATAGTCTAGGTAATAATCCTTTAACTACTAAGGAAATGATTTTATATGATTATATGTATACCAAAATTCTATGTCTTATTCCATTGTTATAATCTCATGGCATATGCTATTTGATTCCATTATGATTCATGTCTTATGAATTGCAAATATTTCTTCCATAACATAATATTATGATATTTGATATGAACGGTATGGTTTTCAAATGTCCATAACATGTTATTATACCCATCTTATCATGTTATATTTATGTATCTCCCTTGTTTACCCTTACTGATAATTTGTTCTCACCATTACTTATATTTATTTTCCCTGAGTTAGGAAGAAATGTATTATGTATTATTTTTCTAAGAAGAGTGCTAGTTATGAAGAACTTAGTGGGAGGTGATGTAGTTCCCCCATGAACTAGTTTTTTATGTTTCCAAGTTTCCAAAGGAACTATTCCTTTATTATCCTCAATTGTGTGTTTCTGTAATTTAATGAATGATCCTCAAAAAATGATGTAATATATATGTATAAAAATATTCATTCACTAAAGTTAGTATTAGATGATAGGTTTAGTTAACCTTTGGAAACTATTATAAGAAAAATTTCATGATAACCCTTAAGATAAGACTAAGTATAGGGTTACATCTTAAAGTTTTGATAAGGATGGGATTTTGTGTTTTCCTAGAAATGCATCCATTTCTAGATACTACAAGTGGAAATGGTTCTGGAATATATGTACCTAGGGGTAACAAATATGAAAAAGGTGAGTTGGGATTGACTTACACGTTACCCGGTACACAAAAATGTGAATTACTTCACACCCAGTTTTACACTCCTAGTGGATATGCTTTGGTTAAATCACATTTTCTTTATGAACTATTATAATTTATTTGAACAGATGATAATCATTGATAAACTAGGTTAAACCTATGGTGTAATAGATCAAAAATAAGTTGTCTTTATTTAGATATCCTAAATGATTTTTCATCACTAGGTGGTTTTCCACTATGATTAGTGTTTCTCAAACTATGCTTTTTGGTTCTAGGCATTGGCTATGACCCAACGAAATCTTTTCAATGTAGAATGCGATGGAAAATTAAATTATTATCCTCTAAAGAAAATGAATGTTATTGGATCTGGAATGGAAAATCTGATTCCCATGATCATGTAACATTCTTAATATACGAATCATGTTAGACATTCGAATGAGAAAATGATGCCCAAACATTATATTGATTCCTTTATGAGGTAATTTCTACCTTCTTTGAGTGGGTATTCTAATCCACTAGTTGCTGATAAATTGAGTAGCACCACTAAAAAGTTATTTTCCATCATCCAATTTCTAGAGCATGGGAAATTCGTTTTAGTTTTTTTCCATTTTAAGGTGAAGTGGATCAATGGTGGACACATATAAAAAATACAAGGAAATAGGTTGAAATTGAATCCATGGGTTGGGATGAGTTCGAGAACTTATTTTTCAACAAGTAATTTCCACTTATTATTTTTTCAAGGATGGATAAGGAGTTACATGAGCTAAAGAAAATAGATTATGAATGTTTTGGTACCTATGAAAAAAAAATTACATGATTTTTAAGGTACTCTTCTATTATTATCATCTAAACTGAAAGTAGGGTTGATCGATTATTTAGCGGGATTAAATCATGTCTTCTAAGGGAGTTATCCATAAGAGAATTCAGAAACTATGAAGATATTTTTTGATGTTCTATGAAGGTGGAAATAAAGGATGGAGTTATGTATCAATCTCATGGTTTTAATAAGAATAAAACTGTTGAATTCAAATAAAAATATACAAACAATAGAGAGAAGAAAATTAGATTTCCTTTATGCTTAAATTATGGAAAGATTCATAGAGGAAACTCTCTTAAGGGGACTGCTAAATGTTTTATGTGTGGGAACGAAGTTCATTGGGAAATCAATAACCAAAGTGATGTATTTTTTTTTAATTATGCGAAGAGATAGAAATGTCAATAGAATGATCTACCAAAACTCTAGTGTTTCAAATTAAAGGATTATCAACACTATGCTAACCAGTGTTCAAATCTGAAGGTTAATGATAATGATCAACTTCGGAAACCTCTTAAGTAGAGGGACAATGGTAAATTCCATGTGATCCATATTTTTCATGATGGGTGTGATAAAAACATGGTGAATGGTACACTCACCTTCCACTCTAGAACTTTTAATATCTTATTTGGATCTAGATCAACCTATTTTTTATATTTTAAAAATTTTGTAAGGGTATCAAGATGTCACCCAAATTATTAGATATAGAATTATAAGTGAATCCCTTTAATTGTACAATGATAGAATCTCAATTATATGATTCTTATCTAGTTTAAGTTTGTGTTAATGGGCTTCTAATAATTCTTTCCATTCTTCAGCTCATATAATTTGATGTTATCTTAGGCATATATTGGATTACTCTACATAAATCCCGCATTAATTTTTCTGTAAGTGAATTCACAGTTTATATCCCAAATCAACCTATGATAATTTACTTTTGCAATGATAAATATGAAATTTATATGGAAATCACTTCCATTTTATTGGTTTTGATTCCTACTCAATAGGGGTGTTTATCTCAGATGGTTATAGAGAAAGTCAAAATTCAAGATATACCTAATGTGTGGGAGTTTATTGATTTCATTCTAAAATATTTTCCTATAATTCCACCAAAACATTAAGTTAAGTTCTTAATAGAATTGATACCTGGTGTCACATCTATTTCAAATAAAACCTTTATAATTTCCCAGATTGAGTTGTACAAATTGAATAAGCAACTCTATGAGAATCTTGAAAATGGATCCATTAGACCAAGTGTGACACCATGGGGTGAACCCTTTATATTTTTCAACAATAAATATAAATTGATGTTGATTTTAATTATTTATTGAGAGTTTAACAAGATCATAATAAAGAAAATGTATCATATACCCCATATTGATTACTTATTTGATCAACTTCATGGATATCAATACTATTATAATATTGAACTTGATTATGGATATCATTAGTTGAGGGTCAACAAGGAGACTATACCCAAGACAACATTCCATACAATGTATCTACACTAGGAATATATAGTGTTTCCATTTGGTCTAACTAATTACTAGACTCTCTTTATATAGTTAATTAATAGTGTATTTAGATATTACCTTGATTATTTTGTGGTAGTCTTTATAAATTATATTATTATATATTCAAAGATAAAGGAAGGGAAAGAATATCCCTTGAGGATTGTACTAAAGACTCTGAGAAAAGATAATTTTCATGAAAATTTTACAAAGTTTGAATTTTGGATGCAAAAAAGTTTCATTTTTGGGTCATATAATCTCAAGAGATGTTTTATCTATGGATCCATAAAAAATAGAGGCTATTGAACATTTTCCCGGACCCACTATGGTGACTAAGATCCAATTATTTCTTACTTTGGTTGGATATTATCATAGTTGTTTTTTGAAAATTCATCATGTTATCTAATCCACTCACATAGTTAACTTGGAAGAGATCTATGTTCCTCTAGATAGATTAGTGTTAGGAAGGTTTCAAGTAATTAAAAGAAGATCAGTCAACACACATTTTCTTACATTACCCTAAAGTGAAGAATGTTTTGTAATCTATTGTGATGCATCCAAAAAATGGATTGGGATGGATTATTATGCAGAATGACATGGTTAGAATTTATGACTCATGAAAATTAAAGAATCATGATGAAAATTACCCAACTCATGATTACGAGTTAGATACAATATTTTTTGCATTAAATATATGGTGGAATTATCATTATTGAGAAAAGTGTGATATATTTACTAATAAAAAAATATTATAGTATATATTCACACATAAGGAGTTTAATATGTTCCATATAATGTGGGTAAATTGGATCAATGATTATGACTACTAAATACATTACCACATTGGGAAAGAGAAGAAGGTAGTTTATGCTTTGAGTCAAAGGATCATGCTAGCTTATCAATGATGAGGATCTCAAATAATCAAATATTTATTGATTTTGAAAGTATGTATTAAGAAATACAGAAGGAAGGGGAGAAATAGTATCTTTCTCAATTGAATGTTCAATCATATATCCATTTTGAGATTAAAGAGGTGTGGACGGAAGTTGTAGAGCATTAAAATAAGGTTATAAATGTTAAGAATATTAACATGGATCAGGATGAAATGATATGGTTTGGGAAGTATGGATGTGTTCTGTCCATACTAGATTTGAATAAGGAGTTATTAGAGTAATTTCATAGTTCTTCATTCTCTATTCAAACTTGAAACTTGAAGATTTATAGAGACTTTAAAGAGAATTTATAGTGGGATGGAATGAAGAGATATATTGTAGTGGTTGTATCTTAGTAATTGGTCTGTCGGCAAGCTAGGTGTAAAGTCTTGGGCCCGGGTGCCACTCAACGGGTGCCCTGAACTCGATTGGTCACATGACATCAAGTGCATTTCCCCAAACTCTAGAGGCTGTCGACTAGCAGTGAGGGCCCATGTATGATAGTGGGGAACCTATTCCCTCATTTGTCAAAGTGTAGCACAACAGAATAAAATATACAAACATACAACAATAGAAGAAGCAATAAAACATAAAAATATAAAATAAACAACTACAATAACAGATAACCAATAGTTATATATATAATGATGCAACATGTCTCAAGTTTTAAGAAAACAGCCAGAACATGTTGCACAACAATACGGTACAATACAATACAGAGTACAGAGTACAACAAGGATAAACAAAACAGCCAGAAGCATTGCGAGCCTAAGCTTGGTCCCATGCTCCCCTACTCCTCAGCAAGAAATCAAGTACCTATATAGGGACCCTTTCCCTTATCCACACCTTCATAAACATAATCTGTTTGGGCCGAAGACATGACCCAAACAGGGTGCGAGAAATAAATCCCAGTAAGCACCCACCAAAGGATCGTTCCCAATTGTGTGAAAATATGCAACAACAGTGTGCAGTAGTAAATGCAATAAACTAAGAAGAACTCAAAAGTAACTAACTTTACCAGTTATATTTCCATTTTCATATTCATCTTATCCATTTAATATAAGACATCACCTCGGTGAATTTTCTATGTAAACAGTCAGTGTCCTCAGACATTCAAACCCTTACCCTCGGGTAATCGAAATCATAACCCGCAGGTAATTTCCCACAGGCATAACAGATATTTACCTCAGGCGTACGAAGTGTTACCCTCAGGCACAGATTCTATTGCCCATAGGCATGAAATAAGTTTCCCTCGGGCTAAAGGAAACACTTCCCTCAGGCTAATCAAGTAACCAGGCCATGACCAACATATAAAAAATCAATTTGCATACAATTCCTCTCAAGGCAATTCAATAAACATTATTACAATGGGATACCCTCAGGTATCCTGGCCAAATGGCTAAATAGAGGAATGCACCACCGAGGTGGTCCTGGATCCAAGAAGTGATCTCAAACAACTTTTTATTATCACATTTAATTACCTATGCAATTCTAAATATTCAAAACAACCAAGCCCTCATCCACACGATACCCCAACATGGGTTCGTAGCTCAACGGTACACAAAAACGCACAACAGTTGGAATTTAAACACCAAGACACCTACCTCGATCGCCCATGATCGGTATACTTGAACTACGCTCCTCAAAACATCCAAGAACGTCCTAGATCTGAGGTAAAATAAAACCCGTTCAAATATAAATAACTTTCCCTTGGGAAATAATTGGTAAGAACAACTTAAGGAGAAGGAGAGGATTACCCATACAGTTCCAACAAGATCGACAGAGGTCGAAACAGATTCTCAGCGTGTGATCTAGAGCTCCTCGAAGGTTCGGCCCTCTCTCCCGACTCCCCCTCCGGTTCTAAGCCTTCCCTGTGAATAGGGGAGGCTACTGCCCGATTTAAGCCAAAAAACAGACTACACGGAGTGTACATCTCAAGTACATGGTGTTTACTTTCCATTTTTTAACAGTTCCTATGGCAGCTTCTCGCCAATGAGGCACTGTTCATCTGTCCACATGAGTACACGACATGTGAAACCTAAGTACATAGCGTGTACTGCTGCTCAGCTGGAGGCTACTTCCACCGCCTAACTATTTGCCTGTCGACTGACTACACTACATGTAAATACCCACTACACGATGTGTAGTCAGTTTTTACACCTTTCATCACTATCATGGATACACAACCTGTCTACTCATCCACCATGGCCAAAGTACATGGCGTGTGGAAACGTACACGGCATTTAGTCCCAAAATTTATGATTTTTTCCCATTTTCCTTATTTTCTCAAAAACACTTAAGGAAAAGATAAAAGAAGAAACTCGTACCTCAAAACTAAGACCCGGGTTCTTACACTAGGTCTAAGAGAAAAAATTATAATGGGATGTTATATACATTTTCCATACCAAATTTGAAATAAGAAGACACCACCATTTTTTTCATCAGACTCCCCAAAACATCCAAAGGGAAAAATTCTATATGGGTTATAGTCGACCACCTTTCAAAGTTAGCACACTTAATCCATATCAAATAAGATTTATCTCGGGGTTATCTTTCTAGGATATACATTAAGGAATTTGTAAGGTTACATGGAGTACCCCATTAGATTATATCAAATTGGGATCTAAGTTTTACCTAGATGTTCTGGTGAATTATTCATCAAGCTCTTGATATATATTTGAGTTTCAGCACTACCTATCATCCTCAAATAGACAGTTTGTCTGAAAAAAAAATCAAACAATAGAGGATATGTTGATATATTTTTTATTGATTTCAAAGGTTTTTGGTATCAAAAACATCCTATAGTTGAGTTTTCATACAATAGTAGCTTCCACATGATTATTCAGATGGATCCTTATAAATCCCTCTATGGAAAGAAGTGTAGAGCACCAATATGCTGGAATAATTTTGGAGAAATAAATCTTTTGGGACTTGATATATTTGAAGAAATGGAAAGAAAGGTTAGATCCATTCAACATCACATAAGGGTGGCACAAAGTCGATAAAAAAGTTATGTTGATAATCATCAACAAAATCTAGAATTTGAATTGTGTGACAAAGTGTTTCTAAGAATTTATTCAAGAAAAAAGGTTATGAGATTCAAGAATAAAGAGAAACAAAAACCTAGGCATATTAGTCCTTTTTTAATTATTGATTTTATCATAATTTTATCCTATCGTTTAGAGCATCCACCAAACCTCTCCTAAGTCCACGATGTGTTCCATGTATCCCTCCTAAGGAAGTACACACCTAACCCTTCACATGTCATAAACTCATAAGTCATACAACTAGAGTATGATATTTATTATAAGGAATATTGAGGGTAATTTTTTTATTGTATAGATAAAGTTATAAAAAATAATACCACTCACATGGTCATCGTTTTGTGGTGAAACTACCAATTTGAGGAAGTTATGTGGGAACCTGAAGATATAATGAGGAAAATGTATCCTTTTTTGTTTGTACCAAAGTGATAAAATTTTGAGGGACAAATTAATTTTAATGAGGGTAGAATATAACACTCCATGTTTTTATTGATTTTTGTTGAATAAATTAAATTTCATTGATAGATTGCATTACAAGAAAAACCAGGTTTTAACAAACCATGAAAAACTACTAATATTATTATTTGAATACGACCATTATTGGATAGTAATTAAAGTTGGTGGAATGAAAATGAATAACTAAATTTTAACTATTATTTATAAATGTTTTATATAATGAAAACATATTGGTAAAAAAAGTTCTTAATTTTTAGTAAAGTATTTATATATTTTAAAAATAATATTTTCTCAAAAAAATTATTTTTTATTTATTTTAGTGGAAATTAATAAATTAATTTTTAAATCATTTAGATAATTATTTTGAAAAAATAAAATTTATTTTTGAATTTATCATATAAAAATTATCCTACGATGAAGTCAATACTTAGGGTAAGGTATTTTCCCTCAATTTGTCTTCCTTGAGACATATGTTATTTTATACAGCTATATCCTTTTATTTGGTGTATATACATCACATTCCACATGTTATTTCATGAATATATATATTTCAAGGATATTTGAAGTTCCATTTCATGTTATTATATAATTTCACTTATTATTCAAAAGATACCAAATTGGTAAAACTTTTATGCTACAGTCTCATCGATTATTAAGATTATATATGATTATGATAACAATAATGAAATATTATTATCCATCTCTCAAGAAACTTATGAATTTTATTTTCATCCATTTATTTAATTAGAATACTGTTTTACCTTAATTTTACTCTTTTTATGTACTCAAGAGACCAAAATAAAATATTTAAGAAAAATCGCCTATATTTCTCTCTTCGATAGAAAACCATTTTCTTCTAAAATAATTTTTTCTGAATATATTTTTAGAATTTTTTTTTAAAATTATAAAAATTATTTATTAATTAAATTTTTACACATGTTTATATTTTAAAAAAAATTAATGGAATCACTATGTTGTTTTCCAAAACATGGGTCATTGGGATTTTACAGAAAATGTGAAAGGTATCTTTGTTTTAAGTTGTTTGACATGAACATAATTTCCTGATGTTATGAACATTATTTTCTTTTATGGTTTACTTATATGTTTTCAAGTTTATTTTAAAATAATAGGATTTTTAGAATATTTTATTAATTTTTAATTTTAAAGAAAGTTGTTTTCAAAGAAAATAAATTTTCCTCAGGAAACATTCCATGTGATTTTTATTTCCAAGTCATTTTCAATTTAATATGAAATAATAAGATCTTACATAATATTTACTAGGTATATAATCCAATGATACCATATTTATTTTTTATGTAGATAGATTATGTTAATAATGAAACTATTTTTATGAAATACATTTCTCTTCTATGGGTTATACCATGCTAGAATGCTTATGAAACCCACCTTGTTCCATAAGTTATGTTTTGATGAAATAATGAAATGGTTATGAAAACTATTTCTTTTAAATGGGTTATGTTATAACTAACTTTTTTTAAACCCACTCTTTTCATGGGTTTTGATTTCATGATTTTTTTGTGATCTGGTGTCACACATATTTATGATTTTCATTATGTGATAGGTGAGACCTATAGCTTCTTCCAATGCATTGGGTAAAGATTGATATCACATGAGATAAATAGGAATGGAATGGTGTGAGAACCTAGTTTAGTAAGAGATTATTTCCACTATGATAGTTTGGGGAGTGAACCTTGGCTACTATGATGGTTTGGGGAGTGAACCCCTTCCACTATGAAAGTTTTGGAAATGGGCACTAAACTACTAAAGAAATCATTTTCTATGCATATGTGTATACAATAATTACATGTCTTATGACATTGTTATTATCTCATAGATCATGTTATTTGATTCCATTATGATTTATGTCTTATAAACTAAAACTCAATATTTCATTACCCAATATTATGATCTTTGATATGTAGAGTTTCATTTTTAAATTTCATGCTCATGTTTTCATACCCTTATACTCATGTTATATTTACATACCTCTATTATTTACCCAAAATTATAATTTTAGATAACCCTTTTTTAAATTTATTTTCCCAATGTTATGAATAAATTTTTTATATATTATTTTTCTAAGAAGGGTGGTAGTTATAAAAAACTTAGTGGGAGATGATGTAGTACACATATGAACTAGTTGTTTATGTTTCCAGGTTTCCAAAGAAATTATAACTCTATGATCCTGAGGCATGTGTTTGTGAAATGTAATGAATGTTCATCAAAAAATGATGATATATATATATGTATGAAAATTTTGGGCCGCTTCATGATTAGTGTTTTAAAATAAAATGACACATTTATATTGAAAACATAAACTTCATTTCATACCTTCCAAATCATGTTTCTGATTGACCTGTGGTCAATTATGTTAAACCACAAAAGAATTATAGATCATTTTATTAATGTTTTAAAACAATCCAAGATTTTTATTCTTTTCTATATGATGCATAATTTAAACTTAAATGGCACTTTTATATTGAAAATATACACTTTGAGTCATGTCAGTCAAATAATGTATCATATTGACATGTGGTTGATTCTTATATTTCATGATTGAATTATATATCATCTTCTTAAATTTTGAAAATGATATGAGATTTTTTTCTTGGTTTTGTTTAGTGATGCACATTTTAAACTTAAATGAAAATTTTATATTGAAAACAAGTACATCGAGTGATAATGTCCACATCATGTGTTATATTGAAGTACAATATATTCTTATACATCAAAAATGAATTATGGATCACTGTACTAAATTTTTAAAACAAACTTTTCTATTTTTATTAGTTTGGACTATGTAACATGTGTTTAAAACAAGCATGACACGTTTATATTGAAAATACACAATTTTAGTCATACTATCCACACCTTGTGTTGTATTGACTAGTGGCCAACTCCTACATGTCACAAATGAATTACAGATCATTTTCTAAATTTTTTGAAAATAATCTAAGTTTGTTTTCTTGGTTTTAGATATGTGATGCATGTTTAAAACTAAAATGTATCTTTTATTTTGAAAAAAAACACTTAGAATCATACGTACCATATTTAATGTCATATTGACGTGTGGTCAATTCCTACATGCCACAAATGAATTTTGGGTCATTTTTA
Source organism: Viscum album (assembly GCA_963277665.1). Lineage (NCBI taxonomy): Eukaryota > Viridiplantae > Streptophyta > Magnoliopsida > Santalales > Viscaceae > Viscum > Viscum album. Next base: position 129,362,040 of record OY728163.1, read on the forward strand.
TAAAGTTTGAAAATAATATAATACTTTTTTTGGTTTTTGCTATGTGATGCATTTTTTAAACTAAAATAACTCTTTTATATTGAAGAAACCATATAAAAATAATGTGGATATAATCATGGATGTAACTTCCCTAGTATTTGGTAATACATATTCATATTTTTGGGTAGAATGATGTTTTTCCCATGTCCTTGTTGCCATAAAATTAGTTTTAGTGTCAAAGTAAAAACTCTTTTGATCACCTACAGCTTTAAATATATTATTAGATCTACCATAATCCATAGATCGTAACCATCTATTATAATTATGCTTGAGAAATAGTTAAAAAATAATATATAAGAATGGTCATACTAATTCTTCAAATCTAAAATACATATATATGTTCATAGCCTATACTATATCACAATGATAATAGGCACTCACCTCAAATTGATGTTATAAAACATTCTAACACCATGTACTATGACAACTCATCTATAAAAAAATTATTTCTCTTTTTCAATATATATATTTTTGGGAATTTTGGTTTTTTGTAGAAACTATAAAAAAATAAACTATTAAAAAATATTTTAAATGAAATTATTATTATCTTCATAAATTACTTATTTAAGGATGTTAGTCCTTTGTTGGTATATAACATATTTCATAAATTCTCAAACATAATATCCATATTAATTGTCATTATTTTTCTTCTAACATTGTAGTGATATTGACCAAAATAAGTAAATTGTTTTTAAATATGTTTTTATATTTAAATATTACTACCTATTTCCATTTGAAGAAATCTATAGAATCCTTATGTTCAGTCATTTATATCATACTATGATTTATTTTATATTTATTAATCACCCTATCAAAATAAAAAAAATTAAAAACACTAACTAAAATATATAATTTAAATTTTATCTATAAAATGTTGATTTAAGTGCCTTAAGAATTCACAAGAGACATCATGTGTGGTTTGTTTGATGCAAATACTTATATTATATCCAAAAAATCAATATTTGGGTATCTAAATTGATTTAAATAAGCATATGGTGCTTCTTAAAAAAAATAATCAATGAAAAAAATAAATATATATTTTATATGATTATATTATATAATATTTCCACTAGATTGTGGGAATTAAGAGGAGTCTATCATTTGATATTTTCTTTTTTAATTCCACTCTTAGTGAATATTTTTTTCTTTTAGATTTCTATCAATTCCAAAGAATTTTTTTCCATAGAAATGATAGAGATATTAATGAGTCTAAGTATCAATTCAATAGGTTTTCCCTTTATATAGAAGTAATATTTATGCTTATAGAAATATGAATATTTACTAATTATTATCACCGTTTTAAATCATTTTTTAGACATATGGGTTATAAATATTTACCTCAGGTATGCATTTAGAATCAAGAATCACATCCATTCAAACATGATAATCTCATTTATACTCTCCAGAACAACCAATTCTATAATGAAATATCCAAATATTTATTCTTCATATTCAATTTTGGATACATTTCCATATTTGGATGTTGTATCTATATGAACTTGTAATAATAATATATGAGTAATTGGAACTGGTAGGGTGAAGTTTCTCAAGAAATTTCCTTTCGAGTTCAAGGTTGATTAATTGGATTGTATTGATCTGAACTTATAGTTCCCATTAATTTTATCCTTCTATAATACCATAAATCATTTCAAAACTTTTTTCAACAAATTTTAATGATTTTTTTTTTGAAAAAAAATCTATGTACATACCACATGTATCTTCATAAGATTATATGGTAATTCTATGAAAGCTTCAATAGAATTATCGAATACGGTAACATTCATATTATCAAGAAGAGCAGGAAACTCAGTGCTTATCTTGTGAGATACATCCATCCACACTCTCATGAGATCCTTTGGGAGTTTTTTATTTTGTAGAATTTCACTTGGGTTATTGTACACCATACCCCTCATAACATAGCGATGTGTTGGAATTTATGGATATAAATGACGTACAAATTTACCATAAAAAATTATAGTAATATACAGTAATATAAAGTTATTTATTCACATTTAGGATAAATATTAATTATAAATTTAATTACCTTAGATAAGGAATACGGTTGAGGGGAATTTAAATCCTCAAATCTAGTGGGTCATTTGGATTTTAATCTACTAATCGTTGTTCCACTACTGGTCACTTTGATCCTTTCTCATATATTGGTTTTCCAAACTAGACAAGAATGAAAAATCTTTCAAATAAACTATATCTTCCTGGATGATTTTTATCATCTCATATATATCTCCTTATAGTTTTTTCTTCATGAAATATATTATAGGTGACAATCCAAAACCTAAACCTCTAATACTCCCATATTGTTTTGGATACTTCAAAGATACTAATAATGGTATTTCTTTAGTTAATTTTGATATCTATTCCTGTGTCTAAACTTTATAAATCCTATGAACATAAATAGATATTGTTTATAGTAATATTATATATCATAATTAATTACAATTATTTCAAACTTTTACATGATTCACATACTAATTTTTTTTAATCAATAATTTTACCCACTTTATTTATATGGGCCTCCTTCCATAGAACATGAAATGGGATGGAATTGGTTTCATATATTTATTCATAAATTTGTGTATAAACAACAGAACATATTTTGTTTCATATCACCTAAAAAATATTGTTTATTTAAAACTCATACCATTTTCTTCTCAAGTGATGCATACCCAATATCTGCTTTATAGTATGCGTACATGGGTTTTGTTGAATGTTGATTTTTGTTAGAACTCCTTCAATGTTTTATAAATTAATTTTTAATTCAAATTGGATAAAATATATATTTTAAAATAAAATATTATCGATTACCATGTAAATTAAATGAGTCTTCATCACAATGAATAATAATATATTTTCATGTTTCTCGGTTTATAATGCGTTCATATGTAATTGGTGGGTGGGGGTTTACTTTATCCTCAAAAAAAATATAAGATGATACTTTTGAAGAATTTCCAAGAAGCCTCTATGAGAATTTATAGAGTCCATTAAGGTATATTTATTACATAAATCATATAAAATAAAAGAACTCTATAAATGATAATGAAAAGTAAATAAATATTTCATTATATATTTTTTCAGTAAGAAAGAGAAAGTATATCATAACATTGGCATAATATATTCCCATATGGTTTTCATCAATGTAGGAATGAAATTGTACCACATATTTATGTTAATTGGATAATGAATTATCATTGTGATCCAAATGTGTCTAATGAGCATTCCCTTGTTGGGGTCAATAGGTTGGTCATATTTTTTTCTAAACAACCACAAATTTTATACCATTGCCTATTTTCTTGATAATTTGAGTTAACACTATGGTTCAATGTTATTATTTTTGGTTTTTCATCAACATATTATTGATCAACTAATATTTTAGTAGTTTCAAAATTGAAAATCCACTCTTCTTCGTGATTGGTAACATTATCGTATGAAGAATTCATTATCTACATTAGTAATTAAACATTTAATTATTTTTGAGTAAATTCAGTAGATAAAAGATAATATTATCAAGAATGGAATAGTATATTAATATATACTTTACCCTTTATATTTAAATCTCATTTATTTTCTTTAAAGGTTGAAGAGATTTGGATCCTCTGTTGAGTGTATATATCCCCTCTTTTTTATCTTCTATAAAGTATAATACATTGTATACATTGGGACCACTGTGAAATGATTTTGATCTCCAAATGAAAGGGTCATCCTAAATTAAATTTTCATTTGACCCAGTAGTTGTTTGAATCTTAAACATGACAATTGACCAATTCTATCTTACTGAACTTGAGACATAAAATACATGCACTACTTGTGATGCCATTATGAATGTCTCATCCTTATAGCCTTACATACTAAAATTCACATTCTTGAAGCACAATTCCTTGAATTTTTCTACAATAATATTTTCAACCAATTTACAATGGAAAATTGGTACTTGAAATGCTATATAATCCACCTCGTATATCTAGTATATGGTTTCAAAATATGAAATATTCTAATAAATTAGATTTTTATCCTTTGAACTGGATATGTTTATCGCTTCCTCCACAAGTTAAACTCCACTATTTTTCATTGTACTATGTTCATATTTTTTCTTTTTATAGAAATTATAAACATTAATTAAAAAACCATTATAAGATATAAAATTTATGTTGAGACCCCTAGCTATCCATCGTAGTCATTCGGTGATTGAATTTAGAATTTTAGATAACTCCTTATAAACATGATCTTTGAACCATACTATAAATTATTGATTGTGCATATTTGATATCCATCCTTCATCCCATGATGGATTCAAATTTATAATAATTGCTTTGTGGGATTCAATTTATTGAGAAAACTCTTTAATATTATGTAAAATATAACAGTGTGATTACTCCCACCCTATGATGGCAATTGTAACAACATCTATTCCAGAAATCCCTTCACCCATAAGGTGTCTAATATGATGATATTTTCAGAGACTGATGTTATCAACATTAGAAGTTTAATTGGTATAGAATTCAATAGCTTCTTCAATAATATATCATTCTATAGTATAAACTTTTGTCTAACATTGATTCTTGACATACCCTTTTAAAATATTCACATATCGTTTAATGGGGTACATCTATCTATAATGGATATGACCACATAGTTGAATCTCTCTAACCAGATGAGCCATTATATGGACCATTATATCAAAGAATAATGGTGGGAATAACATCTATAATTCACATAATATGAATTTAATCTTCTTATTCATGATTGGAAGATTCACTGGGTCTATAACTTTACTGCATATGGATTTAAAAAATAAGAAATGTATGGTTAATGAATTTCATCCATTTTTAAGAACAATGCAACATAAAGTTATCAAAATCACATCTTTCATCAAAACATGACAATAGTGTACTTTTAGACCCTATAACCTCAAATTAGTCATCGACACACCATTCTTGATATTTTATTACTACAACTACGAAACTTTTACACCATTAATAAATTTAAAAATTTTAATATTTTATTATATGGATAGAGTGTAAAATACTGTAGGGAAAAAAAGATCACCTTTCACCCTTCACTGGAGCTACCTATTCCTTTATCCCCATTTCAATCATTTCCAACCTTTCCTTGATTACATCTATTGTTTTCTCAAGAACATTTAGGAATGTGTTTATAACACTATCAGAAAAAAAAAATTATACACGCATAAGATCAAGGAAATGTCTAATGTACAAATAATTCTAGTACATTAATTCTAAGAAAATTAGTCTATTTTCAAATATGATTTAATATTGTTTTTAAGAAAAAGGTTTACCTAAAATGGTGTCAATATCTTTTACCATATTGAATAGTTTATCACTCATTAGTGGATATGGAGTTTTCTTTTTTGTACTTCCATCAATTGATGTCATCCCGGATTGGTATTTATATCATTGGGGATACATTTATGAAGTATTAAAAATAGTCTTTAAGGAATGTTTCAACTAAACTGAATGTGTGCATTTCCAGAAATGGGACACCAAAACATTCCTTTAATATTATAGCCTAAAAATTTTCCATAAGAAGGAAAATATTTTATCATCCCATAAAACATGGCTATCAATGTGAATTCTTTACTCTTATGAGAATCATAAAATTTAACACCTATATCTCATATCAAATTTATATCATCGATCAATGAATCCAAATTGGCATCAATATCATTATTAGGTTGTTTTGGGTAGGATATAAGTAGAGATAACATAATATATTTCAGATTCAGGAACAACCACGTTGGAAAGTTATAATTTACCAACACTATTTTTCTTGTAATTTGAGTACTACTTTGTACACCCAAAATATTTATTCTATCTATAGATAATTAAAGGAATATTTTTCTTTGATAATTTCCAAATTTAGGAAACTCATAATCACTTTTCTTCTACTGAGGAGAGTTCACTGGGAGATGTAGTTTCCCATTTCCAATTCTTATATCAGACTTCCATGTCAATTTTATATTGGTTTATTTATATACATTTAGTAATCTAAACCTTTTAATGATACAAAAGTACCATACATATTTCTAAAGAATTGATTCATTTTTCTTATATTGATTCGCACCACAATTAGGGAATCTTCTGACAAATTCATTTTCCTTGAGAAATACTATGTAATCATTTGAAAAGGTGTATATTTTTATAGATATAATCCCATTGAATGTAGAATTAGTGTCATATGTGCAACACAGAATCTTGTTTTCTTCTGGTAACATATAATTTAGGATACCAACCAATTAAATAAAGATGGTGTCCCTCTATCAACTACTATATTTCAAATTATATAACTTCAATACAACTAAAAATGTTGTATATTTAGTATAACTGGTATGCAATGTTCTCTTAGAATATCTATTTAACTTCTCAAAAAAATCATATAATCATGAAATTCATCATTAATTACCATTTTCATTTCTTTTATATGATATCCATCATCATTTACACTATTATTCGTCTCAAATGATCCATAAATCACAGTATCATCCCAGTTAGTATGTACATTCATTTTATCATAGTGATTTTTAAAACATTTATATCTCTAATGTATTCCATGACAAATTGAATTCTCTTCCATATCCTTCGGATGATGTTTTCTTGAATAAAAATAATTTAAACATGGAAAAAGGATTTGAGAAGGGTCATATGCATGCTCTCTTGAAAACATGACGTACTCTTTAACTCCATATTCATACTCTTTTTTCATACGATTTTATACCATCCTTTTTAAATTAAAATGCATCCTATTATGTTTAATAATATTCATTGTGTATAAAAAATAACTAAATACACATACTTTATGCATATAATGTATATATGAATTGATATGTAAAAAACTTATTTAACAACCTGGCCCACTAGGGCCCGCCTGGTTGTAGAAGGTTGAGCTTCCATAACCCCAATCCCACCTATAATAGGCTTGGGTCTAGAGATAAGCACTAATAAGGTAAAATTTAAATGGGAGGAATTTTCCTAGTGTACCTATATACACACATTCAACCATGTCTATTAAATAGGGAAAATGTATAATAATAAAATATAGTAACATCTAGAGTAAACAACACATGAAAACTCTCTAGGGAATACATGAGGGTATGAAAGAATACAACCAATGTGTAGAGGGACAAAATACACATCCAACTAGAAATGAAGTCCCAAATTGAAGAAAACTGGAAAATAAAATAGCTGCGAGACCCTGGTTCTTGATCTCCAAGCATGACCACCATACATGAGTTATGCACCCAAGGATCACTATGTTCTGCCAATTTCAACATCAAACTATTTACTCTCTTTATAATAAAATATACATATGGGAAAATCCTATTTAGGGGTGAGTATATACATACCATATAGGACTCAACAAAACTACAAAGGGGTTAACAGTTATATATATAATAGAAGTAGTCATCTCAACCCAAAGAAAGATGGAAAAACCCCCAAAAATATATATATGATCATTATGAAACCCAGATGAGAGTGAAGGGGGATCTCCATCTCACATCCCATACTAGGAATATGAGTCTTCCTACAGCTCCAAAGGTCCATCATTAATGCCCAACATTTCACGAATCTTTCTAAGAAAGCCGTGTGGAGGACCCACACCTTGCCACTGCTCTACATTCCAAGGGGGTGTAATCTCCAATATATTACCCACACCTTAGTATGATAGGGTGTTTACTCAAAATATATAAGACCAACACCCTTTTTTGATAGGGGTGTCACTCAATAGATTTTTAGAGGACCCTCACCCTAGTGCGTCAGGGGGTTCCACTCAAAACATATAGGACTCATGTCCTAGTACGATGGGGGTTACACTTAGTAGATATTGATAGAAAACTCATTCCCTAATGCATTTTTTGGTTTCACTTAGTGGGTATAGGACCCATTCCATGGTACATTGAGGGGGGGTGCCCAGTTGGTAGATATAAAGAGGACCCATGACTTTGTACGATTGGGTGATTCTACTCTATACATAGAGGTAATGTTCCCTGGTATGATAGGGGAGTGACACTTGATGGGTAGATAAACCATTCCCTAGTTCTATAGAGGCATTCCCCTCAAACCAGTGCAAGGAGTATGGGGGACCTACACCCTAGTATGATAGGGGGTTTCCAACCCTATCCACTCTTTCTAATGATTCTTTGTTATCACTACCATCGTTAAGTATCACCTAAAGAAGTATCATGTTCAATGAATTCCATGTCATATATAAAAATAAACTATGAATAATACAATCACACTCTATGTGAAAGAAATTATCAGGATAGGCTAGTCATATGGTAAGATCCAAGTCCATAAAAAGGGGATATGGGAGGAATAAGTTTCCAAGAAAATTACATGTCATGCACCAGGGTTCACAAAGTGTGTGAAACCACCTAGACTCCTAGAAATTTCCTTACCAATGCATGGATTTCCAATCCATTTCTCTCTAAAATACATTTAATACTACTACAAATATTTTCTTAGGCACCTGGGGCCCACCCGTGTGCTTCAGGTTGTACCCTTGTAATTCGTGTAAAGCTCGTGTACCTGGTCATACCCGTGTACCTCTGTGTGTGCATATGTACTCCCATAGTACATAGACTTTCCTCACACATGGGATCATATTCGTGTGTAGTTGGCACAAATCTTATCCACCCAGGGAGGGTCACACTTCATGTGGCACAGTCCACACAACATGTGAGCCTTGTCTTCCCTGAAACCTTAGCATCGTAGCCAGGGTGTTTTCACAGCATGTGTTCTTGGACTACACGTAGTATAGTTAGGTATTCTATAAAACCCAAAGTTCCTTCACACATTATCTTCATGGTTTTGTAACTATTTGTTTCACCATGAATAATGTCAAGGGTCTCAGATCCAGAGTCATCTGACCTGATCTATTGTTGGTGGCTAGATTCAGGACACCGAACCCCACATGACCTTTCATGTCACTTTGCACCATGGTCTCTACCATTGTGAAATTAAACTACATATAGGTATTAACCACATCCCATAAAAAATCACCATCCATTTACAAATCATCATTATTCTCATCCATTCCTAATCCACCACAAATATGGGGGTTCTACCACACTCAAACTAGCCCCAATAATGTTGAACCAACACCTCATGTTCCAACAGTGAAGAACACAAATAATGGTTGGGATAAATGCACAAGAATGAAGTAGAATCTATCATTTGGAAAGTTTTATTATCCAAAAATTATTAAATGGGATATATAAGGGTAAAACATTGAATAAAAGATAAAATTAAATCAATAATGTCATTTACCAGAATTGGGCTCATACTTAGGGTAGAAAAATCATATATCAAAAGAAAATTAAGTATATATTTTCAAAATTTTAATTAATGGGGATAAAAAAACAATTGATGATCCCTACCTTGATTATGGATCAATAATTAGTGAGGAATACATTTTCGAGCGATGAGGATGATTTTCTACATTCGCTACCTCTTAATCCACCTCGATTCAATCCTTTTTTGTCATCATATATCAATCCACCAATGATGAATGTCAGAGGCTCATCTCCAATATCCCAAGTTTATGAGTCTAATCCTATATAATTTTTATAATGGTCTATTTAAATAGGATATTAGTATTTTGGGCATTAAATGTATGAATTAATGAGTTAAATAAATAATTAATAAACTTACTGTACCTAAAAATGGGTGTCTCATCTGAACATCTAACATAGACAAAAATTTAGGTTTCACCTAGGGTAAACCCAACATTATATAATCAACCATAATATTGGATTTCCGACTTGAGGCTTTACTCAGAAGATATTCAATTATTTCTAAAAAACTGCATGAATATGTTATTAATAAATTTCTTATTTTTATAATATCAATTTTGATTCTCATCGGGAAAAGTAATCTTGCACTACCTCAGTGCATGGATTCAAAAATATTTATTAATATATTCCAAAGTCTTATAATAAAAAACAAGGTCACTACATTCTCCCATACATGAAGTGTTTCTCACTCAGAAGCAAAAGATAGATAAAATTTGGGGATGCTGAGCCTACATCTAACTCTCTCATTCCCAAAATCTCTCTTATACATTCTCATGATTCCATAGCAAAATAAACAATGGAATGGTTCATTTATGAAGGATTATCTCTTATCGATACTCACTAATAGAAATCTAACCTTTCCCAATGCTTCTATACCAATGGTTTTTGAACAGTTGGTATAGGTTCCCTTTCCCAACGGTTTGGCCAAACCGTTGAGAAATCCCACTTTAAGGCCACCTTTCCCAACGGTTTTGCCAAACCGTTGGGAAAGGGTAATGCTTTCCAAACGGTTTTCGCAAACCGTTGGGATAGGTATACCCTTTCCCAATGGTTTGGCCAAAACCATTGGGAAAGGGTATACCTATCCCAACGGTTTCCCAAAACCGTTGGGAAAGGTCCCCCACAAACCAACCTTACCCCAGAATCGAAATCCAGAATCAAAATCTATACCAATGGTTGTCAAAACTGTTGGTATAGATCCTTTGATTTTTTATCATTTCTTATTACCGAAAACATTATATAAATCAAAATTAAAAATCATTATGAGAATAAATATATATTTTTATGTAATTATATTCACAAAAGTCATGTTAGGTTAGTGGTTAATTCGTTGAATAATAAACTACGGGTCCTGGGATCAAATCCCATCGAATGTATTTTTTTTGAAATACATATACCAACGGTTCCATAACCGTTGGTATAGATTTTCATATTAATTATACCAATGGTTTCCAAAATCGTTGGGATAGGTCTATACCAACGGTTTTGGGAGAACCGTTGGTATAGACCTTTCCCAATGGCTTACTTCGAAACGGTTCTCCAAACCCTTGGTATAGGTGATACCAATGGTTCTCCAAACCATTGGTATAGGCTATACCAACGGTTTGGAGGCCTATAACAACATTTCCAAACCGTTGGTATAGGTTAGTTTTCCAGTAGTGACTTGATCTCCGTTAGAGTGACTGAATGGCCCAAAGGCCTAAATTTTTTATTTATTTTTGGATAAACCCCATTTTAAGGAAAAAGGGGGAAACCTCACATGACTTCAAGGATATAGGGACATCAATATAACTCAGAGGTCAAAACCCAGAAAAAGACTACTTGGAAATACCCCTCCCTAGAATCAACATCATTATGGAAGGCCTCCACTGTTGCATGACTCTTAAGCTAGCTGTCCCATGCAGGTTCACAGACCTGGTACTGATGGTTGAGCCATACCCTCTCAAACTTCCAAATACGAATAGTCATGCACGATGAAATCACCTTCTCTAATCCCCATCTAACACATTTCCATGTAGAATGTCCAGAAAAATCCATCCAATATCCAATAACATATGATTCCCATGTACCCTTCTGCTGTAGAAAACCATTTTCAATATGCAATTCATTCTCGATCTCCCTCACTCTTAAATCAAGACCAGTGATTTGGATCCATGGCACATATCAATGCTGAAATACTTTCAAAAATATCAATAACAACTCTTATACTTCCACAGAACCTGACCACCATAACCAAAATTCCTTCATAGTTCCACCACCAAATTCAATCCATCAAAATTGAATCAATACTAGTTTCACATCAAGCTGCACAGGATACACATCCAAAAAAATAGAACATGAACCAAAAACAAGGGACAAAAACCACACGGGGTTGATAGCCACTCGAACGCTAGTAGCTCAACTTAATTAAACAAAATTCAAACTCATTCTTTCATAAAAAACATGATCACGAACTGAATCATCATCCAAAAAACCATGAAACTCAACGAGTTCCAAATCTGGGCACAATCGTGAAATCAGTCAGTTGATTCAATGGAAGTGGAAATCACCTTATAATATCATGATTCTAGATTTATTCTTCGGCCTGAACACAATCTCATTGTGGCCGCCTTGGGTCCTCAACCACCAGCTCCTCAGATCACAGTGGTTTGCACATAACACCACAGAAGCATCACAACAAAAACTCACGAACAACAGAAATCACAAAATCAAATACGAATGCAAGAAAACAATGAACAAAAAACTATCAACCAGGCACTTAGAAAAATCCCCATCCCAATCTAGACCCAAATCTCATCGCCACCATCCAAGTCGTCCATGGAGACCACCAAAAATCACTCAATGCACAACCAGAGATGAAGAACCACCCTCAGATTGCAGAAGCAGGGACTCAGCCATTGGACCAACACCATGCCACCATTGGAAGACCTATCTAAAAAGAAGTAGTTGAGAAAAAAACTGGCCATCAAAAATACTAAATGCCGAGATGTTCGAGCCCATGAAGTCTAACGACACCTCCACAAGAAGAGGCTACCACCACGAGCTTTCCAAGAACAGGGAGGGGAGCTGAGCCAACCCAGGATGATAGAAGGAGGCGGAGACGAGGGGAAAACTTATTGTTTTAGATCCCCTTATGGGCTCATCTCCAATTGTCATATACTCGCTCCAATACTCGATCTCCATTAGATACTCTAAAAAGGTGGATTCATCCTGAATGTACAACTTTCCCCATTCAGTAACATTCTTAGGATCATTCATATATCTCATGAGATGTGACACATGGAATATTACATCCACCTAATCCAGCTATGGGGGTAATTATAGGTAGTAAGAAAACTCACCAACCCTCCACATGACCTCAAACATCCTGATGAACCTTTGGGGTAGCTTCTCTCCCTAGCCAGACCTCTACAATCCTCATCGTGGGGAGACTCTCATGAAAACATAGTCTCCTTAGTCAAACACTAGGGTCCTATAAAATTGATCTATGTAATATTTCTGTCAGTTATTGGTTGTTCTTAGACAATAAATGATCACCTAGAACTTCTATGTCATCGTATATTCTATCTTTGTCTCAATAAGAGATGCCTCAGTAATCGTAATCCAACTTAACGGTTACCTACCTAGTGTTTTGCAGAGGGCCTCTAATGGAACCATGCTAATAGTATAGTGAAATATATAATTATTAGAAAATTATATAAATTTAAAATAATCCTCCATGCTCTGAACAAATTCCAAAATAGAATCCTTCAACATATCCACAAACATCTGGGTAGTTTTCTAGGTATTCCAATCCATCGAGGGTGGAATTTCATACTCATTGGTAACATGGTTATGAATTACTCCTACACACGTCTCCACAACCATGATGTGAACCGATCAGCACGGTTAGAGACAATCATTAAGGGTAACCTATAAATATATAAGATCTACCATACATACTGTTATCCCAGACTATCCACCAAACTCTGCTCTCTGATGGTAATAATGTGTACCGACTTCATGATTCATCCAATGATCACACATAATAAATAATTCCCTCTCACTTTAAATGGAAACCTCATAACAAAATTCATGGATATTCCATCCCATTTAAACTATAATATATCAATAGGTTGTGTCAAATCTATCAAAACTTGGTGCTCATCCTTCACCTACAAACATGTGAGACTCTAGGAGATGAGCTTGACTATGCTCCACCCCATTCTAACACACCAAAACTATCACCTAAGGTCCCTGTAAATATTTTCTACATTGATATGTACTACCAAAGGGGAAGTGTGAAACTCCCTCATCACCTCCTCTCTCATCTTGACCGGAACCACCACCCATCTCTAGAAAAGGAAGACATCCTCCCCTCCTTCGAAAAATACATCTTGTGAAACTCTTGAGGATATCTGGTCATGAAGAGCATTGAAATCGATGTATCCCAACAAGGTATATATCACACACCGAAGAAGTATAGGATTCCCTACCATCTACTAAATAAAAGTTTTACCCCTATCCTATACTAGGGTCAATAGTAAAGAAGTCATCTTCTCAGAAGCCTCATCCATAAGTGATAATGGGAATTCCTAATAAGGTCATATTCCACCACATTTCCCTTTCTAGGAATTTAGACTATATAAAAGTCATCATCCTATAATATCTTAAACCAGAATCTTTATCTCAAGTTCAGATATCTCAATGTGAATTTATAATTGAGACTATGATGGTCTAAGTAAACCAATAAGCGCTCTACCAAAAGATAGTGTATCCACATCACCAGAGAAAAACTAATATTGTCAACACCAGTTCATGATTCACATAGTTCTACCCATGGGTTCTTAACATCAATGACCAATATACAATCAATACCTTCCTCTACATAAATATGCATCCAATCTAAGATTCAGAGGCATTGAAAATGTCACGACCCGACCCTACGGGTCTCGAGCCGCAACTACCCCAGGCACGCCTCCATAGTCCAGGGGATGGCGACAAGCGTCGAAGGCGTAACAATATATGGGGAGGCCTTTGCCTAAGTACCAGTATACACCCACATAACCCACTCAACGCAGAAGTGCAGAGTAAAATAAAACCAAAGGAAAAATAACTATAACCCAATCACAGTTATGCATCAACATCTAAAGAGAAAAAAAAAGTAAAGTGCTGAAAAGTACTGAAAAGATACTGAACAAATAAAGGGAAAAACATGCGCCCAACCTCAAAGGTGCCATAACCCGGCAACGGGTAAACAAAAGTAAACAGCTGGTGAGTCTTACACCTGAAAGTCCTACTACGACCACTGATCGCAGCCCAAGATCTTGTGTCCCCTATGCTCCTCCATAGTCTCGATTTACCTATCCGTCATCTTCAAGGGAACACTAAGTGCGGGAAAAGCCCAAGAAGGGGTGAGTATGAAGATAATTAGTAGGATGCCCCAAAATATCAAGGGAGTAACAAAGGAGGTACTAAAACGGTGACCAGTAGACAGAACTAAGAACAATGTATGAGTATAATAGAGAGAGTGTATCTCAACCCAACAAAAGAAAGGAAGTATACTCGTCCCGACCAAGAGGAGCTAGACACGGAAAGCATGTAGCATACCCCGCATTTCTTCACCCCTCCTAGAAGGAGAGTAACTGAACCCAAGAAGTGTGAATGAATGTAGGTTGTATATATATATATATGCTCAACAAGAAACCTGAACGAGTGCATAAGGGGATTTCCATATCCAATCTCAGACCAGGATAAGTCGCCAAAAGTTCTAAGGGTAGCCATCAATGATTCCCAACAGTCCCGCCCGTCAAAGCTGCCTCATCGCTAAATCGTACCTCCAAAAATCTTGCTTTGGTAATCACAGAGCAAAGCCACTGACTAGCCTCATATAAAGGGGTTGAGTTTGAAAGAAGTCATCAGGTAATCCACTGCCCAACACAACT
This sequence comes from Viscum album, assembly GCA_963277665.1. NCBI lineage: Eukaryota > Viridiplantae > Streptophyta > Magnoliopsida > Santalales > Viscaceae > Viscum > Viscum album. Next base: position 129,377,328 of record OY728163.1, read on the forward strand.
AGAGGGTAAACCCCAAAAGGTCATCGGGTGACCCCCTGACCAGTATTGCTGGAGGGTAAACCCTAAATGGTCATCGGGTGACCCACTTCCCAGCACTACTGGAGGGTAAACCCTAAAAGGACGTCGGGTGACCCACTGCCTAGAACTGCTGAAGGTTAAACCCTAAAAGGTTGTCAGGTGACCCACTGCCCAGCACTGTTGGAGGGTAAACCCTAACAGGTCATCGTGTGACCCATTTCCCAACACTACTAGAGGGTAAACCCTAAATTCAATGGGAAACCCACTGCCCAGTCCCACTGGAGGGTAAACCCGAAACTGGTCTGATAACTCTGTGTTGCTCGTACCATCACTTGGTGTCACTAACATCGCTATCGTGTGTTGGTTCGGAGTGTGTCAAAGGAACCTTTGACAACCGCCCTTTCATGTTTCCACATTTAATGAGATCTCGAAAGAGGATCTGCATGCCCAAACAGATTACATCGTTGTAATCCTTGTGAAAAAACATGCGAGATAAACTATTTACTCCCCGGAAATGGTCTCCTATTGAAAAAGATATTAGACACTGCTTTATGCCCATACGGAATCTCATGGGGCCCACACATCAGTCTTGGAAGAAGTCGAGTGAACTGCCCCATCATGATGCTCTCAGAAAAACACATTGAAATGACTACGCATTTTCCCAAAATGGATGTCTGATGAAACAAAACCGCAAAACATTGCTCACAACTTAAAAGATAGCATGTGGGGCCCACGCCTCAACTCTGGCTTCAATGCCTGAAACCACCCTGGTCTACATCGTCTCGAAACCAGGGTTAGAAGGCCACTAACGGCGCCTTAAATGGACTCTGGATGTGTTTGCGCCATCCGAAAGAAGAATCCAGGTGACGTACTTAACGAGGGTGTCGTGCCACCGAGCCCTCATATCAGGAATTAAAAATCCCCAAGACCATCTCAAAATCTCAGTCTCAACCTAAGGTTTACACTACTGCAGACAACACGCAAAACGGACACCCGTATTGGATGTTACGGGTGTCTGAAGACAAGGGGTGAACCCATTTGGGCTGGACCGGCCCGGTCCACCAGGCCTGGGCCGGCCCATGCCAGCCGGACCGACTCGTAGCACCGGCCTGAGGTTCATATGCATGACCCGGCCGCTAACCCCCGATCCACCCTACACCGACCGGCCTTTGTGTCCAGTCGTTGTCTCGCGCGGAGACCCACCGAAGGCGGGTCTCGGACTTCGCACGGGGTCGCGCGTCGCGACCCCCGTCATTCCCTACATAGGAAACCTCTCCTGCCGCCACCGCCTGGGACCGCTGTCGCAACACCTGGGTCTGCCTCGCCACCTGGGTTCGCTACGCCACCGCCTGGGGAGCCACTGCGCCGCTTCCTGGGATCCACGTAGCCACCGACCACTGTCCCGAACCACCTGAAGCCCAGTAGAAGACCCTAGAACCACCAGAAAACAGGGAAAAGTGGCTGGAAAACCTCCTGGGGTCACCCTGGACACCCCGGGACTCGAATATTTAATCCGAAAGGATCTTTGGGAAGCTCAAATCATGCCCTACACAAACATGGCCTTCGCTCGAGAATAAAACAACATTTCGACACAATGAAATTCATTTGAAGAGGTTGTAGAAAATAAAAACGAAAACACAAACTTCCTACCTCGCTGGGCGTAGCCCGTAGCTTCGCCAATGATCCGTCGGCGCCACCGCTCGCCTTGTAGAGGTAGAGAGAATCATGAAGGAGGTTCTTGATTCTTCTTGAGAGTGATCTTCCAGGAGAAACATGGGGGGAAGGAGGAGGAGGAGAGGAAAAGTGTTTAAATAGAAAAACACTTAAACATCCACCGGTAGGCTCCATACTCGAACTTTCAGCGGGGTCGGGGTTAAGCCACCTCTAGGGTAAAAAACTCATTTTGAGCGCAACAGAGGTCTCTGAATTTTAATCTGAGCCTCCATTCAGAAGTTCTAAAGTTCACGCCCGAGGTCTCTAAATTACGAAAACGCCCCTGGTGGCATTTTCCACAGAAGGGTCGCACCCGCGAAAGTTACACCCCTCCTAGGGTAAATGGCACATTACGGACTCAACGGTGCCCTTGTTTTCCCATCCAAGCAACCGTTTAGGATTTATTCTATTTATTTGGTGGGTCTAGTGTGAACACACTTAAAATTTAATTCCGGCCAAACTGGGGCATGGAATCACATGCGATCTGAACACCCTGCTCGAGAATAACATATAGAAAATTTCAAAGTCTTACAGGCTCAAAACATGGGTTCATACATCATTCCCTCATTCAAATTTTTCATCCTCGAAAAAAAAACTACAAAAACAAATCAGGATACTGAGCCCTCATCTGGCTCTCCCATTCCCAGGTGATCTCATGCACCCTCCCGTACTGCCACAACACACAAACCAAAGGAATGGTCCATCCATGCAGTTTCCGCTCTTGCGGGTCCTTAATCGCCACCGGGTTCTCCAAAAAGGTGGCTCCATACTCGATGTCTGGCGCTCCCTAGTCGATAACGTGTGTGGGGTCGTGCACGTATTTCCTCAGCTGTGAAACGTGGAAGAAATCATGCACCCTCTCCAGCTGGGGGGGTAGAGAAAGATAGTAGGCCACTTCACCGACCCTACACACGATCTCAAAGGTCCTGATGAGCCTTGGGGATAGATTGCCTCCTCAGCCGAACCTCTGTGTCCCACACCGCGGAGAGACTCTCAAAAATACATGGTCCCCCTGATCGAACTCCAAAGGCATGCGACGATGATCTTCATATTACTTCTATCTGCTCTGAGCCATCCTCATATACTCACGAATGACCTACACCTTCTCCATCATCGCCTACACCAACTCTGGGCCCATGAGGGAGGTCTCCCCAACCTCCGTCCCGCACAACGGTGACCTGAAGGGTCTCCCGTAGAGGTCCTCAAAAGGTGCCATGCCAATAGTAGAGTGGTAACTGTTGTTGTACATGAACACCACCAAGGGCAGGTGATCCTCCTAGCTCAGGCCAAAATCTAACACGCACACCCAAAGCATATCCTCCAACACCTGGATAGTGTGCTCTGTCTGCCTGTCGGTCTGGGGGTGAAAAGTTGTACTCATCCATAGTTGAGTCCTGAATGCCTCTTGCAGGCCTCACCACAATTGTGACGTAAACCACACGTCATGGATGGAGATGACCGTCGTGGGTACTCTATGAAGTCAGATGATCTCCCAAACGTATAGCCGCCATAGACTCTCCACCAAGCTCTGCTCCCTAATGGAAAGGAAGTGAGATTACATCATGAGTTGGTCCACTATCACCCAAATGGAGTCATGGCCCTTCGTTGTGCGTGGAAGCCCTGTGACGAAGTCCATAGATATTTCATCCCACTTCCACTCCAGGATATCAAGGGTCTGCAACAACCCTGCCAGAACCTGATGCTCTTCCTTCACCTACTAACAGGTAAGACAACGAGAAACGAACTCAGCTATGCTCCGCTTCATTCCAGACCACCAAAACTGCCGTTGAAGGTCTCTGTACATCTTACCCACATCGGGATGTACAACCAAGGGAGAACTGTTGAAATACTGCATCACCTTCTCCCGCATCTCCACTGGTACTACAGCTCATCCCTGGAATAGGATCTCGTGATTCCCTCCTTCAGAATACCCATCGGGTATGTCACCCATGGATATTTGATCATGCAATACCTCGTTATCAACAACCCCAAGTTGCGACTCTCTCACATGCTCATGGAGCGAAGGATTCAACACCATCGACCACAGGAAAGGCGTACCCTCCTCCTCCAATAAGGTCATCCATAGGGAAGCCAACTTCAATGAAGGTTCCCACACTAACCGAGCTTGGGACTTCTTGCTAAGAGAATCTTCTACTACATTTCCCTTCCCTGGAGTGTATACTATATCAAAATCATAGTCCTGCAAAGACTCCATCCAGTGCCTCTGCCCCAGATTCAAATCCCTCTAAGTGAAGATGTACTTGTGGCTCTGGTGGTCTGAGTAGACCACAAAATGCTGACCCAGAAGGTAGTGTTTCCATAACCTCGAGGATAAGACCACCGCTGCCAGCTCCAAATCATGAGTCGCATAATTCTGCTCATGGGGTTTCAACTGCCTCAACCCATATGCACTCACTACTCACTGTTGCATTAGCACGCACTCGATCCCAGCTCTTGAAGCGTCGCAGTACACCATGAACTCAACACCCTCCTTTAGCAGCCTCAACACTATAGCACTAGTCATCCTCTACCTCAACTCCTCAAAGGCCTTCTAGCACTGATCAGTCTAGGTGAATGGTCATCCCTTCCGCATCAATGTTGTCAAAGGGGTAGAAATCCTGGAGAAATATTGCACAAACCTCCTGTAGTACCCTACCAAACCAAGGAAGCTCTGTACCTTTGATGAATTCTTGGGTGGCTCCCAAGAAAGCACTACCTCTACCTTGGCAGGATCTACGACCAATCCCTCCTCCGTAATGGCATGCCACAGAAAGTGAACCTCATGAATCCAAAACTGACACTTCGAGAGTTTCCCATACAGCTGGTGCTCCTAGAGTAATTCCAGAACCATCCTCAAATTCTCCACGTGCTCCTCATCCATCGCAGAGTAGATGAGTATGTCGTCAATAAAGACAACCAAAAACTGGTCCAAGTACAACTGGAAGATCTGGTTCATCAAAGCCAAGAAAATGTCAGGGGCATTCATCACGCCAAAAGGCATCACTAGAAACTTGTAATGCCCATATCGACAATGGAAATCCAACTTCAGGATGTCAGCCTCACAAACCTGTAACTAGTGGTAGCCGGATCGAAGATCAGTCTTGGAGAACCACTTCGCACCTCTCAACTGGTCAAAGAGGTTGTCGATCCTTGGCAAAGGGTACTTGTTCTTTATCGTAGCCTGATTCAGGCGATGATAATACACACAAAGCTGCAGACTCCCATCTGCATTTTTCACAAAAAAAAAACTAGAGCTGCCCAGGGGGACACACTAGGACTAATGAATCCCTTCTCACGAAGGTCCTCCAACTGAAGTCATAGCTCCCTAATCTCTATTGGTGTCATCTGATATGCTGCACATGATATCGGGGTAGTCCGCAGCTGCAAGTCAATGCAGAACTCCATCTCTCACCTCAGAGGTAGTCCTGGAACATCCTCGGGAAAGACGTCCATGTATTCCTCTACAACGGTAGAGATCTAGGTGCCTACAGCGTCTGGTGCTCTGAGATCCATGCTCACAAACTGGTGAGTAAAAGGTCATGGTCTCCTACTCAGAGTACATGTCTACTCTGCCATGAGGTCTCGTTCACCTAGAATGGTGAACCTCGTCCCATAAGTGTGCACACATCTGACTCGTCTGTGATGATAGTCGATCTGGGCGAAAACCATAGAAATCCAATCCATGCCCTAGATGACATCATAAGGTTCCATCGTGATGATGAGTACGTCCCACATGAAACTCCCTCCTCGGAATGACAGTTCGCACTGTCTACAGAAAAAGGTCACAAATGAGGCACTTCTCGTAAAAACCTTGAGGCTAAGTGTAGATGTCATCGCCTCTACTAGAAGGTCCAACTCCCATATCAAAAGTAGTGATATAAAGGAGGGACTGGAACATGTTTCTACTAATACCGAAGCAAGCGTAGAGTAAACACAAAGCATACCTCGGACCATCCCGTGTGCTGAGGGGTCACAAACGCCCATAGCCTGAAGCTACCCATGGCCCCTACCGCTAACTCCCTGAGCCTGACGTGGGCCGCCCGATGGTGGCGGTGGAACGACCTCAAAACTCCATCCCCCACCTCTAGGTCCTGCCACTCTGCCTACGCCTTCTCCCTGAGGACCACCCTATCCTCGCCTGGGGGATCCCTGGTCACGGTGCTCCCTCTGACACTACGGTGCAACCCCTACCTGCCATGGATGCTCGGTACGCCTGGTCGGGCAGTCCCAGGCTAGGTGGCCCCGTCTGTCACAAGCACAACACCTTATCTCTCCTTCCTGCCCCGGTGGTCCACGGCACCACTGTGGTGTACGAACCTTCCCATGTGTCAGCTCATGGAAGGGCCTTCTCAACTGAGGCTCTGCTCTCTGATGAATGCCTATCACTAACAACTCTCTTCTAAAGAGGCTATTGCTAGGCCCTGTTAGCTGGCATCCCTCATCCAAGAAGGTCTATGTCATGAGCACCCGCTCTAGCCCCCCAGCATAAGTAGGGATGTAGAGGGGTACTACACTAGCACATATCTCTCTGTGAAGACCCTGCTCAAACTTCCTCACCCGAAAGTAACTATCGCGGACCATATCCTGTGAGTAGCATGTCAAATCGGTAAACTGGGTCAAGTACTACACCACAATCACCCCCATATTCAGCTCCAGAAGCTTCTGAATCCAAATGGAGTGTAAACTAGAGGGGGAGTACTCCTCCCGTAAGAGTTTCTGAATGCTATCCCACGTGAGAGACGACTCGTTGTGGGTCTGCGTAACCAACCCCCACCAACGCCCGGCCATCCTAAGGAAAAGGCTAGCAGCTTGGTCTACCATCGGGTCTGCTGGTGTCTGTACCATCCTGAAATGGCAGTCCATGGACTCTATCCAGTCTTCCGCTACCTGGGGATCCGGGTCCCCGTGGAACTTTTGCGGTCACTAACGCTGAAAGTATTAGAGCGCACTCAGCCTACGCTCAACCTCGGCCTGTGCTGCCGGTACTAACTACTGCTCTCCAAGTAGATGGTCTACTGCTGAGGCACTGGGCGAAAGGGGATCATGTGGGAGTCCCTGAACTGATGCCTTGTCGCTTGTTAGGTCGTCATCACGAACTGAAGAGGGTAACCTGGCTGGTTTCTGTCATGGGGGAATCCTAAAAATTATCAAGGATTACCACTATTAGATGAGCATATATATATATGTATATATCAATAATCACAAAGAGGAGCTGACTCAACCAGGACAGTCAAAGACTCAATCCTACCGGATGTATGTTCCAAAGTTCCCTGCAACAAATTTCTCAGTGTGCCGAGTCGAAAAGCGGGTTATCAGGGTCCTGGTGAATGGATACGTCAGCCGCCTGTACCATCACTAGACTCCATGGCCTGAGAGCCGCTCTCGATACATGTCGACATTATTTCCCTAAATCCCAACCAATTCCTTTTTAGGGACGTCTGAACAATGCCCCAAGGAACGAACCACCTCTAATACCACTTTTTCATGACCCGAACCTAACGGTCTCGAGCCGCAACTACCCCAAGCCCACCTCCATAGGCCAGGGGCTGGCGACAAGTGTTGAAGGAGTAACATTATCTGGGGAGGCCTTTGTCTACGTACCTGTACACACCCACATAGCCCACTCAATGTAGAAGTGCATAGTAGAAGAAAACCAAATATCAAACAACTATAACCCAATCACAGTCATGCATCAACCTCTAAATAAAAAAAAGTAAAGTGCTGAAAAGTAATGACAAGATACCGAACAGAAAAAGGGAAAAACACACGCCCATCCTGAAAGGTGCCACAACTCTGCAATAGGTAAACAAAAGTAAACAGCTGGTGAGTCTCACACCTAAATGTCCTACTATGACCACTTATCGTATCCCAAACTCTTATGTCCCCTACACTCATTCGTAGTCTCAGTCGACCTATCCGTCGTCTGCAAGGGCACACCAAGTGTGGGCAAAGCCCAAACAGGGGTGAGTATGAAGATACAAAGTAAGATGCCCCGAAAGCTCGAGGGAGGAACAAAGGAGGTACTAAAACAGTGAGAAGTAGAAAGAACAAATAACAGTGTATGAGTACAATAGAGAGAGTGCAGCTCAACTCAACAAAAGAAATGAAGTAGACTCATCCCAACCAAGAGGAGCTAGACACGTAAAGCACGTGGAATACCCTACATGTCTTCGCCCCTCCTATAAAGAGAGTAAATGAACCCAAGAAGTGGGAACGAAAGTAGGTTGTATATATATATATATATATTCTCAAAAAGAAAACTGAACGAGTGTGTAAGGGGATCTCCATCTCCAAGCTCATCCCAGGATAAGTCGCCAATAATTCTAAGGGTATCCATCATTGATGCCCAATAGTCTTGGACGTCAAAGCTACCTCATCGCTAAACCGTACCACCAAAAGTTCCGCTCTGGTAATCACGGAGCAAAGCCACTGACTAAACTCATCATAAGGGGCTGAGTCTGAAAGAAGTCATCGGGTAACCCACCACCCAACCCAACTAGAGGGTAAACCCCAAAATATCATCGGGTTCCCAACTTCCCAAAACTGTTGGAGGGTAAACCCAAAAATTTCGTCGAGTGACCCACTGCCCACCACTTCTGGAGGGTAAACCCTAAAAGGTCTTTGGGTGACCCACTGCCCAGCACTACTAGAGGTTAAACCCTAAAAGGTCTTCGGGTGACCCACTGCCCAGCACTGCTGGAGGGTAAACCCTAAAGTCAATGGGTAACCCATTGCCTAGCCCCACTAGAGGGTAAACTTGGAACTGTTCTGATAACTCTGTGCTACTCATTCCATCACTGGGTGTCACTAACATCACTATCATGCATTGGTTCAGAGTTTTTCAAAGGAACCTCCGAAAACCGGCCTTTCATGTTTCTACATTTAATGAGATCTTGAAAGAGGCTTCGCACGCACAAACATATTACACCATTGTAATCCTTGCGAAAAAACACGTGAGATAGACTATTAACTTTCTAGAAACAGTATCCTAACAGAAAATCTATTTGACGCCACTTTATCCCCATAGAACATCTTATTGGTCCCACACTTCTTTCCCAAAAGAAGTCGGTAGAACTGCACCATCGTGATGCTCTCAAAAAAAACACGCTAAAACGACTACTCATTCACCCCGAATGGATGTCTGATTAAAACAAACTGCAAAACACTACTCAGATCTTAAAAGACTACTCGTGGGTCCCAAACCTCAACTCCAACTTCAATGCATGAAACCAACCTGGTCTAAAGTTTCTCGACTATAGGGTCACAATGCCACTAACGGCGCCTTAAACGAACTCCAGATGTGTTCGCGCCATCCGAAAGAAGAATCCCGGTGATGTACTTAACGAGCGTGTCGTGCCACTGAGCCCTTGTCTTGGGAATTAAAAATCCCTGAGACCATCTAAAAATCTTCATCTCGAGCCGAGGTTTTCACTACCATAGATAGCACACAAAATGGACACCCGTAGTGGAAGTTACGGGTGTCTGAAGACAAGGGGTGAACCCATTTGGGTGGGACCGGCCCGGTCTGGCCAGTCCACCAGGCATGGGTCGGCCCGCGCTGGCCGACCTGGCTCGCAACACCAGCCTGCGGCTCATCCGTGCGGCCTGGCCGCTGACCCCCGGTCAACCCTATTCCATCTGGCCCTCGTGTCTGGTCATTGTCTCGCACGGAGACCCACCGAAGGCGGGTCTCGGTCTCCGCACGGGGTCATGCGCCACGACCCCCATCGCGCCCCGCACCGGCGACCTCGCCCGCTGCTGCCGACTGGGATAGCCGCCGCGCCTCCTAGGTCTGCCGCACCACCTGGGTCTGTCACGCCTCTGCCCGAGGAGCCACCGCGCTGCCACCGGGGAGCCTCACCGCCATCGGCCTCCATCTCGTACTGCCTAAAGCCTGCAAGAAGCCCTTGGAACCACCGGAAAATAGGGAAAAGTGGCCGGAAAACTTCCTGGGGTCACCCCAGACACCCAGAGACTCGAAAATTTGATCTGAAAGGATCTTTGGGAAGCTCGAATCGAGCCCTACGCAAACATGGCCTTCTCTTGAGAAGAAAACAACATTTCGACGTAATGAAATTCATTTGAAGAGGATGCGGAAAATAAAAATGAAAATAAAAACTTCTTACATCGTTGGGCATAGCCCGTAGCTTTTCCGACGATCCGCCCGAGCCGCCACCCGCCTTGGAGAGGGAGAGAGAAGAATGAAGGAGGTTCTTGATTCTTCTTGAGAGGAATCCTCTATGGAGAAACGTGGGGGGAAGGAGGAGGAGGAGAGGAGAAGTGTTTAAATAGAAAAACACTTAAACATCCACTGGTAGGATCTGTACCCGAACTTTCAACGAGGTCAGGGTTAAGCCGCCTCTATGGTAAAAAACTCATTTCGAGCGCAATGGAGGTATCGTAATTTTAATCCGAGCCTCCTTTCAGAAGTTGTAAAGATCACGCCCAAGGCCACTAAATTACAAAAATTCCCCATTATGGAGTTTCCAGTAGAAGGTTCATGCCCGCGAAAGTTACACCCCTCCTAGGGTAAACGACATGTTCCGGACTCAACGGTGACCTCGGTTTTCCCATCCAAGCAACGATTTAGGAGTTATTTTTTTTATTTGGTGTTTCTAGTGTGATGCACTTAAAATTTAATTCCATCCACACCGGGGCTCGTAATCACACGTCGTCTGAACGCCCTACACTAGAATAACATCATGAAAATTTCAAAGTATTACAGGATCAAAACCTAGGTTCTTACAGAAAACCACTATTTATTCCACGCCCTTCTATGGTAGTCTCAACAAAAGTGCACCAGTCAACCTCTGCCTCAACTATTTAAAGTCTTTATAACACTACTCAATCTATATAAATTGATACAGTTTCCACATTAGAGTGGTAAAAGGGGAAACTAATCTAGAAAATTAAGGCACGAACCTCATAAAGTACCCTACCAAAACAAGAAAACTTCATACATATGACACGCTATTAGGTAGATCCTAATAAATCACATCATCGATCTACACTATTTATATAACTAATACAAGCTCATAAATGAAATTCCTCATAAGATGAACCTCACATATCCAAAACTAGAACTTCAAGAGATTATTATAAATTTGGTGCTCCCAGAGTAAGTAATGGACCATCCTCATATGTTCTACATACTCCTCCTTTGATATAGAGTAAACAAATATGTCATCAGTTAAGAAAACCACAAATTTTTTCAATTATGGATAAACTATCTAGTTCATCAAATCCATAAATACAGTGGGCACATTTGTCACACCAAAAAGAATCACCAGGAACTCATAGTGTTCATAGAGACATCAGAATGTCGTATTCAGAATATCATCCTATAAACCATCAATTTGGTGGTATCCAGACCTGAGAACAATCTTTGAGAACTAAATTGTTCCTTGAAACTGGTCAAAGATATCATCAATCCATTGCAAGGGGTACTTGTTATTTATCACTACCTGGTACCAGTGATGATAATGAACAAAAACCCTCAAGCTCTCATCCACCATTTTCACAAGAAAAAATGAATCTTCCTATGAGGTCACACTGGGTCTGATAAATCCCTTCTCTCAAACCATTATCTCTCAATGCTTGTTAGGGTTCAATCGATATGTTGGAGAAGAAATCAATGTGGTCCAAGGGTGAAAGTAAAATAAAAACTCCATCTCTCACCATGGAGGTAGTCCCGGAACTTCCTTGGGGAATATATCAATTAATTCCTTCACTACCAAAGGAATCCAAATTCCTATTTTCCCACATGCGATAATAGTCAATATAGACTTGAACTATGGAAAATAAATCCATACCCAAGATGAAATCATAAGGTTTCATCATAATAATTTCTAAGTCCCCTGAGAAACTCTCTCCACTAAGCATCATCTCCCACTGTTAGCAGATAAAAAACATTGGTGAAACACACCCAGTTTGATCCTATAGTGAAAGATGCAGGGATACGGTCTCAACGGGAGTCTATAGATCTCACACAAGGGATATGTAAATGAATGAGTGACTCTCACAAATGTCTAAAAGTTCTTGATAAAGTGTATAAAGGATAAATATTGTTCCTTATATAATCTTGTGGGTTGTTAAGTTATAAGCCTCCATGGCCTATAGCTACTCACGACCCTGATCGCTAAATTATTTATCCTAGAAAGGGTTTCATAGTGGTAGTTGTAGAATCTTCTCATAGAATCACCCTACACCATTATCTCCTCCCCCTAGATCTATACTTTATCCTATTAATGAAATACCTCTCTAGGGCCTCCCAAACCACATTTAGGAGAACATTGATCACAACACTACTTATTCTATGGTAGTTTATCAACTGCCTTTCTTCCCTTCTAGGAACATCAAGTTGGTAAATAAAATTCTTTATGACCTCTCCCATCACATTCATAACATATCCCCCCTCTAGGATTACCTGGTCCTCTGTGTGAACCCTGCGCTACATGACCATATATTTGATACTCACCATGAGGAGTTCACCTACACCGAGATCCTATTGATTGGTGCCTACTATCCACTTTAGATGATGCATCACAATGACAACCACCACCATCTCTAACTACATGAATCCCCTTATATAGGAATATCTCCATCACCAATTCCCACTCTAACACTCTAGTGTGGGTGGGAATGCATTAGGGTACCACACTCGTATAGATATCCTTGTGCAGACCCTGCACAAAATTTTGCACCCAGAACTAATAATCTCATACCATGTTAATGGATTACCAAATAATTTCAATTAAACTCTCCAAATACTAATTAGCTAACATATTAACCTTTTATAGATCTAAAATCTCTTGAATACAAACTGAAAGCAATCATGAGGAGTAATAATCCTCATGAAATAACTGCTGGAAGTTGTGACATAAGAGATTCATCTCATCAGGAGTCTGTGTGACTAGACTGCCCCATCACTCAACTACTCTAAAAAAGAGACTGGATACCAACATAACCATTTGATCAGTTGAGGTTGACACAAGCCTGATGACCCAGATCACAATCTCAAGCCAATACTCCACTACCTGGGGATCTATATCACCACAAAATCTTAGCATCCTATGGAGTTGGAAGTCACAGAGCACACTAAGGCTGCACACATCCTCATTCTACCCTACTAGTACTATATGCTTCTCAACAGTCATGGTTCTTTATACCTACCCTCCTGGAGGGACGGCCTCATGAGATGGACCCTAAACTGAGGCCTCATCATTCATCATATATTCATTACGATCATAAATTGGTAACCAATATGGTTGTCTTCCTTGAGGAATGATAAATATATTCAAGATGTACCATAATTAAATGAGCATATATATGGTGAGATAACTTAAGAAGGACAGTAAAAGGACTCAATCCTTTATGATTTCATTACTATTGTTCCCTCTTACCAATGTCTCGATATGCCGAGTATACGAGAAGGTATTTAGAGTCTTAGTGTATGGATACATCATCCGCCACACCAACAATGGGTATCTAGCCTGATAAACACACTCAAAACACATCAACACTATTTCCCTAATCCCAACCAATTACTTGTAAGTGGAATACTCCAAACACCATACCAAGGAATGAACTTCTCTGATATCACTTTGTAATGATCTGACCAACCAAGTCCTACTTAGTCAGAGCAAGGCTGATTTTCCACAACCCCAATCCCACCCCCAATATGATAGGGGCTAGTGAAAAGTTCCAAGAATTCATAATTTAAATGAGTGGAATTTTCCTAGTGTATGTATACACATGCATCCAACCATATTCATGAAGTAGTGTGGAGGTATAATAATAAAAGAAAGAAATTTGAAGAGTAAAATACACATGAAAAAACATCTAGGGAATACGTAAGAGTATTGCAAAATAAATCCAATTGGTAAAGGGGATAAATACATGCCTAACTAGAAATGAATTCCAAACCTGAAAAAATTGGAATATAAAATATATGACACAAACCAACTCTTGATCTCCAAGCCTGAACACTGTATGTGGTCTATGTAATTGAGTATCCCTATGCTCCCCAATGTCACCAATGAACTATTTTTCATTTGCATAAGATTCAAAACATGTGGGAAAATATCACACATGGGTGAGTATAAACATACCCATTATGGTTCCCCCAAAATGAAAAAGGGAGAAATATAGATATATGGTTGAATTAGTCATCTTAACCCAAAGAAAAAGGGAAATGAAACACAATAAAATATACATGCTAATTAAGAAACCCAGATTAGAGAGAAAGTGGATCTCTATCTCAAAACCAATCCCAGAATGATGAATCTATTTACAGATCCAAAGGTCTATCATTGAGGCCCAACATCATGCATGTCTATCTGAGAAAGATATGTGGAATATCCACACCTATCCACCACTCCACTACCTAAGGGGTTGTAATTTATAATATTGGACTTGTGCCCTAGTATGATAAGAGGGTTTTCCCATCAAAAAAGCATGGATTGAAATGGACAGTTTAACTTTGTTTAATCAAACCATCATAACATTGGCTCCATAGGTTCAAATGAATAAAAATTTTGAGAGAGGTTGGAAAAAATTATTATATACAACTTTGAAGCAGGATATATCTCGAGATTTGGTGGTCTGGATGTCCAAATCGTCGAGCCAAGTGGAGGGATAGATTGGGAATGACAACAGTACACTTCCTTGGTCTATAAATTCATCCCTCTCCTCTCCTTAAAAGGAGTTGTCATTTCAGAAGAGAGGAGAACATATTGGCATGAACAAATCCTTTTCAAGGGCTTGGGAGGACCTTCCATACTCAAGTTTTCACTTGAGATACCTTTCCTACTCTCTTTGTTTTCATTTACTTTTGTGTTCTTCATTTTTGTAATCTTGTAAGTATATTTATTTGTAATTATGTTTTAATGCAAGTTTCTTCTTCAATATCTCTTATTCTCATATACCTTCTGTAGTTTAATATTAATGTTCTTAAAATAGTTTAAATAAAGTTGAATCCCCTTCCCTTTTTTTTCTTTATCATTCAATCTAATGTTGGTATTTAATTCTCTTCATCATTTGTGTGTGTGTTCGACGCACCACTCTTTTCTTGTCCAATAATTGTTCTTATCTTCTTAATTTATCATCATAATAATTATAACCAGGTTAATAATCATTTAAATGGATGAGTAAATATACCATTTGGGTGAGTTATAATTTGGGGATATTAAGTGATTGAGATCCTTTGCTCGATGAGGATTCTTTGAGTTAATATTGTGTATGTTGAACTTTATATGTCATGGATTAATGATATGTTTTGTTTAATATATGGATTACATGGATTATTGGAACCACAAATACACTACCATAAACAATTAATGGTAATGATTAGAACCCTAAGTTATGTTACGGCTTGGATTAAAGCTTTAACACTTGGGAATTGCGATCAAAATCATCTTGTGAAGCGGGTATTAATTTAATGCAATATAAAGCAAAGCTCAAGGATATCATATGATTAAATCCACAATAATGAAATCACCCCAATATTTATCAATTTGATAAATCAAACATCATATTTAAATTATTTCATAAGATCTGTAAACAAACCCCCCAATAAGAACACAATTAACTAAAAACAACCGACTATAAAATAGTATTATCGTCGAGGATTTGACCCTAGTGCTACTATAAACATTAGTAGAGAACCGGAACCATGGCCAGTTGATAGGTGAAAATTAGACGTGCTTTCAAATAGATCCATTTCCGGGGATGGTTCTTTATGTAGTCATTAGTTTCTGGTTATTGTAAAAAAAACCAAAAAAACCAAATGTTTAAAAAAAATTGAAAAAAACACAAAGAAAAACATGCCTTCTCATAAAAACATAAACTGAGAAAAACACAAAGAAAACCCCATCTTCATATTTCCTCCAACATCATTCTAAATGACCCGTAGCCTCCCAAAAAATCCCTCAGATTATTTTGACCCTGAAATTGAGTAAAATATTCGCCAACTTAGGAGGAACTTAAGATATAATCAACTCATTCAAGAACCAGCCCTTGTCCAACATGTTGAATTAGATATGGATAATACTAGGGAACAAACACTTAAAGAAATTTCTTACCCTAATATGAATTTCCAACATCTTGGTATTCAATATACAAACATAGAGGCTGACTTTGAACTCAAATTAGGTTTGATTCATCTTCTTCTTCATTTCCACAGGCTAGCCAGTGAGGATCCACATCTCCACCTTAAAGAGTTCCAAGTGGTGTGCTCTACCATGAAGCCTCAAGTTTCTTCTGAGGAACAAATTAAACTTTGAGCATTCCCTTTCTCCCTAGATGACACTACTAAGTCATGTCTCTACTACCTTCCTTCTGGTTCCATAACCACATTGAATGACTTGAAGTGACTCTTCTTAGAAAATTCTTTCTTGCTTCTCATACTGCTTCAATCTGAAAAGAAATAAGTTGTATCCATCAATTCCCAAGGGAATTACTACCTAAATACCGGGAGAGGTTCAAAAAGCTTGTTGCAACCTGCCCGCACAATCAAATACCTGACCAAATCTTGATCCAATACTTCTATGAGGGGTTATTGGCTATGGAGAGAACTCTCATTGATGTCGTAAGTGGTGGTGTTATTGTTGATAAAACTCCTATAGCTGTAAGATATATTATAAAAAACATGGATGAAAACACAAAACAATTCCATACTCAAGCACATGCTCAAGTAAAACAAGTCCAAGAAAATCAATCCATCGAGCCAAAAAAGATGATCGAGTGGATGAGTGAACTTACAGGTCTTGTTCAACAACTAGTTGTGGCATCCAAAGCCCCAACCTCATCTTCTCCACAATCAATGTTTCTGGGACCTCTCAAAAGTTTTGTAATCTGAAACTCCTCATCTCATCCAACAGACACATTTCCACAACTTCAATAGGATCAATCTGATTCATCTGGACCAATGGAGCTTAATGAATCATATGCTCAGAGGAACACCAACCCTCAACAATCAGGTCATTTAATTAGAAACATCAACCAACCTCACTCTGAGCCCTTTTCTTCTTCCTATAACCAAGGCTTGAGGTATGGTAATTCTATCACTCATCCCCCTCAAAAACCTTATCAAAACCCAAACCAGTTCTAATATGTTCATGGTATTGGTAACTTCCAACAACCTTACCCTTTTGTTCCTCAACCTCAAAGGATCAATCCTCCTCTTCCTCCTCCAGGATCCCACTATCCCAATGAGCCTTCCCAATTCCTAACCTAATATAATCAATTTCCCAAGAACCAAAATAAAGGTAATACCAATCCGGGAAAAGCCTCTTCTTCCAATCAACCATGGGGAAGTGCAGTGGAAGATCATTCCTCCTTCACCCATTCCAGCCTCAAAAACATTGAAACCCAAATTGGACAACTTGTATCCCACCTAATCCAGAAACTAAAATAAAATTCTTCCCAACTCCCAGCTCAACCATTACCCAACCCCAAGGGTAATGTAAGCGAAATTGTACTTAGATCGGGAAAGAAAATTGGTATGCCTCAAGATAATTCCTCCAACCCTCCTTTGAATTTTGACCTAGAAAAATGAAAGGAAAAAGAAATATGAAAAGGAACCTGAAGTCATTCCCTCACCCCCTTCTATTCCACTTAGGAACCCAATTCCTTTTCGTCAAGCCATTTCTAAGCCAAATAAGTCCTTTGAACCCGATCCTAAAATGCTTGACATGTTTAGACATGTTGAAGTCAACATTCCCCTCTTAGATTCCATTAAAAAATTCCTAAGTATGCCAAGTTTCTCAAGGATTTTTGTACCCATAAGAGGTAACTTAGGACCTTTGAAAATTTTTCCACCCAACAGTCTATTCCCACAAAGTGCAAAGATCCAGGGACCTTTACAGTTCCATGCCAAATTGGAATTTCCAACTTTGATGATGCACTCAAAGACCTACGAGCCTCAATTCATGTTATTCCCAAATCCATCTTCTCCAACCTTGGTCTAGGTCCATTACATCCAACAGGTGTTTTCATTCAATTAGCCAACCGAAGAACATCCAGTACTGAGGTAATAATTGAGGATGTCCTTGTTCGTGTGAATGATTGTATCTTCCCAGCTGACTTTTATCTCCTTGACAAGGAAGGTGGGACAGCTTCTTTCCAATCTCCTCGGATTTTAGGCAGACCTTTCCTCATGACATCTAAAACCAAAATTGATGTCCATGCTGGCATCTTATCCATGGAATTTGGTGACAAACTGGTCAACTTAAATATTTTTCAATCCATGTGATATCCATCGGAGAATGAATCTTCATTCTCTATCCATTCTTCTGAAACTCTATCTGAGATTGTGTTTAATCCCAATCCTTCATGTCCTTCTTGTTCTACTGTTATAAGAGTTTGTGAATATTGCATCCCTATTAACTAAGTCATAAATGGATAAGTTGATGTTGAAATTACAAATGCAATCTTCATTAATCAAAAGGCTATTGAAAAATATTTAGAATCTCATCTTGCCTCTGACCTCCACTTCTCCAGCTTGGATGATAATAAGGAAAATGAACTAGAATTCTAATTTGTTGATTCAGATCAGTTTATCCAACATTCATCATTTCTTATCTATGATTCTGAAAATTTTGTTATATGTGAGGTTAAACCTAAACAAATGTTTTTATCTTGTCCTAATGAGAGTGATGGTTGTGAGATTTTTTCCCTAATTAATAAAGTGATCACTGGTGAGGTTGAAATTGACCATTATTTGGCCAACAACATTCATATAAAGGATATTGAAAAATTTATTCAGTCTTATAACTACAATGAACCTCATTACTCTACATCAGTAAGTGATGAAATAAATGAGTCAAAAACAATTGGGATCTCATACTCTGGTTTCGTGTTATCAGAACCTTACATAAATGAACCATTATAATTAAGACATCTTCCTGAATTTACAAGCATATAAAACCATCACTTAGTGGATAAAATCATTCCTCACATTTAAGACCAAAGGGAGGATAGTCATATTCTCTTTCTACCCCTATTTAATTGCAAGCAAAACAACAAGAAAGGGATGAAATTATGCAGTCAATCATCAGGCATCCCAAAGGAAAAGTTTTTCTAGAAGCACACTAGAGTTGAGAAAATACGATGGCCACCGTCAGACTATGGGTAGTCCACTGCAACATTCCAGCTTTAGACAAATAAATGTAGCGCTTCTTGGGTGTCAACCCGTGTTTTATTTTACTTTAATGAAATTTTAATTTCTTTTTAGTTTTTCATTAGAATAAAAATGATTTTTCCTTTTCAGGTAACATTCCACAATCCCTAAACCACATCAACTTCCATCAGATCCATAGTAGACCCACCATTGGATGGAGGCGATGAACCACCAAATCCAAACCAGGGGAACCTCTTTCCCTTTAACTATCTATCTCTCTTCCTCTCTCTACCTCTTTATTCTTCTTCCTCTATCCTTCATTTTTTACCACTTTCTTCATCAATACCTTTCCTTTTCTCTTTATCTTTTGTTTGGGTGTGTACAATAAAAACACTAAATAAATTAACCAAAAAATGAAAAAAAAGAGTCATACTTACTCACCATCAGATATTAAAATTTTTTCTAACCATTTTGGTGAGTAAAAAGACATGATTCCATCTTAAAAATTTTGTTTTTTCATCATATATTTGGATAAAGAATTTTATTTCAATAATAATACATTTTGAATGCTCAGTTATTGATTTGGAATACGCTTTTCCCCACCCGTGAGAAACAATATTTACTTTCATGCCAAGGCTACCTATGGCCATATTTTCAAAATGTGTGTTTTCACCCCCATTTGTGTGTCTTGAGTTTGTGGACCTTCGAGCTGAATTTCCTAATTTGGTGTGCATTAATATGATAGAGGCGTTTTTTGAACCACATGAAAATAACAATAGCCAAATAGCCTCCCATTTCCCATTACGTTA
The DNA here is from genome assembly GCA_963277665.1 of Viscum album. Lineage (NCBI taxonomy): Eukaryota > Viridiplantae > Streptophyta > Magnoliopsida > Santalales > Viscaceae > Viscum > Viscum album. The sequence continues at coordinate 129,396,987 of OY728163.1, forward strand.
ATCCTCTTTTTGAAATCCACTTTGAGCCTATGAAAACCTTTTCTTTGATAGCCACATTACAAGACCAATACCTTTTTCCACCCAATGTCAACATGGATTTTTATTGAATAATTTTTTGAAATTTAAGTGTGGGGGGAATGGATTTCATTTTGGGTACCCTTTGTTGATTTCACCATGTTATCATATACTTGATGGAATGTAACCATTTCAGTGTGGGGGAGAGGTTTTCATTAATTGTGTTTTTGGGAATGTAATATACTTTCATTTATTTAATTTTGTAAATGTTATTGACATGTTTTCAAAAAAATCAAAACAAAATCAAAACAAAAAGAACCAAAAAAATTCGGTTGTTTCTTTAGTAGGTCAAAATTAGTATTTATCAGCCTTTGAACTTGTTATAACTATTACAATTAGTGTCATGAGGAGATAAATCATGGTTTGGGATATTATTGTAAGATATTTTTCCAGTTCAACTTTCGAAAAATGAAAAAAACAAAAACAAAATAAAAGAAAAAAAGAACAATTATGTCATTGGGAGAAGTTTTGTGTTTTGTAAATATTTCATCTTATCATCCCCTTCAAATTTTTTTCATCTCCTGTGTATTTATTCACATAATAATTACCTGTAAATATGTGTTTCCATTTCCTTTCATGTATCATTTAAAAAAAATTGCATTGATTTTTCCATGTTGGTCTTTTACCCCTCTTCTTCTCTCTCTTAAACATTATATTCCTATCGTCTCATAGCCACAGAAAAATTTCTTCAAAATACCTCTTGATTATTGTGCACTTTGGATAGGGAGTGGAAGATAGTAGGTCTTTAAAACTCTATGATTTTCACTTTTGGTTGGTTAATGAGTGAAGGTCCATAAATTAATTTTAATATCTTGAGAGGAGTAAGTTTTGTATGCCACCATTTTCCATTCATAAATTTGAGCATGAAAAAAATGAATTGTTTTTTAAAAATTGTTTCTGTAACAACTTTTGGTGGAATTCAATATGGATGAGTGATATTGTCTAAACATCCCTAATTGGGGAAAACAAAATTTAATATTTCATGGTGAGTGAAAATTATTTTTTTCATGTTTTTATATTTGTTGCACATGAGGACATGCACAAGACTAAGTGTGGGTGAGTTAATGTTAATAATATTTTCATGACTTATTATATACTCTCTTTATTGATTTTATATAAAATATGAATAATTCGTGTGAAATATTAATGTTTTAATACTATGTATAATTTTTAGAATTTTTAGAAGTAGCCCAATTGAGTCAGTTTACTATTTTATTTATAACTCTCCCCTACTGATCCAGATTGTGTAGTTCTTGTTTAATAGGATTCCTAATTCAATATAAAACATATCATTAGAAGGAACCATGGGCTAATTATTCCATTTGAAGGCCCATATGGACCACACGAGATGACCCAAAAAATATGAGAAGAAACTGGAATAGCCATGATGATTGAGTTACTAGTCTCAATCCAGATGCCAAAAATTTATGAAACTCTACCATATGTTCGTGATAATCCAAAAGAATAACATATAAAAATTTCTTTGCTCAAATCCAAGAACAAGGGTCCCAAATGAAGCTTTGAAGTCCATCCCACCATTCTATCCTGGAATTAAAATCCGTACACTATGCATGAAATATCTCATGATGTAATCATCAAATCAAGTTGAGATTTTTCAATGTGGAAGAGGAGATATATGCGGCCGACTTTGTTGGAAAATGTATTCAGCTTTGAGGGCGTCTTCCTATTCCAAAATCCATTCACATTTTGGCCATCTAAAAAGCATGGATTGAAATGTACAGTTTAACTTTATTTAATAAAACCGACATAACATTGGCTCCATAGGTCCAAATGACTCCCAATTTTGAGAGAGGTCATCCAAAATTATTTTCTACAACTTTGAAAAAGGTGTAATCTCGAGATTCGGATTTATGGATGTCCAAATCATCAAGCCAAGTGGAGGTACAGATTGGGAATGCCAACAGTCCACTTCTTTGGGCTATAAATTAATCCCCCTCCTCTCCTCTTTCACCTTGAAAAATCTCAACTTCATTAGATGATTACATCATGAGATATGTTATTCATAGTGTCCAGATTTTAATTCCCTTCCAGAATGGTGTGATGGACTTAAAAGCTTCGTTTGGGCCCCTTATTCTTGGATTTGGGCCTAGAAATCTTTATCCATGATTCTTTTGGATTATCACGAATATATGGTAGAGTTTCATAAAATTTTGGCTTCGGGATTGAGACTAGTAACTCCATCATCATGGCTAGTCTAGTTTCTTCACAAATTTTTTGGGTCATCTAGTGTGGTCCATATGGGCCTTTAAATGGAAAAATTGACCCATGATCCCTTCGAATGAAATGTTTTATATTGAATTAGTAATCCTACAAAACAAGAACCACATAATTTAAATTAGTAGGGGAAGATTTATAAATAAAATAGTAAACTGACTCAACTAGACTACTTCTAAAAAATCTAAAACATTATACTTAGTATTTAAACATTAATATTTCACACAAATTATGAACATTAAATATAAAATCAGTAAAGGGAGTATATAATAAGTCATGAAAATATTAATAACATCAGGGTTCCACTCAAAAGGTAGAGGAATCACACCCTAATATCACAAGAAGATTCCACTTAGAAAATAGTTAGAGGAACAACACCCTAGTACCTCAGTGGGTGAAACTCAAAGCATGGAGGACCCGCACCCTCATATGATATGGTGGAGACAATCAGTAGGTATTAATAGTGGACCCACACCCTAATTCGTTAGGGGGTTCCACTTAGTGGGTAGAGGACTTATGCCCTGGTATGTTGGGGGTGCCACTTGGTAGGTAGATATAAATAGAGGACATGCACCCTAGTATGATAGGGGATTCCACTATATATATGGAGGATCCACATCCATGTAAAAAATATGGGTTCCACTTATTGGGTAGAGGTCCTAGTCCCTATTTACATAGGGGTTCCACTCAAATCAGTGAAAAGAGTATAGGGGACCCATACCTTGTATGAAAAGGGGGTTTCCAACCACGACCTCTCTCTCTATCTTAATCCTATCAGATCACTACCATTATCAAGTATCTCTTAATGAAGCATCACACTCATACAATTCCATGTTGTATCTTGAAATCTAGTACGAATGATACTATCACATTTTAAATGGAAAACTTCTCAAGATAGGATATTTGTGGGGAATAATCTGAGTCCAGGTGAAGGAAATATGAGGGGAATGATGTTACTGAGAAAACCACATGATGTGCACTAGGGGTTACACGACATGTGACCTCACCTGGACTCCTGGATGTGTCCTTTCTGGAACATTGTTTGGAAATAAATATAGTAGTAAATGACATGTAAGCCTACTACACATCATGTCACATCCACCAGGGGCCTTCCTGTGTGCTCTAATTCATGCTTGTGTACATTGGGTTGTGCACTTGTGCCTAGTTGTGTACCTGGACATGAAGTAGTACCATTTTGTTCTTGTGTACTCTCAAGTTCATGGTGTGTATTCCAACATAGGGTCATATCCATGTGTAGATGGAACATTTCTTCACCACTCAAGTAGGTTCACACATTTTGTGGACCTATCCATATAACATGTAGACCTGGACACACCATGTCTGATCCTTATCTTCCCAGAAACCCTAGCACGATAACCTAGGTGCTACACATCTTGTGTTCCTCGACTACATGTCATGTAGTTAGGTTTTCCATAGAAACCCATGTTTCTCCACCAATCACCGTTATGTCATTGTATCTATAATTTCTACCATGAATCAAGTTGGGGGTATCGAATCTAGGGCCATCTACACCTGATCCATCATTGGTGGCTAGATTCTGACCACCCAAACACTGCATGACCATTCCTGTCACTTCGTGCCCTGGTCGTTACCGCTATAGATGTCAAATCCATATCTTTATTACCCAAATATCACAAAACAGACCAATTCATCCAAAAATAATCACCCATTTTATCATTCTCTAATCTTACAGGAATTCAGGGGTTCGATTGCGCTTAAACGCATGATGAAAATGTTGAGTCGTGATTCCATGTGACAATGGAAAAGAACACAAAGCAAATTGGGGAGAAATGAACAAGAACAAAGTAAAATCCTCCACTAGACAAGAATTTTCGGACAATGATTATTCAATAGGATATCCAGGTGTGAAACATGGAATAACAAAAAAAATTAAATAAAAAAAATTAATTTATCAGAATTGGGGTCATTCAAAGGATAGATAAATTGGAGATCAAAAATTGATTATTTATCCATTAAAAATATTTTAATCAAAGGGGAAAACCACAATTTATGATACCTACCTCGATTATGGATTCATCATTGGTGAAGAATGTGTTCACTAGTGATGAGGATGATCTACTTCATTTGATGCCTCTCGATCGTCCTTGATCTGATAATCATTCATCGTCTGATGTCGATGTGCTAACAAAAACAGTTAGAGGATCCTCTCTAATACCCCAGTGTTATGTGTACAATGCTATATAATTTACATAAATGTATTTTTAAAGATGAAATTATGTTTTTGGGTATTAAATGTATTAAATTAATTAATTAATTAATTAATTCACTTAACATACCTTCCAATTGCTGCATCATCCGAACATTAGGCACCGACCAAATTTAGGTTGTGCATAAGGTAAACCTAAGTTATGGAATCAAACACGATCTTCGATTTCTAATCCAAGGCTCTACTAAAGATATGTTCCATTAATTCTAAAAAATTGCACCTGCATGACATTAATATATTTAATATTTTATAATATCAATTTTGGGATAAATGGGCCTCAGAATCTGATGTCATATCAATGTCTAGCTTTAAAAATAATCCTTAATATATTATAATGACTTAAAAGAGAAAAAGGGTCACCAAAATGTATCAAAAATTGAGAGTATTCATTCTCTATTTTGGGAATGTTTACATATTATGAACATGTTTTTGATTGAGATATAGGATTATTTTAAATAAATCTTAAACTATTTGGTATGGTATATTTCAATTTGACTACTAAACGAGTTAATAAAGTCAAGAAAAATTAAATTTAGTCAAACCATAATATAATTACAAAAATTATTTGAAGATCTGGGATTTTCTCTAGAATAAATTCTAAAAGTTTCAATTAGATCACGTTTTGATAGCTCTCAAATATTTCTATTGAGGGACCAGAATCAATGATATTTATGATATTATTAAAAATAAAACCATACAATGGAATAATTATTTTATAAAATTTAATGAATGATTCAAATCATCTAAAACTAGTTATACAACCCATCAATCCATTCATTATCAAAATAAATTTAATCTATTATATGAATTTTAAAACCTAAAATTATTGGATACATGTTTTAGAAAATATCATGTCTTGGATCAGATCATAGCTTTTATTTTTTCCAAAGAATCCATATTAACAAATTATAACAAAAAAAACTATAAAAATAACATATTATTAACTTGAACTAGGATTATTCTTATTTGTTAGAAATTTAATTTAAGAAAATGATCAATAAAATAAAAAAATTGAATAATATTTTTTTATAAAGAAAATAATAAAAACAATAGACTTATGATATATAAATCTATAATATAATATGTATATTAAAAAATGAAATTTTTTGAAATGAAATTAATAACACATGAATTCAAATTAAGGAATAAAAATTAAGATATTTAACCATCCAAATATCATGCAACAATATGAATGTTTATTGAGAATTTCTAAAAAAAATGAAAAAACAACTCTCTAACCAACATAATCCATTTCATTGAGCATTGATCTTATAAATATATATATATATATAATCATTATATAAATTAGAATATAAATTTATATATCATAAAATAAAATAAAATGTGAATAGAAACATGCAATATGGTCAAATTTAAGAAAACCAAAAACTATGACTATAAAATGTTGACTGTTTAACAATATAATATAAAATATATTCAAATTTAAAATATATTATATCCTACTTGGAAATAAAAAATTTAATTTAAAATAAAATGATATATATATGTAAAGGAAAAATAAACAAATAACATAGGAAAACAACATTTACTTATAAATCATTATAGTGAATTCAAGACTACTGCATTTTCTATTGAGAATAATCAAAACAAAATAAATTCCTTAATAAATGACAAAAATTCAATCTAATAATAAAATAAAATAATTATTTATAATTGGTATAATTAATTAAAAACAAATTGTCTACGATGTAATCAAAAAGGATTTCTAATATTGGAAGTGGGTCATTTTCCTCATGATGAATGTGTGTGTGTGCCACACATAATAGGAAAAACTAATTCCTGGTTGTTAGTGTTTTAAATTTCATGGTATTGGGGATATTTACAAGTAACAAGAAAAATAATGATCGTGATAGACTATTTTAATCTATAATTAATAAATATATAATAAAAATTTAAGCAAATAGGAAACAAAATTCATACTTCAGATTTCTCCATAGAAGAATTTCATGTTGAGATTTTGAAGGATGTTTCTTCTTGCATTGGTGAACCTCTCCAGCTTGATGATAATACCATTTAGGGAAAGTTTGGTTATTAAGCTAGGTTCTTGATTGATATTGATTTTTTGGATCCTAGGCCTAATTATTTCATTATTATTAAAAATGGTGAAAATATTGAAGTTGTGTTTAAATATGAATACTTACCCGATTTATGAAAATTTTGTAAGATTCTTGGTTATGAAATTGGAAATTGATGGTAGGTTCATGAACTAAAATACTATCCTTTCAATGGAATGGGTGTAACACCCCAACCCCAGTTACCCAGAGTCGGTGCATTATTACATAACATTGGCATGATCACAAGAAAGATCAAGTCTCAAAAGACTGATTAGTTTAGTAGCCTTGGAAACACTAGATACAATCATAAAGTTTTACATTACATAAAAAAACATATTGTCTTCATATCCCCTCATACTATCCCTGCAGGTCATTCATAAATTACTTATTCATAATCCTGGGAAAAATAAAACATTGAAAGGGGTGAGCTCAGATGCTCAGTAAGGATAACATTATAGCAGAATCTTTCATAGATAAGTATAAACACTTAAGACAATTTATAATTAAAACAAAAGCCTTTTAAACTTGAACTTCATCATAATATGGAAAAGATAAAATGAAATAATGCCATTTACTTATTCACATGGATATTCTACTAGTTGAACAATCACATGCAATATCAAGAACCACTTTCATAATGATGGAATGCATAATGCCAGACTATCATAACCACATAGCCAAGGTCTCGTGCCAAGACTACAAATAAGATTTTTCCAAGGCCTTGTGCCAAGACACTAGTTTGTCTCATGAGACCTACCGATGCATCGAGGAGCTACAGCGGGCTCCAACCGTCACTTATTAAGTCTAATGCATTCCTCATATGAACAGGTTTAAACATAACATAAACATTCGTATTAAAACTAGCATACGAAATGTCAATACTTTAACCAAAAACCATGAATGGTATAAAAATAGCACATCCACAGTCAAACATAACTCATTCGATACAATATGGAAGATTGTATTGTATCACATTAACCTCAATAAATAATAGTGAAGGATGTTGACATAGATGAAAATAATCATCAAAACGTTTTGAGAGAAATATCCCCTTTTTTTCTTGAAATCATTTAAAAGTCACACTATTTGTCAAGAAGCCATTTAAAAATAGATTTTTGAATCAAAGTGTCCCATACCACTTTGAAACTTTTTAAAAGGAGTTTTAATTTTAAAACTTTAATGTCCATATAAATAAATCCTTAAAACCATTTTTAAAACATGGACATTAATGAGCAAGATTTAGATGAATAAGTCTTTAAAACATTTAATAATGGTGTTTTAGTTAGAGATTCTAACCAAAAGAGAGACACTTGAATACAAATAATTGAGGTAATAAAAACATTGTAATATCATGAGAATAAAGGAATTCATGATATACTATGTCAAAGTACATTATATACACCACATAAAAGTGATTTGGTGTATAACAACAAAGAAGTCTCAATGGAATGTAAATTGAGATGAAATCTCTCATAAAGGTCGTATCCTTAGATTAAGGATAAATCAATGACATAGTTATGTGTGAAAAATATAAATACACTAAATATGATTGTATATTCAGTGTAAAACAATCAAATAACATCCACACATAATCTTGTAAAAACAACACCAATGAATTGGATGTTTAACTCAACAAATGGAGAATGAGTTAAAATTACTCTTATCAAATTCATATCGATGACATGAGAAATTATAAATGGAGTGATTATGTGTATCAAAATTATATCCACAGAAAAGGGGGTGGAAATTATGACATAATCAAATGAATATTGATTCCACACATAATCTAAATAATCAATGGAGTTTGCGTAAAGCCGAATAAATGGGAATTGAAATTTCAAATTCCCTTATCGATTAGGTAACTTATAAAACATACACCCATGAAAGAAGGATCATACAATGATGATGTAAATTCCCATAAATTAAATTATAATACACAATGAATACAATTATGGGTAGTACACATACACCACATGTAACAAATAAGTGTTGAACAATGAAATTCTCACGAGATTAAGAGTGAGATAAGAAACCCCTTACATTGTACTTTTTCCTTGGTCGAAGGTAGGTTAACCTCCTGTATAATGGTGAAATAATTGTTATTTAATTATACAAGAATCATATGCATTAATATGATATCATATATGATCTTTTCACATTGATTTGTTAATAATATCTTAGAATTATCGTCATTTCGGGTGTTAACGGGTTCATTTTACTTTATATTCATTATTATGTGAGCCATATTTGTTATTAATGGGATGTATATTATTCATATCCCGAATGATATCAAGTCCTTAAATATTATTTTTAATCATCAAGTGAGAAGTATACTTGAATGGATATGATGGAGAATGAATCTCATCGCGTTCGTGGAGACGGTAGTCCGTACGTACGCATGAGCGACAATATCATTCTTTTGATATTAAAATAATATATAATTGGATGGTATATCAAATATACAGAATCACTATCATATTATATTTATTTTTTACATGAGTTACACATCATTATTATACCCATCCAAATAATAATATATTGAATAACAATTACACCACGACGTGGAGACGGTAAGTCATACGTATGCACGTATGGTGACATGTTATTCAAAGGGTGGATAGAATACTGAATATGGTTGTACCATATTTATAATAACATCACAGAATATATATGATACTGGATTTATTATTTTATAATGGTAATAACAAATAAAGAAGAAGTGGAAGAGGAAAGGAACTTGAAAAGGGGTGGTGAAAACATTACCTCTTCTTCGGGTTCTTCCTTTTGATTTGATCAAAAGGGCTCCTTAGGATGGCTTTCTGATCAAACTAAGGTCTCTAGGTTGTAGTGAGGGAAGTTGAGAGAGTATTTGGTTAGGGGTTGGCCGAACCAAAAGGATTTTAAGGTGTGAAGAAATGAGAAGGAGGAGTGCCCTTTTATAAGAGGGGTGAGGGGCACCTTTGGAAAAGCTAGAAATATTAATTTATAATAAATTAATATTTGGTTGATAATAAATCCAATGTTTATTATTTAAATTTTAATGTGGGTATGGGTCGAAAACCACTCAACAAATAGAATTTATACAGGTTTGGGTCATTATATTAACCTTATCTTTAAGTATTAACTCTTAGTTAATTAGTTCTACTTTTACAATGTCTCTTTGTATTTTTATATTATATGGTTAATAAACTAACCATATACATCCAAGTGACACTCAATTGGTCCATTAATGATACACCTATCATAATATAAGTCGCTTGGCCGAACCTTAGATTTTTAGGAATTTAATATCAATTAATAATATAATATTTGTTTTAAAAACTCTTTTATGTCAATTTTGACACTATTCAATAGTTGATTTTTTTGAAACACATAACAGATTGATTACTTCGAAAAACATTAATTAAATCAATCCTAATATGTCATATTAACCTAAAAAATTAGTTTAATTCAATAAAAGTCTCAAATTATATTTATTTGGGTATTTATAATGTCAATTATTCTAATTGTTCACTATTATGGTAATTACTGTATCACCATTGTGTCATAAATAAATTAAATTTTTTAATGACTAAAAATTATAAATAAAATATCATTATGTAGGAAATCGTTTTAGATTTCTAATTAATATTTATAGTCTAAAATCCAACATATATAACCCTATGTAACAATTGTTTTTCTAAACGATATATGCTTGTGTCATTTTTGTATTCATTTTAACCTAATTAAAATAAAGTATCCCTATCACTTACAAGTGGGTCCATGGGGTCCCAAAATCGACCCAAAGATGCACATGGTCGACCATGTAGCAACCAATAGGGTTAAGACGCGTTTTAGGGTAATTTAGTATTATTATAATATTATTTTTTAACCCTTGTTTACCGGATTTACCCTTTAACCATGGTAAATAAAATATTTACCGAATGAATTATCCAAAATCTCTAAAAATAAAAGTTACATATTAAAACAATTTGAAAATCCTGATTCCAAATATGGAATCCATTTTTCCAAATTCAAAACACAGAAGTGGCAGAAATTAATTTAAAATTAATTCCTGTTGTTAAAACAAAAAACGTGTTTTTAAGAGATAATAACTATCAAAAGATTGGCACTTGTTTATGTCTGGTTTAAATGTGAAATTATGTTCAATGACCCACATTTTATTACATGGTAAAAATATATTTTAAATATAATTTAAAACCACTAAAATTCATAATTTATTACTATTAATTATTTTGATTAAAAAAGTTGTTTTTAATTAAAATTTAGTAATTTTCACTATTCATCAAAATATAAAAGTTATCCGAAAAGTACCAAAATTTCACCCTAGGCTAATTTCGTTATTCTGAATCCAAAAATTAAGTCTATTTCACCAAATTCCAAACATCAATGTTTCATTTTAAAATTAATTCCCACTCTCGAAACCAAATGGCGTATTTTTAAGAAATAATAACTATCAAAAGTTTGACACTTGTTTATGTCCAATTTCAAGGTAAAATTACTTAAAATGACCATCATTGGATTAAATAGTTAAAATATAATCTATTTATACTTCCAAAGCATTAAAATGTATAATTTAACAATATAAATTATTTTTATTAAAAAAGTTGTTTTTAGTTAAAATTTAATAATATTTCACTATTCACCCAAATATGAAAGTTATCAAAAAGACACTAAAACATTATTGATAATAATTCTTATGTCCCGATTCTAAAGAAGAATTTATTTTTTTCAAATTAAATATGTAAAAGTTTCAAATATTGGTTTTAAAAAGGATGTGCCATTAAAAGGCGGTAAAATTTCATTTTTCGAAAAAATACTTCTTTTATCTGAAAAAATGAATTTGTTTATAAATCATGTCTTAGAAACTAATAATATGGATTAAAATTATAAGGATAATATAATATTTAAAATTTCTTTAATACTATTCATAACCTATTTTGAACGGCTAGTTTGGTAAGTCGTGGTGTACTTGAACTCAGTGTTGCGTACAACACACGCTTTTGTATTATTGAAAGAGAAGTGTACCATGGAAGATTGGGGTGTTACATTAACCCCTCCTTCAATAAATTGCGTCCTCACAATTTTAAAAATTGGGCTTGAGAATATAATGTAAAGTCCCACATCGGAAAAAGAGTCAATAAAACTATTAATTTAAAAGAAAGAAAGAGAGGTATAAAGGTCACCCAAGATAACCCATACTAGGATTCTAGGTAGGAAAACATGGATATGGATGATAAACTGAGTGTCAAGTTATGATGGAGAGGGGTAGAAATCATGATCAGGAGAAAGTAAACAATAATAAAACCACAAACTTGTGTTGGGACAAACGATCATTAATCTCCTAGTAGAAAAAGTAAACGAACAACATTTTTTTGTTTTAAGTTACATTACATAAGGATAAGGAATTCATTTATGATATTGACTAAGAATATAAAGATATATACTTAATTTTTAAGTAGAGTTTAATTCTTTAATAAATCTCCACCACAAATCAAATTTTATTTTAAACGATGAGTATTCAAGAAGACTTGGTCACACTGGAAGAGCTAGAATAAACTTCTATAGAATCACATGATCCATGCAGGATAAACTATATATTTACATTGTCTTTTGATATTAATCAAAACAAAAATGGTTAGTAAAAGATCTAATGATCCCCCAAAAGGATATTCCTTGAGAGAAATAAACACTAATCTTAATTTATAAAATTAAACCAACAATACCCCAAAGTTAAATAAATACCATTCAATAATCAATTGTCCTTAAAATCCTTCAATATAATCCAAACTAATATTGAAACCCAAAACATAGAAGAATTTAATTATGTAGTCTCCCATGTTAAATTGTATGTCCAAATGACATCAAATACTCTTAAAGTCACATAATTAAAAGTAATTAACCTCATCACATATTCTCTATTGTAGGTTAATCATTTCCATAAATAACCCAAATCACTATAAATCCACAATAAAAACATAGATAAAAATCTACCATTACTCCACAAATGAAACCCCATAGTATTCTATTTTTCTTTGGGCATATAGTGTTCCCAACAAAGCGAACATATTCCAAAATAACATTTATCACTTCATCACCAAATCATTTTCCTATACCAAGGGTATTCATTTGATAAGACATAAGAACCCAAATTAACTTATTATTTATCAATAAAATCATTTAACTAAAAATAATTAGTCACACTATCCAAGGACTTCATGTAGTCTAGTGGTAGGCGATAAATCCCAATCGCACTTTGGTTTTGGGTTCGATTCCCACAGCTTTGTCCGACGCGACGGGTTGTCACGCGGTCTGCATGTTGTCCTTTTTAAAAAATTATATTTTATAATATTACCAAAATGAGATAAATTCCTCAAAATACCATAACATAATTTAACCACAAATGTTATATCATACCTGGAATTTTCATCCCAAATTATAATAACTTATAATTATCTCAAACCCCAATGACCATATAAAACCAAATGGCTATATATACCTATATCCACAAGAGAAGAGATAATTCTTCCTCAAATATCATTCTCACATGGCAAACTGCGGGGTTACAAACATAAGAGAAAATTATTCCAAAGTAAACCCATCAACAAGGAGCACTAATACTTTTTAAACATTTCTCAAACCATTTATTTCCACATAGCCTCTTCTCTGACCAAGAAAATATCCTATATAATAGGGCATTCACTCGGGTAATGGCCAGGTCCCCTACATTTATAGAAAATGACTGTAAATGGACTCTTGGGACCATTTTTATCTTCTTCCATAGTACTCTTCATTTTGTTTCGGCAATTCTTCACTTTATGTCCTTCCTTCCCACATGTAAAGCATTTCTTGGTCCCATTGAGACACTTTCCCGGGTGTCTCCTACCAAATTTCTTGCATGATGGAAATTAAGGGTTCTTTTCTCCATGGTCTCCACTGCTGGAGCTCTTATCATTCATCACCTTTCTCTTCCTTGTTGAGTCTGGGAGTTGGTTAATATATATGTTGTTGATCATATTTTTGGAAAAATGATTTGGCATAAAGACAATATCTTTTACTCCTATCAACATTCCATTTTGTTGCTCATTGGCACCACCGTTCCCACCTAGTACATCATTCTTAAAGTCACTATGACTTCCTTGGAATCTATCCATTGACTAAAACCAGAAAGAATTGTGTGAGTAACAGTAGTCATAAAATCATTTAGAGATTAACATGTCACCATATTATCAATTTGAAACACATTAGGATTAACCAAGGTCATTTACTATCATCTTATATATATATATATATTACTTTAAATTGGTTTGTAAAGAAAATGTAAATTATCCTAATCATATCCCTCGGGAGTGTCGTAACCAAGAGTGCATCAAGGCCCGTTTTCATGCACCAGTTCCCATTCGAGTCTAGCTCAAAGCGGTGTTTTCGGGTTTTACCCCTAAGTACATATGTGCCAGAGCCGCCTCTACCTGCTCGTATCCAGACAGGGATGTATTTCTCAGAAAACTCACAAAATCTCTACAATACCAAAATTCTAGGAAGTTATTCTATACTAATCCTTAAAGTTCATCTTAGGTCTACGTGCTCTAATCAGAGTTTATCTAAATCTAGCTTCCAATGATTGTACTAAACTTCCTCTGATACCAACTGTAACACCCCGACCCCAGTTACCCAGAGTCGGTGCATTATTACATAACATTGGCATGATCACAAGAAAGATCAAGTCTCGAAAGATCAATTAGTTTAGTAGCCTTGGAAACACTAGATACAATCATAAAGTTTTACATTACATAAAAAACATCTTGTATTCATATCCCCTCATACTATCCCTATACTTCATTCATAAATTACTTCTTCATAATCTTGGGAAAAATAAAACATTGAAAGGGGTGAGCTCAGATGCTCAGTAAGGATAACATTATAGCAGAAACTTTCATAGATAATCATAAACACTTGAGAAAATTTATAATTAAAACAAAAGCCTTTTAAACTTGAACTTCAGCATAATATGGCAAAGATAAAATGAAATAATTCCATTCACTTATTCACACGGATATTCTACTAGTCGAACAATCACATGAAATATCAATAACCACTTTTATAATGATGGAATGCATAATGCCAGACTATCATAACCACATAGCCAAGGCCTCGTGCCAAGACTACAAATACGATTTTGCCAAGGCCCTGTGCCAAGACACTAGTTTGTCTCATGAGACCTACCGATGCATCGAGAAGCTATAGCGGGCTCCACCCGTCACTTATTAAGTCCAATGCATTCCTCATATGAACAGGTTTAAACATAACATAAACATTCATATTAAAACTGGCATACGAAATGTCAATACTTTAACCACAAACCATGAATGGTATAAAAATAGCACATCCACAGTCAAACATAACTCATTCTATACAATATAGAAGATTGTATTGTATCACATTAACCTCAATCAAGAATAATGAAGGATGTTTACTTAGATGAAAATAATCATCAAAACTTTTTGAGAGAAATATCCCCCTTTTTCTTGAAATCATTTAAAAGTCACACTATTTGTCAAGAAGCCATTTAAAAATAGATTTTTGAATCAAAGTGTCCCATAACACTTTGAAACTTTTTAAAAGGAGTTTTAATTTTAAAACTTTAATGTCCATATAAATAAATCCTTAAAACCATTTTTAAAACATGGACATTAATGATCAAGATTTAGATGAATAAGTCTTTAAAACATTTAAAAATGGTATTTTAGTTAGAGATTCTAACCAAAAGAGAGACACTTGAATACAAATAATTGAGGTAATCAAAACATTGTAATATCATGAGAATAAAGTAATTCATGATATACTCTGTCAAAGTACATTATATACACCACATAAAAGTGATTTTGTGTATAACAACAAAGAAGTCTCAATGGAATGTAAATTGAGATGAAATCTCTCATAAAGGTCGTATCCTTAGATTAAGGATAAATCAACGACATAGTTATGTGTGACAAATATAAATACACTAAATATGATTGGATATTCAGTGTAAAAAAATCAAAGAACATTCACACATAATCTTGTAAAAACAACACCAATGACTTGGATGTTTAACTCAACAAATGGAGAATGAGTTAAAATTGCTCTTATCGAATTCATATCGATGACTTGAGAAATTATCAATGGATTGATTATATGTATCAAAAGTATATCCACAGAAAAGGGGAGTGTAAATTATGACATAAGCAAATGAATAGTGATTCCACACATAATCTCGGAGTAAAATAATCAATGGAGTTTGCGTAAAGCTGGATAAATGGGAATTGAAATTTCAAATTCCCTTATCAATTAGGTAACTTATGAAACATACACCCATGAAAGAAGGATCATACAATGATGATTTAAATTCCCATAAATTAACGTATAATACATAATGAATACAATTATGGGTAGTACACATACACCACATGCAATAAATAAGTGGTGAACAATGGAATTGTCACGAGATTAAGATTGAGATAAGAAACCCCTTCCTTTGTACTTTTTCCCTGGGGGATGGTAGGTTAACCTCCTGTATAATGGTGAAATAATTTTTATTTAATTATACAAGAATCATATGCATTAATATGATATCATATATGATCTTTTAACATTGATTTGTCAATAATATCTTAGAATTATCATCATTTCGGGTGTTAACAGGTTCATTTTACTTTATATTATTTATTATGTGAGCCATATTTGTTATTAATGGGATGTATATTATTCATATACAGAATTATATCAAGTCCTTAAATATTATTTTTAATCATAAAATGATAATTATACTTGAATCGATACGATGGAGAATGAATCTCATCGCGTTGGTGGAGACGGTAGTCCGTACGTACGCGCGAGCGACAATATCATTATTTTGATATTAAAATTATATATAATTGGATGTTATATCATATATACAGAATCATTATCATGTTATATTTATTATTTACATGATTTACAGATCATTATTATACCCATCCAAATAATAATATATTGAATAATAATTACACCATGACGTGGAGACGATAAGCCGTACGTACGCATGTATGGTGACATGTTATTCAAAGGGTGGATAGAATACTGAATATGGTTGTAACATATTTATAATAACATCACAGAATATATATGATACTGGATTTATTATTTTAGAATGGTAATAACAAATAAAGAAGAAGTGGAAGAAGAAAGGAACTTGAAAAGGGGTGGTGAAAACATTACCTCTTCTTCGGGTTCTTCCTTTTGATTTGATCAAAAGGGCTCCTTACGATGGATTTATGATCAAACTAAGGTCTCTAGGTTGCAGTGAGTGAAGTTTAGAGAGTATTTGGTCAGGGGTTGGCCGAAACAAAAGGCTTTGAAGGTGTGAAGAAATGAGAAGGAGGAGTGCCCTTTTATAATAGGGGTGAGGGGCACCTTTGGAAAAGCTAGAAATATCAATTTATAATAAATTCATATTCAGTTTATAATAGCTCCAAAGTTTATTATTTAAAGGTTAAGGTGTGGATGGGTCGAAAACCACTCAACCAATATAATTTAGACAGGTTTGGGTCATTATATTAAATGTATCTTTAAGTATTAACTCTTAGTTAATTAGTTTCACTTTTACAATGTCTCTTTGTATTTTTATATTATATGGTTAATAAACTTACCATATACATCCAAGAGACCCCCAAGTGGTCCATTAATGATACACCTATCATGATATAAGTCTCTTGTCCGAACCTTAGTTTTTTAGAATTTAATATCAATTAATAATATAATATTTGTTTTAAAAACTCTTTTATGTCAATTTTGACACTATTCAATAGTTGATTTTTTTGAAACACATAACAGAATGATTACTTCGAACAAAGTAATTAACTCAATCCTAAATTATCATATTAACCTATAAAATTAGTTTAATTCAATAAAAGTCTTAAATTATATTTATTTGGGTATTTATAATATCAATTATTCTAATTTTTCACTATTATGGTAATTATTGCATCACTATTGTGTCATAAATAAATTAAATTATTTAATGTATAAAAATTATAAATAAAATATCATTATGTAGGAAATAGTTTTAGCTTTCCAATGAATATTTATAGTCTAAAATCCAACATATATAACCCTATGTATCAATTGTTTTTCTAAAAGATATATGCTTGTGTCATTTTTGTATTCATTTTAACTTAATTAAAATAAATTGTCTCTGTCACTAACGAGTGGATCCATGGGGTCCCAAAATCAACCCAAAGATGCCCATGGTCGACCATGTATCAACAAATAGGGTTAAGACACGTTTTAGGGTAATTTAGTATTATTATAATATTATTTTTTAACCCTTGTTTACAGGATTTACCCTTTAACCATGGTAAACAAAATATTTACTGAAGTAATTATCCAAAATGTCTAAAAATAAAAGTTACCTATTTACACAATTTGAAAATCCTGATTCCAAATATGGAATCCATTTTTCCAAATTCAAAACACAGAAGTGGTATAAATTAATTTAAAATTAATTCCCGTTGTTAAAACAAAAAAGCGTGTTTTTAAGAGATAATAACAATCAAAAGATTGGCACTTGTTTATGTCTGGTTTAAATGTGAAATTATGTTCAATTACCCACATTTTATTACATGGTAAAAATATATTTTAAATATAATTTTAAACCACTCAAATTCATAATTTATCACTATTAATTATTTTTATTAAAAAAAGTTGTTTTTAATTAAAATTTAGTAATTTTCACTATTCATCAAAATATAAAAGTTATCCGAAAAGTACAAAAATTTCACCCTAGGCTAATTTCGTTATTCTGAATCCAAAAATGAAGTCTATTTCACCAAATTCAAAACATCAATTTTTCATTTTAAAATTAATTCCCACTTTCGAAACCAAAAGGCGTATTTTTAAGAAATAATAACTATCAAAAGTTTGACACTTGTTTATGTCCAATTTCAAGGTTAAATTACATAAAATGACCATCATTGGATTAAATAGTAAAAATATAATCTATTTATACTTACAAACCATTAAAATGTATAATTTAACAATATAAATTATTTTGATTAAAAAAGTTGTTTTCAGTTAAAATTTAATAATTTTTCACTATTCATCCAAATATGAAAGTTATCAGAAAGACACAAAAACATTATTGATACTAAATTCTTATGTCCCGATTCTAAAGAAGAATTTATTTTTTTCAAATTGAATATGTAAAAGTTTCAGATATTGGTTTTAAAAAGGCTGCGCCATTAAAAGGCGGTAAAATTTCATTTTTTGAAAAAATACTTCTTTTATCTGAAAAAATGAATTTGTTTATAAATCATGTCTTAGAAACTCATAATATGGATTAAAATTATAAGTATAATATAATATTTAAAATTTAGTTAATATTATTCATAACCTCTTTTGAACGGCTAGTTTGGTAAGTCGTGGTGTACTTGAACTCAGTGTTGCGTACAACACATGCTTTTGTATTATTCAAAGAGAAGTGTACCATGGAAGACTGGGGTGTTATAATGGGTTAGGGATTGGTTGAGAAGGGAAATGTGGAATCATACAAGGCTAATGCCAAGGATGATGCCTTAGGCCACTCCAATGAAATCTCCCATAACATGATGGGTCTAGCAAATTTCAAGGTTGGAACATCCCCTATGAAAATTCACCAAATATCATTTCCTAGTGACATCATTGAAGGGATTGGAAATTTTTCATTCCTATAGGTTCTTAAAGGTTCTAGTGAATCTAATATTCATTAGGGGATCAATAACTATACTAGAATCACTAGACAGGTGTAGGGATCTATTACTCTAGTGCATAATGTGCAAACCCATGGACCTGCTAGTGAGCATGTGGAATATAATGAGGAATGTGCTAATCATGTTGCAGTCAATTTGAAATTGAACCATGGGACCTTTTGACAATATATTTTGATTATAAAGGGAAGAAAAAAATTCATACTGACTTGTGTTTATAAGAAAACCCTTATATAGGTTATTTTACTAGCAAGGTGACTTCCTTGATTCCCTCTAGAGCCACTCATTTTGTTGATGATAAGAGGTAGGATGTGTCTGCTAAAGGAGTACCCACTGAGGCTATCGTGGATGGATAGGGGAAAGGATGTAAGACATTAGTGTAGGGGTCCTCTGATAGTCAGATTCTTAACACGGTTACTCCACTGGGTTCCGGTAAAAACAATATTAGACTGCTTCACATATATAATAGGTAAAATAACAAGAAGTTATTCTTTGAGGAATTTTTCAATGCTCATGGAGTTACTATTATTTAAGGCACTGAGACTAGCATGTTAGTTTTGGAAAGCTCAGGTCTAGTGGAAGCCTGAATCCCATCAAATGATATTGATGGTGAGTTATGAAAGGAACCCAAAACATGGAGGATACATCATCTCAGAGGTAGGGGTGGTGGTTGATCCCATAAACATTTTTTGTGAAGTGTCTTGGCACGCGTTTTCATTCCCCCTTTCTACCTGTACTATGTTATCTTTTCTATTTACAATAAATTTCAGAACCACGGGCTAGCCCATGGCTCGCATTGTATGTGTATTAAATTATTAAAAAATTAAAACTGAAGAATAATTCATATTAAATATTCACATTACAACCATATTAAAAATATTATATATTAATGAATAATTATGAATTAAAAAAGTAAAAATGAATAAATTAAAAAAATATTAAACGAATAAATTTTAAAAATAAATAAATAAAAATGAAAAGTAAAAAATAATTAATATTATCAGTGAAAAATGAATATTAAGTAATATTAAATTAATGAATGTTAAAAAAAGTTAAATTTAATATATAAAATGTATATAGATTTCAAAAATAATAAAAAGTGAATAAATGTTACTAATTATATAGTTTTTTATAAAAATTAAAAATGAATATTTGTTAAAATGAAAATGAATACATATTAATTATATAAATTACACCCATATTAAAAATATTAAATGTTAGTGAATAAATATGTATAAAGAAATATTAAAAATGGAAAAAATTACAAAAATATAAAATAAAGAAAAACAAAAAATGAATAAATTATGAAAATATTAAAAATAATTAATACTATCAATGAATGAATAATATTAAACTGAAAATTTGAAAAAATATTAAATATTATTAAATATTATATATTGAATAAAAATTTATAAAATTTATAAAATTTACCAACTAAAAAAATATATTAAATATATTATGTTAATAAATAAACTTATTCAATGAATATTAAAATTTTGAATAAATTATAGAATATTATGTGTGTTTATTTTTCTATATAAAATCTCATTAATTTCATATATGTGTGCATGAAATTAATGTAACACAATTTTGTTATATGTTAAATTGAAGAAAAAATGACATCTCATTAAATATCCATTGCTCGATATTAATTAGACAACATTTCTAATTAATATTAATTTTTATGTATAAACCTTTTTTACTAAATAGATGACTTGTTTGAAGTAAATACCAATTTTTTATTATAAAAATCATATTTAAGGAACTATTACATATATTGATATACATATATATATGGATATATTTCTATATTAAAAATAAAAAATATATTAATGAATGATTATGTATAAAAACACTTAAAATGAATAAATTATAAAAAAATAAAGGAATAAATATTTAAAAATAATATATTATAAGAAAATTAAAACAATAGTAAACATTTTTAATGAATAAATAATATTTAATGAATGAATATTATAAATAAGTGAAATTTAATTAATATTTGAATATAATGAAAAAAAAAATATTAAAAAAATAATTTTGAGTTATTATTTATATAATTTTTTTAAACAAAATGTATGTTTAAATGAAAAAATACAAGTTTTAATTATTCAAATTTCCACTATATTAAAAAAATTAAATTTTAATCAATAGATATTAAAAAGTATTAATAAATAATAAAATTACAAAAATAATAAAAAAAATAAAAAAGAATAAATTATATATATATATATATATATATTAAAAACTAATAAAAATAGTATATATTAAATATAAATATAAAAAATGAAAAAATATAATAATTAAATATATTATATATTAAATATTAAATATTAATAAATATAATTCTTAAATAATAATTTTAATAATTTATTATATGTGTATATATTTTTATCTTTAAATTAATATCATATATGCATGTGTGAAATTTTTTTTTTGTTATTTATCAGAAAATTGAATTGAAGAAAATTTGTGTGATCAGAGATTTTATGAATGCGTCCTTATGATTTTCTTTGCATTTCATGCAGTATTTAGTTTCATCTTCAATTTTAAAGGAACTTGTTCTCTATTTTATATCTTATAAAATGTAATCTATATGTACAATATAAATGAAAATTAAAACATTGGCTAAACATATAAAAATAGTTGAAAGTAAAAAAAAATCAACATAATAGGTAGACAAAAATGTGGATGATAGAAAACATTGTTTCTTGAAATACATAATTTAATATTAAACATATAATTGAATGAGTACAATCACTATTTATGATGTGGTATCATCCCATAATTTAGTGTCTGAATTGGATGCACTTATCATGATTGTCGACTTGTGTATTGGTGTGGAATTTAATGAGCAGGAGGGGGATATTCCTAAGCTATTGGAATCTCAAATATATGATATTATGTATGTGAATCATCAAGAGGTGGTTTCATTGAGATATCATGATGTGCACTTGATCCTTATCTCATTGCATAATTCGAAGGACCTACCACCATCTAAGGGGGAACTATAAAATCTGTGAAGAGTTGGTCAAAAAAGATAGAGGCATTGTAAATGACTCCTAATATGAGTTCAAATCATCTATAACAAAAAAACAATAGATTTTATGACAACATAAATTTATCCTAGGTCTATTTCTACACATCTATAATCAAATGATCCATGAATTCTAGAGGTTTGTCATCTTACTATGGAATAGGTGAGTCCTCATGTGAAACACAGTGTGGTCTACATCGTCATCATCGCAGCTCCCCAATATCAACAACTTCTATAGGAGCTTTTGGGGAAGGAATATCCTCTCCCTAGAAAGGAACACCATCTCCCTAAGGTGGATGATCAATGATACTATCATGTAGAAGATAATATGCTGGAATCATCTCTTGTGTTGTAGCATGGTACAGTGCCTAGATAAAAACCTCACCCTCATTCAGATCATACATGTTGATTATATGTTGTAATTAAATATGTTGTAAAGAGATTCAAATTGAATTAACAAATATATGAAAAACAAACTAATGTAATGTTATTTACTTGTGAAATCCTAAATCCCTATTTAGTGTGATATAAGATACTGTATAAAATTTATTTTATACCATATCTCACACTCAAGATGTTGTGATAGATGTAATTACATTCTATGAATGCCCTCAATATAGAATGACACACATATATCCTAAATATTGGGACACTTTTCCTGTCATCGGTGCCAGTCAACATCATGCCTCCCCATCAGCTCCCACTAATGAAGCACTACTAACTATCTATATGGAAGTGGAATATGCTAGATAAATCAAAAATAATACATGAATATATCAAGCTGGTGCCACTCAATAATATTAAAGTGAATGAGAGGCACTACAACTGGGGAATTGTGAATCCCATTAGTGTAGTTTGCAGGGGGCCTGTAAAATGGAGCCCTGTATGGATTCCATAATATCTGAAATGACATGTTCTATTTGTTAAAATATTTTTATACTAATTTACAAAAATATAAATTCATGAAATTGATCAGTCAACAAAAAATATATATACTTACATTGGTGGTTAGTAGTCTATTCAACATGAGACAGTATACACCCAAATTATGCCTCAGAGTCGTGATGAACTAGTGTTCCTGACTCCTCCAATAACTTACACCATTAAAAGTGATAAATAATAATAAATAGGGTATAATAACTAATATTAGAATTATAAAACAATACATATGAGTGATTATACCCACATCCATGTGGAGCATCATGCAACACATCCTTATAGTGCTCTAATCGAGAAACAATAGAGGCTATGAAGGGGATGCACTCTCATTCCCACTTCTTAAATGAGGATGAAACATCCCCCAAGATCACTATGATCTAATCAACCTATCATGCATAATTATTTTTACCTATATATAAATGATGCATAATCACAACTATATCTCCAAGACAGATCAATGTCCTCTAGTAGCCCCAAATACATCATGTGGTCATGAATAAAAGAGTGATAAATGCACAATTTCCCTCCAATGAGCTACAAGATATATGCATGATAATGATTCATGATAGTGTACTAGTCAGCATCAATAGGTAAATGTGTGAAGTGCATGTCTATCCAGCTTATAGATAGAGAACCACCATCTTTAATAGTATCGTCCACTACAATTTTGAGACTATGAAATCACAGTACAAAATTAGTCCAGTTTCAATGAGTGGGTCCTATAACTATAGCACCATAGATAATAAGATTGAGCATAACTACAACATCTTGAATGGAGATGTTCATCTCTACCACAGGTAATTGGAATGTTAGAGTCTTAGGTATTCATCTCTCAATGAGGGCACTGAGGAGGTAATGATCATTGAATGTATAATCAGATACAATGATACCATAAAATCCAACATGGAATAGGTATGGTATAATAATATCTAGAGGTAGAATATAATGATAATGGTGAGCTCTTTTCACCCTAACCTATTGAACCATACAGTCTTCTAGAATGTCACATAAAATATACCTATACTACTTAGTGAGTATAGTAGTATAATCCATCTCTATGTATAAAAATAAAATAAATCTTAAGTATGTGAAAAATTTAAATATAATGTTATAGTCATTAGAGTGTTATAACTAGTATAATGTAGGATATAACATGTATATTCTAATTGTTTTATGAACTGTTTCTTACCAAAAGAAAATGAAATTTATTCATGTTTCTCAAATAATATTTATAATGCTCTTAGAGAAGAATTTTCCATTTTTCTCAATATCCATTGATGGTTTTCATCTTTCAATGGGGATATGCTTGAATGATACCATCCGCATTCTCTCACTTGATAGATTATAATGATGTTTTAATGGCATTTTAATGAAATCAATTTCTTTTCCAAGGGGTAATTAAGCTAAGAATTAATAATAGATTCTCTTATATTCTTATTGCATACATAAGATTGGTTTATCATTATGTATTGGGTGGGGTCTTATATAACCATAAAATACATTGTTTTAATGTTTTATATCCATAGATATAACAGTAATGTGTGGAAATGATTAATTTTGTTAACAAGATATTGGTGGTGAATTATTGGTCTTGTTCACATCATAATGCATAAACATGATTGGGATTTCACACATCATAATTCATAGTTTATGATTATTTTCACATGTTTTTCATCCATGGTTAATGTTACATAATTACATAATAGTTCTTCTCTGACTCTTTGATCACATTCCATAATTGTCATCTCTTATGATTTATTAACAATTTTAATCATATTTATCTCCCATGCGGATGGGGTGTCTCATGCTTATGATCTAACCCTTAATGAATCATTTTCATGTTTTCCCTTACTGATCTTTTTATCCCTATCCATTTATTTTTCGACTTCCCTAGAAAATTATATACAGGGTTTTGAGTAGATGAATGTTTTATTTATTAAAATGAAACATCATTTAGGACTATTTATCTTGTGAGAGATTTATGTAAAAGTTTATATAATTTCTGAACTATTTAGTTTTTTATAGTAAAAGAATTCAAAAATGTCACAGAATTATAAAAATAAAGGAGTCTATTTTAAAACCATGTAAATGATAATATAAATAGATTACATTGGAGGCAATAAATTATTTCTTATAAGAGTGAGAACTTATTCTAGTAATGTTAGGGAATCATTTCCTGTTATTACCATCCCTACTACATATACTATATCTCAAATGTTTTCAATGTTATTGAGTCTAGTACATTTCATTCTCTATCCTGTTGGACTTCGGTCTCCCTCATGGTAGCAACATGTTTCTATTAGGTATCATTTATTATTGTTTTTCAGGCATTGGGAAATGTCAAAACTCTCCAATAGGCATCCACGTTACACTAGAATTTAGAAATTGTGTCTATATGGTAAACTGAATCAATATTTAGTTCCCATGATATATTCAAAGAGGCGCATACTATAATGGAGTGTGCACATAGAAACCAAAATTCCTAGAATTTTCCACATTTACAATGTGTAACATCTATTAATACCCCTAGAACTTAACCACTACTACCTATGATGGGGTATTAATACTCTTTCACTTCAGATTGATTTTATTATCTATTAAAAATATCACCTGATAAGTAAAACATTATTCAATACCATTGTCAATATCTCATTAAAAGTGTTATCTATATTGTCATCACTATTGAATCCCATAAGCAACATGTTTTCTTCTTCTGATCAAGTACTTTACACAATGATAAAAGGTTTTCTAAACTATTCTGGTTATATATAAATTTTAAATTACCTTGAATAAACCATTGATTCAATCCATAATGTTTGTAGTCATGTCTATATACCTCTTCCCTATCATATTTCAATATCCATTTCTCTTTGGAAATCTACATCATGTAATCATACACTCTCTAATTATCCCTACAAATTCTTTCTAATAACTACTAAAACCTTCTCTAACCTATCTTATATTCTATATCAAAGTGATATTATTTCTCATAAATTAACTTTATCATTTCACTAACATAGTAAAGAATAATAAAGAGATTTTATATCAAGCTTAATGAATGCCTTTTTCATAGGTTTATCATCAAAAGACTTTTTCACATTGTTTGATTTGTATAAAATGCTTTATCGATGATGTGAATTAGGGGATTTACAAGTAATAGGATCTACATTTATTTCATCAATTATTTTCAAATGATGATCAGATATCAGATATACACTCTCAATGTCGGTGAAATGGTTGCTAATACATGATTAAAACCCACACCATGATTCATAAATTTCCTTCTCCGTAATGGAAAATGAAAGAGGCATAGGTAAAAAATTTCCATATTGGGTTTCCTCATTCTGTAATAAATCCATCTACATTCTCTGTAAAAATGTTCTGTCAATTTGTGTAAACTGTTTTTTGAAAAAAAAAACATCAGAATACAGGGAATGAATCCCTATTACACCAATGAAGTTTGACATGAGATAGATCAAGTCATTTAACATGAGACAAATGTTTGTTTGAATCGATTTGGATAACAAGTTGAATGTTTTGTCTCAGTTTGGACCACATTTTAAGAAACACATGATATTTGTTATCACAATCATCATACATTTTAACAATTTCCTTCTGTTTCATCATCCATGCCTTTCCATATGAAATCTTTTAACCAAAATTTTTTATCTCCTCTTCTAAAAAAGGGATACAAGCACACAATTGAATTACTAATAATCTCTACTAAAATAGATTAGAAAAATTCAACATCCAATGATGTATGACCTTGTGTTATATTTGGCTGTTGCAACTATGATATGCATCATTCTTTGAAATTCTCAAACCTACCATAGAAATGTCTAGAATCGCCCTTAAGAAAAATCTATAATCATCACTATACTTATCACATTGTATGATGTATTTTTTCAGTTCGAATCCTAAACTAAATATTTATATTTTATCTTCATATGAAATATTTTTAGTATATTTTTTGTGGAATCAATGCTTAGAAAATCTATTCCAATGTATATTTTTTTTTTCTATTCCAGTAAATCTAACCTCTATAACTTTAGGAAACTTAGTTGATGGTGTCATAATATTCCATTCAATTTTAGTAAAACAATATATTCATTCTGAATAGAATACTTATAGTGGTGGATGATTTATTGTGCATCAATTTTTATGTACAAATACTTTATTTCTATTAACTTCCTCTACATCTTGTATAGATTCCTTATCATCATCATTGTTTTCTCTATCAGTTCTATCATTAGAAAATTTCTCATCACCAAAATGGTTTTTCATTGTATTTATGGGATCTATTTGGTAGCCTTTTTTCATATTATAGGGAATATTCTCATATTATTGGTATGTACATTATTTTATGACTCTAGTATGTCTATATAATCATACATTTTCATGTTTTTGGTAAATAGAAGAAACCTCCGCATATAAATCCATCAAGTAAATATCAAACTACTGGTTAAATAAATTTATTTCTTGGGCCCAATCTTCTTTATCATCCAATAGACATGATAAATACCATAACCTATTTTGGACTGGAAAATGTCTATAAATAATAGACTAAATCTCTTAATCATGTCACATATTTAACTAAAAATGAATTATTTTCATAATTTCTCTTAGTCCAACATAATAATATGTCCTAAACATTAATGTTGGTTATATACTATATGAAGATCCTTGAACAGTTTTAGTATCTTCCCTAAAGTAGTACACATAGGAAGACATGATTGCCTATGTGGAAAATTATTTCTAATCAAGATTATGATAGTGAAAAATATTTTCAACGAGGAATAATCATGTTGAATTGATCACAAAGTCTTTAATTTGCTTTCTCAAGGTTCTTGTATGTATGGGAATCTCTCAGTGGGCCTATGATCTCCTGTTTAGATATTTCATCTCCCCTTGGCTCTCCATATCCTTCTTAGGTAAGAAATGTGGTTTCTTCAATGTCTACCATGTCTTAAGACAAGATGAACTACTTTCCCCATTCCTGTCCATCCTTACTCAATACACCCTAAGTCGCTTCATCAACAAAAACATTATGATGGGAAGCATCATTCGCTATCACTATAGGTATCAATTTCGAGTTATTTTGATATCATGTTTACATATGGTATGACCATATTCAAATAATCTTATATATTAAACCTAAATTTTATATATACCTCAACCAAATAAAACATCTCCTGAAATATCATTAATATCTTTAAAATGAAAAAAAATTAAAAAAGATTATATCATATTTTATGATTCCCATAATCAACATAATATTTCTCTTTAAAATCATTTAATTACAAAAAAATCATATTAAACAGGACATTACATAGGCATGTGGTAGGTACTGCACCCTTTTCCCTTTGGTTATGGTTTTAAGCCCCACGGACTTACATAATACAAATAGTTGTCACTTGACAAGAGGGTTTTCCTTTTTCTAAAAATATATTAATATAATTCTTATTATAGTCCAAAAAAATATGATGAAAATCATAAAAAATAACATCAATCATAAAAACACTTTTTATCCACTAAGTTTTATATACGGATTATTTTCTCCAACAAAATATGATAAACTTAATTGACTATTATTACCTTCACATCAATGATAGTATTAACCCAAAAGGTTATCAATACCTTTGAACTTATGTCCAAAAAATATAACGGAATTCTTCCTCAAATAACTTTTTCACTAAAATATATATTAATACCATGTGTTAAATTTCCATAAAAATCTCCGAAAATACCCTTACCCATATTGCATTTCCATTACCTAAAACATCAAAAAGGGTATCTATGACTTTAAACTTACGATATACGTTAGACTCATTAAACTATAATGGTTCTATATAATCATAAACTGAACTCATATGAATCATAATATTAGTTTCTTTAGGGAATGTCATCAATGTATGTAATATGGTTATGTTCCCTAATCTATGTTTTTGAAAAATCTAGTTCCTGATATTCCTAATAAGTTTCTCTGATACCAATTATAAAGGTTATAATCCTTGTAGCCTAGTGTTGGTGGTTATTTTATTACCTTGTTTCAAGATATATGTGATCATTTACCAAAGGACTGAATAGTTTATTAGTATCAGAAAAATAGAACCTACATGAATTTCACATTATATTTTATAACTTAAAATACAACACAGTATTTTATGGGGGAACAACATTATTCCCTTTATCATATCCATGTATATCAATCATAGTATATTTACTAGCTTCTTATGGAAGGGAAAAATAAGAACCATGTGATCTCAGATACCCTGTAAGTGTATGAGTACATAAGAAGATATCATGAATAAAAAACGCATAATAAATATATAAAGGTAAGTATCCGAAAGAACATTCCATTTATTAAATAACATGATCTTTAAGAATAATATGACATGAATAAATTTTGGTCAAATAATTCCATATAAATAATCACATGTTTCCGAAACATATCCATGGATGTCAAAACTAATCAAATAATCACATGGATATCATTAAATAATCTCATAATGGGGGAATTCATTATATGAAACATCATAAACATATTGCAAATTCATCATTCCAAGACATCTTACTTAAATGGGTAGGGCATCAACCAAATACACAATCTTGTTTTCCTCATGAGACCTATTGATGCATCAAAGGGATATATATGGTCCCAGTCATCACTTACTATATCTAATTAAATCCTCATATAAAATGGGTGAAGCATAATAAATACATATATTGATATTAAAAACTGGAATATGTGATGTTAATACTTTCCATAACAAATAAACATAATCATAAAAGTTACATACTAATATGGAGAATGATATAAAAATAGAACATCCCTAGTAAAAATGACCATAACCCATCTAAAATAATAATAATGATGGTATTATTACAACATACCCCAAATATAGCGTAATTAAAATAAGTTTTATCATAATTATTGAAGTTAAATACCATAAAAAGGGCATTAAAAATATTCATGAGGAAAATAATATTTTAACTTTGAAAATCAATTTTTTTTAAAATATTAAATAATATTAGGAATAAAAATTCTTGAAAAGAATAATTAAATTTTTTAAGGGAATCTTCTAAGAAATGAGTGGTTACGATGGTGTGAAATTACAATCCTGCAGAGTATGTTAAACAAATATTCCTTTCACATTTTTATAAAAATTAAAAAAAGAACCTTTTGAAAAATGATAGGATGATTAATTTTAACCCATTTTTTAACAATTCAAAAATGGGTAAAAACTATTTTTTAATGATTAAATTGGACTATTAAATTAAATTATGAATTTTTTTTATAAAATATAAACAAGAAATAGAAATTATTTTCTATCGAAGAGAGAAATGATGTCTGATGTCCTTAAAAAGAGTCTTTAAGCCTCTTGAGTCTTTAAAGGGAGGAAATTGAAAGGAAAATTATAAATTTATATAAATAACCAATGGAGAAGAAAATATATTGGTTTTAGTACATAAAGATAAAATAAATTCCCTAGTATATACTTTAATGCAAACAATTTTGAATAATAATGAGATTATGAATAAAACCCATACCACTTTGTTAACATTCGAATCATAACCCCCTTACAGAAATAACATAAAATTAAAATTTAATTACCATGAATATAAATATATTAATGATATAACATATAAATTGGGAAGTATATACACCATAGAAAAAATAAGTGGTAAATATGGCATATGTCTCAGGGAAGTAAAAGTGAGATGGGAAACCCTTACCTCATGTATGATTTCCTTTATACATGTTCAAACCTCCTGTGTAATAAATATATATTTATTATATATATATTACATAACCATAATCTTATATATCATACCATACATGATTTACTAACAACCTATTATCACCCATTTATTTACAATTCATTATTAAAATCACTGTTTCGAGTGATAACTGCTTCATTTTTCATGTATGTTTTGGTAATTATAATTTTATCATGGTTACATAATCTATTTAATATTAATAATATTGAAATATTATATATATTTATTATATATTTATCTAGATCAATACAAAAAAAATTTGGATCGAAAATTAAATTTCACTCTTCATGGAGAGGTTAGGTTGTATGTATACATGAATATTGTTTCCATTTATTAATGGATAGAATGAAAAAAATGTCCATAATTATTCATATTTACTGAATAATAATTTATATTAAATATAATATTAATACATTAAATATATACATGTTTTCATCAATGTGAAATGAAAATGAAAAATTAGTCACATTGCAGCGTGGAGGAGGTATTCCACACGTACGCATGAGCAGTGTTATCATTTTCCAATGAATTGGTTGGCATGAAGATAGATATGGTATTATAATTAAAAATTATAATTTTTTTCTAAATATAATATATATTTAAAAATATAATCCATCATTATATCTAGATTTGGGACGTGGTGATTGAAAACTAATTACATCGGTTCGTGAGGCGGTATTCCGTTATACACAGGATCGATGGTTTCAATTCACATTTGATCGAAGAGGATATAGATACAGGTTATTACATCAAAAAAATAAAATCTCAGTATATTTTAGTTATAGTTTTTATTATATTGGAATTATTAATACTTGGATGAATGTGGTAATAGGAGAATGAAAAAATAAATATCTTAGTTATGATAATTACCTTTGATATAAAAACCTCATTTGGATCACTTATTAAGGATTCAAGGGTTGGTATTTTTGGAAGAAAAGAGGATTATTAAATTTTATAAATATTTTGTGGATATATATTTTTAGGTTTTGGTTGATTTAAATGGATTAATATGTGTTAATAAGTGAGGGGAAGTAGGGACCTTTTATATCTGATGATGAGTTGAATTTTCTTAAATAACCAAAAATATTAAATAATGGGAAGTTACTCTAAAAACAAGTACCAAAAAAGTAATAAATAATAGAATTAATAGCGTTTATGTTCAACCAAAACCTCTATTAAAAAAAATAACAATTTTTAAACATGTAATTCCCTTAACCTATAAGTTTACTTACATTTACTAATTTAGTTTTGAACACATTAACTAATTTTTTATTTATCTAGGTGATTTATCATTTAATATAAAAAATAAAATGTTAATTTTTTTTATAATATAGTCCAAATTTTTCTAAATATTAAATCCAATTTATAAAATAAAATTATAATTTGTGTGGAAATCTAATTTTATCACAGGCGCATGTAACACGTAAATCCCTATTTTAACCTTATCCAAAATAAATGATTATTACTATTTTTATTATTAATTATGATGAAAAACTTAGTTGAAATTGTTAAATAATATTAATTATTATGATTAAAAATAAGGATTTTATTTTCCCAAATTCAATTCATAGAATTTGAAGAGTTTAATTTTAAATTAAACCCACAAATGTAATGGAAATGTGGTTTTCCAAAGACAATTCTTCTTATGTTTAAAAAGTTTTTATAAAAAAATCAGCATAAAACTGGTCCAAATGATAAAAATTAGATTAATAATAATATAATTTAACTATTTTAACTATTAAAAACTTCATAAAAAATTAATCTTTGTAAATCCTTTAAAGAAAGAGGTAGTTTTCAATAAAAATGTGATTTTTCAGTATTCATTGAAAAAATTATTTTTTTAATAAAATTATCAAAAATTCATTTTAAGATAAATTTTTAAATGTTTTTTTTAAAAAAATTAATTTTATTTTTTTCAAATAAATTTTATAATAGTTTTAGAAATTAATTTTAAAATAAGCACACAAAACATGACGAATCATCGTTTTAGAAAAAACATGGGTTTTAAGAATAAAACTATTTTTATTTTATCTTATGGATAAAAAAATATTATATGAGTGATAAATATTTTTATTGGATATATAATATATAAATTTAATTAAAATCATTCACCAATATATCTTAATTTAATTTATTTATATAAAAAAACATTGCATGAATAAAAATAATTTTTTAGAAAACATTTATTTTACATTAAAACAATTTATTTTTTAATTTCTAATTAATTGATAGTTAGTGAGTTTATTTATAAATGTTTATATAATATAAATTTCATAATTTAATTAGTATTATTCATAATTAGAAATTTATTGTCTATGTTATAATGGTATACAAGATTACAGTTTATTTAGACTTGGGGTTGTGTGTATCAAAAGTTATTAAAGATATTAAATTTAAACAAATATATTATAAAATATCATGGTGTTGCATAATGCTACATAGATGATTTTGGTTCTCCTTAAATATGAGTTACATGATTTCATGTCATTTGGATAGAATACATAAATCATTCGTATATTTAACTAAGGAATGACGCTTCATACCAGATGAGCAAAATTGTTTTGTGTGACTTAATAGTTTCATCCTATGCTTAATGTGTTTTATTGTTTTATTCTATTTTATTTAGGATTTTAATAGAGGAAATAGTTCACACACATTATAAAATACATTCATGGATATCAAATGATATTTAGATGAGATATTTTTTGGATGAAAATTCAAGCCCAAGATTTCAGGTGCTTAAGATGAGGTGTAGTATTTATCTACCACATGATGAAATGAGCAGATAATGAATTAAAATGTGATGATGAAATTAATATATTCTTTAATTTAAGAATTTCATGATACATGAATTAGTATTCATTCTTAATTAAGGATGAATAATTATAAGATATGAAACATCAATTAATATCTATAATTAATGAGGAAATAATTATGTAACATTGAATCAATATAAAAGAGAAATAACTACATGTATTTATATGAAGTTATGATGAATAAATCATGGGAGAATATAGGAAATCAGTTTGGACTACAATTAAGATTAGGAAATCCTGGGAGTCCTGAATTGAATATTAAATGGTTTAATATAAACTTGTATAATTATTTTATTATTGTTTGTATAAGGTGGTAATAACTATATATACTAGATATCTATATATTTCTACTATATGAGAATAATTTATGATTTTTAGACCAAAAATCATACAGATATTTCTATGATTTAATTAATTCCCATTATTGGAATAATAGAAGGGACAAAGAGCAGAGTCCCTAAAGGTGAAAGAACCAAGTATTCAATGAATTTAAAGACAATCGTGATCACACCATATATGGAAATATTTTTGATACCAAAATAGCTACATGTTAGTATTGAATATCATCAAGAGGTACATTAGAATAACTATTGTTCCATCCCCCCATGGTAGAAAATTATATTTCTAAGTGGTATTAATGAATCCAAATAGGGGTATAAAATCTTTATGGGATGAGTCTTTATTAAAAATAAATTTGTATCTTCTAGTGAGTTATAAAAGTAGAGAAACACAGTGGGACTTTGTGTAAGTCATAATGGGATTGTCTATGTAAATAATCACTTGTTTGATAGTGAATAAGTTGTGTTTGGGGGCCTAACCAACTTTGGAAGGAGTGTGCCTTTATACCGAACATTGTAAATACAGTGTTCTACTCTCTCGTATTTTTTTCACATGATGTGAGTTTGAGAGATAATATTATGTAGATTGAAAACTTTAACATATTCAATTGGTTGACTCAAAAATAATATAATTCATAAAATGAGATCATTGATTCACCCCCTTACCTCCCATTGGTTCATTTGGACAAGGACCCTATAATTGGTATTAAGGTTAGGTTACTTATAAAGATCGAGGAAGTATTCTAAAAGTTATATAATATTAAATCTATCAATATCCAAGGTTTTACCACATTTTATGGGATTAATTAGCATAGATAGAGGAATAGGATTCTACCATATATCCCATCTCCCAACCTAGATGTTAGAGAAGCAATTACTATGGGTTTCCCACCCATTACTGAAGGAGCTTCAATGACTCACTCTTACAGGAGGAATTCAGAGGTGGATGGAAAATCAAAATGTTCCATCCCAATATCCATGTCAAATAAGGTATATACCAAGGTCATGGATATTAAAATTACACATGAAATATGGAATAAATTAAAAGGTATGTATGAAGGTAATATCAATTTTAAGGATGGCAAAATTCATTTCCAAAGGAGAAATTTTGAAGATATAAAGAAATATAATGGTGATACTATTGATAGCCAATTTTCTTAGTTAAATGAGATTATGAACAACATCTAGGTATTTGGTAAAAATATATAGGATTCAATCATTGTAAACAAAATTGAGGAGAGGTTTTATAGCTTATCTAGATTTAAAATTAACATCACTAGAAGAAATAGAATAATTGAAAATTGATAACAATACAATGTACAGATAGCTTATGAGATGAGAAAGGCACTTGTTTTTAAATAGAAGTAAAAAAGATGAAATGGATTTTGAATCCATAAGAAAATTAATAATCCAAAAAAGAGGATAAATAATATGAAGAATTTATTAATGAGGATGATTAAGACTTCAATGAATGTTTTTAATTTTATATCAAAAGGAATCAAAATTTAAATTTTAGAAGGTAAGAGTAAGAAACTACTAATTTTATTTGAAAAATATTTTAATTTTTTTTAAAGAATCAGAATTATAATTAGAATTAAATGGCAAGAGACCTCAAAAACACAAATGGGGTAAAAAGAATTAGAGTCAATTCTGCAACCAAAAGAGAAATTTAATGAGAAAGTATAATCAAGGTTCATCATCAATGTTTTTCTATGTTTAGTGAATATTTTTTAGTTCCTCATATAAAATAAATTATATGATTCATCAAGTAATAGTGATGACATAGAAAAAAGAAAATAGCATGAGTGAGAACTGAAATAAAAATTAATATTCTATATGGTTCAGATATAATATCCCAAGAAAAACAAGAATATAGAGGAATAAAAACGATTTTGGGTATCGAGAAAGAATAACTAAGAATAAATTAAGTATCCAACATTTATGAGATCATGAAACATAAGGTTATTTTTATTAAACTTGAAAATATGGTTACTAAACTTGAAGAAAAGAATCCTAAAAAATAAGAAGAGTTATTTGAAACACAAAAAGTATGTGTCACTATTCAACATGAGTTGAACCAGAAAAGAGAAGAATTAACTATGTCTATTGAGGTATATAAAAAATATTCTCATTATAATGATAAGATAATTTCACATAAAAAAGATAAATTTTTACTTAATTGGTTTCAAAATAGGTTAATGTTATCAAATAGTGTAGTTATAAATAACATAATCTGGGAATATTTTTTAGAATAAAATAGATATTAAATTTTTCACATCAATAAAATAGAATAATATTCCAAGGAATACGAATCCCTTTAAAAAAAATTAAGGATATATTTTTAATAGGACAACAATAAGATAAATCTAGATAGATTTGGAATCGGTTTATAAGAATAAAGTTTCAACAGTTCTGTTCTTATTATAGTAAGCATGGATACTAACCTATTTTTATGATTTAATAAACCTCTAACAAGAAATTTGAAAAAATATGGTGGATTTTGAGTCATAATATGTGTAAAATAACTCATAATAAACCACCTACGATCAGATATGTACCACAATTATCTACACAAAACAAAGTTCATTTTCTAGAAAACGATTGTGGAAATTATAGTTTTGAATTTCACAAGGATGAGGTATGAATGACAAGGTTTTAAAGAGAGGTTTCCTGTACTATGAAAGGGAATATGTTTTGAAAAAAATATTTGCAATTAATGTGAAGAATCTTAGAATATTGTGAATGTCAAGAAAGAGTGCGTATTTGTTTATCCAAATCAATTAAAATTCAAAAAAAAAATTAAAGGAAGATCAATACAATTTTGAGGCTAAAGGAAAATAAGTGTCTTTAGATGGTGAGACCAGAGATTATTATAATTAATCCACAACTGGGTACTTGAAGATTTGGAATAATGAATTGGGAAAATACATTCCATATAAAAATAAACTCAAGGGAAAAAAATATTTTCAAACAGATAAGACACATTAAAGAAATATTTGTCCAAATAAGTCTTTATATATTAATATTAGAATAAATAATCTCCTAGGTTGAGAGGAGGTATCAAGACGAATGTTATTTCTAAAAGAAATATGCATTTCCTCTTTATTTCATTTTTCTTGACATTTATTTGTTATTACATACATGGGATTAAAGGATTTTAATGAGTGATATACACAATTTACAATAGAGGAAGAAATATTGAGGCTATAAATATTTGATAACATGAAGATATTATCCTTAATAGGTTCTGTTGAATACCATGAATGGGAGGAGTTCATCTCTTAAGGGGGTGGAAACCTCTAGAAGAATCTATCATTACTAAATTCTAGTGAATCTGGGTATTCTAGAAGGATTTTAGAGATGTATTATTTGTGTATTCCAATCCCACATTAAACCCTTTGGAATGAATGTATTAAATTCAATTATTAAGAGAGGTTTTGGTTATCTTATCATGAAAAAATGGTGGAGTTACTTGACTTTTACATGAACTATTTTTATTTTTTATTTAGATAATTGTAGGTAACATGTTTCTATTAAAATAATATATTTTTATGCATCCCCCATTTAAGGAATAAGATATTCTTATCATGATATCAAATTCTTGATAATAGTTTATTAGACCCTCATATTCACCTTTTAATTTTATTTTTAATTAGGTGGCTAAAGAGACAATCCATCCAAGGACACATCAATATTGAGGAGTCGTATTGAAAAAAAAATAAAAATGGGGAGATTATTGATCCAAAGTGTTTTATTTTTTATCAATGAGTCTATATGTATTGGTGAGTTAAGAAGAAGTGGTGATTATTGGAGGATTTTTCTCTATTAAAGTAAGGAATTGAATTTCATGTTTGACAATATATCCTTACAAATCCATATGTCTAAGGAACTTGGTTAGGATACATCTTGAAAAAATCAAGTGGGGAAGTTCAAGTCAATGTGACTGAAGAAAAGGTTCTACCATTGTGGTGTTACTATAATGTGCTAG
The DNA here is from genome assembly GCA_963277665.1 of Viscum album. Classification (NCBI taxonomy): domain Eukaryota; kingdom Viridiplantae; phylum Streptophyta; class Magnoliopsida; order Santalales; family Viscaceae; genus Viscum; species Viscum album. The sequence continues at coordinate 129,435,281 of OY728163.1, forward strand.
CACCAGGTGCTACCATCAGGTTATATATTCAAGTTCTAGCACAAGTTTCTACCACCAAGTGCTACCATTATGTGCTACCATCAAGTGCTGCTATCAGGTTTCATCTTCAGGTGAAACCATTGGGTGTGCTATCATTAGTGTGCTACCATTTTGGTGATATCATGATATGATACCATTGGGTGTACTATTGTTGGTTTGGTATCATGATTAATAATAACATTATTAAGAATAGTGAAATAGTTACAATGAGTTTGAATTATTGGGGCATGCATGCAGATTCTCTTGCATGAATGAAAATTCATGAGTTGCGAAGATGATGTGTTCAATAGATGCTACCACTATATAGAGTTGTAATCTCATTAAATATGAAATATGGATATTCATATCCTTCTAAAATGAATACTGAAATCATTCACATATTTAATTAAGGTATTAAAAATTATTGAAGCTTCATGAACTAAATTTTTTATCATTTAATCAACTGTTCATCCAAAACATCATGTGTTTTATATGCATATTTGGATTTATACATATATTTCATAAAGGCTCTAGTTTATTCACATGATATAATGAAGGTATTAATATTAGTTGATATCAATATGATGTATTTCATGGATGATGAGTCAATACCATTTTTCTAGTTTTAAAGATGAGGAATAATAAATATTTACCACATGATGAAATGAGAAGATGATGAATTATAGTTTAATGATGCAATTAAGTTATGATTTAATTGAAGAATTTCACCATACATGAGTCCAAATTCGTGATGAATTAAAGAGGAATAATTTTGGGATATCAAAAAATAATTAATATTTATGTTTAATGATTAAACCATTAATTTACATTTAGTTTATTTAAAATGGAAATAGTTTTATCCAGTTATATGAAATTATGTTGAACAAATCATGGGAGAGTGAAGGTTATCATGGGTATCTTGATCACGGGTGTAGAAAATAATGGGAATCTAGATCATGGGAGGCTATAAGAAATCGTGGGAGACTATAGGAAATCATGGGCATCTTGATCCAAAACTTATGTTTTTTAATGATTTTTTAACTATTTTATTACAATTTTTTAAGATGATAATAATTGTATATATATGATATCTATATATTATAGTAGGTGTAGAATAAGTTATGTGTTTTAGAATTTATAACATATCTATACTTAGGATAATTAAATAGTTTCCATCATATAAAAAATAAAATAGTTGAATTCAAGAGTCCCAGAAGTTGAAATATCAGAGTATTAGAAAACATTGAGGATAATCTTGATTTCATAAGATCTAGAATGAGTTTAGAGAGAAATAGTGCTGAATGCTGGTGATGAATATCTTGAAGAGGTTCCCAGGAAGAACTGTTGACCCATCTTCTTATAGAGGAAGAATCTATTTCCAAGTGGTTATAAAGAATACAAGGATATGAAGAAGATATTTTTTTCTAGATCATCATTGAAGAATAACGTTGTATCTTCCAATTGGTACTAGAAGTAGAGGAATATATTTTTACTCTATGTTAATTAGATTTGGATTTTCTATGGCTGAAATCCCTTGTTTGATAGTGAAAATTAGTGTTGGGGGCTTAACCAACATAGAAAATAGTATGATTTTGTGAAGAACCTTGTAAATACTAGGTACTACTCTCTCTTATGTTACTAATACACGTGATGTTACTTTGATAGTTAATATTTACTTGATCAAAGACTATAATTATATTAAGTGGTTGAATTAGAAACTAGATAATTCATAAAAAGACATTGTTGATTCACCCCCCCTATCCCCCAGTGGTTCATCAAGCCTAGGACTCTACACATAGAACCTGATGAACACATTAGGATTTATTTTTTGAGGGAAATAGAAGGGAACTACAAGAGAAATGACATTATGGTGAATATGGATGAGAGAATTGGAGGGGTTAAGAACCACTTATAGGTTAAAAGGGGTGTCTTTTCATGGAATCTAAAGATAGATAGGGTAATGAATGTAATAATAAGGGTGTTTGGAAGGTTAGGTGAGTTAGGATAGTTTAAAATATAAATTGTAGGTGTGACATACTGGTATGTCTTTCTTACCAATCAAGGCATTCTAGTAGGTGTAAGTGACCTTTCATTATTTAATATTTCAGATACTTCATTTACACATTTTTACCTTTATTAATCTTGACTAAAAACTAACCATGGTAATTATATTATTACTAAAAATATAATTTGAATATTCTTTAAAAAATTAGATGTGTCTAATCTAAATTTAAACTCAATTTAAGATAATTTCATTTCCAAATAAAAGAAAATTAACATTTAAATCAAAACATATAATGTGTAAAAAATATATTTTTTAGATGAAATTTTAACTATTAGGTGTTGTTATTCTTATTTAACATTTATTATCAATTAAATAAAAGATAACTTTTTTATTGATATTTAAGAATTGTATTTTGGTATTAATTTAAAATAGATTCATTTAACAAAAAATATACACAAAATTTAGAAAAGAACCATTCTTTGAAAAAAAAAATCTTACCTCGGTAGCTAACTTTTACCTAAAGAAACTTAATATTTTTACCTAAAAATAAAGTTGTGTTTATTAAATAATTTTTACCCACTGATTCAAAATTTGAACTTCATTTATACTAATTCAGTTATTAAATGTTTTAAAAATTAATTTCAATTTAATAAATGTATAATATAATAATAAAAATTTATAAAAATATTACTTAAGTTATAAAATATCAAATATCGGTTTATAAATTATAATAAATATTATAAAATATATAATTTCAGTTATAAAATAATATTTTTTCACAAAAAAAAGTTTACTAGATTTTCTAAGTCATATTTAATCCTAATAATGGGAAAAAAGTTACGATACTAGTAAAAATGACATATACATAAAATTAAAATGTTTTAGAAAAATATCTAAAATTATTCTTAAGATTATATTATTATTCTTAATATAATTTTTTCATTATTTATAAATAAATTTCAAAAAAAATTCAGAATTCAATATTTAAAAAAATCACTAAATATAGCGGAAAACTATTCATATTTGAAAATAGATTTTTAAAATATTAAGTATTATTTATTTATTATTTTCTATCAATTAATAATTAATTTATTAGTAATATATTATTCAAATTATCAATATATTTTAATATTAATTAATCATAATAAACTTTGTTTCTTGAAATAAATCACAAATTTTATAAAATATATAAAATTATTTTCTTAGTCTTTTTAGCTATACTAATTGAATTTCAATTGTATTAAAAGTATAATTTTTTTTCATTTTACCCATATTTCATAATTTTAATACTCTTATTCATACCATTTATTTCAATAACTAGGTTTTAATTATTAAATTTGATACATATATTTTACCAAAATATATATTGGTTTTCAGTTTATTTTAATGTTGTGTGTGACACAACTTATCGAACATGACATTTGTTTTACAATGTCTAGGATTTCAAGTCATTACATTCTCCCCCTTAAATAAATCATATCATCTCAATTGTAATTACCACATATGAACGTAAATAGCTAAGGGAATCTTGATTATAAAGATGACTCATGATATAATTTATAGAGATATATTAGCCTTAAAAACATGGTAAACATATATATGTCTCTATAATAGGCTTATCCCTAATATTGAGTTTACCCACATTATATAATATTCTTCAATAGGGTGTTCATAATCATCTTTTCATTTATAGACTATCATAGGGTGGTATGAAATATGAAATGTGATTTCCTATTTTTCATAAATGATATAGGATCCATATAGAAAATGATATTAGATGTTTAAAATCAAATTAATTTCCACTCATGGAAGAATTATTAAGATTCACATAAAGAATATTCCCATAAAATTCATAATGGGATACAATAATAATACATCTATAAGTTTTTCTTAAAAATAAAAATATTTAATGTTGTGAATAAATTCTCTTTAAAACATCCTAGATATAATAGGGATCCAAAAAAGAAACTCCCATAATACTAGAGTGGATGATAATTGTTCTTTAATTACCATAATCCACTTCATTAGTAGTTAGTATAATGGAAGTAACCTATTCCATTTGTTCTATATGTTATTTTGTTCTATTTTCTTCAATAATCAAATTATTAGGGAATCAATGTGAATAATTCCCATACATTTAGAATTTGAAACATTGGAAATTATTTCTCTCCATTGTATTTCCCATATCCCCCTGATAATCACGAGCTCTATAACCCTTCTCCCCGCTCTTAAAACAGTCACATGTTCCTATTTGAAAAGTTCTTTGATGTATATTCATGTATCTTTGGAACACTGGGGATTTATCTTTCTTACCTATTTGTGATTTATCAGTTCAGTTTCCATATAAATCCATTTTACTTTTATTTTCACCAAAAACATTGGAATAATTATTTTTTCCAGCTTCTATTTCCACCTTTATTTCATATTGAACAATTTATTCATAAACTATAAGGGATATTTTCACTAATTCCATTCAAATATTTGTATTTAGGCCAATAAATAATCATTCAATATTTCTTTTAGGTTTAGTGAAAAAACTCTAGGTAAACCTTGTGAGTCTCATGATGTTATCCTTATAAGTACCAACTGATATATCCACCTTTTATGTCAACTAAATAAATTCTAACTCTATTTTAGTGTGAAGTTTATAAGAAAAATACATGATGAGGAATCTATTCCTGAAATCCTATTATTTTATAGAGTCTACTTCCTCTTAAATTGTATTCGTAATGAGAATATACCATTGGTAAACCTCATCATTTAGTAGATAAATGGATAGAAACACATATTCATGTTCTAATAACTAGAGAATAATAAATATTTTTTCAATTGCATTGATCCAATTACCATCAATAAGTTTATTGTAAGATCCACTAAAGTATGGTTGATATTTCCATATGAAATAATCGATTGTGATATACTCATTTCTTGGTGAGATCTCAACTTGGTATTTTTTTATTATTCATATCATTATATAGTTGAGTGATAATATCAACAAGATTCTATACTCATACTATTATCTCATCTGGGTTATCATTAGAGAAATCACTACATTACCTAGTGCACCCATTGTTAAATCAATTTATTCTTACTTTAGAAATTACTAAAATCAAATAAATTTAACATTAGTTGCAAACATTTAACAACATAAGGGATTATTTAATTGATAACATTAAATGTATTTATCCTTAAAACATTTTACAATTTTATATCATCACATTACCCAAAAATTTCTCTATTATAACATACATGTATCTTATTTAACCCAATTTTACATTATAATGGGATATGTTATACTTCTCAACCTAACCCCTCAATATAACTAAGAAATCCTTCCTTTATAGTGGTTCGTAAATAGAATATGATCATTGTGAATCGGGGTGACGATTTATCCAATGCTTAACCAACCTTTTCTAAGTGATTACCACTGGGTACATCTATTCCACGACCTCATACACTTTATAGTTTTCATACTGGGATTCTCTTCTAGGGAAACCACATTCTCCATAATTTATAAATATTTTAGGATTGTGTCCTATACATAGATTCATATCTGGGGTTTCCAATGTGGTTCTCTAACCCTAACAACAATGGGAACTGAAATAATCCTAATAAAGATAAACAACCTACATTGATTATAATAATAGTATACCTCTATAAACATATATAAATAATACATTGATTCTATATTTTATATAACACATCTAAGAAATAGTCACAAAACCCATGGACAGAAAGGTTTAGTGTCTTGGAGACTAGATATATAAACTTCTTATTTTATAACACTTATTAACATTTCTCCACAAAAATGCTCCTATAGACCCTCCTCTATACGTTTTATATGATATACTCATATCCATTTCCTAGGGAAGTGAAACATAAGAAAGGGGTGATATTGAATACTGAGTATGGTAAAATTATCAACTAGTTATACCCTTAATGTCATAAACAAGAGATATTACATGAGAAAGAGAGAATTATCAGATATAATTTTCACAATATCATAATTGAAAATCATAAAACATTATTCAGCATTAAGGGTTACAGAATAGAAACATAATAGAAAATAAAAAACATAAAAATAATTACTTATAATCATATAATAGGAATTAAAGAAAACATTAAACCATAACATAATAAATCGATACATTGTTAGAATATAGAATGTCATAAAAATTTAGAAATTCTTGAAAATAAGGCATATTTAGAGATTTGGAAGTGATAAAATCATAGAAACTATTGTGAATAATTATTTACACAAAACATTAAAAAACATAGTAACAAATAATTTTTCATCTCTTTCTCAAAATAAAAACTTTTGAAAAAATGTTCCTCTGTCTCATTCACAAAAAAGTAATAAAAAATTATTTTTTTTTTCCCTTTCACACAAAAAAACTTGTGATCAAAGCTTACCGTATATCATTCCCAAAAAAATATAAAAAAATATTCCTACATATCATCCATATAGTAAACTTGTAAAAAATTCATCATGTATCTCATTCACATATAAATCTTGTGAATAAAGATTTCCCATCACATTCACTCAACACTTCATTGTCTCAAAGGATATAAATCCATAACTAATTCATCAGATGGTGACTCTGGACCCCACCCATAATCATCCATAAAAATGAGTTCCATAATAATCCAATCATTCCACATATCATGAAACCCATGGGAAAGAAAATGTGCTTTATTCATCTCATCATAATAAAATCATGGAAATGAAAAATGGGTTCACGGTGCTTTAGGATGATATAACTGAAATTAACCTCAAGCATGTAAAATTTTAATACCTATAAGTTAAATTTACTCAATAAAGTATTTAATAAAAAAAATTATAAGGTGGTTTTTCAATAAGAATTTCCATGGAAGTAGATCCTTTATAGATATTCAGTAAAATGATGGTGCAATCATAAAAGAATTTTTAGAAAACACTTTTGTCTTTGGCATAAATGAAGTAGTTATGATCCCTTGGACAAGTTAATTTTTATAAAAGGATAAGTGAAAAAACTTTGACAATTTTTACTTTTAAAAATAATCTTCAGAAATAGTTATTTTAAATTACATTAAGTTTATCAAAATTAATGTGGATTTCAAGATTAAATCATTGATTTTAAAAGGATGGAAAAACTTTTGAACATTTTAAAATACCTTTATTGAAAACCTATATCAAAAAATAGTAACCAAAACATATTTTTAAAAATTTTAGAATGGAAATATTAAGGTCACATGGGGTAACACAAATTTTTATCTCCTTGTATAAAGGAAAATATTAGTAGTAAATAAAATTATAGACAATTAGTGGAAGACATCATTAAAAAGGATTCGAATTAATATCAACATAGTTAAATTTTAGAGAAGGAAGTTAACTCATAAATAAATAATATTTGAATAAAAATTTATCTCCCAATATATAAATAGGGTATACCATATGAAATTAAAAATGAAGCTCAATGAGAAATATTAAAACTCAAGAAGCAGTTTGAGTTATGAAAAATCATTAGATTTTAGTGAAGATAAAAAACATATCCAAAAGCAAGGAAGATCATGACTGAAAGTTAATATTAAAAATTCAACAATAATTTATGATATTATAAATATAATGGGGTATTATTTATTGATATAAATAATTATTGGTGCATAATATCAAAACATGCCTCAAGAAAGGGTGTTTGAGATGGAAACCCTTACCTAGTTTCCTCACTTAGTCAAATAAACCCTAAGCTCCATAAATATGTTAATAATATATTTCATTAACTTTTTAATATCTATAAAATTTTATAAATATAAATTTTATAGATACCATTTAATTATATTACATTTGGTTATTCTCAAAATTTAGATAGAAAATTGAGGAATGATTTCAATAGTATGACGAGTTTCCAAAAGGATTATAGAATGGATTTAATGATTGAAAAAGGAAGAATATCATTAATATAAAATAACTTTTATAGTAAAGTAATTATTATGAACATGATTAATCATAATAAAATAGAAATAAAAAGGCTTACAATGAAGGAGGATCTTGAATTTTTGAATAGGAGGTGGAGAATCATGGAGCAATTTCAGCAGCATGATGACTATGCAAAAGGGACTATGAAATGAGCATAATGAGAGAGAAGGTTATTTTATCAAAATTAGTGAAATATTTTTATCTTAAATGATTTATTATGAACACATATAATCATGATGAAATGGAATTCAAAAGTCTTTCTATAAGGAAGAACATGACATGAATATAGGAGGAAGAGAATCAAAAAGGAATTTCGACGACATGGAGAAAATACAAAAGGTATTATGAAAGTTTTTTAATGAGATAAAAAGGTAATATATCATTATTAGGGAAGAATTTGGGTATTATATCTAAATTTATGAACACATGATAGTGTAATCATATATAAATAAAAAGGACTTATCCTATAAGATTTACTTGAATCAAAAGGTGGTGGAAGAGAATCCTTACCTTACTAACTAGATTCCTAAATCTTGAGAGGACTACTTAAAACAATAAGAACTCCTTGGTAGGGATTTAGAGAAGTAAATGGAAGTAAAATTATTTAAAATGCTTCTGGGTTAGATATGGATGAGATAATGGGTGGGAGTGAGGTCCAGTAATCGCTAAGAAAGAGTGGGGTTTTCATGGAAACTAATGTTAGGGGAGGGTAAGAGTGGAATCATATTGTTGTTTGGTAGGTATGGTGATTTAGGTGAGTTAAGAGGATAAATGGGATGTTATAAATTTGTGTATTACTTTCATACCTATCATGGTTTTCTATAATTTGTAAATGATCATTTAATTATTTAAAATTCAAGATACTTCGTTTACCAATTTTTACCTTTATTAATATTGATTAAATATTACCCACGGTAATTATTTTATTGCTTAAAATATAAAAAAAAATTTATTAACAAATTTAAATGTATTTAATATTAATTTTGGATCCATTTAACATAATTAAAATTTTATATGGGATAAAATTAACTTTTAAATCAAAACATATAATATGTAGAAATAACCATTTTTGTAAAAAGATAACATTTTAATTTTTTTTGTTACATTAATATTTTTAAAAATTGATTATAAATTAAATGAGTGTTAATTTATATATATATATATATATATATATATTTAAAAAATTTATTTGAGTATTTATTTTAAATATATCCATTTAATTGAAAAACAAACACAATGTTTAAAATAGAATCATTGTTTGAAAAATTACTGGTATACCACGGTAACTAATTTTTACCTAAGATAAAATAATATTTATGACTAAAACTAAAGTGGTCCTTATTAGAGAATTTGGACCCCCGGATTATAAATTTTAAATCTATTTCATTCAATTCGATTCATAGAAGTTTTAAAATTTAATTTTAATATAATAAATGTATAATGAATTAAATTTTTTAAAAAAAATTACATGATTTCTTAAGTATCAAATATTGGTTTGTAAACTATAATAAATATTTTAAAATGCATAATTTCAATTATAAAATAAATATTTTTTCATGAAAATGTTTCATAAATTTCTCAATAATACTTATGTACTAATAATTTCATAAAAGTAACAATATTATAAAAAAAGTAATTGTATAGTTTAGCTAAAAATTGAATGTTTCAAGAAAATCATTAAAATTCATATTACGCTTATATTATTATAATTAATCCCAAAAAAAAATCATCTATTAAAAATAAATTTATAAAATTTTAGAATTCAATATTTAAATAAAATCTCTAAATATAGTTGTAAATTTTTTATATTGTAAAATATATTTTTAAAATGTTATTTATTAATTAGTCTTATTTATTATTAATTAATAGTTAATTAATTAATTAGTAATATATTATTGATATTATAATATATTATTTATTATTATATAATCATAATATACATAATTTCTTGAAATAAAACTCAAACTTTATAAAAATAGATAAAATGATTTCCTTGGTTGTTTTAGATATAATAATTGAATTTAATTAATATTAAAAGTATAATTTATTTTCATTATACCCATATTTCAATTTGGGGTTATTCATATTCTAACCCACTAATTCAAATTATAGTTTTTAATGATTATATTTATTACATATATTCTACATAAATATATTGTGGTTTTTATTTTAGTTAGGTGTTGCATTTAGTGCATGTTATTTAACATAACATTAGTTTTAAAATTTCTATAATTTCATTACATTATATGTATTACTGTTTTGAATTCTACAAATACCCTAAAAATTCTGAAAATACCCTTATGAAGTTTGAAAATTCCCTTTTGAAGTACTCAATTTCTGTTTTTATTCTTTTCATTACAATTACAAGGTTAGTCAATACTCTTACAAAGTTATCAAATACTATTTCAAAGTTCATAGTTACTCTTATGAAGTCATCGGAAGCTATTACAATTACATTTGATATGATTTTGAAGTAATTAGATACTCTTATGAATAATAGTGAGTCTTATTACATTTTTATATTCTCTCTCTAAGTCCCAAAACGACTCTTATGAAGTAGTACATAAAAAATATTATCCATAAATATTTTCCTTCATAATAAATTCAAAATTTAGATAAAGAATTTGAAGGAATTTTTAAACAACCATAACTAATCAAAAAAACAATCAAATTCTCTAAAAAAACTCAAAGACTTTCTTCGATGTTTATTGTTGACAAAATATAAAATTTTCCTTTTAGTAAAATTGGGTTCTCTAATAAAGAAATCAATAATATGTTCTTAGGGGTATCATAGAGGATGATTTTTTCATATTTTCCAAGTTTACTAAGAATGTAAACATAGGATTGTGGGAATGGTTATTTTAACTAAATTTATAATTTATTTTTGAATGTAGGTATTTTTTAACAAGATATGGGAGTACCCAATTGGGGACATCCCATAGAACCATTATGGCCTCATCCGAGCTGGAAGATAGACCAAGTATACCACCCTCGGCCCACCTCTAATAGTATTAGGGTAGGTGAATATAATAAAGAAGTAATATTATATATTGAATGCCTTATCCTAAATTAAACATTAAAAAATTTCATATCTTGATCCGTGCAATATATCCACAACATCAAATGTGATACAAAATATAATAACCAAAATGGAATAATGTATATATGTGTGTGAGTTTTTAACAAAAGAAATCATCAAATAATGAAGAAAAAACAATTTAATGAATAAGAAAATAGGGAACCTGTGGAAATAATGACACACCCACCACACAAAAGGGAAGGATACCTCATCATCACTTGATCTTCAAAGACAAACACTACAAGAAAGAATCACAACTGAGTATCATAATGATCTTTCTCTATTATCTCCACATCCTACATAATTTACCAAAATTTATAAATGGTTTTCATAGACACAATACATGTGGACCTAAAATATTATATAGGGGTTAGTATAGAAATACCCAATAGGATTCCCCTTAAAAATAAATGATTAAACAATAACCAGACATCAACAAGGTCTATAAAATAGATGATGAAATAAAAGATGAGGCAATGTTTTGACTTCCCTATCAAATCACTCTAAAAGTAAATTTATAAAATAATAGAAAAATACAATAAATAAATGACTCATAATAATGAGTTACCAAAATATAGACCCCTTACATTAAGGGAATATCAGATCCTCCCCTCTCAAAAGATGATGCATGAAAATAAACCAAGATAAAAATCAGCATCAGCCATAACCTCTGAACTCCACTTCACATCTTGGGTAACATATAGATTGAAATACACAAAACAAAATACATAAATATTTCTAAAACAATATCTTTTAAAAAAATTCTTATGAATATAATTCACCTTAAAATCCATTGTAATAAATTCATGAACAAATTTTAGGACCTGCACCTTATCGAGAGATGTTCATTGGTTGAGGGGGTACTGAAATCATATATGGAAGACCTAATGTACTCAAACTAAAAAAACATCATAGATTCTATTCTGCCTCTATATAATCATATTGGGTAACCCCCACCTCACTGAAGTAATAATAATGATCATTTAGGTAAATGTACCTATGGAGGGAGGACCAACACCAAATATCTTGGGGGTGTTACATTCATGGTGATGTCCCCCAAATTTCAATATGTATAGGATGTATGTTTTCTTACATTTTACTGTATGATATAAGGATATCATATGGGAGGATATCCATGTTATCACAGAAATCTATATTCCTTGGTTAGGTATACAGTAAGATATGATATAGTGATATTTTATTTCATTTTCGTATAAAAGTTATACTCTACAACATAGGTTATATCATAAGTATTATTAAATAATATTATATGATTAACATTACACCTTATTATGTATTATCAAATTCAAATGTTTATTTTATCTCATAAGAATTTTCTATATTAGTTATCATCAATGGTAAAATTTTATATGATGAATCATTGAGAGAATATGTTTGGCTGAAGAGTTTGTAAGGAGTTGTAATTATAGAATTACTCTAATATTTCAGAAGGTTTGAGTAAATGATACATATAATATATGATAATCACTACTAGGTATAAAATGAGGTAGTATCCATTTATATAGTTGTTTGATCTTATCTAATCCTCATACCAATTCTCTAAAATCTCTCATAATTATTTTTTTATAAAGATATTCTAGAATATCATGGTTTAAAGGAGGGTATATCCCAATCATTGGGTGATTTAGTGATCCCATAAATATAACTCAAAGGGAAAAGTCCTTTGGTTATTTCTTAGTGATATTAATCAAGCACTTTATTGGAGACAACAACATTATCCATCCATGGTAATGGGTACATTTTTTCATTCTATTTATACATGGTTTCAACTTTTCATGGAAATGTGGTCTAGGATTTTTTGTTTCTATTATATTTCACAGAATTATATAATTGTTATTTTATTATTATAACTCCTTTAGTGGTATAAAATATTTAAAATGATTCATGATTCTCAAAATCATTTTTAAAAATAAATAAATTTTGATAACATATTGATTTCATATTGGATATCATAAACAACAATATATTTTTTGTATTGTGTCTACCATTACTGAATGAAATATCATAAATAGTGATATAATACTTGTATTATGCATGGTTTTATGATAGGTTATATTGAAATATATGATATGATCACCAAATATAACTTTGGTTTTTATAACCAATGATATATTCCAAATCCTTAGTTATAACTATATCATGGTATATGATATAATAAATTTTATTATATGATATATTAATTTTATTATTAATAAACGGATCCTCACATCATCATTAAGATTTATGGAATATACAAATATATGATTCTCCTATAACAGAAGGTGATATTGAAGTCTATGGTTATCTACCATAGACTACATTTGATAGTGATCCACTATCAATCATAAGTCATAGTTCCATGCCATTTAATGCAATATAAAATCATTAGTTATGATAAATATTAAATATTAAAATGTGATACATATGAAAATATTATATTTTTTAAAAATTATAAAAAATGACAAAAAAAAAATTTTTCTAGGCTTATACTAAATCAAAGTGTGGATTTCAACTATAATAAAACTATTTTCATAGATATGATCACATTTTAAAGTGGATTTACATGGTTAATAATTTATAAAATATTGATAAGTTATTGTAAGGTAAAATATAAAAGAACATATATTTATTTATAAATAGTTTATAAATATAGATATAAAATTTTTATATTTCATCCTTGTTCTATAAATTTTATTTGAACTGTTATTAAAGGTTTTCTAGATAATACGATCATGGGTTTAATTAAAATCATATATTTTATATTTAAATTATTTGAATTGTTTGCATCAAATGTGAAATTTTTAGTATTTGATGATAAAAGAGTTAATAAAATATTGCTTATTATGGAATATGATGGAGTTAAAATTAATTTCATGTAAATGGAAATATAAAAAGATAATATTGGATAAAATTGATTTAAGTTTCTATAAATTATTTATAAATTGTTTATGCTTTTTTAATCTCATGTTCAAATATATGATCTTCTAGTTTATATATTTTATTTATTGTTTAATTAATTAATATATTTTTTATATTATAAATGACGTGTGATTTAGTTTATTTTTTAACTACTTAATTAAATAGTCATAAATGCATTTACAGAGTTACATGATATATATGATAGTTAGTTTACTTTAATTCTACCATGATTTTAGATTTTTCATAAGATGTGTAGAGATTTACATGACAATATGGTTTGACAATATTATTTTGGTGGAATTAATAGGGATCCAAAATTGAATCTTCGAAAACATGGATACATATAAAGGGAATACATATGTTTAGATTTTGAGATTAAATACCCATTAAAAATACTAAGAGATATATTCCATTAAAATAGAACACTTATCTAGACTTTGGTCATCCAACTCGGAAGGTTTTTCTAATGTAGAGTTCCCATGGATTATGTTGCATGTGTTGTCAAAAGAATGACATATCCCTAAGAGTCAGGTGTATTTTTATTTTATTTGGGTTACACTTAGTTTGGATACCCTATAAAATTATTTTAGATGAATACTATCGATTTTATCTATATATTAGATTTGGAAACATGTTTTCTACTAAATCATTCTAGATTCATATAATATATGTTTTGTAGGATGGTTTAATTAAATATCTATTTGGTTAAAGTAAATCAAAAGAAAACTAATTATATAGTGAAATATGAATCTTATAAAACTACTATATGTGATGGATTTATAAATTGGTCATCATTTTAGTGTGAGACCATTTAATATAAGTACTTTTTAAATGAATGTAAAATATTATAATCATATAATAAAGGCTTTATTTGTAGATAAATTTTATTATTATCATCATAAATGATATTGAGATCAATATTTGAAAAGAATAATCATGATGATAGAACCTTATTATAGTGGTATAGACACTTAAGAATCATTCTTATGTAAGATTAAAAATTCTATGTATAAGAGTAACCCTTTCCAAAATAATAGGTTATTTAAATTTTTCAAAAATTTCATCTAGGTTATTATGAGACAAATAAAAATATTTACTTTTGGTTTAAAAATAATTAAAATAAATATGACTAGAGGAACATTAGTTACCACTCATATAGTCATTGTGACTGAGTGTTCCAATGATTTGTTGAGATTGTACATATTCTCTAAGTCTTCTTTTGGTGGTTAAATTTATTTTTCTAGCATTTCTAGAATTTTTTTTGATAATTTTTATGAGTTAAATAATTTTTTAAAATAGTTTAATCAGAGTGTTAAGGATTAATGATAATGATATGTGATGTAAAAGATATATTATTGTCTTAAAATTATTGGAGTGAAAAGGTTTTGGATAGATAATGGATATTGGACTTGTTCAATAGTTATCTTTGATCATTGAAACCTAAGATTTATGTAAGGATAAGTAATTATTAAATATGTGATGGTATTTTCTAGAATACCTAAAAGGTTTTGAGAAACTCTATTGAATGTTCACATCCAATAATAGTGTCATATAAATTACTTCTTCGATTTTAAAGGGTATATGATAACTAATATATGTTTTAAAATTCACCTTAGCATGGTTATTATAGAAATTATTTTAATAACTTATTGGTTTTGGGATTCCACATCATTCTAGGTAATTTATACCCTTGATCGAGTACTTTTGATGTTATTTGGAACTCACTATTTTTGGGATGGGTAAAATATAACTTTGATGGTGCTATAAGAGGAAACCGAGGCCCTACAAGATTTGGTGATATTTTTAGAGATCATGATAGTGAGGTCACATGCTACCTTTTATAGACCCTATAGAATTTCCAATTATTTATAATCTGAAATTCTTAGTTTGATCAATAAATTTGAGATGGAAAGTCAAAAGGACTAGTAAAAATTATTTTTTGAGTGTGACTTCATCATGGTTGTGCAGTCTAATAGAATCGGTAACATTAACCTCTTCTTGAAGACGACTCCTATATAGATCAAATGACTAGAAATGATCTCATTAATAAATTACTTCATAACACATGGATACTAGGAATCCAAATCTCTCCAATATGTCCTTGAAAATATAGTGATTATCTATAAAGATTTTATATTTTCTAACTCTCTTCCTAATGCCCTAATGCCTCTTTTCCAAAGGTATTAATATAAAATTCCCTCCTTCAAGCTATCGTTACTTTCAATTTCATCAATTTTTGAGGCTTGAACTTTGGGAATAGTCTCACCTTTATAAATAAAATATATGTTTTACAAATACTATAAATATATAGTACTTCAAAATCATGTAATTAATTCAAAAATCTTTTAATTTTCATTTAAATTATGAAGAAATGATTTTTAATCATGGGTTTAAATTCCAAATAATATACATCTAGATCAGATAGATTTAAGTAAATGATGTGTATAGTTATCTTATTTCATTTATATGATAAATGATGTTTTTTATAAATAATATTTTATTATACATAATATGAGGTGAGTGTTTGACACATGTTTATAATTAGATAAAATTCTATGATTTTATTTGAAAATAAGATAAGCATAAAACAAGTTTTATCATAGATATTAATGTTTATACAAGATATATATTGAAATATGAAGGAATTAGTTCCCACCACCCATAAATGAAATATGTTAGAGAATAAATGCTTCATTTTATAATATTTTTTTAAAAACATATAATACCATTAGCATTAAGAAATTTTTACCACGCACTTTTGTATATAAGTTGTGATACAGTACTCATTAGAATACCCCATGTCAAGTACGAGCCGAATAATATCTCTATTCATAATGAATATGTAAATGGGATATTCATATGAAACATGACAGGTTGCACACTAAGGTGTTTTTATTCCTAAAAAATGTTTCCATATCTAGTGATGTGGTGTTGAGAACCGCCCACATAGAGTATGCCATGTACTTCATCCATTATTAACAAAAAGGGGAATCAAAACTATAAAACTATTTTTGAATGTATTATAGGAATTTTTTAGACTTAAAGTAGACTATCTATGAGGAATACCAATATCTATCGGATTATTTTATTTCAAAACATTTTATTTGACTCCTCATATTTCCAAAACGATCTTATGGATTAAAAATTATGTCAATTTTATGTTATGTTTAGTTTATAGTATAAAAGATGTTGAAAAAGTCAATAGTTTCATTGGGTACTTAGTTATTTTATGAATCAAGCATTCATTCATGATGTATACTTTCATAAATAACCCTATACACTTATAAATAAATTTTTATTGATATTTTACCAATTGATATGTAGAAGAAGAATCATTATATGACCACATTTCACTTTCATGAACCATATTTCATATGCAGCCCCATGATATTGATTTCATGCCTAACGTATACATCCTTCATAGGCCTTCATCCTTTATATAGGTGTTATGAGACTAAAAAACACCTATGAGAACACCCAGTTTTAGGAAGTGGTTCTCCATCAATAACTATAAATACCCCATACCCACCTCAGAATAAACATAATGTAACAATAGAAAAATTCCTTATAGAGAGACTTAGAACTTTGGGAATCTATGAGGATATTCATATATTTCTTCATTAAGGAATACTTATGTAATTGAGGATTCAAAAGAAAGAAACAAGGAAGGAAATAACCACTAAATGATTATTTTAATCTACAGTCCTCTTTTTAGGTTGAATTATATTTGTTTTCTCCATATAACCCATAAAATGGATTATACAAAAGTATAAAAATTTTATTGCGTAGTGTTTGTCCAAGATCCCTTTGAGAATATGGGTCACTTTTTCAAACATGATACCCTTTGTAAATGGGATACCCACAAGGGTCATTTCATGAAGGAATTTTAGGCTATACTCTATATTACCCCCTCTCCCCCTCATGTTGAAAATTCTACTATGCTAGATGGAGCCCCCCTAGGGTGTTCACTTCAATCCTCTTAATGGAACTCCACTATGATAGGTTGTTTATTGGATCAATTTTTGAATAACCTAGATAAACCCAAATGAAATTCATGGACTCATACGAAAAAAAATTCAAACCCTAAAAAGGCTAAATAAAATCCTTTTATAAAACAAATAGATTCACATGTTCAGGGTATGAACACCAACATCCAACCCTTTAATTATGTATTCCCTTGAAAAAAAATATTTTCAATTTTTTAACTGATAAGACCCTCAAGGGATCATAATCATGTATCCCTTTGATAACAGGGGATCCTATCATGAGGAAACTACTAATTCCTCTCTTATATTAGGGTTCTGATTTTTACCATCATAATTTCATGTTGGAAAACCTAATTACAGTCATAAAACCATCTGAAAATGAGTTTCATAACCTGTTGAAAGTACCAAACATGTTCTCATTGATGACTTCATCACCTCAAATCATCAAAAAGCCAAGACCATCTATATATGGTCCACCAAATAGGTGAACATCTTGAAATATTTCCTTTACCTAATCCACCTACTAGGATTGGTATCCCAAGGAAATAGTCAGGCATGTTTCACCTGAATAATGATTCAACAATAGAATAGTAAGCCACAAACATTCTTTAAAGGTATATATTCCCTAATAGAAACATAAGGGATCCCACAATGGGTAATCCCTTCTCAATTTTATATTATTTTCTCTTTCATAGCATTAATGTCCTAGTTGTGTGAAATAAAACTATATGACAACATACTTACCTCGTGATGTTAAAATACTTGGTAAAATCCTATCACAAGACCATAAATTAAAATACTATAACTCTATGGTATTTTATTCCTATTAATAATAATTTCCAGGATGACTCTTTGAGGTTTAAACCCAATAAAATTGAAAATTATGTCCTCACTAGGCTATAATACCCATGAAACATAGTCATATCAAGATATATTTCTCGGGAGACTCATCCTCACTATGTCATATCCCACATGAGCCATACCACAACTCATTGGTCCATATTCCATTGGATCCATATAACACTATCTAAAATTGAAATATTAATTTTAGCATAACCATCCTCATAAGTCTATATACCATGTGATAAGAAACAAAGAGGGATGTATATGTGTAAGAATCACATTATCCATCACTAGGAACATTCAACCAATTAATCCACTATATATGACTTTAAATTTCGTAGAATATGTCCTGGATTTATAACCCTAAAAGGAACTTCACTCAGCCATGGTATTATGACCTTAAAAGGAACCACTATTAGCCTTCATCATATGAATATAAAAGGAATGACATATTCTATTAAGTGGAACTAACCTATAAGGGTCTGTATTCCTGTTACATGGATACGTAGGAAGCCCTCTTTATATGGAATATCCCAACATAACAACACCAACAACCTTCTTGGATGGTGATAAATTCTATAGTTCTAGACTCTGTGTACTTAAAATATAGCATAAACAATTAAAAAGAGAAATATAGAGAACCTATTATATAAATAAAATGTACCATCAATATAGAACTTTTGATACATACATATAATTTCATAAAAGGAGGGGCTTTAATATAATAACTTTTCACATCAACCCTTGGTTTTGATAAGATCATTTTTTATAGGGGTAAACATTTCCAAGATAGGGTTTCTAAAGGATTTAGAAATACATCTAAACTGTATATGAGAGTTCAAGAGGTTGAAATAATCCCCCTAAGATGGTGTGAATGAGCTCGACCCACTGTCCCGTCGACCAACAAGCATTCCATGGAATCACTGGTAAAGTCCCAAATACATCCTACCTATGGAAATAATTTCTATATTAACTCAAAATTCCATGCTTCAGGAAGCTAATAGAAACAAATAACATATACTTTTGTAATGATAGTAGTTTATTCATCACATATTCCCACTAAATAAAATCAGTGTTATTTTATAACACAAAAGATTTTGTGTGTATTTTTATGATATTTTGAAGGGAATATAGTTTGAAAATGTGTAATAGGAGTATATTTTGATTTAAATTGGTTCAAGTGTAACAAAAAGCATTATTCCAGTAAAAATAAACAGTTAATATTAATTAATATTCTAAAATAATTTATGGTATGTTGATAAATAAAATCTCCAAAGATACATTTAGTTTCCATATCTTAATGGATATTAATTTATATCCTAGAAACTTTTATTATTTTTTTGTAAAGAAATAATTTATATAGTTATATTTGTTACCAAAATGATCTCATGGAAAAATATTGATGATATTAAACTTAGAAAGAGTTCTAAGTAGACAACATAAGTTATTAACATTATAACATTAAATGTTCTAAAGTAATTAAGTTTCAAAACTATATTCAAAGAGTTTAACATTATTAATGTGATTCCTAATTCTCACCATTATTCTAAAAAACATTCTTTATAGATGTTTCTCATTAAAGATCATAGTGGGGGGTTTTATTACATGGTTGCATGGAGATCTATCAAGAATTCTATAGAGATGTAATGTTTTGTAGAAAAATATAAAAGGTATAGAAAACTTAATTCCTCTATTAGGTTGTATTATAAGTGATATGATTAGACTAGAACTTATGTATGGTTTTTTAGTAATATTAAAATAGTTTAAGAATATAAAATTTATTATGTTGTAAAAATAGGAAATCTCCACTTTATTACTCTTTCATGTTGGATACATATAATAATGAAGTGAAATGATAATTTACCTCTCAAAGTGAGTCATTGAGCTATCCCTAGACAAAGTTTATTATAAATTATTATAGTTTACGATGAAATGTTAAGATTATCATGAGTAAGATTTATTATATTATATGAAAAATAAGCTCATGAGACACAAAATGAGTGTTTTATATTAGATGACCCACTATGTATACCAGTTAGATTTTTATAAACTATGTATATTTTTTAATGGGGCTACATTAAATCCTTGAAACTTTTATACCATTATTACATAGTTTTTAAGGTTTAGCTAATCAGGGGGGTTGTTGAGTATATTTCTAGTTATGTCATAAATTTAGGCTTAACTAATATGGGGTTTCAATTATTGTATAACAAGTATTATATTTGGTCTCTTAATTGAGATTGATTGAGAAATTGTATGGTCATACATTGATAAGGTTCTTGTTATGTTCCTATCTATTTGGGTGAGGTGTATGTGATGTGCTCATCTTTATAGAAAAATAACATGTGAATTATTCATCAACCTGGTCATTTTATACTTAGAGAATCTAGAATGTTTGAGTTATATATATATAATTCACATACTTCACGACCCATGGTCACCTGATGTCTTAAAAAAATAGATTTTATGGTAATTTATGCTTATAAATGAAATAATGGATGGCACAGGTATAGAGATATATATGTTAAATGAAGATAATTCTAGATCCCTTTGTATCATGAGTAAAATTTATACTTTGGTAGATTCAACTCAATTCTTATGTTTATTAATTTAAAATTTTGTAATTTATTATATTTTTTCAATGATACAAAGAACCATAGAATCACACTTTATGTTTAACTGTATGGGGATTGAGTTTTATGAAATTTAAAGAGTTATTTTATATAGTATTTTAGTGTTTATCTAAAATGATTTATGGATGGATATTCAAAAGATATTACATATGATATGATACATGGTGAAATTTATGATAGTTTTAAAAAAAATTAAAATATACATAAGATGTTTTTATATAGTTTTATATGTTATTTTATATGATACAATATAAATTGAAATGATTGAAAATATATTATATTTTACTATAGGTGGGAGATTGATATACATATTCCCTAATTTTTAGTTTGTATATAATGTATAATAGCCTATATCATAATGTATGATATAAGGATATCATATGGTATGGTATTTATATTAAAAAGCAAACTTATATTCCTTGGACATATATATCATAAGGAATGATATGGTGATATTGTATTGACTTAGTCATAATGCATGACATATGCTATATCATAAGGCTTAGTGAATACCATTGTAATATTCATATTAAACACAATGATTAATTTTTTAATTCTATTGGTATGTTTTAATTCTTGAGAGTCTTCCATGATGTGAATAATTAATAGAAACGTATCATACAATGAAACATTAATAGGATATATTTATCAGAAGGTTTTATAAGGAATTATGTAAGTATCATTACTCAAATGATCCATACTGTTTGATTAAATGCTACATATACTGAAGAAGAATCCCTAAGGGATATGAAAAGAGTAAATACCCATTTATATTGTTTTTTGATCTTGAATCCTACCAATTATCATTAATCTCTATTCCTTATTCATGCTTCTCCTCAAGATCTACCATCATATCATGGCTTAAAATTGGTTCATTCCCCAGCATTAAGTGATTTATTCGGCCTGTATATACACCTTATAAGGATGTTCCTTTTTTTCTTCCTAGTGATATTCAACAAGCACTTGATTGGAGATAGGAGAAACATCTATCTACTATGAAAGGTAGATGTTAATCATTTTGTTTAAACATGGTTTCAAAATTGCATAGTATGGTGATCTTGTATTTTTTTCTATTATAATATAATACTTTGAATAAATGTTTTTGGATCATTATAAAATTTTCATATATAACCAAAATTATGCCTCTCTATATTCCATAAGATGTTGAACAGTGGTGAGGGTTTATTGAAAATAAGGGTAGATTATACCCTCCAGATTATATAACCTTGAATAGCAATAAATGAAATAATAAAACCAATCATCACATTAAAGTACCATAAAAATATTATGTTACAACTCTGATCCAACCATAATGAAATGCAGAACTACATTATATATCAAAATTATCTACTATAATTTCATAAAAGTCATACATGAGTAAACAAGATCACCCATGGGTCAATATCAAACATACATGATACAAAATATAAATAAATGAGGAGAGAACTACATATTTAGTCTCAAGTCCCCACATATTCACATATCCCATCTACGACCATGAAACTCTATCTCAATCATCCAAAACAAGTCCATCAGCTATACTTATATCTTGAATCAAGAAATTTATAGGTGTATTTAGATGCTTATTTAGTGTGTGAGTACAACTTGGTAGGACGCCACCAATAGTGTCCCTAACCAAATCGTGAATATAAAATTGTATATTTTTGTGAGATTGAAATAATAACAATAGTAAATATAATATCACATACATGAGTTATTAATATGCTACCCAGTATTGACCACACCCTCTTATTTTAGAGCTAGAGTTAAGTATGAACATTTCATATAAATAGGCCACATTTCATAATTTCATCCACCCATAAATCCATATCAACGAGCCTAATGATAATATATTAAAATACATGAATATTATAAACCATAAAATAGTTGGGTTGGAGTTATACCAACCCTTATAACCATGAAAATATAGTTGGAATTACACCTAAAATAACCACTAAAATAACCAAGGATAACATTACACCCAAACACACAACAATAAAGGTTCACATTACACCCAACTAGCACCACAAACTTACCCTAGTTCGAAGTAAACCCAATATACATCACAATAATGTTGAAGCTTAGAATTACTTCCAACAAATTTCCAAATGATACCTATGGTTTGAATTTTAATGAACTTTGTACCAAAAAATACATAAGGTTGTCATTATACCCAACGTTTTATCAAGAACAATCATTTTTGGCATTATTCTAGACCATATACCAAATAGAATCCCATGTTTTCATTACACCCAACATAGATCACATGAAAAATCACTATTTAAATTACACAAAACATCCATAATGAGAATAATATTGTTGTAGGTACACCCAGATCTATTTAAATACACACAAAAGGTTGGAATTACTACCAATCACATAACATGAATAGTCTAGGTTGGTATTATACCCAGCCATGTCACCAAAATTATTAAGATTATCATTACACCTAACCTCCCACCAAATAAAATGATTTATAGTAAAAAAATAAAAATAAACATATTATAATAACAAATTCTTAAAAAAAACAATGATAATGGGTCTGACAACATAAAAAACATCTCTCATAAGGATCAACTAGTTTTCCATCTCATCAAATCCTATTTAAATGTTACATTTGATTGGTTCATTCATAAAAAATAATTTCCCATAAATTCCAATATATTCCCAAGGATATATATATATATATATATTAGTTCTACTTCCATATACTTTTCACCATTAAATAATACTTTAGACCTCCTATTAGTTTCTACTAGGTCATAACATAACAAAGAACACCCCTCATGGGACACTATTCAAATTTATGTAACACTAGGTTTATGAACATAATCATAAATGACCATGGAATAAATATATTACATATAAAGTACATCCTAGGTCCATAAAAATTATTATTATACTCATTATCCATAATAAGTCCAAATTCGATTTCACATAGTGAAATTCACACGTGTTAGGAATGTCTCTCCCATCACAACACTCATGGAACACATATAAAACAATGGGAAAGATTATGGAACCTTTATTTCATAGTATAATGATTCTTCTCATATAATATTCATAGAATAAAGAAACTCATTTATAAGAAATCATTAAACATTGAAAAAAACCCTTAAATTGGGATTTCTAGTAAATAATGAAGAAACCATGAGAAAGAAAAAGAATAGACCAAAGTGGATTGATAGAACCACCTCTAGAAATATACTAGGGTTAGAGAAGCTAAAATATAAACACACATATGGGAGATCATCAAGGTTAAAATGAATAAATGGAGGAAAAGGAGGGGGTCGTGTCGTCTATGTTGGATAAATGAGGGGAATTCATTATTTTTGCAGCATTAAATAATTTTATTAATTAAATTAAATTATTAAAAAACTACCCAGTATCCACCAAGTATGATATGAACTATAATAAGGTACTTAATACCCCCACTATATACCAACCATGGGTTCACCATTGGCCCTCTAAGACCTCCCATACTATTCATGGAGGTGTTCAGTTCCCATTTACCTGCATGAGACACCTAGTGAAATCTGACTTCAAAAGATATACTCTATATAGATTCTTTTCCTAAAAAATAAAATTCTAGCCTCTACCAACTCATAAAATATCCAAAAACAATTAAAATACCCATATTTTATAAATATTTAAATGATCCCATACCATGAAATATGATTTTCATTACAAATTATCCTCTATAAGGAAACTCATCTAAGAGATTCAACACCTAGTGTCCCTAATGAAAGGTATAAACCATTACACTTACATATCCGCCTCTCAAGCCTAAGTCCATAATTGGATATTCTCATTTTGTCATTACACATACACCAGAGGTACTATCTTACCCAGAAGTATCTTCTCTATTCAACCCATATTACAAACTAGTTATTCCTTAAATAAGGCATCAGCCTCCAACCCAACATCATCAACCTTGATCACATGATAAGGATATTGATGATATCAGAAAAGATTGGATATAAAGAATAAATTATGTATAATACCATATCTTATAGTATGATATAATCCATATGAAATAACATTTATCATATCAATAATATCGAAGGACCCCATTAACATGGGTATTATTTTATCCTACCTCTAAATCCAAATATTTCATAAATAAGGAAAAACTCTTAAAAATATATGGTCACACACCTAAAAATCTAGAGGGAAATTTCATTATTATAAATAATTTTAATTCCTACTCTATGGAATTTATGGATAATTTTTTATCAACATTATATATCTAATGTCTCTTTCATGATAAATGGCCTTATCTTATAAGACACCCCTACCTCCAAATAGCATAGAGGTGATCAACATGACCTTCCATACTAGGTCGAAAAAGGTTCCATTTGAATATATATCTGATAAATATTATTATAGGAAAATATGGAAAGTGAAAGATGGATCTCCTATGAACTACCATAATATATGACACATACCCAATGAATTAACACTATTATATGGATAGTATACTCAATCTAGTTGTTAGTCTAAGGATAATACATTGTATTCAAATGAACCTAAGTACTTAAGTATTTATATAATACCTTTCAGATTTGATTAGTGAATCATGAATCAAAATATGATACAACACTCTTGGGAAATCCATGATAATTAATATCCACCATAACATATATAAATACCATATAACATACTAAATAAGTATCCTTAATCAATAATAAATGTGCACACTTTATTAAATGATACAAAATAACTCATACTGCATCACAGCCACCAGGTCACCATAGTAAACCAATAATGGATTCCATTGATATATGATCCAAATTATACTCATAAATTTGTAGTGGATAAATAATACTCATGGGTTTTATATTATTGACCTTCACTTTCTAAATTAAGAGGAATCATGAAATAAAGATCGAAGTATCCTCCTTTATCTAAAGCCACCAATACTACTTGTGAATGTCAGAATAAATCATGGTATTCTAGCTGTAAACAACCCATATTGAGGCATGTAAATCCAAAATTATATCCTCACACATTCTCATAAGGTATATAATGTGACCTTGAATATATAGGATCCCATAACCATCATGGTTCTAATCTTATGGAAGGACCCCCTTATATATTTTTTCGCATGACCCAAAAAATTAAATCTACTTCACCCTCTTATATAGTTATGAGGTAGTCCTTAGAGATGTAAGGGTATATATTCCTATATACACTTGGACATATATATTGATCTTAGTAAATTATCTCATAAATTACTTCTTTTTGACTATCTTAATAAATAGCTTGAGTATAAGTCTTACTACACAACACATCAGCCATAATTTTTCATATGAAACCCTTAGATTTTGTAGAATAACCAACAATTGGTTTCAGAGGGAAAATAATGAATTTAAAGTGAATTTTCTTGTGAAACAAAATTATTTGGTGTGGTACATGTTTTGTGTTGTATAGGCTTTTTTTACAATGTGGTTGTGGAACTTTGGAAGGGAATTCAATTTTGATGATTTTAGTTGTTTTTTCATAGATGTGTTATAGAGAGTTGGATACAATGTGAGGGATGGGAAATTACATTTTGGTTATATTTTCCAAATTTTTTATTGTTTCTCTTTGGAAGGTGGTTACAACACAACTTTATTATGGGGGCTTGGAGGATGTGGTGTGTTGATAACCAATATGTCGTCAATGGTGGTTGTAGCATAAAATTCCTATGAGGGATTTTAGGTTGTAGCATAGTTACGACCATTGTGATATGGTCCCTTTACCTAGTTAAAGTATCTCACTATTGACCATAATGTGGATTCCATACATGCTTTCATCCATGCACTATTATGGCATAGACATCTCCTATGGGATGTAGTTTTCACCATTTTGGGAACCATTATGGCATAGAACTATGTTCTACACCATTATTCTTATTTATCTAGTTTAAATATAAATTCCCAGTGCCCCTTGAATATTTTCTTTCCTCTAAAACCATGGTTGACTCTATGGACTGTTTAGGAGTGCTTACCACCCCAAAAATCTTGGATTCATCCCTAATATGGAAGGAACCTTGGAATATAGTCTTGATCTATTTGGTGCGTGAGTGTGATTTAGTTATCATATATTGGAAATTTTTTGAATTTGGAATCAATTTTCTTGAGGACAGATGTTTATTACCTTTTATAGCACATATCTAATATTTTTTCATTGATATTGATCCCATGTGTGTGTATGTATTTCTCATGAGACCCATGTATGATATTATTCAAATGTGTGTGTTTGTGTAGCCTATCAGACCCATGTTTCAATTTGATTGCTTATGGGTGTGTTTATGGATACTAATACTCATGCTTGATTTGTTATGTTATACATATATGGTTATTCCCTATTGTGTGTGATTGTACAACATATGGATGTTTTTCTTCTGGTGGTAAATGATAAGTGGACCTTTGTGGATTTCTTAGAACTTAGAGGGGATCATGTGTGACATGTGATGATGATGATGAAATATATCATAGTGTATGGGTATGAAAAACTTAAGGAATGTCCCAAGGTTGTGTCAAGATACAATGACCATGTGGTCTGAACCATGATAGAGAGAGGGCATGATGACCTTGTGGACTAACCCATGATAGAGATGCGGCATGATGACCTTGTGTCCTAGCCCGAGACTTATTGGGAATATGGTTATTAATGGATATATGATGTTTCATTGTGGGTTATCCATGATCATGACTTATATTATAACCATTCTTCTAGTATGGATCCATAGAAGGTACAGTTAGGGTTTGTGAGGGATTGATTAGTGCCTGATTTCTTGACACATGATTGATTGTAGTTTTATCATACATTTAATTATTTCCAAGATATATACCTCTTATGAATATTCACTTATGTTAAGTATGCATTGGTGGTGTCCTAATAGGTTTTATACTCACATCCTTAATGGGAATCTTGATTTTCATACATACATCATGATTAGGGATCTGGAAAGGGGAAAGCGCCTAGTGATATTAAGATAAGGAGATAGAACTTGGGTTGGAAGGTTGTATCGATATTGACTCTAGAGTGATGTTTTAATGTCTTATTTATTTTCATATTTATTTTTTATACTCTAATTTAACCTACTATATTTGAGGTTCTTAGTTATTTTTATATTTTATGACTCTGAGATACCTAAAATTCCATATGTTATATCATTTTTGTATATTTTTTATGCCCTTTAATATTATTACTGTTTTCATTATGATTATATAATGTATGGATAATGATACTGAGGGTATATTCTTTCCACTTCACTATCCAGGCCCTCACTGCTAGTCAATAACCTCTAGCATATGTGGACGCATACATGAGGTAATGTAGAACTTCAACATGGATCGATTGATTTGGGTTGGGGTGTTGCAATGTGGTATAAAAGAATGATTTGATTTTAATTTCATCTTGAATAGGTTTTGGGAAAGGTAAAAGGGAGTAAGAATATGTAAAACTTAGTCAAGGGAGTTACTTAAGTTCTAGGATAGCTCTTATGTGGAAAATCTCTAAGTTATTAATGACATGAATTCTATTACATCTATAGATTTATGGTTTCATATTGATTATATGTGTGTTGTTCTATTAAAGTATATGGGATTTGGTTTTGTTCATGTTTCATGACTATGAATGTATAATCACATGTTATATATATATCTATTTCTTATTATTCATTTTATTTCATTTAATTAAATGTCTTGATATGTTATTTGTGATTTTATGTCATTCTATTATGATATTTAGATTATTTTAGCCTAATAATTATTCTTTTGGTATATATGAATATTATTAATGTGTATGTATATAAGAAAATGTGTATACCATGGATAGTACTAGGAGGGTTATTCATTATCATTGTGGGTAGCATCATATGATAGGTCTTCTTAGTGAAATCCCTTTTGGGTTCCTATAACCGTCTTAGGTGGATATCTTATATAGGCTATTATGGATATTCTAATTGTTATATAGGAATTACATACAATATCTCCTAAGAGACATCTGATTGGACTAATGATGGAAGAATATTCAAAAACTCCCGTAAGGGAGAATGTCTGTGATCCATGACCAGATATAAATAAGGATATATTTTAACATTCTCCTAAATATTCTCTAGTGGTCTAGGTAGTGTATCACATATAATAAAGAGTCTTCAAAATAGTGTCTCTTAAAGATAGAGGAGTTCTAATGATAATGGTCGATCATACCAGAGAATTTTAGCTCTAGAATAATCCTTCCTTATAAGGAACTAGATTCACTTAGGATATTTAGGACTGCATTACCATCATTGATTGGATCCTTGGTCTAGTTGAGATCCTATAGGATAAATGGGTAAAAGGGGTGCTTTCATGATTTATGAATCGTACAATAGGTGGTGGGGTGTGATGAACTAGGTTGGAGGACTTGAGGGTCTTACATGGGAAACCTTTAAGAATCTCTTCTTTAAGGATTTTATCCTTTATTTTCTGATGTTGGATCATGCTAAGGTGGATTTGCAGTAGGGACTAATTTTGGTTTCTTCTTAATCTACTCATTTCATGGAGTTTCTTCACTTTGGTCCTATCCTTCCTAGGAATATGGAACAGAAGTCCCAAAATTTCAAGAGCGATCATTGACAATAGATGAGTCATTCAGTTAGGATCTCTAATAAGAATATATATATAGAGGTTCTTCACATGGAATTTAAAATTAAGAATGTTTTGGTGGATTAAAGAGTTGAAGGTAGCCTTCCATCTTCTAGTGGATTGGTTAGTAGGAATTCTAGTGGAGTAGTCGCTACCTCTTTTGGTTGCAAGAAGAGGAAGGTTGAGCAGTCTCAATAGGGGGTGGTAGGAAATCCAAGTAGGGTAAGGTTTCTTCATCCCCCCATAATTAATGAGGAGGTTCCAAGTGTTTAAACTATATATAGAGTAGAAATTATCTCAAAATTTACCCAGGACCTCATACAAGTTTCATTGATGTTGAAATATAGGGAATCCTCGATAGTTCTATTCTAGGGAATTATGGAAAGGATTTTATACAAGTGTGTGGTATATAGGGACTATTACCCATGGATATTTCTAGGTTTATCAACATTATATTGATACCCCATAGTATTCAATGACTCTTGTTAGTTATGAACCTCAGGGGAAGGCCTATGTAACTAATAATGATAGTGTTAATGTAGTGGACCAGGTCCTAATTGATGGAAAATGGTGATCATAAATTTTTTGTAGTATAGTTTTGATCACATATACACTATCATATACCTTTTATAATATATTAGCTTTATATTCATTTATTTATTCTCAATTTTTTCATAGGGACTAAATTTTTTGTCATGATATCTTATGAGTTGTTATCCCATTGCACGCCATTGGGAAAAAGTGTAATATCTCAAGATATGTCTACAATGTGCAGTAATAGTTTTTAGATACATATATCTATTGTATTTCATGATTCTTGAGATGATTATTTTAAATTTTATTTTTATTGTGGACTATTTGACTAGTTATCAAGAATACATTGACAATTATAGGAGATGAGTATCCTTT
Source organism: Viscum album (assembly GCA_963277665.1). NCBI lineage: Eukaryota > Viridiplantae > Streptophyta > Magnoliopsida > Santalales > Viscaceae > Viscum > Viscum album. The sequence goes on from OY728163.1 coordinate 129,466,247, forward strand.
ACTATGCCTAAGAGAGATATTTTTCCCATGAAGAGGATGTTGTAGTAGGAATAATAGGCGTGATGTAACAGCCCAAGATTTTATAAAAAATATTCTTTTTAATGTCTTGTGTTGTACGCTACACCAAAAGGAGCTTGCACAACACGCATCCTTGACTTGCCTTACATTACACGCAATCGCGACCTTCCTCGATAGCGTGTGTAGTACGCAATACCGAGTTTCACTAAACAACGATATGCTATTAAAATATTATTATAACCAGCCGTTATGAATAGTAATAACCACCTTTTAAAATTTTAGAAATTTTAGCTCTCAAAATGGACTTCATTTTTGGATTCGGAGTATCGAATTTAGCCTAAGGTTAAATTCTTGCACTTTTCGGATAACTTTCATATTCTGATGAATAGTGAAAATTACTAAATTATAATTAAAAACAACTTTTTTAATCGAAATAATTAATAGTGATAAATTATTAATTTGAGTGGTTTTAAAGTATATTTATAATATATTTTTACAATTTAATACAATGTTGGTCATTGGATGTAATTTCACATTTAAACCAGACATAATCAAGTGTCAATCTTTTGATAGATATTGTTTCTTAAAAACACGCTATTTGTTTTAACAGCGGGATTTAATTATAAAAATTAATTAATGAAACTTTTATGTTATGAATTTGGTAAAATAGACTTCATTTTTGAATTCGGAATATGAAATATAGCTTAGGATGAAATTTTGGCATTGTTCTGAAAAACATCAATTTTTCATGAATAGTGAAACTACTAAGTGGTAGTTAAAAAACTGAATTTTTCATAAAATTTAATTTTACCGCTTCTGTGAATGGAATTTCAAAAATCCGATAGACACGGTTGATGTCAGTAAGTAAAATGTGGTTCAATGAGATGAAAATAATTTTTGGTGAATAGTAACTTTTTTACTTTTATTTACCACGGTTAAAAGTAAATAGGGTAATTAAGGGTAAGAATGATATTAATATTACCCTAACACATGTCCTAATTCTATTGGACAAGTGTATCTTGACCAAAAACAACATTAAGTGTAAAATATTATCATTTAGGCCCACTTGGATTAGATTAGGACATTTATTATTATTTAATTCAAAGAAGAGTTAAAAGAGTTCAAATCAAAGTTTATTCACTAAAACATTTTTAATATGGGGTTATACATAAGATAAATTCGACTATAAATATTAATTAGAAAGCTAAAAAGATTTCCTATATAATGATAGTTTATTTATAATTTTTAGACTTTAAATAAATTAATTTATTTATGACACAACGATGATGTAGTAATTACCCTTTTAAGGAAATATTAACATAATTGATGTTATAAATACTCAAATGAATGTAATTTGAGACTTTTTATGAATTCCACTAATTTTCTAGGTTACTATGATATATTAGTGTTGATTTAATCAACTTGGTTCGAACATATAATTTTGTTATGACTTTCACAAAAATCATATATCAAATAGTGTCAAAATTGACACAAAATAGTTTTTAAATCAAATATTATATTATTAATTGTTATTTTATTCCTAAAAATCTAAGGTTCGGCCAAATGACTTAGATAAGGATATATATATTAATAATAAACAATTTGGGGTTCGTTTGGCATGTTATAGTAAGTGTATTAACCATATAGTGAAAGAAAACAAAAAGACACGGTAAAAGTTAAATTATTTAACTTAGAGTTAAATCTAATTGATAAGGTTAAAATAAGAACCTAAACTTGTCTAAATCCTATTGGTTGATAGAATTTCGACCCATCCCCACTTTAGCTTATAAATAAGACCCTTTGGAACCATTATAAACCGATTTTTACTTTAATATAAAATAATATTTTGAGATATTCCTAAGGTGCCCCTCTCCTCCCTTATAAAAGGGCACCTCCTCCCCCTCCTCCTCACACCAATTTGAGCACTCAAGCTCGGAAAACCCCTGCCAAAATCTCTTCTCAACTTCCCTAGCAACATCCTAGAGGTTCTGTTCTTCCTCAAAGACCAATTTTAGTTCCCTAAGAGGAGGTCTCCAAAAGGCGCTTCAAAGAAGAGGTAATTACCGTTACCAATTCTTTCATCTTTATTTCTTCTTCCACTTCTTCTTCTTAGGTTGTTTCATTATGAAGTAATAACATCAGTATCACTCATATACTGATATGTTATTATAATTATGAAACAACCCTATTTCACCATCTATCTATCCTACGGAAAAAGAAATCACCGCGCGTGCGTACGTACGGAATACCGTCTCCACACCGTGGTGTAATCTATTTTCCACCACCACCTTACATGGATGGGTATAATGGTGTAAAGAATAACTATACATAGTTATTACAACATCATATTGATTCTGATATATTTTATAATCCACTCTAATTCAATTCAATAATTATGGAAATGATATCATCGCTCGTGCGTACGTACGGAATACCGTCTCCACGACGCGATGAGATTCATTCTTAATGATTAACCATTCATGAATGATTATAAAGTATATATAATAAGTACTAATGAAATATATGACATAATAATGATACTGGATTTATGTATATATATATATATGTATGTCATCTACTTACTTCCATTCAAGACAATAAAGAAAGAAAAACAGCGTTCATGCGTACGTACAGACTACCGTCTCCATGAACGGTGTTTTTCATTTCATTTATCTATCTATTATATATATATATATACTGAATATATATGATATATAAATCATATTTTATATTCTGGATGTAATTAAATCATGATATAAGTAATAATAATGTCAAGAACAACAAGTCAAAACACCTACGATAAAAGAAACGATTTTACCCAAAACGCTTGTTTAACATGGAATTTACAAAAGAACGGGTAATATAATGTCATACGTGAACCATATATGATATCATAACAATGAATATGATTCTGTAATAAGTCAATGACATTATTTAAACCATTATACATGAGCTTCGGACACGTACAAAGCAAATCGAACCTAAGGTAAGGGAAATATCACAATCTCATTTTTATCCGAGATTGTTTATTCGTAAGTATTTACTGGGGTGTATTTTATCATCCACATCCATGTTTCATCAAAATGTAATATTATTTCCATCCACCTACAATTGTTTAAATCCATTTTTACCCTTCGGTGAGTTTTTAGGAATATGTATGAAAGGAATCTTTTGTCGTACGAGGTACTTTTTGACTTTTCCGACAAAAGTACGAAGAATGTTTTTTTTAACTTATACGGAATGAATGGATTTTTAAAACATTGTTTCCAAGAAGCTTCCTTTACAAGTTTTCAAGTTTATTTTTAATCAACTTCTTTTAGTTTAGAATCTTATGACATTTTAAGAAAAGAAAAGTGTTTTTGAAGAAGAAAGGATATTTTCCTCAAGAATGGAGTTCAAGTGTTTTATCAAAATTATTTTCCATCTAAGATAATAAAGGGTTCTGTTTTTATCCCTATTATTAAATTGATTTGTTCATGTTGTGATGGAATTATTTTTATGAATTCTTTTATCTTATATGAATTGTTTTATGATGTCATGTTGTTTAAGAATCCCATTTTTATGCGATGAAGTATGATTTATGATTATGTGGCACACATAAGAAAGGATTCATTATAAGATGGGTGGGACCTATATCTCCCTCCAATGCATTGGGTAAAGATTTTATATCTCATGAGATAGACAGGGCTGGAACGGTAGGTTATACCGGTTCAGTGAAACAGGACTGAAACGAGGGTTACTCGATTCAGAAAGGGACTTTGTCCACTAAGATAGTCTTGGCAATTAGTCTTGACTAACAAGAAATGATTCTCTATGATTATGTGTGTATGCCACAAAGTTTCATGTTTTAAGTTATGATTATTGGGATTACTTTTTCACTGCCATGATTTATCCCATGATTATGAAATTATGCTCTCTTTTGCAGGTTATGATTTCCAAAATTTTATGTTCTTATGAATATGATGTGATTGATATTTATTTTTTTTACCCTTACTGAGCATTTGAGCTCACCCTTTTATGTTTTCTTTTCCCCAGGATATAAAGAAAGGTTTTAGGTAAAAAAAAGGAAGATCTTTATGGGAGATTTTGAAGATCTTTCACCGCGATTAGAAGATTATAGTCCGAGTTTCCAAAGACACTAAACTATTACGGTCCTTGTGTGTATGTTTTTGTAATGTACTAAGTATTCCGCAAAAGTAATGTAATGTCAATGTACGTCAAGATACGGGTCTCTACAGTTGGTATCAGAGGAAAGGTTTAGTCAACCTTTGGAAACTAGGATGCGAAAATGTTAGTGAGATCCCTAGAGATATTTCTAAGGTATGTCTAGGGATGTCTCTAAGGTTAAGTATATGTATAGGTTATAGTCCTAGAATTGCTCTAACGATCTTAGAATTTAACCTAAGATGTTAGATATTGAGGGTACTACCCCTTTATTATGTTGTTTTCCCTAGCATGATTTTTGCCTCTCACACTATTCTTTTGGGGTTTTAGACGATGGCTGGAACCCGAAGGAACCGTGTTGATCAATGCAATGGACAATGCAATGATTGTCCCCCTGAGCAACCAAACGATATGGGAGCTGGAATGCAAAATCTTGTAGCCATGCTCACACAACTTTCTCAAGCTATGAATCATGCAGGACTTCCAAACGAGCAAAGGAGAAACATTCTGTTGAATCCTTCATGAGGCAGCGTCCGCCTTCTTTCAGTGGGTCTACTGATCCATTAGTTGCTGAACAATGGATTAGTACTACTGAAAAGATATTTTCAGTTCTTCAATGTTCTGAACATGATAAAGTCATCTTAGCAGTATATCGTTTGGAAGGTGAAGCTGATCAATGGTGGAATCTTATCAAGAATACGAGGCAAAGAGATGAAATTGATTCCATGGAATGGGACGAGTTCAAGAACTTGTTTTTCAGTAAGTACTTCCCTCGTATTCTTCGAACAAAGATGGAGAAGGAGTTTCTTGAACTAAAGCAAAAGGATGATGAATCTGTTGGTATATACGAAGCGAATTTTACAAGACTTTCAAGGTATGCATCTGGCATTATCATCCAACCTGAAAGTAAAGTTGATCGATTTTTCAGTGGCTTAAAACCAAGTCTTCGAAGGGCATTAGCTATAAGAGACTTCAGTAGCTATGAAGAAATTGTGCGTTGTGCTATCAAGGTAGAAATGGAAGTTGGTGTTACATATCCATCTCATGGTTTTGACAAGAAACGAAAGATGGAGTTCAAGGAGAAATCTCAGAATAATGGTGAAAATAAGATGAATGTTTCCTTATGCACAAAGTGTGGAAAGAAGCATGGTGGAGATTGTCTTAAAGGGACTAGAAAATGTTTTAAGTGTGGAAAAGAAGGTCATCGAGTAGCTGAGTGTCGAAGTAATGGAAAAAGGGATTCTAATGAAGTGAATAAAGCAAACACTGCAGAGAACGCACAACCAACACTTCAATGCTTCAAGTGCAAGGAGATGGGACATTATGCCAATAAATGCCCTAATCCAAGGGTTAGTGATGATCGACATGAGCAACCGCTTAAGGAAAAGGACAAAGGGAAGTCACATGCGATCACTATTGGCAATATTGAATATGACAACGATGTGGTGGAATGATTAAGTTTTTATGTAATGGGATTCCAAAATAATGTTGTATCATTGAATATTGGAATATTTATGTATTGGTCTAATGTGGTATTCAAAGTGATTGAGATATTATGCGCATAATGAAGAGAAAACGAGAAAATGAAATGTTTAACAGTATTCATGAGCTCATGATTGATATAAGGACTAAGTGATATCATGGTTTGAGTATATAGAATTTTGAGGATTTTGGTATGTGGAAAGTGTTAACTTTTAACTGCATTCAAGTTTTCACTAAGGTTCAATGGGTATTCAAGAGAGTACAAGATTAAGGCCTTTTAATGTTTGGAATGTGTCCAACAAGATATATCTTATGATATATGGGGATCAACGATGGTATTAAATCTCTGGTAATCGTTTTCACTATGTTATGAGAATGGACTGCAGTATTATGGATAGGACTAAAGATTGGAATGGATTATGTTGGACATAAGTTAGTATTGTTTAAGGATAGAAGTTTTTTCGATATTATTTATGGGATGTTATAGTAATATAGTTTTAGAAAAAGGACAACCTGCAGGACGGGCGACAGCCCATCGCTTCGGACAAGGCTGTGGGAATCGAACCCACAACCGAAGTGTGACTGGCCTTTATCGCCTACCACTGGCCTACAGGAAGTCCCTGTTTAGTAGAAACTAGTTTTATTATATTAAGCAGTATGATATATGAAGTATAAGTCCATTTTAGGAACCATATATGATTAATCTCACTATAGATCGACTTATGCATATAATTTTTGCTAACCTTTTGTTTGAGATAGATGGAATGACCCGTCATTCTATGATCTGCTAACACTTCATGAATAACAAATTCAACTTCATTTATTTAAGAGATGAAGTGGAAATTGTTCAAGGCACGAACAACAGTGAGATTGTACCAAAATAAAGTAAGTATTTATTCTAATTCAAATTTTCAACTTTAGGGAAATGATCTTGAAAACCAAAAATGTTGTCCTAGTGATCTTATACCTGATGAATCAGATGGTAACTTATATCATCACAAATCTATGGATTTGTGATTACTGGCTTTTCCATAGCCATGTTCTCTACCACTCTCCATCAGAACATGATAGTTAGATTTCTCTTCCATATCCATATTTTCACCTATGTGGAAACCCAATGATTAGTTTATTTGGGTAACCGTTACGTTTCATATTTTTGTTTTTAAAGATTGGTTTTGATATTCCTTTTTACGATGTGGGTTTCTATTAAAGAAACTTTCGAATAGTAAACCATTTATAACCCCGACGAATTTCGAGGGCGAAATTCATTTTAAGGGGGGTAGAATGTAACAGCCCAAGATTTTATAAAAAATATTCTTTTTAATGTCTTGTGTTGTACGCTACACCAAAAGGAGCTTGCACAACACGCATCCTTGACTTGCCTTGCATTACACGCAATCGCGACCTTCCTCGATAGCGTGTGTAGTACGCAATACCAAGTTTCACTAAACAACGATATGCTATTAAAATATTATTATAACTAGCCGTTATGAATAGTAATAACCACCTTTTAAAATTTTAGAAATTTTAGCTCTCAAAATGGACTTCATTTTTGGATTCGGAGTATCGAATTTAGCCTAAGGTTAAATTCTGGCACTTTTCGGATAACTTTCATATTCTGATGAATAGTGAAAATTACTAAATTATAATTAAAAACAACTTTTTTAATCGAAATAATTAATAGTGATAAATTATTAATTTGAGTGGTTTTAAAGTATATTTAGAATATATTTTTACAATTTAATACAATGTTGGTCATTAGATGTAATTTCACATTTAAACCAGACATAATCAAGTGTCAATCTTTTGATAGATATTGTTTCTTAAAAACACGCTATTTGTTTTAACAGCGGGATTTAATTATAAAAATTAATTAATGCAACTTTTATGTTATGAATTTGGTAAAATAGACTTCATTTTTGAATTCGGAATATGAAATATAGCTTAGGATGAAATTTTGGCATTGTTCTGAAAAACATCAATTTTTGATGAATAGTGAAACTACTAAGTGGTAGTTAAAAAACTGAATTTTTCATAAAATTTAATTTTACTGCTTCTGTGAATGGAATTTCAAAAATCCGAGAGACACGGTTGATGTCAGTAAGTAAAATGTGGTTCAATGAGATGAAAATAATTTTTGGTGAATAGTAACTTTTTTACTTTTATTTACCACGGTTAAAAGTAAGTAGGGTAATTAAGGGTAAGAATGATATTAATATTACCCTAACACATGTCCTAATTCTATTGGACAAGTGTATCTCGACCAAAAACAACATTAAGTGTAAAATATTATCATTTAGGCCCACTTGGATTAGATTAGGACATTTATTATTATTTAATTCAAAGAAGAGTTAAAAGAGTTAAAATCAAAGTTTATTCACTAAAACATTTTTAATATGGGGTTATACATAAGATAAATTCGACTATAAATATTCATTAGAAATCTAAAAAGATTTCATATATAATGATAGTTTATTTATAATTTTTAGACTTTAAATAAATTAATTTATTTATGACACAACGATGATGTAGTAATTACCTTTTTAAGGAAATATTAACATAATTGATGTTATAAATACTCAAATGAATGTAATTTGAGACTTTTTATGAATTACACTAATTTTCTAGGTTACTATGATATATTAGTGTTGATTTAATCAACTTGGTTCGAACATATAATTTTGTTATGACTTTCACAAAAATCATATATCAAATAGTGTCAAAATTGACACAAAATAGTTTTTAAATCATATATTATATTATTAATTGTTGTTTTATTCCTAAAAATCTAAGGTTCGGCCAAATGACTTAGATAAGGATATATATATTAATAATAAACAATTTGGTGTTCGTTTGGCATGTTATAGTAAGTGTATTAACCATATAGTGAAAGAAAACAAAAAGACACGGTAAAAGTTAAATTATTTAACTTAGAGTTAAATCTAATTGATAAGGTTAAAATAAGAACCTAAACTTGCCTAAATCCTATTGGTTGATAGGATTTCGATCCATCCCCACTTTAACTTCTAAATAAGACCCTTTGAACCATTATAAACCGATTTTTACTTTAATATAAAATAATATTTTTAGATATTCCTAAGGTGCCCCTCTTCTCCCTTATAAAAGGGCACCTCCTCCCCCTCCTCCTCACACCAATTTGAGCACTCAAGCTCGGCCAACCCCTGACAAAATCTCTTCTACACTTCCCTAGAAACATCCTAGAGGTTCTGGTCTTCCTCAAAGACCAATTTTAGTTCCCTAAGAGGAGGTCTCCAAAAGGCACTTCAAAGAAGAGGTAATTACCGTTACCAATTCTTTCATCTTTATTTCTTCTTCCACTTCTTCTTATTAGGTTGTTTCATTATGAAGTAATAACATCAGTATCACTCATATACTGATATGTTATTATAATTATGAAACAACCCTATTTCACCATCTATCTATCCTACGGAAAAAGAAATCACCGCGCGTGCGTACGTACGGAATACCGTCTCCACGTCGTGGTGTAATCTATTTTCCACCACCACCTTACATGGATGGGTATAATGGTGTAAAGAATAACTATACATAGTTATTACAACATCATATTGATTCTGATATATTGTATAATCCACTCCAATTCAATTCAATAATTATGGAAATGATATCATCGCTCGTGCGTACGTACGGAATACCGTCTCCACGACGCGATGAGATTCATTCTTAATGATTAACCATTCATGAATGATTATAAAGTATATATAATAAGTAATAATGAAATATATGACATAATAATGATACTGGATTTATGTATATATATATATGTATGTCATCTACTTACTTCCATTCAAGACAATAAAGAAAGAAAAACAGCGTTCATGCGTACGTACGGACTACCGTCTCCATGAACGGTGTTTTTCATTTCATTTATCTATCTATTATATATATATATATATACTGAATATATATGATATATAAATAATATTTTATATTCTGGATGTAAGTAAATCATGATATAAGTAATAATAATGTCAAGAACAACAAGTCAAAACACCTACGATAAAAGAAACGATTTTACCCAAAACGCTTCTTTAACATGGAATTTACAAAAGAACGGGTAATATAATGTCATAAGTGAACCATATATGATATCATAACAATGAATATGATTCTGTAATAAGTCAATGACATTATTTAAACCATTATACAGGAGCTTCGGACACGTACAAAGCAAATCGGACCTAAGGTAAGGGAAATATCACAATCTCATTTTTATCTGAGATTGTTTATTCGTAAGTATTTACTGGGGTGTATTTTATCATCCACATCCATGTTTCATCAAAATGTAATATTATTTCCATCCACCTACAATTTTTTAAATCCATTTTTACCCTTCGGTGAGTTTTTAGTAATATGTATGAAAGGAATCTTTTGTCGTACGAGGTACTTTTTGACTTTTCCGACAAAAGTACGAAGAATGTTTTTTTTAACTTATACAGAATGAATGGATTTTTAAAACATTGTTTCCAAGAAGCTTCCTTTACAAGTTTTCAAGTTTATTTTTAATCAACTTCTTTTAGTTTAGAATTTTATGACATTTTAAGAAAAGAAAAGTGTTTTTGAAGAAGAAAGGATATTTTCCTCAAGAATGGAGTTCAAGTGTTTTATCAAAATTATTTTCCATCTAAGATAATAAAGGGTTCTGTTTTTATCCCTATTATTAAATTGATTTGTTCATGTTGTGATGGAATTATTTTTATGAATTCTTTTATCTTATATGAATTGTTTTATGATGTCATGTTGTTTAAGAATCCCATTTTTATGCGATGAAGTATGATTTAGGATTATGTGGCACACATAAGAAAGGATTCATTATAAGATGGGTGGGACCTATATCTCCCTCCAATGCATTGGGTAAAGATTTTATATCTCATGAGATAGACAGGGCTGGAACGGTAGGTTATACCGGTTCAGTGAAATAGGACTGAAACGAGGGTTACTCGATTCAGAAAGGGACTTTGTCCACTAAGATAGTCTTGGAAATTAGTCTTGACTAACAAGAAATGATTCTCTATGATTATGTGTGTATGCCACAAAATTTCATGTTTTAAGTTATGATTATTGGGATTACTTTTTCACTGCCATGATTTATCCCATGATTATGAAATTATGCTCTCTTTTGCAGGTTATGATTTCCAAAATGTTATGTTCTTATGAATATGATGTGATTGATATTTATTTTGTTTACCCTTACTGAGCATTTGAGCTCACCCTTTTATGTTTTCTTTTCCCCAGGATATAAAGAAAGGTTTTAGGTAAAAAAAAGGAAGATCTTTATGGGAGATTTTGAAGATCTTTCACCACGATTAGAAGATTATAGTCCGAGTTTCCAAAGACACTAAACTATTACGGTCCTTGTGTGTGTGTTTTTGTAATGTACTAAGTATTCCGCAAAAGTAATGTAATGTCAATGTACGTCAAGATACGGGTCTCTACACGTGACCTGAGTCTGTATAGAGATTTTATTATGTATATCGAAATCATGGTTATTTAATAAGACAATACAATGGAAACATCCCCCCCATCTTTTCCTCATGTGTTAGAACTATATTAGATGTCTCTCTAGATGATTTCTTAGGGATTCCTCCAAAAAGAGCGAATAAATTTGAGATAGGTCTCATACTAAGGGTTATCTAGTGTTATTAAAAAAGAAGGAGAATTTTAGTATTTGGTTGTTTTTAGACTATAAGAAGATGAACTTGGAGACCATAAAGAATAAATACCAATTGGTGAGGATTAGTGACTTGATTGATCAGATGTGGGGAGCTTGGTAGTTCTCCAAGATTAGACTACAATCCGACCACAACCAGATTTTTTCATAGAAGAGGGTATTATTAAGAACATTTTTAGAGTATATATGGGTAGTATGAGTATATTTTCATGACTTTATTGTTGAAAAATTCACCATATGTGTTCATTTATCCCATGAAAAATATATTTTATATGTATCTTGAATCCTCCATTTTTTTTGTTTTTTGATGAGATCCTCATACACTCATAGACCTTGGATATGCACACTAGACACCAAGAGATTGTGTTGAGTACACTTCTAGAACATCATCATTATTCTAATATCTTGAATTGTAACTTATGAAGCTAATAGGTATGTATTATTTGGTATAAGGTATCTGAGGCAGAATTTTCTGGACACCCAGAGAAGTTAGAGGTTTTCAGGACTTGAGAATTCCCTATAAATGTACTTAAAATAAATATTTTATTTGGGTTTTTGGGATACAATAGATGTTTCATACGTGAATTCCCCTATTTATAAGAACCTATGATAGGGGTTACCAAGATTTGGGTGATGCTTGAGTGGATAGATCAGTGTAAAGAGGCCTTTTTTGAGCTGAAGAGAATAATAATGATAGCTCCAATCCTAACATTCATAGATCCTAAGATTGTATATGTTGTATATTTCAATTCCTCAGGTGTTATTTTAGGGTATGTGATGATATAGAGGGATCGTGTAGTATTTTATGGGTATAAATACCTATCACCTCATCTGTGGAACTACCTTATGCATGCCATTGAGTTGGAAACTGGGGACAATGATATAAAGTATAGGCACCATTATCTCCTCAATGAGAGATGTCTCATATACTACACCAAAAGAACTTATGTTACATATTATCTTAGTGGGACATGAATCATAAGTAGATATATTGGGTATAGTACCTTAATGCATTTGATATTTAGGTGGATTATTCTCCATGGAAAGGTAATTTAATTGTATATTATCTTAGTAAGAAAACACAAAATCTTGGATAGATACCCTCAGAGGAGGAATAACGATTGATGATTTTGTTAGCTTAATGGTTGAATGATGCATCGAAGGACCAAGGGGTGATGACATGTGCTCCCATGGATATCATGTTTATATTAGTGGACTTGTTAAAGACTGGCCATGAGTTGGATCTAGAATTCTTAGTGATGCTAGAATAAATGGTGGGAAGTGACCCAGTTCAAGGTTGTTCAATGGATAATGGAAATGTGATCTTTGTTCATTAGAGATATTTGTTTTCACCTCCATGAGGTAAGAGATGATAAGGGACTCCCATGAATCCCAGTTGGTAGTGAACCCATGTTTTTAATAAAGATTTATCATGGTATAAGGTGACACTTCTAGTGGTTGGGAATAAATAGTGATATTATAGGATTCATCTCTTATTTCCTCGCCCACATAATGGTAAATATTGAGAATACATGATTATAAGGATTATTTCAACCACTTCTTGTACCTATGTAAAAGTGGAATGATATTATGATAGTCTTTATGATCGTTTTTTCCAATATTACATGATTTCAATATTTTTTTGGTGATGAGTGATCAAATGATGAAAGTGTCAAACTTCTTCTCTATTAGAGACACTCACTCTATTAATGAGTTGGGAAAGATTTGTGTTAGAGATATTTTACAACTTTATGGAGTACATTCTAATATCTTATTGGGTAGGGATTCATATTTTATTCCGTGATTTTGGAATGCATTGTAAAATTATTTTAGGACCCAGTTAAAACTAAGTATGATTTATCATCCCCATATCGATAAAACTTCATATAGGATGATCTTTATCTTGGATGATATGCTTCAGGCATACATCCTAGATGTATCTATGTCACGGTATGATCATGTTTCTATGTTATAGTTCACATATAATAATAGTTTCTAGGATTCCATTCAAATGTCACCTTTTGAGTATTTTATTTTCATTCATGTTACTCACCAATGTGTTGGCACGAGGTGGGTGATATCACCAATAATATTATAGTTTATGATTACCAACTGGACCTTCCTCCATTATATTGAGTTTTTTATAACATTTTCCACATCTCTCAGCTTCGTAGGTACCATACCAATCCTATTCGAGTGGTTGATAATAAGAACATTTTTATTGAACCATATCGATCATTTGTAGAGATCGAAATCTGAATTATAATATAAAGTGACAAGGTTTCAATGGGTAAGATGGTACCACTAGTTTGAGTATTATTGAAACATGGGCTTATTTAAGAGGATACTCGATATCAAGAGTCTGATGCTTTGGTTCAATGGCCCGTGTTTTTTGAGAAGGACTGTATAGGTACTTCTTAAAGTTAAGAATTCATTAGTGGGGGAGATTTGAGACACCCTTATATTTTGATTAATATCCTATGGTTGGTTGTAAAGGATAAAGAAGAAAGTTGAACTAATATTTTCGGTGGAGATGGATTTTATGATGTGGTATATATTTTACATCATGGAAGTTGTGGCTACAGTGTGGTTGGGGTACTGTGGCTTGTTGATTTATTTTTGTAGTTCTGGTTGTTTTTTCATAGTTGTATAATGTAACATTAGCTATATCATGGGGGCTAGGAAGGTAGATTTTAGGAAGTTATACCAAATTTGGTATCATTTTACTATGGATGGTGTTTGAAATGTATATTTATATGGGGGCTTGGTGGCTGTGGCATAGTGATGACCATTATAATGTAGACCCTTTCCTTGATTTATAGGATCTATCCATTAAACAAGATATGGATTCTAGACACTATTTTGACTTGGCACCATTGTTTCATGGAAATATAATTTTTACCATAGTTTTCAATAACTTGGGAACCAATGAGGCATAGCCAAATGTTGTACTATATGACATCAGTTTTTCTATTTTTACTATATATTACTGAGGCCCCTCAAATTATACCTTTTCCTGGCCATTCCTATCGAACCTTGGGTGAATAAAGTGGAATTTAAAGAGTTATTCCATCCACAAAATATTTGGATTCCTCATCGACATTGAAGGATCCTTAGAATGAAGGCTTGATCTAGTTAGTGTGCGGGCGTTATTTGCATATCAAATCATGGAAAATTTTGGTATTTGGTATCAACACACTTGGGGTAGGAAGTTAATTTCCATGTATACCCCTTTTTTCATGTTTTTGTATTGATGATGAGCACATGTGTGTGCATGTATAGCCCATGATACATGTGTTTGATATTGATCACATTTGTGTGTTTAGGGTTGCCCATGAGGATAATGTTTATTATTGATCAGATGTGGGTGTGTGAATGATTGATAATACTTTTCCATGATATGTTGTATTGTTCCTATATAGTTATAATCTATTTCAAGTGAATGTACAACATTTCGAGATTTTTCTCTAAGTGGAAACTGGAAAGTGTGCAGTCATTTCTTGGTTATCCCTTAGAGGTGGATCATGTGCAATGTGTTAAAATCATAGTGATGCACCATGAAACAAGGTAGGGTATGATGAACTTGAGGCTTTACATGAGGCAGTGGGGGGATACTATGGCCATTTGTCCTGACTCATGATAGAGATATGGTATGACAACATTGTGGATTGACCCATGATAGAGATGGGGCTTTACAACCGTGTATCCAAGCCTTACACTTTTTCAAAATGACACTACTCAAGAATATATTTGGTGTCCTTATGTCTAATACATGACCATGAATTCTATTATGACCATTCTTCTAGAATGGATCCGAAGAAGGTATGACTGGGGTTTATGGTAGATTGGTTAATTCATGGTTTATTGATACATGATTGATTGTTTTTTTCTCATACAATAAGTTATTTTCAGGTAATTCACCTCTTATGAATGTGAATTTATGTTAAGGATGCATTGGTGGTGTCCTACTTGTTTTTTTACTCTCATCCTACATGAGTTTCTTGATGTATGTGCGCACATCATGATTAAGGATCCTGGAAAGGACAAGGTCCTAGCGATTGGGAGCTGAGGAGACAGAGTTTTAGTTAAGTGATTGTACCTAGAATAATTCTAGAGTGATTCCATAGTGTCTCATTTATTTTCTGGGTTATTGGTTATACACTTTTTATCCTACCAAATTGGGGGTACTTAGTTATTTTTATATTTTATGAATCTGAGAAACCATAAATTTTATTTTTCATAGTATTTTTTTATACAGGTTTTACCTTTAATGTTAATAAAATTTTCTTGATATGTATTTGATGTGTGGAACTTGATAGTGAGGGTATAGTCCCCCCACTCTATCATTCTCATCCTCGTTTCTAGTCAATATCCTCATGAACACATGAAGGAATGCATGAGGTAAGGTTGTTCTCTATCCTAGATTGGGTTATTTTGGTTGGGAATTTAATTCCCTTTACCCATGGTGTATACCATTTCGAAGTTAAAGGATTTCAGGTACTCAACCCATCTCCACTACCATATGTTTTGGCCCCACTCTAAAATGATATACCAAAGGATATTTTGGTTGTTATACACAATGTTCCTCTCAAAAAATTGATAGTGACACCAACATCTTGTAATTTCTCAAACCTGAAAAGCCTCCCAAATAGTGCTAACGGGTCGGGTGTTACTGACCTTAGGTGCACATCTCCAAATGCCAAAGGCTGCTGACGAGAAGTGATGGTGTAAATGGGTATAGTGGGGAGGATATACCCTTTGGGAGGAAGATAAGGCATCAGTATGAGTATAATAATATAACATGAAGCGAAAATAAATAACTCAATAGACTCTAACTAGACCCTCATAGTGGTAGAAAAATAATATCATATAAATATTGAAAATGTTAAATAAATATAATAAGTAAAAATTAAATATAATAGAATTCCAAAAAAAATTGTAGACACAAAAACAAACCAAGAATTCATCCATATCATGTCAAAATAAGCATGCTAATGCTGAAAAGGAAACTAAAAAAAAGTAAAGCTCCATCTTGGCATAACTTCAAGGTTCATGCCAATCTCCATGCCAAAGAGTTCTATGATCCATCTCCTGAGGTTGATCCTTTACTTGTACATAAATCCCATAAGTCTACATGCTTCCCAAAGGGCATGTGTAGGGTGAAAGAAGAATCTTAGTAGGATAGCACCCAAGGGTGTGTACCTAGTATAAGTGTTCAAGAAAACATTCATCTCTAAGTAGGGTGAACAGTACGATGAAATAGATAAACACAACCTCCACTAGTGCTCAGCGGCCACCAGTAAGTCTCACCTTCTTTGGCCATCACCAGAATCTCAAAATTAAGGGGTGTCCTTGACCCATGTCCCAAGACACCCCTTTAGTCACAAAGTCCCAAGTGAACCCTCAGGTTCCACCCCAATCAAATTTCTTAGAACCACATGCCTCTGAACACCACGGGTCTCAAAGTATCTATGTCTCAAAGGCACACCCAAACAATAGTGTCGTGATCCCACAAACCCATGATCTAAAGCTTATGTCATCCCATTGAATGAAAACCATAAGAACAATGATGCATTTCCTAAAATAAATATCCATGCCCATAATCTCAAGAATGGAAAACCCTAGCCCCCAAACCGATAACATCATCGTTATCAACCAAAGGCTCCTCACCATCCATGTGGATTTATGTGGCAAGAACCCCCAAACCAAAAATACCTAAACTGCAACAATTGAGGGACTCTACCCACAGATTTGTCGAAAACACCTCATCACAGATTCTACCTATGTGCACATGACTCAATTGGTGCTTTGGCCATCACGTGTGAGTAATAATCACCAAATAATATCCTAAGCCACACCATCTTGGTCACCTCATGCACCTATGACCATGTCACTCAAATATAATTGTTAATCCATCCATGTATCTTGGGACATGCCCAACTTGATAGTCACACTACCTCAAACCGACGTCCATGACGCCTAATCTCATGGTTAAAACCACCAAAGAAAACCCTGACCCAGCCCAATCTATTTTCAGCATCACTCAATTCTGATGGCCATGCCATCCCAACCTCAAGTCAAGCCCATCACAACCCAAAGGGTCTCAACACATGAAATTGAGAAATTACATATATATATATATATAGCACATTAAAACACTTGTAAACAAGCTATTCAATTTAAACAGATTTAATTTCACTTAGTATCAGCTATAACAAGGCTGCACTGAGTTCTTGAATGCCTCTATCAAGGCAAATCATGCTTAAAAAATTTAAACATGCTATTTTAAAACAAGGAAAAACAATTATAACCATTTGGGAAACCCCAAACAAAATAACCCATTGAGCAATGGCCTCTCACCAGGCCTCGATCAAGCAATTCAGGTATGGGGAATGTCCAACAGTATCCCACGGGTCTGAAAATCAATTCAATATGAAACAAAAATTATAATGGGGTCTCGCTAAATATACATGAAGACGTGGTAAAGGATGTACCACCTAAAATCCTACAAAAACACAAAACAAGGTATGCACCATGTACCTTGTACTCATACGATAATCCTAATCCAGCATTAGCCTCAAATTCTGCTTAGAATGTGGTAGATCTACAAAATTAGAATAAATGCTCATGGTCCGATAACTAGGTCAAGAAGCGTAATCATGAAGAATGAATCGAGAGGTATCAAGATCTTACCAATGGGGTTACAATGGATCCTACAACATTTGAATCAGACTTAAGATGGAGAATTAGGAGCCAAAATGAGGTTCGGCCAGCTTATTCATGAGGGTTCTGTCTAGAATTAAAAAAAACGAGGCTACTGCCCATTTTAACCAAAAATTAGAAAGTACACGATGTGTAATATATAAATACACATCATGTATATGGGTGATGTGGCCAGTTTCACCGACTTACATTCCAGGTCATTAAAAAGTCCTGCTGACATGACTATAGGGTGTGTACATGGTTGGTCCTGTCTTCCTAGATAACATCTTTACACACCCTTTATGGCCATCACACATGGCCAAAATACATGGAATATACTTAATATTCCATAGTTTTTAACCCTAGTCCATGTTGTTTGACAGTTTTTTAGCCAGTACATGGCATTTTCCCCCTTTCTCTCAAAAACAGCCTGAAAAAAGAAACTCGTACCTCAAAGGAAAAACTAGGTTCTTACAAACTTCCCCCTAAAAGAAATTTGTCCCAAAATTTCCCTTCCAAATTTATTGAAGGAACATTTTAGAACAACTATGGCCAAAAGATCAAATCAATCAAGGTTCAATGACCTATTTCCCAACCCATGGTCATCCTGTGACACATCCTCTCCCATACACCCCATCAGGTGCTCTCGTTCCTATTTAGACACCCAATCATATCCCGCACTGTATCGGTGTCCACCTCAAGCCCATGGAACCCATGGAACAATGAGGTCTCGCATCCCTTGGATGCTCAAATCAACTTGGTGCCTTGAACCTCAATCACAACCAATAATCATCACAAACAAAGTGAGCCACCACAGTGGAAACTATATAAAGTATAATCTGAGAAAAAGAAAAATAACAATTCCCATTGATGGAAATGTTGTCCATCCCTCATACCTAGGTCTATAGGCACCCAATCACAAGCTAGAAACCTAGTTTCAATTACATCCTATCTCTAGTTTACCATATCCCAAATAGTAAACCAACAGAAAAGAAAGGCAGTCTCAGTCTCATTAGTAGCCAATCAATATATTCTACTAAATCCCAATCAAGAACTCCTATGATACCACATTGTAATGTCCCAGACCCGAAAAATCACCCGAACAGTGCTATCAGGTCGGGTGTTACTAAGTTAAGCCACACCTCCCCAAACTCCAAAGTCTACCGACTAGTAGTGAGGGTGTAAATTGGTATAGTGGGGAGGATATATCCTCTGGTAGGAAGATAAGAAACTAGTACAAGTATAATAAAATAATATTCATTAAAAATAAATGACTCAAGAGACTCAAACCAGACCCGCAGAGTAGAAGCACAACAATATCATATAAATAGAGGAAGTGATAAAGAAACAGAAGAAGAAGACAGTAAACAGAACAACATTCCATCAACACTTGTAGCCACTAAAACAAACAAAGCATGCATCCATAGCTGGTCATACATATTGATATACGCAAAGGGAACCCATGGATAACCATTATAGATATGTATAAAATAAGTACACTAATGATAGAAAGTAAACTAAACAAAATTAAATCACTAGATAGGTATAACCTCATGGTCCATGCCAATATCCATGCCAAACAGTACTATGATTCAACTCTCAAGGATAATTATTTACAAGTACATAAATCCATAAAGTCAACATGTGTCCCAAAGGGCCCATGTAGGGTGTGATACAAATCTCAGTAGGATACCACCTGATGGTGCATACCTAGTATAAGTGTTTAAGAATACATGAATCTCTAAGTGAGTTAAACATTATGATGCATTAAATAAACAAAACCTTCACTAGTGCTCTATAGCCACCAGGGAATGCCACCTACTTTGGCCATCATAGGAATCTCGGAAGCAAGGAGATTCCTTGACACATGGCCTAAGGCACTCTTGTAGTCACAAATACCTAGGTGAACCCTCAGGTTTTACCTCAATCACACAGGCCAGCACCACATGCCTCTTGACACCATGTGTCTCAAAGTACAGACAACCCGATGGAACGTCCACACAATAGTGTCTCGGTCCCACAAACCCTTTCTCGAAAGCTCATGTCGGTCCATGGCATGACAAACAGAGGAAAACAAATTCATGTCCTCAAATAAATATCTAGGCCCATGTCCTCAAGCATGGCGAGCCACAGCTCCCAACCTGATAGCATCGTCTCTATCAACCGAAAGATCATCACCTTCCATATGGATTTCGGCAGTAAGCATCCCCAAACCAAAAATACCTAAACTACAACTATTGGGGGCGTCTACCCACAGGAGTGGTCAAAACCACCTCATCACAGAGTCTACCTATGTTCACATGACTAAATTGGTGCTTTATCCATAAAGGGTGAGTGACAATCACCAAATAAGAGCCTAAGACACACCATCTCTGACACCTCATACCCCTGCGATCATGTCACTCAAATCTAATGTCCATGCCATCTAAGTATCCTTGTCCATGCCCAACCTTACAGTCACATTGCCTCAAACCAACATCCAAGATCCCCAATCCCATGGTCTAAACCACCCAAGGAAACCTAGGAAAAGCCCAACATGTAATCACCATCACTCAATTCTGATGGCCATGCCATCCCAACCTCAGGTCAAGCCCATCACAACCCAAAGGGTCTCAACACATGAAATTCAGAAATTATATATATATATATATATATATATCACATTAACACACTTTTAAACAAGAAATTAAATTTAAACATTTTGAACTGCACTCACTATCACCTATAATCTGGCAGCACTGAGGCCTTAAATGCCTCTAACAAGCCTAATTGTGATTAAAAAATTTAAAAATACCAGTTTAAAATAATGAAAAATAATTATAACCATTTTGGCACCCTCAGCTAAAAAAACCCAATGTGAAATGACCTAGTTCCCATCCTCGCTCAAGAAATTCATGTATAGGGCATGCCCAACGACAGCCCATGTGTCAAACAATCAATTAAATATGAAACAACACCTATAACAGAGTCTCAATAAAATACTTGAAGACATTCCAAAGGTCATGCCACCCAAAATCCCGCAAAAACACAAAACAAGGAATGCACCACCTACCTCATACTGGTACGATAATCCCCATCCATCATCGTCCTATAATTGTTTCTAGAACATGGTAGATCTACAAAACGAGCATAAAACCTAAAAGTCTGATAGCTCGGTCGAGAAGATAAATCATGAATAATGACTCAAGAAGAATCAATATCTTACCAATGGGGTTCCAATAGATCTGAAGACATTTGAATCAAACTTAAGACGATGAATTGGAAGCTAAAACGAGGTTCGACCAGCTGGTTCCCTAGGGTTCTGTCCAAAATTGAAAAAAAAGGATACTTCCCATTTTAACCAAAAAAGAGAAAATACACTATGTGTACTATATATATATATATATATATATATTCCATGTATATGGTTGATGTGTCCAGTTTTCCCAACTTACTTTCTAGATCATTAAAAATTCCTTCCGACATGACTACACGGCATGTACTGGGAGTACACGACATGTACATGGTTGGTCCTATCTTCCTTTCTGAAATCCCTACACGCCATGTATGGCCATCACACATAGACACAATACATGGAATTTATGTAGTATTACATTGTATGTATCCATAATCCATGTTGTGTGATAGTTTTTCAGCTAGTACTTGGATCGTTTCCCCCCTTTCTCTAAAAAACAACCTAAAAAAAGAAACTTGTAGTTCAAAGAAAGAACTAGGTTCTTACACATTTGAACTTTTGAACCACCAAATCCAACTATAAAAAATTTTTAGGGTAGTTTATCGCATGTGGAATCTACTAATTGGACCCATAGGCAACTACTCGCCAACCTTTTATCAAAACTACTCCAAGGACAATTCATGAGGAATTACAATACATTGTAAAATCCTTACCCAGCTTAGGTATTTTCATGCTCAGTGAAATAATCAACCTTCCTATAAGCTTCTAGAAGTTTTTATCATATGAATTAAACCACTAATTATTTTTTTTTCTTCTTATTAAGATCTATCATCGAAAATGAAAGTCAAGTGAATCCCTAAATATATCTTTAGTAGTAGTGTTCCAATCTAAAGAGGAAATGAATCTAAAAAGTGTTCTTCTATTTTTATTAAGAAATTACTACCTAATATTTATTAGGGTATACTCATATGATAACCATTGATATTATTTTCAATAAAAATAAAACTTCTCTAATCAATAAATTAAATTTCAAGATCTTATCATCCCTCAATGGACTCAATAAAATCTCCATATGTCAATCATGATCCTTACTCAAATGGGATTATAATAAAATGTACTTGATGAATATAATATGAAATGAATCTAAATATAGTTTTAAGACCCTATACTTCATGGATATGAAAACGTTCATCATATTTATCAAACTTAAATACATTATACAGAACTCATACAAACCAAAATAGCTCTTTAAAGTAACATGATGAACATTAGATGAAATCACATGCAATAAATGACATATCAATCTCAAATAAATATTTAATAACCACCTAGATTCTACAAACTAATCAAATCAGGCATATTTGTGAGTAATAGGATACCAATTATTTACCAT
Organism: Viscum album; assembly: GCA_963277665.1. Lineage (NCBI taxonomy): Eukaryota > Viridiplantae > Streptophyta > Magnoliopsida > Santalales > Viscaceae > Viscum > Viscum album. The sequence continues at coordinate 129,488,891 of OY728163.1, forward strand.
CACTTGGCTTAAACTCCCTTAATCTGTATATAAACATAATGAACCATCCCCTTTATTTGTGAGAAAATAGGATCATCCCAAGGGGATTTACTTGGATGATTTAATCACTTCACATAAAGATTTATTAGCTTAAATATAATCCCCCTAAGATCATTTAGAGCCATTTTATATGACATACTAGATTTGGGATATTTTTTTGCATCAGCTTGATCATGAACTTGGCCATTATCTTGAGTGGAAACCCCATGATTTTATTAGAAAAAGATACTAGATTTTTTTTTTCAAATGGTGGGAGGACCATATGTTTCATCCCGTCATCCTATAAATAGAAAGTATAAAATTGGGATAAAATAATCCCCAAACATTTATTTTCAAGTCCTAAATAGTCTTCCTATAAATCCCACTCATTGAAACTATTAATAAAAATACTCTTAAAAGACATAATTGATTCCCGCTAATGATTGAAGTCGATCTATGCTTTATACCAATTAAAACAATATATTTTTATTATCCCATTGAAATTTCACATATTTAATAAAAATAAGTCCCAGATATGCTCATAACCACTGATCAGAATAGTGATTCTTAAACAAATTCAAATACTTTTAGAGTATATCTCAAAGGATGTATCAATTTTAATCACCCCAGATCAATATTGTACCATGTTACCCAAATAACCAACCACCTAAGGATATTTGAATGAGTGAGATATAAAAATATTATAAAAATTATATGATAGGGTAGAGGTCGTTAAAAAATACATCAAAAATCCAATGGATCCCATCAAATATTAGTATGAATTGGATCGGGCCTATGCCACCACATTGGCCTTAGAACCTAGAATATTATGAGAATACCACTCCACCTCTCTCTATATTTATTATCCCTAAGAACCCTGAACTACTCTATGTCTCAAATATTCATATGTACATTATCAACCACTCTGTTTTATAACTCCTAGTCTAGCATAAAACTTATAGTCTACCCAGAACTATGTCCACCCACTAACTATAGAGAACTCCTACAAAACTATTATAAGTGATTAACTTATTTATATGATTGAAAATATATAGGATTTTAGTGGAATATATTTCACACATGACCAAGATTACCACACTAGTAATTCTTATTAGGATCTCCCCCTCAAGGGAGATAAGATGAACCATGACCTAGGCTACTCTTCCAATCACTTATCTATTGACAACTCTTTGACCTCTACTTCTTAATACCCAAAAACTTATTAATAGTCTCTATAGAATAAGAAACCTCTCTTAAATCCCTGCCCTCAATCATGTTTCTCTTTTCTATGATGTCTTGATTCCCAACATTTTTTAAATATTTTAGATCGAATATTTTCATATATACCACGATTTAGTATTTAAAATGAGTCTCAATGTGTCAAACCTAAGGTGTTTCATCCCTAACCAACACCTTAGAAAAGAGAAAAAGATTAATAAATTGCATCAAGTAATCTATAACAAGCATATACCTTGGCGTGAGATAAATAAAATCCATATCTCTATTTTCCCTCAATGTATTTGGAAAGATATGCTCAAAGAAACAAACCCCTAAGTACTTCCAGGATAACTCAATTTTTTGTCTTCCTACACCAATACATCCCACCAACATTTAGTTTCCCATAACAATTAATATGTATACAACTACAACCACCTCTCAATGGATTTCTTGAGATGGATATTAATGTCTTATAAGGGATCCTCTCAGAACAAAATATCCAGTAGGACACCATCATCCATAAAGATAGTTGGATTTTTTCATAAGGGAAACCCATGTCAAATTATTTATAGAAGGCTTAACATGTGATACTATTCATCTATAAACTATAAACCCTAATGTAGAATCTCTTTAATCTACTCACCTATAGTATTTTTTGGATTAATAGGGGTTCTAACTCCATTACCAGTACATAAATATCATTCCCTCCCTCTTCGCACTCACTTGGACGTCTGCATGGTGGGATGCTAATAAAATTACAAACATATAGAAAAGAATAGAATTATATCATATTTATTTGCATCATAGTTTTGGATAAATAGTAACTAGTATAATATTCTAATATATTATACATAGATCCCACAGTATAATGGCCTCACATAAATCAGGTCATATCTCATTAGCACCGATTTTCCACACTCGGTTGTCTTATAATGCACATAGGATACACATAATTGTCATCAAATAATAAAAAAATAACCAAGAACAAAATTATATCCAATTAAAATTACACCAATAACCTATATAAGAAAAATACTTTATTAATTATTGTTGAAACATTAAATGACTAAAACATATATAAAAATTAATTTCTCAAATCACAAGTACATGAATTCCATGTGAGTCGTAAATTAAAAATATTATAAATGAAAAAATGAATATTTGTATCCCTTAGCTAAGATTAATATGATAAATAATAAATAACACCCTATATATCTTGAAAATATAAAAATATTAACATATAAAACCATGAACTATAATGAAATCCCTTGAAACATTGACATTTATTATATATGGGTCAGATAATATCTTGTAAAACATTTATCTCGTGTTCTAAAAATATCCTACCCTTATAAAATTTGTGCCAAATAATTAGATAAACCAAAACAAGTCTTTGATACTAGTTTATAATGTCCCAACCTCAATCACCCAAACCATTTAAAAAATGATGGTGTTACATAACCTCAATAGTACCTCCACATATGCCAAATCCTATAGACCAATAGTGAGGATCTATTGATGACATGGGGAGATGATACCCTCAATATTATATAAAAATAAATAATATGTGAGTAATAATAATAACTAGAATTATATTAAAACAACATAAAAAATGGAAGTTACGACTTTGAGTCAACCATAAAAAAATAGAATACTACATGCTATATCAAATTTATCTATTTTAATGTCAAATAAGTCATAATTAATTAAACAAGATCGCTCATGGGTCGATAAAATATAGACATGTCACAAAATATATAAAAATGAGGAGACAACTAGAGAACTATTTATAAGTATTTTCCCTTTCCCGTTCCCAGAGTATAACAAGAAACTATATTTCATCTATCCAACGAAGGGACGTTTCCATTACCTCGATCATGAATCTTGATATCTACATGTGCACTAACATACCCATTGTGGGTGTGAGTAAAACTCTATATTCCCACACCAATAGTGTCCCTAACCAAATCTATAATATATAAGAAAATTATGTTTTTATGTGTAAATAATAACAATAATTAGAAATCCATCGTGTCTTTATGTTTTAAACAAGTTTCCTATGATTGACCATACTTTCCTTGTCTAGTGTTAGAGTGGACTATAAACATGCCACATAAAGTTACCAAGGCTCCTCAAGTCATAAAACTATAAAACCATTTCAACTAGTTCAAGGATAATAATTATAAATATACATAATATAGAAATCTTAAATGAAATGGGTTAGCATTACACTAATGCAAAATAACAATACACATGAATCTAAATTTACAAATAAAATTTTCCCTTGAATAGTAAAGGTTAGAATTACACCCAACCACACTATAATAACTACCAATGTTGGAATTAAAACCAACACACAAGATAACAAGACCCCAGTAAGTAGTACACCCAACCAATATCACAATAGTGACCAAGGTAGTCATTGAACCCAACCACATGCCAAACATTACCAAATGTTATTATTACACTCAACCGCATACTAAAAAAACTCTCAGGGTTGGAATTACATAGAACTGCATATAAATAATTTTTTAGGTTGAAATGGTAATGAAAAATATTCTAGGGGCTGAATAGACCAGAATAAAACATTAATGAGATGGATTAATTATCAATTTTAATTAATAGAGTTAATTTGGAATGAAAAATAAAAAAAGATCACATGGAACTATTTATATCAATTTTTTAAAGAGTACCTACACTACTATTATACCTCTCTACACTTTGATAGACACATTGTGCACTATACTAATTTATAAAGGGGAATCATAGCCTGGTTATGACCAAACTTTTCTAGTGTAATTATAACCAAGACACCTTACTATTTAAAAGGGATTTACAAACAAAAAAATAATGAATTTAGAATCCATGATTCATAACTTGAAGAGATAGAATTCTTTTATATGGAAAATAATAAAAAATTAGTGGGATAACATGTTTGGTATGGGAATTAGTGTTACAAACATAAGAAAATAGGATAAAATATAGAGAATTTTAACATTATTAGAATATGTACTTGTTATTGAGTATTGAATCATCTCATCTTATCATGGTAGTATTATTTTAAGTAATATAAGTGAAATCCTCGATAGATCATCCAGTAATAGAATAATTGTTTGCATATGATCATATACATGTACAGAATTTCAAAACATGAAGGTTCGTGTAAAATTAGTGAGATAGTTTTTGTGTATGTATCTTATTTTTCTTCAATCACTGCTCAATATTCTTTTTAAATAAAAAACTCAATATCTCCAGGAAATTTATTTGAAAATTCAAATTCAAAATAATAGTAACAAAATTATTGTAGAGAAAGATAAATAAATTATCTTTAGATGATAATCACTCAAAAAAATCAAACACTTGAAGAACAATTTGAAACAATTTGAAACCATCATTAATGAATTTAAATAAACTTTAAAATAACTAGTCAAAGAGATCATGCAATAGTTTACTAAAAATTCAAAATTCAAAAACATTAAAAATATATGCATGTAGAAACTTAGAATTTCATAAATGAGTATCATTATATTAAAAAAATAACAAAAATAGTCTAAGTTTTTTAATATCTAATATGAACATAGAAACATAAAAAAACAAATCAAATGAAAATAATAAATTTTCATTATTGAGACTCATGCTGCATACATTTTCATGAAAAAAAATCCAACATTTATATTCATATAAATGTGTTTAAAACATTGTAAAAAAACTTTTTTGGGTTTTATATCATTAATAAGAATTTATGGAACAATAAAATCCCTTAAAAAATTACCATATGCACGTAGTAATTCAAAATACTAAGAAAATCATGAAATATTGCAATTTGAAAACACCAATTTTCCATAATGGTATTTTTCACATAAAATTGATGTTGTGTAAGGGTAAGATTTAAAATATATAGGTTGGGTCAAGGAAATATGTATTTTTTAATGTAATATTTAAATATAAAACCAAATTTTCATAGGTTGCGTAAAGGTAACACAATATCTATATAGCTCATATAATGGTAACCTTATACGTTGTGTAAGAGTAGAAATTCATACCTTTGTAAGGGTATGATACAATTTCCTAAGGATGTTTAAGGGTAACTTGCATTTTATATATATTGTATAATGGTATGTTATAAAACTACATTAAGGTAAAATAGAATTTATATAGGTTTCATAGAGGTATAAATGAGTTTTGTGACCGACATATATGTGTGTAAGGGTAAATAAAAGTTACGTGAAGGTAGTTAAAAATTATAAAGACTACGTATGGTTATATTTAACCATAAAATTGGGTAAAATGAGTTTCAAAAAGGTAAAAAAAATATTTTCAAAGCATGTGTGAAGGTAAAGTGTGACTTTAATAAATTCGCATAAGGTTAAGTGAAATTTCTTTGAAATAAATATTATGAATAAAAAGATTAATAAAATTAAATAATAATTAATAACTAAGTAAATATAAAAAATTAAAAAAATTAAAATACAATAAAAATATTGAGATGAATTTGTAATATACAAAAAGTAAAACATAAATAAACCATACATAGTCTAAAATCGTAGAAAAAGTTTCCTTAAAACTAACAATATCATCTTTCATGGAAATTAAAAAACAAAGCAATATTTTTTTAAAAATTATCCACCTTTTAAAAAAAATTCAAAAATTTAACAAAAAATAAAATTTAATAAAAATTCAATAAATTTTTTTTATTAAAATAAACAAGGTAAAATTTTAATTAAACATTGTTTCTCCCATATAATAAAAATACAATAAAAAATATTTTCAAACTAAATTTCCATTATTACAATTTCAAAATTGATTTTATTAAATTTAGAAAAGTCTAGTTGTTCATTAAAAATATAGATAAATTGATTTTCAGTTGAAATATATTCAAAAAATAATAACTAATTTATTAACATGACTTGAATAAAATGATATTTTATTTCAATATTCTTAGTTTAAGAGTTATTTAAAGTATTTTATGAAATAAAAATGATAAATAATTATCGCAAAAAATAGGTATCTTTTCAAAACTAAAACCAAATTTATATGAAGTTTTCTTAATCCATACAAATTGAGAATGATAAGATGTAGTAGATACATATTCAATCTCATCATAAATATGGAAACCAATATTTTTTATTGAACTCCAAGAATAAAAATTTTTACCAAGAAAATGAAACATACCTGAGGTTCTTTTTTTATCAAATCAGCATCCTCCAAAATCAGAGTCATTGTAACTAATTAAATCTAAATAAGTTTTTCTATAATAAAATAATTTAAAATTAATAGTTTATTTAACATATCTTATAATACTTTTAACACTATCAAAGTGATATTTCATAGAATCGTATTAAAATCATGTACACATACATACTTTAAACATAATATCATTTTTATAAGTTCTAAATTAAAAAAAACTACTAATCATGAGTCAAAACAATTTAGAATAAATAGATTTTATAAAAATATCAGAATCTAATTTAAATCTAATTTTCATAGGGGTTTTAAAAGTTTTATAAAAATCATGACCAAAACTCTTAAACAAGTATTTAGTATATTTATATTTATTACAAAATAAACAAACAATTATTTGATTAATTTGAAGACCTAAAATTAATTTGAGTTCACCAAAGACTCATAGAAAATTCACTAGCCATTAAATTATAAAATTATATACAAACATGAAGATTCATTGTTTTTTATAACAATTTTTTTTGTTTTCAACATTATTTTATTATTAATTTTTTAAAAGGTTTTATACTTTCAAAAAAACTTTATTAAAAAACTTTTTTTATAGATTTACTAGAGAAGAATAATTATATAAAGCTGTGTTTTTTTCTAAACATTGTTAAGTAAATTTCTAACTAAGTCAAGTGATTATATAATATTCATTAAATTTTCCAAAATCATGAAGAAATAATGATACAATATGAAGTTATTTTAAGATAATGACAGTGAAACTAATGTTTTTTGTTCTAGATAGCGTTATCAAATGTATAAAATATGTTTTTCTAGACAAACATTCTAGATAAATATTCTTGGGATGTTTTAAGAAGAGTCACCAAACAGATATTATATAATAATTTAAAAATATAAATTTCATAAGTGGATAATTTTTTCATAGTACCAAATTTTATAGAAAATTATACACACAATTATTTTTAATAAAATATTGCATTGAAAGTTATTGAGTTTATATAAAGGATAATTTTCCAAATAGTCACCAGATGAAGAAATTTGCATCTGACTAAATTATTTAAAAGTTGCAACAATGTAGTAAATCATCATTAATGGGAAAATATAAATGGTTAAAGGCATATGTGTTTCTGAAGATATAGTTTTTTTAAGTCTAAATAGAATTTTTTTTATAGTTTGATTTATGTTTGAAGTTGTAAATTTAAGAAGTGTGTTTCTAAAAGAAAATCCAATAGAAAAAAATTCCATCAGAAAAAAATCCATCAATAAAATTATTCATAATTTTCATTATAAAGAGGATGTTTATGAATGGAATTAGTATAAATGAATTTGGGTAAGGATGGTCATAAAATGAATATTCAATCTAAGAAATTTTTATGGCTTAATATGAACAATAATTCATTCAGATAATGAAAATTTCCGTTATAGAGTTTTTTTATCAGACTGGGAAGGATTCCTTGAATGGAAAACAATAAAAAAACATTTTCATTGTCATTAGATGAAATTTTTAAAAAATTATATTTTATATAAATTTTTAGTAGAGAAAGTATATGAGACAAATATTTCATCAGATAAAGGAGTTTTCTTAAATATTTCATCACATAATAATCCACCAGATGGAGAAATAGTTAATTTTTATACAAGTTTGTAAAGGAAAACATTAGATATTATTGCGACGAGTTTTATTTTCAAGAATTATTTCATATATAAATGGTCAATTTTCTTGAGTAAGATCAAAAACATCTGAAGTTAAGTATGTTTTTTGGATATTTGTAATGCTGAATAATTCAGAGAAGCTTCATGAATATTATAGATATTTTTTAGAAGCATCCAACACATTATAAATTACCAGGAGCTCTTGAATTTTATTTTTTGTGATCAAGAAAGTAAAACATGTTTCCTACCTTTTCTACCTCTATGACACCTATATAAATGGGTGAAATGTATAATGTACTTAACACTATTCATACATACAATAATCGAAACCACATTATATGTTGTTCCAATCTAAGTTTCCTTTCATATCACTTTTGGGTTGATGAATTATGGATAGTGGTTTTGATCAGATCAATGGATTGACACTCTAGTTTAGAGAAATAGAATAAGTAATCTGAAAAAAAAATAGAGAAAACTTTGAGGTGTAGTGGTTTTAAAAATCAAATAAATCACAGGTTATAAGAGTTTCAGAGAGTTGTATCAAAATAACATTCACCGGTCAAAGAAATGGCTGACTAAATAAACTTTTCTAGATGGATATATCATATAGATATTCTAGATGAATATTTTTGGGGCAGAATTTAAAAGGATTATCTTCTTTTTTGTTGCCTTATTTTTGTAAGAAAAAACATTGTAAAGTAATAGATGTCAGTAAAATCATATCAATCATGAGAAAAATGTATTGTTATAGGATTTGGATTAGTCTTGTATTCACTTTTTTCTAAAATTGAATTTTTATTATCCCAAAATAGTGTCCAAGTAAATGATGTACTTTTTTACACTGAGGTCAAACCCTATAAATCATGTGTTTTTAGAAAAAAAGGAACATAGAGGTGGATGGGAAAGAAAGAAATTACATTCTTATATATTTTTTAGAATTTTTTTGGGAATATTATGGGTCTCAAAACACCTAAGTAAAATTGGGACAAGGTGAAAAATTATCTTCAAAGGAAACACTAAATTAAATGAAGCAAAGTTACAAATCCAGAAAAGTATGTTCAAATATATTTGAATTTAAGATGAATAAACTATTAATGATTATTTAACTAGAGTTAATAAAGTCTTGTACAACATCATATGATTTAAATATTCATTATTATATTCTACCATTTTAAAGAAACCCGTGAGGAAATTCCCTGAATAGTTTGAATCAAAAATTTATAACTTAAAAGATAATGATGATTTGTCTATTGATGAATCTCACATGTTTCTTTTTTATTATGAAATGATGAAATCTTCATCATTCAAAAATATTATCAAGGATGAAATTGATTTTGATTCTATGAGAAAGCTAAAAATATAAGATATTGAGAATTTTTACCATAGTTATTCATAAGATAACAAAGATGATGAAATTAATGAAAACATCTTATCCCTTATCACTAAAAACAATTGGACAGGTAGCATAAATTGTGTTTGAAAACTTCAACTTAAAAGTTTTGAGTGTAGAGTAATTATGAATTTTTATTTGATTTTCCCCAAGAATAATCTTGGAGAATATAAAGATCATTTTAAACCAAATTATTTGTGTAATAATTTTAACAAAACAATTATGGAAGATTTGAAATCCATAGGTGGTAATAAAAGATCATGAGAAATATGTGAAGTATATTGAGGAGGAAAGGTGTATCTGATATTACTAAATACAATTATTTATAAGGTGAAACTTCTTACAAATTAAAAACATTATTTTTAAATTTTGAAAAAATAAAACATTACTCAAATAGTAAAGAAGAATAATAATAAGGAGGTGAAAAAACATATAGAGAATTTCATCTCAGATTATAACCCATGGAATTTCATAATAAAATATAAAACTCAAGAAATAATTGATAATAATGAAGAATGTTTGTGAGATTAATTTTTATAAAAATAAATATATTCATATTATTAAATATTCATTCATTTGAATAATTAAGAAAATTAAGTTTAAAGTTAGAGAATAGGAAATGATGTTGGAAAATATTTGCAAGAATATTACAGCTAAGGAATATGAGGTTTATAAAACAAAATTGAAACTTCTTGAGGTTGAAATTACCTAAAAAATTTTGAATGAAAATTTCAACCATGACTCAATGTTAAAAGCTGAATCATATCAATCTACTGAGAAATTTCAATCCAAAAATAAGGTAAAACCATCACCCACTAACTGTAAAAGTTTATCATATTTTACTAACCATAAAGTTGTTATAAAAAATATTGGGAAATCTTGGATTGATAAAGGATGTGAGAAATTATTCACATCAAAAAAATTGAAAATACTCATTATAATAAATTTTCCCCTTTCTAGGATGAAAGAAGAATAGAAATATGTTACAACCTTAGAAAACGCTCTACAATGAAATATTCTACTTATATGGAAAACCAATACTTGATTTTAATAGTTTCTTTAGAATCTATAAGGAAAAATCTTATAACTACTGGCACTACATGTCTCTCTAAGGAAATAGACAGAACACATGGGGAGAAACAATGGAAGAAAATTGAGTGACATTACTAAGCTATGAAAAGTAATAAAAGTAAAATCTCAAGATGTTAGAAATATTCCATTGAAAATTTAGTATGGATTATTTGGAGTAAGTTTGTAGAAAATGTAATCAACCAGATCACATAGAAGAATAACATTTAACAACACTTTCAAGACAATTTTGTTATTATAAATAATATAAATAATTCAAAATGAATACTTTTGAGGAAAGAAAATTTATTTTTTGAGATACAATTGAAATAAAAAATGGAATATATCATGGAATCCTGGTTTTGGTTTTTCCTAAAAAATTATAGGATATATAAATGTTTTGAATGAAGTTTAAAATCATAAAGGTTGATCATTTACTCTAGGAAATGATGGTTCCTAAAAAAATTAGAGGAATATGAATTACAATGATTAAATCTCAAAAACTAAAATATAATGAAGTCTTATATATTGATGGTTTCAAAAAATATTTACTGAGCATTAGAAAACATTTTTATGATGTAAAAAATTATTTTTAGAAATGATTCATGCATCATCATAAGTTTGGAAGATTATAAAATTATTACAATTGGATAAAGTACCATAAAAAAGTTATTTCAAATTAGATAACATGGTAACTCCTATTATTTGAGTGTTCAAGATAAGAAATATTTGTGGCATTACAAGATAATTCATATTGTCTAGAAAAATATGAACAAAAATTATAATGTAGATGTCATAAAATACTTTACAATGTTGAAAACTAAATAAGATTATGTTTGTACAATATGCTATAAAGGGAAGATGATTAGTAGAATATATAAGAAAGTTTAAATTCAATATAAAATATATATTAATTTTATTTACTAAAATTTATTTTGGAAATGAGCCTTTAATAAATGAAAGGGTATTTTTACTTCATCACTTTTACTGATGGTTTCTCTCAAATGACCAACATTATGTTTATGAATCATAATCCAGTGGTTGTGGAAATATTTAGATTTTTAAAAAAAATTGTAGAAATATAGTTGGGTGTTTATATATATAAACTAATAAAAAATAATGTAAAGGAGTACAAATGTAATGATTTTGAATCATATCTAATGAAACATGGAATTGAACATCAATACAGTGCTCTATATAACCCTAAAAAATTTAGGTTTCACAAAGGAAAAATAGGAGTTTTGTGAAAATGGTAATAAGTATACAAATTTAGTATAAAATTTCTATGTTTTTTATGGATAAGTTTTTAATACTATTTTACATGCACAAATTAGTTGTTTTTTAAAGAAACAATCCAACATGAATTCATATGAGAAGTGTTATAATGAAAACTCTCTAGTGATATATTCGAAGGTTTTTGGAATTCCCTGTTTATTAATGATTAAAAATCTGGATCTTGGAAACTTTTATGAAAAATATGAGGATGTAATTTTAATGTGATATTCACCTAGTGTAATAAGTTATAAATGTGGGAGAATACATTTAAAAAGGATGGTATATTACAAATATGTGAAATTTGTTCAAAATCCAACATCCTTAAAAAAATTATTTAGAATATTATGGAATATAATATAAATACATCCAATTATAATTAAAAACATGAAGATGAAAGTGTTCCAAAACATGTGATTAATGATTTTAAAGAATTTTCATTTAAGTAAATTGAAGCATGAAGAAAATATCTGAAATTTAATTGTCTACAGAAATAGGTTGAATATGAAATTTTATTAGAAATTAGAAAGCTATGATTCAGACTAGAGGAAAGTTTAGATCATAAAATCCTACATCACTTATTTCATAGGTTAAATCAGAATATGTAACAGAATAATCCCAACATAAATAATGGGTAGATATTATGAATGAATATATTGATTAGATAGAGAAAAAATAAACCTATGAACTTATTCCACGACCATTAGGGAAAAATATTATTAGTTCAAAATGGGTGTTCTGAAGCAAGTCCAATAAATTTTGGTTAGTTTCAAGAAACAAAGAATGACTTATTTATGAACTCTATTGACAATTGTAAGTTGTGTATTTTGAAGAATATTTTTCCTCTATTACAATATTGGAAACTATAAGAATGTTCTTGGAATTGGTTTCACACTGTTGTTATAATATTTATTATATGTATGTAAAGTCACCCTTCTTAAATAAAGAGATTGAGAAAGAAGTTTATATTGAAAAAAAATTGGTTCCTACTTGAAAAATATTAAAGCAAGGTATGTAAGTTGAAAAAATCATTGCATGGGGTAAAACATGCTCCATGAGGCTGGTACTCCAGACATTATAGTTTCATGAAAATGTTGAATTATTCTAAAGGGATTTGTGAAAACAATATATATGTGAAGTATATGAGCTAATGTAACCTTATTTTTATTGTTTATGTTGATGAAATAATTTTTATAGAGGATATAGAAAATTATTCTAAAGAGTTTTCTGAAGAAAAGAAGAAGAATTATGAAATCTCAATACTCAAATAATTAACCTTATTTTTGGGCTTCTAAGTGAAACAGAGGGAAAAATACTTTACCCTCTCTCAATAAAAGTTATCTAGGGAGACCATACAAACTTTTTTCATCAAATATTTCAAATATTTTTCTCCTCCAATTTTAGTAGGAATAAAGATGAATAAAGATAATGCTATAAAATATATGAATCAAAGAAATTTCAGAGAGGTGATAGGAAGTTGTCTCTATGTTATAGCCTCAAGACTCGACAACTTTTATTTCGTTAATTTTTCTAAATGATATCATATTGATTCAAAATAATAAAATATTTTGGAAGAAATTTTTTTGAGATATGTGAAAGGATTTTATTCTTATGGAATATTATACAAATGATGTAATAATATAAACATTCATGGATGTTCTAATGCTGCTTGATCTAGATATTGTAATGATATAAAATTAAATTTAGGAGGAACATTTTTCTTTGGATAATACTTTGTTAGTTAGCATAGTTTGAAACAAATTTAAGTAACCCTAATTATAGCATAAGTAGAATATGTTTCCTCCAACTAAGCCTATATAAAAATTATTTGGATGAAAGTACACCTCAAATATTTGAAAGTCAAAGTTTTGAAAATATTGAGGAACTTTGTGATAATAAAAGTGGAATTGATCTTTTGAAAGCTCTTTCCAACATTAAATATCAAAATCCATTGATATAAAGTATCACTTCATCAAATATAATGTTTTTAGTGTAGATGTCATACTAGAATAAATTTCTAAAAATTATCAAATTGATGATGTTTTCACTAAATCTATGAAAAATATGGATTTTTGAATTAAGGGTGAAACATCATGTTCATACTCCACAAAATACTTACTAAAGTCTTTAAGGAAGTATCCCACTCTTCTTTGGATTATGTTGAAAGTGGGGGAGAAATATGTAGAACAATGTTCTTAAAGGGGGGAGTGAGTAAAAATTATTCAAAACTGAATCTAAACCCATGGTCATCATTAAATGGGGTAAAATAAAAAATTAAGAAAAATGAGAAGAAAAAAATTAGGGGGAATGTATCTTAACATAGACAATAATTTTTTCATAATTGGATGAAACTCCGTCAAAAACATTACTTTATCTATTACATCAGAATGTTTTTGTTTTCGTAAAAGTTAAAAAAAGGTTATATTAGATTAATGATCTATAAAAAGTTTTTGTGTTAAAAATTTAATAGTTGTAAATATTGATAATGATTATTTTCAAAAAAATATAAAGGGGGATATTGAATATCCTTTGTGATGTTTTCTAACAACATCTTTTATTTATTATCAACATAGTTTTTTATGAATGTTTTTCTTAAAATAGTTGCATAATTTTTTTAAGAAACTTTTTAAGAATTTTTTTATAAAGTTGTTAGAGAGGAAGAAATTCATAAATATGGAATGTTTTATTATCTTTGATAAATAACTATCTAACTATATTGATTTATTCTCTGTTATTCATTCATGTTTCCAACATTGTGATGAATTCAAGTTAAAATATGATCTTCATTGAAAAGATGAAATGTGCAACTGATGTTTTTTTATCCAAATAATTTTAATAGATGTAAAAAATGTAGTTTACAAGAAAAATATTACAATTTTTTTAGAAGTGTGAAGAATCATTACCAAAAATATATATTGAAAGAATTTAAAAATATAAGTTACTAAAATGGATACTTTTTTCATCAGAAAACAATTATTTATAAAAACACTATAGGTGAACCTTCTGAAAGAAAATATGGCATTGCATGTTTCTGAGTTTTTATAATGGGGATGCTTACCCAAAGTCATCAGATGAACAAAATTATCAGAAAAAAGAAGTATTGATTATAAAGAAGTCATATTTTGATATTTTTATAATTTCAAAGGGATAATTCAAAATGAAAAAAATCAAAGAATTTCATTGGAAAAAGAAAGTTGGTTGTGACCAAATTCATTATAAGTAGAAACAATTTAATCAATAATTATTAATTTTAATGAGTAATGGATAGAGGTAGATGAATTTACAAACATGTATCTTGTTTTAATTTTTAAGATTATAGTTTTTTTAGGTGGAGTAAATCCCCATGTTTTAAATTTAGGAAGTGTTATACTGAAGGAATTTCCAATGGAAAAACATCCATTAGAAAAACAATTCTTTATGTTCATCTGATAGATGATTTTTATAAAAACCATTAGTTAAAATTAATTTGAGGAAAGGTATTTGGGTAAAGTATAGTCAAATAGATAATTTTTTGTGAATTCATCTGATAAAAAAATATTTGGATAAAGAAAATTTTAGTTATGGATTTTTTATCACACAAAGAAGGATGAATCAGATAAATGGGGATCAGATGAAAATATTTTAGGTCATTAGATGGAATTTTTAGAGAATATTTTTCCATATAAATTTGAAACTAAATAATAAAACTATGTAATAATTTAATAATAAAAAGTAGTTTTCTTAACTATTTCATCAGTAAAATATCCACTATATGGATAAATATTTTCTTTTTATAGAAGTATGTAAAGGAAAAAATTTGAAGATGCTATGATGAGTTTGTTTTCAAGATGTTTGTTATCTTGAAAAGTTCAAAAAGTTTGAGAAAGATCCTTAACATAAAATGTTAAGGAATTTTGATAAAAGTTGGAATATTATGGAATTTAGAGAATCTTAAAGAATATTATTGATGTGTTGAGATATATCTAGAAAATTAAAAATGAGTGGGAGATATATAATTTTAGTTTTAGTGAGTGGGAAATTAAAATGTGTTTCCCACCTTGTCTGGTTATAGAAAACCGATATAATGTGGTGGAACGAAAACCTTACTTAAAAATGTTCATATGTATAAAAATACCAATCATTATAAAAAACAATTTAGAATGATTTTCCAACTACATCATTTTTTGGTTGAAGAATTATAGGTACAGGTTTTGATTACAGAATCAGATGTACATTCTAATTTAAAGAAATAAAAAGAGAAATTAGACCGAATTTTTTAATGTATAATTAGAGGTGCAAGGATTTTTATAGTAATATAGATCAAAGGTTATAAATATAATAAATCTATAGTGTGATACATCATACATACATTCATTGTATGAAAGAAGGGCACGCTAGATGGACATTACATGATGAAGATATCAGATAGAGTTTCTAGACAAACATTTCTCAAGAATAATTTACAAAGTTTCCAAGAAAAATTTGCTTTGTTTTGTAAGAAAAACTTGGTAAAATTGTGTGAGTCATTAAAATCACATGTATCAGGTGATATGAGTCTAAATAGAGTTAGATTAATGTTTTATTTTCTTATTCCTAATAGTAAATTTCCATTGACCTACAAGAGTATCCATGGAAAGGATATAGGTTCTCAAACTGATGATGACCCCTGTAAATCTTATGTGCCTCATTTACTTTATTATATTTTCATGATTTTGATATTTGTAGAAAATTATCTATGGAAAATAACTCTAAAAAGTTATAGGGTTGAATTTTCATAGCAATGGAACTTTAGAAAATTATAATCACTAATTCAACCCCACCCTTGTAATTAAATTATCATAAGGATATTTAATTTGTATCAAATTAAAGGTTCCCATGTTGAATCCTTATCATTGAAAAACTAAACATCACAAACAATAGATGTATTCCTACCTTATATGTTAAAAATACTCAGGGTTATAAAAAAAATTATACCCAATCTTTTTTCACTTTTCCTACAAGCTATTGATGCCACAAAAATTGGCTTTTAACCCATTGAAAAAAATTCCCCCATTTCTTTTTCTAACTGAAGGAACATAGTGGTTTATGGGAATACTGAAAAAGATATTATTTTTTCTATAAAAAAATATTTTTATAAAGTTGATGGGTCTTAAAAATACTAAGGAAAGTTTGGATAAGCTTAAAAATATCATCGAGGTAAACACCAATGTAAAGGATGAAATATTACAAATATGGTGTAGAAAGTTCCAAGATTTAAAAATTAAAGATAAAAAACTATTGATGAGTATTTTGTAATAGTTAATGAAGTTGTGTACAAAATCAGAGGATTTATAGATGTCTAGGAAGATTCTACCACTATAAAGTAACTCCTGAGAAACTTCCATGATTGGTTTGACTCTAAAATTTAGACCTTATATGATAAATATTATTTATCTCTTGATGAATTACATAAATATATTGTTACTTATGAAATGATTAAAGATTATACATTTAAAAATACCATCAATGATGAAATAGAGTTTTGAATCTATATGAAAGATGAAAATCCAGGATAATGAGAATGTTGACCACACTTATTTGGAAGATAAATAAAATGTTAAAATGAATGAAAATATCATGTCTCTTATTACCAAAAAATATTAGAGAGTTATAGGAAAGTATATATGAAAACTTCCATAAATGTTTGTGTGGTGGAATTGGGAATTTTTATATAAATTACCCCAAGATGAAAGTTGGAGAATATGAAGATCATTCTAAAAAATATTCACTGTGTAAGAAGTTTAAAAAAACATTCTAAGGAATATAATAAATACATAGCTAATAGAAAAAAGTTCTCAGGAAAAATAATATGTATGTTGAGTATGAAAGCCGAATCTAACACTACTTACAAAAATTATTTAGAAGAATAATGTTCATAAAAATTCATAACATTCTTTTCAAATTTTGATAAAATTGAAGATTTATCAAATAGTGAAGAAGAAGAATATGGAGTTGAAGAACCATATAGTGAATTTTAGATCAAATAAAAACTCATGGAAAGTCTTAAGAAAAATAAAAAACTCAAGAAATAAATGATAATAATGAAAGAATTTGGTGATAATATTTTTTATGGAAGGGAAGATATTTATAAATGTGAAGATTAATTAATTAAATAAATTAATAATCGTTAGATTAAAGATAAATTATAGGGAAATATGGTGGAATATCTTTGTAAAACTATTGAATTTATATTAAGAAAAATTAATGAAAATTTAAAAAATACTTCAAATGTAAAAAATGAATAATCACAGGCTATAGAAAAATATCACTCCATGAATCTAGTGACACCTTCACCCACTGATTGTAATAGTTCATCTAATTTCACAAACAATGTAGATGTTAGAATCAATTTTGGTAAATATTTGATTGATAAAATATTTATGAAATCCTTTACGTCAAAAAAATTAAAATTATCATTAGAATAAAGATTCCCCATGCTAGGAAAAAATAAGAAGATAAAAATGTGACGAACCTTGGGAAACTATTTATAGAGAAAGATCCTACTTCTACATAAAACAAAAATTTGAATTTTTTTGTGCTATGGAATCTATGGAAAAAACTATTATAACTGTTGGAATAAAATGTCTCTCCCTATAAATAGGCATAAACTTAGGGGGATAAAATGTGGAGGAAATTTAAGTAACATTCCTAATCTACAGGGAGTTAGAAAAGTAAAATATCTAGAAGTTAGAAAGTTTCAAATGAAAATCAATTTTGGCTACCTGGAGAAATTTTATTATATATGTGACCAACTCGGTCACTTTTCTGATGAATTTTTAACAACTCTTCTATTACAATGTTCTTATACTAGAAAATAAAATAATTTGGAAAGAATAAACTTAATGAAAGAGCCTTATTTTTTAGAAAACACTAAATGTAAGAAAAATGAAGAAATCATGGATTCTTGATAGTGGTTAGTCCTTACACATGATAGGACATAAAATATGTCAAAAGATGTTGAAAATCATAAATGAGTAGTAGTTTCTTTTAGAAATGATAGTTACTTAAAAATTAGATGGATAAAAACTGTTGAGATTGAATCCTATAAACTAAAATACAAGGAATTTTTATATATTGATGTGATCAAACACAATTTGATGAGTGTTAGAAAATATTGTGATAATGGAAATGAAATGATTTTCATAAAAGTTTCATGAATCATCAGAGTTGTGTAAGATTCTAAATTTGTTATCATGGGAGAAAGTAATGGTAAAAATATATTTCAAATTAGATAACAAGGTAACTCCTATTATTTGAGTGATGAAGGTGAGAAATATTTATAGAATAAAGGATTGAGAATCATATTCAGAAAAATATGAATAAAAATTATAAATAAGATTCTATAATAAACTTTCCAATATTAAAAAGGAAACAATATGATATTTTCAAAAAAAAACCTTAGAATGGGAAGATGATTACTATAATCCATAATAAGTTCATAATTTAGTCTAAAAAATCTCTTGTGCTTATTCACACTCATTTATATGGGATGATGAGTCAGCAATAAATGAAATGGTATTTATACATCATCATGTTTATTAATTATTTCACTAGGATGACCAAAATTATGTATATTATGCATGAATAAAAGGCTATAGAAAAGTTAAAAATTTTCAAAATATATGTAGAAAGGGGATTGGGTGTTTACATACTGAATATGAGAATAGATAATGGAAAAGAGTAGACTTGTAATTATTATGAATAATATAAAAAAAATATTAAATTAAACTTCAATGCAGTGCTCCATACATCCCTCAACAAAATGGAGTTTCATAAAGTAAAAAAATGGGTTTATTGGAAATGGGAATACATATGATAACAGAGTAAAAGTTATCTTTGTTTTTCTAGGGAGAATATTTCATTAATCTTGTATATACACAAAATAATTATTTGTTAAATCCAAAATAAAAAATTAATTTCTATGACATGTGGTATAAGAAAAAATCAATAATATGTTTCAATGTTTTTGGAGACCCAGTTTACTAAATTTCTAAAATCTAGATCTCAGAAAATTTTATGAAAAATATAAGGATGGAATTTTTATGTGGTATTAACCCAATGGAAGAAGTTTTAAAATTTTAATAAATGTTTACAATTTTTTTTTGGATTCATATGATGTTAAAGGTTTTGAAAATTCATCATCCTTAACAAATGTTGTTTATAATGATATGGAAGATGTGGTAAATATTTAAAATGATAATTATAGAAGTGAAAATTAAATTGATCCAAAGAAGGTGACTGGATATTCAAAATAATCATGTGGTGAGGAATGTTAATCAGGAAGAAAATATTCCAAATTTCATATGCTACAAGAATAGGTTGAATATGAAAATATTATTAGAAATCATAAAGTTGTAGTAAATACTAGAAGAAATTTTATATTATAAAAAACATCACTTATTTTACATGTTGAGCCAGAATTAGTATCAGAATCCTTCAAACATACAAAATGGGTAGATTCTATAAATAAAGAGTTGGACCAAATAAGAAAAAATGACACATGGGAACTTATTCCATAACCAGTAGGTAAGAATATTATAAGGAAAAAATTGGTATTTGGAAACAAGTTGAATGAACATGAATAAGTTTCAAGAAAAAAAACATGAATTGTTTGTAAATTCTATTCACAAGGGTAAGGTTTGGATTTTGAAAAAACTTTTTCACCAATTATGATATTGGAAACTATCTTACATTTTTTATAGTGGGTTCACACCATTATTATAAAGTTTACCATATGTAATAAAAGTCAACATTATTAAATGGATAGATTGAGGAAGAAGTTTATATTGAAAAATATTATGGTTTCCTACATGATAAATATATAATCAAGGTAAGTTAAATAAATCACATTATGTGTTTAAAAATTTCCATAATCCTGGTACTCCAGACTTCATAGTTTAGTGAAAATTTTGAATTTTTCTAAATGGAAAGTTGGCAATAACTTATACATGAAGGATATGACCTAATTTACACTAATTATTACTCTTTATATTAATGAAATAAATATTTTAGGGGATATGGAAAATTCTTGTAAATAGTTTTATAAATAAAATAAGAATAATTTTTAAGATGTTAAGGATCAGAGAATTAACCTTCTTTATGGACATAAAAGTGCAGCATATGGAAATTTACTTTTTCTAATATCAATAAAATTTCACAAATGATTTGCTAAAAAAAATTAGCATATAATATTCTAATGAATTTTATACTTTTATTTTAGTTAGAATAAATATTAAACAATTTGAAATTAAGAAAAATGTGAATCAAACTAATTTTATAAAGATTATAGTAATTTTTCACTATCTTATAGCCTCATAACCTAACATCATTTCTATTGTTAATTTGTTTGAATGATATTAGTGTGATCCAAAAGAATCACATAATCTAGAATAAATAATAATTTTGATTAATGATAAAGGAATATCTTCTTATGGGTTATTTTATAAACTAATTATTAATATAAACTTTCATGGATATTCTGATTTGAATTGGTCTAGAGATTTTAGTGATTGAAAATCAACTTCAAGTGGAACATTTCTCTTAGGGGAATGTTATGTGAGTTGGAATAGTAAGAAATAGAGTTTAGTAAACTTAATCACAGTGGAAAAAAATATGGTTTTTCCACCCAAACCTATTCAGAGTTGATTTGGAAGAAAGTACAAATGGAATATTTGAAAGTAAAATTTTCTACACCATTGAAGATTCTTTGTAATAATCAAAGTGTCATTGATCTTTTGAAAAATTATGTCAAAAATTTGATATTAAAAACCATTAATATAAAGTATCACTTAAGAAAATAAAAATTTTATGGTGGAGATGTTATACTGGAATACATTTCAAAAAATTATCAAATTGCTGATTTATTGACCAAAGTTATTCCAAAAGAGAGATTTTTGTTATTTAGGCTGTAACTTTATGTTCAACCTTTAACAAATAATTCCTAAAGTTTGTAAGGAAGTCCCCCACCATACTTTAGATTATGATGACACAGGGGGATAATATTTTCAACTTTTTCAAGAAAGGTGGATAGTAAGTACAATTATTTAAAAAATGAATCTAAATATGCGACCTTCATAAAATGGGGGAGAAGAAAAAAATGAAAAAATAGAGAAAATTAAAATGAGGGGGAATTTATCTTAATATAGAAAACAATTTTCTTATCACCAAGGGATGAAATTATTTAAGAAACATTACTTTATCTATTAGTGTATTCTTATGATCCTTTTTATGAGAGTTTCTATGTTTTGGTAAAAGTTATGAAAAAGGGTGTTGTTACAAAGATAAGATATGAAATATTTGAGTGTTGAAAAATAAAGAGTTTTTAAATTTAAAAATTAATGTTGTCAAAAATTATAATTGGGTTATTGAAGATACTTTATGATTTTTTTTCTAACAAGGTTTTGTATTTATTTTCAACATACTTTTATTGTGAATGATTTTGCTAAAATTGTTATAGAAATTTTGTTATGAATATTTTTAAGAATTTTTTGTTATAATTTTGCTGGAGAGGAAGAACATCATAAAGTTGGAAGGTTTTCTTAACTTTGTTAAATAACTTTATTACTAATTCATATAATTATATTCTATTTTTTCATGTTTCCAATATAATTAAGATGTTATGATATAAGATTATGTTCATTGAATAAAATAAAAGTTCAAATACATTTTTTGATCTAGGTGAACCTTACCAGACATAGAAAATGTAGTTTACCAAATAAACATTGTAAAAAACTATTTTTTATAACATTAAAGAAGCTTCGGAAAACATATATATTGATTGAAGTTCAAAAGAGAATTTACTAAAGTGTAGAATCTATTAACCAAACAAGATTTTCTAGAAAAACACTTCAGATAAATCCTCTATAAGAAAATATTCCATTTCAAGATATTAAGTTTGTACAAAGGATAAGTTTGTATAATGAAATTGGATAAACAAAATCACCATCCAAAGATGGAGTATTTTTCAAGAAGTAATATTTTTATATTTTTATAATTTAAAAGGAATAATTCAAAATGAAAATTTCAAATTAGTGCACTAAAAAAGAATATTAAATGTAAATAAAGTATTTATAATTTGAAACAATATAGTCAACCTTCTTTAGTGGGTAAATATAAATGGATTTAGGAAAATGATTTTGTATGATATTTTGTGAGAATAGTTTTGTTACAACCTAATTAATGTTGAATTTTTTTAAGTTATAAAGTTTTCTCCTGAAGGAAAGATCAATTGAAAAAACCCTATTATAAAAAAATATATTGGAAAAAAAAAATTATTTTCATGAAACATAAGATGTTAATGAAAAGAAACAGTTTTAATGATTTTGTTGAAGGGTGTTCATATAAATCAGATTTGTACATATGATTTTTTGTAAATTCATTTGAAAAATAATTTATTCAAATGAAGAAAATTTTATTTACCAAGTTTTTTTATTAGGAAGAAATGGATCCATTATATGGATGAGAATTAGGAAAACATTATTGATATTGTAATATGAAGTTTTCATATTATTTTTTTACTTATGAAGTTTGAGATCAGGAATAAGGATAGAAAATTTTTTCCCCATATAGAGGATTTTAGTTAATTTTATCATTGGTAAAGCATCCAATGGATAGAGAAATATATTCATTGTATAAATTTTTTTATAATCCACACTTTTACAATGTTGTTTTGTGTTTTTTAGGAAATTTTTTACCTATAATAATTCACAAAGTTTTATAATTTTCTTTAACATATGATATTAAGGAAGTTTGAGAAATGTTTCAATGTTAGATAATTAAAAGGAGCTTCCTGAATATTTTAGACGTTATGAGAATAATCAAGAAAATTAAAAATGAGAAAGAGATTTAGAATTTTAGTTTTAGATAATAGAAAGTGAAATTAGTTCCCCACATTTTTTACTTATAAAACACCCATATAAAGGGGTGGAAAGTAAAATGTATTTAACACTATTTATATGTACAAAAAGATGAATTATTTTATAAGTTGTGTCAATATGAGTTTCCAACCACATCACTTCTGAGTTGAAGAATTCTGGGTAGAGTTTTCGATTAGATAATTAGATAGACATTCTAGTTCAGAGCACTAGACAGAGAAATTAGACAAATTGTTTTATTATAGATTTGAGGCTTAATGGTTTTGATAATTGGAGAGATCATAGGTTATAAATCTAGTGTATTTTTAGTGAGGAACATCATAAGTATGTTCACCATACTATCAAAGGGGAACCAAATAGATTGTATCAGACTGAGATATTGATTGGAAATTCTAAATGAAAAATTATTGAGAAAATTTTGAAAATATTGAAATATTTTGAGTTATATTGGTTTTTTAAGAAATTGTTTTAAAAATATTGGAGATAATATAATCAGATCTATCCAAATATAAAAGGAGTCCAATGGGAGTTGGCTCAAAATTGTATTCACTTCTTTCTAATAGTGAATTTTTTTAGACCCATGGGAGTATCCAAGTAAAGGATATAGGTTTGTTCACTAAGGATAAACATTGTAAATATTATGTCCCTAGTTTACTTCCTTATCTTTTCATTCTTTTTATATTGGTATAAAAGATGATAAGGAAAATAAATCTAACAAATTTCAAGCTTTATGTTTCATAAAGTTGAAAATTTATAAGAATAGAATCCTTGATTTACCATATTCCACTTCTCAATGATTCAACGATCCTAAGTAAATTCAAAATCAAATAATTCTAAGAACCAAATACAATATCAACAATATAAATTTTTACAAATAAAATATCATTTGAAATTATTTTGATAAAATTGTAGGATTTATTTTTCCTTTAGTAAAATATATTTTAACAAAAAAATAATATATATATGTTATATCAAGAATGAGGTGGTTATTTAAGACCATATAAATCATTTTATAATTCAAAAACATGATTAAGAAATTACTCATTTTCAAAACTTAGGGGTGGAGAAAATTAAACTTCTTCACAAATAAAATAATTTAAAAACATACATTTAATATTAATTTAAAATAAAAAAATATATGAAAAGATTAAAAATATAAAAATATTATAATAGATTCATTATAAGTAATAGTCACAAAATATTCATCAAAATATCTAACTTAGTTTTAAGAATAACATTGGACACAAACTCTAGACTTATTTTTAACAATTTTACCAAATTCATCCATTTTATTTAAAAAAATCCATTTGGTTCAAACAATATTATCTTTATAGAGTTCAAATAAATTATAAGAATTATTTATAGAAAACTAATTAAGTTTTCCTTACATTGAAATAATCCAATTTTAATTATTCAATTAATCAAAAAAATCAGTTGTCAAACAATCTAAAACAAAAGAAAAACTTTTATGAAAATTTGAAACAAATTTCTTTATTCTTAATACCATAATCAACTTTACCAATGAAATTATCAACATGGTGGTCATAATAAAACATCCATGAATTTGGTATATAATGGGAATGAGTAATCCCCCCCAATAGTTGAAACATCTTGAGGTTTCTATTCACCAAAATTAAAATAATTAAAATTATCTTGAAAATTATCAAAAATAGAATCTTTCTTCAAAACATCATAAATTTTTTTAAAATAATTTTTTTCGTATACAATAATACTTATTTTTTATAAACACAAAAAAATACTTTTATTAGAATATCCAATAAAAATACATTCATAACTTTTGTAAAAAATGTATTTAAGTTATCCTTGGTATTTATGATAAAAACATTACACCCAAAAACATTTAAATAACTTACAATATATTAATTAATGATAAACAATATATATGGGGTTTTATTTTAAAACAATATTGTTAAAAATATTTGTAAAATATAACAATTTGTATTAATAGACTCATCCTAATAACATTTAGGTAAATTATATTCATTTAAAAAAGTTTTATCCATTTCAATAATGGTTCAATTTTTTTGTTCTACAACAATGTTATTTTGTTGTGTTATGGGGTATAAAAAATGTGAAAATAAAGATTTTCTTCAAAAAATATTTTAGTGTAAAAATTAAAAATTGAACATAAATTATCACATATAGTAGAAAAAATTAAATAACCTTTTTTATTTCTCACCAACTTATAAAAATATATAAATCCACATAAATTTTCACTTTTATGATACATAAAGAAAGTCCAAGTAAAACTATGATAACAATCAACAACTAAAACAACATATTTATCACTTCCTAAACTAGTAACATTCATAAGACCAAATAAATATAAATGAATAATTTTTAATAGTCTAAAAGTTATAACTTCATTAAAATATTAAAACTAATTCTATGCATTTTACCATTTAAATAAGAATGACAGGTAATTATTTTACTAATTTTTAAATCGGGTAGTGGATACACAAGTCCTTTCTTTAACACTATGTGTAATAGTTGAAAGTTAACATGTCTAATCCTTTTATGTAACACTGGAATATTTTATGAAATATTTTTTCAAAGAAATTTAATTTTTTCGATATCTGGTGTTACACACAACAAATAGTTTAAATGATATGAGATATACTATTAAAATATTATTATTTAATATAATAGTTATCGCCTACCCATTAGAATGGTGGGGATAAATATGATTAACTAAATTATGAAATAATATTGTTAAAAAAATTATATAAAATGAATTATTTTGTGACCAATTAATTATTATTGAAAATGAGAACCATTCAAAAATAAAGGAAATATTTTTTGGAAAAACTATTTTTATGTGCACAGACATATTTTACCAGTATAAATTAAACAAATATATTTTGGTTAATTATTTTAATAAAGTTTATATATAATATATTTAATAAAAAATTTATCGTACATCTTTTGTATTTTCTAGATATGAGATAAGAATAAATCCAATTTTTTTTCTTAAAAACAATTTTTTTTTCTAAAAAAATAGTTTTTTGAATATTGTGAACTTATTTTAAATTTACATTTTTTTAATTTTTTAGAATTTGTTTGAAATAATAGTATTCATTTTTTAAAATTATCAGTGATTATTAAAAATACTTGTTTTTATTAAGAATTTTTATTTATTTTAAAGCATTTAAATACCTCAAAATTATTTTAATATTGTTTTAAAAGTAACAGTTGTTCAATTATATATTTATTAATACAATTTAGGTAATTGTAATCAATTCCATATAGAATTTTCAATATAAAAAATTTTTCTTTAAAGCATTTTCTCTTTAGAAAACTAGTTTCTCATCACATCCACAGGTTTAATTTTAAATTAAATTTCTCTAATTATATGAATGAATTTATAATAATGGATTCCATTTTTTGAATCAGAATATCTATATTTTATAATAATTTTAACATAATGTTTTTTAAAAATGAATATAAAAAATAGTAAACATTAATTACTACAATCAATGTTAAAATGGCGTTACCATGTCATCCACATATACTAGAGTTCTTATTGAGATAAAAAACCAATCTTGGAAGTATTTAGGTTAAATATAAATAGATTTTCCAAATAAGTGGTAAGGTTTAAACTATATGTTTTTATTTTAATTATTCTTATAACTCCTTCAAATATTCTTAAATTATGATGATATAATAACATCAATATCTCCCATATAATTATATTTTGTTATGGGAATAGAATAACTTATACCCATATCCTCTTCCATAAAATGGGATATGAAATCATCATTTGTGTGTAGGGAAGATTACCACATCATGAATTGATGTTATTCTTTTTCCATCACCTCTTCTCATGGATGGATATAATGACGGATTTAATTTTTATATATGATATTTATGATATTATTATACTTCTAAAATTATAATATTAGAAATACATTTTTTTTCTTATGACCTATTGTAAAATAATAACATTGTTTATGTGTACGGAGGACTACCACCTCACGAACCAATGTGATTTGTTTTTCATTACGATTTTACATGGATGGTAATAAGGATAAATTAAATTAATATATGTGGTATTTTTAACAAAATTATACTTCTGTAATTATTATATCACATATACCTTCTTACTTTCCATCCAGTTGGGGATCTGATAATATCATTCGTGTGTATGGTAGACTACCACCTAGCGAAGCGATGTGATTTTTTTTCACTAACACTTTGTAGGAAAGGTTACTAGGGAGAAGTTAATGAATATATATATATATATATGACACTAAAATGATTATATGATGGTAATATATTATTTACCTTTCCTTCATTTCATCCTTCAAAGAAATGTAAATAGAATTCATGCATACGTATGGTCTACCATCTCCACGAATGGTGTATTTTATTTTTATCTCTAACTTTTATAGACTACTAAAAATATATATATATTGAATATATATTTATATGATATTTATATCATGTGGCATCTCTCACTCTTTCTAAAGGCACTAGGTACTCGGTACGAAATTTTGGGTAACCGATACAGTCAGTGTTCAAAATTAAAATTCTACATTATGTTTATATCATCTAGAATATACCCCCAAAAATTAAAAACCCATACAGTAGATTGAAACAATTCAAATACACATTGTTTTAGAAAAATTAAAATTTTATTGTAATATAGAATATAAGTTTCATTATAAAGAAATTACCAAACTCTAAGATCTCATTACTCTCCTTCTTATGGGCCAAAAAAAGAGCATTTAATTAAAGAAAAACATTGAATAATTCTATATGAAGTTTCAATCTTCAGATCTCACAACAATCCCATGTGTATGATAAATGTGAGTAACTTATTAGCCTTATGCGACCACATATGGTTTATAGGACTAAAAATGTGCTAAGGGTCAATGATTGATACTACCAATAATCCATCTAAAAATTTACAAGATGAACTATAATTTTGGGGGAATATATGGATGGTTAAATCCATATAATCTATATCTTGGAAACTAAGCCTCCTCCAACTTCCTTCTTTAATATTACAGAATACATGAGGAATTTCCTATGGGTTTTAACATCTATAACTCTTTCATCAATCTTCCAAAGATCTCAATCTTTCATTTTTCTCCTAATGAGTACTAGATTTTGATCCCTGGAGGAAAAAAATCTCTATTATTCATAATACGTACCTATTTCTTATCATCAATATTTCATCAGGGGGATACCAAACCCCACAACATCTCTAACCATACTGCCATGATCTAAACATCACCACTGTGAATTTGAGATGATTAATTGAAAAATAAATCCCCGTAATTGGTCTCTCATAGTGAAGAGGCCCCCACTATTTCAATAAACATGAAACAAATTCTTAGAATATATTACATGATTATCAAATTTAGTTATCTAGGAGACAGGATACTAGATTTACATGAAAAGATAAGTATGTTTCATCTACTTCTACTAAACAAATCATGTGAACTAGTCATGTTAAGTTGTTATACACGATGATTCATCTAATGGTATATAGTGCAAGAATATAAAGGGAATTCATAATTTACTCCAGAGACCCAAGTTATATGATCTCACCTAATAATTTGTATTCATTAATTAATAAGATGTTTGGAATCTGATGGAAGGCCTCTTTATGTACTCCCAATATATTTCATTCCATGTAATTTAACTGTTTGTTCTCTCAACTACACACCATGTAAGCAAGTTGGGATTAACATGTGGGAACTTTAAAACAACCAAGACCATATAAGGTATTCAAATATGGTCATAATTTTATAGATACACAACATGATAAATTTTATTCTACAATGAACCCACCATTAAAGCGATATGAAATATGATGTGTGCTTAAATTCTATAAAATATGTGATTTTTATTTCATTTTGGATACCATTTCCAAAAGTTTAAATGAGGAAAAATGTGTGATTAAAGAATATATTTGATGTGATTGGATTTTCTTCAAAGATAATACTCATTTCTAGATTCACCATAAAGACAATATATCACAACCAATTCCATCATTGGTCACATATGACATCATTAGAGCTCACTATGTCAAATCATTAAACCTTCACAAACACTTATCTAGACTTAAGCACCATTATTTGTCCCCAATCACCATAATCAACCCTACCATTGCCCCCCCCCCCTCCTTAATGAATATTGAAATTTTCCCCTACACCATGACCTTATCTAAACCAAAAATGCCTCCTCTATGTCACCATCCAACCCACCATCACAGATAGAAATTTTGAAGCATGGATAATTGTGATGGTTGGTGAAACAATTCTATATGAAAATATAAAATAATGGTTGATAGGGGTGGCATTGGTGGAATGTTTGATTCTATCGAACCAAATTATTATTAACAAGAAAATTTGATGAATAACACATAGATATTGAAAATTTTGATGATGTTTTGGAAAAGAAGAAGTGGATTTTAGTTTTATATAACTATAAAAAATCACTAAAAAACTCACAATTTAAATTCTATAAAGTATGGAGTGAAAAAATATAAATGAAGTCATAACTTAATTTTATTTCACTAAGATTCTAATCTGGCATCAATATTCAATTATAGGTTCTATGAATAATGAGATTATCCCAATCCATCCTAGGGTATTTTCCACACTGGTAGTGAATAACACATTATATAGCGATTAAAATTTAATTTATATGAAAAAATAGGTTAATTGAGTAATTTAATAAAAGGATTAAAATGGTCTGATACAAGGATCCAAAAAATAAACCTAATTAAATCCTCCCCCACTTAAAACCATCATCCTAAGTGAAATTATTGTGAATTATTTTCAATTTTAGGATCCATTTTGGAGATATTGAAATTTACACATATGATATATTATTAATTTATTAAATAAATACTAAATACCCCTAAAACACTAACCAGCTTAGAATCTCATAAAATTATACCTGAATGGTAAAACTCATTTCCTGAGATTAATAAAACCATTAAAAAAAATTACAAGGTCATTTACTAAGGTGAATTTATCATTTTACCCATTTTAATAGGCTGAGGACTTTGAAACTCAATAATGATTTTTTCCTTCCTCAATTAAGAACCCAATTGCCTAAATTTTCCCTTTCATAAAACATGATTTCCTTCAAAATTAAAAAAATATGATTTCTAAGAATCCAAAAAACCATCCTCATAAAAAAGGTCATACAATTTCACACATGATCCTCCTGCTTCTGAAGGTCCAAAAACCTTTAAGGACCTGAAAAAAAAATTATGAATATATCCTATCTCTATCACCTACATATAAGGTTTCAATTACAAAAACTCACACTCTTTCATGATCATAAAATAGCTCAATAACTTTTCAAGTTAATTCCCTGACCCATGCATGAACTCACCGCTAATGAATCATATCAATGTTTTTCACCAAATTCTTTTTTCAAGACACTAGATACCCATCTTCACTAAAATAAAGTGAAACCACAAACTAATAAAATCATTTTTAAATTTTTTTTATAACAAAGTATTCTCTTTCAAGAGTGTAAAGCTCCAAATAATTTGTTATTTTACCCAAAGTACTATCCCATAAATACAATAAAATCTTGATAAAATATAGAAATTAAAACGCAAATAATAATACTACACTGACCTCACTCAATCTCAAGTTGATACATTCTTTGAGGCTTGACATTACTTAGTTTTAATATTCTAACATGGTTTATATGTTTTTATTTCTATCACCTATAAAAGAGGTAAAATAGAACCTTTAAATGCCTTTTTTATATCACTATTTTAAGGGAACAATGCATATAATCTTAACTTCGATGAGGTCCACATCCACCATGAAGGATGTGCTAATTAGGTTTTTACCGCACCTTCATAAAATATACCAATTGGAATATCTATAAATTACAACCCTCACCCCATAAAACACCATGTAATTGGACATGACATCATCAATAACATGTTCCACCACTATTAAAAGTAGATCATCCTAACATATTCATATGATTCTTAATTTTATTCTCCAAAACCTAGGATAACACCTAAAAAACTTGAGTGGTTAGGCCCCCAACTATTGAACCACATACTTACTTCACTACTCAAGATAATTGATTTACCCATTATATCCTCTCATTATGTTGCTAGATCTTCCATATAATGATAATGGATAAATAATTAGATATTCTTACACATTCAAAAGATCACAATCCACATATATGTCCTTTTTAAAAATTATATATCATGACACCACAACCGAAATTATAAGGGAGATATCACTATCTGAACTCTTCAAGAAACAACTAAACTCACACTAAAAAACTAAAACAATATTATTTATCTTCATACCATGGGTGATACATCATTCCTATTTATCTAAGGTTTTACTTCTATAAATAAATAACTGAACGATTTTGAAGGTCCTAGAAAATAAAAACACAAAGTTATAGAAAGAATCATAGAGTCATTTGTGATACAACATTTAAAATCCCATACACTAAACAACCAAAAAATCATCTTTATATATTTTTAGGTGAGTATTACTATAATGATAATATCATAGTAAGAAGAAAAAATCTATATCACTAGATGATAATTATAATAAAAATAATTACCCTTCATCTTACCATTTACCATGGAACAATCCCTTCACAAAACAAATTATCATATCTATCAGATGAATGAATCCTTTCTACCTTAGGTAATAGATTCCCCCCTTATTGGAATCAAGGTTATTACAAATAAAATACTATAATTAGATATCTTGATCCCTTCAATGTGATTTCCAAGGGTCACTCCCTTAGTGATGAGGTAATGAACAACTATCACATATTAGATAAACTCTCACTAATGACTGAATATAAGAAGAAAATCTCATCATGGGTAGTATGCTAATTGAGGGGGAACCGAACCCATATATCATATAGAGGACCCACTTTGTTGTTCCAAACACCCATTTTTATGGAGCTCTGATCTAGAACTTCATATGAGGAACAAGATGTTATTCTTCTAAAACTAAAAAAATAACATTTTCAATATCTAGATAAAATAAAATAAACTCTAAAATCTCATGATAGATCTCCTTGATAACTAAATAATATAATTTATAACACATATAAGTTAAAAATAATATAACTTTTATAGAATAAGGACCAAAATGATATTTATGTGATAAATAATAAGTCTATGGGATAAACACAACTACTTTTATTAAAAATTGAAGAATAAAATTATAGGATTAATATATTAAAAAATAATCCCACTCACCTATTTATATAATATTAAAGCTGGTATATTTAGTGCAGAAACCATTTAAAATCTATGGAAAATTACCATAGCCTTTCTATCTATTCAGAAAACCCTCTTTTTGGTCAAATCGATTGGATAATACATCACTGTAACATCTGATACCCAATTAATAGGAAAAAACTTATTTAGTCATACATAACCCTCTCTAAGAGTTATATATATAATTTCAAAACATCTATTTTAACATTAAAATTTTCTATTAGAGTTATTCTTATGCATGCCATAGAATTTTTTGAGTTTTCATCATCCATATCCATATGTTACTATTCCTAATACCTAGTTTATCATCATTTTCTACTTCATCTTGAATTTATGTACTTCATAGGCTCCATAAAAACCTAATATTTTATTATATATTTCTATTTAAATATTTTTAATTTCTTTGATAACTTTTTATAAATAAAGCATTGGATTTAAGTAAACTATGATATATTATTAAATTATTATTATTTATATGTCACTAGTATAATCTTATCAGTAAATTTGAGGCATTAATAAGAATAACCATAATATAAAAAATATGTTTATAGTTTTTATATAATGATAATTCATTGATTAATTTAAAATATAGTTTTTAAGAGAAGACAATTAAATTAATTTATACCATTTTTAGAAATTTAATTTTATGAAATGAATATAGTTTTTTAAATAATAATTTCAATATTATCTTAGGTTGAATTTCTGAGATTTTTGGGAAATTTCTTTTTGTTGAATATTAAAAAATACCGACTTTTACTAAAAACTATATTTTTATATAATGTATTTACAAAGTCATATTTTTTTATTTTATTTTAAAATATAATTACTTCATATTTATTAAATATGATAAAATTAATTTCATTCGAATCAAAATTAATCTTAATTTTGTTATAAAAACATTTTTATACTTAAAAATTCATTTTTATGGAAAACCTTTCTTCATCGTGTTTTGCAGATGTATTTTAAAATTAATGTCTACCACCTATAAAGATTAAATTTCATTAAATATATTCCATATTTTTAAATAAAAAAATTAATACAATATAATAATTTCAACATAAATTTTTTCCATTATGAATTATAACTGAGGTAAAAAATCATTACAATGGTAAAAGTGAAAAAGGGTTAATGAAGGGTTAAACTAAATATATAAGGGTTAAATGACCTCAAAAAATGTATAAATCCAATTATATGCCATATTTTGACACTATTTATTATAATATTGAAATATTATTCCTTTTATACCCATTTGGATTGATTAATAAATTAATATATTTATATATTCGGAAAATTTACAAGTGTGTCCTCTCTCTCACTTATAGAAAGACACAATCTATCATCTCTTCTATATACTTATATATAATCTTATATATGATCATCCTTACCAAAATACTTTCATAACATCTATCCTCGTGTCCTAAATGACCTATTTTAATCATAATACCATGCTAAGAAGGCTTGAGGTATAAACTTATGGTGGTTGTCTAAAGAATATGTATTGTTCTTAACCAAGTTTTTTCTTTTTATTTTCTCATACACCTTGTTAAATTTTGTGACAACCATGATTATATAATAGCATAAGAATAACCTATATACTAATTTTTTTAAATTTAAATGTAACATCCATTATTATTATCCTTTTCCATGAAATGGGAAATGAAATTATCACTCATGTGTACATGTGGACTACCACCAACACTTAGCTATATGATTCATTTTCAATCACTATATTTAATGGTTTGTTATAATAATAAATTTAATGTTTCTATATGATATTTATGAAATCATTATTATTCTATAATTATAATATATTATATACCTTCTTACCTTCTCACTCATTGTGAAATGATAACCTCGATCATGTATACATGTGGACTACCATATGTATAAAGCAATGGGATTCGTTTTTAATTTCTTATTTATGTGGATTATAATAAGGATATGTTTAATGATTATAAATAAGGAACCATCTTTAAAAATTATATAATATTGATTTTTAATTTAATAATTCATTCTCTATACTTAAGGATCTTTTTAGTTCAAGAGTTTTAGAGATTTAGGTCATAACTCGTACATAAAAACCATATAATATAAAGTGGACTCTTCTGATCAGTATCCATTTTTTTCAATTATATAAAAATCTTAAGATAAAACCTGATTTATTTTCAAGAAAAATATTCAATATATTCATCTTGACTTCTTTATTTCCCTTAACCATCATTAAATCATGTTAAAAACATTTTAAAATGTAGGGTTATCATAAAATTTCCCCCAAAGGGAATTATAAAATAATAAAAAACCATTTGTCTGGTGAAAAACATGAATACCCATGAAATTTTTTCATTTATCAAAATATTCATTAAGATAATGAAATAAATCAATGACACATGAAAAACACACCCAGTTTTTTCTCAAAGAAAATAATTAAAACCCATACCAAGAAAATTAAAACTACTTTTCACGACTTAAAGAATCACAATCATAACCTGTTTTAAACCCTTTTTAGAAATAACTAGAGCCAAATTAAATCTATAATAGAAATCCCCTAGTATCTCCCTAATTTATTTCTATTAATACTAGAAAAATACATAATGTAATGGAGTGTTATCTAGGCTAACCCATCATATAATCTATATTGGGCTCACTTAGTGCAACATGGGTGCACCCACCATATAAACTATATCAGGCTCACCAATTTAAATATAGGTGCACCCATCATATAAGATATATTGGGATTGCCCATTTTTTATATAATACTCAAGTACCATATCATGAATAAAAAAATTCTTTAACTTTTTCATCATAAAACATTTCAACAACTCTTTTTAACTCGTACGGAAATCACATTTGGATATTAAAATACACTTTTATTTTAAAAATCCTATTTTAGATACCAAAATACTATGGAAAAGGGAAATAAGGTTTTTCTATAAAGAAACATGAAATATTTTAAATAAATATAAACATCAAATAATGATTATGGCAGTGGGAAATTTCTCTATCACTTTATATGTTAAAATTGAATATTCATTTTATCAATTGTAAAGAAATTTAATCACTCTGTAGAAAGGTTGTTTTTTTAAAAAAATCATTAAAATAAATAAATAAATGTCCTTAATAAGACTATAATTTCTATACAATTAAAATCAAAAAATATTTTATAAATATTCCCAAGGTAGAAAATTGGGTTATAAGAAAAACTTTAAAAATTATTTTTAAAGAAAAGTCGTATACCACCTTGGAGACATATGAATTGTAAGCCCCAAGAAAGTATAAAATTAAATAAAAAATTAAATATAAAGAGAATAGAAAAATTCATTATATAAAATATCAAATCGGATTTATAAAAAACCTTGTAAAAGAATAAAGGTTCATAATATCAAAATATGCCTCAATAAAAAGATATTATGACGAAGTCCCTTACATCAAGTTTGATTCATCATGTTCCTTATTTTCTTACTAAATAGTAAACATTTTTAAATTATTTAATTGATCAAGAAATATTTTCATGTTTATTAATAATTTAATTACACTAATTACCATTTCATATGAAATTACTTAATTAACTAAGTTTACATTATATGTTTCAATGATATTTGGCATATGTGCCAAAAATGACTTTGGTATGTTGGATATTTTTTAAATAGGTCATTATTTAAACATATAAATAATGAAAACCATGAAATTTTTATCCTATTTATACATATTTTATAATTTTTAAACCAATAATGTAATATTTTTATAAAACAATTACTACATTATGATCATAGAGATGGTAGGATGTACGTACGCCTTAGTAACATTTCGATTTTTCAAAGATCGTTATTGAAACGAGGAAATTAATATTTAATATTCATAGAACAATCCCCATATCATAAATAAAATATTATTTCATTATATATATATATGATCAATGTGATGTGGTGCTGAAAAAATAATCGCATTGCTTCGTGGAGAAGACAATCCACACATACACAAGAATGACATTTTATTTTTAAATGAGTGAAAATGTTAGAAATAAAATGATATATTATATTTTTATAATGATAAATATATTATAAATATATTAATTATTTCACATGAATTCATTAACTTTATTCTTATTACTTTCATTTAAATGTGTTAGTCTGAAATGAATCACATCGATTTGTGAGGCGGTATTCTGTCGTATACCCAAGCGACGTTATCGTATCAACTATGGAATGGAAAGTAAGAAGTTCTATGTGATATTACAATTAAATAATTAAAATTATGTTATAAATATCATATATATATATATCTAATTATAACAAGTCATGGGAGGCTGTGAGGAAATATTAATGACATCAGTTCACGAGGTGCTAGTCTTCCGTACACATGAATGATGATTTCACTTACTATTTGATAGAAGAGAAGATGTATTTTGGTTATTAAATTAACAAAATAACATATAATTATATTAAATATACTTTTTTTATTATATCATCACAATTTATGAATATTTTAAAGAGGTGTAAGAATAAATAAAATAAATACACTCTATTAAGCACGATACCTCTTCTTCAGACAACCTCCTAATGTTAGCACAAAAAACCCTTCATAGGATGGATATATGATAAAAAAATTATTATATTATGTGGTTATATAATTAGGGAATGTATTTGGGAAATTATTTTTCAATAAAAATGGCTTTGATGGTGTGAATAAGAGAGGATATGGTGTGGCCTTTTATAAGTAAGGTGAGTGTCACAATTGTAATTTTTGAAAATAAAAAGGTGTGGCCACATTTTTTACATTTCAAAAGATCCAAAATGTACTATAATAGATCCTTATACAGTTTAAGGTCAATATATATTCATAAAATATATTTTATACAATTTTATAGGTCATTTTAACTATTATCATTTTAGTTTAACCCACGGTAAAACCATTTTTACCTTAACTGCGGTAGAAGTTTTTTACTGTTTTCAAAATTCATATTGAAAAAAAACATTACAATATTATAAAATATAAATTAAGATTATTATAAACATATAATACATTTTAAAAATTTCAGTTTACATAATTTCCATAATTTAATTTAAAATTAAACTCACAGACATGATGAAAGAGCGATTTTTTGAGAAGTGCATTTTTCAACAAAAGATGATTTTATATAAACTCTTTAATAACTAATTATCATTTATTTAATTTAAATTAATATTTATTAAAAAATAATTTAACAATATCATTTAAATCATTCTTCATTTTGAGCTTTTAATGATTAAAATATAGAAATATTATGCACTTTAAAACAGTTTTCAGAAAAATAGTATTTTTAATCCTAAAAATAAACTTATAATAAAATACTATATAAAGTTGATTAAAAATTAATTAATTAGAATAAATGTAACTTAATAATACTTATTTCTTCCTTAAATTGTATTAAAAACATAATAATAATTTAAAATTTCTTACTTTATTTAAAAAATGACATTTTTTAAAAAATCATTATTTTTCACAATTCACTGAAAAATAAATATTTTTCACAAAAATTTAAATGTAAGTTAATTTTTTTACACTTATTTAAAAAATGATATTATTTTTTTCAAATTAAAATTTAGAAATTTAGAAATTAAAATTTTAAATATAACTTTATAATTAAATAGTTTAATTAAAACTATTTCATTTTTAATTTAAAAAATTAATAATATTTATTTAATGAATGTAACTATCTAATTCATATTAATAAACATGAAAATGATTTATTCTATAATTAAATGGGTTTTTAAATTCTTCCCTCATTTTTTTATTGTGTCCTTGTGATTTTTTTCACTTATTAAACAAGAGGGATATCTTTCCCTCATAACATTTTCCTATTCTCATGTTACTGCTTCAACCATATGGGTTATCCATAAAAAAACCTAGAAAATCACATTATTCTTAAAAACATTCTATCTATGGTTAAGAATACTAATAGGCCACTCCTTATAAAAATTATTCTCTTCCAACTGAATAACATTAGTGCTCAAAACATGGGTTGGATTAAGTACATATTTCTTTAACATTAAAACACATGATATATTGTATACATGGGTTAAACTCAGAGGTAAAGACAGTCAGTAGGAAAATGATTCAACTTTATATAGTATTTTATATATTTCAATGAACCTCAAACTTAGGTTTACCTTTTTAACAAAACATATATCAATTTTCCATGGATATACTTTAAGAATAACATGATCACCAACCTCTAAAGAAAGATATTTCCTCTGGGTATCTGCATAACTTTTCTACCTGCTCTTAGCCATCCTCACATGTTTTTGAATCTCCTACACCTTCTCATCCATTTATTCTACCTAATCTAGTCCCGTCAACTTTTTTTCTACTACTTCACCCTAAAAATATTTCATCCTATATCTTTTTCCATATAATTCCTACAAAGGTTTCATCTGTATACTACTAAGAAAACTATTATTTTAATAAAAATAAATTTATGAAAATGTTTATCTAAAATTACCTTGAAATCTATTGAACAAGAAAAAATCATTTATTTAATGGTATGAATCATTCACTCAGGCTGACCCTCAGTTTAAGGATAAAATTTTTTAATGAAATTTAATTCATTACCCAATGACTTATGAATTTCTTTATATAAATTATATGTGAAACTGGGATCACAGTATGATACAATAGAGAAAGGATCTCCATGTAACCTAACTATATCCTTTAGATATAGTCAAGAGAGCTGATAAAGATACATAATATCTTGAATGGAAATGAAATGTGTAGGTTTAGTTAATTGATCAACAATAACCCAAATTAAAATGTTACCTCATGAAGTCTTTATAAATACCAACTTGAAATCCATTTATATGTTATCCCATTACCACTCTAATATTGGAAAATATTGAAGCATTACCTATGTTAATTATTTTTATACTTTAACCTACTCACAAGTCAAACATTTCATGGTAAAATTAGAAATATCTCTTTTCATACCATCCTAGAAATAATACTCCTGATGGTCACGATACATCTTAATAATACAAGGATGATTGGAAATTGGGGAAATATGCGCTCTAATCAATAAATATCTCTTCAAATAGGAATCAAAAGGAACAAAAATACCATTCAAAATTTTATTACACCTTATTAATTAACATTAAACTTGGAAAACTTATCCTTCTTAGAAGACTCTATATTTTCTAACAAAACAAGATCCTCCTTCTAATTATTCTTATTTTGTGATGAAAATTTTGTCTATAAGAAAACCTAAATCAACATAGAGTATGTCCCAACATCCAAAAATTCTAGGCCAAAATTCATCAAATCATTAACTAAAGGGATATATTCCAAACACAAAATGGTTAATCTTCCAGTATTTTTTTAACACAATGAATCGAAAAATTTTATTTATTTTCAAGAATGGTAATCAATATTGTGACCATAATCCTTTATCTATTCTATCCATCTTCTATTCCTCATGTTCAACTATTTCTGAGTAAAAATATTATTAAAACTTTTGTGATCGGTTTATCTCTCACAATTTACTACATATAAATAATGCCTCCAAATTATAAAAAACATAGAAACTAATTATAGATCATGTATAGGGTAATTTAACTCTTGAGTTTTCAACTAACATGAATCATAATCAATTGTCTAATAATTAAACATCAAGAAAAAATGAAGTCCCTTCAATGAAGAAACTCTATAAATGAAAAAAAAAATCATTTAAAGAATTCAAGACCAAAAATAGATTATTCTAAAATATTCTATTTTTCTTTTAAAAATAATCATCATGTTCTGTTTTCCAAGTAAATTTAACTCCTTTTTGGGTTAACTTAGTTAGTGTAAAATAAAACTTAGTAATTTTGTAAAAATTGTCAGTATTAACTTTCTAATCTATAAAATCTACAAATCTTCATGTAATTTGTGGGTATTGGACATTCTTTCATAACATTTGTTTTATTAGGGTTAATGGTTATGCTATATTTATAAATAATAAGAAAACAGTAAGCAATTTTTTGTAACCAAAATTCACACTTATTAAACATTCTATATAGTTTATTTTCATTCAATTTTTTCCAAAAAAATCTTTAGGTATATTTCATGTTCCTCATAACTTTTATTATATACTAAGGTATCATCAATAAAGAAAACTAAAAACTTATCTAGGAACTCATGGTAAAATCTTTTAATAAGGTCCATAAATATAGAATGTAACACCCTAACTACAAAATCTCAGAGCTGGTGTATTACTTTATTACATTGGAATGATTAGAAGGAATCAAATCCCAAATTACTTAATAGTGTAGCAATTTTGGATAGCTATATTGCATACATGATATCCATAATAATTTGGTAAATATAAAATTAAACATAATACATAAAAAATAATAAATTACATCCTTGAAAACTAATTCGATGATATATTCATCACAACTTGGATAAAAAAACATATTAAGTGTGATATAAAATGTTCAGTAAGGGAAAGTAAAGTGGTAGTAATAATGAATCAATAAGAATAAATCAACATGGAAAGGTAAATAAATAAGAACAAATTTCATTTAAATAACTAGATAAGGAATAATTAATCTGGAAAGGTATGAAACTGAAACACATTCTATTTAATCAATTAACATTTAATGAAATGAATCCATATATTGTATAATTTGAAAACATCATGCATAATAACAATGATAATAGAAATATCTATGAAGTAAATTCTTAGTTATTGGGAATCATGTCTGAGGAACATTAAAAAATATGACATCAATACCTTTCCTAATATGATTTAAAACTATGGGTAGAAACTCGTTTAATTTGGGTAACTTATTTTTCTCATGAGAACCTATTGATTCATCTAGGGGCTATATAAATTTTGTATCCCACCCATCACTGATTGTCTATAGCATTCCTCATATCAATTTAATCAGTAAATAATATGCCTTATCAGAGATCCATGTTGAATGAAGAATATATTTTTTTAAATATTTCCTCAGTGGAGGACAAGTAAAAATAAGGTTTGTTGATTTTCATTAATGGAAATACCATTGAAATATTATTAAAACATTCTTGAGGAAGATAATCTTTAAACACTAAAAAGTGTCTCATACAACTTTGCAGCTTTTAAATCATAATCCTTAATAATTTATAGCATTAATTGTAACTTATAATATCATAATAGTAAGGAGATTCAAGATATAACATGTAAAACGTCATTTTATTCACTATATAAAAGATAGTTGGTGTATAACAACAAATAAGTCTCAATAGAATGTAAATTGAGACAAAATCCATTACTATTTGGTAACTTTAGAATTATGATCCCCATGAAAAAATTCAAATTAAACTTTCAATACCATTATTGTAAATTTACTAATGATATAAAAACAATAGGGTTAGTAGATACACCACACAAAATAAGTAAGTTTTAAATACGACATTTATCTCAGGGATATAAAAAGTGAGATGAAAATCCATTATCTTAAGTTTGACATGTCACATGTGTCTTTATATTCTTTAATAATTAAATTTTTTTAATTATATACTTTCTTTATAAACATTTTCATTTTTATTATTACTATTAGTTCACTTATTACAATGTGTTATACAACTACTTATATAATTAAGATTACATCGGGTGTTTTTTTTACCAAATTTTGTTCATGTGCCAAAACAACTTTAGTAGGTCAACTATGTTTAAAGGGGTAATTATATAAACATATATTGAATAATAATAGTGAAATTATTATCATATTTATAAATAAATTGTAATTTTAAAACCAATTATGAAATATGGTTATGAAAAATGAACCAACGCTACAGTCATTGAAACGGTAGGCAATACGTACGCATGAGTAACATTACCATTTTTCAATGATCGTTATGGAAAGAAGGTAAGTAACATTATATTTTTATATAATGATAATTATATCCTAAATACCATTTTATTTAATCATAAATACTTATATATTTAATTATTTTTATGTAAAAGGATTCACATTATGTCGAGGAGGTGGTTGTCCATGCGTCTACGAACAACGTTATCACTTTTTAGTGTATGAAAACTTTAATAAGGAAAATGATATATTATATTTCCAAAAAATTTAATTATTCTATTAATATTATATATATTTCATGTATGTCATATTTTTTAATTAAATTCATCCTTAGTACATTCCACATATAACGTGAATGAATCACATCGCTTTAAAGAGGCTATTGTCCACACTTACATAAAAGATGTTATCGTATTCCCAAAAAATAGAGTGCATAAAGGTATGTGACACAAAAAAGTAAATAGTAATAAATAAATTATAAATATCATATATATCATATAAAAATAGCATTTCTATCAAAATGACCACCATGAGAGGTTGTAAAGGAAAAACAAACAACATTATTTCAGGAGGCGTTAGTTCGCAGTACACAAGAACAACATGTTCGTTTCCCATTAGATGGAATTATGTATAATTTTAGGTCAAACTCATATAATAAAACATCTCAGAGAATTTATGATATTGATGTTATAATATAATCATGTAAAAAAGAAGAGTTTAGGGGAGGATAATTGAAATAAACAAAGTAGCTTGAGGAATGATGGTTTCTCTTCTTTCGGTAACTACTTTTGGTTTTCACAAAAGGGATTCATTCGATGGATTCCTTCCCAAATAGAGGGATATAGGATGATTTTAGGTATGTTGAGATATTATTTGATCAGTTTTTTGGAAATCCAAATGGATTTATAGGTGTGAATGAGTGGTTGGGGTGAGTTTTTTTTATATTGGAGGAGTGGCATTCTTGTAAATTTTTGAAAAGGGAATTCCGATGATGTGTTTCCTCAAATAAGTGGCTGAAATAATGGAACCCATTCATTAAAATGGATTATGGATTGAAATAATACCATCCAATAGCTTTTGGACAAGTTTCTAGGTCATTTTGATCCTTATATTTAAGGTTTAGTGCCTTATTTATCTAATTTTCCTCTTAATAACATTCACTAATATTTTTGGAAATATGAAATTATTATATATTATAAGTTTTGATGATTAAAAATATTAAATCCATTTTTACAAATTCTAATAAAAAAAGTTAAAGAAATTAATTTAAATTTAATCCCACATACAGGATGACCAAGTGTGTTTTTAAAGTAAAAATATTTTAAAGTTTGATATGTTTTTATATCGAATTTCACAGTGAAATTTATTCTAATTATATAAATTAGATTAATTTATTTATTATAGATCTATTTTAATTTTAAAACTAATAAAAACATAACTTGACATTAAAAATTTAGATGAAAAATTAGTTTTGAATTAAAATTCATTATTTTTTACTGTTCTTTAAAAAATAAAAAATCTCATAAAAATACCACAAAATAACCGTAAAATAATTTTGATATTTCTATATCATAAATGAAGCTTATTTTTACATATTAATTTTATAAAAGTTAAAAAATTCATATTTTAAATAGGTTCACCATTAAATGGTGATAAACTGCCTTTATAAAATTATATCTTTTTATGTGTCAAATTGGGTTTATTCTTATATTATGCTTAAAAAGACTATTGTATGAATGTAAAAAATATTTTATTGAATATATAATATATAAATTTAATTACTATTCACTAATAGTAATTAATATAATTTATTATGATAAATCTCCTTTTTCACATAAAATTTATCTTATAAAATCATTCCCTTTATATTCATTTGGTTTCTATATTTATTTGGTTTCTATATTCATTTATAATTAATAGGTAACAAATGAATTCAACTATATATTTTCATAATTTAGTTAATAATAATAATAAATTAAAATTTATCAGCTAGGTTATATCTTATTATATTATATTCTAATATTTTTAATAATATATTATTGTTCGGTAAAACTTCATCTTGTGTGTTACGCAAGACATCAAGGAA
The DNA here is from genome assembly GCA_963277665.1 of Viscum album. Classification (NCBI taxonomy): domain Eukaryota; kingdom Viridiplantae; phylum Streptophyta; class Magnoliopsida; order Santalales; family Viscaceae; genus Viscum; species Viscum album. Next base: position 129,533,748 of record OY728163.1, read on the forward strand.
ATTCAATATTTCATGTAACACAAACTAAACTTAGTGTTCCGTGTAGAGAAAGCTAAACTTTATGTTTCATGTAGCATAATCTTAACATGGTGCTTCTTTTAAAGAAATCTAGGAATAAAAAATTAAATTTATTCTAAAAGGAAAATATTGTGAAGTCTTGGGGTATTACATTCTCCCCACCTTAAATAAATTGTGTCATAATAATTCAAAATTTATCTCAATAAACAAGGTATTAATATTTAAAAATAAAATATTGTTGAAAAACCCACATCATTAATAACTTTAATAAAACATCTTCTGAATAAGAGATAATGAGAAGTACAATGGTCATGTAACTCGGTTACCTAGAAGGAGAACATAGGTGGGAATTAGAAACATGGATATAGATGAAAAATATAATAATAAAGTTCTAATGGAGAGTGATAGAGAACATGTTCATCTTAAAGATAATGACCAAAAAACCATAAATCACTATTATGAAAAAGGTCCCTGATATCATAAAAAATGATGATGATTGGGCAATATTTTTGTTTCAAGTCCATTTTTCATATATATTTGGAATTTATTCACTCAATAAAAATATAATTAAATATACATTTCTATTTCATAAAAAACTCTTATCCTTTAGTTGTTTGTTGAACCATTTATACTTTATTTCTTAACACATGTTTCATCACATGGTAAAGTAATGTGTTAACCTCTAAAATATATATCAAATGACTATATTTACCCATTTTATAAATGATTATGTTTTCTAAAAGATTATGATCCAAAACTTTTTAATGAAGGTCACTAAATTTCCAAAATGAACTTACCATTATCCTCCAATCAACATGAAGTATCTCTTTAATCATCACGTACTAAACATGTCAACGCCTTCTTCATGTATTCTCTGGAAATATGGTAATAACTTGAATTACCATAATACTTTATTGGAAACATGCATTATTCCTTATTTATTATGTAAAACACAATTTTTTAGATATATTCCATTAATAGAAAAAAAAATTAAACTCCATCAATGGTTATATAAACCACTATGTTGACAAATCATTAATCAGTTCTAAGGTAGTTAGAACTTATCCAATTTACATTATCTAAATCAATCATATCTTTATTCAAATTTCATTACCTTAACATTAGGAACATGTTAAGAATTACCTTTCCTTCAACCTTGTGTTTTCCAAAAATTACAATTTTCTACTAAATCACTTTTCATGGTTCTATTCAATATATGATCTCAAATATTTAATCAAAATTTATTATAGTGTTATGATTATATATTTGATAATTCATATAATAATAACATTATCAATAAAATAATTTTACAGAATACTTCATAGATCCAAATTTAGAAGCATATTAATTATTCCACTTTGGTTGTTTTAATAACATTTACATAACCTTGATCTTGTATCTTCTTCTAAGGTACATTCCCTTGATGCTTGGGGAAATCATTTGAATAGTGCTCCATCTCCTTGTATTGTAACACTTAATAGAAACGTTTTACTTCTTTGTATTGAACTATTTTTCTTAGTGACCCTTTTCTCCTTAAATATAATAAACTCCCAATCCTTTCAATCATTTACCAGGGTGATTCTTTCCATAGTTATCACATGTGGGAAAATCATTATTTCCCTTTTTATCTTTATCTATCATTTGATCTTCCTCTATATTATTATCTTACTTCACTTTGAATACATAAGACTTGTAGAATTTTTTCTCTCTCTTGATAACACATAAAACTATTTCATCATATGAAGAAATATTTTGAGACACAAGTGTCATTCAGTGACATTGATTAATACCCTCAAATAAATTTTCAATATTTCACTGCGTGTTGCGTATAAAATCTATATCATTCCTTGATAAACTTTTAAAAGTTTCTTTATACTCTACAATACTTTATTCCTCGTTTTACTTTAAACTAAGTAACTTTATTTTCATCTTACTTTATTGGTAATGAGGGAAATATTTATCAAATAATATGTCCTTAATATCCTTCCATTCCATTATTTCTATCTCTTATTCCTCCCTTGTATTCTGGATTAACAAACACCATTGATCTGCATCTCCATTGAGACAATACACTACAAGTGTAACCTTTTCCTTTTCACCACATCCCAATTCCATAAATTCCTTCTCCAAAAACTTAATTCACTTCTCATCCTCCATTGAGTTACTAGTACCACTAAATGATGGGTGCATATATCAGATAAAGCAATCAAACATCAAAGAATCTCATTGTGGAATTTGTTTCACCATCTGGGAAAGGTTATCTGTCATCACCTAACTAAGTTTCTCTAATATATCCATAACATTATCAATTTCAATAATAGCTATAATGGATATCTAGGTAAGGAAACCTCTAAATTTACCATGGGTACTAATACCATTATTCCTTCCATTCACCATTTCTAAACAATTGCATTTACTGGATTAGATCATAACATTATGTAACATAATGTATAATCTCAATAATAGTGAAAATAATTTCATAAATTGAATTTTCTTCCATAAATAATCTCATAATAATATAAATAATTTCTTTGTGGATATCTTTACTTTCGAATCATTCATAATGGTTTGTAAATAAAATGTCAATTTTCTTAAGAGTATCCCCTGAGAGTGTCAAACCAGGTGTACAATAAGACCCATTTTGTGTGTACAAGGTTTTTCTTGAGTCATACCTGATGCACCTTGTTAGAGTTATTACCCCTATTTATATTTGTTCAAAAACAATATCCACTTGTAGTATCAAGACATGTATGTATTTCTAGAAAGTCCGATATAGTCTCTAATTTACAAAAATTCTTGGATTTTATTCAAAACTTACACTCAAATTCTATCATGGGGTTATGTTCCCTAACCTAATTTTTCTAAATATAGTTTCCAAGGTTTCTTCTAAGCTTAATTTTATACCAACTATAATTCCCTATCCATAAAAGACGTAACCCGGTGCATTACTTTATTACATTAGAATTATTACATGGAATCAAATCCTAATAGACCGAATAGTTTAGTAGTTATGGAAATCTAAATTAAATACATGATACAAATAATACATTGGGAAGTAGAGAATAAAACATAATAAATAAAAAATATAATAAAATTAATCCTTGAAATATCATTCAAAGATCTCTTAATCATAACCTGGTTAAAGGAAACATAATATGGGTGAGCTTAAATTCTCAGTAAGGGAATGTAATGTGAAAGAAATAATAAATCAATAAGAATAAATCAACATGGAATGATAAATAACTAAGAACAAATGAAATTTAAATAACTAGATAAGGATTAATAAATATATGAAACAAAGAAGCTAAAACACATTCCATTTTATCAACAAACTAAGGATGAAAGGAATCCATATATTTTATCACATGAAAACCTCATGGATAATAAAAATGAAAACTAAAATATCTATGAATGAAATGATTATTTATTTGATGTCATGTCTGAGGAACATGAAAAACTATATCGTCAAGATCTTTCACAAATTCGTTTAAAACTATGGGTTGAAACCCATTTAATTTGGCCAAATTATTTTTCTCATTATAACCTATCGATACATCGAGGGTCTATATAATGTTTGGGCCCCACCTGTCATTGCATGTCCAAATCCTACCTCAAATAGATTTATTAAATAAATAATATGACTTATAAAATATCCATATTGAAAAAATAATCCGAATTTATCAATATTTCCACATTGATGAAAAAGTAACAATAAGGGTTATTGAAATTGATGAATGGAAATACCATTGAAAGATCATTAAATCATTCTTAAGGAAAATAATCTTTAGACACTCAAAAGTGTTCCATACCACTTTGAAGAATTTGAATCATAATCCCTGTGAAGGATGAACATTAAATGAAAATTTTAATATTATTATAATAATTATATTCATGATATAACATTTCAAATGTTATTATATAGACCTTATAAAATATAATTGGTGCATAACAACCAATAAGTCTCAATGGAGTGTAAATTAAGATGAAATCCATTACTATTTAGTAATTGTAGAATTATAATGCCCGTAAAAAAATAAGTTCAAATAAAAATTTAAATACCATGAAGTTAAATTTATCCATGATATAAAATAAAATAGTCAAATTAGATACACCGTTCAAAATACGTATGTGGTGAATATGACATTTATCTAATGGATATAATAATTTAGATGAAAATTCCTTACAATGAGTATGAATTTTCATGTGTATCTTTATATTCATGAATAATAAACTTATATTAATTATTTACTTGATTTAAAACCTTTTATAAGTTTATTATTACTTTTAATTCACTAATTACAATGTTGTATACAACTACATGAACAATTAATTTTACATCAGGTGTTTTTAACCAAATTATGTTCATATGTTAAAAGGAATTTGGTATGTCAACTATGGTCAAAGGGTTCATTATATAAACATCTATAGAATAATAATCATAAAATAATTATCATATTTATACATTAATTATACTTATAAAACCAATTATGATGGTTATTAAAAATGAACCAACGTTACAATCATTGATATGGTAAGTCATACATACATGTGAGTAATGTTACCATGTTTCAATGATCATTATGGAAAGAAGGTAAGTAACATTATATATTTACATATTGATAATTATATAAAAAATTACATGTTATTTAAACATATTTACTTATATATTTAATTCTTGGGAGGTAAAATGATTCACATCACGTAGAGGAGGTGGTAGTCCACACATCTATGAATGACATTATCACCTTTTTAGTGTGTGAAAAGGGTAATAAAGAAAATGATATATTATATTTACATAAAGTTAATTATTTCATGAATATCATATAGATTTAATTTATCTAACATATTATTAATTTAACTATCCTTAATAAATTCCATTTATATAATGAACAAATCATATCTCTTTAAGGTGGTGGTAGTCCACAATTCCATAAACTATGTTATAATATTCCCTCAAAATGGAGTGCTTAAGGTATGTGATACAAAGGAATTAAAAAATAATAAATAAATTATAAATATCATATATATATATATAACATTATGTCTATCATAATTCTTACCATGAGAGGTGGTAACGGAAGAACGAACAACATCGTTTCGGGAGGCGGTAGTTCGTTGTACAGAAGAATGGTAAGTTTTGTTAAACATTAGATGGGATTTTTCTGTTAGTATAGGTAAAAAAAATAGATTAAAAAATATCAATACATTTCGGATACTAATTTTATTATATAATCATTGATAAAAATTTGTGTTTAGGGGGTGGATAATGAAAATAAAATAAAGGATCTTGTGGAAGGATGTTACATCTTCTTTGGGTTACTCCTTTTGGTTTTCACTAAAGGGATTCATTGGATGGTTTTAATCCCAATGGTAGGATTATAAGATAATTTTATGGATTTTGTTAGTTTATTTGATATGATTTTGGGTGATCTAAATGGCTTGATAGGCGTGAATAATTTGGTGGGATGAGTGCTTTTTTATAGTGGAGGATTTGCATTCTTTTCAATTTTTTAAAAAGAAATTACACCCAAGTATTCCTTTAAAAATGTGCCTCAAATAATGGTCTAAATATGATACAGGGGTAATTGGGTATAAATATTTCCATAAAATAGATTTTGGATAGGATTCTAGGCCATTTTGGCCCTTACGTTTAAGGTTGAGTCCTATGTTATGTTAATTTTCCTCTTAATCGATCTGTTTAATTTTAGTCACTTTCACTAATATTTTTTGTAAAAAAATTAATTTGAACTTATTATAATTTATTATTATTCCAAATATGGAATCCATTTTTCCAAATTAAAATCATATAAGTTTCAGAAATTAATTTAAAGTTAATCTCATAGACGAGACGACAAAGCGGATTTTTAAAGTTAAAATGTTCAAAAGTTTGGTAATTTTTTATATCCAATTTAAAAGTAAATTTATTCAAATGACATAAATTTTGTTAATTGATGTATAATTGATATAATTTAACCTTAAACAAAATAAAAAATAAAATTCAATCTTACAAATAAATTAGAAGAAAAATCAATTTTGAATCAAAATTCGGTATTTTTTACTATTGAATAAAAAATGAAACTTCTCTGACAAATACCAAAAAATCACCCTAACTTAATTTTTAAATTTAAATTTAAAAATTATAGTTTAATTTTTTTCATATAAAATTTATAAAATATCCAAAATTCATATTTAAATGGGTGTACCATTAAATTGCAGTAAAACTACCTTTATAAAAATATAGGTTTTATGTGTAGAATTAGATTTGTTCTTATCTTATGAATATAAAGCTTATTAGATGAATTAAAAAAATATTGGACTGAATATATTATATATAAATTTAAATCATATCATTCTCTAATAGTAATTAATTTAACTTATTAATATAAATCTCTTTTTTCACATAAAAATATTCTTTTATAAAATCATTCCCTTTATATTCATTTGGTTTCAATATTCATTTATAATTAATAGGTAACCAATGAATTAAACTATATATTTTCATAAGTTAGTTAATCATGTTTATAACTTTGATTTTAATAGGTAGGTTATATCTTATTATATTAAATAATAATATTTTTAAAAATATATTATTGTTTAGAAAAACTCGGTCCTGCGTGTTATGCAAGCCATTGAGGAAAGGCAGTATTGTGTGTAACACAAGATAACCTCAATGTTTCATATAGATAAAGATAACTTTTATGTTGTGTGTAACATAATATTAATTTTTTGTTTTGTATAAATCAATTTAGGAAGAAAAATTAAATTTACTCTAAAAGGAAAATATTATGAAGTATTGGGGTGTTACACAATAGGTGCATTATACATCCCAAAGGATATAACTAAAAACTGATAATTACTATATCTATTTTCAATCACCATCATCATAATTTTATCCTCCTTTAACTTTAGCTAATGATTCCCAGACCTTATATTAACATTTGAAAAATACTGAACTCCCTTGATCTGATCAAACAAATCATTAATATGAGGCAAAGGATACAATTTCATAACATTGATGTTATTCAAAGAATTGTAATCAATTAAAATTCTCACAAAAATATATTTCCTTTTAATGAAAATAAATGAAACACACCATGATGAAGTAATAGGACAAATGAATCCTTTATCTAAAAACTCATGTAATTTCATTTTCAATACTAAAATTTTCACTATATCCATTGGATAAGTGGGTTTTGAAATAGGATTAGCATCATGAAATAATTGAATAGTAAAATCAATATCCTGGTCCGAAAATACAGCATGAAAATTATCATGAAATACATCCATGTATTGATTCAATACTAGAACATCACTAATTTGAACAGTTTCTTTCTTTTCAATAGTTTGATCTTGGTAACTTTTCTTCCTTATATAATAAATTTCTCATCTTATTGGTAAGTTTCCAATAGTATATAATCATTAAATAAAAGTTTCATAGCTATAAAATCAATCTTATAATTATAAAATGAATTCAAATCCATACCCAAAATGATATATAATTGTACTATGGGAATTTAAATAAGATTGTTAAGAAATATCATCTAATAGATAACATTAGGTAGATTTATATAAATCTTGGTTTATTTTATATTTCCACCTAGATTTTTCACCAAAATCCTTGTATTCTTTTCATGTGGTGATATTCATATTTTATATAAAAATTCACTAAAATAAAAGAATGTGAAGATCCTAAGTCAAAAATGAAATTTTAATAATTCGAATAAAAAATTATCATACCTATCACCACTTCATTTAATGGTTAAAAATAAACTATAGTAGTAGAAAATAACTTTCTTCCACCAATCCATTTTCGATCATGAAAATCTCCATAATATTAAACAAACTTTTTCCAAAAATTAGCATTACGAACCAACTCATTGAAATTAAAACACTTTTCCATTGGATGCCTATCACATACACTATTATTTGATTGTTCGTGACCCTTTATATTATAATCAAGCCCCCTGTGACCAAAATGACCATACTAGAAACAATTTCTAGATCCTATAAAACATTCCTTGAAATGAAATTTCTCACATAGGGAGCATTTTGGGGGGCTTACCTCCAGTATTCTTAGCTATTTGATTCCCAGTTGGCTTCTACCTTGACCTTTTCTTGTGGTTTTTATCTTATGGATCATATGTGTTTTTAAATTCCATCTCAAATTTATTAGCACAAAGAAAAACTTTCTCATAAATTTTAAATTCGTATGCAGAAAAATATCATCATAAACATAGTTTGAACCTTGAGTAAAATCTATTAACTTTACTATTAGTGTACTGAATAAAATATGGCACATACATGGACAATATTGTGAATTTTGTTTAATATAAAACTACAAAATCATCATCTTATTTCTTCAATTGAAAAAGAAATTCTACATCTTTAAAAAAAACCTTAAGGAAATATTTCTCAAAAAAATATTATTGAATGTGTCCTATTCCATATAATCAAGATCATATTTTTCCCTATTATTCTTAACCAAATCACACCATTGATCAAATTATCATTCAAAAAGATAAATTAAAAGATTTATCATTTTTCATTCTAAACACCCTCATTAATTCAAAAATCTTCTTTAGTGAATTGATCCATCCTTCGACTACCACAAGATCTGAAGTTCCGATGAAAGTTAGACAATGTTGTCTCATAAAATTATCCACTATCATTATGATATAATGTGGAATATCTTTATTCTCCTTAGAATGGATACCACCACCATTTATATCTTGTTCCAACTAATCCATCATAGTAACAAACTAATCAGTTCCAATTACAACCATACTTTGATACTTATTTGGATGGATATTTTACTCACATTTATTTTCTACAACAAGTGCCTTGTTTTATATGTGGAACAGCATTCTAAAAAAACATATTTTAGATGAATAAAAAAGGTAATATTCAAATTATATATCATTTAAACTTAACCATAAGGTCAAATGTTTCAAGTAAATACTATTAACATTATCCTAGCCTCTATAATTATCTAAAACTTTTATTTGATACCAACTATAAGGACCTAAACATAAACATTACATAATCTTGAGTTTTAAGTCAAGAATTAATTCTCTATATTTTAGGATCTTTTTAGGTTTAGTGTTTTATATAATAATTTCATAACTCATAAATAATAATACCATACAATACAAAGTGTACACATCCAATCAATATCCATTTTTACAATGATATAAAACTTTTAAGATAAAAAATGATTTCCTTTCATGAAAAATATTTATTAATTTCAACTTAACTTATTCCATTATCTTACCCATCCTTAAATCCTATGGAAAATATTTTAAAACATAGGGTGGGAATAAAATTGAACAGTATGGGGTTTCAAAAATAATTAAAACCATTAGCCTTGTGAAAAAACATGAAAACCCATGAAATATTTACCTTTATATTAATGTTATTTGAGAAAATTAAATAAATCATTTACACATAAAAAATAGACACACTTTTTTCTTTAATAAAATCATTAAAACCCATAAAAATTAAATCAAAACCCTTTTTTGAAAACTTAGAGCATCACATTCATAACCCATTTTAAATTCATGCCATAAATAACTAGATCCCAATTAAATACATATAATAACCCCTCTGGTTCCACCATAATTATTTTCTATTATGAAAAATAATGGTACCCAATGTATTTGAGAACTATTTTTGAACACTCGTCATATATTCTATCTCAGACTCACCCGAAGCTATATGGATGCACCAATCGTATAAGCTATATTGGGCTCACCTCCCATTATCTGGTTGTACCCATCGTATAAGCAATATCAAGATCACATGTTTCTCGTATAATTGTAAAGTACAATATCAGGAATAAAATATTTTATGTTTTCACTTTCTCAACATAAAACATTTGAAAAAAAAATTATACTCATATGCAAATCACTTTCTGATATTAAAATACCATATTCTTTAAAAAAAATTCAATACCAAAATACTCAAAAAAGGGAAAGAAGTTTTTCTTTTAAGAAAACCTGAAACCTAAAAAATGAATCCAAACTCCAAATAATGGTTACTATGGTGGGAAAAGTTATTGTCGCCATATATATTAAAATACAACATCACTTTTTTCCTTTGTAAGGAAATTCACAAACAAAAACCAATGATTCATTTTTAAAAAAACATTGAAATAAATAAAAATATACTTTATAAAACTATCATTTCTATATATTTACATTCATAAAATCATTTTTAAAACATGTACTTAGAAGAAAAATTGGTTTAGAGGAAAAAAATTAAAATATTATTCATCTAACAAGTTTTTTACCACCTTGGAGACATTTGAATCGTAAGCCCCAAGAAAGTATAAAATTTAAAAACATTAAATATAATGAGAAAAAATAAATTCATGATATAAATTTTCAATTTGATTGTATATACAAATCAATAAATAATATAGGTTCATAACAAAAGAAATATTCCTCAACTAAAAGAAATTGAGATGAAGTCCCTTACATTGAGTTTGATTCATCGCATTCGTTTTTTATATTTATAAATAATAAACTTATGTTAGTTATTTACTTTCTTAAGAAAAAATTTTCAATTTTATTATTCCTTTTATTTCACTTGTTCCCATTTAATATAAAATTAATTAATCAATTAAGTTTACATCGGATATTTTGATGATATTTGGTTTATGTGTCAAAAATGACATCGATAGGTTGAATATTGGTCAAAGAGGTCACTATTTCAACATCTCTATAATAATAATCATGAAACTATTATCATATTTATGAATTAATTATACTTTTTAAACTAATAGTGTAATATTATTAGGAAAAATTAACTACATTGCAATCATGGAGATGGTAGGTCATATATACGCATGAGTAACGTTCCCAATTTTCAACCATCATTATAGAATGAAGGTAAGTGATATTTTATTTTATTATAATGATAATAATATAATAATTACTATATTATTTTATTAGACATAAAAATTTACATATATATATGTATCATCTATGTGATATGGTGGTGAAAAAAGTATCAAATCGCTTTCTGGAGGCTGTAGTCCGCATGTACGCACAAACAACGTTATAATTTTTTAGTGGGTGGAAAGATAGGAATAAAGTTGATATATTAAGTTTTAGGATAATATATATGTAATTAATATAATAATTATGTCACATATATTCATAAATATTATCTTTATTAACTTCCATGAAAATCATTAGTGTAAAAAATGAATCACATCGCTCTGTGAGGCGGTAGCCTGCTGTACACACGAGCAATGTTATCATATCTCCACAAAATTGAAAGTCATTATTTATATGGGATATAATAATTATAAAAGTATAATTATGTTACATAAATCAAATATATACATTAATTTCACCATTATAACAATCTGTGATAGATGATTATGAAAAATGAATGGCATTAGTTCATGAGGCGGTAGTCCGCTATACACACAAAGGATGATTTAATCTGGCATTTGATAGAAAGAGAGATTTATTTTGTTTATTAGATAATAATATTAATATCTCCAAATAAGTAATATATTAGTTTTTTATTATCAGAATAACTTAAGAAAATTTGAAGGAGGTGGAGAAGAAATAAAATAAAGACGATCGGTTAAGCATGATACCTTATCTTCAGAAAACCTCCTTAGGTTATCATAAAAAACTTTCCTATGATGGATTTATGTTAATACCAAGGATTCTTGGATATTTTTTATGGAATTAATGAAGGTATTTGAATCATTAATTTCTGATCCAAGGTAATTGAATGAGTGAATTTGAGGGGAGATGGTGTGGCCATTAATAAGTGAGGTAAGTGGCGCACATGTAATTTTTTAAAATAAAAAGGTGTAACCATGTTTTTTACATGAAAAAGGTTCCTAAATGGACCATTATCAAGAATTAGACATTATAAGGTCTAAATAGTTCCATAAGAAAATTTATACCAGTTTTTAGTTCATTTTAACCCTTCTCTTTTTAGTATAACCCTAGATTAACAGGTCTTAACCATAACCGCTGTAAAATATTTTTAGTATTTTAACTATTCATTAGGTCCAAAAATAAGATGAAATTAAAAAACAATATAAATAATTTTTTATAAAAATATTTAATCCATTTTACTAAATTTAATTCACATAATTTTCAGAATTTAATTTAAAATTAAATCTACCAACACGATGAAAAGATGTTTTTTAAGAAGTATATATCCCAAGTAAAGGATGATTTTATATTAACTCAATGAATTGTAATTATTATTTTATGAATTTAAATTAATATTTAATGATATATTATATATTAATTTAATTTAAATCATTCTTAATTTTGGGTTTTTTTGAATAATTAAAATAGAGAAACATTATGCACGTTAAAACTATCATAAAAAAGTCTCATTTTAAACCCAAAAAATAAATTTATACTCAAATCCAATAAAAGATGATTCAAAAATAATTAATTAGAATAAATATAAATAAAAAATACTTATTTTACCAGAAACAATATTTAAAATATAAATGGACTTCTAAATAACTTAATTTATTTAAAAGAAATGAAATTTTTACAAAAAATCTGTATTTTTCATTATTCGCCAAAAAATTAATATTTTCTAAAAAGTCCCCAAATTAGACCATAGGTAAATTTTTATGTGATGATTTAAAAAAAATATTCATTTTTTGAATTAAAATTCTAAAAATTGATAAGTTAAACATTTAAATAAAATTTTATATTAAAAGATTTTATTTAAAACTATTTCCTTTTTTATTTAAAATATTACTTAATATTATTATAATGAATATAACTATATAATTAAGATAAAAAACATGGTAATGATTTATTATATAATTACCTAGGTTTTAATAATATATATTATATTAATTATGTAATAATTATTCTTAATTAGTGAATTAGTATTTACCTTTCTTTTGTACCATCCATAGAAAAGTAGAAACATCGCTCGTGTGTATTTATGGATTACCATCTCCATGAAGAGATTCAAATATTTTTTTCATCTCCAATATATATTAATATTTATAAAATTGTATATAATGATTAAATATGATAATGGTGAAATGATTAAAATTTTAGTGATGATTAAACCATGATAAATGTATAAACACTGGAACTTTTGAATTGAAATATGTATGAAAAATGAAACATTTATCACCAGGAACATAGATTTTGATAAAGAAATGTTTATAAATGGGTTTTAATATTTTATAAGTAAATAATATATGATATTGTATGAATAAATATAGTTTTGGATTTGATCTATAATAAATCTAAATTTATTATGTAAGAGGTTTGAATTCATATGAAGTAGGAAGATACTTGGGTAAGGGTATATGTTATAATCTCATTTCTCTTTAGTATTGTGTATGAAAAAAATACATTGAGGTAAATTATAAGGATTTTATCCATTAAACCCCCTATATATTCTTATACTCATTTTATTCTTGATATTTTCAAGCAATAGTACAATTTTCCCTTCTTTGGTACATAAAATGGATAAGAATCAATTGTTTAAGAAAAAACAACTTTATTTATTCTTTGGTAGGTAATATTTTTTTATATTTCCATGTTTTCATTAAAATGTTTTCAATAATTTTTATTATTGTTCTATAATTACTATTTAAATTTATTTTTATCCATAATTTACATAAAATAATTTTTTAAAAATAAAATTGTTGTCATTTTTAGAATGAGGTACATTTCACCAAATATATGAATGAAATATTTATTTTAATGTATACTACATGAATAAACTTTAGCACTATTATGACTACTAATTTATTTAAATGTTCCATTAAAATTTTCTAAGTTTTTTTCCCATGAGTGTTTATTCATTATTTTTTTTTAAAGTTTTTTTATATTAAATCAGTGATTTCAAAAGGAAAAGGGTATTTTCATCTTGAAATATTCTACAAACTTTTTAAATTAATTTTTCATCTATGAAAAAATATATTGATGTTACTTATGATTCACTATGGATATGATCCAATAATTCTATTCAATTATTTTTTCTAGATGATTAATGAAGATGATGTTTTATTTATAATTCTATAAACCCATTACTTTTATATGGGTTAACAAAGTTACGATGAGATATTTATAAAACCATTACTTTTCCACAACTTATAATGTAATGAAATTATGTATTATTTTATGATCTTGTGGTGAATTTATGGTTTAAATTTATATGATAGTTGATTCTAATGTATCCCATTAATTCACTAGTTAATGATGGATAAATGATGTAATAATTATGTTATGTGTAAACCTGATTTCATATTCAAAACATTATGTGTAGACATTGTTTCATTTCCACTAGTTTATGCATAGACTAGGTTTCATGTCCATTTGTTTAGTAAGGATCATTTTTCATGACCTAAACTTAATTATTGAACCTATTTTTATGTTTACATGTTTACAATGTTATAAGATTATACTTTTTCCACATTACTATGTTTATTAAATGCACTCATAGATCATGATTTATTATTCATGATTTCATACTCTTATGAATTTTCTCTTTTATAATGATAAATAATTTTACTATTACTTGTAATTAATTATCTATGAATTTTTTAGGTATAACCTTCCAATTTTATGATCATGTTATCATTCCTTTATTCTTATTTATGATCATTGATTGATATATATTATATTTACACTTACCAATCATATGAGCTCACTCTTTCTTATGTTTCCTTTCTATGAGTTATGAATAATTGTTTTATGTTGAGTATTTTTAAGAAGTGTACTATGTGATAATATATTAATGGGAGATATTGAAGATCTTCCATGAAATAACATGATTATGTATCTCATCTCCAAAGACACTAAATATTTATGGTCCTCAAGAATATATAATTGTAAAATGTATTTAGTATTCACATCTAATGATAAATATTTTTATATAAAATGATTAGGTAACCTTAGGATTTAATGTAATACCATTATCTAGTTCTATTCATGTAAATTCTATAAATATTCTTCCAGTAATTCCCAGAAATAACTGAATGAAAATTATCATAGTTTCATCTTAATAACCACCCACAAAATAATTGTGTTCTTAGCTTCACCACTTTGTGTGTAGATCACTTTTTCAATCCATACTTCAATCATTTTTTCCTTCAGGAATAATAATCAATGAGCCTCCATCAATTTTCTCCATATTCACTCAAGTCCCACTATGGTGCAACTCTACCTCAAACATTCCTAAACATTGAACCTTATTATCATATCTATTAGATTTTAACATCCTTGTATATTTCTATCTCTGAAAATCCTTCCTCCAAAAAACACTTTGATAATGTGTTATTTTAGTTGAATATTTATTCTTTATTGAAACACTATATTCTTTGAAAGATGGATTTTACTATAACTATTATAAAATACACTCCATTCCCTTAATTACTCATATGATCCTCCAATAAAACCTTTAACAATATAATCTATTTCCCTACTTCCATTATTTTAATGAACTATGATTCTATGGTTGATAATGTAAATATTTATTAGAGTCTTGATATTGTACTTATTTCAGTTTCAATATGGGTGAAAAAAATCCCATTTTACATCTTTGTGTGTCCAGCAAATGGGATACATTTAGTTATGGATTAATCCATTGTAAATATTTCAAAATTCTTATATATGTACTATGACTAAGACAATATCTTTATTTCATGATTCCATTATCTTTGAATCCTCACCCCAAAAATATGTTTTCCTCCTTGATATCCTTCATCTCAAGCCTTCAAGATAACTAAGAATTATCTCTTCAATACATTTCATTTTTAAATACTCCAATATAATACCATCTATATATAAGATATGTATGATAAAACTATCATTATTTAGATTATTATGATATAAGTAATGATATGTACTATGAGAGATGAACTAACTCTCTTAGAAAATGGTATTAAACATCTGGTTCCCAAACTGAGGAGATTTCTTCTCCCCACACAAACTAAATTTGATATTTCACATTAGGATTCATATAAATTCATTTAATCCTTCTATTTTCTCTAGGATAAATTATTCCTCTTAATCTCCATGAAATAAATCTTTATTCACATCCATTAATTGAATATGTTGGCCTTTTCCACAACCATTCCAAGTACCCTTTGTTTTTTTGTTTGTTTAACAAATAAATATAAAATTTTACTAAATTCCACTACTTAAATTTCTTTAAAACCATTAATGTATAAACTTTCCTTATACCACATTCGAATATTTTTATCTTCATTATAATAGTAGAACAATTTCTTCTGTAGTGCCTTCTTTCCTAGGAGAAGTTCCAAATGATGCCATGTTCTAGAAGTATAAAAGGAGTCCATTTACTCTTTTAATTTAACTCCCATTATTCTGTATTGATATGAATTCATGCCACATTTGGGTTTAAAGTTTTTATACCTTCCTTAAGAATTTGGTAGTGAAACTCTTACCCATACATTTTCACTGGTGTACTAAATCTGGTTTTCACCTTAAATCCTAAGGCTATGTTTCTTTTGGCACTTCTTTTTCCCAAACTCTTTCCTGGGCTTCTGAAATCCCAGAGCTTTTTTAGTGCATCCAATGATGGTAGAACCTCTAAAATCTAACCTCCATATAAATCTCTACCATCTGGAATATCAGTTTCTTCTAGAACATTAGTTCATTATACAATTTTTGGACGTCTATTTAGATCAACCAAGGTATTCTACATTAATTTTTTTATTCTAAGTTAGATCTTTAATTAGGTTCTCATATATCTATATAATACCTTTCTTAAAGTTAAATTGCATTTCTTATGACCATTCAATTTTAATTATCTAATATTTAAAATAAAAATTAATCATTTTAGTATCTTGTATAGATATATACTCAATAATTTTAGTTAAAATTTCATTATTTATGGAATCCCCATGAATATATTAAATACAAACAAAGATGTTGATGTGGGGCGCATTGAATTTTTTTTATTCCACCTTTATTTTGGAAGATCCTTCACTAGTGATGTAGAAGGAAATTTATTAATGATGTTTGAACACAATTCACATCTTCAGACCAATACTCATTGGGAAACTTAGAATTAATTCTCATGGTTCTGAATCTCTCACATAATATCTAGTTTATCCGCTCTACCGCTCAATTTGTTTCTAGAGTTCAAAGATCTATATTATCAAAATGAATTATTTTGTTCTAGGAAAATCATCATAACAATATATTTATATACTACCCACCATTATAAAAACTCAATCACTTAAGATTTAAATTGGGATTTCCTTCCACCATGTATATCCATTAAATGAAGTCTCTAAAATAATTTCACTTATACTTAAGAAAAAACACCAACACCTTTTTTGTCACAATGTCGATGAATAAAATAAAATAAAATTACCCTCATGAGACTAAATTAGAGATATCCCCTATGTATAATTATATAATAACTCAAAATTATTATTTGTTTGTGTTATTCCACCATTATTTAAAAATACCTTCTACTTTTTCCAAAGGATACACTCTTTACATGTTTTGTATTGCAAAAGATTCAGTTGAAACATTCCCTTTTCAACCAATACTTTCATCCCTTTCCCACCAATGTTTCACAACTTTGACATTTTATAACTTGTTTTTCTAACCTGTGTTGTATATTCTGAACTCTTGATAAGATAAAATATTTATTACTTTATTCATTTAGCCACCACTATGTAACTGTGTTTTATATTACTTGTCACTTAATTAAAAATCACATAAGAACCTTTATCATTTAGAAGAATAATTGAGATTAAATAATTCTATAACCTTCATATTTTCCTCACATATAGAAACTCTTGAAAGTATATTCTCCTAGTTCGAATGTTCACATCACCTTTTACAACTATTTTAAAAATTACCATAATCAAAAATATGTACCTTTATAAATATTATAGAAAGATATTTATATATTCCCCTCTCATATTTTGAGTTAAATTAATCCCTAGAATAATTTATCAATAATTTTAATGGATTTGAAACACATAATAATAAATTTCATTCCTTTTCAGTTGTAATATTTGTAAAATATCCAAATTAAAACCTTAGAGAATTTATCCTCTAATATCTGAGAAATTTCTTTATGTTCACTTAATGCCTATAATGCCTGTATTGGGATATATAACTTTCTAATTTCCCTTAACTCTTCTCTATATTCTCCTTTCACCTACCCTAACTTTATTCTTCCCATTGAGTATAATTTCCCCTACCTTCCACACTGAACATTGTTCTAATATATCCAATCACTTCTATCATATAGATTCCCTCTTTAAGAATTAAATATTAAATATCCTCAAAAAAATAATTCACTTTTACCGCATTAATTACTTAAAAAAGTAACCATTGTATATAAAGCTTCTAGAAGCGATGAAAGAATAATTAATGCCTACACATCATTAATGAAATTCACACCAACAATCTCTAACTAACTCTCAATCATGATTAATTCATCTATATGATCATCCGTTGGCCATCCTTCTGATATCATCATGCAATAACATCACTATAACATGAACACATGTTTCATTTTAGATATATTCTCATATATGTTTGCAAGATTCAACATTAATTCAATAGTTTGCTTCACCTCGTGAATATTAAAGGCTGCATTCTAGGCCAATGTAACTCCAACAACATTGAGTGCATTCTAATTAGATTTTATCTATAATTTTTATCTATTAATTTTTGTTTGATCCCCTTAAAAATCTCAGTCTCCTACTAATATATATAATTTTTAATCTATATTTTATTTAATTTGAATTCTGAGTCAAAAAATTTTTTAATATATATCAATTATTGTTCTAATGTTATTCATTTTGAATTAGTAAAAACCCATTGAACCAAATATTTCAAAGGAAATAAAACCTAAAAAATTCTATATCAATGATATTATACCACTATTCATGATGGACCCCATTATTTTTTATACACCATTATAAAACCTCACTAACACAGTAGAGTTCAAAACAATTGGAACTATTAGCACTCGATGTGGTTGTCTAGATAGAAGGAACTAAGATCCAACTTCTTACACATAATTATCGTGATCACCTAATAATATATTTTGTAACCCACACAAAATAAAGAATAAAATAAATCACAATAAATATAAAATAATAATGGATTTATGTGGTTCATACATAGTAATACTCTATATAAGAAACACAACTTCTTTTACTGACAACAATAGAATATGAATACAATATTATGATACAAAACCGATGATCTCAATCCAATATTTTTATAATAGTCTAGCTAGTAGATATAGTGTAACAAAATTCCAAAATATGAAATCTCTACTACCTTCATATCTATTAGAATGTCCTTATATTTATTCACATACACTAGTTGATGCACTAACATAACTTATGATTTCCAATAAATAGTTCCATCAAATTTATTTATTAATAAATATCCCTCTTGAAGAATATTATGTAGCCATTTTGAACCAAAAAATAATTCTTATGAAATACCATACGATTTAATCATATTGTATTCAGATATTTTACTGCACTTCCATCATCCAGATCTAGTTGTTACAGCTTCTACCACTTACACCAACTTTTGTTTCTGCATTATATTCCACTTCCAGACGTAAGTTGTTTTATTTAAATTCTTTCATCTGGTTCTGATATTTGAAAATTTATAAATACACCTTTCATAATTTTTATTAATTAGATAAAAAAATATCATAGATTAATACTAACAAACTCCATTTTAGGATCAAATGGGTACTGAATACATTCTAGAAATGAATAAAAAAGTAGACTTGCATCTGAGATCAAAAATGGGTTATATACTCAATGATTCATATAGATGAACCATACCTAGTATCAGTACATCCCCAAGGGGGTTACCAACCATAGATAATAAACATGGGACATAATTATTTATCAACAATGTGTCAACCTAGGGGGTTCTTAATCCTAGGAAATATATCTTCAAAAGTAATTTGATAACCTAATTTTCTGGTGACACCAATGGAAATTGGATTTCACTTCATTAAAACAATTCAATGAAAAAAAAATGTATGAACCAAATTAACCATACCTTATGAGAAATATTCTAAATACTTTAGTATATCATTTTATTATCAAAGTCCCTACAAAAGAATATATCAGCCATCACGTCCTAGTTATGTTCCCTAGTCTAATTACTAGACTCATAAACATTAGGATTTTTTTCATAAACTTCTTGATCTATTCTTAAATGAAACCTAACTCCAAATATCATCTCTAAGATATTATGACTATAATATGACTCAAAAATGACCTATCATATCTTGGGTTGAGGAATGTTCTTTTAAGATTTAGGACCATTAATTATATTTTTGGAATGTGTTGGATAGTTTCCAAGGTATAAAATATAGTTTTTGTGATCTTTTCAATGAAAAATAGGTAGGACCATTAAATTTCCCAAGATGACTTTCACCTAGGTTTCAACTATGTGTAATGGGAAATGCCAAAATGGCCAGAATTAGGAATGATCTTGGGAATGGCATGTTATTGTTTTGATAGTCCACCATGACCAACATGTCTCCTCTAGGGCATGATGGGGTCTATAGACAATACCAAAATTACCCACTCGTTTACACTATGGAATGGTTAAGGGCATGGTGATGGGGGTTATAGAATCCAAAACACTTGAATGACAACTAATCTTTTGGTTGTGGTTACTCAAGCCATATGAAATAAAAATGAAGGGTTTTAATGGGTTTATTAACATGTTTTTTCTCAATTAATCCAAATTCTCTCCTTTATTTTTATCATATTTCATATTAAAAATGTTTCTTAAGTGTTTTGGGCACTCTAACTTATGTGATTGGTTCACTTGTCTTGGTTCATATTCTTTATTTTTATGAGATTAATAAAAGTGATTATAGATGTAGGATTTTCTTGATAATTGTGTGGGAATAATTTAAGATCCTTCATTCTCATTGGTTGCGAACCCCTTGTTGGGTGTTTTACAATATCATTCTTGATGTTGGTTTTTTTAATGTAATTCCTATTAATTGAAATTATTATTTCTTGCTTGATTTAAAACATATTTCAAATTTATTTCTAAATCATGATATTAATTTATTGATAATTATTTTCAAATTTCATGGTGTGTAATAAAACATCTTTTGATATGGATTTTCAAATAATGTATAATTTTCCAGAAAATTATTTTATATTGAAATGAGTGATTTGAAAGATGTTTTTTATGATGTTTTTTGAGAAATTAAGGCGTTAAGATTTTTATAGATTTTGAATGAAATATATTTTTTAAAAGTAAAGTGTTTTCATGAAAACCATTTGATGTTTATTTTTGAAATGAAATGTAATTTTTGAAAAATTAATTGGGGATTCATGAATGTTTTTTTTATGAAATTGATTTGAGAAGAGTTATTTTTCTTAGGATTGATTAATTAAAAGCACATGGGACAATGGGTAGTTAGGTGGGTTATCCAAAAAAGGCATGCTAGAAAAAGTATTGGATCAAAATAAGAATGGATTGATTATTCTAATGATTCTAATATTTTATGGGGGAAGGTAGTTCATTCATTAGGATGGACTCTTATTCCCCCTGAACCTAATATATAGGGATGGGTTCTCACCAAGATTTTTATTTCACTAATATGTGTAAGGTTTCGTTATCCTTGATCTAACTAAACTCATGGAATATTACCATAGTGATATGATTAAAAATTATTTTAATTAATTTATACATTTTGGTGTTTATTAAATGATTTATTGATTCTTTTTATTGATATAAATTATTATTCCTTCCAATTTTGATAAAAAAAATATTATTTTTAATAATTTTAATAATATCCATTGAAATGATTTAAAAGTAATGGATTACTTTGAATTATGAAAAGATTAATAATCCATGTTTTATTTAAAATTAAGAATATTTTGTTTGTTTATATAGAATTATTATAAAATACTTGTTGGTATTCTACTTGGTTTTTATTTCTTAGACCCTACTTATGCCTTTGGGAATATGTGGACCACCTTTTTCTAGGTCTAGAAAATGTAAAATCACCACATGGAGGCGCTGATTATTCTTGATAGTGGGACCTTGGGATTTGGTAGAGATAGGTGTATTATGTGATTCATATATTATGAGGAGATATGGGTGATTATGTTTATGTTGATCATTGATATTTTTTTCTTCTTCCATTTCAGTTTATTTACTTGTCTACCTTGTGGAGTATTTCACTTCATGACCATTATGGTGTACTGACTATTTTTGGATTCATCATGCTATTTAATTTTTTTTATTGTCCTTGTGTAAAAATTATTCCCCTTGGTCAATTCTTGATGCCCAGGCACTAGTCGCCAAAACATGGAGATCAAGAATTTCATTCAGGATATTTTAAGGATATATCATGTTCTAGTTTAGAATATTGTCCAGGTTAGTTCATGAGAAATTGGTATCAAAGGAGGTTGCATCTCTTCTTGGATATTGGTATTTAGTTTGGGATGTCTGGGTAGATAAGAGATTGTATTTTCGGAACATAAGCGGTAGGTTATTAGAAAGTACCTAACTATATCTCATTGTAATAATCCTTATGTTACCATGGGTAGTTGGGAAAATTACATTTTTGGAGTCGGTTAATCTAATTCTAGTCCTCTCCCAAACGTTGATATAATATTTTTAATCCCAAAGTAACATGATGATGGAATTAGAAATTTTTTCTAAACATTATACATGGTTAAATGGAAATTTTAATTTTATGCAAAATAAAATGATTAAAATTTAACTATATAAATAGATAAAATAGACGATAGATTCTATTGCAGATATTAAGCAGAGTTTTAAAAATTTGAAGGAAGGTGAAATTATTTCTTGCAAGATTGTTGAAATTTTAAATATATTAAAATTAAAGAAATATATATCCATATTATTTATGATTAGGATGTTTCTATAAATGAGAACATTGTAAAATTGAGAAAGTGGTATTAGGAAAGTGAATACTATATTAAAGAGAAAGGTAAAAATCTAGATCACTAGGGTTAGTAGATTGAGTAGTTAAAGAATGTTATTATGATTTCGATTAAAAGGATGGAATTACACTAATGGAATATAGATTTTTAATAAGTGAAGTTTTTAGTCCAATAGAATCAAGTCGAGAATCACAAGGAAACCATCATGGAAACTAAAAATAAAGATTAAAACTTCAATTTTTGATGTTCATATTTTTTGATGTAATAAATAATTTGTTGGTTTTGTATCTACAAATATAAAATATAATTATATTTTTTGAAAGGCATAATATTTTTATTATTATAGAATGAGAGTTTGATTTAAATCCCATTAAATGAATTTTTATTGAGTTTTTTATATATAAATATTTTAATTCATTAGAACTTGTTTTTCAAAATTCATATCTCAAGGGGTGTATTTTTTTATAATTTTCTTGTAATCTTATATATTAAAATTTTATAATCTTTACTTATGTTCACTTATATATTAAGTATTTTTAACACTTTTTGTTTTTTAATATAAAAGGTCGATAAATTTAGGAAATGATATTATAAGTTTGTTATATTTTCAAATTCTATCTAAAATAAATGGAAGATTTTTTCAAGGGGAATAAAATATATTTATAATGTGAAATCCGGTTCATTGGAATAATAAAAATTGTTATAGGAAGTGTTTTTTAATGTTAATTTCTTTATGTGATTTATGATTTTCAACAACGGGTGATTGTTGGGTGAAATTCCACTTTTATATATTATTTTCAGAAACACAATACACTTGATTTTAAATTTTATTTTACTTGAATTTTGTCTTATTTTTTATATTATAAATTATGAAAATCATATAATCTTAAATCAAACTAATTTAAGTATGTTTTGATTACTTTTAAATACATAGAACTAAGTTTTAATTCCCAAATATTATCATAAAATATTCGATCACTTTAGTGGTATAGATTGAAGTTATTAGAAGATGTATTGCATTGTAGAATCCTTTATAAGGGGAAGATTTATTCTTTTTCTTCCATTATAATTTTACCCGAGGTTTGAAAAATCTAACACTTTGAGTGTCATTTATAAATTAATCCAAAAAAATTAGGAATAAAAGATGATGATAAGATAATGATTTAAAGGCTTGAAATCACATATTTTCTAAAAAAGTATGTTTTTTAGTGCTTCTAATTGTATTTCCTTTCTAATAATATTTATGATAGTTCTATTGTGAGATTTTATATATAAACTTATTATATATTTTTTTGAATTTTTTTTGTTTCCTACCACAATGTTGAATATCCTCTATTATGTTCAAACATGATGCTATTGATCATTCAGATCATGGGATTCAATGTGGAAAATGAATATTTTACTGACTATCTTGATCAAAGGTTTCTAATGTGGAAGACAGAATACCATCTGGCATATCTATAGTTAAGGATTTCTATAACTAGTAAGACAAAGTACCTTTGGATAGGTATACGGTTGAGTGCTTCTATGGCTTTGAAGACAGAGTACATTCTATCATGTTTATAGTTGACGGTTTTCTAGGCTGGAATTAGGATACCATAGATCATTTTTATTGATCTTTATTACCCTTTGGATTAAAATTATGGTTTTATAATATCATTTAAAAGAGTATATCGTATCTTAACCAATACACCATGACTTTTTAATTTCACTTGATTGCTTTATGTGTTATTTACATTGTGTTTATATCAGTAATTATAATAATTTTATTTCTACTACATTTAATCTTTTAGTACTCTAATTTTTTGATTGATCATAAATTTATAATTCAGATCAATTTACTCTTGAGGAGACTAAGAGTTTATAAGTTGTTTTTAGACTAAAAATCACCCCCTCTTTTAGTGTGTCAGTCATCTATATTTTTTATAGTGATAATTCCCCTTTGTGGATTTATTTGGGTGGTATTTACATGAACACATATTTGGAAAAAAATAATTTATTAAACAAATATTAAATACACTTTAAAATTCAACCAGCTTAGAATCTCACCAAATTCCAAGAAAACAGTAAAAATCATATCCCAAGACCATTAGAATCATCAAAAAAAATTCTAAGGTTATTTAGTAGGGTTTGTTAAATATTTTAACTCTCTAAAGGGGATTGAGACTCTAAAACTCAAGAATAAGTTATTTCTTCCTCATGGAAACAATTTTGTCACTAGAGATACATTTTCAATTATTTCAGCATATTTTATTTTGTATGGTGTATATACTTCCTCACAAGCATATTTTATCATAAATTATTATTGATTACAAGGATCTAAAATTCTATTTTATGTATCTCTTTTATTTTCCTTCCATTCATTGGTTACCAAATTCATAAGGGGTTTCTCGAACCTAATCCCATTTAATTAATTCATGGTATTCCCTCATTAATCATATATTCTTATAATTTAGGAAAATTTTACCCTTTAACTCTCTCATGTTGAATTTTTTATTAATTTTTTGGAATATTTAAATTTCAATCCTAGTATATCAAGTGTTATCGATTCTTACCTCATAAAATGTGACATTTAAATTAAATCATTTGACTCTTTGTTCTAGATATTTCCCTTCTAAGTATATATTATTTCCTATCACAATTATTTATTTTAATTATTTCAAAATTCCAATGTATATTTTCTTTTATACACCTCGTATTTAACTTGAATTATGTTTAAATTTTAATTTTATATTCCATCCATTGATATGGGTTACTTCAGTTCATTTAAATATATCGAATGATATTTCATTCAACTTTTTTACAATTTCATGTCAAATGCTCCATGTTTCTTAAAAAATAGATTTATTTCATTTCATTGCTCCATTATTAGGCTGTTTTTTAAAATATATATTTATAAAGTATTTTTATACATTTTGAAAATGATATTGAATGCAACCTCACAAATTATTTTTATGACAACATCGCAAAAGTTTAAGAAATATTTTTCATGATTTATATTCAATTATCCTCTCTTTTTTGAAAAGGTTCATTTTTAATGAAATTATTATATGTTAAAAACATATTTTAAATGTTTTTTTATAGAAATGATATGATTTTTTGTTATTTTCTTGAAAATGATATTTAAAAAACTCTTATCAATATTGGTAAATATTTTTGTATTATATAAAGTTTAAGGTATTTATTTCCTAAATCTATAAAAATTTTATATCTTTCTTAAAAGGATTTTTTATCTATAATAATACTCTTGAAAACTAAACCCTTTTAAAATTAATTATTTTATATTCCTACTCATTGTGGTTTTTTAATAAGTGATTACTATTCTGAGACTATCTCTAGATTAAATATCAATACAATTATGTATCTTTTGTATTGTTATAGTGAAACATTAATGAGCATACTAATCCATAATTTCAATTTTAATTCCTTATTATTATATATTAATAAATATAATATTTATTAAAATATAATTCAATCATGGATAACCTAAATTTCCTTCTTATAATTAAATAAAATTAACCTATATAACAATACCAGTCCATTGACTGAGGAGATCAATTGACATTATTGTAAATAATTTTATACATGTAGTATGAATACCCTATACATTATTAATCATATTAGAGTGTATTTAACTTGATAAACTCATTATTTCATTATATTTATACTTTAGTTTCATGAATTAAATCGTTATTTTATTTTACTAGATTTATGATAGTTTTCATGTTCATATGGAACTCATATATATATATATATATATATATATATATATATTATTATGCGATGGATGCTCCCGTAATTATATAGCCCTATAATGTATTTAGTAAATCTCTATATCTCGCGATATCACTATGTAATATGTGTACATGATGCAGTTATCTAGGTTCACAATGTTATACTCAAACATGATGTGGTTTTTTTCCACTATGTTATACCTGGTCATGATAAAGTTATCTTTGTCCACTATATAGTGATGGTTTGGTCAACATAATTAACATATTTCATATTTATCTATGCTTATTCATGTGTCGCTTTCCTATTTTATGTCATCATGTTTCATGATTTTTTCATATGATTTCATATCCTTATTCCATAGTAATTTATATTTTTCATGGTCATCCATTTACAAATTTTATTCCATGATATGTGATTATGTTTTCACACCTCATGGTCCCTTATTATGATTTTATGATGTTATTCCAATAATCTTTCCATTTATCCTATTTTCATGTATCTGACATGTTTATGAGACATTTATTAACTCCTCCATATCTCATTAAGATTTTTTATCCCCTACTAAGAATTCAAGCACACTCCTTTCTAATGATCATCATTTCCCCATGACATATTTGGAGTTAAATAGTTTTTTACTAATTTATAAGTAGTATTTGGTGATATATTTTATTTAAAAATAAATAGGTAAAGTACAAGGTGTTTTAGTATTATGTACATAGGTCCTAAAGTCATTGAACATTTGAATCTGGTAGTTGTTTGTAATTATTGTTGAATATGAAATATATGTATGTGTTGCACTAGAATTTTAAGTGTATTTTTTAGGGTCTCATTTTTTATTAGAGTATATTATTTTTTGTAGAATTTAGATTCATAAAAATTAGGCTTTATATCTTTATATAGATAACCATAATATCTAGAGTACAAGGTTAAGTATTACTATTATGAGAACTTAAATTCAACATTTCCAATGAATTTATGATAGGATATATTATAACCTTACCATTGTTAATGTTTAAGAAACCATTATGTTTTAGTAATGTGGTTTGTGAAAATAGGATAAAATATTATTAAGTGCTTACTAGTGAGTTAAAATCGTGAGGACACAATTTCTTTAAGGGTTTGTATATAATAATCTATACTTTATATGAATAATCCACCTTAAATTTGATATGTAATTAATAAATTAATATAACTTTTTGAAAGATATAATCCTATAATTTATTTTAATATTTATCATTTAAATATATTCCCTTATACATGTTGGTCTATAAAATCATAATTCTATTATAAATGAATATCGTAAATAAATGTAAGGTAATATATTTAATGGAAATAATTATTTTATTTCATAATTATATAACATTTTATGTTAAGGATAAATACACTCTATAAAATTAATAATAATGCAATGATATAATAAAAAAGGAATTAATGTGACTATAAATCGAAAATAAATCAAGTCTGGGTCTACCATTAAAAAACATTTATGACAAACACTAAAAAATATATTATACATAAGATAGTCATTTTTTAAAATAAATATAGATAACCTTGAAAGAAAAAAAATTAAATTTGATTGTAAAAATAAAAATTTGATTATTGGAATAGAAAAATAACTATATATAAAACTCATGAAATAACCTCAAAATAGTTTTTACCATCAATTAAATAATTAAATATAAATATTATAATACCATATGATTATTTCTTAAATCACATAATTTATATTATAAATAAATATACATTTGTTAGAAGGTGTAATTTTAATTATTTAGTAAAAAATTAATTATTTTTTAATTTATTTATTTAATTTTCCTAAATGATAAAATTATTTTTAAATATTTATTATTTTTATAATTATTAGGTATAAAATTATTTGAGATTACTTTTTGGTATTTTTATGAATAAGATAAAATTTGGGTGAATAGTATAAAAACAGTTTATGTGTATACAATACGTCTTATGAAATCTTTATGATGAAAATATAACTCAGTAATTTGTAAAAAAATCAATTATTGAAATTTTATTAATGAATGAGATTATATATTTAAAAATAATAAACATAATTTCAAAATCTATAAATCAAATTTCATATTCAAAATTATATTTCATTAAAAAAAACTATTTATGATCCTTTTACTTTGAATAATATATTTCAACTATTCCATCTGATTTTGAGTGTGTTTTCATATTAAAGTAATATATATATATATATATAATAAAACACTTTTAATAGTCATCATATTGAAAACTATTATTATTTTTAATCCAAAATAAAAATTATTAAATATTTTATTCAAAAATACTCCACTCTTTTCTTTACAAAAACACACCTTATCCACTTTCAATTCACTTACAAAACCTATTATAGTATAAAATATCAACCTAAATCCCCATATAAAATATTCCATCCATTTTTATTATTCCATGATCTGACGAAAATACCATCCTCTGAAGACTTAATTCTTACTCCTAAGGTTGTATCAAAAAGAGAAATGTAATGGTTTTAAACCCCATTCATTTTATTTTCTATTCTCTTCTAAACCCCTATAAATGAAATAATCTGAAAATTTGAATTAAAATATTAGAATAAATAAATTATAATTTATTTTTGAAAAAAAAATTAATTATTTTTTCTCTTAATTCAAACTCTCTTAAAATCATAATTCACGCATGGTAGTTTTATACTATCTAAGTGCATGATGATGTATTGTTTTCACTTACACCATTCATATATATTCTTACAAAAATGATCATATATATATATATATATAATTATAATAATAATTTAATTTCATCTTGATGATTCTATAATGATAATTTTTTCATTCTAATAATGATATTTAAAGAAAATAATTAAGGTAATTTTAACACTCTAAAATAAGATTATGAAAAAACACATATGGATTTGTAACTATATTGGAGAATATGTTGAACTATTTAAATATTACATTTATATAATTACATCAGCCATATAATTATACATTTTTTGACCTTATGGAACCATGGGATAAGGAACATCGAGTGTTACTATTACATCTAAGAATATTTCAAATTTGGGTTTGAACAATCTTAAATAGATCAATGTAGAAAAAATTAATCTATTAAATTAATAATAAAAGAAAATAAATGAATTTTAATAGAGAAAATAAAAAAAATTATTATTTATGTAATTAATATATTTTCTTTGACTTTATAATTGGTTATAGGAGTTCCTAAAGAAATCTGAGACTCGAGATAAGGGTTTTCCTTCCTAATCAGCATTATTTTCATGTATTGTTTCTCAATTATATATATTCTATTATATAACTCATATCAAAATTATTTAAACTATATATTACTATATTCACATTATTTTTTGTAGATAACTTTTTCTTTTCCCTCTCTTAAATATATTCTTTGTTCATTCCTTATGTTTATAGAATGGAATTCTATTATCAATTTCAATTATTTAACACAATATCCAAATTCACCCTATATTTTATTTTATTGTTGTTTATACTATATCATTGACATATTTTTTTATTATATAAATTTTATTCATGATGATAAAAATTACATTTCATGTTTATTGTTTTATTTTATTTTGATTCATACGTTACTAGTGTCCTTAGGGGTTTTTTGAACTCAATATTATTTCATTAAGTTATTCCCTTAATTATTTAACTATATTGAGATAAGTTTGGAATATTAAACCATTTTAAACTCTCATAATATATTTTTCGTTATTTTATGGGTTATTTTCATTTCCCTCTGATGATATCCCGTATTGTTGATTATTACCTCATTAAATATTATGTTTTTAAGGAAAACATCTACTCTCTATTTTGGATATTTTTCTTCTACAAATATATAGATATTTTTATTTAAAAATATTTTTTTGTTATTATTAAATTTATATATTTATTTTCTTCTTACTCCTCATAATTATATTTAATTTTCTTTAAAACATTTTCTTATTACCCTTTCATCAATATTAGTTACTTAAATATCTTTAAAGATGCTAAAATGTAATTTTTTATACTTTCAGGCCATTTCTTTTCTTCCTCTCAATGTTAATCTACTTTATCCTTATTTAATTTAAAAATTAAATTGTTATTATGTTTTACTTTATAAATTAAAATTTTAAGGAATATTTTTTCCACCTTCTAATAATGATATTGATAGTGTAATCTTATGTTTTTTTTATGATAATGTCATAAATATTTAGGAAATACCTTATATTGATTCACATTTAATTTTTAAATAATTTTAATTAATATTCCTTTTTAAATAAATTATTATAGGTTTCAAAAATATTTTTAAAATAAATTATGAAATTTTTCTTACCATTGAATTTTTTAAGTAAAAATGTTGCTAAAACAATACTTTTACGTATCAGTAAGTATTTTTTCATTATGTAAAAACTAAAAAATAATTGTATTAAAAATACTAAAATTTATTGCATACCTTTAAATTAATTTCATATATAAAAATAATTATATTAATTAAACTTTTTAACATTTATGGACATATATTTCTTCATAATGTGTTTTTTGATAAGAAATTACTATGTCAAGTGTAATGAACCATCTCAGATACCCTGGTACCCTGGTACCTAAACTATCACTGACATAGACCAAAGGGTGTTACTAATCCCCATGGGTTAGCAACAATCACCTAAAATCATACAAGACAAAAGTGGTAAAGGTTTTTCCACACAAACAGTGGAAGAAGTAGAAAAAAGTTAGTATACTCAAAGAAAACTCCAAAGGGAGACTATACCAAAAGTCAAAAAGGTATATCAAAACCCAAACGGTGCATCATCAAAGTACTCAAAGAATATAATACACAACCTAAGTCCTAACATACACAAAAATCCAATTCCAAAGGATTGACAACAACCAACACCTCTAAGTGGCACTTTCCCTTACTCGAACCAGGTTGAGGGAAATATTCAAATCCTCAAAGGAAGAGGTATGGTGTGAGATAAAATCCTAGTAGGGTCTCACCAAGTGTTCCATAATAATAATTATTAATAAATTTAACAAATCATGATTTTATTTTCAAATAAAACATGATTGAAAGTTTCATTTCATATTTAAGATAGAACATGCTTTTCATTTCAATTGATGTAAAAATTTCAAACAATGTATTAAGTAAACATTTTATATAAAATAGTTTATATAAATCACTAGGTATGAGTAAAGAATTTTCAAAAACAATGGTATATACATCAATGTAATCACAGCAAGCAACATGGTTATCTACCCTAAGGTATGATAGTACCAAGTTATATTATCCTTAAACATATCACATCGGTGATCACAAAAATATGTTTACACACGTCCCTATTGCACTGTCCAAAGAGGACTCATCAACATCCCACTAAGGATAAGGTCCACCGAACTAGTTTTTTGTTAGAGTTTTAAAAATTCAATCTATTTTTAAGGAATTAAAATCCTAACATGTTTGTCCCAAATAAACCACTAACTACCCAGGCTTACATGTGCTTAATCAATCAATCAAAAATGGGAAATTGTTTTCAAAATAGTTTATAATACAATTTCCCCATTTCCAATTCAATATTCCAACTTCAATTTAAAATGAAAACATGGTTTTTTAATCAATTCATGAATTTTTTAAGATAAAAACATTTATAGGTTCTTTTCAAATCAATATAATCTATTTTTCTCAAAAATTAGTTCACAAATCATTTTCATAGTTTTCCATTAATTTCAAATAAAACCCCAATTTATGATTATATTTGAATTGGGGGGTTTTACCCAAATTCGTTCCAAATAAATTCAAATCCCAATTAACATAGAATTAGGTTTTTTATAATTCAATTAAAATAAATTTAATTTAAATAAATAAAATAATGGGTTTAAATCAGTGTAAAATCTCAACGGAACCACCAATCTTTATCACGGGGATCACGAAACACAACACTTGCAATTGGATTTTCCAGTGTAGAATGATAGAAATGGAGATCATGGAATCAAACTTAGATTTTAGATCCAAAAAATTGGTTTAGATCCATCGACAACAAGATGATAAAACAAACCCTATGGAGGAAATATGGAGAGAATAGAGGAGAAAGAACGTCAGAATATTTCTTATCAAAGAGGAATTGAATGATATTTTCCAAGATTCTATCATATTCATAAAAGGTTTGGAGGAGAAAAAATGGGACCATGGTGGCCTTCTCAACCATGTAATATAGATATGGTGAGTTAGGGTCGATTGTAAGGTTATATAGGGGTTTAAGAAATTTTAAATAAATTTTTGGAATAAGAAACGTTAATGTGAACAGTTTGGTTGGCAGGGTTGCACGGTTTTTCAAACTATGCACCCTAACCATACACCCCTCTTATTGGGTGCATGGTTTCTACTAGGTGGGTTCACAATTTTTCAAACTATGTTCCAACCTTGAAAACCCACATTTTTTTAGTTTTCACAGTTTACCCTAGGTGGGTGCACGGTTTGGGAATACTGTGTGTCGACTGTGCACATCCTAAAAATTTATAAAGTTTCCAAATTTCCTCCCAAAGAAACCCAAGACATACCCCAACCAAATCCTAACTAAAAATGAAGTTCATGGAGTACTTGAGAATAGTAACATATTTTTATAACCTCCCAACCATAGAAACTTTCTTTCCTCAAAAAGCCTATTAAGAATCTTCTTATCAAAAAGATAAGGCCATTACTATCTCATTAGTACCTCTCTCTCCCATTTCTCATGCATATTATAACTGTACTTACATGGAAATCAAACCAAATATATTTTCCTCAAATGAATTAACATGGTTTTAGAATAAAATATCATGACTTGATGCCCATCCATGGATAAATTAGGATCAACATCAAGGACACCTTATCTTAGAACACGAGATGTATTATAAAGATACTTTCATAGTTGTGGTACATAGAACACATTATGTATCCAATTCATCTACAGAAGAAGATATAAATCGTAAGAAACTTTTATCACCTAATAAAACACCTAAAAAGGTCCCAAAAAATAGGGATCAATCTTACTTTACCTTCCAATCAATCAATGACCCAAATAAGGTGAGACTTTCAAGAACATCTAGTCACCAACTGAGAACTCTAATGGTTTTTGATGATGATTAGCATAAGATTTATATTGGCTCTGTTCCATCAACATCCTCTAATTAATAAATATAATCTTTGTTGTCATCTCGTGGACCAAGCATGGTCCAACCAAGGAACATTCACTAATTTCTGACCAACATAAAAGTGTTACACAAGACTAACTATATAAGGCCACAAAAGGATCTATTCTGATAATAGACTAGTAACTATTGTTATAAGAAAACTCAAGAAACCCCAAATGGTCTTCCTAAAATCCACTAAAATTTAGGATTCATGCATGAATAATATCTTCAATAATATTTATATCTCTCCTTATCTGTCCATTCATCTACATATGGTATGTCACACTCAGAAGAACCTGATATCCTAGTACCTCCTAAAGGCCTCTCAAAAAGTAGGAAGTAAAATGGAGATCTCTATCAAAGACTATATTTCATAGAACTTAATGAAAATGAATAATTTTTCTCATATAGATATTTCCTAGCTCCTCAACCCCAATTGTATCATGTATGGGTATAAAGTGATCTAATTTGTTCAGATGATCGATCACAACCCATATCGCATTATACTTTATATAGGTATATGGAAACCTAACCAAAAAAGTTAACATAAATATTATCCCACTTCCAAGTCATCACTAGAAGTGGCTGAAGTAAACCCAATGGTCTTTTATGCTCGGCCTTGACCTATTGGAATGTATAAAAGTGACAGAAAAAATCACTAATGTCACATCTCATATAATACCACCATAATCATCGTTGTATATCATAGAAAAACTTTGTGTTTTTTAGGTGCATAGCCCAATAGGAATTATGATATTCCCCAATTGCATATTTCCTCACAACTAACTACAAAAGAAACCAATTCTTAAATCATATAATTATCTTTGTGGATAAATCCCACTCAGAAACAGTCTCCCCACTAGAAAGAGAGTCTCTAATGCTATGGAATTCATCATCAAACTATTGTTCTACAAGAATATTCTTGAGAATATTTAAGTTCAACTGAAAACTATTCAAAACAACCTCATCCTTTATTTCCAGAACTCTAATATGAAATTTTGCAAAAAGATCCATAAAGTTCCACTCTTCTGATGATTCTTTCACAGCCTAGGTCAGAAGCCTCTTTCTCAAAACATCTGTAATGACATTCCCTTTCCCTAAGGTATATGAAAAATGAAAATCCAATTATTGTATGTATTCCAACCAATGACTCTATAAGTGATTTAAAAAATTTTGAGAGAATATATAACTCAATATTTTGTGGTAATAATTCATAGTAAACCATTCTTTGAAAATTTAATGCCACCAACTCTTAAGTGCATGCATCACAACTTCAAGTTCAATGTCATGGGGTGAGCAGTTATTCTCATGTGTCCTAAGCTTTCAATATCTATAAGAAACAAAATGAACACCCAATATAAGAATAGATCCTAAACTCGAACCTAATTCATCAAAGAAGAAGCATATATACCTATCTTTCCTATGTAAGATTCAACACTAGTGCAGTAGTCAAAGGAAATTTCAACTCAAAAAATAACTCTGGAATTTCTCATCAGAAATAAAATTTACTCCCTACCATTTTAGAGTTGTAATTAGAGAATCCAACTTATAGAAATACTTTATAAACTATAGTTAATACCCAACTAAACCTAAGAAGCTCCAAATCTTGAAAATATTTTTTGGTTGATCCCATGTCATAACATCTTTCACCATATCTAGATCAAATGAGATACCATGTTCTGACCCAATGTGTCCCAAGAAATTAAATTCTTAAATCCATAAATTACAGTTTGATATCTTGGCATAAAGTTAGAAATTTCTCAATAATTCCAAAAAATTTCTCAAATAAAGAACATGATCCTCCTTTTACTTAGAGTAAACAAGAATCCCATCAACAAAGACTACCACAAAAGTATCAAGATCCTCATAGAAAATCTTGTTCATAAAATTCATAAAAACTGTAGGAGTGTTGGTTAGACCAAAGGTAATGACAAGGTACTCATAATGTCCATACCTTCTCTAAATTGTGGTTTTATAAATTTAAAATTCTTTTATTCTCAATTAATGGTAACCAGATCGAAGATTAGTCTTCAAAACCCACTTCAACCCATTTAACTAGTCAAATAGATCATCAATATGTGGTAACAAATTATTTTTCTTTACCTTAACTCGATTAAGTTTTCAATAATCAACACAAAGGTAAAGTGTCCCATCATATTTCTTAGAAGAGATAACAGTAATCACCCATGGTGACACAATCTAGTGATTAAAGAATTTATCTAAAAGATCATCCAACTAAGTCTTCAACTCTTTCATATTAGCTAGTTCCAGGTTGTAAGATGGAATAGAAACTGGTCGGGTACCAGGTAATAAATCAATAGAAAACTCTCTCTCTCTCCCTTACTAGTGGAAAACCAAAGAATTTGTAAGGGAAATTTTCGAAAAACTCAATGAAAATTGAGGGAAGATCATCACTCTGGATTCTCTCTCCAAAAAAAAATCAAACACTGATATTACTTTCCAAAACTCTAGATAAGAAGGTTTGGATCTAATCAACCTCGAGACCCAATCTCCCTGAAATATATGACGCACCACACCAAGCATAGTAAAGGAGACCCATTAAATATAAAAAACAATTCATGCATTATTTTCAATGAGACAACCCATCTTGAAAATGAAATCAAGAGATTTCATGTTGAGATCCATAAAATAACAAGTAAGATCAATATATGTTAAATATAATACACAAGTAGGACAATGAAGAACATTTTATCTCTTCATTCAGAGGGTGTAATAATATCCAACACATAAGACAAAATATTCATAGGAAGATTTAGAATATTCACAATATGATCCAAAATGAAAAAATGAGATGCACCAGTATCAAAAAAAAGTTTTCACTAAAGATGAAACAATTGTGATGGTACCTCTCACAGTTATTGGACCCATTTTGGATTCCTTTGGAGACTCTTCCACTATATGAATAAGCATTGTTCTGGATTCATGTGGATATATCCCCTTAGATATCAAAGTATCTGATTTCACGATATTAATTTTTGGCATTGATGATCCTATTTCACTATGTGGAGTATAATAGACATGTCATAAATTCCACTTGTAGAAAAAGGAACTCTTGTCAACCCTAACTTACCATCTAGATTAAGCTCAATGATTAGCGTTCTATCAATTATATCAGTTTAAGAAGATATATTAATCATGAAAACCTATGAAAGAATATTATTTTGAATTACCATATCATGACATTGATTATTCATCTTATCATTTGACACAATCTCAGATGAAACTGCACAATCTTAGAGAATCAGTTTTTATATTCTATCATCGTCATATCGGCCTGCTCAATTTAAAAAACTCCATATCCTTATCTAGATCCATGGACTCTAGATAGAACTTTTTAGTGAAAATAATATTAAATTCCGTCAAATCTAATCCCTCATGCTTATTTTCTATCACTATCATGTCTCACCATCTCCTTCTAGGTCCTTCCAGCTTGAAGTTGGAACATTTCACCTTGATTTCATCATAAGTCTTTAAGAACTCAAATAAAAGTTCAATAAACTCATCAAATCCTAAGAATCTTGAGGATTATTAGATCCTTGTAACGTAGGTGATTTCTGAAAAAGGAACTTCTGAGTATGATTTTTTAACTCATCCCTATGTGGTTCCACAGGTGGAGCCTGAATGGGAATGGGTGTTGGTGCCTATCACATAGCTTGGATAGCACACACAATAACCTCAATATTATTCTAGTACATGAGATTATTTTCTCACTGTGTTTCATCTATATATTTCTCTTGGATCCTACATGCATGTCTTCTCGGAGGCATGATGCACCAAAACATCAATAGACAACATTGAAGACATAAAAGGATTACTATATCAAAATTCATGCCAGAGGAATAATAGATAATAAAGTAATATTTAGATTTCAAATATCCAAATCAAATCCTTGGAAAATACTAGAACTAATATTCAAGGCACCTTTCCCAAACTACATGGTGAATTAAGGCTCATTAAGTTGAATGTTATCTAGATACTCATTCGTGAATACCTCTTAAGTACTGACAATGTTTAAAAACTACATATTGACATCAAGGAAATATTCACAACATACACCTTCGATACCACTTATTCATGAACTGTATTGGATACCCTGGTACCCTAATACATGAGTTGTAACTAATATATCCTGAAGGGAACTCCCGATCTCCATAGGTTGGAGACTAGAACCTATCATCATACTAGAAACTGTGGTAACGTTTTTTCAACAAAAACAATGAAATAAATAGAAACAAGTCAATATGATCAAAGAAAACTCCCAAAGGAAACTATATTATAATTCAAACATGTATTTCAAAACCAAGACAATACATCATCAATGTACTAGAACAACAAGATAAACAACCCAAGTCCCAATTGAAAAAAACTCAAATTCCAAAGGATCGGTAACAACCACCAACTCCAAGTGGTTATTTTCCCTTACTAAACCCTAGAATAAATAAATATAAAAATTACTGAAGGAAAATGAGGGGTGTGGTCTAAAATCCAAATAGAACATCGGTAAGTGGTCCAAAATTATATTCCATAACAAATAATCCAAATCATGATTTCAATTTCAAATAAAACAAGATCGGCAGAACAATTTCATATTTAAAATAAAACATACTTTTAATTTCAATTGATGGAAAAATTTCAAACAAATGATTAATTAAAAAAATTATATAAAAGAGTTTATATAAATCAAAAAGCATGAGTAAATTAGTTTCAAAATCAAATTAATATACATCAAAGTAATCCTAAAAAGCAACTTGGTCATATTTACTAAGGTATTATAGTTATAAGTTATAGTATCCTCACACATCTCATATTGGTGATCATAGAAATATGTATACCCACATCCCTCCATCATTGTCCAAAGAGGACTCATCAACATTACACTGGGGATAAGATCTACTGAACCAGGTTTTTCTTAGAGTTTTAAAGTGTTGATCCATTTATATTTCATTACCATCCTAGCATGTTTGTCCCAAATAACCCACTAACTACTTAGGATCATGTGTGCTCAATCAATCAATCAATCAACAATGGGAAATTTATTTCAAAACAGTTTAAAATAAAATCAACCCATTTCAAATTCAATATTAAAAATTCAATTTAAAAACATAAACACAAGTTTTTAATCAATAAATTCCTTTTTAAAACTTAAACTAATAAAAGGTTCTTATCAAATCTATTTAATATATTTTTCTCAAAAATTAGTTCACAAATAAATTTCACAATTTTCCATTAATTTCAAATCACACCACAATTTCCAATTCTACTGGAATTGTGGGATTTACCCAAAATTATTGCCAAATAAATTAAAATACCAATTCACATAAAATTGGGTTTTTCATAATTCAATTGAAATAAATTTAATTTAAATCAATAAAATCAAGGGTTTAAATAAATGGAAAATATAAATGGAATAACCTACCTTTATCACGAGGATCATAAAACACAAATCCCACTATAGGATTTTCCAATGAAGAATGATGGAAATGGTGAATAAAGAATCAAACCTAGAATCAAAATCCAAAAAAATTATTTTATATTTATCAAAAAAATATGATCTAATAAACCTTATGGGGTAAATACAAAGATATTGAGAGAGAAAGAACATGAGAAGATCTCTAATATAAGAGTAATCAATCAATGATCACCAAGCTTTGATCTACTTTAAAGGGGATTTGGAGGAGAAAAAATGGGTCGTTGAGAGCCTTATAAACCTTGTAAATTGAAGTATGTAAAGTTGGGGTTGAGTGGAAGGTTATACGGGTGTTAAATAAATTCTAAATTAATTTTCAGAATTAAAAAAGTTTGCATGCACGGTTAGTTGGGTAGGGCCTCACAGCTTGTCAAATTATGCACCCTAACTATGTGCCCCTCTGATAGGGTGCATGATTTATACTAGTTAGGCACATGTTTTTTCAAAACCATGTTCCAAGCATGAAATTCCATGTTATTTGGGTTTTCATAGTTTACCCTAGGTGGGTACACTATTTGGTAAAATTGTGTGCCAACTGTGCATACCCCATAAATTTCCAAAATTTCAAATTTCCACCCAAAGAAATATAAAACAAACCCCAAACAAAGCATGACTAATAATAAGGATCTATAAGTACCTAAAAATAGAAACAAGATATTATATGAAGATTATCCATTCATTTATTATTCAAATGTTTTATATTTCTCGTGTTGTATAAGTGAAACATTTATTAATTTATTGATCCATAATTGCCTCTATCTTAAATTATAATCATCAATGCGTAAATATAATGTATATTATAATATATTTCAATCATATATATCATATAATTCCTTCTTTTTATTGCTGTTTTTTCATCCATAATACCATATAATTCTATTGATTTTGAAAATCTATTGACATGATTGTATATACTTTTATACTAGATGGTGTGACTATAATATACTTCATTATCCATGTTGGGTGGTATTTACCTAGATTTACACTTTATTACTCTAGATTTTTTTTAATTATCAAGGGTTAATAATGAAAATATTTTAATAGATTTATGATTCTTTTCTTATTCAAATTGAACATATATGTTTCAATGTATCATTATGTGAGGGGTTGGATTAAAATTATATATCCCTCCAATGTATTAGGTAAATATTTATATCTCAGGAGATTAGTATGTCGTATGTATACATGTTGCAGTGTGATTTTTCACAATCTTATACATGGGAATGATGTGGGTAGATATGTGAACTATGTTATGTAGTGATATGATGAAGTTATCTTTGTCCACTTTGTTAAAATGGCCCAAAAAGTATCCTTAATATATATGATGACATTCTATAATTATCCATGTTCCACGTTATTATTTTATATCACAATGGATAATGATTATTGTCTTATGATTTTACATCCTTATTCTATAGTAAATTCTATTCTTTTAGTATTAACATTTTTTGGATTTTATGCAATGTTTTATTTTTAGGCTATCACACCTCATGGATTAGGGAGTAAACCCATTCCACTATGATAGTCCAGGTAATAATCTTTGAACTACTTAGGAAATAAATTTCTATGATTATGTGTATACCGAAATTCCATGTCTTATGTCACTGTTATACTCTCATGGATCATTTTATTTGATTCCATTATGATTCATGTCTTTTGAACTACAAATATTTATTCCATAACCTTTATTATGATATTTGATATTCAAGGTATGGTTTTCAAATGTTATGAACATGTTCTTATACCCTTCTTCTCATATTAAGTTTATATATCTCCCTTATTTTCCCTTAATGATAATTTGATATCACTATTTCTTATATTTATTTTCCCTGGGTTATGAAGAAATGTATTATGTATTATTTTTCTATAAAGAGTTCTACTTATAAATAATTTAGTGGGAGATGATCTAGTTCCACTATGAACTATTTGTTTATGTTTCCATGTTTCCAAAGGCACTATACCATTATGATCCTCAAATGTGTATTTCTGTAATTTCATGAATGTTCATCAAAAAATGATGTAATATCTATGAATAAAAATTTTGGTTCTCTACAGTTGGTATTAGAGGATAGGTTTGGTTAACCTTTGGAAACTAGGATGAGAAAAATTTTGTGATAAGCCTTAGGATAATCCTAAGTATAGGGTACCATATTAATGTTTTGGTAAGGAAGATATTTTCTGTTGTTCTTAGAAATACATCCATGTATTGATACTACAAGTGGAAATAGTTCTGATATAGATGTACCTAGGGGTAATAACTTTAAAAAAGGTGAGTTGGTATTGAATTGAGTGTTACATAGTACATAAAAATGTGACTTCTTACACACCCAGTTTTACACTCCCAAGGGATTTTCTTTGGTTAAATCACATTTTCATTATGAACTATCATAAAGTATTTGAACAGATAATGATCATCGATGAAATAGGTTAAATATAATGTGTCATATATTTAAAATAACTAGTCTTGATTTTGATATCCTAAATTATTGTTCATGACTATTTGTTTCTACACTGTGATTAGTGTTTCTCACACTATGATTTTTGGTTTTAGTCGATGACTAGAACCTGAATAAATCATGTTAATATTGAATGTGATGGAAAATTCAATTATTATCCTCTTAATAAACTAAATATCATAGGATCTAGAATGAAAAATATCATTGTTATGCTCGCACAACTATCTTAAGCTATGAATCATGTTGGACTTCCAAATGAGAAAAAGAGAGAACAATATTGTGTTGAGTCCTTCATGAGGTAATTTCTACCTTCTTTCAGTGGGTATTCTAATTCACTAGTTGCTGAGAAATGGATCAGCACCACTAAAAAGATATTTTCCATCCCCCAATGTTTGGAGAATGAAATATTCATTTTAGTTGTCTACCGTTTGTAAGGTTAAGCTAATAATTAGTGGGTGCATATCAATAATACGAGGAAATAGGTTGAAATTGACTCCATGGATTGGGATAAGTTCATGAACATATTTTTCAATAAGTAATTTCCACTTATGATTATTTCAAGGATAGATAAGGAGTTAATTGAGTTAAAGAAAATGGATGATGAATTTTTTGGTGCCTATGAGGAATATTTTACAAGATTTGTGAGTTACTCTTCTGATATTATCAT
Source organism: Viscum album (assembly GCA_963277665.1). Classification (NCBI taxonomy): domain Eukaryota; kingdom Viridiplantae; phylum Streptophyta; class Magnoliopsida; order Santalales; family Viscaceae; genus Viscum; species Viscum album. Next base: position 129,576,205 of record OY728163.1, read on the forward strand.
CCAAACTAAATGTAAGGTTGATTGATTCTTTAGTGGCTTAAAATAAAGTCTTGTAATTCAATTATCCCTAAGAGAATTTAGTAACTATAAAGATATTTTTTGACGTTCTATGAAGGTAGAAATGGAGGTCGGAGTTATGTATCAATCTCATGGTTTTAATAAAAATTGAAATGTGGAATTCAAAGGAAAATCTAAAAAACATAGAGTATAGAAGATGAGCTTTCCTTTATTCCCAAAATATGGGAAGATTCATAGAGGAAACTCTGTTAAGGGGACTAGTAAATTTTTTATATGTGGGAAGGATGTTAATTGAGAAATTAATAACCAAAGTGATGAGAAAAAGTTTTCTAATGATACAAATAGATATAAATCTCTATATAATGATCCACCCACACTCTAGTGTTTCAAACATAAGGATTATGGTCACTATGCTAACCAGTGATCAAATCTAAAGGTTAATGATAATGATTAACCTTATAAACCAATTAAGGAGAGGTATAAGGGGAAATTTCAAGTGATTTCTATTTTTAATGATGGGTGTGATAATGACATGGTGAAAGGTATACATACCATCCACTCTATAATTGTCGATGTCTTATATAGATCTATATCAAACCATTTTCTCATACCTAGTGAATTTTTTAAGGTTATTAATATATCACCAAAATTATTAGATATATAATTATAATTGAAACCCTTAAATGGTAAAATTATAGAATCACAATTGTATGATTCCTATCCAGTTGAATTTTTTGGTAATGTACTTTCAATAAATCTTTTCATTCTTGATATGGTATAATTTGGTGTTATATTATGAATATATTGGATTACTCAACATAAACCCCGCATTAATTATCAAGGAAATTAAGTCATGTTTGATATCCCAAATCAACCTATGATAATTTATTTGTGCAATGATAAATATGAACTTTTTATGGAAATAACATCCATTTTATGGGTTTTGATTTCTACTTAATAGGGGGTTTATCTCATATGGTTACGAAGAAAATAAAAATTCATGATATGCCAAACGTGTGGTAGTTTATCGATGTCTTTATAAAATATTTTCCAATAATTACACCAAAACATGAAGTTAATTTCTCAATATAATTCATACCCAGTGTCATGTCTATTTCAAATACCCCCTTTTATAATTTCCCTGATTGAGTTGTGGAAATTGAAGAAGTATCTCTAGGATAATCTTGAAGATGGATCTATAAGGCCAGGTGTGTCACCTTGGGGTGCACCCTCTATATTTGTCCAAAATAGAGATTGATTAATGCATCTTTGCATTGATTATTGAGAGTTTAACAATATCATAATAAAGAAAAAGTATCCTCTGTCCCATTTTAATGACTTATTTGATTAACTGTAAGGAGATCAATGCTTTTCTAAGATTGAACTTTATTCTGGATATCATTAGTTGAGGGTCAAGAAATAGAATATACCCAATATAGCATTCCATGCAAGGTATGGAAATAAGGAAAATATATTGATTCTATTCGGTTTAACTAATTCCCCTACTATCTTCATGGAGTTAATGAATAGAGTATTTAGATATTACCTTGATTAGTTTGTGGTTGTATTTATCGATTATATTCTTATATATTCAATGAGAAAGGAAGAGAAATAATATCACTTGAGGATTTTACTGAAGACCCTGAGAAAAAGTAATTTGCATGAAAAATTTACAAACTACAAATTTTGGCTGCAAAAAGTTTCATTTTTGTGTCATATAATCTCAAGATAGGTTTTATCTATGGATCCATAAAAAAGGATATTGAAAACGGTCTTAGACCAACTACATTGACTGAGATCGAAGTATTTTTATCTTTGGTTGGATATTATCAAAAAAATTAGAAAATTCATCATGTTATCTAATCCACTCACTAATTTAACTCGGAAGGGATCTATGTTCCTCTAGATAGATTAGTGTGAGGAAGATTTCAAGGAATTGAAAAGAATATTAGTCAGTACACATGTTCTTACATTACCCTATAGTAAAGAAGGGTTTTTAATATATTATGATGCATCTAAAAAATGGATTGGGGTGAATTATTATGCAGAATTATGTGGTTATAACTTGTGTCTTATGATAATTTAAGAATCATGATAAAAATTACCGAACTCGTGATTGGGAGTAAGTTGTAGAAATTTTTTCATTAAAGACATGGATGAATTATCTTTATAGATAAAGTTGTGATATATTTAATGATCAAAAAATATTAAAGTATATATTCACAAGTAAGGACTTTAATATGTTCCATAGAATATAGGTAGAGATGATTAATGATTGTGGATACTCAATTCATTACCACTTTGGGAAAGAGAACAAGGTAGCTTATGCTTTGAGTCAAAAGGATCGTGCTAGCTTATCCATGATGAGGATAAAAAAGATCCAATATTTATGGATTCTCAAAGTATGTATCAAGAAATCCTGAAGGAATGGGAGAAATAGTATCATTCTCAATTGAATGTTCAACCATCTATCCAAGTTAAGATCAAAAAGCTATGGAAGGAAGATATAGATTTGTAAAATAAGGTTATAAATGTTCCTAATTTTAACCTTGATCATGATGGAATTCTATGGTTTGGGAAATATGGATGTGTTCCATCCATACCAGATTTGAAGGAGTTAGAGGAATCTCATAGTTCTTAGTTCACTATTCATACTTGAAACATGAATATGTATAGAGACTTGAAAGAGTATTTATAGTGGGATGACATGAATATATATATCATAGATTTTGTATCTCAGTGCTTGGTATTTCAGCAATCTAAGTCTAAGAGACAAAATTTTAAGGAGATGTTACATCCATTTCCCATACTAGAATAGAAATGGGAATATATCACCATGGATTTTTTTATCAGTCTCCCAAAAACATCTAAAGGGAAAATTCTATATGGGTTATAGTTGATATCCTTACAAAGTTAGAATACTTAACCGTGATAAAATATGATTTATCTCTAGATCGTATTTCCAGGATAAACATTAATGAAGTGTTAAGGTTACATGGATTACCCCATTCGATTGTATCAAATCATGATCTAAGGTTTACCTAGATGTTCTGGTGAAGTATTCAGCAATCTCTTGATATAGAGTTGATTTTAAGAACTTCCTATAATCCTCAGATACATATTTGGATTGGGAGAACAATTAAAATGCTATAGGATATGTTGATATCTTTTATATGGACTTCAAATGTGGTTGGTATCAACACCATCCTCGAGTTGAGTTTTCATACAATAGTAGCTTTCACACAAGTATTCAGATGGCTCCTTATGAATCCCTCTATAAAAAGAAGTGCAGATATCCAATGTGTTGGAATAAAGTTAGAGAAATAAATCTATTGGGACTTGATATATCTAAATGAATGGTAAAAAAAGGTTATATCCATTCAACAACACATAAGGGTGGCCCAGAGTTAATAACAAAGTTATGCTGATATTCGCCAACATAATATGGAATTTGAAGTTGGTGACAAGGTGTTCATAAGAATTTATCCATGTAAAAAGGTTATGATATTGATTAATAAAGAGAAACCAAGCCCTATGAATATTGGTCCCTTTGGAATTATTGATTGTATAGGGATGGAATCCTTTCAGCTGGTCCATCCACCACACCACTCTCAAGTCCATGATGTGTTCCACATATCTCTCCTGAGGAAGTACACACCTAACCCTTCACATGTACTAAACTCACAGTTTGTACTATTTGAGTATGATATTTCTTATAAGGAACATTCGGTGTAGATTTTGGATCATATAGATAAAGTTATACAAAATAAGACCACTCACCTGGTCAATGTTTTGTGGTGAAACCACCAATTTAAGGAAGCTATGTGGGAACCTTGAGATATAATGAGGTAGAAGTATCCCCAGTTGTTTGTACCAAAGTGATAGAATTTTTAGGGAGAAGTTAATTTTAATGATTGTAGAATATAACACCCCAAATTTTTATGAATTTATATTTTTTGAATAAATTAGATTTCATCGATAGCTTGTGTTACACACAAAACTGAGATTTAACAAAACATGACAAACTACTAATATTATTATTTAAATATGACTATTATTACTAAGTAATTAAACTTGGTGGAATGAGAAGGAATAAATTAATTTTAATTATTGTGTGTAATGGTTTTATATAAAGAAAACATATTGATAAAAAAGTACATAATTTTTAGTAAAGTCTTTATATGCTTTGAAAATACAATTTTCTCAAGAAAAATTATTTTTTATTTATTTTAATGAAAAATAATAAATTATTTTTTTTAAAAATTATCTAATTAATTAGAAAAATGAAAATCATTTTTTAATTTATCATATCAAAATTATCCTAGGATGAATATGTGGGATGTTTTTGAAAAGATTAATTTTTGGATAAATAGTGAAAAATACTGGTTTTTATTAAAAACTACCTTTTTGATTAAAAAATTATTAGGTTATTTTTTTTAAAAAAATGGTTTTAAAATTAAAATTAGTTAAACTATATATTTATTAATCCAATTTAGGTCATTTTAATCATTTTCATATTGAATTTTGATATAAAATGTTTTTAAACTTTTGAAATTTTTCTTTTTGGAAAACTTCTTTCGCATCACGATTGTGGTTTTAATATTAAATTAAATATTTCCACTTCTGTGAATGTGATTTCTAAAAATGTATTAAATATTTTGATTCATAATAATTTATAATATCTAATAATTTCAACTTACTTTTTTCCATACTGAATAGAAAAAAAAGTAAAAGTTTTTTACTTTGTTTAAAGTAAGGGTTAAAAATGACTCAAAACATTTCCAACACAATTTTATTGAAACATTTCAAACTTATATCATTTATTTTTTATAATTCCAAAAAAAAATCATTTTTTAAATTGAAAAAAGTGGGTACACCTTTTTCTTTTTAAAAATTACAAGTGTGCCACTCTCCTCTCTTATAAAGGCTACCCCCTCTCCTCTCCTCTTTACGCCTCCTAAACCCTTTAATTTGGCCAATACCTACCAAAAATAACTTTATTAATTATATAATTTCATCATAATTTCCTTATTTTATTCATAAATCCAACCTAATAAACCTTTTGGTGTGAACCAAAAGAAGATGTCTGAATAAGAGGTAATATCCCTAATCGAGCATTTTATTTTATTTCTTCCTCCACCTCCTTTGATTCATATTAAATCATGATGATATAATAACCACAATATATTCCATATAATTATATGTTGTTTTTTTAAGTTTGTGAACTACATCCATTTCTTCTTCTCTCAATTGGGAAATGTTAAAGGTGCTCGTGTGTTTAATAGACAACTGCCTCACAAACTAATGTGACACGTTTTCGGTCAACACCTCTTACAGTTGAGTATGATGATGGATATAATAAATATATATGATATTTTTAACATAAATATACTTATAAAAATATATTATTATTTATACCGTTTTTACTTTCCATTCTATAGAGAATATGATAATGACATTCGTGTGTACGACGGACTTCTGTCTCATGAAGCAATGTGATCTATTTTTCGCTTATGTTTTACATGGAAATTAATAAGGGATAAATTTTATTAATATGTGTGATATATATGAAATATATATGATTATGTAAAGTTAATATATTATTTACCTTTATCTTTCTTTATCTGTCGAGGAAATGGAAACAATATTCATGTGTACGTACATGATGCCTTCTCCATGAATAGTGCACTTCATTTTCTATATCTAACATTTATAGATTAATATAAATAAATATATAGATAATATATAATATATTTATATAATGTTCAAAATTCTTGAGAGTTTATAATGATGATAAAATTAAGATGACCAAAAATAAAAAATATAAACATATATGGAAACAAAGAAATTATTTCCCAAAACATGACTTTAACATGGAATTGTTAATAAAAATGTAATAAAATGAAAGAATTAAATAATATATGGTATGATATATATAATTATGGTTATTTAAAATATTTTTAATAAAGTTAAATTAATTATAAATGAGTTTTGAATGTGTACGAAGGAATTCGAGACTTAGGGTAAGGGATTTTTTCCTCAATTTGTCTTCTTTGAGACGTATGTTATTTTATGCACCTATATCCTTTTATGAGGTTTATATACATCACCTTTGACGTGTTATTTCATGAATATACCTGTTTTAATTATATTTAAAGTTCCCTTTGATGTTAATATACAATTTTACTTATTATTCAAAAGATACCAAATTGGTAAAGATTTTATGTTATAAATTGATTATAAGGATTGTATATGATTATGATTTTGATAATGTAATATTATTATATATATCCCAAGAAACTCATTAATTTCATTTTCCTTTATTTATTTAATTATAATACCTATTTTCCCTTTATTTTACTCTTTTTATGTACTCAAGAGATCAAAATAATATTTTTAAGAAAAATCATCTTTATTTCTCTCTTCAATCAAAAACCCATTTTCTTCTAAAATAGTTTCTTGTAAAAATATATTTAGAATTTTTTTAACATTATCCAAAAGATTTATTAAATAAATATTTACCCATGTTTTAGTTTTTTAAAAAAATTAAAGGAATCACTATGTCGTTTTCCAAAACGAGGGTCGTTTGGCTTTTACCAAAAATATGAAAGGTATCTTTGTTTTAACTTGTTTGACATGAATGGAATTTCCTGATGTCATGAACATTATTTTATTTTATTATTCACTTATAAGTTTTCAATTTTTTTTTAAAATAAAAGGATTTACAAAAAAAATTAATATTTAATTTTAAATAAGGTGATTTTTAATGAAAATATATTTTCCTCAGGAAACATTCCAAGTGATTTTTTTTTCAAAGTCATTTTCCATCTAATATGAAATAATTTTATGTTAATTAATATTTAATAGGTATATTATCAAATGTTATTATATTTATTCTTTCTCTATATGGATTATGTTAATGATGACAATATTTTGATGAAATAAATTTCTCTTACATGGGTTATACCATGATAAAATGATTATGAAACCCACTTTGTTCCAAAGTTATGCTTTTATGAAATGTTGAAATGATTATGAAACCTATTTCTTTTACATGGGTGATGTTATAATGAAATGTATATAAAACCCATTTCTTTTCTTGGGTTTTTATTTTAGGAATTTTTTATGATCTTATGTCATGCATATGTATGATTTTCATTTTGTGATGGGTGGGACCTATATCTCCCTCCAGTGAATTGGGTAAAGAATGATATCTTATTAGATAAATAGGAATGTAATTAAAAGTGAACCGAGTTTAGTAAAGGATCTTTTCAACAATGATAGTTTTGGGTGTGAATCTTGGCTACTATGATGGTTTGGGGAGTTAACCCATTCTACTATGATAGTCTTGGAAATGATTATTTAACTACTATAGAAATGATTTTCTATGCTTATGCGTATAACAAAATTCCATGTTTTATGAAATTATTATTCTCTCATGGATAATGTTATTTTATTTCATTCGGATTCATGTCTTATGAACTAAAATACTTTATTTCATTACCCAAGATTATGATCTTTGATATGTAGGGTATGGTTTTTAAATGTTACACTCATATTCTTGTACCCTTCTTCTCATGTTATGTTTATGTATCTCTCTTATTTACCCTTACATGGAATTTTAGTTCACCATTTCCTATATTTATATTCCCAATGTTATGAATAAATTTCTTATTTCTTATTTTTCTAATAAGGGTGCGAGTTATAAAAAAACTTAGTGGGAGATGATGTAGTACACCTATGAACTAGTTTTTTATGTTTCCAAGTCTCCAAAGGCATTATACCTCCATGATCCTTAGGCATGTGTTTGTATAAGGTAAGGAATTTTATCAAAAAATTATTTAATATATATGTATGAAAATTTTGGGCCGCTGCATGATTCATGTTTTAAAATAAAATGACACTTTTATATTGAAAACAAAAAATTCAAGTCATAACTTCCTAATAATGTGTTAGATTTACATGTGGTCAATTCATTTACATCATAAATGAATTATAGATCATTTTATTAATGCTTGAAAAAAAATCCCAGATTTTTTCTTGGTTTCTCCTATGTGATCCATGTTTTAAACTTAAATTAATCTTTTATATTGAAAATATACACTTTGAGTTATGCCTGTCAAATCATGTGTCGGATTGACATGTGGTTGATTCCTATATTACATTAATTAATTACAGATTTTCTTCTAAAAGTTTTAAAATAATATGATATTTTTTCTTGATTTTTTCTAGTTATGTGTTCATTAAAATTAAATTATGCTTTTATATTGAAAACATGTACTTCAAGTGATAGTGGTCACATCATTGAATTGTAGTAAATTCTTATACATCAGAAATGAATTATGGATCATTGACTAAATTTTGAAAACAAAATGAGCTATTTTTATCAGTTTTGACTATGTGACATGTGTTTTAAACAAAAATGACACATTTATATTGAAAACAAACACATTTAGTCATACCAGCCACATCATGTATTTTATTGACAAGTGGTCAATTACTACATGTCACAAATGAATTGTGGATCATTTTCCAAAATTTCGAAAATAATTTGAGTTTTTATGCTTTGTTTTGGATATGTGATGTGTGTTTAAAACTAAAATGGAACTTTTATATTAAAAACACACACTTAAAATCATACTAACCATATTTTGTTTCATATTTACATGTGGTCAATTCCTACACATTACATATGAATTTTGGACCGTTTTTATAAATTTTTAAAATAATATAATCATGTTTTCTTGGTTTTGGCTATGTGATGTGTATTTTAAACTAAAATGACACTTTAATATTGAAGACACAAAATAAAAATTATGAGGATATGATCATGGAAGTAACTTCCTCAGTTGTTGGTAATACATATTCATATTTATGGGTAGAATTATGTTTTACCCATTTTCTATCTCCATTAACTCAGTTTTAGTTTTGAATTAAAAACTCTTATGACCACATGAAACTTCAGACATGTTACTAGATCTACCATAATCTATATATCATAACCATATATTATACTTATACTTGAGAAGAAGGTAAAAAATAATATTTAAGAATTGAGATACTAATTATTAAAATCCAAAATATATCGATAAGTTCATATCCTATACTAGATCACAATCATAATAGGTAATATCCTCAAATTGATGTGAGAAAACATTCTGACACCATGTACTACTACAAATCATCTCTAAAAAATTAATTCTCCTTTTTAGTATGTAGATTGTTGTAAATTTTGGTATTTCTTAGAAAATATAAACAAATAAACTATTAACAACTATTTTAAATGAAATTTTAATTATATTCATAAATTACCTATTTTAGGATGTTAGTATTTTTTTGGTATATGATATCTTTCATAAATTTTCAAACATAATATCCATAATCATTGTAATTATTTTCCATCGAACATTGTAATGAAATTGAAGAAAATAAGTAAATTTTTTTGAAATATGTTTTTATATTTAAATCTTAATATCTATTTTTATTTGAATAAATACATATAATTATTGTGTTCAGTCATCAATATCTTACTATAATTTCGTGTATATTTATTGATCAACCTGTCAAAATAAAAAAAATAAAAACACAACCTGAAATATATAATTCGAATTTTATCCACAAAATTTTGATTTAAGTGCATTAAAAATTTATAATAGACATCATGTGTGTTCAGTTTGATGTAAATCTCTATATTATATCAAAAAAATCAAAATTTTGGGTATCCAAATTGATTGCAATAAGCATATAGTTGTCCTAAAAATAAAATTTTCAATAAAAAAGGAAATATATATTTTATATGATTAGATTGTATACTCTTACTCCTATATTTTTAGAATTAAGAGGATTTAATCGACTATTATTTTCTTTTTAAATTCCTCTCTTAGCGCATCTTTTTTCATTTCAATTTCTATCTATTCCAAATAATTTTTTCCTATATAAATGATTGAGAGATTAATAAGTCTAAATATTAATTCACTAGGTTTTCCTTTTATATAGAAGTAATATATATACCTATAGAAATATGAATATTTATTAACTATTATGACCATTATAGATCATTTTTTGGATAAATGGGTTATGAAAATGTACTTCATATATGTATTCATAATCAAGAATCACAACCTTTCAAACTTGATAATCAAATTTATACTCTCTATAAAAACCATATCTACAATGAAATATCTAAATATTTATTCTTCGTATTCAATTTAGGACATATTTCCATATTTATATGTTGTATCTATATAAACATGTAATGTTAATATATGAGTTAGTGGAACTAGAAGGTTTAATTTACTCTTGAAATTTCCCTTTTGATTTCATGGTTGATTCACTGGATTTTATTGAACTAACCTTCTAGTTACCCTTTAGTTTATCCTTATATAATACAATACCTCATTTTAGACATTTTTCAAAAAAAAATTAAAGGTTTTTCATTTGAAAAAAATGTTAAGTACTTACCATGTGTATCTTTATAAGATTATATGGTCATGCTATGAAAGTTTCAATAGCATTATTGACTATGGTAACATCTAGATCATCAAGAAGAGTAGGAAACTCAATGATTGTCTTGTGAGATACTTAAATCTACACTCTCATGAGACCCTTTGGGATTTTTTTATTTTGTAGCCTGTCTCTTGGGATATTGTACACCATGCCCCTCAAAACATGGTGGTGTATTGGAATTAATGGATATAAATCACTTACAACTTTACCCTATAAAATTATAGTAATATATCTTATCAAAAAAAGTATTCACATTTAAGATATAAATTAATGATAAATTTAAATACCTCAGGTAAGGAAGATGGTTGATGGGAATGTCTAGCCTCAATGATAGTGGGGTAATTTGGCACTTAATGTACTAATCATTGTTCCACTAATGGTTCTCTTTGATCTTTTCACATATATTGGTCTGCCAAAACAAACCAGAAAATAATATATTTCAAAGAATATATATATGCCTGCATTATTTTCATCATCTCATATACATATCCTTATGGAATTTTCTTCTTGAAATATATTTGAGGTGAGAGTCTAAAACCTACACCTCTAATACAGCCATATTGTTTTGGCCACTTCAAAGCTACTAAAAGTAGTATTTTTTCTAGTATAGTTGATATCAATTCTTTTTTCTAAACTATATAAATCATATGAGAATAAATATATATTTTTATATAATATTGTTATAAATCATAATGAATTACTGTTATTTAAAACTTTTAAATGATTCACATACTAATTTTGCCTTTTAATCGACAAGTTTACCAACTTTATTTATGTGGGCCTACTTCCATAGAAAATGACATGGGATGGAAGTGGATTTAGATATTGATTCATAAAGTTGTTAATAAACAACGAAACATATATCAATTCATATCACATAAAACTTATTGTTGGTTTAAAATGCATACCATTTTCTTCTCAAGTGAAGCATAACCCATATTTTCTTTATGGTATGGGTATATGGTTTTTTATGCATCTTTATTATTTTCATCACTCCTTAAAAGTTTCAAAAATTAAAAAAAATTTAATCAAAGTGGATAAAATAAATATTTACAAATGAAATATTATCAATTACAATGTATATGAAATGAGTCTTCATCTGTATGAATAATGAAAGATTTAAATGTTTCTTGGCTTATAATGTGTGCATATGTAATTGGTGGGTGGGGGTTTAATTTCTCCTCAGTATATAAGAGATAATACTTTGTAATAATTTTATCAAATCCTCTATGAGATTTTATAGATACCATTAAGGTATATTTATTATGGAAATCATCTAAAATAAATGAACTCTGTAAAGGATAATGAAAAGTAAATAAATGATTCGTTATATATTTTTTCAGTAAAAAAGAGAAAGTATATCAAAACATTACCTTAATATCTTCCCATATGGGTTTCTTCAATATAGTAAGGACCTTGTGCCACATATCCATATTAATTAGATAATTCATTCTCATTGTGATCCCAATGTGTCTAATGAACATTTCCTTATTGGGGTCAATAGGTTAGTTCCATTGTTTATCACCAACCAAAAATTTTATACCATTATTTATTTCCTTGATAATTTTAGTTAACACTATGGTTACATGTCTTTATTGTTTTTTTTTCATCAACATATTATTGATCCCCTAATAATTTAGTATTTTTAGAACTGATAGTCTATTCTTCTTTTTGATTGGTAACATTATTATGTGAAGAATTCATTATCTACATTAGTAATTAAACATTTAATTATGAATGATTAAATGTAGTATAGAGCACATAATATTATTAGAAAAAGAATATTATATTAAAAACATTAACCTTCACATTAAACTCTCATTTATTTTCTTTAAAGTTTGAAGAGATTTTTCTCCTCTATCGAGTGTCCAAATCCCCTATTTTTGGTCTCCTATAAAGTATAATGCATTTTCTAGATTGGGACCACTAAGAAATGATTTTTATCTCCCAATGAAAGGGTTATCCAAAATTGAATTTTCATTTGACCCAGTAATTATTTTAATCTCCAACAAGACAATTGACCAATTCTTGTTTACTGGATATGAGACATAAAATGCATGTACTGCTTGTGATTCCATTATAAATGTATCATCTTTATTGCCTACCATTCTAAAATTCACATTCATGAAGTGAAATTATTAAAATTTCATTACATTCCTATTGTCAACCCATTTCCAATGGAAAATTGGAACTTGAAATGTTTTATAATCCAACTCATATATATAGTTCATGGTGCCAAAATATGAAATATTCTCATAAATTGTATTTCTTTCCTTGGAACCGAATATGTGTATCTATTCCTCTATAAGTGTAAATCCACTATTTTTCATTGTACTTTGTTCATATTGTTCCTTTTTATAGAATGTATAAACATTAATTAGAAAACTAGTATAAGATATAAAAATTACATTTGGACCCCTAGCTAGCCACCAAAGTCATTTGGTGATTGAGCTTGGATTTTTAGATAAATTCTTATAAATATGATCTTTGAACCATCCTATAAATTATTGATTGTGCATATTTTATATCCATACTTCATCCCATGCTAGATTAAAATGTATAATAATTACTTTGTGGGATTCAATGTATATAGAAACCTCTTCACTATTATATAAAATGTAATTGTGTGATTGCTCCCACTCTATGATAGTAATTCTAACAAAATTTATTCTAGATTTACATTCACCCACAAGGTGTCTACTATGATGAGATTTTGGGAGATTCATGTTATCGACATCTGAAGGGTAATCAGTACATAAATCAATATCATCTTCAGTAATATATCATTCTATAATATAACCTTCTAGAAAAAATTTATTCTTGATATGCCCATTTAACATATTCACATATCGTTTAATGGGATAAATCTATCTATGATGGACAAGACCACATAGTTGAATCTCTCTAACCAAATGAACTATCTGGTGGACCATTATATCAAAGAACTATGGTGGTAAGAACATCTATAATTCACATAATATCAATTTAATCATCTTATCCAAGATTAGAAACTTTACTAGGTCTATAGCTTTATATAATATCAATTTTAAAAGGAAGTAAATTCAGGTTAGTGAATGTCATGCATTTTTAGGCACAATGCAATATAAAGTGACAGAAATAAAATCTTTCATAAAACATGACAATTGTGTACTTTTAGACCATGTAACTTCAAATTATTCATTAGAAAAACATTCTTGGTATTTTATTACTACCGCTATGAAACTTTTAGACCATTAACAAAATTAAAATTTTGATATTTTTATTATATGGATAGAGTGTAAGATATTGTAGGAAGAAAATTTCATCTTTCACCCTTCACTAGTACAAACTATTACCTTATCCCCTTTCAATAATTTCCATCCTTTTCTTGATTCCATATATTGTTTTATCATGAAGATTTAGGAATGTTCCAATAAAACTATCAAAAACATTTTTTTCTACATGCCTGACATCAATAAAATGTCTGATGTACAAATAATTCTAGTACATTAATTCTAAGAAAATTAGTCTCTTTTTCCGTCATGATTTCATACAGTTTTTCAATAAAAGGTTTACATAAAATAGTGTTAATATATTTTACCTTATGGAATTTTTGATCACCCATTGGTGGAGATGGATTTTTACCTTTATTTATTCCCATCAAATGATGTCATCTAGGATTGGTATTTATATCGTCGGGGTAAAAATTATGATGTCTTAAAAATAGTCTTTGAGGAATGTTTCAACTGAACTTACTGTCTGAATTTTCACTAATGGGACACTGAAAAATTCCTTTAATATTATATCCTAACAAATTTCTATAAGAATTAAAATCATGTATCATCCCATAAAATATGGAACTCAATGTGAATTATTTACTTGTATGGGATTCATACAATATAACACATATATCCCATATCAATTTAAGATCTTCGATTAATGAATCCAAATAGACATCAATATCATTTTCGGGTTATTTTGGTACAGATATAAGTAGAGATAACATAATATATTTGAGCTTCATGAATAACCATGATGGAAAGTTATAATTTAACAACACTATTTTCCTTGTACATTGATTACTAGTTTATACACCCAAAATATTTATTATATCTATAGATAAAAAAATAAAAATGTCTCTTGGATCATTTCAAATTCCAGAAACTCATAATTAATTTTCTCCAACTAAGGAGAGTTCACTAGGTGATGTAGTTTCCCATATTCCTTTCTTATATCATATTTCCATGTCAATTTTCAATTGGTTTCCTAACATACATATATTTTTCTAAACCTTGTAATGATAGGAAAGTACCATACATCTTTCAAAGGAATTGATTCATATTTTTTATGTATATTTCCACCACACTTAGGGAATTTTCTGAGCGATTTATTATCCTTGAGAAATAATATGTAATCATTTGAAAAGACATGTATTTTTTATAGAGATTGTGCCCATTGAATATAGAATTAGTGTCATGTTTTCAACACTAAAGCTCATTTTCTCCTGGTGTCATATCATTCAAGACACCAAGAAGTTACGTAAAGTCAATGTCCCTCTATCCACTGCTAGATTTAAAATTATATAACTTCAATACAAGTGAAAATGTTGTATATTTAGTATAACTGAAAACATTTTATATTTAGCACAATTGGTATAAAATGGCCTCTTATCATTTCTATTTAACTTCTCAAAAAAATTGTAAAATCACAAAATTCATCTTCAATTACCATTTTCATTTTGTTCATATGATCTTTGTAACTCCCCAACCCCAATTACCCAGATTCATTGCATTATTAGATAACATTGGCATGATCACAAGAGATCAAGTCCTAAAATACCGATCAGTTTAGTATCCTTAGAACTACTAGATACTTACATAAGTTTTACATTACATTTTGAAATGAAAATAAAATAACATTGTGTCTCATTCGAACACACTCATATACCTTATCCTATCCCTGAAGGTTAGTCATAATATACTTTTTGTATCCTGGGAAAAATAAAACATTAGAAAAGGGTGAGCTTAGATGCTCAGTAAGGATAACAATATAGCAGAAACTGTCATAAATAAGCATAAACATTTAAGGAAATGTATAATACTAAAACAAAAGTCTTTTAAACATAAACTTCAGCATAATATGGAAAATATAAATCAGATAATTCCCTTTACTTATTCACATGGATATTCTACTAGTTGAATAATCACATGTAATATCAATAGATTGTCTCATAATGATCGAATGCATAATGTCGGACATCTTAACCTTGTAGTCAAGGCCTCATTCCAAGACTACAAAAAAATATAGTCAAGGTCTTGTTCCAAGACACTAGTTTTTCTAATGATACATACTGATTCATCGAGGAGCTATAGTCATCCCCTCCTGTCACTTACTATATCCAATGCATTCCTTATATGAATAGGATGAAACATAACATAAAAATTCGTATTAAACAAACATACAGAATGTTAATACTTTAACCTTAAACTATGAATGACATAAAAATAGCACATCCACAGTCAGACATATCATAAAACTATCAATAAAATATGAAATATTTTATCATAATAAATCAACTCCAATTAAACATAATATCCAAAAATAGATGTTGACATAGATGAAATAAATCCAAAAACTATTTGAGAGAAATATCTCTTTCTACTTTGAAACCATTTAAAAGTCGCATAATTAAAAAAGAAAAAAAATTGAAAATATTCATATAATCATTTAAGGGAATCTTTTAAGGTTTTATAATGGTGGAAATTAGTCTCACCCTCCATATAAGTTTAAAAAATAGTATTTCCTTATTTTGTTGAAAAGGTCATAAATTACATTTTTTGGAAAACAACGGAAAGATTCCTTTAAAAAATTAATAAAAAGTCAAAAAAGGGTACAAATGAATTTAACCCATATTCTAGAAAATAGTAAAAATGTTTTCGAAATACATTTTTAAATGGATGTGGATGATAAAAAAGTCCCAGTATATACTTACGTTTAAACAACCTCGGATAATAAAGAGATTGTAAAATTAACCCTTACCTTGTACTTTTCCTTAGACAATGGTATTTTAACCTCCTATATAATGGTTAAATAATTGTTATTAAATTATACAATAAACTCATAAATGAATATGATATCATATATGATCCTCTAATATTTCTTTGCTAATAATATTTCAGAAGTATCATTGTTTCGGGTGTTAACTGATTTATTTTAATTTATATGTTTTGTTACATAAGTCGTGTTTATTATGCATAGGATGTATTTTATTCATATATAGAATTATATTAAGTTCTGAAACATTATTATTAATCATCAAATGAAAATTATTCTTGAATGGTTATGATGGGGAACGAAATTTCATCGCATCGTGGAGACGGTAAGTCAGACGTATGCACGAGAGAAAATATTATTATATTGATGGTGAAATAATATTTAATTGTATGGTATATTATATATAAATAATAATTATCATGTTATATTTATTATTTACATCAATTATACTCATTATTATACTCATCCAAATAATGAAGTGTTGAATAACAAACTACACCAGGACGTGGAGACGGTAAGCCGTACGTACGCACATATAGTGACTTTGTCATTCATATGATGGATAGAATAATAGATATGGTTATACCATATTTATAATAACATATTAGTATTTATAAGGTACTGGAGGTATTATTTTAGTATGGAAACAACATAAAAAGAAGAAGAAGAAGAAGAAAAGAACATTGAAAGATACGATAAAATAATTACCTCTTCTTCAGGTGATTACTTTTGATTTGAACAAAAGGGGGCCTTAGGTTGGATAAGTAAGGACTATAGTTTGAAGTGATGGTATTTTTGAGGAGTTATTAGTAGGTTTTGGCTGATACAAATGGATTTGTAGGTGTTAATTTAAGATAAGGGGAAGTACCCTTTTATTAGAGAGGTGAGGGGAACTTTAGGAAAAGTATAAACTTATTTTCGGTTTCTAATAGCTTAGATTTAATTTATTTTTAGGATAAGGTGGGTATGGGTCGAAATCATCTCAACCAATATATTTTAGACATTTTTTGGTCACCATATTAGCCTTATCATTTAGATTTAACACTTAGTTAAATAGTATAACTCTTGGCATGTCTTCTTGTATTTTTATACTACATGGTTAATATAGTTACTATAAAATGACAAGAGAACCTCAAGTAGTTCATTAATGACATATTTAACATTATCTAAGTCATTTGGCCAAATATTATATTTTTAGTACTATTATATAATTTAATAAAATAGTATTTATTTTAAACTCATTTATGTCAATTTTGATACTATTTAGTATTTGGTTTTTGTGAAAGTCATAAAAACTTGATTCCTTCTAAAAAAATACATTTAATCAACCCTAACATGTCATATTAACCTAGAAAATTTTTATATGGCATCAAAATTTTCAATTTACAATTATTTTAATATTTATAATATCAATTATTTTAATCTTTCATTAATAAGGTAATTAATGCATCATCATTGTGTCATCAATAAATTTAATTATTTAATGTATAAAAATTATAAATAAAATAATACGATGTAGAAAATTTTTTTATCTTTCTAATTAATATTTATAGTTCAATTTATCTTATTTATAACCCTATACTAAAATTGGTGTAGTTATTAAAATTTGAATTTAATACTTTTAACTCTTCTTTAAATAAAATATAATAAATGTCATAATCTAATCCAAGTGGATCAAAAAGGATCATATATTTTGCTTATTGTTGATTTTGGTCGAAATACACTTATCCAATAGAATTAAGACATGTTTTGGGGTAATTTTATATTATTATAATATTATTTTTACCTTCAATTACACAATTTACTTTTAATCATGGTAAATAAAATTCAAAAGTTACTATTCACCAAAAATTATTTTCACCCTATTGAACCAAATTTTAATTACTAATGACAATTGTGTATTTCTAATTTTTGAAATTTAATTCACAGAAGTGGTAAAATTACGTTTTATGCAAATTTACAAATGTTCCTAGAATGTGGGTAAAAGAAGTTAAATAGTTCAATAAAATTTTATATATCTAATCTTATTATAAAATTACCCCAATGAATTACATTGGACTAATATAGGTATTATATATCTATTTTTAATTTTAAATAAATCTAAAAAAATAATTATTATTTAAATAAAAAGTCGGTTTTAAACAATAACGCGGTGTTTTCACTATTCATCAAAAATTAAAAGTTTTTCGAAAAATAACAAAAATTCACCATAAGCTAATTTTGATATTCCAAATCCAAAAATGAAGTCCATTTTGAAAAATAAAATTTATAAATTTTCAAAATGTGGGTATTACTATTCATAACTTCTTTTTAAACGGCTAGGTTGATCGGTTGTGGTGTGCTAGAACTCAGAGATGCATACACCGCAAGTTATTGTATTATTCAAAGAGAAGTGTGTTGTGGAAGCTTGGGAAATTATATTGTTCCCTCCTTCAAATAATTTCATCCTTTAAATTTCTAGAATATTACTTCATAAAAATATTTAGGTGGTTATTTATCATAAGTTCCTCAGGTTCCCACGTTACCTCTTCCATTTTATAGTTTCTCCAAAGAACATTTACCAGAAGAGTTGTCTGGTTTCTCAACACTTGTTCTTTGGCATCAAAAATATTGATA
Organism: Viscum album; assembly: GCA_963277665.1. Lineage (NCBI taxonomy): Eukaryota > Viridiplantae > Streptophyta > Magnoliopsida > Santalales > Viscaceae > Viscum > Viscum album. Next base: position 129,595,378 of record OY728163.1, read on the forward strand.
GGATCTTCACAATAAGATAGATCAGGTTCTAGTTCTATTTCTTCATAGGTGAGTACATGTGTTGGTTCTGGCATGTCTTTTCTCAATAGTGATACGTGGAACACATCATGAACTTTGGATAGACTTGGTGGCATTTCCAAACGGTAAGCTAAAACTCCAATTCATTCTATAATTTTGAAAGTTCTGATGTACCTAGGACTTAATTTACCCTTCTTATTGAATCATATAACACCCTTCCATGAAGATACCTTCAAGAAAATATGATCTCCTACTTGAAATTACAAATCCTTCCTTCAGTTATCGACATAGATATTTTTCCTACTTTGAGATCCTTTAATGTGGATTTGGATAATCTTCACCTTTTCCATTGTTTCCTTAACAATTTATAGGCCTATGAGTTATTTCACCAACATCATCCCAAAAAGTTGGTGTGCGACATCTCTTTCCATATAACCCTTCATATGGTGCCATCTGAATACTTAAATAGATGCTATTGTTATAAGAAAATTCTACCATAGGTAAATAATGATCCCATATACCCTGAAAGTCAAGTGAGAAAGATCTCAACATGTCTTCTAAGGTTTTAATAGTCCGTTCTAATTTTCCATCAGTTTGAGGGTGGCAGCTAGTGCTCAAACGAAGTTTGATATCTAGGGATTTTAGAAGATTTTTCCAAAATCTTGATGTAAAATGGGGATAATGTTTAGAAACAATCGATAGGGGTACACCATGAAGTCTTAACCATCATTAATATATAGTATTGTTAAACTTTGAAGTGGTAAATCTTTTTTTATAGCAAGAAAATGTGTTGACTTGGTAAGACGATCAACAATGACTCATATTTCATCATTCCTTCTTGGAGTCTTTGGTAGACCCATGAAAAAGTCCATCGTAATATCATCCCATTTCCACTCAGGTATGGGAAGAGGTTGCATGACTCCTCTGTGATGTTGTCTTCCAGCCTTCACCTGTTGACAAGCCATACATCTTGACACATAATCAGCAATGTATCTCTTTATGTTTTCCCACCAAAAACATTCCTTCAAATCTTTATACATCGTAGTGCTACCATGGTGTATAGAGAAATTAGAGCTATGAGCATCATCCAACATTTCCCTTTTTAGATCAGGTATATCGGGAACACAAATCCTCTTCCAAAATTTCAAAATTCCATCTTCATATAAGAAGTCAATTAATCTCACATCATTAATAGCTTCAATTTTCTTTTGAATCTTCTCATCATCAGTCTAAGAACTTTTTATCCTTTCTAGTAAAGATGGTTTGGCAACCATTTGAAAAATATTGATGTTTCACCTTCCATGATTATTCCCATATCAATCTTTAATAGATCCATGAACATAGGATCCCTTTCAACTCTCATCTTGTTCAGAAATCCATGATCCTTTCTGCTCAAAGCATCGGGCACCTTATTTTCCTTCCCTGAGTGGTAGTGTATTGTGAAATCATAATCCTTGAGTAGTTGAAGCCATCACCTTTGCCTCATGTTGAGTTATTTCTATGAGAAAATATACTTCAAACTCTTGTGATCAGTATATATCTCAAATTTTTCATCAAAGCGATAGTGTCTCTATATCTTCAAAGAAAATGTTATAGCTGCTAACTCAAGATCATGAGTAGGATAGTTTTGTTCATGAATTTTGAGCTTTTGTGATTCATAGGCAATAACTCTATCATTCTGTATAATGACACAACCAATTTCATTCTATGAAGCATCACTATAAATAACAAACCCATCATTCCACGATGGAAGAGTCAAGATATAAGCATTTAATAATTTTCACTTCAATTCATCAAAACATTATTCACACTCTTTTGTCCAAACAAATTTAACCCCTTTATGTGTGAGCTTGGTTAATGGGTTATCCAATCAGGAAAAATTCTAGACAAAACGTCGATAGTAACTAGTTAAACCAATAAAACCATATACCTCAGTTATACTCATTGGTTCTGGCCATTCTTGGATTTCCCTTGTCTTTGAAGGATCAACAGAGATTCCATCCTTAGAGACAATATGGCCAAGAAAAGAAATATCCTAAATCCAGAATTCACACTTGTTAATCTTCCCATATAATTCATTTCTTCAAAGAGTCTTTAGAATAGTGCGCAAGTTATTTTCATGATCTTAGCTTTTGGAGTATACCAGGATATCATCAATAAATACCACTAAAAAGTCATCAAGATATTCCTTGAAAACTCTATTCATTAGATCCATGAAAACATAGGGTGCATTAGTCAATCCAAAAGCCATTATTATAAACTCGTAATGCCCATACCTGGTTTGAAATGTTGTCTTTGGAATTTCTTCCTCTTTCATGCACAACTGATGATATCCAGATCGAAGGTCAATCTTTGAAAAATATTTAGCTCTATGAATTTGATTGAATAAATCATCAATGCGAGGTAGGGGATACTTGTTCTTTATTGTTATCACATTGATCCCCATATATTCAATGCACAACCTCATAGATCTATCTTTATTCATAACAAAAATAATAGGGGATCCACATAGAGAAACACTAGGGAAAATAAATCATTTATTACTCAATTTCTCTAGTTATTTCCTTAGTTCCACTAATCCCACTATGTCCATTCTATAAGGGGTCTTTGATATGGGCCTTGAACTAGGAATTAAGTCAATGGAAAACTCAATTTACCATTCTAGAGGATGTCCGGGTAAATCCTCTAGAAACACATCAATATATTCTTGCACAATAGGTACATCCTCTATTTGAACATTCATTTCCTCACCCATAGTTATTTCACTCCCTTATTCCCCAATAATTGAATTTAGTAGAGCTAATGGGGGTGTATCTAGATGAGAATCAGATGGTGATGTTTCTGCTCTAAAGATAAGGGATTCCTTATCATCATCAAAAATTGTAACCTCCTTCTTCTTACAATAAATATTCACATCCTGGTTCGAAATACAATCTATATTGAAGATTATATCAAATTCAATCATGGGTATGACAATAATATCAGTAGATAATTCCCTTTTATATTCCAAATTGGTAACTGATTCACAAAACTTTGTTACAATGATACTTCCCTTTGGAGTTTTTTCTAACAACTCCAATATTAATTCAAATTGAAAATATCTAATTTTCATGGAAAACTGCGAAGATATGAAAGAATGCGATGATCCATAATCAAATAAAGTATTGGATAATTTTGAGGAAATGATTAAAGTACCTGTCACCACGTCATTTGGAACTTCAACCTCTGTAGTTGTGATCGCATAAGCTTGGTCTTTCTCCCTTAGCTTTTTCTATAGTAATTTTCCATGACACTTAGGACAAACATTTTCATAATTCCCCATTTCTTTACAATTGTAACATTGAACATTGAGAGCCTCTTTCTCCCCCATCCAATCACGAGCTTGGTGGCCTTTTTCTCCACACTTGTAACAAACTCCTATCCCCTTTAGGCATGTACCAGGGTGTTTCCTCCCACTATTATGGCAGGATGGTAATTCAACTTTTCCGTTCATTACTTTATTTCCTTTTCTAGAGTGTTCAGTAGATCTATTCTTCTCTTGCTTCACTTTAAATTCATAAGACTTAGAGAGTTCCTTTTCTGTCTTGATAACCCATGAGATTATATCTTCATACGATGAGAAGGATTGTGAGACTAATGATCGATAAAGAAGTGGTTTTAAACCATCAAATAATCAATCGATATTACTTTTTGGGGTACGAATATAATATGCAGAATGCCTTTCTAACCTTGTAAAGTTAGCCTCATACTTTGCGACATTCTCATCCTCTTTTTACCTCAAACCCATAAATTTCTTTTTCATATCTGCTCAATGTTCACAAGGAAATTATTTTTATAAGAAAAGCTCTTTAAACTCCCTCCATTCCATATTTGATACTTCTTTATCCTCCTTTTTGTTTTGAATTAATGACCACTATTGATCTGCATCTCCTGAGATGTGATAAACGACCATGACAACTTTTTTCCTTTTGCTACTCCCCAAAACATGAAATATTTTCTCTAAGGAACTTATCCATTGCTCATCTACAAATTAATTTGTACTCCCATTGAATTTTGGTGGTTGTTTCCTCATGAAATGGTCTAACATTGATCCTATGTGTTGTGGATCAGGGTGCTCCATACGGGTAAGGTTATTATTCATAACCTGAGTTAATTGTCCTAGTATGGTTATAAGTTGTTCAATACCATTTGCATCACAAGATCCACTATAATTACATTAAATAGAAGGAAAATACCTACATGGGTTATTTTAATTGATATGGTTTCCATTCCTTCCACTAGACACCATTTCTAAACAATGTAATACACTATATTTGTTTATTAATCGCGATGCATAATTCCAAACTTGTAAAATACTAAACATAAATTGAACAGTTTATGCATATAATCCCTAATCATAAAAATGTTTTCTTTGGGGAAGTAATTACTCATAAATCCTTCATAATGGTTTGTAGATAAAATGTGAATTATCCTAAGCATATCCTCTGGGAGTGTCAAACCAGGTGTGTAGTGAGGCTCGTTGTCGTGTACCAGGATATCCTAGGTCAAGCCCGAAACTCTTTGTCAGAGTTTTAACTCTTAGGTAAATATCTTCCAGAACCATGTCTACTTGTAGTATCCATAAAGGTATATATTTCTTGGAAAATCCACATAATATCTACATTTCCAAAAAAAATTGAATGTTCTTCTATACTGATACTCAAAGTATATCTTAGGGTAATGTACTCTAATCAAAGTTTTTCTAAACCTAGTTTCCAAGGTTTGTACTAAGGTTCCCCTAATACCAACTATAACACCCCGACCCCAGTTACCCAGAGTTAGTGCAATATTACATAACATTTTCATGATCATAAGAGATAAAGTCCCGGAATATTGATCATTTTAGTATCCTTGGAATTACTAGATACATACATAAGTTTTAAATTACATTATGAAATTAAAAACAACAACAGTGTGTCTCCTTTGAACAAACTCATATCCCTTAGCCTATCCCTATAGGTCATTCATAATATACTTCTTCGCATCCTAGGAAAAATAAAACATTATAAAGGGGTTATCTCAGATTCTAATTAAGGATAAAAATATAGTAGAAATTATCATAACTAAGCATAAACATTTAAGGCAATGTATAAGACTACAACACAAGCCTTTTAAACTCAAACATTAGCATAATATGGCAAAGATAACTTAAATAAATCAATTTAATTATTCACATGGGTATTGTACTAGTCCAATAATCACATGTAATATCAATATCTATTCTCATAATGATGGAATGCATAATGTCAGTCATCTTAAGATCATAGTCAAGGCATCATGCCAAGACTACAAAAAATATTATCAAGGCCTTATTCCAAGACACTATTTTGTCTCATGAGACCTACTAATTCATCGAGGGGCTATATCAGGCCCCGCCCATCACTTACTATATCCAATGCATTCCTCATATGAAAAGGGTGAAATATAACATAAACATTCGTATTAAACAAAACATACACAATGTTAATACTTTACCCTTAAACCATTAATGATATAAAAATAGAACATCCACATTCAAACATATCATAAAACTATCAATACAATATGGAATATTTTATCATAATAAATCAACTTCAATTAAACATAAAATCAAATAATAGATGTTGACACAGATGAAATCAATCCAAAAACTATTTCAGAGAAATATCTCTTTATACTTTGAAATCATTTAAAATTAACATAGTTATAAAAGAAAATCTCATGTAGGGGTGAGTATATGGGAAAATCCCATGTAGGGGTGAGTATATACATACCATGTAGGATTCCACAAAAACCACAAAGGGGTCAATAGATAGATACAATAGGAGTAGTCATCTTAACCCAAAGAAATAGGGAAAAAAACCCAAATATATATATATATACTCATTAAGAAACCAAGATTAGAGAGAAAGGGTATCTCTATATCACATCCCATTCTAGGAATATGGGTCTTCTTATAGTTCCAAAGTTCATCATCGATGCCCATCATTTCACACATCTGTCTGAGAAATCCATGTGGAGGACCAACACCTTACCACAACTCCACATCCCAAGGGGGTGTAATATCCAATATATGACCCATGCCATAGTATGGTAAGGGGTTATACTCAAAATATAGAGTATCTACACCCTTTTGTGATATGGGAATGTCACTCAGTAGATAGTTAGAGGAACCACACCCTTTTGCGTTAGGGGGCTCCACTCAAAGCACAGAGGGCCCATTTCCTAGTATGATAGGGGTTACAATTATTATATATTGATATAAAACCCATTAACTAATATATATGTGGGTGACACATAGTTGGTAGAGGACACATTCCATGTTATATCGAGGGGTTCTTCTCAGTAGGTACATATAAAAAGGGAACTCGTACCCTTGTACAATTGGGTGATTCCACTCTATATATAGAGGACATGTTCCCTAGTATGATAGGGGGTGACACTTAATGGGTAGAGGACTTGTTCCCTAATTCCATAGAGGTGTTCCACTCAAACCAGTTCAAGTATTATGGGGGACCTACACCCTGGTATGATAGTGGGGTTTCCAACCCCGACCACTCTTTCTAATGATTCTTCTTGATCACTACTATCGTCAAGCATCACCTATAAGTGTCATGCTCAAATAATTCCATATAATATCTCAAAATACACTATGAATACTACAATCACACTCCATGTGAAAAAAATGATCAAGATTGACTACTCATGATACAAAATCCAAGTTTAGATAAAGGGGATACGACAGGAAGAAGTTTCTGAGAAAATTACATGGCGTGCACCAGGGGTCACACAATGTATGAAATCGCCTAGACTCATAGATATTTCTTTAATATAACATGTATTGGATATCCATTTTTCTATGAACAACGTTCAATCCTACTACACATCTTTTCTCAACCACCTGGGGCCTACCTATGTGCTCCATCTCATCATCTTGTACTTCGGGTCATGCTCATGTACCTGGTCATACATGTGTACCTTTGTGCATGCATGTGTACTCCCTGAGTACATAGAATTTCCTCACACATAGGATCCTAGTTTTTTGTAGTTGGGACACATCTTATCCACCTAAGGAGGGTCAAACTTCAAGTGGGTTTGTCCACACAACATGTGATATTTTCCTTCCCTGCAACCCTAGCATTATGGTCAATGGGTTTACACAGCATGTGTTCTTGGAATACATGTATTATAGTTAGGTTTTCTGTAAAACCCAATTTCCTTAATACTTCATCTTTATACTTATATCACTATTATTTTCACTAATAATCATATAGAGGGTCTCAGATCTAGAGTTTTCTATACCCAATCTGTCATCGGTGGCTGGATTCTGGACACCAAACCCCACACGACTTTTCATGTCACTCTGTGCCATGGTCGCTACCACTCCAGATGTAAAATAAATTATAGATTCCCAAGCCTTTTATATATAACCTTTCATGATTTTAAGCATAATTATATATCAGATTACAAGCTAAGTATTGTTAATTCTAGTGTCTTGGAAGACTAGGTACATAAAACATAAAACATGGGGCTAGAAAACACTTCTTTATTTAATCTCCATAAAGAGAATATAACTTCCTTTGAGCCCCTAAATCTGTATAGGGTACCCTAGGGAACACATTAACAAAGGGATGAGCTGAAAATCCCAGTATGGGAATGAACATAAGGATACATCATAAGTACATGAGTTAGGAGGCGTGACATAGTGATAACAAAGCATTGAACATATGAAATCATATCATATAAGAATGGGATCATACAGACATGGAATCATATAAATGTGGTATAATCATAAGAAATTTATTTAGTATGGTTCAAGGCTAACCACCAATCATGTTTCCCATTTTAGTATGGGTCAAGGCTAACTACCAATCCCGTTTCACATCGCATCTCATGAGACTTAACTTTACCCAATGAATTGGAGTGCTATCTGGGTGCACCCATCTCAAAATTTTCATGAATATTATTTCCACATAAATAATATTTACACAGAAATAATCATACATAATCAAACATACATAAACATAAGGGTACCCATGTAAAGAATTGGGTACCAAAACCATGACATAAATCCTAACCAATGGGCATATCATGAAAGTGTCTATGAAAGGAAGGGATAAGAACATACATGGACGTTAATAAGGTCAAATAGAAATATAACATGGTAAGTGGTGTTAAACATAAGTGACAACCTATAAGAAAAATTATTTGAGAAACATTAGCATTAAAACATTTTTGTGCGGTTTTAAGAAAAATACTATAGAGCTTTCAAAATAGAAAAGGGAACAATCTTTTATATAAAACAAGAAGTGAACCAAGAAGTTTTTCATATTAAAAAGACTGATTTTATAAATACAATTATTTCTTAAAATAGAGGATATAGTGTATTTGAAATGGGGTAAAAATTTGGGAAGTTCCCTTAAATCAAGATTGCTTATCGGGAAGTATCGAGGTGGGAATTACTAAAAAAACATATATATCCCTGAAAGAGAATGATGGATGGATATTGGAACATGGGTTTGGAGAATATAAACAGTATGTATAAGTTTTACATAAAAATAAAAATACAACTTCATTTGGGTAAAAAGGAAAGATATAAAAACCCGAAGGAGTAAAGGAGGTTTGGGTAGAATTCATTATGGATTATTGACATGGTATCGAGTGTACCTAAAAGAAATTTGATGAGAGAGAGAATGGGGTTTCTCATAACTTATAAATCATGATGGTAGTATGTGAGAGGTGTGAAACAGTACCTCGTCATTAGGTATCACACATAAAATGGCATAACATAGAAGACAATCTTGAAATAAAAGTGAAATGGGGAGGATCCCTTAACTTAAATTCGTTGGTGTTTTCCACTAGTTATTTAAGATCAGAATAAACAAATTAAGTTTATTAATTAATAATTACGAAACCTATTCTATATTTAATTGGTTTATTATAATCATTTTAAGTTCATTCAAAACCTTTTTGATTGGTTATGAGGTTTAATTTCATTGTTCGGGCTCATTTGTTTACTTGGTTTTAATGACCGGTTCACTTATATTTATGTTTGGATAAACATGTAAGATGAAAGTGGTTTTCCAGAAGTGAAGTTATATTATATTAGTGAAAATATAGTAGATTACATTGTTTTAAATTTAATTTTTTTACTTAGATTGAAGTCAAACTATTATATAAACCCATAGTGACAACCGTTTTTGTTAATCGGTGGATTTGATTACAAAGAACAAGTTTTTATTTATAACTTAATACGATTTGTACAAAAATATTACATAACTAAAAATAAGATATATTAAATATATAATAATCAGGTTCAACCATAACACAAATGGTTCAATGACCAGAATTAATTATTATAATAGAAATTTATAAACTATTGTCCTTGAATGTGCTAAATTAACACATCTCAAACGGTGTTATCATTTCTTTCAAATAAAGGGTGGGGAAAGGAGATATGATAATGAAATATACCATCATCATAAAAAAATTCCAGTACATGTATGTTACTAGAGTTATCATACTATTTGGGTGAAAGGAGGTGAGGAAAGAAACATAAAGAAAAGAACATAAAAGAAAAGAAGGAATTGGAAATGGGAATTTACCTCTAGAAACTTCCTCCTTTGAGAACCTCTTAAAAGGAAAGGTTTTGGTATTTTGAAGAATCTAGGGGATTCTGGACATGTGGGAGGATCTTGGGGAGAGATTTGGGCAGAATATTGGCAAGGAACAAGGCTTGATAGGAGTGAAGAGAAGAGGTAAGAATGGGTGGTATTTATAGTGTAGGGGAGGAGGGTTTTCATAATTTTTTAATCATTGGTTTATTATTTATTCAAAAGACAAGGAATAGTAATTATTTCTTAACAAAAAACCATAATAAATGCATGTGAATTCTAAACAAAGGTCATTTACATCATCCGCGACTCAAGCATGATTTAGAAATTAAGGTTTTAGCATTTATTGTGAATTATCGGATTTTACTATTCATCAAAAATTCATGTTTTTTATAAAAATCCCAAAAAATCACCCTTACCTTTTTTCAACATGTAGAATCCAAAAATGAAGTCCATTTTTCAAAAATAATTTTATAAATATGATTAATTTAATATTTAATTAAATTTATAATTTATTATTAAAATCCAATTTTAAAATATTCACTTACTTATTATAAAATACAGGTACATCATAATTCACTTGAATATTATTTTAATACTATCATAGGTAAGGTTACTATTCATTAGGGTATATAACTATTCATAAGGGTATGTTAATATTCATAAGGGTAGGTTAATATTCACCAAAAATTAAGTTTTTCTTATTGGACTCCAAATAACTTACTAGTCACAACCATGTATCTTAGATTTTCGAAATTCCAAACACAGAAGTGAAAAACATATGTTTAAAGGTCACTTAGAACTTATTAGTTCATTATGTTTTGTTTTCATTGGATTTTATGACATATTTATTAGAAGTTAATTTCTATTTAAAAACATTTGGTAGTTACATTCTTCCCCCCTTATGAAATTTCTCCCTTAAAATTTTTTTTTACATTTTAAGGCGTACACATGTGAGGGTACTTCTCCTTCATTACCTCCTCCAGTTCCCAAGTAGCTTCTTCAAAATTTTGGTTTTTCTATGACACTTTGACAAGGTGGGTTGTCTTGTTGTGTAGAACCTTATCTCTTCAGTCCAGAATATTAACTGGATGCTCCTCATAAGAGAGATCATCTTCCAGCTGCACCACCTCTAAGTTCAGTACATGTGAGGGATCGGGTATGTACTTCCTCAGGAGTGATACGTGAAAAACATCATGAAATCAAGCCATATTTGCGGGAAGTGAAATTTTATAGGTCACGGCTTCTATGTGGTCAAGGATCTCAAAGGGGCCAATGTACCTTGGGCTGAGCTTCCCTTTCTTTCCAAACTGCATGACTCTCTTCCATGGTGATATTCGAAGGAAGAATTTATCTTCAACTCTGAATTCCAAGTCCCTTCAACGGTTGTCAGCATAGCTCTTTTGCGGACTCTGAGCAGCTTTGATGTGTTTTTGGATGACTTGAATTTTCTCTGTCATCTCTTGTACAAGATCGGGTCCAAGTAACTTTCATTCTCCACCTTCATCCCAAAAGGTTAGAGTTCTACATCTCTTTCCATAAAGATCTTCATACGGAGCCATCTGAATACTCAAGTGGAAGCTATTGTTGTATGATAACTTAACTAATGAGAGATGTTGATTCCATCCACCATTGAATTCTAGAGAGCAGGCTCTTAGTATATCTTCAAGCATCTGAATAGTTCTTTCAGATTGGACATCAGTTTGGGGATGATAGGCCATGCTAAAATTTCATTCAGTACTCAAATCATGTTGAAGACTCCTCTAGAATTTATATGTGAACCTTGGATCATGATCAGAGACAATTGAGAGTGGAACACCATGCAGTCTCACCACATCCTTCACATATATTTTTGTCAGCTTTTCAAGCGAGAGGTCTTCCCGAATAGCGATAAAATCGGTAGTCTTGGTGAGTTGGTCAACCACAATCCATATCTCATTATTTCCCTTTGAAATCTTCGAGAGACTCATGGAAAAGTCCATAGTGACATTCTCCTATTTCCATATTGGTATAGGCTATGGTTGCATCATCCCTTTGTAATTTTGTTTGTCTAATTTAACTTGATGACATACCAAGCACCTTGATATATATTCTGCAATCTCCTTCTTCATGTTATCCCACCAGAAGTGTTCTTGTAGATCATAGTACATCTTGGTACTCCCAGGATGGATAGAGAATGTTGAGATATGTACATTGTCTAATAGATCCTTCTTTATCCTAGGTGATGAAGTCACACAAAGTTGTGTTCCAAACCAAATCACACCATCATCATTGATATGGAACTCTTGAAGCTTCCATTCCTTTACTTCATTCACCCTCTTTTGTAACTCCACATCATCCCTTTATGCTTCCTTAATCTACTCTTGAATGGATGGTTGCGCAATCATTTGGTCAAGGTAGGATTTATCCCCTACCCTTATGATTTCTAAATCTATCCTTTGCATATCCAAGAAGATAGGGTCTTTTTCAATCCAGAACATGGATAGAATAGGAGGTTCTTTTCTTCTTAGATCATCAGATACCTTGTTTTCCTTTCTAAGATGATATTGAATAGAGAAATCATAATCCTTGATTAGATCTAACAATCTCATCTGATGCATTTTGAGCTCCTTTTATGTGAATATATACTTTAGGCTCTTGTGTTCAGTGTATATGTCAAACTTCTCACCATAAAGGTAGTACCTCCATATTTTCAAGGAAAAAATCACTACTTCTAGCTCTAGATCATGTGTCAGGTAGTTCTGATCATGGATCTTCAACTTCCATGAGGCATAGGCTATCACATTATCATTTGGCATGAGTACCCAACCCAAGCCTTTCTTTGAAGCATCACTGTATATCACAAAACTTTTCCCACTTTTTGGTAATGTGAGTACAGGTGCAGTGATCAGACTTCTCTTTAGCTCCTTGAATCTTACCTCACAGTCTTCTATCCAGACAAACTTTACCCCCTTCTATGTCAGCTTGGTCATTGGCTTTGAAATCATGAAAATTTCTTCACGAATCGTCAATAATACCCAGCTAGACCCAAAAACCTATGGATCTCCGTTATAGAAGTTGTCATGGGCCACTCTTCAATTGACTTCATCTTGGAAGAGTCCATAGATATCCCTTTGCTGGTGATAACATTCCCCAAGAATGATACTTTTTCCATCCAGAACTCACATTTACTGTACTTTGCATACAACTTCTCCCTTCAAAATGTATTTAACGCATTATTCAAATGCTCCTCATGTTCCTCATTTCTCTTGAAGTATATTAGAACATCATCAATAAAGACTATCACAAATTTTTTAAGGTAATATATAAAGAATCTATTCATTAAATCCATGAAAATTGTTGGAGCATTAGTGAGTCTGAAGGGAATCACTCTGAACACATAGTGTCCATACCTTGTTCAAAAGGTAGTCTTGGGAATATCTTCCATCTTCACCTTTAATTGATGATATCCCAATTGAAGGTACACATTAGAGAAATAATTGTCCCCATGAAGCTGATCTAACAATTCATCTATCCATGGCAGGGGATACTTGTTCTTTATCATGATTTTATAGATCTCATGATAATCAATGCAAAGGCGCATTGATCCATCTTTCTTCTTGATGAAGAGGACTGGCTCACCCAAAGGTAAGGCACTCAGGCATATAAAACCCTTCTCCATATTCTCCTGTAACTTCTTTTTCAGTTCTTCTAGCTCTACGGTGGCCATTCTGTAAGGTATATTTGATATAGGCAATGATCCAAGAATAAGTTCAATTGATAACTCAACCTCTTAGTCAGGAGGAATACCATTAAACTCTTCATGGAATACATCAGTGTAATCCCTCACAATGGGTATATCTTCAAGCATGGTCCTCTCCTTTGTCTCAATCATTTGAGCTAGAAATTCTTGCTTATAAGGCAATAATATACACACTTGAGATAAATATTCTAAAGGAGACTCATTTTCCTCTTTAAAATTGTAAATAATCATAAAATTATTCGAGATGTAAAGAGTAATCTCCCTTTCCCTATAGTTGATGTTATCCTTGTACAAAGATAGCCAATCCATGCCCAATATAGCATTGAACTCCACTAAAGGAAGTATGATGAGATTTTCTGGGAGGTCTAGTCCACAAACATTAACCGGGGAGGATTTATAAACCATGGATGCAATGATTAACCTATTTGTTTTTCTCACAGATAACTTTTCCTCCAAATTTTGAGGTGGTGTTTGAATAGTTCTACTAAACATGAAAGATATGAAAGAATGCGTAGAACCAGAATTAAATAGTATATTCACTATTCTTGAATGAATAACTACCATACCTATCACCACATTATTATCCGGATCCACCTCAGCAGTAGTGATAGCATAATCCCTTCCTTGTTTCCTTGTAGGTTATTATTGATTGCCTCTGGAAACCCTCATATTAGAGAAATTGTTCACATAATTCCCATGCTCCTTACAGTTGTAACACTACACTAATGGCTGAGTGTTGATCTGAACCTTTCTTTCTTCTTCAATATTAGCAGGATTTTTCATATTCCTTCGGTAGTTCTTGGCCAGATGACCAAACTTTCCACATTTGAATTAATTCTTGGTTCCCTTCAGACAGTTACCAAGATACTTTTTCCCATAATTTTTGCAAGGGGAAAAGTCAGGCTTCTTTCCATCATGGGATTTGTTAAATGAACCACACATGTTGTTCTCTATTTTCCTCTTCTTGTCATTGGACCCATGATACCACTGAGAGTCTCCAATCTCTATTTCAACCTTGAGGTCCCAACGAACAATATCCTCATAACTGTCGAAGTCTCGAGTCGCCAAATCTTTTCATAGACTCTGCTTTAGTCCACTAAAGAAGTGATCCACCTTGCTTTCGGTGTTCATGAAAAAGTGAGATATATACCTTGAAAGCCTTGTAAATTTTGCTTCATACACACCGATGGACTCATATTTCTTCTACTTGAGTCCGAGGAACTATCTTTTCCTCTTGTGATAGAGGGTTCGAGGAAAATATTTGTTAAAAAACATCCTCTTGAATTCCTCCCAATCTATTGAATCGATTTCCTCTCGAGACTTTGTATTCTTGATCAGTGTCCACCACTGATCAGCTTCCCCATCAAAATGATAGACTGTCATTACAACTTTATCTTCTTTCGAGCACTGGAGGAAGGAGAATATCTTTTCAATGGAGTTAATCCATTGTTCCGCAAGGAGGGGATCAGAAGATCCGCTAAACATGGGAGGATTTTGCCTCATGAAGGATTCTACAGCAACTTGCTCTTTCCTTGGAGGAGTGAATTCGACATGATTCAAGTTATTATTCATAACTTGAGCCAGCTGAGCAAGTACTATCATGACATTTTGAGCACCCACTCATGTCATATCAGGCATGTCATTAGGGAAATCTTCACATTGCATATCACATTGGTTGTTGGAGCGTGTTCTTCTATTTCCCTCTATTAACTAAGAAAAAGAACGTATAATTAGAGGTCTTAAATACTTAGCTATTGAGCATAAAAATGAAAATTTGAACATAAAAGGATGAACTTATAAATAAGAAGTACATCCTAACTTTTGATTCCTTAGGTTTAAATCTAGGTTATCCTTGATCAATTTCTTGACATATATTCTTATGGGCTTTTTTGTCCCTTAATAATGGTTTGTACTAAGATCATGAATCTACCAAAGCATATCCCCTGGGAGTGTCATAAACAAGAGTGAAGAAAGGCCCGTTGTCTTGTACCAGGATACCCTAAGTCAAGCCCGAAAATCCTTGTAGGATATTTCACTCCTAGGTACATCTGTGCCAGAGCCGCCTCTACCTGCTTGTATCCATACAAGGTTGTATTTTCTTGATAAACCACTTAATCTATAATTACCAAAATTGAAGAATGTTTTATTATACTTTATCTCATACTTAAGGTTATCACTAAGGTTCTCTATCCCTAATCTCCAAAAATTACTAGACCATCCTCTGATACCAACTGTAGCGACCCCTTCCTTTTACATATAACATTTCATGATTTTAATCATAATTATACATCAGAGTAAAAGCCAAGGATCGTTAAGTCTAGTGTCTTAGAATAATAGGTACATAAAATATAAATCATGGGGCTAAAAAACACTTATTTATTTAATCTCCATAAAGATCTCCTAACTTCCTTTGAGCCCTTACATTTGTATAGGGTATCCTGGGGAACACACAAACAAAGGGATGAGCTGAAAATCCCAGTAAGGTAATGAACATAAGGATACATATTAAGCACATGAGTTAGGAGGCATGACGTAGTGATAACAAATAATGGAACATATGAAATCATATCATATAAGCATGGGATCATATAAACATTAAATCATATAAATGTGGCAGAATCATAAGAAATTTCATTAGTACAGGTCAAGGCTAACCGCCAATCTTGTTTCCCATTTTAGTATGGGTCAAGGCTGACCACCAATCCCATTTCACAACGTATCTCATGAGAATTAACTTTACCCAATGCATTGGAGCACTATCTGGGAACACCCATCTCAAAATTTTCCTGAATATTATTTCCACATAAATAATCTTTCCACACAAATAATCATACATAATCAACCATACATAAATATAAGGGTACCCATGGAAATATTTGGGTACCACAACCATGACATAAATCATAACCAATGGGTGTATCATGAAAGTGTCCATGAAAGGAAGGGATAAGAACATACATGGACATTCATAAGATAAAATAGGAATATAACATGGTAAGTGGTGTTAAACATAAGTGACAACCTATAAGAAAAATTATTTGAGAAACATTAGCATTAAAATATTTTTGTGTGGTTTTAAGAAAAATACTATAGAGCTTTCAAAATAAAAAAAAGGGAAAAATATTTTATATAAAACCAGAAGTGAACCAATAATTTTTTCATAATAAAAAGACTGATTTAATAAAGACAATTGTGGATTAAAATAGAGGATAGAGTGTACTTGAAATGGGGTAAAATTTTGGGAAGCTCCCTTAAAACAAGATTTCTTATCAGGAAGTAATGAGGTGGGAATTACTAAAAAACATGTATATCCCTGAAAGAGAATGAGTGATGGGTCTTGGAACATGAGTTTGGAGCATATAAATAGTATGTAGAAGTTGTACATAAAAAGAAATTACAATTTAATTTGGGTAAAAAGGAAACATAGAAAAACTCGAAGGAGTAAAGGAAGTTTGGGTAGAATTAATCACTACTGTAAAATGGGTCTATACCCATGGTTCTGCACAAAAACATGGGTATAGGACACTCTTATACCCACAGTTTCCCAAAACCTTGGGTATAGGGTTAGTATAGGAACCTATACCCACGATTTTCCAAAACCGTAGGTATAGGTCCCATATACCCACGGTTCTTGGCAAAACCATGGGTATAGGTTATTTTTGAAGACCTATACCCACGGTTTTAGTAAAACCGTGGGTAAAGGGATTTTTATGGAGACCTATGCCCACGGTTTTGAAAAACCGTAGGGATAGGGTTTTTTTTACAAGACCTATACCCACGGTTTTGGAAAACCGTGGGTATAGCTCTTTTGTGTTATGGCGGGGGGGGGGGGGGGGAAATCCTATGGGAGTGAATTTTTTTTGGCGGGAACATGGTTTCAAATTAATATAATTATATGGATAGAAGATTTTAGTTAAATTATTTTTCTGGGATAGCTAGTTTAGTTCTCTTCCTCGTACAGGAAAGACCGTTGTTCGAATCTTGGTATTTTTTTCAGATATTCGAGTATTATTAATATAAGTAAATAACAAGATGGAAATGTGAATAAAATTCGATTAGCATAGTTGGTAATTTTTGGTTCGCCTTTGCAGCAGGTTGCATGTTCGAAACCGTGTATCTGTTCTTTTATAGATAACATGATTTATATTAATATATTAAAACAAATGTGTATACATATACTAATATAATGATTAGCCGAGTTGGTCATGTGATACTTCTGTCGCTGTTGCGTGAGGCGCGGGTTCAAATCCTCCCAGGTGCGATTTTTTAATTTCTTTCCTACTGTTTGAAATCCGTGGATTATATTAATATATATTGGTAGATATATGCGTATATAACAAGTAAAAATTATAGATGTGTTGGTCCCTTGGTGAGGCATGGCAGTGAGGATATTCGTGAGGTGCAGGTTCGAATTCCTACAACACCCCTTTTCTGAATTTTAATACCCCACGGTTTGGAAACCGTGGGGACTGGTGTGTGCCACGCTGGAGCAGAGTGGCCTTCACTTTGACAAGGCTATACCCATGGTTTAGCAGAACCATGGGTATAGGGTGAGACCCCTATACCGACGCCTTTCTATCCCATGGTTCACAAAACCATGGGTATAGGTTATACCCTTGGTTTTGGGGGCTATACCCATGGTTTTGAACCGTGGGTATAGGTCATTTTTTCAGTAGTGCATTACGGATTATTGACATGGTATCGGGTGTACCTAAAATAGATTTAATGAGAGAGAGAGAATGTGGTTTCTCATAACATATACATCATGAGGGAAGTATGGGAGAGGTGTGAAATAGTACCCCATCATTAGGTATCACACTTAAAATGGCATAACATAGAGGACAATCTTGAAATAAAAGTGAAATGGGGAAGATCCCTTACGTTAAATCCATTGGTGTTCTCCAATTCTTATTAAAGACCTGAATAAAAAAAATTAGGTTTATTAATTAATAATTCCGGAACCCCTTCTATATTAAATTGGTTTAGTATAATCATTTTAAGTTCATTCATAACCATTTTGATTGGTTATGAGGTTCAATTTCATTGTTCGGGCTCATTTGTTTACATGGTTTTAATGACCGGTTCACTTATAGTTATGTTTGGATAAACATGTAAAAATAAAGTGGTTGTCCATAATTGAAGTTATATTATATTATTGAACATATAGGTGATTACATGGATTTAAATTTAATTTGGTTACTTATATTGAAGTCAAACTATTATATAAAACCATAGTGACAACCATTTTTGTTAATCGATGGATTTGATTACAAATAACATGTTTTTCTTTATAACATAATATCATTTATAAAAAAGGATTAAAGAACTAAAAATAGAATATAATACATATATAATAATCTGGTTCAACTATAACTCAAATGGTTTCATGACCATAATTAAATATTATAATGGAAATTGATAAACTGTTGTCCTTGAATGTGCTAAATTAGCACATCTCAAACTATGCTTTTATTTCTTTCAAATAAAGGTTGGGGAAAGGATAGAAGATAATGAAATATATCATTATAATAAAAACATTCTAGTACATGTATTTTACTGGATTTATCATACTATTTGGGTGAAGGGAGGTGAAGAAATAAACAAAAAGAAAAGAACATAAAAGAAAAGAAGGAATTGGAAAGAGGAATTTACCACTTAAAACTTCCTCCTTTGAGAACCTTTTAAGGGAGAGGTTTTTGTATTTTGAGTAGGCTAGGAGATTTTTGATGTGGGGGAGGATATTGGGGAGATATTTGGGCAGAATATTGGCTAGTCACAAGGCTTGAGAGGAGTGAATAGAAGAGGTAAGAATGGGTGGTATTTATAGTGGAGGGGAGGAGGGTTTTCATAATTTTTTTAATCATTAGTTTATTATTTCTTCAAAAGACGAGAAATAGTAAGTATTACATGACCAGGAACCATAATAAATTCATGTGACTTCGAACCAAATGTAATTTACATCATCCATGACTCAAGCATGATGCATAAATTAAGGTTTTAGCATTTACTGTGAATTATCAGATTTTACTATTCATCAAAAATTCAAGTATTTTAGAAAAATACCAAACATTCACCCTAACCATTTTTTGATGTGTATAATCCAAAAATGAATGAAATTTTTCAAAAATAATTTTCTAAATATGATTAATTTAATATTTAATTAAAATCATAATTTATTATTAAAACCCAGTTTTAAAACATTAATTTACTTATTCTAAAATACAGGTACATCATAATTTCACTTGAATATTATTTTAATACAATCATAGGTAAGGTTAATATTCATTAGGGTATATTACTATTCATAAGGGTTTTTTAATATTCATAAGGGTAGGTTATTATTCACCAAATATTAAGTTTTCTTATCAGGCTCCAAATAACTTACTGGTTACAACCGTGTATGTTAGATTTTCGAAATTCCAAACACAAAAGTGACAAACCTATGTTTAAAGGTCACTTAGCACTTATTAGTTCATTATGTTGTGTTTTCATTGGATTTTATGGAATACTTTTTAGAAGGTAATTTCGATTGAAAAATATTGGGTCGTTGCATACATAGAGGTAACACTCACATCCCACTAAACATCCTCATTCCTAAAAAATTCATCATATCACTCATCTTTTCCTAATACACCACAAATACGGGGGTTCAACCACACTCAAACATTCCCCAGTAATGTTCATCCAAAACCTCATGCACTAACGGTGAAGAAAAAAAAAATAAATTTGGGGATAAATAAACAAGAATAAATTAAAATCCATTATTGGGAAAGTTTTATTAACTAACAATTATACAATGGGATATCCAAGGTGAAACATGGAATATTAGATAAAATTAAATCAATAATTTCATTTATCGAAATTGGTCTCATACGTAGGGTAGATAAATAACATATCAAAATAAAATTAATTATCTACTATAAAAATTTTAATCAATTGAGAGAAAACCACAATTGATGATCCCTACCTCGATTATAGGTCAATTGGTGGTGAGGAATGCATTTTCCAACTATGAGGATGATTTTCTACATTTTCTGTCTCTTAATTCACCTCAATCCAATCCTTGGTTTTCATCATATGTCGAACTACCAATGAAGAACTTCGGAGGCTACTCTACAATCTCCCATGGTTATGAGTCCAATCCTATAGAATTTTTATAACAGTATATTTAAATAGGATAACATGTTTTTGGGAATTAAATTAATTAATGAAATTAATTAATCAACTTAATGTACCTGTCAATAGATGCCTCATTTGAATGTTTCGCACCAACCAAATTTAGGTTGCACTTAAGGTAAACTCCACATTCCATTATCAACCATGATCTCGGATTGCCAACTTAAGTCTTCACTCAGAATATATTCAATTATTTCTAAAAAAATACATGAATATGTTATTAATATATTTGAAAATTTTATAATATCAATTATGATGCTCATCGGGCCTCATAATCTTGCACTGCCTCAGCACATGGCATCAAAAATATTTATTAATATATTCCAAAGTCTTATAAGAAAAAAATAGAGTCACTAAATCCTTCCTAATTGAAGGTGTTTTTCCTCAAAAGCATAAGATAGAAAAAAAAGGTGGGGATACTGAGCCTACGTATAACTCTCTCACTCCCAGAATCTCTCTTACACACGCCCATGCCTTCATAGAACACAATCCAAGGGAATATTCTACCATGAAGTATTGTCTATTGTTGATCCTCAATATCAATTCGATACTCTACAAAGGTGGATCCATCCTCAATGTCCAACTTTCCCCATTCAATAACGTATGTGGGATCTTTCACATATCTCCTTAGTTGTGACACATGGAAGATGAAATCCACCTAATCCAATTATGGGGCTAATTATAGGTAGTATCAAAACTCACCAACCCTCCATAGGACCTCGAACATCCCGATGAACCTTGGGGATAGTTTCTATCCATGTACAAACCTCTACAATCCTCATAGTGGGGATACTCTCATGAAAACATAGTGACCCTACTCGATCTCCAGGGGCCTATGAAATCGATATGCATAATATTTCTATCGGTTATTGGTTTTTCTCACATAGTAAAGGATCACATAGAACTTTTATCTCATTGTTTATGCCATCTTTGGCCCAATAAGAGATTCCTCGCCAATATTAGAACAACGCAAGGGTTACCTATAGGGTCTCTTGTACAGGGCCTCGAATAGAACCATGTTAATAATAGATTGAAATATGTTATTATTAGTAAAGTATATGAATGGAAACTAATCCTCCTATATCTAGAAAAATTATAAAATATAATTCTTCAACATATCCACCAACACCTGGATAGTTTTCTCGGTCTTCCCATCCATCGGGGGGTGCAATGTCGTACTCATTTGTAACTGGGTTTTGAATGCCTCCTACAAGACTCTCCACAACCATGATGGAAACCAATCATCACCGTCATAGAGAGTCATTGAGGGTACCCCATAAAGACATAAGATATCCCGTATGTACAACTATCCCAGATTATCCACCAAACTCTACTCTCTGAGGGTCAGGAAGTATACTGAATTTGTGATTCAGCAAATGATCACCTAGATGTTATCATGCCCTCTCTATTTATATGGAAACATCATCACAAAATCCATGGATATTTCATCCCATTTCCACTCTAAGATCTCAATAGGTTATGTCAAAACTACTGGAACTCGGTGCTCAGCCTTTACCTACTAACATGTGATACTCTGAGAGATGATTTTGACTATGCTCCACCTCATGCTATCCCACCAAAACTATCACCGAAGGTCCCTATACATATTTTAAATAGTGGTATGTACTACCAAAGGAGAAGTGTGAAACTCCCTCATCACCTCCTCTCTAATCATGATCAGAACCACTATCCATCTCTAAAAAAGGCTGAAATGCTCCCCTCCTTTAAAAAATACATCTGGTGAAACTCTTTAGGATATATGGTCATGAATAACATTGAAATAGATGTCTCCCAACTATGTATATCTCACAAACTGAAGAAGTAGAGGATTCACCACCATTTAATGAAGAAAATTTGTACCCCTATCTTCTACTAGGGTTAGTTTAAAATAAGTTAACTACGCATACGCCTCCTCCACCAAGCAATAATAGGACTTATTGCTAAGAGAATATGGAACCACATTTCCCTTCCTAAGAATATATAATATATCAAACTCATGGTCCTATAAGGGATTAAACTATAATCTCTATCTATGGTTCAGATCTCTTGGTGTGAAGATATACCTAATACAATGATGGTCGAATTAAACAATAAAGCACTCTTTCAAAAGAGAGTGTGTCTACGTATCATAGTGAAAAATACTACTGCAAATCTAGTTCATGAGTTGCATAGTTCTACTCATGGGGTCTTAACAGCCACAACCAATATATGATCACTACCTACCTCTGCATAAATATGCATCCAATCCTAGCTTCAGAGGTATTAGAAAACACTTTGTTCTCCATGCCCTCCTACAATAGTCTCAACACAAGATCACAGGTCAACCTATGCCTCAATTGTTTAAAGGCTCTATAACACTACTTAGTCCAGATAAATGGATACCATTTCTACATAAGGGTGTTAAAAGGGGATTATACTCTATAAAATTAAGGAATGAACCTTATATAGTACCCTACCAAACAAATAAAACATCATGCCTATTACACACTCTTGGGAGTCTCCTAGGAAATAACATCATCAATATTTACCAGGTCCATATCTAACCCATGATCATAAATGAAATTCCTCAGAAAATGAACCTCACAAATCCAAAACTGGAACATCAAGATCTTACTATAAATTGGTGCTCTCGGAGTATGTTTAGGACCATCCTCAGATGCTCTACATGATCCTCCTATGACACAAAGTAAATTAATATGTTATCAATGAATAAAAACACAAATTTTTTCAAGTATGGATAGAATATCTAGTTCATAAAAGCCATAAACATAGTGGGGAATTCTTTACACCAAAAGGTATCACTAGGAACTCATATTATTCATAGAGATATTAGAATTTTATATTCAGAATATCATCCTATGAACCCTCAACTCGGGGTATCTAGACCTGAGATCAATTTTTGAGAACCAAATTGTGCCTTTAAACTACTCAAAGAGGTCATCAATCCTTGGCAAGGGGTACTTGTCTTTATCGCTACCTAGTGCAGGTGATGATAATTTACATTATGACTCAAGCTCTCATCCACATTTTTTACAAGAAAAACTAGAGCTACCTAGGAGGACACACTGGGTATGATAAATCCCTTTTCTCAAAGGTCCTCCAACTAAACCCTTATCTCTTAAAGCTTGTTAGGGGTCATTCAATATGTTTCAGAAGATATTTGTGTGGTCCTAGGGTGAAAGTAAAATCAAAACTCTATCTCTCACCATGGAGGTAGTCCCATAACATCCTTGGGGAAGACATACATTAATTACTCCACTAAAAAAGGCATCCAGATTCCTATGAGCCCACTATTCTAAGGGA
Source organism: Viscum album (assembly GCA_963277665.1). Taxonomy (NCBI): domain Eukaryota; kingdom Viridiplantae; phylum Streptophyta; class Magnoliopsida; order Santalales; family Viscaceae; genus Viscum; species Viscum album. The sequence goes on from OY728163.1 coordinate 129,619,249, forward strand.
TAATCTTTCCAAGTGGTGGGTGATGGGTTGAAGCCTCCTGCTCGCAAAGCCCACTCACTCACCCATGATAACCCTCTTTCCCACAAAGAAGAATCCCATTCTATCTGTCTGAAGACATCTAAACTACATGTGATAATAGTCAATATGGACTTTAACTATGGGAAAATATCCATAACCAATATTAAATCATAATATTTCATTGTTAAAACTAATAGGTACCATGAGAGACTCTCTCCACTGAGAATCATCTTTCACTTTTAGTAAATAAGAAATATTAACAAAATGCACCCAGTTGGATCCTCTAGAGAAATCTGTAAGGACAAGGTCTCAACAAGAAACCCTAGATCTCACACAAGGGATATGTAAATTAAGGAGTGACTCAAACAATTTCTATAATAACTTGAGAAAGTGTAGAAAAGATACAGATTGTTCCTCATATCATCTTGTGGGTTGTTGTGTCATAAGCCCTTATGGCCTGCAACTACCCACAACGCCAACCAATACATTCTTGATACTATAAAGGGTTTATTAGAGTTAGCGGTAGAAGTTTATTATAGTGTTACCCTCCACCATCAGCTCCTCCCCCTATATCTCTACTTTCTCCTCTTTTAGAACTGCCTCCCTGGGACCTCCCAAACCATACCTAGGAAAACACTGATCACGCTGCTACTTCTTTCATGGTAGCCCGTCAACTGCCTACATTCCCTTATAGGTATGTTAGGTTGGGAAATAACATTCTATGTGAACTCTACCATCACATTAATAACATCTCCCTTCTTTGGGTTGACCTTGTCCTCTGCGTGAACCCTACACTACATGACCATATGTCTGAGACTCGTTGTGAGGTGTTCACCTACACTAAAATCCTTTTAATTGGATCCTACTAGCCACTATAGATAACTCATCCCCATGACACCCACCACCATATCCAGCTGCATAAATCTCCATATATATGAATCTCTACATCACCAATTCCCACTATAACACTCTAGTGTAGGTGGTAATTCATTAGGGGACCAAACTGGCATGGATAACACTGGGGAGACCCTACTCAAACTTTTTCTCTTGGAAGTAATAATCTCACACCATGTTGAGGGATTACCACATATTTTTATAAAACCTAAAAAAATACTCATCAACAGACATATTATCATTCTATAGCTCTAGAAGCTCATGAATAAAAACTAAAAGCAATCACAAGGGGTAAAACTCCTCATGAAATAGTTACTGGAAGTTAGGACATAAGAGAGTCATCTCATCATGAGTATCTGTGACCAAACTCAACTAGAACGTAGTTACTCCATGGAAATGACTGGATACCAATGTAAAGACCCATAAATTTCAAGGAAAATTTTTTTTCTTAAATTCTTGGGAATTTTATGAGTACTCAGTTTCTGACAGCACCTAATTCCAAGTCTCGGTGTGCCCGGAATAATTTTCTTAAGTTTAGCTCAGGTACGTTCAGTGAAAGAATGAGTGGGTTTTTCTATCGTTTGAAGTGGTGCTCGGAATTGAAATCTGAGGGCACCGATGAACTCACAGCGCCAGTTTTTTCTTAAGGGAACCTTTACCGCAGTTGCATTTTGTGCGGTTCGGAAGTTAATTTTGGGGGCTTAATATTAAACTAAATAAAATTGTGTGGTGCACGATTTTATTTCTGAATTTTTTATTTCCTCCCAAGTGTGGATATCTGTGAGGTGGGGCCCACACGATCCCCAACCTTCTTTTCCCCATAACTCTCCTCAACTCCCCATTAATTCTCTGTTGTTTCCTTTGACAAATCCCCATTAATGGTGGATCCTTTCTACCTACCTCATCCAATTAAATGTTCCAACCTATTAATTTAATATCAGCGTTAAATTAATTGGCACCACTTTGGAATTAATATGAATTGCATGACAATTCTATTAATTTGGGGAGCCTCTGATTTCTTTTCGTTGGAAAATCTCTTTTGGGAAAAGGCTCTGGGGAATTAAAGGAGAGGTGATCCTTCATCGACGAAGAACACTGTTCTTCAATGAAGAATGCCCACGGCGAAGAACGCGAAGAAACTTCTTCCAACAATGCATCTTCCTCGGACACACCTTGACATCAAGGAGCCTACTTCGCCTACGACAACGACCCTTCCCCCATCATTGACGGAACGACACCATTCTTCTGCGACACCCGTCTACCGCGACGCTCATCTTTCATGGATCGACGAAGTATGACAACAACTTCGAGGTAGGGGGATTTTTATATTTCTTATATGTGTTTTATACTCTCGAACATGGCGTTTAATTGTCGGGTAATGATTTGAACCACTAACGCGGTGGTTACGGACTAACGAACAAGTCTGGACCCACCGCTATTTTTTTCCTGATATGCGGGGTGTTTGGAGATGATGAAACGGGACCACAACGGCGATTTTGGGCCTTCACAGTGGAGTTTGGATCCCGAGACGACCGCAGGCACAGACGGAAGCAAAAACAGACCACCGGAATGACTCTGGAGGCCCGCAGAAGACCGCGGCGGTGCCGGCGGCTGGAGGCGGCGGCACCCTGGCGTGCCCCCGGAAGGAGCTCGTCGTGGCACCGGCCGCATCGACGAGCGGAAGATCCCACGGCCATGCAGAATTCGGGGAGATAGCGGTGCCAGCCTGGCGCCGCGTTCGCAGAACAGGGGGTCGCGCCCCCCGCTCGGCCAGCTGGCCGAGCCAACACCCCCCCCCCCCCCGGCCGGGCTGGGGCGGGTCACGCAGATCGGGCCGCGTCGGCCGGGCTGGGCCACGCCCTACCGAGCTGAACCTAGACACAGGTCGGGTTGACCCAGTTCGGGCCGACCCAGGGTGGGTTGGGCCGGGTCGGACCAAGCCCAGACCCCCCACTTCGGACCGTTTTTCGGTCTTTTTTCCATAACCTGAGCTACGGACCTCTGATCGATGCACAGTTAGTTGCGTAGGAAATCTTGTATCGATACGGTCGTTTCGGTATATTACACTCGATGTTTTGGCAATGTTTAGGTACATACAGGTTGGTTTGAACCTGAAACCAATCGGGCCCTTGGAGCGGAAACGCTTATAACATAAGGACTGGACGTCCGATTGACGTGCCGTTAACTACGTTGAATCCCTATTTATGAGACGGTTCTTTTGGCATACTCCACTTGAGGTTTGGATGCAGCTGTAGTATGGTCGGGTTGGTTTTAGATTAAAAATCAACCGGGCCCCTGGAACGGAAAAGCCAATAACTCTCAGACCGGGCGTCCGATTGACGCACCGTCTGTCGCGTTGGGTTTCTTTTGACGAGACGGAACTTTTGGATACATCAACTCTGGACTTCGTGACAGTTGATGTATCGACCCCTTGGCTCGAGGAGCAGACCCTCCCGGAATTGAGCGTGTTGTGTGCGGGAACCCTAGAGCTGGCTACGACTGCATCGACTACCATACTGGGATCCTCTGTGGGTTCAACGATGACGTCTACCATACTAGGATCCTCCGTGTGTTCGACGATGATGACTTCCATACTAGGATACTTCATGGGTTCGATGGAGATGACATCTATACTGGGATGATCTGTGGGTTAGAGAGCGATGACTACTGTTCTTGTATCCTACGTGTGTCCGACAGTATAACCTTTGTACTTGTATCCTCAGTGGGTCTGGAAGAGTAGCTGGTATTGTATCCTATGTGGGTCCGACAGCTTAGCTGGTCTTGTATCCTATGTGAGTCCGACAGGTTAGATGAATCAGTGGCTACATCTGATCATCTTTATCGCTATACGAAAGATGTATACCTTTGTGAGCTGAGTCTTACCTTTCAATCATTATCATCGAGGTGATTGACTTCCTTCCTGTGTAGACTGGGTTATACTTGGGCTTGGGAGCTAGAGCCGAACTATGATTGATAACTTAGGTATATTTATGGGCATATACCTAAGTAGAGTTGGTTGATACTTCATGATTGTATCTTTACTTTGTGGTTTATCCTTTGTGGATTCTGGGAGACCTTCGGGGGTCTCGGGGTCCCTATTGAGTATCGTATACTCACCCCTGCACGGGCTATGTTCACACTACGTTGTGTTGGATACAAACGACAGACAGCACTAATCGTGGAGGAGTCTTGTGGAGTTGGATGGTACCCAGAGGTGGACCACATAGTGAGGCGTGCATGGAGTGGACGGACGGACCCAAGGTGCCAAGGAGACCATCTGTACCCACCCTTCAGGTGGGATTACCGGAGGACAACTTTGTGGTTGCTGCTTTACTTTACTGCTGTTGTACTTCCCTTTTTAGTTGTACTGTACTTTCATTTGGGTTTTTATACTAGCCCATTTACTTTTCAGCACTTATTTTTGTACTCGGTTTTACTTAGTGCTTACTTCACTTGCGTACTCTGTTGTGTTATTTACTTATACAAAAGGCAATGCCCTCCCTTTTTATCGGGATTTATGCCTTTGGTGCTAGTCGTCATCCCCTGGCCTATGGAAGGTGGGCTTGGGGTAGTCACGGAACGGGCCCCGAGGACAGGTCGTGACAACCAACATAACCATATGATCATTTGAGGTCCACACAAGCCTAGAGACTCAAATCACCAACTCAAGCCAACACTCCACTTCTTGAGGATCTAGATCACTATGGAACCTTATCATTATATGGCACTAGAATTCATATAGCACACTAAACCTTCACACATCATCATTATACCCTAATAGTACTATATGATGCTCAACAGGCATGGGTGCTTCTACTTACCCTCATGGAGGGAAGACCTCATGAGATAAAACTTGAACTGAGGCCTCATCACTTATCAGATCTTCGTTATGATCCTAAATATTTAACCAAGATGGATATATTAATAGAGGCATCCTAAAAGTATTCAAGATGTACCATGTTTAGATGATCATATATATGGTGAGATAAATCCATAAGGAAATTCAAAGGACACGATCCTCTATGATTTGTGTACTATTTTTCTTTTTGACATTGGTAAACCTGTCCCCAAGATATTTCAAATGCATCCATAAATGATCCAAGATCGTAGTCTGTTTTGCAAGATTCGATTTGATAGGTTGTAGAGCTCGAATGGAGTTACGGTTCAGGAGTTATGGAAATTAGAAGTTGGGCTGGAAAACTAGTTCGCAGAGTCCATTCATGAAGCTCTCTCCATGATCGTAGAGCAGAGGAACTTGACTGGAGCCTTCGAGAACACCATAGAGGTTGTGATGGTCGACTCCGCGGTTATGAAGAACTTGAGGGAACTTTACCGGAACCTCTGCGTGTGCCATGAAGGCCGATGATGGTTGACTCCGCGATTACGAGAAACATGAGGGAACTCCCTCCAGTTGTGGAGCACAACTTACTTCATGGCACCATTGTCTCTCTGTGGTGCGCATTTGTGCTTCACGGAGGACTTTATCGACCTCCATCGCATATAAATAGTCAGCTCACCCCCCCCCCTCCCTTATAAGAATAGTTACACCACCCCTTGGGTGGCTGATCTCCCATTTTGTGGAGCTCCCAAGCTCCGCAAAGTGATTCCCTTCGCAAAGGGCTTAGCCCTTTGCCAATGAGGGAGATCCTTCAGGTTTCTCGAGTCTCTGCGAAGCCCTTTTCTCCATGAGACACTAAGCTCTGTGAAGCCCCATTGCTTTGTGATCCCCTGAGCTCTGAAAATCCCCTTTGATCCATGAGAACCTGTGCTCCGTGAGGACCCATGCTTCACGAGACCCTATTCTCCATGAGTAGCTTTCCTTCGCGAAGCTGATTTATGAGACCCCATGCTCCTTGAGAACCATTACTTCAGGAAGCTACTTCGCGAAGAACTATCCTTTGAGAAGATCTTACCTTATTACCCACTGGTCCATACCGTGGGGGCTATATCCCCACACCCCCACTCGGGCTCAGTGTCGGGCTGTGGTCTCGGCCCTCAGGGCTGGTCCCTTCGTTTTCGTCACTGGCCCCCATGAAAAATGGAGATTCATACCATAAACTTTTCAGGCCGGAATGTCAGAATTTTCCATTGTGCCCTTATGCACACCCACCTTCCACCTACGGAATACCATGATTTGAGATACTCCTCGCACACCATGAAACACCTTGAGTTGACATATTACTCTTAGTTCATTTCCCTTATTGTGAGTTGATATTCTCATCATCAATTCCTTGAGTACCTTGAGTTAAACCATCCCTCAAGAAACTCTCATAAACCCTATCACTTGGCTCTTATGACGGGTTGAACCAGAAAGGGTTGCTCTTGTGTAAGTCCTAACACCAACCATTACTAGGCGCCTTATGCCTAATAGTCCTATCTATATGACTATAAACTATAGTACACCCTATGTGCCAAACATAGGATGCCTCTTTATCCAAACAAGAGATTTATTATGCACCAAGAATAAGATGCCAATAGTCATTTATATATGACTATAAACTGTAGTAAACCCTATATTCCAAACATAGGATTCCTCTTGCTCCAAACAAGAGATTCCTTATGTGCCAAGCATAAGATGCCAACAGTCCTATCTATATGAGTATAAACTGCAGTACACCCTATATACCAAACATAGGATGCATCTTGCTCAAAAAAAGAGATGCCTTAGGCACCAAGCATAAGATGATAATAGTCTTATCTATATGACAATAAACTGTAGTACACCCTATATGACAAACATAGGATGCCTCTTCCTCCAAACAAGAGATGCCTTATGCGCCAAGCATAAGATTACAATAGTCATATCTATATGAATATAAACTGTAGTACACCCTATGTGCCAAACATAGGATGCCTCTTTCTTTAAACAAGAGATGCCTTATGCACCAAGCATAAGATTCCAATAGTCCTCTCTACATGACTATAAATTGTAGTACACCCTATGTTCCAAACATAGGATGCCTCTTGCTCTAAACAAGATATGCCTTATGTTCCAAGCATAAGATGCCAAATGTACTCACCACATGACTTTAAACTATAGTATGCCCTATCATTCAATAATATAATGCCTCTTTTTCCAAATAAGAGATGGCTTACGTGACAAGAATAAGATACCTCATGCCATGATTATAGTATCATAATTTCAAGAGCATTGGAATCCATTCAAACATTCATTCACTCTACCTCATGCTTCGTGTGTACTTAATTCAGATTGTCATCATCTTTCATGTCTAAAGGGACCCCCTAACTACCAGGTCCTATGCCGCCCCAGCTCACCTACCTTTCTGGGCCAATGCCTCAGATGACTTTGGACGACACTTTGAGTCAGGTCCTATGTTTCAAACACAGTAAAAAGTCCACCCTCATTTGTTTTTCCCATTTCAGGCTAACACAATATGGATTCTGTGTTTCAAACATGGTCAATAGTTATCCTCCATCGTCACTCCACCCTCACTGTGTTCCGAATGTTGGGCTTGTGATTCACACTTTTCATCTCCCTTTGTTCAGACTGATTCCAATGCTCTTGAAGTTATCTTACATTTTCACCAGTGCATATGTGTAGGCCTCAATTATATTCCTCAACCAACCAATGAGTTGGGATACCCTCATGGCCATACATGAGGATGACATTACAGGAAACTTCCATGCGTAATCCCCATCCACCATTGCCACTCCTTAGTGCCACCCGGGTAGCTTCCATGCGTAAGCCCCCTCCACCATTGTCACTCCTTAGTGTAACCTAGGTTGCTTCCATGTGTAATCCCCATCCATCGTTGCTACTCCTTAGCGGCACCCGGGCAGCTTCCATGTGTAAGCCTCATCCATCCATTGCCGTTATTTAGCGGCACCCAGGCAGCTTCCATGCGTAAGCCCCATCCATCCATTGTCGCTCTATAGTGGCACTTGGGCAGCTTCTATGCGTAAGCCCCACTCACTATTTCCACTCCATGGAAACACCCGGGTAGCTTCCATGGGTATGCCCCATTCATCATTGCCGCTCCTTGGCGGCACTCGGGCATCTTCCATGCGTAAGCCCAATTCACCACCCTTTGTGACCGCACCTTTTCACCATGATCATCATGTCTATTGTTGCCTCTTATTTATTACACTAAGCATGACTCATGTGATATTAGAGTAAACAATGACCATGACATCCCCTCTAGGATTCCTTAGAGCATAATCCCCAAGAACCATACCGAACTATGTAGACTTTGATCCTTGCCAAGGAAAGTACATAGGAATCCTTTTTGAGGTTCAAGACCAACACCTACTTGACCCGACCCCTATCATGTTGGTTCAATCTTGTCCCACATGACGTTAAATTGCATCCACCATCTTGAACTACATGGACTTTGATCTTTTCCAAGGCAAGGTACGTAGGAAGCCTCCCTGAGGTTCAATCCCAACACCTACTTGTCTCGACCCCCCTTTACGTCGGTTCACCTTCATCCCAGATAATGTTAAACTACATCCACCATCCTGAACTACGTGGAATTTGATCCTTCCCAAGGCTAGGTACGTTGGAAGCCTCCCTGAGGTTTAATCTCTACACCTACTTGGCCTGACCCACTTCACATCAGTTCACCTTCGTCTTGTATGATGATAAACTGCATCCACCATCCTGAACTACGTATAATTTGATCTATGTTCCTAGACAGGTTATGTAGGAATCCTACCTGAGGTTTAATTCCAATACCTACTTGTCTCGACCCCCTTCGCATCGATTCACCTTCATCCTGCATGACGTTAAATTGAATCCACCATCCCAAACTACGTGGACTTTGATCTATGTATCCTAGATAGGGTATGTAGGAAGCCTCTCTAAGGTTCAAGCCCAAAACCTAATTATCTCGACCCCCTTCACATCAGTTCACCTTCGTCTCTCATGACATTAAATTACATCCACCATTCTGAACTACATTGACTTTGATCTCTATCTTCTAGAAAGTTTATGTAGGAAACCTTCCTGAGGTTCAAGCCCAACACCTACTTGTTCTAGCCACTTCACGTCAGTTCACATTCATCACTTATGACATTAAACAACATCCACCATTCCTAACTACATGTACTTTGATCCTTTCCAAGGCGAGGTACGTAGGAAGCCTCCCTAAGGTTTAACCCCAACACCTATAGGTCCCAACCATTTCACTTCAGTTCACCAAACAATTACAAACTACATGGACTTGGATCCTTTCCAAGGAAAGGTACATAAGAATCCTCCCCAAGGTCCAATCCCAACACCCATCAATCCCAACCACTTCGCATTGGTTCACCCTCATCCTACATGACATTAAATTGTATGCTCCCTTTTCGTCCCGCAAGACGTTAAACTGTACCCATTTGAACTACGTGGGTTTTGATACTTGTCTTCCAGATATGGTACGTGGGAAGAATCCTTGAGGTCCAACCCCAATCGATGGTAATCCATTATGTTTCCCAATCGATGGTAAGTTGTTGTGTTCCCCAATTGATGGTAAGTCATCGTGTTCCCCAATTTACGGTAAGTTGTTGTGAACACCAATCAGCATTCAGACATTGTGAACACAAATCAACATTGAGACGTTGTGAATACCAATTAGTGTTAAGACATTGTACCCCATCCAATGATAATCTGTTGGAACCTTGACCAGTAGTAAGTCGTTGTTAGCCCCACATGACGATAAGTCGTTATAAGATGAACTACATGGATTTGATCCCTGTCTCTTAGATAGGGTACGTAGGAAGCCTCTCTGAGGTGCAACCCCAAACACCGGTAAACTTCGATTTCCCCTCAATGGGACCCACATATTTGGTACACACATTGAGTTTCAAACCAACCCGGCCTAATAACTACGCGTAAGCCCTAGTATATCATCAGTTCAATGTCCTCTGCACACACCATAATTCCATGACTTGTCCTAAACTATGTGGACTTTGATTCCCCACCTCAGGGATATATAGAAAGCCTCCCTAAAGTTCAATCCCATCACCCATGTCTCATCTTGTTCTCTCCCTTGATCCTTTGTGTTTTGGGAAGGTCATACCCCAACCTAGAGGTTCCACTTACTCTGGGTCCCATCCATACGGGTCGCCTCCTTAGGTGTCTCATCACCTCACCAAACTATGTGAACTTTGATTCCCTAAGATGGGGTTACGTAGGAAGTATATTTGAAACTCAATCCCAACATCATGGTCACCCACACTTCGTCTCCATATCACTCTTCATACACTCTCAACCATCCGTATCCATCCTGATTCTTACCTGGGCCACTGCATCCCGGTGAGTTCATGACATCCACTTTCTCGCTACTCCTAGAAGTAATCGGGTAAACTAATCAAATAGTAGTCCCCAGCATCGGTGATACTTCTAGGGGTTACACCCATATGATCCACTCCAATCGTTGTTCTGATCAGTCTGGTCCATCTTTTAAAGACGTTAAACTCGTGGCCTACCTCGTGTTAAACATGATATGCCTAAGGAAGATCTCATAAGACACACCTTTGGTGTAACCATATCTGAAAGAAGTTGATTTCATAAAATACCTCGTGTTAAACATTTGAAGCTGAGGAAAACCTCAGAGACATGCCCCCGGTATAAGATACCCTACGACCAACGTGGGATGTTTTGAGTTCTGCACTGTTGAGATTCCCTCTTATGAAGAAGGATACAAGTTCCCCAATGTCCATGCATCTAGAGATGCCCCGACATGCCTGATGTTGTCATCTACTCTGACCAAAGGTTTCTACCATTTCAAGACCCCATGTAATATCCTAATGGAAGTAGTGTAATTAACCAGCATCCACAAAGATATGGCACCAGCAATGAGATTCACGAACCACAACTCAAATCTGTGAGGGAGACCCGGACTAGGTAACGAGTTTAGAGGAGGAATCCATGGAAGGACCAATCATCCCATTTTGATCAAGGAGAAAATGTCCCTAAATAAGCGATGGATTTTGCCCACCATTAGAAAGCAGGAATGCAGGGAAACAAACAGTGTTCCCTCGACATACAAATGTGTGCCCCAGTGAAATAATCTAAAACAGTTCCCTATAACCAATGTATATATTTTCTGAGTATACAAGGAGGTATTTAGAGTCTTCGTGTATGGATACATCATCTTCCACACAAAAATTGGGTTCCCTAGCCTAATTAACACACTCAATACATAGAGACACTATTTCTCTATGTCCAAACCAATCTATTATAAGGGGACAACCCCAAAAACCAAAATGAGGAATGAGCTTATCTAATACCACTTTATAAAAATTCAACCCATCGGGTCCTACCTGGTCGGAGGAAGGATAAGTTTCCACAACCCCAAGCCCACCTCCAATAGGATACGGGCTAGTGAAAAGTTCCAAGAATTCATAATGTAAATGGGAGTCCTTTTTCTAGTGTACATATATGCATGCACCCAAACATCTCCATGAAAAAGTGTAGAGCTATAATAATAATAAAAATATATAGAGTAAACCACGCATGAAAAGTCTCTAGGGAATATATAAGAGTATGAAAGAATATAGCCAATGTGTAAAGGAAAGAAATACATTCCCAACCAGTAATGAAGTCCCAACCTTAAAAAAACTGGAATATAAAATACATGAGAGTGCACAGCTCTTAATCTCCAAGCTTGTCCACTATACATAGCCTATGTACCTGGGTATCACTATGCTCCACCAATATCACCATTGAAATATTTTTTTATCTATATAAGATACAACACATTCGAGAAAAGATCATACATGGGTGAGTATATACATACCTAGTATGATTCCCCAAAAACAAAAAAGGGGTAAATAGAGAGATACGGTTGAAGTAGTCAACTCAACCTAAAGAAATAGGGAAATGAAACACAACAATATATATTCTAATTAAGAAACCCATATGAGAGAGAAAGGGTATCCCTATCTCACAACTTTTCCAAGGATGATGAGTCTATCTACAGAACCAAAGGTCAATCGTCGATGCCCAGCATCATGCATGTCTATCCGAGAAAGCTCTGTGGAAGACCCACACCTCACCACTACTACACTACCTGAGTTGTTTTAATATCTAATGGTGGACCTTCACCCTAGTACAGCAAGGGGCGTCACTAAAAAGGTATAGGAATCATACCCTAGTGTGACAAGGGGATTCCACTTAGTAAATAGTTAGAGGGCCAGTACCCCATTATGTCAGGGGGTTCCACTCAAAGCACAGAGGACCCACACCCTCGTATGATATGAGGGAGCCACTCGGTGGGTATCAATAGTGGAACCATGTTCTAGTGTGTTAGGGGGTTCCACTCAGTGGGTAGAGGACTCACGATCTAGTATGTTGGGAGGTTCCACTCGATAGGTAGATATAAATATAGGACTTGTACACTAATATGATAGGGGGATGCCACTCTGTATATAGAGGATCCACACCCAATAAAAATAGGGGTTTCAGTTGGTGGGTATATAAACCTAGGCCCTAGTTACATAAGGGTTCCACTCAAATTAGTTCAAAGAGTATAGGGGACCCACAACCTGGTATGACGGGGGGTTTCCAACCCCGACCTCTCTCTCTAATTATCTTTCCTGGTCACTATCATCATCAAGCATCTCCTAAAGAATCATCACACTCATAACATTCCATTTTGTATCTTGAAATCTTGTACTAATGATACTAACACATTATATATAGAAAACTAATCAAGATAGGCTATTCATGGGACAAAATTTGAGTTCGGGTGAAGGAAATATGATGAGAATTAGTTACAGAGAAAACTACACAATGTACACCAGGGGTCACTGGGCATGTGACCTCACCTGGACTCCTAGTTGTGTCCTTTATAGAAAAATTCTTGGCTAGAAATGTAGCATTACATGACATTTAAGCCTACTTCACATCATGTCTCGGCCACCACGGGCCTGCCTGTTTGCTCCAAGTCATGCTTGTGTACTTTAGGTTGTTCCCTTGTGCCTGGTCGTGTACCTTTCCATGCCTGAATATCATTCTATCCCTATATACTCTTGATGTTCATGGTGTGTCCTCCCGCATAGAGTCCTAGCTATGTGTAGCTAGTACAGGTCTTCACCACTCAGGTAGGGTCACATGGTGTGTGGAACCAGCCATATATCATGTGGAATTGGCCACACAGTGTGTGATCCTTATCTTCTCTGAAACCTTAACTCCACAACCTAGGGGATACACAACATGTGTTCCTAGACTACACGTCATTTGGTTAGGATTTTCAAAGAAACCCATGATCCTCCACCCATCACTGTCATGTTGTCGTATCCATAATTCCCACCATGAATCATGTGGGGGGTCTCAGATCTAGGGTTATCTGCACCTGATCCATCACTAGTGGCCGGATTCCGACCACCCAAACCCTGTATGACCAATCCCATCACTCTGTTCCATGTTCGTTGCCACTATAAATGTAAAATCCATAGTGTTATTATCAAAATATCACAAAACATACTGATTCGTCCAAAAATCATCATCCCAGTCACCATTCTCTAATTCACCATGAATTTAGGGGTTTGATTGCGCTCAAAACCACTCTAGAAATGATGAGTCTTGATGCTATGTGCCAATGGAAAAGAACATAAATAATGGTGAGGATAATTGAATATGAACAGAGTAAAATCCTCCATTGTACAATCATTTTTTCCAATGATTATAAAATAGGATATTCATGTGTGAAACATGGAATAATAAATAAAATTAAATCCATAATTTAATTTATAATAATTAAGATCATTCAAAGGATAGATAAATTAAAGGTCAAAAACAAATTAATTATCCATTCTTAATATTTTAATCAATGGTGAAAACCTACAATTGAAAATCCCTACCTTGATTATGGATTCATCATTGGTGAAGAATGTATTCACTAGTAATGAGGATGATCTACTGCATTCAATTCCTCTCAAACCTCCTTGATATGATCATCGTTCATCGTCTGATGTCGATCCACTAACAAAAAACAGTGGAGGATCCTCTCTAATCCCCCAGGGTTATGTGGATAACTCTATAGAACTTATATAAAATGATATTTAAATAATAAATTAAGTTTTTTGGTATTAAATTAATTGACTAAATTAAATTAAATTAATCAATCCACTTAATGTACCTGACAATTGTTGCCTCATCCAAACATCGGTCACTGACCAATATTAGGTTGTGCCTAGGGTTAACCCTGATTTATGGGATCAACCACGGTCATAGATTTCTGATTTGAGGATCTAAGGTGGATATATTCCATTATTTATGAAAAATTGTGCCTATGTGTCATTAATATATTTAATATTTTTATAATATCAATTTTGGGCTAATTGGGCCTTGTAATCTCGTGTCATATTAGTGTCTAGATTCAAAAATAAACTTTAATATATTATAATTACTTACAAGAAAAAAACATTCACCACAAAGTATCAAAATTTTGGAGTGTTCATGCTCTATTTTGGTAATGTTTACATAGCATGAACATGTTTTTGATTGATATATAATATTATTTTAAATAAATTTTAAACTAGTTGGTAAAGTATATTTCAATTTGACTACTAATAAAGTTAATAGAGTCGAGAAAAATTATATTTAGTCAAACCATAATATAATTCCAAACATTATTTTAAGATATTGATTTCTTTCTAGAATACATTCTAAAATTTTCAATTGGATCATGCTTTGACAGTTCTCAAATGTTTCTATTGAGGGACCAAAATCAATGATATTTATGATATTATTAAAAATAAAACCATAAAAAAGGAATAATTAATTTCTATAATTCCCTCAATGATAAAAATCCTCTAAAACTAGTTATCTAACCCATCAAGCCATTCACTATCAAAATAAATTTAATCTATCATATGAATATTAAAACATCAAATTATAAGATACGTGTTTCATAAAATATCATGTCTTGGATCAGATCATAGCTTTCATTTTTTTTCAAAGAATTCATGTTGAAAAATTATCACAAAAATACTATAAAAATATCATAGTACTAATTTCAACGAGGATTATGCATGTGTGTTAGCAATTGAATTTAATAAAATGTTCAATAAAATAGAAAAATACATAATATTTTATTTGTATGAAGAAAAACATAAAAACTGTAGACTCTTGATATATAACTATGTAATATAATCTGTATAGTAAAAAATGAGTAATTTTGAAATGAAATTAATAACACATGAATTAAAATGGAGGAATAAAAATTAAGATATTTAACCATCCAAATATCATGCAACAATATGATATTTTGTTGAGAATGTCTAAATAAAAAAATATAAAAAATAACTCTCTAACTAAAATAATTCATTTCATTGAGAATTGATCTTATGAATATATATATAATCAATATATAAATCATAATATAAATTTATATATCATAAAATATAAAAAAAATGTGAAAGTAAATAGGAAATATGTTCAAATTTAAGAAAATTGAAAACCATGACTATCAAATGTTGACTAATCAACAATAGTTTATAAAAAATATTCAAATATAAAATATATTCTCTCCCAATTGGAAAAAATATATAATTTAAAATAAAAGGGTATATATATATAAAAAGGAAAAAAATCAACTAACAAAGGAAAATTACATGTACTTATAAATCATTATAGTGAATTCAAGACTACTACATTTTCCAATATGTGATAAATGTGGAATGAATCACCCTGGAAATTTCCTGAATGGAATAGGAGTTTGTTATAAGTGTGGAGAAAAAGGACACCAAGTACGTGACTGCAAGGGTAAGAAAAAGGTTTAAAATGTACAATGCTTCATCTGGAAGGATTTGAGACACTACGCGAACCAATGTCCAAATCATCATAGTATGCCCCAAATGATTTTATTGGATAATAATCAAGTTATGATACTACCACAGATGAGGAAAATGACTAGTGTTCTTATGTTGTTATTATAGAATTATTTCATTTGAGTGTTGTATCAATAGTATACTGGTTACATGAATTATGGAGATAAATAAGGATTGTACTGCAGTACTATTTGATTGAGGATTTGAGATTATATGGTTCTAAGAAAAGTGACTTAATAGTAAGCTAAATTTTTTGGAAAATAAATTTTTGAAGGAAATGTAATCCTTAATATGGTCCTGATAATGAGTTAGTGACTTTGGAATAATAGATGGTTGATTTTGGTAATTCAGGATGTTGCGGTGTTGTAAAAGAATACACGATGAAAGCGTTCACATGTTATTACCTGGAAAAAAAGATACTCATTATGTTTAACTTCCTCATAAATTTTGGACTGAGAGTTTGGATATAAATATTTTGGATAATTATAAAGGCTGGAATGGATTAAGTTTGAAATTGGATACGATTGTTAAGGTTATTTTTGGATTTCCATAAAAAGGACAACCCAAAGGTCGGGTGGCAACCTGTCGCGTCCGGCAAGGCCGCGAGACATGAACCCACAACCGAAGGCAGGCAAAGGTGTATCACCTATCACTGACCCATGTAATGTCCTGGATTGAATAATGTAGTTTTTTTAAAGGTTCTGGTGGATGAATTATAAATTCATTTTTTTTCTGGAACCCTAAAAGAATAGGATAAATAGAATATTTTTTTAAGTTCTATTAACTTTTAGAGTGAAAGATGATTTTGTGGTAGAAATTAGTTAAAAGATGGAACTCTACTTGTCAAGTATATTTTTTTTTCTTCTCCTATTCAATGAAGAGATTAATTCTTAAACATTAGGTAAGGGATATTAAAACTAAAAATGTGTTATCCTAATACCTTATGCTTTTTTGAACTGATGATATTTTAAATCATCATAGATTGATGGCTTTGAGGCCCTCAATTCTACAATTTTTTATGACTGATGACCTTAATAAATACCTATAAATATTTACGTTTTTCATCCAATTTTGTGTCTTTAATTTCCACCAATGTTCTCCTAATCGAGATCATAATTTGGTGGTCAATTTTTCGTTCTCTGTTTCCTCTTATTAAGACTAAATTTTATTAACCCAATTTCCGATGTGGGTTTTCCCACAAAGGTATTTTCTATTTTCAACCTTTTATTTTCAAATAACAATTTCAAATTGAGAGGACGCAATTTATTGAAGGAGGGAAGAATTTAACACCCCAATATTTCATAGTATGTTATTTCTTCAAAGTAATTCAATAACTTTCATTGCATGCAACACCGAGTTCAAACGCACCACAACTTACCAAACTAGCCGTTCAAAAGCGGTTATGAATAGTATTAACTAAATTTTGAACTATATATATAAACCTTATAATTTTAGAATCCATATTATGAGTTTCTTAGACATAATTTAAGAACTAATTCATTTTTTTTAGATAAAAGAAGTATTTTTCAAAAAATGCAATCTTACCGCCTTTCAATGGCGAACCCTTTTTAAATCCAATATTTGAAACTTTTATATATTCAATTTGACAAAATAAAATTCTTCTTGAGAATCGGGACATAAGAATTTAGTTTCAATAAATTTTTGGTGTTTTTATGATAACTTTCATATTTGGGTGAACAGTGAAAAATACTATATTTTAACTGAAAACAACTTTTTTTAATCAAAATAATTTATAGTGTTGAATTATACATTTTAATGTTTTGGAAGTATAATTAGATTATATTTGTACCCTTTAATCCAATGTTGGTCATTGGAATTAATTTCACATTAAAATTATACATAAACAAGTGTCAATCTTTTGATAGTTACTATTTCTTAAAAACATGCTATTTGTTTTGACAATAGGAATTAATTTTAAATTAATAAATTCAACTTCAATATTTTGAATTTTGTAAAATATACTTAATTTTTGGATTCGGTATATCGAAATTAGCCTAGGTTGAATTTTTGGTATTTTTCTGAAAATGTTCAATTTTTGATGAATAGTGAAAAAACACTAAGCTATCGTTTAAAACCAAATTTTTATTTAAATAATTATTTATTTTATTTTAATTTATTTTAGGTCAAAATAGA
Organism: Viscum album; assembly: GCA_963277665.1. NCBI lineage: Eukaryota > Viridiplantae > Streptophyta > Magnoliopsida > Santalales > Viscaceae > Viscum > Viscum album. The sequence goes on from OY728163.1 coordinate 129,637,096, forward strand.
TACATAATACCTATATAAGTTCAATGTAATTCATTTGATTCAGTTTATAATAAATTTGGATATATAAAAATTTTATTGAACTTTTCATCGTCTTTTACCCACCTCCTAGGAGAATTTGCAAATTCACATAAAACATAATTTTACCGCTTCTGTGAGTTGAATTTCAAAAATCCGAGAGACACGGTTAATATCAAGGAGTAAAATGTGGTTCAATAAGATAAAAATAATTTTTGGTGAATAGTAACTTTTTAATTTTATTTACCACGGTTAAAAGTAAATAGGGTAATTAAGGGTAAAAATGGTATTATTATTACCATAAAACATGTCCTAATTCTATTGGATAAGTGTAATTAGACCACAAACAACCTTAGGAATAAATTATGACCCTTTAGGTCCACTTGGATTAGATTAAGAAATTTATTATTATTTTATTTAAAGAAGAGTTAAAAGAGTTAAAATCAAAGTTTAATGACTAAACCATTTTTAATATAGGGTTATACATAAGATAAATTAGACTATAAATATTCATTAGAAAGATAAAAAGATTTAATAAATAATTATATTTTATTTATAATTTTTAAATATTAAATAATTAAATTTATTAATGGCATAATAATGATGCAGTAATTAACTTATTAATGAAAGAATCAAATAAATGGTATTATAAATATTAAAATAAATATAATTTCAAAATTTTTATGAAATCCACGAATTTTCTAGGTGAATATGACATTTTATTATTGATTCAATGTATTTTTTTTGAATTAATCATGCTGTTATTATTTAAAAAAAACAAATACCAAATAGTTTCAAAATTGACATAAAATAGTTTTTAAAACAAATATTATATTATTAATTGATATAATGGTCCTAAAAATATAATGTTCGGCCAAAATACTTTTATAATAATATTTATGACATTAATGAACCAATTGGGGTTATATTGGAAGTATATAGTAAGTTTATTAGCCATATAGTGTAAGAATACAAGAAGACCCGTAAAAGTTAAATTATTTAACTTATAGTTAAATCTAAATGATAAGGTTAAAATGGTAACCTAAACTTGTCTAAAACCTATTGGTTGAGAGTATTTCGACCCATCCCCACCCTAACCTCTAAAAAAGTGACTTTGGGGCCATTATAAATGGAATATGAATTTATTATAAAATACTATTTTAAGTTTTTTCAAAGGTGACCATCACCCCTCTTATAAAAGGGCACTTCCCCTTATCTACAATTGACACCTCCAAATACATTTGGCTCAGACAAACTTTGCCCAAATACTCTCTCGACTATCCTCCATTCATCATAGAGGCACTCATTTAGTCAGAAATCCAACTTAAGGAGACCTTTTGATCAAATCAAAAGGAAGAACCTGAAGAAGAGGTAATGATTTCACCATCCTCTTTCAAGTTCTCTTATTCTTACACTTGTTATTTCTTTTATTTTTTCCATTAAAAAATAATAAATACAGTATCTTATATATAATGTGATGTTATTATAAATATGGAACAACTATATTCATTATTCTATCCATCTTATAAATGATAATGTCACCATGCGTGCGTACGTACGGCTTACCGTCTCCACGTCGTGGTGTAATTTGTTATTCAACACTATGTTATTTGGATGGATATAATGATGAGTAATATGTATATAAATAATGAAAATAAAATGATAATTTCTCTTTAAAATTAATATACTATCCAATTCCACACCTTTAATGAAATGATATTGTCGCTCGTGCGTACGTACGGATTACCGTCTCCACGACGCGATGAGATTCATTTCCATGTTCACCATTCATCGACGATTATAAAAATATATATTACTAATAAGTATATAATATATGACATAATAATTCTAATGGATATATATATATATATATGTGTGTGTGTGTGTGTGTACTTACATATATCTTATTCACTTAGTTCTGTTCAATACGATATGAAAACAGAAACAGCGTTTATGCGTATGTATGGACTACCGTCTCCATAAAAGGTGTTTTTCATTTCATATATATGATATATATAAATCATGTTTTATATTCTAGAAATATTTAAATCTTGATCTAAGTGATACAATCAAGAGTAACAAGTTAAAACACATACGATAAAGAAAGCGATTATTACCCGAAATGTTAATTTAACATGGAAATTATTATTAAATGGGTAGTATAAAGTCATAAATGAATCATATATGATATCATAAATATTAATATGGTTCTGGTATAATTTAATAACATACTACGATCTTCATATAGGAGGTTAACCGTACCCTTTACTAAAGGAATGTTCAAGGTAAGGGTTAATTTCTCAATATCATTATTATCCGAGATTGTTTATGTGTAAGTATTTACTGGGAAATTTTAATCATACATGTACATTTTTCATAAAAATGATTTCAAAATGAATATTTTATGGATTTATGAAAGGTACTATTTATCAAGATCATAATTTTAAATGTTTTAAAGATTTATCTTTCTAAATCTTTTTAATTAATGTCCATGTTTTCAAAATGATTTTAAGGATTTATTTATATGGACATGAATGTTTTGAAATAATAATTATTTTAAAAAGTTTCAAAGTGTTATGGGACACTTTGATTCAAAAATCTCTTTTAAATTACTTCCTTTATAAATGTGTGAATTTTAAATGATTTTACAAAAAGGATGTTTCTCTAAAAAAAATTTACTCATCGTTTTCAACTATGTCAGCATCCTTTACTGGATATTATTATTGATTCAGGTTGATTTATTATAATAAAATCTTCCATATTGTATTGAATGAGTTATGATATGTTTGACCATGGATGTTCTATTTTTATACCATTCATGGTTTATAGTTAATGTATTGGAATTTCGTATGCTAGTTTTAATATGAATGTTTATGTTATGTTTCAACTTTTTAATATGAGGAATGCAGTGGACTTAGTAAGTGATAGGTGGAGCCCGCTATAGCTCCTCGATGCATCGGTAGGTCTCATGAGACAAACTAGTGTCTTGGAACAAGGCCTTGACAAAAATTTTATTTGTAGTCTTGGTACGAGGACTTAACTATGTGGTAATGATGTCCGGTATTAGGCATTCCATCATTTTGAAATTAGTTATTACATGTGATTATTCAACTAGTAGAATATCCATGTGCATGTTTATATGGTAATGTTTCATTTATTTTTACCATATTATGTTCAAGTTTATGTTTAAAATTCCGTTGTTTTTATTACACATCTTTCCTTAAAATTTTATAGCTTCCGCTAAATTATTTACCCTTACTGAGCATCTGTGCTCACCCCTTCCTTATGTTTTATTTTCCCAGGATTCCAAGAAGTGTATTATGATTGATATGCAGGGTTAAGATAAAGGGAAAAATGGAATTATAAAATAACTATCTATGTTGTGTTTTATGTTTGAAATTATAATGTAAAGTTAATGTATGAAATCTATTTTCCAAGACTGCTAAACTGATCGGTTCTTCGGGACTTGATTCCTTGTAATCGTGCCAATGTATTAAAATAATACCCTGGATCTAGGTAACTAGGGTCGGGGTGTTACATAGATCCTCCTATGTTCATATAGAATACATAACTATGGTTTATCATTATATGTTGGGTGGGGTCTTATATAACCATCCAATACATTGTTTTAAAGTTTTATATCCCAAGAGATAATGGTAATGTGTGGAGATGATTGGTTATGTTCATAAGATATTTCTAGTGAATGATTGGTCTTTCTCACATCATAATACATAGACATGATTAGGTTTTCAAACATCAGAATGCATAGTTTATGATTATTTTCACATTTTCTTAATCCATGTTAAATATTATATAATTCCATGATAGTTCATTTATAACTCTTTGATCATATTACATTATGGTCATCTCTTATGATTTATTAATAATTTTAATCATATTTATCTCTCATGCTGATGTGATGTCTCATGCTTATGATCTAACCCTTAATGAATTGTTATTAATTATTCCCTTATTGATCTTTTGATCTCAATCCTCTTATTTTCATACTTCCCTAAAAAATTATATACAGGATTAAGAGTAGATAAAAGTAGTATTTATTAAAATGATATATCATTTAGGAATGTTTAGCTTGTGTTTGATTTATGTAAATGGTTATATAATTTATAAACTATTTAATTTTTTATATTAAAAAATCATAAATGTCACATAATTATAAAAAATGAAAGATTTATTTTAAAACCATGTAAATGATAATATGAAATGTTCACATTAGAGGAAATACATCATTATATATGTGAGTGAGAACTCGTTATAGTAATTTTAGGGAATCATTTACTTTTATGACCTTCCCTATGACATTTACTATATCTCAAATGTTTCCCATGTTCTTAAGGATATTCCAATCCATTTTGTATCATGTTGGACTTTGGCCACCCTTGTGGTCACAACCTGTTGTTGTTAAGTATCATTTTAGATTGTTCCTTAGGCATTGGGAAATTTCAAAACTTCCCAATAGTCATCCATGTTACACCATATAATTTAGAAATGGATTCGAGGTATTAAACTGGATCAATATTTAGTTCCCATGATATCTTCACAGAGACACATACTACAATGTACTGTGCACATAGAAACCACAATCCATAGAATTATCCACATTGAAAATGCCTCAAATATATTAATACCCCTATAACTTTACCACTAATACCTATTATGGGGTATTAACACTCTTTCACTTCAAATTGATTTCCTTTTCTATTGAAAATATCACTTGATAAGTAGAAAATTCTTCAATGTTCTTATCAATATCTCATTAAAAGTGTTATTTATACTTCCTCCCCTATTGAATCCCATACGCATTCGATTTTCCTCTTTCAATGAAGTACTTTACACAATGATAAAAGGTTTACTAAATAGGGTTGGTTATAGGTAACTTTTAAATCCCCTTGAAGAACCCATTGATGAACTCCAAAATGTTTTTGTTCATGTTTCTATACCTCTTCCCCCCATCACATGCCAATTTATATTTCTCTTTGGGAATTTTCATCATGTAATCATACACTCCATAATTATCCCTACAAATTCCCTCTAATCACTACTCAAACCTTCACTAACCTATCTTATATTCTATATAAAATTTATCTTACTTCACCTAAATTAGATTTATCATTACATTGACATAGTAAAAAATGAGAAAGAAATTGTATATCAAGATTCATAGAAGCCTTTTTCATAGGTTTATCATGAAAAGTATTTTTCACATTGTTGGATATGTATCAAATGAAATATTGATGATGTGAATTTGGGGATTTCCATGTATTAGAATCTATAATGATTTCCTCAATTATTTTCCAATGATGATAAAATATTAGACATACACCCCAAATGTGGGTGAAATGGCTGCTAATACGTGCTAAAAACCTACACCATGATTCATAACTTTCCTTCTCAATAATGGAAAATTCAAGCGAAAGAGGTGAAGATTTTCTATACTAGGTTTCCTCAATCAGTAATATGCCCATTTAATTTCTATGTAAAAATGTCCTGTTAATTTGTATAAACTATTTTTTCAAACAAAATTTCAGAATACAGGGAATGAATCAACAGAACAACCAATAAAATTTAACATGATATGGATCAAGTCAGTTATCTTGAGACATATGTTTATTTGTATCGATGGGGATGACAAGTTGAATGTTTTGTCTCAGTATGGACAGAATTTTTGGAAACACCTAATATGAGTTATCCCAATCATCATACATCTTAATAATTTCCTTCTGTTTCATAATCCATGCCTTTCCATATGAAATCATGTAACAAAATTTTGTTTTTTCCTCTTCTAAAAAATGGATAAAGGCACATAATTGAAATCTTGATCTTCTCAACTAAAATGGATAACAAAAATTCAACATCCAATGATGTATGACCTTTTTTTATATTTAGATGAATGCAACTATGAGATGCCTCAATCTTTGAAATTATCAATCCTCCAAGAGAAATGTCAAGAATAAAACATAATAAAAATATATAATCATCATTGTATTTATCACATTGTGTGATTTATTTTGTTTGGTTTCAATCCTGAATTAAATATCTATAGTTTCTATTAATATAAAATCTTTTTAGTATATTTTTCATTACATCCTTGATTAGAAAATCCATTCCAATGTAAATTGTTTTTTCTAGTCCACTAAATATATCTTCTATAACTCCAGGAAACTCAATTTATGGTGTGATAATATTCTAGTCAATTTTAGGAAAACATTAAATTAATTCCAACCATGATACAAAGAGTGGAGGATGATTTATTATGCATCAAGGATGATGTAAAACTACTGCATTTCTAGTAACTTCCTCTCTAACTTGTTTAGCTTCCTTATCATTATCACTATTGTCTCCATTAGTTCCATCATTAGACATTATCTCATCATCAAAATGGTATTTTAGTATATTTATAGGATCTATTTGGTTTCATTATTTCATATGATAGGTAATAGTATCATATTTTTCGGATGGAAAATATTTGATGACTCTAGTATGGATATATCATCATACATTTTCATGTTTCTAGTAGACAAAAGAAACCTCCACATATAACTACATCATGGTATTATCAAACTATTGGTTAAATGAATTTGTTTCTTGGACCCAATATTCATCATCATCCAATAGACAAGATAAATACCATAACCTATTTTGGACTTGAAAATTCTTATAACTAATAGACTAAATCTTCTGATAAAGTCTCAGATTTAACTAAACAGGAATTATTTCCAAAAGTTATCTTAGTTCAATACAATTAGATGTCCAAAACATTGATGTTGGTTGTATAATATATAAATATCCATGATTATTTTGAATAACTTCCCTAAAGTAGTAAAAATATAAAAACATGATTATCTAAGTGGAAAATTATTTCAAATATAGATTACGATAGTGAACAATATTTACAGTGAGGAATAATAATGTTTTATTGGCCACAAAATCTTTAATTTTCATTCTCAAGTCTCTTGTATGCATGGGCTTCTCTTAGTGGGCCTATGATATCTTGTTTCGATATTTCAACTCCCCATGGATCTCCATATCCTTATAAGGTATGAAATGTGATTTCTTCAATGGTTCCCATGTCCTAAGACAAGGTGATCTACTTTACTTATGCATGTTTATCCTCACTAAATACACCTTGAGCCACTTCATCACCAAAAACATCATGATGGGAATTATCCATACCTATCACTGTAGGTATCAATTTTATGGAATTTATTATCTCATTTTTATAGATGACATGGTCATACTCATTAATTCCAATAATATATCCATATATGGTTTCTATAAGATCCATGGGGAATACTAAAAATGTAGTGGACAGCTAGTGAACCTTGAGAAGAGTAGTTTTTCCATTAGGAATCATTGCTTGGAAAAACATGTGAGATTCCGGGAAAAGTATCTGAACATGCGCATAAATAAATTTATAATGAACTATTTAGGATCTCTAATCTCCTTGAGAAAACATCAAAACCAACACTTCAACAAGGTTGTTGATAGGATCAATGGGAACATCATGAATCAGAAAATTCATTTATTATTGTTCGGAGGAAGAATTTTTATGGTCAATAGCATCCTTTCATCAATACTGAAGCATGTTCTTTCAGACCTCAAGGTTATAAAAGGCATTCAATCAGGTATTGAAATGATTCTACACTCATACATTTGGGATGCGCACTCAGATGGAAACCATTACTGGGCCTCATGGAGTAGGATGACCAATACTTTCAATGAGGGTGGAATCAATGTTAGAACCATCACAAGAACAATACAATGATTGCATAATAAGTTATCCAGGTAAATTCTCAATGTATGAAGTCTTAAGGGAATATTTATGAGTGTTAAGTAGTAAAATGAGTAGGATATTCTAAGAGGAAGTCCCTCTTTGGGTTTTCTCATGCTTTAACCCCTCATCTCGACTTTTTAAAGTCATTCCTGATGGATTGTGGGCATAGGGGAAATTAATGTATGGAACCAAAACTAGGCCTTCAACAATCTCATCTTTTTAAGATTCCTTGTCCTAGATATCTCATTCATGCAAGAAATTAAATACCTAGGATTCATCCAATCTTTTCTAGACAAGAACCAATGTGACACCTTTGATCTTATTATGTTCAATTTCAAGATGAAAAAAATGAATCTTCATAGGATCTACATTAGGGTACTTCTCAGTGAAATACTTATGTACAATCTTAATGGATCCAAATGATATAAAAAACTGGTGAAAGTTGATTTGGAAAAATTAGATTTTATCTATGTTAAAATTCATCATGTTCCATAATAGGAATCAATATTTTCCTATATATGATAACATAAAATATATTGAAATAAACCTTGTTTTTAGGTTCTCCTTCTATAATGGCCCCCATGAAAGAAATGTGTCTCGCCTTTTCTTTATAGGTTATTGGGCTTGGGTGGTCTAGAACTAATTTTGTGGCTTCACAGGCCTTCCCTCTCTGGATCCATCAGGAATTACTTTCCTTAATATCTGGTTCTATGGAGTGGGTAACTCATTTTTTATGGAGAAGGATAGATCCACGATCCTATCAGTGAGTTTCTAGTGTATATATAAAGTGAGAAAGAATATTTCCACAAAGATATCCCATGCACCAGAATAGAAATTTCCTTGATAACCAGGAACCTTTTGATAGATCTCATTTGTTTTATCAAGAACTGGGATAAATTTCCCTCTTTGTGTCCTATTTTATCTTCTAGACTCTCCCACCACTTAGCGTCTATCACTCCTAAGGGAATATTGATATGTTGGAATTTCCACACTGATAGAATCAATCTCAACATGGATGGATCATGAAGTATGGGTGTCATGAGGGTATGAGGCATTATTCGGGACCTTAGTGATTTAGTCATTCTTGAATTGTCTGTTTTTTGTAGAAGTGTTAATTATTTAAAATCTGAATCAAATGCAATGAATAGATGAATCCTCCTATGTAGTTACATGAATATCCAACTTTCGGTAGTTGAAACAAACTATACATCCCTCCATGACTTTCTACTCGGTTGTTCCCCTATCCTCTGGATAATAGTATACATCATATTAAGGTGCAAGGATCTCATCACTTACCACACAAAAGTTCATAATACTTGAGGAGAAGAGAACAAGGTGGAATGATACTTGGATACCACAACTTACCAAGGAGTATAGATAACTTGATTCTCTATCCTGGGGTCTATTCTTCCCGAGGGTCTGTTCTTAGTGAGAGGAGACACTCTAGGATTACACTACTTCAGACCCCTATAATCCTTTTCTACTTTTTTCCTATTTTTTTTCCTTGTACCAGCTCTCTCCTTTCCAATATAATAAAAAATGTTGATTTGGTCTAAATTTATGTTCATTGTTTTATAAATAAAATTTGAATAATCGAAATAATATCCCCCAGATAGTTAAAATTAGGTGTGAAACAATTCCCATTTTCTTGCACTAGGTGATGATCGGGTCAAATCCCAATACACCCTTCTCATGGTTATTACCCCTATGTACAATTGTGCTAGAGCCACAAATGTTTGTAGCAACCAAACAGAGATTTGATTGCTCATATAACCACACAATATTTACTGTATCAAAATTTTATAATGAATTCTTATATCCCAAAAGATGAAAATGATGGTTCATAGTATGAATATTAATATTCCTAATTTCAACAGTTTATAAAGAAAATGTGAATCATCTTAAGTGTATCCTCTATGAGTGTCAAAATAGGTGTGCAACAATACCCATTATTGTACACAATGTAATGATTGATTCAAATCCAAATATTCCCTTTTTAGGTTTATTACCCCTAGGTACAACTGTTCCAATTCCAACAACTCTTGTAGTATATAGATAGATATTTAATTTCTTAGATAGCCACACAATATTTACTTTACTGAAATTTTATAATGTTTTATTATATCCTCAATAATGAAAATAATGATTCATAGTAAAGAAACATAATCTTCGTAATGGTATGTTTAGTAGTTTATAAAGATAATATGATTAATCTAAAGAATATTACCCAGGAGTTTCAAACCAGGTGTGTAGAAAGGTCTGTTGTAAGAATCGTCTAAATTAGATCTCATGGGAGTGACAAATCATGTGTGCAGTTAAGACTCTTTCTTTTGTAGTTAGCTCTATTTGATCCTAAGTTAATCCTTTATTAGTCTTAAGTTAACCAGTAATTAATCATTATTTAACACAATGTTAATCCTTAGTTAATCATTACATAGTCATTCGTTTAGATTTATTTATTTATAAGTTAGTAATTCCTTTATCATTCATTAATCATTCTATAATCACTCATTAATAATTTCTTAATTAATAGTTATTAAAAAGTTAAATTTTAGTAAATATTTAGTTAATTAATATTTAATCATTATTTAATCCTTAATTATTTAGTACTTAATTATTATTTAAGCATTACTTAATCCTAATTTAAGTGTTACTAAATCCTTAGTCAATCATTCCTTAATTATTCATTAATTAATCATTAATCACTCATTAATCATTCATTAAGAATTTATTAATTAATAGTTCTTAAGTAGTTAGTTTATAGTTAATTAATAGTTAATATTTAATTAATTTACGTTTAGTCCTTGGTTCATCATCTAGATTCATCATTCCTTAATCATTCATTAATCAATCGTTAATCTTTAGTTATTCATCCATTAATCATTCGTTAATTATTATTTATTAAGTAGTTAGTTTATAGTTAATAAATAGTTAATCATTATATAATTATTGGTTAATCATTATTTAACCATTATTTAATCATTCTTTAATAATTATTCAATCATTAGTTAATCATTACTTAATTATTAGTTAAATATTAGTTAATTCTAATTTAATTATTCCTTAATCATTTGTTAATTACTTTTTAATAATTACTTAATTAATAGTTATGAAGTACTTACTTTATAGTTAGTTATTACTTAATTAATAGTTATTCATTATTTAATTATTAGTTAATCATTAGTTAATCGTAATTTAATCATTAGTTTATCATATGATAATCATTATCTAATCATCATTTATTCCCAAGTTAATCCTTATCCAATCATTATATAATAGATACTTAATCATTACTTTAATATTAGTTAATCATTAGTTATTAACTAATATTTATTTCACTAATATTTATTTATCATATAATTAATATTAATTACTAATTATTAAATAATAATGTATTAGTTATTTATTAGTCAATTTTTAGTTCATAATGAATACTTAATTAATTATCAATTACTTAACAATTATGTGACTAACATTTAAAAACTAATTATTTAATACCAAGGCCATAAAACTCTATTCATGAGTGCCCTTGACATAGATCAGGTACTATGTCCAATTCCACATGCACCCTATAGGCGATCCACTACTAGGACAAATCTCCTTCCAAAGTACTGCTCACCCAATGATTTGGAGCACCATCTAACATCTCTTTGCTCGTATTCCTCTCATCCATGTGTTACACTCAACTCTAGCAAAACCTCATCTCCAAGTTCAGGTAGTACAACATCACTATATCTACTATGCCCACCCTTTTTTCTTACCAAATATCCTTTGGGTAGAGCCTCTGATCATGATCACATCCTATGTGTATACCTAGGAAACTACATAAGGACCCATTTTCTCACACAATATTTCTCTTTCACATGCAAGTCCACCCAGGATAGGTATAACCCCTTCTCTTATGCTCAACTTGTTCACTACATTCGGATCTACTCAAGATTTTCTCTATTTGTGTCTCCTTCAAGCACACTCAGACCACTAATTGAGTGCATTGAGCACATCACTCCTTGTTTACTTAAGATTTATTTTAAAATTATATCATTTACTACTTTAATAATTATATTATTTACATCATTATTAATATTTTTTATTTTAATTAAGTTAAATATTTAATAATATAATTATTATTTATTAATTATGTAATTACTAACATTAAATTATAATAACGTAATTAATAATGTTTCATAGTAATGTAATTAAGAATATATGACTCAATAAAAATTATGTCCATTCATATTTTAAAGTGTAAATGTTATGTTTTTAAGAAATAAAGTTTATGACATGAAAATTATCTTTTGTTTATTATATTTATGATTTTTTTATTTTCAATTATGTTTTATATGTTAAGTTAGTTTTTAAAATTTTGTTTAGACTGTATTTAGACATTATAATTTATATGCTTTCAAAGTCGCCTACATGAAACCTAATAATATTTCAAGTATGTGACTTTGAATGATTCTAAATAATAAATTATAAATATAATATAAACGAAATTTGAAACAATTACTTAACATATAAGAAATAATTGAAAATAAAAAAAATCATAAAATAAATTAATGAAAAGTAATTTTAATTACACAATATATTCTTGTTTTAAAACATTACATTTGTATTTATACTTTTTTTACATTTATTTAATTTTCAGTTATTCTTTATATGTTTAATAAATTCTTTAAATTTCATTTAGATTTTAATTATACTAAATTATATGTGCATATACATTTTAATCTATAAATATTATGTTTATAGTCAATAATGTTTGTGTCATGTAAATTAATCAATAATGATTACATCAAATCCTTCAATACAAGAGTATTATATGTAAAATTGGAGTGAGGTTTGAATTTTGAGAATCATGTTAGTATTTTGATGAATGTCTTATGAAAATGGAAGCTTCTTATTCCTTAATGAAGGGAATTTTATTTTCAATATAGAATTTTATTAAAGTTTTAAGATCCAATATGATTTCTATTGATTTAGGTTGGATCACCACTAAACAAATCAGTGACAAATCATTCATGTATGATAATTACTATGGACCAAATATCTATTCATATAAAGAAGAACTCAAGTTTCTTGGTGTCTAAATTGGATTTGATCAAAAAAATAATCTAGTTATTGATCATTTGAAATATTCACCTTACATAAACCTTTTTATAACCAGCACTATTCTTTTTATTATGCAATGCATCCAATATTCTAGGTTATGTGACAATACTATTGTAGTGATTCCAAATAAGAAATGCTTGAATACAAATAGTGGCTACTATTCCCTGGAAGAATGATTTCTATTTGACCCAGAATAGGTCTACCTTCTATAAGTGTTTTGTGGATTTCCCTAGGTAGATGAGATATTTTATTTGAACTACATAGTCTCTTTGAAAAATGAATTGATGAAAATTGTTATGATCATAGATTTTATGAATGTATCCGTACGATTTGATTTATGTTTCAGGTGGCTAGAAGTTTCATCTTCCATCTGAAAGGAACCTATTCTCTCTTTTATAGATTATAAAATTTAATCTATAAGTACAATATAAATATAAAATAAAAGATAGGATAAACATATAAAAAATAGTTGAAAGTAAAAAAAAATAATCTCATCAATATAACAGGTAGTCAAAAATGTAGATGATATAAAACATTTTTGTTTGAAATCCTTAATTAAACAGAAAAAATATAAATGAATGAGTACAGTTACTATCTATAATGAGGTCTCATCCCATAATTTGGTGTGTGTTAATTTGATGCATGTATGATGATTGTTAGACTATGTACTGTTGTAGACTATGATAAGGTGGGGGTATCTTCCTTAGATATTGGAATCTCAACTATCTAATCTTATGTCTGTGAATCATTATGAGGAGGTTTCATTGACATTTCATAATGTGAACCCGATCTATCTCTCACTGCAAAAGTGAAAGGACCTACCACCATATGAGGGGGGGAACTATACGGTCTATGAAGGTTCAGTCACGAAAGATGTAAGAATGTTTAATGACTCCTGATATGAGTTTAGGTCATCTATACTCAATGAAAACTATGGATATGCTAACAACATAAATGGATCCCATGTCTAGTTCTATACATCTGAGCAATCAGATGAGACATGGCTACTAGAGGTGTGGCCTTTTCCTATGGAAAATTTGAGGCCTCACGTGCAGTACGGTGTGGTATATACCATCTTCATCGTAGCTCCTCAACGTCAACAACTTCTATAGGAAATTCATGAGTAGGAATATCCTCTCCCTAGGTAGGAACGTCATTTACCTAGGGTGGATGATCAAATATACTATTGTTTGGAAGATGATATGATGGAATAATATCTTATGTTGTATCATGGTACGCTGCCTAGCTAAAAACATCACCCTCATATGGATCATACATGTGGATTATATGTTGTAGTTAAGTATGTTGTAAATAGATTCAAATTAAATTAAAAAAATCATGAAAAACAAAATAAAGTAATGTTATTGACTTATCAAATACTTAATCCCTTTGTCGTTTGGTGTAAGATACTGTATAAACTCTAGTTTATACCATAGATCATACTCGATCTGTTGCGACTCAACCCCATAAGTCTTGGAACCAATTTCTACTACCATTACATTAGCATGATTACAAGTAATCAAATCCTAAAGTATTGATAGTTTAATAGTCTTTGTAAACCAAATACATACACAAGTCTTTTATTATAAATGAATACACTATATACAACATAATTTTTTTCTAAATAAATAGCTTCCAGGATAATTTTTTTCTATATAGTATAACCATGTATATCTTTCATAGTATGATTCTTGGATTCCTAGGTAAATTATTCAAAATAAGGGTGGTATCAAATGATCAGTAAGGGTAAAGTACAATGGAAAAAATAATGAATCAATGAAAATAATTATGGTAGGGTAAACAATTAAGAACACATGATATGGAGTCAATAACTGAACAATAAGTGAGTAAATAATATGGAAAGGTAAATAACTAATAACACATGTCATTAAAATAATTAGGTAAGGCAAAATTAATATGGGAAGGTAATAACTGGAAACACATTTCATTTAATTAATGAACTAAAAATGAATTGTATTCATAGATATGTTAAAAAAATCTAATGGATGAATAATAACTAAAAATAAATGAGGTAAATGCTTAATTATTGGATTCCATGTTTCCTATGTACATGGAACCATTACCATCAAGACCTTTCACAATACAGTTTGTCATATCAGGTAGAAACCCATCTATGTTTTTCAACTAATTCATCTGATGAGACTACGGGTGCATATAGGGGATATCTATAACTATCCCCCACCCATGTCGTACATGTCAAAATCATTCCTCGTATATTTAATAATCGATTTGAAAATGTTCCTAGAATAGAAGATACAGATTTATCAATATTTTTCAAAATGATAAAATAACTTTTAAAGTAAACACCATATGTAAAAATCATATACAGTTTAGGAAATAATAATATCCATTGTGTGATAATATGGATATACAAGGATATTTACAATGAAAAATGATTAAAATAGAGTGATAGTTTCAAGAAAAAGTTAGTAATCAAACAAAGGAAGTGATATTTAAAATATAGTCATTAAGAACATTCTTGAGGAAAATATCCTTTGTTTAAAAACAATTTGAAAATAACTTTTCAAAAAAAATTATTTAAAAATTATCCTTTTAAACATTTAAAGGAATATTTTAAGAAATTATGGTGGGTAAATTGTACATTTAGTATGAGGTAAAAATAACATTCCTTTTGCATGGTAAAAATTTTAGAAAACTGCCTTATTCAGAAAAAGGCAAGAAGATTCCTTTGAAAACACTGGTAAAAGACAAAAAAGGTAAAAATGTCTTTACCAAATTATTTAAAATACATTTTGTAAAACATTTTAATAAAATATTGTTTTTATAAGAAAATATCCTCTCTAATTAAAGAGATAAATGAAGTCAGTTTTTCTTAAAAATATTTTCAAAAACATTTAGAGTACCAAAGAGTGAAAAAAATTGTACTAATACTTGAAAAAATTTAGGAATAACCAGAGGAGAGGAAAATTAAAGGTTTTATTGAAAAATGTTCATATAATTTCTAAGAATGGAAATACCATTGAAATATCATTAAAATTATTCTTGAGTAAAATAATCTTTAAACATTACAATATGCCTCATACCACTTTGAAACATTTTAATTCATAAGCCTTGGAAGGAATAACATTAAATTAAAGAATTAAATAACATTAAGATATATTAATTCATGATATAATATATCAAAATTGAAATTATATACACCACACAAAGGAGGTAAGAGGTGAATATGACATTTATCTCCCAACTGTAAAAAGTCAGATAAAAATCCATTAACTTGCATCTGATTTGTCTTGTGTCTTTATATTCATGAATAAAAAATTATGTTAGTTATTTAATTTATTTGTAAAAATTTTCATATTTATCATGAATTTTATTTCTCTTATTACCATTTTGTATATAACTAATTAATCAATTAATTTCACATCAGGTGTTTTGACCAAATTCGGTTTATGTGTCAAAAACAACATTTTATTAGGTCAAATATGGTCAAAGGGGTCATTATATAACATCTACAGGATAATAACCATGAAATAATTATTATAATTATACATAAATTATACTTTTAAAACTAATCATAAAATATAGTTATGGAAAATGAACCAACATTGCAATCATGGAGACGGTAGGTCGTACATGTGCATGAGTAACATTCCCATTTTTCAATGATCGTTGTGGAAAGAAGGTATGTAACAATATATATTTATAGAATGATAATTATATAACAAAAACAATTTTATATAATCATATATACTTATATATTTAATTCTTTTTATGTAAAAGTAATCACATTGTGTCGAGGAGGTGGTAGTCCATGGGTCCACGACTGATGTATTCACTTTTTAGTGTGTGAAAGGGTAATAAAGAAAATGATATGTACTATATTTATAGAAATTTAACTATTTCATGAATATAATATAGATATTCATTATGTCACATATTTTTAATTAAAACCATCCTTTATACAATCCATGTATTGTGTGATCGAATCACAATGCTTTTAGGAGGCGGTAGTCTACACTTCCACAAACGATGTTATCATATTTTCACAAAATGGAAAGCATAAAGGTTATGGGTTATAAAAAAATTACAGAGATATAAATAAATTATAAATATCATACATAACATAAATAAATATAGTTTCCATCATAATTCCCAACCATGATAGGTGGTAAATGAAAAAAGGAAAACTCCCTTTCGTTAAGTGGTAGTTTGTCGTACACATAAACGGTAAGTTAATTACCCATTAGATAGATGTTTGTGTAAGTGTAGGTAAAACCCTTAACATAAAAAATCATTTCATATTAAGGATACTAGTTTTGTTATATAATCATGGAATAATAATATTTTAGGGATGATGAAATGTAATAAAACTAAAGAGCTTGAGGAAGTATGCTATCTCTTCTTTGGATAACACCTTTTGGTTTGCACCAAAGGGATTCCTTGGATGGATTTATGACCAATGTGAAGATTTTAAGTTTATTTCAGGGATTTTGATGATATATTTAGTCAGATATTGTTCTATCAAAAGTTTCTTGAGAGGTGTGTGGAAGTTGGAGGAGAGGAGGACTTTTTATAGTGGAGGAGGAGTGACACTCTTGTAAATTTTAGAAAAGGGAATTACACCCATGTTTTTTCCATTGAAATTGTATCCAATAATGGTCCAAATTCAATAAAATGTATTATATGAAGGGCCTATATCCATAAAATTTCTTTTGTATAATTTTATATGTCATTTGGACCCTTAAGATTAAGGTTTAGTCCCTTATTAAGCTTAATTTCACCTTAATCGTTATAATTAATTTTAATTACTTTCGCTAATCTTTTTGTTAAAAAACTAAGTTGACCTTATTAGATATTATAAATTATTCTGATTCCAAATATGGGTTCCATTTTTTCAAATTATAATAACATAATTGGAATAAATTAATTTATGTTTAATCCTGTAGACGGGATGAAAATACAAGTTTTTAAAGTAAAAACATTCAACAGTTAGCTATGTTTTTATATTAAATTTATAATTGAAATTTATTCTAATGAAATACATTAAATTAATTGATAAAAAATATATCCAATTAAAATTTTAAAACAATTTAAAATAATATTTATCCTTATAAATAAATTAGATGAAAAAACATCTTTGCATTAAAATTTAGTATTTTTCATTATTCATTAAAAAATGAAACTTCACGGAAAAATACCAAATATTCACCATAACCAAATTTTTATATTTATATTTCAAATATTAAGTTCATTTTGACAGATAATATTTATAAAAGTTCCAAAAATTTAAATTGCAATAGGATCTTTTTAAAAGGTGGTAAAAGTGCCTTAATAAAAATATATTATTTTATACATAAAATTGGGTTTGTTATTATCTTGTCTATAAAATATATTGGTTGAATATCAAAATTATTTTATTGATTATAATATATATATATATATCATTAATATCATCCACTAATAGTAATTAATATAATTTATTAATTTAAAACACCTTTGGGTGCTTAAAAATAGTTTTCTATAAAAATACTCTTTTTATATTCAATTGGTTCTTATATTCATTTATAATTAATTAGTTACCAATGAATTAATTTCATATTTATGTAAATCATATATTTTAATAAGTTAGATAATCCTATTCATAACCTCTAATTTAAGGTCTAGGTTATATCTTATTAAATTAAATAATAATATTTTAATAATATATTGATGTTCGGTAAAACTCAGTCTTGGGTGTAATGAAAGTCGTCAAAGAAACTCATTGTTGTATAGAAAATATGATAACTTGGTTTCATATGCATTAAAATGTATAACTTATATATAATTTATTTAAATTAATAAATATTATAAATCCTAGGGATATTATATTTCTTTACACATGTCATGAACCAAATCTAGTCACCTTCAAAAATAGCACCCGGCCTAGTCCATGACAAGACCCAAAGGGCATTCCCAATCCCCACAGGCCAACACAAGTTCTCAGGTACGATTTACCCATCTTTATAAACATAAAACAACAAACAAATCCAATATAACAAATCTGTATTTTTCAAAACAAACCATCTTTTACAAAAATTCAGAATTGAATTACATAATTTAAAACAATTCTAAAAGAAAATAACAAATAAATAAACCCAAAATGGACATCCCAAGAACCTCATAATGGAAACAGGCACCTCCCTCAATTCATCTCCACAACACTGCATCACAAAGGACCGTTAAAAACCCGAACCATTGGCACAAAAAGTAGTACCCAAACCTGTGACAAAAATAACCAAGTCTAATTACACCCAAAGGTGTAAGTAGGGTGTGAATAAAATCCCAGCGGGATGCCACCACTAAAATATTCCATTCATAAACATTAAAATATGAAAATCTTGCAAGTTTTCATAAACATGAGATGCTATTAAGAATTTTAAATAGATGCAACTTCTAATAAAAATAGTTTTCAAGTTGGATAGTTTAAAGGATCAACACTTTTAAAATAGAATGCTGATTAGAAAATAAAAACACATATTTTGATTACATTTTAATGGTATTAAATGTTTATTTTTGATCTTATGGGCCTGAGTTAGTGGATTTTAATTTTGAACATCCATTCTCTTCATTTGTGCACTCCATGCCTAATATGCACCAATTTAGGCCCAATGTTTCATCTAATTTCAAAGAATTTAATTACCCATATTTAAATTTGATATTTTTTTAAATGTATATAAACTTAAATATGAACATTTTTCATTCAGGGGTCAATGGAGGATTCATAAAGGATGATGAGGATTTTTGGCGAAGAAAGGAAACAATTCTGGAGAAGGCAGATTGGATATCATCACACGGATCGGACTGTGGGGCCCACAATACAGGCCCAATGAAGCCCAAAAGTTATATTAGACTATAATACATATAGGGGAACAAATAATTCTTCTGGAGATAGTGCTAATTCGTCCTAAATGGTGGTGATTAAGGCGGCCCAAGTTGAAGATTTAATTTTGGGCTAGATTCTGTGGCACAGAAAAACATCCCACTATTTCAATCATATCTCCCGAACCACAAACTATTTTGAGATGAAATTTTACAGGATGTTAGGGGACATCCGGGGATTCATTTAGGTCTTCTAGGGACCACTCAAATTCGTCCTTCTAGAAGGAACTTTAGGCTCTTCTTTCAGGTGTATGCAAGCTGGATGCAACTTCGGGGCAAGAAGTGGAAAAGTCTCTCATCATTAATGTTCCACCCACCTTTACCCAACATAATTAATTAAAGGCACATGGGATGTTGGGGTATCGGACAAGGCTTCATTTGTTTCCTATTTAAGGCAGTAGTGGTGGTGGATTTAGGATTTTGGGTGCTTTCTTTTCATTGTAATGTTATTATGCCAATTTGCCTTTGTAATGTTCTTCCTTCTCATGTAAGTTGTTCGAATCAGCTTAGTCTTCAATAAAAGTTCTTCTTCTTCCCTTGTTCTGTTCTTCTTTTTATCACTTTGATACCGTTTCTTTAAGGTGTGAATTTATTCACACCAGCACTTGTGAATTTATTTTCACAACGGTGGAGTGATCATTTTTGTTGTTGTTGTTTTTACTTCTTCAATTCTGCCCCTATGAGCCTGCTTTCCGCTTCCTTTGAGATTATAGAATCAATGGATGGCTAAAACCTTATGGTTTGGTCCTAGGGAGTTGCATGGGGAAGATTGGATGTTATTTTTATGATCTTAATTTCTTTAATCATTTCATTATTTTAAGATTTCTATTTGATGATTTATTTTCTTCTTTGTCTTTTCCAACTTTAACAATGACACATTTCGAGTGCTAGTATGATCCAATTCCTTGGAGTGATCATTAAATTGATCCTCTAAGTGAATTGATGATTAGACTTAGAATGGTTTAGGGATTAAATTGGTGAATTATGTTGAGGAATTATATCATTTTGTGTAGATACATCTTGAATTAGTGAAATGAATGTTATAAGAAAATAAATGCATCCAATCTAACCCTAGTAACAACTTAGGATCAACCCATCTCCATTAATTGTTTTAGACTAATTAATTGTATTTTTTAATTTATTTTATTTAGATTAAATCATTAGTTATTAAAATCAAATCAATCCAAATAGTTGTCCACTCCATAGCCAAATCCTTCCAAAATCAAAGCGTCTCTCGGTTTCTTCTTCGGTCCCTGTGGATTCGACCCCTACCTGTACTACAACGACCGCATACCTGTAGGGTAAATTTGGGCGCAACCAAATTTTGGCACCGTTACCGGGGACCCAAGTAAGTACTTTAGACACACTTCTTCTTTTCTCACCCCACATTCTCTATTCTCACCCCCATCTCTCTTATCTTTACCCCTTTCTGTTTGTGTGTGTCCTAAGAATCTAGAATCCAACTTTCCATATTCTCCAATGGAGTATCTTCTAAATTATCATGTCACAAACTCATGCTAGAATGAAATAGAAAATGAATATTGGGAAGCCCCTAAATTAGAAAATTTCTTTGATCAACCCTTGAATAATTACCACACACCCGATGAGATGTACAATCAATGGGATGATGATTATTTAAAGGATGAATTTCCAGCCCTCTCAAGGATGATTGAAGAGATGAAACTTAATGAAGTTCGTGATTTAAAAACTCTTATCTAGCTTAATCCTCAAAAACTCTTCGAAAAATTGTTTAATCAAATAGAGATAATGAGTTCTGAGGTATCATCATTGAGATTAGAACTACAATGCAATAATACTTGTGAGGAACTCATCCATACACCAATTGTACCTTCTAAAACCTTATGTGGAGTGTCTAGTTTCCCAAAAAACTCTCATGAACTTATTGAAGAACCAACCTTTGGAATTAGGGTAGGGGAGGTGAATCAAGAAATTGTTGAAGGGTCTTTAAATCATAAGGAAATTGATTTCATGTATTCACAAGAGGGGAATTTGACATCATGGATTGAGTCTCCTAAGTGTAACTCTATTGATGATTTTTTAAAAACACCAATCACTAAACCATTGATAGAAATCAAAAACATTGAGTCCATGCCCATTCCTAACACTATTCTTTCCAATTTTTTGGTTGAATCTTCTGTTCAAAATGAAACAATTTTGTCAAGAAATTTGAAAAATGAAGCTAAGTTGGATTCAAATTCTCAACCTGTGTCTAAATTTCCTACCCAAACTGAGCTCAAAATCATTGTCCTTCCTTCCCCACTTGAGTATCCCATCATTTTTTATAAACAAGAGCTTGGGGTTTTCATTCATTCATCTCATGAAACCCACAAAGGGGGGTTGATCTTTGATTTATTAGGAAAGACTACAGAAGAAAAAAGATCAACCATTTATGATATTCCTTGGATTTTCCCATTCATTTTAGAAAATAGGATTGTTCGTGAATTAAATTCCAAAAATTCTTACCAACCACAAGGGATACGCATTCTCAATCATGTTGAAGTAGAGAAAGATGAGGTCATTAAAAATTTTAAAGTTGGAATTGGCTAAGTTGGGCGGGTTCAAGTCGAGCTAAAGACTTTAAATTAAGCGTTGCACGGGAGGCAACCTGCAGTTTTCATGTTTTATTTCATTTAATTAGTACCTCGGACTGTTGACATGTTCTTCTTTTATGAGTAAGGATGGGTATGAAATGGGAGTACCATATTCACCCATGTCACGTGGTGTGATCCTTGAGTAATACCTTACCCAGAAAATTATAAGAAGACAATGTATCATTAGTTTATTTTATTTTATTTTATATTTTTGTAGGTATTTTAAAAAAAAATAGATTGTTGACCTGTTCTTATTTTATGAGTAAGGATGGGTACTAAAGGGGAGCACCGTATTCATCCGTGTCACGCGGTTTGATCCCTGAGTAATACCTTATCCAGAAAATATAAAGAAGACAATGTATCATCAGTTTATGTTATTTTGATGTTTTTTAGGTAAAAAAAATATACAAAAATATATATATATATATTAAAAAAAATTAAAGTCATGTCATAGGTCATTGGGAAAAGTTGGGCACAATCGTCCAAGCCATTGGGAGACAAACCAGAACTGAAGGGAGACATGGGAATGCATTTTCAACATCAACCACCAGGTGACTTCATTCCATAATTTTCATTTTCAATGTCTTTGTTGAACTTTTATCCTACCCCTTCTATGTTTGAATTCTTTAAACACTGGGGACAGTGTTATTCTAAGTTGGGGGGGAGATGAAAATGTGTGGAAGAAAAAATGTCATTAACCTTTAACATGATAACACACATTCCAAACTCTGAAATTGGATATCAAATAATTTTACATGCCTTGATTCTGATTTTAATGCAAGTTTATGTTCATGTGCATAGATATTGGAAAGTACGGTTGTCCGATGAGATTTTTCACTATTATATTTTTATCCATTTAATAAAAAAACACAATGAACGTCCTCTAGATTATGGGGTTTTAGTTTGAGTTCTTGGGGACCCATAATAAATAGCATAGGATTGGCGATCATTTTAATTTTAACATGAGTATTCAAAAAAATCAATTGCGCGTAGAGAAATGAATTGACCTAATGTATGGCTTTTGGCACTTGGGGATCGTGACTCCATAGTTGTCTATCCCAGAGTTGGGCATTTTATATCTATTTTTGGTAATTTTAATTTGTTTTTGATTGAGTTCACTCGAGATGATGCCCGAGTATGTGAGCTTCACTTGGTGCCCTAAGGTCTTTGAGCCTGGGAGTCATTGGAAAAGTCTTGCTACATGGGTTGACTCGATTGAGTTCAATTTCAATTACCATGGAAAAATTGCAAAAAAAAACCAAAAAAAAAGAAAATATAAAAATGATAACTCATCTTATTATTAAAATTTGATTTCTCCTAGCGCTTCCATCTTTTCTCCCTCTAATGAAAATGAACCCCCATGTCTATTATGACACACAACACTTCATCATGCTTAATTTAATTTGGATGAAATATGGAAATGAATTTGAACAAAGGAATGGGCTTGGGATTGAGATATTCTTATGGACATAGCTTGTTTTAAATTATTTTGATGGGTTTCATAATTGTTTGGTATGTGATCTTTGGGTGAGAAATGTGTATTAAAATGTTTTTGGAAAAGGTCATTTGAATTTCATTTTTGTGAGATATATTTTGCTCGGGACTAGAAAAACTCAAGTTGGGGGGGGGGGTGTGATTAGCCAATAAAAACACATATTTTGATTACATTTTAATGGTATTAAATGTTTATTTTTGATCTTATGGGCCTGAGTTATTGGATTTTAATTTTGAACATCCATTCTCTTCATTTGTGCACTTCATGCCTAATATGCACCAATTGAGGCCCAATGTTTCATCTGATTTCAAAGAATGTAATTACCCATATTTAAATTTTATATTTTTGGAAATTTATATAAACTTAAATATGAACATTTTTCATTTAGGGATCAATGGAGGATTCATAAAGGATGATGAGGATTTTTGGCGGAGAAAGGAAACAATTCTGGAGAAGGTAGATTGGATATCATCCCACTGATCGGATTGTGGGGCCTATAATACAGGCCCAATGAAGCCCAAAATTTATAGGAGACTCGAAGACATATAGAGTAACAAATACTACTTCTGGATATAGTGCTAATTCGTCCTAAATGGTGGTGATTAAGGCGTCCCAAGTTGAGGATTTAATTTTGGGACAGATTCTACGGCCTAGAAAAATAGTCCACTATTTCAATCATATCTCCCGAACCACAAACTATTTTGAGCTACAATTTTACATGATGTTAGGGGACATCCGGGGATTCATTTAAGTATTCTAAGGCCCACTCAAATTCTGCCTTCTAGAAGTCCCTTTAGGCGCGTCTTTCCGGTGGATGCAAGCTGGCTGCAACTTCAGGGCAAGAAGTGGAAAAGTCTCTCTCATTAATGTTCCACCCACCTTTCCCCAACATAATTAATTAAAGCCACATGGGATTTTGGGGGCTCGGACAAGGCTTCATTTTTTCCTATTTAAGGCAGTATTGGTGGTGTATTTAGGATTTTTGGTGCTTTCTTTTCATTGTAATGTTATTATGTCAATTTGTCTTTGTAATGTTCTTCCTTCTCATGTAAGTTGTTCGAATCACCTTAGTCTTCAATAAAAGTTCTTCTTCTTCTCTTGTTCTGTTCTTATTTTTATCACTTTGATAACATTTCTTTAAGGTGTTAATTTATTCACACCAGCACTTGTTAATTTATTCTCACAATGGTGGAGTGATCATTTTTGTTGTTGTTGTTTTTGCTTCTTCAATTCCGCCCCTATGAGTCTACTTTCCGCTTCCTTTGAGATCATAGAATCAATGGAGGGCTAAACCTTTATGGTTTGGTCCTAGGGAGTTTCATGGGGCAGATTGGATGTTATTTTTATGATCTTAATTTCTGTAATCATTTCATTATTTTAAGATTTCTATTTGATGATTTATTTTCTTCTTCGTCTTCGCCAACTTTAACAATGACACATTTCGAGTGCTAGTACGATCCAATTCCTTGGAGTGATCATTAAATTGATCCTCTATGTGCATTTATTATTAGACTTGGAATGGTGTAGAGATTAAATTGGTGAATGATGTTGAGGAATTATATCATTTTTTTAGATACATCTTGAATTAGTGAAATGAATGTTATAAGAAAATAAATGCATCCAATCTAACCCTAGTAACAACTTAGGATCAACCCATCTCCATTAATTGTTTTAGACTAAGTAATTTTATGTTTTAATTTATTTTATTTAGATTAAATCAGTAGTTATTAAAATCAAATCAATCCAAATAGTTGGCCACTCCATAGCCAAATCCTTCCAAAATCAAAGCGTCTCTCGGTTTCTTCTTCGGTCCCTGTGGATTCGACCCCTACCTGTACTACAACGACCGCATACCTGTAGGGTAAATTTGGGCGCAACCAAATGCCGAATCTACTGAATTTTCCATAAAAAACATATAGTATACTGACGTTAAGAATAAATTATCTAATGATAATAACTAATGGAAAAATAACCCCTAGGCATTTACTCGTTGTGGGTCCCAGGTACCTCGTATCTCAGTGAAAGTAACCATAAAAATATCCATTCTCGTGCACACGAGCTACTAGTATGGATCATACCCATAACCTAGTGGTTCCCCAACATCATCATCATCATAATCATCATTGTTTATTTAGTGCTGTAATCATCAAACTTGCTACGTGAAACTGGGGCCAAACCCCATGGGATCACTAGAATACTAGTACACATCTACCCACCTAGACACCCAAGTTTTCTCCATTGTTCTCAAACAAGTTCGACAAGCCATGAAATACAATTTTCATATGAAAATACCACCTCTAATTCACACACTTACCAAAGATCCCACACACATGTCACATAGTACTCCTTTCGCACAAAAAAATCATTTTTCACATCATATTCACACAAAACAGCCCACAGACATGTTTTACGCCCTTCTTATAATTTAATAAAACACTAAAGAAATTTATAAAACGTCCTAAAAATTATTCAAATCTTAAATCACCACTTCACCTTTCAAAAAACTATCTTAGGTGAACACACTCACCAAAACAGTACATGTACGTCCTTTTCCCACTTTGTTTAACTCAATAAATCATTTATAATATTCATAAAACAATCCCAAGGGGTATAACCATATTTTGCACACAAAAAACCATTTCAAAACCCTATTTCAAGCCCAAAATCACCCCAATATCAATCTAAAATAGAGTTTTAATCCCTAGCAACATTTATTAAACCACTTTCAAATTTTAACAAATTATCTCAAATGATGCAACAAAAGATACACACAAAAAACCCACATTTTCAAACAAATATGAAACATTGAAACTAAAATCTTAATCAATACTACCAAAAATACTCAAGGTTAAACCCTAGGTATGAACCCTAGTTGCAGGACATTTTATAAACTCAAGAAAAGTAGAAGAAACCCTAAGAAAATGGGAGGAACATGAGAGGAAACACACTTACTTGAGATATCTTGAATAAAACGACCCTAATACACCAATATCTGAATTTCCAAACATCCAAAAATGAACATGAGGTTCGAATAAGGATGAGGAGGTCATGTAGGAACTAGAATGGGGGAAAATATTAAAAATTGAATGAGTTATAAAAGAAAACTTTTACCTCATCAAATATGGATGATTTGAGAAATCCAGAGAAGTTTCACCCTAATTCGTGATTAATATGATCTCCAAAGAGGGGGAGGATAGCATGGGGGATCTCCTTGGGTAAGTGGTATTGGTTTAGAGTTAGAATCACCAAAAAAACTTAAACATTTAATTATATATTAAAGAATTAAAAAATCAATTTAAATCAGGAAATTGGCTTTCAATCTGGCCCAATACCTTAATAAAAAACCCAAATCCATCATGATTATGGATAAATATGAGGTTCAAATGGATATTTTTGTTTTAATATACCAGGGGATGAAAATTGGGAAGTGGAATGGGTGTAAAATGCTGAAAAATTAAAGAGTTATAAAATAAACAAAATTGGTTTTTAAATCTGGAAATGGGATCACGATTTGGCCCAAATCATTAAAACTCACCCTTTCCTCCAAAAATGTATGGGAAACCCCCAAAAAAAAGAAATAATGCAAATTAAATAAAAAAAACTTTAAAATAATTCATGGATGTGATAATTCTCCCCACCATACAGCTTTCCGCCCATGGAAATCCACAGCAAGGCCAAAAGCAAAAAACCAAACCCAACTGATAAACCATGATATACTCCTTTGCCAAGTTTCATCTACCCCCGAAAGGAAAAAACACCTCCACTGATCCATTAAGGAAGGAATACTCTCCAAAACAAAACTTACACCACTTTCATGAAACAATCAATCACATTCTGAATTTATCCTAGAAAAACTTCTCAAACACTATCCAAACAAGACTCAAGCAATTTACGCAAATGAACAACAACGAACAAGGTTACACTTACCTTGCTTTAACTAAACTATTGGGAACTCTCAAATCTTAAAATTTACCCAAGGAAGATGTTGGTAGTTATATAACTCCTAACAAGACTACCTACCACAAAGCCAAGACCAAGGAAAAATTTGAGTTACTAGTATGGGGAGACACAAATGGACTCCCCACCATAAGAAGCAACGTAAATTTTCTTGAGACAAAATCAGGACACTAATAGGGGGAGGCCCAAATGGACTCCCCAGTACAAGGGGCAGAATTCCATTAGACACTTCCAAAAGAACATACATGAGACTCATAGTGGGTCTACCCACC
Source organism: Viscum album (assembly GCA_963277665.1). NCBI lineage: Eukaryota > Viridiplantae > Streptophyta > Magnoliopsida > Santalales > Viscaceae > Viscum > Viscum album. The sequence continues at coordinate 129,665,248 of OY728163.1, forward strand.
ATAAGAACTATCCATCTTAACCAACTAGCATGGGATGGCACAAGAGGACCGAAAAATTTAAATATTTGGGATGGTCGCACGATTAGTCTACATGGTTTAGAAAACCATGTTATAACCCATAAAATCCTTCTATCTGCATGGTTTTCTAGGGCATGCTTACTACTAATCATGCAAAAATTGCGTGCTCAACCTGTCTATAAATTTTTTTAACCTTTCTCCAAAAACTCAATGGAAACCAAAGGGGGAAAGAGTTACATTGGGCGATAACATGGTCACGATTCCATCCACCTATTTCCACCTAATGGGAACAACAGATGAAACATGATGAGACCAAAGTTTTAGACTTTTACCATCTTTCATACTGAGGATAGGACTTTGACCAAAGGTTTGAACAACCCAGGGATTTCCCTTGACTACATGCCAGCTTCACTCTGGGACCTATGGCTAGAGCTCAAATGATTGAAGCATTTTTGGCCTCCCAGTTATACTTTGGAAACCCCAAAAATGTAACTTCTCCATTAGGTGCCATGAAAACTATACCTTGATCCCAGATGGGTTCACTAAGACATAACACATTCCAAAATCACATTACCCTAACCAGATATTTCACTAAAACAAGTGCTTTGAAGATGCGCACACATCACCCCTTGTTTCTTCGGATGAGAAATGAAAAGAGGAAAGGATATATTGAAACACCTTAATCTAAAAAAAGGATTTTGATATCTCTCTAAAGGAGATACACTTTCAAAAAAATAGAGACTCTCAGAAGATTTTACAACCTTCACTTTTGCAGTCAAACGATCCCATGACATTGCAAGGTGTCACTGAACATTATCCTTGCGACTGATAGAAACAATACATGGAAAGGGACCTTATTCCAAGTCCCCAAACAACACACAATTCTAGAAAGTGTCCATAACATCCTCTCATGACCATATTTCCAATGTTGGTGGTTTAACATGAAATCATGCTTTGTAGAGACTTTGAAGGACCCAAAGTACCTCTTAGACACCATCCACACTAACAAACCCAAACTACTTTCACCTTCAATGAATCAGGTTACTTAAGAAACTATGTTCTCTTTAAAACTTCCCCGAGAACTCTCCCACTACAAGAGGATCTACAAAACCAAGAAAGGAAATGGTGTAGACTCCACCTCCAAAGCTAGAGAAAAAGACTCTTTGTGTTGATCAACTAGACGACTTTACAATGGAGAAGCAGTTTGGGATACACTTCATTCATACATTAAATCTTTATGGTGGAATACCCTATCAAATGAGAGAACCCAAGGACCCAACCAAGATGGTCCATTGGTCAAAAAAATATCACTAGTCAGAACTGAACACATGAGGGGATCCACCACAAGGGCCTCCCAAACTTTTCTCATAAGAGACCACTAACCAACCCTTTAACCCAACATATCGACCAAACACAAACCCAAAACATCGTTCAAACAATAGGGGTTCTTGGACTCAAAACATCCCCCAAAAAAACATTTCCAAAAACACATTGGCAAACCATCCCAAACCATTCATCAAGACATCATGTTTTCCTTTAAAATCATCTCTTTGAAAACAAATGGTTTGGTGGTTAGCATATCCACCAATGGGACCTCATAGGCCTGACACATGCATGTTTCTGTGCCACACCAGGAAACCTCCTCATATCCATCCCAAAACTCATCTAGATTTTTCATTAACCATAAATAATCCCATGTAACCCCATTAATGTGGTCTCCCATGTAAATTCCAAAGGTTAAACAAAAATTCTTTCCACTTTTCAAAACCAAAATAGTCAACCAATACATACTTTTTTTCTCAAGACCTCTAACCAAGAAATCAAAATTCAAATTTAAATATTACAAAAAAATATTTAAATTCCCGTTCATTCAAATAAGAACTCACTTTCAAGTCATACACATTAATTTTAAAACATTTCAGCCTGTTTCAAAACACTTATAATTTCATGACAAACTCTTTTTCATAAATCCCTATTAATTTGGGAACTCAACTCATCTTATTTTAAAACAAGATTCCAAAATTTCATAAAACGTTTCAAAGGATATCTAGTTACCAAATAAAATTCCATTTCTAAACTCCACACATGACCTCCAAAACATTCCATCCCATTAAAACACCTTTCAATAGTTTAGAGAACTCTATTAGAAACACTTTTTCAAAACCAACTAAAACATAGTTTCTGATTTCAAAAGAGGTGTAAACACACCATTTTCCATTTCAAAAAAATTATAAAAATTCAGTTCTACCATTTTATAAATCAATCCACTCCATATTTATTATAAAATCATTTCACAAAAACTTTACACTTTTTAAAACCAAGTCATTTTTTCTTTAAAACCAAACTTCCAAGATTACAACATGAAGAGACACGAGACAATGTGAGAAGAAACTAGTTTCGGTGGGTGACTTGGACATATGGTTGTACTTCATAGGCCAATCCCTTCACCATCACGAAGAGTTTTGTAGGGAAATATTCCTAGATAAACATGGCTTTCCAGGCCATGTGAGATCACTGAGACCATTAACCCAACGCTCTTTTCATTTCCCGTAGTTGTCATCAAACCAAGAAAACCAAAGGACTCAGATAAAACCTGACTTTCCATGGTGAATTGAATCACGTCAGGAGGTGTGTTATCCAGTAACCCAACTCATAATCAAAATTTCAAGCCCTGAAAATCATAACTCCAGACTATCCCGATTCTTCCCCAAATAACATGACCCAAAGAGAGTGAACCTACTTTGATACCATTTCATCACGAACAAGATCTGGTCTCCTTCAAAACTGGCACCATTCCCAGTCTGTGGCAAGACCCAAAGGGCGTTCCCAATCCCCATGTGATGGAACAAGTGACTGGGTTTCAAAAACTGGAATTTGGGAATGATTTAGCTGGGTTTATAAACATAAAACAACAAACTGATCCAATATAACAAATCTGGATTTTTCAAAACAACCCATCTTTTACAAAAAATCAGAATTAAATTACATAATTTAAAACAATTTTCAAAGACTATAAAAAATTAATAAATCCAAAATAGATATCCCAAGAACCTCCTCATGGAAAGAGGAACCTCCCTCAAGACATATTCATAACACTGCATCATGAAGGACAACTAAATACCCGAACCATTGGCACAAAAAGTTGTACCCAAACCTGCGACAAAAATAACCAAGTCTACTTACACGTAAAGGAGTAAGTAGGGTGTGAGACAAATCTCAGTAGAATACCACCACTAAAGGATTCTATGTGATAAACATTCAAAGACGAAAATCTTGCAAGTTTTTATAAACATGAGATGCTATTAATAATTTTAAAGAGATGAAACTTTAAATAAAAACAGTTTTCATGTTGGCTTCTTTAAAGGATAAACACTTTTAAAATAGAATTCAAAAGCTAATAAATTTTCAATCAAAACATATCATATGTCAATGGTAAGCATAAATTATCTAATGAGAACAAGAAACGAGAAAATAACCCCTAGGCACTAGTTCGTTGTGGGTCCCAGGTACCTCGTATCTCAGTGAAAGTAACCATACAAATATATGTTCTCGTGCACATGATCCACTAGTAGAGATCATACCCATAACCTAGTGTTCCCCCAACATCATAATAATCATCATCATTATTGTTTAGTAAGTGTTTTAATTTTCAAACTTTCTACGTTGAACTGGGGCCAACCCCCACGGAATCACTAGCATACTAGTACATGTCCACCCACCTAGATACCCAAGTTTTCCCCCTTGTGCAAAAACAAGTTTCACTAGCTATGAAATACAATTTTCACATCCAAATACCACTTCCATGCACAAAAACACCAAACATCCCACACACATGTCACATAGCACTCCTTTAAACAAAAAAATCATTTTTCCCATCATACTCACACAAAACATCCCACAAACATGTTTCGCGCCCTTCTTGCAATTTAATAAAACACTTCCAAAATTTATAAAACATCCTAAATTTTTTTGACATCTTATATCACCACTTTACCTTTTGAAAACCCATCTTCGTTTAACACACTCACTAAAACATTACATGTACATCCTTTTACCACTTTTCTTAACTCATTAAATCATTTACAATTTTCATAAAACAATCCCAAGGGGTATATCCATGTTTTACACAAAAAAATCATTTAAAACCCCTCTTTAAAGGCCAAAATAACCCTAATATCAATCCAAAACAGATTTTGAATCCCTATAAACATTTATTAAACCACTTTCAAATGTTAACAAATTACCTCAAATGAAACAACAAAAGATACACATGGAAAACACACATTTTCAAACAAATTTGAAACTTTGAAAAAAAATCTCTTAATAAATACTACCAAAAATGGTTCCTGAACCAAACATAATGTAATAATAGAATGATAAAAATATGAATTAAGAAAAGATAACACATCTCAGGATTCTTACACATGGAACCACCTAACATTTGTGCCAAAACTCCAAATCTTGGTGTGAAACTTCAATCACACCACCACTGCACCACAAGGAAGTTAAATCAAGACATAAAACACAATATTTCACAAAAAAAAGACTCAAGTTTAAACCATAGGTACTAACCCTAGCTGCTGGACATTTTATAACCTCAAGAAAAGTGGAAGAAATCCTAATCAAATGGGAGGAACATGAGAGGAAACCCACTTAATTGAGATATCTTCAATAAAACGACCCAAATACACAAGTAGATGAATTTATAAATAGAAAAAAATGCATGTGAGGTTATAATAAGGATGAGGAGGTCATGTAGGAACTAGAATGATAGAAAAAGAGTAAAAATTGAAGGAGTTATGAAAGAAACAATTTACCTCTTCAAATCTAGATGATTTGATAAATCTAGAGCAGTTTCACACTAATTTGCGATGAATATGAGCTCCAAAGAGGGGGATGAGGGAATGGGGATGCTCTTTGGGTAAATGGTATCAGGTTAGAGTTTAAATCACTAAAAAATCTTAAAAATTGAATGAGATATTAAATAATTAAAAACAACTTTAAAGCAGGAAATGGGATTTCCGGATGGCCTAATACCTTAATAAAAAACTGAAATCCATCATGATTATAGATTCCTATAAGTTCCAAATGGATATGATGGTTTTAATATACCAGGGGATGCCAATTTAGAAGTGTAATTGGTGTAAAAAGTAGAAAAATGAAAGAGTTATAAAAGAAACAAAATTGGTTTTTAAATATGGAAATGGGCTCACGGTTTGGCCCAAATCAGGAAAACTCACCCTTTCCTCCAAAAATGTATAGGAAACCCCCACAACAAAGAATGGAAATGAAATGAAAAAAATACCTTTAAAAGAAGTCATGGAAGTGATAACTCACTTGGTGTTGTGTTTTATACATGATATCAAATACAATGTTCATATTTTAGATTTTTAGGGTGTTAAATTATCCCCACCTTAATTAAATTGTGTCCTTGAAATTTATACTTGACCTTGGTAATAGTTTTTTTTTTATATTTCATATGTTGAAATCTCACATCATGAGAAGGGTTATTAAAACATCCTCTAGAAAAGATATAATGGTAATTACAAAGGTGCCATAGAATAACATATAACTTTGTCTCTAAGTAGGATAACATTAGTGTCAAGTAGAGATACATACTTTGAGGAAAAGCATAAATATTTATAGGTATTGGTTGAGGTTATCAATCACAAACAATTGAATGATCAATATAATGTTTAGATACTAAAATACATAAATTTTCAATTATTTATAAGAACGTTAGTTAAATAAAAATTAAGGTATTAAGATATTTTTTTGATCATTTTCCTACTATTGAGTAATTATTTTACTACCTGAGAATATAAGGAAATACACTTACTTAACATATTTATATAAACACAATTTTCATCCTTTATTTTTTGATATGATAAAATTATAATTCATCCATTAATTCAATAAATGGATATCCAAAAAATAACTTTTAATTCCTGAAGCACAAAAATAAACTTTTAACAAATATTAAGGCCTATAAAAGAGTGAAAGGTATTTACATTTGTCTCTAACTATTTTAAAAATCTAATATGGTTAAAACATTAATATCTAAACCTAATGTTAACAATAATGGTTCATTCTTAACATTTATTCATCATTTTTTTAACTAGAGGTAATGTCTTATTAACCAAGATATTTCATAGGTCAGTGGTTAGCATGAAACCCTTATTGTCCTTTGGTCATGGGTTCAACACCCTCAGCCTTTCCGGACTTTATTAGTTGTCACCTGGCATACGGGTTGTCCTTTTATAAAACCATATTAATATAATTTTCAAAATAAATATGATAGACATCCTTGAAATAAGTTTATTCACTAAATATCCTTTTAACAAAGGTTTTCAATACAACCCTAATACATAAATAATTCATCCACTTATTTTCATATATATTCGTTGTCTAGAGTTTATCCTCTAGAAGAGGGAATTGACTCAGGTAATGTTCAGGTTCCCTGCACTTAATTAAATGAACTACAAAGGATTTCTTAGGATGAGTTTTATTTATTTCCATCATAATATTCATTTTTCGTGAGAAATTATTTTCATTATGTCCTTTCCCACACATAAAGTATTTACCCATTCCATTGAGACACTTTCATGGGTGTCTCCTTCAACATTTATTGCATGATGAAAATCGAGCCTTATTTTCTCCAGGGTCTCCACCACTTGTGCTCTTAGATAACTCCATCCTTATCTTCTTTATTGAGTTCAAAAGTTGGTTCAGGTATATGTTGTTAATCATATTTTGGGAAAATTTATTAGGCATAAACATGGTATCTTTCACTCCCATCAAAACCTCATTTATTTTCTCATTATCACCACCTTATCCTTCATGTTGTATGATCCATTGACTAAAACCGTGAAACATAGCGTGAGTAACAATAGTCATGGAAAATGTATAATCATTTATAGGATATCTAAATCATGAAACATTATCTTCAATATAAAACACCTTAGGTTTACCCTAGGTTATTCATTTTCAAAATCCTTTATAATGGTTTGTAAAGATAATGTGAATTATCCTAAGAATATCCCCTGAGATTGTCAAACCAGGTGCGCAGTAAGGCCCATTTTCATGTACTGGGTTACACTGAGTCAGGATTGAAACACGTTGTTAGAGTTGGTACTCCTAAGTACATCTCTTCCAGAACCACATCCACTTTTAGTATCCATACAGAAATGTATTTCTAGAAAAACTACATAATATCTATCTAATTGAAACTTTATAATGTTATTTTATTCTTATCTTCAAAGTCTAACTCAATGTTATGTTCTCTAATCTATGTTTTACTAAATCTAGTTCATAAGGTTTCTACTAGACATCATTTGATACTGACTATAATAACCCAACCCCAGAAATCCCAAAGTCATTGTCGTCTACCATTACATTGTCATTATTACAAAGAATAAAATCCCAAAGGATTGAGAGTTTAGTAGTCTTGGTAAACTAGATACATGCATGAGTCTTTTATTACAAATGAATACACTAATTATAACATATTTTTTTCTAAATAAATAAATTTGGGGATAATTTTTTTCTATCTAGTATATTCTGTCATATATTTCATAGTATAATTCATGGATTCTTGGGAAAATGAAGAAAAATAAGAGTAATCTCAAATTCTTAGTAAGGTTAAAGTATAGAGGAAGCAATAATGAATCTATGAGAATAATTATGGTTAGTTAAATAACTGAGAACACATTCTATGTAGTCAATAAATTAAAAGGAATTAAGTAAATAATATTTCAAGGTAAATAATTGATAACACATGCCATTCAAATAACTCGATAAGGCAAACTTAATATGTTAAGGCAGTAACTGGAAATAAATTCCATTTAATCAGTGAACTAAAAATGAATTGTATCCTTAGATATGTCCACAAAAAATATCATGGATGAATAATAACTAAAACTAAATGAGGTAAATTCTTAATTATTGGATTCCATGTTTCCTAGGCACATGAAACCAATACTATCAAGACCTTTCATAGGACAGTCCATCATATCAAGTTGAAACCCATCTAATTTACATGGATAATTCATCTCATGAGACTACCGATGCATCGAGGGGATATCTATAACTGGTCCCCACCCATTTTTTACATATCCAAAGCATTCCTCATATATAAAATAATCAATTTAATAATTTTTCTTATCAAATATCCATATGGAGTATAATATACAGATTTATCATTATTTCCCAAAAAGATCAAATATGTTTCAAAGTAAACACCGTATTTAAAAATGATATATGGTTTAGGAAATAATAATATCCATTATATGATAATATGGATATACAAGTATATTTAAAATTAAAAAAGATTATAATAGAGTGGTTCTTTCAAGATAAATTTAACAATCACAAAAATTAAGTGTGATTGCAAAGATAGTCATTAAGAACATTCTTGAGGAAAATATCCTTTCTTTGAAAACAAATTTGAAAAAAAAATCATTGAAAATCACTTTTGAAAACATTTTATTTAAAAATTAACATTTTAAACATTAAAAGGAATATTTTTATAAATAATGGTGATTAAATTCATACTTGTTGTATGAGGTAAATAGAACATTCCTTTTTCATGGTAAAAAGGTTTAAAAAATGCCTTTTTTGGAAAGCGATAAGAAGATTCCATTGAAAAATTTGGGAAAAGGAAAAAAATGTAAAAATTTATTTACTAACTAATTTAAAATAAATTTTTTAAAATATTTTAATAAAACATGATTTTTAGAAGAAAACAAGTTCTCTGACTAAAGAGGTAAATGAAGTTGGGTTTTTTTAAAATATTTTCTAAAACATTTTGAGTACAAAAGAGTGGGAAATGGTAATAATGCCTGAAAAGGACATTAATAACCATAAGAGAGGAAATTTAAAGGTTTTTTTGAAAAATAATAATATAATATCCTTGAATGTAAATACCATTAAAATATCGTTAAAATAATTATTAAGGAAAATAATCTTTAAACATTCCAAAGTGTCCCATACCACTTTGAAACATTTTAAATCCTAAGCCTCGTGAAGGAATAAAATTAAATGAAAGATTTAATACCATAAATATAAAATAATTAATGATATAATATATCAAAATTTATATTAGATACACCACACAAAGGAGGTAAGTGGTGAATATGATATTTATCTCATAGATGTAAAAAGTGAGATAAAAATCTCTTACCTTGTGTCTAATTTGTCTAGTGTGTCTTTATATTCCAGAATAACAAGATTATGTTAATTATTTACATGATTGATACTGTTTTCATGTTTATAAAGACTTTTATTTCACTTATTATCATATTTTATACAACTACTTAATCAATTAAGTTTACGTCGGGTGTTTTGACCAAATTTGGTTTATGTGTCAAAAACAACTTTTGTAAGTCAACTATGGTCAAACGGGTCATTATATAACATATATAGAATAATAATAATGGAATATTTATTATATTTATACATTAATTATACTTTTAAATCCAATAATTCAATATGGTTATGAAAAATGTACCAAAGTTACAATCATGGAGACAATAGGTTGTACGTGCGCATGAGTAATGTTCCAATTTTTCAATGATCGTTATGGAAAGAAGGAAAGTAACAATATATATTTAAATAATTATAATTATATCATAAATACCATGTTATATAATCATATATTCTTATTTATATATTTATTGTGAGGTAAAAGTAATTTCATCATGTCGAGGAGGTGGTAGTCAACACATCCATGATCGACGTTATCACTTTTTAGTGTGTGAAAGGGTAATAAAGAAAATGATATGTATTATATTTTCAAAAAGGTAATTATGTAATGAATATAATATATAAAACTTTTATGTCACATATTTTTATTTAAAACTATCATTTATACATTCTATGTATCATGTGATCGAACCACGTCGCTTTTAAAAGGCGGTAGTCCATACTTCCACAAATGATGTTATCGTATTTGCATAAAATGGAAAGCATAAAGGTTATGTGTTATTAAATAATAAAAGAGGTAAAAAGACATTATAAATATCATATATAACATATATAAACATAGTGTCCATCATAATCCCCAACCATGAGAGGTGGTAAAGGAAAAATGAACAATTGTGTTTCATGAGGTGGTAGTTCACCATACACATAAATGGTAAGTTTGTACCCATTTGATGGAATTGTGTGTAATTTTAGGTTTAAAACATAACATAAAAAATACTATTATATTTAGGATACTTTATTTCCTCTTCTTTGGGTAACTCCTTTTGGTTTTCACCAAAGGGCTTACTTGGATGGATTAATGACCAATTTTAGGATTATGGGTTGATGAGATTGATTTTTAGGAGATATTTGGGTAGATATTGATCAAGCCAAATTGGATTTATATGTTTAGGGGAAGTGGGAGGAGTGGAGGCATTTTTATAGTGGAGGAGGAGTGACACTCTTGTAAATTTTGAAAAAGGGAATTCTACCCATGTTTTTTCCACTGAAAGTAGATCAAATAATGGTCTAGATTCTATAAAAATGAGTATAGGGTCTAAATATTTTGATCCAATGGATTTTGGAAAAGTTTCTAAGTCATTTGGGCCATTACGATTAAGGTTTAGTCCCTTGCTAAGCTTAATTTCACCTTAATCATTGTAATTAATTTTAATTACTTTCACTAATAATTTTGGTAAAAAACTAAGTTTACCTTATTATAAATTATAAATTATTTTGATTAAAAATCTGGAACCCATTTTTCTAAATTCCAATCACATAAGTGGAATAAATTAATTTAAATTTAATCCCACATAGAGGATGACAATGCGAGTTTTTAATGTAACAACATTCAAAAGTTTAATAATTTTTTATATTTAATTTCTCGGTGAAATCGATTCCAATGACCTAAATTAGATTAACTGATAAAAAATGATATAATTAAACTTTTAAACCAGTTTAAAATATGATTTATCCTTATAAATAAATTAGATGAAAAAGTATTTTTGAATTAAAATTCATCGTTTTTCATTATTCATTAAAAAATGAAACTTCGTAGAAATATACCAAAAATTAACCCTAACCTAATTTTTATGGTACTATTTAAAATATTAAATTTATTTCTACATATAATATTTATAAAAGTTCCAAAAAAAATTAATTTAAATAGGATCACCATTAAAAGTCGGTAAAAGTTCCTTAATAAAAATATAGTATTTTATGCATAAAATTGGGTTTGTTCTTATATTATTTCTATCAAATATATTGGATGAAAATAAAAAACATGTTATTGAATATATAATATATATTTTTCATTAAAATAATCCACTAATACTAATTAATTTAATTTATTTAGGTAAAACACATTTGGGTGCATAAAAATAGTTTTCTATAAAAATACTCTTCTTATATTCAATTGGTTCTTACATTCATTTATAATTAATTAGTAAACAATGAATTCATTTCATATTTATTTAAACCATATATTTTCATAATTTAGTCAATCTTATTCATAATTTCTAATTTAATGTCTAGGTTATATCTTATTATATTAAATAATAATATTTTAATAATATATTGTTGTTTGATAAAACTCAGTCTTTCATGTAATTCAATCCATCAAAGAAACTTGTTGTTGTGTATGACAATGCTAACTCAGTGTCACATTCATTTCAAGCTATAAATTATATTAAATTTCTTTAAAATAGTAAATATATTATAAATCCTTGGGATATTATATTCCCTTACGTGTTAGGTGTTGTGTTTCATACACATTATCAAATACAATGTTCATATTTTATATTTTTAGGGAGTCACATGATATGTTGTGGTAGATGGAATATCATTATATGTATAAACTTGATATGAAAAAACACACATATATTCTAGAGGTTGAGATACTCTACATGTTGTTGGCGCCAGTCGACATCCTGCCTCCCTGTCAGCTTCATAGAATGAAGTGATGCTGACTATCTAGCTGGAAATAGAATACGCTGAACAAATCTAAACTGATGCATGACTCTATCAGACTACTTCCACTCAAAAATATGAAACTGGATGAGCATAACTACAATTTGGAAATCATGAATCCCATTAGTGAAGTATACAGGGATCTTGTCATATAGAGCCCGGTATAACATCCAAAAAATCTGAAATTACATATGACATTTGTTAAAATATTTTTTTAGTAATTTTCAAAAAATGATAATATGATGAAATTGATTAGTTAAAAAAGGAATGTATATACTTAAATTGGTGGGTAGTATATTATCGATCATGAGATTGTGTACACCCAAATTATGTCTCGGGTTCCTGATGAACTGATGTTCTTGACTCTACCTATAACGTACATCATTGAAAGTGATAAATAATAAGAAATAGAGTTTAATAACTCATGTTAGAATCATATAACAATAAATATGAGTGATCATACCCATGTCCATGTAGAGTGTCATGTAACACATCCTTATAAATCTCCAGTCTAGGAATAATAGAGGCTAGGTGAGGTATGCGCTCTCATTTCCACATTTGAATGAGGATGACACATCCCCCTAAATCATTGTGATCTGGTCAACATGTCATGCATAATTATTTGTAACTATATGTTAATCATGAATAATCCCAATTGTATCTCCATTCCTAGTTAAAGTCTTCTAGTATCCCCAAGTACATCATGTGGACATGCATACCAGAGTGCTCGACAAACAATGTTCCTCCAATGAGATGTAGGATACATGTTCAAGAATGCTACTTGACATTCTTCTCATTAGCATCAATAGGTAAATGTGTGAAGTGAATTTCTATCCATATTATAGATAGATAACTCCATCTTTAGCAGTATCATCCCCTACAATGTTTAGACTAAGCAATCATTATACAAGCTTAGTCCAGTCTCCATGGGTGGGTCCTATAACTGTAGCACCCTGGATAGGAAGACAGAGCATAACTTCCACATCCTCAAGGGTTGTGTTCATCACCATGTTGGGAAAGTGGAATGTGTGAGTCATAGGTCTCCATCTCTCAATGAGGGAACCAAGGAGGTGATGATCAATGAATGTATAATTAGATACAATGATGCCATAAATTCCATATTAGCATAGGTATGGTATAATAATAGATAGAGGAATAATGTGATGATAATGGTGTGCTCTATGTACCCTAACCCTTAGAACCTCATAGTATTCTAGAAATTTACATAAAATATACCTATAATTCTCATTTATTAGAGTAGTATCCTCTATCTCTGGGTATAAAGATAAAATAAATATTATGTAAGTGTAAAATTTAAATATAAGGTTATTCTTATTATAAGGTTATTACTAGTAGAATTTAGGATATAAAATGTATATTCCAATTGTTTTATGAACATTTTCTTACAAAAAAGGTAATTTAATCATGTTTCTTAAAGAATATTTCTAATTCTCTTATAAAATCAATTTTCATCTATGTCAACATCCTTTGATGATAGTTATCTCTTAATGGGGATATTCTCAAATGATTTCATCCACCTTCATTCACTTGATGGATTATAATGACATTTTAATGAAATTTTCATTAAACCAATTTCTTTTGAACGAGGTAATTGAGCTATGAAGGAATGATAAATTCTCTTTTGTTCTTGTAGAATAAATAAGTATGGTTTATCATTATGTGTTGGGTGGGGTCTTAAATAACCATCCAATACATTGGTTAAATATTTGTATCGTAATATGTAATAATAATTTGTGTTCATGATTGAATATGTTCACAAGATATTTCTTGTTAATAATTGTACTTTCTCATTTTTAGAGTTGGTGTCCTAGGAACATCTATTTTTATTGTGATTACTTGAATATTCAATGTGTTGAATATTAATAAAACTTATTATTACATATTATTTGTTGTTATGCATAACTTTAATGTAATAATGCCCCAGATTATACGTCGTATTAATAAGGTCATAGCAGATCCCCACTATGATGAGAACTTGATGTGAGATGAAGATATTCTCAAATAATATTTTGTGGTTGGATAACGTACTATGATGGGACACATAGTACATAGACTGTCAGGTGCTATTACTCATAAGAAGATAATTATTCTTCTTATGAAGTTTTCACCTAGTAATCTCTAAGACGGGAGGTTATGATAATAGACTTTCCAGTAGGAATTTTGCATGTTTTGGTTTCATTATATATTCTTCTATAATAGTGTGTATGATGGTCCTTAGACTATAATATTAATGCATGTTACAACTCACATACTTAGATGTATTTTTTAAACCATGATGATAATAGTTTATGGTGAAGTTGGATACGTTGGGAGCGTCATGAGTGGCATGTCATTAATGAATAAGTTAAGGAAGGATTATCTCTTCCATTTTTATGGAAGTTGATATCTCATCCATTTAATTGGAATAGAATCATCACATTAAATTCAATGTCCATAGTGTAATGATGTGTTTGTTTCAGATAGTTAGAGAAATTCATATCGAGTATATAAGTTGGTGACATGGATGTGAAACCTGATTGACGAGATATTGTGACAAAGGGATTATATTACATAGTGAGCATTCGTATGTGGTTATCAACATTGTGACATTAAATTCCTTATCTTGGGTTCCTTGACATATTTTATACAGTAATCTTGGACTTTAGGCAAGACTGACTAATACCAACGATAAATAATCCTATAGGGTCTCGCACTATGTGTTTCCATTAATCTTGATTAAATTATATTTAAGATTAATTAATGTAATAGATATTATTATCAAGTCCTAAGAATAATTTTATTCAAGTTATATTGATAGCATAAATTAAATAAATATTTATTCTCTAGCATGTGAATACAATATTTATTTTATTTATTGAATATTTTAATAAATATTTATTATCTAGATTCTAAATAAAATATTTATTAGGTTGTTTAATAAATGATAGATGATTTTGAACAGACCAAGACTGAGTCCATTGAAAAATATTAATTAACAATATTGTTAAATAATATATGTTCTTGCACAAGTTGGAACACACCAAAAAATAGTCATGATATAATTATTATTATATGGAATGGGATTTATTATTGGTAATAAATATTATTTAATGGTCGGTATGTAATTAAATAATATTTTAACTTAAATTCTAACTCTATAAATAGACATATATGTCTATTTTGTAGAGAATCCAAAAAATTGAGAATAGAAAATTGTTGCGCACAATGAATTCTTTCTCAACACCTTCTTCTCTCTCCCTCTCAATAAGGATAAGTGAAATATAATCTTCTTCAAGAATGAAGAACAAGTGATCAAGAAAAAACAACGCAATACATTCAACTCGTCGTGATAGCACCTAAAGATCGAGTGGTGTTGCTCGGAGATCATAGGAGCACGTGTGGATCACTGATAAAAGGATTATATACTTGTTTCCTCACAGCGTAATGAAGGAAATCCGAAAGGTTATTTTCGGATGATCAATATTCACCAATGAAGAAATTTCATAAGCTAATGTATTTATTTATTCAAATATTAAATAAATAAATTATAAATTTTACATGCAAGATACTCTCTCTTGGTTTCAGGAAACAATTATTGAAAAAAATTCTAACATATTTTCCACCTTCGCATGCTTCCATTGTGCCTAGAACCATCATGTGTTATCAAAGGGGTCACATTTAAATTATAATTATTTATTTGATTGTTTATCTATGCAAAATTGTGGTTAGATTTTCATTTCAAGTTATTCGTTATTTAATACGATTTGAATTAATATATTATCTACATATTAATCATGTTAGTTTAGTGTTTCATTTTCTTAAAGGTTTAAGAAAAAATGAATAAAGACTAGAGATTCCATTATGAAGGGCCAAATCATTGGCTGGTAAAATTGGGTTACACAGTGTGTGGTCGAAGCACACACTGTATACCCATGTGCAATGTATGTAGATGCACTGAGTAATTAATTACACATGATACTTTTATTGCACACTGCATGTTGACTGGGCCAACCTAGCACACAAAATGCTGATACAGGGCATGTAGCTGGAATGTACACACTATGTAGTCTGGACGAGTTAACACTCAAAATCCCCATTCATGTGACTTGGATATATGTAAACTGAGGTATATGTCATGTATCTTCATGTACACACTGTGTAGTCTCTTATTAATGGAAAAATTTTAAATTACATTAAATTTAAAAATTGAAACTTTAAAAATTTATTTTATTAATTGTCACACTGATGTGTGTTTGTCAACTTAATAATGGTTTTAAAGAATTTTAAAATATAAATTAATTTATTGTAATTAATATGACATTATTTTTTCTACTTTTTATTTTACTTTAATGCCATTAATGATGGGTATCTCCAAATAAGATCATATTATCATTAAGATAAAAGGGGATTAGTTAGTTAATTAATTAGTTAATTAATACAATAAAATATATCTTAAATAATAAAATAAATAAATAAATAAATGAATGTTAGCCATTTACATTTGTGTAATCACTGCATGTATGGCCATTCATAAGCATGACTAAGACCTGGGTATGTGTTAGATGTTTTAATTTAATTTATTGCATAAATTTGAAATTATTTATTATTAAATTAAATGATGGCATGCGAGTCATCCCTCCCTCTATTATTATTTATAACCTATGTATCCAAGGATATTTATATAACCCTTTTTAACCAATCCTTTGATTCCCCTCACCTGTGTGTGAGTAATAAATATTTGTAATTAATGGAGTATCCCAAGTTGCATGGAGGCAGTTCAAGATGGAACCATAATGATTTGAACCCAGGTGATACACAGTTGGACAAGTGGAATGTTGTAACTCATGAAAAGATAAGAAATATGAGTTATTTCCCCTAGGTAAAAGCTTGATCTAATGTCTTCTCATTAAATAAATTGTTACATAAAGCTCATGAATGGGTCATTTAATTAATTATTTCTTTCTTTCTATTCAATTATTTATTTTATGAATGCAAGGATGTGATCACATAAATAAATGAATTAATGTGAAAAGATGGAAATTAAATAAATAAATTATGCGTAAATTTTTTATCCAACATGGTGAATTAATTTAGCAACATCTACTTAATATTAACAAGATTTGTAATGGATAAAAAAAGATTAAAAAATTGCATAATAAATTAAAATCCCTCAATAAAATATTTAATCAGACAAATAATTACATTAATTTATTAGGAATAAAACCATAGAGCTAAGTGTAGTACATGTCCAAAGTCTTGAAACTTACTTTTATTGGAGAGTTATGATGAGATTTTTTGGGTTAACTTGATCGAAATTGTATGGATTTTAATGGATAAAATTTGTTTAATATAAATTTGGAGGAAAGTGTTGAGAAAATTCAAGTTAGGATTTTAGGATAGGGGAATCCAATCAATGGATCAGGGAGATGCATGTCTATAGTTGGGAATACTACCTACCTATTTACTTTATTATGGTTTTCATATTTAAGTTATGTATCATTAAGAAAAGTAATGGGGATCATTTCCACTAGAATGTTAAAGCAACTATAAATTCTGATTTCAATGGTGAGGGATATTGATACTTGATAAAATAGTGGGATGTTTAATAAATAAATAAATAAAAACATTTAATTTATTATATTTCACTTATTTTTTAATCATGAAAAGTACTGATAATTTTCTCTTTTTAATTATAGAATAAAATGGAAAGTTTATCATCCACACTATCCCTGTGATCAATATAAGAGAAAGATAACATCCAAACTAGAAGTAACTTATGGGATTGGTTTAAACACCTTTGGGTTGTGAAATACCATAAATGAAAATATTTCATTCAAGAATCCTCAATGCCCAATCCACCTGCTAAAGAGGTGAGTGTTGAAGAGTTCTTAGTCTATGAAAAACATTTGAGTGACGTGGTAAAAATTCAATGTTTGATGCTTTCATTGATGCTTAGTAAACTAAAAAATCCTCACGAAAACATGAATGTGTAAACCATTTTTGATCACCTCCATATTCTTTACCAGGAGAGAGCTATATATAAATAGTTTGAGATTTCAAAGGTTCTCTTTCAGAGAAATTGTGGGGAGGTTTCTTTATATGGTCATCACGTAGTCAAGCACATTGTCTACATTAATTTCTTAGAGGTTCTAGGGTTTAAACTCCATAAATATCTGGGAACCAACCTCATTCTAGCATCACTCCCTCATAGATTCTCCAGTATTATAGTTAATTTTAATATGAATAACATTGATAAGTCTTTAGAGGATCTTCTTACTCTTCTTCTCTAAGTAGATAAGGATACGAATCATGGAATACCTTTCATCCTTATGGTAAGAAAATGGAAAGGGTAATCAAATATATTTAATCCCAAATCTTATTCACACACTTCTAAGGAGAGGAAGATCAAGGAGAAAGTAAGGGAATATGGTGTTTCATGTTTAGCATGTGGAAGGAAAGGCCACTAGAAGAAAAAATACTCCTAGCCAAAGAAGTAAGGGGAAGCTTCAGGTGTGTTTGTTATCGAGTGAAATTTATCTATTTTTAAAAATTAGGTATTAGATACATCTTTTGGATCTTACATATGTATTCAAATAAAGAAACCAAGTAGATTTAGAAATGTTGACCAAGGAGAGGTAGATCATCAAGCAGACAACATAACTAAACTTGTTATTGTAGCTATCAGGGACTACCACCTTACATTGCCAACCGGAAGGATCTTGGTTTTAAAGGTTTTTTATTATGTGTCTTTGGTTATTAAAAACATTATTTATGTATCCAGAATTCATACAGATGGATTTATTTTCAAATTTGGGAACACATCTTTCTTATTTTATAAAAAATGATTTTTTTATGGTAATCCACATTTAAATAACGATATTTATGTGTTAGATTACATGAACCAAATAATGGAAATCGATAATGAAGTTACTTCACATGAATCATACCACACCCAACTTTAAAATCACCAGCTAGGTCATGTAAATGAAAAGATATTGACTAAATTATATCAATATGGATATTTAGATTCTTTATAATTAAAACCACTTGGTGTATGTCACACATGTTTACAAGGAAAAATGACCAAATCCCCATTTAGTGAGAAATGTTAAAGGGATAAATATATTTTTGAATTAGTTCATCAAGGGGTGGGTACTCATATTTCATAACTTTTAGTGATTATTTTAGTAGATATGGATATGTCTACATAATGAGATATAAGTCAGATTATTTTTACAAATTCAAGGAATACAAGAATAAAGTTGAGAACCATCTTTATATGAAGATTAAGAAACTTCACTCATACCATGGTGGATAATATCTTAAATTAATACTTCATTGATTATCTATGGGATTTTGGGATTTTATCCCAACTCACTCCTCTTTATACACCTCAGTGAAATGGTGTAAGTGAATGGAGGAACCACACCTTATTGGACATGGTGATATTAATGATGATTCATACTAGTCTTCCATTATCCTTTTGGGATATGAGTTATAAATAGAAACATACATACCAAACCGATTTCTAATTAAAGAAATAGATAGTATACTATTCCAATTATGGAATGGAAAGAAACTCGTGTTGTCTTACAAACATGTGTGGGGTTCTGAATTAATTTTTTAAGGATTATTCAGGTAATGAGCTTGAACCCTGAGGCACAAACTGTATCTTTATAGGATATCTCAATGAAAAAAAGGGATGGTACCTATAAAATCATTCCAAAAAAATGGTTGTGGTTGACAGGCATCCCACATTTCTTGAGGAGGATCTTATCTCTAAAATAGATTGCGGAAGCGAGATAAAATTCAATGAAGTACCAGCTCAAGATATACAAGATTTGGCACTGGAAAAAATTCCACAAATCCCTATGGATGAAGAAATTGTTCTAGAGACACAATTACTACATAATAGTACTAAAAAGGTTAGAGAACCAGAATGGTATGATTTTATAGTCATCAAAGATAGTGACTCATTATTAGTAGATAATAATGATCCTCTAACCTATAAGGAAGTAATAAGTGGTACAGATGTTTCCAAGTTCCAAGAATCCATGAATTCTAAAATGGATTCCATATACCAAAACCAAGTATGGATTTTGGTAGACCCTCCAGTAGATGTAAAGCATGTTGGTTGAAAATGGGTATTCAAGAAGAAACTTGACATGGAAGGATAAGTCAGTACCTATAAGGCACAACTAGCTGCAAAAGGGTTTAAATAGAATCAAGGCATTGACTACAATGAAACATTTTCACTAGTTTCAATGATGAAATCCATCATAATTCTACTTTCCATTGAGGCTTTAGATTATTATGAGAACTGGAAAATGGATTTCAAAATAGCCTTAATTAATGGAAACTTTCATGAATATGTCTATATGACACAGCCTGAAGGGTTTGTGACTCCAAAGGATGCCAACAAGGTATGTAAGTTGCAGAGATCCATTTGTGAATTAAAGAAAGCATCCAAGTCATGGAACATTCATTTTGATGAGTCCATATGTAATTTGGTTATATAAAGAATGAATTTGAGTTTTGTGTCTATAAATGGTTTAATGGGAGTGTAGTCATTTTATTAATAGTATATGATGATGACATATTACTCATTGGAAATGAAATACCAATATTACATTCTGTTAAGGCATGGATGAATAAATGCTTCTCTATGAACGAATTGGGTGAGGCAGCATATATTCTTGGGATCAAGATCCATCATGATGGATATAAAATAATGCTCAGCCTAAGTCAAAGTACATACATTGACAAGATACCTAAGAGATTCAATATGGAATAATCCAAGATTGGATTGTTTCTAGTGTCTCATGGAATTCATCTATCAAGGAAAATGTGTCCTCAGACACATGGGGAAAGAAGCTGAATGACAAGGACTCTATATGTATCATCAATTAGGTCAATTGTGTATGTTATGATATATACTATTCTAGATGTTGAGTGTGAATTAAGTGCGATAGGAAGATATCAAGTTGATCCAGGTGATTTCCATTGGATGTAATTCAAGACTATCCTTCAGTATCTTAAGTGAACTAAGGATATGTTCTTGTTTTATGGAGGAGATAAGGAACTAGTCATCAGAGGATATATAGATTCTAGTTTCCAAACGTGTCAAGATTACATGAAGTCACAAATGGGATATATCTTCACTTTGACTGGAGGTGTTGTGAGCTGGAAGATCTCAAAGAAGACTATAGTTGTAGATTCTATAGTATAGTCTGAGTTTATTGCATCTTATGAGGTAGCTAAAGAAGCAGTATGGATGTGAAACATCATCCAGGAGCTTGACATGGTACCTAGAAATAAAGATCCAACAACACTCTATTATGATAATACCAAAGTAGTGGCTCTTGAAAATAGCCAAGGTCATATCATTAGATGAAGCACATACTTCAGAAGTATCTCTTGATTGATTTTTCTTAGAGAGGTGAAATTTCAATGAGTAATATTTCCACAGAATGTAATGTAATGGACCCCTAGACAAAATCCTTGACTTAGCAGAAACATAACTATCATGTGAGGTCTAGCAGACTGAAGGTCATAGGTAGTTTTCTGTAGTCCATGTTGGAGTTTTTTGGAGTTTTTATCCTAGGACCAACTGTTTATACTTTGATTACATGAATATTTAATGCATTGAATATTAATAAAAATTCATATTAAATATAGTTTGTTTTTTAACATGACTCTAATTCAATAATTTACTGGAGTATACATCATATTGATAAGGTCATAGAAGTTCCCCGCTGTGATGATAACCTTGACGTGCTATGAAAATATTCTCAAATAATGTTCTATGGTTAGATAACAAACTTTAATGGTACACATAGTACATAGAATTTCAAATGCAAATACTCGTAATAAGATGAGGCTTATTCTCATGAAGTTCACACTTGGTAATCTCTGAATACAGGAGATTATGTGAATAGACCCACCAGTAGAAATTCCACATGTTTTAGTGTCATTAGATATTCATACGGGTCATGTAAGATGCAGATGCTGGGGAGGGGCTATTTAAAGTGTGTCGGGTCTTGGGACTTTAAGTTAATGTATTGGGTTGGGTATTAGCATTATGCCTTAGGCCTACGGGTCATTTAACGGTTCCCCTTCAACACTTAAAAGGGGTATTATCCAAAAATAAATAAAAATATGGCCTTCATACCATTCGGGGATGATAATATTTTACGGAGAAGTTGGATACATTAGGTGTGTCACAAGTGACATGTCATTAATGAATAAGTTGAGGAAGGATTTGTCTCATCCATATTTATGAATGTTGATATCTCAACCCTTTAATTGGAATAGAATTGTTGCATTAAATTCCTTGTCTATGGTGTAATAGCGAGTTTATTTTAGATAGTCAAAGAAATACATATCAAGCATATAGGTTGGTGAAATTGATGTGCAACCTGATTGATGAGATATTGTGACAATGGGATTATATTACACAGTGAGCATTCATATGTGGTTTTCGATTTTGCGACATTAAGTTATTTCCCTTGGATGCCTTGACCAGTTTCTAGACAATAATATTGGACTTTAGGCAAACCCATCTAATGAGAACAAGAAAGAGTCCTAGAGGGTCACACACTAAGTGTTTCTGTTGATCTCGATTAAATTCTATTTGAGTTTAATTAATGGGATAAATATTTTTCTCAAGTCTGAGGAATGATTTTATTTAAGATATATTGATCGTATAAATTAAATAAATATTTATTCACTAGCATCTGAATAAAATACTTATTTTATTTATTGCACATTTTAATAAATATTTATTTTCCAGATTATGAATAAAATATTTATTTATAAATAAAATGTTTATTCAATTGTTCAATAAATAATAGAGGAGTTTGAACAGACTAAGACTGATACCAATGACAAATATTAATTAACAAGACTGGTACATAATATTTATCATTGCACAAGTTGGAGCACACCAAAAAATAGTAATAATATAATTATTATTATATGGCATGGATTTTATTAAAGGTAATAAATATTATTTAATGGCCGGTATGGAATTAAATAATATTTTAACTGAAACCCAACTCTATAAATAGATGACTATGTCTATTGTGTAAATCATCCAAAAATTGATAATTGAGAATTGTTGCTCATATTGAATTCTCTCTCAACTCCTTCTTCTCTATCCCTCTCAAGAATGAGAAGTGAAAGAAAGATTTCTTCAAAACTAAAGAACGAGCAATCAAGAACGAACAACGCAAGACATTCAAGTCACTGTACTAGCACCCGAAGATCGAGTGGTGTTGCTCAGAGATCATAGGAGAACGTGTGGATCACCACTAGAGGGATTATATCCTTGGATCCTCATGACGCAACGAAGGTAATCTGAAAGGGTCTTTTTGGATGATCACCATTCATCGGTGAAGAAAGTTCCTAATACAAGGTATTTATTTTTTCAAATATTAAATAAATTAATTATAAATTTTACATGCAAGATCATATCTCTTTGTTTTGTGTAATGATTATTAAAAAAAATTAACATATCGCCCACTTGTGCATGCTTACGCTGCACCCGGAACCATCACTCACATAATAATGCATTGACATGATTGAGTTTGCAAACATCATAACTCATAGTTTATGATTATTTTCACATGTTTTCAATCCATAGTAAATATTATATACTTCCATGATAGTTCTTTTATGAATCTTTGATCACATGTCATAGTGGTCATCTCTTATGATTTATTAATACTTTTAATCATATTTATCTCCCATGCTGATGTGATGTCTCATGCTTATGATCTAACCCTTTATGATGCATTGTTAAGTCAGTAGGGGAAAATGAATTTTTACGACGGGGAGGTGTCTCGTCACAAATAGTCCGTCAAAATAGACTATTTGCGATGGATTTTTGTACCAGTCGCAAATACCCGACGGTGTTTTTTAGTATTTGCGATGACATTTATCTCCTGTTGCAAATAGTATATCTGCAGGTGGGTATTTGCGATGGGACTCGTCGCAAATACCTTTTTAACGGTCACCCCTAATTAATAGTGAGGCTGGTATTTGTGATGGTATCCGTCGCAAATTCTCTAACCTATATATGCCCCTATCCATTTTTTTCTCATTTCACTCCTTTCTCTACCCCTCTCTCCCTCTCTGCTTACATTTTCCCTCTCAAACTTTTTCAAAGTTTAAGATTCTACATCGGATCAATATTCAAGTCTTATATCCTACGAAATATTCAGTTTTAACGTATTTATCTTTTTATTTTATTTTTTAGTTAATTCATTTTTTATATTAGTTATAATTATTGTTAATTAGCTGGAATTAAATTACATTAGAATTTGATCATTTTATTTTGTATTATTTATTATTACAGATAATTACGTGTGATTAGTATTACTTATTATTAATTAATAATTATTATATTAATTATTATTAATTAGTTGTCATTAGTATTAATTAGAAAAATTATTAATAATTATTAATAATTAGTCATAATCAGTTATAATTAGCGATAATTAGTAATAATTAGTGATAATTAGTAATAATTATCGATAATTAATAATAATTAGTAATAATTAGTGATAATTAGCGGTAACTATTAGAAATTAGTAATATTAGTAATAATTTGCGAGAATATGTAATAATTGGCAGTAATTAGTAATAAATTGTAATAATTAGTAATAATTAGTCTTAATTAGTAATAAATATGAATAATTAGTAATAAATATGAATAATTAGCAATAATTTGTAATAATTTGTAATAATTTGTAATAATTTGTAATAATTTGTAATAATTAGTAATAATTAGTATTAATTTGTTTATAATTAGTAATAATTAGAAATAATTGGGAATAATTAGGAATAATTAGGAATAATTTGGAATAATTTGGAATAAATAGGAATAATTAGTAATAATTAGTAATAATTAGTCATAATAAGTAATAATTAGTAATAATTAGTAATAATTATTAATAATTAGTTAATAATTAGGAATAATTAGTAATAAATATGAACAATTTGTAATAATTTTTAATAATTATTAATAATTAGTAATGATTAGGAATAATTTGGAATAATTAGGAATAATTAGTAATAATTAGTAATAAATAGTAATAAATAGTAATTATTTTTAATAATTTGTAATAATTTGTAATAATTTGTAATAATTAGTAATAATTAATAATAATTAGTAATATTTAGAAATAATTAGTAATAATTTGTAATAATTAGTAATAATTAGTAATAAATAGTAATAAAAAGTAATAATTAGTAATAATTAGTAATAATTAGTAATAATTAGTAATAATTAGTAATAAATCTAATAAATAGAAATAATTAGTAATAACTAGTAATAAATACGGATAATTTGTAATAAATATGAATGATTAATAATAATTAGTAATAATTTGTAATAATTAGTAATAATTAGTAATAATTAGTAATAAATTAGAATAAATCGTAATATTTAGTAAAAATTAGTAACAAGTGGTAATAAATATAGATAATTGGTAATAATTATTAATAATTAGTATTATTAGTAATAATTAGTAATAATTAGTAATAAATATGAATAAATAGTAATAAATACGAATAAATACGAATAATTAGTAATAATTTGTAATAATTAGTAATAATTATTAATAATTTGTAATAATTTGTAATAATTTTTAATAATTTGTAATAAATAGTAATAATTTGTAATAAATAGTAATAATTAGTAATAATTCTTAATAATTCATAATAATTCGTAATAACTAGTAATAATTAGTAATAATTGGTAATAATTGGTAATAATTGGTAATAATTAGTAATAATTAGTAATAATTAGTAATAAATAGTAAAATTAGTAATAAATAGCACTAAATACAAATAAATTGTAATAAATATGAATAAATTGTAATAAATATGAATAAATAGTAATAAATACGAATAGTTAGTAATAATTATGTGTGATTAGTATTAATTAGTATTAATTAATAACTATTATATTAATTATTATTAATTAGTAGTCATTGGTATTAATTAGAATTTATTTTAACAATTATTAATAATTAGCCATAATTAGTAATAATTAGTGATAATTAGTAAGACATTGCTATAATTAGTAATAATTAGCTATAATTAGCAATAATTAACAATAATTAGCTATAATTAGAAATAATTAGCAATAAAAAGCAATAATTATCGATAATTAGAAATAATTTTAATAGTTAGTAATAATTAGTAATAAATCAACACAATTTCTAGCGGGGTAATTGTTACTAATAAATTGGCACAATTTCTAGTGGATTAGTGGTAGCTCTTTTGCCCGACGGTTAATCTCCTTGCAACTTTCTCCCACTAAAATCACTATGAAAAATCTACTCCTGCGTACGAATATTTATTTTATTATGCATGAGAATGGAGAGCAACGCGACGAGGCCTCATTGCACTCCATTCTCATACATACAAAAATAGATATGCATACATCGGAGCAGATTTTTCATACTGATTCTAGTCGGATAAAGTTGCAAGGAGATGAGTCATTAAGAAAAATAGCCTCTTTTGTCCATTGACTCATCTCCTTATAATATTATCCCACTAAAATCACTATAAAAAAACTAATATGACGTACGGATATCCATTTTCATATGCACGAGAATGGAGAGTAGTGCGGTGAGGCCTCCCTTCTCTCCATTCTCGTGCATACAAAAATTATTATTCGTACCTTATAGTAGATTTTTTATAATGATTTTAGTCATAGAAAGTTTCAAAGAGACAAGTTGTTGGGAAAAAGAGTTACCGCCAATCCGCTTGAAATTATGCCCCCTGTAATTAGAATAAATTAGCTGTAACTACTCATAATTTTTGGTAATTTGTATAAATTATTATAAATTAGTGTATATTAGTATAAATTTAAAAAAATACTATAAATAACTATTAAATAATAGAAATTATTATAAATTTCTAGAAAAGTGCATTTAATTTTCTTCTCTTTTTTGGATAGTGTTTTCCTTATATCAAATTATTAGAAAAACTAATTATTTTATATTTTTTATATAAATATAGAACAAGGAAATTGATAATAGTCATTATTAAATGATCGTTCTTGGATAAATCAGCATAGGAATCCAAATGATTCTGGTTTAAATCCTTTATATATTGAGGGTGTTGAATATTTCTTATCATTTGCATCATCAAAGCTAGAATTTTTTTCAGAAGGGATAATTAAGTGTCCTTGTATAAAATGTTCTATGAGGATATTTGACACATTTGAAAACTTTGGGGGTCATCTATTGCATTTTGGTTTTCAAACAGATTATGTTTTTTAGTATCATCACAGTGAATGTGGTTCCAGAGAAGATACTAATAATTTGGTTTTGGATCCATCACGGTTTCAAAATTTAGTACATCATATGGAAGGTCCATCTTTTCAAAAAACTGAAACTCATAATGATATTGATTTAACTCATGAGTTGGAAGCATCTTAATTTTATGAGTTGTTGAGGTCCGCTAAGGATTCCTTATATCCTGGTTTCAAGATAAGAAAATTTGAAGCGATTGAAAATTTTATGACTATTAAATCAGATAATGGAATGTCAAATAGATGTTTTGATCAGATATTATCTTTG
This sequence comes from Viscum album, assembly GCA_963277665.1. NCBI lineage: Eukaryota > Viridiplantae > Streptophyta > Magnoliopsida > Santalales > Viscaceae > Viscum > Viscum album. The sequence goes on from OY728163.1 coordinate 129,692,793, forward strand.
GTTAAAACATTGTTACCTGAAGGAAATGTGTTTCCTATAAATTTCTATGAGAGGAAGATGTTAGTTCATAATCTAGGTCTTGGTTATCATAAGATTCATGCATGTTCAAATGATTTCATCTTATATTATGGTGAAAATGAGTCATTTGATAGTTGTCCCACATGTGGAAAATCGATGTATAAAGAGGCTCAACTAGGGAAGTCTGGATTGGTTCTTCTAAAATAGTTGATATATTTCCCTCTTATACCCAGATTTCAGCGTTTATTTATGTCTCATAACATAGTGTCATTGATGTCATCAAACAAAACCAATATTTCAACCAGTAAAATCTTAAATCATCCTTCTGATAGTGATTCATGGAAGCATTTTGACCAAGTACATTCGTCCTTTTCTTTAGAAGCCTAAAACGTGATATTGGGTCTTTCTACTGATGGAATCTATCCATTTTGTTCTTATGGTAGTCGGTATTCATGTTGGATTATCTTTATAACTCTGTACAATTTACCTACTTGGATATTGATGAAAGATCCATCTATAATTTTGGCCTTATTAACTCTAGGAAATCTGAAAGAGAATATTGATATTTATTTGAAACTATTTATTGATGATTTAAATTCATTATGGAGTAATAGTTCCAGTACATATGATGTTTCTTTGAAACAAAGTTTCCTAATGAAAGTTGTATTGATGAGGAAAATTAGTGACTTCCCAGCATATGGCATGCTATATGGCTGGAGTACACATGGTCCAAAATCATGTCTGTACTATATGAGAGACATCAAAGTATTTATTCTCATCGATGGAAAAAATCTTGTTTTTTCAACTGTCACCACAGACTCCTTCCAACTGATCATCCTTTTTGGAGGAAAAAATATCTTTTCAAAAAAGGAACAATTTGAAGAGATGGACCTCAAACAATGATCTCAAGTATAGATTTAAAATCAATTTCCTCTCCATTACCTCCCATTACATTTGTACCAACAATAAACCAATAGAAAATTGATGGCTTTTGGAAAGAATACAATTGGATAAAAGGGAGAATATTTTTAGATCTAATATATTGGTCTGATTTTTTGGTCTGTCACATGTTGGATGTCATGCATATTGAGAAGAACTATTTTGATAATTTATTTCATACAGTTTTGGATACACCTAGAAAGACCAAAGATAATGTAAAAGCATGATTATATCTTGCCCAAATTTATAGGCTACCAAAACTTGAACTATTTGAAAATGTCATATCACATAAGTTAATAAAGTAAAAAAAATATTATACAATTTCCAAAGAAAATCAATTATTTTTTTTAGTGGATTTCATATTTGAGACTTCCAGATGGCTATGCTTCCAATTTGGGATGATGTGTTAGAAATGGTCCTATTACCGGATTAAAAAGTCATGATTCTCATGTTATAATGGAAAGAATTATGTCAATTGAATTAAGTGGTTTGTTGAATTCTATAATTTGTGATGCGATAATAGAAAAATCATATTTTTTGTGACATTTTTTCGGTGACAACATACTATGATGCACTAAGCAGACTGTGAGAATATATTGTTTTAATTTTATGTAAACTGGAATACATATTTCCATCGAATTTATTTGACTCAATGGAACATTTGATATTATATTTTTCAAATGAAGAAAAATGTGTTGGTTTGGTACAGTTATGATGGATGTACCCATTTGAGAGATGCATACAGAAATTGAAGAAAAAAGTACATAATAAAGCATCGGTTGAAGGCTCAATTGCAGAAGCTTATTTTCAGGAGGATTTTTCTTTTTTATGCTCTGATTATTTTCAATCTGAATATCCATAAAAACATAGGTACATGGGCTATAATGAGGGTAATGTTGATGATGAAATGAGAAATCAATTATTAGTTTCTAATCAGCCCAAACTTGGCTTTGTTGGAGTTCATGAATGATGGATTTCAGATAATGAATATCACAGAGATCGTGCATATGTTCTGCTCAAATGTGAAGAAATGAAACCATTTGTACTATGAGTGATACTATAAATTATTTTATAATATTTTTTACAGTAAATTAATATTATTTTATTTATAGGTTATATTATAATAATATTAAGAAACAACTTCCACAAATTACAGTATCTTCTCTTGAAAAACATCGGAAAAATAATTTTTCCTACTGGTTTCAAAAACCAGTAACATATATTATTTATGGTTTAACATAAAAAATCAATTTATTACTTATTATATTAATAATTGTTTTAAAAAATTTCTGGTATCTCAACATGATGATAAAATTGATTATTGATTGTGTGTATTTAGTAACCCACCATCCAAAATGGTTAAATATTGTAATGCATATGTGGTGAATAGTTTTAGATTTCAAACATGTGCATATATGGAATCAAAAAAACACTAAATAGTGGAGTTTTATTGAGAGGATCTCATCAAAGAGAACCTGAAGTTTACTTTTACGGTATGCTGGAAGAAATTATTTAATTGTGTTATCTAGAACATAATTACATAATGATGTTTGAATGTTAGTGGTTAGATACTGAGAGAGGCTTTCATGTTCATCTAATCCATGGAATCATTGATATTAAATATAAAAGTATTCTTGCATTAAATGAACCATTTTTATTGTATCATCAGGTACATAAAATTTATTATGAAAATTAATGTGCTACTTCAAGAGAGTTGGGTGATTGGTGGAGCATAATAAAAATAAAATCTCGGGAAAATCATTTTACTCAAAGTGATTTTGGTTCTGCCGAAGTACAATGAATTGAATTTTTTTAAGAGACTACTCCAAATCCATATTTTTTATGAAGATACATTAATATCAATGATGACACCCCGTAGTTAAGGATCGATGGTGAAGATGATTTTAATGATTTTACAAATGAATTTGAAATGATAAGAGATAATGAAATTGAAACTCATATGAAAATTGATGATACTAAGGAGGAATATGAAGACATTGACATTGCCAGATATGAAGATGAGGATGTAGATGAATATTGACATGGTTAAGTGCTGGTTATAATCATATATAATATATATCTATATATAATAGTTGTTTTAACTATTTTATAACAACGATCATTTCATTTTTCATGTGGACAATGATCTATTTTGTCAGCTGAAGGAGTTTGATCTACTTTTGGATGAGTAGGATGTTGTATCATCTAAACCTCATACTACAGGAAGTTCAGTGAAGACTTAGAGGGGGCATTTTCTTGCCCGATTAAAGATTCCTGACCCTATCTCGAAGCGACATCCACGTCTTGGATTCGATCCATGCATGCAGAGGTATGTTTACCTGTGTATTTTAGTTATTTTTCATTAATTTATTTATAAAATAATTGTATTATTATTATTTTCACATCTTTTCGCATATAGTTATTGGATAGGGGAATGCTATATTGCGCAATTATTTTTCTAAAGCATGGGTCACATGGGATCAAATTCCCATTGATATTTAGAACCTCATTTCAATCATTGGTTGGTACATAAATAAATAATATTTATTTTGAATTTTATTTAATTAATAACATGATATTATAATTTATTTGTTGGTTTTATGGTATCCCATTAATTAGAGCATGTATGATACTATTTGGAAGGCATGATAAGGGTTTATGCATGAGCATTGACGTCAATTTTTACACAATTTTAGAAGGAAAACAATGATGAAAGAAGGAGTGATATAGTTTGATGAGTCTTTTCATACCCACTGACCTGATTACATTTCTTCTTAGGTTTGAGATTGATTATCTTCACACTAGATGGGTGGTCATTTTTAGAGGAGATCATCTGTAAATCGACAAAACTGGGGGAGATAGAAGGTGACACATCAATCTAGTAGTAGTACATTTAGTATTCATAGGGAAAACATGGTAAGTAATTTTTTTAAATAATTTTTATAACATTAAATGTAAACTGATTATTTTATATTCATATAGGAATTTGAACAGCTCGATACTACAAAGTTCGACACTTATAGGAGGATGTACATTGATATGGTCATGGCATAGATTCGAGGTGATCGCCTGCATCAGATTGTGGTCAGCATAATTTCTTTTTAAGTTTTAAAATTAACTACAAATAATATTTTAAGTATTAATTGAATGAGTTGTATAAGACTGTGACATCTCAGACACAGAATGAGAGTCAGTCTAAGACTGAGGGTTAGACTAGTTCCCACCAATTTCATGAGTTAGCATGGATGCAGGCATCCCAGTATGGCTTCGATAAAGGTCGATTTGTTGGTATCATCTCTCGATTAACACCTAGGAGTTATTATGGGACTACTGCAATGTATGCATCCAGCTCGAGAGGAGCTCGTGGAGAGTCATTTTCATCTGTTACACATTAATAGGAGTAACTATGAGCTTAGAGTGAGCTTATAGAGAGTTTGTGTAGGGAACATGAAGAGCTTTGTCAACAGTAGGAGGAGGAGGAGGAGGAGGCGATGAGTCAATGGCAGTAGTAGCAGCACAAGTAGACGATGGAGTACATGCGTCATCAGAGTCGTAGTTTAGGTATGGAGTTCCCACCACCATCTACTCCAACTCCTCTAACTCCTCTAGAAGACCCCCACTAATGATGTTAGCTCCTTCAGAAGACCCCCCCCCCAGTGATGTCAGCTCCTCCAGAAGACCCCCCAGTGATATATTTACATTTTATAATAAAACATTTGAATGTCATTTTGTTTTGTAATATTATCTATTTACATTTCTACATAGTGTGTTTTTTATATTGACATAAATATTGTGTGTTTATTATTTTTTTATTTTTTATTATTTTATTACTTTATTATTTATTTAATTTTTTATTATTTTACTTATTTTATTGTTTATTTATTATATTATTAAAACTATTATTTAGTATTATTTTATTATTATTATTATTTTGTTATTATTTTATTATTTTTATTTTTTTGTTAATATTGAGGTTTTTATTATTTTATAATTTCTTATTATTTTATTATTATCATTATTCTTATTAATATTTTTTATCATTATTATTATTTACATAATTAGTATTATTAATATTAATATTATTATTATTATTATTTAATTATTATTATTATTATTACTATTATTATTATTATTTTACTAATATTAATTTTTTATTATTATTATCATTTTATTATTAATATTATTATTGTATATTATTTTATTGAATTTTCTAAATATTTTTTTTATGTTTTAAAAGTTTTTTTCAACGGGCACGTCGCAAATACTTATTTGTGACGGGTTCGTCGCAAATAAATATTTTTTAAATACCACAGATTAAATATTTGCAACGTGATCTTCTACAACGGGTCACTTGCGATGGGAGCCCATCACAAATAACTAAATTTTCAGTAGTGAGTTTTACCTTATTGAGCTTTTGATCTCAATCCTTTTGTTTTCACACTTACCTAGGAAATTATATACATGATTATGAGTATATGAAATTTTTATTTATTGAAATGATATAACAGTTTAGCATGTTTAACATTATGTGATTTATATAAATGTTTATATAATTTACGAACTATTTATTTTTTTATAGTAAATTAATTCAAAATTTTCAAATAATAATAAAAAATTAAGGAGTTTATATTAAAACCATATAAAAGATAATATTAGAAGTTCACATTGGAGGTAATACATCTTGATGATGGAGAGTGGGAACACATTCATGTAATTTTAGGGAATTATTTCCTATTATTACCTTCTCTATGACATATATTGTATCAAAAACACTTCCCATGTTCTTGAGGGTAGTTCATTTCATTCTATATCTCGATAGACATCAATCTCCCTTATGGTCGCAACCTATTGTTTTCATGTATCATTGTCAGTTGTTCTTCAGGGATTGGGAAATGACAAAACTCACCAATAGCCATCTATATTGCATCCTAATATTTGGAAATGGTGTCAAGGTGGTACATTTGATCAATATATGGTTCCCATGATATGTTCATAGAGGTTCACACTTCAATGGAGTGTGCACATAGAAACTGCAATGCCTGAAAGATTCCACGTTGAAAATACCTCACATCTAGTAATACCACTAGCACTCGACCGCTGCTACCTGTGATAGGATATTAAAAATCTTACACTTCAAATTGATTACCTTCTCAGTTGAAAATTCACTTAATAAGAATGATCTTCTTCAATATTCAAGTCAATATCTCATTAAAAAGTATCATTCGTGTTGTTTCCCCTACTGAATCCCATAAGCATCATGTTTTCCTCTTTTAATGAAGTACTTTACACAATGATAAAATCTATCCTAAACTAGTATGGTTATAGGTAACCTGAAAATCACCTTTAAGACACCATTTATGCACTACAAAAAAATTGGTCATGTGTCTATACCCTTCCCCCCATCACATGGCAATTTCCATTTCTCTTTGGGAATCTACATTATGCAATCATACACTCCCCAATTATCCCTAAAAATTCCTTCCAATAACTACTTAAACCTTTACTAAACTGGATCATAATATATATCTAAGTGATCATATTTCACTTAAATTAATTTTATCATTACATTAATATAGTAAAAAATAAGAAAGAGATTGTATACCAAGATTCATGATAGCCTTTTCTATAGGTTTATTATGAAAATTATTTTTCATGTTGTTGGAAATGTGTCAAATAATGTATAAATTATGTGCATTAATGGATTTACAAGTAATATGATCTATATTGATTTCCTCATTTATTTCCAAATGATTATCAGATATTAGATATACACCCCAAATATGGAGAAATGTATGCCAATACATGCTGAAAATTGACTACATGATTCATAATTTTCCTTCTCCACAATGGAAAATTCAAGCAGTAGTGTTGAACATTTTCTATATTAGGTTTCGTCAATTAGTAATACACCCATTTAATTTCTATAAAAAAATCCACCAATTTTTATAAACTATTTTTATAAAAAAACTTGGAAATACATGGAATGAATTTCGAAAATAACTAATGACATTTGACATGTGATGGATAAAGTCAGTTATCTTGAGACATGTGCTTGTTCGTATTGAGGTGGATGACAAGTTAGATGTTTTGTATTATTATGGGAATTATGCTAACTAGTGCCCAAATTAGAGGGTTAATGATGATGATTAACATTAGAAACCTCTTAAGCTGAAACACTATGGTAAATCTCATGCAATCACTATTGGAGAAGTGGAGTACGACAACGAAGTGGTGCAATGATTAAGTTTTTATGTCTTGGAATTCAAGAATAATTTTTTATAAGTAATTATATGGTATTAAAATAATAATAAAATATTTAAGTATTGGCCCACTATATTTTTACTTAAGTGCTTTAAATAATATGTTGAATGGTACTGGTAAATATGAAAAGTGATCGAGGTGGTAAGTTAATATTGGAAGGGAATAATAACCCTTAATATGTGCATAATTTTGTGTTAATAAAATAAAGATATGTGTTATTGTGATAAAATATATGGGTTAGTATTGATGACATTGGGACTGATAAGATGACAAGGTAGTTTATGATATCATGGATTGAGTTTATATAATTTTTGGATATGGTATTAGTAAAGAGTTGGTTTTTAAAAGCATATATGTTTTCACTAAGGTTTTATGGCAATTCAGGTTATTATTGTGTTTTAATAGAATACAGGATAATTGTATTTACATTTTTTTCATGTGATAATTAAGAACTGTGTCATGTTTTTTAGTGATAAATGATAATTTTAGTGATCTTCTTTTGAAATTATTGGATTTTAATATTTTGGAAGGTTTATTTTGGTAACCATTTATGAAATTGTTCACATTAAAATTTGGATGAGGTTTTAGAGATTAATGTTTCATAATATGAAAATTTATTCATATTGGATAACATGTGCTAACCTTTTTTTATGAAAACTTGAGAAATGAGGAATGACTTATTATCCCATTATGGATCTTATGGTCCACTAGTTCTTCGAGCATTATAATTTCAACTTCATGTTAGAGTAAGAGATAAAGAAGAAATCGATCAAGTCATAACCATAGAGTGATATTGTACTTATGAGATTAAATTAAGTATATATTCTCAATGGATTTTTAAATAAAAGGTTGTCATATTATCAACATTTTTTATGATATCAATGAACTTTTTCAGACCTATTTGGTCTGTGGTTTGGTGGTTATTAACATTATCTTGAACATGTTCTCTATCAATCTCCATCAGAAAATGGTAGTTAGTTTTCTCATATATGTCTATGTTTTCACTTTACACCTATGTTATCCTATATAAAAACCTAGTCATTAGTTACTTTAGGTAACTATTAAGTTTCTAACTTTCCTTTTTAAAGGAAGTTTTAGTATTCATTTTTACAATATTGGTTTCTATGAAAGTAACTTTCATATATTAAAAATTTGATAACCCCAAAAAATTTAGAGGGTGAAATTAATTTTAATGGGGGTAGAATGTAACACCTTGATATTTTTATGTGATATATTTTTTCAAAAAAAAACAATCAAATTTCTTTGATCTCTTATGTTACATGCAACACCGAATTAGCTTACATTATATGCAACACTAAGTTTCTACGAATCATCATTTTCTTTTTGATATTATTTAAACAAGAAAATTATAACCTATATGTTAGAATTGGGATTATGAACCAAATTACCTAAATTATAAAAGTATGGTTTACACATGTAAAACCCCTCTAAAATTAAAAGGAAAATATTTTCTGAAAAACTATTTAAATACGCACAAGTTTGTTTTATACCAATAAAATAAAATAAAATCTCTTTTTGGATTATATTAATGAAAAATAAATATATATATATATATATATATATATATAATATTAAATATAATGTTTTGAATTCAGTCAGTGTGTTTTCTAGACATTATTTAAAAATAAATCCAATTTTATGTTTAAAAACATTATTTTTCTAAAAGCAATTTAATCGTCTTTTGATGGTTTACTTTTTTTAAAACTAAATTTTGACACTTTTATAAATTATATTTGAAAAAATAAGCTTCTTATTTGAAATTGGGATTTCAAAATTTACTTTGGGTGAAATATTGGGTTTTTCTGAGAGGTTTCATGTTTTGATGAATATTGAAAAATACTAAATCTTAATTGAAAACTACTTATTCAACTAACTTATTTTTATAGTTAAATTGTTTTTTGAATTGTTTTTAAAGTATAATTAGTACAATATTACATTAATTAATCCAATTTGTCATTGAAACTAATTTCACATTGAAATTGGATATAAAAACATTTCAATCTTTTTGACTTTTTCACTTTAAAAACATGTTTTCCAATTTCATCAAGAGGATTAATTTTAAATTAGTTTAAAATTAATTTTATTCAATTTTTTGTTTTTAATTTTTAAGGATTGATTCCATATTTGGAATAAAAATTTCCAAATTTAGTAAACATGACCCTTTTATTTTGGGGCAATATGAATAGTAACTTTAGTAGTTTTTATTACCATGTTTAAGAGTAAATTGATTAATAAAGAGTAAAAAAATAATATTATAAATATTAAAAATCTACCCTAACACTTTCCCAAATGTTATTTTATGAAGTTAATTCGACCCTTAACACCTAAGGTTCGAAATTGAATTATTTAAAGGACACTTGTCCATGAAAATGATTTAGATATTATTAAAATAAAAGGGAGTGAAAAAATATCAAACTCTTAATTTTAATAAGTATAATAATTTAAATATGGGGTTAAATAGAATATATTCTAAACTATATTTATTTTTATAAAATATAAAAGGTTTATCTACATCATGTAAAAAAAATTAAATTTTAATGAAGAAGTAATTTTCATAAATAATTATACAATGATGATGTAGCAATTATTAAATTAATGATGTAGTAATTAAGGTGCTCCATAAATTTTATAGGTTATTATGACATATTAGGTTTGTATTAAATGAACTTTTTTGAATTTATATTACTGTATTGATTTTCTTAAAGTCAATGTTATTAATAGTGTCAAAATTGACATTAATGATATTTTATGAACATAATATTTTATTCAATTATTTAAAAATAATAAAAACAATAAATAAGGACAAATGGGATAAATAATGTTCTAAAATATAACAAATTGAACATTTATGGTTTAATTTACATCTTAAAATTAAAATTCTAAACCTTTTAGTAAAGAAAAATTTGTTACCGTAGTTAAAATTAAAATAGGTTAACTAAGGGTTAATCCAAATGATAAGGTTTAAAATTACACCAAAACATATATAAAATCAATTGGTTGATGGTATTATCACCCTATACCACATTATAATTGAATAACTTTCCATTTTGAGGTATTTGGATTTATATTTAATTTATTATAAATTAATCTTTTGAGAAATTCCAAAAGTGACCCTCCCCTCTATTATAAAAGGTCACCCCTTCTTCTCTTTTCTTAACTCTTAACAACTTATTTAATTCAGAAAAAATCTATCCAAATATCCTCCCAAGTTCCATACCTTTATCTTAGAATCCTTACTTTGGGAATAAAGACAACCAAATAAGTCCTTTTGTGCAAATCAAAATAAGATACCCAAAGAAGAGGTAGCGTTCATCAACGAACATTTTTATTTTATTTCTTCCTTAAACCCCTTAAATTATTTTTATTAAACTTTTATATAATTAAATTAGTATAATAAATATAATGAGATTTTTTTATATTAATTTTTCAACCTACACTCACACACACTTCCATAAAATGAGATACGCAATCATCGCTTGAGTGTACAGCGGACAATCGTCTTGTGAACCGATGTTGTTTGTTCCTCCATTTCCAGCTTTCAAGGTTGGTAAAAATGATGGAATTTATATTTTTATATAATATATATGATATTTTTTATGTATGTTTTCTTATTTATTTATTATATAACACATAACTTCATGGTTTATATTTTGTGTAAATACAATAACTTCGTTTGTGGACGTGTGGACTACCACCTCCCCAAAGTAATGTGATTCATTCACACTTTACATGGAATGTATTAAGGATGGGTTTAGTGAATTTATATGAATTATATGACAAAATAATTATACTTTAATTATATTATATAAATATATATCATTTACTTTTTATCTTTTAATATGATAAGAAAATAGAAATATCATTCATACGTACGTACGGCCTAATGTCTCCGTGAATGGTGTATTTCATTTTATATATTGTGCAGATTATTATAAATACTTATATACTAAATATATATGATATTTATATCATTTTTATAATTATTTATATTATTAAACTATGATAAAATTAAAAAGGCCAAAAATATAACAAATGAAAACACATGCGAAAAACAAAGCGGTTATTACCCAGAACGTAACTTTAACATGGAATTGTTAATAAATGGGTAATAAAGGGCCATAATTAAATCATATATGGTATGATATAATTGAATATGGTTTTTTAATATATTAAAAATAAACTTATATTTTTTATATAATAGGTTTTCATGAGTTCTATGAGAGTCAATAAATAAGGTAAGGGATTTTTTACTCACTTTTATTTTTGTGGGACACATTCCTTATACACTACTTGTTTCTTTTGTGTGATATATACAATATTCATTAATATATTTAATGAGTGTTATTCTAAAGATTTTTTTTTTCATATCCATATAATTTTCATTTTTTCATGTGGAATATTATTCAATTGATTATAAATTGATAAGTTTTTATTTCACAATCTCATCAATATTCGGGATTGTTTTGTTTTAAAAGTCTCCATTGTGGAATATTTATCTTTCATACCCATGTTTTCTAAAAACGTTTTAAAAAATATTTTTAACATTATCCTATGAATATTTAATTTTATTTTTATCCATGTTTGACGTTTTACTAAATGGTTTGAAAATAATATTGTTTTCATTTTCTAAACAAGGCTCTTTGTGAATTTTCTGACAAAAATATACGGAAGAAAATGTTTTTTTAAATTATATGGAATGAATAGAATTTTTTTTTGTCGTGAAGCCTTAATGATTTGAATCTTATTATATAGTCTTACAAGTTTATTTTCAAAGAAAATATTTTCATTTATAATTTGATTTCCCTTTAATAAATTATTTCATTAAGGAAAGGATATTTTCCTCAAGAAATTTTTCAATTGATCTTTCAAAAGTCATTTTTTCATCTAAGATTACATTATTTTATGTTATTTATACTTTAATAGAGATATTACCCAATGATACCATTTTTCATGAACCATCCTGGGTACCTTAGTAACCCAATAACCGATCTGACCCTTACATGACCCGAAGGGAATTCCTGATCCCCATGGGTTGGTGACTAGCACTTAGTATCATAAAAAATACAAGTGGGAACGATTTTTCTACAAGAATATGGAAGAAAAAGATAAAAGAAAGTATGAATATAAAAAGAAAAACTCCAATGGGAGTAAAAGTACTAGAATACAATGAGGTATAAAATCCAAAGTACTACAACCCAAAGTACTAAACAGGAAAACAGACCCAAGGTCCCTAAGGACACAACTCACCAATTCCAAATCTCAACAGCTAGATCCACCTCTAAGATATCCCTTCCCTTTGCTCGGGCCTAGAAGAAGAAAGTATAAAAACAAAAAAAGTAAAAAGTAGGGTGTGAGACTAATCCTAGTAGGATACCACGAAATATTCAATAATATATTCTGTATATATATTTTCCAAAGAAAAAATTTTATTTTTTTCAGAAAAAATAGGTTTGTAAATTTAAAAGTATATTTAAACAAAACATGCTATACATTTTTAAAATGATGGAAAATACATTCAAAGCATAGGTTTTACTTTACAAGAGATGGAATATTTCTAAAAAAATTATGTAAAACATTTATATAAAATAGTTTATATAAAATCAGTAGTCATGTAAAGAAGTTCAAACAACATTGGAATACATTTTTATCTCAAATATAAATAAACAAGAGAACAACATGGTCATCTTCCAAAAGGTATGATAGTATTAACCAGCTATAGGATTTCACACTCTTTAAGTGAACTCAACAAAATGTGTATACACACTTCCCTATGACACTGGACAAAGGAGACTCACCACCAACCCATCGGGGATGTGACCCACTGCATGTATGTTTTAGAACATTGTAATAGCATAGAGTGTATCCAAAAAACTCACTAACTACCAAAGGCTTTCATGTGATCTTACATGATGGGTGAAATATTTTAAGACTACTTAAAATGTGATCAATCACATTATTCTATTTCAAAAATTCTAATTTATTTCCATTTAAAACTAAAACAACTTTTATTTAAAAACATGCATTTTTATAAGATAAAACCACTGGGTTTCTATCAAATCATTTTAATCTATTTTCACGAGTTTGAAATCCATTCAAAACCAATTCCATTCTTTTCACAATTCACTTTCACATTTAAACTCAACAATTTAATTGAAAACATTTCCATCAAAATCCACCATTTAAATTCAATAATTTAAATCGACCAATTTCCATAAACTTTCCCCAATTCAATAGAATTGGGGGTTTTCCAAATTGGTGTGCCATAAACATTTCAAATATCACAATTCACTAAAATTGGGTTTTACCAAATCAATTGAAAGTAGGTTTAATAATTTTAATTTCAATCAATGATTGAAATAAACCAAGTAAATCAAAGTTAACCAATTTGGAAAATCAGAATAGAACCACCTACCTATTTTACAAATAACAACAATTGCAACAACACCTGTAAATGAGAATAAAGGTGAAGGAGATCTTGAAAATCAACCTAAAAGCAAGATCCACCATCACAAGTCATAGATCCATCAATCCCTAAATGATCTATTAAAAAACAAGAGGAGAGAAGGATAGAAACTTGAAGAACAAGGGAGAGAACTTACCCAGGAATCGCACTGTAAGAAAAGTGATGATTGAAAGCAGATCATATCAATTCAGAATGTGGGGAACCTCTAAAAATATTATAGGGAGAGTCTAGGGTCAAGATCTAAGAGATCTAGGAATAATAGACCAATTGCAACTACCTAAAGCATGACTTAAACCTGGGAGTGGGTCAGGTCATGACGTGTACCCAAGGGTCACGACGTATAGTCCACGCTGGATAAGTTACGCCAAAAAACCCATCACCTCGGGTTAAAAAACTATTATTTAACCCCTATAAAACATTTACCTTAGGTACACAATGTGTACTAGCTCCCAACATGATATCTCCATTCATAACCTGAAACCAGCACCAAGTACACGACATGCACTTCAGGTACACAGTGTGTAATTGTTCTGCAGTCTGTAGTAAACCTAGAAAAAACACATAAAAATGATTTTTAACTGAAAGGGAACTTATAAAAAGTGGAAAACTTACCAAATAAAGGTAATTGGATGTTACAACCTTCCCACCATAAAAACAATTTTCCCCTAGAAAGCCTATGAAGAAGCTTCCGTGCCAAAGAAATGAGGTCACTACTCTCTCATCAGTTCCTTGTGTTCCAAAGTCTTGTGACTATCAGAGCCATTTTTATATAGTACACAAGCCAAAGTTATTATCTTCCCATGAAGCACATTGATCTTAGAATCAACTATCTTGATTGGTTGCTTAGTCAAAGATAAATCAAGCTCGATTTCAAGAATACTTCAACTCAAAACGTGAGATGGATCCAATAGATACGTTCTTAGTTGTGATACATGGAACATGTTATGTATTGGCATCATCTGTGGTAGAAGTTACAGATGGTATGCAACCTTCCCCACCTTCTCAACATCCTCGAAAGGTCGCACAAATCTAGGAGCAAGCTTCCCTTGCCTCCCAAGTCGTTGATGACCCAATCGGGGAGAAACCTTTAAGAACACCTGATCACCAACTAAAAATTCCAAATGTCTATGGAATATATCAGAATAAGCCTTATATAGTCTTTGTGCTGTAAACATCCTCTAATGTATCAGCTAAATTTTTACTGTCATATCTTGCACTAAGCTTGGTCCAACCAAAGAACTTTCACCAACCTCCGACCAACACAACAAAGATTTACAAGGTAGACCATACAAGGCCTTGAAAGGTGTAATTATGATTGCATAATGGTAACTATTTTTATAAGAAAACTCAACCAGAACTAAGTGATCATCCCAAGACCTGTTGAAGTCGAGAACATGGGCACAAATCATATCCTCAAGAATCTGTGTAGTTATTTCTGTCGGGCCATCTGAATATGGATGGTAGGTCATGCTAAAATGAACCTAAGATCCTAGTGCCTTATGAAGGCCTCTCCAAAAGCAATAAGTGAACCGAGGATTCCTATCAAATAATATATAAGATGAACTCTATGAAAGTGAACAATCTCTTTCACATAGAGACCACCCAACTCCTCAACTTTCGTCGTATCACAAATAGGTATAAAGTGATCTTACATGGATAGCCTACTAATCACAACCCATATTGCATTATTATTTCTCTGGGTATGAGGAAACCCAACCACAAAATCCATATAGTTCTCATACCACTTCTAATTAGGGACTAGAAGTGGTTGAATCAAACCTAAAGGTTTCTAGATCTCAGCTTTCACTTGTTGTCACGTATAGCAACGAGAGACAAACTCAGCAATGTTACATCTCATACATAGCCACCAAAACTGTCGTCTCGGGTCATTGAACATTTTTTTGGTTCCTGGGTTCAAAGTCCACTGAGAATTATGGAAATCCCCCATCACTACCTTTTTTGTCACTAACCGTAAAATGAAGCAGTTCTGATAGAATAAAGCACCCTCTTTGGAGAAAGTCCACTAGGAAACTATCTCCCCACCATAAAGGAATTCTCTAATGCTATGGAACTCGTCATCATGCTATTGTTCTTGAATAATCATCTCTAGAAGAGTATATATCAACTACACACTGGATAAAGAAACATCAGCCCCATCCTCTTGAACTCTAATATGAAATTGTGCAAAGAGAGCTATCATATTCCACTCTTCTAAAGATTCTTTCACTACCTGGTTTGGAAGTTTCCTGCTCAAAGAATTAGTAACAACATTCCCTTTTCCTTGGGTATAGGCGATTTTAAAGTTGAAATACTACAGGTACTCTACCCAACACATCTGTTGAAGATTCAAATCTTTTTTAAAGAAGATATAACTCAGGATTTTTTGTTCTGAATACACCGTAAACCTTTTTCCAAAAAGGTAGTGCCACCAAATTTTAAGTGTGTGCATCACAGCTACAAGTTAAACATCATGGGTATGATAATTATTCTCATGTGGCCTAAGCTGAAGAGATCCATATAATACTACATGATCATACTTCATAAGAATGTATCCCAATTCAGAACCTGATGAATCACAAAAAACCACATAGCCCTTCCCATCTTCTGGAAGAGTCAACACTGACACAATAGTCAATATTCCTTTTAACTTGATAAAATAACTCTAACATTTATCATCCCATGAAAACTTCACCCCCTTCTGAGTCAGAGCAGTCATCCAAGAAGCCAGCTTCGAGAAGTCTTCCATGAACCTATGGTAATATCCAACTGAGACCAAGAAGCTTGAGATCTCAAATACATTCTGTGGTTTATACCAATTCATAACCACCTTCACCTTCTCAAGATCAAGTGATACACTTTGTTAATACACCATGTGTCCTAGTAATTTCATTTCTTTAATCCATAAATCACACTTTGAAATCTTGGAATAAAGTCAGTGATTTTTCAGCAGAATCAGAACTGTTCTCAGATGTTGCACATGATCCTCCTCAGACTTGGAGTAGACAATAATTTCATCCAAAAAGACTATAAAAAAAGTATCTATATACTCCTGGAAAATATTTTTCATTAAGGCCATGAAAATTATAGAATCATTTGTTAAATAAAATGGCATAAAAAGGTACTCATAGTTTCCATACCTACTCTGAAAGGTGGTTTTCTGAATGTCATGTTCTTTTATCCTCAACTGATGGTAACCCGATCAACGGTCGATCTTTGAAAACCACTTTGCCCCTTCTAGATAATTGAAAAAATAATCAATTCATGGAAATGGATATTTTTTCTTTATCATGACTCAATTGAGATTTCAATAATCAACACATAGGTGAAGATAACCATCATCTTTATTAGTGAAGAGAAACAACACTTCCCAAGGTGATACACTCGAGTAGATAAAGCCTTTCTCAAGAAGTTCGTCCAGCTAGGACTTCATCTCTTTCAATTCAGATGGTTCCATTCAATAAGAGGGAATAGATACTAGTTGAGTTCCAAGCATTAAGTCAATAGAAAACTCAACCTCTCTCATCAGTGGAAGATCAGATAAATATGAAGAAAACATGTCGGAAAACTCAAAAACGACTAGAGGAATATCACCACCAATTGAATCTCACTCCATATTAAAATAAACAACTAATATACCTTTTCCAAACTCTGGATAAGAAGGTCCATCTCTGCTTGACCATGGGTCCCATTCTCCTTGAAAGATAATAGGCACACCACTGGGTGTAGTAAAGTAGACCCATCTAAGATAACAATCAATTCGAGCTTTGTTGGAAATGAGATAGTCCATCCTGAATATGACTTCAAGAGATTTCATATCAATAACTAGAAAACTCCAAGTTAGCTTAGTATCTGATAGAGAAAACACACAATGAGGACTACAGAGACACTTCACTCTATTCATACCAAGGGGTGTAGTAATATACATTGCACAAGATAGTTTCTCCATAGTAAGATTATGAAGGTTAACAATACGGGTTGAAATAAAAGAGTGAGATGCACCAGTATCAAAAAGTGCAGTCACTAATGATGAAGAAATGGTAATGGTACCTCTCACAATCATTGGACTTTTCTCTACTTCCTCTAGAGACTCTTCCACTGTGTGAAGAAGTTTCGTTCTGGATGCCTATGGCTGGAACCCTTTTATCATCAAATAATTTGATTACCCCCAAAGTTTTAAGAGGAAATGATGATCTTTTCCCACTACATAGAGTAGAGAAGTGATGAAAGAACCTTTGTAAGTTCCCTAAACATCCATAGGAGCTACAGTTCTTGGGTTCCTCGGTGCAAACCCTCCTAAAATGTCCTGGATTTCCACATTGATATCAAGTCTACGAACTTCCTCCTATAGCTTTAGGAGGTCTAGAATGACTCTTCTATTGATAACTACCACGAGGATCATCATGATTCCATTTTATTTTGAAGGAAAAAATGCATCCACGGGGAGAAAAAGGAACTCCTGTCAACCCTAACTTTCTAGCCCAGTCCATCTCAACCATCATCACTCTATCCCACACATTAGCATAAGTGGGAAGATTTAGCAAGAAAACCTAAGAAAAGATATCTGATGGAAGTCCCAACTCAAACTATCGTTCCTTTATCCTGTCATTAGATAATATATCAGGTTAAAACTACATCAACTCAGCAAAGCAATTTGAATACTCGGTCATGGTTTTGTCAGCCTGCTCAAGCTTGAAAAACTCCATAGCCTTGGAAAACACCATTGACTCTAGATAGAAACGGTTAGTGAAAAGAACCTTGAATTCCTTTCACTCTAATCCATCATGTTTCTCTGCCGCCACCATTGTGTCCTACCATCTTCTGCTCGATCCCTCCAGCATGAAGGTGACACACTTCACCCTGATCACTTTCGGTGTCTCCAAGAACTCAAATAGATGTTCTATCTTTCCCAACCATTCCTCAGCATGTTGAGGATCAGTGGAGCCATTGAAGAATGGTGGATTTTGGTGAAGGAACTCCTGAGAATGTTTATAAAGAACATCCCCATGAGGATCAACAGATGAATCTTGAGTAGAAACTAGAGGTGGTGCTTGTCCCAGAGCTTGGACAGTGCGCACAATCACCTCAACCAGATTCGGATCAAAAATAGGATTTTCTTACTGAGGTTCAGAAGCATCCTTTTACTGTATCTTATTTTCACATTTATGCATAGCTATGATGCTACACAACATCAGCAGACATCAAAATAAGACATTAGATAAACATGAAAACTGAGTAAAAAGAGAAAATATTCTCAACACAAGGGACACACAATATTTTTATTTCTCTCTATCCATATCTCAATAGGGAAAATACTAGAACTAATCCATAAGAAATCTTTCCCTAACCACCCCTAGTGACTTAAGGTTCATTGCAGTGAGAGCTGGCCAAGTACTCAATCTCAACTACCTCCTATATCCTAAAAAGATTTCAAAAATGCATATTGTCATTAAGGAAAGATTATTAACCTACCTTTGATACCAATTTTTCACGAACCAGCTTGGATGCCCTAGTAATCTGATAATCGAGATGGCCCTGACATGACCCGAAGGACGTTCCCAATCCCCACGGGTTGGTGACTAGAACTTGACATCATACAACGTACAAGTGGGAATGATATTTCCACAAGAATACAGAAGCAAAAGATAAAATATAGTATACATATCAAAATAAAAACTCCACTGGGAGTAAAAGTACCTAAATACAACGAGGCATAAAGGAAAAAGTACTAAGTCTACAAAAACCTGAAGTAAAAAAGTAGGCTGTGATCCTAATCCTAGTAAAATAACATTAAATATTCCATAATATATTCCTTATATAGATTATCCAATTAAAATCTTTCAATTTTTTCAGAAAAAATAGGTTTGGAAATTTAAAATCATATTTAAACAAAACATGTTATACATTTTTAAAATGATACAAAATATATTCAAAGAACAATATTTACTTTACAAGCGATGCAAAATTTCTAAAACAATGGATTATGTAAAACATTTATATAAACTAGTTTATATAAATTTAGTAGGCATGTAAGGTAGTTCAAATAACATTGTCATACATTTATATCCCAAATATAAATAAACAAGCAAGCAACATGGTCATCTTCCAAATGGTGCGATGGTATTAACCATTTAAAGGATTTATCAATATCTAAGTGAACTCAGAAAAATGTTTATACACATGTCCCTATGACATTGTCTAAAGGATACTTGTCACAAACCCTTCAGGGATGTGACCCACTGTATGTATATTTTAGAACATTTTAATAGCATAGAGTGTATCCAAAAAACTCACTAACTACCTAAGGATTTCATGCACTCTTACATGATGGGTGAACTATTTTAAGACTGCTTAAAATAAGATCAATCCCATTCTTCCATTTCAAAAATGACAATTTCTTTCCATTTAAAACCAAAATATATTTTATTCAAAAACATGCCTTTTTCACAAGATAAAACCATTGGGTTTCAATTAAATCATTTAATCCATTTTCATGAGTTCGAAATCCATTAAAAATCAATTCCTTCCTTTTCAAATTCATTTTCACAATTAATCTAAACAATTTAATTGAAAAAATTTCCATCAAAATCCACCATTATAATTCAACAAATTAAATCGACCAATTTCCATAAATGCGCCCCAATTCAATAGAATTGGGGTTTTCCAAATTTACGTTCCTTAACCATTTCAAATCTCCCAATTCACTGGAATTGGTTTTTATCAAAGAAATTGAAATCAGTTTT
Organism: Viscum album; assembly: GCA_963277665.1. Classification (NCBI taxonomy): domain Eukaryota; kingdom Viridiplantae; phylum Streptophyta; class Magnoliopsida; order Santalales; family Viscaceae; genus Viscum; species Viscum album. The sequence goes on from OY728163.1 coordinate 129,713,235, forward strand.
AAGAAATTGAATTTAAATCAATGATTTAAATAAACCAATAAAATCAAAGTTAACCGATTTGGAAAATCAGAACAGAACCACCTACCTCTTTCCCAAAGAATGACAATCACAACGGTACCTATCAACAAGAACGAAGGTGAAGGAGACCTTGAAACTCAACCTAGAAGTAAGATCGAACACCACATGGAATCAATCCATCAATCCCTAGATGATCCACTGAAAAACCAAGAAGATAAAAGGATAGAAACTCAAAGAACAATGGATAGAACTTACTTGGGAATTACACCACAAGAAAAAGGATAATTAAAAGTCAATCGAATCGATCTAGAAGGCAGGGTGCCTCTAAAAATTATCTAGGGAGAGTCTAGGGTCGATATTGAAGAGGTATGGGAATAATAGACTAAGTGGAACTTCCAAACAATTGACCTAAACATGGGCACGAGCCTGGTCATAATGTGTACCCATGGGTCATGATGTGTAGTCCACACTGGATAAGTTATGCTGAAAACCCCATCACCTTAGGTTTAAAACATTCTATTTAACCCCTAAAAATATGTACCTTAGGTACATGATATTTACAAGCACACAGTATGATCTCCCCATTCACGAACTAAAACCAACACCAAGTACATGATTTGTACTTCAGGTATACAGCGTGTACTTGTTCTACAGTTTGAAATAAACCTAGAAAAAACACATGAAAATGATTTTCAACCGAAAGGGGACTTAGAAAAAGTGGAAAACTTACCCGATCAAGGAAAGGTGATGTTACACCATTCTTATTCTTTCCATTAATGGTTTATTTTTATGATGTAATGATACTTATGAAACATATTTCTTTTCCATGAGCTATGTTACGATGAAGTGTTTATGAAACTCATTTATTTATATGGGTTCTGATGTGATGAATGATTTTTGGTACTATAGAACACATATGTATAGTTTTCATTAAGTGATGGGTGGAACCAATATTTCTATCCAATACATTAAATAATGACTTATATCTCATGAGATAGTTAAGGGAAACAAGTCGAAGAGCTTCATCTGTGATGGGAATCAAGTATATATGCTTAATCTGTTAGGGGAAATCGGTGAAAGGTCTGATATGAGAGTCTTGGTAGTTAACCTTGACTTGTGAAATGGTTTTATATACTTATAATGCTTTCACACCCACTTATGAATTGAACATATGGTTCATGATTGATTCATGATGATGTTTCATTATTATGATACATATCTTTGGAAATGTTAATGTTTTCTTATATGACTCATGTTTATGATCCATGATAGGTTGGGTATGAACTTTGTAAGTTATGATCATGGTCACATACCCATATATATTATATTATGACTTTATAAAATGACAAGTTGATATATTCTATGTTCACCCTTAGTGAGAATTTAAACTCACCCATTTATTATGTCACCATTACATAGGTTATAAAGAAAGGTTTTAAGTTGGATACTGAAGGGGGAGATCTTTGTGGGAAACATTGAATATATTTCACCTGAAAAGAATCTTGTTTTCCAGGTTTCCAAATTCATTAAATAGTTATATTCCTTGGGAATTTTTTTATGTAATATAATGAATATTCATCTGAAAAATATGTAATATACATGAATGAAAATCCTAGGTCATTATATGAGCCTAGGGTAAACCCAAAATTCAAGAATCAATTGTGGTCTCAGATTTCTATTCCAAGTCTCTCTTAAAGATATATTACATTATTTCTGAGAAATTATGCCCATGAGAAATTAATATATTTAATATTTTTATAATATCAATTTCGAGCTAACTGGGCCTCAGGATCTCATATCGTATCGGTGTCTAACTTTGAAAATATTATTTAATATATTACAAAGTTTTATGAGGCAAAAAAATGGTCATAAAAATTTATAAAAATTTAAGAGTATGCATGATCTATTTTGGGAACGTTTACATAGCTTGAACATGTTTTTGATCGAGATATAAGATTGTTTTAAATAAATTTTAAACTAGTTGGTAAAGAATATTTCAATTTGATGACTTAAAAAGTTAATAGAGTTAAGAAAAATTAACTTCTTTCAAATCATAATATAAGTCCAAACATTGTTTGAAGATATGGAGTTTTCTCTAGTATAAATTCTAAAAGTTTCAATTGGAAATTCAGGTTTTGATATTTCTTAAATGTTTCTATTGAGAGAACAAAATCAATGATATCTATGATATTATTAAAAATAAAACTGTAAAAATGAATAATTAATTTATATAATTACATCAATGATAAAAATCCTATAAACTAGTTATCCAACCCATCAAGCCATTCATTATCAAAATAAATTTATTATATAATAGGAATATTAGAAACTCAAATTATATGATACAAGTTTCATAAAATCCCATGTCTTGGATCAGATTATAACTTTCATTTTTTAAAAAGAATCCATATTGAAATATTATCACACAAATACTATAAAATTATCATAATATTAATTTCAACTAGGATTATTCTCATGTGTTAGCAATTGAATTTAAGAAAATGGTTAATTAAATAGTAAAATGCATAATATTTTTTTTATAAAGAAAAACATAAAAACTGTAGACTTATGATATATAACTATGTAATATAATATGTGTAGTAAAAAATGAATCATTTTGAAATATAATTCATAACACAATAATTCAAATGAAGGCATAAAAATTAAGATATTTAACCATCCAAATATCATGCAACAATATGAATTTTTGATGAAAATTTCCAAAGAAAACAATGGAAAAATAAAATATTTAACAAATATAATCCATTTCATTGGGCATTGATCTTATGAATATATTTATAGTCAATATATATAATAGAATATAAATTTATATATCATAAAAAAAAGAAACATGCAATATGTTCAAATTTAATAAAACCAAAAACTATGACATGTCAAATGTTGACTAATAAGCAATAGATTATAACAAATATTCAAATTTAAAATATATTCTCTCCCAATTAGAAATAAAAAATATAAATATAAATAAAAGTGTGTATATATGTAAAGTAAAAATACACAAATAACAGAGGAAAATGACACATACTTTTAAATCATTATAGTGAGTTCAAGACTACAACATTTTACTTTGAGAATAATCAAAACAAAACCATTTCCATAATAAATGATACAACTTCACCGCAATAAAATAAAAATATAATTATTTATAATTGGTATAAATTAATTAAAAATGAATTGGTTATGATGTAACCAAAAAGGATTCCTAAGATTAGAAGTGGGTCAGTTCCCTTATAATGAATGTGTGTGCACACCATGCATAATAGGAAAAACTAATTCCAATTTATTAGTGTTGTCATTTTCATGGTATTGGGTGGATTTCTTATTAATAAACAAATTTAATATAGTGATAGATTATTATTATCTGGATGTAATAAAATTTAATGAAAATTTAAGCAAATAAGAATCAGAATTAAAACTTCATCATTCCCCATGGAATCATTGGATGTCGCGATCCACTCTTAAAGTCTATCCCACAATGTAAAGCATTAAAATTTAGGGTTTACTTATAAGGAAATGACACTCATAAAGAAAATTTATTGTGGATAAATGGGCCCCAGTTTATGAAAGGTTTATCTGTATGCTACTTCAAAGATTGGTTATTCCAGTAGAAAGAAAACTAAAATGATTCCTCAAAAAGAAAATTGTATAAAAGATTGTATTCTTGGCATGAGGTCACGGAGCATGAGGTATTGTAGATCAGCAGGTCTTGATCCTATTCTAGTTTTACGGATCACATGACAAGCCCAACCCCTCTGAAAAAATTTAAAACACACAAACAATGCAAGATCGACCAAAAAAAAGAATAAATAATCACATACCTTGGGTTTTGAAAGTGTCGATTCATATGAGAAATTCAAGGGGGAGTGGCGAAGAAGGTTCAGTTCTATGATATATTTAACGGCATTAGCTATGGGGTTCTCTATTCTGGTTTTATTTAAGAGAATGTAAGGGTTTTATCAGCACTTTCCAAAAAGTGCTGAAAAAATATATAAACTAAATTAAAAAATATTAAACAAATATATATTAAAAATGAATAAATTTAAAAAAGGTGAAAAATAATTACATTGTTAATGAATGAATAATCTTAAATATATGAATGTTATAAATGATTGAAATTTAATAACTAAAATTCATAGACTTCAAAAATATTAAAAAATTGAATAAGTTTTATTATTTATCTCAATTATTAAAAAAATTAAAAATGAAGATGGATTCATAATAAATATGTACATTACAAATATATTAAAAACATTACATATTAAAGAATAATTATATATATAAATAGTAAAAATGAATAAATTGAAAAAATAATAAATGAGTAAATACTAAAAATGAATCGATTAAAAAAATTAACATTATCAATGAATAAATAATAATAAATAATGTTAAATGAATGAATGTTAAAAAATAGTGAAATTTAATAATTAAAAAGTCAATAGATTCCAAAAATAATAAAAAAATGAATAAGTGTTATTAATTATATAAATTATTAGAAAAAATGAAAATAAATATATGTTAAAATGAAAATGAATGCATATTAATTATATAAATTATAGCCATACTAAAAATATTAAATGTCAATGAATAAACATGAATAAATAAATATTAAAAATGAATAAAATTACAAAAATATTAAACAAACAAAAATTAAAAATGAATAAATTCTGAAAATATTAAAAAAAATTAATATTATCAATGAGTAGATAATATTAAAACCGAAAAAAATTGAATAAAAAATAAAAAGTAATAAATAGTATATATTGAAAAAAATTAATAAAATTTACCGACTAAATACATAATATATATTAAATATATTATGTTAATAAATAAAATTACTCAATGAATATTAAAAATTTAATAAATTATTGAAATATTATGTGTGTGTGTTTTTATATAAAATTCCATTAATTGACTATATGTGTGTGTAAAATTAATGTAACACAAGTTTAATATATGTTTAATTGAAGAAAAAAATGACATCTAATTAAATATCCATTACTCAATATTAATTAGACAATATTTCTAATTAATATTAATTTTTATTTATAAAACTTTTTTCACTAAATAGATTTCATATTTAAAATAAATATCAATTTTGTATTATATAAATCATATTTAAGGAAATATTATATATATTGACATATATATATGTATATGAATATATTTATATATTAAATATATTAAATATATTAATGAATTATTATGTATAAAAAATGCTAAAAATGAATAAATTTTGAAAATATTAAACGAATAAATATTTAAAATTAATATATTATAAAAAAAGTTAAAAACACTAAATATTATTAATGAATAAATAATATTAAAGTAATGAATATTAAAAATGAGTGAAATTTAATTAAAAGTTTTATATAATGACAAAAATATTAAAAAAATAATTTAGAGTTATTAATTATATTAATTTTTTAAAAAATAGTATGTGTGTGTGTGTGTGTTTAAATGAAAATGAATATACATATTAATTAGGTAGATTACCACATTATTAAAAACATATTAAATTTTAATCAATAAATATAAATAAATATTAAAAAATAATAACATTACAAAATATATTAAACAAATAAAAATTAAAAATAAATAAATTTAATATATATATATATATAATAAAAACTAATAAATAGTATATATTAAATATAAATATAAAATATTTAAAAAAAATTATAATAATTAAATACATAATATTTTAAATATTAAATATTAATAAATAAAAATCTAAAACAATAATATTAATAATTTATTATTTGTTTATATGTTCGTCTCTTTAAATTAATATTGTATATGCATGTGTGAAATTATTATCTGATGTATTATGTGTAACATATTTAGTCAAGTTTTTTAATTAATAATTAAATATTTATTATTTAATATATATTTCTAATTGAAAAAAAAAACGACATTGATAAATATTATTAAATGTCTATTAATATTAATTAGTCAATATTATTAATTAATATTAATTTTTAATTAAATTATAAACCATTTTCACTAAATATATGACATATAAATATGATTTTTAATACATTAATTAAGAGTATATAAATTATTTTTTAGAAAATTAGGTTATATATAAATATTTATATATTTCAATATAATGTAACTTTTTTAATAATATATAATTTTTATTTTATATGCCATTTTTAATTAAATATCTTATATATCAAGTGTAAATGTATATTTAGTCATATATAAATCATATTTAATAAAATATTCTATATTAAAATCATTATAAATATATTTATATATTAATATAAGGCTTTTAATGATATAATTTTTTTTATAAATATATATTTTGTTAGTGCGTTTTAGCGCTGATAATGGTCGCTTTTTGTCGGTGCTAAAAAAATTGATAAAGGGGTGTCTTTATAAGCGATAAAAAATGCTGATAAATATCTATATTTATCAATGCTAATAAAATCAATGATAAATGATATCTTTATCAGTGTTTTTTATGCTGATAATGGATACCTTTATTAGTATTTTTTAGTTAACACTAATAAAGACTATCACGGTTTATTATGGGTTTTGTAATATGGGGTCGATATCCCCAACTATGCATAGTGCCCTACAATCTAGTTCCCATTACCCATGATCCATGACTATTCTACACATTAGAGATAAGACTCTAGTTGGTGCACTTCCCAAGCCATAAAACTTCGGTCGTTAGTGCCCTTGCCATAGAGCATGGCATTATGTCCCATTCCACATGCACTTATAGGTGAGCCACTAGCAACCAATCTCCATCCAAACCACTGCTCGCCTAGTGATTTAGAGCATTGTCTAAAATCTCTTTTCTTGTGATCCCCTCATCCAGGTGTTACACCCAACTCCAGGAAACCTCATCTCCAAGCGCAAGCAGCACTACATCACTGGATCTACTACACCTACCCTTGTTTCTCTCCAAACACCCTCTGGATAGAGACTATGATCATGACCACATTCTATGTGCATACCTAAGCAACCACATAAGGACCCTTTTCAAAAAAAATAGATTTTTAATATTTTTGCAGAATGGGATAGGGGATCCCATATATTAAAAAATGGGATCAAAGAAGTGTGAACCTCATTCACACTTATCTGGTCCCAGAAGGAAGTGTGAATGGGGATCATACTTCTTTTTCTACCTCCAAGGAAGCATGAACCCTATTCATGATTCCTTTGTGGAATGCACATAGGATGTGTGAACGGGGTTCACACATCCAGTCAGCTAATTTTTATAAAAGGGGTCCTCCTACCAAATCACATTCTTCTCCTCTAGTTTTTATTGCGAAGCTCTACAAGAATTATTTCTCAATATATATTTTCAGCTTTTTTATAAAGGTAAATTTTCTATTTAAAACATTAATTGTCTAAATGTTATTTTTTTATGGTTTATTTATTTAATATGTATGGATGCATGAATGTATGGATGTATAAATTAGGTTTTATTGTATGATTTAATTTATGAATGTGTTATTGTTTGTTGTATGATATGATTTATATTGAATGTTTAGAAAATTTAAATAAGGTGTTTATATAATTTAAATTTTATATATAAAATGTAATTTATATTTAGAGATTTTTTTTTAAAATGTATATATTCTATAGAAATAGGTAATTAGCTATATATATTATTAAAAATATATTACTTGTATTAAGTTTCCTATTAAAATTTATTAAAATATATATGTAATATTATTTTTGTTAATAGTATAAAAAAAGTTTATTATAAGTAATAATTTTAAATTATATTAAATATAAATTATTATTCTTCCAAGTAATAATGTATAAAATATATTTACTTATATTTTGAAAATTAGAAAAATGAAAAAAATATTATATATACAAATTCTATTTTATAAAATTAAAAATAACGCAAGTGTACATTATTTTAATGGTTATTATGTAAGTGTAAATTATATTTTTTTAATTAAATTTAATAAATGTTATTATTAAATATATATATATACACACACACATACACACATTGAAAAGTTAAAATTTTGGAAATGAGTTGTATATATTTAGTATAAATTACATCTAGTTATAGGTAAAGTTATATAAAATTTAGAACACAATAAGTATACCAAAAAACACGTTATGAGTATTATGTTATGACTATTCTTAACATAACCAACCAATGCATAATAGAAATTGCATGTATTTTTTGTGTATGTGGTTATATAATTTGTAATAATTGCATTTTATTTTCCACATTGATGATCTGTGAGTCATCCCCCTCTAAGTATATAAGGACCCGCGTGTCCGACTAAAACATGTTATGTATTTTATACTTCTAGACTCCCTCACTTACATGTGAGTAACTTTGTAATAAAAAAGTCATTCAACAATAAGAATTTGTATTTGAAAGGAGACAGGTCATTGCTGAAATATGTGATAATAGATACTCTAGGATTTTTCCCATGGGTTTTGGTTAGTTTATTATATTATGATAAACTAATATATAGAATAAGCCTAAAGATCAAGTCATGGTTATTTATTCATACGTAATTAAAATTTATGAAACATTTTATGATGTTGTATAAAAATATATAATGTTTTATTAAATTTTATTTGGTAATGATATCACCATTAATATACTTCAACATTGATTTTATTTATATCGATCCAGGTTTTAGTTATAGTTTGTCACATGTAACAGTGAAAAATATTCATGATAGTCAGATTATAAATAGATTTCATATTGTTTATTATTTATATATCTGATTATTTAATTTATAATACTTGGATGGTCTTTATATGACTGACCGATATATTATTTAATGTTCATGTTTCATTTTTTCAGTAATATAATTTGTAATAATTTCATTTTTTTCCTCATTGATGACCAATGTTTCATCCCTCTCCCTAATTATGTAAGGACCTATGTGTCTGCTTAAAAAATATTATGTATCTGAAACCCCCATACCCCCTCACTTGAATGTGAGTATCATTGAAATAAAAGGGTGTTCGTTAATAACTATTGTTGTTTGAAGCTGGATTTTACACCATTTCTAAAAAGAGACTGATGGTATATGAAATCTGAGCTAATAGAAATACAAGGAACCCCCTTAGGTTTAGTTTGGTTTATCAAATAATGATAAACCAATCCATAGAAAAAATCTCAAAATCAATTAAATTATTGAATCATAACCAATTTAAATAATTTAAAATTTTCATGTACTATATAATATTTTATTAATTATTTTTTCTAGGTAATCATATCTGCACAAATATATTGTAACAGTGAGGTGATTTATACTGATTGGGGGTTTAGTTATTGTTTTCCACCAGTAAGAGTGAAAAATACTCATGACTATGTGATATTGGATGAAGTTCGCAATAAGATTCATATTTGGTTAAAACTGAGGGTTGATCAATCAATTACTTCAATAAAATATTGAAATCATCAATATCTTGAACGTTTATGGCACACTGAGTACCCTCTAGTCGATGATGAGGATTGGATGGTGCATCTTTTTTATTTAGGAAACAGTGTACTGATGGTCTTATGGAATTATATGTGGTGATTTCTGATATTGATGTGGTGCAACATACTACTACAAAACCATTTTTTGTGAGCTCTGTAGAATTTCTCCTTTCACAACACTCTCACTCATTTCATCCATATATGACTCATGTGATAGAACTAAATTATGAAGAAGATAATCAGAATTTGGAAGGAAATTTAAGGTACATCCCGTTTCATACTCTTGATATACTGAATGATAGTTTATTTGAGGATAAAGTATCTTCTTAGGTATCAGGAGATGATATGGGTGAGGGTGATGTGTGTAATGAACCTTCTGAGGTTCCTATGATAGAAAGGAATCCACCAGGTAGTGATAATAATCCTTCAGTATTTATTTCCTTATTTGAAGGAATGTTGTGTGAAAAACATTTTTATTGGGATGTCATTACACTGTCTTCTAAATTACCTAGTATTATAGGGAATAGATTTTCATCAACTAATAACATCCTCTATGTTGAGAAAGAGTTTGAAATTAAGTTGCCATGAAAAATGTGATAAAAAAATACCACATAGAGCGGCATTTCACATTTTTGGTTGATGATTCAAAGAAGGAAAGATACCTCATTCAGTGTGAAAAATACGGGATAAAATATAAATTCCAATTGAGGGAAATATATGAAAAAAAAATCATGTTCGAAGATAACCAAATTAGAAGGCCCACACCCTTTTTCACATCCAATCTTGTTTTAGGATCACTCTTCACTTGATATAGAGTTTATATCAACTGTTATTATAGATATGATACAAACATGTCAGGATTTTCCCATGGCCCTTATTTAGGAACGAATACAAAAGTTGTTCAACTATAATATATCCTATGGAAAATCTTGGAATGAAAAATAGAAGGTAATTGTGAAAGTATATGGTTATTGGGATGAATCATATGAAATGTTGACACAACTTATGAATTTTTTGTCTCTTAATAATTAGATTATTTATCATTTAGAATCTTTTGATTATGTCTCCCCCAATCACCAAATTGATCGATTAAAGTTGAAGTTCAATAGGATATTTTGTGAATTTAGACCATGCATTGCTGCTTTTCTCTATTGTAAACAATTCATTCATGTCGATGAAACTTTCCTTTATGGAAATTATACAGGTGTTCTACTTATTACTACCATATAGGATGGTAAGCATACTCCTCTACCACTTTCATTCTCTATTTTTGAAAAGGATAATTTTGAATCCTAGAGTTGGTTTTTGGCATGTATATGCATTCATGTTGCACAAAATAAGGGAGTGTTCCTGATAATTGAATGCCATCAATTGATTATAGAGGGTGTAAATAGTTATGGGGTTTCATATAGAGAGATAAATGATTATCATAAATATTGGATTAGACATATTTTAAGTAATGTGAATAAGAATTTTAGAGATGAGGCAATAAAGAAGGCAATCCTCAAGTTGGGTATGTTTTTCTAATATTACTTATTTTTTAAAGAAGATTTAATATCCTTTTTAATACATTATTCTCTTATGGTTTTTACATATGATCCCCAATAAGAAAGGTTTTATCGACATCATGAAGATATTCTAAGGGCTAATGAATATGTGTATGAATATATGATGTATATTTTAAAGGAAAAATGGTCATTATCATATGATGGTGGTAGGTGATATAGACATATGACCACTAATATAGTGGAGTGAATAAACGGGGTCCTCAAGGGTGTGTGAAAACATCCAATCACAGGTTTAGTGCAGAAGAAATTTTATAGATGTGTGCTCTACTTTGTTGAATGGTCCCAATAGGACTATCAGAGGATGGAAAATGGAATGCATTTTCCAAAGTGACATTGATCAGATAGTACATGATGCATCAGGATTAAAGTTTCTAACCTTTGCCTAGGTACAAAGTCTCTTTCAGGTAAGAGAGTGTTATGACTAAGTTACATGAAATAGTGGTTGAGTGCTGGTGGTCATGTTGGATAATAGGTACTATGATTGCACCAAATTCTAGGAATTGAGATATCCCTGTGCACATGTTGTTATAGCTTGTGCATCAGTAAACATATCATGGGATCCCTATATTGACTCAGTGTACCACATGAGCACTCTGGTTAACTGTTATAGTGAATCTTGGATGACTATTGGTGACTTTCATTCTATCTCATTTCCTACTGATCATCCGACTGTCGTCCCTGATATTTTTAGGCTTTGTAATTTGGTTTTGTTTTCATTTATGTTTATTTTTTCAATTTCTTTCATTTTTAAAATTATTGGCTTGATATTACCAAGTTTCTACCCAAGGGAAGACCAAAGTCTACTTGAATTATAAATGAGATGGATTGTCCTCGACAATGGGGAGAGGGAATGTGATGCCGCATTTATCGAGCAGAAGGAAATACTCGTAAGAGATGTCCACAAGTGGTAGATCAGAGCTCCAGTTCCCATCATCCATGACCGAGCCTATGTATTTTATCATGAATGAGTATATTTGGTTTTGTATTTGGACTTTTCATTAATGAATCCTTTTATTTATGACTTTCTCCATTTTTGACCTATTTCAACTTGTTTTGTGTCATTTCTGGATTCTATCAAAAAGAATATTGTGATACTATAACTATTAAAAAATTTATTAGACAACAAAAATGAATATATCATAGAGCCACTTGTTCTATGGGGTTTTTTCATCACTGGTGATTTATATTAAAAATAGAATAAATTAAACTTCATTGGAGATAAATAAAACAAGAAATTCATAGACTAAACCAAAAACAATGGCCGCGTATATTTTTTTACCTGTTTTTCATCATAATGTTGGATTATACATGATAACTGCCGACCTTATTTTTCTTATTGTAGGTTTTTTTTCAAGTTTACAATTTATATTGAATTCTCTATAAAAAAGTAACGATGATATCATTTTTACATATGGAAGGTCCTCTATTTCTCACATCCTAGGATCCTTATGTTTCACGGGTAGTTTTAGAGGAATGTATAGTGCCTCTATTGAGTGTATATAGATCTCATCATTTCCATCATGCTGAACCACCTCCTGCTATCATCCCCCATCTTTTTCAGGTTGGGTTTTATGGAATAGTGATGTGCGACTTCACATTTTTCAAACTTTATCTCATTGTTGTTCTCATAGAGAGATGGAGGCCATAGTCACATACATTCCATTTTATAGAGGGGGGATGAATATTATACTATAGGATGTGTCCATTGTGTTGGAACTTCCCATAGATGGTACAACGGTGATAGGACGATTCAGAGTAGATTGGTTTGAGCTTGTTCATAGATTTTTGGGCATTGAGGTCCATGATGATGGTAGCTCTATCATCGGTAGTAGATTACATATTCCCTGGATAGAATAACACTTCAAAAAATTAGTAGAGTATGCCGACGAGATGACCATACTGTGATTTGCAGGACTATACATTTTGAGGCTGATCAGTGGCATGATTTTTATTGATCATTACACTACATTTGTACATCTGATGTATTTAACTTTACTGTAGGACTTGAACTAGACAGGCCAATATAGATTGGGATCTTCCAATCTTGCATATACATATAGGGTGTTATGCATCGCATGTCGTATTGATAATATATAGATCACAGGATGCGTTATTCTTATACATATGTGGGTATGGGAGCACATCCCTCACTTGGATCCACACGCTCATGCACCATTGTCTGCTGATATTGTAGGAGAGTCTCCATGTGGACAATGGTATGTTATTTCTTCCTTATAAAGTATAAATAAATTTTATAACTTTCTATTATGGAATATAATTATAACAATGTAATCTATAGGTGGAGTGAGGAACATCAAAATTCATATACATCCAAACATGATGTCCACACCTACAGACTTATGCTAGATAGTCTTCATCCAGATGAAGTAAGTGGTTATTATTTATATAGTAAAATCTTTATTCAGTATTTTATATGTCTTCATTTAGTAATTACTTATTTATTTTTTTCAAATTACATAGATTCCGTATTCTAATTATATCATCCAGAGTCTTTCACACAATTGTATAGTGATTCTTGCTACTGGATCCTATATGGTTCCTTTGATTCATTTTCATATTGTCAAGTGGTGTCAGACTAACAGAGTTATGTGGAATTTTGGATTCCTTCATCCCATTCCTTCACCACCCAATCAGTTACCTTCACTTTATTCCCTAAATTTGTCAGAGAAGAGAGACTTTGATTGGAGGAGGTATCATGCAGGATATATTGATCTATGGGAAAGATGACATGAGTCCCGATTATGAGGGGTGGGGAATATATGTATTAATTTATTCAATCAACTAGATTATGTGTCCTAGTACTATAGGCCACCAATCAGATTTCTTACACGACATGGACGGGGCTTTAATGACTGGGTAATCATTATTCCTTCCACTATTGAACATATTTTTTATTAATATTACTTAATAGCGTAATTGTTTTTCAAAGTATGCTTGTATCACCCAGTTCCTTCACATTACTGATCTAGTAGAGGGAGGCGCATTTGGTCGGTCATATTTTCACCGAGCTATGACAGATTTAGTTCCTCCCATGGATAATATTTTTCATGGGGTTTTCTTTGATTTGCCACATGATTATGAGGCTACTAAGCCTAATATAGATGTTCTATGGGGTGAAAACCATGATGTGGATGTTGATGTTGCATAGGAGGAGGGTGTTCATCATGATCAACCAGATGATCCTCCAACTTCTCATTCACAGCTAGAGGCATAAATAGATGTTGACTGGACTGATGTAGATACATTATTATCCTTTGATTTTCATACATCTACAACACATCATCCATCTTGTTCATATAATGGTGAGAGTTCTATAAATCATCCACCTATATCCATATAGGTAGGATGGAGTATAGGTGGCGAGACTATACATCCATCACCTGCCACATAGGATGATATAAAGGAGGGTGTTGACGATGATATACTAGAGCAGCGTATGCCAGAGAAGAGACGTAGACAAACACGACGTGGACGCATCATATATACACCTGGCTATGGAATAGAGGAGAATCCAAGTCATGGACATAGATTAGATTGATATTGGATTGATGATACATGTTGTATTTTTTTGAAATCATTATTTATACATTATTTAAAAACAAGCTAATATATTACATAATTTTCCATAAATCAAATAATGGATATAATTGGAAATTCATACGAATACTTTTCAACAACTAATAACTAATAATCCTAAATTTGTTATTAAATATTAATAATATTAATTAAATTGAATTCAACAAAAAATATTACTATTTAATAATTAATATACGATGATTATTTATTATATATAATATGGATTATAATACTACGTATTAATATAATAAATAATCATATTAATTAGTTATTAAATAGTAATAATATCATTAAATATGACTAAATATCATTTAAATATTCATAAATATTCATAAATATCACTAAATATTACTAGATATTTCTAAATGTTAATAAATATTCATAAATATTAATATTTACCTATATTTATGAATATTTATGAATATTTATGAATATTTATTAAATGGATATCTATTATTCATGAATATTTATTAATAATTATTAACATTTGTTAATATTTAATAAATATTTATTTATATTCATTAATATTTATATTCTTAATAATAGGGTTTCACCCTCAACCTGTTAAAAAATATTAAAATTTTTGAATATTTATTGAATATTTATTATTATTTAATTGATATTTATTAATATTAATGAATATTTATCAATATTACATAATTTTTTTAATTTTAAATTAATATTTATAAATATTTATAAATGTTGAAAATATTTTGTTGATATTTATTTATATTTTTAAATATTTTATTTATATTTTTTATTATTTAATTAATATGTCTTAATATTTATTTATATTTATTGATATTTTATAAATATCGATGATTTTTTAATTAACATTTATTTATATTTAATTATTATTTATTAATATTTAATTAAATTTTATTACTTTTTATTAATAATTATTTCAATATTTAATTACATTTCTATTTATATCTATTTATTTAGTAATATTTATAATTAAAATAAATCTAGAGGAACTGTTAACGGGGTTCACGCTTCCTTCAGAAAAGTCACACAGGAAGCGTGAGCCCCGTTCATGCTTCCTGGTGAGTGGAGAAACGTGAACAAGGTTCACGCTTCTCCGGACCTTTTTTTTTAAATATCAAAAACCTTATCCCTATATAAAAAAAATTAAAAAACCCATTAAAAATTTACCCAACCTTTTTCTCACCCAATATTTATCTTGGGTGTGCGGGTCCACCCAGGATAGGCATAGCCCCTTCTCTTGTGCTCAACTCATGCACTACTTCCAAATTTACACTAGATTTTCTCTAGTTGTGTCTCCTTCAAGTGCACCGAGACCACTAACTAAGGGCATCTCACACCTCATTCCTTGTTTACTTAGGATTTATTTTAAAATTATATATTTACTATGCTAATAGTTACCTTAGTAATTATATTATTTACATCATTATTAATATGTTTTATTTTATTTATTGTAAATATTTAATAATATAATTAATATTTATTAATAATGTAATTAATAGTATTAAATTATAATAATATAATTAATAATTATTTATAGTAATGTAATTAATAATATATTACTTAATAATAATTATTTCCATTAATAATTTAAAGTGTAATTGTTAAGATTTTAACAAATAAGTTTTGTGACATGTAAATTAGATTTTTTTATTATATTTATGATTTTATTTCAATTATATTTTATATATTAAGTTAGTTTGTAAAATTACATTTAGTTTGTATTTAAAATTTATAATTTATATGATTTTAAAGTCACCAACTCAAAACATAATAATGTTTCTAGTGGGTGACTTTTAAAGTTTATAAATGATATAGTAGAAATACGGCCTAAATTAAAATCGACACAATTACTGATCATATAAAAAATAATTAAAAATAGAAAGCATTTTAAAAAAAATAATGAAAAGTTATTTTAACGACATAATATATTGTTGTTTTAAAATATTACATTTTTTTTATAAATTTTTTTAACAATACTTTTATTTTCAATTATTCTTTATATGTTTAATCAATGCTCTAAATTTCATTTAGATTTCAGTTATAATATATTATATGTGCATATATATTTTAATGTGTAAATATTATTTTTTAAATCAATAATGTTTGTGCCATGTAAATTATTCAATAATGATTTCATTGAATCCTTTGATATAATAAGGTGTTATGTAAAATTGGGGTGAGGTTTGAATTTGGAGAAGAATTTTGGTATAAATTATCTTGCGAAAATGGAATCTTCCTCATCCTTAACGAAGGAAAATGTCTTTTACATAAAATTTTTTATTAAAATTTCAAATTTCATATGGTTTCCGTTGATCAGGGGTATATTACCACTAAGAAAATCAGTGATGTATCATTCATGGATGATAATTACTATAGACTATAGATCTGTTCATATAAAGGAAAAATTAGTTTTCTTGGTGTGGAAATTGGATTTGATCAAAACAATCAGCTAGTTATTGATCATTTGAAATCATTACCTTACATAAACGATTTTACAGCCAACACTTTTCTTTTTATTCTTCAATTCATTCAACATTATGTGTTATGTAACAATATTTTTATAGTGATTCAAAATAAGAAATGATTGAATAAAAATAGTGGCTACCATTCCCCCATGTGAAATTTTTCTTTTTGATCCCGAATAGGGATACCTTATATAGGTGTTTTATGGCTTTCCCTTGGCATATGAGATCTTCTATTTGAACTAAATAGTCACTTTGAAATAATAATTGATGAAAATTGGTGTGATCGTAGATTTTTTGGATGAATCCTTTTGATTATATTTATGTTTCAGGAATCATGCAGTTTCATATTCCATAATAAAGTAATGTGTTCTCTCTTTTATAGCTTATAATATTTAGTCTATAAGTACAATATAAATATAAATTAAAATATAGGCTAAACATGTAAAAAATAATTGAAATTAAAAATAATTTAGTCAATATAATAGGTAGAAAAAATGTGAATGATATAAAACATTCTTGTATGAAATCCTTAATTCAATAGAAAACATATAAATGAATGAGTACAATCACTATCTATGATGAGGTCTCATCCCACAATTTTTTGTGTGTCAATCGCATGAACGTATCATGATTTTCGACCTATGTAATGGTGTGGAATATGAGGAGCTAGAAGGGGGATCTTCCTTAGATACTGGAATCTCAACTTTATGATCTTATGTATGTGAATCATTGGGAGGAGGTGTCATCAATATGTCATGATGTGCACCTGGTCCTTCTCTCACTGTATAAGTGGAAGGAACTACCACCATCTAAGGGGGGAACTATATGGTCTATAAAGGGTCGGTCATGAAATATGGAGGCATGGGAAATGACTCCTGATACAAGTTCATATCAGATATACCCAATGAAATTTGTAGATATGGTGAAAACATAAATAGATCCCATTTCTAGTGATACACATATGCAATTGTATGAGGCATGATTTCTAGAGGTGTGTCCTTTTCCTATGGAATAGGTGTGTCCTCACGTATACCACAATGTGGTCTACGTCATCATCATCGTATCTCCTCAACATCAGTAGCTGTTAGATGAACTTCATGAGTAAGAATCTTCTTTCCCTGGGCTGGAACATTATCTCCCTGAGGTGTATTGGAGTTATTTACCTAGAACCAAATTCTATGTACTTTATGATAACCTGTAACGATCAGATCATTTATGAATAAAATTCCCTTTATTTTAATGTATTATAGAAAAAACATGAACTCTTTTTTATTATTATTGGGTCTAAATGACTATTAATTATCATTACAGTTGGTAATATAGCCGTTGAACAATGGTTACACGACTAATATAAATATAAGGTTTTTAAAAAGAATCCTTTCGACACTGAAAAATTGAAGATGGCCTCATCCAGTAGACTCAGGTCATATGAAGCTCATTTATTAGAGATCAGAAAGGAGGTAGCATCACCGGGCTTCACTCTTGACCAAGCTCAAGCCTAGCTTCAACACATTAAGCTTGAAAGGAATCTCATACGGGAGAATTTAAAGTTAATAGAGATTATCACCCAGGCGATGTTATCTGATCCACCCTAAGAGTCTGTCACCATTGCATACATTACCCTTACGTCATATGTGGGTGTTATAAGGGGTTATGTAATAAGGTATTAGTTACTTACTATTCAATCCTTTTTTTATAAATAAAATTATTATTCCAAAAATTCCTTTATGGGAATATTATTTCTTAAAAGAATGATGAATTTGATAAATTGAGTTTTCACATAAAAATGGTACTTTTGAGAAATATATACATTATTATATTAAACAAAGGTTTTTATTAATAATATTGTAAAAAAAAATTATTATAAATGATGATTATACCAGTTTATTATCAGTTACTTATCTATAAATATTATTATCAAGTTACTTTTAGGAATAATATATTAGTATATAATTTTTATGAAGTCAAATGTAATTTTTATCAAGGTTTGAAAACTGTTTTTGTTAAAACCTATGAATTTTCAATAAATGTTGGTTTTCATTTTAAAAGTGAAAATTCACATATTTAGAAAATTATTTAGATAAAATGAATATTATTTTTGGAATCTTTATGTCAAAATTATCCAATGATTAATTTCTCATAATTTTCCGAGACCGTCGAATTTTTGGGTAAAACATTAAATACCGTATAAATAAAATATGTGTTTTATGACATCGTAATGACCCCAAAATGATGTAATAAATACTATAATGGGTATTATCAGACCAATATATGTTTTAAAATTAAAATAATGTGATTTTAGGATTTTTTTTACTTATTTTATAAAGCCTTAGTGATTCCTCCAAAATTTTTAATGTACTTTATGATTTTAAATTCATTTCTTTAATAAAATGCATCACCTCCACATAAAAAAGGATAATATTTTAATATATTAGGACATTGGCCTTATAAAATAATTTTTTCCACTCTACTTTTGAAAATTCCATGTTCAAAAACCATTGGAAGGTTTGTGGTTTTGAATATTTAATTGTATAGATTCCAAAACCTATGTTTGAGAAATATTAAAGAATCCCCCTCTCATTTCCTATATAAAATCACACAATCTCGCACTTCTATTCACTAAAAATACTTGTATCACGTCCATACTCTTCCCACCCTTCTCTAGAATCCTCCCAAGGTACCTCAATCTCCCAAGAAGTGTCTCTCAAGCCTCTCCCAATCCTTTGGTATCACACATCCAAGTAAGGGATTTCTTCCTTTCCCATTTTTATCCAAGTTTCTTTATATTGTTATACATTTTTATTTTCAATTAAAATGTTGGGGTATGATTTATAACCTCGTACATACTGCCCTCTTTATGTTTTAATTATTAGATACCACTTTCTCTCTCATTAATTCCTTCCATGTACACCCGTTACCATGTCGAAATTCTGTAAGGGATTTCTCTCTTCTTATTTCCATTCAAGAATTTCTTCTATATTGTGCATCTAAATTCTATTTCATATGTTGTGATATTATATTCCATGATCCCATTAATTTCTTTTTCATGTATAAATCATGATATACCCTTTCATCTCTCATAAACCCAACTTATGGATTTCCTTATGATGTCATTATGCTGCTGAAATTGCACCGTAATTTTCCAAGCCAAAATTATTGTGTAGTGAATACCATACCCGTTTCTCTATCAAGTTTATTCACCTTTATTCACATATAATTATTGAATGGAACTTAAATATATGTATTATACATTCTTTGATCATGGAATAATTTATGATTTTTAATGATTTCATGTTATATGATCTATGTGGCACACTTATGCATGAAATTAAATGTTTATGAAGGGTGCACCCTAATAGCGCTCCAATACATTGGGTAATATTTAGTATCATGATACACCATGTGAAATGAGGTTTTACTCATACTAATTCATGTAAGATGAGGATTTACTCAGGCTAATTCATGTGTAATGAGGGTTTACTCATCCTAATTCATGTGAAATGAGGGTTTACTCATGCCAATCCATGTGCAATGAGCCTTACCTCGTGCTAATATCATGTTGTAGGTTGTTGTCACACTTCCATGTTATGATAATCATTCTATATCATGCCTTTATGTTCATTTTTCTCTTATTATCCATTGATATTCCTATTGCCTAACATGTATTTTATTCTTCATGTTATGCCTTGTTTACTCCCTTATTGGGCTTTATAGCTCACCTCTTTCTTATGTATGTCCTCAGGTTATCCCATGCAGTGTTAAGTATGAAGGAATGAGTTGGTTAGGTCAAAGAAGTTTGAAATAAAGATATTTTATTTTATGTATTAAGTTGTCATGTAATGTTCCTAATCCCCAAAGACACTAGACCTATTGATCTTATGGGTTATATTAAGTGAAAGTTTATGTAATAAATCATGTTTAAGTGTGTAATAAAAATAAGGGTTATTATAGTTGGTATCAAAGTATTGGTTTGATTATTTTTGCGATTAGGAATAGAAAACCCTAGCGAAAGACTTAGGGATAAGACTAGGTATAATAAAAACATCCCTAAATTTTGGTGAGTATAAAGTAAGTGGTTTATCAAGAAAATAAATCCTTGTTTGGATACGAACAAATAGAGGTTCCTCTGGAATATATATATTTAGGGGTAAACGCCGAAAACACTTCTTTGAGCTAGAATCGAACAGGAACTGGTGCACGAAAATGGGCATTGCAGCACTATTGGTTCGACCCAGGGGATATTCTTTGGTAAATTCAAAATCTTATTACAAACCATTATTAAGGGAAAAAAGCAAGAGCCCATAAGAATATACATTATAAGATAGATCATGAGTAACTTAGATTGAATCCTAGAAATTCATAAGTTAAGGAACGAAATGTAATTTATAAGTTATACCTTTAATGTCATTTAATTCCCCTTTATGTGTTAAAATACTTACCCCTAATTTTCCTTTTATTCTATCCAATGGCTGGTAATAGGATGATTAGAGCTAACAACTGATGTGAAGATCAATGTGATGACTATTCTAATGAGATGCTCAATCCGATGGGAGCAGGAATCACAAACTTTGTCATGATAATGTCTTAGTTAAATCAAGTTCTGAATATAAACATGGGTCAAGAGGAACTTACACCCCCCCCCCAAGAAATAATAAGTTGAAATTGAGAGATTCATGAGACAAATGCCACCTACTTTCAATGGATTATCTGATCTCTCAATTTTCAAACAATGGATCAACTCCATTGAGAAGATCTTCTCTATCCTTCAATGTTATGAACAGGAGAAGGTTATTATGGTTTCTTATTATATGGAGGGTGAAGCTGATCAATGATGGACATTGATCAAAAATACAAAGCCCGAGGAAGAGATCTAGGTGTTGGAATGGAAGGATTTACAGAAAATGTTTTTCGATAAATATTTTCCTCGCACCCTCCAAAGATGGAAAGGGACTTCCTTGCCCTCAAGAAAAAAGTTGACGAATCCATTGTAGCGTATGAGGAAAACTTCACAAAAATTTGATGATATGCCTCTATCTTTGTCATTACCCTAGAATGCAAGGTTGATCGCTTCTTTGGTGGGCTAAAACCTAGCCGAAAAAAGACCTAGTGATCCATGACTTCGATAGCTATGAGTAAATTGTATGATGTGCTCACAACGTTAAAATGGAGATCAGCTAATCTCAGGGGTATCATCGGGATAAAAAGTATAAAGTGGACTTTACTTCTGGAAGTCTGATGGATAAATCCAATGGTGCTAAGAAATTTCAGCACCCCACTTGCCAAATGTGTGGAAAGTAGCACCCTTAAAATTTCCTAAAGGGGATGAGGAAATTCTTTTGGTGTGTAAAAGAAGAGCTCTTAGCCATTAATTACTGACAAGAAAATCCATTGTTGTGATAGAGGATAGGAATGCTCCGTTCAACCCTCGATGCATTGTTCATTGCTATAACTTCAAAGAACCAGGGCACCTTGAAAACCAGTTCCCTAATCTAAGGGTTTTCATAGGCAACCAACAACCTCCAAGGTAGAAAGGGAGAGCGTTTACCATCACTACTACCTAAGTGAAGCCCGATGAAAAAGTGGGGACAATTACTCTAGTTATTCCTTCAATAATAGAAAACGTACTTTTTGATCCTGGTTCTACGCATTATTTTATATCCCAAAAGTTTAGTAGAACAATCCAAACACCACCACAAATCATTAAAGTAGAGATTTCAGTGAGAATGTAAAATTGGGGAAATTATTGTATCCCATGAATATAAATCCTCCCCTGTCACAATTTTTAGATTGAACTTCTTGGAGAACCTGGTCATACTCTCTCTGGTGGACTTTGATGAAATTATTGGCATGGATTGGATTTCCCTATATAAAGCCAAAATAAATTTCCATAAGAGGGAAATAACTCTTTATATAGAGGAACAACCCTCAATTCTGTTCAAGTTCAAGTAGGATGATGAATCTTCTTTATAACCATCATCTGAATCATGGATATTACTTCCTTATGGGCACATATATCTTTCTCGGATGATTGATTCTAATGAAGGACCCATCCTAGAATCCATTCCTATTATGAGAGAATTCACTGATGTGTTTCCTGAGGAATTTCTCGGTCTTCCTCATAGAAGAGATGTTGAATTCTCGATTGATCTTATACTTGGGGTGTGGCCAATATTCAAGACTTCGTATATAATGGTTGTTTTGGAGCTTAAGGAGAAAAATAAATAACTACATAAGAATCTATATAAAGGGTTTATATGCCTAAGTGCTTCACCATGGGGTGCACCAGTCCTCTTCATCAAGAAGAAGGATGGGTCAATGCGCCTTTTCATTGATTATCATGAGCTCAACAAAAACACAATAAAGAACAAGTATTCTTTTCCATGAATTGATGAATTGTTTGATCGCTACATGGAGCACAATACTTCTCCAAGGTTGATCTGCGGTTGGGATATTACCAAGTAAGGGTGAAGAAGGAGGATATCTCCAAGACTTCTTTTCATATAAGGTACGAGCACTATGGATTCATAGTAATTCCTTTTGGACTCACTAATGCTCCAGAAATCTTAAAGGACATGATGAATAGATAATTTAGATATTACCTTGACAAATTTGTGTTAGACTTTATAGAAAATATTCTAATATACTCTAAAAATAAGGAGAATCATGAGGAGTACCTAATAACTATACTAGAGACCTTGAAAAAAAAATATCTATGTAAAGTACAACAAATGTGAGTTCTGGTTGAAGGAAGTCTCATTCTTAGAGAATATCATCACAAGCAATGGGATATATGTGGATCCATCCAAGACAAATTCAATTGAGGTATGTCTAAGGCCAACATCTGTGATAGATATCCATATATTCCTTTGGTTAGCTGGATATTATCGCTGATTTGTGAGAAATTTCTCATGATTGTAAAACCCTCTTACCAAGCTAACTCGGAAGGGAGTCAAGTTTTCTTGGAATCATGAATGCTAAGAGTGGTTGAAGGAGTTGAAAAGGAGGCTTATCACTACACCCATGCTCACACTACCCACAAGTGTAGAACTTTTCGTAATCTTAAATGATGATTTAAATAAGGGCTTGGGCTGTGTGTTGATGCAAAATGAAAAAGTAATTTCCTATTCCTCAAGGAAGTTGAAATTTCATGAGCAAAACTATCCAACACATGATCTGGAATTGGCTGCAGTGATCTTCACTTTGAAAATTTGGTGAAATTACCTCTTTGGGGAAAAGTGTGAAATATATACAGAATAAAAAAGCCTCAAGTATATATTCACATATAAAGAGATGAACATGTGCCAGTAAAGATTTTTAAATCTAATCAAATACTTTGACTTCTCAATTCACTACTATCCATGGAAAGGGAATAAACTGGAAGATGCTCTAAGTAAAAATGATCCAGAAACTCTTTCATTGATGATTATTTAAAAGTATAAAATCTTATTAGATTTTATGAATATGGAAATTGGAATCATAAAGAAGGGAACATCATCAATCCTTTTACAAATGATTTATCAACTGTCTCTTTTAGAAAGGTTAAAGGATGCTCAAAAGGGTGATGTGGGAATTCAGAAGAAAGAGGAAACTATAAGAAAAGGTAAATCCTTGGAGTTTAATGTTAATGAATAAGTAATTGTGAGATTTGGGACAAGACTATCTATTTTATCAAATCTGGAGTTAAAGAAAGAAATTTTAGTTGATGAAAATAGTTCAAATTTCTCTATTAACTCATGAAACACACAGATGTATCAAGATATATAATAGAATTATTAGTGGGATAACATGAATAAGGATATCTCTGAGTTTACATAAAATTTTAGGGTATTTCATAAAGTGAAGGATGAGAGGAAGAAGTCTAAGTGGGTGATGCAACCATTACCCATACCAACATGGAAATGGGAAGACATCACCATGGACTTTGTCACTAGAATTCTGAAGACATAAAAAGGAAACAATACTATCCAGGTTTTTGTGGATCATCTTACAAAGACTATAAACTTCATTGCAATTTGGGAGTATTTCTCATTGGATCAACTGGAATGAATATATATCAGATAAGTGATAATCCAGCATGGTGTACCACTGTTAATTGTATCTAATCGAGATCCAATATTCACCTCTATGTTCTGGAAGAGTATCCAACACACTCTAAATATTGATCTGAACTTTAGTACGACTTATCATCCTCAAAATGATGGCCAATATGAGCAGAATATCCAAACACTTGAGGACATGTTGAGAGTATGCTCAATGGACTTCAAAAGAGTATGAGATCAACATCTTCCTCTGGTTGAGTTCTCTTACAAAAACAGCTTCCACTCAAGCATCCAAATGGCACCTTATGAAGCCTTTTATGGGAAGAGGTGTATAACACTGTCATGTTGGGATAAAGTTGGGGAGCGAAAACTTCTAGGTTCAGAAATGGTCAAAGAAACGGTGAAGAAGGTTAAGACCATCCAATAGCACATCAAAGATGCTCAGAGTCGACAAAAGTGTTATGCTGACAACCATCGACGAGACCTAGAGTTTGATTTTGGAGATATGGTTTTCCTCTACATATCTCTGTGGAAGAGGATGATGAGATTTGGGATGAAGGGAAAGCTTAGTCCAAGGTACATCGGCCCTTTTGAGATCCTTGATTGCATTGGAGTAGTGGCCTATCAACTAGAACTCCCACAAAACCTATCTCATGTACATGATATATTCCATGTATTAATATTGAAGAAGTAAAAAATCTAACCCATCACATGTACTCAATCAAAAGGTGGTACCATTGGAGAATTTCCTCTCCTATGAAGAGAATCTGGTGAAAATCTTGGATCATAGGTAAAAAGTTCTATGAAAAAAATATAATGTGCCTCATCAAAGTGTTGTGGAGAAACCAAAAGTATGAAGAAGCAACATGGTAACTAGAGGAAGTGATGAGGCAGAGTTACCCTCATATGTTTTAGTGTGGTAAAAAGAAATTTCGAGGGTGAAATTTCTTAAGGGGGGAATGTTGTAACGACTCGATAATTTATGAATAAAATTTCATTTCTTTTAATTTCTTATAGAAAACACATGCACTCTTTTTTTTATTGGGTTTATATGAATATTAAGTATCATTACCATTGATAATATATAAATTGAATAGTGGTCACATGACTGGTATAAATATAAGGGTTTTAAAAAGATTCTATTCAACACATACAAAAGAGAGGATGGCCTCATCTAGTAGTATCAAACTGTACGAAGCTCATTTGTCGGAGCTTGAAAATGAGGTAGGGTTGTTGGGATTCATTCTTTACCAATCCCAACCCAAGCTTCAACACATTATGCTTGAATGGAATCACCTACGGGAGAAGTTCAAGTTAATAGAGATTACCACCCGGATAATGTTATCTGAGCCACCCCAAGAGTTTGTCATTATCTCACACCCTACCTTTAGGTCATATACGGGTGTTATAATGGTTTATGTAATAATGTATTAGTTACTTACTATTTAATCCTTTTTTATAAGTAAAATTCTTATTCTAACAATTTCTTTATGGGAATAGTCTTTCTTAAAAAAATGATGAATTTGATGAATTGATTTTTTAGGTAAAAATGATACTTTTGGGAAATATATAAATTATTATATTAAAATAAAGTATTTATTAATAATATTATAATAAAATCTTATAAATTATGATTATATCAGTTCCTTATCTGTAAATGATTAGGTAATCAGTTTGATAAGAGTTATATTTTTATACGATAAAATAGATAGTGTATTTTTTAAAAGAATTTATTTTAAGAAATTAATGAATTTTTTAAATAACCAATATTTTAATAAAATATTATTATCAAGTTAATTTTATGAATAATAAATGACTATATAATTTTTATGAAGTCAAATGTAATTTTTATCAAGGTTTGAAAACTGTTTTTGTAAAAACCCGTGAATTTTCAATAAATGTCAGTTTTCATTTTAAAAGATAAAATTCACATATTTAGAAAATTATTTAGATAAAATGAATATTATTTTTGTAATTATTAAATTTAAATTATCCAACAGTGAATTTTTCATAATTTTCTGAGACAGTCGAATTTTTGGGTAAAAATTAAATATAGTATAAATAAAATATGTGTTTTATGACATCATAATGACCCAAAAATAATTTAATAAATACTATAATGGGTATTATAAGCCCAATATAAGTTTTTATATTAAAATAATGTGATTTTATATTTTTTTACTTATTTTATAAATCCTTAGTGAATCCTCCAAAATGTATAATATACTTTATGATTTTAAGTTCATTTCCTTAATAATGTGACACATCTTCACATAAAAAATGATAATATTTTAATATTTTTGCCCATTGGACTTATAAAATACTTTTTTCCTCTCTAATTTGTAAAAAACCAAGGTCAAAAACCATGGTAAGGTTTTTGGTTTTGAATATTTAATTATATAGATTCCAAAACCTAAGTTTGTGAAATATTAAAGAATTTCCCCCTCATTTCCTATATAAACCCACCAAAGCTCCCACTTCTCTTCACTAAAAATAATTTTTCATGTCCCTAATATTACCTCCCATATATATAATCCTCCAAAGGCGCCCCAATATCCCAATAATCCTCTATCAAGCCTCTCCCAAGCCTTTGGGATCACACATCCAAGTAAGGGATTCCTTCCTTTCCCATTTTTATCTAAGTTTCTTTATGTTGTTATACCCTTTTATTTTAAATTAAAAATGTTGGGGTTTGATTTTTCACCTCCCCCATACTTCCCTTCATATTTTTTAATGATTATATACCACTTTATCTCCCATTAATTCTTTTTGTGTACACCCGTTACCATACCGAAATTCCATAAGGGCTTTCTCTCTTCTTATTTCCATTCAAGTATTTATTCAATATTATGCATCTAGATTCCATTTCATATATTGGGATATTATGTTCCATGATCCCCTTACTATCTATTTCATGTATAAATTATCATATACATATTTCTCTTTCATCAACCCAACTTATGGATTTCCTTATGACGTCGTTGTGCTGCCAAAATTGCACCGTGATTTTCCAAGCCAAAAATCAATATGTAGTGAATACCATACTTGTTTATCTATCAAGGGTATTCAAATTTATGAATATATACATATTTAATGGTAATTACATGTATTTATTCCACATTCCTTGATCTTGTAATAACTTATGATGTTGAAGTATTCCATGTTATATGATCTATGTGGCACACTTATACATGAAATTAAATAATTATGAAGGGTGTGCCCTGATAGTGCTCCAATGCATTGAGTAATTTTTATTATCATGATACATGATGTGAAATGAGTGTTTAATCATGATAATTCATGTTCAATTAGGTTTTAATCATGTTAATTCATGTGCAATGAGGGTTTACTCATTGTAATTCATGTGCAATGAGGGTTTACTCATGCTAATCCATGTTCAATGAGCCTTGCCTCATGCTAGTATCATGTTGTATGTTGTTACCGCACTTCAATTTTATGATAATCATGTTATATCATGCCTTTATATTCATTTTTATCTTATTATCCATTGATATTCCTATTGCCTGACATGTATTGTATTCTTCATGTTATGCCTTGTTTACTCCCTTAGTGGGCTTTATATCTAACCCCTTTCTTATGTATTCCCTCAGGTTATCCCATAGAGTGTTAAGTACAAAGGAATGAGTTGGTTATGTAAAAGAAGTTTGAAATAAATATGATTTATTTTATGTCTTAAGTTGTCATGTAATGTTCCTAATCCCCAAAGACACTAGACCTCATGATCTTCTGGGTTGTATTAAGTGAAATTTTATGTAATAAATCGTGTTAAAGTCTGTAATAAAAAGCAGGGTTGTTATATAACCTGTATTCATATTTTTGAATATTAATAAACCTATTATCATGTCATTAATGTTATTCTATGTAACATAGTATGTGGTAATGTCCCAAGAGTATTTGTCGCACTAACTGGTCATGGAAGTTCCCTACTATGATGAGAACCTGAAAGTGTTGCGACACTATTCTTGAATATATATTCTATAGCTAGATGATATCATTTTAGGGACACAAATGATATGGGCTATCAGGGGTAGAGACTCATAGGACTTTGAGTCACCTTCTCATGGTGTACTCCCTTGGTAATATCTGGTAAGATATTATGATAATGAGACCCACTAGTAGGAAATCCACATTTCTATGTATAATTGGATATTCCTATCCATGGATGTTTGTATTAATCCTTAGAATTTAATATTATTATTAATAAATATTATGAGTCACATACTTTGATGTATTTATGAAAACCATGATGACATATTTCTATGGCAATGTAGGATACGTTGGGTGCATCATGAGTAATATTACATTAATAAATAATGTGAGAAAGGATTTATCCATTCTATTTTAATAGAATTTGATATCTTAGTCCCTTTGATTGAAATTATATATCCTAAATAAATACATGGACATGGTGTTTGATGGGTAATTTAATTTTTCAAGAAATCAAAGAAAAATACATCAAGCACTTTGGTTAATGGCACCATCATGTAACCAACTTGATTAGAGATAATGTAATAAAGGGATTATATTACACAGTAAGAGTCTGTATGAGGTAACATGTCATTATGGAATTAACTTCTTTCTCTATGGTTACCTTGGCATGTTTCTTGATCTTAACCTTGTTCTTTATGTTGCTTCACCTAATGCCACTGAGAAAGAGGCCTAGAGGGTCACAAACTAAGTGTATCTATAATATCAATTAAATAATATATTATTATTATTTAAAAATTTGAATAAATATCATTCTCACACATGGTTTAATAATCATTCATGTATTATTGATCATATATAAATATTTATTTGTTATTTATTAAATGTAATATTTAATTATTTATTGTAAAATAATACCGTGATGTTTATTTAATAAATAAATAGATATTATTCAAGAACTGATAAATATTATGGAGGAATAACATACCATGATTTTAGGTCTGATGAGAAAATGATAAGTATTGATTATTATTTGATAAAATAATTTTTAATTTTAATTTGTAAGTTAAACACATGTCAAAAAATATTATTATTATTATTATTATTATTATTTGAAAAGGGTTTTTTATATGATTAAATAAATAATTAAAGGTTCTTGTGAAATTATTTTATTTTAACCCTAGTGATATATAAACTCAGTTATGTTATTTTCTTAATAGAACAAATCATTTGTTTGGGTGTGCACAATATAATTAGAGAATTCTCTCAAGCCCTTGAGATCTCTCTTCTCCAAGATCACACCTAAGAATGGAGATAAATATTTCTCCACTAGATCATGGAGAACTATTTGTAATCAATTCTCATAAAGTTCACAGGCAAATGATGCAAGAATAAAGATCTATCTTTCTAGTACCTAGAGATTCTTTCTTTGATGTCTAGAGATTTGTGGAACACGTGTGGATCATCTCTAGAGGTAATATATGCTTGATTCCTACAATGCAATGATGGTGCATCACAGATTTGTTACCAAATCTATCAACGAAGAAATAATTCCATCAGGTAAATTCTTATATAATTAAATTAATTATAAATAATATGTGATGATCCTCTCTCTCTCTTATTCAGGCATGATTCGCGTTAGCTGCCTTATTTTATTAAATTCCATTGAACATAGCATTTATCATCATGTATATCGCATATTGATCATTTAACGTGACAAAAATAAATGTTGGGCACCATCCATTTCATTCTTCTTTTGTGCCTGAAACCTACAAGTAGATTTAGAGTCATCACATGATTATTTATAATTATTTAAATATTGTTTATTAGTTTAAGAATTTTTAATTTAGTTTTCAATTCAAGTTTAATTGTTATTTTAATCCAAATTGTGAGATCTTCTTCTTCCTCCTTCATTTATCATAGATCTAATCTAATTGATAAATTTAATGAAAAAAATAAAATCGAAGATATCATCCATAGGTGCGAAGGATTCTGGCTAGGTAACATAGGATTATATGTTGTGTAATAGGAGTTACACACCATGTACTTGTGTTCAATGCATCAAGAATTAATTTGGTAATTAATTCAAATTGTTTGAATTGATGATGAGTGGTGCATTTATTACTTAGAACATGTGTTGACCAGGCCAGGGTGGTTCACGGTCAACCATATTTCAGGCTCTATATCCCATGTACATGGAATGTAGTCCCTTTGAGTCATAGATGGGCCATGTGTTTTATACATGGCCGACCTAACTGGTGACCATGTATCTCAGATTCCACACATTGTGTAGCCCCTTTTACATTCCATGTACTCCATTTTTTCTGAGGTATGATTTACACACTAAGTCCCAAGGCATGTACCTCAGATAGATAGTGAGAGATGTACACACTATGTAGCTCACCTGTACATGTCATCTACTTATACCAAATTACACAGATTTAAAAATATATATATATTATATTATTTAAACCTTGAGGAATTTTATTGTGTGTGGTTATTAAGTTTATAATACATTCCATGTGATGGGTTTTAATATTTATATATATATAAATGTTTAATTAATATCTACATAATGTTCAGATATGCATATCATGTATAAATCATAATACAGTTGTTACTCTACGTATATTGAAGCATAACATGTGACCAAAAAATCATGTAATTCATGTAATCGTTAAGTTGATAATAAACATCATGAAATTACATGATAATTCATTTATTCCATATGTTACAATAGTA
Source organism: Viscum album (assembly GCA_963277665.1). Classification (NCBI taxonomy): domain Eukaryota; kingdom Viridiplantae; phylum Streptophyta; class Magnoliopsida; order Santalales; family Viscaceae; genus Viscum; species Viscum album. Next base: position 129,745,045 of record OY728163.1, read on the forward strand.
AACAATTTACTAGTATAATACATGTTGGGTAGAATCGAATGGGTATTCACCGTGATACCTCCAAGGTACATTTATGTAAATAGTTAATTTTAAATAAATTTATTTAATTTGTTTAAATTAATGATGGATGAGAATGTCAAGTAAATTCATATGATAATTAAGATAAAAGAATTGATTAATTAAGGATGATAATTGATTGATTTGAGCATGATTTATCTTAAATAAGAATTATTAAGAATTGAATGCTAGTTTTATTAAATGCATAATTCATTGAATGCATGTGGATGATCATAAGCATAGAACAAACCTTTGTATGATATTTTTTTTATTTAATTTATTATTAAATTAAATTGTTGGACCATGTTCCTTCTCTCCTCTTATTATGTAAGGGCATGCATGCCCATAGTTTCTGTTATATAAACCCTTTTCCCATCACCTACATGTGAGAAAAATCATATGTAATGTATAGAGCTCCCAAGATAGTGGAGGTGGTTCAAGTTTAGAGATGAGGAGAAACCAATCCAAGAGAGATATAGAGGTGGATAGGTGGAAATATGCAACATGAATCTTAATTGGTTCAAGGTGTTTTCCCCCTAGGTCAATAGTTAGTTTATGAAATTCTAGATAAACTAAACATTATTAAAATATCATGATCATACCACTTTATCATTTTTTTCTGTCAAGTTGCATGGTTATTTCATTATGAATGTTTTTTCATGAACACGTGGATTAATTAAATTAAAAAGCATGAAAGATAGAACTAAGATAAATTGGATTATGCATAAATATTATCTAAGTCATGGTTAATCACCTAATTAAATCCAATTAATATTAACAAGAATGTGATAAAGATAATAATTATAAATTTATACATAAATGATAAAATCCTTCGATTATATATATTAAGTAGGTATAACCTTCCACTATTTCAGTTAAAATCAAACCATATTTCAAAGTTCTTCAACAACCAAAGTTGCGGCGTTTTCAATTATCTAGGAATTATAACTTGAAGTTTTGGGTTGACATAACTTATTTTACATCAAGGGTTGACTTACAAAGTAGGAATTGGTGTAATTAAGAATAAAGGATTGAGGAAATAAAATTTAAATATTTCAGGATTGGGGAGTCCACTCAACAAATCAAGGAACTGTGAGTTAATGCAGCTGGAATTTGGAATTCCTACCTAAGACCATTTGAGTTTCTTTACCAACAAAATGTGGGGTAATGAGAAGGTAAATATGGATCCTTTACACTATAATGTGAAATAAATTGGATATTCTTAATCCAATGGTGAGGTCTATTGGGTTTTGATAAAATAGTGGGAGACAAATAAATATATTATTTATTTATTTATTTGACTAAATTTTATGAGATAAAGTAATAAAATTATTCTTTTCCTATTTATAGAAATAGAAATAAAAATTACATCAAACATATCATTAATATCCATATTTGTGAAGGAAAATATTCCCATTGGAAAAAAATTACAAGAATGGAAAAGGCTCTTATATGTCATCCTTCACCATGAAAGGAAATTATATGTGCTGGAAGAACCTTTTATTAAACTACCTAGAAATGAGGCTAAGAGTTAATAACCTATGAGAAACATTTTAATGATTCCAAATATGTTCAATGTTTCATTCAATAGTCCATGTATAATAAGATTTTGAAGAAATGCGAGGACATCGATGTGTATATCATGATGTCTCTCCTTTGGGATCTCTATCAAGAGAAGGTGAGACAAGAGAGGTATGAGATAAATGCTTTGTTTACAAATAATATTGGAGTGTCTACACTAGATGGGCCTCATGTAGTCAAGCTTATTGGCTATATTTAACGCTTATACATGTTAGGGATTAAATTTCAAAATGAATTGCATTCAGATATCATATTTTCATCACTTCCCAAGACCTTCTCTAGTTTTTTTTAATTATAATATGAGAAATAATAAGAAGTATATTTCATAGCTTCTTAATTTAATTATCATTTTTGATAAGGACATGGAGGATGGTAAAACCATATTCCTTATGGTGAATAAGAAAAATAAGAATATGGAAAAAGGGATCAAGACTCATAAACAGTCTAAAGCTCCTGAGTACCTTCCTTCCAAGAAGAATAAGATCCAAATATTGGGAAAATAAAAGGATATAGTATGTTTTAAATGTGGAATATCATGCCACTAGAAGAGGAAATACACATATAAGCAAGGGGAAACTAAATGTGCATTCATTATCAAGTGTAATCTTTCAATATCTACACATTGGGTATTAGATATAGCTTGTGGGGATCACATCTATATCCAAATGCAGGAACCAAGTAGATTTCAAAATATTTATAGAGTAGAGGTGGATCTAAGACCAAATAATGGAGTGAGGCCAGCTACCCTAGCCATTTGTGACTACCACCTTTCATTTCCAATGGGAATTATTTTGCTTTTAAAAGATTTTTATTATGTACCTACAGTTACAAATAACATGATTTTTGTATCACGCCTAGATACAGATGTGTTTATTTTCATGTTGGGAAATAAAATTTATTTATTTTATAAAGATAGTATATGTTATGGTATGGAACATTTAAATAATTATCTTTATGTATTAAATTACAAAAACTGAGTTTTGGCAATTGATAATGAATCATGTTCACATGACTCATATAACACCCAACTTTGGCATCACTGTATTGGTCATGTAAACAAGAAACATTTAACAAAACTCTATTAAGATGGTTATTTAAACTCCTCTGATCTAAAACCGCTTAAAATATTTCATTCTTGTTTACAAATAAAAATAAACCAACCACTATTTGGTGGATAGGGTGAAAGGGCCACAAAGATTTTAGGATTGGTACACACTGATGTGTGTGGACAATTTCTAGTAGAATCTAGAGGTGTATATTCTTACTTCATAACTTTTACTGATGAGTTGAGTAGATATTTCAATATATACTTAATGAGGTATAAGTCAAAGTCCTTTGAGAAATTAAAGGAATTCAAGAATGAAGTAGAGAAAAAACTTGGTAAGAAGATAAATAATATTTGATTAGATCGATGTGGTGAATATCTTAACCAAGAGTTCATTGAATTTATATGGGAGTTTGGGATTCTATCTCAACTCACTCCACCTTATACACCATAGTGAAATGGTGTTAGTGAAGTTAAGAACTATACCTTGTTAGACATGGTAAGGTTGATGATGAGTCATGTAGATCTTTAATTAACCTTTTGTGGATATGCATTATAAACTACTGCATACATATTAAATTGATTTCCAACTAAAGTGGAAAATGAAATTCCCTTTGAGTTATGGAGTGGAAATAAACCTTCTTTGTCGCATACATGTTTATGGGGTTACGAGGCATTTGTTAAGGTCTTATCATGCAACAAACTAGAACCTTGAGACATAAAGTGTATCTTTGTAGGGTATCCTAAGGAAACAAAAGGATACTACCTATAAAACCCCTCAGACAAGAAATTGATTATCCCGAGACAAGGATTATTTCTTGAGAGGGAGAACATACTAAAAAAGGATAGTGGTAGAAATATTGACTTCAATGAAGTTGATGCTCATGATATAAAAGAGTTGGAGGAGGAATAGGTTTCACATGTCCTTGTGGAAGAAGTAGTTCTTGAAACAAAAGTATTGCATATGAGAACAAGAGAGGTAAGAGAACCAGAGAGATATAGTATTCTAGTCACCGAAGATGGTGACTAATTATTGTTTGAAAATGATGAACCACTCTCCTATAAAGAGGCAGTAGAGAGCTCAAAATCTGTAATATGGAAAGAATCCATAAATTATGGATTGGATTACATGTATCAGAACTAAGTTTGGGTTTTGGTCGATGCGCTAGATTATGTAAAGCCTGTTGGATGAAAATTGGTATTCAAGAGGAAACTGGAACTGGAATTTAAATTAAATACCTATAAAGAAAGGCTGGTGGATAAAGGGTTTAAACAACATAAAAGAATTAACTATGATTAAACCTTTTCATCGATTTCTATGTTTAAATTCATAAGAATTATACTTTCTATAACAGCATACCATGACTATGAGATTTTTCAGATGGATGTAAAAACTACATTTATTAATGGGAACCTTCAGGAAGATGTCTATATGACACAACTAGAAGGGTTTGTGACTCCATGTGATTCAAAAAGTATTTACAAGTTGTATAGATCCATTTATGGATTGAAGCAAGAATCCAGGTCATGGAATATTTAATTTGATAAATCCATAAAATAATTTGGTTTCATTAAGAATGAATGTGAGTCATGTGTTTACAAGTTGTTTAGTGGTAATGTAGTCATTATCATAGTATTATATGTTGATAAAATATTACTTATTGGAAATAACATATAAATCTTACAGTCTGTTAAGGACTGGTTAAACAAGTGTTTCTCTATAAAGGACTTAGGTAAAGCAATATGTATTCTAGGGATTAATATCATTCGTGATAGATCCAAGAGGATTCTTAAACTAAGTCAAAGTACATATGTTAACCAAATACTAAATATATTTAGTATGGAACAATCAAAGAGGGTATTGGTTACGGTGACACATGGTTTATATATTTCTAAGAAAATTTATCCTTATACACAATAGGAGAAAGAGAGAATGAGGAAGATCTTATACACTTTAGTGATAATATCAATCATGTATTCCATGTTATGTACAAGAATTAATGTGTCATATGCATTGAGCATGATAGTTAGATATCAAGCAGATCTAGGAAAATAGTATTGGTTTGTTTTTAATGCTATCCTTAAGTATCTGAGAAGAACTAAGGATATGTTCCTAGTGTGTGGAGGAGATGAGGATCTGGTCATTAGGGATTATACTTATTCTAGTTTTCAGACAGATTATAATGATCTAAAGTCGTAGTTAGGATATGTTTTTTATATCAACAGAGGATCTATGAGATGGAAGAGTTCAAAGCAGCCAGTTGTTACTAATTCTACAGTGCAGTCTGAGTATATAGTGGCTTATGATGTAGCCAAGGAAGCTATTTGGATTTGAAACTTTGTCTAGGAGCTTCATGTGGTGCCTAGTAGTAAAGACCCTATCACATTGTATTGTGGAAATACTACAGTGGTGGATCTTATAAAAGAGACAAGGCCATACCAAAAGACAAATCACATACTCTAGAAGTATCACCTCTTGGGATATTTTCATCAAAGGGGTGAAGTTATAGTAAGTAGGGTTCCTACAAAAGAGAACGTGGTGGAACCATTGACTAAAGTACTATCTTAATAGATTCATGAGTATTATGTGAGAGCTATAAGACTAAAGGTTGTTATAATTTGGCTCTAGTACAAGTGGGATTGTGTTGGATTTTGTGATCTAGAACCAACTTTTGTGTATGCTCTTGGTAATATCTAGTAGAATATTTTGAGAATGAGACCTTCCAGTAGAAAATCAGCATTTCTATATATCATTGGATATTCCTATCTATAGATGTATGTATTTATCCTTATAATTTAAAATTATTATTAATTAATATTAAGATTCATGTACTTTGATATATTAATGAACACCATGATGACATATTTTCATGTCAAGGTATGATATGTTGGGTGCGTCGTGAGTAATATTGCATTAATGAAAAATACAAGAAATGATTTGTGCCTTATTTTTTAACATAGGTTTATATCTCATGAACTTTTATAGAAATTATATATCCTAAATAAATCCATGGACATGGTATTTGATAGGCAAGTAAATTTTATGAAAATCAAAGAAAGAGACATCGAGCACTTTGGTTTATTGCACTAGCATACAATCTTCTTGATTAGAGATATCGTGATAAAGGTATTATATTAAATAGTAAGAATCTATATGAGGTAACATGTCATTTTAGAATTAACTTATTTCTCTATGGGTGACTTGGCATGTTTCTAGGTGTTATCCTTAGAATTTAGGCTGCTTCACCTAATGCCACTGACAAAGAGGCCTAAATGGTCACACACTAAGTGTATCCAGAATCTTAGTTAAATAATATATTATTATTATTTTACAAGTTGAATAAATATTATTCCCACACGTGGATTAATAATTATTCATACATTCTTGATTTCATATAAATATTTATTTTCTATTTAGTAAACATAATATATATTTATTTATTGGTGAATAATGTAGTGATATTTATTTAAAAAATAAATAGACATTATTCAAGGTCTAATAAATATTTTAGAGGAATGAAAGACCTGGATTTTAGGTTTGGTGAGATAATAATAAATATTGAATATTATTTTATTAAATAATATTTAATTTCAATTCACAGGTTAAGATAATTTTGAGAAATTATATTATTATTATTATTTTTTTACATAGGAAAATTATTTTATTTTAACCCTAGAAATATATAAACCTAGTTATGTTATCTTCTCAATAGAATAATTAATTTTTTTGGGTTTTTTACAACATAATTGGAGAATTATTTCAATCCATTGAGATCTATCTTCTCCAAGATCGATCCCAAGAATGGGGAGAAATATTCATCCACCAGATCAAGGAGAACACTTTGGATGAAATTCTCATAGCGATCAAAGGCAGGTGATGAAAGTGAAAGGATATTCCATTCTAGAACCTAGAGATTATTTGGGTGATTTCTGGAGATTTTTGGAACACGTGTAGATCATTTCTAGCGGGAATCTGCACTGGATTCCTACAACGTAATGATAGTTCAATGCAGACTTGTTACCAAATCCATAAATGAATAAATAATTCAATCAAGGTAATTTTTATTTAATTAAATTAATTATAAATAATATGTGATGATCCTCTCTCTATGATTCTGGTGTGATTCATGTTGAATGTCTTCTTTGATTAAATTCCACTGAACATGGAATTTATTGTCATGTAGATCTCAAATTGATCATTAAACATGACAAAATGCAATGTTGGGCACTGCTTATTGTACGCTTCTCATTCACCCAAAACCTACAAGGTGGAAAATCAAATATAGTATCATATAGAAGCTGATATGTTGGAATCATCTCTTATGTTGTAGCATGGTATGCTACCTAGTTAAAAACTTCACCCTCATTTAGATCAATAATTTTGATTATATTTTGTAGTTAAGTACACTGTAAAGATATTAAAATTGAATTAAAAAATGTATGAAAAACAAAATAATGTAAAGTTATTAACTTATAAAATCTTGAATCCCTCTCTTGTGTGGTGTAAGATACGGTATAAACTTCATTCTATACCATAGCTCACACTTGAGCTATTATGATAGATGGAATTGCATTATACGCAAGCACTCAATACGAAATGAAGCACATTGATCCCAAAGTTTAACATACTTTTCATTCCATCGATGTCAGTCAACATCCTACCTCCCTATTAGCTAACCAGAATGAATCACTGCTGACTATCTAGGTGGAAATAGAATACACCGAAGAAAACCAAACTAGTACATGACTCTATCTAGCCGATACCACACAAAAATATGTAAGTGAATGAGAGTCACTATAAATGAGGCATCGTGAAGTCCATCAATATGGTATATAGGGATATGGTATAATAGATAGCATTATGGAACCCATAAAATCTAAAATGACATGTTCCATTTGTTAAAATGTTTTTTTACTAATTTCCAAAAATGATAAATTATGAAATTTATCAGTCAAAAAAGGAATGTATATACTTACATCAATGGGTAGTAGACTATCTAATATGAGATGGTATGCACCCAAATTATTTCTTGGAGTCTTGAAGAACTAGTGTGGATAACTCCACATGTAACATACACCATTGAAAGTGATAAATAATAAGAAATAGAGTATAATAACTCATATTAGCAACAGAAAACAATAAATATGAGTGATCATACCCGCGTCCATGCGGAGTGTCATGCAACATATCTTTATAATGATCTGGTCCAGTCACAATAGAGGCTAGGGGAGGGATGCACTCTCATTCCCACATCTGAATGATGATAACACATCCCCCTAGATCACTATGATATAATAAAAATGTTGTTCATAATGCTCTTTACTTGTATGTTAATCATGCATAAGCCCAACTGTATCTCCAAGCCTGATCAAATTCCTCTAGTTTCCCTAAATACATCATGTGGACATGCATACTAGAGTAATAAACACACAATTTTCCTCTGATGAGCTGCAATATATATGCATGAGAATGACATGTGATATTCTACTCATCAAAATCAATAGGTAAATGTGTGAAGTGCATGTCTAGATATCTTATAGATAGAGAACCTCTATCTTTAGTAGTGTCATCGCCAAAAATGTTGAGACTAAGATATAACTGTACAGTATTATGCTAGTCTCCATGGGTGGGTCCTATAATTGTAGCACCCTGGATAGGAATACCGAGCAGAAATACCACATAATCAAGGGTGATGTCCATCTCTACCTCAGGAAAGTGGAATGTGTGAGTCTTGGGTCTCTATCTCTTAATGAGGGCACCAAGGAGGTGATGATCAATGAATGTATAATCATATACAATGATGCCATAAAATCAAACATGGAATAAGTATGGTATAATATTAGATGGGGGCAGAATGTGATGATAATGGTGTTCTCTACACACCCTAACTCGTTGAACCTCATGGTCTACCACAACGTCACATAAAATATACCTATACTACTTAGTGAGTAGGGTAGTATCTTCCATATCTACGTATAAAAATAAAATAAATATTAAGTAAGTGTAAAATGTAAATATAACGTTATGTTCAGTATAATGTTTTGAATAGTATAATGTATAATATAACATGTTTATTCCCATTTTTTTATGAAATTTTTCGTACCAAATGAATAGGTAATTTATTCCTATTTCTTAAAGAATATTTCTAATTATATAAGAAAATTATTTTTCATCTATGTCAATATACTTTGATGATTCTTATCTTTCAATGGGGATATTCTCAAATGATACCATCCACCTTCTCTCACGTGATGGATTATAATGACGTTTTAATTGAATTTTCATGAAACCCATTTCTTTTCCATGGAGTAATTAAGCTATGAAGGAATGATATATTCTCTTATGTTCCTATAGAATAAATAAGTATGGTTTATCATTATGTGTTCGGTGGGGTCTTATATAATAATCCAATAAATTGTTTAAATTTTTATATCCCAAGAGATAATGATAATGTGTGGACATGATTATGTATGTTTATAAGATATTTATTATGAATGATTGGGATTTCTCACATCATAATGAATATTTTATGATTATTTTAACATGTTTTTAATCCATGTTAAATATTATATACTTTCATGATAATTATTTTATGACTCTTTGATCACATGCCAATATGGTCATATCTTATGATTTATTAATAATTTTAATCATATTTATATTTCATACTGATGTGATGCCTCGTGCTTATGATATAACCCTTTATGACTCGTTGTTAAGTTTTCTCTTACTGATCCTTTCATATAAATCCTTTTATTTTCACACTTAACTAAGAAATTATTTATAGGATTATGATTAGATTAATATTTTATTTATTAAAATGATATAAAATTTAGGAATGTTTATCTTGTGTGTGATTTATGTAAATGGTTATATAATTTACAAACTGTTTAGTTTTTTATAGTAAAAGATTTCAGAAATGTCACAAAATTCTAAAAAAATGAAGGAGTTTATTTTAAAACCATGTAAATGATAATATGAAAAGTTTACATTGAAGATAATACATCATTATGGTTGAGAGTGATAACTTATTCCAGTAATGTTAGGGAATCATTTCCTATTATGACTTCTCTATCACATATATTGTATCTCAAACATTTACCATGTTCTTGAGGCTAGTCCATTTCATTCTATATACTACTATACTTCAGTCTCCCTCATGGTTGAAACCTTTTGTTGTAATTTATCATTGTAAATTATTCTTCACGCATTGGTAAATGTCAAAACTCCCCAATAAGCATTCATGTTACACCATAGAATTTAAAATGGTGTTAAGGTAGTAAAATAGATCAATATTTGGATCCCATGATATGTTCATAGAGACACATAATGTAATGGAGTGTGAACATAGAAACTGCAATTCCTGGAAGTTTCCACATTAATAATGCCTCACATATATTAATACCGCTAGCACTTGACCATTGTGACATATGATAGGGTATTATCACTCTTACACTTCAATTTCATTTCCTTATCGGTTGAAAATCTCACTCAATAAGAAGACACTTATTCAATGTTCTTGTTGTCCTCTCATTAAAAGTGTCATATATACTATTTACCCTATTTAATCCCATAAGTAGATTGTTTTCATCTTTCGATGAAGTACTTTACACAATGATAAAAGGTGTCCTAAACTAGGCTAGTTATAGGTAAATTGAAAATCCCCTTGAAGAAACTATTGATGTAATCCATAATGTTTGTGGTCATTTGTTTTTACCTCTTCCCCATCATATGCCACTATACATTTCTCTTTGGGAATCTACATCATGTAATTAAACACTCCCTAATTATCCCTAAAAATTTCTTCCAATAACTACTCAAAAATTTGCTAGCCTAGCTTATATTTTATATCAAAGTGATCATATTTCACATAAATCAATTTTATCATTACATTGACATAGTAAAAAATAAGAAATATATATTATACCAAGATTCATAATAGCCTTTTTCATAGGTTTATCTTGGAAATTATTTTTCATGTTGTTGGAAATGTGTCAAATTCAGTATCGATGATGTGCATTCAAGGATTTCCAAGTAACAGGATCTGCATTTATTTCCTCATTGATTTTTTAATGATGATCATATATCATACATACACCTCAAATGTGGGTGAAATGGTTGTTAATACATGATAAAAACCAACACCATAATTCATAAGTTTCCTTTACCAAAATGGAAAATGCAAGAGGTAGAGGTGAACTATTTCCATATTGGGTTACCTCAATCAATAATACACCCATGTAATTTCTATATAAAAATTTTTTGTCAATTTTTATAAACTGTTTGTAGAAACAAAACATTAGAATACAAGGAATGAATTCCCAAAACAGCCAATGTAATTTGACATGATATGGATCAAGTTAGTTATCATGAGACACTTGTTTGTTCTTATCTATTTAGTTGATAAGTTGGATGTTTTGTATCAATATGGACATCATTTGTGGAAACACCTAATATGAGTTATCCCAATCCCCATACACCTTAACAATTTCCTTCTGTTTTATCATCCATTTCTTTCAATATGAAATCCTATGAAAAAAAATTTGGTGTATCCTCTCATACATAAGGGCTACGGTCACATAATATAAGGTCCTGATCATCTCAACTAAAATGAATGATATAAATTAAATATCCACTAATGTATGATATTGTGTTATATTTGGTTGTACGCAACTATGAGATGCCTCAATCTTTGAAATTCTCAAACCTCCGATAGAAATTTTAGGAATAACCCTTAAGAAAAATCTATAATCATCACCATATTTATCACACTGTATGATGTATTTTGTTCATTTTGAATCATAAACTAAATATCAATAGTGTCACTTAATATGAAATATTTTTAGTATATTTTTCATGGAATCCTTTCTAAGAAAATCTCTTCCCATGTATAGTTTTTTTCTAGTCTACCAAATCTATCCTCTATAACTCTAGGAAACTCAGTTGATGGCTTGATAATATTCCAGTTGATTTCAGAAAAATGTGCCATTAATTATGACCAATATATGAATATTTTTAGATGATTTATTATTCATAAATACTGATGTATAACTATTTTATTTATAGAAACTTCCTCTCAAACTTTTGTAGCTTCCTCATCATCATCATTGTTGTCTCCATCTGTTCCATAATTAGACACTTTCTCATCATCAAAATGGTATTTCGGTATATCTATGGGATCTATTTGGTTGTCGTATTCCATATGATAAGTAATATTCTCATATTCATGGGATGGACATTCTTTTATGACTCTAGTATGGCTATATCATCAAAAAAATTCACATTTCCACTAGAAAGAATAAACCTCCACATATAACTCCATCATGGTATTATCAAAACACTGGTTAAATAAATTTGTTTATTAGACCCAGTCTTCATCATCCTCCAATAGACAAGCTAAACATCGTAGCCTATATTAGACTTGAAAATGTCTATAACTAATAGACTAAATCTACTAATCATGTCTCTGATTTAACCGAACATGAATTCTTTCCTAAATTTATCTTAGGCCAGCACAATCAGATTTCATATCCATTAATACTGATTTTATACTATATGAAGATCCTTGCTCAGTTTTAATAACTTCCCCGAAGCCATACAAATAGGAAAACATGATTGTCTATGTGAAAATTTATTTCTAATCAAGATTCTGGTAGTTTAAAAAAATCACAGTGAGTAATAATTATGTATCATTGACCACAAAGTCTTTACTTTACATTATCAAGGTTCTTGTATGAATGGGATTCTATCAGTGGGCCTATGATCTCCTGTTTATATATTTCAACTCCTCATGGCTATGTATCTCCTTCTTAGGAAACAAATGTGGTTTATTCTATGTTTATTGTGTCCTAAGACATGGTAAACCTATTTCCCCAATCCTGTTCATCCTTACTCAAAACACTCTGAGTCGCTTGATCAAAAATACACCATGATGGGAAGTATCCTTCTCTGCCACTATAGGTATCAATTTTTTGGAATTTATCATCTCATGTTTACAAATTACATGGTCATATTCATTAATTCCAGTAATAAATCTATTTATGGCTTCAACAAGATCCTTGAGAAATACTATAAATGCAGTGTCCAGTTATTGAACCATGAGAATAGTGGTTTTTTCATTTAGAATCATTTCTCAGAAAAACATGTAATCTTTCTAGATAATTATATAAACATGAGAATAAGGAAATTGATAATTAACTATTTAGGATCTCTGATCACCCCAACATACTATAAATCCAACACTTTGACAAGTTTATTAACAGGATCAATAACAACATCATGAAATAGAAAATTCATTTATTATCATTCAGAGGAAGAATTTCACTAGTCAATAGCATCCTTTCACCCATATCCATGTATATTCTTTCATCCCTCAAGGTGCAGAAAATAATTCTATCAGGTATTAAAATGATTCTACACTCATTCATCTGGGATTCACACTCAGATTGAAACCATCATTGGGCCTCATATAGTAGGATTTCCAATACTTTGAAGGTGTGTGGAATCAATGTTAGAAGCATCATAGGAATAATACAGTGCTTGAATAATAAGTTGGAATTAGAAATTCTCAAGGTCCAAACTCTTTAGGGTGGATTTATGAGGGTCAAATACTGAAATGACCAGGATATTCCAAGATGAATCCCCTCTTTGGTTTTTCCCATGCTTAAACCCCACATCTAGACTCTTTAAAGTCACACTCATTGGATTGTGGGAAGAGGGGACATTAATTTATGGAACCACAATCGGGTCAGCACTAAGCTCATATTTTTGAGATCCCCATACCCAAATATCTCATTTAGGAAGAAATGTAAATACCTATGCTTCATCCAAGATTTTCTAGACAAGAACTAGTGAGACACCTTAAAGCTTATTATGTATAATTCTGAGATAGAAAAATTCATCTTCACAGGATCTTTATCGGGATACTTCTTAAGGAAGTAATTACATAAAATCTCAATGTATCTGAATGATATAGACAACCAGGGCAAGGTTCTTTGGAAAAAATAAATCCCATATATGTTAAACTTCATCATGTGGCATAACAGGAATCAATATTTACTTATAGATAATAACATCAAATGTATCAGAATCAACCAGGTTTTGTAGGTGCTCCTTCTATAGTGAACCTCAATAAGAAACTATGTCTCACATGTTCTTTGAAGGTGATTGGTCTTGAGTGGTCTAGAACTACTTTGGTGGCTTCGTAGTCCTTCCCTCTCAGGAGTCATCTGGCTTTTAATTCCTTAATTTCTGGTTCTTGAGAGTGGGTAACGCAGGTGTTACGGAGAAGGATAGAGCCACGATCCTATCATTGAGCTTTTAGTATATATGTTAGGTGAGGAAAAAATATTTCCATGAAGGTATCCCATGCACTAGAATAATTATTGTCATGATAACCAGGAACTATTTGATAGATATCATTCGGTTTATCAAGAACCGGGATGAAGTTCCCTCTCTGTTTCCTCTTTTATCTTCTAGAATATCCCACCACTTGGTGTCCAGCACCCCTAATTCATATGGATATGATGGCATCACCACTCTAATGGACTCAAGCTCAACACTCATGGTACATGAAGCATGTGTGTCATGAGGGTGGGAGACATTATTTAGGACCCCAGTGGGTTAGTCATTCTTACATTCTCATGTTCTTTGGAAGTGGTAATTCTTTAAAACCTAAAACAAATGCAATTCATATAGGGCTCCTCCTATGTAGTTAAAAGAATATCCAACTTTCATTAGTTGAAATAGACTCCACTGCCCTCCATGATTGTCTACTTGGTCTTTCCCCTATCCCCTAGACAATATTATACATCATATGAAGGTGTAAGGGTATCACCACCAACCACATGGAAGTTTATCATACTTGGGTAGAATGGAACAATGTGGCAGACTGCCTGGATACCATGGCTTCCCAAGGAGTCCTGATCACTTTCTTCTCTACCCTGGGATCTATTGCCCCTGAGGGTGTGTTCTTAGTGAGAGGTGATGCTCTGGGTTTATACTACTTCAAACACCTGTAATCTTTTTGTACTTATTATTTTACTATTTTTTCCTTGTACTGGTTATATCCTTTACAATATAATAAAAAATATTAATTTGGCCAAAAGGCATGTTTAGTATTTTATAAAGATAATTTAAATCATTTAAATAATATCTTCAATAAGTTTCAAACCAGGTGTGTAGCAATGACCATTTTCTTGTACAAAGTGATGATTGATTCAAATCCCAATGCCCCCTTTTTTGGGTTATTACCCCTAGGTACAATTGTTCCCAAGCCACAACTTCTTGTGGCATACAAAAAGGGATTTCATTTCTCAGATAACCACAGAGTCTTTATTGTATCAAAATTTTATAATGACTTCTTATATTCCAAAAGATGAAAATGATGGCTCATAGTACAAATATTAATATTCCTAAAGGTATGTTCATTAGTTTATAAAGAAAATGTTAATCATCTAAAGCATACCCCAAATGAGTGTCAAACTAGGTTTGTAATAAGGCCCATTTTTGTACACAAGGTGATGATTGATTCAAATCCCAATGTTCCCTTTTCAAGATTATTTCCCATAGGTACAACTATTCCAGTGTCACATCCACTTATAGTATCTATATTGAGATTTAAATGCTTAGATAACCACACAATATTTACTTTTATGAAATTTTATAATGTTTTCTTATATCCTCAATAATGACATTAATGTTTTATAGTAAATAAATTAATCTTCTTAAAGGTATGTTTAGTAGTTTATAAAGATAATATGATTCATCTAAATCATATTCCCTATGAGTTTCAAATTAGGTGTGCACCAAGGACAATCGTGTGAATTATCTAAAGAAGATCATATGGGAATGAAAAATCAGGTTTACAGGTAAGCCTTTTTCTTTTGCAGTTAGCCCACTTTGATCCTTAGTTAATCCTTTGTTAATCTTAAGTTAACCAATAGCTAATCAATATTTAATCCAAATTTAATCATTAGTTAGTCATTACTTAGTCATTAGTTAATATTTAGATAATCCCGAGTTAATAATTCCTTCATAATTAATTAATCATCCATTAATCACTCATTAATAATTACTTAATTAATAGTTATTCAGTAGTTAAGTTATAGTTAATTTTTATTTAATTAATAGTTAATCATTATTTAATCCTTAATTATTCAGTACTTAATTATTAGTTAAGCAGTACTTAATCCAAAGTTAAGTGATACTTAATCCTAATTCAATTATTCCTTAATGATTCATTAATGAATCATTAATCACTCATCAAACATTCATTAAGAATTCATCAATTAATAGTTCTTAAGTAGTTATTTTATAGTTAATTAATAGTTAATATGTAATTAATTAATGGTTATTCATTAGTTCATCATTAGTTAATCCTAGTTTCATCACACCTTAATCATTAATTAATCATTCATTAATCACTTGTTAATATTTATTTATTCATTCATTAATCATTCGTTAATTATTATTTTTTAATTAGTTAGTTTATAGTTAATTAATAGTTAATCATTAATTAATTATTTGTTAATAATTAATTAATCATTATTTAATCATTAGTTAATCATTACTTAATTATTATTTAAACATTAGTTAATCCTAATTTAATTATACCTTAATCATTTATTAATTACTTATTAACAGTTACTTAATTAGTAGTTATGAAGAACTTACTTTATAGATAGTTTAGTTAAGTAATAGTTATTCATTATTTAATTATTAGTTAATCATTGTTTAATCATTATTTTATCATTATTTTATAAATATTTAATCATTATTTTATCCTTGGTTAGTCCTAAGTTAATAATATATTAATAATTATCTAATCATCATTTATTCCTAAGTTAATCCTTAGTCAATCATTAGTTAATAAATACTTAATAATTACTTTATCATTAGTAAATCATTAGTTATTAACTAATCATTATTTCACTAATATTTATTCATTATATAATTAATATTAATTACTAATTACTAAATAGTAACTTATTAGTTATTTATTAGTCAATTTTTTGTTCATAATGATTACTTAATTAATTATCAATTACTCAATAATTATGTCACTAATATTTAAAAACTACTAATTCATACTAAATAATAATCTTCTTATAATAATTTTCCATTACTAATACTATTAATAAATTAATTAATATATATTCATAATTATATAATAATAATTTACATACAAATATTAACTATTAATTTTAATTTATATCTAACTACATAAATAACCATGCAAATAAAATATTTCAAACTAACTAAAAAATAAAAAACTAAATAAATAATTTAGAAAAAAAATACCATTAAATGATGCTTCATAAATTCCACAATCCTTTAAGGCCACCAAAAAAGCCACACACAATGGAGAAAAAACTAGGTATAAGTTAGATATATATATTAAGAGAGGGAGGTTAAAAACGAGTGAAGAGAATGGGGTGGTGGCTTTTATAGGGGTGTGGGGTGAAGGCGTTATTAGGAAAAAATGCCTTTTTACTTATTTTAGGTGAAAGGAATTTTGCGTAGTAACACCTTTTTTCCCCTTCCATGACATAGATCTAGGCCAAGTAGGGAAAATGGTGTTGTGCATATTAATGCCTTTCAGAATTATCTGAAATCCATTAAGGTGGTTGGTGACTTTGCGTCTTGTTTTTTTTAAATTAACCTAGGATCATTTTATTATTATTTTAAAAAAACTTATAAAAAAACTCCTAGGATATATTCTATTGGAAAATCACCCATGATATATTTCTACCATTAGTACATATATCAAGCCTCTTTATTGTTACCACAGACTCTTTACCACTGCTTGACCTTTATTGCACCTCTCAATTACTACCCATACCCATATATAACCTCTTTATGACTGCCCAATCCTTATTCAGGCCACTATGTCATTATTCATGCACCTTGTGTAAGATTACTTAGTGCCTTTACTATGATAGAAACATGTAAAATTATGTCTTTTATATGACCTTTTTTATCTAAAGTGTCATATATATTTACATGGGACTTTCGAGTCTGAATAATATACAATATATTTTTTTAAAAAAACATCGTATATTATATACCTTATTTATAAATATATATATTCACACATACATATATATATACCTACATGCATATATATATATATATCCACATACATTCATGTGTGTGTGTGTGATCATGTAATGCATATATAATGTAGTTTTTTATAAAATAGTCACATCCACACATACATAAAAACTAACACACATGGATACAAATACACATAAAAACCCATGTAAGCATATAGAGATGCACACCCACCCACCCACCTGTATCATAGTTAGTTAGACATCCATTCAATGTCTCCCTTATTTTTGACTTCATCTCCACACTCGTAGCCTCCCCTTCTATCATTTTACCCATCAAATATCTAAAAATTGGTGATTTTTTTATTTTCCAATTAAATTCATTTCCTCCTCAACATCCACACATCAGGATTCCTCATTATCAATATCACCCTGATAATTGATGTCTCGTTTCCAATTTCATCTTCATAATTTTCCTCAACATCTCCCTTTTCTCCCCTAAAACCTTCACCATTACTACCATCGCAACCTCCCCTTATTTTATTTTTCTCCTTCTGGTGCCTAGAAATTTAGGTATTTTCTTATTGATTTTGCATATAACATTACTATATTACTTAAAGTCCAATCTATGGGATTCATTGCCATTAATATTGTCACACCCTAGTCTGGATTCCACAAAAACAGGGTCTGAATATGGTTCACCACAAGGCATCAACCATGCCTCCCCATACACCAGAGACTGCCGACAAGAAGTGAGGCCCTAGGGTGTGTCTGTATGGAGATTATTCCCTCATATCAGAGTAAGAGAAACACCAGAAATAACAATGCATTATACAAATCACTAAATAAATAGAGTATGTAAGCATTAAATATAAACAAGGTTGTAATAAGGAATAAATACAATAAATCATGAACGAACATGTCACATATACATCAATGGTCACCCAATGGGCTGACCCTACATATACGAAGAGTATTATAAATGAAAGGAAATAAAAGTACAAGGCTCATCTGTAACACTGAGCTGAACGACACACCCATACATCATGTAAATATTTCAGTTTTCATGCTCAATTAGATTTGGACCTTAGCCCAAACTTGTGTCTGCAACCAAGTGAATGGCTGCTTGGGTACCCCAATGCAATAGCGGCCCAAGAAGGGTGTAAGTAAAGAACTCAGTAAGGAACCACCAACATGGTCCCATACATGGCTAGCAAATGAAATGTATTTATATGTGAGCTACTGATAGGGATAACAATAATAATAATAATAACTAAAAGTTGAGAATAACAAAACAAAAAAATCATACAAGGAAAGCTCATAGAAAGTAATTATCCTAGTCGAGATACAATTAATAATGAGGCATCATATATATATATATGTATATATGTATATATGTATATATATCTCCATAAATATGAATATGTGTATATATATAATTAAGGCATCAAATAATATTAATAAAATAAGTCTATAGCCAATCCTTGGGTCTGTAATCCCAATAATCTGGACATCCTGTGAATAAGGCATTTAGTTGGATTTCATTCCACTCAAGTTGTGTATAATTAAGTCAATCCTTGGGTCCATAATCCCGATCGATAATACCTACATTTTCTAGGGCTAGAAATATCTCTGATCAAGCTACATCACTATAGGGGGATACATTTCCTAGCCATGGGATCACCTGTTCTCACCTATAATCACCATAATGAAGGATTTTATTTAAATATTGGACATCCTACAAACAAGGCACTGAGTTGGATTCTACACCACTCAAGATATGTGTAATCCAAACTGATGTTAGACTCCTAGGTCCTGGTCTATATGCCATCATGACATTGAAACTATGATCATCCCTAAGGGGGGTAACCCTTAAGTGATAGGAATACTATCTAGATCCAGTATAACACTCAGAATCCATTCAATAACTATCTCAACAACCCCATTCCTAGATAGATCTATGAAATTTACTAATGGTGTGTCCACCTATCCCTAGGGAATATCGTAGGCATCCCTAGAGGAGATAAACATTAATCCACAAGAATGTTAATAGCATCCCCAGCTTGGGGGGGGGGGGAAGAACCCACCTGACAACTTCTGATAATCCCCTAGATCCTAGTGGATAAGAATCCATAGGGTGACACTAGGGAGAGGGGTTATCTGGTCAAATTGACATCCAACTCTAAAAATCCCTATATAGGGAATAATCCTAGTGATAAAAATGGCATTCTAGAAATGGTAATCATTAATAAGAAAGCTCATGAGGTAGATCTAGTAAGTACATCTAGAAATAACTACCATATAATCATATCACATTAGGCTCATCAGCAAAGTAACATGAAGAACCTATAGAAATCATAGTTTCATAAACAATAACAAATTGAATGCATACATAAATGAATGAGGGTGGTCAAATGCCTAAACCTACCACTACTACCACAACCTCATAGGATTACATATTTGGTATGAGTTCTAAGTGACACTTTCTTCCATCTCTACCCAAACCCATACACACTAGGTTGGGGTTGGTCAACCACCAGTGTACCTACTAGGGTCCCCTATATCAATACACCATAGAGGCATATTGTTCAAGATCCTTGAGGCCTATACATAAGCGAAGGTTTAGGATCCTCTAAGTTAATACCATGGTCTCTCTAGGGCGGTCTACACACCCAACCCAGTTCTGTTATGCCCAACGCTTATCTACCTAGGATTGTGCAAAGGCTAACATGAATTACTGAGTGTAGTCTCACCTCCTGATAGGTCTTTAGGCTACTCAATGTCTTAAAGGATTAAGTATCATTCATGAAGGGCTAGTGTATGAGGCTAGCTCATGGGGGTTGTTAGTAACACCTGACATTTATCCATTATGATATCTTATTTAATTAATTAATAGTCATTGGTATAAATTAAACAAGAGTAATTTCCCTCATGGTATAGAACAAATATACACATACTACCATAAATTTCCATAAATACTATAGGCAAGGTATGATAGAACAACTACCTTTATGAAACTTTAAACCATTTATAAACAGCTCTCGATTTCTCCGTCTAATCTTTCCAAAATTTGAGTCAAGATGCATCAGCTACCAAGACCTTACATAACATTGTATTGATCAAGAAAAGTTCAAAAATTGCAATTACAATATTAAAATTTTATATATAAAATAAATTAAAAAAAGGAATAATAAGAGATAACTCACCGGATGCCCATAACTCAATGTAAATTTGAGCAACCATGTGAAAATGTATCTAGGGTTCCCCCAACACCACTCCCAAGAAAATCCATAACCAATGACATTGTTGACATTTCGTTTTTTCATAGAGTCAAAAAATGAAAAGGGTAAATACCTCAAAAAAAGAGGAGGAAACACATGAATAAAATCAATATTTGCAAAGTCTTGATCATTGGATCACCCTAGTCAGACCAAAGAGTTTTCGGTGCACAAGGTACTTGCACGCCCAAATATGGCATGCAACCTACTTGCGCACCCACACTCCTTTCACCCAAGGTCCTATTTTTTCCTATAAATAGAACTTTTGGGCCTTCATTTGTAAGGATGAATATACATGAAGCTTAATTGCTGCTCTCATTGCCCTAGTGCTTCTCCAAAGTCTTCTAAAACTTTCAAGGTAGTCCTTTAACACCTAAAGTAGAGTAATTGAAGGAGGATCATAGGACTTAAGTCCTTTTAGTGTTTGATATCCATAACACTTGCACGCCTAAAGTTCCCAACCTCCCTAAATCAGAAACACTTGCGCTCCACCTATTCATATCACAAGAACTTGAGAACCCCACTTCTAGGAATACTTGTGAATACTCTTGAAGGCTTGAGTCAAGTCTCTCCCAAGTATTAACATCCATGTTGTTCATCACTCAAGTGAATATCAGGTTGCCCAAGCCTACTTTCGTGCCCATACTTGCATGACAATACCTACTTTGGTGCCCCTCTTTGATTCACCTGCTCTCTTCATACTAAAAGCCATTAATCCCTCTTAAAATTAATTCATGGAAAGTATTCTTATTCATTGGATCCCTTGTCTGAAATAGATTTTGTTGAGACCTTCACCAAAACCTCCTTACTTAAAAAAACTTTGGGAAAGGCACATCAGCGTGTCTCCTATTTGGCTTTTTATATCCACAGTCAGAGATTTCCCATATTTTTTTCACAATGGGGTTAGGATTCTTGGAGTGTTTGTGGGTTTGTATATCCGCAGTCACATGAACATTTCTCCCATGAATAGTGTTGGGGAGTTCCTAGTTTGGAGGATTGGGGTTTGGGTTCTGACCTCCCCTTCTCATCTCTAAGACCCAGAACCTTAGGTCTCTGGTAGGGAAGGTACGGTTCACACTTTATTTTCCATTCAATCAAAGTAAAAGTATCCCTCCCCTACTAGGATCAATTTTAGGGAATCCATATTGGTGTAAGCCCCAAACCTTTCAAGTAAAAGGTTGTAGTCTTTATCTTCTCTACTTCCTTCACCTTCACTCCTTCCTTACATTGGACCCTTTTCCAATGTAAAGAGAACAGAGGGAAGGCTCTTCGCCTCTCCTTCTTCTTTGGTTGACTCGAACTCCTCCACCCTTTCTTCCATAGGATCGCCCTCTTCCACCAGCATAGGAGGAAACGTACGTGTGCATTTGTTGAATCTTTGACATCCTCTTGTTTCTTACATTGAGCATGACTCATGTGGGCTTATAGATTTTTCAGGATCACAACATTTTCACTAGATCTCTTGAACTACAAGAACTGTGATTCCCACCATAATTGGGATACGTAGGAAGCCTTCTCAGGGCCCGAGCTCACTGGATATCCTCTTCAGGAATCCAACCCTAATTCCCTTAATCTGGGCATCCTCCTTCGGAATAATCCCTAAATTAAATCCCCAAATTATCAAGGAATCCTTTTCAGTAATTAATTAAAAACTCATTTCTCTCAAAGGACTACACTCTCCTATGAGATTTATAGAACTAAGTGGGCTTTGATTCCTATCCAAATGGGATACATAGGAAGCCTCATTGAGGTTCAAATCCAACAATTCAAACCAACCCTTTTCTCCTTGGACCATATTCCCAAAAGGGTCTAATATTTCTTATAAACCCATATTCTCTCCAAGTTCCTTTGGATGCTTAGGTATAAGTCCCACACTAAACCTTGACTAAGTACCTTTTTCTTAGAATTCCTTACCACATGACATTAAACTGTATGATTAGGTCCTTATCACATGACCTTAAAAGGTATGATGTGTCCCATTAAGCATCATTGAACTATTAGGGTTCTGATTCCTTTCACAATGATACATAGGTAGCCTATTTTATGGGTACGATCCTAATATCAAAACAAAACTTTGTCTCCCTAGATGAAAATAAATTCCAGAGTGCCCCACTGAGTGGATTAAAAACCAATATCATCATAATTATGATTAAAAGAATCTTTAAATAGTATATGAGAGGATACCATTAATGGATAACCTCGAATACATACAGATATCTCCATTAATGAAGACCCTCGAATACATACAGATGATTCTAAATTTCACACATGTTAATAAGTGATTGAAAATTCCAAGAAAACTTATGACATACTTGGTGAATTAATAAGGATTCATGAAAATATCTTATATTTATAAAGAGATTCCTGGAGTAGACAATAATTCCCCCTAAAAGGGTGTAATGAGTTAGACCTCCCATCCTCTCGACCAATGCATGTTCTTAAGTATTGTAAAGATAAAACTTAACAAACGCCTTCCTTTAGAAAGTAGGTCCATTTTGGATAAAGAATTTTTTGATGTTTCTATTTCCATGAATAAATCCAATGGAAATTTCCTGGAGGAGTGATTCTTAAACTAGAACACACGTTCCAAGGAACTACAAAACAAAAATGGTGAACCCGACATGAATCCTTAACCAAGTTAATAATGTTACCCACCTTTGAGGCCCCTATCAATTGATAAAGGAAGTCCAGACAAAGGAATAAATCACAAATGTATCTATATAAAATATATTTCTTTAATGGGGTTTATTGTTGTTTTCAAGTTTTCTCAAAACTCTCTTAACTCCAAATGGATTCCTTCAAACTCGCACCCATGAATGTCTTGACCGTTGCGCAAGCTGGATCATCATCCACTAGAAAGATATTATCACTGACTCTGAATCTTCAATGTTGGGTCTACAATGTACTAGTAAGGGAATACCTTCATCATGGTACTATCCCAACCATGGAGGCTTCCCAACAGGCTCTCTAGGTTAACAATAATCCTCAGTCGTTCGGTCAGTGACGACTGATGGTTAAGAAGAAAATGGTTCCAACCACCGTATTTAACTGTTTCGGGTCCTTATCCCCAGAACGCAACAAATAGTACCTCCTATACTATAGGTAGGTGGATCAAGAGGTCACTCATGGTCTCAACTCAAAGATGCAGGGGTCATTCCTGAGGACTCCCACCAACAATCACCACCAACATAATTGTAAAGTAGTGAACCCCCAACATGATGGGGGTGTTGCCTTTGGACGTTTGACCTAGGTCCCTTAGACTTGGGAATGCAAGACAAACCACTAGGGAAAATGTTTGACCAATAGGGAGTAGGTTATTACCTTTTCCCCCTCCATATAATTCCATCAATTTAACTTGATGGAAAACATTGAGCGGGCACATACACTCGTCTGTCCTAATTCCATTTCCCAGCAGACTCATCTATCAGCAACACACTAATCCCACTAGGAAAATCCAGTGGAGTACTATGAACAGGTAAACACACCTGTTTAAAAATTATCTGCTAGTCATTAGGCTTGTCTGACTGCATTTAAGGAATCTGGCCAATCAAATGTGGTGGAAACTAGTAAATAGGCACATACACCTGCTTACACACACCAATTCTACCAGCAGTCTCATCTGACAGTGGTGAGAGAAGTCCATCAACTATTCTTGACGGAAAATAACCATCAGGCACATACACCTTTCAGTATTCATCATGCCTACAAATAGTCTCATTTGGTAGCACTCGGATAATTCAGTCGAAAAGCTCTGACGACAAACCTGGGGCAGACTCAACTCTCTTCCCCCATACATGAGTACTGTCAGTACACATTGATAGGAAAAGGAGGATAAGAGCAGGCACATACACCTTCTCCCTATTCATAATGGACGTATATTCCTGTTTCGTTTGCTGAAGTCACCAAACACATATTAACAATGGTGAAAGGGCAGTCACAAATTCCTACCCATATTTTAGAAGCATGTTAGAATATCATAATAACAACTTCAGCAGTACCAGGGGAACAGACAAATAAATTTGTCCCCACACCTGGGATGACACATCAGCATGCCATCCCAGAGCAGATGCACACCTTTGTTTTAGTCCATGAGGGTTATGGGGCACACTCCCCCATATCATTCAGACAACAAGATCGGGAATATACACCCTTTCCAATTGGAGGTCATTGGTCCATTCTGATGACCACTTCAAGGAAAGCACATACACTTTCCCATGATAACCATTTATCCCAATAAGTGGCCCCAAATAAGTGTAAGATAGAATCCAAGAAGAATTATTGCTAAACATAATTGGAAAATCAAGATCCAAGATGTGATCTAGCTCCTATTAATGTTGGAGTTCTTGAATCCCTCATACATTTATCTATTGAATCTCAATATCTTACCCTCTCATTACCAAATTATTGGATTAGTATTGGTAATTTTGAAGTTCCTCATAGGAAACTTCATCATGAAATCTTGCTTCATTAAAATTTGGTCAATCTAGATATCCTATCTCTAGATGAGAGCCAGATTAACCCTCTATGTGGCTAGAAGAACAAGGAGAAAGAGGATTTATCCCTTGTTGTAATCCACCATGGTGGTCCTCTCCATGATGACATTCACTTCAAAAGTTCTTTCTATAGTAGTATTTCACATTGTCATTATAATTCTATAATTGAAAATGTAGTAATGAGAAAGAACTATTATCTTGAGGCACTTTCCAACACAAGGCTAGTCGTGTCTGATGCTTTGTCATTAACAGGTGAAATAACTTCTCAAACAGAATATGTATTAAGGGGATGGTCATTCTCTGAACCTACTTTGGGTTATTTTTCTTCCAATATAG
The DNA here is from genome assembly GCA_963277665.1 of Viscum album. Classification (NCBI taxonomy): domain Eukaryota; kingdom Viridiplantae; phylum Streptophyta; class Magnoliopsida; order Santalales; family Viscaceae; genus Viscum; species Viscum album. Next base: position 129,770,889 of record OY728163.1, read on the forward strand.
AAGAGGAAAAAACGACTGACTCCATTGTTTTTAATAAAAGAATCAAGAAGTATCCACTTTAGTCAGACCAAGTAGAGAAACATATAGTTAAAGATGATGAAGATATGTTAAACATGAGAAAACAATTGGCTAAAGGAGAAGTACTAGTCATGTTCTGGACTTTGGAAAATTCTCAATACAACAGTCTAGAATTGGTGGTAGAAGATTGTATTCATGATGTCTGCCTCAACTTATGGAATAATCTTCATCATTTTAAAACCAAAGTATTACCATATAATGAATATAAAAATAATGTAAAGGTAATAAAATGGTTGCAACTCCAAATTGACTTGCCATATATATCAGTTTTTCAACATCCAAAGGTTGAAAAGCAGTAGAGAATCCTTCAGCGTGCATGCCTCAATTCATTATGCATCAATGAATGTCAAATGTATGCTCAAGAACAGGCATCATTTAACTCTCATCAAATTCAGGCTCAAAGAAAAAAAGTTGTTGAGTTACTTTTTCTTCAAGCATCTAAGAATCTTCAGAAGGCCTCCCTCTTAGAGGATGTCAGCCATCAGATAACACAAATTTTTTAAATAGTATAATGATCATCCGAAAAAAGTGATTTGAGTAGTTTTTGAATAATGAACCCAGCTAATGTCTGAACCAAAATTCGAAAAATCAGAAGAGAAGTTGAACGAATATCAGCCATAATAGTTCAAGAGCCACCCCAGCTTGCAGGGATGGGAGATTGTTTAATTGAACCTCAAATTCATTAAACAAAATTAGAAATTTTGAAGAAGAATAATAGAAATAGCCCCTGCCTGCAGGGTTGGGGGCTTTTTCACATCTACAATCCCCTCCTCAACGGAAGCCAGTTTTCTCCCGATTAGGGAAGAATCCACAAAATTAACACACAACTGAACTATCCAAGGATTCCCTTCAGGTTACTATCCGCCAAATAGTTCTCAAGAATTCATCATATAGGAGAAAAAAGTCTCATGGAATATATAAAAGGAGACGATCTTAAAAATATACTAACAGAATTCCATCAATTCATTATGCATCAATGAATGTTATCAACACCATTGTAGAAGATCCTCTAAAAATGATTCTAGTTTAGAGCAATCAGAAGATGAAGTTCTTATCCATAATACGGTACACACTGAAGCAAATTAAGGAGGTGTGTGTACCCAAAATCATAGGCTTACCCAGAATCTAGGTATGCCCTCAAGTAATCAACTCCCACCCCTTCGAAAGGATTCTTATAAGCGTAAAGGTAAAATTCAGATTATTTCTCACTTTCCCACTGGATAAGGTCAATCTCTTTCACTTAAAGAAAAATTTTCCCAGCAAGAAGAGGAAATGAAAGAGTTGAAGAGGCTCAATACAGAGTTACTTAGAATCAGAATTTATGCTAGAAATGCTCCCAAAGCAGATCCTCAACTTGTGCATCCTATGGGATCTCCTTAGCAAAGAGGATTTGTGGTAACTGCAGATATATATAATGAATTCCCTCTATTGGGTATACATCCAGGGCAGGATCAAATACATCCTTATAGACCTGTCCCCATGGGTTATCCAAGACAAATACCACTAGCAACACCACCAGTGGTTTTTCCTGTCATTGCACTAGTTCAAGCTCCAACTGTTGTGCCTGTATAGGTCATAGCTCATCTGGATATTCCCCAGATGCTTATGAACACAATTGAGGCATTAAAAACTCGATTGGAAGCTATGGAAGAACGATATGCACCAGTTTATCTGGAAAAGAGATCTTACCCTGAATGGGTGGATCCGATCCCTCCCCCCACCAAATTTTGTGAATACTATATTCCCAATCTTTAATGGTTCAGTAGATCAAGAGAAACACTTAATGCATTTCTTTTCTCATTGTGATCCCATGATGGTAACTCCTCAACAATAATAAGCACTAAAGATTAGGTGCTTTGTGCAGTCATTACAGGCACCAGCTTTTGTCTGGTATACAAGTTTGCAATCTCGATAAATTACTTGATGGGAAGATCTCTGTCAAAAATTCCTTCTTCAATTCAGTTCAACATTTCCAAAAATAATAGTTTTTTATCTTAAAATTTTCAAAAAAGGTAAAATGAAAGAGTCTCATATTTCATTGCTCGATGGAAAGGATTAACATATTCCTTTAATATATCACTCCCTCAAGAAGAGTTTATTCCAGTTTGTATAGAAAATCTGCATGATGAGTTACATACACCATTGATCCCTATGAAATACACAGGAGGTATTCAAGACCTTGCTTCAATTTCCCAACAGGTGGAGGATTCCACTGAGGAAACTAAATCTAAATCTTGTTTAATCCCATAAGCTCTAGGAAGGATAACAGGGGAAGAAGAGGCTGCTACAATAACACTCAAACAAGAACTTGTACCTACTTCCACTTCAAAACCTTTATCATATTGAAGGGATCCGCCTCTCGAATATCAGAAAAAATTATTTCCTTGTCAAGATGATCAAATAGATTAAAAGAGGAAATAGTTTGTGGAGTTAAAGAACAAAGTTTATTATTTCCAGAATGAATAGGTTTCTGGTTACTTCATCTCAGCTCTGGAAAATAATTTGGTTCAGTTTCCAAGGCCAAAGAAACCAAACAAATTAGAAGATGAAGATATTCTGAACTATTGTCCCTTTCACCAGATGTTGGGGCATCCCATTCAGGAGTGTTTTTTAAATAACTCTTGCAAAAATGGTAGACTATGGACAAGTGAAACTAAAAAGTTTGTCAGCCCAAGTAGCATGTGTTACTACTACTGATCCAGAGGAAAATGGTGAATGAGAGGAAGTCAAAGGTAAAAATGTGAATAAATATGATGATTGTATGATTAGGAAAATGATCAACCAAACTCATGCCATTCTAAAAACACAGTTGAAACGATTGATTATGTCTTCTGATACTCCTTCCATAGTAAAACAACCTTCATCAAAAGATCAGTCCTCCAAAGATCAATCCTCAAAGAAGCGATGTGATCATAAGGACAAAGAGAAGTTAGATGAAGAAAATATCATGTCAATAACAAATTTGTCTTTGAATCTAGAAGATTTCATACCATCTGTTTCAAAAGAACGGGCATCTCCCCGCCAAAAGGCACAATTAGAACTGACCTATCAAGCATAATCTTCATCAGATGAAGAATTAATCTTTGTTTTCATCAACATTATCCACTTAATGGATCCCAATGCCAATGGTGATTCTGGTTATAATGAGAATGAGTTCCCTATACCTAATTGGGGAACTAGAGAAAGAATCCAAGGTCGAGGATACAAGGGAATATATGGGTATTCTAGAAGCCAATATTTTAACTCTACCCCTGCTTGAACTGTATAGGCAGTAGAAACTTGTGGGAGATCCCTTCAGTGGGATCAACAAGAACAAGGAAATTCTTCCACGCATGACAGGTTCGGTCCTGACATGATTATTTTGGAGGACCAATTAGATATTAAACCATATTTCTATTAGCAAGTAGATAGACCTAGCCAGTCTAATCTACCAAAGCTAGAAGTATATCTAGCTTCTTCTCCAATACATGGTATATCCACATCAGAAGCGTCAACTTCCAAGGCACCTAAAAAACCATATATTCATGTTGGTAAATGCAGACCTCTAGACCAAAAGTACGATTTTTTTGAAACAACTATCCTAAGTAAAAGTCAAGTTTTAAATTTTCGATGCCTTAAATATATTAAAAGATCTTCGAGAATCACTTATTGAGGCTTTGTCAAGTCTTCAAGAGTTTGAAACCTAAGTTGTTGCTGCTGAGGTTTACCATATAGAGAATGATCCTACAGAATGTCATGCAGTTATATCTTTTACAGATAAAGATGAATATGATGTTTTACATGGACATATTAGGCTCTTATATCTATCTGGAAAGGTCAATGGAATTGACATATGACAAGACTTCATTGATAATGGCTCAAGATTCAACCGCATTCTTGTTCATACATTTCATCAATTAGGCCTCACTGAATCTAATTTATCTCCTTCCACTTTAATGTTTCAAGGTTATGATAATAATGAGAAAGAACCTATGGTCAAGATTACACTCAGAACTCAATTCGGAGATCTTGTGTCTAATTCAGATTTTATGGTTGTCCGTCAGGACACGGCCTTTAACATTCTTCTTGGTAGGCCTTGGCTACATAAACATACAGCCATACCTTCGTCATACCACCAATGTCTCAAGTACTATTTCAATGGTCAAATTGGAACATTTTATGGTGATAAGGATCCATTCAAAACATGTGAATCTCAATACATTGAGGCAGAATTTTATCACACAAAGGGAATGAGGTCCATGAAAAAGGAGATAACCAGAATCAATACTTTGAATGGATTGGAAAATATCCCATAAAACCCATTCAAAAATTTGAATACATATTATGTGTTTCTTATCAATCAAATTGAAAGGATAAACTCAAATCCAAGAACTCATCTAGTGACTTCCATAAGTTCAATTGTGGTAATCGAGGCTAACAGCATGGGAGAAATTATTGATTTACCAAGAAGTGATGAAATTTTAAATAGAGATGTTTTAATTTCATCCACTAAACTTCATCAAGTATCTGCTTCATCAATCAGATTAGAAGAATTTGTAGCAATACTATAGCAAGAAAAAGATATTTATTCCCAACCCCTCATATCCTCTTCAATGCTCCAGGAAGACCCTTCATTATCAGTAGGGTCAGAAATGGTGGCCTCTTCTTCAGGATGTTCAAATACCAACTCATCTCCTAGCTTTGAAATTTTTGCTTCATCACATACTATGTAAGTAGAAACAAAAGAAGTGACATGTAAGGAAGAGGAAGAAGAAGAAGAATATCTCAGGGATGCTCCTCCAGCATTTGAGGAAGGTGTCTCTACTACTGTGGATGATATTATGGAAATAAATCTGGGCACAAAAGAAGATACACACCCCACTCTAATTAGTTATTCCATGACTTCTGAAGAACAAGATATGTATATTTAATTTCTGAATCAAAATTGAGATATATTTTCTTAGAACTATACAGAAATTTCAGGACTTAATCTTGATTTAGTTACCCATCATTTGGGTTTTCCAAAAGAACATCGAGTATTTAAGTAGGTAGCAAGAAGAACACACCTGACTCGTGCCTCTAAAATTGAAGTTGAAGTTGATAAGATTATAAAGGATAACTTTTTCAGAGAGGTTCAATATCCCAAGTGTCTGGCCAACATTTTCCTAGTGAAAAAGAAGAATGGGAAAATTGGAGTTTACATTGATTTTAGAGATCTTAACTGACATTGTCCCAAAGATGACTTTATAGTTCCCATCACAGATCTTTTAATTGATGCAATAGCTAGTTATGAAGCTCTTTCCTTCACGGATGGATACTCTGGGTACAATAAAATCTATATGGACCTAGAGGATGAAGAGTCTACAGCCTTAAGATTCCCTTAAGGTGTGTTTTTCTATCGGGTAATGCCCTTTGGATTAAATAATGAAGGTGTAACGTATCAACGTTCCATGAACAATAACTTCAACCCCTTTTTAGGAAAATTTGTCGAATTTTATGTGGATCATCTGGTGGTTAAATCCAAACAACGTCCCGGTCACTTGGTTGATTTGGAGACCATATTTAATAAACTTCTGCAACACAATTTGAAGATAACCCCGTTGAAATGTGCTTTCGGGGTAACCTCTGGAAAATTCCTCATCTTTATCATACGCCATCATGGCATCGAATTTGATCTTGAGAAAAAAAAAAGCAATCCTTAGCATGACACCCCCTTGAAATTTGAAAGAATTAAGAGGAATCCAAGGACACTTGGCCTATATTCGGTGCTTTATTGCAAATTTATAAGGCAAGTGTTTTCCCTTCACTACATTAATGAAGAAGGGAGTCACCTATCAATGGATTGAATATTTCCAAGAGTAATTTGATACCCTTAAGAAATATCTCTTGATTATACTAGTATTAATGCTACCTTTTGAAGTAAGGACACTTATTCTCTATGTGACAGCTTTATAACATCATTGGGTGCCTTTCTTTCCCAAAAGAATGATGATGGGAATGAAAACAGCCTTTACTATCTCAATAGAACTATGATTGACACAGAAACTTGATATTCAAGTATTGAGAAGTATTTCCTGGAATTAATCATTGCAGTTCAGAAATTAAGGCACTACCTATAACATCATGAGGTCCAATTGGTGTCTTGTAATAACCCGCTCAAATTTATCCTTAGTCATCCTATGCTTACAGGTAATTTGGCATGGTGGGAAGTTATTTTACAACAATTTGATATCCATTTTGTGCCTCAGAAGGCAATAAAAGGACAAGCCTTGGTGGACTTACTCACTAAAAATCCATCGGCAGAAGATACATAATTGAATAATAAACTTACTGATGAAGAGGTCTTCTCTATTCAAGATAATCCCCAAACGTGGGAAATGTAATTTGATGGTGCTTCTATAAGTCCAAAAGGGAAGATGATGGAAATCCTAAACTCAACAAAGTTGGGTTAGTAATTGTTCTTATCTCCCCATAAAAGGTATTTTTGTCATTTTGCTTCTTGTTATCAGAAGGTGGTACCAACAATGAGGCAGAATATCAAGATCTCATCACAGGCTTGGAATTGGAACTCCAGGTACAAGTGAACCACCTGAATGTGAAAGGTGATTTAGAGTTAGTAATCAAAAAAATCAATGGGGATTATTCTATCATAAAAAAAGAGTTAATACCTTTGTGTGATTATGTCAGAGGGTTAATGGATGAATTTCCCTTAGAGACAACATTGTCTTATGTCCCGCTATCACAAAATTCCCAAGATTATGCACTAGCTAATTCAATCACATCCCTAGTAGATTCAAATCAGGATGAGATAATCATCAGTATAGTCTATCGTCATGTGGTCTCATCTTTAATTCAAACTATAATGGAGGAAATTAATGAAATTAGCCCTATTTGTTATCCATATGGTCACACCATGGGATGGATGACACCCATCATGGAATACCTTCAAAATGGAGTACTTCCACCAGATAGAGCTAAAAAAGAATAGATTCGATGATGAGTAGCCAATTTTACACTTTATTATTGTCCAGATCACTAGAAGATCCTATAAAAATGAGGCCTTGATGGAATCCACTTCAGGTGTATTGATGGAGAAGAAACTGCAGTTGTCATGAAAGAAGTATATTTCATATCTTGTGGTTCTCACCAGTCTGGGAATAGGCTTTCTGATCAAATCTGAAGGCTTGGATACTTTTGGCCTTCAATGATGTAGGATTGCACATATTTCACTAAGAAATTTCATCCCTGCCAATTGTATTCCAACTTCATTCATCAACCCCCAGAGTTTCTTTATACAACTAATTACTCCTGGCCATTCTCCATAAGGGGAATGGATGTAGTATGGCCTTATCCTATAGCTACATCTAAGAAGTTCGAGTATATTCTTGTTTCTATTGATTTTTTATCCAAATGGGCTGAGGAAATACTTCTCAAAGAATTAGAAGCCAAAATCATTGTTATTTTTTTCAAAACTAACATCGTCACCAGATTTGGTGTCCCTCATGCTATTAACGGACAATGGCACCAATTTCTATTATGTTTAAGTAAAGAATTTATATCATGAGCACAATATAAAATCTAACCATTTATATCACTATCATGTAGAAACCAATGGGAAGATATAGGCTTTCAATAAAACCCTATCAAACATAATCCAGAAGATGGTGGATAAAGATAAGAAATCATGGCCTGATAAACTTTTTCATGTTTTATGGGATTATTGGACTACTACTCATACTACCACTCAGGAAACCCAATATTCATTGGTGTATGGCACAGAAGTAGTTTTTCCAATTGAAATTCAATTTCCTTCACTCAGATTTGAAATCTGTGATCAGTTGTCAATAAATGAATAGTCTTATAAATGCTTTGATGATTTGGAATGATTAGACAAAAAATATTACATACTTTGCATCATTTAGAAGTATATCAGAACAAAATAGTGCGATCCTTTAACAAGAAAGCTCACCTTTGTTCATTTCTTCAAATAGAATTGGTATTGGTCCTTAGGAATCCAATGATACTAGTAAATAAACCTCCTAAGATTGAATCAAAGTGGGAAGAACCTTATTCCATACATAAGTTCTACTCAAATGGAGCTTATGCCTTAATCTCAATGGATGGAGGGATTATCACAACTCCAACCAATGCGAGATTCTTGAAGAAATACTTTGTGTAAATTCACATAATGTCCTCGTTGCATGACTCTAAACCGAACATCACAAAGTCCTAGTTGCAAGACATTAAACTTCATAACAACCATAAGTGTCCATGCCGCATGACGATAAAATGAATAGAATCTTTGTCCTTATTGCACGTCATTAAACTACATGAAATCATTTGTCCCTTTTACATGACATTAAACTATACGGTTAATTTCTTCTCTACTTGATGTTAGGAGCTTATATATGCAAGCATCGTTGAAATAATTTCTACTCCTTAGTGGCACATGAGTCCCTTTCTTCCCTATGTCTGAATTAGATATGCATAGGGACCTCATTTCAAGAACTACGTGTGGCTTGATTCTCATCTATATGAGATATGTAGCGACGCCTGGATCTCCAATATTGGGCCCATCCACAAACCCAAAATTTTTATTTCCCTTTTCCTCCTCCTGTATATGAACCAGATCTATAAAGAGTTCTCTTTTAAGATACATGACTTGATTTTTCATACCATCTTGTGTCTTAAATTTAAATCATTCTTCTAGAGTGTGTTTAAAGCCCCTGTATCCCACATCAAACTCAATTGGTGTGAGAAATGATTATTCAAAAACTATGTTTGGATTGATTATCATCCATATAAGATACATAAAGATTCCCAGATCTTCAATCTTGGGCCCAACCACAATGAAAACCCCCTTTATTCCCTATGTAAGAGTTAAACATGCATAGGGAATGTTTAAAGAACTATGCATGGCTTGATTCTCATCCATATGAGATACGTAGTGACACCTAGGTTTAATTTCTTGGTCTATCCATAATATTCCCTTTTTCATCGGAATCACTTCATGTCCTCTCTGAATGACTCTAAACTACACAACATAATATTGATTCAAAGGAAACAAAGAAAGTCTCCATTTTTACGTATGAGTCATATCTATATAAAGGACTTCAAACTCATAGCCAATATTGATCAAAATATTTTTCATGCGCATTGAGCATAACCCCCTTACATATTTCACACTCTTAATCTTGAATATTTTCAGATCTTCATAATAGTTTTTATGGTTTTTGGTGACAGAGTCTCTGATATCTGAGATCTCTTTTGCTTGACTATGTAGTACGTGCCCTTAGGTGGCCTTGCATAAGTTTCCTACATAATAGGCCTGTCAGTAAAAAGATGCCACTATTTGGCTATGCAACATATTCCACAGTTGTCCCTGCATAACACAACACCCATAACAGGTTTGTCGATTAATGGTAATTTCATTCTTGGTTAAAGTGACTTTTTTCCCCTTTAAACTTTGATAACAATATATAAGAATCTATATTTTAAAGCAGTCATTCGTGTATATTTTTTCCATTACCTTTCTCTCAATATGAAAGTCTTCAAGACCATGGTTTACACATTTCCCTCTCCATGTGTTCAAAGAAATATGAAATAAACTTGGATTAATTAACCACATATCATATACTATTTCTATTTCTAGTCCTAATTATATGACCTAAAACTACAAACACCATAATCCCTGTGTTTGGGTCAGACCTTCGTAGAAATCCTATTCCTCCGATTCTTTGGAAATCATGATTGTAAATACTCTCTCCATATTCAGGTACCTTTCTTCATAAACCAAACTCTATGCTTTGGAAAATTTGAATCTCCATAAACTTTCTTAAGCTTTTAGAAATATAATGTCAAACTTTTGAGAGATCTTTTTCCTGACTATACAGTATGTGCCCCTAGTTGGCCTTGTATAAAATTTTCCTACATAACAGGCTTGTCAGTCAAAAGATGCCACTATTTGGATATAAAGCATATGCCCCAGTTGGCCCTGTATAATACAGCCCCCATAACAGGTTTATCAAATAATGGTAACTTTGTTCTTGGAAAATACTTCCTCTAATTCCTTTAGCCCTTTTTTCCCATATCATTCTTCGAATTCAGAAATTTATAAATCACAATTTACATTTCTTCCCTTACATACATGAATATGGTAGTATGTTTCCAAACAAATTATCAAGAAATTGGGAGAGTAACAGACCTTTTTTCAAAGATAAAGACCTTAAATTAAATCCACACAATGTCCTCATTGCATGACTTAAAACTGCACAGCACAATGTCCTCACTGCATGACTTAAAACTTCACAGTACAATGTCCTCACTACATGACTTAAAACAGTGCAGTACAATGTCCTCACTGCATGACTTAAAACTACATAGTACAATTTCCTCAATTCATGACTTAAAACTGCACAGTACAATGTCCTCACTACTTGACTTCAAACCACACAGTACAATGTCCTCATTGCATGACTTAAAACTGCATAACATAATATCAAAAATTATTCTTTATGAAATATTTTAACCATTACACATACACCAAATTTTTGTAGAAGTGGTTTTCCTATTCATGACATAAATTGTCATAGATAGCCCTTTATTCTCAAAATCTCTTTCCTTAGAAAAACCACCCACTGTGGTCTTGAGTCACCCAAATCTTATTTTCTCTTGTCTATCAACAGTAAAATGTTAAATTCCTAAGAGATCTTTTTCTTGACTGTATAGTACGTGCCCCCAAAGGCCTTGAATAAAATTTTCCTATATAACAGGAATTTCAGTAAAAATATTCCACTATTTGGCTATGTTTCAAATGCCCCAATTGGCCCTGCATAATACAGCCCCCATAACAGGTTTGTCAAATAATAGTAACTTCACTCTTGAAAGATACTTCCTTTATGTTCATACAAGTTTTTGGATTTGGTGACCATAAAAATCATGAATCGATATTCACCTTGAAAATATTTAAAGATTGTTAGAGCAATTCTTAGCCACTGAGACTTGTTTGGGATCTAATTTTAAAATTTATGGTCAATGTTATTCGACCTTAAACACTATCCCTTTATAGTTAAACATGAATGACTTTAAACTGCCAACAAAAAGAGACATCGTACTCACCAGATTGGGAACCTGCAAAGGTCACTCTGGACAAAAGTAGAGTCTCATATCACTAAATGTACATTTTTTATGGTTTAGGTAATATTGAGCAATGAAAACTTAAAAGATACAAAGTTTTTGGGGTTTTCTGTATAACCCTAGTAAAAATCAAACTATTCTTAATAAGCCCATTGTCTTAGGTAAAAAAATATATCAAGAATGAAAACACATATGATTAAAGATAAAATTCTTTTCATTTGTGCAAAAAAACATTTAAGAGGAGCATCCACAAACTAGAGTCTCTCTTCTATCAAAAATCACAAAAGGGTTTCTACATAACTTCCCATTTGGTTAATAACCTCTTGAGCCCCATCAACTACCTGTTGAAGTTCATTTAGACGACCAGATTTATTCTCTTCAGCATGGAGAAGTGCTTCCTTAGCATCTACAATGGCTTTTTCACCATCCTTATGGACTTCTCTTATTGAGTTATAAAGCTGGTCAAGCTCCCTTGTGATAATATCTAATTCTTGTTGAAGACGCAGCTGCTGAACAATCTTTTCTTTAATATTTTGCTTCAATTCTTTCAACTTTGCAGTATAATTGGCCTCATCTCGGGACAACGCTTCTTGGAATTCGTCAGTATTGATCAATAGTTTAGTATTTATCAGGTCTTGCTGAATCTTATTCTCTTTCTCCCTCTTTCAGATAATCTCTTTCACTATGGTATGAATTTCAGGTTATTCAAAACTTCCAAATCCTAGCGTGATAAACAGAGATGAAAGTTGTGGAATTACTGAAGGCAGTTCCTCAAGGAGCATTTCATATATTATCTTTCATATATATTTTTCATGCCTTGCGACGTGCAAGAAAAAAGGCCTTTTACAGTTCTGAGTCTGATTCAGAATCATTGTCATAAGGAGGGACATATTCTAGTATTAATGCACTTAAAGAAGTTACCTATTCTTTTCCTTCCTTGATAGTGGTTGCTTCAAATTCTAATATTGTTTGAGCTGATGCAGAGGATTCACTTCCGGATCTAGCCATTGAATTTGATAGCCCTATATGGAGAATTGAATTATGGTTATGGTTAGTTTCAAGGGATAAAAAAGTGGTACAATCACAATATGAGTATCTCTTACATAACAATAGGTTTTAATCTTGAGAATTCTCCTCCCTAACATTCTCAGTTTCAATATTTTTTTTTATGCCTCTTGGAGGGGAATTCTCTCTTTAATTTGATCAGTATCCTCAACACCTAATGATATCATCTTTGTATTCTTTAAACTTTGGGTTAAGTGGCATTAAAAAACCTAGAATTTTTCCTTCAAGATATTAGCTTCTCCTATTAGTGAATATATCACATGCATGTAATCATAAATGCATTTAACTCATTTTCTTGAAATCTTGAATTTATCCATGGTGACCAACTACTAGAATGGCCTCCTACAACTATGTTTGTAGTTCATCTAATGTATCTTCATATTTATCATGAAAACAAAGTTTCATGATATTTTTAGTCATGTTTAGCTTTCCAAGATGATCATATATCAAAATCTCAAAATCTCTATTCACTTTTCCATCATTACATCATGCAGATATTGGTGAACAAACATCCTCTGACAATACTAAGGAGGAAAATGGTGGTTTAATCGAATGTATTAGATAAAACAGATCAAGTGTCTTTGGTTATATGTGTTATAACGTTAAACTTGTTTCCTTGGACTGTACCTACCATCCACTTCTAGGATAGAGACTTGAAGAGTTCCATTAAGACTACTTGACATGTGTGGATCCAGATGATTGAGCGGCACTTACTCCACCAAAATTTTAGACTTTTATTTATAATTTTCTTTGATCATCTTTTTTATTGTAAGTTTTAATCCCTATAAATAGGGAGTACTTTTTTTGTAATATGAATTTCAAGTGAATAAATAAATACCATTATTTCACTACATTTGAGTTATTTTGATAAACTCAAGTGATTTGTGTGTGCGGTTGTGTTTGCTACTATGAGATCCTCCATCAGCGGTATCAATGGGAGGTTAAAGAAGTTCTTGTAAGATTTATATCTACTTACACTTCCCATAACCACCTTCAGTGTTGTTATAGCATTGAAGGAAATCTATGCTGAGAGGGATCCATGATATCCCCATATGATCATTTGTAGTGGATAAATGAAGAATATGATGAATAGTGAGTGTTTTTGTTTAATATAATTTTCCATGAGTATTTCTTTCAAGATTATTTTAAAAAAACAAACAGTGATACTTTTGATATTTTGTGTAAAATAATTTTTTCTTTTCCATTTTTCTAGCCCAATTTTGGAATTATTACTCGCGTTCCCTTTCGGTTATGAATTTATATTTCTCCAAACTATATCTTTTAATTATCAAACCATCATTTTTATTTTGTCTCCAATGCTTGGCCATTTCATAAATATTTTAGTTTTTACCCTTTTCCCTTTTTCCCATCCAAGTCCTAATCTCCACGTATCCACTCAAAAAACATCACGTCATCCATTTGTCTCTCCATATCCTCTCTTTCCATAGATACAAAAAATATTTCTCCATTTAATTTTATTACAGAAAAAAAATCATCTATAAATCACAAAAAAAAAAAGAAGTTTGCAATTCTAAAAAAAAATATTCTACATTATCAGAAGAAATGAATTTCCTGGTGATCGATTTTTGTTTTTTTGATGATCCCTTTGACTTCTTTCCAAATATCAAATATTATTATTAACACCCCTCACCTTCATATTTTCTCCTAAATATGAATCAATCATCTTCACTTGAAGTTGTTGAATAAATAGAGTTTCTATCCATCACAAACGCCTACCCAAAAGTCACCGAAAGAGTTCCTATCAAATACAGACGTCTTACTAAAAGTCAAGAATGACATTGAAATTGTATTCAGAGAACCATATACTGATTCATGCTTCTTAATGCATCAAATCCCTTTGTTGGTTCCCTTGGTGAAGAAAAGTAGCACTTCCTTCTAGTGCATCTGAGTCCCGGTAAAGGCCTAGAGTAAGGGGGACATTTTGAAGAACCCAAACCCAAGGTAGAGGATTATTTAAACAAGAATCCAATACAATAAAAGTATTTCAAGGTAGAATAATTCAAAATAAAAGCAATAAAAACAAATATTCTTCTTGATGCTAATATTTTGTTCCTGCGATCACCTCCAGTGATCTGTTTACATGCTGCTGCATGTGATTTTGAATGTACTGTAGCTAATGAATATGGTGAAGTCATTATACCCATTGGTTACCCACCTAGAGATGATGTAAATTTTTGGGTCATTAAAATAATAAGTTTAAGGGGAGATTTTTAAAATTTAAAATTTTTTCCTTGGATGGTACCTACCATCCACTGCTAGGATAGAGGCTTAAAGAGTTCCATGAAGACTGCTTGACGTGTGTGGATCCAGATGAATGAGCGGAACCTACTCTACCAAAATTGTTGACTTTTATTTCTAATTGTATTTGATCATTTTTTTTCAATAAGTTTGAATCCCTATAAATAGGGAGCATGTTTTGTGTTGTAATATGAATTTTGAGTGAAGAAATAAATACTATTATTTTTCTGCGTTTGAGTTATTGCAATCACCTCAAGTAATTTGTGCATGTAGTTGAATTTTCTACTAAGATATCCTACATCAATATTCATAACTTGTTTAATGGATGAACAATACCTAACCCTCTCATTATCCCTCATAAAAACTTCAAAGTGGTTGGGATGCGCTATATAAGAATTATTGTTCTCATTGTTGATTTGAGATGGCACCGGGGTTGATATTTGGATTCAATGCACAACACGCCTACACAGGTCGCATCACACATGGTCCATGGTCTATTCCCTTGGGGATTCTATCCCAACCTATACATAGCTTTAGA
Source organism: Viscum album (assembly GCA_963277665.1). Taxonomy (NCBI): domain Eukaryota; kingdom Viridiplantae; phylum Streptophyta; class Magnoliopsida; order Santalales; family Viscaceae; genus Viscum; species Viscum album. The sequence continues at coordinate 129,785,944 of OY728163.1, forward strand.
TTTCACTATGCATAACTTACACACATCCCCGCATGGTTCTTATAGACACTATGCATGGCCATTATACACTTGCTATCATGTAGTCCTGATGGGATGGTCCACCCACCTGGATAACCTAGAGTCCTATAAGTGGTTGGTGGTTAGATCGTTACTCTTGTAGTGGTTGGAATATTTTTTATATAATCCCCTCAAAAATTACTTAGTAAATATATAACTAAAGAATGTAATCCAAAAAATGTATGGCCACCTCTTTTCAATCTCCATGAAATTTATTTGAACTTTTATTTTTTTCATTATCACTATTAACACTTATTTAAATTATCTTCATGAAATTAAAGAATTTCATGGACATTATTCAATTCATCTTCCTCTATTACTTTTGGAATATAAATTTCCAAGAGTTTCTTCAACATCAAAACTACTTTCATATTTATTTGTAAAAAACATACCACCTTTGATACATGTATTTGAGATGAGGGTAATTTCACCAACCATCAGAATTATTTGGATAGTTTTTCAATCATGACATCAAATTTCATTTACTAAATCCGTAAAAATTCTCTAGACATCAACTTTAAAACTTAAATACTTCAATAGACGATTCTTGAAATATCAAGACTTGAGGACTTCATACAAGCTCTATTAAATTTGTAACTTCTTCATCATATTGACATTAATGAAATATTTCTATTTCATTGATCAAAATTGACAACCAATGAAAATCATTGACAACAAATACAAATCATGCAAAAAGTGGGCTCTTCAAAATGCGGTGGTTGTCTGAATGAGAAATCAAACAGAATGAGAACTTTAGTGATAACTCTTATGGTTATTCTTAACCAGTTATTTGGAGTGATTATTAACAACTTGAACCTAGGAGAGTTTACTAATTCATCATATATGATAAAAATTAATCCCTATGTAAGTTTAGGTGATACTGATTAGAAAGTTAAATATATTCAATGACCTACATGTCAATAATGTAGAAAGAAGAACCAAGGATAATGTCTTAAATGAATAGGAATATGTTTTATATGTGTTAAAGGAGTTCATAAAGTAATGACCTACAAAAGAAAAATGAATCATTCAGTTGAATAAATAATTTGTAAAGAATTTATTCTTGAGGTATCAAATGATTTTTTTTTAAATGTGGGGAGAATGGTTATTATGAAAATAAATGTCCTATGGAGAAGGCTTGTTAATGGGATAAGAAATACCACACAAATATCTGTTTGGAAATGGCTAATTCCATTACATTTGAAGATGAGGAAACAGTAAATGACATGATAAAGGTATGGGTTTTTTTCTTGGCTTAATTTTTTGATATTTTTTAATTTTTGAAAATGATTCATATTTTTGTTTTTAGGAAGGTATTATTAATGAATAAGATTCAAGATCATGGTTAATGGATTATAAATAATCTTGAATGATTAATATTTCTATATATAATGGATTAAAGAGTTATGGTAGATTTAAGGATGATCATATGTATAAAAGAATTAATACTCTTTTGATGATTATAGTTATTTTGGAGACTTTTATTAAGTTTTGATAGATGTTTGAGGTATTTGAAACCCTTAATTTTGTCATGTAAAAACATTATTTTAGGAATAATGCTCTTTTCATTTTTTGGTAATAGGTTTAAAGGTACGAATAACATTTAGGGTTTATATTATCTTTGATCTTAAGGTAATTATGGGTTATTAAATTTTTTGAGATGAAAAATGAAAGGTATGATATAACCTTTGAGGTTAAAACATTTATATAATTTTTAATATATTAAGATTATTTTTGAGTATTTTTATCACACTTATGAGAATATTATAAGGATTATATTAATATAGTTTTAGAAAAATGACAACCCACGTGAAAGTGACAACCTGTCACATTTGATAAGGTCATGAGGCTTGAACTCCTAATCAAAGGGTGACAAGGGTGAATTTCCTAACACTGGACTAAATGATGTCCTAGTTAGTATTAAATTTTTTTTCATTACTCAAATGATCTGACAATGAAATATTAAGTTGATTTTGGGAACATATGTTTTATCATATGGATAACCATGATATTTGAAATTAATTTAGGGATTAAGTTATTAATGTTATTTCATAAGAAGATCACTATAATTTTGGGAAGCATATAATATTAAGGAAAATAGAATATTATGGGATTTTATTTGAGAAATAAACATTGAATTATCTTTTGGAAGCATATATTATTTTTTGTGGCTTTATGGTGATTTATATAAATGATTATCATATCATGAAGATTATGTGATTAGGGTTTTGGAATGAGGCATTAACAGTGATTGATGTTATTTGGATATAAATTTTAAATATATCTAGTAATCTATTTAAAATTTTTAATAAAGAAATAATGTAACATTATAAATTTTACCAAAGGTACGGACTGTTAATTTTTTGTTCTAATTCCTTTAAATGACCCTAAATATGATTCTTAATCAAGTTAAGGGGGTCTTGGGTGCGTCTAGAACTCATTTGGAGCCCAAAGCCCCGAAATGGTAAGAAAAGACTTGGTCACACGGTTAGGAGAAATTGTACAACCCATACCTCACATATTCCATAAACCATGAGACTATAAATAGTGGTTGCATACCTGGGGGCCGCATGGTTTTTCTGCAACCGTACAACCCAAGGCACACGACCGTGTGACCCATCTACAACTTTTGGATAGTGGGTTTTTCACAGTTTATTCATGGTTAATAACACTATGTTCTTAATCATGTGATGTGACCCTTTGAATTAGATCCTTATACATGGTTGGAACGCATTTTGGTTAACCATGTTCCTTTGTAAATGAGGTTGAAATTAAAATTTTACCCTCCTTTAATGATTTAAACCTTTGTCTTTATTCTCCCCCTTTTTCTCTAGAGGATTCCTCTCCTCACTCATGTAGAAACCCTCCTCCTTTAAGAAGATAGGGATTAAGATAGATCCTTCATTTCTCATCTGGTTCATCCATCGTTGGATCTAATAAAAATATAGAGGTATGATATTCAATCCACTCTAATCTATTTCAAATTATTTTTCCCATCCATTATGCTATTTGGGTGCAAGATCATTTTCCCCATTTTTGGGGCATTTGACGACTTCATCAATTTCTTCCAACCTAGCTCAAATAAAAGGTTGAGACTAGATGAGGGAAGTTCTATGAGGTTAAGGTAGGTGGTTTAGGCTCTTTCCCATCATTTTTTTGTGTTATATAAATTGTTCCATTATGTCGTGATCCATACTTTTCTGGAATCGCCTCTATTTTTTTAAAATAAATTAAAATGGATGTATTACTATGACTTTAGCAACCCAGTTAGTGGATAATCAACCACATGGGTTGATCTTCCAATTGGGCTTGCTTCACCTATAAGTCTTAATTTCCCTTTTTTCCCTTATCTTATTAAATATCTCTATGGGGTTTTGCCTCACTTTAAATACCTTGATCTATTCTTTGAGTTGTTTAGGGTGATGTACCTAGTGACAAGACCTTACACCCCATTCCACTCATGAATAATTGAGAAAATTGAATTGTCCAATTTCTTATGACATATAACTTAAGTGGAGTTTCTAAATGTTTATTCCTTGACCAATGTGCCTATTGTAATGTAAATTATTGAACTAGTGAGATGGTCTTTTACTATGCACGTTATATATATGTATTACTTGATCAGTAGTTTAACCTTAGTGTTGAGGGTGATACAAGGGGTTCTGAATTAAGGATACCATGTACAGAATCTCGTTCCTTAGTTAGATTTTTTTTAATACTTTGAAAACACACGGAGGGCGATATCATATATTCCTAAAAAAGGCTCACTGTGCGTTGTCTATTTTTTCCTCTAGATGAGTGACATTAATTCCCTATGGGAGACCACATGTATAGTATTGATGGTAAGATTGGTTGTACCATGCCTCAAGAGATACTCGGGCCCATATGTGTGATATTAGGTATGTACTTGGAGGTCATTTCATGCAGTTTTCACACCATATTAGAGTGACAATTGGGACTTCATACTTGAGTCACCTTAGATGGACTCCTTGGCATTATATTTATACTGATCCCCTCGAGAAATACTTGGAAATTCTCTCAATATTTTCAAGGACAGCATAAGGGTGACTCTCCATAAATTATAATGAGGTTTCAAATTGAATTAAATAAATGGTGAATGAATTATTTCAAAATGATAAATGATCCATCCATATTAAAAACTTAGGGATGTGTCCTCCAAGCCCAATCATAATCTTAGGGATAGTACACCCTATTAAAAATTAACCCACTAATTTTTCCATTGTAGATTTATATGGTTCATACTCATCGTCTTAGGCTTAGGCAGTTAAATATGATGGGTGTCTAAGTGGAACCCAGTACAATGAATTTATTTATTTATTTATGTTTTCATTTAAATTATTAAGGCTCACTGCTTATTTAATATTGCACAAAATAAAATAGCCTAGACATTGTGGGTGATATCCTACTAAGATTGTATCTCACACCCTACATGGGTTCCATTTGGTACTCGAGTAGACTTTATGGTTGCAGGTTTAGTCAAAGGGAAGAAATCATCTTCAAACGCTTGATCGATTTACAGTTCTAGGATAGAGATTGAGGAGTAGAGGATCGATCCTATGCTTGAGATGCTAGTCATAATAGTTTTAGTCTTTTGTATATTTTTTCAGCATGTTGTATATGCTTGTATCCTCTTCTCCTTGGATTCACTTTTCCATATCTACTATACCATCCTCACTTGTATCTTTTCATTATTTATCTTCTTCTAGTTATTCCTTTATCTATCATGTTTGTGTCTTTTTTCTGCCATTATCTATTGTGATTCTTCTGTTTCTTATATCTTGTATGTGTGTATATATATATATATATATATATATATATATAATTTCACTGTACTCTGATCAATGATGGAATATTCTCCTTATGGACACCCCCAAGTCTCTCACTGCTAGTTTTCAGCCTCTAGCATTTGGGGAGGCTCACTTGAGGTCATGTGGCCAACCATCCTGAGGCACTGATGAGTGGAATTGGTGTGGGGCGCTACAAAGTAGTATCATAACTTATTTTCCTTTTGTCTTACTATTTGGGTTTAGATAGGATACTAGGAAACTAGAATTTGGTTATGATCCTATTCCTGGGAGTAGCCACCCCACGTATAAGGGAAACCTAAATTACCTAGGTCAGGTAATTGCTATTATTTATTTCACTTATTATCATTTCACTATATTTCATAGTTGGTTGATGCACCCTCTTTGCATTATTATTCTTTTGATGGGATATATATTATTTTAGCTTGATTATATGAGGGAATATTAGAACTAGACATCATAGTAGGCACCATAGGAATTAAAATGTCATGCATTATACCATTTCATATCTACTTTTTTCATTAATTGCCTATATTGAATGTGATTTTTGCTTGTGATTTGTTTGTTATGTCATCTATACCATGATTTAAATGTGTAGAAATATGTGGATAATTCATTATAGGACTAAGAAACATAATTGTAACTTAAATCATCTGCCTTAACCTAATAGTGTTTTCCTACATAGGTTAAAGAAGATATCTTAAGCATCCAGTTGTGGAAATTCGATCCATAGACTATCTATCACATGGGATATAATGTGTTAAAGTCAAAATTAAATGGCCACCACCATCCAATTTATAAGGTGTATGGGTCCTTATAAATTGTATATAGTGATTCATCTAATTCAACCACTTAAACGAAATCTAAATACATAAATGAATTAAGATGAATTTGATCCTTAAATTGAATTAGACCTCTTACGTATGCAATATAATACCTGACCTGAATCAGTAGTGGAAAGTAGTATATGTCTTCTATGTTCCTTCCATGACTCATTCTTATCACCCAGACTATTCTCCTAGAGTAGGATAAGGTTTGTAGCATGCTTATAGGTAGGATTTGTACTAATACTTCATTGTTTTCTTTCCATGTCTGTTATGAATCCTTTCTGGGGTATGTTCTTGGAAATTGTAGAGTTATGTCACTACGAAGACCTCATGATGTATTCTATGAAATTAGTGATGAGCATACTATGGAGGTGGTGGGCCATGATCCACCCATGGTAACTCCTAAAGTGACACATAAGGAACCTCTTCCAGATTATCCATTAGGTGTTGATTTCTAGTTTTATGAAAGATTCCTTCGCTTCATGAAATTAGTACAGGGTACACCTCGACCTTCCCTTTTTAAGGTAAAACTAACATGTGAGTTCTAGTAGCAGTATCCTTCTACCTTTTCAGGGGATGGAGGGCCTCAGGCTACTAATTCTTGGTTGGAGGAAATGGTGCCCATATTTGGTCATATCAAGATTCCTCCAGAGTGGAAGGTCAAACTTGCGACCTATATGCTACATGACTCCATCAAACATTGGTGGGATGTATTGAATCATATTGTTCAACATCAGGGTATGGCCTCAGTGGACTTACAGAAAAACTTCCTCAAATACTTCTTCCCACATACCCTGAGAATATATCATGTTCAAGAATTAATACACCTTGAGAAATATGACATATTAGTGATGGAATACTCGTCTCGCTTCACTGAATTACAAAATTTTTCATGAATCTTGACCGGTGGTGAGATGACTACTGAAAGGTGGTTCAAGGATGGGATTACTTATTCCATTTTCTCATGAGTGAACATCTTTTTGATGACCACCATTTTAGAAATAGTGAATCAATCCTTCATCACTGATAGAAACTGGAGGGAATCAGGCAATGCGAAGCAGGGTAGTTCAGCTTCCAGGTAGAGCAGTGGTTTATCTAGTAGCAAGAAGAGACGCTTTGAGGGTACACACTAGGGATATCCTATCCAGGTGGCATGTTCCAACTATCTTGTGGTGTGTCTCCAATTTGGAAAGCCAGAACATAAAAAGCACTAGTGTATGATGAACCTGATCAAGTGTTGGGATTGCAGAAGGATGTGTAACCTCCAACATTTCTACTGATCCTTTCATCTAGTGGAAATAAAATGGGGTTTTATACCAGCACTACCTTTAGATGAAGGATTAGTGACACCTCATCAGGCAGGAAGTTTTCCTTCTATAATCTGTTTGGGCTGAGCATGTGGTTTTGGCTGAGATAGTCAGGCTTTAGAGTTCTATAGTCAGCAGGGTGGACCTGCTTGGGCTAGTCAGGCAGCATCTCAGGGCTATGGTTCATGCTATATTTATTTAGTACAACCTATGTCAGAGGAGTATATTCCATGGACATTTATAGTTATAAGTACTATTCTGGTAGATGTTGGTCCATGGACAGGGGCGAGGGATATTTTCTCATCATTGTTTTTCTATACCCTTTTCTCTTTGAATAAAATTGTATTTGATGATTATGGTGGCCTCTACTCTAGTATCTACCTTATTTGATATAGGTGCATCCCACTCCTTTTTATCTTATAAAACTATGGGAAGTATGGGTATAATGATAGAATTATCCAGTGGTGTTATGACCCTTTACATGCCATTAGAAGTTTTAGCTGAGGGTATAAACCAGTGCAAGGAGTTCCCCTTTGAGATAAGTGAGTACCATTTTCTATAGAGCTTCTCTATCCTCAAGATGATGGGATTCAATTTCATTCTTGGTATGGATTGGATTGTGACTTATCGATCCCAAGTGGATTTCTATAACCATTGGGTATCTTTCACATCACTTAAGGGAATCACATATATTCATAAGGGTAAATGGGACCTCTAGAAAATTTGAGCTGGAATCAAGCATACTGGGTTAGGTATAGTAACAGCCCAGATGGCTAGTCTCTTTATAAGTAATTAGGGAATGTAGCTTATGGAATTTCATCCAATGGTGGATCGTTTCAAGGACATCTTCTATGATGATTTCTCTGGATTACCTCTAGAGAGAGATTGAGTTCACCAGTAATATTTTTCCAGGTACGTCCCCAGTGTCCATTACTAATTATAGAATGTCACCTATAGAGCTGCATGAACTCAAGAAGTAACTTGAAGATTTAGAGGATAAGGGTTTTATTTAAACCATCACATCACATTGGGCTTTACCGGTCGTTTTCCCCAAGAAGGTGGATGGTACCCTCGATTGTGTAAGGATTATCATCGATTAAACCATATTATGATGAAGAACTGGTATCCACTTCATCACATAGATGACCTCTTCAACTAGATTTTAGGAGAAACTATTTTCTATAAGATCTATTTGAGGTGGGTCTATAATCAGGTTCATGTAAGGCCATCAGACATACCCTGTATAGAGTTTCAGAGTAGTTATAACTTGTATGAGTATCTGGTCTTTCCATTTGGTCTGAAAAACCCACTTAGAATATTCGTGGATCTAATGAATTGGGTTTCCCACCCATATCTTGATTCCTTTTTAGTAGTTTTTGTATATTACATCTTAGTGTATTTCTGTAGAAGACACGGTCATGCTAATCATCTTGAGATCGTTCTGAGTACACTGAGAGAGAACTAGCTATATGTGAAGCTCAGTAAATGAAACTTTTGGATTAGTAAGGTTCACTTAATGGGTCATATCATATTTGAGGTAGGTGTATTAGTTGACCCAGAGAAGGTGAGTGTCATGGTTTCCTAGTAATATCCCAATAATGTGTTTTACATACACAGCTTCTTCGTGCTAGCTAGATATTATAGACATTTTATCCAGGACTTCCCATACCTAGAAGAACCTCTTACAGGCTTGACCAAAAAGGGTGTGAAATTAGACTGGATAGAATATTGTGAGATAAATTGTTAGGAGTTAAAGGGAAGAATCACATTAGGTCTGATTCTGATTCTAACTGGGTAGAAGCTATACTATTTAATATGACTCTTTATGAATCATTTTGGGTGAAGTTCTGATGCATGGTGATCAAGTTTTGGCATATAGATCCTACCATCTAATGCCTCATGAGTAGAACTATCCTACACACTACCTTGAAATAGCATTCATGGTTCATGCGAGACATTATTAAAGACACTACCTATTGGGTGAGATATTCATTATTTACACAGATCATAAGAGTCCCAAATACATATCTTCTAAGTTATACTTGAATTTGAGGTAGAAAATGTGGGTAGAATGCCTATAATCATTCGAATTTGAGATTTATTATACACCCAGAAATGGTAATGTCATGGTTTAAGCCTTGATCTGGAAGACTCAAATGCAAGACATCAAGGATGCCAGTGGTGAGTGGTAGTTGATGGATCTATTATTGGAGAGGCATCTTAAGGTTTGAGAATAGAAAAGGAGTCAGTCTTAGTAGCTCTATAAGTTAAATCCTCCCTTATGAAGAAATTTTGGATGAGTAAGATGCCATATTCAGAAGGCCTTATCTTGAGGGAGAGTGTCACAAAAGAGAACCCACCTCCTAGTATGGTTTTAGATGCGAGTGAGACCCTACTCTTCCATGGTCATGTATGGGTGCCTTCAGATATATTAGAAGAGATGGTGAAGGAATCACATGACTCTATTAGGGTATTTCATCCTAGGATTACCAATATGTATAGAGATATACTTCATCAGTATTAGTGTCTAAGTACGAAGAGGTAGATATCAAGATGTATCACTCGATGCTCCACCTGTCAGCAGGAGAAGGTAGGGAATCGGTGACCTTCTGGACTTTTACAGCCTCTCTCTATTCCTAAGTGGAAATGGAACGACGTCGCCATGGATTTCATGATAGTATTGTTGAGATCCCCTTAAGGAAATGATGTAGTGTGGGTGATCATTGACAGGATGGCAATGGTCATGTACTTACTACCAATCTGGAAAACCTTCTCTGTTGATGATCTAGGAAGTATTTATATCTAGGAGATAGTGCGACTTCATGGTGTTCCCCATTATATCATTTTAGATCAGGATTCTCACTTTAATTCATATTTTTGGAAAGGGTTTCAAAATACACTAGGTTCACAGGTGATATTAAGCACAACATATCACCCCAGACCAATGCTCAGTCTGAGTGGACCATATGGGTGTTAGAGGATATGCTACAGGCATGTATCCTTGATTTTGAAGGTTCATTGGAAAATCATATTCCTCTTGTTGAGTTTTCCTAAAATAAAAGATTCTAAGAAACAATTTATATGGGTTTGTATGATGCCCTCTATGGTAGACCATGTCATTCACTACTGTGATGGCTAGAGATAGGTGTGGTAGCTCTATTGGGTCCTTATCTTTTTCAGGAGAATTTAGAGAAAGTCCAGCTGATTTAGAAGCATATGGCTATTTCTCAGTCTAGGAAGAAGTTTTATATCACTCTTCATTATAGAACTCTTGAGTTTGAGGTGGGAAATCAGGTCATTCTACGTATATCGCCTAGATTGGGATATAGATGAATCAATTGATAGGGAAATTCATCACCTTAATATGTCTATCATTTTGAGATGGTGGAGAGAGTTAGGCTGATAGCCCATTGATTATTGTTACCTCAAAGGTATCGTGCCATGAATTAAGTCTTATATATATCTCATATTTGACAATATCATCAAGGACTATATCATTCGTATTACTGTGAGGATACAGTGATGGGTTAAGATGTATCCTTTGAGTGGCATCTGATATGTATTGTCGATCAGAGAACAAAGGATCTCTGAGGTAGATCAGTTCCTCTTTTCTGGGTTCTATGGAAACAGAGATAGGTATATGATGATAATTAGGATAAGGAAACCAATGTGGACGCACAGTGTATGGAACTATTCTCTGATAATGTTCTACTACCCTCGGAATGGAAACTTGGGGATGAGTTGTCTTATAGAGGGGAGGTTTTGATGCCCTGAATTTTCCTATTGGTAAAAACCATTAATTTTTTGTTCTAATTCCTTTAAAATTCCCTAAATATGATGCATAATCACATTAAGTGGGTATCAGGTGTGTCTGATACTCATTCGGAGCTTGGATCCCTAAAATGGAAAGAAAATGCTAGGTTGTACGGTTAGGATAAGCAGTGTCGCCCGTCCCGCATGGTTTCCCTAAACAGCGAGACTGTAGATGGTGGGCACCTGGGGACCCCACGGTTTGTATGCAACTGTGAAACCCAAGGAGCATGGTTTTTCGACCCATTTGAAGTCTTTTTATGGTGGCTTTTTCCTGGTTTGCGCATGTTTGAGAAAAATTTGTGCCTAATTGTGCAATGTACCCCTTTGAAATAGATCCTTATGCACAGTTGGTGCATGGTTTGTCCAATCATGTGACCAAACCAAGAACCTTTGTAAAAGAGAGTCAAATTAAAATTCTACCATAATTTAATGATTTAAACCTTTTTATTTCTTCTCCCTTTTTTTCTCTAGCAGATTTATCTCCTACCTCACATAGAAACCCTCCTTGTTCAAGAAGTTATGGATTAAGATTGCTCCTTCATTTCTCATATGATTTTTTTCACCATTGGATCCAAAGGAGAGCTAGAGGTATGATATTTGATCATCTATAATCTATTTCATGTTATTTTTCCTATCCATTTCTCTATTTGGGTGCAAGATCATTTTCCCCATTTTCAGGGAATTTTATAGTTTCATCAATTTCTTCAAACCTAGCTCGAATCAAAGGTTGAGACTAGATGATGGAATCTCTATGAGTTTAACGTAGGTGTTCTGGGATATTTCCCATTGTTTTTTAATTCTATAAACTATGTTATTGTTCCGCAAGCCATAATTCTTTGGTGTATCCTCTATTTTGTCAAATTAAATTAAAATGGATGCCTTATTGTGCCTTTGGTAACCGAATATCCTGGCTAATCAACCCCATGGGTTGATCACCATGAGTTATGGCGTTAAATTGGGTGTGATTCACCTATAAGGCTTAATTTCCCTTTTTCCATTGCTTGTTAAATACCCCTATGGGATTTTTCATCATGTTAAATACCTTGATCTATGCTTTTGAGTTTTTTCAGGTGATGAACCTAGTGAAAATCTCTTACACCCTATACCACTCATGAGTGGTTAAGAAAATTGGGTTGGCCAATACTTTGTTCCATATTACTTAAGTGGAGTTTCCAAATGGTTCTTCCTTGACCAATCTGCCTATTATAATGTAAATTCTTGATCTAATGAAATGGTATTTTACTAGGAATGTTATATAAATGTATTTCTTGATCATCTATTTCACCTTAGTTCTAAGGGTGACACAAGGGGTTATGAATTAAGGATGACTTGGATGGACTCTCATGCCTTAGTTAGATTTGTTTAATGCTTTGTAAATACATCAAAAGCGATATCAGCTATTCTAGAGATGATCTCACCGTGCGATGTCTATTTTGGACTCTAGATGAGTGACACCAGTTCCCTAGGGGAGACTCCTTGGGCAGTCCCAATGGCATGATTGGTTGTACCATGCCTCGAGAGATACTTGGTATCTTACGTGTGATACTAGGTTCAGAATCGGAGGTTATTTAATTTTATTTTCACACCATGCTAGAGTGACACTTGGAACATCATACTTGGGTCACCTTGGATGGAATCCTTGGCATTGGATTTATACCAAGCCCCTCGAGTGATACTTGGAAAGTCTCTCTGGATTGTCAAGGATGGGATAAGGGAGACTCTTCATAAATTATAAAGAGGTTTCAAATTGAATTAAAGAAATGGTAAATGAATTTTTTTCAAAATGAGAAATGATATTTTAGCATTACAAATATAGGTACATTGTCACGACCTGTCCCTTGGGGCCCGTGTCATAACTACCCCAATCACGCCTTCCATAGGCCAGGGGCTGGCGACGAACAATAAAGGCGTATATCCCTTAACTGGGAAGGCATTTCCTTTATAACTGTAAACAAACACATCAGAGTACACAACTGGAAACAAAACACTAAGTAAAAACTGTATACAAAAAGTGTGCTGGAAAGTAAAAAGGGGCCGGAAATACAAGTCCAACTATAAAGTACAAGTACAACTGAAAAAGGAACAAACAACTGAAAGGTAAATAGCAGCTCCTGGATCGTCCTCCGGGGTTCCTACCTGAAGGGTAAGTATAGATGGCCACCTCAGCACTCCACGTCTGTCAGACTCCTCTGTGTAATGACTCGCCGTAAGGTCCACCTCCGGGTACCATCTAGTCCTGACACTCTCGGCCTCCGTCAGCGTTGTTCGTCATCTGCATCCAACACAACGAGGTGTGGTCATAGCCCGTGAAGGTGTGAGTATAATGATACTCAGTAGGGACCCCGAGACCTACAAGGTCTCACAAAATCCAACAAGGATAAACCAAAAGGTAATAAAACAACGGATAACCATTGCTTACGTATATTCCCATACATATACCTAAGTTATCAAGTAACCCATCTTAATCATGAGGAAACACAAAAGTCAAAGACTCAGCTCAAACCATGATTTTTATTATCGAAACCATGGTTAGTGGAATAATACTCCTCTATCGAGTACAGTGAGCCTGCCGCGTCACACAGAGGCACTTCCCACTATCCTTGGACTGCTAAGGCACTCCTCCTGTCAAGTATCATGGGTCTGCTGCGTCACACAGAGGCGCTCCCCACTGTGGGTCTACCGCGTCAAACAAAGGTGCTCCCCCAAATAGCCTGCAAAGGTACTCCTTCTATTGAGTACCGTGGGTCTACTGCGCTCACACAGAGGCTCTCCTCTGCCATGGTTCTGCCGCATCACACAGAGGCGCTGCCCACTGGGCTAGTTGAGTCACTCTGAGTCGAATCGGTCAAGCAGACGTCAGGTCTCAGCCAGCTACTAGGTCTCTGTACTCTATTTTCTCATCACCGGAAGGATCCTCTCCATGATCTACTGGTCGATAATCCAAGTGTCATGAAGTCTCACGTAAAAGTATCTAAAGGACCACCGGCATGGCGGCACGGGGCGCGGCGGCACACGGGCAGGCGGCGCGCAAGCGCGGCGGCGCGCGGGCAGGCGGCGCGCGGGCAGGCGGCGCGGGGTGCGGTGGCGCGTGGGCGCGGCGGTGCGCGGGCAGGCGGCACGCAGGCAGGCTGCGGCGCGCAGGCAGGCTGCGGCGCGCAAGTAGGTGGCGCGTGGGAAGGCGGCACGGGGCGCGGTGGCGTGCGGGTAGGCTGGCGTGAGGCGCAGCGGTGTTCGGCCGGAAGTATAGGTGCGCCGTTGGGGTGGTGCGATTCGCAGAGGTTGCGGGTAGCGGGGCCTTCGTCGTTTCTTCCTTCGTTGTCGTTGCCTCATCGCTATGCTGAAGAATCAATACGAAAGAACAATGGAGGGAGTCTAGACATGTTAGTTTGGCCCGCACCCTCCGCGTTTAGAGATGATATCATTTGGCTCATCAGAATGAAGCTCAACAATTAAATACAACACTTTGTATCAATTTTCATTCATTGATGAGAGGAATAAAAGGGAAACATCAACAAGCAATAACCCCCTACCTTAATATTTTTCATTCTTCGTTCATTGATGTTTGAAGTCGTGTGAAGAATACGAAATAATTTTCCATTCGTTGCGTCTGCCACGCTCTTCGAATCCCGAGTTGCATCGGCCGTGGAAGGTTCTCTACATCGGTAGGATTCGTGGAAAGAAGTCGAAGAATAAATCTGGTGTTCTTTGCGTTCTTCGTTCTTCGTTGGGAGGAGTGTTCTTCATTGGGAGCACTTTTCTCCCAAGCTCCTCTCAATTCCACCAAAAGAGAAATGCCAATGAAATAATATTAGATTTTTCATCTAATATTACGTTGTCACACAAATTCAAAAAGAAGAATTAAAAACCCAACTCCACCAAATTAAATGCACGAGTGTTGTCTCATTAATTTGAAGGATTCCATGAGGCTATCCCTAATAAAACACAAGCGTTGGAACAATTAATTGCATAGGGAGGTCAAGAGTCTCTCCCTCATTAATTATGGAGAGTGTAGAGGTTTCATCCTCCACCATCAATAGGGGTTGGGTGGTCCCCATCCCTATCATTAATAGGGAAGTTATACGGCACGGGTGGTCCCCACCTCAATTATCCTCCCATGGGAGGTTATGCTCAGGTGGGACCCACCAATATAACCTCTCATGGGAGATTAGGGTGTGGCAGTCCCACCACCAACTCCCAAGGGGGGTTTTAACCAACACACTCAACATATGGCAGCTTAAAAATAAAATAAAGTGTTGTACTTTATTTTATTATTATTTTTTATAAAAATCCAAAAACTAACATTTATTCCCGATCGTATGCCATCGAAGTGAAAGTCTTCTTAATCGAATACCGGTGCTACAAGTTCAATGGTGCCCTTGGATTTCAGTTTCGAGCACCAGCTCAAAAGTTATAAAAACCCGCTCGTACATTTACTGAACGTACCCGAACAAAACTTCAGAAATTGATTCCAGGAACACCGGGCCTCAAAATCAAGTGTCATCAATTTTCGTGGACTCGTAAAAATTCCATGTATTTAAGAAAAAAAATCCCATGGAATTTCTTGGTCTTTACATTCTTACCACCTCAGGTATTTACGTCCCCATAAGCTACAACTCACACTAAGGGAATAAATGGGGATACTGAGTACGCATCTGAGCCTCCTACTCCCATGTGATCTCCTGGAGGTTTCTGTGCTTCCAATTAATGTGCACCAGAGGTATCGACCGTCCTTGTAGGACCCTCTCCTTTCAATCCTCAATCTCCACTGGAACCTCCATGAAAGTCGCCTCATCGTCGATGTCTAGCTTCCCATGGTCGATGATGTGATAAGGGTCGTGTATATATCTCCTCAGTTGAGATACGTGGAAGACGTCATGCACCTGGTGCAACTGAGGTGGAAGATCTATGCAGTAAGCCACCTTGCCTACTCTACTGAGGACCTGGAAAGGTCTGATGAACCTTGGAGATAACTTGCCGCCTCGGCAAAATCTTCGTAGACCTCATCGAGGTGAGACCTGTAGGAAGACGTGGTCGCCATCCTCGAACTCTAGAGGTCTCTGTATCCTATCATCATATGACTTCTACCTGCTCTATGCAGTCTTCATCCGCTCCTGGATGATTTCACCTTCTTGTTGGTAGCTCGTACCATCTCTGGTCCCACTAGTGCTGACTCCCCAGGTTCTGTCCAACACATGGGTGATCTGCAAGGTCGCCCGTACAATGCCTCGAAAGGTGTCATCCCTATGGTGGAGTGATAGTTGTTTTTGTAGGAAAACTCTACCAATGGTAATTGATCCTCCCAGATATGACAAAAGTTGAGGAAACAAGCTCAGATCATGTCCTTGAGGGTCTGGATGGTCCGCCCGGTCTGACCATCCGTCTGAGGATGGAAGGCGATTCTCAAGTAAAGTTGTATCCTGAAAGCTCCCTGCAACCCCTTCCATATCCGAGAAGTAAATCGTGTGTCATGATCGGAAACAATAGATGAAGTTACTCCATGTAGCCACACAATCTCATGCATGTAGAGGTGTCCCAAGCTCTCTACTGAGCCCTGATCCTTGATCGGTAGGAAGTGGGCCGACTTGGTGAGTCGATCCACGATCACCCAAATCGAGTCGTGACCCCTGGATGTATGTGGAAGACCCGTCACAAAGTCCATGGATATCCCATCCCACTTCCACTCTGGGACCTCTAAAGGCTGGACCAAGCCTACTGGTACCTGGTGCTCCACCTTCACTTGCTGACAAGTGAGGCACCGAGAGGCAAACTCCACTACTTCCTTCTTCATACCTGGCCACCAGTGCTATCGACGAAGGTCCTGGTACATATTTTCCACTCCTGGATGTACCGCTAAAGGAGAAGTGTGGAACTCCCTCAACACTTCCTCCTGAAGTGCCACTGGTACCATAGTACCTCCTCTGAAGATAATGACATGCTCCCCACCTTCAGAAAATCCATCAGGTGTCTGCCCTGTGGATATCTGAGCACATCATGTCTCGCAGTTAGCATCCCCATGTTGTGATTCCCTGACTCGCTGAAGGAGTGGGGGAGTGACCGTAAGAGACTGTAGGAATGTTTCTACATACCTATCTACAAATTATATCTGTAAGGTAGACAACTACTTTGGCACCTCTCCTAACAGCTGAATACCAGTCCTCCTGCTGAGCGCATCCACAACAACATTCCCCTTTCCAGGAGTATAGGCTATCTCAAAGTCATAATCCTAGAGGAACTCAAGCCAACGCCGTTGTCTCAGGCTCAGGTCCTTCTGATAGAAGATATACCTGAGACTCTTGTGATCAGAGTAGACTATAAAACGTTCACCCATCAGATAGTACTGCCACATCTTCAAGGCAAAGACCACCGCTGCTAACTCCAGGTCATGGGTAGCGTAGTTCTGCTCATGTTTTCTCAGCTACTGAGAACTATATGCGATCACATATCTCTCCTACATCAGGACACACCTGAGTCCAGTCCCTGATGCATCGTAGTAGACTACATACCCTACACCTTCCTCTGGAATCCTTAAGATGGGGGGCACTAGTCAGCTTCTCCCTCATCTCCTGAAAGCTTTGTTGGTATCTCTCTGAACACACGAAGTGTTTCCCATTATTTTTTAAGTCTAATAGTGGTGTCGCAACTCTAGATAAGTTTGGAAAGAATCTTCAGTAGTAGCCAACCAAACCCAGGAAACTTCATACCTCTGTCACACTCCTGGGTGCCTCCCAAGCAAGTATCGCCTCGATCTTTGCTGGATCCACTGCAACTCCAGCCTCTGAGATGACGTTTCCCAAGAAGTGCACCTCTCAGATCCAGAACTGGCACTTTGAGAGCTTACCATAAAGCTGGTTCTCTCAGAGTGTGTCCAGTACTACCAGTAAATGGTAGGCATGCTCCTCCGTAGTGGTCGAGTAGATCAAAATTTCATCGATGAAGACTATGACAAAGCGATCGAGGTAAGGCTGGAAGATCCTGTTCATGAGACTCATGAACATTTCTGGAGTGTTGGTTATGCCAAAGGGCATAACCAAGAACTCGTAGTGGCTATAACGACACCTGAAGGACATCTTCTACACATCCTCATCTCGAACTATGAGCTGGTGATAGCCTGATCTAAGGTCTATCTTCGAGAACCACTAAGTTTCCTTTAGCTTATCAAAGAGGTCGTCAATCCTTGGGAGTGGATACTTGTTCTTCACAGTCACCTAGTTCCGGTGACGGTAGTCAACACAAAGCATCAATCTCTCGTCCACCTTCTTGGCGAATAGAATTGGGGCTGCCCAGGGAGAAACATTGGGCCAGATGAACCCCTTTCCCTGCAAGTCCTCAAGCTATACCTGCAGCTCACAAAGATCAGCGGGTGCCATCCGATATGCTAGTGTAGATATCGGTGTTGTCCCATGGTACAGGTCAATGTACAATTACACCTCTCTGTGAGGAGATAGTCCTGGAACATCATCAGGGAAAACATCCACGTACTGGTCCACCACTACAGGATATATCGGACTCTCCACATCAACTGCTCCGAGGGTAAGGCAAGCCAACTGGTGAGTGATCGGTTGTACCCTCCTCCGAGTAAGTCTGTCCTGCGCTGTAAAGGTTCCCTTCTTTCCGGTGAAGGTAAACCTGGTCCCATCTGTGCGGACACACCACACTTTGCACCTAATACAGTCAATCTGAGCATGGATTGTAGATAACCAGTCCATACCCAAGATGACATCGTAAGGCCTCGACGCCGCTAAGAGGAGATCCCAGCCGAAGCTCTTACCTCCTAGAGTAATCTTGCACTGCCAGAACCAGTACGTAATCGTCGAATCAGCTCTCGTATGAGTCTCTAGCCGTAAGGATTGAGCCAACGGCTCCGTCGGAATCTCTGAGCTCCAAACGAGGGAAGTGGAAATGAAAGAGTGACTGTCACCTGTGTCTATAAGAACTGTAGCTAAGGTGGAATAGACACAGATCATACCTCGTATCATCTTTGGAGCACCATGGTTGTATTCTTCATTTGTCTAAAGTTGAGCTCTCCCCTGTCCACCTGCTCCCTGCGGTCGGGGTGGACCTCCTGGTGGTGGTGGCGGTAGCACCTCGTAACGTCGTCCACCACCAGCTACTCGAACAGCTCCTCTGCCACGTCCTCCTGAGCCCTGCGGGCCGCCTCGATTGAATCTCTGCTTCTACCTAGGAGGTCCCTCAACTGTCTACTGATCATCAGAGCGGCAGGTCAGAAAGTCATGAGCCATGTGACCAAGCCGGCCGCATGAGTAACACTGCCTGCTACCGGCATGTGTTTCTCTTCTCTGTGTTCCCCACACAACTGATCCTGAGTCATGCGGTCGACCACCTGTAGTTCTAGTCCTCTTGGACCTATGCAAAATTTGTCTACTGCCAGCTGTAGAAGACTCCGCTGCATGTCATCTAGTGGTGGGTCTCGCTGTTGGAGACTGCTTATCAAGGAAACTCTCCACTATGAGAGCTCTCTCTAACAACCCCTCCTGAGTCGGGATGCTAAGTGAGATCACCGAAGCTCTGATCTCCCGCCTGAGTCCCTTCTTGAAGGTCCGGGCCCTAAATAACGGGTCTTGTACCATATCAGTGGAGTAGCGTGAGAGGTTGGTGAACCTCGCTGAGTACTGCGCCATTGTCATACTACCCTGTCGTAGATGCAGTAGCTCCTGTATCTGCACTGCTCAAAGGGTGGCTGGGACAAACTCCGCCCAGAACAGGCTCTCGAAGTCTGCCCAAAGAAGTGTCGCCTCGTCATGAACCTGGAGCATCAGGCTCCACCATCTTCCTGCTGCTGCCTGAAGGAATCTGGCAGCAAGGATCACCATAAAGTCTGCTGGTGTCCCTACTAGCCTGAAGACTCTCACCACATCTTCTAGCCAATCCTCATCCACCTGTGGGTCCAACTCTCCCCTGAACCTGGATTCCCTCTGGCATTGGAACTCTTGAAACGCTCTCAAGTGGTGTGCATATTCTGCTATTGGGGCTGGTGGCATCGGTGGCCCAACGGAAAGTGACACCGCTGGTGCCTCCACTGGTAAAGGGCCCTGCACTGAGGCCTCATCACTCGGTGGGTTGTCAGTGCGTACGAATCTCGGGGCTCTAACTGGTCGTCCATGGGGAGGCATCCTGAAAGAAACAGATGAGACACGGTCAAAAGATTAAACCTGGTGAGCTGACATAGTTGAGATGACTTAAATAATTCACAAAGGAAAACGCACATGCAATCAGTGTTTTCGTGCACTGAGTCAGAATTCAGAAGTCAGGGTCCTGGTGTATGGATACATCGGCCGCCCACACCAACACTGGACTCCTTGAACTTAAAAACACACTTAGTGCCCTTAACACTATTGCTTCATAGAAAATAAATATCAGTGTCCTAAGTTCTGTGGTAGAACCGACTCCTTTGATACCAATTTGTCACGACCCATCCCTCGGGGCCCGTGTCAAAACTACTCCAAGCCCGCCTTCCATAGTTCAGGGGCTGACGACTAGCACCAAAGGCATATATCCCTAAACTAGGAAGGCATTTCCTTTATAACTATAAACAAACTCATCAGAGTACACAACTGGAAACAAAACACTAAGTAAAAATTGTATACAAAAAGTGTGCTGGAAAGTAAAAAGGGGTCGGAAATACAAGCTCAACTGTAAAGTAAAAGTACAACTGAAAAAGGGACAAACAGATGAAATTTAAATAGAAGCTCCTAGATTGTCCTCTGAGGTTCCTACCAGAAGGGTAGATATAGATGGACACCTCAGCACGCCACATCTGTCAGACTCCTCTGTGTACCAACTCGTTGTAAGGTCCACCTCCGGGTACCGTCCAATCCTGGCGCTCTCAACCTCCATTAGCGTTGTCCGTCATCTGCATCCAACACAATGAGGTGTGAGAATTGCCCGTGCAGGGGTGAGTATAACGATACTCAGTAGGGACCCTGAGACCTTCAAGGTCTCACAAAATCCAACAAAGATAAATCACAAAGTAAGAAAACAACGGATAACCATTTCTTAGGTATATGACCATACATATACCTAATTTATCAAGTAACCCATCTCAATCATGAGGAAACACAAAAGTCAAAGACTCGTCTCAAACCAGGATTTTTATTATCGAAACCATGGATGGTGGTGTACTCCTCCTCTATGGAGTACAGTGGGCCTGCTGCGTCACACAGAGGTGCTTCCCACTATCCTTGTACTACTGAGGCACTCCTCCTGTCGAGTATCGTGGGTCTGCTACATCACACAGAGGCGCTCCCCACCGTGGATCTACTGCGTCACACAGAGGCGTTCCCCCTAATAGCATGAAGAGTTACTCCTCCTGCCGAGTACCGCGGGTCTTCCACGTTCACACAGAGGCTCTCCTCTACCATGGGTCTGCTGCGTCACACAAAGGCGCTCCCCACTGGGCTAGGCGAGTCACTCCGAGTCGAATCGGTCAAGCAGCCGTCAGGTCTCAGCCAACTTGTAGGTCTCCGTACTCGTCTGGTCTTCACCAAAAGGATCCGCTCCACGAGATACTGGTAGATAATCCAAGAGTCATGAAATATCACATAGAAGTATCTCAAAGTATTTCCATGTCATAGGGGTCTCAACGCAACTGACGATGCATCAATCGGATGCCCGGTCTGTGTGTTATTAGCCTTTTAGTCCCGAGGGCCCAGTTGGATTCATGTACGAACCAACCCGACCGTATCTCAACTATACCCTGAACTCTATTGGGGTATACTCAAAGGTATTGTCTCTCATAGAGATTATCAGCGTCGTTGACGGCTCGTCAAATGGGCATCCGGCGCCACAGATATGGCCAAAGTAAGTAAAGGGTCGGTAGTGGGCCCAGGTCCAGTCCGACCCGGTCAGACCGACTCGGCCCAACCCGGACACACCCGATGGGTCTGACCCAGCCCATTGGGCAGGTCAGCTCGGTAAGTTAGTCCCGGTCTTTTGGGCCTGTCCCAGTGGACTACGAGGGCGGTTCGGCCCGGATGTCGCCACGCAGGCGACTCGGCCCGAAGGTCGGGGCCGGTTCGGCCAGCACCACGAGGGGTGCGGCTCGGGAGGTCCGCGGTCGGGAGGCCAGTGGGCAGGCCATCCGGACGCCAGGTAGGCCGCGGGGGCACCGGGCAGGGCACGGTGTCACCAATTAGGCTGCCGGTAGGTCTTGGTAGGCCGCGGTGGCGCGCAGGCAGTGCAAGGGGGCGTCGGGAAGGGCGCCGGCGGAGCTGAGCAATGAGTGGGGGCGTCGGCGGAGCTGGGCAGCGCGCGGGCTGGTGGCGCAGGGCGCGGTGGTGCGCGGACAGGTGGCGCGGGACGCGGAGGCGCGCGGGCAGGCGGAGCGGGGGGCGGCGGGGCGCGGCGGTGTTCGGCTGGAAGTATAGTTGCGCCGCGGGGGCAGTGCGATTCACGGAGGTCGCAGGTAGCGCGGCCTTCGTCATTTCTACCTTCGTTGTTGTCGCCTCATCGCTATGCCAAAGAATCAATACGAAAGAACAGCGGAGGGAGTCGGGCCATGTTAGTTTGGCTCTCACCCTCCGTGTTTAGAGATGATATCATTTGTCTCATCAGAATGAAGCTCAACAATTAAATACAACACTTTGTATCAATTTTCATTCGTTGATGAGAGGAAGAAAAAGGAAGCATCAACATGCAATAACCACTACCTTAATATTTTTCATTCGTCGTTCGTTGACGTTTGAAGTCGTGGGAAGAAGACGAAAGAATTTTCCGTTCATCGCATCCGCCACGCTCTCCGAATCTCGAGTTGCGTCGGCCGCGAAAGGTGCTCCACGTCGGTAGGATTTAAGGAAATAAGTTGAAGAAGAAATCTGGCGTTCTTCGCGTTCTTCATTCTTTATTGGGAGGAGTATTCTTCGTTGGGAGCACTTTTCTCCCAAGCTCCTCTCAATTCCACCAAAATAGAAATTCCAATGAAATAATGTTGGATTTTTCGTCTAATATTACGTTGGCATGCCAATTCAAAAAGGATAATTAAAAATCCGGCTCCACCAAATTAAATGCACGAGTGTTGTCTCATTAATTTGAAGGATGCCATGAGGCTCTCCCTAATAAAACACAAGCGTTGGCGCAATTAATTGCACGGGGAGATCAAGAGGCTCTCCCTCATTAATGAGGGAGAGTAGAGATGTTTCATCCTCCACCATCAATAGGGGTCGGTTGGTCCCCACCCCTATCATTAATAGGGAGGTTATGCGGCTCGGGTGGTCCCCACCTCAATTATCCTCCCATGGGAGGTTATGCTCAGGTGGGACCCACCACCATAACCTCTCATGGGAGGTTAGGGTGTGGCAGTCCCACCACAAACTCCCAAGGGGAGGTTTTAACCAACACACTCAACACATGGTAGGTTAAAAATAAAATAAAGTGTTGTACTTTATTTTATTATTATTTTTTAGAAAAAGCCAAAAACTAACTTTTATTCCCAATCATCTGTCACCGAGGTGAAAGTCTTCTTAAGAGAATATCGGCGCTGCGATTTCAACGATGCCCTTGGATTTCAATTCTGAGCACCAGCTCAAAAGTTATAAAAACCCGCTTGTACATTTACTGAACGTACCCGAACAAAACTTCATAAATGGATTCTGGGCACACCAGGACTCAAAATCAAGCGCCATCAATTTTCACAGACTCGTAAAAATCCCATGTATTTAAGAAAAAAATTCCATAGAATTTCCGGGTCTTTACAGACATGTCCTCCAAGCCCAATCACAAGCTTGGGGACAATCCACCCTCTTACAAATTAACTCGCCCATTTTAGCATTGTATATTTTTGTGGTTCAGACTCACTGGATTAAGCCAAGTAGGTAAATTGGATGGGTCTCAAAGTGGAACCCAATCCAATGAATTTAGTTATTTATTTCATATTTTATTTAAATTTATAAGAAACATTTCTTATTTAATATTTCATGAAAAGGAATGACCTAGAAATAATGGGTTCCAGCCTACTGAGATTATATCTCGCACCCTACCTTGGTGAAATTTGGTACCCAAGTAGACTTTATGGTTCCAGGTTTAGATAAAGGGAAGCAACCAGCTTCCTATGCTTGATCTATTTATAATTCTAGGATAGAGAGTAGGGGTATAGGATTGAGCCTATGATCGAGATACTAATCATAATAGTTTTTGGAATTTTTGTATTTTTTCAGCATGTTGTATATTCTTATATTCCCTTCACCTTTCATTCACTTTTTTATAGCTATTGTACTATCATCACTTGTATCTTTTAATTATTTAGATTCCTCCAATTATTTTTTAATATTATATGTTTATGTATTTTGATTCGGATACTATCTATTTTTCTTCTTTTATTTCTTATATCATGTATATATATATATTATTGTGCTCTAGTCTGATCAATGAGGGCATAGTCTCCCCATGGACACCCCCAAATCCCTCACTGCTAGTCGGTAGCCTCTAGAGTTTGAGGAGGCACGGTTTAGGTCTTATGGAAAACTGTCTCAGGGCACCAGTGAGTGGCATCCGGGGTAGGACACTATAGATAATTACCTTAAATTCATACACAAAACTCACGTAGTAATTATTCAATCAATGGAAAAATCAAATAAATGATATTAAAATTATTAAAAGTAATATAATTTGAGATAATTTATGTGATACATGAATTTTATAGAAGGAAATGACATGTTAGGGATGTTTTAAAATATTTTTTTTGAATTATACTTTTTCTTGATATTATTAAAATCAATGTAATGAATAGTTCTAAAAATTAACATTAATGATATATTATAATAAATAATATTTTATTAAAGGATATAAAATTCCTAAAAATATTATATTATAAAAATTGATTATGATATGGTTGATAATATAAATCATGGTCCATCTATGGTCCTTTTTCCATTTATAGTAATTATATTAATCCTCAAAGAGAAAAATTCATTCTTATCATGGTAAGAGTTAAAGGGGTTAAAACCAAAAGATCAGGGTAAAAATAAGATCAAAACATATCTAATTTTTATTTTATGAGAGGATTTCGACCCATAATCACCCTATATTATAAATAAAGCAATTCTTATACATTTGGAATTAAAAAATTAATTTAAATTAATTTTATATTTTGAGGAATTTCAAGAGTACCCCTCCCCTCTCTTATAAAAGGTACTACAAGAAAATTGTTGAGTATCAGCGGTTATTTTTTGATATGGCAGCAGTTTAAACCGTCACCAAATGGTTCTATGATGGTTTCAAAAAAAGTCTCTAAATTTTGTGTCAGCATTCAATACACAGCGGTTCCTTCCATTTAGCGGTGATTTTTGGTAAGTATTGTAGAAAGCATATGTAGCGGAGGATTTTTTTTCTTTTTAGTGGCGGTTTTCCAGCAAAAAAATGAAGGGGATTTAGTGGTGTTTAAAATATCCACTAAATAATAATGTGTCATATTTAGCGGCAGTTTTAACCACCTCCAATAAAAAACCGGCATCATATAGCAGTGGTTTAAACCGCCGCTAAAACAATATTCCATATTTAGTAGTGGTTTGAACCACTACTATATATTGATTTACCAAAAAAACAACCACAGATTATGAATCCCCATAACTACCCTAAGAAAACAAATGCACATACCAGGAGACCAGGTGTATCACCTATCATAATTACACACAAAAATCCTATATATTTTTATATAGTTTTCTTAAAATATATATGTCTACATATTCCCCTAAAACATTAATGAAGGAAAGTAATCATACATAAACAAGTATATTAATTTACACAAACCATAAATGGTTTTAGCCTCTTTAAACATGGAAGTCATGAAAATTTCATGTGAATACTCTATGCCAAAAATGATACATGAACAAACCCTCCCTTTCCATATTATTCCAAGACATTAAAAAGACCACTAATCATTACCCAATGATGAACTCTGCTAGTCATGCTCTCCATATCCATCCCTAATTCCTACTACCTACACCTATAAGAAAATTATATTGAAAATTAAAGAATGTTGTGTATTTATATTTAAACTTAAAACTAATAAAAGTTTGTGAACTAAATGATTTTGAAGTTGTTTGATTTACCTGCTCACCACCATTCATCGATTCAATATCACATAGCACAGATCTGGTCATCTTCTGATATAAATCAATTTACACTTTCTGCAAAGTGGATATATAATCCCTTGTTCCAAAATTATGATTTTCATAGAAACAAACTCTCTCTGAGAATATTGGGGTAGGGAGTGACTAAAACCAGGAGTAAATGCAGCTACAATCCCCAATGACCTACCAAAGACCTCATATGGTAATGGTCCCAATCCAATCTCGCACACTCGACTAGGATGCTCCTTCCCAAGGACTTTACCAACTGGGTTATCCTCGGAGACTGAGTAGGACTGCATGGGATTGACATCCCATAGTTCTTTAATTTTTACCTATAAACTAAATATTAGTAATATTTGAAGCAATATATATTAACATATTGAAAACCAATAATAAGTTATTATAATGAAAAATGAATTCATACCCCAAGTTCATTGGCAATATCATTAACATAATTCCT
This sequence comes from Viscum album, assembly GCA_963277665.1. Classification (NCBI taxonomy): domain Eukaryota; kingdom Viridiplantae; phylum Streptophyta; class Magnoliopsida; order Santalales; family Viscaceae; genus Viscum; species Viscum album. The sequence continues at coordinate 129,812,317 of OY728163.1, forward strand.
ATCATATTTTTTATGAACATACAACCAAGGATCCTAGCCCAGGGAGGATGGATCTCGAAGAAACTCAGATAAACTCACTAACAGTCGAATCGCAACTCTATTTTAAAGATCTATGATGTATGTTCCCCGAAGTGATAGATCCAATAACAAATGGCCTCTTTTGATCCTACCTGGGAAAAATTCTTCGAGCGGCATGCCCCACGTGCATAAGAAGATCAGACAACCCTGAAAAATGTGGTTGCGACTCAAGCATCAAAAGGGTATCTTTTGTGGAAGATCTTAAGAGCTCGGATAAGGAAAAAACTTCCTTAGAGATAGCCCCATGTTTTAAAAAACTCGATGATGGAAGATTTGCGGTTGCTGCTGATCTAGAAGCGCTGCATCAGAGGGAAAAAATGTGTAAGTTCTTTGTACTTGGATGAATATTTTACCCGAAAGGGGATAAACCATGGTCAGTGGATGAACTCAAAATGAGAATTGCCAACTACTGAGTCACACTCAATTGGAAACTTGTTCCCATTGGGAAAGGATACTATCATATCATTTTTCACTCTCAAGAGGATTTAGACCAGGCTTAGAAATAAGTCACCATACAATTGAAATTTGGTCTCCTACGTATTTCTACTTGGGATTATACTTTCAATCCTTTTATGCATAGAAACACTTTGGCATAGATTTGGGTCTGGTTACATGGACTTATCTGGTTCTTTTGGAACCCAAAAATTTTAAATGAACTTACCTATTGCATAGGGATACCTCTTAAAATAGATTAGAGAACATTGAATGGTTATTTGGGTCTATATGCAAGAGTTATGTTTGAAGTTAATCTTGAAACAAAACTGCCTCATGTCATTTCTTTCAATGCAAAGGATTATAATACAGAGGTCAGAATTGAATATGAGCATAGAAAACCCTTTTGTGACTACTGTAAGATCATTGGACACTCCATTTTGAATTGTAGAATTGTGAATAAATAGTTCCAACCTCATACATAAAAGTATTGGATATAGGTTAGAGGAAACAAGAAGGATAAAAAAACTGTTCTGGAGAAATCTGAAACAACCATGAAAAAACAGGAGGTTTGGAAGAGGAAAACTAGTGTGGAATTGTCATCAAAGGACCCTTCTAAGAAATCATGGGCTGATATGGTGGAAATGGAGGAACTGGATAATGAAGATAAAGGCTTTTCTAAGGAAATTGCTGATATAGTCTTGAACAGAGTCCAACAGAATGAGAAGGAGGGAGATGATGATTCACGTCCTATTAAAGATAGTCAAAACTCTTAGATAAAGACTAATAATGCAGCAACAGTTGATCTCCTTGGATTTCTTTCTGCACATGCCTCCAAAGTAACAACATACATTGATAAAATTCCTACAAATAGTATGACACTAGTCACCCAGCCTGCTGATGCTGCTTCTAACTCTGCCTCCACTGCATCCATTAAGGAGGAGATTTTAAAGAAAGACAACAATAAAGGTCTTAATAAACTTAAGGAGGAGCAGGTAAAGGAAAGTATCAAACACCAGGGTAATCAGAAGGCCAGTGTGCATGAAGCTTTCAACGCAACTCCTGAACTGAAATCATTGATTCATGGTCACTCAACAACTGAAATGGAAGCTCCCACCTACCTGGACACTATAATAAAAGACATTTTTTATGCACCTGTTGATACTGAAAACCAACATCAACTCTCCTCACCTTCACACAATGAGGATATACTGGAAAAAGATGTGGATCAGAACCCAAGATGCATCATACAGATGTTTGATATTAGCAATACACAGCACATGAAGGATGATGGAAAAGGACTGGAACTAAATAGAGGCACACAATCAACACCCTTCTCATGCCTGACCTCTATACAGAGAATCTGGAAGGCAATCTTGGAGAGCCTTGTCAAATAAAAGTAGATGCAGAAGGGATAAGGGAACATAAGGAAAATGGGAACAAAACAATGCACCAGGAGGAGGACTCAACAGGTAACAAAATTAATCATAACTCTCCTAACCCTTCAAGGTCTTTGCAGGAAAAAAAATGCAACGATGCTTAAAGAAAATTCTATCAAGAAGTTAAGAAAATCCAAGTGAGGAAAGAAATAAAAAGGTAACAAAAACAAGGGGCCTATCCCAAAGAATAAGTATAAATGAATATTTTATATTGGAACTGTCAAGGTATTGTTAACCCTGACACCATTGCAACTTTAAAAAAAATTATGTTTAATCATAAGCTGATGTTTTTTGCTATCTTTGATCCTAAAATCACTTTTACTTCTAGATTTAATAGTCTTGATAAATATAGTTATAATTTTATAGGTGAAACTTCTAACAATAACAAATGTGATTCATTGTGGGTCTTTGCGCATGTTTCCATAATTAAAGTTCATATTTTTAATGTTGAATCTCAGTCTTTGACATGTGAAATAACATTATATGACATTATCTTCTTTTGTACTTTTTTATATGCTTGTAATAATTATCAAGATAGAAGAACTTTGTGGCACAATATATCTTCCCTTAACAACATTATTCAAGCACCTTGGGTTGTTTTCGGTGACTTCAATGCTATCATTGGGCCTAGTGAAAAGTTGGGTCCCTTATAATCAAACACTTCCATTAAAGATTTTAAACTCTGTATTGATGATAATAACCTTGTTGAGATTAATCTGGTTGGTGCTAAGTATACCTGGTATAGGAGACAACACAATAGAATTTTAGTAAGTAAACTAGACAGAGCTTTCACAAACTTCAAAGCTCTTGATAACTGGAATACCATCTCTAGTATTACTTTTCCTAGGATTAATTCTGATCACCATGCAATGTTGGTGAGCCTCGTTACTAGAGAAAAAACTCCCATTATTCCTTTTAGATTCAATAAATCCTAGAACACTGTTGAGGATTGTAAAAAAAATTCAAAGACACTTGGAATTCTATCACTTCGAATGATTCCTTTATCTGTATTATAAAGTTAAAGCTTCTAAAGAAAAAACTTAAAACTTGGTGCAAAGATATAACTCAACAAAATGATAATGAAATTATCTCCTTTGAGAATGCTCTCAATCAAATTCAAACCGACTCAATCCACAGTGACTTTTCTACTGACTCAAAGCAGGAAGTGGTCATAGCCAAAAAAATTAACTATCTTATCACCTTAATAGAAAATCTTAGGGAACAAACTCTCAGAGTCAACTAGATCAAGGATGGATATAGAAACAATAAATTCTTAAATTATTTGCAAAGGATTAGAAAGGCCAGTAGACCTCTATCCTTACTTAAAGATGGGGATAATATCATTGATAATGAGTAAAGACTTGCTAATCATTTCACCTCCTACTTTAGCAATATCTTCAATGGCCCTACTCTAAACAAAGATATAAAACCTAATATCATTATTTTCTTAGTTAGGGATAATTATAATGACCTCTTGAATAGTATTCCAATTGATCATGAAATTAATAAAGTGGTTTTTAGTCTAAAGTCGGATAGTGTTCCCAGTCTTGATGGCTTTCCCAATGATTTTTTCTAACAGCATTGGGACATTGTTTGCAATGATGTATGTTGCCTAGTAAAATCATTCTTCATCAGTGGTTATCTTCTTTATGGTATTAATTACCAATTTTTTACCCTTATTCCTAAAGTGGATAATGCTTCAGAAATTCACCTTTTTAGGACTATTTCCCTTATCAACACTATGTATAAAATTATTTCCAATCTTTTAGCTATGATATTGGCACCCATTTCCAACAAAATTGTCTCTTGGAATCAATTTGGATTCCTAAAAGGAAAGAATATCCAAGACTTCATTTTCCTAGCTTCTGAAAGTACAAAATTGCTTAAAAAGACTCAATTAGGGGAAATTGTTTCCATTAAACTTGACATTAGAAAATATTTTGATACCATTGATTGGAGTTTCATTTACAAAATCAATTATAGATTTGGTTTTAATGACAAATTAGTTAACAAATTACAAACTCTTTTTAACTCTTCCCACATCTCTGTTCTAATCAATGGCTCACCAAGGGGTTATTTCACTTGTACTTAGCAGACTGATTACTGACTCAATCTGTAGGGGTGAGCTCAATCCCATCTTTGCCTCTAGAGATATGAATGTTCCCTCACATATTTTATATGTGGATGATATAATTCTCTTCCTCCAAGGATATAGGAGGAATATAAAAAAGCTTAAGTATTTCCTCTCCCACTATGAAGACGTCTCTGTTCAATCAATAAACTGGAGTAAATCCTCCATTTTCTTTGGTAAACGCTTCCAAGCCAATAAGAAAGTTGGTATTATGAATGATTTGGGTATAAAAAAAAGGATTCTTCCCCTTTATGTATCTTGGGGTCCCTATCTTTTGGGGAAGACCCAAAAGCACTTATTTTTCAATTATTTTTTATCAGATCAATAGAAAACTCTCCTCCTGGAAAGGAAAAACTTTATCAATGGTAGGGCGGATATGCCTTGTCAAATACACCATTGTTTCAAAAATGGTTTACTCTATGATGGTGTCTAAATGGGCTACTGATCTTCTCAAAAAGATTAATATAAAAATCAAAAAAAATGGAGTGGAAGCACTCTTGATCGGAAACTTGTCACTGTCCCTTAGAAAACTTGTTGCACCCCCATTGAGAATGGTGGCCTTGGTATTAAGAATATCAAACATTTTAATGAGGCCCTCCAAGACAAGCTTACTTGGAATATTATGAATAACAATGATCAGGCTTATGATTTCCTTCGTGGTAGATTTTACAATAACCTTAGAAAAGGCAAACAATTATATATGGAATTCTCTATATGGCCTTCCATCAAACACACTTTTTCAAAAATCATGTCTCGCTCTGGATGGATAATTAATAGAGGCTCCTCGATGAAATTTTGGTTGGACAACTGGAATGGCACCCCGATTTGTAACATGATTGATCCCATGCATTTACCCACTAATATAAACATCTCCATTAATGATTTTTTAAATTCCACTGATATTAATTTACCTGAAAAAATCTCTACTATTATTAACAACTATACCTTTATCAAAACTGATTATTTTTTGGTTTGGGAACCTACATATAATGGTATTCTAACATCTAAACTTTAATATAATTATAATGTCAACACCCACAAAAATGATTTCCACTAGGTTAATAATTTTAACAAAAGTTGGATTCGACCATCCCGACTCACCCTAGTGTGGAAAATTGCTCATAATAGAATCCCCATGGACTCAAATCTTTAGATGTGTGGTATTCAGATTTTTTCTAAATGTCACATGTGTAACCAGAATAGGGAGGATTCTAATCATTTATTTCTATCTTGTGATACTGCTTCTTATCTTTGGAACTTTATTTTTGATATCTTTGATTTTAGATGGAAAGGTCTAAGATCTATTGGACTATAGCTGCAGAGATGCACTACTATGGATACCTCTCCTCAAATTGCTCAACTTTTCATCACCACTTTAGAAAAACTGATTCATCTTTTTTGGTATGAAAGAAATTCTATTATTCATAAAAATAATGCATTCAGTTTTCGTGCAGCTAAAATTAGGATTTACACTGCGATCAAGGACACCAGAACCATTCAAACAGGGACCTGTCACAACACAATTAAAGATTTCACTATCTTATGATGGATAGGGATTAAAGGAAGATACAACCCATAGAAAGGTTTTTTGGAAGTCTTTTGGAAACCTTATATTCCTAGATGGATAAAAATCAATGTGGATGGTGCTTCAAAAGGGAATCCAGGAACTGCAGGCTATGGTATCATTTGCAGAAATAAAAATGGTGACATACTGGGATGCAGCCTTGGTTCCTGTGGTCATGCCTCCTCCCTTTAAGATGAGATGTATAGTTTTATCAATGTTATTTATTTTATTAAACAAAGTGGATGGAACAACATTCAGATTGAGAGTGATTTAACCACCATTGTATGGGATATTAGGCATGGTATAATTCACCTTGTGTGGACCCTCGCTGCTAAATGGATCGCCTGCCTTAGACACCTATCTGATCTCAATCATATTATCACTCATACATATATAGAGGTGAACAGGGTGGTGGATGGTCTTGCTAATAAGGGTGTCTAGAGCAACAGAACGTGCATTTAGAATCTTCCAGTTGAGTTCACCCCTATACATCAAAATGATTGTAATAAATTCCCCTCATTTAGACTCCTGTAAACTTTTTTATCTTTATATATCCTAGTAATTTGGTACTTTGACCAAAGCATCATCTTTTTTAAAAAAAATGAACATACAACCATAGTTCTATTCATGAATCTTGGTGCCCTAAATTCTGTGACTACATTAAACAAAGATAAATCAATAATTTAATATATGGAATAGATAATATTATCTTATAAATATTTAAACTGATTAAAATATTACCATATTAAATTACCTTCTAGAAAAAATATTTGACCCCACAGTGTGAGGGATGATTTTCTAAGACTAACTCGCTGTATTATTCCTTGAAACATCCTGAAATAAATAAAATGTAATTTAATAGTAATGTATGCAATGTCATCTCCTTGTTATATGCATGTATAAATGAAAAATGAGATTAATATAATAATATATATTTAAATACCATGTTCTTCTCATCATGATGGATATCAATAAAAACATTCCATTGCTCTCTAGGTACCCCATTGGGAACATTATCATACAGTTTCTAGGTTCTCAATAAAGTATCATTGAATTCGTTCAATAATCTCTATTTAAATTATTTTTATTTCTTGCCAAAAAAATTTAATGTCCACTATCGTGTTATAATATCAACAGTAGAAAAATGTAAAATCATCTGTACAAAGAAATTCATTTTGAAAATATTATAATTTAATAATATAATGACATTCAATTATGATATAATGTATTAAAATTACCTTTTTTTATGAATCAAAAACTTAATTTTTTCAAGATAAAGGAATATGCCTCAAATCATCATACGTAATCTGAAGGGTAACTAGCTCTGCCACCATATGGCCTAGAATACGGCCAAATTATCCTATGGTGTCATCCGTAGGGACCCCATAGTAGTCAAATGGTATGACTACCTTTAGTCCAATTTGATTCTAGATATCCGAACTTTTCATATTTTTCTTCTTAGTATCATTGTTTCTATATTTTATGAAAAAAAATTATTAGTAGTATAAATAATGTGAAATAACTTTATTCATATTAAAATTTTTACCTATAACAGTCACCCTCCAATATCCCCATGAAGAACTAGGAGTGACAACCTGCTCCCTCACTATTGAGGCTATTGAATGGGGAGGCGTCGGTTGAGCTCTTGATGGGACACTGATGGAGGGTGTGAGAGATGGTGTAGGGTGAAAGCGAATGGTGTCTCAGATGTTGTAGGGAGGGAGACATATGGATCATCATCAGTATGGTTGAGGGAACATCAACTGAGAGTCTACTAGAATCAGTATAATGCTTCTTCCATGGCATTCTTGTCATTTAATCAAATAAAATTAAATTTATAACATATATTTTAAAAAATCATGCAGAAAAAAAAATTAAAAATGATAATAGATGCACGGTACTAACAAACAAAATATACAAAGCTATGATAATGAATGATTGTACAAATTACATAAGTGGTTGATAAATGAATGGATGACTACACATACAATCATTTTCTCTTTCATTCATGTTTTTTTCCTACTCCATCATTAATTCATCTACTTCATCCATCCTTGTAGGACTAATATTTTCAATATCATGATGGAAAAATAAGTTCACTTCTTGTTATTGATGGGATTCAATGTCATAGGTAAAATATTCCACTTTATCTCCCATATCATACAAGCCTCTTTGTTTTATGTTAGAAACTACACTCCACCCTTTATCCGTGAAATCTTCCATATAATATACCATTTTCACTTGTGATGATAAGATATAAAAATCATGTAATTCATGGTCACCAACATCCATCAAGCAAGAGAAGTTCACAGAATTAAATTGCAAGGAATCTCTTTTAACACCCCTGATAATATCGACCCAATTACATTTGAATAAAACTAAAAAATGATCATGGTAGTTTAATTTGATAATATCAGTCAACTTTCTATAGTATCTCACTAAAAAAATATACCACTATTATATGTTTCCAAACCCTCTTCTTAATCTACTGTAAAAAATTTAAATCCATTCACATTATAAGCGTCAAACTTTCTAGCTTGTTTTAGAGGACCTTGAGCAAGAAACTTCAAATATTCTAGAAACTCAACTCAAGTATCAATATTCATGATCTAAAAAAAGTAATATACATTTTTATATTTAAAAAATATATGTGTCAACCTAATATCTATATTGATTACAACATTTATGAACTTACACGTCGTGAAACCATTCTACAAGCTCTTTATTAACATATTTTGTTATATCTTTATCATTTATTGTTTGGCCTCTCATTCACCTCTTTTTTTGTATCTGAAACTCATTAATAAATGAATCTATAATTTCACTATTTAGTTGAATATATCTATGTGCCTGTGATAATTACACTTCCATCGGTGTAATATTTGATCTCCTCCCAACTGATCGACCAATAGCTGGAATGATTTTCGATTCCCCATGTAGTTGAGATTGAGTTGATGTGTTTTCAATACATCCAACTTGAGTTAATATTGTATCAATATCATCCAAGTATCTATAAAAAAAATTAGTAAACTCTTCTACCAAATATCCTTCAAAAATGGAGCCTTCAGGTTGAGCTTTATTTTTTATGCATGATTTCAAATGCCTAAGATGTCTGTGAAATAAAATTAAAAAAACATAATTGTGTATTTAATTAAGTGCCAAGAATTGTTTTCTTAAATTAAAAACATATAAATAAAGTACCTCTCAATTGGATACATCTATCGATAATGTATGGGGTCTATTAATTTATCTTCCTCAACCAAATACATAGTTAAATGAATCATGATAGTAAAAAACAATGGAGGAAAGATCATCTCCATTACACAAATCATCAATAAAAATCTATCATGAAGGTTTTTAATCTAAAATGGTTGTATATTTTTCTCACATAGTTATCTAAAGAATTTAAAAAATTGGAGTACAACAGTAGTAAAATTTTCATGTAATAATATACATAATGTCAATGGTAGTAACTATTGTAACAAAATATGTGAATCATGACTTTTCAATCCATGTAACCTATGATTATTTAAGTAAAAAAAACCTTGATATGTTACTTAAATACCCATCAGACACCTTCACGTGTTTTAAAATTTGAAGGAATGTATATTTATCCCTATTTTTTATTGCAAAAATTTCCGGATCAACTTTCCATTCTCATCTATTCAGAGATCACGCTTTATGTTCATTGATTTTAAGTCTTTCTAATCATTGAGATGATCCTTTTATTTTACATGTTCACTAAGTAATGTGAATATCAAATTGTCACAAACATTCTTCTCAATATGCATAACATCAATATTATGCCGCAACAAATTAAATTTCTAATATGGAAGTTTGAAAAATATACTTTTTTCTTTAATTATTACATTCTGATTTCACTTGACGATGCACTTAGAACTCATTTCCCATTATCATTCAAATGATGCACCTTCCCAAATTATATTTCAACTTTTCCAAGTTGTTCCAATATTTCAAAATCTATAAAAAAACATTGGATGTGGTCTATGATCAATAGAACCATTTAATTTTGACTTCTTCAACAAAAATCTATGAGATGCATTGATAAATATTTGATGAAACAAGAAGCACCATTTTCTACTGTGATGTGGTCATTTGAACTCAAAATCAAAGTTACAAATAGGACAATCCAAACCCGTGCAAGAGTTTCAACCAGCTAAATTCCCAACTCCATGGAAGTCACTAATGTTCCAAATTAGTACATCTTGCATTTTGAACATTTTTCTAGAATATACATCATATGTCTCAAAACTATTGCTCCATAACTCCTATAATTATTCAATTAAAGGCTAAAAGTATACATCAATATCATTTCCAAGAATTTTTTTTCTAGTAATAATCATCAAAATGATAAAATATGTTTGTTTCATACACATCCATGGAGGCATATAGTAAGGGATCAAAAAAACCGCCTAAATGTTATAACTAGTTCTTAAAGTCCCAAATGGGTTTAATCCATCGCAACCAATCCCAATCGAACATTCCTAGGATCAGATGAGAAATCTTGATGTAATGAATAAATTTCTTCTATGGTTTTGAATATCTTAGATGTCTCATTAACCCATCATTGTTATTATCTATAAAATTCCACTTCATGTGTTCAGTGGTTTTTGATGACATGAATAATCTTTGAAATTGAGTCTTTAAAGGATAGTAATGAAAAACCTTTTTAAGTATGTTCCTTTTCTTCTTCTTCATGGTATTTTATTGATTCAGAATTTTAATATCATACATTGACTTCCATCTAGAAGAATAACATTTTTTGCAATCATGTCTACTTGAATCCTCTCCCCAATAAAGCATACAATCATTGGGACATGCATTTATTTTTATATAATTTATACCAATCTTTTTAATAACTTTTTTCACGTCATAAAAATTCTAAAAGATCTTTTCTTCAGGAAATACATCATACAAAAATTCTAATTTCATGGACATCCCCTTATTTGTAATTCCACATAGGCATTTGATATGGTACAACTTCAGCATAAAAGAAAATTTTGAATATTTCAAACATCCACTATAAAACTCTTGATTTACATCCTCAACTAAACCATGAAACACATTTGTCTACTCAGTGAAGTTTTATATTACATTAGTCTCTACAAAATCAAGAGGAGGATCCAATGATATGTTACAATATTGATATGGTTATCCTATAATCTCAAAAACATAACTTGTCAAGTTTTTATTTATATCACCCTCAACGGGTTGTTCTGATATGTTTTGATGTTGATGTTGGTGTCTTGAAATGTCAAATGAATCATTTATAAGGTTTTTCATTTCATTATCCATTATTGAAAAAGTTTTAATCCCGTTCTATTGATTGACATCAGTGCTCAAACTTTCTGTAACGTTCGATTATCTATGATAAATCCAAAAAAATATTGAGTAAGTAATTTATTTAATATCAAGTGTTCATAAACTTCATCTCTCTTCAACCATATTCTAAATTTACATTTAGGAAATTTACATCTTATTCTCCCATCATTGGATCAATTATAAATTGAAAAATCTAAAAACTCTTCCAAACCCTTATAATACTAAGGTGCGTTCCTCTGTAATGTGATCCATCTTTTATCCATATCACAATATGCCTAAACTTTATTAAAAAAAATAAAACACATAAGTATTACTAAGTAAGAAAATAGATAAATGGATGTGAAAAAACATAACCCAAGTAGTTATAAGAATATTCGTATAAGTAATAAAAAACTCAAAGTAAAAAAAGAAGGAAATCAATCATGGATAGTATTTATATTAGTGATCTAAGAGATTCTATTTATGTATATCACAATCGATTTTTCCTTATTTATAGATGGTACATAAAAAAACTAACTAGAGTGGTTTTAAAATTACCTAACAGATCCACTACATTCTAAGTGAGATTATTTGAATATGTTGTTCCATATTTATCCTGAGCATATATGATATAAAATTAGTGGATTTGAATATGGATTCAATAAAATAGTTAAAGGAAACTTTTTCTAGAATATTTGAGATGAAGGATCTCAATAAATCCAATTATAAATTTAGTTTACCAATCTTGAGAGATAGTAATGACACATATTTGGTTTCTTAATAGAAGTAATATATCTAAATTTTCATTGAAATATTCAAAATGGCCATATGTCACCCTATGAGCCATAGACACCATCTAACCACACATCTTCCCAGTAAGATCAATAATGGTGAAACAAGTTGAAAAAAATGGACTTGTAAAATATAGGCATGTGGTAAATAGCCTAGTAAGTCCCCACCCACAATATCTAAGTATTTTATTTAATATTTCATCCTAACAATGCTAGTTTTAAATACATTATAAAATTAAATATTTTTCATATGGATTTACAAATATAAAAAAGAAAATATCAAAAGAGTGTTAAAAATAAATTTTCATGATTTTAATTAAATAAATATATTATAATGGAAAACATTAACACACAACCAAATCCACATGGAAAAACCCCATTATAAAAGCCCACATTAAAACCAATTTAAGAAACACCCCATTTAAAAATACACATTTCCAAACCAAAAATATGTTTCTAATTTATAAATAGTTTTTGAAAATATCTTTGAAAACCTATTTTAAATTTATTAGGCACGATGACCTAAACCCCCATTTTCAAAACCCTCACACATTTAGAGTTTTAAAAACAAGTCATATACACTTTTACATTAAAACCTTCAAAACAATAATTGGAAAAAACATTCTAAATTTTAAATAACACATCTTTCAAACTAAATTAAAAAATATTTTGAATGTACATTTAAATAACACATGTGCATTCCTTCCTTAAAGTCCATTCTAAAATCACTTTTCAAAATATTTGAAAAGTAAACCAAATATAGATAAGGAATGAATCATATATTCAAGAACCACTATGTCAAGTCATAGATCATGGATAAATAAACAACAAGAACATAAGTGAAAATTAGTAATGTATAAAACATGGGATGAAATAAAAAAAGATAAAAGCATAAAATTGTCCTAAAAATTTTCATAGTGTCATGGGAATCATCCCTATAATCTACTTATAAAATACTCCAAATGGATACATGGAACCTAGGCTAGCACTACCAAACCTATCATATCCAAAAAAGTTCCATAAAACTATTAAAAATCCAAATAATTCACTTATCCATTAGATCAAATAATATTTCTAGCATAAGGAACTATTACCCCTTTTGGTCTAACCATCTTGGAGTAGCTAGGAAATAGTCCCTAGTCAATATGAAATTTTAACTAGGGTTTACCCTCACACAGCTCATTTAATATATACCTAGGACTCCCATGACATGTCAAGTGGAGAGGTGAGAAATAAATTACAAAATAACTCAAATATAAAACGTTTTAAATACCCCACACCTCAAATCCTTTTATCATCACATAAAATATTCCCATACAAATCATAACACAAGAAACATGTACTAATGCATCAATAATAAATATTACCTTATAGGATAAAAAGACACCACGTTCATACAAGAATAATATATGGCTCTAATAGGGTTTCACACCATTAAAAACTCATTTATCATAAAATTACAAGTGGGACTCTTCTAAACCAATCATGGAACATCAAGCACAATACACCATTTTAAAAATTCATCCCTGTCTACTATCATGAATTTTTTTATCAAAACATCATTTTAAATCAAATGGGAACTCACACAGACCTTTGAAACAACCTTTTAAATCATCCTTGGTTTAAAGAGGTTTCAAAACCATACACAAGGGTTAAAAAGCTATTCTTAAAAGGAAACAAACCACTATTATTATTTTAAAATCATTAAACACCTCAAACATTTGATTATAAAGTCTACCAAGGTTTTAAAAAAGAATTTAATATAACACAAAAGGGTTAACACACACATTTCTAAAATAAAAATCTCATGAAAAACATTTCAAACTCATTAAAACACTCAAAAACTTGGTTTGAAAATCATTAAATAAAAATTTCTCAATTAAAATTTAAGTTTGTAACAAGATCTTATTTTAAAATCATTCTAATTCTTTGAAAATACACCTTATAATTTTTACAAACATTTATAATGGAATCACATTCCTTGAAAAGGGTTAAAACTAATTCGAAATTCACCTTATCCCATCATGGGTAATTCAAGTGGGTATAATTTGAATGAAAAAATATTTTCAAACCATCGAGAATTTAGTGGCATGAAATTGGAATAGACAACAAATAAACACATACCTCGGTTCAACGGAGTGGAATTTAAATCAACATAAAAATTTAACTGATAAAAATTCCTAAACATGAATTCCTTTGTTTCATTTTTCTACTAAAATAGAATTCATGGGTTACATATAATCTAATTTAGGAAAAAAACCTTTATCCAAACATGAAACTACCAGTTATAGACAACAACAAAAATTGAATCATGTATTCCATTCCTATAAAAAAGTGTATTGAGATTAAGATAATTGTACCTAGAGTTTGACGACATTGGGAGGAAGAGGGTTCGATGATGAAGGAGTAGGGAATGAAGTGGACAGTGATGGAGAAGGCATCTGGTAGCGAGGGGAAGAAGGGGGTTGGCATGAGGGGGCTAGGATTTGATGGTGTTGGGGGAAGATGGGGGAGGTTGTTGGGTTCAGGGGAGAATGGGGCCAACAAGAGGGGGTGGGGTTTCACAGGGTTGGGAGAATAGGGGTAGGGGTGTCAGTTTTATGGGGGTAGGAGGTAGAATAAATTTCATTGCTAAAAAAAGAGTTTTAGTGGTGGTTTTTTAAAAACCACCGCTAAATACTGATTCCAGTGTAGTGAGGGAACCTTTTCTTATCAATCCTTCACATTTAAAAACCATTTAGTTCAGAAAATACCTATACAATTACCTTTATAGAATCCATCCCCAAATTATATAGTTCTTGTTTTTTGCATAATACCTACCTTAGAGGTCTTAAGATTTTAAACAAAGGAGACTTTCCAAAGAAGAGGTATAGTTTTTAACCACATGTTTTAGTATTATTTCTTCTTCCACCTCCTTATAATCTTATTAAACCATGATTATATGATAAAAAAATTATATTTTATATACTTGGGTTTTTTTATGTTAATTTCAAAACCTATATCCATCTATTATTTCATCAGATTGGAAATGAAACCATCATTTATGTGTACGATGAACTACCACCTCGCGAACCGATGTAATTTGTTCTCCATTACTGTTTATCAAGACTAGTTATAATGATGGGTTTAAGTTATATATATGATATTAATTACATGTTTATAATTATTTAAAGATAATATAACACATAATCTATTTATTTTCCATACACAAGAAAATGATAATGTCGTTCATGCGTACGTGTGGACTACTACCTCCACGAAGCGATGCGATTCATTTTTCATCACCACATCACTTGGATGATATATATAAGTTTTTTTAATAAATTAATATGATATTTATTATATTTTTATTATTTTTTAAATATAAAATAATTCTTACCTTTTTCCATAATGATCATTGAAAAATGGTAACATTACTGATGCGTATGTATGACCTATTGTCTCCATGATTGTAGCGTAGTTCATTTTTCATGATCATCTATAATGATTGGTTTCAAAAGTATAATTTATGTATAAAAATGATAATTATTTCATGATTATTATTGTGTATATAGTGTATTAATTACCACTTACCATAATCAACATACCTAAGTCATTCTGGACTTATGAACTGAATATCGTCAAAACGTATGACATGAATTTAATTAATTAAGTAAATAAATATATAAAGGTAAGATATAAACTAAAAGGAATAAAAATAATTAAAAATTTCATAATAAAGTAAATAATTTACCTTAGTTTATTATTCAATAGGATCAAAAACGTACATGACAACTCAGACACAAGATATGGGACTTTCTTTTAAAAAGTATCTTTTAAAGTTACCCTTAAAACTCTATTTTTATTCCATATATATATTTTGTAATAATGTTTTAAATAAGGTTTTTAATATTATAATATTATTGTTTAAAATCATTTTAACCCATGTTTTACTTTTTAAAAAATGGTTTTAAAGGAATCTTTTTGTTGTTTTCCAAATAAGGTACTTTTTTAAATTTTTTCAATAGTGTGAAAGGAATGCTTTTTAAATTTATATAGCATGAATTTATTTTCCACCATCATGAATAATAATTCATTTGAAGCTTCATTTTCAATTTTACAAAGTTCATTTAAAAGAAAAAAATCTCCTTTATAATTGCATAGGTTTTTTAAATAAGTGATTTCAAAATGAAAATGTTATTTTCCTCAAGAACGTTTTAATGATTCTTTAATGGTATTTATATTAATCAAAGAAAATAATTCATTATTTAAATTATTATTTACTTATTATATGATCCATTTATTCCATCCCCATTCTTTATTTGTATGGAATATGATTTTTTTTAAGATATTTTCATGGAACCCATTTCTTTTCCATGGGTTAATCAATTTATGAAAGAAATAATGGGTGTTTCAATGAGTTTTATGATTAAATAAAATATCTATGTAATTATTTATGTATGGTTATTTTTTGGGACCAAGTTGGATGGATAAGGAATTAAGAAGAGTTTGTTGTTACATAGTGTTTTCTTTTGTTGTCAAAGAAGATAAATCAATTCACTTTGTAAAGGAATTGAAAATCAGACGATGCTTTGCTGATTTTTATTTCAAAAATATAATAAGTTAGTAGAACTTGTTATGAAATCCTTATGAAGGAAATTGAAAGAAAATATGATGCTATTCATATTTAGTTTTGATTGCAAAGAATGGTGTTGTTGGAAGATAGGGAAGTTGCAGTACTTCCTGTTAGAAATCTAATGATGCTAAAGTTGTTCGATCAAAGGATACATATCACGATAGTGGATTTAGTGATGAAAGAATAAGAATGGTTATGGGATTCCATGAATAGATAAATGAAATAGGAATGGATGATATGTAGGTGGAACAAAAGAACGTTTTCAGGTGGCGTCGTTTTCTAGTGTTTGCCAAATTTTGGGGCCTAAAAATCGGGAGATGAAGAAATGTGTTTTTGGAAAAGGATGATGCATGAATGTTTGAAGATGAATTGGCATGTTGCGTGCAAGTGGAGTTCCATGATCTAAATATCAAAATCTATCAAAGTATAGTCTTGTGAAAAATATTGGTTTTTGCTTTCAAGATTGAATGGAGTTTGGAATGTTGTGCACAAGGAATGATTCGAGGTCAAAACTTCAAAAAATGGAAAAGTAATGAAGTGAGTGAAATATTCAAGAAGTGCAAGAAATATTAGGTTGGTTTTAAAGAGGCTTACGCACCCAATGTGACGTCAAATGAGGTTTTTTCAACGTGTTAGGATCTTGCGCGACACATCGGGGTTTTTGTGCACAAGGGTCGAAGAGGTCTATATATAAGAGGTGACCCCCTCACATTTAATAAGATCAAAACTTAGAGAAATATTGATCTCTTAGGTGATAAATAATTTTAAGTAAAGGGGAGTGCGCAAAAGAAATAGAGTTGCACACAAGAAGAAGAAGTTGTGTGCAAGAAGAGAGTCGCGCACAAGATTGAAGTTGCACACAAGAGGTGTTTCACAAAAAAATCAAATCTTGTGCGCATGACATAAAAGTTGCGTGTAAGACACCTAAAAGGGTGAATGAAATATTTGGGTTCTTCGCACGTATTCAGTTGTGTGTAAGATAGTTCTTACTATCTTCTGTGTAAGAAAGTGAAGATTTGTACTTCAAAGAATACACCTATTCAATTGTAAAGAAACACTAAAATAGTGTAATTCCCTATTTGTGATAATAAGGTACACACACACTTATGAATTGTTTTCCAAGTGCTACATGAGTGTGAGGGTTTATCCTACTCATTGTATTCCACATCAAAGTATTGTTTTCTAATGGATTGGGTGGTACTAGATTATTTCTGTACCATACCACAGATGTAGCTACTCTTGTTGAGTAGTGAACCATGTAAATCTTGTGTTCTTGTCATTGTGTGTGTTCATCAGGGAAGAACTATTTAACAAGAGGTGAAGGTTGTTTCAAAAAGAAAGGAAACATGAAAGAAAAAGATATCACTGATTCACCCCCTCCCCCTCTCTGTGATACTTGGATCCTGACTGTGTAACTTCATTCTTCGGAATTGTTTATAAGGGTGAGTGGTTCTATTATAAACCTATAGAAGGTGATCCCATTGTATCTCTCCAATTTACTAGGTAAATGGATGGAGTTAACCAATTAGGTTTCTCTTAAGATATTATGGTAATATACTATGATGTTTATTGCAATTGTAACCATGATGGTTATTTTATGTGTAACCATGATGGTTATTCTATGTATAACCATGAATCTTATACCATTTGTAAGAGTGATATGAAAATGATTCCTAGAGTTTCCTTCATGTTTTATCTATGCTTGTTATGGGTTTTAAAAGTTTCCTTCGATAAATAAAGTTTTTTTCATGTGGAAATGATTTATTTCATAATCTCAAAGAATAATGTGTTAAATGTCAGTAATTTATGATTTTTCATTATTTTCACCAGACTAATAGATTTATTTCTTTTATGTCCCTTACTGGTCTTTTTATTCTAATACAATGATTTTGAAATGTTTTTTCACATGTTTTAAGAATGGGTAAGTGAAAATAAGAAGCCAAGTTGAAAATTACGATGATTTTTTATAAAAAAAAGTTTTATATTTTGGGAAAAATGAATACTGAGTAAAAGTGTACACCTTTTAATTTTTGTGTTTTTATGTAATATATATGAAATTATTATATAAAACTATAAACCTAAAAGATATTTAGGAATTAAAGAAAGTAAATTCTAGTCTAAAGTAACTATATTATGTGATGTTTAAGGTCAGGTGCTTGTATCACTTCCTTTTGATCGCTACCATGATCCATTGTACTTGGAAGGATCATCTCTTGGTCTCTCCATCTTGAAAGGAGGGAGGAAGAATATCAATTCTCTCATTTTTGAGAGAAACCCTAGATATGTTCTTGGGGGATATAAATCATTAGAGAGGATAGGAGAGGTATTATGCACGACAAAAATATAACCCTTTCTCAAAAGACATATCGAGGTATATATAGATCCAATGCTATAGTTTAATATTAATTAATTGCATAAAGGAACTTAATCATATATTAATCTCATAATATACCACATGTCATTTAAAATAATAATAATATTATTTTATCTCGTGTAGTGTGCTAACTCACACAATGATAAATATTATTTTATGGTCTGGTAAATAAATATTTATCACCAGACCCAAAACTTGGTCTGTTCATCCTCCAAAAAAATTATTGAATTTTTGAATAAATATTTTAAATAAATATTATTCATTCAATGAAAAAATAAATATTTATAATATTCATGGCCTTGTGAATAAATATTTATTTTAATATTTTACAATCAATAAATAATAAATAAATTTTATTCATTGGTCTTGAGAATAATATATATTCTATTAATTAAATTCAAAATGAATTTAATTAACATTAATAGAAACACTAAGTGTGTGTCCCACTCAGATTCTTCCTTAGTGGAAATAGGAAGGTTTCACCTAAAGTCCAATATCAACATCTAGAAATGTTTAAAGGCACCCAAAGGAAGAAGTTAATGTTGCAAAATAAACAACCACACATAAACATTCACTGTGTAATACAAACCACTTTCCTAGGTATCTCGTCAAGCAGGTTGTTCGCCTGTTTCATCAACATATATGCTTGATAATTCATTCTTGGATTATTTGAAATAAACTTATCATTTCACCATGATCATGGAATTTAGTTCTCTAGTTTCATTCCAATCAAAAGACTGAGATATTAAGTTCCATTAAGATGAAAGAGATAAATCCTTTCTCAGCTTATTCATTAATAATATATCATTTGTGATGCACCCAAAATTCCCAAGTTCATTATGAACATGTGTCATCGTGGTTTATAGTAATACATAAAAGTAAGTGAGCCATGATATGTATTAATAATAATATTTAAGCTGGACTATTACATGTAATCACATACAATAATATCCAATGATAAGAAAACATGTTGAATTCCTACTGGAAGGTCTATCCTCATAATCTCTCATCTTATAAATTACCAAGTAAAAACTTCATGATATGAATTTTTATCCTCTTATGATTATTCAACACCTTATGGTTAACATACTATATTTCCCATCATAGAATGTTATCATGATTATAGGACTACGTTTAAGAGTACCATTATTGCATATCAAGGTTCTCATCATATCAGGGAATTTCATATGACCTTTTCAATGTGATTGATATTCTAGTACATTATTACTTTAATTTAATGAATAATAACAATCAATATGCGATAATATATTTATTCAAATTCATGAATACATATTCAATCTAAAGTATAAGGAAGTTGGTTCTAGGACACTAACTCTAAAAGACTCTCACTTGGACTAGATCCAACATCCAATGACTTTGATTCTGTAATATATCACATTATGTTCATGATTAAACTAATAAAGGGCTTTATTAAATGGGCCAATCATGTTTCCTTCCATGGAAACTCTACTCACCATGACCTCACCTCTCTGAGAAGAATCCCTTAAGAGATGTTACTTTCAAAGTTTGTGTTTTTTCCATTTATGTGACCTTGGATCCTTTTCAAGAGTTATCACTATAGTATTATCATACTATGGTGTGATAGTGAATTTAATTATAGTAACCATGTTAAGATCTTAGACAAAGTTGTGTATCAAAACTGCATCTTTCTATGTCTCATAAGCCATAATATACCTAGACTCTATTATAGAATTAGATATTATGACTTGTTTTGAGATATTCATGCTCGCAACACCTCTATTGAGAGTGAATATGTATCATGACTGTGATTTCAGATCTTCTTTATATGTTTGGAAATAATCGTATGCATATATCTTGAGGACTAGCTCATTATCTCCTCTATATACCAGAAAAATATTTTTAGTATGATCCAGTTACTTTAAGATAGTCTTGACTTCCATCCAAAGGTTTTCACCTAGATTAGATTAATATCAACCTACCACACATAAGGCGTTGTCAAAATATAACTTGGTACACAACATTACATACATTAATTACCCAACCATAGATTTGTATGAGATCCTTGTCATCCTTTGTCTCTCATTATGCGTCTGAGGACACATTTTCTTGGAGAGATGTATACCATGTGACATTGAAAAAAAACCCATCTTGGATTGTTCTATATTTAATCTCTTTAGTATATTATCAATGTAAGCACCTTAACTTAGTCCAAGCAACCACTTATATTTATCATTATGGAATTTTATCCTAAGAATATATATTATTTCACCTAAGTCCTTCATTGAAAAAAAAATGTTTAACCAGGTATTAATAGACGATAAGACTGGTATTTAATTTTTAATAAGTAATATTTCATCAATATATACTATTAGGAAAATGATTGCACTCACACTAAACCACTTATATACATAAGTCTCACATTCATTCTTTATGAAACCAAATTATATTATGGATTCTTCAAA
The DNA here is from genome assembly GCA_963277665.1 of Viscum album. NCBI lineage: Eukaryota > Viridiplantae > Streptophyta > Magnoliopsida > Santalales > Viscaceae > Viscum > Viscum album. The sequence goes on from OY728163.1 coordinate 129,833,507, forward strand.
TAGAATGTTCTATGACCTAGATGATTTATTTATTACATAGATGGATTTATGTGATTTTCATACCTTTTTAATATCATTTGGAGTTACAAACCCCTCTGGATATTTCATATAGAAATATTCATGAAGTTTCATATTAAAGAATACCATTTTGAAATTCATCTTACAAATCTCATAGTAATGGTAAGATACTATTACAAGTAGAATTTTAATGTATTTCAACATAGAAACTTGATAAAAGGTTCATCACAGTCTATGCCTTGACTCTATTTGAACTCTTTTGAAACTAGTAATACTTTATAGGTACTAAATTATCTATCTATGTATAGTTTATTCTTTAATATTCATTTGAAACTAGTAGGATTTACATCCACTAGAGGATATACCAAAATCCATACATGGTTTTGGTACATAAAATCTATTTCAGAATTCATGGATTCTTTCCATTTTGAAACTTTTGTTCCACTTCTAAAAACTTGTAGTTTATAGGATCATTATTATGAACTAATAATGATTCACCATCCTTTATGACATTAAAATCATATTTTTTATATTATCTAATATCTTTTGTATTCCTACATAGTAATCGATTCTCTAAAATACCCTATTCCTTGGGCCTTTATGGGGATTATTCATGTGCTTAATCATGTGTTAAAGATTCTTGGTGCAATAGATACGCTTATCAGGGTCATCCCTAACTCAGAAATTGATGAATTCAAAGGATATTCTACAATTTACCTGACATGGGATCCATGACTGGTTAAATTTTTTCTGATGAAATTTGACGGACATGCAGGAACCACGAGGATCTTTAACGTTAAATTTATAATTAATTTAAATGTAAAGGAAGAAAATTTACCTTGGACTTGAGATATTTATTCAATGAATATGTTGATAATTTGAAATACTTTCATTATACTTTCATTTTACTTATAGGATCTAAGTGTAGAATCTCTCTAGTGATGATACACACATGCTCCTTTGATCTATAAACAATACCAATGGATTATTAAGTGCTAGCATGGAGGATCAATCACTTTATGATGTTCAACTTGATAATTGTGACAATTCCTTCAAGATTGAAGAATCACCCTTGAACTCTTATTCTTTATGAGATGTAGGATTGATGATAATCTCTCGATATTGAGATAAGAAACTATAGATATTTCTTTATTCTTGATAGAGATCTCTAGATTTCGTTATGCACAAAGATTCTATAATTCGGTTAAACCTAGCATAATATACATAATAATATATTTATAGAGTTATGGGTTATGGTTAAATATTATTTAATTTCACATCGACCCTTAATAATATATTAAATTATCAAATAACCTCATTACATGTAATAATAATACTACTATTATTTTCTCATGGAGTGCGCCAGTTGGCGCAATGAAAAATATTATTTTAACATCTTACAAAGTAATATTTATCATTAGACCCCACCTTGGTCTGATTTCCCCCCTAAAAATTTATTGAATACATGAATAAATATTTAATAAATATTTATTTAATAAAATAAATAAATTAATATTATATATCTGTATAATAAAATAATTACCATGAGAATAAATATTTATTTAGTTTATGAAATTTATAAATACTGAATAAAATTATTCCTTGAAATTTAGAATAATATTTATTCCAATAATTAAATTCAAATAGAATTTAATTACGATCAATAGAAACACTTAGTTTATGACCATTTAGGATTCATCCTCATTGGAAATAGGCGGTCTTTCCTAAAGTCCAAGACTACTATTTAGTAACAGGTCAAGGCACTCAATAGGAATAAGTTAATGACACAACATTGATAACCACATATGATCATGGACTATGTATTATAACCCCTTTGTGTCAATATATCATCAAGAAGGTTTTGTACTTGTGTCATTAACCTCAATGTTTGATATAAATTTCTTTGATTATTTGGAATGAGCATTTCTATATCACCAAGGACATGGGATTTATTTTGACAGTTACGTTCCAATTGAAGGGCCTGTATATTAACTTCCATAAATGAAGGGAACAAATCCTTCCTCAAATTATTTATTAATAACATGCCAATTATGATGTACTAAATGTATCCTACTTAGTTTGAACATAGTGTATCATAACATTCATCAATACTTAAATGTACATGAGTCATGATATGTATTAATAATAATCATAAAGTCTAAGAACCATTACGCATGATTGAAGATAATAATATCTGATGACATGAAATCATGTATAATTCTTACTGGAAGATATGTCCTTATAATATTTGATCTTAGAGATAACTATGTGCTATCCAATTACAAGCACTCACAACTAATAGTCAAAAAATTGTATTCCTCATCATAGTTTTTCATCTTGACCATAGGACAAAATATTTAAGAGATATCATCATAGAATCTCAAGGTTTTCATCCTAGTAAGAAACTATTGTGAACTATTCATAACTATTTTGATATGAAAAATACCCTAAGATATTATCACATTAAATTCATGCAGAATAAAAATAAATATGTGATCATATATATTTAATTTTCAATTCTTGGTATATAATCAGTAATGTAATGTATAATCCAGTTGGTTCTTGGAGACCAATTCCAAAAAACTCCCACTTGTCCTAAAGACAAAAACTAACAACTTTTAGTCCACTAAATATCACATGAAAATCATGTTTCTACTAAGACATGGATTTTGTTAATGGACCTTCCATGTTTTCTTCCATTGAAATATTTCTCACTACAACTTCACCTCTCTAAGAAAAAACCCTCAAGAGAATATACTTTTGGATTATGCTTCATCCATTGATGTGACCATTATTATTTGGAGAGAACCACCACTATAGTATTTTTATAGTAAACTATGATAGGGTATTTACTAATAGGTATCACATACTACTATTAGCTAAAATCATATATCGATATTGCTTCTTTAGCTTCATTAGAATCCTTAATATACTCTAACTTCACTGTATAGTCAATAACCACTTCTTTATTTGAGTTATTCTACCTTACAACTCATCTATTTCTGGTGAATTCAAATCTTGAATGTGACCTTAGATCGTTTTAATATGTTTACAAACTAGCATATGCATGTCCTATAAAAAGTAGCTCCTCATATACTCTATATAACATAAACATATCCTTAGTTTTCCTTAGATACTTAAGGATAGTTTTAAAATCCATAAAATAGTTGTTTCCTAGATCTACCTAATATATTCTTAATGCACTTAAGTAATAAAAAATATCTAGACTAGTACACAACATGATATACATGATGAACCCCATTGCTAAAACATATGTAATCCTTCCCATTATCTTTCTCTCCACATGTATTTGAGGAAATATTTTCTTAGATAGATGAATACCATGTGAAATAGGAAATAATCCCCTCTTGAATTTTTCCATACTAAATATCCTAGATATATTATCAATATATATACCATTACTTAGACCAAACATTATCTTGTATCCATCATGATGAATCTTGATCCTAAAAACCAATAATGATTTTCCTAAGTTTTTTATAGAGAAACATGTATTTAACCATATCTTAACGGTTTGTGAGACTGGTATCTCATTTCCAATAAGTAAAATTCCATCGATGTATACTATTAGAAAAATTACCAGACTCCCACTAAACCATTTATAGACATAAGGCTCATATTCATTTATTATGAAACCAAATTCGGTTATGGATTTGTCAAAATGAGTGTTCTATGATTTGGATTTTTTCTTTAATCCATGTATGGATCTCTATAACTTTCATACTTTATTAGAATTACCTAGAGTCAAAAACCCTTCTAGTTATGTCATATATACATATCCCTAAAGGTTCCTATTATGGAATGTTATTTTGGCATCCATATTCTAAATCTCATGGTCTTGGTATGCTACTATGACAAGTAGAATTCTAATGGATTTAAGCATAGAAACTGGTGAAAATGTTTCATTTTATTTTATGCCTTAATATTAATTGTATCATTTTGAAACTAGTCATGACTTCTAGGTAATGACTTAATCATCCATATTTAGTTTCTTCTTGAATACCCCTTTGGAAATAACAATATTTACATCAACTAGAGGATCCACCAAAATATAGAATTGGTTTTGGTATATGAAATTTATTTCAAAATTTATTACTTCTTGCTATTTGGAGCATCTATACCACTTACTCCTTACTTATAGGTTAGATGATCATTGTTATCGATTAATAACGAGTGTGATGAACCCAACTTAGATACCCTCTCAAACTGATAACCAACCTAAACTGCCACATACCTAAAGGGAGTTCCTGATCCCCAAGAGCAGGAAACTATCACACAAGAATTAAAAACAACATAAGGGAATGGTTTTACCCATCCTGAAGTAGATAACATGACATATATGTATAGATACATGATGGGAAGAAATAGCATAAGAGTAAATAATAAATATATATCATATCAAATAGAAAAAATATAAGTAATACAACCTAAAAGTAGTTAAACTGTCTCCAAGTTACAAGTCCAATAGTAAAGAAAAACTAAAACTGAAACAGCTACTCCATGTTATAGAATGGAAAACTCCCACCATCTCACCAATAGCTTCCCAGACATAGATAATAGAAACCTCACTACCTCACTGAAGTGCCTTACTTTTCCCTACATCGAAAGACATAACATGTTCTATGCACTGTTGAAGGGGTTTTCAAGGTGAGAGATAAACCTACTCAATAGGATCCGACCTAGGTGTTCCATAACATGCCTTTTTACAACAATCCGAACATGATCAAATTTTATGGAAAAAAAGGCATGATAAATAGTTCAATAGTTTTTATATAAAAAGCACGGTAAAACATTTTCTATTTTTCCAAAGTTCCAAATAAAGCTGGTAAAACAATTTCAAAGCATTTTATATACATCAAAGAAGTCAAATCATATCAAATCATGTATTTCATATCATATCAAATAAAATAAATAAATAAAATCATGTATCACACTTGGTCAAGAAATATAATACAATCACACCCAGACATAGACAATAGCGCACATCAAGTCCCCAGAAATATGTATCCAATCTAGGGAGTAGAGGAACATCCCAGAAAGTGAACCTCTCAAAAGTGTCTAATAAGTCCCTAGAAAAATGGTCATAGGGAGTAGAGGAACACCCCATGAGTTAACCCCCTGATAGTATCAATGTATGAGGTCTATTACTATATCTTCTACCTAAGAACTCAAGGCTTTACAACTGCTACTTTTTCCAAACCATTTTATAAATCCATTTCAAAATGCTTTGAAAAAAAATCTTTTATTTTACCAAAACATGAGAAAACCCATATTTTTTCAAAAACCCATTTCCACACACATAATAAAATCATGAAATTTTATTTATAAAATAATTTATAATACCAAAGTAATAAATTTCATCCAACATAGGCTATAGATGAAACCACCCACCTCAAACTTGGTCCACACATGCCCGTAATGGGATCCATCAATACAGAAGAATGAAAAGACAAAAATAGAGGCCCTAGAATCAATACTCACATCTAAAAATCAATTCAATAAGAAAAAATGGTTTGAGGGGAAGACATATCACAACATACCTTAAAGAACGCTCAAGTTTCACCACAACAAACACAAGGGTCAAACTCTATAGGAAGATCACACAATGGATCTAGAAATGATCAAGAATATTACCATCATAGATCAATGGATTCATAAACATAACTAAATTGAGCTACCATGATTAAAATAAATTAATAGGAATAAGGATTAATCACCTAGAGAAATGAACCACAACCGCAATGAAGATTAATCACTAAACAAAATTATTTGGAAGAATCGGAGGCCTCCAAAACTACCAGCAGAGATCTTAGGTCAGGAGAGAAGAGGTTACATCTGAATAAGAAATAAAATCAGCTATGTAGAACATTAAAACTTGCCTTCCCAAATCAATACATTACATGTAAACCCTTCACATTGTGTAATTCTTGATTAAAAAGTCCCACTAAAAAACACATCACCTCATATTAAAATATCAATCCTAACCATTTCATGATGTGTAAACTTTTCATGGTACGTAATCTTTTAATGATCTAAACCAAACTAACAATATCTACATGGTGACCAATACATGACATGTAAATGGTTCACAATTTGGATTTCTCCTGGAGACAATGAAAAGTCTATATTCTCATGAAAAACCCAAACCAACACTAATATTCTCCAAACATGGGGAGAACCCTACACAGCCTTTGACACATTTATAACCAAACTCCATTAATTAAAACAAATATACATACATAAAATTTAGGTAATTCACCTCGAGAAACACTCTTCATCTATAGGAGCCCCAAAAAACACCCAAACAAAGAGGGAAAGTAAAAGAGAGATGATAAATACCTGAATGAAGGTAACAGGATTTTATAAACTCCCCACTATATTACTTTCCATCCTTGGGAAGTAATGTGAAATAATGGTATCCAGAAAGAGGTGAGTCCACTACTCCCTCATCAATGACTTGCACTCCCATGTATTGAGAGAATCTGATCTATGTCTCCAAAACACCCTGACCAACAAAATTTAATTCCTACATAATACTTTCACCTGAGAGTTAATGATCTCGATTGGTTACTCCACAACAAAAATGTATAGATTCAACTTGATATCTTCCCAACTATGAATGTGAGGATGGTATTTTCTAAGGTATAATACATGGAAAACATCATGAATGGTCATCAACTGGACTTAAAATTCCAACTGATACACAATCTTCTCAAGTCGCTCTGTGACCTCTAATGGCCCAACATAGATCGAAACCAACTTTCCCTATTTTCCAAGATGATGGTGACCCAACCAAGGAGACACTTTCAAGAAAACCAAGTCACCAATGGAAAAATCTAAAGGATGATAATGATTATCCACATATAATTTCTATGGACTCTAATCCATAACCATATGACAACATATATCCTAAATCCTCACTGATGTCTCCTAATTGAGACTTGGTCCTGCCAAAGAAGCCTCACCCACCTCATCCCAATAAGGAGGTAAAATTCATGAGTGACCATACAAAGCCTCAAAGGATCCATTTTTATCAATGACTAATAAATATTTTTATAAGAAAACTCAAACAGTCTTAGATGGATATACCACAATCCACCAAAATCCAAGACATAGGAACAGAGCATATCCTCTAGGATTTGAATAACACACTCAGTCTAACCATCTGTTTATAGATGATATGTTGTAATCTACCTGAATCGAGTCCTCATCACCTCCTAGATAATATTATAGAACTATGAGGTAAACCTAGGATCCCTACTTGAAACAATGGAAGTGGGAACTATGTTCAACGTCACAATCTCTTATACATGTATTTTATCTATGTCTTCAACCTTAGTGGTGTCCCTGGTCAGAATGAAGTGAGTTGAATTTTTCATCCAATAAATCACCACCTGGATAGAATTCCTCCCTCATGGATTCCATGGTAATCCCATAAAAAAGTACAAGGACACCTCTTACCATTTTAAAAATAGCACCGAAAGAGGATAGAGAAACCCATAAGGTTTCATATACTCTGAATTTATCTCTTGGTAGGTGTAATAATAGGAAACATAATATTCAATGTCATTCTTCATACCCGACTATCGGGATCATTATCACATGTCATAATACATCTTCATAGTATCTTTATGAACAACTAATGAAAAAATATGACAATAAAAAAACTGAGTTCCTCGTAGATATTGGAACGATAAAGTGATCCCCAAAATGGATAATACCATCAGAATATATAGATTGACATAAAACTATATTCACACCATATAGGGTCTTCTAAATTCCCCTAAAATCATTATCCTACTACTAATTCTATATAATATACTTAAAGAGAGATGATTATAACTGAAAACTATCCAGAATCATACCTAAATCATCCTCCAAATCATCCAGGTGAAACTGTGTTAAGAGTCCCCTAAGGTTCCACTCCTCTTTCACTTTCAAAATATCCTATTATTGAACTTTCCAACTAAGAGAATCAGAAATTACATTCCACTTCCCTAGAATGTAGGCAATATTGAAGTCAAATATCTGAATGTATTATAAACACCACCTCTATCTGATATTCAAGTCCTTCAGAAAAAAGATATAGCTCAGACTCTTATGTTCAGAAAATACTGTGAACCTATCCACCAAAAGATAGTTCCACTAACATTTCAACACATTCATAACCATGGAAAGCTCTAAATAATGAGTGGGGTAATTCTTCTCATGTGGTAAAAGCATATGAGAGACATAATCTACCACTTGATCATCTTTTATAGGCATGTAACCCAAACTAGCATAAGAAACATCATAGAAAACCACATATCCCTTATCGGAATCAGGTAAGATCAGAATAGTATATGGTGTCATAATTTATTTCAACTTTTCAAAAGAAGGATAACACTTGGAATCCCATATGAATTTTACCCCTTTGTTAGTAATAGTAGTCAAAGGAGGTGACAAATTTAAGAAATACTTGATGAACCATTGATAGTACCCGACGAGAACAAGGAAAATATGAATCTAAAAGATGTTCAGTGGCTCTTCCCATTACAAAATAGCCTTTACCATCTCAGGATCAACTGATAATCCATGATCATAAATCACATTTCCTAATAAATTCACTTCTTGGATCCAAAAATTACATTTCGAAAACTTTCCATACAAATGATGAATCCTCAGTATTTCTAAAACCAAACTCAAATGTTGCTCATGCTCTTGATTGGATCTCAAAGAAACCAAAATATCATCCATGAGCACTACCAAAAAAGTGTCAAGATACTCATGGAATATATTATTCATCAAATAAATGAAGACTTTAGTAGAATTAGTTATATCAAATGGCATCAAAAGATATTAATAATGGTCATATCTACTCTTAAAATTCCTCTTCGGTATATCAAACCACCAAACTCTAAGATGATGATAACTCGACTAAAGGTCGATCTTTGAAAACCACTTTTCCACCTTTAAGTGGTCAAAAAATCATCTACATGGGATAAATGATACTTATTCTTAACCATTACCTGGTTCAACTTCTGATATTTCACAAAAAACTAGAGTGAACCATATGCCTTCTTGGAAAAGAGCACATGAGTTTCCTAAGGTGAAATCCTAGGGAGAAAAAAACCTTTCACCATAAGATCATCCAACTGAATCTTGAACTCTTTCATATCCACTAGTGTCATATGATAAGAGGGTATCATGATTGCACAAGTACCTAGAACTAGATCAATTGTAAACTCTACCTCCATATCTGGAGAAAGACTATAGAACTCATCTGGGAAAACATCAAGAAAGTTCTAAACAAGAATGGGGAGATCAATAATATAAGAAAAATTATCAAGATAAATTGCAAAATTAGACAAAAAAACTCATGAGTTTTAGGTGGGAAGGTCCTATATGACTAAACCTTTGATCCCACTCTCCCTAAAATTCCATCAGTTGCCAGAAATGTGATATGAAAATGATAACAATCAACCTCAACAATATGATCAACAATCTCATCCATAACACTAATGAAACATATCCAAATCGAGAACAAGTAATCTCATACTAACTTTGCATCAACTATCGATAGTGAACAATAGGGACACCAAAACCGTTTAATTTTCCTCTTTATAAGAGGTATTGCTAACTCCGTAACAAAGGACATGATATCTTTTGGAAGTTTAATCATATTAATAAAATTTCCATACATACATGAGTGGGAGGCACCTCCATCAAATAAAGTATTCAATGCTAAAGTTGCAATAAAGATGGTACATACCACTGTCACTGGACCCACATATAACTCTATTATAAACTCATCTATTGTGTGAAGTTGCTTCATTATTGAGTCCTATGGATGTATCCTTATAGTATTTGAAGCATTTAACTACGCCATATTAGCCTTTGGAACTAACGATCCTTGAATATAGAGAGGCACAAACATAACCTAACATAAATGATGAAAATGATCATAGAACCCACAACTGTTAAAAATATTCATAGTTATGGAACAAGAATGATGAGTGTGTCCAACCTTTCCACAGTGATAGCAGGTTATAGGCACACTACTGTATATAATAGATGGTGCTGAGGAGGCCTGTTGTTGATAACCACCCCCATAACTCATGTGATTATCATGAAACTTCCTCTTCTTTCTTTGTGCGCTAATGAAGTTACCACTAGGTAAAAGGTAAGGGAAAAATAACTAAACTTTCTAGACATATTTATCTTTTCCATCATTTCCCTATCTTCTGTCTCTATATAGATTGAAATATTCATCATAAATACATACGATATGATATCCAGTCATAAACCCTATAGGTACTTTTGAGCCTTTAGCTGGTCATTCTTTGCTACCTTTGGATAAAAAAGAACCAGCTTCATGAACTAATTGGTGTATGATATCATTGAAAACTCTCCATACAATATGGAGAGTAACTCCAGAGACTTCACCATCATCAGCGACTTTGGAAAAAACTGCTGAAAGAATGTAGTCTTGAAACCCTTCTAGTCCAAGCCTACATGTCTATCCACATGTACCACGTAATCCCACCATCACTTGTTGGGACCCTCAAGTATGAATTTCACACACTTAACTTTGATGCTCTCAGGTGTATCCAAGAATTCAAATATCTAATCAATATTTTCTTTCTAGTCCTCCACCTCTTGAGGTTCATTCATACCTCTAAAGGATGGTGTATTTTCAAGTAGAAACACTTGTGATTGATCCCTTTCCCCTCCAACTCATGAATGTACCTTAATAACTATGTTTTAGACTTGAGGTACATTTTTATCGACAACACAAACTTCCATCATGATCACCTCAATAAGATTTTGATCTATAGGAAGATTCCCTTGAGGAGCATATGTTGCACCCTCTTAAGGGACCCGTGGAAGACATCTCAGAGGAAGACTACTGCACACTAAAATAAAATAAATGATCGGACAATAAGATAATATCAGTTCAAACCATAAATCCATAATCAAAAACTAATATTAATATCAAAAACTCAAAATAGGATACACACATCCCAACATCCCATGGTAACTTGAGTTTCTTCATGGAAAGAGATGTCCAAGAACTCACCACAACCTACCTCTCAAGTCTCTAAAATCCTATCTCTAATTTTTCAACTTCCCAAAAATAATCATAACTTTCCCCTCTAATACCAAACTATGATGAACTGATCTTTGATACCCTCTAAAACCAGTATTGAACCCAAACCTCCACATACCTGAAGGGTGTTTACAATCCCCACGGGCTAGAGACTAGCACTCGGGCATCAAAAACAACCAAGTGGATTGATTTCTCCCAACTTTAAGAAGATAACTTAACATATATATAGATACATGATGGGAATAAACAATTGAAGAACAAACAATAAATATATTTCATATCAAACAGAAATAGAAGAAGCGATACAACCCAAAATTAGCTAAACAATCTCCATGGTACAATTCTAATAGAAAATGATAACTAAAAACAAAACATTTACTCTATGTGATATCATGGAAAACTCCCACCATATCACCACCAGCTACCTAGACACAGATGATAGAAAAATCATTGCCTCGATGTGGCACCTTTACTTTCCCTGTATTGAAAGACGTAACAAGGTCTACACACTGCTAAAGGGGTGCACAGGGTGTGAGCTAAACAGACTCAGTAGGATCCCAACTAGGTTTTCCATAACAAGTATCGTTAAAAAAAATATAAACATTCTCAACTATTAAAAAAATGGAATGATAAATAGTGAAATAGTTTTTATATCAAAAGCATGGTAAAATATTTTCCCTTTTTCTATAGTTCTAAATAAAGTAGGTAAAATAGATTCAAATAATTTTATATACATCAAAGCACTCAAATTGTATCAAATAATGTATCACACAACATATAAAATCTAATACAAACCAAAATAATAGGCATTATCATGCCAAATATCACAATAGATCAAGCTAGCTAGGACACTCATACCCAAAAATAGAAAATAACATGCATAAAATCCCTAGATATATGCATCGAATCTAGAGATCATAGGAACACCCCAAAAATTTAACCTCTCAATATTATCTAACAAGTCCCTAGAACAATGATCCTATAGATCATAGTAACACCCCATGAGTGAACCCCCTTGATATTATCAATAGATGAGGCCTATTACTACACCTTCCATCTAAGTACCCAATGCTTCCCAAGTGCTATGTTTTCCAAACCATTTCATAAATCCATTTCAAAATAATTTGAAAATACATTTTGTTTTACCAAAACAAGGTAAACCCAATATTTTCTAAAAGAGAAATTTCCACACACACAATACAATCATGCCAATTTATTTCATTCTTTTATAAAACCTTATTATTAAAGTTCACCCAATATAGGCTAGAGGTGGAACCACCTACCTCAAACTTAGGTCACACACACCTGCAATTGGATACACCAACATAGAAGAACCCAAATACAACAATGAAGGCCCTAGAATCAATCCTCGCATCTAAAAATAAATTCAACAAGAAAAAATGGTCGGTAGGGAAGGCAGGTCACAACATACCTCATAGAACTCTCATGTCATAGCACAACTAATACTAGGGTTAGCCTTCTAAGGAAGATCACACAACGAATCTAGAAATGATCAAGGAAATTATCATCATAGATAAATGGATACATAATTGGAATGAAATGACACTACCATGATCAATGTAAATGAATAAGCAAAAGGATTACTCACCCAGAGATATATACTGCAACTGCAATAAAAATCAATCATTGAATGAAATGATCCGGTAGGAGAGGAGGCCTCCAAAATCAACTAGAGATCACTTGGGTCAAGGGATAAGATGCTTCATCTAAATAATAAATAAAATCGGTTGTATAGTGATTTAAAACTCACCTTACCTAATCAATACATGATTTATAAAACCTTCATGTCATATAATTCCTGATTAAAAAGTCCCACTAAAAAATGTATCACCTCATATTAAAATACCATTCCCGACCATTTAGCAATGTGTATAAAATTCACAAATGTGTAAGATTTTCATGCTCTGAATGAAACTCTCAACATATTCCCTATTACTAATACTCGACACGTAAATGGTTCACAATGTGTATTTCTCCTACAGATAGATAAAATTCTAGATTATACTAAAAAACCCAAACCCACACCAACATTCTTCAAACTCAGGGAGAACCCCAAAAATCCTTTAACATATTTATACCCAGACTCCATTAATTAAAAAAAACATACATCCCTGAAATTTAGGTAATTTTACCCAGAAAATGATCTCTATCCTCAGGAGACCCAAAATGCACCCAAACAAAGAGGAAAATGAAAAGAGAGATAAGAAATACCTAATTAAGGTAACATGATATTATAATGAGTCACCATATTTGGTGATTAGAAAACCATGTATTTCATGTCATTTAACCTATCTTGTACTCCTACATAGTACTTGTTTCTCTGGAACAGTTTCTTCCATGGGGCTTTATAGAACTTTTTCCTATACCAACTCCTATGTATCATGAGCTTGGAATTCATCAAAGTCTATCTCGCTCCCACTATATATTTTAGATACACCCCCACTCTTAAAGAACTCGACATATCTTTCCACTATTACTTTTTTATTTGAGGTTTCATATAGGTAATATCCCCTTTCTTAGTTGATATATCCTATGATGATACACTTTGTGTATTTGGGTGAAAGTATGTTGCCTGAAGAGACCTTAACAAACACTTCACATCCCCACACATTTAATTTCAACAACACAGGTTTCTTTCCACTCCATAATTGGTATGATATACCATATTCTAGTTTAGTTGGTACTTGGTCTAGTATGTGCATTGTTTTATATAATAAATATCCCCAAAATGATAGTATAATGTTTATATGGATCATTATTTACCTCGCCATATCCAAAAAGGTGAAATTAATCCTTTCATTTACACCATTCCATTGGGGTATATAGGGAGAATTGATTTGGGATAAAATCTCAAACTTCTGTAAATAAACAATGATATATTGATTAACATATTATCTACCATGGTCTAATATTAGTTTCTTAATCTTTTTACCAAGTTGGTTCTCAACCTTGTTCTTGAATTATTTGAATTTCTCAAAGGATTCTGACTTATACCTCATCAAGTAGATATATCCATATTTAATAAAGTCACTAGTAAAAGTTATGAAGTTTGTTTACCAACCCCTTACTAAAATTAGGAATGGGCCACACACATCAGTGTGAGCCAACTCTAGAAGATTTGTGACCCTTTTATTTTTTACACTGAATAGAGATTTGTTCACTTTACCTTATAAATATGATTGAAAATACCAAATTATTTTAGTTTAAATAAATATAAATAACCATATTGATGTAGATTATTCAATTATTTCTTGTTTGCATGACCTAATCGGTGATGTCGTCGTTAGGTGTGGTATGAGTTATGTGATCTAAATTCATTATTTATTTCCAAAACTTGGTTCTCATAATCTAATACATATAGACCATTACGTAAATGTGCCTTACCATAACACATTCTTTCTTTATAAAATAAGAAACTTTCATTTTCAGAATTGAAAATAAAACCTTTCATATCTAATTTAGATACAAAAATAATGTTTTTTTAATTATCGACATGTAGTAACAATCATGAAGAACCAATATCATTATCATCGGCAATGTGAGTTGGTAGTATCTTATGGTTAATGTTTCCAACTTAGATCTATTTTCAACCCACAAATCCACCTCACCCCGTGAAACCTCTAAAAATATATTACGCTCTTATATTTGTATATAAATGAGATAACCACATGTAATATCCAATACCAAATTCATAGATACTGAAAGGTGACACTCAACAAATAACATACCAAAAGCATCACTTTTCTTCCTTCCCACTATGGAGTTCTTATTCTAGTGTCCCTTATTTCTACATTAGAAACATACAATATCCTTCTCCCTTGCTTCCCCTTTGATCTTCCTCTTTTTATAATAGTGGTGCACATAATCCTTAGAATTATACTTATTCTTGGTTCTATTTTCATTTCCTTTCTTCTTATCCACTATAAGGATATAATATGTTTCAGGATTAAGTTCCATATAATTTTTTGTGAATTAATATTTGGGGATATGGGAGTGACTTCTTTATATTATTTATGTTGAAATTAACAATAAAATTAGAGAAGATATGAGGGAATGAGTTGAGAATGAGATCGGTGAAAAATTATAAAGTAGTTGAAACCTTATAATTTACAATTTAGCCAATCATTTTAACAATGTGAGGTCCAGCTGGTGCACCTTCTCCAAGATTGAACATGAAGGTTGTGTTGTAGATCTCAAATTGTTCTTATACTTTTATCTTATCATAAAGACCATAGAGATGACTGAACATTTCATATGCATCCCGGATTAGGTTCTGGTGACGCTGTTCGTGGTCTGTTGGTTGATTTTTCCCTTGGTGTTGGGTGATTCTAGGTATTCTCCTTTGGATGTGCTTAAGCTGGTAGTGATCTAGTTATTGGATGGATCTGCGGTGAATAATGGCGGTGAAAACAGTGAAGATGGAGTCGACGAGGCGCTCGACTCGAGGTTCATGGGAATCAAGATGGTGATGAGGTATTTGACAGTTGTATTTTTAATTTAATGTGCATTTTGTTTGAATTGTATGGTTTCCCTCTTTCCTTAAAGCGGATTTTTGAAAATGAAAAAAAAATGGTTTGCAGTCTTTTTATAGGATATTTTATAGGGATATTATTGTAGTTATTGAAATTTCCATTCGATTCTATAATAATTTAGATAATATTGTTAGTACTTTATCCTATTACCAAAAGTGTGATGTAAAAAATTTAATTATATGTGTCCCTCTATTTTATCAAGTCCCAAAAGTCCTCACCATTTGACTCAGAATATCTAGTTTCTTGGATATTCTATTGGAAATGATCCATATTCCCCTTATCATAACCCAATAAAGGGATTAGTCAGTTACTTGAAGGTATTTAAGTTGGAAAGTCTTTGGAAACTGAAAGCTTGCATATCCTTGATCCATTGAGTGAACTCCTCAATCCAGAAACCCTCTCTCAGGTTTCCTCAACACTTGAATCCAAGTTACATAATGTCTATAAAGGGATACTCCTCTTGATGTAAATGAGTTAACTTAATCCAAAACTTTCATAAAAACTCCCTAATGAAAGTAAGTGTCCCAAAAATAGTTGGACTAACACATAGTTCTACATTTTCATTCCTAATCAAGTAATATAAGGCTTAGTACAACTTTTTTTAGGGATTCTAGTTATTGTGCATAAAATCTTCTTGTTTTATCTTTTACATGATTTTTTAATATTAAGTGGATCTTACTCAAAAGGGTCCGAGTAAAAGTTGGAAATCCAACCCACACTCACCAAAATTATTATAAAGATAGTAAACTACAACAAAGAAAGGGGGTGAAAACCCAAATACACACACAAGAAAAAACAAGAGATCAACTGCTTCCATTTCCCCTGGATCCTGAGTTCCTAGGGTACTGACCTCAATTCTTTTGGTGTTGCCCTATCCACCATGACTGAGCCCATTGGAGAATCCTAGGCTCATCACTCGATGATGAGTTTGAGGATTCCTAAGGAATTATTTTTCTCATGTATTTCCATGAAATACATTTAAATTCACATATCGAATGAATCCGACAAGTATCTTCAATGTTCTTTGATAATAATTTTGGGACTGAAAAATAATCCTTATATCTAAAAACATCGGGTTCCACTGTGTCAAAGGTAACTTCCAAATTTAAGTAAAACCATTTATCCATTTCATCTATAAGGCCCTAGGGGTACCACTCACCCTCATAATCAGGAGGAGGGGCCTTGACATTTTTTCCCTTACAGCTTCACAGTCCATGAGCAAGGCCATTCCAAACAAGTCATAAGAAGATTTCATGAGATCAAAAAAATGAAATAGATAAGACCAATTTCCTCCTATTTCTTGAAATGCTTTAGCAATTCATGGAGTTTGGAGTCCTAATAACCCTTATTGATCAATATTAAAAGGCATAAAAACATGAGACTCACCACTTCCTCCTGGCTTTACATCTGCCTGCACAGGGGTAGATTGTCTGCCATCATCCACCTGAGCACCAGCATAAGAGACATACAACACCACATCTATGTGACTAGATGAATTAAAAGACCTGTGATTTCTAAATAGGACCAATTGATAGCCCTCATTATCTGCAACTTTCTTTCCTTTAGACATACGTCTATCTTCCTCTATAACAGACAGTGGATACTGAGCCAATACAACGGAATCCTTCCCTACAGCACCATCAGCATTGGCTAGTGTACTAGAGCCTCTTGAAACAATAGAAGCTTCATTATCGATACTTGAGAAGATCTAACCCCCACCCTTGTCTATCATAGACATCCCCAAATTAGCAACATTATCAATATGATGTTCAACTTGATTCCTTGATCCTGATGCAACCACATTAGCAAAGGATTTTTTACACACCTCACCATCGTGTGCAATAAGAGAATCATTGATACATTCATGCCCATCACCACCCTTCTTAAAATCTTGTCCTGCAACAGTATTGGTAGTAGTGGGGAGCTTAGATTTATAATCCTCAGCCCGATGCCCATGCTTCCTGTAAGTGGATCATCTCAATACCCTATGACAATTGGATCTGACATGCCCAATTGACATGCAGTTATGGAAAAAATCCAGAACCGATTCATATTCAATTCCCAATTCAAATATTAACTCTCTAGCATTGAAATAAATTGTCTCAACCAACATTGAACTAAGGTAAAATTCAACAAGTATTCAAGAAAAATTTTCATATCTAACCCATTCAGTTTCTTTGTCAAACTTGATTGGGGATCCCATTGCCAAGGAAATATCCCATAAAATGTGAGGATTCTAGAAGAACCAATTCATCCCTTTGATTCTAATCCAAGATTGATCCATGGTGTTCCTAGCAAGAGATGAGTCAAACCAAGGGTCCCAGTCTTGGAAGCACAGAGCCCCTGGTTTGAGATTAACAAAACCATATCTCCAAGAAGACAATTTAAGCTCATGTAAGGGAAAAGTAATACATAAAAAACCCATACCTAAAGAGATAATATGCCAGCCATCAAAGCCCCAAATCTACATCAGCTAATTGCGTGGATTATCAACCTTCCATGGTTCATTCCTTGCAAAAGGGGTGAGTCATGTGATGACCAAATGCTTACATTCTTCTATCTGGTCCTCGAAAAAAATTGGGCTCGCTTCAAAAAAATAAATTGCATCATTCCTTGAGATTTGATTAAGCATAGAAGACATTGAATCATGTCGAGGGCCAGTAAAAAATTTGGTAGTATCATCCAGCCGTGAAGCACAAGTAGATGAGTTTGGGAAATCATAAGGGCCTAGCATAGATAGAACATCACCAGCCTTAATCAAATCCTGTACAGGATCAGCCGCCTCACTCCAAGTAGGAAGCAAAGGGGAGGGTAAGGCACACCGAGCTGAATCCTGAACAATAAAAAATTAAAGATCTTCCCTCACCAAATCCCACATTGAATCAAACTAATGCACAACAAGCCGCACATCGTCATCCACACCAGATCTGATGGGCACATCACGATGCAAGTCAACCCTCATCACAGTAGTCCAGAGAGCATCACCCTCAGATCTGGAAGCCGGTGGCAACAAGGCAAGCCTGGATGAGGTCACCTTCTTCTCAACTCACGACACAGGCGCACTACTAACCGGAAGCAATAGGATAGTTTTGACATGAACCAAATCTACTGGTTCTGAGAGAGAGGTGTGATTCTCAATGATGGAAGGTGAGGAAGAAGGATTTTTTTCCTCCAATATAGAAGCTCAAAACCTATGCGACTCAAATCTCCATGAATCCAAGAAACATTCAGATGAATCCAGATCAAATCGCATCTCCATACACGAAAATCCATAAGAAAATCCATGCATTAGAAGCTATTCCGCTTGCCCTATATCCTTTTATATCCTTAAGTGGATCTTACTTAATGAATTAACTATGTTATGATAAAATATTTACATATAATCCATTTAGTTTAATTCCATATTTAGATTTTATTCCATTTATTTATGTTATCGTGGTCTATCATCTATAAGATAAATCATTCAATAGAAAAAAAAAATAGATAAATAAATGACATGATGATAATCTTTATCTAATGGTTGATTTATTGAGTAGAAAATAAACTAGCCTATGACTCTATGAGAAAAATCCTTGTGTGGGTCTTGGAACAAGTTGTAGCATCCCACCTATCCACCTATATATTACCTGGGTCGGTTTTGCATCAATTTCATATTAAACCACCTCAGCCTCAACTACACCTTGAACTGACTCCATGTTCCTTTAGATACTCCTTTTATTATATATGTTTAATAACGTACATATAGGTGAGAGGAACCAAATTATTAGTTAATGGGGATTACATAAAACAACATTGGACATGTAGGTCCTAAATAATAGAGGGAGAGATGACACACAAACAATCATATTTAATTTAATAATAAATAATTACAAACGCATCCAATAGAATTAAATTAAATTAAAACAATACATGCATAGTTCTTGTTAAATATCATTATTGGTCATACACATACAATGGCTATGCATTTAAAACAACTAGTTATAATTCTTTGGTAAGATGAAACAGACATGAATTAATCTGATTAATTAACTTATTAATCATTTAATTCAGTTTATCATATTCTATCTAATCATCCTAGAGATTCCCATACACTGTGATTTAAAATAAAATAAATAATTTTATTTTATTTATAATTTAATAGAATAGTACACAACATTGTACTTGGAAGAATCTTAGTGATTACCAATCCAAACTACTCAATATGGTCCTTTTTTATATAATGAACACACACAACATATTCCATACATGAAACGTGTCATAGTTTCACGACATGTACTGTAAAATTAATGACAAATGGAACACATAAAAATTGTGTTTCCTATATTATTTAATGAATTATAATTCTTTAGTATGAAATGACCATACATGAATTATAATTATGAATATTATGATTAATTAATTAAGTGTTTAATATATTATAAAAAATAACGATTGACATGAACTGTAAATTTAATGAATTGTGAAAATCAGGTCAATGAGGTTTAATAAAGTAATTAATTAAATTTAATATTTTCATTTAAATAGGTAAAGTACATGGTGTGTGTAGGCTGATCACACAATATGTACTTCACTTCACCGAATGTCCATATTACATACCTAGGGACTCAATGTGTACATCCTGTAGAAATTAACGAGGTACAAAATGTGTAGGAAGGATACATGATGTGTACTTCAAGTTTCATGGCTTCCAGCCTATACACATTGTGTATTGAATACACGTAGTGCATTAATTACATGATATGTCTTGACACCATTTTTTTTACCTTGAAAACACATGGACTACATTGCATGTAGGCAATATACATGATGTGTAGTCTGAAAAAATTGTGTATCACTCCAGATGGTCTCCACACAATGCATTTAATACACGTGGCATGTATTCAATGTATGACGAACCATAGTCCACATGAGTATACTAGTGCAATGAACAAGGGTACACAATGTGTGTCAGAGGAGTGCATGATGTGAGATCCATAACCAATGAAATTTTTTCTGATGAAACTTGACAGACACATCAAAACCAAGAGGATGTTTCATGTTAAATTTATAATTAATTTAAATGGAAATGAAGAAAAAATACCTCAGTCTTGAGATCATTCTTCAATGAAGATGTTGATCATTTGAAACCCTTTCAGTCTACAATTTTTTTTCTTATAAGATCCAAATGTATTATCCCTCTAGCAATGATCCACACATGCTCCTTTGATCACTGAACAACAGTGATGGATTTCCTGGTGCTATCAAGGTGGATCAATTGTCTTTCAGAATTCTCCTTAATCACTATGATGATTCCTTCAATCTTGAATAATCATCCTTGCACTCTCATTATTGAGAAGATAAAGGAGGTTGGTTAATCTCTCTCGCGTGAGAGAAGAAACTCTAGATCATTATTAGGTCTTTAGAGAGAACTCTAGATTTTATTATGCACAACAATTATCTGATTCAATTAACCCTATCTCAATAGGCATAACAATATATTTATAAAGTTATGGGTTAGGGTTAAATATTATTTAATTTCACATAGGACCTTAATAATATATTAAACCCTTAAATGACCACATGCAATATAATGATAATAATAATAACATTTTCTCATGGTGTGTTCTAACTGACGCAATGATAAATATTATTTTACCATATTGAAAATAAATATTTATCATCAAACCTTGTATTGGTCTTATTTTCCTCTTAATAATTTATTGAATACCTAAATAAATATTTAATTAGATATTTATTCATTTAATAAATAAATAAATATTATATATCTACATAATTAGATAATTACCTTGAAAATTAACATTTATTTGATCTATGTAATCCATAAATACTAATTAAAATTATTCCTCAGACTTAAGAATAATATTTATTAAAAAAATTAAATTCAAATAGAATTTAATTGAGATTGATGGAAATACTTAGTGTGTAATCCTATAGGTTTGTTCCTCATTGGAATAAGGTAAGCTTGCCTAATTTCCATGATTACTATCATGAACCGGTTAGGATAACCTACTTAAATGGTGCTTAGATTAGTTGTAACATGGACTAATGTACATTCTCGATCCCCATGGGCTGGAGACTAGTGCATGGGAATCAAAAAAATCAAGAAGGAACTATTTTTCCACAATTATAACTCATCATAACAAAGTAGAAGATATAAAACAATAAATATTTGGTATACCAAACAGTCTTAAAGAGATAAAATACCTCAAATAGAAAAATACAAGTCTCAAAAAACATAATGACAACCAGAGTCATCAAATAATACCATCAAGACATTATCATCAAAACCCCACATAATAAGTGGATCACACGTTCCACCAGACAACGCTAGCTCCCAAAGTCCTGTTAATCAAGTACACCCACCACCTTCAAGTGGTGTTTTCCATTTCCCTATACCTAGTATAAGAAAATCTACAAATTTACAAAGGTAAAGGTATGGTGTGAGTAAAAAACCCCAATAGGATCGAAATAATAATTTCATAAGAAATCTAAAAAAAATAAACCAACTTTACTCAATTTTAAATAAAACATGGAAGTAAATATTTTCACATTTCATATCAAACTATGATTTTTAGAACATTCCAATTTCTATTATAAAACGTGTTTTAAAGTGAATTACCATAAAATCAAGCATATATAAGCATATTTAACAAAACATTCATGAATAACCATTTCTATCAAAACAGACATGATTAATCCATTTCATAATAAATAGCATGTATAATTTATTTTCAATCATAAAACCATGGTAATAATGTATAGATTTATTACTGGTCCCATGGTTCTAGAAAATATTAATTAAATATAGCTTCAAGTGTCCATTCACTCCCTAGGTCAAAATTCCTAGGGGGAATAGGAAAGAATCCCAAAGTATAAACTCTCATCCATCAAGATAGTTTAGTATCATTTTCATCATCAATCCTTTTCTAGATAGAATTTTACCAAGTGTGTATATCCTTCTACCTAACTACCTATAATACCATTTGATTCAAGTTAATCAATCATGTTTGGGGCTATCATTCAATTTAATCAATCTCAAATCATTCATTCAATCATTTTATTCAACCCAAATTTCATGTTTTAAAACACGTAATATAATTTTAAAAACCAACTTCAAATGGTTTTTAATGAAATCCCATGCCTTTCAAATAAATTCATATAATTTCAAAACATAAAACATTTCATTCCTTTTATCTCATCAAAATCATGCCTCAAAACATTCATTTCAATTCAAGATCATTTTTCTAAAACACACACATAATTTCAAAAACCATTTTCAAGGGATTTCATCGCACACACTATGAAATTTAAAACTGTTTATAAAGAATAAATTAAATAATTATAAATAAATTAAAGACTAATTTAATTTAAAAAATCATAAAATGTTTCAACTAATAGACATTTTCTTATGAAACCACCTACCTTAATCAAGATCAACAACAACACGCAAAATTTTTCAATAAAGATTCAAGGCTAGAATGATCAAAGGAGAATCTTATAATTTTAATTCATCAAGTTAAGATCTATATCCATCAATGAAATGAGGAATCATGGATCTCAAAGAGGGAGAGAAATGAGTAAAGGATAATCCACAATCTAAAGAAGACTAAACTTACTGGAAGAGATCCAACGCATTGACAAACACTATGATTCATGAAGAAATGAAGTTGGGAGATCCAAAACTATCTCTAGAGGGCCTAAAAGGAGTTTAGGGTTGAATGAAATATGAGGGAGGTTTTTTAGAATTAAACATGGTATTAAACAAAATAAAAATACATTTTCTCCTTTCCTACTTTATCACCCTCTTTGGGAGTGGTGATTCCTCATATCATTGATGGATCTAGATCTTAACTTGATAAATTGTAATTATAGGATTATATTTTGATTTTTCCAGCCTCAAATCTTCACTGGAGGATTTTGTGTGGGTGTTGTTAGTCTTGATTATATTATTTGGTTTCATAAGGAAATCTCTATCAATTGAAACCTTTGATACTTTTTTAATTTAATTTGGTTTTCTGATTGATTTATAAAGCTTGAATTAAGTATCTTGATAAATTATTTAAAATATCTTGGTGTGTGTGATGAAATACCTTGAAGATGGATGTTGAAATAATGTTTGATTTAAATAATAATGATCTTGAATTGAAATGAATGATTTGAAGCATGATTTTTATGGGATAAAATCCATGAAATGTTTTATGATTTTAAATGAGATGAATTGATTTTAAAGGAATTATTTTTTTATAAAAATCCATTTGAAGTTGTTTTTGGAAATGATATAGAATGTTTTAAAACTTGAACATAGGTTTGAATTAATTGATTAATTGAATGATTTGATATTTATGGAATTGAATGATAGTCCAAAGTATTATTGATTACCTTGAAGCACATGGGAGTCTGGGTAGTTAGGAAGAATGATATGCACACTAGGTAAAATATTATCTTGTAATGGATTGACAAGGACAAAGATACTAAACTATCTTGAGGACAGGGAGTTTATTCTTTGGGATTCTTTCCTAACCCCCTAGAATTTTTGATCTAGGGATTGTGTGCACACATGGATCCGTATTTTGCTGAGATTATGCAGAAACTTATGAATAACACTAACCCTGAGAATTATTACCATAGTGCTATGATTGAAAATTATTTATACATGATAGTGTTTATGAAATGGATTACTCATGCTTATTTTTATAGAAATGATTATTCATTCCTATTTTGATAAAGAAGATTATAAATTCCTGATTTTATAGAAATAAAATTAGAAACCTATTTTATAATATCCATTGGAATGTTTTTATATCATATTTTGATATGAACTGTGAAAATATTCCCATTCCAAGTTTTATTTGAAATTAAGAAAAGTTTGTTTATTTGTTATAGATTTCTTATGAAATTCTTGGTGAGATCCTATTTATATTTATTGATCACACCCTACCTTTTCCTTCATGCATTTATAATTTTATTATTTTAATTCTAAGTAAAGGGAAATCACCACTCAGAGGTGGTGGGTTCACTTGAGTAGTGGGACTTTGGGAGTTGGCGGTGATTGGTGGAATGTGTGATCCACTTATTAAGTGTGGTTTTGATGATAATTTCTTGATGGTATTATCTCATAACTTTAATTATCATGAGAATTTTTTAAGGATTTTATATGTTTATTTTTGGTATTTTATCTCTTGAGGAGTGTTTTGGAATACTGATTGTTTATTGTTTTATATCTTCTTCTTTGTCATGATGAGTTATTTTTGTGGTGAAATCATTCCCTCTTGATTGTTTTGATGTCCAGGCACTAATCTCCAACCCATAGGGATTAGGAATTCCCTTTGGGATATGTCAGAACTGATTTGGGTACCATTTAGGTGGGTTATGTGAGTCGGTTCATGAAAAATTGGTATGAAAGATGGTCATTTCCTTTCTTGATATTGTTTTGCAATTTGGGATGTCTTGGTAAATATGATATAGGATTGTCGAGATATAAGGGGTAGGTTACGAGTGTGTTTCTAGCCATCTCTCATCATAATGAGCCATAAGATACCATGGTTTATTAGTAAAAGTGAATTTGAGGAACTATTTGATCTAATCCTATATATTTTTCTAAAGCTTTTATCTGATATTTTTCTTTCCCAATTGAGTTATGATTGATAGAGATGATGTTATCATGTCTCTTGATATATTTTCTCTTGTTGTCTATTGATTTTGTGTAAAACCATAACCCCAAGAATAAATTTTATCAAACCTTATCCACAATAAGAAAACCCTCCAGTTGATCAGAACCTTATAGAGGTTATTGTGTGTGTGGTCCAAGTGTTGGGCTAGGTAGCTACACTTATTCCAGTTTAGGATATATAGGGAATAACCTGGAGGGATGATACTAGGAATCATGCCCAATAATTTCTTCATCTAAATCCACCACCTTTAAGGGGTACAAATGATCCTTGGGAGTAAGAGGATTTGTTGAAGAAGGTTGAGTATCTCTTTGAGTTATTGAAGATTCCAGATTCTGTTAAGGTGAAAAGTGTTGTCTTAAAATTTGAAGGGCCTGGAATAAGGTGATGGGATTCAATAGTTTTGACATGGAAGAATGTGGAATTAGAGTGGAAAGACTCTGGGGCTCTTTTCATGTATCAATTCTATCCATAATTGAGGGTGTTGACTAAGTTTATGAAGTTCCTTAAACTTGAGAATGATGATTGAACTATGACTTGGTATGCCAACTATTTTTTTGATCTTGTTCATTTCTCACCTAAGGTGGTATCAAATGAGAAGTTAAAATCTCAGTGGGACGACTTGGGTTTTCAAGTATATATTTGATATTATATTTTCTTGTTGAATCCCACCTCATATATTGACATTCTAGATAAATATTTGATGGTAGAACCTAACTTTGATGTTAATTCAGGTTTGATGGAAGTTCCTCCTACTCCTAGTAGTAGCTCGAGTGGTCCCTTTAAAGGGAAGAAGAAGTGGGATGAGTCTTGTGGTGGAAATCATAGTAGTGGATCTTGGAACCAGACTTCTTCTAAATCTTATATAGTTTCTTTTCAAGGACCATTAAATTTTTTCTAGTGTGTCAAAGTTGGGAACTCAAATAATTCTTGCATGGAGGCATCGAATATATATAGCTCTTGCAGATTATTAGGTCACTTGTAGTGATTTTTCCATTTATTTACCACTCCATGTAGTAGTATGATCTCTTCAGTAGTGGGAGAATCTATAATGTAATAAAATTCATTAATAAAAATGGGTTTCTAGCCATAGGCATTAGTAATGAAACTTATTCACGCAGTAGACGAGTCTCCAGAGGAAGCTAATGTGGATCCTGCAACTGTGATAGGTACCATTACCATTGCTTCATCTCTAGTGAATTTATTATTTGATATCAATTCCTCTCATTCATTCATATCTACCCATGTTGTGGAATTTTTTAACCTTCCCATGAAGCTCATTCCCTATGTAATGGATATTTCTACACCTCTTGGGATGAAGAAAGAGCAGGGTATTTGATAACCCTCTTGTGGTTTTTCTTTATTAGAAGTCAACATCATTTGTGATTTTTTGGTAATAGATATGGAACCTATGAACTTAATTATTAGGATGGATTGAGTGATTTCTAATAAATCTCATATCAAATTCTATCTTTGGTGGGTCTCCTTTACTACCCTTGATAGGGCGTGTTATGTATTTCATGGATAATTGGACCTGAGGTCAAATCATAATGAACCTCTTATTCTAGAGTTGGGTGGGATGATTTCCATGTTTACCATTAAACTAGAGTAGTATTCTTCATGTGGTAATCTTCCTCTAGTAGATAATGTGTTTCCCAATGTGTTTTCATATTAATTTTCTTATTTTCCACCGATTAGGGGGTGGAGTTTTCTGTCAACATAGTACCAGGTACCCAACCTATTTTTATTCCTTCCTACCGTATGAACCCAACTAAATTGGAAGATTTAAGGACTCATTTGTATGATTTGATGTCCAAAGGCTTTATTCAACCTAGTGTGTCTCCTTGGGAAGTGATAGTTCTTTTTTCCAAGAAGGTTGGTAGAACTATTCACCTTTTTGTTGATTATCAAAGGATTAATTGGGTTATGATCACGAAAAAGTATCTGTTTCCCTGTATTGATTATTTTTTTGACCTACTAAAAAGGGTGAAGTGGTTCTATAAGATTGATCTTTGGTCTGGTTATCACCAGTTTAGGATCAAGGATTCAGATATCCATAATATCATATTTAGGATCTGGTATGACCATTATGAGTACCTTGTTATGAATTTTGGTCTAACCAATTATACTAAAGTGTTTATGGAGTTAATGAGAAGGATTTTCTATCAGTAACTTAATTATTTCATTGTGGTATTTTTGGATTAAATCTTGGTTTACTCTAAAACTGATGAGGATCGTGTGCATCACTTGATAGAAATTCTTGATATTTTTTAGAAACACAAACTTGATTCCAAGATTTATCAATGAAATTTTTGGATTCGAGGGGTAAATTTCTTGTGAAATGTGGTTTTTGAAAAAGGTATTTCAGTTGATCCTAAGAAGGTGAAAGCTATTATGATCTGGGAGGAACCACAAAATGTATTTCAAATTCAAATCTTCTTGAACTTGGTAGGGTATTATTGCAATTTTTTGAAGTATTTCTCTGATTTGGCTTCTCTATTGACCACTCTTACTTATAAGGGAGTAAAGTTTGTATAGTATTTAAAATTTTAGACTTCGTTCAATGAGTTGAAACATTATTTAACTTCATCTCCTATGTTAACACTTATGAAATATGGGGAAGGCTATGTTATCTTTTATGATGTATTGCATTTTTATTTGGATTGCTTTATCATATAGGGTGATCATGTGGTGTCTTATGTTTCTCACCAGCTTTGGAATAATTAGAACAATTATCCCATACATAATCTTAAACTCACCATTCTAATGCAATATCTGAATATTTGGTGACATTACCTTTTCGATGAAAGGTTTTCTATCTACTCCAATCATAAAATATTGAGTTATATCTTCTTAAAAAATATTTTAGCCTTCCATAGTGGTGATGGGTAAAATATTTGTAGTATTTTAACTTTGTCATTTCCTACACCCTTAGTAGGGGTAATGTTGTTGTTGTCGCTTTGAGTAGGAAACTTCCATCCCGATGAAAAAAACCATTTGAGGAATGGATTCTGATGTCTCTCTTTGGTTGTATGCATTTGGGAGTCCAATATGATGAGACCAAGGTTATTTTGGTGAGTTTTTGGTTGACATCCTCACTTCTTGATATTATTTTCTAGGGAGAATAGCTTGATGATGAGTTTCAAGAAATTATGAATTCTTTGTATGGTGGGAAGACCATCAGTGAGTAGTATCCATATTTTGAGGGTGTCCTTTGCTTCAGGAACTAGTATGTTATTCTGCTACCTATGTGGAAATTTTTAAGGGGATATTGTAATCATTCCTAATGATAAGTACACCCTATAACTATGAATATGTTTTATGACATGAGGCGGTGTTTCTGGTGGCCAAGTATGATATGATACATTGTTTATTTTTTCATTTTTACACTTGTCGGAAAATAAATTTTGAGCATCAAAATACTTCTATCCTACTTCATCCACTTCTTGTTCCAACTTGGAAGAGGGTTGAGATATTAATGGACTTTGTGGTTTTGTTGTCACATACACCTCAAGGAAAGAATGTGATTTGGGTTGTGATTTACTAATTGACTAAATCATCTCACTTTATTCCCATTCATGATATAACCAAATTTGAGGAATTGGGAAATATGTATGTTCATGAGATCATTAGGTTTCATGGAGTTTCATCTACCATTGTTTTTTATAAATATTTTCGGTTCACTTCTCATTTTTTTAAGAGGTCTCCAGGAGGTGATGGGATCTCAGGTAAAGTTGAGCATGACATATCAATTTTTTATTGTTTTATATATGATTCTTTTTTATGGTGAGTTATTCTTGTTTAAAAATCATTCCCTCTTTATTATTTTGATGTCTTGGGGCTATTTGACAACCCATGGGGATCGATAATGTCATTCAGACCATGCCAGAACTGATTTGGGTACCATTTAGGTGGTTTATCTGGGTTAGATCATGAAAAGTACTATCTATAATGGGTTGATCCACCCAAGAAGAAGACGTTAATTTCATAATGTAGGCAACCACATACGAGCACATAATGTGTAATATAATACCTTTGTATCGATATCTCATCAAGAAGTTTTCATACTTGTATTATCAACCTTAATACTTGATATATATTTATTTGATTATCTAGAATGAACATGTCTACATCACCATGACCATGGAAGTTATTTTGATAGATCTATTATAATCAAATGTCCAGGATATTAACTTCAATAAATATAAGGGAAAAATCCTCCCTCATATTATTCATTAATAACATACAAATCATTGTGTTCCTAACATATCCTACTTAACACGAACATAGTGTATTATAAGTTTCATCAACACATCTAAGCACATGAATCACGGTATGTATTAATAATAATATTAAAGTCTAAGGTCCATTATACATGATCATAAATAGAAATATTTTATGACATGAAAACATGCAGAATTCCTACTGGAAAACCTATCCTCATAATATATCATCTTGTACATCACTAAGTGAAAAATTCAAGAGATGAAGCCTCATCCTCTTATAAGCACTCACACCTAACAATCAAAAAATTATATTCCCCAGCATCATTCTTCATCTTAACCATAAGACAAAAAATTTAAGAGATATCTATAGAATCCCAAGGTTATCATCATAGTGGGGGACTATTATGACCTATTTTGATGTGAAAAAATCCCTAGGACATTATCACATTAAATTCATAAAAAAAAGATCAATATGTGATAAGAAATATTTAATATTCACTTATTTGAATATAATCAGTAATCTAAAGTACAAACGAGATGGTTTTAGGACACAAATTACAACATGTGTATCATGAGTTGTGACTTTTTAAAAGTTAATCTTTCCCCCATTATCTCTTTTGGGGATGTAATCTCTCTTTCTATAAAGATGAGATGTTTGTTAAACATAAATTTCTTATCTCAGAGGTTGTATTGGTAATAACCTTTAGTTTCCATAAGATGTCCTATAAATATATAATTAGCATATTTGGTTTCAAGTTTATTATCAGATATGG
Organism: Viscum album; assembly: GCA_963277665.1. Taxonomy (NCBI): domain Eukaryota; kingdom Viridiplantae; phylum Streptophyta; class Magnoliopsida; order Santalales; family Viscaceae; genus Viscum; species Viscum album. The sequence goes on from OY728163.1 coordinate 129,863,855, forward strand.
CCTTAACATATGCTTCACAACCCCATACACGTAGGTTTGAAAACAAAGGTTTCTTTATACTCTATAATTTAAATGGAATAGAATTTATTTATTTAGTTGGAACTTGATTTAGTATATGTCCACTATATTTAATATGTATACCTAAAAGGATAATTGAAAATTTTCTTGACTTATCATTGATCTCACCATGTCAAGAAAGGTGTAGTTCCTCCTTTCATTTACACCATTCAATTTTTGTGTATAAGGAGGAGTGATTTGAGATAATATCTCAAATTACCATAAATAATCAATGAACTCTCAGTTTAGATATTCTTCACCATGGTCTGAGTGAAGTTTCTTTATCTTTTAACCTAGTTGGTTCTTTACTTCATTCTTTTATTCTTTGAAATTTTTAAAGGAATCTGATTTGTACCTCATTAAGTATAAATATATATATTTAATAAAGTTATCAATAAAAGTTATGAAGTATCAGTATCCACCCTTTTCTTCAACTATAAATGATCCACACACATCAGTATGGACCAATTAAAGAATCTTTGTGGCCCTTTTACTTTTCCATGAAATAGATCTTTGGTCATTTTTCTTTGTAAACAATAAAGATATATGCCAAGTGGTTTTAGTTCAAAAGAATATAAATATATATCTTGGTTAATTTAGTCAAATTATTTTTGTTTATATGACTTGGATGATGATGTCATAGCTGGATGTGATATGAGTCATGTGAACATGATTTGTTACCAATTGTCATTATCCAACACATAAAGACCATTATTTAAATATTTATTACCATAACAAATGATTTCTTTGTAAAATAAGCAACATTTATTCCCAAATTTGAAAATAAATCCATCTTTAGGAAGACTAAACACCAAAATAATGTTTTTGGTAACTAATGGAACATAATAACAGTAACCATGATTATTTCATTCAGTGGTGTGAAGTGATAATATTCAATATCTACTATAGTGAGTTTAGCTCTATTGGTGGCTCATATATCCACCTCACCTCGTGAATTTTTTCTAAATCTACTTGGTTCCTATAATTTGGATACAAATGTGAGCACCAAAAGTTGTATCTAATACCCAATTTGTAAAAAAATAAATTACACTCGATAATAAATGCACCTAAAGAATCCCATTGTTTATTTTATAGGGTGAATTTCTTCTCACAATATCCTTTCTTACCATATTTGAAATAGAAAACATCATGTTTTCTTACTTGCTCCTTTATCTTCCTTCTCTTGGAAGGATGTTTTGAAGAAACCTTAAACTTGGTGTTATTATTGGGGTAATTTTCTTTGTCCTTCATCTTATTCACCATAAGAACAGAAGTATTTTCATGATTCATGTCCATATTAACTTGGCAACACATAGTGGGGAGATTTAGGTGGGACTTCTCAATTTTACTCATGTTGAAATTCACAACAAAGTTAAAGAAGCTTTAAGGGAGTAATGAAAGAATGAGATTAGTGTATAGTTATTTGGATAGTTTAAATGCTAAAACCTCTAGATACTCAATGTAGCTAATGAGTTTGACTACATGAAGCTCATATAGTGCACCTTATCTGCATTTTTTCATGAAGATCACCTTTGATATCTCAAATTATTCCTATCTAGAACCCTCTTAATAAAGACCACACACACACACACATATATATATATAATCATGATATATACATCCATGATCTTAAGAGACTTCATGAGTTCGATAGACATGCATGATAACATCAAACATTGAACATATATCACATCATTTAGGTGTTTTTCATAGATAACAAACTCTTCATCACTCCCCTCCTTTATAAGCATATCAGAAACTGGGGTCTCTAGCATGCAGTGCTTTCGTTCATGGTGTAATACAATACACAAGCACCAATGCCATTCTTAGAAGTTACTTATTCTTAAGAGATGAACATTCTTTGATATTGGTCACAAGTATAATTAGGTTTAAAAAATGTCATTTTACCACAATAATTTAAGAAAATATTATTGGTACTTTACTTGATTTCTAGAATATGTGAGATGAAATAATTTAATTATGTAATTTGACTCTCATTATTTTATTAAGTCTTGATGACCCTCACCATTTTACTCAGAATTTCTAGTCATGATGATATTCTAGTTTAAATGATCTATATTTCTCTTCTCATAACCCATAATTTAGCCTGCTAAGTTACTTAATGGTAATTAGGTAGGTGGTATTTCCAACTACAGGCTTGAAGCTCCTTGATCCATTGTGTAGACTTCCCAATCCTAAAATATTTACTCAAATTTTCTCAACACTTTCCTCCAAAAATGTATTGAATATAAATTTTCCACTATACTAAATATAAATTCGGTTAAGTCAACCCATTATATTTGTTAAGATTTTACAATAATTGAAAGTGTCCCCCTGACATTGTCATGACTAACACTTTTACTATGGGTATATCTTAACTCAGACAATGGAAGGTTTTTAGAATGAATATTAACTTGATATTTTATTTTTTATGCTAAAATTTTTATATTTTATTCATTTACATGCCTTTTTAATATTAAGTGGATTTTACTTGTGATTAACCATGTGTTGATAAAATATTTATGCATGATTATTTCATTTTATTCCATCTAAGCATGTTTTTATTTATTTTATTTATTTATGTGACTATGATAAAGCATTAATAAAATAAATAACCATGAATAAGATAGAATAAAACATATGTCAAGATCATTATCTTTATCTACCATTTTGTTTATTTAGTAGAAAATAAACAAACTAATGAACTTATAGGGAAAACTATATGAGATAGTCTTGGCTCAAGCAACATCATTCCACTTTTTTCATGTGAATCACCTAGATTGATTTCACCTTTGCTCTATCTTGAACTACCTCTGAGTTCCTGGGATCTCCATCCTTATATATTCATTACTCACATGCAAGGGAAGGGAACCGGTGAAATTTTTATGTGGTTTGCATAAATGAAATTGTGGACATGTAGGTCCTTACATAATAAGAGGAGGGGGTGACATGATGGATATCATTTTAATTTAATAATAATAATTAAAAACTCCCATACAATAATGAAATAAAATAAATCCAATTCATACATAGGTTAGTCAAACTCATGATCATCCACACATGCCACAAATACAAATTTAATAAACTATCATTCATTTCAATCATTCTTAATTAAGATAAAACATGATCAAATTAATTAATTAATAAATTCATTTATATTAATATCCATCCAAATTTTCCCAGATATTCTCATCCAATATAATTTTAAACAATTTAAATTAATAGATTTTATTTAAAATTAAACAAGTTCATAGAATGTACTTTAGGTAACATAGTGAGTACCCATCTGAACTACCATACATGTATTGTGGCTGTATACTATGTATTCATAAGACATGTAGCATATACACTATGTAATATAATTACATAGCATGTACTATCACTAAATGACACACATACATGTGTTAATTTTCATAGTGTGTAATGATTTTAATGCACATAGAGTAGTTAGAATATCACGACTCTACATGGTATGTAGCTCATAATTTTATGCAAAAAATAATTAAGCATTTAATATGTAATAAAACTGATCGCATGAAGAGAATTGTCAATAAAATACACACATAAATATGTTAATAAGGTTTAATAGAGTAATTAACTAATTAATTATTTCTACATAAAAAGGTTTGGGATACACGATGTGTACAATCCATCTACACATCATATAATCTGTTCGTTGTATATCCACACCACATGCCTAAGGATTGGGCGTGTTTATCGACTGTAAAAATTTATAAGGTAAACAAAATGTATAGTGTTACACATCGTTTATCCTCCAAGTTTCATGGCTATCATTCATACATGTTATGTAATAAATACATGATGTGTCATTGGATCCATGTTTTCTACCATGAAAATATGTGGACTACATAGCATTAAAGTGATTTTCACAGCCTGTAGTCTAAAAAACTATGCGCCACCCGAGCCCAGTTAACATACAATGTGAATTAATACAAGTCACATGTATTTATTATATGATGACCTAGATTTCACACAGTTTGTCTTGGTATATTGTACATCGGTATAAAACATGTAATAATGGGCTACATTTCATGTAACCTTATTCTATCTATCCAAAATTATTTACACCTCTAAATGGATTTTTCAGATGTTCTTTGTATATTGTTAATTCAATTTTTGTTATATTAGTGAGAAATAATAATTAGAAGAGAAGATATCGACATTTAGATTTTAAATAATGAATTAAAGAAATGAAAATGATAATAAGAAATGTGTATAATGATCAAAAAATTAAGTAATTATAAATTTGAATGTGACCACTCTGATACCACTTGAAGGTTATGGGCATAGCAGAAGCACCTATTGGAAAGTAGCCAACTTGATTTGTTGTTATAATCAATGAATAAACTAAGATATACATGAAAAATAATAATCATGACCAACAAATCAATTCAAATATTAATTGACATAAACAATAGAACCAAGAAGAGAAAAAATCACATTAAACATATAATTAGTTTAATCAATAAGATTACATATCCCTTAGGAATTATTTATCCATAGAATTGGTTGATCATCCAAACATCTTTCGGTTATACAATCATTGCATTATGATTATCCAAGTGTAGAATCCCTATAGTATTGATCCAGATGTGCTCATTTTGATCTTGAAGTGTCATTGATGGTACTCCAGGTGCTAGCTTGTGATGGTACCGATTGTCTTGTTTCACTTCATTTGATCACTACCATGATCCCTTAGATTTGAAAGGATCATCACTTGGTATATTCATATTGAGAGAGATAGATATGGAAGAATACCTCTTATCTCATTCTTGAGAGAAACCTTAGATATGTTCTTAGTGGAGAGAAATCTCTATGGAGGAGAGGAGAGGTGTTTTTCACACACAAAAATCAACCCTTTCTCAAAAGACGTAATGGGGTGTGTATAGATCCAAATATAAGCTTTAATATTAATTAGTTTCAAAAATTCCCTTTATCATATATTAATCTCATAATATACCTCATTCCATGTAAAATAATAATATTATTATTTTATCACATGGCTTGCACCAACTCGAGCGATGATAAATATTATTTTTCAGTCTAGTAAATAAATATTTTTTATCATACTCAAAACTTAGATTGCTTGTCCTACAAAAAAATTATTGAATTATTCAATAAATATTTTAAACAAATATTATTCATTCAATAAAAAATATTTATAATATTCATAGTCTTGTAAATAAATATTTATTTTGATATTTTTTAATAAATAAGATACATAACAAATTTTATTCCTTAGTTTGGAGAATAATTTTTATTCCAATAATTAAATTAAAATAGAATTTAATTGAGATCAATAGAAACATTAATTGTGTGACCCTATAGGATTCTTCCTTAGTAGTATTAGGTGGTTTTCACCTAAAGTCCAATATCAACATCTAAAAACACATAAAGACACCCAAGAAGAAGAAGTTAATACCAAAATTTTGAAAACCACTTATGAACATTCTCTAGGTAACCTAATCCATGTGTCATGATATCTCATCAAATAGGTTTCACACTCATTTTATTAACTTATGTTTGATTCATCTTTCTTTGACAATCTGAAATTAACTTGTCACTACACCATGACCATGAAATTTAGTTCTGAATTTTCATTCCAATCAAAGGGCTAATATATCAACTTCTATTTATATTTAAGGGACAAATACTTTCTCGACTTACTCATTAATAACATATCATTTATGATGTACACAACATAACCAATTTTTTCATGAACATATGTTGTCATAGTTTACAACAATACAATAAAGTGCATGATTCATGATATGTATTAATAATAATCTTAAAGTCTAAAGACTATTATATATTCTCACATATAGTAATACCTAATGAAATTTAATCATGTGCAATTCTTACTGGTGGGTATGTTTTCATAATCTCCCACCTTGGAAATTACCAAGTGAAAACTTCATGAGCTGGATCTCATCCTCTTACGATTATCCAACACCTGATAGTCAACATACCATGTGTCCCATCATAGAATGTTATCTTGACCATAATACTAAATTCAAGAATATAATCATTGCATATCAAGGTTCTCATCATAGTAGAGAACTGAATAAGACCTTTTCAACGTGACAGATATTCTAGGACATTATCACAATAATGTTACATAGAAGAACAATCAATATGTGATAAGATATTCTTCAAATCCATGAATACATAGGTAATCTAAAGCACAAGGAAGTTGGTTTTAAGACACCAACTCAAAAAATTACCAATGTTATCATAATCATAGGAGGATAAAAAATGTATTCAACTATATCCATAAAAATAATAATATCAATTTATCCCATCATAATGATAAAAACTCAATTGAAAATGGTCTTATCCAGAATATGGCCTCTATGATCAAAGAGGAACTCAAAAATTGTCCCAAAATGTTTGAAATGTTGAAAAGTGATGAAGTAACACCATTATATAGTGTTTTTATTATTTTTAATAAATTTTAAAAAAAATTAAATTTGTATAAATTGAAAACAAGGAGTGAGTGGAGTGATACACATTACACTAGGTTATTTTCACTTTTAAAATAAATGTTGCCAAAGGGAAACACAAAAAACCATGATTTAGGTATTCTCAGCTGACCCCATATGAGCATGATGAACTATGTGAAAAATTCAGTGATTTTTTATGTGAAATGCTAATTAGTATATATATAAGGCATGTGTAACAACCAAAAACCAAATACAAACTAAGAGGGGTGGTGAATTAGGGTGTTCAGTTATTCTTTTCTTCTATTAGATCTTGTTATCATGTTAGTAATAATAACATGAACCTATCAATCTTCAAGCACACATAATATCCAAGACATGAAATTAAATGTAGGGACATGTATATTTTACTTGATTCATCATAAATGGGATAATTCAAGGAGCATATGTTGGTGATGTGTGTGTATACCAAAGGATATCATTTATCATTGTATGTGTTACAAAAGTTCAAGAAAGTCGCATTGTAAATCCTAGGGAAACTCCATTATCTTATCTCTTTCATCACTACTTTAAGACAAGGGAAGCAAGAAATTATAACACAATTCTTTCACTTTCATGACCCCCCCCCCCTTCCAAAGGTACCCCTTCTAGCTTTACAATGAATGAAGAGAGATAATGACCCCCATGTCCCACCTTCAGCAAGCCCTGAGTTGAATAATAGCACAAAAGGTATAAAAATCTCGCATATAAAAGGCATTACTCTCAATTATTAAATAAGGAATAGGATATTAGATAAACCAACACCTAAAAACTCAATCACATAAAATAAAAAGGGAATTCAAAACCATCTCATAATGCAGGTATAAAGTAAACATATACAAATTGGGTCTCCAAATAAATACCAAATGAAATCCTAAGGCAATGACTCAACAACAGCTCAAATGTCCAGGCCAGTAATTTCCAACTCAATCCCTGAAGTCTTCATGAAATTTTGAAAAATGGTTTGAATATAAATGGGGTGAGAATAACATGTATACTCAGTAAGATCATATCCAATGTCTCTTGTGCACATGTAAAAAGAGCTTACTAATTCACCTATGAAAAACAATAAACCAACAACACCTAAACAGATTGACTAACCAATATCATCATCACCATGACACCCTCAACAAATAATGCATCCAAGTATAATAACATAATAAGAATCATATCGATAAAGGGTACCATACAATGGTTTCCCACTAATTTTACATTATCACACCCCAATATCATACATGTTAATAATCTCATCTCTTCTGTAATAATTATGCCCAAAGACACCTAGGAAATTGAATCACATCATGACTAAAGACACCTAAGCCACTACATCACAACCTGCCCAAAGACACCTAGGCGACCACATCACACCACAACCGCTATCATAACCATAATAATAGTGTATCATGAACATCAAGGACATAAAACTCGTTCTCTTCTCCCACCATACATGAGCCCCACTATGAACAACATCACCCTCTCATCAAACATCACCACTTGGGAACTTTTGACTTCTGGAAATCACAACCTATGTATAAGAACCATGCCTAAAAGAGAGAGTAGTGAAGAGGGGGTAGACATCCACTCGTCCTCACCATCATAAATGTTAAAAAAAACATTTTAAACCCAAAAAAATTGGGTTTCAGTGTAAACATGTGACTCTGCTGGGGTGCATATAGAAACCACATAAAAGTAAATGATAGATAGGTAAAAAAACCCAATCCAGGTATTCACAAAAAGGTACTAATATATCTCACAACATCACCACAAGGTCACACAACCTCTGTCACTATCATACCATATCTAAATGCACAACACAACACAAGCATGCCACACACACAACCCACATTCCATCTTTCCTTTTAGAAAAACTCATTTTAATATTTCTTATTTACCAACCATCTTTATTTAACAATATTGTTAATTTCATATTTAATTTTATCCCATTAATTATCCATTCCAAGCATTACTTTATTATCCACACATTAATTTTCACCCATGTTTATAAATCATTCCAACTGATACCATTTCATTGTCCATTTTATCATTTTAAGTTTATTATATAGCTACCAGGAAACCACACACCATAACACATAAAATAACATCCAACTCACACCAATAATTTCCACTTCACAACCACCCCACATCACAACTACCACACATTTAAACCACCACCATATCACAACGAACACATTTCTCAACCACCACACATCATAGCCACAACATATCACAACCACCTCACATAATATTTAGTTTCAAAATGGGATTTCATCATAATTAATTCATTAATTTCAAGGGTATTCTCACACAAATCTGAGATTCTATGTGAAACCAAATTTATTAGCCGAATATATGTTCATATCCATTTTCATGTGTGGTGATTTTAATAAAATAATCAAAATTAGGTTCAAAAATTCCAACAAACAAAAAAACCCAAATCTCAACATAAGTCCTATTTTGCAAAGAATCTAATAAGCACAACCATATAGGAAAAACACTAGGATAAGTAAAACCCATGGATTTATCTCTTCCCCTTGAATTTCAATTAAGCTGATTAATTATCTTAATTTATCTGATACATACCATATAACCAAATGAAGACAAAAGTATGATATCTCCAAATGTATATTTAAAGAAAGAGAGATGAAGTTTCCCTACCTTAATTAATGCTTTGGGGAATAAACACACATGAACCAAGGTTCATCCACCACTGATCTTGAAGGAATCACCATCGGATCTTAATCCCTCATCAAAAACCACCCAAAATAGTGGAATTTCACTATAGTGAACCCCTAGATATAAGTGATAGAGTGAAAATAGATAATATGGTAGGAAATACCTACCCTGATCCAAGGAACACAAACTTGAATGATCCAAGATAAACTAAGGGGTTTGAAACACCAAGGGAGGTGACTAAAGAATGGGAGAAATAGAAGGGGTTGGCCAAGGGTTAAGGGAAGTTCGGGAACTTGAAACAAGGGGTATTCAACCTTATATTTATAAATTCATTCCAAATACTCTCACCAAAATATGTTGAAACCCCCAACATGTCGTGGTGACCCCCGGTCAACATGCGGTCTGAAGCCCCTATTCTAGATCCTCTTTTTCCACCCTTTTTAAAAATGACATTTTCCTACAACCACTGCCTATACCTTGGTGTGGTCCAATCCGTGGTAGTTATTCTGTCATTCACTATGGACAAACACTATAGCCCAGTGCCACACCCATGCCCATTTCATCCTCACCGCACCTAAGGCCATGACCTTGTGAGCTCCCCATATCTATTTCTTACCGGAACTCCACCAAAGCACTACACCCTACACCATTTCCTTCACTGGGTGTTTCCACTTGCTTATGGTGCACAAGAAGACCACTTGACCAATACACCCAACACCACATCTTCCCCAGGGTGTGGTCATATAGTCATGTTACATAGTGGCATACCCAAGATAACATGTCCACCATTGTAACACCACTGGAAAAGTGGGTCTTAAAAAGACTAAATGTTACTACCCATGCCAACAAGGTGCATCTTTATTTTCATGATCCTACTTTATTGGAACTCCATAGTTAAGAATTATTGTATTGGAGTAGTGATTAGGATGGGTGACCTCCTGGGAAGTTTGACAGGGTGTATTTGAGTGAGGAAAACACACACCAAAAGATCATGTGTTAACATATGGGGACAATCATTAGTCTGATAACTGACTCTAGTGGGTAATATATTGTGGTGTGATAGGAAGAAAACCAAAGTATTATATGAGACACATGAGGTCAGTTTAAAAGGTTCATGACCTGAGTTAAGTTGAGTCATGACAAATGGTATTAGAGTCGATACTCAGCCGGAAGTGCAAAGGCACTACCTGGGTTTGAGGTGTGGGGTACACAATGAGGTTTTTGTGCTTTAAGGGGGGATTGGAACACCCCAATAAAATTGAGACTTAAAAAAGGATAAAAGTTACTACCCATGTCAACAAGATACACCTTTCTTTTTTGAAGCCTAGCTGAATAGAATTCCATAGTTAATCATTCTTGGAATTGAGTAGTGATTAGGATGGGTGACCTCCTCAGAAGTTTCATGGGGTGTTTTTGAGTGAGGAAAACACACACTAAAAGATCATGTGTTGGAATTTGAGTACATTCATTAGTTTGATAACTAGAACTAGTGGGTAATAGCTTGTGGTGTGTTAGGAAGATGACCAAATTATTACAGGAGACCCATGGGGTCAGTTTAATAGGTCCACGGGCTGAGGTAGGTCAAGTTGTGATAAAATGGTATCAGATCCAATACCCAGTAGGAAGTGAAAAGGAAATACCTGAGTTTGAGGTGTGGGGTATAAAATTAGGGAATTGTGCTTTAAGGGGGGATTGGAACACCCTAGGAAAAGGATAAAAGTTACTACCCATGTCAACAAGTTACACCTTTCTTTTCAGAAGCTTGCCTGATTAGAACTCCATAGTTAAGCATGTTTGGAATGAAGTAGTGATCGGGATGGGTGACATCCTGGGAAGTTTCATAGTGTGTGTGTGTGAGTGAGGAAAAAACATACTAAAATAGCATGTGATGTCTTGTGTGGATAGTCATTAGTCTGATAAGTGACCCTGGTGGGTAATAGTCTATGGTGTGTTGGGAAGGAAACTAAGATCATGTGTTGGCTTGTGGGGATAGTCATTAGTATGATAACTGACCCTAGTGGGTAATATCATGTGGTGTTATGGGAAGACAACCAAAGTATTACAAGAGACCCATGGGGTTAGTTGACTAGGTTCATGTCCTGAGGTAGGTCGAGTTGTGATAAATGGTATTAGAGCCAATACCCAACTATAAGTTCAAAGGCACTGCCTGAGATTATGGTGTGGGGTCCACAATTATGGAATTGTGATTTAAGGGTGGGGGAGTGGAATACCCTAGGAAAGGTGATACTTTAAAAGGATAAAATTTACTACCCATGTCAACATGGTACACCTTTATTTTCAAAAGCCTACCTGATTAGAACTCCATAGTAAAGCATTATTGGAATAGAGTAGTGATTAGGATGGGTGACCTCATGGGAAGTTTCATAGGATGTGTGTGAGTGGGGAAAACACACACTAAAATAGCATTTGATAGCCTGTGTGGATAGTCATTAGTCTGAAAAGTGACCCTACTGGGTAATAGTCTGCAGTGTGTTGGGAAGGCAACAAAGATCGTGTGTTGGCATGTGGGGACAATCATTAGTCTGATAACTGAACCTAGTGGGTAATATTCTTTGGTGTGTTTTAAAGACAACCAATGTATTATAGGATACCCATGGGGTCATTTGACTAGGTTGATGGCCCGAGGTGAGTCGAGTCATGATAAATGCTTTCAAATACAATGTCCAGTTGGAAGTGAAAAAACACTACCTAAGTTTGAGGTATGGGGTCCATAAGGAGGTAATTGTGATTTAAGGGGGAGTGGAACACCCTAGGAAAAGTGAGAGTTAAAAAGGCTAAAATTTACTACCCATAAGGAACACCTTTCTTTTCAGAATCTTACCTAATTATAACTCCATAGTTAATCATGTTTGGAATGGAGTAGTGATCAAGATGGGTATACTCTTGGGAAGTTTCATAGGGTGTGTGTGAGTGAAGGAAAAACACACTAAAATATAATGTGATGGCCCATGTGGAAAGTCATTAGTCTGATAAGTGACCCTAGTGGGTAAGAGTTTGTGGTGTGTTGGGAAGGAAACCAAGGTATTATAGGAGAATCATGGGGTCAGTTAACCAGGTTCATGGCTAGAGGTAGGTCAGGCATATGGGGTGTTGGGTTTGAGGTTTGGGGTTCACAAAGAGAGTGTTGTGCTTTAGGGGGGGAGTGGAACACCCCTAGAAAAGTGGCACTTAAAATGGTAAAAGTTATTACCCATGTCAATAAAGTGCACCTTTATTTTTGAGAGCCTACTTGATTAGAACTCCATAGTTAAGTGTACTTGGAAAGAAGTAGTGATCAGGATGGGTTAACTCCTAGGTATTTTCCCAAGTTGTGTGTGAGTGTGGAAAAAACACACTAAAATAGAATGTGATGGAATGTGGGGATAGTCATTAGTCTGATAAGTAACCCCGGTGGGTAATGGCATGTGGTATACTAGGAAGACAACCAAGGTATTATATGAGACTCATGGGTCAATTGAACAAGATCATGGCCCAAGGTAGGTCGATCTTATGGTGTGTTGGGTTTGTGTTGTGGGGTCCACAATGATGGCATTGTGCTTTAAATGGGGGGGGGGAGTGGAACACCCCTGGAAAAGTGAGACTTAAAAAGGCTAAATGTTACTACTAATGTCAACAAGGTGCGCTTTTTTAGGATCCTACCTGATTATAACTTCATAGTTAAGCATGCTTGGAATGAAATAGTGATCAGGATGGGTGACCCCTTGGGATGTTTCTTAGGGTGTATGTGATTGAGGACAAAATACACTGACATAGCATGTGATCACATGTGGGGATAATCATTGGTCCAATAAGTGACCCCGGTGGGTAATATCATGTGGTGTGTTGGGAAGGAAGTCATGGTATTACTGGAGACTCATGGGGTCAGTTTACTAGTTTCATGGCCTGAGGTAGGTCTAGTCATGAAAACCACCACAACTAGGATAATTGTCTTATAAGCCATGGTGGCCCTGAAAAGGCCAAAAATAGAAACTCAAGCCTTCAGATCACCTCTAAACTCTCCCACATCATCTCCAAGCCTTAGGAAAACATATAGTAAATTTAATGAAGGTATGAACCATTACATAATATATATCTTAAACAATTATCATCTTTGAGAATAAAAAATGAAGCCAGAAAACAAAAAATGGAGGGAGTCTGAACAACCATCTCATGAGATGCCTCTAAGGGATCTCGTTACATGTGAAACACTGTCACTATATCACACCATCCACAAACCACCTATATTCCACACAATCATATACACCATAACCTCAACCTATACATAGTCCAATCCAAATCACTAAAACCATCACATAATAATTCCCAGGCACACAATTCAAGAAAAATCAATCCCCATATCAAGATATTTTTCACTTTAGACAGCACCGGCTCACCTACGTGGTTTTAAAACACATTGTAAACATAATGTTTCTTGATTAGTAATGGTTTTCTCATTATTTATATGATGTAATCCATAACAAACACCACCAAAAATAAAAATTCATAACTCATAAATCATCAATGTTCAAGAATTACATCATCAAGGGAAATCAAAACTAAACAATACTAAAATAACTCAGGGTACTAGGAAAACATTTGTGTCTCTCACTCCCAAGTACTTTCTCCCAATCCATCGTGCCTTTTCATCCCACAAATCAAAGAAATGGTTTTTTTAGGCAACACCTTTTCTCAATGATCCTTGATCTCTAATAGTCACTTCATGAATGTTGTGTCATACCCAATATCTAAATCCCCCTAGTCAATGACATAGGAGTCATCATGAATATATGGATATATCTAGAACATGTGGAAGAAGTAATGGATCATGACTATTCATGGTGGAAGTTCCAACCAATACAACACCTCGCTAACATGCTCCAGCACATCATAGGGTTTGATGAATCGGGGAGAAATATTACTCCCACTTCCAAACCCCTGCTTCCCTCATTTAGGGGAAACCTTCAATAACACATCATCTACAACCTCAAACTCCAAGGTCCATCTCCTCCGATCAACATAATACTTCTAACAGTCCTATTCCACCTTCATCCTTTCACAAACTATTGGAACCTTCTTTATCATTCCCCATACTACATTGGGTTTGAGAACTGATGAATCCCCAACCTCAGTCCAATATAGTGGGGATCTATAGGACCTCTCATATAACATCTCAAACAAAGTAATGTGAATGGATAAGAGGTATATTTTATTATAAGAGAACTAAACCATCGGTATTTTTTTCTCATGATCCACTAAAATCTAGGATACACTCTCACAATATATCCTCTAGTGTTTGGATGGTCTGCTCTGTTTGTCCTTCTATTAGAAGGTGGAAAGTGGAACTAATGTGAAACTGAGTGCCAAAATCTTGTTGAAATCCTCTCCAGACTTGTGAGGTAAAATTATTATCCTGATATAAGACAATGGACCAAAAAACTCTATACATCTGCATGACCTCATCCACATACATCCTTACCAAAACATCAATGGTGGTTGACTCCTTGATTGGAAATAAGTTATTAAACTTTGTTATTCGATCCATGATTACCCAGATAACATCATAATATACCAAATCCTAGGGTAATACTATAGTGAAATCCAATGAGATTTCATCCCACTTCCACTTGCTAATATCCAAGGGCTGCAATAAAACACTAGGAACATGATGTTCTACCTTTACCTACTGGCAAACTAGACACCAAGCCGCAAACTCTGTTAATGCTTATTTCATCCCGAGCCACCAAAACTTCACCCTCAAACCATGATACATGTTAGATACTCCTGGGTGCACTACTAAAGGTGATTTTTGAAACTCATGAAGGAATCCTTCACACATTTCCATTAGAATGAACAACCTCCCTTAAAACAACATTTAGTTCTGATCATCCTCTGACCATCCCTTTGGGGAATCAACATGGTCACACATCACTTATGTCTATGAGCCTCCCCACTGAGACTCTTAAACATTTTCCATCAAAGAATACTACACAATTATCTGAAACAATATATCTCTTCCATCATCCACCCCTATATTTAGGCACATGGTTTCCAGCTCCTCCATCGCTCTCCAAGCATCTTTAGACTCTTAAACATCATCCTTTCATGAATTTATACTCAATGTGTCATCTATGACATTACCTTTCCACAAGGTATAGGATATATCAAATTTTTAGTA
Source organism: Viscum album (assembly GCA_963277665.1). Lineage (NCBI taxonomy): Eukaryota > Viridiplantae > Streptophyta > Magnoliopsida > Santalales > Viscaceae > Viscum > Viscum album. The sequence goes on from OY728163.1 coordinate 129,879,260, forward strand.
CTCAAAAAACTATATCCACCTCCATTGTCATGGATTCAGGTCATACCAAGAGAAGATATACTTCAAGCCTTTGTGATTGGTAAAGACTATAAAGTGTTCTCTAATGAGGTAATGCCGCCACAAATTTAGTGAAAACAAAATTTATACTAGCTCTAGATCATGGTTTATATAGTTATTCTCATGGGGATGTAACCGCCTAGACTCATAAGATATCACTACCCTTTTCCACATTAAAATGCATCCCAAGACTAGGCAGGAATCATCACAGAAAACCTCAACCATTACCCCCTATGCTAGAAATCGTAGCATCGGAGCACTAATCAATCTCTCCTTTAGGCATTTAAACACTGCATGAAACTATTAATTCTAGATAAAATATCAATCATTTATATTTAGATCTATCAATGGGGCCTTAATCCATGATAAATTAGAAATGAGCCTCCGGTAATAGCCCATGGGACTGAGGAAACTCTGAACCATTGCCACATTCTTGAGTGTTATCCAAAAAAAATTGCTTTGATCTTTGACTAGCCCATGATCAAAACCTGATGGGATACCACATACCCAAAGAAATTCCCCATCACATCCAAAACTTGTACTTGGACAAATTTCCATAGAGCTGGTGGTGTTGAAGGACCTGCAAGACATTTATGAGATGATCGACATGCTCCTCCTCATATTTCAAGTATACCAATATGTTATTGATGAACAGAACTAAAAATTGGTCTAGGAACTCATGGAATATAGAGTTCATCAGCCTCATGAACATAGATGTTGCATTCATTACACCAAATGGTATGACCATGAAATTGAAGTGCTCATTCTTGCTCCAAAATGTAGTCTTTGGGATACCCTCTCCCTTCATTCTCAACTGATGATATCCAGACCACATATCGATATTAGAATACCAAATAACTCCCCTAAACTAGTAAAAAAGATCTTTAAGTCTCAAAAGAGGGTAAATATTATTGATTATCACCTGATTCATCCTTTCGTAGTCTATACACAGCCTCATACCATCATCCATCTTCTTGTGGAATAACACTGAAGCACCCCATGATGACACACTAGGATAGATGAAACTATTATATATTAGATCATCTATCTGAATCCTTAACTCCCACAACTCAGAGGGTATCATCTGATAAGGATTCATTGAAATTGGATAATCTATTGGTTGTAAATCTATCTTGAACTCGACATCACATTGAGGGGGGTAGTGCCATAACCTCCTCAGGAAAGATATCCAGGATTTCTTTGATAACTCTAGGAGTCCCCACTATCCAAAAACCCACTGAATTTATTGAAAAATCTTCCATCAGGTAAAAAAGGGGATCCACATGCCTACTGCCTATCTAACAACCCTGTTTTCCGATGAAAACTGCACGATCAACATCCATTTGAGAATGTGACCTTTCTCTGGAAAAAATAGATAATCGCGCATATAAAATACAACCAATCAATGTCAATGATGACATTATACAACTATGTATATACTGATAAGAGATCTACACATGACCAATGATGCTCCATCATCTCTTACACCCCCATTACACATCAAACAAGGTATGTCCACTTTGTAATGTATGAGTTTGTTATGTAAGATTTATGACCTAATTCTTCAAAAATATAAACCTAAAATACCTTTGAGAAAGAAATAAAGTGAATTCTAGCTTAAAGACACTAAATTATGTAATTTTTAAGTTTGATTCCTTATAAATGGTATCAGTGCAAAGATTTAGATAACTTTAGAAGTTATAATAATGTTAATAGAATACCCTTGACAAATTCACATTTATGGTTATCATGATATAGAATTTAAATATTACCGTGTTATTTCATTTAGTATGTGTCTGTTAAAAATGGTTTTCTATAGAGGAAACATGGATGATGAATTAGAAAGGTATTAATAGGATAATGTCCTTCCAAATTAGCATCTTAGAATGGTTAGAATTAGAACTAAGAAATTTGTTGTAGTAATGACTCAGTTGATGTAGGATATAAATGGTGGTGACATCCATCTTAGAGAGCAGCTAGAATTACCATAGAGGAACATGTCGATATTTGTTCATTTTATGAAACAACACCCTCCATATTTCAGTAGAACTTCAGATGTAGTGGTAGCCAAAGTATGAATCAATGTTTTGGAAAAGATATTTGAAGTCATGGGATATTTAGATTGTTAAAAGGTAACTCGTTGAATTTATCATTTTGAGGGTGAAGTTGATCGATAGTGGTCATTGTTTAAGAATACCAAAGAGATAGAAGAGTTTGATTCCGTGAAAAGAAATACATTGAAGAATATTTTCCTAGAGAAATGTTTCCCCAAGGTTGTTCGACTCGGGATGAAGAAACAATTCATAGAATTGAGACAAGAGGAAGATTCAGTAGCTGCATATAAAGAAAATTTTACAAGATCATCCATGTATACACCAAATTTAATTTAAGAACTTAATAGAAATATTAATATATTTTAATCAGGATTTAATCTATGTTTATGAAGAGAATTAGACTCATGAGAATTTAAAAGTTATAAGAAAGTTGTTTGTTGTGTTGAGAAAGTTGATATGGATTTTGCAGAAACTTATGTTCCTCATGATGACAAGAGTAAGAAGTAGTCATGGTGGAAATTAATGGAGAATCAGACAACTAATAAATCTTGTGGTAAGCCCCCGACATTTTCCAAGTGTAGTAAAAACATTTTAGGGAATATTTGATAGGATCTGTAAAGTGTTATCGGTGTGGTAAGTTTGGTTATAGGGATCATGATTTCAATGAAAAGAGTCTTGAACAAGAATGGGGTAACATATATCCATCCAATAGTGAGATGTTTTGATTATAATTAGTTGAGAAATTTTTCTCATGTGTGTCCAAAGTTAGTTACTCAGGGTAGAAATCATCAATATCGAAAGCAAAAAAGGTGTAGAAAAATCATTTTCAACTATCACGGTTGGTGTTGGGACATATAATGAAGTGGTGATAGGTACATTTCTTGTTTATTCAAATTATGTTAATTCCATTTTTGACTCTGGATATTTTCATTCCTTCATTTTTGAGAAATTTTTAAGTAAAATGGGGATATCACCTCATGAAAAGAAGATATAACTTTTAGTGAAAATTTTGGGTGGAAGTATTAAAGAAACCAAGATTTATAAGAATATTACTATTATTATCAGTGAGATTGTATTTTCTGTAAATCTTGTTAAACTAACCATAATAGATTATGATATTATTTTTGGGTATTGATTGGATTTCATTTTATCATTGCTCATATTGTTTCTAAAGAATCCATAACTATTGACACTGTTAAAAATAAAGTTGTTAGAGAATGGTCAAGTTCTATAAATGTCACAGAGATTCATACTCTTCTTGGATTTGCAGGTTACTACCATCGATTTGTTGAGAACATCTCTTGGTTATCTATCCCACTAACTTAGTTAACTTGAAAAGAGTTAAATTCATTTGGAATAAAGGGTGTAATGATTGTTTCCAATGATTAAAAAGAAGATCGGTGAATTCTATAGTTTTGGTCATTCCCTCTAGAAAGGGTGAATTTATAATATATAATGATGCTTCATTAAAGGGACTTGGTTGTGTTTGGATATAGAATAATCAGGTAATTGCTTATACTTCACATAAACTAAAACATTATGAGTTAAATTATCTTGCACGTGATCTGGAATTAGTTGTTGCAGCTTTTACTTTTAAAAATTTGGACACATAATTTATATGGATTAAAGTATGAAATATACACTTATCATAAAAATTTGAAGTATATATTCACTCAAAAAGAGCTAAAGAATATGGATGTAAATGATTAAAAATTATTATTGTATAATTCATTACCATCCTAGAAAATAAAACAAAGCAGTAAATATTTTGATTCAGAAAGATAATACTACATTAATCATGTTACATTTAGAACATGACCCTTTGGTTAATTATTTTATGAATTTTTTCCTAATAATTGTGCATGTAAGAACTTCCTCTATTTAGTTTTAGGTGTTAGTACAATTATCTCTGCCAAAAATAATTAAGAAAGCTCGGAGGGAGGATCATGTTTTACAGGAAAAGGTAGAATATATTAAGAAGGGTAAGTTTCAAGAGTTTAATGTTGATGAAGAAGGTGTTATCATATTTAGAAAGATATTATGTGTGTCTTATGATTCCAAATTGAAGAGAAAATTATTGAGTAAATCTCATAGTACCCTATTTTTTATTCATCATGGAAGCACCAAGATATATAGATACCTTCGGGAGTATTACTGGGGGGATTGAATGAAAAGATATTGTTGACTTTACCATGAAATGTTTGACTTATCAACATGTTAAAGCATAATGACAATTACTAAAGGGGAGTTTGACTGACTAACTCTGCATATTTCCTTCCAATTAGCTATACTATGTCTTTAAATTCGTTTTCTCAACTATATCTCAAGGAGATAATCGGGTTACATGGATTTTCTCTCTCTATTGTATCTGACCGTGATCTCAGGTTCACTTCTAATTTTTTGAAAGGCCATCATAAATTGTGGGGTACAAAATTAAATTTTAGTACAACTTTTCATCCACAATTTGATGGAGAGTTTGAGCGAATGATTTAGACATTAGAAGATATTCTTTGTTCTTGTTCAATGGACTACCAGGGAAGTTGGGATCAATATATTTCATTAGTTGAGTTTTTTTATAATAACAATTTTCATTCCAATATATATATGACTCCTTTTGAGGCATTATATGGAAAGTGGTGTTAAAATCCAGCTTTTTGGGATGAAGTAGGTGAAAGAAGGTTGTTGGAACTAGAGTTGGTAGAATAAATGGTTGACGTAGTGAAGATAATTCAACAATATGTGAGGAAAAAACAGAGTAGGAAAAAATGTATATGTATAAGAAAAAGAAATGTATTTCTTTTGAGGTAGGTGATCATGTTTTCCTTAAAGTATCTTCACAGAAAAGTGTTACGTGTTTTGGTAAAAAAGGGTAGTTGAGTCTGTGTTTTATTGGACCGTATGAAATCATGGAGAAAGTTGGATTAGTTGCATATCGAGTGGGATTTCCTATGATTTTATTATAGGTATATTGTTTATTTTATGTTTCATTGTTAAGAAAATATGTTTCAGATGCATCTCACGTTTTGATCCCTAAAGTAGTTCAGTTTTAAGAAATATTTTTTCATGACGAACAACTAGTACATATTCTTGACCATAAATAGAAAGTGTTGTGGAATAAGGTAATTAATCAAGTTATGGTTTTGTGTAAAAATCATATGGTTGAAGAAGCATCATGAGAATTAAAAAATGCTATGAAGGAAAAATATTCCCACTTGTTTAAGTAATGAATAAAATTACGAGAACACAATTTCCAAAAGGGGGAAGAATTTAATAACCTGGTTAATGTTAACATGAATAATTTTTTTATCTTATTAATATTAATTAATTATATTTTATATATTTTTACCCACTATAATAATATTATGTAATTTTTCAGTCAAAAGTAAAAAATCTTTATTTCTAACCAAATTGGGTTTTCATGCATTATATAGTTTTATTTAAAAGATTGATTTCTAAATTATAAAATTTTAATTTGAAAAAATGATCTTCATTTTTTAATTAAATATGTAAAAATTATCTTAGGATGAATTCTTAATAATTTTAAGGAAATTTTTTTTTTCAATGAATAGTGAAAATACTTACTTTTATTAAAAAATATCTTTTCATTTCAAGAATTTACAAAGTTGAATTTTGTTTTAAAATGATTTAAAAGTAAAATTAGTTCATTTATATTTTGAATAATACAATTAACATAATTGGAATAAACATTATACTAGAATTTGGAATAAAATCATTTTTATATTAGAAGAGTCATTTTTCTAAAAACGAGTTTTCACCACGTTTTGCGGGTTTAATTTTAAATTAAATTCTACCACTTTTATGAATTAAATTTGATAAAATATATTCCATATTTGGAATCATCATAATTAATATTAGGTGATAATTTTAACTTTATTTTTTATCATAATTAATAGTACAAACATTAGAAATTTGTTACCATGGTCAAGGTTAAAACAGGTTTATCGGGGGTTAAACTAAATAGATAAGATAAAATTGACTAAAAACTTGTATTAATTATATTTTATGACTATATTTCTACCCTATATCATTTAATATTTTTTGATGGTCCATTTTGGATCCATTTGGCTTGATTAATACATTAATATATTTTAATCTTTTTAAAAATTCCAAGTGTGTCCTCATCCCCACTTATAAAAGGACACCTCTACCCTATCATATTCACACTTTAAGAACCATTTGATTCATCCAATAGATGCCCAAATCTCACCCTAAAATCACTCCCCACAACCCAGAGTCTCTGGTTTGATCAAAAAACCATCCTGGGAAGGATTTAGGTATAAATTTAAAGAGATTGTCTGAAGAAGAGGTATAACTCTTAACCAAGTTTTTTCATTTTATTTATTCTTCCACATCCTTAAAATATTATTTAAACATGGTGAAATAATAACATTAGAATATTACATATAATGAGATGTTTTTATGTTAATTACATAACCTATATTCATCTCCTCTTCTATCAAATGGGAAACAAAATTTTCGTTCATGTGTACGACAGACTACCGCCTCGCGAGCTAATGTAATTTGGTTTCCATCACCACCTCTCACGGATGGTTATAATGATGGAATTAATTTATATATATGATATTTATGACATAATTAAAATTCTAAAAAGATAAAATATTATCTATTTTCTTACCTTTCTATCCATTGAAAAATGGTAACGTTGTTCGTGTGTACGTGTGTATTACTACCTCCACGAAGCGATGTGATTCGTTTTCATCATTACATCACACGGCTGGTATATATAAGTTTATTTAAAGATATAATATGATATTTATGATATAATCATCATTCTGGAAAGATAAAATGATATTTACCTTCTTTCCTTCATGCTCTTTGAAAAATGAAAACGTTACTCATGCATACGTTTGGCCTACTGTCTCCATGATTGTAACGTAATTCATTTTTCATAACCATATTTCATGGATAGTTTTAAAAGTATAATTGATGCAGAAATATGATAATTATATCATAATTATTATTTTTTAAATGATGTAATGATGAACTATTTGACCATAGTCAACCCACTAAAGTCATTTTAGACATATGATCCAAATATCATCAAAATATCTAATAAGAACTTAAATGATTAAGTAATTAAATATAATAAGGAAATAAATAAAATAAAGGGAATAATAAACTTGAAAAAGGTAATTAACATAAGATTATTACTCAGGATGATAAAGAACATGTGTGATGGGTCAGACTCAAGGTAAATGACACTTTAACTTAAAAACTCGTTTTAAAATGATTTAAATATTTATTTTCTAAATATTTTTTCTTCCATGTTGATATTTTTAAAATTATTTTATGGATGTATTTATACGGACATAAAATAATTATAAATGAAATTTTATGTCTTTTTTTACTTTATTTCAAAGGTTTTATAAAGGAATATTTTTACGTATTTTATATAGAATGTTTTGACTTTCTTTACAAAAAGGCAAAAGAAATGTTTTATTCTAACGTATATGACGTCAACAGATTTTCCCACCGCTGCAACTATTATTTGATGTTTTGCTTCCTTTATAATTGTTCAGTTTTATTCAAATAAAAACTCTTATTCCCTTTGTTTTATAAATTTTAGTTTTGAATATGGGTTTTTAAAAGGAAAAAAAATTGATATTCGAAAATGTTTTGCATATGAATTCAAAAGAGTTTTTCAAGAGTTTTTTGATAAAAAGGTGAAAGAATAAAATGTTTTGTTAGTGATATGATATTTTATCATTATATATGATGAAGAGTGATCCTAATACAACTTATACGACAAGTGATCCTGACACAGTTTATACGACAGGTGATCCCGATACAACCTATACGACAAGTGAGCCCAATACAGCTTATATGATGGGTGAGCCTGTTATAGCACTTCAAAGAATTTGGTAATGTTAATTGTATTAAATAGAAAGAAATAGGGATCTATCTAGGGAGGTTTCTCCTATGAAATTAACTGGGCTCTAGTTATTTCTAACATGAGTTATGAATATAATGCTCTAAGTTTCCTAAAAGAATTTTTATTTGCTTACTGTGGGTTTTAAAGGTTTTCTTTGAGAAAAAAAATAGTTTTTTTCGTGTATTTAAGATTTATTTCATGTACACAAAGAATATTTTGATAAAGGTAAACATTTTATGGGTTTCATGTTTTTCACTATATTAATTAATTTCTTACTTTTATGTTCCTTAATGAGCTTTTTGTGTTCATCTCATGTTTTTAAATGTTTTTCATGGGGTTTAAGGATGAGTAAGAACAAAGAATAAGTCAAGTTGAAAGTCATGAATTTTTATCATGAAAAGAAAACTTGATTCATTTTAAAAGTATCATTTTATAGGAAAAATGGATACTGAGTGGATGTGTCCACTTTGTAATGTATCAGTTTATTATGTAAGATTTATGACTTAATTCTCTAAAAATATAAACCTAAAAGATCATTAAGAAAACAAGAAAGTGAATTATAGTCAAAATACACTAGATTATGTAATGTTTAAGGCTAAGTCCTTATACCTCTAGAAAAACCTAGTGTTTTTCCTGGGCTTAATTAGACCAAAAGCAAACTCAAGATCTTCCAACCAACACTCCATCTCCATATTGGATACACTCCCCTCATACTTCGCCAAACCCTACCACTAAAAAAACACAATGTCCTCTACCACTGATCCTCCTTGGCCTATGTCTGAATGGCCTGAAGGCCTTATTTTTTATTTTTATTATGGATAATCCCCCTTTTAAGGGTTAAAGGGGAACCCGTACATAACCCGTAGGCCCAAGGCACAAGGCCCGACAAACCCGCAATACATGACCCGAAGGCCCAGAGGCATACTGTGCCCAATATATGACCCGTAAGCCCAACCCACTTGAACTGCACCTCCCCAGCTTTCTGCATCATTGATCACCTAGCTCCCCACCTTGCGTTGCTGATCGGCCAGCATTGCCCCGTACAAAGCTGCACGGTGCCTGGTCCTGATGGCGACTGCCATACCCTCTCATTCTTCCAATCCAGTTAGCTCTGCATCTGGTGGCTACTACTCATGTTGCTCTGATCCTCTTCTAGGGAATGTTCTATGTGAACTAGGCTACTCCATAATCTACGTGGCCCGAAGGCCCTGTGGCCCGAAGGCCTTTGATGACACGAAGGCCCTTGAGACCCTTAGGCCCAAACCGGGGGCCTGAAGGCCCAAATCAGGTGAATAGTTCCTGCTGCTACAGTATCGAACAGTAACTGCTATAGTACTGCTATAGTACCCCGGAAATTCTCCTCCACCCGGTTTTGAACCTGGGTCTCTTGGATGCCAAGCAGGATCCCTTACCACTCAGGTACGGGCTCGTTGGCTCTCTGGTCTATGTCACACACCAAAATCAATCAAAATCATTACCCTACCAACTCATGCAATCCTCACAATTACTAACTCCAAAATTCATCCTATTTCTCAACCTAACCTTTTAATACCACTCTATCATGACCCCCTCCCTCTAAAGGTACCCTTCCTGGGACAATAATGAGGGAAGAGAGATAATGACCCCCGATTCCCACCTTCAGTAAGCCCATGATTGACAACTAACACCAATGGTATAAAAATATTACATATGGAAGGCATTACCCTCGATTATTTAATAAGGATTGTGAGATAGGATAAATCAACCACCAAACAACTCCATCACATAAAAGAAAAGAAAATCCAAAATCATCCAATAATGCATGTATAAAGTAAATAGATACAAACATTGTCTACAAATAAATCCCAAAAGAAATCATAAGGCAATGACTCAAAAACTACTCCAATGTATGAGTTAGTAATATCCATATCAATCCCTGAAGTCCTCCTAGAAACCTGAAAATAGTTTGTATATACATGGGGTGAACATAACATGTATACTCAATAGGATCATACCCAAGGTTTCTCGTACACATGTGAAAAGAGCATAATAATGCACCCATGAGAAACCATAAAACCAACAACACCTAAATAGGTCAACTAACCAATCACATCCTCACCATGACACACTCACCAAATAATGCATCCAAGTATCATAACATAATAAGAATTATATCGATAAAGGGTACCCTACATGGCTTTCCCACTGATTTGTCGCTCTCACGCCCCAATGTCATACATCCTGGAGCTTTCATCCCTTTCATAATATCCATGTCCTAAGACACCTAGGAAACTACATCACATCCCACTTGAAGACACCTAGGACACCACACTACATCCCACCTGAAGACATCTGGATGACCACATTACACTACAACCAATGCCATAACAAGAATAGTAGGGTATCATGAACATGAAAGACATCAACCATGTGCTCTCCTCTAATCATGCATGACCCTAACTATTAACCACTTCATCCTATCATCAAACATATCCACTTGTGAACTTTTAACTTCTAGTCATCATAGTTCATGTGTAAAAACCTCACCTGAAAGAGAGAGAAAGGAAGATGGGGTAGCCAACTATTTATCCTCGCCATCATGGATGTTGGAAAAAACACATGGAACTTGAAATCTTTGGGTGTTGGTGTAAACACGTGACTCGGGTTGGTGTGTATAAAAATCACATAGAAATAAAGATATATAGGTATGACACAAACCCAACCTAGGGATTCACAACAAGGGCACCAACATATCTCACAACCTCATCACAAAGTCAAAAAACCACCGCTATTATCGTTTCCACCTCTAAATGCACCACACTACAAAAGTAAGCCACACACACAAGCTAATGGGTTTTGTATGATCATCAAATGAACATATGTAGTAAAAGAAAACCCAAACATAGGAAGAGCTATCTTCGAGAATCAATGCGTAAATAAAATGTATAAACAATGTACCTAGAAATTGCCAATGGAAGCAGTCTTCTTCTTCTTTCTTGATGAAGGGGAATGCTTGATGAAGATCACGAAGCAGTGAACAAAATCACTCTACCTCCAGGGGTACACTTACCTATGGATCTACAATCGTATCATGAGGATAACTGGATGTTAAAGGGGTGCTAGTGCCTTTGTCTGCAATGATGAACAACAGTGTGGGAGGAAGAGACAAATGAGAGGTTTTCCCACAATTTATTTTTCTCAATAGGAGGTATCACATCCCTTTATATTTTCATCAATGATGTGTTTCATTTTTAATGAAAATGTGTTGACCATATTAATGTATACATATACATATACATTAATTCCTATAATTCATTGAATCTTATTCAATGAGCGGTCAATCCAATTAATTCGTTCATAAGGGATTGTAACTGATAATAAAATAGTTTGGGAGAAATAAATTATATCATATATATATATATATTCATTATTGCATGTATTAAATACATGCATTATAATACATGCATCAAATGAATGTAATTGAATATACACATTATATATATATATAGCGCATATCTAATAATCTATCACTTGCACTAAAATTCCATATGGACTTTATGCATAACTTCACAACTCTTTGTGAATCCATCCAAACTCTTTTGCATAAGGTTTTTCATCAAAATATCTTCATTTTGAACAAACACTTTTTCCAAAATTTTATCCTTATCCAAGGAACAAATTGTGTACCCTTGTGGGCCTTAGCAGCATTGACAACAACTATGAAATCTCTATTTTATAAATGTAAGCAAAGAGCGGCCTCTAGAAAAGAATCAGTGCTACTTAATCTATTAAGGGGTCTGGTGTGATCTTCATCAAACTTACTCATACCTCTATACGAACATGTCCACCACAAGATGTATCATATACACCATATGTATATTATATAATCCCTTTGTTTGTGACATCAATCGACCACTGAACATGGAACATGTCACTCTGGTATAGGTCTCTCGCCATTTTCTTAATTCTATGAAAAAACTAACCAAGTGGATGAATACATCACATATCATTCATCTTTTGGATAAGCACATCTCATGTCACTTATCCAAGTAGTTGAACGCATCGTATGTGAAACAAGTAAGCATGACCATGAATTTCCTCAGTTTAATTCTATCAAGGGACAGATGTATTTCCTTATCATACAAGTGGATAAATCCCTTCTTGGTTGCACTCCAATTGATGACATGATCAGTAACATACCAAACCACCCCCTGATTAGCTAAGTTCATATGGTGACTTGCATAAGTAGGGTATCAAAGTATGAAGGTTCTCATTCTAGGTATCTCTCAAACCTCATGAAATAAGGACTAATAATAAGCATAAATCCCTAAGTATATATATGGTTGTATGAAATTCCATGAGATATACTTTAGCGGATCAATCCAAGTAATAAGTCTCTACTTATTTCCTTAAGAATATATTCTTCAATATCTCATATACAACCCATTGTAATGGATATAAGAATATATTCAAGTTAACCTTTACATATCATCACAACCCATTATACTTCATGATGATCATCGGTTAGGGACAACTCAAAGTTTGTACTTTGAGGGGACATTTATCATTCGAACATTCATGTAAAATATATTGCAGAACATATGAATGAATAATAAATAGAGATTTCCTTTATTATAATGACATGATACATTTACAACCATTACAACCAATATCTTATAGATATATAACATGGCCCTCATGTAGTTACTGTAGTAATGAATTCATTTTCTGAACATTACATCCATATGTAATTTTCATCACATCATTATGTGACTATATGACAAAATACTCCCACCAACCACTTAGTGGGTGACATTTATAAAGAAAGCTAGTTTGAATAATAGTGAGACATAGAAATCATATTCCTTAAGTTCAAATATTTAAACTTATATTCAAACTCCTTAACTTTATAACATCAAATATTATAATGTTTTTTTAGTTGTCTACTTAGAACTATTTCTAAGTACATCACCATCATCCTAAGAACCCTATCCATCTGTAGTACCCCTAGTTTCTGGTATATAACCTTAACTTGATGCTTTTCTTAGTTTTAAATGTTAAGGGTGACGTATGGGAGAGTCGGGAGATCCTGGACTGAAGTTTGAAGCAAAGGGGAAGGGGCACGGGCGGCGCATGGTTTGTCTAAACCGTGCAGCCAAACCGTGCGTGGCTGACTGAGGAGGTAGTGGCTTCCGCACGGTCAGCGCACGGTTAAGGGAAACTGTGCGATGAGGTCGTGTGAGAAGGGTGGTCAAGGCAGTAGCTAACGCACGGTTAGCGCACGGTTTGTCAACCCATGCGGATTAATCGTGCGGTCACTTAAATTAGATCCTTAAATTGTGGATCTAACTCGTTTTTGCCTCCAATTTCCTCATTAAAGCTCTTAAGCGGCCCTAACTTGGGATTTTGGTTCTCCTAAGGTCAAAGAGGGTTCTCCCATTGTTCCGGAGGTGATCCGAAGGCTTCTCTTGGCGAATCAAAGTCATATTATTGAGGTATGTGATCATTCTCCTTCGTTCTTGAATGGTTTCTTAGATCTACTTAGATCTACTTCTCCCTTTCTCTCGGTTTCTTAGATCTATGCCTGTTATGGGTAGACCTAAGTATGTGGATGCCAAATATGTTGATATTTGGTCTTGGTTGTGTTAGGAGAAGAGATCTAAGTGGGGTTTTTGTAGATTTGACCCGTTGTTCTTGAGTGTTCTTCGTCCGTTGCTTGGTTTCGCTCTTTTGTTGAGGTAGGTGGCTTCACTCTCGACTCCTCTTGTTAGAATTGGTTGGCTTAGTTTCAAATTGGTTATTTGAATGGTTTTGATTGTGAAAAGAATGGAATAAATCTTCTTTAGTGATGATTTATGGTTTTGATGAAATTGTGAAATCTTGGTGAATTGTTGTGCAAAGTGATTTGGTTATTTGAATTTAAAATGTTGATTTTAAATTATGAAATTGCTGAAATTGTAAATGGTTTGATGAGAAATGGGATTTCAATAAAAAGGTTGTTTTATTGAAATGGTTTGAGATTGAAATGACTTTTATGGATTAGGTTTTCAATAAAAAGGGAGTTTTATTGAAATGGTTTGAATTGGTTGAACACACTTGGTTTTGATGGAAAATGGTTTTCAATAAAAGGTGTTTTATTGAAAGGATGGTTTTGGCATGATTGTTGGGAATGTGTGGTGTGTGTTTATATCACATTGTACGAGGCTTGGTTGAAATAGGACCTTGTGCTCAGTGCCAAACACTTAATGGAACAATGGTAACTATATGTACGAGGCTTGGTTGAAATATGACCTTGTTCTCGGTGCCAAAGGTGTAATGGCACACGGGAAATAATTACCTTGTGACGACTTGGTAGATCGATGAGAGACCAGTCATGAGTATGGAATTTTCATAACGATGCATGCATGGTTGATTTCACGGTTTTGTGAAATGGTTGGGTATGCCAAAATGGGATGTTTGTGAAATGGTTGGGAAATTTGTTTGGTTATTTTTCTGGAAAAATAACGTGTTGGAAAAGCCGGTTTAAATTACACTTGGATTCTTTTGAGCATGGATTGTTTTGGAAAACTTGTTATATTTAGTTATAAACTGCTTTGGTGAAATTGTTTTATATCAACTATTTTTATATAAATGTTGCTAACTCTTCTATCCTAGTGGCGTGAGTAGGGATGTCATTGGGGAAAACCTACTGAGTTTTATACTCACCCCTGCTTTGGAACTTTGGTGCTTTTGCAGATGTTGTATTCTAAGACACAGGTAAAGGTAAATCATCTCATTACTAGTGGCTCATGGTGATGTTTGGGAGATGTTGTGGAGCTTGGAGCTTGTGGACCACTGAGTCATGGTGTCTTTTGAGAGTCTTGTGTTGTTCTTTTGCTGTGTATTTTGATGTTTGATTTTTTCTTCTGTTGTTGTGTACTATGATGTGGTTTAACATAAATGAAGTTGTTAATTGGTCTTTCATTTGTTCATGCATCATATAGTGAATGATTAATGGATGGGTTTATTTATTAAAGGGTAAATCGTCCCCCACTTATACTTGAGACCCTTCGGCATTTATTGTCAGCCTTTGGCATCTTGGGGATGTCGCTTAAGGCCTAATAATGACTCATTGCACTCTCAAGCCAATGAGAATTGGTGGGTCACCAGTGGAGATGAAAGTAAAGCTGGTGACGTATATGCTTGAGGATCTTGCACGTCAGTGGTGGGATTTAGCGGTGCAGGCTAAATTGGATGAAGGCCTTACATGAGAGGATTTTGAAGAATTGTTTAACAAACAATTCTATCCTCACACGTTCAAGATCCAGAAAATGACAGACTTCTTTAGCTTAAAACAGGAGAGTCTCTCTGTCGCAGAGTATGCGGCTAAGTTCATGAATTTAATCCGTTTTGCACCAGAGGTTGTGGCAAGTGCTTCTTTGAATGCATGTATCTTCGAATTGGGGCTAAGGTAGGAGATTCGATCGAAGATTCCAATGCTCTATATTACGGATTATACAGAGATGGTGAACATAGAAATGGTTGCTGAACGTGATATCTCAGGATCGATAGGAGGAGGCATAATGATACCCACAGGAACGGGGGGGAACTCCAATGCTAGGAACAAGCGGAAGAGGGACACCTACTTCTAAGGTGGGAGTGCGAATCAGAACCAGACGGCGAGATCAGTCAACCTTCCTCCATGACCCCAGAGCAAAGCAGGTTACTTTCAATGTGGTTCGACTGATCACACGAAACGAGAATGTACAGCACCACCGAGAGCATTCCACAATTTCAAGCAGGTGGGGAATCTACATCGCTATTGTAGGAATGCTCCGAGGTCGGGTGTGCGTGACACTTCTCAGGCATCGCAAGAATCGTATGCTTCGACAGGGCGAGGACAGCAAAATCAGTCTCGCCAGTAGATCAAATCTAGTTATGGTGATTCCAGGAATACCATGACTCCTCAGGCAGGGCAATCTCAACAAGGCAATAAGGAGCAAAGTGTAGCAACAAAGCAATTGTATGGAGCCGAGCAGATGATGGTCGATGATCAGGCTGGACCATCTACGGTGAGAGGTATGATTATTTTGAATTCTACCCTCATGCAAGTGTTGTTCGATACTGGTTCATCGCATTCCTTTCTTGCTTCTCGTATTTCTGATTTGTTGAACTTAAAACTGGAAATGATGCCTTCTATCTTGAAACTGAAAACTCCTCTTGGTGAAAGAGAATGTTAATCCTTCGTGTGTAGAGCATGTGCTATAACTGTTGATAGAGCTGAGCTGAAATGGGAATTCTCTATATTGGATATGGATGTCTATGATGTAATCTTGGGTATGGATTGGTTGACAAGGTTTAAGGCTCACATCGACTATTATAGGAGAACAGTTTGTTTCACGACTAAGGACGACATGGAGCATCTCTTCAGAGGAGAGAGAATGGTAAAGAAAGGTGCAAAGAGCCTATTGGAACCAATGGTCGAAACGATCTCTTACCAATTGGCAGCGTTGACTTTGGCATCATTGGAAGAGAGTGAGAAAAATAGTTTTCTAGCTGTGGTGGATCAATTTCCCGGTGTTTTTCCTGAAAACTTCTCAAGGTTACCACCTGTGAGAGAAGTGGAGTTTACGATTGATCTCCTTCTGGGGACCAGTCCTATTTCCCTTCCGTCTTATAGGATGGCACCAACAGAATTACGGGAATTGAAAGTACAGTTAGAGGAGCTGGAAAGCAAAGGTTTTATTTGGCCAAGCGTGTCTCCGTGGGCAGCACCAGTTTTGTTTGTAAAGAAAGCAGATGGAACTTTGAGGCTATGTGTGGATTATTGTAAACTCAACCAAGTTACGATAAAGAATAGATATCCACTTCCACGCATTGATAACATGTTTGATCAATTGAGGGGATCTCAGTGGTTCTCCAAGATTGACTTGCGGTCAGGATATCACCAGTTGCGAGTTTGGAAGGAGGATATTCCGAAGACAGCTTTCAGAAGTAGATATGGCCACTACGAATATGTAGTCATGCCTTTTGGTCTAACGAATGCACCAGCGGTCTTCATGGATTTGATGAATCGGATATTTCAACAATATCTGGATTCTTTTGTTGTGGTGTTTTTGGACAACATATTGGTGTATTCAAGAACAAGGGCTGAGTATGAGCAACACTTGGCGATAGTGTTGGAAATCTTGAGAGACCATCAGTTGTATGCCAAATTATCAAAGTGTAATTTTTGGATACAGGAAGTACGTTTCCTTGGCCATGTCATTTCCGAGAAAGGTGTTTTAGTTGATCCTGAAAAGATAGAAGTCGTTATCTCTTAGCAACCACTGAGGAATGTGTTCGAGATACAAAGTTTTTTTGGTCTAGCTGGTTACTATCGATGCTTTGTGCGTCATTTATCATGACTAGCATCACCAATGACAGCTCTGACAAAGAAGAATTGTCCATTCCAATGGATGGAATAATGTCATAAGTCTTTCCAGGAACTAAAAGTTCACCTTACATCGACACCTATCTTGATCTTTCCAGAATCAGGGCAAGGATATGTGGTGTATTGTGATGCTTCAGGTACAGGGTTGGGTTGTGTTCTCATGCAAAGAGACCATGTTGTTGCTTATGGTTCAAGGCAGTTGAGGGTGCATGAGAATAATTACCCAACACATGATTTGGAGTTGGCTGTAGTCGTCCATGCTTTGAAAACATGGAGACATTATCTCTTTGGTGAGAAAGTTACTGTGTTTACGGATCACAAAAGCTTGAAACACATTTTCTCACAGTGAGATTTGAATCTGAGTCAGAGGAGATGGATGGAGTATCTTCAAATGTTTGACCTTGACTTAATGTATACACCGGGTAAGGGCAATTTGGTGGTCGATGCTTTAAGTAGGAAGTCGTATGCTCAGTTGGCAAAGGAAGCTTCAGACGAATGGCAGTTGATGTCGGTCTTAGCCGACATGCATGTGGAATGTGAAAACCGAGGTGATGTTGTGGTTTTCTTTTCAGCTACGCTTGTTCCTGATCTGGTAAAAGTGGTCAAAGAAGCACAAACATCTGATGCGGAATGTCTGGTAATGAGTTCAAAACTCAATGGTGGGGAGACCATTGATGGATGGAAACTGGAAGCGGGTTCAGTTTTGTGTTTCAGTGATCGAATGGTTGTACCTATAGTTTGTCAGGAACAACTCCTTAATGCTTACCACCATTCAAGATGGGTTTTACATTCAGGTACACAGAAGATGTATAAGGCGCTAAAGGCGTAGTTTTGGTGGAGCGGTATGAAAAAGAAGGTGGCCGAGTTCGTCTCGCGATGCTTATCTTGTCAGCAGGTTAAAGCAGAGAATCAGAGACTAGTTGGTATGTTACAATATTTACCTATCCCAATGTGGAAATGGGATCATATAGCAATGGATTTTGTTACAGGTCTTCCAAGAACAGTCCGGAAACACGATGCCATTTGGGTGATAGTGGATCGTCTAACCAAGTCGGCCCATTTTATCCCTATTCGTGAAACCCATACGGTGGAAGATATTTCAAAAATATATATCTGAGAAGTGGTAAAGAGGCATGGTGTACTAGTTTCTATAGTCTCAGATAGAAATTCAAGGTTCACATATCGTTTCTGGAAATCATTACAGCAAGCCTTGGGGACTCAGTTGATGATGAGTACGGCGTATCATCCTCAGACAGATGGGCAATCTGAGTGGATGATACAAACATTGGAAGACATGTTGCGGGCTCGTGTAATAGACTTTGGTGGCTCATGGGAGGAGAATATACCCTTAGTGCAGTTCTCATACAATAATAGCTATCAAGTCTCGATACGCATGGCTCTGTTTGAAGCATTGTATGGGCGTCCCTGTCGTTCTCCACTATGCTGGGTGGAAACTGGTGAAACTTCACTAGTCGGGCCGATCCTTGTCCAAGAAACAACTGAGAAGATTCAATTGATTAGAAAGAGGATGGAGATGGCTCAGAGTCATCAAAAATCTTATTCAGATCACCGTCGAAGACCGTTGTCGTTCGTAGTGGGTGATCATGTCTTTTTGAGAATCTCTCCAAGGATTGGACATCGTCATTTTAGGAAACATGGAAAGTTATCTCCTCGTTATATAGGCCCTTTTGAGATACTAGAATGGGTTGGAGAGGTGGAATATCAGTTGGCATTACCACCACGGTTCAGTTCGGTGCACAATGTGTTCCATGTATCTCAGTTAAAGAAGTATCAACCTGATCCTGACCATGTGATCAGATGGGATCACGTTGACCTAGAGCCGGATGCTTCGTTGGTACATATCCTGGTGTGGATTGTGGATAGGAAGGATAAAGTATTGCGTGGAAAAAGCATCGGTCTAGTGCGGGTTTTGTGGCAACATGGTCAGATTCGGGAAGAGACTTGGGAACATGAGAAAGAAATGAAAGAACAGTGGCCAGAACTCTTTCAAGAAAGTGATGGTTCTCTAATTTTCAGGGACGGAAAGGCCAATGGTGGGGAGAATGTAGTACCCCCAGTTTCTAGTATGTAACCCTTACTTGATTCTTTTCTTGGTTTTAAATGTTAAGGGTGACGTATGGGAGAGTCGGGAGATCCTGGACTGAAGTTTGAAGCAAAGGGGAAGGCACAAGGGCGGCACACAGTTTGTCTAAACCGAGCGGCCAAACCGTGTGTGGCTGATTGAGGAGGCAGTGGCTTCCGCAAGGTCAGCGCACGGTTAAGAGAAACTATGTGATGAGGTCGTGCGAGAAGGGTGGTCGAGGCAGTAGCTAACGCACGGTTAGCGCACGGTTTGTCAAACCGTGCGGACTAACCGTGCAGTCACTTAAATTAGATCCTTAAATTGTGGATCTAACTCGTTTTGCCTCTAATTGCCTCATTAAAGCTCATAAGCATCCCTAACTCGGGATTTTGGTTATCCTAAGGTCAAAGAGGGTTCTCCCATCATTCCGGAGGCAATCCGAAGGCTTCTCTTGGCGAATCAAAGCCGGATTCTTGAGGTATGTGATCATTCTCCTTCGTTCTTGAATGGTTTCTTAGATCTACTTAGATCTACTTCTCCCTTTCTCTAGGTTTCTTAGATCTATGCCCGTTATGGGTAGACCTAAGTATGTGGATGCCAAATATGTTGAGATTTGGTCTTGGTTGTGTTAGGAGAAGTGATCTATGGAGGGTTTTTGGAGATTTGAATCGGTGTTCTTGAGCGTTCTTCGTCCGTTGCTTGGTTTCACCCTTTTGTTGAGGTAGGTGGCTTCACTCTCTACTCCTCTTGTTAGAATTGGTTGGCTTAGTTTCAAATTGGTTATTTGAATGGTTTTGATTGTGAAAAGCATGGAATAAATCTTCTTTAGTGATGATTTATGGTTTTGATGAAATTGTGAAATCTTGGTGAATTGTTGTGCAAAGTGATTTGGCTATTTGAATTTAAAATATTGATTTTAAATTATGAAATTGCTGAAATTGTAAATGGTTTGATGAGAAATGGGATTTCAATAAAAAGGGTGTTTTATTGAAATGGTTTGAGATTGAAATGACTTTGATGGATTTGGTTTTCAATAAAAAGGGAGTTTTGTTGAAATGGTTTGAATTGGTTGAACACACTTGGTTTTGATGGAAAATGGTTTTCAATAAAAGGTGTTTTATTGAAAAGATGGTTTTTGTATGATTGTTAGGAATGTGTGGCGTGTGTTCATATCGCATTGTATGAGGCTTGGTTGAAATAGGACCTTGTGCTCGGTGCCAAACGTTTAATGGAACAATGGTAACTATATGTACGAGGCTTGGTTGAAATATGACCTTGTGCTTGGTGCCAAAGGTGTAATGGCACACGGGAAATAATTAGCTTGTGACGACTTGGTAGATCGACGAGAGACCGCTCATGAGTATGGAAGTGTCATAACGATGCATGCATGGTTGATTTCACGGTTTTGTGAAATGGTTGGGTTTTCCAAAACAGGATGTTTGTGAAATGGTTTGGAAATTTGTTTGGTTATTTTTCTGAAAAAATAGCATGTTGGAATATCCAGTTTAAATTGAACTTGGATGCTTTTGAGCATGGATTGTTTTGAAAAACTTGTTATATTTAGTTATAAACTGCTTTGGGGAAATTGTTTTATATCAACTGTTTTTATATAAATGTTGCGAACTCTTCTATCCTAGTGGCGTGAGTAGGGAAGTCATTGGGGAAAACCTACTGAGTTTTATACTCACCCCTGCTTTGGCACTTTGGTGCTTTTGTAGATGTTGTATTTCGAGACACAGGTAAAGGTAAAGCATCTCATTACTAGTGGCTCGTGGTGATGTTTGGGAGATGTCGTGGAGCTTGGAGCTTGTGGACCACTGAGTCGTGGTGTCTTTTGAGAGTCTTGTGTTGTTCTTCTTCTGTGTATTTTGATGTTTGGTTTGTTCTTCCGTTGTTGTGTGCTCTGATGTGGTTTAACATAAATGAAGTTGTTAATTGGACTTTCATTTTTTCATGCATCATATAGTGAATGATTAATGGATGGGTTTATTTCTTAAAGGGTAAATCGTCCCCCACTTATACTTGAGACCCTTCGGCATTTATTGTCAACCTTTGGCGTCTTGGGGATGTCGCTTAAGGAATAGTAATGACTCGTTGCACTCTCAAGCCAATGAGAATTGTCGGGTCATTACACCATCAAACCTTTTCCTTGATATATTTTATAAATAATGTAACTGTTTACATTTTTCTTTACCGTTATACCCTAAATTTTTTTAGGATAAATTGACAACACTTTGTAATGGTAATTAGTGTAACTCTTTACATTTTTCATTGTCGTTATACACTAAACTCTTTTAGGATATAAAGTGTAATACTTTTGAGTACTATCTGGCATAATCCTTCAGGGAATAGTGATGTTCATTTGTTATGGTAACTAAATGTAACTTTTTACATTTTTCATTACCTTTATATCCTAAACTCTTTTAGGATGTCAAGTGAATTTCACTTTCTCACAGTAACTAATGGAACTATTTACATTTTTCATTACTGTCATATCCTAAAACTTCTTTTAGGATATTAAGTGTAATTCACTTTATTATTATAACTAAATATAAATTTTTATATTTATATATCGTCATATATCCTAAAATCTTTAGGACATTCAATAAAGAATCGCTATAATATTAGACTGGTATAATAATTTATTTAACAGTAATATTCACTTTATCATAGTAACTAAATGCAACAATTTACATTTTTCTTTATTGTCACACATCCTAACTCTTTAGGATATAGAGTAAATGATCACTTAAACTAAATGTGATAAAATATTTTATTTATTAATTTTGAACTTCTCTAAGTTCAAGCATATCCCCACTAGATTCTTAGAGACTAAATTCTTTCCAAAATATCTTTCTAAGACAACACAAACTACTTTGTGTTTAGGAAATAATATTTATTTCCTTTTAGTAGGAATATTAAATAATGATTTATTTTTTTCATATCATATATGGTATTCTATGTGTTTGAAACATTCCTTTCTGAAAAGAATACTTTATTAAAATATCCCACCAATGGGTGGAAGGAATACATTCTCATATATTTTAACAAATATTTGGATAAACATTTTATCTTGGATAAACACTTTAATCCAAATCTTATTCTCAAAAACATGTTATATAAATTGATAAATCATAAAAAAATGTGTATTCATTTAATCATCTCATAAGAATCGTTTTTTATCGAACATCCTCTCTTATCTTATAAGATAAATGAGATAAAGATACACATATATTATTTAGAATCATTCAAGCTTGATGTATTCTTTTACATTCAAATTCTCGATGTAGTATTTGTTTACTTCATAACTTGAATGCAAACTACAAGCTCAGTCAATTCTTCCTTTGATTTTGAACTCCTATATATTTAAAACACTTGTAAAACATACACTCCGTATCACATACCGTTCAAAATTGAAGAATTAATTCCTATAACATTCATACCCATCATGGACATTACATAGAGTTCCCAAACTTCTTCAGGTATATTTTGGATAATCCAATCATATTAAATTATAACTATTCCTTCTTGAAAGCCCTAGGTTTCAATGACCTTGATTTGATTTTTGAAGAAATATTGTTGAACATTTCAACTAGCTTTTCTTCTTCTGGTTTGAACTTTAACCCACTTATACTATCTATATAGTACTAGAATCTAAACATCATATGCCCAGTTCATCCATTCTCAACACTTTGAGAATATCAGGTAAATATTTTTTCATTGAATTCAATCATATTTTCATATCATTTCCATAAATGAAAATAGGATAAATTCCCTAACCATAACAAGCCATTTTAGTCTCCTTTCAGAGCATGTTATAGAATTAAACTAATCATAAACCATGTGTAAAAACGCCCATCTCATTTCATTTAAGAAACCATTGTTTACAAGCTCTTCTAAAGAGCTAAATGAGATATCTTATGATGAGATTATCCTAAGCTTGAAGCATCCAAGTTATCAATGTAGCAACTCCTTTGCTCCATTACTTGAAAACAAAATTCAAGCTTCAATTCTTATGACCTTCTGTATATTTACAACGCTTTGTAAAACATACAGTTGATATCATATATCTATCAAAACATTAGAATTGATTTCTATAACCAATAAAACTTTATTAAACTTTTAGTCTCACCAATATATTCAATCATATTGAATATCATTTGACATACCCAATCATATTGAGTATATGAGACTAAAATCATTGATTTACCCAATCATATTGAGTACATGTGTGAAGACTAAGATTCTTTTGGCCCTTTAGCATCTAATGCCTTTAAAACCTAAACAAATCATTCCATGCTTTCATAAGCATCTTGATTTTCTTGTTGAACAACTTCAATACTTGGTTACTCAGGAAAGAATTATTCTAACACATAGAATATCGATCTTGATCAAGAGCTTTTCTTAAGCTACCAGTCTTAAGAGTTGCTTACTTTAAGCTCTTTATTTCAAGTATTAATATGAAGTTTAGTTTGATGATGATGATGCATTTATCTACAAAAAAAACTTGTAATCAGATGTAAACAATGTATTATATCTTTTCATAAGGACTTTTAATGAATGTGCTCCCACTAAAAAATGATGACCTCATACATTATATCCATTTAGTGAGCCAAGATCCACATTTCACTATAACTTACACCGGTTATCACATAAGCAAGTCATGATTATTTAGGCAGGGAATCATCCCAATCATAATAGTTATGATTCTTGGATAGTTAAGTGGATAACTATTTATCCAAGTCCGTCATTATGGATTCACTCAACTCTATTCCTCCAGTATCCTAATTGTTAGGGATTCCCAGCTAGTGTAACCCAAAGCAAACACCAAGAATAAGCCAACAAATGATAGTCAAGAGATACTCGTGTTGAGATCAACAATACCCAACATGATAATCCTAAGTTACTCATAGCTTGTTTTCCTTACACAGGATAATCCAGGGGTACTCGTGCTGAGCTCGACAATACTCAATTGAATGATCAAGGTCTTGACAAGTGTCGCTTTGGAAGGAATCTCACTTAGTATTTTAGGGTTTTTTTAAGGTCTGGCCAATTTAATATACATCATATGAAAATTAAATTCACAATTATTACATCTTATGTAATAATTAACTTCTCATGTTTTATTCCCTTCTTGTGTATGCATGCTTTTAATGATTTAGTTTTGGAATCCTCATTGCAGCCACCAAATTAATGTGTTCACACCACATTAATGTGTAACTCTTTACACAACCCACAAGTCTGTGTTAATCACACAAAAATAGAAGTGAAGTATATTCATACATATCCAAATACATCATATGTATAAGATACATAAACACTTCATGTAAAGGTATAGAGTTACATGATATTGGAAAACACCACATGAGTAAGCCCGGAGTGACAGATAGTCAACCCCCATTCACTTTCCTAGTCAGGGAAAACCTCCTTAAAAGTAGGTGGTCCAACCCAAAGTCTCTCTATCTGGAGAAAATTTACCTAAGAGAGAATTCAATTTATGAAAACTCTAACACCTAATAAGCACAAACTGCACCCAACAAATATTTTCAAGCTCATTACTTAAAATTACAAATTGAGGTCACGGTAGATGAAAACTAAATATTATGATATCAAACCTAGCATGATATGCAAGGTTCCATCCTAGAAGCAATTCATCATATAAATTTTGGCATATAGTTATTCATAATATAAACAATTTATAAATATGAATATAATCCAAAATAACATTTAAATAAATGAACAATTCAAATATTTAAATATGACATAAACATTTATGAACTATTCATAAATAAATGCTAATTGTAAACCTTTTATAAATTAGCATGAACATAAACATTTTAAATTTTGTTCAATGTGAACTCTTTCACATTTTATATCAAATGGAATTTATATGATATTTCACGAATTATAAACATTTTGTAATTCAATATCTATTATATAAACATTTTTATATTATCTAAATATCATATATATTGGAATTTATAAACTCTTTATAAATTCCCTTTTATGATTTCTAAATAAACCATTTACCTCTATACCATAAAGCATGCCATTTAATTTGTCAAAAGGTATTTAATTAAAAATATATTTATCAATTAACCATAAAATTTTATAGTTAATTAATTTATAAAACTTTTTTACAAATTAATTTAAACATTTCCACATACCTTTATTATTATTATTATTTATAAACAATTTTTAAATAACATAATTCAATTCAAAATTGAATTTTCTTGATAAAAATAAATACTTTATTTATTTTCATAAACAAGAGTAATATATATGAACTCATATTTTATTTCCAGGATTGAAAAATCTCGTTTTACTATTAAAAATTATTTTTCATAAATTAATAAACGTGCGGGTTCGTCAAAGAAACCTACGCTTTAATACCACTTATGGATTTTGTATGATCATCATATGATGATATATAACAGAAGTCAACCCAAACACATGTATATCTATCTTCAAGAATCAACATGTAAATAAACTGTATAAACAGTGTGCCTGAAAATCGACAACGACAACAGTCTTCTTCTTCTTTCTCAGTGAAGGAGAATGCGTGATGAAGATCATGAAGCAGTGAATAAAAATACTCTACCTCTGTGGGGGGTACACCGACCAATGGATCCATGATTGTATAGCAAGGATACCTGAATGCTGAAGGGGTGCTAGCGCATTCGTCTTCGATGATGAACAATAGTGTGGGAGGAATAAAGAAATGAGAGGTTTGCTCACAATTGCTTGTTTTCAAAAGGAGGGACCACATCCCTTTATATAGTCATCCATGATGTGTTTCATTATTAATGAAAACGCATCGGCCATATTAATGTATCCATATACATTAATTCTCATAATTCATTGAATCCTATTCAATGAGCGGTCAAGCCAATTAATCCATTCATAACAGATTATAACTGATAATAAAACTGTTTGAGAGAAATAAATATATATCAAATATATATATATATATTCATTATTGCATGCATTTAATACATAAATTATAATACATGCATCAAATGTATGTAACTAAATATACACTTTATATATATAACATCATATTATATATATATATATATATATATATATTTAGTGCATGACTAACACAAGCCACATTCCATCTTTCCTTTCAAAACAACTCATTTATAAATTTCCCATTTACTAATCATCTTCATTTAACAAGCTCGTTCATTAATCATTCTAACCCATACCATTTCATTATTCATTTCATCATTTCAAGTTTATTCCATAGCTACCGAGAAACTACACAACACAACACATAAAATCCCATCCAACTCACACCAACAATTCTCGCTTCACAACCACCCCACGTCATAACCACTCCACATCACAACCACCACACATCTCAACCACCACCACCTCACAATCACCACCCGTCTCAACCACCACATGTCATGACCAACACACGTCACAACCGCCACACATCGCATTTAGTTTCCACAAGGGCTTTCATCACAATTACTTCATTACTTTCAAGGGTATTCTCACACAAATTTGAGATTCCATGAGCAACCACATTTATTAGTCAGATATATGTTCTTAGCTTTTTTCATGTGTGGTGAGTTTAATAAAACAATCACAACGATGTTCACAAGTTTCAACAATCCAAAACAACACCCAAATCTCAACATAAGTCATATTTAGTAAAACAACAATTAAGTTAAACCACATAGGAAAAACATAGGAATAAGAAAAACTCATGTGATTTCTCCCTTCTCCTTCAATTTCAATTAAGCCAGTTAATTGTCCACATTTAGTCAAGACGCACCATCTACCCAAAAGAATACAAAATCATGATATCACCACATGTATATCTAAAGAAGGAGAGACGAAGGATCCCCTACCTCGATTGAAGCTTCAAGGAAGAAAGGCACAATAACCAAGGTTTAGCCAACATCGATCTCGAAGGAATCACCAGCAGATCCTATGCACAATAAGCCCTCATAAAAAACCACCAAAAACAGAGGAGGACTTTCACCACAGCGAACCCTCAGACAGAAGAGAAATGGAGAAAAGAGATAATAGGGGAGGAGAGACCTACCCCAACCAAGGAACACCAACTTGAACGATCCAAGACGAGCCAAAGGGTTTGAAACACCAAGGGAGGTGATTGGAGAAGGGGAGAAAGAGCAGGGGTTAGCCAAAGGTTGAGGGAAGGTTTGGAACTCGAAACAAGGGGGGAGCTGACCTCCTATTTATAAACGCAGGCCAAAGACCTTCACCACGACATGTTGATACCCCCAACATGTCGTGGTGACCCTTGGTTAACACATGATCTGAAGCCCCCATGCCAGATCCCCTTTTTTCGTCCATTTAAAAAATGGGATTTGACTGCCACCACAGCGCGGTCCAAGCCTTGATGCTTCTTCTGTCGTTTACCACTGCCAGGCACTACAACTTGGTGCCACACCCATGATTGTTTCACCTTCACCACGCCCAAGGCCACGACGTGGTGAGCTCCACTCAACCGTTTCACAAATGTGCTCCATCAAAACACCACGCCCTACGTTGGGCGTTTCCACTTGCCCAAGGCACACAAACGGACCACCAGACCAACATGCCGAGAACCACACCTTCCCCAAGGTGTGGTCACACAACTCGTGTTACACAGGGGAACACCCAAGCCAACGTGACCACCACCACGACCATGCAAGTCGTGTTACAAGTCGTAGTGACCCTCAAACGGCCAAAACACCACCTCAAGCCTCCAAATCGACACCAAACTCTCCTGCGTCATCTCCAAGCCTCAAGAAAACACGCACATAGTGATTCCTTACAAAAGACAAACACCATACTAACAAGGGTGTTGTCACTGTGCTTCTATTCCTTCTTCAATTCATGATTTTCAATGGATCTTCTCACAACAGTTACCCTTTTCTCTAATCCCAAATCTGTCAATTATCTCGCGTCTCTCTTCTTCCCATCAATCTTCCTCTAAACCAAGGATTCATCTCCTCAAATCATACTCCACTAATTCATCACTTGCTAATCACTGATTGGGTCTCCAAATAGCTCACTAACCACCCATTAAGTCGGTCAAGTCCACTATAATCCCACAAAATTCGGGATGGATTTACACTTCTAATATTTCCTGGATCTACCTTCTTTATGGCGTGACCTCCTCCATCATGGCCTGAATCTTATTAGAAAATCTCAGATTGCGACGCGATGTCCTTCACCGCGGTGTGATCCAAGTCAACAATAAGATCCACAATCTCTGACCAAATCTTGTATTTAAATCACAAAAATATAACAGTGTAATCCTCTAAACTCTTCTCGGCCCTCAAACTTGTTGCAGCGTGACCGAGTGCTTCACGATGCGATCTTGATTTATGTTGTCAGGCAGCCTGAGGCTTAACTTTCATGGGCCTACTTCTTTCTTAATGGTCTAAGCATCATGGTGTGATCCCTTATGTTACGATGTGACCATTGTATTGCAACGTGACCGAATTTCATATCTCCTCGAACCCCAAACATGTTGTGGCATGAATATCGTTCACGACGTGAACATCTCCAAATAGGCAGAACCACTAAAATCTACCGATGTATATTTCACGACGTGACATACTCCTTGCGGCGTGACTTCTTACATATTGATTTTACGTTTGTGGAAAAGGAAAGTTTCTTATGCTCTTCTCGAAGTGGCCATCCTTCCCACAGCGTGACAAACTCTTACGCATCAACTCTTCCAACCCAATTACTCTTACATACGATCTTCACGGTGTGGCCATAAATCCAACATTACAACCTGTGGTTGCAAGAACATGCATTCTAACATTTACAATGATGCATGATCATGCAAGTGAAGTTCACATTTTGTTTATAACACAACAAAGCCAAACAACAAATAAAAGATGGAGTCGAGTAAACAATAAGAGATGGATTTACATATTAGAAGACCATTAGGAATCAATCTATTGTTAGTGTGTTTGGTTATATTTGATGTACAGAATTAATTTACATTTGATAGAAGATTTTTATCATTTGAATTACGTTGTTAGTGTTCTATATTACTCTAATGGAGCTCCTTATTGATGTGGTCCCAACCGTATTTTTTATGGTGGTGGTGCTTCAATTTTTTTGGTGTCGTTATGTAAATATATGTGTTATTTATAACTATAATATATAGTTAAAAAAAACATCTAAAAAAGAACTGCAATATATATGACAGTTATTGTAAACAACAGTCATATATATAGAAATACATGGTGGTGATTATAAATAGCTATCATATATTCAGGAGCGGCTCGATAAATTCTGTTGCCCACGACTGCATATGAAATTTTGCCCTAAAATGTATTAAGAGCTACAGTGAAATGGTGAAAATTTTGACCTTACTTCTGTATTTTTTTTCTTTGATTACCTGTTGCCCTAGCCCGGGGCTCTTTGGGCTTGCCCTAGGGCCGGCCCTGCATATATTTTTTTACATTGTTTTTTTAACTATATACAGCGATTATATAAAATAGTTGTCATGTTATCTCTTTATATGTTTAGTATTTTGAATTAGTATAGCAAACTGGAGTATGCTCAAATTTGAAGAAAAGTGTGGAGAGTAATTAAAATATTAATCATGACGGTATCATTCATGACAATTAAGTTACTTATTAAAAGTGTAATTTTATTTCACTCATTTAAATTATTTTATTCAGAAATTTAAATGTGATTCATTAAACAAAACAAAACACAAGTTACTTTTTCAAACGCAAACATTTTGAACAAAATTCATGGCCAAAGTTACCAAAACTACGATTAAAAAAAACTAGATCATGAAACATAACTCAAGTTGAGGAATCCGACAAGGAATTTGCATAGATAGACTAACATACCACGGTCCTCTGATCAAAACAGCTTGTGATGAACTTTATTGAAAATTCAAAGCATGAGAAGCTATGAACAATAATGGAATAAATCAAGTGAACAGTCAGAATTCACATGTCCCCGCATCAGCGATGAGGTTGATATTTTTTCTTACTCAAGACACAAACTTTGAGTCATTTTCCAAGGAGAAATAATTACGTACCACTTGAACTAACTCTGTTGAAAAGTGGAGGAAGAGAGCAACATTCCTATGGAAATCAATTGAGCAAGCAAATGGTAAGCAACTCAGGTGGAAGAGAAGCAGGATCAAGTTCCCAACAATCCTTGGGAAGGTCAGGAGCTTCGGTACCAGAGAGCTTCCTTGCAGGAATTTCATGTGAAAGCAACTGGACATCATCCTTTTCAATCCACCTAATAGCATGACACCCAATCTCTTTCCTCTTAAAAATTGTCCTAAATCCCTCAACCTTCTCAAGGTATGCCGTGCTCAACCCATGAATTTCACTGTAACTCGTCAAAAGCACAACAATGTAATAACATCGCCGGCTGTCTTCAAGGGATGGGTTTCTTCTCCCATCAAGGTTCAAAGCCGCTTCACTGTAAAGTGCCCATACTGAACCCTTCCTTGGATAAATCCTGTAGAGCTCTCTGGCAGCTCTTTCACAGTTGACAACATGTGAAAAAACATTAACAGAATTAATGCAAACCTTCCTCCCAACCCTGAACATACCACAAGAAACATGAAAACCCAATGCTTCCCAACTCATCAACTCCTTATCCCCTTTATTCTGAAGGTCCAGCCAACTCAGGTTTACCACAAAAGGATTCACAGAGACAACCTCTTCGATCAATCCGTAGTGTCTGGGCATTCCATCATCATCCTCATAAATTGCCCATATCTGCCCCTTCTTAAAGCTTCTCTCTTCCCTTTCCCTGTCAAAATCGTAGAAGTCTGAATCCTCCACATTCATCATCTCTAAATCATCACTCTTTGCACCCTTGCGAGTTACAATTTCAGATTTCTTCTGCTTGGAGTTGGGCCTCCTTCGCCTATAGACCTTCAAATTCTGATCTTCAACAACCTCTTCAACAACAGCACCATTTTCCCCAAAATCTAACTTCTTCCCTACCCCCTTTGCCTCACCATCTGCTCTTTTCCCTGACATATTTTTTTGCCTCGCTTTTAACTTAGCTTCCAGTTGCATTTCTGCCAGTGTAATTTCATCCACATGTCTAACACCGTTTGCATTTGGCCGCGAATCGGTCCAAACTATCGTAGACCTGCGAGCCCTCTCCAGAACCTCCACAACGCTACTCATTTTCCTCTTGAAACCAACATTTGTCACTTTCTTCTTCCCGGCGCCTACAGTGCCTCTTACCATAGACGAATTAGCATCGCGCTTATCATGCTCGTCTTCAGAGCAATCGACAATCGAGGAAGAAGCCTCAACAGCAAGGAAGCTCTTCTTACAGCTAGGGCACATCAAATTATGACCGACATACCTCCTCTCAAACTGATGCAACAACCGACAGGTGGAGCACACAGTCCAGAAAGTCTCCGTCTCCGCCGCTACCAACTGCATCGCAACACGTAGCTTGATATCATACTCTTTACGTTGAATCCTGTCCGACAGGCAGCGGAACGCTTCGCCAACGAGCTTGAACGCCTCTTCCGATACCGCGGAGGGGTTCTTGTCGGGGTGGAGGGTGAGGGCAAGCTTTTTGTATTGCTTCTTTATTGAGTTGATGTGGGAGAAGGGCTCCAACTGGAGGATTTCGTACCAGGCTGGAGAACCTCCGGCAGAATTTCCGGCGATACGGAGGATCCTGAGCGCGGTGACCATTTCGAAGAGGCCGGCGAGGCCAGGACAGAGGCGCTGTGCTCTCTTAGCGTATTTCAGCGCGTGTTTGAGTTTCCCCGCTCTGTAATTTTCTTCGGCATCGATTTTCAGCCTCACCGCCTCGTTTTCTACTCCCTCCTCCTCCGCTTCCTCCCCCCCCTCTGCTTCATCTCCTCCGTCCATGCTTCTCCACTCCGCGTCAGCTCCCTCCATGTTCTATCGCAAACTTTGGAGTGACACCCTAACCCTTATCGGCGAGCCTATCAGCGAGACAGTATGTATGAAAATGCAGAATAAAATCGGAAGGCAATGAAGGTGCGATTAATTTTAAAAATAATTTTAAATCAGTGGGTTTTAGATTTTTTTCTATAAAATCATTAATAGGGAGAGTTTTACTGGCAGGGGGAGCCCCTGCTGAAAGCGTGGTCCACCGGAAAAATGTTCCCCCAATTCGGGGCTACGGCGGAGACGCTGAGCAAGGCGTCGACGATGGTGTTCCGATTCGGTACGGACGCTCATCTCTACGACGATCCCGAGGACGTTAACATTGCTCCTCTTCTCGATAGTAGATTCGACACCGAGAAGTATCAAGCCCTCAAGCGTTTGCTTGCTCTTATTGCCCAGGGATTCGATGTGTCGAACTTCTTCCCTCAGGTTATAGTGTGGTTCACGCTCCTTCGCCCTCTCATTTAGATAACGATCATGTACTGTATCCAATTCGTACTAGAGCCAATTCTTTTGTCGGAATGTTGGAATGAGTTTTGTGGATTCAGCTGCATATTTTGATTTGAGAATATTTTAGGGCTCATTGTAGTTGGCGTTTAATTCGTTTCAGAACATTCTTTCTAAGTGACTGGATTAATTTATCCTTCAATCAGTATTATTTTTTGGCATTGCTATCCGAAGGGCAATGATGGGGTTGTTCTTGCTTGCTTGTTTGATACTGGAACAACAGGTTGTTAAGAACGTGGCCTCTCAGTCTCTTGAAGTAAAAAAGTTGGTTTACTTGTACCTGTTGCATTATGCCGAAAGGTATGCCTGAGTATTTGATTTTATTTTTAATTAGTTTCTGAGAACCTTTTTATTGTCACTGGAATTAATCCATGTCTTTGATCATATTTTCCTTGACATTCAGGCGTCCAAATGAAGCATTGTTATCGATTAATTGTTTTCAGAAGGACTTGGGGGATACAAATCCTTTGGTGAGGGCATGGGCGTTGCGGGCTATGGCAGGAATCCGTCTGCATGTCATTTCACCTCTCATGCTTGTTGCCCTGGCTAAATGTGCCAGAGATCCATCTGTATATGTTAGAAAATGTGCGGCCAATGCTTTGCCGAAGTTGAATGACTTGCGGCAAGAGGAAAATGCATCTGCAATTGAAGAGGTTTAATTGATTTTCTATTTTTGAAACTTAGTGTTTTCATAGCTGTTGATGTTGGTTA
Source organism: Viscum album (assembly GCA_963277665.1). Classification (NCBI taxonomy): domain Eukaryota; kingdom Viridiplantae; phylum Streptophyta; class Magnoliopsida; order Santalales; family Viscaceae; genus Viscum; species Viscum album. Next base: position 129,912,882 of record OY728163.1, read on the forward strand.
TTGTTATCATTTGTTATCATTTTATCTCATTGTATTTGGCATAATAAGGTGTAGTGAAATCCTGCTTTGTTATAGAAAATTTTGTTTATGATATGAATTGTTACTGTTGGTGCCATTAGTGACCCATACAACTTCATGGTGGAGAGGTGACGCTATCTCTTATAAACCATTATAGAAGGTAATGCTGTTCTATTTCTGCAGATTGTTGGGATACTTCTAAGTGACCATTCTCCTGGAGTAGTTGGATCTGCTGCTGCTGCATTTGCTTCTGTTTGTCCGAACAATTTGCCTCTCATTGGAAGAAACTACCGGAGGTTATGTGAAGTCCTTCCTGATGTGGAGGAATGGGGTCAGATTGCACTAATTGGGATTCTTTTGCACTATGTTATTGCAAGGCATGGTCTTGTGAAAGAGTCCATAATGTTTCCTACTGTTGCTCCTGAAAGCCAACCGGAGGAAGCAGTCAGCATAGATGATAAAACGGTATCAAATGAAGACGATTTTGAGGTGGAAAACATGATTTGTAAATCCGAAGTAGCAAATATTGTTTCCAGGAGTTTTATCGAAGGTCCAGATGAATACCTATCTCACTCAAGTTTCAAAAATAAAGGCCCCCCTTGTTTGGAACTTGCATGTTTTGTATCTGGTGAAAGTAATGAAGACATAAAGATCCTGCTGCAGTGCACATCGCCTTTGTTATGGAGTCACAATAGTGCAGTGGTCCTTGCTGCTGCTGGTGTACATTGGATTATGGGGCCAGTAAAGGCGTTGAAAATAATTGCTAGGCCACTCTTGTTTCTGTTGAGGTCATCCAATGCATCAAAATATGTGGTATTATGCTGTTTATGAACTAATTTTTCCATGCATCTTAAGGCTTTAATTTTCTCTGTGCTATTTTATAATGAAATTTTATTCAAAGCCATTAATGTTGCATGGATCTGTCATGTTTTTATTGAGTACATCTATGGCCAACTGTTGGGACGCATTTTTTACCCACGTTTCCAGATGATAGGGTTTTATACAATGATAATTTTTTCACAGGATTTATTGCAAATTTCATTGCCTGGGTGTGGTTTAAATGGGCGAATATAAAAATTCCTGATAACCAGTCTTTTGTTTGCCCGTGAGCTAATGCATTGTTTATCTCTATTCTTTTGGAATGCAAGGCAAGGGTTCGGGAGGGCCATAAAGTCAGGTAGGGTTAAAAGAGATTGTTTTCTCTAACCATTGTGGTGTATCTTTAGTGAGGGATGATTGAGTTGGAGCGAGTTATTTTAACTTCTTTAAATGGAGTGGGATATGTTAAAAGATCGGACTGTGAGTTTTTTCTAACTCAAAATGCACACATTCTAGAAGCTGGGTTTATGTGGCCTACTAACCTGCAAAAAGCTGCTGTCTCATGTTTTGCAACACAGTCCACGAAGACCCCCTTGATTTGGATGAATTTTAGCTGTACATTTAAAATATTAAGATGAGTGAAACAAGAGTTGCATGAGAACTGTTTGAAGCTGTCCAGCGTCAAATTTGGCAGATTTTAGCTCCCTCCACCCCATTACAGTTTATATAACATAATATTGATCGTAGCTTGGATTCTTAAACACGTTCTCCCCTATCATTAAGGTTACGCTGAGAGGAATGTTACTTGCAATGGGCACCACTTCAATGAGTGTCATGAAAATAGTTGCATTATGAGCACTTGAAATGTGATACAGGGAAAAAAGAGTATACAATTTCAGCTTTTAATTATGTATGGACAATTCTTTCATTGAGCAAAGAAATGAGCATTGCATGAGCGAGAAAAGGCTTTGAGAAAGACCACTTCTCTAGGGGGAGGGATTCAGATGCCATTGCTTGGACTTGTTGGCTGTTGGTTTATGTGTTCCTATCCTATGACATGTACAAGCTTTATGATAAAGCTCACGAGTGAACCAAGAGTAACATGTGAACTATTTGAAGCTGTCCCAAGTCAAATTTGGCCAATTTTATCCCCCCCCCCAAATACCGTTTATATATTTAAATACTGATAGAAGATTGGATGAGCAAGAAGTGGCTTTAAAGAAAGACAACTTCTCTATTGGAGAGGGATTAAGATACCATTACGGAGACTTGTTGTCTGTTGGTGTATGTGTTCCTATGACATGAACACGCTTATGAGTGGGACAAGACTTACACGGGAACAGTTTAAAGTTGTCCAAAGTAAAACGTTGCCAATTTTACCTCCCCCCACCCTCGATATGGTTTATATAACAAAATACTGATTGTAGGTTGGATTTGAAACACATGCTCTGATAAGACCAGAACCTACTTCTTAGTATTAATTGAAACTGCTCAGAACCAGAGATATAAGAGGAAGAGGATGAAGTAGAAGAGGAAGAAGATAAGGTAGAGAGGAAGATTACTTGAGAGAAACCTAGGTCTCCCGCCCAAGCCCTTGGCCAGAAATCCTCACACAATTCCTGGCTACCCCCCCCCCCCCCTCCAACCCTCCCCTTAACAACCTCTTCTAATCACTGTGGGCCCTTCAACATATCCCCCCTTATATTCCTAGAATATCCCCCCTACGATGCACTTCCCCTAACTACTCCAGCCAGCTGTCCACTCTCTCTAACAACTCCAGATGGTCCAGCGAACCCCCCTTAGAGAATTTCATTGCTGCCCCCGACCATTCCTTTCACACAGCACGCACGAATACCTATCACTACCACCCTTTGAAAGTTCACCTTGTCCTCATGGTAAGGGAATCGATCCCACCTCTTTTTCTTAGCATTTTTATCACAGACAACTTCTAGGTCCCACTTTTTTTCTAGCACAACATGTATTAAGTTTTATGATCTATCCATAGTTGTATTGCAATACTGAGCTTAATAAAATGTCCCCATTAATTCCTTTTGATGCTAACAAATAGGAGAGTCAACGCGACACTCTGCATATAATGCTGAAGTGTTAAAATTGAATCAAAGTGATAGCCCCTTGAATCCTAACAACCATGAACTCCAACTAATACATGAGATGTCGTGGCCCTTCTAGCCATATAATAGGTTGATTACATCCGTCACCGTGAAACATAACACAAGGGAAAAAATAGCATCAAACATGCATGCTTGGGGATTTGTCCCTGTTAGGTCGGGATGGTGATGATGAAGACAAAAACTCAAGAGGGGGTGAATTGTGTACTTCAAAAACTTTGATAGATTCCGAACACCTCTCTTGTCATGCAGCGAACATTTCCTTTTCTCTCAAAGACGAGTAAGCAACGGAAATAAGTAAAGGAAAAGAACACAATGATGTATAGTGGTTCAGGACATAAAGATTCCTTAGTCCGCTCCACCAACACTCTCTCAGCAAGGCATGGTGATACAAATACTTCCACTTCTTTAGATAAGAGGGACTTCTTTAGCTTTCTCTTCTCTTTCTTTTTCCCGTTCATCATGGTTTTGGTAGATATAGAATTCTGCTCAGAGATAACTGACACTTTCTCAAAACTGCACTTCATTGTTGACTCAGGAAAGAATCTCAAGTCTTCAAAACAGAATATCTTCAATGTAGAGAATCCAACAGAAGTGGACCTGTCCCTCTGATACCAATTGAGAGGACCGATTTGGACTTTTTAAACCAATTCCAACTTTTTATCCCTGTACCTCTTGACCTATTAGGATCTTGATTCTCTTGTTCTCTTTTCCCTGTCGCATGGAATAATATAAAAGCAGTATAAATAGCACATGATATTTTTACAAGGTTCACCACTCAATAAGAGCAGTTGCGTCCTTGCCGTGTATGGTAATGACCAGTGCACAGATTCTCCACTATAATGTAGTAACTGTTACAGTGGGTTGACTAGGAAAACAATCCTCTAGCTAGTGTGGCTCCCTACACTTGGAGGAGGGAAGGAAAACAATCCTCTTTCAACTTGCAACGAGTAGGATATAGCCTTACACTCGCTGGTTCTTTATACTGTCAGTGTAGACAGTCTCTTGCAGTCTCTAGCTGGTTCTTGCAGTCTCTTGCAGTCTCTGAAGACAATCTTCTCTATGTTAAAAGAGTTTGCAACACCAAAAGAATCTTCCATCTGTTGAGACCTATTGGATGCTACAGTGCTACTTTGTTCTTTCACAACCTTATTCTTCTCCTTGTTACTTTGCAGCATCCAAGTAACCAACCTCCTCTTTCTCTGCAGCAATCCTGTAAGCTGCACACTTTTCTTCTTCTACTTCTTCGATGCAAAACCTGCTGCACTGAAACCTGCTCTTCTTCACACTTTCTCTTTCAGTGCAAAACCAACTGCACTGAACTCTTCTTCTTCTTCTTGATAAAATCAGAAGTTCTCTTTGTGATTGTTAAATCAATGAAGTCCAACTCAACTTAGCATCATCACAGTTGACCAAAAGCTGGTAAGAACATCTAGCACAACTCACAGCTTGCGCGCCAATCCCTACTTGCGCGCCACCCTGCTTGCGCGCCACAATTGTGCACAACTCACAACTTGCACGCCACTTAGAGTTTAGACACAACACAATTGTTGCACACAACTCTTTGCTTGCGCGCCTCTTACAATTTGCGCGTCACTTCTGCTTGCGCGCCACTTTGCTTGCGCGCCTCCCTACTTGCGCGCCTTATGAATAACTCCCGACTTGCGCGACACTTCAGCTTGTGCGCCATTTTCTACCACTTGCGCGATCAGAGCTCAAATTTTCTCTTAAGTGTTGAGCCTTAAAAAATGAGGAGACTAGTCGTTTATTTATAGGCATTTTGGTGACTTGCGCGCCACATATACTTGCGCGTCGCTCCTACTTGCGCGCCGTTCCATCACTTGCGCGCCACTTTCTTTCTTTTGTCATATTTTGATATGATGATGTTAAAATATGACTTGCGCGCAGCATACACTTGCGCACCGCTTATACTTGCACGCCACTTTTTGACTTGCACGCCAATCTTTAACTTGCGCGCCATTTTCTTTCCTTTGTCATGTTTTGATGTGTTGATCTTGAAATATGACTTGCGCGCACCATGCACTTGCGCGCCACATATACTTGGGCGCCACACTTGCGTGCCAGTTATACTTGCGCGCCACTTTCTTTTCTTTGCCAAAAACACTTCTTTACTCCCCCTATCCATCAGATGATTTTTATCACAAGTTTTCCAAACTTATGATATTTGTGAAATACAAATCAACAAAACATCGTCATAGTTAATCTTTCATGCAAATCAGCTTTCATGATTTTATTGAAATAATGAAATATTGCATAACCCTTAATTCCTCTTCTTCTAAGTTTTTTGGAATATGAATCCCAAAGAACTTCTCACATGGATGATGACTTCAAAAAAACTTCAATCATCTCTCTTCATCCAAAAGTGGAGGCTTGAGGTTTCTTCAAACACCTTCAATGTTGTAGACAATGTATCACCTTTGATACATGTATTTTGAACTTTAAGAACAATGCAAGAATCGTCTGGTTTGAAGGCAATGTGTAATGCATGACCATATTAGAATGCCAAGCCTTTCCACACTCACTCTTCTTCTTCATTCATCATTCTCTATTTCAAATCCTCATTCTTCTTCAATCATCTTCAGATAGATGATACTTCACCATTCTGCTCCAATCATCCTCAAATGGATGATACTTCTCCATTCTTTATTGTTGTAAACAATGTGTCACCTTTGACACAAGTTCTTTGAACTTAGGATCAGTTCAACAATTGTCTGAATTCCATTCTCTATTAACTATAGACCTTCGTCACCTCCTTTATTTTGACCAGTATTGACAACTGTTGACAACAAATACAATCTTCATACACAAAGTGGTCCCAACAATCTCCCCCTTTGTATTTTGTTGTCAATATCTTAAGTCTCCTCAAATGAATGTGTCAATGTAAAAATGAGAATCTTCTCTCCCCCCTTTACTTCTTTCCCCCTTACTTTTCAAACTTTCATGGTAGAGAGGGTATTAGTCCTTAAGCAGTGTGTCATCAATCATTTCACTCTAAGTTTACTTGAGCAAAGCTCGATGTAGAAAACAAGAGGATTTGATTTAGACAACAAGGCTGTCCATTTTCTACTGATCATGATACCTCATGAGATGAGATTCTCATACACTTGTCTTCAAGGGTTTTTCACTTTCATTCCAGGCCGAAGATATTGAATGTGATAGGATATAATCAACCTGAAATTCCTGCACTCCAACAAACGAATCAAAAACATTCAAGTGCAATTGGAAGGATAAGTGGTCTTGGGGCACTTTCATTCTTCTTATGTCACCGAGTGACTTAGTTACTCCCCCTTTGTAAAAAAATCTTTATTTTGAGTAACCAAGGAAGAGAGATTAAGAAATGACATACCTTTTCCAATGACATAGTCCTCAAACAATCTTCCGAGTAGTTGAATTTAATACCAACTAAAGTTGATACTTATTGAGATAATGACTCTGGAAGTTCTTAACGTGTCTCCCTCTTAAGGGAACACTTTTCATCACTGTTTCTCAGGTTCTCCCCCTAAGATCTTGTTTCACCTTCAATTCCCTGTATTATAAGAACAAAATACAATACACAAAAATTCAAGGGAATAAGGTGGATCCTCGATCCATCAATGTGAACAACAAGGGTGAAATGATTTTCTCAACCCAGATGCTCCATTCTTCACACTTTCACAACTGATCTTCAATGCTGACTGTGATTGTGTGGACCTTACTATTTCTTTCATCTCTTTGTGTGTGAATCTTCTTTCTTCAAGGGCTTTCAAAGCACTAGAATCTCCTGGTGCAACTTTCATCTTCTTGAGGAATTTTTGTTGGGATGGAATAAGTTCAAATCATTTTCTAACAATATGACCAACCTTGTTGCACCTCACACACACAACTTCTTTGTCTTCATGTAGAATTTTCTTTTTGTTTTTAGCACTAGCTTTATCATGTGCATCTTCCATCTTTCTCATTGTCTCCAAATCTTTTGGCCAGATAACTAATACATCATTAGGAATTGAGGCATCAAGATTGGATCTTCTACATGGCTTCTTCTGAGTGACATTCTTCTTAATAGTTCTTTTGGATGCACTACCTCTCATCTTCTTGGATTTAGAGTCCAAGGACTTCTCAACTTTTCTCCTTGGATTCTTCTTGGGAGTGCTTGTTTTTCCAAAATTCTTCTGACTACTTCCCAAGGATGCTTCTTCTTTCTTAGCTATCTCCTGTGATCTTCTTTTCTTATCAGCTTTGGGTACCTGTTGAAATGAACATGCACCATTCATGTGACTACTCTTATTGCATACATCACAGATGTAATCTAACATTCCAAATCTGTTTGCAGTATACAGATGCTTCTGGATCTGTGAATGTTGCTTATTCTTCTCTGGTGTTCTCCCCCTTGAGATGGGCTTTCTCTGTGCTTTTTCATTTAAGGGATTGTACCAACAATCCAGTGCATAATGTTCAAATCTTTTACAACACCAACATTTATGACTTCTTGATACATTCTTTATAAGGTTGCTGAGTCTTCTTCTTGATGTGTTGTGCTCTCTATGGGGAGCTATCATCCACACTCTTCTTCCTATCCACCCTAGCCATGGTGGTAGGCATCTCATCACCTTTTCTCATCCATACTTATTTAGAGTTTTTCTTCCAACCTGTACATTTTATAGAAACAGTTTTAGAAACATTAGTACAAGTTTTTCTTCCAACCTGTACATTTTTGATAAATCAATGAGTGATGTCATGATCTTTTTATCACATGTTGGAGATCTTTTGACAGTAGAATCCTCCAGTGAGCATTGAGTACTAACAACTATTTTCTTCTTTTGTGGAGACTTAATATGTGTCTTCTCAAGATTGGTCAACTGAGGTTCCAACTCTAGACATCTCATATTGATGATGACTTTTTGGTCTTCGATCATAGTCATCTTATCTTCACAAGCCTTCTTCAATATTTCAACTTTCTCTTCATGCATCTTTACTTTGTTTTCTAACAAAGAGTCATGTTCCTTGATATTCTTGAAATTTTCTTCCAGATATAACTTTTTGACTTCAGTGCTCATTTTCAGCTCATCTTCAAGTGCATGGATCTTTTCTTCCAGAGTCTTATTGACTCCCTCTTTCTCCTCAACTCCTTTGAGCCATTTTGATGAACTTATTTCAAATTCCCTTTTTGTTGCTTCAAACGCTCCAACTTGTCTGGAGAGCTTTATGTAACACCCCAAGCTTCCACGATACGTTTCCCTTTGAATAATGCAGTAGCTTGCGTTGTACGCAATTTGGAGTTTTAACACACCACGACCAATCAAACTAGCCGTTATAAATAGTAATAACCACTTTTTTGAAATTTTATAAATTTTATTTTTCGAAATGGACTTAATTTTTGAATTCGGAATATCGAAATTAGTTTAGGGTGAATTTTTGGTACTTTTCTGAAAACTTTCAATTTTTGATGAATAGTGAAAAATACTAAATTTTAATTAAAAACAACTTTTTTAATCAAAATAATTTAGTGGTAAATTATACATTTGAGTGGTTTTAAAGATCATTAGATTATATTTTTATCATTTAATATAATTTAGGTCATTGTATGTAATTTCACATTTAAACTGGACATAAACAAGTGTCAATCTTTTGATAGTTATTATTTTTAAAAACACGCTTTTTGTTTTGACAATGAGAATTAATTTTAAATTAATTTCTGCCACTTCTGTGTTTTGAATTTGGAAAAATGGATTTCATATTTGGAATCATGAGGTCCAAATTTTGTGAATAAGTAACTTTTATTTTTAGATATTATGAATAATTATTTCGGTAAATATTTTATTTACCATGGTTAAAAGGTAAATCCGGTAAATAAGGGTAAAAAATGATATTATAATAATTGTAGAATGATAAAATAGGAGAAACCGAACCCCCCAAGGTGTTCTCTCTAAAGGAGCCCTTGGGGTGCTTTTATAATGAATAATTAAGACCACACCGGACTTCAAGTCCGATGTGGGATGCAGACCCCAACACTCCCCCTCAAGCTAGATACCTAGCTTGAACACATAAAGAAAAAACAAAGCAAGCAACAAGGTGCAAACACTCCCCCTCAAGCTGGACATACCCAGCTTGATGACAAAACAAGACGAAATAAAATATAAAGCTGATGCTGCTGTTCCCCCTAACGATCGAAGCTCCCCTGCAGGATGATGGATAGATGATGTCGCGGACGCAGCAGATGAACCACTCAGACCGGGCCGATTGACGGAGCGCCAGGAAATGCCGCACTAGTGGAGCCGGTTGATGAGATGCCGGGAAATCCATACTAGCACCGGGAAAACCACACTTGCGGGGCCGGTGACGGGAGGCGGGGATTTCGCAGAATTGTTGCGGGAACTGGCGGCGCCAACGAGCCCAAATCCTAAGTGGTTGAGCTGCTGCACCAGCGCATGGGCGTGAACGGATGAAAATCGGGCTGCTGGAGGGGCCGGCAGGGGTGGAGGCCGACTGTTGGAGGAGCCGGCAGGGGTCGAGATCGGCTGCTGGAGGTGCCAGGGGGAGAGATCCGCCGGGAGGGGGGGCTTCCTTGCAGAGCAGCGCACTGGAGGGCGTCATGCAAGGTGGAGCAGCTAGACAGCAACAGAACGGGCGGGAGACTCACACAGGAGGCGGAGCCGGGAAAAGTAGAGGTGCTGGGATTGGGATGGAAGGCAGAGGAGTTCGCCTAGAGCGGAGAAGGAGGGGCAGGATGCATGGGAGAAGCGCCGTGAGTCGCGTGGGGAAGGGCAGGCTGCATGGTAGAACCGCTGGCTGGGAGCCGCCGAGGGGGAAGTCGGAGCGTCGGTCGAGCGTGCCTGGACGTGGGGAGATGCGGGAGCCGCGCAGGAGATGCAGGAGCGGGTGCCGACAGTTGCGGGGAGTCGAAAAGACTGCCGGGGAGTCTGAAAGACCGCCGGGGAGTCTGAAAGACCGCCGGGGAGCCGGAAAGACTGTCGGGGAGGGCGGGATTGGCGGAGGAGGCGGGGCCGGATGTCGCCGGGAGGCCGCAGGAGAGACGGCGGTGGGGAGAGGGCAGTCGCCGAGCGAGAGCCGCACATGGATCGCGACGGGAGGAAGGATCCGACGCGTTGCAACGATGAAGGCCGGGAGGGCTCTACTCGGGCAGTACTTAGGGCCGCTGTCGGGTGGAGGAGCAGACGAGAATGGGAGGCGCGAGTCGAGCGGGAGCCGGGATCAGGACGAGAGGCCGCTGGAAGGGCGCCGGACAGAGATCGGGACGCCGTCGGGAAGAGAGGCCGCGGGAAGGCGGAAGGAGCCGCCGGACAGACCGCCGTTGGGATCTGGAAGCACGACGGGTGGCGCGACCTAGGCGGGAGGGCCGTGAGCCGGCAGGCGCCGGGAAAAAAAAGAGGGAGCCGTCGGAATGGGGTCGTCGCGCACAGTGGGGAAGGTTGCCGAGGATGCAGGGTAGCGGCGCAACGGAGGAAGAAGCCGACAGGGGGAGATCCGCCGGGAGGAAGCAGTTGCCGGACAGGAGGAGTGCTGCCTGGAAACGAGCCCGAAGGGGGGGATTCCGCCGGATGGGAGGGATAGCCGGCAGGGGGGGGCGGCGGGAGATACCTATGGCTTGATGGCCATGGAGGCCGCCGCCCCTCCAACTGGGAGAAACCCTAGAGGCCGACGGGGAAAAAAATAGATGGAAGGGGGTCGGGATTAGGTTCCCTCTAATACCATGTAGAATGATAAAATAGGAGAAACCGACCCCCCAAGGTGTTCTCTCTAAAGGAGCAATTGGGGTGCTTTTATAATGAATAATTAAGACCACACCGGACCTCAAGTCCGATGTGGGATGCAGACTCCAACACCCCCTCAAACTAGGTACCTAGCTTGAACACATAAAGAAAAAACAAAGCAAGCAACATGGTGCAAACACTCCCACTCAAGCTGGACATACCCAGCTTGATGACAAAACAAGACGAAATAAAATATAAAGCTGCTGCTGCTGCTCCCCCTCACGATCGAAGCTCCCTCACAGGATGATGGATGGATGATGTCGTGGACACAGCAGATGAACCACTCAGACCGGGCCGATTGACGGAGCGCCAGGAAATGCCCCACTAGTGGGGCCGGTCGATGAGACGCCGGGAAATCCATACTAGCACCGGGAAAGCTGCTCTTGCGGGGCCGGTGACGGGAGGCGGGGATTCCGCAGAAGTGTTGCGGGATTTGGCGGCGCCATAGGGCCCGAACCCAAGGTGGTCGAGCAGCTGCGCCACGGTGGAGGAAGCGCGAAGGCGTGCCGGCGGACAGTGAGCGCGCAGAAATGGTTCCGCCAGGAAAAGGAGGTGGCTGCCGGGAGAGCAGCGCAGGCAGAGGGGATCGGCTTGATGGCAGAGCTGCCGCAGAATGCAAGGGGCCGGCAACGGATGACCGGGACGACGAGGCGCAGTAGCTGTTGCACAGGGAGTCGGCGCTGCTGGAAGTAGGAGAGGCGCGTCGGGAGCCGAGAGAGCCCTTGGAAAGCGGGAGTCGGGACTGCCGCTGTCGCAGGAGAAGGGTTGTCTAGGGCTTGTGGAGTTGGCGTAAGAGGGGGCTTGGGGATTCTGAGCAAGAAGGGCCGCTGAGGAGGCGCCTCAAGATCGGGAGACCCTGGGGATTGGGAGGTGCGACAGAAGTCCGGCAGCGGGGGGGATCCGTCGGGAGGGGATCTGCTTCAGAGGGGTGGAGTGCCGCGAGGCAAGCACCTGGACGAAGCCGACAGGGAGCAGCGTGAAGAGGCGGGCCGTCGGGCGAGCACCTGGGCGACGACGCCGGGAAAAAAACAGGAGGGTGGATTCTGCCGGGATCGGGTGGTGCGACCTAAGGCGGGGTCGACGTGCGCAGCGAGGAGGGAACCGACGTCGTTGTGCGAAGAGGAGGAACCGGGGAGGAGCGGGCAATCGCTGCAAATCCGTGCGGGGAAGGTGGGCCACTGGAGGCGTCGCGCGCAGAGGAGGGCCGCCGGGGGGGGGGGGGGGCTGTTGGTGGCGTCGCGTGTCGCGCGCAGAGGAAGAGGGCCACCGGAGCCGCAGGAGGCGTCGCGATTGGAGGCGGGCCGACGGGAGGCGCAGGGAGCTGGGAGCCGGAGGGCAGCAGCGAGCTGCCGGGATGGGGCCGTCGTGTTGGAGCGAGCCGCTGGATAGAGGCTGGCTGTGAGAGAACTGTCGGAGATGAGGCGGGGAGATCCGCTGGGAAAGCCGAAGCAGGGAGGCTGCCTGGGATAGTGGCCGAGCGGCGCTCGGAAGGGATAACCGGCAGGGGGGCGGCGGAGAATACCTATGACTCGCTGGCCATGGAGGCCTTCGTCCCCCAACTGAGAGAAACCCTAGAGGCCGATGGGAAAAAAATAGATGGGAGGGGGTCGGGATTAGGTTCCCTTTGATACCATGTAGAATGATAAAATAAGAGAAACCGAACCCCCCAAGGTGTTCTCTCTAAAGTAGCCATTGGGGTGCTTTTATAATGAATAATTGAGACCACACCGGACCTCAAGTCCGATGTGAGATGCAAACTCCAACAATAATATTAAATTACCCTAACATGTGTCTTATTCCTATTGGTTGATACATGTCCGACCATGAGTATCATTGGGTCGATTTTGGGACCTCATGGAGCCACTTGAGAGTGATAATGACACTTTATATTAATTAATTTAAAGTAAAGACAGAATGACATAAACATATATATTTTAGTAAAACAATTTTTAAATGGGGTTATATAAGTTATCTTTTCGACTATAAATAATAATTAGAAAGTTAAAAAGATTTCCTACATAATTTTATTTTATTTATAATTTTTAGATATTAAATAATTAAATTTATTTATGACACAATGGTGATGCGGTAATTACCTTATTAATGAAAGAATCAAATAAATGGTATTATAAATATTAAAATAAATATAATTTCAAAGTTTTTATGACATCCACGAATTTTCTAGGTGAATATAACATGTTAGGGTTGATTCAATGTATTTGGTTCGAAGTAATCAAGTTGTGATGACTTTCATAAAAACCAAATACTAAATAGTGTCAAAATTGATATAAATGAGTTTTTAAAACAAATAATATATTATTAAATTATATAATAGTCCTGAAAACCTAAGGTTCTGTCAAAGAACTTATATAATGATAGGTATATCATTAATGGACCACTTGAGGTTCACTTGACATTTTATAGTAAGTTTATTAACCAATTATTATAATAATACAAGAATACATGGTAAAAGTTAAACTGTTTAACTAAGAGTTAAATCTAAAAGATAAGGTTAATATGGTGAACCAAACTTGTCTAAAACCTATTGGTTGTGAGGTTTTCGACCCATATCCGCCTTAGCCTCAAAATAAATCATTTTGGAGCCATTAGAAACCAAAAATGATTTTATTATAAAATAATATTTCAATCTTTTCCTAAGGTGCTCCTCACCTCTCTTATAAAAGGGCACTTCCCTTTCTCTCAAAATCATACCTCCAAAGCCATTTGGCTCGGCTAACCCCTGCCCAAATATCCTTCCAATTTCCCTCACTTCAACTTAAAGGGCTTAGTTTGATCAGAAAGCCAACCTAAAGAGCCCTTTTGATCAACTCAAAAGGAAACACCCGAAGAAGAGGTAATAATTTCACCACCATCTTTCAAGTTCTTTTCTTCTTCCACTTCTATTTCTTTGTTGTTTTCATTCTAAAATAATAACTCCAGTATCTTCTATATACTGTGATGTTATTATAAAAATGGTACAACCATATTCATTATTCTATCCATCATATGAATGACAAAGTCACCGTACATGCGTACGTATGACTTACCGTTTCTACGTCGTGGTGTAGTTTGTTATTCAAACACTTCTGTTCATGGTGAATTCCCCTTACCTCAATGTGAGGTGGAGACATTTTTTTATAGATGAGTAAAACTAATTACAAGGAGGGTAAGTCCGATGTGAGACTCAGAAATATCCATTAAACTGAAATGGGGTCCAACTCTCCCCCTCAAGCTGGACATGCCCAGATTGGATTGAGTCCCACAAAGAAAAAAGACAAGACACAAAGACCATCTCAGACTCCCCCTCAAGCTGGGCCATGGAGGATGTGAATACTCAACCAGGTAGTGAGAGTCAAGACGAGCTCCCGGGAGGCCTTTGGTGAAGAGGTCAGCAAGCTGATCCGCCGTCGAAATATGGCCAAAGCTGATATGGTTCTGCTCGAGATGGTGGCGAAGAAAGTGGCAGTCCACCTCGATATGCTTCGTCCGTTCATGGAGACGGGATTAGAGGCAATCTTTGTGGCTGCCTGATTGTCACACCAGATATGAGCAGAAGTCTGTGCCGGGAAGCCGAGCTCTTGGAGGAGGTGACAGAGCCAGAGGATCTCAGTGGTGACCGTGGCCATGGCGCGGTATTCGGCCTTGGCACTCGATCTGGAGACGACAGTTTTCTTCTTATTGCGCCAGAAGATTAGGTTACCGGCGAAGAACACGACAAATCCCAAAGTAGGCTTACGGGTAGCGAGACAACCGACATAGTCCGCATCAAAGAAGGCCTCAACATCAAGATGAGCATGATGTGAGTACCGAAGGCCATGTGCAGGGTCTTTCTTGATGTATTTGGCAATGCGGAGGACAACATTCCACTGAGATCTGGTTGGATGCTCCATGAACTGGTTGACTTTGTCAACTGCGCAGGCAATGTTAGGTCGCGTCATGGTGAGGTAGTTAAGTTTACCCACCAGACGTCGATAGCTCTCGGGATGAGGAAATGGTTCCGAGTTGGTATGGAGAGATCGTTCCCCAGGCTCAAGTGGAGTGTCCACTGCAGTCGCTGTGCTCAAACCTGCATCCTGCAAGATATCAAGAGCATATTTGCGTTGGCAGAGAGAGTAGTGTCCTCAGAACGGGAGACCTCGATGCCAAGGAAGTAGGTGAGGGGACCCAAATCTTTGGTGTGAAAGTGGTGGTGGAGGTGCGCCTTGAGGTTGGCGATTCCTGTGGAGTCGCTCCCTGTGATGATGATATCATCAACATAGACCACGAGCAAGATACAGCCATGCATCGTCGTACGGAAGAAGCTGGTGTGATCTTTTATACTGCAAGAGAGGCTAAAGGCTGTGACGACTGTGCTGAAGCGGCCGAACCAAGCCCGAGGAGACTGCTTGAGGCTATAAAGGGAGCGACGAAGGCGGCAGACATGGGAGTCGGCACCAGATGCAGAAAAGCCAAGGGGCTGCTGCAGGTAGACCTCTTCGTCAAGAAAGCCATGGAGAAAGGCATTGTTGACATCTAGTTGATGAAGCGACAGTGATGATGAGCAGCCAGAGATATGAACAGGCGGACAAAGGCCATCTTGGCTACCGGAGAGAAGGTCTCAAAGTAATCGATGCCATATGTCTGAGCAAAACCCTTCGCCACAAGCTGGGCTTTGAGGCGACAAAGAGAGCCATCGGGATTGAGACAGATTGTATATATCCATTTGCAGCCGACCGCCTGTTTGCCCGTGGCTGGTGGAGCGGGGTGCCGGGGAACCGCCTGAGGGAGATGGGTTTGCCGGGAGGAGACGCCGGGCTGATGGGAGAGGCGGAGCAGTTGCGGGAGAGGTGGAGCCGTCCGGTCCGGTCGCCTGGAGAAGCGGGAGCCGGTGCAGGCAGTTGCGGGATCTGAAAAAAAAACGTCGGGGAATGTGGGAGCTGTTGAGGAGGCCGGCGCAGGTGGAGCCGCGTCAGAAGGAACGCCGGACCTGGAGAAGGGCGTCGGGATGTGGAGGGCGGCGCCGATATCTGCAGCGGGACGATCCGTCGCGGGATTGCTGGGAGAGAGGGAGACCGTCGGGATTTGTTGCGCGACGAGATCTGGAGGCGGCCGAGGTTTGCTGCGCAACGGGAGAGCGCAGGGAAGCCGCGATGGAAGGAGGAACTGGCAGGGAAGCGCCGCATGGGAATGAGGGTCGACGCGCAGGAGGGAGATCCGACGGGAAGGAGTTGCCGGCAGAGAACCGCCGGGAAGAAGCGTCGGGCGCTGAGGGAGATAGGCGGGGCCGGACAGAACCGGGAATCCGCAGGGGAGGGAGGGTTCGGGATTAATTTCCCTCTGATACCATGTTCATGGTGAATTCCCCTTACCTCAATGTGAGGTGGAGACATTCTTTTATAGATGAGTAAAACTAATTACAAGGAGGGTAAGTCCGATGTGGGACTCAGAAATACCCATTAAACTTAAATGGGGTCCAACAACTTCATTATTTGGATGGGTATAATAATGAGTATAACTGATGTAAATAATAAATATAACATGTTAATGATTTTGTATATATGATATACCATTCAATTACATACGATTTCACCATCAATATAATGGCATTGCCGCTCGTGCGTACGTACGGATTACCGTCTTCACGAACGCGATGAGATTAATTCCCCATCGTAATCATTCAAGAATAATTTTTATTTTATGATTAAAAATAATGTTTAAGAACTTAATATCATTCTGAATATGAATAAAATACATCATATCCATAACAAACATGACTTACGTAACCGATCATATAAAGGAAAACATATCAGTTAACACCCGAAACGATGATACTACTGAAATATTATTAACAAAGCAATTTTAGAGGATCATATATGATATCATATTTATGTATATAGTTATTGTATGATTTAATAACAATGTATTAACTATTATACAGGAGGTTAACATACCATCGACTAAGGAAAAGTACAAGGTAAAGGGTTAATTTCACAATCTTTTTATTATCCGAGGTTGTTTTTACGTAAGTATCTATTGAGAGCTCTTTATCATCCACATCAGTGTTTTCTTAAAAATGTAATTCAAAACATTTTTACTATTTACTATACTATGGGTTAAAGTCATTTATACCCTTATTTGACCATATATGTTTTGAAAGGAATATTCTCGTCGTTTTCCAAACAAGGTACTTTATGACCTTTTCGACAAAATTAAGGTAAAAATGTCTTTTTTTAACTTATACGGCGGGTGTGACTATTTTCCGCCGTTATATCATCGTCGAAGCTTTCCATACAAGCTTATAAGAATATTTTCAAAATAAATGTTTTATTTTATAATTATATGACTTTTAAATGATTTCAAAATAGAAAGACATTTCTCTAAAAAAGTTTTGATGACATCTATGTCAACATCTTTTGATGGATTTTAAGCTTGATCGAGGTTGATTTATTATGATACAAATCTTTCATACTGTATTGAAGGTTTTGTGATATGTTTGATTGTGAATGTGTTATTTTTATACCATTCATGGTTTATGGATAAAGTATTGACATTTCGTATGCTAGTTTTAATATGAATGTTTATGTTATGTTTAAACATTTTCATATGAGGAATGCATTGGACTTAGTAAGTGACGGGTGGAGCCCGCTATAGCTCCTCGATGCATCGGTTGGTCTCATGAGACAAACTAGTGTCTTGACACAAGGCCTTGACAAAATCTTATTTGTAGTCTTTGCACAAGGCCTTGACTATGTGGTTATGAAGTCTGACATTATGCATTCCATCATTATGAAAGTGACTATTGATATTGCATGTGATTATTCGACTAGTAGAATATCAATGTGATTAAGTAAATGACATTATTTGATTTTATCTTTGTCATATTATGTTGAAGTTTAAGTTTAAAAGACTTTTGTTTAGTCTTATACATTGCCTTAAATGTTTATGCTTATTTATAAAAGTTTCCGCTATATCGTTATTCTTACTGAGCATCTGAGCTCACCCCTTTCTATGTTTTATTTTTCCCAAGATGTGAAGAAGTATTTTATGGTTGACCTGCAAGGATAGACTATAAGGATATAAGTGTGTTCAAAAGGGGACAAAATGTTGTTGATGTTTTTATTTCATGATGTAATGTAAAACTTATGAATATATCTAGTACTTCCAATGCTACTAAACTGATCGGTCTTTCAGGACATGATTCCTTGTATCATGCCAATGTTTTGTAATAATGCACCGACTCTGGGTAACTGGGGTCGGGGCGTTATACTTTAAACATTCAACATTTTTTGCTTGCAAGCCGTTCTCCAAAACATCATTTTCTTCTTGCAGCTGGGTGACATTTTCTTGCATACATTGAAATACTCCACAAACAAGAGATGCACTTTCTTCAGGGATATCATGCAGAATAGCTCTTAATCTGTCAACTAATAATTCTTGAGAGGTTGTAGATTGATCATCATCGCTTGTGCTAGCATTTTCATCATGAGAATAATTTTCAAATGTACTAACACGTATCTCCTGATCACTAGAGGTAGGAAGGTTGTCCATATTCTTGGTGAAAACATGAGCCACTATCTCATTACTTTTCATGTCTGATATGTCCTCATTGTCAGCAAGGCATGGAGATAGATACTTCCTCTTCTTTAGATAAGAGGGACTTCTTCTTCACCTTTCTCTTCTCTTTCTTTTTCTTTTTCCTGTTCATTATGGTTTTGGTAGATATAGAATTCTGCTCAGAGATAACTGGACTCTTCCTCAAAACTGCACTTCATTGTTGACTCAGGAAAGAATCTCAAGTCTTCAAAACAGAACATTTTCAATGTAGAGAATCTAACAAAGGTGAACCTGTCACTCTGATACCAATTGAGAGGATCAGTTTGGGATATGCCTAACACTGAGAGGGGGGTGAATCAATGTTGGGGGCTTTTTAAACAAATTTTTAACCTTTTATCCCTGTACCTCTTGACCTATTAGGATCTTGATTCTCTTGTTCTCTTTTCCCTGTCGCATGCAATAATATGAAAACAGTCAAAATAGCACATGATATTTTTACAAGGTTCACCCCTCAATAAGTGCAGCTACGTCCTTGTTGTGTCTGGTAATGACCAGTGCACGGATTCTCCACTATAATGTAGTAACTGTTACAATGGGTTGGCTAGGAAAACAATCCTCTAGCCAGTGTGGCTCCCTACATTTGGAGGAGGGAAGGAAAACAATCCTCTTCCAACTTGCAATGAGTAGGATATAGCCTTACACTCACTGGTTCTTTATACTGCCAGTGTAGACAGTCTCTTGTAGCCTCTAGCTGGTTCTTTATACTACATCTGAAAACAGTCTTCTCTCTGTTAAAACAATCCCCCTACTTGCGTGCCACGCTACTTGCGCGCCACGCTACATGCACGCCTTATTAATAACTCCCGACTTGCGGGACACTTCTGCTTGCGGGACACTTCTGCTACTTGCGCGATCAGAGCTCAAATTTTCTCGTAAGTGTTGAGCCTTAAAAAATGGGGAGGCTAGTCGTCTATTTATAGGCATTTTGGTGACTTGCGCGCCACATGCACTTGCGTGCTGTTCCTACTTGCGCGCCGCATCATCACTTGCGCGCCACTTTCTTTACTTTGTCATATTTTGATGTGATGATGTTAAAATATAACTTGTGCGCAACATACACTTGCGCACCGCTTATACTTGCGCGCCACTTTTTGATTGCGCGTCAATCTTTTACTTCTTTTACTTGCGCGCCACTTTCTTTTCTTTGTCATATTTTGTTGTGTTGATCTTGAAATATGACTTGCACGCAACATGCACTTGCGCGCCACATATACTTGCGCGCCACACTTGCGCACCATTTTCTTTCCTTTGCCAAAAACACTTCTTTACTCCTTCTATCCATCATAAGGCTTTCATCACAAGTTCTCCAAACTTATGATATTTGTGAAATACAAATCAGCAAAGCATTGTCATAGTTAATCTTTCATGCAAATCAGCTTCCATGATTTTATTGAAATAATGAAATATTGCATGACCCTTAATTCCTCTTCTTCTTCTAAGCTTTTTGGAATATGAATCCCAAAGAACTTCTCACACGGATGATGACTTCAAAAGAACTTCAATCATCTCTCTTCATCCAAAAGTGGAGGCTTGAGGTTTCTTCAAACATCTTCAATGTTGTAGACAATGTATCACCTTTGATACATGTATTTTGAACTTTAAGAACAGTGCAATAATCGTCTGGTTTGAAGGCAAGCCTTTCCACACTCTTCTTCTTCAACTATCATTCTCTACTTCAAATCCTCATTCTTCTTCAATCGTCTTCAGATAGATGATACTTCACCATTTTGCTCCAATCATCCTTAAATGGATGATACTTCTCCATTCTTTATTGTTGTAAACAATGTATCACCTTTGACACAAGTTTTTTGAACTTAGGATCAGTTCAACAATCGTTTGAATTCCATTCTCCATTAGCCATGGAGATCTTCTTCATCTCCTTCTTCATTTTGACCAGTATTGACAACTGTTGACAACAAATACAATCTTCATGCACAAAGTGGTCTCAACATTTCGAAAACACAAAAAATAGAGAAAAAACAATTTCGGAGTGCATACTTTTCACAAAAAAAAAGTGAGCCCTACTTATCGTTAAAAGAAAAATAGAATCAAATCAATGACCACGTTGATGGATGAGGTGGAGGAGCGCATACTGTGGATCAACGCCATGCTATATAAGACATCGCAGGATCATATTCAGTTCCAACTATGCAACTTGGCTGCGTCGTTTGCGGGAGATGCCGCCTCATGAGGAGGAGCAACCTTCACTCCCGTCAGCGATGATTGCACCGCAGTAGCAGGAGTCGTCTGTTTTTGACTACTGTACTCCATGTGATTTGGCCAACTTGCAACAACCAACCGAGGAGTGCATTTCATCCCCACCGATCTGACTGATGGAGCACCAGGGAAGGTTACTGACATCAACGGGGGACGCTTGGACAATGACCCAAGGAGCTTAGGCCGCACTCGGGAAATTCTGGTTGTCAATCCAGTCCGTTGCTTTTTTCTGGAGGTCGCATGGTGAGTGGGTGACCCATGCCAACGTGCGGAGCATTTGGGAGATAGCTTGGTATACCTGGGTGGAGAGGTGGCATGCTAACGGACCACAACAACTCGGTCCGATGGCAGTGGTGCTGCTTGGTTCTGCCCCAAGCGCAAAACTCAGGGCAGCGAATATGGGAGATTGCTTGACTCGCCTACGTGGCAGAACCACCTTTCTTCAGTCCTGAGGGCAATACTCTTTAAGGGGTGACGAATGATAGGAACCTATGAGCTGGAGCCAGTTAAGGGGTATGTTTGTCTTTTTATAGGGTTTGTTAGGAAGTGGGGGGTTTGGTTTTGGGATTCTGTTGGGGGGGATATTATTTGTTAGGGGGATGGGGACCACGAGGAGGTTGGGAATCCGTTATAAATTAGAATGCACGGGGGAGAGAGCACGGGGGGGGGGGGAGCGAAGAGAATATTTCGAATCAGTCTTGTGCTTGGGAATCGACTGAAAGGCTTGGGCGGAAGTCTTCTGATCTTCTTCCTCCTTCTACATGTAATTCTGTTGATATACAAGTAGTCGTTCCTCTTGCTCTATCATACACACACCTTCTCCTCCACTTTCTCTTTCTCTTCTCTATTCTCTATACTTGCACATCAGCAAGCTCTCTCTCATTTCTTTCAAATCTGAATTTCTGATTCAAATTCAAATGATTAACTTCCTCTTCAACTACTCCCATTTCTTGTTGAGTAATCGGATCAATCCAGGCCTTTTAGCCACCTTTGGATATGATTGAGGGGCTTAAAGGATGAAGTCCGAGTAGCCCTTGAAGCACCAAGTGGGCCACATCAGTGAACAACTCAAATTCTGGACATTCTTCATCACCACAACTTGTTGGACTTCACCACAACTTGTTGCAAGCCATTTCAGTTCACCGCTTTGAACTTTTTTAAAACCGTTCTCTAGCCGAGCTTGATCACGACATGTATAAATGTCGTTTCAGTTCAAACTCCATAGCGCTATGCCTTATGCCGCAACATAGTCTCCCTTTATCATTTTAGATGGAGATTTTTCATTCACACGACATGTACCACAACATAGTCTTCCTCGTTTCAATCTCCAGTTGAGAACCACTCTTCCAACCAAGCCGTTTGACTTCCCTGGGAAAAGACCTCTTGACGTTTCGACTTTACTCAAAACGGCCACGGTTGTTTGACCGTGGTGTTGTCGATGTTATTTCATTTCCCAGACATGCACCTTGAGAGTCTCCCCGTTTTGTCTCGCCGTTTCTCTTCTCCTCGCCTTCCAAAACGCCAGTTGCCATGCTGAACTCCTCGTTTTTCTCCCACTGCAGCTTGTTCTCCACTGAACGACAGCATAGTTGGGACTTCTTCAGAACACGGCATGCCAAAATGCCCGTTTCCTGGGTAGCCTAGCTGTTTTGCTTCCTAGACCAACACCACACCCATTTTGGATCTGGCCATGGCGTAGTGGGGCCACCTTAAATTCATTCTTCTCTAAAATCACCTCCATACTTCTTTCTATCACTTCCAATCGATCCCAAACCTTGGAATGAACTTCATCTCTCCTGTAACAACATCAATCAAATGCGATTGAATATGATTCACATAATAACTGATGTGTTGACAATAAAAGCCAACACCAAAGTCATCAAGTCATATCCACTTGATCTTCACTCCAGCAAACTCCCCCCTAGACAAACTCTTCTTGGGGTTCCTTCACCATCTCAACATTTCCAGGTCTCAACTTGGTCTCAACATTGGTTTATATGTTCCTATGGCATGAGCAAAGCTTATGATCAAGCTCACAAATGAACCAAAAAATTACATGAGAACTGTTTGAAGCTGTCCTAAATCAAATTTGGCCAATTTTAGCCCCCCCTTTCAAATACTGTTTATGTAACAGAATACTGATCCTAGGTTGGATGAGCAGGGCTTTGAGAAAGACAACTTCTCCATGGGTGAGGGATTAAGATGCCACTGCTGAGACTTGTTGTATGTTGGTGTATGTGTTCCTATGACATGAACAAGCTTTTTAGTGACACAAGTGTTACACAGGAACTGCTTGAAGCTGTCCAAAGTCAAATTTGCTCAATTTTAGCTCCCCATGCCCCGATACAGTTTATATAACAAAAAACTGATTGTAGGTTGGATTCTGAAACACATGCCCCCCTATCATTGAGGTTGCAATGAGAGAAATGTTACTGGAGATGTGCCCCACTTCAATGAGAGTCGTGAAAATAGTTGCATTATGAGCGCTTGAAATGTGATAAATGGGGAAAGGAAGGTATGCATTGATCAAAGAAAAGAACATTGCATGAGCAAGAAAATACTTTGAGAAAAACTTCCTCTCTAGGTGGAGGGATTTAAATGCCACTGCTGAGACTTTGTTGGCTTTTAGTATATGTCTTCCCATGAATGAACAAGCTTATGATAGTTTTCAGTTTGCACAACTCTGGCTTTGTCTTGATAGTGATACTGCCCATCTTGTCCTCTCCCACTTACCCTCTTCCTCTGGCTTATGAATGTTTGTGCATGCAGATGCCTCTCCCAGCTGCTTCTCTTAGTCAGAATATTTTATATTATGATGCTTTTTATCATTCATATTTCATTTTTGGAAAAATATTGTTGTCATAAAACTTCTGTATGTGGGCTATTGTGTTGATTGCTTGTGTGATGCCATCTTGTACATCAGACTGTCTATTATGGATATTATGGTTTCACATTGAACATTTTATTTGGCATCAGAGTTAAGTTCTGTTTTTCTGTTTCTGTGATTTTTAACACTTAAAATCTTGCCATATTCTCTTGTCCACATAAAGTTGATTGCCGTCTTAAGTAATAATGCGTTTATGGCGATTGACCTTTGCAGGTGCTCTGCAACATTCGTGTTTTTGCCAAGGCAATGCCTCCTCTTTTTGCTACGTACTATGAAGACTTCTTCGTATGTTCTTTAGATTCTTACCAGATAAAAGCTTTGAAGCTTGAAATACTGTCTTCGATTGCCACAAAATCATCAATCGCGTACATTTTGCAAGAATTCCAGGTACAGTTTTTTAAGTTTATGATCACATTATTTTTAAGTATTTTAGATTAATAAAATTTTGGTGTTTTGAATGGTAAGGGCATTCTTCTGTAGAATGTTTTGCTTGTGATTTGGTCTAGAAGGCTCTATGGATGAATGTGGTGTTTCTAGGTAGATAGTAAGGTGTCTCTTGCCGTGCCGTTTTGTAAGGTTTTCTGTTCCTCAAGATCATAAATTGAAAAGGAGGGGGAAATACAAATTGAAGTTTCCAGCTTCTGAAACGTTGTTGGTTACTGTGGATTATTCAAATGACGTCTAATTGTTTTCTTTGTTGCTGGTGCTACTTCTTATTTGGTTTGATTTTTTCAGTGGAGCTCCTTCCCTTAATGCCATGCTGCGATTCCACAAAAGATGAGTTGTGAAGAAATATTTTCTTGTAATGTTACATGTGGTCAAATCAAGCTGCATTGGTAAAATAATCAATGAAGGGATATTTTTTAATATGAAATGCAGCTAATTATATATATATTGCAAAGTTGTTTCTTTGATACCTTTCCTTCAATTTATCCAGCTACATTCTATGGAAATCTTGAATTTCTGATGGCCAGTTTCAAGGGTGTTTTGTTTGTTTCTTTGTGTCTTTGATTCCATTTGTCCTCATTAAGTGTCAGGGAATTAGATGCATCCTTCAGCTATTTGTTCACGGGTTTCTACGTTTCATTTCAATGCTTCTATATTTTTGCTATGACGATGAATATTAGGCTGGCTTTCTTTATTCGATTGTAATTAATGAATTAATTCTTAACTTTTAGTTTGTTGTTAGGAATACATCAGAGACCCAGATAGGAGATTTGCTGCTGATACTGTTGCTGCAATTGGGTTATGTGCACAAAAACTCACAGAAGTGACAGACACATGCTTGGAAGGGCTTTTGGCTTTGATGATGCAAGGTCTGGAATTGCCTTCAATGACAAATACTGGGACGATTGAGTAGACCTTAGCATAATATTAATTAAATAATTGGTCTTGCATGCGACATATATGAATCTGCTTGAAAGTCCTCAAAATGTGAAACCCTCGCCCTCAAACATGATGCTGACAATATAACTAGGTTATACATGACTATCCTCAAGAACGTCAACTCCCATTGGATCCTAAAACTAGAAATGTCTAGTGGACAACCTTCTTAAGGCATGAATCCTGGAAAATGATGAAATGATGGCCATGGTAAACCTACATTATTGTTTTCATTTCCATTAACTAATAAATTTATGCCCCATGATAATTTTATTTTTCTTTATTATCGGTGGTGGTTATGATGTATGCTTATCCTGTTCTGCCATTTAAGTATCCCTTGTCAATAACTTGAGAATCATGAAGTAATTAAACAAAAAAGCTCGAAAAGACACGAGTTTAACATAATTTTTCACAGCCAGTTATATTGCATGATTTTATTATCTTATATTTAAAATTTTGCCAACTTTGCAGAATCTTTGAATAGTGATTTTGCATCTGATGATGGAAAAGGTCAAGTTCTAATACAAGCAATAATTTCCATTAAAGCTATGATAAAGCTAGATCCTCCTAGGCATGAGATGGTATACTTGAATGTTTCTCACTCAAACATTACTGACTTTTTCTGTATTAGCAGTTATCTATTTATCATGTCAGGTCATTGCTGTATTGTATTTACTGTCATTGCATCTAATTCCAGCTCAAAATACACATTCAGAGAAAAGTGGAAAATTTTAATGATTGTTCCTTGGGTTTATTTTTGTTTTCCTTCGAAGGACTGTTTTCTTTTGGTTGTTTTTTTTTCATGGCGGGTTTGATCCCAACTTCCGTATTTGATTGCATTTTGTATTTTTGCCTCCATTTTTCAAATTCTGTTTGCCTTTAAAATGTAAAAGAAATTGGTCAATGGTGGGAAAAGTATTCATTCCCTTTGAGAATTTTGAAGGGGTTCGGGACAACATCAGAAGTTTTATTAACTTATTGAAATGACAAGAAACTTAATATAATTTTTTTATCAACTCAGATAGATGAAACTATAGACTTGTGCAGATCCCGCAAAGTGATGCATTTGCACAAGGCTAAGATTTGGTACAGTTCCTTGATAGCATTATGGTGCTTTTTGTTTTGGCACTTTTGTTACACCTTATGATATAGTTTTCATATACGTGAAATTCATTTTTTTCTTAATTTAAAGTCTTGCACGAAACTTCTTTAGAATATTTTATTGCTTTGTTTTTTACAGTCTTCTTACTCTATATTCAGGTTATAATTCAACTGGTTCGTTCATTGGATTCAATTAAGGTGTCTGCTGCTCGTGCAATGATTATTTGGATCATTGGACAATACAACTCTTCTGGGCCAATTATTCAAAGGATATTAACCACAGTACTCCATTATCTTGCTCACTGCTTTACCTTGGAAGCGATGGAAACAAAGCTTCAGATTCTTAATACTACTGTTAAAGTATCGAATATTCTACACTATCCTGCTTTAAATGTTACTTAATGCTGTTTGCTATTAATTAATAAATTATTTTCTGCTGAGATACGGTTATAGTTCTTGGGGCAATTGAATCAAATCAAACTTCATAATCTATGGTAATTAGGAGTTTATATGGTTAATTTGTGTAATGATGAGACTGTGAATTCAATGTTCTTGTGATTTAGAAAAGCAAGAATGTACGAGTGGTTGGGTGTGTAACTAAATGGAGATTCATGCAGATATGTTAGATGATTTTTTAAGTTTTTGTTTCCAATTTAAAATACGCTGACACGGTAATAAATTGTTCCATATGTTGCTCAATGCATATATTTACTTGTTCTAATGCCTTGTCCTTCTTGTTGTTTTGGCCACTGATGACATTGGTAGGATTCGGGACCTCCCGGGTGAGTGGAAGGTGTATTCTTGGAGAGGCAAAGTCTCCTAGCCAGAGGGAGAACCAACTGCTAGGCCAGGTGGGCTAGGAGAAACAGATTAACAGATTAACAAAGTTAACAAATTGGGAGGGGGGGACCAGTGGGGTCACCTGCTGACATGTGGGAGGAGAGGTAGTGGAGGAATCTCAAGGTTGTTAAGCCACTGGGCTGTTAGGAATCTGTTATAAAGGGGGGGACGTGGGAGAGTGGGGGGCATTCCCTTTTCTGTTATAGAGGGAATCGACTGTAGGCTGTTGCGGAATCACCGGGAGACAGAACGCCAGAAAACGAGAAAACGAAAGAAAGAAAAGCAAACAATGAACACGGCGATTTACGTGGTTCGGGAAAAATCCCTACGTCCACGGGAGAGGCAGAATTTCACTATGATTCGGGAGCACAGAAATTACAGAGGATTTCCAACAATAAAACCCTAACCCGAAATGGGCTACAAATGAAGAAGACGGTCTACTGTTCTGAATAGTAGTCCGCGTTGCAACAGTGATCGGCGGCTCACTTTGTCAAAAGTGCTACAGTGTCTGTCGGCTGGAAGTCAAAAAAGCGCTACAGTACTGTTGACCCCGAAGTCCGCACCGCTATAGTACCTGTCGGTGTCGGTCGGTCAGCTCGACCCGCGAAAGTTGCGGGCCACAAGCATTCGGCCCAACCGGATCGGGCAACACCAATCCAACATAGGCTTGGGCAGGACTTCCCCTGGGGGGAACCTGTAATCTCTCTGTTTTTTCCCCTCCCTGCTGTAATTCCATTTCTCCTCCATTAATACATCTTCCAGTCCTCTGTTCATAACACTTGGTCCGACTTGCTGGATACGAGTAACCAATCCCGCCTGGACAGCATCCACCAACACATCGAGTCGGTTACCTCCATTGCCGCCCTCACCACCACAGTCGACGAGCTCCAGCAGGGACTGCAGGACCTCTGCCAAAACCACTCTGGTATCTCCGGCCACCCACCTCTGTTTGTTCCACCTTCTAGTACGGCTAACCCTCTTGATCCCTCTCCCCTGCCCCGCCGTGTCGAGCTTCCCCTGTTTGATGGTTCGGACCCTCGAGGTTGGCTTACCAGAGCTGAACTCTACTTTAGAATTCACCAAACACCAGAACCATTCTGGCTCCAGCTTGCCCAAGTCAGCATGGAGGGCACAACCATCCATTGGTTCACCATTCTTACAGAGGTTTGTTCAGACTTAACATGGTCTGTTTTCAAACATGAACTACTCGAGCGTTTTAGTGGCCTTCACATCCAAAACCCCTATGAGGAATTAGTGGCCCTCCATCAACATGGCTCCGTTCAGGATTACATTGAACATTATGAATATCTTGCCTCCTTGCTGCCACGTCTTCCGTCTTCCGGAACCACAATACTTGGGTTATTTTTTAAATGGCCTGCAGGAAGATATCCGCTATTGGGTGCGAATTCATAACCTGGATACACGCCTCCAAGCCATGCATTTGGCGTGTAATATTGAATTAGCTCTCCGCCACGGCTCCGCAGGTTCTTCCAAGGTAGCTCCTTGATAGCCTCCAGCAAATCGCGATGCTACTGCTTGGTTTCCTCTGTTTCACTCTTTGCCCCCTCCTCCACCTGCTGGTCGGCTGTTCCCTCGCCCAGAAAAAGTCACTCCGGGGCTATCAGGAGAGCCACCCCGTTTCACCAAACCTGCTGGCTGTGATGTTCGTCACCTCACTCCTCAAGAATGGGATGACCGCCGCAAGAAGGGGCTCTGTTTTCGGTGTGGGTTACCTTACTCACCCACACACCGCTGCTCGGACCTGAAGTTACGGATTCTCATTTTGGGGGAAAATGACACAGACGGTGCTGACACGTTGCTTCCCTCCGAGCCTTTACTTGACCCTCCCCTAGCACCCGACGCCGAGTGCCACCTGCTGGAATTTCAATACCTGAATTTAGGGGGATCCCCCTCACGTTGTTCCCCGCACGCCACCTCTTCTCTCAAAATCAAAGGATCTTTAACGGGGCTTCCTGTTTTACTGCTGGTCGATAGTGGCGCGTCTCATAATTTCATCTCCCCACTTTTAATCCATCTACTTGCTTTTGAGGTGCAGTCCACTCCAACACTTGGTATTAAAATGGGCGATGGCCATCAGACCTGGTCCTTGGGACACTGTCGTCAATTACCTTTGCTTATCGGCAGTTACAATTGTCACCTCGATTTCCATGTCCTTGACATTGGCAGTTTGGATATCATTTTAGGAGTTGCATGACTCCGTACTCTGGGGGAGATCCAGCTAAATTGGCACACTATGACGATGAAATTTTCAGTCGCCCATCACACCTATTGCTTGCAGGGAGCATCATCACGCACTCAGGCCGTAGTTTCCTTACTGGGACAGGCCAAACGCTCACCAGAATCCAGCCATCTTCAGGTACTGCTGGGGGGCAAACCTCCTTGGCATCCCTTGGATTTATCCACTCCATTTCAAGTTATGTACAACAGTTTAACTACTCAGTTTGCACTAGTTTTCAAGGAGTCCCCTGGCCTTCTGCCAAAAAGACCTTGGGATCATGTTATTCGGCTATTTCCCGGCCACGGCCTCGTGGTTGTCCGTCCCTACCGGTACCCCTATGTTCAGAAAAATGAAATCGAGCAGCAGGTTCATAATCTTCTGTTGTCCGGCCTCATTCGGCCTAGCCTTACTGCCTACTCAAGCCCGATATTACCAGTCAAGAAGGACAACTCTTGGCGCATGTGCGTTGATATCGCGCCCTCAACAAAGCTACCATTCCCGACGAGTTCCCCATTCCACTAGTGGAAGAATTACTCGATGAGCTCCATAACGACACTTGTTTCTCTAAACTTGATCTCAAGTTGGGGTATCACTAGATTCGTATGCACGGGGCCGATATTGACAAAACAGTTTTCCGGACTCATCACGGGCATTATGAGTATTTAGTAATGTCGTTTGGCCTTACTAATGCTCCCTCAACTTTTCAGGCCACTACGAATGCCTTATATCAGCCCCTACTTCGTAAGTTTGTGCTAATATTTTTTTATGATATTTTGGTCTACGGCCACAGCTGGACACTCCACCAAGAACATCTTGCTGCTGACCTCCAAATTTTACTCGACAATACATTCTTCCTAAACTCCAAGAAATGCCAATTTTTCCATCAGCAACTCGAGTATTTGGGTCATATTATCTCCGGCCAAGGCGTCGCTATGGATCCGGCCAAAGTCCAGGCTGTACTTGACTGGCCTCAGCCGACTACTCTTTGAGGAGTCCGTGGTTTTCTTGGTTTAACCAGCTATTATAGTCGTTTTATCCCAAATTATGGCGTCATTGCTCAACCTCTCACAGCCCTCACCAAGAAAGATGGGTTTCACTGGCCTCCTGCGGCGCAACAGGCTTTCAGCCATTTACAACAGCTTGTCACTCAGGCCCCTCTTCTCCTTCATTCGGATTTTTCTTTTGTTTTTGAGCTGGAATGTGACGCGTCTGGCCACGACATTGGCGTTGTCCTTATGCAGCATCAGCTGCCGATTGCCTATTTTAGCAAGGCTCTATCCCCTTGGACGTTGGCTAAATCCACCTATGAGAAGGAACTGATGGCTCTTGTCCTTGTCATCCAACATTGGCACCCCTACCTCTTGGGCCGCCCTTTTGTGGTTTATTCCGACCAACGTAGTCTCAAGTTTCTTCTCCAACAACGCATTACAACTGCTGATCAACAGTGCTGGCTTGCTAAACTTTTGGGGTACCACTTTGAAATTAAATATAAACCGGGTCGGATAAATTCTGCTGCGGACGCCTTATCCCGTTGTCATGATTTTGCTGCTTTGGTTTTTATTCAGTCAGTTCCTCAATGGGCAGACGGCCGCGACCTGCTCAAAGACATTGATGCCGATTCCCACCTCCAAAGCATAATCCACACCCTTCAGGACAACCATCCCTCCTATTCAGGCTACCATCTTTGACAAGGCATTTTATTCTACAAAAACCATCTTGTTCTTTCAGCCTCCTCTCCTTGGATATCGACACTTTTAGCTGAACACGATTCCTCTCCGGAAGGGGGCCATTCTGGTTTTTATCGCACTTACCGCCGCCTCGCTGCTACACTTTACTGGCCGGGTATGAAGGCTGCTGAAAGAGCGCTGTCGTGGGCGCCCTCAAATGATTAGTGTGATTTTGGGGTACTTAGGTGCAGCAGAGTGGCTGACCAAGGTCGTTTCTCAAAGGAGGAAGTAAATTAAAACAATTTCTTAAAGGTATTCTAAAAATAAAATAGAATAGAATTAAAACACTACTTGAAAGGATGAAGGTTGTTTAAAGTTTATAAATCTAGAAGAAGTTTGCTGGAAGAAGATTGCATTTTTTTTTGTTTTTAATTTTGAAATGAAGTTTGATTAAAAAGACACAACAAGAAGATGTTTTTTTTAGAAAATATTTTAAAAGGCGTAATCGATCTAACTCTACCTCTTCACTCTATTATTAATCATTATCATTTAAATTAACATTCACTTAATTATGATCCCTTAATTTGTTAAACCCCGAACCCTACGAGAATTAACTTTACCACGAAGATGATGTGAATTTAACCCGAGGCTAACTTCAGAACATTCAATCGCAACACCCTGCTTTGATTGATGTTCTAAGATTAGCTTATGGTCAGTGGTAAATTAAGGCACATTTCCCCTCTGGAAATTAGAATTAATTGAGTTTAGGGATTATATTTGAACACTACAAATTGATCCCGTATGGTTTTGTATAATCGATTAAGTTCGCACTCTCACAATTTACACAAAATCTCGTCCTCGCGTGTTTTTGTGTTAATTGTTCAATTGCTTGCTTAGTTTCAATTAAATTAAAAACTCAATTAATTGATCATATTATGTGACTTACAGTATATCATTGATTCAAAATAAATGAATGTAGAAGGTAAGAGATAGATCGATTACTAAAAGACCTACTCTTCCATGGGTGGCGTAATCATCGTAGAAGCGAATTGCATTTGCAACGGTTTATAATGGGTATAACCCAATAACGCTTCTACTCAAGAATTCCAGCCCAGAGGAAGATTAAGAGAATAAGAAATTTAAACAAAACAGAAGAAAAGAGAAGAAATAATAGAAGAACAAAGAAGTTTATTATGAAAACACAAACATTACAACATGAGGAATAAGAATAAGGCCTTCGACGAAAGGGATCCTTGCTTCAAGAGCTACCCTTATTGAATTGCTTGAAGAATTGGAGTGGAACCTCTTCTCCTCTGCCCTAAACTTCCCAATGCACGTCCCAACCCTTACAAATGATAAAAACTCTAATTTATAGAGGGTAGGGGAGGAGATGTTACAAGTGGTTTCAAGTGTGAATGTGAAAATTCGGCCAAATATTTTAATCCAACTTGCACTGCCCATTTGACCACCGAAACGCGTGAATCAACTCTTCTTCCAGAAGGATCATATGTGCGAATATGGGTCCTCTATCTCCTCTCAAAATTTGGGCTCAATCCAAGCCCAGATGAAGGAGTTATGGCTGAAATACAGAAGCTTCTCCATTCTAGCGTGTCCAGCCCACCTTTGACTTTATGGCCCAATTACTTCATCCAAATGCATTCTTTTGATCTAGTTTTCTGAATAAAAGTTCTAACCCATGAAGTAAGGAACATAGTTACAAAATAGTAAGTTCATCTAATTCAAATAAAAATATTTATGATTGAAATACTACAGTGATTTTGAAAGGGTAAAACTGGAATTTTAATCAAATATTCAAATGAATGATCAAATCCCAAAACTTTCTAATTGAACATATTTAACACAATGTGAGGAAATTATATCATTTATTATCAATAAAATAGTGTTTTATCAGCTGCTGTCCAGAATTTTGTCCGCCAATGTTCGGTTTGTCAAAGGAACAAATACTTCACCCTATCCCCAGCCAGGTTGCTCCAACCTTTGGATACTCCGGCGGCCATTTGGGAGGATCTCTCTATGGATTTTATTACGGGGCTCCCTAAATCTGGTGGTTTTAATGTTATTTTTGTAGTGGTGGATCGCCTCTTCAAATACGCTCATTTCCTCTTACTAAAACACCCCTACACGACCACCCACGTAGCAGAAATTATTTTCAAGGATGTTCGGTTGCATGGGCTGCCAACTTCAATCGTCAGTGACCGGGACCCGATTTTCCTCAGCCATTTTTGGACAGAACTGTTCCGTCTCTATGGCACTAAGTTGCGGTTTTGCTCTGCCTATCACTCGCAAACGGATGGCCAGACCGAGGTACTCAACCGTTACCTTGAGACTTATCTTCGCTGAGGAGCAGCCAAAACATTGGTCTTATTGGATTCCATGGGCTGAATTATCCTACAATACCTCATGGCACTCGGCAATCAAAACCACACCTTTTGAGGTTGTCTACGGGCGTAAACCTCCTGCCCTCACCAACTTCCTTCCTTCTGAAATCCAGGTGGCAGCAGTCGCTTCGGCTTTGACGGACTGAGATGAGACCTTACATAAAATCAAACACCATCTCCATCGGGCTCAGGACATTATGCGCCTTCAAGCCAACCGCCACCGCCGCTCTGTGACTTTTGCAGTTGGTGACCAGGTCTATGTCAAACTTAGACCCCACCGGCAACACTCCCTTGCTTGACGGATCTCTCAAAAATTGTCTCCCCGGTATTATGGACCTTTCAAGATACTCTGCCAGATTGGCCCGGTTGCTTACCAATTGGAGTTACCCCCCACAACCCACATTCACGATGTTTTTCATGTCTCCCAGCTCAAAGCCGAAGTCAGTCCCCAAACTACCTCACCTTCACTTCCCTCGGACTTGGCCGGTGATGAAGTTTCCCAGCCCGAGCCTACTGCCATCCTATCCCGCCGTTATCACCTCCAGGATGACATTTTTCAGCCACAATATTTGATCCACTGGACAGACCAACCTGCTGCCGACACAACTTGGGAGAATGACTTTGTCCTCCGCAATCAATTTCCCACATTTAGTCTTGAGGACAAGACTGATTCTCGGTGGGCAGTGGTAGGATCCGGGACCTCCCAGGTGAGTGAAAGGTGTATTCTAGGAGAGGCAAAGTTGCCC
The DNA here is from genome assembly GCA_963277665.1 of Viscum album. Classification (NCBI taxonomy): domain Eukaryota; kingdom Viridiplantae; phylum Streptophyta; class Magnoliopsida; order Santalales; family Viscaceae; genus Viscum; species Viscum album. The sequence continues at coordinate 129,946,689 of OY728163.1, forward strand.
AGCTAGAGGGAGAACCAACTGCTAGGCCAGGTGGGCCAGGAGAAACAGATTAATAGATTAACAAAGTTAACAAACTGGGGGGGGTCACCTGCTAACACGTGGGAGGAGAGGTAGTGGAGGAATCTCAAGGTTGTTAAGCCACTGGGCTATAAGGAATCTGTTATAAAGGGGGGGAAATGGGAGAGTGGGGGGCATTCCCTTTTCTGTTATAGAGGGCATCGGCTGTAAGCTTGGGCAGGACGGCTTGGGCAGGACTTCCCCTGTGGGGAACCTGTAATATCCCTCTGTTTTTTCCTCGTAATTCCATTTCTCCTCCATTAATACATCTTCCAGTCCTTTGTTCGTAACAGACATGCATCTATGTCACTTTTTTGTTGAATAGAAAATGTTACTGTCAGTGCACATAGAAAATGTTACTGTCAGTGCACACATCAAGTACATTTAAGGTTCCGTTTGGAAGCACTTATTGAAAACTGGTTATGTCACTTCAGTTTGTAAAAACGAGCAATGTTGTTCTGTTTATGAAAAAAGCATTCACACTTGATTTCTAGAATTAGATAAGTGGCAGAAATGCATTTTTTTCATTAAGTGAGCTGTCAAACGGACCCTAAGACTATTATAGTTGATGGTAAAAAATGTAAGATTTTTTATGGTAAAAGAATGTAAGATTTTTGCATCAAGCATGGATCAGTGCGGTTGCTCCCTGTATTATTGCTTTTTATATGAAACTCCATTTTCATAATTTAAATATCATGGCTTTTGGGAAATGCCTTTATTTTCTATTTTTTCTTTTTTATCATCAGATCCTGTTATGTGCTAAGGGAGATGATTTTGTCAGTTATAAAGGAGTTTTAACTTATGTTATTGAGCTGGCTAAATGTGACATGCACTATGATATTCGCGACCGAGCTCGCATGGTGGAGAAATTTCTGTTGCGCCATTTAGATTCAGAATTTTCCGGGAATGAAACAATTAGCCGACCTCAAGATAGGGATCTCCAGGAGACACTTTCTAAATGCATATTTGGGACAGTAACAAAACTGCCACCTCCTGATTCTACTAACAACAGATTTTATCTTCCTGGATCACTGTCTCAAATAGTTCTCCATGCCGCTCCTGGGTATGAACCTCTTCCAAAGCCTTGTAGCTTACCTGCTGTGACGCTTAGTAAGTGCTCAGAAGCATCTTACAGAACTAAAGATTCTCTGGAAGAGACTGTTAAGAATGGGGAGGATGAATCTGAATTTTCAGATGAGAGTAGTTCCCAGCATTCTATTACTGATTATAGTGGGACTGGTGGCAGTGATGAGACGGGTTCTGCAAGTGAAGGCAGTAATAATGATTCTCCTTTAATTATGATGGCTGATAACAAGGCTTTGAAACAGCAGAATGACTCTGATAGTTTGGGGGATTTGATGTTGCCCAGGAAAACCCTAGAATCATGGTTGGATGAGCAGCCTGGTTTGCTGAGCCTGGATTCATCCCAAGAAAGTCAAATTCAAAGATCTGCTAGAATTTCTATTGGGAACTTTGCTGGTAGTGTGAAACCCAGAACTTACTCGCTCTTGAATCCTGAGAACAGTCATGGTCTGAGGGTTGATTGTTCATTTTCATCTGAAATCTCAAGCTTATCCCCACAGCTTGTTTGTGTGGAACTGTCCTTCAAGAACTGTTCTGCTGAACTTATCTCGAAAATAGTGTTGGTGGAAGAAGAATCTGACAGAGGTGCTGATTCTTCTAGTGAAAGGTGATTTAAGTTGCTACTCTTTTTTCTTCTCTTTCTGTTTTACTGAAAATTTTAATAAATTGATTTCTGGGTACTTATCATAATTTTTTCTTTGTCAATTATTTAGTGACTCCTTTAATGGGACATGTATATCCGAAGTTTATTCCGAAACTGAAATCTTTAGAATGATCTGGATTTGTATTTGACCAAAAGCTGAACTGTCAAGTCAACTTGTTATCGGTTGGAAGTCTGTGGTGGTTATCTTAAATAATTTGAATACTCTATATTGATTTAGATAATAATAGTCAGTCCTAGTTTGAATGAAATGTAGAATAGTCCCAGTTTAAATACTAAAATTAAGTTGTTTGGAGCATGAATTATGTGAATTTTGATCTTGTTTGATATTAGGGGTGTGCAGGCTAAACCAATCCGACCAAGCAGAACAAACATAAACCAGTAAAAGTTGATTTAAGTCTTTGAGTTCGTTAAAATCGGTTGGGGAATTTTGTATATTCTGGTTTTTTGGTTTGGTTTGTTTTTTGTAGATCAACTATTCTTAACTTTTCTCAACCAAAATTGATCGATTAAATGAAGTATATAAATGTTTATTAAAACTGACTGATTATTTTTCTTTGATTGAAGTTGAATATAAAATATATCCTTATTTTTTTTTGTTGTAACAGAACTTGATGGACTTGTGCTAAATTTAAGTGAAAACAAGCCATTGGGTTATATTACAAAATACAAACTCCTGATCAATTTAGTTCTGTCAGTTTAAAACTTGCATTTTAATTTTTTGATTATAAAGTAAAAATTAAGCTAATGGTTGAATTTTTATTTTGTGATTGGTTATTTTTTTTTGGTATCTGTTGGTCTTATTTAAACTTTTTTTGTGATCATTGATTTTTCTATGATTGTTCATTTCTTTTTCTTTGGTAATCTGTGATTTTTTTTATTCTGTGATTGTTGCTATATTTATATATATTTTTAATACATATGGTGTTAGAAATTTTTTTGATGTATATTTTATTCACTCAACTACTTAGTTTTATGCAAAATATATTTTCTTAACTGGTTGAAACTGATTATAATCGATATAAACTGATCAATTTGGGTTAATATGGTTTTGGGTTGATCATTGGTCAGTTTTGGTTTTAATCTTATGATCATCGGTTTATAATTGGTCTGTTCAAATTGGTGTCCTTGACCGGTTAAAATCGATTGTGCACAACCTTATTTGATAGTTGTTTTGGTTTTTGGTTCTTGTCAACTGTTTTATGAATCAATTTTTTAACTGTTTTCGATATTAAGGTTGAAACTAAAATCTCTTCGGTAATATTAACATAAAATCCCTTTTGGAGACAAGGAAATAGAAATACTCATTTAATAAAAGTTGTTTTATCAACAGTGTTTGAAAAGAAACGAAGCAAATGGCAATATATATATATATATATATATATATATATATTGAAACTGTATGTTCGGATGGTCTGCTAATGTCTACCTCTTAATGGTGAAATCAGCGGTTCGTCATCATTTCATAGTGAAGCTGTTGCGGGCCTGGAGCCAGGGCAGACAGCGAGGAGAATTGTTCAGGTTCACTTTCACCACCATCTGTTGCCCCTCAAGCTGGTTCTATGGTGCGACGGCAAGAAGCTCCCTCTGAAGTTGCGACCAGACATTGGATATTTTGTAAGACCGTTTCTGATGGATGTAGTCGCCTTTGAAGATACGGAATCCCGTCTCCGTGGAATGTTCGAATGCACACGCAGGTCAGTTCTCTCTTTCTCTCTCTCACAAGAGAGATGCGTTGACAGATAAACAACGTCATAAGTGACGTTCAATTTGGTTTGTGTCATGTGTGGTAGGTGCACCTTTACGGACCACATGGAGGAGCTCAACAACGTTACAAGTGAGGGCACGCAAGCCAAAGATATGTTTGTCATAATCTCCACGAGGCTGGCACTTAAGATGGCGTGCAACTCGAATGTCTCTCTTGTTTCCGTGGATCTACCGGTTGGTGCTGATCTTGATGATGCGTCGGGTCTGCGATTACGGTTTAGTAGTGAGATGTTGCAAAATTTGGCTCCGTGCTTGATCACCATTACCGTTGAAGGTAAATGCATTGAGCCGTTGGATCTGTCCGTTAAGATCAACTGCGAGGAAGCCGTGTTTGGGTTGAATTTGTTGAACGGGATTGTCAACTTTTTAGTTGACACTTCATTGAGCAATTTAAAATAACTCTACTTGAGACTTGAATCAAATATCTCCAGATCATATGTACATCAAATGTTCACAACATGTATTTTTTTAGCCTTTGTGTTTTCAATTGATTGATTGTCATTTCTGACTTTAGCTTTTGTTCTCATAACCTTTGTTAGTGTTGCAGCAAGAATCATGTTTTTAGCTGTCAAATATTACATTTAAATTTTCCTCTTTTGGGCCATGTTCAACTATCATGCATTCTCTATTATTTTTTAATATTAATACAAGCACTCACTTGGGGATTTCATTGTACATCAATTAGTGATAGAGTGAAGTCTCAAATATGAGTGGGAGGTGAATTAAAGTTCAATAATTTTGAATATTTTGTTTGTTTACAAGATAACCCTATGATGTAATATTATTTTTTTATTAGCATGATGATTGTTGGATTTTTGTACATTATTTTCATATCATTTTGTATTTGATTTTAATGGTTAAATGTTAAAATATCCTTCAAAATAATTAATCATAAATTGGTGTTTTGAAGTAAAATATATATTTTGTATATCATGGCACAGTCTGGTCAGGACTCCTAAACTGGTAACGAGATCAAAAGGAGTTGTATGGTGGAGGATTGATTTAAGTTTGGTGGGTTATATGTTTGTTGAGAATCTTTATGGACTTGTGAGTTGAACATCATTGCCTTTGATAATGTGGCATGAAGCATCGATCAAAGTAGAGGTTTTTTCTCTTTTCTATGAGTTAATTGAAATTGTATTGTTTGGCTGTTGTATGTTGGGTTTTTAAGGATCGATTAACATTTGATGAACACAATGGAAACAACAAGAAACCATTAAACACACAATCCATCATGCATGAAACCGAATGCATGTATAAACAAAATGAAAAACTTTTGTGTTGGTTTTAGACGCAGCGGAAGCACTTTGGTTGGGTGACCAACATGGTTTTTTAGACTTAATTTACATGTAATCATTATCGCACATGATTAAAACATCATGTCAACAATTATCGTATATTACTTGACTGAATTAAAATGCTGAAACCAAAACTGAATGTTTTACACGTGTAATTTATAATTAATTTATGAATAGATATAAAATTACCTTAACTCGTAATTCTTTTTTTGTTGATGAATCAATTGAGTAGATCTCGTCGAATAGTTGTTGTGTTGTAGGATTCAAGTGTTGAATCCCTCTAACAGTGATCCACATGTGCACCACAGTCTCGGAACATTGTCGTAGAATCGTCGAGTGCTAGCACGACTGACCCTAATCGCTTGCGTTGTTCGTGGTTGATCGCAACATAATTCTTCTCGAGAGAGGAAGAACTTTTGATGATATTTTGTTGGCTTGAGAGGTGAGGGGAGAAGATCACTCTAGATCTATTGATTTTTCTCTAGGGTTTGAGAGAGTCACTCTATCCGTCGTCCACACCAATTCTATTTCTGAAAAGTGATATAATTAGATATTTATTATGACGAATTTAGGGTTACCAAATTGCACACTAAATCCTTTCCATCTTTATAATTCTTAATTGACCTCATGCCCAATAATAATAATAATAATAATAATACTATAATTAATCACTCGACTTGCACAACGTTTTAAGAATGTATCAATAAATATCATTTATATTATTTTCAATTGGACTATTAAACTCTGTTTTCCCTTGTCAACATCTATCGATCCTTGAATAACAACTATTTATTTAATAAATAAATATCACTGCATTATTCACCGACAAATATAATAGATATTATATCTGATAAACTTGCAAATGAATATTTATTATTATTATTATTATTATTATTTAACTCACTTATTCTTTCGAATAACTTATGATTAAATTATGACGATCAACCAAACCCAAATAAATATTATTTATTCTAACTTGTTAAATTCAATACTAGAATTTAACTGAGTTTGCGGATACATTTAATGTATGATCCTCTAGAGCTCTCTTTTAGTGGCATTAGGCACAACTGTCTAAAGTTCAAGATTAGCATCTAGCAACACGCTAGGGCATCCATAGAGTAAGATGTTAACGTCGCAACGACATCCAACCTCTTTCGAACGTTTACCGTGTAATATAATCCTTTTATTATAATATCTCAAATCAAACAGGTTGTATGTCAGTGCCATCAACCTATATTTTCAATGTCTCTTTCTTTGACTTTCTAAAAATGAACTCACCCACCGAACACCATAGCCATGGATATATTCACGTGGTTCCATTCCCATTAAAGGGCTTAAGATATTTACTTTCATCAAGAGATAAAAGAGATAAATCCTTTCTCGCATTATCCATTAATGCAATATCACTCGTGACGCACCCAATGTATCCTACTTCATCGCAAGCATATATCGTCACAATTTTCACCAATACATCAAAGTACATGATTCATGATATCCATTAATGTCAATCTTAAAATCTAATGATCAATACACACGTCCGCAGATAGAAATATCTAATGACACATAGAAATGTGGATTTCCTATTAACATGTTAGTTTTCATAACCTCATATCTTGGAGATTACCAAGTACGAACACCATGAGAGAGTGTCTCAATGTCTTATGAGCCTCCCACCCCCGACAGCCTATATTCTCTATGTCTCTCCAGACAATATCATTCGGCCATAGAACTACATTCAAGAATACTGTCGCGACACTTTTAGGTTCTCATCATAGTAGGGAACTACTATGACTTTTTGGTGTGACATATTATTCTTAGGACATTATCACTTTCAAATATAGCATGCGTACTACTGTTGGCAGTCGTAACCCACCTTTTAAGTACTCGAAAAGTCGGTTCTAAGGCATCAACTCCAACATGCTGTGTGTACCTTACATTGATGAGTGGGTGTTGCTCCTACCGTCTTTCTTACATGATAAAGATCACTCAGAGACAGCCGGAGGACTTCCTCCTCTATGGTGTATCCATAGGATGGTGTGAATCACTCATCATATGTGCGGGATTATCCTAGTGACCCATGACATGTTAATGCCTCTCAAAGAAAAGGGTGAAATGAGAGAGAGATTCCAATTAGAGAGAATCTTCTAAGGCTTGGGCAAGCCTGTATAACCATCCTCATGAACACTTCCTCCTTTTATAAGCCTTGACATGCCATCACACATTTACTTCATATGTTACATAACATAAGAGTAAATGGTTCAGCTGATTATGCATTCATCACATGAAGGTATTCAAATGACACTCCCTAATGTTTCATCTTATGAAACGTTTATTAATGATAGCCAGTTGAAGTGAATCAAACGTTTAACCATTTAAACATTCTTCTACCTTAAATTAATTGTACATTTCAATCCATGCAATATGATATTGACATATAATATAAAAGGGTAAGTTAAGGTAATGACTACGATATCAATTATATTGTACTAAACAGTATTAACGATATTAACATATCTCCATAAATCTCCCGCATGCACTAAAATCACATAAACGTTGTGTCGTTTCACCTTAAATTGTATCATATATAATAACTTGTGAAACCATATCTATAACTCCTTTTATATATCTTCCAAATCACTTTTGGAAAACTATCATTAATTTCACCATGTATCACATTATATGTAATACCTTGTGATTATACATCCAAGAATCCTTTTGGATTAAATCTAAATTCTTTTAGAACAACTCTTTGAGTAAAACTCAATATCTATTCAATCAACCATAAAGTGTGACCCCATATGCCTTTGTAGCATTGAAATAAAATATGAATTCCCAAATTCAAAAATGTAAGCTATGCTACTCAAGTTACAATGGGATCTGGTATGATCTCTATTAAACACATGTATCTCTATACTTGTGTCCACTAGTTGCATCATATGAAAGCATGAATTTTCATATGATCCCTTTGTCCATGAAATCAAATGACCATAGGACACATCACATGTCATTCACTCTTACGGATGAAAACATTGCATTCCCCTCACTCGATAGATAAGCACATTACATGTCTTATCTAGGCATGACCAGACACTTCCTCAGCCTATCTCAATTGAGGGTCCAAATTTCACACTCGTCATACTACAGACCAAATCTCACCTTGGTTAAGATTTAACTGACAACATGATTAGCAACATACCTAACCACCCCTTGATTATCTAATCATCAAAACTTGCATGAGAAATGTATCAAAGTATGAAAGTTTTCATGCTAGGTATCTCACTAACCTCAGGTATTAAAGAAATCTAAATATGAAACATGTACCTCTAGTGTACCAAATACATAATGTATGACGCTTCATAGATATAATTTGTTAGACACACTAATGTTGTTCCAACATATCCCATTTTATACTATGTTTTCATGGTCATAAAACCCCATAATTTTGTTTCTAATGATTTTTCTTGAAATATGAAGATCAATCCTTAAAGTTCTAAATATGACTTTTCATAAGTTGTTAACTTTCAAGTTGAAGTTTTTTTAAGTGTTAAATCCTTAGGTTCAAGTCATCCAAATTATTGAAGCTTCACACTCAAGCTTCATGATCGGAATAAAGTCTAGGAGAAATCTAGTTTTTGGAAAATTTTCTTTGTATAGAAGTCTAATTATCAGACCAATATTTACATTCAAGACTCATGATTAGTTAAAGTATTATGTTCATGTCTTACGATTAGTTAAAGACTCACATCTAGAAAAAAGTTTCGCGATTAAGCTCTACACTAAAGCCTTACGTTCGCGTCAATTCCTTACATTTGCAGTGAATATTTTCGATCATGTGAAAGGCTTATGATCAAGAGATTTTTACAATTTAAAAGGTAGACATCAAGTAATTATGATCAAAATATAAATTATTATGATCATAGGAAATTATTATGCTTAGATACAGTTATGATATTTTGATAAAATCTTACGATGACCAGAAAAGTCATACGATCAAGTGAAGCCTTACAATCAAAAGTCATACGATGCCGAAGACTCGTGATGCTGGATACAATTAAGTAAGTTTAATTTATTTTACTATTATTTCGAGGTGATTTGTTATCACTGTATTATATTAAGAAAATTCTACTCATACTTTATGTTTTATCAAAAGTAGTAATTTCTAAATAAAGAAATACCAGAGTAATTAGAGCTTCTATTTATTAGAAGAGTAAAGTTTCAAGGAATACACAAGTTTCACTAGAACGATACTCTACTTTTGATATTTATAGTGGAAGCCGCATGAAAAAGGACAAGATTATTAATTTCAAAGTATTATATTATTTACTCCTGATCATTTTAATTAAAGTGAGATATTATTATTCAAAAAGGAAGTAGTGTTGTGCATGAAAGAAAGTTTTTTAGAGATCAGTCGAGAGATAGTAATCATGCATATACTCTTTTTTTCAAGCTACTCTTACTACACATCTAAGAAAAAAATCCACAGATGTTGTATACTTTCTATTTATATCAATAGAAATTGAATATCTTTCAGATCTACTCCAATTCCTTTATTCTTTCTCTAGAAGAGTTCTTCTTCATCTGTTAGTTGCTAATTGAAATTATGCATTGAACCCACAATATTTGTACTCACCATTTTCCCATAAAGTTTACACTCATTGTTATGAGTGTGTAAAGGATAAGGAGAGATCTTTTAAATAGGGAGATCATGGTTTAAATCTATTGAAACATTTTGAAACATTTTTTAGTTACTTACATTCAACCATCGAGGTCTTTGGGAAAATGACCCACATAGTGAAAATAACTAAGCTCAAAGAGAGCGCTTCTAGAGTGGATTACGAGATCTTTGTTCCCTGAAATACTATAAATACTTTACGTTCTAATCTTTTCTTCTCTGTCTTTATTTCAGTTTATTTTATGATAAAAGAGTAAAGAAAATTTCAAGGGCTAATTTTAATTGGAGTTATAATTTTAAGAACTCAATTCACTCCCCCCTCATGAGTCATTGTGTAGCTCCATCTGGAACAACAATTGATATCAGAGATTGTGACACTTGAGTTCTCAACACTAACAGGTTGAAATCATAAAGATATTTTCAAAATGGTTGTAATGGTTGGTAATAGAGAGGAAATGTCTATGCTCAGAGATTATTATTTCAATGGAGAGAACTATGGGTGTTGGAAGGATAAAATGATTATTTATTTGAAAAATCTTGGTCTAAAGGTTTACTTGAAAACTATCAAGCACTAAAAATTTCTTGAAGGATAACCAAAGAAATGATATGATACTATGGGATAATGTGAATCACCCATCATATGCATGGGATTCTCCTAGTGACCCAGGACATGTTAGTGCCTCTCAAAGAAAAGGGTAATTGGAGAGAGAGCATCTAGTCAGATAGAATTGAACAAGGCTTGGTAAATCTCACATAACCATCCTCATGGGTACTTACTCCTTTTAGAAACCTCAACACATTATCTTTCATTTACTCCTTACGTTACATAATGTAAGAGTAAATTGTTTGACCAATTATGCATTCATCACATAAATGCATTCAAATGATCCTCCATAACGTTTCATATTATGAAAAATTTATTAATTATAACCAATGTAAGTGATTTAATGTTTAACCATTTAAACACTTTCCTACCTTTAATTGAATTGTACATTATGACCCATGCAGTACAATATTGACATATCGTATAAAAAAGTAGACCATGATAGCGACTACGATAACACTTATATCATACTAAACAGAATGCCCAAACCATGTACACCACATGAATTATTTCTTTATGTCATACAATACGACATATCAGTATCGTACACTACAATATTGGCATATCACCACAAATCTCCCACTTTCACTAAAGCCACATAGACATTGTGTTGTTTCAACTTATATTGAATCTTATACAATAACTTGTGAAACCATATCTAAAAATCCTTTTAGATATCTTCCAAAACACTTTTGATAAGATACCATTAATTTTACCATGTATCACATCATATGTAATAGCTTGTGATTATACATCAAAACCTCCTTTTGAATTAAGTCTAAACTTTTTTTTGAATAGCTCTCTGAGTAAAACTCAATATCCATTTAATTAACCACAATGTGTGTCCCCATATTCCTTTTAAGCGTTGAAAATAAATATGAATTCCTAAATTCATAAATTTAATAAAAAAACAGCCTCTAGAAAAGAATCGATGCTACTCAAGCATTGAAAAAAATGCATGTTTTTGTAAATTTTTCTAAGTCTAGAAGTATTACGATCAGAACAAGATTTACGTTCAAGTATTACAGTTAGTTAAAGTCTTACATTCACAACTTATGATTAGTTAAAGACTTACGACTAGAAATAAGTCTTGTGATGAAGCTCTACACCAAATCCTTACGTTTGGACCAATGCCTTATGTTCACAAAGAAGCTTTACAATCACGAGAAAGACTTATGGTCAAGGAATTTTTATGATTAAAAAGAAAGAAATCAAAGATTAATGGTCATAATATAAAGTCTTATGATTAGAGGAAAGTATTAGGATTAGAGAAATTTAGAGATTATGATAGGCTTACGATGACCAAAAAACTCATACTATCAAGTGAAGCCTTACAAAAAAAATTCTTACGATGTTGGATACCTTTACGTAAGCTTAAAGTATTTTACTACTATTTTGAGCTGATTTATTTTCATTGAAGTATATCAAGATAAGTATACACCTAATTTATTTTTTATTAAAAGTAGTGATGTCTAAATTAGGAAAGTTTGAAGTAATTAGAGCTAATATTTCCAAGATGATTAAAGTTTCAAGGAAGACACAAGTTATAACAGCACTTTTCCTATTTTTGAAAGAAGTCACATGAAAAAGGAAAAAAACAATAATTTATGAGTATTATATTATTTAATCATTATTTTTTTAATTAGATTTATATGTTCAGATTCAAAAAGGAAGAAGTTTTGTGCATGAATTTTTTTTGGTGATCAATCGAGAGATAGAAAGCACATGTATACTCTATTTTTCAAGATACTCCTATTGCACATCTGATAAAAAAACTACTTATTTTTTATGATTTCTAGTTAAATCTACAAAACACGAAGATCTTTTAAAGTTACTCTAATTACTTTATTCATTATTTGGAATATTTATTCTTCATCAGTCTGTTGCTTCTTACAATTGTGCGCTAACCCACAATCTTTCTACTCAACTTTCTCTTATAAAGTTTACACATGTTTTTTCTGAGTGTGTAAAGGATGAGGAGAGGTCTTGTAAAAAAGGAGATCTCATTTGAAATATCTTTATATATTTTGTAACAAGTTTAAGTTCATTGCACTCAACTATTGATGTCCCTAGGAAATGGAAATACAAATTAAAAACCACCAAGTTCAAAGAGAGAGAATTGGTGGTGTGGACTTTGGGATCTTTGTGCCCCGAACCACTATAAATCCTCTATGTTCTACTATTTTATTCTCTGTTTTTATTTTCTTTTCTTTTATTATAAAATATTAAAGAGGACTTTAAGGGATGATTTTAATTGGGGAGAAAATTTTTGGAACTCAATTAACCCCCCTTGAGTCATTGTGTAACTCCATACGAGGAAACAATTGTAATTAGAGCCCGAGACTATTTAGTTCTCAACTCTGGCAGGTTGAATTCATCATGTTTTTTTTCAAATGGATACAATGGCTAAAAAGAGAGAGGGGATGTCTATGGTAAGAGATCCTTATATAAATTTATTGAACTATGGGTGTTGGAAGGCTCAAATGACTATTTATATAAAAAATTATGGTCTAAAGGTTAACATGAATGATTTGAACCCATATAAATTTCTTGAAGGAGAACTAGAGAAATGAGATTCTAATTAGGAAGCACAATATGACCTAAAATCTAAGGTTATGAATGCTATTATATGTGGATTAGGTCTTGATGAGTTCAATCGAGTATCACAATGTGATACAACAAATGAAATGTGGACAATCATATTTGTTTCTTATGAAGGTACTGCTAATATAGGATACTCAGGTACAACACTACCAAATTAAAGTTTGATACATTCAAAATGGTTGATGGTGAGAGAATAACTTAGATTAATGAAAGGTCAAATGAAATTATAAACAATGTAGATTCCTTAGGAACTCCTATTCATAAACCTGATCAATCTCTCAAAGTACTTAGAGTTCTACCATAAAAATGAAGTGGAATTTTAGTTTCTATTATATAGCCCACTACTATGAAATATTTTAAGATAAAAGATCTCATTTTAACACTTATGATGTATGAGGATGAGATCGAAGATGAGGTAGGAGATTATAAGATGATAAAAAAGTATAATACCGCCTTAAAACCATCCAATTCAAAATATGAGAAGAAAAATACAGAGACATCATTTTCACACTAATATGATGAAGTGACTTAAAGCAACCCAGATTCCCACAATGATCTGGATCAATTTTCCAAGAAGTTTAAGAAGTTATATAATAAGATAAGTGGATTTAAAAAATACATTAACAAGTATAAGAATTTAGATATAAAAAAAGAAGTAAGATTCTACATGTGTGAGAATATCGGACATATCAAGCATGATTTCCCTCATCTTAAGGAGAAGAAAAAGTATAAAAATAAGTATAAGTAGAGATCATACTATAAGAAGGATAATAAATAAATGAAGGCTATATGAAGTGCCTCATAGGAATCCAATGATGACTCCAGTTCTAATTCTGGAGTTGAAGTATATAATAATATGGAAAATATATGCTTCATGGAACAAATGATAGACCCAGGAAAGTGTCATTAGTTCCACTGGGTTAAGGAAATTTATAAATTTATAAAATTAAAACACCCAAACTAAAAAAGTGGATTAATTAGAATGTATAAGTGTTGAACCCACAAGGATAGTTGAAAATAATTAAGATGAATTGGGAATCAAATGAAAATAAAAATGAAATTGAGAAATCAAGTTGTGATGGCATGACAGTTTCAATGATTTTTAATTTTATGTTATAGGGATATGAAAGATTATGTGTTCATTTATATTTTTTATTGGAATTATGATTTAAGGATCTTTAGTTTGGGAACCCTTTCACTAATTCAATAATATCCCCATTCATGTGGTCAATTGCATGGATCGATTATGAAATTCGGTGATATGAATCCCTATTTAAACATAATCATTCTATATTGTTTAATGTCCATACACAACCTAGGGTGATTAGTATAAAAATTAAGAAGATACCCCTTAATTCACACAAAAATGGAAATTTCATTCAAAAGAAATATATTTTTAATATAAAATATGAATTTAGCAACCCAAGCATGAATTGAAATAGAAAAATATCCCTAAGAAACTCTCCCCATAAAATCACATCACCCAACACAAAGAAATTACCCCATCATGCTAATCATTAGGGGGATTGAAAACATGATTACCCAGTGAGAGAGAAGAACAGTGGCAGCTGGGCTTCTGGTCTACCATTCCTCTCCTAGGTTGGGGGATCCTCGCCTGGTTGAACTTCCCTAGAAGTTGAGTCCCTCTAAATTTATAAGAATATCCAAAAATACCTCATATCATCCCTTTAAAATATAATGTTGACTCCAAGTTCAAAACGTGAATCAATATTTCATGGTGTGAATCATGGTTTTCTGATTTTAAAAATTTTCTTTCCTATAATCTTATGTCATGAATGAATATTCATGTCATGAATAACTTATGTGCAACTCAGACAAGGTGTGAATCTTTCTTCTCATAGAGAGAATAATCAAATTGATTTTTAGTACATGTCTTCCTCAACCTGGTAATGACGTAAATGTTATTCACAAATTGAATTGGTCTTCCCCCATATTACTTAGCCCTTTTCATTGATAATTTCATGATGTCATGCTGCACTACTTTTTTCCACAGCACAAAGTCTTTGGGCTTCCTTTATTCATCTTTGTTTCATTATTTTCCTCTAAATTGTATTCAAATGTATAACAAATCTTCTCTTTATTACACATTAATTCATAATTTATTACATAATATTGGATATAATACAACCTGGAAGATCGATAAGTATAGTGTCTTTGGGGATTAGGTACATTACATAAAAATTTAAACAGGAAATACATCATCTTTATTTAAAACTTCCTTAACATGCTCGTACTTAAAACTGCATAGGATAACCTGGGGACATACATAAGAAATGAGTGAGATATAAAGCCTAGGAAGGGAATAAACATGACATAACATGAAGAAGATAATACATGTTAGAAAATAATCATATAAATAGGGCATGAAAGGGGTGAGAATCATAAACATGAATAATGAGGCATGATATAACATGATAATGATAAAGGGAATATGGGAAATGTGGCAACAACTTAAAACACTACATCATAAACACAGTTCAAGGATAACTTACAAGAAATCATGATGGAAAAATTACCACAAATAAATCAAGTTCATTCCCTATCCCAACATGATGTCTTACAAGAATAAACATTACCCAATGCATTGGAGCACTATATAATTTTGGGCGCACCCATCACATTCATTTCATTTTCATGCTTAAGTGTTCCACATAGATCATAGAATATAGATTCATTCATCATAATATTTTATTCAATGATCAAGAATATATACCTGTAAGTACAAAGTTAAAGAATTATAAGTGTATAAAGGTGAATACCCTTGATAGGAAATGGGTATGGTATTCACTACACAATTATTTTGGCATGGAAAATTGCAGTGAAATTTCAGTAGCATAACGACATCACATAAAAATTCATAAAATGGGATGATAAGAGTGAAGGGGTATATAATAATTTGGAAATAAAATTTTAAGTAATAGGGAAATGTAAATATGTATCCCAAAATTATTAATTGTAAATATAAGGAATAAGATAATAAATAAACTCTAATAAAGAAGAGAAGGAAAAGATCCCTTACTTGAGTGTGTGACTCCAAATGATTGTGTGGAGGTTCTTGAGAACTTGGGGGAACCTTGGGATGACTATATATAGGGGAGGGAAGATTAAGGATGTGATCCAAGGATTTTGAGTGAAGATAAATGGGAGTTTGGGTGGGTTTATATAGGAAATGAGTGGAGATTTATTTAATATTTCTCAAACTTAGGTTTTGGAATCTATATAATAAAGCAACAAAAACCAAAAACCTTCCCATGGGTTTTCCCATGGTTTCTAACAAATGGGAGTATTTTTAATTATTTTATAAGTAAAAGGGACGAACTTAATAAAATAATACACATGATGATGTGGAAGTGAGTCATACTCTTAAAGAAATGATTTTAAAACCTTAAAATATATTAATGGTTTTAGAGGACTCATAAAGGATTTATAAAATTAATCAAATAAACATAAAATAAAATTATTTTTAAGGTAAAATATATATTTGATCACAAACACCCTTTATATATTTTATTACATCACTTTTGGTTCATTATGATGTTATGATACATACCATATATTTATACAACATTTATTTTTTACCTGAAAATTCGACTGTCTCAGAAAATTATGAAAAAATCACCATTGGATAATTTTGATGCTATGATTAAAAAAATAATATTAATTTTATGAAAATAATTTTCTAAATATTTTTATTTTCTCTTATAAAATCAGAATCGACATTTATTGAGAAATGCTGGGTTTGTTTTGAAAATAATAGTTTTCAAACCCTTAAAAAAATTACATTTGACCGCATAAAAAATATATGATAATTTATATTTAATAAAGTTTATTTAATAATAATATGTCAATAAAATATTATTTATTTCAAAAATCCATTAATTCATGAAAATAAATTACTTAATTGAATTTGATTGTTACCCAATAATACACTTTGTGTTTTATTGAATCAAAATCAAAATAATTTATAAAGTAATAATAAGAAGTAAATATAACAATTATTCTATTGAAAATAATGTACATAATTATATTTATAGGGTCTTGATACATATACCTTTAATACACCAGTAAAATTTCTAAGAGTAAGGTGCGTGATGGTGAAACTTTCATGGGGTGGTTCAACATACATGGTTTGGGCTGTGTTCTTGGTGAGCTTGAACTTCTACCATAAACATTTTCTCTCATGCTTATGTTGTTGGATATCAGCTTGGGCTTGGTCAATGTAAATTACCAAATATGATATCTTCCTTGTAAGATCCAATAAATGAGCTTCATGGAGTATGCTCCTACTGGTTGAGGCTATCATTTCCTTTATCTGTGTCAATTGGATTTGTTAAAACCCTATATTTATATTAATCATGTGATCAATTTTCGACAACTATATTATCAATGTTAAAGATGTTTAATGGTAAATTAAATCTGATAGAATATAATAAAACCAAATAAGTTCATTTTTTTCCTATAACCATATTACATAATAATACATTTAATTAAATCACAAGGGGAATTTTATTTATAATAGTTTGGGTCATTAAAATCTTCCCCCCTTCAGAAATTTCACCCTCAAAGTTTTCTTTTCCCACACTAACATAGATGAGGGTAATTCTATTTCATCACTTCCTCCAGTTCCCACATTGCTTCTTCAAACTTGTGATTTCTCCACAACACTTTGACCATGTGAATTTTCTTATTTCGTAGAACTATCTCTCTACAATATAATATTTTCATTAGTTGATCCTAATAGGAAAGGTAATTATCCAATGGAACCACCTATGGATTGAGTACATGTGGGGGTATGATATGTACTTACTCAATAGGGATACATGGAATACATCATGTACTTGAGATAGGTTGGGTGGGAGTGATAGTTGACAGGATACCGCTCTAATGCGATCAAGGATCTCAAAGGGGCCGGTGTATCTTGGACTAAGCTTTACATTCTTCCCAAATATCATCACTTTCTTCCATGAATATATGTGGAGGAATACCTTATATCCAATATCAAACTCTAATACTCATCAAATATTGTTAGCATAACTTTACTGTTGACTATGAGAATCCTTGATGTGATTATAATTGGTCTTAACCTTTTCCACCATTTCGTCAGCCATTTTAAGAACTAATAGTTTTCATTCCCCAAATTTATCTTGGTATGCACGTGTTATACACCACTTTCCATAAAGGTATTCATAAGGAGAAATTTGGATGATTGATTGGAAGCTGTTATTTTATGAGAACTTGACTAGAGGAAGATGTTGGTCCCATCCTCCTTTGAATTTAATTGACCGTGCTCTTAATATATCCTCAAGTTTATAGATAGTCTACATATATTGACCATAAATTTGGGGATAATAAGACATGATGAAGTTCAACTCAGTATTTAGATCATGTTGGAGACTCTTCCAAAACTTGGAGGTAAATCTTGAGTCTTGATCAAATATAATCAATAGTGGCGTTCCATGCAGCCTCAATACTTCTATAATGTATATCCTTGAAAATTGATCGAGTGATAAGTCCTATAGAATTTCAATGAAGTGTTTAGTCTTTGTAAGATGATCCTCTACAAACAAGATAGTATTATTTACTCTTGATGTCTTTGGAAGACCAGTGACAAAGTCCATGGTGATGTTTTTCTATTTCCATGCAGGTATGAGTAATGGTTGCATCATCCCCTTGGATTTTGGCCTTTAATAATTCACTTGATAACATACAAGACATATTGATGTATATTCCACGATCTCATTCTTTATATTGTTCCACCAATAGTGCTCTTAAAGATCTCATTACATCTTTGTTCTTCCTAGATGGATGGAGAATGTTGAGCTATGTGCATCATCCAACAACTCATTCTTTAACCCAGGATTTGATGGAACACATTTCCATGACTCAAATCTTACAAATCCTTATTTATTAACATTTAACTATGAGAATTTACCTTTTCTTATAGTTTCAACTTTTTATGAATTCCCACATCACCACTTTGAGCATCCTTTATCCACTCTAGAAGGGATGATTGAGTAATAATTTGTGAAAGGATTGATGATGTTCATTCCTTTATGATTACCATGTAAATACTTTTAAATTATAAGAAGATTGTATCCCTATAAATTCTCATCAATGATATAATTGTTGAATCCTTTCTACTTTGAGTGTCTTCCACATTATTCGCTTTCTTAGGATAGTAGTGAATTAAGTGGTCATAGTACTTGATCAGCTCTAACCATCTTCGTTGGTGCATATTTAGATTTTTTTGTGTGAATATATACTTGAGCCTTATATGATCCTTATATATTTTACACATCTCCCTAAAGAGATAATGACTCAAAATTTTCAAAGAGAATATCACTTTAGCTAACTCCAGATCACATGTTGGGTAGTTTTGCTTGTGAACTTTCAACTGCCTTGAAGCATAGGCTATGACTTTGTCATTATGAATTAACACACATCCCAATTCCTTCTTTGAAGCATTGCTGAATACCATAAAAAGTTCTTCACTTGTGGGTAATGTGAGAACAAGTGCAATGATAAGCCTCCTTTTTATCTCCTTGAAGATCTCTTCACATTCATTATTCCAAGAAAACTTGATTCCCTTTTGAATTATCTTGGTTAGAGGGTTTGGTAATCATGATAAATTTATCAAAAATCAACGATGATACCCAACTAATCCAAGGAAACTACGGATATATGTCACATATGTTGGCCTCATCCATCCTTAAATTGATTTTTTCTTTGAAGGGTCTATATATATCCCAATTATTGTGATGATATTTCCTGATAATGATAGTTCCTTCAAATAGAACTCACATTTGATGTACTTGGAATAAATATTATCCTTTTGTAATTTCTTTATCATAGTGCTTAGATACTCCGCATGATCCTCCTTTCTTTTAGAGTATATTATAATATCATCTATAAAGACTGCTACAAATTGTTTGAGGTAATCTCTAAAGAATCTATTAATCAAGTCCATGAATATTGTTGGAGAATTAGTGAGCCTGACTGGAATTACTATGAACACATAGTACTTATACCTTGTACAAAAATTATTATTGGTGATATACTCCTTATTTACCCTAACTTGGTAATATTCAGACTACATATCCACCTTGGAGAAGTATTTTTCTCCACATAACTAATCAAACAAGTCATTAATCCATGGAAAGGGATACTTGTTCTTTATTGTGATCTTGTTTAGCTCATGATAATCAATGAAAATGTGCATTGAACCATACTTATTATTAATGAAGAGGACTAGTTCACCCCATGGCGAAGCACTTGGGAGTATGAACCCTTTCTCCAGATTCTCCTATAGTTGTTTCTTCAGCTCCTCAAGTTCCAAAAAAACCATTATATACAGAGTCTTAAATAATAGTAATTCCTAGGTATAATCTCGATTGAAAATTCAACATCTCAATTAGGAGGAAGATCAAACAATTCTTTAGGAAACACATCAGCGTATTACCTCACACTGGGCATGTTTTCAAGGATTGATTCTTTCCTTAGACTTACTCATTTGAGTTAGATATGATTGCTCATAGGGAAATAATATCCATGTTTGAGATGTTGATGCTAAAGAAGATTTATCCTCCTCCTATAACTTATACAAAATTAGAGGATGATTTGTGATATGAAGATTTATTCCCTTCTTTCGATAATTTATGTTGGATCTATATAAAGAAAGCTAATACATACCCAAAATTACATCAAATTCCACCAAAGGGTTCATGAAAAAGTTCTATGGTAAGTTCATCGCACAAATTATGATAGGGGATGAGTTATATACTTAGGATGAAATAATTTACCCATTTTTTATTTCCACTGATAACTCTACTTACATGCTTATTGGTGGTGTTTGAATAGTTCCACTAAACTTTCATGATATGAAAGAATTCATAGAACCAATATCAAAAAGTATGTTCGCTATTTTTTAATGAATAGCTAGAGTACCTATCATAAATTTTTTGTTGGAATCATCCTCAAAAGTTGTGATGGAAAAATATCTCCCATGCTTCCTTGGAGGTTATTGGTTGTCTCCGAAAACTCTTGTCTTAGTGCATTGGTTTGCAAAGTTCCCTAGTTCCTTATAGTTGAAGCAATGAACAATGCAACGAGGGTTGACTGGAGACTTCATTTCCTCCATTGTATTGGTGGGTTTCTCTTATCGGCAATCATTAGCTAGGTTCCATTCCTTCCCACACCTAAAGCATTTCCTCACCCCCTTAGGAAATTTATAAGGTGGTTCTTTATGCACATTTGACAAGTGTGATGTTGAGATTTCATGGAACCATTATATTTCTCTATCAGACCACCAGAATTAAAACCCACTTTTCACTTCTTATCTCCATGATACCCTTGAGATTCATCAATCTCCATTTCAAATTTGAGGGCACATTGTACAATTTCATCATAGATATCAAAGTCTCATATCGTGAGGGCTTTTTATAGACTAGGTTTTATACGACCAAAGAAGTGGTAAACCTTGCACTCAAGGGGAAATGAAAAATCCAAAGGTGTATCATGAAAGTCTTGTGAAGTTTTCCTCATACACCCTGATATATTCGCCATATTTTTTCTTGAGGGTAAAGAAATCCCTTTCCATTTTATGTTAGATAGAATGAGGAAAATATTTATCAAAAAACATTTTCCAGAATTCCTTCCACCCCACCACTTCGATCTCTTCCTTAGGCTTCGTATTCTTTATCAACGTTCGTCACTGAGAAACTTCTCCCTCCATATGATAAACAACAAATATAACCTTCTCTTTCTTGGAACATTGAAGGATGGAGAATATTTTATCAATGGATTTGATCCATTATTTCACGATTAATGGATCATATGATCCATTGAAAGTTAGAGGCATTTGTAACATAAATCTCTCAATTATAGCCTATTATTGCTTAGGGGGATTTGGAATCTCATCTTAATCCAATTTTCTATTCAGAACCTGATTTATATGAGAGATTATTGTCACAAAGTTTTAAATTACCACTCCCATTAGGTTGGGCATCTTGTTGGGGAATTCATCACATTGCCCATCACATTAGTTATTTACATGATTCCTTCTATTTCTGGTCATTACCTAGAATAAAGGGATAATTAGGGATGAGTTTTTTTAAACTATTCAACTCATAAATCAGAATCCAATGATATTAAAGAAATAACTTATAAATTACATGTATTTCCTTAACTTATGAATTTCCAGGCTTAAATCTATGTTATCTAGGATCTATTTCCTAACACATACTCTTATGGGATTTTTTTACCTTAATAATGGTTCATAATGAGATTATTAATTTACCAAAGAATATACTCTAGGAGTGTCAAACTAGGTGTGCATCCAGACCCATTGTTTTGAACCAGTTCCTGATCGATTCTAGCTCAATGTGGTATTTTCAGGTTTTACCCCTATGTACATCTGTACCAGAGCCACATCCACTTGTAGTATCCATACGAGGATGTATTTTCTTGATAAAACACTTACTCTATACTTACCCAAATTTAGGGATGTTTACTTATACTTAGTCTTATTCCAAAGGGTTTCTATAGAGTTTTCTAATCCTAAACCCAAAAATAACTAAACTGTTCTTTTGTTACTAACTATAACAACCCTTCTCTTTATTACACATTAATTAATAATTTATTACATAATATTACACATAATAAAACCTGTAAGATCAATAATTATAGTTTCTTTGGGTATTAGGTACATTACATAAAAACTTAAACAAGAAATACATCATATTTATTAAAAATATTCTTAACATGCTCGTACTTAAAACTGAATGGGATAACCCAGGGACATACATAAGAAAGGGGTGATTTATACAGCCCAGTAAGGGAATAAACATGGAACAACATGAATAAGATAATAAATGTTAGACAATAGGAATATAAATGGGGCATAAAAGGGGTGATAATCATAAACATGAACAATGAGATATGATATAACATCATAATCATAAAGGAAATGTGGGAAATGTGGAAACAACTTAAAACAGTGCATCATAAACATTGGTCAAGGATAACTACGAAGAAATCATGATGGGGAAAGTACCATAAAGGAATAAGGTTAAATCCCTATCCTAACATGAAATCTCATGAGACTAAATACTACCCAATGCGTTAAAGTTCTTTATAATTTCGGGTGCACCTGTCACATTCATTTCATTTTCATTCTTAAGTGTGCCACATAGATTATAGAACATAGATTCATTCATCATAATATTTTATTACATGATCAAGGATTTTGGAATAAATACATATAATTTCTAATTCAAATAATTATAGTTGTATAAATGTGAATAACCTTGATAGGAAATTGGTAGGGTATTCACTACACAATTGTTTTGGCATGGAAGATTGTGGTGAAATTTTGGCAGCATAACGATGTCACATAAAAATTAATAAAATGGGTTGATGAGAGAGAAAGGTGTATCTAATCATTTGGACATAAAATGGGTAGTAATAGGTATATGGAAAGACATATCCCAACATTAGTAATTGGAAATATAAGTTATAAGATAACAAATAATCTTTAATAAAGAAGAGAAGGAAAGGATCCCTTACTTGAGTGTGTGACTCCAAATGTTTGGGAGAAGCTTCTTAAGGGATAAGAGGAATTTTGGGAGAAATATGGAGAGGGAGGTCATAGTAAGGATGTTATTTAAGGATTTTTAGTGAAGATAAATGGGATATTGGGTGGGTTTATATAGGAAATGAGTTTGGATTTATTTAATATTTCTCAAAATTAGGTTTTGAACTCTATATGATAAAATAACCAAAACCAAAAACCTTACCATGGTTTTTCCCATGGTTTATACTAAATTAGAGTGTTTTTAATTATTTTATAAGTCTAAGGGACAAAATTAATAAAATAATATCCTTGCTAATGTGGAAGTGAGTCATACTCTTAAAGAAATGATTTTAAAACCTTAAAACATATTAATGGTTTTGGAGAATTCATAAAGGCTTTATAAAATTAATCAAATTAAAATAAAATCACATTATTTTAAAATTAAAACATAAATTTAGTCATGTATACCCTTTATAATTTTTATTACATCACTTTTCAGTCATTATGATGTCATAATACACACCGTATATTTAAACGGTATTTAATTTTTACTCAAAAATTTGACCGTCTCAGAAAATTATGAAAAATTTACTGTTATATAATTTCAATAGTATGATTCAAAAATTAACATTAATTTTATCAAAATAATTTTCTAAATATTTGTATTTTCACTTTTAAAATTAGGATCGACATTTATTGAGAAATGCTGACTTTTTTGACAATAACAGTTTTTGAACCATTATAAAAATTACATTTGACTTCATAAAAATTATATGATCATTTATATTTAATAAAAATTATTTAATAATAATATATCAATGAATAATTATTTATTTCAAAATCCATTAATTCATCAAAATAAATTTCTTAATTAAATTTGTTTATTACCCAAAAATATTGTCTGTGTTTTATTAAATCTAAATCAAAATCATTTATAAAGCAACAATAAGAAGTAAATATAAAAATTATTATATTAAAATTAATGTACATACTTATATTTCTTGGGGTTTGATACATATCCCTTTAATAAAAAAGTAAATTCCCTAAGAGTAAGGTGCACGATGGTGAGACTTTTATGGGATGGTTCGACATACATGGTTTGAGCTGTGATCTCGGTGGGCTTGAACTTCTCCTGTAAACATTTTTTCTTATGCTTAAATTGTTGGATCTCAACTTGGGATTGGTTAAGGGAAATTCCCAGATATTATATCTTCCTTGGAAGATCTAATAAATGGTCTTCATAGGGTACAATCCTACTGGTTGAGGCAATCACTTCCTTTGTCTATGTCAATTGAATTTTTTAAAAGATTATATTTATAATAATCATGTGATAACTGTTCAATAGCTATATTATCAACATTAAAGATTCTTAAATGTCTTTTAAAAATGATAGAATATAATAAAACCAAATAAGTTCATGTGTTTCCAATAATCATATTACATAATAATACATTTAATTAAATCATAAGGTGAATTTTATTTATAACAGTTCAGGTCATTACAATCTCCCCCCCTTCAGAAATTCACCCTCCATGTTTTCTTTTCACACACTAAAACATATGTGGGTAATTATGTTTCATCATTTCCTTCAGTTCCCACATTGCTTCTTCAAACTTGTGGTTTCTCCACAAAACTTTAACCATATGCATTTTCTTATTTTGTAGAACTATGTCTCTATGATATAAAATTTTCATCGGTAGATCCTTATAGGAAGGTCATTCTACAATGGAACTACCTCTAGATTAAGTACATGTAGGGGTATGATATGTACTTACTCAATAGGGATACATGGAATGTGTCATGTACTTGAGATAGGTTGGGTGTGAGTGATAGTTGATAGGCTACCGCTCTAATGCGATCAAGGATCTTAAAGGGGATGATGTATCTTGGACTAAGATTTACCTTCTTCCAAAATCTCATCACTTTAATACATGGAGATATGTGTAGGAATACCTTGTATCCAATATCAAACTCTAGGACTCATCGAAGATTATCATCATAACTCTTCTGTTGACTCTGAGTAGCCTTGATGTGCTGTTGATTAGTCTTAACCTTTTCCACCTTTTCCTTGACCATTTCATGACCTAGTAGTTTTCATTCCCTAACTTCATCCCATCATGCACATGTTCTACACCACTCCCCATAAAGGTATTCATAAGGAAATATTTGAATTCTTGATTGGAAACTATTATTTTATGAGAACTCAACCAGAGAAATATTTTGGTCCCATCCTCCTTTGAAGTCAATTAACCATGCTCTTAATATATCCTCAAGTGTATATATAATCCACTAAGATTTACCATCAATTCAAGGGTGATAATATGTACTGAAGTTCAAATCAGTTTTTAGATCATGTTGGAGACTCTTCCAAAACTTGGAGGTAAATCTTGGATCTCGATCAAATATAATCGATAACGGTGTTCCATGCAGCCTCACCACTTCTCTAATGTATATCCTGGAAAATTAATCAAGTGATAAGTCCTATATAATCGTAATTAAGTGTTTAGTATTTGTAATATGATACTCTACAACCCAAATAGCATTATTTCCTCTTGATCTCTTCAGAAGACCAGTGAAAAAGTCCATGGTAATGTTTTCCCATTTCCATAAAGGTATGAATAATGGTTTTATCATCCCCTTGGATTTTTTCCTTTCATCCTTCACTTGATAACATACAAGAAATATTGATGTATATTCCATGATATCCTTCTGCATATTGTCCCACCAATAGTTCTATTAGAGATCTCGATACATATTTGTTCTTCCTAGATGGATGGAGAAGGTTGAGCTATGTGAATCATCCAACAACTCCTTTAACTCAAGATTTTATGGTACACATAGCCATGACCCAAATATTAAAAATCCTTCTTTATTAACATTTAACTCTTAGTATTTTAATTTTTTTTATAGTTTCCACTTTTTTCAAATTACCACATCATCTCTTTGAGCATCCTTTATCCTATATAGAAGGGATGATTGAGTAATAATTTGTGAAAGGATTGATGATGTTATTTCTTTTATGGTTCCCATGTCCATACTTTTAAATTGTAAAAAGATTTTATCCCTCTTAATTCTCATTATTGATAGAATTGTTAGATCCTTTCTATGTAGAGTGTCTTCCACTTTATTCTCTTTCTCAAGATGATAGTGAATTGAGTAGTCATAATCCGTGGTCATCTCTAACTATCTTCATTCGTGAATATTTAGATATTTCTGTGTGAATATATACTTGAGCATTCTATGATTCTTATATATTTTACACATCTCCCCAAATAGACAATGCCACCAAATTTTCAAAGAGAAGATCACTATAGCCAACTCTAGGACATGCATTGGATAGTTTTTTTTCATGAAATTTAAACTACCTTGAAGCATTGGATATGAATTTATCATTCTGCATTAACACACATCCCAATCCCTTCTTTGAAGCATCATTGAATACCATAAAAATTTATAATCTTATGGGTAATGTGAGCATAGGTGCAATGATAAACCTCATTTTTATCTCCTTGAATCTATCTTCACATTCATTATTCTAAGAAAACTTGATTCCCTTATGAGTTATATTGGTTAGAGTGTTTGGTAATCATGAGAAATTTCTAAAAAAACAATGATAGTACCCAACTAATCCAAGGAAACTATGGATATATGTCATAAATTATGGCCTTGACCATCCTTCAATTTATTTTTTCTTTGAAGGGTCTACAAATATCCTAATTCTTGTGATTATATGCCCAAATAATGAGACTTTATTCAACTAGAACTCACATTTTTTATACTCGGAATAAATATTCTCCTTTTTAAGGTCTTTAGCATAGTGCTTAGATACTCCTCACGGTCTTTCTTTATTTTAGAGTATATTAGAATATCATCTATAAAGAGTACTAAAAATTTGTCGAGGTAATATATAAAGACTCTATTCATCATGTTCATGAAGATTTATGGAGAATTAGTGAGCCTAAATGTAATTTCTATGAACACATAGTGCCCGTACCTTGTACAAAAATTAGTCTTGGGGATATCCCCCTTCTTTACCCTAACTTGATAATATCCAGACTATAGATCCACCTTGGAGAAGTATTTTTATCCACACAGCTGATCAAAAGAATAATTAATCCATGGAAAATGATACTTTTTTATTATTGTGATCTTTTTGTGCTCAAAATAATCAATGCAAAGGTGCATTGACCCATCCTTATTCTTGATGAAGAGTACTGGTTCACCCCATGGTGAAGTACTTGGGCATATGAACCCTTTCTCTAGATTCTCCTATAGTTGTTTCTTAAGCTCCTCAAGTCCCATAACAACCATTATATACAGATTCTTAGATAATGGTAATTCCTTAGGCATATGATCGATTGAAAATTCAACATCTTAGCTAGGAGGAAGACCAGACAATTCCTTGAGAAACACAACAGCGTATTCCCTCACACTGGGCATGTTTTCAAGGATGATTCTTTCCTTATACTTAATCATTTTAGCTAGATATTCTTACTTATAAGGAAATAATATCCATGCTTGAGATTTTGGTGCTAAATAAGATTCATCCTCCTCCTATTACTTTTATAAAATTAGAGGTTGATTCATGATATGAAGATTGATTTCCTTCTTAAGACAATTTATTTTGGATCTATATAGGGACAACCAATACATACCCAAAATTGCATCAAATTCCACCAAAGGGTTCATAAAAAGGTTCTCTAGGAAGTTCATCCCAAAAATTGTGATAGGGGAGGACTTATATACTCAGGATGAAATAATTAACCCATTTTATGTTTTCATTGACAACTATACTTCCATACTTTGTGGTGGTTTTTTAATAGTTCTACTAAACTTTCATGATATGCTGCAATGCATAGAACCAGTATCAAAAAAATATACTCATTTTTTTAATGAATAACTAGCGTACCTATCACCACTTTGTTGTCGGAATCTATATCAACAGTTGTGATAGAAAAATATCTACCATGTTTCCTTATAGGTTGTTGGTTGTCTCCGAAAACCCTTGTCTCAGTGCATTGGTTTGAAAAGTTCCCTAGTTTTTATAGTTGAAGAAATGAACAATGCACTAAGGGTTGACTAGAGAATTTATTTCCTCCATCGTATTGGTGGGCTTATCCTGTCAACAATTGTTAGCTAGGTTCCCTTCCTTCCCGCACCTAAATCATTTCCTCATCCCCCTTAGGCAATTTCCAAGGTGGTTCTTTCTACAGATTTGACAAGTTTTATGTTGATATTTTTTTGCACCATTAGATTTCTCTATCAGAACACAAGAATTAAAATCCACTTTTCACTTCTTATCTCTGTGATACCCTTGAGATTCATCAATCTCCATTTCAACTTTGAGGGCACATAGTACAATTTCTTCATAGCTATCAAAGTCTCAGATCGTGAGGGATTTTTGTAGATGAGGTTCTAGCCCACCAAAGAAGCGGTAAACCTTAAAATCAGGGGAAAATGAAAAATTAATAGGTGTATTGTGAAAGTCTTCTGAAGTCTTCCTCATACACCCTGATAGATTCATCATGTTTTTTCTTGAGGGTAAAGAAATCCATTTCCATTTTAAGTCAGAGAGCACAAGGAAAATATTTATCAAAAAACGTTTTCCATAATTACTTCTACCCCACTGCTTTGATCTCTTCCTTAGGATTCGTATTCTTTATAAATGTCCACAACTAACCAGCTTCTTCCTCCATATAATAAACAACCAATAGAAACATCTCTTTCTCAGAACATTAAAGGATGGAGAAGATTTTATCAATGGATTTGATCCATTGTTTTTCGATTAAGGGATTAGATGATCAATTGAAAGTCATAGGCCATTATCCCATAAAGCTATCAATTGTTGCCTATTATTTATTAGGGGGATTTGGGAGCTCCTCTTGATCCATTTTTCTATTCAGAACCTAAGTTAGATGATATAGTATCATCACAAAGTTTGTGATTCCCACTCCCATCAGGTTGGGCATCTCATTGGGGAATTCATCACATTGCCCATAACACTAGTTATTTACTTGATTCCTCCTATTTATGGCCATTACCTAGAATAAAGAGAAAATTATGGATGAGTATTTTTAAACTATTAAACTCATAAATTATAATCCAATGATATTAAATAAATAACTTATAAATTACATGTATTTCCTTAACTTTTGAATTTCTAGGCTTCAATCTACATTATCCATGATCTATTTCTTAACACATACACTTATGGTCATTTTTTGTTCCCTTAATAATGGTTCATAATGAGATTATGAATTTACCAAAAAATATCCTTTGGTAGTGTCAAAATAGGTGTACCACAAGGCCCAATGTCATGAGCCTGTTCCTAATCGATTCTAGCTCAACACAATATTTTCGGTTTTTACCACTATGTATATATGTGATAGAGCCACGCCCACTTATAGTATCTAGATAGGGATATATTTTCTTGATAAACCAATTAATCTATACTTATCCAAATTTAGGGATTTTTTATTATACTTAGTCTTATACCTAAGGCTTTCACTAGAGTTTTCTAAGCCTAAACCCAAAAAAAAACTAAACTTTTTCTTTGATACCAACTATAACAACCCTTCTCTTTATTACACATTAATTCATAATTTATTACATAATATTACACATAATGAAACCTAAAATATCGATAAGTATAGTGTATTTGGGTATTATGTAAATTACATAGAAACTTAAATAGGAAATACATCATCTTTATTGAAAACATTCTTAACATGCTCGTACTTAAAACTGAATGGGATAACCTAGGGACATACATAAGAAAGGGGTGATCTAGAAAGCCCAGTAAGGAAATAAACATGGAAGAACATGAATAAGATAATAAATTTTAGAAAATAGGAATATAAATGGGGCATAAAAGGGGTTATAATCATAAACATGAATAATGAGGCATGATATAACATCATAATCATAAAGGAAACATGGGAAATGTGGCAACAACTTAAAACACTACATCATAAACATTGGTCAAGGATAACTATGAAGAAATCATGATGGGGAAAGTAATATAAAGGAATAAGGTTCAATACCTATCCCAAAATGACGTCTCATGAGACTAAATACTACCCAATTCATTAAAGTGCTTTATAATTTTGGGTGCACCCGTCACATTCATTTCATTCTCATTCTTAAGTGTGCCACATAGATCATAGAACATGGATTCATTCATCATCATAGTTTATTGCATGATCAAGGATTATGGAATAAATACATATAATTCCTTAGTAAAATAGGTATAAGTGTTTAAAAGTGAATAACATTGATAGTAAATTGGTATGTTATTTATTACACAATTGTTTTGGCATGGAAGATCGTGGTGAAATTTCAACAGCATAATGACGTCACATAAAAATTCATAAAATGGGTTGATGAGAGATAAAGGTGTATATAATAATTTGGACATAAAATTGATAGTAATAGGGACATTTAATGATATATCCCAACATTATTAATTGGAAATATAAGGTATAATATAATAAAGAAACTTTAATAAAGAAGAGAAGGAAATGATTCCTTACTTGAGTGTGTGACTCCAAATGCTTGGGAGAAGCTTATTAAGAGATTGGAGGAACCTTGAGAGGACTCTAGAGAGGGGAGGTAAGAGTAAGTATGTGATTTAAGAACTTTTATTGAAGATAAATGGGATATTGGGTGGGTTTATATAGGAAATGAGTGGGGATTTATTTAATATTTCTCAAACTTAGGTTTTGAACTCAATATAATAAAATAACCAAAACCAAAAACCTTACCATGATTTTTTCTCGTGGTTTCTACGAAATGATATTGGTTTTAATTATTTTATAAGTCCAAGGTCCAAAATTAATAAAATAATATCCTTGATTATGTGAAATTGAGTCATACTCTTAAGGAAATGATTTTAAAACCTTACAATATAATAATGGTTTTGGAGAATTCATAAAAGATTTATAAAATTAATCAAATAAACATAAAATCAAATTATTTTAAAATTAAAACATATATTTGGTCATTTATACCCTTTATAATTTTTATTACATCACTTTTCGGTAATTATGATGTCATAATACACACTGTATATTTATACGATATTTAATTTTTACATGAAAATTCGACTATCTTAGAAAATTATGAAAAATTCACTGTTGGATAATTTCAACAATGTGATTCAAAAACCAATATTAATTTTATCAAAATAATTTTGTAAATATATTTATTTTCACTTTTAAAATTAGGATCAACATTTATTGAGAAATGCCGAGTTTTTTTGACAATAACAATTTTTAAACCCTTCTGAAAATTACATTTGACTTCATAAAAATTATATGATCATTTATATTTAATAAAAATTATTTAATAATAATATTTCAATAAAATATTATTTATTTAAAAAATCCATTAATCCATCAAAATAATCTTTTTAATTGAATTTGTATATTACCCAAAAATACACTTTGTGTTTTATTGAATCAAAATCAAAATCATTTATTAAGTAACAATAATAAGTAAATATAACAATTATTATATTGAAAAAAATGTACATACTCATATTTCTAGTTTATTGATACACATCCATTTAATCCACCATCAAACACCTTAAGAGTAAGGTGCGCGACAATGAAACTTTCATGGTGCTGTTCGATGTACATGGTTTGGGCCTTGATCTCGATGATCTTGAACTTCTCCCATAATTTTTTTTTCACATGCTTAAGTTGTTGGATCTTATCTAAGGATTGGTCAAGGTAAAATCCTAGATATTCTATCACCCTCAAAATCTTTGATAAATGGGCATTATAGGGTATGATCCTACTGGTTGGGGTCATCACTTTCTTTGTTTATGTCAATTGGATTTGTTAAAACCCTATATTTATACTAATAATTTGATCAATGTTCAAAGATTATATCAAAAATGGTAAATATGATTAACATTATTTTAAATTTGATAAAATATAATAAAATCAAAGAAGTGAATGTGTTTTCTATAACCATATTACATAATATGACATTTAATTAAATCATAAGGGGAATTTTATTTATAATAGTTCGGGTTGTTAAAAAATTTATCCTACCAAAATATGAGTAAAAAATCAAGTATATTTACTTTAATTCAAAAATAAATTTATTTTATATTAAAAAATAAATTCATGGTTTTCAATAATCAACAAATTGATGAGGTACCTTCTGTTTATTATTTTTCCTCTTAATATAAACCTAAAAAATATTCTTTTTATGAGTTGAATGAATATTATTCCATGTTTTAAGATAAATATGAATCATCAAATAAAAAGAAAAAGTATCTTAGAAAATATTATGAGGATCTATCGAAATAAAAACTGAAACTAACCTAATAAATTTTAGAATTGAAATATAATTTAGAAATTCTTTTATCTAGTTGTGCTTGTTGAAGAAAAATATTTAAAATATGATTATAATATTTTTACTATGGGTGATAATTACCTAAATAAAATACTTTGTAAGAACAAATCATAGAAACAAAAATATGGCATATGAGGTAAGGGGGAAAACCAAAATATATAAGAATTATTTTGTGAATAGCTCAATAAACAAAAACATTTCCAATAATTTCTACTTTTATTATCAAATATCTAGACATTATTTTAATTTATGTAGTCTTATAAATCCTCAAATATATGGAATAAAAAATACTCAAATTAAGAGAGAATTACCTAGTGTTAAATATATAATTTATGCTAGATGTTATTAGATCTGTATGCTCATAAACTTTTTTGATAACACAACTGGACCTAAGGGAATTTTAGTAACAAAATAACTTCTTATTTAATTTGTATTTTTAGGAAAAAAATCCACAATATAAGTGATGAAAAATGGTTTATGGATAGTTTTTGTTCAATAAAATTGAGTGTAGATTTTTATAACTTCCACTCAATATCTAAAATTGATAGAGGCTATCAAATTTGGTGATAATACCAAATGAAATATTTTTAGAGTTGGAATTGTTGGAGATCCACAATCATTCCTCATCAAAAAATACTTTTTCATGAAGGTTTAAATCATAACCTGATAAATATTTATCAACTCTATGATGATGGATATCTGTTGATTTTTCTAATAATTCTTGTTTTTTTAAAGATAGGTTGCTTAAATTTAGAGCACCAAGAATTGAAAATGTTTACATACTAGATCTATATTCCTAGTATAAACTAAATTTGGATTATTTGAATGATGAAATCAACGAATATTGGATTTGGAATAGAATACTTAGACATTTTAATGTCTATTATTTAAGAAAATTATCTATGAAAATATTTATTTCTGATTTGGCCTAACTTAAATTGAACAAAAAGAAACTATGTGATTCATTTCAAATGGGTAAGAAACATAAGTCATATTTCAAACCAATCAAAAAGGTTTCATCATATATACTACTAGAACTTATTCATATGGATTTTCTTGGTCCCACTAGAACTAAAAGACTAATCATAATGTATTTTGTTATGTTTTAGTTGATGATTTTTCTCAATTTACATGGGTTTATTTCTTAATAATTAGAGTGAATTTGTGTTTTTTTATAAAATTATTAAAGTTAGTACAAAATTAAAAGGATTATAAAATTGTGTCTTTAAGAAGAGACCATGGGGGAGAGTTTTAGAATCGTGAATTTAATTCATTTTTCTAAAAAAATGGAATTAAATGTACCTTATCTTCCCCTAGGACACCTTAATATAATGGTGTTGTTGAAATAAGGAATATTACCTTGTAATAGATTTATAGAATAATGTTTTTTTAATATATAATGCTTACTCATTTTTGAGATAAGGCTGCTAATGCATCTTTCTATGTCATTAATAGAGTTCTAATAAGGACTATCTTAGAGAAATCATCATGTGAGTTATAGAATAATATAAAACCAATGGTTGGATACTTTAAAGTTTTTGGATGAAAAGTGTAAATCTTGAACACCAAGGATAATCTTGGTATTTTCAATCCAAATTCTGATGAAAGAATCTTCCTAGGTCATTCTACCACTTATAACGCTTATAGAGTTTTCAACAAGAATTAAAGGATTTTTGAAGAATCTGGTCATGTGAAATTTGATGAAAGTGATCCCTTTGATCAAATAAAAAATTAATATGGAAACTTAAGTGATTTTTTAGATGACATAATACTTCAAACCTTCTTTTATGAAAAAGGATAATGATATAGAGCATGATCATGAGCAATCTAATCCATAAAGGACTGAATATGAGGAACCTAAAAGTATGTTTTCTAGATAACCTAGGACCTTTAAAAACCATCCCCTATAAAAAATTATAGGAAAATTATATGAGTGGGTTAGGATGAGAAGAAGTTTATAAAAACTTTATGAATTTCCTACTTTCATATCCCAGCTAGAACATAAAAGCATAAATAATTCCTTGAGTGATGAAAGTTAGGTAGTGGCCCTGCAAGAGGAATTAATCTAGTTCAAGAGAAACAAACTATGCAATTTATTTAATAGACCCTATGATTATACTATTTTAGGAGCTAAATTATGATTTAGAAACAAATAGTATGGTCAAGGCATAATCACTAGAAATAAGGCTAGACTAGTTGTCAAAAGCTGCAACCAAGATAAAGAAATAGATTATGAGGAAACCATTCCCCTGTTTCTAGATTAAAATCCATTAGGATCCTCTTATCACATTCATAATATATGTATTTCAAATTATTTCATATGAATATAAAATATACATTTTAAATGGGTTTTTTCATGGAGGAAGTTTATGCTGAACACCTTACAAGTTTTGAATACCCTCATTTTCCAAATTCTATTTTTAAACTTACCAAAGATTTGTATGGTCTTAAACAAACACCTATAGCTTGGTATAAAATATTGAGATCATTTATTTTATCAAATGATTTTACTGTGGTTTTTGTAAACCCCATTATTTTAATAAATACTATTAAAAATATACTTCCCTAGTTAAATTTTATTTTGATGATGTTATTTTTGGCTCAAAAAACCAAAAAATAAATATAGTGATTTTTTAAAATTCATGAAAAAGAAATTTAAAATGAGCATGATGGGTGAGTTAAATTTATTTCTTATATTTAAAATTTACCAAAAGGATTTTGGGAATATTTTAAATAAAATTAAATACATACATGACTTGCCTAAAATATTTATACTTAAAATCAACAAGTCTTATTCAACACCTTTGAGTTCTAATATTAATCTTGACTTGGATGAAGCTAGAAAAGCAGTTAACAACAAGTTATATAAAGAAATAATTAGGATATTGATTTATCTACTTGTAAGTAGACCATGAATTATTTTTTAGTATTTCTTTATGCTAGATTTTAATCACACCCAAAAGATTCACATTTTAAAGTTTCCAAAAGGATTTTAAGGTACTTAAAAGGAACAATTTCTTTATCCTTACTTTTTCTAAAAACTTATGAATTTGATTTAGTTTCATATTATAATTCCAAATTTAGAGGTTATAGGTTAAATATGAAGAGTATATTCATAACCTACTACTTTCTAGGAAAATATTTAGTTTCGTGATCTAATAAAAAGAAACATCATGTTACATTATCAACTGTTATAGCTGAGTACATTACAGATGGTAGTTTTTGTGCATAAGTGTTGTGAATGAAACAGACACTAATGGATTTTAAATTTAATTTCTACCATTATACAATAAAATTTTATAACACTTCTTCTATATAAATTCTAAATAATTCAATAATCTATTCAA
Organism: Viscum album; assembly: GCA_963277665.1. Taxonomy (NCBI): domain Eukaryota; kingdom Viridiplantae; phylum Streptophyta; class Magnoliopsida; order Santalales; family Viscaceae; genus Viscum; species Viscum album. Next base: position 129,982,739 of record OY728163.1, read on the forward strand.
GAACTAAACACATTGATATGAGACATCATTTCTTAAGGGATTACTTGCAAAAGGTGACATCTCTTTAGAATTAATTTATATTGAAAATAATTTCCAAATATATTTATAAGGCCTTTAACATATAATTTATTTTATTTTATTAAAATATAATTAATAATGTTTGAGTATAAGTTAACTTATTCTGATTTGGTTATGTAATTATATTTATGTTCTTGCTAGTTGTTTCTAATATTTCAATTTTATTTTATTTATTGAACCTGTAGAGAACTTGTTTTATTATTTTTTATTTTATGAACTCAAGTACCACATAAATGAAAGTTAAAATATTTATTTCTATTTTATATAAAAGAATTTATAATTTTAATGGTCTCTTAGATTAAAATCCCTTCTTCTCAAACCTCAGAGCTCTCTCTCTCTACTTTATGAAGGAAACCTAGCCTTTGTGGAAGCGTGAAAAAATTTATATTAAAATTTTTAGGAATATATTTTTTCTGAAAGATAAAATATGTTATACCTATCCTAAAATAATCTATGTATCATGTTAAATTTTATTAATCATGATGAATTGAGAACAAAAAAATTAAATCAAAATCGTACCTTTTTTGATTTCGATCAGAAACATGTTTCACTCGTTGTTGGAGATTGTCACTTGAAAGAACTAAACCCGAAACCCTCTAGATTGTACACAAATAATTCTAGAGCTTTTTTTTATATTTATCTTTGGTTTTTGGGTTATATAACATAGAATCGAAGATGCTTTCGAGACCCTTGTGATCTCCAAAGCACCGTTCCTTTGATCCAGGATGAAGAACTTGGATCAATGTGATCAGATCTATTATTTATAACTCTAGAATTTAGAATTGAATATAGAGAGGCTCTCAAATTATTGTTAATAAATATTTCCATGAATTTTGGCTTCTTGGGTCTTATATAGGTAGGTTTAAAGTCCTGGAAATTACACTTAGGCCCTCAGGTAACTTAAACCTTTAATATAATCAATTAATGGCACTAAATGACTTAGTAAACGTGTCATAAATGTTATTTAAATTTTTTCACATAATTTAAACATCAAATATATGTTATGTGATAAAACTCAAGTCATTAAATTGACTCTCTTATCCCATTGAATACTTAACAAACCTTAAATAATAATATTCATTCATAAAATATTTATTTTTTATTCACTTAATTACTTGTGAATGTAGGGAGTAAATAAATTCAAAAATTATTATTCTAAACTCAAATAATATCGAATTTATTTATTTCATGATGATCAATAAAACTCGTACATAACCTGAACCCTATGGTAGGGCCCACCATATTCTAAACTCTTATTCACTAAGAATCAGATAGACTTTTGAATACACTAAGTATGAGACCCTCTAGGACCTTATCTCAATAGAAATGAATACTGTTCACCAACTAGGAGTTTAGTTTAAGGACCTATCATTCCCCCCTAATAAATTAAGTAATATTCATAGAAATGAAAACCTCTTACAAACACATGTTGTGTAATATTATCTCTTTGTCTCATGATATATCCTAAAGCAGGATGAACACTTAATGTCATCATCTTTTCTAGATTTATTTATTCATAAACTTACTAGATAAAACTAAATTTAATCACCATGAACATGGATTTAATAAAGGTACTATTATCCTAGTCTATTGGGCCCAAGGAATCTCATCCCTTTGGATGTGGAAAAAACTATCTTGATCATTCAATCAATGTCATACCACCAATGAAGCACCCAACATAGGATACTTCATCATGACAGAAATTCCATGGTTTTTGTATTGCATAAAAGCAGGTAATAAAATGATACACAATGATAATGATATCAAGTATTGAGACCAATATATGTTCTTGTAGATAAGAACTACCACTAACACCTAAAACATTTGGTGTTCCTGTTGGTAGATCAGTCCTCGTGATCTTTTTCTACTCAGGATTACCAAGTGATAACTTTGAGTGAAGAAGCTTCATTACTTATGAGACCCCATCACCTGATATTAATATGTCATACGTTTTTATTTAATATGATATATCTAGACCATAAGACATATTTTTAAAATTAATGTCATAGTATCTTGAGGTTCCCATTATAGTTGGTAACTACTATAACTTGTTGATACAAAAAATAATCCATGGAAATTTCCATATAGAAAGTGGATGTCGAAATATAAACACTATTATAGTAAGAATATATCATTTATATATCTTTGTATATGTGATTCAGTAATCTAAAAGTATTTTTCAATTTGGTTCTAAGGAACCCACTTTTACAACACTCCCACTCTCACTAGTGACAACTTTCTATCGATCAACTTGCTAACTCTCACATGATAAGATCATGATTCTACTAAGTTATGGATTTAATCATTGGGGATTCCACATGTTCTTACATGGATACTCTATTTGTTGGAGTTGGTGGTCTAGAACCAACTTCTTTGTACTTTATTCATTAATAAAATCCTTATCACATCTTTATTGTTCTTCTGAGTGACAATGCATGTGATAATGTCCTAAGGACAACTGTTGCATTAAAGGGTCATAGTGGATCCCTGCTATGATGAGAACCCAGAAGTGCCATAACACTGTTCTTGAATATATGTTCTATGGCCGGATGATATTATTTGAGGGACACAAATAATACAGGTCATTAAGGGTGAGGACTCATAAAACTTTAAGGCAACTTCTCATGGTGTGCGCCCTTGGTAATATTCAGGAGGATATTATGAGAATGAAACCCACCAGTAGAAAATCCACATTTCATAGTGTCATTGGATGTTCCTATCTGCGGGCGTGTGTATTGGTCCTTAGACTTTAAGATTATTATTAATGGGTATTACAACTCGTGCACTTAGATGTATTGACGAAAACTGTGACGACACACTGTTCGCAGCGAGGTAGGATACGTTGGGTGCATCACGAGTAATACTGCATTAATAGATAATGCGAGAAAGGATTTTTCCCTTCTGTTCCATAACTAAAGTAGATATCTCAGGCCCTTTGATGGAATTGATATAGCCTAAATAAATCCATGGCCATGGTAAGGTATGAGCGAGTTCAATTCCGGGAATTCAAAGAAAGAATAATCGAGCACATGGGTTGATGGAACTAGCATGCAACCCGCTTGATTAGAGATATAGAGACAAATGGATTATATTACACGGTAAGCATTCGTAGGAGGTGACACGTCATTGCGGCGTCAACTTCTTTCTCTATGGGTGCCTTGGCATGTTGCTAGATGCCAACCTTGGAATTTAGGCAGGCTCCGCCTAATGCCACTAAGAAAGAGGCCTAGAGGGTCACAAACTAAGTGCGTCCATGTATCTCAGTTAAATATTAATTTAACAAGTTAAATAAATATTATTCCCGACTGTGGTTTAATAATTATTTAAGGATGCCTGATCGCATTTATTTCGACACTAGTTATTTGAGAGAATATATTGTGGGTGAAATAATATATTTATTATAAAGTAATGCAGTTACATTTATTTAAGAAATAAATATCCATTACTCAAGGTCTAATAAATGTGGTGGAGAAAAATGGAAAATAAAAGTACACGCCGTGTATATTAAATATACACACCGTGTAGTTTTATGGAAAACAAGTACACACCGTGTATTAATTATTACACGTCGTGTAGTTTTCCAGTCTGTATTTTGAGGATATAATATTGTTTTATTAAATGATATTAATTATAATCAGTGTGGCCGCATGTCAAGGAATTAATAGTTCGACATGTGGTTTCAATAAGAGTTAATTAAATAAATAAAACGCGTAACATGTTTATTTATTGTCATAACTCTATTAACCTCAAACCTGATTATAAATATCCTCACAACCCCAACACTTTGAAGATCCATTGTTGTGCACAACAAATTTGGAAATACTCTCAAGCCAAGAGAGAATTCCATTTCCACCAAGAACGCCCTCAAGTTACGAGAGCGAGATCCTCCACCGGATCAAGGCGGTCAAAGACGGACATCGCAAGCAAAGGATCTTCCACGCTAGCACCTGGAGATCCCTTCGGCGATGTCCAGAGATACATGGAGCACATGTGGATCACCGCTAGATGAATCCTATACTTGGATTCTATGACGCAACAATGGATCTCAGGACTGTGACCGGAGACATCGATGAAGAAAGAATTCCACCGAGGTAATTCTTGTGAATAAATTAAATTAATTATAACCAACATATGATGATCCTATCTCAATGGTTCCGGAACTCTTCTTTTATTTTTCTCTCTTCATTCCATTTCGAATATCCGACGTTTTATATCGTTACAGATCTCTGATTGAACGTTGTTTAATGCTAAAATTAAAGTTGGGAAAACCCACCAATGCGCTTCCACTGCGCCCAGAACCTACAAGTGGTATCAGAGGGGTCATATCGTTGATTATAATTATTTAGTTTTTCGTTGGTGATTTACGCATTTAATAATTTATTTATTTCAATTCATGTTTAATTGTTCTGGAAATCTGAATGTCGAGATCTGTTCCTCCTCCCTCGTTTCTCTTCACCTCACAGAAACAAATTTTTTCTTTTAATTTTGATTAAAATAAAATAGAGGAAATCATCCGGAGGAGTCAAACGTTTCTGGCCATACAACACCAGAATACACGACGTGTATTCGGAAGTACACGCCGTGTAGTCTAGGTTCAATACATTGACTAATCCACCAAATCAGGCCGTGTATTGGATTCTTTCCAAGAATTTAAGACACCGTGTGTTAACCAGAAATAGGTGGCACACGGTTTCCGGATTACATGCCGTGTGGTCCAATGAACACGGTGTGTAGTCCCTTCGGGTTAGGGTTGGGCCGTGTACCCCACACATGGCTTTCCCGACTGGAAACTGTGTAACGTGGAAACTACACAGCGTGTGTCCAAAAGAACATGTTGTGTACTACTAAAATTTCTGAAGTACATTTACATGCCATGTCCTCGGGCGTGTACTTCAGATGGATGGTGAATAAAAGTACACGCCGTGTCGTCGGAACCACACGCCGTGTACTCATCCAACTTACGTATATTTATTAAAATTTATTATTTATATTATACAACCCTTGAGACGTGTACCATAGTGCAGGCGTAAAGCTGAGGAACAACACGTGATAGGTGTTTTATATATATGTGTTTAATTTAACATCTACGTAATGAACGAGAATTCACCGGGTTGCCTCCAAGGTACAAGTTACGTACAAGGATAATTTTAAATTAATTTATTTGTTTAAAATTATGATGATAATCTTAAGGAAGTTCAGAAAAGCGTTTAAGATAAAAGGATTGATTAATTAAAGATAATTAATTGATTCGAGCATGATTTATCTTAAACAATAATGATTAAATAATTGAATTCTAGTTTTATTTATGTGTAAATATCGTTGCATGTATGGATGATCATGATCTAGACCGAGACCTTTGTATGTGAATGGTTTCTTTTAATTTATTTATTTAAATTAAATTTATTGGCCTACGAGCCATCACCTCATTAATATGTAGGGCCTGTGTGCCCAAGGATTATTTTATGTAAAAACCCCTTTTATCCCTCACCTGCATGTGAGATAAATGAATATGTAATGGATAAAGATCCCAATCTAGTGGAGGCGGCTCAAGTCAGGAGCCAAGGTGAAACCAATCCAAGGAGATACAAAGGCGGACAGGTGGAAAGTTGTAAACACGAACCCAAAAGGTTCAAGGTGTTTCTCCCCTAGGTCTTGGGTTAGTTTATCAACTACTAGATAAACTAACCAATAGAAAAAATATCCTAATCATACTATTTATTTTATTTCTTTCAGTTTCATGGTTTATTTATTGTGGGTGTGTTGTCACGATCACACAATTAATGAATTAAATGAGCATGAAAGATGGAACTAAAATAAAACCGGCTGATACGTAAATATTATCTTAGACATGGTTAATCACTTAAGTATATCCCACTTAATATTAACAAGCATGTAATCAAATATAATAAAATGGAAATTTAAATATAAGGATAAAATCCCTCAAAAGAAATATTAAGTCGGTATAGCCTTCCATAATCTTGGTTAGAATCAAACCATAGTTCAAAGTGCTTGACCAACCCTAGTTGGGGTGCTTTCAATTATCGGGGAATTAGAATTCAAGGTTTTGGGTTGACTTGACTTGGTTCGCATCAAGGGTTGACTGCCACAGTAGGAATTGGTGTGACCAAGAGGCAAAGGTTGAAGAAATCTAAAATAAAAGGATTTCAGGATTGGGGAGTCCACTCAACGGATCAAGGAGCTGCGAGTTAATATAGTTGGAATTTGGAATGCCTACCTAAAACCCTTCAAGTTGCTTGACCAATCCTAGTTAGGGTAATGCAAAGGGAAATATGGATCCTTTCCACTAGAATATTCAGGCAACAGAGTATTCTGAAATCAATGGTGAGGGATATTGGATTTTGATAAAATAGTGGGAGACTAATAAGTATTAATTTATTTATTCTTCTCAATTTGGTAATAAAGTACTAAACCTTTTCTCATATTAATTTGTAGAAACGACAAGAAAATAAATTCAAACATATCATTGCGAACCATACTCGAGAAGGAAAACCTTCTCACCGGCACCAATTTCCAAGAGTGGCAGAGACGTTTACACATTATCCACCGCCACAAGAGGAAATTTTATGTGCTGGAAGAGCCTGTTCCAGTTGTGCCTAGATCATAACTTCTACCCTTAACTCACCAGGTAGATAAGGACATGAGGCGTGACAAACCTACAGTCCTTATGGTGAATAAGAAAAGGAAGGACAAGGAAAAGGGGCCAAAGAATTATAAACGGTCTGAAGCCCCCAAGCACCGTCCCTCCAAGAAGGGGAAGATCCAGAGGCGGGGCAAGGAATGGGAGGCAATGTGTTTTGCATGTGGAAAGCAAGGCCACTTGAAGAGGAACTGCACCTAGAAGTGTCGGGACGCTAATGGTGCATTCGTTATCGAGTGTAATCTTTCTATTTCTACACATTGGTTATTAGATATAGCTTGTGGGGCTTACATATGTATTCAAATACAGGAACCAAGTAGATTTAGAAATATTTCCAGAGGAGAGGTGGATCTTCGAGCTACCAATGGCGTAGGGCTGGCTGCGTTGGCTATTGGCGACTACCACCTCTCATTACCGACTGACATGATTTTGGTTTTACATAACTGTTATTATGTGACTAGTGTTACCAAGAACATAATTTCTATATCTTTTTTGGATATGGATGGATTTATTTTCAAGTTTTGAAATAAGGGTTGTCTCTTTTATAAGAACAACGTATGTTATGGTATGGAACATTTAAATAATTGTTTGTATGTATTAAATTATGAAAACCAAGTGTTGGTAATCGATAACGAAACAAAATCACATGACTCATACATCACCCAGTTGTGGCATCACCATCTCGGTCATGTAAACAAGAAGTGCTTGACAAAGCTCTGCCAAGATGGCTATTTAGACTCTACTGAGATAAAACCACTTGATAGATATCATGCTTGTTTACAAGGTAAAATGACCAAGCCGCCTTTCGGTGGATAGGGTGAAAGGGACATAGAGCTTCTAGGATTGGTACACACAGATGTATATGGACCATTTCCAGTAGAAGCTAGAGGTGGATATTCTTACTTCATTACTTTTACGGATGATTTGAGTAGATACGGATTTGTTTACTTAATGAGGTATAAGTCAGAAGCCTTAGAGAAATTTAAGGAATTCAAGAATTAAGTAGATAATCAGCTTGGTAAGAAGATAAAGAAACTTAGATCGGATCGAGGTGGAGAATATATGAACCAAGAGTTCATTGATCTTATACGGGAGTCTGGGATTATATCTCAGCTCACTCCTCCTCATACACCACAGTGGAACTGTGTTAGTGAAAGGAGGAACCGAACCTTGTTGGACATGGTGAGGTAGATGATGAGTCATGCGGATCTTCCATTATCCTTTTGGGGATATGCATTACAAACTGCAGTATACACATTAAACCGAGTACCAACTAAGGCGGAAAATAGAATTCCCTTCGAGTTATGGAATGGAAAGAAACCCATTTTTTCGTATACACGTGTATGGGGATGAGAGGCATTTGTTAAGGCCTTCTCAGGCAACAAACTAGCACCCTGGGGCACGAAGTGTATATTTATAGGATATCCTAAGGAAACGAAAGGATATTACCTATATAACCCTCAGGACAAGAAAGTGACCGTCTCCAGACAAGCCGTCTTTCTTGAGAGGGAGCACATCCTCAAAAAGGATATTGGGAGCAAGATTGACTTCGACGAAGTTGATGCTCAAGATACACGTGAGTTGGTACAGGAACAAGTTCCATAGGTCCCCGTGGAAGAGGTTCCAGAAACACAAGTACTGCGTAGGAGCTCAAGAGAGGTAAGGGAACCAGAGAGATTTGGTTTCCTAGTCACCGAGGATGGTGAATCATTATTGTTGGAAAATGATGAACCTCTCTCCTACAAGGAAGTAGTAGAAAGCTCAGAAGCTGCAAGATGGCTAGAAGCTTTGAATTCTGAGATGGATTCCATGTATCAGAACCAAGTCTGGGTTCTGGTCGATGAGCCAGTTGATGTAAAGCCTATTGGATGTAAATGGGTATTCAAGAGAAAACTGGACATGGAAGGTCAAGTTAGAACCTATAAAGCAAGGCTAGTGTCTAAAGGATTCAGACATCGTCAAGGAATTGACTATGATGAAACCTTCTCACCATTTTCCATGTTTAAATCCATAAGAATCATACTTTCCATAACAGCTTACCATGACTAAAAGATTTGTCAAATGGATGTCAAAACAACATTCCTAAACAGGAACCTTCAGGAAGATGTCTATATGACACAACCAGAAGGGTTTGTGACACCAGGTGAAGCCAAACGGGTTTTCAAGTTGCAAAAGTCCATTTATGTATTAAAGCAAGCATCCAGGTCATGGAACATTTGATTTGATGAATCCATAATGGAATTTGGTTTCATTAAGAACGAATGTGATCCATGTGTTTATAAGTGGTTTAATGGGAATGCGATCGTTATCCTAGTAGTATATGTTGACGACATATTACTTATTGGAAATGATGTACCAGTCTTACAGTCAGTTAAGGACTGGTTGAAAAAGTGTTTCTCTATAAAGGAATTAGGATAAGTAGCCTACATTCTAGGGATCAAGATCATTCGTGATAGATCCAAGAGGCTACTTGGACTAAGTCAGGGTACATACATTGAACAGATACTAAAGATATTTAGTATGGAACAATCCAAGAGGGGATTGGTTCTAGTGTCAAATGGCTTACATATTTCTAAGAAAATATGTCCTCAGACACAACAAGAGAAAGATAGAATGAGTAATATCCCATAAGCTTAGGCTATAGGATCCATCATGTATGACATGTTATGTACCAGGATTGATGTTGCCTATGCACTGAGCATGGTAGGCATATATCAAGCAGATCCAGGAGAACAACATTGGATTGCTGTTAAGACTATCCTTAAGTATCTGAGAAGAAATAAGGATATGTTCCTGGTGTGTGGAGGAGACGAGGAGCTTGTCATCAGAGGGTATACTGATGCTGGTTTTCAGACAGATCAAAACGATTTGAAGTCGCAATCTGGATATGTTTTCTGTCTCAATAGAGGAGCTGTGAGCTGGAAGAGTTCAAAGCATCTAGTTGTCGCCGATTATACAGCGGAGTCCGAATATATAGCGGCTTCTAATGCAGCCAAGGAAGCCATCTGGATTAGGAACTTTGTTTAGGAGCTTGATGTGGTGCTTAGCAGTAAAGATCCCATTACATTGTATTGTGATAATACTGCAGCGGTGGATCTTGAAAAAGAACCAAGGTCACATCAATAGACAAAGCACATACTCCATAAGTATCACCTCTTGAGGGATTTCTATCATAGGGGTGAAGTTGTTGTGAGTAGAGTGTACACGGAAGAGAACATGGTGGACCCCATGAATAAAGGCCTATCTCAGCAGAAGCATGAATATAATGTGAGAGCTAGCAGGTTAAAGGTTGTTAGCAGTTGGCTCTAGTCCAAGTGGGAGTCTATTAGAGTTGGTGGTCTAGAACTAACTACTTTGTACCTTATTAATTAATAAAATCCTTATCACATATTGATTGTTCTTCTGTATGACAATTCATGTGATAATGTTCTAAGGAGAGCTGTTGCATTAAAGGGTCATAGCGGATCCCTGCTATGATGAGAACCCAAAAGTTCCATAACACTTTTCTTGAATATATGTTCTATGGCTAGATAATATTATTTGAGGGACACAAATAATATAGGCCATAAGGGGTGAGGACTCATAAAACTTTGAGGCACCTTCTTATGGTGTGCACCCTTGGTAATATCCAGGAGGATATTATGAGAACAAGACCCACCAGTAAGAAATCCACATTTCATAGTGTCATTGAATGTTCCTATCTACGGGCGTGTGTATTGGTCCTTAGACTTTAAGATTATTATTAATGTGTATTACAAATTGTTCACTTAGATGTATTGATAAAAACCGTGACGACACACTATTCGCAACGAGGTAGGATATGTTGGGTGCGTCACAAGTAATACTGCATTAATAGATAATGCGAGAAAGGATTTTTCCCGTTTGTTCCATAACAGAAGTAGATATCTCATGCCCTTTGATGGAATTGATATAGTCTAAATAAATCTATGGCCATGGTATGGTATGAGCGATTTCAATTCCAGGAATTCAAAGAAAGAATAATCAAGCACATGGGTTGATGGAACTAACATGCAACCCGATTGATTAGAGATATCGAGACAAAGGGATTATATTACATGGTAAGCATTCATAGGAGGTGACACGTCATTGCGACATTAACTTCTTTCTCTATGGGTTCCTTGGCGTGTTGCTAGACGCTAACCTTGGACTTTAGGCAGGCTCCGCCTAATTCCACTGAGAAAGATGCCTAGAGGGTCACACACTAAGTGTGTCCATGTATCTCAGTTAAATATTAATTTAACAAGTTAAATAAATATTATTCTCGAATGTGGTTTAACAATTATTTAAGGATTCCTGATCGCATTTATTTCGACACTAGTTATTCGAGAGAATATATTGTGGGCGAAATAATATATTTATTAGAAAGTAATGTAGTTACATTTATCTAAGAAATAAATAGCCATTACTCAAGGTCTAATAAATGTTGTGAAGAAAAATGGAAAATAAAAGTACACGCCGTGTAGTTTTATGGAAAACAAGTACACACTGTGTATTAATTATTACACATCGTGTAGTTTTCCAGTCGGGATTTTGAGGATATAATATTGTTTTATTAAATGATATTAATTATAATCAGCGTGAGCGCATGTCAAGGAATTAATAATTAAACATGGGGTTTCAATAAGAGTTAATGAAATAAATAAAACGCGTAACACATTTATTTATTGTCATAACTCTATTAACCTCAAACCCGATTATAAATATCCTCACAACCCCAAAAATTTGAAGAGCCATTGTTGTGCACAACAGATTTGGAAATAATCTCAAGCTAAGAGAGAATTCCCTTTCCACCAAGAATTCCCTCAAGTTACGAGAGTGAGATCCTCCATCGGATCAAGGCGGTCGAAGGTGGACATCGCAAGCGAAGTTTCTTCCGCGCTAGCACCTGAAGATCCCTTTGGTGACGTATAGAGATACGTGGAGCACATGTGGATCACCTCTAGAGGAATCCTATACTTAGATTCTACGACGCAACAATAGATCACAAGATCGTGACTGGAGACATCGACGAAGAAAGAATTCCACTGAGGTAATTATTGTGAATTAATTATATTAATTATAACCAATATATGATGATCCTATCTCAATGGTTCCAGGACTCTTATTTTCTTTTTCTTTATTCATTCCATTCCGAATATCCGGCGTTTTATATCATGACAGATCTTGGAATGAACGTTGTTTAACGCTAAAATTAAAGTTGGGAAAACCCACCAATGCACTTCCGCTGCGCCCAGAACCAACACTATTATCTGTGACTTCACCTCGTTGTGTGAATCTTCCCAAGAGATGATATCATTGAGTATAATACTTTTTTACTCTGTCCAAACATGAAATATTGGCTAGTAACATTATAGTAAGATTATCATAGTTATTATAATACTTTACTTACTGGTGTGATTTCAATAACTAGAACAAATTGTTTCATATTTTACATTGCTACTTGAACTGCATTAGAAGATGCAACGTACTCTATATTTTTAGATATGGATAACACTGGATTGAATGAGATTTTTTTGCTCATTTCCTTATCATAACTATGATATTAGATCATATTAATTCATATGAAGGCTAGTTTGTGTCCCCTTATAACCAATGTCCCTTCCTCTCTAAGTACTAGGTATATATCCCTTTTAATTTTTTAAGTACAATTGGATAGTTAAAACTACATCCCATACAGTTCTCCTAGATTTAATATATATTTTCCTACTATAAATTATATGTTAGAAATATCTAGCGTATATCATGGAATATATTATATATCCATTGAAAATACATATGGAATTATACTCACCATTTTAATATACTCTTATGTATCATATATGTATTCTTGGAGAGATTTATTCCATGTGACGTTGGAAACAATTATCTCTCAACTTGTTCTAACTGGTATTTTAAAACCCTATTATTATATGTTCTTTTACTTGGTCTAAGAAACCCTTATATCTACCTTATTAGATCTTGTTCCCTATAACAAATGTTGATACCATAAGTCAATATTTGGATAGTTACTTTAATCCCATTCTTAACTAACTGTATGACTAATAACAGTTTCCATCTATTATTAACATATTTTACTTGGAAATAGTGGTTCTCTCGCTGACCACTTATAAAAACCTGGAATAATTTTGTTCCATATGAATATTCTATGATCACAATGATTTCATTAATACATAAATGGATCTATAAAACTTTTGTCTCTTATTGTAATTATTTGGTTTCATCAACCCTTTTTGGTTGTGTTGTATAGAAACCTTTCAAGAAATGTGTTCATGAGAACCAATTCCCAACATAATGATCATAGAAATTTACAATTACAAGTGGAATTTAAATGGATTTAAGAATGATTATTTGGTGTAACCAGTCAAGAATTATTGGTAACATGCTTGTGCCCCCCATGTATAGTTTTTATTGAATACTTAATAATTAATTTACATCAATTAGAGAAACTACCAAAATCTAGACTTGATTTTGCTACATGGAATTCATTTTCTTGAATTCATATAATATTTTCAATCATAACTTATTTCCATTTAATTCTTCCTTGTAGGAATCATTTTTCTTATCTAATAATATATCACCCACTAAAGTGAATATAAAACCACCACTATGGTTTTAATCTTATTATATAGTATGTGTCTTTGGAATATTATTTTTCATAAGCTCTTATGGAACTTCTTCATATATAACTACTTATGAATCTAAATCCTTGAATTATCTCAATTTAAACTTTATCCTACTATCCCAAATAGAGATGTGCACCATTTTTATTGAAATATAGTCTATCACATGATTATAACCTTTCTATCATAAGGATTTATATAATATCCTTATAAATATTTAGGATAATTACCATAGATTCACATTATGTTATTCTTGATGAAAGTTTGTTTATTGAATTATCCTTAATAAAGTCTTTACATATAAACAAATATTATTATAGAATTATGGATTTAGTTCATATTATAAATCATATGATATCCATTTTTCATAATAGTTGGCACATGGTTGTGGGATAAAACTACTACCTGTGAAACATATCTTGAAAAATAATGAAATATTATGCAATGCATATTCATCTCAACATTACGCTCCTTTTACATACATCACGAGTTTGATGTTTATAATGAAATGTGTGTTTAATAAATAATACATGATCCATTTTAATGTTTAATGTTTTCATGTAAGATTCATCATTGATCCTCCTTTTACTAATATCATGACATTGATCTGTATAGAGAAATATGAGTTTAGGAATAAATCCACTCTACATTTATAATGATCAGGAATTCATGGTTGATATATTCTTTGGATCATCATCCTGAAGAGACTCGTATATTCTAATAAATCTTGTTATTTAATTCAATTTTACATTCATTAATCTACTTAAATTATTTTTATGAATTATATGAATTTACTTCTAGATTAACCTTGGAATAGTTCATGATTTCTAGCTAAAAAAATTCTAAAAGATTTATGGATTACCTTTATTTATAAAGGTTTATTTGTCTAAAACTAGATAAGTAAATGTGTCTATAATAACTAAGGTATTTAACTCCAAAGATTCTAAAATACATACTGGGTAAATCCTTGAAAACTACTTAGTTTTACTAGAAAAAGAATCATTTTTACACAAATCACTATTTAATCATTACATTTTATATTCATTAGATATTTCCAATGATTCAAGCATTATTGAACTATTAGTTGTGTATGAGACACCTCAAAAAACATTCATTCCAAAAGGGAGTAATTTCTACTTATGTAAAATGGAAAAAATAGATAATTTTTTTGATAATACTCAATAAAATTTCAACTAGAATCAATAAACTTGGCAAATTGAAGTTGTGTACTTATCACCACTAACTTAGGAATCACCCATTCTCATCCTCTTAGAGAATTAACCTCACTTCTTGTAATGTTTATATACTTACTCAGTTCCTGTATTTGAATACAAATGTGTGGCACACATTCAGTATCTAATACCCAAGAAGTAAAATAGAAACATCACATACAATGATGAATACATACTTAAGAGGAAGTGACTACTTGATTCTTCAATTAATTTCATAGAATTTAGTTCTCCTCAACTTATCTCATGACATGATAATAAAATAGCCTCATGTATTGTGATTTTTTTCTTTTATTTGAAGGACAATGTAAAGTTACCTTTGACATCACAATTTCTATTAGCCTTTTTTAAATTTTCTTACAACTTGATCACCATAAGAACTAAAAATTAATATTTCTTTAGTTTATTATATGCTTGGTAAATCTTAAACAAAAGGTAATGAAGAATTTTATTAATATTAATGAATTTATAATCCTAAATGAAATTGGATTAATTGGGTGATAGGTATATTATAAAAATATTTATTGAAAGATAATGATATATCTTTAAATTTATACATAATCATTGTAAAAATAATCCGATTCATTTCTCGCATCACTTTTTCCTTGCAGACTTCTTGGAAATGAGACAACATATGAATCCATCCATGTCTTGATATTTTTTCCACATCTCATTAGACATTGATGATATCATTATGGTGTAATCATCAAATGCTTCATGAATGTGTCTCTTGTAAGCTTCTTTTCACCCTCTCTTCCTAAGGTATCTCAATAGGTAACTATGAATCATGTACATATAATTTCCATTTACATCATAGTACTTTACGCAAGAGCCTGTACTATAATAGGAAATTTGTTCCGATAACGACATGTACTTTGTCCATTATATATCATAGTGAACTTGTGGTTTTACCAGCCATTAATCTACAAAATAATTCTTAAGAATATTAGTATTTTTATCTTGATTACCAGTGATTTATAAATTCTAGATTTTATTATCTTAAATGTCTCCTAATATTTTATTGAATTATAGTATCCCTTAACTATTAGATTTGGAATACCCCGTCGCTTGAGAATTCTAGTGGAAAGGATCCTTAAAACCTCTCCTTATAGTCCAAATTGTGGCTATTCCACTACTCAGAGAGCCTCAAGGAATCCTTTTTGCTAGATAGCTACATTAACTCTTGGATACTTGGTATGTTGAGTGGAGTCTCATATCCTACAAAGGATAACCATGCATTTATCAACACTTTACCTTTGAAGTTGCAACAAGCAATCTATGACTATTTATCTGCTACCAACTTTAGTTAAGTCGACCCACCGTGCTCATAAGAACTCCCCAATAGTGGGGAGGCGACCTTAAATAGGTCTAAGAATCACCTCATATATTCAGTTTTGTTCAAAATTAGGTGATTGAAGGTATTATGACTTAATATTTCTTCGAGGGTTTTTTCTATTCTCGGTGAATGTAATGAATTTCTATTTACACTTTATTTTTCTATGCGACATCACTCACATCTTTACAATGAAATAAATAAAAAAACATTCACTTCACATGTTCATTTTATCTACATATGATCGCTTATTATTTTATGTGATCATGCTTAAAATCTACACATACATAAAATAATTAACCATATATAAATAAAATTAAATGATGTGATCATGAGACAACACTAATGGTTGATCCATTAAGAGAATAATGGATAAACCTATATCTAGGGGTAACTCCTTCAATATAAACACATGCAATTTGAGTTTCAGCACTCACCCATCCAATGTTTCAAAGTCTTATCTGGTGTCTTTACAAGTCTTGGTATGAACTACATCACTTTTCATCCTCATCATTATACAACAATACTTGCATGAAGATGAGGGGATCTTGGGAGTGTGGAATACAGATAAATCAATTTTATCTAGGTACATTGGCCCTTATAAATATAATGAAACAAAAGGTGATATACATAGCATCATTTATTAAATAATTATTACAAACCAATGCATTGAAATAATAAAATAAAAAATTAATTAAAATTGGACAAGCATTGGTCGTTCTAAGGTCATGATCGGTCGATACGTATTAACTGACATAAATAAATTAAATTTATGTTGTATTCATCTTGAGGGTATTTTTTTTGAATTAAAATAAATTTAATTTAATTTTAATTCATAAAACACTTGACGTAGGGTCCAATAAATTGTCCAATTAAATTCTAATTTTTTCGTGTAATTTAGTTTTTTTAATTTACCCGTTCTTCCCGGGTATTTTTAACCCTGGAGGGGTTTTGGGGTATAAGGAAAATCCTTGAAGGGCCATACAAGTCGTGAAGAACCCAACTCAGCCTACTTAGGGTCCGACATGCCAGATAGGGGTGCTGAGTCATCAGCATACACAAACTCACACGCCTTGCGTGTGGTTTGGTGGAAGGTCCCCTTCATAGGGTGACACACTTGATAAAAAATTGTTAATTTTTCTTTTAATAATATACAATACCTTCCCCACCCCAATATACAAGGGATTCAAATTCATGATACAGGTGGAAACACCCCCAAATAATTTTTTTAAGTGGTGGGACACCTTTAATGAGGGTAAAAAGAAAAACAAATAATTAAAATAAAAAAAACTATCGCCTCTAGGTGCCTTATCCCTTTTCCCCAAATGTGCATAGGGCCTTCCTAAGGGTGTAATTCTGGCCCGAAAGATTGACCGGCCAGGCTAGGCTTGGGTCGATGGTTCGTCGGGTCTAAGCCTATGCAAGCAGGCCCGTGGGTCGGGTCAGGTCGACTTGAAAAAGCCCAGCTCGCTTGCCCGTATTAAGCCCATCCACTTTTAAAAAATATATACTGGTAAACTGCCAATAGAGAGACTCAAAACCCGTACCACATGTTTCCAAGATTGCGCCTGGACCAACTAGTCCCAGCGGTGCGCTTGGACCAACTAGTCCAAGCGGTGCGCCTAGTTTAAAATTACAAAACTATATATATATATATATAATTATATATCAACGATTTAACATTATATATATATATATATAAAATAACTCATAATATATTGAAAAAAACACTCACCCACTAATGTTCTCACATTCCCCCTCCCACCTTATTTTTTTTAATTATGTTGCAACTTACATATATTATATATATTATATATACATATATAAATATATTTAGAGAAAAAAAATTAACTTGACCACTGCTGCGCACCTCTAAATAATTTTATTTTATAACTTGCACATTATATATATATATATATATTCACAAATATAAATCCATTTAGAAAAAAAATAATACACCCAATCACTACGGCGCACACACCCCTCATTCATTTTTTACAACTTGCGAATATTATATATATATATATATATTAAAATAAATTAAAAAAATTAAAATAAATGACATAACATAATATATATATATATATATATATATATATAATAACTCATTTTATATTAACAAAAAAAACACTCACCCACTGATTTTTGCGCACCCCCCACATTATTTTTTTATATATGTTGCAACTTGCATATATTATATATACATATATAAATCAATTTAGAAAAAAAATTAATTCACTCACTTCTGTGCACCCCTTGTTAAGTTTTTTACAACTTATACATTTTATATGTATATATTGACATGTATAAATCTATTTAGAAAGAAAATTAACACACACACCCACTGCTACGCACCACCAACTTCTCATTATTTTTTATAACTTTCAGATGTTATATATATATTAACATATATAAATGTATTTTAAAAAATTAAAACATTAAAAAAACATTTAAAAAAATGTTTAAAAAAGTTAAAAAACGTTTTAAAATAGATGTTTAATATAAACTTTAAAAAAGTAATGTTTAGAAAAAAATGATTTAAAAAAACATTTACAAAAACATCAATCTATTTAGAAAAAAAATTAACACATCCACCCACTACTAGTTTGAAATTACTAGACCACACACACACACACATATATATATATTAATAATAATAATAATAATAATATATATAATTATATAGCAACAATTTAACAATATATATATATATATATATATATATATTAGCAAAAAAAACACTCACCCACTAATATTCATGCATGCCCCCTCCAACCTTATTTTTTTAATTATATTGAAACTTGCATGTATTATATATACATATATAAATCTATTTAGAAACAAATTAACTCAATCACTACTGTGCACCCCTCAATAATTTTATTTTACAACTTGCACATATTATATATATATATATTCACATGTATAAACCTATTTAGAAAAAAAATCAACATACTCACTCACTGCTATACAAAAACACACCCCCCTCATACATTATTTTTTTATGTATGCTGCAACTTGAATATATTATATATATTATATATACATATATAAATCATTTTAGAAAAAAAATTAATTCACCCACTCATACACACCCCTCATTAATTCCTTTTAAAACTTTCATATATATATATATATATATATATATATATATATATATATATATTCACATGTATAAATCTATTTAGAAAAAAAATTAACACACTCACCCACTGTTGCACACCCCCAACCCCTCGTTAATTTTTTTTATAACTTGCACATACTATATATATATATATATATAAATATATAAATCTATTTTAAAAAATTAAAAAATTGAAAAAATGTTTTAAAAAAATGTTTTAAAAAAGTTAAAAAACATTTTAAAATAAATGTTTAATAAAAACTTTTAAAAATTAATGTTTAGAAAAAAATGATTCACAAAAACACTAATCTATTTAGAAAAAAATTAACACACCCACCCACAACTGCACACCCCAACCCCTTGTTATTTTTTTATAACTTGCACATATTATATATATTAACATATATAAATATATTCTAAAAAATTAAAACATTAAAAAAATGTTAAAAACATTTTAAAATAAACTTTTAATATAAAATTTTAAAAATTAATGTTTATAAAAAAAATATTTAAAAAAACATTTACAAAAACATAAATCTATTTAGAAAAAAAATAACACACTCAACCACTATTGCGCACCCCCAACCCCTCGTTAAATCTATTTAAAAACATTTCAGTTGTAAAATGAAACTGTTGATAAAGAAGAAAATAATTTTTAAAAAAAAAATGTTAAACATTTAAAAAAAATAAAAAAGTTAAATGTTTAAAAAAACTAAAAAATGTTAAAAAAACCTATTAAAAAATCTTTTAAATGAAATGTTAATTTTTTTTAAAAAAAGTTTAAAAAACGATGTTAAAAAAAGGTTTTAAAAAATGTTGTTAAAAACTCTTAATTTTTTTTTAAAAAAAATGTTTTAAAAAATGTTTTAAAAATCAATAAAAAACGTTTTAAAATAAAATTTTAAAAATTAACGTTTTGAAAAAAACTTTAAAAGAACATAAAAATAGTTTTAATTTATTATATATTTTATTTTAAAAATAATAAAGACCACAAAGGTTGGCCCGCAAGGACCAGTCCGAAAAGCCCGACCCGACGGTTTGGACCGGCCCGAGGTCAGGCTCGGGCCACCTCATGGGGTTGTTTGGGTTGGTCCAGCCCGACCTAAATAGTGGTTTGTGGCCGGCTCGACCTGACCCGAATAGTGGTCTATTTCCCGGTTCTTTGGAGGGCCGACCCAGGCTGAAATTACACCCTTAGGCCTTCCCCACTTTCAATTTTTTTTATGTGAATTTTTCAAAAAGCATATTCAAGGCTTGAGAAAAAAAATGAGTATCGTGGAAATCAAAACCCCCTTATGCCTATATTATATATATATATATATACTCACGTGACTATATATTATATATATATACTAGTGCCTATAAATATCATATATATAATATCATTTTTAATTTGTTTTCCACAAATACATAGAAAACGCCCCAGAATACTATTAAACTGATTATTGAATTTTTTTAAAATTTTTTTTAACATAAATAATCCGATAAACATTTGTTCTTCACATTATGTCCAAAAAATTTTAATTTCGATCTTCAGATGATCATAACTCAGTCATCTAATCTTTGATTGATACACCGTCCATGGCATTGAGACCATTACGATACCCTCTACTCATATTGAAGAAAAAATAATATTAATTAGACTTAATTAAATACATGTCTCCATCTAATACCAATTGAAGGAAACTTAGGATTTGCAGAAGAATGAAAAATTGTATATTAAAATTTTTTGTGACCAGATTTGTGTTGAAATATCAAATCCACTATACCAAGACCGAAATCATACATAGATCATGTGAAATTTAATTAAAAATGACTAATTTATAATGAAAAAATAAATTGAAATCATACCTTGACCAATTTTGACCAGAAACATGTTTCACTCATTGTCAGAGATCATTGCTCAATGGATTTGAATTCGAAACTCTCTAGATCATCCACTTTCACTTCAAGAGTTTTTTGGTACATTGATATTCTATTTATGAGTGCTACCATCAAGAATCAAAGATGCTTTCAACGTCCTTGCGATTTCCTGAGCATTGTTCCTTTTACTTGATGTGAAGAACTTGGATCAAGGTGATTGAATCTCTTCTTTATCACTCTATAATTTGGGATATAAGAGAGATATTTTATAAAATTTGTGGGAATTAATAGTCCCATGAATTTGGGATTCTAAAGTCTTATATATGTTTCTTTAAAGTCTCAGAAATTTCACTTAGGCCCCATGTAACTTAAATATTCAATATAACCCCTTAAAGACACTAAATGACTCAGTAACTGTGTTATAAATGTTATTTAAATTTTATAAAATACTTTTAACATCAAATATATGTTACGTGATAACACTCAAGTCATTAACTCAAATCACTTCTCCTATTAAATACTTAATGAACCATGAATAATAATATTCGTTTGAAAAATATTTATTTGGTATTCATATAATTAAATATTATTCGAGTTTAAAATAATAAATTTTGAATTTATTTTCTGACTACATTCAAAATTAGTTACTCTCTACATTCAAATGATACACACTAATAATTATCTCAAGTCTTGAGACCAATACATGTGCTTACAGAAAGGAATTACCAATGACACCTGCAACTTCTGGGGTTCCTATTGGAGGGTCAGTCTTAATGAATTACTCTACTTGAGATCACCAAGTGAGAACTTCATGAGATGAATTATCAGTGCTTATGATTCCCCATCACCTGATAGTCATACATCATCTGTTTCAAGTCAGTATAATTCATGTAGACTATAAGAAATATGTTTATGATTAATGTTATAGTATCTTGAGGTTCTCATTATAGTTGGGAACTGATATAACCTGCTAATATGATAAATGATCCATGGAAATTACCATGTAAATAGTTTATATAGGAATATCAACACTATTATGGTTAGAATATATCATTTTTCCCTCTTTGTATACATGATTCAGTAATCAAAAGGTATTATTCAAGTTGAGTATAGTGCACCCACTTTTATAACACTTCACTCCAATCCGAAGCCTTAGTCATTCCCCTTTCAAACTTTTGAATCCATCATGATAACGGTGAAATCAAATAGGACTAATGATTGGATTAAAAGAATCTTAGATTAAAATAAGACTAGTAGAAAATATCAAATACTATTTCAGGATGAGCTATCGACATTAGTTAGCTACATCAGATGAATCTCATGCTAAAGAGAGTACTCGTTTTTCAATAGTGAGAATAGATTTTTTATGACAAAGACACCAGAACCATGTTTGAAAAATAGGTAATAGAATTATATGAAAAGGATCAGTTTCATGTTTCTCAAGATGGAGATGTTGTACAGTTGAAAGTTAATAGAAAAAACTATACTATTTTTTCTAAGGAAATTAATAAAGTTTTCTATTTTCCTCATGAAGGTAGGTACCTATACAAACATTATTTGATATTAGATGATGAAATCATAACTTTCATTATGATGAAATATTTGTTCAAAAATCCTATAATCGAGAAGAAGTATCAAAAGTACTTAGCATTAGACCACACTATCCTCTCAAAGTTCATTTAGTCTAGCATAGCTTAGAGAGTCATGGAATTCGAGAAAGTTATTTTTTAGAACATCAATTTTTTGTATTTGTTTCTCAATGATGTGAAAGTAAACCTTTTTAGGTTTATGATTTACTATATGCATCATTGTTGTCATCCTAAAAAGAGTCTCATGTTTTTCCCTTATGGAAGATTGTTGATTTTGAACATCAACAGGAAATCTATTGAGATGGATGTATGCTAAAGTGATGAGATGTTAGAGGTACCAAACCCTATCCGAGGGATTTATAAATAACATGAAATTGTCCTGGGATGCTGCTAAGAATGAGTTGGATGTTAATAAGAAATGTGAGAAGGAAGATTCAGGTGATGATGAAGAAGATAACCTTGCTATTTCTTTGGGGTAGAAAGTTGATCAGTCAAATCCTTAGGATATAAATCTTATTGAGAGGGTGTCAACTGGGGATATAGATGAAGAACCTATTATTGGTATTGAATTTGAAACTGCTAAAGTTAGAAGATAAGATGAGTTTTAGAGGCACAATCTCAGGAATAATCTGATTATGACCAGAGGTTAATGGATGAGGTTATTTCTATAGAGCAATCAAATGCTTCTTCCCAAAACTAAGCACCTAATGATAGAGTTACTGATGATATCACACCCAAATATGATGTTTTTTAAATGAATTAAGATAATCTTGAATATCTAGTGAGTGGGAATGTTGTTTTTACTCCTATTAGAAGATTCAATCAAGTTCTATATGATAATCTTCTATCACCAGTCAGAAAAGGACCAGATGATGAGCTATTTTTAGAAGGTTACACTGAGAAGTTACCATCATTTAATTTTAATAAATAATAAGAAACATAGTAAATAAACCATAATGAAGATTATTATGATTTTGAATACCAACTCAAAAAATTTGCTTCTAAAATTTTCAATGAGTGTGAAAGTGCTAATGAGGAAATTAATGATCTTAAGGATTATCTTAAAGCTTCAAAGGGTGAGATTCATAGTTTAAAGAAAAAATTAGTTTCTAAATATGATTTCTTTAACATTATAGAGGTTTTGGATACTCAATATGATTTATTAAATAACCTTAAACCTATTCACAAAATTAGTTCTTCTATATCCATAGAGGAAGTTGAATATTTGAAATTTCAATTGAAGAAATTTAAAGATAACTCAATTTCAAAAGGCTGAGTTGGATGAGATGAAGGAATTGATAAAGTATTAATGTGTCTTGATTGAGAATTTTAAACTAATTAAGATAGTCCAGTCATATGATGTTTTGGAATAAGTGAGATATTTAAAAGAAAAATTGTCAAAGTTACAGGAAAATTTCATTCCCAAGTTAGAATTTAATGAACCATAAGAGGATCTGATTGGTATATAAGAGCTTTATGTTTCCACAATAAATTTTCATATACTGAAGAGCACTATGATCTCTCAATTTGA
This sequence comes from Viscum album, assembly GCA_963277665.1. Classification (NCBI taxonomy): domain Eukaryota; kingdom Viridiplantae; phylum Streptophyta; class Magnoliopsida; order Santalales; family Viscaceae; genus Viscum; species Viscum album. Next base: position 130,006,785 of record OY728163.1, read on the forward strand.
ATTCATAAAAAGAATATATTCCTCTCTACCAAACCCTATCTCCAAATATGATTTATATGAGTTGAAAAACCTAGTTAAAACTCAATGTATACCATCAATATTTTTGGCACTTGTTCAATCAGAGGATTCCAATGCATTCTTATAAAAATATATGAATTTAAGGGCTAAATTGAAGATGTTTTCATCTGAAATTAGTATGGTAAGTGAAATTGTTCATTATATACAAGATGATTCTATAGATGTAGTTTCCCTAAAAAATATTTCAATAGATATTATTCCTAAGTTAAAATAATAGGCTGTTGAGAATAGAAATCTATTCAAGTTATTGAAAGGATGGGAAAAAAATTTAAATGAAAATTTCAGATTTTTGGGTTCAAATTGAAATGAGATTAAAGAGACTCTTGACACTCTAGTGATTTATATAGACATATATATTTTTGATAAGACCCTTCCCAAGAGCTTTTATGTGAATAAATATTCTTATAAGGGAAAAAGGATAATTTTTTATAGAGATAAACCCTCCATATCTCTACCTGTTCTAATAGACTATTATTTTGAAGCCTTGAAGAAGCAAGTAGCTGAGTGTTTGTCTCAACCTAACTTGGTTGTAAGAAATTGGTTCTTATTTGAGGTACATATAATTTATTTTCCATAAATTATTATTTTAAATGTTTAAATGTGGCCTAATATGAATTCCCTTTGAGGTTATGGATGTATCGGGGGTGTTTGGGGCTAGTTCGGAGCCTGGAACCCAAGTTTTGGGGTGAAATGGCCTGGAGCACGATAAGAGAAAACTGTGTGATATGGGATGCATAGCCATGTGACCAGGTCTGCAATTGTGATATTTGGTTTTTGTATGGTTTTTTCATGATTATTCAAACCATGTGATAAAACCGTATGAGGCATTCCTTACTAAAAATGACCATACATGGTTCATGTATGGTTTGTCAAACCATGAAACTAAATTATACAACCCATTTTTTTGGGTAAAATGATGATTTTACCCCAACTTAATTATATTTATAACCTATATCTCTTTTCCTCTGACACACAACAACTCTCACAATTTTGAATCCCTCTTGGTGACTATTATAGGAATTACCGTCGAGCCTTTATTTGATATTTGATTCAAGCATCACTCATCTCGTTGGATCTGCATCAATGAGTTCTCAATTACTTTTTATCCACTATTAATTCTTCTGGACATCGAACACACTTTTTTGGTGCAAGATAATATTCTCTATTATTAGGTTCTCCATTCATTATTTGATTTTCTCCTGATTTGAGTTGAATCAGGAGATGATACTATAAGATCAATCAAATATATACCTAAGGTAGGTGGTCTCATGCCTTTCATTAAAATTTGATGTGTTTATATGTGTTTTTGTTCTATGCACCCAATTTTTGGGTGTCACCATAAATGAATTTTAATCTTTGAATTGAATGGTTAGACATGGACCATCCAATTTAAGAGACCACCAATAAATGTTATAGGTTGTGGACCTTAATTTATAAACACCCCTTGGGTGTGTTGGTAATATAGATGGATCGCCATGGGTGGCCTTGAAACTTGGATACCTTTGAGGTGTGTCTTTACCTTTCCATGGGGTTTAAATGGTTGAATTGTATTTTGATTTAAATTGATGAATTTAATAATAAGTTTTTATGTACATTGAGTTTTGATATCAATTGTAAATGACATGATTAAAGGAAGGGTATGGGTGACCAAGACCCTATGATATTGCCTTGAGTTGCTTGTTTAATCTTAAGATGATCTTTTTAATGAATTTACCATGTGAGTAAGTTAGAAACTAAGCCTTATAAGCTTATCAAATCCATTACCCACCTTTTGAGGTGAGGTATACGATGGATGTTCTTGGTTTTGAACTTATCATGTTAAATGAAATTGAATAAATGATATCGTTGAATGTTGATACACCTCGGGTGATACATGGATTCAAGTAATGAATTCCATAGATAGATTCATTTGGATTCGACCTTACTTATGCCTGAGTGACACTTGGACTCCCTTGAGGACTGCCAATGATAAACTCTAAGGCTTGAATGTTACATCATGAGTGATACATGGATTCATATGAGAATTCCATGGATGGACTCAAAAGGGAATTTGATCATTTATTCCATGGGTGATACTTGGGATCCCTTAGTAGACCACCAAGTACAGACTCAATTGGCAAGGATGTTATACCACAAATAGATATATACTAGGATTCTTGAGGATCTCCATGAATTTTCTTGAAGGGTATTTGTTTATATTACACCTGGAGCGATACTTGGATTCCAACTTAGGAATTTCATGGTCAAGCTCAGTTTAATAAATGGATAATAAATATAATGGTTTATATGATGTGTCTTCTAAGCCAAAGCATAAGATTGGACCCACCCTTTGACTTAAAATTTATGGATGACTAGCTTAGGAATCCTTTGATCATGATGTTATGGGGGATTCTGGGATTTATTCCAGGTCTTGGGACTTAATAATCAAATGAATGGGATGATTAAATGGATTGGTTAAAAATGAGAACCTATACTTTATAGGATGTTTACTTTCAGTACTTACTTTCTTATTAAATTACTGCTTGCACACTGTGACTATTATATATTCACTGGATGATTGGAACTTGACCATGGGTGGTTACCTACTAGGATTTAGTCTCACACCCTGTTTGGGCCACATTTAAGTACCCAAAAGGACTATATGATTGTAGGTATGGAAAAGGGAAAGCACTCTACCATAGGTTCTTGATTACTGCATAAGATTAGGGAAGCATGGGACTGAGTCAAGGCTCATGATTATAGTTGGGATAATTTTTGTCCTTTTGTTACTTTTGTTCCATGTATTTTACACCTACATGGTATACAAGTTTTAGATATTTTGTAGAGAAATATGACATGTATCATCATTATTGTTTATGGGATTCCTTTTTCATTGTTACCTATTCCTGTTGTTCATCTATTGTATGTATGATTTACTATTTCCTCTACTTGTATGTTATTGATATTATACTATTCTACACTCTAGTAATGAGGTAATAGTCTACCCATAGACACAAATAGGCCATCACTGCTAGTTGGCAGTCTCTGGCATTTAGGGAGATGCTCTTGAGGCCATGTGGCCAGCTAGGATCGGGGCGCTGTTGAGTGTCATCTGGGTCCAGGATGTTACAAAGTGGTATCATGGACTGTTTTTTAGTTTTATTTAATATTTTGAGTTAATATAAAGGGATATGAAGGAAATGGAGTTTGGTAGTGATTTGTGCCTATCAGTAGCTACCCTATGTATAGGAAAAAGCTAAATTACCTCAAATTAAATTATTATTTTTTGGATTTTGACTATTACAATTGATTTGATTCCACCATTGAGTGATGAACTTGATTTTTCATGTTATTATTGATATGATTATGGGTTCTATTATGGTTCAACCTAATGAGATGAGGGTATGACATCTCATGCATCATTTTAGGCACTTTACAGGAATCACATTTCATGCATTATTCCATACCATTTTGGATGCATTACTTATTTCATGCTATTGTGATATGTTCCATGATAGATATTCCTGTTATGGTGATAGGTATTTTGTAATGTGTTATTGTGTGAATCAGGTGGACTCCATACTTTGGTTCCTGAGGTGTATGGGCACTCATGGATCGATGGATCAGAATTTGGTAGACCATTGGTTCAAAATTTTAAAATAAATCATGATAAATTTTAAATGTATTGATTCAAATGAGAATGAAATATGAAATTTAATATGGAAATAAAAATGGAAATGGAAACTTGAGTTTCTTATGGAAGATAACTTGACCAGACTTGACCTTAGTGGTGGGCTATTGGTAGTGTCTCTTACTAATACATGATCAGTATGACATCCATACCTGAATCCAGGAGTAGGAAGAGGGGTTTTTTCTTATAGAGGAAGGCTTGTTCCTATCTTTCATAAATATATGTTCTTTTGAGCTATGAAATTTAATAATGATCATGATCTGAGGTGTATTCTTGGAATTTATAGAGGTATTCCACCACAAAGTCCTCCAATCATACGCCATGAGGGTGGTGATGACCACACTCTGAATGTGGTGGCCCATGGGCTACAAGTGGATCCTCTAGTAGTGTCGGCTACAACACCATTTGTTGCACCAAATTTAGGTGATGAGACATAGTTTTGTGAAGAATTTATGCAATTTATATAGACAATTCAGGGAGCATAATGACCTTCCCTGACTATGGAAGAGTTGACACATGAGTTCTAGTAGTAGCATCCACCCATGTTTTTGGGGGATGGTGGACTAGAGGATGTGGATACATGGCTAGAGGCCATGCTATCTATCTTTGAGCATCTAGAGACACCTCTTAATAGGAGGGTAAAGTTATCTACCTATATGTTGTGTGATTTTACCAAGAGGTAGTGGGATGTTAATACTCAGACAGAACGTTATCAGGAGATGGATTGGAGGTATTTTAATAAAGAATTCTATTATTATTTCTATCTCGAGACATTGAGGGATGAAAAATCCTACTAGTTCTTGCACTTGGAGCAGGGAGTGATATCAGTTATGGATTACTCGGCCCATTTTATTGGGATCCAGTGCTTCACACCAATTCTAATGGGTGATGAGTTATCAAAAAACTTTCAATTCAAGGATGGTATTAGGTATGACATCCAATTGTAGGTAAATTTCTTCTGACTGACTACTTTTTATGGACCAGTGAATGAGGTGCTTATCATAGAGCATAACTAGAGAGGGGATGGAGGTGTGAGCTAGGGTGGTTCAAAATCTCAATTTAGTACTGTATCGACCAGTAGTAGGAAGTGTTGTATAAAGCTTCTATATAGTAATAACAGTAGCTAGAGAACACAATCAGGTAGCCAGGTGAGGTGCTACCAGTGCGGTAGGCTAGGAAATATGAGGCTACAGTGTACAAGTGACCCAGTTGAGTGTCAATCTTACAGTAAGATGGACCATAAACATCGCTTTTGTAGAACATTTCCTCTAGCAGCCAGTGATAGAGGGTCTACACTTACTTCATGTTCAAGAGCGGGGTCAACAGCTTCTCAATAGGTAGGGAGTTAGAGTGAATCCGACCAATTCAGCTGAGGTGGTGGTTGTGGTCATGGTAGTTAGACCATAGTTTTACAGTGATAACAGAGCGGATATGATCAGGGTATCCTGATAGTATCACAAGGCTACCATTCAGGCCAAATATATGCAGTGTAATAGACCCTTGAGAAATAGGATCCCATACCTTCTGCTGTCAGAGGTACTATTCTAGTAGCCTCTACTTTATCTTCTACACTTTTCAATACAAGGGATTATCATAGCTTTATATCTATTCCCATTATAGAGAGCCTTAGGCTCAATGTTTTTACTTATGATGGATTCATGATGATTGAAACTCCATTGGGAATTATAATGGAGGATGTACGTCAGTTCAAGGAGTTCCCCCTTAATATTGGTGTGTGTCACTTCATATGGGACCTATTTTTCCTCAATATGAGAGGTTCTGATATCATTCTTGGGATGGAATGGATGGTTTCCTTTCATGCATTCGTTGATTATTATTTCTGAATGGTGACCTTCATATCACCAGAGGGCAGAAAGTTTATTCACAAAGGTTAATGGGATGTCCAGGAAATATGAGATGGACCCGATCATTTTGGGATGGGCGAGATGATAGGCCAGATTATGAGTTTATATCTAGATGATCTGGGAACACATTATATGGATTTATGTCTGATGGTTGATCATTTTTGGGTCATTTTCCCAGATGACTTTTCAGGATTACCTCTAGTGAGAGAGGTAGAGTTCTATATTAATCTAGTGACATGAGATATTCTGGTATCCATTAATCCTTATAGGATGACTACTACTAAGATGAAAGTTATTAAGAGGATTCTAGAGGATTTATAAGAAAAGGGTTTTATCCGACCCAATACTTCTCCTTGGGTTTCATTGGTAATTTTGTGAAAAAGGAGGATGAGACTCTTAGGTTATGTGTGGATTAATAGAAATTGAACTATCTGATGGTTAAGAACTGATATCCTTTACATTGAATAGATGAACTCTTTGACCATCTCTGAGGAGCTTGGGTTTTTTCAACGATTGATTTGAGACCGGGTTATCATCAGGTTCTTATTAGACCATTAAACATACCTTACAAAACTTTTCATATAAGGTATGGTCTATATGATTATTTGGTTATGCCGTTCAGTCTCAAAAACTCTCTATAAGTCTTCATGGAACTAATGAACCGAATTTTCCATCCTTATCTTGATTTATTTTTTGTGGTTTTCATGGATGATATTTTGGTGTATTTTCACAATATAAATGACCATGCCAAACATATTCATATCATATTTAATACACTAATAGAGAATCAATTATATGATAAGATCACAAAGTTACACTTTTGGATGGATTATATACAATTCCTGGGTCACATCATCTTAGAGATAAGAGTATCAGTTTACCCATAGAAGGTGAGAGCTATCGTTTCATAGGTGCATCCCAAGAACATCTTTGAGGTATAGAGATTTTTGGGGCTAGTAGGATATTAAAATAGTTTCATATAGGAATTATCATAACTATAAGTTCCTCTTATGGGCTTGAATAAGAATGGTGTGAAGTTTATATGGTCAAATTTCTGCGATCCATCCTTTCAGGAGTTGAAAGGGATATTGAATTTAACACCAATACTAATTTTTCCATAGCTAGGTAAAAGTTACACTATTTACTATGATGCATCGGGTATCTGGATATGATTAGTTTATATGTAGGGGGATATAGTCATGGAATACGAGTCTCAGTAATTGAGGCCACATGAGAGTAATTACTCGACGCATGATCTTGAGTTGGATGAAGTAGTTCATGCATTGCACAATTGGAGACATTACTTACTTGGAGAGAATTTTGTGGTGTACATGGACCAAAAAATACTTAAGTACATATTTACATACTGTGATTTAAATATGATTTAGTGAAGGCAGGTTGAATACCTACAATATTTTTAAATTGATCTTGCCTACATATCTGGTAAATGCAATGTAGTGGATAATGCATTGAGCAAGATGACTTAGATATAAGCAGTGCAATAGTCAAGTTGTGGTAAAAGATTATTTATTTGTTCTATGATATGCACTTGGAAGTATAAGATAGTCAGGTACATTCCTTCCTATCATATTTATATGTTACATATACACTTTTGGATAGAGTAAGGATGAGGAAGATATCAAATTCCAAAGGATTGGTCCTATGGGAGAGTGTGGCAGGTGTGGACCCTCCTCCTAGTTGGACCATATGCGAAGATGAAATCCTATATATATATGGTGGAGTATGGGTTTCATTAGAAATTCATGAGGAAATGATGTGGGATTTCCATGCTTTAGATTGGAAAGTGCACCTTGGTGTCACCAAAATGTATTGGGATTTACATTATCAGTACTCATGATTGGGTATGAAAAGAGATGTTGCTAGTTTTTTCATGAGATGTTCCACCTATCAGCAGGTGAAGGAGGAACACTAGTGACCAGATAGAAGTTTATAGTGGCTACCTATTTCTGAGTGTAAATGGAATGAAATCATGAGGGATTTCATGATGGGTTTACTGAAGATGCCTCAAGGTAATGATTCTATATGTGTTATTGTTAATAAGATCACAATGGTTGCACATTTCCTACTGATCAAGGAAACAATCTATGTGGATGAGCTTGGGAGGTTGTATATCCATGAGATAGTATGACTTAATGGTGTCTCATATACTATCATTTTATATAGGGACACCCAGTTTATTTCAGGGTTCTGTAAAGGGATACAATGGGTGTTAGGTATATAGGTGCTTCTAAGCACAACATACCACCCCCAGACAGATGGATGGATAAAGTGCATGATTCAAGTTCTTAAGGACATGTTGTGAGCTTGCATCCTGAATTTTGGGGGATCTTGGGAGAGACATATACCCCTAGTTAAATTCTCATACAATAAAAAATTTTAGGCTACTATTCATATAGTGCCCTATGAGGCTTTGTATGGTAGGCCATTCCGATCACACTTGTATTGGTTAGAGGTAGGAGTGGAAGCTATGCTCAGACCTCATCTTGTTAAGGAACCATAGATAAAGTGTAGTTGATTTAGAAGAGGATGGATGCTGCAAAGTCTCATTAGAAATCTTACACTGATCGCTGTAGACGACCTCTAGATTTTGAGTTCGGGGATCAGGTTTTCTTGTGAGTTTCACTGAGGATGGGACACAGGAGGATCATGCGATAGAGTAAAGTTTCACCATGATATTTTAGGACATTAAAGATTTCGGAGAGAGTCAGGCTAGTATCCTATCTATTGCAGCTACATTAGATGTGTCAGGCCATGTATAACATCTTTCATGTTTCTTGGCTGCGACGCTATTATTTAGAACCGTATTGTGCCTTTCATCACCATGAGGATGAGTTACAAGTAGATGCGTCATTTGAGGAGCATACTATAAGAATTTTGGATTTTAGCATGAAGTTTCTCTGAGGCTGGTTCATTCCTTTAGTACAAGTGCTATGGCAACACAGTCAAGTAATGGATGATTTCTCAGAGAAGGAGGCTGATATATGATAGTAGTGGTTAGAGTTATTCCTAGACATGCTTAACCACCATTGAAAATGTAATTTGGGAATGAATTACTTTAATGTGGAAGTTTTTAGGAATATGGTACTTATTTGAGGTACATATCCTTTACTTTCCATCAATTCACAGTTTAAATGTTTAAATATGAACTAATATGAAGGCCCTTTGAGGTTATAGAGGTATTAGGGGTGTCTGGTGATAGTTAAGATCCCAAAACCCAAGTTTTGGGGTAAAATGTCTTGGTGAACGATTAGAGAAAACCATGAGATATGGGCTGCACAGCCGTGTGACCAGGTCTATAGTTTTAACAATGGGGTTTTGTATAGTTTTTGCATAATTAGTCAAACTGTACAGGCAAACCATGTGAGGTATTTCTTCCCATAGTTGACTGTGAATGTTGGTGTATGATTTGTCAAACCATGTGCCTAAACCATGCGACCCAGATATTTTGGGTAAAATAACCATTTTACCCCCACTTAATTCTATTTCTAACCCATCTATAAATTCCTCTCACACACAATAACTCTCACCATTTTGGAGCCCTCTTGGTTACTATTATAAGAATTGTTGTGGCACCTTCGTTTGATCTCGGATTCAAGCATCTCTTATCTCATTGGATCTGCATCAGTGAGTTCTCAATTACTTTTTATCCATTCTTAATTATTCTGGATATTAGATGTGATATTTAGGTTCTGGATAATACACCCTATTATTAGGTTCTTCATCCGTTCTTCAATTTTATCATGATATAAGATGAATCGGGAGGTGATACCAGACGAGTTATAAACTATTGACCTAAGGTAGGTGGTATCATTACTTTCACTAAAATTTGAAGTGTTTATATGTGCCCTTATTCCACACACCCAATTTTCAAGAATTTCCTTAAATAAATTTTAATCCTTGAATTGAATGGTTAGGTATGGCCTATCCAATTTAAGATACCACTAATGACTTTTATAGGTTGTGGATCTTGATTTAGAAACACCCCTTGGGCGTGTTGGTAATATATATGGACCACCATGGGTGGCCTTGAAACTTGAATACCTTTGAGGTGTGCCTTTACCTTACTCTGGTTTTTAAATGGCTGAATTGAATTTCGATTTAAATTGATGAATTTAATCATAAGTTGTTATGTAAATTGATTTGTGATATCAATTTTAAATGACATGATTAAAGGATGGGGATGGGTGACCAAAACCCTAGGCTCTTGTCTTGAGTTTATTTTTTAATCTTGAGATGCTCTTTTTAATGAATTTCCCCTATGAGTAACTTAGAGACTAAGACTTCTAAGCATATCCAATACATTATCCACCTTTTGATATGAGTTATAGGTTGGGTATTCTTGGTTTTGACTTTGACATGTTAAATGAAATTGCCAAATGTTGATATTCCTTGGGTGGCACATGTATTCATGTGATAGATTCCATGGACAGACTCATTTGGTTTTGACCTTGATTATGCCCGATTGATACTTGGAATCCCTTGAGAACTACTAAGGAAGGACTATGAGGCTTGAATTTTATATGCCGAGTGATACACGGATTCATATAGGAATGAAATGGATATACTCAAAAAGGGAATTTTATCATTTATGCCATGGGTGATACTGGGGATCCCTTAGTGGATTTCCAAGGACAGGCTCGATTGGCATGGCCATTATACCACACCTAGAGCAATGCCTGAATTCTTGAGGATCACCATGGATGGGATTGTTGGGTGTTGGTTTATATTACACCTAGAGATATATATGGATACAAAATTAGGAATTCCATGAATGAGATCAGGTTAAAAATGGATAATAAATTAAATGGTTTATATAATACATCTACCAAGACAAACCAAAAGATTGGATTTGTTCTTTGCCTTTCCCTTTATGGACGAACGACTTAGGCATCCTTTGATCATGATATCATAGGGGATGCTGGGATTTATGATATGTCTTGAGACTTAATAATTAAATGAATGAAATGATTAAATGGATTGGTTATATATGAGAACCTTTAATTTATAGAATGTTTACTTTCAGTACTTCCTTGCTTATTATATTACTGCCTACACACTGTGACTGTTATATATTCACTGGCTAATTGGAAATTGACCTTGGGGGGTTTCCTAGTGGGATTTAGTCTCATAACCTATTTTAGACACCTTTGGGTACCCAAAAAAAAACCATATGATTGAAGGTATGAATAAGGGTAATAACCCTACCATAGGTTCTTGATTGCTTCATAAGAGCATGGTAGCATGGGACCGAGTTGTGGCTCACAATGCTAGTTGGCATAATATTTGGCCTTTTTGTACTTTTGTTCCATGTATTGTACACCTACCATATATACATGTTTTGGATATTTTTTAGAGACATATGACATGAATCATCATCATTGTGTATGTGATTCCTTTTTGATTTTTACCTTTTCCTATTATTCATCTATTGACTATATGATTTACTACATAAACAACTTGTATGTTATTGATATTCTGCAATGATAAACTCTGGTAATGAGGGAATAATATTCCCATAGATACACCTAGGTCCTCACTTCTAGTCAAAATCCTCTAGTGTTTGGGGAGATGTGCTTGAGGCTATGTGTCCAACTGGGCTTGGGGAACTGTTGAGTGGCGCTCGAGTTTGGGACATTACCTGGTGACTCAGACTACCATGATGAAAGGATATATAATTCTTATCAACTACTATGACTATGAGATAACATAGAGATTATAGGACCTTATAAAAGATATGTTTTATCTTAGGTATGGTATACCACTTAGAGTGCTGATTCTTGAGAAATATTCGGTGGCTAAAGAACATTTACAGAAATAGTTTGTTGGAAGAGAGGTTGAAGTTTCTATAAGTAATTATTCAGAAGATATCCCTTATCTACAAATACCTTCCTCTCATGTCCAACCATAACCTTCCTCTTATATTACTAAACAGGTTGTTTTATAAATATTTATTCACTTATTTAAGACGTTGATTGACCTAATAGTTCAAATCAATGAAATGTCAACTCCAAGGAAAAAACTATACAAATATTCTCTATAACTCATATAACAAATCTTCTAGACATTAATAAAAATTATACATCTAAACTGAAGAATGGGTATAAAATTATTCTTTATTACTCTAAGGATGATCTTACGAGACAACTGGATATGGTCAATAAAGCCTTATTTGAGCTAATAAGTGGTTGATTTATGGGTGAGGTTCCACCCAACTGATATCCTTATTCTAAATTTTTTTATAAAAATGTTTTATTCCTCTTTATTTCTACCTTTATCCAAAATAATAGGCTACTAACTTTACCTAGATAAAGCTCTCTCAAATTTATAGCTCATCAAATCCTCCTCCTGAGCTTGAATACTCTAAAGTTGATAAGGCGGATGAAGAAAATATTAAAAGAGTTATAGATTATATTTTATTTGTACACACTTTATGGGGTAGATTTAAAACTATACTTAGAGATAATGGGTCATAAATAATACCTATCACTCATAGTTCTAGTGTATTAAAGAAAATATCTCTTGATCCTGAGACCCATCCTTTTTATTCTTCTCAACCTAAGCAAAAATTTAAAACCCATTCTAAGCCAAATGATTAATGTTTCTTATTTTTATGTCTATTTTATAATTTTTCTATTTGTAATCCTATTATTTTTTTAATAAATTTTAGTAGGTTACTCTCTTTATTTAATCTCTATCAGTTTACCGATTACCTCTATCTTCTTTTCCTATTCAAATTTTAATTAGTTTTACCACTCAATGAAAAAGTTTAATTAATTTAAGTCATATATTCATAAAATTCTGAAATTAAATGCTACACCTTTATTTTTTATATCTATTATTTTAGTTTTATTTTTTATCTCACAAAAGGGGGAGAAGATAATGGAATAATTACAAAATTTTACTCATACATAATATTCTAACCATTCTGATCAGTAATTTTTTCAATATTATGATTAGAAATATTTTCATTCTAAAAATATATAAAATTTCATATTTCATATTTTATGGATTTTGTGATCATAAAAAATGGGTATATTGTTGGACACACTAATTTTATTCTAATATATCTCATATTATCCTATGTTTTTAGGAATACAAAAACCCTTAGGTTTGTTTATAATTATTTTTATTAAAGTATAAAGACTTATCCTTAAAGGTCTAAATATTTTTTTCATAAGATGTAAAATTTTGAGTTGGTTTTTTAGTGTTTAATACTTTTGTTCAAGTTATCCAAAGTATTTATGATTTATTCTGAATCTTTACATTTGGAATAAATTCTAAGAGAGATTTTATTTTTCATAATTTTTTCTTATATATGTAAGTCTTATAATTAGACCAAAATTTACATTCAAGTATTACGATCAATTAAAGTCTTTAGTTCAAGACTTAAAATTTGTTAAATTCTTATGAATGAAAATAAGTATCACAATGAAGCTCTATGATAAATCCTTACACTCATGCTAATTCTTTATGTTCCCAGCAAAGCATTATGATCATGAGAAAGACTTACGATCAAGAATTACTTCTGATCATAAAGGTAGACATCAAAGAATTAAAATAAAACTCTAAAGTCATACAATAATAGGAAATTATTATTCTTAGAAACATTTATGAGATTTTTATAGTCTTATAATAACTAACACATTCATATGATCAAGTGAAGACTTACGATCAGAAGTCTTATGATACTAAAGACTCATGATGCTGGATACCTTTAAATAATTTTACAGTATTTTACTAATGTTTCAAGGAGATTTATTAATTTTTCAATATATCAATAGAATTCTACTATTAATTTATGTTTTATAAAAATTATTGATGTCTAAATAAGGAAAGTATAGAGTAATTAAAGCTTCCATTTCCATAAAGAGTAAAATTTCAAGGAAGACACAATTTACACCAATACGATAATATATTTTTTTCTATTTACAAATAAATTCACATGAAAAAGGAAAACATAATTAAGTTATGATAATTATATTATTTAATCCTGACCATTATATTTAGAGTGAGATGTTTGTTTTCAAAAATGAAAAAATTTTGTGTATAACTTATTTTGGGTGATTAGTCAAGAGATTGAAAGAGCATGTATACTCTATTTTTCAATACACTATTGCTTCAAATTTGAGGATAAAAAATATATTTCTACTCTATGATTTCTAGTTACATCTATAAAAATGAATATCTTTTAGTTCTACTCTAATTCCTTCAATATTTCTCTTGAAGAGTTCTTCTTCATAAGTCAGTTATTGCTTGCTACTATGCAGTGAACCCACAATCTTTCTACTTGTATTTTTTTTATAAAAAATACACTCATTGTTTTGAGTGTGTAATGTATGAGGAGAGTTCTTTTAAAAATGGATACCCTAGTTAAAATCTCTTGTCACATTTTATAACATGTTTTAGTTACCCGCACTTAACTGTTGAGGTCCCTAGGAAAATGAACTGCATAGTGAAAACCACCAACCTCTTAGAGAGATAATTGGTAGAGTGGACTAGGGGATATTTGTTCCCCAAACCTATATAAATCCTCCATGTTATAATAATTTATTATATGTTTTTGTTTATTCTTATTTTATGAATCAAGAGTAAAGAATAGTTCAAGGGTAGATTTTAATTGGGTTTAGAATTTTAAGAACTTATTTCACCCCCACCTCCTAAGTCACTGTGTAATTACATTTGGGATAACATAATTTGGGAAATCTAGTACAAAAAAATCCTTTTTTTCCTCTTTATAATGTTTCATAACAACCTATAATAATCCATTACAAATCATAGTTATGGATAACTAAAAGTCCTAATTTGATAGGTTAATTCATGTATTGTATAAAACAAATGTGAAAAATGGTGATTTCCTTTTATATTAACTTAAATTTGGCCATATGTTTTCTATAATTTTATGGTTTTGTTAAACTCATTAAACTTTATATAAATCATGCAACATCTCTATGTGATCATCTGATAAAATACCACAACTACTTTTAGTATGTATCATCTATGAAGTAAGAATATTTAAAAAATGGATAAAATTAGGAATCATATTCCTAATGTTCTATTCCATGAACATAGTATTCAAACTCTTTAACTCCACAACATCAAATTATATGGTGTTAATAAATTATTTTTTATACTTAAAACTCTTTCTAATTTCATCATCATCATAATTCTTATCACTATTTCAATCACAATTTTAACTTGAAATATTTTGGTAAATAATGTAACTATTTAAATTAATTTATTATCAACATTCCCTAAATATTTTTAGGATATTTAAGTGAAATTAACTTTATATTTATACTATCATAATATTTTATTTTTAACTTTAAACTTATCTAAGTCTAAACATACTCCCACTAGTCTCTTAAAAACTATTTTTTTTCAGAATATCATGCTAAGATACAAAAACAGTTTTATGTTAGGAAATAACACTTATTTTCTTTAGTGGTAATATTTAAAAAATAAACCATTGTATATATATCATATATGGTATTCTATGTATTTGGATCATTATTTTGAAAAGAAAAATTTATGTTGGACACGCTAATATTATTTCAAACTATCTAATTTAATCATAATTTTTTATTTTCATATGATACCTTGTATGTTTTACTAATAAGTTTCTTTAAGTGTGTTTAATGGGATTAAATAGGTTTATATGAGTTTTTATATAAGTTTTTATTATTGGATTTTATTCAGTTCTGAAATGAAATTTTTTCTAAGTATTGATGTTTATGAAAGTTAAGGTGGGTTTTATTCAAATTCCATAATAATGGTTGTGAAAAGTAAAATGATTCCTATAAAAAAAATTCATGATTACATAGATAAAATGATGTTTAAAAAAAGGATAATTATGGTTAATTAGAATAAATAATGGTTGCACAAGGACCAGATGATGGTTACACAAGGACCAGATGATGGTCATGCAGAACATATGGTGGTTATATAAGGACCATATGATACCTATGAAAAACATAAATTGAATCTTACAAATATCATGATTATGAAGGTGATACTTACAAATATGATGCTTATAAAAAAGATCATGGTTACATAAAATGCGTTTTACAGTATTAAGGGCCCTTATGAAGTCATCCCTTTTGAAAAAAATTTAATATTAACTACTTTTGATTAATTTGTTACCATTGATATTTTATGAAAAAACTTAGTACTTATTTATCATCATCAGAGTTTGAGTTGGTTAAAGAAGGAGTGAGAAATTTGTTTAAAGCTACTATTTACAAGAATATCCACTTGCTCAAATGGTTGAATCACTTTTTATTTCTGGGAAGGACTAAATTTACCCAAAACTTCCTCCCACTCGATAATATTAACACACACACACATATATATATATAGAATTATTTTATATGAAGGGATAAGTGAAAAAACATTTAAAGTAGAAATAAAACTTTGTGTTCTTAATACACTTTAACTCTTTTAAAGATGATATCTTTTTTCCATTTGTGTGTTTAAGATGATAACATCTTCATAAAGAATAATGTTTTCTATTATTTCAAGAATTACCCTACCGTATTTGAATAAATATCCTTAGAGATAAACTTTTCATTCATACTAATTATCTAGAATTTCTTAATTATTTTTCAGTTCCTACTTTAAAATTTATGTTATTCTAGATTTTATATACTTTATCTTCTCTTTACTACTATAAAAACACACTCTTTTACTGGGTATAAAAGAATACTATGGATAAGTCTTTTCAGAGAAGTATAGGGGTAAAAGGACAGGAAGGATTTGAATAATCCTTGTTGTAAAAAGAAAAATATTCTTTCACTAAACTGTAAAGGTCACTATAAAATGGTCCTATTAAGTTAAAATACCTAAAATAATCTTGAGTGTTGGTGGAATGGATTAGAGACAATAATTGATTCCCTAAAAAACTATAAAAATTATTGCATGTCTTGCTTCTTCATTTATTAATTTCTAATTCATACCTATTTTAAATAGAGTTGTTTGGGTTTTAATAATTTTTAAGAATACTATTTTTGTTCGGGGTAAAATTTAAAGAACTCAATTAACATCCCCAATATTGAGTAACTGTGAACACAACTGGGAAAACAATTTATTATTTAAAATATGCCACTGACAATTGGATCAAATTCCTAATATTTTAACAAACATTTGGATAAACACTTTTATCATATATAAAAAATTTGTTCTCCTTATTTTATTATAAAATATGTTATAGAATCCGATGAATCACAAACCATGTTTATTGAATATTTCATCTCATATTGTTCATGATAAATATTTGTTTACAAACAAATTATTTTATCATATAAAAAAAATAATATTAAAATAAAAATCCTTTTCAAATTCACCCAAGATTAATATATTTTTCCTTTGCATATATTCCTTGATTCAAAAACCCTTTCCTTCCTGAATCAAATACAAACTATAATTTCTTTTAATTATTTAATTGATTTTGAAATATTATATATTTACAAAATTTTTAAAATATACATTTGGTATTATATACCTTACAAAATCATGGAATTTATTTCTATAACACTGATAATATCACTGATACCTAACGTGGATATTCCATGGAGTTTTTAAACCCATTCAGGTATATCATATAATTCCATCTCATATGGAAACATCATCCTTACTTTATGTAACCTCCTTTAGGTTTTAATAAACTTTTCTAGTTATTATGAAGAAACATTATTAGATCCTATAACTAAAATTTCTTCTTCTAATTTGAAATTTTACCTATTTTCACCATCGATACAACATAAGAACCTAAAAATCACATGCCCAGTTCATCTATCCTGAACAACTTAAGAAAAGAGGGTAAACATTTCTTGAACTCATTCACATTATTGTGACATTTCAAAAAAAAAAATTGAATTCCATAAATATAATAATCCTTAGAGGAAACTTTTAGTCTCCCCAAGTCATTATTACAGTCAATCATATTGAGTATATAATTTTAGACTAGAGTTACTTAGGTTATTTTTCATCCAATTCCTTTGAAAACTCAAGTGAATCATTCTATGATTCTCATAATAATTTAGTTTCTCGTGTTGAAAAACTTTAACAATTAGTAAGTTGGGAAGGTGTAACTCTAAAAAATATAATTATTCTATAATTCTTAAGAAAAATTCATAGGTTTTTCATCAATATAATAAGTTACTAATATTAAGTTCTTTCAATTAAAGATTTATCTCAAAGTCAAGTTTGATGATGATGATGTTATTTTATCTACACCATAAGATTTTATCAAATGAATATCATGTTTTAAATTTATTTAATATGGAATTTTATTAAATGGACTCCCACTAAAATAATGATCCCTTTTAAAATTCATCATACTCAATAGTGATCTAGGATCTATATTTCACTAAGTAATGAGTCTGTTTTGGAATTACTCTCACCACTTAACTATTTAGGAAGGGCATCATGTCGATAATATTATTTATGACTCTTAGATGGTTGATAGGAAAAATATTTATCAAATATATCATATGGATAAATTCAATATAATTACTTTGGTATACTTCTTAAGATTTTATGTAACTACTTGATATTTCACTATGTATTTTCCGTAAATAAATATTGTGTTCGATAGCTTACTTCACATGCAACACCAAAATAAAGTGATCTTTGAAATATTATATGAATATAATTACTATAATATAAGAAAAATAAAATCCCTAGTAAATAAAAATATTTTAATCAATTATATATCCATACATAATAGGATTAAGAACACATACAGATTTAAAAGTAATTTTTTTAATAAAAAAGTTTTCTTTATATATTGTATTTTAATCTAAAATATAAATTTATAAATTATAGAATTTGAAATTTTTAAAATGATTTTTTTTGGAATTTAGAATATCAAAATTATCTTATT
The DNA here is from genome assembly GCA_963277665.1 of Viscum album. Lineage (NCBI taxonomy): Eukaryota > Viridiplantae > Streptophyta > Magnoliopsida > Santalales > Viscaceae > Viscum > Viscum album. Next base: position 130,025,299 of record OY728163.1, read on the forward strand.
ATGAGTTTTTGAATTTTTTATGGAATAATTAATTTTTAAGTGAATAGTGAAATATATAATTTTTACCAAAATTGTAAATTTTATGACATTATCAATATATGAGAAGTACCAAGAAGCTTATAAAACATTTTAATTGATTATATATTTATTTAACGATTAAAAATATTTATTTTAAAATATCATTTTGAACTTATAAAACCTATGTTCGATATTTTAGAACATAAGTAGCATTTTATTCTAATTTTAAAACAATTTTATGTCTTTTCTTTTAATTAAACATTTTAATGGTAATATTAAATTTTAGATTTATTTTTAATCCAAATAAATCTTTTTTTATAATAAACTAATTTATATCATAAAAGTAAATTAAATTGATAAATTTATACCACACATAAATTTTAAATTTAAAAACACACTTTTTCTAAAAATAGTTTTTATACACCAAAATTAAAATTTAATTTTATAACCATTAGAAATTTTATTTTATAAAATTATTATTATATTTTATATAAAAATTTAATAGGTTTAATTTCATTTCTAGGCATAAAATTATGTTACCATGATAAATACTACCAACCACAGTAAAATAGTTATTTTTCAAAGAATGATACTTTTCTAAATAATATTTTTTTTAAAAAAATTAAATAGAAATAGTTTAAATTAAGAATCTAATATTATGTTTAAACATATATAAAAATTAATTAATACTCAATTAATTTTTAATAAATGTTAAATAATATTAATAACACTCAATGATTAAAACAACATTTTCCTACAAAAAAAGGTTTTCAATAAATTTTATGTTTTAATTTAAAAGTTAATTTTATTATATTTAGAAATTGAATTATATTAAATAGGGTCCAAATTTTTATTCATCATTTATAAATTTTATAATATGGGTCATATTATATTTTTAGTGACAATATAATTACCATGGTTAAATTTTATTTAAGATTAATAAGATTTAAAATGGGTAATCTAATGTGGGTCAAATTTTACTAAATCAATTTGACACTTAGAAATTATAAAATAACTTTTTTAGGTCTTAAAGTCATACCCATATGTATCTTCTACATTTACCCACCTAAATTCTCTAACTCTCATGCAATTCCATTCTCACCCCTTACCTAATATTCGTTTTCAATGATTTTCCCTCTTTTTCGCTTACAAAAGGAGCTCACTTATTCCCTTTTAAATCCACACCTATATTTAAAAATTATTGTGAAACTAATCGTGATTTAATACTTATATATCCCCTCTATAATTTTGGTATCCACTATCCTAAAAAAATATCCCGGTCCTTCATTTCTGAAGGATACTTCACGAGAAGATCTGAATTCCCAATGTAAGTATTATTTAACATTTTACTTCCATTATTTATCATTATCATTAACCATCCTAAAATAAATTATAACCATATGTATAAAATGATTTAAATATAAATAATACACTTAAATTGTAAGATCCTGAATTTTCTTAAGTTAAGTTTTGTTTATGTTATGGTTTAGGTCTCTCTTTTTGGCTAAATAAGTGTTTCCTGAAGTTCATGTGAAGGCTCGGGGGTGCCCTGGGGGCTCAGGGTGCGAAGAGAAGGAAAATTAGGCCAAGAAATGCAAGGCGCATAGTCTGTGCATGGTTAGGGTAAACCGTATCGGTAAACTGTGCAGAACATCCATCCTCAGACAGTATCCTTCACATGGTATGTGCATGGTTAGGGAAAACCGTGCAGTCCAGAAAAGTTAATTTTTTTACAAAATTTCCATCCATAGATTTAAAACACCAACTTGGGATTTTACTCTATTCCCCCCTCTCAACCCTAATGATGAACTTAGATGACCCAAGCTTCCAAGAGGTGTTTCTCCTTTGATTCTTGTCCATTTTGGTCGCCGTTGGTTGTGGATCGAAGCTCCGGGTAAGTTTAATCCTCTCCACCCCTCTCTTCTTCAGATTAGGGATTGTGGTTTCTCCTATATTCATCTGAATCTCTAAACCCCTTTTTTTCTAGTGGAACCTAGGTTGGGGCTTCAATGGATGCTTGAATCCAAATCTAAAGCCATGGTTAGGGGTGCATTCATCATCAGATTCGAGGTAGGTGGTCTACAAGTTATATCCCTCAAGTTTTATAGAGATTTGTGCATGAAGTGTTTGATTGTTACCCTCTTGTGAAGATTTCATCGTGCCATTATTGTGATGTGATGTTTAAGGAGTCTAAACAACCTAATGTAACCCTCATGATCCCTGTGGGATTCATAGAGAACAATGTGACCTATATTAGGGCCACCCATGGTGTGTGCCCACATTTCCAGACTTAGAGTTTAGCTAAGTAAATTTAGGTCCATTGTGTGAGAACATAGAGACTAGGGTTAATATGATATTAATCTTGAAGAATTTGAATGGGAGTCCTAGTAACACACATGGATTGGGCGGTGACCTATGTGGGTGTTAGTGGGCTTAAAAGGGGTTAAGTGAGATAAAGGGAAAATCTAAGGGGTTAGATTTATACATGATTGTAATTAGTGAGATAAGAATGGAAAATGATAATTGGGGATGAATTGTGGAATGGGTTAATAAATTACAATTAGGTGGTGTATCTAAATGATTAAATGTAATTAAGGGATTGTGTTATGTGGTATGAGAATTGTGTTTGAAATGAATAAGTGGGAAAATGCTTGTAAAATGATAAATGGGCTAAATGGGTTAATGAATGGCCAATGATGAATTTGGATAAGGAAAAAGGGGTTGTTGAATACACCTATTGGGTTAAGTCATGGAAATGGGAATTGTCTATATGGATATGAATTGTAATTAGAAATTGTGTTAATGGGTTATTAAGTGGAAATGACTAGAGACCATAATGGAATGAATTATGAGCCTAGTAATGGATCCTAGTGAGTTAGGCTTAATGAATGATGCCTAGTGAGATAGGAACAATGAATGAATGCTTAGTGAGATAAGCGTGATAAAAAGGGAAATGGTATAAATGGATAAATTATGTGAAATTTGGTAAATGTGTAAATGGGTTGTGGCATAGTATTAATTCCCATGTTGTTTGTTAAGCATTGTGAATGTTGATTCCTAATGGAATTGGTTATGTTATGTTGTGTTAGGTATTGTGATATCCAATGGAATTGAATATACTTGGTTGTGTTATGGTATGGTTGTGGTGATTTGATAAATAAGAATGTGCACATGGCTTGGTAGTGCGGGGTATTGAATGAGGTTCTACGCCCACAGGTCAAGTTGGACTCATGATCTAAACTCCACTCCTAATACACGAGTTAAGGATGAGGGATAATGCTCTATTCCCCTAACAGTTGTATCCAACCGTACTGAGGCTTAGAGGTGGATACATGGTTGACATGAGGGTCAAGTTGGACTGATGCTCTAAACTCCACCCCTAATGCATGGGTGAGGGATGAGGACTGATTATTTATTCCCCTAATAGTTTCTTCCACCCAAAATGAGGCTTCGAGGTGATGACATGGTTTACATGAAGAAAGAGTTGGGATAATTCTCTAAGCTCCACCCCTAATGAATGGATTAGGAATGGGGACTAATTCTCTATTTTTCTAATGGTTTCATACCACCCAGACTGATGCTTTGAAGAGAGAATATGAGTTGATGTGATATGTGTATCCCTAGCGAGATAGGGACTTGTTTTATTTCCCCTATACACTATGACTGATTTCCTTGGACCCTAGTGTAGATGATATTTGTGCCTAACCCATGGAACATGTGATAAATTTGGCTTGTGTAATGAAGATGGTATAAGAAATGGAATTGAGATAATTTCTAGTCATGAATTAAATGAATCTTGTTAAATAATGGCACCCGAACTATCCCTTGCTTACTTACCATTTATTTTGAACTTGAATGAACTATCTATTAGACTGGATATTTTTTAGACACCATTGGTGGTGGCCTACTAAGTTCTGTACTCACAACCTGCTCGGGATACCGTTGGGTACCCTTGAAGATCTATTGGTTGCAGGTTAGGACAAGGGAAAATGCCCTACTGTGAGATGTTGAGTCGGGCACGGGATATACGTGGAGAAGGACCTGGACTTGGAGTTGGGACCTATGTGGAGTTTTAGACTCTTTTTTTATTTTGGGATTCTTCCACTTTTCACTGCTAGTATGACATGACATGGTTGTATTTGATTTGTAGTTTGTACCCTGTTTGGGAAATGATTAGTTATGCTCATTTATTAATAGTTCATATTGTTTCCGCTATTTATATTGTGTTATGGTGTGTCTTACTGTTTTAAAGGGGGTATAGTCTCCCCACATGACTCATTAGATCCTAACTACTAGTCAGAAACCTATGGAATACGGGGAGGCACACTTGAGGTCATTTAACCTCTTGGATCAGAGTACCGGTTTAGTGGATCGCAAGTCAGGGATGTTACAAAGTGGTATCATATGAAGGCTCTTTTCTCTTTCTTACTATTTGGGGATGGTATACAAGAGATTAGGATAGTGTCAGGCCTTGGTAATGAGATCGTGCTTGGGAGTATCTAAACTATGTACAAGGGAAAACCCAAGTCACCCTGGGTGGGAATTGTTGTTCTTGATGTGTGTTGTTAGATTTGAATGATATTTCACTGTTGGGTGATACACATGTTGTGTGATTTGATTGATTTATGATATTTTTCCCATTGTGGGAATGGTATGGGGATGTTCATTCATGCATCATTTTTGTCACCTAAGGATATAGGTGGCATGCATCAGTATAGGAACACACACATGATGGGTGTGCGGGGCATAGAGAGTGGAATTCATTTTTTACTTCCTTGATAAATATGAAGAAAATGACGCCTAATAATTGTAATTCAAGTGGGTGAATGAAAAGAATACAAATGAGAAATTTTTTGAATGGGTTTTAATAAATTGTAAGGGTTGATTCAGTGTCCAAAAGAAAAAGGGTTGCATAATGAAGGTAAAATTGATAATGAATTTTTCCTAATGAAAGGTGTAAATGTGTTAAAATGATGATTTTAACATTTTGTGAAATGGGAAATGTGCCTAAGAGGAAAGGATCATGTTGTGAAAGAATAATTGGTTTGAATATGTGTTGATAAAAGACTTGTGATTGAGTAAGTTGGTTACCCCATATTGACCATGACCATGATAGGTATGGTAGGGGGTGGTGTTCTAAGTGTGATTATGGCCATTGGGGTAAATAATGAAGAATGGTTTGTTTAAGGGCTAATTGCGTGGGATCTCTCCAACTGTGGGTAAATTGTTTTAGTCATTCTTATAAGTTCCAAGTGAATGACAAGTTTGGAATGTGAATGTTTGAGTGAAAAAATGGGTATCCTTGGTACTGTCGGTTATACCCTTGTATGCGTGGGTTGGGGAAGTGAGAGTGTCCTAGTGGGGATTTTGGGCTTGGATTGTGAGGCCTTTCCGGTCACGCTATGGCCTAGGTGGTGTGTTTAGGGAGTTTTTATTGTTCAAACATCAAGGTGACCTATGAGAGAGGTTGGACAAGGATTCTAGTGCTTTTTGTTGTGTTTCAAACCTATGGATGTTTGGGACTTTGAAAGTGGGACATAGAGTGATACTTGGTGCGGTTTTGTGACGTAAGGATAAGTGGGAAGGTTGGTGGTCTATTTGTGCCTGGTTCTTTCATAATGGTACCCTAGTGTTTGTGATAAGAGGTAAGGTTTGTTTTGAATGGTTGTATTGCTTGAATTCCTGACTCACCTATTGAGTGAGTATTAATGGAGGTATAGAAGTTGTTTGAATAGAAAAGACAAGGGTGGCTAAAGTGTGGTTATATACTTTCGATCGATGGTGAAACCCGAGGTATGGGTGGTCATGTGGCTGAAAATTTTTATATGAATGGTTTGGCCGTGGAGTGATGGTTGAACCTAGATGGCAATAACACCTAATTGGTGATGGTTAAGTGTTGATGTGGCACGTTCGGTAGGGAAGCCCGAGATTCCAAGAAGGTCATGGTATCCCATATCTTGACATCAGAAACAGATTAGTTGGTGGTGGTGTTCTTCGATGAATTATTAGTGTACCTTAGCTAGTGACGAGCATTCCCAACATATTGACATCATCCCAGGTATGTTGAGAAGCTCTGGCTCTTTCCAAGAGACATGGAGGTGTTTGGTTGGATGGGGGACATCATGGAGTTTACACGTGAAGAAATGATATGTGTGGAGTATGATGATGGGATGTACACCCTCTATGGCTTAGGTTGGGGACCTTGAGATGATTTTAATGTTGAAAAATTCCTTGGGTTTTATTCATGGAGGCTGAGAATGGGCATTGGGTGACATTCATTTCCTTGTTTTTCAAAAAAGGCTGGATGGCCATTTCTAAGTTTAGGGGTTCGGTTTGTGATTAGTTTTAAGATTTGGTGGTTGGAATCCCTCACGGTGAGAAAAGGTAATGACACTCCTAAGGTGGGGAGTGATAAATAAGCCTTGGATTTGGGAAAGAGAACATAGAGATGGCATAGTGACACTGAGGTAGCAATGAGGAACCAGTGAGGTGCGTGTTAGGTTCCTTGGAGAGGCATGTGGGACTTGATGTGGTGACAAATGAGCCAAGTGTTGGCTTGAGCTCAGGGTGGTTCCCAGTGAATCTTGTGATGTTTGTGCTGATTTGGAGGAGGTTGTGGTTGGTTATGAAAATAGGTGGTGTCAAGAAAAGTTGGGGGTTTTATAACTCCAATAGAGATTGGGGTTAGTCTTGGGTCAATTTTACTTGTGTGGGTTTAGGGCATCGTGAAGTTGGGTGAACCTTGTCCATGTGATGTGGTTTCATGCCAAGGGTGAATCCTTTGAAGGTCTGAAGGGAATTAATACTGTGATGGTGTAATTCTAGTAGAATTCCAAAAATGACCTCAGTGGGTGCATGGGATGTTAATGATAGGCTTCAAGTCAGTAAGCACATTGGGAAGGTGAGAAAAAGGGGTAGCATACCATCAGTGGAAGGTGGGTGTTTTGGGGAAAGCCAGTCGAAGGTGGTCCGACTTGAGATGTTAAACTTGATGGGTGAGGTGAGAGTGACCAACCTCTGGGTTCATGTTGTATTATAAAGAACCTTTCTAAAAGAATTTGAACTTGAGTGAGGGAAGGATGGTCTTAGACCTTGAATGGATGGTGTAGTGATGTCTTCCCAATGGTTGAGATGGTGCGAATGGATGCCAAGACAGGGTAATGCCCCTATGTATGATTGGTCCTGTTAAGTTGGAATGGGTTAGGCAATGGAAAGGTTGAATTGAGTTCTGGTTGTCCTTAGTCGATGGAGGAGGTTCCAAGTAACCAGAAATGGTGGAGAGAACTATACTGGATAAATGGTTGGTTGATGATGTGATCAGAGTTTCGGGTTGGAAGGACTCGAGTGGCCGTCGTTCGGGTGAGTCGACCCTGGTGGAGATCTTTGGAACGGTTTAACTAGTCAAGTATCTGAGAGTTTTTAGTTGTGTTGTATGTATAGTTTTAGAGTGAGAACTTCAGGAAATGTGGTTGGAGGGGTTGTGTGTTTTCCTTTGGGTGATGTCGAGTTTGGTCACCGTTAGAGTTGGGTGAACAGGAAGATGACACCAAGTGATTTGGGTCATGAGTTGTATAGAGGATTAGGCCGATGAGGTTCTTATTGGAGCCTCTATGATGATGTGATGTTTTGTGTTAAGTTTTCTTATGTTGTGAGTAGGTGTTGTCACCTAAGTTTCCCCATGAAGTTCTCATGGTGGGAATGGTTGAAATGGATAAATCCTAGAGGAGTTTTCAACTCATGTTGTGGTCATGGTGAGGAGGTATTGAGGGGAAAGTCTGTTCCCTTGAATTGTGTTCTGTGGCCTTGTGATGTACAAACAGAAACTTGGAAAGTGGGAGTGAATAGGTAGACCTTGTGGCATGATCCCTTGTTATGGAAGTTAGTGACACTCGGAAGAGCGGCTCGAGGAAGAGCCGTTATAAGGTGGGGAGGTGGTAAGATCCCAAATTTTCTTAAGGTATGTTTTGTTTATGTTATGGTTTTTATATCTATTTTTTATTAAATAAGTGTTTACCTAAGTTCATGTGAAGGCTCGGGGGTGCCCCGAGGGCTTGGGGTGTGAAGAGTAGGGCAATCAGTCCAAGCAGTGCAAGGCGCACGGTCTGCGCATGGTTAGGGGAAACCATGCAGGTAAACCTTTCAGACCAACCTTCCTCGGATAGTAGCCTTCACACGGTCTAAGAATAGTTAGGGAAAACCATGATGGATCCTAGGAAACTGTGTGAAATGGGTATTTTTGGATAGTGTCTCACACACAGTTTGTGCACAGGTTGGAAAAACTTGCAGGTAAACCATGCGGCCCAAAAAAGTTTGAAAAATTTACAAAATTTCCATCTCGGGATTTAAAAACCCAACTTGGGATTTTCCTCCATTCCTCCCCTCTCAACCCTAATAACAAACTTGGATGACCCAAGCTTCCAAGAGGTGTTTCTCCTTCGATTCTTGTTCGTTTTGGACGTCGTTGGTTACAGATCGAAGCTTCGGGTAAGTCTAATCCTCTCCACCACTCTCTTCGGATTAAGTCTTGTGGTTTCTACCATATTCATCTGAAGCTCTAAACCCCTTTATTTCTAGTGAAACCTAGGTTGGGGATTCAAGGGATTATTGAATCCGAATCTAAGTCCATGTTTAGGGGTGAATTCGTCATCGGATTCAAGGTAGGTGGTCTACAAGTTATATCCCTTGATTTTTATAGATATTTATGCATGTAGTGTTTGATTCTTACCCTCCTGTGAAGAGTTCATCATTCCATTATTGGGATGTGATGTTTAAGGAGTCTAAAAAACCTAATAGAACCCTCATGATCCCCACAGGATGCATAGAGGATGATGTGACCTATGTTTGGTCCACCCATGGGGTGTTCTCACGTTTCCGGACTTAGATTTTAGCTAAGTAAATTTAGGGACATTGTGTGAGAACATAGAGCCCAAGGTGAATATAATATTAATCTTGAAGGATGTGAATGGGAGTCTTAGTAACACACATGGGTTGGGCGGTTACCTATGTGGGTGTTGGTGGGCTTAAAAGGGGTTAAGTGAGATAAAGGGAAAAGATAAGGGGTTAGCTTTATACATGATTATGTTTAGTGAGATAAATATGGGAAATGGTAATTGAGAATGAGTTGTGGAATGGGTTAATACATGAAAATTAGGTGGTTCATCTAAATGATTGAATGTAATGAAGAGATTGTGTCATGTGAGAGGAGAATTTTGTTTGAAATGCATAAGTGAGTAAATACTTGTGAAATGATAAATGGGATAAATGGGTTAATTAATGGCCAATGATGAATTTGGATAAGACAAAAGGGGTTGTTGAATACACCTAATGGGTTAAGGCAAAGAAATGGGAATTGTCCAGATGGATATGAATTGTAATTAAAAATTGTGTTAATGGGTTATTATGTGAAAAATGACTAGAGACCATAATGGAATGGATTATGATCCTGGTAGTGAAGCCTAGTGAGTTAGGCTTAATGAAAAATTCCTAGTGAGATAGGCACAATGAATGAATACTTAGTGAAATAATCATGATAAAAAGGGAACTAGGATAAATGGATAAATGATATGAAATGTGGTAAATGTGTAATGGGTTATGGCATAGTATTAATTCCCATGTTGTTTGTTAAGCATTGTGAATTTTGATTCCCAATGGAATTGGTTATGTTATGTTGTTTTAGGTATTGTGATATCCAATGGAACTAAATATACTTGGTTGTGTTATGGTATGGTTGTGCTGATTTGATAAATAAGCATGTGCACATGGCTTGGTAGTGTGGGGTATTGACTGAGGTTCTACGCCCACGGGTTGAGTTGGAATGATGCTCTAAACTCCACCCCTAATGCATGTGTTAGGGATGAGTACTGATGCTATATTCCCCTAATGGTTGCATCCACCTGGACTGAGGCTTCGAGTTGAGGACATTGTTGACATGAGGGTTGAGTTGGACTGATGCTCTAAACTCCACCCCTAATGCACAGGTTAGGGATGATGCTCTATTCCCCTAATGGTTTCATCCACCTGGAATAAGGATTCAAGGTGAGGACATGGTTGGAATGAGTAAGGAGTTGGAATGATGCTCTAAGCTCTACCCCTAATGCATGGGTTAGAGATGAGGACTGATGCTCTATTCCCCTAACAGTTACATACCACCCAGATTGATGCTTCGAGGTGAGAATATGAGTTGATGTGATATGTGTATCCCTAATGAGATAGGGACTTGTTTTATTTCCCCTATGCACTATGATTGATTGACTTGGACCCTTGTGTAGATGATATATGTGCCTAACCCATGGAACATGTGATCAATTTGTCTTATATAATGAAGATGGTATAAGAAATGGAATTGGGATGATTTTTAGTCATGAATTAAAGGAATCTTGTTAAATAAAAGAACCCAAAATGTACCTTTCTTACCATTTATTTTGTACTTTCATGCACTATCTATTAGATTGGATATTTTGTAGACCCCGTTAGTGGTGGCCTCTTGAGTTTTGTACTCACACTCTGCTCGGGCCGCCGTTGTGTACCCGATCATATCTATTGGTTACAGGTCATGACAAGGGAAAAGTACCTACTATGAGATGTTGAGTTGAGCTCAATATGTACATGGATAAGGACCCAGACTTGGAGTTGGGACCAGTGTGTAGTTGTGGCCTTATTGTTTTATTTTGGGATTCTTCCACTTTTCACTACTATTATGACATGACATGGTTGTATTTGATTTTTGGTTTGTACCCTGTTTGGGAAATGCTTAGTTATGATCATTTATTAGAAGTTCATATTGTTTCCTCTATTTATATTGTGTTATGCTATGGCCTATACTAGTAAATAGGGTATAGTCTCTCCACATGACTCATTATACCCTCTCTGCTAGTCGGTAACCTCTGACGTACAGGGAGGCGCGCTTGGGGTCTTGTAACCACCTAGCTTGAAGTACCAGTTTAGTGGATCCAGAGTCAGGGATGTTACATAAATTTTATTATATTTATGGTATAATAATTATCTATTCCTCTCCAATTCAATCAAAAAATGAAGATGTTTCTCATGCGCGTGTGCGGACTACCAACTCTATGAATAACACATTTCATTTTTCATCACCACATTTAAAGGATGGTTTTAGAAATAGATTTAGAGTATAGATATGTTATTTATTTCATGATTTATTTTATTAAAATATAAATTTGTCATTATATGTATTATGATCAATAAGAGGTAATTTCAAAACCAACCGCTTAAAAAAACATACCAAGAGAAAAATAAATTTATTTATAAGTGAACATTTATTTTTTAGTTACCTTATTATTATTAATCATAAAAATTATGTTTTATAACCTTAATAACATCTAAATCATGTCCTTATACTTTTTTTATAATTACATTATAACAAAAGTATCTTTTTTGTAGCCATACTCATACATAGATTGCAACATATTCTTTTTGGGTTAGTTTAACCACCTACATAAAAAATAATTTAAATTTATATAAAGGATGGTTTTGGAAACTTAATATTGTATATTAATTAGTAAATAAATATTTTTTTATTTTATAATTGTAATATAAACATTTAACTCATTAATTAATATAACATGACCCATTTATTATAAATTTCCAAAACAAGCTTATCACTGACTTCGTCATTGTGAATAATAACTAAAATTAAAATGAAATGAAATTGTAAAAATATAAATAATGAAAATAAATAAATTAAAATACCTTTTATGATATGGTAATGATTTAATTTTGGATAATAATTAACAACAACACTGTGATTACAAAACTAGTTTAAAACGATCAAGATTACTCACAATTGATATTAAAAATTTATAATAACTAATATACATGTAGAGATTAATTATAAGTAAAGTTTAATTTTTTTTTATTTTAAAAAGGTTCTAAAATATGTGTTTAGGATATTTATGTTTTTTATAAAAGATATTATACTGTATTAAACTAAGAGGAGAAACAAGGTAAGTGTTTTTGTTTCATTTTCAACTCTATGAGACATGTTTGATATCGCAACCTGAAAGTGATATATAGGGAAGTATTATATAGTTTAAGAGCATCCTAGTGAAGTTTAATTTTATGTTTTATAGAAATAAAAACCATGAAATTATAAAGGATGATATTTTTAAGAGAAAAAGGGTTCATTTATCCTCTAAGTGTTCTTACTGCTTGGTTCCCAGGTAAGAGACCACAATGCACCTTTTATTTCAATGTGAGTGGACGAGAATTATTTGGAGGGAATTAGGAGAGTTAAATAATTTTACAGGGGTGGAAGATACCTTTGGGGAGTTCTCTTAGTGCTAGTTTGGTGGTACAAGTAGGAATAACCATAAGGTGAAGGCTCGGATGATCCTCCTTATGGAGGGTTGCTGGTCTATTTTCCAGGCATAAAATCAATCTCACCACAATGGCCCCAGCCTATCAATTACTTCATTGGTGGAAAGGTATGGATGTATTGTTGTATACCTCAATATCCTTCTAAAGTATTATGTCATGAACCAATCTGGGTCATCATCTGAATAGGTTCCCGACTTGGTCTGTGGTAAGGCCCAAAGGGCGTTCCTGATCCCCACGGGCTAGCAACTAGTTCTTGGGTATCAATAATATACTTATGGAACAATTTAAATATTTTCATAAATATAAAAAACTAACAAGGAAAATAAACCAAAGTTTAAAATAGACAACCAAAAAAGTCATGAACAATTTCCAAATTTAAAGTTTACAAATATAAACAAAAACCCCAAAAGGACTATGATAAAAGAAAACTAAAACTCTAACCCAAACTTCCATGCAACATGAGGAGAAATATCCTCAATCCACTACCACCAAGGTCCACAAATAATTCCACTAGATATCCTAACCACCAAAACCACACATCTTTCCTTTACATAGAACAAACATAGAATAAGGTCTAGATACACCCAATAGTGTATGTAGGGTGTGAGACAAAGCCCAGTAGTATTTTTCCCAAATAGAAAGATTCCAAGATATAAAATTTAAGGAAAACTTAATATGCATATTTATGTAAGAGATTTTAAAAAATTTTTAATAAAAAAATTTATGGAGACTAATATCAAAGGAAAACACTTCCACGGAAAACCATTCCTCAGCCACTTTCTTAAAAAGAATTTATAATAGTAACACACACATGAGGTACACCGTATGCTGCTAGAAGGAACCACATTATACAAGCTTCATGTCACAAGTGAGCACCATGGGTAAATACCTAAGGTTAATCTAGCTCGAGTGGGACACTATAACCTCATACATCGGTGTAATGTGGAATAGAAACCACAACCAACACCTCTCTTGTGAATGAGCCACTAGAGAGGAGAAACATTCAAAATTATAGTGGTCTCTATTCATCACAATGTTTAGTTAGTGTTGTAAGCGCCAATCTTGCTAGATGAAACCGAGACGAATCACTTTCATATCATCTAGCGTACTAGAACTAGCCATCCCACCTAGATACCCAAATCCCCATGGGATCAAGTTCATGTTCACATATCACACACACCACTGCTTTCGTAAACCAATGCCAAGAATTTCAAGTAAATCACTATTTTTTCATAAAACAAACCATTTTCAATTTTACTCACACCAAAACCTCTTTTCAATGCATTTATCATCACTTGTACAATTCATAACTTCCCCTTTAACAAAACACAAGAAAAAAACACCATTGATCAACCAATGTCATGGGCCAATCTCGTTAGTAAAATCATACTCAAACTAAGATCATTTTAAAACACACTTTTCATCACTTAAACTATTTATAATTTAAATTCAAAGGTGAAAAACAATGTCAACATTCCAAATTAATACATTTTACTTCAAAATAGTATTTTCAACACACCATCACCACAAGTTCCTTGGGAAACATGATTCACACTTTTAAAATAATTCATAAAATATTTCCCTAAAACATCACACCAAAGAACTCACAAAAAATATAGCCAATTTATTTTATAAAATTCATTCTCATCACACAAGTATGCCAAAACCTTCTAAAATAGATTTCACACCCCATAAAAAATTTATAGAACATGGATAAATAAAAAAACAAGCATATTGAAAACATATAAAAATGTAAAGGCATGCAACCATCTACCTCATATAAAGAAATTTATGGAAAATGGTGTAAAACCCCATCCACACCTCAACCGTACCACAAGTAAGAAAGATCAAACCCTAAAAATGGAAGAAGGAACCAAAATTAGGTCAACCTGTAACCTAGGGTTCAGCCAAGGCTAGAGGGGTGATGAAATGATGGAAAATCATTGGAAACAAATGTAGGATGGGAAGGCGGGCCACATACCTAGGCGAGTCAAGCATAAAACCTAAAGAAATCGTTGGAGAAGAGAGGATCACCGGAAGTGGGATCATGCATGACCAAAGGTCTAGGAAGGAATTGCGTGTGGGAGAGGGGCTTCATCCAGGGGTGTTGCATGAGCAGGGAGAGGTAAGAGGGGAGGGCACCACACAAGGTGGCTGGTGGATGGGAGATGCCTTTATGATAATATTTTGATAGCCTAGGATTTGATGCGAGGTTATCATGTGGACTCAAGATCTCCTAGGAGTTCCTTCATGATTGAACTTTTCAGGGTTTTTTTGATTCTATTAGATGAGAGTTTCTTTTGGATTATTTTGATCTCCTTGGGTTTTTAGCCAGATTATCCACTTGGATTAAGAGGTGTGTTTCCTCTTCTATGTTTATTATTAATATCAATGAGAGTTTACATGGATATTTTTTTTGGTAAGAGAGGCTTGAGGCAAGGGGATCCCTTCTCACCTTTCCTTTTTGTGACATGTATGGTGTTTTTATATCATATCCTGGACTCTCTCATTGATTCAACCAACTCTTTCAAGTTTCACTAGAGATGCAGTAAGACTTATATCTCCCATATTTGTTTTGCGGATGATATTTTATTGTTTTCATTTGGAAATGTAGAATCAGTTTTAGTGATTAAGTATTATATGGACACTTTTTATTTTTATTCTAGTATGTCAATCAATCCTTATAAACCTTTGATGTTTTTATCTAGCATATCTAGTGAGGTTAGGGATAATATTGGTGTTGTCATGGGTATTAGGGGCGGCTCCCTTCCTCCTTGTTATCTTGGTGTTCCAATTATTACCACCAGATTAAGGGTATAAGAATGTGTTGTCCTTGAGGAGAGGTCTGTCAATAGAATTATGGTTTGTATGAACAAATTAATTTCTTTTGCGGGCCTCTTACAGGTCGTGCAAGCTATTCTATTTAGTATGTAAGCATATTGGTGTTCTGAATTTATTTTTTCTAAGAAGTTTTAAAAAGATATTGAAGCTAAACTTAGATGTTTTTTTATGGAAAGGTCCTTCTCTGGAAGTTTCTGGGGCTAAGGTGGCTTGGGATTTGGTGGCTAGAACCAAAGAGGAAGGTGGTCTTAGGATCAAGCGAGTTGGTGATTGGAATAAAGATGCTATGGAAAAAAATATGTTTGGGACCTTTTTAATCCTTATTTATATTCTGTTTGGGTGGATTGGGTCAGATCTTTCTACTGGTTCAATCTCAGTTCTAGGTGGCTAAAGTTCCTTGGAACTACTTATAGACTCAGGGGAGGTTATTAGGGCTTCAGTCTTCTCTCAGGGATCATATCTCCTTTTCCGTTGGGAATTGATCTAACATCACATTATGGTTTGATTCTTGGCATCCTAGGGGACCTATTTTCTCCTCTAAGGATGATCATATCATTAATGACTCAGGGATCTCTAAATTTTCTCCAGTCTCAGATATTATTTTAGATGGCTTATAGAATCTACCTCTTGCTATCTCTATAGATATTTGGGATCTTAGGTAGGATATTCTTATGTTTCATGAACCTGGTGGATGTAGGGATGAGATTTGGTGGAATGGGAAGCCTTATTTTTCCATTTTTTGGGTTTGGGAGGACCTCAGACTGAAATTTTCTAAATTTCCCTGGGCCGCCTTCGTGTGGAGATGGTTTTATCCTTCCAGATTTTCCTTTGTTTTATAGTTAATTTTTCTTAGGCAGATGCCCACCCAGAATAGGCTGCATCGTACTAGTGTGGCCTTACCCAGCTATTGTTTCCTTTATGAATCAAGATATGAAGATATTGATAATCTATTCTTTCACTTCACCTTATCTCTCTAACTTTGGATCTCTTTTTTTGGGTCTGTTAATTGTCAACTGTTATGCTAGCTCTTTTTACGGATTTATGGATTAGGGATCTTTTTATTGGGGATTATCTGATGAGTGTACTGGGTTGTATTGGGGTGGATACTATGGTTTATCTTATCTGGGAAGAGAGGAATTCTAGACTCCATGGATCTCCCCTCCCATTTTGGAAGCTAGGTTTGGATCAAATTTGAGTTAACTATTCGTTCTTGATTATTATCTTATAAATAGGTTCCCAACAATGAGACCAATGTAAATATTTGTCAAAGATGGAATTTTCTAGGATACCTTCAGTGGATTAGGTAAAGTGGTTTGGTTTTTCTACTGTGCTATCTTGGTATTCAGTTTCCTTTGTTTTATGCTCCTTGGATTACTAGAGGCTGCAAGCTATGCTACCTCGTTTAGGTGCTGGGCTGCCTAGCGGGGTGTTGGTTGGTTGGTATTGTATGAGCTTGTGGTTTTTAGGGATATTTTAAAGGTGTTGTATGGTGTTTTATTGGATAGGATATTTCATGTGTCTATTGGTCTGCTTGTTTTCTTCTATAGTGTATTTTTTTTGCATGGTAGGGGGATGTTTGGTGGGTTGTTGTTATGGAAGGATGGGCCTCGCGGGGTTGCTGCACTTTCTGTACCTAGTGTTTGCAGTGGTTACATGGATTTGGGTTCTTGTATCTATAGATTCTTTTGGATCTGTGTGGCTGTGTGGGTGTCCTGGTGGTGTGTGTTTTGTGTGTGTTCGTGCGTAGATGCTGGGTGTGCATGTGTGTGTGCATGTGTTGGCTTCCTTTGGTGGGTGTGCTTCTCAGGTTGTGTTGATGGATTGAGTGATGGTTTTTTGGGGTCTCCCTTTCTTGGGCGATTCAATCTACCAATGTATGGATATGATTCTCTACTACTTGATTCTCTGGTGACTGTTGGCTGATTTTGGGGTTGCTTGCCTCCCACCTCTTGTTTGCTTGGCATGGTTGGGAGGATTTTGGTCCTGCTCACCTTCTTTCTGCTGCATGGTACTTCAAGGGAGGGATTGATGCTGTTTTTCTACCATATAATTATACTTGTCTTGATTTCTTGGATTTCTTGGTTCTTCAAGGTTCTAGTTTGGGAGGCTTCGCGAAGCTTTTTGGGTCTTCCGGATGGCTGCTACTTGTGCTTTCTTTGTCTGATCTTTTGTGTTGCAGTTTTTATTGGCCTTAGGGTATTTTTCACCCTTGGGTGATGTTTGTAATTCAATTCCTTTTCTCTTTATAATATAATATTCTACTTTCCTTGCAAAAAAACCTTAATAATAATAATAATAATAATAATAATAATTTCATTATTATTATTATTAAAAAAATTCTTTTATTTTTTAATTTACATATCTTATTTTATATTATTTTATATTTAATTTTATTTTATGTTCGAAGATAATAAGACCACACAGTTTTCTGGGCGAAGCCGCATGGTTTCCAAACCATGCTCTGCCCATGCACCATATGCCGCTAAGCCCAAAATACCTATTTTAAAATAATACTCAAAAATTTCAAACCGAGACTCAACCCAAACCCCGAAAAGAATATCCAAAGCAAAGAAAATAATAAAATAAAATAATTTCAAAGGTCGGGGTGTGACAATTCTCCCTAATATAATGCTTTCTACCCCTAGAAATCAATTACAAGATTTAACCCAAAATCAAAAACCGAATCTCCCTCACAGCATAATGAGATTCCCAATGAACTTTGAATGAGAAGAAGACAAGGAAACTATAAAAATAAAAGGATACTCATAAATCAAACTCAGGAGACCAAAATGGACTCTCTAATATGTGCCTTGACCACCCCTAAGAGTTTAAACACCTCCAATTGATCTATAAAAGAAAAATAACCATCACAACACATAAACCAACCCCTTAAACTAAAACACCTCAAACATTATCAATGAAACTCACACCATTAGTTTGAAATAAGAAAACAAGATCAAACCACATCTCGATGAATACTCCCATGATATTAATTCAATGAAACCATTGGGTGCACTCCAATCCCAATTTTTGCTCAAGGAAAGAACTTGAAATGAGATAGCTCTAAACAAGACCACCCATTTCAAATTCAACATCAGAAACAAAACTGGGTTACCAATATAGGTGACCCGAATAGACTCCCCACCATAAGAGATAGGATAAAATTGATTCAATACATAGGAATTTCAACAAGACCCATGGTGGGTCTCCCCGCCATAAGAACAAATCAGATTAACTAACTAGAAAAAACTGACAAGAAAACCCATCATGGGTCATCTTAGAAAATTTTTACACACGCCAACACAAACCGACACATGAGACCCAATACGGATCAAACCCCTACTGTAAGGGGTATATCAAAAAAGAATCCAAATAAAATGGAAATACTCACATGATTCACTACTCTTACGAGCATTACCATCATAGGATGATCCCAAACCTCAACTTAGACTGACTCCCAAGGCTGGTCATACATGGATAACCACACAAAGATCCGCATCCATAAGGGAATAAGAATCAAGGTTTGAGGAAACAAGACAACTACCCCCTTTCTAACCAAGGAGGAATCCTTCCACCCACACGGTTCATCACATGTAGATAAATACACCATGTCTCTTTCTAATAAACGAGACCATTAAAGATGATTAACCACACTGAAACCTCAAACTTCCTTAATATCTCACACTATAGACGAAAATTAATCTAAGATCTTTTATACCCCTAGGGGATCCTGACTATGCACCATCTTAACTCCAGGACATATGGCTGGAGCTATGATGATTAAATCATCTACTACCTCATAGTCAATAATTAAAAACTCCTGAACAAAACTTATTCTTTTGGTGCCACAAGAAACCACACTACGATCCAAACTGTAATAATAAAACACAACACATCCCACAACCTACTTTTCCTCAATATGAAACTTCACCGCAAAAAGGAATTATAAGATTCCCATGCATCATTACTTTCACCTTGATTGAGGATACGACAAAACAAGATAACATGGAACACACTACCATTAAAATGTGGAAAATTTAGATTTTTAAAAGAAAACATGTTTCAGTTAAAATAGAAGTTCTTGGTAGATTTCATGACATCCCCTTAAACTTGATTTAGAACACGATGCTGAAAAATATAACAGAACGTGACCATTTCAACCAAAGAGACCTTATAAGGAAAAGAAGTTTAAACCAAGTCTTGAATGACATACGATTCCTATAAATGGCCATAACATCCTATTACGACCTAATTTTCCACACTGGTGGCCTAGTACGACCCCTCTCTTAGAAGAACACAACGAATGATCCAAAGGCCCTTCAAGACGATGACTAACACTAAAAACCCCATACCACTCCACCTTTCCTTACTAGGACTACCCTCACTGCTCCAAGGTAGGACCTTCAAACACAACGTTATCAAACTTCATACCTGATGAATTAGAAAACTTAAATAAACCAAATCTTCTTTCAGCTCCTCTCACATATTCTATCCCACTATGAGAGGACTCACTTAACCAAAATAGAAGGGAAGAAAACTCATCATCCAAAATTCAAGGAGAGAGTCCTTATGTTGATCAACTAGAGGTTCTTCCAATGATGAATCACCTGTGACCACACTTTAAACATGTATTAATTCTTTATGGGTCCATACACTAGCCAATAGAAGAAACAAAGGGTCCAAACAAAATAACCCACTAGAAAAGACATGAAAAAAATAAAAACCCATTTATAATTCTTAAAAAATTCACAAAAAGAAATTTACCATTCATATAAACCCATTTTCAAACTTTAAACGCCAATTCCAAGACGTTTCACTCATTTTAAAACACTTCTAATTACACAAAAAACCCCATCTCATAATTAACCATTTAACTAAAAACTCATATATTTTCATTTAAAATAGGTTTCCCAAAACTCATAAAACATTTCAAAAGCTCACTAGTTACCAAATCAAAGTCAATTTTCAAAGTTCATGCATAAATTACAAAAAATTTCATTCCATTCAAACCATTCTTCAAATACCAATTTTTACTATTCAAAACACTTTTCAATATTTTAGAAAGTCCCATTTAAATTATATTTTCAAAATCCACTTTAACATGATCCATGCTAAATAATTAATTTCAACAAGCCACAAATTTAGATTGTGAAAATCCAATCCCAATAAACTCGCCTTCGTTCACTCAAAACCATTTAAAAAATATCCCATTTTCAAAATAAATTTCCATTTCTCAAGCAACCAACTTTCGATAAACCAAAAACATTATTAATAAAAATACACCCTCGGTAAACTCATCCCATTTACTCAAAATAATTTTACAAAGGTTCACATTTCCAAAACTTACCTTTGGTAAATTAAAAAAATTCATTTTTCACCTTCCCAAAACCAAATCATTTTTACTTTAAAATCATTTTACATGATTCCAAAGTAAGGGATTTTCAAAAGTGATTTTTAAAAACCCAAAGAGACAGATGATGATGCAAGAGGAAACTAGTGCCAATGGGTGACCCAGACATATGGTTGGAGTCCATACACCAATTTAATGACCATCACAGAGAGTGTTCCAGGACCATGTCTCCAGTTCCACATGGATTTCTAGGCCCTAAGAGCTCACTGAGACCATTGGCCAAACTCCCATTTCATTTACAAAGCAATAGACAAAAATAAAGACCAAATGAATTGGATAAAACCCGACTTCTCCTGGTGACTTGAGTCCTGTCACGAGGTGTGCTGGCTAGGTACCCTACTAATAACCATAATGTCAAGTCCAAACAATCCTAGCTCTATTATACCCAGACTCTTCCCCAAGGAAAATGACCCAAAAAATAGTAACCTCCTCTGATACAATTTTTTCATTAACCAAGATGGGTCGTCATCTGAACTGGTGCCCGACCTGATCTGTGAAAAGTCCCAAATGGTGTTCCCAATCCCCATGGGATGAAAACTAGTGTTTGGGTATCAATGATATGATTAGGTAATGATTTACCCATTTTCATAAATATAAACAACCAACAAGACAAATAAACCAAATCTTAAAATTGATAACCAAAAAAGGCATGACCAATTTCCAAATTTAAAGTTTACAACTCTAAGAGAGAAAACCCAAAATTACTACAAAAAAGAAAAATAAAACTCCAACCCAAACACCTATACAATGTGAAGAGAAACATTCTATATCCTCCACCATAAAGGTCCACAAGGAAGTCCACAAGAGACCCTAACCTCCAAAACCACACATCTTTCCTTTACCTGGAATAAGCATAGAATAAGGTCTACATACACCCAAGGGTGTATATAGGGTTTGAGCTAAAGGCCAGTAAGATTCCACCAAAATAGAAATATTCCATTATATAACATTTAAATACAACTTAATATGCCTATTTATGTAAGGGATTTTAAAACATTTTTAAGAAAACATTTTATAGAGATTAATCTCAAAGGAAAACACTTATAAGGAAAACTATTTCACAACCACTTGCTTAAACAAGAATTTATAATAATAACACACACACATGAGTTCCACTATATACTGAAAAAAGGCAACACATTATATATGCTTCATGTCACAAGTGAGAACCATGGGTAAATCCCTAGGGTTAATATAGCTCAAGTGGGACACTATAACCTCGTACCTTGGTGTAACATGGAATAGAAACCACAAACAATAACACTCTCATGCA
This sequence comes from Viscum album, assembly GCA_963277665.1. Classification (NCBI taxonomy): domain Eukaryota; kingdom Viridiplantae; phylum Streptophyta; class Magnoliopsida; order Santalales; family Viscaceae; genus Viscum; species Viscum album. Next base: position 130,047,180 of record OY728163.1, read on the forward strand.
CGAGACAATATATAGGAGAAACATCCAAAATTAAAGTGGTCTCCAATCATAACAATGTTTAGTTAGTGTTATAAGCATCAATCATGATAGATGAAACTGGGATGAACCACTTCTGTATCATCTAGAGTACTAGAACTAGCTAGTCCACCTAGATACTCGGGATCCCCATTGGATCAATGTAAAGACCCGTAAATTTCAAGGAATTTTTTTTTCTTAATTTTCTTTGGAATTTTACAAGAATGCAGTTTCTGACGACACGTGATTCCGAGGCCCGGTGTGCCCAGAATCATTTTACGAAGTTTGGCTTGGGTACGTTCAGTGAATGAACGAGCGGGTTTTTCTAACTTTTGAACCGGTGATTGGAATCGAATTCCGAGGGCACCGATGGAATTGCAGCGCCGGTATTTTCTTAGAAACACCTCTTCTGGAGTTGCGTTTGCTCAGGTGTGGTTTTTAATTTTTTGGGGTTAAGTGAAGAAAATAAAATAAAGTGGTGCGACAACTTTATTTTATTTCACTTAAAGCCACTTAAATCCACTTAAAGCTGCTTAAGATGAGTTGAAATGGATAGGGTGGAACCCAAAATATCCTACCCTCTTGGTAGGATATTTGTGAGGTGGGGCCCATACGAGCCCCACCATTTCTTTTCCTCTAAGTAACGCACCTGCGAAAACTCCTCATTAATGAAAGTCAACTGGTGCATTTTCTAAAACTCTTAACGCTCCTATTAAATGGACTGTTAAGTCGTTACCATTAATTCACCAAATTAATGGTTCGTTTCTTAACCTATTTTTCAAACTGTTGGCATAATAATAAAATAAGACCAACACCCCTTTTTTGTTGACGAGTTGCCTATTGAGAGGATTTGGAGAACTGTATCTTCATCCTCCTTCACGAAGAACGCGAAGAACGCGAAGAACGCGAAGAACGTGAAGAACGCGAAGAATGATGGCCTTCGACGAAGGTGACGAAGAATGACGAACCCTCGAAGATCGACGACGCGACGCCGTGTACCGTGACACCGACAATTCTCCTTCCCCGACGTTCTTCTACGACGATTCTCCTCCCGCGACAAATCTTCGATCAACTGCTTGAGGTAGGAGATTGCGGATCTTTTAATTTTTCCTTTGTGGATTTTATCCTCAACATGGATTTAATTCATGAAATTAAATCTGTGTGTTTTCTTTAACCCTCATATATCGTCGACGCGACGCCGTGTTCTGCGACGACGCGATGCCCTTCCGCGACGCGACGATCCTCTTCTTCCGCGACGATCAATTCCGCGAAGAGATCTCGTCCGACAAGAACTATGAGGTAGGGGTTGTTCCATTTAAATCTTTGTGATTTATATCCTCGGTTGTTAAATATGATTGTTGTGAGACTTTAAAAACCTCTAACGCGGTGGGTGCAGACCAACGAACAAGTCCGAACCCACCGCCCTTTTGTTTGTTATGTGCGGATTGGCGGGCGATGACAAACGGGGCCGCAAGTTAATTTTGAAGGTTTTATAGTGAAGAACGAGTCTCGGGACGAGCACTGGAGAAGACCGGGCGCAAATCGGACCACCGGAGCGCGTCCAGTGGTCCGCGGAAGCCCTCGCTGGCACGCCACGCTGGCACGGCGGCCGGCAGCGGCCGGCCGCCAGGATGCGGTGGCGCTGGCCGGTCCCACGGCCGCGCAGGACCGCGGAGGAGGGACGCGGCTTAATCCGCGTCCGGGTGTCATGGAGCAGCCCCCGCGCGGGGGGTCGTGGGTGCCTTGCGCGGCACCTGGCCAGCGCCAGCGCGCCGGCCGAGCCCCCCAGCCGGACCACCGGGCCGGGCCGCGCCCCGCCAGGCCGAGCCGCGCCGGTCGGGTCGGACCCGGAACCAGGTCGGGTCGACCTGGCTCGGGCCGACCCAGGGGGGGTTGGGCCGGGTCGGTCCGGGCCCAGACCCCCCGTTTTCAGACCTTTTTGGTCTTTTGCTCATACCTTGAGCTACGAGCCTCTGATCGACACACCATCAGCGGAAATTTGATCCTTGGATCGAGACGGTCGTTTCGGTATATCGCACCCAAGGTTTCGGAGTACTTTGGGTTTGGCAGGGTTGGTTTGTACACGAAATCAACCGGGCCCTCGGAGCAGAAATGCTTATATCTTGAGCTCCGAACATCCGATTGACGTGCTGTAAACTTTGTTGGATTCCTCTAAGTGAGATGGATCTTTTGGATTACTCCGCTCGAGGTTTGGATGCAGGTGGAGTACGGTCGGGTTTGTTTTTCCTTAAAAACCAACTGGGCCCCTGGGACGAAAAAGCCAATAACTCTCAGATCGGGCGTCCGATTGACGCGCCGTCTACGATGTTGAGTTCCTGTTGATGATACAGAACTTTTGGATATATCAACTCTGGAATATGTGTCAGTTGATGTATCATCCACTCGGCTCGTGGAGCGGACCCTCCCGAACGAGCTTGCTGTGTGCGGGAACCCTAGAGCTGGCTGCATCTGCGACGACAATGAAGACAGTACGAGAATCCTCCGTGGGTTCGGTAGTGACCACTACGGTACTTTCGGGATACATCAACTCCGGACTATATGACAGTTGATGCATCGACCTCTTTGCTCGTGGAGTGGACTCTCTCGGAACGAGCATGCTGTGTGCGGAAACCCTAGAGCCGGTTGAGACTTGACGACTGCTGATCGAACGACTCGGTGTGTTACGGATAACCCAGTGGGAAGCGCTTGGTTGTAGCAGCAGACCCACGGCAGATGAGTGCTTGGTTGTAGCAGCAGACCCGCGGTACTCAACAGAAGGAGTACCTCTGGATGCTTTGAGGGGGAGCGCTTCGTTGTAGCGGCAGACCCACGACGGAGGAGCACTTGGTTATAGCAGCACGGGGGAGCGCTTGGTTGTAGTGGCAAACCCACGACGGAGGAGCACTTGGTTGTAGCGGCTGAGCCGTGGTACTCAACATAAGGAGTACCTCTAGAGGCTATGAGGGGGAGTGCTTGGTTGTAGCGGCAGACCCATGGTGGGAAGTGCTTGGTTGTAGCATCAGGCCCACAGTACTCGATAGGAGGAGTACTACAGCAGTCCAAGGTAAGAGGGAAGCGCTTGGTTGTAGCGGCATAACCACTGTACTTGATGGAGAAGGAGTTTCCTAATAGATATGGGTTCAACTTCATGATCGATCCTGTGTGGGTCATTGCAGGGGTTAGTACCTACAGATCCTTTGTGGGTCCGACGGCTTAGATGAATCAGTGGCTACATCTGATCATCTCTATCGTCTTACGAAGTAGTATTCCTGTGTGAGCTGAATCCTGTTTTGCTTTCCTTTGTGGATTGTGTTGTGCTATCCTGTGTGGATTTACGTTTTGCTTTCCTGTGTGGACTGGGTTGTACTTGAGCTCGGATGTTGGAGCCGAGCGAGAATTGATGACTGAGGTATATGTATGGTTATATACCTAAGCAGTGTCGGATGTTACTTTGTGATTGTATCTTTCCTTTGTGGATTATCCTTTGTGGATTCTGGGAGACCTTCGGGGGTCTCGGGGTCCCTACTGAGTAGCTTATACTCACCCCTGCACGGGCTATGCCCGCACTACGTTGTGTTGGTTGCAATTGACGGACAACGCTGATCGTGGTGGAGGCTTGCAGAGCAGGATGGTACCTGGAGGTGGACCACTGGGCGGGACGTACTCAGAGCGGTCGGCTGGACCCGAGGAGCAGTGGAGGCTTTCTGTACCCACCCTTCAGGTGGGATTTCCAGTGGACAACTCGATGTTGTGGCTTTACTTTTCAGTTGTTGTTTTCCCTTTCCAGTTTTACTTTACTTTCAGTTTGGGTTTGTATACTGGCCCACTTACTTTTCCGCACTTACTATTGTACCAGTTTTTACTTAGTGTTTACTTCTGCCTGCTTGCTCTGTGGTGTTTATGGTTTACTTTACAAAGGCAATGCCTTCCCTTTTTCTGGGATTTACGCCTTGGTGCTAGTCACCATCCCCTGGACTATAGAAGGCAGGCTTGGGGTAGTACGAAATGGGCCCCGAGGACGGGTCGTGACAATCAAGTTCATGTCAACATATCATACACACTACCAATTTCCTAAACCAATGCCTAGAATTTCAAGGAAATAACCATTTTTCATTAAAAAAACTATTTTCAATTTTACTCACACCAAAAACTCTTTTCAATGAATTTATCATCACTTTCAAAATTCATAGGTTCCCCTTTTTACAAAACACAAGAAAAAACATCATTTATCAACCAATTCCATGGTCCAATCCCCTTAGTAAAATCATACTCAAAATAAGATCATTTTTAAAACACACTTTTCATCACTTAAACTATTTAAAATTTAAATTCAAAGGTGAAAAACAAGCTCGAAAATCCAAAGTAACACATTTTCTTTCAAAATCACATTTTCAACACACCCTCACCTTATGTTCCTTAGAAAACATGATTCGAACCTTTCAATTAATTCATAAAAAATTTATCTAAAACATCACACCAAAACACTCACACAAAATATAGCCAATTTCTTTTATAAAATTCATTCTCATCACATAATTATTCCAAATCCTTTTAAAATAGATTTCCCACCCTATAAACAATTCATAGAACAAGGATAAATACAAAAACAATCATATTAAAAACATTTAAAAATGTCAAGGCATGGAACCACCTAAATCATATGAATAAACTGCTAGAAAATGGTGTGAAACCCCATCCGCACCTCAACCGCACCATAATAAAGAAAGATAGAACCCTAAATATGGAAGAAGGACTTTGAGAGCCTTTTTCGATCAGAGTTCGTCCCAGCCACCCTCCGAGCGGTGCACATCCAGGAGATACTACAACTGCGGCAGGGTAGCATGATAGTAGCCCAGTACGCGGTGAGGTTTACCTATCTCTCGCTCTATTCCACGGACATGGTACGGGACCCATTCTTCAGGGCCCGAACCTTCGATCAGGGGCTTAGGCGAGAGATCAGAGCTTCAGTTGTTTCTCATAGAATTCCGACACAGACAGGGGTGTTGGAGTGAGCCCTCTTAGTGGAGAGTTTCCATGCTGAGTAGTCTCGAGCAGCAGGACCCACCACTAGCCGGCATGCGGCAGAGTCTTCTGCAGCGGGAAGTAGACAGATGACGGAGGGGTCCAAGAGGACTAGACCTACCGGTGGTCGACCGCGTGACACAAGATCATTTGTGAGAGGCACCCGGGGTGGACAACGACTTACCATGAGCGGACAATGTTACTCATGCGGCGGGGTGGTCACATGGCTCGTGACTGCCCGACCCGCCTTGCCAAGGAGTAGCAGACGGTTGAGGGGACACCCAGGCAGAGGAAGAGGGTCAACCGTGGTGGTCCGCAGGGGGTAGGCGGGTGAGGAAGAGGAGCTGGTCGTGCAGCTGGAGGTGGATGACGCTTCGAGGTGTTGCCACCACGACCACCAGGAGGACCACCCCGACCACAGGGAATAGGTGGACAGGAAAGAGCTCAGTTTCAGGCAGCTGAGGCCTACGATCATGGAGCTCTGGGAGCAGATGGACAGGAGCGGGACTAGCTCCAGACCTGGAGACTTTTGTTCATGTTGCTTCTAGCTCTGTTGATGTTTGTTTGATGTTGCTTTGTGTCTTTGTACTTTGGGCTGCAGTAATAAAAAGACACTTTTCTTATGGCGTTTACCTTCCTGTCCTCTCTTTTAGTTGTTACTAAGAGGTTCCGGTTTAAAAACCATTTACTTGACCCTCACTTTGAGATACCTACTAGAGGAGACCCAGTGACCACACACTGATGCCGACAGTGTGACTCAACCCTTGGAGGCGAGAGTAATGGTTGGATCTCTTAGTAGTAGCGTCTAGGCCTTACGACGTCATCCTTGGTATGGAATAGTATCATCCATGTCGGGATTGACTGTATTAGGCGAAGAACATGGTTCATCCAGGGGATGAGACCGGATTTCTCTTATCGGAAAAGAAGAAATCACATCAGCTCTTATAGGAATAGTAAGGTCCAAGTCATCCAGGATCAGAAGAGGACAACTCAGAACCGGCAGAAGTCTTTTGCTGATAGGAGGCGGAGGCCACTAGAGTTCGAGGATGGAGACCACATCTTCTTGCGGGTCTCACCTCTACACGAATTAAGAAATTTTGGCCGAGGCAGAAAGTTGTCTCCGCACTTCTTTGGACCCTTCTAGGTCCTCAACGGGGTAGGCAAGGTGGTTTACTGCTTGACACATCCACCTCAGTTGCACCAGGTGCACGGTGTCTTCCACGTATCTCAGCTGAGGAGATACATGCACAACCTGATGCATATCATTGACCATGGGGAGCTGGGCGTTGATGATGGGGAAACTTTTACGGAGGTCCCAGTGGAGATCGAGGATCGATGGGAGCGGGTCCTATGTGGATGGTCGATTCCTCTTGTGAGCATCAGATGGCAGCACGGGAACCTCCAGGAGAGCACTTGGGAGCGGGAGGCTCAGATGCGTGCTCAGTACTCGATTTTGTTTCCCTAGTTTATGATGTATCTTTATAGGGACGTAAAGTCCTGTGGTGGGAGTGATGTAAAGACCCGTAAATTTCAAGGAATTTTTTTTCTTAATTTTCTTTGGAAATTTACAAGAACGTAGTTTCTGACGGCACGTGATTCTAAGGCCCGGTGTGCCCGGAATCATTTTCCGAAGTTTGGCTCGGGTACGTTCAGTGAACGAACGAGTGGGTTTTTCTAACTTTTGAACCGGTGGTCGGAATCAAATTCCGAGGGCACCGATGGAATCGCAACGACAGTATTTGCTTAGAAACGCCTCTTCTAGAGTTGCATTTGCTCAGGTGTGGTTTTTAATTTTTTGGGGTTAAGTGAAGAAAATAAAATAAAGTGGTGCGACAACTTTATTTTATTTCACTTAAAGCCACTTAAAGCTGCTTAAGCTGAGTTGAAGCGGATAGGGTGGAACCCAAAATATCCTACCCTCTTGGTAGGATATTTGTGAGGTGGGGCCCGCACGAGCCCCACCGTTTCTTTTCCTCTAAGTAACGCACCCGCGAAAACTCCTCATTAATGAAAGTCAACTGGTGTGTTTTATAAAACTCTTAACGCTCCTATTAAATGGACTGTTAAGTTGTTACCATTAATTCACCAAATTAATGGTTCGTTTCTTAACCTGTTTTTCAAACTATTGGCATAATAATAAAATAAGACCAACACCCCTTTTTTTTGACGGGTTGCTTGTTGAGAGGATTTGGAGAAATGTATCTTCATCCTCCTTCACGAAGAACGCGAAGAACGTGAAGAATGAGAAGAACGCAAAGAACTTCGGCCTTCGACGAAGGTGACGAAGAACGCCGAACCCTCGGAGATCGACGACGCGATGCCGTGTACCGCGACACCGACGATTCTCCTTCCCCAACGTTCTTCTGTGACGATTCTCCTCTCGTGAAAATTCTTAGATCAACTGCTTGAGGTAGGAGATTGCGGATCTTTTAATTTTTCCTTTGTGGATTTTATCCTCAACATGGATTTAATTCGTGAAATTAAATCTGTGTATTTTCTTTAACCCTCGGAGATCGTCGACGCGACGCCGTGTTCCGCGACGACGCGACGCCCTTCCGCGACGCGACGATCCTCTTCTTCCGCGACGGTCAATTCCGCGAAGAACTCTCGTCCAACGACAACTACGAGGTAGGGGTTGTTCCTTTTAAATATTTGTGATTTATATCCCCGGTTGTTAAATATGGTTGTTGTGAGACTTTAAAAACCGCTAACGCGGTGGGTGCGGACCAACGAACAAGTCCGAACCCACCGCGCATTTGTTTGTTATGCGTGGATTGGCGGGCGACAAAAAATGAGGCCGCAAGTTAATTTTGAAGGCTTTGTAGTGAAGAACGAGTCTCGGGACGAGCACTGGAGAAGACCGCGTGCAAATCGGACCACCGGAGCGCGTCCGGTGGTCCGCGGAAGCCCCCGCCGGCACGCCGCCGGAAAGACCCGCCGCGGCTAAAGCCGCGGCGGCACTAGCCGATCCCACGGCCGCGCCGGACCGCGGAGGAGGGACGCAGCTTAAGCCGCGTCCGGGTGTCATGGAGCGGCCCCCGCGCGGGGGGCCGCGGCTGCCTTGCGCGACGCCTGGCCAGCGCCAGCGCGCCGGCCGAGCCGGCCGGCCGGACCGCCAGGCCGGGCCGCGCCCCGCCGGGCCAGGCCGCGCCTATCCGGGCCGGGCCGCGCCCCGCCGGGTCGGGCTGCGCCGGTCGGGTCAGACCCGGACCCGGGTCGGGTCGAACCGGTTCGGGCCAACCCAGGGGGGGTTGGGCCGAGCCCAGACCCCCCGTTTTCGGACCTTTTCGGTCTTTTGCTCATAACTTGAGCTACGGGCCTTCGATCGACGCACCATCAGCGGCGATATGATCCTTGGATCGAGTCGGTCATTTCGGTATATCCCACCTAAGGTTTTGGAGTACTTTGGGTTTGGCCGGGTTGGTTCGTACACGAAACCAACCGGGCCCTCGGAGCGGAAACACTTATATCTTGAGCTTAGGACGTCCGATTGACGTGCCTTCAAATTTGTTGGATTCCTCTACGTGAGATGAATCTTTTGGCTTACTCCGACCAAGGTTAGGAAGTAGGTGGAGTACGGTCGGGCTGGTTTTGCCTTAAAAACCAACCGGGCCCCTGGGACGAAAAAGCCAATAACTCTCAGACCGGGTGTCCGATTGACGCGCCGTCTGCGACGTTGAGTTCCTGTTGATGATATAGAACTTTTGGATATATCAACTCTAGACTATGTGTCAGTTGATGTATCAGCCACTCGCTCGTGGAGCGGACCCTCCCGAACGAGCTTGCTTTGCACGGGAACCCTAGAGCTGGCTGCATCTGCGACGACAATGAAGACAGTATGAGAATCCTCCATGGGTTCGGTAGTGACCACTACGGTACTTTAGGGATACATCAACTCTGGAATTTGTGTTAGTTGATGCATCGACCTCTTGTCTCGTGGAGTGGACCCTCCCGGAACGAGCTTGCTGTGTGCGGAAACCCTAGAGCCGGTTGAGACTTGACGACTGCTGATCGAATAACTCGGTGTGTTACGGATAGCCTAGTGGGAAGCGCTTGGTTGTAGCAGCAGACCCACGACGGACAAGCGCTTGGTTGTAGCGGCAGACCCACGGTACTCAACAGAGGGAGTACCTCTGGGGGCTATGAGGGAGAGCACTTGGTTGTAGCGGCAGACCCACGACGGAGGAGCTCTTGGTTGTAGCGGCTGACCCGTGGTACTCAACAGAAGAAGTACCTCTAGAGGCTATGAGGGGGAGCGCTTGGTTGTAGTGGAAGACCCATGGTGGGAAGCACTTGGTTGTAGCAGCAGGCCCACATTACTCGATAGGAAAAGTACTACAGCTGTCCAAGGTAAGAGGGAAGCGCTTGGTTGTAGTGGCATAACCACTGTACTTGATGGAGAAGGAGTTTCCCAATAGCTATGGGTTCAACTTCATGATCAATCCTGTGTGGGTCATTTAGGGGGTTAGTACCTATAGATCCTTTGTGGGTCTGACGGCTTAGATGAATCAGTGGATACATCTGATCATCTCTATCGTCTTACGAAGTTGTATTCCTGTGTGATCTGAATCCTGTTTTTCTTTCCTTTGTGGATTGTGTTGTGCTATCCTGTGTGGATTTACGTTTTGCTTTCCTGTTTGGACTGAGTTGTACTTGAGCTCGGATGTTGGAGCCAAGCAAGAATTGATGACTTAGGTATATGTATGGTTATATATCTAAGCAGTGTCGGATGTTACTTTGTGATTGTATCTTTCCTTTGTGGATTATCCTTTGTGGATTCTGGGAGACCTTCGGGGGTCTCGGGGTCCCTACTGAGTAGCTTATACTCACCCCTGCACGGGCTATGCCCGCACTACATTGTGTTGGTTGCAATTGACGGACAGCGCTGATCGTGGTGGAGGCTTGCAGAGCAGGATGGTACCTGGAGGTGGACCACTGGGCGGGACGTACTCGGAGCGGTCGGCTGGACCCGAGGAGCAGTGGAGGCTTTCTGTACCCACCCTTCAGGTGGGATTTCCAGTGGATAGCTCGATGTTGTGGCTTTACTTTTCAGTTGTTGTTTTCCCTTTCCAGTTTTACTTTACTTTCAGTTTGGGTTTGTATACTGGCCCACTTAATTTTCCGCACTTACTGTTGTACCAGTTTTTACTTAGTGTTTACTTCTACCTGCTTGCTCTGTGGTGTTTGTGGTTTACTTTACAAAGGCAATGCCTTCCCTTTTTCCGGGATTTACACCTTGGTGCTAGTCGCCAGCCCCTGGCCTATGGAAGGCGGGCTTGGGGTAGTCACGACACGGGCCCCGAGGATGGGTCGTGATAATCAAGTTCATGTCAACATATCATACACACTACCAATTTCCTAAACCAATGCCTAGAATTTCAAGGAAATAACCATTTTTCATTAAACAAACTATTTTCAATTTTACTCACACCAAAAACTCTTTTCAATGAATTTATCATCACTTTCAAAATTCATAGGTTCCCCTTTTTACAAAACACAAGAAAAAACATCATTTATCAACCAATTACATGGTCCAATCCCCTTAGTAAAATCACACTCAAAATAAGATCATTTTTAAAACACACTTTTCATCACTTAAACTACTTAAAATTTAAATTCAAAGGTGAAAAACAAGCTCGACAAGACAAAGTAACACATTTTCTTTCAAAATCACATTTTCAACACACCCTCACCTTAAGTTCCTTAGAAAACATGATTCAAACCTTTCAATCAATTCATAAAAAATTTCTCTAAAACATCACACCAAAACACTCACACAAAATATAGCCTATTTCTTTTATAAAATTCATTCTCATCACATAAGTATGCCAAATCCTTTTAAAATAGATTTCCCACCCTATAAACAATTCATAGGACAAGGATAAATACAAAAACAATCATATTAAAAACATTTAAAAATGTCAAGGCATGGAACCACCTAAATCATATGAATAAACTACTAGAAAATGGTGTGAAACCCCATCCACACCTCAACCGCACCATAAAAAAGAAAGATAGAACCCTAAATATGGAATAAGGAAACACAATTAGGTTAACCCGTAACCTAGGGTTCAGCCAAGGAAATAGGGGTGATGGAATGAGGGAAAATCAGCAGAAAAAAAGGAAGGAGGGGAAAGCAGGGCACATAACTAGGTGAGCTGAGTAGAAAACCCAAAGAAATCAGCAGATAAGGGAGGCTTACCGGAAGGGGGAGTGCATGCGACTAGAGGTCTGGGATGGCTTCGCGTAGGGGAGAGGGTATTTGGATGAGGGATTCACATGAACAGGGAGATGGAAGAGGGGAGGGAGATGTGCAAGGCAACCGATGAACATGAGGTGGCTCACCGGAAGGGGGAGAGGGAGGCTTCTGGAGGGACCTCAGATAGCTGGAGGTCACGCGAGTGGGACAAGAAAGGGGGATAAGTGGGGGGGGGGGGTGCTATGTGAAAGGAGGGGGAATGGGAGAGGGGATAAAACCCTAACCTAATAATAATAATAACTTAATACTAATAATAACAATATTGATAATAATAATAATATTATTATTATTATTATTATCATCATCATCATTATTAAAAAAAATATTTTAATTTTAATTTTAATTTTCTTATTTCATTTAATTTTATTTTATATTCAAAGATAGGCAAGCAAAATAGTTTCCTGGGTGATGTCGCATGATTTCCAAATCGTTCTCTACCTGTGCACTAGATGCCTCTAGGCCCAAAACACCCATTTCGAAATAAAACTCAAAATTTCAAACCAAGGCTCAACACAAACCCCAAAAAGAATATACAAATCCAAGAAAATAATAAAATAAAATAATTTCAAAGGTTTGGTTGTGACATACTAGGATGATTCTCTATCTATCAGATGCTACATGACCAATAGGCTTCCCTCTAGGCTATCCATAACCAAGTAGTTGGGGAATTGGGTGCACTGGTCTCCTCCCCATCAAGGCCTCAAACTTTACACTGATGGAGATTGTAGTCAGAGTGAAATGGGGGGGGGGGGGGAGTAGTTCACGATTCCCCTGGTTTGGTTTTTTTCCTTAAGAACTTTCTATGGGGTCGACCACTCCTCAAAGGTGGAAGCTAAGGCTTTTCTTAATGGCCTTGAATTATGCCCCTCAAGAAAAATATCATTGACTATAGTGGAGAAAGACTCAAAAATAATTCAGATCTACCTAAAGTTATTTATTCTACTCCTTATAAGATCATCTATTTGATTTGTAATTGCAAGGACCTTATCTCCAATGGCATGGATCTCCTCCATACATGGTACGATGGTAATAATGTAGCTGACTTCCTGGATTATAAGGATTCACAGGATCTCCCCCTCATGTATTTATTTACCCTAGGGTCCCTTCCCCTGAGAGGTGTTGACATTGTTATCTAGGATTAACTTGGGCTTCATTTCTATAGTTCCCCTTTATGGTTTTGTTCTTATTCCCCCTTTTCAATAAAAATTTTGACTTTTGAGGATTTCATGTTTGATATTGTACATCATAATTTATTTTATATGGTGTATTCAATGCCCAATTATTTTCACATATGAAAATATCTTCCATTTAATGATATGTTAATGTTTATTTCATGATCTTCCCCTCAAGATCCATTGACTCATATGTTACTAGTTCTTTAAGAGTTTCATCAACTTAATGTCCAATTTATTGGGTCATAGCCATTATTACTTGAATACGATTTTCAATCTTTATTTTATTATACCATTCCACTATTATATATGATATTTCCTTTTATTCTTGGGGGAAATTAAATATCTTAATAAATAACCACTTCATTTATAAAATATATTTTTTCAATGAAAAGTATAATGTTGGTAATAATAACTCTCATTCTTACTAATGAATCTTTTCATACATGTATATATTTTTCTTCCCATGAATGTTACCCCTATTTTTGGGAAAGATAATATGGATTATTTTATATGGTTATAATAATTATATTTAACCTTTTTTAAAAGGAAAATTTAACACTCTTTTTTATGATATGTGTTTTGAAACAAAGGTATTTCAAAAATATTTTTAAAAAGGGCTTTCTATCTATTAAAAATTAAATGTTTTATCTTCCACCACAAATTTATTTTGATAATATTTATGAATTTTTAAGGAATAATTTATTGAATTATATTTATCAAATGATTTTTTGTTTCCAATTATTTCACTTAATTTTTTCGAAAATAACTTCTAAAATTGGCCATAATTTTTTCATTTTACGAATATGTTGAAAATTCCTTATAAAAATATCTTTTAACATTTTCTGTATGTGAAAATATTTTCACCAACTTTGCCTTTTTATTTAAAACTTTATATCTACATTATAATACTTTATAAAAGAATTTATTCTTCTACTATATTTATTAATCATATCTTTTAGAATGATTTAAAAATATCAGGGATGTTTATTATATCCAAAGTGATTTTTCAAAAACTCCTTAAAATTATTTTTAAGTCATTGTCCTTTGAAATATATTTTTCTTGACTAAGAATTTATTTCAAATGTAACCTTGTAATTTATTTATTTGTATGGATTATATAATTTCTTTATATTTTAAAGAAATGTTATGTCACTATCTTTATCTTGATTAATTTTTTTGATGTACACTCATAATTTTTATTCCAATTACTTTCCTCTATGAATACCTTATTTTTTTTATTAATTTGATTAAAGGGTGTCACCTAGATTCCATACATTAATTGACTAAAGAAAATTATTTTATTAATGATATACCCATTATATATATGGTGTAAATACCGTATGATTTATTATATTGATTAAATATTATTTACTTGGAAATTTATTTGATGTTATCAGATACCCATTTTTTTCCATGGGTTTCAAATGTTATGATTATTGGTATGGAATTATGAATGATTTACTTATGTGAATTTATTTGAAAATTATATGAAACCCATTTTTAATCCATGGTTTCTTTATGATATATTTAATGAAACCCATTTTCTTTCAATGGGTTCTTTATGCAATAAAAAGTGAAATATTTTCATTAGAAAGTTTTATAAAACCAATTCTAATTCCTGGGTTTTAATTATGTGATGGTTAAATATTTTCTTGTAGAACACATGATTATGATTAATCTTTAAGTTATGTGTGGGACCTATATATCCCTCCAATGCACTGGCTAAAGCTTTTCATCTCAAAATAGTAAATAGGCTGTGTTACTAGATCTACTATGGGAAATTGGTGAGTGAAGCCTAATCTACCATGGGAAATATGCGAGTGAAGTTTGATATACAAAGGGAGACAAGGTATGATACTGAATCACTATGTCATGAATTTTATTCTTATAGATGTTCCACAATTCTTAATTATTCATTGTTTCTAAGATATATGACATTTTCATGATGTATTCTTATATTATTCCACGTTTCATGATATTTTATTTATTAGGTATAAATTTATTATATATCCTAATTATACCCATATTCTCATCTTATTATCACTTAATATCTTTGATTGTTATCACTTATGTTTACCAATAGTGAGAATATGAGCTCACCCATTTCTTATGAAGATAAGAAAAGTATGAAATCTCTTAAAGAGAAACTTATGTAGAGAATTAGTGGGTGATAGTGAAGATTTTTTATGGATTAAATAGTTTCTTATATAGTGGAAAAATGTCCATTAGTTAAAAAAGGAATGATTTTTTAGTTAATTTTTTCCTTAATTATGTAAAACTCTAAACTTAAAAGGGCTTGGGGATGTTTTGTAATGATATATTTTATCTAAATCATATAGTTAGCTAGTCACAACTATGGGCTGATGTAGTTGGTATCATATTAGGGTTTAAATAACTTTAGAGGTTATGATGTTATAGGTTGAAGATAAATTAATAGTTATAATGGTCATTAAGGATTGATTGGTTAAGGTTGATCATAATTTCAATGGCATAGATAAACCTTTAAGTTGGTTATATAGACTATTTTATGTTTTTTAAGGATTAAGATGGGATATATTTATAGAAAACCCTATGAATAAGTATAATTATATTTTAAAATCTCAATGTTTTGGAGAAGTAGATATTGCATGGTAATCATAGAAATAACATTCCCATCTTCACACTACAAGTGGATATAGGTTCTAGTACAAATGTACATAGGGGAAATAACCCTGAAAAGGTCATATTGGGTATTAATTCAATTTTCACCTACTACATGAAAAAGAGACCTAGATATATACCTAGTTTAAAACTCTCAAGGGATATGATTTGGTCAATACCATTCTCATTATGAACCATTATGGAGGATTTATTATCAAATTAATTTAAGGTACTGAGTTAAGAAGTATAAGGAACCTAACTTAAAATAAAATTAGAGTGAACCGAAAGTATCAATGTATGAAATGAAGGTGTTATTAGAGAATATTTATTTTTCAAATTCATATGAAAATTTACTCTAATTATATTGTATATTATCCTAATCACTTTGGGGTTTAGTATTTAGATGAAATAGGGTCACAAAAATGAAGCTAAAAAATGAATGTATTTAAAAAACACTATGTCTTATAACTGAATAAGAGAGAATACTTAAATGGTTTAGAATATTGGTATATTAATATTTTAATAGAAAAGGTGATAATCCTAGTATTACATAAGGTAGTGATTATGATATATTAATATAAATTAATTCTTGATACTTTTAGTTATTTTAACAAATGAGTGATATTTAGTGATGATATTTTGGTTATTATAAAATTTATGAGAATTATGTGAAACAAATATGGATTTCTCAACAATATTTTTTTCCTTTAAAGGATTTGAAACATATATTAACTGGTATTAATACCCTTGAAAATTTATTTTATGAAAAGTTTAGATTTATAGGATATCTATTGGAGAACAAATGATTAGGAGATAGATAAATATTAGGTTTAATATTAACTTAATGTTGCGAAACAAAGGGTTGATAAATTTTAAAATTTTTTGTTAGAAATTATTGGTAACCTTGGGATTTATAATTGATTCATGGTATTTTTGGTGAAGTTCATCACATTTTTTTGGATTATGGTATATATTGGCTAGTGTGTCATTTTCACTATTTAAAGGTTAAAGATAATGTTAATTTCTAGAAGAATATATGGCTTCAATGTGGTTTAATGTATTGGATATTAAAATGAATTTTAGAAAGGTATGTTATGGAAAATATATGTTAGGGTATATACATACTTGGGTATATGTTTGTATGAATGGATAATGTTGTTTGAACAAATATAAGTAATTTAATATTGCATAATAGAGTAAGGTAGATGTTATATTATAAGTTATATCCCAAATTATGAATATCTTTGGAATACCCTCACCTAATTTAATTATTGAGTAATAATTAATATTTCAAGGAAATAATTTATTTAAGGGGTTATAATATAACAACACAAGATTTCACTATGTATTTTTTTTCAATAAATATTGTGTTCGATAGCTTGCTTCATACAGAACACAGAACTAAAATGAGATTTGAAATATTATATGAATATCATTAAGAAAATTTAATAATAATAAAATATATTGTAAATAAAAACATTCTAATAAATTATAAATCCTTACAAAATAGGATTAATAACACCCAAATATTTAAAAGGTCATTTTTTGATAAAAATAATTTTCCTTTATTTATGTTATTTTCATCTAAAAACTAAATTTATAAATTTTAGAATTTTAAATTTATAAAATTAACTTCAATTTTTAACTCATAATATAAAAATTAGTCTATGATGATTTTTTTCTAGAATAATTTATTTTTAAGCAAATTGTGAATATTACATTTTTTACCAAAATTGTAAATATTATGAATTTATCAATATATGAGAAAGACCTATAAGTTTATAAAACATTTTAATTGATTAAATGTTTATTTAATGAGTAAACCTATGTATTTTAATATATATTTTTGAACTTATAAAAACTATGTTCGACATTTTTGAACATAAGAAACATTTTATTATCATTTTAAAACTATTTTCAGTCGTTTCACTTAATGAAAAATTTTATTGGTAATATTAAGTTTTGGAATATTTTATAATAAAATTAAATCTTATTTTTTATAATAAAATATTTTATATCATGAAATTCAATGACACTTATAAATTTATACAACACATAAATTTTAAACATAAAATCACACTTTTCTAAAAATGGTTTTTATGTGCCAATATTAAAATTAACTTTTATAACCATTAAAAATTTTATTTTAAAAAATTATTTTTATATTTTTATAAAAACATGTAATAAGTTAAATTTTATTTTTAGGTATAAAATTAATTTACCAAGATAAATACTAGTTACCACTGTAAAATAATTATTTTCCAAAGAATGATACTTCTCTAAATATTACATGTTTTTAAATTAAATGGATCTATTTTAAATTAAGACTATAATATTCTATTTAAATATATATAAAAATTAATTCATACTCATTATATTCATAATCAATGTAAAATAAGATTAATAACACTTAATTACTAAAATGACATTTTCCTATAAAAATAGTTTTTAAACACATTTTCTGTATTAATTTAAAATTTATTTATTATATTTAGAAATTAAATTTGATTAAAATAAGTCCAAATATGGATTTATAATTATGTAATTTGGTAATTATGTTCATATTATATTTTTATTGATCATATAATTACCATGGTTATATTTTTTATCAAGATTAATAAGTGTTAAAATTGAAAATCTAATATGGCTTGAATTTTACTAAATCAATTTGACACTTAGAAAATATAGAATACCTTTATTAGGTTGTAAATTCATACCTCCATGTATCATCAATATTCCCCCACCTAACCCACCTAACACTCATGAAATTCCATTCTTACCGTATACCTAACATTTTTCCCAAGATTTGTCCTTCTATTTCACTAATAAATGGAGCTCACTTGCACCCTTTTCAAGCCACACCTGTAGTTTGAAATTATTATAAAAATCAATACAATTTAAATATTATAGATCCCCTATAAAAGTTTTGTATCCCATATCCTTAATAAATCACCTCATGCCCTTTATTTATAAATGATATTGAAGAGAATATCTGAATTCCCAAAGCAAGTATTACTTACCCTTTTACTTCCATTCTTTATTATTCTCATCGAAACTCCTCAAAATCATTACAAACATATGTATATAATGACATAATTTTAAATAATATAATTAAATTTTTATTATATTTATGGTGTAACCATGATCTATTCCCCTCCCATTCAATCAAAAAAAATGAAAACGTTGCTCATGTGTGTGTGCAGACTACCGCCTCCAGGAATGAAACATTTTGTTTTTCATCACCATCTTTCAAGGTTAGTTATATTAATGGGTTTAGGGAATTGATATATCATTTATGTCATGATTTTTACTATGTAAATATAAATTAGTCATTCTATATGTAATACGAGTGATAAGCAGTCACATTAAAACTAACCGTATAAAATGAACTTACTAAGAGGAAAAAATATTTATTTATAATTGAAAACTTATTTTTTAGTCACCTTCTTCTTATAGATCATATAAATTCAGATTAATCACCTTAATAAAATATAAATAATTTCATTATAATTTTTTTATAATGAAATTATAACAAAATAATCTCTTCCGTAGCCATACTCACATATATATTATAACATGTTATTATTTTGATGGTTTAACCACCTATAAGAATAATACTTAATTTATATCAAGTATGAATTTTTAAAATTAATATTGGATATTAATTGGTAAATAATGATTTATTTTTTGTTCTATAATTTTAATATACACAATCTAATCATTAATTAAGAAAAAAATATCTATTCATTTTAAATTATCAAAACAAGATCGTTTTAGACTTTTTCATCATGAATTATAACTAAAATACATATGGAATGAAATTATAAAATCACAAATAATTAAAAATAATAAATTTTAGTACATTTATTATCTTTGAATTATGAAATTTTGGATAATAATGTGTTGGTCGGAGTAGATGACTCAAGAGGAAGGCGAATTGAGTATCTATAAAAATTTCTATTAAAAAGGGTTCTTTACAAAATAATATCCCCCTATGAAAATAAACACAAATTCAGTTTGTAGTGAATTTATAAAAGTCTTGAAGGATCAATTTGGTTCTCTAAAGATTGATTAGTTCTCAGCTTTCCCAATTTAAAGATTAGTAAAACTTTTGAAAAAAAACATACTAATTCAAAATAGATATAAACACTTGCTAAACTATCAAATTTCAGTTTATCTTAATGCCAGAAATACATAACAAATAAAAAATAACTGCACAGCGGATAAAACAAGAGGTTCGGTCTCAAGCAGATACTTAGTTTTCTCCACTTGGTGATCACCCACCACCAAGAAGTTTATATTAATAAGCTTTTGATCCACACCCTGGATCGGGGTTCACAACAACACATAGGCTGTCCAGGTCACACTTGACCTCTACCACAATTATTCGTGGGAAAAACAAATAAACAGATCTCACATGACCTCTTCCACAATTCTACATGGGATACAAGTGTAACTAGAGATTGAGAGTGAGGATATTTTGTTATCCTCCATTTTAGCTCATGAGATAGTGTGTGATATTCAAACAGATATAACCACTTCTCAAAATAGTAATGATCAGAACACAATAGAGTTATGAAATAGAATAGGGTTTAGAGTTATCTGTGTGTTGTGAAGTAATGCTCTAGATTCAACAGATGTTGAGGAAATGTTATTTGAGTCCTCTTCTGAAATTTGGCTTTAGAACAGAGTGTTGTAGTTTCTTGTGAAAGTGTTCATCTGTTCTTTGTGAGGATGTTCAGAAATCTCTAGTAGGTAGTTGTTAGGTGAGCCCAGGCTTTGAGTTTCTCTCTTTTTCAATATTATGAGTTTGCACAGTCTGTATTTCAGTGTGTTCTCCAGGCACTATGTGTATCTATATATCTCTGTGTCTCCATCTCTTATTGAGCTCTGATTGAAGTCCTTTTATACTTGAAGGTTTACTAGTCATAAAGATCTCCGCACGTGCATGTACCTCGTACTATCTACGGATATTCCTACAGAAAAAATAAATAATGTTAGAAATATTAATTTGTCTAAATATGACCATTAGAAATAAATTTGAATTAATAAAATCAAAACAGTTATTTGCAACTATCAGTGAGTCATCTTTGGTCTATTGTCTTCGGTTTGGTAACATCGGTCTGTTAACTTTGATGTGTCTACTTCAGTCTATCATCTTCAGTGTGTCGACTTCGGTGTGTCATCTTTGGTGTGTCGACTTAGGTGTGTCATCTTCGGTGTGTCGACTTCGGCGTGTCATCTTCGGTGTGTCGAATTCGGTGTGTCATATTCAGTGTGTCAACTTTGGTGTGTCAAACATTGGTCTGTCGACTTCGGTGTGTCAACTTCGGTGTATCGACATGGGTCTGTCAATCTTCTGTGTGTCAAACATCGGTGTGTCAACTTCGGTGTGTCGTCTTCGGTGTGTCGAATTCAGTGTGTCATCTTTGGTGTGTCAACTTCGGTGTGTCATCTTCGGTGTGTCGACTTTAGTGTGTAATCTTTGGTGTGTTGAATTCGGTGTGTCTAACATCAGTCTGCCAACTTTAGTGTGTTGACTTCGGTGCGTCGACTTCGGTCTGTCAATCTTCGGTGTGTCGAAAATCGGTGTCAGGGATTTTAAAAAGGTTACGAAGTGTCTGTCTTACACAAATCATTACAAGACTAAGTGTTATCCAAAAGTACATATATAAATACACTTGTAGACATATTTATTCATGAATAAAGGTTATTAACTTATTTAAGTATATATTTATGTATGACATAATTGATTTAATTAGAGATATTAAAATGGAATGAAAGAGTAGAATTTGTATATTGAAATTATTTGTGATTATGAAAACTACATTATCATATAGGGTCCAAAAATATCCTCCCTTTTGATAATCAAAAATTATGTAATACATGCAAAAATATATAAAATAAAGATAACTTGACATAACATACTACACTTAATGTAATTGTCAAATATAACTAAAGTTTTTCCTTGCTTGAAATTTTAAAAAACAAAGCTCCCCATTAGTAAATGGATTAAGGTGAGTACATTCCATGTGTCCTAAACCATAAAATCTACCCCTTATATAAATAATGTATGCCTTATTTTCTCCCCCTTTTGGGATTAGAAAAAAGAAAATAAAAAAGGATAAATAACAAAAAAGAAAGACACCATAAAGATTTCCATTAATAGGCATAAAAGTACAAGACAAACAAAAAGAAAAAATCCCTATCAAAAAGAAACAATCCATCACTAAGTGTTTGGATGATGAGGAGATTTTCCTTTGTTGGAAGGATATGAGAGAGAAGGAGAAGGTTTGGGAGAGGCAGAGGGAAGAGGTGGTCTGATGATAACACCAGGCAGTGGAACACCTGTAGGAACAATAGCTGCAAGGGTAGGCCGCCTTTCTAACAACACTTGACTTGGAGTTTGCTTTGTGATGATCGGTCGAATATGGGAAAGGGCCTAAGAGACAATAATTGAATCAGGAGGCCAAGAGTTAGTGCCAATTGAATTAGCTGGAGGGACCACAATAGCCTTGATCTGAATATATAGATAAGGTTTGAGAAGGTTGATGAAGTCATTAGTGATTTCACGACTATATTGCATGGATTTCTCAAAGTCATCCTTATTTTCCATAAATTTACTCAACAAAGGTGTAAACTTCTTAAATTGAAGGACATGATTCTTGAATGCTTCTGTGACTAGAGGAATTCTAAGATTTTATGCAAGAAACTTTAAGCTATTGATGAGATCATGCTTGGTATAAATATCAGTGAAATACTTATCCACCTTTTCCCGAATTTCTTTCTGAGCTGCAGAGGCTTCATTTGTGCACTGTCTGACCATATTATATACAAGATCTGTATTTAAATGTACTTTTCAAGGTTTTATTTTTCTAAAACACTCTAAAGTTTTTGAAGTTCCTCTCGCATCACAACCTTGAGAGACTCAAAATCAACAACAACACTTTTCCACTCCTAGAACTGGATGGTCCAATAAATTTTTTTCCAAGATCTTCTTTCAAAATTTTCAGATCTATACTTAGTAGATGAGTTACCGAGTTCCTAAGAACTTTTAGAACACCACTAAAGGAGGTATTGAAGTCTGGGGTTAAATAATTTAACTCATTGATCATCTTTGTTACTTCATATCTCAGCAAGGTATTGTGTCTAATAATGGTTTCTGCTGTAGTAATGAGATTTAGTTGAATCTCTTAGATCACTATTCTTGAAATATTTGATGCATAGGCATCTGAGATACCTATGGAGGTGGAGGATTCACTTATGTATCCCACTAAAGCTATCAAATACTCACATATATCATTTTTGAATTTCTGTAAATCATCCTTAGTGACATAGTCACTGAGAACTGACTGAACTACAGGTTCTACTGGTGGAGGTGTAGTTGGTGGAACATGTGCAATTTGTTCTGGTTCATCCTAGACTTGCAGAGCAGAAGGAGGAGGCACGCTCTCCTCATCCGAGTCATACTCTAAACAAAAAAGAATGTATCCTGGATCATTATTCCACTCTCTATAAAAAGTCTAGTCTCTTGGATCAACAATATCAATTCTGATTCTTCTTCCCTAAGTCTCAGGAACAACATCATCAACATTAACTTCTTTATTCTGGTTTCGGGCCATAATAACTTGTCTAGAAATAGGAACCAACCGAAATTCAGGTTCTTCTTGTGCTCCAGATACTTCAGGTTCACCAGGTACTTCCTAAATTTGAGGCACTGGAACCATATCTTCTTCCTCCTAGCCAGCAGCCATAAGATCATTCAATTCCAGAATGATCTCTTGATTTTAAGCATTAGGAAGGGGTGATCTGTCCTCATGTTCAACATCTCGATGACCAATAGCCTATTGTTCAACATTCTCAACACCCTCACCATCTCCATGTACGGATTCCTCACTGGATCTATCAACCACTTGTTGTCCCATTTTTAGATAGTCACTCAAATGATAATTATTTCCTCCATTATCACCACCATCATCATAATCATTATCATCATCTAATTCCTCATCGGATTTACTAACATAGCCTTCAACTCTAGTAACTTCAGTTTCTTCCTCATCCTCATCACCCAATAATGATTATCTTGAGGGAAAGTCCAAAGGTGGACTAGAAGGTCCATAATACATATCTTTGGGACTTTCAGTAATATCAGGATCACTCCTATCATCAAAATAAGATCCTTCTTCCCTTAGCACTTCATGATCAGATTCCTCATCAGAATAAACTGTAACCTCTCCTGGTTTGAGACCTAGATCAACTTGGTCCTTTGGTCTAAAAGAGTGGTCAACTGGATTGAAATACTCATATAGAATTTCCTCATATCTTACCGAACGTCTCTTCCATGGGTTCTAGAATATTTTCATACTCTTTCAAATGTCTTTTTGAAGACAAAAACCACTACAAGCACTTATCACTTTATCTCTATCTTCCACACTACCTAACCTTTTCAACATGGCAGAAATAATCCTCGGATAGTACAAGCAGGTTTCCTTCTTGTATGGATTAATCAAATCAGAGATATGAACCATTAGATACCTATATAGGTTTAATTTTATCCAATGTTTCAAAAAAAAGATCAAGAAAACATCCTGATACTTCACAGTAGAGAATATCCCTTCCTTGGGAAGATTTGATGTTGTATGAACTTAAAAAGTAGTCTTACTTATCCTTCAAATTAATTTGCAATAGTCCTCCTGGATTATCCATTTCCACTCATCTCCTTTAGAGCATCTTCATAAGAGAAAAAATTTGAGGAAGGTGGAATATTACCAGGATAGTCATCATAGACACCTTCATGAGGAATTTCTAAGCATTCAACCAATTCCTTAGACGAGAAATCTATCTCCTTTCCCTTTACCACAAAATTTATCTTTGCTGCCTTAGCTTCATCCAGATATATCCTCAAATGTTGATAGAACTCATGCACTAGCTAGGGATAATAGGGTCTTTCATTGTTGGATAACTAACTAATCCATCCTTGAGATTCCAGTACCTTCAACAAAAAGGATTTTCTTAACAGAATCCACTCAGTAGACACCTCATTTTTATACATAACCACTCATCTTTCCAAGATCAGTTTCTTAGTCCCACCAGACTCACCTTTTTGACACTTAGCAGAAGGATATTTTCTAGGTTCTTCCATTGCACGCTTGGTCCACTCCATAACAAGGCTTCGGATTTCAATAATGTTGGGAGGTCAAGAGTCGAGAGGGAGTGTGAAAAAAAGGTAGAAATATTTTCGGCAGATGGGAAGGTGAAAGGTTAGGATGGATTGAACTAAATATATCATTTAGGGATTGTAAATCGTAAATCATAAGAATTTAAACGCGAAAATAATAATAATACAAAACAACGTCGTTTTATTTAAAATAGACAGAATTTACAAAACAATCCTTAAATACATCGGTGTCAATGAATCGATTTCAGGGATCAGTTTCATAAGAGAGGTTTCAACAAAATAGGTTTCAAAAAGTTCAGTTTCCCTGAGATCAGTTTCAAGAAGATCAGTTTCATGAGATCGGTTTCATGAGACCAGTTTCAAGAGATCAGTTTCATGAGATCTGTTTTAAGAATTAGTTTCAAGAGATCGGTTTCTAGAAGAATCAGTTTCAAGAGATCGGTTTCAAGGATCGTCTACTGATTTATCATTCCTAGTTCATGTATAATGTAGTTTATTCTCTCAGAATTTAAGGGTTTAGTGAATATATCAACAAGATGATGTTCAGTCCCAATAAACTCAAGAGTTATATCACCTTTTTGATAATGAAATCTCAAAAAGTGATGTCTTAGATCAATATGCTTTGTTCTAGAATGATAAATTGGATTCTTAGAAATGTTAATTGCACTTGTGTTGTCACAGTTTATGGGGATATGTCTGAATTGAAATCCATAGTCTAATCAGGTGTGTTTCATCCACAAAATTTGTGCACAACAACTACCCGTAGAAATGTATTCTTCTTCAGTAGTTGATAATGCAACTAAATTTTTCTTTTTACTACACCATGATATTAGTGGCTTTCCCAAAAAGTGACATGTTCCATAATTACTCTTTCTATCTAACTTACATCCACCAAAATTAGCATCTGAATAGATAACTAAATCAAAAGGTTGTCCTTTAAGATATAACAATCCTAAATTAGTTCTATATTTGAGGTATTTGAAAATTCTTTTAACAACATTTAAATGTGACTCTGTTGGGTTTTCTTGAAATATCGCACACATACACACATTGAATATAATATCTGTCCTACTAGAAGTTAAGTACAACAAACTCCCAATCATTCCTCTGTAAGCAGTTTGATCAACTGATTTTCCATTTTCATCAAGATTATTACATGTAGAACTCATAGAATTTTCAATACTCTTAAAGCTATCAAAGCCATATCTTTTCAAAAGATATTTTTTTTACTTAATTTTATTTAAGATAATACCTTCTTTATTTTGAAATATTTGAAATCTAAGAAAATATTTATGTTCACCCTTAAACTCATTTCAAACTCACTTTGCATTATGTTTGAAAAATCATTACATAAAGAATTTTTAGAAGATCCAAAGATAATATCATATACATATATTTGTTCTATTAAAACTTATTTGGAAACTCTTTTTATAAATAAAGTAGGATTTGTGAGTCCTTTTGTAAAACCTTTAGAAATACGTAAGTTACTTAACCTTTCATACCAAGCTCTTGGAGATTGTTTCAAACCAAATAAATCTTTCAATAATTTGAACACATGATTTAGAAAATGTGGATTTGTAAAACCTGGGGGCTGTTCAACAAAAACATCCTCAATTATATAACCATTTAGGAATGCACTTTTGACATCCATTTGACAAAGCTTAAAATCCAAGTGTGCTGCATAGGCAAGTAAGATCCTAATTGCCTTAAGTATAGCTACTAGTGAAAAAATATCTTCATAATCAATTCACTCTTCTTGATTATATCCTTGTGAAACTAGTCTAGCTTTATTTCGAACTATATTTCCAAATTCATCAAACTTAGTTCTAAACAACCATTTGGTTCCTATGGTCAAAGTATCCTTAGGTCGATATACAAGTTTCCAAACTTTACTTCTTTAAAACTGATTAAGTTCTTCTTGAATGTATATTACCCAAAATTCATCATTGATGGAATCATTGATATTTTTAGGTTCAAGTTATGACAAGAAGGCTTGATATTCAACCTAGTTTCTCAAGGAAGCTCTGGTTTTTGTTCCTCTATCTAAATCTCCAAAAATAGAATCTAAGGGATGATTCTTGAGGGTTATAGTTGGTCTAGAAAAAATAGGACTTGATATTTCAGGTTGGTCAGGTTAATCTAGTTCACTATGGTTACAGTGTGGAGAATTTCCATAACTATAAGTTTTCACATATTCCTTTACATGATGATTTGAGGTTTTATCATTAATGTCCAGATTGGACATATCCTCTTCAACATTTTCTAGTGAAGTATTGGGCTCATGTAGATCTGCTTCATCAAACTTGATGTGTACAGATTCCTCCACACATTTGGTTTTCTTATTAAAGACTCTATAGGATTTACTTGTTGTAAAATATCCAAGAAATATTCATTCATCACTTTTAAAGGGAAATTTATCTAAATTATCCTTAGTGTTCAGAATATAGACTTTACATCCAAACACTTTAAAATAACCTACTTTGGATTTCCTATTATTCCATAACTCGTAAGGAGTTTTCTTAAGAATGGGTCTAATTAAGACTCTATTTATCATGTAGAAATATGTATTAACAACTTCATCCCAAAAATAAATGGGTAAATCATATTCATTAAGAATAGTTTGAGAAATTTCTTGTAAGGTTCTATTTCTTCTTTCTACCACACCATTCTGTTGAGGTGTCCTAGGTGCGGATAAGTTATGATTATATCCATTCTTTGAGAAAAAATCTTCAAAATATTGATTATCAGACTCACGACCAAGATCACTTATTAAGGATTTAATCTTAAATCCACTGAGATTTTCTACCATCCTAGCATACTTAGTAAAGTGTGAATATGCTTCATTTTTATGATCCAAAAAAGGTACAGGTGTACCTAGATAAATCATCTACAAGAACATAAACATAGTGATTCCCATTGAGACCTGAAACTCTAGATGGTCCAAACAAGTCCATGTAAACCAACTCGAGAGGTTTAGAAGTAGTTATTTCTTTCTTTGGTTTGAAAGAGATTTTATGTTGCTTTCCTTTTTGACAAGTATTACATACTTTATTGTTTGGAAACTCTAATTTGGGTAAGTCTCTAACTAATACTTTTCTAGTTAACTTCCTAAGAGAGTGTATATTACAATGTCCTAGTCTTCTATTCCAGAGCCAAGACTCTTTGTGAAAGGCATTTAGACAAGAGACATTATGTGAGGCTAGTGTGCCTATATTTATAGCATATACATTATCATTTATAAAAGCAGTAAATACTAAATTATTATTGTCATAAAAACATGGCATGATTTTTTTTGAATTTAAAATTAAATACATCATTACATAGTTGAGATATACTGAGAAGGTTATACTTCATTTCATCAACATACAATACATTAGAAATTGAAATAGAGTTAGGGTCACCAATCTGGCCTAGGCCGATGTTTTTTCCTTTACCATTGTCACCAAATGTGACATTTCCTCTATCAATCTTGATAAGACTTTTAAAGCTTGAAAAATACCCTGTCATATGTCTTGAACACCCACTGTCCAAGTACCACAACATTTTATAGGAACTCTTTAGGCAGTTTACCTACAAAACAGTTTAACTAAGAGACAACTTTGGTACCCATATTTGTCTAGGTCCACATACATTAGTGATATAAGCCTTAGGAACCCACAAATGTCTTATGGGGTTTCCATATGTAGAATATAGAGTGTTTAAAAAATAAAATCTATTCGGTCCTGAATAATTGGATATAGTAAATGAATTTGTGGAACTGGAACTTTCAATACAACTTTAGTTTTTGAAATAGGTAGAAGATTTTCCATATTTGGGTACAAAATGTGATTTGGATAAATTCCTTTGACCTGGTTGATATCCTATTCTAGAAGTATACTTAGGAGCTATTTGTTTATCAAGAATTTGAGTAATATTATTTTTCCCATTAGTAAACTTATCTAAGTCTTTCTTCAATTGTTCATTAGACATTTTTAACTCATTGTTCTCTTTGAGCAGTTGAGCATTTTTCTCCTTTTCAGTTGTAAGTTCAGATTTAACAGTCACAGTAAGAGCATGCTATTTCTTCAAAGATTTATATTTATATTTCAACTCATTAATGGTTTCCTCTAACATGTTGCAATATTAAAATAGTTCATCATTTGTCATATTTTCAGACTCACTTTAAGAATAATAAGAATTATGTGCAGGAGAGTCTAAGGTTACCTCAGTTGTGTTTGTCATGAAACACATATTAGCCATATCTTTCTCATTTTGAGAAGAGACATATTCTCTTGATCTATCCTCAGAGGCACTCCAGGTGGCCTTCATTGCTTTCTCATACCTTCTATCCTTATTTTCACACTTTTTATTATACTTCATCTTTGGGCATTCAACCTTGACATGTCCTTTCCTTTTAAATTCATAAAAAATTATCTCTTCTGATTTATCATTTTTCTTCCAATCATTTTTCCAATTTCACTTATTGTCATACTTTCCTTTTTAATTGGTATTCTTGAAGAAATTCTTTTTTACTATAGAATTTATTGAATCGTCTAGCCAAACTGGGCCATTTCTTCATCACTGTATGAAGCAACTTCATCACTGCTTGAGCTTTCGATAGCAACTTTAATTGTCTCTTTATCTTTACTTTTGGATGAAGTTGTCTTAAAAGCCATAGACTTTCATTTTGTTTCATCATACTCTTGATTTAACTTCAATTATTCTTCATACATCATTTATTTTCCAATAAATTCCTTCACTGTTATTTTATCAATATCACACGATTCTCTGATAGACAGAGATATTCCACGCCATCTTTCTAGTAGTCATCGCAGAATCCACATGATCTGCTCTTTGTCAATCACTTCTCTTCCTAAAAAAATCATGGTATTCACAATTTCATTGAACCTAAGAAACATATCAGAAATTGACTCATCATGATTCATTCTAAATTTATCATATTTGATTGTATAAGTATTCAATCACATTTCTTTAACATTAGATGTTCCTTCATGAGAAATAGAGAGAGTATCCCAAATTTTATGTGCAGTTTTACAAGAAGAAATATGGTTAAACACTTTATCTCCTAGGGCACAAAACAAAGCATTCACTGCTTTACAATTATTGTTATAGGCAGTCTTGGTAGGTTCATCCCAAGTGTTTTTAGTAGTTTCAGGAATAACATATTTACTTTCAATAGCAGTCCAGATTTAAAATCCCATACTTTCTAGATGTATTTTCATTTTAAGCATCCACTGAGCATAGTTAGTTATATTAAAGAAAGGTGGTCAATTAGTAGCATCCCCTTTCAATATATTCTCCATGATAAAGTTTTTAAAATAATTTCAAAGAGATAAAAATTTAGAAATAACAGAAATTTGAAGATCTTTGAAATAAAACTATAATCACAGTTGGCATGATTTGAAAAACTAACAGTAACTTTCAAAACCCCTCTAATACCAAATTTTGGTTGGAGTCGATGACTCAAGAGGGGGGGGGGGTGAATTGAGTATCTATAAAAATTTCTATTAAAAAGGGTTCTTTACAAAATAATATCCCCTTATGAAAATAAACACAAACTCAGTTTGTAGTGAATTTATAAAAGTCTTAGAGGTCCAGTTTGGTTCTCTGAAGATTGATTAGTTCTCACCGTTCACAATCTAAAGATTAGTAAAACTTTTGAAACAAACCTACTGATTCAAAATAGATATAAACACTTGCTAAAATAACTATCAAAGTTCAGTTTATCTTAATGCCATAAATACATAACAGATAAAAAATAACAACACAAATGATAAAACAAGAGGTTTATTCTCAAGCAGAGAATTATTCCTCTCTACTTAGTGATCACCCGCCACCAAGTAGTTTATATTAATAAACTTTTGATCCACACCCTGGATCGGGGTTCACAACAACTCACAGGCTATCCAAGTCACACTTGACCTCTAATATAGTTATTCGTGGGAAAAACAAATAAAAATATCTCATAAGATCTCTTCCACAGTTCTACGTGGGATACAAGTGTAACTAGAGATTGAGAGTGAGGATATTTTTTTATCCTCTAGTTTAGCTCTGGAGACAATGTGTGATATTCAAACAGATATACACACTGCTCAAAATAGTAATGATAAGAACACAACAGAGTTATGAAAGAGAATAGGGTTTAGAGTTCTCTATGTGTTGTGGAGTAATGCTCTGGATTCAATGGATGTTGAGAAAATGTTATTCGAGTCCTCTTTTGAAAGTTGGCTTCAGAACAGAGTGTTGAAGTTTCTTGTGAAAGTGTTCAGCTCTCTGTCTCTTATTGAGCTTCGATTGAAATCCTTTTATACTTCAAGGTCTACTAGGCATAAATATCTCTGCATGTGCATGTACCTCGTAATGTCTACATATAGTTCTATAGACAACATTAAATAATGTCAGAAATATTAATTTGTCTAAATATGACCGTTAGAAATAAATTTGAATTTATAAAATTGAAATAATTATTTATGACTATCGATGAGTCATCTTTAGTTTTTTGTCTTCAGTTTGGTAACATCAGTATGTGAACTTCGGTGTGTCATCTTCGGTGTGTTGACTTCAGTGTGTCATTTTTAGTGTGTTGACTTTAGTGTGTCATCTTTGGTGTGTCGACTTCGGTGTGTCATCTTCGGTGTGTTGACTTCGGTGTGTCATCTTCGGTGTGTCGAATTCTGTGTGTAGAACATCAGTCTGTTAACTTTAGTGTGTCGACTTCGGTGTGTTGACTTCGGTCTGTCAATCTTCGGTGTGTCAAACATCGGTTTGTCAACTTCGGTGTGTCTTCTTTGGTGTGTCAACTTCGGTGTGTCCTCTTTGACATGTTGAATTCAGTGTGTCATCTTCAGTGTGTCGACTTCGGTGTGTCATCTTCGATGTGTCGACTTCGGTGTGTCAAATATCAGTCTGTCAACTTCGGTGTGTCAACTTCGGTGTGTTGACTTCGGTCTGTCAATCTTCAGTGTGTCAAACATCAATGTCAGGAAATTTAAAAAGGTTACGAAGTTTCTGTCTTACAAAAATCATTACAATACTAAGTGTTGTCCAAAATTACATGTATAAATACACTTGTAAACAAATTTATTTATGAATAGAGGTTATTGACTTATTTAAGTATATTTTTATGTATGACATAATTGATTTAGTTAGAGATATTAAAATGGCATGAAAGACTAGAATCTGTATGTTGAAATTATTTGGGATTATGAAAACTACATTATCATAGAGGGTCCAACATAATGAATAACAACATAACAATTATGAAACTAGTTTAAAATGATCATGATTACTCACACTCAATATTAAAAATAGATAATAATCGACTAATATACATGTAGATATTAATTATAATTGATGTTTATAAATGGTTATGTTTGTGAAAAGGTTATTAAATATATTATTAATATTTTTATGTTTTTTATATATGACCATAGAGTGCATTCGATTATGTGGGGTGATAATGTAATTGTTTACCTCATTTTCAATTCTTTGGGACATGTTTGATATCGTGTACCATAATTTATTTTATATGGTGTATTCACTACCCAATTGCTTGAAAATATTTAAATATATTATCTTTAATGAGTTTTTAATGTCCATTTCATGATCTCCCTCTTAATACATCTTGATTCTTATGTTACCAATTCTGTAAGACTTTCATCGAATAATTTTTTGGCTGATTGGGTCAATCTTTCTTACTTGAATATACTTTTCAATATTTCTTTGATCCTTAAATTCACATATTTTATATGGTATTTACTTTTTTTCTATGGGGAAATTAATTCTCATAATCAATAACCACTTATTTGATATTGTTTTCAGAAATAAAAGTATAACATTGGTAATAATAACTCTAATGATTACTAATGAATCTTTTATTCCATGTCCATATCTTACTTCCTGCTAATTTCTACTCTCTTATTGAGAAAGATAATATAAATAATTTTCTATGATTATCATATTTTTATTTATCCCTTTTAAATTTAATATTTAATACTCTTTTTTACTATGTGGATTTTCAAACAAATTTATTTTAAAATATCTTGAAAAATGGATTTACTAACTTTTAAAATCAAATGTTTAGATCCACCCCAGATTTATTTTGATAATATTGAGAAATTTTCAATAAATAATTTATAGATGTATATTTATCAAAGGTAAATGTTTTATATTTTTTTTCACTTCACCTTTTTGAGAATAACTATTTAAGGTGACTATAACTTTTTTCATTTTATGAATAAGTTGAAAATGTCTTCTAAAAATATCTTTTATAATTTTCAGTGCGAGCACATATTTTTGGTGACTTTGAATTTTTATTTGAAAATTTATCTCTACATTTTAATGGTTTTTGAAAGCATTCATTTCTCCTAGATTTATAAAATATCACTTTTAAAATTATTTTAAAAGATAAAGGATAGTTCTTATTTACAAAGTGATTTTTCCAAAATTACTTTAAATTATTTTTCATCTAAGTCGTTTTCCTTTGACATATCTTATGCTTGTTTGAGAATGTTTTTTAAATGTAACCATGTAACTTATTTCTACGTATGGATTATGTAATATATTTTTCTTTTGGAGAAATGATCCATCATTGACTTATTATTTCCTAATCATTTTTAGTGTATAACTGTAATTTTTCTTCCATTGCCTTTCATATGTGAATACTCTATTTTTTTAATTCATTCGATTGAAGGGTGTTAAACTAGATAACATAAATCAATTATCAGGAAGAGTTATTATCTTAATTCTATAACCTTTATCTATATGATTTAAATACCATATGCTTTATTATCTTTATTAAATGGTATTTACCTATAAAGTTACATGATTTCCTTGGATATCCATTTATTTTCCATGAGTTTTTCATATTTTGATTAATGATGGAATTATGAATTATTTAATTATGTGAATTAATTTGAAAGGAATATGAAAATCATTTTCATTATATGGGTTATTTATGATGTTTTGAATGAAACCCATTTCCTTTACATTGGTTATTTATGCTATAAAAAGTGAATGATTTTCATTGGATGGTTTTATGAAACCCATTCTTATTTTTGGATTTTAATGATGTGATGATAATATGTTTTCTTATGGAACATATGTGTATGGTTAATATGTCATGGATAATTTTAGTTCAGTGTTTCTTGTGAAGCAATATATAAAACAAAATATTTATTTAAGGGAAATACATAGTAAAATATTAGGTCATTAATTTATATACCTCTTAAATAAATTGCATCCTCACAATTTTAATTATTACTCATTTATTAAATTAAGTGAGGGTATTTCTAATATATTCATCCTTTATGATATAACTTATAAAATTACATCTACCTTACTCTCTTTTGTTGTACCAGGTTACTTATCTTTCTTCAAACAAAATCATCCATTTATACAACCATATACCCAAGTATGTATATATCAAAATAATATATTTTCCATAAAATACCTTTCCTAAAACCATTTGAATATCTAAGAAATTAAACCACATAGAATCCATACAACCTTCTAGAAATTAACACTATATTTAACCCTCAATTTTTTAAAATCACACACAAACCAAAATACACAACATTCAAATTTTTTTGATGAACTTGACAAAAAATATCATGAATAAATTATCAATCCCAAGGTTACCAATATTATCTAACTTACTTTTTCAAAATCAATCAACCATTTATTATCTCTACATCAAGCACATATTAATCCTAAGAGTTATCTAACCATAAATCATATGTTCTCTAATAGTTATCCCCAAAATATAACCTTATCATAAAATTACTTTTAAAGGTTATTAATACCATTTATTATATATTTCAAATCCTTTAAAGGGGTAAAAAATTATTGGGGAATAATCCTTAGACCTTTCACTTAATTCTCATAACTTTTATAATATACCAAAATATCATCAATAAATACCACTCAGTAGTGAAAATATCTAAAATATCAAGAATTAATTTCTATTAATATATAATCCTAAACACCTTATAAAAGACTAGGATACTCACTTTTTTATCATAACAACCATATAACAAGATTCTAAACCATTTAAGTATTCTCCCTTATGCAATAATAATACATAGTGGTTTCTAGATACATATCTTTGTTAGCTTTATTTCTATGATATTATCTCAACCAAATACTAAAACCCAAAATTATTAGTATAATATAAAATAGAATCCAAGTAAATGATCATATGAATATGAAAACTAATTATTATCTAATGAAACCTTCATTTCATCCTTTTATACTTTAATTTAAATATAGTTTTCTTTAAGTTAGGTTCTATTGTACTTCTTAACCTAATCCCTTAAATTAATTAGGAAATAAATCATTCATAGTGGTTCATTAAGGTAACATGTTTGAATAAATAGTATCTCATTGGAACATCAAACCTAGTGTGATGTCAGGACTCTTTGTCGTGCATTAGGTGAAAATTGAGTTAATACCCAATAAAACTTTTTAGGGTTATTACCCCGAGGTAAATCTATGATAGAGACTGCATCCACATATAGTATGGAGGTAGGGATGTTTATGCTAAGAGAACAACCAAATCCTTTATCAAAAATTCAGGATGTTATCCTATAAATATAATTATTACTAAGGTTTTCTCTAGATATATCTTATCCTAATCTCCAAACAACATAACCAACTTAAAGGTTTTTCTATACCTTTGAAACTATAATAAAAATTAACCTATCAATCCTTAATAACCTTTAAAACTCTTAATTTATCTTCAATAGATTATATCCTAATGTATAAATTTATCTATACCCTTCCTGAATACCAACTACTACATCCCCCAAATTTGAATGCTAAATTATATGACTTAAAAGTAAATATTACATTACAAAACATTACTAAGACCTTTTTGTTGGGAATATATTGATCCAAATTTTTTAGTTATTTCTCATTAATTTTGATGCTAAAAAACACCCACATTTGTACTACTAATTAATTTGATTTAAATGGGTTTCAAGATAATATTTATTGGAATAATTATTTTATTCTAAAAGGAATTTAGTTTTAAAATACAACATAAGTTTAAATTTTCTTAAGTATTCTGGGCATTTAAAAGTAGTCTAGAATCACTATTTATAGCCCTATGTTTGAAGTAAATGTATGGATCAAGAACCCCACTTTTTTAAGGAACACTATTTTCGAACCCTATATTTAGATGGATAGTAAGGTTTGGAACCATAATCTTGTCATCCAACCAATTTTTGTGTTCTTAATGTATGGTTAATCAAGGGAATGGTATTACAGTCAAGATTTGGACTGATCCCTGGCTTATTGATCAGACAGGCACGAAGGCGTCATCCCCTATTTTTCCAGGATCCGAACATGCCACAGTCTGTTGTCTTTTTGATGATCAAGGGGCGGGATGGTGTCTGGAAAAACTCTTCTCCTGGTTTAATGAGAGGGATAGGAGAATTATTCTGAGTATTCCCTGTGTGTCAGACGCAGGGCCAGATCATCTCTTCTGGACAAATGACAGCTCAGGAGAGTATACAGTGAAAGCTGGCTACCGGCGAGCTCTTACCTCTCAAATTACAGATGGAGATGCGAGGCCCTGGACATCAATTTGGAAGCTTTATGTTCCCCCTAAAGTTCGCTTTTTCTGGTGGCAGGTGTGTATTGGTATCCTCCCAACTAAGAGCCTCCTT
Source organism: Viscum album (assembly GCA_963277665.1). Taxonomy (NCBI): domain Eukaryota; kingdom Viridiplantae; phylum Streptophyta; class Magnoliopsida; order Santalales; family Viscaceae; genus Viscum; species Viscum album. Next base: position 130,083,138 of record OY728163.1, read on the forward strand.
GTCTACAGACACTTTTCAAATGACAACTCATGCCCTTTCTGCCCCTCTGTGATTGAATCCCCTCTCCATGCCCTTTTTCAATGTCCCGGGGCTCAGGAGGTTTGGAATGGCTGGGGATCAACTATAGAGCTGAGACTGGACGCCGCCTCTGATCCTTCATCTCTTCTGATGCGATGGTGTTCCTCCTTTTCGCCGGCTAAAGCAGGCGCCCTGTGCATTTTGACTTGGATTATCTGGAATAGGCGGAATGAGGCCATTTTCAATCATTTCCGGAGGCCCCCCAGATTTTGGATTGACCGGGCATTGTCTTGGATTGCTGTCTGGCACAACCACCCTGAACAACAAAGACTTTTAACCCCCCTCCTCTTCCCCAACATTGGTGCCCCCCCACCAGAAGGGATGGTTAAAATCAATGTGGATGCCTCTCTCCCTAGGGATGGCCCAGTTGGACTTGGTTTACTGGCCCGAGACAACCTGGGAAATCTCATCGCTGCCAAATACGAAGCACGTTATGCACTTTGGGAGCCCTCAGTCGCGGAGGCCGCCGCCATCCTTGCTGGGTTAGACTTTGCAAAAGATCGCGGTTGGGATTCCATTCACATCGAATCCGACTGTCTCACTGTTATCAATGCCACCAATCTCACTGACGGCGGGCTTCAACCTTTCAGCCCCATTATCCGGTGTATTCACTCGCGGAAACAAGGCTTCAATTCCTGCAATTTCTCATTTATTAGAAGGGAAGCGAATGAAGCCGCTCACAAGATGGCAGGCATTGGCCCTCCTTACGAGGATTTGCTGTGGTTCAATCATTTTCCCTCGTGGTTATGCTCCTGTATTTCTGCTGATCTCCATCATTAATGGATCCGTCTTCTTTTGTCAAAAAAAAAAAAAAATCAAGCCTATTTTTGAAATCAGATAACCATTGTCTATTAAAATTTTGAATATTTCCTATGTATAATGTAGCCCTAAGTTTAACCCATTCATATATGAGATTTGAATTATGGATTATTTCTATTAATTATACAAGTTTTTTTTTTCAAATTATATTATCATTTAAATAAGTTTAAAGACCGATTCAAAGTCTCTTGTTCAACAGATTAAATCATTACTATTTCTAACAGAATTTATTATTTTTCTAGGTGCGTTTAAATTCAAATGATAGTGAATTATCAAGATTATTTTATAGATCTATTTGACCTAAATAAAAACAATATTATTATTAAATAATGAAAGTTTATTCTTATCAATATATAGACGTGAATTTAAAATTAATATTTTGACGTTATATACATTTCCTTGAAGAGCTAAAACATGAAGACAAACATGTTTATATGATTTTAAGTTTGATAAATGTGATTATACTATTACTGTATCTCTTTGTTAATCTTTTTTAAAAGCTTGAAAAGAACATATCAAAGATACACTTTGGATAAATACATGTTTATCATCTGTTAAGTATTTTCTCTACCATTGTTTAATGAAAAAGTAATACGTCTCAAAGTTTAAGATTATTTTTATTCTTCTATGATTTATTGAAGATCATCAACATCTATATGTTTATACAAAAAATGTGAGGTGAACAAGTATTCAACTTCTTTATAAAACCTTATTTTCCCATGACGTATTGGATTCTTATTATTAGTTATTGTCAGAGAGTCAATTTCTTGTACTAAGCTATGGATATTGTGGTTTCATGAAAAAAAATTAAGAAGTCTCTATAAAATCATTTTTAAGGTTTCAACTACCAAAATATAGTTGTAAAGGTCCCCAATAAAAGGATATTCTGGGGAAAATCACTAAGCTCATGGAGATAACATTGGTGGAGTAGACTAGGGGATCTCGGTTCCCCAAACCACTATAAAAATTGATGTATTATTCCTCTTTGTTTTTCCACTAATTAAATTTTCTAAATAAAAATAATTATTCTCACTATTAAAAATAAAAATGTGTGATTAAGTTTGGATTTGATCTAATTTTTAAAAGGATGCAATTCACCCTCTCTTGGGTTTTCATTTTTACCATTTCGACCCAACAATTGATATTAAAGGAAGATATCCATTGGATATTTTTTTATAAATCCTTGAATATTATATTATTTATATAAGATAAAAAAATTGGTATCAAAAGAATATATCCATTGGATATATTTATTTTTTAAAATCCTTAAATATTCTACTATTTATATAAGATAACAACAATTAACATCAGATTCTAGACTATATTATAAATCTTACTATTTATACCCAACAAAATAAATTGGTTTCCAAAGTCAGACTCTATTAGTTATATTTATTTTTGATCTAACAAGTTAGAGTTAAATATAAATACAAATAAAAAATCTCAAAAGGATGACCTTAGAGAAGGTATGTCAATGATTCATGATCATTTTTTTAATGGTGATAATTATGGATGCAAGAATGAATGATTAGTTATTTATTTAAATAATATTGGAATACAAGTTTATTTTAAATTATTAAAGCCCTATGAAATTATTAAAGGAGATATGAAGAAGTGTAATGATGTTCATGATAAGCATTATTATCTTAATTCGAGGTCTATAAGTGGTATTGTTTGTGGATTAAGAACATATGAATTCAATAAAATTTCTCAGTGTGCTACTACATATGAGACATGGAAAAAAAATTTAGTTTCTTATTAAGGTACAAAAAATGTCAAATAATTAAGGTATAACACTTCTAGGATAATTTTTGACACCTTCATGATGTATTATGTAGAAAGAATCACTCAAATTAATGGGAGATCGACTGAAATAGTCAATGGTGTTGCTGCCTTGGGAGAACCAATTCCAGAACTAGATCAAGATTTAAAATTTATAAGAGTTTTAATCTCAAAGTTGAATGGAATATCCAATGAAATCAGAAAGTAAAATCTTATAAAAAATATTTCAATAAAATAATTTATTAGAACTTTAATGATGTACGAAGTTGATATATAAGTAAAATATGAAAATTATGTTTCTATTAAAACAAGAATATTTTTCACTGGAAGATTAATTTAATGAATTTTTAGATTATAGTCATTAATATTTTACTAATGAGAAATCATATCTTTCTATAAAGTTTGAAAAGTTATATAATAAGATAAATGATAAGTTACAAAAGAATAAAGATGTCAGATCCTATGAATATAAGTAAAAAGGTCACATGAGACCAGATTGTCCTTTGCTTAAAGATAATAAGAAATATGATTATAATACAAAAGGAAAAAAATCCATGAAGGTTAATTTGAGTGATTCTGAAGATTCATGTGGTTAATTTACTAAAAACTTTGAAACTAAGCCTAAAAATAAAAAATTAATTCTATATCTTATGGATTATTCTAATGAGGTATAATCCTCTTACTCTCAAAATTATAATTATAATAAACTTTCTTATGATGAAATTAATAAATATTGTTTTATTATTCAAGATAAATTTGAATCATTAAATAAATTTCATATAAAACATAAAAGTTCTTATGATGCTATTTATATTGAAAAATAAAGTTTGAAAAATTAGATTTCATATTTAAGTTCCAACTTTTTAAAAATTGTTGTCTTTTACATGAAAATTAAATTACATAATTATTGTATAAATTTTATTCTTTAAAAAAAGATTCCAGTATGCTTATTAAAGGATAAAATTATTTAAATAAAATTATGGATTAAAATAAAATTAATAAAGACAAGATTAGAATTGGTAGTAATGGAGAAAATCCAAAATTATATAGGTTTTATTTTTTTTCCTGGATATATAAGTAAAATCACGTCTAGTATTAAATATTTTCATTTTGGTATTAATGAAAATTATTCTAATGAGTGTTACTTTATAAATCCTCAATTTTCTAGTGTTAATCATTTTTTTATTCAAAATCCTTATCTAAATCTAAGTATAAAATATATACTCAAAGTAAACAGATTTAGTTACCTAAATCTTTCATTTCTAACACTGTCAGGCCCAAAAGCATATGGGTACCAAAATAAACCTATGCTTGATATTTTTCAGATTTATTCCACTAAACTAAATTATTATATTAATGAGTGGCTATTTAAATAATATGTGGAGATTAAAGGTTAATGAAAATTGTAATTTTTTTAAAAAAATTAATCAACTCTGAAGTAATTATTTATCAAAAAGGAAATACCCTTAAAGGTAAAATTTTGAAATCCAATAAGTATTTCATTTTATTTTCAACTATATTAGACTAATTTTTTTTATTTAGGAGAGAAAAACTTTTAAATTCCTCCAAATTTTATTATTCACATGTTTGAACTAATAATAAACATTTTATTCACTCTATTATTTATACGATAATTTATTTTCTTGAATTATTTGATATAATTTTATATGCTAAATTAATCTATTATGTTATGTGTTAAAATTTTAAAATAATGGTCTTGTATGACATGATCATAGTTTTAAGTTCTTAGGGGGAGGTATTTTAAAATGAATAATTATGGTATGAATAAATTTGTTTTATGCATATTTGAAATTCTTTATGATGGTATTTTTATTCTCTAAAAAATAATTTAAATGTTTTTAGAACTCTTAAATTATATCTTATGATGGAATATTTAATTAATATGGATTCTATAATGTTGATTGTATTGATAATACATAAAATGAAGTTAGGTTTATTAAATACAAAACTGATAATTTTCTTTTCTTGTTTGAACCTTATATTATTTAAACTAGTTATATTTGAAAACTTATTTTAAAATATTTAAGTTAACTAGAATATTTTAAATTATTTAAAATTTTTTCTTATTTAGTATTTTTTACACAAAACCATCATTTCAATTATAAAATCTAAAATGATTTCACTACAACTTTTTACTTGAGAAACCGAAACCTTACTTGAAAATCATCAAAATAATATCATTCCTTTTTATTACTTTGAACCCAAATAATTACTATTTATCAAAACATCTCAAAAAATTCATTTTCCATCTTTTAAATTTTAAACTCAAAGTCCTCTGATAAATCCTATCCAAGATACACGAATAAACCAAGGCCCTCTAGTTTATAAAGATTTCTACCTAAAATGTTAATTATTCAAGGTTTATATAATTTATTTTATAATAGTTCTTCAAAATGTTTTGATAAGGAAGAGATTAAAGAAATATGTAAGAAACATATCTCTATGATTGGATCTTTAATAGATGTTTTTGGTTAACAATCAATATCTTTTATTGAATAATATATAGAGAAATATTATAGCAAAGGTATATAAATTTATGATTATGATGAACTGGAAGTTCAATAACTAAAAATAGATAAAGGTTGAATACATTATGAAAATATTCAGAAAACTTCATCTAATGATGATAAACTAAATGTGAAGAGAATTTTAATTTTATTTTCATGGAAATTTCATCAATGATTATCATTTAAAAATAGAAGCAATTAATGTATATATAAAACTTCAAGGTTCTAGGAAGTCATTTGATAATATGAAAAACTCTTCTATTTTAAGAATAGAATTTTAATTCCTTTATGAACAATATCAAATTCTGTAGGAAAGTTCAATATCTAGAAAATATTTTTATGCATATAAAAAATAAATAATTGATAAAGTTTCATAGATCAGATGAGAAGCCATCTCTAAATCAGATCTTAATAAACTAAAAAATTTCATCATTAGTCAGTTTTCTTCTTCTTTAATAGATCAAATTTATGTAGATATTTAAATGAGAATAAATATTATGTCAATGGTTTTAGCTACAATGAAAAAGGTTTCAGTATCTTGAGTGTGAATATGCACCCCATAGCCTTTCTAAAAAATCTGATTCTTTTTCTCATCCTTCACCTTAGACTATACAAGTCCTTTAGTCCAATTATTTTGTAATATTGGATGTATAAATCAACTGTCCTATCATATTTATTTTCTATCTACTGATTCTCATGTGTTTATGTTTCAACTTATTCATTATTTGAAATTATTTCTTAGATAAACATGAATATAATTATGAAATATTATAATATTTTAAGTGTGTGTTAGTATGTTTCTTACTTTATTTTTGATATCACAAGAAGGGGAGAAATATAGTGGATAAACACAACATTTTTTTTTCTATTTGGGTTAAAATCATTGAGAAAGGAAAAAATATTTCTAGAGAAATCTGGATAAATGCATTGTCTTTTTTGATATTATAATACTTTTTATAAAAGTTTCTATAAGTTTTTTATATGGATTTTTTGATCATCAAAAAGAGGGATATTTTTGGAAATTTTTTGATCCAAAAATTCTAGCTATTTATTATTTATTTTGATGCTCATGAACACCCAAATTTTGATTACTAAGGAAGTTTCTTTAACTAGATTTCATAATAATATTTATTATAATAATTATTTTAGTTTTGAATCACTTTAGTTTTTAAATAGAGTTTAATTTTAAATTTTCCTAAGTATTATGGGCATTTAAAAGTAGTCTATAATCACTGTTTGTAACCTTAAATTTGAAATAAAAATATAGATTAGGAACCGTAATTTTTTAAGGAAGGATATATTTGGAACCCTATGTTTAGATAGAAAGTGAGGTTTGTGAACCATAATTTTTAAGCTACCCTACGTTAGTGTTATTAATGTATGGTTCATCAATCCTACTTTTGGAATCAATTATACATTATAAACTATAATTTTGAAGATTATATGTATGACGACCCATACTTTACATACATTGTTTTTACTTCAGAATTGAAGCACACTTATTAAAACATATAACAAAACCAAGAAAGGACCGTATAGGTATAGTGTCTTTAGAAACTGGGAAACATAAACAACTGGTTCATAAAACATCTACTTCACCTCCCATTTATTTCATCATATCTAGAGTCCATTTTTGGCATATTCTACTAAATAAACTTCTTCATGACCTGGGGAAATAAAACATACAAAAGGGTGAGCTCAAATGATCAGTAAGGGTAAAAAAAATAAATATCAATCACATCATATACATAAGCACATAACTTTTGGAAATCTTAACCTGCAAAAGAGATCATAATTTCATAACATGGGATAAATAATAGTAGTGAAATGTAATCCCAATATTCATAACTTAAAACATGAAACTTTGTGGCATACACACATAATCATATAGAATCATTTCTTATTAGTCAAGACTCATTTCCAATACTATCTTAGTGGACAAAGTCCTTTTCTGAACCGAGTTCGCTCCTCGTTTCAGTCCTGTTTCACTGAACCGGTATAACCTACCATTCCAACCATGTCTATATCATGAGATATAAAATCTTTACCCAATGAATTGGAGGGAGATATAGGTCCCACCCATCTCATAATGATACCATTCTTATGTGTTCCACAAAATCATAAACCATACATCATTTCATAACCCATGTAGTAAAAATGGGATTCTTAAACAACATGACATCATAAAACAATTCATATAAGATAAATGAATTCATAAAAATAATTCCATCACAACATAGTCAAATCAATGTAAAAATAGGGATAGAAACAGAACCCTTTATTATCTTAGATGGAAAATAATTTTGATAAAACACTTGAACTCCATTCTTGAGGAAAATATCCTTTCTACTTTACAAACACTTTTCCTTTCTTAACATGTCATAAAATTATAAACTAAAGGAAGTTGATTAAAAATAAACTTTAAAACTTGTAAAGGAAGATTCTTGGAAATAATGTTTTAAAAATCCATTCATGCCGTATATGTTAAAAAAACATTCTTCTCGTACTTTTGTCGAAAAAGTCAAAAAGTACCTCGTATGAAAAATGACAAAAGATTCCTTTCATATCTTTTACTAAAAACTCAACGAAGGGTAAAATTGGATATAAACTATTTTATAAGGATATAAATATTACATATTGAGGAAACATGGATTTGGATGATAAAATACACCCCAGTAAATACCAAAGTACAAACAATCTCAGATAAAAATGAGATTGTGATATTTCCCTTACCTTAGGTCTGATATGCTTTGTACGTGTCCGAAACTCCTGTACAATGATTTAAATAATGTTATTGACTTATTCCAGAATCATAATTATTGTTATGATATCATATACGGTCATATTCTTAGCTTCTTATTAGTAATATTTCATTACTACTTGTTATTCGGGTGTTTATAACTTTTTGTTCTTATGCGTGTCTTGTCGAATAAATTCTTATTCTTCTCTTTAGGTTATAGATACCTCATTTCTAGAATGGTATTAGTGTAATATATATCATATTAATTCATTCAATTCATTTATATAATCATTATTAAATGAAGATCATGTAGAACGAGTCACATCACATCGTGGAGACGGTATTCCGTACGTACACACGAGTGATGATATCGTTCCTATGATCGTGGAATTGTATTGGAGTGTATGTATACTATTTCAGAATCAGTATTACTTTATAATAGTCATATATAGTCATTATTTACACCATTATACCCATCCAAGTAAGGTGGTGGTGGAAAATAGATTACACCACGGCGTGGAGACGGTATTCCGTACGTACGCACGCGCGGTGATTTCTTTTTCCGTAGGATGGATAGATGGTGAAATAGGGTTGTTTCATACTTATAATAAAATATCAGTATATGAGTGATACTGATGTTATTACTTCATAATGAAACAACTAAAGAAGAAGAAGTGGAAGAATAAATAAAGATGAAAGAATCGGTAACGGACATTACCTCTTCTTTGAAGTGCTTCTTTGAGACCTCCTTTTAGGGCACTAAAATAGGTCTTTGAAGAAGAACAGAACCCCTAGGATGTCTCTAGGGAAGTGGAGAGGAGAAAGTGGCAGGGGGTGGCCGAGCATGAAGGCTCAAAGTGGTGTGAGGAAGAGAGGGAGGAGGTGCCCTTTTATAAGGGAGGAGAGGGGCACCTTTGGAATAACTAAAAATATTATTTTATTATAAAGTCAAGTTCGGTTTTAAATAGCTCCAAATTGATTTATTTAGAATATAAGGTGGGGATGGGTAGAAATAATCTCATACAATATAATTTAGACAAGTTTAGATTCCTATTTTAACCTTATCATGTAGATTTAGCATTAAGTTAAATAATTTTACTTTTACCGTGTCTTCTTGTGTTGTTATAATATAAGGTTAATAAAATTACTATAAGTAGCCAAACGAACACCAAGTTGTTTATTATTAATATATATAACCTTATCTAAGTCATTTGGCCGAACCTTATATTTTTAGGAATAAAATAACAATTAATAATATAATATTTGTTTTAAAAACTATTTTATGTCAATTTTGACACTATTAGTAGTTGATTTTTGTGAAAATAAAAACAAAATGATAAGTTCGAAAAAAGTTAATTAACTCAATACTAACATGTCATATTAACCTATAAAATTTTTTTAATTCATAAAAAGTCTCAAATTATATTTATTTGGGTATTTATAACATCAATTATGTCAATATTTCATTAATAAGATAATTACTGCATCATCGTTGTGTCATAAATAAATTAAAGTATTTAATGTCTAAAAATTACAAATAAAATACCATTATGTAGGAAATATTTTTATCTTTCTAATGAATATTTATAGTCGAATTTATCTTATGTATAACCCCATATTAAAAATGATTTACTTATTACACTTTGATTTTAACTATTTTAACCCTTCTTTAAATAAATTAATAATAAATGTCCTAATCTAATCCAAGTGGGCCTAAATGGTCATATTTTATTCCTAAGTTTGTTTTTGGTCTAATTACACTTTTCCAATAGAATTAGGACATGTGTTAGGGTAATAATAATATCATCTTTACCCTTAATTGCCCTATTTACTTTTAACCGTGGTAAAAAAAGTAAAAAGTTACTATTCACCAAAAAATTATTTTCATCTCATTGAACCACATTTTACTTACAGACATCAACCGTGTTTCTCGGATTTTCGAAATTCCACTAAAAGAAGCGGTAAAATTAAGTTTTATGAAAAATTCAGTTTTTTAACTACCACTTAGTGGTTTCACTATTCATCAAAAATTGAAAGTTTTCAGAAAAATACCAAAATTTCACCCTAGGCTAATTTAGAGATTCCGAATCCAAAAATGAAGTCCATTTTGAAAAATAAAATTTATAAAATTTCAAAAAGTGGTTATTACTATTCATAACGGCTAGTTTTAATAATATTTTAATAGCATATCGTTGTTTAGTGAAACTCGGTATTGCGTACGACACAATCTATCGAGGAAGGTCACGATTTCGTGTAAAGAAAGCCAAGCAAGTGTTGTGTAGAAAAATATTCCTTTGATGATTTATATAACATAAAAGTCTCGGGTGTTACATTCTACCCCCCTTAAAATGAATTTCGCCCTCTAAATTCGTCACTTTGTAACAAACAGATGAGGATACCTCTCCCTCATCATATCCTCAAGCTCCCATGTAGCTTCTTCTAATTGGTGGTTCCTCCATAAAACTTTCACCAATCGAGTGGTCTTGTTTCGTAGGACTTTTTCGCTACGATCCAGAATCTCTATCGGCTGTTCTTCATAAGAAAGATCCTGCTCCAGTGGTACAACTTTTGAGCTAAGTACATGTGAAGGATCAGGTATGTACTTTCTCAGGAGAGATACATGGAACACATCGTGAACTTGAGAGAGATTCGGTGGAAGTGCCAATCAGTAAGCTACCTTCCCAAAACGATCCAGTATTTCGAAAGGACCGATATATCTAGGGCTCAACTTCCCCTTCTTTCCAAATCACATGACTCTCTTCTAGGGAGATATTCGTAAGAACACTTTATCACCCACTTCAAACTCTAGGTCTTTTCTTTGGTTGTCGGCATAAATTTTCTGTCAACTCTGAGCTTCTCTTATGTGTTGTTGAATAGATCTGACCTTTTCTGCCATTTCATCAACGAGATCAGGTCCTAATAGCTTTCTTTCCCCAACTTCATCCCAGCAAGTTGGAGTCCTGCATTTCTTTCCATAGAGAGCTTCATAAGGAGCCATCTAAATACTATAGTGAAAGATATTATTATAAGAAAATTACACCAAAGGTAGGTGTTGATCCCAACCACCTTTGAAATCCATAGAGCAAGCTCTCAACATATCTTATAGAGTTTGAATTGTTCTCTCAGACTGACCGTCTGTCTGAGGATGATAAGCAGTGCTGAAACTCAACTCTGTATCCAGAGTATGCTGAAGACTTTGCCAGAACTTCGAGGTAAACCTCGGATCCCGATAAGATATAATATAAAGTGGTACTATATGCAATCTTACCACTTCCTTTACATATATCCTGGCAAGCTGATCCAAAGAGAAATCCTCTCTAATAGCAATGAAGTGTGAAGACTTTGTAAGACGATCAACTATGACCCAGATAGCATTATTGCCTTTGGATGTTTTAGGAAGTTGTTGGTCGGAGTGGATACTCAAGAGGGGGGTGAATTGAGTTCCAATTAAAATTTTCTGTTAAAAACAATGTTGATTAAAAACCCCCTATTTCAAAAACAGATTAAACTGTAGTGAATTTATACAGATTATAAAGGTTCAATTAGTTTCTCAAAGATTGATTAGTTCTCAGTTAACTTAATCTTATTATTAAATTAACTTTTGAAACTAACTTACTGGTCTATAATAAATATAAACACTTGCGAGTTTAACTATCAAAGTAGCTTTGAAAATAAATTATATTTCAAAGTAATAGCAGCGGAAAATAAAATAAATATGTAGTATGGATATAGTATGTAGTTACAAACACAGAGAATTAACCAAGAGGTTCAGTCTCAAGCCGAGACTTAGTCCTCTCAAAAGTTTATATAAAAATGATCCACACCTTGGATCGGGGTTAACAACAGTGAACACACTGTCCAGGTCACAAGACCTCTACCACAGTTCTATGTGGGAAAACAAACAACGGCTTAGAGCTGTCCAGGTCTCATATGACCTCTACCACTATTCACAGTGGGAAATGAAGTGTAAAAAGGTTTGCTGAGGATTTACAGATCCTCCAGTGAAAGTACAGGAGTCAGTGTGTGTGTTTAATACAGCAGATAACACACACTGCTCAAAATGTAAAACAAATGTATCACAGAGTAGAGATGTAGAGTTTAGAAATGGCTCTGGTGATTTCAGTGTAGCTCTGGACTCGTTTGTATTTGGTCAGAATTTATTCTGAGTCATCTTCTCGTTTTTGTTTGAGAAGAAGAGTGTCGTATGCTTCAGGCTCAAAGGCAGTGAGATGTAGTCGATGAAGTTCTTCAATGTTCTTTTGTATGCACAAAACTCTTCTTGAGTAGGCTAGATTGTGTATGAGGTTCTGTTCTGATTGGTTCTTCCTTCTCTTTCTTTTCCTCTGTATTCTCTTGTGTTCTTCTATCAACCACACCTATCTTCAGCAGAGTCTTCTTGTATTTAAGTCACGTGATTCGGAAGACAGAAAAAGTTTCTTTTCCGCAGGTACGAGGTACGGTTTCCTGACATCCGACAACCTTTATTAATTATTTGACAGAGCATTAAAATATAAATAATATGACCATTGGTTAGATTAAATAAAGATAAAGATAAAGAAATTCAAATAGTTGTTTATGAATATTGGAGAATCAAGTGATCGGTAGGTCATCAGCATTAGTGAGTAATGATCGGTGACTCAGATAGATCAGCATCAGTGAATCAGACTGATCAGCATCGGTCTGTCATCTGATCAGTGAGTCAGTTTGATCGGTGAGTCATTTGATCAGTGGCTCATTTGATCAGCATCGGTCTGTCTTCTGATCGGTGAGTCAGTTTGATCAGCATCGGTCTGTCATCTGATCGGTGAGTCAGTTTGATCAGCATCGGTCTGTCATCTGATCGGTGAGTCAGTTTGATCAGCATCGATGACTCATTTTGCATCGGATCGGTGAGTCATTTTGATCAGCATCGGTGACTCATTTGCATCGGTGAGTCATTTGCATCGGTGATTCATCTGCATCGGTGACTCATTTTGCATTGGATCGGTGCGACCGTTGTCCTTTGATATGCGATCAGTGCTTCCGATGTCTGTTGATATTGAATCGGTGCTTCCAAAATACTTTGTACGTCAATAAGCATAGACAAAAAATGTGATAACAGATTCATTAACAGATTGTAATTAAGTTTATGAGAAATCAAACCAGATTAAGCATTAATGGTATGTGATGATTTGTGATTATTAAAACATCAATCATAGACATGAAATCAACAATCTTCCAGAGGGCTCAACAATCTCCCCCTTTTTGATAATCACAAATCTTTATCATTAAATATAAATAATATGATATATCATTAATAAAAACATAATGAGAATTAAACCATAAGAAGAATAAATATAAAGAGATATATAAATCTCCCCCTTAATTTAGATTACCCATATATATTATACAGATGTCTCCCCCTGAGATATATACATCTTTTCTCCCATAAAGTATTCTTTTTATTCTCCCATAAAGTATTCTTGTTCTTCTCCCCCTTTGGGATAATCAAAAAGGAGGGAAAACAGATAAGAGAAAGTGAAAGTAAAAGCAGTCAGCAGAGAGTATAGATAGAAAAATATTTGATAAAGTACAGACTATTACAAGTAGCACATTGTTCACCCCATCAAAAACAATACACAACTATTTTTTGGGATACAAAGGGGCTTTGCCTTTGTATTTGGGATAAATAGTGGGTAAGTTTGAAGGCTTGGAGGCAGGCTGGTCTTGGCGAATCTGAAGTGGTGGTAGGAAAACTCGGACAGGTGTAGGAGCAAGTGCCACAGAGGGTTGTTGTTGAGAAACAAGAGCTGATTGAGAAGCTTGCTGAGGGACTGGTCTTAACTGAGAGAGAGCTTGAGTAACAGATAGCTGATTTGGAGCTACATCAGAGTCACTGAGAGGTTCAGAAGTAGGAAGTACTATTGCAGTGGCCTGTGCATGCAAATAGGGCTTCAAAAGATGAATAAAGTCCTGAATGACTTCTTCTCCATACTTCATAGCTTTTTCAAAATCATCTTTATTCTCCATGAACTGTGCCAAAGAAGGGGCAAAATCTTGCAACTGATGAACTTGAGTTTTGAAGGCCTGAGTGACTGGAGGTAATTTCAGATTCTCTGCCAACACCTTGAAGCTTGCAGTCATCTCATGTTTTGTATAAATCTTGGAAAAGTAATTATCAACTTTCTCTTTGATCTCTTGTAGAGATTTCTTAGCATCTGCTGAATACACCAATGCCATCTTATGACTGTTATCACAGAGCTCTTTCATCTTCCTCAAAGATTCTAAATCAAAAATTTTTCTAACAGCAACTAACTCATCATGCACAACTTCTCTTAGAGCTTCTATCTCACGGGTAGTGATCTTGGTTACCTTGCCTGTACTGGCTTGGCCAACTATGTGAGTTAACTCAGCTTTCAACTTCCTCAAGTCAGACTTTTTGAGATGTTCAATCAAATTTCTCAAAACTTCCATCATACCAGAGATGGTTGATCGGAATTCGCTTGATAGAGATACCCGGCCGGTGTAAAGATCCTTCATAGTCTGATTCAAAAAGGCTATTTGCCTGCCAATAAGTTCACCAGTATTGGCCATGTCTAGCTTCACAGCATTAGATACTCTCTGTGAGAAGGCTTCCAATGAATGTTCAGAAACTTGGAGAGACACTTGAGTAAGAGCATTAGAAATTTCTTCTCTAACTGTGTCTCTCACAGCGGTTAGCAATTCAGTCTTAAACTTATCAAGATCAGCTTGAGAGATTCCTGAACCAGGTAAATTATCATTTGTAGGATCAATAGAAGGAACAGACCTTGCTTCTCGTGGGAGGTTCCTCTTCACAGCTGCAGCAGATTCTGGCATTGCTTCTTCGTCTTCAGAATATTCTAAGCCCAACACAGCATAACCAGGGTAGTCATCCCAAACAACAGCACACAGGGTGTATTTTGGTTTCTCATAGCTTGCTGTTCCACTGAGTTTTGGTGAATCATCCTTTCCACTGATATGTATTTCTTGTACTGACTGAGGTGATTCTATTTGATCTTCAGAAAGACCATCCACTGGTCTGTTGTCACCATCAACAACAGCCTCAACATCATCAGCACGTCCATCATCACTCTTCTCAGAAGCTTCACTGTGATATTCTTCAGTGTCATAATCTTCTTCATCACCAAGAATAGGTTCTGATTCTGGTAGGGCTAAGGGTGGACTAGCAGGTCCAAATTCTATTCTTCTTTTGGGACTGGCAGTGTCAGGATCACTCCTATCATCAAGAGATGACATACTTCCTCAGTCGCGACTTCTTCTTGCTCTTGGGTTTTGGTGGCCTCATCCTTTCCTTCTTCTTGCTCATCATCATCAGAATAAACTGGTTCCTAATTTGGTTTCAAGCCAGGGTCTCTCAAATCCTTTGGCCTCTTGCCATGATCTATGGGATTGTAGGCTTTATACAATTTATCTTCATCTGCAACCCAGCACTTCTTCCATGGATTCCAATTGATTTTCATCCTCTTGCAGATCTATCTGTTGAGACAGAAGGTATGATCTGTTTCATTAACTTCATCATCTTCATCAATACATTCTAGATTCTTGAGCATGGTAGATATCATCTTTGAATAAAACAAGGCAGTGGCTTTATTGGATGGTTTTATCATTCCAGCTATGTGTACCATCACATATCTACACAAATTGATCTTCTCATGTGTTTTCAGAAGAAACAACAGGAAAACATCCTGGTACTTTACAGCAGCAAAATCTCTTGTCCTAGGGAAAAGTTGGTGCTGAATAAACTTGAAAAGAAGTCTGCATTCACCATCTAATTCTGAAGCTGTGATTCTCCGTGACTCTCTGTTTCCTGTCAGAAGCTCCAGAGCTAATTCATAAGAGAAGTAATCAGATGTTGGAGGAATATTCCCAGCATAATCCTCATACCGACCTTCATGAGGTACGTTCAAGCACTCAACCCACTTCTTAGATGAGAAGGATATTTTCTTTCCTTTTATCACAGACGACATCCTGGCAGCCTCCACACCATCTAAAGTGATTTCCAGATTCATATAGAACTCATGTACCAGCTTCGGGTAGTCTATTCGAGAGTTGTCAGAAAACCAGTCTATCCATCCTTGCGATTCAAGAACTTGCAGCAACAATGACTTACTTGACAGAAGCCATGCAGAGCTTACTTCTTTTTCTACAACAACAATCCGAGTTTCCAGGTTCGGATTTACTGATCGTTGAGAGGTACTACTCGACTCGCCTCGAGCACGCTTTGAAGGTACAGGGCTATCCGGTCCTTTGCTCGGTCTCTTTTGCTTAGCCATTCGAAGATTTTGGGAAGGCAGGAGTTCGAAGGTTCGAAGTAGAGGGGAAGAGAGGTTGAAAGTTCCGGCGGGAAATGAAAGGTCAAAGGTTTAGGGAAGATAAATAGCCGCGTATCATTTATTTTATCATTTAGGGTTCCCATAAAAAGTATAAAAGAAATTTACTAATTAATTACAATATAATAATAATAAAAAAATATCGGTATGACAGATCGGTTGCACAGATCAGTTTCACAGATCAGTTTCACAGATCAGTTTCACAGATCAGTTTCACAGATCAGTTTCACAGATCAGTTTCACAGATCAGTTTCACAGATCGGTTTCACAGATCAGTTTCACAGATCGATCATACACAACTCTTGTTTAATAAATTTCATTCTTTCAGAGCATAAAGGCTTTGTGAAGATATCAGCTAATTGATGTTTAGAACTAATAAATTTCAAAGAAATATCACCTTTTTGATAATGATCTCTTAGAAAGTGATGTCTGACATCAATGTGCTTAGTTCTAGAGTGAGACACAGGGTTCTTAGATATATTTATTGCACTAGTATTGTCATAGTTAATTGAAACATGTTTAAGATCAAATCCATAATCCAATAGAGTGTGTTTCATCCACAGAATTTGTGCATAGAAACTACCAGCAGCTATGTATTCTGCTTCGGCAGTAGACAATGCAACTGAGTTCTGTTTCTTACTACACCATGATACTAGGTATTTTCCAAGCAAATGACATGTTCCAGATGTGCTCTTCCTATCTAACTTACATCCAGAAAAGTCAGCATCTGAGTAGCTAGTTAGGTTAAATGATTGTCCTTTTGGATAAAACAAACCTAAATTTATAGTATACTTAAGATACTTAAAAATCCTTTTAACAGCCAGTAAGTGTGATTCTTTAGGATTAGCTTGAAATATAGCACACATACATACACTGAACATAATGTCTGGTCGACTAGCAGTAAGATAAAGTAAGCTCCCAATCATACCTCTGTAATTGGTTTGATCCACTGGTTTCCCAGCTTCATCTGTATCCAATTTATAGGTAGTACTCATAGGTGTATCACTTTCCTTAATACTATCCAATCCAAAACGTTTTAAAAGATCTTTTGTATATTTACTTTGATTTAAAATAATTCCTTCTTTAGTTTGAAGAATTTGAAAACCAAGAAAATACTTAAGCTCTCCCATTAAGCTCATTTCAAATTCATTTTGCATAACCTTTGAAAAATCAGTACATAAGGAATTTTTAGAAGATCCAAAAATAATATCATCAACATAGATTTGTACTATTAATACATCTTTTGAAATCCTTTTTATAAAAAGAGTGGGATCAACTACTCCTTTTGTAAATCCTTTTGAGATAAGAAAGTTTGAAAGCCTTTCATACCAAGCTCTTGGAGCTTGTTTTAAACCATATAAAGCTTTAGAAAGTTTAAAAACATGATTTGGAAAATGAGGATTTAAAAAACCAGGTGGTTGTTCTACAAAAACATCTTTAACAATAAAACCATTTAGAAAATCACTTTTGACATCCATTTGATATAACTTGAAATTCAGATGTGATGCATAGGCAAGTAAGATCCTAATAGCCTCTAATCTAGCTACAGGTGCAAAGGTTTCCTCATAGTCAATTCCTTCTTCTTGATTGTAACCTTGTGAAACTACCCTAGCTTTATTTCTAATGATTTTTCCAGATTCATCAACTTTGTTTCTAAATACCCATTTTGTGCCTATGGTCAAAATGTCCTTAGATCTTTCTACTAATTTCCAGACTTTGTTTCTTTCAAATTGATTTAGTTCTTCTTGCATAGCCATTACCCAAAATTCATCATTGATAGCATCATTGATATTTTTAGGTTCTAACTGTGAAAGAAAATCTTGATGTTCAACCTGATTTCTTAGAGAAGCTCTAGTCTATGTTCCTCTATCTAGATTTCCTACAACAGCATCTAAAGGATGGTTCTTTAGAGTCCTAGATGGTCTTGAAAAGATAAGGCTAGAGATTTCAGATTCATCTACAGATTGAGGTTCAACAGAAGCAGGTTCTGGAGAATTTCCAGAGCTGGATGTTTTAACTATAGGTCCATTATATTTATCATTGAGATTCAAACCAGAGAGATCATCTTCAAGAGAGATTTTAGGTTCATGTGGATCAGTTTCATCAAATTTGATGTGAATAGATTCTTCCACACATTTGGTTCTTTTATTGAAAACTCTATAGGCTTTACTAGAGATAGAGTAACCTAGGAAAATTCCTTCATCACTCTTGGATGCAAATTTGTCAAGATTGTCTCTAGTATTGAGAATGAAGACTTTGCAGCCAAAAACTTTGAAGTAGTTAACCTTAGGTTTCCTATGATTCCACAACTCATAAGGGGTCCTCTTAAGAACTGGTCTGATCAAGACTCTATTGATGACATAACAAGCTGTATTTACGGCTTCAGCCCAAAAGTAAATAGGCAGTTCATATTCATTGAGCATGGTTCTAGCTATTTCTTGCAGGGTTCTATTCCTTCTCTCTACTACACCATTTTGTTGGGGTGTCCTAGGGGCAGAGAAATTGTGACTATAGCCATTGTGTGAGCAGTAAGAATCAAACTCATGATTTTCAAACTCATGACCATGATCACTTCTCAGGGTCTTAATCTCGAGTCCACTAATATTTTCTACAGACTTGGAGTATTTAACAAAGTAAGAACAAGCTTCACTTTTGTGAGCTAGAAAATATACCCAAGTATATCTAGAAAAGTCATCTACAAGAACATAGACATAGTGCTTCCCATTTAAACTAGAAACTCTAGAAGGTCCAAATAAATCCATGTGAACCAACTCGAGAGGTTGAGAAGTTGACACTTCTTTCTTTGATTTAAAAGAAACTTTATGTTGCTTTCCTTTTTGACAGGGATTACAAACTTTGTCTATTGGAAATTCAAGTTTGGGTAAGTCTCTAACTAAGTTCTTCCTAGAAAGTTTTCTAAGTGAGTGTACATTGCAGTGTCCTAATCTTCTATGCCAAAGCCAAGACTCTTTATGAAAAGCATTTAAGTAAGGAATATTTTGCTTAGCTAAGGAATCTAAATCAACAGCATAAACATTTTCATTTCTTAAAGCAGAAAATACTAATTCATTTTTAGAGTTAAAAACATTGCAAGAATAATTTTTAAATTTCACATAAAAACCATCATCACACAATTGAGAAATGCTTAACAAGTTATATTTAAGTCCATCGACAAATAAAACTTCAGAAACCAAGATTGAATCAGTGTTACCAATCTGGCCTAAGCCGATGATTTTTCCTTTTGAATTATCACCAAAAGTGATAAAGCCTCCATCAAATTTTACTAAGCTCTTGAAACATGAAAAGTCTCCTGACATATGTCTTGAACATCCACTGTCTAAGTACCATATCTTCTTGTGACAGCTCTTCAAGCAGGTCTCCTACAAAACAGATTTAGATGGAAGATGATTTTGGTACCCAGATCTTCTTGGGTCCAGATATGTTAGCCAATGATACTTTAGGTACCCATATTTGTCTAATGGGTCTCATATAATTTGTAGAATTAACATTCTTTGAAAGATAAACCTTATTAGATCCATAACTATGAATATAACTGGTTGAGGCATATGAATTTCCAGAATTAACTATCTTCTGTCCAGATTTAGGAATGAATCTAGTTTTGGCAACTTTTCTTTGTCCAGGTTGGTATCCTATACCAGTAGTATATCTAGGTGCAACTTGCTTTCCTAGAATTTGTGTTAGAGTATTCTTGCCATTTGTGAACTTCTCTAAGTCTTTTCTGAGTTGTTCATTAGACAATTTTAGTTCAGTATTCTCTTTAAGCAACTGAGCATTCTTTTCTACTTCTATATCCAGATCAGATTTATGCTTAACACTTAAAGCATACTGTTTCTTTAAACCTTTATATTTATCTTTTAGCTTATTATAGGTTTCTTCAAGCATATCACAATATTCAAACAGTTCAGATTTAGACATGTTATCACCTTCAGAATCATCTCCAGAATAATATGAATTTGAAGCAGGAGTTTCTGATGTTACCTCAGAAGTGTTTGTCATAAAACACATGTTGGCTCGATTCCTTTCAGAGTCTGAAGATTCAGCTTCACTTGTGCTGTCTTCTGAAGCACTCCAAGTAGCCTTCATGGATTTCTTGTACTTTTTATCCTTGTATTCATACTTCTTTCTGTATTTCAGCTTTGGACAGTCTGTTTTTATGTGTCCTTTTCTTTTGCATCCATAAAAGATAACTTCATCTGATTTATCAGACTTCTTCCAATCCTTTTTCCAGTGTCCTTTGTTATCATACTTGCCTTTGTAGTTTTACTTTCTGAAAAACTTCTTCTTCCTATAGAATTTCTTAAATATTCTAGCAATGTGTGCCATCTCAGCATCACTATCAGAATCATTCTCACTTTCCTCACTACTTAAACTTTCATTGATAGCTTGAGGCTTTTCCTTATCCTTATTCTTTGAGGTTGTAGTATTGAAGGTAATAGACTTCCTTTTAGGTTCATCATCTTCTTCTTTATTTACTTTAAGATATTCCTCATACATCATCAGCTTACCAATTAACTCCTTGACAGGAAGTGTTCCAATGTCACAGGATTCTCTAATGGAGACAGAGGTTCCTCTCCATCTTTCAGGTAGACATCTCAAAATTCTCATGATTTGCTCCTTTGCTGGAACATCCTTTCCCAGAGAAGTCATTGTGTTGACAATTTCATTGAACCTGAGATACATATCAGAAATGGGTTCATCAGGATTCATCTTAAAATTATCATACTTAATAGTATAGTTATTCAATATCATCTCCTTAACATTAGTTGTTCCTTCATGAGAAACAGCTAAGGTATCCCAAATTTTATATGCAGTTTTACATGCAGAAATTCTATTAAATTCTTCATCTCCTAGAGCACAGTACAGAGCATTCATAGCTTTACAATTATTATTTTAAGCAGTCTTTGTAGGTTCATCCCAAGTAGATCTATCAGTACTGGGAATTTTATATTCAGCTTCAATGACAGTCCAAATATCAAAGCCCATACTTTCTAAGTGAATTTTCATTTTTAGCTTCCACTGAGCATAGTTGTTTCCATTAAAGAAAGGTGGCCGGTTAGTAGCATCACCCTAAAGTCTATTATCCATGATATTACAAAAAAGAATTTTAAAGAGATAAAAATTTAGAAATAACAGAAATTTTAAGAACTTTAAAATGCAACTAAAATCACAGTTGAAAAACAGAGTACTTTTAGAAAATATTAACACCCTCTGATACCAAGTGTTGGTCGGAGTGGATACTCAAGAGGGGGGTGAATTGAGTTCCAATTAAAATTTTCTGTTAAAAACAATGTTGATTAAAAACCCCCTATTTCAAAAACAAATTAAACTGTAGTGAATTTATACAGATTATAAAGGTTCAATTAGTTTCTCAAAGATTGATTAGTTCTCAGTTAACTTAATCTTATGATTAAATTAACTTTTGAAACTAACTTACTGGTCTATAATAAATATAAACACTTGCGAGTTTAACTATCAAAGTAGCTTTGAAAATAAATTATATTTCAAAGTAATAGCAGCGGAAAATAAAATAAATATGTAGTATGGATATAGTATGTAGTTACAAACACAGAGAATTAACCAAGAGGTTCAGTCTCAAGCCGAGACTTAGTCCTCTAAAAAGTTTATATAAAAATGATCCACACCCTGGATCGGGGTTAACAACAGTGAACACACTGTCTAGGTCACAAGACCTCTACCACAGTTCTGTGTGGGAAAACAAACAACAGCTTAGAGCTGTCCAGGTCTCATACGACCTCTACCACTATTCACAGTGGGAAATGAAGTGTAAAAAGGTTTGCTGAGGATTTAAAGATCCTCCAGTTAAAGTACAGGAGTCAGTGTGTGTGTTTAATACAGCAGATAACACACACTGCTCAAAATGTAAAACAAATGTATCACAGAGCAGAGATGTAGAGTTTAGAAATGGCTCTGGTGATTTCAGTGTAGCTCTGGACTCGTTTGTATTTGGTCAGAATTTATTCTGAGTCCTCTTCTCGTTTTTGTTTGAGAAGAAGAGTGTCGTATGCTTCAGGCTCAAAGGCAGTGAGATGTAGTCGATGAAGTTCTTAAATGTTCTTTTGTATGCACAGAACTCTTCTTGAGTAGGCTAGATTGTGTATAAGGTTCTGTTCTGATTGATTCTTCCTTCTCTTTCTTTTCCTCTGTATTCTCTTGTGTTCTTCTATCAACCACACCTATCTTCAGCAGAGTCTTCTTGTATTTATGTCACGTGCTTCGGAAGATAGAAAAAGTTTCCTTTCCGCAGGTACGAGGTACGGTTTCCTGACATCCGACAACCTTTATTAATTATTTGACAGAGTATTAAAATATACCTAATATGACCGTTGGTTAGATTAAATAAATATAAAGATAAAGAAATTCAAACAGTTGTTTATGACTATTGGAGAATCAAGTGATCGGTAGGTCATCAGCATTAGTGAGTAATGATCGGTGAATCAGATAGATCAGCATCGGTGAATCAGACTGATCAGCATCGTTCTGTCATCTGATCAGTGAGTCAGTTTGATCGGTGAGTCATTTGATCGGTGGCTCATTTGATCATCATCGGTCTGTCATCTGATCGGTGAGTCAGTTTGATCAGCATCGGTTTGTCATCTGATCGGTGAGTCAGTTTGATCAGCATCGGTCTGTCATCTGATCGGTGAGTCAGTTTGATCAGCATCGGTGACTCATTTTGCATCGGATTGGTGAGTCATTTTGATCAGCATCGGTGACTCATTTACATCGGTGAGTCTTTTGCATCGGTGAGTCATCTGCATCGGTGACTCATTTTGCATTGGATCGGTGCGACCGTTGTCCTTTGATATGCGATCAGTGCTTCCGATGTCTGTTGATATTGAATCGGTGCTTCCAAAATACTTTGTACCTCAATAAGCATAGACAAAAAATGTGATAACAGATTCATTAACAGATTGTAATTAAGTTTATGAGAAATCAAACCAGATTAAGCATTAATGGTATGTGATGATTTGTGATTATTAAAACATCAATCATAGACATGAAATCAAAAATATTCCAGAGGTATCAACAGAAGTCCTGTGACAAAGTCCATAGTGATGTTTTCCCATTTCCATTCGGGTATGGGTAATGGTTGTAACATCCCCTTAGACTTTTGTCTCTCAGCTTTAACTTGTTGACAAACCAAGCATCGAGAGACATATTCTGCAACATCTCTTTTCATGCCATCCCACCAGAAGTACTCTTTCAGGTCCCTATACATCTTCGTGCTTCCAGGATGAATAGAGAATGAAGAACTATGAGCCTCATCCAACAGCTCCTTCTTTAATTCGGGGATGGGAGGAACACAAACCCGATTCCTGAACTTTATTATCCCATCACAATCAAGGTTGAATTCAAGAACATTTCTCACCTTCTTTTGTAACTCGACATCTTCTTTCTGTGCCTCTTTAATCTTCACATGTATAGATGGTTGAACATTCATTTGAGAAAGATACGATTTTTCCCCTTTCATTATAATTCCAAGATCCAACCTTTGTAAATCCATAAATATTGGATCTTTTGTAATCCTCATCATGGATAAACTAGTATGGTCTTGTCGACTTAATGCATCTGCCACCTTGTTTGCTTTCCCAGGGTGGTAATGGATTGAGCAGTCTTAATCCTTAATCAGCTCCAACCATCTTCTTTGGTGCATATTCAGATCCTTTTGTGTGAAAATATACTTTAAACTTTTATGATCAGTATAAATATCACACCTTTCACCATAAAGGTAATTCCTCCAAATCTTTAATGCAAAGATTACCGCAGCTAACTCCAAATCATGAGTTGGGTAATTTTGCTCATGTATTTTCAACTGTCGTGAGGCATAAGATATCACCATATCATTTTGCATAAGAACACACCCCAATCCCTTCTTAGATGCATCAATATAGATCACAAACCTTTCTCCACTATAAGGCAGTGTGAGCACAGGTGCACTGGATAACCTTCTTTTCAACTCCTTGAAATTCTCTTCACATTCCTCCGTCCAAACAAACTTAACTCCTTTCCGAGTCAACTTGGTGAGTGGATTAGATAATCGTGAAAAATCTTTCACAAAACGTTGATAATATCCAACCAAACCAAGAAAACTTCGGATCTCAGTTACTGTTGTTGGTCTCGACCATCTTTCGATAACCTCTGTTTTTGCTGGATCCACAGATATCCCCTCTTTTGAGATTATGTGACCCAAAAATGCAACTTTTTGAAGACATAATTCACACTTGGTAAATTTGGAATAAAGCTTCTCCTTTCTCAGGGTCTTCAATATAATTCTCAAGTGATCTTCATGTTCTTCCTTGCTCTTTGAATAGACAAGAACATCGTCTATAAAGACCACCACAAATTGATCCAGATAGTCTCTAAAGATTTATTCATTAGATCCATGAAGATAACAGGGGCATTAGTAAGACCAAATGGCATCACTATAAATTCATAGTGTCCATACCTCGTACGGAAAGCCGTCTTTGGTATATCCTCCCTTTTGACCCTTAATTGATGATACCCTGAACGAAGATCAATATTGGAAAAGTATTGAGCTCCTCGTAGTTGGTCAAATAAGTCATCAATGCGTGGGAGAGGATATTTGTTCTTGATAATGATCTTGTTAAGTTCTCGATAATCAATGCAGAGTCTCATTGATCCATCTTTCTTCTTAACAAACAGAACAGGTGCTCCCCAAGGTGACACACTAGGGAATATGAACCCCTTATCAAGATTCTCTTGGAGTTGCTTCTTCAATTCTTGCAACTCAATTGGGGCCATTCTATAAGGTGTCTTTGAAATAGGCAAAGCACCCGGTATGAGTTCTATTGAAAACACAACTTCACGATCCGGTGGAAGACCCAGTAATTCATCCGGAAAGACATCATCGAACTCCCGTACAATGGGCATATTCCTAATCGTGAGTTTCTCACTAACCATTTGAGATAAATAACCTTCATTTAGTGGAATCAATACCCATAAAATGGAAGAAATTTCCACCAGAAGGTTATGTTCATCGTTGCATCGATAGACAATCATAGTTTGATCTGGAATATGAAATGTGACTTCCCTTATTTGGAAATTGATATGAGTTCCATGTAGAGAAAGCCAATCCATGCCAAGAATCACATCAAATTCCACTATAGGAAGGATCACAAGATTTGCAGGAAGCACTTTCCCACAAACTTCAATCGGGGAAGAATTATAAACTTTTGATGCGACTGTTGTGACATTAGGTGTTGTCACAGCTAACTCAACATCTAATTGTTGAGGTAATACGGTGATACCCTTAGAAAATTCTTCAGAAATAAAGGAGTGGGTGGATCTAGATTCAAATAAAACATTTTCTACTTTAGAGTGGATGGTAAGTGTACCTTTCACCACATCGTTACCGTACTCCACATCGATGATAGAAATTGCATGTGACTTTCCTTTGTCTTTAGCCTTAAGAGTTTGTGGACGTCGACTATCATCATCAACCCTTGGATTAGGGCATTTATTGGAATAATGTCCCATCTCCTTTCACTTGAAACATTGAAGTGTAGTAGGGTCATTCTGTGTATCCCTTCCTTTGTTTTCATAATTAGACATCTTCTTCCAATCATTGCGGCATTCAAATGCCCGTTGACCTTCCTTTCCACATTTGAAACATTTACTTGTCCCTTTAAGACAACTCCCTCCATGTTTATTTCCAAACTTTGAGCATAAGGGAAATCTCATATTCTTTTCAGTGTGCTCTTTAGATTTTCCTTTGAATTCCATTTTCCTCTTCTTATCAAACCCATATGACTGATGGGTTACTCCAATCTCCATCTCAACTTTGAGAGCACATCGAATGATTTCCTCGTAGCTATTGAAGTCCCTTATGGCTAAGGCCCTTAGAAGACTTGGTTTTAAGCCACTAAAGAATCGATCGATCTTACTCTCAGGTTGGATAAAAATACCAGAAGCATACCTTGAAAGTCTTGTAAAATTTGCTTCATAGGTACCAACAGATTCATCATCCTTTTGCTTCAGTTCAAGAAACTCTTTGTCCATCTTTGTTCGGAGAATACGAGGGAAGTACTTATTGAAAAATAAGTTCTTGAACTCGTCCCATTCCATGGACTCAATTTCATCCCTTTGCCTCGTATTCTTAATAAGATTACACCATTGATCAGCATCACCTTCCAAACGATACACTACTAAGATGACTTTATCTTGCTCAGAACATTAAAGAACTGAAAATTTCTTTTTAGTAGTACTAATCCATTGTTCAGCAACTAATGGATCAGTAGACCCGCTGAATGAAGGTGGACGCTGTCTCATGAAGGATTCAACAAAATGTTGCTCCTTTCTTTGCTCATTTGGAAGTCCTGTATGATTCATATCTTGAGAAAGTTGTGTGAGCATGGCTACAAGATTTTTCATTCCAGCTCCCATAACGTTTGGTTGCTCAGGGGGACAATCATTGCATTGCCCGTCGCATTCCGCATTAACACGGTTCCTTCGGGTTCCAGCCATTGACTAAAACCAAGAAGAATAGTGTGAGCAACACTAATTATAATAGGAAAACCACATAATCAAGAATAAAATTTCACACTTAAGATCTTATCCTAGGTTATTCATGGACATTTCTAAAACACTAAGATTGTGTTCTATGCTTAGACTTATCCTTAGGGTTCTTACTAAGGCTTTCACATCCTACTTTCCAAAGGTTTACTATACCTTTCCTCTAATACCAACTATGACGACCCATACTTTACATACATTGTTTTTACTTTAGAATTGAAGCACACTTATTACAACATATAACAAAACCAAGAAAGGACCGTATAGGTATAGTGTCTTTAGAAACTGGGAAACATAAACAACTGGTTCATAAAACATCTACTTCACCTCCCATTTATTTCATCATATCTAGAGTCCCTTTTTGGCATATTCTACTTAATAACCTTCTTCCTGACCTGGGGAAATAAAACATACAAAAGGGTGAGCTCAAATGCTCAGTAAGGGTAAACAAAAGAAATATCAATCACATCATATACATGAGCACATAACTTTTGTAAATCTTAACCTGCAAAAGAGATCATAATTTCATAACATGGGATAAATCATAGTAGTGAAATGTAATCCCAATATTCATAACTTAAAACATGAAACTTTGTGGAATACACACATAATCATAGAGAATCATTTCTTATTAGTCAAGACTCATTTCCAAGACTATCTTAGTGGACAAAGTAATTTTCTGAACCGAGTTCACTCCTCGTTTCAGTCCTGTTTCACTGAACCGGTATAACCTACCGTTCCAGCCATGTCTATCTCATGAGATATAAAATCTTTACCCAATGAATTGGAGGGAGATATAGGTCCCACCCATCTCATAATGATACCATTCTTATGTGTTCCACAAAATCATAAGCCGTACATCATTTCATAACCCATGTAGTAAAAATGGGATTCTTAAACAACATGACATCATAAAACAATTCATATAAGATAAAGGAATTCATAAAAATAATTCCATCACAACATAGTCAAATAAATGTAAAAATAAGGATAGAAACAGAACCCTTTTTTATCTTAGATGGAAAATAATTTTGATAAAACACTTGAACTCCATTCTTGAGGAAAATATCATTTCTACTTTAAAAACACTTTTCCTTTCTTAACATGTCATAAAATTATAAACTAAAGGAAGTTGATTAAAAATAAACTTTAAAACTTGTAAAGAAATATTCTTGGAAATAATGTTATAAAAATCCATTCATGCCGTATATGTTAAAAAAAAATTCTTCTCGTACTTTTTTCGGAAAAGTCAAAAAGTACCTCGTATGAAAAACGACAAAAGATTCCTTTCATATCTTTTACTAAAAACTCAAAGAAGGGTAAAATTGGATATAAACTATTTTATAAAGATATAAATATTACATATTGAGGAAACATGGATGTGGATGATAAAATACACCCCAGTAAATACCAAAGTACAAACAATCTCGGATAAAAATGAGATTGTGATATTTTCCTTACCTTAGGTCTGATATGCTTTGTACGTGTACGAACCTCCTGTATAATGATTTAAATAATGTTATTGACTTATTCCAGAATCATACTTATTGTTATGATATCATATATGGTCATATTCTTAGCTTCTTATTAGTAATAATTCATTACTACTTGTTATTCGAGTGTTTATAACTTTTTGTTCTTATGCGTGTCTTGTCGAATAAATTCTTATTCTTCTATTTAGGTTATAGATACCTCATTTACAGAATGGTATTAGTGTAATATATATCATATTCATTCATTCAATTCATTTATATAATCATTATGAAATGAAGATCATGTAGAACGAGTCGCATCACATCGTGGAGACGGTATTCCATACGTACACACGAGTGATGATATCATTCCTATGATCGTGGAATTGTATTGGAGTGTATGTATACTATTTCAGAATCAGTATTACTTTATAATAGTCATATATAGTCATTATTTACACCATTATACCCATCCAAGTAAGGTGGTGGTGGAAAATAGATTACACCACGGCGTGGAGACGGTATTCCGTACATACGCACGCGCGGTGATTTCTTTTTCCGTAGGATGGATAGATGGTGAAATAGGGTTGTTTCATAATTATAATAACATATCAGTATATGAGTGATACTGATGTTATTACTTCATAATGAAACAACTAAATAAGAAGAAGTGGAAGAAGAAATAAAGATGAAAGAATCGGTAACGAACATTACCTCTTCTTTGAAGTGCTTCTTTGAGACCTCCTTTTAGGGCACTAAAATAGGTCTTTGAAGAAGACCAGAACCTCTAGGATGTATCTAGGGAAGTGGAGAGGATAAATTGTCAGGGTTTGGCCGAGCTTGAAGGCTCAAAGTGGTGTGAGGAAGAGAGGGAGGAGGTGCCCTTTTATAAGGGAGGAGAGGGGCACCTTTGGAATAACTAAAAATATTATTTTATTATAAAGTCAAGTTCGATTTTAAATAGCTCCAAATTGATTTATTTTGAGGCTAAGGTGGGTATGGGTCTAAATCCTCTCATCCAATAGAATTTAGACAAGTTTTGACTCCTATTTTAACCTTATCATGTAGATTTAACATTAAGTTAAATAATTTTACTTTTACCGTGTCTTCTTGTGTTCTTATACTATATGGTTAATAAACTTACTATAAGTAGCCAAACGAACCCCAAGTTGTTTATTATTAATATATATAACATTATCTAAGTCATTTGTCCGAACCTTAGATTTTTAGGAATAAAATAACAATTAATAATATAATATTTGTTTTAAAAACTATTTTATGTCAATTTTGACACTATTAGTAGTTGATTTTTGTGAAAATCATAACAAAATGATAAGTTAGAAAAAAGTTAATTAACTCAATAATAACATTTCATATTAACCTAGAAAATTTGTGGAATTCATAAAAAGTCTCAAATTATATTTATTTGTGTATTTATAACATCAATTATGTCAATATTTCATTAATAAGATAATTACTGCATCATCATTGTGTCATAAATAAATTAAATTATTTAATTTCTAAAAATTACAAATAAAATACCATTATGTAGGAAATATTTTTATCTTTCTAATGAATATTTATAGTCGAATTTATCTTATTTATAACCCCATATTAAAAATGATTTACTTATTACACTTTGATTTTAACTATTTTAACCCTTCTTTAAATAAATTAATAATAAATGTCCTAATCTAATCCAAGTGGGCATAAATGGTCATATTTTATTCCTAAGTTTGTTTTTGGTCGAATTACACTTGTCCAATAGAATTAGGACATGTGTTAGGGTAATAATAATATCATCTTTACCCTTAATTACCCTATTTACTTTTAACCGTGGTAAAAAAAGTAAAAAGTTACTATTCACCAAAAAATTATTTTCATCTCATTGAACCAAATTTTACTTACTGACATCAACCGTGTCTCTTGTATTTTTGAAATTACACTCACAGAAGCGGTAAAATTAAGTTTTATGAAAAATTCAGTTTTTTAACTACCACTTAGTGGTTTCACTATTCATCAAAAATTGATAGTTTTAAGAAAAATACCAAAATTTCACCCTAGGATAATTTTAAGATTCCGAATCCAAAAATGAAGTCCATTTTGAAAAATAAAATTTATAAAATTTCAAAAAGTGGTTATTACTATTCATAACGGCTAGTTTTAATAATATTTTAATAGCATATCGTTGTTTAGTGAAACTCGGTATTGCGTACGACGCAAGCTATCGAGGAAGGTCGCGATTTCGTGTAAAGCAAGCCAAGAAAGTGTTGTGTAGAAAAATATTCCTTTGATGATTTATATAACATAAAAGTCTCGGGTGTTACAATATGTGTGTGGTGCAACCCTATGTTTGACCCATTCATCTAAAAGATTTAAATTATGGATTATTTCTATGATTCATTCAAAGTTTTATATACAAATATATTATCATTTAATTTTATTTTAAATATGGATTAAAAGTATCTTGTTAAAAGGGTTAAATCATTCCAATTTTTAAGGGAAGTTATGATTTTTATGGGTGTGTTTAAATTCAAATGATCATGAATTATCTAGATGATTTTATGGATGTTTTTGACTTAAAGAAAGAAATGATTCCTGTTAAATACGGAGAGTTTATTCTTCTCAATATATAGACGTGTATTCAAAAATAATATTGAAACATATTATTTATTTATCTAAATAGATACACTTTGGAGACATATATATTTTGATCCTTTTTTATTTTATTAATCTAATACTTCTGAAGCTTTATCTAATTGTTAATATTTTGTTATCGTTCGAAAAAACAATTATCAGAGCTATACTTTGGATATATAAGTATTTATCATATGCTAAGAGTTTCTATACTATTATTTAAAGAAAAATTAATATTACTCAACATTGAATATTATTTTGATGTTTTTATTCTTTATTGAATATCATATATATCTTTCAGTTTCTACTACAACTATGAGTTGAACTAGTATTTAACTTCTTCACGAAAACACGTTTCTCCTTGAAGTGCCAGTTTATTATTCTAAGTTATTGATAGAGTGTTATATTCTCATATTAATATGTGGATATTGTGATTACCTATAAAATATATAGAAGGCCCTATAAAATCCTTGTTACAAGGTGTTAACCGATCTCAGTCATTTGTGAAGGTTCTCGATAAAAGGACATGCTAGTCAAAATCACCAAGATCATAGAGAAGCGTCGGTGGAGTGGACTAGGGGATCTTTGTGCCCAGAACCACTATGAACTTTTTTGTGTTATTTTGCTTTGTTTATCTATGACTCAAACTATATAAAGTAAATAATTATGATCACTATTGTAAATCGGAAAGAGGGATTAAGTTTATCTTTTTCAAGATTTTTAAAGGGACAAAATTCACCCCCAATATTTTATTTTCTTATTTACTATTCAGACCCAATACTTTTAGGTTTATAGTTTTATATAATTAGGAAAAAAATTAACTAACAAAACTCATTTTTTTTTAAATAATGTACATTTTTTCACTATATAAAAAATTGATTAATCCATAAAAAGTATTCAAAATCTCCCACTAATTCTTTACTTAAGTTACTATTCTATAAATTTCATACTTTTCATATCTTCATAACCAGGAGAAATGTAAATATAAGAAATGGGTGATATTAGATGCTCATTAAGGGTAAACATAAGTGATAACAAACAAAGATCTTAAGTGAGAATAAGATAAGAATATGTGTATAATCAGGATACATAATAAATTTACACCCAACAAATCATAGGTTTTAAATAATTTCATAACATAAGAATACATCATAAAAATTATATAAATCATATGCACAAGGAATACTTGAGAATTGTAGAATATCCATAATCATAAAAATCACAACATAGTGGATATGGTATCAAAACCTATTTACCTTAGTAGATTCAGCTTAACTAACCCTTTTACCATGTTGGATCAAGATTCACTCATATGTTTCCCATAATGGATTAGAAAGCACTACTTGGTTCCCATTTTTAATTGAGCATAAGTACTCATTTCAACATTATATCATGAGATTTAAAGCTTTACCCTTTGAAATGTACTAATATATAATGATAACATGTCACTTAAATATTAACCATGAATCTGTGCGTTATAATAAAACATTTAACTATCAAATCATTAAAACCCAAGAATAAGAATATTTTTCATAAAACTTTCCTAAGAAAATAATTCAATTTCTATAACATAAAGAACCCATGGAAAGAAAATGGGGTTTATTCAATACATAATAAAGAACCCATGGAATGAAAATGGTTTTTATATCCTCTTAAAATGTATTCAAATAGGGAAATAATTCATAATTACATCAATAATAATAACATGACAAATTCATGTAAAATACATGGGTATCCAATTACATCAAGTAAAATTCTAGGTAAATACCATCAAATAAACATAGTTAATCATATGGTATTTACATTTTATAGATAAAGTTTATATAATCAAGATAATAATTTTCCTTAATAAATTTAGGTATGACATCTAGGTGAACAACCTTCATTCAATGGAATAAAAAAAATCAGGTATTCATAGTGAAAATGCATTGGATGAAACATTATGGTTATACACTGAAAATGTTTAGGAATGATAAAGGCTGTGATGGATAATTTCTCCAAAATAGAATAAAATTACATAATCCATCTAGATAAAGAATGCATATGGTAATATTTTAAAAAAACCATCGATCAAGAATACGATATGTCAAAATAAAATGACTTAGATTAAAAATAATTTTAAGGAGTTTTAGAAAAATCACTTTGGAAATTAGAAATATCCTTGATCTTTTGAAATCATTTTAAAATGGAAATTTTATAAATCTAATAAAAAATAACTTCTTTTAGAAACCATGAAAACATAGAGATAAATTTTAAAATTAAAATAAATATTTGGATAAAATATGAACTCCTATAAAAAATGTTAAAATATATTTTTAGAAATATTTTAATCATATTCATAAAATGACAAAATTACAGTCACTTTAAAAAGTTATTTTCAAAAAGGTTAAGTGAAAAATTGGAAAATATTTACCTTTTATAAATATTATTTAATAAATTATTCCTTTACAAATCATAAATTTTATAAAAATAAATGTGGGGTGAAAGATAAAGAATTTTATTTTGAAAGGATGAAAATCCATTTTTAAAAATATGTTTATATACTATTGTTTTAAAACCCACATCATAAAAAAGAGTATTAAAATTTCTTTTTTAAAAAGGGGTAAATAGAATTGTGAGAATAATATAAATTAATCCATGTTATATTTCCTAAAAATAGAGGATCACAAAGGTAATAAATATAATAACATTTCAGTATATTTATACTTATTTCATCATATACATATGTTTATAATGTTTTGGAGGAGGGTGGATAAGAATGATAAAGAAAGGAAGTAAAAGGGTAAGTAATACTTATGTTGGAAATTCAGATATTCTCTTGAAGTATCCTTTTGAAATGAAGGAATTTAGAAACTCTTTGAGTCTATGGATTAAAAAAAAGTGAAAATGGAATACATAATAAGTAATTTGGATATATTTTCATGAGAATTTATAACTAGAGGTGTGTCTTGAAAAGGGTTTAGGTGAGCTCCTTTTATAGGTGAAAAAGAGAAACAAATCTTTGGAAAAGAATGTTTGGTAAGGGGTAAGAATGGAATTGCATGAGAGTTAGGTGAGGAAATAGTGGTGATAAATTTATGTATGAATTTATAACCTAAAAAAATTATTCTATAATTTCTAAGTGTCAAATTGATTTAGTAAAATTCAATCCACATTAGATTACCCATTTAAACACTTATTAATCATGATTAAAATTTAACCATGGTAATTATGTTATGACTAAAATTATAATATGAACATTATTTCCAAAATTTTGACATGTTGAAGGAAATTTTTTAATCCATTTAATCTAATTCAATTTATAAATATAAGAAAATTTACATTTAAGTTAAAACATATAATGTGTTGAAAAATAGTTTTTTTGTAGAAACAATTCACTTAAATCATTAAGTGTTATTAAGCTTATTTAACATTTATCACCAATTAAATGAGTATTAATTAATTTTTATATTTATTTTAAACATCATAATATATTAATAATTTAAAATATATCCATTTAAATTTTAAAAATACATAATATTTAGAAAAGTATCATTCTTCAAAAAATAACCACTTTTCCGTGGTAAGTAGTATTTATATTGGTAATTTAATTTTATAAAAAAAAATAAAATGTAAATGATTAAATTTTGGTCTAAAATATGAAAATAATTTTATCAATTAAAATTTCTAATTTTTAGAAAATTCAATTGTAATATTGGTGCATAAAAAGTGTTTTTAGAAAAAGTGTGTTTTTATGTTTACAATTTATATGGAGTATAAATGTATCAATATCATAGTTTCATGATATAAATTAGTTTATTATAAAGAAAATATGATTTATTTGGTTTAAAAAGAAACCCAAATCTTAATATTACTATTAAAAATTTTAATTAAAAAAGGACTAAAAATAGTTTTAAGATTTGAATAAAATGTTACTTATGTTAAAAAATGATGAACATAGGGTTTTTAAGTTGAAAATGATATTTTAAAATAGATTGTTTTACTCATTAAATAAATAATTAATAAATTTAATGGTTTTATAAACTTCTATCTCTTAATCATATATTGATAAATTCCTAAAATATACAATTTTCATAAAAACAATACTTTTCACTATTCACATAAAAATGAATTATTCCAGTAAAATTTTATAAAACTACCATAAGATAATTTTGATATTATAAATTCAAAAAATAAATTAATTTTAAAAATTTAAAATTATAATTTTTTTTAAATTTATCATTTTTATGAAAATACAATATATAAATAAAAACTACTTTAATTGAAAAATTCCTTTTTAAATATTTAGGTGTCTTTAATACTGTTTTGTATGAATTTATAATTGGTTACAATATATTTATTTACTAGGGGTTTAATTATTCTTTAATTTTCTTAATAAAATTCATATAATATGTTACAGATCAATTTAATTTAGTGTTGTGTGTGAAGCAAACTATCTAACACAATATTTATTTAAGGAAAATACATATTAAAATCTCCAATTAGTACATACTACCCCTAAAATAAATTGTGTCCTCACAATTTTAATTATTACTCACTATTGAAATTAGGTGAGGGTATTCCTAACATATTCATCATTATGAATAAAACTTCTATTGATACATTACAATTAAATAATATAATATAATGATAATTTTTAATAATTTTTTTTAAGGAAAATTATATTTCATTTTAGTTTGGTGTTTATTGAAAAACCAGAAAACCAAAAGGTATTTAATTAAGGAAAATTATTTAATAAAAATCCTAGGTTATTAAATTCTAATGTTACAAATTTTGTAAGAATATTATCAACTCAATTTATAATTCATTGGTTCATAGTATTTATTACTTGAATAAAGTTTTGAAGCTTTCATTAATCCTACAATTCCCCCATTTTATATGGTATTTCCTTTTATTATATAAGGAAATTACTTCTCATCATCAATAAATACTTCTTTGATATTTGTTTTTTCTAAAATAGGATTATAATGTTGGTAATAATTACCACCTTCATTACCAATGGATATTTTCTTCTATGTCCTTATCTTCCTTACGATTAATGTTCTCATGTCTTTTTGGGAAAGATAATACGGATTATTTTATATGACTATCATAATTCTCTTTACCCCTTTTTAAAAATGAACATTTAATACCATTTTTTTCATAAGGGTTTCAAAAAAAATTGTTTCAAAGTATTTAAAAAAGGGATTTCCATCCTTTAAAAACCAAGTGTTTCTCTTCCACCCCACATTTCTTTTGATAATATTTATGTATTTTCAAGGAATGAATTATTTAAGTATATTTAACATAGGTAAATGTTTTATATTTTTTCACATCACTTTTTAAAAATAAAATTTTAAAGTGACCACAAATTTTTCATTTTAATAATTTATTGAAAACGTCTTCTAAAAATACATTTTAAAATTTTACATATGAGCACATATTTTTTCCTAATTTGTATTTTTATTTGAAAATTCCTCTCTAAGTTTTCATGGTTTCTAAAAGAAGTTATTTTTCTCCTGGATGAATAAAATATCTCTTTTAAAATGATTTCAAAAGATCATGAATATTTTTTATTTCCAAAGTGATTTTTCAAAAACTACTTAAAAGTGTTTTTTCTAAGTTATTGTCCTTTGACACATCTTATTCTTAATTAAGAATGTTTTTAAAATGTAACCACCCCCTTCTTTATCTAGATATATTATATAATTTATTTCTCTTTTGGAGAAATGACCCATCACTACCTTTTTCTTACTTAATCATTTTTAGTGTATGACCGTAAATTTACATCCAATGACTTTACTATATGAATGACCTATTTTTTATTCCTTTTATTAATGGGTGTTCAAATAGATTACTTACATTAAGTGATTGGAAAAAATTATTATATTAACTATATACACTTTATCTATATAGCGCAAATACCATATTAGTTATCATCTTGATTAAATTATATTTACCTAGGGTGTTACTTTATGTCATCGAATACCCATTTATTTTCCATGGGACTATCATGTTATGAATTTTAATGGAATTATGAATGATTTATTTATATGAATCTATTTGAAAAGTATATGAAACTCATTTTAATTCCATGGGTTCTTTATGATGTGTTGAATGAAACCCATTTTCTTTCCATGGGGTTTTTATGCTATAAAAAGTGAATGATTTTCATTGGAATGTTTTATGAAACCAATTATTATTCCTAGTTTTTAATAATTTGATGGTTAGATATTTTTCTATGACAAACATGTGTATGGTTAATCTTTAAGTTATTAGTGGGACCTATATAGCTCTCTAATTCTTTGGGTAAAACATTACATATCATGAGATAATGGTTAAATGAGTAGTAATGCTTGATCTAAAATTGGAAAAATGTTTTGATGTCTGATATTATATTGGAAACAAGTGGCTGAATTGTATTCCACCAAAGGAAACAAGTGATTGAATCCTAATCCACTAAGGGAAATAGGTTGTGATACCTAATCCACTACATTATGATTTTTATGCTTATGGATATTCCATAATTCTCAAGTATGACTTGTTTCTATGATACACAATATTTTAATGATATATTCTTATGTTATTACAAGATTTATGATATATGTTTTATTGGGAATAACGTTTTTTGTATCCTGATTATACCTATATGCTCATATTATACTCACTTAAAATCTTTGATAGTTATCACTTATGTTTACCCTTATTGAGCATCTTAGCTAATTGATTTCTTTTGTTTACATTCACTAGGGTTATAAAGATAAGAAGAGTATGGAATTTATAAAAGTGTCACTTATGTGGAGAAATAGTGGGAGACATTAAATACTTGTTACAAATTATGAAATTGCTTATATAGTAGAAAAAATGTCCATTGGTTAAAAAGTAATGAGTTTTGTTAGTTAATATTTTATCCTAATTCTCCAAAACTCTAAACCTAAAAGGTATTGGGAATGTTTTTTAATCCAATATTTGCTTTAAGTCATATAATTAGGTGGTCAAGTCTATGGGATACTACAGTTTACTAGCTATGTTTAACCCAAATATCACAATGGTATTTCATTACATAACACTTAGGTGTTGAGATG
This sequence comes from Viscum album, assembly GCA_963277665.1. Lineage (NCBI taxonomy): Eukaryota > Viridiplantae > Streptophyta > Magnoliopsida > Santalales > Viscaceae > Viscum > Viscum album. Next base: position 130,121,184 of record OY728163.1, read on the forward strand.
GTAGAGCCCAATCCATCAGATGGAGTTGGTCTAATTTCTCATGGTCTATACTATACATAAATCCAAAAATATTGTGGTTCAAACTCTATATTGAGGTTTATTAGAATTCCAGGGGGGTAGTTCCCCCTTAACCATGGGTCTTGGGTAATTCAACCCATAACCTAATTTTTGGAGGTACTATAGAAGTGTTGACTGACTATAGCAAAGTTTAATGGAGACATTGAAAAGTAATTATAGTAGTGTGTTCATTAATATGGTTACTATAGCATAGATGCCTAGTGACACCAACAAGGTTATATAACTCTGAAGACTTATACCACTATTATGATATCATTTTTTTTGAATTATGAGCTCACTTCACATAAGGGTTCCTACACTCTGAGAAATTTCCCAACAATATTGCTCCCAATATAGTGAAAATTTAATGCCTCTATATGGATTTATGGATTATTTTTGAACCACATAAATCCTGTGTCTTGTGATCTTCTTCTTCTTCTTTTGTTTTTTCTATTTACTATTCTTTTGTAATTGACTGTCATTGCAAGTCTTGACATATATTTAACATTAGGTTTATCCATTTCCACCATTCCCTATACAAGATAATTCATGGTCTCCCTGTTTTTGTAGAACCTACCTGATTTAATGTTCGAGATCTTGACTTGTGTTTTATTTAGAAGGAATCTAACACTTTGTATCTTTTAAAGGGGATTTAATAACACAATATTATCTCATGTTATTCCCTTCACATGTATGTACACCTCTAGTTATTTATTTTGGAATCATATTCCTTCCAGCAAATCAATATATTCAAAAAATATTGACGCGTATCCATTTACAAACCTCAAAGCTTATGTTACCAACCCAAATTAAAATCCAACCACATTCATACATATCAAAATTCATATCATGCATAAGGTATATAAAAAGTTTTCATTTAAATAATTATAATCATATGAAATTAATGATACCCACAAGAGTAAGATTGGAGAAAAAAATATCCAACCCTCACTTTTCTAGATAAAGCATAAGACTACAGACCAATGAGCAGTTTGACCCAAAGTCCCTCTACCCAATGATATTTTACTCATATACTTCAATTACATCAAAATTGTAACTCTTAATATGTATAAATCATAATAAACCTTTAAATTCAAGCTCATTACCTATTAAAAGATTATATAAATGTAGAAGAAAACTAAAACAATTGTCATACCTAGCCAATAACTCCTTAAATTCTTGTTTGAGAATTTATAGAAGAAATTTATAACATTAAACTAAAGCATACATTTATTTATAATATAACCACTATATCAATGAATATATCATGGAATAAAGTAAATAAATTAGAAATTAATATATTTAAATATTAAATAAGAAATTTATAAAAAAATTCATGAATAAAACTAATTATAAAATTTTATAATTTATCCATGCATTATGGGAATTCTATAATTAAATATATATAAACACACTATATTTATTCCCAATATGAACTCATTCATATTATTCATTATATGGAATTTTATTTAAATATATTATATTAAATTAAATATAAACATTTAATATTCCAATTATTTTTTGAAATTTTTTTATATAATCTAAATATCACATATTTAATGTTATATAAACCTTGATCATATCAATTATCGAAACTCCTTTTGATAATTTTCAAACAATTTCTCAAATAAAGCCTTTAATTTGTACAATTCAAATTAAATATTATGAATAATTAATAATTTTAAATATAAGATCTTATATTTTCCATTATTTTATAATTTATAATCATTTTAGGAAATATAATTACAATTTCTATATAAACCTTTATATAAAAATTATAATTCATGCCATATAATTTAAAAGGTATTTAATATTAACAATTAATATTTATATAATATTTATTTATTAAATGTTCCAAAAATATTTAATAATTAACTTTAATTAATTTATAATTAATTTAAAAATTAAATAAATATCTCAAAATACATTTTCCAAGATTTATAAACAATTTATAAAATTTATAATTAAATTCTAAAATAAAAAATAAAAAATTTAACTTATCATTGTTATCATATTATATGATAACCCTTATATCATAGGATTCAATTTTTCCTTCACACACACACATATTTTTATAACTAAAAGATTACGGCATATGATAGATAATGTAGGTGCGCTATCTATCATATTCAATGATGATATTTTCTATTGTATACTATTATAAGCCACCAAAATATATCCTATGAATATTATTCATATTTAATGACACACATAATATCATTATGATAATATGGTGAATTATTTTCTAGGTGAGGTACAATGTGACCGTCCCTTGTGATAATCCATTTCGTATTCTATAATACAATGAAAAATTGAAGACCGCTATATGTAGCTGACTAAAATATTAGATATCACATGGGGTAACCTTATCAAAACTTATTAAATATCATGTCTTATATCTAGATCTAGTTCATTTTCTATAATTTATTCAATGATATCGATTATGATATCCAATTTATATAGGGAATTGTATATTGTAACTAATGATACACAATAAGATATAAAAACAACATACAATTCATTCATTTTCAACATGATATCATGAATCAAAATGCATGGCATTTATATGTTACCATTATTGGTTTCTAAATACTGATTAAGACTTAATATTTGTATAAAGAACAATAAAAACCCTTAAAACTAAGATCCAACATACATGAAATTGAAACCATGGACAAAAATAAATAAATAAATTATGTGAACATCTTACACCGATGAATGGATAATGGTACTTACTTCTTTCATACTTGAAAAGGATCAATTAGATATATCATAAGGACTCCCTCCACTATGGTGTATCCATAGGTTAATGTGAGTCACCTATCATATGGGTGAGATTCTCATAGTGACTCATGACATACTAGTGCCTTTAAAATCGAAGGGTCAAAATAGAGGGAGGTTATGGGAATAAATAATTATCCAAATCTTGGGAAAGCTCACATAACCAAACTCATGGGTACTACTACATTTTAAAATACTTGGAAAGACATCATGAATTTACTCCTTAAGTTAAATAACACAAGAGTAAATGGTTTGTCCAATTATGAATTCAGCACATGAATGCATTCAAATGTTCCTCTTATTAATGATAGTCAGTGGAAATGATTTGAATGTTTAACCATTTAAAAATCCACTTATATTAATGAATTTTACATTAAAATACATGGATCCATATCATATAAATTAATAATACTAGGTAGTGAATATCATATCATTTATATCATACTAAAAGATATTCCCAACCCATGAACACTGCATGCCTTATTTCTGCATGTCATGCAATATGAGATATCAATACTATTCACTATGATATTATCATAAAAACACACACTCAAACAAACACATATATATATTTAGGGAACATTTCCATCATTGTGGTGGTGGGTAATTATTGTGATTCATTTGAAATTAATTTATAGATAAACTAAACCAATAAAATATGTTTGAGGGATTGAGAATTGAATCAACATGAAAAAATGACTCTATAGAGGAATGGTAATTATGGAAATTAGGGTAAGGGATTTAATTAAACTAATGTTGTAAGTTTAAAAACAAAATAGGGCTATTAAGAATATTAATTAATGAAATTAATACTTGATGGTGTAACCTTAGGTAAGGTTATATGGGGAAACCTTAAGTAAGATTATACGGGTTGTGATTTTCTATTATTGTCTGATTATTGTTTTGTAACCTAAGAATTATTGTTGATGAGACAAAATTAAATGGTGGATCCCTTGAAGTATCCCATTATGACATTATAATTTTTGAAACTTTTTTAAAGCTTCATTTATTTATTTGAATGAAAGAAAAAAGATTTAACTTGTGATAAGTATAATTCTAATGAAATAACTATAAAAAATTAGCAATTAGCTACGTTTTCTTAAAACATGGCTATTTTTTCATTTAGTAATTTTTTTTCTAAAAACATGGATAATTTAGAATTGTTTTTTATTTGTGTTTCAAAATGTGGATAATTTACATTTAACACTATTTTTTAGCTATGTTTTTAAAACATGGCTAATTTTTATCTTAACTCTGTTTTTAAACACAACTAAAATAAATATGAAATTAAAAGTTATTTTTATTCTTGTTATTTATTTAATATACATACATATATAATATTATTATATAATATAAAAAATAACATTAATGAATTATAAATATATAAATAATATTACCATATAATATTAAAAAATAATATAAATTAATTATTTATATATATATATAGTATATATATAGTAGTATACATAACATTAAAAAATACTATTTATATAAATTTAACACACACACACACAACCATACATACATATAAGGATATATACATATAAATACATAATCTAGTTAAAATAAACTTATAATTAATTAATTTTTAATAACAAAATAAATGATCATTAATAATAAATTATTAATAATGAGATCTCTATCCTGAAGGCCTTTGAATTTTTTATTTATTAGATAATACAATTTTTAATTAGGTTGAGAGGGACCCCTACATGGCCCAGAGGCATGGAATACATGTCCCAAATGCCCAGAGGCATAGAGGCCTTACATTTTTCAAATGACCCAAAGACCCAAAGACTAAAATCTTTTACTACAACAACCCCTCTTAGACCCCCTTTAAGTTTATATTCTTAGATATAATAAATGTTGCATCTTAACCTTGTCCTACCTTATGCAGGGATGTACATGACCTTTTTCTAATGGTGTTGTTAATTTATCCCACCCTATCCGCTTCCTGTTGGCTTCACCTATGATGGATACTATGCCGAATTAGTCCACCAGTCTAAGGTTGCTCCAATAAAAAATCTCAACACCAACACGATGACCCAGAGTTCCAGTGACCTGTAGTCCCATATGGACCAAAGGCCTATAAATAATAAATAAGAATTATGTCCCAAAGGTCCAAATATTTTTCATGAAATCAAAAATCAGGTGAATAGAATTATTTCTACAATACCTACTACAATTCCTACATTAATATAGTGTTATAGTATGACTACAGTACATCGAAATTATTCCCCAATCGGATTTGAACCTAAGTTTCATATTAGATTATGAAAATTTGTCACCAATCAGGTAAGCCCCCACAACTACAGATTTTTAACAATAAGTATAAATATAGAAATTCACACACACACACACATGTGTGTGTGTGAGCTAATATATATTTATAATATCCTCTATACATTTATATATAAATTAATTTATTAATATACATATATTTATATATTAATTCATTAATTTATAAATGATAATATTCATACATACATACATACATATATACATACATATACATATACATTTTCATGAACCACCCTCACTAATACCCCTCACGGGCTGATAGTGAAGATATGAGTGACGCCGAAGCCCATCTTTAATAGGACACAAGTTAGAGACTAGATTTAAGGGTACAAAACACGCACATATGGGAGGCATTACCCTCAAAATTACCAGGAAAAGATAAAAAACACACTAATCAACACATAAATAAAATAAATCAACCGCAATGCATGAAATTTCATACAAAGCAATGATTAAAAGGAAAAATACCATGAGAAAATCCATGGTAGTGAATCATGATTAATAGCAAACCGCAAACAACATCCACAAGAAAAATATTTCAAGACTGATCACAAAATCCCTCCTAAAAACCTTATATATATATATTTGGGTGATAATATAAGTACATTCAGTAGGATCATCCCCGAAAAATCTCATAAAAATGTAAAGAAGCATACTAAATCCCCATTGAAGAAATATTTAACCAAAGTCATTACCCAACCAAGTCATTTATATTATATCCCTTGTTAAGGATCACTCATCTAGTGTTTCATATAAGTAGATAACATATCTTTGAAAACATATATATAAAGAAAAGTACCCTATTTACAATTTCCCATTAAACTAGCTGCCTTAAACCTAAACATCACACATCATAGTTCTCCTATCCCCTCTATAAGTCATAACATATATCCATGTAATCACATCACAACCAAATCCACATAATCACAACCACAAAAAAACATTAGAACCACCTCACTATCATATCCCCAAAATCACATATTAAAACTAAGATCCATCAGATCCTGTGTAAATACACACTACTCCATGATCCATTACAACCCATGTATATATACAAATGTGATAACCATAATTCATTATTTTTTAGATATAAGTATATATTATAAAACTAATCTACGATAACCCAGATATACATGTATTTTATAACTATGTGACCATTATAACCAGAATAAGTATACATCCTATAACTTCAATCCATCATAGATTGGATAATCACACATACCATAACATGTTTGGAAGAGAGAGTGGGGTGGAGGGAGTAGTTAGTCATCTATATCCTTGACAACCTAGATGTTGGAAAGTACCTAGAACCTAATTCTAATTATGTGTATTAGTTATGTTATCCATATTTGGTGGTAGAGCATAATAAATAACAAAAGATAATGAATATTTAATATCACAAAACCATTCGATGGGAAACTATCTTACCTAAGACTCTATAACTAACATCTCATATGAAAATCTAACTGCCAATACTAACAAATAGGGAGCTAATACCATCATAGATACATAAAAAGTATTCAAATTCATTAACATAACTTATAATTTACTATTAATCTGGTAACAATTATTTTATAATCTCCTATTATCAATTTGGGATTTATATTCACATTAACAATCTAAATCCAATTTGATTTTATTCAGAATTTTAATCTTTAGTTACCACTACCCAATATAATTACATCCTTCAATACTTACTTATATATCTTAATAATTTATTAAGTCATCGTTACACCATTATAACCTTTTCCTATTAATTATTTTGATAGTTATTAACATTTCATAATATTAGAGTGCTAAGATACAACTACTTTACTACAAAGAAAGGTAACAACATGTATTAAACAAGAAAATAACATCAAGAAAATAAGAAAACAATATATAAACATATTCTCCATCTCATGAAAACCAAAAAAATTTCATACCCAACACTTCTAAATTCCAACCATGTTGGATATGCACTAAAATAGGTATATTATATTATACGATATTCTATGAGTCATAGCCTGTGATATGGAATGCAGATGAATTTATCATTGCATAAAATCTATATATATCATAGTGTATAATAGGATAATGATATGATACATTGATTTAATTTCCACTTTAATTTCTTATACATGGTTTCCTTTGGTAATAAATCAATAGGTTGATTCATTTATGGCTACACATAATCATTTGAGATGTTCAAATGATTATGAATCCCCAATGGGAATGCATTATCATAAAACATGACATATACCATAAAATGGAAAAAAACCCTCGACTCCCTTAATTTAATTATGGGAGCCCCTATATTGGGTGTATACCCCCCAATTTGGATGGAATTTTTATTCCAACAATCCATATTTGAAGCTCTCTTCAACCCAATTCTCTATTTATTATTTAGGTGAAGGAACCAACACACCTTTAGAGTTTAAAGGTCCTATCATTACAAAAAATGATTTTAGTGGATACCATACTACCTATGAAGGAAAGAGGCCTTAGTTAATCACTCAATGATCTCCATCAATCATGCTACATAAAGACTATAAACGATTGAACACAATGCATTTTAGGTACACATGATTTTTTAAGTTTTTAATTATTTATGTTGGTTCATTGAAGATAGATTATGAACTTTAATGGGTTTCTTATAATTATTTGATCATATTATGATCCTTTAAAACCCATCAGTGGTTTCAAATCCACTTTTATTAGTGAATCAACATGTTATTTAAATAATTTTACCAAGAACATGTATATTTTAATATGATTGAGGCCATATTTTAGCATACGATATGACATGGATGAGTGGTAGAAATTGGATTTCATTTCTAATTTTTAAAATATAGGATATCATAATGCAAAATTATATTTTTTCTTTGTCATAGGATATTAATTTTTTGTATTCTAAAATATGATACATTGAGATCCCATGATTTTTATCAGTACCCTAAACTATGATATAAGTGATATCATAGGCTATGATAAGTTGCATGAATATAGAGAATCATGTCATTATAAAGATGTATCGTATATCACCAAATGTGAAATTCACATTCATAAGAAACCTTACCATGTGTAAGAAACTTTCCCATGTGCAATAAATTTTACTATGCATAATATATTTCAATTTTCCATATAATTGGATATATACTGACATGTAAGGATTTTACAATACATAAAATTCATACATGACTATCTTTATTATATGTAATATATTTACCTTTAATATAGAAGTGGATATATAGTGATATGTAAGGATTTATTGATATGTAATAAATTTTGATACATAATAAATTTTCTTGATACGTAAGATATTTTATATTACATAATACTCTTATATGTTATGATTTCTTGATACATAAGAAATTTACCTTTTCTTGATAACAATTATTGTAATATCTAATTCTAGTCATGAATTATGATTGATAAAACCTTAAAAATATAAAATAAAACTTAATAAAAAATTAATAAATTTGATATTTTGGATAAAAATGATTATAGTTTCTAAAAGGAATGTTTTAGGCAATGTAAATAAGATATTTTCATTCCTAAATTAAATAAAAAATGATCATTTTAATATCTCATGTTTGTAAAATAAATTAAATTTTTATTTATTGATTGATTTTAAATATTCATGTTTATAAAAATTTTATGAAGTGTGAATATTATGTATACTTAAATTTATGTGATTAATTGTTTCTTATAAATTTACATGCCATGCATTACATGATAGGTACAACAATATTTTTTCCATATTCCTTGACCTTTCATTATAATTAAAGTTTTTAACTTGAAATTAGTTAATGAATATGGTTTATACATACTAGGTATTATAGTTATAATTAATTGAAATATATCTTGAGTAAAGTATATATGTGTTGAGGGACTTTGGGTCAAACTTCCCAATAGCTTATAACTTGTTCTAGAAAGGTTAGGGTTAACTATCTGTTGATCCAGGCTTATTCATGTGAGGATTAAAAAATTATATAATCATAAATATTTACATGAAACATTCATAAACCTTATAAAGAGGATGAATTTTCATATGTGTAAATATTTTTAGATTTTATTTTGTTGGTGAGTAACATAAACTGTGGGTTATGAAAATAGTTACACATTAATATTGTGTGAACATATTAATTTGTGGGATAGAATAGGGATTCCAAAACTAAATCATTAGAATAATTCATAAATAAAGAAATAAAACATGAAATAATATATATTTCTTGAGATGCAATAATTATATGTTTAATATTAATGTGATGTATATTGAATTCGTGAGAATTTATATAAAACTCCTCAAATACTAAGTGTGATATTTCCTTGAAAGAAAATACATGATAAGACTTAAATCATTAAAATAGATAGGTTCTTACAAAGTAGGGTTCCCATGGATTATATTTTGTAAGGAATAGTGGATGTGGCTAACACGAATAGTTAGGTAACCATATCCCATTATAAAATTTGGGTAACACTTAGTTGGGAGACTCTAAGAGTTAGGATACTAGAAGAACAAAGTTGAGTTTATATCCATATGATGGATTTGATAAAAGAGTTTTCCACTCAACCATCAAAGAGTCGTATATGATATTATTGGAAGGTTTTTATACATAAATATTTGTTTTTTGAGAGAAATTACAAAGTGTAATAATTAAATAGCGAAATATAGATCTTGGATCACTAAATAGATATGATGTATGAGGTCATAATTTTTAGTGAGAGCAATTTCATTAATTTTCCTTGATTAAAATATATAAAACATGATACTTACTCATTGATATGTCTTTATTATATATTATGGAATGAATTATGTTTATCATTTTGAGATATCTTATAGGATGAAAAATTTCTTATAAGAATATTAGAATTCACTGGATGAGATTTTCAGATGGAAAAATAGATAAATAATTTGTATGAATAGTGAACAGAAAGAAGAAGATCTTGCCTACAATAGGGAAAGAAAGTAATGAAGAAGTTTTTTCAGGAATAAAAAATGTGAAGAAGTGAAAGAAGCACAATAAAAACATTCTAATCTTATTGGTGAAGGATTTTAATGTTTTTAGGAAATATTTTTCATATATTTTATATATATAGAAACGACATGCACTATTGTTTTGATCAAGTTAAATGTAAGTTTAAGTAGGATACCTAGTTTCAATAAAAAAAATTAAAGGATTTTTTTCAAGTGGATTGTGTGGTAGTGTATTATTTAAAAACCATCACATGGAATTTCTACTCTTATTGAGTATTGAACCCTGTAAATTATTATGATCTAGTGGAATGTACTTGTATGATTGTTTTCAATAAAGTGATAAATATTTAATATTAGTAGAATATAATTTCAAAATTAATAAATTATAAATAAAAATAACTAAGTCACCCATAAACCTCTTAGTGAGAATATAGATCCTATTGGGTCCTTTTAAATTGAAAGTACAAAATGATTATGGAACCTTTGGTGAGGGATCACTTCCAACCACCTTTTTTCTATGGGTTTTAAAAATTCTCTCTCTAAATTACATTATATATCTCTCTTTAATTCTATGTAATTACTATAAATTCAATATAAATGTCTCATAAATATATAAATATCTTATTATACATTTTTTAATTTTTTAATACATTCATTAAGTTTATTTCTCAAATCCTTTATTAAAATCAAACCTAATAAAGGGGAACTTTTCTATCCTTTAACCCTTTTCTATAATGATAACTTAAATTATTTATTCTCATTAACAATTTTATTAAATAAACAATTTTTTAGGTATAACCACTCTTGTTTACCTCTGATTTTCATAGAAAATATTCATACTTATTCTTTATCTAAAAGTCTTTAACCGGTTCCTTAAAACATTATTTTGAAAGTTCATTTCTATACCCAATTATCTACCCTTTCACATGATGTTATTTCCAAATGAACATGATATTTTGAGGCCTATTCTTATGTACTCAGATATAAACATTGAAAAAAAATTTAATTCCCTTTTCTATTTAGAATATTTATGAAATATCCTTCGATTATGATATGATGAACGATTATATAACCCATTTATTTCCATGGGTAATTCTTATGTATATTCCTTATGATTGATTTAATTTTATGAAATACATAATAATATATATGTTATAATGGTTTTGACTAGATAGATATCTAATTAATTGGGTAATTTTTTTTGTCTCATTAGACAATATGCATGAGATTAGGGTGTAAACCTAATCTATGATGGGACTCTATCCACCATGTGGTGTTTTATTAACAATTAGCCTTGGATTATGTTTATGTAATGTTATATATTTCTAACACTTTTAAATATTTCCATTATCTTATGATACCATTTAATTTATGCTATGATCCCATGTTAAAATTCAAGATCCATCTCATTTATGATATAATGTTATTCCATTTGACTCATGTGTTATACCTCATTATCAAATTTATTCACTTACTAGGTTTTATAGCTCGCCCCTTTCTTTTATTTATTCCCCAGGTTATCCTATGAAGTTTTAATATCTTTAAGGGATTTAGGAGATCAATAAAGGGAATAAAATAAATATTATTTTTTAATTTTTTTGATGTATTATGAATCTAGTATTCCAAAGACACTAGGCCTCAAGATCTATGGGTTTTTTTATTAGAGTTTATGTTAAAAATCATGTAATAATATGAGTAAAAGACTTAGGTTTATATAGTTAAAATCAGATCAAGGTTTAATTATTTTTTGGTATTATGACTAGAATAATTTTTGGATAACCCTAAGGATAATTATAAGTGTAGAAAAATATCATGAAATTTTGGTGAAGTATAGAGTGAGTGGTTTCAAATAAATTTAATCCCTATCTAGATTATACAAGTGGATGTGGATTCAACATATTTGTATTTATTGATAATAACCTTGAAAAGGGAAGAATGAGTATTAAACTTATCGTCACCTAGTGAAAGAAAAAGAGGAATTGTTGTAAACCTTTTTTGGAACTTCTAGGGGATATTCTTTGAAAAATTTACAAACTCTTTGTGAACCATTATGGAGGACTAGAATAGTTTTTTAGGTTTGAAAAATTAATAGAAAACATTACCATGGATAACCTAGATTGAAACCTATTGAATAATAATTTAGTATATATTTATCATTGATAAGTTATTTATTCTATGAATATAGTTTCCATTTTTACATAATTTTTAGTTTGAGTATTCTCATCCCCAAGTATATTTTGGAGATAGTAAATAACTATAACCAAAATAAAATATTGAAAGGGGTACTTAATATCTATTCCTAAAATTAAAATATCCTATATGATTATATTTCTACACATTATTTATTATAATTCATATTTATTAGAACTATTTAAACACCACCTGAAAATATGAGGTTTGAACTCTCTTTGAGAATAGAAAATAGAGTAATTATTGCATCCCAAGTATAAAACTCCTCTGCAGTCAATGTTTCCATTTTGTGACTCTCATAAAATATTATCCAATTTTATTTAGAGGATTTTGATGCTACACTAGTCCTCAAACTTCCATCAAGTGGTAAAACTTTCCTAGTATATTGGGATGCTTTAAAGAATATATTGGTAATTTACTAATGTATAATGATAAATTGATTTCATATAACTCAAGGAAGTAGAAATTTTATAAGAAGAAATACATAGTGCATTATCTAGATTTGGATATAGTAATATTCACAATATATATTTAGTGTAATTATATCTATAGGGAGACATGTGAAATATAAACCGATCATTAGAGCCTCAATTATATATTCACATAGAATGATCTTAATATGAGCTAGTAAATATGGTCAAATATGATCAAGGATTATGACTTCTCAATATACTACCATCCTAGGAAATCAAATAAAGTGGAATATTATCTAAGTATAAAGAAAACATTGACCTTATCATTGATGGGAATTTAGAAGGATCCAATATTCTTATACTTTAAAAGGATAGACATGGGAATCATAAAGGAAGGAAGATAATAATTCCTTTTGGAAATGATTGTTCAACCATCCCTTATAGAGAGGAAAAAATATGATCAAAGAGATGATGTGGAAATTCAGAGGAATATGGAATCTATTATAAAATAGAAATACTCAGAGTTAGAATTTATTAAGGAGTTTTAAATTTAGTTTATGACTATGTGTAACATATAATCCTGAGATAAATAAGGATCTGCTGAATGATTCATATGAATTGACCTTCTCTATCCACCTAGGGAGAAAAAGTGTTTTAAGAACTTTAAGAGGAAAATTTTAATGAAAATATAAATAAGGATATCATAGAATATAAATCAAAATTCCAGACATGTTTTTAGGTAAGGGATAAAATGTAAAAGTATAAGGGGATGATGAAACCATTATCCATACCTACATGGAAATGGGAAAACAACACCATAGACCTTTTCACTAGTCTTCCAAAGACATAAATAAGAAATAATGATATATGGGTTATGGGGGATTGTCTTATAAAGATTGTTAATTTCATTGAAATTTTATAGGAGTTATCACTTGATCAACTTTCAAGGATATACATTAAAGAAGTTGTGAGGCTACATGGAAAACAATATTGATTATATCTGATTGATATTTTAGATTTACATATATGTTTTGGAACATTCTACAACATGTATCTAAAAAATGAGTTGAACTTTAGTAAGAATTATCACCACCAGACTAATGGAAAATATGAGTGTACTGTCATGACACTTGAATAAATGTTGATTTTATGTTCAATAGACTTCATAGGGGGATGGGATCAAAATTTTCCTCTGTTCTATTTCTTATATAATAATAATTTCCACTCAATAATCCAAATGGGTCCATATGAAGCCCTTTATTGGAAGATATGTGGAATTTTTTTTGCTAGGATGAAATTGGAAAACACAAGCCACTATATCCTGAAATGTTTGGGGAAATGGTAGAAAAGGTAAATACCATTCAACAGCACATCATGGTTTCTCAAAGTTTATAGAAGACCTATTTTAAAAACAATCAATGGGACCTAGAGCTTGAGGTTGGAGATAAGTTGTTTCTCCATACATCCCCATGTAATGATATTTTAGAATAAGATAATGATAATTCCCATGTACATTGGACACTTTGAGATTCTCAATCGCATTAAAGTTGTGGCCTATCAACTAGATGTCCAACATACCCTTTCTCAAGTACATTACATATTCTATTTATCCTTATCGAGGATGTATATACCATATAACTCACATGTAATGAATTTAGAGGTGGAAGAGATTGAAAATCATATCTCTTATGAGGAGAATATGGGGAATATCTTGGACCATATATATAAACTTATACACAATAAAACAACTCACCTAGCTAATGTACTATGGTGAAATCATAAGTGTAAGGAGGAGATATGGGAACTAAAGGAAGATATAAAGCAAGAGTATCCTCACTTATTTTTACCTTATTATATAAAATGAAAATTTGAGGTTGAAATTTATTAAGGGGTAAGAATGTAATGAACTAGAATATTATTAATGGAATTTCTCTTTTTAATAAATAATTGGTTCATATTTAGTAACATAGTATTATATAAAGCACATAAAAAGCATAATGAAAACTAGAAACATTTTATTATGTTGAATTGGACCTTAAATTTATATAATTAATATGTCTATAATATTTGAATGTATTAAAATTGTAAAAAAATATATAGAAAAAGATAACAATAATTGGAAAATTAAGATCTTCTCAATCTCCTAGAATAATCTCACTCACCAACAACACTATAGAAATGAAACAAAATACTTATAATGAAATATGCATTTTTTAAATGAAAAAATATAACATGAAGATAAAATATAAATGAACGAAGAATGAATGAAATATGAGGTATTTATAGAAAGTAGGAAACCCATATGAACATTACAAATATAACCATTAGAATAGTAATCTTACCATTGGAATAGTAATCTCATAGTTGGAATAGTAATATGACTGTTAGGAATAGTAACCCAACCATTAGAATATTATCCTCACTTGTGGAAGTATAAAATAATATTTAGGTATCTTATGAAATGAAAATATGATTTATTTATTTCATGGTATAAGTGAATATATATTTTTTAAATTATAAAATACATGTTCATACTTTTGTAAAACCTATATTATTTATTTTCATTTTTATAAAAATATAATGAATTAAAATAAAATTTATTTTTCATAAAATTGGTTTATAAATTAATATTTTTTATTATGATGATAATATAATTTTATTAGACCTTAATTAATTTTTCAAAGGCTCAGAAAATTGATTATAATATTAAAATTGGTATTTTTTAAATAAATATGGATTTAATTTAAAAAATAAATTCTTTATATTTAGAAAATTATTTTCATTAAATTTATTAAATTTTTAGAATATACATATTGGAAAATGGTTATGGTGAATTTTTGGTATTTTTCTAAAATAGTTGATTTTTTTGAATAATGAAATATGATATTTAATATTATAAGCTAAATACATGAATTTTTGAGTCATAGACGATGTAATAACTCATTAGTTTGAACTAAAATTCACCAATTGTTGTATATATACACAATAATCAATAATATTGGTAGTATTGATCCAAAATAATAAACTAATGAATATAATATTCAAAAACACCCCTCTCCCCCATATGAATACCACCCTTCACTACTCCTTCTCCTCACAACTTCTAAGCCTTTTATATTTTTAAAATTTCTATATAATTACATTACTAATCCTATCCCCCATATCATAGGGTTTCTAGTCTCACCAAAAGTATAATTCCTTATGCCTTAAGGAGTTTTTAAAGGAGATGACATTCAAGAGGAAATATTCTCAAACTACATCTTTTAAATTCTTTTCTTCTTCTACTTTATCCTCACCTACCACACACCAAATGTAATATTATATTAATCATAATATACATATACTATAATTTTATAGTGATAATGTAATATATACCACCAATTATCTTCTCTTATCCTCTTATTTAAAAATATGAAACCATTGTCCATATTATGTCAGTTTGCCGCCTCTGTGGATAATGATGTTTTTTCCATTAACAACTTCAAGGATGAAGATAAAAATATTATTATTGTTAAATAAGATGATAATAATTATATTATAACTTATTTCATGTTATATAATGAATATATAGACATAATATTAAATAAAATGAAACTAGTTTATGATGGTCGGTAAAACTGCCTAAATGAAATAACCATATAACGTTAACATTTTTAGTAAATGAATCATAACTATGTTATAACAAAAAAGGATATATGGGAACATTTAAATTTATATAAGCACATGAATACCATTTCGTTTCACTTCCATAATTTTAGTCCCATTTTATAAGAACATCGACAATTATCCGCAAGTGATCTGACCATGGAACCATGAAATAAACAGTCTTGAAACCATGAAATTAAACATTATATCTCATTGAAATGGTTATAAATGAATATAATAAAATTATATAAAATAAAATATAGATAGAAAATTTTATGAATTAATTAATTTATTAATTTAATATAATTATTCAGGATATTAAGTTAAAGTGTAGAATGATTCTGGAACATAAGGTAAGGGATCTCTTCGAACCACCCTTTTTCTGGGTTACGAACTTTCTCTCTCTAAATCACATTCTCTATCTCTATTTTATGTTGTGGAATTATTTTCAATTTTGTATATATTTCTATTACATATATACCTAGCTTATTCTATCTTTATTTTATGGTGTAATACATACCTTAAGTTTATTTTTCAAATTCTTTATTTAGAATCAAACTCGATTAAGGAAAATTTTCTATCCCTAAACCCTTTTATATAATGCTAATTTAAAGTATTTATTATAATTCATGATTTAATTGAATAAAATAATATTTTAGGTATAACCACACTGGTTTAACTTTTGTTTTCAAATAAAATTCCATTCTTATTCTTTCCCCAAAATTATTTAGCTGGTTCCTTAAAAAACCATTTTAAAAGTTTATTTATGTACCCAATTCTATACACTTTCACATGAAATTATTTCCAAATGCACACCATATTTTCAGACCTTTGATTATATACTCAATTATTAATATAAAAATATTTAATTCCTTTTTATATTTGTAATATTTATGAAATATCATTTGATTATGATATGAGACAAGATTATACTACCCATTTCTTTCTATGAGTAAATATTATTTTTATTCCTTATGATTGATTTCCTTTTGTGTCACAAATAAGAATATGCATGTGATGATGAGTGTTCTCAGATAGTTCTCCAATTAATTGGGTATTTTTTTGGCCTCATAAGATGGTATTTATGGGATTAGAGATTAAACCTAATCCATGATGAGTCTCTATCCACCATGTAATGTTGTCTTGGTAGTTAACCTTGAGTTATGTTTATTTCATGTTATATGTTTCTGCCATATTCCTATATTTACATGATATTATGATACTATGTTCTTTATGTTATTATTCCTTATAGTTATTCATGATCCTTATCTTTTATGATATCATGTTATTCTATTTGAATCACATGCTATGCCCCATTATCATATTTATTCCCTTATTAGACTCCATATCCCACCCATTTCTTTTATATATTCCCAAGGTTATCCTATGATGTTTTAGGATCTTGAAGGAATTTATGATAAAATTATGTAGAATTAAATAAAGATGTTGTGTTTTAGTTTCTTTTTGATGTATTATTAACCTAGTCTTCTAAATATAGAATGCCTCATGATTTTTAGGTTGTGTTTATTGTATTTTTATGTTCAAAATCACATAATAATATATATAAAATTCTTGGGTATGTATAGACTCATGAAATAATATCACATGGAATTTAAAAATTCCATTTCTATACTTAGTATTATATGCATATTATGAATCCCTATTATATGTGGTTATCGAGATACTTAGCATGAGAACCATTATAATTTGATACATTTCTTACACAATCATTTAGGATTAGATAATTAGGGGGTAGTTTGGTATATTTCTATTTATGTAATCGATTGTGGATTTACCAAGATGATAATTTACACTTGTATTATGAGTTAAATATATATAAGACCATGATTTAATTAGACTAAGGAAATTAATTACCACTCTTATTATATAGAAATGTTATGTGATTGAATACTTGGACAAATGAATAGTGATGTATTAATTCATACTGGTTAGTTTATTTCGATGAATCAAGAATGTATGAGATAGATTATACTAGATTGAAATATTTCATGTCTAGTAGTTAGTCGATGTTATGGACAAAATAATTATATAGGTATACATACGATGTATATGATACATCTTGTGGTGGAAATTTTCTTATGGATATATGAGTATGTTTGATCAATATCACACCAAACCCATTTATAGAATGAGTATCACTAATTATCTGTTAGAGGCTACTCTTTTCTTAAATCTATAAAACTGAGATTTAAATTTTTTTTTCAATGATACAATGACTTATTGGTTTACATAATTGGGCCTTATAACAAGGAATAAAGTTTTGGATAAATTTATTTTTCAAAAATGAAGAGAGTTTGATAAAAAGTATCCAAAATATTTTATATGGATTCAAAACATGTTGTGAAGTTTTTTTGTAAAGTTCTTGTTGGGTGTGATGTAAATTTTGATTAAACCAAAATTTTTTTATGACTTCATAACTTACAAGGAAGAAAAAAGTCTCCAAATAAAATTGTGTTAATAATGCACTAGAACTTATAAGACAACCCCAATTAAGTCATTGAAATAAATCACACATAACATAAACTAGATAAGAATATCTAAAAGACAATTATTGAAATAAATAAATCCAAAAAGACAACAACATATTTTTACATGGTCCAGAAATGAGTCCTAATTCTTGGGGGGGGGATAGTATAATACTTTTATTCTAGAATCAAAATATTATTATAATGTTATATTATTCATCACAAAGTGGTTTCACCCTATTGATATAGTACAGTCCATTTGGTGAAATCGATCACTAATTCCTTCTAATATTTTTGGGTAAATGTATACACAAATTTTATATCGATGGGAATCCCTATGTTTGGTCAAAGACTCCCACTACCCTCAAATCTATCTTTCGGTTCATAGTGAACACTTATAAAAACACTATGAGTTTACTCTTACATATCACTTTGATGACTCTTATGTAATCCCATTTCCAAAATACACCAAAAGGAAAACCCATTAGAATTAATATCATATATCAAAGATTTACTTTCACTTAAATCCTTTTCATATATACACGTACTCCATTAGAATAATTATGGTTAGATTTTGATTTCCAATTATCCATTCTGACATATTTTTATCATCATATATCTAGATATCTAAACTTTTTTCATGCCAGTCTACCATCTCCAACCAGCATTAGAAGTTTGAATATAATATTCACTATTTTCAGTAGTTATAAAACTTAGTTGGAAAATGGTTTTCATATATATTGAACCTAAAAATATCATACTTGAGAATTATTCTTAGGATTCACCACCAATTCCTTCATCATTTCCATCAAAACTTTTTTCTATCAAACTTCCTTTATGGCTACATAGTTCCCCCACAATGATTTCAGTTATCCCAGTCTAACTAAGGTATAAAAACACTATAGTATATTCTAAACTATAAATTTTTTTATTATATCTAATGAATTTTGAGTTCCAAATATGATTTTTAGATCCATCAAATTTTCATCAAAAAACATCTAGATTAAGTTATACTTCAACTGAATGTTCTTTTTCATGGAATAAAACATCATATTATTAGGAAAGTGGATTTAAATTTATAAATCATAAAAAATTGTTTTGAAATAATGTATTCTTACAATATCCTCAAATATCCCCTTAAACCAAATTAACTCCTTCCCTCATTCTATTAATTAATATTACTCTACTTTAATTTTTAAAATTTCAACTATCGATTACTGTTTTGACATATAACTAAAAAATTTTCCTTGAAAAGTGAACAAATATACTATGATTATATTTTATGTATCTATATCTCCCACAGAGTATGAGTTTGGAAAACCCAAAAATGGTTCATTTATCCAAAATAAAAGGGTAATATCTTATGAACCTTAAAGACACAAAATGATCCACTTCACCTCTTCCCCATGTTCTCTTCTAGGTTTCTCCTTGAATCTTCTAACTAATCTCACTTGTAAAATATCTAAAATCATACACACAATGGAATACATCAATATTAAAAATAATAATGAATAATTATCCTTTTCTATGTACTTATCCTATTCCTCCACTCATGTTTTATTATCCTTTCCTAACTTGAAATTTTAGTCCAGGTGGGAAACTAGTTTCACCTCACATAATCCAAAGATTTCCACCACCCTTTGAATGCAATTGAACTGATTTTGGGGAAAAGTTTTGGAACTAAAGTATCTTATGATATGAATATTGAAAATATATTTATCCATACTAAGATATTTTATCTTTATAATTATATATAATTAATATTTTATCACATTGACCCTTTCCTTTACTAGAATGCTAATAAGAATGTTTTAACATAGATTAGTATAACGATGAAGCTCCCATAATAAAACAACTTTTGGTGATAGATTTGGGCATAATTTCACTAGATGAATTTCCACAACACCAAAAATACATTGAAATTATAGTTCCACTAGATTGGTTCCTTATTCAAAACTTAAAGGATTATTTTTATCTTACACAAAAGATTCCAACTCTGGTTAACTATGAAACCCTCCAGTTGGACTATGAAAATTTCTTCATCTATGTTTCAATAAATAAAATAAATCTTAATGTCCATCTACTATAGATGAAGTCCTTACATTAAAACTATGTTAAGAACTATCTAAATATTCATATGTTTAATTATAAAATAAAACAACTTAGAAAAATATATACCTTTTATTTTTTGAAATCACTTATGATCAGTATTTTATTGTACCTCCATATACTATCCACTTCTTCCTTCAACTTATAAACCCTTTTTTCTGGAGAAATTTATTCCTATAAGTCCTATCCCCTATATCCCATGTTAAAAACAAGTTTAGTGAATAAATATAACCCCTCAAGGATAAATCTAACTAATTAAATTTATTCATACTTAAATAATATTCCAAGCTCTTGGTCTCTCTATCATCCATGGGAATA
Organism: Viscum album; assembly: GCA_963277665.1. Lineage (NCBI taxonomy): Eukaryota > Viridiplantae > Streptophyta > Magnoliopsida > Santalales > Viscaceae > Viscum > Viscum album. Next base: position 130,142,444 of record OY728163.1, read on the forward strand.
AGGTAATGTAGACCTATTATTTATCTCTACACTTGAAACCTAACCCTGGTATATCTCTATAACTTTCATTGAAGCTCATCCAATTATAGAAATACTATATCTATAGATTTAACTTTTATATCTATTCCCCACTCTTTCGTAGTCTATGAGATCAATGGTACTTTTGGTCTTGGAAACCCCATAAAAACTTGACCTATTTTTGGGACTTCCTCTAGATTATCTATTTTTTTAGAGATGGAATACTATTTTAATTCTCTAAAACATTCCTAATTTCAGGATATACATTAAGTTGAACCTTAAAATTTCATGATACTTTGATCTCATAAAAAATATTCTCTTGGTAATTATTTTCCAAAATCAACCTTAATTGAAGATAGAATTTTAAATTTTAATAACATTTGGAGTGTTTTTATCTCAAATCCAAAAAACAATTCTTCATTAACATAACCTACAATGTGACACACTTGGTTATTATCCTATATCATTTCTTTATCCTTAGAATAAACATGGATATAGGTGAGTAAAATAAAGTCTTTGAGATGGGTAATATTGATCTTCCTTCTAACCCAAAAAGAATCCATAAGTTCCCACCGAAATGGAAAGTACTCTTTTTACCAAGTATTCCACACAATTTATCTCTTAAACCCAAAATTAATTTGGGAATATAGTATGAATTTTCATGTTATATTATTTCCTTACTAAATTTCAATTCATTCTCTTAGTGAAGCAGTTATGTTTTAGAGTACCTGGTATGATATTCTCAAACCATATAATTTTCTACCTATAGAATATTTAGAACTCACCACTTCCATAGTCCCCACCATTATCAAAACTTAAACATTTCAGTTTTCATCTAGTCTCTTTTTCCACCTTGGATATCCATAATAAAAAAGGTTTTAAATACTATGAAATTTTTCTTGATAAATATTATGCACACCTTATTTGTCATATCATAGATGAGGGTATCATACTATAGAAACCTTTAATGAGAATGAACCAGAGCTAGACCCCATAAATCCATATAAACCAACTCTAACATTTGGTTCTTTGTTGTTTTATCTTCCATTTGGAATGAAACCTTACACCACTTCCCAAGGATACATACTTTATTTGTTATAATCCCCATGCTTCCAATATTAATTATTTCTTTAGAATACAAGAATTAAATCCATTTATCACTCAAGTTACCTGACTATAACTTTATAAATGTTATTTATATGACATTCATTAGACATTTTGATACTCCCATTAGGTATAATGTTCAATCCTTCAATAATTTATCCACCACCATATAACCATGAATAATTATCCATGATCCATCTATAAATGTAGTAAAAAAAACTACATCATATAGATGTCTTATCAATATTGGATTTTCCTTAACCCTGTCATGGTCTACACACCTCAAAAATTTAGAAAAAAATTGTTCCTAGTTTGGATAGAGATATCACCCTTTCCTATAATCTTGATATTTTTATCATCCATAATATAAACCATGTTAGATATTCCATAAGTATAGTTCCTCATATTCCCCATCTTAGACATTGAGTGAAATGAAGTACCTGAGTCTATAAATGAAGACTCAAATGAACTAGAACCACTTAATAGAAAACCTATCAAATATTTTGATATAAGATCCATAGATCCACTTACTAAAGTGTATATTAGGGAATTGAATCTTTATCCATTATTTTATTTCTTCATATGAACTTTATTCCCACAATGGGAACACATGGGATCACTATATATTGAGTTAACATAACTACGAATTCTTCTTACTTTACCATTATTGTCACTTTTCCATGTTATAGAACATCCCCTACCTTCTATATTATTGGAATTTTTTTTTCATATTTTTTAACCTACTTTCAATGAATTTCCTCATTAAATATCAAGTACCTAATGTTTATAAACACAAATTATATCTTATCACTTGATTTACTCTCCATGGTAACCATCACATCCCATAACTCAAGGAGTGATGAAAGAAACAATAATGCCCACTCTGGATCTCCAAATTCCACAAAATAACTCAACCTACCCCAATCCAACACCTAATTTGACCCTATCATGGACCTAAGGGTGTTCTATATCTCTAAAGGTTGGAAACTAGGGCATATACCTCAATAAATCACACTTGGGAATGATTTTACCCATTAAAAATAAATAAATATAGAGTGGAAAATCACTAAGAATATCGCATGAATCATCTTAGAATTGAATTCCCATGAAAACCAAATAAGTAGTTTCAAAACTAGTGACTAACCAAACAAGGTATAACCAAAAATATACATCCGAATCACATCCCTAAGAAAAAAAGTAATACAAAAAAATTAGAAAAAACCTCAAGATACATGAAGGATAAAATGGATAATTCATTAAGGATCCAAGATAAATAAAGAAACCCATAAATAATAAACTGAAAACCTCATTATGAACCAAGGTAACCATCTATACTCCCCAAAAAACTGACTCCATGATCAACCCCAAAGGAATATTCCACAAGAATGAGCTCTTGAAAACAGTTTATGCAAAATCTACTTGGTCTACAGTCACTAAGTGGTTTATATAGGGTGCGAGAAAAAAATTTCAGCTAGATGTCATTAATAAATCTCTCAATCTAAATCAATTCACAAGTTATTCCATTAATATAGGTTTAAAATAATTTTCATGAATGTTTTTTTATGTTTTATTAAACCCATCTACATAAATAAAACATAAACACTTTATTAATATAAATACTTATAGTTCTATGAAATTAACTAAAAACACCCTTTTTAGAGAATGTGTTAAAATCCCCTTAAAATTATCATAGATTTAGAATTGATTTTAAATCATTTATTTTACAATATGTTTTAAAAAAAAATCATAACTTAATTTCTAAAACAATAACAAAATGAATGGGGAAAAATAATTAAAGGACATAGATATAGGGAAACCCCATGGATAAGTAATACATAAACCATATTATATAACAATAAATACTACATGAAAAAAATAACCAGCAATAGTATCCACTAAAAAAGAAAGATAATAAATATAAGGGAATTATCCCTAGGGAACTAAGGTCAAGTCACCTAAGATCCTTGTAATCTATCCTAAGAAAAACTCATCACAACCAACCATATCCAGTCCCCTGTGGGCCACTACGGAGAACTATGTCAATACCTAGTGGTAGGCCAGATCCATGAAATGTTATATTTTAGTTGGTGATGTGTGATCCAAGGCTGGGGAGAGCATGTCAAAGCCTAGAAAACTTAATCTCTGTCTTCCTTACCTAAGTACTTGAGGTTCCCATGATCAATAAAATGGGAAGGGTGAGAATTTTAAATTATTAATTCAATCACATAAAACATTAATGAAATATAAAAACATCCCTTCCCTACCCTCTAAGAACCCATTTACAAAATAATCCATTTTTATTGAAACACAACATGTTCTAAATGGAAATAACATATTTCACATGACCGAAAAGATCAAATACAATATAAATAAAGGGGATCAATCAAAAACTCTATTTATAAAATGAAAACTGGGCATTGATGCCTCATTAGAAACTTAAAACATGAAATTCATCTTTCAATAGTTTTTCAAAATGGTCCATAAATCTTTACCCAAAGTTTTAAAGCATAAAAATTCCTTTTAAAACCAAGAACAACTCAATATTTAGAAAACACCACTTTTTAAACAAAAATAAACTCAAATTCCATGAAAAACATATTTAACACACTAACTATGGAACCCAATATCAACTAAAATATGAAATCATGTTATAAAATCCAGTCATCATATAAGATTAATACAATAAAAAATCATTAAACATCAATAATAATCAAAACACCTTGAAAATACTCATTTGATTTAGAAAACTAAGTAAAATACTTAATTTATTACTTTATAAAATAATAAAAATTCATTAGATATCTAAAAAAATACATTTAAGAAATTAATTTTCAAGAGGATTTTCTTATGAATTTTATCAAACACCTAAAAATATTTAAAAATTAATTTTAACTATACACAACCTAATTTCTATCAGAAATTCTATTTATGAAAGAATTAAAAAACAACAAAGAAAGGAAAACAAATTTATCAACACAAAAACTAGTATTATTCTATAAAATTTTAATAAATAGTGTGATTATAAATCTTAATCACTCAAGGCATGATAAAGAAACCCAATCACATAGAAATATCTACCTTAAAACAATGAAAATGCATCAACTTTGACGAAAATTACTAGATAATGCCTCAATATGAGATTCACTAGCCCTAGACACAAAAAGTCACAATTTAATACTAAAACCTTGGTCTATGTTTAAACATCTATAAAATTTATGTCTATGACCAATCATTAGTGTCTAGATCAGAGATTCCACTAGGACATCAGACATACCTCCCTGTACACCAGAGGCATTCATCTAGTAGTGAGGGTTATGGGCATTACCGAGAGGAGACTATACCCCCATATCAGAGTGTGTAATAACAAGAGATAACTAAAAATCATCTAATATATTAAATAATCATATTTCATAAGAATGAATAAATAAAAGAATTATATAATAGATGGAATCTGAAAGCATAAAATAATACAAAATCACATTCCTTCCAACACACATAGACTAATCACTTAATTGGATGATAAGATAAATGATATAAATAAAAGAATATATATAAGAGGCTCAAATATATCCATGAACCATACCTCATCCATATCATAACTCTTTAGAAGCTATCTAGATGAATGATCCAACCCTTGGCCTCTACCAAACCTGATCCTACGAATAATGAAGATCTGCTTGGGTACCCAATTGTCATGGATACCCAAACATGATGTATGCATAACTTAGTAGAGAACCACCAAAATTGTTCCATGTATAAATTTTAAATGTAGTGCATGTTCATGTGATATGATCAGTAAAAATAATAATAAATAGATTATGGAAGCATAAATAAATAACTCCGATCAATCTTTGGGTTTTAACATGACACTTGGGATTGACTATACCTTCTTCAACAAATGTTGGAGTGTCTTTAGGAATAATACATCACCTCAAGGGGATACATATCATACCCATCGATACCATGTAAAATATTCTCATAAGTGAAAATAATAAATCTTAATACATCATAAGAATCCCATTTATGACCAATTAATGTCACAGTATCCTAATAATAACCTAGAAATCACTTCATATTTGGATCAAATTTGATATACTAGGCATTATAGGAATCTAATATGATATCAAATATGAAACCATATCCTAGAAATTCTAGGCATCACATAAACATAAGCATTCTCATCACTAAATCCTAGGAATTACCAAGAATGTCACATAATCTCAGGCATCACTAGAGACAAAAGGTCAATAATCACCTCATAAATCACCACTAGACATCTATCTAGATCCTATAAATAATTAGAAATATCTCTTCAATTTATTATTTATAATGTTAGATCATAGGAATCACTAGGGATGTCTCTAAACACTGAGTATATACATTATATCATAGGTAGGTAATATTTGTAATCCTATCATCAATCATTTTTAGATCCTAGGGAGGTAATCCATAGAATATTTCATTAATCATATATGTATCCTTTAAAGGTAATCCCAGGAACCCATAATTATATATTTGGGGGCCCGAATCATCCTAGTAACATATTATGATAACAATAATCATAAAAACATGGGTTGGACACCTACCCATCCCTTATTTTATAACTAAGGTTGACCTCTCGTGTGAATGACCTGCTATCATCACTATATCCTTACCAAGATCACTTTATTAATTTAGATTCTTAGGTGACCCCCACAACCATATATACCAGATCTACTAGAATTAACCCTATATAGGGTCCACATATATAATAGTGTCACCCTATAAGGTCCCCTAGGTCGCATCATACATGGAAAAATGTGTTACTCTATCTCATTCCCAACTCAATGGGTCAACATCCATCACAAAAAGGGTAAAAAATCCCTTGGCATAATAATAACCATATCATAAACTCACTAGCCTCCTAATCTAATCCCTAATGGAATCACTCTAAAAAGTTTGTACAAATCCTGTCTCACATCCCAATCCACCCTTGGTTGGTCCTCTCACTAAACCTATCCATAAATATCACCCAAGGAATTTCTATCTCATTATCAATTTCAAAAGTGGGTGGACCACTCACCCATTCTCTCATCTCCACTAGTCCAATGTATCTAATACTTCTTAAGGGTCCACTAAGACCTACTTGGGCCATGAATTCTCATCTTATCACAAATCCCCACTAAAGGGGTCCAAAAAAACATATCTATGTTCACCATAATCACTATTTTTATTTAAAAGTCACCCCTTAGGGTCTGAGTATCATAATTCAAATCATCATAATCAAGGTCTCGGCCATTCGTGGACAAGGCATTATGATAGTGCATAAGGTTCCATCATGGACCTTATAACCTTTTTTATTATGTTCACAAGTATTTAATTTTATTTAAACAATTTATATAATTCAATCAGGTCAATCATTATAGTGGATTCATTTCATGTCACATTCCATATAAATAAAATTAATTTACTAAAAGGGGTATTTTCAAGGGACCACCTACCTCAACTCGGAGTTAGCATCCCATTAGATTCAAAGCCCGACCACCATTGTAAAAGATTATCCCAGTTTAAATGGTTATATTCCACAAATATGAGGCCCTAATTACATTTATAGTGTGTTAGTTAATTAACAATTAATTACCAATTAATTATATAATTAATTTATACTGAATAAATAATAAACTATTCTCCCCCATGTTTTATTTATAAAAAAATCCGGCAAGAAAGTGATATAAAATCCATTTTTCTCAAAATAAAAATAAAAAACCTTACCCTTACATGAGGGGGGTATCCTACATAAGGGTAACCTTTTTTAACCTTACGTAACCCACTTCCCCTGACTGTTGTTTAAGGGTTACTCGTGTTACCCTTATGTATCCCTAACCCTACATAAGGGAAACCATTATTAACCTTATAGAGAATTAATCATATATGTATATACATACATACAAAATAACACACACACACACATGTATATATATTATCTTTCATACTTATTCTTCACATATCACACACCTCACAAAAAAAAACACTTTTATACTTCTTCAAAAACATTTATTAAATTTAAAACACAAAAATAAAACCCCATTCTACCAGCATATCATCCATCACTAATCAAAATCCCATAGAAAATTCAAAATGACAAATTTAAATGGGTATGCAGTAAAAATCAAAACAACTGGCTAACCTTATGTTTTATTGTTGAAGTTCTAAGATTGAAATCACTCTTAAAGGTTGTTGCATCTTGATCCGACCAGAATCAAGCCCTCTAGTGGTGTTTACCCCTTTATATTTTCTATCCTAGTTTAGAAAAGGCATTTAGGGGATTCCAATCCTCCCCACATCACACAAAATGAGGGACTATAAAAATTTGGAAATAATTATAATTAATTTATTAAATTAATTTTATTAATTTAATTTAATTCAATCACACACATAGATAGTCTGACCCCAGTACCGAAACCCAGACCAAGTTTATACCTCGACTAGGAAAAACCCCCAATTATAGACTAAACCATGAAATTATTTTTCGTAACTAAAACTACATTTAAAATATATCAATATTTATATAAAAGGAATATTTAATATTCTTTTGATAAATATTATAATATTTCAAAAAAAAAAATTCCCTACTCAAAATATCACCAAATTTCATCCCAATGGTAAAAACCTTATTTTATGATCAAAAAAATATATAGAAAATATTTATGATATTTTTTACCATGAAAAATTACCATTTTACTCCTCATATGCACTGTGGACCAAAAATTAAAGTTTCTACTAAATTTAACATCCTATAAAAGTTTGGGTCATTACATCCTACATGCCCCCTTAGGTGCGAATGAGAACAAGCATTAAAAAATTATAGTAAGGAGAATAGAAATGATTGAACAACCTTGAATAATACTAGTGGAATTGAGAGGTGAGGCCAAGAATCTAAGTAATAATAAGAGGGAGTCATGTCTAAAAATATATCCAAGGTTCTTATGTGAAATATGAAGAAAGGAGACCCCAAGGGGGGGGGGAGGGTTAATTATATAAGGAAAAAACTATAATTTCACAAAATTATAACTGGGAATAGGAATATCATGATGCAGACTCCACTATCACAGTTTGACATGCCTCCAATAAAGAGGCACATAATCATGGAATCACTGCCCAAGTCACAACAAAGGGAAACTCTACCTTAATGGTGTGACAAACCTACCCTAAAAAATAACCCATATACTTGGGTCACGGAATGGTGATACATCCCTTTGTAGTGAAATAATAACCCCATACGAAGACCCTAAAAGTGTGATCCTTAAACATAGTACCTACTCTTTATAGAATGATGTACTCCCATAGTAATATGAGGGATACAGTATTGGCAGTACTAAGGAAAAAATACAGATCATGGTGTAGCCTTCTCTGGCCATGGCATGACCTTCCTTGGTCATAGCATGAATTTTTGCAGTCCTTAACTACAACATTCAAATAAATCCAAAGAAACCTAAAAACATATGTTCCAAATTATAGATAAAACTCAATAAGTAAAATTGAAATAAAATAAAGAAAGGGTAAGGGTGTGAAAATTATACCCATCATATCATTTTCTATCCCCAAAAAGTCCCCAAATATTTAAGTATAGAGAACTAAAAATGACTCAACAATGGAAGAAGAAAATCAGATGATGAAACTCCCCAACCACCCAAGACATAGGGAACTAATAAATCAAAATATCTCTCAAATTACACCAATGATACCCAAATATCCCTAGCCATAACAAAATTGATATACACTAAAATAAAACCAATGGATATTATCAAAATTTGAGACCTATAATTGGTCTCCCCACTATTTAAGGTTTACTTTAACATAGTGAGATAAATAAAAATAATACACCCCAAGAAAAATCACCATTAGGAATAAATCATACAAAATATTAAAATTTTATAAACAATTTACTAAACATAAATATATCATGGAATAAACACTAACTAATTGAATAATTCAAACATTTAAACACACGACAAACATGTATGAACAATTCAGAAATAAAATCTAACTATAAACCCTTTTATAATTTCATCTTTAACATTATGAACATTCCATAATTGTGAATATAAACAATTTATATTCATTCCAATATAAACTCTTTCATATTTATCAATATATAGAATTCCCATTTTAAATATATGATATTATATTAATTATAAACTATTTATAATCCAATTTCTATTATGAAATTTTTTTACATAATATAAATATCATATAATTAATAATTATTTAAACATTGATCATATCAATCAAAACACTTTTTTATGTGGATTAAATAATATCCAAATAAGGCACATTTTTTTTTGAATAATTCAAAAAATAATTATTAACAATTAATAATTTAAATATAAAAATTATATATTTTAGATTTATTTCATATTTTATAACCCTTTATAAATTATTTCTCATGTTTTATAAATAAATACTTTTATTTCTAAATCATAAGTCATACCATATTATTTAGTTAAAAAGAATTTCAAATATTAGCATTTAATATTTAAGAAAAATAAAATTTTGATAAAAATTGAATTAATTAATTATAAACCACTTATAATTAATTAATTTCTTTATAAATTTATTATGAGTTAAATATTCCAAAAACACCATTTATAATGATTTATAAAAATTTTATAAACCGATAAGATCATTTAATAATTTTAAAACAATTTTTAAAAACATTATTATTTCAATTAATGTAGAATCCATATTCTACATAAGGGTGTAATCCCTCAACCTTTATATAGGCTGTTTTGGAGACTTTATGTGAAGGAAAGTCACTAATAACTATCACACAACTTAAAATTAACATGCTGCATATAGGTAATAGGGAAGTTACCATTATGTGGGTAATTTATGTAAAGCGAACCCAAGAATTATAATTCCCAAAAAGGTAAAAAATACTCTACATTTTTATAGATCCTTTTAAGAATGCATAACCTCAACATATATTTTTAAAATATTGTATAATTTTTTTGTAATAATAGAAAAATCATGATTAACCTTATGTGAACCTATTCATGTAAAGGTGAGTCATGAGTTAGCTTTACGTAACATTTTTTAAAACCATAACTACATTTATGCATAAGGGTAAGAATTATCATACCTTTATATAATACATTTATAGAAATAATTTGCATATGGGTTACAATCTAGACTACCTTTAATTGAACCCTCCATGTAAAGGTATGCCTTAGGTTTCCTTGTTTGAATAAAGGTAATATAGGGTTAACTTTAATAAATTATTAATGTCTACATATAGATGATTCCTTGTGTACCTTTATTTATCCCATTTATGTAAGGGAAAACCATTTTTCCATATTTTAAAAAATACAGAAAAATGATGCATTGTTTTTGGATTCTTCTTCATTTAAATTAAATATTTCATATATTTAAATCATGGTTTTTATTTCATACCATTGAACAGTTTTGTTAGATTCTAATAATAATTATAAGATGAATAAGGAGTGATTAGAACAACTTTACTAAGGATCTCCTATGAAATAAATATGAAAATAGATATGAAAAATAGAAATAAAGAATTACTATAAGTGGAACACCTTTATACAAAGATTTTCTTATATATATCCATCTTCATATTCATTCGATTAAGATTACATAAAGGAATAAAAAAGAAATAACCTCTTTATAGTGTATCTATGTGTTGTGCTTGAATCATCTATTGTATGGATGAGATCCATGCTTCCTCCATGGTAGGCCGGAGCCTCTTACATATAGGAAAAAGTCGAATAAAGATTTGGGTGAGGATGAGTCTCAACCTGGCATGAAGAAATCACACCCACGAACACTGGAATCACATGGAAGTTCTATATATAACTCCTTAAGAAGATCCTTAGGTGTTTTTTCATTTATTCATGCATTATAATTCATGAATAAATGTTATGTAAAGTACATGTGTTATATACATGAATGAAAATCAATTATTTCATTGCATTTCATGTAAAGATTTAATAAATGATATCTTTAAGTGAGTTGAACTATTTGAATATCAACACACTTAATATTTGTGTTTTTATATGATCAAAGGAAGTAGCATGCATGAAATATTATTTTATGCATGTATCTTTATATCTCAAAATTATGTATCATAGTTTTATAAATCCCATGTATATGGATTTCGAGCATATATATCCTTAAAAAACTTACTTAAAAAATATATCGAGGTATTCTATATTGTAATAATTTTGATCATAAGTCTTTATTTGATTATATGAATTTGTTTATTCTATAATACTTTAGCATCTGACTGTAATCATTTTTCGTCTGTCTTACTGATTGTATGACTTTCTTGATCATAAATATTTATTCTTATTATAATAATTTACTTCTAATGTAAGGCTTTATAATATGAATTCAACTTGAGTATTATTTCTGTTTGAAAATATTTACTATAATACTTTATTATAATCAAATTTAATTTTAAGTCCTTATCTGCTCATAATTATTGAATGTAAGACCTTTTTTAATCATAAGTCTTTCAAACATAAGATTTTTTAAAACTACAATTTCTCTTAAACTTAAGGCTTTAGCGTAAGAATTCAGTACTTAGAAGGACTTGAATATATGACTTCAACACATCTAAAAATACTTAAAATTGAATAGAAATATCTTATAAAAAATACATTTTGAACTTTAAAATGATTTATCTTTACACCTCAAGAAAAATAATTGGAAACAAAATTGAGGGATTTGTGTTCATTAAAACTTAGGATAAAATGGGCTTTGTTGGAACAACATTAGTGTGTCCAACATGATCCTTTTCTCCTAGAACTATTTTACATCCCTTAACTTGATCATTGAGGCATATTATGGATCTATTATGGTTAAATTTTGAATGGGTGAAGTTGCATACCAGATAGGTGGGTTTGGGGGTTCTCTCAATTTAGGAGTTATCTAGCTTTCCAACCATAGAGGTTGAGTTTGTGTAGTGTGATTGGAGATTTTTATCTACACTATATATTCAAACTAAGGGGTAAAATAAGATGAACACACATATGATTTAGTGTGGTCATTGAGAAGGTATGAGATTGGAAAAGTGGAAACGAAAGTTAACTCAGAGAAATTATCCTAGGAGTTTCTCTTTTATCATTAATTCATTCTGTCTACATCCTACGTGTGCATGTTTATTTTATATTTTCATTATATCAAAAAAAATCCCCACTTTTACCTTAACTTCTTAAACATATAAAAATACTAAAATATTAATAAGTGAATTAGAGTAGTTAATAATCAATAAATCTAATCATGAGAGACAAACCTTGTCAACCACTATATTGTACTATGAGATAATAAATATTATTATGTACCACCCTATGATAGGTGAGTCAAAATCAATAATCATTTCTTGGGAGCCAATTTTATCACTTGATATTTCTTTCACTTTTGTAAATAATTTTTTCTATTTAAAAAACATTAAAAAATAGTTCATTTTCCCATGATGTATTTAAACTCTTATTATTATTCATGGAATAACTATTCACAAGTTCAAGAAGAAGAGGTTTATGATAAATGATAATTTTAGTTGAAAGATATTACATTATACATGCATAATTTAAATTATTAAATTATATATATATATTAGAATACCAGTGATCATCATACAAACAAAAATTAAATTATCAATAATAAGAATAAGTGGTAGAAGAGATTATGCCTATTTATTTTTAAATTTTAAAAACCCAATGAGGATAAGAAAAACAACTTAAAGATCTACCATCAGACTTTTCTATGTAATTTATAAAATAGGTTTCTGACTAATCCTTATAATAGAGGCAATAAATGAAATATATTTTATTGATTTCCATTTCGTTTTATACCCTCACATTTATTAATTAATTAAGTTATAAATAGATTTTTAATTTAAGGATAATTTCATTGGATCTTATGAATATATCATAAAATGGAAAAAATTCTAAATTTAATTGATTTTTTTGGAATTCTAGGAATGGGAAACTATTGATAATCCATGGATGTTTTGTTTTTATGATGAATAAGAATCTTACTGAGTAATTAAAGAGGAGAATCTTGAAAAGACCATATGTAATGATTCCCATTTGGGATGCGTAAGAGTTTCCAGCTTTACATTTAAAGGCTACTCCATTGACCGAGTGATATGTAAATGAAATGCCTTCATTTTAGATATTAAACAATTTATATATAAAGGTCAATTTGATAATACATAATATTTACATGTGGATACACTAATATGTAAGGACAATTACTTTACCATTTAGGGGAGAATTTTTACAAAGATGATGCACCAATATGTAATGGAATTTTCCTTTTCCATTTGAGGTGAACTGTAGATCTTCCCTAAGGTACATAAAGGTTTCTTGTATGAAAAATAGGTTTGTAAAGGTTAGAAATAAACATATAAACTTATAAAAGGATTAATTTGAATGACATGATACATAAATTCCAACTTCAGTTCCGAATAAGATACCCAAAGGTTTTTTAATTATAAAAATAAAAAAATTTAAAGTCATGTGTGACTTAAGTATTTGAAAAAAACTCAAGAAACTTAATAATAAACACACCATGTGAAATTTGTTCTTGTGAAAATAGGAGGAAAATATCATGGAATTTAAACTCTTGATGAAGGAATTAAAATATCATTTTTCACGTGTAAGGATCATACTTCTTGGGTTATTACAATATATTCCCTTACACATCAAGTTTCTAGGATACATAAATTTAAATAATTTCACCCTCCATTACAAGAAATATTTGAAACCATATCCTCTTGGTTGAGGAGATGATAATAGATTATGATTTTTACTGGTTTTATTGTTTTACTATAATCCATTTTATATTTTTAATTGAAGTTTTATTTATTCCTATCTTATATTTTTTGTACTTGTGATATTCACTATGATCTTTAATATTAATGATGGTGAAGAACTAACCTGAGGGATCTCCTGAGGGAATAATCTAGTGAAGAACCCAAGTAATTATTTTCTCTTGTTTAACTATATCTTATCTACTTTGGGTTCTTATAATAATTATCAATGGTGGTAAATGTTGATATTTTTTCCTCATCAAGGTTATCTTATGATAAAATTATTCTCCTAACACTATTTTTATTTCCTTCACTTGATCATTATGGAATAATATGGATTTATTGTGGTTAAATTTTAAATTGGCATGATCTTATATATATAAGGTGCTTTAGGGGTGATCTCGATTGAGGATCCCTTTTATATTTCCCACCATTGAGGAGGATTATGTTCAATGTACATAGAAATTATTAGGAACATTGTACATTCAGACCAAGGGGTAGAGAAGTATGACCACACATGCGATGGATAATGATCATTGAGCAACTAAGATACTAGTAAAGAGAAAATTATGGTTTACTCAGGGAATTTCTCATAAGAGTACATAATTTCACCTAAATTCATTCTATTTCCATCTTACATATATATGATTATTTTTCATTTTAATTCCATCACAACCAAAACCAACACCTTCCCATTACTCTTATAAAAATATATAAATATCAAAAATACTAATTTTTTAATTAGAGTAGCGAGTAATTGATAAATATTCTCAATAGAGATGGACTTGGTTAACCATTTTTATTTATTATGAGAAAATAAATATTATTTTGTACTACCCCATGATAATTGAGTCACTTTAACCACCCACGGTGAAGATATACCTTCAAGAATACAATATCTATAATTTCAAACCCTATAGGCCTCCTCCTATAATCAAAACGGGACTTCTAAAACTCTCGAGCTCCCTTCATCTTCTCACAAATAAATTAAAACTTATATATTTTATTCTAAACTAATCCTAGTCAAATAATTGTTGAATTTATATCCTATATACAATGAAAAAAAATGATATTTAAGTTTAACATCATAACCCATATCACTCTATGGTAACCAGATTAGATCTTCATGTAACCTCAATAATGCCACCCCATAATCTAGATATAACATTATCAATATTTAAATGTTCATATAACCCCATTTTTCTTATATCTTATAATCCTATTAAGTGAAAAAATAAAAAAATCAATTTAATTATTAACCTAATTTAGGAACAATGCTTTTCTTGAGGATAACTCATGTTTTATAAGGGCTGCATAATGGTAGTTCCCTTTTTATACATGTAGTGTAAAGGTAGAAATTTATTTTCAAAGGATGTGTAATGGTACCTAGGTTATTTTTAAGGGTAATATGGAATTTAAATTTCCCACTCAAGGGTAACTTTGTAGTTGCGTAAGGGTACCTATGCACTATGTAAGGGTAAATATGAGCTACGTAAGGGTAGTTCCTAGACTGTGTAAGGGTAACAACTAAATGATAAGGGTTATTTAAGGGTAAAAAAGTGTTTAAAAAGGGTGAATATGGGTAAATAATCACCCTCATGTGATATCTAAGAGATGTGTAAGGGTAAAACTATGTTACCATTGCACAATTCCTTTTTTTGGGGAAAAATTTTTCAACCCTATTTTCTACTTTTCCTTACCCGAAATGAACTTAAAATGCGTTTGATGATTTTAAATACCTTAAATTGTGGTAATGGATTCTTTTTTACTCCTTTTAAGGTTGTAATACATTTATAAATGATTTTAAACACTCTACATTCAACATCCATTTTAAAGATAAATTAAATGGTGAATTTAATTTGCAGTTCTTAATGCCCTAGACCTGTATGTAGTTTAACTTCTTCCAAAATATCTGAACCTTACTATATTTTGTTTTTGAATTCATTCTTATTTCTATGATGTATATAAAACCCTTAAAATATAATCTATAAATTCCTCCTTGATTGAACCAGGTTCTTTTTCTCTGTAAAGTACTTTAGTTTCCAGGCATGGTAAACACCTCTCTATCTCCTCTATTCTTGAGAGTAGTGTTTTTGTAGGAATAAATTCTAGGTATCATATGTCTAGTTTAGTTTTAAAAATAATATTTTCCTGAGATTTTGGAAATTAAGGATAAATAATTATTAAATGATAATATTCTTGTAAGGGGGGACACCCTTAGGTTACATTACTTTAAATGCACTTGATCCTTCTATATTCTTTCCATTTTTAATAAAATTCTAACATATAAAAAATAAAGAATTATAATATCATGTATATATAGGATTTTTCTAGAGATATAATATTATTATCATATGTAAATTATGATTTTATCTAGGGAAGAAATTTTATCTCATTCCATAATTTAAAATGAAAATTTGGAATTATCAAAGACATGGAAAGTAATATCACATGTGATGTTTCATTTATTTTTGGAAATACAATAGTTATAACCAGTAATAAGAATCATTGGAGAGTGGTAGGAATTTACTAACACACAAATTATTTTTGGTTAATTATTCCTTGAATAACCTTGAATTTTTTGTCAATGACTTTGAGGTTGGAAGTTTCTTACCATTTGGGGATCACATATACACATGTTTTCCTTGATAGAATTATTGTGTTGGTGTATCTTGATATCTGTGATTGATTGTGAACACATGTGGTGTGGGTGTGGCCCATGATACTTGTTTCTGATGCTTTACTCCATGAGTATTTTTTAGCTTGTTTGTATAGGTTTTATGATGATCACATGTATATGTGTTTCTACAATATTCTAATGATTATATTATTTCCTTATATTCTCTACCTTTTTATGTATTTTACCTTTTAATCAGAGGTATCTTTCTTGGTGCTCAGAATAGACTAACCATTGTGACACGATTTTACCTTATAGGGGGAGTACAGATGACTTGTGATGATGGAAATGATGTACCTAAGAACATGGTTGAGATATGATGATTCCATGGGATACCATGTTGAGGATGCACTCGATACCTAGAAATAAAGAACTAGGTTTCTCGATGCCTAGTGATTTACGAGTAGCTATGACACCTGTTGGGTCACTGGTATGTATATTTTAAGTTTTTATTTATCTTTTATTTAATTATTAGGTTTCCAAGGTTTTGGGGGTTGTAATTGTATTTTTTGGGGAAAATAGGCCCTCGTGTATGGTTGACACACTATTTGTCTAACTGTGTGGCTAACTGTTTGATGGTGGCTATTTGGGGGACAATATGATTTTTCATGTTTGTAGAATGGTTTTTCAAACCATGCATGACCTAGGGGTAACTGTGTGGCCCGGTTTTTGGGAGAAAAAAGCACCCACATGGTTAGAGAATGATTTTTCTAACAGTGTTTCCAAACCATGTGATTTTTCTATCTCATTAGAAAATGTCTTTTTTCCAAATTACCCTCAAAATGTTTATATCCTTTGGGATTAATTTTCTCCCCCATTACATGTGAAACCCATTCTCCAAGCTTTGGAGCTTCTTCTTATTAGTTGTTGGTAGATTATTCTTGGATCCGAGACATTTTAACTGTAACACCCGAGACTTTTATGTTATATAAATCATCAAAGGAATCTTTTTCTACACAACACTTGCTTGGCTTGCTTTACACGCAATTGCGACCTTCCTCGATAGCTTGCGTCGTACGCAATACCGAGTTTCACTAAACAAAAATATGCTATTAAAACTAGCCGTTATGAATAGTAATAACCACTTTTTGAAATTTTATAAATTTTATTTTTCAAAATGGACTTCATTTTTGGACTCAGAATATCGAAATTAGCCTAGGGTGAAATTTTGGTATTTTTCTGAAAACTTTCAATTTTTGATGAATAGTGAAACCACTAAGTGGTAGGTTAAAAACTGAATTTTGCATAAAACTTAATTTTACCGCTTATGTGATTGGAATTTCAAAAATCCGAGAGACACGGTTAATATCAAGGACTAAAATGTGGTTCAATGAGATGAAAATAATTTTTTGGTGAATAGTAACTTTTTACTTTTTTTACCGCGGTTAATAGTAAATGGGGTAACTAAGGGTAAATATGATATTAATATTACCCTAACACATGTCCTAATTCTATTGGACAAGTGTAATTCGACCAAAAACAAACTTAGGAATAAAATATGACCATTTAGGCCCACTTGGATTAGATTAGGACATTTATTATTAATTTATTTAAAGAAGGGTTAAAATAGTTAAAATCAAAGTTTAATAAGTAAATCATTTTTAATATAGGGCTATACATAAGATAAATTCGATTGTAAATATTCATTAGAAAGCTAAAAAGATTTCCTACATGATGGTATTTTATTTGTAATTTTGAGACATCAAATAATTTAATTTATTTATGACACAAAGATGATGCAGTAATTATCTTATTAATGAAATATTAACAAAATTGATAATATAAATACCAAAATAAATGTAATTTGAGACTTTTTATGAATTCAACTAATTTTCTAGGTTACTATGATATATTAGTGTTGATTTAATCAACTTGGTTCGAACATATAATTCTGTTATGACTTTCACAAAAATCATATATCAAATAGTGTCAAAATTGACACAAAATAGTTTTTAAATAAAATATTATATTATTAATTGTTATTTTATTCCTAAAAATCTAAGGTTCGGCCAAATGACTTATATAAGGATATATATATTAATAATAAACAATTTGGGGTTCGTTTGGCATGTTATAGTAAGTGTATTAACCATATAGTGAAAGAAAACAAAAAGACACTGTAAAAGTTAAATTAATTAACTTAGAGTTAAATCTAATTGATAAGGTTAAAATAATACCCTAAACTTGTCTAAATCCTAGTGGTTGATAGTATTTCGACCCATCCCCACTTTAGATTCGAAATAAGACCCTTTGGAACCATTATAAACCGATTTTGACTTTAATATAAAATAATATTTTGAGATATTCCTAAGGTGCCCCTCTCCTCCCTTATAAAAGGGCACCTCCTCCCCCTCCTCCTCACACCAATTTGAGAACTCAAGCTCGGCCAACCCCTGCCATTTTCCCTTCTCCACTTCCCTAGAATAATCCTAGAGGTCCTGGTATTCTCCAAAGACCAATCTTAGTTCCTTAAGTGGAGGATTCAAAAAGGCGTTCCAAAGAAGAGGTAATATCCATTACCGATCTTTTCAATTTCTTTCTTCTTCAACTTCTTCTTCTTTAGTTGTTTCATGATAAAGTAATAACATCAGTATTACTTACATACTGATATGTTATTATAAATATGAAACAACCCTAATTCACCTTATATCCATCCTACGGAAAAATGAAATCACCGCGCGTGCGTACGTACGGAATACCGTCTCCACGCCGTGGTGTAATCTATTTTCCACCATCACCTTACAAGGATGGGTATAATGGTGTAATCAGTAACTATATATTATTATTATTAAGTAATATTGATACTTAAATAATATATATATATACTCCAATACAATTCCACGATCATAGGAACGATATCATCACTCGTGCGTACGTACGGAATACCGTCTCCACGATGTGATGCGACTCGTTCTACATGATCTTCATTTCATAATGATTATATAAATGAATTGAATGAATGAATATGGTATATACTACACTAATACCATTCTGGAAATGAATTATCTATAACCTAAAGATAAGAATAAGAATTTATTCGACAAAACACGCATAAGAACAAAAAGTTATAAAGACCCGAGTAACAAGTAACAATGAAATATTACTAACAAGAAGCTAATAATATGACCATATATGATCTCATATCAATATGTATGATTCTGGAATAAGTCAATAACATTATTTAAACCATTATACAGGAGCTTAGGACACGAACAAAGCAAATCGGACCTAAGGTAAGGGAAATATCACAATCTCATTTTTATCCGAGATTGTTTATTCGTAAGTATTTACTGGGGTGTATTTTATCATCCACATCCATGTTCCCTCAATATGAAATATTGTTTCCATCCACTTGCAATAGTTTAAATCCAATTTTACCCTTAGGTGAGTTTTTAGTAAAGAATATGAAAGGAATCTTTTGTCGTTTTTCCGTACGAGGTACTTTTTGACTTTTCCGACAAAAGTACGAAGAATGTTTTTTTAACTTATACGGCATGAATGGATTTTTAAAACATTATTTCCAAGAAGCTTCCTTTACAAGTTTTCAAGTTTATTTTTAATCAACTTCTTTTAGTTTATAATTGTATGACATGTTAAGAAAAGAAAAGTGTTTTTGAAAAAGAAAGGATATTTTCCTCAAGAATGGAGTTCAAGTGTTTTATCAAAATTATTTTACATCTAAGATAATAAAGGGTTCTGTTTTTATCCCTTTAATTACATTGATTTAATTATGTTGTGAGGGAATTATTTTTATGAAGTCATTTGCCTTATATGATTTTATGATGTCATGATGTTTCAAGAATCCCATTTTTGTTACATGTGTTATGCGATGATGTATGTTTTATGATTATGTGGCACACATAAGAAAGGATTCATTATAAGATGGGTGGGACCTATATCTCCCTCCAATGCATTGGGTAAAGATTTTATATCTCATGAGATAGACATGGCTGGAACGGAAGGTTATTTCGGTTCAGTGATACAGGACTGAAACGAGGAGTGAACTCGGTTCAGAAAGGGACTTCGTCCACTAAGATAGTCTTGGCAATGAGTCATGACTAACAAGAAATGATTTTCCATGATTATGTGTGCATGCCACAAAGTTTCAAGTTTTATGTTATGATTATGGGGATCTCATTTTCACTTCTATGATTTATTCCATGTTAAGATATTATGATCTCTTTTGCAGGTTTTGATTTTCAAAAAGATATGATATGATTTTTATTTCCTTTATTTGCCCTTGCTGAGCATTTGAGCTCACCCTTTTATGTTTTCTTTTCCCCAGGTCAGGAAGATGGATATTAAGTAGAATATGCTAAAAGGGACCCTAGATATGATGAAATAAATGGGAGACACTATAGAAGATTTATGAACCAGTTGTTTATGTTTCCCAGTTTCTAAAGGCACTATACCTATACGGTCCTTTGTGGTTTTGTCATATGTTGTAATAAGTGTGATTCAATTTTGAAGTATTAACAATGTATGTAAAGTGTGGGTCGTTATAGTTGGTATCAGAGGAAAGGTATAGTCAACCTTTGGAAACTAGGATGTGAAATCCTTAGTAAGAACCCTAAGAATAAGTCTAAGCATAGAACACAATCTTAGAAATGGCCATGAATAACCTAGGATAAGACCATAAGCATGAAAATTTTATTCTTGAATTATGTGGTTTCCTATTATAATTAGTGTTGCTCACACTATTCTTCTTGGTTTTAGTCAATGGATGGAACCCGAAGGAACCGTGTTAATGCGGAATGCGATGGGCAATGCAATGATTGTCCCCCTGAGCAACCAAACGATATGGGAGCTGGAATGCAAAATCTTGTAGCCATGCTCACACAACTTTCTCAAGCTATGAATCATGCAGGATTTCCAAACGAGCAAAGGAGGGAGCAACATTATGTTGAATCCTTCATGAGGCAGCGTCCACCTTCTTTCAGCGGGTCTACTGATCCATTAGTTTCTGAACAATGGATTAGTACTACTGAAAAGATATTTTCAGTTCTTCAATGTTCTGAACATGATAAAGTCATCCTAGCAGTGTATCGTTTGGAAGGAGATGCTGATCAATGGTGGAATCTTGTTAAGAATACGAGGCAAAGGGATGAAATTGAGTCTATGGAATGGGACGAGTTCAAGAACTTATTTTTCAATAAGTACTTCCCTCGTATTCTCCGAACAAAGATGGAGAAAGAGTTTCTTGAACTGAAGCAAAGGGATGATGAATCTGTTGGTACCTATGAAGCAAATTTTACAAGACTGGCAAGGTACGCTTCTGCTATTATTATCCAACCTGAGAGTAAGATCGATCGATTCTTTAGTGGCTTAAAACCAAGTCTTCGAAGGGCGTTAGCCATAAGAGACTTCAATAGCTACGAGGAAATCGTTCGATGTGCTCTCAAAGTCGAGATGGAGATTGGAGTAACCCATCAGTCACATGGGTTTGATAAGAAGAGGAAGATGGAATTCAAAGAAAAATCTAAAGAGCACACAGAAAAGAAGATGAGATTTTCCTTATGCTCAAAGTGTGGAAAGAAACATGGAGGGAGTTGTCTTAAAGGGACAAGTAAATGTTTTAAATGTGGAAAGGAAGGTCATCGGGCATTTGAATGCCGTGATAATGGGAAGAAGATGTCTAATGATGCAAACAAAGGAAGGGATACACAGAATGAACCTGCTACACTTCAATGTTTCAAGTGCAAGGAGATGGGGCATTATGCCAATCAATGCCCAAATCCAAGGGTTGATGATGATGGTCGACGTCAACAAACTCTTAAGGCTAAAGAAAAAGGAAAGTCACATGCAATTTCTATCAGCGATGTGGAGTACGATAACGATGTGGTGAAAGGTACACTTACCATCCACTCTAAAGTAGCAAATGTTTTATTTGATTCTGGATCCACCCACTCTTTTATTTCTGAAGACTTTTCTAAGGGTATCACCGTACTACCTCAACAATTAGATGTTGAGTTAGCTGTGACAACACCTAATGGCACATCAATCGCATCAAAAGTTTATAATTCTTCTCCGATCGAAGTTTGTGGGAAAGTGCTTCCTGCAAATCTTGTGATCCTTCCTTTAGTGGAATTTGATGTGATTCTTGGCATGGATTGGCTTTCTCTACATGGAGCTCATATCAATTGCCAAAGAAGGGAAGTCACATTTCATACTCCAGATCAATCTACGATCGTATACCAATGCAAGGATGAACATAACCTTCCAGTGGAAATTTCTTCCATCTTATGGGTATTGATTCCACTAAATGAAGGTTATTTATCTCAAATAGTTGGTGAGAAACTCACGATTAAGAATATGCCCATTGTACGGGAGTTTGATGATGTCTTTCCGGAGGAATTACCGGGTCTTCCACCAAATCGTGAAGTTGAGTTTTCAATAGAACTCGTACCGGGTGCTTTGCCTATTTCAAAGACACCTTATAGAATGGCCCCAATTGAGTTGCAGGAATTGAAGAAGCAACTCCAAGAGAATCTTGATAAGGGATTCATACGCCCTAGTGCGTCACCTTGGGGAGCACCTGTTCTATTTGTTAAGAAGAAAGATGGATCAATGAGACTCTGCATTGATTATCGAGAACTTAACAAGATCACTATCAAGAACAAATATCCTCTCCCACGCATTGATGACTTATTTGACCAACTACGCGGAGCTCAATACTTTTCCAAGATTGATCTTCGTTCAGGGTATCATCAATTAAGGGTCAAAAGGGAGGATATACCAAAGACGGCTTTCCGTACAAGGTATGGACACTATGAATTTATAGTGATTCCATTTGGTCTTACTAATGCCCCTGCTATCTTCATGGATCTAATGAATAGAGTCTTTAGAGACTATCTTGATCAATTTGTGGTAGTCTTTATAGACGATATTCTTGTCTATTCAAAGAGCAAGGAAGAGCATGAAGATCACTTGAGAATTATATTGAAGACCCTGAGAAAAGAGAAGCTTTATGCCAAATTTACCAAGTGTGAATTTTGGCTTCAAAAAGTTTCATTTTTGGGTCATATAATCTCAAAAGAGGGGATATCTGTGGATCCAGCAAAAACAGAGGTTATCGAAAGATGGTCAAGACCAACAACAGTAACTGAGATCCGAAGTTTTCTTGGTTTGGCTGGTTATTATCGACGTTTTGTAAAAGATTTTTCACGATTATCTAATCCACTCACCAAGTTGACTCGGAAAGGAGTTAAGTTTGTCTGGACAGAGGAATGTGAAGAGAATTTCAAGGAGTTGAAAAGAAGGTTATCCAGTGCACCTGTGCTCACACTGCCTTGTAGTGGAGAAAGGTTTGTGATCTACAGTGATGCATCCAAGAAGGGATTGGGGTGTGTTCTTATGCAAAATGATATGGTGATAGCTTATGCCTCACGACAGTTGAAAATCCATGAACAAAATTACCCAACACATGATTTGGAGTTGGCTGCGGTAATCTTTGTATTAAAGATTTGGAGGCATTACCTTTATGGTGAAAGGTGTGATATTTATACTGATCATAAAAGTTTAAAGTATATTTTCACACAAAAGGAGTTGAATATGCGTCAAAGAAGATGGTTGGAGCTGATTAAGGATTATGACTGCTCAATCCATTACCACCCTGGGAAAGCAAACAAGGTGGCAGATGCATTAAGTCGACAAGACCATGCTAGTTTATCCATGATGAGGATCACAAAAGATCCAATATTTATGGATTTACAAAGGATGGATCTTGGAATTATAATGGAAGGGGAAAAATCTTATCTTTCTCAAATGAATGTTCAACCATCTATACATGTGAAGATTAAAGAGGCACAGAAAGAAGATGTCGAGTTACAAAAGAAGGTGAGAAATGTTCCTGAATTCAACCTTGATTGTGATGGGATAATAATGTTCAGGAATCGGGTTTGTGTTCCTCCCATCCCCGAATTAAAGAAAGAGCTGCTGGATGAGGCTCATAGTTCTTCATTCTCTATTCATCCTGGAAGCACGAAGATGTATAGGGACCTAAAAGAGTACTTCTGGTGGGATGGCATGAAAAGAGATGTTGCTGAATATGTCTCTCGATGCTTGGTTTGTCAACAAGTTAAAGCTGAGAGACAGAAGTCTAAGGGGATGTTACAACCATTACCCATACCCGAATGGAAATGGGAAAACATCACTATGGACTTTGTCACAGGACTTCCTAAAACATCCAAAGGCAATAATGCTATCTGGGTCATAGTTGATCGTCTCACAAAGTCTGCACACTTCATTCCTATTAGAGAGGATTTCTCTCTAGATCAGCTTGCCAGGATATATGTAAAGGAAGTGGTAAGATTGCATGGAGTACCACTTTCTATTATATCTGATCGAGATCCGAGATTTACCTCGAAGTTCTGGCGAAGTCTTCAGCATACTCTGGATACAGAGTTGAGTTTCAGCACTGCTTATCATCCCCAGACAGACGGTCATTCTGAGAGAACAATTCAAACCCTAGAAGATATGTTGAGAGCTTGCTCTATGGATTTCAAAGGAGGTTGGGATCAACACCTACCTTTGGTGGAATTTTCTTATAATAATAGCTTTCACTCCAGTATTCAAATGGCTCCTTATGAAGCTCTCTATGGAAAGAAATGCAGGACTCCAACTTGCTGGGATGAAGTTGGGGAAAGAAAGCTATTAGGACTTGATCTCGTTGATGAAATGGCAGAAAAGGTCAGATCTATTCAACAACACATAAGAGCAGCTCAGAGTCGACAGAAAAGTTATGCCGACAACCGAAGAAAAGACCTAGAGTTTGAAGTGGGTGATAAAGTGTTCTTACGAATATCTCCCTGGAAGAGGATTATGAGATTTGGAAAGAAGGGGAAGTTGAGCCCTAGATATATCGGTCCTTTCGAAATATTGGATCGTGTTGGGAAGGTAGCTTACCGATTGGCGCTTCCACCGAATCTCTCTCAAGTTCACGATGTGTTCCATGTATCTCTCCTGAGAAAGTACATACCAGATCCTTCACATGTACTCAGCTCAGAAGTTGTACCGCTGGAGCAAGATCTTTCTTATGAAGAACAGCCGATAGAGATTCTGGATCGTAGCGAAAAAGTCCTACGAAACAAGACCACTCGCTTGGTGAAAGTTTTATGGAGAAACCACCAACTTGAAGAAGCTACATGGGAGCTTGAGGATATGATGAGGGAGAAGTATCCTCATTTGTTTGTTGCAAAGTGACGAATTTCGCGGGCGAAATTCTTTTTAAGGGGGGTAGAATGTAACACCCGAGACTTTTATGTTATATAAATCATCAAAGGAATCTTTTTCTACACAACACTTTCTTGGCTTTCTTTACACGCAATTGCGACCTTCCTCGATAGCTTGCGTCGTACGCAATACCGAGTTTCACTAAACAACAATATGCTATTAAAACTAGCCGTTATGAATAGTAATAACCACTTTTTGAAATTTTATAAATTTTATTTTTCAAAATGGACTTCATTTTTGGACTCAGAATATCGAAATTAGCCTAGGGTGAAATTTTGGTATTTTTCTGAAAACTTTCAATTTTTGATGAATAGTGAAACCACTAAGTGGTAGCTTAAAAACTGAATTTTGCATAAAACTTAATTTTACCGCTTCTGTGATTGAAATTTCAAAAATCCGAGAGACACGGTTAATATCAAGGACTAAAATGTGGTTCAATGAGATGAAAATAATTTTTTGGTGAATAGTAACTTTTTACTTTTTTTACCGCGGTTAATAGTAAATGGGGTAACTAAGGGTAAATATGATATTAATATTACCCTAACACATGTCCTAATTCTATTGGACAAGTGTAATTCGACCAAAAACAAACTTAGGAATAAAATATGACCATTTAGGCCCACTTGGATTAGATTAGGACATTTATTATTAATTTATTTAAAGAAGGGTTAAAATAGTTAAAATCAAAGTTTAATAAGTAAATTATTTTTAATATAGGGTTATACATAAGATAAATTCGATTGTAAATATTAATTAGAAAGCTAAAAAGATTTCCTACATGATGGTATTTTATTTGTAATTTTTAGACATCAAATAATTTAATTTATTTATGACACAAAGATGATGCAGTAATTATCTTATTAATGAAATATTGACAAAATTGATAATATAAATACCAAAATAAATGTAATTTGAGACTTTTTATGAATTACACTAATTTTCTAGGTTACTATGATATATTAGTGTTGATTTAATCAACTTTTTTCGAACATATAATTCTGTTATGACTTTCACAAAAATCATATATCAAATAGTGTCAAAATTGACACAAAATAGTTTTTAAATCAAATATTATATTATTAATTGTTATTTTATTCCTAAAAATCTAAGGTTCGGCAAAATGACTTAGATAAGGATATATATATTAATAATAAACAATTTGGGGTTCGTTTGGCATGTTATAGTAAGTGTATTAACCATATAGTGAAAGAAAACAAAAAGACACGGTAAAAGTTAAATTAATTAACTTAGAGTTAAATCTAATTGATAAGGTTAAAATAATACCCTAAACTTGTCTAAATCCTAGTGGTTGATGGGATTTCGACCCATCCCCACTTTAGCTTCGAAATAAGACCCTTTGGAACCATTATAAACCGATTTTGACTTTAATATAAAATAATATTTTGAGATATTCCTAAGGTGCCCCTCTCCTCCCTTATAAAAGGGCACCTCCTCCCCCTCCTCCTCACACCAATTTGAGCACTCAAGCTCGGACAACCCCTGACATTTTCCCTTCTCCACTTCCCTAGAATAATCCTAGAGGTCCTGGTCTTCTCCAAAGACCAATCTTAGTTCCTTAAGTGGAGGATTCAAAAAGGCGTTCCAAAGAAGAGGTAATATCCATTACCGATCTTTTCAATTTCTTTCTTCTTAAACTTCTTCTTCTTTAGTTGTTTCATGATAAAGTAATAACATCAGTATTACTTACATACTGATATGTTATTATAAATATGAAACAACCCTAATTCACCTTCTATCCATCCTACGGAAAAATGAAATCACCGCGCGTGCGTACGTACGGAATACCGTCTCCACGCCGTGGTGTAATCTATTTTCCACCATCACCTTACAAGGATGGGAATAATGGTGTAATTAGTAACTATATATGATTATTATTAAGTAATATTGATACTGAAATAATATATATATATACTCCAATACAATTCCACGATCATAGGAACGATATCATCACTCGTGCGTACGTACGGAATACCGTCTCCACGATGTGATGCGACTCGTTCTACATGATCTTCATTTCATAATGATTATATAAATGAATTGAATGAATGAATATGGTATATACTACACTAATACCATTCTGGAAATGAATTATCTATAACCTAAAGATAAGAATAAGAATTTATTCGACAAAACACGCATAAGAACAAAAAGTTATAAAGACCCGAGTAACAAGTAACAATGAAATATTACTAACAAGAAGCTAATAATATGACCATATATGATCTCATATCAATATGTATGATTCTGGAATAAGTCAATAACATTATTTAAACCATTATACAGGAGCTTCGGACACGAACAAAGCAAATCGGACCTAAGGTAAGGGAAATATCACAATCTCATTTTTATCCGAGATTGTTTATTCGTAAGTATTTACTGGGGTGTATTTTATCATCCACATCCATGTTCCCTCAATATGAAATATTGTTTCCATCCACTTGCAATAGTTTAAATCCAATTTTACCCTTAGGTGAGTTTTTAGTAAAGAATATGAAAGGAATCTTTTGTCGTTTTTCCGTACGAGGTACTTTTTGACTTTTCCGACAAAAGTACGAAGAATGTTTTTTTTAACTTATACGGCATGAATGGATTTTTAAAACATTATTTCCAAGAATCTTCCTTTACAAGTTTTCAAGTTTATTTTTAATCAACTTCTTTTAGTTTATAATTGTATGACATGTTAAGAAAAGAAAAGTGTTTTTGAAAAAGAAAGGATATTTTCCTCAAGAATGGAGTTCAAGTGTTTTATCAAAATTATTTTCCATCTAAGATAATAAAGGGTTCTGTTTTTATCCCTTTAATTACATTGATTTGATTATGTTGTGAGGGAATTATTTTTATGAAGTCATTTGCCTTATATGATTTTATGATGTCATGATGTTTCAAGAATCCCATTTTTGTTACATGTGTTATGCGATGATGTATGTTTTATGATTATGTGGCACACATAAGAAAGGATTCATTATAAGATGGGTGGGACCTATATCTCCCTCCAATGCATTGGGTAAAGATTTTATATCTCATGAGATAGACATGGCTGGAACGGAAGGTTATTTCGGTTCAGTGATACAGGACTGAAACGAGGAGTGAACTCGGTTCAGAAAGGGACTTTGTCCACTAAGATAGTCTTGGCAATGAGTCATGACTAACAAGAAATGATTTTCCATGATTATGTGTGCATGCCAAAAAGTTTCAAGTTTTATGTTATGATTATGGGGATCTCATTTTCACTTCTATGATTTATTCCATGTTAAGATATTATGATCTCTTTTGCAGGTTTTGATTTTCAAAAAGATATGATATGATTTTTATTTCCTTTATTTGCCCTTGCTGAGCATTTGAGGTCACCCTTTTATGTTTTCTTTTCCCCAGGTCAGGAAGATGGATATTAAGTAGAATATGCTAAAAGGGACCCTAGATATGATGAAATAAATGGGAGACACTGTAGAAGATTTATGAACCAGTTGTTTATGTTTCCCAGTTTCTAAAGGCACTATACCTATACGGTCCTTTGTGGTTTTGTCATATGTTGTAATAAGTGTGATTCAATTTTGAAGTATTAACAATGTATGTAAAGTGTGGGTCGTTATATTAACTTTAGGTAAGATCTATTATTTATGACTTCTTCACAATACCCCCTTATATTCCTTTATTATTCCATTTTAATGGAAGTGTGAAACCCCATGGGGTGGGTTGGATAAATCTAATGGATTTAATGTGTGTTTTGGATTTATTTTTTGTTTTTTAGGTGTTTGAGTACTTCTTCTTCCTAAATAAGTTATTTTTCATCTAAGTTAATGTGTTTAGAACCATTTCTAAGACATGAGTCTCTATTTAAGATAATTTTCCATCTCTTACCTTTTAATTATTAATTTGTGTTGGTTTAAACTTATAAAATTGACATTTAAATGATTTATGGTTAATTGTTATTTCAATTTTTATGTGATCCATAATGTGATATAGAAATTAGATATTTTAATATAGGTTTTCCAAAGGTAGGTGTCCAAGTGCACTCCAAGTGTTTGATTAAAGGGATCAAAAACAGATTTATGGTTTTTAAATATATTTCAAAAGATTTTTTCTAAATGGTCTTACCTTGAAGAAAAAAATGGGCTTTTTTATTTATTGAAATAGATTGTGAAATAAATTTGATGTGGTTATGTTTGGAATTGAGTAAAACTTGGAAAACCTGGGGTGTGAGTGTGTGTTGTACAAGGGACCATAGGAGACTTTGGGAGGAAGACCGAGAGGGATTTATCTTGTCATCCAAGGGACCAAGAGATCCTTTGGGAGGAAGTTTGAAAGAGCTTCCATTTTTTTTACCAAAATACCAATATGGATATTAGGAGTTAGGATCAGGGAAGACCATGATAACTTCCAATTTTTTTAGCTAACTTGAAAGCTATATTTTTATAGACACTCAAACTATACCACTATGGTTATATAACTTAGTAAAAAATACTCATGTATGTTTTATTTACATACTTTTATGCATTTTTAGTGCCTTTTATGATGTTATATCATGTGTTATGACCATTTCCATTTAATTGGTTATATGATGATGATGATTATTCTTACACTTGTTATGCCTTGTATGGATATATTGAGCATGTTTTCCTTTTATGGTAATATTTTATTTACTCTATCCATATTCATAAGTGTTTTGGAAAACATGTTTTTATTTTAAATAAAGCCAAAGGGTTTTTAAACTATTTATTTTAAGTAGGTTGTTTTTGAGGTGAAATAGTTTTGAAAAATGAGTTTACAAACTATCTTATTAGTTTACATGGTTTAAAATAGTTAAATAGATTCATGTTTGTATCTGATTGGCCTCTATGAATCACTCCATATATATACCTTTGGGCATTCATATACTTTTTCTTTAGGACATAGGTAAAGGAAAGGGCACTTTTTTATATAGGAAGATCTTCTTGATTACTATCATTTGTTGTTTTGATGGAGGATAAGTAGTCTCACAAGGTTAACTGGTGAGGAGCATTTTGAATTTTTTGTACTTGGGATGTATGTATTGGACATGTTTGGTATCTTTACTTATTTTTTTGGGTTTAGACATTTGAATTAAGATACTATGTTTATGTCCCATTTTGTAATATTATGTATATGTTGTTATGATGTTGTTTATGGTGTATGATTTAGTCATATATGCTTTACTATAGCTGGATATTTATTTTTCATTGAATCCAATTATATTGGTGTGTTCACTTAATTAAATGGATGTATCATACCAATTTAACATGGGTGGAACCATTCCCAAGAGGTTTTTATTATGCCTAGTGCTTGTCGCCAGCTTGTGGTGATCAGGAATGGGCTTCGAGCTGTGTGGCATGCCAATTTGGGTGAAGAGTTAGGTCAAAAAAAGTTGGTTCACAACAAAATTCTATCATATCTAGGTTGTTTTGTTAGGTTTTAGTGGTATAAAGAAGTTAGTAACATCATGACTCAAGAGGTAGGAGTATAGGAGTTCCTAGATATATCTTCTTCATTCCATCCTTGGGTTTCCATGAGTGATATAGAATTGTTTTTGAACTTTAGGATTGGATATGGGTTGTTTTATTTTGATTTTATGTTCTTAACTTGATGATTATGAGTTAATAGGTGAGCCTAGGAGTCATTTTTTGTTTTAGGGGTGAAATGGGTAAGTCTACATTAATTTCATAGTTTAGTCTCATGATTAGTATTAACTGTGTGCAACCCATGTAACCTATTTTATCACATTCTAGTGAAAATTTTATTGTTGGTACACAATTTTCCTAAATGTTCTTCCAAACCGTTCACAGTGAGAAGATTTCTAAAATTTTTATGTTTTCATAATTTTTTCATTTGAAGTTGCTATTTATGTTAATTCTATTTATTGAGACATATTTTAATGGTTTCTTTTGGTTTAATTAATGATGTTTGAGATTCAATTGTGTATTTATTGAGCTTTTATTTTATGTTTTGAAAACAATTCCTCCCATAAGGCCCTCATTAAGGCTTAGATATGGTGAAATAGAGAATTCCCCACATGATAATCCTCTATTTGATCCATCTCTGTTGAAGTTAGTGATTTGTATTATCCAATCCTTAGTCTATGTGGAAGGTCAGGAGAAAACTTGAGTGATAGACCATGATCATGAGTTTAATAGGATAAATCCAAAATTTTTACATGTATACAAGGGATAAAATGATCATGAGAAGTGGTTGGATTGAAATGAGTGGATATTTGAGTTTTTAAAGACCCCTAAGACCTTAAAAGTTGTCTTTACCACCTATATACAGGAATGACTGGGTACAAAGTGGTAGAAATCTACAATGTTTGAAAGGCGACATATGGATCTCACTCTAAGATAAAAGGGGGTTCTCACTAGGTGAAAAAGGATCAGGGAAATCCTGAGTCAATTCATCCTTATATGGAGGATATTATACTAGAGGATTTAGATTTTTTAGTTGGGAACCATAAGAGTTATGATTTTTATTTCTTATTCTGTTGAATCTGCTTCATTTGATATGGTTGTGTACCATTATTTTATCTTACTAAGGTTTCTTGATTATTTGGGTATGAAAATAGAGTTTATGCCTTTTTTATTTATTTAGTTACCACTTTGGGTAGAAAGAATCAAAATTTTAAGTGCCTTTAGTGTCATGTCTTTGTTTCTGATGTAGTGGTCATTTGTGATTTCCTTGTGTTGGGCTAGGATGTTTTCGACCTTACCGTTAGTATGGATGGGTTGATTATCTTTAAAGCTCAGATTGACTTATATCGACACTGTGTCTAGTTTCTGACTCCTCATGGGAGGACTCACATATTCTAGGATGAGTGTGATCCATGATCAGGTAGGTAAGGAACATTTTCTTTGGATATGGGTTTGATTTCATGCTAGTTTTCTAGGTTGTTGTTAAACACCTCAAAGATAGGTTCATAGGTTGGTCTTACAATGGTTATAGGAAGGTAACCATGATGTTTTAGGGAGTATTTTTCTATATTTACACCATAGGGATATGTATATTTTACCATCATCCTAGTCCCTATGATGATACCCATTTCCTTGATGTCTTATCAGATGAATTTTTATAAACTGAAAGAGATAAATGTTTAGCTCAAGGAACTCAAGGGAAAGGGATTTGTTCACCCTAGTGTATCACTATGGGATTTTCCAATTCTATTTGATAATAAGGAAGATATAATTATCTAGCTTTTTATCAACTATAATAATCTTAATCAAGTGATCATAAAGAATAAATACATGTTTAACAAAATTGATGATCTTTTTAGTCATCTCAGAGGAGCCTATTGGTTTTCAAAGATTAACTTGAGGTTCTGGTACCACCACCCTAAGAACATATTTCGAAGTTGGTATAAACATTTTGAGTATTTTTTTATGCCATTTTCGATTAACAATTATCTCGTGTTCTTTACAGTATTGATGAGCCAAATCTTCCACTGATTTTTTGACTCCTTCATAGTTGTTCTTTTGGATAAAATATTGGTGTATTCAAAGATGGAGTGGGATCATTATAACCATATAGAGGTTGTTTTGAGATTCTTGATGTATCATTTTCTATATTCCAAACTATCCAAATATAAATTTTGTATTCATAAAGTAAGGTTATTGGGCCACATGATTTTTGAGATAGGAGTTTCAGTAGATCCAAAGAAGGTTTGAGCAATCATGACTTGGGATAATCCTAAGAACATGTTTATGATCTGAAGATTTTTGGACTTATATAGGTATTATAGAAATTTTTTTCATGAATTATCTAGGATATATTTTCCCTTTAAAACATTTTCTAGTAAAGGGGTGAAGTTTGAGTGGGATGAGAAGTTTCAATGCTATATTGAGTAGTTATAGGAATGTTTGACATTTTCATCAATTCTTATTCTTCCCATGTATGGGAAAGATTATGAATATTATTATGATGACTTTGGTGTGGGGTCGATATGTTTTTTTGATGGAGGATGACTATTTAGTGGCCTAATGCTCATGGAAGGTACTCCCACACGAGTATAATAACTAACCCATGACCTAGAGTTGGCATCAATGATGCCCAAACTAAAGACATGTCTGCATTACCTCTTCAGGGAGCATTTTATAGTTTACTTGAATAAAAAAAATCCTGAAGTAAATACTTAACCATAGGTACATGAACCTTAAAAAAATATTCCAAGTATATTATCTTTTGAATTTTTATTTTATCATTGATTATTCACCTAAGAAGGGGAACAAATTCATCAATGAATTGAGTAGGAAGCTTTCGGTATAGGAAATCTGAGAATCAATAGACGAGTGGGGTCTAATGAATTTATTTTTTTGATATGATTATAGAGGTGTAGAAGGATGGAGAGAATGTGTTATTGACTATTGTGTAGGTAAATCCCTCTCTTATTGACCAGGTTAGGAGTGGTCAGGTGTCCAACCATGATTTCTAGCAGATTAGTAGAGTTTTAAATAGTGGGGAGATATTAGGTGATTGTTCTCAATATCATGATGGTTCAATTATTTTTAGGAAATGGCCGGTAATTACTTTGATCTAGATATAGGATGTGATGCATGAGGGGTAACATTCCAGTTAGGACATGAACCTCAAGGTGACCAAGATCTTTTATACCTTGATAGGTCAGTATCAGTGGCCCGTGATAAGGTATTCAGTTGTAAACTTTTTTTCCCAATGTTTGAACTTCTAGAGAATTAAAGCTAAGCATAAAAGACCACCAAAGTTGTTATATCCTCTTACCATCCCCATATAGAAGTTGGATGAGATCTTGATGGATATTTTTATTAGAATACCTTGTAATATGAGTGGGAAAGATTCTATATGGGTAATTTTTGACTATTTAATGAAATTATATAATTTTTTCCTCATCAGAGAGTTGATGAAGGTAGAGGAGATTGGACACCTGTATGTTTGAGAGGTTTTTGGGATTCATGGAGTGTCCTCAAAGATAGCTTTTGGAAAAGATGTTTGTTTTACTTATCAAATTTGGAAGGGAATTTGGGAGGCTTTGGGAACCAAGTTGCGGTTGAGCACTTTGCATCACCCACAGAAGGATGGTGAGTCTAAGAGAACCATATAGACTCTTGAGGATATATTGTGAGTGTGTGTACTAGACTTTAAAGGATCATGGTAAAAGAACCTATAATTGTATGAATATTTATATAATAATAGTTATCACGCCTCAATCAAGATGGGCCCATTTTAAGTATTATAGAGGTGACCATGCCATTACCCATTATGTTGGGTTGAGGTGGGTGAGAATTTATTATTGGGATTGAGTATTATCTAAGAGATGATAGAGATAGAATGTATGATTCAAAAAATAAAATCAATATCTTAGAGTTTCTATAAGTCTTACACTGATCAATGTTATGACCCATTGGAGTTTAAGGTTGGTGATCATGTATTTCTTTATATATCTATTCTGTTAGGACACCGTCATTTAATAAAATAGGGAAATCTGGAGCCCTGTTATATCATAATATTTTGAGTTATGAAACATCTTGGTATGGTAGCCTATCTCTTGGAAATTTCATCATGGATGAACTCGATCCATTATGTATTTCATGTTTCCCAGTTAAAGTGATACCAAACAGACCCATATCATGTGATAGAGTAGAAATATTTGGAGATTTATCTTGATGCCACCATTATGGAGAATCATATTCCTATAATGGATTATCATAACAATGGTAAATTGAACCCATTGGTTTGTGTGCTTTGGCAGCATGGTGGTGATAACCACAAGACATGGGAGTGGGAAGATTTGGTGAGGGAGAAATGGCCTCACCTGTTTACTCTTAAAGATGTATGAGGACTTTCTAGGGGAAAAAGTGACATGGTGGGGAGAATTGTGACACCCTATGAGTCACCGATATGTATATTTTTTAGTTTTTTTATATTTTATTTTATTCTTGTGTTTCTCGGGTATCAGGGGTTGGAATTGTGGTTTTCATAAAAAAAGACCATGGTGTATGGTTGGTGCATAGTTTGTCGAACCATGATACTAACCATGCGAGGGTGGATTTTTGGGAGAAAGTTAACTTTTAAACATTTTGAGCATGGTTTTTCAACCATTAAATTCCTAGGGGTAAATGCATGTCTTGTTTTGTGAAGACATGATAACTCGCATAGTTAGATCATGATTTTTCTAATTGTGCAGCCAAACCATGTAAATTATCTAGATCATTAAAAATTTATCATTTTACCAAAATTTTCCTAAAGGATTTATATCATTTTGGATTCATTTTCTTTACCATTATGGTTGTATCCCCTTATCCAATATTGGTAGATTCTTCTTCTTGGTTTTGGTGTATTTTTATTGGATCCAAGGCATTTTGGCTTGAGGTAATCCCTATTCTTTAAGATTTATTCACCTTTCCCACTCCTCTTACTTTATTATTCTATTTTAATGGAAGTGTGAAATCCTAGTGGGTGGTTTGGATGAATATAAGGGGTTTAATGGTGTTTTTGGTTTGATTTATTATGGTTTAGGTGCGTGAGGCCTTATTATTCCTAAATTGGGTCATTTTCATCAAATACGATGAGTTTGGAACCATTTTTGAGGTATGTGTCTCTATTTAAGGGAGTTTTCCATCGATTAAATTTGAATTATTAGTCACCTTTGTTTTATAATTATAAAATTTCCATTTAAATTATTTATTATTGATTCTTATTCCATTTTTGATGTGATCCATGGTTTTATATAACAATTGGATGTTTTAAAGTGGCATTTACAAAGGTAAGTGGCTAAGTGAACTCAAATAGTTTGATTAAATGGATCAAAAAGGTATTTTTGGTTTTAAAATGGATTAATAAAGATGTTTTGGAATTTTTATTTCCTTGAGGAAGGGTTTTTATCAAAATAGAAATGTTGTATTATTAAAATGGCTTGTGAAATAGATTTAGTGTATGCAGCCTCTGATTTGGTCATGTTTAGCATTGAGTATCACTTGGGATACCTAGGGTGTGAGTGCCTGTTGTCCAAGAGACCATGAGAGACTATGGGAGGAAGATCGATAGATATTCAAATTATTTTCCATGGGATCAAGAGATCCTTTGGGAGTAAGACCAAGAGAGATTCTATTTTATTTGACTAAGAGACCGAGGGAACTCTTGGGAGTTGGGCCCGAGGAAGTCTATGAGAGATCCAATTTGTTTATCCATATAGAAAACTATATTTTTAGACTCACTCACATTATAAACTTATGGTTATATCTCTTAGTGAACTTTACTCATGTCAGGTTGATTTAAATGATTTTAGGTATTGTGTTAATGCCTTGTTTGATGTGATATAATGTGTTATTCCCATTTCCATTTATTTGGTTATATGATTTTGATGTTTATGTTTAACCTTATTATACCTTGGTTTTTTATATTGAGCATGTTGTGTCATATGTACTTACTCGATCAATGTTGATAAGTGTTTTGTAAAACATGGTTTTTTAAAGAAAACCAAAGGGGTTTCAAATGAATGATTTAAAGAATGGTGTTTTGATGTGACATAGTTTTAGAAAATGAGTTTTCAAAATAATTTATTAGTTTAAATGGTTCAATAGACTAAAATATATTCATGGTGGGATCTTATAGAGATTCATAAATCACATCCTATATATGAATTTGAGTGTATTTCATTTTGTGTGTGTGATATAGGTAAAGGTATGGGTACTATGAATATAGGCGGATCTTCTTGATTTTCATTTTATGTTGTTTTGATAGAGAAGATGTGGTATCACATGGTTAGATTGTGATTAGTTGTTTGGACTTTTTATACTTTGGATGAATTTATTATCCATGCTTAGTCTCTTTCTAACTTTTTTTGGATTTTGAACTTTAACTTGAGATACTATGTTTATGTCCCATTTTGGAATATTATGTATACATTGTAAAAATGTTTTTTACAATGTGTACTTTAGTCATCGCTGCATTACTATGGTTATATGTTTATTTTTTTTTCTAACTTTGATTAGGTTGTTGTTTCCATCCCATTACATGGATGGGTATACTAGTTTAACATCATTGAACCTGTTTCCAAGAGGTTATCCATTATTCCTAGTGCTTGTCTCTAGCCTATGGAACTCAGGAATATCCTTTGGTCCATGTGTATTGCCAGATCAGTTTAAGGGTCAAGATGAACTGGGTTGGTTTCTATAGTGGTACACTAGATGCCGAGTGATTTGAAAGCATCATAATCACTGTCTAGTGATTTTCTTGTAGGGAACTCGGTGTTTATTGATTTTCAAGAATCATGTCATACTTTATGACTATGGAATATCGAGTCACATGAACACATATTTCTATGAGTTTTTTTAGAAAAAGATTCATTATCCATGTGGTTAATTTTGTTTACTTATGAAATCTCCTCATTATCATTCTGGAATTGATTTGAAGCAAGTATGACTAGGGTTTTGTGGAAGCTTGATTAGTTCACAACTATTTGGTACATGATAGTGTTTTTTTATTCTTGTTTACACATTTATCATCATCATCATGGAATAAACATGTTATGAATGTGAATTTTTTTAATAATTCATTGGTGATGTCCTGCTGGGTTTTATTACTCAAAAACTACATGGGAATCTCGATGCATGTGCATACTTATGTATAGGGATTAGATAAAGTGAAAGGGGATTGTGGTAGATGGATGAGTTGAGGAGAATGGAGTTGGGATTGATGCTAGGATGGATGCTATATTATTATAACTGTTTTATTTTTTTAATAACTATTATACATTTACTCTGGTTTGGATTTCAACTTTGGGATCAATTTGATTTTATATATAACTGGTATTCCATCTACCACGTTTTCACATGTTTACTCCAATTGTTTTATATATTATTTAGTTATTTATTATTTTTTCTTAGAAATAATACTATGGGTATAATCTCCCCACTAATGGACTCAGTCCTTCCCTACTAGTTGGAAGCCTCTTGCATATGGGGAGGCATGCATGCGGTTATGTTTTACTTCTATTCAGACCTGGTGGTTTGGGATGGTGCATTAAAAAATGGTATCAAAGGATGATTTTCAACATATCTTTTAGACTAAATTGGGACATGGTAGAAAAAAGATAGTTCTATGTGACTCGGGTAGGGGAGTTTCCATGTTCCTAGATAGATCGTGTGTAATGGACCTCTGAGTTACCATTGATAAGATTATTGTAACTATTTTATGATTTTTCAGGTGTGTTTATGCATCATGACTAGGGATATAGGTTCGCATTCCATATATATACTTATTTATGTGATGTATATTAGTTATTTAATTTTAATTCATTGAATTTTTCTATCTATTTGGGATTTAATTATATTTTCTATTGTGTGATATATCTATTTCCATTCTATTATGATATATTAGTGCTAACATTAATAAGTAGAAAATGATCATGCTATTATGTTTATAGATATATATATTTTATTATGTGTAACATGTAGGGATAGATACATTGTTTATTTCTAGGAGGGATATAAATTGGACTGTGATTAGATTCCTAGCTAAACTGTTTTGTGATCCCATAGATTTATTAGGATATTTCCTAATGTATTTGTTTTTTTGAAAGTGTTTCCTTTGTGTTACAGAAGATATTTCATCAATATAGTCTTATGGGACTAATTTGGAAGATAGGATAGAATTATCCCAAAAGTAAGGATGTTCCTACTCTACCATTAGATGTGAAGGAGTATATAGTTAAGAATTCTCCCACACCTACTCTATGGTTTATGAACTAAGGCCTCTTTATCCAGAAAGATTCCTAAACTTTGGTTGAATATTCTGTGATTTTAAAATCTAATATTCTTCATCCTTCTAGTGAACTAGATTCCCTCGAGATAATTATGAATAAGTTTATATCATTATGGGAATATTTTTCCTAGTAGTGACTTTTAAGGATAAAAAAATTAAGCTGAAATAAATCTCATGTCAGGTGTGAAACACATTTTGATACCCTTATATCATATGGAGCCATCTCACTTGAAGGAGATAAAGGTGTAGCTTGAAGACTTGGAATAGAATGGATTTATTATAATGAGTAATTCATTATGGGGTAAACCAATATTTTTCTTCAAGAATGTGTGAAATAGTTTTAGACTCTTCATCAATTACCAGAAGTTGAATGAGGTGATAGTGAAGAAAAAATATATTTTTTCTAGGATTGAATTTTTTTGATCAGTTACATAGATCCCAATGATTATCCAAGAATGATCTGTGATCGAGATACCACTAATTTCAAATTGGAGAGTATATGATGAGGGAATTACATAACACTAGTTTTACGGACATCACTAGGTTTGTTTCCTGATGCCTTACCTTTTAGAGGATAAAGGTTGAGCACTAATGTCCAGGTGGTTTTCTCCAGCCACTTCTAGTGCCCATGTGAAAGTGGTATGATATCATGATAGAATATTTTATGGGGTTACCTAGGACCATGATGATCTATGATACTATCTAGGTTATTTTTGATATGATATTCATGGTTTCTCAGTTATTACTAGTATGTGAGATTCACTCAATAGATGCTTTGGGAATGATATACATCGATTGGATTATATGAGAATATGAAGTTCCCTTCATATTTTTATATTAAAGAGGAACAAATTTCATATTGTGGTTTTAGAAATTCTTGTAGAAGGCCTTAGGGACTAATTTCATTTGAGAACAATGTACCATCCCCAGAATGATGGAAAATCTGAGAGGATGATTCACACACTGAAGGATATGCTTTAGGAATGCAACTTTATTTTTTTGGAAGATCTTGGGATGGGAACCCGTCCTTGGTGGATTTTACTTACAGTAATATTTTCCATGTATCAAATAATATGGAATGACTTAAGATATCTATGGATAGTCAGTCCACTCACTACTTTGATGGAATGGGGTGGATGACGAAATAGTTTTTGGGACCAATATGGTGAAGGTGACATCACAGAGGGGGCAATAAATAAGAAAGTGGTTTATGACTGATTAGAATAGGCAATGATCATATGCATACTGAAGGATATGACCTTTGGAGTTCACTATTGTTGATTGAGTTTTCATGTGAGTGTTACCTTGGTTGGGGCATTTTCATTTGTGGAAGTAAGGTAAATTGGAATTGTGGTTTGTTAGACCCTTAGATATCACTAAACGGGTTGGGATAATGGTGCACCATATAGAACCTTCTTGAAATTATCAATTCATGCAAGATGTGTTCCGTGGTTCTCAACTTTGGAGGTACAAACCCAGTCTTATCCATGTTTTAAACTACGAGGATGTTGATTTGGAGCTAGATGAATCTTATAAGGAGAACTTGGTTAATATAATTGAGAAAAGAAAGAAATTACTTCGAGTAAATATGGTACCACATATATAGATCCTATAGAAACATGGAAGGATCTAGGAGGACATGTGGGAGTGGGATTCTGATTCTCAAGCTTAGTGTACTGAGTTATTCAATAAAGGCTGCTAAAGACACTTCTTGGGTATGAGAAGTCATTAGAGAGAGAATTGTAATGTTACCAATTTGTAAATATTTTAAAACCATATTTTTTTATATTTTATTATTTATGTGAAATATTAACAAAAAATCAATTTAATTATTACCCTTACTCAGAAATTATGCTTTGCATAAGGGTAACTCATGTTTTAAAAATCCTATATAAGGGTATATCCCTTTTATATACTATATAACTAGTATTACATATATTTAGTTTTTGAATATTTACTATAATTATTTTATTTTATTATTAATTATTTTTTCTTGGACATGATACTGAGGGTGTATTCTCTCTACTAACAGACTTAAACACTTACTACTAGTCGACAAAATCTTGGGTATGGGGAGGCGTGCATGTGGTTATACAGAACTCAAGTTATGACCTAGTAGTTCAGGTTGGGGTGTTACACTAGAGTTTACTGACTAGTAGTGAGGGACTATGTTGATATAACGGGGAGACTATACCCTTTGGTATAGACAACAATAAATCATAGTAGATACAACATACAAACATTCATCACAGTATCAAACTAAATAAAACGAAACATCCTAGCCAAAGATACCCAGAAATAAATATGAAACCCATACAATAATAGATTATACTATCCAAATGATACACGATTTAGGCAGACA
This sequence comes from Viscum album, assembly GCA_963277665.1. Classification (NCBI taxonomy): domain Eukaryota; kingdom Viridiplantae; phylum Streptophyta; class Magnoliopsida; order Santalales; family Viscaceae; genus Viscum; species Viscum album. The sequence goes on from OY728163.1 coordinate 130,184,405, forward strand.
CTTACAAGATCTCCTGTGGTAAGATCATTTATATCCCAAATCAAAATTAACATATCTTAAAATAACCACCATCTGGTCCCATGTCCCATCCTAATCATATATTTTGAATTCATCCAAGCTATCTAACATAACCAGCTAACATCGAGCCTCTTCCCTACCTTTACCTACCATCATGAAGTATTCTCTAGTACCTAAGTGTTAGGAATACCCAATAAATGGGTGATTATATCTCCATAGGCCACCACCAATGGAGTTATAAACATAAATAGTAAATAAAATGCATGAACAATGTGATATTCCAAGAAATAATAAATAAAAAATTGTATATAAAATACATTTCATGACTATGAGTGTTTCCCAAGACACCCGGGTATGACCATACCTACTTTTGTTAGTTTATTTTTGTCTATAAACATGGTACATATCCATACCAATGGTAAAAATAGTTCCACCCATAATAAAATCAAACAAGGGGTCAAATAAGAACCCTCCCATAATACTACCATATATCATTATTGGGGTGTTAGTGCCCACCCTTGATAGAATTTCATATCATTATCAGGTGGATAAACACCCACCATAGATACAATTATATTCCATCATTAAGGTAATAAATACCCAACTAAGATACCATTATACATCATAATCAAGGGTATAAGAGATCACCTAAGAAACTACTATATATCATCATTGGGGGGATAAGTGTGCTCCCCATGAATTGTCATATATCACCATTATGGGAATAAGCAACCACCCTGAGTACCACTATATATCATCATCTTAAGATAAGTGCCTACCCCATATTACATCGTATATCATCATTGGGGGGGGGGGGATAATCACCCACCTAAAATACCACTATATACCATCATTAGGGGGATAAGTGCTTACTTTAGATACCATCATGTTTCATCATTAGGGAGATAGGTACCCACCCCAAATGACATTATATATATTATGGGGGTCTCATGGGTTGGAAACTTTCCCAAACCTGATATACATTTCCTTGGTTGGCCTTTAAATAACACAACCTATTTTTATGTCCATTTAATTAAATTATTTCACCATTTCATCCTATTTCCACTATTCTAATGGTTTTAGGAATAAGACCTAGACACTGACAAGGTCTACTAAGTCACAGCATAACCAAGACATCCCTCATGGGTTCTCTTAGCATGTTTCCAAACACTAGGGCCAAATCCCATCACTAAATGGTTATATAATACCTCAAATACCCTATATAACTTCTTTGTATAATCATACAAATATGTAGTGAAATATAATAACCACAAAAAGGGATGAAATAATGATTGTATTACTTTCAAAGTTAGGTTGGGTCAGATCTCTAATACCCAACCTTTATATAAATCCTTTCCATAGTATTCTTACCCAGATACATAGATACCATTGGAGGAGGAACACTCACCCCACACATTAATCAACAACCCAAGAGGCTATAAGGTATCCCGTGATCTCAAATGGAATATGATGAAACTAATATTTTCAGAAAATATTCATAGTAATTCATTGAATATATCCCTAACATTTTATCTTCAAATGACTAGGAAACTAAGAAGCTCTGATCATAAATCTAGTCCTCAGAAATTCCTAGAAACATAGTTATTATGAAAATATGGTCTAATACTACATATTCTCAATAACCTCTACCTTAAAAACACCAAAAATAATGTCAACAATGTGAATGGGGTGATCTGGTTCAAGATCTTTAGATGAAATGCCTCCTCAAAGATCATCTCCCTAGAATCTTTATCAACTAAGAAGTTTAAAGTAAAATAAAGGTGGGTTTTAACTGAATTTTGAACTCTTGAATACTATGAATTCATAGGTTAATAAAAAATATATATCATTTTTGTGGGGAATTTATAGTTGAAGAAAAAACTTAACCTATAAATGATTAAAAAACATCTCCCATGAAACTTATTATACCTCTTGATCACTAAGGGATAAAATTCACCACTGAAAAGAAACTCCTAATAACATAATAACAACTAAATTAATATAGTTATGCTTCCTAGAATATATCAAACTGAAGTAAATCTCCCTCTCCTCTAACTATTACCTAGCCTCTTGATCAGAAATAGATCCCTAATACATATATAGGGTATGACGTTGGAACTAACATAACATCTACTTTGAGGTGTCATCCTTGTCAACCTCAACTATCCAATGCTCTAACGGTGAATCTTGTTGTATATCCCTAGAAAGATCCTTATGGGGATGTTAACTAAGATTAATTCATGTAATATATTAAAATATTAGAGGATTCTTAAACCTGAAATATGGAATCCTTAAGATTATTTCATTAAGATCCATCATTATTATATCATCTACCTAATTCAATCACAAGTGTAAATAATTATGATGCCTGATCATTAGTTAGATATGTACCCTAAAAGTGGAATCACTTCACCTAGTATATTCAGTAAAGTTTATTTCCTTACATACAACCACAAAGAGACCTAATATCCTATGTTATAGCTGATCTACCTTACTTACAACACATACTAAGTTCAACTGATATAGATTCCATACCAATCCATACAATCCTCACTAGTTTCTATCCACAAACTATATATTATTTCTTAATTAAAATCACTGATAAAACTTTTTCATGACCATCCCCCATTGATACCCCTTCTTGGTCAGCAATGAAAGTAAGATTGACCCCTAAAGACTGTCTCCAATAGGCCACGGTTTGGTGACTGGCACCAAGGGTATAAAATACACACATATTAGAGACATTATCCTCAAAATTCATCAGAAAAGATAAAGAATACATAAATAAAATCTAGAATAAAATAAACCAATACCAATTAATGTAATTTCATATAATGTAGTTCTGAAAAGGAAAAGTACCATGAGAAAATATTATGACAAAAACTCAAAATCACCAGCGAACCTTGAATTACATTCAAAATCTATAAATGTACATCTTGATGAGAAAATCCCTCATGAAAACCTAAAAATTAGACATATATATATATATATAAGGATTATCATACAAGTATACTCAGTAGAATCCTTCCTAAAACATCTTATGAAAATATAGAGAAAATATACTAAATCCCTCTTGAAAAAAAAATAAAAAAACTAACTCATTACCTAACTTAGTAATATATATTCCCATTATCACCAAGGCTCACTCACAAAGTATCACCGAAAAGTAAAAAATGTATCATTGAAAACACATATATAAATAAAGTTACTTCATTTCCACTTTCCCACCGAATAAGATTCCCTAAAACACAACATCACATGTCTTGGTGCTCACATCCCCTCTTTAAGTCACACCACACATCTTTGTAATTATATCACAACAAACTCCATATAATCACATCCAAAAATGTACATCATAGACACATCACCATTATATAATCATAATCAAATAGTAAAACTGATATCCATAACAACCCTTTTCAATACAAACAACTCATTAATCCATTACAGCTCGTGCATCTATATATACTTGTAATAATCATAATCCATTACAACCTAGATTCATGTATAATATTTAACCATCAACCGCCACAACTTTTACATACATGTATGTTATAATTCTGAGCTACTACATCCCATATGATAAAATATCCTATAACTATAATTAATCATAGAAAAAATAATAACACATACCATACCATGTATAGAAGAGAGAGTAAGGTGTGGGAAGTTATCCATTTGTTTCCTCTATAATCTAGATATTGAGGAACACACGAAATAAAAGTATAAGTATGACCATTAGTCTCATTATCTAACTTAGGCGGTGGAGCATAATAAATAACAAAACATAATGCATATTTAATAACACCAAACCATTCTAAGGGAATCTATCTAACCAAATACTAAAACTATAACTAATGTACTATATGAAAACCGAACTTATAGAACAAACAAATAAGGATATAACACCCAATTAAGTATAAAAAATAATCAATATTCATTACTATCATTTATCATTTACTATTAATTAGTCCCCAACACTTTTATAATATCTCATCATTAATTTTGGATTAATATTCACAATAAAAATCTATAACCAATATGATTTTATTCAACATAATAATATTTAGTTACAATAATCTAATCTAATTTCATTCTCTAATACTTACTTCTTTTACTTGAGCATTCAAGAGGTTATTGTTAAATCGTCACAACCCTTCCCCATTAATTATTTCATTAGTTATTACCATTCCATAATTTCAAGGTACTAAGACACAACCACTCTACTACAAAGAAAGGAAATGGCATGGATTCCACAAGAAAAAATATCAAGAAAATAAACAAAAAATAGTTAAAAATTACCTCTATCTCAAGAAAACCACAAAAACTTTATCTAGATTAATTTTCCATTCCAACCATATCATCCCACTATCAGCCACAATAGTCTGCCACTAAAAAGAATATCAAAAATAGATCAAATATCACATTTTCAACCAACACATAATTAGGTTTTCAATTTTAAATAAAACAGGGGAAATAATATTCTAAAATAAAATGTGGAAAAAATAATAATACCAATATAAAAAATTTCAATAAACTATCAACATATCTTTAAAAAATGAAAATAAATGTAAGGAAAATAGGAACGGAACATTGTCGATCATTAATTTTAATTCCATTAAATATCACATTTTCATAATATATTGAAGTTATAATTTGATTATGAAATGTTTTTTCTTCCATAAAATATAGTAACCTAGAAAAAAACAACAAACTACCATGAAATCGATTAAATAACATAAACCAAAAACAAGAATATAATCATAATCTCATGAAAACCACAAGTTCCACTTTTAATTTCATAAATTTTCAGTTTATTATCATCAATGGGTTTATTCAATATCTTTAACCATTGAAAAATAAATCATGTTAATCACACACACACATAATAAAAAAAGAAACATTACTAAATCCCTTACCTCAATATAATGCTTCAATGATCATTGAACAAGATGGGATGAATGATAATGAATGACAACATGAAACCTTACGATGATCCCATAAAACCTAAGTAAATCATCCATTACAAAACCTATATCAATCATCTATGAGTAATTCCACAAAAATAATAGAACATGATCTCCATATCTTGGTAAAAATAAATAAAAGAATAATAATAGAAGGAAAAGAGGAGGAATATATACCTTGGATCAAAAGTAATTGTAGAACATATCAAAGGAATAAGGATAGATACTGAAAACCTAGGTTTATCCAAAAAAAATCCTATATCCAACTTGGGTTTGAGAGAAGGAGTAAATAGAATAAATTCAAGATTCTCTCTAAATTTATAGAAAAATTTATAAAAACATTACTTCATGTCATATTAAGGATTCACCACACTATAAGAAGCTCATATAAAAAATATATCGCGTAATATCCCACATGGATCTCCCTTTTTATCATGATTAATGACCACTTATTTGGCGAGAATAAGGATTTTCACAATGTGTCCAAGGGTATCTCACCTCCACCCTCAAACCCTTATAAATCATGGCTCAATTCCTGACCTTCTTCCTTAACTAGATCAACCTTAAAATAGGATCATGGAATTACCTAAACATCATGGTGCAATAAATCCTAGATAGAAAAAAACAATGGAAATAAATAACTAAGATTTAATAGATCATATAATCATGTTGAAATTGATACCCTGTGAGATTAAAACAAAATATATATAATATTAAATCCAAAATAATCAGAAAATCATGCCACGAGAAGACCCCCCACACTGTAATAGATCTCATGTAGGATTAACTAAAAGGACTACACATTAGATTAATCTATGATAATACCATTATGTAATAATATCCTAAGAGATCCAAAAAACCTTTACAGTATCATAAAACACAACACATTACACCAATAGAGATCCACTAAATAAATATACTCATAACTCTCACAGGATTAGATCGATGTTTCAAGAAAAAACCCACATTGAAATACAATATCCATAGTATGATACATCATAAAAATCAGCCAAACTTCTTCCTTCACTCTCAAGAATACCACCAAAACCCCAAAAATTATTCAGAACCCAAAAAATTACAAAGAGTTTTAAAAAATGTTAGCACTTACACACACACACACTTATTTATATACTAATATATATTTGATAATATTATAAATTATTGTGCGTTTATAAAAATATTATTATTTTTTGTATAATTATATGTATATTATTATGTTATATCTATATATTAATATATATATATATATATATATTTGTAAACAAATATATATATAAATAACCATATTAACTTATATATATATTAATATATTAATTTGTATATAAATTTAATATTAAGTTGTATATAGATATAGTGAAATATAGATGTTATACTGAAATAATTCTAGGATGTGTGGCTCTGGGTGTTTAGTAATATCCTAGGAATATGTGATGCACAAATATTTTTAGGGAGTGGGTGGGAGTGGGGTAGGGATAGAAATAAGTACTTTAAAATTAGGAACCTAGTCCTAATTGTCAAAATTAAATCAGGTTTAGGTTACCTATAATCAAGATCTAGTAGTGGCTGAGTTCCTTATATACTACTTAATCGGGTAGGGTTCGGGTATGGGTGATAGGATACCCTAAAAACTTAAATCTATCTATTTATATTATATTTTAAAATTTTTAATTAATAATAACAATATTATAACATTGGATTATAGGAAACAATTGAGGGAGACAAGTGAAAATCAATGAGGAAGAGCTCATTGACTAGAAGGGGGAATACACATGCTTATTCACGTCACAAATAGCATTTCTCATATAATATTGATGTGAATCCCACATCATAAAACCAATGAGAGGTGTAGTGATATATAATCCTATGAACGTATAGGGTGTTTCAATAGATCCATACAGTCACCTCCACATATATCATCCATTGGACACTCATGTCTATCAGGTTTAGGTAAAATAATAATTTTAAAATAAAAAATTAATAAAATTATTCTGGTTTAGATGTGTTTTGGGTTGAGTTCAATTTAGTTTTAATCAAGTTTTAAATAACATCATATAAATATTACCCTAAATAGGTTTGGGGTTGGGTATCCAAAATAATTGGGTACTTGGCCCATTTTCATCCCTAGGGTGGGGATATGTGATATATGCCATTTTCTGCATAGATATGAATAAGTTAGGGAGTGTATGAGAGGTCTCACTTTGAGTTTCCCTAGATACATGCATGTGTTAAATTTATATTTTACCCTTATATCCAAATAAAAATAAAAATTATTCTCTTTAAATTGATGGAATTACAAATCTATCCATCCCCATGTTCATATTGGTTAGTGGCGGTGATACCTCTTATCCTTAATGTGAAAAAAATTACTTACATCACCCCCCAAAAAACTAGTATCCTGATCTTAGTTAGGCTGCCCAAGGTATTTGGAATTGATATGAATAATGGGAACCATGTCGATCATGGAAACCAATCATGGACTCAAACTAATTATGTTATTGAATTTTTACAAATCAATATTCTGATAAATGATCCTTATAGATTGGTAATTCCAATCAAACTGATTAGAGGATGTGAGACTGTTGTGTTGGGTATGAAAACTCAATTTAAAATTGGTTTCCTTATGGAGTGGTGGTTAATATATAAGCTTGGATGATCAAAACCTCCTGTTAAACATTTTTTTATGATAGAAACCTAAAATGAATTATTTTTTGGAATAAAAGATCAAGGTTAGAGGGGTTGGATACCTAAAAGTCTTATCTGAGCCATGATGTAGCCACAGTGTGATATGGGTGGAAAATTCCCAAACTAGTTTGAGAATGATAATGACATGTTTTTCAGATCATGTGAATCCATTTTTGTTCCTTATTTCAAAAATATATCTGATAACAATGGTCAGGCAACATGTCCTGATGAAGAGATAAATGATAGCGAAAGTGAAACATATTTGGATCATATAGACTATCATTGAAGGGGAGGCCTAAATGTGTGATATTTGGTATGTGGGGAGTATTTTTAGGTGTAAAAACTTAATCCCACATCATTTTCCATATGAAGTGGTAGATAACATATAATATTGGTTGGGCTACTCTTTTTATCACCATTTGGTTTTAGGATAAAAACCTAGAATATATTATGTTTTTGGACTAAATGTTCTAGGCTGGAGGACTTGGATCCTAACATACCCATAGGGAAAAGTGATGGAAGTTTAGTTTTATAGTGGAATTAGGGTTATAAACATGATATTGGTTGAATATAATGTTCAATTTTAATTAGTTGGTGGACATGTATTGGTGGGGGATTTGACTACCTGAAGTTCATCATGTTGGGTCATCATTGATACCATAATTCTTATCCTTTGGAAACATGTTTTAATGATTATAAAAAACTTATCTCTTTATATAAATTATTTTACTTACTATTTTTTATGAAATATAAAAAAATAAAACAAATAAGTTAGTACTGAAAGAAAAATTGATAAATAACAATTAAAGACTAAAACATCCAATTCTAATATCTTATTAGTAGAACATTAAGGGAAACAATGAATATTTTAATGGATAACATAAGTGGAGTGAATAATTTTGTGAAATAAAATTCTCCATCCATAATAAACTTACTATAATGACTGAACATGGTTGAATTAAAAAAATTAAAAAGATCATAGAACTAAGAAATGTCTGAAGAATATCCAAGGCTTATATTAATATATATTAACCTATTATACTTATAATGATTGAACCATTCACAATCATAGATTAAATATAAGTATTTATAGAAATAGTAGAACCACTACATATTTAGTGTAATTAATATATTTTATCCACATTTATATTAGATCCAATGGTTACATCTTTACATGCATATGATTCAAAAAAGAATCACCACATCAACTATAATACTCATACTTGTGATAATCATACATAAGTCATGCTAGCTCCAACAATTATATTTATTAATGTTATTATTCTTGACTAAATAAAGGTATGTGGATTTTTAATTTTATAAATGAATCGATTTGATCAATTACTCAAACATTCGATAGAAAATAGAGAACCTTAGATCCAAAGAGAGATCATGGATTTTGATACATCCCTTTTTTTATCTTATTAATATTGGTTCAAAGAGAAGTTTTTTATTATGATCTTTCATGACTTGGTCTTCATTTATTATCCATTATCTATCATTGTTTCATATTCATTTTAAAATGGTATAAGGACTCCATATTTATTATTTTCATATTCAATCTTCTGTTATCTTTGAATGAATAACTCTTAAGGATGGAGGCTTCTCACCCTATAATCATTTGATCATGAAGTCCTAAGGATAAATACTTATCATTTTCCAATATTTTTTTAAAATTGGTTTGGAGGATAAAATTATATATCTATTTATTGAAAAATACACATTTATTTTACTTGGTATTGTCTAGATTTGGATGAGTAAATACATTTTTAGGAGTGGGACGATGCCTCTCTCAGCCCACAGATTTCTTTTCAGAACATATCTCTTGGTGGATTATGTTTTCCCTTGATATATATTATATACAATGATTATGAATCAACCATTCAAATATTTATGATTTTTAGGTTTTTCTGAGAAATATTTTCTAGTAAAGTATTGGTATTTATAAAAGTTAATTATTTATAATATACACTTGGTAAAATAGATGGAGATAGCCTCACCCTCATTATGGATGTCTAGTTTATTCTAATGGAATATTTTAATAAAAAATAATTGAATAAAATATATTTAGTGAAAGAAATGATCATATTTGGGGTGAAAGTTATCTTAGTGGAAGAAAAAATAGTGTGGTGACCAGGTGTGAAGAATGAATAAATAGGAACTTTTGACCCATGAACCTAGAGGCAATAATCATATTCCAGATGAAGAAGTAATGCATACATAAGGGAATTTCGAGATGTATCAAAAGTTTTAGAGGGTGTAGTGAATGTTTATAAGTTATGAAAACACTTGAAGGTCACTTATTATTATAAATAAGGCCCATTCTTTATGGTTTAGTGGAAAAGGAAATTACGCAAGAGTCATTAAAGTGAAACAGAAGAGTAATGTTCACTATTTATTAAAAGTTGGTGGTCAATGTTGAGGTTTATTTAAGAAATTAGTGGTTTCCAAGGTTTAAATTGGGTCCTATTTAGATCTTAGATAATGGAGGAACCTGGTAACCTTTTAAGCCCTAAAATGATAGTGGAGTGGTACCAACTTTGGAGTTATGTTAATGCTATTTAAGAACATATAATTGTTAGAGGATCTACAATCGAAGGTGAGAGGTCATAATTTTAAAGAATGGAATACCAAAAGGATTATAAGTATAATAATTTTTTTCTATATGGATCATATCATTTTACTCATTTTTCTTTATAGTGGGAGTGATTATGATAAAATTTTGTTGCTAGAATAATTGGATGTATACCATCGATTAATCTTCATAGTGAATTGGAAAATAGGTATTTATTTATAACTTAGATGATTTTTTCTTTGAATAATTGTGTGCAGTTATTTTCTTATAGATATAAGACTATGTTCTGAACCAAATATTCTTGTGCTTTTGTTTTTATTGTGTTTGTTTATTTTTTGTATTTCTTGTTCGCATGTATCGAAAGGAAGTACATGAGGTAACTAGAAGCATCAGGTGGTGATCTAGTTTTCTGGATTAGGTGAGGCATGAATTATGAGTTTTTGTATATTGGGTTCATGAGGGTATTTTAATCAGTGGATGTCTAGATCTTGTTTCACTTTTGAGATTCCAGTGGTTAATTTTGGTAGTAAATAGTATACAGAATACTCAAAAAGTGGCATCGAATATTTTTTGTAAGGAATCTAGTGATTAGTTTATCAAGACTTGTAAGCAGATATTTATTGGAATATTTATGGTCTCTTATAGTTAATTAGTTTACTAATATTATAGAAGTACATTCCCTAGGAAGATAATGGTATTACTAGAGTGTTTTGGGTATATCAAAATTCATCTATGATTGGTTTGCATTGGGAAACATGTTATGTTTATCTAAGTGTCATTCAAAACATTGTTAGATAGCTGATAAATACTTTTAGAAGATATCTCATGTTCTATTACACTTTTCATATCTAGTGTAAGTGTATTGTTTTCCAAGGATAATATTACAATGGGTTAATCCTAGTTTATGTTTCAATGGTGGAGGATAAAAACTTTGAGGGTGGTGGTTTTCTACACCAAGAGATTTTCTATGTTATAATTGATGGTGATTCAGCTAAAGGAAATATGTTATTAGAATGGAAAGGTTGTAACAATAGATAATTTTTTTTCTATAAGGTGTAATTAGGTTAAATGATCATGTCCTTAAAGAAGGATTAAATAGAAATTTCAAAGGCAATTGAATGATCAAATCTAGGTGGTGGAAGTTAAAGTCAAAGATATTTATATGGTGCCCTTATTTTTCATTTGGAATTATATAATGAGAATGGAGATTTAAGTAGGATTATTGGGACTAAAAGGAATATTCTAAAAATATGCATGTTCCTGATGTCCCAAAAAAATAATAGCTAAAAGGTGGTGATGATCTTAGCTAACAAGTGTTTTCCAGGGAGTTTATTTTAGTTTAGCTGACTTTGGGTTTCTAATCACTAAACATCCATGGTGAGGTGAAGGTGCATGTTCGGGAAACCTTGATATTTTTTGAGAATTATTGGTTCCATTCAAATAAGAAGAGGGAGTAAGGGGTGATACACGGTCTTAGTTCATCAGAAGATAGTTTCAATGAATAATTAGAGAAGTATAAGAATAGTTTTAGAAGGAATGAGATTTATACTGAGGGGCCTAATGGTTATAGAAAAGCAGGAAGAAAAAAATTATTTTGAATTAATAGGTTTAGAAAGAACATTCCATGTTAGAGAAAAAAAATTCTAGAATATTGAGGTTGTGGTATGGGAATCCGAATCACATGGGTGAGAGGATGAAAGAAAAAACCCTTGATCATTAGAAGGAACTTAAATTCATGAATCTTTAAAATAATTTAGCAGTGTTCTTGTTTTGAAAGTGGGAGACACCATAGAATCCAGACTTTTTCAGTTCCATTTTCCCCTCTTGAAGATATTGTATAATATACCTTTATTAATAAAGTGTCACAATAGTGTGGGTGTTGATTTATTTATAGAAAAAGTCCAAGGAGTTTCATATCCTTTATTATGAAGAATAAAGATAGAATGGAGAAGACTAAATAATGGTCTAATTGATGAGAGACTCAAAATAAAATAGAGTTTCAGGATATATTTAAGTGGTGGTTTCCTATAGTTTGAGGACAATAAACCTAGAACATCAAAAAAATGACACCAAGTGGACATTGAAACTCAATTTATAAGGTTATAAGAATGTAGTGGATCCATATAGAATATATGTCATTGAAAGTATATTTGATGGTATTGTTGAGTGGTGGGTTTTAGTAACAATGGTTAAATATATTTGGGTCCGTTTATAAATCGTGTCTTATATTTTATTTCAGGTTTGTTCCATTTCATTTGGAGTTGTATCTTCTAGAGATAATCTAAGTCTGGTAGTTGAAAAATATTTTTATCTTCAATTAAAAAGTCTTGGAAAATTAACTAATACCATGTCAAATATCGTAAGATGGATAACACCAATTCAAGATTGTGTTTTCTTTATAAAGGTTAGTTATAATAATTTGGTGGTTTTAGATTCTCTAGAAACAAATTTTAGAAGTTCATTAGAAAAATGTAGGGTTATATGGTAAGGAGAGGGATCCAAAAAGGATTGATACCATACATAAATACTATGGGTGAAAATTACCATGCACACCTTTGTTTACACTGAACATGGTCATAAAAAGGTACTGGGTTAGTTTCAATGGGATTTCTTCAATGTGATGATATTAGACTTTCTGAAACATTGAATTTCTATATGGAGGTTGGTTATAGTGGTATCATTGGAGTTTGATATAATGGATAACTATTGGGTTATAGAAGCCCAGTGAATCATATTTTTGTAAGTATAGTAGACCAGAATGAATGATGTGATGGGATTAGTACACAACTTACCCTATTAATGGGACTTAAACGTGATTAGAATAGAGATCAAACTAGGTTCTTTGAAGAAAAATTTATAGAGGCCCTTAGAAGGTTTAATGGAAACTTAATGATAAATCATGGTAGAAAAATTTGAGGGGACATTTTTTTAGTGTGGGTCTTGATGATCAAATGGAGCACGATGAAGAAACATGTGGGTAATATAAGGGTGAATAAAAGTTAACCAGTTTTGGAACATGGTGAAAGAACTAAGAATATTATTTGAGTGGGGGATTATTGGGATTAACCTATGAAAACAACTATCATGTTGGTTTTTATTGGGTTAAGGCGTGAGAACTACTTTTTTATGTTTTTGGATTTCTAGAAGATAAATCCCTAAAATATTCACTTGGTGAAAAATATGGAGACAGAATCACCCTCAACATGGATATCTAATTTAGTCTAGTGGAAGAAGTTTTTTGTATGTATCTAAATAGAATATGTTCAATTAATTTAGTTGAAAACATATGGGTGGAAGTTATCTTAGTTGAAGAAATAATAATTTGGTGACCAGGTGTAGAAACATGGAAGGAGGAACGTCATATTCATGCACCTAATGTCGATTTTTATGTTTATTAAGAATAAGTGACATATTTAGAAGGTTAGTTCTAAATATTACAAAAGTTTTTAATGGTGTGGTAAAAGTGTAAAAGTTTTAACATTATGTTAAGGTCACTGATTATAAAATCCTAGAACCTGTACTCCCAAATATGGTGCTAAAAACATGATCTTTACATCCATATTTGATACAAATGAAGGTGACCCATTTTTTCCAGCCAAACCTTACTACATCAAAAGGAAAAATTAGATCACGTAAATTATCAAGGAAATTTTTAGTTTAGAGTTTTATAAAATTAGTACAAACTCTTATATAAATAATACCCATGTCTTTAAATGAGTATATGTCCCACATAACCTAGCTTTTCTTATTTCACATTAATTCATCATAATCATCCATATGAAATCCCTTCTTAACATAATTCATTAAAACTCATTCTTTATAACCTGGGGAAAATGAAACATAAGAAGGGTGAGATAAAATTCTAAGTAAGGGTAAAGGTAGGAATTAAAAATTGAATATTTTTCCAATGTGTTTTTCAAATAAAACTATTTTAATAATATTTTGTAAATTTTTTATTTTTAAAAGTGATTTTTCCGAATAAAAAGGATATTTTCCTCAAATATAGTTTAAATGATATTTTAATGGTATTTCTATTCATCAACACCAACAACCCTTGTTATTAATTATACTCCAATGGTGATATTTTACAATGATACCATCCTCATTTTTTTGGACAAATTATGATTATTTCAAATAGATTTTTGGAACCTGTTTATTTTCCATGGGTTAATCATGTTTCAAATATATGTTTATTTCATTTCCACATGTTAATTTTTTTCAAAGATATTTTCATGGATCAATTTATTTCCATGGGTTAATAATGTTTTTAAAAGAATAAATGTATTTCTATGAGTTTATGTTGAAATTAATTCTCTATCTACTTTATTCTTAATAGGTTTATTGGGAATTAGTTATAGTGACAGATGGATTTGTTATAAAGTAAGGATGAGTGGTTATGTTATAAAATAAATACGAGTGGTTCTGTGATAAACCAAGGATAGGTGGTTCCGTGATAAACCATGGATGAGTGGGTCTGTGATAACCCTCTAATGCATTGGGTAATGTTTCTGGTATTAATAGACGAGAAGGGCAGAGTTACTCAGGAAACCCTTCAATCATAATCCACATGAAAGAATCACTTAAAATGAAACTTTTAATATAATTATAATAAGGATATAAATGATATAAAATGTAAAAATTTCATTATATAAACCTTACATATTAATATAGTTTCTTATCATAAATGTTTGTCTCTAAGAAAGAGAACTTGAGATGAATAAACCTTAAAAAAATCATACCATTGAATTTGTGAATTAATCAATGAATATATTATGTGTATCAAATGAAAATCCACATAAAATAACTATAAATAAAAAATAATAAAATGAAATTTCATTACACACATAATATTATAATATCAAACACAATGAATAAGTAAATAACCCAATGAAAAGAAATCAAGTTATGAAATTATTTACCACTTAGTAACTTTAAATTCAAATCACCTTGGATGAAATAATATATATAAAAACTTAAAATACCATGATGTATGATGGATTCATGATATTACATGTAAAATGGTAAATATATACACCACACAATATAAATAATAGGTGAATATAGCATACGTGTCATAGAAGTAAAAGTGAAATAAGAAAAACCCTTACCTCGAGTCCGGGCCTTCCATGTAGGTCCTTTAACTCATGTATAATAATATTATATAAATTATTTTATTTATTAAGAAAATTTTATAGTTTTTACACCTTATAATTATGAAATTTAATTAATTTATTTATAACTACATATTTTAATACTTAATTAGTTAAGTCCACATTGGGTGTTTTGAGGATGTTTAGTTCATTATTTGAAAACAGATTCAGTGTATTTACCATGATCAAAGTAGTAATTATTTAAAAATACCAATGATAATAATTATGAAATAATTATAATTTTACTCATTAATATACTATCAAAACCAATCTTGAAAAATAATAAATGTTAAGATAATGTATATGGTAGGTTGTATGTACGCATGAGTAAAGTTTCCATTTTTCAATGATCATTATGGAGAAAATTTATGTATTATTATATCTTTATATAATGATAATAATATCATAAATAAAATATTATTTATTTAAATATACTTGTATATATCATTCTTGTGATGTTGTGATGAAATAAATAATAACATCTCTTTGTGGAGGCAGTAGTCCACACATACATGAATGACATTATATTTTTTTAGCATTAGAAATAAATTATATATTATATTTTCATAATGAAAAATATGTAATTTTTATCATTATAAATTAATATATATAACATATATTCATTAACTTTATCTTTATTACCTTCCATTTAAATCATTTTAAAAGGAATCACATCACTTCGTGAGGAGATAGTCTGTCGTACACACGAGCAACATTATCATATCCCCCACAGAATGGAAAGTATGAAGGTATATGCGATATCATAACTAAATAAGTATAATTATATTAATAATATAACATATATAATTTAAATCTATCATTACAACAATTAATGAGAGGTGATGATGGAAAACGAATGACATCAGTTCATGAGGTGGTAGTCTGCCGTAAACACAAATGATGATTTCATATCACATTTGATGGAAGAGGATATGGATTTAGGTTATTCCATTAATATAATAAAAAATTATTATATAGTATATAAAAGTGTTATAATATTATCATAGTTGGGTAATATTTTAAGGTGGTGTAATATTAAATAAAATAAAAATGCATAGTTATGAATTTTACCTCTTCTTGGACCACACCTTTAGTATTATACCAAAATTACTACTAGAATTGATTTTTGACTAAAAAAGACTTATAGAATGAGGATATGGGAGTTTGGAAGTTATTTGTGAAGTTATTGTCTGAATAAAACAAGTTTTAATGTGTGAATAATAGAGGATAGAGGTGGCTTTTAATTAGTGAGGTGAGTGGCACACTTGTATTTTTTGAAGAGAAAAAGGTGTACCCATGTTTTTATAATTCCACAAGGATAAAAAATGGATCGTTATCAATAATTAAAAATTATAAGGTCAAAATATCACTATAAAATATATTTTAGACAAGTTTTTAGGTTATTTTGACTCTTAACTTTTTATTTTAACCCCCTCTAAACCCGTTTTCCCCTTAACCGTGACAATTAATTTTTAATATTTTCACTATTCATTATGGTAAAACATTAATTGGATATTGTTATATATTATAAATTATTCTAATTTAAAATTTGGAATCCATTTTACTAAATTCAATTCACATAATTGAAAAATTTTAATTTAAAATTAAAGCTTCAGACGGGATGAAAAAGCGGGTTTTCAAGTAGTGTATTTTATACAAAAAATATGATTTTATATTAACTATATAATTAATAATAATAGTTTAATGAATCTAAATTAATATTTATTTATATATAATTTATAATTTTCATTTAAATAATTTATCATTAGTTATTTTTTTAATTAATTAAATCGGAGAAACATTATGCACTTTAAAATAATTTTCAGAAAAATCTTGTTATTAAACTGAAGGAAAAACTTATACTAAAATACAATATGAAGTTGATTAAAAATAAATAAAATCAATTAAATATAACTAAATAATACTTATGTTATGTGAAATCATATTTAAAAAAAATGGTACTTTTAAATTTCTCAATTTATTGAAAATAAATGAAATTTTTAGAAAAATTGGTATTTTCTCTATTCACTAAAAAAGAAATCTAAATTATTGATAAATGTTTAGTAAATAGTTAATAATTTTTTTAAAGTAAATTTATTCTTAAAAAATATTTTTTCTTTAAACATTATTTTTAAGTTAATTTTATCAAATATATTTTCTAAAAGTTCAAAAAATCAATTATAATATTTTTTGTCATCAAATTTTATAAATATAATTTTTGAAGAAAACATATTTTTAAAGAATAAAATTAATTTATTAAAAAATTATTTATCAATAATTTATATTGAGTATGAAATTTATATATATATATATTATAAATTATTTAATAATATTCATACCCATCAATTTAACAGTTATGTTATAACAATTATATATTTCATGGGTCGTTTAAGCTTAGTGTTGCATGTCTAATATGCTATTGAACATAGTTTACTTTTCTAAAATATATGGGTGTTAAATCCTCTCCCACTTTAATATTTTTTTTTGAAATTTTAACTTTATCTCAGTAATCAAAGTCTGGATATTTGAAAATAGTTTTTTTGTAAGCCCACATAGTAAAATGGGTTGATAAGACATCCTCTTGAAAAAAGAGAAAAGGAATTACAAAGGTCACCTCAAATGACACATACTAGGTTTCTGGATAATAGAACATAGGTGAGAAGTAAATATTTGGACATGGAAGAAAAGCATAATTCCCAAATAATGATATGAAGTAACAAAGATCACTGATCACAAGAAATTGAATGATCAAGATAAATTTAACACCCACAATACCATAAACCAAAGAGGTGTGAAAAAGTTTATTGATTTCATAAAAAATGATGGTAATAGGAAAAAAATATTATTTTAAGATTATTTTCCTAGAGTTTAATAATTACTTTACCATCTATACTAAGAGTATGAGTATAATTTCATTCTTTTATCAATTTCCACCACAATATCTTATTTTTATCCAAACGATGAGTATTCATGATGATTATTTTTCATTCCCGAAGCACTAAAATAAACTTCTAAAGGACCAAATAACCATAAAATGGTTAATCAAGATATTTCACCTATATTTAGACATTAAACAAAACCAAAATATTTATCACATGGTAAGATTTTTATCAAAATGAGTAAACCATCCTATGATAAATAATACATAAATCTCCAAAATTCAATAGTAATACCCAGTGTTCAAACTAAATCATTCCAAAATAAACTAAAAATTAAATCATGTTTTAACCTCAAATTTCATCTCATAAATTTTATATTTCAAGCCTTTAAATATGGTTATCTTTTTAAATAACATTAATCAATTAGTCACCAAATCACTTTTCAATACCATGGTCATATATGTGATAAAACTCATGTTCTCAATATCCAAGATCATATAAACCCTAAAGTTTATCAATACATTAAATCTTATTTCCACAAAATTTAAAGGTATAATTTACATTAAAACAATGCTTTATATATAATTCAACCTACTAAAAGGTATCCTAAAATTTCATTAATCACTTTAATATCTCTTCTCTTAAAACCTAAAAGGGGTGTTTATGACATTGAACATATGATCATCCTTAATATTATAGACCTATCATGGAATCCATAAATCTTAATAAAACTACACATGAAATCATCCTAATCTAAAATATTATCTGATCCTTTCCTCTGATACAAAATATAACAACCTTGAACCCGTACTCCTAGATATGGTGTTAAAAATGTGAACTTTACATTTATAAATTTGATACCGATGAAGGTGATCCAATTATTTACATTAAAATCTTAAAAAATAAGAAGAAAAAATAGGTTCACTTATATTATCAAGGACCTTTTAGGTTTATAGTTTTAGATAAATTGGAAAAAATCTTATAAAAACATTACCCATTTCTTTAAATGATCATATCTCCCACCTAATGCAGATTTTCTTATTTCACATTAATTCATCATCATCATCCATATGAAATAACTTTTAGAAATAATTCATTCAACCTCATTATTTATAACATGGGGAAATTGAAACATAATAAAGGTGAGAAATAAGCATAAATGTAGGAATTAATAATTGAATTCCATCAGTGAGCATAAGAAGAGAATAAGGGTATGATGACATCATAAAAGTGTATGAGTATAACATAAGAATATTCATACCCTTTAATTATAGGATCATCAAACATGAAATCAAGGCATAAGGATATAACAAAGAAAAGATTAGTCAAAATCAATAATAATGAGTCAGGTGATATGAATCTTGATCATAAAAACATTATAAACCCAAATCAATCATATATGAAATGTATTGGTATCTTGGAAACATTATCTTCATAACCCATTTTAAACTCATGTTAGAGGTTACGAAAGCCCAGTAAAATCTATCCGAGAACCCCATCGGTAACTCCCTTATTATTTTATATTAACACAAATAACATTGTCCAATGCATTTGATGGATATCACAAACCCACCCATCCTTTGTTTATCATGGAACCACCCATTCTTGGTTTATCAAAGAACTAATCCTCCTTGGTTAATAATGTAACCACCTATCCTTGTTTTATAATGGAACCAACCATCATAATAAACAAATTCCAAGAATCATATAAAGAATAAAATATATAGATCATTTATTTCATCATAAACTCATAGAAACAACCTTTATTCCTTTTATCACTTGATTAACTTGTGGAAAGGAAATGGGTTCCATAAAAAATCTCTACAACATGATTAACCCATGGAAATGAAATGGATTCTATAACAATATCTTGGAAACATGATTAACCTGCAGAAAAGAAATAGGTTTTATAAAAATCTATTTGAAATAATAACAAATCATCCATAGAAAGAATGAGGATGGTATCATTAAAACATTTCTCCACTATATAATAAGTAACAACACATTTTTTTGATATTGATGAATGAAAATACTATTAAAATATCATTAAAAACATTTTTAGGGATAATAAGCTTTTCATTTTAAAAATCACTTGTAAAAAGTAAAAATTAACAAAATATTGTGAAAATAATTTTATTTTAGAAAACTATTTATAAAATATAAAGTAAAATAAAATTAAAATAATGGACATGGTAGTGAGAATATATGTTCATTTCATAAATGTTTAAAATAAAAATTATTTTCAAAAAAATTGAAAAACATAGTCAAAATTGACCCATTTAAAAAATGTTAAGAAATTTCATTTTAAAAAATTTAATAATAAGATAAAAGATCATGTAAAATGGATTTAATAAATAATTTATTTTTATGAAATATAATTTTTTAAAACATTTTAGAAAACATTAATATGGAAGAAGAAGATAGCCAATCTAAAATAAAATACATGATCAACATCACTTATAAATTACTTTCTTGATATTTATTCAACAAAAAAGGGAGGGGATAGAAATTAAACATATAAAAAATGTTCATAACTATAGATAAGAAATGAAATGTGGTTCAATAAAATAATAAAATATTATTTCCTCTAAAGTAACCTTGAAATAAACAATCCTAAAATAAAGGAAATTGTAACATAAATCCTTTTCCACTTTGGAAAATCTTCAATCATAATCTCCATGAAAGAATCACTTCAAATGAAACTTTAAATATAAAGATCATAAGTATATTCATGATATATAATTTCAAAATGTAAGAATATACACCTAAGAAGTTAATATTGGTGAATATCAAAAATGTATGTCTCAATGAAATAGAATTTGAGACAAATAACCCTTACACAAATCATACCATTGAATTTGAGAATTATTTAATGAATCAATTATGTGTATCAAATTTAAATCCATATAAAATAATTATAAATGCAACTTAATATAATAAAAATTAATTACACGCATAATATTTTAATATCAAACACAATAAAGAAATAATATAACCCAATGAAAATAAATTGAGTTGTGAAATTCTTTACCACTTGGTATCTTTCAAGTCAAATCCCCTTGGATGAAATAATTTAAATTTAAACCTAAAAAAATTATTTATTATTTATTAAATATATTAGATGTAATAAATTAAGTATATACACCACACAATATAAATAATTGGTGAATATAGTATATATCTCATAGAAGTAAAAGAGAGATGAGAAAAACCCTCACCTCGAGTCCAGACTTTCAATACATGTCCCATAAATACTATATAATAAGATTATATCAATTACTTATTTAATAATAACATTTTAAAGGTTTAAAAAACTATACTAAAATCATTTATTTAATTTACTTACAGTTACATATTTGAATACATTTTCAGTTAAGTCTACATCAGGTATTTTGATGATGTTCAATTCATTATTTCAAAATGGATTTGGTGTGTTGGACATGGTGAAAGAATTAATTATTTTAAAATATAAAAAATAATAATCATGAAAGAAATATCATAATTATTCATAAAATATAATTTTAAAACCAATCATGAAAAATATTTTAGAAAAATGAACTATGTTACTATCATGGAGACGGTAGGTCGTACATACGCCTAAGTAACGTTTCCATTTCTAAATGGTCATTATGGGATGAAATTATTTATTATTTTACCTTTAGATAATTATAATAATATCATAAGTAACATATTATTTCTTTAAATATATTTATATATATCATTCTTCTGATGTGGTGATGAAAAAATAATCACATCACTTTATGGGGGCGTAGTTCACATGCCCATGAATGATATTATCATTTTTTAGTGTAAGAAAAAAATGATATATTATATTTTTAGAATGATAAATATTTCATGAGTATAATTATTATTAAATTTATAACACATATATTTATTAAATTTATCCTTATTACCTTCCATTTAAAGAATTAGTGAAAAACGAATCACATCGCTTCGTGAGATGGTAGTCTTCCGTATACACATGCCACATTATCATATCCCTCATAGAATGTAAGGTAAGAATATATATGTGATATAATAAATAAATAAGTATATATATGTTATAATTATCATATATATAATTTAAATACATTATTAAAACAAGTTATGATAAGCGATGATGGAAAATGAATGACATCAGTTGGTGAGGGGGTAGTCTGCCATACACAATGATGATTTTATATCCCATTTGATGGAAGAGGAGATGGATTTAGATAATTAAATTAATATAATAACATTTTAGTATATATTATATAATTTTTTAATCATATAATAATATTTTAAGAATATTTTAATGGGTTTGAAGAAGAAATAATACAAAAACACATACTTTAGAATTTTACCTCTTCGCAGACCACCTCTTTAGGAATATACCTAAAGTATTCCTAAAAGAGATTTTTTACCCAAAAAATATTTTTTTGGATGAGGGTATTAAGGTGTTGAATTTATATGGGTAAGTATTTTCTGAAAAAAAAACGGTTTTATGGTGTCAATAGGAGATGAAATGGGTGACCTTTTATAAGTGAGGTGAGTGACACACTTGTAATATTTGAAAATAAAAAAGGCATACCCATGTTTTTCACATGAAAAAGGTTAAAAAATATATCATTATATATAATTAGACATTATAAGGTCTAAATATGTCTATAGAATATATTTTAGATAAGTATTTAGGTTATTATGAACCTTATATTTTTAGTTTAACCTTTGGTAAACCTGTTTTCACCTTAACCATAGTAATTAAATTTTACTATTTTTACTATTCCTACTGGTAAAAAATTAATTTTAACTTAATATATAATATAAATTATTATTATTACAAATATTAAATCCATTTTACTAAATTAACTTCACTAAATTTTCAAAATTTAAATTAAAATTATACCCATAGATGTTACGAAAAACTGGGTTTTCAAGAAATGTATTTTGCAAATAAAAGATGATTATATGTTTAATCTATGAACAATAAAAATACATTTAGGAATATAAATTAATATTTATTATATATAATATAAAAATTTAATTTAAAATTTTTCTCATTAGTAGTTTTTTTAATTAATTAAAAAGGAGAACCATTATGCACTTTAAAACAATTTTTAGAAAAATCCTATTTTTAAACCCAAGGAAAAACTTATACTAAAATACAATATGATGTTGATTCAAAAGAAATTAATTGGATTAAATATAAATAAATAAAATTTATTTTAATTTAAATCATATTCAAAACCTAATAGTTTTTCTAAATTTCTTAATTTATTGAAAATAAATGACTATTTTTGGAAAATCGGTATTTTCACTATTCACTGAGAAATCGATATTTTTTGGAAAATACCAAAATATAATCCAAATTGAAATTTTATATTCATTTTTATAAAAATGAATTCAATTTTATAAAATAAATTTTCTAAAATTTCATAAAAGTAATTAGAAATGTTTTCATGAAAAATAATAAAAATCACCTTTGAAGAAAACCTATTTTTGAAGAATAAAATTACTTTATTAAAATTGATTGTTTATTTAATAAAAATTATAAAAATTATATATTTAGTTATATATATATATATATCATAAATTACATAATTATATCCATACCCACCAATTTAATGTCTAGGTTATAACAGTTATATACTTCGCAGGTCGTTTAAGTTTGGTGTGGCGTGTCGAATATGATATCAAAAGAAGTTTTGTTTTCTAAAATATTAGGGTATTAAAATAATTATGATATATAAGGTTTATTCCTTATGGTTTGGTGGAAAATTAAATCACATAAGATTCATTTAAGTGAAAGATAATAGTATCATGCACTGCTCACTGGAAGTTGGTGGTCAAGGAAGATATTGATAATGGAAATTAGAGATTTCTAGGGTAAACACTGGGTCCCCCTTTAATTTTAGAAAATAATATAACTAGATTATTTTTAGTCTGTAATATTAATAGTGGAGTCGTGCTAACTATAGAGTTATATGCAGGTTGTGGGAAAATATCTAAGTGTCGGAGGATATATGTAACACCCGAATGTTTTTTATGAAAAAAATTTCATTAATTAATTTTTATTCTTGAGTAGATTTTGTTGAATGAAATAGTGAGTTTAAACGAACTGCGAGATTCCCTTATTATAAAATTAGCATTATATCCTAGCCGTTAGGTTAGTAGGAATAATTATAACCAACTTTTAAAAATGTATTGTGAATTCTTTGGCTATCAATTATTTACGAAAAATATAAATTAGATATTTGTATTTTTGAGTGAATTACTATTAGTAATGAAATTAATGAGATATATATGTTATATAATTAATACAATATTTTTTATTCATCTAATGGATATTTTAATCATAGGGTGTGAATAAACTCCATTTGTTGTATAAAAACCTACTTTTTTAAAAAAGGGTAATCTTAAACCTTTGAATGGAGAACCGATTTTAAATTAATATTTTGACACATTAATAATTTAATACGACAACATAAAAGTTTTATTTTAAATATGGATACAAAAAAAGTTACTTTTGTTGAATTTATGATATTTTCTGATAACAATCAAGTTTTGATGAATAGTAAAAACACACTAAATTTTAAGTGAAAACAACTTTTTTCATCGATATAATTTGTATGGTTAAATTATATTATTGAATGGTTTTAAAGTATAAATAGAATATATTTTTATCATTAAATATAATATATGTAATTATCATTAATTTTACATATAATTCATATGTAAAAACATTTCAATTTTTTGCAATGTTTTAACTTTAAAAAAGATCGTTCTCTTATTCTGACAATAGAATTAATTTTAAATTAATCACTACAACTTCTGTGTTTTTAATTTTTAAAAATTGACTCCATATTTTAAATCATTTGTTCCAAATTATGTTAATAGTCTACTTTTATTTTTGGGAATTATGAATAGTAACTTTGGTAATTATTTTTATTAACATGGTTAAAATTAAATCGGGTAATTAAAGGTAAAAATAATATTATAAAATTACCTTAATACCTGTAAAAATACAATTGTATGACTAATTTATACCCTTATCATCTATTTTTTGAAATGGAATCCCTATATGGCCACTTACCTATGAATATGACATGAATGTAATAAAAACTAATGAATGTGACAAAATGTCACAATCTCATTTTATATAAGTATATTAATTTTAATATATGGATAACTAGGATATAATATCGAATATAGATAGTCTATGTAAATATAAAATAATTACATACATCATATAAATTTATTTATAATTTTTAAAGATTAAAAAATTACCATTAATGATGACATAATATTGATGTAAAGATTAGTTTATTAATAGAAATATCAAATAAATGTTTTTAAAAATAATAAAAAATATCATATAAACTAATTAATGTTCTCTACAAATTTTCTAGGTGAATATGACATGTTAGGAGTGTATTGAATATTCTTTTTTGTATTTATATTATGTGTGGATTTTTTTTAAAGTAAAATAAATGAATAGTGTCAAAATTGACATTATTGATATTTTATAAATTTTTTTATAAAATTATTTAAAAATAATAAAAATATTTAAAAATTAAAAATTTATAATTTTAAGATATAAAATTTCCTAAAATATCCATATATGGTCGATTAACACCTTATAATTAAATATTTATAACCATTTAATATTTAGAATGTTATTACCTTAATTAAAATTAAATAGAATAATTAAGTGTCAATCAAAATGATATAGTTTAAATTGATAAAATAACTTGTCCAAAATTTATTTGTTGTTTAAATTAAAACCCTATATCATCTAGTATTTTAAATTGGGGCAATTTTGAGGTTTTTGGGTAGGTTTTGATCTTATTATAAATTATTATTTATGGAGTTTCCAAAAGTGCCCCTCACCTCAATTATAAAGGGCACCTCCTCCCTCACCTCTTCACTTAATTTTGAGCCTTCAAGATTGGAAATACCATTCCATTTTTCCTTAACTTCATTATTTTCATTCTAGAGATTATGGTCATCTTCAAAGAACAAGTCTAGTTCTCTAAGAAGATATTTAGATGAAGCACGTTAAGGAAGAGGTAATATCTTCTATGCATTCCTTAAAACTTATTTCTTCTTATAATTCTTATTCATTAGTTTTTTCATTATAAAGTAATAAAATAAGTAAAAATAATATAATTATATTTTATTATAAATATGGAATAACCATATCTCATATTCTATCCATCCTACGAAAAATGAAATAACCGCGTGTGCTTACGTATGACTTACCATCCCCACACTGTGGTGTAATATGTTTTTCACCACATCCTTACTTGGATAGGTATAATGATATAAATAATTACTATATATTACTATAAGATTATACTAATTATGAAATATCATACACCATCCACTTCAATACCATTCAATAATTTTTGGAATGATATCATCGCTCATGCGTACATACTACCTACCACCTCCACGATGTGTTGTGATTAATTCTGCATTATTTTCATCAAACCATGATTATATACATGAATTTAATGAATAAATATGATATATATTATACTAATATAATTATGTAAATTATTTAACTATAATATAAGAAGTGGAACATGAACTTATCTGACAAATTATGCATAGGAACATAAAGTAGTCAATATCTGAACGAGTGAAAATGAAACATTACTAAGAGATGGATGATAATATAATAATATATGATATAATAAACATTATTATGATTTTTTAGTAAGTCAATAACATTATTTAAATCATTATATAGGAGGTTCAGATACATACAAAGGATATTGGACCTAATGTAAGGGATACTTTTGCAATCTCATTATTATCCGAGATTTTTTATTCGTAAGTATTTAATGGGGAATATTTATCATTCACATCCATGTTTCATAAATATATAATATTATTTTTATTCTTATAAAATTTTATAAAGTCAATTTTACCCATTGGTAATTTTTATTAAATGGTACAAAAGGAATCTTTTTTCATTTTTCGATACAAGGTAGTTTTTAACTTTACCGGCAAAAGTATGAGAAGAATGTTTTTTAAATTGTACGACATGAACATATTTTTAAAATTTAATAATTCATTATTTAGTTGAATCTTAACCTATAATATTATATAGTTATTTTCACATAAAATTATTTCTTCTTCAATTATGTGGCATTTTGAGGAAGGAAAACGTTCTTGAAGAAGAAAGGATATTTTCCTCAGGAATTAATTTCAAGTGTTTTCTCAAAATTATTTTCCATCTAAGATGACACTATTTAAATAGGGTCATATTTTTAACCATATTATTACAATTATTTTATTGTGTGTTATTTAGTAAATCCATATTTGTTTATATCACTTATGATTGAAGGATGTTTAAGAAACCCATTTTATTTCATGGGTTATGCTATGGTGAATGTTTTTATGTTTTTGTGGAACATGTAAGAATGGTTTCATTATGATATGGGTGGGAACTATGTATCCCTATAATGCATTGCGTAAAGATTGATATCTCATTATATATACATTACTGGAATGAAAAGTAAATCTGGTTCAGTAATACAAGGCTGGAACAAGGAGTAAACTCGGTTCAATAATGGACTTTGTCTACTATGATGGTCTCAGAAATGAGCCTTGAATAATATGAAATGATTTTCTATTCTTATGTGTGTATTCCACAAAAATTTCATGTATTATGTTATAACTATTAGAATTACATCTCACTTTTATGATTTATCCCATGACATGATATTATGACCTTTTATATGCATGATAAGGTTTTCAAATGTTATTTTCTTATGATTATGGTATGATTGATGTTTCCCTTGTTTACCCTTACTGATAATTTGAGCTCACCCTTTTATATGTTTATTTTTTCTAGTTCATGAAGAAGGGAAAAGGATTCTAGTTATGAAGAAATAAGCGGGAGACAATGTGGATGTTTTATGAACCAGTTGTTTATGTTTCCCAGTTTATAGATACACTAAAACTATATGGTCCTGGCATGGTTTTTGTTATGTTATGTAATAAATATTCTTCAATTTTGAAGTAATATATATATGTAAAGTATGGTCTATTATAAAATATGACCAATGGTGGTAGGTTATAGTTTGGATGGATGGAAAACTAGAAGGATCAGAAGAAGAATACGAAGCTCCTAGAGGGATCATATCCTATCACTCTTGGTTTTTCATGGTGCAAGCACTTGTGATTATAGTTTCTGACTTGAATAATTAGAAAAATAATTCCACCAATCTTGGTATAGAACTAGAAGATAGGTTTCACATTATAACTTGGATAAATGTTTTTCCATGAATAATGATTTATAACTATTTCCCCATAGATATAAGACTAAGGTTCAAACCATATAATCTCATGTGTGTTGTGCCTATGTTTTCACTTTGTTTACTACATGTGTGATTTTATTATTTTATCATCTCTGAAGGAAGTCCATGAGGTGATTATAACCATAGGGTGGTGATTTGGTGCATTGTCTTATATGTGACATGACTTCTAAGTTCTGATACACCAATTTCATGGGGAGATTATAATCACTATAGCCTCGAATCTTATTATATGTTTGAGTCATGGTGGTAACTTTAATTGTATTAAAGTAAAATTAATCCCTAACATGTTTCTATTATAACCTTATATATTTTTCTTCTTCCTTAGACTATCTATGATGGTGAAAGTTTCTAGATCCTTATACACACTTTCACAACTATATTTCCTCATTAGTGAAATATATCTAGAACTTTCTCAAGGGGAATTTCTCCATTATCATTATTGAGGCTACATTTATAGAAGCATTGGGGATGTACATTGGAAAATTGTTGGGTGTTATCTCCCTAGATATGTTGGGTGGGTTCAACTGTGCTCACTGTTGTTTATAACTCTATATGCTTCAAGCTCGAATTTCTCCCCATAGGTTTGCATCAACTGATCAGGATCAATTGATGTCAAGGAGTTATGTGAATAGGATAGGGTTTCCTATTATCCCTAATTTAATCTCCTTTACCCTTCTTACCTTCCTTCTTAAGTGGGTTGTGAAGTTGTATCCCCATTTACTTCACCTTCTCTGCCTGGTGGGTTTTGGGAAAAAATTTTCATTTCTCCTATCACCCACTCGAGGATGTTATAACTTATAGTGGTTTCATTATCAATATTGGGTACATAGTGAAAATGATAAACATGGAAAATTTAAATTTTTATCATAAGATTGAACATCAAAATATTTTCTCTGGTAAAGTGATACTCAGTAAAAAACCTGATGATATTAAGTGAATTAAATTAAGCATGGAAAATAAAATCAAAACACTAACTTATTTTATTTTGACCGAACGCATGATTCTATAGTAGTCAACAATCACTTACACTATGTTTGGTGAGATTTTAGTATAAGAAAAGAAATTATTTGATAGTTTATAAAAGAATAGAAAAAAATAAATGATTGTGATTTCTCTCATTATGTTTGGATCAATAACTTAATAAAAAAATAAATGATTTGGATTTCTCTCCATCATATTTGGTGACAATTTTTAAAAGAAAATAAAAGAAACTATTTTGGTGAAAATCACACAAATAACATTTGTTAAAAAATAACATATACACATTGGATTAAAGGGCATACTTGCTCAATATAAAAAAATATATCGATTAGATCTGCACGGACACCACACCAACCACCATGTCTGTTCAACATCAACAATTTATATTAAATGACATAAATAACCTTTTAAAAATGTATTTTTATCAAATTTTTTATAAAAAATAAAAAAATAATAATTTGGATTTTAATCAATCATTATCTTTCATATCACCAAAATTAGGTAAACATTAAACTACAAACATATATTAACACAAATTATAAAATTTTAGAAAATTAATTAAAGATAATTGAAATTATTTATATAATTTATTAATTCAAAATTATTAAATCAAGGCAATAAAAAGTATACATTCAAAATTATTAATTAAAAAAATTATTTATTCAAAACAATTATTAATTAAAAATTATTAATTCAAAATAATTACTAATTCAAAATAGTTATTAATTCAAAATTATTAATTCAAAATATTTATTAATTAAAAATTAGTTATGAATTATTTATATAAACTATTAATTCAATATAATCATAATTATTTATATTCAAAATTTTCTATATTCAGAATTATTTATAAATGATTTATGATTATTTATATAAATATAATTAGTTATAATCAAAATTATTTATACACACATTATGAAAATTATTTATATTTGATTGTTATTATTATTTATAAATTGTGTTGAACATAGAAAAATCATTATTTATAAATTACATCGAACAAAATATTTAGATACCCATGAAAATATTATTTGTTGTTATTATTAATAATGAAAAATATGTTCATTTATATGAATATTAATTCAAGAAAACATATATCCCTAAATAAGACAAACATTTATCTTTTCTTATGAAATTCAACACACCAAAACTTTGAATTTATCAAACAAATATATTTTAAGTCTCATTACAATGAGTGTGTATAAATTATCACAGAAAATATTATGACCATTCATGTACTCTACAAGATATTTCATAAGTACCTCAAAAAGTTTTGAAAATTAAACATGAATAAAGAAACAATTCAACAGGGTCATATATCATTCAAACAAAAAACATAAAATAATCATAACATAAAAAATTAAATGATAAAAGTTGACAACATACAAGAATATGATCAAATGATACCATTATTTGAAATTTTCAAAAAATAATAATAACAAAAAAATCATTCATTGCAAACACAATATGACATAACTCGAATAAGTGACATTGTTTGAAACTGACAGTTACCAACTATTTTGACGATCATGCATCATAGCACCTAAATTCACCTTCTTAAACTCCACTGGGAAATTTAAGAACTGACTTGTCCTATCTAGATTCTTGGTAAGAAATAGATATTCCTCAGTAATAAATTCTGTAGCAATTCAAATTTATTGTATTTCTTAATGAACCTCTCCACCTGGTAACCATCCTTGAGGTCAGGACAAATATGAATTTCCCTCCATCATGACAGCTACAACTTCATGCAATGATTTATTTAGTATTTTAATGTATTTTTCATTACTATTTGAGATCTTTCATTTTCTTTATTTATAATATTTTTACCTAGAGAAGGCACTGCATTTGAATCTACATCCGGTGAGTTGAAATTTTGAAAGTTTTCAGCATTTTGAAACATCATTTCATCAATATCTTCAATTATATCTTTATTGGTGTTATTAGATGAGTAGTTCCACTCATGCACTTTCTCTTTAGTGGTTTGAGCATCTACACCTATCAATATTCCTTTTACAATAAATTTCAGAAAGTTTATCATAATTACCAATTGGAGTATTCTTCCATTTCTCAGTATAATGATTTACCTTTTATGGGAATATGTACACACACACACACAAGAAAAAAAAGATATAATTTTGCATAGTTTATTTTTCAGGAAAAAAACATAAATTAAATTAAATTACAATACATACCTCAATCAATGTCTTCCATACTTCAGGTACGTCATTACACATTTGCGAGATTTGACTCCATGAAAAATCACTATTCTGCTTAAATAAATCATAACATTCTGAAAAATGTTCTTTAATTATCTTCAATAAATTATTTATCTTAGCCTTATCTAAAGATAATTTAAACTTCTCTCATACATATTTAACAATATTATCATATGTTGAAGTAGTGAAAGCACCATTGACCCTATTCCCTTCAACATGTTGATGATATAAAGCTTTAATCAGTCTATCATCCATCTGATTTGTCCATGACAACTTTTCTCTTTTACAATCCTATATCTTTTGAATTTTTTTACTCATTGCAATGAACTACATTAAAAATAATTAATACAAAAGTATTCATAACCAAGAAAAATTGCAAAATATTTGATATCTCCAACAATCTATCAAGATGAAATAAAACCATAAAGGTTAAAAATTAAAAACATGGAATATCAAACTTGAATAATGAAACCATGTTGTTAAAATAAGTACATAACATGATACAAACATGGTTAGTCTTTAATTATTAACATAATCCAACCACATATGAGCTACAAATTCATATCTAATTTTCTATTTTTTTACATCTTCATCGGTGTCTATTCACTCTCTAGCTACTTGTTCAACTTCATAGTGATTTCAAGGGAATTACCAACCTCAACAAGAATATTTTCATCTGAATCTACACCCATTAAAAAGTTTTTTAGTATGAAACAAACTAATATGATTTTTTATTAAGTCTTCACCAAGTACATAGAGTCTGTTTTAGTTTATATAATTGGAAAGAGTTTCTTTAAAATACAAACACCTCTCTCAATATAATTTCACGAAGAAGCATGTCTATTATTAAATAACTCTTGATCATTTTCTAGAGGATGATTGGAGTACTCTTTCAAATGATAATATACACTTCTATAGGGAGGTATATGGCCACTCTATAATATATATCCTACATCAACAAGATAAAATATTCTTATTTCAAATAGAAAAGGTTTTTACTCAAAATAATTTAATTTACATATTTTAACAAGAAAAATTAAGTTGAGTAGAACTTACCGATCATTAGTCTCAATTTTTATTCTCTGGATAATTTATTTTTAATAATTCTCAAGTCTAATGTTGTTCCCTCCCATCCAAGTAATATATAGGTAAACTTTATATCAAATGTACATGCACATAGTACGTTCTATGTGGGATAACCTTTTCTACCATGATATCTTGGTGCATCATTATTAGAAACTTTTACACGAACATGTGTCCCATCCAATGCTCCTATACAATCCTAACAGTTAATATATTTTATGATATTGTTTTAAAATATAAAGATAAAAGGAATTATAAATTAAAATATTAATTGAATTATATAAAATGTACCTTAAAATATGGGTGAAATATTTTACTATTGAGTATCATGGGGGAAACTTCATATCCATCGGGTTAGAATAGAAAATTAGCTTCTAATGAAATCATTGATCTCAAAAAATCATGAAAATTTCTACTTTTTGTTTCACCAGATTCAAGAAAAAAAGAAAACATTTCTACTTTTTATATTATGTGATAGGATCTAAATACATTTTTGCAACCAATTCTTTAATTTTTGAAAACATTTTCAGTTTCATACCACAATGTATTTCGAGCATATAACAGAAATTTGAAAAATCATGTGGCCCCATACGAATTATGTTACGACAATCATTGTCACATTTAATTTGATCTATGAGATCAAATCAAAATTTTTGATGTTTCACATAATCAGTGGATTGGTTTATCTATTTTTTATGATGATATATTTTATGGGAATACCAAAAGGCCACTACATGACATATAAGTTAATCAACTGCTATCTTCCGGATTACATCCCATTTAATCAAATGATTATACAATGCTTCATCTTGTTGATCCATAAGGCCTAAAATTTAAAAAAAAAATTCAATAAAATTTATTTAATGAAACCATATAAATAGACATATATATAATTGAAAATTAAAATATAATGGAATATGACATGTAGAAAATAAATAATTAATATTTCATATAAAAAATTACCTTATAGTTTTTTAATATAATTTATAAAAGTATCTTTATAATATTAATAGTATATATTTAATAAAAATATATTTCTTCATGGATAATGCATTAATAATATTCATAATTTTAATTATTTGTATAAATAATAAATTTTATAATAAAACCTAATAATAAATATGTATAATACATTATAAACTATATAAATCATAAATTTTTTAATATAAAAAAATATTAAATATATGATAAACCTATGATAAACCTATAACATAAATATGATAAACCAGTAGTACAAATATGAAATATAATTAAAAATAAATTTATGATAAACCATAAATTTTGTAATATAAAAAAATAAAAAAATAAAATAAATTTTGTTATATAGAAAAATAAAACTGAAAACAATTAATAAAAACAATGTAACAAAAAAAATTTGTAACAAAATAAAATAATGTAAGAAAAAAAGTTTAAATCATAAATTTTGTAATATAAAAAAATAATAAATCTATGATAGAAAAAATATGAAATATAATTGATAATAATTAATAAAAATTTGATCTTGTTCAATTTTAAACAATATATAAACTAATATGACCCATCTATGAATAAATAATCACAATTTGTTGATTGTAATGTATTTTTTTATACTCATTTCAATATGTATGACTGTTTGTATTTTCATTACATAAATATTTAAAGAAATAATATATTCATAATTTAAAATGTAATCGTATACTGAAACCAAAAAAAAGTTACAAGTATAAATCATTAATTTAAAAAACAACTAATTTTAAATCAATATATCATTAAAAAAATATAAGAATTGCAAGAAATGGATTACTTACAACAATTTAGAAGAATAAAGTTGTGAATAGGTGAAGATGAAGTGGAATGGTTGAAAACTGGATGCTGAAAAATAGTAGCCGGATGATGGGAAAAAATTAATTTTAGAGTAATAATAGTAGACTTCAAGGAGAAAATAGGGTATGATACACCATCAGAAGAACATAAAAGCATTGAAGGAGATGGAGTAGAAGTGTGAGATGAAGCATCACTGTGAGGTCTGGTTGTTTATATAGAGACCTAATGACAATATGGGAAATTTATAAAATATTTGAACGGGATGGAATATTTCAATTTGAATCATCTAGATTTTGGGATGATTTGATGTTCGATGAAATCCCATGTGAGAGAGAAATCGGTTTCTCTCCCTTGTGACACTTCATGTTTCTCTCCTTCAATCTAAGATAACCAAACCAGAGATACAGGTTTCTCCCCTTCCAAATATTTTCTTTTCCGCCCGTATCTCCCCTTCCAAATGAATTCTTATTGATGGAAATAAAGTTACAACCATTTATATCATCAACACATGATCAAAAATTGTTCTAGAGAATAGATATTCTATTTTTGGGTACTAGCATGAAGAATCTATGAAGCCTTCAACATAATGATTATTATTATAGAAATGTTATTTAGATCTAATAAGTAAATATTGGATTAAAGTTATTGAATTTTTAATTACTTTATCTATGATGTTGGAGAGTGGATATAGAGGTCATCAAATTTTATTGAGTGAATATTCCATGGAATTTAAGCCTCTTTGGATTTATACAAGTTGGTCAATAGTCTCAGAAATTTCATTTAGTCTATTAGATATATTTAATCTCCTAAATAAAAATAAATATTATTTATGATCTAGAGAACATATATCCAACATCATAAATATTTTATCACACACTTTCAACATATAAAATAATGTTACGTTATAAAATACGAGTCATTAAAATGACTCAACTCTCCCAGAAATATTTAACTATCCTTGAATAATAATATTTTTCATAAAGTATTTTCCCATGTATTTACTCAATAATTTCTTAATATAGTGCGTAAGAAAACTCAAAACTTCACAATATATACTTTAATAATATTGAATCTATTTATTTCTAGGAAATCATTTAAACTTTTACAACACCTGAACCCCATAGTGGGTCCCACCATGTCCAAAAATCAAATTCATTAGAATTGTTTAGACATACAAATAAACTTTTTGTGTGATCCTCAATACCCTTATCTTGATATAAGCGAGTCACAATCATATGACAAGAGTGGTATCCATCAATACATCAAGGATCCTGTTGAGACAAGCTTTAGTCATAGTAGTAACAACCTCATGAGGGTATACTATTTATAATATAATCTCATGGTCTAATGATATCTCATAAATCATTATACATCACTTGTGTCAGCATATTTTCTCTATTTATTCTTTTAATGACCATTAGTGGTGGAATTAACTTCTTCTAAAATGGACATGGATTTAATAAATGTAATACTATACCAGTCAATTAGGCTTGAGATATATCTTCCTCTACTCGAAAGTGATAAATTCTATTTTGATCATTTAATAAAATTAATACCTCCAATGATGCAACTAATTCAAGATATCTCACCAAAAACATAAATGTTATGGTTTTGTATTTCATCAATGTATGCGATCAAATGACACAAATTGATAATAATCTCAAGTCAAGAGACCAATACACATGTTCATAGATAATAAAACCCAATGACACCCAAAACATGTGGCGTTTTTATTGGCGAGCTAGTCCTCCTGATCTAATCTACTTGAAATCACTAAGTGTCAACTTATTGAGAATAATTTTCAGTGGTTGTGACCCCCTAAAACTTAGTTGTAAAATATCATCTATGTCTCATTAGTATTATGTATCTAGATCATTGATTATATATTAAAGATTACTGACATAGTATCTTGAGTTTTTAATTATAGCTAAAAATTTCTATAACTTGTTAATATGAAAAATTATATAAGTAAAATAATATATAAATAGTATATGAAGATGTATTTATATTATTATTGTAAGATAACATCATGGATAATTATACATATATATGATATATAAATTTAAAAGTATTGTTCACACTATATCAAGGGTACCCACTTTCATAACACCCCACTTTCACTAGATCCAACATGCTAACCATCAATATATTATAACTCACATGATAAGATCATACTTCTGTTAAGTTATGGATTTATTCATTGGGCCTACCAAGTTTTCTTACATAGATACTCTGTTATATGTGACTTCACCTCCTTGAGACAAACTCTCTAATGAAATGATATCCTGAAATGTATCCCTTTTTTTCTCTATCATAACCTTGAAATATTGGATAGTACCATTTTCAAAAGTTTATAATAATTTATATTATGATAAAACTTTACTTTCTAGGTGTGATTCCATGTTCTATAACAAAATGTTATGAATTTCATACTGCTTCGTTAGATGTATCTAAAGCTGAAATATACTATGTTTTTATAAATATGGATACCACTAACTCTAATGAGATTATATTGTTTATTACCTTATCCACAATAAAAAATTAAATCAAATTGATATAATGGAAGACTAGTTTTTTCCCTCCCCAAGTACCAAGTACATATCCCTTTCACTTTCTAAAGTACTATTGGATAATTCTAAATTCTACCTAAATAGTTATATTAGATTTATAGGATATTTTATACCATAACATATGTTTTCAAAATATTATACCTAGTTTATAGCATAAAATTTATGATAGATACATCGTGGAAGCATATAGAATTTTACTCACAATATTAATCCCCTCTTATGTTTTATAAATGTCTTGTTGGAAAGATTTATTCCATGTAACATTATAAACAATTCATTCTTGAATTGTTCTAAATTTTATTTCTCAATACGTTGTTAAT
The DNA here is from genome assembly GCA_963277665.1 of Viscum album. Lineage (NCBI taxonomy): Eukaryota > Viridiplantae > Streptophyta > Magnoliopsida > Santalales > Viscaceae > Viscum > Viscum album. The sequence continues at coordinate 130,221,962 of OY728163.1, forward strand.
TTATATACTTTGACTTGGTCCAAGTAACCCATAAATCCACATCAGTAGATCATGTTCCCTAGATATTAAGGTTCTACTTTAAATCAATATTTAAAGATTTCCTTTCATTATAATCATAGATATCTATAAAAAAATAACTTATTTCCATATGTTATAAACATATTTTACTTAAAAAACTATGGAACTCTCACTAATATTTTATAGACAGATGAATTTTTTTTATTCCAAATGAACATTCTATTATCATGATTCTTTCATTAATCTATTAATAAATATCTACAATTTGTATTCCTTATTGGAATTCTATGATTTCACCAACCCTTTTTGGTTGCATTGTATATATATTCTCCATAAGTTTTCTTTGAAGTAATGTGGTCTTGACATCCAGGGCTCAATATAAAAAACAAAAAAAAGTTTACATTAAAAGTATAATTCAAATTTATTTATGCATGATTAATTGGTAAAACCAAATAATTATTACTGGCACCACAGTTACACCATCCATGTATAGTTTATCTTAAATAACCATCTATATATTTAAAAAAATTAGATAAACTATCAAAATAAAAAAATGAATTTCGGTACATGGAATCTATATTTAAATTCATATTCACTTTTCATTTTATTACTTCCATTTTATGCTTCTTGGAAAGATAAATATTCATTATTATCAATGAATAATATATCACCTTAATCAGTGATCATAAAACTGTCTCACTTTGGTTTTATCTTTCCAAAGTAGTAAGTGTCTCTGGAACATTCCTTTTTATAAGATATTATAGAACTTGTTACTATTCCAACTACTTGTGTATGTTGTGTCTTGAATTTTCCCAATACAATATATCTCCCACTATATTAAATAGAAATGTTCACCATTTTATATAAATATAGTCTATCCCTTGACTATAACTTTTCTATATTAGTTATTTTTGTAATATCCTATATAAATATTAAGATAATTACAAAGTTGAAATTTGAGTTTTTGTTGATGAAACTTTGTTTATTGACTTTGGATTAACAAACTATTTTCATTTAAACACATGTTTTTTGACATGATGGGATTATTTCATACTATAAAGCACATGGAATCCATTTTCCATTATAGTTGGCATTTGGTTATGGGTTAATTATGTTATTTTAGAAACATTTCTCAAAAAGATATTTGAAGAATTTACATGAAATATATTTCTCAAAATTTATTATCCTTATACATATATAATGAATATAATGTGTGTAAGGAAATGTGAGTTTAGGAATAAATAAACTCTCTATTTTAATGATCAATGAATACATGTAAGCCTCATCATTGATCCTTCCTTTACTAACATCATAGGTTTGATGTGTATAAGGAAATGCTAATATATGAATAAATCCACTCTACATTTTCATTACTTATGAATTCACAGTTATTATATTCTTCAACTCACCTGCTCAAAGTATCTCATATCTTTTAATCAATATTATTTATTTATTCACTTTTATATTCCTTAAATTTTTAAAAGAATGTCAGGAAGTAAAAAAATCTACCTCAAGATTTCACTTGAAATAGTTTACACATATCTTGTGGAACTAGTCCAAGAATATTTTTGGCTTTATCACATTTAATAATTATAGTTACTTGGTCATTATAACTAATAAGAATTCATGTCTAATTATTAAATGTTTTATCCCACGAAGAGTCTAAACACCCTTATTGGTATTTACTTAACATTTTATTTTACATTTACTTGATCAAGTTTTATCTTTCCAAAAATGGTTATTATTGAGTCCTATATTTTATTTTCATAATTTATTATTGATGATTCAATTATTATTGAACTATTAGTTGAGTATTAGTCAACAAAAAAAATATTCAAAAATTAAATAATGTCTTTATGTGTCTAATAGACACACTAGATAAATTCTTTGGGTTTACTCAATATAAAATTATATTTCAAACCGAATTAATAAATAGGGAAAAGTCATGTTTTTCTCACTACTTACATAGAAATAACCATTCCTTATCTACTTATAGAATTTACCTCAATTATTATAATTTTTATAAACATACATGGTTATTTTATTTGAATAAAAATGTGTGACAAAAATATAGTATCTAATACCCAGAAATAAATACATAAATATAATAGGTAATGATGAATATATGTGAAGTTGAATCCTATTCTTGATTTTACTTCAATTAATTTTTGTTTATCTTTCAGTGAACTTTCTTGCCACATGTAAAATAAATTGTATCAAGTTAGATATAGTATTTATTTATGTTTGGTTTCTTAGAAAGGTGTTGTAAAATATCTAATGACTTAGAAATAGTCACGTATTTTTTTAAACTTTTATTTCAATTTTTTCACCATAAGAACTAAATATTTAACTTTCTTTAAGTTCTTATAAACTAGAAGAACGTTACCCAAAATATATTGAAGAAGTTTCTCCATACTTTTCATTTTATACTCTAAATGAAACTAGAGTAACTGGGTGATAAGTTTGAAAAAATGGCATGTATTGAAAAATCCTTATTCATTTTTAAATTTACACATGTTCAATGTAATCATAAAATCATTCATTTATTTTTTCACCTTATCCTAAAAAAATTCTCATAGATGAGAAAACATTATATCACCATACATGTCCTAATGATTCTATCATAACTCACTATAATTTAATAATTAAATTATGATGTAAACATAAAATGAACCATCCATGAATCTCTATTTTGATTCCTTTACCCTCACTTATTTATTGAGGTGTAATGCCAGCTATTAGGGACTCTAAAATAGACAATTTACTTTCATATCATAGTAATATGCAGAATAACTTATACTAGTTTTTCAAATTAGTGATTCTTAATAGTTTTTTCTTGTAAAAAATTTATCATAGTGAATTTTTAGTGAGACTATCCATATTTTTAAAAAATAAAACTTAGAAGATAAGAATTTTTTTCTTGGATATTGATTATTTGACATTATATATTTTATTAATCTTATTTGTCTTACAATATTTTATCAGATCCTAGTATACCTCAACTAATAGATTCAGAATACTTAGTTGTTTGAGTATTATAGTGGAAAGGATCCTTTAAAACTATCTTAATAGTTCCATGCCACTACATAAAGAGTTTTAAGGTAGGATTTTGGCTGGCCAATCACATTGACGAGGGGATCCATGATCTATTGAGTGGAGGATCATATCCTATGAATCCATAACTTTGATTCACTTAATTTTTGCCTCTAAAATATCATAAAGATAGTTATAGTTATTTATTTGATGAAAATTTTAGTTAATTAAACTCACCACTTTTTTTAGAACTCACCAATAGGAGGAGGAATGCTTAACTGTGGATTATGAGCACCTCATAGTATGGTTTTGTTTAAACTAAAGTGACAGATGGCGTTAATGATTTAATATTTTATTTGAGGGGGTTTTAGTTATTCTCCATTAATGTTTTTTTCATATTAAACATACTTTTTCTATGTTATCAAACTCACAACTTAACCCTGATTTAAATAGAAAATATTCTACGCACATTAATCTAATTTTTTCTATGGATACTTATTAATTATTTTATATGATCATGTAAATATAACACCTTAAAAAATTAATAAACCACACATAAATAAATGAAGGTGATGTGATCATGAACATTTATCTAATGTTTGATCCATCGAGGGGTAATTGACCAACCTATACCCTTGGGGATACTCTTGAGTAACGGTTGACTCAAGCTGTAGTGCCCACCCATTCCAATGTTTTTCTGGTACTTCACCACATCTTAGTGCAGAATGAATCTTATTTTATTCTCATTATTATATATAAATACTTACACATAGGTGATGATATATCATGAATGAAAAATACATGTATAAAATCACTAATTCATACACATGCCCTTATAAATATAACAAGGAAGAGGCACGATGTGAAAACCATCATTTATTAATTAATTATTATATACCATGCGTATATTAAATAATTAAATAAATAAATAAAAATAACAGACAATCATTAGTTAGTATCGCTCATGATTAATCAATATGGAATAAATTTAAAAAATAAAATAAAATTTAAATTAATTATTCTTGATGGATTTAATTATAAATTAAAATAAACAAAAATAATTTTAATTCAAAGCATACTTGTCGCACAGTCCTGTAACCAATTTTATAAAATTCCTTATATTTTTTTAAAATAGGAATTTTTAATAATTTTTTATAGGATCCTAATTTTATTTTAGCCTCCTCCCAATTAGAGAGATTTTGGTCCTTTATTGGGCCTAAATTGGATCAAGTGGGTTAGGCAGGGTCGAATCGGTTGGGCAGTCGGGTCACAAGTATGGTTTTACATGAAAGGTGTGTGGGGTGATTGTGATGGAACACAACATACCACCCTTTAAAAAAACAAAAAAAATATATAAAAAATTTCACTACCATGCCAAAAGGAATAAGAGACTCACCTAATAAGTGGGATGGTGGTCATGGTAGAAAATTTCAAAATATTTTTTTGTTTTTATTTCCCAAAGGTTATACTTTATCCTCTAAATTTTTAAAATACATACAAGATGACTTGAAAGTCTTCACACCCCATGAAGAAATATTCACCCATGTATAAATAATAACAATGGTACTATTCATCCATTGGATAGTATTCAGATGAATTAATATATGTGTTATATTAATTTTTCATGTATTTTTAGCCTAAAAATCTATTCCATAGTCTTTATATGTTCATTACACGACCTCGAATTGAAGATTCATCAGTGGTGTTGGGTCCACTCTGATGCCCTCTAATAAAATTCATGAAAATATAATTTTAATTTAATCTTTAGTAATCAAACGATCACTCTAATTCCACTTATTGAACCGTACATGCAGTGAATGTAGAAAACATGGGAAACTAATACTTTTAGCGCATGATCAAACATCATGACATCATCACTGGTGAAGTGCTACTCGGTAAAAAACCTAAGGACCAAATAGTCTAGTATTCTTTGTAAACTAGATATATACACTAATATTACATTAAATTTGGTAACATAAAATACAATAGATAAAGAAATTAAACATCATATATCCTTGAACTCATTCAAATATTACTTCTTCATATCCTTAGTAAATGAAAAAATGTTGGAGAGCTCATATGCTCAATAAGGGTTATGTGTAGAAGAAGTAATAATGAGTAAATAAGGCATAATCAATATAGTAAGGTAAATAATTGAAACACATTCCATTTAATAAATAAATTTAGGATGAAATGAATCCATGAATAATATCAATGTAGTAATCTTAAAGGTAATAAAAATAACTTAATTTTCATTAAAGGAAATATATATTATTGGGAATCATGATCATAGAAATTATAATATCTATTCCATCAATACTTTTAACCAAGGTAATTTAATCAATGGGTAGGTATACACTAAAAAATCATTTAATTTGGCCTTCCAACTTATTTGTCTCATGAGATTATGGATGCATCGAGGGGAAATCTATAACTGCACCCCACCCATCACTATACATCCAAATAATTCCTGATATATAGATTGATAAATTCAATTTAGAAACAATATTCCTTATTAATTAATATCCAAATCGAGTAAATAATACATATTTATTAAGATTTACCACTTTCAATAAGTAAAACAATGTATGTAGAAATGATATATGGTTTAAGAAATAAGAATATCCATTATAAACAACATAGATATTTAAGGGAAATGTAATGTTTAATTATCAAAAGAAAGTGAATGTTTCTAGGGAAAGTTAATGACTACAAAATTAATCAACAAAGTGAATTTCAATACTTTCCTTGGTCAAAATGATCATATACCATATAGGGAAATAATAAATATGGTATCATTTCAATATATCCCCATTTTATTATATGTAAAATAAATAGTTTTTTTAATTAATGAATATAAATACCATAATAAAATCATTAAAAACATTCTTGATAAAAATACCATTTTTAATTTAAAAATCACTTTTAAAAACAAAAAAATTACTGAATTTTAAGAAAGAATTTTTCTTTAAAAATAACATTGTAAACTTACAAAAGAATATTTTAAGAAATTAATGGCCATTATGTTGCACATATTCTTCTCAATTTGAGTATGTTTAAACAAATATTACTTTCGTATTTTTTGGTAAAAAGTAAAAAAGTACCACGTTCACAAAATGAAAAAAAGACTCCCCTTTAATTTTTTTTGTAAAAAGTCAAAAAATGGGTAAAAATGTATTTAATAAATAAAAAGAGAATATTAAAAACATTCTTTAAAAATTTTTAAGGAAAATATGGATATGGAAGAAAATAAAATTTTGACTGAAAATAGAAATAAAGTAGACTTTCCTTAAAAAACAATTTCAACCAAAGAGAGAAAAATCGTTCCATTTCTTGAAAAAATAATAAATAAATAGAGGATAATAAAATGAAATGATTTTATTAAAAAATTATCAAATAATTTTCTTTAATGGAAATTAAATCATAAAAATCCCAATTAAAATTATATTGAAGCCTAAACACTTATCGATTTAGTAAATTATAAATCATAACCCCCATGAAAGAAATAACTTCAAATGAAAAATTAAATACCAAAAAATATAAATATATTCATGATATAACTTATCAAATGGGAAGTATGTACACCTCATAAAAATAAGTAGGTGTATATCGATAAATATGTCTCAATGGAGTGGAAATTGAGATGAAATCTCTTACAAAGATCATACCATTGAAGTGAGATTTAATCAATGAATTGATCATATGTTTCAAATGAAAATACAAATAAAAAAGTGTAAATAATATATAAAATAATCAAAATTCACTACAAATAAATTAATTTTTACCAGAAAAAATTTATTTAAAGAATATATCTGTTGGTATAAATGAGAAATTCTAACATATATTATGTTTTATTGGTATTAAATTCAAGTACAAACATTTATTTTTACAAAAATATATATCAATTATTATTAATTATTTAATACCAACATATACTTTACTAATAATTAAATTTTTTACTTTACCATATTAATACTGATATTTTTTTTATTATATACTTATCTAGAGATACTCCATATGAAATAATCACATCACATGGTAAAGTGTTTGATACCAAATTTGAATTATGTTCTCATGGATATGATTATTTCAACTTTCAATACCCATACTAAAATTATGCTCCCCAATAAATCTCATAATTTGAATAATAAAAGGGTTGTTTTTGATAGTTCTAGGAATCATGGAAAGGAAGAAAAAGTTGATATCTTTCAGTTTTCAGGAAGGGTACAATGTTCTATTTTCTGATTATAGAGAAATTGAATATAATTTTAATGATATGAGTGGAACAATACATGATTGATAAAATAATAAGCAGTAGAGGTAAACATTCTGGTGAGTTTTTTTGGTTCTCGCAAATGAAATTTTATGCGTTTGGATGGGGATAATTATCTCATGAATTTGTTATCACAGAACTTCACACTAAATAATATTTTTCACTTAATATGATGAAGCAAATGAAAAAGTATTTTGTTTGTGAGAAATAGATGAATTTGGATGTTATTTACACATCAGGAGTGTCAAAATGTGAAATTTCTTTCATTATTACCCAATTACATGCTTTATTATTGATTTAATTCCTCTATTTTATATTTCATCACTTAGAGATAAAAATATAATGGTAGTAATCATAAATGTGATAAACGCATTCCATAAAATAGATTTAGTACTAATGTATTGTTCATAATGGAAAGAAACTCTCTACACATGAAAATTACTTATTGTACATGCATTTGATATTAAATAGTACTAGGTGTCCCATAAAGATGAATGAGTGCTTTACTGAAATCAAGACTGACCAAACTCCTTTGTAAGTCTCATTCTAGGTACTAATTCCATTTTAAATGAAGTAAAATGTCTCTATTATCTACATTGTAGTAAAACATACAATCCATATTGAAATTTTACACCTTTAATTAGTTGATATTGAATTTTTAATATATGAGTACATCATATGTTGTCTGATTAGAAGGGGATTCATTCTTACTTTTGTAAATAATGTTTGTCTATTTTGAATCTAGTTACAATTCATTTTTTTATTTGGTATGTGCAATGCGACAATATTGTGCCTTTTCTTTATTAATGTGTTATTTCCATTCCATGTTATGTGAAAATAAATTATATTAATTTTATTACATTAATTATTTGGTTTATTATTGAATTTGTTATGAGAGTCTATACATCAAAGAGTTTTTTCAATGCATGCCTTGTGCTAAAAGATTAATTAGATGGACTATGTATACTAGTTTATATTTATATTGAATCAAATTTTATTTTAAACATCACAATGATATATTTATGTGGTCATAAACTAATAGCATTTCTTATTAATGAATAATTGTTTATTTTAGTATTTAAAATTAAATACTCTCCATGTTATTTGAAAGTTAGTTTCATTGTTAATATACAATCACAAATATTTAGTAATTTATGATAAATATTATGTTATTAACTTTTCATTTTCATATTAATCGATAAATTTTTGGTAGGTTTGCATTAAAGTTGGAATAAATTTCATACTTCTCATAGTTTTCCATTTGATGTATTTTTCAAGCGACCCTCTAGGACCTGCAAATAAAAGAACCAGTTTGGACCAGAAAATTCCTATTTTGAAGGTTTAATATTTCACATCCTATATTTCAAAAGGAACAAAACCATGTCCAGATATCTTTAATACTTTAAATATAATTGATTATTATAATGGAACACTATTTTTGTTTAATTACATTCTTAACATGATCCCAATACTCCATTATTTTGATAATAAGAAAACTTTATTATAAATTAGTTTCTATATAGAGGTAAATTATGAATTTAATATTCTCTCTTAAAATATTTACTCTTCTATTAACTAATATCAGTATGGATCTAATGTCCTAATTTGTTAATATGCTACTCGGTTGGGTTTTGATATGAAATGATTGGTGTCATTGTGATTTTTCCGGCTTTGCATTATGATGGCCCCACAAGGTGTCGTTAGTTCCCTATGGTACTATACAAAAACAAAATTTGTAAAACCCAAACTATGTTATCCAATTAATTAAAATGTAGTATTAGGTTTTTTTGGGGTTAAACCCACAGAGACAGTGATTTTAGTTTTAGAATTTAAAAAAGATTAATGTGATGAAATGGGTGAGAAAATATTGGTTTGATTGATTTTGAGAAAATAAAAAATGAATGAAAAGTAGATTAATTTTTTTAAAGGTTGGGGTCGAAGCCTCATTTTATTATTAAAGAAAAGATCTCTTTTTGACTGGGTACAGGGAGACCCATTACATAGCCCGAAGGCCCAAGGCCAAGTGGCCCGAATAAAAGGCTTGAAAGCCCATTTTTTGGCCCAAAGGACCCCTCGGTGAACAATACTTCTATAGTACCTCGAGGCTGCTACAATACCTACTAAAGTAACACTACAATTCTTGCTACAGTACCTCCCCACTGCTATAGTGTCACTGCTACTACTATATTGCTACAATGCACTGCTATAGTACCCTACTATAGTACCAGAATTTTGTCCCTACCCGGATTTGATTCTGGGCCTTTTGGATGCCAAGTAAGAGCTTGTAACAAAGTAGATTAATTATTAAGTTTGAAAACAGATTTTAAGAAGCATGATGGGTAATTTAATTTTAGGGTTTAGGTGAAATTAGATTTAAGAAAAAAAGTTGATTCATGGTTGGTGTTAGAGTCGAGATGAGAAAGATCCAATAATCATGGTATGCCCTCTTTGATGCAATAATTTTCAATTTCCCTTGGTCTAATAATTTAGGATTTTGTCGAATCAAGTTTTTCTCAATACCATATTTAAACCTGATTTCCCATAACATTGACAATGGTCATTTTTTCTTTAGGGTAGTTAGTTTTGCAATTTAAATGTTCCTTTTAGATTTGAATATTGATGGTCATGATAAATGATAAAGGAAGAGATTGGATGTTTAAGAATGAAATTATGAAAACCAAATACATGAATAATAAAAAGAGTTAAATCCAATGCACCTTCCCCCTTTAGTTACATTACCCTAGAACTGTCATGACCCATCCCCTGGGGCCTCTACTGTGACTACCCCAAGCCCACCTTCTATAGGCTAGTGGTTAACGACTAGCAATAAAAGGCGTATTCCCTAAAACCGGGAAGGCATTGCCTTTATTTATTGTAAACACACACAACCAAGCACACAAAAAGATATAGACACAAGTAAACTATATAGTAAAAAGAGTGTGTACAAAAAGAAAAAGGAGCCAGAATACAAGCCCAATTGGAAAGTACAAGAAAACTAAAAAGTAAAAGTAAACTGAAACAGCTCCTGTGAACTCCTGCCAAGGATCCTACATGAAGGGTTAGTACACCTCTCAAACGACCATCTCTATGTAATGCCTCGTCTAATGTCCACATCCGAGCTACCTCCAGTCCTTGTACTCTCATCCTCAGTCAACGTTGTTCGTCGTTTGAACCAAACACAATAAGGTGCGGGCGTAGCCTGTGTAGGGGTGAGTATAACGATACTCAGTAGGGACCCCGAGACCCCCAAAGGTCTCTTAAAATCCACAAAGGATAAACTACAATAATGTGAACAAAAATCAACCCTACATAGGTATATGCCCGTACATATACCTATGTTATCAAGTATACCCATCTCATTCATGAGGAAACACAAGGCCCAACTTATTAGCTCAAAGATCAACTGTTCCATGAAAGAAAGGATACCATGAAGGTAACACCACAAAGTTAAGTACCACAAAGGTAACTACACATAGAAGAATACCACAAAGGTATCACCATGAAGGAAAGTGCCACAGAGGTACGCCATACAGAATAATACCACAAAGCTATCACCATGAAGGAATGTACCACACATGTATTCCACACTGAAGAATACCACAAAGGTATCACCACGAATGAAATTACCACAGAGGTACACCACAAAGAAGAAAACCACAAAGGTATCACCACAAAGGTAAGTACCACACAGGTACGCCACACATAAGAATACCACAAAGGTATCACCACGAAGGAAAGTACCACACAGGTACGCCACACAGAAGACTACCAAAAAGGTTTCACCACAAAGAAAAGTACCACAAAGGTACGCCACAGAGAATAATACCACAAGGTATCACCATGAAGGTAAGGACTCAGCTCAGACCAGGTATAACTTAGGTACGGTAGTAAAGATGAATAGATGTAACTAATGAATCATCTTACTCTATTAATAGGAAGACCCACGTAGGATCGTATATCATTATACCCACATAGGATACTGTGTGGGTATGATTATGTAATAAGTATCCCAAAGGTCCTCTATAAAAAAGGGGTCTCAACGCAACCGACAGTGCGTCAATCAGACAACCGGTCTGCAAGTTATTGCCCTTTTAGTCTCGGGGGCCCTGTTGGATTCGTGTTCGATCCAACCCAATCATACCCTAACTTTATCCAAATCTCAAGTTGGGTATACCAAAAGGACCATCTTGATCCAAGGTTTTTTCCTCCACAGAGGGTTTATCAAATGGATGCCTGAAGCTCAAGATACGGTCGAAAGATAAAAATGGGTCGATGTTGGTCTGGGTCCGGTCCGACCCGGTTGGACCGACCCGACCCATCCTGGGCCGACCCTGCCCAGTTTGGGTTGACTCGACCTGCTGGGTTCGGCTCGACCCGCTGGGTCTAGCCTGGCCCGCCGGCACCGCTCGGCCCCCGGTGTGGCGGCCCATCGCGGCGGGCCGGATGGCCAGCCTCTCCTCTGTGCGGCGCGGTCGGGCGCAACACCATCTCCAATGGTCGGCGTTGAGATGGCCACGCCTCGCCTCATCACCGTGGCACAAGGCCATGGATCCTCTCCACTGGGCGGTGCGGACGCATGCCACCGCCCCTTCGCACGAAAAGCCGGTGTGTCAGCCGCTTCCCTAGCTCCGTCGCGGCCGATGGGCCGTGGCCCTTCTTTGGCGGTGCGGTTGTGCTGTTGCCTTCGTTGTGGTCAGCCGTGGTGCCGACTGCCATTCTCAAGCCCCACCGGTGTTGGTCTCCATCCTCCTTAATCACAAATAACACATCAATAACCACAAATATTTGTGGAGAGGTCGGGCCATGATCGTTTAGCCTGCACCCTCCGCATTAGGGCGGTATCAAGTAGCTCAATAATTCTTGAATCATGAAGAACATCAAGTTCGGGTAAGGGGGTATTCAAAACAAAAAACTCTACAAGATATCCCACAACTTCCTCCCGCAAAGGCGAAATAATCACGGGTCAACCCGTTAGTCGGTTGACCTGTGTTCTTCGTATAAATTCAAGAATGGGGAATAAGAAATAAAAAACACACAAACAAAATAACCCCTACCTCAAGTTCATTGGAGAGCTTCCACATTTGAGGAAGTGTCAACATTCATCGTACCAAACAACTATCCTCCAATGATGTCACTCATTCATTGATCTTCGGTTTGGGGTTTCGGTGTCGATCATCACCTCCTTTTGGTACCAACTCCGTCCTCCAAGGGTTTGGCATCACTGCACTTTGTCAGCACTTCGTTTCTTGGTGAAGCAGTGCCAACACCTCTCCCCAAGCTCTATATAAATAAGAGAGGGGAAGACTGTTCAATGTTCATGGGATTAATGAAGGTCCATTAATTAGGAACCTTCCTAATTCCCCAATGGTGTAGTTACTTTGAATTGAAAGGTCAAGCCATTTATTGTCTTGACACGTCGCCAGTCCCACCTTACCGCTAGTCTGTTGGAGAAATAAAATAAAAATAAAATAATAAAGTTATTTTATTTATTCTATTAAAAGTTCCAAAAACTAAATTTTTCTCCAAACCTTATGCGGTCGAAGTGAAGGTCTCCTTAAGTGAATATCAGCGCAGCGAGTTCAACAGTGTTCTCAGATTTCAATTCCGAGCACCGGTTCAAAAGTTACAAAATGCCCCTTGCATGTTTATTGAACATACCTGAAGAAAAGTTCAGAAAACTAATAACAGTCACCCTTGACCCGCACTGGTCGAGGTTAAGCTCTGGCTAAGTGAAAAATGCTCCAAAGAACCCAATGATACTCTAATATTTCCAATCTGAGTTACCATTTAAAAGTTATGGATTTTACAATAAAATAATTGTCACTTAATTATTTTATTTACGGCCAAAAACTAACTTTCACTGGTAGCCCGTGCCGATAAAGTTTAGTATCTTCCTAAAGAGTGTATACCCTCATGAGATTAGCGGTGGTCTTATATTTTTAATCTGAGTTACCATTTATGATTTATAATCATTTGAAAAATAAAATAATTTATTTTATTATTTTATTCATGATTATTCCATTTTTGGTTTTTCTCATAGGAGGCTCGTGATGACTAAACATAAGTCACGCTATGGTAAACCCACCATCTTGAACGCAACAATTCCCTCATATTTCTGATCTGAGTTACCGTTTAAGAGTTATTCCACTTTTCTAGGAAAACTACTTACGCGCGTTAATTAAAACTTAACCAAACTTCGACGGATAATTCCGGGCACTCCAGGCCTCAGAATCATGTACCGTCAGATTTCAAGGTCTTGAAATAATTACATATAATAAAAAAAATTATATAGAATTTCAGAGACATTACATTCTCCTCACCTTAGGGCTTTACGTCCCTGAAATCCACAGCAAAGGCAAAACAGCCAAAAGAGGGTACTGAGCACGAATCTGAGCCTCCCACTCCCATGTGCTCTCTTAGAGTTCTCGGGATGCTAGCATACGTGCACCAAAGGTATCAACCACCCATGAAGGACCCTCTCTTGTCGATCCTCAAACTCCACTGGAACCTCCAAAAACGTCACCTCATCATCAATGTCCATCTTGCTGTGGTTGATGACTTGAGATGGGTCTTGCACGTATCTTTTCAGCTGAGATACATGGAAAACACCATGCACCTAGTGCAACTGAGGTGGAAGAGCTAAGTGGTGATCCACTTCGCCAACTATACTAAGAACCTAAAAGGGTTTGATGAACCTCAGAGATAACTTTCCACCCAGGGAAAATCACTGCAAATCTTGTCGGGGTGAGACCTATAGGAATACATGTCCCCCTTGTGAAACTCCAAGGGTTTCTGTATCTTGTAGGCATAAGAATTATGCCTACTCTGTGTAGTTTTCACTTTCTGACAAGTGAGACATCATGATACAATCTCTTCCACAACTTTCTTCATCTCTATCCACCAATACTGATGCTGGAGGTACTAGTACATCTTCACCACCACCCGGATGTACCGCCAGAGGGGACATATGGAAATCCCTCAACACATCCTCCCAAAGTTCCACCAGTACCATGGTACGTCCTCGGAAGAGGACGACATGCTCCCCACCTTCAAAAAATCCATCAGGTGCTTGCCTTGAGGATATTTGAGCACGTCGAGCCTCGTAGTCAATTCCCCCAAGTTGCACCTCCCTGACTCACTGAAGGAGTGGGGGAGTGATTGTCATAGACTAAAGATAAGATGCTCTACCTCGATCCATGTAGGATATCCACAAAACGGCTAGCTTCTCTGTAGCCTCACTCAGCAGCTGCAGGCTAGACCTCCTGCTAAGTGTATCTGCTACCACATTCACCTTCCCAGAAGTATATATTATCTCAAAGTCATAGTCCTAGGGGAACTCTAGCCACTCCATTGGGAATTGAAAACTCAAAACTCCTACTGCTATGAGGGTAAGGTTGTCCAACTCAAGAGTGATCGGCTACACCCTCCTATGCATGATTCTATCATGTGCTGCCTCAGTTTCCTTTTTTGCTGACTAAGGAAAACCTCATCCCAACATTGTAGATAAACCACAACCTTTTTTCCTAATACAGTCAATCTGAGTAAGAACTTTGGATGTCCAGTCCATACCCAAACTAACGTCGTAAGGCCTGGATGCTTCCACCTAGAGGTTCCAACTGAAACTATCACCTTAAGGGCCAGATCACACCATTGGCGTAAGTGTGATTATTGAGTCTCCTCCCAAAGGTATCTCCAGACATGAGGGTCAAGTCAATGGCTTAACCGAAAAATCTGGGTATTGAAGATGATTCATGGAAAGAAGGAATGATTGGTACCTATGTCTATTTATACGGCAGCTAGTAGTAGACACATATCATACCTCAAATCATTCCTCGATCCCTTGGGTCGCACTCCTTGACTGCATGAAGCTACTCTCATCCCATTTCCTACAACTCTATGAGCCTGGTGGGGTCCACAAAAGGGAGGTGGTTGTAACATATCAAAAAGTATACCACCTCATGCTGCTCTCCTAGCTCTGCTTCCACGTCTGATTCCCTGCTGATTCATATGACCCTAACACTTCTTCTTCCTGAAACATTTTACACACCCAAGTCTCTTAGACTGGCATTGGTTTCCTGCTTTCCCACTACTAACATTCACTGGATGTACCAGCTTAGCCAAAGAACATTCAACCACAAAGGTACTCTCTTGCACCCCAACATAAGTAGGAATGCATAAATGAATAATGTTAGCTTAGACATCCTTAAACACACTGCGCTCAAAATTCCAAGCCTCGATGCACTGATCATATCATATTCATCAAGTACTAGGAATGATCGGTACTCCTAAAAGAATACTCAACTACCAACATGTCATCCTTCCGAAGCGGTAAAAGCTCTAGAGAACTCTCAACCACCTCCTCAAGCCAGTCCTCAGATGCCTCTGAGTCTGGATTGCCTCAGTACCTGAGGGGTATCTGATGCTGAATCACACGCAAGGCACTAAGCATATATGTGTCCACTACCAGTATAGACAGTTGTAACTGCTGACCAACGGGCAGGGATATAGCTGACACACTACACAGAGGTACTATCTCGGGTAATGGTCCATGTCCCAAAGCCTCATTACTATGCGGACCATCCTCATAGTCACTCACTAAAAAAGACTAGTAGCTGAGATCACCATCTACTCTACTGGTGTCTCAACTAGGCAGAAAACTCTAGCAACCACCTCCAGCCAGCCCTCATCTGCATGGGAATCTGTCTCGCCTCAAAACCTTAAAGGCCTCTATCGCTGGAACTTATGCAACACGCTAAGTTGGCATGCACCGTCCGCTAGTGCGGCTGGTGGTAACTGCCACCCAACGGGTGGTGGTGCTGCTGGTACACCACTCGAAGGTGCCAACATAGTAAGAGGGCCCTACACTAGAGCCTCATCGCTCGATGGCTGTCATTGTGTACTCTCTCAGGAATCCTAGATGGCTATCTACAAAGCGACATCCTAATAAGGAACAGGTGTTCCATAGTCATTAAGTTATACCTAGTGAGCCGAATCAAATAAATAATAAAGAAAATGTTTCAAAAACACACGTAATCGGTGTTTTCGCACGCTAATTCAGAAATCAGATTTCAGGGTCCTTGTGTATGGATACATCGGCCACCGCACCAACACTAGATTCCCTAAACTGATAACCAAACTCACTACACATAACACTATTGCTATTAAAAAGATCAGAGTCCAATGTTATACGGTATAACCTTGCTCTGATACCAATTTTTCATGACCTGTCCCCTAGGGATCATGCCGTGACTACCCCAAGCCTGCCTTCTATAGGCTAGGGGATGACAACTAGCACCAAAAGGCGTATTCCCGAAAATCGGGAAGGCATTGCCTTTATTTCCTGTAAACACACACAACCAAGAATACATAATGATACAAACACAAGTAAACTATATAGTAAAAAGAGTGTTTACAAAAAGAAAAGGGGGCCAGAATACATTCCCAAATGGAAAGTACAAGAATACTAAAAAGTACAAGTAAACTGAAACAGATCCTAGGAACTTCTACCAAGGATCCTACCTGAAGGGTAAGTATAGCTCTCGAACGAACGTCTCTATGGTACACTTCATCTAATTTACACCTCCGAGCTACCTTCAGTCCTGATACTCTTATCCTCAGTCAGCACTGTCCATCGTTTGCACCAAACACAAAAAGGTGCAGGTGTAGCCCATGTAGGGGTGAGTATAACGATACACAGTAGGGACCCCCAGACCCCCAAAGGTCTCTCAAAATACACAAAGGATAAACTACAAGCATGGGAACAACAATCAACCCTACTTATGTATATGTCCATACATATACCACAGTTATCAAGTATACCCATCTCATTCATGAGAAAACACAAGGCCCAAATGATTATCTCAAAGCTCAACTATTCCACGAAGGAAAGAATATCACGAAGGTAACACCACAAAGGTAAGTACCAAAAAGGTAACACCATATAGAAGAATACCAAAAAGGTATCACCATGAAGAAAAGTACCACATAGGTACTCCACACAGAATAATACCAAAAAGGTATCACCACGAAGGAATGTACCACATAGGTATGCTACACAGAAGAATACCACAAAGGTATCACCACAAAGGAAAGTACGACATAGGTATGCCACACAGAAGAATACCACAAAGGTATCACCACAAAGATAAGTACCACATAGGTAATCCACACAGAAGAATACCACAAAGGTATCAACACAAAGGAAAGTACCACACATGTACACCACACATAAGAATACCACAAAGGTTTCACCACGAAGGAAAATACGACAAAGGTACGCCACATAGAAGAATACCACAAGGTATCACCATGAAGGTACAGACTCTGCTCATACCAAGTATAACATAGTTATGGTAGTAAAGATGAATAGATGTAACTACTGAATCATATTACTCTATTAAGAGGCAGACCCACATAGGATCCTAAATCATCAGACCCACATAGGATCCTAAATCATCAGACCCATATAGGATCATAGTACATCATCAGACCCACACAGGATCCTAGTACATCATCAGACCCACACAGGATCCTAGTACATCATCAGACCCACACAGGATCCTAGTAAATCATCAGACCCACACAGGATCCTAGTACATCATCAGACCCACACATGATTCTAGTACATCATCAGACCCACACAGGATCCTAGTACATCATCAGACCCACAAAGGATCCTAGTACATCATCAGACCCACACAAGATCCTAGGAAATCATCAGACCCACACATGATCCTAGTATATCATTAGACCCACACAAGATCCTGGTACAACAGACCCATGAAGGATCCTAAAGTAGTCCCGAATGGATTCTAATAGCAGATCTATGCGGTACCCTCAATCACATACCCACGAAGGATCCCAAATCACAAACCCACATAGGATCCCTTTCTCATGTTACATCCAGCTACATGGTTCCCTCACTAAGCTCGCTTGATTCTGGGAGTGTCTCCTACTTAAGCCACAGGTCGACACTCCAACTATAAATAATTACCATGAAGAAGTATCCTAAAGGTACACCATGAAAAAGGGGTCTCAACACAACCGACGGTGCATCAATCAGACGCCCGGTCTGCCAGTTATTGGCCTTTTAGTCCTGAGGGCCTGGTTGGATTCGTGTTCGATCTAACCTGATCGTACCCCAACGTTATCCAAATCCCAATTGGGGTATACCAAAAGGACCATCTCGATCCAAGGTTTCCATTTTTGTATAAGGTTCATCAAATGGTTGCCCGAAGCCCAAGATATTGTTGAAAGAGTGAAAATGGGTCGAAGTTGGTCCGGGTCTAGTCTGACCTAACCGGCTTGGGTCGACCCTGCCCGGTTCGGGTTGACCCGGCCTGGACCACCGACGTAGCTTGACCCATGGTGCGGCGGCCCGCCCCGGCGGGCTGGACGTCCGGCCTCTCCTCTGTGAAACGTGATCACACACTGCGCTATCTCCGGCGGTCGACGTCGAGCCGGCCGCACCTCGCCTCATCGCCGTGGCACAAGGCCATGAATCTTCTTCACCAGGCAGTGCGGGCGTGTGCCGACGCCCCTTCACGTGACATCCTGGAGTGCCGGCTACTTCCCTAGCTCCGTCACGGCCTACGGGCCGCGACCCTTCTTCGGCGGTACAGTCGCTCCCCCGCCTTCATCATGGCCGGCCGTGGTGCCGGCCACCATTCCTGAGCCCCACCGGTGTCGGTCGTTGTCCTCCTCCATCGTGAAGAACACATTAATAACCACAACGATTTACGGAGAGGTTGGTCCATGTTCGTTTTCCCCGCACCCTCTGCATTAGGGTGGTAGAAAGTGGCTTAATAATTCTTGAATCATGAATAACGTCAAGAACAGGTAAGGGGGTATTAAAAACAACAAACCCTACAAGATATCCCGCAACATCCTCCCATAAAGATGAAAGAATCATGGGTCAACCTGTTAGTTGGTTAACCCATGTGCTTCATATAAATTCAAGAACGGGGAATAGGAAATCAAAAATGCACAAAAAAATAACCCTACCTAAAGTTTGTTGGAGAGCGTCGGTGTTTGAGGAAGTGTCAGCGTTCATCATCCCCCGAAAATAGCCTCCAATGATGTCACTTGTTCATCGATCTCTGGTTCGGGGATTTAGTGTCAATAGTCACCTCCCGTTGGTACCGTCTCCATCCTCCAAGGGTTTGGCGTCACTGTACTTTGTCAGCACTTCATTGCTTGGCGAAGCAGTGCCGATACCTCTCACCAAGCTCTATATAAATAGGAGAGGGGAAGGGTGTTCAATGTTCTTGGGATTAATGGAGGCCCATTAATTAGGAACCTTTCTAATTCCCCAATGGTGCGGTTACGTAGAATTTAAATTTCAAGAAATTTATTGTCTTGAAACGTCACCGGTCCCACCTTACTTCTCGTCTATTGGAGAAATAAAAGAAAAATAAAATAATAAAGTTATTTTATTTATTCTATTAAAAGTTCCAAAAACTAAATTTTTATTCGTACTATCTAAGGTCTAAGTGAAGGTCTCCTTAAGAGAATATTGGCACTGAAAGTTCAACAATGTTCTCAGATTTCAATTCCGAGCACCGGTTCAAAAGTTACAAAACACTGCTTGCGCGTTTACTGAACGTACCCGAAAAAAAGTTTGTAAAATTAATAACAGTCACCCTTGACCTGCGCCGGTCAAGGTTAGGCTATGTCTAAGTGAAACATGACAAAAAAAACCCAATGGTACCCTAGGATTTTCAATCCGAGTTACCGTTTAAAAGTTATGGATTTTATAATAAAATAATTGTCACTTAATTATTTTATTTACGGCCAAAAACTAACTTTCAACGGTAGCCTGTGCTGACCAATGTTAGTATCTGCCTAAAGAGAGTAAACCATCATGAGATAAACGGTGGTCTCTAATTTTCAATCTGACTTACCGTTCATGACTTATAAGAATTTGAAAAATAAAATAATTTGTTTTATTATTTTATTCATGATTATGCCATTTTTGTGTTTTCTCACATGAGGCTCGCACTGACTAAACTTAAGTCACCCCTAGGGTAAACCCGCCATCCTGAACGCAAAGGTGCCCTCATATTTTTTTATATGAGTTAAAATTTAATATTTATTCCACTTTTTCATGAAAACTACTTACGTGTGCTAATTAAAATTTAACCAAACTTTGACAGAAAATTCCGGGTACTCCATGCCTCGGAATCGCGCACCGTCAGATTTCGTGGCCTCGAAATAATTTCATATAATAAAAAATAATTATATAGAATTTTTGGGACATTACAAGAACAAGATGAGTTTACCCCCTCATCATAGTGATGAGAGAATAAGAGGGAAGGGGAGAATAAAACAAATTCGTAAAGGAAAGAAAGAAAGACTCAAAAAGGTGCAGTAGCTTCACTCAAAGCATTAAACTCTGGAAGAATCTAGATGCTTCAAAGGTGAAGACATGGGCTCTATTTATAGTCACTAGAAACATTCCACCTGACTGCTATCACGACCAATAATTGGTGGTCATGTCGTGTACTAATGATCTAGTTTTTTTGAATCCTCATGATACGTGTGTAGATCTCAGTTGAGATTTTGGAAATTTGACCACTTACATGATGTGTACTTGGATTACACATCATGTATTACCAATACATGTCACCTCCATGTCCATGAGAATCTTTTAGAAATATTATTCATAAATTTGAAGTTTGACCTTCAACACATCATGTACTGAAGGTACACAACTTGTACTTGTGTCTCACAGCATGAATGCTCGTCATGAATTGCTCTAGAGACGACCTGATTCTCTAATAAAGTAAGTATGCGTACTTATGGTAAACAATGTGTAACGATATTTTTTTCAAGTTTTCCATATTTTTTATTCCTGAAAATTATAGTATCGCGCAATTTTTCATTTTTACACCCCTTTTTGTTCATTTTCACAAATCTGTTGTATCCTACCATAAAATATAAAACAAGTTAAATTTTCCAAAATTTGGTAATAATATTCAATTAAATACAAAAATGATTAAAACATTAAAACATTCTAAAATATATGCATAAAATACACTTATCGCATTAATTTTGGAACTGGTGTCCTATGTTTCGGTGTTTTGGATTGTGGTTCTTATGCTTATATTTGTTTTCATCCTCGATCAAGTACTTTCATTAGCTGTTAGTAGTTTTTACTATTTAAAATGTATTTTAGGCCGAAGTTGTAATCTATTTCATTTGGGTGAGATTTTTTGTTCCTGAAGTTTGAGTTGTAGTTGGATTCAATTTTTTTTATTGGTGCACTGGATCACCTTTTCATTACGTACATTCTTGACATGTTTGAAGTGGTTTTTTGGGGAATTCTAACTATTATTTTCTGCTTTATTGGCCGTTATAATCTAGATTTGAGGAATGGAAGTCAAGTTTCAGTCTAGTTTCAGGTTCCAAGAATTTGATGATGTTGTGGCAGTGCTACAAATTCTTGGTGTTTTGGTTTTTTATTTATTATTTTGTTTACTTTCATGTGTTTTATTTGGTTTATTGGTGATTTAACCGCCATTGGGATTCATTGAATGTCGTGTAGGGTTATGTTTTGTGTGTGTTTGTGTTTTTTTGCATGATTCCTAGAAAAAATATTATTTTGTTCATTAGATCTAGGTCTATTATATAAACTATTCAAAGTAATCATTCATAATTTTTTTTATTCATGGTTTTCCATTTCTAGTCAGCACCTCAGTCATCTTCCCTACTTATCAATCTGACATCAATATCATTTTTGAATTCATATTCGACTCTACAAAGATTTCATAACAAAAAAATTCTCTTTGAGATCAGCATATTTTTTGAGGTATCTTATATCATCATACAGTTTTATATTCTTACATAAAATTAACAATTTTAATTATTTCTCTTTCAATTTTTTACTGATATCAATTTTCTATAACATTTTTAAATAGTTTATCAGAACGTGTAACTACTTCAAGAAGTTATGGTTAATTCATGTCATACATTTCCATTTCTTGACTACATAACTATTTTTCTACCATTATTTCCTAACTTCTTATTGATATATTGGTTTTCTACCACTTATTATATTTACTCTACATTTTAATTACAATTGTTTTAGGATAAATATAACAAAAACCATTGGTTTTATAATTTTTTTCAAAATTCATACCAATATATAGACCTATGGTTTGAAGAGTTCCAAACAGAGATGAAAACTATTTTTTTGAATTATTTTTTCAAGGTTTGGTAGACCAAAATGGATTCCTCACATTCTGCTAATAATTATTTTATTCTGAATAATGTTTTTCAATTTTATATAAGTGAAACCAAAAATAGGCTTAATATAATGTTTTAAACCATGTTATTAATTCTTTTTTTCTATATAGGATACATAGTAATATATGAGGATTATAAAGGGTGAGATCTAGATCTGATGGGTATGTTCACTATAAGAGATTAGAACTACACAATAGAATATAGATCAACAACCTTTATCTTCTTCTAATAATCTAAAAATTCTAAAAAGAACTATATAATATTGTAAGAAATTATTTACCAAAAAAATTTTACCCTTTATTTTTCAAAATATAATTCACTACAAAAAATTAGACTATTTGCGATGGGATATTTGTTATGGGACCCCATTGCAAATACCATTTTATAGAAAATGGAATCGCAAATAGTTTTTTTTCAACGGTCTATCACAAAACGTACTATTTTTTACGGTAAACCCTCCCATCATAATGAGTTTCTCCAAGTTTTTTTGAAACTCTATTATGACGGGCCTGCCGCAAATAACTTCAAAAAATAAAAATAAAATATAAATTTTTTTAATAAAATAATATCAATAAAATAATATTAAATAATAATAATAATAATAATATTAAAATAATAATATTAAGAAAATTCATTATAATAATAAAAGAATAATAAAAAAGTACAAAATAATAAAAACCTCAATATTTTCAAAAATATAAATAATAATAATAATAAAATAATAAAAATAATAAAAAACCAAATAAACAATAAAATAATAAAAACACAATATTAAAAACAATATAAAAAAACAAAATATATAGAAATGTAAATTTATAATATTTAAAAAATATGTACATTCAATTTTTTATAAAAAAACATATAAATCACTGAGGGGGTGGTGGGTCATCTGGATAAGGTGGTGGAGGGAACTCCATCTCTAAACCATGAATCAGATGTCACATGTACTTCATCATCTACTAGTTCTACTACTCTAGTAATCGACACATCTTATCCTCAAGTTACTGTTAATTCTCCTATCAACATGTCACATTTTGTTTGCCCTGATTTTGGCGAACTAATGACAAAATTAGACATGAATGACATAAATTGGTTATTTTTAATAACCTTAACATTTAAAATTCCATGATTTACTAAAAAGGTACAAATTATATATTTTAAAATCATCAGATGATGATACCAATTTAACCATGTCAAAATTTTTCATTGCACTAATTTATGGAAAGCATGTCTAGTCATCAATGTATCTTCTACTCCTGCTACTTCTACCATTGTCATCAACCTGTCACATTATTTTTGTCACATTTCTGGTGACCTAATGATAAATTTATACATTATTGACACAAATTGGTTATTTCGAAACACCTTAATATTGAAAATTTGTTGATTTACTAAAAAGGTATAAATCATAGATTTTACAATCATCAGATTATGTAACCAATTTATGCCAACCATATCCAAATTTTTCATTAAACTAATTTATGTCAACCATGTCCAGTCATCAACGCCTCTTCGCCTCTTACTACTGATACTATTGTCATTAACACGCCACATTCTGCCTGCCCGAGTAAATACTAATCACATTGTGCATTGGGTTTAGGTGCTGTTGATTATTACACATCCCAAAGTCTTAAAACAATCCAAACTACTGATGTAACCATGTTTCCATTATCTTTATATGTCAAACTTCCAAAACTACATATTGACTTGATGTTCTTAGCTGGAATATGTTTCTCATTGTTGAAGGTTAGAAGAGTAGAAGAAGCTCATATACCCATTATATCTTCATAAGTCACCACAATGGGCACATAATCTTCCTCTACTCCCATTCCTTTCAATAATGAGAAAGGTTTTTTGGCCGACAACATCAAATCAATATGTAGTGTTGGTAGTTCGATAAAGAAGGGTAATGAATGTAGAAAATGTGGTTACATTATCAGCAAGAATCATTTTATCTTTTTTGTGGCTTGTTGTAGATAGTTGAAAGAAAAATATGACTTCCCAAAAGATCTATGAAAAAAACTAAATAAGTAATAGATAAAAACTATAAGGAAATAAACTTAAAAATAATAAATAAAATGATGATAAAATAAATTAAATATGTAGTAGGAATTCACCATGTATGTACAAAATTTTTATTACTCACGGGTTAAAAATTATTAAAAATTATTAATAATTATTACTAATTATTACAATTTATTACTATTTGTGTCAACCATGTATGTATAAATTTGTTATTTCTCATGGGATGAAAATTATTACTAATTATTACCAATTACCACCAATTATTACTATTTATTTCTATATATGCCAATTTATTAGTATTTATTAGTATTTATAACTAATTATTACTAATTATTTCTAATTATTTCTAATTATTACTAATTATTACTAATAACTACTAATTATTACTATTTATTACTAATTATTAATAATTATTAATAATTATTAGTAATTATACTTATTTATTACTAATTATACCAATTTATTACTAATTATACCTATTTATTACTAATTATTACTAATTATACATATTTATTAATAATTATTACAAATTACACCTATTTATTACTAATTATTTCTAATTATACCATTTTATTACTAATAATACATATTTATTACTATTTATTACTATTTATGACTAAATATAACTATTTATTACTAACTATTACTAATTATTACTAATTATACCTAATTATTACTAATTATACCTAATTATTACTAGTTATTACCAATTATATATATTTATTACTATTTATTACTATTTCTTACTAATTGTTACTATTTATTACTAATTATTACTAATTATTACTAATTATACCTATTTATTTCTAATTATTACTAATTATAACTAATCATTACTAATCATTACTAATTATTACAAATTATACCTATTTATACCTATTTATTACTATTTATTACTAATTATATCTATTTGTTACTATTTATTATCAATTATTACTAATTATACTTATTTATTACTAATTGTTACTAATTATACATATTTATTACTAATTATACCTATTTATTACTAATTATAACTAATTAGTACCTAATTATTACTAATTATAACTAATTATTACTAATTATACCAATTTATTAAAAATTGTTAATAATTATTATTAATTATTCCTAATTATTTCTAACTATTACTAATTATTCCCAATTATTCGTATTTATTTGAATTTATTCAAATTTATTGCTAATTATTACTTTTTATTACTTTTTATTACTATTTATTACTAATTCTTACTAATTGTTAATAATTATTACTATTTATTATTAATTATTAATAATTATTACTAATTATTACTAATTATTGTAATTTATTATTATTTATCACTAATGAAACAACATAATTGTAAAAATAAACAATGCAAAATAAAGCTATCTAATTCTAATTTAATTTAATTTTTTTTAATTAACAATAATTATAACTAACAAAAAATTAATTGAATTAACTAAAAAATAAAAGCAATAGATATATACCTTAAAACATGATCTTTTGTAAGGTGAAAAGCTTGAAAATCACTCCGATATGAAATTTTAAACTTTACAAAAAATTTGGAGAGAAATATGAGAGTCCAGAGAGAGAGAGAGAGAAGTTGAGAGAGATGTGAATGAAGAAAACAGATGAGGGTATATATAGGTTAAATTATTTGCTATGGGTCCTCTCACAAATACTAACCCCCTACTAATTAGGTGGCAGCGGTTAAAAAGGTATTTTCTAGAGGTCCCATCACAAATACCTACCTGCCGACATATCATTTGTGATGGGTGATAAATCCCATTGCAAATTCAAAACCCCAATTAATTCTTGGGCGATGATCAAAAAGGGTATTTACGACGGGACCCATTGCAAATGCCAAAACCACCGATGGGGTATTTACGACAGAACCCATCGCAAATATGAAAACACTTCGAAGGTTATTTGTGACAAGTGAAAACCACCCTTCACAAATACCCTTTCTGCGGTTTAGCATGTAGTGCACGCCAAACCATTTACGACGAACTTTTTGCAATGGGAAGAGGGTCACACTGCAAATAGTCCATCTGGAGAGACTATTTGCAACGAGACCCTTTCTCGTCACAAATAACTCGTCGTACATTATGGGTTTTCCCACAGTGTTTGATGTGAAGATTATTTTCCGTAATCAGGTGTATTTCTAAATTTTATTTCCAGACTCTCAATGAATCATATGTGAAAGTAAATGTATTTCATTCAAATCAGTGGATGTTGTTTTTGGTTTTTGATTTGGTGGTTTGGCTTGGATGATTAACATATGCCTTAGGTTAGAGCTCTGGATTGCTGCATTTGGTATCTTTTGTTTCATGTTGAAATCATGTTATTATTTTAGTTTTCACAGGAATATGAAAAAAAATTTATTTGATAATTTTCTGAAACTGGTTTTGATAGTCTAGTCGCATCTCAATGTGGAAATTGAGTAGTATTTGGGCTCTCTTTGAAAATAGATGCATTTTTTTTATTAAAAACCCATGATTTTATTTTGTGCTAGCCTTATTTTTTTGTAGTATTGGCAATATTTAGAAATATTAATTGTATTTTGATGGAATTGTATGGATTTTTGGTTACGACCCCTTTTAAACATATGAAAGAAGATCATGGATTGAGCAGATCAACCCCTAATGGAACATAAATGTGTTTGTTTTTTGATATGTCAATAGAGATAATGAATGAAAAATTCCCATTCTATGTAGACACTTTTTTTATATTTTCATTTGTTTCTATTTTGGTTTCAATTCATGTAGATATTTTACAATGATTTGTGGGTATGCTCTTTGGTTGTGTGTGATGTATATCATGGAGCTGAAGGGGGTGGCATCATAGTGACTTGGGGTTCCTCACTGGTACTAGAGGTGACTTGACTTGTTGAGATATAGACATGGATAATGAATGAAAAATGATCATTCTATGTAGATCATTATTTATAATTTAATTTTTTTAGTTCATGCAGATATTTTTCACTAATTTGTGGCTATGCTTTTTTGTTGGGTGCGATGTAGATCTTGGAGGTGAAGGGTGTGCCATAAAAATGACTTGAGGTTCCTAACGAGTACTGGAGTTGAATTTGTTTGTTTCTTATAATGGATTACTTGAGGGGTGATAAAATATCTTTATCAGAACTATTCTTCTACCATGATGTGTGTTAGAGAATTTCATTGAAGAGACGACATGCCCATTTTTCATTTGGGGGGGGGGGGGGCTAGTGCATAGATAGATCCTGGGTTTTTCTATTTTTATGATATTTTTAGGAATAAATTAACATCAACTATGTATTGATCCATTTTTCATTAAATTCCATTATTAATATAATTAATATTTTTCTAATTTTGAACTTGTATGAAAATCGTCTTCAGTTTGATTATTAAAACAGGTGTATAATATATGATAAATTAAAAAATATAATATGAAATTTTACTAGAAATAAAAATTTATAATTTTTATTTAAATGTAGTTTATAAATAGATATTATATGTAGGTGATATTATTACCAATATATATATATATTATATATGAATCAATTAATAAGAACTTTGACCAACATATATATTATCTGTTGGTTTTATTATAATTGTAACATAACTATTTTATCTATCGTAATAACATTTAGTGATAGTGTCTTTACCAACAATTTAGTGATAATAATTTATTTTTGTAAAACACTTTATGAATAGAAAATTCACTTTTACCAACAGATATACACATATTGTAAAAATTTAATTATTTTTTAGTGATTAATAACACACATAATCTTATAATATTAAAGACAATGAAGAAGTAATATAACCCAATAAAAAGAAACTGATTTATAAAATTCCTTACCACTTGGTAACTTTTAAGTCAAATAAACTTGGATGAAATAATTTAAATTAAAACTTAATATACCATGAATTATGTAGGATTCATGATATAATATAAAAATGGGAAGTATATACACCATATAAAACAAATTAGGTTCATAACATTAAAATATGCCTCAATGAAGGGAATTTGGGATGAAGTTCCTTACAGTTTGAGAAATGTATTAATAAAAATTGTTTGAAATAGAGAGATGGATATTGAATTTGAAGTTTAATTATTGTGTATAATAATAATACATTATGTTAAACATTTAATTGTAATTATATAAAAATATTTAAAAAATCTATTTACATAAATGTACATGTGTCTCAAAGAAAGAAGTTTTGTGATGAAAATCCTTACCTCATGGTTTACTTTAGTTAAACACGATTTTAACAAATTTATAATGGTTTTATATATGTTATTAATTTATAACATAACTATATTCATATTTTTAATATCATATATGATCTTCTTATAACTTCTTATCACCCATTCATAAATAATATTTCATTATTTCCATTGTTTTGGCTATTAACTTCTTTATTTTCTCATGCATGTTTTACCATGGAAGCTCTGATTCTCATGAATATGATATAGTTACATCACATCCAGATTTATTTTAATGTTATAAATATCATACTTATACATTGGATACATTTTTTATAATCATTCTTAAAATTTAGACATGGAAAATAAATCACATCACTTTATGGGGATGGTTGTTCATACGTTAACACGACCGATGTTATCATTTCCTAAATGAGAAAAAGGGTAAGGAAGTTGATGGTATACTAATTTTATATATCCAATATTATTTCATAATTATCCTATGTTTTAATTATTTCCATCATTATGAATATCCATGTGATTTGGTGATATAAAACAAATTACATTGGTTCACGAGTTGGTAGTCCTCCGTACACAAAAGTGATCGATTTGTTTCCAATTTTATTATGAAGGAGATAGATAAATATTATTCCATAAACCCAATAAAATATAATCATATAGGATACAATTGTTTTTTATATAGTAATTTTTAATTCAAAATTGAAGGTGGGAAAAAAATAAGTAAAAAGAAGGACCTCAGTGAGGATGATTACCTTCTCTTAGAAAAGCCTCCTTTGGATCTCTTATTAAGGACCGTAGTCTTGGTATTTTGTGAATAATAGATGATCTAGAATGTGTATAAGGATTTTTTGGATTGAATTTGTGAGGTTTTTGTTCAAGATAAATAGATTTAAAGGTCTTTATAAGTGAGCGGAGGGGGTTCCCTTTTATAATTAAGAAGAGTGTCATTTTTATAAATACCCAAAACTATTCAATAATGGGAAGTCAATCTCAACTAAAGTGCCTCAAAAATTTATAAATAATGTGTTTGAAGTAAGATAATATCCTTACTCACCTCAAACAATAAAAAAACATATTTTAAACATGTTATTTCCATTACCTACAAGGTTACTCGCTTTTACCATTTTTGTTTTCACCATTGTAACTAGATTTTTAACCTAAGTAATTTATCCTATAATCCTAAAATAAAATGATAATTATTTGATAAATTTCCCCACTAATTAATAATATTAAATCTAATTTATCAAATAAAAATTTCATGTATGTGGAGAATTAATTTTAACACAAGTTCATGTAACACAAAAACTTCTTTTTAACCATAACCATAACCATGACAATAAATTTTGTTTTACTATTTCCCCCCCTAATTATGACTAAAATTTAAGTTAGAATTATTTAATAATATTAATTATTCTTATTAAAAATACGAAATAAATTTTATTAAATTAAATTCACATAATTTTTAAGATTTAATTTAAAAATGAACCAGCAAAACGTGTTGAAAAATAGTTTTTCAAGAAATGCAATTTCAAACATGAGATAATCTTAAATTAACTATATAACTAGTGATAATCATTATATGGATTTAAATTAATATAGTTAGATATATAATCTATAAATTTCATTTAAATCTTTTCTTATTAGATATTATTTTAATTAATTAAAATAGAGAAACATTATTCAATTAAAAACAGTTTTCAAAAAATCATGTTTTCAATCCTAAAAATAAACTTAAACTAAAATTCAGTACAAAAATGATTTTAATGTAATTAATTAGACTTAATATTATTAATTAATAATTATGTTACTTTTAAATCAAATAAATATCATAATTTGAATTTTAAATTACTTAATTTACTAAAATTAAAAAATAGTTTTAAAAAATGTTTTATTTTTTTCACTATTTACAGAAAAATTACACTTTTTAGAAAAATAATAAATTTTCATTTGAAGTTAATTTTTACATGTTGACTTCAAAAATGATTTTAATTTTTTAAAATACAATTTACAAAATTATAATTAATTAATTATATTATTTTCTCATATAAAGAATCAAATTTGTTTTGATGAAAAGAATGTTTTTGAAGTATGTAAATACTTTAATAAATATGTAAATGGTTAAAATACCATCAACTCATAGTAAATGATTTTAATATGAAAACATTTTTTTTCAATATCCCTTTCCTAGAGTTGAGGAATTTATTTTTCATCTAGAATAAGATTATAATGAAATATACTTACTTGGAACCTTTGTATTTCATAAGTATAATTTCATCATATGGTTGTTCTTCGATCAATTTACACTTCATCTCTTACTAGAATAAATGAATGTCTAATATTAATTTTTTCTGCTTAAAGCACCAAAATTAACTTTTAATGAATCTTAAGATAAAAGAATAACAATTCATTCCACCTATCTCTATATAGTTACCAAAACCAAAATGATTATCATAGGTTATCAAATATGATAAATACAATACATCAATCTCTAAACCTCAAAAATAAAACCCAAAGTTTAACTTAATCTATTCCATAAGTATTTAACCTTAATACCCTTCCAAAATATGTATAACCAAATTAAAAGACCAAATATTTAGAAGGTAGGTTACTAAATTTACAAAATTAACTTAATATTTATCCATAAAATAGTTTAAGTAAAAATAATGTTATATTTACCAGGACACCACGTAGGCTTGTGGTAAGCATTGTATCCTTATCAACCTTTGGTTATGTGTTAAATCCATACAGACTTTTCATATGTGATAGTTTTTCACCTGATATGTTGGTTTTCCTTTTTCTAAAATTATATTTATATAATTCCCATAACATTCCAAAAAATATGATAAAAAACATTGAAATAAAATTAGTCATTAAATAAATTTTGGCCCTAAAGGTTATCAATGCCTTTTTTTCAAAATAAAGTATTCTTAATTGAATTTTATTACTTTATCATTAATGATCATATTAAACCTAAAGGTTATCAATACCATTAAACTTATTTCCATAAAATATTAATGCATCATTCATAAAATAAAAATTTCTGTAAAATACATAATAAAACCAAGGGTTGTTTTACCATAAATGTCACCCAAAATATCTATAATACTGTTAAAATCCCTTCGCATAATACCTGAAAAGGTTTATCTTTGATTTTAAACACACGACTAACCTTAGACATATCATCATAAGTCACTTTAAATTTATCCCATATCACTATGGAATATCATATGTTTCTATAGGTTTTATTATTTAATTTATAATAATGGTTTATAGATAAAATATGAATTAAACCATGCATATCCCTTAGGAGTGAAAAACTAAGTTTACATTAAGTCCTGTTATCATGCACCAGGTGATGATCAATTCAAATCATGATGATCCCTTTTTCAAATTATTACTCCTAGGTACAAGTTTGTGAGATCCACATCCACATATAGTATCTAGATAGAGATGTATTTCTAGGTAAACCGCATAATATCTACATTACCAAAATTTTTGGATGACTTCATATAATTATACTTATCCTTAAATTCAATCATAGGGTTATGTTCTCAAATCCATGTTTTCCTAAATCTAGTTCCTAAGTTTTTGGATAAACTTCCTTTAATACCAAATATAAAGACACTAACCTCTATATCCCATAGATGCAGGTTACTTTACTATATTATAATAAAATAAAAGTTATAACATCCCAAATGAATAGATAGTTTAGTAGTCTTGGTAAACTATATTCATACTTGAATCTCACATTACATTTGAAAACATAAAATAAAATACATAGAGAAAGTAAACATCAAGCATACTTGAACTCATTCAATGATTCCTTCTTCATATTATGTGAAAAAAATAAGGGTGAGCTCAGATGTTATGTAAGGGTTATGTGTAACTAGATATATCATGATTAAATAAGGCATAATCAATATGTAAAGGTAAATAATTGAAACACATGCCATTTAACCAATAACTTGAGCATGAAATTAATCTATGAATAATATCAATGCAGTAATATCATGGATAATAATAATAAATAAATTATATTTGATGGAAATTAATTCTATTGGAACTCATGATATCATATATCATGATATCTATACCATCAATACATTACAACAAGACAGTTTAATCAATAAGTAGGAATACACCATAAACACATTTAATTTCGCAAGCCTACTAATTCATCTCATGAGACTATCGATGAATTGAAGGGTTACCTATAACCAGGACCCACCTAGCACTAAATATCTAAATCATTACCCTTATATTAAATGATTAATTAAATTTATAAAAAATATTCATTATCAATGAATATCTATATTTAGTAAAGAATATGGATTTTTCAACATTTTCCCCCACTGATCAAATAATTTTAAAAGTAAAACAACATATGTAGAAATGATATATAGCTTAATAAATAATCATATCCATGATAAATAATATGGAAATTTAAGGGAAATTTAACGGATAATGATCAAATAAAGTTAATGTTTCAAGGGAAATTCAATAACTACAAAATTAATCAAGAAAGTGAATGTCAATAATTTCCATGGTCAAACTAATAATAAACCATCTAGACAAATAATAAGGATGATATAATTACAAAATTTAACCAATATAATATAAGTAAACATAAGGTTTGTTGTCACTAATTAATAGAAATAACATAATAAGTTTATTAAAAGTATTCTTGAGAAAAATATACTTTTCACATGTTGACAATAACTTTTAGAAACAAAAAAATTCTATAATATTAAGGAAAATATTTCCATTTAAAATAAGATTTTAAACTTATAAAGTAAGCATCAAAGAAATGAATGATCATGATGGAAGGAATATTATATTATTTTTGAGTATGTTAAAACAAATATTCCTTTCACATTTTCATTAAAAAGTTAAATAGTACCATGTATGGAAAATGACAAGAAACATCCCTTTTAAACTGTTTTATAAAAAGTCAGACATGGGTAAAAATATATTTTATAAATAATTGGATAATATTAAAAATATTCTTCAAAAACATTTATTGAAAGTATGGATATGGAAGAAAAGGAATTTTTTATCAAAAATAGAAATAAATTTGTCTTTTCTTAAAAACATTTTCTCAACCATTTTAAGTACCAAATAGAGAAAAATTGTACTACTAATTGAAAATTTCATGAATAAAAAAAGGAGAATAAATTTAAAGGGGTTTATTATAAAATTATAAAATAATTTCCTTCAATGGAAAATCAAGTATAATGACCCCGATTAAAACTAGTAGGTTTATATTAACAAATATATCTCAATTGACTGGAAATTGAGATGGAATCTCTTAAAAAGGTCATATTATTGAAGTGAGAATTAATGAATGAATTTATTAGGTGTATCAAATTTAAATCAAAATAATAATTTTTTAAATAAAACATAAAATAATAAAAATTAATTACACCCATAATCATAGAATATCAAAGACAATGAAAAAGTAATATAACCCAATCAAAAAAAATTGAGTTATTAAATTCATTACCACTTGGTAACTTTTAAGTATAATAAAATTGAATTAAATAATTTGAATTACAACATTAAATAGCATAAATTATTATGTATTTAATATATAATATTAAAAATTGGTAGTATATACCCTATATAAATCAAATTAGGTGCATAACCTTAAAATATAACCCAGTGAAGAGGAATTGAGAAGAAGTTCCATTAAATTTAAGAAATGGTTTAATAAAAACTACTTGAAAGAGATATATAGTATGAATTTTAAGTTTAAATACCATTAATAACTACAATAAATTATTTTAAATATTCAATTGGAAGTATATACCTCATTTAAAATAAATTAGGTGCATAAAAGAACATGAGTCTCAAAGAAGTAAGTTTTGAGACGAAAAACCTTACCTCATGTTTCCCTTTAGTTGAATGTGATTTAACCCCATGTATAATGATTTTTAAAATGTTATTAATTTATAACATAAATATATTAATATTTATAATATCAAATATTATATTATTATAACATATTATCATCCGTTCTTAAAAATATTTCATCATTATCATTTTTTCATGTGTTAACACCTTTGTATTCTCATGCATGTTTTGACATGGAATCTGGTTATTGTGAATATGATATAGTCAAATCATATCCAGAATTATATTAAAGTTATAATTATCATATTTATTCATTTTATACCTTTTTATATTCATTCTTTTAATTTAAAAATGGAAAATGAATCAAATCTCTTCATTGAGATGGTAGGTCGTACGTATTCATGAGCAACACTATCATTTTCTTAGTGGGTGAAAGGGTAAGGAAGTGGATTGAATAATAATTTTTTATAATAAATATTATTTAATAATTATTGTATTTATTCATATTTTCATCATTATTATTTTCTATACGAGTCAGTTATAGAAAACAGATTACATCAGTTCACGCGGTAGAAGTCTGTCGTACACTCGAGCAATGACTTTGTTTCCCATTTATTGAAGAAGGAGATGGATAAATATTATTCCAAAAACATAATATCACTTAATTACATGAGATATAAAGGTGTTATTATATTTTAATAGTTAATACAAAAATTTAACCTGGAAAATGAAGAAGTAAACAGAAAGAGATTAGTGATGATGATTAATTTCACTTAGAAAAACCTCATTTGGATCTCTTATTAAGGACCCCGGGGTTGTTCTGTTGGGAAGAAAATATACTCTATAATGTGTATATAGAATTTAGGGAGATATTATGGAAGTTTTTACTTGATATAAATGGATTTAGAGGTGTTAATAAGTTTTGTGAGGGGTGCCCTTTTATAAACGAGGAGTAACATTTTGGTAAATATGAAAAACTATTCAATAATGGGAAGTCAATATCAACCCAAGTGACTCCCATAAAAAATAGATAAATAATGGGGTGTATTAATGATAAGGTTTATCCACACCTAACTCACTAAAAATAATCATGTTTTAAACATGTTACTTCTTTTTCATCTATGGAAACTCACTTTTACCATTTTAGTTATCACCACGACAACCGTTTTTTTAACCTATGTAATTTATCCTTTAAGAATAAAATAAAATGAGACTTAGATAATTTTGAACTGATAATTATTAGTATGAAATCTAATTTATCAAATAAAAATTCCTTTTCGTTGGAAAATTTATTTTAACACAAATGTATGTAACGTGCAAAACCCTATTTTAACCTTAACTATGGTAATTAATTCATTTATTGTTTTTACCATTCATTATGAATAAAAATAAAGTTGAAATTATTAAATAATATTAATTATTATGATTCAAAATATCTTATCCATTTTATCAAAGTCAATTCACATAAAAGGAAAATTTTAATTAAAAATGAACCTACAAAACATGTCGAAAAATGGGTTTTCAAGAAATGAGGTTTCCAAGCATAAGATAATCATAGATTAACTATATGATTAGTGATAATCATTATATAAATATAAACTTATATAGTTATATATATAAATATAATATAAACTTAATTTAATTATTTCCTTATTAGTGGTCATTTTAATTTATTAAAATTGATAAAGATTATGCACTTAAAAATAATTTTCAGAAAAATGATTTTTTTAATACAATAAATAAAATTATAACTAAATTCGGTATAAACATTATTGAAATGTAATTTAATAGATTAAATATTACTAAATAATAAATATTTTACTTTTAAATCAAATTTTAGGAATAATGGGACTTCTATATAACTTAATTTATTGAAAATAAATGATAGTTTTATAGAAAGCAACATTTTTTACTCTTCATTGAAAACCCAATCTTTAAAAAAAAATTCCAAATTTTCATCTAAATTTAATTTTGAAATTATTTTAAAAATGAAGTTCATTTTTTAAAATACAATTTAAAAAATTGGAATAAATTAATTATATTATTTTCTACCACAAAAAAATTAAAACATTTTAGATGAAAAATATATATATTTTTGGGTATGCAAATAATTTACTAAAATTTGATTTCTTGTTTACCAATATATTTGAATAATTTTTAAAATGTGGTTATTACTTCATAACACCAATTTTAATGGTCACTTCATAAAAGTAATGTTTAAATAGTATCTTATAGTTATTTTAGGCTCGGTGTGGCATGCCACATATGCTATCAAACATAGTCTTTGTTTTAAAAACAAATGGTGTTACAATTTTTCCTCATATTAATTTAATATATCATGACTCAAGTGATAAATAACTTCAAAACTTATTGTTATAATGTTTAAAAATATTTAATTCATTTATTTTTTAGCAATCCTTCAATCCTGAACATCACCAGAACACCGTGGTGGGTCCCACTATCTCTTAAACTCTAATTCATTAGGATTGGACAAACTTTTGAGTACACCTTTTGTGTGAACCTAAAGGCCCCTATGTTGATATAAATGGGTCATACTCATAGACCAAGAGTAGTATATTGGAAAACATCAATACCTATAATGAGAAAAGGTTTATTCATAGAAACAACAACCACCTATGATCACACTCTATATAATATAATCTATTTATATCATGATATCTAATAAAGATGAATGTATCAATTTTGTCTCCATCCTTACATGCTTTATTTATCCATTTAATGTCCATTATATAATTACTTACCTTCTTATACCATGTCCATAGATGTAATAAATGTGCCACCATACTGGTCAATTGGGCCCAATAGATCTCATCCTCAACTCAAAAGTGATAATTTTTTTCATAATCATTCAACCAATCTCATACCAGTAATGTAGAACCTGAAAATAGGTACCCCACCAAAAAATAAATCTCATCATTTTATGTTTTTAAATAAGCAGTCAATCAAATAATACACATTAATAATGACCTCAATCTGAGTGACCAATACACCAGTTTATAGATAAGAACATCCAAAAAATATGGTGTTCCTATTGGTATATTAGTACTAAATATCTACTATACTTGAGATCACTAAGTGGAAACTTAATGAGAATATGTATTAATATTTATGATCCCCAACACCTGATAATAAAACATCAAATGTGTCTCATCAATATGATTTATCCAGACCATATAAAATATTTTTAAAATTACTATCATAATACCTCAAGGTTATCACTATTGCTAAGACTTATCATAAACTTTTGATATGATAATTAATCTAAGGGTATTACTATATAAATAGTGTATACATAAGTTTTGACATTATTATGGTAATATAAAATCATACATAACTATTTTTATACTCGATATGGCAATTTAAAAGTATTATTCAATTTGGGTTTAGGGATCCCCCTTTCAAAACATGTCCTCCCATAACAGCTATAAGAAATTATTTCGCTATTATTAATTCATTAACTGTGGTTTATGCCTCTTTATTCTCTATTCACTAAAAATCAATTATCATAATTTTTTATCTCCTCCCTAGCCATTAGAACCTACAATTTTTATGATTTGATGATTTTAAAGCTTCGATTACATTACTCATCATTGTTCATTAATGTCAAATGGAATACTCAATGATGCTCTATATGAATATCCTTTATCTTCTTTTTTTTATTACATGTTACCCTGTCTACACCTCTACCTTGTATGGGATTAGCTATTGGATATATTTATCTTCTTTGGAATCCTCAATAGCCTCTATTTATCTTCACTTATAATATTTTTAATCTAACTTGAATTAAGGGGGATTGCATTGAGTGGTAGCAGCAGGGGACCAATGATGGGTTTTTAATATAATTATATGTGGTATGAATCAAATTAATATTTTTCCTTATTTTCAGGATTTATCTTTTTTCTATTTTTTGATTTTCTATCTCCCAAATTTATTTACAAGAAAATATTTGACATGAGAAACCATGATCAGGATCCATGAGGGATTGTCTCTTCTTCTTATAGTATTGGAAATGGTTTTATATTGGTTTCCCATTTTAATTAAAGTGGATATATATATAATTAAAAAAATTATGTAAAATAAATAATTTTTTAGTATATGAACTTATTATAAAAATATATAATAGGGGACTATGTATTTATTAAATAGAGAATTTTTAAAATTTCATGTTTCATTTCCATTCAATGTTTATTTTTATTTATTTATCTATTTTACTTTGGCATGTCTTAATGTTAATTTTAATTAAAAAATATTTATAAAACACGAACAAGTATAGTGATTGGGACTGGAGTATCAAATTATCATCCATCAAAGTTACTTTCTATCTATATCTATAATCCATAATACCTTATTTTATTTAAGATATCTTCCATCAATGATACTTACTGAAATAAATTGAATGACCTTATTTATATATGGAATGTCACTCTTTATAAATACTTTTTTCTTTCTAAGGTATAAGCTCAAATTTCTCTAGTCATTTTATTTTTTCACACTTCACTTTTTCACAATGCATTTAGGTTTATATACTTTGATTTATTTATTTAATTGGTGGTTTGATATAGAAGTTATTATATGAAATAAAATTATTTTAATTTATCCCCTCTTGAGGATTTCCATACTATAGATACTCTCCACTATGAATAACAATTAGTATCAGATCATAATCTAAAAAGTTTATATTTTTTTAGCTCTAACCAACTTGGGAGAATATATCACATGAAATCCTTTGTTTCTTATTATATTAGTGTCCCTCTATTTTTTATGAAACTAATTTTTCCTACTAAAAATACCATATGTAGAATTTATTTATCTATATAAGTTTATATAGATGGTTTTTTATTCTTAAATATCATCACATTTCTTTAAATGAGTTAAAATCCTTTACTCATGAGGAATTTATAAATTTTTATTTAAATAAGTGTTGTTTCCAATCATCTAAAACATGACATGATTAGTTATTTGTGGAAACTTTTTTAGTCATTTTAAATTGTGCATGATATATATAATTTTATTGAGGAAAAATTTGACATGGATTTACTAGATAGAATTAATACTTCCAATTTTGTACTACCCTAGAATATATCACTAAAAATATGGATGATTTATCTTCATTTAATAATGGTAATACAAAAATATTCAATGCTAAAAGTTTTTAAAGTCCATGTGATCATAATGAAGAACACATAACTAACACATCAATATATAGAAGATGTGAACTGAAAGTTTCTACATCAAAAAATCACATCAGTTATTCCTTTTGAAGATTTATGGTGGGAAAACTATAAAAAATATAATCTAATGACCAATTTAGTATTTTAAGTGAAAATGTCATCTTATAGAAATATAGATGAATAATAATAAAATATTCCATGATATTAATCCTCTAAAGTTACATATTCAGAAAAGGTGAGTAAAATCTTTATTCAATATACATTACAAATTTTAAAATACAGAAGAAGAGGAAATTAAAATATCAAAGTCATTCATAAATTATTAATCTTTTGAATAATGATATAATAAATTATTTTTATTTAATATCTCAACTCTTAGGGAATATAATAATGAATTAAATTTTAAGCTTGAGAAGTTGAAGGCAATGAACCTTGAGCTACTAAAGTAATTGAAATTTTTATATTGTAAAATCAAAGCACTATCAAATGATCTACATACTTCTTGAATCATCATAAGTCATTCAAATCAATCATCAATTTTTAGATAATAAAATTTTCAAATAGATTTACATAATAATCGATCTCTTGAAATCATTAAGAAAGGCCATTATTTGAAGATATTATAAAATTAAATTGTTTGTAGTATAAATTTAAAGAGGAATATGGATATATTTAGTAATGTGAGAAAATGTTTGGATAAAAGTCTTTCAATATAGAATCCAAAAATGTTCATATATTGAATTAGATATTTATGAGAAAATAAAATAATGTTTTACTGGAACTACATTGTCCGAATAAGGAAAGAATCAATAATATATTCAAACATCCATATTTATATACATAGAATTAATAATTTCATGATGAATAAAATAATTTTTTTAATGATTCAAGAATTTCTCTCTAACCAATTGAACAAAGTTGATAAGAATTTTAAATGGATAATAGAGACGAAAATTTAGATTCCAAAGGAATTCTATGATTCAAAAACAGTGACTTAGAAAATATGAGTTGATAAATCCATCATGTCTATACTTATAAAGTATTATAAAGATCAATGGATTCTGAAGATAAAAAGTGGAATATCACTTCACAATATATAATATATTTTTAGTTTTTATAAATTTAGACCATTGAGGTAAAAATAATCTTCCTAAATTTAATTTTTTTATTTTTTATACGGGATTAATTTCTAGTTTATATAACACCACATATCAAGGTAACTTTTCATATTCACCATTAGATCAATGATGATTAAATTCAATGACTAGACCTTTTGAATCATTTTAGATTCCAAATTATATATTTATTTAACTTTATATTCCAAAATTCTAACCTAATCCTATACATTGGACATCCATTATTTATTCAAAATCTAAAACTTTATTTCCGCTCACTCATCTCTACCTTCTCTCTTAAGAAATATTTTTATTAAAAAATCACTATATAAAAATTATATTTCCACTTGTTCATTTTTTCTAGTCATTTCCTACCATTCTTTATAATTTCATAAGTTTTCTATAAAACACTTATGGAATGGATGGAAAAAATATTTTATCTTATTAATCACTCTATAAAATATTTTTCACTATTTAGTTTTATCCTCATGATGAAAGATAGCAATAAGGATTTACATTTCCCTCCTCTCTTAGATAAGTTGGTAACCATAATCATGGACACGAAATTTTCCATTTTATTACTTAGAGATTAGTCCCTTGAAGATTGAGATAATAATATAGGTTATTGGATAAGAATATAAACATAATAATTAGGTTATTTTTTCATAGTGTATCCCATTTATAAATAGTATTCTTGTACTTTTCCCTCCTTTAGTTTATTAATTTTAAATATTTGATCTACCTGTATGTGTTTTTATTTTAATTTTCTTTAGCATTATTTATACTAATCATACTCGAACCATATGTTTGGGAAAAAAATTCAAACATTTTAAGACTAAAAATGATTAACATAAGTAAGAATAAAAAATATTATCAGAAAGATCAAAAGTTTTGAAAAAATGCAAGTTTCAAAATCATGAAAAATCAAATCAATAAATATAATGATTCTTGGAATTCACACCAACTAAATATTATCCTTTAGAAAATGATTAAAAGGTAAGAATATAGAAAAAAATATATGATAATTTTTTATTCAAAATTATTAAGTTCTAACACTTTGAAATATTCTAAATTATATATAAAATTATATTTTTTTAATTTTTTTTAATTTTTTTCATTTTTTTTATATTATATAAAAGAGTGAGTTTATTTCCATTATTTTAAAACTATCTCATATTATTTTTAATATTTTATCCTCTTATTATAAATATATTTAAAAAGGATTGTAAAGATCTTTATCATATCATTTTATTTAAGATAGTCATTTATTTTTCAAAAGGGGAGAAATACTCATTTCTTTACTATAGGGGTAGATTTCTTATTTATATATTATTATTCTTTTTATATATTTTTGATAATCATAAAATGGGAGATTATGAGTTTAATCCTCTATAAATTTAACTATAGATACCAATATAGATCAGAAATACAAATCAACATTCTTTATCTATTTTGTTTTAACTAGTTTATGAATTCTTTAATAAAAAATAAACATTTTTTCTGTTTTATTTATTCATTAATGTATTATTTTTTATAATTATAAAAATTTAAATATTGTTGGATAATCATATAGATATATAAATACCCATCCTTTAGAATAACATGTGTTAATTATCACAAGATAGTTATATATTTGTCTAATATATTTGACAGAGTTGTTTCATTGAAATATATAGAATGAAAAGAAAAAATGGTATATACATACATAAAGGAATATTTTACAATGGAAAAGAAAATACTAAAATGTTTGGACCAATTAACTTACCAGTGGATCATCATGGAAATGGATGAAACATTTAACTGATGAGGCATAAATGGAGTGAAAAATTCTACAAAATCAACTTCATTATTCAAATTACACTTACTAGAGTGTTAAACCAATTAAAAATTAGAATAAAAGAATCTTAGAGGATATAAGAAATTTATTAAGATAATCCAAGACTTTTATCTATATATTTAATCCTATAATAATTATTATTACTATAATATTCACTATCAAAAAGTTAATATGAGGATTTATTATAATAGTGGACCCATTATATTTGAAGTGCAATGATTATATTTTTTCTAGCTCAACATTAGTTTTAGTAATCACATTTTCACATGTTTATGAGTAAATGAAGAATATTAATGTCAAATTCAGTGGTCACATTGAAAATAGTCATAGAGGAAGATACTTCATCTCCAATGACTATATTTCCCAATAGTTATATTCTTGAATCTATTTAAATTTCTAGGGAGAAATATATTTTAAATAATTGATCAATCTAACCAATTACACATAAAAATGATAGCAAAGGGAACTCACATAACTTTATACCTCCATTTTTTATCTCTTAAATATATGTTCAAAGATAAATATATTTTATTTTTACCTTTGATGTATTGATTTTCATTCTTCATACCTTATATATATTTGTTTTATATTCATTTCAAAATTTCCTATAGTAGTTGGGTTAGGCACATGGTGGGTGTTTCCTTCCTGGCCTAGGTGAAAGTAACCTACGAGCGACATGACCCATGGTTAAATGACTTAAAATAGACCCATGGGGGATTTATTAATGATACATACTCATGGTTTCAGGAACTATACCCACTAGATCCCTTCCATGATAGTATTCAATTCAAGAGTGACCCCTAAAGACCACCTCCAAAAGGCTACAGGTTGAAGACTATCACCAAGGGTATAAAATACATAATATGGGAATCATTTACCTCTATAATCATGAGAATAATCAAAAATAAAAAATAAATTATAGATAATTAATAACCTAAAAATAATATCCATAAAATAAATTTTCATGTGATTCTATAAATGAATAAAACAACTTCTCTATGAACAATACCAAAAATAATACATATGAATGAAACTCTGATTCCAAAAAATCCTGATACCTAAAGCTAGTAATGAGCTATTAATGTCAATATCGATCACCATTTCCATCTTTAAAATCTATAAAAATAGTATATAGAATTAAGAGTGATCATATGAGTATACTATGTAAGTTCCTCCCAAGAAACACTCATAATAATGTGTAAAAAGAATATTGAAGTCTCAATGAATAAGAAATAAAACTAACTTTTTAATAATGTAGGTCAAATAAATCCTATATAACCAAGGTAACACTATTAAAATCCACATAAAATGTATAACATATAAAAACATGAAAATATATATCAAGATAGGTACGTTGGCCTACTTCCCTACTGATCTAGTCACCCTCACATCCTAATAGAAAATATCTCAACACTCTCATCCCTTCCCATATTCACATATCAAATCACACACACATCCATATAATCACATACATATCTAAATAAGTGAGAAAACAAACTAGAACTACCTAGAAAAACTACATATCACATATTCATACCAAATTCACAATACACTGCATGTCATATCTGCTTCCAATTCCATCACCACATAACCAAATTATATCCAAAATTAAGAGAAAGAGAGGGGGAGTTTTCATCTATATATATCACCCACATATTAGATGTTAGAGTCCACCTAGGACCCAAAACCAAATACGAGCATCAATCCGGTTATCAAACTCTGGTGGTGGTTCATAATAAATAACATAACATATAATGTATATATATATATATATAACACAATATCTAACTAGGTTCCACTTCTAATCAAACACCACCACATACATATCTCATCGTCATGATGTCACCACTCCAGAGTAACAAAAACTAAAATAACCACTATAAAAACAAACATCACAACCACACAACTTATTCCTATTTCAATATAATTACCATTTCCACAATAATCATCTATTAAATAATTACCTCAAATTTCTTCATTAGTATTCATTTAACACATATTATTTCACCACATTAATTAAAAATTTTCATTAAATAATTAGTTCAATATAAGTATTTCCCTTGGAATCATGTGGTGATTTCTGATGGTTGATTGTAGGGGGTTGAGTTCTATACAATCATTC
The DNA here is from genome assembly GCA_963277665.1 of Viscum album. Lineage (NCBI taxonomy): Eukaryota > Viridiplantae > Streptophyta > Magnoliopsida > Santalales > Viscaceae > Viscum > Viscum album. Next base: position 130,266,865 of record OY728163.1, read on the forward strand.
TAATCAGGTCCATATTTTTGAACTATCTCTAATGGGTATTGTTCCTGGAGTTGAAAACACCCAATGTACATATATCCATGATTCATGGAATTTTTTTCCAAAGGTAGTCTCTCACTGGGTAACTTGTCCAATAATACTTAAGAACTCACATTGGCCAAGAGGTTGGAAAATCAGGTTCATCACACACTTTTGGGGGGAACTATTGCCTATTATGGGAGTCTATTATAGATTTAAGTCATGTTCATGAATCCTTGGTTCATTCCAAAGTATGTGTCTATGGATTACACCTAAAACAGTAGTCAATCATAACTATACATTGCTTTAGAGTCATCTGTATGTATCTGAGGTTCTCTATAAATGGGGGGATTTGTATGTATCCATGGGTATCCATCAACTTTACCATTTTAGGGATAGATTCAGGATTATTTGGTTGTTTACTGGGATGACACTGGTTTAATCTAAGTGATGTGGAACTCTAAAGTTTATCATTATATTGGGAGAATTAGAATTGTTTCAATGTTGGGATCATGCCGATAATATGGACTTCTTACATATCCTCATGAGAGGAATCAAAACCCACATTGTTTTGTTCCGCAAAACTAACACATTAGCTTTTAGGGTAATGTGATGAGGACCCAACCATGTAGTTTAAAGTCACGAGGCAAGGATTTCTAGGCAGAAGGTGTCTAGTCAAGATTTGATACGGATCTTATGCCAAGGTAGCCCAAGGAACCCAGAAGAGATGTGGTCTCCTAGGTGGACATGGCCCTACTGATGATATTCCTAGAGAACATTAGGGTGGATTTGGGAGCTGGGTTTGGACCTCAAGGAGTCTTTCTATATATCCTAGTTTGTTGGGGATAACAACCCATGCAGATCTTTAAGAATGGAACTTATAATTAGAAGGAATTCCATTAAAAGAGGAATTATTGATTCTTACATGTGAAATATTCCCATATGATTTGTGGTTTGGGATTACATCTTTGGAGAAGGCCCATGGAGGGGGCATGATCGAGGCTTATGCATGGAGGTTGTCTATTTGATTTATGGTTGGGGATTATATCTATAGGGAAGTCCCATTTGGATTGAAATTGGGACTTATATATATGGATAAGGACCATTTAGATTAAAACCAGGATCATACATATTTCATGATCACTGCCAACCTCTAAGACCATGTGAGTTATGCTCAGTGTGAGAAACAAGAGGAGGCAGTGTATTTGAAGATTGCACATCCTGCTCCATCCGCTGATGGATGGTTTTGGAGCCCAAAGGGGGGGAGAGAGAGAGGCTGTTGAGTGTTCCCATTCCCTATTTCTTTTTCCTATCATAGATATTTATTTTGGTGATTTATCTAGACACATCCCGGGTGAAGTCAAACAGTAAAAATAGTGCCTCCTCCTATAATAAAGGCAAGGGTCTTACCTCAGTGTGATTACCCTAGATTTAGTTCTAGTGATAAGGTAAGAATTCTCAACACTCTCCCTCATCAAAGGGAAAGGATATAAGTTCCTATTAATACCTATAATGGGTAGGTTCATGTTTCCACCACAAGATTGGAACCCTCTTTACCATGAGAATGTTGACTCAATGTCATTCTGAGGTCCACCTTACTACTAGGGTAACCCATGAGAATCCACTTACCATGGGTATGTATACTCAAAAGGGTGTGGTGGTGAACCTAATGATCTTACAAAAAATGTCTAGTGGATTTTGAAGAGGCCTTATCAGGGTTCCACTAAATAGGTTCGTGGAATGGTCAACATAGGGGGTGATGATACGACCGAAGGGAATTATTGGATAAGGATAGTGGAACACCCAATGATACCACATTAATCATAGCATGTTCTTACGTGGGATGGAGTTACGTATGCATAATGTGTTTCTATGCGGGTATGGGGATCGTCTACATACCATGGTGGTATGTAGACCTGGGTTTGATCTGAGAAGTGCTTTGTTATGCCAGAATAGGTTCCATACATGTAGCATGATGCTACACGGTGTAAAGTTTCATCCACGTAGTAATTTTCTACATGGGTTAGGGTTATTCCCACACAACTTTTTTCTATACGAAATTATTGATTGCAAATGGTCCATTGGTTTTTTCACCTTGTGGAAAGTATTCCGACAAAGGATGTGGGATTCGTGGATTGCCAATTAGTTTAGTTTTTCTTCTTTAATGTTATGTTGTGGGTTTTACCTATGGGGAGTCATCAAAGGAGTCTGTCTTTTGTGGTTTTCTCAGTAAATCCCTTAATTACCTCTCCAGTCCATCGATTGATCGATCTTCTTTATGTTTCCCCTCAGGTTTTATTTATATAGAAATAGAGGAACTAGGTACCAGTGTAGCCGGTCATCCATGGTGGGCCGCAAGATCTTTTTCAAAATCCCACGAAGGACTTAGTAAGTGAGAGAACTTTGTTGTTGTCTAAATCCCTACCGAGATCCACAAAAAATCTTTTTTTTTGCTTTCAGGGATCCAATGACACCACCTTTCCCCATGAATGATTTAGTTCAAGGGAAATCATTTACAGAAGCAGATATCACCACCAATTTTCGAAAATAACTTCATGTTATTTTCAAGAATCGTATGATCCACCCCTTCTGAAAATTGTTTCCATTTGTGGGGATTTTGCAGAATGGAAGACCACCATGTGTAGCAATAATCCAGGAAGGGATACTTGCTTCACAGCCTTGATTCCTTAATTTATAATTTTTACATTCAATGAACATTTTTGTTCTCCTACTCTTCCTTTGATTTATTTTTATTACATTTTCAAATCGATTAAAGTGTCTTCTTCTTCTATGAGTAATTTTCAGGACCCGAAAAACTCCCCCCCTCAGAATGGGTTCCGATTAGAATGTGGAGGAGGCTATTCTAATGTAGAGTAGTCATGATTTGAATGACAGATTATATAATGCTCTAATTTTTTTCAAAGGCAAGGGGCTCAACAAGCATAGTTTGACTTTTTATATGGTTACATATAAAACCCTAAAAAATGTTCCTTTTATGTTATTACCCTAATATTTTCCTAAACCCAATTTGGAATGGTCTTAGTGGGCATGACTTGACTTTTTCATAGGATTCCCTTTGTGGGTTTTTGACCTAACAAGTTTTGTGTCTCTTTTAATTTTTATGATTGCTCAATATTTTTCCTAAACCATGTGAGGAATAGATTTAGATAACTAATTATAAACTTTTATCTAGGTTTAATTTTGTGGGTTTTCAACTTGGAAAGTTTTGGGTATCTTTTCATAGGCAATTTAGATTCTTTTGAGCCAAAATAACATTACTAATGTTTTAGGATGAGAAAATTTGACAGTGAGCTACAGAGAAGGGGTACCAATTGGACTTATTAACTAAGAATGTCCTGATATTTTTTAGAAATTAATGAGGTATTTTTCTTGACCCTGATTTGTGATTTAATGATACGAGACATGATATGCGAAATGAAATCCATTGAAGCGTACAGAGTTTGGAGAATCCTCTCATGGGGATGAACTTTCCTTTGGTTGATTGGATTTTTTTGTGGGAAAATTATGCAAAGACAACAATGAAATATTGTGCGTAGTCAGACAAAGGTTTCCTTAGGAAACTAGACCTCCATTTCCGATCACCAGATAATTTTATGGGAATTATCATTTATCAAGATAAATAAGGGTGGTTTGTTAATGGAGTGGTTTCTGAAATGTATGAGGCAATTCATATCAATTTCGACCATGAATAAGAGACCAATCTTACACAAATTTTTCTTGTGTAAGGGATGGTTAATGTATTGTGCAGTTTCATGTTGTGAAACTAGGACATGGGTAGTGAATTTTAATGTCTTACTACCAGGATGTTCAGGATTTTGAATGAAAACCAAGGGGTAAAAAATTCTCTCTTATCATTGTAGTCTAACCAGGAATGTCATATCATCTTTAGGAAAAAGGGATTAAATGATGTAAATTGTAAACTAGGGGGTTTCTAAATCCAAGGAATTATATTGGATGTAAATAATCTAGGGTGTACAAATATAGGAAAATCATCCCCTATGGACGAATTCGTCTCTGGTTGATAGGCCTTTTTTGTGGGTAGATAATGTAGAGACAACCGGGGCATATTTTTCAAAATAAAATATAGGTTTCCCCAAGATATCATCCCTCCATCTCTAATACTCGGGGAGGGTTATGGGGATTAGGAACCTTTTAGATAGTGTTTGGTTTGTGAAAGGAGGGTGCCTGAACCCAAAAGGGAGTATTATAAGATGAAATTTCCTATAAATAGTTAAAGTTGTTTCCTCTGTGTAGGTATGAGAATGTTCCCTGTGCCGATTAGACCCATGTATAGGGAAATGAAATATTTATTACTTTACTATGAGGATTTACCTCATGAACTATAATATAAGGGGAAAATATTTCCTTTTTGTATATGGAACTTTCTCCTCTAGGCCTGACCCATACACAAGAAATGATGGGGAACTTATTTAACATGAATAGACCCAAGGTGGGATACCAGGGATCACTACATATCCCATGAGGGAAGAAAAAAAAATCCATACATAGTTCTATATGTAAAACTCCTTGCATAGGTATGATCTATACATAGGGAGGGGATTATTTAATTTTGGGGTGGTTGGACCAGGATGTAAGAATCTAGGAATTGCTATATATCCTGTGTAGAAAAGAATCAAGACGTATATAGTTATTTATTCTATTAGTTTAATGTTATGATTTGAGGACAATGGAATAATAGTTTAGTGTTATGTTGTAGGGATAAATTTTCCGAGAAACCATGAGTGATTGGAAGAAAATTGATTCGGGATATTTTGAAATACTCAAGACATAAGGGGGGGGGGCAAGTGTAAACAATGTTTTCGAGAATTATTGGATCAGGTGAAATGATATGGGTCATAGAATCTATTAGGCTGTACAATGATAGGAAAATCCTCTACTAAGGATGAATTTTCCTCTGGTTGGAAGTAATTTTTGTGGGAAACTTATATAGATCCAATTGGGGCATATTGGGCATAGTCAAACATAGTTTTCCCTAAGTTATCAACTATCCATTTCTGATGACTATGGGGGTGTACGAAGATCCAAAATTCCTTGGGGAATAGAGTATGATGTATGTAAATGGTATGTATCAGGGTTCATAAGAAATATCTAGACCATGATCAACCCTGAAATGTAAAATTATCTATGTAGATATAATTCATATTTAGGGGGGAATTTCTAATTCTTTGATGGATACTTGAAAACGGGACTTGAATTCATGATCTCCTACATAAATTTTCATACAGGGGTATTTTTATTTTTCATTATTCTATGGATGGGACTAAGACAAAGGGCCTAAACGTCACTACATATCTCATTGGAATGAGAATCATTCCATATGTAGTTCTTGATATCCAATGTAGTTTAACATAATTTGGAAAGGATTAAGAAGAACCATTGTGAATGAGGGGAAGTGGCGTGTCCTGGTCTGAGTATAAAACCTAGATATCACCAGGTGTCTTGTTGGGGAAAGCATGAATTTACATAGTTCTTGAAAAGATTGTCTATATAGGTCTAATCCATACACAAAGATTATGTGATTTTGTTTTTTTATTATGGTTGGGCCCAAGATTGGGGATCCATGAATCACTACATATCTTTATAATGAAAGAATCAAGCCACACTTAGTTCTTTAATGATACCTCCCTCATCAGGCTGGACCATTTGTATGGATGGGGAGAATCTTTTTCTTTCATTTCTGGTGGTTGCAGTAGAGATATGACATCTGATCATTTTTATGTATCTTGAAAGGGTAATAATCAAGACATATGTAATTATATAACATGGAATGGTGGATGACCAATACTAAAGGAAACTTCCTCTTTGGTGAGAACCTTGTGGGTCTGTATAGTTCTACGTCATGCGGTGAGGACATTTATCATGCAGTTTAATGTCATATGATTATGAAAATTTCTTCATAGTTTAGCATCAAATGTAAAGAATAAATATTCCATGTAGTTTATCATCATACAGTTAGGGTGTAGATCACCTAATGTGAAGGGATATGAATATTGTATTCTGTAGTTTAACAACTTGTGACTAGGATGATGGAAGCACAATTTAACGCTATAATGTAGAAACGAGGGAGGAGTCTTCCAATAGGAGGTGAAAAGCATAGCTGATATGAACCAATATGAATGAGGACCTAAGAGACCCTATTCCACACTACACACTCTGGAAGGAAACTCAGACCAAGGGGTCATACGGTTGAATGGATTTGTTTCTTTCCCAAAGACATAATGTCCGGGCATCACAACGTATGCCATGTGAATAGGAATAAAGCCATACGTAGTTTTGGAACTCTGTGTAGTTTAACATCATGCAGTGAGGATGTTGGTGACCCAATGTGAAAGTGGGGGAATTTTTCGGCTGGGCCCAAAATTAGAGATCCGAGCATCACTATGTATCTAAAAAAATGAGAATCAAGCCGCACATAGTTCTTGATAGGGATTCTACACATAGGTCTAACCCATACACATATGAGGGATTTTTTTTTTCATTATTTGTGTATGGGCTAGGAAAAAGGACCTAGGAATCACTAAGTATCCATTGTAATTGGGAATAAAGACATGTGTAGTTCTTAAGAAATATAGTTACTATGTTAATCTGATTCTCATGTAGGAACATAAACATTTCATCTCCCCCCAATGTAGATCTGGATCATGTGTGGTGAATAATTGGTTAGAATATTTATCTCTATATAGTTTATCCTCATGTGGTTAGGATGCTAAATGTCATTTAGTTTAATGTATTGTAGTATGGACAATGGAAGCATAGTTTAACTTCATGTTGTAGGGATTATAGTTCTCATGTAGTTTAATGTCGTGATGTAAGGACATTACATCCTATAGTTTAACGTCTTCTGATCTGGATGTCAACTCCTTTGGCCACATGAAATATTTATTCAATAATATTGCAATGGTAAGAGATATAATAGGAATTTCATACATTTAAATTAAGTAATATGCTCCACTGGAGTATACCTTGTTTATGATATATGGTCCTTCCCATTTTGGTTCAAATTTGGAGGTTTATTTTTAAGTATCAGGGGAGTTCTGAGGAACAACAACATTTATCATTCTAGAAAAGACCGGAGGTGAACCTTCTTATTAAAGGCTCATGCAATCTAGTTTTGATATATCTTCAAATGGTGCATGGTATACAATATCTTTAAATTGAGTTAATTCAATTCAGCAAGTCGTTTCTTGGATTTCTCACCTGTGGATAGTTGATCATAGATGTATATGTAGAGTGAGGGAAATCACACTTTGATGGGAAGGACTGCCTCCATCCTATATAGTATGGAATACAGGGGTGGTTAAGTAGCAGTGTAGTTTGTGTTTTAGTAGGCCTACATGACATGAAGGAGTTTTTCCAAAGATGACTTATTATCCTTATCTACCATCTTTTGGTGTATATTGGATAAGGTCTTGTTGAATGCCTCTATATACCCAATAGGTTCTCCATTATAGCGGGATAAATGGTTGGTATTGATACCATACTCCTGATATAATTTCCCCAACTCAAAAAAATATAAATTGGTTCTATTTTCCATTAGTATAGTGTGAGGGAAACCAAATATAGAAATTATACTTTCTTTCACAATGATAGAAATATTTATTATTCTAACTTCTCTAAGGTGTAAAACTTATAACCATGTGGAAAATATGTTGATTTCTATGAAATTATTATTGAATTTTTTAGTTGTAACATGAGGATATGGTTCCACAAAGTCCATTCCTCCTATAGAGAATAGCCAGGAGTACTTGGAAGTGTGAAGCAACTATAGGGGTTGATGAATGGAATTGGTATGGACTTGACATGAATGACACTTTTTGGTAAAGTCAATGCAATCATGTTTCAGAGTTGGCCAGTGGTATCCATGAATTCAAATTTTATGTGAAATCTTGATTCCTAGTTGATGTGAACCACATGCTCTAGTGTGTACTTCATGAAAATAATTGTCTCTTCACCATAACTGCATCTGAGAAGGACCTAATCAAGTCCCCAATTATAGAGGACCTTTTTTTGATTTGTGCTACTATAGAGAACAAAATTAATTGCTCATATCCAGATTTTCTCCCTTCCGACCATAATTGGTGGGATGTATCCCTTTTGGATAAAGTCTATAATGAGTGTCATCCAGCAAGTGGTGGGACCATATAGCTCAGGGATGGGGCTGATCTTTATTGATTTCTTATGTGTTAGCCCGAAGTAATGGTGAGGCCATCCAACGGTGAAAAATGTTGATGACCATTTCTTCCTATTCTGTATCACCAGATATGTGGTAGTATTTTCTAATGAATCATCTTGGGAATTTTATGACTAGGGGACATGAGTCAGTGTCAGTTATAAGGTAAATTATTCCATTAGTTCCAGAAATGGTTTAATAAGTAGATTAACTCTTCATTTTTAATAGAATAATATCCATTGAGTTTCTTAATAAATAGTTCCAAATCACCTTTTATCTTCAAGTTCTTTATTTATAATTGAAGTTCCACCTCTCTCCCTATAATAAGAGCTTTAGGTATTACTTCATTATTTGTGAACCCCTTCGATAATAGGATGGATTGTGGAAATACTACCTTTTCTAGGGATTTGAGTACGTCTCCTAGCCCCTATTTGTTGAGATTTTCATTTTCCATCCTTTTTTTCTATCAGGCTTCTGGATACACTGTCAAAATAAATCTCCCATATTTGGGGGTCATCTTTAATATAGAAAACCTCTTCATTGGGAAGCTCAGTATTCAGTGAAGTCATTTATACCAAGGGGTACTCTGTCATAATGTCTTATAATGCTTGGTCTTTGAAGGCTTTCTAAGGCACGAACCGTATGTTAAACTACTGTAGGATGACCACTAACCATGACATAAATCCACTCAACATTTAATGGATAAGAATATAATTGAGTAGGTGTCTTCATGAGTCCAAATGGAACTCCTGGTTCTGAAGATAGTGCCTCAAATTTTAGACCAGAATGATTATTGCCAAATAACTTCTCTCGATACATAAGTACTGAGTCTTAGCATCAATCATGGTGCGGCTGAGATAGTAAAGGTTTTTTTTCACTTATGGAATCATTATTCTATGTGAGTAAGCTGCCTAGGGATCACTCCAATGAATTCACACACAAAATTAGTGGTCTTCCATTGACAGGTGGCATTAACACTAGAATACTTAAGAGAAATTTATTAAGAATTTATAACACTTCCAAATAGTCATCAGTAAATTGATATGAAACCCCTTTCTTTATCAACCTGATGAAGGGAAAAAAAATTCCTACAAGTTTGTTTATGAATCAACGAATATAAACCAAGTTTCCTTGAAGTCCTATTAACTTAGTGAGGTTGCAAGGATGTGACATGACAAGGATATCATTCATCCTTTTGAGGTAGAATATGATGCATGATGGTATATGATGAAGCCAATTAATTTACCTAAGGTAACACTAAAATCACATTTGAAGGGGTTCATTTTCATATTGTGTTGTCACAATTTATTAAAGATGATTTCAAGATCTGTTAGGTGGTCTGATTATTATCATTTTTTAACTACCAGGTCATAAATATATCATTCAATGAATTTTACTAGGAAGGGTTTGAAGATGCGATGCATGACATGTCGATATGTGGCATTGATGTTCTTCAAACCGAAGGACATTTAATTTTATAAAAATAATCCCTGGGGGTCCTGAAGGTGGTTACTTCTGTATCTTCTTAGGCCATTCAAATTTGGTTATATCCTATATAGTAATCCATGAAAAAGAGAGCCTGATATCCTAAAGTTTCATCAATTATCAATTTTATGATTAGGAATGAGAATCCATCTTTTGGGTTGTTCTAGTTGAGATCCATGAAATCGATTAAAATGTTGATTTGTCCATTCTTCTTTTTGACTGATACTATGTTTTCCATCTTGATGGGATATTGAACCACCTGAATGAATTTATCTCTAATAAGCTTGTCCACTTTAGCCTCTATCTTGGTAGCATGTGTTAGGTGCATCCTTGTGGCTACTTGCTTATATACTCGATGATCTTATGGAAGACCTAGGGGGTGAGAAACCACCTCAAGATCGATTCTTAGAATTTCTATGTAGTTCCAAGAAAAAACATCTTGATGCTTCCTTAAGAAAGAGGTATATATTTCTTATTCTTTAGAAGACATGGACACGATGATCAAGGTGGACCACCGACCTTCCTCAGTACCTATATTTATTTCTTTGAGTTAATCAATGGTAGCAAAAACACCAACCTTAAATTCTAAAGGGGAATCCCAAAGATCTTATTTCTCTTCCTCTTCTTCTTCTTCTTATACATCTTTTTCTGATGGGGAAATAATTATCGAGATGAGCTCTTCGGAGTTGAGATAAGAGTTGAGGTCTTGGGATTCAGAGTCTGAAATGACTTCTTCTGACCTGGAAGATAGTGGGGGATTTTCTGGAGAGGATGGAGTGAGGGAATAAAGATTGTATTCTTTATCTTTTTCCTTAGTAGGTGAGGTAGAGATTTTATGGAGCTCTGAGGATGTATTCAGAGCATTTATATTTGATAAATCACCATCATATTGGGGTTTATGATATTTTTTGACACTGTTAGACTTGGTGTCCATGAAATAGATCATGAAAACTAATGAATACATTCTCAAGTTTGAACCCATACCCTCGACTTGATTGATGGGAAATACGTATTCTTTGCTGACTAGTTTGATGGGGTCAGATGAGACTATTTCCAATACTTTTAGGGTGGTGAACCAATCAATACCATCGATTGACGGTCAATTCCATTTATTCTCATAAAATACTACATCAATATAGTGTCAATAATATGATTTGAATGGGGCATTATTAGTGTGAAATGTCTCATTGTGTCCATTAATGTAATATTTGACACACTAATGGTAAAATGAGGGAATCACTACATACTGATGCAACCAGGGCCTTCCTAGAAGGACATTAAATGTTATGTTTTACCGAATTACCAAGAATTATGAGTAGAATACAAGGTCTCCAAACCGAGTTTTATTGTTGATTTTTCCTAATGGATTCAACTCACTCTTGTAATAGCCCAAAAGTGTCATGGTAGAGGGTGTTAGGTTATCCTCATTTTAGCCTAGTCAATGAAGCATTTATAATGGGATGATATTAACTCCATATAAATTATCAGTGAATAATTTTCAGATACGAGACACATATAGGGGTCTGATGTGTCCCTACATAATGGCGTCTTCATCTTGATCTATAAAGGAGATAACTGTGTGACATTCTGTGGGATTGGTATCTATCTGATAGAATTAATAGGAAAATACTTCATCTTAAAACTCATGGGGGATTAGTTATGACTCTATGAGTGCTTTCTCGAGGTCACTTGACAAACTCAGTGCATCAAGGACTAATAGTTTGGATGATACTGAAGCCAAATGTTTCTGAATATCATAATTCTATTCCAAATTCCAGAACACTCTATCATGGGGATTCCCTTTCATAGGTGCATTAGATGATTTAAAAACAGATTAAGATTTATTGGACCTTAGGACAGGGGCTGAAGGGGCTTCTGTTGTTTTAGGGATAGGTCTGGATGGTCTTCTTATGTATCAAGGGAAATTATAAACCTATCCTTCTTTTTAGAGATATTCCAAAATTATTAGTCCAGAGTGGATTCTTTTTGGTGTAGGAGAAATTTACAAATTATGTTGGGTCCACTGAATAAATCTTCCATGAGTTTCTATATCATTGGAAGTTTGAGCAAGGGTGTGGCCATGAGTTTGGTTTCTTCCTTGGAAGCATCTTCCTAGGTATTTCCAAATTCTATGAATTATTATTATGATTTTATGATGAGGTGTGGGGTAATTGTATTCATATATATACTCATTGTTAGAGAAGGTATCCATTAAGTGAATGACATTAACAGATTAAAAAAAATACTCATCTGATGATGACCCTACCAGGCTGACTACGTTTGGTGGTTCCATTTGGAGGGGTGGTTCTTGTTCATTCAGATCCGTTGAGGTAAAATCTAATAGGGTCAAAGATAATTTTGGTCTTGACATGAGTTCATCTTCCCACACATTCACCTTACCTTTCTTGTTTGATTGCCTTATGAAGGATCATCTTCTAGAGGGTTTTAGGGCCGAGGATGTCAGCTGGGATTCATTAGGAGTAGCTGTGGGTACATTTGGTTGATTCAACTTTGATTGTAGAATACTATGAGTACAATTGATTTTCTTTCGAGCCATCCAAAAATAAAACTTTTATTCTATCTTTTTGATAACTTATTTCCACTCACCTCCATCATCGGGGGTAGTAGTGGACAAATATGCCACTTGTGTCGGCGGTGGTCCTAACTTGAATTTCCCAAAGTCTATCATTTTGTATAGGAGGTCATTAAAGATTAAAAACTCCTGGATGGTGTGTCCCGATATCTAGAAGAAGGGATAATAATCTAGCAGTTCATCTATAACAACTTCATCATCCCTCTTTGGGTCTAGTGGATGGAGCAAGTTTCCATTCATAGTAGATATAAAATAGAAATGGACTTGATCATCTCATAATGAGTAAAATTTATTCCTCCATTCCTTGAATCAATTTTCCATGGGTCCCCTCTGCTCATATTGTCAAGGAGGGGGTTGTTGTTGAAGTACAGGGGTCCATGAATGATTCCATGTAGGCCTTGGAGCTGGAGTAGGTGCATGGGGTGGCTTAAGCATAATGAAAGCTACTTCAACTCTTCACACTCTTCTTCTTAGGGATGGTGGGGCTAGTTGGGACTTGATATTATTATTTTTTATGGAATCTTATATTTTTTGTGAAATGAAAGATAAATCCCGAAACCCAATTGCATATTTCAACAGGATGAGTGGTGTTCATAGTTCATAATAGAGGTTATAGATTCACATAGAAAGAATCTCATATTAGGGAAGCGACAGATTCAAAGAGTAGGTCATACTTTTCCATCTGGAAATGAAGTATAATAATATCTCATTATCTCATTTTTTCAGTTCATGAAGTCATTAACTATTGTCTTTGGAAATGTTGAGTTGAAATGGAAAAGTAACTGCCACCAAAGACCCTCCCATACTATTATTGACGGAGATAGAAAACATGTGTACCACATAAAGGATGAACCTTGTAGAGTTCACACGAAGCTTCGAAGTTTCATTGTTTCTTATTACTCTTGGGTTCCCATCATGGGGTCATAATAAGATCCATATTGCATCAAATGTTGTTCTAGGTCACCCGATCCATTGAATATTGGGAACACATGGTTACTAAAATTTGGAGGTAGAAGAGTGTAACTAACCTAGTCAGGGTAAGGTTTCCGTTCCGGCTATACCAGAGCACACTGATCCTACATGGCTTCTAATAGAGATTACAATGAATCAATGGTATTTAATAACCCCTGATGCATGTACCTATGAACTTGAGAATGGGTGGGCATAGTAGGGGAAAGATTGGGCATGCCTGTTCTCATGATACTTGAGGTGGATATCCAACTGAGGGAATCCTTTGTATATTTTCCTAAACCTTTTCCAGTTGTTTCCTAACATAGGGAAACCTTAATATCCTTCCATGAATGGATTTAGGTAGACTGATGTTCCCAATTCTGTGTTGGATGAACATTCAGACCTTTATTCATTTTCTGGGATAAACCCTTGTGACTGAAGTACACCTATTGGAAGTGTACATAGAGGATCTGATTGGGAAGTGTATTTGATAATAAGTCTTCCTCAGAGCAACTCAACACCGATTCTACTCAACTATTTAATTTCTTCCACATGTCAATCAAATATCCCCTATAGAGTAAGGGGATCGTTCCCATTAAGAGGAGAATGTGGTTCATATGCAACATTATTTTGTTCTTCTCATTGTGAATGATTCGCAGAGGAGGTGGTGGAATATTGATTGGGGGAATACCCAAATTATCGACGACCCATTGGTTTTGGGTGGGCACACTGTTAGTTTCAGTGTGGATTGAGATTTGGGTGAAACCATCCTCTCCCCGCTCCTCTTTATTTTCATCATTTTTGATGTGATCCAAATGATTTACATCCATGATATTCACCAATTCATAACTTATTATTGGTGGTGTACCAACTATCAAATGGTAGGAGAGATTTTATTGTCCTTTGTTGGATCTTCTCCTTCTATTTTGGGGTAACATTCATGTTTCTTAGTGATGGTTAACTCAAAGGGAACCATTATATGGTCTATTCGTATGCCTCCCTTATGGGGGAAATGAATCATAAGATGGGATAGAGTGGGTGACCACTCAACTTACCATCCTTCCCAAGTGGGAAAAGATTTATGCTCATTGGGGGATGATTGAGGTAAAAATTCCCCCATCCCTATGGGTTGGGGCTTCTTTTGATTTATTATTATTATTCCTCAACCCATACTTATTAGTCTTATGGGGGGATTTTTTGTTAAAAATCTCCCCAACCATGCGGGCTGGGGATCATCCCATATTGCAGCAGTTGTTGCTGATGTTTCCGCTTTCTTGATCTCACTCATTTACATTTGGGTATGAGCCAGATATGGTGTCAGGTTTTCATGTGAATTATTTATTTCCTAGGATATTAGTAGGGATTGTTTATTGGATTCTCTTAGGGGTGAGAAGGATACTAAATGTTCTAAATTTCCTAGTTCAAGAGTTTTTCAGTGGCTCACTCTCATCGGGCCTAACACTTTTGATACTTAATCAATGCCGGTTCTTGTTGAGCGTTCCACCACTTCTGAATATCAATTTCATTTTATCACTATTTGGGGACAATGAGATTACAAGATTTCATTTCCAATGGGTTTTGATGGATGGAAAGTGGAGTGAAATGAAAAGCTACATTCTTTCCCCGTCCCTGAATATAAATGCCATACATGGCATCACTGATAAGATGACACAACTTACGCAACATATTGATGCAAGTCCATTCAAGATCATTATTTCACCTCCCTGATTTTGGCCCCCACACAGACAGAAGGGATTCCAAGTCATCTTGAAAGAGAATCTCTTCCAATATTTTGACAAGGTCTACATACCCATCATAGGGAAATAATTTTGTTTTCAATTGGTGGAGAGTTGTATAGATGTTGAGATGAATTTTAAGTATGAATTATTTCGACAAATATCTTGGTAAGTCAAACTGAGAAGTGGTTATGGGAAAAAATAATTAATATTTCATACCAAGATAATTTAATTCTCATGAGTAACATATCCATCTTCTCTTCCTTCATAGATTCCTCTACTTGGTCTTCCCAATTTGGATGCTTCTTGATGATTTTATCCCATGTATCAGGGCTAGTAGGGATCTTATTGATATGTTAATGGTATAAAGGTGGATTAGAAGATGAGAATGGCCTTAAATCATCTTCTAGATGATAAATAATTTCAATTTTTATTAATAGAGTATCTAACATGTCTGACCCCATATTCCCAAGCACCTCATAATATGAGGGATTTATTGTGCTTGATTCGGAAAGGTGGTGACCTTATTACCAGTGTGAAATTTAACTATAGGGAGAACCTTCACAACAAGTACCATTATGGTGAGGGATACCATCACATATTGATGTCCGAACATAGGAAGAATTTCTATGTAATATACCCTAGGGAGGACCTTTAGGGAAAACCATAGCAAGGGGAGGACCTTCTTGTTTCTTGATGTCATTGCGGGGTGTACCTTCACAGCAAATTCCATCATGGGGATGACTACCATCACAACAGGATGTCTGACTGTAGGGAGAATCTTTACAGTATATACCCTAGGTAGGACCATTATGATGGATGAAAAAAAGGGGAGTACCTTATTTTTTTTTTGATATTCTAGATACTAGGAGGGTTATCATGATTATCATTTGGAGATAGGCTCTCATTATCGACCGTTTTGCTTCCAAGAAGGAGGCCTTCAAGGTAGAAACTCTAGGGAGGACCTCCAAAGCTACTCGTAAAAATGTTTATAGGATGAAATTCACAACTGCTAATTCCAATTTCATAATTTTTTAATGTATTTAAAGGATCATGAGCCTCTACTGATAAGTGTTTGATGGAATCAAGAACTCCAACTTCTAGTAGAGAAGGGTTATGAATGTGCTCTTAATTTTCCAGTTTCCTTTAGCATGTTTCATTTTTGGGTGCTCTCTTATGGATGAATGGGGGTGCATGATATTGGTAAAAACCTTTTTATATGGGTTCCTATTTGAGTGGTTCTCATGATGTTTTCGAGATATTCTAAAGAGAATCTTGAGTTTTGGTAGGGATATATGACTTCCCTGAGGTGGCCACCATGGTGGACCAGTGTCCCCTAGTCACAACGGGTATTTTTACCAATCTGGATATCCATTTATCATAGAATACAACCAACGACCCTCCTGGACTAGAGTTGAAATGCAGGTCTTCTCTAGAGTGACCACCATATTTTTTGGATGAGTCACCCCAATTGGGGAGTTGAGGTTGTGAGAATAACTCCTTTCTATTTTTGTGGACATGATTATGTATTGAAAGGTTTAGAGGATATGATAAGGAATTGATGTATGATCCTCCATCATTTCTAGGATGTGTTCAGATACATCTTTGGATGGAATAGGGATATATTCCCATTTCAATGTCGGATAAAGAATATGTGACTACTATGGTCCTCCATGTTCTACTAATGGGTATTAGTGGTTCTCCTATGTCGGTGTAGAGGAACGATTATTCCCCTGATTTATGGTTGGGATATTCTAGCTGTTTTCTCGGGTTTTCATCATATTTGACTGATGGGATTCATATTAGAAAATATATATTTACATCGGATGATTTACCAATATATATTTTTTAATAGACTTGATATGTATCTTTAGGAACTTGACTCTGCTTATAATTAATTTCCATCATATTTTATTGATGGGATTGATATTGGAACAAAAGGATTTGTGTCTTCCTATTGATAGCCATCATATTTGACTGATGGTATTCATATTATTTGGTAGGGATACATGCCTTCATGTAGTTTTCCATAATATTTGGATGATGGGATAGGTATGTATCAGCAGGTATTTGCATATTCTCATATCTGGTTTCCATCTGACTGGGATGAAGGGATTCATGCGCATATGTAGAGATTTTTATTTTCCTATAATTCACCTACCTACTTTCATGGAGGGTTTGGTGATAATTATTGTAAATTTGATCTTTCTCATAATTTACTGACATAATTTCATAATGGTATTTAGAATAGGGAGCAGTAATATATGTCTACCTGTAGTATGATTTCGTATTTTCATGACGTATCTATTACTCAGAAACTAGGGTGATGACCTATTATTGGTTATACAGTGCTCACCCTTACTGGGAAGCTCAGGGACATGTGTTTTTTTTCCTTCAACAAGGACACTTGGGATGATATCCTTCTCTAGGTGAGGATACTAGGTTACATAGAATTGACGATGATGCCTTCCAGTAGGGTCCCTTGAGTGGGAACTGTGTGTAGTAGGAATGAATTAATTCGTAATGAATTAATATAACTCCTTAAGATAAGGGAGGTACTCATTGTCATTCTTTAAGGATAGACTCCCAAAAATATTAGAGATGGCTAGTGTATCTACCTGGTGTTGGATGGCTGGTCACTGTTGAGTGGTAGAATGGATAGATTTCATTGATTGGAGGGCCAATCTTGTTGCCTCCTGTGTTGGGATAGTACTGTTTTGATAGTACTACTAGATTAGTGCATTTGTGACCCAACATTAGAGATGCTGGGTGGGCAATAGAGTCCTCTCCTTCATGGAGGACTCAGTTGGTACATTGGTTGACATGCGTGTTTGTGAGAACTCCCAATATTCCATTGGATTAAAGGAAGCTATGAATAATTCCTATAATATATGAGACAATTACAGACAACAAAACCTCATCAAAATAGCATATCATGACCTATTGTATAATTTATGGTCTCTCTTTCCCCTCTTCCTTTTTTTGTTGTTGTGAAAAGGGCCTACATTGGGGTAAAACCCCACCTTGGTTAAGGATTCACGTCAGGTTAACCATTTTGTTTCCCTCATAATCATGTTGTATGTTCCGTTGGTTGATTTTTGGGGGTTGATTTATATAAAATCATTCGAGTCGGGTCTACTATTTTTGAATGGTCTCTAATGAGTATTATTTGTGGAGTGGGAAACACCCAATGGCCCTATATCCATGATTCATGGAACTACTTTCCAAGGGAAGGTGCTCACTGGGTAACTTGGCTAGTGAATCTTAAGAACTCACATTGGTCGATAGGATGGGAAACCGGGCTCATTACACCCTTTTGGGGGGAAATATTTCCTATTCAAGGAATCTCTTATAGATTTAAGTAATGTTCATGAATCCTTGGTTCATTCCCAAGTATGTTTCCATAGATTACCCCTAAATAAGCAGTCAATCATAATTACACATTGGTTTGGAGTCATCTTTATGCATATGAGTTTCTCCATCAATGGAGGGATATGTATGTATTTGAGGTTCTCCATAAATGTTACCCTTTTATGGATAGATCAAGGACTAGTTGGTCATTTACTTGGATGATACTATTTTAACTTATGTGATGAGACACTCTAGATTTTATCATTATTTAAGGGGATGAGAATTGTTTAGATGTTGGAATCATACCCATAATATGAGATTCCTCTTTATTCTCATGAGAGTAATCATAACCCTTGTAGTTTAGTGTCACATAACAAGAAACATCACTTTTTAGGGTCAGGTGATGAGGAACCACCATTCAGTTTAACATCATGTGGAAAGGACATCTAGGATAAAGGATCCAATTCAAAATTTTATATGGGGCTTTTGCCGAGGTGGCCTAAGGAACCCAGAAGAGATGTGGTCTCATTTGTGGATATAACCCTACTAAGTATATTTCTGAAAGACATTAGGGTGTATTTGGGAGCTGTATTTGGACCTCAAGGAGGCTTCCTATGTATCCCAATTTGTTGGGAATCACATCCCACATATTTCAATATGACCGAGACTTATAATTTAAAGGAATCCCATTAAATGAGGCATGATTGGGGATTACATGTAGAAGCTATCCATTTGATTTTTTGTTTGGGGTTATATATGTGGAGAATGCCCATTAAAGGGGTATGATCATGGATTATAATTGGAGGATACTCATTTGATTTATGGTTTGGGATTACATCTATAGATATGGAAAATTAGGATTGAAATTAAGACTTATATCTATGGAGAAGGACCATTTGGGTTGAAATTGGGATCATACATATGTCATGATCACCGCCAAACTCTAATACCACATGATTCATGCTCAGTGTGGAAAATAAGAGGCAGTGGATCTAAAGATTGTACATACTACTCCATACACTAATGGATGGTTTTGGAGCCCAAATGGAAAGAGATAGAAGGTGTTGAGTGTTCCCATTAACTATATTTTTTTTCATATCATGGATAGTTATATTTTGTGATCTATATAGACACTTTCTGGGTGAAGGAAAAGAGGAAAAATAGTGCCACCTCCTACAAGAAAGGATATGGGATTACCTTAATGGGAGTGCCCTAGATTCAGTTTTAGGTAAAAGGGAAGAATGTTCAACACATTCCCCCATCAAAGGGAAAGTCCAACAGTTCCCCTTAATCCCTAGAATGGGGAGGTTCACTTCTGTACCCTAAGGTTGGAACCCTTATTACAATGGGAATGCAGACTCAAGGTTGTTTCGAGGGTCCTCCTTACTACTGGGGAAACCCACGTGACTTTCCTTACCATGGGTATATAGACTCAAAAGTATGCATTGGCTCTCCTGATGATCTTACCAAAAATATCTGGTGCCTTTGGAAGATTACTTGTCTTGGTGTTGTTAAACTAGTTCACAGAAGGGTTATTATAGAGGGTAATGATACGAATGAAGGGAATGATTGGAGTTGGAGAGTGGAACACCCTATGATACCCCATTCCACGTAGCATGTTCTTACATGAGATGGGGTTCCCTCTGCATAGTGTGTTTCTACATGGGTAAGGGGATAGTCCATATACCATGGTTAGATACATACCTTGGTTGGATTATCATTATGATTTATATGAGGGTCTAGGTTCCATTCATTTAGCATGATTCTATACGGGGTCAAGTTTCATCCACGTAGTGATTTTATACATGGGGCAGGGTTCCACCCACACATCCTTTTACTATGAATAATGCCTTTTTGAAAAGGGTCTATTGGTTTTTCACATCATGGGAAGTATTCCTGTAATGTATTTGGGGTTCTTGGATTTCTTATTAGTTTAGTTTATCCTTATTAATGCTACATAATGGCTTTTACCTATGAGGAATCATCAAAGGATTTCATCTTTTTTGGTTCTCTTGGTCAATCCCTTAAGCCCCACTCTAGTCCGTTGATCTATCGATCTCGTTTTTGGTTCCCCTCAGGTTCTATTTATAGTGAAATGGAGGAACTGGGTACCAGTGTAGCCGGTCATCTACGGTGGGTCGTGGGATCCTTTTGCAGAATCATATAAAGGACTTAGTCAGTGGGAGGCCTTTACAATTGTTAAAATCCCCAACAAGATCTGTAAACAACTTCATTTTATTTGTAGGAGTCGGCGACACCTCCTTTCCATGTGAATGATTTAGTTTGGGGTAAATCATTTGTGGGAGAATATATCACCTCACCTTTTCACAAATTACTTTATGTTGTTTTCATGCATCGTAGGATCCACCCTTTCCACAAACTGTTTCCATTCATAGGGATTTCATAGAGTGGTGAACCACCATGCAGAGCAGTGGTCTATAAAGGGATCCTTTCTTCATGGAGTTTCTTCCTTTATAAAATTTCACCTTCTCTAAACATTTTTTTCTCCAATTATTCCTTATATTTATTTTTCTACCTTTTTCAAATGGATGAAAGTGAGTTTTTATTCTATGGGGAATTTTTAGGACAAAAAAACCCATTACCATTCTATTTTATTTTATAATTTTATTAGTTCAACAACATGTTTACATTATAGGAAACTACAACATACTAACCACATCATCCAAAATAAGTTACCCAACAAAAAACAACATCACTACTTCTACTAAAAAAAATAAATAAATAATCCATAATAAAACCTATTATACTACCATAAAAAATCAATAACACAACTCTGCAATAATAATAACTATTCAATTATATGTATTCACCACTTCTTAATTGAATCACCATTTCATGTTCAACATAAAAATAATCAATAAATAAATTTTATTTTACCACTTCTAGATATCATTTCCATTTTTTAATTTATTATGACTAGTTTAAAAAATATTTCCATACATGAGGAAGAACTTTAAATCATAGTATAACACTTAGTGAAACAACAAAATGGAAATACCATAATCAATGATAAAGTAAATCATATAAATCATATTTTTCCAAATTTCATCTTATTCAATTCAATAATTATCTATATTAATGCTACTTAAATATCCTTACCCAAAGAAAAATTAAATCATGCTTAAAAAATATGATAATGATAATAATAAGAGAGAATCTAAATCACCTACCTTTAAAATATCTCGAGTAAACATGATATGATAAATAGATGGAAATCGAGGATCAAATGCAAACAATCTCATAAGAATCCTCCATTAAACCAATAACACATCAATATTCCATCAATCATTCATCAATTATACATTAAAATTATGGACCATCCACTATTATAGGCCTTGGGGATGATAAAAAAAGAGTAAAGAAGGATAATATTGAAGAATGATACCTTAGATTATGAGTAATCGATCTCACAAATCTAAGGACTCGATAATACACCAAGGGAGGCCAAAAAATCAATAATTGAGCCAATCATCTACAATGGGTGACAATTAGTAAAGAGAAAACAAATGTGATTAATAAATTCCTTGAATTTATAGTGATACTAAACCATAACATTGTGAAAATAAACCATTGTTTTTTATCTCAACTAACACTAATTAAAATATTACAACACTTAAAAACAAAGAGCTTGAGATTCCCACTAGATTTTTCCATTATTAAAACTCATCTCTAACCAAACCATGATATGATCTCCAAGAAACCTGACCATTTATTTCTAATCTTCTCAAACCCTCAATTCAAAACAATAAAATAAAAAGAGCATTTAATGGGTAATTTTTAAACGTTATTTTTAAAATAACCGCTAAATGTTTCATTTTTTAGTGGTGGGTTTTTAGTAGTGGTTAAAACCATCGCTAAATATAAAATTTTATTTTCTGTATTTTTTATTTAATTTTGTTGAAGTTTTTTTAGAAACCATTGTAATATTTATTATCAATTGATTAATTTTTTACTTATTTATTAATAAATAAATATGTATTATTATTTTTTATTTAAAATTTCAATTAATTAATTATTTATAATTATTAATTATTAGTTTTTTATAATTATTATTTATAAAATAAAAGAAAAAATATATAAACTAATGATATTTATATATTGAACAATTTAAAAGTTGTTGTGTAGTTTGACATTTTATGGGCGCCGAAAGATGATAATAGAGGAATGTATGAGTATTTTTTGTGGTCTCGAACATTTGAATTTACATCCCAACCCATCACATATCTTGATGGGAAGCATATTTTTCAATTACCCTATTCCCTAGACCACTTTATTGTGCTTAGACCGGTGGTCACTATGTAACATCAGGAACAACTCCATGTATGCCATAGGATGCCAACTAGCAGTAGGGGTCTATGGTGTTACCGTGGGGAGGATAAAATCTCATATAATAGTACAATAACAATGAAAATAACGAAAAATATAAAGTCATAATAATTGTTTATGTATAAAAAATAAACATAAATATGCTCTAAAAATGTAATTTGGAAGCATATAGTTATACATCTCACTGGTCACCCACTGGGCCAACCATTTATACAAAATAAAGAAGGAAATAAAATTATATAAGAGACTCTAATACCAATCCAAATTCTCACTGCATCTCAATATCCAATTCCTATTGAGTTGCTTCCTAATAGTCATGCAACAATGGGTCCCTACCCTAATTGAACCTATGAACAATGATGTCTACTCAGGTAGCCAAGTTCCATGGCTAACCAAATAGGGTGTGATTAAAAATTATAAGGATACCACCAATGGTGTCCCTAACATAAATAGTAAAGTAGTACATACATATCTGATACAATTATAATTATAATAATAGTTCAAAAATATAAATAAATAATCCCCATCAATCCTTAGGTTTTAAATTTACTCATGGGATCGAACATATCCTCTTCATGAAATAATGGTGTGTCTCTGAAAAAGTCACAAAATCATCCAAAAATTGGGGGAAGACTCTAATAAAAAATAATACATATCATATAGAAATATAGTGGCATATCTTCACCCTTCCAAGAAACTAAGTTATCTAGAAACTTAAGGATGTGACTCTCCCCTATCAAGAAATCATATAATATATCATCTAGAAACTCAATGTGTGTAACTCTCCCTTTACATAAAACTATATATCTTTATCTTGAAGCTTAGGTGTGTGACTCTCCTCAACTAATAAATCATATTTCTTTATCGAGAAACTTAGGGGTGTGAATCTTTCTTACTAAGATATCATATAGACACATTTGTAAACTCATGGGGTGTTACTCTCCCCTTATGTGAAATCATATAGTTTCCTCTAGAACTTAGGGGCATTCCATAAATCTACTAGGAAATAATGTTTCTTCATTTGTAAAGTCAATGAATTTCCCACACCCTTCTAAGAAACCATATCATATATCATCTGTAAAACTCAAGGGCATACCTGTACTCTATTAGAAAACCATATCTACATCAACTAGAAACCTTAAGGGTGTACCCACACCTTTTCAGGGAACCATATAATATATCATAAATAGGGTATGGTGTCCAACTAGTGATATATCATATAATCATCATCCTTAAAGAGGTAAACCACCAGCTAGAACATATTGAACCTATCCTATGTTGGATACTCATGCACAAAACCCATTCCAATTACAACAACCAGGCTAGGCTAGCACTGTAAACTCTTAGGTTCCAAGGTGGCGCCTAAAATCAATAATACTTACCTCCTTTAAATAACCTTATCCAAAGTAAACATGAAATGGGGTAACTATCAAGGTCCCCTAAGTCACACCCCAATATTAGACACCCCACTTGGGTTCCTAATATTATTTAAATCCCTCATGCCTTACCCCTCACTTAAAGGGAATAACATCCCTTGTCATCACCATAGTCACATTTCAACCTCATGATCCTCCTCTAACATTACAAATAGTCATCACTTAGGTGAGATTAAATTAATCACATATCCATTCCCAAGTTATCCTAGGTCAGTCTTCATGCACCTACCCTATTGATAATCATACCCATGGCACACCCATCTGATTATTTAGAAACTGATGGGGGAGGAACAATTTACCCAAAGTTATCTTGATTATCCCAAAGGCTATAAGGTATCTTAAGGCTCACATATAACCTATACCTAGGATAACAATTACCATTCCATTTCTTGAACCTACTCAATGGAACTAAGGGAACCTATATTGACCCACTATGTTCATTATCATCTCATATATACTCATCTAGATTCTATGTATATTAAGGAATAAATTTATAATCAATCCATATTCCATTGGTGAATGAGGAATCCAACTAGTTTTCAAGGGTTTACCATGGACATTAGAACTTTTCTCTTATCCAAGGGCATTAAGAACAATTTATTTAAATAAAGACCAATCGAACATATATGGTGAGACTGTATATCACATGTATTTAATCAAAATTTATAAAACATAGAAAGATGTTAAGGGACAAGATAACTCATATAAAGATATTACCTTTAATGAATTCTTAGACACCATATCCTAAGATCATACAAGACTCTTACAATATCATCTCAATATCCGAGCCCCTATTTTAAAAAATTGGATAAAAATAATTGATTATAAAAAATTATAATTAACTATTTGATTTAATAAAAATATGAATAATTATTTAAAATCTCACTAGTTCATATCACTACATCAAAACCATGACCATCCACACCTATAAGGTATGTGGAATTATCTTGACAACATCTTGATCAAAATTCCTAACATACGAAACCAGATCAATAACCAATTTCACCCAATTTAATTAAAAACTATATAAAAAATTATAGGGATACATGGATATAATGAAAATAAATGTGATGATGTGTGATCATCCTCCTAGTATTACCTCTAACCAAGAAAAGAAATTTCTCCATTGTCCTTCCCAATTAAACCATGATTTTGAAGGATTAGTGAAAAATCCAATCCCAAAATGATACTAAATTATAAGGTGAGTAAGGAAATAAATAATAGATGTGAAGTGATACTAACTAACCTAAAATTACTACCCACCCCACAAAAAAACCACCCCTTAGAATGGGTAGTTGATGGAGGAAGGGGGATGGTGATATCTAACTAAAAATAGCCATCTCCAAATTTACCCTCTTCCCTAAACCCCAATGGGAATGACCTAAAAATTATTGGTCTAGTCCTAATTGAAAAAAACCTAAGAATCGATAACAGTTTGACCAGATGAGTTACAACATGAAACCACCCTTAACTCTACAAGGTTATTACCTGACCAAGGATAGTTATGGCGTGACTTCGTAGGGGGAGGGTATATCCCACAACAAAAAACCCATTTCAGAACAACCACTATGTGTCAATTTGAAACACACTTCTCTAGGGAAAGGCCTCATACTAACACTCATCTCATAACATGTCTCCCTTTCAACTAAATCTTGATGCACTCATACACATTTTCTATCATGGTGCGACCTTCTACAATAGTGGAAATTCCTACTACAGGGCCACACCGAACCTACTTTGACATTCACCTGAGCACTTGAAATAATTTTCATGACTCATTCAACATCCAAAAATATCTCCCTGATAATTTCAAACCCTTATAATTATGATCTAAACCTCGTTTATCACAAATAATCTTTCTCCAAGACTAAAAAAATCAAATCCATTTTGGACTTTCAAAAACTATAAAGATACAAGTCTATATACCCCCCCAAAACACTTATCACCCATGATAAGTCTCAATGATCCTACAACCAAAAATTTCATCCAATCTCAATCATTGATTCACCACCAACACATCATATTATACCTTATAATGTTGAATAAGACTTCACTACGTAATTCAAAAAATGAGGCACATTTTCATCAAAACTTGAGCCACCCTCTCATCACCATAAAAAATTCTATGATAGAACTAAACCACTCCCATATATCTTAATAAACAATGGTTTTATCCTTTAATTCATTCCTAATATTATAGTTCCACTCATTATAAGACTGTTCACTTAAAATATGATTCATATCTATAGTGATTACCACCATAGGAAAGGCCTACTGAATGTATTACCAATGGTGTATTGACATGATTGATTAAATTTACACCTAAAAACACCTGATCTCATGTAAAATTACTCTTAGTCCCTCCTATATATTAACCTTCATTAAAATACCTATTTTCACCCATAATCAAACAATAAAATCACCTAATCTTGACTCATCAACTTCTAAGGAATTCCATGATAATCTAGACATGCACACTAAAGTCCAAAACCAACACTATATGTAATTGAATGTTTATATCACCACATACATCACTAATAATCATGATCTCACCATGAGAATTTGAACACCACAAATTCAAATCAATCTATGATCACATCAAATCCATCCTGAGCTTAAATCCAACACATTAAATTTCAAAATCTAGTTTTCACCAAGGAACCAAATCACATATAATATTTCCCACACATCGACATATCAATGCCATATTGACCATCCAATAACTAGTCTGATACATCCATGACCCTTACAACATGAAGTTATTACCTCTATAATCGATAAGATGATCACCACCATAGAAGTGTACTCATCATTTCTCTACTAAACTGAAAACCAATCTCTTTGGCCCAAATTCCATACATTACCATATGTAATGAATCAATGTGGTCATCTCATTCAAACCTGAGAACCAACATGAATTATCCACAATCAATTATTCCCAACTCAGCTGAAATTTCATCCAATCTAGGCTTACATGCTTAAATTGTTTACCATGCCTCATAAAATGTCAATTTCATCTAAACAAAAGCACTATCATTGTTTCCTTACAACAAACCCAATGCATCTCACTCATGAAAAGGCTAATCAAATGATCTACCATTACCAGTGAATCACCTAAAAATCAGAATCATCTACTCGATATATATCCATTCTATATATGACTGTCCAGGATCATTATCCACTATGTCATCAAAAACTACACCTAAAATAAATACAGTTAAGAATTTAACTAATCCTTCTCTCAAAATCCATCCTTGATACCATAAGCACTCCAAGTTATTACATAAAGAAATCCCAAGGGACCTCAGATGCCTATATCACATATATAATATCACCTCTCATGCTTTAATCTTAAACTTGAAGCATGTACATGATCTTTTCACCTCAAATACCTTTATAGGTATTGGATAACCCCTCTATTGGGTTACCCTCATACAACACAAACCGTCTCAAAAAAATCAAGGAAGATCTTCCTTCTTTTAAATCATAGCAGTTGACTCAAAAATATCAAAATCCATATATAAAGGGAAATAGGCTCTCTCAACTATCCAATAAACCACATCTCACATTGTTTATAATCTATATGGAAACGTTTTTACTCTAGTATCAAATATCAATAGGAAACTCACATTCCAAAACATCCACTATAGTATGCTTATATATATATATATCAAGCATCACATAACAAGTCATCAACCCTCTCCAAGGAACAAACCCTTACCAATCATCCCTACAAATAATTTCTCCATCAAGGAACATGATATCATATATATATATATATATAACTACATCCCTCTAAGTAAATCTATATCGAGGAAACCATAATCATATTCTTCAATTAAGTAGAGATCCACCAAGAAGCTATATAAGAAAACTCCATATATATATATTTATTGATATTTTAAGTAATTGAACCTATTTATATAGAAGAGATGGTATTAAGGCATTAATTTCCTAATACAACCCACTATGGGTCACTATAAATCCCTTATACAGTGGATTTATATAGTCGTTTTCATGAAACATCATACTTTAATAAACATATGATCTATCATCAGATAAAATATAAAAAGGTTCAAATAAGTATAATTACACTTATATACATATAAAAAGGTATTTAAAATATTATTTATTTTTCTTATTGTATAACAATGGTTGTCTTGGGTCATCTATCTTGAATAGATTCTTTATTAAATCACTAACTATTTATAATTCACTTATTATACTTTTTTTTTCTGTTTTTATATTTATGAAAAAATATGAAAAGAAGTGGGGCATGGGAATTGGAATGGATGACTATAAAGAAACATGAAGATGAAAATATAGACATAATGATGTTATCAATAAATAACTTGATCGTAGGGGTTGGCTATTTGAGTTCATTTATTATTGATTATTTATTGTTTAAAGAGTATTTAATAGTCTATCCCATCATACATGGACTACTACTCCCTATTTTGAGTGTGAAATTTAGCTTTAGATCTCTTCAGCACACTACACCTTAGCTCCCCTAATAGTCATCAATGATGAACACAACTCAATTGAGAGAATTATACCTTCAAATACCCAACTCCATTATACATTAATTCATCCCTAAAACACCATAAAATTAATTTTATGAAGATAATTACTGATAGAAGTGAAGTAATGATGGTTTTATAAATAATAGAGTGAGTTTTAAAGTCATTCCAAGTTATGATGGATGATCACCACACCAACCTATAAAACTTCTTTATCTCTCACCATAAATAGGAAATAAACATGAATAATTATAAAGATAGAATTCAAAAACACTGAGAAAAAATTCTACAAGGATAAGACAGGGGTTAATAACTCACCATAATGAGTGTAAGAGTTCATAATTGATAGAGAGAGAAATAAAAAATGTTGGGGGTAAAGATAAACAGTTTATTAAAATATTTAATATGCAATTACTAAAAAAATTGAGAATAAACTGAAGAATAAAATTATTCCAACATATAGAGAAATAGAGGTTAAATTTAAATCCTTTAGGTAATCCTCCCTATAAAGGTGATTAATACATATTTTTAGAGTGGATTAGAGGCTGGGGTTAAAAAAAATAAAAAATAAAAAGTTTAAAATTAAGTCAACATAAATCATTTTTTAGGCATTGTGGTTAAACCTTTAAGCCACCAAACTATATATGGATCAATTTGAATGAAATATATATTTTTTTCCTATAACTTGTGTCAAAATTTTATCCTAATCCAAATGAAGATGAAAAATGTTATGGTCTTAACATTAAAGTGATATTAAGATTGCTGAACTTGGTCCATCATTAACATCATGCCCTATTATCTCCATTAAAAAGTGAGACTCCTCTCAAGGGTATCAAATAAAATTTATAGAACAAAATGTATAGAATTTTGAAAAAACATTTGAAATTAAAATTTGATAGATAGAAAATTTTATGTTAAAAATACTAGAGTTTATTTTAATGGAAAAAACTGGAATTTCCATGCAATTTTCAAAATCATTCTCAAATTAAAAATTTCTCTTAAATCGTCACTTAAAAAATATTAGATTATCATCTAATATAAAATATGAATAAAAACACTTAGAAATAAATAAATATATCATTTTAACAATTTAAAACAAATTAATCCTTTAATACAAGTAGGTGATAAGTAACTTTAACTTTACATTTTTATAGGATTTAAAATATAAAATTAAATGTGAAATATATGAAAATTTTAGATTTTATAATCCCCCCACACTTAAACATTAAAATCATAGGTAATATAGTTAATTTAATAAAAAAAAAATTATAGTTCTAAGGTATAAACACAAAAACTAGAAAAAAGAGGAATAAATATTAATTCATCATTGAAAATATTATATTTCCTTAATTTTTTCAATCCAGTATTCCACTTTAATTTATTCTAACGTTCATGTTCTTGGTTTTTTAATAAAATTTAATTTTGTGGAATTAATATTTTAACAAGTGACACTATTATAAATTCCTCTTTCTCAAGTTTCTTATACCGAAGCTCCATTCCCCTTTTCAATGATACAATCGAAATGACATTATTATATATCCATTACCCCTTCTTTATCTTGTTTTTGATATTCCTCTCAAGTAAATCCATTCATTTTTAATAATTAGGATCTTATATTTTTATATTTATTTTTATATATTTTTTATTTTATTTTTGTTTTGTTTTATTTTGTTTTGTATTTTTTTAGTTACAAAATGTCTCAGAAATTCATTTGGGATCCCAAATTCCCATTTACTCCAGTTTCAAAGGACATATATGAATTAATTTTAAGTTTTCTCCTTAAGTGTTTAAAAAAAATGGGAATGTTACTTAATATAGAGATAAAAAATTTAGTTTCTTTATGTTATAATTTTGATTCCACTTAATTATATACCATTGAAAATATTATTCTAGGTTCTAAAAAATATATTTACATGAATGAAGTGGTAAAAAGTTCAGATAAATCATAAAAATTCAATGAATTTAAAAACAATGAAATAAAAAAACTAGCAAGGTATTTTTCAATGGGAAGGATAAAAGTTGAGGCTCAAATTCACAACATAAAAATACTCCAAAAATTAAAAGTAGAAAACAAAATATGAATACATAAATATATTGGCACCACTCCCCCACACTTAAACTATCACTACTAACGTTTTGATACAAAAAATGATTTCATCAAATTTTCATGCAAAATTAAATTGGGAAGTAAAAAAAATAAGGTTGAAAGTAATTATACAAACTAACTTATTAGTAGTGTAACCATTGAGTTATTACCCTAGATGATTCCCACTGATAACCTATAAATTAAATCAATGAATAAAACATGAGAAGTTTTATCAATGGAAAATAAAAAAAATGATAATGTTAAATTGAGAGATAAATGATAAATCCCGGTTTGGACCCCCCAAGTGGGTACTATGGTTTTTCTAATCCTAGACAAGTAGTTTCAGTGGTTATCAAAAATATGATGGTGGATCATGCTTTTTTTTCATTTGAATAACCACATAGTGTTTCTTTTTTTCAATCTTTATCTTAGTATATATATAGAAGATTTATTGGTCCCTAAGGGGGTTTAGAGAGAGATGACCCTGGGGTGAATCAAGGTATATATAGACGACGAAATATATCACTTTTTACTTGATCTATAACTACCCTTAAATGGATATAGACCTATCAACATTAATTGCCACTTTCCATGTTATTTTTCTTATAAATTGATCCAATTAAATTTACATGACCGACCCTTTTACCAGATATCATGTGATTATTTTGTTACCCTCTTTTTTGTGCATGCATAATGTAAATAAGGACATGATAGTTTACTTGGTTCACCCTCACTAGGATACTATAAGGAGGATGCAATAAATGTTGTGTCGATTCACTAAATCACTAATAGCTCACTACACTTCCAAGTGTTTAGGCTAGGTCACTCCCCTTACAGGTTTAGGGAAAGATCACTGTATCCTAAGGGTCACTCCCTTAAACATTCCTTATTAACCCCACTATAATATAAAGGATCACCTTTACAATATTTGTGGAATTTTTAATCCCTTTACGTACATCACTTGTTTAATAGGTATCCACAATTAAGAATGGATTATCTGTTGTAGTCCTATCGGGATTCACCTTCACAATATATTAATACCTTCTCATTGAAACAACTATTCTTCTATATTACAAATGTAACTACACTTGTATTTTTTGTATTCATAATAACCCATTCTTATACTTCGGAATATCCTTTAATAGGGTTCAATGCCCTGTTCTTCCTTATAGTCCATCACCTAGAACACCTCTTATTATTTAATTTTGAATGTACAATATTCTCAAGAATCAATTCCTCCATCATACTTATAGTCTATCTCATATATAGTTAGTTATCCAGAAAAAGCAAATTGGAAACCTATCGACATAATTATAATCCATTAAAATTTACCATAACTTCCCATGATTTTTCTCCATGATTTATATAACTATAGTCTACAAGATAACTGTTTTGTGCCTCTATTTCACTATCCTTTGTAGCTTGAATTAAATCCAAATTTAATTCACTTCGATAATGATAATATCTCTATAAAATCTATCTTTGAACATGGTTTAAAACCAAGACACGTGATTTATGTATCATTGATTATCCATTGAAGAATTTTCTAAGTCAAATACTATGTATTTGGTGAATCTTTGGAAGACACTCCCACCAACACAAGTATTTTTGGTTCACTATGTCTCAAAGGTGAATCACCAACTCAAAACACCCATATACATAATGTAGTGAAAAAACATTGACCATTTTTTCTTCAACAAATAGATCACCATGATGTGGTCACCACTTTCTCACGGTATTGACCATATCTATATTCAGTACATTTCAGGGAATCACCATGACTGTAATAGAATTCTCCATATAATATAGGGAAACTCTAATACCAACATTCCCATAACTAAAACATGTCCCTCCTATCATTGGATGTTTTTCATTGGTTATCTGGATTCCACCACAGAGACCACCAAAACATGGCCCGTTCTAGTTTTCTGATGTTGGGAATCTTCTTATCTACAAAAATTATTATAAATCTTCTTGTCTCACCTGCCTTCTTCTTTATATTCACCACAACCACTAACCATGATGTATTATTAACCATATTGGGATACACAAACATAAAGAATAACATTTAATATTTCCTTTTTCAATAATCCACGTTTTATTAATAAACCCAACTTCACTCCACCACTATTTATTAATGAAAACCCTTATTATAAAAAAAGTTATTATTAATAAAAACAGAAAAAATAATTGGGATTTAAAAATTTCTCCCTTTGTTTTATTTTTACAATATTATAAAACTTATATTTTATTTCAATTCTACCCCCATTATTATCAATGAAATGTAATGTTATAACTCTAATTAGATTTAATTTTATATTTTCTCTCCACCATTAAGTGAATTTTGAACTGCTTATCATTCATAAATAAGGATCTTAATTTTTAAGATAAAACTCCATTGGGGTTATCTCATTTCATCTTCAACCATTTTTCCACCTTAATGTGTGGGAATAAACTCCAATAAATATAATATACTTATTTGTATTTAACTTCCAATAGGATTTCTATAAGGGATTAAACTCACCCTATACGGATATAGAGAAATTACTCATCTTATTTCATCTCCTATTATTTCAATGCACCTTCATATTTTGGAATCAACTACCTATTTATTATCCAAATGATCTAAAACCAATTGAAAACAAATTATGGTAGTAATTCTCAATTCTTGAAAACTCCCATAAGAAAATATTTATAACATGAATGTTATTTAAAAAATACTTTGAGTGAGACTCCATTATATAATTTGGGTTGTCAAAAAATCCTTCAATCCTACCATGCCTTAGTTTATTACAAAAAATGACAGTTTTTATTGAAAACACCAAGGTTACCCATGTCACACTTGAATATTAATGAAAACCCATAACAACTTTGGATTTTCCATCTATCAATACATGAATCTATGATATCAATCATACTTTAAAACCAAAACATTAGTGAAAAAATATTAAATAATTTTGTGTGAGGATCATACCACTTGATGAATAAATTGATACCAATTGTTAATTTTTATAAAAATGATACAAATTTTAATCCATAAAATTTAGTTCTTCAAAGGATTAAAACATCTCTACAATTTCTTTTAAACCTTTTAATTTTGATCACAAATCCCCCTGATACTTTTACTTATTAACTTAATTAGTTATTTCTCAAATTGGGGGTTACACTTGTGGAAGTGTCTCTTATATCTCAATGACTTTTTAATATCCTAAAATTCATCATATGATTCCAAATACCAAAAAACTTATTCGAGAAAGAAAATTTGATTATGAATTTCATGACGATGTTTCCCACTTGGTATTGTTATTTAGTTTCATGATACTACTTGGTTCAGCTTCATTAGATATTCTTTTAGATCCATAACATGTTATTTTCTAGAAAAATCACCCCATTGATCATATATAACCCTTAATTATGTACCTCATCCCAAAAAGTTAAAAATAATAAATCATATAGGGAGAAGGGTTCCTAAAGTTTACTCATGTTAAGTAATGGGGATGCTCAGAATAGACCAACCCTTTATCTTCTATATTTCATTTCCCCTTTTTAAGAATTTAGGAATGTAATGTCATCATCTATTCAACCACTTATTCATTATTTTCAATCAACTTATTATCCTCTTAACAAAGGACCTCCTTTTTGAGGTACCACTTACACTTATTTTCACAGATGTGAACATTAATTTCTTTCCTTACATTGGGATTTTCCACAATTGTGGAATTACTCACACTTAAACAAGTATCTTTTTGAGTTACATAAATAGTGGACCTCAAATAGGGATTTTTTTCGTCAATTAATCTTTATATTTTTTTAGTAGTTTATAGAATACCACTTAGGAAACTATTATCCTTGATGGACATGAGTCATATCTTATGTTTCTTCATAATAATTGGGTTATTATTTGCTTCCATATCTTTCATAACTGGAAAAAATCTTTAAGTTTTCTTCTATATTTTTCTTTTTTTTCTTTCTAAGAGAGTTGGTTAGAGTATATAGATCTTAGTTCATGATACACCCTTTGTTTTCGATCCTTATCAATTTTCAAAACATTTAATCTATTTTACATATTAACATTCCTTTTTATTGGATAAAATATTTTTTCATATGTCATATGAGTGGAGTTTCACCTTATAGAATATTTAACCCTCCATAAATTACTATAATTGAAGAAACTTTCCATGTGAACAAGGTTGAAATAGATAAAGAATTTATCAAAATAACAATAGATTATATGTTCTATCCATTATTGAGATATCGGTACTACTAGAGTTCTTATTTCCCACTTAGGATTTTAGGATTTGAAAAAAATGATCATAATGTTCCCACGCCTTCCACAATTATATTATTTTTATGCCACATTATATTATGTATCATCTCTTCTATATTTTTTATGAAACACCTATTTTATTTAAAAATTGAAATTTAGATTTATTCTTGCTATAAAGGCTATATTCAAAGTTATTTTTATCATCTCATTTGAGTTGTTTATCCTCTCATATAGATATCTAACCTTATTATCTTTTTTTATTCAAATAATCATCCATTTCCTTAAAAAACATGAATCATGATCAATCCTTTTTTCTCTTATTTATTTGATTTGGATATGAAGAGGAATAATCATTTATTTTAATTCCTTCTTCATAGCCATTTAATTTTAAATTTATTCGGAATGATCCTCAATCATGTTTCTCTATTACTTAATTTTTTTCCAATTATATTTATACTGAATGTTAGAGCCATTTATTATTTTTTAGGATTTTATTTACCAATTAAAAATATTAAATCATTGAAAAATAAAATTCATGTGTGACTTACCCCTTTTCTTCTTTATCTTGTAGAATTTAGATATCCTCTTTTTCATTAAATGAACACCACCATGATTTGATACATTATGGTGTTACCACTTCCCCATCATATATTCTTTTCAACTCTTAAATAGTTTGAAATTACACATACTTTATCTAAACTAGTTTTTGAATAAGATATGATAGTAGACTCAAAATTTGGTACATTGGTAGGTGAATTCTTACTTTCGGAATCCTGATTAATCTTCTTGACTTTGGACATGAAGCACTATTCATCATCTTTTCCATCGAGTTCATCCAATTTCAACCACATATATTTGGATAAAATTCCATGTACAACTTCCATATAGATTTTTTCACTAAGAACATCCTTTAATTCAATTTTAATATAGGAATCAATATATAGGTTTCTTTGATATATTGAAAATATAAATTCATGTCTATTCAATAGAAAAATTATAACCTCTACAACTTCTCATGGAACTCTAGGTGAATATTCCATCTAGGAAATAGACTACATTTTCCATTAGTTTTTGTTATATCCATAAAACAATGGATCCTTCACTATAGATGGAATTTATCTTTGTAAAACCTCATATCTACTTAGATAAATAAAACATCCTTGAAAAAAATAAACCTTCCTTTGATACCACTTTTTAGTCCCTAAAGGGTTTTAGAGTGAGATTAAACTAAGAGGGCAGGGGGTGGGGGTGAATCAGTGTATGTAAATATTTTACAATTTAACAAATTTTATTTTAAATATCACTTAAATTAAATTAATCTTGACCAATAAATATTTAGGATCACTTACTATGATTTTTTAGATGTTGATCTTATTTATTTTACTTGACCATCCATTTTTTTGGAGATCAAGTGATTATCTTTTTACCCTCTTTTTTTTGAATCTAGAAAGTCAATTATGAAAAAAGAATTTACTTGGTTATCCCTCATTGGGAAACTCTAATGGAAATGAAAGTTTCATTTTCTGATTCTCCAAATCACTAAAAAATAAATGGTATTCAAAGGGTTTATGCCAGGTCACTCCTTCCTGGGGTGCCTCAAATTAAATGTTTTGGTATAAATCAATACTTACAAATGGTCACCCCCTTTATCTTTAATTCCTATTATCACTATAGATTAAATATTCACTTTCACATAGTTTATGGATTTTTTGTTACCTTCACCTATATAACATTCTTATCATGCATCCTCAAGTTTGAATGCATGATCTATTGTAGTCTCACTAGGTTTAACCTTGATGATCTATAAATATATTCTAATTTGAGGACCTATCCCTCCATATTGAAACTAAATATCCTATTCTATTTTTTCACACCAATCCCTTCTATTATATTACAAGAGTCTTTAATAATTTCCAATGACTTTTTCTTTATTTCAAATCCACAACTGGAAAACCTTTCTCTTCATCGAGTTTAGATGTGAAATATGATCAAGCCTCAATTACTTTATCATACTTCTAGTTAACCCCATATAAAAGGTAGGATTAATTCGAAACAAACTAGAAACCCATCACCATAATTATGGGCCATTCAAATCACACAAAACTTCCCATGATTTTATTCCAAGATTTCCATATTCAAAATCCATAGGATAACTAATTTTTGGCTCCATTTCTCCCTCATTTATAATCTGAATTAAATATCCATTTAATTCACTTTGGTAATCATGAAATCTACTTTTAATTTGTCTTACATAAAGGTCTAAACCCAAGAAACATTATGCATGAAGCATTGATGACCTTGTAAATAAATGCATAAATAAATACTCTATATTTGGTATGTCTCTAGCCAACATTGCCACCAACACAAAAATTTTGGGTATTTCATGTCTCATAGGTGAATCTCCAACTCAACATGCTCAGTTTCATTGTGTGGTGACAAAAACATGGCCTTTTCTCCTTCAACATGTAAAGCACAATGAAGTATTCACCACGTTATCACCATATTGACCATTTAAATATTAAATAAATTCAAAAAATTCTCTATAACTATATTGGAATTCCTTATGTCAAACAGGATAACTAAAAAACCGCCATACCCATGGGTATAGTGTGGTCCTCCTATCATTGACCATTTTTATAGGTGTTTTAGAATTCCACCATAGGGACCACTAAAACATGGCCATTCCAACTTTACCATGTTAGGAATATCCTTATCTAAAATATAAATAATCCATGTAATGGTCACACATACCTTCATCTTAATCTTCACTACACCCACTGACGATAGCATGATATTCCAAACTCTGGTAAACTTTGACACAAAGAACCACATTCAATGATACTTTTTTTTAACAATCCAATTCTTGTCAACAAATCTAAATTTTCTCCACCAATAATTCTTAACGACAACCCTTCTTGTAAATAAACAAATTCTTTTAAATAAATACAACACCACACATTGGGGTTATAATTAGATCCCATATATTGAGTATAACATATCCATTCCCATTATAATAAGGTATAAATTACATGGTGGGGGAATATTAAAATATGGGTCATCCTCCTTTTATTTAGTCTTTAATTATTTGAATTTTTTTAATATCTTGGTATTAATCATAATGTGTTTCATTAAAAGTTTTATGTAAGGGAATTTTAATGAATATTTATATTTGAATTAAATTAAAACAGTTTAAGTTAATATCTAATTCTCCCTCATTAATATAATATTTAGCAGTTGTTCCTTCATGCTTGAATCTAGAAAAGTGTTAATTTTAAAATTATAGTATCTTATTTTATTCAGAGGTTAATTCTTTAAATTATTGATCACTTTCAAGGGAATTTTATATCTAGGATATATCCATAATTGTATCATATAAGGACCGATAAGATGATTACAATGAAGATAAATAAAAAATAAGTTATTCTAAGGAAGGGTTTACATCCTTGAGTGATTTTTCCTATAGCTCCCATGCATGATTGGATGCATCTATAAAGGGTTATATTGGAGAGGGAATAAGGTAATCATTTAACATATCCTCAATAATTTCAATATATTCTTAGAATGGTGGTTGGATAATATCTTCTTGTAACTTAGGAACTTCTTGATGGAAATATTGAAAGTAGTGTGATATTTCAATGAGATCCTTTGCTAAAGATTCCAAAACTAGTTGTTTGAGGTTTTTATTTAATCCCTCAATGAGATCTTGGAATACACTATATCTATAGTTTTATTAATGTATTACCCTCACCCACCAAGTAAATAAAGAAACAATATTTTCTATGGGTGAGGGTGAGTTAAAAAAATAAGTTTTTAATGAAGAAAGGAAAATTATTTACAAACAATTAATGTAATAATAAGTGATTAACTAATTATATGTCAAATAATAGAACTAAATTTTCACACTCCTATCATGGGGTGTGAAAAAAGATTATTTTTTTCAATGCGTCATAGTGTTCTACTAGGATCATCTGTCTTGAATATATTTTTCAGTCATTCACTAAATATTCCAAAGTCACTTATTATGTTTTTGTTTTTATTTTAAATTTATGATAATGATAGTAAAATTGTTAGGAGTTGATAATTGGAATTAAATACTAGAAATAAACATGTAAATGAAAATATTGACACAATGAAGTTATCAATAAAAAACTTTTTTCTAGGGGTTGGATGCTTGGGTTCCTTCATTATAAATTAGTTACTGTATAAATCATATTTTATATTTCATACCATCATACATGGACTAATAATCCATAATTTGAGTGTGGAATTTAGAATACCTAAGAGATATTTTAGGAACACAAAACCTCACTTGTTATAATGGATTAGAATGATGTACATAGCTCAATCAAGATCATGAAACCTTCAAATACCTGACTTCATCATATGTATTTTCATCCCTCAACCATAATTAATTCCATAATTTGAAGATAATTAGTAATATAATGGAGGTAATTGTGATATTTAATAGAATATAACAAGTTTCAAATTCATTCAAAGGAGTAGTGTATTATTTCCACACTAACCAATAACACTAATTTATACCTCTCCACAAATTGAAATGAAATGTGAATAATTATAAAGAAAGAATTTGGGACCATTGAGAAAACATTCTCAAGTAAAATACTTATGTTAGTAACTCACTATCATGAGAGTAAGATTTTATTTTTAAGAGAGATATATAAATAGATAGAGAGAATGGAATGAATAAATAAGAGGGGGAACAATAGATTGATTGTTAAAAAATGTAATATGTGATTACAAAAAATAATGGAGAATAAACTAAAGAACTATTCTAACTTGTAGAAAAATAGAGATTTCAATGAACTCCCTGAGTGAATCCCCCCTCTAAAGGTGAATAATACATATTTATAGAGATTAAGAGAGGCTTGGGTTACAAAAAATTATAAAATGGAAAGAAAAAATTGAATAAAACAAAATACTTATTTTTATGCTACAAGGTTGATCCTATAAAGGATAAAAATATATGTGAATATAATTTAATGCAATCTATTTATTTGGGTATTATAAATTATGTAAAAATTTCATCCCAATCTAAGAAAAGATGTAAAAGTCATGAGCTGAAAATTGAAGTGATATCTAGATTGATGAATCTAGTCCATCATTGAATTTAGGGATCATTATATCTATGAAAAGGTGAGATAGTGATCCAGGTATTCAAGTAAAATATTTATCCCAAAAGGTTTATAATTCTAAAAAATTTAAATTTAAATTCAATAGATAAAAAATTTTAAGATACAAATATTATTGTTCACTTAAAAATGAAAAAATATAATTTCTATGCAATTTATGAATTCATGATAAAATTAAAAATTCCTATAGAATCACCACTTAAAAAATATGAAATTTTCAACTAATTTCAAAATGAATTGAAAAATTTGAAATAAATAAATATGTAATTTTCAAAATTCCAAAAAAAATCATTTAATATAAATATGAGACAAGTAACCTTAAATTAACAATTTATGGGGATTTAAAACATTAAAATTCAAAGTTAAATATATATAAATATTAGCTCCGTCAACAAACAACATGTTATATAGTAAAAACCCACATAAGTTATTATCAGTACTTTAAATAGTTGAACCATTTATCATCAGTGAAATCAACAACATGAAAGAACACGAATGTTGTGTGAATCCTATACATCAAATATGATTCATGTACAGATGCATCTTGACACTACAAATAAGATCCAAAAACCTAATAAAACTATAAAATACATATATCATATTTAATAAATATCTAAATTTTAATAGAAAAAATCAAGAATATAAATCCCATATCCCTGGTAACGGGGAATTACTATTGAAAAGGTGTTTGTGGTGCACTAGTCTATAGTCCATCAGAAGATCCGACACATTCCTATGTTACATATTTAGAATCTATCTAAATAGTAAAATAAAAAATCTATAATACCACTTTGTAATACCCTTAATACCCATACCGCTGGATAGTTATAGAACAGATAGTCACTACATGACATCTGGTGAACCTCCCTATATTAGAGTGAAATAATATCATAAATAACCAAACAACATTCATGTCCACAATAATAATAGTACATATAAAGAAAAAAAATGCTATAAAAATTTAATACATAAGCATATAGTCATACGTCTTAATGGTCACACACTATCCCAAATAAGTATAAAAATTGATGAAAAAAATAGGCTCCACTAGAAACCTTGAGTCTCACCTCATTCTGGTCTCCAATTCATTCTGAACAGATCTGGCTTGATTTAGAAACAATGGGCCTTTACACTATCCAAACTTGTGAATAATGAGGTATACTTGGGTAACAAGGTAATAAAATAGAATAGAATGACCTAACACATCACATAAACCATCTCTCCATATAGCCTGAAGGTAATTCTTGATCCCAAAGCAGTAGTAACTAGTGTTTGGGCATTAAAGTAAAAATATGGGAATGATTTTTACCAAAAATCAGAGTTAATATATAGTATATCATTTACTAATAATCTCATATGGAATATACAAACTTTGGAAATCTATAAAACATAAAATAAAAAAAATAATGAAAATCTAAACAAGTTGTAACAAACAATAAATATTCAATCCATTTTTATAAACATGTGCACATCATTCATAAATAATACATAACAACCTATTATAAAAGAAACAAAAATAAAGATAAATGGTTTTCATATTGGATAATGAATCAATTTCCAAAATATAAATAAAACTCAAAATGAACTGCCTGATCACATCTATGAAACATACATTTTCTCTCCAAATCCCAACTCACCATCACTATCCTAACAGAATGATAAAAAATAAAAAAAACATGGAACTAATATATAATACAAAATATTTAAATACACACATACAAGTGTATGCATAGAGGGTATGATATTATAGGCCTAAGAGGATCTCACAGAGGATTCTATATAATTCCTTTAGTTAAAAAAATCATAAATGACAGTTTTAATTACATTATAAAGTAAGTATTTCCATTTTAACAACATAAAAGAAACCAAAAATAATACCTTTTTCTAAAGATAAAAATTTTATATTTTACAAAAAAATATTGTGGTGTCTCCAATTAGTAATAAAACTATTTGAAATTGGAATGATGCACTTTATTTTAAAACAAAACAAGATGAAACACTTTCTCCTAATTTCTATCCATTTCTTAAAAACAATCTCTTCTCATTTTATTTTAAATCAACTTTACCAGAATAATTTTTAAAAACATTTTAAAATAAACATCCTTATAAAAAAGAAGAGAATAAAAATGCAGAAGGACACCAAAAGATCATTGATTAATATGAAAACAATCAATAAAAATAAATGGTGCCACTAGGAAATCAATTATAAGGGGATATATGCAACGCTGGAATTAAAATACCCTATACAGAACAACTGATGAATGGATATGTTTCACGGGAAAATCCCATGGCCTTAAAGTGAGATGAACCTAGAGTTTAAAAATTTCATGGGACTAGCTATATACCTATATTATGTACTAAAATATATACATGCCACATAAATATCCCACAGTATCATTTTCGGGAAGTCACTCCCCTTTTATCCCGATATCATGCTGGGGAGTACCCTATAAGCATGGGTACCCACTAGGGTAGCATAAATATAAACATATAACTTAGTTCATGGGTTCTTATAACTAATATAGAGCAAGGGAGATTGAAAAAATCTAAGATCAACATATAAGGCATAGTAATAACACCTTACCTTTATCACCCTTATATAGAATATCCAATTTTCCACATTTCACATCCATCACATAATAAACCAATAAAGGGTGAAACAAACACTAGGTAAATCAAAGTGGGTCAAATTATAAATAAAATATTTAATTTTTAAGGTAAAAATGGGACTTTACATGAAAAATAATGCAAGATATCTAGTTATTTATATCTCTTTTAAATTTATCCCTTAAAAACAATTTGAATTTATTAAGGAATACACACCCTTTTTAAATCCAAAATAATTCTTAAAAACATGTAACTTTACTTTGAAAACCCAAAAAATGATCAAGTCCCAAATTATCCATAAAATAATTAAAAATATCCCCTTTGGAAATATTATAAACACTTGGAACATCTTAACATTTAACTCAAAGAAATGTATAAAATTAATAAGAAAACCCCTTTTATGCTATGCCAAAAATTTTTAGAAACACTTTACATTTTCATAAAAAAAATCATATGAATCTATAAATTAATTTAAAATGAATTTTTAAATCTCAACCACTCCATGATTTTCAAAATTAAACAATTTTATAGAAACACCTAACTTGAAACAACTAGATCCAAGTCATAATTCACTGCCTTCTATGGAAAACACACAATCGAGTCAATAATAATCCTCTTCGGGTCCTAGAAATCCATAACCCTAGATTCAGATCAACCCAAACCCCAAACCTAGTTTTCAATACGATTTAGGGCCACGGGGGAAGGTAACCCTAATTGAAAAATAGGAGAAAGTATATAAGAAGAGAATGGAGGATAAAGAGGGAGAAATACCATGAAGAATGATTGGAATACATGAATAAGGATCCAAGAATCAAAAGAGGGGAAGGTTTGAGCACCCCTTTGATCTCCCTAGATTCATCTGAATGAGTGAGGGATGAGGATAGAGGAAAGGGGTCTTAAAATAAAGAAGGTA
This sequence comes from Viscum album, assembly GCA_963277665.1. Classification (NCBI taxonomy): domain Eukaryota; kingdom Viridiplantae; phylum Streptophyta; class Magnoliopsida; order Santalales; family Viscaceae; genus Viscum; species Viscum album. Next base: position 130,310,534 of record OY728163.1, read on the forward strand.
GAATATTAATTTCACTATTAAATAAAATCAACTTAGATCACATGGTTTTCTACACAATTTTTAAATGTTTGTTCCAAAAGTGAGGATACCACTGTCTAAGCTATAAAAATGCATACTTGACTCATATCGTTTTTACCACCCATGTGAATATTTCATGCCACCACCCTTACACAGACTCACATAGAAAGTTAAGCTCCATGGGTACCCTATGACTCACACAAACCTTGTGTTAACCATGTAAACTAACCATGCATGTTAAAAAATGAAGTGAGAACCATTATTCAAGAGGTTAATCTCATGGTTTGGACTAAATCTTGTGTATTAAACCATGAATAAAAGAAAACCCTTATATAAGGGTTATATTCATAGTTTTATAAACCATGTATTTATAGTTCATAAATTATGCAAGGGAAATATTTTCAAAAAAATTGAAAGCCCAATCCCAAAAATTATAAAATTTCATATTACCCCAAAATTAAATTAAATATATAAAAATAATAACATTGGGTGTTAAAATATTCCCATTATAATTCATTTTCCACCATAAAGAACTTAATAAAAAAAATTAAGGTGACTATAAATGAAATATCTACTAAATAAAGATGAAACCACTAAACATAGTCCATCAATACAAGGCCATCCAACCGAAATTCTTAAACAAAAAACTAGCTACCATCAACCAAATATAGATATCTAAAGGGGAAAATACCCATCAAGTTCTCCCCACTATTTAAAATTATTCTAAGATGGTGGAATGAAAGGATGCACTCCAAATTGGGAAACCACTAAAGGATAACTCTAATTTACTAACCATAAACAACAATTCAATGAATAATATTAGAAAAACTCTAAAGGAAATGCCCTAAAATCATCCAAAAATGAAGAAAATGAAAAATATCATAAAGGAATAAAGGAATCCATAAATGAATTTCCATCCAAAATAGTCTAGGAAAATAGTCAAAACCTCACCACAATAATAAAAAACATGGGAAATCATCTTGGGATATAAATCCACATGGGAAACTAGGGCTTCAGTAATAGGGTTACATCCCTTGATGAAGCCAAAATACACAACAAGAACCCCCAGATGCTCACGGAAGGAAAAACTCAGTCCTAATTACCCAATAACTGATCCAAAGGTCTCCCATGTTCAACCCATCTAGAATCTCAACACAAGAGGTTAAACAACCACAACCACATGAACTTCAAGAAACCATATTCCACCACCAAGATAGAACATAACCACAAAAAAACAATATTCATAATAAGAAAAAAATAATAACTCAAAATTAAAAAATGAGTACCTCATTTTTTTGATCATATCCATAACCAAAGAGATTATATCACAACATGGAAAATCATATGAAACTAATATTAGACTTAATAATTCTTATAATAACATAACTTATATAATTACTATAAAAAATATAGGATTACTTGATAATAATGAACTCTCAAACCCCTAAGAGACCTAACATAAGAGAATTGTATATGAAGATTCACATATGAGTAGAACCAGAATAGGATGACCAACCAATAGTAAATATTCAAGAAACCGTATATTTCATCCATGAGAAGAAGAAAAAATTCGAGCAGACCACCCTATTCATATTTTGGGTGGAGTCTATAATTGAAGGGATCTCCTAAAAACAAATAGCGGTTTAACCTTTAGGAAAAACTTAAGGTAAATTCTTTTAACTTATATGTATTGTGAAAGGAATAATTTAAATGACACAATTATTAGACTCATTAAAGTCATGACTCACAATTTAAAAAAAATAATCCATTAAAAACCATGGAGGAAACCCAAAAAACATAATCAATTAAAAATAAAATACATAATAAGTCCTTTTTTACTTTACTAAAATAACCAAATCCCAACTAGGAGTCTAAAAATTCATTTTACTAAGGAACACCCTTGAAAAATAAGACACCATGCCTTTTAAAACAAAATATCCTTAGTAAAACACACCACTTCATTTAAAATTTAAAAAAATAGTTCAAATTTTATATTAAGATTTGAAACAATTATCAAAATCAATGGAATTAATTCCTATTTTTTTTTTCCAAAAATCCCATATTTAATTTAAAAATATTTTCGAAACACCACACTAAAAAACTCTTTATAAAATAAGGAAATACTTTAAAATTTCCAACCAAAACCTATATTAGAATCAATAATTTTATTAAATTTTACCTTCCCATCGAAAAATACCATAAAAAACTCCAACATAAAAAAGGAATAACAAAACATAAGACCATAATTCAAACAAAAAACCCCTTCAATCACATAAAAACACATTCTAACACCTCTACAATTCAACCCCAACAAGTTGAAACCACTTTAGGGGAAATATGACACTAGGAGAGAACTAAATATAAAACTTAAAAGGGATGCATAGTTTTTCATAGTTTTTCAACATAGTTTTTCATGTCATGAACCAACCTTGAAACTATCTATAGAAAGTTTACAGAACCATCTACATGGGCTATGAATGGTTTGATAGTCCGTACAGGCTAACCGTGTAGCCCTAGTTCCACTTTCACTTTCTCTTAAAATTTCAAAGGGACTCCCAAAACCAACTTCCAAACTAATACAGAATCTGGATATCATCCTCCCACATTTAAATAAATACAAAATAAAGAAAAAGTAAAAATAAATATGGAACCCAGAATGCTTAATGAAACTAGAGGTTCCAATCACGAAAGGGATTACAAGGCCCTTCTCCATACTTACCTATTTATTTCTGAAATTTCTATATGTATACTACCAAGACACATCCCAAATATCATAATAGTGTCCTCAGAAACCTTTTCCCTATCCATTAATCTCACTATGATACTATTTTTTTTGTAATAAACCAACCTAGGATGACCTGACACATCACCTGAGCCGACTCACCGTATAGCCCGAAGGGCATTCCCAACCCCCAGAAGCAACCAAATAGTGCATAAAAATAAAAGGAAACCCCTCGGTAATGATTTCACCCTCAAATAAAAGTTAATTTAATGCATGACATTTATTGAAAATCCATCATGGACTATCCATACCTCAGATGTTCATGCAACATCAAATGAGCATAATCAAAATAAATAGACAATACAAATGAGTCATAATAAAGAATAATCATTTAAACCATTTCTATAACAATGTGTAAATAATTTATAAACAATAAAAAAATCAAAATAAAAGAAACTGAAATACATATAAAGGAAGGTCATCTTGACTAATCCATCAATGACCAAAATAGAAACCGCACCCAAAAAAACTAATCAATCACCTCTATGAACCCCACAGTTACTATCTTCATCCCGACTCACTATCATTATCCCAATATAATGATTAAAAACCTATCATAAAACTATAATATGAATAAAATTCATAATATCTATATACACACATTCATGAGTCTCCTTATCGGGTGTGAGATCACAGTCTCAAAAGGATCTCAATAAGGATTCTATTCAATTCCTTTAGTTAAAGAAGCCATACATTCTGGTTTTTTGTACAATATAAATTATGTTTTTACATTTTAATGATGTAAAATAAACAAAACATCATGATTTTTCAAAAGAACAAAACATTCCCCTTTTGTAAAAAATCACTTGGGATATCCAGATAGTAGTTACACTTTTTAAACTATATTGAGGGAATTTATTAAAAAAACATAAAACCATATTCCATATTTATAAAATTTTATTTAAAAAATAATTCTCATTTCATTTTAAATAAAATTTACCAGAATCACCTTTAAAACAATTTTAACATAAAAAATACAACTATAAAATAAGAGAAGAACAATACAGAATAGCACTATAAGATCAAGGAGTAATATAAAAATAATTAATAAAAAGTCATGAAATAAAAATAATTTAATATAAATACCCTAAAAAGAACCACTTATAAATGAATATGTGTCATGGGAAACCCATAATTTTTAAAGTGATATGACCTTAACCTTTTCCAATTTTATGGGACAAGTATCTGCCTATGTTGTGTCCTAAAAAAATACACAAGTCTCCCGACTAGCACACATAGACTCTATCAATATATAACTCCTCACTGATCCCTATATTATTCTATATGGAACTCTAGTATCATTTTCACTAATCGAGGTATCATAAATCTACATCCCCTTATTAGTTATTAGGATCCCATGTGTTAGGCCACACAAATGGAAGGGGGTGAATTGCCTTTTCAAAAAATAAAGCGATGAATAAATCTAAGATATAAAATATATAAAAATATAAAGAAATAAATTAAAATTATTAAAATAAATAATATAGGAAATTAAAATAAGTAAATAAATTAAGCATGGAAAAATTTGATAAAGAAATTTGGAAGTAGCACACAAATATGACCATATGAATCATCCCCTAAAAAAGCCTTAAGAGGGTATATAACACATTGGTTTTAATAGGAACCAAAAACTAAATATGTCCCTTACTTTTGAATTGTGAATGTAAGAAACAAATAATTGTTAGTTTAAATAGGTACCATGAACCAAAAAAATCTCTTACATTTAAAAAAAGAAGAAAGAAACCAATTATGATAAGGAGGGAGAAATGAGAAGCTTTGTATTTTTGGGAAACCTGTTATAATGTCATATAAAATATCACTAAAATATTAGAATATGAAAGAAGGAGAAAGATAGATATAAGGGGGAGAGATATAGAGTGATTAAAAATGAGATAAAGGGATATACAAGAGGTTATACAATAAAGAACAAAATCTAAAGAAGAAGAAAGATAAATGGAACAAAAGAAATAATATATAAAATATATTCTATATAATTTGATGAAAGTCTATGAATATCACACCTTTCAATGGTGACCTTCTATGTTCACAATTTATATAGAGAATGTTCACTTTGGTCTTATTTGGTAAGGAAGAAAAATGTTGAAACTTTGAAGATGTTTAAGGATTAAGGATTCATTGAACATAAAAGATCATTTTATAAGTTTTGTTGTTGATATACAAGCACCCACAGACTCTATTTATATCCTTAATAACCTTAAAAACATCTATAATTAACCTAGTGAAATTAACACTTTGAAGACCAGATTTAAGAGAGGTTTTATGAATAATAAATGCATCATGAGTTTGTTATAGGATGAATTAATTTCACCATACCCTGTAATAAACATATTGAACATTTTTTCCTTAAAAAATACTAACACGACATCCTGACATAGATCCACTATTTTCTAGCATAAGTAAACCACACCTTAACACTAGAAATGTTTCCTAATTTGCAAAGAGCTTCAATAAGTGGATCCTCTACATCCATGAATATCCTTATAAGGTTCATCTAACTTGATTCCATAGACTAGAAACATAAAAAGATATATGTCCAACCCTTTAAAAATACATTAAAATATCTTTAATATTCCTTTGATTCAATCACATTTACTTTATAAAAATATTGAAACTCAGTTAAATGAAAATGTTAGAAATATAGATGAGATTGTGTGATTATGAAAACACCATGAGAGATATAGGTATAAAAATATCGCCTATTTTTATGATTAGAAACACTTGATATAAAAATAAAGATAAGGAAGAGAGAAAATTTAAAAATGAAGTTGTTAAAAAAGTTTTTTGAAACCATATCTCCCTATTTGTGATTCTTTGAAACAAATCCCCGGGATAAAACACTATTTTAAATCATACATTATTTTATCTTTTAACTATATGAAAATATTATCACCCTTTGAGAATATAAAAAATTAAATTTCAATGAAATAGGGTCATATAAATATGATATGATAATATAAGTAAAAGATAATTTCAAAACAACCTTTTAAAAACATGCATAAAAAATCTAACACCCTTTTAAGAAAAGTAAGAAAAATTAAGGCATGATGATTTTCAAAATATCATTATTCAACATATAAAGAGATAATCAACTGAATTAAAGAATACACAGCGATGTTAAATATTAATCTCATGCTCAATAAAAAATTAAAATAACAATAATTTAAAAAACTCCTTTAAAAATATAAAATTTTAAAAATTGGTATTTCTTAAACATGTAAAAATATATTGAAATAATTATAATTTTTTAAAAAAATTAAAAGGTCATGACAAGAGATTGAAATTTTAAAATAAAATTATATTAATAATAGGTATTAAAGATACAACATCCATATATTATATAGTGGAGAAAATAATAATATCATTAAAACAACCCCTATAGAAAACAAAAACAAAATATAATATTATGATACTTCCTTTATTTTTATTTTGATTCCAACTCCATGGTTTTTTTCCTTAAAAACAATTATTGAGTTGGATAATATATTATTGTATAGATAGATAAATCTAGATAAATTAAGGTCTAGTGGAAGGACTATATAACACATCAAATGTTAGGAACTTTTGGTATCCTTGAGGTTCTGGATGAGTTATAACAAAATGATTTATTTGTCGAAAAACATTTACGTCTAAAAATATTGGCTTGTAAATATTTAGGGAACCAAAATTGTTTAGATTTTTAAATAATATTAGAAGAAATATGTATTGACTTAATACTTATATATATATATATATATATATTTTAACTTTCATTAATATATATGATTAACTTATTTATGGAAATTTTTGAAAATTTTATTTTTAGAAATATCTTTCACAAAATTAGTGGTTTTTGAATAATTTTCATTATCATTTGAAAAAAAATCCATGATTATTTATTTTAACGCATTGAGAACAAGGATTATATTATGATTTTTGTTCACCTTGGGTGAATTTATAAAGAGATCTTTTTAGTTCCTTGGATTTTGTTTTTAAAACTTCAACATCCAGTTGATTTTTTAAATTTAAAATAAAATCAAACTTTTCTTTTAAAACATTGCCTTTTTACCAACATCTTGATTATAATTCTTTTAAATATTTTCATATGATGAATCATGTTAAAGAAAATCATTTTTATTATATCAGAAATTTATTCTAGTTCTTCATATATTAAGGGACTTAATTAGAATGAAGAATAAGAAGAATGCAAATGAGAATGATAGTGATATATTAGAGCAGTAAACATGTTATCTTCTTCGATATGTTACCTAAGGAATTTTGTATATGATTTTATTGAGGAGGTTGAGTCATCACTATCACTCAATGTTTAGATTTTTAGATATTTCTAGTAATTCTTCTTATTTGTTAAAGTATTTTTTATAAATAGGTAATTCTAGAATTATATGATTATTTTTGATGCATTCATAACACATCACTTATAAAATTTCAATTATATCTTGTATTTTAGAATTTATGGTTGAATTCTTCTTTTTCATTTTTTTAAACCATTTTAACAAGTAGTTTATGTTCTCCTTCATAATCGGTGTAACTTTTAGAAGAATCATCATCTTGGATTTATTTAAACTCTATATTCTTTTTGGTTTACTTTTATTCTAATACTTCTTTTACTACTTAATTTTTTTTCGTTATCTCATCTGTCATTAAGGATTTGATGAATTCTTCAACTTCCATATTTTAAATGTCTTTGTCTTATGGTATAATAATGAATTTGAGAGCCCATGTGCTAGATAAAACACATAGTATTGTCTTCAAGATTGTTTTTGTGGATAATTAATCATTTTTAGATTTTCTACCAATGAAAATGTTATTGAAATGGGTAAACATGATGGCAATAGATTGAATTTCATGCATGGAGAAACTTTAAAAAACATGATGATATATATCCAATCTAGTATCTTTAAAATTATTGGTTCCTTCATTAGTAAATTTTAATAATTTTCATATTTAATTAGTGGTTTTACAAGTAGATATTCTATTTAATTAATTTGGATTTAAATTGTAATTATAGAATTTATATATTTTTCATTAAGTTAAAACTTTATAATATATTCAAGATTAAATTTTTCTTTAGACACTTCAGTTGGAACATACTCATGCATTATAATTTTCCAAATGAGATAAATAATACTACCAAGAAAAGTAGACATATGATTTTTCCAATATGAGTAATATGAAACACAAAATAAATGAGAGTGTGTATAAGAAGTAAATTCCATTTTATATTATGATTTCTGAAATAAATTATTATTTTGAAAATAAGAAGAAAATTTTGAAAATAATAATTTGAAATAAAAACAAGAATCTAATTCTAAAAAAGGATTATTAAAATAATGAATGTTAAATAAATTAAAATACAACCTATAATATCAATTATTGGGTTAGATAAATATAAAGTGGTGGGGGTGAATTTAATTTTTAAAGAATAAAGTAACAATAAATAAAATCTATAAAATATATGACGATATAAAGAAAAAAATTAAAATTATCAAAGTAAAGTTTAATAGAAATTAAGACAAGGAAAGTAAATAAATAAGGAACACTTTTATAACGAAGTTTGGTAATATCAGACAAATGAACCCCTATGTATCTTGGCTCATCAATGCTTTAGAGGGTATATAATTCATTGGTTTTAATGAGAAACAAGAACCAAATAAGTCAATTTATTTTTGATTGGAGAATATAAGAAACCGAGAACCCTTTTTTTTAATTGGAACTACAATCCAAATAATGAATCCCTTTCTTTTGAATAGGGAATTAAGAAACCAATGATGATACATAGGAAGAAAATATATTCTTTTCCTTTTGGGAAAACTAAATACAATCACATCTCATATCTCACCAAAATATTAGAATATAAAAGAAGGTACAAGAGAGGATGATTACAAATGAGATGAAGGGATATACAAAGGGTTATAAAATAAAGAATATTATCTTAATAAGAGGAAATGGAATGAGTATAAAATAAAGAATAGAACAAAGAGATTTAATGACTCTTGATGAGAGTCTATAAATATCATTCATTTAAATGGTTCCATTTGATGTTCCCTATTTCCATGGATAATGTTCATTTTGACCTAATTTTAGAAAAGAAGATAAAGTTTGTATATTTGAAGATATTTAATGACTGAGGAGTCATTTAAGATATGATATTATTGAATTTTTTTTGTTGTGATATAAGCACCCAAGGTCTCAATTTATAGCCTTAAAAGACTTCATAAAACTTATATAATTATCCCAGAGTAATTAAGACTTAAAATATTGGATTTAATATAGGGTTGACCAATATTAACAGAATCATGAGTCTTTAATAGGATGAAATTACTTTCACCCCACCCTGGTACAAAAGTTCTGGTCATTTTTTCTTCAAAACGCCTCACAGCACACCCTAGAATAGATCCACTATGCCCTATAATAGGTTCACTATTCCATGGTACTAGATTTTCCCCCAAATTTTACGGGGCATCAAAAAGTGGATCCTTTGCTTCCAAGAATGACCTTTTAAGGTTCTTCCAACTTAAATCCATAGACTTGAAACATAAACAAATATATGTGTAAGCCTTCAACAATACATTAAAATATAATTAAGATTACATTGATTCCATAAATTTAATTTTAATGAAAATGTTGAAACTCACATAAATTAAAATGTTAGAGACATAGATAAGTGTTTGTGATCAAGAACAAACTATGAAAGAGAGAGGTATAACACCATTAACAATCTATAGTAGAGATTAGTAATAAAAAAATCCAAAATTAACATATAAATCATAAGTAATAACTATCCCTCACATTTATCTCCCTTACATAGAATAAACCCTTTCCCACATCATACATCCATCATATAATAAATAACTTATAAAGGGGGAAAATATTTGGAACCAACCCACTGTGGCCCCACCTAGACCATGTTTAAGCTAAGTGTGACACCCCAAGATCATCTCTAATAGGCCAGAGGATAGAAACTTGCTTTGGGTAAGCATAAAATACAATTAGCATCCTTATCATAAACATACTATAGGATTTAAAATACACCAATCTAATAATAAGGATAACAAATGTACAAGATATAAATATAACCATCTGTTAAGTAAAATATACATGAATATCTACTAACCATATAGTGAGATATAAAGAAAATAATAGTATAGGTGTTTTAATACAAGGCCCAACAATATGAAGGTATACTCTGTCTAGATCTGATAGTTAAGGGAGTCTACCATGTTGTTCCATCCTCCACTAAAAATGTTTTCTATAATGAAATTCATCAAGAATGCATCTACTCTAGCTCTACTAGTTCCACTATCCCAAATCTTTCCACACCCTAAAAAGTTATGATCAACCTATACATCATTTAATAAAAATAGCAAGTGTAGGTCTCAAAACCCATATATAGTGAGTATAAAAATATATATTAACATTCCCTAAAAACAAAAGGGTAACATGTCCATAAGTTAGCACACTTATAGGATTAAACCATAGAACCACCATATGAAACCTAAATAAATACACCAAATCAGAGATAAGGTGTCACTTGAATATCGCATATGATTTTCACAATGTCTACTATGGTAAAATAGTGATAAAACAATAGCTCACTCATCTACACCATGGGAACACCCAAACAATTTACACACCCTAGGGGAAGAAACCTCTCTAATAATCACCCATGACGTATAAGTAAATACTCCATTGGTCCAATAAACAGGGATTGTGTTTCCATGAACACCCTCAAAACTCCATAGGAATCTGGAGAGGTCCACAACCAATGAATATACACCCATCAATGAACTATACTTCTCTCACCCAAATCGTCTTCATTATGAAAGGTGTGTAACTTGATCCAATAACACACTATCATTTCATGAACTAGGTATGAAACCACGCCAATCTCATAAACATGGTTGAACCAGTAACAAAACCCAGGAAGATATTATAAATCACCTAAGTAACACCCTCTATTCCAAAATCAACCATAGATTCATAATTCAAATCTAGAGTTCCTTTTAGGATATATTATCATTCAATCCTACGAAAATAATAATAATTTTTTCAATTAATATTAAATACATCGACTAAATCTATGGAATCATAACAAAACTAAATAATTTACCTATAGTAAAATACATATTATAGATTAAACAGAACCATAAAATACTTTTCCAAGGACATTATCCTAGGTAAAGTGACCATTTTCCCATCATAGTGGCTTAGGTCCCCAAATATCCAAAATGATCAAAGTCTTCCATGCAAGAAATCCTAGATCATTACATTATCCCCATATTAAAGCTTTTAAACCTCAGAAAGGAGAATACATAGTGACTCTATGAGAGACTATTAATCCAACCTCATGTGAGAAATAGGTTCACCACCAAATGATCTCCTCCAACTCAAAAGTTCATGACATGATGGAATCCTAAATAGACCCACTTAAAAATTCATTCTTTATCAAAGCTCACTTGGGATAATGCTACTTCTAAAATAATTATTTTCCTATCATTAAAATAGATGATAACCCATCATAAGGGATCTTCCAAAGTGAACACAACTCACATTGGAAAAACTCACCATGGTTTTTGACCAATGGCCTTCTTCCTCCAATGGAGGGACCCCATCGATCCCAGAACATATAAAAACTACGAACCATAGGTACTTATCAGATGTGTATTTTTCACCAAGGAACTATAATTGGGAACCACACTCCCCACCTTAAAATAGGTAAACACTAAGATTTTTTTAGATAAAATGAAATTGCATCAATAACCTCTCTCAAGTGTCTCGGCCAAAGAAATACACCACACTATGAGATATTACCACTAATCCTTATAAATAGTATCCAAGTGTACATATCAACACTGACTGATTCATTGAACCAAGGTACATCCACCCACTCATACACAACTCATGAATTACTATAGGGATGATTCATCTACACCACTAACCTCAACGAGTTCCTAATTCATTGAATGTAAAATTATATATTTACTCTGAAACCCATGGTTAATGTCCAATTACGCTCAAACACCTTCAATAAATTCTATAGTACGTTTATCATAACTCATATCCTTAGATATTCCATTAGGAATCCTTACCATAATTTCACACCATATAACCCAAGAGGAAACATAATCAATGAAACTAAATACTAGTCATCCAGATATTGGGGACTAGTAAACTCACATGATCCAACACATCTCTACCTATGTACATAGCAAATCCCAATGCTGAGGGAATCAAAATATACCATACGAATGGATATTTTATCAAAAAAAAAAGGTTCATAGTTTAACCACTACATTAGTGTCTTTAAATCCCCCTAAAGTAGATTATTTAGAACGAATCAGTGATCAGGTCCTTGATCACATCAGAGACACCACAATGGGGAAAGGGGAAATTATTTATTTGATGGTTGCTAGTCTGACCCAATGAAAAACCTTAGTATATGAAACCAATCTTGACAACCAATGAAGTAACTCTCTAAATATAGTGATGTATTATCCCATACACCAACTAGGTCTCACTCTGAACAAAGTGGATTGCGATCCAACAACACAATTTCAAAAAAACCACACAATTCCATCCACTCATCCAAACTTAGTTAAGGGTGATCACCCAATTTCATGAAAATGATATTAGGTATCACCCATACATAGATGAAACTATAGGATTACTATTACCAAAATCATCCCTCATCGCCAAAATAGTTGAGGATAAATGGTCACTTCCATGAAGCGCCTCTGGCCTCACTACATTGGTCCCAGGGTACTATGGGGATCTATGACACCCTAATTGTAAAACAAATATTGAGAGAAAATAACTTTTGGATGATAATTAATATATTCCCCCAAGAAAAAAGGTTGAACATTACATCAAGTCCAATTTGATAATTGACTTGTATACCCATCCGTAACTCAAAGTATAAACCAGCCATCAAAGTGATCATTGTCCAAAACCTACACACAACCCACAAGACAAGGTGTCAGTATAGAGGATGAACTACATAAATGAGGGAAGAAACCATTTATATAGGTATTTAAATCATGGAATCCAAGTCACTATGTTAAATTATCTTTGGGAGGAGGGGCTTTCAGGTAACACAAACCTGAAACAAGGATCATCCTATACAACACTCTCGATCAGGAAATCACACAAAACATCACATTGATCCAAAAAAACATCAATAATAGAACTATATTGAAGTAACCATACCTAATAAGGTGTATATAAACCATTCAAGAGGGTTACCAACATCACTCATGTCAGATCTCACATCCCAAAACATGGTGGTAGTACCACACCATAAGGTTAGAATCATCATACCCTATATAACACTGAAATCCAGCATCTAAAGAAGAACCACACCTTGTATTATAGGGGTTACCAAACCTAGTGTCGTATAATAGTCCCACAAATCATCAATATTATGGGGGTAATGACATCATGTCTAAAAATAATGGACGTTAGCTGAGGTGGAACCTACCCCTCCCATGGAGGACACATGCCTTACACAGCAGGGGGTACCATTTCAAATGGATAATAGAATTTTATCATTTTTCATTAAAAATATGAATCTATATAGATGGAGGGACCAAAAAATATCTAGAATGGTGTACAAGAACCCTCTCAGTAGTACGGGAGACCCATTCCTAACCAGAATCGAGGGGGTGTGTTGGCACCGAAAATCATACGACTGAAGGCATGAACAAAGCCATGGCTGGTTTGAAGCTAATATGGACCCAAATTACCCCAAATTCATAAAAGGAGTCTATTTTTAAAATCTCATACAAATATATTCCTCATCCCTATGACCTCAAGTGTTTGTGAAGGTGTCTCTATGAGTCTGACGAGCACCACGATCATCGCAAAGGCAGTTGATGGTCCCTACACGAGTTCCAAAAAGTTGAACGTAACCCTTCGCTTGACGACATCAACTTATTTTCATGAAACCTTGTTTTTATTCATGGAAAGATCCATGAGAACTATGAACCCATGTTTCTTATAAATATTCATCTCACCCCTCTCATAACTATTGTTACCTTGACCTTTCACCTTCTGAGACCTCATTTCGCAAAGTGCACTATGAACCTAAAAATAGATCTCTCAAGGAACTTAAACATCACAATTCATGACCCTTTGTTATTAATGTCCCATAACTTTGGTAGGTATTCCATTTGTGAATGAGGGACCCCCTTTGGGTTTCTTGAGGCTCTATGAAGCATTAATCCCTCACAAATCACTCTCATAATAATGAACCCTATGCTAAGGCAAGGCCATGCCCCGTGAAGATTGTTCCTTCATGAAGAACCCTTACTTTTCAAAGTACCTTCCCTTCAAGAATCACCCTTTATTCGTGAAGCTCCTTTCATTTATAATTCACCTTTAAGTGATCCCATAGGCTTCCTTCCCTCCTTTCTCATGTGGCCCTCCAATCTTGTATAAAGTGATTTCATGGGTACACATGCGGTTATTAATGTTGTGTTTCCCTACCTTACGATTCTCCACATGGGTATGCTAACATCCATTTCTTCTTCACATAGCTATACTAAAATGGACCCCACAATTGACCACTCATCCACCTCTCTCCCATAGGTCATTACTTGTGCCTTCCCTTCCCTAAGTGTGGGTTGGTACAAGTTATGTAAGTCTAAGGGATGCAGAGTGAGTCCTCATCATCTGAGCTATGAGATGTTAAACTACCAAGCACCCACGTCCTCAACACATGAAATTAAACTATAATTTTTCACATAATTAACAATTCTGAGAGGATCAGAGAGGGGATGGGACCATAAAATTTTTTTGATTCCTGCCTTCTCAATCCACTCTCTCTCTATTTGGGGTTTGTCTTCATTTTCACTTCGAGCTGTATTCATGTAAGCCACAAACCATCTCTTCGGGACTACCTTCTAGAGTAATTCCCAATATCCATATCCCGGGGCCACTATCTATGCATAAGCCCCACACAATCCCTCATGGAAGCACATTTCATGACAATATTTTCAGATTTATTGTTACTTCTTGTTTCTCACACCGAGCATGACTCACATGGGTTTAGAGTAACAGTGACTACGACATCCTCTTTGGGCCGCTAGCCATGTGTAAGATTCATGAACCTTCTCCTACATTATGTTAAAATTCATTCTACGAACTATATATACATTGATCTCTATCTTTTAAACAGGGTATGTAGGAAGCCTCTTTAAGGATCAAGCCCATCACTCCCCACAATCCATTTATTCCATCTATTTCATATTGGTTCACTCATCCAACATGATGTTAAAATGCACACTCTGAACTATGAGGGTTTTGATTCCTTTCGGTCACATAAGAATCTTATTTGAGGTTCAATATCAACCAATGGTAAAATCTGGTGCCTCTTTAAAGGGACATACCCTCAAAATGTGACATTTTAACATTTTGGGACACATCTCCTTGATCCATCCATGCGAGGTGTTATGATCCATCTGCATGGGTATCTAACCATGTATAGGCCCCACTCACTTCACCATAATCTTATAATTAAGAGTGATCCTTTGGAAAAGGGTTGCTAACCATGCATAAGCCCCTGGAATGTCTCCTGGTCATTGTCCATTGTGCACACCCCAATTCCATGCCTCTATCTTGAACTACATGTACTTTGATCAATTCCATTAAAATAGTGTACGTAGGAAGCCTCTATGAGGTTCAAGCCCATCACCCATTCCCATCCTAATCTTTCCCCGGGGTCCTTATGTATCTATAGGATCATGTACCAACCTATAAGTTTCACTTCCTTTAGTTACCCATCTATGAGTTCATCCTAACGAGCCACCTCCTTAGGTATCCCATTGCTCCACCTCCTGAAATACATGGACTTTGATTCCCAGATACTAGGATACGTAGGAAACCTCTATGAGGTTTAAGCCTATCAAATTTCACATTTTATTCATTTCATCATCACTTCATCCATATTCATCCTAACTCTTACCCAGGCCACCACTTCTCAGTGGGATCATGCCTCCCACTTCCTTGCTTCTCCTAGAAGAACTTGGGTAGCTAAAAATGTGTAAGCCCTGCACATCATATCTATCCAACCAAGAGTGATGCACTTGTGAAGGTTATATAACCTAGTGTAATATTCAAATCACCCTTTCAAACTATGTGGGTGTTGATCCCTATCTTATAAATAGGGTCGATAGGAAGACTTCATGAGGTTCAACCATAGCTAGTGGTAAACCTTGATATCACCCTTATTGGGGTCTGTCATCCATGATCCACCTTTAGTGGTGTCTAGATTGGCCCTCATAGTTTAAAACCATAACTTTATGGGACATGCCACTCTTGGATTTCCCCTTATTAGGCGTTCTGATCCATCAATTTGGTAAACCTTCTAGGTGCACCCTCCTAGGGATGTGCCTATCTGATCCACTTTCATAGGTGTTCAAATCAGTCGGATTCATCTCCACTATACGTTAAACTTGCATAATACCTCATGTTAAACATGGAAAGATGAAGAAAATATTCAAGACATGCATTTGGAATAATATACCATGTGATTGACATGGGAAGCCTTGGGTTTCCACACCCTTGAGAATCCCTCTAATAAGGAATAATATAGGTGTTCTAGTGTTTTAGCATCCCTAAATTCCATCGATTCCCAACATGACTACTCTCATGAATGAAGGATTCTTCCTTGACTTGACACTTTGGAATTTACTAATATAAGAAATGTAATTAACCATCATCCAAAAAGATATGGCACTAGGAGTGAGTTTCATGAACAATGTCTTAATCTATAAGGGAGTCTCAGACTAGGAAAATAATTTGAGGAGTAATACATAGAAGGATAGAATGGAATCCCATAATCTCATTTCAATATAGGATAAAACAACTCTAAAGAAGTAATGGATGATTCCTACCTTTGGAAAGAGGGAATGTAAGGCAGTAATGCCACCGCCAGTGAGTGTCAACAAGCCACAGGAGGTGCACCACAGTTAAAAGCAATATAAAGAGAAATAGTGAACCTGACATGATTATTTTCTCCTTAAACCACGGAGGTTAGACATGTAGGTCATCAGATCAAAGGCTATACTTAGACACCACACTGGGCCACCATTGAAATGGTGAACCTGATGTGAATCTTTTATCCTTCAACCATGGAGGTCAGCAGTGTTCGAGACATTGACATATGAGCGTGTCATCGAATCCAACTATTTGGTGCTTGGTCCCACCAAGAAAATAGTGGGCCGAGTTTGAAACTCACCAGAATTGAGGGTAGTTAATCATTGGTCATTCCAGTTTATGGAATAGTCAGGGTGGATATCTATCTCCAACCATGTAAGACTGAAGGGTGATGGGGAATTTGCTATTTCTTTCCTTGTATCAATTATTATAGTTGAATATTACTGCTTTGAAGGATCCAAGATATAAGAAACCAATATCCTCAACCCGATGATGCATGGGTAAGAGGAATAATGATGCAGAATTCCCACATGGATCCACCTCCACCATGATGTCTTCCATAACCACAACTACCAGACACCCACACCTCGTCTCACCCTTAGAATTTTTTTAAAGGTGGGTGATGGGCATTATTGTTAAATGATATGAACAAGAGGAGGTCATTATCATGAGGGATATGACCCACCAGGACCTGAAGGCTCTTGTGTATCACCATCACTATATACCCCAAGGGACACATAGGGAGCCAATTCTCCCCACTCCAATATCCAACCGTTTTGGGAGCCTCTCACCGGAATGCTCATACAACTCATTCACCTATGCCAAAGAGACAAGGGATATTAGAGTAAACCCAATGAAAAATACTACTCAGGATCCATTGAGGATGACTCCCAGCAAGGCTCTTCAGTACCACCAATTGTCGGCCCTTCATGCTGAGGAGCAGGTGGTCTACACTGATGTGCCACTGGCTCCGATCCAGCTGACCAGACATCAACATCAAGAACAGGCTAATAAAGACATCCATTAGGGGGTGTCATATTCTACAGATTAAATGGACCATGAAACCACCTACGTATACTATAACTTCCCTATTATGATAAAGAAGGGGAAATTCTATGCTTGACTGAGATCGAGATCCCAGCCACCCCATGAACTGGCTGGGCTGACTCTTCTGGTTGCTGGTGTGAACAACAGTCATTGTGGGCCAACCCAAAATGATGAGATTCAGTATGGAGGTCCTCCCCAAACCATCATAATCCAGAGTGGAGGTCCTCACTGCTCCCACACTCAGCAAGATGGTCCTACCGATTCCCATGATCCCAGGTATGGATGTTTTCCCTGTATCTCTAGTATTTAATGTGAATTCCCTACTCGCGCCATCACTAGACCCAAAGAAGGTCCTCCCCACATCATTATCGACTGGAGATAAGGTCTTCCTTGCTCTGTCACCCATCAACATAGAGTCACTCTCCATGTTCTAGCCAAATCTGGTGGAGGCCCTCCCCTATCTATCACTCACCACAACAGAGGTCCTCCCCATGCATCAGGCAACAAACACAGATGTCCTCCCTATGTTTTTTATCATATGACCGGGTGCTCCTCACACCGTAGATCACCAAAGTGGAGGTCATCCCCAATAAATCTTTAACCAAACAAAGTTCATACCCATGTCAAAAATTTACTCTACCCTGAAGAACCATCCTGGGGAAGAAGGGAGAACCATCACCACTGGAGGAAGAACTATGAGAAGTGCCAGACCATCATCAACCCAGTCCTCTTTTCAGATCCTAAAGAGAAGTATTAATCAGTGATGTAATATTTACCATGATCCTTTGCATCAAGGTATGGGGATGGAAACTGGTGTGTGATCTTTGTCTTCCCTGAAAGTGATATACACTAGATCCCAAAAAACCATCGTAGGTACATACAGGAAGAGGAAGATTTAGCTCCCTTCCAAGGTCTTGCTGTGTAGTAATCTCTATAATCACTAGGATCATTCTCTAACTCAAAATGAGATCATGGAGATATGTTCTCGAGTGTGGTGGATGTTGAGAACTGGCTATATATACCTCCAATATCTGCCATCTTTACGCATGAAGTTATGGTCAACACCCCATCCTATAGGGACATGATGATGCAGTCAGTACCATCCCTCGGAGGTGACCCAGATTGCAGTGTCTTATCAGCTCATGCAACATTATCTCCATATACTATTTCACCACCACAATAGTTTTCATTAGTTCCATTGTGAATTCCTCAGCCTCCCCTAGTTGAATAATGGGGAAAAATGATCCAGAACCTGATTCTGAGAGAAGAAGTTTATGGGGCATTCTTGTGGCGAACTGGTTATTTGAGATGTTCTAGACAACCATGACTCCAAACATTGAAATTTTGTAATCCCTAAACTAGGATGAAGTCATGTACTTATTCTAGACCATATGGGTGACAAACTTCAATCTTCAAAACTGACATTTGGTTTATTTTATGATTTGAGAGTACATTGATGACATTATCCAGTAGTGTCACATGGTTGACCTAGATATGATTCAGGTGGATCAACACCCTAAATCACCTGGCCATTACTGGGATCTTCATCATAGATTCATTTAGTTCTTCCCTATTCTCAGTAGAATCATCAAGGAGGAATCTCCGTACGTGCATATCCTTGGATGGTGGCATTATGCTACTCTCCACTTTATCTAGATCCTATGATAGTCAGACATGATCGGTGAAATTGAGGATTTTCCTCTAGGTGTAGTCATGGTCAATATGGATGGGCTTAGTATACTTAAGGAGAAACACACCAAAGCAGGGATTGAATAAAATTTCATGCTCCTTAGGGGAGCACAACATCTGCTAGACCTCCAGGCATTGTCACTTTCTTGAAAAGGTATATTCTTGGCCTTACAGAGCTCTCTAATTCATTACCCTTATGTTGAGACCCCAATAAGGGTAAAGGATCATCTAGGGCTTCTAAGACTTATGATCCATTTGGTTCAGTGAAAAAGATAGTGGTCGACCCTGCCAAATCTTCCTTACACTAGTAGCTTACCGAATAGAAATAGATCATTGATGGGATCCTTGACAAGAGTATTGCAAGACAACGTCTAGACTATGATGATCCTCGATATGACCCCATATATACCCCACTGGGAAAGTAGGGGAGGCCATAAGACCTCTTTATCTAGGTGCCCCTATTAATATCGATAACCCTATACACCTAGATAGGTTAGAGGCTGGTGTTTATGGAAAATAGCCATGATATGAATCACCGAACCTAAATGATCTGCATGAGAATCACCATCAAGATCTCACTTAGGCCTCTCCTCCAGATGTTCTCCAGGTTTTTCCTCATATTCCTCCATCCACTCCACAAGACACTCATATCTATCCATAAGTCGTTGGGCCTGAATATCATGTTTATAATCCCACCAATTCACTTGTGGTCAGGAATTCCTACCAAGATAGGAATCCCAGCCAGGATGATCCAATGGCTGCTCACACTTCCCACCTCGAGGCTCTTGAAACCCAACAGGTGGTAGTCCCACCTGATAGAAAGTTGTATCCATCATGGGTGTATGATATTACAACACCTATGGGATTCAGGAATCATACCTTATCCCATTTCAAAGGGACGGGTGATCCGCTATTTCATCTGGACCACTTTATTTCAATGTGTAGACCCATGTTGGGAACTCTAGTACAACAGGAATCTGCCAAGATATAGTGTTTTGTAAAGACACTGGAAGGGCCTTTATTCATCTGGTACATCCAATTACCCATCAGTTCCATAACTGGCTGGGAAGATCTTTACAGTAAGCTTATTTATCAGTTCATCTCCACCACTCACAAGAACAGTATTGATAACTTATTCAAATGAAAACAATGGCCCAATGAACATGTATTAGAATTCTTTTCTATGTGGAAGGGCCTCACATATTAAATCAACATTCCAATGACTTAAGAGAAGCTTCTAATGATGTGTGTGGGGAACGTAAAGACTTAACTGGTCCCATCCCACACCACTCAGAATTTCCCAGGTGGGTTTTGGGATTTCTCTAACACGGATTAGTTCCTAGAGGAATATTTTTAGCAAGAAAAGTAGACAAGATCGTTTCCTTCCATGGATCCTGTAAGGAGAGATACTGAGGCCAAGAATGCTTTTGTTACATAGGTAGAGGCCCACATGCCACTAGAATTGTTATCCGTATAGTTTCATCCACAGGCTTTCAAAGGACATCAACCTTAGGCCTAGTAACAAGATCCACTTAACTCGGCTCAGAATCAGTTGGCACCACCTTGTTAGGGACCTCCACCTAGGTGAGATAGTCTGATTACACCTTCTGTTTAGGCTCCATCCCCTCATTAGTTCCACGATCCTATATTCCATTTCCTAGGACCGAAGGAACCATACCTACTCATTTTATGGGGCTTAGGTCCCCAGTTATTTCTTAAGTTCCTAGAACTGAGGAATCTTAAGGTTTCTATAATGCAATAGGACCCAAGAGGCTGATCTCACCGATCTCCCCAACTACTGCCCCTATCACCGGTTCATTGGACATACCTTTAAACAATGTTGTGTATTTAAGGACTAGCTCTAGGATCAGGTTCATAACAACATAGTTAAAACATTTATTTACCTATCATTGGTGCAATGTGTTTTCTCAATGCTTGATAGTGAAATACAAGGTGAATGACAACAAGTCTTTAGTCAGAGGTCTCAAAATTATGACAACTGATTTTCTTGCAGGGCAGTTTCTCACACCCATGGTGTCATTCATGCCTGATTGAATTAGCATGAGCTTCTCTAAGTGGACATGAATCCTCTCGATGCCTCTTATTCATCCACATCTCAGAATTATCCTTATCAGAAGAGTAGGAGTCGAGGAAAAAAGGGGAACCAAATTCCCCCGACATTTCCAAAGCCACCCCGCACTCTCGGTGACTTCATAACCCCAGAGATGGGAGTCACCCCCCGGAATTATCCCGATATTGGAGGACTCCTCAAGTGATGACCATGATTATGCCTTAGTGAATACCATAAAAATAGTGGACCCATATATAGTACTTGATGTTGAGGAGTATCAGGTAGACCCTCCTAATATTCATGAGTGATGCCATCATCGATGAGGCTGTGGGTATGAGATTCATCAGAATGCTTAGTCTGATGCTTCTAGACATTCCATGAACACCACTAAGACTAGAAAAAAGGTTCAACATAAATCTCATCCAATGTATTCCTCTCATCCTATATTATTAGATTCACCACCATCACCATTTGTGTTTCTCGACTAGGTGGAGCCACTGCGACTGCACCATGATCAGATGCATTCACCTATGGCCATAAATCATTCATATGATATTAATCCAATGATAATTTTGTGTGGTTAATCTAGTGATAAATGGGATATTCCCATCACTGTCCATAATTCTCTAATTCGACCAGTAGTGACCATCATACCTCCTTCCACAGAGAAGCTTCTTGGAGTCATGTGCGCCTAGTATGAAAGTATGATGTTCTTAAGAATCTTTCCAGCATTCCTGAAAATCCCTCGATCCTTGAGGATATCTGCCAACAAGAATATATGTTTGAAGCCATTGTCGAGTATTTAAGAATACCCCTCTAATTTAAAATAGATTTATTGACTGTATATACCATCCATTCAGAGGAAGTTGAATGAGCATAATGAAAATCCGTCATATCATTCTTAGGCAAAGATGAAGGATCCCTTGTACAAGGGAAAATTCTCCCATTGTACATCACTGGATACTTCAACAACATTGAAGTACACTGCTATATTTTCAACACTGGTTTTGGGATCAATCTATTCCTGACATAAATGCTCCATAAGCTAGGATTTTCTGAAGAATATTTGAGTCACTCTGACCAAAAAATTCTGGGTTATGATAGTACCGAGCAGAGTACATATGGAAATTTCACATGAAGACCCAAATTGGTAGCCTGATTTCTATAAATGACTTCATGGTCATCTCATAGAACACAAACTATAATGAATTGATATGTAGGCCCTCAATTCATAAACACACAAAAGTTCCCTACTCATATCACTAATGCGTTAACTACTCCCTTAATGGCTGAGTGGGTGTACTACAGGGTGATATATATCCTATTTCTTGTGAATACCATTATTTATATTCCAACTATTAAAAGAGAAAGGATAATTGAGTTAAAACCAATGAGGTTGAACATACTTATCCTTCATCCGACCTATGGATATATTTGAATGATGCATTCATCCTTCTGATTCATTGGTTGGAGGCCACAACCCCAGAATTAGGACACAACTTTTTTGTCTCTAGAAGAAGTGGGAAACAGATTCCCAGGTATAAGGAATGTCAGAATATTAACTTGTATTCCTATAAATACCAGGCTCGAGGGGTACCAGAACCCCTTATCCTAGTTTTTCATTGAGATTTTCACCCTATAGCAATAGTCGTACACCATACTTGCATATTCTTTCTAGATGGTCTGATTAAAAACCAATAAAATCACCACCAATACTTTGATATTATCAATAATGACCCCCTCAATCATATTATTGATGGAATAAAGTTAATAGTTCTTTTCACCATGGTCTCAACAGTGCATGGGTCTCTTAGTGAAGATTCCACCACCTCTCAAGTAGGTACCAGTGTTTCCCTAGATTTGTTGGATTAGATGAACCATCTCCTCCCATAAATACCCCTATTTTGGATGATGAGGAAGACCTAGAATAGACCCCTCCTGGATTCAAGGAAGGAATCTCCACTAAGTTGATGAGATGGGACATGTGAATCTTGATACAGAGGCATACTTGAGGCCAAAAATGACTAGTGCAACTATGCCTACTAAATAACAATGAAAATATAGGGATTTACTGAAGCAGAGTCATTATTTATTTTCTTTGAGTTACAATGAGATTCCATTATTAGGCCCTCAAGTCTCTATGCACATCCTTGGTCTCCCGGTAAATCATCACAAGTTCAAAAAATCTTCTAGAAAAATGAACCCCTCTCACGGTTCCATGGTTGAGGCTGAATTTGATAATCTTATCAAATCCAAATTTTCCAAATAATTCTAGTTCCCTAGATGGTTGGACAACATTGTCCCCTTCAGAAATAAAAATAGATATATTAGAGTCTATATTGACTTATGGGATCTCAACCATCACTTTACAATGGATGCTTTTATGCTTCATATGATAGAGTTGTTGATTGATACCACTGGTGGATTTCAAACCCTCTCCTTCACAGATGAATATTCTAGGTATAACCAAATCTAGATGGCCCATGAGGATAAGGAGTCCACTGCCTTTAGTGCACTGCAATGTTTGTTTTATAACCAAGTAATGCCTTTCAGCATGAAGAATTAAGGAGACTCCTATCAGCATGTTATGAACTACATATTCAAGCCAATCCACGGGATGCTGGTGGAATGCTACATGGATGGTACGGTGGTCAAATCCCTCCAGTGTTATGACCATATCATAGGTATTAATAAAGTATTAGGATTCCTCTTATCCTTCCATATAAAGATGAACCCCTTGAATTGTGTCTTCAGGGTCACCTTTTGGAAGTTTCTTGGATTTCTTTTTAGATATAGAGGCATTGAGATCGACCCGGAGAATATTAAGTCCATCAGTCAGATGCCTATCTTGAGTAACCTTCGAGAGCTTAGGTCACTTAGCCTATATACTCCAATTGATTATGAATTCGACCATAAAGTGTAATACCTTTTATATACTCATGAAGAAAGGTGTCGAGTACCAATGCGATGAAGAGTTCCAAACTATTTTTAAGTAAATTAATAAGTAGCTACTCCAACCTCTAGTTCTAATGCCACCCATCTACGGGAAGCCAATGTCCCTCTATGTGACTACCCTATATTGATACCTCATCACCCTTATTACCTATAATATCAATTAATGTATAGATAATAGTTTTTACTATCTCATCCACATACTTCTCGACATAGAGACTAGATATTATTCTATCATGAAGAATTGTCCCACACTAGTTTTCATTGTGTAGAAGTTACATAATTATCTTTATCATCATGAGATATAGCTGGTTCCCTACATGGATTATCTAAAGTATATTATAAACCACTCCATTTTGATAGGTTTTATATCTTAGTGGGAGGTGATCCTTCAGTAGTTTGATATTAAGTTCGTTCCACATAAGACAATCAAGGGTCATGTTCTAGACGAACTCATTGTTTCCCATCCAAACCCCGAAGAGCAGTCCCAAGATCATTACTTTATAGATGAGGCCATTCTATCAGTGGATTAGACTATTCCATATTGGCATATTCACTTTGATGTCGCATCCCAGAGTCCGACTGTTAAAAGGATTAATGATCCTAGACTCAATAGAGTGGTCCTAGTCATTGTGTTTATTATGCCTACACAGGTTGTCCTACCCTATTCATTCTTATTGTCAGAAGGATGCACCAACAATGAGTTGGAGTATCAGGCTCTTATCACAGGTATTTATATGGATCTCAAGATTGATTTTTCCCACCTACATTTAAAGGGGGACTCTAAACTAGTCATCAAGCAGATCAGAAGTGACTATGTCATCAGAAATATAGAACTCATACCCCTGTTAGAGAACACTCACCAGATAATGGCTCGGTTATAGTCTTAAACAGAGGTCACTCATATTCCCCGGTCATAGAATGGTAGAGCTAATTCATTAGATAGTATTTTCACATCTTTTCTATAGCCTGACTATGTTGACCTGTTTATCCATGTGGAAAATCGAAGGGTCATTTATCCCATATCCTTGTATGATGATGAGAACCAATAAGTAATCCACCTTACCATTAGTGCCTCTATAGGACCCCTAAATCCTCCTGCTATAGAAGTATAAACCTTTGATTGGAAAAATCCTTTCATCGAGTATCTCAAACAAAAAAATCTTCCAACAGATAGAGCCGAACATGAGAAAATCTATCGACATGAGGTAAATTTCACCCTCTAGAATGGTCCTATCCTTGAGAATATCCTCTAAAAATGTGGGTTTGATGGAATTATCCTCCATTTAATTCAAGAATATGATACCCCCTAGGTTATGTAGGAAGTCCAATCCAATTCATGTGGAGATCATTTGGACGGATTGAAGCTCACTCAACAGATTTGAAGGATGGGTTACTTTTGACCTACCTTAGTCCATGACTACATCGAGTTCTCCAAGAGGTTCCAAGCATGTTATATCCATGCTAAATTCATGCATAGACCACTAGATTTCATCCATTCCACCAAGTATTCTTGTCCTATTTCATTTTCAAGATTCAATGTTGTCTGGCCATATCCACCAGTGATAGATCTCCATTAAAAGTTTATTCTAACCGCAATAGATTTATTTTCCAAGTAGGTAGAAACAATTCCACTCAAGGAAGTCAAGGCCCATTCTATCTTAAACTTCATGAGGTCCAATATCATCCATTAATTCAGAGTCCCTCAAGGCTTCCTCACCAATAACAGAACCCACTTCTAAATAGTTGAGTTGAAGAGATTATATGCCCAGTAAATCATCTGGTCCAAACATACGTCCCAATATCATGCACAAGAAAATGGTTAGATCGAATAGTTCAATAAGAACCACTCTAACATATTGAAAAATATGGTTGGTCAGAACAAGAAAAGTTGTACAAACAAGATCCTCAACAATCTCTAGGATTTTAAGATGATGAATCATAATTCCACCCAGGAGACCCCATATTCCCTAATATATGGAATAGAAGAAGTTCTTTCAATCGATATTTAGTTAACATCACTCTGTATGGATATCTATGATCAATAGACATCATAAATGGTAGAATAAGTCTGCTTGGATGAGATAGAATCCCTCTATGAGAATAGGCTTCAGGACTTGCACAATTTGGAGAGGTTCTTGAATAATATAGATAAGTATTTCAACAAGAAATTTCATCTTGACTCCCTCCTTCATGGTGACACGGTATTGGCCCTAAGGATTCCAATGATACCTGAAAGGAATCAACCAAAGTTGGAGCTAAAATGGGAAGGGTGTTATATTATCCACAAGGTTTACCCTAATGGTGCATACTTTTTGGTCACCATGGATAGTGAGTGGATTACTCCCCCTACATATGAAAAGTTCCTCAAGCATTACTTTGCATAAGAACCTTCTTTTTTCAGTATCCCACATGACATTAAACTGCAAGCCTATACCGCATGTTTTCAAACTACATGGAACTTCAAGAACTATGTATGTATTGATTCCCATCCTTATGGAATACGTAGAATGCCATGCCATTTTGTCTTCAATTCCAACCCTAAGTTCCTCTATTTTTGATCTCATAGCTTGAGGTTTATCTTAGGAGCACATAGTGTGGTATGAGACCTCTTCAATTATCATTCACATCAGGATTACAATAGTCGCATTGTGTGCCTCCCTTGAGAGAATTTCTCACCCATGTCCTTACCATATGACATTAAACTGAATGATATTTCATATGTATGTTTGGATTGATTCCCATCCTTATGTCATACATAGGAACACCTTCACATTTTTTCATCAGGTCTATCCCTAGGTTCCTCAAACTTTCTGGTCCTTTTGGCCTTACCTTATGGTATGAGTTCTAAAACATTAAAATAAGATCTCTCCCATCCCATATTACATTAAACTACTCCGTATTTCCTGTAGGAGATTAAAGTGTGTAGTATTTATGGCCTTTCTTAATGAATATGAAAGGAATGTTCCCCTTTATCATGCATGATGTTAAACTGCTAATTCTTCCTTACCAAATCAAATTAAAATACACAACACTAAAAAACTACATATGGACTGATTCCCATCCATATGGGATATGTAGGACCCCCCAGATTGTTCGTCTTTGGGCCCAGATATCATTATTTTCCTCTTTCCCCTTGGCCTAAGTCCTCTCTTGGGAGTGCATGGTGTGGTGTTGAAACCTCCTTCATCCTCATTCATGTCGTGTTTTATACAATTCCATGTTCATCCCATTTGGGACCTCATTTCCCCCTAATGTTCTAGATACATGATGATAAACTGCATCGCAACCCATGTTTTTACCACATGATGTTAAAATACACAACACTTCAAGAACTACATCCATCTTGATTCCCATACTTATGGGATATGTAGGAATGTCCAAACATTTTGTCTTCGGGTCAAACCCCAAGTTAGAAACTTATTTTGTCTATTTCCTATGATCTCCTTCTTAAGTCATTTACCCTTAATAGAATCCCTCAACCTCTTTTATACCCCATTAACATACTCAGACGCACTGTGGTCTAGAGACTAGAGTGTTGGATTCTACATGGATATTCTCTCATTTCATCTCCATGCTTCATGTGTCCCCTTATTTGGTTCTTCACCATCTTTCACATAAGAAGGGACCCCCATGCCGTATGGATTCTTGGCCTCATTGATCACCTACCTTCTTGGGCCAATGTCCCAAAGTATTTTAAATGGAATTTTGAGGCATGTCTCACATTTTGAATATGGTCAGCGGAAGAACCTCATGTGTGTCTTCCTTTCCCAGGTCACATGATATGGATACTATGTCTTGAATATGGTCAGTAGTTATCCTCCATTTTTATTCCACCTCAATTGTGTCCAAAGTATTAGAAGCTATGATTCACACCCCTTTCTACATTCTCATGTCTAGATATAACATCAATTCCCTCAGTATCATCCCTCCATGAACCTTTGCACCTTGAGCGGACAGACCAATGTTGTGGGGTCATCCTTGACTCAGCACTTCCATTCCCCTTCCATGCGTTTTAAATATGTTCTCCTCCCCATTTTTCATACTGATCATGGATCACATGGTATTAGGGGTCATGGTAAGATTTATAGATGCATGAAAGAATCGTACCACCTTACTGTCCAAACTATATGACCTTAAACTAGGGGTTCATGTCTCAAAGGCCAAGCATCATGACCGTAAACTGTATGTACCTTCCACTAGAAATATGTGGTGTGGTGTGGAATTCCTCTATCCTTATTCACATTGGGTTTCCTCATGGTGCCTCACTACACATTTCTACTTTGAAAATTTCACTAGGGTCCAAACTCTATGACCATAAACTAAGATCCCCAATATCCTTGTTTCATGATGATAAACTGCTTAATAACCATTGTACTTATAATATAACTCTAAACTACGCATTCTGTGTCCAACAATACGGTGTCTTCACCATAGAAGATGTCACCCCTTTGGAACTACCTACCTACCATGACACATTCAATAATTATGTGTGGCTTGATTCCCACCTTCATGGGGTATGCAGTGATGCCTGAACATTTTTTCAATGATCTTATCTATATAATTATAAACCTTTCTTCCTCCCATATTGGTTAATGTTTCTCCCAAAATCACATGGTGTGGTATGAGACCTATTCAATCCTCATTCATGTCTAGTTTACAATAGTTTTACCATGTTCCCCCTTAAGATCCCTCATTATATTCATCCTTACCGCATGAATTTAAACTGCATGGGTATGTCCCACACACATGAAATTAAACTGGTAACCAATGGTCTGAACCCCATGACCATAAACTGAGAGCTCAAAGTCTGAGAGTCATTACCTCTAAACTGTTCAAAACACCCATTGGGAACCTGACCCTCGAGGACATATCTGGTCCGTCCAGTGAATACATTCTCTCATCTCCCTACTTCTCAAATCCCCTTATTTGGGTCTTCACTATCCTTCACATCTGAAGGTTCCCCCATGTGCTATGGATGCTCAACCTCATGGCTCGCCTACCATCCCAATCAAATGTCCTAAAGTATTTTGATTGGAATTTTGAGTTAATTCTCACATTCCAAATAAGGTTAGCGAACGACCTTCATGCATGTGTTTACATCCCAGGTCACATGATATGGATACTGTGTCTCGAATATGGTCAGTAGTTATCCTCCACCATTACACCACCCCCATTGCATCCCAAATACCAAACGCTTTGATTCAAAATTTCCAAATATCATGTTTTTACAAATCTCCAACACCCATGGTGTCCTACAATCAATATGATGTTAAACTAAACTACCTCATCCCACATGATGTCAAACTATTTCATCCATACCACATGATGTTAAAATGTATGGGTCGGTCCTGCCATATGACCTTAAACTATGGCATCATCATCTTGGACACATGAATAAAAAAAATGTAGCATTGTGGTGTTATCACATGATATGGAATAACCCTTGGAACTAGGAATCCACCATTCCACTTTTCAAGTCTTTCACATGGATTTATTCCCTTATAAACACCTAGAATTTTCATACCTAGCAAGTCACTCCAAAAAAATCAAAAAAATACACCAACAAAAAAATAAAAAATAAAAAATATGTAATGTGTCTTCTCTTTGTAGATGGGTCAAATCTGCATAGTGAAATTGAAACTTTAAGAACTAAACATGGATTGTTTCCCATCCTTATGGGATATGTAGTAAGCTTGAATCATTGATATTGGGTCCATCCACAACATTGTTTCCCCCTTTTCATGTCAAATAATATTTATACTTACTTCATGATGTTAAACTACATGACACTCAATAACTAATTAGGGATTATTCCTACCCTCACAGGATACACATGGATGCCCAGACACTATGTCTATAGGCCTAGCCACAAGATCTATGGTCCAAAATCTATGAACATAAACTAGGATTCCTTAGGTCCAAACTCTATGACCATAAACTAAGAGATGATGTCCTCAATGCACAAATTTAAATTGTGACCCTACCCTAAACAAGTGTAGGATGCCCCATAATGATTATGGGATGCTTCACTTCCTCGCTATAGAGGATTTACCCCATCTGGTTTTCTATCTCACTAAATTGTTCTTCCAAAACTACATGCATATTGATTCCCATCCTTATGGGATACGTAGTGATGCTCTGGAATTTCACCATGGGCCCAGCAACAAGTTCAGTAACCTTTTCTCCCCCCTTTAGTCCCCAATTACATTCCAAACTCTATGACCTTAAACTAGGTGCCTCTAGTCCATGCTTCATGACTTTAAACTGTTGTCCAGGGTCCAAATAGTATTACCTTAAACTATGTGAAACATCTTGGTCATATGATGTTAAACTATTCCAAGTATTTTCCTTACTGTATTACAATAAAATAGATAATTATCATCCCCACATGAATGATGTAAAACTGCAGGTGATCCTAGGTCATCATCAGAGAGGTCCTTTCAAGAAACTAGGTTTGATCATGATTCAGACCGACATGCTCAAACCAATGTGTTTTTTTCATGGTGGCATAGTTCTGATAATTTTGGAATCCTTTAGAATATTCCATCACTCCACCTCCTTGATTTTCATTCCATTTATTTGGAACCTCATCCTCTTTCACATCTAAAGGAACCCCCTAACAACCTGGTCCCATGAAACTTCATCTCACCTATTATCCAGGGCCAACATTCTAGAAGATATTGGATGACATTTCGATATTTGGTCCCAAATTTTGAATACGGTCAGTGGTTCTCCCTCATTTGTTTTTCCCCATTTTAGGATAACAGTATGAATACTACATTTAAAATATAGTCAGTAGTTATCTAATGTTGGGATACCACCATCACTATGTTCTGAATATTGGGTATCTTGTTTCACACTACCAATTCCCCTATGTTCGGAATGATTCTAGTGCTCGCAACATTTATCTACTCATGTACTATAGCACATTGGGAAAGGCAAGTTGGCTATTCCAAGATCCCTATTCTCTGGTTACAACCTCCCTCATCCAAAATACTTTAGGTGGCCGGTCAACAATGGAATGCCTTGTATATTAAATAATTAATTGAAACTCTCATAGAAAGTGAATGGTTATGTGGTCGTCCCTTGTTTCTCACACCAGGCCTAAACCACATGATCTTAGGGATTTATTATTAGTTTATTCACATATCTTATTAAGTTAAAACAATAAATAAATATATATCCATGCATGTAGTTTAATAAGAATGCAAGCATGGAAACTATGTTTCATAAGTTTGGCCAAAACATAACCCTTTCAAATCTTCTCTTTTAATGGAATGCTTCAATTATTCCACTCTCTAGCGTGTGGCTTAAAAAGTTTCCTATCATTCCCTAAGATCCCTCTCCTCATCAACATCCATATATAAAATCTCATTGGGCATGATCTTCATTGATCTTTCTCAGCTCAGAGTTTGGCCACATGATGGACCGCTTGTGATTACTGCTCCTAGGAACCCACTAGTTGGACCTTCAATCATTCAACAAGATCTGATTGATTGGTAATGAATGTAGAGCACTTGTTCATGTTCTCTTCAAGGTCTTGGATTTTCTTCGTGGCCTCTTGTGGATTTATGATTTTTCTGTACTTCTTTCAGCACCAAGGATTATCCAATTTTTGGCTTCTCTCTCACACATTCTCAGAAAGGTAGTCACAGATTAGCATGTTCATTTTCTGCTCATCTTCCCCTCTAGAACATAGATCACACAAAAAAAGGCAGAGTGATCCCATTAGGCTAATCCATTCTAATTCTAAGGATTTTTTGATGAAGCGTTTGACTAGATTTCATGTTCAGCTTCAAATGTTATGACTAGTTCCGAATGCATTAGAATTAGATTCTTCTAGCTCTACTGGATTATAAAGATCATATTATGGAATGATGTCTAGGAGTTCGGTATCAAGATCTTCCTCTGGCATCACATTCAATGAGTCGGGCTCCATGTCATTAGGATGTTCCTTATCAATTGATTCTATTTTGATGATGTTTCCCCGACCAGCTCCAAGTTCCACCCAACCAGTGGCTCCCCTGCAGTCATAATCGATTTCTCATAAACAACCATGTCCAGGTTATCTTTGGTACTTGGATCTATTTTTATTGGAATCCCTCTCAGGAAAGGGGCATGGGTCCTCTAACCATTCATGCTAGAAGAATGCCCGCCACTCCGAGAGCTATTTAGAAAAGGGTTGTATCATCCAAATTGATTGAGTAGATAATAGGTATGGATCTGAGAGTCATTAAATTATAGTAATACATATCCTAATATCACCTATAGATCATCATCACTAGGATACTAGAGTGTGTCCATCCATATATGATGGTAGATTTCAAGGGTTTCAGGAATACCGCCCTTACCTCTCCAACATTGCTGGATTCCACAACTACTATTTCTCTAGATGCGGCTCCCAGTTCATGGTCCTCCACACCCGTCAATGGGGGAACTCATCATAGGATCCTCCTGCACAAGTAGATTTCATCTGAGGAGCCATGATGAAGAAAATGGGATAGTATTACACAAAGATGAGTTAGAGATTACTTCAAGAGCTGTAGTGAATCATGTAACATCCCAAGGTTTTAGAAATAGTGTTATTATAGAATGAATTCAACAATGAATTTATGTGAAACACACACTTTGATATTTTTAGGATATAGTAATAACCTAGACATTAGATATATTGTTAACACTTATGTGATTTGAATTTTCAAAAAACTGACTTACACGGTTGTGATCGATAAGATATTTAGAGTCTGATTGGACCGACTTACATTTTTGGTGAATAATAACTTACCCTTATGAATAGTAATATGACCAATGGAATAGTAAACTCACCTTATAAAGTATAAATAAAATTGTTGTTCTGTCATTTCTATTTTGAGTTTAGTGTTTCCTAATAAATATGAGGAATTTGATAAATTGATTTTTTGGGTAAAATTGTACTTTTCAGAGAGATTTAAATTATTATATCAAACTAATGTTTTATTAATGTTTATTATAATGAAATAGTATTATCAAAATAATCTAGTTTAATTAAAAATGATAAAATAATTTTTTTAAGTGTTGAAAATTTTACTATGCATTTTATGTCCACTATTATTTTTAATAAATAAGTATTTTCACAAATAAAAGTTAAAATTCTCATATTTATATAATTATTATTGTAAAATAAATTTCATTTTTTAATTTATAATGTCTATATTAGGTTATTCTGAATTTATGAGAATTTTATAAAATACTTTAGTTTTTGTGAATAGTAAAAATACGGTTGTGAAGTTTTAGTATGTTTAATGACATCATAATGATGAAAGAATTAATATAAAATTATGGTTGACCTTTGTACATTAAAATATGATACAAGGTGTCCCAATTGACCAATAACATGAGAAAATATCATGGGAAAGACCATTATTTTGTATATACCACTACTGAGGTGTCCTATAAAATTAATAAAAAATTCCCTCACTTTAGCTATAAATAACTACCCATTTATTCCAATCATTTCATTAAAAATTAATCATCCTACAATATCTGGTAGTTTTATCTCTCTAAGATTCATCCCAATGTGTCCTCAATCCCTCAAGGCCCAACCTTCATGTTTTAGTAATTACTCTACAAGATAAGGGAATCTACCACCCTTCCCTTTTTCAAGCACTCCTTTTATGTTATTCCTTTTTAATTTAGATTAGATTTTGTTGGTATATGGAATTTAATATCAAATTTACTCTCCATATTATATAAAAATTATTAGAGACACATTTTCATGTCATCAACATATTTTATTAATTTTTAAGTGACGTCGTTTGGCTGTCGAATTTTTGTAAGGGATTTCTCAACTTCTCTTTTTCTTTCAAGTTACTTTATTTTATTTTTCTATCATAAAATACCCTCATAAAAAAGGTATTTTAGATATATTACCTTATATATACTATAATATTTTCAAGTTAATGGAATATTTCAACATCATCTCAAATTTCCCCTCCTTTTATACAAAAAATGAAAACACTCTCTGAGATGTGTTAATTTATCACGACAGGTTTTCAATTTCTATTACCATCTTCATGGATGGTTATGAAAAAAAAAATTATTATTGAAACAGATAATAATATATTTATTTTATCTTATTTAATGTTATGTAATCATCATACACTCATGATGTGAAATAATAAATCAAAACAAGCTCATTGTGAGTGAAAACGATCAAAAATAATCCAAGCGATTATCATTAAAGTTTTATCTAATGATTCATCCTCAAAAAAAATATCCAAATGAATTTTATGATCATTTAACCTTATTTATTATCATTTATAACATGTAAATTCAATTATTTACTTCAATTACCATTTTACAAGAACTTCCATACTCTTATAATCAAGCAAACCAATCATGAAATCAAGGAAACAAACACTCTAGAACAACGAAATTCAATCTTATAACGTATAAATAAGGACATAAATGAACTTAATAAAACTTTAAATAATAAAATATAATTAGATAAGGTTATTAATTAGTGAATTAATCAATTTAATTTGTTTATCTAGGACATTAATGTGAAGTTTGGAAAACATTCAGACATAAGGTAAGGATTTTCTACCTGAACCTCCATTTTCATTCGGGTTACTCTTTTTTGATACTTACCTTAATGAAATTATTATTTATTCGTATGTAATACTAATAAATTATTTTTTAATGTTCTATATATGTGTACCGACCACAATCCTTCTTTATTTTATGGGGAGTTACATGCAATAAAAGGATCTTTCAAAAATGCTTTCGAAAATACAAGCCAGTTTGAAGGGAACCTCTTGAATTCTTACCTATGTTAAAGTACACTCTATAATATGTTTTTATCCACCATTATTTTTATTAAATCACTAATTTTATTATTAATAAACTATATTATTTCACTTCCGGTTTTATACAAAGATTTTTCCAAAAGAACTATTCTTTTCAAAGTAAAAGATTATTTATCTCAAGAATTACTCGATGATTTTATAAGAGTATTTTCATTTATTTTAGCACTATTGTTGAGTATTATGTATAATTTGGAATAATATATTATGAAATAATCTACCATATTTTATTTAATTGTTTTTGATTAGTTTGACTATGGATTTTCTATATTGAAACCATTCACCATATTACTCTAAATGGTTAGTGTCTATGTTTGGGGAAAGTCATTTACATTTCATATGTTTGTTTCAATATGAATGTATATATTGTTTTTGTGTATCCCCATTTATATGAGGAATTAAATGGAATTAGTAAGTTATGGGTGGGTCCCATTATATACCCTCAATACATTGGTAGGTCTCATGAGACAAAATAAATATGGACTAGGCTGAGGCCTTGCCCATATTCAGATTTTGGTTTTGGCCGAGGCCTTAATCATTTTCAAATGTCTTGGCTGAGGCCTTGATGCTATATTTCATAATTTTCGGCATTATGAATTTCCTTTATTATGAAACAAGTAATTTAAAGTCCATGAGGTTATTCGACTAGTAGAATACCCCTAATTATGCTTTATTATGGAATTATTTATTCTGCCGTTATTCCTTCCATATTATGTTCAAGTTAATTTTTAAAGGCATGGGTTTTTTAGTTATTCACCATGTATAATGTTTATG
This sequence comes from Viscum album, assembly GCA_963277665.1. NCBI lineage: Eukaryota > Viridiplantae > Streptophyta > Magnoliopsida > Santalales > Viscaceae > Viscum > Viscum album. The sequence continues at coordinate 130,346,667 of OY728163.1, forward strand.
TTTATGATGTCTTAAGTTGTATTACATACCCTTACTGATAATATGATCTCACCACTTTCCTATGTTTTATTTTCTCAGGATGTGATGAAGTAAATTTTGAATGACATGTAGGGGTAACCTAAGAGTTATGGATATTTTCCAAGGAATTTCCATATTGAATTTGATTTTAAGTTTTAATTCTGAACTTATGTATGTATTCAGTTTTCCAAAACTTCTAAACTAACTCATTCCATATGGATACAACTTTTATGTTATTTTCCAATGTAATAAATAATTCACTGGCTCCAGGCTACTAGGCTCGGGGCGTTACAGTTGGTATTAGAAAAATTTTATTAGAAAACTTGGAGACTAGATTTAGAAAATGTATATTAGATAACAAAACCCTAAAATAGACTTTATAGATAAATATACAAGAGCGTCCTAGAATTTTTTTAATGAATATATTATGTGGATATTCCTAGAAAAAACATCCTTGTTTAGATACTATAAGTGAATGTGGTTATAGAACAAATGTACCTAGGAGTAACCACTCTATCAAGGTGATTTGAGCTTGACCTGGGGTAACCTAGAACATGACAATGGCCCTTACTGTGCAACTGGTTTAACACTCCTGGGTGATATGATTAGGATAACTTTCATTTTCTTTACAAGCCATTATAAAGGGTTTAAAAGTTTATTTTTCCTCAAAGAAATGATGTTTATGATTGTGAGATTAGCTATGCATTTTATTTAAATTTTGTTAAGTATTTTTCAAGTTGAGACTTTAAATTATGATTCCAAACAAAATCCTATGTGTTCCATTATTTAGAAATAGTGCCTATTGGATAGAATGGAAATTGTATCACTGTACGTATCCCATGTAGGGATTTTCCTCCTTTGAAAGATAATGATATTGGTACTGGAGCTATGAATGGTGCTTAGAAACTTATAACTATATTGGGACAACTGACTCTGCTTAGGAACAATAACCTTACTCGTATGGAGCACCGTGAACCACAACATGGGGGAGCGATGTTATACCACTTTATGCTACAATAACCTCTTCTATTTAATGGGAATACAAACCCATTCATATCTAATCAATGGATAAGTTCTTTAGAGAAGATATTTCTCACTTGGGGATGTAATGAATGTGATAGGGTTGTCATGGTAGTTTATCATTTATCAGGAGATACTGATAAATGTTGGTCACTAATTCAAAACAAAAATGAGGAGGAAGAGATTTAAAAATATGTAATGGAGGGATTTTAAGTAAATATTATTAGAAAAATACTTTTCTCGTGAATAGTGAGCAGATATGGAAAGGTAGTTTTTGAATGTGAGGAAAAAAGAGGATGAGAATGTTTCAAAGTATGAAGCTAACTTCATAAGGTTAAAAAGGCAAGCCACAGACTACATACCTAATCCAATGAGAAAGATTGATCGATTATTTGATGTTTTAAACCCATTCCTATGAAGGGTACTAGTCTCTCAATGTTTCTCATCATATGAAGATATTGTCTCCTAAGCTATCAAGACAGAGAAAGAATTATCTAATTCTTATGAATTTAAGGTAAAATAAGAGAATAAGAGGGTGATGGAGGATAGAACAGGTAAAGGGAAGAATAAAAAGGGGAATTTTCCAATAGGCGATACTTGTGGAAGGAAACACCTGGGTGCCTTATTAAAAGGAAAAAGAGTGTGTTACATGTTTGGATAGAAAGGCCAACATGCTAGTGATTTAAAGTAAAATAAGGAAGATATCAATGATCAATTCTCTAATTTTAGGGAGAAAGGACACTATGCTAATGATTTTCTAAATAATCAAGGAAATGTTCCTCAGAAAAGGCCAAGGGAGAAATGTCAATGTTATGCAATCACAAATGTTTAAGTTAAAGTTTCTAAAAATGTGGTGGCAGGTACTATAATAGTTTCCTCAAATTTATCCAATGTTTTTTTGATTTTGGAGCATAAAACTCCTTTATAAATTCCCAGTTTCTCTAAAAATTATATATTTACAATTCTCCTTAACAAGGGAGTTTTCAGTAAAAACCTCTAAGGGAAGTCTCACTGCAACAAAGATGTGTCAGGAAGTCCCCATTATGTCATATAAATATGATTTATCTATTGATTTTATTTCCATACTTATGGTCAAATTTGACACAATCCTTGGCATATATTTCCTTTCAAAATATGATGTAAAAAATCTATTATAAGAATAAGGAAATTATGATTTGTGAGGAAGGTGTAGAATCCAATATCTTTAGAGAAGAAACGTTATCATTTGATTATTATCTAGATCCACCCCCAATAGATATACTTAATTAAATTATTGAAGAGGATGAGAATTCAATATCAGTGGGTGAGGAAAGAAATCTCAAATTGATAATTTACCTATTGTGAAAGAATATATTGATGTTTTTCCAGAGGATTTACCTAGACAGCCTCTAGAGCAGGAAGTTGAGTTATCTATTGATTTAATTTCTGGCTCAAGGCCTAAATAAATTCTCTTTATAGAATGGACACTGTATAATTAGTTGAAATAAATAAATAACTAAAGGAATTGAGTGATAAAAGATTTATTCTCCCTAGTGTTTTTCCATGGGGAGACTCTATTCTTTTCATTATGAAGTAAGATAGAACTATGAGGTTGTGAATTGACTACAGGGAGATCAATGCTATTATAATAAAGAAAAAGTATCCCCTACCTCACATTGATGATTTATTTGATCAACTTAATGGAGCCCAATATTTTTTGAAGATTGAAATTAGATCTAGATATCATCAGTTGTGTGTGAGGAAGGAAGATATTCAAAATACATCATTTTGAACTAGGTATGGACATTATGAGTTTACATTAATTCCTTTTTGAATGAAAAATGCACCCACTATTTTCATGGATATAATGAATAAGGTTTTTAAGGAATATCTTGATGATATTTTTGTGTTTATTGATGATATCTTGGCATAATCTAAAAGGTATGAAGATCACAAGAATCACTTGTGCATTATTCTGAAGACTCTTAAAATAAACGAGTTATATAGGATGTTTAGAAAGTGTGAATTGTGGCTTCAAATAGTTTCTTTTCTTGGCCATATTTTCTCTAAAAATGGAATCATAGTTGATCTTGAAAAGACAAAGGCAGTTCATGAATGGACTACTCTAACGAAAATAACTGAGGTATGTAGTTTTATTTGTTTAGAAAGTTATTATTAGTGTTTTGTTCAAAAATTCACTCGATTAGCCAACCCATTAACCAAGTGTACTTTTAATGGGGTTATGTTTTTATGGACAAAAAGAATGTGAATAATTTTTTGAATAATTGAAGAGGAGATCAATGGATGCTCTGATCCTGACTCTACCATCGGGGAATGGTGGATTCGTGATCTATAGCGATGCATCTAAGAAAGTAATTGGTTGTGTCCTAATGCAGAATGATATATTTATTACCTATGCATCAAGGTAGTTAAAAATAAATGAACATAACTATCTAACTCATGATCTTGAGTTAGCAGCTATAATATTTTCTCTGAATATATGGAGACATTAGAACTATGGTGAAAGATGTGAGATATATACTGATCACAAGAGCTTGAAATATATCTTCTCACAAAAAGAACTCAACATGAGGTAATGTCGATGGATTGAGCTACTCAAGCATTAATATTCTTCCATACATAACCACCCAAGAAAAAAAATAAGGTGGTTGATGCATTGATTAGGAATGATCATGGAGTTCTAAACAAAATGAGAATTGACAAGTATCCTAGGTGCATGGATCTAGAGAGGATAGATATGTAAATCTTCAAAGAAGTTGAAAAATCATTACATTTTCAATTGTTTTTCCAACCATATTTATTATAAAGGATTAAAACTTCTCAGCTTGAGGATTAGAATTTTCAAAAGAAAATTAAAGGTGTGAATGATGGGAAGCTGGCTGATGTCGTGTGTGAGGATAAAATTCTAAAATTTTGGAAGAGGATTTGTGTTCCCTCTACACCCGAGCTGAAAAGGGTGTTATTGGATGATGCTCATAATTTTAATTTTCCTATACATCATTGTAGCATTAATATGTATAGATATTTTAAGGAACATTTTTGGTGGGATAACATGAAGAGGAAAATTGTTGATTATGTATCAAGATGTTTAGTCTGTCAACAGGTGAAGGCTGAAAGACAACATACTAGAGGAGTCATGAAACCACTACCTATTCATAAATGGAAATGAGATGACATAACCATGGATTGTTTCACCAGATTACCAAAAACTCAATGAAATAATGATGCAATATGGGTAATTGTTGATTGACTTATGAAATCTGAACATTTCCTCGCTATAAGGGAGGATTTTACACTAGAGTGCCTTGCAAGAATCTATATCAATGAAGTTATAAGACTTCTTGGAGAACCTATTTCAATAGTTTATATTCGTGATCCTAGATTTACTTCAAAATTATGGAAAATTATTTAGAAAGAATTGGACACTGATCTTTATTTGAGTACTATTTATCACCCCCAAACTGATAGGCAGTTATAAAGGAATATCCAAACTTTATAAGACATATTGATATCATGATAACATTACTTTCAAGTTATGTGGGATCAATATTTACCCATGGTGGAGTTTTCCTACAATAATAGTTTCCATTCCAATATTCAAATGGCACCATATAAAGAATTGTATGGAAAGAGATGTTGTACACCAACTTGTTGGGATGAAGTTGGTGAAAGGAAGCTTGTGGTCCAAGAGCTTGTGGAGGAAAGAACAAAAAAGGTAAAGACTATTCAAATATATATCAAAGTTTCTCAAAGTTGTAAAAATAGCTATGCATATAATCAAATGAAGGATTTGGAATTTCAACAGGGAGGCCACGTTTTCTTGAAAGTATCTCCATGGTAGGGTGTTATAAGATTTGGAAAGAAAGGGAAACTGATCCATATGTACATTGGTCCTTTTGAAATTCTAGAGAGAATTGGAGATGTGGATTATCATTTGTAAATTCCATCTAGACTTTCTAAGGAACACAATGTGTTCCATGTCTCATTATTGAGAAAGTACATGCTAGACCCAACGCATGTCCTCACTTCTAAAGGTATAGAATTGGAACATGACTTATCTTACTATGAAGATCCTATCCAGATTCTGAACACTAAAGAATAAGTGTTGATGAATCAGATGTCTTAGCTGGTAAAGGTACTTGGGAAAAATCATAAAATCAAGGAGGCAACGTGGGAGCCTGAGGAACTTACAATGAAGACCTACCCAAATCTTTTTATGTGGTAACATTCTGGTAATTTAAAGGAAGAAATTTTTGTAAGGGGGAAGAATGTATCACCCCAAGGTTTTACAAATAAATTTATTATAGAATGCATTCAAAACTGAGTCTATAAGAAAAAACACTTTGATATTTATAGGAGATAGTTATAAACTAGTTTTTACATATATTCTATATACTTCTGTGAATTGAATTTCGAAATACTTACATCACGGTTGCGATCAGTAAGATATTTAGAGTCTGATAGGATCAACTTACATTTTTGGTGAATAGTAATTTACCTTTATGAATGATAACTTATCCTTATAAATAGTAATATGAACTATGTAATAGTAACCTCACATAATAAAGTATAAATAATTTTTTTTCCATCATTTATATTTTGAGTTTAGTTTTTTCTCAAAAATATAATAAATATAATAAATTTATTTTCTGGGTAAAAATTGTACATTTCAGAGAGATTTAAATTATTATATCAAACTAAGGATTTATTAATGATCATTATAATGAAATTTTATTATTAAACACTCTTTTTTTAATTAAAAATGATAAAATAATTTTATTTTGTTAAGTGTCGTAAATTTTACTATGCATTTTATGTCCGCTATTATTTTTAATTAATAAGTATTTTCATAGATAAAAGTTAAAATTTTAATATTTAGAGAATTATTATGATAGAATAAATGTCAATTTTAAATTCATAACATTGATATTAGGTTGTTATGAATTTATGATAATTTTATAAAATACTTTACTTTTTCTTGAATAGTAAAATTACAGTTTTGAGTTTTCATTTTGTTTAATGACATCATAATGATGAAATAAGTAATATAAAATGTTGGTCAACTTTTTTACATTAAAATATGATATTATGTGTCCTAATTTGTTGATACCATGGGAAAATACAAAGGGAAATCCCATGGTTTTACATATACCATTGCTGAGGTGTCCTCCAAAATTAATAGAAAATTCCATCACTTTAGCTATAAATACCCACCCATTTATTCCATTACATTCATTCCAAATTCATCAAACTTGAATATTTTGTAGTTTTACTTACCTAATAGTCCTACCAAGGTGTCAAAAATCCCCCCAAGATCCCAACCTACATGTTTTAGGAGTTATTCTACCAGATAAGGTAATCTACCAACCTTATCTTTTTCAACCACTCCTTTTATGTTATTCCTTTTTAATTTTCATTCGATTATATTGGGATTTTTAATTCCATATATAAATTAATTTAAATATTATGTAAAAATTATTAGATACACATTTTTCTCTCATCAACATATTTTATGAATTTTTAAGTGATGTCGTTAGATTGCCGAATTTTCGTAAGGGATTTATCAACTTCTCCTTTTCATTCAAGTTCATTTCTTTTATTTTTCTCTCCCAAAATCCCATAATACAAAAGGTATGATAACTCTATAACCTTAAATATAATTTAATTTTGTTATTATAATGGAATAATTCATCACCATCCCTCATTTCCCCTCCTTTTATACAAAAACTGAAAACACCATTTGAGATGTGTTAATTTATCACGATGAGTTTTCAATTTCTATTACCATCTTCATTGATAGTCATGAATCAATTTTTATGGTTTTAACAGATCATAATATATTTATTTTATGTTATTTTATGTTATTTAATCATCATACTCACATTATGTGACATAATAAATCAAAAAAAACTCATTGTTAGAGAAACCACTCAAAATTATCCAAGCGGTTATCATTAAAGTTTTATCTAATGGCTCTTCCTCACCCAAAATATCCAAATGACTCACATAATAATTTAAACTTCTATATGATCAATAATTAAATTTAAATTCCATTATGTACTTTAATTACCATTTTTAATGAACTTCCATACTCTTATAATCAAGCGATCTGATCATGATATCAAGGAAACGAACACTCCGATACGATGAAATTAAATCTTATAACTTATCAATAAGAACATAAATGAACTTAATAAAACTTCAATGAATCAAATATATATAGATAAGGATATGAATTAGTCAATTAATGGATTTAATTTTATTATCTAGGACATTAAGGTTATGTGCAGAATACATTCAGGCATAAGGTAAGGATTTTCTACCAAATCTTCCATTTTAATTGAGGTTACTTTTATTCTCTACTTATCTCAATGAAATTATTATTTATTATTATGTACACCTCATAAATTCTGTTTTAATTTTCTATATATGTGTACTAACCTTAATTATTCTTTATTTTATGGTAAGTTACATGATTTAAAAGTATCTTTTAAAAATTATTCCCGAAATACAAGCCCATTTCAAGGGAACTTCTCAAATTATCACATATATTCAATTACACTATATAATCAGATTTTATCCACCATTAGTTTTCTAAAATATCTCATTTTTTATGAAAAAACTATATTATTTCAATTTTGGTTTTATACAAATATTTTTCCAAAATAACTCTTCTTCTCAAATTAAAAAAATATTTATCTCAAGAATTACTCGATGATTTTATGATAGTATTTCCATTTGTTTAAACACTCTTGTTGATTATTATGTATAATTGGGACTAATATTTTATGATATCATATACCATATTTTATTTAATGGTTTATTATTAGTTTGATTATGGATGTGCTATCTTGAAACCATTCACCACATTACTCTGAATGGTTAGTGTCTATGTTTGGGTAAAGTTATTTACATTTAATATGCTAGTTTTAATATGAATGTATATATTGTTTATGTTTATCCCCATTTATATGAGGAATACATTGGAATTAGTTAGGGATGGGTGAGTCCCTCTATATCCCCTCGATGCATCAGTAGGTCTCATGAGACAAAACAGATATGAAATTGGATGAGGCCTTTCCCATTTTTAGATATCGTTTTCGTTGAGTCCTTAATCATTTTCAGATGTATTGGTTGAGGCCTTGACAGTATATTTTATAATGTACATAATTATGCATTTCCCTCATTATGAAACATGTAATTGATATTCCATGAGGTTTTTCGAAAATTATAATACCCATGATTATTCTTTATTATGGAATTATTTATTCATCCCGTATTCCTTCCATATTATCTTCAAGTTAATTTTTAGAGGCATGTGTTTTTTACTTATTCACAATGTCTAATGTTTATGTTTACGATATCTTCTATTGTATTTATTTCCCTTACTGAGCATCTGAGCTCACCCCTTTCTTATTTTTTTTGTTTTCCTAGGATGCGAAGAAGTAAATTATGAATGAAATATAGGGGTAACCTAGGAGTTATGGATGTTTTCAAAGGAATTTCCATATTTTATTTTATTTCAAGTTATAATGTTGAACTTTAGTATGTTTCTAGTTTTCCAAAACAGTTAAACTAATTCATTACTTCAGGATATGAATTCTTTTAATTATACAAATGTTATAAATAATGCACCAGCTCTAGGAAACTAGGGTCGACATGTTACAAACCCACCCAGAGAAGTTCCCTTCGGGGACACTATCTCGTCTTCATCTAGAGAGGCTCCCCTCAAAGTTATTTCCTTGTCACCCTTTAGAAGTTCCTCCTCATCGACCTCTTCTCCCATGATACATATCAATTGTCAGGAAAGGGGAATGTTTCTACAAGTTGATCCACTGACAACATTGAAGGGAGGGGATTCATGTTCACTAGCACCCTCACTCGATTTTTCATGGGTTGTGCAGTTTCTTGGGAGTGAAATAGTTTCTCTAACTCTATCATTAACCATATCCCCTCAACTAGGGATTCATTGAAACCTCCCTTGGAAAAGCTAATTTCTACCAGCTCCATCTAATACCCATTCAATTTCTACCATAAGTCGTCGATGTTGGGGACCTGCTTGTAGGTGTCCCATTATTTCCAAGATTCTAGATAGATGGCGGCGTGAGGAATTGACACATAGCGCAAATGATTCCTAGAAGCCTATGTAGGCATCTTGTGGAAACCCCTTGATGATTCCCCTATCTCCCAGGTCCTCTTGGATGAATCCACTAAGTCTGGCATTGCTTCTTCCATTTCTTCACCTTCAGTCAGTGATGGTTTGCAATTTGTTGCCTTGATTCCCACATCTTTTCACCCTGGAACACATCAACACCACCGTCACAATGTACCCTCACTGCCACTCGACCACAAATTCAAGGTGTGGGGACCACTCTTTTGTTGGCCTATATTGTTGGCTGATTCAACCTCTCACCTAGATACACATCTACCCAGCACTATGCATACTCATGAATTAACTGAAATGCAGTGGTGGGTGGTAGAATATCATCCAAAAGATTCCCATCCTATAGTGGGAACATCATCAAAAGAAACCTCATCATGAATGAGTGGTCCTCATGGATCACTTCCAGGTACACCCTCAGGGTTATCCTCTACCTACATTTGAATTGCCTTGAAAATTGGTGTGGGGTATATGGTTCACATATTGGTTCACAATCCACATACTCCACTAGTATTCCTCCTTGAATGGAAAACATATATAACCACTTATCTATGATATCTTTACATGTGTCGGTGAATGCTACCGTTGATAGGGGGAATGGATAGAAAATGAATTGGGATACTCTCTACATCATGCTCAGTGTAGCCATAGATTTCTACTTGAGTGGAAAAATCCCTACAATGTTTAGAATTGTTTCTAGAAAACATATCCCAAGAGGGGATATGGGGTTGAGGTATTCATAATCCTCTATATTCTCTTCCACCAAACTATATAAAAACTTGAATGCTCTATAAACGCATAATGAGATATTCACCTGACTGATGTTACAAAGAAAATTGAACAACTTCTCTAGCACCAGGATTCCCAGATTGATGCATGGCCCATAAGACAGCTATACCGCCATGATGAATGTGCTTGAATGAACCCCCATGTGCACATCCTTCACAAGCAGCATCCAATAATAGATCAATTATGAGATGAATCTGGCCAGCCTGAATATTGGTCGATGCTCGTCCTTGAAACTATATCCCCACAGTTTCTACTGGCTATCCTCCATGATCCTCTAGTAGGATTTGTACTTGCCTTGATGAGCTCCCCTTGGATAGGTGCGAGGCCTCATTGGTCGTTTATGTACTGGAAAATTCAGGAAATATCTAAACCAATACTTGAAGTGGACATCCATGGTGTTCTTCTTATCATTGTTAGAGATTAAAACTAGGTTCAACAATGCCTTTTCTTGAGGTGGGATCTATTATGAAACCTCCCAGACATTCTCAGTAGGGAGGAATTCATCACACATCACCCAAATATCAAGCCCCTAGAAATATGATTGAGATCCTAGAGACTGATGCCAACCTCACCGTGATGAAAATGGAACGTGTTAGTATTCAGTGATCACCAGCATAGCAATTCTGGTATAATTTTCTTTGGTTGAGAGACATGGAATTGGAAATACCATGCTACTTTGTATAGGCCTAATCACCTTAGAAATATTTTGAATTCTGAAAAATATAGATTCACCCAGTAGACCTAGGCCCACTCCTCCATGACGTTTTCTCCCTAGAGTAGATCTGAGCTTTCTGTCCACCCCTTGTCTAGGTTCCCAAGTCCTACCTTGATGATTGTATTGTAATATAGTGGGGATGTTCCCTTCTCTAACATCTTTCCAACAATAATGTTGAAACGATTGTAGAGTAAGTGTGTTGTGATAGGGGTATGGTTCATCCTGATATGGCCATCAGCGACTCGATACCACTGATGTTGTCTTGGTGTGCCCCTAAACCAGTAGGCTGGTTTATATCTACTTTCCTTAGGAATAATGATGTCATACGGCAATACAAAATCATACAGTGACAACCTCTTTCATAGGGGGTATTCTATCTGGGGATCTGACAGTATCTATATTAACTATTCATGGTCAGAATGACTCTGAACATATTCCCCTATCAATATATTTTTCTCCATTACCTCCCTATGGGCGGCGTTAACTATAACCTCTTGAAAAAATTATAGAGCATCCATTAGCCAAATACTTGGAGAATTTTTTGAGTTTGTTCACAGAGTTCATTCACGAAGATCTATCGTGAAGCTCTACCAGGAACCAGTAGTTTTTAGAGCAGCCCTATCCTCAACGTGCATCAAAAAATAGTAGCGAATCGAAATTCCCAGTTCTCTAGAAGGAATTCGCTATGGAAAGTACAATGAGAACTGGTTTGTGAAGACACATTCGCTTGGTGGATCGCTTCATGGAAAGAGATATTTGGAACCATCATTCACAGAGATCTCATATAGACCCTAAGCCCCTATGCACCCTATTTATAGGTGATGTACAAATAGATATTCGTGGAAACCTTCTCCCACCAGAGCTTCACACCATGCCACCCACACATGCTTCATGAGACAACTTTGTGAGATGATGAGTGTTTTGACGATTTACCCTCATAATCCAACCATATTTTCCCTCTACTCCCATTATTGGGGGGGGATTAGTTGGCACCGAAAATCATGTTACTAAAGGAATAAACAAATCCATGGCTGGTTAGATCTAATCTGAACTAAAATGGCCCCAAATTCATCAAGGGAGTATATTTATTGAAGCTACTGCATAGATATTCCTCACCCCCGTGACCACGAGCATTTGTGATGGTGTCTCTACGAGTCCGACGAGCACCGTGATTGTCACAATGGAAATTGAAGGTCCCTCCATGTGTATGAAAAAGTACAACATAACACTTACCCTTCACGATATCCCTTTCTCTTCACAACGCCTTGTTTTTCTTCATGGCGAGCCCTGTGAGTACCATGAACACATGTTGACTATAAATAGATGGCTAACCCATCCCCCATAATTATTGTTACCTTGACCTTTCACTTTCCAAGATCTCATTTCTTGAATCACATCGCGAACCTAAAAATGGATTGCCCAAGGCACTTGAGCATCGTGATCCATGTCCCCTTTGTTCTTCTTTCCCATACCTATGACAGGGATACCCTTCGCAAATGTCTCCACCCTTTACAAATGAGGGATCCCCTCAGGTTTCTTGAGGCTCTAAAAAGCATTAAGCCTTCACATAGCACTCTTATAATAATGATCCCTATGCTATGGTAAGTCCATACCCTATAAAGGTCATTCCTTTATAAAAAAATCTTCCATCAAGAAGTACCTTCCCTTTGTGAAGCACCCTTTCTTCTTGAAGCTCATTTTATTCACAAAACACACCTTTTTTGATCCCACTAGCTTCTGACCATCCTTTCCAATATGGACCTCCAGGCTTGTATGAAGTGATTTTGTGGTTCCACATGCGGTGATTCATGTTGCTTTTCCCTACCTTATGCTTCTTCACATAGGTATGGTAAAATTTATAGATTCTTCACATAGCTATGCTAACAAGGACCTCAAAATTGACCACCTATCCACATCACCCCTGTTAGATATTACTTATTCCTTCCCTTCCCCAAGTGTGGGTTGGTACAAGTTATGTAAGTACATGGGATGAGAAGTGAGTCCTCATTATCCGAGTTATAGGTTGTTAAACTAAAAAGTAACCACTTCCTCGACACATGATATTAAATTGTAAGTTCCCACATGCGTAACATGTCAAATATGATCAAATAGAGGATGGTGTTGGGGATCTTTTTTACTTCCCACCTTCTCAATCCACTCTCTCACCCTTTTGAGTTTTTCACCATGTGATCCTCATCCAGTATTCATGTAAGCCTTGAACTACCTCTTTGAGACTAAATTATTTAGTAAGTCCCAATATCCATCACCTTGGGATTTTATCCATGCATAATACCCACACAATCCCTCATGGCTGCACCTTTTAGTGATAAGATCATCAATTCTATTGTTACCTCTTATTTCTCACACCTAGCATGACTCACATGGGATTAGAGTAACCGTGACCATTATATCTTATTTAGGATGATAGCCATGGGTAAGCCCCATTCCCCTCATTATTCATAATGTTAAATTGAAAATCTTAACTACATGGATTTTGATCTCTATCATTTAAACAGAGAATCCTCTCTAAGGTTCAATCATGTCACTCCCCATAATCCATTTGTTCCATATATTTAATGTCGTCTCACTCATCCTACAGGATGATAAACTGAATGCTCTGAACTACATGGGGTTTGATCCCTTTTAGGTTTGTAGGAATCCTCTATGAGGTTCAGTCCCAACCAATGGTAAACTATGGTGATCCTCTTAAGGACATACCCTCCTGATGGGATATTTTCCCTTTTTGGGACACAACCCTCAGATCCATCCATGAGAGGTGTTTTGATCCATTTTCCTAGGAATATAACTATGCTTAAGCCTTGAACACTAAACTATACTCCTCCAACCAATATTGATCCACTTGTGAAGGGTATCTAACAATGCTTAAGCCCCTGGCTGGTTTTTGGGTCGTTGTCCATTGTGTACAACCTGATTCTATGCTTCCATCCTGAATTACATGGGATTTGATCACTACATTTCAAATAGGGTAAGTAGGAATCCTCTCTAAGGTCCGATCCCAACACCCATTCCTATCCAGATCTTTCCCCTAGGATTTTATGTTTGGGGAGGATCATATACCAACCTAGAACTTTTACTTCCTTCTGGTCCCCATACATGCGTTTATTCTCACGAGCCACCTTCTTAGGTGTCCAATCGCTCCACCTCCTGAACTATGTGGACATTGATTCCCAGGTATTTTGATACATAGGAAAAAACTCTGATGTTCAATATTATCACCTTATGAATTCAATTCATTTCATAATTAGTTCATCTATATTCATCCTGACTCTTTTCTGAGATTTCACATCCCGATGGGATCATGCCACCCACTTCCTTACTGCTTCTCAAAGCCCTCAGGTAGCTAACCACCCATAATCCCCACAAATCATATCCATAAAACCAAGAGTGATCCCCTTGTGAAGGTTAGATAAACATGTGTAAGCCCCAAATCACCCTTTCTAAATATGTGGGTTTTGATCCTGTCTCCTAAACAGGGTGCGCATGAATCCTCAATAAGGTTCAATCCTAGCCAATATTAAATCTTGGTGTCCCCCTCATTGGGGGACACCTTCCATGATCCACCCTTAGTGGTGTCCAGTTCAGCCCTTATAGTGTGAAACCCTACCTTTATAGGACATATAACTCCCAGGACATCCCTCATTAGGCGTTCTGATCCATCCATTTGGTAAACATTCCAGGTGATCTCTTCAAGGGACATTCCTATCTGATTCACTTTCATTGGTGTTCTAATCAGTTTCATCTATCTCCAATAGATGTAAAACTCGTACAATTCCCTGTGTTAAACATGGGAATCATAGAAAATTCTTGGATACATGCCTCCTGTATAAGATACCATTTGATTGATATTGTATTACTTGGGGTTCTGTTCACTTGAGAAGCCCTCTGATGGGGAAGAATACACGTGTTCGAGTTGTTTAGAATCCAGACATTCCATCGATGCCCAGTATGGCTACTCTCCCAACCAAAGATTTTTGGCATGACTTAACACTTTGGAATGTCCTGATAGAAGCTGTGTAATTAACCGACATCCATAAAGATATGACACCAGTAGTGAGTTTCAATAACAATGTCTTAATCTCTAAGGGATACCCGAACTGGGCGACGAATTTTGAGGAGGAATCCATGAAAGGATAGACTGACATCCCATCATCCCATTTTTCTCAAAGAGGAAACATCTATAGAAGAATTTATGGATATTTCCCACCTTTTGAAAGTGGGAATGTGGGGAAGCAATGTTGTTGCTAGCGAGCGTCAACCCGCCTCAGGCGGCGCACCTTGACAGAAAGTGTCAGAAACATGGTTGTAAACCTATACTCAAATGGAAGGAGCATACCCCATGAATGGAAGTCCATGACCCAATACCCATGGGGTGGGTACTGAAAACCATAATCCCATATAGGGGACCCACACCTCACCGGTTAACATGTGATAGATGAGGGGAAACTGACCCCAATGGATATTCCCTATCCTGTATGAGTTCTTATGTGGGTAGAACACTAACTCATCAAATAGACAATATCATGACCACATGTAAATCTAGAATGAGGATATATGAAAACTGTCTAAATAAAACCTTAATCATCATAAAATTGAGAGAGATACTCTTGGAAATACCACACATCTGTGAGTATTATCAAGGCTCTCATCTTCTGAAATAGGTCTAATTTATACCACTACTAAAAGAATTACTATAAGGGAAATAAATATCCTTAATTTCATAGAATCCACATCTCAGTTGGACATAACTCCATAAAATCAACAAATACACTAACCACTACATGATTCATAGACCAATAAAACTATACCATGTAGTCAATTCTATAAGATCCCAATTTAGTCAGCCAGATTATCAGAGTCATTGTATAGAAATGAATTACTCACCAAACCCCAGTCAGATTCTTTTACCTGATAAAAAATACTAAAATTCACAAGTATTATCACCCCACATGTCCAAAACCAAAACCACAAGGCACCTACCTCCAAAAATTTTCAAAAGGAAGAACCTGCTCTGATACCACTTTATCATGACATGACCCACTAGGGCCCCTCCTAGAATGAAAGAAAGTCAAGTATGACACCCCAAGACTGCCTCCAATAGGCTAGGGGATGGTGACTAGCATTGAAAGGAAAATAACATAAAATAGAATTCTTTATCCTAAACATTAATCATGTGATAAAATCCACCCATACACTTAGAAATAACAAAACCACGTGGGATATAAATATAACCAGCTATTAAATAAAACATGAATGAATACCTTATAACCTTCCAGTGAGATATAAAGTAAATGAAGGAAATGGGATAAAAATACAAGGCCCAAAAAACTGGAGGTACACTCTATCTATATCCAATAGAAAAGTGATTCCACTATGTTGTGTCATCCTCTACTCAGAGCATCATTCACGATGAACCTCATCAGGTGAACACATACTCTCGCTCAACTAGCTCTAATAGCCCTTCTATATCAACACCCTCAGAAGATATCTTCAACCTATACACCATAAATATAAACACACCAATTTTAGGTCCCTTATACCCGTTAGTGGTGAGTATAAAAATACGCATAGGAAACTCTAAAAAAAATGGGAAATAGGGCCATAGGTCAACACACAAATAAATCCAAACCAAAAAACCACACAATACAACCCAATAAAAACACCAACTCTAAGAGAGGGTTTCACTTGGATCTTTCATAATATTACCACCCTCTCAGACAAGGGAAACTAGGGAAACCCCAATAGATTTCTCATATGTGTTGTGCGAACACCTGAACATGTTCCATCTTATGAGGAGTGAAGCATCTATGAAGAGTTTTGTTACCAAACAACCCAAACCTCATGACAGGGGCTCTATGAAACTATATACTATCATAGAAGAACGACACCCCACTCTTTTGGGGGATTCCATCTTCAATAATAGATAATATATAATCACTCCTTGAATTAGCATATGATCTTAGGATATATATTTAAATCTAGGTATCGCACAAAAAATTCAGCACAGGCATCGGTCCTTACAGTCTGGTGAAAGAGACCATCATGGATGTTTTTAAAATGCAGATATATCTACCTCAGTTATAACCCAAGATACATCATGTGTGCGAGAGATAAAGAGAGATAGAGATAATATTTATATCATTTAAAAACTACTATCTATGGTGACTCTCTTGACCAAAGAGTTAACTTTAAGCTCTCTTGACCTTTATAACCCAGCCACATAAACCAACACAAAACACCAGGGTGCATGGGAAGAATAAGATTCCTCCATGAGTCCCATGTTAACTAAGACTTGTCAAACTACACTATAGTGAAGAGGTAACTATGGACACCTAGCTGAACACTGACATTAATTCCCCTTCATCCTCATAGGAAACCGTAGCTGCCAATAACCCCATGAGGCGACCATTCATTAAAAATACATGAGGATCCCACAAATGAATTTCAATTAAACCATGGAATATATATATATATATATATTCTCAATCACTTGAACCTCATTATCATTAGTAAGGGGTTAATATTATCAATTGATACCGAATATCTATTCCAAATATCGCTAATAGTGAAGAATACATCACCATCATGTTATACATGGAAATATACTTGGAATATACTCTAATTATGTATTACTCTAGTTCCAGTGTGATAAATCATGAAAACGTAGAAGATTGGGAATGTAGACAACATGTACCGGGAGTGCATAGTGTGTTATCCAAAAACATAACTTTGATCATGTCATCATACTAACCAAGTGTGTGATTCCCTAGTACAGAATGTGTCCCTATACTATATGAGGTGTGGGGTACACTGGTACCTATTCATGTTCTATCTCCCAGGTTGTGTTGTGGTTCTTAATAGGTTGTGTACAAGTACACAAAAAAGTGTTATAGATCTGTGTCAAGATATGTACATGGCCAGACCCCATGTCATGTCTCGAGGGTTTCTACTTAGTGGTATATCATACCAACACATCATACAGACCCCTTCTATAACCAGGGATGAATAAATGTGCTACAAGGAATGTGTTATTGTGACCAATTATAGTGTTGTTGAAAATTTCAGATATAGTTCATATTCGATCAACCCAAAAACTCTCAAAAATCAATATAAAACAAAAAAAAGATAAATTGAAGGAAAATATAACCTATACTATAAAGTAAGATAAATTTAAGAATCCAAATGAGGCATAATTGAAAATTAATAATCCCTACTTCGTGGTTGATTGTGGGAGCTACATTATTGCATGTTTCTAATGCATAATTCATGTTTGATGCATCTAGATTTGAATTATAATAATCCCAAGATGAAGTGTTACTCTTCGATTTCCTCCTCAACTATCCATGTCATGAATAGAGAAAGTGGAAGAAACTGACTTCGCGTATGTGTATATGGAGAGGGTTGATAAAATATAGTTTTAATAAAATATATCCCTAATTAAAACTTTAAGGTTACCCATAAATAAGAACATCTATGGCTCATAACCATTTTCAAACTCACTCCTTTAAACATGGTTTTAATGACCACAAACACTAAATTATGTTTCTAACTTTTTCATTTCCAAAATATTTGCATATATATTTTAGATACTTTTCTAGGAAGTTTATAGATCAAACGAAGGGTTAAAACAAGGTGTGGAGGACCTTATGGAATACCTATACCTTCAGGTGCCAAATAATATCAGGTGGGAGATGTAAATAACTATAGTTCAATTATGTTTCCACTGTCTATCTGATGACAACCACTAGTAATATAGTGGCATCCAAACAAAAACAAATAGTCATTTTGGTTGACCCATGTGACTTAATTTGATTCAAAATGAATCATATCGACCCTTAAAGGTTCTATAATGGTTATAAGGCTATTAGGGGATATAAATACTCCCCCATGGGTTATTATATGCAAATTATTTCCTTGAAGATTATTTTAGATCTCCATTGTACCAATTTTCTTCATTCTCAAGCTCTCTTGTTCTCTTATCACACTTCCTCTCACTCTTCCTATTGTATTCTTTCTATAGGGTTAAGAGTGTGACTTAAGGGGATTATATATATAAATTTTTTACATTTTTATTTTCTTTGGTGCTAATTACCACTATTCGTAAGGGTTTTGGTGCTCACTACTATTGAGTGTGAGGGGTTTAGTGAAAACTACCTTTTAAAGTGTGGTATATTAGATTTCTAGACACAACCACTAAAAGGCTATCATGTTTCTTACTATAATTGTTAAAAAGAAATGGATATTGTGTTTATTGGTACAACCACCAAAAACCAAGGGTCTTTCATTTTTAAATGGGTTTCTTGATATAACTACTAAAAATCAAGGGCGATTGTATTTTTTGATACAAACTTTAAAAGGGAAGGGTTTAGAATAAAACCTATCAAGTATTTTGAGGGGTGGAAACATAGGGATCCCTTTTTAGATTATTTCCAAACTCTTGTGTCTTGTATATTAATTTTATATTTATTTATATCTTAACTCTACTAATTTTTGTTTATAGATTTAGTTTTTTTATTTTTTATATTCGAAGGTTTAATTTCTAAAAAGTTTTAAAAAAGATCTCCCTCTTTTATACTTTAATCAAAACAAAAATTTGTATTAGATCTGATGTTGATTTCAAAAACATAACCAGTTTTAAGGAATAATCAATTAAAGATTGAATATACCTTGATTACTCACAATGATTTGGAAGGATACTCAATGGATAGAGATCTATACATTGATGGAATATACTAAGGTTATTGGAAAACTATGATATATATATTCCTTAAAAGTATTAGTTATCCCATTTGAAAGATATTCATACATGATTATAATTTCTCTACCGATTTAATGGAAAAATGGACTCCAAAAAATATATAAATATTTGATCTTCATGGAAGATCCATGAATGCTATTCACTATAGATTAGACTGTAATGAATTTAATTGTGTTTCTTTTATCAAAATTCTCATGAAATTTTGAAATTGATAAAAGTCACATATTAAGACACTAAATTTATAAAATGCTGGTTAATAAGAATAACAATAATGGTTTGAAAGTTTTAACATGTAGAGAAAGTTATGATTGTCTCTCCTGAACCGACTCAAGTGATGAAAGCCCTAATTATCTCATGACCCATGTTGAGGTAAACCATGAGATAAATTGCCTAACTTCATATTATTTTTCTACTTATTATTCCTATTAAATACACTTAAATTATTGAGATATTAGATATTCAAGAGATAAATTATAAAAATATTTTTGTGAAATTAACTTGAAATTAAAATATCTTAAGAATAAATACAAACATGTTGTTAATGATAAATATCATCTTTTTATAGAAAATAAGAAACTAAATAGAGGAAATTAAAAATAAAAGTGATTATATTTCAAAAATAATAATTTCACTGAATAAGATTCTATTTTTTATTAGTGGAAAATGAAATATTGAAAAATAAATTAAATAAAGTTAAAAATAAAATTGTTTGTTTAAAAGAACAACCCAATGTTGAAAAAATAGAGAATAATATTAAAGAGGTTAAGAAATCCCTTTCCAATTTCACCCAATGTGAGTAGATTTTGAATCTAATTTTGGGTTCCCAGTGGCTTGGGAAATTTACTTATGGGATTTGTAACTCTAATAAAGAATGATCCTCTATAAATATCAAAATTATAATTTTTTAAGAGGCATCTCCCAATATAATTTTTTTAATTATTATAGAAAGACTGGGAAATTGATTTATGAATTCAATTAATAAAGTTATGGATATGTTTGGCCCAAATCTACTCACCTCTCTTTAATTTTTTTTTCTAGAAAACCTCACTTTTCTTATGTAAATTCATATCATAATAAAATGTTAATCCCAAAAGTCTTTATTAGCTATCATTTGTTACCCAAATTTTGGGTACCAAAATCTCTATATTCTTAATTGTTTTGTATAAAAATATATAATAATCAATTATTGATGAACTATATTATACACTAATGGTGGGTTCTTATAACACTTGTGTAGTAAGATTTAATTTTTGTAATTATTCAAATTTATTTTAAATTCAACTGTCACTAATTTTTTGAATCTTTTAAATTTCAAACTATCCAATCCCATTGTGAAAGAATGTTATAATATTATTAAATTAGATCTAGGTGTAAGTATATTGTGACATTTACATTATGAATAATGTAGTTTATTAATCGTTGATTTTGAATATTATATTAAAATAATGATAATTCTATTTGGAACTTTTTTATTCCTTTATTTTGAAAAATAAATTTAAGTTTAAATTTTTTTCTTTTAATGTTTTTTTCATTTTCTACTTTAAATTATGTCAAAATTATTTTTAAAAAAATTTGATAATTTCATCTTGGATTGATTACTTTTTTACTTAAGATAGTGAGATTTTATGATGTTGATATTTTAATATCAAAATTTTGAGAATTTTTGATATGTTTTGAGAACCATTTGTAATAAAACCATTGTTTTTATCATTTAAAAATTAAAAATTCCTATTTGAACTACCAATGAAGATGTCAGATTCCCTATGATTCCTCTCAGAATAGTTGGTCTCATTTATAAAACTTGGATATTGTTTTATTTCCCACTGGTAAGCTAGTAAAACTGTCTGGATTTTAGTAAATTCATTCTAAACCCTCTTAGCCTCTTACATTGGGAACTTTTTTTTGCTATTTTACACATATATTATCTTCCCCCCACTCTAATCAATCCATATTATTCCAATATTATAAAATATAATCTTTTTGAATCTAATTCTTTTTTAAATTTCATTAGGCTATTTATGCCTCTTTTTACATACACATTATCAATTATTCATTTATACTTGTTATGAACTTTTCATTACTTATAATAGTTTATAAAAAGGGGAAGAATGGAATGAAATGAAAAAATTTTCACTCTAAAGTTTTTACTTATCTTATTATTGAAATTTAACTATTGATAATTTTTTTATTTCAATGATGTAATTCATTTCATTATGAAAATTTGATAATTTCATCCTAAAAAGACTTTGATAATCTATTTAAATTACATTATTAAATATTGATATTCGGTTTTTAGAATTATCCTAGGTATATTATTTAATTTTTGATATTGAAAATCATTATTTAATGTCTCTATGTATTTATAATGTCACGACCCATCCCAGTGGGGCCCATGCCACAACTCCCCAAGCCCGCCACCAATAGGCCAGGGGCTGTTGACTAGCACCGAGTAGGCATGCTACTAACATGGGAGGCATTGCCTATAAACTTGTACACAGGCACACACAATCTCCAATCCCACAATGCTAAAAAGTAAAAACTCAAATAAAAAAATGGAAATTCATGCATACACTAAAAATCCCAACCAACATAGAATGACAGGGAAGTAAAGTATAGAAAGTGTAAAACCCTGGGCCAAAAGTACAAGTCCACCAAAAGATAGTCCGTAACGAAGTACAACCTGTAAAGAAAGGTGCTGGGACTGTAGTTTGTAGCCGTAAGAACACACCTCAGCCTGTCTGATCTCACTGAGTATCATCCGGTCCTGGTCCGCCTAAAATCCTATCAAAGGCTCACTCGTCTGCACAAGACATGACCCGTGCGGGCAAAGCCCATGCATGAGTGAGTATAACAATACCCAGTAGGACACCCCGAAACCAAAAAGGAAAATAAAACAAGGAAAAAATACGAAAAAGGAAAGATACAGTCAGCTCCACACAGTATATGTCTATAGAACATATAACAAGAATATCCAGATATTCTCAAACAAAAACGACCATAGCGATACCACCACTAGGATATAGCTTGAAGATTCCACTAAGCATGCAATCGGGAGAACACACTCTTAGGTCTAAAGAGAGAGATACGAAGTACTCGTTCTGGGAGAACACACTCCATAAGTACTTTGTGAACATGATGCTTCGATGAGGATCACAACCAAGACATGGGGTGATTCCGACAACTTAGTCTGAGCTAATCTGCTAAGTAGAGGATCAGCGCCTGGGTAATGTTGGTCACATCGATACCAAGAACTCTATCTAGGGTTCCAAGAACGAATAGAGGATCCGGATCTAAGTCTCACAGAGGGGATTACACAACTCTATTGAGGAATTCCCGGTGAAGGGATCATACTCCCGTATAAAGGAAATGATACCAGAACCTTCAGGGAAAAGACCAAGGGTACAAACCCTAAGAAAACTAGTCCAAGTCACAAAATACAAGTGGCTCAAGCCATGAAGAATTAGTTACATGGCGTGTAGTATGGTTACACGCAGTGTTCCTTGACCCCGGGTACTGCCCGTGTAAACGGCCCGTGTCATCTGTCCGGTCTGTGTAAAACAAGACTACAGGGCGTGTAGAAGGATCACACGCCGTGTTCTTTGACTCCAAGTACTGCCCGTGTAAACATCCCATGTCACTTGGCCTATCAGTTAGAAAGTAACTACACGGCTTGTAGAAGAATCACACGCCGTGTCCGAGCACCTGAGGCTCGCTCCGTGTACGCTGGCCATGTGCCCGTACACGGTCACTCTCCGTGTCCGTGCCGCCTGCCCATGTACCAGTACACGGGGTATCCCGTGAATCTGGTTGGGTCTTGCTGGAGAAGGGTATACACGCCATGTACTTGGCCGTGTACCCAACCCGTGTCCGTGTACTCTCGGAGTAAACGCTAGGTGGTCCGCCGACGAACACATGTTGTGTAGCCCATACTACACGGTGTGTAGTCAAGAAATTTTCCAGAAACACCGTCTTCTTCCTCGCACTTCGGCTGATCTTCAAAATCACATTTCTCTAGTCCGTTCTCCGTGAAACTCAATATCAAGGGTCACTTCATCGTCGTGATGCCGAATCCATGGGTTTTGGGCCTTCGATCAGCTCCGAAATCCGATTCCGGTCACCTGTGCGGAAATCCGATTCCGGTCACCGCGCCTCTGTAGGGTTGTACTAACGCCAGATCTTCAATTTGGGATCATTGCATCACACAAAGGGTGTGCAAATATCCTTCATTCATATACCCGTTAATAACGGGTAGAATGAAGCAAAGAACGCTAGAATTTGGGGAAGAAGAATACAAAAAATCTAGAGGGACGAACCTCGACCGATGTTCTTGTCGATCTTGGTCTATAACCATTAGGAGGTTGAACGAAACCAATATAATTTCACGAATCAAATCCCCACGATTCCCAAAAAATCCCATCCCACAAGAACGATCAATCTATGGGATAATCTGTTCTTGGATTAGTCCACGTTCTTTGTGGAAATCAAAAACGGGGAAGAAATCATCAAACAAACATCCTACCTGGATCTGCGGCATTCGTTGCCGAAGATCCGGTCGTCGCGTCGTCATCACCGGCAAAAATTGTCAAGGCGTCGTCGCCACGTTGGGAGGTTTTCTCCAGAGCCTCCAGATCCGGCAAGGGTTTTAGGTTTATGAGGTTTGTAACCCTGGACCCCTGTGCAAGCCTTTATTTAAAAAGGATAAGAGATATCTATTGTAGCATATTTAAAAGATTTCGCTGCAGAATAAACTATTTTTTATTTAAATATTTTATTACTCTTACGTCCAAAAAATGGATTTCACCACCGACCTATGCCGGCTGATGTTAGGACTCGCCTAAGATAAAATTTCTTTTCTAAATGCAACAGTTCCCTCAGATTTCTGATCCGAGCACCCGTTTGGTAGTTATTCCACTTTTTCTGGAAAACCGCACGCACACGTAATTTAGTTATTTAATTAAATTAAAACATTTGTTCCGGGCTCACCGGGCCTCGGAACTGCACGCCGTCTCAGAGCCTGGTCTCAAATAAATTCCCATATAATATTAAAATAATACATGAAAAAATACGGGACATTAGATCACACCCACCTTAGGTATTTTACATCCCCGAAAAGCCAAAACAAGGGATACTAAAAAAGATGTGGGTACTGCACATGAATCTGAGCCTCCCGCTCCCACGTGCTCTCATGGAGATTCCCGTGCTGCCACCAGACATGAACCAAGGGAATAGCTCGCCCATGAAGGATCTTCTCATGCCGAACCTCGATCTCCACTGGGTACTTAGCAATGGTCGCTCCATCATCGATGTCCAGCTCGCCCCAGTCGATGATGTGCGATGGATCATGCACGTACCTCTGTAGCTGTGACACATGGAAGATGTTGTGTACCCGATCCATCTGAGGAGGTATATCCAAGAGATACACCACCTCGCCAACTCTACTCAGAATATGAAAAGGGCCAACAAACCTCGGAGATAGCTTGCCGCCTTGGCCAAATCTCCGCAATCCCCGTTGAGGTGAGACCTGAAGGAACACATGGTCTCCCTTCTTGAACTCCAAGGGCCTCCACCTCCTGTCGGAATAAGACTTTTGCCGACTCTATGCAGTCTCCATCCGTTCCTGGATGACCTGCACCTCCTCTATAGTAGATCTCACCATATATGGTCCCATGAGTGCTGACTCTCCTGTGTCAGTCCAGCAAAGTGGTGACCTGCAAGGTCGCCCATACAGAGCCTCGAATGGTGCCATACCAATAGTGGAATGATAACTGTTGTTATAAGAAAATTCCACCAGTGGAAGGAGATCCTCCAGCTATGACCGAAGTCAAGTATGCAATCTCGAAGCATATCCTCCAAGACCTAGATGGTCCGCTCTGTCTGACCATCAGTCTGGTGATGAAATGCTATTCTCAAGCGTAACTGAGTCCCAAAATCTTCCTGTATTCCCTTCCACAACCGGGATGTGAAACGAGCATCACGATCTGAGATGGTCGTGGATGGTACTCCATGAAGTTTAACTATCTCCTGCATGTAGAGACGTCCCAAGCTCTCTACTAAACACTACTCCCGTATGGCTAGGAAGTGGACCGACTTTGTGAGTCGATCAACGATCACCCAGATGGCATCGTGTCCCATGGATGTATGTGGTAAACCTGTCATGAAGTCCATGTATATCCCATCCCACATCCACTCTGGAACCTCAAGGGTATGATTCAAACCCGCTGGCACTTGTTTCTCATCCTTTACTTGATGACAAGTAAGGCACCAAGAAACAATATCTGCCACACACTTCTTCATTCCTGGCCACCAGAACTGACGTCGGAGGTCCTGATACATCTTTTACATGCCTGGATGCACCGCCAAAGGTGATGTATGGAACTCCCTTAGAACATCCTCCCGCAACATCACTGGTACTATTGTACGCCCTCAGAAAAGAACAACGTGATCCCCACCTTCTTAATATCCATCCGCCGCAACACCTGTGGATATCTGAGTACGTAGAGTCTCACAGCTAGCATCCTCGCCCTGTGCTTCCCTGACTCGCTGTATGAGTGGAGGGGTAACAACCATAGACTGAAGGTAAGCTCACTCATCTCTATCCATGAAGGATAACTGTAAAGAGGTCAACTTCCTCGTCGCCTCATCCAACAACTGCGAACTAGATTTCCTACTGAGAGCATCTGCCACAACGTTCCCCTTCCCAGGTGTGTAAACAATCTCAAAGTCATAATCCTGGAAGAACTCAAGCCACCGCCTATGTCTCAAATTCATATCTTTCTGAGAAAAGATATATATGATACTCCTGTGATCAGAGTAGATGATAAATTGCTCTCCCATCAGGTAGTGTCGCCACATATTCAACGCGAAGACTACCACTGCCAACACAAGATCATGGGTTGCGTAGTTCTACTCGTGTGGCCTCAAATGACGTAAGCCATAGGCAATCAACGCTTGCCTCTGCATCAGGACACAACCAAACCCGGTTCCTGATGTGTCGCATAACACTACGTACTCGACACCCTCCTCTGGTAATCTGAAGATTGGGGCGCTGGTCAGACTCTATCTCAACTACTAGAAATCCTGCTGGCATCTTTTGGTTCACATGAAAGGCTTACCCTTTTGTGTCAAAGTTTTCATAGGTGCTGAAATCCTGTAGAAATCAAGAATGAATCTCTGATAGTAGCCTGCCAACCCAAGGAAACTCTGCACCTCCATCACGTTCCGGGGTGGCTTCGATGCTAGTACTGCCTCCACCTTAGCTGGGTCCACTGCTACACCATCTGCTGAGATGACGTGTCCTAGGAAGTGGACCTCCTGTATCCAGAACTGGCACTTCGAGAGTTTCCCATACAACTGGTTCTCTCGGAGTGTGTCCAGAACCATACTTAGGTGTCTCGTATGCTCCTCCTCAGATGAAGAGTACACAAGGATATCATAAATGAAGAATACTACGAACCAATCAAGATAGGGTTGAAAGATCTAGTTCATGAGTCCCATGAACACTACCGGGACGTTCGTCACGCCGAAGGGCATCACCTAGTACTCATAGTGACTATAGAAGAATCTGAAATCCTTCTTCGGTATATCTTCATCTCATACCCACAACTGGCGATATCCTGATCGTAGATCAACCTTCGAGAACCATCGTGCCCCTCTCAACTGGTTGAAGAGGTCATCGATACTCAATAGTGGATACTGGTTCTTCACGGTCACCTGTTTCAAGTGCCAGTAATCCACACATAGCCTCAAGCTCCTGTCTTCCTTCTTAGAAAACAGCACTGGGGCCACCTAGGGTGAAACACTGGGTCTCAAAAATCCCTTCTTTTGAAAGTCATATAGCTTCACTCTCAGCTCACGAAGCTCTGCAGGATCCATCCGATATGCTGATGCTGATATCAGTGTCGTCCTGGGTTTCAACTCAATGCAGAAATCTATCTCCCGAAGGGGAGGTAGCCCGGGGACATCCTCCGTAAAGAAGTCCTCGTACTCAGCTAATACTGCTAGAAGCTGGAAACTCGTAACATCTGCTGCGCCAAGGGATAGGATAGCCAATTGTTAGGATATAGGTTCCACCCTCCTACACATGAGTCCATCCTATGCTGCCTGGGTCTCTCTTTCACCGACAAAAGAGAACCTCATTCCATCACTATGGACACACCACACCCTTCGCCTAAAACAATCGATCTGGGCATGAAATGTGGATAGCTAATCCATACCAAGAATGAAATCGTAAGGCCTCGACGCTACCACCAAGAGGTTCCAACAAAAACTCTCACCTCCAAGGGTCAGGTCACACTATCTACAGAGGTGTGTGATCTCTAAACCTTCTCCAGTCAGTGTTTTTAAGCGTAAGGGTTGAGTCAAAGGCTCAACTAGAATATCAAGGTCTCGAATAAGATAAGCAGCCATAAATGAATGACTAGAACCTGTGTCTATTAGTACGGAAACCAAAGTAGAAAAGACACAGATTGTACCTCTAATCATTTAAGGAGTGCCTAGGTCATAAGCCTCTGCCACCTGCAGCTGTCCCTGCCTCTGTCCACCATCTCCCTGAGCCTGGGGTGGACCTTCTAGGGGTGGTGGTGGTGCTAGGTCAAAATATCAACCACCTATAGCTGCTCTCCTAGCTCCCCTACCATGTCCACCGCCCCGCGGATCAGTCTGCTCCACATGTTGCCTCTTCCTCGGTGGTCCATCCACTGCTCCAGTGTTAGTAGTACGGCGGGTCGGACAATCTTAAGCGAGATGTCCCCTGCCAACACATGAGTAGCATCGCCTCTCTCGAGGCGGGCTGGATGTGCCCTACGAACCCTGTATGGTAGATCCCCTATCCTGGGATCCCCTCTGAAAACATATCCCACGCCTGGGTACCTTACGTCAGCTCCCTGCTACCGAGGTCTCTACTCCAGCTCGCCCACTACTGACAAATTCCGGCTATCTCTGCTCTGCCAAGAAGCCCACGACAACCAAAGCCAGCTCGAGCACCCCTTCATAAGTAGGAATGCTCATAGGGATGATGAAATCTCAGATATCTTTGTGCAAGCCCCGCTCAATAGTCTGAGCTGTGAAGTATTGATCTCTAACCATATCCATCGAGTACCGCGAGAGGTCAGTAAACTTCGATGAATAGTCAGCCACTGTCATGGTTCCCTGCTGGAGCTGAAGAAGCTCCTGTATACATACTTCTCTCAGGGTAACTGGTGAAAACTCCTCTCTAAAGAGATTCTCAAACTTAGACCATGCAAGAGTCGCATTGTCATGTGTATGGATAACCAAACTCCACAATCGTCCTACCGAGCCCTATAGAAGGCTCACTGCCAGGATCACCATCTGGTCTGCTGGTGTCCGGACCAAACGGAAGACCCTGGTCACTGCCTCAAGCCAGTCCTCTGCTGCCTGAGGGTCAGGCTCACCTCGAAACCTAAGGGTTCTCTATCTCTGAAACTCGTGGAGTGCACTTTTCCTGCGCTCCTCCTCCACTGGTACAACAGGAACTAAACACTGCTCCACAGGTGGTGGGATAACGGGCACACCACCTGATGGTAAAACTGGGGGATCCAATCCCTATATCGAAGTTTCATCACTAAGGGGGTCATCCTTGTGAACGAGCTGTTGGATCCTAGCGGGTGCGCGTCGCGGAGGCATCCTGTAAAGAAACAAGATGTATCTCAGTTAGTGAGTATATCTGGAGAGCTGACTCAAGAAGGACATGGAAACCAAAACCCATTCCTATATGATGTATGCACCATTTTGTTCCCCTACAACTAGTGTTATCATGTTCCGAGTCGAAAATCAAGTTATTAGAGTCCTGGTGTATGGATACGTCGGCCTCCCACACCAACACTGGGGTCCCTGGCCTAAAAGCCGAACTCGAAACACTTAACACTATTGCCCCAAACCAACTCAAAAACTCTCAGTCCTAAGGTAGAACCGACCACCTCTGATACCACTCTGTCATGACCCGTCCCAGTGGGGCCCGAGCTGCACCTCCCCAAGCCCACCTCCAATAGACCAGGGGATGGTGACTAGCACCGAGTAGGCATGCTACTAACTTGGGAGGCATTGCCTATAAACCTGTACACACACACACACAATCTAAAAGCCCAAAAATATGAAAATGAAAAACTCAACTAAAAAAATGGAAATGCATGCATACACTAAAAATCCCAACCAATAGAGTACGACAGGGAAGTAAAGTACAGAAAGTGTAAAACCCTAGGCCAAAAGTAAAAGCCCACCAAAAGAGAGCATGTAACAAAGTCCAACCTGTAAAGAAAGGTGCTGGGACTATAGTCTGTAGCCGTAGGAACACACCTAGGCCTATCTGATCTCACTGAGTACCGTCCGGTCCTGGTCCGCCTAAAATCCTGTCAAAGGCTTGCTCGTCTGCACAAGACACGACACGTGCAGGCAAATCCCGTGCAAGGGTGAGTATAACAATACCCAGTAGGACACCCCGAAACCACAAACGAAAATACAACAAGGGAAAAATACCAGAAATGAAAGATACAGTCATCTCCACACAGTATTTGTCTATAGAACATATAACAAGAATATCCAGATATACTCATACACAAACGACCATCGCAATACTGCCACTAGGATCCAGCTCAAAGATTCCACTAAGAATGCAACCGGGAGAACACACTCCTAGGTCTGAAGAGAGAGATACAAAGTACTCATTCTGGGGGAACACACTCCACAAGTACTTTGTGAGCATGATGCTCAGATGAGGATCACAACCTATCCATGGGGTGATTCCAAAAACTCAGTCTGAGCTAATCCACTAAGCAAGGGATCATGGCCCGGGTAAAGATGGTCACGTTGATACCAAGATATCTACCTAGGGTTCCAGGAATGAATAGAGGATCCGGCTCTAAGTATCAAATAGGTGATTCCATAACTCTATTCAGGAAGTCCCGTTGAAGGGATCATAATATTATATAAAGGAAATGATACTAGAACCTTCAGGGAAAAGACCAAGGGTACGAAACCCAAGAAAACTAGTCCAAGTCACAAAAAACAAGTGGCTCAAGACATGAAGAATTGGTTACACGATGTGTAGTATGGTTACATGCCATGTTCCTTGACCCCGAGTACTGCCCATGTAAATAGCCCATATCATCCGTCCGGTCGGTGTAAAACTAGACTACACGACATGTAGAAGGATCACACACCGTGTTCCATGACTCCGGGTACTTCCAATGTAAACGGCCCATGTAACTCGGCTTGTTGGTTATAAAGTAACTACACAACGTGTAGAAGAGTCACACGCCATGTCAGAGCACCTGGGGCTCGCTCCGTGTACGCTGGCCATGTGCCCGTACACGGTCATTGTCCATGTCGGTGTCGCCTGCCCGTGTACCAGTACATGGGGTATCTCGTGTATCTGGCCGGGTCTGGAAGGGGATGGGTATACACGCCATGTCCTTGACTTTGTACCTAGCCCATGTACATGTACTCCCGGAGTACACACTCGGTGGTCCGCCGAAAAACACACGCCATGTAGCCCATACTACACGACGTGTAGTCGAGAAAATTTTCAGAAACGCCGTCTTCTTCCTCACACTTCGGCCGATCATCCGGATCACGTTTCTCTGGTCCATTCACCGTGAAACTCAAGATCAAGGGTCGATTCTTCATCATGATGCTGAATCCGTGGGTTTCGGGCCTTCGATAGGCTCTGAAATCCGATTCCGGTCACCCATGCGGAAATTGTTCGAAGAACGATATCTTCTAATCCACTTCGATCCGTCCGTCGCCACCGCAACCGCACCTCCGTAGGGTTGTACCGACGCCAGATATTCAATTTGGGATCATTGCGTTGCACAATGGGTGCGCAATGATCCGTCATTCATATCCCCGTGATGAACGCGTAGAACGCAGCGAAGAACGAGAGAATTTGGGGAAGAAGAACACAACAAATCGAGAGGGATGAACCTCTATCTATGTTTGTGTAGATCTTGGTCCGTCACCATTAGGAGGTTGAAGGGAACCAAAATAATTTCACGAATCAAATCCCCACGATTCCTGCAAAATCCCATCTCGCAAGAACGATCGATCTGAAGGCTAATCTGTTTGTGGGTTAGTCTGCGTTCATCGTGGAAATCAAAAATGGGGAAGAAATCATCAAACAAACATCCTACCTGGATCCGTGTCATTTTTTGGCGATGATCCGATTTCCACGTCGTCATCGCCGGTGAAAATCATCAAGAGAGTCGTCGCCGCGTTGGGAGGTTTTCTCTAGAGCCTCCAGAGCCGCCAAGGGTTTCAGGGTTATGAGGTTTGTAACCCTGGACCACTGCGCATGCCTTTATTTAAAAAGGATAAGAGATATCTATTGCAACAAATTTAAAATATTTCTCTGTAGAATAAAATATTTTTCATTTAAATATTTTATTACTCTTACGTTCAAAAACTGGATTTCACCATCGACCTGCACCGACCGATGTTAGGACTCGCCTAAGGTAAAATCGCTGTTCTGAATGCAACGGTGCCCTCAGATTTCTGATCCGAGCACCCATTTGGGAGTTATTACACTTTTTTAGGAAAACGGGACATGCAAGTAATTTAATTATTTAATTAAATCGAATCATTTGTTCTAGGATCACCGGGCCTCGGATCTGCAATCAGTCTCAGAGCCTGGTCTTGAATTAATTCCCATATAATATTAAAATTATACATGGAAAAATCAGGGACATTACATCACACCCAACTTAGGGCTTTTACGTCCCCGAAAAGCCAAAACAAGGGATACTCAAAAATATGTGGATACCGCACACGAATCTGAGCCACCCGCTCCCACGTGCTCTCCTAAAGATTCCCGTGCTACCACCGGACAGGAACCAAGGGAATAGATCACCCACGAAGGATATTCTCCAGTCGATCCTCGATCTCCACTGGGTACTCAACAAAGGTCTCTCCAACATCGATGTCCAGATCTCCCCAGTCAATGACGTGCAATGGATCATGCACGTACCTCCGTAGCTTCGACACATGGAGGACGTTGTGTACCCGGTCCATCTGAGGAGGTAGAGCCAAGCGATACGGCACCTCGCCAACTCTACTCAGAATCTAAAAAGGGCCAACGAACCTCGAAGATAGCTTGCCGCCTTGGACAAATCTCCGCAATCCCCATTGAGGTGAGACCTGAAGGAACACATGGTCTCCCTCCTCGAACTCCAAGGGCATCTGCCTCCTATCGGCATAAGACTTTTTCCAACTCTGTGCAGTCTTCATCTATTCCTGGATGACCTTCACATTCTCTGTAGTAGCTCTCACCATCTCTGGGCCCATGAGTAATGACTCTCCTGGGTCAGTCCAGCAAATTAGTGACCTGCAAGGATGCCTATACAGATCCTCGAATGGTGACATACCAATAGTGGAATGATAACTGTTGTTATAAGTAAATTCCACCAGTGGTAGGTGATCCTACCAGCTACGAACGAAGTCAAGTATGCATGCTCGAAGCATATCCTCCAGGACCTCGATGGTCCGCTCTGTCTGACCATCAGTCTGGGGATGAAATGCTATGCTTAAGCATAACTGAGTCCCAAAAGATTCCTGCAGTCCCTTCCACAACCGGGATATGAAACGAGCATCACGATCTAAGATGATCGTGGATGGTACTCCATGAAGTCGAACTATCTCCTGAAGGTAGAGACTTCCCAAGCTCTCTACTGAACTCTGCTCTCGTATGGATAGGAAGTGGTCCAACTTGGTGAGTCGATCAACGATCACCTAGATGGCATCATTTCCCCTATACGTACATGGTAAACCTGTCATGAAGTCCATGGATATCCTGTCTTACTTCCACTCTGAAACCTCAAGGGGATGAGTCAAACCCGCTAGCACCTAGTTCTCATCCTTCACCTACTGACAAGTAAGGCACCGAGAAACAAACTCTGCCACACACTTCTTCATTCATGGACACCAGAAATGACATTAGAGGTCCTGATACATCTTTTCCACACCTGGATGCACCGCCAAAGCAGATGTATGGAACTCCCTTATAACCTCCTCCCGGAACGTCACCGGTACTACTGTACGCCCTCAGAAAAGAAAAACGTGCTCCCCACCTTCTGAATATCCATCAGCCGCAACACCTGTGGATATTTGAGCACGTACAGTCTCACAACTAGCATCATCGCATTGTGCTTCCCTGACTCGCTGTAAGTGTGGAGGGGTAATAACCATCGACTGAAGGTAATCTCACTCATATCTATCCATGAAGGATAACTGTAAAGAGACCAACTGCCTCGTCACCTCATCCAGCAACTGTGAACTGGAATTCTTGCTGAGAGCATATGCCACAACGTTCCCCTTCCCATGTGTGTAAACAATATCAAAGTCGTAATCCTGGAGGAACTCAATCCACAACCTCTATCTCAAATTCAGATCTTTATGAGAAAAGATATATCTTAGACTCTTGTGATCAGAGTAGATGATAAACCGCTCACCCATCAGGTAGTGTCGCCACATCTTCAAAGCGAAGACTATCGCTGCCAACTCAAGATCATGGGTCACGTAGTTTTGCTCGTGTGGCCTCAACTGACATGTGCTATTGGAAATCACCGCTTTCCTCTGCATCAGGACACAAACAATCCCGGTTCCTTATGCGTCACAGAACACTACGTACTCGACACCCTCCTCCGGTAATCTCATGATCAGGGCGCTCGTCAGACTCTATCTCAATTGCTGGAAAGCCTGCTAGCATCTCTCAATCCACACGAAAGGCTTCCCCTTTCAGGTCAAAGCTGTCAAGGGTGCTGAAATCCTGGAGAAATCAAGAATGAATCTCCGATAGTATCCTACCAACCCAAGGAAACTCCGCACCTCCGTCACGTTCTGGGGTGGTTCACATGCTAGTACTGCCTTCACCTTAGCTGGGTCCACTGCTACCCCATCTGCTGAGATGACGTGCCCCAGGAAGTGGACCTCCTGTATCCAGAAATGGAACTTCGAGATTTTCCCATACAACTGGTGCTCTCAGAGTGTGTCCAGAACCATACTTAGGTGTCTCATGTGCTCCTCCTCAGACAAATATTACACAAGGATATCATAAATGAAGACTACTATGAACCGATCAAGATAGGGACGAAAGATCCAGTTCATGAGTCCCATGAACACTGCCAGGGTGTTCGTCATGCCAAAGGGAATCACCAAGTACTCATAGTGACTATAGCGGCATCTGAAATATGTCTTCGGTATATCTTCATCTCGTACCCGCAACTGGTGATAGCCTGATTGTAGATCAACCTTCGAGAACCATCGTGCCCCTCTCAACTAGTCGAAGAGGTCATCGATTCTCGGTAGTGGATACCGGTTCTTCACGGTCACCTGGTTCAAGCACCGGTAATCCACATATAGCCTCAAGCTCCCATCTGCCTTCTTGGAAAACATCATTGGGGCCGCCCAGGGTGAAACACCGGGTCTCACAAAGCCCTTCTTCTGCAAGTCGTCCAGATGCACTCTCAGCTCACGAAGCTCTACAAGATCCATCCGATATGCTGATGCTAATATCGGCGTCGTCCCGGGTTGCAAATCAATAAAGAAATCTCTCTCCCGATGGGGACATCCTCCAGAAAGATTTCCTCGTACTTAGCCACTACTACTGGAAACTGGAAACTCGTAACATTTACTGCACCAAGGGATAGGCTAGCCAACTGATAAGATATCGGTTGCAGCCTCCTATGCACGAGTCCATCCTGCGCTGCCTGGGTCTCTCTTTCACCGAAAAAAGAGAACCTCGTTCCATCACTACGGACACACCACACCATTCGCCTAAAACAGTCGATCTGGGAATGAACTATGGATAACCAATCCATACTAAGAATGAAATCGTAAGGCCTAGACGCTACCACAAATAGGTTCCAACCAAAACTCTCACCTCCAAGGGTCAGGTCACACTGTCTACTGAGGTGTGTGATCTCTCAACCTTCTCCAGTCGGTGTTTCTAAGCATAAGGGTCGAGTCAACGGATCAACTGTAATATCAAGGTCTCGAACAAGATAAGAATCCAAAAATTAATGACTAGCACCTGTGTCTATCAGTACATCATCCGAAGTAGAAAAGACATAGATTGTAACTCTAATCATTCCGGGAGTACCTGGGTCATAAGCCTCTGCCGCCTGCAGCTGTCCCAGCCTCTTTCCACCAGCTCCCTGAGCCTGGGGTGGACCTTCTGGGGGTGGTGGTGGTGCTAGGTCAAAACACCGACCACCTTCAGCTGCTCTCGCAGCTCCCCTACCACATACACCACCCTACAGATCATTCTAATCCACACATTTCCTCTGCCTCGGTGGTCTATCCACTGCACCCATTTCAGTAGTACGGAGGGTCGAAAAATCTCGAGCGAGATATCCCCTGCCATCACATGAGTAGCGTCGCCTCTCTCGAGGCAGGCTGGATGCGCCATGAGAACACTGTACGGAAGATCCCCTATCCCGGTATCTCCTCTGAAAACATCTCCCATGCCTGAGTCCCTGACGTCGGCTCCCTGCTGCCGAGGTCTTTGCTCCAGCTCACCCACTACTGACAACTGCCGGCTGTCTCTGCTCTTCCAAGAAGCTCTCAACCACAAAATCCTGCTCGAGCACCCCATCATAAGTAGGAATGCACATAGGGATGATGCTAGATCAGATATCTCTGTGCAATCCCCGCTCAAAAGTCCGAGCTCTGAAGTACTGATCTCTGACCATATCCATCGAGTACCGCGAGAGGTCGGTAAACCTCGATGAATAGTCAGCCACCGTCATGGTTCCCTGCTAGAGTTGATGAAGCTCCTGTATACATACTGCTCTCAGGATAACCGATGAAAACTACTTTATAAAGAGTTTCTCATACTCTAACAACACAAGCGTCGCCTCGTCGTGGGTCTGGATAACCACACTCCACTATAGTCCTGTCAAGCCCTACAGAAGGCTCACTGCCAGGATCACCATATGGTTTGCTGGTGTCCTGACCAAATGGAAGACTCTGGTCACTGCCTCAAGCTAGTCCTCTACTGCCTGAGGGTCAGGATCGCCTCAAAACCTAAGGGGTATCTTTCTCTGAAACTCATGGAGTGCGCTTAGCCTGCGCTCTTCCTCCACTGGTACAGCATGCACCAAACACTGCTCTATAGGTGGTGGGATAACTGGCAGACCAACTGATGGTAAAACTGGGGGATCCGGTCCCTGTATTGAAGCTTCATCACTGAGGGGGGCATCCTCATGATCGAACTGCTGGATCCTAGCAGGTGCGCGTCGCGGAGGCATCCTGTAAAGAAACAAGGTGTATCTCAGTCAGTGAGTATATCTGGAGAGCTGACTCAAGAAGAACATGGAAACCACAAACCATTCCTATATGATGTATTCACCATTGTTTTCCCCTGCAACTAGTGTTCTCATGTTCCGAGTCGAAAATCAAGTTATCAGAGTCCTAGTGTATGGATACGTCGGCCGCCTGCACCAACACTGGGGTCCCTGGCCTAAAATCCGAACTCGAAACACTTAACACTGTTGCCCCAAACCAACCCACATAATCTCAGTCCTAAGGTAGAAACGACCACCTCTGATACCACTCTGTCACGACCTGTCCCAGTGGGGCCTGAGACTCAACTCCCGAAGCCCGCCTCCAATAGGCCATGGGCTGGTGACTAGCACCGAGTAGGCATGCTACTAACATGGGAGGAATTTTCTATAAACATGTACACACGCACACACAATTTCCAATCCCACAAAGCTAAAAAGTAAAAACTCAAATAAAAAAATGGAAATGCATGCATACACTAAAAATCCCAACCAACAGAGTATGAAAGGGAAGTAAAGTACAGAAAGTGTAAAACCCTGGGCCAAAAGTACAAGCCCACCAAAAGAGAGTCTGTAACGAAGTCCAACCTGTAAAGAAAGGTGTTGGGATTGTAGTCTGTAGCCGTAGGAACACACCTCGACCCGTATGATCTCACTGAGTACCGTCTGGTCCTGGTCCGCCTAAAATCCTGTCAAAGGTGCGCTCGTCTGCATAAGACATGACACGTGTGGGAAAGCCCGTGCAGGGGTGAGTATGACAATACCCAGTAGGATGCCCCACAACCACAAAGGAAAATACAACAATGGAAAAATACCACCAAGGAAAGATACAGTCATCTCCAAACAATATATGTCTATAGAACATATAACAAGAATATCCAGATATACTCATATACAAACGACCATCGCGATACTGCCACTAGGATATAG
Organism: Viscum album; assembly: GCA_963277665.1. Classification (NCBI taxonomy): domain Eukaryota; kingdom Viridiplantae; phylum Streptophyta; class Magnoliopsida; order Santalales; family Viscaceae; genus Viscum; species Viscum album. The sequence continues at coordinate 130,384,364 of OY728163.1, forward strand.
CTCGAAGATTCCACTAAGCATGCAACTAGGAGAACACACTCCTAGGTCTGAATAGAGAGATACGAAGTACTCGTTCCAGGAGAACACACTCCACAAGTACTTTGTAAACATGATGCTCAGATGAGGATCACAACCAAGCCATGGGGTGATTCTGACAACTCAGTCTGAGCTAATCCACTAAGCAGAGGATCAACACCTGGGTAAAGTTGGTCACGTCGATACCAAGAACTCTACCTAGGGTTCCAAGAATGAATAGATGATCCAGATCTAAGTCTCACGGAGGGGATTCCACAACTCTATTCAGGAAGTCCCGCTGAAGGGATCATACTTCTGTATAAAGGAAATTATACCAGAACCTTCAGGGAAAAGACCAAGGGTACGAACCCTAAGAAAACTAGTCCAATTCACAAAATACAAGTGGTTCAAGCCATGAAGAATTGGTTACATGGTGTGTAGTATGGTTACATACCATGTTCCTTGACCCCAGGTACTTATTGTGTAAATGGACCATGTCATTCATCCGGTCTGTGTAAAATTAGACTACACGACGTGTAGAAGAATCACACGCCATGTTCCTTGACTCCGGGTACTGCCCGTGTAAACGGCCCTTGGCACTCATCTTGTTGGTTAGAAAGTTACTACACGATGTGTAGAAGAATCACACGCCAAGTCCGAGCACCTGGGGCTCGCTCCGTGCACACTGGCGATGTGCCCGTACACGGTCACTGTCTGTGTCCATGTCGCCTGCCCGTGTACCATTACATGGGGTATCCCGTGTATCTGGATGGTTCTGGCCAGGGAAGGGTATACACGTCGTGTCCTTGGCCGTGAACCCAGCCCATGTCCGTGTACTCCCAGAGTACACGCCAGGTGGTCCGCCGACGAACACACACTGTGTAGCCCATAATACACATCGTGTAGTCGGGAAAATTTCCCGTAACGTCGTCTTCTTCCTCGTGCTTCGACCGATCTTACAGATCAAATTTCTCTAGTCCGTTTTCCACAAAACTCAAAATCAAGGGTTGCTTCTTCATCGTGATGCCAAATCCGTGGGTTTTGGGCCTTCGATTGGCTCCGAAATCCGATTCCGGTCACCAGTGCAGAAATCGTTCGAAGAAGGATATCTTCCAATCCACTTCGATCCGTCCGTCACAACCACAGATGCGCCTCCGTATGGTTGTACCGGCACCAGATCTTTAATTTGGGATCGCTACATTGCACAATGGGTGCACAACAATCTGTCATTCATATCCCCGCAAAAAACGCGTAGAACACAGCGAAGAACGCGAGAATTTGGGGAAGAAGAACACAACAAATCGAGAGGGACAAACCTCGATCGATGTTCATGTCGATCTTGTTCCATCACCATTAGGAGGTTGAACAAAACCAAAATAATTTCACGAATCAAATCCCTATGATTCCCGCAAAATCCCATCCCGCAAGAACTATCGATCCGCGGGATAATATGTTCGTGTATTAGTCCATGTTCATCATGGAAAACAAAAATGGGGAAGAAATAATCAAAGAAACATCCTATCTGGATCCATGACGTTCGTTGGAGAAGATCTGGTCATCGTGTCGTCATCGCCGGCGAAAATCGTCAAGAGCGTCGTCGCCGCGTTGGGAGGTTTTCTCCAGAGCCTCCAGAGCCACCAAGGGTTTCAAGGTTATGAGGTTTGTAACCCTGGACCCCTGCATAGGCCTTTATTTAAAAAGGATAAGGGATATCTGTTGCATCATATTTATAATATTTTGCTGCAACATAAAATATTTTTCATTTAAATATTTTATTACTCTTACGTCCAAAAACTGGATTTCACCACCGACCTGCGCCAACCGATGTTAGGACTTGCCTAAGGTAAAATCACTGTTCTGAATGCAACGGTGCCCTTAGATTTCGGATCCGAGTACCCGTTTGGGAGTTATTCAGCTTTTTTAGGAAAACCGCACGCGCACGTAATTTAATTATTTAATAAAATTCAAACATTTGTTCCGGGCTCACCGGGCCTCGGAACTGCACGCCGTCTCAGAGCCTGGTCTTAAATAAATTCCCATATAATATTAAAATAATACATGGAAAAATCCGGGACATTACATATAATGACCTATTTCTAAAGAATCCAACACAGTTTTTTTTAAATTCAGAAATGTTCTACAAGAAATATAATTTTTCATCAGTATCTTGAAGTCATTGATTGATCATAGATTTATCCATAGATTTATTAATTTTATCTATTTACTTTTTTTATCTATTTACTTAATTACTTTTAAATATTTAATTTGAAATTTTATTTATTCAGTACTTGTTTTAATTATATTGAACTTCAAATATATATGCTTAATAATTTGTTTATGATTTTCAAGTTTTAAGGATTGCATTGAAAAATTAAATTTTAAAAATTTTGCTCCCTTGTAAAATTTCTACTTTAAGATTTATTGAATAATGTGATTTATTTTAATCTTTAATTGTGTTGATATAATTTACCTTTTAAATATTACAACCATTGATTCATTTATTTATTTAATTTAAATATTTAATTTATTAATTCATTTGTTTCTCTCACTTAGGTGAGTTTTTTTGGATTTCTAATTTATTGATTTATCTCTTGGATAACATGTCATATTACTCCTCAAAGTATGCATCATTTGAGGGAAATACTAATTTTATTAAATCTAAAATATTTTCAAAGTGAAAATACTAATTTTTAAGTGAAATATATAATGATAAAATATTCTTTATACTCTAGTATCTTTCAAAATTTATTTTTGAATCACTTGGGTGTGAAAATCTAGTTCTTAAAATATATTTTTAAAGTTGGAACCATATTTTTATTTGAAAATTGATTTCAAAATCTAATTTTATTGGAATCTTTGATCAATTAATTCAAAAACATTATCTCTCTTAAACATAATTTGACATATTTTATAGCATCTTATGGTTTCAATGTTTTAATTGAGTGAGAGCCAAATATATTTTAGATCTAAATAAATTCCTTGATAGAAAAGATTTTCAAAAAACATTGGGCATGTTAATATTTAGAAGTTCTCCTTTTTTAAGACATGATCATGTGTTAATATACTCTAAGATTTTATAAAAGATTTTTGAATGTTTGAAAATATAGAATTTATAGTTTTTAGTTTTCTAAATATTTTTTAGAAAGTTTAATGTTTTCAAAACTCCAATTAATTTTTAGTTTTTAAATCTCTTGTGGGAACATTATGGATTATGAAAAGTTTCATTTCCATTTTTTCTCTCTTATACTTGGGCCTCATCTTATTGTGAATGCATTAACTATATTTCTATAACCCTTATTTATGATCATTATGATAATTACAATGGGAGGAAAGGTGGTTAAATTAAAGTTATAGTTTCTAAAATACATTTTTAAAATTATTTTTAGGTGAAAATATTAAGAAATATATGGTAATTTTATATTAAGTCTCTCAATATATATTTTTAAATGGTTTCAAATATTTATCAAATTGTTTTAATTTCAATAATTTTCATTGTCATGTTTTTATATCGTATGATGGTAGATGGTTTTAACATCAAATAAAATGTTGGTTTTATGGATGCAAAGGTAATAATATCAAATTAATCTTGACTTCTTTCATTCTTTTAAAAAATATATTGTTTTAAAATTTAATTATACTCGAATTGTGAATGTTTTGTGATATTTTGTTTTTTATAATGATAAAGGGGGAGAAGTTTTGAAATTGATTTATTTTTGAAATAATTCTTAAATTATATTCCCAAATTTCATTTGGAATTATTTAAAATGATTTGTGATCTTTAATTATGAAATAGTGAAAGTTATTTTGCATACAATCATGATAATTTCATCATTCTTATCTTTAAATTGAATAATTTATTAAGTGTTTACAATCATAAAAAATGGTTAAAATGTTTAACATCACACTCTTTGGTGGGTTTAATGATAAAAGCATCTAATCATGTTTCAAACTATTTTAATTAATTAATTTTTCAATTTCTGTTTTGGAGATTTTTTCAGAAAGTTTTTGAACCGAACAAAGGGATCATAAGGGATGTGGATGGCTTTCTTGAATTCCTCGACCTACAGGTTCTAATGGCTACCCAGTGGACCACAATAGATGGATAGTGGGACATAATATCAATCCAGGGTGATATATAACAAACTATAGCTCTATATAGGTTCAACTTGCTAGCTGGTGACACCCACCGACAATCCAATGGAATCAGTATATACAAAAAAATAGTAATTTGTGGTGGATTCTGGTGCATTAATTTGACTTCCAATAGCTAATGTCAACCCTAATTGGTTCTAGAATGGTCCTAAGGTTGTTAAAGGCTATAAATACACCCCCAATGGTGCTAAAAGTAATATATTTTCCTTAAATATATGTTTATTGCCTTATTTTTCCCCTTTACTTCATTCTCAATCTCTCTTGTACTCGTGTCTCTCTTCATCACACTCTTTTTTGTTGTATTATTATTGGAGGGTTGAGAGTGTTCTTGAAAGGGATTATATATGAAAAGTTTTTTCCTTATTATTTTTCTGGGTTTTCACTACTATTGAGTGCAATAGTTTGGATTCTCACTACCATTGAGTGTGATGTGGTTGGTACACACTATCATTAAAAGAGTGAGAGATTTAGTTTCTATCCATGACCACTAAAAGGATACCAGGTTTCTTTCTAAAACTGATATAAATAAAGGGAGAATGGGTTTCTTGTTATAACCACTAAAAACCAAGGTTTTTACAATTTTAAATGGGTTTCTTCCTACAACATATAAAAAGAAATGGTGATGGATTTTCTTCCTATAACCATTAAAAAGAGTATGTTCAAACTAAAAGATCTTAATGAACTTGAGGGGATGATATTTTTGGATCAATTTGGGGATTATTACAAAACTACTTTATCAAAATCTTATGTCTTGAATTTTTATTTTATGTTTATGTTTTCCCTAATTGTCTAAATTTTAGGTTATAACTTTAATTATTTTACTTATTCTATTCTATGTTTTAATTTATAAAATTTCATTAAATGAAAATTCACTCCCCCCATATTTCCATATTTAATTAGACTAATAGACTTGAGTAGATATTATACCTCTCCTAGGTAAAACCCCTCCTTCCAAATTCAACCACATAGAAAGAATTCTTATGTAGAGTCTTGTTTAATAGATATTATTGTTTAAACCCATGAAAATAATTAATATTTATTCAATAGATATTAAATAATTTAATTAAATAACCTGACTCTAAATATAAATAAATATATACCTATGGTTAAATGAAAAATTTTATAGTCAGTGGAACCCTCAATTTTTTTGAGGTATTTCTCCCAAAGAAATTGTCTGTTTTCCCTTTAAAAAGTCTCGGGGCTCTGAAACTCCAAAAATGAGAAAGTATTATGTGCCAGAAAACCAAAATCATTACAGTAAAAGATATAGAGTAAATAAAAGATGATCTCAAAAGAAATAAACCCTTTAACTTATAATGTACCAAATGGGACATTACATGAAAACCAAATCAAGATGTTGAGTCCTTTCATTCTCTTTTAAATTTCATCCCTTAAAAAATATTTGAAATATTTAGGGCACACAAAATTTTTTAAAATATAAAATAATTATTAAAAAATATGGAAAATTCCTCTGAATATCCAAAATGAGGCTCAAGGAACACATTTTACATAATATAATTTAAAAGGGACCCTTCGGTATTTTTATAAACACTTATAAAATTAAAAATTTAACTCAAATAAATGTATAAAACCCTAGGAAGAACCCTTTTATATCAAGTCAAAATTTCAAAAAAACATTGTATATTTTCATCCAAAACCAAATATACATCCAGAATTTAATTAAAAACGAATTTATAAATTTTAAGAACTACATGATTTTTAAAATAAATCAATTCCACATAAACACCTACCTTGAAACAGTAAAAAAGAAGTTGTAATTTATTTCCTCCTATAGAGAACTCACAATCAAGTCAAGAATCTTCCTCGATGGGTCCTAGAAAATCAAAACCATATGTTCAGATCAACATGAACCCCAAACCTAGATTGAACCATGATTTAGTGTTCTGAAAGAATAGTAAACCTTAGAGAAAAGGAGGATAATGTAATGTAGATGAGAAAAGAGGATAAAGAGGGAGAAATATTTTTAGAAGAACATTTGGAATCCATGAAGAAGGAGATAAGAATTGAAGGAGGGGAAGGTTGGAGATCCTATTTGAGCTCCCCAGAGTTAGTAAAATGTGTGAGGGAGGAGGAGAGGGGAAATGGGTCTTAAAATAGATAGGTTGGAATAGGAATTTTCAGCTTTAAATGAAATCTAGGAAGAACACATATTTTGGCCATGTGTTTTGAAAAATCATGTGCCAAACGTGCCGATGACACTATCCAAGCTACAACACGATGCATGGTTAAATCAAATGGTTTCTACTAATCATGAAAAAAATGTGTTCTATCACCCTTACACACAATAATATGGAAAGTTAAGCCACACAATTTCCACTAGGACTCATTCTAACCATCTGTTACCTATGAACACAGACCATGCACGTTCAAAAATGAATTGATGACCCTTTTACATAAGAGTACCTATATGGTTTAGACTAAACCATATGATCTAACCTGTAATTTGAAGAAAACCTCTATATAATGGTTATCTACACATTTTTAAAACAATGAATTGAGGAATTTAAAAAAAATTAAAATCCAAGACTAAAATTTCTAAAAATTCATATTGCCTCAAAATATAATTTAATAAATAGAACAACAGTAACACATGGGGTTACAACCCAAGTGTCTTGGCCACCTGAGTAGGGTGTGAGTAAAACTCGATAAACTATAAAAATTATGATTTTAGGTGATTTAATGTATTTTAGTCAAAAATGGTTTCATAAATAGAAATTTTTATGATAGAAGTTTTTTTTTCTGTTTATAAAATATTTTTTCACGGTGCGTTTTTGTGATGAAGTAAGCATTTTTCATAAAAATCATTAGTAGAAACACATCCTAAATGGAAGGTAACCTATATTTATAATGAATTTTGTTATTTCATCACAAATATGATTCATCATAGAAACATTACGTGACAGGTTCTATGTATCCACTGTAAATAAGAAACTAGTTGTAACAGGAAAGAAAACTCGTCGCAATTTGTCTGTTGGTGGATGGTAATAAAAAGATAAATATGGTGGATAATATTTATAAAAAACAACTGTATCTATTACAAGTATTTTTTTGATTAGCATGAAAATAATATATGGTGGGTATTATTTGTGACAGAATTCCTCACAGATAGTTGTGTTAGCATTGGAATTTTCAACCCAAATAGTTTGTCTAAAAAACAAACTATAAAAGGTTGAGCACAACATATTGTCTCACATTATCTCATTTCAGTTTCCTTTTTCACTACCCCATTGTTATAATATATTACTCTTTTCAAATGTTAGTTTAAAGGTATTTTTATACCATTATTTAATAGTTTTAATTTCATTTATATTTATATTTTTCTATATAATATTTTATTTAATTGAATCTATATATTTTGAAATTAGTTTTTTTTCATATTTTTTAGTTTCAATTATTAAATTAATATTTTATTTAATTAATAAAAATTGTCTTATAAAATATAAGTAAGAAATTAAATGATTATAATATACAATAATTTTCAATAATTGGTTGTAATTAATAATAATTACAAAGAAATAGTAAAAATAATAATAAAAAATAGACATAACTAGGTATAATTAGTAAAAAAACAATAAAACGACATAAAAATAGTAATAATTATGAATAATTAGTAATAGTTAGATAAAAATTAGAATAATTATTAAAAAATATTAAACAACTTGGAAAAACTAACAATAATAATAAAAAACCGTAAAAATTACAATAATTCGCCAAAAATAGTAAAATTATTAAAAATTAATATTAATTAATAATAATTATTAATAATTAGTAATAATTAGAAATATTTGTTTCTAATTAGAATATTTATTACTAATTAGAGATATTTATTACTAATTAGAAAATAATTAGTAAAAATTCATAATAATTAGAAATAATTAGTAAACATTAGTAAAAAGTAGAAACAATTTTTAAAAATTATCATTCATTATAAATAATTAGTAAGCAAATAATCACTAAAATAGTTAAAATAATTAGTAAAAAATAATAAAAATGATCAATAGTTCAAAAAATTAGTAAAAAATAGCCATAATTTTTAATAATAAGAAATAATTTTTTAAAAAGAAAAATAAATATTAAAAATACTAAAAAATATTATTAGTTGGAAAAAATAGTGAAAATAACAATAATTATAAAAAATAGTTAAAAAAGAAAAATAATAATAATTAACAAGAATTATTACTGATTACTAATAATTAGTAATATTGAGTAATAATTAAAAATATTTATTACTAATTATTAATAATAAGAACAATAATAATAAAAGATAGTATAAAAATAGTATTATTTATGAATAATTATTAATATTTTGTTAGAAATAGAAATAATTGTTAATGAATTTTAAAAACAACAATAATTAGTAGAAAATAATCATTTTTTTAAATTAATAATTATTATAAATAACTAGTAACATTTAGTAATAATTAGAAATATTTATTACTAATTAGAAATATTATTTATTAATTAGAAAATAATTAGTTAAAATTCATGATAATTAGTAGTAATTTTTAATAATAATAAATATTTATTAATAATTATAATTAATTGAAAATAATTAGAAAAAAAATTAATAAAAAATAGTTAAATAATTAGTATTAATTAATAAAAATTTCCAATAGTTAGTAGTATTTATTATTAATTTTCAATAATTATTAAGAATAATTAAACATTATTAAAAATTCATAATAATTATTAATAAATATTAATATTTATCAATAATTGAAAAAGAATCAGTAATAGTTATTTCTAATTTGTTAAAATATGAAACATGTATTTTTAATTATTAATAATTAGAAATAAGTATCAATGATTATTAGTAATTATTAATAATTTTCAATAATTAGAGTTAATTTTTTAATAATTTGTAATAATTTGAAATAATTAGCAATAATTTTCAAAAACTTACAAAAATTAGTAATAATTTGTGATAATTAGTAATAACTAAAAATAGTTATTAATAATGTGTAATAATTAGTAACAATTAGAAATTATTAGTAACAGTTTGTAATAATTTCATATAATTTATAATAATTTGTAATATTTTTTAATGATTACTAATAATTTATAATAAGTAGTAATATTTATCTGCAATTATTAAATGATTAAAAAAATCATAATAATTAGAAATAATTTTTTTTATAAGGGTATGACCAAGGTCCTATTAAAACATTAAAAAAGAGAAAAGATAAGGAGATATATGGGGTCAGATAAAGAAAACTGCCCTCATCAAATTCAATCTGCACCCAACATTTTCTAATCTTTTTCCCTATCCAACACTCTCCATTTCACATAGTGTTCCAATAAAGTCACCCATTCCCATGTAATCAAAATCTACGATGACAGCCTCTTATCCATGTTTTCACTAATTGTCATGGCCCTCAATTTCTGTATCATCAAAGTTAGATTTCTCAAACTATGATTGAGAAACCACCTTATAAGAGGTTTCTTTAGGCAAGGAAAGATCATTTTCTTTCTCTAAGGGGGGTCAATCATTATCCATCTTTGTATGTACTTTACATGAAATATTCAAGGTATAAACAACACAACATACCTATCGACTAGAGTAATATGCACCATCCTACCATGCATTAAGAGAATAAAATACACCATAGGAATTATGAGTTCTTACCTATACATGAGAAACATCATGTAATGTTTCAGTATTGAGTGCCACAACACCCACTTCTAATACTGATGGATTCCTTACACCTGGAGAAACAAATCCCTTACTATGTACAAGAATAACACTTTCATCCAATTTCTTACATTTCAAGATCTATGGTTGTAATTCAATGGGAGGAGAGTGAATCCCTGATACATCAATAACTAAATGAAGAGGAGAATATTATTATCCATCATCAAAATGAATCACAACTATCTTCATATTTTTATAATTCATAGGTGTTTCATCATTCATTTTTATTTTCCTTTATGATCTCTCGATGAAATAATCTTCTCTTGTTTTAACTACTTATTAGCTAGATATTGGATAGCTACTTCATCAATAGATTTATCATCCATTGATTAAATGAAAAATCATCATCGGTGACTGATTGTTCAATGTTATCCCTTGATATAGGGATCCAACTTAGGGAATTCTTGGTAGTAACCTCCTTCACAATAGATACCATACCTGAACCCTATATCTCATCTTCCCAAGGCTTTTCCAGTCCTATAGGATTGGTGTTCATCCCTGAAATAGATTATGGGCAGCCTCCTTCCACAATTCCAAACATAGAGCCTAGATCAATACATCCCTTATCTCTATAGGATCCAAAATCAAGTTCAAAATATCCCTCACCAAAAATATCATCCCATGAATTATTAATCCCATCAAAAATTTTCCCAGCATCATTTTGAATGCTGGATGTTTCATGTTGTTTTTATTTGAACACTATGTCACAAGCATGAATCTCTAACTCCATAGTGGTAGAAGGTTTGCAAGATGGAGATTATTTTGGAAATTTTAGATCATCTTCAGTGGAAGCATCCGTTAGTACATCCTAAGAAACCCCTCCTTCATGGATTACTCATTTCTCCACACCTGACAAAGGACCAGAAACTGTCATGTACATGTATTTTTTATAACAATAATTTTCACTATGACCTTTGAAATAATATAAATTATAGGTGACTGATTTTTTACAATTCAAATAGTCATGTATAATGACTTTACAATTCATACAAAAAAGAGGGATTCTCTCATAATCAATCCCCAATTCAAACTCATTATCATCAGCAGACAATAACACTTTTTGAAAACAATTCAAGAAAAAAATCAATCTCAACATAAATGTGTGGATAATGGTTGTACCTATCTAGTTTTGTCTCTCTATCCATATTAATTGGGATTCCAATGGATGATTCAATATCATGTAGAATACATAGGTTCTTGAGTATCCACTTCAGGATATGAATACTGGCTCAACTATTAAAGGATGAATTTCATACCACAAGCGGATAAAATTTTCAATCCCATTTTTTGTATATTTAGAATCCAAGGCTTAAGAAAAACCGATCCAAAACCCCTATTCATTCATCATCATTTCCTCTAGTGGTAAATAATATGAAAAAATTCACAGCCTAAGGATATACATTTCTAATTTGAGAAACCCTAAATATCATCAAGACACACTTCTGGATCTCTAATTATCCATGGATTAGAACCCAAAGGAAAAAAAAGAGATGAGTGATAATAGAATGATTACCCATCTCAAATTGTTCAAAGATAATTTAATGATTTGCTTTCACATGAGTGGAATTACCCTTATGATGAGTACCTCTGACATTGATGTTCTTATAGAGGGAAAATGAGTATCCAGAACTAGACCCAACAACCAAAGCATTCAATTCTCCACCTTGATAAATCTTCTTTCTCTAATTTCCAATGATAGGTTTATGACTATCAAATTGTTCTTTTAGGAGGAAAACATCAACCAAAGAATAATATAATGAGATAATCATGGAATTAAGACCCTAATCTCCATCACAATGTTGATAGAGAATCTCTTTATCATATCACATCCCTATCCTCCATCAATTATCCCAATAATTAGTAAAAATTAGTAAAAATTATTATAATTATCAATATTTTTCAATAATTAAAAAAATGTATTAATTATTAATAATTATAAATAACTATACATAATTAGTAATAATTAATAATAATCATCAATAGTTTAAAATAATTGGAAATATTTATTAGTTATTATTAATAATTTGAAATAATTATCAATAATTGGAAACAATTCTTCCCATATATTGGATTAATACAAGATCATATTTATTTTGGATTGTTTATATTTTAGTAAAAATTGAAAACAATTGTTAACTTTCATTGGATTAATTATAACCCTTATTTCTAATGAATTATTTATATTTTAGGAACAATTGGAAAAAATCTTCCCTTCTATTGGATTAATCATAAGCCATATTTATTATGAATTTTTCTTATTTTAGTATAAATTGACAAAAATTATTCCCTTCAATAAGATTAATGATAAGCCATGTTTCTTATAAATTTTTTATATTTTAATAATAATTGTCAAAGATTATTCCCTTATAACAAATTAATCACTACCCATACTTCGTATGAATTATTCATATTTATTTATAAATTTGAAATGATTATTCCTTCTCATATGATCAATCAAAACCCATATTTCCTATGAATTATTCATATTTCAGTAATAATAGGAAAATATTCTTCCCTTATATTTGATTAATCATAATTCAGATTTCTTAAGAACTATTTATATTTTAGTAATAATGAGAAACAATTCATCCGTTATATCAAATTAATCATAACCCATATTTCTTAATAATTTTTCATATTTAGTAACAATTATAAATAAATTTTCCTTTGCATCAAATTAATCATAACTCATATTTCTTATGAATTGTTGATATTTTAGTAAAATTGAGAAAAAAAAATCTCCCATTTTTCAGATTAATTGTAACCCATATTTCTTATGAATTGTACATATATTTTTTAGAAAATTGAGTAACTAGTAATTAGACAATAATTTTTATTATGAAATCAAGATTGAATAAATCATCACAAAAATCCAAACTGTTTTAGTTCAAATATTATCTATATTGAGGGGTTTGAAATTATTATATAATTCTCATCACCAAATTTGGAATTTGTTTTAAAAGGGATACTTAATTGTTAGTGTAAGAAATATGATATCATGATATTTTAAACCTTTGATAATGTTAGGGTTCATCTATTTTCATTTGGGTTTTAGAAAATAATTTCTTTTGATATCAACATAATGAACACAATTCAAAATAAGAGATAGATTTTTTTATTCTTGATTGATCAAGGTTTCAAGATTTTTCACATCAGGTTTTTGAAAACTCCTTTTAAGAAACAGTGACTCAAAATTATGATTCAAATTCAAGATTGGAACTGTATCAATTTTATGATTTTTTGAAATCTATTAATGAGATATTATGTTCTATATAAAAGATAAGTAAATTTGAAGAAGTTATACAATTTATGGATTTTAAATCAAATTGTGGAATGTAAAGTGGTTGTTTCCATTAAATATTTGGTTTGGTTAAACCATTACAGTCAAAGGGAAATTTGATGTCTTAAAACTTTTATGAAAGAAAGATGTTGAAAAACAATTTGGGTCTTAGTTATTAGAATATCCATGCATGTTAAAATTATTAAATCTTATATTATGGTGAGTATGAATAGTTATTTAATTGTACAATATATAGATAATCATGTTAAAAAGATGTAAAAAATGGAATGTTTATATTTATTCTTGTTAAATAGTTTATGAATTTTTTGATTACACCTAGATTTGAGTAGCTGTGTATGTCTCATAACATATCCAAATTGATGAAATTTCATAAATTCAATAATTATATAACTAAAAGATTAAATCATTATTCTGATAGTGATTCAGGGAAATTTTTTGATCAAGTTCATTTATATTTTTCTTCATAACTTAGTTACATATGGAAAGGTAATTATACTAATGGTTTTTTTCCATTTGATGTTTATGAAATTTAATATTATTTTTGTCATAATTTCATAACTCCATAGACCGTACCTCCTAAGAAATTGATGAAGGAACTATATATCAATTTTTTGTTACTAATTCCAGAGAAATATAAAGAAAAATGTTGATGTTTATTTGAATCCATTTATTTATAAGTTAATTTTATTATGGAGTGATGGTGTAACTACAAATGATTTAGGTGAAAAAAGAATTTTACTATAAAGTTTCATTAATGTGGGTAATTATTTACTTTTTTGTGAATATGTGACTGTAACACCCGAGACTTTTATGTTATATAAATCATCAAAGGAATCTTTTTCTACACAACACTTGCTTGGCTTGCTTTACACGCAATCGCGACCTTCCTCGATAGCTTGCGTCGTACGCAATACCGAGTTTCACTAAACAACAATATGCTTTTAAAACTAGCCGTTATGAATAGTAATAACCACTTTTTGAAATTTTATAAATTTTATTTTTCAAAATGGACTTCATTTTTGGACTCAGAATATCGAAATTAGCCTAGGGTGAAATTTTGGTATTTTTCTGAAAACTTTCAATTTTTGATGAATAGTGAAACCACTAAGTGGTAGGTTAAAAACTGAATTTTGCATAAAACTTAATTTTACCTCTTCTGTGAATGGAATTTCGAAAATACGACAGACACGGTTGATATCAGTAAGTAAAATGTGGTTCAATGAGATAAAAATAATTTTTTGGTGCATAGTAACTTTTTACTTTTTTTTACCACGGTTAATAGTAAATAGGGTAACTAAGGGTAAATATGATATTAATATTACCCTAACACATGTCCTAATTCTATTGGACAAGTGTAATTCGACCAAAAACAAACTTAGGAATAAAATAAGACCATTTAGGCCCACTTGGATTAGATTAGGACATTTATTATTAATTTATTTAAAGAAGGGTTAAAATAGTTAAAATCAAAGTTTAATAAGTAAATCATTTTTAATATGGGGTTATACATAAGATAAATTCGATTGTAAATATTCATTAGAAATATAAAAAGATTTCCTACATGATGGTATTTTATTTGTAATTTTTAGACATCAAATTATTTAATTTATTTATGACACAAAGATGATGCAGTAATTATCTTATTAATGACATATTGACAAAATTGATAATATAAATACCAAAATAAATGTAATTTAAGACTTTTTATGAATTCCAATAATTTTCTAGGTTACTATGATATATTAATATTGATTTAATCAACTTGGTTCGAACATATAATTCTGTTATGACTTTCACAAAAATCATATATCAAATAGTGTCAAAATTGACACAAAATAGTTTTTAAATCAAATATTATATTATTAATTGTTATTTTATTCCTAAAAATATAAGGTTCGGCCAAATGACTTAGATAAGGATATATATATTAATAATAAACAATTTGGGGTTCGTTTGGCATGTTATAGTAAGTGTGTTAACCATATAGTGAAAGAAAACAAAAAGACACGGTAAAAGTTAAATTAATTAACTTAGAGTTAAATCTAATTGATAAGGTTAAAATAATACCCTAAACTTGTTTAAATCCTATTGGTTGATAGGATTTAGACCCATACCCACTTTATCTTCGAAATAAGACCCTTTGGAACCATTATAAACCGATTTTGACTTTAATATAAAATAATATTTTGAGCTATTCCTAAGGTGCCCCTCTCCTCCCTTTTAAAAGGGAACCTCCTCCCCCTCCTCCTCACACCAATTTGAGCACTCAAGCTCGGCCAACCCCTGCCATTTTCTCCTCTCCACTTCCCTAGAATAATCCTAGAGGTCCTGGTCTTCTCCAAAGACCAATCTTAGTTCCTTAAGTGGAGGATTCAAAGAGGCGTTCCAAAGAAGAGGTAATATCCATTACCGATCTTTTCAATTTCTTTCTTCTTCAACTTCTTCTTCTTTTGTTGTTTCATGATAAAGTAATAACATCAGTATTACTTACATACTGATATGTTATTATAAATATGAAACAACCCTAATTCACCTCCTATCCATCCTACGGAAAAATGAAATCACCGCGCGTGCGTACGTACGGAATACCGTCTCCACGCCGTGGTGTAATCTATTTTCCACCATCACCTTACAAGGATGGGTATAATGGTGTAATGAGTAACTATATATGATTATTATGAAGTAATATTGATACTGAAATAATATATATATACTCCAATATAATTCCACGATCATAGGAACGATATCATCACTCGTGCGTACGTACGGAATACCGTCTCCACGATGTGATGCGACTCGTTCTACATGATCTTCATTTCATAATGATTATATAAATGAATTGAATGAATGAATATGGTATATACTACACTAATACCATTCTGGAAATGAATTATCTATAACCTAAAGATAAGAATAAGAATTTATTCGACAAAACACGCATAAGAACAAAAAGTTATAAAGACCCGAGTAACAAGTAACAATGAAATATTACTAACAAGAAGCTAATAATATGACCATATATGATATCATATCAATATGTATGATTCTGGAATAAGTCAATAACATTATTTAAACCATTATACATGAGCTTCGGACACGAACAAAGCAAATCGGACCTAAGGTAAGGGAAATATCACAATCTCATTTTTATCCGAGATTGTTTATTCGTAAGTATTTACTGGGGTGTATTTTATCATCCACATCCATGTTCCCTCAATATGTAATATTGTTTCCATCCACTTACAATAGTTTAAATTTTACCCATAGGTGAGTTTTTAGTAAAGAATATGAAAGGAATCTTTTGTCGTTTTTCCGTACGAGGTACTTTTTGACTTTTCCGACAAAAGTACGAAGAATGTTTTTTTTAACTTATACGACAAGAATGGATTTTTAAAACATTATTTCCAAGAAGCTTCCTTTAAAAGTTTTCAAGTTTATTTTTAATCAACTTCTTTTAGTTTAAAGTTGTATGACATGTTAAGAAATGTAAAATGTTTTTGAAAAAGAAAGGATATTTTCCTCAAGAATGAAGTTCAAGTGTTTTATCAAAATTATTTTCCATATAAGATAATAAAGGGTTCTGTTTCTATCCCTATTATTACATGGATTTGATTATGTTGTGATGGAAATATTTTTATGAATTCCTTTATCTTATATGAATTGTTTTATGATGTCATGATGTTTCAAGAATCCCATTTTTGTTACATGTGTTATGCGATGATGTATGTTTTATGATTATGTGGCACACATAAGAAAGGATTCATTATAAGATGGGTGAGACCTATATCTCCCTCCAATGCATTGGGTAAAGATTTTATATCTCATGAGATAGACATGGCTGGAACAGAAGGTTATTTCGGTTCAGTGATACAGGACTGAAACGAGGAGTGAACTCGGTTCAGAAAGGGACTTTGTCCACTAAGATAGTCTTGGCAATGAGTCATGACTAACAAGAAATGATTTTCCATGATTATGTGTGCATGCCACAAAGTTTCAAGTTTTATGATTATGGGGATCTCATTTTCACTTCTATGATTTATTCCATGTTAGGATATTATGATCTCTTTTGCAGGTTTTGATCTTCATAAAGATATGATATGATTTTTATTTCCTTTATTTGCCCTTGCTGAGCATTTGAGCTCACCCTTTTATGTTTTCTTTTCCCCAGGTCAGGAAGATGGATATTAAGTAGAATATGCTAAAAGGGACCCTAGATATGATGAAATAAATGGGAGACACTGTAGAAGATTTATGAACCAGTTGTTTATGTTTCCCAGTTTCTAAAGACACTATACCTATACGGTCCTTTGTGGTTTTGTCATATGTTGTAATAAGTGTGCTTCAATTTCGAAGTATTAACAATGTATGTAAAGTATGGGTCGTTATATTTGGTATCAGAGGAAAGGTATAGTCAACCTTTGGAAACTAGGATGTGAAAGCCTTAGTAAGAACCCTAAGGATAAGTCTAAGCATAGTACACAATCTTAGTGTTTTAGAAATGGCCTTGAATAACCTAGGATAAGACCTTAAGCATGAAAATTTTATTCTTGAATTATGTGGTTTCCTATTATAATTAGTGTTGCTCACACTATTCTTCTTGGTTTTAGTCAATGGCTGGAACCCGAAGGAACCGTGTTAATGCGGAATGCGATGGGCAATGCAATGATTGTCCCCCTGAGCAACCAAACGATATGGGAGCTGGAACACAAAATCTTGTAGCCATGCTCACACAACTTTCTCAAGCTATGAATCATGCAGGATTTCCAAATGAGAAAAGGAGGGAGAAACATTCTGTTGAATCCTTCATGAGGCAGCGTCCACCTTCTTTCAGCGGGTCTACTGATCCATTAGTTGCTGAACAATGGATTAGTACTACTGAAAAGATATTTTCAGTTCTTCAATGTTCTGAACATGATAAAGTCATCCTAGCAGTGTATCGTTTGGAAGGAGATGCTGATCAATGGTGGAATCTTGTTAAGAATACGAGGCAAAGGGATGAAATTGAGTCTATGGAATGGGACGAGTTCAAGAACTTATTTTTCAATAAGTACTTCCCTCGTATTCTCCGAACAAAGATGGAGAAAGAGTTTCTTGAACTGAAGCAAAGGGATGATGAATCTGTTGGTACCTATGAAGCAAATTTTACAAGACTTGCAAGGTACGCTTCTGGTATTATTATCCAACCTGAGAGTAAGATCGATCGATTCTTTAGTGGCTTAAAACCAATTCTTCGAAGGGCGTTAGCCATAAGGGACTTCAATAGCTACGAGGAAATCGTTCGATGTGCTCTCAAAGTCGAGATAGAGATTGGAGTAACCCATCAGTCACATGGGTTTGATAAGAAGAGGAAGATGGAATTCAAAGAAAAATCTAAAGAGCACACTGAAAAGAAGATGAACTTTCCCTTATGCTCAAAGTGTGGAAAGAAACATGGAGGGAGTTGTCTTAAAGGGACAAGTAAATGTTTTAAATGTGGAAAGGAAGGTCATCGGGCATTTGAATGCCGCGATAATGGGAAGAAGATGTCTAATGATGCAAACAAAGGAAGGGATACACAGAATGAACCTACTACACTTCAATGTTTCAAGTGTAAGGAGATGGGGCATTATGCCAATCAATGCCCAAATCCAAGGGTTGATGATGATGGTCGACGTCAACAAACTCTTAAGGCTAAAGACAAAGGAAAGTCACATGCAATTTCTAGCAGCGATGTGGAGTACGATAACGATGTGGTGAAAGGTACACTTACCATCCACTCTAAAGTAGAAAATGTTTTATTTGATTCTGGATCCACCCACTCTTTTATTTCTGAAGACTTTTCTAAGGGTATCACCGTATTACCTCAACAATTAGATTTTGAGTTAGCTGTGACAACACCTAATGTCACATCAATCGCATCAAAAGTTTATAATTCTTCTCCGATCGAAGTTTGTGGGAAAGTGCTTCCTGAAAATCTTGTGATCCTTCCTTTAGTGGAATTTGATGTGATTCTTGGCATGGATTGGCTTTCTCTACATGGAGCTCATATCGATTGCCAAAGAAGGGAAGTCACATTTCATATTCCAGATCAATCTACGATCGTCTATCAATGCAAGGATGAACATAAACTTCCAGTGGAAATTTCTTCCATCTTATGGGTATTGATTCCACTAAATGAAGGTTATTTATCTCAAATGGTTGGTGAGAAACTCACGATTAAGAATATGCCCATTGTACGGGAGTTTGATGATGTCTTTCCGGAGGAATTGCCGGGTCTTCCACCAAATCGTGAAGTTGAGTTTTCAATAGAACTCGTACCGGGTGCTTTGCCTATTTCAAAGACACCTTATAGAATGGCCCCAATTGAGTTGCAGGAATTGAAGAAGCAACTCCAAGAGAATCTTGATAAGGGATTCATACGCCCTAGTGCGTCACCTTGGGGAGCACCTGTTTTATTTGTTAAGAAGAAAGATGGATCAATGAGACTCTGCATTGATTATCGAGAACTTAACAAGATCACTATTAAGAACAAATATCCTCTCCCACGCATTGATGACTTATTTGACCAACTACGCGGCGCTCAGTACTTTTCCAAGATTGATCTTCGTTCAGGGTATCATCAATTAAGGGTCAAAAGGGAGGATATACCAAAGACGACTTTCCGTACAAGGTATGGACACTATGAATTTATAGTGATGCCATTTGGTCTTACTAATGCCCCTGCTATCTTCATGGATCTAATGAATAGAGTCTTTAGAGACTATCTTGATCAATTTGTGGTAGTCTTTATAGACGATATTCTTGTCTATTCAAAGAGCAAGGAAGAGCATGAAGATCACTTGAGAATTATATTGAAGACCCTGAGAAAGGAGAATCTTTATGCCAAATTTACCAAGTGTGAATTTTGGATTCAAAAAGTTGCATTTTTGGGTCATATAATCTCAAAAGAGGGGATATCTGTGGATCCAGCAAAAACAGAGGTTATCGAAAGATGGTCAAGACCAACAACAGTAACTGAGATCCGAAGTTTTCTTGGTTTGGCTGGATATTATAGACGTTTTGTAAAAGATTTTTCACGATTATCTAATCCAATCACCAAGTTGACTCGGAAGGGAGTTAAGTTTGTATGGACAGAGGAATGTGAAGAGAATTTCAAGGAGTTGAAAAGAAGGTTATCCAGTGCACCTGTGCTCACACTGCCTTGTAGTGGAGAAAGGTTTGTGATCTACAGTGATGCATCCAAGAAGGGATTGGGGTGTGTTCTTATGAAAAATGATATGGTGATAGCTTATGCCTCACGACAGTTGAAAATCCATGAGCAAAATTACCCAACACATGATTTGGAGTTGGCTGCGGTAATCTTTGCATTAAAGATTTGGAGGCATTACCTTTATGGTGGAAGGTGTGATATTTATACTGATCATAAAAGTTTAAAGTATATTTTCACACAAAAGGAGTTGAATATGCGTCAAAGAAGATGGTTGGAGCTGATTAAGGATTATGACTGCTCAATCCATTACCACCCTGGGAAAGCAAACAAGGTGGCAGATGCATTAAGTCGACAAGACCATGCTAGTTTATCCATGATGAGGATCACAAAAGATCCAATATTTATGGATTTACAAAGGATGGATCTTGGAATTATAATGGAAAGGGAAAAATCTTATCTTTCTCAAATGAATGTTCAACCATCTATACATGTGAAGATTAAAGAGGCACAGAAAGAAGATGTCGAGTTACAAAAGAAGGTGAGAAATGTTCCTGAATTCAACCTTGATTGTGACGGGATAATAAAGTTCAGGAATCGAGTTTGCGTTCCTCCCATCCCCGAATTAAAGAATGAGCTGCTGGATGAGGCTCATAGTTCATCATTCTCTATTCATCCTGGAAGCATGAAGATGTATAGGGACCTGAAAGAGTACTTCTGGTGGGATGGCATGAAAAGAGATGTTGCTGAATATGTCTCTCGATGCTTGGTTTGTCAACAAGTTAAAGCTGAGAGACAGAAGTCTAAGGGGATGTTACAACCATTACCCATACCCAAATGGAAATGGGAAAACATCACTATGGACTTTGTCACAGGACTTCCTAAAACATCCAAAGGCAATAATGCTATCTGGGTCATAGTTGATCGTCTTACAAAGTCTGCACACTTCATTGCTATTAGAGAGGATTTCTCCCTAGATCATCTTGCCAGGATATATGTAAAGGAAGTGGTAAGATTGCATGGAGTACCACCTTCTATTATATCTGATCGAGATCCGAGATTTACCTCGAAGTTCTGGCGAAGTCTTCAGCATACTCTGGATACAGAGTTGAGTTTCCGCACTGCTTATCATCCCCAGACAGACGGTCAGTCTGAGAGAACAATTCAAACCCTAGAAGATATGTTGAGAGCTTGCTCTATGGATTTCAAAGGAGGTTGGGATCAACACCTACCTTTGGTGGAATTTTCTTATAATAATAGCTTTCACTCCAGTATTCAGATGGCTCCTTATGAAGCTCTCTATGGAAAGAAATGCAGGACTCCAACTTGCTGGGATGAAGTTGGGGAAAGAAAGCTATTAGGACCTGATCTCGTTAATGAAATGGCAAAAAAGGTCAGATCTATTCAACAACACATAAGAGCAGCTCAGAGTCGACAGAAAAGTTATGCCGACAACCGAAGAAAAGACCTAGAGTTTGAAGTGGGTGATAAAGTGTTCTTACGAATATCTCCCCGGAAGAGGGTTATGAGATTTGGAAAGAAGGGGAAGTTGAGCCCTAGATATATCGGTCCTTTCGAAATACTGGATCGTGTTGGGAAGGTAGCTTACCGATTGGCGCTTCCACCGAATCTCTCTCAAGTTCACGATGTGTTCCATGTATCTCTCCTGAGAAAGTACATACCAGATCCTTCACATGTACTCAGCTCAGAAGTTGTACCGCTGGAGCAAGATCTTTCTTATGAAGAACAGCCGATAGAGATTCTGGATCGTAGCGAAAAAGTCCTACGAAACAAGACCACTCGCTTGGTGAAAGTTTTATGGAGAAACCACCAACTTGAAGAAGCTACATGGGAGCTTGAGGATATGATGAGGGAGAAGTATCCTCATCTGTTTGTTGCAAAGTGCCGAATTTCAAGGGCGAAATTCTTTTTAAGGGGGGTAGAATGTAACACCCAAGACTTTTATGTTATATAAATCATCAAAGGAATATTTTTCTACACAACACTTGCTTGGCTTGCTTTACACTCAATCGCGACCTTCCTCGATAGCTTGCGTCGTACGCAATACCGAGTTTCACTAAACAACAATATGCTATTAAAACTAGCCGTTATGAATAGTAATAACCACTTTTTGAAATTTTAGAAATTTTATTTTTCAAAATGGACTTCATTTTTGGACTCAGAATATCGAAATTAGCCTAGGGTGAAATTTTGGTATTTTTCTGAAAACTTTCAATTTTTGATGAATAGTGAAACCACTAAGTGGTAGGTTAAAAACTGAATTTTGCATAAAACTTAATTTTACCGCTTCTGTGAATGGAATTTAGAAAATCCGACAGACACGGTTGATATCAGTAAGTAAAATGTGGTTCAATGAGATAAAAATAATTTTTTGGTGAATAGTAACTTTTTACTTTTTTTTACCGCGGTTAATAGTAAATAGGGTAACTAAGGGTAAATATGATATTAATATTACCCTAACACATGTCCTAATTCTATTGGACAAGTGTAATTCGACCAAAAACAAACTTAAGAATAAAATAAGACCATTTAGGCCCACTTGGATTAGATTAGGACATTTATTATTAATTTATTTAAAGAAGGGTTAAAATAGTTAAAATCAAAGTTTAATAAGTAAATAATTTTTAATATGGGGTTATACATAAGATAAATTCGATTGTAAATATTAATTAGAAAGCTAAAGAGATTTCCTACATGATGGTATTTTATTTGTAATTTTTAGACATCAAATAATTTAATTTATTTATGACACAAAGATGATGCAGTAATTATCTTATTAATGAAATATTGACAAAATTGATAATATAAATACCAAAATAAATGTAATTTAAGACTTTTTATGAATTCCACTAATTTTCTAGGTTACTATGATATATTAATGTTGATTTAATCAACTTGGTTCGAACATATAATTCTGTTATGACTTTCACAAAAATCATATATCAAATAGTGTCAAAATTGACACAAAATAGTTTTTAAATCAAATATTATATTATTAATTGTTATTTTATTCCTAAAAATCTATGGTTCGGCCAAATGACTTAGATAAGGATATATATATTAATAATAAACAATTTGGGGTTCGTTTGGCATGTTATAGTAAGTGTATTAACCATATAGTGAAAGAAAACAAAAAGACACGGTAAAAGTTAAATTAATTAACTTAGAGTTAAATCTAATTGATAAGGTTAAAATAATACCCTAAACTTGTTTAAATCCTATTGGTTGATAGGATTTAGACCCATCCCCACTTTATCTTCGAAATAAGGCCTTTTGGAACCATTATAAACCGATTTTGACTTTAATATAAAATAATATTTTGAGATATTCCTAAGGTGCCCCTCTCCTCCCTTATAAAAGGGAACCTCCTCCCCCTCCTCCTCACACCAATTTGAGCACTCAAGCTCGGACAACCCCTGACATTTTCTCCTCTCCACTTCCCTAGAATAATCCTAGAGGTCATGGTCTTCTCCGAATACCAATCTTAGTTCCTTAAGTGGAGGATTCAAAGAGGCGTTCCAAAGAAGAGGTAATATCCATTACCGATCTTTTCAATTTCTTTCTTCTTCAACTTCTTCTTCTTTAGTTGTTTCATGATAAATTAATAAAATCAGTATTACTTACATACTGATATGTTATTATAAATATTAAACAACCCTAATTCACCTCCTATCCATCCTACGGAAAAATGAAATCACCGCGCGTGCGTACGTACGGAATACCGTCTCCACGCCGTGGTGTAATCTATTTTCCACCATCACCTTACAAGGATGGGTATAATGGTGTAATGAGTAACTATATATGATTATTATGAAGTAATATTGATACTGAAATAATATATATATACTCCAATACAATTCCACGATCATAGGAACGATATCATCACTCGTGCGTACGTACGGAATACCGTCTCCACGATGTGATGCGACTCGTTCTACATGATCTTCATTTAATAATGATTATATAAATGAATTTAATGAATGAATATGGTATATACTACACTAATACCATTCTGGAAATGAATTATCTATAACCTAAAGATAAAAATAAGAATTTATTCGACAAAACACACATAAGAACAAAAAGTTATAAAGACCCGAGTAACAAGTAACAATGAAATATTACTAACAAGAAGCTAATAATATGACCATATATGATGTCATATCAATATGTATGATTCTGGAATAAGTCAATAACATTATTTAAACCATTATACAGGAGCTTCGGACACGAACAAAGCAAATCGGACCTAAGGTAAGGGAAATATCACAATCTCATTTTTATCCGAGATTGTTTATTTGTAAGTATTTACTGGGGTGTATTTTATCATCCACATCCATGTTCCCTCAATATGTAATATTGTTTCCATCCACTTACAATAGTTTAAATTTTACCCTTAGGTGAGTTTTTAGTAAAGAATATGAAAGGAATCTTTTGTCGTTTTTCCGTACGAGGTACTTTTTGTCTTTTCCGACAAAAGTACGAAGAATGTTTTTTTTAACTTATATGACAAGAATGGATTTTTAAAACATTATTTCCAAGAAGCATCCTTTAAAAGTTTTCAAGTTTATTTTTAATCAACTTCTTTTAGTTTAAAGTTGTATGACATGTTAAGAAATGTAAAATGTTTTTGAAAAAGAAAGGATATTTTCCTCAAGAATGAAGTTCAAGTGTTTTATCAAAATTATTTTCCATCTAAGATAATAAAGGGTTCTGTTTCTATCCCTATTATTACATGGATTTGATTATGTTGTGATGGAAATATTTTTATGAATTCCTTTATCTTATATGAATTGTTTTATGATGTCATGATGTTTCAAGAATCCCATTTTTGTTACATGTGTTATGCGATGATGTATGTTTTATGATTATGTGGCACACATAAGAAAGGATTCATTATAAGATGGGTGGGACCTATATCTCCCTACAATGCATTGGGTAAAGATTTTATATCTCATGAGATAGACATGGCTGGAACGGAAGGTTATTTCGGTTCAGTGATACAGGACTGAAACGAGGAGTGAACTCGGTTCAGAAAGGGACTTTGTCCACTAAGATAGTCTTGGCAATGAGTCATGACTAACAAGAAATGATTTTCCATGATTATGTGTGCATGCCACAAAGTTTCAAGTTTTATGATTATGGGGATATCATTTTCACTTCTATGATTTATTCCATGTTAAGATATTATGATCTCTTTTGCAGGTTTTGATCTTCATAAAGATATGATATGATTTTTATTTCCTTTATTTGCCCTTGCTGAGCATTTGAGCTCACCCTTTTATGTTTTCTTTTCCCCAGGTCAGGAAGATGTATATTAAGTAGAATATGCTAAAAGGGACCCTAGATATGATGAAATAAATGGGAGACACTGTAGAAGATTTATGAACCAGTTGTTTATGTTTCCCAATTTCTAAAGACACTATACCTATACGGTCCTTTGTGGTTTTTTCATATGTTGTAATAAGTGTGCTTCAATTTCGAAGTATTAACACTGTATGTAAAGTATGGGTCGTTATAGTGACAACCCACATCGTTGTAGGTTGGAAATTCCAAAGGGAATTTGAACTTTTCCATCAGGTGGATGGTTAGTTTTGAGAATCAGGACTCTGAGTGAGGTTATGGGGGTTTGAAAATATATAATGGGTGTTATTGGATGTGGTCTGAGGTTTGGTGGATTTATTAAGGGTTTATGTGAGTGTCAGAAAAGAGCTTGAGTGGTTAATCTATATGTGGGACCTACTGAAGGACACTTATGTTATAAAACAGTGATTCACAACATGTAAAATTAGGAAATAGGGAGACTCCATATATCTTATCTAGTTCACATCCTGAACTAGGGGTTCACGCCGCGAAAGGTGTGTAATATTTTTTTATTAAAAGGAGGATTGAACCCCTTTTTTAGCCGATGGATTTCACATGAGGAGGTTGGTTTGGATATATCCTTCCCTCTTGTCCCTTCCCTTCGATATCCAATGTCTAAGAGTGGTTCTTGGGAGTAAATTTAGGTATATATCTCTATATATTTCCATTTTCTTTGGTTTTAATCCACTTCCACTAATTTATGGTCTAATTTTCATTGGTATTTTTATATCAATTACACTTAAGCATAGTGGAATCAACCAAAATGGATGTGGATTTTGATAAGATTGCATAGAGGAAATACTAAAATGTTGTTGGTATATTAACTCATAAAATTTTGGAAAAAGTACATAAGCTGGTGAATTTATTTAGTGTTTTTGGAGATTTTGGGTATAATCAGCTGTTAGAATGGGTGTTTAACTTGGGTAATTTTTACAACCTTGGATTAGGTGCATGTCGAGAGTTTATTGAATGGATATTTAAAAGTTTTCATAACTTTATTCTACTTGGGTTCAATGGAGTGTGGGTGAGGCTCAGTTGTCTTGGACGAGACTTGGTATACCTCAATGAGGGGTTAAATCCATGTTACAAGTAAGTGGACCCTATGATACACAAGCATATGAATAGATATTTAAAAGTTTTCATAACTTCATACTATATGGGTTTAGAGAACAAGGTTTAAGTTCTAGGAGTGCCCTAGGTAGAATAGGTGGAATGTAAACATGCCTCATATTCCTCATGTAAGTTATCTTTAATAGTTGGATGAATTTATATTCTATGAAAACTATATCTCCAAGGGGTTAATACTTGTTTTTAGATGTGAAGAGACCTCTTGGAGGCCTATGGATATAAGATAATATTTGAAATATCATGGTTTTGGTTCATAGGTCTAGCATATAGGAATGAGAGTATTAAGGCCAAGTGATGATAGGAGAGATGGTCGTATGTCTTTTGGGTGATTAAGAACTCCCTCTTCAGGTTGGAGGTGAGTCTTGATGTGTTCTTGGAAAAATAGGAGTCCTTCAAGACTTTGAATAGGGATTCTATTTAGTTTAGAGTGTGATGTATTAGGATGATCCCTAGGTAGTGGGACCAATAGTGACTAGGGGATTAGTGAGGTTTTATCGGACCATGTTGTACGAGTCAGTGGGATGAGCCTTTGGGCAATGATGTCACCATGGGTGATAGTCTTGCGATGATATAAATGATCATTGATTTTGGAAATTCTATAGGACCTAGTGGATTCCAAGATGAATGATTTGGGATGTGTGGTGATGAAGGGATAGTTCTTGAGTGACTAGTACCCTAGGATTATCCAATGGGATGTGTGATGGGTTGGGACCATCCTTTTTTTCATGTACATATTGGAACTCCCTAGAGTCTATGAGACCCTACTGAGTCATATTATCACACACTATATAGGAAGCTTAGTGTGTATGTATATCTAGTGTCTACATTTCATGTTAGAGCATGTTACATGTAGTGGATCCGGATAGAGCATCTCAAGGTTATTGATAAATTGGGATTTGGATCAGGAATGGTAGTAGGGAAAACGTTAATGTGTTTTATTTCTTTTCATTGTTTTTTAGTAATGATTGACCTAGTGGGTGACCATATTTATATTTTGTATGACAACATAATATATGTTATTAAATTTGTGTATTTATTCTATGTACTCTAATGTGTATGTAGTTTGGTCAGTTATTTTTTTTATTATTTTGATATTAAGGGAATAGTCTCCCCAATTCGTGTTTTATGGCCTCAAAACTAGTTGAAAGCCTATGGTGTATAAGGTGGAGCAATTGAGGCAACATGGTGATCCTTGGATAGTGCACTACTGAGTGGACCTATTCTAGTGAATTAAAAGTGGTATCAGAGATTTTTTTTTATGATTTGGGTAAATGGTAGATAGGTGGTTTAGTAATGTGTCTAAACCTATGATGGATATTAGAAACATGTGTCGAAAAAACTTATTCTAATAGTAATTATAGGTTTTCTAGGTCATGTGATTATTTTTCTTAATTTTTGATATTACAATTGTTTTATTTCACCTTGGGTGATGTATATATATTTTTTTGGTTTATTATTTATTGTGATTGTTGGATCATGGACATTAGAATGTGGTCAATTTCATGCATAATATTTGGTACATAATATCATATAACATATACCTTATTATATACGTTTTACTTTAATTTTCATATGTTATACAATTTAAATTGTAAAAAAACACTTATATGGTGTTTTCCTATATAACTTGTTCGTGGAATTCTACTCAGTTGTACCATAATTTATTTTCTATTTATAATAGGTCATGTTTATTTTATGGTGGGTGTTTCTTCAGTGATAAAAATAAATTCCCTTTATCAAGGGATGCGTGGAGACCAATCATGGGTTAGTGTGGGAATTTGATTCCCTGGTAATGAATAGGTGAGGGAATGGTATTCCTGGGTGGTGATCTGGGGATGACAAGGAGTTTCTTTAAGGATACGAGATTGGTTAATTGAAGTATAAAAAATAACCTATATGGTGTTTTCCCATATATAGACACCATTTATTGTTCCAGACACATATAAGGGTTTGATGTGTCCTTTCATGATAAAGTCTTCATCTTGATCTGCAAAAGAGATAAATTTGTGAAATTCCACAGGATTGATCTCTGTCCTATAGACTCTAGTGGTGGATACTTAGGCTTCAAACTACTAGGGACTTAAAAACGCTTCTATGAAATATTCCCTAAGATCTATTGATATATTTATCACATCCATGATTGAGATATTAACTAGCACTGAATATAACTATTTCAGAATGTCATATTTCTTATCTAAAGGCCAATTCTTCCTAGATCGGGGATGCTCTTTCCCATGTGATTTAGAGGATTGAGTATTTTATAAAGGTGGGTCGACCCTTGGGGTCAGAGGTGGAGGAGTTTTCATCCTTTGTGGATCGGTCCAGGTAGATCCTCTCACATTCCAAGGAAAATTAGTCACGTGTTCTTCCACTGATAGATATTTTAGAAGAATTGGACTGGGGTTTATTATTTTTGGGGAAGAATAATTTTCCTATCCCTGTTGGATCCGATGGAGTGTCCTTCCACATGTTTCTGAAACACTAATGTTTTGAGCATGGGTGAAGCCATAAAATTGATTTATGTCATGGCTATGTCTCCCCTGATATCCATGTATTCTGTGGCTTCATTCTCTGGGTACCTAATATCTGATGGAAGGGTAATTAATATGGCCAGTCATCAATACCTACTTCATCATCTCTAGTCAGGCCAAGTATCAAAACTATGTTTCAATTCCTATAGGGTATGAAGTAACTACATACTTGATCATCTTAGAACAAGTAGACTTTATTTTTGCATTCCTCGAATTGATTTCATCTGGACCCCTCTGCTCATCTTGATGGGGTAGGGGATGGATACTGACATCCAGATTCCCCTAATATGGTTTTATGGGGGTCTTGGATTTGGAGATGGTGTAGGGGTGGATTTATAATGAAAAAAGACACTTAAAATATTCACTCTATTTTTACTAGGGCTAATGGGGCTACCCAGGACATGAGATTATCCCATTGTAAGAAATAGTCTACTATTTGAGTGATGAAGGAGAATCCCTAAAACCCACTTGTATATTTCACAGGAATAAGTGGTGTTCGTAGCGCATCATGGAGATTATGAATGCACTTGGCCAGCATCTCATCTTGGGGGAGTGGCTGGTTCATGGTGTAAGTCAGACCTTTCCATCTGGCGATGAAGTCTGAGACTCTCTCATTCTCTCACTATTTGCAGTTTATGAGATAACTAACTATTTTTTTGGGAAATGTACAGATGAACTGGAATAATAAATGGCATCTGCGATCATCCCATATTTTTATTGAGTTAGCCTGCCATATGGTGTACCACACAAAGGGTAAACCTTGTAGGGTTTGCATAAAGCATATGAGCTTTACAACTTCTTGTTGCTCTTGGGTTCCCATCTGGGATCACAATAAGAAGTGTAGTGCATTAGATGCTGCTCTGGGTACCCTGAGCCATTGAACACTTGGAATATGGGGCTCCTGAAATTTGGAGGCAGAGGGATGTTGCTTAACCAATTGGGGTTGGAATTTCATTCTAGTTGTATCAGTGCATTCAATCCTTCTATTTCTTCTAATTGGGTTATGAATAAATTGATGGTATTCAGGAGACCTTGATGCATGTCTTATTGGACCTGAGCATGAGCAGGTGTAGCAGGGGGTATGATTGGATGTGTCGACACTGCTAGAACTTGAGGCGGATACCCATCTAGGGTCATACTTTGTGGATTCACCTAAATCTATTCTGGTTTCATCTGTAATGAAGGGAAATCTTTATATCCTGCCGGGATCGGGTTCATGTAGACTGATGATCCCAGTGCTTCCTTGAATGAGCTTTATAACATTGCTTCATCTGTCAGGATGAGCCTATGAGGAAGAGGTACATTTTATATAAGTTTTTGTTTACACTACACTTGAGGAACATACCCAATAGGGCAGATTTCTCTTAGCATTGCAATGTTGAGTCACCTCAACTCTTTCATTTCTTCCTCTTGTCGAGCGAATCTGTCCTCAAGAATAGGGGAATCATATTCACAGGGAGGAGGAGGTGGGTCATATACCTTTCTCTCATTCTTCTCATTGTTAAGGATTCCCTTGAGAGGTAATGGAAGATTAACTAATGGGGATACCACATTTAGGACAACTCTTTGGTTTCAAGGGTGCACTCCTACAAGCTCAGTGTGGACCGTTTCTGAGAGGGATACCTATTCTCCTATTTAAACATTATTTGTATCATTTTCAGTGAGTTTTGTGGGGCTAATGTTCATGATGTTCACTGAATCATACCACATTTGGGATGGTGTACTTTGTGTTTAATGGTAGGAGAGCTTCAAACGTCCTTTGTTGGATCTTCTCTGACCATTATGTGACACTCTTCGGGTTTCTTAGTGAAGAGTGACTCGAAGGGAGACCTGATATGACCTTGAATATGCATCCATTAAATGGGATGTGAGTCATGGGATGGGATGGAATGGCATAACCCTCTATCCATTATTCCCCCCACATGGAAGATTACAGACGTCCGTTGGGTGGGAATTCGAGGTAAAAATGCCCCCATCCCTGTGGGCTGGGGTTGCTCCCGTTATTCTTTTGATGTGCATCGACCCAGATTTTTTGGTCTTTTAATGGAATTTTTTGTTAAAAATTATTCCAACCCCATAGGATGGGTTTGATCTTATGTTTCAGTGGCTACTATTGATATTTCCACCTTCTTGATCTCATGTGTTCCCATGTGGGTGTGAGCCGTATATGGTGGCAGGCCTACATGTGAATGGTTTTCTCTTGAGGTCATGAGTAATGCTATTTGATTGGATTACCTTAGATGGGAGGCCTACCTGATGCTCTTGGTGGCCTGGTTTAGGAGATTCTCTATGGATTTCTCTCATTAGGCCTGATGCTTCTGAGACTTACTCAAGGCTGTTTCTTGTGAAACATTCCACCTTTCCTGAGTAGGGAAATCATTTGACTATCTTTGTGGGATGATGAAATTGCTGGATCTCATTTCCGATGGTTTCTTCTAGAAGAGAAGTTGTCAAGTCCACTAGGTTAGATAACCTGAGTGGGGGGGGGGATAAATCAGGGTATGACAGATTAAAACAACTACCCCTATTGATCTTGTTTCACTGTTAAGAAAAAATATCTTCACTCTCTTTCCTATAGCAAAGAATAAATTGAAATTAAATCATGCATAGAACACAGTATTTTTTATATGGCTCACCTTCACTGGGCTACATCCAAGGAGCATACACCAGCGATATGCCGTTGTACCAAATCCTCTATAAACTCACTGATGTTGATAATGTTCGAAGCAGACTCACTGTCCCTTCTAGTTTACAACCACTCACAATATGAAATCTCACTACTCTCACAACTGAAGTGTGCTGACTGCTTCTTCATAAGATCCACTCACAGTTTATAGACCTATAGGACTCTTCATTATCACAAATGAATGCATCTTTCCCTGTATGTAGATACTCTATTGATGTCTAACTTTCAACCGTAGATGAATCTCACTTTTCACCGAAGGTATCGTGAAATTCTCCAAATTTCACGCAAACATAGAGTGACTTTCATGCTTCACTATACTTGTCGTGCTTATCTAATTCCTGGAATGCTTCTCCATGCTTTGGCGCACTTCTCTGATGCCTAGTGCGCTTCTCCAATACTATCGCACAAGTGTCACCTAACCACTTGTGCAACACTCCCTTCACCAACTTTGAACTTGGGAGACTGAAACACTTTTATTCCCAAACCAATATCGGTGTGAAACTACCAACTAGAGTGAAACATATGAATATATTTATACTTGAGTGCCCAAACCACCTCTTGCGCGACCAACCCTATTAGTGAAACTGGATCTCAAATTCTTTCTAAATGTTGAGCTTCATCAAAAATGAGAAGGGGTATCCCTCTATTTATAGGCAATTTGGGCACCCTGAGTGCCGCACGCAAGTCTCCTCCCAGTGCGCAAGTCCAGCCACCTTAGCCTTTGTCACCCTAGTCACCTTGCACGACTAAACCAAAACATGAGTTACCCTCGTTCCTTTTCCATATTTTGATGTTATGATCTTGAAAAACATATGACTCATAACTTTCCAAGCCTCCAAGACATTGGTGCACAAGTCCCTTTTCCAAAAACCTTTTCTCCATTTTTCGATTTTGAGGCCCAAAAATTTGGAAAACACTGGAAAATGACCCCACCTTGTATCTGCTCTTTTTGTACCACCTATAGAACATTCATTAATTTTATGAGGTTGTTTTTCAAATAACTTATTTCCAACAACATCTCTTGAACTTGACAACTCACCATGTAAACCAAATTTTTCAACAAAATGATCATTGTGGTCTTCTTTGTCAACAAACACAACACAGAGGCCCACTTTGTTAACAAACACAATCACCTCAAAATCCATCAATGATAACTTGAGGTATTTCTGCCCAACAGAAGTGAGGTGAAGTTTATAGATCCATGTTCTCCCCATCATCGGATATGAACACCAGACTAGGCATTGTTGATAAGGCATTGCAACTTGTGCAGTACATAGAGGCGAGCCAACTCAAGGACTTTCATTCACCTTTCTGATTTTCGATACCATGTAGATAGAATGGTTTCTAGGAATATTTGATGTTGAATATCTCCCAATACATTAACGTGATCTGTATACCCATTTTAAGGAAAACCATTTCTTTTAATTGGTGGATTTTTTCCAGATATTAAGGTGAATTTTATCCATCCATTCATCTGAAAAATATATTGGTATATTGAATTGAGTAGTGTCTGTCAGCCAATACATCACTGCTATATAATCCCTAGATAGTTGTATTC
Source organism: Viscum album (assembly GCA_963277665.1). Classification (NCBI taxonomy): domain Eukaryota; kingdom Viridiplantae; phylum Streptophyta; class Magnoliopsida; order Santalales; family Viscaceae; genus Viscum; species Viscum album. The sequence goes on from OY728163.1 coordinate 130,418,019, forward strand.
TCACAAGAAACATATTTTTTTATTGTTATACCAGGGAATCTTCTTCTTGATTCACTCAGTTTGACCACCCCTTAATGATTTCGTTCAAATTAGAAAGGTTAGCGGGAGTCTCGTTGACATATGAATGAAACATGGGTGGATCAGAAGATGAGCATGGCCCCAGGACAACCTCTAGTTGATAAAAGATATAACTTTTCATGGACAGAGTATCCTACATGTCGTACTCCATTTTTTCCAAGTGACTTATCATATGAGGGTTTTCTCGCATTTGACTCGATGAGGGGAATACCTTCTCACTTGTGTAAATTTGGACAATAGGGAGGAACTTTATAGTCAGTGATGTGATGGTGAGGACTACCATCACAACTTAGTGTCCAACCATAGAGAGGACTTAAGCGGTGCATAACATGGGGAGGACTATCAAGGAGGACTACATCAAGTGGAGGACCTTTATGCTTCTTAGTGTCATTAAGGGGAGGGCCTTCACAATAAATTATATCATAGAGAGGACAACAAAAGAAAATCTAGTTGTAGGGAGAGTATCTGTAATGTAAACTCTGAGGAGGGACTTCAGGATGTACTGCAATGAGGGGAGAAACTTCTCTTTTGTTGATGTCACTTTGGGGAGGGATTTCATAGAGAATAATATCATAGAGAGGAATACCATCATAGATTGATGTATAACAATAGATAGAAACATATCTACATCATATACACTAGAGAGGACCATCAGAGCAGATGATAGTAATGGGAGGAACTTCTTATTGTTTGATATTCTGGTCAAGGGTAGGGCTACCCTAACACACATTAGGAGATAGAATCTCATGCTCGATTGTTTAAGGCCCAAGGATTAGTCTCCCTTTGGTGCTTTGGGAAGGGCCTTCAGAGCTACTAGTGCTGAAATTGTGGGGAGGACCTTCACAACTGCTACTACCACTTCCAAAATTTGGTAATGGACTAATAGGATCTTGATCCTATATTGATAAACATTTAATTACATCAATAATTCCATCATCCAACAGAGTAGAATCTTGAGTATGCTCTTTATTTTCCATTTTCCTTTAGCACATTTAATTTTTGTGTGCTCTATTGTGGGTGATCGGGGCCGCATGTTGTGGGTAAGGACCTTTATGTACAAGACCCTATTTGGTTGGTTCCTGTGATGTTGTTGGGATATGACGACAAACATCTTTAGTTCCATTAGGGATATATGTCTGCTCTAGAGTGGCCATTACATTGGAATGCTGTCCCCAGTTGGAAAATGTTTTTATTCCTCATCCGGTTGTCATTGTATCATGAAATATTGTCTTTGACCCTCATAAACCAAAGCAAGGATGTGGGTCTTCTTCGGAGTGATTATCTGATTTGGTGGATAAATCACCCTGCCCATGGAGATTAGGTTATGGGCCTGAATCCTCACTTTTTCCATCGACGCAATGATGTATTGACACATCTGGAGGATATGGTATGGGATTGATGATTGATCCTCCACCATGGAAAAGATGTGTTGAGATATTTCTTTGGCTGGAATAGGTAAGAATGATCATTCTGATGTCAGAGCAAGAGTTTGTTCCTGCTTCAGTCCTCCATGGGTTACCATTGTGTACCAGTCATTCTCTTGTTCTAGGACAAAGGAAGGAGTCTCCCAGAAGATGTTTTCTCTAGTTTCCACAATATTTGGATGGTGGGATTTGTATTTATGAGAAATAATTTTCTTTTCTGCTCATTTACCATTATATTTGTTTCATGGGCTTGATTTTTATCTGAGGGAATTTTAATCTTCTCATTTTTGTTTCTCATCATATATAGCTAGGGGATTTATTATGGTAGGGAGGAATTTGCATCTACCTATGGATTACCACTATTTTTGACTGGTGGGATTCATATACATCGGAAGTGTTATATGAATGTCTATGGTTTTCTGGCATATTTGGATGGCGATATTCTTGTGTATTGGTAGAGATTTGAATCTGCCTATAATTTTCTACACAATCTACATGGAAGGACTAGAGAGTACTGGAAGAAATGTGTATCTTCTCATATTTTTCCACCCTATTTCCATCATGGTCTTCATAGGATAAAGTGGGGATATACATCTCCTCATAAATTGATATCATATATTTATGGCAGGATTCAGTAGGAGGGACATAATTGTATGCCTGCCCATTATATGCTGCCTCATTTGTGCAGAGTACCTCCTCATCTGAAACTAGGGTGATAACATGCTTCTGATTATGAATTTACACCCTCATAGGGAATCCTAAGGGGGGCATGACTGTTAGACTTTAGAAGGTTCCCTTAGCATGTGATTCTCTTCAAAGTGAAGATATCTGGTTGTATGCTGTTGGTGGAAACGTCCTCTGGCAGGAGGCAATGAGCGGGGAACCTATGCAACTAGGATGAAGTCTTTGGTGTCAAATTGATTTACCTCTCTTTGATAGTGGATGTTCTCATTATCATGCTCTGAGGACAGGCTCATGAGTCGATTAGAGACAGCCAGTGGGGCCATCCTATGATGGGATACTAGGTGTGGTTGAAGAGGTGGCATGTGAGATTTCACATACTGGAGGGCCTATCTTATAGCCTCTACCATGGGGAGAGTACTGTTTTGAGGATACTCTTGTGTCAATACATTGGATTCCCAGTTTTGAAGATGTTGGGTAGGTGAGGGGGTCCTTCTATTCATCGTGGGCCTGGCCACCTATACAATTGTCGAGGTGCGTGTCTGAGCCTGTTTTTGAGGTTCCATTTAGACTGAAGGTTTCTCTAGAATCTTGTAATATATATATATATATATATATATATGAAATATATAGACAAAAAACCCCATAAAATTATCATCTCAAGTTCACATATATGATTGGTGACTTTCTTGGCTTTGAATGGGGTAACACCACCACCTTGGTTAAGGATTCATGTTAGGTTCACCATTTTTGTTTCGACCCAATTCGTGTCGCATCATATTTTTGTTGGGTGAGACGGTCCCACCAAGATTGGGAAGTATATCCTTTTTTTATTTTATGAAGGATGTGCATCATTTCCATGATCATAGCGAGTGATTTTAGGGGGTCATGTGTTTATGAAATTGGACCATGTCAGGCATGAGGTCCTTAGATGGTCTCCAGTGGGTATATTCATGGATCCATAACACCCAATGACCTTTTTATCCAATATTCATAGAACTACTTTCCAATGGCAGGCACTGGTTGGATGATTTAGCCAACAACACTTAAAGACTCCATTGTTCTATAGGATGGGAGGATGAGCTCATCACACCCTTTTGGGGGGGATTATTTTCTACTACGAGACTCTCTTATAGATTTAATAAATTTTCATATGTTCATTAATACTTGGTTTATTCTCAAGAGTGTGTCCAAATATTACCCCTATGTTGAAAAATCAATCATGGATATACTTAAATCAGAGTCTAATGAGACAACACTGGTTTAAGCCATGTGATGAGGCACTCTGGAGTTTATTGTCATCTAGGAGGAGAAGAGTTGTTTTGATGATAGTTTTGAACCCATGAGATGGGATTCTTACATATATTCATGATTTGAATCAGAGCACAGGTAGTTCAGTGCTGCATAACTGGACACATCACTTTTTAATTTCATGCGATGAGGACCTATCTATGATTTAATATCATGTGGTGAGGATGTCTAGGTGAAAGATGCCTAGTCAAGACTTGGTGTGGGAGTTACACAAAAGAGGACCAAAGTACCCACAAGAGATATGGTCTTCTAGGTGGATATAAACCTACAAGGAATATGGATCAAGAAACATTAGGGTTGATTTGGGGGTTGGATTTGGACCTCAAAGAGGATTCTTATGTATCTGGAGAATGGGTAATTAAATTCCATATAATTGTATTTAACTTGGTACATATACCTTAAATCTACCCATTTTAGGAGGCATGGTTGGGAATTACATAGAAGTGGATTACTTCATGAAAGAAATGAATTGGGGATTAATCTTGAAGAGGCTTCCCTTTATATGGGACATGATTGGGATTAACCGTTGTGAAATGTGACCTTATGAGATTAGGATTTAGATGGGAAACCTATGTATCTTTGTTAGAGTAGGAATCAGAGTTCTCATAGTTCATTGCTGGGTTGTGACATTATTGGGGATTAAATTTGGGAGATTCCCATTTGAAGGGGGCATGATCTCTCACTTCATAGATGAGATGATATAGAGCTCGGGCCTAGATAAAAGCTTCATAAGTATCCCACTTCTGTTGGGAATTAGATTTATCTTCGTTCATGAACTAGGTTGTGTGAATGTTGTATTATCACATACCTCTGCTCTCACATGAGTTATGCTCAGTGTGAAAAACAAGAGGATGCGAATGATTCAACAAAGGTTCACTTTCCCTTCTCCGCTGAGGTAAAATGAGAAGGGTGATGATGGATGAAGGCACATATATAAGCCCAATAGAAGAGGGAATATGGATTTTATTGGGTCATCCCTTCACCCGTGTTGATATCCAGGATAGTAATGTCAAGTGAGCTATCTGGACACATCCCAATCTGAAACAGATATGGGAGAAATCACCACATACTGTAAAATGGAAAGGGGATTACCTCATGGGGTGATTTAAGATAGGGTTTGGGAGAGGGGAGGAGCATCATACCTTATCAAAGGAGAAGGAAATCATGATCTCCTCCTTTGTCACTAGAACTCATGGATGGGAAAGGCCAGTGACTACCCTATATAACTAGAATGGGGAGGTTCACATCAGCATCCCAAGGCTGGAATCCGAGTTACATTGAAAATGCAGACTTAAGGATTTTCTGAGGGTCCGAACCGTTTTGGGTACTGCCTTTGCGCCACCGCTTACCTTGGGTATATAGACTCAAAAGGGAATTATAATGCACCCAATAGTCTGGTCATATGAGTCTGGATGTGGCTTTGTCCTGATGTCGGTATACTGGTTAGAGGAGGGGCCATAGAGTTCATGATGGTAATAGAAAGACAATATTTTAACTAGAAGGTGGAAATCCCAAAGACATCCCATTCTTCATACCATTTTCTCATGATGGATGGGGGCTTCCCCGCATAGTGTAATGTTATATGGGTGAAGGGGTCATCTACATAAAGAAGTGGTATTCAGGCCTGGATGTTAGCCGTCATGTACTATGGTGGTATGTGGTCTTAGGTTCTATCCACATAGTTTGGTTCTATGTGGCTCATGGTCTTGTCCGCATAACGATCCACCATGCGGTTTTCTATAATGACTGAAGGGTATTGTGCCTGTGGTTCATGAGATTTTCATCCTTAAAGGGCATATGGTTCACGGTTTTCCAATTACGTTTTCAAATAGTTTATTATTATTATGTTTCCATCTTTTTATGGTTTTTGGTGAGTTTATACCTACTAGAAAATGGTTCATGATTCTTTATCAATCATTTTCCTCCAAAGTATTCCATCTGTAATCTCTGAATGCTTAAAGTCTAAATTCTCTATTGTGGAACATAACCCAGTATCCGAAATTATTCTCCATGAGTATTTTAGTTCCCCTGGTGGTACTTTTATAGATTTTTGGGGAAGATATATCTATGGTTGCATGAAAACTTTTGTGGATGCCCATGGAGGGATTATCTGACCCTTGAATGACTTAGTCAAATAAGGTTGGCGGTGTTACGATTCACGGTGGTGGAAATGATCACCTCAATCCCATGAACAATGCATTTCAAGGGATGCTACCAGCCTCTCCTCATCTGCGAACTACTCAGTCTGCATGGATAGTATGTGGGGACTTACTTCTCTATCATGTTTTTTTCCAATGACATGGTTCGTGGCACCTAGGTTCATTATTTTCATCCCATCCACGAAATACTTGGTTTGGTGGAAAATGATTCGTGGGCCAGCGTTTCACAGGTTGTTAACGTACCACTTAGATTGTGGTATGTGCCTTCCACAAACCTTTCTCGATAACTAGTAGGTGGACCCATTTGGGTCCTTTTCCAAATTGTATTTCTTCAATATTCACCACAAATTTTCATCCCCACATGCATTTATTTCCTTTATCAAATATACAAGAGCATTTTATTTCCCTTTGAGGGTTTTTAGGGACCCTACACCTACTCCAATACAAAATTTAATGGCATGACCTTAAAAATTATATATTCTAGTTATTTTAAAACTAGAGATAACATTCTTTTCTCAAATATATTTTAGGTTTAGAGTTTTAAAGAATTAGGACAAAATCTTACATAGTAAACCCATACATTACAAGTAGAAACTGATACTAATGCCCATTTTTCTATAAAAAACTCATTTGAATAAAACATGATTTCTTATGCTAATATATCTTCAAATTTATCCTTGAACTCATTCTTGAACCATATCTTCCTTAAACAAGGCGAATTGATTTAAAACATGGTATGAGCACATAAGATCAGTAAGGGGCTTAAAGGGAAGGAAACCTTTAGTCTAGTGAAAACCCATAAAACATTTCCTTAATGCATACCTTTTTACCCAGAAAAAGTGAAAATAATTAAAAAAATATCATTATCTTACATTTTGAAAATCAAAAAATTTAAATGAAAACACAAAAGAATGAAAATAAAAAGATAATTATGTTACTTGGGACATAATTCTACTCAAATGGGATAACCATGAGGTCAACTTCCATACATGTCACTATTAAAAATGGAATAAACATATGGTCAAATTCCATAAATTCCAATATTATAAATGGAATAACCATATTGTTTACTTCCATACACAATGAATTGGATGTTATAACAAAACCACTAATCCTAGGTTTATCATAGAGCCACCCATTAATTGTTTATCATAAAACCACCCGTCAAATGTCCATGTACCATTATATATTCATAAAGCCTAAAATAATTCAATTTTAAAAATTTCAAAAATAAAACTTAATTCACACATATAATAAAACATTTCAAGTTATTGAAATTACCAATCCATTTTTAAAACCCATTTTAAACATTCAAAAAGAGATTTTTAAATCAAAGTGTCCCATAAAGCATTGAAAATTTTGAGAGAAATTCAAAATTTAAATGTTTAAATCATTATTTTCCATATAAAAACATTTATAAAATCCATTATTGAAAACATGTACATGAAAGAGAAATATTTATAAAAATAAATCTTTAAAACATTTAAAACGATGTTTCACTTAAAAAGTCACTTACCTTGAGTCTGATTTGTCACGTATGTCCTTATTCTTCTTGAATAATAAACTTATGTTAATAATTTAATTTCTTGAGAAACTTTTATATTCTAATATTACTTTTATATCACTTATTACCATGGTAGCATGTTATAATAATTACTTAATTATTTAAGTTGATTTTGGATGTTTTGATGATTTTCGGTACTTGAGTCCAAAATGACTTTGGTATGATGTCAATAATCAAAGTGGTCATTAGTCCATCATATATAGAATAATATACCTAAAATAATAATAACTTTTATACATCAATTATACTTCTAAATCCATCCATTACATATGGATATAAAAAATGAACTATGTTTCAATCATGAAGACGGTAAGTTGTACAAATGCATGAATAACATTTCCATTTTTCAATGATCATTATAGAATCATCGTAAGTATTATTTAATATTTATATAATTATAATAATATAATTAATTTTATATTAATTATTTAAATATACTTATATATATCATCTATGTGATGTGGTGCTGAAACATGAATCACATCACTTCTTGGAGGCGATACTTCAAATGTACACACGAACGACGTTATCATTTTTATGTGCATGGAAAGGTATGAGAAAATGATATATATTATTATTTAATAATTATATATATTTCATTAGTATCATATATAAACATTAATTCCATCATTATAACCTGTCTTGAGAGATGGTGATGGAAAATGAATTATATCGGTCCACAATGTGGTAGTTCACTGTACACATGAACGATAATTATTCTCCCATTCTATAGAAGTGAATATTTATTTTGGTGAATATATTAATATAATAATATATAATTATATTTATGATAAGATTTTTATTATTACATAATGTTTTAATAGTATTTTAAGGAAGTAGAAGAAGAAATAAAATTGAAATACCTGATTAAAAACGTTACCTCTTCCTTAGAACACCACATTTTCATAACACCTTAAGACCACTAAGGGTGGAATTATGCCTAAAATAAGCGATCTAGAATGTGGAAATTAATTCAAGGAAGGTAATTGGGTATTTATTTTCTGAATAAAATAGGTTTTTAGGTGTGAAGAAAAGATAAGAATGAGTTCCCCTTTATAGAAGAGGGGCTGCACACTCTTGGAATTCTTCAAAATATTAAATTAATATAGATAAATTATTAATTTAAATTGTCTCCAAACTAATTTATTTATAAGATAATATGATTATGGGTCGAAATAAATTCATAAAATTAAAATTATATTTGTTTTTACTATTTTTTTAATCCTTATCTTTTAGTATTAATCATTATTTAACCTTTTTAATTATTATAGTGATATAATTAAATTTACACTTTGAGGGTGAATATAATTACTATAAAATTCCAAAATACTAATAAAAAATCATTGACTAATGTTTTATACTTATCCAAATAATTTTTCATGATTTTATATTTTTATTATTTTTATATTATTTAATAAAATATCTTTATTTTAAAATATCATTAATGTCAATTTTAATACTATTCATTACAGGAATTTTTAAAAATATCATAAAAAAGTGATATCATAGAAAAAAAATTAAATCATCAAAAAACATTCAAAGTAATTCTTAAAACTCTTTAATAAAATTAATTCTCTCAAATTAAAATTAATTCTATATTTTTAATATCATTGTTCTGATATTTCCTTTAAGTAAACAATTACTACCTCATCATTATGAAAGCATTTTATTTAATAATTTCATCCCTAAAGAATAAAAATAAAATTTCATGATAGAGTAAATTATTTTATCTTTAAAAATACTATTTATAGTCGAAAATAACCCCTATATAATCCCATATTAAAAATATTTCATTTGTTAAAAACAAGAGCATGCCAAAATTGAATTTTCTTTGAATTAAATACTATATATGGATTTAAGTCTTCCAAGTAGATCCAAGAGCTCCTAAAATCATCACAAGGATGGGTTGATTGACAATATATCTTCAATAAAATTATTACAAGTGTTTGGGAAATTTTATAATATTTATAATATTACTTTTACTATTAATTGCTCGATTTACTCTTAATAGTGGTAATAAACATACTACTAAAGTAACTTTTTTATAATGTCCAAAAATAAAAGGGACCTATTTACTAAATTTGAAAATTATGATTCCAAATATGAAATCCTTTTTTCTAAATTTAAAACAAATCATTTGCTAAAATTAATTTAAAATTAATCACATTGACTGATTTAGAAAGCATGTTTTTAATGTAAAAACATTCAAAATATTGAAATGTTTTTATACCAAGATTCATTGTGAAATTAATTTATAAGACCAAAATTGTATTAAATTATAAAAAAAATTATCTAATTATACTTTAAAACCATTGCAATATATATTTTATCACTATAAATAAATGTTATGAAAAAACTATTTTCAATTAAAATGCAGTATTTTTTCACTATTTATAAAAACATAAAACCTTTCAGAAAAATAAAAAAAAATTAAAATAATTCAAATTTTTATATTATGATTTAAAAAAGAAAAATATTTTTCCATATATAATTTTTAAAATTGTCTAAAACTATATTAAAAATAAGTGTGCCATCAAAAGGCGGTAAAACTATCTTTTTTTAAAATACTTCTTTTACTTGTAAAATTGGATTTATTCATATATAATGTTTAGAAAACACATAAGATTAATTATAAGCATTTAATGAATATTATATATATATTTCAATAATATTTTCCAAAAAAATTTACTTTTTATTTATTGGTATAAAATATACTTGTGCACATTTAAATAGTTTTTCAAACAAACATTTAATTTTTTTTAAAAAGGGTATTATTGTAATTTATAATTAATTTATCACCAAAGAATTAATTAAATATACATTTTTAAACTATATATTCATAATTCAGTTAATCCTGGTCATTCATGTTATTCTAACGACTAGGTTATAATAGTAACATAATAATATTTAGTTGTTCATTTAAGCTTGATGTGGTGTATCATGTACACTATCGATCATAGTGTTTCTTTTAAAAAAACATGGAATGTTACATCAGGAAAGTGATGGAAAGGATTTTATGTGTTTGCGATGTGGGAGGTACCTACTATAGGACACTCACACTATGAATCACAAATTCATAGTGTGAAAATCGGGATAGAGGTAGAGGCCCTCTACCTTGAATGGTTCACTATGTGAACTAGGGATTCACATCATAAAAGGTGTTTTGAAAATTTATTTTAATAAAATGGGTTTTGGTCATATACTGAGATGAAATTGAGAGGTACTCTCCGTAGTCCTTCACATCCAAGAGACTATATTTCAAATCTTGGAAGATCCCTTGAGAACTTTATGATCCATTCAGTGATATAGGCATTGATGTAGGCAAGTGATGACACAAGAAATGATGTATGCAGTGACATTGAGGAATTATAGGGCCTTATAGTTAGCATAATGTTTAACCTTTAGACTATGTATTGGAATTTTAATAAACTAAGACTTTGTGTCATATAATGAGTCCCCCCTTAAATAAATTAAAAAATGGGAGTCTTCTTTGTTTAATAAAAGGGGATTTACCCCAGACCATTTCAAATTAAAAGTTGGTGTCACCACACATTGATTTTAATCAAAAGAGAACTTGAGGAGGGTGATTCATCTAGATCCCACCCTTATCCCTTCCCTTTTATCCCCTATATTAAGGATTTATTCTTGAAGGTGATTTTATGTAAATCTCTCCCTCTATTTTCCTTTTTTTTGGTTTTTGTACTCTTGTCTTAATTTTTAATCTAATTTACATAAGGTTTGATGTTGATTCCACCAATGTATGGTGGAATTGACCTAAATGGATGGGTATTTTTCTTATCTTTCATATATTATGTCCTGAGATACTTCCTGCACATTTTCAAACATTGTTTTAGTAAAGTTACTTCACCAAGTGAATATTTTTAGGATTTTTGGTGATTATGGGCAAAATCATCCATTGGAATGGGTGTTTAATTTTGGGATTTCATGTATCCTAGGTTTTAGTGAAGTTTGAGAGTGGATTGAAACATGTTGATCAAGGTTTCCATGAGAGGATAGAACCTAACGAAGTTTAAGAATTATTAAAATTTAAATTAATTGAATTAATTAATTATAAATTTTTATAATAAATTATGGGGGACACTTGACATGAGATAGCAGCTCGAATCAATGCACGAGGATTTGTTGGCATGTATGAGGTTTGATGAATCTCACTGAGAGGTAAAATTTATGTTCTAAGTAGGTTTCTCCATTATACAAAATCATTTATAATTTTATTTATTAGTAAGAATGCCTGCATACTGCATGATTTTTGGGAATGTGGTTCAGGGACCAAGAGTGCTTTGGGTAGAAGAGGTAGGATGATAGTAGGAATCCTAGGAATTATGTATGTTATCTTTATCACTTTTATGATTTTACCCCTATGAAAATGTCTCAGAGGGTAAAGTACTTGATTTGAGTTGAATAAGTACCTATGGGAGGTCTAGGTATGTGATATGAGCTGCAGAATGTCCTAGGTTGGGTTTCTAGGGTTAGAAAACAAGGATTTGGTTCAAGTGATGATGGGTGAGATGGTTTTATGTCTCATGGGATATGAGGAACACCCTCATGAGGTTAGGGGTGAGTATTGATGTTTTATTTTATTGAATGGAACACTTTGGGACATGGAATCAATATAACAAGTGGTATATAGGGTAGTGTATTACGGTGGTCCTAGGGCAGTAGGAAAAAGAGTGAAAAGGGCATGAATAGGATGGATTTACCTTGGGGTTGGGGTTAGTTGGATGATAATTTGGGTAGTGATTTCACCATGGGTGATTATCTTGGGATGATATCAATGATTATAGATCATGGATGGTCTAGGGGACCCAATGGGCCCCTTGATGGTTTTGTTGGGAATAATTGTGATGAGGGGATAAGTATCAAGAAATTAGAAACCTCCAATCAGTCAGTAATTTGAGTGATGGGTTTGACCCTTAATATGTTTCATATTCATTTCAGACATCTCCAGAGTCTTGGGTGATGGTTTGGTTTTATTTGAACTCCCTAGAGTTATTGGGGATGGGTCAATTTGATGTGACATCACCATAGTATATGGGGATATGTCAGTATGATTATGACCACTCCAGAGTCTTTGGGGATGAGTTATTGTGATTGTGACCTCCTAATAGTCTACAAGTATTGGTTAGTGTGGTGATCATGACCTGGTGTGTGTATTGTATTGAGTACCTATCTTGATTTGGCTTTCATTAATGTGCGTGAATTGAAACTTTCCTTGATTAGGATTGGGTTGAGGACTATCCCAGGTGATAGGTTATGGTAAGATTCAATGGATGATTGACATAACTCCCTAGAGTGTTTAGAGATGAGTTAAGGCTTACAGATGTATGGCCATGCCTCATGTTTATAGGTATTGGTTTGATGTTTTTGGGAATCACCATACCTTGAGTCTTCGGGTAAAGGATATCCATTGGTTGTAGTGGCATAGGTTACATAGTGTTGAATTATGTATGGTTTGAGTTCGAGGTGTTCTAGTTAGCACCTAATGACTTGAAGGACATGTGTACTTCATTAAGTTTTGTAGTAACATGGTTAAGTCATGATGATTCAATTATATTGTTTATTATTATTTATTTTCCTCGTGAATACACACACATATGATGACATATATTAGTGGTTCTTAGGGAAACCCTATTGAGTTATATGCCCAAACCCTATATGAGAATATCGATGTGTGTGTGTGTAATACTTATTTCCACATTTTAGTTTCGAGAATGGGATTCCTGGTGGATCAGGCTAGTGTAGATTAATTGTATCAATACATTGATAAAAGGAGTAGGGATTGTACTAGGCCTAGGGTGTGTGTTGTATTTTTTTGTTTCTTTTGTATTTAGGATCACCCAAGCAGGAGATCAGTTGAACATTTTGTATAAAAACATAATAAATGTGATTATATGTATTTAATTATTCTATTTACTCAAATGTGGATGTTTTTTTGGAAATTTATTGTTATTGATTATTGTGATATTGAGGGAACAGTCTCCCCAATGCAAGTTTTAAGCCCCCTTCACAAGTTATTGTTGAGTGGATCCCTGAATGAATTTATGTTTGGACAATTATAAATTCATATGTGTCTTATTTCCTTTTAATGTATCAATAATTTGAATTGTGAATTAATTAAAATACAATTAAATTGAATCATATGATTTTATTATTTGCTTAATTTATATTCAGATTTCATGTTTTGTTTGGTCATAACACTATCTATAATTTATTTATGTATATAGGATAAATAATCCATTTGGGACTTTAAAATATCATTTATACTTGTTTTTTATTGCCCCCACATAAAAAATAACTTGTACACCACATAAAGAAATCATAAACTACGTATCCAATTTGAAATTCATGTATCCATTTTAAAATCCATGTGGTTTATTTTCCAAATTTGATTAAACATAATATTTCATCCATATATTGAGAAAAATAACAAACAATTGAGTGAATATTTTTTTGAAAATAACTTAATATTAAATATATTTAATTAGAATAAATAAAATTAAGAATCAATCTATATCATGTTTGAAATTGGGTTTTAAGTCACGACATATTTTTAGTCTATTTTCTTCACTTTTCCAAAACTATTTTTCTATATTTTTTTTATCATAACTTGAGTTTTATAAATATTATTAAGGTTATTATTGATTATTTTGAAATATAATTAAATTCTATAAATATACTTTAAAAGGACCAATAGTTTATTCTTCTTTTAACAAGGTCTATTTTAGGTGTAAAAATTGAAAAAAATAAACATTCAGTTTTCATGAATTCCCTTACATGAATTGATTATAATAATCCCTTAAATAGATCCCCCTATGTGGGTAATTATCTTATGTAGAGAAAAATAATTACCTAAAATTGACCTACATGAATTTGGCTATATAGAAGTACTATAGGAAATTATACTTTGTTTTCAATTTTTTTTAATAATTCAATTTTCTATATATTCATTTCATATATTTAAATTTTTGAAATGACTTTATAAATTCATATTAATTATGAAGAATCTATGTGTAGTGATTTTCACTGTTTTCAAATTTTATTTATGAAGATAAAAGGAAGAATTATTTTCATAAATGAAACTTACAACTTGAAACTCAAAAATAATTTATATTATTTTATGATGTTTTCTCTGATATTATAATTTCTAAATTAATATTAGATGATATTAAAAGAATTCAAAAAAAATTATATATTTAAGACGGTCTTATTAAGTTTTAATATTCTTCTAATGTTTTCTACTCATTTTAAATGGAACTTTTTTAATTTTTCATTTTAAATTCAAACTTGTTAAGTTCATGGCATATTTCATTGACCTATTATTCTATAGATCATTTCAATTATTTAACGAATGTTTTTTAATTTGGTTGAATAATTCTTTATTTTTTAAAATTGTGGTTGTGTAATGAATGATAATTATGTAATGATAATATTCTTCACTTTCTCTCTCTCAATGATAATCAAGTATTATTCCATTTGAATTTTAAATTGATTAAGAAATTATAAACTATGTTATGTTTATTTATTTCAAAAGTTCATAAATATTTTCATCTCTAAATATGTTCAGAAGTGAAATAATTTTGATATTATACTTTTTTATGACAGATTTCATAATTTTCAAGGGATATAATGCTAAAAAAAGTGGTGTGAATATTCTTCTTGTGTTGAACATTTATAAATAATATTGGATGATCTCTCAAGGGATGAATAAAAAAAATATTATAATTATACTATATGTAAAAGGAAATATAATCAATCACTCAAGAATAATTCATACATTTATTATTCTTCTATCAATTTTGTTTTGGTTTCTTGACTATGTAATTGTTATTACCAATATATCATGTAATTGTACTTTATATTTATGATTTCACATTCTAAATAATTTTCTATCATCAAGTTGTGACATCTGGATTATAATGTTTGGAACGTTCTGTTTGTGGATCCTGTATTCCAAAAATAGTGTAGTATTTGGGTTGTGAATCCCTATATAAAAGTTATTTTATTTGTGTGGTTATCCCTCCACATCATATAAAACGATTATATAATGGAGTTATGATTCCCCTTCAAAAATCTGAATAGTTCATAATGTATCTATTTCTGAGTATATATGTATAAGAGTAGAACATTTAAACTTTGGATTTTACTACAATAAAAAAACAACCATGTGTTATTTCTTTTTACACTCCTAATTAAATTTATTAACTAACAATAATAATTAGTTTGGATAATTTATTTATTTATTTTATAATTTTTTAGTCTTCTCCTGTCTCACCCTATAGAGCATCTACCATCTTCCAATCAGACCTAACAATTTTTAGTAGAGCTTATTCCTTTTAGAATCTATCCAATCCTTATATAGAGTATTTTGTTTATATTTTATTATTTTAAACTATTCCTAGGCCAGACACAATAAGGATAAGATCTTTAGGATGTAAAAAATGAATACAAATAATACTTGGATTCCTCAGTATCCACCACACTTTTTTAGAAATGATTATGGCTACTAGAGATCCAGAATGGAGGTATACCTCAAATAGTTAAGCATAGAACACTGGTCCATTATAGAGAAATCATAAAAACTACCAAAAGATAACCCAGATACACTTATAGGAAATGATTATTATATATATATATTTAATTAAAAAGTTTTAAATAATTTATATTTTTCTATTAACAGAAGTGTGTATATTCATGCGTATTCTTGTAAGATATCTCATTATATTTGGTAGATTCTATATGTTACTGACCTTATCTTGAATAAATTTATTCAAACTAAACTTGGAATGCTTCATGATGAGAACTAGGACTTCAAGATGGGATCCGATGAAACTGTAAACAAACTTTTCCATAGATTTGAAAGCATTGTAAATGGGATTAATTCCATTGGAGAAGCTTTTGAGAACCACAAAATCTTTAAAAAAGTCCTACAAGCACTACCAAATAAACTTAATAAAAACAAGGTCTTTATTAATGAAATAAAGAACATCAAAAAGTAAAATATTTATGAATTGATTATATTAATTCTTTCGTATGAACTAGAATTGAAGAACATTGATGAAGAGGAGAGATTAAAAAAATAAAAGGTGAAACATTTAAATTTTTGAATATTTTTTCTATTGAATTATCAGATTATAATAAAAAATATAGTGAAAAATAATATATGGCTCATATTGTGAATGGCGTTTACAAATGAATGAAAAATAAAGGATTCAATAACCGATTCAGAAGAAACCCTCAAAAGGAAAAAATTAAAGGGTGATAAGAAAGGTAAAACTGATTATAATAATTTAGATGTTAATTATTTTGAGTGTAGAAATAAAGGCCATATCAATAATGAATTTAAAAAACTAAAGAATAATGAAAAATACAAGGATGAGGGAAAAATTCATTGACAACTAGTTAGATTTGTACAAAAGAATCCAATTGTAGTGAATAATCTATAAGTGAAAAAGTAAATTCTAACTTGTGATTCATGGATTGTTTAATTAAGGTTAGTGATTTATGTTTTTATTCTTTATGTACAAATTTTGATGATGCTTTTTAAAATTTAAATGTATCTGAGTTAAATAAAAAAAGTTGAAAGGATGAGAGAATATATTTTCAAAGATACCAATTTATATAATAAACCTAGAGAAAATAATGATAATTTTTTTCTAAAAATAAAGTTATTTTATAATTATAAAATAATAACATATATTATATTTCTTATTATTAATTTTATGATAATTTAAAATATTCTCAATATTTAATTGAAAAAAATGAAAAGGAATGTATAAATTCTTAAGAAATTGTTTTCTTATTTTATTCAAGTCCAAAAAAATGTCATAAATTGATGTATTGGAATAAAATAAATAAAAAGAAACATGGTATTAGATATGATATGTGATTACATAAAATGTATCAAAATAATTTTGTTAAAAGTAAAAAACGTTGTACATTTACTGTTACATGTTTTTAATGTGGCATGACCGGTCAGTACGAAAATGATTGTTCCCTCATATTAAAAGAGTATTTGGGATTTATAAAGGCCCATGTTTATAAATATTTTTTATCTATATTACCATAAAATACTTGTTCAAATTTTGTGTGGGTACTTAAAAATGTATTACTAATCCGATTGGACCTAAAGTAACTTGGGTACTAAAATTTTCAAGTGATTGATTTTGTAGGAAAACTGACTCAGATGTATCAATAATGACATATTGTATATAGAATGTAGATGATCTATTAATATGTACATATACCCATCAAATTTTACCATATAAAACACATGTGATTTAGGTACTATTACATTTGGAGATAATTTCATTGGAAAATTAAAAGGTTTTTGTAAAGTTATCATTTCTAATTCTACTTTTATTTATAAAGTTATATATATTTAAGGTTTAAAAATTAATTTAATAAATATCTCTCAATTATAAGATTATTTAAGGAAAACTAAATTTAAAAACAATAAGTGGTATGTTTTCAAGGATAATCACTAATATTCTATACTAATCTAAAGGGTAATATTTATAAAATTGATTTTTCTGAACATACTGTTCAACATATTAAGTGTTTGAATGTTTTATAGAATGATAACATTATTTTGAATTGAGTATTAGTACATGTTAATATTATAATGTTAAATAATATCTCAAGACATGATAATTTTCTGTAGTTACTTTCCATGAAGAATGAACAACTTCATGTTGTGATTCTTTTATTAAAGGGAAACAACATGATGTTTTTTTTTCAAACCTATCAATCAGATAATTACAAATATATATTTATAATAAATACACCTCAATATATTTTCTCTTTCTCAAATTTATATCCATGGAAGAAAGATATATACTTTAGTTATTTTTTATAATTATAGTAGATTTACATGGGTTTACCATATTTCACACAAAAATGATACTTTATCAAGATTTAATTGTTTTTATAATTTTGTTTAAAAATGAAAAAATTTGTATAATTGTTTATATTCATAGTGATAAAGTATGTGAATTTCATAATTTAGATTCTGATTTTTTTAAAATAATTTTTTTTCTCATAATTTTTCAACTCTTAAAAAAAAGAAAAATGGTGTGGTATAATCAAAAAATAGAACTCTTATTAAAATGGCCAGAACTATGTTAAGTGAATATAATTTTCCTAGAAAAGTTTTAGCTAAATACATTTTTTTATATATTTAAAATATAATTCAGGTTAAATATTTGTTAAAGAATACTAATTAGGATTTTTTTAAAGGTAAAAAAGCCTAAAGTTGGTAATTTTAGAGTTTTGGTTGTAAAGTTATTTTAAATTAAAAGGGTAATCTAGATAAATTTGATATTAAAAGTGATGAAGGTATTTTTCTTGGTTATTCAAATAATATTAATGGATATAGATTTTATAATAATATAACTATATTTATTTAATAATATATTTATATTTTTTATGAAAATAATTTAAAAATAAATTATAATTCTAATGTTTTTGTTACTGAGTTTAGATATTTTAATTTTGGTAAAGAAAAAACTCATGATACAAATGAATTAATTTAGTGGGATAAAACTTCTTCACAACATGATATAAGATCATAGAATATTCATAAAGATCATATTATTGAAAATTTTATTGTTAATTTTTATTATAGTATTAAAACAAGAAATTTCATTTTAAAATTTTATGCAAATTCATATTTTATTTCAAATCATATTCCTAAAAATTTTATTGATGATTTAAATGATTATAATTAAAATATTGATATGAAATATGTGTTTTATCATTTGTTAGAAATAATGCCTAGT
Source organism: Viscum album (assembly GCA_963277665.1). Taxonomy (NCBI): domain Eukaryota; kingdom Viridiplantae; phylum Streptophyta; class Magnoliopsida; order Santalales; family Viscaceae; genus Viscum; species Viscum album. Next base: position 130,437,034 of record OY728163.1, read on the forward strand.
CTTTATTAAAATTTCTTGAGGATGATTAGAAAATTGGAACTAAATGGGTCTTTAGAAAAAAGATGGATGATTCTAGATATATTGTCAAAAATAAATAAAGAAAAGTAGCCCAAGGATGTCCTCATGAAGATGGTATAGATTTTGAATATTCATTTCCACCTCTTTCTAGGTTAGATTCCATTAGAATCTTGTTATATTATTATTTTCTACAAGGTTTAAAATTTTATCAGATGCATGTGAAAATTTCTTTGTCAAATGGTTTTATAAATGAATTAGTTTATGTTTCGCAACCCCCAGGTTTTGAAAATGAAAAATTACCTAATCATTTTTTTATATTATCTAAAAATTTATATGATTTTAAACAAGAATCACATGTTTGGTATTAAAGTATTTCTTTGTTTCTAATAAATAATGGTTTCAAGAAAGATAATGTTGTTTCTAATCATTTTATTAAATTAATTTCTAATGATATTCAAATTGTGAACATTTATGTTGATGAGATCATTTTTGGTTCCTCTAGTGAAGTAATTTGTAATTATTTTTTTTCTAATGTTATTTCATCCAAGATTCACATGATCTTAATGGGAGAAATAAATTTATTTGTTGGAATTAAAATTTCTTAAAGGAAAATGAGATATTTGTTAATAAATATAAATATGATAGAGAGTTTGTTAAAAAATTTCATCTCAATTCCTATAAATATATAAAAACTCTTATGAGAACTAGTTTTAAATTTGATGTTGATAGATCTGGTAAATATTTCAATATTAATTTCTATAGAATCATGATAGGTAGCTTGATTTATTTAACTACATATTTACTAGATATCATGATTTGTATTTTCTTATGTGCAAGATTTCAAGATGATCATAAAGAGAGACATATTAATGGTGTGAAAATAATAATTATAAATTTTAAAGGAAATTTTAACTATGGTTTATTTTATCTCACATATAAGTGTTTTGATTTAATAACATATTATGACTTTGATTTTGGAGTTTGTATAATTTAAAGAAAAATAACACCAGGTATGTGTAATTTTCGTAGAAAGAGTTTAATTTATTTGTCTTCAAAGAAGAATTTTTCTATTTCTCTATATACTGTATAAGCTATGTATGTTTCTACTACTAGTTGTTGTGCTCAAAGTATATGGATTAAGAAAAATTCATGTGATTTTGGTATTTATATTACTAAATTTCATATATATTGTGATTTTCAATCTTCAATTACTATTTATAATATTTCTTTCCAGCATTAAAGAATAAATCATATTCATATTATATTTCATATTATTAAATATAATATGAATAAGGGAGATTTTCTTGCTTTTACCCCTATAGAAAGTCAACTTATAGATATATTCACTAAGAATTTAAAATTATCTGTGTTTTAAAAAATTAATTTTTAGATTTTCATGTTTGATTACTAATGGTTTTATGTTTTCATGTATTTATAAGGAGTTTCAGTATGTTTATATACTATATTTTTTAGATTCACATTAAATATATAAAATCTAGATTCTATTTTCTAGAATATTTATATTTAATTTCTATACATATTTTGTTATTATATAATTATTTTAAAACCTATAATATATCCTATATGATGTATAATTAATGTTTAAACCATAATTTTGAAGTAAATCACATATTTAAAATATTTTTCACCTTTTTTAAACATTATTTTAGAAAATCTTCTCACTGCATTTAATTCAAGGTCTTAAAAGTGGATAAATTTATTATAGATCCTTGATACATGTTTTGAAAATTGAATTTTTAAGAAAAAATTTATAAAAAATATATAGACATATTTAGGTCATTGCATTATAAATTTCAATTTATTTAATTTTAATCCTTGCCTTTTTGATAATTTTAAAAAGAGGGAGAATTTGTTGAAACTATACTTGGTTTTTTAATTATAAAAAATGGGGTTAATGTTGAGTGGATCCTTAAACCACTTTATGTTTTGATAATAACATTTAATTATGTGTTTAATTTTCATTTAAAGTATTAATCCTTTGAATTTTTCATTAATTAAAGTGTAATTAAACATGATCATATCATTTTATTCTTTACATAATCTATCTTTAGATTTCAGGTTTTGTTTGTCCATAACATGTTCTTAAAGATTTAATTTGAGTTCCTAGGATAATAGAGTCATTTTAGATCTTATGATATAATTTATACATGTTTTATATTATTCCCATATAATCAAGACACTATACATCACGTAGCCAAATCATAAACCACCTAGCCAATTTGAAATTTACATAGCATGTTTTTCAAATTCAGTTTTCCTATGTATTTTGACCATATCTTGAGCTAGAGAACTAAAAATTGAGTGATTAATTTTTATAAATATAACAATATTATATAAATCTCATAATAATATATTAATATATTAATCAATATATATAATGACTAAAATTAGTTTTTAATTCAGTGCATATTTTCATTCTTTTTTCTACAGTTCTCTAAAACTATCTTGTATATTTTTTTATCATAACATGAGTTTTATAAATCAAATTAATGTTATTAATTAAATTTTTAAAATATAATTAATTTATATAAATATAATTAATTTATATAAATATAATTAAAAAGGATCAAAAGATGAATATACCTTTAATAATGTCTGTTTAGGTTTCAAAATTGAAAAAAAATTAATTTTTAGTTTTCATGAATTCCCTCACATGAATCACTTACATGGATCCCTTAAATTGATTCACCTACATGATCAATTTTATTACATAGATGAAAATTATTATCCGAAATTAACATCCATAATCTTTTTATATATTAATCTTTTAGGATGTTATACTCTTTTTTTGTGTTTCGTATATCGACCTACTTCATGTCTGTTTCATATATATAATTTTTTATAATGACATTATAAATTCATTTTAATTATGTAAAACTTGTGTGAAGTAATTTTCACTATTTTAAACATATTTTTTATGAGGATAAAAGGTTTTTCTAAATTCACACATGAATATTAAATTTTAAAACTAAATTTTTTTTTATTATTTTTTATTGTTTTATACAATTTTATTGTTTCTAAATGAATATTAGATGACATTAAAAACATTCAAATTTGTTTTAATATATTTAATTTGGTGTTATTAAGTTTTAATATTCTCTACATGTTTAATGCTCATTTTAGACAAAATGTTTTTGAATTTCATATTTCAAATTCATAATTTATACTTTCATCAGATATTTCATTGACCTATTTTTTCATAATTCATTTCAATTTTTTAAAAAATGATTAAAAATTATTTTGAATTAGTCTATTTTTTTAAATTTTAGTTACAAATTGAGAGATTATTATACAATGATAATATTATTCCCTCTTATTCTCACTCTCTCTAATAATCAAGTATTATTTTATTTGAATTTAAAATTTTCTAACTAAAAATCGATTGTGTTATGATTATTTTTAAAGGGCATCATGTTTTTGTATTGTAAAGATGTCCACAAGTGAAAGAATTCAGATATGATAATTTTCAATGATATATTTTATAATTTTCAATTGGTACAGTTTGATAGAAAAGTTGTGTGAACATTCTTCTAGTCCCAATCATTACTCACTAATACAGATGATATCTCAAGGGATGAACATAAACACATTTAAATTATACTTCCTTATTGAGATAAGCTAATAAAGAACACAATAAGAGATTCCTAGGTTTATGGTTACACTATCTATTTCTTTCTAGTTTTTTAATTTTATAAAACTTCCTCAAATCTCTTATGTTATTTAACATTCTCATTATCCTTTTACATAAAAAATAATTTTCAATTATTAAGTTCTGACTCCTATATTTTAAAATCAAGACCATTCATGTTATTACTATTAGATAAAAATGTATATGTAGATGGATAAAGACAAGATGGGTGAATTTTTAGTTTAAAAACGTTTTTTAACCTTAAGGGTAACATTATTAAATAGAGGTAAACAAATTATATTAACAAAACCTATTGTATATTCAAAATCTAATTAGACTAGGCCCTAGGTTTTGATTAAAAGAATATCATAATCAAGTCGATTTCAATATGTAATCCACATGTTTGATTATAATGAATATAATCTTATTAAGTTATAATTGTATTCTCATAAAATGAATATAAAACGAATCATAATCACAATGGTTATGATTTATTAGATTAATTCAATAAATGGTGATTCTATGTTAAAGTGTATAAAATCATATTCAGATTAAAAAAAATAAATCGAATTTAAATCTATTACTATAAAATAAATACAAATTGAAAGACGAATACAGAATAATACTTTCTATTAATTTACAGTGGAATATGAAATACTTGTAAAGAAACAAGTAATACAATTGAATAGAATTATTTTATCCAAATGATAAGTGTATCCAACAACCTTGGATAAAGGTCCCTTTATTTATACTTTCAAGAAATTCCTTCTTACCCACACCGGGTTAAACCCTCGATATGATGATTAACTTCTATCTTACTATCCCTGCAAGCCCTTTACCGGGAAGGTGATTGACTCCACTATCTTCCTATCCTCAAAAGTACTCGATCTGATGGATCATATTCTATATTGTTATCAATTAAGGCCCTCAAAAAATCTGATTAGATTCTATCTTCTTAGCCATATAAGTCCTTGACCATAATCACAATAATCAGAGTTGTATTAAGCAATAAAACACATTCTTAAGTAGCTGACATGACAGGGTTTCCTTAATAAAAAGACTCTATAGAAATAAATACAAAGACTAGTAACAAGTTTTTCACACTTTTACTCTTTAGAAAATTGATAGAAAAGTTGAAGTTCACACACACATGAAAAGTTTTGTCAAATTCCCTCACTCTCTTCAAATGAACAGGTATTTATTGGTGTGCCTTCCAATGGTCGTCTTGATTTCCAACAGCCATTTTTCTCTAAGAATTTCGGGAGGACCTAAACACACAACACTTCAATCGTCATATCATAACTGAACTCTTTACATCATTTTGATTTATACATAATACACAACATCATTTAGAAAATACACCATTATATTATTAAGAGTAAAATGTTCCAATATGATAGAACAATTTTAGTATTCAGGGTTAAAACAGAAGTCAATCTGATGGATTTACTTATAGAATGTCATTAAAATTTTCTCAATGAGTGTGAATGCAATGATATCATATCAGATATCAAATCTTATCATACATTTTGTCAGTATGAATACAAGATAGCAATTCTTTAATCTTATTTGATAAGGGGAATCCAATAAAAATATGGTTCATAATTATTATGATGATTGTAATGTGAAATCATGAGTACTTTAAATTAAATTCTATGTATGGTAGAAAAGTATATGTTTTATAAAAAAAATTGTTAAAATAATTTTTTTATAAAAGTATTAGATATTAGGAATTTAAGAATGAGTTTGTGATTTAAAAAATTAGAGGAATAGAAAAGTCAAAAAGGAACTTTTGACTCAACAATATACCCCTTTTTGGAAAGAAAAAGACACAAAGAAAAAATAGAAAATATCTTTGAAAATATTATGTCCAAAATTTTATTTGAGAACTATTATACTCATAAATAAGAATTTATACTTATCTCATTATGAGTTTATAAACATTTCTGAAAATGATAGTGAATATGACTAACTCTCCCTTAGAATAAGAATCCACCCAAGGATTGTATTCTCTTATTTTGTAACTAATTACCCCCATTCTAAAATAATCTCTGCCTTATAATGAAACTATCACTATGTATAAATTTATCCTCTATTTATATAATTATCCCCCTTTTTTATTTTCAAAAAAATTGGAATAGTATTTGTGGTACATGAAAAGGGTTAGAGAAAAATATATATGAAATAATAAAGTCCTTGATCATATAAAAAATGAAATAAAATTCAACAAAAATAAATGAAACAAATTAAATCAAATTAAATATGGATGATGAATTCTTTTCATTGCAATATCAAAAAATAACAGTATAACATGATTTTTAAAGTAATTAGATCTTTATTCAGTGGCATCAAGGATCTGAAAATTGTTTTTATATTCTTGAATTCCTTTATGTCCTATTCAATTTTTTCTAATATCTTCTCCAGAGACTGGTTTTTCTTTTCTAGCCCATGAATCCATTCCTCTTAGATCTGGATTCTTTTATCATATTCTTTATCCTTTTCTTTTTGAGTCTAAAAATTTTCTTCCAAAAGATTAATTTGTTCTTCTGGGAATTTTTTTCATTATGAGAAAACATCATGATGATTCATTAGATCATTAATATCATATTTTTAGATTTTGATTCTAGAAATCAATTTGATCAAAGAGTTTAATTTTCCTTTTAAATTTTTGATGTCCATGGCTTACTTTTATAAATTTATTCTGAAAGTTTTGAGATAATTTACCCTATTGGACATATCCCAAGTAAGAATATTAAAACCATTATTAGTTTCATCCAAACATTTCTTGAAGGTTTCTAGATTTTCAGGATGAATCTTAATGTATTCATCAACAATTCCAAATCATTTCAGATATTTATTTCAACTCTTCTTGTGGGTTTCAGACTTTTATTTGAATACGTTGAAATATGATTCTAAATGTATTAACTTATATATCAATGATTTCATTGAATCCAAATCTTTGTATTTGTTTTCGATAACCAGATCAACTTTTGTTTCCAATATTGGAATGTATGGGATATCCTTATCCAATATTCTTAATTTATGAAAAATGAAATCAATACCTTGATTTGTTATAAAATATTTGGATTCTGATTCTGATTGAATGTTTCTTTTGCGGGTTCTGATCTATTTTTTTTCTAACTTTTCTTCTTTCTTTGAATCAAAATTTTGGACTCTTTGTTCACCATTCTTTCCATCATAAATTTCATGAACCTTATTTCTTCCTTCATCCATATGATTTTGATTCTCTTCATCCCTCCTAGATGAAGATATAATTTCTAAAATCAAAACAGACTTTTGTTTCTCCTGACTAACTAAATTCTCATTATAATTACCCAGGGAAGGTAATTTTTTTAGTAAAGCATCGTAAGTCTTTTGGGAAAGTTTTTCAAAATTATATTCCTCTTTATTATCTTTTTAAACTTCTTTTTTTAATTTTTTTTTCAGTTTCTTATTCTTCATCTTCATATTCAACTCCTCCTCTAACTTCATCTTATTCTTTTTCTATTTATAATTCTACTTCATACTCTTATATTTCTTTGAGGTTAATTTATAATTCAATACCTTCATCACGTTCTTCTATATGTTTATGAAATACTTCTTGGAGTTGAGAATCCAATATCAAATCATCTTTCCCAATAGGGACTGATTCTTTATCATAAATGAATTAATTTCTATTTTATTTTATAGAGTGGTAATGGTATGGACAACTAATGTTTGTTTCAGTACTATACCTTCATTTTGAATTGGTAAAGTAATTTTTTCTCATGCTGATTCTACACCCTTGAACAAATTTTCACATAATTGTTCTTCTGAAAACTTTTTCTTCGGCTTATTTTTTTTGATTTATTCCTCAAATACTTCTTCACTGTGAATTATTACTATGAGTGCTTTGGTTGGTTAATGGAAAAATTTTGGTTCTTCTTATTTTATTTTTCCTTTCTTCTTCCTCTATTTGTGGATAATGGCATCAGAAACATTATTTTTCTTTTTCTTTTTCATGAAGAGAATATTTGTAACACCAGGATGTTTTTTATGAAAAAATTTTATTTAAATAATTTCGATTCTTTAGTATATTGCGTTGCATGAAATCGTGAGTTTAAATGAGCCACGAGATTCCCAAGGTATAAATTTTTATTATAGCCTTGTCGTTAGGATAGCGGAAATAATTATAACTAACTTATGAAAATGTGTTGTGAATTCATTGACTATCATTTATTTATGAAATAGAAAAATTGGATATTTTTATTTTTGATTGAATTGCTATTATTAATGAAATTAATGAGATATATTTGTTATCTACTTAGTAATTTTTTTATTCATCCAATGGATATTTTAATCATAGGGTCTGAATAAACCCTATTTGTTGTATAAAAACCTACTTTTTTTTTGAAAAAATGGTAATCTTATACCTTTGAATGGAAACCCCCTATTAAATTTATATTTTGACACATTAATAATTTTATAAGAAAACATAAACAAGTTCTTTGAAATTGGGATATAAAAATTTACTTTGATTTAATTTATGATATTTTCTGATAACATTCAAATTTTCATGAATAGTAAAAACACACAAAATTTTAAGTGAAAACAACTTTCATCATTGAGATAAATTATATGGTTAAATTATAATATTTAATGGGTTTAAAGTAAAAATAGTATATATTTATATTATTCAATATAATTTATGTAATTATAATTAATTTTACATTGAATTCATATGTTAAAACATTTCAATCTTTTGCAATATTTTAACTTAAAAAAAACTCATTCTCATATTCTAACTACGAGATTGATTTTAAATTAACTAATCAACTTCTGTGTTTTGAATTTTTAAAAATTGACTCCATATTTGGAATCAACAGGTACAAATTATGTTAACAAGATACTTTTTTTTGGGCATTATGAATAGAAACTTTAGTAATTATTTTTATTACCATGGTAAATGGAAAACTGGGTAATTAAAGGTAAAAATAATATTATAAAATTACCTAAACACATGTAAAAATCCTATTTAATGACTAAATTAGACCCTTATCATCTATTTTTAAAAATTTAATCACTTTGTGGTCACTTACCTATGAATATGATATGAATGTAATAACAACTAATGAATGTGACAAAATGTCACAATCTCATTTTATATAAGTATATTAATGTTAAAATATGTATAACTAGAAGATAATATTGACTATTTATAGTCTTTGGAATTTTAAAGTAATTACCTACATCATTTATTTTTTTTTATAATTTTTAGATATTCAATAATTACCATTAATGATGACACAATAGTGATGTAAAAATAATTTTATTAATAGAAATATCAAATAAATGGGTTTAAAAATATTAAAATAAATGTAATATGAACTAATTAATTTTCTCCACAAATTTTATAGGTGACTATGACATATTATGAGTGTATTTAATATTTTGGTTTTAATTTATCTTTTGTGTGTATTTTTTGAAAGTTAAATAAATGAATATTGTCAAAATTGCCACTATTGATATTTTATAAAAATAGTTTTTTATTAAATTATTTAAAAATAAAAAAATATTTCAAAATTAAAAAGTGATAATTATAAGATCTAAAATGTCATAAAAAATCTATTTATGGTCAATTAACACTGTATAAGTAAATATTTATAACCATTAAATATTTAGAATGTTATCACCACAATTAAAATTAAATAGAATAACTAAGTATCCATTAGAAAGATATGGTTTAAATTGACCAAATAACTTGTCAAAAGTTTATTTTTTGATTATATTACAACTCTATCTCATATAATATTTGAAATTGGGACATTTTTCAGGTCTTTTGGGTAGGGTTTAATTTTATTATAAATTATTTTTTATGAAGATTCCAAAAGTTCCCATCACCTCAATTATATGAGAGAACCTCCTCCTTCACCTCATCTATTCATTTTGAGCCTTCATGCTCGCCCATAACCTTAACTTTTTTCCTTATCAACTTCCTTATTTTCATTCTAGAGGTTCTGTTCATCTTCATACACCAACTCTAGTGCTCTAATGAGATATTTAGCAGAAGAACATTAGGGAAGTGGTAATCTCTTCTACCGATTCCTTCAAACATCTCTCTTCTTATAATTCCTCTTGATTATTTTTTTCATTATAAATTAATAAAATAAGTATCAATCATATAATTATATGTTATTATAAATATAAAACAACCATATTTCACCTTTTATCCATCCTACAAAAAACGAAATCATTGCGTGTGCGTATGTACGACTTACCGTCTCCATGCCACGGTGTAATATGTTTTTCACCACCACATTACTTGGATTTGTATAATGATGTAAATAATAAATATATAATATTATAATAATATGATATTAATTCATAAATATTATACACCATCCACTTCAATAACATTCAATAATTTGGGGAATGATATCATCGCTCATGCGTACGTATGACCTACCGTCTCCACGATGCGATGCGATTAATTCTACATGATATTAATTAAACCATGAATAAATACATGAATTGAATGAATAAATATGATATATATTATAGTAATATAATTTTTTAAATGATTTAACTATAATCTAATAAGTGGAACAAGAACTTATCAGACAAATCTTGTATAAGAACCCAAAACAGTCCATATCTGAATAATGAGTGACAATGAAATGTTACTAACAAACAGATTATAATATAATCATATATGATATCATAACCATGATTATGATTCTGGATTAAGTGAATAAAATTATTCAAATCATTATAATGGAGGTTCAGATACATAATAAGGATATCAAACCTAAGGTAAGGGATAATTTTGCAATCTCATTAGTATCCGTGATTGTTTATTCGTAAGTATTTTATGGGGTATATTTATCATTCATCTCCATTTTTCCTAAAAAATTAATATTATTTTTATTCTTATAAAATTGTTTAAAGTCAATTTTACCCGTTGGTAAATTTTTTTAAATGGTTTTAAAGGAATCTATTTTCATTTTTCGATATGAGGTACTTTTTTACTTTTTCTACAAAAGTACGAGAATAATTTTTTTTTAAATTAAACAACATGAATAGATTTTTATGATTTCATAATGCCTTATTTCCTTGAATCTTTACCTACAATATTAAAATGTTATTTTCACATAAAATTATTTCTTCTTAAATTGTGTGGTATTTTGAGGAAGGAAAACATTTTTGATGAAGAAGGGATATTTTCCCCTAGAATTAATTTCAAGTGTTTTCTCAAAATTATTTCGCATCTAAGATGACACTATTTAAATAGGGTCATATTTTTAATCCTATTATTACTTTGATTTTATTGTGTGTTATTTAGGAAATCCATTTGTTTTATATAAATTATTATGGAATGATGTTTAAGAAACCCATTTTATTTCATGGTTTATGCTATGGTGAATGTTTTTATGTTTTTGTGGAATATGTAATAATGGTTTCATTATGAGATGGGTGGGACCTATATCTCATTCCAGTGAATTGGGTAAATATTTAAATATCAAGAGATATACATGACTGGAATGACAAGTAAATCTGGTTCAGTAATACAGGGTTGGAACGAGGAGTGAACTTGGTTCAATAATAGAATTTTTCTACTATGATGGTCTCGAAAATGAATGTTGACTAATATGGAAGGATTTTATATTCTTATGTATATATGATAGAAAATTTCATTTCTTATGTTATGACTATTGGGATTACATTTCACCTTTATGATTTATCCTATGACATGATATTATGATCTTTTATATGGAGGATAATATTTTCAAATGGTATTTCTTTATGACTATGATATGATTGATATTAACTTGTTTACCCTTAAAGATAATTTTAGCTCTCCCTTTTATATGTTTCTTTTACATAGTTCACGAATAAGGGAATTAAGTAAGATATGATAAAAAGGACTCTAGTTATGAAGAAATAAGCAGCAGACAATGTGGATGTTTTATATACCATTTTTTTTATGTTTCCCAGTTTCTAGAGACACTAAACCTATATAGTATTGGCGTGGTTTTTGTTATGTTATTTAATAAATATTCTTCAATGTTGAAGTAATATCTATATGTAAATTAAATGTCATTATTGTTGGTATCACAGAAAATTTATAGTTAAACTTTGGAAACTAGGATGAGAGAACCTTAGTAAGAACCCTAATGATATGTCTAAGTATAGGTTACAATCCTATCCTAGTTTCTTATGGATGTTCATGAATAACCTAGGATAAAACCTAAAGTTTCATAAATTGAAAATTTATTCTTGAATTAGGTGGTTTTTCCATTATGATTAGTATTTCTCACACTATGCTTCTTGGTTTTAGTCAGTGGGTAGAACCCAAAGTAACCAAGTTAATGATGAATGAAATGTGAAAGGAAATGATTGTACCCATGAGCAAACAAATTTCATGGGAGTTGGAATGAAAAATCTGGTAGCCATTCTAACACAACATTCATAAGCTATGAATCATTATAAACTTCCAAACAATAAAAGGAGGGAGTAACATTGTGTTGAATCCTTCATGATGCAGCACCCACCTTCATTCATAGGGTCTTATAATCCATTAGTGGATAAATAATGGATCAGTACAACTGAAAAGATATTTTCAGTTATACATTGCTCTGAACATGATAAATCCATCTTAGAAGTATATCATTTGGAAGGTGAATCTGATCAATGGTGTAATATTATCAAGAATACGAGGCAAAAAATATGAAATTGAGTCCAAGGAATGGTACGGGTTCAAGAACTTATTTTTCAATAAGCACTTTCCTCATATTCTTTGAAACAATATGGAGAAGGAGTTCCCTAAACATAAGAAAAATAATGATGAATCTATTTGTACCTACGAGGAAATTTTTACAAGACTTTAAAGGTACTCTTCTGGAATTATTATCTATCCTCGGAGTAAAATTTATTGATTCTTTAGTGGCATAAAACCTAGTATCTTAAGGGATTTTGACATAATTTAATTCAATAGATATTAGGAAATTTTTCAATTTGTTGTCGAGGTTGATATAGAGATTGGGGTAACCCATCAGTCATATGGGTTTGATAAGAAGAGAAAAATGGAATTCAAAGGAAAATCTAAAGACCACGCTAAAAAGAAGACAAGTTTTCCATTATGCTCAATGTGTGGAATGAAACAAGAAAGGAATTGTCTTAAATGGAATATAAAATGTTTTAAGTGTCAAAAAAATTTCATGAGGTATTTTAATGCCAAAGTGATGGTAGAAATATTTCTAATGATGCGAACAAAGAAAGGGATACACAGAATGCACCTACAAAACTTTAATGTTACAAGTGCAATGAATTGGGGCATCATGCCAATAAATTTCTCTAATCCAAGGGTTATTGAGGATGATTGATGTCAATAAACTCTTAATTCCAAAGACAAATGAAAGTCACATGCAATCACTATCAGTGACTTGGAGTACGATAATGAAGTGACGATAGGTACACTTACCACCAACTCTAAAGTAGCGAATGTTTTGTTTCATTTTGGATCCTCCCACTCTTTTATTTATAAATAATTTTATAAGGGTATTGTTGTATTACGTAAACAATTAGATGTTGAGTTAGCTATGTCAACTCCTAATGGAACAATTGTTGCATCACAAGTTTATAATTATTCTCTGGTTTAAGTTTGTGGGAAAGTGCTTCCTGCAAATCTTGTGATCCTTCATATAGTGGAATTTTATGTGATTATTGTCATGAATTGGACTTATCTATATAGAGATCATATCTATTTCCAAGTAAGGGAAGTCACATTTTATATTACAGATCAATCTATGATCATATATTGATGTAAGGGCGAATATAACTTTATTGTAGAAATTTCTTCCATCTTATGGGTCTTGATTCCTATAAATGAGGGTTATTTATCTCAAGTGGTTGGGGATAAACTCATGATTAAGTATACACCCATTGTACATGAGTTTTATGATGTCTTTCTGATGGAATTTCTTGGTCTTCTCCAACATCGTGAAGTTGAGTTTTCAATGGAACTCTTATCGGGTGCTATGCCTATTTCAATGGCACCTTATAGAATGTCCCAAATTGAGTTACAGGAAATGAAGAAGAAATTCCAAGAGAATATTGATAAGGGATTAATACGCCATAGTGCATCACCTTATTGAGCACTTATTCTATTTGTTAAGAATAAAGATGGATCAATGAGACTCTACATTGATTATCGATAACTTAACAAGATCTCTATCAAGAACAGATATCCTCTTCCCCACATTGATGACTTATTTGATCAACTATGAAGAGCTCAATACTTTTCCAAGATTGATCTTCATTTAGGATATCATCAATTAAGGGTCAAAAAGGAGGATATACCGATGATGACATTCCGTACAAGGTATGAATACTATAAATTTATAGTGATGCATTTTGATCTTACTAATTCCCCTGTTATCATCATGGATCTAATGAATAAAGTGTTTAGATAATATCGTGATCAGTTTTTTGTTGTCTTTATAGATGATATTATTTTCTATTAAAAGAGAAAGGAAAAGTATAAAGATCACTTTAGAATTGTACTGAAGACCCTGAGAAAGGAGTAGATTTATTCTAAATTTACCAAGTGTGAATCTTGGCTTCATAAAGATTAATTTTTGGGCCACACAATCTCAAGAGAGGGGATATATGTGGATCCAAAAAAATAGAGGTTATTGAAAGATGGCCGAGACCAACAACAGTAACGGAGATCCAATTTTTTTTTATTTGGATGGATATTATCGATTTTTTGTGAAAGATGTTTCATGATTATATTATCTACTCACCAAGTTGACTTGGAAAGGAGTTAAGTTCGTTCAGAATGAGGAATGCGAATATAATTTCAATGAGCTAAAAAGTAGTTATCCAGTGCACCTGTGCTCACACTACCTTGTAGTGGAGAAAGGTTTGCGATATACAGTGATGAATCCAAGAAGGGGATGGTATGTTTTCTCATGAAAAATGTAATGGTTATAGCTTATTCCTCACAACAGTTGAAAACATATGAAAAAAATTACCCAAATAAAAATTTGGAGTTAGATGCAGTAATCTTTGCATTAAAGATATCGAGCTATTATCTTTACGATGAAAGGTGTGATATTTATATTGATGATAAAATATTAAAGTATATTTTCACACAAAATTAGATGAATATGTACCAAATAAGATTGTTCGAGTTGATTAAAGATTATGACTACTCAATACATTACCACCCTAGGAAATAGAACAAGGTGAAAGATGATTTAAGTCAAAAAGACCATGCTAGCTTTTCCATAGTGAGGATCACAAAATATTAAATATTTATTGATTTACAAAGGATGGAACTAGAAATTTTAATGGAAGGGGAAAAATCTTATCATTCTCAAATGAATGTTTGACCATCTATATAGGTGAAGATTAAGGAGGTGTAGAAGGAAGATATAGAGTTAAAAAGAAGGTGAGAAATGTTCCTGAATTCAACCTTGATTGTGATGAAATAATACGGTTCGAGAACTAGTTTTGTATTCTTCCCATACCATAATTAAATAAGGATATATTGGATGAGGCTCATAGTTCTTCATTATCTAATCACCCTGGAAGTAAAAAGGTATACAGGGGCCTGAAAGAGTACTTCTGGTGGGATGGAATGAAAATAGATGTCACTAAATATGTCTCTCAATGCTTGGTTTGTTAGAAAGTTAAGGCTAAGATGTAGAAGTCTAATAGAATGTTACAACCATTACCCATACTAGGATGGAAATGGTAAAACATCACTATGTACTTTTTTATCGAACTTACCAAAACATCCAAAGGAAATAATTCTATTATGGTTATAGTGGATTTCCTTATGAAGTCGACACACATCATTACTATTAGAGAGGATTTCTATCTGGTTCCTCTTGACAAGATATATGAAAAGGAAGTGGTAAGATTTCAGGGAGTACCACTTTCCATTATATCCGATTGGGAACCATGGATTACCTAAATGTTCTGGCCAAGTATTCAAAATGCTTTGGATACAGAGTTAAATTTCATCACTACTTATCATCCACTGACAGACGGTCAATCTGAGAGGAAAATTCAAACTCTGGAAGACATGTTGAGATCTTGTTCTATGGATTTCAAAGGTGGTTGGGATCAAAACTTACCATTGGTGGAATTTTCTTACAATAATATCTATCACTCTAGTTTTTAAATGTCTCCTTATGGAGCCCTCTATAGAAATAAGTTCATAACTCTAACTTACACGGATGAATTTGGGGAAATAAAGATATTAAGACCTCATGTTGTTGATGAAATGGCGGAAAATGTCAGATCTATTCAATAACACATAAGAGTAACATAGAGTCGATAAAAAAATTATGTTTAAAACCGAAGAAAAGAACTAGAGTTTGAAGTGGGTGATAAAGTGTTTCTACTAATATCTCCCTGGAATAGAGTAATGGTATTTGAAAGGAAGGGAAAGCTAAGCCCTATGTATATAATTCCTCTTGAAATTATGGATTGTGTTGGGAAGGTAGCATACCAATTGGCACTTAAACTGAATTTATCTCAAGTTCATTATTTGTTCCATGTATCTCTCCTTAGAAAGTACATATTTTATCCTTTACATTTACTAATATCATAAGTCATATTGTTGGATCAAGGAATTTCTTATGAAGAACAACTAATAGAGATTATGGATCGTAGAGAAAAAGTTCTATAAAACAAGACCACTTGCTTGGTTAAAGTTTTATTGAGGAAACACCAATTTTAAGAAGCTACATAGGAACTTGAGGATATTATGATGGTGAATTATCCCCATCTTTTTGTTTCCAATTAACGAATTTTGAGGGAGAAATTTAGTTTAAGTGGGGTAGAATGTAACACCCTGATGTTTTTGTGAAACAAATTTCTTTAAACAACTCTTATTCTTCAGTATCCTATGTTGTATGCAATCAAAATTTTAAATGTACCACTAGACACGCTTAGTATAAAATTACCATTATATCCTAGTTGTTAGGTTAGCAGAATTAATTATTACTAACTTATGAAAATGTATTGTGAATTTTTTGGCTATCAATTATTTTTGAAAAATACAAATATACTATTTGTATCATTGAGTGAATTACTATTTTTAATGAAATTAATGATATATATATATATAATACACTTAATAAAATATTTTTTAATTCATACAATGGATATTTTAATCATTGGGAGTGAATACACTCTATTTGTTTTATAAAAACCTACTTTTAAAAAATTGTAATCTTATAAATTTGAATGGAAAACCTTTTTTAAATTAATATTTTGACATATTAATAATTTATATTTTAAAACATAAACATTTTATTTAAAATTGGGATAAAAAATCACTTTGTTTGAATTTATGAAATTTTCTAATAACATTCAAATTTTGATGAATAGTAAAAATACGTTAAATTTTAAGTGAAAACAACTTTTTTCATCGAGATAACTTATATGGTTAAGTTATAATATTAAATGGTTTTAAAGTTTAAATATGATATATTTTTATCATTCAATATAACTTAAATAATTAGCATTAATTTTACATTGAATTCATATGTATTAAAATTTCAATCTTCTGTAATGTTTTAACATTAAAAAAACTCGTTCTCTTATTCCAAAAACGTGATGGATTTTAAATTAATTACTGCAACTTTTGTGTTTTGAATTTCAAAAAATGGACTCCATATTTTGAATCATTATTTCTAAATTATGTTAATAGGCTACTTTTATTTTGGGCCATTAGGAATAGTAACTTTGGTAATTATTTTTGTTACAATGGTAGAAGGTAAATTTGGTAATTAAAGGTAAAAATAATTATATAAAATTAACTTAACACCTGTAAAAATCCAATTGAATAACTAATTTAGACCTGTATCGTCTATTTTAAAAAATGGAATCACTTGATGTCCCCTTACCCATGAATATGACATGAATGTGATAAAAACTAATGACTGTGATGAAATGTCACAATCTCATTTTAAATAAGTATATTAATTTTAATATATGGATAATTAGGATATAATATCGACTATAGATAATATAAAAAAATATAAAACAACTAATTACATCATATAAATTTATTTATATTTTTTAGAGATTAAATAATCACATTAATGATGACACAATAGTGATGTAAAAATTATTTTATTAATAGAAATATAAAATAAATGGGTTTAAAATTGTTAAAATAAGTATCATATAAACTAATTAATATTCTACACCCATTTTCTAGGTGACTATAACATGTTAGGAGTGTATTGAATATTTTGGTTCGAATTTATCTCACGTGTGAATTTTTTTAAAGTCAAATAAATGAATACTTTCAAAATTGACACTATTGATATTTTATAAATATACAATTTTATTAAATTATTTAAAAATCATAAAAAAATTTAAAAATCACAAAGTGTTAATTATAAGATCTAAAATGTCATAAAATATCCATTTATGGTCAATTAACACAAAATAAGTAAATATTTATAACCATTATATCTTTAGAATGTTATTACCACCATTAAAATTAAATAGAATAACTAAGTTTCAATTAAAATATATGATTTCGATTGAAAAAATAACTAATCTAAAATTTATTAGTATATGAGATTACAACTCTATCTCATCTAATATTCTAAATTGGGACATTTTGGATGTTTTTTCTGTGGGGTTTGATTTTATTATATACTATCATTTATGGAGTTTCAAAAAGTTCCCCTCACCTCAATTATGAAAGGGAACCTCCTCCCTCACATTTTCACTACATTTTGATCCTTCAAACTCAGAATTGTAGCAGACATTGTATCATGTACTCTAGGAGGCACTGTTCAGTATTGTAGTAGCTAAAACTATTAATCCATTTGGGCTTTCTAGCCACCAGTTTGGTCCTCAGGTCCTTTAAGGCCTTTAGCCCACCCAAGGCCTTCTGGCCAGTAAGGCCTTAGGGCCACCACAATGTCTTTAAACCACCACAAGGTCTTTTGGACACCTTAAGGCCTTCAAGACACCAAAAGTGACCAGAAATATTTTACAATGAGCAGACTCCAGATAGGGATTCAGATCAGGCGCATTCACCAGAGGAGAAGCTAAGTGGATTTGTTAGAAAGAGATGGTATGGAATTACCATTGGGTCTTGCCTATGCTTGCACTAGAATCCTATATGAACAATCCATGAGAAGGTGGAGATCTGAAACCACAATGAATAATCTGGGGAGGAGCAGTTCCAAGTATAGTTTGTATAATTCCTAAGACCTACGGGTCATATAATATCTTGGGCCTACGGGCCTTGTAAGGGTTCCCCCTTATCCCTTGAAATGGGGGTTATCAAAAATCAATAAAAAAAGAAGGCCTTTGGGCCATTCAGGTCTACCATTTTTCCTTCTCAACCTCCCTATTTTAATTCTTGAGGTTTCGGTCATCTTCAAAGACCAACTCAAGTTCTCTAAGAAGAGATTTAGAGGAAGCACGTCATGGAAGAGGTAATCTCTTCTACTGATTCCTTCAAACTTATTTCTTTTCTAATTTATATTCATCAGTTGTTTCATTATATAGTAAAAAAATAGTTATCACTAATATAATGATATGTTATTATAAATATTAAACAACCATATTTCACCTTCTATCCATCCTACAAAAAACAAAATTACCGCGCATGTGTACGTACGACTTACCGTCTCCACGCTGTGGTGTAATATGTTTTTCACCACCACTATAATTGGATTGGTATAATTATGGAAATAATAACTATATATGATTATTATAAAATTGTTCTAATTATGAAATATCATACACCATCCACTTCAATACCTTTCAATAAATTTGGGGATGATTTCACCACATGTGTGTACATACGACCTACCGTCTCCAAGATGTGATGTGATTCATTCTACATGATCTTAATTAAAACATGATTATATACATGAATTTAATGAATAAATATGATATATATTATACAAACAAAATTCTTTAAATTATTTAACTGTAATCTAAGAAGTGGAACATGAACTTATCTGAAAAATCTTACGTAAGAACATAAATCAGTTAATATTTGAATAACGAGTGACAATGAAATGTTACTAACAAAAGATGATAATATAATAATATATGGTATCATAAACACGATTATGATTTTCGAGTAAGTCAATAAAATTATTTAAATCATTATACATGAGGTTTGGATACATACAAAGGATATCAGACCTAAGGTAAGGGATAATTTTTCAATCTCATTACTATCTGAGATTGTTTATTCATATATATTTACTGAGGCATATTTATCATTCATGTCCATGTTTCTAAAATATATAATATTAATATTATTCTTATATAATTTTTTAAAGTCAATTTTACCCATTGGTAAATTTTTATTAAACGATAAGAAAGGAATCTTTTGTCATTTTTTGATACGAGGTACTTTTTGACTTTTCCATCAAAAGTACGAGAAGAATGTTTTTTAACTTGTACGACATGAAAACAATTTTGTGCTTTAATGATTCCTTATTTCCTTGAAGAATACCCTAAAATATTACAATCTTATATTCAAATAAAATTATTTATTCTAAAATTTTGATTCATTTTGTGGAAGGAAAACATTTTTGAAGAAGAAAGGATATTTTCCTCAGGAATTAATTTCAAGTGTTTTCTCAAAAATATTTTCCATATTAGATAAAAATATTTAAATAGGATCATAATTATAAACCTAATATTAATATGATTTTATTGTGTGTTATTTAGGAAATCCATTTGTTTTATATCAATTATGATGAAATGATGTTTAAGAAACCCATTTTATTTCATGGGTTATGCTATAGTGAATGTTTTTATGTTTTTGTGTCACAAGTAAGAATGAGTTCATTAGAATATGGATGTGACCTATATCTTCCTTCAATGTATTGGGTATAAATTTATATCTCATTAGATAGACATGACTAGAACAAAAAGTAAATCTGGTTTAATAATACAGGGCTGGAATAAGTAGTGAACTCGGTTGAGTAATGGACTTTGTCCGCAATTATGGTATCGATAATGAGCCTTGACTAATATGAAATGATTTTCTATTATTATTTGTGTATGAAAAAAAATTTCACGTATTATATTTTGAATATTGGGATTACATTCCACTTTTATGATTTATCCCGTGACATGATATTGTGATATTTTATATGTAGGAAAATATTTTCAAATGTTATGTTCTTGTGATTATGATATGATTGATATTTTCATTTTTTTACCCATACCAATCATTTGAGCTCACCCCTTTATATGTTTCTTTTCCATAGGTCATGAAGAAGGGTATTAAGTAAGATATGTAAAAAATGATTCTAGTTATGAAAAAAATAAGCGGGGGATAATGTGGATGTTTTATGAACTAATTTTTTATGTTTCCTAGTTTTTAGAGACACTAAACCTATATGATCCTAGTGTGGTTTTTGTTATGTTTTTTAATAAATATTATTCAATTTTGAAGTAATATCTATATGTAAAGTATGGTCTATTATAATATTCTTTTATATTTTTTATCATCTTTCTCAACTTTCTTTTTAGAATATGGTTATTTCTTTGATGGAGACACCTGGGTGTTCTTCACAAACATTTTTGACTTTATATTGACAAAATATTTCATCCTTATGATCATATCATCACTCATAATAATTATATTTTCCTTAAAAGGTTTGGATTTGATTACGATAATGAAATGTATGAGGATCTTTTCAATCTTCTTACTAATAAACCTGGGAAACATTACGATATGATATTTTATTGACTTCGACCTAATATTATTAACAGTAAACAAAATATAACGAGCAAGATTAATCTTCTTAATATTTACAAGGTAATCTAGAATGAAAACATTACATACATTGAGGGTATCTCTATCAATTTCACAAAATGAGAAATCCTTGCATCCCAGTAGCTAATACTCAATGATAGAGGATTAAATGAGTAACTTTACTTGGATCATTATCTTTTTTGAATAAATATTTTTCATCTATTTATTTTACAATTGTCACTTTATAATATGGTAACTTGTGAGATGGAAAAAAATGCATCTCCTTCATCTGATATTCTGAGAAAACCATCTTCATATCTATGAAAAATCTCATATGTTTTTTAATAAACTGGAAAAGAAAACATGTATTTTCTATCCTCCTTGTAAAACTTAACAAATTTATAGAAATCATAAACTAAATCCATATAGAATTGGTTACAGTTCGAATATAATTTTTTTACAAAAATTGATTCCCATAATTGAAATTGAATAATTCTCCCTAATGAGGAATCATACTTTTCATGAAATGATTTAGAGAGTAACCTTTCTCAGCAAATAAACCTCTTTCTATAATCCTTTAATGGAGCCATTGTATTCAAGTTGGATATGAAGGAATCATACATAATGAAAATCAGAGTAAAGTTTTAAACATGAAAAAGATTTGAGGAATGAAAGTAGAGAGATGTTATGTCAATAAGATATCTTATTCCGTTTTCTATTCCTTTATGTTTTGGAAATCACAAACAAATTTTTCCTTAAATATCATTTTCTTTCTCTAAGAAAATTTATTTTCTTTAACCTTAACTTAATTTTTAGGGTTATTCTTAATGATATTTCTCTTAATATATCCTTATTTCTCTTAAGATCAAATTTCATTAAGAATAATCGGATCCTTATTCTAAACCTTGGAACTATACAAATTCTTAGAATCCAAGTCTCACTGTTTTAGACTCTAAATTCTATGAAATTCAGACACTGAATTATTTGAAATTTAGACTCTGAATTCTCTGAAATTCATAATCCAAAATCCTCAAAATGCAGACTCTAAATTCTTCTAAAATCAAACTCTATTTGTATACATATTTAGATTCTATTTTCCAATATACATAGAGTCTGATTATTCATACTTGTTAAAGTTATATTTTATTTCCTAAAGTTTTTGTTCCAAATTTATTAGATTCTAGTTTACTTAAGTTACATAAACATAAAAAATATTTTATTACATGTCATATTTTCTTACACATATAAATTTTAAAATGAAACGATGTCATACAATATGTTTCTAACAAAACTTTGGCTGAGTGCCACATGTACAGGTCCCTCTGAAATTAAATAAAACAATATGACCATTGGAGGAGGAGATAACTGTTGAAGTTTTTTCCTATAAATAGGATCTCATTTGAATGAGCTCTATATCAATTGATTATCCTAGAGATTACATTATGTGAAGTTATTTCTAGATAGATAAACTCTTATGCCTTGTCCAATCAATGAACATATTCTTCAAATTTGAATAACCTATTCAACATAGAGCGACTCTAATTGTTGCTATGTACAATCTAGGGATTATGGGGATAATAAGATAGAGGTGTAGACTAACTTAATGTTCGAGGATTTCTAGGGATATGAAGATAGAGGTGGAGAATACCTTAAATTCCGATGGATTTATGGGATAGCAAGACAGACTCTGATATTCTTATAAAGGGCTTACCCGAGTGTGGGTAAGACAGGCTTTCTTGAAAGCATAAATCAAGGGACTTGTATCCAAGGTTGTTGGATACCCTTCTATTTGGGTGAAAATATTTCCAACTTGTTTAATTTATGTTGTTTAAAGTTTTATTTCCATTTTATTTTTTTTAAAGAAATAATTTATTATTTTCTTATACCTTTTTGTACTTATACATACTCTGATAAATAAGATTCCATACACTTTAAGGTAGAACCTTTCTTTTATGTAAAACATGCTTATGTTTAACTTGTTAAAGTTTAGGTTTCTTATAATTAGCCTTCCAAATATCCCTTTAAGTAAGAACCAAATAGGGTTTTTGAATCCATCTTGTTCAACTTTGATAAACATCATTTTTAATGTTAAAAGAGAAAGAATTTTAAACCAACAATTCAACCCCCTCTTGTAATTGAGAATCTACATCTATTTCAATCCTATAATTGGTGTCAGAGAAAGGTCTTTGGAATACTTATACTAACATATAATTTTTCTTGCTTTTGTTTTCTGGATCAATTTTTCTTGTTTAACTTTTCTTGTTCATGTCTTTCTTAAATACTTTTTATCTTTGTCTATAAACTTTTACAACTAACAATTTTTGTGGATAAGATATTTTATTGTAAGAATGGTAGGTATGAATGTCAGTTATATATAAAATATTAATCCTACCAGACCACCAATATTTTATGGTAATGATTATGAGTACTATAGATATAGGATTAAGGCTTTTTTTATCAATACTGGAGTGGATAACATGGTTATGCTCACTGGTGAATACAATATTCCTAACAAAGAAATCATAAATTTTAAAAATTAGGAAAAAAAGAATATTAACTAAACTACAATGTATGAAATACTCTTTCGTGTTCCATGACCATGAATATCTATAGTTAAATATCTTCTTGTGAAGCTGGAAACTATGTTTGGAAGAAACATAAAGTTACAAACTTTAGAACTTCTAAAGTGATAGATTCTAG
The DNA here is from genome assembly GCA_963277665.1 of Viscum album. Taxonomy (NCBI): domain Eukaryota; kingdom Viridiplantae; phylum Streptophyta; class Magnoliopsida; order Santalales; family Viscaceae; genus Viscum; species Viscum album. The sequence goes on from OY728163.1 coordinate 130,461,153, forward strand.
AAGAGCTATGTTAAGAGATGGATATCATGGATTTTTATTTCCTTATGGAGAGCCGGTTTTCAAGGTGCAACAATGATTCATGTCCATCATCAACAATCTTTAATCTATGTGAGAGAAAGGTCATGATGATAAAGTTCTTGTGGAAACGATAATTGATATGATGCCCAATGAATGGCAATCTAAAAGGACAACTATTTATGAGAATAGAAAAGTATCTAACATTACTCATGATGAGTTATTTGGAACCATTTTTCAGCATGAAACAAGAATGAAGAGATATTTTGATTTTAATAAGAAGAATAATGGTAATGGAAGTGTTTCTTTAACTACTACATCTAAATCAAATACTCCTAAAAGGGTAACTAGATCTAAATATAAGAAAGATGTTGTTGTATCTGAATCAAGTGGAAGTGATCAGTCTGAGAATAAATTAGCCAATATTTCTCAAATGATGAACAAGATTGTGGGAAAGAAATATTTTTAATACAAATTTAAGAAGAAAGATAGAAAATACAAGAAATAGTCTAAAGTACCTTGTTATGAATGTAAAAGTCGTGGACATATAAGACCTAATTTTCCTATGATAAAGATAAAATACAGAAAGGAAAATTATTCTGAAAAGAACATAAATAAGTTCTAAAAATATAAGGCTAAGAAATACATCAATGAAAACGACACCTGGAGAGGCAGTGGTGGTGAATTTTCAAATAAATCTTTAGAATATTAATCTTCTGGTCATAAAATTATTGTTCTTATAGCCAGATTTACTATTGAAAATTATTGTCTTATAGATATGGTACACAATGTTGAATCTTTAACCAATATTTATTTAAATGCTAATTTTCTTAATGAATAATATTACGAGTCTTTAAATGATGAATCTTCCTCATTAGAAGATAATACTTTACCTTCATTTAAAGATGTTTCTAGATTTTCTAAATTACTTAAGAATTAAAACTTTAAGATAATGAAGAAGTTAGAGAAATAAAATTCAAGAATTCTATTTTAACCAAAGAAGTATCAGATCTATCTATGGGTCTTAATCAGAAAACATTTGACTTTAAAAATATTTATAAAAAACTTAAGGAAGTTAATTTTAAGGAGGATGATATTTCTAAGGAACTTGAAAATTTTCTTTCTAGAAAAATGTTTTAGAGAATAACTCAAGTTATAAAACTAATGACTATGAGGGAAATAATTTGATCATCAGACTAAAATATGAAATTTTTCCCTAAAGTAACTTTTATCAAATTTCACTTCGTGAAGGAAATAATTTGATAAAATGTATTCACAAATATTCTTATTAAGAATAGTTCAGTATTTGGTTATACTCACTCAAAAACAGGTTTTTGTAATAATTATTTTGTTACCCAATGTGATCCCTTTTTCACTAAGTTTCAATGTGGTGGAAATTTGGAGAAATTTTTTTTTCTTTAAATAAAAACTAATCCTTATGTTTTCATAAGGATTATTTTTAAAATTAAATGTGGATTCCTAAGATTTTACTTTATGAAATTTCTGTATCTAAGAAAGAATGGATTCCAAAAGTCTAAATATTTTACTTTTAAGAAAATAATGTACCAACAACAATACAAGGTACATGGATACTTGATGTTCCTGAAACATGACTAGTAAAAAAAACTTCTTTGAAAATATTATCAAGGCGAAAGGAGGAAAAGTAACTTTAATAGATAATGCTTAGAGAGAAATTGTTGGTATAGGTAACATTGTTCTTCTTTAAAAAACTTTAATTTCAAATGTTTTATTTTTTAAATGTCTTAAGAAAAACCTTATAAGCATATATAAATTATGTGATGAAGGTTACCTTGTGAATTTTAAGAATGATAAATGCTTAGTACACAATTCCAAGGAATAGTTTATTCTTTCCTCTAGTAGGCATGAGAATGTTCACAAACTTAACTTAGAACACCTTATAGGCTAAGATATACCTTTTCTTAGTGAAATGGATGATCAATCGTGGTTATGGCATAAATAACTAAAAAACCATAACCTTAAGAACCTATAAAAACTCTTAACAACAAAGGATTTTTAACGATATAACAGAGCATAAATTTGATTCTTCAAAATTTTTTGATCCTTGTCAATATAGAAAGCATAATAAGTCATTATTTAAATAAATTGGTGAGGTCTCAACTTATAATGCATTATAGCTAGTACATATATATCTTTTTGGTCTAACACAAACTGGAAGTATTAGAGGAATATAATATGTATTTGTTTTAGTATATGATTATATAATATTTACATGGTTATATTTTCTAGAAAATAAATATGAATCCTTTTCTTATTTTAAAACTTTTATATCCCAAGTTAAAAATGAGAAAAACCTTCCATTGATAACTATTCATAGTGATCATGGGGGAGAATTCTAAAATTCATATTTTTAAACTTTTTGTAATAAGAAAGGAATTATTCATAACATCTCATCCCTAAGAACTCATCAAAAAAATGGTGTTGTTGAAGGAAGAAATCAATTTCTTCAAGAGATAACAAGAACAGTGTTGATTAAAAAATTTTATTGCTAAACACTTATGAGATAAAGTATTAGTATTGATTATTATACAATAAATCTAGTTTTAATTTGGAATTTTCTAAACAAAAAACTTGATGAATTGTGGACTAGTTGATTCTTAGGATACTCTACAAATTCTAAGGCTTATAGAGTTTTTTTTAACAAAAATTCTTGTATTGTAAAAGAAATAGTGCATGTTAAATTTGATAAAACTGGTCATTTTTTTAAACAACCCCAACCTACATCCTCAGATGTGTTTTCAAAAACTGATTATCAACCTTTGATATAATATTTTTCTAATAATGAAAATACTCAAGAAAATGTTTCTAAAGTAATTACCCTATAATATTTTTTACCTTATGTTGACGAAAAGGTGCTACAAAAACCAAATCAGTTATTTCTTAAGAATCATCCTAGTGATAGTATAATTAGTGGTGTAAATCAACCCATAAGGACTAGAAGTAATTTAATAAATAAAGTCGAACATCTACCATTTGTTTACAAATTTGAACAAATAATCACTGATGAAGATTTAGTTGATGATGATTGGATTACAGATATGTAAGATGAACTAAATGAATTTTAAAATAATGAAGTCTGGACCTTGGTTGAATGAACTAAAGAAACTTCTTTAATTAGAGTAAAATGGGTATTCAAAAATAAATGTGATGAAAATGGAATCATAGTAATAAAAAAAGAAAGATTATTTTATAAAGGATATAATAAATAAGAAGGAATAGACTATGAAGAAACCTATGCTCGAGTACCTAGACTTAAATCTATTCGTATTATATGTTCCTTTGCAGCATTCTTTAATTTACCTTTTTTTCAAATGGATGTGAAGTGTGATTTACTTAATGGATATGTTCAAGAGGATGTTTATGTTGAACAACCCCCTAGATTTGAAGACATAGAACATGGGACAACCCGAACCTAGAATACCTGGAGCTGCTTCCTTGAAGCATGATGTGTAAATTTTTAACAGAACATGCCCTGATATTTTACACATCATGCCCCATATAAAGGATAAATTTGGTCTAGGTTCTGGGAAATCAGCCTATTCTGACATTCCTCTTCGGCTAAAAACTGATACTTAAAATATTTATTTCAAAAATGTAGGCTGAGTATACGAATGCCCAGTAAGGAGTTTTAAAATAACATAATATACTAATATAACATTTCAAAACATTATTTTAAAACTTTTCATTAAACATTTTTCTTAAGAAATGTTGTAACACATGTAACATATCATAACAATTGTCTAAGAAATAAAAGTTCACAATTAAAAAGCATACTAACAAAATTATAAGGGAACATGATTCAATTATAAGCATACTCATTCAGAGTAACAAGTAAAAGACATTCTAAATAAGTATGACTTATGAATATGCAAGTAAAAGTTTAATAACGAATAGTCATACATAATCAGAGTTGCACATAAAGGTAATAACTTCAATTTCATACACTAAAACTGTGAAACATACACTGGTTACTAAAATCACTGAGTGCCAAATAAATGTCATTCCATAAGCATTTACTTTTTATGATACTCATAAGTACTGTCTCTTTACCATGGATATTCTACTAGTCAAATATCCACTTGGTTAATTAATTATCATAAACATAATGAGGGAATGTTTAATATCAGACCCTATCAAGGCCTCGTGTCAAGACTCTAAAATGTTAATGGCCTCGTACAATGACCTAATTGTCTCATGAGAACTATCGATGCATAGAGGGGCTTTCATTAACTGATCCCCAACCCGTTATACTAAGTCTATTATATTCCTCATATGAAAAATAGGGTCATATATTCAAAATGTGTCATACCACTTGGAATATTTAATTTCACATTTCATATTATTCAAGGTGTCCCATACCACATTGAACAATTTAATTCATGATTCCATAAAAGGTCATAAGAGTTTTAATTACATTCATTAGAATTTACATATAAATAGTGAATTAGGTGTATAATTATTTATTACAAAATTATCAATTGTAGGATATGTCATTGAATGGTGAGTATGATATGTAGATTATGGCATATGTGATGCCAATTAATAAACTAAAATAAATACATGTTTTGATACATGAAATGATAACCATACATTCTAAAACATTATAAATCATATATATATTAGGATTTCTTCATGGTTTGGATGCATAATTACATAAAATATGAACCAAATATTTCATGTAGAGTATTAAACTCACAGATGCTAAAACTTTTATTTCTTATATGCTTATGTATAAAATAACACAAGAGTATACATAATGTTAAAAATGTAAATCATGACACCCAACCTTAACTAATACCTATATATATATATATGTAAAAATAAGTTATTTATACATATGAATATAAGTGTTGAAAACCCCAAATATTATACTCATGAATTATCCATAAATACTAAACGCATGAAAAGTTTAATATTTGGAGTATCCAAAACTAGGGAAGTGTGTTGTGTAAATTTTTTTATACACAAGGGTGTATATAAAATGTATTATTTTTAAATAAAGACATTAATATTTTAAAAACACATGTTTTATTCTTTCTTGGCAATCCTTGGAAAATTCTAAATAAAATTGAGGATCATGGTCTACATGTATACGCATATATTCTCATATCCAAATATACACTATTTATTACAGGGTTTAGACCAAAGAAAAATCCATTGACACACATATGACATAAATATATTAGTCACATTAATAAACAAGAGTCCCTAAAAATCATAAAATAAATTTTAAAATATGTATTTATTAAACAACTTACATATATGTTTATATGAACATATAAAACTTGTATAAATAACCAGGTATACATAAGGACCTTATAGAAAAATTAATATATACTTACAAGTTTATCAAAACCATAAATTATCCATTAGAGTTCAATGTTAAAAGTCTTAAATATGATCCAGAGGGTGATTCTTATAATCTATATAATTATATACAATTGTGTGTAGTATATATATATATTAAATTTTTTTACAACACATAATTCCTTAAGTTTTAAAACACTACTTAAGCTTGAAACTCAATGTTTAAAAGTCTTAAAATCAGATATAAAAGAGGATTACCCCAAACTGTATGATCATAAATGTATATATATTTATATATTCATAAACCAAATATAAAAATAACCACATATATATAAAGTACATTAATAATATGTTTATGTATAATATAAACCCTTATGTTTATAATATTTCTGGAACTCAAATTCCAGAAGACTTAGGACTGGTAGAAGAGAAGATTTTAACTGAACCATAGGGTTATATATATATTTTTTGAGTATACATATATATGTATATACTCTCAAACAAAAATTACAAGGATACATATATTCCCTTACCTTGGTTTTAGGAGGAGGAGGGGCTTAGGAAAATATCAGAGGATCTTGAAGGAGACTAGCGAAGAGGGATGACCGAGAGGTTAGAGTTAAAACAAATTGTTTATATAAACTAAATTATAAATAGATTATAAAGAATATTTTAATGTCACTTGAAAGGAATCCAAAACCTATTCAGTTTAAAATAATACTAGGGTGTCATCCTTGTGGAAAATGTGTGAAAAGAGGGGCCTTAGATAGTGATGGGAGAAACCACAGGTGTAGAAAAAATGGGGAATGTAGGAAGAAAACATAATGGTGCGGTGGATGCGATAGAGGAAGAAGGTGTTGTGGGAAATAAAATCTAGAAAACAAACAAACAATAGAGATTAAATGGAGATTGATCTAATGGTGGAGGAGAAACAACAGATTTTAAAAAAATGATGGATGACTTTTATTAGATTGATATTTGATCGGATGGCTCAGATCAATGCAGTGTTTTAAAAAATATCAAACCATCAAGATTAGATCTGAGTTGGATAGGACATCACACATAAAACACAGAGGATTCTGCGGGTGCTAGTTTTCGAGTTCCATATTGAAATAGATGGCCTAGATCTTATGCGACGCGATCCAATGGCCTGGATTTTATCCTGGCCATTTTCCCTCATCACTCATCGAATCAGAGAGAGGTTTCACAGGCCTTTATAAGCCCAAAGTGCTCAGAATTGTTCCAGATTACTCCCCCCTCCAAGTACCGCCCTGTATCGGGTTCTGCGGGCACACTCTTACGCCCACCCATGCCTCTGTGCCGCCCCGCATGGTGGTTTCTCCTGTTCCCTTTTGCACTCTTATGTGACCTTTGGGGTAGTTATTCCCCCCCACTCAGGCCGACCTATGCTGAGGCTGAGGTCTAGGATCAACCGCCTAGCATGTGCTGCCTCCCTCGGCCCAACTAGAGGGCTGGCCCTTGGCGGGTATATATTTTTTATAAACACCCAACTCACAAAATTAACCATAGAATCATAGAAAAATAAATATATCAATTTTAACTATAAAGAGAATATATTACCTTTTATAATACTTGATTTTCATTTTAAACGTTAAAATATTAAGGTACACTAATTAAATTATACTTTACCTTGACTATGAGTATTACTAAAATTATTTATAAACATGTTTCCAAATTCAGAGATAAAAAAAGCTTACCTCCCTTTAAACACAATTTTATAACATAAAAGTTAAAATTTTTATAAGAAAACTATTATAGTATTATCAAAGACCTTGTTTAAGAATTAAGAATGAAAACATTTACAAGATATTTGACATATTTGAAAGGTGTTTGAAATCCTCACCTCATTTTAAAATCACACTAAGTGTAGTTAAAAATATAAATCCATTTCCCTTTAAAGCTCATAATAATAGGTTTTATTATAATTTCAATCCATAACTTAAATATTTTTGAAGACTAAATAATACATATATATTTTTAATTAACCCACCAAAAGACCAACAACTATAATTATAGCCAATAGAACTCAATGGTCACCCAAGGTAACGATCGAATTAAAAATATTATAAAAAAATGATTTACGATGTTTCCAAAATCAAAAAAAAATTGATGAAGATGGTTCACATCATCCCATTGATGCTTAGTGTTGTTACAGTGGCTCTGGACATTCTAATGTTAGTTGTGACAGATCCAAAATACCCATATTATCTTCTTAGAGTTTTGGTTGTTTTGGGTGGTCTCCTAGAAATTCTAATTGGTCTATTAATAGGTATTTTTGGTTAGTATGGTTTTCATTTAACCTTGTTGTATTGTAAACACTTTAGTGTTTTATTTAAATAAAATTTATTGTATATAGTTTGTATGTTTGTTCAGATAACATGTAAATAAAACCATAATGTTACTATTACATGAGAGATACGTTTTGGGGCATCACATTATTCCCCTCTACAAATAATTTCTTCCTCGCAATTCATTTCATAAAACCCATATATAAAGGAACTCTCTGACGTTCTTCACCACATTCTCCATCATGGGGGATCCTCAGGTGTGGCTAGATGAATACCCAAGTTGGTGTTTAAATATTTTTCTTCCCTGGCCCTAACACACCTCAAGCAGTATGGGTTAAACTCTTGTAGTGTACACTCAGACTTCCAAAGGGATGCTCGAATAGTAGAGAGTTCAAAGATGTACAAATGGAAAAACTCTCTAAGGACTCATTGGACTGACTCTTGTCTGAGGATGTCAAGGTCGTAAACATGGTCATATAAACTGAAGCTCATGATTTGGTGCATATAGGTTGCGTGAAGGCTCCCCTCCAAAGCAGCCTCTTGAAACCTTACCCTGGATGTGATGTTTTGGGAAAGTGTGAAACATAGGAAAAGAACTTCATGATACTTTCCCCTTTTCCTATAATAAGTGAGTTGGGAAATGGATATACAGTGGTAGATGTAGGAATTCCCTTGGAAAGATCGGAGAACGTATGAACTCTTCGATATCTCATAAATATTTTTGCACGTTCTTCACAGGTTTGCAAAAGGAAGGTACTCTTCTGCACATGTTCTGACCATAATGACCTATAGTACCTCAATGGGAAGTAATAAGATATGGGTCTATACTTCTATATAAAAATAGAAAATTTTCATGAAAGTCCATTTAGTGAAACACAATCATTGAAAAGGTTGAAGAAAGAAAAAAACTAAAAAATAGTATTTTCATAAAATGACTAGTACAATACACCCAGAACTAATGGATTCCCTAGTTTACAGATACATGAATCCCCAAAACAATTTCAAAACTCTCAATCTCCCTGAACCAAATGCAACCTGAGCAGTCTGGTTTAATCTTGTGGGTGAACTTATAGTGTCTCCAAAGTGTGACATGAGGGGTGTATAGCCGAGAGACATTAGTGTGTACTTGATGCCTGTACATAGAATAACAAGCTTTAAATTCAAGGATTTCAAAGTTCATTACATGACCATAATGGTCATAAGACAAAACTTGGCATATATATGCTGCACTGAGGTCTCTCGCTACTGCAGCTTCTTAGAAATCCATAAGGGACCAGATACCATTATATGTAGTGAAGCATCTAAAAATTCCCTTGTAGTAATTTCCCCGACAAGCATAGGATGGAAATTAGGTTTGAATCATTAAGAGGTAGTCCAAACCCACTCCTCGGTAGAGTTTAAGTACACAGGGAGAGTTGGACACATCGTAGAGGTGTTTTCATGTCATACAAATATGGGCATAGTTTACAAAGTTATCATGGTTGTCTATGGAAATTATGTCTTATAGAGCCTCAATAGGAAGATACAAAAGACTGGTATTTCTGTTTTCCATATGAAAATTTTGAATACATTATACTCAGTAATGCTTAATTAATTGTTTTTTATTTTTTCAGTTCTAGTTTTCCAGAGTTATCTAAACTGAATCCTCTAATACCAACTATCACAGCTCGACCATAGAATACCCAGAGTCGGTGCCTTGAAACATGATGGGTAAATTTTTAACAAAACATGCACTGATATTTTAAACATCATGCCCCATACAGAGGATCTATTCGGTTCAGGTTCTGAGAAACCAGCCTCTTCTAACATGCTTATTCGGCTAAAAACTGATACCTAAAAAATTTATTTGAAAAACATAGGGTGAGCATACGAATTCTCAGTAAGGGGTTTTAAAATAACAAAAATACTAATATAAAATTTGAAAAAATTCTTTTAAAACTTTCCATAAAACATTTTTCTTATGAAATGTTGTAACACATGTAACATATCATAACAATTGTCTAAGAAATAAAAGTACACAATTAAAATCATACTAACAGAATTATAAGGGAACATGATTCAATTATAAGTATGCTCATTCAGAATAAAAAGTAAAATACATTCTAAATAACTATGACTTATGAATATGAAAGTACAGATTTAATAACTAAGAGTAATACATAATCAGAGTTGCGCATAAAGGTAATAACTTCAATTTCATACACAACTACAGTGAAACATACATTGGTTACTAAAATCACTGAGTTCCAAATAAACATCATGCCATAAGCATTTACTTTTTCTGATACTCATAAGTACTATCTCTTTACTATGGATATTCTACTAGTCAAATATCAACTTGGTTAATTAATTATCATAAACATAATGAGGGAATTTTTAATATCATACCCTATCAAGACCTCGTGTCAAGACTCTAAAATGTTAATGGCCTCATTCCATGACCTAATAGTCTCATAAAAGCTATCGATGCATCAAGGGGCTTTCCTTAACCGGTCCCCAACCTGTTATACCGATTCTATTACATTCCTTATATGCCAAATAGGTTCATATATTAAAAATGTCCCATACCACTTTGAATATTTAATTTCACATTTCATATTATTCAAGGTGAATCATACCACCTTGAAAAATTTAATTCATGATCCATAAAGGGTCATAAGAGTTTTAATTTCATTAATTATCATTTAAATATATATAGTGAATCAAGAGTATAAGTATTAATTACAAAATTATCAAATTCATGGCTATGCCATTGAATAACGAGTATGATATGCTGATTATGGCATATGTGATGAAAATTAATGCGCTAAAAGAAGTAATAGTTTTGTTACATGAAATGATAACCTTACATTCTAAAACCTTATTAATCAAATATATATTGTAATTTCTTCATGGTTTGGATGCATAATTACTTAAAAGATGAACTAAATATTTCATGTGGCGTATTAAACTCACAGATTATCAAACATTTATTTCGGATATTCTTATGTATTACACATCACAAGGGTATACATAATGTTAAAAATGGAAAAAATGATACCCAAAATTAACTAATATATATATATATATGAAAATAAGTGATTCATACATATGAATATAAGAGTTGGAAACCCCAAATATTATACTCATGAATTCTCTATAAATACTAAACACATTAAAAGTATAAAATTTGGAGTATCCAAAACTAGGGAAGTGTGTTGTGGTAATCTTTTTATACACAATGGTGTATATAAAATTTATTATTTTTAAACAAAGACATTCATATTTCGTAAACACATGTTTTAATATTTCTTTGAAATCCTTGGAAAATTCTAAATAAAATTGAGGATCATGGTCTACATGTATACACATATATTCTCATATCTGAATATACAGTATGTATTAAAGGTTTTAAACCAAAGAAAAATAGAATGACACACGTATGGATTTAATATATTAGTCACATTAATTAACAAGAGTCCCTAAAAATCAAAATATAAATTTTAAAATATTTATTTATTAAACAACTTACATATATGTTTATGTGAAGATATACAACTTATATGCATAACCGAGAATACATAAGGGTCTTATACCAAAATTAATTTATACTTACAAGTTTATCAAAAACATAAATTTACTATTGGAGATTAATGTTAAAAGGCTTAAATCCGATCCTTAGGGTGAGTCTTACAAGCTATATAATTATATAAAACGATGTATACTATATATATATATATAAGTTTTGTACAACACATAATTCCTAAAATTTTAAAACTCTACTTAATCTTGAAACTCAATGATTAAAATTCTTAAAATCAGGTATAAAAGAGTTTTCCCCAAAACTGTAGGATCATAAATGAATATATATTTATATATTCATAAACTGCATATACCAATAACCGCATATATATGAAGTACATAAATATGATATTTATGTATAATATAAACACTTATGTTAATAATACTTCTTGAACTAAAATTCCAGAAGACTTAGGACATGTATAAGAGAGGATTTTAACTGAATTGTAGGGTTATATATATATTTTTATGAGTGTACATATATATGTATATACTCTCAAATAACAACAAAAAGGAAACATAAATTCACTTACCTTGGTTTGAGGAGGAGGAGACACTCAGCAAAGCTCAGAGGATCTTGAAGGAGACTTGAAAAGAGGGAGGACCGAGAGGTTAGATTGAAAATGGATTGTTTATATAAACTAAATTATACATAGATTACATAGAATATTTTACTCTCACTTGTAAGGAATCCGAAACCTATTCAGTTTAAAATAAGACTGGGGTGTCTGCCTTGTGGAAAACCCATGAAAGGAGGGGCCTCGAAAGGTGATGGGAGAAACCACGAGTGTTGAAAAATGGTGAAAGTAGGAAGAAAACCTACTATTGAAATTCATGTGGGAGAGGAATATGGAACTGCAAGAAAGGAAATCCAGAAAACAAATGGATGACAGAGATTAAATGGGGATCGATCCAGCAATGGAGGAGAAACTGCAGATTTTAGAAAAAGAATGGACGACTTTGATTAGATTGAGATTTGATCGGACTGCTCAGATCAATGCGGTGTTTTAAAAAATCTTATATGACTAAGATTAGATCCGTGTTGGATCAGACGACGCATAAAAAATACAGAGAATACCGCTACTACTAGGAGTCGAGCACCAGATCGAAATAGACGGCCTAGATCGCGCGTGACGCGATCAAATGGTCTGGATTTGATCCTAGCCATTTTCCCTCATCCCACATAGAATTAGAGGGAGGTTTCACGAACCTTTATAAGCCTAGATCTCTCATCCTTATACCAAATTACTCCTCCCCACCTCCCTGTACCACCCCGTATCAAGTTCTGTGAGTGCGCTCTTTCGCCCACTCAATCCTCTATGCCGCTCCACATAGCGGTTTCTTTGGTTCCCTTATGTTATTTTGTGTGCCCTTCGAGGTAGCTATGCCCCCTGATCGGGCCAGCCTGTGTTGAGGCTGAGGGCTAGGCTCAGCCACCTAGCCCATGCTACCTCCGTCAACCTAGCTAGAGGGCTGGACCATGGTGGGTATATATTTTTTATAAACATCCAACTCACAAAATTAACCATAGAATCATAGAAAAATATATATATTCATTTTAACTATAAATAGAATATCTTACCTTTTATAAAACCTGATTTTTATTTTAAACATTAAAAGATTAAGGTACACCAATTAAATTATGCTTTACTTGGACTAAGAATATTAGTAAAATTATTTATAAAAATGATTCCAAATACAGAGATAAAAAAATTATACCTCCCTTTAAACACAAAGTTATAACATAAAATTAAATATTTCTATATGAAAACTATTATCGTATTTTCAGAGACCTTATTTAAGAATTAAGAATGAAAATATTTAAGAGATATTTGAAGTATTTGATTGGTGTTTGAGATCCTCACCTCATTTTAAAATCAGACTAAGTGTAGTTCAAAATATTAAACCATTTCGTTTTTAAAGCCCATAATAAGAGATTTTATTATAATTTCAATACATAACTTAAATATTTTGGGAAAATAAATTATAGTTAGATATTTTTAATTTATCCTCCAAAAGACCAACGACTATAATTATAGCCATTAGAAGTCAAAGGTCACCCAAGGCAATGGTCAAATTAACACTCTTATAAAACCATGCATTGATGAGTTTACAAAATAAAAACAAATTGAAGAAGATAGTGCACATCATCCCATTGATGCTCAGTGTTGTTGTAGTGGCTCTGGCCATTCTAATGTTCGTTGTGATGGATTCGAAAGACCCATATTATCTTCATGGGGTTTTTGTTGTTTTGGGTGGTCTCCCAGTAATTATAATAGGTCTTTTAGTAGGTATTTTTGGTTATTATGGTTTTCCATTGACTTGTTGTAATGTAAACACTTCGGTGTTTTATTTAAATAAAATGTACGGTATTTAGTTTGTATGTTTGTTCAGATAACATGTAAATAAAACCATAATGTTACTATTACATGAGATATAAGTTTTGTAGCATCATAAAACATCCTAAACATGTTTTTAAACATACCGAAGCTTTATATGGACATAAACAATCCCCTAGAGCCTGATATGATAGACTTATAGTATTTTTGTTACAAAACAATTATGTTAAGGGAACTTATGATCCAACTATTTTTATAAATAAATACATGATTTTTTTGATAGTTCAAATTTATGATGATAAAATTATATTCGGATCAACTCAGCAATCTTTAACTGATTCATTCATGAATCTTATGAAATCTAAGTTTGAAATAAGTAAGATGGCCAAGTTAACATTTTTCCACGGTTTTCAAATTTCTCAAAAACCAAAAGGGACTTATATATTTTAACATAAGTATATTAAAGATATTCTTAAGAAGTATGGATTTGACAACACTAAAAGTACATGTACACCAATCGTTACCTCAAATTATTTTTATCTTGATAAAGCTGGGAAACCAGTAGATCAGACATCTTTTAGAGGTATGATAGGATGTTTATTATACATAACAGCTAGTTGTCCAGACTTAATGTATTCAATATATTTATGTAGAAGATATCAATCTAATCCAAATGAATATCATTTAAAAGAAGTTAAAAGAATTTTTTTCTATTTAAAGGGAACCATGAATTTATGACTTTTTTATTCATCTGAAAATGATTTTGTTTTAAAAAAGTTTTGCAGATGCTGATTTTGGTGGATGTTGAATAGATAGGAAACATATAGCCAGAACATGTCATTTCTTAGGACATTCATTAGTTTCTTGGTCATGTAAGAAGAAACACTCAGTAGCACTTTCCACTTCTAAAGATGAATATGTAGTACCTAGAAGTTGTTGTGCTCATGTGTTGTGGATGCAACACAAACTCGCTAACTATGACATGAGTTTTATCAAAACAAAGATATTGTGTGATAATACATGTTCCATTTCCCTAAGAAAAACCTTTCACATAACTCTAATTAAAATCACATAGATATTAGACATCACTTTCTTAGGTATCACACACTTAACAGAGATATTATATTACAATTTATTAGAAAGCAATATCAATTTGATGACATTTTTATGAAATCATTACCCTCTGATAGATTTTAATTCATTAAAAAAAGTTAGGAATGATAATCATAAGGTAATATTCCATATTAACGTTTTTTTAAAACCTATCTCCTAACATTAATTTACTTATTTCCATAGGATAAGTACATTTAATTAATCTTTCAAATTATTTTATTTTTCGCAGATCCTAATATTTTTTAAAAAAAATTCAGAACCTAAAATTTTCTTTCCTTAATAAAAGGGTTCAAAATCTATATTCTTCATGAAGAACCTTATCAATATTTACAATTACTTCTAAGTAATCTGGAAGGTATGTTTTCTTACATAAAACATTATAATTGTATTATTACTTATTGGTATCTCAATATTATTTTAAGAAAACCTTATTGAATTCACTTTCCTTAAATCCAATTTTTCTTTAAAACCTCAAAAGATCAGAATCTAGGAATCCTTCTACGGTATGAATTTAAATAGTTAGATCGGCTCAAATTAATTTCAACCCTTGGATATATCTGAGAATTTTAATCATCATTGTGAACTCTATTTAATGTTACCCCAATATCCCTTCCCACATCGATTTTCTCAAGATTGTTCACCAAGGCTTTGCTACTATTTAAGTCTACCATTCTATTTTTTTAGTTTTTATTTCATTTAAATTGTCTCTTGAAACTTCTCCTCAGACTCCAATGTTGTCTCAATCTAGAAAGGAACCAAAGGACAAACTATTGTTTCGTAAGAGGTTAGTAGGACATAATGTTTTTAAAGTATAATTCTTTGATTTAAAATATTATTAATCTGAATGGATGGGAAATTATTTCCATTTATAGAGAAAAGAATAAAGATATGGTCTACCTGGAACTTGCAGTTGAACTCTATGATTTATTATGTTTCTATGAGTAAGTTGGAAGAGAGATTTTTAAGTTCAGTAGCTATGGAAAATTATACTCTCTATCCTTTAATAAGGCAGAAAGCATATTTGATATTCCTTATGAAGGTGAAGCTATTATATTCTCACACTGATTAACCAACAAAGAAGGATATTTTTTGAATAGAAAAGACTATGAATTCCTTAAAATCAATAATGTCAGGAAACCTCAGATTTCTCATCTCTCAAAAAATGAGGTTGGTAGCCTTATGGATGAAAGGGTTCCTAATCCCAAGGATGGGAGATATGGATTCTCTTAAGATATATGATATATTTCTTTTAGATTTCTTGGTAAATCTATGAAAGATAAAATTGGTGAAGTATATCCTTATGAAGATATCCAACATAAAAAGCAGTAACATTAAGACTCAGATTTTGATGTATCTAGAAATCATCTCAAAGATCATTATATTATGTTAGGAATCTTATAAAATCCCTTGTTCCACAAAGTATAATAATTTCATGATCATGTTGATCAGTGATGATACGTTGAGAATTTTGAAGAATCTTATTGAATCAATTATATTCTTTCCAAATATTGAATCGTGATGTCAACTTATTTAGTAGTCATTGAACCAGAATACAGATTCTAAAAATTTGTTTATGGAGAAGTTAATCAATAAAGAAACATAATTGAAAAACTTCATGAACAACTATGAAGCTCTTAGGATTTTTTACAAGAATATTACATCTTGGTCTAAATAAATAGTTGATGATCTTATGATTTTTCGTGATTATATGGATTTAGAAAAAGAGACTTTCAATAAGACTGATGATAAGTTCAATAATATTTCTGAAAGGATAAATCAAGAGAATCTTGCATGGATTCAAGAGGAAACATATATTCATATCAAACTTAACTCTATTTCCATTTCCCAAAAGAGAGAAACCAATACCACAGACTAGTTAGCAGAGAAAGTTAAATCTTGAGAAGAAGTTATCAAGTTTCAAGAAGAAAGAATTTAGTCTCTCGAGAAGAAGAATCATGTTCAAGAAGTGTTACTCAAAAAGTATCAAGAATATCTTAAAGATATAAAGAAGGTGAATTACATCCTTAAGAATCTTACACCAGAGAAGAAGAAGGATGATTTATTTTAAATATGATCTTTTATTGTACTAAATTTTTTTGTCCATATTTAATGATATATCTTTTGTTATACCATGTTTTGGATGAATTTGTTTCCTAACTTTTGCGGTAAAAATACCCCCCACCATTCCTTTTTTAAAATCATAAAGGCGGAGAAATGTTTAAAAAGAATATCATGTCAAGTGAGAGTTTACCTGAGAGAAGAAATTTCTTAAGTAAGGGGGGTCTCAATATTATAAGAAAAATTTCTTAGTAAACGAAAAATTATTTTCAAGACAATTTCTTATGCTAGAGAATATGATCCTTAATGTGAAAAAACCTAATGGAGAGTTAGTCGTATTCACTAAGTCACAAATATAAGGGAGATAAGTTTTTATTTCATGTTTTCCAAAATTAATATTCTTTTTCAAAAAGTGGTTTTTTATTTCAAAAAATGGTGAGATTGTTAAGTCAATAAGCTATCTTATGAACTTTTTCCATTCCTTTATGTTTTTTAAATCACAAACACTTTTTCATTAAAGGTCATTTTCTTTCTCTAAGGAAATTTATTTTCATTATCCTTAACTTACTTTTCTAGGTTATGCATAATTATCTTTATCTTAACTTAGCCTTATTTCTCTTAAGACTGAATTTATTTAAGAATAATAGGATACTTATTCTAAACCTCAGAACCGTACATATTCTTAGAATTCGAGTCTCACTATTTTTAGAGTCTGAATTCTCTAAAATTCAAGCTCAGGATTCTCTGAAATTTAGACTCTGAATTCTATAAAATATAGACTCTTAGTTCTCTAAAATTTAGACGCTAAATTCCTCATAATTAAGACTCATAATTATTCTAAAATTAGACTCTATTTTTATATGTATTTAGATTATATTTTCCAATATACTTAGAGTTCAATTATTCATACTTCTTAATGTTATCATCTCTTTCTTAAAGTTTTTTTTACAACTTTACCGAATTCTAGTTTACATAAGTTAATTAAACTTAAAAAAGATGTTCTTACATGTTTTATTTTCTTACAAATGGTTATGTTAAAATGAAATGATTTCATACAACCTATTTCTAATTAACCGTTGGTTGAGTGAAACCTTTCGAAGTCCCTCCGAGATTCAAGTAGAAATATGACTATTGGAGGAGGAGCTGACCGTTGAGGTTTTTTCCTATAAATAGGATCTCATTTGAATGAGCTATATCACAATTTGATTAACCTAAAGATGGAATTCTGTGAAGTGATTTATAGAGATAGAAACTCTCATTCCTTGTGTGATTTATGAACATATTTATCCAATGTGAACAACTTGATCAGCTTAGCGAGACTATGATTTTTGTTGTGTATAATTGAGGGATTCCAGGGATAGGAATACATAGGTGCTGACTACCTTAGTGTTTGAGGACTTCTAGGGATAGGAAGATATAGGTTTTGACTACCTTAAAGTTTGAGGTATTTTATGGATCGCAATAAAGACTATGATATTCTTATCGAGGGCTTACCCTGGTGTGGGTAAGACAAACTTTCTTGAAAGTATAAATCAAGGGACCCTTATACAAGGTTGTTGGATACCCTTCTATTTGGGTTAAAATATTTCCTACTTTTTTAGTTATTGTTGGTTCAAGTTTTATTTGGCTGTATTTTTTTAAAGAAAGAAATTATAACTTTCTTATACTTTCTTTTAATTATACTTACTCTAATAAATAAGTTTATATACGTTTTAAGGAAGAAAAATTCTCTAAGTAAAACCTGCTTAATTTTTCTTAAGTTCAACTTTTTAAGTTTAGGTTTCTTATAATTAAACCTGGGGACATTCAAATTATCCCTTTAAGAAAGAACCAAGGAGGGTTTGTGAATCTATCTTATTTAACTTTGTTAAACATATTTTTTCTTATGTTTAAAAGAAAAATAATTTTTAAACTATAATTAACCCCCCTCTTATAATTGATCATCTTAATCTATTTAGATCCTACAAGGGATTAAACATGGGATGGGATGGGGTCCCCTTTTATAGACAAATTTGAGTGATGGTTAATATTTGAGATAGATCTAATAGTCGGCATTCAAACTCTCTAATCTAATAATTTATATTATATACAATGAAATATTTTTATAAAAAAGTATAAACTCTTGATGTTTTTTAACAAAAAATATTTTTTTGGGTTAATACAGTTGAATGAAAAATCATATTGGGTGAATATGATTTTGAAATGTAAAATAATTTTGAAAAATAAATATTTATAATAACAACAAACAAGAACAAAACTAATTAAAATGAAATAGTTTTTAAAGTATAAAAGAATGAAAAATAAAACCTTTTAGAGTGGAAATATTGATATGATAAATTGTTATTCTTTGTATTATAATAGATTATGATGGTATTTATATTAAAAATGATGATTTTTTAAAAATCCTATAAAATTATTTAATATGAAAACTTTAGAATTTTGATTGAAAAACAAAAATCTGATTACAATTCCAAAATTGATTAAAAAGTTGAAAATTTTTCTGAAAATGAAACTTTTGAAAAGAATTTTCTAGAATTTTAGATTTTCAAATTTAATATGATATAATTTCAACTTTTGATTGATAATTTGAATATGATTATTATTTTAAATATGATTTAGAAAATTTCATATCTGAAAAATTTCTAATTTTATATTTTAAATCTGATTTTAAAATAAAACTCAATTCTGAAAGAATTATAATAAATGTTTTCTGAAAAATTAAAACATTAAAAGACAAAAAGTTTTGTAAAAAGTTATCATATGTACACCCTCTTTTAAAGAGGAGTAAATTAATGTAAGTAGATGTTTTAAACAAGATGTAGATATGAATAATTACATTATAGTGACCATTCCTAGCTTCTGTTTATTGTATATGAATATTTCATAAAGGTAATGTTTTTTTAAAAATATCAAAATGTTTTTTCTTGAATTCCGATAAATTATAAAATGGTATTTTTTTGTGATCCCTAAAAAAGTGATGCCCAATATCTTTGTGATTTTCATGAGAGTGATGTGTAGGGGTTTTACTAAGGGAAATGAAACTTGTGTTATAACAAAGTAATTGAGTTTTTTTGTAAAACTCGTGCCACAGTTAGTGAGTGTGTGTTATATCCACAACACCTAGTAACAACAAATTACTACTAAAACATTTTGAAATCCAGTAGGAGAAAATTCTACCGAGTGTTTTTTCTTACAATACTAAGAAAATAATGAATCTCCCAAGAAAGGATAAGCTCCCTATATTCATTTTCTATCCATTCTATAACCACCAAAGTTAGCATCCGAAAAACTTTTTAAATCAAAATCATTTCCAGAATAATTAAAAAGTCTTAAATCTATGGTTCCATTTAAACAATAAAAAATTTTTTGTACATATTTTAAATGGGATTACTTTGGATTTTATTGATACATTATATATAAGTATACATAAATCATTATGTCTAGATAACTAGAAGTTAAGTATAGTAAACTTCTTATCAAACCTCTAAAAGTTGTTTGATCAACTAGTCTCCCAACATTATCAATATCAAGTGTATTTTAGGTATCAATTGGAGTATTGTTACTTTTAGTATTTTAATATCCATACATTTAAATAAGATATTTGATAGAATTATGTTGAGATATATATGCTCCCTATGGTTTCTGAGAAATTTGAAAACCAAGAAAAAATGTTAACTCACCCATCATACTCATTTCAAACTCATATTTCATAAGATCCTCAAAGGAGTATATTAAAGATTTTGGAGTTGATCCAAATATAATGTCATAATCCTAGATTTGAAAAATCATAATGTTTTTGTTGACTTTATTTATAAAAAGGGTTGGATCATCAGTTCCCTTAACAAAATTGTTTTATAACAAAAATCATGTCAATCTATCATACCAAACTCTAGGGGATTATTTAAGGCCATATAAAGATTTTGTAATTTTATACATGTTTTAAAGATGTTTTGGATTTTCAAAACTAGGATTTTGTTTAATAAAAACATCCTCTTGAACATATCAGTTAATAAAATAACACATCACATCCATTTAAAACGTTTTAAAATTAAAAATTGATGCAAAGGATAATAGAATACAAATAAATTCAAGTATAGCTACAGATTAATAGGTTTATTAATAATCTATTGTCTCTTTTTGATTTTAGACTTTAGAAACTAGTAATTCTTAATTTATAATAATTATTCAATTTTAATCACATTTGTTTCTAAAAATCCATTTTACTCTAATGACATATGTTTCTTAGGTATTTCAACTAAGGTCTAGAATTTTCTCATTTTGAATTCATTTATTTCATCCTACATATCCATAATTCAATATCTACCATCTAAATCCTCATTATAATTTTTAGGTTCGAATTTAGAAAGGATAGAAAAATGTTCTATTTCATTTCTCAAAGAACTTCTAGTCCTTACTAGTTGATTCACATAAACAATGATACTATCACTAGGATGATTCCTAAGTAGAAAATTACTTGGGTTTTGTAAACCCTATTCATAAACATAAGGTAGAATTTATTTTAGAGTGAATACTTTAGAAACAATTTCTAGAGTATTTTCCTGATTATAATAATATTATATCATAGGCTGAGGATCAGTTGTGGAAAATAAATATAAAGAAGTTGGTTGGGTTTGTTTAAAACAAAAGGATTTGTTTCATTGAATCTAACATGTACTGTTTCCTCAATAGTACAAGATTTTTTTTAAGAACTCTATATGCCTTAGAAGTGGTGAAATATCCTTAGAATATACCTTCATTGGATTTGGGAATGAATTTGTGTAAATTATCTTTTCTATTCAAGGCGATTAATTTTCATCCAAATATATTAAATTATGAAACTTTTGGTTTTTGTAATTTCCATAATTCATAAGGAGTTTTATTAATAAAGGGTTAAATTAAAACTTGATTTATAATATAGAAAGCAGTACTAATAGTTTCAGCCCAAATATTCTTAAAAATTGAGTATTCACTCAACATGGTTCTTATTATTTCTTAAATAATACAATTTGTTCTTTCAGCAACATTATTTTTTTGAGGAGTTATTCGTGCTGAAAAGTTATGAGTAATTTATTTCTTACTGTAAAAAGATTAAAAATATGAATTTAGAAATTTTCCACCATGATAAATAGAGATAGTTATCAAGGGAATGTTTTTATCATTTTTAACTTTGGTTACAAAAGTTTAAAAAATACAAGAGGATTCAAATTTATTTTCTAGAAAATAGACCCATGTATATCTAGTGTAATCAAAAACTAAAAAAATACAAAATACTTGCCTCCAATACTACCCGTTTGTGTGGGACTGAATAAATTAATATGAACTAATTATAGAGCATTAGTTGTTAAAACATCACTAATATATATAATGATTGATTTATGATTCTTTCCATATTGACACAGTTCACATAATTTTAAAAAATCAAATATATGTTCTAGTATATCCTTAAAAACTCTTTTATTAGTTAATTTACATATTTTCCTAAGTTTAATGTGTCTTAGCCTTATATTTCATAACCAATATTTATCTTCCATTGCACTAAGACAAGGAAATTTTTGGATCCCTAGGTCTTCTAAGTTATGTGTATAAACATTCTCATGCTGATGGGTTGAAAGAATGAATTCATCCTTAGAATTGTGTACAACACATTTATCATTTATAAAATTAAAAAAGAAACCTATATAACATAATTGATTTATTTTTATAAGGTTTTTATTAAATCCATTTACAAATAAAACATTTGAAATTAAATATTTTTCAAGAAGAAAAATGTTACCAACAATAATAATATTTCGTTGAGCATTATCTTCATGGGTAACTCTTTAACCTTTCATTTTGATAATCTTTTCAAAAACATATTTTCTACTAGTCATATACTGGGAATGACCACTATCCATGTACCATGTATTCATGTTTTTGGTAATTCCTTTCTTTTCCTAAAAAGAAAACAATTAGACTTCCAAAACCCAAAATTTCTAAGGTTTCTAAATTTTAGTGAATAAAATTTTAGGTATCCACATTTTTTTTAAAAAAAAAATTGCTCTGTAAAATCCCAAAGATTCAACTTTATTTAAAGAGAAATTTTAATTCCAGTGACCTCTACTTTAACATTTTTTGTAGAAGGGCGTTTTTTATGTACAAATATGGTGTTAATAAAAATAGGTTTTCTATAATTATATCTCATTCCTAAACTATTCCCATATGGATATAGTTTTTTATACATTTTCTCAAAACATTCATTATTAGTGGTAATGTTTTATAAATGTATATTTAAAGATAAAATTTTATATTTTATTATTATAACTAAATTATTATCCACATTTTTTTAGTTTCAAAAGTGAGTTTTGTTTCTAAAATATTTGTCTAAAAAATGACTTTTTCAAAATATTAAGAAATATTTTTTTTATCATAATTAGAATTTTCAAGGTTTTTAGAAATAGAATCAATTTCAAAAGATTTCTTATCAAGATATTTTGAAATAAATTATTCTTATTTGGTAAAAATATTTATTCTAGTGTTTCCAATTTCACGTTTCTTACTAACTTTACAATTTTCATTTTCAAGTAATTTAGAAAATCTTGATAGTTCATCATAAGAAGGAAAATTATTATCCTCTAATGAGGATGTTTCTTATGTTAAGTAAACATATTTTTTCTCATCATGGATAGTTTTCATTCAAAGACATATTTGTTGAAGAATCAAAAGTGTTTACCTTATCCATAAGACAATGATTTTCAAAACGTATTATATCATAGAGACCAATATTCCACTGTCCGAAATTTACATTGTCCAAAGAATCATCATAGGAATCTCTTCCACTAGTACTCTTGGATTCATTATCATTCAAACATTTATTTCCTTTTGATATGTAGTACTTTATTTGATTTCTATTGTAATTCATTTCTTTCATATCATTCATTTTAATCATTGGATAATCAGATATTATGTGTCTAGATTTCTTACATTCATAATTGGTGACTTTAGAATCTTTCATATTATTCATTTCCTTGTTATTTTTTTATAAAGATACTTAAAATACTTTTTTCCAATAATATTTTTCTTTATTTGAGCAAGATTGGCCAAATCATTCTCATAATGTTCAGAATCTCTTGAATCTTCTTGAGTAACAACCTTATTCTTTATTGATTTAATAACCTTTTTAGGAGTCTATGATTTTATTAGATTTTAAGTATAAGTAAAATCAACCCCACCATTCTTTTTATTTTCCTTTTCAACATATATATTTTTTCCTACCTTCATACTATAAAAGTCTTCTAAATAAATCATCACGTGTAAGATTTATAATCTTCCAATATATATTAATTATTGTTCTTTTTAATTCCCATTATTTTGGTATGATATTAATAATATTTTCGAAAATAATTTCATCCTCTAATCATTTTCCCCCATATCATGTTCACAATTAACAATTTTAATAGACATTTATGGAACCTTAATAATAGGTTATCTATAAGGAAATTCAAAATCCTTATAATCAACACTTAACATAGCTCTTATAGTCTCAACAACTTTAGAAATTACAAAATGAGTAATCTCTTACTTCTTCCAAATATTGTTTTCTACATCACAAGATGAAATATACCTATATATGCTTCTAGTCATAGAACATAATAAAGTATTCATTACCTTGTAATTTATCTCATATTATAGCTTCTCCTGATTGGTAATAGATCTAATTTCATTTTTTGGAATTTTTTATTCACCAGTAGGCATAACAACTCCTATGTTTATTACAAAAGTATTAATTCTATCCATATAGTATTCATTATCATTACCATAAAAAATTGGGGGTCTGGTTGGATTTAGATTATTTATAGATATAACTTTTATTCCTTACATATTTTAAAACATATATAACAAAATATTTTTTACCATATATATTAGTGTAACAAATATTTATAAACAAAAATATTATAAAAGAAATAAATCAAACTTGAAAATTTTAGAGAAGATAAAATTGAACAAGTATATAAGTATTGGAAACCTCCTCTTATACCAATTTTTGGATCAAAATTTATATATAGATGACTAAATATAAGAGGGGAGTGAATTGTAAGTTTAAAATTTTCATTTTTAACCTTAAGAGAAACTTTGTTAAATAGAATTAAAAAAATCATATTCACAAAACCCCTTTTATATTCATTATCTAATCAGACTAGGCCCTAGGTTCCGATGAAAAGAATATCATAATGAAGTCAATTCTGATATGTAATCCACAGGTCTAATTCTGTTGAATATAATCATATTAAGTAATAATCATATTCTCAGGTAACGAATATAAAAATAATTATAATAACAATGGTTATAATTTATTAGAGTAATAAAATAAATAGTGATTCCATCTTAAAGAGTATTAAATAATCTTCAAAGTAAAACAAATGAATACTAATTAAATCATTTATGATAAACAAAATTTAAATATAAAATATGAATACAAAATATCACTTTATATTAATTTGTAGCAGAATGTTAAATACTTTTAAAGAAATAAGTAATACAATTGAATATATTTATTTTAACCCAAAAAAGGGTATCCAATAACCATGGATAAAGGTACCTTCATTTAAACTTTAAAGAAATTTTGTCTTATCCACACGATGGTAATCCCTTGAGATAATGATCAGCTTCTATCTTTCTATCACCGCAATCCCTTGATCACGAATGTGATAAGATCCTCTGTCTTCTTATCCCCAGAAGTCCTCAATCCGATGTATCAAATTCTATCTTTCAATCCACACAATTCCTATATCAAGGTGATCAAATTATATCTTTCTATCTTCATAAGTCCTCGATCGTAACCACAATAATTAGAGTCATATAAAGCATTGCAATTGGTTCTTAAGAAGATAACCTGAAATGGTATCCATAAGAAAAATACTCACTCTGAAGAAATACAGAAATTATGAAAAAGATTTTCACAATTTTACACTTTAGAAAATTGAGAGAAAAATCATATTGCACATGTTCCTGAAAAATTATGTCAACCACACTCACACCCTTCAAATGACTTCGTATTTATAGGTGTTCCTTACAATGGTCATCTTGGTCTCCAATGGTCATCTTTTCTCTGAGAATTTCGGGAGAACCTAAACACCTAGAACCTCAATGGTCATATCATGATTGAAATTATGAAATAATTTTTATTTATAGATAATAGATGAATTCAATTTGAAAATAGAACATGATAGTGTTAAGAGTAAAATGTTCTAATATGATAAAACAGTTTTCGTATTTAGGATTAAAACAGAATTCCATCTATTGGGTTTACTTGTAGAGTGTAATAAATATTTTCTCAATGAGTGTGAATTCAAGGATATAAAATCATATTTCAAATTAGATTATAACTTATTTCGGTACAAATACAAGATAGAAATTCTTAAATTTGATTTGATAAGGTAGATCTGATAAAAATAGGATTCATTCTTATTTCAATAATTGTAATGTAAAATCAGGAATACTTTAAAATGATTTCTAATTATGGTGGAAAAGTATATTTTTCTATAAAAAAATTGTAAAAATAATTTGGTCATAAAATTATTATATATTAGGTTTTTAAAAATGAATTTGTGATTTCCAAAATAAAATGAATGGAAAAGTCAAAAACAACTTTTGACTCAACATTTCCTCCCATAGTCTAAGTCTATGTTGTGTTTGGGTTCTGACTCACTATAAAAAATTCAAAGAGTTGGTTTGGAAATCCATCAGCTTCATAGAAAAATATTCTATAATCAAGATATGATTACACTTCAAAAATAAGATTAGTGAACAATATATATCTCACCATGTGGAGAGGTATAAGAGTATAGTTGGTGAATTTTTGAATGAACTACTATAAAAAACAACCTCGTGTTCTTTCTTTTTTTGTGGCTAATTAAATTTGTAAACTCATTTTCAAAATTGATTTGGATAATTGATTTATTTCTTTAATAATTAATTAATCTTGTTAATTCACCCACTCTATACCACATTCTACATTCAAAAAGGACCTAAAAATCGGTAGCCTCTAGAGTATGGGGAGGCGTACTTGATTATATGTTGTGATCCCTAGCCCGAGCACTACTTAGTGGCTTAATGATGGGGAATTATAGTATGGTATGTTATATATATTGAGTAAACATGGTCTAAAATATTGTATGTAATTCATGGGTGATAAAAAAGTGTTTATGATTTTAAATATAAGAAAACATTCATTTTTGGACTGTCATAATATATTTCTTCTTATAGATCATCCTTTTAGAAACAATATACAGGATTTTACAAAAGGTTTAATCAAATGTGATGTTCCATTAGTTCTTTTAGGTAATCCGGTAAATATATCATCTATTCATTTTCTATTATTTAATTTGGACCAACTATAAATAAAAAATTATATTGGGAGATATCACAGTTGGATAAAGAATTTTTTTTGGGACATTCCATAAAATTTTTATTTTTTGGTTCATCACAAATTAAATATAATTAATATTAAGAAGAAGAATTTTGATAATATATTTTATATTGTATTTGACACACATGGAATGTCAAAAGATATTATTAAGGTATAAATAAATATTGATGAAATTTTCAAGCATTCCAAAACTGAGTTATCTAAAAATATAATATAATAAAATTTAATGAATCTAAAGATTTATTAAACATTTTATAAAGATGTTAATTTATTATTATATCATTGTATTGTAGATTTGAGTTTAGAGGGTGTTTATTCATTAAATTTGCCTCATTGTATTATAAATGGTTATAATTTTCAATTAAAATTCCATGATTTATATGTATTAATGAAAAGGCTACTACCTATTAGAATCAATGGGTTATTAAATTATTCAATTTGGGAGGTTTTTAATAAAATATAAATAAAATCTAAGAAATTTGTTATGGAAAAAACTAACTATGATACACTGAGTACACTATAAAAGGATGTTGTACTAAATCTATGTAAATTGGGAAAAAAATATTTTTAGTAGACTTATTTTATTTAGTTGAACATTTAATGTTATATTTTCTATATAATAAAAAATTTGGAGGGTTGGTAATATTTCATTGGATATATCCATATGAGATATTCATGAAAAAATTGAAGAAGTTATGTAACAAAGCATCGATTGGGGGGTCTATTTTAGATTCATACTTACAAGTGAATTTTTTAAATTTATACTCCTACTATTTTCAATATGAATATTATTTAAAACATATTCAATTAGGTCACAAAGAAGGAAATTTTTATGATGTCACAGAACATTTTTTATTAGTATTTAATCAACTTGATCTAGGATTCAGTGGTGATCATAAATAATGAATTCTATATGATTAACAATACAGAGCTCATACATATATTCTAATTAATTGTTAATAAATAACAAGATATTTTCTACAAGTACTATTTGAAAAATAGTTTTTAGATATTTTTAAAAATATTTTTAATTTTTTTTAAATTATCTTATGATTGTATCAAAAAATTTACACATACTACCCCAGTTCCTCTTGAATAATGTCAGCAACGCCATTTTTTATATTAGTTTCAAAGATAGGTTAATTAAATCATTTTTAGTTGAACATATGAAATCCATTTGTTATTTTATGTATTTTTTTCAATTATCAAAACATGGAAATAACATTTATAGATGTCTATGTAAACTTATTAACCCACCATATAGATTGGTCAAATGCTATAATGCATTCATGGTTAATAGATTTCAGTTTTATACATTCTCATATATTGAATCAAAAAAATAAATGAATAGTGGTGTTTGTTTAAAATTATCACATAATAAAGAAAGAGAAGTTGAATTTATTGGAATGTTCGATGAAATAATTGAGATATGTTATATCGGATATAATTACATAATCTTTTTAATGTAATTGGTCTGATACTGATCAAGGGTTTTTCATTCATCTATAAAATTGAGTCATTTACATTAAATATAAAATTATTCTTATAGTAAATGAACCATTTACATAATAATATAATGTTTATTATAAAAATTATTATATATCTTGATGATATTTAAACGACTGGTGGTGTGTAATAAAAATAAAATATCATGATAATCAATTTATGAAAAATGAATGTGTTTATGTGTTAGTAAAAAATACTAAAATATTTAAATTAACATCTCACAATAAATCTTTTACTCGAAGAGATACTGATATCAATGATTACCCAGCATAACTAATAGATGATGGTGTTGATAATGTGGATAATATAACCAATGAATTTGAAATAATGAGGGATGATGAAATTGAAGCATATAAGAAAATTGATAATGCTGAAAAGGAAGATGAAGACATTGACATAAATGAATATGAATATGAAGGATGATTTATTACATTATACATATACTTATAAAAAATATATATTATTTATTTTCAATAAATAATTAATAGTTTTTTCTATTTGATATTACTATTAACAATTACTTTTAGGTCACATTATCTTCCCTCTATTGATTTTAGATGGATCTAATGTAGTTTGATATGATGATACATACATTTTTTGAGGATGATATTCTTGATGATAAACCTCCTACCATATTAGTCATGGGTGTTGACATGAAATCATCTATAAAGGTGTTGAGGACTTACAAAATTGGTTATTCCAAATACTCTCACTGAGAAATGTCCATCCCTTAACTTTGATCCTCATCATATGAAGTAATTTAAAAAAAATATTTATTTAGTTTTCAATTGTTTTTATTTTATTTATTAATTATCTTACTATTTTATTATTTTTATATTTTTTCACATCTAGTTATTGGTCAGTCTAGTGTTATTATTAGAAAAAATATTTATGGTATGTGGATTCCATGTGATCATATTCCTACCAAAATGTTTCATTGTATGTTTGAACACTCGATGATACATCAAAATAAAAAAATTATTTTATTTTAAATTTATATAATTTTTAATTTACTATATTATTCAATATTTGTGGGATTCTTAGCCTCTTATTGATTCGAGAATGAGACTTTCAATTTTTTAGTC
The DNA here is from genome assembly GCA_963277665.1 of Viscum album. Classification (NCBI taxonomy): domain Eukaryota; kingdom Viridiplantae; phylum Streptophyta; class Magnoliopsida; order Santalales; family Viscaceae; genus Viscum; species Viscum album. The sequence continues at coordinate 130,490,890 of OY728163.1, forward strand.
ATGGTAGGTGTGCATCCATGAATGTTTCTATCAATTTCTATATAGATTTTGGAGGATAGATACGAAGATAGAATCTACAACTATATTTAATGAGTCTTATGTGCCTCATCAAATTGATTACATCCCTAACTAGTGATGGGAGAGATTGTGAACATACTAGATAGGGAATAATTTCAAGAGGGGACCATCTTCTAGTCTATAGAATCATGGGATATAGGATGTCACTCAAATATGTGGGATTTATACTTTTAGTATACATCACAAAAAATTGATAACTAATTTTATTTAATAATTTTTATATGTGTGTATATTATTAAATTTTTATGATAAATTTATGTAGTATGTGGTTGATCCATCATTCACAGAGTTTTATGTATTCAAAATCATGTTCACTGATAGTACTAGAATTATTATTTATGAAAAATAAAAAATGATTATGGTTAGTATTTTTTATCTTTTTATAATAGACATAACTTATTTTTTATATAATTGTATGGGACATATGAGACAGATATTTATCATAATCATGACCGTTAAGTTGAGGAATATGTTGGAGATGAGGCATCATGTGAGTGCCATTTTGATGTGGTGGATTGGTTGTGGTAAATGATGGGTGGTATTCTAAAAGTGTAGGTGATCAGTATTGGCTCATGATCCACTTTAGTTAGTTATTATGGTACTTAATTGATGTCATCATTTATCTTGAAGGTATTGTGCATGCAATCATCATATTTATATGCTATAAAATATAATTTGAGGAAATGACCTTTATACAAAACTCTATAGTGAATATTTATAGAGAAATAAGAGTAGATAAATTATTAGGAAGAGTAGTGACGTTAGCACGAGTGGTAATGTCAGCAGTATAAACAAATGATGGTGTATGTGCAACAATTAAAATGTGATTTAGGGATACAATTCCATCCATCTGATAGAGTTGATCCCATTCACCTTAAGTGGAATTATTACTATGTTTCTATTGATTTTTTTCATTATATATGTTTGAATGTTATAATAAATTTTTTTTTATAGTAGTTAATTTTCTAGAAACATTTTTTTATTATTCTATAGTTATTTGTGATGGAATAATATTTTTTTCATAAATAATTATTTTTGATGGATATTAAACTTCTGTCCTGAAAATTCTTAGTAATGGATATTTATATTTCCATTACAATAATGTAGAAGTCAATATTGATGATATATATTTATTTCTATCACAAATACCTTTTAATATGGAATATAACTCTATTGAAAATAATATCACCTATAATGATAATTACAATGGGCGTTCACAATTATTTTTAATTATGATGTAATTTTCCATGAAGTCCTAGATTCAATGGACAAAATTCATAATTAGCCTTTTTTATAGATTTCAATCACAACTAGGTCATCAAAATATACCATTTTTCTATTATGGTTGGCCACCACCAATGGTAACCCAAATATGACCAGTAAGATTGTGCATTCTTGGTTGATCTACTAGGAATATTAAAAATAGTGTGGAAATGTAAATAAATAATAATTCTCAATCATTAGGTTTCAATGTGACACTGGATATAGACCATACCTACATTAACTAGTGTCATAGTGTCTTTGAGCATGTCATGAAATTGTCCAAAACTCAAGGAAAAATACTCCCCACTAGGAAAACATGTCATCGAAAAAATCATGGTCATATCCATATCATTCTAGGAAACCAAGTCATGCGAAAACTTAGGGGTATAACACTCCCCTACTAGGAAATAATATATGATATCATTTGTAAACTCAAGGAGTGTGACTCTCCCCATATAGGAAATCAAATTTAACTATCTGGAAAGTCAAGGGTGTGACTCTACCCTACTAGGGAATTATATAACATCAACAGGAAAATCTTGAGTGTGACTCTTCCCAACTATAAAATTATATAACATCATTATAAATATATGGGTGTGAATCTCCCCTCTCAATAAATCATATAGATTTAGTTGAAACATAGGGGACTGTCTATAACCTTCTAGGAAATAATGTATCATAATTTGGAAAATAGGCAGCATTCTAACACACCATCTTGAAAAAATTTCATATATAATTCAGAAAACTTTCGGGAATTCCCTCATTTTTTCCAAGAAAAATATATCATACATCATCGAGAAAAATCAACGGTTTACCCATACCCTATTATAAAACCATATCATATATCATCAATGAGACCTAGTATCCACCCAGTGTTATCTCATTTAATCATCTTCTTCACACAGTTCGACCACCTTCTAGACCCTTCACACATCTTCCAGGTTGGGTACCCAAGTGCACAACCAATCCCAATCATCATAGATAGTATGAGATCACAAAATCAAATATCAAATTCTATGGTGACACCCAAAATTGATAAAACTCACTTCCCTACAGTACCCTGGTCCGAGGTCGAAATGAATTGTGGTACCCACCAAGGGCCTATAAGTAATGAAATAGATTATAAACCCTGATTAAGTTCCATATATTATTTAAATATCTCTATCCACACCCATCACTATTAGAGAATAGTGTCCCTCATCATCAAAATTCTCACATATTTTCCTCATAGACTGCCTCCGCCATTCCAAATAGTCATCACCCAAGGGGGATAGAATTGAGTGTATCTCCCATCATGAGTCTTACTAGGTATCTCTTCACACACCCGCCGTATCTATAATCAACCCAAAAACACACCTACGTGAGTATTCAAATCCTAGTAGTAGATGAAAACTTTCTCCATGATCATCTTGACTATCCCATAGGCTATAAGTTATCTTAATGTTTGTATATATTCTATCCCTCGGATAAAAATTCCCATTACATCACTCACCCCTACTCAAGGAAATTCTTGGAACATATATCAGCCTAATAGGTTTTTTCTCCTCTCATATATACTCCAATGGAGTCTATGTATTTGAAGGTATACATTTATAATTGATCCCTCAGCCATTGAGGACCGAGGCATCCAACTAGTTCTCAAGGGACTATTGTATCCCTTGGAATTTCTATCCAATATTAGAGAATTTGAAAAATTATTTAAATAAAGTTCAATCACCCATATGTGAAAATACCATATATAACATGCATATAATCACAATTCATAAACAATATAGATATATTCAAGGACCACCGACATCATATGAAGTTATTATATTTAATACAGGCTCATCCACCATCACCTAAACTCATCCAAGACTCATCTAAGCACATATAAATACCCAAGAACATATTTTGGGAAATTAAATTCAAATAATTAGATATAAAAATTAATAATTATCCATTTTAGTTAATCTAAATAGGAAAAAATTCCTAAAAACAAACTAGGCCATATCATAGTATCAAAACCACAACAAAACACAGCTGGAAGGTATGAGGCATGCTCTCAACACCATCTCGAGAAAAATCCATAACATAAGGCACCCAAAAAATAGCCAATTTCATCCAATTTAATTAAAAACCATAAAAATAATTGGGAAATTTTACTTCAACAAAATAATATGAGAAAACATGCAATCATCTTATTAGGATGTACTCTAACCAAGATGGTAAAATGCCCCATTGTCCTCACCCAATTCCAACATGCTTAAATGGGAACAGTACCAAACCCTTATTTAAAATCACATTGAATTAAAAGATATTGAAGTAAATAAAGAAAAAAAATTAAAAAAGAGAGGAACTCAACAAAAATCATTACAGAAAATATAAAAAAACTATCTCTTGGAATATAGAATCAATGGATGAAGTGAAGGCGGAGGGCCACAAGAAAACAACCTCTTTCTGACACCCTTACTACCTTAAAACCTTAGGGGAAAATCCAAAAATTATGATTCTTCCCCTGATTAAGAACACACATGAGTAATTTGTTGCACCATGACCAGGAGAGTCATATTGTGGAACCTACCTTCACCAAACAAGGTCTTGATGTAACCAAGAGAGGTAATGGAATGTCCGCCCAAGCGAAGGTCCTATCCCTCGACCAACACCCATCATAGTGTGACCTCTATATGTCATAGTAAACAATAATTATCTAAGGAGGGACCCTAAATCACCTACCATATCATTTTTTAGCACCCTCACAGCTCATTCATGTTTCAATCATACACCTAAAACATCATAGTGTGACCTGGTCACCATGACATAGCCTACTACAATAGCTAAAATTTTGACTACATGGCCACCTTGACGATTCCTTAACATTAAACTAAGCACCCAAAACACATATCTAATGTCATTAAACATCTAAAAACATATCATTAAGATGTTCACACCCTTATAATCCTGATCTATATCCTCATTCTCAAAATAACCCCAGCTTGAGGACCAAAAAATAAAATTCCTTTGGAATTTCACAACCTATAGTGATGTAAGTATTTAAATATTCTGATCAATTGGATAATAAAGATCCTTGATAATTAAATAAATTTAAAACAGAATAATTATTGGTAAATGAGTTATTTATTTCATAAGATTATCAATATTGATGCTATAAATTGTTTATATATATTATTCATAGATTTTTTACCATTTTTGGTGGATAACTACATTTTTCATCAATATATATTTTTAAATTTATAAAAAATGGAAATAATTCCGGTGTAGTCAATGGATAGAGTTTATTGATAGCTAATAAAAACCCATATTTTTTATACACTTTATTTCATGATTTTTTCATAAAGATACACTTAATACAACCCCATAAGATCATGAGGCCTAATGTCTTTGGGTAATTAGATATGTATCATTACAAAATGAAACAAAAATACTAATACCTAAACTAAAACTCCATAACTTGCCATTAAATTTATTTGATCTTCTAAAACTACAGGGGATAACATGAGGACATACATAAGAAAGAGGTCGACCATAAATCCCATTAAGGTTATAATCAAAGAATAACATGAATAAAGTAATACATGCGAGTCAATAGGGATTTCAAGGTAATAAAAGAGGGGTGAGAGTCATAAATTCGAACATTAAAGCATGATATCCAATGATAACAAAAAGGCACCATGGTAATGGGACAACAACCTAAAACATGAAATCATAAACATAAGTCAAGGATAATCACTAAGGCAGCAAAATATAGTGTTCTTAGGAAAACATAATATGAACCATACATGGAATCTTATGAGATAAAAACATTTCCCAATGCATTATAGTTCTATATAATTCCAGTGCCACCTAACATATTAATATCATGTACATGAATAAGTGACACATAGATCATACAATATAAGGATTAATTTCATCTATTTTAATACCAAAATTAATTATTGTGGGTTACAAACGTGTAATTATCCCATCAATAAATGATATTTATATCTATTTGAAAACTCTTGAGTGGACATGGGGATGGGTATTCACTACAAAAATGTATGGAATTGAAAATCAGAGGATAATTTCGATGGCATGATGAGGGTAAATAATGATTCATTTAAGGGTTTAATGATAGTGAAAGGGGTATCTCATACCTTAGAAATAATTGAGATAGTAATAGGTATGTTTAAATACATATCCCAACATAAACAATTCAGAAACAAAAATCATAATACAAATAAGGTTATTGAATAAAGAGGAGAGGGAATATATCTCTTATCATGAGAAAGAACTTCTATATTCTTGGGAGGAGATTCTTAAGAGCATGGAAGAACCTTATGAGAGATACATAGAGGGAAGGGTAGAGTAACTTCATGGTCACAATTTTTTAGTCAAGAGTAATGGGAGGTTTGGTGGGTTTTTATAACAAAAGTGAGGAGAATTCTATATTAATTTATAAACATATGTTTTTTACTCTATATGATAAATTAATCGAAACCACAAATCATCACATGGTTTTTTCACTTGGTTTATAAAAAAGAGGATTTTATTTAATTATTTTAAAAGGGAAATTACTGAAATCATATAAATAATTCCCTTGGTGATTTGATAGTTTTTCATGTTTATAAATAATAGGGTTTAAAACCATAAAATATAATATAGGTTTTGGAGGATTCATTAAGGGTTTATAAAATTAATAAAATAATTTTTTTAAAAAATTATTTAAAATGAGAATATAATTTTTATTATGGATACACATTATAGTATTTATTACATCACTTTTACAATTATATGATGTCATAATACATAACATATAATTATACCATATTTGATTTTTATGCAAAAAAAAATGACTATCACAGAAAATTATGAAAAATTAACTATTGGATAATTTAAATGTGATGATTTTAAAAATAATATTTATTTTATCCAAATAATTCTCTAAATATGAGAATTTACACTTTAAAATAAAAAAATCTACACTTATTAAAAAATAATGGGTTTTTGTAAGTAACATTTTTAGGACTCTTATAAAAATTAGACTTATCTCTATAAAATTATATTATAATTTATATTTTATAACTATTATTTAATAAAAATGTTTTATTAAAAAATATTTTATTTAAAAAATTCATGAATTTATCAAAAATATTATTTTGATTGAAACTATATATTTCTAAAAAATACAATTTCTATTTCATCTTATCAAAAACTATTTTTATCAATCATATTATTTATTCCTTATAAATAACACATAAATGAAAGATATACTCATTATTTTATAAAAAATATAAGAAATCATACTATTAGGGTTTAGATACATAGTCTTTTATTACACCAGTGAATTTCTTAAGGCTAAGTTGTGTGATGGTAAGATTTTCTTAAGGTGGTTTACCGTATATGGTTTGGGTTGTGATCTTGATGATCTAGAAATTATCCCATAAATGGTTTCATTCATGCTTTAGTTATTGAATCTCAACTTTAGAAAGGTCAAGGGAAAATCCCAATGATATTATTTCCCGTGGAAATTCTAATAAATGGGCTTTATAAGGTGTGGCCCCAATGGTCTATGCCATCGTTCCATCTGTCTATGTTAAATGGATTTATCATAATTCTATATATATATTAATCATATGATCACTGTATAATAGTTATACTATCAATAGTTATGATTTTTAAAATTCTTTGAAATATGATTGAATATAACTTATAATGGTCCAAAATAACCAAACATGTTCATGTCTTTTTTATAATTTCATTTATTAATAATGAATTTACTCATTTAAAAAAGGGAATTTAATTTTTAACTGTTTGGGCCATTACGTAGCTCATTTATACTTTGATCGGTGTATGATAAGGTAAAAAAAGGGATATCAAGAGAGTACTATAAGTCATTAGTGGATAGGTTTTCAAGAATTCATACAAGGTATTTTATGATGCAATATTAAATTATTATAAATGTTTCAATAATATTAAAATTTATATGAATATAATGATTTTTTTTTCAAATTTCATTGAAAACATAGTGAGTAGAAAAGTAAAAAATTCCACCCATGAAAAAATTTAAAATTTTTATTAGGAGAAGATTGATCAAGGTAATGTTTTAATGATTAAAAAAATATATTTTTTATATGATAAATAATTTAGATTTAATAATTTTTAATTTTAAACCTTAGTGATATACGAAAATTAGATCAGTCATCAGGTTGGTTAAACAAAGATATGGTTTGATTGATCAAATAAGACATATTTAAAGATGTTAATTAATGCAGGAAGATAAAGTTATAATTTGTAAATTTTAAAAATTAAATTCGCCCCATCCCCCCTCTTGAGTATTTTTGAAAAACCTAATTAGGAATAAACTTGTTATTATATTTGTATCTTATTATTTCTCTACATTGGTTAGTTGTAGTTTGAATATCTATATTTTGTGACAATAGATGATCTCAAAGAAGGAATATCTATGGCTAGAGAACATTTTTTTAATGGAAAAAATTATGGTTTCTGAAAAACATGGATGAAAATATATCTAAAAAATTATGGTTTGAATGTCTACAAGAAAGTGGTAAAACCTTAAAAAATTCTTGTTAGTGATCCTAAACTTTGGAGTACTAAACAAGATGCTAGATTTTATCTTAAGTCAAAATACATGTATTATTTCTTATGTGTATTTTTTACTAGTGATTTTATTAAAGTTTAACAATGTTTTATAAATTATGAAATTTGAGAGACCATATATAGTACTTATTAAGGTACAAATAATGTCAGAAAACTAAATCATAATATTAAAAGACTAGATTTTGATACCTTCAAAATGTTTAATAAGAAGATAATTATTCAAATAATTAAAATACTAATAGATGTTTTCAATAATTTTTATGTGTTGGGAGCTGTATCACCTAGATCTAATTAATATTTTAAATATTTAAGAGTTTTTTCTGCAAAATGGAATGAAATATCAACTGTTATAAGATATTCCACCCATGTTAAATATATAAAAATAAATATTTTCTACATTAACGATGAGTAATGAAGAAATTCATGATAAGGTAAATGATTATAGGATAATCAAGAAGAATACTTCATATCTTAATGTTTCAATTTCAAAAGATAAAAATATGGAAAAAAATATATATATTTTGATTCATCTAGTGAGAGATATTTTAGTATTGTTAATTTTTGTGATGAAATTTATCTACTAGCTAGAATATTTAACAATTTTTAAAAAACAAGAAAGTGTTTGTGAATTCCCTTTGAATAGTAAAAGAAAAATGATAGAAATTCTTAATAATTTAGATTCTATGGGTGTAGAAAACTCAGGCATATCAAGCTTGATTTCCTTCAACTCAAATAGAAGAATAAATCAGATATAAAATCTCATAGAATACTATATTATATAAATAAATTGAATAGAGATATGAAATTTACTTAGAGTACCTATAAATATTCTAGTGATATATTTGACTATGACACCCTGAAATAATAATTTTTCTTTTAATGATCTTGATGAATATTTTTCCCATTTTGGGGATAAATATTATTCTCTTAATAATGAGCCCAAAAATATTAGAAAATATTTTAATTTTATTTTTTCTAAAAATAATGCTTTATCAACTCATCTTTTTGAGTAAAATTCTAAATTTCTCAAAGCTAAATATTATTTTCTTTTTAATCAAAGAATAATTAATGAATTATTATCTAAAATTGATACTTTAAATTTGGTTTCGAGTAAGTTTACATAGGGTGAGTAATATCTCAATGGGATCCTTGGTGGTCAAAAATAAGATAAAGATAAACAAGGAATTAAAATCAATGGTCAAAATTCAAGGCATTATAGAAAATATTTGGTTTTTGGATCTAATAGTAGATAAATGTTTACTTTTATTGTTTCCACTGTAATATTATTGAACATTATGATAATTATTGTAGTTTAAAATTTCCTCAATTATGGTGTTAAGAAAGACAATATTTCAAAAGAATTATATATTGTTGGGGAAAACATTTATATTCAGAGAAAGAAAATATGGATTCTTAAATCTCAAATTGTTAAAATAGATGGACCCAAAAACATATGGGTAACAGAACACCTAATTTTTTTGATAATTTTATAGGTAAATCCTCATAAAAATATAAATTCATTGTGGTATATGGACCATGGATATTTATGATATATGAGCTGTGTTTTTTTTTAATTTTTACTCTTTATCAAAGATTGATGGTAGCCATATCACATTTATATATTTTTCAAAAAGAGAGAAAATTTGAGTATGATCATTTGGAAATCTATAAATAGTTTTATTAAACAATGGTATACATGTTTAAGGGTTAAATAAGAATTTAATAAGTATAACTCAACTTTGGGATAATAATTATTCAGTCGATTCTGTAAATAATTCTTGTTCTATTTATAAAGATAAAACCCTTAGATTTAAAACTACTATAACTGAAAAATATGTATACCTTAGACATTAATTCTTTATATAGATAAAATATTAATTGTTTTATTATATTAAAAACTATACTTTAGTGGTAGTTTTCAAAATCACTATGAAATGTTTCAATTTTTTAGCTCTGATTTTAGAAAATTGTCAATAAATAAGAAATTTTAATTTTTTTAATATTTAAATAATTTAAGCGATGGTTTTCTAGAAATCACAAAAAAAATAGTTATTAATTATTTTTTATTTAGTAATTATTATTCATTAAGTATAATTATTTTTTATTTTAATTAATAATCAATTTTTAATTATTAGTTTTTAATTATTTATAATAATTATTTATTAGTTATTTAGAGGAAAAATTAATTATTAATTATTAATATTTAATAATTATAATTATTTATTATTGAAAATTTTAATTAATTATTAATGATTTATAATTATTAGTTATTAATTTTTAATTATTTATAATTTAGTAACTATTAATTATTTAATGTAGGAAAACTTACACCCCACTAGTTACAGCTTTTATACTGTATCATATGTACCTCGGTTTGATTCTTTTTAGTGGAAACTTTATCTATTAACTATACAAGTATTGTAGCTAGGGGTTGTAGTCATATTGTAACATGTGTACAATAGCTCCAACTTTGGTGGGACTCTATAGCGGTACTGTAGCGACGCACTATATTAGAACTATTCTGGGGCACTATATAGGGACACTGTACAATAATGTAATAGTAAGTTTTGGAGGTTTGTACTGGCTAGGGTAAAACTTATGGGTTTCTTGATGACACAAGTAAATGGATGCGGGTTATCCATTTAGGGAAGGATGATGACCCGATATACCTAGAGTCAGTGGGTTCATGTGAATTCTCCTTGTGGCATGTACCCATTACTACTAAGGTAAATAATTATAAATTTTTAACTAGTAATTATTTATATATGTGTATATTTACATATAAACACACACACACACATTTGGTTAAAGTAAATGAAAAAATGGGTGAATTTCCCTTTAAAAATTTAATGTAGATTGAAAAGGTAACTTGAAATAAAAAAAACAATAACCTGATGAAATCAATAAAGTGATAACTGATAAATTTGATTCATATTAAAAAGTTAATATCAAAGTGGAGTAATTAGGTAAATTACCTTATAAAACTTATACAATTATGAATATCAATATTGAATGATGTAAAGAGATAATTTAAACAGAGAGAAAACACAGTTTATACATCTTAAATATGTCATTAAATCCTCCAACAGAATCAAATTAGAAATTTGTATGACTCCCAAATGACACTAAATACAAAGGCATTGTAAAGTGAAGTACAAGGTTTATCAAACATAGATCAAGGAATGAAACAATGCCAAATCTCAACTAAAGGTAAGGTCACACCAGTTTTAGTTAGATTAAAGTTAACTAATAGCACAAATCAAATAAATGAATTAAAATAAAAAATCCTAAGAGAGGGGAACCAGTTTCTATAGGTGGTTTTTCTAATAAAGAAATCATGGTTTCATATGCATAATAATAATATTCATTGGTTGTGAAATCAATAATATTTAATCGATAGGATATTTGGTCAAAACCTATCAATCTACACTAGTTTTTTGGTGGTATTATGAATTAAAATAACCGAAGTGTATTGAGATCATATTTCAATTATATAAGAATAATCAGATTCAATGGTCTTAAATTAATTATCTTAATCATGTTGGGTTACATTATTTATTAGGCACTCATTTTCCATGATTTAATAAAAAATATTATAAAAGTGAATTAGAAAGAAAATAAAAATTGAAAAAAATCTTCATGTGAGTGATGAATAGAAATGAAAAATTTGATACACAACCATTTCAACTGCTTACACTGTCTCATATGGATTTATCCAATCATCATTAGGTCATATCCAATTAAAAATAAAACATATTATATATGGAGGAGAACAAAAGATAATTAATAAGAAATAATTAAAACAAAATCAACTAGAATTAATGTTTTAAAAATACAACATTACATGAATGAAGTTAAAAGAGGACAAAAAAATAAAACCTATCTATACAGAACTTTGGGTCAGAACCCTATGGAATCATCCTGGTGGTTGATACCCATGCTTGGAATGTAATATTCTTCTCTTGGATAGAACCCATATAAATAACCATAGAATTCATCCTTATCCATACAAGGGTCAAAGATTTCATTAAACCACAATCTACGAGTCAAAAGAAATATATTTCATCCAAAATATGCACAAAAAGTATTCTTGTTAGTATGTACAAAAATTTCACATCCTGTAAACATTACATGATGTTTAATTTTTGGGACTCAATATTTTCATAGAAACCTTCACAGTGTTCAGAACCTTATAGAAAAAATTTAGATATTTCACAGTGTCACACTTGTGTGTCATGCCCTGACTCATGTTAACATTACTACATGGGATTCTTCTTCTCTTCATGACCTATAAATGGTTCACGCATTTCATATTTACATGAAATATAATGACTAAAAATTATTTAAAGTCATATTCCAATGATCAATGCTCTGTTTTTCCTTTGTTTTTTTATTTTTGTCTATGGAACCTCCCATGATCATCCAACATCAGAGAAAATCTCAAGACAAAGTATTTTTAGGTCTATATAGTTTCAATATTTAATCTCAGCTTCATCATATTTTCATTATCACATCACACCAATTTTTGGAATGACATAAATTTCCATTAGATTTTTTAATTGATATGCATTCAATTACATTCCTCCAAATATTAATCTTTCATAAGAATACACAATGTGTTAATATATTTCATAAAAATAAACTTTAATTATTTAATATTTAATGAATTCACATATAAAAACCCATCAACATATAGATATAAAATATAGATATTATATACCTTCAAATAATTTTGTATCAAAATTTCCAATATATTTTTTATGTTTAAAAGAAAACATTTTCAACCAAAAGCTTTATAAAAACTGAATTTGGGTTTTTTATTTTTCTAAATTTAAAATAAGATATTTTTTAGAAAAGGACTAATCTGAATGTGATTAATGATAAATCATATCACATCCTTAGACCAAAATTATTTTGGTAAATTAAATTCATTTAAAATATTTCAGGAAAATTATTGGATAGTTTGATTTTTCCTCTCCACTACCCAGTTTCGATAAGGGGATTGAGGAGAAGAAAATTAATGATTATAGCATTAGTAAGAAAATAAGTAAAAAAATTCTTTATTACTTAGTTCAACAACATTAACACCTATAATTTAAAAAATTTAGAAAACTAATTTTCAAATTTATAGAAAACATGATCCAGGCTTTGCACTCATGACTTTTTTGAGTAAGAAATATGCCCAATATGATCTAATAAATCCATAAATAATACTAAAAGTAAAGGATGTAACTACTATAATTTCATTTTGAGAAGGTATGAATAAGTCAAGATAAATCAATAAAATATATTTACAAGAATAAAAAACTTTTTTAGATTTAAAATGGGATTTATGTTTCTTACTACGTTGGCATTCTTCAAAAACTATGTAATTTTTGAAGTATAGTTTGGGTAGATCTCTTACTAGTTAATAATGGCTGAGTTTAGAAATTAATAGTGTGTAATAGTGACCAATGAATCTATGCCAATGCCAAAAATCACTAAATTGTGCACTCAATCATTTGATGTTTCAACCAGTGATAGATTTTAAATTGAATTTATAAAAAAATTATATTGAGATGAAATAAATAAAAATTTTCTTTTTGAGTTTAATTTTTTTCAAAAAAAAAACATTTTAATAGAAATTTATAAAAATCTATCGCATAATTGACTAATTATTAGATAATTGTGTTTCAAGACATTACCAAATAAAATGTTATCCATGAGAGTTACATTATAAAAAATATTGGTACCTTCACTGATTATCTTACCCATAGAATTTTTATCAAAGGTGACATGGCCTCCATCAAGTTTATTAAAGTGATTGAATTCAGAGAGGTCACCACACATGTATCTATAAAAACCACTATCTTGGTACCATGGTGCTTCTTGGGTTTTTATTATAATAAAATTTTACATGACATCTTTATCAATATGTTCCATAAGGATTAGTAATCGAGTCACTTGATGTGATTAAGGAATTCGAGTTCATGGAGTCATCACTTGAACTCCAAATATTGAATTTGAAAGCCTTATTACCTTTTTTATTTTATTTTATTTTTATAGATGTTCATTATAGGTTTATGTGACCTTTATTTTAATATTCATAACATGTCACCTCTGATTCATATTTTTGATTTACCTTCTTTGATATATTGATGAATTTATTCATTTTGGATAAATTTTTCATATTTTTTGAGAGTTGATAAAATTCTTATACTTTAACTCTAGATAAATTATCATTGATATATTTGAAGTCCATTTTTTAATTTTTTTTGACTTTATTAGAATCCTTTTTAGCTTTATGCATCATTTTTATTTCATATGTCATTAGGGATATAATGAGTTCTTTGATTTCCATTTACTTCACATTCATTTCTTCTTTAAAGTTTGTGTCTTTGTGGGCCCAAGAACTAGGTATAACCAATAATACTTTCTTTATTATAATTTTTTAGATAAATAATCACTAAGGGTCTTTCTACAATTAGTAATTTCTGTAATTATTTTAGACATACTATTAATATATTCATTATAATACATAGAGGCAATTTAAAAACCATGATGATACATATAAAATATAGTGTCTTTAACTTTATTTGTACCTTTATGTGTAACTTATAATAATATCCATATTTCATAAGATAATTTTCAATTATAAACATGATTAAACTAATTACTATCAATTAAACAATGTTAGAAATTCATATCATTGATTTTAAGTTCAAATATCTTAACATCATTAAGAGCCCATTTTTCTTCATATTCTTTAGTTGGAACATATTGATGAATTAATATTTTCTAAATAAGGTAACTGATAGTACCATTAAAAGTATAAATTCAATTTACCCAATAGTAATAATCAGTTCTATAATAAATAATAACAAGATAATAATAATTATACTCCATAATAAAAATATTATTCGTTAAAATCTATTAATATGTGAAAAATGAAGTTTGGAAAATAACCATAATGTTGAAAAAAGAATTTTTTTGTTAAAAAGACAAAGAATATCTTTGATTGAAATTGTTTTTCCAAGTAAATGGATATGGAGGTGAATTTAAATTCTAAAAATTAAATCATATGGAAAAGGGGAATTAAAATTAAATCAGACAACTGATAATGTGATGAAACTGATAAAGTGAAAATTTATAAATTGAATACATGTTAAAATGTTAATATCAAATTCAATTAAGAATTTAAATTATAATACAAAACTTATGCAATTATTTTTATTGACAGTGAATGATGAAAAGATGAAATATAAAGATATATAATACCCCATTGATAAGGATTTTGGAAATAGATCGATGTGAGCCACTACTCATTCACCCATTGACTTGAGGTCAATAATATTAATCCATTGTCATTAGTGCCGATAAAAAAACCTATCTCTCACAATTTTGTATTGTGATAACCTTCTTGAACTTCATCGTATCCAAGGAACTCATCCATAAATTTTTCTAGAGTAAAAAAACATTGGATAAATGTGATGAGAAGAAAGATGTTTTCTTTGGAAAACCCATTATAAAGTATCTCACATACCTCTTTAATGGATTATTACAATTTGGGATGAGTTATTTTATAGAATGTGTGATATCCTTTTACATATTGAGAAATTAAGAAAAGATTTTTGAACGGATTTTGAGAATTCTTGAAATTTGGTGTCGATTCCATTTGAGATAATTATTGGGAGAAATTTCAATGTCTCAAGATGTATAGGGAGTCCTTTTATAGGATCCAAGAGGACTTGTAACCTTCTGGAATTTTTTGAGGGTAATGGAGCTTAGGAAGACCATCGTAATGGCCATCTTGACTACATTTAATACTCTCTCAGAGAACAAGTTCCAAAACCACTGAATATTCATTAGACATTATCAAGTATAATGCATAATACATAGATATGGATGTTGTTGTATATATTCCACCAGTTAGCTAGTGTACCTCCACTAGGTATCTGGTGGGCTAATAATGAATCTTCATACTACTACCTTCCCCACCGATGGTCTGATGGGACTCCAGCAGCAAGCCAGTGGGACTTCTACTCACCAAGGAATCAAGACACATGTAATTGGTTGGCTGATTCCCTACACTAAGTAGCTAGTGATTTTTTACATAAGTTCACCTTTGGAAGGTTCCACATCTGCTTTCTTTTTTGTCTTTAATTATATCATCAAACAAGATTCTAAGGAATTAAGTGTAAAGGCATAAATTTATTTTTCCATAATGAAAATCCTTATTTCCATTATTATCCTAATTTTTTGTGTTGAGATATGTGTGGATTAAGGTTTAAGGGCCTTGAGATTCTTTGGGAAGCTTTATTGTGTTTTGGTAGTCTTTCTGGAAAAAATAGGGGTACCATAACTGTAGAAGAGGTTGCTGCTCCACATCACAACCGTAGAGTTGATGCCACATTGCAATAGAAGGGGTTGTTCTATAATAGTGATGTTCGAAGGAGGTCATGTCATAGACTTCATTATGGAGGACCATTTAGAATGGATGAGATGTGGTATCTCATAACATTCCATAGATCCAATTTTAACTTTAGTTATAAATAGTCATTCGGATCATCAGTCTTCTAGAATTATGCATTTTAAATAGGCTGTTATTTGAATTCATAACATTAGTTTTGAGTTGATTTAATTCTTCATTTTTGAATTTAATAGGTGAATTGAAGAGGCTTAAATGAGGTCTTTCTATTTGTAATGAACCACTAAAAATATCATGAATTTATCCTATCCATTTGGAATCATTCCATATCATTGAAGGAAAAAAATTACTCCACATCATAGACCTATCCCTATACCATAGTGGTTCATGTTCTATTATTTTCCATGTTGATGACTTCCTCCTAGAACTACAAATTTCCTTTTCAATATTTTCCACACTAAAAATGTTCTCCCCTATACCATGGTGATCTTTTTTGGTGCTCCTCTGCACCATGGTGGTCGACTGTACACAATGGTAGTTTCTTAAAAGACCCTACTTTATTATGTCACTCTTTCCCTAATTTTGGTGTCCACATCCATATTGTAGAACCTTTCTTACACTATGTAGCCTCAATGTTTTCCAGAGGTCAATTTTCCTTTATGGTTCATCCAACAGTGAACCTCAGGAGTCCTTGGTGGGTGACTTTTTACTGCTTTGTGTATTAATTTGGTTCAGGTGGTATCATCTTTGATGAAATTTGACATTGTCTTTGACAACCATGAGGTAAAACTTTCCTTACCATTTTAGGCTGTGTATTTGATGTTATCATGATATATTATTTATTCTTGATCTAACCATTATTGATTTGAGATTCACGTGGGTTTTTGAGTGTAAAAGGAGCTTCCTTGATTATGACCATGAGATTATGTGTGTATCTTGACATTTTTTCTTAATGTGCCATGTTATTAATTAATAAAACATGTATTTATTATGGTGTTTGATAACATGTGGAACTCTTGGAGTTGGTTCATGAGAACCAACTTATGTGTACTTTATGATAACCTATTTTCATTTTAAAAAATATTAATAAACTATTTATCACCTCTTGATTGTTCATCTGGATAACATATTATGTGATAATTTACTAAGAGTATATTCTGCACTAAAAAGATATAGCAGTTCCCCTCTATGATGATAACCTATAAGTTTCATGAAAATATTATTAAATATATGTTATATAACCATGTAAAATCATTCAAGGGAAAAAATTATATTGGCTATCAGTGGTCGTACTCATAGTACTTTAAGGTACCTTCTCACAATGCATGCCATTGGTAATATCCAGTGTAGGATATTATGGGAATGAGAACTATTAGTAGGAAATCAACATTTATATCTTTCATTGGATGTTACTATTTACTGAAATTTGTATTGATACATAGAATTTGATAATATTAATAATTATTATCATAAGTCACTTAATATGATGTATTGATGAAAACCATGATGAAATATGTTCACAATTAGGTAGGATATGTTCGGTGTGTCATGAGTAATATTTCATTAATGAATAATGTGAGAAAGGATTTGTCCCTTATATTGTTGAATGGAATTTTATATCTCAATACCCTTGATTGAAATGGTATTGAGTAAATAAATCCAATGCCATGGTGTTGTATAGGAAAGTTTATTACTTAAAGGTTCATGAAAGAGACATCAAGAACATATGTTGATGGCACCAGCATGAAACCTTATTTATTAGAGATATCATAATAAAGGGATTATATTACACAGTTAGTATGCTTGTGAGGTATTATGTCATTGCGACATTAACCTCTTCCTCTATGAGTGCATTAGCTTATTTCTCGATGCTAACCTTTTCCTTTAAATAGATCCACTTAATTCCACTGAGAAAGAGGACTAGAGGGTCATAAACTAAGTGTATCTAGAATCTCAATTAAATAATATGTTATTATTTATTATTAAACAAGTTAAAAACAAACATGGTTTAATAATTATTCATGTTTTCTTGATCATATATATTCTGTGACCAGTTATTTTAGAGAATATCATGTGAGAAAAATATTTAATAAATAAATATTTTATATTTAGTAAATATAATATTTATTTATTTATTGGTGAATAATGTTGTGACATTTATTTGTTAAATAAATAGTTATTATTCAAGGTCCGATAAATATTGTGGAGGAGTGGAAGACCTAGTTTAATGTTCTAGTGAGAAATACTATATATTGAATATTATTTGAATAAATAATATTTAATTTAATTTGTGAGTTTCGTTCATGTCAAAAAATATTATTATTTTTATTATTATAGACATAGGGTTCCACAGTGATTACAGAAATAAAAGGTCGCATGTGAAATTTTTATTTTCAAACCCTAGCGGTATATAAACCAAATTATACTATTTTTCAAGAGAACCAATTCATTTTTTATTGTGTACAATGAGACCCGAAGAGAATCTTATCATGTTCAAGAGAGATACCTATCCCATAACACACCATAGAATAGAGAGAGATCCTCCTCTACCTTTCACTCTTAAATCTAAATTGATTAAGGAAAATCTTTTGAAAGTTATTCCCAAAGCAATCAAATGCGAATAACATAAGTGATGAGATATACTGTGCTAGCACTATGATATTCCTAAAACGATGTTCAATGATTCATGGAACACATGTGGATCATCGATAGAGGAAATATTTTCCTGATTCATATATTTTAGTGATAGAACGATGTAGCTCCATTTTCAGATCCATCAGTGATGAAAAACATTTTGGAATGTAATTATTTAATTAAGTAAATTAATTATAAATAATATGTGACAATCCTATGATTTTGTTCCAGTGTTTATCCATTGTCTATTTTCATTAATTCAATTCCATCGATCAAGACATTTATCATCATGTAAATTCTATATTAATCATTGATTCTGACAAAAAGAAAAGTTTTCCATGAACTATATAAAATTTCCACTCTCCCTAGAACCAAAAAGAGGTATCATAGAGATTACATTATTATTTATAATTATTTAAATATCATTGATTTATTTTTTCATTTTTCATTAGTTTTAAATTAAATTTTAATCATTATTTAATCTAGATTATGAGATCTACTTTATTCCTTTTTTTTCCTCATAAATTTAATCAAATAAATTAATTTAATAAATGAAATAAACTCAAATATCTTATCAAGATGTGATAAGGATTCTGGATAGATAACAAAAGATTATACATCATGAATCCTAGAGGTACACGTTGTGTACTAGTGTTTAATGCATGATGAATGAATTCAGAATTAATTCAAGTAATGTGCATTTTTTATTCTAAGTGAATTTAATTATACACCATGTGTTGACTAGTCTATCGTAGCGTAGGGTCAATCAGAGTACATATCATGTAACGTATTTACATGATATGTAGTCTCTTCGTTATAGGTGGTTCATATATCCTCTTACATGACATGCATGACTAGTGACTATGTAACTTAGAGACCACACATTGTGTATCCCATATACATTATGTTTACTATAATATTCTCCATGGCACAACTATACACTAAGTCCCAAGGCGAGTGCCATAGATAAACCGTTAGAATTATACACTCTATGTAGCTTTAATTTATATGTTGTGTACTTTTACAAAATTATGAAGAATTAAAAATTTATTTATTATACTATGAAAAACCTAACAACATGTATTCTATGAAAACCATTCATTTATTAAAAACTTAAACATGATTTGTTACATAAAACATCTCTTGATAAAACAAAGAAGATCGAGAGGTTTAGTGTCTTTGGGGCTTAGGATCATTACATAAAAAACTTAAAACATGAAATACAACATCTTTATTGAAAACTTCCTTTACATGACCACTACATTCCCTCGTACTTAGCATTGCGTGGGATAACCTGAGGACATGCATAAGAAAAAGGTGAGCTATAAAGCCCAGTAAGGGAATACACATGGAATAACATGAGGAGTACAATACATGTTAGACAATAGGCATATCAATATAGCACAAGAGAAACATGAACATAAAGGCATGATAAAGAATGATAATCATAACATGGGAATGTGGCAACAACACTTAACATGGAATTAGCATGAGCCAAGGCCCATTGCACATAGATCATGAGTAAATTCTCATTTCACATGAAGCATTAGTAAAACCTCGTTTCACTTGAATTAGCATGAGTCAACAGTCATTGCACATGACATATCATGATACTATACTTTACCCAATGCATTTGAGCGCTATAAGGGCGCACCCTTCTTAAACATTTCATTTCATGTATAAGTGTGCCACATGGATCATAAAACATGGATTCATAAAACATAATCATTTATTCCACGATGAAGGAATGTGGGATTCATACATGAAACTTTATAATCAACAAGTAAATGTGAATAAAGGTGAATACCCTTTATGGAGAAATGGGCATGGTATTCACTACACAATGGCAATGGCTAAGAAAATCGGTGCGATTTTGGCAGCGTAACAACGTGACATAAGAATTCATAAAAAAAAGTTGATTAGAGAGAAAGGGATTCCTTATCATATATAAATATAATGGACAGTAAGGATGTCATATAGATACATGTCCCAACAATTGTAATGGAATTTAGATTCATGATACAAAAGCATTACTTGAATGTAAAAGAGGAGAGAGAAGTTTCTTTCGGAATTTCGGCATAGTAACGGGTGTACATAGGAGGCATTTAATGAGAGAGAAAGGGTATCCCATAATTCAAACATAAATAGGGAAGTATAAGGTAGGTTTTAAACCATACCCCAACATTCATAATTGAAATTAAAAGGGAAAAACAACTTAAAGAAAAATTGGACAAAAATGAGAAAAGAATAAAAAACCCTTACTTGGAAGTCTGCTTCCAAAGGCTAGAGAGAGGCTTGTGAGAGGCTTCTTGGAATCTTGGAGCACCTTGGGAGGATTCTAGAGAGAGTAGGGCAGAGGTTGGATGAACTCCAAAGGCTGTGAGTGGGGAGGAAGTGGGAGCTTGGGTGGGTTTATATAGGAAAGGTGAGAGAATTCTTTATTATTTAGGTTTGGGACCCCTTACATTAAATTAATCCAAACCACAAACCATCCCATGGTTTTTGCCCATGGTTTGTGGCAAAGGTAAGAGGAAAAAAATATTTTATAAGGCCAAATTCCGAACTTCTTAAAATATTATGGTTGCTTATGTGGAGGTGAGTCACACTCCCATGGAAATTAATTTAAAAAGATAAGGTGTTTAATAAGTCTTGCGGGGTCCATTAATGCTTTGAAAATTAAGTCAAACAAACCCAAAATAACATTATTTTAATGGTAAAACATATATTGGCCGAAAATAAATATTATAGTATTTTATTATAACACTATTGGGTCATTATGATGTCATAAAACACATTATATATTTAAACGATATTTAATTTTTACCCAAAAATTTGACTGTCTCAGAAAATTTTGAAAATTCACCGTTGGATAATTTTGACGTCCTGATTCCAGAAATAAAATTTATTTTATCTAAATAATTTTCTAAATATGTTAATTTTCACTTTTAAAATAAAAACCGCTATTTATCGAAAATTCACGGGTTTTGACAAAAATGGATTTCAAACCTTAATAAAAATTATAATTGCATTCATTAAATTATAAGATCATTTATATTTAATAAAAATTAATTTAATAATAATAATAATATTTTATTAAAATATTATTTAATTCAGAAATCCCTTAATTTAATAAAATATAATTCTTAATTAAATAATAACTAAAAACGCTATTTGTACTTTAAAACTATTTACAAAGTATCAATAATGACTAGAAATTATATTCATTATTATATACAAAAAGAATGTAAATGAACATAGTACTATTTATTTGTTACATAACCCCTTAAAACAGCTGCATAAGACCTAAGGGTAAGGTGTGCGATGGTGACAGACTCTTGGGGTGGCTCGGATAACATTGCTCGAGTGGTAATTTATATCAACTTCCACTTCTCCCGTAGACGGTCCCGTTTGAGCTTGACATGATAAAGCTTTGCTTGGGCTTGGTCAAGAGCAAAGCCCAAGGATGCCACCTCTTTTCCAAGCTCTGAAAAATGGGCTTCGTATGGAGCAATTCTATTGGATGATGCCATCGCTTATTTTGTCTGAGTAAATTAGATTTGTTAAAGTCCTATATTTATACTAATCATGTGATCACTGTTCAACGACTATATTAGCAACGGTCAAAATTCTTATCATAAAACCAAAGAAGTTAACATTTAATATAAAAATAAAGAGACATTTAATTATATCAAGAGGTATTTCCATTAATGAAACTTTGGGTCGTTACAATATTCCCCCCTTAAGAAATTTCGCCCTCGAAATTTTGCTTTTCCCACACTAAAACAGATGTGGGTAACTCAACTTCATATTTTCCTCTGATTCCCAAGTCGATTCTTCAAACATGTGGTTTCTCCACAACACCTTGACGTGGGGAATTGTCTTATTTTGTAGAACTTTTTCTCTATGATCTAAGATCTTAATTGGTTGCTTCTCATAAGAAAGATCAACTTCCAATTGCACCACCTTAGAAGAGGGTACATGTGAAGGGTCCTGTATGTACTTTCTTAAGAGGGATACATGAAATACATCATGTACTTTGTCCATGGTAGGTGGAAGTGCTAGTTGATAGGCCACAACCCCGACACGATCAAGAATCTCGAAGGGGACGATGTACCTTGGACTTTACTTCCCTTTCTTTCCAAAACACATGACCTTCTTCCATGGAGATATGCGTAGAAACACCATGTATCCAACGTTAAACTCATGGTCTCGTCGACGATAATCTACATAACTCTTCTGTTGACTATGGTCTTCCTTGATATGCTGCTGAATGGTTTTCACCTTCTCCACCATTTCCTCGACCATTTCTGGTCCAAGCAGCTTACGTTCACCGACCTCATCCCAACACGCCGGTGTTTTGCACCTTTTCCCACACAGGGCTTTATATGGTTCCATTTGGATGCTTGAGTGGAAACTATTGGTATAAGAGAACTCAACCAGAGGAATATGTTGATCCCATCCTTCTTTAAAGTCCATTGAGAATGCTCTCAACATATCCTCAAGTGTTTGGATAGTTCACTCGGATTGGCCATCTGTTTGAGGATGATAGGCCGTACTGAAGTTCAGTTCAGTATTCATACCATGTTGAAGACTCTTCCAAAACATAGAGGTGAATCTTGGATCTCGGTCAGACACAATAGATAGTGGCACTCCATGAATCCTTACCACTTCCCTGATATATATCCATGCCAGTTGATCCAAAGAGAAATCCTCCCGAATAGCAATGAATTGTGCAGTCTTTGTAAGACGATCCACAATAACCCAGATTGCATTGTTTCCTTTGGATTTACTTGGAATTCCGGTGACAAAGTCCATGGTGATGTTCTCCCATTTCCATTCTAGTATGGGAAATGGTTGCATCACCCCCTTAGACTTATGCCTCTCTGCCTTCACTTTCTGAAACACTAGGCACTTTGATGTATATTCAGCGATCTCCTTCTTCATATTATCCCACCAAAGGTTTTCTCGGAGATCTCGATACATCTTTGTGCTCCCTGGGTGAATAGAGAAATTCGAACTATGTGCATCATACAAAAGTTCCTTCTTCTGCTCCGGACTTGATGGAACACATAGTCTTTTCCCAAACCGCACAATTCCTTCTTTATCAACATTAAACTCCGTGGATTTCCCCTTTTTGATAGCTTCCACTTTTTCTTGAATTCCCATATCATCCTTTTGAGAATCCTTTAAACTTTCCAAAAGATATAGTTGAGTAATAATTTTTGAAAGGATTGATGATGTTTCCTTCTCTATGATTCCCATGTCCATCTTCATCAAGTCTAAAAAGATTGGATCCTTCTCAATTCTTATCATTGATAGAATCACTAGATCCTTTCTACTTAGGGCATCTGCCACCTTGTTCGCTTTCCCAGGGTGGTAATTTATTGAACATTTATAATCCTTGATGAGATTTATCCATCTTCTCTGGCGCATATTAAGCTCTTTCTGTGTGAATATATATTTAAGACTCTTGTGGTCTGTATATATATCACATTTCTCTCTATAGAGATAATGCCTCCAGATTATCAAGGAAAAGATCACGGCCGCCAACTCTAGATCATGCATTATATAGTTTCGCTCATGGATTTTCAACTGCCTTGAGTCATAGGATATCACTTTATCATTCTGCATCATCACACAGCCTAATCCCTTCTTCGAAGAATCACTGAATACCACAAAAAGTTCCCCACTTCTGTGTAAAGTGAGCACGAGCGCAGTGATAAGCCTTCTTTTCAACTCCTTGAAGCTTTATTCTCATTCATCACTCCAAGAAAACTTTACTCCATTCCAAGTTATCTTGGTAAAAGGGTTGGACAATCGTGGGAAATTCCTCACAAATCATCGATAATATCCAGCTAACCCAAAGAAGCTACGGATATCCGTTACTGATGTTGGCCTTGACCATCCCTCAATTGCATCTGTTTTAGAAGGGTCCACAGATATCCCATTGATTGTGATGATATGGCCCAAGAATGAGACCTCCTTCAACCAGAACTCACACTTTCTATACTTTTCATAGAGCTTCTCCTTGCGCAAAGTCTTTAGTACAGTTCTTAAATACTCCTCATGATCCTCCTTGGTTTTGGAGTTTATTAGAATGTCATCTATAAAGACTACCAAAAATTTGTTAAGGTAATCTATAAAGACTCTATTCATCATGTCCATGAATATTGTTGGAGTATTAGTAGTCCTAAAGGCATTACTATGAATTCATAGTGCCCGTATCTTGTGCGAAAAGCAGTCTTGGGGATATCTTCCATCTTCACCCTTACTTGATAATATCCCGACTGCAAGTCCACCTTGGAGAAGTATTGTGCTCCACACAACTGATTGAACAAGTCATGAATTCGTGGGAGAGGATACTTGTTCTTTATCGTGATTTTGTTAAGTTCATGATAATCGATGCAAAGCCGCATTGACCCATCCTTCTTCTTGACGAAGAGGACTGGTGCACCCCATGGTGAAGCACTTGGACGTATAAACCCTTTATCCAGATTCTCTTGTAGTAGTGTCTTCAGCTCTTCAAGCTCTACAACATCCATTCTATATGGAGTCTTGGATATTGGTAACGCCCCAGGTATAAGTTCAATTGAGAACTCAACATCTCTTCTAGGAGGAAGACCAGACAGTTCCTCGGGAAACACTTCCGCGAATTCCATCACAATAGGAATTTCTTCAAGGATGGTTTCTTCTTTGGACTCAATCATCTGAGACAGATACGCATGCTCATAGGGTAGTAATATCCATGCTTGAGATGATGGAGCTAAAGGAGATTCATCTTTCTCCTGACACTTGTAAATAATCAGGGGTAGATTCTCCATATAGAGTGTGATTTCCCTCTCCCGACAATTTATGTTGGCTCTATATAACGAAAGCCAATCCATGCTAAGAATTGCATCAAATTCCACCATAGGGAGTATGACGAGGTTCTACAGGAAATTCAATCCACATATTATAACAGGGGTGGAATTATACTCATGGGATGCAATGATTGCCCTTTTTTCCGTACTCACTGACATCTTCACTTCCAGGATTTGTGGTGGTGCTGGGATTGTTCTACTAAAATTTTGAGATATAAAAGAATTCATAGAACCTAAATCAAAACATACGTTTTCTATTCTTGAATGAATAAATAGAATACCTGTGACCACTTCGTTGTCGGGGTTCACTTCGGCAGAAGTGATGGAAAAATATTTTCCTTGCTATATTGGAGGTTGTTGGTTACCTCTGAAAGCCGTTGGATTAGGGAACTGATTTTCAAAATGACCCGGTTCTTTACATTTGTAGCATTGAACAACGTGTTGAGGTTCGAACAGAGAGTTCCTCTCCTCTGTCGTAGCCGCGGGTCTTTCTTGTCGACATTTAACATTTAGGTGCCATTCCCTTCCACACCTGAAGAATTTCCTTGTCCCCTTAAGGCAATTTACAGGGTGCTTCTTTCCGCATTTTTTCCAAGTGGGGTGCTGGATCTTCTTAGCACCGTTTGATTTATCCATCAGACTGCCAACATTGAATTCCACCGTACGCTTCTTGTCCCCACGATACCCCTATGATTCCCTGATCTCCATTTTAACCTTGAGGGCACATCGAACAATTTCCTCATAGCTGTCGAAGTCACAGATCACTAATGCTTTCCGCAGGCTAGGCTTCAGCCCACCAAAGAAGTGGTCAACTTTGCATTCGGGGATAACGAAAAATCCAGAAGTGTAACGTGCAATCCTTGTGAAGTTTTCCTTGTACACTCCAATATATTATTCATCTTTTTGCTTGAGGGAAAGGAAGTACCTTTCTATCATAAGCCGGAGGGTGCGTGGAAAATATTTATCGAAAAACATCTTCTAGAAATCCTTCCATTCCAATGCCTCGATCTCCTCCTCAGGCTTTGTATTTTTTATTAATGTCCACCATTGATCAGCTTCACCCTCCATACGATAATCTTCCAGGAGAACCTTCTCTTGTTCAGAACATTGAAGGATGGAGAAGATCTTTTCAATGGAGTTGATCCATTGTTCAGCGATCGTGGGATCAAATGATCCACTAAAAGTAGGAGGCCTTTGTCTCATGAAGCTCTCAATAGCGACTTGTTCTTTCTTGGGGGGGGGGGGTTGAACGTTCTTCTTGACCCATGTTTCTATTCAAAACTTGAGTTAGCTAAGAGTGAATCGTGACAAAGTTCGCGATTCCCGCTCCCATTGGATTTGGTGTCTCATTAGTACAGTCATCACACTGATCTTCACAACGGTTGTTAGCCCGAGTCCTCCTATTATCGGACATTGGCTGGAATAAAAGGAAATTTAGGGGTAACACATAAAGGGTAATCCAAAGAAAAAAGTTTATGACTCATAAATAAACTTTTATTTCCTTAACTCATGAGTCTATAGGCTTCAATATAGGATTTTCATGATCTACTTTCTAACATATATTCTTAGGGGCATTTTTTTTAATTCCCTTAATAAGGGTTCATAATAAGCTTGTGAATTTATCAAAACATATCCCTCGGGAGTGTCGTAACCCAGAGTGAAGCAAGGCCCATTTTCGTGCACCAGTTCCCGTTCGAGTCTAGCTCAAAGCGGTGTTTTCAGGTTTTACCCCTATGATACATCTGTGCCAGAGCTGCCTCTACTTGCTCGTATCCAGACATGGATGTATTTGTTTGATGAAACAATTACTCAGTACTTACCAAAACTTAGGGATGTTATTATTATACTTATTTTTGTATCTAAGGCTTTACTAGGGTTTCCTAATTCCAAAAATAACTATACATATCCTCTGATACCAACTATGACAACCCTGATTTTATTACAAACATAAACATGATTTATTACATAAAATTTCACTTGATACAACAAAGAAGATCGAGAGGTTTAGTGTCTTTGAGGCTTGGGATCATTACATAAAAAATTTAAAACATGAAATACAACATCATTATTGAAAACTTCATTTACATGACCACTACATTCCCTCGTACATAGCATTGCATGGGATAACCTGAGGACATGCATAAGAAAAGGGTGAGCTATAAATCCCAGTAAGGGAATACACATGGAATAACATGAGGAGTACAATACATTTTAGGCAATATGCATATAAATAGAGCACAAGAGAAACATGAACATAAAGGTATGATAAATCATGATAATCATAACATGGAAATGTGGAAACAACACATAACATGGAATTAGCATGAGCCAAGGCCCATTGCACATGGACAATGAGTACATCCTCATTGCACATGAAGCACGAGTAAACCCTCGTTGCACATGAATTAGCATGATTCAACACTCATTTCACACTAAGTATCATGAAACTATACTTTACCCAATGCATTAGAGTGCTATATGGGTGAACCCTTCTTAAACATTTCATTTCATGCCTAAGTGTGCCACATGGATCATAAAACATGGATTCATAAAAAATAATCATTTATTACATGATTAAGGAATATTAAATTAATACATGAAACTTTATAATAAACAAGTAAATGTGCATAAAGGTGAATACCCTTGATGGAGAAATGGGCATGGTATTCACTACACAATGGCATTGGCTTAGAAAATCGGTGCGATTTCAGCATCGTAACGGCATGACATAAGAATTCATAAAAAAGGTTGATGAGAGAGAAAGGGGTGCCTAATCATATATAAATTTAATGGATAGTAAGGAGGTCATATAGATAAATGTCCCATCAATTTTAATGGAATTTAGATTCATGATACAAAAGTATTTCTTGAATGTAAAAGAGGAGAGAGAAGTTCCTTTCAGAATTTCAGCATAGTAACGGGTGTACGTGGGAGGAATTTAATGAGAGAGAAAGGGTCTCCCATAATTAAAACATAAATAGGGAAGTATGAGGGATGTGAGAAACCACACCCAAAAATTCATAATTGAAATTAAAAGGGCAAACAACTTAAAGAAAAATTGGACAAAAATGAGAAAGGAAGAAAAAACCCTTACTTGGAAGTGTGCTTCCAAAGGCTAGAGAGAGGCTTGTGAGAGGCTTCTTGGGAGATTGGGGAACCTTGGGGGATTATATAGAGAGTAGGGTAGAGGTTGGAAGAACTCTAAAGGATTTGAGTGATGAAGAAGTGGGAGTTTGGGTGGGTTTATATAGGAAATGTGAGGGAATTCTTTATTATTTAGGTTTGGGACGCCTTACATTAAATTAATCCCAACCACAAACCATCCCATGGTTTTTGCCCATGGTTTTTAGAAAAGGGATGTGGAAAACAATATTTTATAAAGACAAAGTCCGAACTTCTTAAAATATTAGGATTGCTTATGTGGAGGTGAGCCACACTCCCATGGAAATTAATTTAAAAAGACAAGGTGTTTAATAAGTCTTGAGGGGTCCATTAAAGCTTTGATAAGTAATTCAAACACACCCAAAATCAAATTATTTTAATTGTAAAACATATATTATACGAACATAAAGATTATAGTATTTTATTACATCACTATTGGGTCATTATGATGTCATAAAACACATTATATATTTAAACGATATTTAATTTTTACCCAAAAATTTGACTGTCTCAGAAAATTATAAAAGATTCACCATTGGATAATTTTGACGTCCTGATTCCAGAAATAAAATTTATTTTATCTAAATAATTTTCTAAATATGTTAATTTTCACTTTTAAAATAAAAACCTATATTTATTGAAAATTCACAAGTTTTGAAAAAAATGGATTTCAAACCTTAATAAAAATTATAATTGCATTCATAAAATTATAAGATAATTTATATTTAATAAAAATTAATTTAATAATAATAATAATATTTTATTAAAATATTATTTAATTCAAAAATCCCTTAATTGAATAAAATATAATTCTTAATTAAATAATAACAAAAAATGCTATTTGTACTTTAAAAACTATTTACAAAGTATCAATAATGACTAGAAATTATATTCCTTATTATATAAAAAAATAATGTACAAGAACATAGTACTATTTATTTGTTACATAACCCCTTAAAACAGCCACATAATACCTAAGGGTAAGGTGTGTGATGGTGACAGACTCTTGGGGTGGCTTGGATAACATTGCTCGAGTGGTAACTTCTATAAACTTCCACTTCTCCCGTAGACGGACCTGTTCGAGCTTGACATGATGAAGCTCAGCTTGGGCTTGGTCAAGAGAAAAGCCCAAGGATGCCACCTCTTTTCCGATCACTGACAATTGGGCTTCGTATGGATCAATTCTACTGGATGATGCCATCACTTCTTTTCTCTGAGTAAATTAGATTTCTTAAAGTCATATATTTATACTAGTCTTGTGATCACTGTTCAACAACTATATTAGCAACGGTCAATGTTCTTATCATAAAACCAAAGAAGTTGACATTTTAGATAAACGTAAAGAGACATTTAATTAGATCAAGAGGGATTTCCATTAATGAAACTTTGGGTCATTACATATTCTATGTGGTCATTATTTTTTATAGTAAACACTATGTGATGGGTTGTATATATATATAAATTTCAATTACTTTCTGAGTAATGTTCATATCTACATATGATGTATAAGTCATATTAATGTTATCAATCTATGTTCATTGAAAAATAACATGCAACATAAATACCATGTGTTCTATGTGGTCATTAATTTGAAAGTACACACTATGAAATTACATCATAAGTTAGGTATTCCACATCTAACAAGTGTAAACAATATTCTAGTCTAATACACATTGGGTAGTTTATACAGGTATTCATTGTGTTTCCTCCAAGGTAAATTTTTGTACAAACTTAATATTAGATAAATTTATTTAATTTTTAAAAAATTATAATGGATATGAATCTCATGGAAATTCAAATGATAATTTAGATAAAATAATTAATTAATTAAATACAATAATTAATTGATTTGAGTATGATTTATATTAAATAAGAATGATTTGAATTGAATTATAATATTATTAAATGTGTAATTCATTTCATGCATGTAGATGATCATGAGCCTAGACAAGACCATTATATGTGATTAGTTTCATTTAATTTATTATTAAATTAAATAGTTGGATTTTATTTCGTATCTCCTCTCATTATGTAAGGGCATGCATACCCATGGTTTCTTTTATGTAAACCTCTTAACCATTCCTTTGGT
Source organism: Viscum album (assembly GCA_963277665.1). Lineage (NCBI taxonomy): Eukaryota > Viridiplantae > Streptophyta > Magnoliopsida > Santalales > Viscaceae > Viscum > Viscum album. The sequence goes on from OY728163.1 coordinate 130,521,980, forward strand.
TAACTCACTTGAATGTGAGTAAAACCATTTTTAATAAATGGATCTACCATGTTAGTGGAGCTTATTCATGTTTGAATCTGATGTGAAACAAATCCAATAGAGTTACATGGGTGGATATGTGAAAAAATGCAACACAAACCATAAATGGTTCAAGGTGGTTTTCCACTAGGATGACAATTATTTTATCATGCACTATATAAACTAACAATTAGTAAAAGATCACGATCAAATAACTTTATTATTTTTTCTACCTTGTTTCATATTTATTTCATTATGGATGTTTTGTCTAGATCACATGAATTAATTAATTAACAATAATTCAAGATAGAACTAAAATAAACTGGATCATGTTTAAATATTATCTAAGGCATGGTTAATCACTTATGTAAATCTACTTAATATTAACAAAAATGTAATAAATATAATAATTTGAAATTTATTCAAAAAAGATAAAATCCCTCAATTATATATATTAATTCAGTATATCCTTCCACTACTTCAGTTGAAATTGAACCATAGTTCAAAGTGTTTGACTAGCCAAACATTGGATGATTTCAATTATTAGTGAATTGTAACTTGATGTTTTGGTTTGACTTGACATAGTTCACATCAATGCTTGAATAAAAAACTAATACTTGGTACAATTGAGAGGAAACGTTGGAAGAAAAAAATTAAGGATTTTAGGATTGGGGGTCCACTCAAAATATCAAGGATCTGTGAGTTAATATAGTTGGAATTTGGAATGCCAAACCAAAACCCTTCAAATTGCTTGACTAGAAAAATATGGGGTAATGGGAGGGGGAATATTGATCATTTACAATATAATTTCAATGAAATAGGGTATTTTGAATGCAATAAAGAGGGCTATTGGGGTTTAATAAAATAGTGGTAGATTAATAAATATAATATTTATTTATTTTCTAAATTTTATTAGATAAAGTAATAAAACTCTTCTCATATTATTTGTATAAATCGAAATAGAATGGATTTAAACATATCACTATGATCTATATTTGAGTTGGATAAATTTATCACTAGAAAAAATTTCAAAGAGTGGAAAAGGTGATTACATGGTATCCTATTCTATGAATAGAAATTGTATGTGATAGAAGAACATATTCTTGATGTTCCTAGTAATGAGCCTGGTGAGGAAACGTTATCTCTCCTTGAGAAACAATTGAACAATTCCACAGATGTTCAATTTTTCATTATATCATCTATGAACAGTGATCTTATGAAGAAATATGAGAACATGGAAGCATATAACATGATGTCTCGCATTTGGGGTCTCTATCAAGATAAGGTGAGACATGAGGTAAATGAGATCACTAATGCTCTATTTACAACTATGCTTGGAGAGTTTTCACTAGTTGGTCCTCATGTAGTCAAGCTAATTTGATACATTGAACAATTATACATTTTGGGGATTAAATTCCTAGAAGAGTTTCACACGGATGTTATACATTCCTCCCTACTGAAGACCATATCAGGTTTTATTGTTAATTATATGATGAGAAATAATGATAAGAGTATTTTAGAACTTCTTACTCTAATTCTGAAAATCGATAAAGACATGGGGTGTGACAAAACCATGGTCCTTATGGTGAATAAGAAAATTAAGAATAATGTGATGGATACCAAGACTCATAATAGGTCTAAATATCCTGAGAACTATTCTTACACAAAAATTAAGATCCAGAGGTGAGGTAAGGAAGAGGTGGTAGTATGTTTTTCATGTGGAAATCAAGGCCACTAAAAGATGACCCACACCCAAAAGAAAGTAGAATCCAAAGGTTTGTTCATTATCTCGTGTAATATTTTAATATCTACACATTGGGTATTAGATATATCTTTTGATTCTCAGATCTGTATCCAAATTAAAGAACCAGGTTGATTCCAAAATATTTACAGAGGAGAGGTGGATTTGCGAGCTTCCAATGGTGCGTGGCTAGCTCCTCTAGAAATTGGAGACTACCACCTTTTATTTCAAATAGGAATACTATTGGTTTTAATAGAATGTTATTATTTACCAAACATTAACAATACCATAGTTTCTATATTGTACCTAGAAACAGATGGTTTTATTTTCATGTTTCGGAATAAAAGTTGTTTCTTTAATTGAGAAAAAATATGTTTTGGTATGGTGCATTTAAATAACGGTATTTATATATTAAATTATGAAAATAATGTATTGAAAATTAATAATGAACCATGTTCACTGACTCATATAACACCCAAAAATGATGTCTCTATCATGGTCATGTAAATGAGAATAATTTCAAAAATATCTATTAATATGGTTATTTATAATCTTCTAAACTAAAACCATTTGAAAGATGTCATTCTTGTTTATAAGTAAAAATAACTAACTTTATATTACATGTTTAGGTTGAATGGTAAACAAATATTTTATGATTACTATACACTAATGTGTGTGAACCATTTTTAGTAGAATAAAGAGGTTGGTGTTCTTACCTCATAAATTTTACTAATGTTTTGGGTAGATATGTCTATGTCCACTATGTGAGGTATAAGTCTGATTTATTTGAGAAATTCAAAGAATTAAAGAATGATGAAGTGAATAAACTTGTAAAGAAGATAAATAAGCATAAAATGGATCAAGGTGGTGAATATCTTAACCATGATTTTATCAAATTTTTATGGGTGTTTGGGATTCCTTCTCAACTCACTCCACCTTACGCACCATAGTGGAATGGTGTAAGTGAAAGGAGAAACCATAACTTTTTTGATATAGTAAGGTTGGTGATGAGTCATGTAGATCTTATATTATAATTTTTGTGATATGGATTACAAAATGTAACATACGAACAAAACTGAGTACCATATGGAGTGGAAAACAGAATTCCCTTTGAGTTAAGTAGTTGAAAGAAACCTATTTTGTTACACATATATGGGGTTGTAAGGTGTTTTTAAGGCCTCATTAGGAAAAACACTATCACCCTGGGTCAAAAAGTGTATCTTTATAATGTATCCTAAGTAAATAAAGGGATACAACCTATAAAAACTCTCAGACAAGAAAGTGATTGTTTATAGACATGTTATCTTTTTGGATAGGGTTACCATTCTCAAAAAGTATAGTGGGAGTAAGATTGACTTCGATGAAGTTGATGCTCATGATATATAAGATTTGGTATAGGAACAAACTCTACAGGTCTCATGGAAGATGTAGTTCCTAAAACACATGTTTTTATAGGATCACTATAGAGGAAAGAGAACTAGAGAGATATGAGTATCTAGTCACTATTGATAGCACTACAAAGAACAGTAATTTAGCGACGTTTTTTTAGCAATGTTTTTAATTTTTTTTCTAATTTTCAGATTTAACGATGTTTTGAAGGGAAAATGTCTAAATTAGTGATATTTTTAGGAAAAATCACTAATGTAGTAATGTTTTTAAGGAAATATCCCTAATTTACCAATGATTTTAGGAAGCAATTCTAATTTAACGATGTTTTTAAGGAAACATCGCAAATTTAGATATGTTTTTTAGGAAACATCTGTAATTTATCATCTCTTTTACGGAAGTGTCACTAATTTAGCAACACATTTCTGGAAACATCACTAATTTAGTGATGAGTTTTAGGGAAATTTATTAATTTAGTGACGTTTCCTGAAAATCATCTCCAAATTGGCGATGTTTCCTTAAAAGTGTCATTAAATTAGGGAAGTTTCCTCAAAGAATCTCTAAATTAGCTATGTTCTCTTAAAAGAATCACTAAATTATTAATGTTTCCAAAAAACTATTGCTAAATTAACGACGTTTCAGAAAAGTTTCGTTAATTTAGTGATGCTTTTCAAGAAACATTGCTAATTTAGTGACGCTTTTCATGAAACATCGCTAATATATATATGTATAGCTAATCTTCCAGCATCGATGTGAATATAGATTTATACATATATATAAATTAATATATACAAACACATACACATATATATAAACACATAAACATATATAAATATAAATGTATATATACATATACATATATTTATATATAAAAACACATATATATTTTAAATTTAGTCACGTTTTTGTCAAATCATAGCTATTTTAGTGGCATTTTTACCAGGGTTTAAAAATATATGTTTATATATTTATAATTATATATATATTTACATACACATATATATTTATACACACACATATATAAACATATATATATATATAAACATATATATATATATTATAAGGACCCAACCTTAAAACATTACATAATCTTGAAATAAATGGATAATTCACATTGACGATCTTTTTAGGTTTAGAGTTTTAGAGAATTAGGCCATAACTATTCCGTATCAACATGAATATTACAAGTAGACACTACTACTCAGTATTCATTTTCTTCATAAATTAAAAAAACAAACATGTATAGTTCCATGTTTTAGACATCATGACTTTTCCTTGATCTCATCCTTGACCCTTATTCATCATTAATTTCTATGAAAAACATTTCAAAAACATGGGATGAGCATAAAAATCTCAGTAAGGGATATAAAATAGGGAATGAAAACATTAACCCATCAATAAATACAAAACAATGAAACCAGACTTTTCAATCATAACATACCTTATGAAATCATAAGATTTATGAATAACACACATAAATCATAAATCATAAAGGTATCTTATAGAATACATAAAATACTTACATTGTAGTTATCCTAGCTATGTAGAGAGTTGCGTTGGAATACCCATCATAGTTTATTATCTAAATCTATTAGGAGAAACATTAATGTTTACCTCTGTCACACTACCCAATGCATTGGAAAGCTATCTCGGGCTCACCCGTACTGGGTTTATCATGGAACCACCTGTATACGTAAACAATGCCCAATAACCATAACATATTCATAACACATAAAACAAGAATAAAGGAAATATAACATTTACACCTTGAAATCACAACATATCATTTCATGATATAGACATAATCAATGCATTATCAAACCATTTTCAAAATGTTGGACAAAAAACCCTCAATGTATCATTGCAGCATTTTTGGGTTGCTTGTGTTGGTTGACAATGCAGGTTTCCACGGTGAAATGTCAAGTTGAAGAGATTTTTTTGACAATACACTTTGAAAAATAACCATGAAAAGGGAATGGATGATCTGGAGGTGGTACAAAATAACTGATACAAGGTGGCGTCATTTTCCAGTGTTTGATAAATTTTTGGGGTCCAAAATTTTGATTTTGGTGAGTATCGTGAAAAGAGGATATCCTTGACGATCTCATCAAAATATGGAAAAGGTGTGAATTTCATGAAGATAGCTTTCATGGATTGGATTTCAAGAAAACATGACAAATGTTGGTGGTGATTCTTCACAATTACGACGAGCTTCACGAATGGAAGCGTTGAAGAGTATTACGGAGGTGAATGGCACTGTGAGTGGAACTTCGTGGTGAAGTCGGGTAGGTATTGAAAAAACTCTTCACGATTACGAAGAGCTCTGCGATCCAAAAATTTCTATGGTGCTTAACGATTTAAGATGATGTGGCACTAACATCGCATGTTTGGTACAAGGGTTAGTGGAATGTCTTATAAATAAGCCTCGAAACCCTCGAGAGAAGTGGAGAGTTTTTGAAGAAAATATTTTTCTCTTGAATCACGAAGGTGGTTCACGAAGGCAATGTGCTTTATGAAAGGAAGGAGTTTCGCGGTGGCTAATCTAGCTCCACTAAACAGATGTGCACCACGTTAGCTCAGTGAGCTTTGTGAAGGAAGTCTCTCTGCAACGATTTGAGCTCCGCGACTGCCTAATATCTACGAAGGTATGAGCATCGTGAAAAGGGAGAATCTTTACTATGACTTGTTTGAGCTTTGCGAAATTGGGAGGTTCGCATAGTGGGGTGCTTTGAGAAGGTACTACCCAAAGCTTATTGCTCAGTGGTCTGGGGAAAAGGGGTATTCATCAATGGATGAAATTTGGACTTCAATAGAGCATCTTCATATAGTGGAGGATGCATTCATTAGTGGTAATGAAGAGACCTACATGTCCATAAACTATGAGTGGATATTTTAAAGAAGCAGTGTGCTCACTTTAGTTGAGAGAGCAGTGAGTTCTCAAATTGAGCGTGGTTGTAAACTAGGAGGGACAATGATTCCACTTCGAACCTGTAAACAACAGTATGCTTATAGTGGAATTGGTACATCGGCACACTACCAGTGTATTCTCATTGGACGTAGCCTAGTGAGGGTGAACCAAGTAAAAATTTCTATGTCATGTGCATGCTTTAAGTTTTATTCATACTCTACAAAGGGAAGGAGAGAGAATAGGGTTTTCTCTAACAGCAAAATAAGATCAAAAGGGTTGTTTTAATCCTTCATACCCTAATTCACCCCCAGGGTATCTAGCCTAGTGGACCTAACACAAAACCATTTAAGACATTTAATATAGATATTTTTGAATCAAAGTGTCCCATAAAGCTTTGAAACTTTTAAATAAATTATACTTTTAAAACATTAATGTCCATATAAATAAATCCTTAAAACCATTTTTAAGACATGGACATTAATGATAATGATTTAGAAGAATAAATCTTTAAAACATTTAAAATGATATTTTAGTTAAAGAGTTTTTAACAAAACGAGAGACTCTTGAATAAATATAATAGAGGAATACCATTGAATCAGAACATTATAATATCATCAGAATAAAGGGATTCATGATATAATATGCAAAAGGATAGTATATACACCATATAAGAGTGAATTGGTTCATAACAACAATGAAGTTTCAATGGAATGTAAATTAAGACGAAATCCATTATAAAAGCTGTATCCTTAGATAAAGTATAAATCAATTACATGATAATGTCTGAAAAATATAAATACACTCAATATTATTGGACCTTTAGTGTAAATAAATCAGAGAACATTCAAACATATTTTTTAAAAAACAACACCAATGACTTGGAGGTTTAACTCAGTGAATTGAAATTGAGTTAAAATTACTCTTATCAAGTTTATATTGATGACTTGAGAATTTATCGATGGATTTATTATGTGTATCAAAAGTATATCCACATTAAGGGGTGTTTTAATTACTACATAAGTAAATAAATAGTGATTTTACACATAATCTTGGAGTAACATAATCAATGAACTATGCGTAAAGCTCAATGAGTGGAAATTGAAATTTGAAATTCCCATACATATTTGGTAACTTATAAAACATACACCCCATGAAATAAGGATCATACAATGAAGATGTAAATACCCATAAATTAAAGTATATTACACCAAGAATACAATCATAGGCATTACCTATACCAAAAAAGGAAATCGTGGCTTATATAGTATGAATCTCATGGGAATAAAGAGTGAGATTAAAAACCCTTACCACGTTTTAATCAATCGAGTCGTATGAACAAAAGTTAATAACCACCAAATGAATCACATTATACCATGAATATAAATATAATCATGATAATATATATATCAATTAGTAGAACACAATACACCACATGTAATAAATAAGTGGCGAACAATGGAAAAGTCATGGAATTAAAAGTGAGATAAGAAACCTCTTACATCGTGTCCGACTTGACTTGTTTTTTCCTTGTTCTTCCTGAATAATAAACATGAGTTAATTTATACTTGATTAAGAACCTTTTTCAAGTTTATTATTCCTTTTATATCACTTATTACCATGTTATAAACATTATGTAATCATTTAAGTTAATAATGGTCATTTTGTTGATATTTGGTACTTGAGTTGAAAATGAACATCTTATAATTACAAGTTGTCCATGTGGTCATGAGTCCATTATCTCCAGAATGATACTCATGATTTATATATCATATATTTCATATATATCTCTTATATATATATATATATATTTACAATATTTCATAACATTTAGAGGTAATTAATGAAATGCACTGTTCATGGAGATGGTAATCCGTACGTACACATGAATGCTACTTTCATTTATATTTCATATTTAATTGAATGAAAATATAATGATACATAGGTATATTATAATTACAGTATAATATAATATATAATTTCATTAACTCCATCCTTTATAAGTCCCACGTATGGAATGAACGAGTCATATCACTTTGAGGGGGTGGTAGTCCGCACTACCTCAAATGAAATTACCGCGTTCACCCATAATGGAAACCATAAAGGTATGCTATAATTGAAAAAATATAGAAGAATATAGAAAACCAAAACATAATATATATATATATCATCTATAAATAAAGTTCCATCATAATGTCCACCATGAGAGGCGGTAGGAGATATTTGAACAATCATCATTTCGTGAGGTAGTAGCTCACCGTCCATAGAAAAAGTACGTTGTTAACCATTATATGGAGGTTTTTGTAAGTTTATTTTGAAAACTTATCATAACAAAAACCTATTTTATTGAGGATACTAGTGTTTTTTTAAAATAAATCAATAAAAATAATTTATGGGGTTGGAGATGTAAAATAAAACAAAAAGGACTTAAGAGAAGACGTTACCTTTAAATTAGGTATCTCCCTTTGGTTTGAACCAAAAGGTTTACTTGAGGTGATTTATTCATAAGGTAGGAATTATATTTAGAAGAGATAAATCTTGAGATATTATTTGGGGTTTGGACAATACAAGGGGATTTAGAGGTGTGGGAAATTGGTTAGAAGTGGTGTCCTTTTATATGGGGGATGAGGGGCTCTTTTGGAAAGTGTGAAAATATTATTTTATTATATAATGATTTCGGTTTCTAAAGATCCAAAACTCATTAAAGTTGAAGATAAAATGACCCATGGTCTAAATAAAATCATCCAATATGAATTGGACATGTTTTTGTTATTTTTTCAATCTTTATAATCTAATTTAATTAAATCATTTATTAATGAGGTAAACACTGCATCATTATTGTGTCATAAATAATTTTATTTATTTGAGGTCTAAAAATTATAAAACAAATACCATGATATATGAAATATATTTAACTTTCCAAATAATATTTATAGTAAAAAAGATAACTTATATTACCCCATGTAAAAATTGATTTACAAAAAGATATTTATTTGTGTCATTTTTGCCTTTACTTTAAGTTAATTAAAATAAAGTGTCATTATCACTCTTAAGTGGATCAATTGGGTCCCAAAATCGACCCAAGGATTCTCATGGTCGTCCATGACTCATTAAATAAGGTTAGGAAAAGTGTTAATGTAATTTTTTATTATTATAATATTCTTTTTTTACTTTGAATTACCCTATTTACCTTTTACAATGTTAAATAAAAGTCAAAAGTTACTAGTCACCAAAAATTATTTTCATCTTATTGAACCAAATTTTATATACTAATAACAACCATGTATATCGGATTTTTGAAATTAAAATCACAGTAGCAATAAAATTTCATTTAAATGAAAAAGTCATATTTTTAACTACTACGTAGTGGTTTCACTATTCATAAAAAATTGATGTTTTTCAGAAAAATATCAAACATTCAGCCTAAGATATATTTGATATTCTGAATTAAAAAAATGATTTCTATTTTACCAAATTAAAAACATAGAATTTGGATTAATTAATTTAAATTAATTTCTGTTGTCAAAACAAAAAGCATGTTTTTAAGAAATAATAAATGTCAAAAGATTGGCATTTGTTTATGTCCAATTTCAAATTGAAATTTCATCCAATGACCAACATTGGATTAAATGATAAAAATATAATCTAATTACACTTTAAAACCAATTAAAAAGATAATATATCTATATAAATAAATTAGGTTAAAAGACATATTGGAATTAAAATACAGTATTTTTCACTATTAATTAAAAATTGAATTTTATTAGAAAAATCCCAAAAATTTACCCAAAGTATATTTTGAGGTCCCAATTCTAAAGAAAAAATTTCTTTTGTCAAATAGAACATATAAAACTGACCAAAAATATATTTAAATAGGGTTCGCCTTCAAAAGGCGGTAAATCGACATTTTAAAGAATATTAGAGTATTTATGCTTAAAATTAGATGCTTTCTTTTTTTAAGCCTCTAAAATTTATTGGATAAATGTAAAAATATTTAACAAAAATGTATAATCATTTTTTAGTTATTTCAGTTCATTCCCGCCATTACAATGACTAGGCTTTAACTACCATTTAAAATAATAATATTATTATATTATTTTTTCAGTACAACTCAATGTTGTATGCAACGTAAGATTTCAAAGAAACTCATTGTTGTGTATTGGGTAAGCCATCGAACATAACATCCCCTTTAAAGTAAAATTAATAATTAACGTACGAATATTAATAAATATTAAATAGTCATATTCTTTATTTACTTGGGATGTTACATATATAATATGAATATATATATATATTAATATAAACATATGATATATATGAAATATAAACATATGATATACAAAAAATATAAAAATATGATATATATAAAATATAAACATATAATATACATAAAATATAAACACATATATATGTAATATAAAATATAAAACACACGTATATATAACCTAAATATATACATAAAGATAATATATATATATAATATAAAATATAAACTCATATGAAAAATATAAACATATATATATTATAATATAAAGTTATATATACACACACACAAAATAATATATATATATATATATATATTAATATATTTTTATTAATATATAAAAGTATATATATATATAATATTTTAATCTTATAAACTGTTTAAAACATAAACAAACATATATACATAATATAGAATATAAACATATTGATATATAGACACACACACACACATATCATATAATTATATATATATATATATAATAAAAAATATGGACATATATGTAAAATATAAACATGTATGTAAAATACACACACACACACACACATATATATATAATATAATAATATAAATATATATAATCATAAAATATAAAATATAAACATATATAAATATATAAATATATGTATATTTATATAGACAATTATATATATAATATATTAATTCATTAAACAATTTAAAATAAAAGCACATATATATATATATAATATATAATATATAATATAAATATATATATATATTAATATATGTACATTAATATATAAAATTATATATATATATATATATAATTATATATATATATAACCTATTATTTTTAAAAAAAAATTAATATATAAACGTATATATATAAACATATATATATATATTAAATATAAAATATATATACATACATATATATATATATATTAATATATGTATATTGACATATCAAATTATATATATATATATATATATTACATTAATTTATTAATTTAGTTTAATTTAATTATATATATATATATATAATATAATACAATTATATATTCAAAAAATAGGTGGGTGAGTTGGTTATAGGCGTTACGCATTGCTTGAATGGTTGTGGTTCTAGTTTATCTAGATGTAGATTTTTTTAGGTTAGGGACCAGGTGGGGGACACGATGTAGGGGGTGAGAACGAGATGTGGGAAGAGGGGGGGCGCGATGCAGGGGAGCGGGGTTAAACGATCCATTGGGAATGAGACCGGAGGGGTGGAGAGGGTGAGGGTGTAGGGGAGGGGCGGAAAGGGTGGGGTGCAGTGGGAGTATAAGTAAAAGGAATTAAAACATTCAAATAATTTTTTTTAAATAATTAAAAAATTTCAAATAAACAAATTTCTCTACAAATGAAAATTTTAAATTTCAAATAAAATAAAAGTTTCAAAAATAGATAAAAACATTTTTTTTGAAACCTTGGTAAATAAATATACTTTAAAGACATTTAATTATAGATTTTTACAACAGACGGTTGACATGAGGTGTCTCTAAATTAGCCACATTTATTTACCGATGTCTCTCAAAACCATCACTAAATGAGGTATCTCTAAATAGCGACATTTATAAGTATTTTGAATTTAAGTATGTTGCCACCAATTAATGGTGTTTATAAATGTCACCAATTTAGTGGCACCTCATTTAGGGACATTTTTTAGAAACATCGATAAATGAATTAGTGACGTTTATAAACATCGCTAATGCAAACAAAAAGTCACTAATTGCCATTTTTTAGTGTGGTGACTCGTTATTGGTTGAAAATAATGAACTTATGTAACAACCCAAGCATCCAAGATACACTTCTTCTTAATAATTTAATAGCTTGCGCTACACGCAACACCAAGTTCGAGCACACCACGACTTATCAAAATAGCCATTTAAAAAGAATTTATGAATTGAATTAACAAAATTTTGAATTTATATATATCCCATATTATTTTAAGAATCATCTTATGTACATTATATAAGAAAATCTTCTATCTTTCAGATAAAAGACATATTTTGTTAAATTCAGTTTTACCGCCTTTTGGTGGTGCACCCATTTTAAATCAAGTTTTTGAGACATTACTATATTATATTTAAAAAAAATTCTTATTTTGAAACAGGATATGAAAATTTATTTGGAGGAATTTTTTATATTTTTCTAATAAGTTTTAAATTTTGATGAATAATAAAAATATACAAATTTTTTATTAAAAGCACATTTTTCATCAAAATAATTTATGAAGATAAATTATAATATTGAATGTTTTTAAAGTATTAATATAATATATTTTTATCATTTAATTTAATGTAATTCATTGTAAGTAATTTCACACTGAAATTTATCATAAACACGTATCAATATTTTGATGGTTTTTACTTTTAAAAACTCATTTTCTCATTTTAACAACAAGGATTAATTTGAAATTAATTAATGTAATTTCTATGTTTTGAATATTTAAAAATGGATTACATAATTTTAATCATAATTTTCAAATTATGTAAATATTTACCTTTTATTTTTGGACATTATGATTAGTAACATCAGTAATTATTTTTATTTTCCATGGTTAAAGGCTGAATCAGGTAAATAAGGGTAACAAAATAATATTATAATAATATAAAACTAGCCTAAAACATATCCTAATCGTATTTTATGATTCATGGGTGACTAAAAAAATTATTAGGATTAATTGTTTTTATTTGGAATCCACTTGGGTGTGAAAATTACCTTTTATATTTTTTAATTTAAAGAAAATGGAAATATTATATAAACATGTATCTCCTAACTAAAACAATATTAATTGGGTTTATATAAATTATAAATTTGACTATAAATAGTAATTAGAAAGATAATAATATTTCCTAAAACATGGTATCTTATTTATAATTTTTAGACATTAAATAAATAAATTTATTTATGACACAATGATGATCCACTGATTAACATATTAATGAAATATTCAAATAAATGATATTATAAATATTTAAATAAATGTAATATTAATATTTTGATAAAATTAATGAATTTTATATATTATCATGACATTTTAGCTTTGATATAATGCATTTTGTTTGAATAAATCGAGTATTTATGACTTTAAAAAAGTCAATTACTAAATAGTTTCAAAATTAACATAAATGAATTTTTAAAACAAACACTATTTTTTAAATGATATAATAGTCATAATAACATAATATTTGAAAACAATTAATTATATAATGTAAAATCTTAATTAAATATCCACTTGAGGGTCTCTTGTCATTTTATAGTAACTATATTAACCATATAGTATAAAAATACAAGAAGACACGGTAAGAGTTAACTTATTTAACTAAGGGTTAAATCCAAAATATAATGTTAAATTATGACCTAAACTTGTCTAAAACCTATTTGTTGAGAGGATTTTGACCCATAATCATATTATCCAAGAAATAAATCACTTTTTAGCCATTATAAACTGAAAATAAATTTATAATAAATTATTATTTGAAGACTTTCCTAAAGTTCCCCTCACCTCTCCTATAAAATGGCACTTCTCCTTCTCTTTTATTCACACCCCCAAATCCATTTTTCTTGTCCAAACCCTATAAAAATATCCTCTAAACTTCCCTCACTTCATCCTATAGGCCACCTTTTTTTATGAAAACAAACTTAAAGAGTCCTTTTGTGAAAATAAAAAGGTGACACCCGAAGAAGAGGTAATCATTTTATCCCTCCATTCAAAGTTCTTTTCTTCTTATACTTCATATTCCTAAGTTGTTACCGTACTAAAATAATAAATCCAAAATATAATATATTAGGATATGTTTTTATAATTATGGTAAAATCATATTCCTAATTTTACCCATCCTATGAAAAACAATATCACCATGCGTGTGCATGTACAGATTACCATCTCCACGTCATGGTGTAAACTATTTTTCATCTACACTTTAATTTTACAGGTATAGTGATGACTATAAATGAATTAAATAATAAATATAATATTATTTATTTATTTACAATTCATATTCAATCCAATTCTATACCATTTAACCATTAAGGAAATGATATCATCGCTCGTGCGTATGTATGGCTTAAGGTCTCTACGACATGATGATATTCTTATTCAATATTCACCATCCAATAATGATTATAAAAATATATATTAAGAATAAGTATAAAATATATGACATGATAATTATATTTGAATATTATATATGTATATATGTATTTACATATATGTAATTCATTTACTTCTACTCAATTTGATAAGAAAATGGAAACAATGTTCATGCATACGTATGACCTACTGTTTCCATGAACAGAGTCTCCCATTTCACACACATATATATATATTATAGTTTTATACTATGAATATATATGATATATAAATCATGTTATCATGATCTAATTAATAAAATCAAGAATAAAAATTCAAAACACATGCGATAAAGAATGCGATTATTACCCGTAATGTTGTATCAACTTGGAGTTGTTAATAAATGAGTAATATAATGTCATAAACTAATAATATATGATATCATAAAAATTATTATGTTTAAATTACAATTTAATAATAATTTCAAAACTTTTATACATGAATTTTTAACACATTTGGAGATTATCAGGCTTAAGTTAAGGGTTAATTTCACAATCTCTTTATTATCCAAGATTTATTATACATAAGTATCCACTAAGACATCCTTATCATCCAAGTCTATGTTTCTTAAAATATAATTCAAAATATTATTAAAAAATTCTTAAATTCATTTTTACCAATTTCTTACTTGTTAATTTTTTTTTGAAAGGAATCTTTCCATGGTTTTTCAAAAGAGGTACTTTATAACCTTTTCGACAAATTTAAGGAAAAAAATTCTTTTTTAACTTATATGGCTCAAGTGGATATTTTCTTCCATTATGACACCATAATATTTTGAATATTTTTTACATTATTAAAAGTTTATTTTCCAAATAAATGTTTTATTTTATAATTTTGGGTCTTCTAAATGATTTCAAAGTAAAATAATGGATATTTCCATAAAATAGTTTTAATGAATTTATTAAATTATTTTCATCTTTGTCAACATCATTTGTTAGATTTTATGATTATTTGAGGTTGAATTATTATGATAAAATCTTTCATATAATATTGAATAGTTTATGATATATTTGACTATGGATGTGCTATTTTTATACCATTCATGGTTTGTGACTAAAGTATTAACATTTCGTATACTAGTTTTAATACAAATGTTTATGTTATGTTTCACACTTTTATAATATGAATTAATTAGACATAGTAAGTGATGGAAATGGCCCTATATAGCCCTTGATGCATCAGTAGGTCTCATGAGACAAACTAGATATGGACTTGGGAAAAAACATGCCCATTTATTTTCATATATTGATTTTTCTGAGGCCATAACCATTTATTTTTAGATGTCTTGGCCGAGGCCTTGATGGTATTATTCAAATGTCCGACATTATTAATTCCCTCATTATAAGATTAGTTATTGGTTTTACATGTGATTATTCAGATAATAAAATATTTATGTGATTGTTTAAATTGAATTATTTGAATTATTATTTCCATATTATGTTGAAGATAATGTTTTTAAAGGATAGTGTTTTAGTTTTGTACCTTGCCTTAAAAGTTTATGCTTAATTTTGATAGTTTCTGATTTATATTTTATCTTTACTGAGATTCTAAGATCATCCCCTTATTATGTTTTATTTTCCCAGGAAGTAAATAAGTATTTTATGATTGACATTCAAGGTTAATCTTGGTGAATAATGGCATTCTCAAAGGATTATATAGGTTGTAGTTTATGTTTTGAATTGTAATGTAAGGTTGATGAATCTAATATATTTTCCAAGACGTCTAAGTTGATCAGTACTTCGGGACATTATTCCTTGTATCATGAAAATTTAATAAAATAATGCACTAAATTTGGGAATTTGGGGTCTGGGAATTATAACATATCTCCCACAAAGGGGTAGTAGAGAGCTTAGAAGCTCCATGATTGAAAGAAAATATAAATTATAAAATATATTTCATTTATTAGAACCATGTTTGGGTTCTGGTCAATGTACTAGTAGATTTATATCCCATAGGATGAAAATGGGTATTCATGAGAAAACTAGATGTAGAAGGTAAAGTAAATACCTATAAATAAAGGCTAGTGGATAATGGGTTTAAAAAAATTAAGTAATTGACCACAATGAAACATTTTCACCAGTTTCCATTTTTAAATCCATTATAATTAAACTTTATATTGTAGTTTACCATGACTAAGAAATTTTTCATATGGATGTTAAAACAACTTTCCTTAATGGAAACTTTTAGGAAGACGTATACATGACACAACTAGATTGGCTTTTAACCCCAGGTTATTTCAAAAGGATTTACAAGTTTCAAAGATACATTTAAGAATTGAAGCAAGCATCCATGTCGTGAAACATTTGATTCCATGAAGCTATAATATAATTTGGTTTCATTAGGAGTGACTATGATCCATGTGTGTACACGAGATTTATTTGGAATGTATTCATTATTCTAGTAGTATATATTTATGAAATATTACTTATTGTAAATGATATACTAGCCTTATATTATGTTAAAAAGTAGTTGACCAACTGTTTAAATATAAAGGAATTAGGTGAAGTAGCCTATATTATTGGGATCGAGATAAATTGTGATATATTGAAAAGCATTATTTAAATAAATTAATGTTTATACATTGAATAGATACTAAGTAGATTTAGTAAGGAACAATCCTCGATGGGATTTTTTCCAGTGTAAAATGATATACATATTTCTAAGAAAATGTGTCCTCAGACACAATAAGAGAAAAATAGAATGAGTAATATCCTATACAATTCAGTGATAGGATCAATCATGTATGTCATGTTATGTGCTCGACTTGATGTTTCCCATGCATTGATCATGGTTGTTAGATATCAAGCTGATCTAAGAAAATAACATTAGTCTATTATTAAATATCACCTTAAGTATCTAATAGAAAATAAGGATATGTTCCTAGTGTATGGAGGAGATGAGGAGCTAGTCATTAGGTCTTATATTTATGCTTGTTTTCAAAAATATTAGAATGATATGAATTTTCAGTTAGGAAATGTTTATTTTCTCAATGAAGGAGATGTGAGATGGAAGAGTTCAAGGCAACCAATTTTCGTTGATTCTATAATGGAGTCCGAGTATATAGAAAATTATGATGAATCAAAGGAATCCATTTGGATATGAAACTTTGTTCATGATCTTAATGCGGTGCATAGAAATAAATACCCTATCACATTCTATTGTGATAATACTATAGTGGTGGCTCTTGAAAAAGAGTCAAGGTAACACTAATAGACAAAAAAATACTTTGGAAGAGTCACTTATTGTGGTTTTTTTCTCTAAGGGTTGAAGTTTCACTAAGGATAGATCATATAGAATAAAACTTTCTAGACCCTTGGAAAAAATTATTACCTCATTAGAAGAAAGTGTATCATGTGAGAGATAGTGGACTAAAGGTTTTTAGTAGTTGTCTCTAGTGCAAGTGGGAGTCTATTAGAGTTGGTTCCCTAAAACCAACTTCATTATACTTTATGATAACCTTTATTTTTTTTAATATTAATAAAACTCATTATCCCATAAAGATTGTTTTTCAATGTAACATAGCATGTGATAGTGTCCTAATATTAGTTGTCACACTAAAAGGACATAGAATTTCCCTCTTATAATGAGAAGCTAGAAGTTCCACAACAATATTATTAAACATATTTTCTATAGTTGGATGAAATAATTTGAGGGAATCAAATGATACAAGCTACCATGGGTGAATACTCGTAGGACATTGGGACACCTTATCATGGTTTTAAGCCCTTGGTAATATCAAGTATAAGATATTATGAGAATGAGACCCGCTAGTAGGAAATACACATTTATTTGTGTCATTGGATATTCCTATCTACATACAGATGTATTGATACTTAGACACTAAGATTATTATTAATGATTATTATAAGTCATGAACTTTTATATATTAATAAAAAACATGGTGACATATATTCATGTCGAGGTATGATACATTGGGTGTGTCATGAGTAATATTTCATTAATGAATAATGTGAGAAAATATTTTTCCCTTCTATTGTTTAATAGAAGATGATATATTTGTCCCTATGATGGAAATTATATAGTCTAAATAAATCCATGTCCATGGTGTTCTGTAGTCAAATTCTATTTCTATAAATTCAAAGTAAGAGACATCAAGCACATACATTGATGGCACCCGCATGCAACATGTTTGATTAGTGATATCATGAGAAATGGATTATATTATATAGTAATTATTTATATGTGGTATTATATAATTGTAAAATTAACAATTTCTCTATGGGTACCTTCGCATGTTATTATATACTAACCTTGGAATTTAGGTTTCTTGACCTAATTCCACTAATAATGAGGCATGGAGGGTCCCCCACTAAGTGTATCCAGAATCTCGGTTAAATAAGTTATCATTATTTGTTATTTAACAAGCTGAATAATTATTATTCCACATCACTTGATTTGATAATTAATCATGCTTTATTGATTGCATATATTCAGTGACAAGTTTTTTGAGAGAATATCATATGAGAATAATATTTAATAAATATTTATTTTATATTTAATAAATATAATATTTATTTATTTATTAGAGAATAATGTAGTTATATTTATTGATTAAATATATAGTCACTATTCAATGTATAATAAATGTTTTTGAAGAATGGTGGATGTATTTTAATGTTCTTGTGAGAAATAATATATATTGAATTTTATTTAAATATATAATATTTAATTTAATTCATGAGTTTAGCACAAATCCAAAAATAATAATATTATGATTATTATAAACATGGGGTTCAATAGAGATTAAGGATATAATAAAGGTCACATGTGAAAATATTATTTTCTAACCCCAATAAAATATAAATCCAATTATATTATTTTCCAAGAGATCCAATGCATTTTATGTTTTGCACAATAATATCTAGAGAGAATTCTATAAGGATTTAGAGAGATATCTCTCCCAAAATGCTCCCACGAATGGAGAGAGATATTCATCTATATTATACTCTTGAGTATAGAGAGATCAGGGATAATCCTTTGGAAGTGATTCTTAGGGTGATGAAAGGTGAATGATGCAAGCGATAATATCTAATATGCTAGCACCTGAAGATTTCTACGATGATGTTTGAAGATTAATGGATCATGTGTGGATCTCCTCTATAAGGAATCTATTATTGATTCCTATAACATAGGGATGATAAGACATAAATACATTATTAGATCAATAAACTAAGAAATAATTTCTCACAAGGCAATTATTTAATTGTTTAAATTAATTATAAATAATATGTGTCGATCCTGCACTTTAGTTCCAAAATTTAACCATTTTCTATATTATTTGATTCAATTCTATTGATCAGGATGTTTATATTCATGTAAATATTGGATTAATCATCGATCATGACAACAAAATGGGAATAGCCCATCCAATTCTTCCACATCACTCAGAACCCATAAGAAAATTGTTTCAAGTATCAAGATAATTAGGTAGATCCTTGAGGTTGGATTGATATATTCCAAACATCCTTAAATTTGGGCATGGATATCCTATAAAGGGATGTTTATAAGTTGATGGTTACCCATATAGAATTAGTATAAACATCATTAATGGTGGTGGTGGATATCGGTATAGAAGGATGTGCATAAGTGAATTACTAGAAGATGTCAGTCTGGGATTCTTATAGACTTGGGTCACATGGGATTAAAAGGATAAGATTATTGGGGATCAACTTGATGGAACATGTGGTGTTCCTATTGAAAACCACCGTCTAGGTGGGGTGTGCAATGTTATGAATTGAAATATTGGAAAATGAAACATTTATAACGAATAAAACCATCTGGGTAGGGTGACTTGTGATTCTTTAAAGGTGGTACTTATTGAATTATCTAACATCTTTTTTGACAATGTTTTGAAGTAGTTGGGGCTAGGGTTTATGGAATATTAGTCAGTGCAAGATGACTCAACACATGTTTAGTTGTATGTTTGATGATCATTTTCTTATTTCATGATATACAATATTATATATATGTTGATCACTTATGATAATGAAGCATTGATGGTGTCTTAATGAGTCATATACTCACAAAAAACTCAGAGTCTCGATGCACTTATAGATTTTAGGACTAGAAATTTGGTGAAGGGACAAGCCCTTACATTGGATGGCTGATTAGAGTATTATATATCTATTATAAGACTAAGATAAAATCTAGAGGACCATTTATTATTTATTTATTCATTACTTTATATTTATTTTTATTGGTTTGCATTACCACTTTGGTAGTCTTATTATTTTTGTGGCATGAATTCCATATTTGGATTTCTATATATACTCAAATTATTTATTTATTATATTGTTTATGTTACTTATTACATGAAATGACACTGAGGATGTACCTCGTAATGATTCTATACCATCATAGGTGATCCAGGATTTAGATCCCATTCAGACAAGAATCTTTCGAATAATGCATGTTCAATATGGAACCACTCTGAGGACCATGAATCAAAATGCTTGGGATTTATAGCTAAAACATTCTTTGGAATTATTTGATCATGTGTTGGCTAGAAAACGAGGCATATAAGGCTAAAATTTTTGATATAGGACTTTGACAAGATCATGGACATCAGGTTTGAGGCTTTGACCTAACGATATTCACACATGTTATTTTCAAATACTTATCCTTTAATAAGTGGATGAAGAAATATAGGAAATTAAGCTTACTTATAACACATGGAAGGCTGTTGACTGAAATTCCTCTCATGAACATGAATTTTTCTTCTAGTATTAAGAAGAATAAATGACATCCAGAGTAGCGGGGTAGCAAATAGTTGGGTCAGAGCACGACTTCTTCAGTATCTTCCCAGGGAGATAATTAAAACAAGTGTTGTAACTATGGGATAATAGGGAATTATAGTAGTTACTAAAAGAATACATATATAGAAAGAAACCATTATGAAAATACTAGTAATATTTTATTATTTCTCAAATGTATATTAGATGGGTACTAGGAGATCATTAAAATCTTAGAGTGGAGGACCATAACAGAGGATGCAAACTTTCTAGATGACGACGACATAGGGATAGGGTCATAGAGCTAAGATAAGTAATGTTTTAATAGTGGAATATGTTGCAATAGATGATAGCGAGGGTCCATATAATTTTCAATGTAAAGCCTTGATGATGTCAACTTTATCTAATACCTTATTTGATACTATTTCTTCACATTCTTTTATATCCACACAAGTAGTTTCCAAACATGACCTACCGGTAAAGTTATATTATAAGTTAAGCTTCCTTGATACTCCATTAGGAATGAAAGTTGACCATATCCAACAATTCCCAGATTTTCCTATATTCATCACTATCTATGGATATATATGGGAGTTTATGATTCTAGAGATGATGAACTTCAATGCGATTCTTGGCATGGATTGGATGACCATCTTCTAATATCACATAGACTGTCATCGGAGGTGCGTGTCATTCACTTCACTAAATGTTGAGAGGTTATTGATAAATAGAGAGTGGGAATTGGGAGTCACTAGAGTTGGTCCAAACATGAGTTAGCTCATAAAAATCATATCATAGATGGAAATCTAGTATCTTTTGACTGAATTAGGTCTAACCCCATCAACATATATTCTATTCATGGATCACTATTATGTTGTCTTTCTAGAAGACTTCATAGGACCCCTCTGATAGAGGAGTTTACTTTGAGATTGATCTTATTCTGGGTACATAGACCATTTTGGTACCTATTTATCATATGGAACCAGACAAACTAAATAAGATCAAGGTATAGCTGGAGCAGATGGGATTTATCTGATTGGGTACATCACCTTAGGGTGCACTCGTTTTCACCAAAAAAGTGGATGGTATTCTTCGAATCTGTATTTTTTACTTAAATATAATCTATGTGATAGTTAGGAATAGATATCCCTTACTTGGGATCGACGATCTTTCCAATCAGTTATGGGGGGATTTGGGGTTCTCTAAGATTGATCTTAGATTGGGATATAATTAGCTGTGAGTTTGAGAGGTGGACATTCTGTAGAAGGAATTTCAAATTAGTTATGTTTTATTTTTTTGGGATGATGAATAAACCAACAATATTCATGGATATTATGAAAAAGATCTTCTGTGACATCCTGAACCCAAATTCCAATGAAGTTTCCCCAAGACCGGTTGGCCACATGGCCTTATGCACATCTCCCCAAACTCTTGAGCCTGCAGAGTAGTAGGTAGTCCCTAGGGTATGTCTGTGGGGATACTATTCCCTCATTACTAGTGTATTACAATGAATAACATATAAGAATAGGTAAATAAGGGAAGCAACATAATACAACATCTGGAACAACAGAAGTAGACATGATTAACAATAAAAAAGTTTAAACTAATATAATTAAAAAACTAAAGATGATATGTCACGTATCTAATAAGCTGGAAAACATAGATACAAATAAAGAAAAATATACATGCTAATGAAAAGTAGAAAAAGAGAATCTAAAAATTATCCCCAGCAACCTGAGATCCATATCAGAAATTTTCTACCATACTCCGTCCTAAATCAAGTAATCAAGGGTCTAAAGTAGTACACTTCCCTTTTTCAACAATTGCATATATGTAGTCTGTCCAGGTTCTAATTTCACCAGGATAGGGTGTGAGATAAATCTTAGTAGGCCGCCATCAATGGTGTATATAAAACCATTCCATGTGATATAAACTGAAACATTTTGAAAGCATGCATATATAAATGTATGCAGTACGATATTATAAATACCCATGTACATGATTTATCCCTTGGATGGTGTCTGAATTTATTACAAATTCATTAATTTATTAAGTTCCAGTTTATATAATTATGTCTATGAGGTAAAAAATGAACACATATCCTAAAATGATAATGATAGTGAAGGGATCCAAGACACAATAAGGAATCCTAAAATACTAATAATACTAAAGAGGTTTCAAGGTAATAACTAAGGTAACCTTGACCTCAAGGGTTTCCAACTCAGAAGTAAATGTAACATGGCTATATGTGTAAGAGTGTCATACAAGGAGAATTATTCAATTCATTCAAAAATAATTATATCTAATAGAGTCGAAAGAATACATCCTTGGTAAAATGGGACAAGTAACTTTTATGACCAAGGATGTAACAAAGGAACCACATGTCTATAGAATCCATGATGTATCCAAGCAGTGTATCGAAGGAATTATATGAATGATAAAGAGGGATCCTATGATTTCATACTAGGAATCCTATGAATTATAAGGATGGATACTTTGATGTCATATCATGCATCCATTGATAAAAAAATATCGGGTTCCAAGGTGGGTCTCACCCTTGGAAACCAGCATCTCTAAATTGGAATGGCGTCTACAAGTGCTAAAGTAATTCCCTTAGGAATCCAGAATCTAACTCAAGTCTAAAAACTCTTATAATGATTTCAAAGATTATATATAATTAAGCACCGACCATTGATTCATTTAATTAATTAATCCATGTAATGGATATGTCATTTAATAAGTTCATTTGGTTCAAGCCCTTCCATTCATTAGTTTGACAGGGCCAAGGGGCATGAAACCATTAAATTAATTTCGTAGAAGACATAATCAATTAATGAGGTTCACTACAATTCCTTTCATAAATGTGGACAGTTTTTTTATGGATGTGCAACCAAGTTACTCAATTACATTTAGTTAGGAAAATTAATATATATATATATATAATACTTTCAAATTCCATTAAAAGTTTATTAATCGAGTTAATTAACTTACCTTAGTCTAGTCAAGTGATAAGAATACATATGCTATAATTTAAAAAACCACTTTTATAATTATGCACTTTCCTTTATTAGGGTCAAGTCAAGGCACACCCAACTGGTGGCTCAAAATAGTCTCAACAAGCCACTAAATCATAACAATAAAAATCACCCTACATGGGGTTGTTGACATTGTGGACATAACCACCAATGATGTTTAACATCATTTTTTAAAAGGTGGTTCCTCAGTCAAAGACCAAGACACAATTTATTGATCAAGAATGAAAAAGGAGTTACAAAAGTCTGAAGAATGGAATCTTATTACAATCCTTGTCATAAAGTGGGAGAAAATCACCAGGCAAATCATCCATCCAAGTAATATTCGGATTGACCACCTTGTTGGCGAGACTATCAGCAACCATGTTTACTTCATGGAAATTATGAGTGGTAATGTAGTTGATAACCATAAGAAAAGAAAGACAATTCGTCCATCGAGAAGTAAGCGTCCAGGCAAGGTACACTACCCCTTCCAGATAGCTTGGACAATAGTATTTGAATCACTTTCAATCCACATCTTGTTTCAACCCTTTTATTAGGAAATGTACACAACATGAATCACTGCCAACAATTCTGCTCCCAGAGTCGAGGCCACACCACATCCACGGAAGAAGAATCCACAGCACCATCCAAGATAGTCTCTAAAAATGTCACCAAAACCTACCAGACCCGAGTTTACTCTAGAGGCACCATCGATATTCACTTTGATCCATCCTAGAAGTGAAACTTTCCAGAATACCTCAAAGGTGCACCGTGACTACCTGTAAGAGCCCACAATCCTAAGACGACGAGGGATCTAAAAATCACCAACAGACTTGTCATAATGAGCTTTCTGAAAAGAGGTAGCATCCTTGATGGAAATTAGAATACGTGTCCTACCTGTAGTGAGACTGAATAAGAAATTATTATGAAGAAAATCATTTCTATCATACCAAGTCACATGCATGAGTTCGTCTACTATAGTCAGAAAAATATTCTTGATTTTCATGGGAAAATCCCAATTAACACTGTGCTGTAATTGAGAGTTGATAGTATCAAGAAGTGACAATATGCAACCAAAAATGTCAAGAGTGTAATTCCAAAGATCTGCAGCTGTTTCAAAAGACAAAAAAAATTATTAGAATCCTCTCAGTGTTGATTGCACAGATGACATCTAGAGTAAAGAGGAATCCCAAAATATTGAAGGCACACTTCGGTGGGGACCCTATTATGGGCAATACACAAAATAAGAGTAAGTCTCGAGGGATTGATTCAAGGTTTTATAAAATATTTCAACCAACTAATTCTAGAATTAGAATTACTGAATTTGTTTTTGTAGAAACATTTGGAATCAGGGACACCATTGAAAGCAGGCTCCCAAATGAGGAAATCATCCACGTTATAGAAAGGATAATTTTCCATGATATGACTGATGTGATTAGGAAGGGTAATGTCATGGGATTTAACAACATCCCTAATAGTGTAGGTGGTGTTGCTAGGTGTAGTGGTGGATGTCAGCATGAAGATTAAGGGGACACCAGTCTAGTTATCCAGCGAGAAATTCATTGATGAATTAACACTAACCATCCATCTAGAGTTGTTCATGATGTTAATGAAGGATTTTATAATGGATGACCAGATGGAATAAGTGATGTAACTATAATTACCATTATTATGCTTGATAGTGAATCTTTTCTTGAGAAGGGCAGTGGAATCAGAGTTGTTATGAATCAGCTTCCAAGTCATTTGAGCTTGGAGAGATTCGTTAAAAAGCTTAAGATTTTTGATTCTAAGACCACCCTTGTCAAGAGATTTACAAAAAGTGACCCAAGGAATGGTCACAAGCTTTCTTTCAATCGTACTACCAGTCCAAACAAATTTTTTAATGTAAACGT
Source organism: Viscum album (assembly GCA_963277665.1). NCBI lineage: Eukaryota > Viridiplantae > Streptophyta > Magnoliopsida > Santalales > Viscaceae > Viscum > Viscum album. The sequence continues at coordinate 130,548,087 of OY728163.1, forward strand.
TGATTTTCTTAAGAAGACTAGCATGCCAATTGTAAACCATCATTTAGTAAACCATTTTGGAGACAATTGAAGATTTAACAAGACAAATTATTCCAGCCATATAAAGAGATTTACCCTTCCAAGACGAAAGTTGATTGGTAATTTGATCAACAATGCTGTGAAAGTAGTTGGATTTGGGTCTTCCCCCAAAGATAGTAACACAAAGATATGTGAAAGGGAAAGAGAATTCCTTTATTTCTAAGTAATTAATGATGTAACTTTTTCTGTTTGGAGAAAAGTTATTCCCAAGGAAAAAATGGATTTTCTCTAACTTATCGCTTGGGACAAAATTTCATCATAATGAGACAGGACACTTTTGAGGTTTTGAGTGTTCCTTTTATCACCTTTTAAGAACAGAATAATATCATCAGTATATAAAAGATTGGTATGAAAAATTAGGTTTCTAGACGCCTAAATGCGAATAATCTTGTTTCGATTCACAAGGCTCTTGAGAAGTCTACTTAAATAATCCTCGACAATAGAAAAAATGTTGGCAGAAAGAGTATCACCTTCATAAATCCCCTTATTGCATTAAAAGAAACCATTAGGATCCCCATTTATTAGCACAGAGATGGAATCCGAATTGAATAATGTGTGTAACATAGGAGTAAAATAATCATTAAACCCAAAGTTTTTCAGAACCTTTAAGATGAAACTCCAACCCATGGTGTCAAAAGTCTTCATGATGTCTAGTTTAATGGCCACCCTGCCTCCCCTAGTGACAGTATTCATCATATTAGCACATTCCGAAGAAAGGAAGATACAATCTTTAATAGATCTTCCTTTAATGATGCCAAATTGATTCCAAGAACAATTTTATTACAAATAGAGGTGAGTCTGTTAGCAAGGATTTTGGAGATAATTTTATAAATTATGTTGATGAGTGAAATAGGCCAGAAAAGGTGGATCTCAGCAGAATTTTCCACATTAGGAATAAGAGTAAGAAATTGAGCATTTATCCCATGTGGGAGAACACAAGTGGAGAAAAAATATTTGACCAGTTTGAAAACATCCACATGAATGATTTCCCCGTAGTGTTGGAAGAAACCATTGTTGAAACCATCAGGTCCCGGGGCACTATTAAGGTTGAGGATAAAAACAGTGTCCTTGATTTCATGATCCAGAGGTATGATTAAGAGATGGTTATTGTCTTATGTAGTAACCATATTTGGTATGATATCAGGAAGAATATCATTGAAAAACTCCGGACCATTGAAAAAATTATTAAAGTAATCGACAACATGATTAAAAATGTCATCCTCAGTGTAAATAAGAATGTCATCAACTCTAATAAAGGAAAAGGGCCTACAAACTTTTCTGATTCTTTGGAGAGAATTGTAGAACTTAGTATTCCTATCACCATCCACAAGACATTTGGTTTTGAATTTTTTTTCACGTGTTATCTTTGAGTTTCATAAGAGAGTTGAGCTTCAAGGATGTTGTAATTTTAGCTTGAGGGTCAAGAGAGAAATCTGAGCAGGTGTTGGAGATTTGAATGCGAATGAGGTCATTATTCAGAGAGGAGATTTCCTTGTCAAGATGTTTTGTTTTAGAGCTATACCAACCCTTGATACATTTCATCAAGAGTTTTAATTTAGAAATTTAAGAAAAAGCATCATTTTGATGACTCATGCCATACCGAAAATCTTTTATCATGTTATAAAATTCTGGATCCGCAGCCCAAGCATTGTTAAATTTAAAATGGGTAGGATATTTGGAACCCTTAGTTAATAGATTGAAAATAATGGGGTGATGGTAGGATTTGATCTTGGGTAAGGTAATACTAGATATGGATTCCCATTTATCTAGGGTAGTAGTGTTAGTGAAATCCCTATAAAGTTTTCTAGCCACTACCCTATTGAGGCACATTCTATACCAAGTATACTTAGCACTAGTGAGGTTAATTTCTATAAGGTCACAATCCTCAATAGAAGATTTAAATTCTCTTGAGGAGATATAAGAGTGTGACGGTCCAATTTTTTCACTTGGAATAATAATGGCGTTAAAATCACCGATCCCAAACCAGGGATAATGTATAACTCTAGGGAGGGAAAAAAGTTTATTCAAAAGGGATCTTCTATCTTGATATATATTCTTTGAATATATCATAGTGAAAAGAGCATGTACACCATCAGAAGAAAATTCACAAGTAAACATTTGATCAGAAAATTTGACAGAATAATCATACTGCAAGGATGAATGATAAAAAAATCCAAAGAGTTTCAGTAGAAATTCCATCCTTAAAAGCACTAAGGAAATTATATCCAAAAGAGAACAAATGCAAATATTTAGAAGAGAAATTGATTTTAGGCTCAGAAATAGAAAATAGTTTTGGTTTGTGAGTCAAAAGAAATCTCTTAAGCATAATAAAAGTATTATAATTTTATATACACTCACAATTCCAAAATAAACAATTCATTTAAAATGATGAAACGTTAGGGATGAGTTATAGACCACCTGCCTCGTACTCGTACGACTCTCCTTGTACAATATCAGCCTCTAGTTTGGCAGGGATTAAAATTGATCTTAATAATGGATCAATTCACTGAAATTGGTGCATATGATCCTTCACGTAAATAGCATCATCGATAAGAAGAAGAACGATGGAAGATTAAAAAAGAAATCAAGATCTTACCAATGTGGATTCAATGAGATGAATGATGGTCAAATCAAAATCTTGATGAATAATCGATATCAAAATATCGATTATATAGATTTTAGACTTCAAATTAGAGGTAATGGGATTGGTTATCCCATGAAAAGGTTGATATAATGGGAGCTTTTAATTAGATTATTATGGGTATTTTTATAAAATAACCCCAAAACAACCATCACAGAGTTTATGTAGCACCCCAATATTTTTAAAAGATATATTGTTTTAAAATTTCTTTGTTGTATTGTTTTATATGATACACCATTATAATATTTCTCTACATATATCACTAACTTATCTTGCAGTGTATCCCACACTATACTTTCATTGTATTACACACAATTTCATGTTATTTTTGTATATCTAATTTCATGCAAGACCGAGTTTAAGCGAAAAAAAAAAAATATTATTATGCTAAAATATTAGGTGAATTATGAGTATATGATTTAAACATGTATATATAATTAATTAATGGGGATAAATTAATTAGAAAGGAAAATAAAACTCCTTTTAAATAAAAGGAAATGTTTTTCAGAAAAACTATTTAAATGAAAATAAGTGAGTTTTTAAAATAATAAAATCACTCTTTATGGATTTTATTAACAAATTATATATGAAATATATGAAATATAATATTTAAAATTTATCCTATATGATTTCTACACATGATATAAGAACAAAATCATTTTTTCAAATAAAGTAAGGATTTTTTTAAAAATGTAGTTTTGCCGGATTTTGATGGTGAACCCATTTAAATCAAGTTTTTAATAGTTCTTAATGTTATATTTTAAAAAATAAAATTATTATTTGGAATCATAAAATAAAAATCATATTTGGATGGATTTTTTAATTTTTTCTAATAAGTTTCACGTTTTTATGAATAGTACAAATATACTAAATTTTAATTGAAAACAGCTTTTTTCATCGAAATAATTTATGTGGTTACCTTATGTTATTTAATTATTTTAAAATATAAATAGATTATATTTTTATCATTTAATATAACTTAGTTTATTGGAAATAATTTTACATTGAATTTAGATGTAAAAACATTTCAATATTTTTCATGTTTTCACTTTTAAAACCCATTTTTTGCTTTACAAAAATAGGATTAATTTTAAATTAATTTCTGAAACTTATATGTTTAAAATTTTGGAAAATTGATTCCTTATTTAGAATAAATGGGTCTAAATTATGTAAATATCCCACTTTTATTTTTGGGCATTATTAATAATATCTTTAGTAATTTTTTTATAAATATGGTAATATGGTAAATTGGGTAATTAAGGGTAAATATAATATTATAAAATTAGCCTAAAAATTTTCCTAATATTAATGGATGAGTTTTTTTCAACCGAAATATTCATTTGGTTGAAATGGTATCTTTTAGAAGCCACTTGGATGGGATTAGGACATTTAATATGTTTTATTTAAAGAAAAGATAAATAAATAGGCAAGAAAAGGAAGATGGAGCTTAATGGAAACCCCAAGGTTATAGAGATAAGAAAAGGAATATGGAGCTTAATGGAAACTCCAGTGGTTTTCTACAAATAGAAATGAAAATTTCCCAACCTCCTATTTCCAAAAATTAGGAAAAGAGAACTCATAGGAAAGCCTGAAAGGAACGAGAAGATGCTTCAAGTGTGAGAAGCCTGACCATCGAGAAAAATAGTATTAGAGTGATGTAAAGAGGACATTTAATGTAGATAAATCTCAAGAAAATTCACCACCCACACTTTAATTCTACAAGAGAAAGGGAATGGGGAATTGTTCTAAATAATGACCTAACCCAAGTGTTGTTGATAATTATCGATGTTAGAAGTCTCTTAACATAAAATATAATAGCAAAATCACATGCGATCACTTTTGGCGACATAGAGTATGACAATGATGTGGTGTAATGATTGAGTGTTTATGTAACGAGATTTCAGAATAATGTTGTAGAATCAGTTTTATAGTATTATGGAATAACTGGTCCACTGTGGTTTTTCAATATGTATTTAATAGTATATATTGAATGGTACCAGTAACCATAAAAATTCATTCATATATTTTTGGAAAACGCATGATTAAGGGAAGGATAAGCCTTAATTTTTGCATAATGTTGGGATATAAAAATAAAGATATGTATAAAATTATTAATGACCTTAGGACTGATATTATGTCATAATGTATTGAGTTATAATTTTTGGATTTATGGTATGTGGAAAGAAAATATATGATGAAGACATTCATATTTTTATAATGTGACCCACAAGAGATACATTGTGAGATATTGGAGATAAATGTTATGTGGATTTAATTGAACTATTTATAAATTTGTCAATTTTATGTTAATTTAAGGATTTTACGATTATCCATTTATTGAAATTATAGGTTATAAATTTAATGATGTTTTTAGATTAATTTATTATCTTTCTATAAGTTGAATTTTGCATATTTGATAACTTGTAATAATATTTTTGTTGTGATAAAGATATATGGAATGACCTGTCATTCTATTTATGGGTCTCATGATCTTATAATTCTTAAGGAATGAAAAATTCACCTTCATTTATTGTAATAAGTTATGAAGGGTAAATTTATCAAGGAATAAGGAAAGGATGAGATTATACTTAATAAAGAAATTATTCTCTTCTCAGTCTTCCACTCTAGGGAAAAGATCTTGAAATGAAAAATGTTATCCTAGTACCTTCATTTTTGATGAAATAAATAACCCCTTATATCATCATATATTTATAGATTTTGTATTTTTAACTTTATCCTAACCTTATTCTCTATCACTATCCATCAGAACAATATATTTATATTTTGCTTCCATATCCATGTTTTCTCTTTCAACCTATATTATCCCATGTGGAAACGTGGTGATGTGTTACTTTGGGTAACAATTATGTTTATAAATTGATTTTTAAAAGTAATTTTTAAACTTTTTTTTTACATTCTAGGTATAAAATAAATTTTCATGTATTAATTCTTTTCAAACCCATACGAATTTTGAGAGCGAAATTAATTTTAAGGGGTGTAGAATGTAACACCGTGATATTTTAATGAGATGGATTTTTTTTTAATTTCTTATATTTCTTTTTTTGTAGGATACAAGAAGAAAATATTGGGCTACATGAAACACCAACATAGCTTGTAGTGTATGCAACAGTATTCTTGTCTTGTGTCACACATAATTTCAAGTTCATTTTATAGATTTCATTTCATGCAAGACTGAATTTAAGTGAACAAAATAATATTATTATGTTACAATATTGAGTGAATTATGAAAATATTATTTACACAAACACACACACACATATATATAAATAACTCTTTAGTGAGAAATTAATTAGAAATTAAAATAAAACCCTTTTTAAATAAAAGGATATATTTTTCTGTAAAATTATTTAATTGATAATAGGTGATTTTATAAAATAGTAAAATCACTATTTATTTAATTTTTTAATGAAATATATATTTAATATATTCAATATAATGTTTAAAATTCAACTTATATGTTTTAAAAATATGATATAAGAATAAATTCAATTTTTTTGATAAAAGAAGTATTTTTTAAAAATGCACATTTGTCGCCATGATGGCGCACCCATTTTAATTCATATTTTTAAAACCATTTTATAAGAATATTTTAAAAAAATTATTCTCTAGAAGATGGATATAAAAATTTACTTTGGATGAATTTTTGATATTTGTCTTACAAGTTTCAAGTTTTGATGAGTAGTAAAAATATACTAAATTTTAATTGAAAACAAATTTTTTCATTAAAATATTTTATAAGGTTAAGTTTTATTATTTTATGTTTATAAAATATAAATAGATTCTATTTTATCAATTAATATAATTTAGGTCGATGGAATAACTTTTACATTGAATTTAGATGCAAAAACATTCCAATCTTTTACATGTTTTAATTTTTAAAACTTGTCATCACATTCTGACAACGAGATTAATTTTAAATTAATTACTGAAACATCAATGTTTAAAATTTTGAAAAATTTATTCAATATTTGGAATCAGTGGGTCCAAATTATGTAAATATCATTATTTTATTTTTGGTCATTATGAATAGTAACATCAGTAATTTTTTAATTAATATGATAAAAGGGTAAATCGTTTAATTATGGGTAAACATAATATTATAAAATTACCCTAACACTTATCCTAATATCATTTTATGAATTTGTTTCAACATAAACCATCCTTGGGTCAATATGGAGTTATTTGTTATCCACCTAGATGAGACTAAGACATTTAATATATTTTATTTAAAGAAAAGTTAAATATGTCTTACTCATATTTTAATAACTGTATCATTTTTAATATATGTTTATACAGAGTATAAGTATAACTATAAATAATAATTTTAAAGATATTTTTTTATTTATCATGGTAATTTATTTTTAATTTTTAGGAAATAAATAATAACATTAAGTCTTATACATTAATGATGTAGAAATTATTTAATTGGTAATAAATCAATAAAATAATTTTTATTAAAATGATAATAACCATTAAAATACAAAAACACATGACCAAATACTATTATTTGAGAATAAGTTGACCATAAACATACAAGGGTTGAGTTATTGACCATTTGGATCCATATGGAACAAACCATGACACTTATAATATTATATTTAAAGTGATGCTAAAGTTGTCACGTTCAAGTTTTAATAAATATAACATTTTTACTGTTGGATTTTGTAGAAGATATATTTTACTATATATATTATTATGAAATATATATGTTTTATATTTTTCATAGTATTTTATTTTTAATTTTTAATCAAAAAATAAGAATATTAAATAAATACAGAAAACTGATGTAACAATTATTTTATTAATGGAAATATCAAATTAATGTTAACAAAAAAATTAAATTAAATATAATTTTAGATAATTAATATATCTAATGACTTTAATAGATTATCTTGACCCCTTATTGATATAATAAAATATTTTTTTTCAAAGATAATATCTTATCTTGATATTTTAAAAAACCCAATGAAATTAATAGTGTTAAAATTTACACTATTGATATTTTGTCAAAATAATGTTTTATTAAATATTTTAAAAATAATAATTCGTTTTTAAAAATATAAAATGATTATGATATGGTATATAATGTTCTAATTTGTTCATTTTTAGTCTAATTGACATCCAAAAAGTAATAAAATTACACTATTTTAATATTGAAACATTTGTTAGCTTTGTTAAAATTAAAATAGAATAACTAAGGGTTAATTAAAATGATAAGGTCCAATTTGATAGAAAAATGCATCTAAAATTAATTTTTAGATGGTATTACTACCTTATCACATATCATATTAAAAAACATTACATTTTTTAGTTTTTTATGGATTTCTATTTTATTATAAATTAATATTTTTGGAGATTCTGAATGTGCCCCTCACCTCAATTATAAAAGGGAACATCCTCCCTCACAACCTCACTTCACATTGGGCCTTGAATATTAGATATTACCTACCCATTTCCCTTTTAAAATTCCTTATTAATATTCTAGAGGATATGGTCTTATCAAAATACCAACTCTAGTGCCTTTAAAAGGAGATCTAGATAGAGCTTGTCGAAGAAGATGTAGTCTCCTCTAATTATTCTTTCAAACTCATTTATTCTTCTTTTTCCTTTTCCAAAGTTTTTTTCCATTATAATGTAATAAATCTAGTGTAACGTGTTTGTTGAGATTTTATTATGATTTTTTAAGAACAATATTCCACTTTCTATCCATCCTACGAAAAACGAAATCATCACACCCACGTACATACGACTTACCATCTCCACACCGTGGTGTAAACTATTTTTCACCACCACCTTACATGGATGGGTATAATGATGGAAATAATAACTATATACGACTATTATAACATTATATTTATTTCTTAATAAAATATATACCATCCACTTTCATACCATTTCACAATTATCGGAACGATATCATCGCTTGCACGTACATACGACCTACCATCCCCACGATGCAATACGATCCATTCTACATGATATCCATTAAATAATGATTATATAAATGTATATAATGAGTAAATCTGATATATATGATAAAATTTGGGAAATTATATAAATATTACTTAATAAGTAGAACCAAAACTTATTCAACAAACATGAAATAGAAAATAAAGTATTTAATACCTGAATAACGAGTAATAATGAAATGTTATTAACAAAGAGATGATAATATGTTCATATATGATATCATAAAAATGAATATGATTATGTAATAAGTCTATGACATTATTTAAATCATTAAAAAGTAGGTTTAGATACATACAATGTATATCAAACCTAAGGTAAGGGGTAATTTTTCAATCTTATTATTATCTAAGATTGTTTATATGTTAATATTTACTAGGGTATATATATCATCCATGTCCATGTAATCTAGAGAATGATTTCAGAAAATGTTTTACAATTTAACTATGGATATTTTAAGTCAATGTTACATATTTTTCAATTTTTATTAAAATTTATGAAAGGAATATTTTTTTGTTTTCCTAATGAGGTACTTTTTGACTTTTTTTTTGGAAAAATTATGAGAAGAATGTTTTTTTAACTTATACGGAATGAATATAATTTTACACCGTCATGACACATTATTAACTTGAATATTACCTTACATTATTACAAGGTTTTTTTCAATGAAAATATTTAGTTTTAAAATTTTATGGAATTTTAATAAAAGAAAACAATTTCAATGAATAAAGGATATTTTCCTCATGAAATATTTTAAATGATATTTTCAAAATTCATTTATATAATTTAAATGGGATTTCAAAGGAAAGGGTTTTCAAAATATTTTTATGTTTTAATATGTTATTTTGAAAGAAATGTCATGTTCCACATAATATTACAAATTCCTTACTCATATAAGATGACATAGTTTTTTATATTTCAATAATAACATTTATATTCTTTCTATAAATGGTTTATATTTTGATGGAATGATGTTTATGAAACCAACTTATTTTAATGAGGTATATATGTTATGTGTGAACCCGATTTCATGTTCACAATTCTGTGTGTGGACCTTCTTTTTATGTCCATAATTTTTTGTGTAGACCTAGTTTTCATGTCCATATGTTTATACAAGGGCCTGATTTCATGTCCTTAATTTAATGAGTGAATCTGTTACTATTTATGCATGTTCATAAAGTTACAATTTTATGTGTATGCCAAAATTTCATGTCTTATGTTAATTTTTTGATCTCATGGATTATATTATTTTATTTAATTATGATTCTTTTCTTATAAACTATCAATATTTATTCCATGATTTTTGATATGTTGGCTATGATATTTTATATTCACATTCATGTTCTCATACCCTTATTCTCATAGTATTCCTATATATTTCATTTTTATACCCTTACTGATCATCTGAGCTCACCCCTTTATATGTTTTCTTTTCCTTATGTTATAAATAAAACTTTTAGGTAGGGTTACTAAAGGGGAAGCTATTTATGGGAGATGTTGAAGATAATTATCCAAATTAGAAGAATGTGTTCCAAGTTTCAAAAGGCACTAAACTAATACGGTCTTTGGACGTGTGTTCTTGTAATTATTTAAGTATTCTGTAAAAGTAATATAATTTCCATGTATGTCAATATTGGGTCATTATAGTTTGGCTGCACAATTTTCCAAATCGTGCGCCAACCATGAAATATCTACTGTTTGAATGAGGAACCCACAACATTAGGTCGTATAGTTAGGGAAACCGTGTGCTAACCATAAAAAACACTTCTCAATTTTTTTCTACAACTTGTTCACAGCCATGCATCCCAAATCACACACTTAGGTAAGTTTGTGTGCCCCACATAACCCTACAATTCAGCCTCACACGGTTAAAACATGTCATGCGGCCTTCCCTTCATAATTTATTATAACCATATGATATGCCTTTTTCTCCCAAAAAGATAGGGTCCAGGCTTGAAACTACCCCCAGACACCCCTGAGACCTGCTTGAACTTATTAGGAATCTATAATAGTTTTGTAAAATAGAATTAGACAAAAATATAAAGGATCCATACATGATTCAAAAATTGGGTTCTTACATTCTTCCCCTTAAAGGAGATCATCCTTGATTTCACCTTCCCAGGATAGTGAAACATTGTTTGAGAACAAATCTAGACACTGGGCATGTACATCAAGTTCCTACTCCTAAGTATATTTATGTACACAGTCATGCTTCCATAACTCTCATATAAAAACGAAGGACCGACCTTAGATACCCTTCGTTCTCTAGTCAATGTTTCATATAGGATATTCCTTAAATGAAGCATTGGCATATAGCTTAACTTCCTCAGGATCAAAATTATGAGATGGGTAGGCATGATACCGACGAAGATGTGAAATGTGGAAGAAATATTGTACGGAATGATACTTATGAGGTACTAGTAACTGATATTCTACCATCCCGATTCACTCCAAAATCTCAAATGGACCTACAGAACAGGGTGAAAAATTCCCTTGCCTCTGTATTCATCTATTCCCATGCCTGGGAGATACCCATGAGAAAACACGATCCCTGAACTTAAACTCTAGAGGTATAAACAACAATTATGATATGATTTTTTTTCATGACTAAATAGTGGACATACATTTTATAATCAATTGAACCTACTTTTAATTCTCTAGAATAAGATGAGGACCTTGTAGGGATACTTTTGATGCCTCTATCTAGCATAGGGGTGAACGACATGACCTACCATACAAGGTCTCAAAAGGAGTCATCTAAATTGTCTCTTGAAATCCATAATTATATGTGAACTCAATGAGAGGCATATGATTATCCCATGAACCACCAAAATCAATGATTCATGAAAAAAACATATCCTTTAAAACCTATATCATCTGTGCTAATTTTTCATCTGTTTGATGAAAAAAATATGTGCTCAGAATTACTTGGGTGCCCATAGTTTTTTGAAACCCCTACAAGAACCATGACATAAAATGAGTATACCTGTCTTAAATGATATTATTATGAACCCTATATATTCATATAATATCTTATATATATATATAATATTTCTATCTCATTAACTGAGAACGTCTTCTAGAAAGGATGGTAGTGGGCTACTTTTATCATTCGGTCAATAACTATCCATTAAACATCTCTACCTCTAGGAGAACTAGGTAAGTTGAATATAAAGTCTATGGAAACAACTTACAATTTACATGATAGAAACAGAAGTGGATGTAACAAGCATGAATGTCTTTGGTTCTCTACCTTCACTTTCTTATAGGTGGAACACCTAGAAATAAAGTTTGTTATCTGGTGTTTCATCCCAGACCACCAATACTAGCATCACATATCTCAGTACATTTTGGAGATGCCTAGATGAATTTCTCACTAAGAATAATGGGACTCATGAATTAAATATTATCTCATATAATTAGAAACACATACATTTACATGTATACATAAGATGTTTCCTCTATCTATAGACCAATTTGGAGGAGGGTCAGCTCCTGAAATACTCTAAAAAAACCAAGCCTTCAGGATTTGAAAATTGCAAGCTCTTCACCTTCTTGAGGAGGGAAGATGAAATTTTCAAGGAAGAGAGATAATACTTCTCATGACTTTCATGAAACTCTAGATGAAGCTCAAAAAAGTGATCCATCAATTTTAATTTGTCATTGGCTTCCTATATAGACTTTTCCTGAGTTTTATGACTCAGAACATCGTCTATCACATTTCCCCTTTACAAGAATATAGGCATTCTCAAAGTTAAAGTAATGAATATATTTTATCCATCTCAACTATATTGCGGATAAATTTTACTATTTAAAGATATATTTTAGGATCTTTTGGTCCATATAAACCAAAAATTACTCACCCATCAGATATAGTCTCTTGTAACATGAGGCATTGAAAACTAATGCTAGCTCAAGGTCCTGCATTAGGTAATATTTCTCATGAGGCCTCGACTACTGAGATTTTTACACAAAGATTTTGTCCTCCTACATCAACACCACTCCTATTACAATTAATGATGCATAAAAAACACTATATATCCTTTTCCAAGCTCTTGAAGAAATATAATATGTGTCGAGACAAGACTCTCTTTCATCTCCTAAAAATATTTCTTGCACTCTACTAACCATAGGTTAATGAAACCATTCTTTTTAAGAACAATAAGAGGTAAAACGAGGTGTTTTAAGTCATTTCTGAAATACCTGTAATATCCATCTAGCCCCAAGAAACTCCAAATATCAAATATAGAATTAATATGAACCAATGAAAACCAAAGCATTGAACTTCTCTAGGTCAATAGATACTCTTTATTCCAACATAATATGACCCAATAAGTGAGTTTTTTCAATCCATATGTTCTTCTTATCAAGGTTATCATAAAGCTGATGCACTATCGAAGTATTCATAGTGATCTCAAGGTGGTTTTCATGTTATTTTTGAGAATGAGAATACAATAAGATGTATTCCACATATACCATGACAAAATAATCTAGATAGGGGTGGAACACCCTATCTATAAGATCAATGAAAATAGTGGGCATGTTCGTAAGACAAAATAACATAACAATGTACTCATACAGACCATACCTTGTATGTACATTTGTATGAGGTATGTCTAAAGACTCGACTCACACTTGATGATAGCCAAATCTCATATCGATCTTATAAAACAATCTAGATCCCCAGAGATGGTGAAAGAGATCATCTATTTGAGGTAGTGGATAACAGTTCTTGGCCATAAGTTAGATCAACCATTTTTAGTCCATTCATAGATGAAGTTTCTCATCTACATTCTTCGATAATAAGACAATTGAACCCCAATATTAATTTATTGGGCCATATAAAATCATTAGAATATAGATCCCATAACTAATACATAATCTATTAGAGATTAAAAGGTGTCATCCTGTATGGAGGAACATACACTAGAGAAGATCCTAAAATAAGACAGATCCCAAACTATACATATCTCTTATAAGGTAATCCAAAAAAAATTATCAAAAGAGACAATCCTGTAATGATCTACTACTAGGTGGAATTCATCCTAATGTAAACCCTGATCCTCTATGAAGAGATTGTAAATCTAGACGATCGCTCCACTGAACCCATGATGCTCTGGTCAAACTCTACTAGCCTTCACATCCCACTCACACTTATGTAGATAACTACTACCATTTGGTGATGTAAAAAAACCCTATAGTTATAGAAGTATATAAAGTCATGATATGGAACCAAACAATCCATCTAGATAATGAAATCGAATCTTTTCAACTCAAGAAAAAAAGAGGTCCTACAAGAAAGGGTAACTACCTAACTCAAGGGGAAAGTCCTTTTATTGTCATATTCCCTCTAACTATACTCTTAATCATGTGTCTAGGGTCATTACACCACCATAATATTGTATTTATAGCATAAGAATTTACACTATAGATAAAGAGATGAAGGAGTGTGAATCATTGATAGAAAATAAAGAAAATATTATATTGTAGTTTACTAGAATAATACACTGTACTATAGATGGAAATGAATCCTGATCCTCAGGTATCAATTATAGTGCAAGAAAATGACCTGATCTACAACCTTGTGAAATAGTAGGACTACCATGATCAAGACTACTCTGTTGGCATTGTTGGGGATCAGGAGTTTAGTGACCACATCCACTACCTCATCCTTGTCCGATCATATCAATGCTACTTAAAATCCCCATCTGAAATGACATAAAATAACCTACCCCCGAAGGTGGAGATGGTGAAGATCCTCTTTCACTTGAAGATGATGAAAATGTCTGAAATAGTCTCTAAATATTCCCCATACAGCTTTAATCCTGACCCTCTATAGGGTCTCTACCACATTGAGGCTTTAGGTTTCCCTTTCTTACACACTGATGGAACACTATAGAGATATTGGTATGAATACTCAGGATACCACCTCCCTGACGATAGACCTCGAGGGATCAGTGTCTTCTCCCAGAAGAAATACTATCCTACCTTGGTATTGATATTTTATTCCCAGTACTATCATCATCCCTCAGATTTTACTATGTGATAAGATCCTAATTGACTATATCAAAAAAGTTAGGTTGGTTAAATACAATCACCTAAGTATGGATGGATTACTAGAGACCATCCTCGAAGTGTCTAGTTGGAATAAGCTCATCAGCATATATAAGAAATGCAAAGATTTGTAACTTAGTGCAACAAGATGAATATTCCATAAATGGTACATAACCCTACTCGAGATTCATGAACTCTCTAGCTATGTGAGCTCTCAGCATATGAGGAATGAACTGATAATAAAAAGCAGTCTAGAACTCAGCCCATACAATTCCCTGATGGCGGTCGTCCTAGGTAATTAAATCCCTCCAGTGCTTGGCCAAATCAAGCAGCATGTAAGAACCAATCCTTTCCCTATTCTCGAGAGGCATCTCTAGATGATAAAAGATAGAAAAGGTGGACTCTATCCAAGACTCAATAGCTAGTGGACCTCCATTCCCCAAGAAAGTAGGAGGATGATGCTCCTGGACCTCAAGGGTCAGATCATCCATCATAGGTGTAGGTCTTGGAACACATTTAATGGAATTTATAAGACATAGAAAACTATCCAATATATGAGAATCAGTTTGCAGATTAGGTACAATAGGAAATGTCTCAAGTGGAACTCCTAGCTACATGATTGGGGGCTCAGGTCCCACCATGGCTGGTGCATGGTCATCTCCACCCACCTGGTTCATGATATACAGATGTTGTGGAGGAATTAGTATAAAAATACCAAGTATTATCCTCATAAAAATATTTAAGCCAATATAAACACTATCTAAATTAGAACATAAGGGAAATGGCTCACAACCAATGGTTTTCTACCCCAACTACCCACATAGAATGCCCGATATTAGTAAGTGATCTAGTTTAGATTACAGGGGTTTCAATAGATTAAGGGTAAACTATAACTTGCCTAATAATTTATTGGAAACCATGTCTCTTTATAAAAAAATATTCACCTTTACAGTTTTCATTTTCTTATTTCCATATATCAAGGTTCATTTAAAATGTGTTATATATCCCAGTGAATTAGGGCCCGTAGTCTTTATCATTGAGATCAAAACCCATTTAAATTATAATTAATGGCTTGAATTTTTAAATTACTCATTCAAACCCATGAGGGACCATAAAACTCATGAATTGAGACATGAAATCTTTCAATCACATCCAAATAGCAGCATAAGCATAAAATATAAACAAGGATTACACAAAAATCACAAGTATATCAAGTAATGAAAGCAGTGAAATGCACCTATATGGAATGTAAAATGTATTTAATGTGTATTATATGTTCCTATATTGATATATGTATATATAAAAATTCTCATTAACCTTATATCATCGAGCAAAGGATGAAATGAAATTCTCAATCAGAATAATAATAATAACCCCAATACAGCATGTGCATCGCCCAATGGGGAAATGATATCAACTGTAATAGCCAAAAGAATAATAATAATAATAATTCAAGAAACTCATCATTTACCGTGAACATGGGTTAGCTACTCCCAAGAATAACTTATAACCAAGTTTCGTGGCATTCATAATCTCCAAAAATATTGTCTCCCAATAGAAAAATCAAGAAAATAAATCTCTGATACCACATTGTGACATCCTGAACCCGGATTCCACTGAAGGTTCCTTGAGCCTGGTTAACCACATGGAATCAAAGCACATCTCCCTAAATGCTATAGGTTTCCAACTACTAGTGAGGGCATAGGGTGTGGTTGTGGGGATACTATACCCTCATTACCAAACTATATCACATCAGATAAAAAATAAGAATAAGTTAATAGTGAAATCGGTATAAGAAAACTAATTTCACAATTGAATTATATTGGAATAATAATACAATAGGTGAAAATGATATAATTATACACATACTGATGATGATAATTCATGTATATAATAATCTTGAAAACATGGATACAATGTATCAAAAAAATATATGCTATATAAAAGTATCAAAAATGAATCAAAATATTATCCCCAACATCCTGAGCTCTGACTCGGTCATTTTCTACCAAGCTCCATCATAAAGCAAGAAATCAAGTGTCTGAAGTAGTATGCTTCCCCTTTTCAACACGTTCATACATGTAGTCTTCTTAGGAACCAATGGAACTTAGATAGGGTGGGAGAAAAATTATAGTAGGCCACCACCAATGGAATCTATAACATCCATTCCATGTGATATAAATTGAAATAGTGTGCAAGAATGAATATATAAAACTATATAGTACAGTAAAATAAATACCCAAGTACCTGCTTTATCCCTCAAACAGTGTCTAAATATGTAACCAGTTCATTAATTTATTAAGTCTCGGTTTATATAATTATGTCATGTGAGGTAAAACTATTACTGAAATATTGACATGATAATGATAGTGAAGGGTTCTAAGATGTAGAAAGGTATCTTAATATGATAATAATACTGAAGATGTTCTAAGGTAATAATAAAGGATACCTTGACCTCAATGGTCTCCAGTCAATAGTAAATATATCCTGGCTATAGGGTTAAGAGTGTAATACATGGAGCATCATCCAAGGAATTCCACCATAATGAGATCTAACCACGTCCAAGGAATATATCCAAGGTAAAATGAGATAAGCAATGGATAGACCCAAGGATGTAACCAAGGAACCTCATATCCATAAAATACATTTAGGATCTATGGAGTGTATCCAAGTAATCCTATGAATGATAAGAAGGGGTTCTATGGTGTCATATTAAGCATCCACCAATAGAAAAATATCATGTTCCAAGGTTGTTATCAACCCTAGAAACCAACATCTCTAAACCATAATGGCGTCCAAGAGTGCTCATGGAATTCCCTTGGGAATCTAAAAGATAACTTGAGTCTAACCACTCCGATAATGATGTCAAGTTCTATATACAATTAATCACCTTACCAATTATTCATTTAATCAACTAATCCAAGTAATGGTCACTTCATTTAATAAGTTTATTTAGTTCAACCATCTCCTTTCATTAGTGTGACAAGGACAAGGGGCATGAAACCATTTAATTCATTTTAAAAAATTCATAATTAATCAATAAGGTTCACTCCACTACCTTCCATTAACATGGAAAGGCTTTATGTAGATGTGAAACCGAGTTACTCAATTGCATTTAGTTAGGCCAAGTCATATATGTAAAATACTTTCTAATTCCATTAAAATTTTACTTATAAAGTTTAATCACATACCCTTGGTGGGTAAAGTGATAAGAATACATGTGATAGAATTTAACAAACCATTTTTATAATTATACATTTACATTTATCAAGGTCAAGTCAAGGCCAACACGAACAGTGGCTCAAAATAGGCTCAATAAGCCACTAAATCATAAATATAGAAATTTCACTACATGGGGTTATCGAAATTGTATAAATAACTACCAATGACAGTTACATCATTGGAATGGTTCTTAAAACATGGTTCTAATAAATACAAGAAAAGCATGTAAATAAAACAATTGACACCTGATGATATCGGCTTGAACACACAAAATTATAAAACAATGAAATTTGAGTAATGAATTATTGACCACCTACCTTGTACTCATATGACTATCCTTATCCAGTATTAGCCTCTAGTTTGGCATAGATTGAAGGAGATTTGAATAATGGATCAATGACTTGAAATTAGAGATATGAGTTTTCATCTAAATAGAATCTTCATTGGGAAGAATAATGGAGAAATATTAAAAAGAAATCAAGATATTACCAGTGAAGATCTAATAAGATGAATGAAAATTTAATCATACTCAAGATGAACACTTAGGATCAAAATATAGCTTAGATGGATTTTAGGCTTCCTAGGGGAAGAAATAGGGTTGGATTTCTACTAAAAAAATAATTAAAAGGTGGGAAGAGTTTAATTATTTTTCAAGGTAATATTCATAAAATTATCCAAAAATATCCCTTGCATGGTTTTCCAAACTATTCACAAATCATGAATGATCATTTATAGGAAGGGGTCACCCACATAGTTAGGCCGCATGGTTAGGGAAACCATGTTCCAACCTTGAAAAAAACCATTGTAATTTTGTCTATAGTTTGTGGACAATTGTGAAACCCAAATCACATGGTTACGTAAAACCATGTGCCCCACATCACCCCACAGTCCAACCTCACACTGCTAAAACAAAACCATGTAGCCTTCCCCACATGGTTTCTTATAACTGTGGAATATGACTTTTTCTCAAAAAAAGCTAGGTTCTGGGATCTGAACAAACCCCATACACCCCTGAGACCTTCGCAAACCAATTATGAATCCATATTAGGTCCATAAAGAAGAATTCAACCAAAATTTAAAGGATATATACCTAAGTCAAAAACTGGGTTATTACATCTTCCACCCATATTTAGACTCATTCACCATGGTGTTCATTTATAAAATCCTCATTTACTCACTAGTATTGAAACAACATTCCAGAAACCTTTATATAGTCTTGAGAATGCTTTGAGCACATTATTTTTATTCTAAGCTATCAATGTGTAAATTTTTGATATATGAGGTGAGATTATTGGGGAATGTAGTGTTCGAGGTAGGTATATATATGGACATAGAGAGAATAGAGGTAGTGTTTTCTTAGATATTCCATTATAATGTCTTAGTGATCAGGATATTTTTGGGCCTAATATGATATTATTGATGTTTTATCCATGGCTACTCTAATTTAGCATCACCATTGATTGCATTGAGAAATAAGTGAGTGAAGTTATAGTGGTCGAACAAGTGTGAAGAGGCTTGTCTTAAGAAGAAAATGATGTTGAATATAACCCCATTACTGACATTCCATAAGCCTATGATTGGATATACAATGTATTGTGATGCATCAGACATTGTTGTATTAGAGGTATTATTGTAGAGAGAGCAGGTAGTAGCCTACGGGTCATGTTTTCTATGACCAATTGAGTGGAAATATCCCACTCAAGATCTAGAACTGGTATTCATGGTCCACACTTTGAATTTTAGTTGAAACCATCTCTTCAGTGAGATATTTTGTTGTCTACATGCACTATAAGATCCTTTTTTGTATTTCCACGTGGAAGGACCTGAACATGAGGAAAGGAACTTGGGTTGAATATCTGTATATTTTTGACTTTTATATGATGTATTCACCTAGGAAAGGTTATTTCAATGAGGAAAATCTTAACCGTGAGATGTAGGCTGAGAAAAATCTTGAATAGAGGCCTTCTAAAGTGAATTAACACTTGATGAGCCTTTTGGGTAAATAGATAATCATTGTTTCAGAGGATTAGGGAACAATAAATTTTCCTCCCTTTGTGGTCACTTATTTTATTGTATATTTTGTAAAAACAATAGATGAGACCAAACTAGAGTGTTATGTAATGAGGTAATAGTGAGATAGAGGTGATCTGAAACCTGGGTTGTTATTGGGTGATGATGATTTGATCCTCATACATGGGAGAGTGGTAGTTTATACACCCATCAAAGAGGATATGATGAAGGATTACCATACCTATAGATATCCAGAACATACTCATGAAATGAAGATATAAAATGAATTTAGGAAATAGTTCTAGTGGTCATGGATGAATTAGGACATTGTTGGGTTTGTCTCTCGATGTTTAACCTAACAGAGGATGGAGGTTGAGAACCAGCATCCTGGTGGTTAACTAGAGCTACTTCATATGCTTATGTGGAAGTTGGATGATGTCACGATGGAATTTGTCATGAGGTTACCCAGGACCATGAGTAGTAATGACATTTTCAAGGTGATTTTCGATCAGATGGTGAAAGTTTCCCACCTTTTACCATTCTGAGAGACACACTGAACGGAGGAAGTGGAAAATATCTGATTTTGTGAGATCATACACGTACATTATGTTCCCTTGAGTATTGTTTCTGAAAGATATGATCATTTTACATCATGGTTTTTTTAGTTCTTATAGAAGTCCTTAGAGACTCAACTGACATTGATCATAGTGTACCACCCTCATACAGATAGATAGTTCGAGTAGATATCACACATATTAGAGGATATACTTAAATCTTGTTTCATAGAATTTATTAGAGAATGGGGTGATAATCTAGCCTTGGTAGATTTTGTATAGAGTAATAGTTATCAGTATTTGATTCGGATGACACCATATGAGGCTCTTTAGGGGAGTTCATGTTGTTCATTACATTATTGTCATGAGGTAGGGGAGGTAGAGGTTTTGGGGACCAGTATGGTTTAGGAGGCCTCTGAGAGAGTGTATCTAGTTTAAAAGAGGTTGATCACTACTCATAGTAGATTGAGATCATACGTCTACCATATGAGGAGACCCTTGGAGTTCACTGTGGGTGATCAAGCCTTCTTGATAGTGACTCCCCAGTTAGGTCACTGATGTTTAAGGAAGCAAGGAAAGATAGAACTAAATTTTATGGGACCCTTTGATGTCATAAAATGGTTTGGGATATTATTGTATCAAATATACCTTCATTCATGTTATTAGTGCATTCATGATGTGTTCCATGTTTTTATTCTTTGAAGGTACACACCAGATCCTTCACATGTCATAAGATTTGAGAACATTGAGTTGTAACTAGATGAATATTAGGAGGAGCATATAGTATGGATTATAGAACAGAGTGAGAAATTTCTCTAAGGGAATATACTACAAATCATCCCTATTTTTTGGAAACATGGACAAATTCAGGAGGAGACATGGGGGGGATAGACTGACATTTGAACTTAGTGGTCAGACTTGTTCTTACATGACCCCAAGAGACACTTCTCAAGGATGAGAAGTTATTATAGTATGCGAATTTTAATGCCATAAAATTTTGATTCCTTAATAAAAATTTATTATTTCCCCTCTTATCCTCATTATTTTGAGTTGATCCATGTGTGATTAAAGTATTATGAGCCTTGATAATATTTAGGAAGATTTTTTATATTATGATAGTATTTCTAACCAAAACAAGTGGTCCTTCATTTTGAAAGAGATGGTTGTTCTAAAAACACACCATAGAGTTGAGGCTATGCCATAGAAAAAGGGGTTTTTCCATAGTAGTGTTGTTCATAGGAGGTTTTATTGTAGACTTCACTGTGGTGGGTCATTTAGGAGGTTTTCACTACGGTATATCAAACCACATTGTAGATCTTATTTTTACATTACTTATAAATATCCAATTGAGTATCCAGTAATCAATAGTTACTCTGTCTAAATTGGTTTTACAAAATGAATTGAGGTAATTCATTTTGAGTTGATTTTATTCTTCATTTTATATTTTAATAGTGGAATTGAAGAGGCTTAAATGGGGGGGGGGGGTTTATATGTATAAAAAATACTATGAATATACCAATATTATTATCATCAGTTGGCCTCATTATACTGCTCTAAAGGATTATAGAAATGACTCAAAACTATGTACCTTTTTTTATACCATTGAATTATGAGTTCCAGTGAGGTTTTATGATTCAGTCTTCCTTTTACACTACATAGGTCATTCTTAGATGTTTTCCATGCCACAATTGTTCTCCTCTATTCCATGGTGATCTATTTCAGTTCACTTATGCACTATGTTTCTCCCATCACACCACTTCACCATAACGCTCTTTACCTATGTCTTGGTTTCCAACTCCATGCCGCAACAACTTACTTGTGTTGTGGAGCCTCCCATAGAGACTTGTTCCTTTATGGTTATTCTAGCAGTTGGCCATAGGAGTCCTTGGAGGGTGATTGAATTCAAATTGGTGTATGAAAATTGTTCGGGTGATGGAATCTTCGATGTAATTTAACGTTGGATTTTAAAACCATGAGGTTGGAAGTTACTTACCATTTTAGTCCTTGTATATGATGTTAGCATGATATGTTTTTTAAGCTTGTTTTACCCATTATTGGTATGAGTTGCATGTGAATGTGTGAATGGCCCTAGGGATTTCTTGATTATGACCATGAGATTGTGTGTGTATCCAGACATGTATTCTTGATATTCCTTTCTATTCCTTACTGCGAAATGTATTTCTTATGGTGTTTCATAGCTTGTGGAAATATGTTTTTAGTATCAATAAAATCTTGTGGATCCATGAGTTTAGAGTGATGTGGTCCAAATTATTTAAATGAAGGCATGGATATCCCTATATAGGGATGTAAATAAGTGGTAGGATACCCAACATGATGAATTCCAAACACCCTTAATGGAGGGTGGGTCTATCCCTATAGAGGGATGTGCATAGGTGGATGACAAGAAGATACAAGTTTGATGTTCCTATGGGCTTGGTTCATGGGGTAATTAAAATAATTAGATGGTCGGGGATCGACTTTATGGAATGTATTTCATCCCCCAAATAGCGGCACTTCCAGAATACCTCCGCCCGATTACATCCATAAACCTAATCACTGCCGACGCTATCTCTTCACCCCAAGGTATCTGTAACACCTGATACCTTTATGTTATATAAATCATCAAAGGAATCTTTTTCTACACACAACACTTGCTTGTCTTACTTTACACGAAATTGCAAGCTTCCTCGATAGCTTGCGTCGTACGCAATACCGAGTTTCACTAAACAATGATATACTATTAAAATATTATTAAAACTAGCCGTTATGAATAGTAATAACCACTTTTTAAAATTTTATAAATTTTATTTTTCAAAATGGACTTCATTTTTGGATTCGTAATATCGAAATTATCCTAGGGTGAAATTTTGGTATTTTTCTGAAAACATTCAATTTTTGATCAATAGTGAAACCACTAAGTGGTAGTTAAAAAAAATGAATTTTTCATAAAACATAATTTTACCGCTTCTGTGAGTGGAATTTCAAAAATCTGAGAGACATGGTTGATGTCAGTAAGTAAAATTTGGTTCAATGAGATGAAAATAATTTTTGGTGAATAGTAACTTTTAACTTTTTTTTACCACGGTTAAAAGTAAATAGGGTAATTAAGGGTAAAAATGATATTATTATTACCCTAACACATGTCCTAATTCTATTGGACAAGTGT
The DNA here is from genome assembly GCA_963277665.1 of Viscum album. Lineage (NCBI taxonomy): Eukaryota > Viridiplantae > Streptophyta > Magnoliopsida > Santalales > Viscaceae > Viscum > Viscum album. Next base: position 130,571,800 of record OY728163.1, read on the forward strand.
AAGTCGACCAAAAAAAACCTTAGGAATAAAATATGACCATTTAGGCCCACTTGGATTAGATTAGGACATTTATTATTAATTTATTTAAAGAAGGGTTAAAATAGTTAAAATCAAAGTTTAATAAGTAAATCATTTTTAATATGGGGTTATACATAAGATATATTCGACTATTAATATTCATTATAAAGATAAAAAGCTTTCCTGCATAATGGTATTTTATTTATAATTTTTAGTCATTAAATAATTTAATTTATTTGTGACAGAATGATGATGCAGTAATTACCATAATAGTAAAAAATTAGAATAATTGATATTATAAATACCCAAATAAGTGTAATTTGAGACTTTTTATGAATTACACTAATTTTATAGGTTAATATGACATGTTAATATTGATTTAATTAACTGTTTTCGAACTAATCATTCTGTTATGATTTCCACAAAAATCAATTACTAAATAGTGTCAAAATTGACATAAAATAGTTTTTAAAACAAATATTATATTATTAATTGTTATTTTATTCCTAAAAATCTAAAGTTCGGCCAATGACTTAGATAAGGTTATATATATTAATAATAAACAACTTGGGGTTCGTTTTCCTGCTTATAGTAAGTTTATTAAACTTATAGTATAAGAACACAAGAAGACACAGTAAAAGTAAAATTATTTAACTTAATGTTAAATCTACATGAAAAGGTTAAAAAAGGAACCTAAACTTGTCTAAATTCTATTTTATGAGATTCTTTCGACCCATCCCCACCTTAGACTAGAAATAAATCAATTTGGAGCTATTTAAAACCGAACTTGACTTTATAATATAATAATATTTTAGTTATTCCAAAGGTGCCCCTCTCCTCCCTTATAAAAGGGCACCTCCTCCCTCTCTTCCTCACACCACTTTGAGCCTTCAATCTCGGCAAAACCCTGACTCTTTCACCTCTCCACTTCCCTAGAGACATCGTAGAGGTTATGGTCTTCTTCAAAGACCTATTTTAGTGCCCTAAAAGGAGGTCTCAAAGATGCACTTCAAAGAAGAGGTAATATCCGTTACCGATTCTTTCATCTTTATTTCTTCTTACACTCCTTATTCTTTAGTTTTTTAATTATGAAGTAATAACATCAGTATAACTAATATACTTATATGTTATTATATGTATTAAACAACCCTATTTCACCATCTATCCATCAGACAGAAAAAGAAATCACCGCGCGTGCGTACGTACGGAATATCGTCTCCACGCCATGGTGTAATCTATTTTCCACCACCAACTTACTTGGATGGGTATAATGGTGTAAATAACGACTATATATGAATATTATAAATTGATACTAATTCTGAAATAGTATATATACACTCCAATACAATTCCACGATCATAGGAACGATATCATCACTCGTGCGTACGTACGGAATACCGTCTCCACGATGTGATGCGACTCGTTCTACATGATCTTTATTTCATAATGATTATATAAATGAATTTAATGAATGAATATTATATATATTAAACTAATACCATTCTGGAAATTAGGTATCTATAACCTAAAGAGAAGAATAAGAATTTATTCGACAAAACAAGCATAAGAACTAAAAGTTATAAACACCCGAATAACAAATAGCAATGAAATATTACTACTAAGAAGCTAAGAATATGACCAAATATGATATCATAAAAATAAGAATGATTCTTTAATAAGTCGATAACATTATTTAAATCATTATACAGGAGGTTCGGACACGTACAAAGCATATCGGACCTAAGGTAAGGGAAATATCACAATCTCATTTTTATCCGAGATTGTATATACTTTGAAATTTATTGGGGGTATTTTATCATCCACATCCATGTTTACTCAATATGTAATATTTACATCATTCTACAATAGTTTATATCCAATTTTACCCTTTGGTGAGTTTTTATGAAAAGATATTAAATGAATCTTTTGTCGTTTTTCGTACGAGGTACTTTTTGACTTTTCCGACAAAAGTACGAAGAATGTTTTTTTAACTTATACGGCATGAATGGATTTTTAAAACATTATTTCCAAGAAGGTTCCTTTAAAAGTTTTCAAGTTTATTTTTAATCAAATTCTTTTAGTTTATAATTGTACGACATGTTAAGAAAGGAACAGTGTTTTTGAAACAGAAAGGATATTTTCCTCAAGAATGAAGTTCAAGTGTTTTATCAAAATTATTTTCCATCTAAGATAATAAAGGGTTCTGTTTTTATCCCTATTATTACATTGATTTGATTATGTTGTGATGTAATTATATATTTATGAATTTCTTTATCTTATATGAATTGTTTGATGATGTCACGATATTTAAGATTCCCATTTTTATTACATGGGTTATGCAATGATTTATGATTTATGATTTTGTGGCACACATAAGAATGGTATCATTATGAGATGGGTGGGACCTATATCTCTCTCCAATGCATTGGTTAAAGATTTTATATCTCATGAGATAGACATGGCTGGAACGGTAGGTTATACCTGTTCAGTGAAACAAGACTGAAATGAGGGTGACTCGGTTCAGAAAGGGACTTTGTCCACTAAGATAGTCTTGGAAATGAGTCTTGACTAATAAGAAATGATTCTCTATTATTATGTGTGTATTCCACAAAGTTTCATGTTTTAAGTTATGATTATTGGGATTACATTTCACTACTATGATTTATCCCATGTTATGAAATTATGAGCCCTTTTGCAGGTTAAGATTTCCAAAATTTTATGTTCTTATGAATATGATGTGATTGATATTTCTTTTGTTTATCCTTACTGAGCATTTGAGCTCACCCTTTTGTATGTTTTATTTCCCCAGGTCAGGAAGAAGGTTATTAAGTAGAATATGCCAAGAAGGGACTCTAGATATGATGAAATAAATGGGAGGCAAAGTAGATGATTTATGAACCAGTTGTTTATGTTTCCCAGTTTCTAAAGACATTATACCTATATGGTCCTTTCTTGGTTTTGTTATATGTTGTAATAAGTGTGCTTCAATTCTGAAGTAATAACAATGTATGTAAAGTATGGGTCATTATAGTTGGTATCAGAGGAAAGGTATAGTCAACCTTTGGAAACTAGGATGTGAAAGCCTTAGTAAGAACCCTATGGATAAGTCTAAGCATAGAACACAATATTAGTGTTTTAGAAATGGCCATGAATAACCTAGGATAAGACCTTAAGTGTGAAATTTTATTCTTGGTTATGTGGTTTTCCTATTATAATTAGTGTTTCTCACACTATTCTTCTTGGTTTTAGTCAATGGCTAGAAGCCGAAGGAATCGTGTTAATGTGGAATGCGACGGGCAATGAAATGATTGTCCCCCTAAGCAACCAAACTTTATGGGAGTTGGAATGAAAAATCTTGTAGCCATGCTCACACAACTTTCTCAAACTATGAATCATGCAGGACATCCAAAAGAGCAAAGGAAGGAGCAACATTCTGTTGAATCCTTCATGAGACAGCGTCAACCTTCATTCAACAGGTCTACTGATACATTAGTTGCTGAACAATGGATTAGTACTACTGAAAAGATATTTTCAGTTCTTCAATGTTCTGAGCATGATAAAGTCATCTTAGCAGTGTATCGTTTCTAAGGTGATGCTGATCAATGGTGGAATCTTATTAAGAATACGAGGCAAAGGGATGAAATTGAGTCCATGGAATGGGATGAGTTCAAGAACTTATTTTTCAATAAGTAATTCCCTCGTATTCTCCGAACAATGATGGAGAAAGATTTTCTTGAACTGAAGCAATAGGATGATGAATATGTTGGTACCTATGAAGCAAATTTTACAAGACTTGCAAGGTACGCTTCTGGTATTATTATCCAACCTGAGAGTAAGATCGATCGATTCTTTAGTGGCTTAAAACCAATTCTTAAAAGGGCCTTAGCCATAAGGGACTTCAATAGCTATGAGGAAATCGTTCGATGTGCTCTCAATGTTGAGATGGAGATTGGAGTAACCCATCAGTCATATGGGCTTGATAAGAAGAGGAAAATAGAATTCAAAGAAAAATCTAAAGAGCACACTGAAAAGAAGATGAGCTTTCCCTTATGCTCAAAGTGTGGAAAGAAACATGAAGGGAGTTGTCTTAAAAGGACAAGTAAATGTTTCAAATGTGGAAAGGAAGGTCATCGGGCACTTGAATGCCGCGATGATGGGAAGAAGCTGTCTAATGATGCAAACAAAGGAAGGGATACACAGAATGAACTTACTACACTTCAATGCTTCAAGTTCAAGGAGATGGGACATTATGCCAATAAATGCCCTAATCCAAGGGTTGATGATGATGGTCAATGTCAACAAACTCTTAAGGATAAAGACAAAGGAAAGTCACATGCAATTTCTATCAGCAATGTGGAGTACGATAACGATGTGGTGAAAGGTACACTTACCATCCACTCTAAAGTATCAAATGTTTTATTTGATTCTAGATCCACCCACTACTTTATTTCTGAAGAACTTTCTAAGGGTATCATTGTATTACCTCAACAATTAGATGTTGAGTTAGCTATGACAACACCTAATGGCACAATAGTCGCATCAAAAGTTTATAATTATTCTCCGATTAAAGTTTGTGGGAAAGTGCTTCCTGCAAATCTTGTGATCCTTCCTATAGTGGAATTTGATGTGATTCTTGGCATGGATTGGCTTTCTCTACATGGAGCTCATATCAATTTCCAAAGAAGGGAAGTCACATTTCAGATTCCAGATCAATCTATGATCGTCTATCGATGCAAGGATGAACATAACCTTCCAGTGGAAATTTCTTCCATTTTATGGGTATTGATTCCACTAAATTAAGGTTATTTATCTCAAATGGCTGGTGAGAAACTCACGATTAAGAATATACCCATTGTATGGGAGTTTGATGATGTCTTTCTGGAGGAATTACCGGGTCTTCCACTGAATCGTGAAGTTGATTTTTCAATAGAACTCGTACCGGGGGCTTTGCCTATTTCAAAGACACCTTATAGAATGGCCCCAATTGAGTTGCAGGAATTGAAGAAGCAACTCCAAGAGAATCTTGATAAGGGGTTCATACACCCTAGTGCGTCACCTTGGGGAGCACCTATTCTATTTGTTAAGAAGAATGATGGATCAATGAGACTCTGCATTGATTATCGAGAACTTAACAAGATTACTATCAAGAAAAAATATCATCTCCCGCAAATTGATGACATATTTGACCAACTACGCAGAGCTCAATACTTTTCCAAGCTTGATCTTCGTTCAGGGTATCATCAATTAAGGGTCAAAAGGGAGGATATACCAAAGACGGCTTTCTGTACAAGGTATGGACACTATGAATTTATAGTGATACCATTTGGTCTTACTAATGCCCCTGCTATCGTCATGGATCTAATGAATAGATTCTTTAGAGACTATCTTGATCAGTTTGTGGTAGTCTTTATAGCTGATATTCTTGTCTATTCAAAGAGCAAGGAAGAACATGAAGATCACTTGAGAATTATATTGAAGACCCCGAGAAAGGAGAAGCTTTATTCCAAATTTACCAAGTGTGAATTTTGGCTTCAAAAAGTTGAATTTTTGGGTCACATAATCTCAAAGGAGGGAATATTTGTGGATCCAGCAAAATCAGACGTTATCGAAAGATGGTCGAGCCCAACAACAGTAACCGAGATCCGAAGTTTTCTTGGTTTGGATGGATATTATCGACGTTTTGTGAAAGATTTTTCATGATTATCTAATCCACTCACCAAGCTGACTCGGAAAGGAGTTAAGTTTGTTTGGACGGAGGAATGTGAAGAGTGTAGGTTCCGGGCACAGCGGAAGTGCGTTGGTAGGTTTGACCAACTTTAATTTTAACGTTAAAAAATGTTCAATCCGAGATCTGTCACGATATAAAACACCGAATCTTCGGAATAGAATGAAGAACTAAAAGAAAAGAAGAGTCCCAGAACCCTAGAGGAGGATCATCATATGTTGATTATAATTAATTTAATTAATTCATAAGAATTACCTTGTTGGAATTCTTTCTTTGTTGATGTTTCTGATCATGATTCAGTGATCCGTCGTTGCGTCGTAGAATCCAAGTGTTGGATTCCTCTAGCGGTGATCCACACGTGTGTCACGTATCTCCAGACATCACTGAAGATATCTCTGGGTGCTAGCGCGGAAGAACCTTCGCTAGCGATGTCCGCCTTCGACCGCCTTGATCCGGTGGAGGATCTTGCTCTCGTAACTTGAGGGCGTTCTTGGTGGAAAGGGAATTATCTCTTGGCTTGAGAGTATTTCCAAATCCGTTGTGCACAATAATGGCTCTCCAAAAATGTTGGGTTTGCGAGGATATTTATCATCAGGTTTGAGGTTAATAGAGTTATGACAATAAATAAACACATTACGCGTTTTATTTATTTCATTAACTCTTATTGAAAACCCCCATGTCGAATTATTAATTCCTTGACATGCGCCCATGCTGGTTATAATAAATATCATTTAATAAAACAATATTAAATCCTCAAAATCCCAATTGAAAAAACTACACGGCGTGTAATAATTAATACACAGCGTGTACTTGTTTTCCATAAAACTACGCAGCGTGTATATTTAATATACACGGCGGGTACTTTTATTTTCCATTTTTTTCCACCACATTTATTAGACCTTGAGTAATGACTATTTATTTCTTAAATAAATGTAACTGCATTACTCGCTAATAAATATATTATTTTATCCATAGTAAATTCTCTCGAATAACTAGTGTCAAAATAAATGCGATCAGACATCCTTAAATAATTATTAAACCACAGTTGGGAATAATATTTATTTAACTTGTTAAATTAATATTTAACTGAGATACATGGACACACTTAGTGTGTGACCCTCTAGGCCTCTTTCTCAGTGGCATTAGGCTGAGCCTGCCTAAAGTCCAAGGTTAGCATCTAGCAACACGCCAAGGCACCCATAGAGAAAGAAGTTAACGCCGCAAGGGCGTGTCACCTCCTACGAACGCTTACCGTGTAATATAATTCCTTTGTCTCGATATCTCCAATCAAGCGGGTTTCATGCTAGTTCCATCAACCCATGTGCTTGATTATTCTTTCGTTGACTTCCCGGAATTGAACTTGCCCATACCTTACCATGGCCATGGATTTATTTAGGCTATATCAATTCCCTCAAAGGGCCTGAGATATCTACTTCCGTTATAGAATGGAAGGGACAAATCCTTTCTCGCATTATCTATTAATGCGGTATTACTCGTGATGCACCCAACGTATCCTACCTCACTGCGAACAGTGTGTCGTCACAGTTTTCGTCAATACATCTAAGTGCGCGAGTTGTAATACCCATTAATAATAATCTTAAAGTCTAAGGATCAATACACACATCCGTATATAGGAACATCCAATGACACTATGAAATGTGGATTTCCTACTGGCGGGTCTCATTCTCATAATATCATCCTGGATAATACCAAGGGCAAACACCATGAGAAGGTGCCTCAAAGTTTTATGAGTTCTCACCCCTAATGAGCTGTATTATTTGTGTCCCTCAAATAATATCATCCGGCCATAGAACATACATTCAAGAACAGTGTTATGGAACTTTCAGGTTCTCATCATAGTAGGGATCCTCTACGACCCTTTAATGAAATAGCTGTCCTTAGGACATTATCACATGACATGTCACGCAGAAGAACAATCAAGATGTGATAAGGATTTTATTTAATGAATAAAGTACAAAGTAGTTGGTTCTAGACCACCAACTCCAATAGACTCCCACTTGGACTAGAGCCAACTACTAACAACCTTTAACCCGCTAGCTCTCAAATGATATTCATGCTTCGGCTGAGATAGGCCTTTAGTCATGGGGTCCACCACGTTCTCTTCCGTGGACACTCTGCTCACTGTAACTTCACCCCTTTGATAGAAATCCCTCAAGAGGTGATTCTTCCAGAGTATGTGCTTTGTCCGTTGATGTGACCTTGGTTCTCTTGCAAGAGCCACCGCTGCAGTATTATCACAATAAAATGTAATGGGATCTTTACTTCTAGGCACCACATCAATCTCCTGGACAAAGTTACGAATCCAAACGGCTTCTTTGGCTGCATCAGAAGCCGCTATATACTCGGACTCCGCTGTAGAATCGGCGACAACTGGCTGCTTTGAACTCTTCGAACTCACAGCTCCTCCATTGAGACAGAAAACATATCCAGATTGCGACTTCAGATCATTCTGATCTATTTGAAAACCAGCATCAGCATACCCTCTGATGACAAGCTCCTCGTCTCCTCCATACACCAAGAACATATCCTTAGTTCTTCTCACATACTTAAGGATAGTCTTAACAGCAGTCCAATGCTGTTCTCCTGGATCTGCATGATATCTGCCTACCATGCTCAGTGCATAGGCAACATCAAGCCTGGTACATACATGGCATACATGATGGATCCTATAGCCAAAGCGTATGGGATCTTTCTCATCCTATCTTTCTCCTGTTGTGTCTGGGGACACATTTTCTTAGAAATATGTAATCCATGTGACATTGGAACGAATCCCCTCTTTGATTTTTCCATACTAAATCTCTTTAGTATCTGGTCAATGTATGTACCCTGACTTAGTCCAAGCAGCCTCTTGGATCTATCACGAATGATCTTGATCCCTAGAATGTAGGCTGCTTATCCTAAGTCCTTCATGGAGAAACACTTGTTCAACCAGTCCTTAACTGACTGTAAGGCTGGTACGTCGTTTCCAATAAGCAGTATGTCATCAACATATACCACTAAGATGACGACCGCATTCCCATTAAACCGCTTATAAACACATGGCTCACATTCATTCTTAATGAAACCAAATTCCTTTATGGCTTCATCAAATCAAATGTTCCATGACCTGGATGCTTTCTTTAATCCATAAATGGATTTCTGCAACTTGTAAACCCGTTTGGATTCACCTGGTGTCATAAACCCTTCTGGTTGTGTCATATAGACATCTTCCTGAACGTTCCCGTTAAGGAATGCTGTTTTGACATCCATCTGCCAAATCTCGTAGTCATGGTAAGCTGCTTTGGCAAGTATGATTCTTATGGATTTAAACATGGCAACTGGCAGGAAGGTTTCATCATAGTCAATTCCTTGACGCTTTCTGAATCCTTTAGCCACTAGCCTTGCTTTATAGGTGCTAACTTGACCTTCCATGTCCAGCTTTCTTTTGAATACCCATTTGCATCCAACAGGCTTTACATCAACTGGCTCATCAACCAGAACCCAAACTTGGTTCTGATACATGGAATCCATCTCAGAATTCATAGCTTCTAGCCATCTTGCAGCTTCTGAGCTTTCTACTGCTTCCTTGTAGGAGACAGGTTCATCATTGTCCAACAATAATGATTCACCATCCTCGATGACTAGGAAACCAAATCTCTCTGGTTCCCTTACCTCTCTTGAGCTCCTACGCAGTACTTGTGTTTCTAGAACCTCTTCCACGGGGACCTGTGGAACTTGTTCCTGTACCAACTCAGTTGTATCTTGAGCATCAACTTCTTCGAAGTCAATCTTACTCCCACTATCCTTCTTGAGGATGTGCTCCCTCTGAAGAAAGACGGCTTGTCTGGCGACAGTCAATTTCTTGTCTTGGGGGTTATATAGCTAATATCCTTTTGTTTCCTTGGGATATCCTATAAAGATACACTTCGTGCCCCGAGGTTCTAGTTTGTTGCCTGAGAAGGCCTTAACAAACGCCTCGCATCCCCATACACGTGTGTGCGACAAAGTGGGTTTCCTTCTATTCCATAACTCGGATGGAATTCCATTTTCCGCCTTAGTTGGTACTCGGTTTAATGTGTATGCTGCAGTTTGTAATGCATATCCCCAAAAGGATAATGGAAGATCCGCATGACTCATCATCGACCTCACCATGTCCAACAAGGTGAGGTTCCTCCTTTCACTAACACCGTTCCACTGTGGTGTATAAGGAGGAGTGAGCTGAGATAGAATCCCAGACTCCCGTAGAAGATCGATGAACTCTTGGTTCAGATATTCTCCACCTCGATCCGATCGAAGCTTCTTTATCTTCTTACCAAGTTGATTCTCTACTTCATTCATGAATTCTTTAAATTTCTCTAAGGACTCTGACTTATACCTCATTAAGTAGACATAGCCATATCTACTCAAATCATCAGTAAAAGTAATAAATTAAGAATATCCACCTCTAGCTTCTACTGGAAATGGTCCACACACATCTGTGTGTACCAATCCTAGAAGCTCTGTGGCCCTTTCACCTTGTCCACCAAAAGGCGGCTTGGTCATTTTTCCTTGTAAACAAGTGTGACATCTATCAAGTGGTTTTATCTTAATAGAGTCTAAATAGCCATCTTGGCAGAGCTTTGTCAAGTGCTTCTCGTTCACATGACCAAGGTGGTGATGCCATAACTGGGTGATGTATGAGTCATGTGAGTTTGTTTCGTTATCGATTGCCAACACTTGGTTTTCGTAATTTAATACATACAAACCATTATTAAAATGTTCCATACCATAACATACGTTGTTCTTATAAAAGAGACAAACCTTATTTCCAAACTTGAAAATAAATCCATCCATATCCAAACAAGATACAGAAATTATGTTCTTGGTAACACTAGGCACAGAATAACAGTTTTGTAAAACCAAAATCATTCCAGTTGGCAATGAGAGGTGATAGTCGCCAATAGCCAACGCAGCCAGCCTTGCGCCATTGGAAGCTCGAAGATCCACCTCTCCTCTGCCGTTCTTTCTAAATCTACTTGGTTCCTGCATTTGAATACAGATGTGAGCCCCACAAGATGTATCTAATACCCAATGTGTAGAAATAGAAAGATTTCACTCGATAACGAACGCACCTTTAGTGTCCCCACACTTCTGGGTGCAGTTCATCTTCTAGTGGCCCTGCTTGCCACATGAAAAACACACTGCTTCCCATTCCTTGCCCTACCTCTGGATCTTCCCCTTCTTGGAGGGACGGTGCTCGGGGGCCTCAGACCGTTTATAAGTCTTTGGCCCCTTTGCCTTGTCCTTCCTTTTCTTGTTCACCATAAGGACCGCGGGTTTGTCACGCCCCATGTCCTTATCTACCTGGCGAATCAAGGTCAGAAGCTCTGATAGACTCTTCTCATTGCCGCTCATGTTATAGTTGACAATGAAGCTAGAGAAGGTCTTGGGCAATGATGATAGGATGAGATCTGTATGCAACTCATCTGGGAATTTAATCCCTAAGATGTCCAAGCGTTCAATGTAGCCAATAAGCTTGACCACATGAGGCCCAGCTGGCGCAGACTCTCCAAGCTTCGTGGTAAACAAAGCATTGGAGATCTCATACCTCTCCTGTCTCGCCTTCTCTTGGTAGAGATCTTTAAGGTGAGACATCATGCTATACACATCCATGTTTTCATGTTGCTTCAAGAGCTCATTAGACATGGCCGATAGCATGAAACACTGGACATCTGTGGAATCATCCATGTGTTTCATGTAGAGAGATAATTCATCATCACTAGCCTCTTTCCCCGACGCAACTGGAATAGGCTCTTCCAGTACATATAATTTCCTTTCGTGGCAAAGGACGACGTGTAAACGCCTCTACCACTCTTGGAAATTGGTGCCAGTGAGAAGGTTTTATTTTTGAGTATAGTGCGCAATGATATGTTTGAAGTCATTTTCTTGTCGTTTCTACAATTTATGATGAGCAAAGGTTTAGTACTTTATTATAAAAATTGAGACAAATAAATAAATTAATACTTATTAGTCTCCCACTATTTTATCAAAATCCAATAGCCCTCACCATTGACTTCAGAATATTCTATTGCGTGAATATTCTAGTGGAAAGGATCCATATTGCCCTTTGCATTACCCCAACTAGGGTTGGTCAAGCAACGTGAAGGGTTTTAGGTAGGCATTCAAATGCCAACTTCATTAACCCGCAGATCCCTGATCCGCTGAGTGGACTCCCCAATCCTGAAATCCTTTTTTGGATTTCCTCAACCTTTGCCTCTTGGTCACACCAAGTCCTGCTATGGCAGTCAACCCTTGATGCGAACCAAGTCAAGTCAACCCAAAACCTTGAATTAGAATTCCCCGATAATTGAAAGCACCCCAACTAGGGTTGGTCAAGCACTTTGAACTATGGTTCGATTCTAACCATGATTATGGAAGGCTATGCCGACTTAATATTTATTTTGAGGGATTTTATCCTTATACGTAAATTTCCATTTTATTATCTTTGATTACATGCTTATTAATATTAAGTGGGATATACTTAAGTGATTAACCATGTCTAAGATAATATTTACGTATAAGCCAATTTTATTTTAGTTCCATCTTGCATGCTCGTTTAATTCATTAATTGTGTGATCATGACAACACACCCACAATAAATAAACCATGCAACTAACAGAAATAAAATAAATGGTATGATCATGAGCTTTTCTATTGGTTAGTTTATCTAGCGGTTGATAAACTAACCCAAGACCTAGGGGAGAAACACCTTGAACCTTTCGGGTTCGTGTTTACAGCTTTCCACCTGTCCACCTTTGTATCTCCTTAGATTGGTTTCATCTTGGCTCCTGACTTGAGTCGCCTCCACTAGCTTGGGAGCTCCATCAATTACATATGCATTTATCTCACACGCAGGTGAGGGGAAAAAAGGGGTTTTTACATAAAAGAATCCTTGGGCGCGCAGGCCCTACATATTAATGAGGAGATGGCTCGCAGGAAAACAAATTTAATTTAAATAAATAAATTAAAAAAAACCATTCACATACAAAGGTCTCGGTCTAGCTCATGATCATCCATACATGCAATGATATTTACGCATAAATAAAAATAGCATTCAATTATTTAATCGTTTTTGTTTAAGATAAATCACGCTCGAATCAATTAATTATCTTTAATTAATCAATCCTTTTATCTTAAATACCTTTTCTGAATTTCCTTGATATTCTCATCCATCATAATTTTAAACAAATAAATTCATTTAAAATTATCCTTTTACACAACTTGTACCTTGGAGGCAACCCGGCGAATTCCCATTTATTATGCAGATGTTAAATTAAACACATATATATAAAACACCTATCACGTGTTGTGCCTCAGCTTTACGCCTGCACCATGGTACACGTCTCAAGGGTTTGTATAATATAATAATAAATTTTAATAAATCTGTGTAATTTGGGTGAGTACACGGCGTGTATTTCCGACTACACGGCGTGTACTTTTTCTTCATCATCCATCCGAAGTACACGCCCGGGGATAGGGCGTGTTAATGTACTTCGGAAATTTTCGGAGTACACGACATGTACAGTGGGATACACGCCGTGTAGTTTCCGCGTTACATGGTTTCCAGCTGGTCAGGCTATGTACGGAGTACACGACCCAACCCTAACCCGAAGGTACTACACGCCGTGTTCATTGGACCACACAGCATGTATTCCGGAAACCGTGTGCCACCTGTTTCTGGTCAACACACGGTGTCTTAAATTCATAGAAAGAATCCAATACACGGCCTGATTTGGTGGATCAGTCAATGCATTGAACCTAGACTACACGGTGTGTACTTCCGAATACACGCCGTGTATTCTGGTGTTATACGGCAAGAAACATTTTTCTCCTCCGGATGAGTTCCTCTATTTTATTTTCATCAAAATTAAAAGAAAAATCTATTTCTGTGAGGTTAACGAGAAACGAGAGAGGAGGAACAGATCTCGATATTTAGATTTCCAGAATGATTAAACATGAATTGAAATAACTAAATTATTAAATGCGTAAATCACCAACAAAGAAAATAAATAATTATAACCAACGATATGACCGCTCTGATACCACTTGTAGGTTCCGGGTGCAGCGGAAGCGCGTTGGTAGGTTTTCCCAACTTTAATTTTAACGTTAAACAACGCTCAATCCGAGATTCGTCATGATATAAAATGCCGAATCTTCGGAATAGAACGAAGAACGAAAAGAAAAGAAGAGTCCCGTAACCCTTGAGGAGGATCATCATATGTTGATTATAATTAATTTAATTAATTCATAAGAATTACCTTGTTGGAATTCTTTCTTCGTTGATGTGTCCGGTCACGATTCGGTGATCCGTCATTGCGTCCTAGAATCCAAGTGTAGGATTTCTCTAGCGGTGATCCACACGTGTGTCACGTATCTCCGTACATCACCGAAGAGATCTACAGGTGCTAGCGTGGAAGAACCTTCGCTTGAGATGTCTGCCTTCGACCACCTTGATCCGGTGGAGGATCTTGCTCTCGTAACTTGAGGGCGTTCTTGGTGGAAAGGGAATTCTCTCTTGGCTTGAGAGTATTTCCAAATCCGTTGTGCACAACAATGGCTCTCCAAAAATGTTGGGGTTGTGAGGATATTTATAATCAGGTTTGAGGTTAATAGAGTTATGACAATAAATAAACGCGTTACACGTTTTATTTATTTCAATAACTCTTATTGAAAACCCCCATGTAGAATTATTAATTCCTTGACATGCGCCCACGCTGATTATAATAAATATAATTTAATAAAACAATATTAAATCCTCAAAATCCAAATCGGAAAAACTACACAGTGTGAAATAATTAATACATGGCATGTACTTGTTTTCCATAAAACTACACAGCGTGTATATTTTATATAGACGGCGTGTACTTTTATTTTCCATTTTTTTTCCACCACATTTTTTAGACCTTGAGTAATGACTATTTATTTCTTAAATAAATGTAACTGCATTACTCACTAATAAATATATTATTTTATCCACAGTATATTCTCTCGAATAACTAGTGTCAAAATAAATGCGATCAGACATCCTTAAATAATTATTAAACTACAGTCGGGAATAATATTTATTTAACTTGTTAAATTAATATTTAACTGAGATACATGGACACACTTAGTGTGTGACCCTCTAGGCCTCTTTCTCAGTGGAATTAGGCTGAGCTTGCCTAAAGTCCAAGGTTAGCATCTAGAAACACGCCAAGGAACCCATAGAGAATGAAGTTAACGCCGCAATGACGTGTCACCTCCTACGAACTCTTACCGTGTAATATAATCCCTCTGTCTCGATATCTCCAATCAAGTGGGTTGCATGCTAGTGCCATCAAATCATCTGCTTGATTATTCTTTCTTTGACTTCCCGGAATTGAACTTGCCCATACCTTACCAAGGCCATGGATTTATTTAGGCTATATCAATTCCATCAAAGGGCCTGAGATATCTACTTCCGTTATGGAACGGAAGGGACAAATCCTTTCTCACATTATCTATTAATGAGGTATTACTCGTGATGCACCCAACGTATCCTACCTCGCTGCGAATAGTGTGTCATCACAGTTTTTGTCAATACATCTAAGTGCGCGAGTTGTAATACCCATTAATAATAATATTAAAGTCTAAGGATCAATACACACGTCCGTAGATAGGAACATCCAATGACACTATGAAATGTGGATTTCCTATTGGCGGGTCTCATTCTCATAATATCCTCCTGGATATTACCAAGGGTGCACACCATGAAAAGGTGCCTCAAAGTTTTATGAGTCCTCACCCCTAATGACCTGTATTATTTGTGTCCCTCAAATAATATCATCCGGCCATAGAACATACATTCAAGAATAGTGTTATGGCACTTTCGGGTTCTCATCATAGCAGGGATCCGCTACGACCCTTTAATGCAATAGCTGTCCTTAGGACATTATCACATGATATGTCACACAGAAGAACAATCAAGATGTGATAAGGCTTTTATTTAATGAATAAATTACAATGTAGTTGGTTCTAGACCACCAACTCCAACAAAGAGAATTTCAAGGAGTTGAAAAGAAGGTTTTCCAGTGCACCTGTGCTCACACTGCCTTGTAGTGGAGAAAGGTTTGTGATCTACAGTGACGCATCCAAGAAGGGATTGGGGTGTGTTCTTATGAAAAATTATATGGTGATAGATTATGCCTCATGACAGTTGAAAATACATGATCAAAATTACCAAACTCGTGATTTGGAGTTAGCTGCGGTAATCTTTGCATTAAAGATTTGGAGGCATTATCTTTATGGGGAAAGGTGTGACATTTATATTGATCATAAAAGTTTAAAGTATATATTCACAAAAAAGGAGCTGAATATGCTCCAAAGAAGATGGTTGGAGCTGGTTAAGGATTACGACTGCTCAATCCATTACCACCCTGGGAAAGCAAACAAGGTGGCAGATGCATTAAGTCGACAAGACCATGCTAGTTTATCCATGACGAGGATCACAAAAGATCCAATATTTATGGATTTAAAAAGGATGGATCATGGAATTATAATGAAAGGGGAAAAATCGTATCTTTCTCAAATTAATGTTCAACCATCTATTAATGTGAAGATTAAAGAGGCACAAAAAGAAGATGTCGAGTTACAAAAGAAGGTGAGAAATGTTCCTGAATTCATCCTTGATTGTGATGGGATAATAAAGTTCAGGAATCGGGTTTGTGTTCCTCCCATCCACGAATTAAAGGAGTTGCTGGATGAGGCTCATAGTTCTTCATTCTCTATTCTTCCTGGAAGCACGAAGATGTATAGGGACCTGAAAGAATACTTCTAGTGGGATGGAATGAAAAGAGATGTTGTTGAATATGTCTCTCGATTCTTGGTTTTTCAACAAGTTAAAGATGAGTGACAGAAGTCTAAGGGGATATTACAACCATTACCCATACCCGAATGGAAATGGGAAAACAACACTATGGACTTTGTCACAGGACTTCCTAAAACATCCAAAGGCAATAATTCTATCTGGGTCATAGTTGATCGTCTTACAAAATCTGCACACTTCATTGCTATTAGAGAGGATTTCTCTCTGGATCAGCTTGCCAGGATATATGTAAAGGAAGTGGTAAGATTGCATGGAGTACCACTTTCTATTATATCTGATCGGGATCCGAGATTTACCTCGAAGTTCTGGAGAAGTCTTCAGCATACTCTGGATACAGAGTTGAGTTTTAGCACTTCTTATCATCCTCAGACAGACGGTCAGTCTGAGAGAACAATTCAAACTCTAGAAGATATGTTGAGAGCTTTCTCTATGGATTTCAAAGGTGGTTGGGATCAACACCTACCTTTGGTGGAATTTTCTTATAATAATAGCTTTCACTCCAGTATTCAGATGGCTCCTTATGAAGCTCTCTATGGAAAGAAATGCAGGACTCCAACTTGCTGGGATGAAGTTGGGGAAAGAAAGCTATTAGGACCCGATCTCATTGATGAAATGGCAGAAAAGGTCAGATCTATTCAACAACACATAAGATCAGCTCAGAGTCGACAGAAAAGTTATGCCGACAACTGAAGAAAAGACCTAGAGTTTGAAGTGGGTGATAAAGTGTTCTTACGAATATCTCCCTGGAAGAGGGTTATGAAATTTGGAAAGAAGGGGAAGTTGAGCCCTAGATATATCGGTCCTTTCGAAATACTGGATCGTGTTAGGAAGGTAGCTTACCAATTGGAGCTTCCACCGAATCTCTCTCAAGCTCACTATGTGTTCCATGTATCTCTCCTGAGAAAGTACATACCTGATCCTTCACATGTACTCAGCTCAGAAGTTGTACCACTGGAGCAAGATCTTTCTTATGAAGAGCAACCGATAGAGATTCTGGATCGTAGCGAAAAAGTCCTATGAAACAATACCAATCGATTGGGGAAAGTTTTATGGAGGAACCACTAATTAGAAGAAGCTACATGGGAGCTTGAGGATATGGTGAGGGAGAGGTATCCTCATCTGTTTGTTACAAAGTGACAAATTTCGAGGGTGCAGGGGGTAGAATGTAACAACTGAGACTTTTATGTTATATAAATCATCAAAGGAATCTTTTTCTACACACAACACTTTCTTGTCTTACTTTACACGAAATTTCGAGCTTCCTCGATAGCTTGCGTCGTACGCAATACCGAGTTTCACTAAACAACAATATACTATTAAAATATTATTAAAACTAGCCGTTATGAATAGTAATAACCACTTTTTGAAAATTTATAAATTTTATTTTTCAAAATGGACTTCATTTTTGGATCCTTAATATCAAAATTAGCCTAGGGTGAAATTTTGGTATTTTTCTGAAAACTTTCAATTTTTGATGAATAGTGAAACCACTAAGTGGTAGTTAAAAAAACTGAATTTTTCATAAACCTTAATTTTACCGCTTCTGTGAGTGGAATTTCAAAAATCTGAGAGACACGGTTGATGTCAGTAAGTAAAATGTGGTTCAATGAGATGAAAATAATTTTTAGTGAATAGTAACTTTTTACTTTTTTTACCACGGTTAAAAGTAAATAGGGTAATTAAGGGTAAAAATGATATTATTATTACCCTAAAACATGCCCTAATTCTATTGGACAAGTTTAATTCGACCAAAGACAACCTTAGGAATAAAATATGACCATTTAGGCCCACTTGTATTAGATTAGGACATTTATTATTAATTTATTTAAAGAAGGGTTAAAATAGTTAAAATCAAAGTTTAATAAGTAAATCATTTTTAATATGGGGTTATACATAAGATAAATTCGACTATAAATATTCATTAGAAAGATAAATATATTTCCTACATAATGGTAGTTTATTTATAATTTTTATACATTAAATAATTTAATTTATTTATGACACAATGATGATGCAGTAATTACCATAATAGTGAAAAATTAGAATAATTGATATTATAAATACCCAAATAAGTCTAATTTGAGACTTTTTATGAATTACAATAATTTTATATGTTAATATGACATGTTAATATTGATTTAATTAACTTTCTTAGAACTAATCATTCTTTTATGATTTTCACAAAAATCAATTACTAAATAGTGTCCAAATTGACATAAAATAGTTTTTAAAACAAATATTATATTATTAATTGATATTTTATTCCTAAAAATCTAAGGCTTGGCCAAATGACTTAGATAAAGTTATATATATTAATAATAAACAACTTGGGGTTCGTTTGGCTGCTTATAGTATGTTTATTAAACTTTTAGTATAAGAACACAAGAAGACACGATAAAAGTAAAATTATTTAACTTAATGTTAAATCTACATGATAAGGTTAAAATAGGAACCTAAACTTGTATAAATTCTATTGGATGAGATTATTTCGACCCATCCCCACCTTATCCCCGAAATAAATCAATTTGGAGCTATTTAAAACCGAACTTGACTTTATAATAAAATAATATTTTAGTTATTCCAAAGGTGCCCCTCTCCTCCCTTATAAAAGGGCACCTCCTCTCTCTCTTCCTCACACCACTTTGGGCCTTCAAGCTCGGCCAAACCCTGCCAATTTCGCATCTCCACTTCCCTGGAGCCATCCTAGAGGTTCTGGGCTTCTTCAAAGACCTATTTTAGTGCCCTAAAAGGAGGTCTCAAAGAAGCACTTCAAAGAAGGGGTAATGTCCGTTACCGATTCTTTCATCTTTATTTCTTCTTCCACTCCTTCTTCTTTAGTTTTCTCATTATGAAGTAATAACATCAGTATCAATCATATAATTATATGTTATTATAAGTATGAAACAACCCTATTTCACCATCTATCCATCCTACGGAAAAAGAAATCACCGCGTGTGCGTACGTACGGAATACCGTCTCCACGCCGTGGTGTAATCTATTTTCCACCACCACCTTACTTGGATGGGTATAATGGTGTAAATAATGACTATATATTAATATTATAATGTGATACTAATTCTGAAATAGTATACATACACTCCAATACAATTCCATGATCATAGGAACGATATCATCACTCGTGCGTACGTATGGAATACCGTCTCCACGATGTGATGCGACTCGTTCTACTTGATCTTCATTTCATAATGATTATATAAATGAATTTAATGAATGAATATGATATATATTACACTAATGCCATTCTGTAAATGAGGTATCTATAACCTAAAGAGAAGAATAAGAATTTATTCGACAAAACACGCATAAGAACTAAAAGTTATAAACACCCGAATAACAAGTAGCAAAGAAATATTAGTACTAAGAAGCTAAGAATATGACCAAATATGATATCATAAAAATAAGTATGATTCTGGAATAAGTAAACAACATTATTTAAATCATTATACAGGAGTTTTGGACATGTACAAAGCCTATCAGACCTAAGGTAAGGGAAATATCACAATCTCATTTTTATCCGAGATTGTTTATACTTCGAAATTTACAGGGGTGTATTTTATCATCCACATCCATGTTTCCTCAATATGAAATATTTACATCATTCTACAATAATTTATATCCAATTTTACCCTTCGGTGAGTTTTTAGTAAACGATATTAAAGGAATCTTTTGTCGTTTTTCGTACGAGGTACTTTGTGACTTTTCCGACAAAAGTACGAAGAATGTTTTTTTAACTTATACGGCATGAATGGATTTTTAAAACATTATTTCCAAGAACGTTCCTTTACAAGTTTTCAAGTTTATTTTTAATCAAATTCTTTTAGTTTAGAATTGTACGACATGTTAAGAAAGGAAGAGTGTTTTTGAAGCAGAAAGGATATTTTCCTCAAGAATGAAGTTCAAGTGTTTTATCAAAATTATTTTCCATATAAGATAATAAAGGGTTATGTTTTTATCCCTATTATTACATTGATTTGATTATGTTGTGATGGAATTATATTTTTATGAATTTCTTTATCTTATATGAATTATTTGATGATGTCACGATGTTTAAGATTCCCATTTTTATTACATGGGTTATGCAATGATGTATGATTTATGATTTTGTGGCACACATAAGAATGGTATCATTATGAGATGGTTGGGACCTATATATACCTCCAATGCATTGGGTAAAGATTTTATATCTAATGAGATAGACATGGCTGGAACGGTAGGTTATACTGGTTCAGTGAAATAGGACTGAAACGAGGGTGACTCGGTTCAGAAAGGGACTTTGTCCACTAAGATAGTCTTGGCAATGAGTCTTGACTAATAAGAAATGATTCTCTATGATTATGTGTGTATGACACAAAGTTTCATGTTTTAAGTTATGATTATTGGGATTACATTTCACTACTATGATTTATCCCATGTTATGAAATTATGATCCCTTTTGCAGGTTAAGATTTCCAAAATGTTATGTTCTTACGAATATGACGTGATTGATATTTCTTTTGTTTATCCTTACTGAGAATTTGAGCTCACCCTTTTGTATGTTTTATTTACCCAGGTCAGGAAGAAGGTTATTAAGTAGAATATGCCAAAAAGGGACTCTAGATATGATGAAATAAATGGGAGGCAAAGTAGATGCTTTATGAAACAATTGTTTATGGTTCCCAGTTTCTAAAGACACTATACCTATACGGTCCTTTCTTGGTTTTGTTATATGTTGCAATAAGTGTGCTTCAATTCTGAAGTAATAACAATGTATGTAAAGTATGGGTCATTATAGTATCTCTCTAAGCATTCTCTGCAATAGGTAAATCTTTAATTATACACTTCTAATCTATTAGTGGAATTTTGTGCATCTATTATTGTTTGTTATTTATTTTTATTTCTCCTAAATAAGATCCGCGTGGTCTACTTCTATTTCTATTTCTCCTATCATTTTCCCTTGCCACAAGACCCTTCTATAAGAGCTGATCATGAGAGTGAGGTTTTCTATTATTTAATGTGATGGGGGCCTTGGGTAGAAGTTCCTTCTAGTGGAATACTTTCCATTTTTAGAGTAAGGCATTATAGTGTGCCATGTGGACAGTAAAAACCCATTTGAGGTGTTGAATAAATGTGGTTCTGTTTTTTATGGGTTATGTTATCTCAATTATGAGAGGTATTGGTTGTATAATGAATATAGTGTTATGCGGGATTTCATGTACAGTGTAGTAGAAATATGATTCATCGATTTCATGTATAATGTGATAACCTATTTCATTGATTTGTATTATTTATTTGTTGTCTCTATTGATAAATGTAAGATGTAGTCTTAGTGTGGTTTTCTTTTGGTAGAATTTTTGTAGTGATACCTCTTCATAAGAATATACATGGTGACATCCTTAGTTTTTTATTTATGTAGTACATGGAATGTGTTCGAAAGGGAAAATGATTTGAGTGACTCTTTGGGATTATATTATGGAGTGAGATGGGTAAGTTGGAAATTGTTATGTCAGTTCCTTATGGCCTATAAGGCATGGTTACAACCTATAGGGGTGTTATGCTGGGATGTGGATGAGTGTGGTTGATGAGATTGGCCATATATCTATTATGTCCTATGGGATTGTGTATAACATTAGGATATTTCTAACTTATAGGGTATTCCTTGGGAGGTATGGTATATGGTCGGATGGGATATGAAAATTGATGATGATTTTCTTATACAAATTTCACCTAGGATGGGGTGTGGGATGTCCCGGGAGGGAGGGGAGTTGTCCACCCCCACCCCCCTTGGACAACCCCCTGGACACCACCCCACCCCCTAGACACTCCCACCCCCCTAGACACTCCCACCCCCATGGACAGCCCCCCTGGACACCACCCCACCCCCTTGGACATCCCCCCTAGATACCCCCCCTAGACACCACACCACCCCACCCACTGGACAACCCCCACTCCCGGAAAACCCCCCTGGGCACAACCCCACCCCCACTGGATAGCCCTCCCACCCCCCCTGGATAGCCCCCCTGGACACCCCCAACCCCCGAACACCCCCAGGATAGCCCCACACCCTTGGACAACCCCCATACACCACCCCCCTAGACACCCCCACCCCCTAGACTCCCCCACCCACTTGGACAGCTCCCCCCCTGGACAACACCCCACCCCCTGGACAACCCTCCCTCCCCCATGGACAGCCCCCCTGGACACCACCCCACCCTCTTGGACAACCCCCACCCCCTGGACAACCCTCCCACCCCTTGGAAATCCCCCACTGGACACCACCCCACCCCCTGGACAACCCTCCCACCCCCTGGATAGCCCTCCCAATAAGTGTAGTTTGATTTGTTTTCTATTTTCATTTTACAATTCAAGTGTCATAATTATATTAATCAACTTGATTTGAATTCTTAATATCCACTCCTTTTAGGTGGTTTTCTTTTTTTACTGGGGATATATGGTACTTTCTGTGGACTTTAGTTTGGGTGTTATGAAATGTACAAACTTTTCACAATATTTCCATTTTTTCCATCAATAACTTATTTAAAAAACTATCTTTACAACTTCTTCATTTTTCATGAAAAGCCTTCACTTTTTAATATCTTTAACAATGTTTTATCAGGTCTATGGTGTCTTCTTGGTCTGTGATAAATGAAAAAATTACAAAACACATCTCACCTAGAATTTTGGCACACACAACTGAATTAATTATTATATCTTTACATTGTATTAATAGTTCACTACATCAACTATTAACACATTACTTTATCGTTTAATTAAATATATTTCCGATTAAACTTTAATATTATTGAATATATTATGATTAAATGAATTATAACAATTCTTTTTACAAAATGGATAGAAGTTGGATGTATGAAACTGATCTGATCTCAAGCGATTTTCAAAACAATTTGAAGAGATTTTTAGATTTTTCATTTCACAATGCTTCAGATAGCGGTCGAATACACTTCACATGTTCTAATTATGTTGGTAGACCTTGGTTGAGTTGTGAAGAAGTCAGATACCACATAACCAATTATGGTTTTCAAGAAAACTACTATGTGTGGTATCATAATGGGGTGAAAATGAAAGCTCATATTTTTGATGATCAAAATTAAAGGATTGGATTGGAGAATTTGTTAGATGACCAATTTCTTTTTATTATTCATCATGAAAAAGAAAGGATTTTGACTCAAGAAGACTTAAATATGAGGATTGATGATGCATCTAATGAAAATGATGATATTGTCAGGGTGAAAAAAATTGACTGTTGCTGCCACGACTCCCGTATATCTACAGTGCGATAAAATGAAAAATTTGGAATTTTTAATCCGATTGTTTCATGGAAAAACTATGTATGATATTTCTAATACAGAAATTAATTACATTATTACCTTATTGAAGGATTTACTTCCAGATAATGTGGATATTCCCTCAAACCACTATATGGCATGGTAGTTAGTTAAGGAACTTGGATATTCAAGAAATAAAATTAATTCTTGACCGAAAGATTGAATTTTATTATGGGACGAAACCGCTGAACAAAATGACTGTATAAAATTTGGCACATCCCTCTAGAAGTAAAAATCTAATGGAACACCATCCTCTATGCCACAAAAAGTAATTTGGCACATTCCATTGATCCCCAGACTCCAGAATATTTTTATTTCTGATGAAATATCAATAAAAATGAGATGGCATGATACCGATTGAAAGAAGACTACTGATGAGTTGGTTTACCCTACAGATGTATTTTTATGGAAGAGATTTGATGCTCGATATCCTTATTTTTCATCTGACGTGCGTAATGTGAGGCTGGGTCTTTCATGCGACAGTTTTAATCTGTTTGGGAAGATTCTTACTTCGCACAACACATTTCTAGTTTTTATAACCATTTATAATCTTCCCCCATGGTTGTGTATGAAAAAACCTTTCACTTTCATGAGTATACTCATATCGGACCTTCTGATCCCAACATTGATATTGACGTATACATTAAAACTTTAATAAAAGATTTGAAACTTCTTTTGGATGTTGGTGGTGCGCACATACGATGCATATTCGAAAGAAATGTTTTAGATGTGTTCCGATATTATGTGGATGATCGATGATTTTGTGGCTTATACAATGATTTTTGGATAGAGCACGAAGGAAAAACTATTATGTCCTATTTGTATGAAGAATATATGATCTAGAAGATTGAAACAACACTGTAGTTTTAGCTTTATGGGACATCAATGATTCTTTCCAATGGACCATCCTTATAGAAATAATCGTCAAAGATTTGATAATACCATAGGGGGATCGACTGATTACACCTCAGTGTATGTCTAGAACTGATGTGCTTAATGAATTGAAAGATTTCAGTTTTTTATTCAGGAATGGTCAAATGAGATCTGGAAAGAAAAATAATGTTTCTACTAAAAACCTGTTACAATTGGAGGAAGAGGAGTATCTTTTTTTATTTTCCATATTGGTCAACAAATTTGTTACATCATTTCTTAGACATAATGCACATTGAAATAAATATATGTGAGATATTGATTTCTATACTTCTAAATGTTAAGGGGAAACACAAAAGATAAATTATGGTCTCGGCATAACTTGGTGGATTGGGGAATTAGACCAGAATTGCATCCTATGCATATCAGTGAAAATAAATGGCAAGTTCCATGTGCTTCTTATGTGATGAAACCTATGGAAAAAAAAATTTCTGGAAGTATTAGAGACTATAAGAGTTCTTGATGGATATTAAAGAAACATATCTAAATAAGTCAACAAAAGAGTGTTGAAGCTAATATCATTGAAGACTCATGATTATCACATTCTTCTACATAAGTTGATTCAAATAGAAATCCATCATATTTTTTCTAATAATTTAAGGTTGACTATTATTTGGTTGTGCTTTTTGTTTAGATATCTTTGCGCTAAGAAGTTCTCCAAGTCTTTCTTGAAAAAATGTGGATAGATTCCCATTAATTTTGTGTGAGTTGGAGAAAATATTTCCTCCATAATTTTTCACATGAATGATGCCATCTCACTGTCCAAATTCACACTGAAATACTTCTCGGAGGACCTATTTATTTTCTTTGGATGTATCCAACTAAAATAAATATGTACACATTAAATTCTTATGTCTAGGGTCCAGGGAGGAGGAGAGGTAGGAGGAGGCCGAGGTGTGAGGAGGAGGGTGAGGAGGAGGCTGAGGTGTAGGAGGGAGGGCGAAGAGGAGGCCGAGGCTGAGTACACAGGCAAGGAGAAGGGCATGGGACGATGATGGAGATGATGATGAGGGACCAGGGTGAGGGTGACGATGATGGTGATGATAGTGATGGTGATGAGGGACAGATTGATCCATTAAATTTTTACTGATATTACTGAACATTTATTTTTATTGATTTATTGTGACTGAATATATTTGTTATTATGTAGGTCACAATATATTTATTTTTTATCTATTTTAATGAAATTGTAATTTTTTAGGGGAATTTAGAAAATTGATGGTCTGATTAGAAGTTGATATATTGAAATTATTTTTAACCATGAAAACATTTTGTTAGAAAATATGTAAAATACCATCCCAAGTGTCCGGGAATACCCCCCCCCCCCCCCCACCCACCCTCCTCCTTGGACCCCAGACAGCCCCCAGACAACCCCCAGACATCTCCCCAGGACATCCCCCCGAACATCCCCCCACCCACCCTCCTCCCTAGACACCAGAACTCCCCCTAGATAGCCCCCACCCTCCTCCAAGGACCCAGACATCCCCCCAGGCATATCCCCCCACCCTCATCCCAGGACCCCGGATAGCCCCCTCCTCCCTGGACCTTGGAAACCCCCCACCCTCCTCCCTGGACCCCAGACAACCTCTGGAAAACCCCCGAACAGCCCCCCGTATAGCCCCCCCCAGACATCCCCCACCATCCTCCCTGGGCCCCGGACAACTCCCCTCCTCCCTGGATCCTACACAGTTTCCCCCCTCCTCCCTAGACCCCGAATAGGACCCTAGACAGCCCCTCCCCCCGAACAGCCCCCCTAGATAGCCCCTCACCCTCCTCCCTGGACCCCGGACAACCCCCCCTCATCCCATGACCCTAGAAATCCCCCCACACCCCCTCCTCCCTAGACCCCAGACATCCCCCAGAGAGCCCCCTGGGCAGTCCTCCAGAAACACCCATCCACCCTCCTCCCTGGACACCATAAACCCCTCTCCTCCCTAGACCCTGGAAAATCCCCCACCCTCCTCCCTCGACCCCTGACAGCCCCCAGATAGCCCCCAGACAGCCCCCTGGACAACCCCCTGGAAAGCCCCCCTGTCATCCCCCCTGGAATCCCCCAACCTCCTCCCTAGACCCCAGACAACCCCCAACCCCTCCTACCTCGACCCCGGACAGCCCCCCTCCTCCTTGGACCCTGGACAACCCCCAACCTCCACCCTTAACCCCGGAAAGCCCCCCCCCCAACCCTCCTCCTTGGACAACGGACAACCCCCCCACCCTCTTACCTTGAACCTGGATAGCCCCCCCTCCTTCTTGGACCCTGGACAACCCCCACCCTCCTCCTTGGACCCCGGATAACCCCCAGACAGCCCCCCAGACAGCCCCCAGACAGCCCCCCAGACAGCCTCCCACCCTCCTCCCTAGACCCCAGACAGCCCCCACCCTCCTCCCTACACCTCGGACATCCCCCCTCCTCCCTAGACCCTGGACACCCCCCCCCCTCACCCTCCTCCCTGGACCCCAGACTACCACCAGACATCCCCCGGACAGCCCCCCGGACACCCCCACCCTCCTCCTTGGACCCCGGAAAACCCCCAGACAGCCCCCACCCTCCTCCCTGGACCCCAGACATCCCCTGGACAACCCCCCAGACAGCCCCTAGACAACCCCCCACCCTCCTCCCTAGACCCCGGACAACCCCCCGGACAGCCCCCACCCTCCTCCCTACAACCCCGGACAGCCCCCCCCCCCCTCCTCCATGACCTCAGACATCCCCCCGACCCAACATCCAAACATTGGGTGAGCGATGATTCAGTATATATAAAACATCACTACAATTCAAAAAAGTATAAGGGCCACCTACCTTGATTCTGGAGACAATCACACTCTTTATTCGGCATCTTGGATCCCAATCTAATCTCTCTTTAAAATGGACACCCTTTTAAGTAAAAACAACTAGCATATAAAAAACTGACCAAACATATTTGGATTGTGTTGATATTTTAGCACAAGAATCCATGGGTCATTTTGGATGTGTATGAGTCAACCTCACCTCAATCCGAGGCACAGTGTGGCCAGTACCACTCAAAGTATCTCACTTTTATTTTAATTGGGACAACATTTTAAGAGAACACAACAACTGGCATACAGAAAACTGACCAAACACATTCAGATTCTGTTGATACTTTAGGAAAATGATCCATGGGTCATTCGCGACGTGTATGAGTCAACCTCGCCTCAATATAACACACGGTGTGGCCGTTACCTCTCAAACTGTCTCAAGTTTATGGGAAATGAACAATATTTTATGTAAAAAAATCATATGAAAAACCAAGCAAACACATTAAAATTCTATTTATACTTTAGAAAAACTTTCTATGGGTCATTTTTAATATGTATGATTCAACTCTTCCACACTCAGAGGCATGGTTTGGTTGGAACCACTCAATGTGTCTCACTTTTATTTTAATTGGACAACACATTAATTGAACACAACAACCGACATACTAAAAACGGACCAAATGCATTTAGATTCTGTTGATACTTTAGGAAAACAGTACATGGGTCATTTTTGACATGTATGAGTCAACCCTGCCTCAATCCGAGGCATGGTGTGGCCGGTAACACTCAAACTGTCTCACTTTTATTTTAAATGAACAATATTTTAAGTGAAAACAACAACTTTCATATAAAAAACCAACCAAACACATTCATATTCTGTTGATACTTTAGGAAAATGATACATGGGTAATTTTTGACATTTACGTGTCAAACTCGCCTCAATCCGAGGAACGGTGTGGCCGGTACCACTCAAATTGTCTCACTTTTATTTTAAATGGACAAGATTTTAAGTGAATATAACAACTTTCATACGGAAAACTAACCAAACACTTCTTGATTATATTGATACTTCAGGAAAGTGATCTATGGGTCATTTTTGACGTCTACGAGTCAACCCCACCTCAATCTGAGGCACGGTGTGGCCTATATCACTCAAATTGTATCGTTTTTGTTTAAAATGGACACTGTTTTAAGTAAAAACAACAAACATATGGAAAATTGAACAAACATATTCTTATTCTATTGATATGTTATCAAAAGGATCCATGGGTCATTTTTGATGTGTATGAGTCATCCATGACTCAATATGAGGCACAGTGTGGCCGGTACCACTCAAAGTGTCTCACCTTTATTTGAAATGGACAACATTTTAAGTGAAAACAACAACTAGTATACGAAAAAATGACCAAACTCATTTGTATTTTGTTGATACTTTAGATAAATGATCCATGGGTCATATGTGATGTGTAATAGTCAACCCCACCTCAATACGAGGCATGGTGTGTCTAGTATCACTCGAAGTGACCTTCCTTTGTTTAAAATGGACACCCTTTTAAGTAAAAACAACTAGCATACCGAAAACTGACCAATCATTTTCGGATTGTGTTGATACTTTTACATAATGATACATGGTTCATTTTTGAAAGGTAAAAGTCAACTCTGCCATAATCTGAGTCATGGTGTGTCCGGTACCACTCAAAGTGTCTCACTTTTACTTGAATTGGACAACATTTAAGTGAAAATAACAACCGACATACAGAAAACTGACTTCTGTTGATACTTTAGGAAAACGATATATGAGTCATTTTTGACATGTATGAATCAAACCTCCCTCAATATGAGGCATGGTGTGGCCAGTACCACTCAAATAGTCTCAGTTTTATTTGAAATGGACATGATTTTAAGTGAAAACAACAACATGCATACAGAAAACAGACCAAACGCTTTCTGATTGTATTGATACTTTAGGAAAATGATCCATAGATCATTTTTGATTTGTAAAATTCAACCCCACCACAATCTGAGGTACGGTGTGGCTGGTATCACTCAATGTGTATCTATTTTGTTTAAAATGGACACTAGTTTATGTAAAAAAATAGACATACATAAAACTGATAAATGTATTATGATTTTGTTAATACTTTAGAAAAAGGATCCATGGCTCATTTGAGATGTGTAACCCCGACTCAATCTGAGACACGGTGTGGCTGGTACCACTCAGAGTGTCTCACCTTTATTTGAAATGGACAACATTTAAAGTGAAAACAACAACTGGCATACGAAAAATTGACTAAACACATTCAAATTGTGTTTATACTTTAGGACAATGATCCATGGGTCATATGTGACGTGTACGAGTCAACCCCACCTCAATCCAAGGCACGATGTGGCTGGTATCACTCGAAGTGCCTTTATTTTGTTTAAAATGGACACCCTTTTAGGTAAAAACAACTGGCATATGGAAAACAGACCAATCATATTCGGATTGTGTTGGTCCTTTAGCAAAAATATCTATGGTCCAACCTCACACAATCCACTTCTCATGTGCGAAACTCCTACCCCTGTTCTAAAACACATGACATTTAATACGCCAATCCCATCCTCAAACAGTGGGTTCTAGGACCAAACCAAAGTCCCTTTGGGAACCCAATACCAAAGACATAATTGAATATTCATACCCACTACCCCAAATGGGGATTCATCTCACATCACACATAGGAGACCAAATTACAATTAGCCACATACCCCCTTATTCCAATTGAAAAGCCTATGAAAAACATGTAGGATTTTCTGGTAACCAATCTCATATGTCGAGATCGTCCAATGTTTTCCACTAACACATCACAAACCATTTTTACATGGATACACAGTCATTAGAGAAATATAAACATCCCATGCGCTTCTTCTAACTCATCCTAGGTCTAAGCACATGACCAATACCATTGTTTATCTGATGGGTATCATGATCCTTGTCCAATCTACCCAATTTTTTCTTTTGGTTTAAAGATAGTCACCCCAAGACCATGAGTAAACATCCCATGTGCTTCCTATAACATGTATTTTTTTTCACTTGTGTGTATTGGTCTTGTGGTTTGAGTGAGGAGTGAATTCAAAATTTTGAATGCTGTTATGGGTGTTATTTCTTTTCAATTCTAAATTTCCGAATTCTGGATGCATTGGATTCTGCCTATATTTGTAATGAATTCTAAATTTTGAATACTGTTATGTGTATTGGATTCTGGATGTATTGGATTTTAATATTCTATTGGTGTTATGGGTGTTATTTCATTTCAATTCTGGATTTATTGGATTGTGGATGTATTGGATTCTGGATTTTTATCTTGTGTTGTGGTTTGAATGAGGAATGAAATTTAAATTTCTAAATTTATGAATTCTGGATGAATTTTAAACATCCTATGTAGTCTTTTGGATTCTGGGTGTATGTGTTCTTGTAGGTAATGGAGAGCAGGTTGGAGGTGGCTGCTGGCTGCTGCTGCTGTGGAGTTGCAACATATGTATACCGAAGGTTTTCAGAACCGTTGGTATATCCTTTTGATATATATTATACCAACGGGTTTTTATAACTATGGGTATAAACTTCTACCAATGGTTTTGAAAAACGTTGGTATATCCTTTTCAAGTATATTGTACAATATATACCAACGGTTCTAAACCGTTGGTATAAGGGTAACATATACCAATGGTGTGTGAAACCGTTGGTATATATCTTCTATTAATACATATACCAATGGTTTACACAAACCCATTGGTTTAATCCTATACAAACGACATACTTGGCCACAATTTTGGAAACCATTGGTATATAATATACCAACAGTTTCCAAGACTTTACCAATGGTTCAGAACCATTGGTAAATGGTAAAATTCCAGTAGTAACAAATACTATTATATATATTGTACACTTATGTTAATGGGGCTTTGGTGATGTCCTATTGAGTCTTATACTCAGATCCTACTCAGTCATCTCAGTGTGCTTGTATATTTCATGACAGTAAATCCAAAAAATGGAAATCACACTATGGTGGATAGATGAGTAGTGGAGTATGAAGCAGATAGTGGACTAGGACCAAATTCAGAGGAACACTATTTATTTATTTATTCATTACCTACTACTTCTTCCACAAGGTTTGACTTACCCATTTGGGAACCTTATTTTTTGTATAATATATATGACATATATAGATTTATTCATTTAAAATAGTTATTTTTCTTTTATATTGATAAATATTATTTTTTTATAACATGATATTGACGGCATAATCTCCCCACTATTGAACTTATATCATTACTACTAATCAGAAGCCTCTTGCATATGAGGAGGTGTGAATGGAGTTATATGAGTCTCTGGAATAGAATTAGTGTTTTGGGTTGGGTAATTCCATTAAGAGACGAGAGAGGTTGTTCTAATCATTTGATGAAATATTTGAAAGAGTAAAAAATTATCCATTTAGACCAAAAGTCTCATCAATTTAAGATAAATTAAAGAGATTAAAGATCACTCAAATGATAATGTCAGATACAAAGGTGATTGTTTGTGATCACGAAAACACCATGAAAGAGATATTTATAACACAAACATATATATATATAAATCTTGTATAAAACATGATCTCTTAATTAATGTCCTAAGAGAAGTTAAAAGTTGACTTCATCTTTAAATAACCATAACTTTAGATCCGGGTATCCATTTATGCTCCATGACCTATCTAATCGATTCTTGTGAAATGTACATTGATCCTATTTGATAAAATGTGGTAATATTTAATAAAAAATATATTAATGCTTTATGAGAAGTTAAAAACGTGACTTTAACTTCATATGACCATAACTTATGATATGGGTGGTCGTTTGGGCTCTACAACCTATAAAATATACATTTATGATGAGCAATACATCATCATGTACAATGGGGACCCCACCCCATATTTATTACTTAAAAATAGGAATATAAGGCCTCCAAAATAGAATTTTATGTTAAGGTACTCTTATTTTAGTTATTTTGATAGTATTTATACTTTATTAAGTGGGTATTCTTATCCTTTTCTAGTGGGATATGAATTTTTTCCTCAGTTTAAATTCCTATTGATATTATGGTGTTGAAATAGCAGTGGTTTTCCCAATTTTTTGGTTTATTTTTTAGACGTTTCTTTTATGCTAAATTTTTTATTGGCATGGATAATCCCATATAATTCTCTCATGGAAATACTAGGGCTTGACTTTGGATGGAATTCCATGTTAAACTTAGTGTTCATGGACATTTGATCGTAGAAATAAGTTCAAGGTTAATAATTATGCATTTATGTGTATATTTATATGTATTTATGTTTATTTATATGTATTTATGTTTATTTATATGTATTTGCATATTTATCTATTTATTTATATATATTATGTGGATATATGTATTTATTTTTATATATATAGGTGTAATTATATATAATTATATACATGTGTGTGTTAATTTATTTATATTTATGTATATTTATATATTAATATATATATATATATATTTAATTATATTTAATTACATATATTTATATGTATTTATATATTTTTATTTTTATTTATTTATATTTTTATATATTTGTAAATATTTATATGTAATTATAAATATTTATATATATTTACATGTATTTATATATATATATATTCATATATTATATGAGTATATATAGATATATATTTATATGTGTGTGTGTGGATATTTAGGTATATTTTAATGTGTATGTATATATAAGTATTTATATGTATCAATAATAATTTATTTATATTAATAAATATTTAAATATATTAATGTATATTTGTGTGTGCATTAATATATAATAATATATATTTATATATACTTATATTTATATTAATATACGTGTGTGTGTGTGTGTGTGTGTTTTTATTTTTAATGATTTTATATGTATATATATATGTATATTAACTATTATGTCATTATAATTAACAGATGATGATCGAAGGTTTTTGGTAAATTCATTGGAATTTGAGGAAGTTGTGGGGGGTTCAAATTCTAACAGTCTTTAATATATAATGGAATTCATGTGGGCCATGAGATGAGTTAGGTTATGTTGTGGGATTAGGAAGACTATATTTTTTAAAATAATATATTTTTTATTTCTAAAAAATAAAAAATTAATAATTATTTAGATACGGTTTTAAAAACCACTTCTAACTAATTATTTTCAAAATTTTCTTTTAAAAAATATAAATAGAAAACAACTTCTAAACATTAAAAATAATTGTAAAATTATTCACAATGGTAATTTAAAAGCATCACGAAATAATCCCTAATATGGGAATTGACAACAATTTTGAAAAACTATCATAAATCATTTGGCACTGGTTTAAATCATCGTTAAGAACCAAAAAATAACTGATAAATTGCATTTTTGGTGTAGTGAATCGATCATGTGGTGTTCACAAAACCACACTATTTTCCACCATGACCAACAACTATAAGTGTTTTCCTCTTCCCTATGGAAAACATAGATTCCACTAAAAAGTAATCCAAACCATGAAAATGAAAACAATCACTACCACATCATGGTTTTCTACCATGATATAAAAAGATAAAAAATTATCCAAACTCATACACAACTCCTCATACATTAATTAATGGACACGTCATGATTACCAGAGCCACCACTATAATAAAAATATATGATCTATGATGTGGATTCATCCAAAGGAAAAAAATTATATCTTGACTCAAAATCCACTTCTAAACTCACCTTCTCCATCTCCAACACCTATAAAATGCAAATCAAAGGACTAGGAACATTTGAGCCTCTATATTAGATACTTATCAAAGGATTATCCTAACAAAACATCATCGAAATATAAACAACAAAGGAAATACCACTCAAATAGTAATATCGCCATCAAAAAATATCAATGTAACCCAGAAGAGATAGTAAATTTTTATTTATACCAGAATAAAGAAAATTTAACCCCACCATAAGAATAAAAAATAAAAAATCTGGATATAAAGTCCAAACATTCAACTCTCAGTCCAATTTATGTTCCTCTCAGACATCATGTCTGCATAAGACATAAACTAAATGAATGATGCATCATTATAGAACCTTCTCTTGATCATCCTCAATATTAGAAGGACACTCCACAAACACTATATATTACTTTATATCCAAATATTACAAACTGATGATATGATATCCATGAAAATATATCTAATTCTAGGACATGTGGATGATTTAATGAATTAGATCAATTTAAGGTGGTGGAACCAATTAATACACCATATGTCCAACTCTCTCAAACATCTAGAAAGGTCCAATGAACCTAGGAGAAATATTGATACCACTTTCAAACCTCCCCATCCCATGACGAGGATAAAGATTCAAAATAATGTGTTTCCTAACCTTTAACTTTTAAGGTATCCTCATCTAAACTACATACAAATTCTGAAGTCCTTTAACAAATTTCATTCCCTCATAAACTGCTTGAAAATTCACTACAACACTCTGTACTAAATCTGGTCCAATGATCATTGGTTCCCCAACCATGATCTATTACAATAGATATCTATAGCTTAACCAATAAAAACCTCATATATAGCCATGAAAATTGAAGAGTGATATTTATTATATAGGAAAACTCAACCATTGGAAAATGATTTTCCCATGATCCTATAAATTCAAGATCACATAGACAAAATGTGTCCTATAATTTCTATATTTTCCACTCTATATACACATATATATGAGGATGAGAAAGAAATTATAATCTATAATTTACCGAAAAAATATTTTTTCAAACTCTTCCATACTTGTGAGGTAAAAAACGTATTTTTATCATCAAAAATCACAATTGAGACCCCATAAATCCTCTCCACCTCTTCTACATAGATCCTTTATGAATCATCCAAAACACATGACCATATTATAGTCAAGATATGATCTAGATTTGTATATAAATACATTTCAAACCAAATGTAATCCCATATCCAAAAATATTAAAAAATTATATCAAAAAAATCAATCAAAATTTCCTCTCTTTTTAATTGATAAAAATCCAAGGGCTGTAATAAGACTACTAGAACACAATGCTTTGCTTTCTACCACTAACAAACCAAACAATAAAACATGAAATCTTACACTATCCTCTTCATTACATTCCACCAAATCTTGTACTTCATGGAAAAGTATATATTGGATAACTAGTATGTAATTATATAGGTGATCTATGAAACTCACACCAAAACATCTCTCACATTACTGATAGAACAAAAAAATTCCCATGAAACAACACCCATTTGTTATTATCTTATAAACATCTATCAAGGGTGTCTTTACAAACGACATATTCTCTACACACATCCATGTCCGGATATATGATTTAGAAATCTATATTTATTGAAACAAGTGATAATGCAATACCATCTGAAATAAAAATATTAGATCGCTAACTTCCACCATATCGAGATGAAAATCCATAATCTACTCTATCATCTTCAGGAAAAACCATATCTTTTTACATTTTATTTAATTAATTATTACATAAATATTCACATAATAAAATCCCAAAATATCTAGCAGCCTAGTATATTTTTGTAATTTTCTAAATATCCCTATATCATGAAATATGGATAGAACAACATCATTTAAAAACTCATTAGCATTCCCTTACATTTCATTAATCTTTTAAAACTGCACAAGATAACCTATGGATGTAAATAAAAAAGGGGTGATAAATAAAGACTAGTAAGCTAATAATCAAAGCATAGCATAAATTAAATTATTTCATGTGAGTCAAGTGGAATAACATGATGACATAGAAAGGTTATAATCATAATTATGTCCATAGAAGCAGGATATAAGACGATAACTTCAAGGCATCATAAGAACGTGAGAACAACATAAAACATGACATAATAAGGATAAGTCTAGGATATACAATGATATAGTATAACATTGTGTGATTAATATAATTCCTCATTCACCAAATATGGTATATCATGAGATAAAAACCTTACCTAATATATGAGCTGGTGATATAATTTTGATCCCATCCATGATAATGATATCATGTACATACATTTGTGTGTCATATAGATCATACAACATAAGAACATTTTTCATAAATTTTAATTCCAAGATTAAGGAGTGTGGTTTAAAGACATTTAATTCCAAAATCAATGAATTTTAGGTAAAACTAGTAGAATACCCTTGAGTGTAAATGGGTATGGGTGTTAACAACACAAAGGTTTGACATGAAAAATCACATAATAATAAAATGTTTCATAGAAGGGATTAATGAGATTGAAAGGTGGATTTTCATTACATGGAAATCGTAAGGATAGTGAAGGGATTTTTACAAACATATTTCAACATGAATAATTTAAAATAAAAAGTCTTAAGATAAAACAATTACTTGAATAAAGATGAAGAGGATGATATTCGCTTACTTGAGCGGTTGCATTTAAAATCCTGGGTAGAGATTCTTAAGATCTTTATAACACCTTTGGAGGGATTTAGATAGGTATGTGTAGTGTAAATTTATTCTCAATGGGGGTTTTAGTGAATATTAATGGGAGTTTGGGTGTGTATTTATAGAAAAATAGAGGATAATTATTTATTGATTTATAAACATAGGTTTTGGATTCTATGTGATAAAATAATCAAAACCAAAAACCTTTCTTGGGTTTTTATAATAGTTTCTATCAAATTAGATTGGTTACCAATATTTTATTAAGTTAAAAACCAAAAAAATTAATATAATTTCATTCAGGATGTAAAAGTGAGTCATGTTCATAAATATATTTTTTTAAATCTTAAAATATAATATAGGTTTTAGAATATTCATTATAGATTATTAAAACTAATTTAAAAATATATAAACACATTATTTTAAATGGAAAAGAAATTTTTTGTGGATATATTTTTAGTATTTATTATATCATTTTTGGGCTATTATGATGTCATAATACATACCGTACATTTGTATCGTATTTAATTTTAACTTAAAAATTAATTTGTCTAATAAAATTATAAAAAATTCACAATTTTCTAATTTCAACATGATGATTTAAAGAATGATATTTATTTTACCAAAATAATTTTCTAAATTTAGGAATTTTCACTACTAAATATTATTCGTTTTAAACAGAAAAATACTAATTTTTATGACACAAAAACATTATGACGCTTATAAAAATTATATGTGACTTTATTAAATTATATAACCATTTAAATTTAAATAAATATTATTAAATAACATTTTTCTATGAAAAAATATATTTTATGTCTTTTGGATTTTTCAATAGAGTGTTTTAGGAAATAAACTTCTGGTATATTTGTATAACAATCTAATTTTTATCAAACTCATTATATAATCATTTATATATATAATGTAATATTTAAAAGGGATAAATATAATCATTATTTTATTAAAAAGAAAATATAAAAATTTATACTACTAAGGTCTAGATATATAGCCCCTTATTACACCATTGTATGCCCTAAGGGTATGGTGTGTGATGTT
This sequence comes from Viscum album, assembly GCA_963277665.1. NCBI lineage: Eukaryota > Viridiplantae > Streptophyta > Magnoliopsida > Santalales > Viscaceae > Viscum > Viscum album. Next base: position 130,610,006 of record OY728163.1, read on the forward strand.
GGTACTTTCTTGGGATAGTTTGGTGAACATAGTTTGGATGGTGGTATCAATAATCTTGAAGTTTGCTCATAAATGGTTTGAATTGAATTTCAGTTGTTGAATCTTGAATTGGGCTTTGTTAAGGGAAAAGACCAATGATTCCATGTCCCTCATAAGCTCTAGAAAATGGGATTTTTCAGGTATGATGCTAATATTTGAGGTCATCGCTTATTCCATATTTTTTAGTTAGACTTTATCATAAACCTTAATATATAATAACCTTAACATCCACTATATAATTATTTAATTAACAATGGTTATGTTTCCTAACAAATTTAAAGCCTAATAAAAAATTTGGCAATATTGTATAAATTTCAAAAATAAAAAATGAAATAAAATGATTGGGTTTTCAATAACTACATCAAATAATAAAGCATTCATTCATTCATAATTAAATTTCATTTATAAATGTTTGTGTCATTACATTATTCCCCCTTTATAAATTTTTCCGTAGAAATTTCATTTCATACACTGAAAAATTAGGGTACTTATATTTCATCACATATTCTGGTTCCTATGTTGTCTCCTCAAGATTGTTGTTCGACCACAATACTTTGTCCAAGAGAGTTTTATTATTTAATATAATTGTGTATATATAATCTAGGATATTCATCGGCTTCTCCTCATATAGAATATCATTCTTCAAAGGAACTACCTTAGTATTCAAGGATCTCAAAGAGGTAGATATATTTAGGAATACGATTTCCATTCTTCCCAAACCACATGATTTTTAAATATGGTGATGTACAAAGGAATAACTTATCTCTGACCTCAAACTCTAGGTCTACTTTAGGATTATCTACATTGTTTTTCTATAGACTTTGTGTAGATTCCATGTGAAATTGAATGGTTTTAAAATTAACCATTTTATTTTGGATAAGTTTATGTCCCATTATCTTCTTTTCTACAACCTCATATCCCACATTAAGCCTCATACAATTCCATTTGAATTCTAGAATAGAAACTGATAATATATGGAAACTCTAATAGGGGATAAGACTGATAAAAAACCCATACAAATCCATTGGGAATGATATCATCATATCCTCTAGATTTTAAATGGTTCTTTTGGACTAAACATCTGTCTTAGGGTGATATACAGTGTTAAAACTCATCTCTATATTTAACCCTTAATAAAGGATTATCTAGAACCTCTAGGTAAACCTCAAATATCGATCAAATATAATAATGAATGGTACTCCATACAGTATTACCACTTTTCTTATATATATCATGGTGAGTTTTGTAAGATAAGAATCCTCTTTAATATCAATGAAATTTAATGACTTTGTAAGGAGTTTTACTACTACCCAAATGGAATTATTTCCTTTAGATGCCCTTTGGGGTCCTATTAGAAAAATATATAGTTAAATTCTCACATTTATATAATGTTATGGTAAATAGTATCATTATACAATTAGAAATATATCATTTAGACTTGAATTATTAGCATACCAAGAATTGATATAAAATTTTTTCAATCTCCATCTTCATGTTATTCCACCATATGTTTTGATTCAGATCACTATAAATCTTAGAGTGTCCTAGATAAATAGAGAGGGATGATATATGCACACTATCGAAAAGTTCCCTATTTAGTTTTGGTCTTTATGGGATACATCTCTAGGTTCCAAACATTATAATCTCTACATTATAAAAGTTTAACAACAAAATACTCACTACCTTTTTCGTATCTATCTATCATCTTTTTTGGACTCCATGATCCTCTTATGAATGGATGCTTGGTCCATTATTTTATAAAGGTAGGATGAATTTATTTTTTTGATTCCCATGTCCATCCTTTGTATTTTCAAGAAGATCGGACCCATTTCAATCTAAATTATAGATAGGGTTACTAAATCCTTTCTTATTAGATCATCTAATTTTTTATTCTCTTTAATAGTATAGTAATGGATTAAATAGTCATAATACTTGACCAGATCTAACCACCTTCATTCTTTCATATTGTGATCCTTTTGTGTGAATATATACATGAGGCTCTTATGATCCATATATATGTCACACTTCTCCCTATATAGATAATGTAAAAAATATTTCTTCAAAAGACCATTACATAGAATTCAAGATCATGTGTTGGTAGTTCTGATCATGTATCCTTAATTAGTAGGATAAATATGCTATAAAATTTTCATTAGTAAAGAGTTAACAAACTAATCCATTTTGAGATTCATTACTATAAATAAAAAATACTTCCCTAATAGTGGATAATGTGAGAATAGGTTCAGTGGTTATCCTCTTCTTTAACTCCTTAAATCTCTCATCACATTCATCAGTCCATAAAAAAATTACTACCATCAAAGTTATAATGTTTAGTTGGCTTGAAAATCATGAAAAGTTTATCAAAAATTGATAGTAATTCCCATCCAATCCAAGGAAATTATGGATACCTATTAAAGATATATGTATCCTTCATTCTTAAATTGAATTTTTCATCAAAAGATCCATATATATCTACTTAATAATTATAACATGCCCTATGAGTGTTATTTTCTCTTGGTATAAGTTCTTTTGACAACTCAAACACTCATTTGGGAGGAATATAAAGAAATTATTTGAGGAACACATTACCACATTCTCTTACATTGGGAATGTCATCTATAATGATATTTTTATTAGTCTCTATAATTTGATCTTGATAGAATTTCTTATAAGGAAATAATATCAATGTTGTATGTAACACCCCAAGCTTCCATGGTACGCTTCTCTTTGAATAATACAGTAACGTGTGTTGTACGCAACTTCGAGTTCTAACACACCCCACAACCAATCAAACTAACCATTATGAATATTAATACCCTCTTTTTGAAATTTTATAATTTTATCTTTAAAAATGGACTTCATTTTTTGATTTTTAATATCGAAATTATCTTAGGGTGAATTTTTGGTATTTTTCTGAAAACATTCAATTTTTTATGAATAGTGAAAAAACATTGAGTTATAGTTTAAAACTTAATTTTTTTTAAATAATTATTTATTTTATTTAAATTTAATTAAGGTAAAAATAGATACATAATAACTATATATGTTCAATGTAATTCATTGGAGTTAGTTTAGAATAATTTTAGATATATAAAAGTTTTATTGAACTTTTCACCGTCTTTTACCCACCTCCTAGAAGAATTTGGAAATTCACATAAAACTTAATTTTTCCGATTCTATGAGTGGAATTTAGAAAATTCGAGAGACAATTTTAATATCAAGGAGTAAAATGTGGTTCAAGAAGATAAATTTTTTTAGTGAATAATATCTTTTTACTTTTATTTACCACGGTTAAAAGTAAATAGAATAATTAAGGGTAAAAATGATATTAATATTACCCTAACACATGTCCTAATTCTATTGGACAAGTGTATCTATACAACCTTAGGAATAAAATATTATCATTTAGGTCCACTTGGATTAGATTAGGACATTTATTATTATTTAATTCAAAGAAGAGTTAAAAGAGTCAAAATCAAAGTTTAATAACTAAATCATTTTTAATATAGGGTTATACATAAGATAAATTCGATTATAAATATTAATTATAAAGATAAAACGATTTAATAAATAATTATATTTTATTTATAATTTTTAATCATTAAATAATTTAATTTATTTATGACATAATGGTGATGCAGTAATAACCTAATTAATAAAATATGAAAATAATAGATATTATAAATATAAAAATAAATGTAATTTGAGACTTTTTATGAATTCCAATAGTTTTATAGGTTAATATAACATATTAGGGTTGGTTAGATTAATAATTTTCGAATTATTAATTCAGTTATAAATTTAGCAAAAAAAATACCAAATAGTGTCAAAATTGACATAAAAGAGTTTTTACAACAAATATTATATTTTTAATTAATTTTATATTCTTAAAAATCTAATATTAGGAAAAAGGATGTATCTAATGATAGGTGTATCATTAATGGGCCACTTGGGGTTCTCTTGGAAGTATATAGTAAGTTTATTAACTATATAATATAAAAATACAAAGAGACATGGTAAATGTCAAATTGATTAACTACGAGTTAAAACTAAATGATAAGTTTAATAAAGTGACACAAACCTATCTAAAACCTATTATTTGAGTTGTTTTAGACCCATCCTCACATTTTACTAACAATAAATCAGTTTTGAGCCATTAGAAACCGAATATGAATTTATTATAAAATAATATTTGTAGCTTTTCCAAAGGTGCCCCTCACCCCTCGTATAAAAGGGCACTCCCCCTTCCCTCTAATTCACACCTTAAATGCCTTTTGGCTCGGCCAAACCCTTCCCAAATATTCTCTAAACTTCCCTCACTTCGTCCTAGAGGCCTTATTTTTATCAGAAATCCATCCCAAAGAGCTCTTTTGATCAAATCAAAAGGAAGAACCCGAAGAAGAGGTAATGTTTTCACCACCCTCTTTCAAGTTCCTTTATTTTTCAACTTATTATTTATTTGTTATTCCCATTCTAAAATAATAACTCCAATATATTCTGTATACTGTGATGTTATTATAAATATGGTACAACCATATTCAATATTCTATCCATCCTTTTATTGACATGTCACCATACGTGCATACGTACGACTTACCGTCTCCACATCGTGGTGTAATTGTTATTCAAAACATTGTTATTTGGATGGGTATGATAATGATGTGTAATTGATGTAAATAATAAATATAACATGATAATGATTCTGTATATATTATATACAATCAAATTATAGATTATTTTAATATCAAAATAATGATATTGTCGCTCGAGCGTACGTACGGACTACCGTCTCCACAAACACAATGAGATTCATTCCCCATCGTATCCATTCAAGAATAAATTTCATTTGATGATTAAAAATAATTTTTAGAGACATGATATCATTCTGGATATAAATAATATACAACCCATCCATAGAAAATATGGCTCAAATAACAAATCATATAAAGGAAAACGAATCTGTTGACACCCGAAACGATGATAATACTAAGATATTACTAACAAATCAATGTTTAAAGATCATATATGATATCATATTAATGTATATGATTCTTGTATAATTTAATAACAATTATTTCACCATTATAAAGGATTTTAACCTACCCTTAACAATGGAAAAGTACAAGGTAAGGGTTTATTTCAGAATCTCTTTATCATCCGAATCAATGTTTCTTAAAAATGTATTTCAAATCATTCTTACTATTTTACATACTATGGGTTAAATTCATTTATACCCTTGTTTGACTTTTTATAAGATGTTTATAAAGGAATATTTCTGTCGTTTTCCCAAGAAGGTCCTTTTTAACCTTTTTGACAGAATTAAGGTAATAATGTCTTTTTAACTTATACGACGTGTGCGGCTATTTTCCGACGTTATAAAATTGTTGAATCTTCCCTTACAAGATTTTAATAATATTTTCAAAGTAAATGTTTATTTTATAATTATGTAACTTTTAAAGGATTTAAAAATAGATATATTTCTCTTAAATAGTTTTGATTTCATCTATATCAATATCCTTTGATGGATTTTAAGATTATTTGAAGTTGATTTATTATGATACAAAACGTCCATATTGTATTGAAGGTTTTGTGATATGTTTGACTGTGGATGTGTTATTTTTATACCATTCAAGGTTAATGGATAATGTATTGAAATTTCGTATGCTAGTTTTAATACGAATGTTTATGTTGTGTTTAAACCTATTCATTTGAGGAATGCATTGGACTTAATAAGTGACGGGTGGAGCCCGATATAGCTCCTCGATTCATCGATAGGTCTCATGAGACAAACTAGTTTCTTGGCACAAGACCTTGACAAAATCTTATTTGTAGTATTGGAAAAAGGCCATGACTATGTGGTTATGATAGTCTTTCATTATTAATTCCATCATTATGAAAGTGGTTATTGATATTGGATGTGATTATTCAACTAGTAGAATATCCATGTGAATAAGTAAGTGGAATTATTTCATTTTATTTCTTCCATATTATGCTAAAGTTCATGTTTAAAAGGATTTTTTTTAGTTATACATTTCCTTAAATGTTTATGCTTATTTATGAAAGTTTCTGCTATATTGTTATCCTTACTGGGCATCTGAGCTCACCCCTTTCTATGTTTTATTTTTGCCAGGATGTGAAGAAGTATTTTATGAATGACCTGCAGGGATAGTATAAGGGGATATGAGTGTTGAGACAAGATGTTGATGTAGTTTTCACATTATGATGTAATGTAAACATTATGAATGTATCTAGTTTTTTCAAGGCTACTAATCTAATCTATCTTTTGAGACTTGATATTTTGTGATCATGCCAATGTTATGTAATAATGCACCGACTCTGGGTAACTGGGGTTGGGGCGTTACATTGGAGATAATGATTCCAAGGGAGATCCATCCTCCTTATTAAATTTTTATATAATTGGAGGGAGATTCCTGATACAGAGGGTGATTTATTTTTCCTATAAATTTTTATCGGCTTTATACAAGGAAATAAATTCCATACCTAGGATATCATTGATTTATTATAATGGTATTATGATAAAATTCTCAAGATTAACATTCCCAAAAAAATTAAAGTATGATACAATAATCATTGATGTTTTCCCTACTAATATAAAATCACTTGGGGTGGTAACTCAATGCTCTTAGAAAACATTCTACATATTCTAATGTGGAATAAATTAAAATAAAACAATAAATAAAAAAATATGGAGTAGATTATAAGTGTACTTAAATCATCACAATCCATCTTAGTGATTTTCATAGCATAAGACCTTCCTTGTTCACTCTGTATTGCAGATTGTTTGAAATCATCATCATTTTTATCCCATAGAATAGAAAATTGTCTTCGATAATTCTAATGTTAAAAAAATTTACTATATAGAAATATTAATGGTACCTTATAATGAACTTTATTTCCCTCCATCATCTTAACTGAATTCTTCATTTTTTCATAAAAATTAGCTATATTATACCATATTTTTATACACTTAAAACATATTTATGTTCTTTGATGACATTATTCATAGTGAATCTTTATATATTTTTGACATATAGGAAATTGAATATTCTTTCTTTTGTCACCTTTAACACTTGATATTCCATGATACATTGTACTACTATTATTTGATGTGTTTGGAGGATCAAATATGTTTTAGTTATTAATCATAATTTTTTGTAACTAATTTGGAATAACCACAAGACGTTTTACTTTATCCACCATTATGTTAGGAATCTAATTTGGATAGTCATAAAATTCCCCATCATACTAGTTGTTGACATGGTTCCTCCTATATCTATCCATTGACTAAAAGGGAAAATTAATGATGAGAATTTTAAAACTATTTAAATATATAAAAGGAAAATTATGGAAATCATGGGGATAACCCATAAATGACATATATTCCATAAAATATGAATTTCTAGGTTTCAATATAGGTTATATATAAATATATTTCCTAACATAAAATTTCAAATAATTTTTTTCCCTTCATAGTGGTTTATAAAAATAACATGATTAACCAAAGAATATCCACCAGTAGTTTCAGTCCAAGTTTGTAGTCATAGGAATCTCTTTCATGCACCAGGTACTGATATAATTAATAACTAATAATCCCTTTCAGAGTTATTACTCCTAGTTAAATATGTTCGATAGTGTCATCCACTTTCTAGTACCCAAACAGGGATATATTTTATTAAAAAATAAAACACTCCACACTTTACCAAAATTTATGTATGTTTTCATATGTTTAATATTATCCCTATGGTTTTAAATAAGGTTTTAAAATCCTAATCCATAAAAACAACTAGACCTGGTTCTGATACCAACTAGAAAAACTCCTATCTTTTATACAATTTATTTCATGATTTATCATGTAAATATACACAAAATAAAATCCAAAAAAGATCAAGAGGAAAAGTTTATTTTGGTAATAGATACATATCACTATAACTTTAAATATGGATATAATGAAATTATTTAAAAAACACCATAACATTCCATTAAATTATATTGATCTTCTAAAATTGCACGGGATAACCTGGGGATGTACATAAGAAAAAGGTGAGCTATAAATCCTAGTAAGGTAATAATAAAATCATAGAATAAAGTAAATTTCTAAATGTGAATAGAGAGGCATAACATAATGAAATATAAAGTTTAGAATCATAATCATGAACATTGAATTATTATATAATATGAAAACATCAAGGAATCATAATAATGTAGAAATAAAAAAACATGATATCATAATCATAAGTCAAGGATAACTGATAATACATTAAAATATAGTGTTGTCTAGTAACCTCCCATGCATTATACATGGTATCTCATGAGACGGAAAATTTACCCAATGCATTAAATGGATATATAATTCAAGTCCCACCCATCTCCAAAACCAATGCTTGTTTTGAATTTTCAAAATATACAATTTATGGTGAATTGGGAACCCTTATAAGAACCCCCCCCCCCCACACACACACACAAAAGTAGTCCAACCATCATATTCATATTATGTACATGAATTTGTGTGATACATAGATCATAAAACATAAGAATGTATTTCATAAATTTCAATCCCATGATTAAGGAGTTTGAGTTATATACCTGGAATTCCTTATTCAATGAAGGATATTTACAACTAGGTGAATAAACTTGAGTGGAAATAGTGATGGGAATTCACTACATAATGGTTTGTCAAGGAAAATCATAGAATAATTTTGGAATAATATTGGGCGTACATAAAAGTTTGTGAAAGGTATTAATTATAGTTAAAGGTGGTCCCTCGTTACTTTAGAATCATAAGAAAATAAAAGGTATATGTATGAACATATGTAATAATTGAAATTGAAAATAAAAAATCTTAATATAAATAGAGTAATTGAATAAAGAGGAAGATAAAGAGAATCCCTTACTTGATAGGTTGCATCTAAAAGTTTTAGAGGATATTTTTAAGATTCTGGGAACTCCTTTGGAGGGATTTAGAGAGGGAAAAGGAGATGAACTTTGGTCTTGATGGATTTTTAGTGAATATGAATGGGATTTTGTGTGGTTATTTATAGAAAAAGAGAGGAGAATTATTTATTAATTTCAAAAGATATGTTTTGGACTATAAGTGATAAAATAATCAAAAATACAAAACTTTCTATGGTTTTTCCCATGGTTTATTCCAAAGAAGAGGGGTTCCCAATATTTAATTAGGTTAATAACAAAAACCATTAAAATAATATCATTAATGATGTGGAATTTAGTCATGTTTATGAATAATTGTTTTTAATACTGTGAAAAATATTATAGGTTTTGGGGGATTCAATATACATTTTTAAAATTTGTAAAATAACATAAAAGATAATTATTTTAAAAGTAAAAACTATTTTTGGTTGTGGATTCCTTTTATAGTAATTATTACATATCTTTTGGACTATTATTATTGTCACATCTATGTCTTTATTTTTAGTTACTTTCTCTTCTATTCTTGAACTTTCTTTTCCCCTAGTCTATGCCTTGAATTTTGGAGAGAAATGGAAATTTTCGGGTGGTTAAAATTGGGTGCACGGTTAGGCTTCACAGTTTAGTAAACCATGAGGATAAACCATGATAATTTTACATATCATAAAAAAAATTGTTATTACCTTTTTTACCTTATGAAATTAAATCTAATTCACCCCTTTCTTCCCCCATTTGACCATTTCAGCCATACAAGGCTTCCAAAATGCCTCAATCTCCATTTTAACCCATTCCTGATGGGGTTTTGGTGGGAAAAAACGTCAATATTCTTCAAAATATTGAGTTTCTTGGTTAAATCTACTTGATTAGTGTTTATTTTCACTCACTTGTGGTTCAGTTGTGGTGTGGGTGATGTTTCTGACAAATTTTAGGGTTTTTGACATTCAAAGTAGGTGGTACCATGTGTAAACATACTTTGATGAATTTATCTTTCTTTATTAACCTATTAAACATGTTTTTCATCCACTTTTAGTGGTGTGAAATCCATTTTTGGTCGCATTGATTATGTGTTAAAATTTAAAATTTCTTTTTGACATAGAATTTGGTGTTTTTCATGTGTATTCCATGTTGTATCATTTGGGATTATTTTATGATTAATGAAATTGATTTATTAAATGGTTTTAGGGATTACAATTCAAGTATAGTATGGAATTGTTGGGATTTTGGCCTTAAAAGATTATTTTTGACTGAATTTGTTGTGAAAAGGCTTGTAACACCTCTTCAAGTTATTTGATAAAGTTTTTATTATGTTTAATGAACAACATTGAGGGTGAAGAACACGTTTGAGGTACTTTTTTGTGTTTTTATGATTTATAAATGAATTTTCTATGTGAAAATGTAATTTTATAAAATGTGGAACTTTATTGAGCACAAATAGGATGCTTGATTATCTTCGTGGGCAAACTAGGACTTGTATGCTAGTGATTCAGAAGTGGCCTTATCCCGGATTCACATAGAAAGATTAACGATGATAAAACTAACTAAATAATGATGATATATTATAGACCAGTAGATTATGGATGTATTACCTACTATTGTATTGTTCATGAGAACATAGTTCATTGTGGTTCCTATGCCATATTTCATCGAGATACGATGTCCCTAGTGACCCATTATTAGCTAGTGCCTAGGGGTAGTTCTTGTGACTAGTTCTCATTGGTTATATTGTACTTACTATCATAATATGGTGTGTTTGGTAGGTAATTTCAACGACATGTGTGTTTTATTCAAAATTCTTCATTCTTTAAAGTTTCCCTATTGAAAATTGTTTTATTTAAATTTGCATCCCTTTAAAATTGTTACTGGAATTTTCTGTTTATGAAAACTTGCAATATTTTTGTATTATAATGTTTATATCATGAAATATTTTATTAGGTGCAATTATAATGGGATTAGTCTCACACCCTACTAGCACCTTTGGGTGTAGGTGGGATTGTAAATGTTTTACACAAGTAAGGGAAAGGTCTTTAGAAGTGGTGGTTCAGGATTCTAGCTTCCTTCCTTACTGCGGTGTTGTGGAGATGTCTTGAGGGAAATGGTCCCTTTCCATGTGTTGGTTCTTGGGATAGAATTTCTACTACTTTTTTTGTGTTCCCCTTAATGATTGGTTCTAAACTATTTAATTCAATTCTGAACTTTTGTTAAGACCTGTTTGGTGTGAAATTTCATCTTTGGTTTATTGATTTTTGATGGTTTTCACAAGATTATAAATGTGGGTAAATCATTCCCAAGATTTATTTATGATACCAGAGAACTTGTTCCAGCCCGTGGGGATAGGGAATGCCCTTTGGGCATTTCTACAGACCAGTTCGGGCACAGGTTCAAATGATGACCTTTCTTGTTTATGAAAAAATGGTATCAGATCATGGTTAATCTCTTTGGGTCATATTATTTTGGATGAGTCTTGTTAAATAGTATCTAGGGCTATCAGGGATCTGTGTTCTGGAAGCATCTAGTGTGTCTAACCTGCACCTCTCGTGACAAGCCTCGAGTCACCATGGGATGTTAGGATTTTTATTTCAATTCTCTTCTAGGTGGGATGTATGGGCTTCATACTGAACGTGGACATTGGGTGGGGGTGAAGTAGTTGTTTATTTCATTGTTTTCCTGATTTCGATTTATTTATATTTGATTTTATTGATGAAAATTTCATAACTATTTTACTAATTATTTATCTTGTGATTGTTTCTTTTTGTAGAAACATGCCTCCCTGGAAAGCTCCCACGCACCCACAGGAGGAAGTTGGATAGAGTTCTTCCTCACTACTTAATCAGAGGTTGGTAGAAATTGTGGTTCGGGTTGTCCAGGCTCTAAGAAAGGAAGTGGGTCCTGCTCTTTCTCCAGCTATAGAATATGAGTCCCGTCCTATGAAGGATAAATATCGGAATTTTCTCAAGAACAATCCTCCTATTTTCAAGTCAATGCAGAACCCCATGAAGCAAATGAGTGGCTGTAGAATATTTATTGCATGTTTGAGTTCCTTGTTACACCTAATGAGGTTAAGGTGAAATGTGCTTCCTTCTTGCAAGAGGGTACCAGCTAAAGGTGGTGGGAGTCAGTGCTTCAAGCTAGGAAGAATGAGAAGATGAGATGGAAGGATTTCAAGACCATCTTCAATGATCATTATTGTCCTGAGGTCCTAGACTATGGAGATTATGGGATTTCATGTATCTTTCCCAAGGAGATCAGTCAGTAATGGAATATGATAACCATTTTGCTGAGCTATGTGATTTGTGCCCGAGATTATTTCTAATGAATCTATTAAATAACAGATGTTTGAGAAGGGGATGTAATCAAAAATTACAATTAGGTTTTCTTTGTCAAGCTGGTAACTTATGATGAGTTGGTTGATCATGCTTGCATGGTCGAGATTTATCATAAAGGAAAGTATGTGTTTTCTGAAGTAGTGTCTACTGTGGGAAGTGGAAACTCCTTAGAGAAAAAATAGGAAACAGTATGAGTATGAGAATAAGGGAGGTGGTAGTTCAGGCCATCCTTCCAGCCAGTCTTCATATATAGCTTCTAACATAGGGTTTGTGGTGTGCCATCAGTATATGAAGATGGGAAACATCTGGCTTGCATGCACCTCCCCTTCTAGGTGTTGTTATCAATGTGGAGTTATGGGGAACATGTGGTACTTTTATAGAGTGACATGCCCATACCAGAGTGGGGCATGATCTGTGGCTTATAGGGAAGTTTCTGTTCAGTTAGAGCCAACCAAGATAGTGGAATATTAGTTTGGGGGTCATATAGGTTGGACATGTTCATCTTCGTGGAAGATCTAGTTTAGTCTTGATCCATATGTGAGCGGACTTTCCCAGGAAGAGACCATGTATCTTTATATTGTAGAGAAGACACCAACTAGATCATATTCAGGTTCTTTTACATTTCAAGGTACCATTTTTCTTGCATCTTTTATTGTAGTCAGTCTTTTTTAATCTGGTGATTCTGTTTCATTTATCTCGTCCTGTATGGGGAATCTACTGAATTTTCCCACTGAGTTTTTTTAATTTTTGATGGATTTAATGATATAGTTGGGTAAGAAGAAGGAGGAAGGTATTAGGTTCCTATCATGTGTGCTTTCCATGTTAGGATTTAGATGGAATGGGATATCATGGTCTTCAATATGGACCTTTTTTATGTAATCATTGTCATGGATTAGATAGTGAAATTTCAAGCACATATCGATTTCTATTGGTGGCAGGTGAATTTTATGGAACCTGATGGGAGTCCTCAGGTTTTTCTTGGGGAATAGGATCCTCGTTCAGGTCGTGTAGGACCTTTACTCCATAATTTGAGAAGTTATGTCCTTTAGTTGTCATTGCTCATGCTAGAGGATGATGGTAATGATCCTGAGGGTGGATTACATCATGTGGTGGATGAGTTCTCAGAGGTATTTCCAGATGATTTTTTAGGATTTTACCTAGAGAAGGATATGGAGTTCTTAATTTATTTGGCATTGGGAACAATGTATATATCTCTTCCCTCATATTGCATGACCCCCACCGATTTTATATAATTGAAGTTATAGTTGGATGATTTAGAATCCAAAGGATTCATTCACCTGAGTGTCTCTTATTAGGCCACTCATGTCCTTTTTGAAAAGAAGGATGATGGATTACTCTAGTTGCAAATTGATTATTAGAAGATGAAAAAGGTAACCATCCAGAAAAAATATCATTTGACCAAAATTGATGAATTGTTTTATCGGATAAAGGGGGGAAAGTGGTTTTCCAAAATAGATTTTCACCCAGGTTACCACCAAATTAGGGTGAGAGAGGTAGATATCCTAAAGATAGATTTCTGAAGTAGGTATGGCCACACTGATTATTTGATAATGCCTTTATGATTGATCAATTAAGTATTGGTTTTTATGGATCTCATGAGTATGGTGTTCCCCCAATATCTTGAATCTTACATCGTGGTATTCATGCACAACATCCTTGTTTACTCTGGATTCGAGGAAGAGCTTGAGCATCATTTGTGGATCATGTTGAGTACTATGTGGGATCATGGCCTTCATGAAATGTTGTCCAAGTGTACTTTCTAAATCCTGGAAGTGATGTTTAATGGTCATTTCATCTTGGAACATGGGGTTTCAATGGGACCTCAGAAGATCAATGCAGTTATGTCATGATAGAAGCCAAATAATGTGTTTGAGGTCATGAGTTCCCTCAGCCTAGTATGTTAATACATGTTGGTTTTTCAGTATTTCTCTTGGATTCCTTATCCCATAACCATGATCTCCCTAAAAGGGGTGATGTTTTAATGGGGCCTAGAATGTCATAAAATCTTCAAGGAGTTGAAGAAGTGGTTGACTACCACCCCCTATGTTGGTCTTTCTAGAATCTGGAAAGGTTTATTTTGTGTATTTTGACGCTTTAGGTATGGGTATCGACTGTGTTCTCATGTAGGGTGACCATGTGGTGGTTTATGGTTCTCTCCAACTTCAACCACATGAAAAGCATTACCTGACGCATGACTTGATGTTAGTAACAGTGATGCATGCTTTGAAGAGTAGCTGTTTCTACCACTTTTGGGAGATGTTTGTGGTTTACTCTAATCATAAGAGCTTATCCTACATCTTCTCACAGAAATATGTTTATATATGGTAGCACCATTGGATCAAGTATTTGCAATGGTTCAACATTGATATTGTCTATACCCCAGGAAAGGGTAATGTGGTGGCTGACGCTTTGAGAAGACAATTACCTATGAAGGATTTGAGGGAGTCCAGTTATGAGTGGACTCTAATGGGGCTCTTTACTCATATTCATGTGGAGACCAAGGAGAATAGTGGAGGTTTGTTCTTAGAAAGCGTTCAGTTGACTCTCTCTCTTTTAGATAGGATTCTATGGGAGAACCCCAATAATGAGTTATGTTAGCGGTATATGAAGTTTCTTCTTGGTGGGGTGATGTCTTCTGATTGGTCTTTGTCTCCCAAGGACATATTGTGCTTCAAGGACCATTTAGTAGTGTTGTTTTCTTTGAGGAAGGTGTTGATGTAGGATAGCCACCAATCTCAGTGGTTCATTCATCATGGAGATACCAAAATGTATTATATCATTCATCAATAGTTCTAGTGGCCAGTTATGAGATGAGACACAACTGATTTCATGTTGATATTCTATACAAGTCAACAGTTAAAAGCAGAGCATCAAAGGCCCTTTGGTTTGCTTCATCTATTACCCATTCCTATGTGGAAGTGGGATACGTTCACCATAGATTTCATTATTGGATTACCTCATACACCTTAGGGTAAGAATGCTATTTGGGTAGTGATTTATCTACTTACCAAATTATCCCACTTCATTCTAATTAGAGATAAAGCTAAAGTGGAAGAGATGGGAAAATTGTATATTCAGGAGGTGGTAAGGCTTCATGGTGTGCCATCAGTAGTTTTCTCAGATAGAGACCCATTTTTTACCTCTTAGTTTTGGTAAGGCCTTGGGGTTATATATTAAGATGATCATGACATACCAACCTAAAATGGATGGCCAGACAGAGTGGGAAAATCAGATTCTTGAGGACATGCCTCGTGCATGTGTTTTGGATTTTAGAAGATATTGGGATATCCATTTGGGATTGGTTGAATTTTCTTATAATAATATTTATCAATCTAATATATGAATGGATCCTTATTAGGTTATCTCTGTTTAGCCTTTTTGTTCCCCCTGTGTAGTGTTGAGGTAGATAAGACCGCACTATTAGGGTTGAGCCTTGTACAAGACACATCTGAGAAGGTCAGGATGATCAGAAAATGGGTACTGATAGCTTAGAGTCACAACAAATATTATGCTAACCAGAGGGGCTATGATATTGTGTTCTCTATGGGTGATTGGGTATTCTTGAAGTCGACCCCTTGTTTGGGCCATCATCATTTTGGAAAGTAGGGAAAGCTAATGTCAAGGTATGTCAAACCTTTTGAGATCAACGAGTGGATTGGAAAGGTGGCATAAATGTTAGATTTACCTTCTCAGTTTACATCTATTCAAAATGTATTCCATGTTTCCAAATTGAAGAAGTAAAACCATGATCTATCCCACGTGTTGAATTGGGAGGAGTTGGAGATTGATCTTGATTTATCAGTGAATGAACGACTAGTGTGAATAGTGGATTCCCAAGAGAATATGATTCAAGGAGAGTCTATTAAACTAGTCTAAGTACTTTGGAATCATTGTAATTATGTACACGATAATTTGGAGTAGAATTCGTGGGTTGATAAAGAGTACCCATTCTTGTTTTCAGATCATGTTTCAGGTAGAATTTATTGGGCGAAAAGATTTCATGGTGGGGATAATTGTATCATATGTGTTCTTATTTCAACTACATTCTCATATATTATTTTCCTATCTTTTACCCCTACGTTCCCATGAATTTTACAGAGAAATGGAAGTTTTTGGGTGGATAGAAAGTGCACGGGTTTGAAACACGGTTTACTAAATCATGCGGACAAACCATGCATAGTGTCCAGGTCATAAAAAAATGTATTCTAATTTTTCCCTTCCAGAATTAAACATAATGTTCCCCTATATTCCACTATTCAGACATTTCAGCAATATAAGGCTTAAAAGATCCCTAAATCTCCCATGGAACCCATTCTTGAATGGGATTAAGTGGGGGTAAACATCAAGATTCTTCAACTAATTCAGTCTTTCTTTGTTTTTTTCCTTATCTCTAGGGTTTATTCCCTCCTTCAGGAAGTTATAAAATTCCAGTAGCTATGGTTTTTTCCCTAGGGTTTAATATTTAGTTTCTTGGTTCAATATTCTTCATTATGGTTTATTTTCACTCGCTTGTGGTTCAGTTGTAGTGTGGGTGAAGTTTTTCACAAATTTATGGGGTTTTTGACATTCAAGGTTAGTGGTTCCATGTGTAAACATTCTTTGATAAATTTATCTTTCATGATTAACCTAATTACTCTATTTCTCATTTATTTTTTTGTGGTTTGAAAACCATTTTTTGAATAATTTGTTAAGTGTTAATTTTTAAAGATTCATTTTGACATGGAATTGGGTGTTTTCATGTGTATTCCATGTTGTATCATTTGGGGTTATTTTATGATTCATGAAATTAATTTATTAAATGGTGCTAGGTCTAAAAATTCTGGTATGGTATGTTATTTTTGGGATTTTTCCATTAAAATAAATTTGATGAATGAATTTTTCGTGTAAGGATTTGTAACACCTCTTGAAGTTTTTTATAAAATTCTTATTGGGTTTAATGAACTACATTGAGGGTGCGTAACATGTTTGTGGTACCATTTTGTGTTTTTATGATTTAGAAATGGAATTTTGATGTTAAAATGGTATTTTATAACATGTGGAACTTGATTGAGTACAAATGGGAAGCCCATATATCAAGGTGGGAGGACTAGGACTAGTATAGTAGTGCTTCAGAAGTAGACAAGTCCCGGATTCACTTAACAAGATTGACGATGATGAAACTAACTAAATAATGATGATTTATTGGATACCACTATGTTATGGGTTTATTCCATACTAGTGGATCATGCATGATATTGTATTTTTTGTGGTTCCTATGCCACATTTCACTGAGATATGATGTACGTAGCAACCCATTGCTAGCTAGTGCCAAGGGGTTGTTCTTGTGACTAGTGCTCATTGGTTATATTGTAGTCACCATTGTCATACACTGTGTTTAGTTGGTAGTTTCATAATCATGTGTTTTTTATTTAAAATTATTCATTCTTTAAATTTTCCATCTTGATAACCATTTTATTTATAGTTCCATCCCTTTAAAATTGTTGCTAGAATTTCCTATTTATGAAAACATGAAATATTTTTGTCTTATAATTTTTATTTCATGTAATATTTTCTTGGGTGGAATCCAATTGGTCTTAGGCTCACACCCTACATACACCTTAGGGTTTAAGTAAACTTTGTAATGTTTGAAACAGGTAAGGCCAAGGTCTTTGGAGATGGTGGTTCGGGTTTCTAGCTTCCTTCTTTAGTGAGGTGTGTTGGAGATGGCTTGAGGGTGATGCTCCCTTGTCCTGTGGTGGTTATTTGGATAGAAATACTACTAATTTTTCCCCTTTGGGATTGATTTTAAACTATTTAATTAAATTAATAATTTTTAAGGCTTTTTTGGTGTGAATTTTCAGATTCAATTTATTGATTTTTATTAGTTGTCTCATGCTTGTAAATGCAGGTAAATCATTACCAAGTTTTGTTTATGATACCTAGGAACTTGTGCTAACCCATGGGGATAGGTA
Organism: Viscum album; assembly: GCA_963277665.1. Lineage (NCBI taxonomy): Eukaryota > Viridiplantae > Streptophyta > Magnoliopsida > Santalales > Viscaceae > Viscum > Viscum album. Next base: position 130,628,286 of record OY728163.1, read on the forward strand.
ATTCCATTTTGTCCTTGACATAGATAGGGTTGGTCACCAGTTTGGATGATGGCCAAGCTTGGATCATCATAATGATGTTGTAATACGTGTTGTATATTTATATGATATTTAATTTTTACTCAAAAATTCATCTATCATAGAAAATTATGAAAAATTAACCATTGGATATTTTAGATGTTTTAATTTCAAGAATTTTATTTATTTTACCAAAATATTTATATAAATACAAGAACTTCCACTTCTATATAAAAATACATATTTATAGATAAAATACTTGATTTTACAATACAAACAAAATTTTAACCACTATAAAACTAATATGGGAATTTATTATATTATATTGTTATTTATATTTAAATAAATATTATTTCATAATACTATATCATGAAAATAAAATTTATTTCAAAACTCTTGGATTTTTCAAATGAGTGTTTTAAAAAATACAATTTAAGTATCTTCTTATAAAAATATATTTTTTGTCAAACTCATTATATAATCATGTATATATATAAAGTTATATTGAAATGGGATCAATATAATAACTATTTTATTATAAATAAAATATAAAAACCATACTACATGGGTCTAGATACAAAGCCCCTTATTACATTAATGTACACCCTAAGGGTAAAGTGTGTGATTGTAGTGCTTTATTGAGGTGGTTTGGAAAACTTTGTTGGGGTGGTGCTCTTAATAATATTTAACTTACCCCATAAAAGTATTCAATTATGTTTCAATTGTTGAATATCGAGTTGGGATTGGTCAAGGGAAAATCCCATTAATTCCATCTCCCATATAAGCTCTAACAAATGGGCTTTGTAGGGTATGATTCAACTAGTTGATGCCATTTATTCTTCATCCTATGTCAACTTGACTTTATCATAACCCTTTATATATACTCATATTAATGAAAAGTATAGAATAGCTATATTAACAACAGTTATGATGATTAAGGGTATTTTAATACTAATTGAAAAATTATGGCTATATTTTGTAATAGTCCAAAATAACAAATGAAATATAGTATGAGTGTTTTCTATTACTATATTACTTAATAAGATATTTATTCATTAAGAATGGAATTTAAATTATAAAATTTTGGGTCATTATGATCCTCTACTCATCTCCAGCCATATGATAATCATAAAGTTGTGTCTTTATACTCAGTGCATCAACCGCCACATTTCCTTTTCATATAGTGCAATAGATATTAAAGTCATAAAAAAGTTATAACTTCATATCTATCCATATATTACATTTCAAATTTTATTTATAGACGATATACCAGAGGATAATGTGATCTACAAAAGACAAAAAAAAACTCGTTGATAATAAAATTCCACCACTACATCAGAAAAAATAACACTCCCTCCAACTAAAGATCATGGTTGGAATAATTAAATTCTTAAGAATGAAATTTTTGATACCCATAAGATATCAGTTCCCTTTACATAATTAATATAAATCCAAGAACACTATATGATGAATTATAAATAATGTCAAATATGGATCCTTCCCTTGGTAATAAAATTATGTGAGCATTGTTCAATTTCTTCTTCAGATACTTGAATATTTCCAAACACCAATCGAACCACATGAAATCCAAGTCATTCTTGGTGAAGGTTGTTAAACATATCATGATTTAAGAGAAACTAAACATGAACCTCTTGTAATATCCTATAATACTATGGAAACTGTACACCTACACAACATTATTAAGTGTTTCCCAATAAAAACTATCAAATTCTTTAAAGGATGAACAACCATACCCTATTGAGACATGAAATGCCTAAAGAAATACACCCCATTCACTTTTACCTAAATAAATTTATATAAATTTGATGTAATTGAAGGGTACATAATGTAGCACTCATATTCATAACATGATCCTTCTCTTATCTCAAATACATCAAGGTATCCTTGATGAAAACCCCCAAAAATCAATCTTGGAACACAAAGAATCACCAAGCTAATCAATCCCATGAAAAATATTGGAATTCTAATGAATCTAAAATATATCAACATAAACTCAAGGTGTGTATAGCACCAAATAAAATAGGTCTCCACAAAATTTCCCCCTTCACCCTCATCTGATGACACCAAAACCACAAATCAATATTTTAGAACCAACAAACATTCTTTAACTAATCGAACAAATTAAAAATCCTCGGGGAGGGATAATAGTTCTTCAACATCACCAATCTAAACCAATAATATATATATATATATATATAGTTTCAAAAAGTCATATTTCTTCTCCATACACAAAAAAAACTTCCCCAAAGAGATACATTGTATGGATGGAACCTTTTTGAAATAGTTAATCCAAAGAAATCCTCAACCCTAACTACTTTGAAGTATCCATCCTATAGGGATAGATAAAAGTTTGAGATAATTTGGGTTGAAAATCTATCGAAATATTGATTTTTTGTTGTGTGGATAGTGACACAAACCCTTTATAAAAAATGCCAATAAAATATTTTATAGATCCTGGAAACCCTTCTACTAACAATTCCATATATCCTAACACAAATCCATATAACTATGATAAAATCAACTTAATATGTGTATAATCTATTTGATGGTCCTACTCGCTCACAAATACGACATGTGCATCATTCATGTAAAATAAGGCCACTCTCCTATAATAATAATAATAAATGGTATATTACATTAGAAATAAGTAATCTACGATAACAATATCATGGTATAGTTAAATATGTAACAAGATAAACTTATTTATTTAAAGACGTTTCCCCATCCTTAGCTCACAACATTGAAAAACCTCTATAAAACTCGAATAACTTCTAACTAATGTAGTCAACATAAAGGTAATAAGATTCCTATCCACCATGAGTTCCAATGATTTAATTAATGTAGGTGTAATTAAGTATTGAAAATATTTAAAATCAATCAATCCATATTCTTAGGTAGAATAGAGACAAATCATACCTTGAACAATATTTGATTTTACTAAAAATTATAATTTCATATCATAAAACTATAAATTTTTTTAACTCAGATTTAGCATCCCTAATGAAATATAGAGCCTCATATATACTCAACTCTAGGTACCTCATGATTTAAAACACCTCATGACTTTACTATATCTACATTATCACCCCTCTATAGTTTAAAATCATAAAGACTGGGTTAATACTAATAAGGTTTAGGTGGAATATAACACTAAGGATATATCTAGAATTGATAGTTGGCTCAATAATAGACACTAAGGAAAGTTGTTTGGTGAAACTAATGAAGACTCCATCCACTATATAAATAAAAAAACATACTAGATCTCTTGGTATAAGTATAAAAATGACCCACTATAAAGAAATAGGGGAAGGAAGGATGATAATGACTCCTCATAGACCAGAACCTTGAAAGAAAAGTTAATTGATTGATCTTATCTATATATCCACTCATTAAAAAGATTTAATTACCACCCTCTATGAATAGACTTGTTCAAAGAAATTTGATCTCAATAATTTCATATTTTTTAAACATATTGATATAATATGGTATCATGAAAGGACCAATGTTGTATAAAATATCCAAACACAAATCTTCTTCAAAATGTCACACCATTCGCTATCATCTGATTGAGAAGCTTAAGGAACCATAATCTATACTCTCTTACATTAAATATTCCTTTCTAAAGGAAATTAAAATACTACTTTCACATCATCATCAATGTTGATGATGTGAAATCATTCCAAAACATTCTTCTAGATTTCTCAAGCATCACCATAGAATCATCACAATCACCACAATGAAGGATGAACTACATCTAAGATTCACATCTTAAAAATATAACTACCAAATGGATCCACTACATATTCTTCATGAGAATAAAAATAAATGTGATATTAATATCCTCCGGCCACCTCTCAATCTTCTAGATGGTGATATCCCTCTCATATTTGGTAAATAATGATACTGAAACTCATGAAAATTCTTTTTCCATAAATCATCCTCCTTAGGACCTGATCACCAAGGATATAACAAAATTTCCTATTATTCCTCACCAACCTGAACCATAAATACCCATTATCCACCAACCATCATTATTAGTGTAAACATGATCCTTAAGCATCAGATATGGAATTTGAATTAATTTTAACTTGTATTTATATATTATAAAATTAAAACCCTGATTAAAACAATCATGATGATTATAAAACCCCTAGGTATTTACCCCACAATAAATAAACTCTTATTTGAACATGTTCTGAAGACTATAAGAGTCCTTATGTCTGATTGTATGGTCCCTAATACATAATAGTTAGTCTCCCTAGACTATATTAAATTTTATATTTGAATTAATTATATACACTCCATAATAATGAAATAATCACAGATGTTTATCTCTAAACTCAATCTTAATATCTCATACCACAATGTTAGGTATCCTTTTCACTAGTGCCCCTCTCATATTAGTTGTGATGTTGGGAGTGACCCTGTAATCCTAACTCCCATAGGATATGGCTTGGAGACTAAATAAAATGGTATGAAAAACAATATATGAGGCATTACCCTCTGTAATACTAGTAATGATAACAAACCACCCATAAAATTCTAGATAAAGCATAGACCAAAATCCCATTCATTAAATAAATGTACATTTAATGTTATTTATCAATAAAACAATGTCACTAAAGAAAATACCAAAAATAGCTTCTAAATATGAAACTCTAACTCTAACTAATCATCGAAGCTTGAGATAGTAATGTTCATCCAAATCATAAACTCTGAACTATAAATATTTAAAACAAATATATAGAAATAGAAGTGAGAATACACATATAATCAGTAGGTTTATCCTTAGAAACACTCATGCCAATGTCAACAAAGCATACTAAATCCATATAAAACATGCAATGAAACTAAATTTTCATGTAATCTTGGTCAACTACATCCCATATCACCAATGTATCACTCATAAAACCCTATACAATGTATAATAAATTAAAATATAAAAACATACATCAAGAAGGGAAAACTACACTCGCTTCCACGCTAATCTAGTCACCCACACATCTCAATGGAGAATGTATTGATGCTCTAAAAAATTTCTCTAATCACATACCATATTACATACACATGTCCATAACCCTAACCAAATGAACATAACCATAACCACATACCACACATACCTACCATAGTGACATACTGCATCTGCATACCACAACCACAACTCTTTACATGTCATATCCATAACCAATGACACCACCACATAATCACACCACAACTAGAAGGATGAATAGTTTAAAGTGATTATTCATTTATCCATATCACCCATATCCTAGATATTTGGGGTTCATTAGATACAATGAACCTCGTATGGTCATTGGTTAGGTTACTCAACTCAGGTGGTGGTGTGTAAGTAATTATAAGAAATAATATATATATATATATATATATATATATAACACATCTCAACCTAAGGTCCACTTCCTATCAAACAAAAATACCAACACATATCATTTTCACACTATCACAACCTCACAACAACAACAACAATTGCTACTACCTTTATAAATATAACATCATAGTCATACAATAACTACATAAATTCTTTTTATTTCAATGTCATTAGCAATTCAACTTTAATAATTTATTAATTACTTAACACTTAAAATGAATTTCATTATTCATATTAATTTACCATATATTATTCCATAAGTTTAATTCAAATTATTTATCACTGCATTATTCCAACATAACCTTATCTAATTCCACTTTATTTAATTCCTTCAGTAGTTCAACCCATTCCATATCCTGGGAAACTAAAACACCCTAACAACATAAATTTATCAAGTAAACAGAGTAAAAAATCACATTAATAGTTCCTTTACTACAAAAAAACAATATACAGAAGAAAAGCTATTTCAGTACCATAAAAATAAGCAACAAAAATCTACCACAGTAAATCAATAACATAATTCCATTTATTCATCACTTCTTAATTGAATAGGTATTTCATGGTTGAAAAAAATTAATTGAAAAATAAATTTTATTTTAAAACTTCCTTATATCATAACCATAATTTAATTTATTTCAGTAAACTTAAAATATATATCTATATATGAATAATAAATTTAAATCAAAGCATCATGCATACGTCAACAATGAAACAATAATATCATAAACAATATTGAGGGAAATCATATAAATAATATTCTACCCACTTCCCTATTATTGAATTTAATCATTATATTTATTAAGGATAATTTCATTTCATTAACAAAATAAAAACTAATGAATACTTGAGAATAATAATAATAAGAGATAATTTAAATCACATATAATGAAACTTAAAACAACATGATACTGAGAATAGATAGACACCAATGATAAAATTCCCACAACCTAATAAGAATCATCCACCAAACCTATAACACAAAAAATATCCTATCAATCCTTATTTAATTCTCCATAATAACCATGAACCATCTATTTCCATATTCCTATGAGAAGATATAATAAGATAATAGAATGGGAAGAGGGTTGAAGGGGTCCTTAATCATAATGAATTTATATCATGAATCTAATGACCCTAGATCCACCAAGGGCATCCAAAACCACAAAAACTGAGAATATAAACCTATTAGGATTAAAATAATAAAACAGGGATCAAATAATAAGAGGGGATCACTTAATTTTGAAAATACCATTGGTTGAAGTTATATTTTTTTAATAATTATATTGATATTTTTTTTCAGTGATGGAGGAATAGGATGATGATTAAAGAAGTTGTTTCCATTATGGATAATGGCATGGAAAAAAGAAGTTGTCTTATTCTGTATTGGTTAGATAGATTCAAGGATGAATCCCAATATATCCAATGATTAAAGATATGGATTGTAAAGAACCCAATGTAAGTACTAATGTATATAAATAATACATGTATAAAATAATTTTGATTTGAAGAGAGAGAGATCAGTCTATTGGAACAATTTTAAGAAGATGTGATTGAAAAAGAGAATAGTTGGATGTCATTATAAGAAATTATTCAGGTTCTATCTAGAATTAAGGGTTATATATACAGTGTAAAATATAACTTAGATGAATGTTTAAAGACTAATTTTGAAGCTATAGTGAAGCGGCAGTGAAGTTACATTAGAAACACTCAAATAATAGTCTATATACTATAAAAGACTTTGGGATTGTACCAAAGTACTCTATGCTATAAAAAACATGAGGTGAGAAAAATTATTAATGATTCACATGATAATAGTAATTGAGAAAATAATAATAAGAAGAAGATCACGAGATATAGAGATTTATGTGGTTTGAGAAATGATACCTAAGTCCATGGATAAGAAATAATATCAATATGTTTGGGAGTATAATTACAGGTAAAAATTATAGTTTTACACATACCTAAAACCTAGAAAAAATAACCTCATAAACAAGATGGTCCAATAGTTCCACAAACTATATAGTAAGTACAATGTTTTATAGTATCTGGTGGAGAGATGTTCAGAGAGCTACATTTCTCTATCAGTATCAATTGTTAACCCAATAATAGTGACTATGATAAATATGACTTGTTATCGATCCCTAACACATACAAATAAAATAATTCCATGCCAATTATTGTAATCTATCCATTGTGAATATTAGGCCACTAGTATCTACCCAACTTCATCCAAACAGACCAGGATACAATATTAACATAATCCGCCAGATGGATCATATTCTTGCATACTGACTTTATTTGATGATAATGACTTAGAGAACTTACTTAATCTAAGATCATCTTCTTCACTCACCAATGAGAGATTCTCATCAAGGGTTCAGTTTTAAGATAATGGTTCAATAAATACAATTTTTTACCTTATATGCTCTCATAGTGTTCTTCCATATTCTTCCTCTCATCCTCTATTCAGAAGTATAGACCATAAAATTCACAAAAGTGACTCAACTTTTCTATCACCATCATCTTTTTTAATATATCCCTTATATTATTAGATTCATGAATCTTCTGTAATGTAAAAAACTCATCTGGTATTAATAATATAATAAAATGTTACTTCAACTGAATTTTATTCATCTAGTAAGGAAACATTCAGTTCCTTTCAAGATGTATATTACTCTGACTATTACAATACAATACATTTTACTCTCTATTTTTATCCATCTCCTCTAATAAGTACTTTATCAAACCCATTTTATTCTTAGCTTCTGTTAAAACAATTTAATCTACCTATTCAATAGATAGAGCTACCTCCTTTTGTAATAGAGATACTCAACTTACTGTAGTTCATCTAATGGTAAGCACATAACCTATGGTACTCCTCCTAATATCAACAAAACCTCCAAGGTCACCATCTTCAAACCCCTGTAATTATTTTCTTTTCCCCATGTAAAGATATTCTTATTTAAATTCCTTTAAATATCTTATTATCCACTTCATAGCTTCCCAATTTATCTTTCCATAGTTAACCATGTAACTTCTCACAACTACCACCACATGATAAATATCAGGTCAATTAATGATCATGGAATATATTAGGAATCCAGTAGTTTATTTTAATGGATACTTTTCTATATTCTCAACCTCTTTTTGTATCTTTGGTGAGTACTTTTTTGATTGTAAGAAAATGATTTCCATAGGAATAAAAACCAATTTTATTTCTAGTGTACTAAATCTACTCAAAACCTTTCCAATGAGTTTTTCCTATCATAACTTCAAGGTTCCATACATGTAGTCTCTCTTGATCTTTATCCCCAATATATTATTATCTTATCTAACATCTTTTATCTCAAACTCCTCAGTAAGCTTCCATTTCATCTCATCAATCCTATGTATACATGGTATTGTAATGATCAGGTCACCACATATAAAAGAAATATAATGTATCCATAACCAAAAGACTTATAATATTAGCATTGATCAATTATCACACAGATTTTATGAATTTTTTCTAATGAATGCATCAAAATTATTGTTCCACTATCTAAGTGAATACATTAACACATATAATCATTTTTGGTGTTTTCACATTGGGTATTCCTTTCTCGACTTAACATATCCCTCTAGATGATGTATATAAATATGCTCCTCAATATCCCCATGAAAAAAAGTCATATTTCCATAAATATTATCAAGATACAATTCATCTGATGAAATAATACTATGAACCAACCAGATAGTGGTAATATTTACTACATGTGAGAATATTTTAGTTAATTTCATACCATCATTATATTGAGAAACATTCACCACTACCCTTGACTTTCATCCCCTTTTACCATCATGTTATTCCTTGACTCAGTATACCCATCTTCTTAAAATTCATTCATTTCTTATTGAAAATGTGTCATATCCAATGTATTATTATCATAAAATGTAGAAATATCCCACTTCATAGTCATATCTCACTTGTTTGACTCATTAAATTACATTTCATCATCAAAACATTCTGTTTATCTATTTTTATTAAATAAAAAATAATATAAGGATGATGAATACCTCTATACAGGCCTTCTCACCCTTGTTGATATCCTCAAATCAACATTATGAGTATAATACACTAGTTTTTGTTTCAAATGTTTAGGTACACCGTCATGCTCAAATTTCTATTGTAACTCTGATTCCTTATTTCCACTATCAACATCTACTTCATGAAGGTCCTTATACATAACACCTTTATTAAATATCATGTTTGATTTTATAATGATCATCTTAATCTTATTATCCAAAATTAGATATCCGAACTCTTCATCTACATATCCTATAAATAAATAAGATTCAGACTTAGCATCAAGATTATCATTTTAATAGTCATCTATATTTACAAATTCCAGACAACCAAAGACTCATAAATGTGAGTGTGTTACCTCGTTTTTTGACCATAGCTCGTCAAGTAGACATTCTCCCAATGGTACAGATGGGATCATGTTAATGAGATATGCTTCTATGTCCATTTCCTCTACCCATAAATTCTTATGTAACCCCAAATGAATCCTCATAATCCTAGAACATTCATTCAATTTCTTTTTTATCATTTCAGTTACACCATTTTGGTGTAGTGTACCTAGAAGAGTTGTCTCCCACCAAATTTATTTATTAGAAAAAATTTCCCTAAACCCATTACTTTCAAACTCTCTACTATTTTAGACCTCAAATATTTAACCCTATATCTTGATACATTCTTGAACGTGTTTTTCTACTTTTAAAACATGTTCAATGTATCATATTTTATTTTCAAAAAGTAAACTCATACCTTACTTGTGGATTCATCAATAAATGTCACATAATATTGTGACCCAAAAGGTAATGCATTGGTGCAGGCCCTAAAACACCAGTTTTTACTAGGTCTAGCTTCATGTCCTTCATAATTCTACCTCTTTTTTCAAAGGATACCTTCTTCTTCTTTCCAAACAAACAATCTTCACATAAGACAACTTACTCTAACTTCAATTTTGGATTCATTCCTTTTATTTTCAGCACCTTAATTCCCTTATCACTAATTTTCCCTAGACTGTAGTTCCATAATTGTGAATCCACAACATAATTTATTAATGTAAGAATTACCATATGATTTCATGTGACGGTGTATAGGGTATCATTCTTTACTCTATGAGCTATGCATGTATCTCTCTTTGTAATATTTCATATGCCACTAATGAATGTATAACTAAAAATAGTATCATAAAGCTACCTGATAGAAATAATATTTATTCACAATCTAAGGATAAACCTTAATTTATCCAAAAATAGAAAAATTACACAATTGGTTTTAATCCACACATATCACTTCCCCACAATCTACAAGGATTCAACATTAGTAAGATGTGGATTTCTAATATTTTAAAAAAACATAATTTTTTATGAAACTGTTATATGAAGTGGGATGGAAATATTTCCCCGATTCTAAAATCTAAAAAACAATAAGTTTATCCAAACTTTAAAAAAACAAATCATTGGGTACTTCATCTGGTGTATTTGTTGTATTGGTTTTAGGAACCTTCCATTTTTCTCTACACTCATTCTTTGCATGTCCTTTCTTCCCAAAAATATAGCAGGTATGACCAATCCCATTTTCTTGTCTTGGATCATTCCCCTGGATTTTGATCATTCTATGAAATTATCTCATTGTGTATACCTTCCCCTTCTATCTATTTTTATAGTATAAATACAAAATATACTTGATTATATTCTCTAAATATCATCATTGAATATCAGGTCCCACGCCACTTTTTAAAAAAACATTATATTCCCCAAAGTACCACTCCTGGCTATTACAATGTCTTAATAACTATCAAGTAATGATTATAGTAAAATCATAGAACATACCTTGTAATCTAGAATATTTTCCACTAATGAAAAATGAATTTTTATTCTTTTGAATTCAATGATGTGATCAGAAACAATCATCTATTCAATTGACTTCATACTAAATAATCATCGCATCATGTACACTTTGTTTGATATAGAAGGATTATAAAAAATATTTGATAGATATTTTATCAAACTAGTCATTAACTTATCCTCTTAAATGTTAAAAACCATTTTTTAGATAATTTAAGGTGAATAACTCTCAGAATATATCAATCTGGTTGATCTCACTTTTTATTCTCTATCTTTGTGCATTTTCCATCCAATACGGAAAATGAAACTTCTTCTGATAAAGATAGTATTCAATATGAATACTCTAGTAAATGTAGTTAGTTCTATAAATGTGATAGATATTAAATTTAACTTTTTCTATATCCATTATTTAGTTTAATAAGAAGTCAAACTTGATCATCCAAACTCAGGCTATGAAACGAGTTGTTATGAAAAAGCACATGGAGAAAAAAATTATTAACAATTCATAGATGTAGAGTAAAATGGGAAAAGATAAGAACAAGGAGAATATCATGAGATATAATGATTTATGTGGTTTTGGTAATGATACCTACTTCCATAAAGTGGTATAAATACCACTATATTTGGGAGCATATTTATAGGGAAAAATTAGAGTTTCAAACACACCTAAAACCTAGCTTGATTGAGATCATAAAGAAGATATTCCAATAGTGTCATCAATGAAACACTAATTCCATTGTTATATAGTGACCAGTGTCTAGAAGTTTCTAGAGATACAATTCTCTATTGTTGTTATTAGTTAACCCAACTACAATGACTATGAATAGTCTAAGTTGCAGTTTGGTTTTTAGTCTAGGCCACTATCATTAATCCCAACTCCATAAAAAAAGATCAGGATACATAATTCCAACACTTTGGAAATAATAATATATTTAACAAAGTTATTTAAAGTCATTTGAGATGTTTTTTAGTGGTTTGATAATTCCTTAAAATGATCTTATGTGGTTCTAAGTAGATTTAATGAAGTATGGATTCATATATAATAGAATTGTTTTTACTCAACATAGAAAATTCAAAAAAACTCTTGAGAGTTCACTATATATATATATATATATAAAATTTTATCATGATGGTGTGATGGTTAGAGAAACCTGTAATGGCATGGAGTATATAATATATGTTTTTTCTAACTCAAATCAAAAAATTGGAAAATGAATAGAAGTTTCATGTATACATAAGAAACTCTCCAATAATATGTAATAAATTTTTAGAGTGGAAGCAAGAAATTGAAAAAGGCCAGTGATATTTAAGATATGTGTGAGAATAAATATGTGTTATTTAAAAATATAGTGAAGGAAACATTATAATATGGAAGATATAGTGTGGATAAATAAGTGGGGTTTGAGGTTTATGTAAGATAATATTTCAAGAGGGCAAGGATATATGAAAGGCACATCTCATATATATGTGTAAGATTCAATTCCTTGTCAAATAGGATGGTTTAAATCTCAAATTGTGATACATTTAAATTTGTCTCTTACATAATCTTCAAAACATTGAATATATATGAATCCCATGTAAGTGATACACAATAAATCAAATTTATTTTGTATGGACCAATAGTTAGGAAAATTACAAGGTTCGGTGAATAAGATGGGAATATTAGAATATGATATCCCTATATCCTAATGCATAATATAGGTATTAAATGAATTGATATTGGATCAATTTTTAAGTTAATTAAATGTCACGAATGAATTTTTAATTTAGGATGAAAGTTCATGATTGATTTAAATAATATCAATATGACATTTAATTTTAGAATTAAAGATTCATAATGAAGCCTTTACTAGTATTTTAGAAACACTCAATCCTTGAAGAAATATCCCATGCCATAGTAGAATTTTTTATATATAATTTCATCTAGATTATAGATATTGATTTATTGATCATTTTTTTAAGATATTTTTTAAATGATCTTCCCATTATATTTGGAAAAATATATATGGACATTTATTTGGATAAGATAAAATGAGAAAGAAAAGAGTAAATGGGTATTCCTAGAAATGTATTAAAGATAAGGTGTTAAGGAAAATGTAATATATGAAGATTATGGGAGCACAACCAAGTGATGATGTTAAGGAAAATCAGTGTAGACCATGAAACTAAGGATGATTTAAAAATTTTACATAATATTTAATAAAATAAATAAATTTTTGTGATCCTGAATATAAGAAATGAAAGTAAGAGAGAGTAAGTAATACTCTCTCTATGTGGAGAGGACAACATGATATTTCATTAAAGAAGAATATCATTATGACTATTAAATATGATGAAGAAGAATAATCTAACCGGATTATATTGATCAAATCCAGTTTTTCAAAGCTAAAGTAGTAAATGAATAGGAGTTGAGATAGGTCTATGTGTATACAGTATTACTGATCTACCATTGGCAGTCATGGTGAGTAAAGTTAGTGATCCATATTCTATAAAAGTATCATTAAATTATATGTATATAGATTTTTATTTGTATATATTATAGAATAATTCCTATACAAAAATAAAAGACTATCTGTTGGGGAAGAATATTTTATTACTATATGTAGTGACATATCAAGTAGATTTATGATCTACTTTATAAGGCCATATGAATTGTTGTAAGACTAATGGGAGATAATATAACTAGGTGGGATGGTGTTAAGCATAGTGGGTTATTGTGTAAGTGTGGGGTGTGACTAATACTCACCGGTGTAATATATTGAATACACACATATGTGATATAGTGAAGATAATTTTTAGAATGATAAAATCTTTAATGTAACCACATTCATTATATAGTGTAAAATTTATGATGCATGATAATAATTAACCATAGTAAGGATTAGGTTTCACGTATTGGAACTAAAACTTATAAAAACATCATGTTATTATATATAGATTAAATTATAAATTGTATATGGTTGTTTCATGTTGGGTGGGACATAAAATTTCATTTATATCCTAAATGTTAACAAGGGATCATATATTTATAGGGGTGTTTAAAATTAATAAAAAATGAATTTGATAAAATCCAATCACACTTAATTCACTCCCCCCATATGGTGACTAAAGAATCCAATGGGTTATCTAAATTTTTATAAAATAAAACTATTTTTTTAACACCCAAATATTTTATGATATATTTATCTTTAAATAAATTTTATTTCTTTGATAGTTTTCAATACACGCAACACCATGTTTAAAAGAACTACAGTATACTGTAAAAATAATATTTAATGTGACAATTATCGCCTAGCCATTTGATTAGTGAGTATGAATATGACTAAATAAATTATAAAAATTTATTTTTTTTCTATATTTCATTAGTTATTAATTGGTTATAAATTAAAATAAAATCATTTGAAGGAAAAAGTTATTGTTTTTCTAATAAACATGTTTTATGCGCAAAATATGTTTTTATCTAAATAAATTAAATTAATCTATATATATGAATGATATTAATGAAGTTTTTATATGATATAATTAATAAAATATTTTAAAATTCATAATATAGTTTATAAATGGGAATAATGAAGGTAAAATCAGATTTAGGCTTAAAAATACATTTTTCTAAAAATGATTTTGTTGTGTTTTGTGCACTTATTTTAAAATGAATTTATACCACTTATAAAAATTATATATATTAACATAGATTATTTATTTATAATAAGAATTATTAATATAAATAAATAATCTCCACTTAATTTTATTCATAATGAATTGTAAACATAGTAAAAATGTGTAATTGTGTTTAAGGTTAAAAATGGTTTACGGAGGGTTAAACTAAGAGATAAGGTTTAAAATATCATAAAAACCTGACTTATTTTTAGATGTTATTTAAACAATATCCTTACTATATTAAAATATTTGGAATTTTATATCTTCTTTACTTGATTAATACATTTTTATATTTTAATATTTTTCAAAATTCAAAGTGTGTCCTCTCCCTCCCTTATAAAAGGATTCCACCACACCTATCTTACTCACACTTCATGAACCATATATATTAGGAATTAAATACCCTAATATCTTCATAAAATCACCCCCCATTTCCTAGAGGTCCTTTTTTATTATAATACCATCCTTTTAAGGCTTAAGGTGTAGGACAAAGGAGGTTTTCAATGAAGAGGTATAAGTCTAAACCAAGTACTTTCAATTTTTTATTCTTCTTAAAACTCCAAGGAATCTATGGTATCAATTAAAAAAAAATAAATTTATTATAAAATATATAAATATTTTTTATTATTATTATTTATCAATAATTTTCCACCTTCTTTCCATCAAATGGGAAATGAAAGTATCGCTCATGCGTACGTGTGGACTACCGACTCCACGTAGCATTATGATTCATTTTACAGCACCATCATTAATGATTGGTTATTATGAAAGATTTAATTTTTATATACGATATTTATAATATATAATTATTATAAAATTAGAATATCTTATTTTCCTTATTACTTTTCCATTTTTTGGAAAATGATACTATCAATCGCGAAAACGTGTGGACTACCACCTCCATGCAGCGATGTGACTCATTTTTCATCAATTCTCTATATTAATAATTATATAATATGTATATGATGAATAAATTTGATGCATATTTCATGAATAATATTCTAAATATGACGAAACCATGATCAAGATGCAAGCACCAAAACCATCATACTAAAACATGCATGGAAAATGAACCGGTTTTCACCCAAATGTTCATTTTACTAAAATATTTATTAATAAAAGGATAACTATAAAATATAAAGGAATGATACATAATAAGTTATATATGAAACTTATACTATAATACATGTATAATAAATATATATTTATTATATAGGAGATTTTAGTGCATATAGAGAAAGATAAAACTTGAGGTAAGGGATTTATGTTTCAATCTCATTTTAATATGGATTGTTTGAATTTACATTGATGGAAATTATATTTATATTAAACTTTAAATTAAATATATTTTATTATATTATGATTATTTATATATTTTTTACTTATTATTACAATCTTCCTCTGTTACGTTCCTAAAATGATCAAGAAAATGTGTTAAAAATAGGTGACCTAATTTCCTCCTTGTCCTGCAAACTTTTTCATCCATGTTCATACTATTAAAAATTATTTTATGAAAGTTCTTAATATATATTAATGATTTTAAAAATGAAATTTTCACTATCTTTTAATTAATTTATTTATTTTTAAAATTAATCTTTTTAAAATTTATCTAAGGAAGTCATTTTTGATTTTTCACAAAAGTGTGAAATGAGCGTTTTATTTTAACTTATACAAAATGAATAGATTTTTTCACTATCATGATCATTATTTTATATAAATATTAATTTAAATTATTCCTTGGTAAAAGTTTAATAAAATTATTTTTTTAATATTATATAAATTTTTAGTTAATATTTTATCGAAATAAAAAGATATTTTCTCATGTCTTCAACGAATGGTTAAATTTTTATTTTAAAAGTATATTTCATCTATTTCAACATCCTTTAATTATTTTTAGTCTTCACTAAGAAAATTATATTATGACACCATTCACTTTATTTATTTGGATAGATTATAATGATAATTATTGAAGTATGATTCAATGAAGCCCATTTATTTACCATGGGTTAATTAATTAATGATGAAACCTTTTTGAAACCTTTTTTTTACCATTTTATGCTATGATGAAATTATGAAATGTTAATGAAACTTGTTTCCTTTCAATTGGTTATAATACGATGATATGATAAATTTTTCATGATCTTTTGTCAGACATATGTATGATTTTAATTTTGTGATGGGTGGGACTTGAATTATATATCTTTACAAATTATTGGGTAATGATAGATATCTCATGAGATAATAAGGATCAGAATGGGTAGTAAACCTAGTTCAGTAAGGGACTCTATCCACTATGATAGTCACAGGAGTGAAAATTGACTAAATAAATGATTCAATGGAGAGTGAACCCATTCCACTATGATTTCCTTGTAAGTTATGCACGAATAATGAAGTGATTTTATATTCTTATGACAATGAAACAAACTTATATATCATGCTTATGATATGATCTCATGGATCATGATTGATTATTGATGATTTTACAAACTTATGGCTTATGTATGTTTTTATGATAAAGCTTTATTCCATGATTTATGATTAATGGTCTTTGAATGATTGTTTTTTATTATTGTATGTTTTTATTTTGTTCTCATAAACATCTACTTATATTAATCTCACTTATGATAATTGATTTATATCTCTTATGTTTACCCTTATTGAACATATAATCTCACCATTTCTTATGTTTCCTTCCCATAGGTTATGAATATAGGTTTTAAATAGGGTAGTCTAAGAAGTACTATTTGAAAAGATATTTGTAGGAGATGTTAAATACATTTCATGAAATAAGATGATTATGTATCTAGTCTCTAAAGACTCTAAACATTTATAGTTGGGGAGAATATTTTGCTATGAAAGGTTTTAAATATTAATCTAAAATTATATAATATGTATTGGTAACATTCTTGTGGTCAAATAAGTTGGTATCAGAGTAGTTTTTTGTCAATCATTATATATTATGATTGGAAAATATTTTTGAAAATCCTAGGGATAAGTATAATTATAAGATAACATCCTTAATCATTTGTAAAACATATATTTCATGGGTTTACAAGAAAATAAATCCATGTTTGGATAATATAAAGTGTTTTATGTTTTTGAATAGATTAACCCAAGGGTAACAACTCTAAAAGGTGTATATTGTGTATTATATCAGTCTTCACGGTTTCATGATGAGTGGTCCTAAATCTACACACATTGAAAGAGACTCCTAGGTGATATAATTGGGTTAATTCATATTTTCATTATGGAGTATTATGAATGAGTTGAATAGATAATTACCATGAATGACCTTAGTTAAACTTATTATTTTATAGATTGAATAAGTTTTTAGGATTTAAAAATACAATGAATTATTTTTCACGACTACACGATTACCCTCTATGATTATTATTTCTCACACCATGGTTTTTTTTCTTATTCCATGGTTAAACCCATGTGTAATAATGTTATCACTAAAATCAATGGGAAATTCAAGGAATTTTATCTTGGTAAACCAAATGAAATAGGAGTTGGG
This sequence comes from Viscum album, assembly GCA_963277665.1. Taxonomy (NCBI): domain Eukaryota; kingdom Viridiplantae; phylum Streptophyta; class Magnoliopsida; order Santalales; family Viscaceae; genus Viscum; species Viscum album. Next base: position 130,646,783 of record OY728163.1, read on the forward strand.
ATGAAAATTCATGTGGTTATGCTCACATGAATCTCTCAAGATATTAATGGTAACGTGAATCAAGTTGATCTTTCAAATAGAAAAAGGAATGAAGAACTCAATATTGAGTCTTTTATATGATCATTTCTATCTTCATTCATTGTTTCCTATAATCCACTAATTATTGATCAATTTATTAGTATCACGAAAAATATATTTTACTTTGTCTAGTGTTTAGAACGTGAAAATAATTTCTTGGTAGTATATCATTTATAAGGAATGAGGAGTAAATAGACTCTATGACATGGGAAGTGTTTAAGAAGGTAATTTTTAGAAATTATTTTCTATAAATAGTCAAATGAAAATAGAAAGGAGATTTCTGTAACTAAACAAGAAGGATGAAAAATCCATTAGCACCTATAAGGAAAATTTCACCATACATTCAAGGTATAATTCTAGTTGTATTATCAATCATAATATAAAATTTGACTAATTATTTACTAGATTAAGATCAAATATCTGGAAGGAATTGGGTAAAAGAGACATTAATAGCTATGAATAATTATTCAATGTTTTTTCAATATAGAATTGGATATTAGAGAATCCCAGTATTCTATTGGTTTTGGGGAAAAAATAAAAAGATAAATTTTAATGAAATTATAATAATAAACCCCATAGAGGAATGAAATTTAATTATACTTTATGTTAGATGTATAGAAGGAAGCATGGAGGAAATGATCTTATGGGGTCTCGTAAATAATTTAACTAAGGAAAATAAGGTCATCAAGATAAATGTTGTTGAACTGATGTGAATAGTCTAGTCAATGAAAGGAATGGTGAAAAATATCATCCAAATGTTCCAACAACACTCCAATTATCTAACTGAAAGGAGTAAAAACATTTCACTTATAATTTTATTAATATGAGTTTTAATGATGAAAATCAATTTCACTAACCTCTTAAGACCAAAGACCAAGGGAAAGATCATGTGATCACAACTTTCAAAGTGGGATATGGGAAATAAGTTATGAAAGGCACACTTACCATCCAATATAGAATTGAAAATTTATAGTTTTATTCTGGATCTAACCTCTCTTTTATATCTGATAAAATTTATAAGGGTACCATTTCACCACCTTAATGACTATATGTGGAGTTATCAGTAAAAACCCCTAATGGTTTAATGATTGAATATCTAGACTATAACTCCTCTCCAATAAGAAATTATGAGACTGTACTATAACAACCCTAAATCTAATAACCGAAGACAGACCTGATGTATAGATTATTTAATTATCATATATACAAGGGGTTAAATCCCAATGAACTAATCGGTTTAATAGTCTTGGATATTCAGATACATACATGATGCCCATTTTACATTGGGGAAAGAAAATACAAAACATAGTAATGGAAAACATTCGGTGTACTTAAACACATTGAAATAATTCTTATTAATATCCTAGGGAATTGAAACAAAATAAGGGTGGCAATAAATTATAAAAAATGTTTATTTTCAATATAATCTACTATGATTAAATAATGCACAGTCAATACGCCAAGGTAAATGACTAAAAACACATTCAATTTGATCAATAACTTGGGAATGAAATATATCCATGGATAATATCAATGAAAAAATATCATGGATAATAATAATTTAATTATAAATTAAGAAATGGGTAATATTTTACTTTATGATCTTAGATATCTTGATATCGATACCATCAAGACCTTGTGCCAAGACAGTTTAAAACTATGGGTAAAAAACCCATTTAATTTGGACAACAAATTTGTCTTATGAGAACTATCGATGCATCAAGGGGCTATATAATTTTCGTCCCCACCCTTCACTACATATCCAATGAATTTATCATATATAAAATGATCTATTTAATTCATGAAAAATATTCCTTATCAATAAATGTCTGTATTGAATAAGTAATATGGAATATCAATATTTTCTCAGTCAATCAAAAATCTTTTAAATTAAGGAACTCTATGTAAATATTATATATGGTTTAAGAAATAAACATATCCATGATAAAGAATATGGATATTTAAGGAAAATTAAATTTCAAATTATCATAATAAATTTAATGTTCTATGATAAGATAATGAAAATAAAATTAATAAGAGATAAGATACGATTATCAGTTTACTAAAAATATAGGTTTTGTAACAAAATCATGTCCTTTAGAAGAATAAAGAGAATGAAAGTGAAATATTAAAATAGAATTTCATAAAATATTTTTTCTTTTTAAAACCATTAAAATAATTTAAAATAAGATAAGATTCATAAAATTTTAATAGTGGTGGGGAAGTATATTGTCACATTATATGTTAAAAAATATTCCTTTAGAATTTTTTAAAGAAAGTTGAAAATTCACTTTCACATAATAGTATAAATATTCCATTAAACCCATTTTTAAAATTCAAGTATAACATAAAATTTCCTGAATAAATAATCTTATTAAATAAAATTTCATTTGTAAAAAAATTTAAAAACATAGAAATTTATGAAAAATAACTTGGATTTAAAGACCAAAAAAATATTGTTTTTCTTTTAAACATTTAATTGATTAATTCAAGTAACAAATAGAGAATATTTTTTACTAAAATATGGAAAATAATTAAATATCTAGTAGATAAAAAATTTATTGGTTCTTTTGAAGGATAAATGTTATGATTTCTTTAACTAAAATAAAAGAAATCCAAAAATAAAGTGAGATTGTAAAATAGATTCTTACCTATTTGGTAACATTTAAATTATGACCCATTGAGAGGATAGAATCAAATTGAAACATTAATAATAATTAATAAATAAGTATTAATGTTAAATACATCATAGTCAATATATAGACCACATAAAATTTAATAGGTTTATAATAACAAATATGTCTCAATAGAGAGTAAATTGGGACAAAATCTCTTATGTCATGCTTCCCTTTAGTTGAACATGAATTAACCTCTTGTATAATTTATTTAAGATTTTTATTAATTTACAATAGAATACTATTAATATGTATAATATCGTGTATTATCATCTTATAACTATTGGGATTTTTTTGTTATTTATTATTATTTTTAATTTTTTAAAATTACAAACCCGCTTATCCATTTATGTGAAAATTAATTTTTACAACCTCTCTATAATTTTATTTTAACTTTATTATTAGTGATTGGATTTTTAAAATTTTATTTTCATTTTAAATATAACATGTTTATATAAATTTCATTCGAAAATATGAAGCCTAATTATATCTCTATGATCTTCTCATTTTGGTCCAAACAAGGTACATGCTTTTGGTATGAAAAATATTATTATTCTTATTGTGTTTATAAATTTTATTTATTATTGGTTTATAATTTCATAGATATATCTTGGATAATTGTGAAACTTTTTCCATTATAAATCCAACACATTTATAAACATTTATTTATTATAAATTTTAGTATGAATTTATGGTTTAAGTGGTAACAAATCCCCAAAGTTCATAAAATAGTTCTGGAATTATAGTTATCGTAGATTTAAAAATATTTTTTGTTTCATTGATATCTCTTTTGATTCACATCACAATCACTTGGAATTTATTGGGTTAAAAATATAATAATTTTTTATAAATTTCATTCAAATACATGAAATTTTGAAAATTATGTTTACATACCTAAGAATAGGTTGTATTACTACAATAATTTAATCATTCTATTTTTCAGTTTTTAGATAATGGATTTTCTTCATTTTGATGACATATCCTTTTATATAATTCATATTTATTATCTTTTTAATTTTTTGTAAATATATAAAGATTATATAGATTTAGTTATGCTTCATTGAAGGCTAATTCAGTAGTTCAGTTGTCTTATAAATCCTTCAAAGTCTAATAGGTGTTGTTACACATGGTTTCAAAACCCTTAAGTTTCAACCTACCATTTGTTTCCCATAACCTTACCATGAGAAGTATATCCAACCTACCATGACAGTTCCTTCACCTTACCGAATTTCCATAATCACCTTAAAATAATACCATATCTTCTTACTACAAGTGGAATGAATTATCATATTGAAATATGCATCTCTATGTGTAGCCTTTGCACTGCAACACATCTCCAAAAACATGGAATCTTATTTTTTAGCTTCCCATTAGAATATAAGTTCTTCCAATGCACCTAAAAATAACCCACAGCACTAGTGCATCACCTGAATCCCCAGTACTTGGATTACTAGGAGATGGGTTTCCACCTTATCATAGGTGATAATCAAATTACCGCTTGTGATGGTCACCTTATCGGATGAACACTGAACTTATTACATGAGGTATCCAACTAACCATACACGATTAGTATACCTTCCACAAGACAGGTGATCACACACTGTTTTTATGGTCAGTATGGTGACTGCATTTCCAATTGAACTGACTGCACCATATTCATATTTTCAACATTATAACTGTGTGTCGCGATAAGCATACCGACCACATGAACATTGGGGATATGGTAAGTTGTTTCATTAGTTTATTTTTGATTAAAAATGAAATTAACCACATGCTCTATTTTTTTGTTATTTTTAATTATTTAGCTATCTAAAAGATTATTCTAAGTGTTTTAATCATTTAATTAATTTATAAAATGTATATAAATTATATGTAATCCATGAAGAGTATTATTATAAAATTTTAATTAGTTTTAAAATTTTACTAAATTCATTCATTATTCAGACATAACATATACAACATGTATTTCATAAGATTAAGTTTTTAGTTTCATTCTTTTCTAAATTAATATTCAGTGATTCCCAACTTCTTTAAATTGATTTTATGGTATTTTATTCAGTATAATTACTCTTTAAAATTACATGCCACATTAAACTAAAATGTATTTAATATTTCATTTTCAAAAACAAAATAAAATAAATATTTTTATTGGATTTATTTGACTTGGTATTATAATTTAATGGGTAATTCAAATCAGTTTTAATTAGTCTTCAGTTTTTGAATTCAAATATTTATTTGTTATGATCATTCTATGTGATAATATTCGATCTCCTAGTTAATTATTTTATTTTAATTTGAATTATTTTACCCGGCTTGAGATGGGTTTTCTAGTCTTTATATATCCTATTTATGGGAATATGGAGAAATCCAAAGAACATAATGATTCCAAGACTAAATATGAGCACACAAACCTTTTGATAACCAAAGATCAATGATGAAATTTTACATCATGTGGAAACTCTATTTTAACTACTAAAGGATCACTCAATTTAAATGAAAATTTATAAAGAGACTACTTTCTTGATGATAAATCTTTATTTCTTGAGAACTAGTACTTGTGATTTCATTTTTCATCTTCTAATTCACTCTGGTTTCTGAGACGGTAACACTATTTACCATCTCTCTCTCACACTCTCTATTTCTTTATTATTTTTCATAAAAAACTATTATTATTCTTCTCTATATTTTGGTTCTGAATCTTGGAATCTATGATTAGAACCATTTGGGTTGTGACTCCAATATTATAAATTTAGTGTAGTAATTAGGTTGTGACTCTTCATGCAGAAATATTTGTATTGTGAATATTCCTCTACTAGAAAAGTATCTTGTAATCGTGTTATGATTCCCCCTAAAAAGTCAAATTAGTTTACAATATATCTCTAACTGAGTATAGATTTATATGAGTAGATTATGACCACTTTGCACTGAACTACTTTAAAAAATATCCTTGTTTTTTTAATTTTTTCCACTGTAAATTTACTCTAATAAATTTCTTTTTTATTTGACTTTAATAATCAATTTATATTTTTAAAAAATTTAATCTGGTTTATCCACCCCATTTAGACCATCTACTATCTCCCTATTTGTAAATAATAATTGGTATCAAAGACTAATCCTTTCGAGAATTTATTATATATGTTATAATTTTTGCTAGTACCAAATAATTGGTTTCAGCACTTTCTCCTTTCATAATTTATCCAACTTTTCTATATTATACTTTTATTTAATTCATGCTAACCTATTACAACACCTCACAGTCTAAGGACAAATATATTTAAGATTTCATGAGTTAATGTAAACGATGCATAGATTCTATAGAATCCTCCTCTATTTTATGGAAATGATTATAGATAATGGAGATCCTGAATGGAGGCATACCTCAAACAAGTAAGCATAGAACAATGGTCCATCATAGAAAAATAGATTACTTTACTAAAGAATAACCCGGATGCACTTACCGAAAATTATGATATTAAATAAATTTTAAATTATAGAGTTTTTAATATTTTATAATATTTTATTAAAAAATGTTTTTTAGTCATTTATATTCTTGTAAGAGAGATAACGAGATATGGAAGATTTTATAAGTCCCTCATCTTGTCTCAGAAATTTTTTTTCAAACTAATATTGGAATGATTTGGGATGAGTACCAAGACTTTAAGAAGGGTAAAGATAATATAGTAAACCAAATGTTCCACCAATTCACAAGCATTTTTAATGAAATTAATTCACTTGGAGAAGATTTGGAAACCTCGTTACTTATTGAATGAGTCCTATGAGAACTACTAAATAATTTCATGAAAATACATTTTTCATTGAAGAAAGTATGAACATAAAAGAGTACACTCTTGATGAATTTATTAGATAAATACTTCAGTATTAATTATAATTGAAGAACACAACCGAATAGGAGACAATAAAAATAAAAGGTGTAGTGTCTAAATACATGAATTTTATTACTATTGACTCTTTTGATTCTGATCTATAGTATTGTTAAAAGAATGAAATGGATTAGATTGTGACTGGAGTCTAGAAACGAATGAAAAATAAAGAATTTAAGAACTAATTTAGAAGAAACCAAAAATATGGAAAACATTAGGGAGATAAGAAAGGAAGTAAAAATTATAATACTTCATATGTTACTTGTTTTGAGTTTAGAAAGAAATGGAATATCAAACCAGACTTTACAAAACTGAAAAATAAAGATAAATACATAAATAAAGACAAAAAGGATTTGAAACCCCATTAGAGTTGTGGAGAAGAATATGATTCTAGTGCTAAATCTATAAATTATAAAGAATCTACTAAATTGTGCTCCATAGATTCTCTAAATAAGTTTAGTGATTCTAGATTTTATTCTGTATGTTCTAATCCTGATTATGATTATGAAAATCAAAATGTTTCTAAATTAAATGAAGAAATTGAAAGATTGATAGAATATATTTACAAAGGTGCCAATATATATAATAATATTAAGGAAAATCATGAGAAACATGTTTTGGAAAATAAATTTATTTAACAAGAAAATAAAATATTAAGAATCACTATCTCCACTTATTATTCTACAGTTTATGAAAAATTTGAAATATTCCCAAGATTTGAATGAAAAGTTGAAAAATGAAGTTGAAAGTCATAAAAAATTTTATCTAATTTTACTCAATTTCATTAAAAATATCATAAAATGATGTATTTGTATAAAATAAATGAAAATAAATGTAATTACCTGACCCTAGATTCCCATAGTCGGTGTATTATTTTATTATATTGGCATGATTACAAGGAATCAAGTCCTGAATGACCGATCAGTTTAGCAATCTTGGAAAATATATTGCATACATGAATGTTACATTACACTTTCTAATATAAAACTCAAAAAAAAATCCTTTGATAATGCCATTTTTCCCATATCTTAACCCTGCATCTCAAATAAAAAACACTTCTTGGGATCCTGGGAAAATAAAACAAAACAAAGGGGTGAGCTCAGATGCTCAGTAAGGGTAAATAATTTAGCGGAAGCTATAAACATTTAAGAAAAGTTGTGTAATAAAAACAACAGACTTTTTAAACATAATCTTGAACATAATATGGAAAAAATAAATCAAAAATCTCTATATAAACAAGCACATGGATATTCTACTAGTAAAATAATCACATGTAACAACTAATTTCATAATGAGGGAATGCCTAATGTCAGATATCATTTCCACACAATCAAGGCCTTATGCCAAGAATAAGAATAAATGTTTTTTCAAGGCCTTGTTATAGGACACTATTTTGTCTCATGAGACTTACCGATGCATCGAAGAGCTATAGCGGGCTCCACCCATCACTTACTAAGTCCACTGTATTCCTCATTTGAAAAAGTTGAAATATAACATAAACATTCGTATTAAAACTAGCATACAAAATGTCAATACATTAACCCTAAACCATGAATGGTATAAAATAGAACATCCACTTTCAAACATATCATAAATCAGTAAATACAATATGGGTGATTGTATTATAATAAATCAAACTCAATCAAATATAATATCCAGTAAAGGATGCTGACATAGCTTAAAATGATGAGTAAAAAAATTTGAGAGAAATATCCCTTTTGTAAAATCATTTAAAAGTCCCACGTTTATAAAGGAATTAATTTAAAAGATATTTTTGAATAAAACTGTCCCATACAACTTTTAAACTTTTGAAAATAATTATCATTCCAAAACATTCATGTCCATATAAACAAATCCTTAAAATCATTTTTAAAACATGGACATTAATTAAAATAATTTAGAGAGATAAATATTTAAAACATTTAAAATGATGATCTAGTTAAATATACCTTCATATAAAACATTAAAATATTCATTTTGAAAACATTTTTTTGAAATATGTGTATTTATGATAAATATTTCCTGTAAATACTTACATATAAACAACCTCGGATAATAAGAAGATTGAAGAAATAACCCTTACCTCGTTGTAATCAATCGAGTCGTATGAACAATAGTCAATTACCTCCAAATGAATCACTGAATATCATGAATTTAAATAGAATCATTATAATATATATAAAATGGTAGTACACAATACAACACATGCAATAAATAAGTAGTGAACAATAGAAATCTCACGGAATTAAAAGTGAGATAAGAAACCACTTACCTTGCACTTTCCTTTGGTCAAGGGTATGTTTAACCTTCCATATAATGACCATTGTATGTTATTACATTATACAAGGACCATATTCATATTTATTATATCATACATGATTCATTTTTGACTTTATACTACCCATTTAATAATTATTTTCATGTTAAATTAACATTTCGGGTAATAATCGCTTTCTTTATCGTATGTATTTTAACCAGTTATTCTTGACCGTATCATTTAGGTCATGATTTAAATACTTCCAGAATATAAAACCTGATTCATATATCATATATATTTATAATATAAATATATATAATATATAGATATATGAAATGGAAAACACCGTTTATGGAGACGGTAGTCCGTACGTACGCATAAACGTTGTTTCTGTTTCCATATCGTATTGAACAGAAGTAAGTGAATAAGATATATGTATGTAAATAAATAAATAAATACATATATATATATATCTCTAGTTGAATTATTATTTCATATATTACATACTTATTAGTAATATATATTTTTATAATCATCGATTAATGGTTAACGCGGAAATGAATCTCATCGCGTCATGGACACGGTAATCCGTACGTATGCACGAGAAACAATATCATTTCCTTAATGGTGGGAAATTGGATGGTATATTAATTTTACAGAGACATTATCATGTTATTTTCATTATTTATATACATACTACTCATCATTATATCCATCCAAATAATATAGTGTTGAATAACAAATTACACCACGACGTGGAGATGGTAAGCTGTATGTACGCACGCATGGTGACATTATCATTCATAAGATGGATAGAAAAATGAATATAGTTGTGACATATTTATAATAACATCACAGTATATATAAGATACCGGAGTTATTATTTTATAATGGAAACAACAAAGAAAGAGTAAGTGGAAGAATAAGAGAACTTGAAAGAGGGTGGTGAAATCATTACCTCTTTTTCGGGTTATTATTTTTGATTTGATAAAAAGGGCTCCATAGGTTGGATTTACACTACTGGAAATTGCACCTATACCCACGGTTTGAAACCGTGGGTATAGCCCTTGAAACCGTGGGTATAGGGTATACCCACGGTTTCGCCAACCGCGGGCTGGAATGCCGTCGCAATAGCCCTATACCCACGGTTTTTAAAAAACCGTGGGTATAGACCCAGAAATTTTTATATTACCTACGGTTCATTAAACCGTAGGTATATATGTATACCCACGGTTTTATAACCGTGGGTATAGTTTGCAGCTCCGGTATATATGTATACCCACGGTTATAAAACCGTGGGTATAGTTTTTGCAGCTCCAGAATATACCCACGGTTTACTTGAACCGTGGGTATATATGTATTCCCACGGTTTTATAACCGTGGGTATACTTTTTTGCAGCTGCAGAATATACCCACGGTTCAAGTGAACCGTGGGTACAGATGTTTCCAGCGCCAGGATATTTCCACGGTTCAAATGAACCGTGGGTATTTGCAATGTCCCCTGCATCAACACAGGCCTGGCAGCAGGCTCTACAATTCTACCTGAAGACAAAATATAAGAACAAAAAGTATGCAGCTTGCAATTGAGAAAGTTCCGCCAAGTTCTGTTTTCCGCTTAACAAATTTCTGATCATCCTACATGGAACAATGTGCAAGTTAAAAATAAGTCTAATTATAGGCATTGAAAACATTACATGGCTATAGCTTGAAACCGCAGGGAAAAAATGAAGCAATACAGATACTACCAGCACAATGGGAATAATGGATATTGCATTAAAGATGTTCAACAAGAATAGTGATTTGGAGACAGGAATTTAATAATAAAAGAAACTTTCAAGCTGCACAACATAAATTAAAATGCATTAAAACATCAATAAAAGCCATGGAAATAAAAACATCTAGCAAAAATTTGTGCCAGCCCCCCCTGCCAGCCCCCCCTGCTTGTCCCCCTGCCAGCCCCCCCTGCCACCTGCTTGTCCCCCTGCCATCCCCCCCTGCCCCTTGCTTGTCCCCCTGCCATCCCCCCTGCCCCTTGCTTGTCCCCCTGCCAGCCCCCCCCTGCCCCTTTCTTGTCCCCCTGCCAGCCCACCCCCCCCCCCCCCCCCCCCCGCTTGTCCCCCTGCCACCCCCCTGCTTGTCCCCCTGCCCCTGCCAGCCCCTGCCAGCCCCCCCAGCCCCTGCCAGCCCCCCCCTGCCCCTGCCAGCCCCCCCTGCCCCCCTGCCAGCCCCCCCCCCTTCCCCCTGCCAGCCCCCCTGCCCCCCTGCCAGCCCCCCCCCCTTCCCCCTGCCAGCCCCCCCCCCCTCCCCCCTGCTTGTCCCCCTGCCAGCCCCCCCCACTCCCCCCTGCTTGTCCCCCTGCCAGCCCCCCCCCTCCCCCTGCTTGTCCCCCTACCAGCCCCCCTGCCCCTGCCAGCCCCCCCCCCTCCCCCTGCTTGTCCCCCTGCCAGCCCCCCCCCCCTTCCCCCTGCCAGCCCCCTACCAGCCCCCCCCCCTTCCCCTGCCAGCCCCCCCCCCCCCTTCCCCCTGCTTGTCCCCCTGCCAACCCCCTACCAGCCCCCCCCTGCCCCTGCCCCTGCCAGCCCCCCCCCCTTCCCCCTGCTTCCTTTTGTATGTTTTATAGGTTCCAGTGTCAAGGTACCTTGTTTATCCATGTTAGTGTGTTTTGTTTGTGCCTTAGCCTAAAGAGACTTTAGACTAATATGAGGATTCCTATTTTTTATAGGACAACCAGTGGTATGAATGACGTTTAGATTAGTGGAGAGTTTTCTGGTTTTTATAGCAGTGCCAGTGGCATCCAGAGTTTTAGAGTCATAGGTGTAGTGAGCAGAGGAAAAAGAACCTAAACCATTTGTCTGATTGTTTGACTCATTTATTATCTCTTGGTTTGGTGTGAAATTCAGTCAAAAGCAGACATTGAATTTCTATCACAACAGGCTGATCCGGTTCAGACGACATGTGCAGAGGATGAGGATGATCTGGTTTGGACAACATGAAAGGATGTTTTCTCAGAAGATTTAAAGAAATGAATGGTAATCTGTGATGAATAGAGGATTGGATGACCCCTGATATACCTAATTCGGTGAGGTTTGGAGATCTAGAAATGTGTAGGAATACCTAGAGGAATAAAATATGCCAGACAATTCCAAACCAATGTTTTCAGTTGAATTGAGCTTTTGTACCACCTGCTATGCACGTTTTGTGGAAAGATGGATGAGAGGCAGCGCTGAGAGGAGATATATTTTAGGAATGAGGAAATACGAAAAATTATAGAGCTAACCATTCAATGTTTCTCTAAGGAGGAGTAACCGCCGCAGGGTGTCGTCCTAGAGCAGGGCCAAATCGCGGCGTGACCGCGGCGTGACCACGGCGTGACCGCGGCGTGACCGCGGCGTGACCGCGGCGTGACCGCGGCGTGACCGCGGCGTGACCGCGGCGTGACCACGGCGTGACCGCCGCAAGGTGTCGTCCTGCTTGTCCCCCTGCCAGCACCCCCCCTCCCCACTGCCCAGCACCCCTCCCCACTGCCCAGCACCCCCCCCCTCCCCAGTACCCCTCCCCACTGCCCAGCACCCCCCCCCTCCCCAGCACCCCCCCCTCCCCACTGCCCAGCCCCCCCCCCCCCCCCTCCCCACTGCCCAGCCCCCCCCCCCCTCCCCACTGCCCAGCCCCCCCCCCCCTCCCCACTCCCCAGCCCCCCCCCTTCCCCCTGCCAGCCCCCCCCCCCCTCCCCCCTGCTTGTCCCCCTGCCAGCCCCCCCCCTTCCCCCTGCTTGTCCCCCTACCAGCCCCCCCCCTGCCCCTGCCAGCCCCCCCCTTCCCCCTGCTTGTCCCCCTGCCAGCCCCCCCACTCCCCCCTGCTTGTCCCCCTGCCAGCCCCCCCCCCCTTCCCCCTGCTTGTCCCCCTACCAGCCCCCCCCCCCCCTGCCCCTACCAGCCCCCCCCTTCCCCCTGCTTGTCCCCCTGCCAGCCCCCCCCTTCCCCCTGCTTGTCCCCCTACCAGCCCCCCCCCTGCCCCTGCCCCTGCCAGCCCCCCCCCCCCCTTCCCCCTGCTTGTCCCCCACCAGCCCCCCCACTCCCCCCTGCTTGTCCCCCTGCCAGCCCCCCCCCTTCCCCCTGCTTGTCCCCCTACCAGCCCCCCCTGCCCCTGCCAGCCCCCCCCCCCTTCCCCCTGCTTGTCCCCCTGCCAGCCCCCCCCCCCCTTCCCCCTGCTTGTCCCCCTACCAGCCCCCCCCTGCCCCTGCCCCTGCCAGCCCCCCCCCCCCCCCCTTCCCCCTACTTGTCCCCCTGCCAGCCCCCTACCAGCCCCCCCTGCCCCTGCCCCTGCCAGCCCCCCCCTCCCCCTGCTTCCTTTTGTATGTTTTATAGGTTCCAGTGTCAAGGTACCTTGTTTATCCATGTTAGTGTGTTTTGTTTGTGCCTTAGCCTAAAGAGACTTTAGACTAATATGAGGATTCCTATTTTTTATAGGACAACCAGTGGTATGAATGACGTTTAGATTAGTGGAGAGTTTTCTGGTTTTTATAGCAGTGCCAGTGGCATCCAGAGTTTTAGAGTCATAGGTGTAGTGAGCAGAGGAAAAAGAACCTAAACCATTTGTCTGATTGTTTGACTCATTTATTATCTCTTGGTTTGGTGTGAAATTCAGTCAAAAGCAGACATTGAATTTCTATCACAACAGGCTGATCCGGTTCAGACGACATGTGCAGAGGATGAGGATGATCTGGTTCGGACAACATGAAAGGATGTTTTCTCAGAAGATTTAAAGAAATGAATGGTAATCTGTGATGAATAGAGGATTGGATGACCCCTGATATACCTAATTCGGTGAGGTTTGGAGATCTAGAAATGTGTAGGAATGCCTAGAGGAATAAAATATGCCAGACAATTCCAAACCAATGTTTTCAGTTGAATTGAGCTTTTGTACCACCTGCTATGCACGTTTTGTGGAAAGATGGATGAGAGGCAGCGCTGAGAGGAGATATATTATAGGAATGAGGAAATACGAAAAATTATAGAGCTAACCATTCAATGTTTCTCTAAGGAGGAGTAACCGCCGCAGGGTGTCGTCCTGGAGCAGGGCCAAATCGCGGCGTGACCGCGGCGTGACCGCGGCGTGACCGCGGCGTGACCGCGGCGTGACCGCGGCGTGACCGCCGCAAGGTGTCGTCCTGCTTGTCCCCCTGCCAGCACCCCCCCTCCCCACTGCCCAGCACCCCTCCCCACTGCCCAGCCCCCCCCCCCCTCCCCAGCACCCCCCCCGTCCCCACTGCCCACCCCCCCCCCCTCCCCACTGCCCAGCCCCCCCCTTCCCCCTGCCAGCCCCCCCCCTCCCCCCTGCTTGTCCCCCTGCCAGCCCCCCCACTCCCCCCTGCTTGTCCCCCTGCCAGCCCCCCCCCCTTCCCCCATGCTTGTCCCCCTCCCAGCCCCCCCCCCCCCCCTGCCCCTGCCAGCCCCCCCTTCCCCCTGCTTGTCCCCCTGCCAGCCCCCTACCAGCCCCCCCCCTGCCCCTGCCCCTGCCAGCCCCCCCCTTCCCCCTGCTTGTCCCCCTGCCAGCCCCCTACCAGCCCCCCCCCCCTGCCCCTGCCCCTGCCAGCCCCCCCCCCCCCCCCTTCCCCCTGCTTGTCCCCCTGCCAGCCCCCTACCAGCCCCCCCCTGCCCCTGCCCCTGCCAGCCCCCCCCCCCCCCTTCCCCCTGCTTGTCCCCCTGCCAGCCCCCTACCAGCCCCCCCTGCCCCTGCCCCTGCCAGCCCCCCCCCCTTCCCCCTGCTTCCTTTTGTATGTTTTATAGGTTCCAGTGTCAAGGTACCTTGTTTATCGATGTTAGTGTGTTTTGTTTGTGCCTTAGCCTAAAGAGACTTTAGACTAATATGAGGATTCCTATTTTTTATAGGACAACCAGTGGTATGAATGACGTTTAGATTAGTGGAGAGTTTTCTGGTTTTTATAGCAGTGCCAGTGGCATCCAGAGTTTTAGAGTCATAGGTGTAGTGAGCAGAGGAAAATGAACCTAAACCATTTGTCTGATTGTTTGACTCATTTATTATCTCTTGGTTTGGTGTGAAATTCAGTCAAAAGCAGACATTGAATTTCTATCACAACAGGCTGATCCGGTTCAGACGACATGTGCAGAGGATGAGGATGATCTGGTTCGGACAACATGAAAGGATGTTTTCTCAGAAGATTTAAAGAAATGAATGGTAATCTGTGATGAATAGAGGATTGGATGACCCCTGATATACCTAATTCGGTGAGGTTTGGAGATCTAGAAATGTGTAGGAATACCTAGAGGAATAAAATATGCCAGACAATTCCAAACCAATGTTTTCAGTTGAATTGAGCTTTTGTACCACCTGCTATGCACGTTTTGTGGAAAGATGGATGAGAGGCAGCGCTGAGAGGAGATATATTTTAGGAATGAGGAAATACGAAAAATTATAGAGCTAACCATTCAATGTTTCTCTAAGGAGGAGTAACCGCCGCAGGGTGTCGTCCTGGAGCAGGGCCAAATCGCGGCGTGACCGCGGCGTGACCACGGCGTGACCGTGGCGTGACCGCGGCGTGACCGCGGCGTGACCGCGGCGTGACCACGGCGTGACCGCGGCGTGACCGCGGCGTGACCGCAGTGTGACCGCAGCGTGTTGGCCCGGTCCAGCGACATCCGCGGGGCAACATCTTCCACTTAGTTTCAAATAGGATGATATGGACAACATGAGAGGATGTTTTCTCAGAAGATTTAAAGAAATGAATGGTAATCTGTGATGAATAGAGGATTGGATGACCCCTGATATACCTAATTCGGTGAGGTTTGGAGATCTAGAAATGTGTAGGAATACCTAGAGGAATAAAATATGCCAGACAATTCCAAACCAATGTTTTCAGTTGAATTGAGCTTTTGTACCACCTGCTATGCACGTTTTGTGGAAAGATGGATGAGAGGTAGCGCTGAGAGGAGATATAGTTTAGGAATGAGGAAATACGAAAAATTATAGAGCTAACCATTCAATGTTTCTCTAAGGAGGAGTAACCGCCGCAGGGTGTCGTCCTGGAGCAGGGCCAAATCGCGGCGTGACCGCGGCGTGACCGCGGCGTGACCGCGGCGTGACCGCGGCGTGACCGCGGCGTGACCGCGGCGTGACCGCGGCGTGACCGCGGCGTGACCGCGGCGTGATCGCGGCGTGACCGCGGCGTGACCGCAGCGTGTTGGCCCGGTCCAGCGACATCCGCGGGGCAACATCTTCCACTTAGTTTCAAATAGGATGATATGGACAACATGAGAGGATGTTTTCTCAGAAGATTTAAAGAAATGAATGGTAATCTGTGATGAATAGAGGATTGGATGACCCCTGATATACCTAATTCGGTGAGGTTTGGAGATCTAGAAATGTGTAGGAATACCTAGAGGAATAAAATATGCCAGACAATTCCAAACCAATGTTTTCAGTTGAATTGAGCTTTTGTACCACCTGCTATGCACGTTTTGTGGAAAGATGGATGAGAGGCAGCGCTGAGAGGAGATATAGTTTAGGAATGAGGAAATACGAAAAATTATAGAGCTAACCATTCAATGTTTCTCTAAGGAGGAGTAACCGCCGCAAGGTGTCGTCCTGCTTGTCCCCCTGCCAGCAACAGATGGAAAACATATTCAGCACAAAAGTGATCGGAAATGCCAACCAAATGAAAGAAGCTAGATTAAAACCAATAACCAACGAGCAGGAAAAAAAAAATTGGACATTCAGAATGCATGTGTGTTCAATGATTCCAATATCTAAAGTGTGTTTCAGCTAGACTCTTAACTCAAAGAAGAATTCACATAGATGAGTCATGCATGAATAAGCTCAAATGACGTGTTAGATTGGCACATAGATTTGTCAGCTCACCTTGATAAAGATCGAATGGCAAACCACTGATTGGTAATCATACTTTAATTTGCTACAGTCTGTACATGCAACAAATAAAACCATGAATTATTATTAATGAATATATAAGACTCATAAGCAATGAAATGTCATATAGAAATTTTGTTATTACTACATGACAATAAAATACTAAAGTGCAGATTAAAATGCAGAATAAAAAACCTGAATATGATGATAAGAAATACCAGTCAGTTTCTTCTCCATGCTTGTAAATTGAAGGCATTCATTCCATCAGCCCATGCACATTCACCAATATTTTGGTTCATCGCTATGCTGGGATGAGAACAATCAAAGTATGTCTAGCAACTCTTAGACATGACCCACAAAAATCAATATACAGTGGAGTCAATAGTTAAAACATATCACCTGCATTCATATGTTGGATGAAAAGGGGGTCAACTCCATGATTTTACGACCAATAACCTGCATTCATATAGTGTGTAAATGCAAATGAAAAATGATGCATGGTAGGGAGGTTTATTCCACAATTTTAGGAAAACATACCTGTTGTAGAGATCTCGCACTTATTAGTGCAGGATTCCCACAGCCCAGCCCCTCCCCCCCCCCTCCATACTGCCCTCCCCACTGCCCAGCCCCCCCCCCCCACTGCCCAGCCCCCCCCCCCCCCCCACTGCCCAGCCCCCCCCCCCCCCCCACTGCCCAGCCCCCCCCCCCCCCCACTGCCCAACTGCCCACCCCCCCCCCCCACTGCCCAGCCACCCCCCCCACTGCCCAGCCACCCCCCCCCCCCACTGCCCAGCCACCCCCTCCCCCCCCTGCCCAGCCCCCCCCCCTCCCCCCTTGCCCAGCCACCCCCCTCCCCTCCCCACTGCCCAGCACCCCCCCCTCCCCCACCCTGCCCAGCCACCCCCTCCCCCCTCCCCCTCCCCCTCCCCCTCCTGCCCAGCCCTCCCCCCCACTGCCCAGCCCCCCACTGCCCAGCCCCCCACTGCCCCTCCCCCCTCCCCCTCCCCCTCCCCTCCCCCCCTGCCCAGCCCTCCCACTGCCCAGCCCCCCTCCCCCTCCCCCCCTGCCCACCCCCCCCCCACCTCCCCCTGCAGAAAGTTCATGAAAAAACAAGGAGTAAACAGAATGGCATGTGAAAATTACCTAAATAACTGACAAATAACACCCCTGATGAAAACTTAATCCAAAATGCATTTCATTGCATAAAGAAATTCACATACAAGCAGTCCACCAATACAAAAAAAAAAAACATTAAACTCCAACACACGTCTCTCTGCTAAGTCAAAAATGGAGGGGATTAATATCCCCCCCATCGCCATCACTGTCATCCTCATGTCCAGCATCATCATCATCAGCAGCAACATCGACAGCAACATCATCACCAACCGCACCGTCAGCATCATCATCAGCAATCTCATCACCAACAACATCATCAGCAACATCCTCGTCAGCTCTATCGCCACCACCGTTATCGCCACTAGGACCCTCATGGGAATCACCCGAGGCATTATTTAAAGAGCGCATTGATGTCATACATGAATGAAAAGTGGCAGCAACCTCTGATGGTAGTGACTGACTCAAAACTGACAGAGCTTTCATGAAATGTTCATTCATCAGCTTACTTTTTTCACGCTCCTCTAATACTATTTTCTTTGTCGCAGCTAATTCAGCACGCGCACTTTCCAACTCAGAGGCCTTAGAGGAGTCTGATGATGACCAATACCTAGAGGGGACAATGTTTTTGCCTGGTCTACAACGGACTCTTCCTGGATGCTCCACACCTAACACCTGACTGAAATGATCATTTGGCCCTAAGTTGTCAGCTTCCTTCTCATCCATGGCCTCCAAGGCAGACTGTTGAAATTATAAACATATTAAATTATGAATTTCGTATAAATGTTTGAAATATAAATAAACAAACTTACAATTTTATCTTGTGTTTGTGAATTAACTGCAGTTCCATCTTTTTTTTTCCTACTGAAGCAGAATAATTTGGCACGAGGTACAGGACCTTCAATGCCCAAATCAGCTTCCTGCATATAAGAAGTGCACAAATTTGAATTACAACCATATATGATAAATGCAAAATATTGGATTGAAGTGAGTTGCAACAAAGACCCACAAACATTGAGGTAAAGACATGGACTAACCAAGGGAAAGCATGAATAAGTTATGATGACATGTTATAAATAAGGACATTATTTTAATTCAGATGAACGTACCAGCCGCTTCTCTTTATCGGGCATTGTAGTGCGCCCCAATGTGTGTAGATATGTCATTTCATCTTTGTTTTTTTTGTTTTTCGCTGACACTTCCTAAGAAACAAAAAAACAATACAAGTAATAAAAATTAAATTTTATATAAAAAACAGTAAAGATGGGTAGTACCTTATACTGTTCAGTATTCCAATGTGCGGTCATTTTTTGATATTGACTTTTTGGACAGTCAGGGTTTGTGGGTACACCCTCTAACTCAGTACCCACTCTGCTCCTCCAACCAATATGTAACTCATACTTGTATGACCGCCAATACTCTCCAAGATCACTCAACCTAGCAGCTTTGGCAGCTTCACCGTTAGGAAAGTTAAATCGACTCTGCAACAAACATGTTAAGTCATATAAATACATTACTAATATCAATATAAATTTATAAAATTTTCGTACCCATATCTGCGCCCATGCCCTATCCTTGATGTCGGCACTGATATGTCTCCATGAGACCGGTTCCACCGGAACGATATCATGATATTTGGCTAAAGTAGCCATGAAACTTCTACACTCCTTAGCATTTTTACCTACCATTTGATTTTGAGAATTGTAATCCACCATAATCTGAGTTTCACGATTCCAAGCATCCCTCATTCGAGTGCGCCCACGTCGCCTACTAGAAGATCCCACTAAATAAGATAAGAGGTGACAAGAGAAGAGTTAGGTGACAATACAATAAAAAAAAGTGAAATGCTATAATTTGAAACATTTATAATAAAAAAAACCTGATGCAGGCTCCTGAATAGGCTGTGAGGCATCCGTAGACTGTGCTGGATCAGCATCCTCCGAAGGAAGTATCTGTTCCACAGCATGCTCCGGCTGATCTTCATGAACAGGAGTGGAAACTGAAGGAACAGACTCAATATGTGTAGGATGGATGGTAGGAAAAGGATGTGGCGTAGACATGTCAGAATATGCATAGTAGGTCTGGGGATACATGAATGGATATGAAAACTGTGCAGGTGAGAACATCGGTCGAGTCGGCGTGGACATGGAATGGGAAAAAGAGGGTAAACGGGATGATGATGGCGGCATGTATGGGAACATCCCAGGGGTCTCAAGCGGAGGGAGGACATGTGTGGTAGATGGGATGTCCACTAATGGGTCAGTGTGGGGAGTGGTAAGACGGGAGCTCCGCCTAGGTCTAGGAGGATCCCTACTCGGTCCCATACTGGGAAGAGGATTCTCTGGAGTTACATGTCCCTAAATAATTGGATCAAAAATATGAACTTAATATTATTTGTAATGCAGAAGATAAATATTTAAATTAATATACTCACTGAAGACAACTCGCGCTCACGTCTAACAGGATCAGCATCAAATAATCTCTTCCTGCGAGCTTCTGTAGTTTTCTTCATAATCTGCATAAGAATGAAATAAATATTTTTTAGCAACAATTTTCACAAATCATAGATACTACTTAAAAAATGTCATAACATCTTTCAGTAATGATAATTTACAACCAAGTTATACAATTTTTAAAACCACATTTTAAATACACTTTTCTGAATTGAAAGAAATAGAATTAAATGAAACGAAACCAAACATTACTAAAACAGACATATCATTTCAAACTAAAAGTAAATTAAAGTAATTAAATTAATACCAACCTGAGAAACTCACGTCAAGGTAAACTGAATGAACTCTGAATATATATGGTTGCTTTTATATATTACCCTCCACTACCTCAGGTTCAACATCATCCCTCACAATGGGACAATTTGTGTCATCAAATGCAATATTTTGGCTATCACCGATGGGGGCGTCAATGGTGACAATTTCATCCCCAGCATCATGAAAAATATGTCTTGGGATTACTTCATTAATGACACCGTAATCAGGGTTCAGATGATCTTTCACATAAAACACTTGTTTTGCCATTGATGCCAAAATGTATGGTTCATCGGTATGCAGGAATCGACTCATGTCAATAACTCTAAATCCGCAATCATCAATAAATGTACCATGGCGCGTCATTGAATCAAACCATTTACATTGCATCATAGTGACTCGACCTCGAGAGTAGTAATCCAATAACAATATTTTCTCAACCAGTCCATAATAATACACATCTTCATATCGAGGTCGACTATCAGATGCACTGGCATAACAATCCGTTCTAGCAATTAACATAACGCCATCATGCTGTGTTCTCATTTTCACCGCTTTATCAGTTGTAACAAATTTGTATCCATTGATTATTAAAGATTTGCAGTCACGAACCAAAGAATTGGGACCAAAAGCCAACGCTCTTAATTCTTGAGAAATGAAGTCAGCAGGTAAACTCAATAACTGGAATACATGAGTAATATAATTAAATATATATCTATATTTTAAGGTATTTAATGTAATGGTCATACCTTAGATTTCAACCAAGCTGGGAACTCTTGGCTATGCATAGCCTCTCTCCTTCTCAACGGCAAAGACCGATGAACTCTACTTATAATTTGTTTATGTTCTCTACAGAAAATGACAATAAAAGTATAAGGTATATGTGATATGATATCATATGAGATAACATATATATATTCAAATTACTTACTTGATATAGGCATCGAACAAACCACAATTAAACAAGACTGTACGATGTGCCATATTCCGCTCTTCAGAGCTCAATGTAACCAATGTATATGACCCGACAATTCCACCTGTTTGGGGAAGAGATGGAAACGAGGGTTGAATTTCCTCATACTGCTCATCTTCATTTCTCATTGGTCGATTATGTCTTGTGCTCACATCAGACAAATACATTGAACAAAAATCCATACATTCTTGGGCCAGATAACTCCTCACAATGGAACCTTCAGGATAATTTTTATTTCGGACATATGATTTCATTGTGCACATATTTCTTTCAGTGGGATACATCCACCGAAAAGCAACTGGTCCCCCAAGAAGTGTCTCAGTTGGAAGATGAACTGTTAAATGCAGCATGCAAGTGAAAAAGGATGGAGGAAAAATTTTTTCCAACTCACACAGAATTAATGGTGCCTCTTGCTGCATTTTTATCAACAATGATTTGGATAACCTTTTAGCACAAAGGTCTCTAAAAAAATGACACAACCGAATCACTGCCACCCTTACATTATTGGATAGCAAATGTCGAATTGCTATTGGAATCAATTCATGAAGAAGGATGTGGTAATCATGAGTTTTTAGGGATTTCAATTTCAAATGTCTTCTGTTGACTCGTTTAGATATGTTGCTGGAATAGCCGTCTGGAACCTTAATATTCTCCAATACTGCCAGAAATTGATCTTTCTCTGCCTGTGTCATCACATAAGAAGCACAGGGAACTTTCCATTTGTTTTCACCGATACAAACAGGATGTAGTTCTGGTCGAATACCCCAATCCAATAAATCCCGACGAGATCGGAAGTCGTCTTTGGTCTTCCCCTTAATATTCAAAAGAATTTCAAGCAACATTTCACATATATTTTTCTCAATATGCATTACGTCTAAACAATGACGTAACAAATTAGTAGACCAATATGGCAACACAAAAAAATACTTCTCTTTTTCCAATTGTAAATGACTTCAGTATCAGCATTCTTCCTCTTTCGAGATGTCAAATGACCTTTTCCTAATGAAAAGCTGAAATCTTTCAATTCATCAAGCACATCACTTCCTGACATACGTTGAGGTGGTTCTTCAGTGTCAACATTATTATCAAACCTCCGACGATTCTTCCTGTATTGATGATCCATTGGCAAGAATCGGCGATGCCCCATGAAACTGAAACTACGACGATATTTAAGCCTTCTCGATCGTGTATTCTTCATACAAACGGGACATGAAAGTTTTCCCTTCGTGCTCCACCCAGACATCATTGCATAGGCAGGGAAATCATTTATGGTCCATAGAAGGGCAGCACGCATCTGAAACGTATTCTTTGAAGAAGCATCAAATGTCTGCACACCTAAATCCCAAAGTTGTTTCAACTCTTTTATTAAAGGCTGCAAGTATACATCTATGTCATTACCAGGATCCGAAGGTCCAGATATCAGTATACTCAAGAAAGTGAAAGGTTTTTTCATACACATCCACGGAGGAAGATTATAAACATGAATAAAAACCGGCCACGTGCTATGAGCAGTAAGCATCTGACCAAACGGATTAAAACCATCACATGATAGGCCCAATCTGACATTACGCACCTCAGCTGCAAAATCAGGATGTTGTGCGTCAAATGTCCGCCATGCTAATCCATCTGCTGGATGGACCAGCTCATCATTTCCTTTAATTCTCTCAACATCGTGCCATCGCATATTGGCTGAGATTTCTGGAGACATGAATAGATTTTGAAGTCTGGGAATCAATGGAAAGTGCCACATGACTTTCTGTGGCACACGAGACGGTGTTCCATCTGCATTTGTCTTCCATCGAGATGTACCACAGTCTTTACAGTCATTACGGTCAGCTGTTTCCTCCAAAAATAAACTGCAATCTTTTGGACAAGCATGGACTTTATTAGTAGCAAATCCAAGCTGCTTAATTAACTTCCATGCCATGTAATGATTTGAGGGAATATCTGCACCATCAGGAAGCAAGTCCTTCAAAAATGTAAGAATATAATCAATGGCAGTATTAGAAATCCCATACATAGTTTTCCCATGATATAACCGCATTAAAAATTCCAACTTGGTCATTCTAGTACATTCTTGATATACTGGAGTTCTGGCATCATCCAATAAATTTTTCACTATGTCAACATCATCATTTTCAGCATTTTCCTCATGTGTACTGATATCATTGTCTTCTTGCACCGGCATGCTATCTCTCTCGGAATGATGCACATATGGAAACCGATCAAATATCAAATTCTCCATGTCACTTCGTTCATTTCGTTTATGAACAGTCAAAGATTGACTCGTCTCTCCATGGTGAAACCAAACATTATAGTTTGCTTGAAATCCAAATTTCGTTAAATGGTAACTAACTTCTTCTCATCTTAACCATGGTCTTCCAACACAATTATAGCAGGGACACTGTATACAACCTCCATCTGACGCATTGCTAAATGCAAAATCTAAAAAATTCTCCAAATTATTTTGAAACTCGGTTGAAATCCGATCGGTACGATACATCCAGCTTCTATCCATTCTATAACAAGAAAAAAAATTATCATTCAATCAACAATGTAAATCATATTTAAAAAAATCATTACAATCAATTTTATTATTAAATCAATCAAAGCATATTAGTAGCTAGCAAAACATATTTAATGACAAGTATTTAATGACAAGAGTTCATGATTGAATAAGTAGGGAAAAAGAGAAAAAGGTCTTCCTTGAGATGTAAACTAAAGAAAAAGTTAAAAAAGACACTCCACATGGAAAGTAGTGCAGGGGGGGAGGGAGAGGGTTGGTTGGTGCAGCAGGGAAAGGGGGGAGGGGCCAGGTGCAGCAGGGAAAGTGGGAGGGGGAGGGGCTGGTGGTGGGGCTGGGGAAGCATGGGGGTAAGGGGCTGGTGGGGGGTGCAGTGTGGGGGGGGGGTGGGGGGGAGGGGCTGATGTAAGGGAAGGGGGGAGGGGGAGGGGCTGGCTGGTGTAGTGGGGGGGGGGGGGGGGTAGGGGCTGGTGGGGGGGATGGGCTGGTGCATGGTAGGGGGAGGGGCTGGTGCAAGAGGGGGGAGGGGGGAGGGGCTGGTGCAGGGGGAGGGGATGTTGCAGCAGGGGGTTAAGGGAGGGGCTGGTGCAAGGGAAGGGGGAGGGGGAGGGACTGGTGCAGTAGAGGGAGGGGGAGAGGTTGTGTAGGGCAGGGGGGCTGGTGAGTCTCCCCATACGTTAGAGGTTTTTGACTTGTAGTGAGGGTCTCGAGAGGTGATAGTGGGGACTATACCCTCTTATCACATATACACAGTGGTAAAATTGAATAAATAACAATCAACAATGAAAGAGGTAGTAAATAAATGACAAAGCAGCATAAGATAAATATTATTATAACTGAATTAAAGTGGTCAATGGTAGTTTAAACAACAGATGAATGCATGACATGGTAATGATACATATCTAAAAGTAGTAAACATTACATCATTATTTTCAATAAAATAAAAAAATAATAAAGTCACATCAAAACCCCATGGGCGATCTCCTTGAGCATCCCGAGATCCAACTCAGTCCTTTTCTCCTAACTCTAGTTACAAGCATACATTGAAAAGCAAGGTCCAAGGTCCTGAGAAAATGAAAAGTATACTCGAGTATCCCAATGTAATAGCGGCCTGAGTAGGGTGTGAGATATAAATAATAATAGGATGGAACCACTGATGTCCAGCCCAATCTAGATAGTGCAGTATAAAATATATAGTTCACTGGTATATAGAATAATAATAGAGAGATAAATAAACATCACCCGTACAGGTTCCTATGGGACACATAGCAGTTATACCTTCTTTAGCCTTTGACTGGTGTCAGAATGTGTAACCATTTCATTAATCAATTTTATCCAGTTTAAATATAATTTATATGAGAAAGATATTGAGGTTCTAAGATGTGAGAAGAAAACATGTAATGATATTTAATAATGAAGTTCCAAGGTTATAACCAAGGAAACATAGACCTCAAGTGTCAACAACTTAGTAATAACTATAGCCTCACATGGGGTAAGAGTGTAATCCAAGGATAACCGTCCAACTAATTCCACAATAAGAGGACTATCTAGTCTAAGAAGTTCATCCAAGGTAAAATGGGTCTAAGAAAAGATTGGGCTAGGATTTAACCATGGCACCTACTTGTCAATTCTGGAACCAAGGAGTGTATCTAAGGAATCTTGTTGTAATACATGAGGGATTATATGGTGTCATACCAGGCATCTAAAGTTAGACAAGGATCAGGTTCTATGTAGGTCTCAACCTAAGAAAGTTGTATCCTTGAATTCGGAATAGGGTCCTTGAGTGCTCAAGGCTTTCTCTCAAGTATCCAAGGTGAGCTTGAGTCAGGCCACACCTACTTTGATATTGAATTCATATAATATTCCATTTGGTTCAAGCCTTTCCTTTGATTAGTGTGACAAGGCCAAGTAGCATGAAACCCTTTAATCAAGTAATAATTAATCAATAAGTCAATTTTGTTCAACCCTAGCCTTTCATTAGTGTGACAAGGCCATGTAGCTTGAAACCACTCATTTAATCCATTTAAGGCATTTTCAATAATCAAGGTTCACTCTGGTACCTTCCATTAACATGGTAAGGGGTTCTATGAATACGCAACATATTTTTCAATTACATCTAATACGGCTAATTCATGTACTTAGTATACTTTACAATTTCTATTTCACAGTTTATTATTACATTGAAGCACTTACATTAGGCGGGTTAAATGTTGTGCATACAGGGTAATTTCCATTCTGAAATTCAAAAGATAATTCAAGCCATTTAATATAGAAAATCATACCCTTAGAAATTTAAATCTAAGGCTCACCGAATGGTGGCTCAAACATGTCAACATACTAAAATGAAAATTATGGGAAACAATTCTACATGGGTAATTCCAATATAAAAACCGGTCAAAGAACTTAAACGGTTCCTTGGTTATTTAATCATTTAAAAAGGAAAACTTAGTTTTTTTAATTCCATTAGGGGTCATATATGACATAATTCAAACATAACATCAATTCATAAAGAAATATCAGTACAACAAGACAATAAATCCTAAAAGTCTAATAATTGTTTTTTAACTTGAAGACAGCACACCTCCGTTGGAGGGGTTTTAATATATAAACATGATATTTCTTATGAAACAATCATTTATTACCTTTAACTCTTAAATCATGAAACATACTAAATTCAAGATTAAGAGGAATTTAATCTAATGTATTCACTGCATTAACTAAAAACAAAGAAAACGTGTAGTAAGAAACTAATTAATGCATTAATAAATTTGAGGAATTGGAAGGGTACCCTTCCTCAAAGAGGAACCAAGCCAACACCTGAAACTTGATAGATTTATAAACAACCACCCGGAACTGCTCAACATGTGTATGTACATACCTTCATATATACTATTTTAAGGCCAAAATAGTGCATCTTAGGATTATCAATGCTAAATTAATTTGGGGAAATATTCTCACTGGGTTTGATAATCAGGATATTTATATCATTCATCTTTTAGTATTCCATCATAAAAAAATGAAATTGCTTAAAAAAATTTAGAATCAAACCACTCCATTAACCTATGAATGCATCAACTGCTACCTTTGACTACAACACTAATTGATTATCAAGAGGTAATATGATGAAATTATGGGAAATCAGCCAAGACTAAGAAATTACCAGGAAATCTGGGACTCCAGCATAAAAAAAATCACTACTGAGAAGGCCGGGAGGTCCAGGTCGTGAGCCGGGAGGCCGAGCCGGGAGTCGGGAGCCGGGAGTCGGGAGCCGGGAGCCGCGAATCGGGAGCCGCGAGTCGGGAGCCGCGAGTCGGGAGCCGCGATTCGGGAGCCGCGAGTCGGGAGCCGGGAGTCGGGAGCCGCGAGTCGGGAGCCGGGAGGCGGAGCCGGGAGTCGGAGCCCGGGGTTGGAGGCCGGGGAGGGGAGTCGGAGGCCGGGGAGGGGAGTCGGAGAGGAGAGGGGAGGGTCGGGAGTCAGTGGTCGGGGAGCGGCGTCGCGGCTTGGGGAGGTAGGGTAGAGCGATGCGTCGCGGATTTGAGGAGAGAATGAGGAGGAGCCCGATAGAAGGGCTCGAAAAAAAAATTAATACCCACGGTTTTAATAAAACCGTGGGTATAAACATCAAAAAAACATACTATCCCCACGGTTTAAAGAACCGTGGGAATAGGTGCGTGGGGATAGACCCCATTTCCAGTAGTGTTATGACCAATGTAAGGAAACTAAGATTAAGTTATTATAGTTGGGAGGATATTTGGGTAGGGTCTGTCCGGGGAAAATATGTTTGGAGGTGTGAATTTGAGAGAAGGGGAAGTGCCCTTTTATAAGAGGGGTGAGGGGAACCTTAGGAAAAATATAAAATATTATTTTATAATAAATATATTTTCGTTTTCTAATGGCTAAAAAATAAATTATTTAAAATATAAAGTTGGTATGGGTCTAAAAACACTCAAACAATTGGTTTTTGAATAGGTTTAGGTCACCATATTAACCTTAAATTTTAGATTTAACTCTTAGTTAAATAGTTTGATATTTACCATGTCTCTTTGTATTTTTATATTATATGGTTAATAACCATATAATAAAATGCCAATAGAACCCAAATTGGTTAATTAATGTCACATATATTATTATATAAGTCTTTTGGAAGAAACTTAGATTTTTTTGATTAGAATACCAATTAATGATATAATATTTGTTTCAAAAACTCTTTTATGTCAATTTGGACACTATTTGGTATTTTGTTTTTTCTAAATTCATAACAACATTATTACTTCGAAAACAATTTATTTAATCAACCCTAATATGTCATATTACCCTATGAAATTAGTGTAATTAATAGAAAGTCTCAAATTACATTTATTTAGGTATTTATAATATCAATTATTTTAATATTTCATTAATAAGGTAATTATTACATTATCATTCTGTCATAAATGAATTAAATTATTTAATGATTAAAAATTATAAATAAAATAACATTATGTAGGAAATAATTTTATCTTTCTAATGAATATTTATAGTCGAATTTATCATATATGTAACCCTATCTTAAAAATTGTTTAGTTATTAAACGTTGAATTTAACACTTTTATCTCTTCTTTGAATTAAATAATAATAAATATCATAATCTAATCCAAGTGGACCTAGAGGATCATATTTTATTCCTAAGGGTTTTTTCTCGAATTACACTTATCCAATAGAATTAGGACATGTGTTAGGGTAATAATAATATCCTTTTACCTTTAATTACCCTATTTACTTTTAACCATGGTAAATAAAAGTCAAAAGTTACTATTCACAAAAAAATATTTTTATCTTATTGAATCAAATTTTACTTACTGATGTCAACCGTTTGTCTTGGATTTTTGAAATTCAATTCACAGAAGCGGTAAAATTATGCTTTATGCAAATTTGCAAATGCTCCTAGGAGGTGGGTAAAAGACGGTAAAATTTCAATAAAATTTTTATATATCTAAACTTATTATAAAATGACTCCAATGAATTAAATTGAACTTATATACATATAATATATATATTTTGACCTAAAATAAATTTAAATAAAATAAATCATTATTTAAATAAAAAGTCTGTTTTAAACTATAACTCAGTGTTTTTCACTATTCATCAAAAATTGAAAGTTTTTAGAAAAATACCAAAACTTCACCCTAAGATAATTTTGATATTCCGAATTCAATAATGATTTATATTTTACCAAATTCAAAACATATATGTTTAATTTATTAATTTAAAATTAATTCTCATTGTCAAAACCAAATGGCGTATTTTTTTGGAAATAATAACTATCAAAAGATTGACAGTTATTTATGTCCAATTTTAAAGTGAAATTACTTACAATGAACATAATTTGATTAAATGGTAAAAATATATTCTATTTATACTTCTAAATAGTTAAATTTTATAATTTAACAATATTAACTATTTTGATTAAAAAATTTGTTTTCAGTTAAAATATAGTATGTTTCACTATTCACCCAAATATGAAATTTATCAATGCAACACCAAAAATTTATTGAAACTAAATTATTATGTCCCGATTCTGATGAAGAAGTTTATTTTTTCAAATTCAATATATAAAAGTTTCAAATATTGGATTTAACAAGGGTTCACCATTAAAAGGCGGTACAAGTGCATTTTTTTTGAAAAATACTACTTTTATCTGAAAAAAATGAATTAATTCTTACATTATGTCTAAGAAACTCAAAATATGGATTCTAAAATTATAAGGATTATATAATGTTTAAAATTCAGTTAATACTATTCATAACCACTTTTGAAGGGCTAGTTTGGTAAGTCGTGGTGCGCTTGAACTCGGTGTTGCGTGGTGTGCAAGTTATTGAATTACTTTGAATAAATAATGTACTATGAAATCATGGGGTGTTACATTATTACCTCCTTCAATAAATTTAATCCTCGCAATTTGAAATTGTTCTTCGAAAATAAAAGGTTGGAAATAGAAAATACCTTTGTGGAGAACTCATATCAGAAATTGGGTTAATAAAATTTAGTCATAATAAGAAGGATAATATATATATATATATACATATATATATACTTGAAAAGAAAAGTTACATCCTTTAACTAATTCCTACCAAAAACTCATCTTTCACTCCAAAATATTTCATAAAAATATTCTATTTATCCTAATCGTATAGGGTTCTAAAAATAATGAATTTATAATTCACATATCAATCCTTTTGAAAAAAATAACATTATACAATCCAAGACAACACATAGGCTAGTAGTAGGTGATGCACCCTTGTTGCCCTTCGGTTGTGGGATCAAGTCTCGTGGCCTTGCTGGACGTGACTGGTTGTCGCCCGACCTCTGGGTTGTCCTATTTATGACAATCCAAAAATAACCTTAACAATTGTATCCAATTTGAAACATGATCCATTCCAACCTCTAGAATTATCCAAAATACTTCTATTCAAACTCACAATCCAAAATTTATAAGGGATTTAAACACAATAAAGATCCTTTTTCCACGTAATAACATGTGAACACCTTCATCATGTATTCTTTTAAAACATGGTAACTCCCGTAATTACCTTAAAACCTTATTGGTTACATTAATGATCCCTTATCCTTTATATAATACTAGATATATTCCTTATATCCAAAATTTTTTAATATTTCAAAAATGAAGAAATAAAAAACCATTAATCTGTTCCAAGATAGTCAAGAATATCCAATATAATTTATCCTAATCAATCAGGTATTATTCCAAAATCACTACCTCAGTATTAGAACCATATTATGGTTCATATTTATCTCAACCATATATTTTCCAAAAATTTAACCTGTTATTCAGTCACCTTTCATGGTTACACACAATCTCAAGTCCTTAATTAAATAGTACTGCAGTACAATCCTTATATACTCTATAATTATTATAACATGTAAATAATTAATAAAATACTCAAATGACACAATACTGTAATAAAAACGTAAGAAATATAATCATTCTTCTTCATCTTCAGTAGTATCATAACTTTATTATTATCCAATAACAACATTTGAGGTATACTCTGATGATTTGGACATTGATTCGCATAGTGTCCCAAATCCTTATAGATGAAGCGTTGTACATTTGAAACTTTTATCTTTCCCTTGAAATCATGTACTTGGTGTCCTTTTTCTCAACACTTATAACAAACTCTCATTCCCTTCAATTATTTACCAAGGTGATTATTTCCACAGTTATCACATATGGGAAAATCCTTCTTTTTCCCTCTTCTATTTATCCTTATTTCTCTCTTCCATCCTTTTCTTCTCTTGCTTCCCTTCAAAGTCATAAGACTGATAGAATTGTTTACTTATCTTATTAACACATGATATTATTTCTTTACTTGTTTAGAATACATGGGAGACTATTTCCCTTCTAAATGATGGCTTAATACCATGAAAAATTTAATCCTTCTTACGCTTTGGATCATACGTATTGTTGGAGTTCACGTTATTTCTATTGGGTGTCATTTCTATACAATGGCATACACTAGGTCAGTTTATGAATTCCTATGAATAATTCCAAACTTTTAAAATACCTAACGAAAATTAAATAGTTTATGGATATAATCCATAATCATAAAAATATTTTCTTTAAGAAGGTATATACTCATAAATCCTTCATAATGATTTGTAATGAAAATGAGAATTATCCTAAGAATATCCCCCAAGAGTTTCGAAACCAAGAGTGGAGAAAGGCCCATTTTTATGCACCAGTTCCCCTTCGAGTCTAGCTCAAAGTGGTGTTTTTGGGTTTTACCCCTAGGTACATCTGTGCCAGAGCCGCCTCTACCTACTCGTATCCAAAAAGGGATGTATTTTCTTGGAAAACTCACAAAATATCTACATTACCAAAATTCTAGGAAGTTTTTTTATACTAATCCTGAAAGTCTTTCTTAGGGTAATGTGCTCTAATTAGAGGTTATCTAAATGTAGTTTCCAAGGTTATTGATAAACTTCCTCTGATACCAACTGTAACGCCCCGACCCTAGATTCCCAGAGTCAATGCATTATTTTAATACATTGTCATGATTACAAGGATTCAAGTCCTAAAAGACCGATCAGTTTAGAAATCTTGGAAAATAGATTACATACATGAACGTTACATTACACTTTATAACATACAACACAAAAAAAAATCCTTTTAGAATTCCATTGTTCCTTTAGCTTAACACTGAATTTCAAACATAAAACACTTCTTGGGATCCTGGGAAAATAAAACAAAAGAAAGGGGTGAGCTCAGATGCTCAGTAAGGGTAAATAATTTATCAGAAGCTATAAAATTTTAAGGCAAGATGTGTAATAAAAACAAAAGCCTTTTTAAACATATTCTTGAACATAATATGGAAAAATAAATCAAACATCACCATATAAACAAGAACATGGATATTTTACAAGTCGAATAATAACATGTAATAACTAATTTCATAATGAGGGAATGCCTAACGACAGGCGTCATTACCACATAGTCAAGGCCCTCTACCAAGACTACCAATAAAATTTTTGTCAAGGCCTTGTTCCAAGACACTATTTTGTCTCATGAGACATACCGATGCATCTAGGAGATATAGTGGGCTCCACCCATCACAAGCCCATTGTATTCCTCATATGAAAAAGTTGGGACATAACATAAACATTCATATTAAAACTAGCTTACGAAATGTCAATACATTAACCATAATGTATGAATGGTATATAAATATAACATCCATAGTCAAACATATCATAACTCATTCATTACAATATGAAATATTGTATTATAATAAATCAACCTCAATCAAAAATAATATCATGTAAAGAATGCTGACATAGTTGAAAATGATGAGTAAAACTTTTTGAGAGAAATATCTCTTTTGTAAAATCATTTAAAGTCACACGTTTATAAAGGAAGTAATTTAAAATAGTTTTTTGAATCAATGTGTCCCATACCACTTTAAAACTTTTGAAAAGAATTATCATTTAAAAACATTCATGTCCATATAAATAAATCCTTATATTTTTTTCAAAACATGGGCATTAATTAAAAGGATTTAGAAAGATAAATCTTTAAAACATTTAAAATGATTATCTAGTTAAATATAACTTCACATAAAAAATTAAAAGATTCATTTTGAATTTTTTTTTTTGAAATATGTGTATCAATGATTAATATTTCCAAGTAAATACTTACACTTAAACAACCTCAGATAATAATGAGATTGAGGAAATAAACCTTAACTCCTTGTAATCAATCGAGTCGTATGAAAAATATTCAATAATCACCAAATGAATCACAGAATATCATGAATATAAATAGAATCACGATAATATAAATCAAATGTAGTAAAAAATACACCACATGTAATAAATAAGTGGTGAACACTGGAAATCTCACGGAATTAAAAGTGAGATAAGAAACTCCTTACCTTGCACTTTCCTTTGGTCAAGGGTACATTTAACCTCCTGTATAAAGACCATTGTTTGTTATTAAATTATACTAGGACCATATTAATATTTAATATATCATACATGATTCATTTATGACTTTATACAACCGATTTAATAATTATTTTCAAGTTAAATTAACATTTTAGGTAATAATCGCTTTCTTTATCGTACGTATTTTCACTTGTTATTCTTGACCGTATCATTTAGGTCATGATTTAAATAATTCCAGAATATAAAACTATATTCATATATAAAATATATTTAAAATATAAATATTTATAATAGATAGATATATGAAATGGAAAACACTGTTTATGGAGACGGTGGGTCGTACGTACGCATAAACATTGTTTCTGTTTTCATACCACATTGAATGAAAGTATGTGAATAAGATATATGTAAGTAAATAAATACATATATATATATATATATCCATTAGAATTTTTATTTCATATATTACATACATATTAGTAATATATATTTTTATAATCGCTGATGAATGGTAAATGTGGAAATGAATCTCATCGCGTCGTGGAGACGGTAATCTGTATGTACGCATGAGCGACAATATAATTTCCTTAAAGTGGTGAAATTGGATGGTATATTAATTTTACAGAGACATTATCATGTTATTTTCATTATTTATATACATATTATACATCATTATATCCATCCAAATAACATAGTGTTGAATAATAAATTACACCACGACGTGGAGATGGTAAGTCGTACGTACGCACGCATGGTGAAATTATCATTCATAAGATGGATAGAATAATGAATATAGTTGTGCCATATTTATAATAACATCACATTATATAGCAGATACTAGAGTTATTATTTTATAATGGAAACAACAAAGAAAAATTAAGTGGAAGAATAATAGAACTTGAAAGAGGGTGGTGAAATCATTACCTCTTCTTCGGGTTCTTCATTTTGATTCGATCAAAAGGGATCCTTAGGTTGGCTTTATGACCAAAGAAAGGCCTCTAGAATAAAGGTAGGATAGTTGGAAGGATATTCGGGCAGGGGTTGGCCAAGCCAAAGGGATTTTTATGTGTGAATTGGAGAGAAGGGGAAGTGCCCTTTTATAAGAGGGGTGAGGGGCACCTTAGAAAAAACATAAAATATTATTTTATAATAAATTCATTTTCAGATTAAAAAGGCCCAAAAAATGAATTATTTAAAGTCTTAGGAAGTTATGGGTTGAAAATAACTCAACCAATAGGTTTTATACAGGTTTAGGTCATCATATTCACCTTAATTTTTAGATTTAACTCTTAGTTAAATAGTTTGACATTTACCATGTCTCTTTATATTTTTATATTATATGGTTAATAAACTTACTATAAAATTCTAATAGAACCCCAATTGGTTCATTAATGTAATATATATTTTTATATAAGTCTTTTTGTAGAACCTTATATTTTTAGGAATAGAATACCAATTAATAATATAATATTTGTTTTAAAAAACTCTTTTATGTTAATTTTGACACTATTTGGTATTTTGTTTTTTCCAAATTCATAACAGCGTTATTACTTCGATAAATTTTTTTTAATCAACCCTAATATGTCATATTAACCTATAAAATTAGTGTAATTAATATAAAGTCTCAAATTACATTTATTTAGGTATTTATAATATCAATTATTTTAATATTTCCTTAATAAGGTAATTATTGCATTATCATTCTGTCATAAATGAATTAAATTATTTAATGATTAAAAATTATAAATAAAATAACATTATGTAGGAAATAATTTTATCTTTCTAATGAATATTTATAGTCGAATTTATCTTATATGTAACCCTATCTTAAAAAAATTTTAGTTATTAAATGTTGAATTTAACACTTTTATCTCTTCTTTGAATTAAATAATAATAAATATCATAATCTAATCCAAGTGGACCTAGAGGATCATATTTTATTCCTAAGGGTTTTTTGCTCTAATTACACTTATCCAATATAATTAGGACATGTGTTAGGGTAATAATAATATCATTTTACCTTTAATTACCCTATTTACTTTTAACCATGGTAAATAAAAGTCAAAAGTTACTATTCACAAAAAATTATTTTTATCTTATTGAATCACATTTTACTTACTGATATCAACCATTTGTCTCGGAGTTTTAAAATTCAATTCACAGAAGTGGTAAAATTAAGCTTTATGCAAATTTGAAAATGCTCTTAGGAGGTGGGTAAAAGATGGTAAAATTTCAATAAACTTTTTATATATCTAAACTTATTATAAAATGACTCCAATGAATTAAATTGAACTTATATACATATAATATATATATTTTGACCTAAAATAAATTTAAATAAAATAAATAATTATTTAAATAAAAAGTTTGTTTTAAACAATAACTCAGTGTTTTTCATTATTCATCCAAAATTGAACATTTTTAGAAAAATACCAAAACTTCACCCTAAGATAATTTTGATATTCCGAATTCAATAATGATTTATATTTTACCAAATTCAAAACATATATGTTTAATTTATTAATTTAAAATTAATTATCATTGTCAAAACCAAAAGGCGTATTTTTTTGGAAATAATAATTATCAAAAGATTGACAGTTATTTATGTCCAATTTTAAAGTGAAATTACTTACAATGAACATAATTGGATTAAATGGTAAAAATATAATCTATTTATACTTCTAAATAGTTAAATTTTATAATTTAACAATATTAACTATTTTGATTAAAAAATTTGTTTTCAGTTAAAATATAGTATTTTTCACTATTCACCCAAATATGAAATTTTTCAATGCAACACCAAAAATTTATTGAAACTAAATTATTATGTCCCGATTCTGATGAAGAAGTTTATTTTGTCAAATTGAATATATAAAAGTTTCAAATATTGGATTTAACAAGGGTTCACCATTAAAAGGCGGTAAAAGTGCATTTTTTTTGAAAAATGCTACTTTTATCTGAAAAAAATGAATTAATTCTTACATTGTGTCTAAGAAACTCAAAATATGGATTCTAAAATTATAAGTATTATATAAATTTTAAAATTCAGTTAATACTATTCATAACCACTTTTGAAGGGCTAGTTTGGTAATTCGTGGTGCGCTTGAACTCGGTGTTGCATGTAGTGAAAGTTATTGAATTACTTTGAATAAATAATATACTATGAAATTACGGGGTGTTACATTATTACCTCCTTCAATAAATTTAATCCTCGCAATTTGAAATTGTTCTTCAAAAATAAAAGGTTGAAAACAGAAAATACCTTTGTGGAGAACTCATATCAGAAATTGGGTTAATAAAATTTAGTCATAATAAGAAGGATAATATATATATATATATACATATATATATATATATATACTTGAAAAGAAAAGTTACATCCTTTAACTAATTCCTACCAAAAACTCATCTTTCACTCCAAAATATTTCATAAAAATATTCTATTTATCCTAATCGTATAGGGTTCCAAAAATAATGAATTTATAATTCACATATCAATCCTTTTGAAAAAAATAACATTATACAATCCAAGACAACACATAGGCTAGTAGTAGGTGATGCACCCTTGTTGCCCTTCGGTTGTGGGTTCAAGTCTCGTGGCCTTGCTGGACGTGACTGGTTGTCGCCCGACCTCTGGGTTGTCCTATTCATGATAATCCAAAAAACACCTTAACAATTGTATCCAATTTGAAACATGATCCATTCCAACCTCTAGAATTATCCAAAATACTTCTATTCAAACTCACAATCCAAAATATATAAGGAATTTAAACACAATGAAGATCCTTTTTCCACGTAATAACATGTGAACACCTTCACCATGTATTCTTTTAAAACATGGTAACTCCCGTAATTACCATAAAACCTTATTGGTTACATTCATGATACCATATCCTTTATATAATACTAGATATATTCCTTATATCCAAATTTTTTTAATATTTCAACAATAAAGAAATAAAAAACCATTAATCAGTTCCAAGATAGTCAAGAATATCCAATATAATTTATCCTAATCAATCAGGTATTATTCCAAAATCACTACCTCAGTATTAGAACCATATTATGGTTCATATTTATCTAAACCATATATTTTCCAAAAATTTAACCTGTTATTCAGTCACCTTTCATGGTTCCACACAATCTCAAGTCCTTAATTAAATAGTACTGCAGTACAATCCTTATATACTCTATAATTCTTATAACATGAAAATAATTAATAAAATACTCAAATGACACAATACTGTAATAACAACGTAAGAAATATAATCATTCCTCTTCATCTTCAGTAGTATCATAACTTTATTATTATCCTATAACAGAATTTGGGGTATACTCTGATGATTTGGACATTGATTCGCGTAGTGTCCCAAATCCTTATAGATGAAGCGTTGTAAATTTGAAACTTTTATCTTTCCCTTGAAATCATGTACTAGGTGTCCTTTTTCTCAACACTTATAACAAACTCTCATTCCCTTCAATTATTTACCAAGGTGATTATTTCCACTGTTATCACATATGGGAAAATCCTTCTTTTTCCCTCTTCCATTTATCCTTATTTCTCTCTTCCATCCTTTTCTTCTCTTGCTTCCCTTTAAAGTCATAAGACTGAGAGAATTGTTTACTTATCTTATTAACACATGATACTATTTCTTTACATGTTGAGAATACATGGTAGACTATTTCCATTATAAATGTTGGCTTCATACCATGAAAAATATAATCCTTCTTACGCTTTGGATCATACGTATTGTTGGAGTTCACATTATTTCTATTGGGCGTCACTTCTATACAATGGCATACACTAGGTCAGTTTATGAATTCCTATGAATAATTCCAAACTTTTAAAATACCTAACGAAAATTAAATAGTTTATGGATATAATCCATAATCCTAAAAATATTTTCTTTAAGAAGGTTTATACTCATAAATCCTTCATAATGATTTGTAAAGAAAATTAGAATTATCATAAGAATATCCCCCAAGAGTTTCGAAACCAAGAGTGGAGAAAGGCCCATTTTCATGCACCAGTTCCCGTTCGAGTCTAGCTCAAAGTGGTGTTTTTGGGTTTTACCCCTCGGTACATCTGTGCCAGAGCTGCCTCTACCTACTCGTATCAAAAAAGGGATGTATTTTCTTAGAAAACTCAAAAAATCTCTACATTACCAAAATTCTAGGAAGTTTTTTTATACTAATATTAAAAGTCTATCTTAGGGTAATGTGCTCTAATTAGAGGTTATCTAAATGTAGTTTACAAGGTTATTTCTAAACTTCCTCTGATACCAACTATAACGCCCTGACCCTAGATTCCCAGAGTCAGTGCATTATTTTAATACATTGGCATGATTACAAGGATTCAAGTCCTAAAAGACCGATCAGTTTTGCAATCTTGGAAAATAGATTACATACATGAACGTTACATTACACTTTATAACATACAACACAAAAAAATCCTTTTAGAATTCCATTGTTCCTTTAGCTTAACCCTTAATTTCAAACATAAAACACTTCTTGGGATCCTGGGAAAAGAAAACAAAATAAAGGGGTGAGCTCAGATGCTCAGTAAGGGTAAATAATTTATCGGAAGCTATAAAATTTTAAGGAAAGATGTGTAATAAAAACAACAGCCTTTTTAAACATAATCTTGAACATAATATGGAAAAAATAAATCAAACATCACCATATAAACAAGAACATGGATATTCTACTAGTCTAATAATAACATGTAATAACTAATTTCATAATGAGGGAATGCCTAACGACAGGCGTCATTACCACATAGTCAAGGCCCTCTACCAAGACTACCAATAAAATTTTTGTCAAGGCCTTGTTCCAAGACACTATTTTGTCTCATGAGACATACCGATGCATCTAGGAGCTATAGTGGGATCCACCCATCACAAGTCCACTGTATTCCTCATATGAAAAAGTTGGGACATAACATAAACATTCATATTAAAACTAGCTTAGGAAATGTCAATACATTAACCATAAAGTATGAATGGTATAAAAATATAACATCCATAGTAAAACATATCATAACTCATTCATTACAATATGAAATATTGTATTATAATAAATCAACCTCAATCAAAAATAATATCATGTAAAGGATGCTGACATAGTTGAAAGTGATGAGTAAAACTTTTTGAGAGAAATATCTATTTTGTAAAATCATTTAAAAGTCCCACGTTTATAAAGGAAGTAATTTAAAATAGTTTTTTGAATCAATGTGTCCCATACCACTTTAAAACTTTTGAAAATAATTATCATTTAAAAACATTCATGTCCATATAAATAAATCCTTAAATTTTTTTTAAAACATGGGCATTAATTAAAAGGATTTAGAAAGATAAATCTTTAAAACATTTAAAATGATTATCTAGTTAAATATACCTTCACATAAAAAATTAAAAGATTCATTTTGAAAACATTTTTTTGAAATATGTGTATCAATGATTAATATTTCCAAGTAAATACTTACACTTAAACAACCTCGGATAATAATGAGATTGAGGAAATAAACCTTAACTCCTTGTAATCAATCGAGTCGTATGAAAAATATTCAATAATCACCAAATGAATCACATAATATCATGAATATAAATAGAATCATTATAATATATATCAAATGTAGTAAAAAATACACCACAAGTAATAAATAGGTGGTGAACAATGGAAATCTCAGGGAATTAAAAGTGAGATAAGAAACTCCTTACGTTGCACTTTCCTGTGGTCAAGGGTACATTTAACCTCCTGTATAAAGACCATTGTATGTTATTAAATTATACTAGGACCATATTAATATTTAATATATCATACATGATTCATTTAGGACTTTATACAACCAATTTAATAATTATTTTCAAGTTAAATTAACATTTTAGGTAATAATCGCTTTCTTTATCGTACGTATTTTCACTTGTTATTCTTGACCATATCATTTAGGTCATGATTTAAATAATTCCAGAATATAAAACTATATTCATATATATAATATATTTAAAATATAAATATTTATAATAGATAGATATATGAAATGGAAAACACTGTTTATGGAGACGATAGGTCGTACGTACATATAAACATTGTTGCTGTTTTCATACCACATTGAATGGAAGTATGTGAATAAGATATATGTAAGTAAATAAATACATACATATATATATAAATATATATATATATATATACTGTAGAATTTTTATTTCATATATTACATACATATTAGTAATATATATTTTTATAATCGCTGATGAATGGTAAATGTGGAAATGAATCTCATCGCGTCGTGGAGACGGTAATCTGTACGTACGCATGAGTGACAATATAATTTCCTTAAAGTGGTGAAATTGGATGGTATATTAATTTTATAGAGACATTATCATGTTATTTTCATTATTTATATACATATTATACATCATTATATCCATCCAAATAACATAGTGTTGAATAATAAATTACACAACGACGTGGAGATGGTAAGTCGTATGTACGCACGCATGGTGAAATTATCATTCATAAGATGGATAGAATAATGAATATAGTTGTGCCATATTTATAATAACATCACATTATATAGAAGATACTAGAGTTGTTATTTTATAATGGAAACAATAAAGAAAAATTAAGTGGAAGAATAATAGAACTTGAAAGAGGGTGGTGAAATCATTACCTCTTCTTTGGGTTCTTCATTTTGATTCGATCAAAAGGGATCCTTAGGTTGGCTTTATGACCAAAGAAAGACCTCTAGAATAAAGGTAGGATAGTTGGAAGGATATTTGGGCAGGGGTTAGCCGAGCCAAATGGATTTTTATGTGTGAATTTGAGCGAAGGGGAAGTGCCCTATTATAAGAGGGGTGAGGGGCACCTTAGGAAAAACATAAAATATTATTTTATAATAAATTCATTTTCGGTTTATAAAGGATCCAAAATGAATTATTTAAAGTCTTAGGCAGTTATGGGTTGAAAAAAACTCAACCAATAGGTTTTATACAGGTTTAGGTCACCATATTAACCTTAATTTTTAGATTTCACTCTTAGTTAAATAGTTTGACATTTACCATGTCTCTTTGTATTTTTATATTATATGGTTAATAAACTTACTATAAAATTCCAATAGAAACCCAATTGGTTCATTAATGTAATATATATTTTTATATAAGTCTTTTTGTAGAACCTTATATTTTTAGGAATAGAATACCAATTAATAATATAATATTTTTTTTAAAAAACTCTTTTATGTTAATTTTGACACTATTTGGTATTTTGTTTTTTCCAAATTCATAACAGCATTATTACTTCTATAAAAATTTGTTTAATCAATCCTACTATGTCATATTAACCTATAAAATTATTTTAATTCCTAAAAAGTCTCAATTTACATTTATTTGGGAATTTATAATATCATTTATTTTAATATTTCATTAATAAGGTAATTATTCCATCATCATTGTGTCATAAATAAATTAAATTATTTAATGTCTAAAAATTATAAATAAAATACCATTATGTATTACTAATTAATATATATAGTAGAATTTATCCTTTGTGTAACCTTATATTAAAAATGGTTCAGTTATTAAACTTTGAATTTAACACTTTTATCTTTTCTTTGAATTAAACAATAATAAATATCCTAATCTAATCCAAGTGGACCTAAAGCATCATGATTTATTCCTAAGGTTTTTTTTGTTGAATTACACTTATCCAATAGAATTAGGACATGTTTTAGGGTAATAATAATTTCATTTTTACCTTTAATTACCATATTTACTTTTAACCGTTCTAAATAAAAGTCAAAAGTAACTATTCGCAAAAAATTATTTTTATCTTATTGAACCACATTTTACTTACTGATATCAACTGTGTCTCTCATATTTTTGAAATTAAATCAACTAAGTGGTAAAATTAAGATTTATGCAAATTTTCAAATGCTCCTAGGAGGTGGGTAAAAGACGGTAAAATTTCAATAAATTTTTTATATATCCAAAATTATTATAAAATGACTCCAATGAATTAAATTTAAATTATATAGGTATTATGTATATATTTTGACTGAAAATAATTTTATGTAAAATAAATAATTATTTAAATAAAAATTCTGTTTTAAACATTAACTAAGTGTTTTTCGCTATTCATCAAAAATTAAAAGTTTTCAAAAAAATAGCAAAAATTAACCCTAAGATAATTTTAATATTCATAATTCAATAATGAAGTCTATTTTACCAAATACAAAACATATAAGTTTCATTTATTAATTTAAAATTAATTCCCGTTGTCAAAACCAAAATGCGTATTTTTTAGAAATAATAACTATCAAAAGATTGACACTTGTTTATGTCCAATTTCAAAGTGAAATTACTTACAATGATCATAATTGTATTAAATGGTAAAAATATAATCTACTTACACTTCCAAACCATTATAATGTATAATTTAACACTATAAATGTTTTTGATTAAAAAAGTTGTTTTCAGTTAAAATATAGTATTTTTCACTGTTCACCCAAATATGAAAGTTACCAGGAAA
The DNA here is from genome assembly GCA_963277665.1 of Viscum album. Lineage (NCBI taxonomy): Eukaryota > Viridiplantae > Streptophyta > Magnoliopsida > Santalales > Viscaceae > Viscum > Viscum album. The sequence goes on from OY728163.1 coordinate 130,689,902, forward strand.
ACACCAAAAATTTATTGAAACTAAATTCTTACATCCTGATTCTAAAGAAGAAGTTTATTTTTTCAAATTGAATACAAAAATTTAAAATATTGGATTTAACAAGGGTTCACAATTAAAAGGCAGTAAAAGTGCATTTTTTGAGAAATACTTCTTTTATCTAAAAAAATGAATTAGTTCTTACGTTATGTCTAAGAAACTCATAACATGGATTCTAAAATTATAATGATTATATAATGTTCAAAATTTAGCTAATACTATTCCTAATCGATTTTGAATGACTAGTTTGGTAAGTCATGGTGCACTTGAACTCGGTGTTGCGTGTAGTGCAAGTTATTGAATTACTTTGAAAAAAATAACGTACTATGAAATATTTGGGTGTTTCAATAAATATGGTTTTGGTTATGATATAATGTTTCCTAAAATTTTTAAAACTCATTTTCTTAAAATAAAAAATGGTTGTACTTCTGCTGTTAATTTTTCTAAAATGGGTCATTAAAGGTCACTATAAAAATTATTGTTCCCTTAGATTTAAATAGTTTTTTTACTTAAAAAACTCATATTTATAAATCTTTAATATCTGTATTATTGTACATTACTGGTTTAAATTATTTGTGGGTACGTAAAAATTGTATTGCTAATCTAATTGGACCCAATGTAGCTTGGGTACCAAAATTTTCAAGTAATTTATTTTTATAGGAAAACTTCTTTAGATGTATTAAGAAAAAAATATAGTACATGGATAGTGGATTCCCTAGGATTATAAATAGATACCTCTAAAAATTTACCACTTAAAATACATGTGATGTAGTTACTATTACATTTCGAGATAATTCCAAAGGCAAAGTAAAAGGTTTTGTTAATGGTGTTATTTTTAATTCTTCATTTATTTATACATTTTTACACATTAAAGGTTTAAACCATAATTTAATATGTATATATAAACTATGTGATGATGAAATTAAAGTTTAATTTCAAAATTATAAGTTTTAATTTTTTTAATTTATTATTTATTATTTTATGCTAATCAAAAGGAAAATATTTATACTACTAGTTTTTTTGAACTAACTATTGATAATGATAAATGTTTGAATGTTATGCAGAATGATATCATTATTTGGTATCAATGATTAGTTCATATTAATTTCATAAGGTTACATAAGTTCACAAAAGATGAGAACGTTCTAAAGTTACCTACCTTAGAGAAAGTACACCTTCATGTTTATGACTCTTGTAAGAAAATAAAATAATATAAAGTCCCTTTTATACCTATCAAATAGATAAGTAATAATAGACTTTTATAGTCAGCATATATTGATAAATATGTTCCAATGTGAATTTTTATCCTTAAAGGAATGAAATGTAATTTAGTTATTATTGACGATTATGGTATTTTTACATTGGTTTACTTTCTTGATCACAAAAATGATACTATATCTAGATTTATTGATTTTTATAATTTAGTTCAAAATAAAAAAGGATGTATGATTTTTTCTGTTGATGATGGTAAATTGGGTTGATTTCATAACATCGATCATGAAAAAAGTGGTGAAAATAATGGGTATTTTCATTATTTATCTTATCCTATAACACCACAATAAATTGGTGTTTTATAATGGAAAAAACTCTTATTAAAATGTACCAAAATCTATTAAGTGAATATAAAATTCATAATTATGTTTTGGTTGACACTATTTTATCTAATTGTTATATTTCTAATATAATTCTTCTTATATATTTGTTAATGAAAAATTATTGTGAATTATTTAAAAATTAAAAGCTAAAAGTTGGTTATTTTTGAGTTTTTGGATGTAATGTTTTTATTCTAAATTCAAAAAATTATTTAGATAAATTTTATTCTAAAAGTGGTGAAGGTATTTTTATTGGTTATTTTAATAATATAAAATCTTATAGAGTTTATAATAATAGAAATATTATTATTGAATAATCAGTTCGTATTATGTTTAATAAAAATAATGTTAAATTGATTTTTGATTCTAATGATTTTATTAACAAGTTTAGAGATTTTAATTTAGGTAAAAAATAACTCAAGAAAAGAATGAATAAATTGATGGGGAGAAAACTATTTATTGACCTGGACTGAGATTATAGAATACTCATAGAGATCATCTTTATGAAAATGTAATTAGTAATATTTATTCTCGTATTAAAACTAAAAAACTTGTTTTAATTTTTTTTGATAATTCTACTTTTATTTCTAATTTTATTCCTAATAATAATGATTATTCTTTAAATGATTATAATTATATTATTTCTTTTCATAATGAGATAAATAAAGTTTCTAGAAATAAGTTTTAGACTTTATTTTAACCCCTAAAGACAGGCATGTTATAGTAAATAAATGGATTTTTAGAAATAAAATTGATCAATTTGGAAACTATGTTGAAAATAAAGATATACTTGTTGCCCAAAGTTATTTTCAAGAATAAGGTATATATTTTGGTGAATCTTTTCCAATTTATAAAATTGAATCTACTATAAATTTTATTAGATTTTTCCACATTTCAAGGATTTAAATTATTTCAAACAGATGTGATGTTTTTTAAATGATTTTATTTATGATGATTTTTATGTTTATCAACCCCCTGGCTTTGAAAATGAAAAACTTATTAATCATGTTTTCATGTTATTAAAATTTTTATATGGTCTTAATCAAGCACATGATGCTGGGTATGATAGAATTATAATGTTTTTATTGAAAATTTATTTTTATAAAGGTAAATTTGAAACTAATTTGTTTATTAAAATGATTTTAAATGAAATTTTAATTGTACAAATTTATGTTGATGATATTATTTTTGGATCTTCAAATGATTTTATTTATATAGAGTTTTAAAATTTCATGGAAAGTTAATTTTATGTGTGTCTTATGGAAGAATTAAAATTCTTTCTGGGTATTTAAATTGTCAAAATAATATGGAATATTTTTTAATCAATCCAAATATGCTAAATATTTAGCCAAAAATTTTGACCTTGATTATTGTAAATATTATAAAACCTCAATGATAATTTTTGGAAAATTAGATTATGATTTTTCTAGAAAAAGTTTTGAATCTAAATTATTGATAGGAATGATTGGAAGTTTGTTGTATTTAACAACTTCTAGACCTGATATTATGTTTATAGTTTTTTATGTGATTGTTTTCAATATGATCTTAAGGAATATAAATTAAAAGATATTTAGTGTATTATCATGTATGTTAAAGGAACTATTAAATCTGGATTATGGTATTATAGATTTTTTTAATATAATCAGTTACACTGAATCTAATTTTGGAAGATGTCAACTTGATAGAAAGATCACCATAGGTATGTGTCACTTTCTCTGGTAGAATATAGTTTCTTTAAGTTTAATAAAAAACTCCAATACTTTGTCAACTGCTGAATGTGAGTATATATTTGTTGCATATTTTACTCTCAAAATTTATGGTGTAAACATACCTTTTCTGACTATGGTTTTACTTTTGAAAAAAATCCCTATTTACTGTGATAATTACTTAGCTATTTATATTTCAAATAACCCTTTAATACATTAAATAACAAAGAATATAAACATTCATTTTCTTTTTCTTCATGATTATGTTAATAAATGTGACATTATTCTTGAATATATCCCATCTAAAAATCAAGTGGATGATATTTTCACTAAACCCTTAAAATTTTAAAAGTTTTAAAAACTAAAATTTGAACTTGGTATTTTAAAACTTTTATTTAAAAAGTTTATTTTTTTTAACATACCGTAATATGAATTTATTAAGGGTGTTACTTTGTTTTAAAACAACTTATTTTTTTATTTATAAAATATTGACTTTTTCAAAAAAAAATTGGCGAACTTTATAATTTCCTTTTCAGTTTTTTAATTTTTTAAAAGGGGGAGTTTGGGAGTTACTTGGTATTTATTATTATTTTATGTTTTAAAAAATTACAAACCCTCTTATCATTTTATGTGAAAATTAGTTTTTACAACCTCTATTCATTTTTATTATAACATGAGTTTCTTTTATTTTATTTTTTGAAATCCAATTTTATATGAAGCATTAAAAGTTTATCCAACTTTTATTCAAATATGAAAAATCCTAATTCTATCTCTATTATATTTTCATTTTTTTCTGTACATGATACATGATTTTGGTCTAAATAATATTTATCTACGTATTGTGTTGTTAAGTTTTCTTTGGTTATTATTTTTTAACATTGGAGATATTGATCAGATAATTAAGAAACTTATTCCATTGCAAACCCAAAACATTTATCTACAATCAATTAGTATAAATGGAAGTCTTAATTTATGGTTTATATGGTGATAAAGTCACCAAAGATCATGAAATAGTTCTAGAATTATGGATTTTATGTAATTCGAAATCATTTTTATTTATTTGATATATCATTCAATTCATATAAAAATCTCTCAAAGTTTGGTGGGTAAAAAATATAATAAGTTTTTATATATTTCATTAAACTACATGAAATTATGAAAATTATGTTTAGACACCTGAAAAATAGGCCTAACTAATGAAATAATTTAATCATTTTTAATTCATTTTTTATATAACGTTTCTCTATATTTTATGATATAACCTTCTATATAAGTCATATTGATTTTATTTATGATAAATTTTAAATGAATCCAGATTATGTATATTTAATTATTCTACATTGAAGGCTAATTTAGTAGTTTATTTTGGATAAAAAGTCTCTGGAGTCCAAAAATTATTGTTGCACATGGTTTCAAAACCCTTAAGTTTTAACCTACCGTGTGTCTCCCAGAAACTTACCATGATAAGTATATCTCACTTACCATGATGGTTACTTCACCTTACCTTTTTTTATAATAACATTATAATAATACCATATCTACTTATTAAAAGTGAAATGAATCAACAACAAGAAACCACTATCTTCTGTTGTAGCCATTGTACATAAACACTTCTCTAAAATCATGGAATATTATTTTTTCAGCATGTCATCTTTGTGGAATATCTTCTCATAGACCTACAACTAACCTATATAAGTAGTAAATCACATAAATCTATTTTATTTAGCTTATCATGGGTTCATTCTCCACTTTACCATAAATGATTATCACCTTACTACATGTGATAATCACCTTACTGTATGAACATTGAACTTACCGCCTGAGGTAACCAATTGACCGGAAACCGTAAATATAACTACAATAAGATAAGTAACCACACACCATTTTCATGGTTAGTATGGTGACTACACATCCACTTAAACTAACCATACATTATTCACATGGTCATAATTCTAACAGCTTTCCAGATAAGCATACTTTCTGCATGAACATTGGGCTTACGATTAATTTTTTTTTTATTTATTTTTTCTTAAAATTGAATTTCTACACATGCTTAGTTTTTTGTTTCTTTAGTTAAATTTATTACCATTATACGTATTTTAATCATTTTATTAATTTCTAAAATTTATATATTATATATAATCCATGAGAATTATTATTATAATATTTGAATTAGTTTTAAAATGTTAATAAATTAATTCATTATTCTTATATAACATATACAACATGTACTTCCTAAATTTAAAAAAAAATATATTTTGAATTAATTTTTTGTTCTTATTCACTTCCAAATTAATATTGAGTGATGATCAACTTATTCGAATTGATTTTAGGTTCTTTAAAGTGGTATGATTATGTTTTTAAATTACAGGTTGAATTAAATTAAAATGTATTTAATATTTGATTTCGAATCGTCAAATAAAATTATGAATTTTATTAGATTTATTTAACTTATTATTATCATTTAATAGGTAATTGAAATTAGTTTTAATTTGTCTTTGGTTTTAAAATTCAAACATTTATTTATCATGATTACTCGGTATGAGAATATTCTATCGCTTAGATAATTATGTTATTTGAATTTTAATTGTTTTACTTAGATAAATATTGGTTTTTTAGTATTTATAGACCCTATTTAAATAAATCAAAAGGAATTCAAATTAAATAACAATACTGAGATGGACTATGAGTACATGAACCCTTTGAGAACCAAACCTTGACGTTAAACATCGACACCCAGTGCAATACTTTATTTTACCTACTAGAATATCTCTCAAGATGAAGAAAAAAATCATATATGATTACTACTAACTTTATGATACATATTCATTTGTCGATAACCTATACCTATTATTTCATTGTTCATCTTTTACTTTATTCTTATTTCTGAGTTTTTATCACTATTTATCACCTCCCACCTGCACTCTTTGTATTCGGTTTATGATTTTTCATACAAAATAATTATTCTTCTTTTCTATAATTGATTTTTAAATCCTAAATTCTAAATTTAGGATCATTTGGGTTGTGACTCTTGTATTCCAAATTATGTGTTGTATTTGGGTTGTGACTCCCTAAACAAAATTCAGTGTGTTGCGATTACCCCTGTAATAGAAAAGGATCTTATAATTAGGTTATAATTAACCCAAAAAATATTAGTGCACAATGTATCTCTCACCGAGTAGAGAGTTATAAGAATTTAGTGTGACCACTTTGGACTAAACATCTATAAAAATCATCCTAGAGTTTTTTTCTTTCTGTTGCAAATTAACTCTAATAATTAACTTCATTAATTAACTTTTATAATCAATTGATTTTTTTAATGATTTAAAACTGGTCTATTCTCCCCCCTCTATATCATCTTTCATCTCTCTATTGGGACCTAAAAATAATATCTTGCCACCCAATCAGTAATAATATCTCATTATTACCATTTCTTCATGTGGTAACTACTTTGTTTTATCATGTATGTTTTGTCACATAGATTTTGATTCTTATGCATATAATATAGATCCATCATATCCAAAATGACATTTATGATATAAATATAATATTTTTTCATCATACTACATTATAAAACCATTCTTTAATGTTTTACATGAAAATGAATCGCATCATTTCATAGAGATGGTAGGTTGTACATACACACGAGCGACAATATAATTCCCTTAATTAGTGAAAGGGTAAGGAATTGATTGGAATATTAATATTCTAAAATTAATATCATTTCATATGTATCATATATATTTATTATTTCTATCATCATTACTATACATTTTATTTGGTGATGGAAAACAAATTACATCATTTCGTGAGGTGATAGTCCACCGTACTGGGCCATTCATGGCCAGACTCTCTTTAACACTCAGTCAGTAATTGCTGAAATTATCTTGGTAGTTAAAAATTAAAACTCACTACATGGTGATTTTTGGAGCATCTTAGTGAAAGATATCATAGTACAGAGGTCATTGAAAATCCCTGGTAACTTTCTTCCACCTATTGGAACATTGAGTTCTTTTGGATCCTTCCCTTTTTCAGCTGGTTATAGTGAAATTCATATGGGTCATTGAGGGGAAATTATTGGATAGAAGGTTATGGGGTGATCTTTACATATCACAAAGGTGATGTAATTGAATATCCATATGGTCCTTGTGGTTTTTTCACTTCCTTGGAATCATAAATGATTGGGTTGATCAATGTTGTCTACATGGAAAGTCCAAGAAATTGTAACAATATCTGGTTAGAGTGTGATTCAACTACCATTGTACATGCTGCCAGGTTTAGATAGATCCACTTCTCATGAAATATAACAGTGATATGTTCTAAATAGACTAACAATATATCCTTAATGAACTATATTATCACTCATATCTTCTATGAATCCAGTTATATTGTCGATGGTATTTCAAAAAAAAGGAGTTATTGACAACATGAGAAACCACTATAGAACTTTAACACATAATCTTTTACTTCTTTTTCAATAGGTAAAATGTAAAATACCTTCCTTCAGAATACTATAATCTATTCTATTTAATTATCATAAGATTTACTAGATTCACTTTTCTTAAAAAAACTTAATTTAAAATAAGTACCCTAGCCTTAAATGTTACATAATATTGAGATAATTTAATAATTTCACTTTAATTCACATCAATGATATTTTCAAGTTTATAGTTTTAGAGAATTATGCCTTATTAATACATACCATCCCATAATCATACTATAGGATACTATAAATATAGTATCCATTTTTCCCACCAAAGGAAACTCATTTAAGAATAAAATATTATTTATTTTCTTGATAAAAATATTCTCGACTTCTTCTTTTCTCTTACTCATCCTTATATGCTATGAAAAAATTTAAACACTTGAGATGAGCATAAAAACCTAGTAAGAGAAAAAAATAAGGAAAAAAATGGTAGTCCATGAATATCTATAAAGCCATGAATTCATACGAATCTTGAAAAAATTATAGAAATCATAAATCATAAAGGTAACTTGTAGAACTTATATCATACATACATTGGATCTTTCATAGTTGTATGGGGAGTAACCTTTATAGTTACATTTGGATTACCCATCAGAGTATATTCCCAAATTCTCTTAGGATAAACCTTAACGTTTACCTCTGTCACGTTACCCAATGCATTATAGATCTATTACGGGATCACCTTCCCTCATTTTATCATGGAATCACCTATATACCTAATCAATTCCCAAGAACCATAACATAATCTTAACACATAAACAAACATAAAAGAAAAATAACATTTCTAAATTGTAATAATAATAAATTAATTCAAGATAGTGATATAATAAATCCTTTATAAAACCAAATTTAAATACCAAAATACATAAAAATTGAATATGGTATTTACTTTTCTTTTAAAAATATTATGGATTTTAGAGGAATCCAAATACCAAACAATTGTCACAGGGGTGGAAAGGTCATTGTCCCTGTATATTTTAAAAAAACATTCCTTTTGATGTTTAGAAAAATGATTTGTAGGAAAGGAAAGATTACTTTTGAAAACTATTAGATGCAATTAAAATTCAAAGGGGTTGATTATACACCGTATAAAATAAGGTGGTTTATAACATAAATATATGCCTCAATGAAAGGATATTGAGACAATGTCCCTTACCTTGAGTCTGACTTGTCTCATTGGTTGTTTATATTCCTAAATAATAAAATTAAGTTGATTTCAACTTGATTTAGAACCTTTTTTATGTTTATTTTTTTATATCGCTTTTTACCATGTTAAAGAAATTTGTTAATTATTTGAGTTTATATCATACATTTTGTCGATATTCAGTACATTAGTCAAAAATGAACTTGTTAGGATTACAAATTGTCCATGTGGTCAAAAGTCCATTGTCTCGAGAATAGTATTCATGATTGAAATATAATATATATCCAGTATATATGTATTTATAATAATCCATAATATTTTGAGATAATAAATGAAATGCACCATTCATGGATATGGTTAGTCATATGTACACATGAACACTACTTTTAATTATTTATTATATTAATGGAGTGAAAACTAAATGATACATAGGTATATTATAATTCTAGTATAATATCTATGCCATATATGTTATATAAGTTCATTAACATCATCCTTTATATGTTCCATTTATGGAATTAATGAGTCACATCACTTTGAGTGGGCGATGGTCCACACTTCCTCAGTGAAATTATTATATTTAGACATTATCTAAATAATAAAGGTATGTTGTAAATTAAAATTATAGAAGTATTGAGAAAATATAAATATAATATATATCATATATAAATACAGTTTTATCATAATGGGTAGGGTAATTTAAATCCTGAGGTTGATCAGTATGTATTTCACACTTTACTCCATACAAAATATGCCTCTAAATTTTTAATGAAATAACAAAAATAGCTAATTCCAAATCATGGAGAGGTTAACGTAACTCATGAGGTTTCAACTGACATGAAGCATAATTAATTACCATATCATTCTGTATTAAGACACAACCAAGTCCTTTAAAAAAATCATCACTTTATATCAAAAAGTCACTATTTCTGGAAGGTGGTTCCAAAAGTAGAGAATTCACTGATCTTCCTTTCAATTCCAGATAACATTCACCATATTCCTTTGTCTAAATGAACTTAACACCATTTGGAGAAAACTTAGTTAGTAGGCTAGATAACCATGAAAATATTTCAACAAAGCTCTAGTAATAACCTCCTAAACCAAGAAAAATATGAATCTTGGTTATATTTGTGGGTCTTGGATATTATTCAACAACTTTTGTTTCAGTAGGATCAATAATTATGAAATATTTAGAAACAATGGGACCAAGGAATAAAATTTTTTGTAACCAAAACTCACACTTTCTAAACTTTCCATATAGTTTCTTTTCTTTTAAGGTTTTAAATATAACCCTTGAATGACTTTCACGCTCCCATTTAATTTTAGAATATACCAAAATATCCTCAATATAACCAACCAAATACTTAACCAAGAACTCATGAAAAAATCTTTTCATAAGATCCATGAATAAAGAAGGTTCACTAGTTCACCCAAAAGGCATAACTACAAATTCATAATGGCCTTATCTAGTATGAAACATGGTCTTCTTAATGTCTGACTCCTTTACTTTCAACTGATGTTACCCTGTCCTCATGTCAATATTCAAAAAATACTGAGCTCGCTGGAGCTAATCAAACAAATAATTGATACAAGGAAAAGGATACTTTTTCTAAAAAGTGATGTTATTCAAGGATCTATTATTAATACAAAGCCTCATTTAACTATCTTTCTATTTAAAAAAAATACAAGGGCACCCCATGGTGATGTGCTAGGTCGAATGAAACCATTATCTAATAACTCTTTAAATTTCTTCTTTAACTCTAAAAGTTCAATTTGAGCCATTCAATAAGGGGGTTTTGAAAATGGATTAGCATCAGGACCCAATTCAATAGTAAATTCAATATCCTAATCAGGTATAATGCTAGGAAATTTTTTAGTAAAAACATCAAGATAATCATTTACCACTGGCACATCATTAATCTGAACAGTTCCTTTGTTTTCAATAATATGTGTAAGGTAACATTCATTTCCATATTTTACTAGTTTATCAACTTCCTGATATTTTATCAATTGTATGGGTTCATTCTTATATGAAAACGGAAATACTTTCTCAAAAGCAACTTCTTTATCTCTACAGTCAATCTTAGCAAGGTAAATAGAAAGCCAATCCATACCCCGAATAACATCAAACTCTACTTGGGGTAAAACAATAAGGTTTTCAGGTAGATTATTTCCATAGATTAGGAAATAAATATTATAATAATTTCTTTTATGTCTTATAATTTCTCCTAGGTGTTTTAACCATATGTTCTAGATTCATTTATTGAGATAGAATTTCTAATTTACTAGAAAAGTTCACAGAAATGAAAGAATGTGTAGTCCCAGAATCAAACAACATATTAGAATAATCTGAATAAACAACCAGTATACCTAATACTGCTTCATTTGATGGCCCAAAATCTACTAATGTATTTGAAAAGGACTTCACCATAACATTATTCTTATAGTATGGCTGCTTCCCATCATTCAAAATCTTCATTGGACACTCGTTCTCATAATCAACCATCTCATTACATTAAACATTTAACTAACTATATATCATATTTTGTCTTATCTTTATCATTTCCAATGCAGTTACAAGCCTTATGCCCCATTTTACCACATCAGATGCACTTAATATAATTCAAAAGAAATTCCCCATTGTTCTTTTTACCAAAATTTTCACAAACTATAAACTTAATTTTATTTCCTCTAGAATGTTTTCAAGAGTTCTTCCCTTTCTCCTTCCAGCTCGACCTCTTAATCTACTATTTTTAAAATAATGCCTAATCATCAGAAAATTCCATTTTTACTTTCTATTCACATAAAAAAACTTTTTCATAAATTGTTAAATCACAAGAACCTAATTCCATTTGATACTTTATCATTAATCCTGACTAAAAATGACTAGTTTTACTATCAAAATCGTAGATAAAATTTGGAGCATACATTGTGAGTCAAGTGAGTTTTTCTTCATAATAAGCAACTGATTCATCATCATACCTAAATTCCAATAATATTTTATCCATCCTAAGTCTAACCAAATTAGGAAAATATTTCTCAAGAAATATACCTTTGAATTCATTGCAATCAAGAGCATCAATATCCTCATTATCCTTAATATTTTAAACCAACGACCACAACTGATCAGCTTCACCTTAAAAATGGTAAACAACAATACTAACCTTTTGATGTTCTAAAAACCCCATGTAATCTAAAATCTTTTCTAGATCTTTAATCCACCCTTCCGCTAGTATGGGTTCAAAATATCCTCTAAAAGATGGGGTATGTCGCCTCATAAAATCCTCCACTACTGCTATGTTTCTCTTTGGTTGATCTGGATGATCTCACACATGGATACCACCTCCATTTGTAGATTGAATCCACTATTACATTACTTCAAAAAACTATTCATTTCTGATTCCAACCATCTCATGTTATTGATTTTGTATGTTTTATTCCCCCAGACTTCATCCTAGCACAACTTCCTTGTTTCCTCTGTGGAAAACCATTTTGAACAAACATATCTTAGAATAAGAGACATGGTAATCTTCAAATGCTATATAATTTCAATTTGAACATAAAGTGAAAATCATTTATGGTTATCCTATTAAAAATATTCTAACTCCTAAAATTATCTAAATAGAGGTTTTATGGGAAACAATACCTTAAGGTAACATTACAACATTTTTGGGTTAGTTGTGTTTGTGAAAAATCATGTTTTCATGGTGAATTATCGAGTTCCGTATATTTTTTTGACAATACATATTGACAAAGAACCATGAGAAAGGAATGAAATATCTGTAGGTGATACAAAATAATAGATAGAAGGTTGTGTTGTTTTCCAAATTTGTTTGATCCAAAATATGGAGTTTGGTGAGCATTGTGAAAAGTGGTTTTCACTAAAGATATCATCAAAATATGGAAATGGAATTAATTTCGAGATGATGGGATTCATAAATTGGATTTTGTAAATACATGAAGAATGTTGATGGTGAGCTCTGTAATTACAACGAGCTTCGTGAAAGGAATGGGTGAAGAGCATTGCGAGGGATCATTACGGTGGTGGCATGAAGTATTTGATAGAGATAATTGCAAAAATGACAAAATTTAGCAGTTATTTTATTAGGGAAGATTCATCACAGAGATAATTTTAACCATTCCAAAAATCACACTAAAATAAGAAAATCTCTGTGTTCAATCGTCCCTATAAATAAGAGGCCCCCACTCTTCAATCTAGATGAGATTAAGAGAGAAAATATGGAGTCGTTTTGATTTCACGAAGCAAGGGGTTCTCCATGAAAAAATATTTCAAAGAAAGTATCGAGATTTGTGAAAGGACTATCTTAGTCTTGACCAATGTCAGTGCCTCTAGGTATTGATATCTTCGCTAAGAAGGGGTGTTCCAAATTGGATCAGTGAGCTTTGCGAAGGATGTCGCTATGTGATGGATTGATCTATGTGACAGCCTCATATCTATAAAGGCTTGAGCTATGTGAAGAAGTGTTCTCTATGAATGTGTGTGATTTTCAAAGAGGTAGGAACTTTGTGAACGCTTGTTTGAGCATTGAAAAATAGGGAGCTTTATGAAGCAGTGAGATTTGAAAAAGCATTTCAAAGGTTATTGCCCAGTGTTCAGTGGTAAAGTGGGTATTAATCAGTGGATGAAAGTGGAAGATCAATAGAGTATCTACATATAATGTAGGATGCATTCATTAGTGATAATGAGGAGACCTACAAGTCTATAAACTGTGATTGGATCATTTCTAGCACATTGAAAAAAGGAAGAGGAAGAAGGTTATCCATTCTACCCATAGTGAGTCAGAGGGAGAGAAACTGGGAGTAAGCCTTAGGAAAGCAGTTAGATGACCCTAAAATTTGTAAAGGCAGTGCGCCTAGTCATAGAAGTGATCTAGCCTGAACATATTTTGTAGTGATATTTAGTGTATTTGGTACAATGAAACATCATTGTTTTATGCTCCTTGGATGTCTCCCAATGAGGGTAAACCAAGTAACAATATGTGTTCATGTGTGTTCAGTTTTCTTCATTACATTAAAAGAATAATCATCATCAGATAAATACAGGAAGAATAAGATCAACAATAACACATAAATGAAAACAAAGTGACCCTTATAATAAAGAGGTCAAGATCCAATGGGGGAGGGAAATTTTTGAATATAATATCCATACCCTGATTGACCCCCACCCTCTTAGGATATCTATGTAACTTCCCAAGGTTTTAAAAATAAGTTAAATCCTTGAAACATTGTTTTAAGTAGATATTTATAACTGTACTTTAATCTTAATTTATCCGCTTCTATGTTTGGAATTTCGAAATATGGTCATCTACAATTGTGTCCAGTATGTCATTTGGAGTCTAATGGAACCAACTTGTATTTTTTGTGAATAGTAAGATACTCTTATGAATAGTAATTTGAATAGTAATACGACCCTAATGAATAGTAATTTTTTTATTATTTTATTTTCTTAATGATTTAAGATAACGACATATTGGTTAAATTTTCAATGTGATATAAAACCACTTATAGTTTTTAAATAATTAATTTATAAATAAAGTATGGTTTTATTTAAAAATTAAATTAATAATATTTAGAAAATTATTTTCAAAAAAAATTAGTTCATTTTTGAATTATAAACATCAAAAAATTGTTAGGGTGGTTTTTTTGGATTTTTCTGAAATAGTTGATTTTTGGGTGAATAGTAAAAAATACAGTTTTTTAGTTTTTTTGTGTTAATGACATCATTAGTGATGTAATAAATCTGGTCAACTTGTGTACAATAAAAGAATATGTGAGGTGTCCAAATTGGCTAATAACTTGGGAAAATACCTTGGGAAATCCCGTGGTTTTTCAAATACCACTAATGAGGTGTCCCTTGGAGATTATTAAAATAATCCCTCACTTCTCCTATAAATACCAACCCATTCCTTCATTAAATTCATTCCTAATTCCTCATAAACAAAAATTTTTCCTCCTTACCTCCCTAGTATCCCTCTTAAGGTTTCTTTATGCCCCCAAGGTCCCAAATGTCATTTTCTAGGAGTTACTCTATAGGGTATGAAAATTCTCAATTTCTTTCTTTTTTCCATTCAAGTTCTATTTTATGTGGTATAACATTCAATTTTCCATACCATGTTCTTATTTCCTTCTTAATATTGATCTATTCTATATTATTATTCAATTTTGGATGAGTTACCCTTATCCCAGCTCTTTTTAATATTTTTTAAAACCATGCTGCATAGCCACTACACTGATGAATATTTTGTAAGGGATTTCTCAATTATTCTTTTGTTTTGAGATCCTTTCTTTTATTATCATTTCCTCATATCCTCTTACCCAATAGGCATGAAATATACAAAAATAATTTATATTTTCTCACGTTCATTTAAAATTCATCATCATTCTTCGTCTCCTCTCCCACTTATTCACAGAATAAAAACATTGTATGTGATTTGTTGAATTACCGATATCTTGGACAATGTGATATCAATTTGCATTAATTATTTCAATTCTGGTCATGAAACTATTTTTATGGTTGAACCAGGTTATAATATTTGTTTCATGTCTCATTAATGGTTCTAGAATTCTTTTGTACACATGGTTATAATTTATAAAACAAAATGAAGTCTTTATTATCAAAGAACCACTAAAATGATCTAAACGAACATCACTAATGTTTTAACTTATGAATCATCATCATGTAATAATTAAAAATGATAAATGGTATAAGTTAAGGTTTTTGGAATTTTCAAATACTACTCCATTCCAATTATTTATTTTCACTTCCAATTGACAAGAAAAATTCATCATGAACCAATCATGAAAATCATGTAAAAAACTCACCCAAAACAGTGCAATGAACAAAATACTAACAATTAAAGGGTGAAATGATGTAATGAAATGATCATATATGGTATCATAAATATGAATATGATTCTTTAATATATTAATAAAACTATTTTAACTATTATACAGGAGGTTTAAACGGGTTGGAAGTTAGACAAACCTAAGGTAAGGGAATTCTTAACCCGATTTCCATTCTTTGGGTTAACCTTATTCTTCATCATTTATGTAGTATTTAAATTGTTTGTGTGATTAGTTATGATTACACTATGTTGAAGTATGTGTATTTTTAGAGTATAAACATATTACATCTTCACTACTAAGTCTCACTTAAATTATATGATATTTATAAGGGACTTCTCTTTTAAAATCCTCTTTTGAAATTCTATTTTACAAAATTCAAAAGCAATGTTTTTATGTAATTATTCATTATGTATGATTATGTTATGTTTCTTGGGCATTTTTTATGATGAATTTTGGGACCTATATTTCCCTCTAATTCATTTGGTATGTGTAAGTTAGAGGTCGGCCGTATGGTTGCTACAAGTGTAACTGCGATGGTTACACAAATTGTAAGGTAGCCATGAGGGTTACAAATTATAAGGTAGTCGAGAGGGTAATAAGATTATGTTAGTAATGAACCAAGATACCTTGATGATTATATTTATGTTCACATTTTTTTTTGGATCTTGTGTAAATCTCATGTTTCACAAAGTATGTATATACGGGTGACAAGCATGTCTTTTGAAAATGTTTTCATACTTTATAAGTATTCATGGACTAATGTTCTATTTCCTTATTTTAAATCCCTTATTGAGCTTTTTGTGCTCATTCCAAGTTGTTTTAGATTATTATCATGGGGTATAAGGATGTGTAATAAAAATAATTAATCGAAGTTAAATGTTTGAATAATTTTCAAATAAATCATGTCTTAAGTTTTAATTTTTTATATTTGGAAAAAAATGGATACCATTTTTATGGTATTTTCTCTGTAACAATGTGTAAGGTTATGAATTTATTGTGTCCCAATTCTCTAAAGATCAAAACATGAAAATATACTCAATGTAAAAGGAAGTTATTTCTTGAATAAAATCAATATTATGTAATGTAATAAGGTTGGGTCCTTATAGTTGTTATCAGAGGATGGTTTAGATAACTTTAGGGGATAGGATATTTCTAAAAGAATATCGTAAATGATTTTTACAAAATAATTAATTTGAAATTTTATAGAATTTAAAGATTCCCATGTGGCTTCACCTACGATATGTTTGTTCAGAATGGTTGTCCGTAGAAGAAACAGGGAAGCTCCAGAGTAGAGGCACCAACAGAACGAAATCCTTCCAAATCTATAGCCCCGAATGGTAGGGATTTTAACTGAGCAGTTTGTGACAGTAATGGATCATATAACACGAGAATAAAATGGTGGTGCCATCCATTCAAGAGAAAAACTAGAGGTACCACAACAGAACATGATAGTAGTGGAACATTTTATGAGACAACACCCTCCTGCATTCAATGGATCTTCAGACCCAATAGCGGCTGAAGGATGGATTAAAGCCCCTGAAAAGATATTCAATGTTAGGGAATGTTCAGATAATCAAAAGGTAAGTCTTTTTATTTATTGTTTTAAAGGTGAAGTTGATCAGTGGTGTTCAATGGTAAAGAATATTAGGGATAGATAGGATATTCATGCCTTAGAGTGGGATGTATTTAAAAGTCTTTTCCTTGAAAAATATTTTCTTAAGGTGGTGTGACTTTGGATGTCGAAGCAATTACTTGAATTGAAGAAAATAAGGAAGATTCAATGGTTGTGTATGAAGAGAAATTCACTCAACTGGCGAGGTATGCTCCAAATATTATTCTGGATCTTGATAGAAAAATCAACCGCTTTTACTCAAGATTGATGCCATGGTATCGAAGGACATTGGCCTCCCGTGAATTCAAAAGTTATGAGAAACTTGTCTGATGTGCTGAGAGGGTAGAGATGGAGTTTTCTGATGACCATGTGATTTTTGGAAATAAGGAGAAGAAGAGGTATAGATGGAAAGTGATGGGAAAGAATCAACCAAATAAATCTGATGATAAGAAAATCCAATTTCTGGTTTGTGAAAAGTATGGAAAGAAGCACCCTGGGGGATGTCTTAGAAAAATTGAGAAGTGTTTTAAATGTTTTATGTTTAGAGATATGGACTTATATTGTAATGAATATGATCCTATGACTAATCCTAATAATAAAACTGTAAAGTGTTTTCAATGTGGTGAGATGGGACATTATACAAACACCTAACCATAGAAAGATCCAAATGATGCAAAGAAGCTAGGATACAAGAAGAAAGGTGTAGTGAGATCCTTTGCGACTGTGTCAGCAGATGTAAGTCTATCCAATGAAGTGGTATCAAGTACTCTATTGGTTTAATCAGATTTTTCTAATGTTTTGTTCGATATGGGCTCTATACATTCCTTCATTTCTAAGGAATTTTCTGGTAAATTGGAACTATCACCTCAATAAATGAAACTAGAATTTGTTGTTAAAACACTAGGGGGAAATATTATAGAAAAGCGGAATTATACGAATCATTCTATTGTAGTCTGTGGAAATACTACCTAAAAACCTTGTTGTTTTACCCTTAGTCTAGTTTGATATTGTTCTGGGAATGGATTGGCTTTCTGTTTATCATGCAAAGATTGACTGTAGAGCTGAAGAAATTTTTTTTCCGAAAGAGTTTCAGTTTGTATACAAGAAGTAACCCATATAATTGATAACATTTTAGGAATTTAAAAAACTATTAAAAGATGGAAATGAATGTTATCTTTCTCATATAGTTGAAAATAAGGGAACTATTCAGATTAATGATATGCCAGTGGTAAATGAATACCTTTATGTTTTTTCTAATGAGTTACCCGGTGTCATACACGATTGGGAAGTGAAATTTAAAATTGAATTAGTTCATAATGATAATCCAATTTCAAAACCCCCATATCATATATCTCAAATAGAACTTCTTGAATTGAAAAATCTTTTGCAAGATTTTCTTGATAAAGGCTTCATTCTTCCTAGCACTTCACCATCTTCTTTTTTATTTGTTAAAAATAAAGATGATTCCATGAGACTTTGCATTGATTATAGAGAATTGAATAAAATAACTATTAAAAACAATTATCCTTTTCCACATATTGTTGACTTGTTTGATCACCATGATGGAGCTTAGTACTTTTCCAAGATTTACTTGAGATCTGGATACCATCAGTTGATGGTGAACGAATATGACATCTTGAAAACAACCTTTTGTACTAGATATGTGTATTTGGAATTTTTTATAATGTCGTTTGGGTTAACTAATTCATGTGTTGTATTCATGAATCTTATGAATATAGTATATCATGAGTTGTTGGATAAGTTTGTAGTTGTTTTTATTGATGAAATTCTCATATTTTCTAAAAATAAAGAGGAGCACGAAAAACATCTAAGGGTTGTTTTACAAACCTTAAAGGAAAAGATATTGTATGGAAAATTCAGAAAGTGTGATTTTTGGTTGAAAAATATTTTTTTTCATGGAAAATTGTAAATAAGGATGGAATAATAGTTGATCATGCCAAAACAAAAGTGGATGATGAATGGGCAAGACCTAAAAATTTTATAGAGATTTGTAGTTTTTTTGGATTGGTGGGTTATTACCGACAGTTTGTTAAAATTTTCACAGTTATTTTGCCTGATAACTAAGTTAACACGATATGGGGTCAAATTTATTTGGATAAAATAATGTGATGTTGGTTTTCAGAAACTGAAGAAGAGATTAGTGAATGATCCAGTTTTGTTCTTACCTTCTCTAAATGGTTAGTTTTTCATCTACAATAATGCTTTGTGGAAGGGACTTGGTTGTTTTTTGATGCAGAATGATTAGATATTTTTTATGGTTCAAGAAAACATAAACCTCATGAGTTAAATTATCCCAAACATGATTTGGAATTGGAAGTTGTGGTTTTTTCTTTGAAAATTTGGAGGCATCATTTATACGGAGCCAAATGTTAGATATATAATGACCATAAAATTCGGAATTATATATTCACTTAGAATGAAGCAAACATTAGGCAGAGAAGATGGATACAACTGATAAAGGATTATGATTTCACGATCAATTATTATCCGATAAAAGAAAACAATGTGGTGAATTTCTTGATTTGAAAACATCATGCATCATTAACCATGTAACATTTGGAAAATGATCATTTGATTAATGATTTGATGAATTTTGGATTAGAAGTTGTTGGTGTAGGGAATACATTCGTTTTATCTCAAGTTTTAGTGTAGTCATCATTATCATACAGAATTAAGCAAGTGCAAAAGGAATACTATGAGCTATAGATAAATGTACAATTGGTTAAAATGGGTATGTTTCCAGAATTTAATGTTGACAAATATTGTGTTATATGATTTGGAAAAAGGTTGTGTGTGCCTTGTGATTCCCAGTTGAATAAAGACTTGTTGTGTGAAGCTCATAGTTCTCCATTTTCAGTTCATCCTGGCAGTACTAAGATGTACGAAGACCTTTGAGATTATTATTGGTGGGATGGAATGAAAAGAGATATTGCTGATTTTACTATGAAATGTTTTATATCTCAACACGTTAAAGTAGATCGGCAGTTACCAAAGGGGATTCTTCATCCTTTTCCAGTGCCAGAGTGGAAATGGGAGAATATATCCATGGACTTTGTGGTGGTACTAACAAATATTTCTCGAGGTAACATTGCAATTTGGGTTATTATTGATCAGTGGACAAAATATGCACATTTTCTTTATATTTGAGATACAATGTCTTTGGATCAGCTATATTGACTATACCTCAAAGAGATTCTCAATATACATGGAGTTCCTATTTCCATTGTACTTGACAAGGATCCCAGGTTCACTTCTAGCTTTTAGAAGGGACTTCAGAAGTCGTTGGGAAAAGAATTAAATTTTAGTATAGCATTTCATCCTAAATCGGATGGGCAGTCCGAATGAACGATTTAGACTTTATAGGATATGATTTTAGCTTGTTTAGTGGACTATCATGAAAGTTGGGGTCATCATATTTCTTTAGTTGTGTTTTCTTATAATAACAGTTTTCATTCCAGTATACAAATGGCACCTTTCGAGGCTTTGTATGGGAAGCACTGTCAGAATCCAGAATTTTGGGATGAAGTCAGTGAAAGAATGTTGATGGGTCCAGAATTAGTAAAAGAAGTGGATCAGAAAGTGAATATGATTCAACATCACATGAGAATAGCTCAGAACAGGAAGATAAGTTATGTAGATAACAGAAGGAAAGAATTCTATTTCTAGTTAGGTGACCATGTTTTCCTTAACATACCTCCTTGGAAAAGTGTGATACATTTTGGTAAGAAAGGGAGCTAAGTCCGTAGTTCCTCAGACCTTTTGAAATGCTAGAGAAATTTGGAACAATTTCATAACAAGTAGCTTTACCTCCGAGTTTGTCTTAGGTACACAATGTTTTTCATGTTTTGATGTTGAGGAAGTATGTTCTAGATTCATCACATGTCTTGAGCCTAGAAGCAGTTCACCTGGAAGACAACCTTTCTTATGAAGTGAAATAAGTTTATCTTCTTGATTTAAGGGAACATGTATTTCGGAATAAGGTAATCCACCACGTAATGTTTTTGTGGAGAAACCACATGGTAGAAGAATCAACATGGGATTCTGAAAATGCTATGAGGGAAAGGTACACTCACTTGTTTAATGAGTAATTAAAATTGAGAGGACAAAATTTCAAGAAGGCGGGGATAATGTAACACCCCAAGTTTTTAAAAATAAATTGAATCCTTGAAACTTTGTTTTATGTAGATATTTATAACAATCCTTCAAACTTAATTTAGCAGCTACTATGTTTTGGATTTTGAAAAACGGTCTTCTATAATTGTGTTCAGTATGTTATTTAGAGTCTAATAGAACCAACTTGTTTTTTTGGTAAATAGTAACATACACTTATGAATAGTAATTGGAATAGTAATATGACCCTAATTAATAGTAAATTGTTTTATTTTTTTATTTTCTTAAGGCTTTATAATAATGATATCTTGGTTAATTTTTCAATGTGATATAAAAGCAGTTATAGTTTTTAAATTATTAATTTAAAATTAAGTATGATTTTATTTGAAAATGAAATTATTAATATTTAGAAAATTATTTTCAAAAAATTTATTTCATTTTTTAATTCTACACATCGATAAATTTTTAGGGTGGATTTTTTTGATTTTTCTGAAACATTTGATTTTTGGGTGAATAGTAAAAAAAATATAGTTTTAAGTTTCGTTGTGTTAATGACAACATTAATGATGTAATAATGATGTAAAAAATCTGGTCAACTTGTGTATAGTAAAATAATATGTGAGGTGTCTTAAGTGGCTAATACCTTAGGAAAATACCATGAGAAAGCCCATGGTTTTGCAAATAGCACTAATGAGGTGTCCCTTGGAAATTATTAAAATAATCCCTCAATTTTGCAATAAATACCAACCCATTCATTCATTAATTTTATTCCAAATTCCACATCAATGAAAATCTATCCCCCATACCTCCCTAGTATTCCTCCCAAGGTTTCCTCAATCCCCCAAGGTCCCAACATTCATGTTCTAGGAGTTACTCTAAGAGGTAAGAAAATTCTCAATTTCTTTCTTTTTCCATTCTAGTTATCTTTTATGTGGTATAACATTCATGTTTCTATATCATGTTCTTATTTCTTTCTTATTATTGATTTATTCTGTATTATTATTCATTTCTGGATGTGTGACCCTTGTCCCCTCTATTTTTAATATTTTCTAAAACCACGTAGCAAAATCGTTAGGCTGCTGAATTTTTGTAAGGGATTTCTCAATTATTCTTTTATTTTGAGTTCCTTTATTTTCTTATCTTTTCTTCATCTCCTCTTAACAAAGTGCCATAAAATATCCAAAATTCATGTATATTCTAGATTTTCTCATGTTAATGGAAGATTCAACATAATTATTCTTCTCCTCTCCCACTTATTCATGGAATAAAAACATTGTATGTGTTGTGTCGAATTACCGACATCATGGACGATGTGATTTCAATTTGAATTAATTATTTCAAGTATGGTAATGAAACCATTTTTATGGTTGAACAAAATTATAAAATTTTTATTATGTCTCATTCATGGTTTTGTAATTATTTTTTACATATGGTTTTAATTTATAGAACAAAATGAGGTTGTTATTATCAAAGAACCACTAAAATGATCTAAACGAACATCACTACTGTTTTAACTCATGAATCATCATTATGTAAGAATTGAAAATGTTAAATGGTATATTTTATGGTTCTATAAATACTAAAATACTAATCTATTACAATTTTGGATTTTTACTTCCAATTGACAAAAATAATTCATCATGAACCGATCATGAAAATCATGTAAAGAACTCACCCATAACAGTGCAAGGAACAAAATACTAACAATTAAAGGGTGAAATGATGTACTGAAATGATCATATAAGGTATGATAAATATGGATATGATTCTGTAATATATTAATAACACTATTATAACTATTATATAGATATTATTAATGAGTTTTAAGTAAGAAAAACCTGAGGTAATGGACTTCTTAACCCGATTTCTATTCTTTGGGTTAACCTTATTCTTCATTATTTATGTAGTATTTAAATTGTTTGTGTGATGAATTATAATTATACAATGTTTAATTATTTTTATATACAGAGCATATACATATTCTATCCACACTATTAAGTCTCACTTCAATTATATGATATTTATAAGGGACTTTTATATTAAAATCCTCTTTTAAAATTATATTTTACAAAATTGAAAATCAATGTTTTTATGTTATTATTCATTACATATGTTATGTTATGGTTCAGGGGAATTATTTATTATGAAGGTTGGGACATATATTTCCCTCCAATGTATTGGGTATGTGTAATTTGGAGGTTAGCCGTATGGTTACTCCAAGTGTAACTGTAATGGTTACACAAATTATAAGGTAGTCGTGAGGGTTACAAATTATAAGGTAGCCGATAGGGTTACACAATTATGTATGTAATTCCCCACGATACCTTTATGATTATATTTATGTTCTCATGTTTTTCTAGATCTTGTGTAACTCTCATGTATCACAAAGTAAGTATATATGGTTGACAAGCTTCTCTTTTGAAAATGTATTCATACGTTACTAGTATTCATGGACTAATGTGCTCTTTCCTTATTTTACATCCCTTACTGATCTTTTTATGCTCATCGAATGTTTTTTTTTAATTATTTTCATAGGTCATAAGGATGTGTAAGACAAAGAAGTAATAAAAGTTAAATTTTTGAAGAATTGTCAAAGACATCGTGTCTTAATATTTAATGTTTTATATTTTAAAAAAATGGAAACTATTTTTATGGTATCCACTCTGTAACAATGTGTAAGGTTATGAATGTATTATGTCCCAATTATCTAAAGCTATAAACTTAAAACATACTCAATGTAAAATGAAGTTATTTATTATCTAAAATCAATATTATGTAATGTAATAAGGTCGGGTCCTTATAATATAGTCCCTTTTTGGTCCCAACACCTTTGATACAAACTATAAGCCCTCTAGCCTTAAACGTTACATAATCCTGAGATAAGTGAATAATTTGTCTTTAATTCACATTTAAGATCTTATCAGGTTTAGATTTTTATAGAATTAGTCCATTATTAATACATACCATCCCATAATCATACAATATGACACTCTCAAAATAGAATCTATTTTTTCACCAAAAGAAAAAAATCTAAAAATAAATCATGATTTCTTTTCTTGATAAAAATATTCTTAACTTCTTCCTTTTTCTTACTCATACTTATACCCTGTGAAAATATTTCAAACACATAGTATGATAATAAAGACTCAGTGAGGGTTAAAATAATAAAAGAAAATGGTAGTCCATGAATATTTATAAACCCATGAATTCATAAGAATTATGAAAACTTCAGAGCAAGCATAAATAATAAATGTAACATGTGGCATCCATATCATACATATATTTTAGTTTTCACAACTACAAAGGGAGTAACCTTAATGTTTAAGTTTGAAATACTCATCGTAGTATATTCCCTAAATATCTTAGGAGAAACCATGATGTTTACGTAAATCACATTACCCAATGCATTGGAGAGATATCATGGGATCACCTGCCCATAGTTTGTCACGAAACCACCCATATACATAAAAAATCACCAAGAACCATAATATAATCATAACACATAAACATGAATAATGGAAAAATAACATTTCCACATTGCAATAATAAGACATAACTTCAAGATATTGATATAATAAATCCTTTATAAACCATTCTCAATAACAAAATACCTGAAAAAATAATATGGTATTTACTTTTCTTTTAAAAACAATACTACTTATAGAGGAAGCCAAATACCAAAAAATGGTCATGGCGGCAGAAAGGTCATTGTCACTGCATATATTAAAAAAACATTCCTTTTGTCTTTTAGTAAAATGCTTCATAGAAAAATTAGGATTCATTTTTAAAACCATTGAATGAAATTAAAATTCAAAAGGGATTATTATACACAGTATAATATAAGGTGGTGTATAACATCAAAATATTCCTCAATGAAAGGAAATTGAGACAAAGTCCCTTATCTGGAGTCTGACTTGTCTCGTTCATTATTTATATTCTGGAATAATAAAATTAGGTTAATATAGACTTGATTAAGAACCTTTTTGAAGTTTATTATTAATTTTATATTACTTCTTATAATTTTATATAAATTAGTTAATTTTTTGATTTCATATCGTACGTTCTATTGATGTTCGGTACATGAGTCAAAAATGAAATTGTTATGATTAAAAATTGTCCATGTGGTAGAAATTATCTTATATCCAGAATAGTATTAATGATTTAAATATAATATATATCCATTATATATTAATTTATAATTATCATTAATATTTTGAGATAATAAATTAAATGCACCATTCATGGAGACGATAGGCCGTACGTACACATGAATGCTACTTTTATTTCTTTTTTATATTAAAGGAAAGAAGAAAAAATGATATATAGGTATATTATAATTATATTATAATATATATGTTATATATGTTACATAATTTCATTAATTTTATTCTTTATACATTCCATGTGTGGCAGGAATGGGTCATATCACATTGAGGGGGTGGTAGTCTACCCTTCCTCAAATAAAATTATCGTATTTATAGATTATGGAAAGCATAAAGGTATGTTGTCAATAAAAATTAAAGAAGCATAGAGACAATATAAATATAATATATATCATATATAAATATAGTTCCATCATAATGGACACCACGGGAGGTGGGAGGATAAAATTGAACAATCATTGTTTTGTGACACAGTAGTTCACAGAAACAATAAGGTGTATATCAATTAGATGGAAGTGTTTGTAAGTCTAGGTAAAAACCATATCCTAAAAACATCATATAATATTTATGATACTGGTGGTGTTTTAGAATAATGGAATAAAGATATTTTAGTGGTTTGTATTAGGAAAATAAATGAATGGATCTTGAGATGAGATGTTACCTCTAAATCAGGTAACTCCTTTTGATTTGAGTCAAAAGGATTTCTTGAATTTTCTTCATCCTAAAGTAATGATTATTGGAGGATTTTTGGGATTTTGGGAGCTTATTTTAGAAGAATTTGGAATATACAAGGGTCTTTAGAGGTGTTCGTAAGTGGGTAGAGGTGGTGTCCTTTCATATGATGGAAGAGGGGCACTTTAGAAAAGTCTTGAAATATTATTTTATTATAAATTGGTTTTCGAATAATAATATCTCTAAAGTGATATATTTCTAGTATAATATTATTATGGTTATAAATCCTCTCAACCAATAGGTTTTATACAAGTTTAGGTAAATAATTTAACCTTGTCTTTTGGCTTTAACCCTTAGTTAAATAAAATAACTCTTACAATTTCTTCTTGTATTTTCACACTATATAATTAATATAGTTACTATAAAATTCCAAGAGAACCTCAAGTGGATCATTAATTAAAATTTTAACATTATATAAGTGATTTGGATGAATAATATATTTTTATAACTATTATATAATTTAATAAAATATTATTTGTTTTAAAAACTCATTTATGTCAATTTTGACACTATTAAGTAATTGATTTTAGTTAAAGTCATAACAACTTGATTAATTTGAAAGACTACATTAAAAGAAATATAAAATTTCATAATCATGAATATTTTTTTTATGTTATGAAAATTTTCAAATTTCATTTATTTTAATATTTATAATATCATTTATTTGAATACATTATTAACAAGGTAATCACTGCACCATTATTGTGTCATAAATAAATTTATTTATTTAATATCTTAAAATTATAAATAAAATACCATATTATAGGAATTTTTTTATTTATTCATAATTAAAATTTATAGTTAAAGTTATCTGTTATAAAAATTTATATTAAAATTGTTTTAGTAAAAAGATGCATCTTAATGTTATATTTATCTTTACTTTAAATTAATTATTATAACATGTCATTATCACACCCATGTGGCTCCCAGATACCAAAGGTTAGGACTAAGGATTTATTTGGGAACCCATGACTTATAAAATAATATTGAGACACGTGTTAGGGTAGTTTTATATTATTATAATATTATTTTTACCCTTATTTACGTAATTTACCCTTTAACCGTCGTAAATAAGAATAATTTCTGAAGTTACTATTCATAATGTCCAAAACTAAAAGTTGCCTATTTACACAGTTGAACCATTTGATTACAAATATGGAATCCATTTTTTCAAATTCAAAACACATAAGTTTTAATAATTAATTTAAACTTAAATCGCATTGTCAAAATGAGAAAATGAGTTTTTAAAAAGTAAAAACCATTAAAAGATTGACACATGTTTATATCAAATTTAAATGTGAAATTACTTTTGATGACTATAATTTGATGAAATGATAAAAACTTAATCCAATTAAAATTTAAAAACAATTAAAAGGATAACATAACTATATAAATAAATTAGAAGAAAATGCATTTTTGAATTAAAATTCTATATTTTTCACTATTTATTAAAATATAAATTATATTAGGAAAATACCAAAAAATAAACCAAAATAAATTGTGATGTCACACTTCTAAATAAGAAGTTTAATTTTTAAAATATGAAAAAAAGTGACCAAAACTATATTTAAAAAGGGTTATCCATCAAAAGGCAGTTAAACTACATTTTAATACTATTAGAGTATTTTAGGCTTAAAATTGTATTTCATCTAATTTCAAGCCTCTAAATTTTATTAAATGAATGTAAAAACATTTAAAAAATATGTAAAATCAAAATATAATTAATTCTACTCATTATCTCTAATACAATTGCTATGCATTAATTACCAATTAAAATAATAATATTATTGTTGTATTATTTTTTGCAATAACTCAGTGTTGTGTTCAATATAAGATTTCAGAGAAGCTCATTGTTATGTGTTGGGTACAGTATCATACATAGTGTCCCATTTAAACTAAAATTAATATTTAATTCAAAAATATTAATAAATATGAAAATGTATTATTCATTAATTATCTAGGATGTTACATTGAATGTGATAAAAGAATAAGGGAAAAAAGACAGAGCTCGGTAAATATGACTATTTTCTCTAAGAGAAACATCATTTTAATCTTCTATTTATAAGGAAAAATTTCAAAAAATCATTCTAGGCTTAATTTGACCTAGTAAGTTCAGAATTGATATTCATCCTATTAAATTATAATTTTTATTCCATAAAATATTAAAATGTACATTGTATTATAGTTTTATTAAAATATTGTGTTCACCTATTATAATTGATGATTAAGTCTTAAATTATTCTCTCTTAGAAAAATTTCGTTTTCAAAAATTTTCAAGGAAATTTCCTTCTAAAAAATGAGGGTGGTTTTTCTTCATAACATCCATTATTTCCCAAGTTTCTTCCTCTATTTTATGAATTCTATAAATTACATTTACCCGTGGAGTCCTATTATTCCTAAATACATTCTCAACAGTATCAAGAATCTTGTTGGTCACTTCATAGTATGACAGATCATGTTCCAATAATATTTCTTTAGAGGTGAAAACATGTGTTGGTTCTGTTATATACTTACTTAAAAATGATATATGGAACACATCATGTACTTTAGAGAGGATTGGTGGAATTTCCAATTGGTAATCCATATCTCTAATAATTTCAAAAATTTAAAAGGGTCTGATGTACCTAGGGATTTTTTTCCCTTTTTACTAAAACATTTGACACCATTCCATGGAGTCACTTCCAAGAAAATTAGATCTCCCACTTGAAATTCCAAATCATTCCCCCAATGATTGACATAAATATTTTTCCTATATTGAGATGATTTAATATTTTTATGAATATTCATTACATTGTCCATTTTATCCTCAAAAATTTATGTACCCACAAGTTTCCTTTCACCAACTTTATCCCAACTAGTCAGAGTACGACATCTCTTTCCATACAATGTTTCATACGGTGTCATTTGAATACTCAAATGGAAGATATTGCTAAAGGAAAACACTACTAATTGTTATTATGTATTCCAAATAACTTTGAATTCAAGTGATAAATACCTAAATATGTTATCAAATGTTTGAATAGTCCTTTTAGACTACCCATCAGCTTGACGAAGGTATTTAGAGCTCAAATAAAGTTCAGTATCAAGTGCCTTTTGTAGACTCTTCCAGAATGTTGGTATAATGTGGGGATCATGATTAGAAAAAATTAAAATTAGTGCACCATAAATTCATACATCTTCGTTAATATAGATCCTTGAAAGGCAATCAAGAGGTTATTATTCTCTTATAGAAAGGATGTATGCAAACTTCATAAGGAAATCAACAATAACCCATATTGTATCATTCCTTCTAGGAGTATTTAGTAATCTCGTGACATTGTCCGTTGTAATGTCATCTAATCTACACATAGGAATAGGAAGAAGATTCATGAATCCTATAGGATGTTATCTCTCAGCCTTCACCTATTGTTAAATAAAACAACTTGACACATAATCACCAATTTAGCACATTATGTTATCCCACAAAAAATGTTCCCTAAAGACCCAATACATATTGGTGATATAAGGGTGTATATAGAAATTCAAGTTATGAGTATCATATAATTATTAAATTTTTATCTTATATATAGATAAAACACAAATTATCATTCCAAATTTTATAACACCATCTTCAAAAATGATGTTTTACAATTTCCCATCATTCATGACATTAATTTTCTTCTGAAAATGCTCATCATTAGGATGTGAACTTTTTACCTTTTCCAATAAATATGGTTTCAAAATCAATCTAAAAAGGAGTTCTTTCACCCCTTAATTAATAATTACCAAATCCACATTTACTAGATTCATTAACATATGATCCCTCTCAATCCCCATTTTAGTCAAGACTCCATGATCATTCCTACTAAAACATCCACTACCTTATTTTCCATCCCTAAGTGATAGTGTATTGAGAAATCATAATCTTTGAGTAGCTTGAGTCATTTAATTTTCCTCATGTTGAGTAATTTTTGTGAAAGGATTGATTTTAGGCTTTTATAGTCTATGTATATCTCATATATTTCACCATAGAGATAATTAATCTGTATATTCGAAGAATGTATTATGAATCTCAACTCAAGATCATGGGTTAGATAGTTATATTTAAGAGAATTCAAATTCATTGATGCATATACAATAAATTTATCATTTTTCATAAGGACACAACCAATTACATTCTTGTACGCATCACTATATATCAAAAAATCCATCTTTTCCAGATGGTAGTCAAAATCATAGATTTGACCAACAACATCTCCAATTCTTCAAATAATTAATTACATTCCATTATCCTTATAAACATAGATCCTTCATGTTTATGCTGGGTTAACTGGTTAGAAAATTAGAAAAAATTATGAATTAATCACTAATAGTAACCTAAAAATCCAACGAAACTACATACCTTAGTTATGTTCATTGGTGTAGGACATTCTTTGATGTCCTTTTTTTCAAAGGATCAATTTATATACCATCCATAGAGATAATATGAAAAATAAATGAAACTTTATGAATCCAAAATTCACAATTTCTAAACATCCCAGATAACTCTTTCCATATAATAGTCTTAAGAATGATTTTTAACTTATTTTTATGGTCATTGTAGATCTTAAAATACACCAAGATATCATCAATTAATACCACAATGAAATTACCAAGATATTACTCGAATACTGTGTTAATTACATCTATAGAAACATATGGTTCATTAGTCTATCCAAATGGAATTACTATACAATAATAATGTCTATAACTAATTCATAAGGATATATTAAGAATCTATTATATATTTACTCACAATTTATAATACCCAAAATGAATGCCAGTCTTCGAAAAATATTGGGCTCTGTGAAGTTGATTGAATAATTCATCAATGAGAGCTATAAGATACTTGTTATTTATCGTAATAGAATTGATTTCATAGTAGTTAATGAAATGTCTCATGGATATATCTTTCTTATTCATTAATAGAACAAGTTCTCCCCATGGTGAAACACTAGTGTAAATAAATCCCTTATCACACAAATCCTCTAGTTGTTTCTTCTACTCCATCAATTCCACAATGGCCATTATATAGGGGAGTGTTTGATATAATTTTTTCATCATGGATTATATCAAGGGATAACTAAAATTGATGACCTTTTTGGATGTCTAGGTAATTCTTCAGTAAATACATTAATGTATTAATATACAATAGGTACATACTCAATTGGAATATTACATTTTTAATTGATAGATTGTGTTATATCTTTCCCCCAAGAATATTATTTAGAAGATATACTAGGGTTGCATCTATACATGACCCAGATGATGAATCATATTCTCTATAGATATAGAATTATACATCTTCATAATGAATTTTAATTTCATTATCTTTATAATAAATTTTTGCAACATATTTTAAAATCCATTCCATGCTGAGGATTATATCAAATTAAATCATATATATGATGATAAAGTTAGTAAATAGATCAATTTTATGTGTGATAATGGTACATTTCTAACACATTTTATCATAATGATATTTACACTAGGCATTTTGGATGAAAAATTCTTTCTTAATGTGTTAAGGATATATCTAATTTTCATAGAAAACACAAAATATATAAAAGAGTGTGAATATATATAATCAAATAAATAATTTTCTAAATTTGAGGCTATAATTAAAGTACCATCCACTACATCATTGGGTACTTACACCTCTGTTTTAGTGATATCATAAGCATGGACTTATCCCCCATCCTCTTCTGTGGTATGTTCCCTTGATATGAGGGAAATTGGTGTACATAGTTATCTATTTATATAAATTTAAGTCATTAAACATGATTTATTTTCTTCTTCCCCTTATATTCACTATCTAGATGACCCTTATCATGGTACATATAACAAAATATCATGCCCTTAACTCATTATCTAGGATACTTCTTCCCACTATTTTCACATGGTGGATGTTGATTCATTTTATTATTATTCTTTGATGTGTTCCCTTTTTCATGGTGTTCATATGAACTTATATTCTCTTGATTCACCTTGAATATATAGGATATAGAAAATTCTTTCTTTGTTTTGATGCTTCATAAAACTATCCCATCAAATAATGAAAACGTTTATGAAAACTAACACCCTTACGAGACTTGAATTAATAACTTAAATTGAATGGTCAATCTTGCATTATTTATTTCAAATGTAATCCTTAGTATACGAAGATAGTCTTGTAAAGGTATCTTCATGCCATGAAACTCTTTTTTCCTATTTTTTATTTAAACTGAGGAAATTTATATTCATTCCATGTGTTATATTTCCTTTTCCTCCATATTATTCTAGATAAATTTCCACCATTTGTCAAAATTACTCCTGATATAGATTAACTACTAGTATAACCTTTTCCATTTCATCACATCCCAAGTCCAAAATAGCTTTTCAAGGTACTTAATTTGTTACTCAGCTACCACAGGATTAGTAGTCCCACAAAATTATGGTATAATCCTTCACATGAAGAAATACAACATAGGAGAATAATTTTTTGAATAATAGGTTGGTCCATTAAGAAAATTTCATTCATCCTAACCTCATTAATATTCCATAATATATCCGTGTTATTCTTAGTTCCAATACCAACTATATTGGATTTCTCAGTAGAGAAATTTCTACATTGACCATGAGTGTTGATACCATTCTTTATTATAAATTCCATTTCTAAAAATAAAATATACTATATTAACTCATTAAATTTTAAATCATATAATTTTGAATATGGTGTAATACTTTACATAAATTTAAAATTTATGTACTCTTAATCTCATAATCATAAACGTGGTTTCTTTTGAAATATATTTAAATCATAATTATTTTTCAAAACCTTCATCATGGTTTGTTAATAAAATGTGAATTTTCCTAATAATATTCCCTATGAGTTTCAATCCAAGTGCAATTTAAGGCCATTTTTCATACACTAGATTATGATCGAGTCAAATTTCAATGCTCCCTTTTTTTAGTTATTAACCCACTGTATAATTATTCTAAAACAACATCCAATTGTAGTATCTAGATAGGGACGTATTTATAGAAAAAACTATATATTATCCACCTTAACAAAAAAAAATATAATATTATTCCACAATTTGACATATCTTCAATGTATATCATAGGGTTATATTCCCTAATCTATGTTTTCCTAAATCTAATTTCAAAGTTTTCTACTAAAATTTATATTATGCCAACTGTAAAAATATTGGCTTCAGTAACCAAATGATGGTGTCTAATTTATTACATTACCATAGATACAAGGATTGAAATACCCAAGGATAGATCAGTTTAGTAATATTTGAGAGCTATATAAAAATCATGATATCCATTTTACATTGGGGATAAAATATAAAACATAATAATGGAAAGCATTCAACAACCTTGAACTCATTAAAATAATTCTTCTTCATATCCTGGGGAAAGGAAACAAAATAATGGTGAGCTCAAATGATAATTTAGGGTTATGTATAATGGAATCTATCATGATTAAATAAGGTATAATCAATATGAAAAAATAAATAACTAAAAGACATACCATTTAATTAATAACTTGATAATGAATTGGATGCATTGATAATATCAATGAAAAAATTTCATGGTTAATAATAACTGAATTATCAATGAAGGAAGTGATTAATATTTGATTTCATGATCTTTTACATCATAATATCTATACAGTGAGGACATTGATCTAATAATTTGTAAAACTATGGCTAAAATCCCTTCTAATTTAGCCAAAAATTTGTTTTATGAGACCAATTGATGCATCGAGGGGATATATAATTTTGGGACCCACCCAATACTCCATGTCCATTGAATTCCTATTAAATTGAATTATCAATTTAATTCATGAATAATATACCTTATCAATAAATGTTTGTATTGAATAGTGAATAACAGATTTTAATATTTACCCATTCAATCAAGAATCTTTCAATGTAAAACACCATATGTAAAAATTATATATGGTTTAAGAGATAATAATATCCGTGATAAATAATATGTATATTTAAGATAAATATAATTTTTGATTTTCACAAGAAATTTTATTTTTCAAGAGAATATACCAAAATATAAATAATAGATAAGATATGACAATCGGTTCAATAGAAATATACATTTTGTAATAAAATCATGTCATTTGGAAGAATAAATAGAATGGAAGTGAAATGTTAAAATGAGATTTAAAAAAATTTTGTAAAACCATTTAAAATATGTAAAATAAGCCAAAATTCATAAAGCACTTATGGTGATGGGGAAGTTCATTATCAACGTAT
Source organism: Viscum album (assembly GCA_963277665.1). Classification (NCBI taxonomy): domain Eukaryota; kingdom Viridiplantae; phylum Streptophyta; class Magnoliopsida; order Santalales; family Viscaceae; genus Viscum; species Viscum album. The sequence goes on from OY728163.1 coordinate 130,724,650, forward strand.
GTGTTAAAAAGCATTCCATTTGAATTTTGTGAATAAAATAGAAAATGTACCATTCAAAAAAACATGATAAATACTACTTTGAAACCCCATTTAATAGTCAAGGATAAATTTATATTTACTTAATGAATCATTTTATTAAATAAAATTACTTTTATAAAATAATTTTGAAAAACATGGACATGGAATAAAAATACATATTATTTTAAAATAAATAAAATCCATTTTTTCTTCTAAACATTTATTTTATTTATTAACGTACCAAAAAGTATAAAAGTTGGAATAAAATATATAAAATCCTTAAATATCCATTATATAAGAATATTATTTTATCATATTACAGATAAATGTTAAGATTTTTTCAATGAAAATAAAACCAATCCCAAAAGAAAGTGATATTGGAAAATAGATTTCAACTACTTTGATACCTTTTAAATTGTAACACCTTGAGAGGATAGAATTGAATTGAAACATTAATAATAATTAATAAAAATTTATTCATGTAAAATATATCAAACTCTTAGTACATACATCGCATGAAAGTGAATATATTCATAATAACAAATATATCTCTAGGGAGTGTAAATTGAGACGAAATCTCATGCCTCACATTTCCCTTTAGTTGAACATGATTTAAACTCCTGTATAATGGTTTTAAGAATGTTTTTATTTTATAAAATAACTATATTCAAAATTATAATATCATATATGGTCCTCTTATAACCTATTACAACCTATTCATTAATAATATTCTCTTATTACCATTGTTTCGGGTGAAAACTGCTTCATTTTCTCATGCGTCTTTTATCACAAAAATTATGGTTCTTTATTATAGGATATATATATATATAGAATTCATAATTATATTAAATATCACATCTTGAATTTTGTACATGGAAAACGAATCACATCTCTTTGTGGAGATTGTAGGTCATACGTGTGTACGAGCAATAATATCAGTCCCTTAATGGGTGAAAGGGTAAGGAATATGATGATATATTAATTTTACAAAATCAATATCATTTAATATGTATAATATATATATATATATATAATTTTAATCATTATGACTATCCATGTGATTCAGTGATGGAAAACAAATTACATTGGTTTGCGAGATGGTATTTCATCATACACAAAGTTGTTGGCTTTGTTTCCCATTTTATGGAGAAGGATATGGATAAATATTATTACATAAAAATAATAAAATATAATTATATGGTATATAATATTATAGTTATATTGTAATTTTTAATACATAATTTAAGGTGATAAAATAATAAGATAAAGAAAGATCTCGGTGAAGATGATTACCTTATCTTTGAGAAATCTCCTTTGGATCTCCTAAAAAGGACCCTGGAATTGGTATTTTGGAAATAAAATAAGCTATATAATATGTATAAGTATATTGGGGAGATATAGTTTCATGTTGTTTTGATATAAATGGATTTATAGTTGTGAATATGTGAGTAGAGTGGGTGCACTTTTATAATCGAGGAGGATTGGATTTTTTTTAAATATCCAAAACTATTCAATAATAGAAAGTCAATATCAGCCCAAGTTCCTAAAAAATTAAAAAATAATGGGTTTTAGGAAATGTTATTTCAATAAAAAACTCTTAAATTAAAAAAAACAAGTTTTAAACATTTTATTTCCTTTACCTTTGATGTTGCTCACTTTTACCATTTTAATTTTCACCACAGTAACTAGTTTTTTATCCTAGTTAATTTATCCATTGAGACTAAAATAAAATTATAATTATTGGATTATTTAAAAACCCATTATTCTAAATATGAAATAAAAATTATAAAATAAAAAACCACTGTGTATAGAAAATTAATTTTAATATAAACACATATAATGTGAAACACCTTGTTTTAACCACAACTGTGGTAATTAATTTTTAATATTTTTAATATTCAATTTGAAAAAAAAAACAATTCAAAATTATTAAATAATATTAAGTATTATGATTTTAAATATGGAATCCATTTTATAAAATAATAATCAAAATATTTGAAAATGTTAGTTTAAACAATTACCCATAAATCGTGTTGAAGAATTATTTTTTGAGAAATGAATTTATCAAGCATAAGATGAAACACATTAACACTTGTTTATCTCATGTAGATTCACGAACATGTTATGGATTTATCTGCAGGATATTTTCAGGTGCTGCTTTAATTTTCAATCTCTGGAGGATATTTTTCAGTCCATTTGCAGAAAAGATTGTAGTGAACAGATTCACTCCCTCATGATGGCTTCTACTGTGAGTGTCTTTGCCTTCATTTGGAAATCAAGGAATGATTCGACTTTCAACAACATTAATCCATCCTTTCATAATGGTAGTTTTTTTATCCATCATGCAATTCAGACTGCCTCCCTTATTCAAACAGGTTTTATGAATAATGATGTTGCTGATCTTGTGCTTTTGATATCACATGGGGTGCATGGCAGGTCCAAGAAACCGTTATTGATGAATTATGTTCAATGGATAACGCGCATCCCTAGTTGGGTCAAAGTAAACATTGATGGAGCGGCCTCGAGTGCTCCGGGCCCTGCTAGATGCGGTGGAATTTTCTGAACTTCCTCTGGATTTGTGAAAGGATGATTCTTCCATTTTATTGGGAACGGTCTAGCAATTGAGACAGAACATTGGGCTATGATTAATGTAATCAAGTATGCTGTTCATTTTAATTGGCACCAATTATGGTTGGAATCCGACTTGACTATAGCTGTTCAAATTCTTCGTGATCGATCCTGAAATGTATCATGGAAGATCTTGCCTGACTGGATCGAATGTGTACGGCTTACGGAGGTACCCTCTCTTGAAGTAACACATTTTTACTGTGAGGCCAATTGGGTTACTGATGCTCTGTCCAAGAGAGAAATCTTAGATGTTAGTTCCAATTGGTCTTACGTCTCATCTGATTTTTTCAATGACCTTCTCGAGGCTGATATTTGTGGTGTGTTTTATACCCGTCTTTCTTGATCTGTTTCGTGACTCTATTTTCCTATGCACTTTAACTTTTACTTAATATATTTTTTAGGAGCAGTTTTCTAGCCTGTCTCCTAGGTTTTTGGATATTATTATACATTATTATGAATAAAAGGAATAATATTTAAATACTACATTTTTAATTACTCATAAATGTTTATTTCTAGGGAAAAAGTTCAATTTTTCATTATAAACTTATTTTGAACAAGTATGTTCCAAATTGACATTAGTCTAATAAAATTATAATTTTTTTGTCATGAAATAATAAAATTTTCATTTTATAATAGTTTTATTAAAATATAATGTTCACCTACTATAATTGACTCTAAGTTGTTACATTTAATTCCTATTAATCTAGTAATTCTCCCTCTTTTTGAAGTTACTGTGATTTTGGGCATGGATTTGATCTCTTTATATAGATCTCATATCGACTGGTTAGAAAGAAAAGACATTCTTTATACTATAAATCAACCTATGATCATGTTTTGGTTTGATGATGAATACAAACTTCTAGTTGAATTTACTTCTATTGTATGGGTCTTACTACATATTCATGAGGAATATTTATCTCAAATGGCTGGGGTAAACTCAACACATAAGATATGCTTATTATTCAGAATTATGAAGTTTTATTTCCTAAAATTTTTTTGATTATTCCCCTAAATAATTATTTTTTATTTTTCAATAGAACTCATACTTGGTGCTACACCTATTTTAAGACTCCATATATAATGTCCTCGATTGAGTTGTAGGAATTATAAAAGATCCAGGAGAATATTGATAAAGGATACAAATTCCCTAGTGCATCACCATGGGTTATAACTATAATTTTTGTTATGAGGAAATGTGGTTCAATGAATATTTTCATTTATTATAGAGAACTTAACAAGATCACTATTTAGGGAATGTATAATCTACCACATATTGATAACTTATTTACTCAACTACATAGAGATCAACACTTTTCCAACATTGACCTTTATTCTGGATATCATCAATTGAGGGTTGAGAAGTATTATATTTATCATATAGCCTTATGTATTTGGTATGGTCATTATTAATTTATATTGATGTAATTTGGAATTACTAATTCCCATACTATCTTCATGGATCTAATGCATAGAGTCTGTAGAGATTTCCTTGATCTGTTTGTGGTAGTATTTATTGATGATATTCTTATATATTAAAAGAATAAGGAAGAACATGAATATCATTTGATGATTTATCTACTTAATTCTAGTAAGGATAAGTTATGTTACAAATTTACCATGTTTGAATTTTGGATACAAAAATTCACATTCTGGGGTCATATAATCTAATGTGAGGGTATATCGATGAATCCTTCAAAGTTGGAAGTTATTAAACAATGGCCCACACCAACCATGGTAATATATATATTTAGTTTTATTGGGGTTTTAGGATACTAGAACACTTTTTGAGATATTTATCAAAGATATATAATCTAATAACCAAGTTGGATTAGAAGGGAATCGAGTTCCTTTGGAAAGATAAATGTGAGGAAAATTTCAAGGAGATTAAAAGATTGTTGGTTAACACACATATAATTACACTCCACTATAGTGTATAAGGGTTTATAATATTTATTGATGTATTGAAGAAGGTTTGGGGATGAATCCTCACCTAGAGTGATATGGTGATAGCTTATGCCTCACTCTAATTGAAAATTCATGAGAAATTTTATGAAACTCACAATTTGGAGTTGGTAGTGGAAATTTTTACATTGAAAAGATAGAGGTGTTATCATTAGGTTTAATGGAGTGATATATATAATGATCATAAAATCTTTAATTATATATTAATGTATAAAAATTTCAATATTCACTAAAGCAGATGATTCGAGTGATTAAATATTATAACTACTCAATACACTACCACCCTGGGAATGAAAACAAGGTTGTGGATGCTCTGAGTCAAAAAGACCATCTTGTTTTTTTCATGATGAAGATTCAAATAGATACAATATTTATGGATTTATAGAATATAGGGATTTAAATAATAAGAAAACAGGAAAATTCATATCTTTCTCATATGAATTTTCAACCATCCATCCATGTTAGGATTAAAGAGGTATAGATAGAGGATGTAGAACTATAGAATAAAGTGTGAAATGTTCTTTAGTTCAACCATGATCATTATGTAATGATAATATTCATGAACTAAGTCTGTGTCCCATTAATACTAGACATGAAGAATAATTTTTTGGTTGAATCCTAGAGTTCATCATTCTCAATTCATCCAGAATGTACAAATATATATAGAGATATGAAAGAGTGCATATAGGGGGATAACATGAAAAGGGATATTGTAGAGTGTGTAACTTGATGTATGGTATGTTATCAAGTTAAGGTTAAGAGATATAATTTTAATGGTTTTTTACAACCATTACTCATACCAGAATGTAAATGGGAAAACATTACTATGGATTTCATCATCCGACTCCCCAAAACATACAAAGGTAATAATGATATTTGGTTTGAAATTGATCACCATAAAAATTTAGTACACATAAATTTCATTATGGGATATTTTTATCATGAAAATATTTCTAGTATATAAATTAATTAAGTGATTATATTTCATATAGTACTACTCTTGATTATATTTTATCAGGATCTGTGATTTACCTCGACATTTTGGAGAACTCTTCAGGAGACACTGGATACAGAGTTTTGTGTTAATACTGCATATCATCCTCATAAAAATTTCTATTCTAATAGGAACCTTAAAACAATAGAATATGTTTTTATATAATATTATATGTATTTTAAATATGGTTGGGATCAACACCTTTTTATGGTTAAATTTTATTCCAGTAATAGATTTCACTCAAGTATTTGTACAGCTCCTCAAAAGTCTCTATTTGGAAGGAAGTGTATAAATCCCATTAAATGGGTTAAATTTGGAGAAAACATTTATTGGGACCTGATCTTGATTATTAAATTGAAGATAATTTTATATCTATTTAGCATCATATCAATGATTCTTAGAGTTTATAAAAAAGTGATTCTAACAATCATCGATGTGATCTGGTGTTAAAAGTTGGTGAGAATGTATTCATATGAATTTATTTATGCAATATGGTTATGCTATTTTTTAATATGGTAAAATTTATCTTTATGTATATTTATCCCTTTTAAATTATTGATAATATCATGATAATTGCTTTTGACTTAATGCTCCAACAAAATCTCTCTCAAGTTCAAAATGGGTTCCATGCATCTCTCTCGAGGAAGTGAATACTAGAACCTTCACATGTATTGAACCTAGAGGTAATACCAATATTGCATGATATATATTATTATAAAAAACCAATGGATATTTTTTATTAAAGAGATAAAGTTTTATGGAATAATATCATTCACCTTGTCAAAGTTTGGTAGAGAAACAACAAATTTTAGGAAGCTACATGGGAAACTTAAGATGTGACGTAGAAATAATATCCCAAGTTGTTAATATCATAGTGATAGAAAATTGAAGTATAAATTTTTATAAGGGTTAGATTTTAACACCCTAATATTTTATGATTTATTTATCTTTAACTAAATTTGATTTCATTGATGGCTTGAATTACATGAAACACCAATCTTTAAAAACATGACATACTATAAAAATATTATTTAATGTGATAGTTATAACCTGGAAATTTGATTTGAGGGTATTAATATGACTAAATAGATTCTGAAAAAGTAATTTTTACATATGTATAAAATTAATTAATTAGATTTTAATAGGTCACAGATTAAAATAAAATAATTTGAAGGTAAAAAAGAAATGTTTTTCCAAAAATTGTTTCTATGTGCTCAATGTTTGTTTATCTTTATAAATTTAATTAATATCTTTTTATGAATGATTTAAATTAAATTCTTAAATAATATTTTTAATAAAACATTTCAATATTCATTTAATAGTTTTTATATGGTATGGAATGAAGATAATCTTAGTTTTATATGTAAACATGCATTATTCTAAAAAATGTTTTATTGTGTTTGAAATATTTATTTTAAAATGAATTTCTACCACTTAGATAAATTGAGTATTTTAAAAACATATTCTATATTTTTAATCAAAATTATTAATATAATTTAATAATATCAAATTATTTCTTAAAGATAATGAATAGTAAAAATATTAAAAATGTGTTACCACGGTTAAGGTGAAAACAGGTTTACCAGGGGTAACCTAAGATATATGGTTTAAAATATCAAAAAATGCTTGGTTTAACTTTATTTTATGATTATATTTAAACCTTATCATTAATATATTCAAATAATTGGTATCTTGGATCCTAATTACCAAATTAAGATGTTATTATATTTTAATCTTTTGAAAATTTCTTAGTGTGTCATCTCCCTACATTATAAAAGGATACCACTTCTCCTCTACTCATCCCACTTCATGAGCGTTATATCATAGAAAATAACATCCATAATACCTTTAAAAAATTTATTCACATATCATATTGTCTCTTATTAGTATAATACCATCCATTCAAGGATTAAGGTGTAAGCCATCACATGAGCCTCAACCCAGTTGGTGAGGTATCCTTAAGTGCAAACACAAGACCCAGGTTTAAAACCAGGTAGAGGCATATTTCCAGTACTATGCAAAACTGTAGCAATACTATAGAACGTACTATAGTAGGTATTGTAGAAGAAATATAAACTATGTGGTACTATAGTATAATTTTACATTGTGTAGGGTACAGTGCAAAACTGTACACTGTGCGGTACTGTAGTAGGCTCTGTAGTAGGTATTGTTCGGTACTGTAGCAGCTGGAACTATTCACCTTAGGCCACTGGTTTGGGCTTGGATACCTTAAGGATTTTGGGCCACCCAGGCCTTCGGTTCAGTAGGTATTTTGTGCAACCTTTAAGGCCTTTGGGCCCCCTCAAGGCCTTCAGGACACATGCAGTTTCCCTAGAAAGACTCTACAAAAAATGAGATGCCCCAAAAGAGGATTCAGAGCAGGTGCACTCATCAGAGTAGAGCCAAATGGATTTTTTCAGAATGAAAGGGTATGGCTATGGCATCGGGACCACCCTGTGCTTCCACGAGAATCCTAGCCAGATATCCATGGGAAGGTGGAGAGCTACTATGATGATGCATATGCTGGGAAGGGGCAGTTCTTTGTAGATAGTCTATTTGAATTCCCTAAGACCTTCGGGTCATGTAATCTTCTAATCCTAAAATCCATGTAATCTCTGAGCCTACGTGCCTTTTAAGGGTTCCCCCTCAACCCTTGAAAGGGGGGTAATCCAAAATCAATAAAAATGAAGGCCTTCAGTCCATTTGGGCTTTAAGGTGCATGCCAAAGGAGGATTCTCAATAAAGAGGATGAAGTATTAACCAAGTACTTTAAATTTTAATTCTACTTTTACCTCCTCTATATATATAGTATATATTATAAAATAATTAAATCATTATATTTAAAATAAATAATTTTTCTTATGGTGATAGATTAATCATTTTCCACCTCGTTTCCATTAAATGTGAAATGAATGTATTGCTTGTGTGTACGCGTGGGTTACCACCTTGAGGTGGTGATATGATTCATTTTACATCACCATCATTCATGGTTGGTTATTTTGGTAGATAAAATGTTTATATATTATATTTATGAAATAATTATTCTTCTGGACTTATAATATCTTATATAACATAAAACCTTTTCATTCATTGTAAAATAGTAACACCGTTTGTAAGTACCTGTGGATTACCACCTCTAAAAAGTGATGTGATTCATTTTTTATCACTGATTATTATGAATAATTATATTATTTCATATGATGACTAAATATAATAATTATATATTGATTAATATTATTTATATTATTAAACCATGACTAATTTGAAAGTATCAGAACAATCAAACTGAAACATGCACGAAAAACGAACCAGTTTTCACTCGAATGTTCATTTTAATGTAGAAATAATTAATAAAATGATAATAAGAAATTATAAATGAATGATAAATAGTAAGTTATGTGTTAATATAGTTCAAGAATATATTTATAATAAATCTATATTTATTATATTGTATATTTAAACACGTATGAATCAAGATGGAACTTGAGGTAAGGTATTTATGTTTCTATCTCATTTTAATCGATATTGTATCAATTTTCATCAAGTGAAATTATATATATCGTTTCATTTAAAACCAATATAGTTTATCCTACTATTTTTTTCAATATTTGTTATGTATTATTACTATTTTACACTTTTGGTACATAAAATGATCGATAAAATGTTTTTAAATAAAATATGATATTATTTCCTCTTTATTCGATGAACTTTTTCTTCAATGTCTATACTCTTAAAAAATACTTTATGAAATTTATAAACTATACATTAAATGTCTTAAAAAGGATATTCTCATTAATTTATATTTTATTTAAATTAAAAAAAATGAATCTTTTCAATTTTTTTTCCAAAAAGTCATTTTATACTTTTTACAAAAGTGTGAAAATATAGTTTTCTTTTGACGTAAACAAAATGAATGAATTTTTCAATCATAATAAAAATTATTTTAGTTTAATATTACCTTATAATTTTAATTTTTTATTTTTAGGCAAATGGATTTTTATAATATTCTGGTAATTTTTAGTTAAAATCTTATCAAAATAAAAGAATATTTTCCCATGTTTTCAAATAAATATTTGAATTTTCTTTTAGAGGTAGTTTGTATCTATATCAACACACTTTATAGATTGTTTTGATTCACTGTGGATAAGATCTTATGATAACATCCACTCTATTTATTTGTATATATTATGGTGATGATTTCTTTAGGATGATTCTATGAAACTCATATTTTCCCATGGGTTAATTAATTTATGATGAAAACTTTATAAAAACCATTTAATTTCCATGAGTTAGGATTTGATAAAATCATAAAATGTTTATGAAACCCATTTATTTTCAATAGGTTATGCTATGATGATATGATGGATGTTTTATGATCTTGTAGAACACATATGTATAATTTTCAATATTTGAATATATCCCTATAATGCATTAGGTTATGTTGGATATCTCAGGAGATAATAAAGACTGGAATAGGGAGTTAACCTCGTTCAGTAAAGGAATATATCCATAATTATAATCTTGGGAGTGAACCTTATGTAAGTAAATGATGGAATATGGAATGAACCCAATCCACTATGATGGTCTTGGGTATGACCCTTGACTAAGGAAATGATTTTATATACTTATGTGTATGCCTTTAACTTATTCCTTGTGATTATGATATGATTACAGAGCTCATGATGCATTATTTATTATTCCACACACTTGTGAATGGTCTATTTTTTTATGATAAATCATTATTCCATGATTTATGATTAATGATCAATAACTAATTGTCAATTATTATTATAAGTTATGATTATGTTATCATACCCATATTTTTATCTTATGCTCACTTATAATCATTGATCAATATATATTATGTTTACCTAAACTGTGAATTTAACCCCAACCATTATTATATTTTCTTTCCCAAGGTTATGAATAATTTTTGAAAATAGGGTATGTCTAAGAAGTATACTATATAAAAAGATCATTATCCATGATATTGAAAATCTTTCATGAAATTAGATTATTATGTATCTAGTCTCCAAATACTCTAAACCTTTAAAGTTAGGGGTGTGTTTTGTTTTGTGATGTATTGGATATTCAACTAAAATGATGTGATATATAAGTATTAAATTCTTGGCTCACCTAAAGGTTTCCTCTAGTTAGATCTAGTTTTAATTTCCTACTGGTATTTATCAGATTGAAATAAAGTATATATTTGAAGTGAATTACTAGTTACCTTAGATAAAAAATTTAGTTTCTATTCATGATGAAACAAATGTCGATGTTTTAGCCATGACATTGAAAAAAGAAGAAAATTTAGTAAAAAGGCTAAAAAAGATCTCAAAAGTGAAAGATGATCAACCACTATCTGAAGGTAAACTAAGTGTTATTAGTTTAGAAAAATACATTTTTTATGATCCTTTTGATGAAATAATTTCTATCTATGATGAGTGTGAGTCCATTCAATCTATTTAATAAATCTACCAAAAAGTTATTATTATCTAAATATTGATCCTATTGAGGTTTTCACTCACATATTATCATTTGTGAAGGGACTTCATGATGAAAAAAACTCAATTTGAATAGGAAGTTGATGTAATGGAAGATGCATTGGTTAAAAGGGTGAGTAGATCTACCACTCTCTCAAATGTTATTAAAGAGAAGGATTAATCTAAACACTTTAAAATTAAATAATTCTTTCTAGTTGAATAATAATTTCAAAGGATTATATGAGAAAGTCATGTTAATGTATGTCATTGAAAAATTGATAAATACATTGGATAAATTATATAAAACCTTTATGAAGATCAATGATGCTTATCTAGAAACTAATGAAAAATATGTAAAGGAGTATGACATTTATCTATAATAAGAAAATAATATATATAAGGATAATAAAAATATTGTTAATAGCGAATAGAAATAATATATGACATATATTTATGATGATAAAAATACTCTCAATATGAAGTGTATTGAACTTGAAGTTAAATTGATAAATATAGAAGATGTTAAACCTAAAACATACCAATATATATAGAAAGAAAGTTATGTTTCACCAAGTGTCTCTAATAAGTGATTTGATTATAATAATATCTATGTTAGTGGAAAAAATATTGAAATCATATCTTGATAAACCCACAACATGTTCATTGGAAAAGGTAACTCATGATCTAGTTGATTATATTTTTATTAATGTTGATTCATTTTATAAAATAGTTTTCATTTAAAAATCTATAAAAAATGGAGAAAATGATAAGAGAACAAAAATTGTTTCAATAGTGCATGTAATAAAGTCAATGTGGAATAGATAACCTATAAAATCCTAAAATAATGGTACATCTGTCCAAAAAACAGAATGTTATTCAATCTATCTCGATTGTTATTAAGGGGAAAATAATAGGGCATATAGGATACTATTGGTGATGTTGTAAGTTCTCACATAAGAAAATTGAATGTTATAAAAATTCACATGATCCTATGTCCGGTTGGTGAGTACTAGATAATTGCATCCAAGAGAACCGAGATCAAATCCTAGTAGAGACATATTTCTGGGGGAGCTATAGCAGGAACTTTAGCAGGTATTGTAGCAGGTACTGTATAAGCCAGAACTATTCATCCATTTGGGCCTCCGATCCACCGGTTTTGGCCCCGTGTCTTGTAATGCCTTCAGGCCAGTTATCTCTCAAGGCCTTTGGGCCACCTTAAGGCCTTTGGGCCACCCCAAGGCCTTTGGGCCTCCGACATATGCAGACGTACCAGTCAGACTACAAGGGAAAAAGCTCTAGATGGGGATTCAGGGTAGGCGAATTCACTAGAATAGAGCTATCTGGAATTGGAACAACGAGAGGGTATGGATTTTCCATCGATACTGGGCCTGTGCAACTTTGCATAGGACAGCTAGCCAACCAGCCTTGTGAAGGTGGAGTGTTGATCATCATGAAATATGCTGGGGAGGAGCAGTTCCAAGTTTTCTTGTCTTGGTGATTCCCTCTAATACCTACAGGTCATGTGATTTTCTTTGAGCCTTCGGGCCTTGTATTGGTTCCACCTCATCCCTTGAAAGGTGGATTATCAAAATAATAAAAAAAATGAAGGCCTTCGGTCCATTCAAGGAATGTTGTAAAAACATGTCAACTCATGAAGATTAAATAAGGCCTATATTCAAGGGGAGAATAGTATATGTTAAAAGAAAACCTATCATGAAAAAGCATATTTCATAGAAGTAAATGAATATATCTATCAATAACTGATTTAATTTTTTTTAACTTTTAAAAGTACTGAAATAGAATATTTTATAGTTGTGATGAGTGTGGATTTATACCAATCAATATCAATTCATATTTTTATGAAATAACAACACAAACAAAAATAAGGGTTGAAAAAATAAGATTAATCTTTCTTGAAGAGTAAAAAAAGGGAGAAACTCAAAAAAATTCTCCCAAGAAATCCAATAAGAAATCCAAATGGGATATATCAAAAAATAGGATATGCTCCTACTCTAGTATAAAATTCCATAACATTGACCACTATAAATTTTCCATGAACAACAAAGTTTAATGAATAAATATGGATTCAAAACGAAAATAAACCCAAGATATGGATACGAGGGTTGTATTATAGACATAGGATATCCTAGATGATGAATTCAAATTTCATAAGAGGTTTTCAAAGAAGGGTAACCTGAGAGCTATTAAAGAGTTGTGTGGGAAGTGAAAATTGTCTGGATATATATCTAATAATTATATAATAGTTTTACCAGTACAAAATAAGTTACTAAAAACAAAAGAAAAATAACTAATGACATCTAGTACAAAAAAATTATTCTATGAAAAAAAACATCACACATAATAAGAAGACTAAGCATGTGAAAAAATATCATAAACTTATGGCTAGAATTATTGGAATTCATTAAAAATATGGAAGAAGCACACAATATTAAATGTATATTTCTTATAAAAATAAACAATCCTATAAAATATAATCATAATAATAAAAATATTAATAATTCCATACTACCCAAAGAAGTTTAGATTTTGAAAATCAAGGGTGAAGCATGCAAGAAGCGTTAATGAAAACATGGATCTTAAAGAAAAGATTTTTTGGGTTGATATTCTAGTATCATACCTATTTCTCTCATTAAAGAGATGATGAAGACTCACCTTATTTCCACAACTTTTTATTTTCACTTCTTATACAGTAAATTAAAGGTGATATATCACATTAGAAGAACCAATTGAATATTGTGATGACCATACCATTGGAGTTGGTTCCCTGGAACCAACTTATGTGTACTTTATGATAACTTGTATTCATAGTTTTGAATATTAATAAACCTATTATCACATCATTATTTCTCTTCTATGTAACATAGTATGTGATAATGTTCTAAGAGTAGTTTTCGCACTAAAAGGACAAAGTAGTTCCCTACTATGATGAGAACTTAGAAGTTCTATGACCCTATTCTTAAATATATGTTCTATAGCTAGATGATATAATTTTAAGGGCATATTTTATTGGGTTTGGAGACTAATAGGACTTTGAGGCACCATTTCATGATGTACTCCCTTAGTTATATCCATTAAGATATTGTGAGAACGAGACTTGCCAATAAGAAATCCACAATTATATGTTTCATTGGATGTTCCTATTTGTAGACATCTGTATTGATCCTTATACATTAATATTATTATTAATGTGTTTTATGAGTTTCATAATTTGATGTATTGATAAAAACTATGGAGAAATATGTTCGCAGAGAGGTAGGATATGTTGGGTGTGTCACGAGTAATACTGCATTAATGAATAATGCCATAAAGGATTTGTCCCTTCTGTTATTTAATGGAAGTAGATATCTTAGAACCTTTTATGGAACTTATATACATTAAATAAATGTATGGTCATGGTGTTCTATAATAAATTTCAATTTATAGTAATTTAAAGAAAGAGACATTGAGCACATAGGTTGATGGAACCAAAATTCAACCTACTTGATTTGAGATATCGTGATAAAGGGGTTATATTGAACAGTTAGTATCTGTAAAAGGAATTATGTTATTACGGAGTTAAATTCCTTCTATATGGGTGCCTTGGCGTGTTTCTAGATGCTAACATTGGTCTTTAGGCTGCTTCACTTAATGCCACAGATAAATAGTTCTTGAGGATCACACACTAAATGTGTCCAGAATCTCAGATAAATAATAATAATATTATTTTTTATTTAACAATTTGAATAAATACTATTCCCATATGTGGTTTAATAATTATTCACATTTTCTTGATCGTATCTATTATGCCACTAGTTATTCAAGATAATATAATGTGAGGGGAATATTTAACAAAAATTTATTTTTTATTTAGTGAATATAATATTTATTTATTTATTGGTATGTAATGCATTTTTATTTATTTAATAAATAAATATTCATTATTCAATGCCCGAGAAATATTTTGGAGGAATGGTGGATCATTTTTAATGGTATGGTGAGAAATAATAAATATTGAATATTATTTAATTAAATAATATGTAATTTAATTCTCAAGTGAATATCATATTGAGAAATAATAATAATATTATTATTATAATGTAACATGGGGTTCTGCAAGGATTAGATAAATAATAATGGGCACTTGTGAAATTATTTGTTTCTAAACCTAGTGATATATAAACCCAATTATATTATTTTCTTCCTCAACCAATTCATTTGTTTTGGTTGTGCGCAATGGATTTGAATAATTCTCTCAAGCCCTAAAGAGCTCCTTTCTCCAAGAACTCTCCAAAAGATGGAGAGTGATCTTCCTCCACCTCCCACTCTCCATCCAAGAGAGATCCAAGAGAATGATTTGGAAGTAGTTCTTGAGGCAATCAAAGGAATATTCTACAAGTGATGGGATCTATCATGCGAGCACCCAAAGATTCATATGGTGGCATTCAGAGATTTTTGGAACACATGTGGATCACTACTAGAGGGAATATACTTTTATTCCTACAATACAAAAATCATAGAACACAGATCTATTGTCAGATTCATCAATGAAAAAATAATTCTATCAAGTTAATTCTTTAATAAATTAAATTAATTACAAATAATATGTGATGATCCTTTCTAACGTTATGGAATTATATCTCATGTCTATATTATTTTATTAAATTCCTTATATCATGACATTTATCATTATGTAAATCTAGGATTAATCATTGATCATGAAAAAAATCAAATTTGGGAATGACCCATCGCACACTTACTCTATTCCTGGAACATACATATAAATTATGAAAGATTCATTCATCATATATTACTTTAATTATTTCCTCATTGAAACACATAAATTGAAATATTTTAACTAGCATCAGACTACAATTGATATCAAAATATGATTGGATATTATTCTTGAAGAAAATCAACCCTGATGAAGAGGTATTAGATTGCATACCTTAATATGGAGAAATCAAAGAAGTGAATCTACAAGATTTATGTTATTTCATGGTTAAATCATGAATCTATGAACAACTTTACAAAAATTAATTCAGATGTATGATAATAAATTTTCTCATTCTGTTTTAGATTATATTAAAATTTTGTTTTTAAAGGAGAGTGATTATTAAAATTAATTGAAAAGGGGAGAATACGTTCTTTCAATTCAACATTGTTAATGTTTTTTTGATGTTGGGTGAACATTATGAATTTTTTTAAAAAACAATATCTATAAACATCCCCTAAAAATTCAATCTTAATTGGTATCATAGTGTGGACAGTTTATGTATATAATTGTAGTTGATATTAGTCACTCTTGTTTCCTATATTGATCACTCATCAAGTTGACTTAGAGATGATTAGTTAATGGACAATTGTTATGATAAAGGTGATTCTAACCATCTCCAAATAAATTCAATTTAAATTTATCTAATGTGTAATCTCACAACAAATAGGGATAATAATGAAAAGGGGAGAAGATAAATTGTTGGAGTTAAAGAGATGAGCATAATTTTTCAATACACTACACCTTTGTTTTACAAGTTAAGAAGGGGGAATAGTACATCTCTTCAACACATATAGGTATTATATTTTTTTGAATCATCTTAAGGTGACAAAAAATAAAAATTGTAAGATTTAAGATATAAATAAATGGTATTTTTATTTTTTATTCATGATAATGTTAAGATGTGTGTTGGGTGACTGAGGAAGAGTTAAATGATTTTAGAATTTTTTTTTCCATTGTGGATAATGGAATGGAAGAAAATAAGATAGATTTTATTTTCTTGGTTAGAAAAATTCAAGGAATCATGCCAATACATATAATGATTATAGATATTTATTATAAAGAACCAAAGAAAATTAATGATGTTTGTGAATAATAAATATCTACAATAGTTTTGATTTGAAGAGAGAGAGATAGATATTGGAGAAACTTTATGAAGTTGTGATTAAAAAGGAGAAAATATTTCTGATGTTTTGAGAAACCATTCAAGTGTTATATAACATGAAGGTTGTTGTATATAGTTTCTAATATCACTTGGATGAAGGTCTGATAAGCCCAAGTTTGAAGATATATTGAAGAGGTAGCGAAGTTACATTGGAAACACTTAAAGAATATTTCATATCCTACAAATGATTATCAAATTTTTTTGAACTATTTTGGAAATATTCTTATATTCTATAAAGATAATTGAAGTAATTTGATGAATTTTTGAATGGTTTGAGAATGTATTGAGACGATTTTAAGTGGTATAGAGGATATTTGAATAATTTTGGATTCATACATAATGTAATTGTTTTTTACTTAGAATAAATTGTTTTAAAAAAAGTTTTGAGTGTTCGTTGTATATATATGAATTTTATATGAGGGTGAAAGAGTTGAAAAAATTAGTAAATTAATATAATATATATAATTTTTTCCATAAATAGATCAAAAAATTGGAAAAAGAATATATTTTTACAATATACGTAAGTTAATCCATGACCATACATAAGAAATTCAATAAGGTCAAGTTAGAAATCAAAAAATTCCAGTGATACATTAGTGATGTGTGAGCATATGCATAATCCATTTGAAAATCCTGAAAAGGTATAATAACATTAATATAGAGGACATATTATTGATATGTAAGAGGTTTTTTAACAATATGTACGATATAAAATAATAGATAAATTTAATAATTGTGATTCTTATATACTTTTAGACAATTTGAATACATGTGAAGCTTGAATAAGTGATACATGGTAAATGAAATTTCTTTTGTATGATCCAATAGTTAGGAAAATTGTGAGGTTCAACAAGTAAGATGATAATCATAGAATATTATATCCCCATATAGTAATACGTGATATGCATATTAAATATGTTGATTTTAGAGTCTGTCTTAAGTGAATTAAAATCAAAAATTAATTTGGGGTTCAAACTAAATGAGTGAGAAAGATAATCATCATTATTTAGTAGAATAATATAAATCTAAGATTAAATTTGATATTTAATGATTCAATTTGAAGCCTATAATGGTATTTCAGATTCACTCAAGACATAATGATAAGTCCCACACCAAAATAGAATTATTTTTATATATTATAAAATTTATTATAATGACTCATTTATTATGGATATTTTATAGAATATTTTGAGAAATATTATTCCAAAATTTTTAGCCAAATAAAAATAAAGATTTATTTGACTGGGATAAAATGAGAATGAAATGAGTAAAATGATATTCTTAGAAATGCAGTGAATATGATTAGTTATTGAAAAGTAATATTCAGTGATCATTGTAGCACAACCATGTGATTAAGTTGAGGAAAATGAGTGGGGGTTATGGAATCTATATTTATTAAAGGATTTTATAGATCATTTAATATATAAAATAGGTTCTGGTGAACTTGAATGTAAAAAATGAGAAGAAGAGAGAAAAATTAAGATTATCTATGTGTAGAAAAGAGATCCTGATATATCTCTAAATAATAAAATCATTTTTGGCAGTGAAGAATAAAAAGAAGAATAATAAGAATCTAACCTGATTCTATTGATCGGATCTAGTTAGTTAAATTATAATCAGTAAATAAAGAATATTTGAGAAATACTGATGTGCATGCTATACTATAGATCTACCATTGGTAGTTGAATTGAGTGAATCCAGTGATCCAAATACTATACAAGTTCAATAAACTTGTTTTTATATAGAGATCGATTTGTAGGGATTATAGAAAAATAACTAATAGGTAGTTTATGAATCTACGTTAAGGAAGAAAATATGATTAGTATATGTAGTTACATCTCAATAAGATTTAATATATACTTTATAGGGTTAGAGAAAGTGTTATAGGTTAATTGGGGTCAGTATCATCTAGTGGGATACTGGGAAGCATGGGGTATGATGTGTAAGAATAACATTTAGTAACTATTCCCCTATTTAATATGGTGAAGAATAACCTCTATTATATAGTGAAGATGGGTTTCAAGTTGATAACTACCATTTTGTAACCACATGCATCGTAACAACTCGAGATTTTATGAGAATTATTCTTTTTTATTTCATTGATGTCTTATGTTGTATGCTACACCAAAATTTTCTTGCGCTATACGCAACACCTTATTAGCTTGCAGTATACACAACACTATTCTTGGCTCGTGTTACACACAATTTCAAGTTCGTTTTGTAGGAATTATTCAACGCAACATTAAGTATAGATCTTTTTTAATGTATAAATTAAATAATTTTTTATTATTTTATATGCAACACCAAAGGGAGCTTGCACTACACAGATCCCTGACTTGGCTTGGATTACACGCAATCACGACCTTCCTCAATAGTGTGTGTAGTACGCAATACCGGGTTTCACTAAAAATTGATATATTATTATAATATTATGAACTAGCTGTTATGAATATTATTAACTACATTTTTAATTTTATAACATTAATATTTATCTTGAATATTTTCTAAAACATTGTATGTGAACAAAATAAATTGTTTGGGTAAAATAAGTATTTTTCAAAAAATGTAGTTTTTCCGCCTTTTGATGGCACACCCACATTAAATCTAGTTTTTGAAAGGTTTATAAGTTCAATTTGACAAAATAAAATTCTTCTTTGGAATCAGGATATAAAAATTTACATTGGATGGAATTTTCATATTATTCTGATAACTTTCATATTTTAATGAATAGTAAAAACACGCTATATTTTAATTAAAATCAACTTTTTTCAACGCAATAATTTATATGGTTAAATTATAATAATTAATGGATTTAAATTATTAATAGAATATATTTTTTCCATTTAATATAATGTATGTCATTACCATTAATTTTACATTTAATTCATAGGTAAAAACATTTCAATCTTTGCCAATGTTTTAACTTTTATAACTCATTTTCTTAACAACGAGATTAATTTTAAATTAATTACTGCAACTTCTGTGTTTTGAATTCTGAAAAATGGATTACATATTTGAATTCAGTGGATCCAAATTATGTTAATAGGTTACTTTTAATTTTTTGATATTATGAATAGTAACTATGGTAATTTTTATTTTCTGTAGTTAAAGGAAAATCAGGTAATTAAGGGTAAAAATAAGATTATAAAATTACCCTAACACCTTTCTAAATTCTATTGTATGACTAAAAGTCAACCCATATCACCTAAGGGTTGGAATAGACTAATTTTATGGACTTTTGACCATGAAAATAATTTAATTATTATTAAAATCAAAGAAAGTGACAACATGTCACTCTCTTAAATATTATAAGTATAATAATTTTAATTTAGTGATAAACTTCATAAAACCTCAAATATTAATTGTATCCAGAAATCTAATAAAAGTATATACATCATGAGAATTTATTTATAATTTTTAGGGATTAAATAATTGTCATTAATGGTGACAGAATAGTGATGCACAAATTGTTTATTTAGTGAAAAATCAATAATATAGTTTTTATTAAACTAATATTGACCATAAAAGGAACCTAAAACCTGATAAAAACTTATTGGTCATGTAAATTTAAACCATAAGAATCAAACGGTCGAATATTTGACCATTTGGAGCCTTATAAAAGTGATTATGACACTTATATTATTTTATTGTAAATGATGTTAAAGTTGTCACCTTCATAATTTAATAAAGATAAAATTTTAAAAGTGGGTTGTATTATAAGATAATTTGGACTAAAAGTATTATTATGAAATATATTATATTTATCATCATAATAGTATTTTATTTCTAATTTTTATACAACAAATAAGTATATTAATAAATCATACAAAAATGTTGTATTAATTATTTCATTAAGAGAAATATCAAATAAATGATTTTAAAACTATTAAAATAAAAATTATATGAACTAATTAATGTACTCCACTAATTTTCTAGATTCATATGACTTTTTATTAATCTACTAAATATTTTTTTTTCTAAAATATATTCTCTGTGGATTTCATTTAAATTCAAATAAATAAATTGTGTCAAAATTAACACTATTTATATTTTATATTATTAAATTTTTTAAAAATCATAAAAATGTTTAAAAATTAAAAAATAAAATATATATGATCTAAAATTTCATTTTATATCAAATTATGTATAATTAACAACACATAAGTAAATATTTATAACCATATAAGATTTATAACTTTATTACCACAAATAAAATTAAATAGATTAAATAAGGATAAATCAAAATGGTAAGGTTTAAAATAAAATCAAAACATGTCTAAATTAAATTGGCTAATGATATTACAAAAAAATCTAATCTAATATCAGAATTTAAGTCACTTTGGAAGTTTTTATGTGGGGTTTGGGTTTATTATAAATTAATAATTTAGAGGTTTCCAAAAGTGCCCCTCTCCTTCCTTATAAAAGGGAACCTCCTCCCTCTCCTCTTCAAAACACTTTGAGCCTTCAATCTCAGCCAAACCCTGAAAATTTCTCTTCTCCAATTCCCTATCAACATTTTGGAGGTTCTGGTCTTCTCAATAGACCAACTCTAGTCCCCTAATAAGAAGCTTAAAAGAGGTACGTCGAAGAAGAGGTAATCTCTTGTATCGATTCTTTCAAGTTTCTTTCTTCTTCAACTTCTTCTTATTTAGTTTTTTCAATATAAAGTAATAACATAAGTATTTATAATATAATTATATTTTATTATAAATATTAAACAACCCCATTTCACCTTCTATCCATCTGATGGAAAACAAAATCACCGTGTGTGCGTACGTACGAAATACCGTCTCCACGCCGTGGTGTAATCTGTTTTTCCACCACCACCTTACTTGGATGGGTATAATGGTGTAAAGAATAACTATATATGGATATTATAACATCATACTGATTATGAGATATTATATCATCCACTCTAATTCCATTCAATAATTATGGGAATGATATCATCGCTCGTGCTTACGTATGGATTACCGTCTCCATGACGCGATGAGATTCAATATCCATGTTAACCATTAAAGAATGATTATGAAGTATATATAATGAATAATAATGGTATATATAACATAATAATGGTAATTTATTTATGTATATGTTATTTACATACTTGAATTCAAGTCAATAAGGAAAGGAAAACAGCGTTCATGCATACGTACGGCCTACCGTCTCCATGAACGGTGTGTTTCATTTCATTTATCTATCTATTATATATAGATATATGTATACTGAATATATATGATATATAAATCATGTTTTACATTCAGGAAGTAAATAAATCATGATATAAGTAATAATAGTATCATGAAAAACAATTCCAAACACGTACGATAAATGAAACGATTTTACCCAAAACACTGCTATAACATGGAATTTACAAAAGAACAGGTAATATAAAGTCATAATTGAACCATATATGACATCATAACAATGATTATGATTCTTTAATAAGTCAATGACATTATTTAAATTACTATAAAGGAGGTTTGGATACATACGAAGCATATCGGACATAAGTTAAGGGATAATTTTTCAATCTAGTCTTTGTCCAAGATTGTTTATTCGTAAGTATTTACTGGGGTTATATTTTTCATCCATGTCCATAATTTTTTTTTCATAAAGTGTTTAATATTTTTCCATGTATGTTTAAAGTCATTTTTACCCATCTTGACTTTTACTTTGTGTTATGGAAGGAATCTTGATTTTGTTTACCATACGTGGTACTTTTTGACTTTTTCGTTAAAAGTATGAGGAGAATGTTTTCTTTAACTTATACGGCATGAACAGATTTTTACGGTTTTATAAAACCTTATTTTTATGAAGCTTTATCTACATGATTTCATGAATATTTTCAACAAAATCCTTTTCTTTTAAAATTGCATGGCATTTTTTGAAAATAAAATGATTCTGAATAAGAAAGGATATTTTCCTCAAGAATTCATTTCAAGTGTTTTATCAAAACCATTTTCCATCTAAGATGACATTATTTCATATTTGTATGTTTCAAGTATAATGTCTCTATAATTTGCATGGTTTCACTTTTCTTATGATGAAATGATATCCATTTGTTTTATATGGATTATGTTATTATAGGATGATGTTTATGAAACCCATTTTATTCTTTGGGTTATAATGAATGATTTTTCTTTATGTTGTGGAACAAGTAAGAATGATTTCATTATGAGATTGGTGGGACCTATATATCCCTCTAATGCATTGGATAAAGATTTATATCTCATGAGATAAACATGGCTGAAACGGTAAGTTAATCTTGTTCAGTGATACAGGATTGGAACAAGGAGTGAACTCGATTCAAAAAGAGACTTTGTCCACTAAGATGGTCTTGGAAACAATGACTTGGATACTATGGAAATAATATCATGTTCCTAATGGTTTTACACAATTACATGTTTTTTCCATGCTATTTTATCATGATTAATGTTTCTTTATGATCTATGACTTACGCACTGCCATGTTTTATGTCATTGCTCAAGATTTTGATGTTTAAACATTATGTTCATGTTTTTTAAGTTAAAATGTATATGATTTGTTTTATTTTCTCTATTATTCCCCTTAATGAGAATTTTAGCTCACCCTTTATATGTTTTGTTTTCCCCAGGATTTAAAGAATTGTTTTAAGTAAGAAAAAAAAGGGGAAGATCTTTATGGGAGATGTTGAAGATCTTTAACCATGGTTAGAAGATTGTATTCTGAAGTTCCAAAGACACTAAACTATTACGGTCCTTTTGTGCCTATTTTTATTATGTATTAATTATTCTATAAAAGTAATGTAATGTACATGAATGAAAATATTTTGGTCTATACAGTTGGTTTCAGAGGAAAGGTTTAGTTAACCTTTGGAAACTAGGATGTGAAAACTTTAGTGAGATCCCTAGAGATATTTCTAAGATATGTCTAGGGATGTTCCTAAGGTTAAGTATAAGTATAGGTTAGAGTCCTAGAATTACGGTAATGATATTATAATTAAACCTAAGATGTTAGATATTGAAGGTACTCCCCCTTTATTATTTTGTTTTCCCTAGCATGATTTTTTCCTCTCATACTATTCTTTTTGGGTTTTAGATGATGGCTGGAACCCGAAGGAACCATGTTAATCAATGTAATGTAAAATGAAATGATTTTCCTCCTGAACAAACCAATGTTATGGGAGATTGAGTGAAAAATGTTATTTCAATACTTACACAAGCCATGAATCATTTTGGACTTCGAAATGAGCAGAGAATGGAACAATATTCTATTGAGTCCTTAATGAGGCAGTGTCCGCCTTCGTTCAGTGGGTCTTCTAATCCACTTGTTGCTGAACAATGGATCAGTACCATTGAAAAGATATTTTCTATACATCTCTGTTCAGAACATGAAAAATTCATTCTGGTTGTTTACTATTTATATGGTGAAGCAGACCAGTGGTGGACTCTAATTAAGAATACAAGGCCCCAAGATATAATTGAATTAATGGAATGGGACGAGTTCAAGAACATATTTTTCAATAAGTACTTCACTCATATTCGTCAAATAAAGATGTAAAAGTAGTTCCTTGAGCTTAAGAAAAAGGATGATGAATCTGTTGGTATATACGAAGCGAATTTTACAATGCTTTCAAGGTATGCATCTAGCTTTATCATCCAACCTGAAAGTAAAGTTGATCGATTCTTTAGTGGCTTAAAACCAAGTATTCGAAGGGAATTATCTATAAGTGACTTCATTAGCTATGAAGAAATTGTGCGTTGTGCTATCAAGGTAGAACTGGAAGTTGGGGTTACATATCCATCTCATGGTTTTGACAAAAAACGAAAGATGGAGTTCAAGGAGAAATCTCAGAACAATGGTGAAAAGTATATGAATGTTTCTTTATGCTCAAATTGTGGAAATAATCATGGTAGAGATTGCCTAAAAGGTACTAGAAAATGTTTTAAGTGTGGAAAAGAAGGTCATCAAGCCGTTGAGTGTCGAATTAATTGAAAAAAGTTATCTAATGATGTGAATATAGAAAAGACTACAAAGAACGCTCCACCAACACTTCAATGCTTCAAGTGCAAGGAAATGAGGCATTATGGTAATCAATTCCCTAATCCAAGGGTTAATGATGATGAACGTGAGCAACCTCTTAAGGCAAAGGATAAAGGGAAGTCACATGCGATCACTATTTGTGATGTTGATTATGAAAATGATGTTGTGGAATGATTAAGTGTTTATGTAATTAGATTTCAAAATAGTTTCATGGAATCTCATTTATGGTATCGTGGAAATTTGGAATATCTACGTATTGGTTTTCAATAATTATATGGTACCGGTAACCATGAAAAGTGATTGAAATATTTTTGGAAAGAGGATGATATGCGCATAATAAAGGGATACGGAGAAAATGAAATGTTTGATAATATTCATGAGTTCATGACTGATATAAGGACAAAGGGATATCATGGTTTGAGTATATAGAAATTTTGGGATTTTGGTATGTGGAAGGAGTTAGCTTTTGACAGCTTTCATGTTTTTACTAAAGTTCAATGAGTAATAATTTTTAAAGAGATTACATGATTAAGGTATTCACATGTTTGGAATGTGACCAACAACAAGATATATTTTATGATATATGGGGGATAAATGATTGTATTCAGGTTCTTGTTATGTTACCTTTCAAGTAATCATTTTCATTATACTATGAGCTTAGACAGATGTATTTTTCATAAGACTAAATATTGGAATGAATTAGGTTAGACATAAGATAGTATTTTTTAAGGCTAGAACTTCTTCGATATTATTGAAGTAATTTTATAATAATGTAGTTTTAGAAAAATGGAAAACCTACAGGACGGGCGACAACCCGTCGCGTTGGACAAGGCTGTAGCAATCAAACCCACAACTGAAGTGCGACATGCCTTTATCACCTACCACTATCCTACAGGAAGTCCCTGGTTAGTAGAAACTAGTTTTATTTTATTAATAGGTATGATAGATGAAGTATAAGTCCATTTTAGGAACCATATACGATTAATCTCACTATAGATGGCCTTATGTATATAAATTTTGCTAACCTTATGTTTGAGACAGATGGAATGACCTATCATTCTATCGCATGATCTGCTCACACTTCACGGAAGACAAATTCAACTTCATTTCTTTAAGAGATGAAGTGGAAATTGTTCAAGGCACAAAAAACAATGATATTATACCGAAATCAATTAAGTATTTATTCTAATTCAAATTTATCAACATTAGGGAAATGATATTGAAAACCAAAAATGTTGTCCAAGTGCTCTTATATCTGATGAATCAGATGGTAACTTAGATCATCACAAATTTATGGCTTTGTGATTGTTGGCTTTTTTATAGTCATGTTCTCTACTACTCTCCATCAGAACTTGATTGTTAAATTTCTCTTCCATATCCATATTTTCACTTATGTTCTTCTATGTGGAAACCCAGTGATGAGTTAATTTGGGTTACCGTTATGTTTCATACTTCACTTTTTCAAATTATGTTTTAGTGTTCCTTTTTATGATGTGGGTTTCTATGAAAGAAACTTTCAAGTAGTAAATAATTTATAACCCCGACGAATTTAGGGGATGAAATTCATTTTAAGGGGGGTAAAATTTAATAACCTCAGATTTTATAAGAATTATTCCTTTTAATTTCATTGATGTCTTGTGTTGTATGCTAAACCAAAATTAGCTTGCGCTATACGCAACACCGTATTATCTTGCAGTATACGCAACACTATTCTTGGCTCGTGTTACACACAATTTCAAGTTCATTTTGTAGGAATTATTCTATGCAACATTAAGTATAGATTTTGTTTAATGTATAAATGAAATAAGTTTTGATTATGTTATATGCAACACCAAAGAGAGCTTTCACTACACACGTCCCTGACTTGTCTTGCATTACACACAATCACCACCTTCCTCGATAGCGTGTGTAGTACGCAATATCGGGTTTCACTAAACAATGATATATTATTATAATATTATGAACTAGTGGTTATGAATAGTATTAACTACATTTTGAATTTTATAAAATTTCTATTCAACATACACATTTTCTAAAACATGTTATGTGAACAAAATAAATTGTTCGGGTAAAATAAGTATTTTCCAAAAAAATACTATTTTGCCACCTTTTGATAGCGCACCCACTTTAAATATACTTTTTCATAGGTTTATAAGTTCAATTTGACAAAATAAAATTCTTATTTGTAATCAGGATATAAAAAATTACTTTGGATAAATTTATCAAATTATTCTGATAACTTTCATATTTTAATGAATAGTAAAAACACGCTATATTTTAATTAAAAAAACTTTTTTCATCGCAATAATTTATATGGCTAAATTATAATATTTAATGGTTTTAAAGTATAAATAGAATTTAATTTTACCATTTAATATAATTTATGTCATTACCATTAATTTTACATTGAATTCATAAATAAAAACATTTCAATATTTGGCAATGTTTTAATTTTTATAATCTGTTTTCTTAACAACGGGATTAATTTTAAATTAATTACTGCAACTTCTATGTTTTGAATTTTTAAAAATGGATTAAATATTTGAATCCAATGGGTCCAAATTATGTTAGTATGTTACTTTTAATTTTTTTATATTATGAATAGTAACTACGGTAATTTTTATTTACTGTAGTTAAAGGTAAATCGGGTAATTAAGGGTAAAAATAAGATTATAAAATTACCCTAACACCTAAAAAAATGCTATTAGATGACTAAAAGTCGACCCATATCACCTAAGGGTATGAATAGATTAATTTTATAGACTTTGTACAATGAAAATAATTTAATTATTATTAAAATCAAAGAAAGTGACAACATGTCACTCTCTTAAATCTTATAAGTATAATAATTTTAATTTAGTGATAAACTTCATAAAACCTAGAATATAAATAGTATCTAGAAATATAGTAAAATTATCTATATCATGAGAAGTTATTTATAATTTTTAGGGATTAAATAATTTTCATTAATGGTGACACAATAGTAATGTAGAAATTCTTTATTTAGTGAAAAATCAATAATATATATTTTATTAAACTAATAGTGACCATAAAATGAACACAAAACATGACCAAAACTTATTGGTAATGTACATGTAAACCATAAGCATAAAATAGTCTAATATTTGACCATTTGGAGCCTTATAAAAGAGATTATGACACTTATATTATTTTATTGTAAATGATGTCAAAGTTGTCACCATCATAATTTAATAAAGATAAAAATCTTAAAGTGGGTAGTTTTAGAAGATAAATTCGACTAAAAGTATTATTATTAAATATATTATATTTATATTAATCATATAATTTTAGTTTTAATTTTTATACAACAAATAAGTATATTAAATAATTATACAAAAATGTTGTTTTAATTATTTTATTAAGAGAAATATCAAATAAATGAAATTAAAAGTATTAAAATAAATATTATATGAACTAATTAATGTACTACAATAATTTTATTGATTAATATGATTTTTTATTACTATATTAAATAGGTTTTTTCGAAAATATATTCTCTGTGTATTTTAGTTAAATTCAAATAAATGAATTGTGTCAAAATTAAGAATATTGATATTTTATATTATTAAATTGTTTAAAAATCACAAAATTATTTAACAATTACTAATTTAAATTTATATGATATAAAATGTAATTTTATATCAAATTATGTATAATTAAAAACACATAAGTAAGTATTTATAACCATATAAAATTTATAACATTATTACCACAAATAAAATTAAATAGAGTAAATAAGGATAAATCAAAATGATAACGTTTAAAATAAAATAAAATAATGTATAAATTTAATTGGTTGATGATATTACAACCTTATATTATCTAATATCATAATTTGAGTCACTTTGGATGTTTTTTAGTGGGGCTTGTATTTATTATAAATTAATAGTTTAGAGGTTTCCAAAAGTGCCCCTCTCCTCCCTTATAAAAGGGAACCTCCTCCCTCTCCTCTTCACAACACATTGAACCTTCAAGATCGGCCAAACCCTTCCCATTTATCTTATCCACTTACATAGAAATATTTTTTAGGTTCTGGTCTTCTCAATATACCAACTCTAGTCCCTTAAGAGGAAGCTTAAAAGAGGTGCGTCGAAGAACATGTAATCTCTTCTACCGATTCTTTCAAGTTTATTTATTCTTCAACATATTATTATTTATTTGTTTCATTATAAAGTAATAAAATTAGTATAAATAATATACTGATATGTTATTATAAATATTAAACAACCCCATTTCACCTTCTATCCATCCTATGGAAAATGAAATCACCGCACGTGCGTACGTACGGAATACCGTCTCCACGCCGTGGTGTAATATGTTTTTCCACCACCACCTTACTTGTATGGGTGTAATGGTGTAAAGAATAACTATATATGTATATTATAACATCATAATAATTATGATATATTTTATCAACCACTCCAATTCCATTCAATAATTATTGGAATGATATCATCGCTCGTGCGTACGTACGGATTACTGTCTCCACGACGCGATGAGATTCAATCTCCATGTTAACCATTACAGAATGATTATAAAGTATATATAATGAATAATAATGGTATATATAAAATAAAAATGCTACTTTATTTATGTATATGTTATTTACTTACTTCTATTCAAGTCAATAAGGAAAGGAAAATAGCATTCATGCGTACGTACGACCTACCGTCTCCATGAACGGTGTGTTTCTTTTCATTTATCTATCTATTATATATAGATATATGTATACTGAATATATATGACATATAAATCATTTTTTACATTCTGGAAGTAAGTAAATCATGATATAAGTAATGATAGTATCAAGAACAACAATTCCAAACACGTACGATAAATGAAACGGTTTTACCCAAAACACTGCTTTAACATGGAATTTACAAAAGAACGGGTAATATAAAGTCATAATTGAACCATATATGATATCATAACAATAAATATGATTCTGTAATAAGTCGATGACATTATATAAACCATTATACAGGAGGTTTGGATAAATATGAAGCATATCAGACATAAGGTAAGGGATAATTTTGCAATCTCATTTTTATCCGAGATTGCTTATTCGTAAGTATTTACTGCGGTTATATTTTTCATCCATGTCCATAAAAATGTTTTCATAAAGTGTTTAATATTCTTCCATGTATGTTTAAAGTCATTTTTACCCATCTTGACTTTTACTTTGTGTTATGGAAGGAATCTTGCTTTTGTTTACTATACGTGGTACTTTTTTTACTTTTCCGTGAAAAGTACAGGGAGAATGTTTTATTTAACTTATACGGCATGAACAGATTTTTATAGTTTTATAATGCCTTTTGTCTGTGAAGCTTAATATACAAGATTTCATTATTATTTTGAACAAAATTATTTTCTTTTAAAATTTCATGGCATTTTTTGAAAAGAAAATGATTTTGAATAAGAAAGGATATTTTTTTCAAGAATTCATTTCAAGTGTTTTATCAAAACCATTTTCCATATAAGATGAAATTATTTCATATGTGTATGTTTTAAGAATAATGTCTCTATGATTTACATGGTTTCACCTTTCTTATGATGAAATTTTATCCATTTGTTTTATATGGATTATGTTATGATGGGATGTTGTTTATGAAACCCATTTTATTCTTTGGGTTATGATGAATGATTTATGTTTATGTTGTGGCACAAGTAAGAATGATTTCATTATGATATGTGTGGGACATATATCTCCATCCAATGAATTGGGTAAAGATTTATATCTCATGAGATAGACATGGCTATAATGGTAAGTTAATCCAGTTTAGTGATACAGGACTAGAACGAGGAGTGAACTTGATTCAGAAAGGGACTTTGTCCACTAAGATGGTCTTGGAAGCTATGCCTTGGATACTATGGAAACCATATCACGGGACTAATGGTTTTCCACAATTATATGTATTATTCCCATGCTATTTTATCATGATTAATGTTTCTTTATGATCTATTCCTTACGTACTTCCATGTTTTATGTCATTTCTCAAGATTTTGATGTTTAAACATTATGTTCATGTTTTTTAAGTTCAAATGTATATGATTTGTTTTATTTTCTCCATGCTTACCCTTAATGAGAATTTGAGATCACCCTTTATATTTTTTATTTTCCCCAGGATTTAAAGAAAGGTTTTATGTAAGAAAACAAATAGGGGAAGATCTTTATGGGAGATGTTGAAGATCTTTCACCACGATTAGAAGATTATATTCTAGGTTTCCAAAGACACTAAAATATTCCAGTCCTTGTGTGTCTATTTTGGTTATGTATTAAGTATTCCGCAAAAGTAATTTAATATAAATGAACGAAAAGCTTTGGGTCTCTACATGAATTATATAGGAAAAAATCTATGACTCGTGATAATAAATAACCGCTACAAGAAGTAGATTTCCAACATTGGGATCAAACCTTATAAAAACACTATATTATACTCTTTATTTTACATTGTGTATTTCATATGGTTACTAAATGTTAATTAAGACATAAATTGATATATTTATATCTTAATATGTAATGGGGATTCATATATTGTGATGGGTGATTAAAATTGATATAATATTTGTGTGTAAAAAAAATTTCACCTAATTCACTCCCCGCTTAGTTAGCAACATAATCTATTAATGAATCTCAAATTTATATTAAAAACAAAAGGGAAAAACTATAGCATGTTGAGACTAAAACACAATGTGGTTTAGTTCAATAAAAACGAATATAAATGCCATGATTCTTCAAAATTAATATCTTGTGATTCATGCCAGTCATTTCCTTTATTAAAATGGGTCATTGACCGAAAAATGATATAGAAACCATGATCCACATCCTTTTTTTTGAATCTCCTCAAACCCCCATGACAAAATAATGGTGTGTTATTTACAAAACTATGCCATTTTCAACCATGAAAAACAATGATGATCATTTTCCTACTCCTTGTGGTAAATAGATATTCCATTAAAAATAAATCCGAACCATTACCATAAAAATGGGCACTAGAATTTCATGTTTTGTGGTTTAAAATCATGAAGAATATAACTTCAAAAATAGCCAAAAACATAACAAACCCAAAATACATATTTGAATGGATAAACCATCATGACCAAATACACCACTTTCACGAAACCAAAATAAGCTTCACAGGGTCAGGTCAAGAACACAACATGGTTTTCTATAAATACCTAAAAATTCATCCCTTCACTCTCAATCCACTACCAAAATCACATCCACCATCTATAATACTTGTAAAACTAAAATTATAAGAACATGAAATTTAGTTAAATATATTAAATTCATCTCAAATGATTCTCAACATTGATAATTAATATATATCCCATGAATAAATAGAAAACATAAAAACACCCCCTTGAGATACCTCTCTAATAGGAATCTCTCCATCATTAAATCTCAATGCATCACATAAGATAAAATTAAAATTTAATCATAATACTATAAAGAAAGTATTAATATCACTATAACAATAAAAAAACAAAAAAAAAACTATAAAAATTGAGGTCAGATATTTAACTCTTACTCACATGTATATTCCTCCAAGTCTCCATTCCCCTACAAGACATGAACCAAAGGAAAGATGTATCCTCAAAACACCTCTACATGATGATATTGATTCTTAATAGGTCACTCCGAAAACATTTCATCTTTCTATATATCTAACTTACTCAGATTAATGACTTGGGATTCACTATAAATATATCTACAAAGTTTTGACACATAGAAAACATCTTGAACCTATTTCCTCAGAAGTGATCACGTCAATCAATACACCACCTCGCTAACTCGCTAAAATACCTTGAATGCTCCAAAAAACATGGAGAAAACATATTACCTGTATCAAATATCCATTGCCTCTAATGATTATAAACTGTAAAAATATGATCTAAAACTTCAAACTAAGAAAGTATCCTCCTCCAATCCACATAAGACTTATGACAATCCTGACCAGCCTTCACTCCCTAATGAGAAACCTACACATTCAATTGTATAATCTATACCAATTACCATATAATGATCATAGAATCCTCAACCACACTCTAGGATAATTATTATTTATACAACACCTTGAACTGAGCCATGAAAATGAATGAGCGAAAACTATTATTGTCGAAAAACTCAACCAAAGAAAAATATTTTTCCCATGAACATCAAAAATCAAGAACATGTGTGTACAATATGTCCTCTTATGTCTGGATTGTTATCTTGATCTACCCATCCACTAATAGAAAAAAACAAATGATAAATAATAACTAAGAGACAAAATCACATGCCAAAATCTTCTACACAAACAATGTAAAATGAGGATCTCTATTAGAAATAATCATCATCAGGACCCCATGAATCATAACTACCTATTATAACTAGAACCTATTTAATTCATCTACTATACTTAACTCCCTAATATCTAATATATGTATTTAATTTATCAATCAGACTCAAATGGAACTACATCCTCCAAAATTTTGAGTTGAACTTGTCAAAACATCTATCAAAACTTATTCTCATTTCCTATGAGGAACATACAAGGGTAGAAACAAGCCTCTATGAACTCAATGATCATCTATAACTCATTGAAATAATCATTGATACATGAAATCTAAAATTTATATATTCATGTTTATCCATTAAAGATACTATTTCATAAAATGATACATCTTAGACAAGCTAGGATGCACTCCTAGATTTGAGTTATGAAACTCGTGCTGATTATTCTCCCAAATTACTAATAGAATGAACAATATTAAATTTAATAAACAATATGATATTTCTAAAATTACACCTCATGATCTCCTAACTAAGAATCCCCTATAAGATAAAATAAGGGACAATTAACTATCATCAGATGTATAAAATTACACTACTGACTTCCTCTTAACCAAAATGAAAATATATAAACTCCTCCACCATCCCCCACTCATGTACAACCTCAAAAAAAACATAATCATGTATTTTACTACTCACATAATCATAAAACACATTTTATTATCCTAATGTGTAAGATAAATTGAATTCATAATCTTTCAAGAAATTCAACCATCTCTACTAATGCAAATTCCAATCCCATTAATAGAAGATACATTAAAAGGTACCGTGATATGTGAAGACCAAAAAAACTATCTCTAGTGAGATAAATTCTTCCAAAACTTCAAGACAAAAACCACAACCACTAAATCAATAACATGGATGGAATTATTGCTTTTAGACGGATACAACTACCAAGTCATGTAAGGTATCACAACCATTTTCTATATCAACACATAATCCATGATAAGATAAAATTATTCATAAAATTATTTGAATATGTCTCTTTATACTAAAAATCCATGGATAGGATCATCGATATGATCCTCCTTTAGATAATTGAATGTTTCCTAACACTGAAGATCCACATCAAAGTCTGGTCCTTCATGGTCAAAATTGTTAAAGGTGCCACAATACAATAAAAATCAAACACAAAACTTTTTTAATATCCTAAAATACCAAAGAAATATAACACCTAAGAAACATTTTTTGGTTTTTCCTAAGAAATAACTACATAAATATTCAAAGGATCAAATGGTATACCATTATATGGCACAAAATTCCAAAGGAAATACTCATAATGTATCCAACTATTGCACATGGAAACATTTTTATATAATATATGTCATTAACGGTCATGAGAATAGCCACAAAATGTAGATTATAATCCTCCCCTAATCTCAAATACCCCATGGCATCATTGATGAAAAACACCAAAAACATGTCCACGAACTCACAGAACACTAGGTTCATTAATTATATAAAAACCATTATCATATCTATGACTCCAAAAGGAATCACCATGAACTCAATGTTTTTATATAGACACTTAAATTCACTATTTATAACATCTTTCCCCTTCACCATCTATTGATGATACCCGTATTGTAGATCAATCTTTAAGAACCATCTAGTTACAATCAACTGATTGAATAAGTAATTGATCATTTGGAAGGGATAATAGTTCTTTATCATCACTTGAATTAACTATTAGTAATCAATATATAATAATATAATATCATCCACCATCATTGTGAACAAAACTAAAGCACCTAGGTGTAATGTTCGGATAAATAAAATCCTTTAAGAAGTTTTTATCAACTTGAATCCTAAACTCTCACAACTTTGAAGGTTCCATACAATAAGTATATATAGAAATAAAAGATACATATGATTGAAAATATATCACAAACTCAATGTCACGTTGAGGTGGTATGACACAAACACATCAATAAAAATATCAGGAAATTTCTCAACCAATATCAAAATCATTCCACTTGTACTTATACTGATCCCAACACTAATTCATCCAGCTATAATGAAATTTACTTAACAAGTTTGTAATCTATAAAATGTTCTCACTCTCTAAGAAACACTACATTTTCATTTTTCATGTTTATGTGCTACCACCATATGGGTAATACATAAGTAAATTTATAATATCCACAAATATAGAATAATAACTAATACAGGGGCTGACCTCAAGGAAGATATATTGATCATTCTAGTGATTCTCTAGATATTTTCTATGTTTTTTTATTTGAATGTTGTAAGTAAAACAAGTAGAAGAAGTGATGATAATTAAAAATAAAACTAAATGTGATGATAAAATAATAAATAACAACATAAGAAAAAATATTAAATGAGGAAAAGAGAGTTAAATAGAAACAAGTCCCATATCCCGGTTGATCCACCCTTCAACTTCCTATCATGGATCAAATAAAGTAATAGACCAAGAACACTCAACCTCACTCAATGAATGTTTGATTTCATTAGTCACAAAACTCTAGAAACTAAAACAATGAATAATAATTCACAAAACCACTTCTTATGCATGGGAGTTATCTCAATAGTGAAATAATCACCCAATTGAACCACTCTATTTAATTATTAATTCATCGTCCAAGTGATATTCATGGGATTAATAATAAGAAAGCCTCACATAATCACTTTATTGATAAAACTAAGAGAATAGGGGGATAACGATTAAGTTATAAGGAGTAATAAAATAATCATGAGTAAGAGTGCATTTTCCAACACCCCAAAACACCATTATGGCATTCTATGGGTGAAAAATAAGGATGTTAATCTATGTGATGATCTGATCTCTAGGTATCACGGAGATTCACTTCATCAAACTAACCTTATAAATTATACTTCCATAACTAAAATTTTTGGATCATATAAAATAGAGGGATAATAACTGTACAAAACGTTTATTTATAGTTTATAATAGAAAAATGGGGAAGAGAAACACGTAAGAATGAGAGAGAATTATCATATTTAATTCCCAAAACATGATAATGTGAACTTGTATCCTGGAATCTTAAAGTTAAATGAGGAATGATTCTCTTAATTAGAAATGGAAACATAAAAGTGGTAAAATATTAACTAATAGGTTGCAAAACAACCATGTGGCATGCCATGAGGTGATTTTCAATAGCTTCAGGTGAAATCTACAGTGACTATAGAATGTTCTTCCTCATCTATGTGTAGATTTCTTTACAATATCTAGCCTCACTAGCATCATCATTGATTCAATTCCACATGGAATTTTTTCACTATTTAGAATCCCTTACACGGTGATCCAATTATAACTCCATCAATTAATTTCACTCATCGCACATAGGCTTGTTACCATGGTAAGTGAAATGAACCCAAATCTTGAGTAATCTAGAAAAGTAATGAATATACCAATGTATTTACCAAATTTTAATTATTTTTTTATTTTGGAATTTTATAATTTTTCATGAATAGTTTAATTTTTGGTATCTTAGGGAATATCCAGAAGCTTCTCCAAGAATCAATTCTAATTTCACCATATCTATCATGAACCATCCCAACAGGGCCCAAACTGTGACTACCCCAAGCCCACCTGTAATAGGCCAGGGGATAGAAAATAGCACCAAGTAAGAATATCACATACATGAAAGGCATTAACCTAATAAACATGTACTCATGCACACATATTCAAGCCCATACAATACTAAAATGTAAAATGATTGAAAACAATTCATGGATATATCTATGATCCCAAAATCAAAGTATAACTGTAAAGTAAAAAATGTGATAAAGGTTCCAAATACAATACCAACCAAAAACAATTTAGAGAGTATAACCTTCTCAAAGTGAGAGGAATACTATCAAATGAAAAACCCCAAAAACACATTGGTCTGTCTATCTCAATCTATGCTTCAATGGATCTATATCCTCCTAGTACATTGTCAAAATGGTTGTTATCTATATAAAACAAGACAAGTGAAAGCATATCCCATGTAGGGGTGAGTATAATAATACCTAGTAGTATACCCCAAAAACACTAAACACATAGCATTAAGAATAGTCATATCATAAAAAAGATATATAAATCATTGTATAAAAAACTGGATATACTAAATAAGTATACCATGCCTCTAGGTGGTCATAGAAAAACTGCCATCCAAAGGATTATACTCCACATGAGTCATGATATCACCATAGAAACTCATCCAATAGTTCATGATCATTGGGAACTACCCAAGAAAGCTCATTATTCTATGAAGACCCTGATACTCAGACAGGGGATCACACCCAAGATGGCTGGGGGACACAAAAAACCCAATCTATTTTGAACCACTATGAAGGGGATAATAATATATTGATACCTTGAACCCTACTGAAACTTCCTATTAAATGGAAGATCAATGTCCCTCACATAGAGGCCACACTGATTCAATAGAACCCACCTAGGGTGCAAGGAGAAATGATAAAGGGTCACACATCAATCTCATAGAGGGATGCCACAAACTCTATCTGAGACTCATCCACCAAAGGGGACCACAATCTAGATATATGAATGTAATTATTCATTTTACCCTTTAGGGGATGGACCAAGAGAACATATTCAACAGATATTAGTACAAACTGAAGAAACAATGGGATATAAAGACCCTCAAAAGGGGTACACAACATGTAATGGGAGTACATGGAATATCCAAGCAACCCTTGGTCTTACTATGTGGGTTTTCCTCACATGGAATGTAAATATTTAAATGAAAGGAATGTAAGTGGTCATACAAATCATGTAGAGATCACTCGTCACCCTGTATGTGCCATCTATCAGTGCGCGTGCACTAATGGTTGTGTTCATGTATCAACTCGTGTGCACCTGGCCATACCTATGTACACCTAGCAGTTTCCATATAATTTGGCATGCCTGTTCCCATGTATCCTCCGGAATACATGTTGAGAAACCAATATGGGTCACACAGTGTGTGATAGATCTCACACATTGTGTGATATTTTTCTCTTCGCAAAATCCATAGCACCTCATATTGGGTCCCACGTATATTTTAATTCTAGATACACACCATGTAAAATAGGATTTCTCTATCCCACTTGTTATACTTCTACATCATCCCTTTCATTTTCTCCTCCTTAATCATCATCGAGAATCATGGATTCAAGGTTGGTTGAACATCACATCATCATAGATTGGGAACAATATTTTGATTTAGTTCGAGAAATTCCCACACACTCCATCTATATTTGTGTCTTCTGAACCAGGATAAACAGGAATATCTAATCCATTCTGATCTTCCTCTGACTATACTCTGACATCATCATATCTCAATCACACCCTTGATCATGAATCACAATCATGGTATTGATCCTTTTCATTGAATAATAGTCACAAAATGATCAAATATAAAGTATTCATCAAATCATCATCTAATGAAAATACCAATGATAAAAATTGAAGAAATAGTAAAGATATATATATAAAAAACAAGATGTGGGGAATTAACCGTGGCCTTTGTTCATTTTTCCTTGATCAGTTGTTGAAGAAATTTTCCAACGAAGAGGGTAATAACCAATCAAAAAAAATAAATCTATCTCAAATAAATCTACCATAAATTTTTGAATTAATTCGTCATTGTGTAATTGGTCCAAATTTTACTAGGATAAAATAACAGGATGTAATTTACACAAATAAAACATCCTACCTAGAGTTTGGATCGATCGATGATGAAGAATGGTTATATGTTTCCATTGTTGGTGAGATCGATGAACTTTTTTGGTGCATGATCCTCGATATGACATTATTTGTAAAAAATCATCCAATGACACCTCTCCAATAGATCCTCTCAATATCTAGATTTTTAATCTAACCCTATGGATTAATGAATGACCATGTATATATAGAGGTTTTTAAGTTATGTAAAATTAATAAAATAAATTAATTTCCATTAATTGTTTTTTAATTCCCAAGACCGATACCAACCTGAGCGTCTGACACACTCTATAGTTAGGTAATTAATATGATAAAAACCATGGTATAAACATAACAACGACCTCATATTTCTAATATAAGTCCCAATTTGGAAGTTATTCCACTTTTTCTGGAAAAATACATGTGTGTGATTTTAATACCTTTAATGTTTTCAAATATCAAATCTGAGATCACCAGGCCTTATATTCTCATTAAATCTCAGCACCTATCACCTAAAAAAATCCATATAATATTCTAAATTAATGGTTGAAAAAAATCAAATCCTTTATATTCCCTCCACCATAGGGATTTTTTTCCCAATAAGAGGAAAAATCTACTCAAAAAAAAGATGGAATTGGGATCTCATCTTGGTCTCCCGCTCCGAGGTTCTCTCTTGAAGATTCTCATGCTACCACTGGACACACACTAGGGGATTCAATTTTGAATGAAGGATCCTCTCCTACCAATCATTGATCTCCCCTAAGTACTCAGTAAATGTAGATCAATCCTAAATATCTATCTCACCCCAGTCGATAACATGTGATGGGTCATGCACATACCTCCTCAGCTGCGACATGTGGAAGATATCATGTGCTCAGTCCAACTAAAATAGTAGAGATAAGAGATACACCACCTCACCAATTTTAAATAGTATCTTGGAAGATCTAATTAATCTCAAATATAACTTTTCACCCCAACCAAATATTGATAACCCACGTTGAGGTGAGACCCTTAGGAACACATAGTCTCCCTCCTCAAAAGATAGAGGACTCCTCCATTGGTTTGTATAGGAATTTTTATGGAACTATATAATCATCATATTCTCCTATATAATATACACCTTCTCTGTTATAAATCTCAAAAACTCTGATCTCGTGAGTGCATGCTTTCCTGGATCGGTACAAAAAAGTCGTCACCAATAGGGTCACCCATACAAGGCCTCAAAATGTGTCATACCGATGATCTAACGGTAAATATTTTTTTTTTCTCATACTATATAAAGGTTTGGTGATCCACCCCACTATAGTTAAAATCCTACAAGAAAGAACATTGGATTTCATCTAATACCCGAATGGTCTGCTCAGTCTGGCTTTCATCATTGGAGTAAAATTCCATGTACAAACGCAACTAATTCCAAAAGGACTCCTGTAATCCTCTCCATAATCTTGATATGAAGTGAGAATAATGGTATAAAACGATCATTGAGGTAACTCAATTGATTTGGAATATCTCTTGTATGTACAATCATCTCAATCTCTATTCTCAACTCTGCTCTCAAATGGATAGGAAGTGGGCCGACTTGGTGAGTAAGTCTACGATAACCCAAATGGAATCTTGTCCTCTATATTTTTATGGTGACCCAATCATGAAATTCGTGGATATCTCATACGACTTCCACTTTGGGAGATCAAGGGGTTGATATAAACCTGTTGTAACCTAGTGCTTTGACTTCACTTACTGAGAAGTGAGGCATTTAGAGACAAACACTACAACACAACTCTCTATACCTCATCACCAAAACTAACAACAGAGGTCCTAGTACATCTTTGTGACACTTGGATGTACCACTAATTAGAATTTATGAAAATCCTTAATAAACTCATCACACAACATCACTCGTACCATTATATTTCCTCTACAAATGATGGTGTGCTCCCCACCATTATAATATCTATTGGGAGCACGTCTAGTGGATATTTAAGTATGTAAGGTCTTATAGTTCAAATCTCCATGTCGAAATTACCTAACATGTTGTAAAAGTGGTGAGGTAAAAAAAACCAAATAAGGATATAAAGGATCATCCTTGTACACTAAGGATACATATAACAAGGCTAACTATTCTGATTCCTCAACCAATAACCATGAATAAAATCTCTTACTGAGAACTTATACCAACACATTACCCTTCCCAGGAGTATAGAAACTCTCAAATCTATAGTCCTAGAGAAACTATTGGAATTTTCTGTATCAAAAGTTATTATCCTTATAAGAGAATTTATACTTGATACTCTTGTGGTTAGAGTAAATGATAAAATGCTCACCCATCAGGTAGTGTCACCGCATCTTCAGGGTGAAGACTACTATTGCTAGCCCATGATTATGGGTCTCTTAGTTCTTCTCATGTGGTCTCAACTGCCTAGACCCATAGGCAATCGCTACCTAACATTGAATCATAAATAATTATTGTATGTTCCATGAGGAATCACAGAACACAACGTACTAATCACCCTCCTCTAAAATCCCAACATGGGGGTGCTCATCAACCTCTACCAAAACTCCTAAAAACACTTCTGGCGCCATTTTTTCTACATGAATGACTTCTCCTTTTGGGCGAAATATATGAAGGGTGATTCCACTATGAATAAATTGGAAACAAAAATATAATAGTATTCTTACAATCCCAGAAAACTCCACACTCTTGGGTGGATCCCAAGCTAACACTGCCTCAACCTTCTCCGTGTCCACTGCCACTCAAGCCTCTAAGGGGGCATGTCCTAGGAAGTGGACCTCTCGAATCAAAGAATGAAACCTTTATAGTTTTCCATAAATTTGGTGATCCTAGAGTGTGTATGGGACCATCCTTGTAACACCCCAAGATTTCATAGTATGTTATTTCTTCAAAGTAATTCAATAACTTGCACTACAGGCAACACTGAGTTCTAGCACACCATGACTTACCAAACTAGCCATTCAAAAGCGGTTATGAATAGTATTAACTGAATTTTGAACTTTATATAATCCTTATAATTTTAGAATCCATATTATGAGTTTCTTAGACATAATGTAAGAACAAATGCATTTTTTTCAGATAAAAGAAGTATTTTTCAAAAAAATGCAATTTTACCGCCTTTTAATGGAGAAGCCTTTTTAAATACAATATTTGAAACTATTATATTTTCAATTTGACAAAATAAAAATCTTATTTAGAATTGGGACATAATAATTTAGTTTCAAAAATTTTTTGTTTTTTTTCTAATAACTTTCATATTTGGGTGAATAGTGAAAAATACTATATTTTAACTGAAAACAACTTTTTTAATCAAAATAATTTATAGTGTTAAATTATAAATTTTAATGTCTTGGAAGTATAAATAGATTATTTTTTACCATTTAATCCAATGATGGCCATTTTATGTAATTTCACCTTGAAATGGGACATAAACAAGTGTCAAACTTTTGATAGTTAATATTTCTTAAAAATACGCCTTTTGGTTTTGACTGCGGAAATTAATTTTAAATTAATAAATGAAACTTATATGTTTTGAATTTGGTAAAATATAATTCATTATTGAATTCAGAATATCATAATTAGCTTATGTTTAATTTGGGTATTTTTCTGAACACTTTTAGTTTTTGATGAATACTGAAAAACACTAAGTTATAGTTTAAAACCGAATTTTTATTTAAATAATTATTTATTTTATTTAAATTTAATTTAGCTCAAAATAGATACATAATACATATATAAGTTCAATTTAATTCATTGGATTCAGTTTATAATAATTTTAGATATATAAAAATTTTATTTAAGTTTTCATCATCTTTTAACCACCTCCTAAGAGAATTTGTAAATTCACATAAAACATAATTTTAAGGCTTATGTGAGTTAAATTTCTAAAATCTGAGAGACATGGTTAATATCAAAGAGTAAAATGTGGTTCAATAAGATAAAAATATTTTTTGGTGAATAGTAACTTTTTACTTTTATTTACGACGGTTAAAAGTAAATTGGGTAATTAAGGGTAAAAATGATATTATTGTTACC
Source organism: Viscum album (assembly GCA_963277665.1). Classification (NCBI taxonomy): domain Eukaryota; kingdom Viridiplantae; phylum Streptophyta; class Magnoliopsida; order Santalales; family Viscaceae; genus Viscum; species Viscum album. The sequence continues at coordinate 130,767,768 of OY728163.1, forward strand.
CTAACACATGTCCTAATTATATTGGATAAGTGTAATTAGAGAAAAAACAATCTTAGGAATAAAATATGACCCTTTAGGTCCACTTGAATTAGATTAGGACATTTATTATTATTTAATTCAAAGAAGAGTTAAAAGAGTTAAAATCAAAGTTTAATAACTAAAAATTTTTAATATAGATTTATACATTGATAAATTCGTTTATAAATATTCATTATAAAGATAAACATATTTCCTACATGGTATTTTATTTATAATTTTTATACATTTAATAATTTAATATATTTATGACATAATGATGATGCAGTAATTACCTAATTAATGAAATATTAAAATAATTGATATTATAAATATCCAAATAAATGTAATTTGAGACTTTTTATGAATTCCACTAATTTTATATGTTAATATGACATATTAGGTTTGGTTAGATGATTTTTTTGAAGTAAGAATGTTGTTATAAATTTAGAAAAAACAGAATACCAAATTGTGTCAAAATTGACATAAATGAATTTTTTTAAAAAAATATTATATTATTAATTGATATTCTATTCCTAAAAATCTAAGGTTCGGCCAAATGACTTATATAATTATAGGTGTATCATAGATGGACCACATGGGGGTCGCTTGGAATAATATAGTAAGTTTATTAAATATATAATATAAAAATACAAAGAGACATGGCAAATGTAAAATTAATTAACTAAGAGTTATAACTAAAAGATAAGGTTAATAAAGTGACCCAAACCTGTCTAAAAGCTATTGGTTGAGTGGATTTCGACCCATCCCCACTTTATACTCGAAATAAGTTACTTTGGAACCATTATAAACCGAATATGAATTTATTATAAAATAATATTTCTAGCTTTTCCAAAGGTTCCCCTCACCCCTCTTATAAAAGGGCACTCCCCCTTCATTCACAATCATACCGTAAAAGCCTTTTGGTTCGGCCAAAATCTACCAAAATATCCTATGAAATTCTCTCAATTCAACCTAGAGGCCTTATTTCGATCATAAAGACAACTTAAGGATCCCTTTTGATCAAATCAAAAGGAAGAACACGAAGAAAAGGTAATGTTTTCACCACCCTCTTTCAAGTTCCTTTCTTCTTCAACATATTCTTTCTTTGTTATTTCCATTCTAAAACAATAAATCAAATATCTTATATATACTGTGATGTTATTATAAATATGGTACAACCGTATTTAGTATTCTATCCATCCTTTGAATGACATGTCACCATATGTGCGTACATATGGCTTACCGTCTCCACGTCGTGGTGTAATTGTAATTCAAAACATTATTATTTGGATGGGTATGATATTGATGTGTAATTGAATTAACCAATAAATATAACATTATAATTATTCTTTATATATGATATAACATCCAATTATATATTATTTTAATATCAAAATAATGATATTGTCGCTCGTGCATACGTACGGACTACCCACTCCACGAACGTGATGAGATTCATTCCCCATCGTATCCATTCAAGTCCAATTCTCATTTGATGATTAAAAATAATGTTTAAAGGACTTGATATCATTATAGATATGAATAAGATACAACCTATCCACAAAAAACATGGCTTATGTAACAAAACATATTAAATAAAACGAGTAAGTTAACACCCGAAACGACGATAATACTAAGATATTATTAAAAAAGCATTGTTAAAAGATCATATATGATATCATAATTATGTATATGGTTCTTGTTAAATTTAATAAAAATGTTTTAACTATTATACTAGAGGTTAACATACCATCCACTAATGAAAAGTAAAAGGTAAGGTTTTATTTCACAATTTCTTCATTATCTGAGGTTGTTTATACGTAATTATCTACTAGGACCTCTTTATCATCCACATCCATGTTCCTTAAAAATGTATTTCAAATAATTCTTACTATTTTATAGACTATGGGCTAAAGTCATTTATAACCTTTTTGACTTTTTATAAGATTTGTATAAAGGAATTTTCTGTCATTTTCCAAACAAGGACCATTTTAACCTTTTCGACAGAATTAAGGTAAGAATGTATTTTTTAACCTATACGGAGGGTGCGGCTATTTGTCACCGTTATTTTTTTAAAGGTTGGGGCCAAAGCCTCATTTTTATTATTAAATCAAATCAAAGACCTCTTTTAACTAGGTAGAGAGAAAGCCATTACATAGCCCGAAGGCCTAGTGGGCTTGTGGCCCATTACATAGCCCGTAGGCCCAATTTTTTTGCCTAATTCAGACTCTGTGAATAGTAACCCGCCTGCTATAGTACTCGCACAGTACCACCACTGCTACAATGCGCTACAATCTGCTACAGTAACCTGTGCCCAATGGGTTTTCCACCATTATAAAATCATCAAAGCTTCCCCTAAAAGCTGATAAGAATATTTTTAAAGTAAATGTTTTATTTTATAATTATGATACTTTTAAATGATTTCAATAAAAGATATATTTCTTTCATATAGTTTTGATTCCATCTATGTCAACATCCATTAATGGATTTTAATCTTATTTGAAGTTGATTTATTATGATACAAAACATTCATATTGTATTGAAGGTATTGTGATACGTTTGACTGTGGATGTGTTATTTTTTTACCATTCCTGGTTTATGGAGAAATTATTGACATTTCTTATACTAGTTTTAATATGAATGTTTATGTTTTGTTTAAACCTATTCATACGAGGAATGCATTGGGCTTAATAAGTAACAGGTGGATCCCGCTATAGCTCCTCGATGCATCGATAGGTCTCATGAGACAAACTAGTGTCTTAGCACAAGGCCTTGACAAAATCTTATTTGCAGTCTTGGCACAAGGACTTGACTATGTGGTTATGATAGTCTGGCATTATGCATTCCATCATTATGAAAGTGGTTAGTGATATTGCATGTGTTTATTAAACTAGTAGAATATCCATGTGAATAAGTAAATTGAATTACTTCATTTTATTTTTTCCATATTATGCTGAAGTTCATGTTTAAAAGCCTTTTTTAGTTATATATTGCCTTAAATGTTTATGCTTATTCACAAAAGTTTCTGTTGTATTGTTATCCTTACTGAGTATCTAAGCTCACCCCTTTCTATGTTTTATTTTTCCTAAGATTCCATAAAGTGTATTGTGATTGATATGCAGGGTTAAGCCAAGGGAATAATGGCATTCATAAGGAATTATTTATGTTGTTTTTATGTTATAAAGTGTAATGTAACATTATTTTATGTAAACTATTTTCCAAAACTGATAAACCGATCGGTCCTTCGGGACATGATTCCTTGTAATCATTCCAATGTATTAAAATAATGCACGGACTCTGGGTAACTGGGGCTGGGGCATTACAGTTGGATTCATAGGAAGTTTAGCAATAACCTTGGAATCTAGATTTAGATAAACTCTAATTAGAGCACATATACCTAAGATATACTTTGAGGATTAGTATAGAATAAATTCCTTGAATTTTGTTAATGTAGATATTTTGTGAGTTTTCCAAGAAAATACATCCCTGTCTGGATACGAGCAGGTAGAGACGGCTCTGGAAAAAATGTACCTAGGGGTAAAACCCGAAAACACCGCTTTGAGCTAGACTCAAACGGGAACTGGTGCACGAAAATGGGACTTGATGCACTCTTGGTTACGACACTCCAGGGGGATATTCTTAGGATAATTCTCATTTCCTTTACAAATCATTATGAGGGGTTAATGAGTATATACATACTCAATGAAAACATCTTTATGATTATAGATTATATCCATAAACCGTTCAATTTATGTTAGGTATTTTACAAGTTTGTAATTATTCATTGCAATTCATAAACTGACCAAGTTTATGCTATTTTATAGAAATGGAACCCAGTAGAAGGATTGTGAACTCCAACAATACGTATGATCCAAAGAGTATGAAAGATCATATCTTTCACGGTATTAAGACAACATTTAGAAGGGAAATAGTATCTCATGTATTCTCAACATATAAATAAAGAGTATCATGTGTTAATAAGATAAGTAAAGAATTCTCTGAGTCCTATGTCTTTGAAGGGATGCAAGAGAAGAAAAGAATGGAAGAGAGAAAGTTGGATAAAGGGAAGAGGGAAAAGAAGAATTTTCCCATATGTGAAAACTGTGGGAAGAAACAACCTGGAACTATCCTAAAGGGAATGAGAGTTTTTTATAAGTGTGGATAAAAAGGACACCAAGTACGTGACTGCAAGGGTAAGAAAAAGGATTCAAATGTACAATGCTTCATCAGAAATGAGTTGGGACACTATGCAAACCAATGTCCAAATCATCAGAGTAAGCCCCAAATGATGATATTGGATAATAATCAAGTTATGATACTACCACAGATGAGGAGGAATGATTAGAGTTCTTATGTTGGTATTAGATAATTATGTCATTTGAGTGTTGTATCACCAATGTACTGGTTATAATAATTGTGGAGTATATAAGGATTGTACTGAAGTACTATTTCATTAAGGACATGATATTGTGTGGAACCAAGAAAATTGACTCAATAATAGGTTATATTTTTGGAAAATATATGGTTGAGAGAAAGATAAACCATAATATGGTTTTGATACTGAGGTAGTGATTTTGGAATAATACATGATTGATTTGAATAAATTATATTGGATGTTCTTGAATACCTTGAAACTGATTAATGATTTGTATATTCCATTATTGTTGGAGTTTACAACATTTTTGGATGGAAGGATTATATCCATTATTCTATAAGGAATAAGGGATCATGAATGTAATCGATAAGGTTTTATGGTAATTTAGGATTTTGCAGTGTTTTAAAAGAATACATGATGAAGGTGTTCACATGTTATAACACGACAAAAAGGATCTTCATTGTGTTTACCTTCCATATAAATTTTGGACTTTGAGTTTGGACAGAAGTATTTTGGATAATTCTAGTTTGATATTATTTTTGGATTTCCATAAAAGGACAACCCGGATGTCGGGTGGAAACCCGTCGCGTCCGGCAAGGCCACGAGACTTGAACCCGCAATCGAAGGGCAACATGGGTGTATCACCTACCACTAGCCCACATGATGTCCTGGATTGAATAATGTAGTCTTTTTTAAAAAGAAATCTGGTATATGAATTATAAATTCATTTTTTTTCTGAACCCCATACGAATAGGATAAATAGAATATTATTTTTAAGTTCTATTATCTTTTAGAGTGAAAGATGAGTTTGTGGTAGAAATTAGTTAAAGGATGGGACTCTACTTTTCAGGAATATATTTTTCTTCTTCTATTATTCTATGAAGAAATTAATTCTTATACTTTAGTGAAGGGATCTTAAAACCAAAAATGTATTATACTAATACCATATGTTTTGTTGAACCGATGGTATTTTAAATTATCATAGATTGATGAATTTAAGGCCCTCAATTTTACACTTTTTTGTGATTGATGCCATCAATCACTACCTATAAATATTTAAGTTTTTCCTCCAATTATATGTCTCTAATTTCTACCAATTTTCTCCTAATCGAGATCATAATGTTGTGGTGACCCTTTCATTTCCCTTTTCCTCTTATTAAGACTAAATTTTATTAACCTAATTTCTGATGTGGGTTTTCCCAAAGGTAATTTCTATTTTCAACCTTTTATTTTCGAAAAATAATTTCAAATTGCGAGGATGAATTTTATTGAAGGAGGGAATAATGTAAGACCACAATATTTCATAGTACTTTATTTCTTCAAAGTAATTCAATAACTTTCACTACACGGAACAACGAGTTCTAGCACACCATGACTTACCAAACTAGCCGTTCAAAAGCAGTTATGAATATTATTAACTGAATTTTGGACTTTATATAATACTTATAATTTTAGAATCTATATTATGAGTTTCTTAGACATAATTTAAGAACAAATACATTTTTTTCATATAAAAGAAGTATTTTTCAAAAAAAATGCAATTTTACTCCCTTTTAAGGGCGAAGACTTTTTAAATACAACATTTGAAACTTTTATATATTCAATTTGAAAAAATAAACATATTATTTAGAATTTTTACATAAGAATTTAGTTTTAATAATGTTATTGTGTTTTTCTGATAACTTTCATATTTGGGTGAATAGTGAAAAATACTATATTTTAAGTGAAAACAACTTTTTTAATCAAAATAATTTATAGTGTTAAATTATACATTTTAATGGTTTGGAAGTATAAATAGATTATGTTTTTACCATTTAATCCAATTATGGTCATTTTAAGTAATTTAACTTTGAAATTGGACATAAACAAGTGTCAAACTTTTGATAATAATTATTTCATAAAAATACGCCTTTTGGTTTTGATAGCGGGAATTAATTTTAAATTAATAAATGCAACCTCTATGATTTGAATTTGATAAAATATACTTCATTATTGAATTCATTATATCAAAATTAGCTTAGGGTGAATTTTCGGTATTTTTCAGAACACTTTTAATTTTTGATGAATAGTGAAAAACACTAAGTTATTGTTTAAAAACGAATTTTTATTTAAATAATTATTTATTTTATTTAAATTTATTTTAGGTAAAAATAGATAATTAATACATATATAAGTTCAATGTAATTCATTGGAGTCAGTTTATAATAATTTTAGATATATAAAAATTTTATTGAACTTTTCATTGTCTTTTACCCACCTCCAAGGAGAATTTGTAAATTCACATAAAACTTAATTTCAACGCTTCTGTGAGTTGAATTTTGAAAATATGAGAGACGAGGTTAATATAAAGGTGTAAAATGTGGTTCAATGAGATAAAAATAATCTTTGGTGAAGATAAACTTTTTACTTTTATTTAACACAGTTAAAAGTAAATAGGGTAATTAAGGATAAAAATGATATTATTATTACCATAACACATGTACTAATTCTATTGGCTAAGTGTAATTAGACCAAAAACAACATTAGGAATAAAATATGACCCTTTAGGTCCACTTGGATTAGATTAGGACATTTATTATTATTTAATTCAAAGAAAAGTTAAAAGAGTTGAAATCAAAGTTTAATAACTACAACATTTTTAATATAGGGTTATATATAAGATAAATTAGTTTATAAATATTAATTAGAAATCTAAAATTATTTCCTAAATAATGGTATTTTATTTATAAATTTTAGACTTTAAATAATTTAATTTCTTTATGACACAATGATGATGCAGTAATTACCTAATTAATGAAATATTAAAATAATTGATATTATAAATATCCAAATAAATGTAATTTGAGACAATTTTATGAATTACACTAATCTTATAGGTTAATATGACATATTAGGGTTGGTTAGATTAATCTTTGTTCGAAGTAATAGTGCTGTTATAAATTTAGAAGAAACAAAATTCCAAATAGTGTTAAAATTGACACAAAAGAGTTTTAAAAAAAAACTATATTATTAATTGATATTATATTCTTAAAAATAAAAGGATTGGCCAAAGGACTTATATAGTGATAGTTGTATAATTAATGGACCACTTGGGGTCTCTTGGAAGTATATAGTATGTTTATTAACTATATAATATTAAAATACAAAGAGACATGGTAAATGTCAAACTAATTAACTAAGAGTTAAAACTAAAAGATAAGGTTAATAAAGTGACCCAAAACTGTATAAAACATATTGGTTGAGTGTATTTAGACCCATACCCACCTTAACCTTGAAATAAGTCACTTTTTTTTCATTAGGAACTGAATATAAATTTATTATAAAATAATATTTCTAGGTTTTCCAAAGGTGCCCCTCACCCCTCTTATAAAATGGAACTCCCTCTTCTCTCAAATTCATACCGTAATAGCCTTTTGGTTCGGCCAAACTATGCCCAAATATCCTCTCAACTTCCCTCACTTCAACCTAGAGGCTTTATTTTTATGAGAAAGCCAACCTATGGAGCCCTTTTGATGAAATCAATAGGAAGAACCTGAAGAAGAGATAATGTTTTCACCACCCTCTTTCAAGTTCCTTTCTTCTTCAACATCTTATTTCTTTGTTATTTCCATTCTAAAACAATAACTCCAGTATATTATATATAATTTTATGTTATTATAAATATGGTATAACCATATTCAGTATTCTATCCATCCTTTGAATGACATGTCACCATACGTGCGTACGTACGACTTACCGTCTCCACATCGTGGTGTAATTGTTATTCAAAACATTATTATTTGGATGAGTATGATATTGAAGTGTAATTGTAGTAAATAATATATATAACATTATAATTATTAATTATATATGATATACCATCCAATTATATATTATTTTAATATAAAAATAATGATATTGTCGCTCATGCGTACGTACGGACTACCGTCTCCACGAACGCGATGAGATTCATTACCCATCGTATCCATTCAAGTCTAATTCTCATTTGATGATTAAAAATAATGTTTAAAGGACTTTATATCATTCTGGATAATAATAAGATAAAAACCATCCACAACAAACACGACTGATGTAACAAAACATATTAAAGAAAATGAGTAAGTTAACACCCGAAACGACGATAATACTAAGATAATATTAAAAAATAAATGTTAAAAGATCATATATGATATCATAATTATGTTTATGGTTATAGTATAATTTAATAACAATGTTTTAACTATTATATGGGAGGTTAAAATACCATCTACTAAGGAAATGTACAAGTTAAGGGTTTATTTCCCAATCTCTTCATTATCTGAGGTTGTTTATACGTAATTATCTACTGGGACCTCTTTATCATCCACATCCATATTCCTTAAAAATGTATTTCAAAAAATTTTTTACTATTTTATAGACTATGGTTTAAAGTCATTTATACACTTTTTGACTTTTTATAAGATGTTTCTAAAGGAATCTTTCCGTCGTTTTCCAATCAAGGTCCTTTTTTAACCTTTTCGACAGAATTAAGGTAAGAATGTATTTTTTAACTTATACGGCGGGTGCAGCTATTTTCTGCTATTATAAAATCATCGAATCTTCCCCTACAAGCTTATACAAATATTTTCAAATTAAATGTTTTATTTTCTAATTATTATGCTTTTAAATGATTTCAATAAAAAGAGATATTTCTCTCAAATAGTTTTGATTTCATCTATGTCGACATCCTTTAATGGATTTTAAGCTTATTTGAAGTTGATTTATTATGATACAAAACTTTCATATTGTATTGAAGGTATTGTGATCTGTTTGACTGTGGATGTGTTATTTTTTATACCATTCATGGTTTATGGAGAAAGTATTGAAATTTCATATACTAGTTTTAATACGAATGTTTATGTTATGTTTAAACCTAATCATATGTGGAATGCATTGGAATTAATAAGTGACTGGTGGAGCTCGCTATAGCTCCTCGATGCATTGGTACGTGTCATGAGAAAAACTAGTGTCTTGGCACAAGGCCTTGAATAAATCTTATTTGTAGTCTTGGCATAAGGCCATGACTATGTCGTTATGATAGTCTGGCATTATGCATTCCATAATTATGAAAGTGGTTAGTGATATTGCATGTAATTATACGACTAGTAGAATATCCATGTGAATAAGTAAATTTCATTACTTCATTTTATTTTTTCTATATTATGCTGAAGTGCATGTTTAGAAGGATTTTGTTTTAGTTATACATTGCCTTAAATGTTTATGCTTATTTATGAATGTTTCCGTTGTATTTTTATCCTTACTAAGCATCTGAGCTCACCCCTTTCTATGTTTTATTTTTCCTAAGATTCAAAGAAGTGTATTGTGATTGATATGTAGGGTTAAGACAAGTGAATAATGGCATTCATAAAGAATTATTTATGTTGTTTTGTATGTTATAAAGTGTAATGTAACATTATTGTATGTAAACTATTTTCCAAGACTGCTAAACTGATCGGTCCTTCGGGACTTGATTCCATGTAATAATGCCAATGTATTAAAATAATGAACTGACTTTGGGTAACTGGGGTCAGGGCGTTACAATCCTCATGTGTCTTGTATTCTCCTCCTCGAACTCCAATTACACTAGGATATCATTGATGAAGACTAACACAAACTAATCTAAGAAAGGAAAAAAGATGAAGTTCATGAGTCCCATGAACAATTCTAGGGAATTATTCATACTGAAGGGAAAAAAATTACTCATAGTGACTATATCAACATATGAATGTCATCTTTAGTATATCCTTATCCCATACTCACGGTTGGTAATAACCTTACTTGATGTCAATATTTTAGAACCATTACGATCCTCTCAAATACTCAAAGTGGGGATCACACAATGATATAACTTATTTTATCACCCTTATACTTGTGTATTACATTGTTTATGTATATAATGATCCCATTATTTATGCCTTTTGCGCTCAATATTTGTTTTTAATTCATTTGTTTAAAACATGATTAAAAGATGAAATTTTACATTGGCCCAATTTGACAACAGTTCATTTTTCCTATCATAACATCAACTCGACTAATCCAAATGTTAAAATTCATTTTTTAGGATCCTATTTTCATGGGGTTTCAATTAAACTAACTGGTCCAAAATCTTAATGCGATAATAAGGGTCCCAAACATAGCCTACAAATGAAGACATTCTGGGCGGGCCAGATTGGATGACCCCTCTGTATTTGGGCCATAACATGGGTCTTAAAGATCCAATTGGTCTGATTCAACCTCCATTGGGCATCAAACTCGATGGAACATATATAAACAGAATTTCATGACAATTTAACACGTTTTGGTTAGTAAATCATCTGGATAAAGAAGGATTAAAAAGTCTGTTAGGAATAATGACCTAGTCCCTCAGGCACTTGACTTCTTTTGTGGAAAGTGTGATGTATTTTTCCATAAAATCACCTCTCACCCTTATTCTCTCATGTTTCAAAACCAGGGGTGAAGGTTAGTTGAATTGGAGAGCTCTATTTACCCATTTTAGTTCTCTTCTTCCTCAAGTACTTCTAAACCTCTTAGTGATCAATTTTGGGGTGTCCTATGTTGTAATCTCAAACTCCAAACTTCAAATATTCACAAGGTAATTAAATTTCCTGGTTAGTTGTCAATTGTTCTGCATTTATACATTATTAATTTTTTTTATTCTATTATTATAAAATAAAAATCAAAGGAACATGAATCCTCATGCTTCCATGAATAACCTGGATCTTGTGATGATTTGAGTATGGTTGCCTCTTTTCTCACCCCTTTCCTTTCATGAGTGTGCAAATGGATTATGTCAGTTGGTGACTTCAGGGAGCTCAAACTCCTGAATATTCATGTTCTTGTCTTGTGGAATATTTTATCATTGATAAAAATCTGGTCATCTCATCACGTTGTTGGTGTGATTCCTTGATTGAGTTCCATTTTTTACATCGATTCAGGTTTGTTAATTTTGGGCGATCATCGATAATCAAAATCATTAATTGATAAAATACTAGCTGGTAACCTAGTAAGAACTCAAATACAATATTTTTTTTAATTGTTTATAAATCAGGGAATCAATGATCATTCCATTCCCTTAAAAATTATGACAAATTGAGCATCAAGGGACACTTACCCAGGTTGATCAAGATTTCTCTATCTTGTTCTCTCACTTAGTAATATAGTTTTAATTTATGTTTTAAAATCAACAAAACACAAGTTTTATAAATCTAAATTCCTATTTTATTTTCATAATCAGAACCTTATTTTTAAATTAATGATCTAAGGCTTCATCGAGAGATGACCTAGGTTTGTTGTTAAGCTGTAGAAATTCTAGTTAAAAATAAACATCAAATTTGATGCGCTCGACAACGTAACCAAATTTTGGAGTTATTGTCAGGGATCCAAGATAATTTTATTATTTTTATTTATTATGATATATTTATTTTCTTTTTAATTATTATTCATTTTAATATTCCATCTACCCCATTTTATTGTTTTTTTTTATTATTTTTTGTTTATTTTTGTGTGTTCTTTCTCTCTCTCTCTTTCTCCTTCTTCTTTTTTATCTCTCTCTAATTATGTAGTATAAAATTCTCTTTTATTTTATCCTATAATTTATTAAGTGTTTTTATTTCATTCATATTCTATAAAAAAATCAAAAAACTCAAACAATTAAACTGGACATCATTATTTCATTACAAGATCTTGAAAAAAAACACTACTTGAATTTGACCCCGAAACTGAAAAGTCACTTCACTAAAAAATCAGGTCATCTAGAGTAGGACAATAAAGTAACACTAAATAACCCCTTTATAAACCTCAAGTGGTCCTAAACCAAAAAAAAATTAACCAAATCAAATCCAAGAAAACATGGCTGTAAAGAACCTAACCTTAAAAGAACTAACCACCCTGGATGTGATGTACCGACCCACATACATCCAATATCTAGATGAAGAATCCAAATTTGAGTTGATATCATGCCTTATATACCTCCTTCTTAAATTCCATGGCCTTTTTAGTGAGGGCCCTTATAAACATCTCAAATAGTTTTACATAGTGTGCTCCACCATGAAATCCAAAAATGTGACTAAGGACCTAATTATATTTAGGGCCTTCCCTTTCTCCCTTAATAGTGTAGCCAAATGCTGGATATACTATCTGCCTACCACAATTAGGGGCTATAATGACCTTAAAATACACTTTTTAGAGAAGTTATTACCTGCCTCTAGAACTATATCAATTAGGAAAGAAATCTGTGGCATTAGGCAATCACAAGGAAGACCCTTCATGAATATTAGGAGAGATTAAAAAGACTTTTCTCAAGATACCCCCACCACGAGATTAGTGAAAAAATGTTAATCCAATACTTATATGAGGGAATTATCCCTATGGACTGTGGAATGATTGATGCTGGATTCAGTGGTTCCCTTTTCGATAAAACTCCTTCCGCCACTCGTGAAGTAATTGACAACATGACCCAAAATTAACAACAATTTGGTACTTGAGAAATTTCCCCAACTAGGGGAGTTCATGAGGTATATATTCATCCCTACAACAAAAGGTAGATAATAAAATTTATTAGATTCATACCCTTCTAATTAAATTATCTCAAGTACAAGGTAACTCACAATCCCCTCCTGTTCCATTACATTGTGGTATTTATTCTGATAACACTCGTTTTTCTTACTAGTGTCCACAACTTTAGGATTCAACTCAGTCTTGTGTAGTATTATTATATGGGCGTCAATTCCAACATAAATCTCCCTTAAAGAAAGAACCATTTAGTCCAAATCCAAACCCCAGGTGGAAAGCACAATCACAGTACCGAAAAGGAGGAAACTCAAGCTGCACCAAGAAGAACTGGTATCAACAAGTCCAAGGTATGCAACATTATTATACATAAACATCTCAAAAGAATACTCCTCTTCCAAAATCTGAACCAAGTATCGAGGACATGGTAAAGAAAATAGAAAACTAGAACCTCCAGTTCCAAAAACCATGCAATAGGCTATTCATGACCTATAAAATCAAGTGGGACAACTAGAAAACATCATCGATGAGATAAATATGCAAGGTTCTGGACAATTATCATCCCAAGACTTTGCTAATTCAAAAAACAAAGGTAATGTAAGTGAAATTACACTTTTTACTGGTAAATAAGTTTCTCCTTATATTGATTCTACACAACATGTAAGTCCCTCACCTAAAAACTCTATTTCTCTACCCTCAAAATATTAAAGTAAAGAAAACAAGACAAAAAGGGAAAAATTATCATTGAGGATTCCCATTAATATCACATTCCTCTTCCTTTCCCACAAAGACTCTCCAAACCAAATAAAAATTCAGATAATGAGATTCATAATGAAATAATGGATACATTTATAAAAATTTTAGTTAACATTCCTTTATTGGATACAGTTAAACAAATCCCTTGATATTCTCAATTTCTTAAAGAGCTTTTCTCTCGTAGAAGGAGGATGAAGGGGAATGAGAGAGTCTGATTGGGAAGGAATGTCTTAGCCTTCATTCAACCAGCAATGCTAACAATATTCAAGGATCTTGGCACATTCATGATACCTTATACCATAGGGGAGATATTCTTTTCAGATTCTATGTTAGATTTAGGTTCTTCCATTAATGTATTTCCTCACTCTGTTTATACTTACCTATAGGTTGGAGAGCTTCAACCAATATGTGTTTTCATGAAACTTTCTAACATGAGTATTATGTATCCAAAAAGAGTGATTGAAAATATACTAGTAATATTTAATAATCTCATCTTCTCCACTGATTTTTACATTCTTGAGATGGAAGATACCCAAACCCATGGACATGCTCCTCACATACTTGGGGGGAAATTCCTTAAAACAAAAAATATGATCATCAATGATCATAATGGTACGTTTTCCATGAAGTTTGGTAGAGAAAAGGTATGTTTTAATATCCTTTATGCAATGAAACACCCCGTTGAAGAGCAATCCACTCTTCATGTATATTCAATGGAATATCTCTCTAATGACACACACACACAAAACTCCCTCCTCAACCCATACTCTGAATAATTTTCCACTTCTTCTCCCTTAGATTATTTGTGTTTTTATTCATGTTTTGATTGTTGTTTGGGTTCTAAAAAATGTAAATTTTTTGCTTTAATTTATGAGTGTGTTCATTATGAGGTAACCATCATCATCAATGATTCTACAAATATCATTTCTTTATATTCTCTTTCCGTAGAGAATAAACTAAGTAGATAGACAGTTTCATGGACCTCACTCCCCCTAAACCCCCTCTGTCAATCCAAAAACCACCGAGGTTGGAATAAAAACAAATTCCTTCTATTTTAAAATATGCATATTTTGAGGGTATTGACCAATTTCCCCTTATTATTTCCAATAACATCTCTCCATATTAGGAATAAAAAATGATCAACCTTTTGAGAGAGTGTAAAAAGGTGATAGGATGGACATTGGTTGATATTCCTTGGATTATACCATCTATTTGTATGTACCATATACTTTTTAATGATGATTCTAAGCCTGTAATATAATCACAATGTCGGTTGAATATCACTCTCCTTGAAGTCGTAAAATTGGAAGTCAGTAAATTACTTGCTTTAGGGATCATTTATCCTATATCTGATAGTAAATGGGTTAGTCCAGTACAAATTGTGCCTAAAAAACTATTATGACAGTTGTATTAAATGAACAGAATGAATTGGTCCCAACATGTGTGAAAAACTATTGGTGCGTCGGTATTGAATACGTCAACTGAATCAAGCCACGCGGTAGGACCACATTCCTCTATCTTTCATTGACCAAATTTTAGAAATATTGGCTGGTAAGTCCCATTATTGTTTTTTCATTATGTCTATTCAGGTTATTTAAAAATCCATATATCCCATGAGGATTAATTAAAGATAACATTTACCCATCCATTCAACACATTTGCATACAAAAGAATGCCTTTTGGTCTATGTAATGATCTTGGTAATTTTCAGCGATGTATATTGAGTTTTTTTGAATACCTTGATAATTATATGGAATTATTTATGAATGAATTCACAATTTATGGATCTTATTTTGATGAATATTTGGCACACCTAGGTTCTGTCCTCCATCACTGCGTGGAAAAATATCTTGTATTAAATTATAATAAATTACATTTCATGGTTGAGCGGGGGATAGTTCATGGGAATGTTATTTCAAATGAGGTAATTTAAGTGTATGAATTCAAAATTGAATTAATTTCAACCCTTCCATATCCAAAATTTGTTCTTTATATGCGGTCATTCTTGGGTCATGCTAGTTTTTACCACTGATTCATTAAAGACTTTAGTAAGATCACGCTTCCCTGTTTCAATTATTGCAAAAGGATTCTAAATTTGTTTTTGATAAAAGTTGTGAGGATGCTTTAAATTTTCAAAAAAGAGTCTCACGTCACCTCCCATCATCCAACCACTAAGGTGGGATATTTCATTTGAACTTTTGTGTGATACTTCTAACATTGTAGTTGGTTCGGTTTTATCAAATTGGGTTGAGAAGTATCTTCATGTCATTGTGTATGCCTCGCGTACCCTTGGACCTGCCCAGGTAAAGTACACAACCACTAAAAAATAACTCCTTTATATTGTATTTTCCTTGAAAAATGTTCATTAATATCTTCTTGGGTCAAAAGTCATCGTGTTTTCTGACCATACTGGCCTTCAATTTCTCCTAAAGAAACATGAATATAAGCCTCACCTCATTCGATGGATGATCCTCCTCCAAGAGTTTGACCATGAGATTAGAGATAACAGGCGAGTGTAAAATGTTTTAGCTAACCACATTAGTAGGATTTCTCCACCATTGGACCACCATGAAGACTCATCCCTCCCTATTGGATGATTATTCTTTCATGAAAACCTTTGTGATGGTGTGTAACTTACCCCTTGGTATGCAGACATTGGGAATTTTATAGCAACATCTAGGGTCCCTAATGATTTCATCACTTCATAATACCATAGACATAAGAATTATTCTTGGTGGTACATTTGGGATGAACCATATTTGTGGAGAATATTTAGTGAACAAGTGGGTTGTCGGTGTGTCCCTGACCATGAGTTCACCTCTATTTTGACCTTCTTCTACAATTTAATCATGGGGGCCACTTTACCACTCAACTTATAGCTCGAAAGGCCCTTGACCCAAGAATTTGTTTTCTAACGTTTTATAGGGATTACCATAAATTTTGAAAGTCATATAGTGATTGTAAATTCATAGGGAATATCTCCAAGAGGAATGAAATTCCCCAACGGGCCATGTTATTCTATGAAATCATTGATGCAAGGGGCATTAACTTCATGGGGCCTTTTCCAAATTTATTTGGATTCATGTACATATTGTTAGCTGTTGACTACATGTCTAAATGGGTTTAATCAAAGGCAACTAGGACTAATGACTCTCAAGTTGTTTTTGAATTTCTGAGGTCCCATATTTTTAGTAGGTTTGGTTTTTTGAGATTGATCATTAGTGATCGTGGTTCACATTTTTTCAATCTCAACATTAAAAATTTTCATCGTAAGTATGGGTTTGATCATAAAGTCTCCACTACATATCACCCCAAAACCAATAGACAAGCATAAGTCTCAAATCGAGAAGTTAAATGAATCTTTGAAAAAATGGTAAAACCTAACAGGAAAGGCTAGAGTTTTCACTTTGGTGATGCACTTTAGGTGTACTGTACAACTTTTAAAACCCCAATTGGAATTTCACCATATAGGATTGTGTTTGGAAAGTATTTTCATCTCTAGATCGAGGTAGAACACCATGCATATTGGGATGGTAAACAATGTAATGTGAATCATTTAGATGCAGGTGATCATAGGAAGCTGCAGATTCAAGAGTTATATGAAATTTTCCGTGATGCATATGAGAACTCCTGGGTCTATAAATAGAATACTAAGGCAATCCATGATAGCATGATTTATCAGCGGAAGTTATATATTGGTGATAAGGTCCTCATGTATAATTCTAAGCTAAAGTTCCACCCAGTTAAGCTTCATTCCGAATGGATCCATCCTTATAAAATTACTAATTTTTACCCTTTTGGTGTTATACAGGTTTTTAATGAAAATAGAGGACAGAGGTTTACTGTCAATGGGAAGATGCTCGAACACTTCTATGAGGATTTTCCAAAGAATCTTGCAGAGGAAATAAAACTGATGGATTCCAAATATGAAACCACTTAGTAGGCTATCCCTTCTCCCTACCTTTATTTACTTTCCTTTTTATTTAAAATACTAAAATTTAGGACAATGTAATTTTTAGGTGTGGGGAAGGGTACATTTCATAGTTAGGATTAACAAAAAAAAGGAAAAAAACAAAAAAAAATGTTTTCATTTTTTATTTATTTTTCTTTATTGTGTATTTTTAGATAAACATTGATCTTGAAAAGAATATCCAAAATCATTTTTCATTCTTGAGACAATTGTGTAGAAAATTACACTATTTTTAGACAAATATTTTTCAAATGAATGTTGATAATGAATCTTTTTCTAGAATTTGTATTTTCAAATAATTTAGTTTTATTTAATGGGTTTTTAAAACCAATGCCCCATTATCACTGATCAATAATTTAATGCCTTCCCCAAGAGTCATTCTATACCCTTTATTGCATATTATTGATTTTAATCACTTTCTTCAGAGTCTCATGTCATGTAAAGAAAGTATAACTTGCCTTGATTCTATTTGAAGCCATAATAATCGAAGTATGCTACACTCATGATAGAGGCCATCATTCATTGAAAATTACTTTGTACAATTAACCTCTATTTTTCCCTCCTTGAAATTTTACCCTTCTAAAGCCTTATAGACCATGAGATTTATGTTACGTAGCCCCATTACAATCAAATTTATCCCTACCTACCCATCTCTACTGTACATTCTTGTTTTATTTTCAATAATTGTAGGGGAGAGGTGTTTACATGGGATTTATTGGGAAATAATCATTGTTATGGGTAAATAAAAAGGGTTCCAATTTTTTTTTGGGGAAGTAGTTCCACAAACCATATTGTATCATTTTGTTATACATGTTTCCCTCTTTATTTCCAAAAAAATCTGTATATAAAAAATATTGTTCTGTACTCTGAAAAAAATAGAACAAAGGAATAAAATGGAGAAAAGAGGATGTTTATTCATTACTATATATTTCTTGGTTGTGACCCACACAAATGGAACAAAGGTGAGAGTGATTTGGAAGTGATGCACTTTATGAGGGGTTGATTGAGTAAATTCATTGTGAAAACTTGCTAAAATTTGACATGTTTTATACTTGAGAGATTAAACACTCCTCTTCTACCTCATATTTTTATAAATTAAATCCTACCAACCCTTGAACCTCAGAACAACCTTTTATAAGTCCTTTTGATTATCACTCTAGTTTTTTCCAATAGCAAACTTAGAATCATGGAAATCATATGGTATGATCACATGAACTCAGGGAAAAGGGAATAACTCTACTTTCATGTGTTCCTTCAGTGAAGAGGGAAAATTTTTAGGTGAGGTATGTTGTGACATGTTACATGGGTGAAAAAATGAAGTTGATCAAATTAGAATGTGAGAGACAAAAAAATTATAGGAAAATTTATACCATAAATGAGAGATGATTAATTTCATTTCAAAAGAACTTTGTAAATTTTCACACCATTTATTTAGGAATGGGACATGATTAGAATATTAGACATTGCCCAGGAGTACAAAGATTTAGGTGTGGGGGTGTGATCATACAATGATATAACATATTTTATCACCCTTATAGTTTTAATTAAATATAATATGGATTTAAGGATCCCATTTTTAAAGCCTTTTGCACTCAATATTTTTTTTGAATTCATTTGTTTAAAACATGCTTAAATGATTCAATTACCCAATGGCCCAATTTGATATTAGTTCATCATTTCAATCATAACATTAACTATAGTGATCCAAATGTTAAAATTGTTATTTAGGATTCTATGTTATTGGGGATTTAATTCATCTAATTAATCCAAAGGATGAATGTGAGAATAAGGGTCCCAAACATGGCCTACAAGCGAAGACATTCTCGGTAGGGAAGATTTAAAGAACCCTCTGTATTTGGTCCATAATGTGGTCCTAGGAAATCCAATTGCGCTTATTCTACCTCCCTTGGATAGATAAATCAAATTCACACCTATCCACCGATTCTCATGACAATTGAATGTTTTTTGGTCAACCAACCAGCCAAATAAAGAATGATTAAAAAGTCTGCCATAAATAGTGACCTTATCCCTTAGGCACTTGATTTCTTTTGTGGAAAGTGTGATGTATTTGTCCATGAAATCAACCCTCACTATTATTCTCTAATGTTTCATGACCAGGGGTGAAGTGTAGTTTAATTGGATAGCTCTCTTTACCCATTTTAGTTTTCTTCTTCCTCGTGTACTTCTAAACCTGTTAGTAATCAATTTGGGGGTGTCCTTTGTTGTAATCCCGAGCTCCACTCTTGTAATCATAACAAGGAAATTGAATTTCTAGATTTTTGGTCATTTTTTCTTCATTTATAACTTCTTAATTTGTGTTTATTCTTCGATGATCAAATAAAAATCAAAGGAACAAGAATCTTTATGGTTCCATGCATAACCCAGATCATGTGATGATTTGAGTGTGATTGTCTCTTTTCTCACCTGTCCCTTTCATGCGTGTGAGAATGGATTATGTCAATTGATAAATTCCAGGAGCTTGAAATCATAAATATGCATGTTCTTTTCTTGTGTAATATTTTATCATTGACACAAATCTATTCATCTCATCACATTTTTGATGTGATTCCTTAATTGAGTTCTATTTTAAAATCAATTCAAGTTTGTTGATTTCTAAAGGTCACTGATAATCAATATCATTGATCTATAAAATCATATATGGTAACCTATTAAGAACTCAGATACCATACTAGTTTTAGTGTCTATAAATGAAGGAATCAATGATATTTCCCATTCCCTTGATAGTGATGATAGATTGGGAATCAAGGGACACATACCTGGGTTGATCACGATTTCTCCATCTTGTTCTCTCACTTAGTAGTATAGTTTCAATTTATGTTTTAAAATCAACAAACCCCAAGTTTTATAAATCCCCATTATTCGTTATTTTCCATAATCATAACCTTATTTTTAAATTAATGATCTAAGGATCCATCGAAAGATGGCCTAGGGTTGTTGTTATGTTGTAGAAATTCTAGTTTAAAATAAACATCTAATTTGACGTTCTTGAAAATGTGATAAAGAGGTCATCAATCCTCAGAAGTGGATACTTATTCTTCATGTTCACTTAGTTTAAGAACTATAAATCCACACGTAAACTTAATATTCCATCCACCTTCTTGGAGAACAACATTGGGCCTCACAAAGGCCTTCTCTTATAAGTCCACTAATTTTACCCTCGTCTCACGAAGCTCTACGAGATCCATCTGTTATGGCGGTATAGATATTACGGTCGTACTGGGGTGTAAGTCAATACAGAAGAGTGGTTCTTGATGGGGAAAGAAGTCTATACCATCCTTAAGAAAGAGATACTCATCCTCATCCACCACCACAGGGAATTGGTAACCCATAGAATCCACTACTCCAAGAGTCATGCTAGCCAACTGGTGATTAATTAGACTCACTCTTCTATGCATGAGATTTTCCCGCTCTTAAAAAGTTTCATTTTCACCCAAAAAGGAAAACATTGTCCCATCAATATAGACACACCACATCCTCTACATAAAATAGATAATCTAAGAGTTTACTATGGATAGCTAGTCTATACTTAAGATGATTTCATAATACCTCTTTGTTGATATAAATAGATCCCATACAAATTTATCACCTCTGAGATTCAGATTGCCCGTTAGAAAAAGTTCAAAATCACTGATTCACCTCCTATCCAAGTCTCCCAGTGCAAGGGTCAATCCAAATGCTTAACCAGAATCTCTAAGTCTCGAACCATAGATGTGTCAAGAAAGGAATGACTCACACTTGTATTTATCAATAATATATCTAAGGTAGAAATGAAATAGATCATACCTTATATCATCCCCAGAGCCTTAGGGTTATAGGCCTATATAGCCTGTATTTTTCTTTTTCCATGACCATTATCTCCCTAATCCTAGTGTAGACCACCTTGGGTGGAAGTGGTAATAGGTTAAACCTTCAACCACCTCCTGCTTCTCTACCAACCCCTATGCCATGACCACTTTTGTATAGTACACCATGCTCCTGTATTTATCTCTACTTTATAGGTGCATCAACTATCTCCCAATCACCTATACAATGGGTTGTAAAATTCCATACAATATTCCCCTCACCATCACAAGAGAAAAGGTTCCTCTCCCTTGACTGACTCAATTTATACTAGGATCCATGCACCACTGATCCTCTATCCTGGGATTGTCTCCTGAAGTGTCTGACATGCCTAGATCCTTATGACTATCATTGGATACACGCTACTGAGGTATTATATCCAAGGTTTCTACTACTATAACTCACTATTAGTGAATAATTTTACAAGAATCAATCCTCTACTAAGGTCCACTCAATCACCCTAGCATAGGTGGAAATGTAGAGATATATCATTGAATCCATCATATCTCGACATAAGACCCACTGAAAGGTTTGTTCCTTGAACAAAGAATCCAACACCATATATATGAAGTGTCATGATTGATAGGTAAACCTTACTGAATAGTCCTCTACATTCATACTACCCTTATACAGGTACAGAAGCTCCTAGATTTCCACTTATCACAATGTGGCTGGATAAAACTCATGCTCAAAGAGACGCTCGAAGTATGAATATAAGAGAGTCATATGATCATGTGATTGAGTCACTAAACTCCACCATCACCCAATGTAGAACTAAATAATACTTTTTGTGAGGAATACCATCTGATCTATAGGCATCCTCAAAAGGCTGAAAACACAAGTGATAGCCTTTAGCTAGTCCGTATCCACCAAGGGGTCTAGCTCACCCAAAAACCTAAGAGTATGTTCCTTATAGTACTCATGAAGTGATCTCAGCATGTGTTCATCCTTGTATAGAAATTCTAGTGCTAAATTATTCTCAATGGGTGGTGGTATATACAATAAACCAATTGGAGGTTCTATATTCAGTATAAGACCATGTACTATAACCTCAATACTCGGAAGATCATCCTTGTCATCATGCAGTCGAATCCTGGATAACTATCTTTAAATAGGCATCCTAAAATAGAAAAGATGTATTATGTTCAAAGAGTATATCTTGGGAGATTAATCAATAAGAAAATGGAAACAAAAACCCATTCCTATATGATGAATGTACCGATATTTTCCTTACAACTGATGTTTACATGTACCGAGTCAAAAGGTAGGTGATCATAGTCATGTTGTATAGATATGTCGGTCTTCGTACCAATACTAGAGTCTCTAGACTGAAATATGAACTCAAAATACTTAACATTGTTTCCATAAAACCCTAACCAATCTCAAAGACTCCAATATTAAGGTCAAACCAAATTATTTGATACCACTCTATCATGGTCCAGCCCAACGGGGCTCGAACTGTAACTTCCCCAATCCCACCTCTTGTAGTCCATGGGTTGTTGACTAGCACTGAGTAGGCATATCACATACATTTTAGGTATTAGGATAATGTACATGTATGTATGCACACTTCTCCAAGTCCATACAATGCTAAAAATGCAAAACAACTAAAATCAATGCATACATAATCTATGATCCCACAATCATAGTAAAAATGTACAGTACTAAAAATGATAAAGTAAATAATTACACAACCAACTAGAAACTAATGATAATTTAATATACTCAATGGGAGAGGACTAATATCAAATGAAACCACCTGGAAAACAACTTGTTCTGTCTATCTCAAGTTATGCTCCACCGTCTCCCTGTCCTCCTAGGACACCGTCAAAGGGGAAATTGTATTTACAAGACACAACATATGTAGGAAAAGCCCATATAAGGGTGATTATAATAATACCTAGTAGGAAACCTTAAAAACAATAAAAAAAACTTCAGGAATAGTCATATCATAAAAATGATATGTAAATTAATGCACAACAAGACCCTAGATTTACTTAGGAAGGAAGATGAACCTCTAATAAGTTATAACCAAACATCCAACCATATGATTCTACTCGAATAAGTGATTATCCTTGGAGAATCCACTCCACAATCCATGTTATCACAAGATAAACTCATCTAAGAGGTCATTATCATTGGGCCCCATCCTAGAAATCTTACTAGTCTCTAAAGACCTCGATACTCAGATAAGGGATCACACACATGACCACTGGGGGACACCAAAAAACCAATCTAGATTATCCTAATACATAGAGGATCATACTCCAATGATACAATGGACCATACTAAAATTACTTACCATACTGAGGATAAATGACCCATGCATGGAGGTCTTGATGATTCCATAAACCCCAACTTGTGTATAATAATAAATGACATAGGATCATATTATAATCTCAAAGAGGGATATCAAAAACTCTATTTAAGACTCATCCTCTAGAGGGGATCAGAATCCAGATATGTGGATGTAATGTTGCATTGTACCCTTTAGGGGATAGACCAAGGGATCACACTCAACTGATATTTTTCCAAACTGATGAAACTAATGTCTCCAAACACCTTCAAATGGGGTACACAGTGTGTACTGTAGGTACACGGTGTGTCCATTCAATCCTTGGTATGCCCGTGGGGTGATACATTACACATCATGTAAATATAGAAACCCATGGTTGGGAAGAAGTCATACATGACATGTAGAGATATCCTGAAACCATATCTATATCATCTATCCATTCCTGTTTATAGTTGTCCATTCCTATGTTCCAACCCATGTAAATGTAATTCTTCTTGACCATGCCCATGTATCCTCTATGATATATTTCAATCCATCAACATGAGTCACATGGCCTGTGACATAGCTCACCCGATGTGTGATATTTTTCTCTCTATGGAAACCCTAGAACCAAATAATGGGCTCTTTCCTGGCATGTAATTCTAGATTTCACACCATGTAACCAGGGATTTCTAGATACCTCTATTTACTCTACTACACCGTCCTCCATGATTCCATCTTCATGATCCTTACCAAGAATCATGGATATAGGGTTATTCGACCATCTCGTCACTAGATATCAGGATCCAGACTTTGAATCTTCTTAGGAAACACTTACACACACCATCTTTAGTTATTCCATCAAATCCATGATAAATGGGTATCACCAATACATTCTGATCATCCTATGACTGTACTCCATTGTCATTGCACCTCAATTTCTCCCTCGATCACAAACCACGCTCATGGTATTGATTCATTGCACCAAAGAATGGTCATGCACTGATAAAATATATGGTATTCATCGAACCATTGGAAAAATAAGATACCAATGATGAAAATGTAAAGAAATGTGGAATAAATCTATGAATCCATGATGTGAGGAATGAACCTCGACCTTTTTTTATTCATCCTCAACCCATTGTCAATGAAATGGGTGAATGAAGAGTGAAATAACCAATGAAAAAAAATAAATCCATTGAAATAAATCTAACATTGATGTGTGAATAAATTCTTGTTTTTTGAATTGATCCATGTTTGACAGGAATAAAAGAACAAGATGGAATTTACATAAATCAAACATCCTACCCAGAGTTTGGATATATTACTGATGAATAATTATTTTGAGTTACCATCATTGGAGAGATCCATGAACTTCATTATCACATGATCCTTGATCTAATCTCGATATGATGTCATCTTCCAATGATCCTTCAATAAATCCACACCAATGGACCCTATCAATATCTAGGTTATATAGTTAACCCTAAGGATTAATGAATTTGTATGTATATATTATGAATTTTAGGTCATGGAAATTTAATAAAATAAATTAATTTCATTTAATGAATTTATTTAAAAATTATCCAACAAATGAGCCCAAACCGAGCTCCCAATTTGCTACAATGTTAGGTCATTCCAAGGTTAAAACTCATAATATGAACTCAACAAAGGCCTCATTTTTCTAATATGATCCTTAATTCAATAGTTATTCCAAATTTTTAGGAAACATTTATGCATGTGATATTAATATCTTTAATATTTTTGAAATATTAATTCCTTCCTTGATGGATCTAATATTCACATGTCATCTCAGCACCTAGATTTGAAAATAATCCATATAATATTCTACAGTAATACATGGAAAAATAAGATTCATTACAAGATCTACTTTTTTAATTTTATAGAAATACCCCTAGTAAAAATTACCCCACCTAGTTAGAAATCTTTAACATTCCTAGCTATTGGCAATTTCATGTCTCAACAACATAATTCAATTCTATCTCCAATAACCCAGAACTTCAACTTCCACATAGCATAAAATTTTTCCAAATCAACAAACTCATATGAAACTTTATCCCCGATCATAATGATAATTCAGCCCAACTTTGTTCTTTATGAAAAACTTCAATATTCAGAAAGGTTTTTTTCAAACTCCATCATTCTGCCATGAATCCTGACTCATCCAGTACCTTGTTTTATATTTCCTTCAACTATTTCACATGTGATCCCTACTCAAAAACGTACCAAGACTAGGTTCCTTCAAATAATGTTTGTGTGTTCTTGGCCTCCATCCTTGTAACAGCCCATGATTTTATAAAAAAATATTCTTTTTAATTTTATTAATGTCTTGTGTTGTACGCTACACCAAAAGGAGCTTGCACAACACACATCCTTGACTTGCCTTGCATTACACGCAATTGCGACCTTCCTCGATAGCGTGTGTTGTATGCAATACCGAGTTTCACTAAACAACGATATGCTATAAAAATATTATTAAAACTAGCCGTTATGAATAGTAATAACCACTTTTTGAAATCCAGTAAATTTTATTTTTCAAAATGAACTTTATTTTTGGATTCAGAGTATCGAATTTATCCTAAGGTGAAATTTTGGTACTTTTCGGATAACTTTCATATTCTGATGAATAGTGAAAATTACTAAATTATAATTAAAAACAACTTTTTTTAATCGAAATAATTAATAGTGATAAATCATTAATTTGAGTGGTTTTAAAGTATATTTAGAATATATTTTTACAATTTAATACAATGTTGGTCATTGGATGTAATTTCACATTTAAACTAGACATAAACAAGTGTCAATCTTTTGATAGATATTGTTTCTTAAAAACACGCTATTTGTTTTAACAGTGGGATTTAATTATAAAATTAATTAATGCAACTATTATGTTATGAATTTGGTAAAATAGACTTCATTTTTGAATTCGGAATATGAAATATAGCTTGGGATGAAATTTTGGCATTGTTCTGAAAAAACATCAATTTTTGATGAATAGTGAAACCACTAAGTGGTAGGTTAAAAACTGAATTTTGCATAAAACATAATTTTACCGCTTCTGTGAATGGAATTTCAAAAATCCGAGAGACACGGTTAATATCAAGGACTAAAATGTGGTTTAATGAGATGAAAATAATTTTTTGGTGAATAGTAACTTTTTACTATTTTTACCGCGGTTAATAGTAAATAGGGTAACTAAGGGTAAATATGATATTAATATTACCCTAACACATGTCCTAATTCTATTGGACAAGTGTAATTCGACCAAAAACAAACTTTGGAATAAAATATGACCATTTAGGCCCACTTGGATTAGATTAGGACATTTATTATTAATTTATTTAAAGAAAAGTTAAAATAGTTAAAATCAAAGTTTAATAAGTAAAGCATTTTTAATATAGGGTTCTACATAAGATAAATTCGATTGTAAATATTCATTAGAAAGATAAAAAGATTTCCTACATGATGGTAATTTATTTTTAATTTTTAGACATCAAATAATTTAATTTATTTATGACACAAAGATGATGCAGTAATTATCTTATTAATGAAATATTGACAAAATTGATAATATAAATACCAAAATAAATGTAATTTGAGACTTTTTATGAATTCCACTAATTTTCTAGGTTACTATGATGTATTAGTGTGTATTTAATCAACTTGGTTCGAACATATAATTCTGTTATGACTTTCACAAAAATCATATATCAAATAGTGTCAAAATTGACACAAAATAGTTTTTAAATCAAATATTATATTATTAATTGTTATTGTATTCCTAAAAATCTAAGGTTCGGCCAAATGACTTAGATAAGGATATATATATTTTAATAATAAACAATTTGGGGTTCGTTTGGCATGTTATAGTAAGTTTATTAACCATATAGTGAAAGAAAACAAAAAGACACGGTAAAAGATAAATTAATTAACTTAGAGTTAAATCTAATTGATAAGGTTAAAATAATACCCTAAACTTGTCTAAATCCTATTGGTTGATAGGATTTCGACCCTTAACCACTTTATCTTCGAAATAAGACCCTTTGGAACCATTATAAACCGATTTTGACTTTAATATAAAATAATATTTCGAGATATTCCTAAGGTGCCCCTCTCCTCCCTTATAAAAGGGCACCTCCTCCCCCTCCTCCTCACACCAATTTGAGCACTCAAGCTCGGCAAACCCCTGCCATTTTCTCCTCTACACTTCCCTAGAATAATCCTAGAGGTCTTGGTCTTCTCCAAAGACCAATCTTAGTTCCTTAAGTGGAGGATTCAAAGAGGCGTTCCAAAGAAGAGGTAATATCCATTACCGATCTTTTCAATTTCTTTCTTCTTCAACTTCTTCTTCTTTAGTTGTTTCATGATGAAGTAATAACATCAGTATTACTTACATACTGATATGTTATTATAAATATGAAACAACCCTAATTCACCTTCTATCCATCCTACGGAAAAATGAAATCACCGCGCGTGCGTACGTACGGAATACCGTCTCCACGCCGTGGTGTAATCTATTTTCCACCATCACCTTACAAGGATGGGTATAATGGTGTAATGAGTAACTAAATATGATTATTATGAAGTAATATTGATACTGAAATGATATATATATACTCAAATACAATTCCACGATCATAGGAATGATATCATCACTCGTGCGTACGTACGGAATACCGTCTCCACGATGTGATGCGACTCGTTCTACATGATCTTCATTTTGTAATGATTATATAAATGAATTGAATGAATGAATATGGTATATAATACACTAATACCATTCTGGAAATGAATTATCTATAACCTAAAGATAAGAATAAGAATTTATTCGACAAAACACGCATAAGAACAAAAAGTTATAAAGACCCGAGTAACAAGTAACAATGAAATATTACTAACAAGAAGATAATAATATGACCATATATGATATCATATAAATATGTATGATTCTGGAAAAAGTCAATAACATTATTTAAACCATTATACAGGAGCTTCGGACACGTACAAAGCTAATCGGACCTAAGGTAAGGGAAATATCACAATATCACTTTTATCCGAGATTGTTTTTACTTTGGTAATTACTGGGGTGTATTTTATCATCCACATCCATGTTCCTTCAATATGTAATATTATTTCCATCCTTATACAATAGTTTATATCCAATTTTACCCTTCGGTAAGTTTTTAGTAAAAGATATTAAAAGAATCTTTTGTCGTTTTTCATACGAGGTACTTTTTGACTTTTCCGACAAAAGTACGAAGAATGTTTTTTTTAACTTATACGGCACGAACGGATTTCTACTATTTTATAAAGCCTTATTTTAATGAAGCTTCCTCTAAAATATTTCATGACTATTTTCAATAAAATCTCTTTCTTTTAAAAATTGCATGATGTTTTGTGAAAAGAAATTGATTTTGAAGAAGAAAGGATATTTTCCTCAAGAATTCAATTCAAGTGTTTTATCAAAATTATTTTCCATCTAAGATAATAAAGGGTTCTGTTTCTATCCCTATTATTAAATTGATTTGATCATGTTGTGATTGAATTATTTTTATGAATTCATTTGTCTTATATGAGTTGTTTTATGATGTCATGATGTTTAAGAATACCATTTTTATTACATGGGTTATGCTATGATGTATGTTTTATGATTATGTGGCACACATAAGAAAGGATTCATTATAAGATGGGTGGGACCTATATCTCCCTCCAATGCATTGGGTAAAGATTTTATATCTCATGAGATAGACATGGCTGGAACGGAAGGTTATTTCGGTTCAGTGATACAGGACTGAAACGAGGAGTGAACTCGGTTCAGAAAGGGACTTTGTCCACTAAGATAGTCTTGGCAATGAGTCATGACTAACAAGAAATGATTTTCCATGATTATGTGTGCATGCCACAAAGTTTCAAGTTTTATGTTATGATTATGGGGATCTCATTTTCAATTCTATGATTTATCCCATGTTAAGATATTATGATCTCTTTTGCAGGATTTGATTTTCATAAAGATATGATATGATTTTTATTTCCTTTATTTGCCCTTGCTGAGCATTTGAGCTCACCCTTTTATGTTTTCTTTTCCCCAGGATATATAAAGAAAGGTTTTAGGTAAAAAAAGGGAAGATCTTTATAGGAGATGTTGAAGATCTTTCACCACGATTAGAAGATTACGTTCCGAGTTTCCAAAGACACTAAACTATTACGATCCTTGTGTGTGTTTTTGTTATGTACTAAGTATTCCGCAAATGTAATGTAATGTCCATGTACGATAAGCTTCGGGTCTCTACAGTTGGTATCAGAGGAAAGGTTTAGTCAACCTTTGGAAACTAGGATGCGAAAATGTTAGTGAGATCCCTAGAGATATTTCTAAGGTATGTCTAGGTATGTCTCTAAGGTTAAGTATACGTATAGGTTATAGTCCTAGAATTGCGCTAACGATCTTCGAATTTAACCTAAGATGTTAGATATTGAGGGTACTAACCCTTTATTATGTTGTTTTCCCTAGCATGATTTTTTCCTCTCACACAATTCTTTTGGGGTTTTAGACGATGGCTGGAACCCGAAGGAACCGTGTTAATGCGGAATGTGATGGGCAATGCAATGATTGTACCCCTGAGCAACCAAACGATATAGGAGCTGGAATGCAAAATCTTGTAGCCATGCTCACACAACTTTCTCAAGCTATGAATCATGCAGGACTTCCAAACGAGCAAAGGAAGGAGCAACATTCTGTTGAATCCTTCATGAGGCAGCGTCCACCTTCTTTCAGTGGGTCTAATGATCCATTAGTTGCTGAACAATGGATCAGTACTACTGAAAAGATATTTTCAGTTCTTCAATGTTCTGAACATGATAAAGTCGTCTTAGCAGTATATCGTTTGGAAGGTGAAGCTGATCAATGGTGGAATCTTATCAAGAATACGAGGCCAAGAGATGAAATTGAGTCCATGGAATGGGACGAGTTCAAGAACTTGTTTTTCAGTAAGTACTTCCCTCGTATTCTTCGAACAAAGATGGAGAAAGAATTTCTTGAACTGAAGCAAAGGGACGATGAATCTGTTGGTACCTATGAAGCAAATTTTACAAGACTTGCAAGGTATGCTTCTGGAATTATCATCCAACCTGAAAGTAAAGTTGATCGATTTTTCTGTGGCTTAAAACCAAGTCTTCGAAGGGCATTAGCTATAAGAGACTTCAGTAGCTATGAAGAAATTGTGCGTTGTGCTATCAAGGTAGAAATGGAAGTTGGTGTTACATATCCATCTCATGGTTTTGACAAGAAACGAAAGATGGAGTTCAAGGAGAAATCTCATAATAATGGTGAAAAGAAGATAAATGTTTCCTTATGCACAAAGTGTGGAAAGAAGCATGGTGGAGATTGTCTAAAAGGGACTAGAAAATGTTTTAAGTGTGGAAAAGAAGGTCATCGAGCAGCTGAGTGTCGAAGTAATGGAAAAAGGGTTTCTAATGATGTGAATAAAGAAAACACTGCAGAGAACACACCGCCAACACTTCAATGCTTTAAGTGCAAGGAAATGGGGCATTATGCTAATAATTGCCCTAATCCAAGGGTTAGTGATGATCAACATGAGCAACCACTGAAGGCAAAGGACAAAGGGAAATCACATGCGATCACTATTGGCAATGTTGAATATGACAACGATGTGGTGGAATGATTAAGTGTTTATGTAATGGGATTCCAAAATAATGTTGTATCATTGAGTATTGCAATATTTATTGATGTGGTATTCAAAGTGATTGAGATATTTTTTGGAAATAAGATGATATGCGCATAATGAAGATGAGAAAATGAAATGTTTAATAGTATTCATGAGCTCATGATTGATATAAGGACTAAGTGATATCATGGTTTGAGTATATAGAATTTTGAGGATTTTGGTAACTTTTAACTGCACTCATGTTTTCACTAAGGTATTCAAGAGAATACACGATTAAGGACTTTGAATGTTTGGAATGTGACCAACAAGACATATCTTATGATATGTGGGGATCAACGACAGTATTAAATCTCTGGTAATCGATGTCACTATATTATGAGAGTGGACTGCAGTATTATGTATAATCCTAAAGATTAGACTGGATTATGTTGGACATAAGTTAGTATTGTTTAAGGATAGAAGATTTTCGATATTATTGATGGGATGTTATAGTAACGTAGTTTTAGAAAAAGGGACAACCTACAGGACGGGCGACAGCCCATCGCTTCGGACAAGGCTGTAGGAATCGAACCCACAACCAAAGTGCGACTGGCCTTTATCGCCTACCACTGGCCTACAGGAAGTCCCTGTTTAGTAGAAACTAGTTTTATTATATTAAGCAGTATGATATATGAAGTATAAGTCCATTTTAGGAACTATATATGATTAATCTCGCTATAGAATGACTTATGTATATTTAATAACTTTTGCTTACCTTTTGTTTGAGACAGATGGAATGACCCGTCATTCTCTCACATGATCTGCTAACACTTCACGAATAACAAATTCAACTTCATTTATTTAAGAGATGAAGTGGAAATTGTTCAAGGCACGAACAACAGTGATATTGTATCAAAATAAAGTAAGTATTTATTCTAATTCAAATTTTCAACTTTAGGGAAATGATCTTGAATACCAAAAATGTTGTCCTAGTGATCTTATACCTGATGAATCAGATGGTACCTTAGATCGTCACAAATTTATGGATTTGTGATTACTGGATTTCCCATAGCCATGTTCTCTACCACTCACCATCAGAACATGATGGTTAGATTTCTCTTCCATATCCATATTTTCACCTATGTGGAAACCCAGTGATTAGTTTATTTGGGTAATCGTTACATTTCATACTTTAGTTTTTAAAGCCAAGTTTTGGTATTCTCTTTTACGATGTGGGTTTCTATTAAAGAAACTTTCGAATAGTAAACCATTTATAACCCCGATGAATTTCGAGGGCGAAATTAATTTTAAGGGGGGTAGAATGTAACAGCCCATGATTTTATAAAAATATATTCTTTTTAATTTTATTAATGTCTTGTGTTGTACGCTACACCAAAAGGAGCTTGCACAACACACATCCTTGACTTGCCTTGCATTACACGCAATCGCGACCTTCCTCGATAGCGTGTGTTGTACGCAATACCGAGTTTCACTAAACAACGATATGCTATAAAAATATTATTAAAACTAGCCGTTATGAATAGTAATAACCACTTTTTGAAATCCAGTAAATCTTATTTTTCAAAATGAACTTTATTTTTGGATTCAGAGTATCGAATTTATCCTAAGGAGAAATTTTGGTACTTTTCGGATAACTTTCATATTCTGATGAATAGTGAAAATTACTAAATTATAATTAAAAACAACTTTTTTTAATCGAAATAATTAATAGTGATAAATCATTAATTTTAGTGGTTTTAAAGTATATTTAGAATATATTTTTACAATTTAATACAATGTTGGTCATTGGATGTAATTTCACATTTAAACTAGACATAAACAAGTGTCAATCTTTTGATAGATATTGTTTCTTAAAAACACGCTATTTGTTTTAACAGTGGGATTTAATTATAAAATTAATTAATGCAACTCTTATGTTAAGAATTTGGTAAAATAGACTTCATTTTTGAATTCGGAATATGAAATATATCTTGGGATGAAATTTTGGCATTGTTCTGAAAAAACATCAATTTTTGATGAATAGTGAAACCACTAAGTGGTAGGTTAAAAACTGAATTTTGCATAAAACTTAATTTTACCGCTTCTGTGAATGGAATTTCAAAAATCCGAGAGACACGGTTAATATCAAGGACTAAAATGTGGTTCAATGAGATGAAAATAATTTTTTGGTGAATAGTAACTTTTTACTATTTTTACCGCGGTTAATAGTAAATAGGGTAACTAAGGGTAAATATGATATTAATATTACCCTAACACATGTCCTAATTCTATTGGACAAGTGTAATTCGACGAAAAACAAACTTTGGAATAAAATATGACCATTTAGGCCCACTTGGATTAGATTAGGACATTTATTATTAATTTATTTAAAGAAGGGTTAAAATAGTTAAAATCAAAGTTTAATAAGTACATCATTTTTAATATAGGGTTATACATAAGATAAATTCGATTGTAAATATTCATTAGAAAGCTAAAAATATTTCCTACATGATGGTAATTTATTTGTAATTTTTAGACATCAAATAATTTAATTTATTTATGACACAAAGATGATGCAGTAATTATATTATTAATGAAATATTGACAAAATTGATAATATAAATACCAAAATAAATGTAATTTGAGACTTTTTATGAATTCCACTAATTTTCTAGGTTACTATGATGTATTAGTGTTGATTTAATCAACTTGGTTCGAACATATAATTCTGTTATGACTTTCACAAAAATCATATATCAAATAGTGTCAAAATTGACACAAAATAGTTTTTAAATCAAATATTATATTATTAATTGTTATTGTATTCCTAAAAATCTAAGGTTCGGCCAAATGACTTAGATAAGGATATATATTTTAATAATAAACAATTTGGGGTTCGTTTGGCATGTTATAGTAAGTGTATTAACCATATAGTGAAAGAAAACAAAAAGACACGGTAAAAGTTAAATTAATTAACTTAGAGTTAAATCTAATTGATAAGGTTAAAATAATACCCTAAACTTGTCTAAATCCTATTGGTTGATAGGATTTCGACCCTTCCCCACTTTATCTTCGAAATAAGACCCTTTGGAACCATTATAAACCGATTTTGACTTTAATATAAAATAATATTTTGAGATATTCCTAAGGTGCCCCTCTCCTTCCTTATAAAAGGGCACCTCCTCCCCCTCCTCCTCACACCAATTTGAGCACTCAAGCTCGGCCAACCCCTGCCATTTTCTCCTCTAAACTTCCCTAGAATAATCCTAGAGGTCCTGGTCTTCTCCAAAGACCAATCTTAGTTCCTTAAGTGGAGGATTCAAAGAGGCGTTCCAAAGAAGAGGTAATATCCATTACCGATCTTTTCAATTTCTTTCTTCTTCAACTTCTTCTTCTTTAGTTGTTTCATGATGAAGTAATAACATCAGTATTACTTACATACTGATATGTTATTATAAATATGAAACAACCCTAATTCACCTTCTATCCATCCTACGGAAAAATGAAATCACCGCGCGTGCGTACGTACGGAATACCGTCTCCACGCCGTGGTGTAATCTATTTTACACCATAACCTTACAAGGATGGGTATAATGGTGTAATGAGTAACTAAATATGATTATTATGAAGTAATATTGATACTGAAATGATATATATATACTCCAATACAATTCCACGATCATAGGAATGATATCATCACTTGTGCGTACGTACGGAATACCGTCTCCACGATGTGATGCGACTCGTTCTACATGATCTTCATTTTGTAATGATTATATAAATGAATTGAATGAATGAATATCGTATATAATACACTAATACCATTATGGAAATGAATTATCTATAACCTAAAGATAAGAATAAGAATTTATTCGACAAAACACGCATAAGAACAAAAAGTTATAAAGACCTGAGTAACAAGTAACAATGAAATATTACTAACAAGAAGCTAATAATATGACCATATATGATATCATATAAATATGTATGATTCTGGAATAAGTCAATAACATTATTTAAACCATTATACAGGAGCTTCGGACACGTACAAAGCTAATCGGACCTAAGGTAAGGGAAATATCACAATATCACTTTTATCCGAGATTGTTTTTACTTTGGTAATTACTGGGGTGTATTTTATCATCCACATCCATGTTCCTTCAATATGTAATATTATTTCCATACTTCTACAATAGTTTATATCCAATTTTACCCTTCGGTAAGTTTTTAGTAAAAGATATTAAAAGAATCTTTTGTCGTTTTTCATACGAGGTACTTTTTGACTTTTCCGACAAAAGTACGAAGAATGTTTTTTTTAACTTATACGGCACGAACGGATTTCTACTGTTTTATAAAGCCTTATTTTAATGAAGCTTCCTCTAAAAGATTTCATGACTATTTTCAATAAAATCTCTTTCTTTTAAAAATTGCATGATGTTTTGTGAAAAGAAATTGATTTTGAAGAAGAAAGGATATTTTCCTCAAGAATTCAATTCAAGTGTTTTATCAAAATTATTTACCATCTAAGATAATAAAGGGTTCTGTTTCTATCCCTATTATTAAATTTATTTGATAATGTTGTGATTGAATTATTTTTATGAATTCCTTTGTCTTATATGAGTTGTTTTATGATGTCATGATGTTTAAGAATCCCATTTTTATTACATGGGTTATGCTATGATGTATGTTTTATGATTATGTGGCACACATAAGAAAGGATTAATTATAAGATGGGTGGGACCTATATCTCCCTCCAATGCATTGGGTAAAGATTTTATATCTCATGAGATAGACATGGCTGGAACGGAAGGTTATTTCGGTTCAGTGATACAGGACTGAAACGAGGAATGAACTCGGTTCAGAAAGGGACTTTGTCCACTAAGATAGTCTTGGAAATGAGTCATGACTAACAAGAAATGATTTTCCATGATTATGTGTGCATGCCACAAAGTTTCAAGTTTTATGTTATGATTATGGGGATCTCATTTTCAATTCTATGATTTATCCCATGTTAAGATATTATGATCTCTTTTGCAGGATTTGATTTTCATAAAGATATGATATGATTTTTATTTCCTTTATTTGCCCTTGCTGAGCATTTGAGCTCACCCTTTTATGTTTTCTTTTCCCCAGGATATATAAAGAAAGGTTTTAGGTAAAAAAAGGGAAGATCTTTATAGGAGATGTTGAAGATCTTTCACCACGATTAGAAGATTACGTTCCGAGTTTCCAAAGACACTAAACTATTACGATCCTTGTGTGTGTTTTTGTTATGTACTAAGTATTCCGCAAATGTAATGTAATGTCCATGTACGATAAGCTTCGGGTCTCTACAATCCTATTGACTGAAATTCATTGAGAAAAAAATTCAAACACAAAGTGTGGTTTCTAATATGATCATAAATAGGTTTGGATTCAAGTTCATTCATCTTCAAATAAATTTGTAGAAGGTTGGTGGATCATAATTTTCACATAAAATCACTAGTATCAATTGGAATATTTATCATCATATTTGTAAATCCAAATCATCAAAGCTTGACTAGAATCCCCTCTTTAGTTTCATTTTTTTTTTCATGAATTAATTTGGTGTGATTTTCATTTTTTTTCATTCTTGGTAATTTCACAATAAAATTATCAATGGCTCAACCTAAATCATATTCATGAAAAGGAAACCAATGAATTCAACCTTCACTTTAGTTTTATCCTCCATGGTTTGTTGTTTGATTAAGTTTCTTCTTTATTCAGTGAGATAGTGAACAATGTATTCTTTATAAAACCTAGGTCAGCTTCAATGGGGCTTGTGTATAATAGCATCAGATCTACTAAGGTTCATCTTCAATCAAACTAATGTATTGATTCTTCGTCTGATTGGAGTTCGACATCTCTTAACTTCTAAATCCACTTCTTTCCCATCCACAGTTGATTGTTTGATCTCCATCCATAGTTGGTTGTTTGATTGTATCCTCCTGGTAGGTATAGTGGATTTGTGCACATACACTTTATTTTCAATCTTGTGGTAACTTGGCATTGGTGTAACCTGGTAGGTTAGTGGTGTTGAAGATGCAGTCCATTGAAATCATTAGCCACGATAGCATGTATGAACTCCCACATGGTAAGTTGAAACTAGAAAATGAAGTCACTTATGAATTTTCCATTTTTCCATTCTTACAGTTTGTTGGGACATGATCAGTTGATTAAACTTCATATGGTCAGTTGAATTACCATGAATGTTGCATGGTCAGTTGGGTCTTTCATGTGGGTTGTTGGGACTTGGCCAAATTTTCACGTGGTATCTTAACACTTTCTTTCACAACAGCATTGAAATGATAAATGTAATATTAAGTGAAATATCAATTTCAATTGATAATTAAATAAAAAATTACAGATTAAAGAATATTACTATAATATGATATTAATAGAATTAAATCATGGAATAGTGAATGAATTAAAACCAAACTGAGAAATTATAATTTCAATGAATTTTTAATTAAAAATCACAAAAATTATTGTTACAAAAATTAATATTTAATTATGAAAACATGGAACATGGAAAATTTAATTCCAAAATCACCCCAAAAGATTATTTCATTTATCTTTCCACCAAAATGACTCAAAACGAATTTTCCTTGAAATACAATAATGTTAATCTAAGAACAATAAAAATATTTAGAACCAAAAAATTCATTTTCATTCAAATACTCAAAGAATAATTGTTCAAACATAGTTTACAAAAATTTATTTATTATCTATTAAAACAAATTTTCACCATTAATTAACTAATCAAAATGGATGTGAAAAAATGTATTAAAATAATGTCTCAAAAAATTCCACCACCCTCTAGAAATTGTACTCTTGGTATAAATGGTGATTTTTATTTTTTTTATAAAGTTTCTTAATATTTTTTTATTATCCTTACCAAGTTCAAATAAAAATATCATAATTAAGGAAAGTCATAGATTCATACATTATTAAAAATTACCATGTCTCCTATGTGAAAATATATCACAACCTAACATCAATCCAAATTAAATCCCCAGTTCTATGAGTGAAGACAAGTTAGATTTAACTGAAATTACAATTTTAACAAGAAATGCATTTAGTAATCACTCTCTCTAAGGTTCCTTAAACTCAATATCTATTTTCAACTTAATTTATGAAACTCAAAAGATTTTCTTATAATTCAATTTCCCTACTCATAATTTGGGTCTAATATTCCCCTCATCTAAATGAAATCATTTTCGACAATTAGGTATTTTATTTTATTTTTTACCATCCTTGAATTTGTAAATAATTTATTCAATTTAAAAATATATTTTATTTATCTACACACACACAGAGTGCCTATTGTCTTATAGATTAATTATAGGATCCCAATTGTTCATTTTACTCATGTTTCAAAAGACTTACATGACTATAATTTTTGTTGTCTATTTAAGGTGTTCTATTTCACAAAGTTCAAGTTATTAGGTTCAAGTTAAAACATCTAGTTTTCTCATCTTATAATTCAAATTCCACATAAATATATTTAGTCACACCCCATTATCTATTTCCTATGAAGAAAATCTATAAAAGAAGTGACAAAATCACTTAGAAATCATTCATATCCAACAATTTTAGAATCAATGTAATCCTCAAAACTAGCATTAAATCATTCTCCAAGTTCGGATGCATTGGATTTAATTTTTTAAAAAAAATTAGGGTCAAAACCCTTTTTTATTATGAAATAAAAGAGCTCTTTCTATCCGAGTAAAGGAAGACCCATTGCATAGCGCATAGGCCCAAGTCCAAGTGACCCGTGAACATGTCCTGAAGGCCCAGTGAAACATCATGTCTGCATTATTCTTCTTGTGTCACTAGCTACATGTGTCATGCTTGTGTCACAACCTTCATAGTAAATCCCCCAAGAGGCTTGTCAGGATTTGAACTTTGGTGTTTTAGAGGTAGGATTGCGGGATTTACAACTCAAGATTCACCCCAACTGCATTGGATTTCAATTTTCTAAAAACACATCAAAAACAAAAAAAGCAAAAAATATGCATATTTTATTTATAGATTATATCCTAAAATGGTTATTGAATGGGATGAAATTTAAATGGGGGGGGGGGGGGGGGTTGATGTGTACATCATTAAAACATTGTTTAGGCACATTTTAAGACCCCTCATTTGGACACTTGTGCCATTTCTATTTTTCCATTTTATCATTTTTTTGGGACATGGTCTGTTGAGTGTGTTTGATCATGATGGATGGTGGAAAAAACTACAGGGGTGAATAGTCTTTTACAATTTTATAATAAATAATTACGTAGAGTAATTTATTATATAAACCAATAGTGTGGTGTAGTGTTCAAGATATAGTGAAACAGATATAAAAAGGTTGATAAATTATTTTTAAAGTGGTCAAATCACCAAAATCCTAGTCCACTCATCAATATTCTCTAATCCACAATAATATTAGTGATAATAATGAAAAAAGAAATTTTAATGGTGTGA
Source organism: Viscum album (assembly GCA_963277665.1). NCBI lineage: Eukaryota > Viridiplantae > Streptophyta > Magnoliopsida > Santalales > Viscaceae > Viscum > Viscum album. Next base: position 130,807,721 of record OY728163.1, read on the forward strand.
TACCTATTATAGACTCAACCTTTTAAAATACCCAAAGTCATGACCTTGACTTTGTTCAGTAGTAACAACCTAGTTAGTACCTGATTTTTTTTCAAGAGTTACAACTCAGGAACATCATTTTGAGTGGTAGAATAACCAATTATGGCTTGATTTTGATTGAGAAAAGAATAAACAGACACGTACAACTACAGATAGTTAAAGAAAAATAAAATGATGAAAAAAAGAAAATAGTGAAATCATGAGAGATCAAGAAATTCTCAATACTATGTAGGTCATTGATCTTTGATCACTTTATTAGTATGGTTTTGAACGTTGAAGTTATTCTATGATCATAATGATGGAACAATGGTTATATAATTAATTCATTGTACATCAATTAAATTGTTCTTATCATAAGAATTCATAAATTCATCAAGATTAAAAGTAGAAGCCTTTGCATTGTATGGATTGATCACTTTGTATCAATGAATCACCAAAAGTCATCTTTAATCTCTTCGTGCATGAGTTTTCTAAACTTAACACTCCCTTACAACGGATAGAAATATATAAAATAATAAAACATGTCGTTACTTTTTAAAACCTCACGCATGATCAATAATAATGTTGACTCACTTGAATTCCTTCATTAAAGTAATTAAAGAAAATATAATATATTAGATAAAGTAAAATAGAGTTATTAAAATATTTAAAAAAATTAAAATGGATCTCATATAATTGCAGTAAATGAATAATTCAAAAATTAAAGAAAACTGAGCCTAAAATGAATAACAAGAAAATTATTAATTTTTCAAGAATTTCTATGATAATTTTTATTCAATAGATTATAACAAAGTCATTATAATTTTTATTTATTTTGAAAACCAATATAACAATTTCAAATTTTTAAATAAAGTTGTAGTAAGTTATTTTATAAAAATGACACTAAACGAGGTTGTCCTCAAAAATATACTCTATCTAAAAAATAATAAGTGATGTACTGATTGTGCAAGGCACAAACCTCATGGTTGATATACTTAGTGTGCGTACATGATCGGTATATTAACTGTGTGAACAAAATGGTCATGCGGTAGGTATACTAATGGTGTGACCAATTTTGTAGTGTGGTCAGTTGAAATAAAACATGCAGTCACCTAAACATATAAACATGTCTTGAGAAAAAATAATGCAAGCACGGTGGGTAAAAAAAAATATATTTCATAGAGTTAAAAAAATATTTCATATAGTAAAAACATATATTTGCAGTGAGTAAAAAATATTTAACACACATGGCAGATACTCACTGTCTGTTGCATATACATCATGGTTGGTAGAAGTTGCAACACATAGTGGGTTAAAATTAAGTCACGATCAGTTGGCCAAAGATTCATGCAGTAAGTAGTCTATTCATTGTAGGTTCCAAAATGATAATCACGGAAAGTACATAACCACAATAGGTTCCTCCTTAAATGTGTGGGGTAGATTTGAGGATATAATTGTTGCACGCTATTGGCGATATGTGTGTGGTCGAAGGTATGGTCAAGTGGATGAGAGCTTCTAATGGTCTAAGGGATGATGCAATGTCGCGTTGCAAGAATTAAAGTGAGAGAGCCTGTGTGTTTTCCAGAGTTATTGTCATAACAACATTCTGGATTCTAACAGAAACTCTCACCCAGGGATCTCTTTTATAAGAGGGCTTGCCCTAGAAATCATTCTGCATTTCCGATGCAAGATTCAGGTTCTCCCTTTCTTGCACAGAACATTCTACATTTCGGATGTGGGTATAAGGACCCAGCCTTAAAACATTACTTAATCTTGAATTAAATGAATAATTCACACTGAGGATCTTTTCATGTTTATATTTTTAGATAATTAGGACATAACTATTACATCTCAAAAGATTACAAAGTAGACACTTCTACACAATTTCCATTTTTTTAAAAAGACATGAACTCTTGAAAAAAAGAGTCATGTCAAGTTCCATGTTTAAGACAACATGACTTTTCCTTGATCTCATCCTTGACCCTATTCCACATTATGTCCTATGAAAAACATTTCAAAAACATGGGGTGAGCATAAAAAGCTCAGTAAGGGACACACAAAGAATGAAAACTGTTAGTTTTTCAAAACAACAAGTAATCCTTGAATACTTTAACATAAGTAATAATTTTTAACATTATGAAGTAGTAAATACTCTTCACTGAATAAAAGATCATTACTTACCCTTTTGTAACCAAAATATTACCATAAAACCCATGTAAAGAACACATAACATATAAAGGTAACTTGGGACATACACATACATAAATGGAATAACCATACGGTCGACTTCCACACATATCACTCATTAGAATAGCCATATGGATGAATTCCATACCCAATTCATTGGAGGTTATAATTTAACCACCCATCCTGGTATTCACGGAACCACCCGTCATTTGGTTTATCACATAACCACTCGTCAAATGACCATGTACCATTATAAAATCATAAAACAAATATAATGGAAAGAGAAAATTTCTACATTTCAAACACAATATATCACTTCAATATACTGACATAACAAATCCATTATCAAAACCATTTTCAATACCAAAATACATAAAAGAGTATATGGTATTTATTTTCTTTTAAAAACATTACGGCTTGTTAAAGAAGCCAAAGATCAAGTAGTACTCGCGGCGGCGGAAAGGTCATTGTCACAACGTACGTTTAAAGAAGCATTCCTTTTTTTAATTTAGTAAAATGCTTCATAGAAAAATATTCCCTTTGAATGAAATAAAATTTCAAAGGTGTTTAGAAAGCATATAAAAGAAAGTCTTGTATTAAAACCAAATATGTCTCGATGAATGGAGATTGAGACGAAGTCCCTTACCTCATATCAGACTTGACTTGATCACTCTTTAATCTCCTGGATAATAAACTAAATTTAATTTCTACTTGATTAAGAACCTTTTTAAAGTTTATTATTCCTTTTATATCACTTATTTCAATGTTATAAACATTATGTAATCATTAAAGTTAATAATGTTCGTTTTGTCGATATTTGGTACTTAAGTCAAAAATGGACTTCTTACAATTACATGTTGTTCATGTGGTCAATGGTTTATTATATCCAGAATGATATTAATGATTTGGATATCATATATATCATATATATCTAGTATATACATGTATTTATAATAGTACATAACATTTAGAGGTAAGAAATGAAATGAACCGTTCAAGGAGACGGTAAGCCGCACGTACGCATGAAGGCTACTTTCAATTTTGTTTCATATTTAATGGAATAAAATCACAATGACATAAAGGTAAATTATAATTCCAGTATAATATCATATATAATATTATTAAATCCATCCTTTATACGTTCCACATATGGCATTATCGATTCAAATCACTTTGAGGGGGCGGTAGTCCACATTTCCAAAAATGAAATTATCACATTTATCCATTATGGAAACCATAAAGGTATGCCATAAATTAAAAATTAATAAGAATAAGGAAAACATAAACATAATATATATCATATATAAATACAGTGACATCTTATTGGACAGCATGAAAGGTGTTAAGATAAGATTGAACAATCATCTTTTTGTGAGGCAGCAATTCTCCATCCACATAAACAGAATGTTATTTAACCATTAGACAGAGGTGTGTATAATTGTAGCTAGAATACTTATCATTACAACATCCTATTATATTTAAGATACTTATGTTGCTACAAAATAATGGAATAAAAATATTTTAGGGGGTTGGAGAAGTAAAATAAATCAAAAGAACATAAGAGGAGACATTACCTTTAAATCAGGTAACTCCTCTTGGTTTGAACCAAAAGGGTTTCTTGAAGAGCTATATGCCTAAGGTAAGGCTTATAGAATGTTGAGAAAGATATTGGGAGCTTATTTGAGTAGATTTTGGATGATTCAAAGGGCTTTAGAAGTTTGAGTAAGGGGTATAGGTGGGGGGCCTTTTATAAGAGGGAGGAGGGGAACTCTTGGAAATTCATGAAATGTTACTTTATTATGAAATGAGTTTCGGATTTTAAAGGTCCCACAATGATATATTTCTAAGATAGGGTGATAAGGGTTCGAAATCCACCCATACAATAGGTTTTAGACAACTGTAAGTCTTAGATTTTACATTATCATTTCATTTTATTTAAATCGTTCATTAATGAGTTAATCACTGCATCATCATGGTGTCATAAATAAATTTATTTATTTAATTTATAAAAATTATAAATAAAATAAAAATGTTGTAGGAAATATTTTTAGATTTATAAATATTTATAGTTAAAATTATAACTTGTATAACCCCATGTAAAAATTATTTTAGTAAAACAATACATGTTTGTGACATTTTTATTTTTACTTTAAATAAAAGGTATTAATGTCATTATCTTACCCAAGTGGATCCATGAGGTCCCATAAATTGACCCATGGATTTTCATGGTCTTCCATGACTCATAAAATAAGTGTAGGACACGTGTCAAGGTGATTTCATATTATTATAATATTATTTTTACCTTAAAGTACACTAATTACCTTTACTCGTGATTAATAAAATATAAAAGTTACTATTTACCAAAAAATTATTTTCATCCCATTGAACCAAATTTTACTTAATAATGACAACCATCTATGTCATATTTTTTAAATTCAATTCACAGAAGTGTTAAAGGTTTCTTTAAACGAAAAATTCAGTTTTTTAACTACCACTTAGTGGTTTCACTATTCATCAATAATTGAAGTTTTTCAGAAAAATACCAAAAAATTCACCGTAAGCTATATTTGATATTACAAATTAAAAAATGATGTCTATTTTTCAAAATTAAAAACATATAAGTTTCATTAATTAATTTAATAATTAATTACCGTTGTCAAAACAAATAGTGTGTTTTTAAGAAAGAATATATTTCAAAAGATTGACAGTAGTTTAAGCCCAATTTCAAAGTGAAATTAATTACAATGACCACCATTGGATTAAATGGTAGAAATATATTATAATTTCACTTTAAAAAAATTTTAAAATATAATCTAATCATATAAATAAATTATATTAAAATGAGGTTTTGAATTAAAATACAACATTTTTCACTTATTCATTAAAAATGAACTTTATCGAAAAAATAACAAAAACAAACACAAAGAAAATTTTGATGTCCCGATTCTAAAGAAGGATTTTATTTGGTCCAATAGAATGTATAATAGTGTCCAAAAGTATTTTTATGGAGTTTTCTCCATCAAAAGGTGATAAATCAGCCTTTTAGTGAATACTAGAGTATCTATGCCTAAAATGGAATTCTTTTCTTATTTTAAGCCTTTATCCTTTATTGGATAGATGTAAAAACATTTAACAAACTTATATAGTCATATATTATTTATTTCTATTCATTCCTGCCAATACAACAGCTACATGTTAACTACCATTTAAAATAATATTTTTATATTATTAGTGTACAACATAGGATTTCAAAGAAACTCGTTGTTGTGTATCGGGTATGCTATCAAACATAGAAACCCCTTTAAAGTAAAATTAATATTTAATTAACAAATATTAATAAATATGCAAATGTATTATTCTTTATTTACCTTGGATGTTACATCCTTACCCCCTTTTGGGAATTGCATCCTCGCAATTTTATTCACTTATCAAAATAAGATAGGGTATTTATCCCTCATAGAATTTTCAGGTTCCCACTTTCCCTATTCAACCATATGGTTTTTCCATAAAACATTTACCTGATAAATTACCTTATTTCGCAACACTTTCTCTCTTCGATCAATAATCTGGACTGGTTGTTCTTCATAAGACAGAGTCTCTTCCAACTGAACTACCTCTGGGCTCAAAATATGAGATGGATTTGGCATATACTTTCTCAGCATCGAAACATGAAAAACATTGTGTACCCGGGATAAACATGGAGGTAAAGACACTTTGTATGCAACTGATCCAACTTTCTCCAGGATTTCATAAGGTTCAATGTACCTCAGACTCAGCTTTCTTTTCTTACCAAAATGCATCACAATTTTCTATGGAGAAAATTTGAGAAAAACATGATCACCTACCTTGAAAGATAGATCCTTCCTCAGGTTATCCGCATAACTTTTCTGTCTGCTCTGAGTTGTTATCATGTGATTATAAATCAAATGAACTTTTTCTTCCATCTCTTCTACTAATTCTGGTTCCATCAGCTTCCTTTCCTCTACTTCATCCCAAAAAGATGAAGTTCGAAATCATTTACCATATAATGCCTCAAACAGAGCCATCTGTATACTGGAATGAAAACTGTTATTATAAGAAAATTCAACCAAAGAAAGATGTTGGTCCCAACTTTCCTGGTAATCCATCGTGCAAGCACGTAACATATCTTCCAAGGTCTGAATTGTTCGTTCTTACTTCCCATCTGATTGCAGATGAAAATATGTACTAAAATTTAATTTCGTACCCAATGACTTCTGAAGGCCTTTCCAAAAGATAGAAGTAAAACTGGGATCACGATAAGACACAATGGAGAGGGGAACTTCATGTAACCTGACTATCTCTGTATGATACAATCGAGAAAGTTGATCTAGAGATAAAATATCTCGAATAGGAAGGAAATGAGTAGATATAGTCAATCGATCAACAATTACCCAGATTGCATTATTACCTTGAGATGTATTTGGTAATCCTACAAGGAAATCCATGGATATATTTTCCCATTTCCACTCTGGCACCAATAATGACTGAAGCATCCCTTTCGGTAATGGTCACTCTACTTTGACCTTCTAACAAGTCAAACACTTCACAGTAAAATCAGCAATATCTCTTTTCATTCCATCCCACCCGCAATACTCCCCCAGATATCTGTACAACTTAGTACTTCTAGGATGAACTGAAAACGGGGAACTACGAGACTCACATAACAACTCATTCATCAACTGTGAATCACAAGGCACAAAAAATCTCTTATCAAACCTCAAAACACAATCATTATCAATGTTAAATTCAGGCAAATTACCATTCTAAACTAGCTCTACCTTTTTTTGCAACCCACTGTCTTTCTTCGGCGCTTGCTTAATTCTGTCTGATAGAGATGATCTCACTGACACATGAAACAAAACAGAAGAAATTCTTGCACCAACAACTTCTATGCCAAAGCTCATCAAATCAAAAAACCAAAGGATCTCGTTCCAAGTGTATCATAGTTAATAAAGCATTACTTTTTCGACTCAAAGCATCAGACACTTTGTTTACTTTTCCCAGATAGTTATGAATTGTACAATCGCAATCCTTGATTAATTACAGCCATCTCCTCTATCTCATGTTCAATTATTTCTGAGTGAATTTATACATTCAAATTTTGTGATCAGTGTATATTTCACACTTTATTCCATACAAATGATGCCTCCAAATTTTTAGAGAAAAAACAATAGCAGCTAATTTCAATTTATGTGTAGGGTAATTTAACTCATGAGTTTTCAAATAACTTGAAGCATAAGAAATTAATTGATAAATTTTCATAAGGACACAACAAATTCCCTTCATCGAAGAATAACTGTAGATAAAGAACTCACCATTTCTGGAAGGAAGCTCCAAAACTGGAGCATTCACTAATCTTCTTTTCAATTCCTGAAAACAATGATCACATTCTTTTGTCCAGATGAACTTAACACTTTTTCAAGTTAACTTAGTCATTGGACTAGATAACCATGATAATTGTTCAACAAACATGTGGTAATAACCTGCCAAACCAAGAAAACTATGGATCTCGGTTATATTTTTGGGTCTTGGCCATTCTTCAACAAATTTTGTTTTAGCAGGATCAACAGTTATGCCATTTTTTGAAACAATGTGACCAAGGAAAGAAATTTTTTGTAACCAAAACTCACACTTGCTGATTTTTCCATACATTACCTTTTTTTATGGTTTGCAAGATAACCCTTAACTGACTTCCATGCTCCTCTTTACTTTTAGAAAACACCAAAATATCATCAATGAACACAAACACAAATTTATCCAAGATCTCATGGAAAATTCTATTCATTAGATCCATGAATACAATAGCTGCATTGGTTAACCCAAAAGACATAACTACAAATTCAAAATGGCCATATCTAGTACAAAACGTAGTCTTTAAAACGTCTGCTTCTTTTACTTTCAACTGATGGTACCCCGACCTCAATTCAATCTCTGAAAAATACTGAGCTCCCTGGAACTGATAAAACAAATCATTGATATGAGGAAAAGGATACTTGTTCTTAATAGTGGTGTTATTCAATTATTTATAATAAATGAAAATTCTCATCGAACCATCTTTCTTTTGAACAAACAAGACAAGGTCACCCCATGGTGATGTGCTAGGTTGTATGAAACCTTTATCTAATAACTCCAGCAATTTCTTCTTTAACTCTAAAAGTTCAACTTGATCCATTCGATAAGGGGGTTTTGAAATTCGCTTAGAATCAGAAACTAAGTCAACATTAAATTCAACTTCCCGATCATGAATAATACCAGGAAACTCCTTAGAAAAAACATCAAGATACTCATTTACCACTGGAACATCATTAATCTGAACAGTTCCATTGCTTTCAACAATATATGGAAGGTAACATTCATTTCCTTCTTTTACTAGTTTCTCAACTTCCTGATATGTTATCAAAATCAAGGGTTCATTTTTGTAAGAAAACTGAAAATCTTTCTCAAAAGAAACTTCTTTAGCTCTATAGTCAATCTTAGCATGATAAACAGAAATCCAATCTATGCCCAAAATAACATCAAACTCTACTATAGTAAAAACAATAAGGTTTAAGGTAGATTGTTTCCGCACACAAGGATAGGAAGGTTCTTATAATTTCATTTTGTCTCAACGTTTCCTCTGGTTGTTTTTACCATAAGTTCATGATTCATATCTTGAGATGGAATTCCCAATTTACAAGAAAACTTCTCAGAAATGAAAGAATGTGTAGACCGTGAATCAAACAGCACATTGGCATAATCTGAACAAACAAACAGTTTACCTGATACTACTTCATTCGAGGGCCAAACATCTACTGAAGTAGTTGCAAAGGATTTCACCAACCCTTTCTGCTTGTAGTCTGGCTGCTTTCCCTCAGTTCAGTTCTTCTTTAGACACTCATTTTCATAATGACCCATTTCATTACACTTAAAACATCTTACCGTTGGATTTTCATTGCCTTCTTGATCATCTTCTTTACAGTTACGAGCAATATGACCAGACTTACCATGCCGAAATCATTTTCCAAACTTGTATAAACAATATCCAAGATGCCTTTTACCACACTTCTAACAGGATGGATATTTGGTTTTCTTACCTCCAGGCTTCTTTGATTAATTCTTTCCCTTTGCCTTCCAACTAGACCTCTTAATAATTTCATTGTCAAAGAACACCTAATCACCGGCAAACTCCATTTCCACCTTCTCTGCACATCGAACAAGTTTTTCATAACTTTTGAACTCACGAAAAGCTAAAGCCCTTCGATAATTTGGCTTTAACCCTGACTAAAAATGGTAGATTTTTCTATCAAGATCTCGTATGAAATTTGGAGCATACCTTGCCAGTCAAGTGAACTTTGATTCATAAGTAGCCACTGAGTAATCCTCCTGCTTTAATTCTAGGAATTGTTTTTCCATCCTAAGACGAACCACAATAGGAAAATATTTCTCAAGAAAAATTCCTTTGAATTCATCCTAGTGAAGATCATAAATCTCCTCACTATACCTGATATTTCTCACCATCGACCACCACTGATCAGCTTCACCTTCAAAATGGTAAATAACGAGACTAACCTTTTGATTTTCTGAACACCCCATGACATCAAAAATCTTCTCCAGTGCTTTAATCCACCCTTCTGCTAGCATAGGGTCAGATGATCTTCTAAATGATGGGGGATGTTGCCTCATTAAATGTTCCACCACTGCCATATTCCTCTACGGTTGATCTGGATGATCTCATGCATGGATACCACCATCATTTATAGCCCGAGTCACCACTTCCATAACTGCAAAAGACTGTTCAGTTCCAATTATGACCATCTCAGGTTGCTGATTTGGATGGTTGTCTTCCTCATGATGTCATCCCATCATAGCTACCTTGTTTCCTCCGCGGAAAACCATGTTGAACACATAAATATCTTAGGTCAAGCAACATGGTAATCTTTAAATGATATATCATTTCAATCATACCATAAATTAATTTACATACCTGAATTTAACAATGTTATAACTCTTAAATTGTTTAAACCGACCTCTGATACCAACTATAAGGACCCAGCCTTAAAACATTAGTTAATCTTAAATTAAAAGAATAACCCACATTGAGGATCTTTTCAAGTTTAGAGTTTTAGAGAATTAGTACATAACTATTACATCTCAAAATATTACAAAGTACACACTTCTACATAGTTTCCATTTTTTTAGAAAACATGAACTCTTGAAAAAAAGAGTCATGTCAAGTTCCATGTTTAAGACAACATGAATTTTCTTTGATCCCATCCTTGACCCTATTCCACATTATCTCCTATGAAAAACATTTCAAAAACTTGGGGTGAGCATAAAAATCTTAGTAATGGATACACAAAGAATGAAAACTGTTAGTTTTTCAAAACAACAAGTAAACCATGAATACATTAACATAAGTAATACTTTTCACCTTTTTGAAGTAGTAAATACTCATCACTGAATAAAATATCATTACATACCCTTTTGTAACCAAAATATTACCATAAAACCCATGTAAATAACACATAACATATAAAGGTAACTTGGGACATAAACATACATAAATGAAATAACAATACGGTCGACTCGCACACATATCACTAATTGGAATAGCCATACGGACGACTTCCATACACAATGCATTGGAGATTATAACGTAACCACCCGTCCTGGTATTCATCGAACCACCCAAAATTTGGTTTATCATGTAACCACCCATCAAATGTCCAAGTACCATTATAAAATCATAAAACAAATATAATGGAGAGAGAACATTTCCACATTTTAAACACAATACATCACTTAAATATATTGACATAAAAAATCCATTATCAAAACCATTTTAAATACCAAAATACATAAAAGGGTATATGGTATTTATTTTCTTTTAAAAACATTACGGCTTGTTAAGGAAGCCAAACATCAAGTAGTACTCGTGGTAGCAGAATGGTCATTGTCACCGCGTATGTTAAAAGAAACATTCCTTTTTGTCCTTTAGTAAAACGCTTCATAGAAAAATATTACCTTTGAATGAAATGTAAATTCAAAGTTGTTTATATAGCTTATAAAAGATAGTATTTTATTAAAACCAAATATGCCCCAATGAAAGGAGATTGAGACGAAGTCCCTTACCTCATGTCCGACTTGACTCGATCGCTCTTTAATATCCTGAGTAATAAACAAAAGTTAATTTATAACTGATTAAGAACCTTTTTCAAGTTTATTATTCCTTTTATATCACTTATTTCCATGTTATAAACATTATGTAATCATTTAAGTTAATAATGTTCATTTTGTCGATATTTGGTACTCAAGTCAAAAATGGACTTCTTACAATTACATGTTGTTCATGTGGTCAAAGGTTAATTATATCCAGAATGATATTAATGATTTGGATATCATATATGTCATATATATCCATCATATACATGTATTTATAATTGTACATAACATTTAGAGGTAAGAAATGAAATGCACCGTTCATGGAGACGGTAAGCCGTATGTATGCATGAATGCTACTTTCATTTCTATTTCGTATTCAATGGAATAAAATCACAATGATATAAAGGTATATTATAATTCAAGAATAATATCATATATAATATTATTAACTCCATCCTTTATACGTCCCAAATATGTCATTAACGATTCAAATCACTTTGAGGGGGTGGTAGTCCGCACTTTCAAAAATGAAATTATCGTGTTTATCCATTATGGAAACCATAAAGGTATGCCATGAATGAAAAATACAGAATCATAAGGAAAACATAAAAATAATATATAGCATATATAAATACAGTGACTTCTTAATGGCCACCATGAAAGGTGTTAAGATAAGATTGAACAATCATCGTTTCGTGAGGCAGTAATTCTCCATCCACAGAAATAGTATGTTCTTTAACCATTAGATGGAGGTGTGTGTAAGGGTATCTCGAATAATTCTCATAAAAACATCCTAGTATATTGAAGATACTTTTTTTGTTTCAAAATAAAGGAATAAAAATATTTTAGGGGGTTGGTGAAGCAAAATAAAACAAAAGAACATAAGAGAAGACATTACCTTTAAATCAGGAAACTCCTCTTGGTTTGAACCAAAAAGGTTTATTGAAGATATTTATGGCTAAGGTAATGCCTCTAGAATGATGAAAGGGATATTGGGAGCTTATTTGAGTAGAGTTTGGACGAGCCAAAGGGCTTGAATAGTGTGAGTAAGGGGGTAGAGTTGGGGGTCTTTTATAAGAGGGAGGAGGGGCACTCTTGGAAAGTCATGAAATGTTATTTTATTATGAAATTCGTTTCGGATTTTAAAGGTCCCACAATGATATATTTCGAGGATAAGGTGATAATGGTTCGAACTCCACCAATAAAATAATTTGTATACAAGTGTAATCCTTAGAATTTACATTATCTTTTCATTTTATTTAAATCATTCATTAATGAGGTAATCACTGCATCATCATGGTGTCATAAATAAATTTATTTACTTATTCTTTAAAAATTATAAAAAAAATGCAATGTTGAGGAAATAGTTTTAGATTTATAATGAATATTTATAGTCAAAAATATAACTTGCATAACCCCATGTAAATTTTTTTTTAGTAAAATAATACATGTTTGTGACATTTTTATTTTTACTTTAAATAAAAGGTATTAATGTCATCATCTTACCCAAGTGGCTCCATGGGGTCCCATAAATTGACCCATGGATTGTATTGGTCGGACATGACTGATCCAATAAGTGTATGACACGTGTCAAGATGATTCCATATTATTATAACATTATTTTTACCTTGAAGTACACTAATTACCTTTAATCACGATTAATAAAACTTAAAAGTTACTATTCACCAAAAAATTATTTTCATCCTATTGAACCACATTTTACTTAATAATGACAACCATGTATGTCGGATTTTTTAAATTCAATTCACAGAAGTGGTAAAGTCTCGTTTAAATGAAAAATTCAGTTTTTTAACTACCGCTTAGTGTTTTCACTATTCCTAAAAAATTGAAGTTTTTCAGAAAAATACAAAAAATTCCCCCTAAGCTATATTTGATATTCCAAATTCAAAAATGATGTCTATTTTCAAAAATTCAAAACATATAAGTTGTATTAATTAATTTAACAATTAATTACCATTTTCAAAACAAATAGCGTGTTTTTAAGAAACAATATATATTAAAAGATTGACACTAGTTTATGTCCAATTTCAAAGTGAAATTAATTCTCATGACCACCATTGGATTAAATGGTAAAAATATATTCTAATTTCACTTTAAAACCATTTAAAAATATAATCGAATCATATAAATAAATTATATTAAAATGAGGTTTTGAATTAAAATACAACATTTTTCACTTATTCATTAAAAATGAACTTTATCGGAAAAATAAAAAAAACATACACAAAGTAAATTTTGATGTCCCGATTCTAAAGAAGGATTTTATTTGGTCCAATAGAATGTATAAGAGTGACCAAAACTATTTTTAAAGAGGGTTCACCATCAAAAGGAGATAAATCGACCTTTTAGTGAATATTTGAGCATCTATGCCTAAAAATGAATCATTTTCTTATTTTAAGCCTTTATCCTTTATTGGATAAATGAAAAAACATTTAACAAACATATATAATCATATTTTAGTTATTTCTATTCATTTATTCCAATACAACGGCTACGTGTTAACTACCATTTAAAATAATATTATTATATTATTAGTGTGCAATGTTAGATTTCAAAGAAACTCGTTGTTGCGTATCGGGTACGCTATCGAACATAGCAACCCCTTTAATGTAAAATTAATATTTAATTCAAAAATATTAATAAATATGAAAATGTATTATTCTTTATTTACCTGGTATGTTACAGTGGGATTTTGTTTCAAGTACCTGACTTTGAAAGACTATAAAATACAAACTATAAGACCAATATAAATGAAACTTAAAACATGAATTAAACATATAAGAAATAGTTGAAAATAAAAATAATTTTGTAAAAAATGTTTATGAATAATAATTTATAAGCTTTTAAAACCACCAACTTGAAACTTAAAAATGTATCAAGTACGTGGCTTTGAAAGACTATAAAATACCAACTATAAGACCAATATAAATGAAAGAGAAAACATGGATTAAACATATAAGAAATAATTAATAATTAATTAGTTAACTAGTAATATAATTATTAATTATTTAATTATTATTTAATTAGTAATATCATTATTAATTATATAATAATTAATTAGTAATTTAATTATTAATTATATAATAATTAATTTGACATATAATTATTAATTATATAATAATTATTTAGTAAATTCTTTATTTAATTATTAATTATATAATAATTAAATAGTTAATTTGTAATATAATTAATAATTATATAATAATTAATTATTTAATTAGTAATATAATTATTAATTATATAATAATTCATTAGTTAATTAGTATATGTGTAATATAATATATTATTATAATTCTTCATTAAAATTATTAGTTATTAATTATTAAAAATTAATTATATAATAATTAATTAGTTAATTAGTAATATAAATATTAATTATATACTAATTAATTAGTTTATTAGTAATATAATTTTTTATTATAATTATAATTATTAGTTAGTAATTATAATTAATAATTATATTACTAATTAGAATTAATAATTATATTACTAATTATAATTAATAATTATATTAATAATTATAATTAATAATTAAATTACTAATTAACTAATTATTTGTTATATAATTAATAATTATATTACTAACTAACTAATTAATTATTATATAATTAATAATAATAAAACTTTAAAATTATAATGAGTAATTATAATTAATAATTATATTACTAATTAACAAATTAATTATTATATAATTAATAATTTCAAATTATAATTAGTAATGAAATTAATAATTAACTAATTAATTAGTATATAAATAATAATTAATAATTAATAATTAATAATTAATAATTAATAATTATATTATTAATTAATCATTGCATAATTAATACTTATATTACTAATTAACTAATTAATTATAATATAATTATTTTACTAATTAACTAATTAATTATTATATATTAGTAATTAATAATTATAATTAATAATTATATTACTAATTAAAAAATTAATTATTCTATAATTAATAATTACTGATTATAATTAATAATCATATTATTAATTATAATTAATAACGATATTACTACTATACTAATTAATCATTATATAATTAATAATTATATTATCGATTAACTAATTAATTATTATATAATTAATAATTTTTAATTTTTAATTATAATTACTAATTATATTACTAATTAATTAATTATTTATTTTAAAATAAATAATTATATTACAAATTAACTAATTAAATAATATATAATTAATAATTAATAATTATAATTAATAAATATATTACTAATTAAATAATTAATTATTATATAATTATATTACTAAATAACTAATTAATTATTATATATTAGTAATTAATGATTAATAATTTTATTAATTATTAACTAATTAATAATTATATTACTAATTAACTAATTAATTATTAACTATTTATTATATATTTAATCTATGTTTTACGTTTCATTTATACTGGGCTCATAGTTTGTATTTTATAGTCCTTCAAAACCATGTACTTGAAACATTTTTATGTTTTATGTTGGTGGTTTTGAAAGCTTATAAATTATTTTTCATCAACATTTTTTTACGATATTCTTTTTATTTTCAACTATTTCATGTATTTTCAATGACTTTTTTATGTTTCATTTATATTGGACTTATAGTTTTTATTTTATAGTCTTTAAAAGCCACGTACTTGAAACATTTTTAAGTTTCAAGTTGGTGGTTTTGAAAGCTTCTAAATTATTATTCATAAACTATTTTTACGAAATTATTTTTATTTTGAACTATTTCTTATATGTTTAATTCATGTTTTATGTTTCATTTATATTGGTCTTATAGTTTATATTTTATAGTCTTCAAAATTAAGGTACTTGAAATAGAATCCCAAATCGGAAATGCAGAATGTACTGTGCAGGAAAGGGAGAACCTGAATCTCACATCATAAATGCATAATGATTTTCAAGGAAAGACCTCTTAAAAAAGAGAGCCATGGGTGAGGGTTTCTTTCAGAATTAAGACTTTTGTAATGACAGTGCTGCTGGATATTCAATAACAGATAAATTCTGTTAAATTTTTCTTGTTATATATATATATATATAAACAAAACAAAACAAATAAAAATTTAAAATTTAAAAATAAAAAAAATAATTTTGTTGGATGCGTGAACGGGGTTCACACATCCTTCATAAAGTTTACAAAGGATGTGTGAACCCCATTCGCGCTTCCTGGCATGGGTAGAGGCATGAATGGTGTTCACACATCTTTTATGATGTCTACGAAGGATGCGTGAACCCCGTACACGCATCTCTCCGCGCCGAAGATGCATGACTGGGTTCACGCATCTATGAACCCATTTTTAAAAATAGTTGAAACCATATCCTTTTTCTATAATTTTTTTTCAAAAACCCACTTATATAAAAAAACGCTTTATGTATGGGATATTTAGGAGCATGATCACGTTGAGCCAAGATGGAATCTCTACGAGAGGGCGCTTTCGAGCAGATTTTAGAGATAGAATTTTCAAGAAGAGTGAATCTCATGCGTGGGATGCTCGGTCCGTCTTATACCATGGCATCATGCTGCATGAAGAGCTTTCTCGGATGTACAGATGATGTCACAGAAGCTGGTGCACGCTGTGATATTTGATCGAACCTAGTGGTTCTACGGTTTCAGTTAGATGAGAAGACATCGCTGAAGAAAACATGCACGATTTGAGAATAAGTTGATTAATAGAGGAGAAGTTAGTATATATATATTGTATATTTTATATATAAGATCAGATATATATCTAAACATTTAAAATTACAAAAAAAACACAACAATGCTTTTTAGACAAAAAACCTATCACAACTAAAAAGTTTAAAACAAGATATACCAAATTAAAAGACTCATGTGATTAACATTTAAAAATTATTAACACATATGTCAATGAAATAAAACACTTACATTTAAAGAATATCAAAAATATTAAAACAATTCAAACAATAACATATGTCAAAAATGATTACATTATATAAAAAACAAAACAAAATGAATAATAATGTGTGGGAAAAAATTTTAAACTGTTAACATATATCAATTAAAAAAATAAAAATATAAAACTTTAAAAAATTTAAGTTTAAATGCAATTAAACATTAATTCTAGAAATATAAATCATAATAAAAATTAATTTCATATTCAATAATGATTTCTAAATAATGATATTTATAATGAATATATATAAAAGAATTAATTTTTCAAAGTATCAATAAATAAGTAAAAAAGGTTTTTGTAATTTAATAAATAAAATAAAATAAATATAGAATTTACAAAACTAACAATCTCTCCCACTAAAAATCTCTCCCTTTTTACCAGGAAAGTCCAGTCAGAGGATGAATCCTCTAACTAAAATTCAAATAAAAGGAAAAAGTACTCCAAGAGAGTGGACATGGTAGACAACAATTACCCACATCCATCAAAAGTGAAGCTACATATCATAATATGATAAGTCATTTTCATATGCATATTTATCCATAGTGTCCCATTCTTATTGAAAATTACCTTGATTTAAGATCTTGATAATAACATCATTGACCCTCCTTGACAACAAAGAGGGGGTCTAGTAGACATGGTCTTTGGCATGTTATATTAGTCCTTCCTCAACATTCACTTCGAGGGGACAAAGGTGAAGCCCTCATTGTCAAGCAGTTTTTTCCTTTCATACACAACAATATCTTCTACTACACATATACCCTTTAAAAGCATACAAAATGGATTTTAATAGTGCTACAAAGTGATGTTAATCGCAAAGATGATAATGGTGGGAGGGTCCCCTTTATCACCACTAAAAAGAACTGAAAATGGGGGTTCTTTATCCATGCAAAAAATGATAATAAAGGACCACATTTATCAGCATTCGAAATAGCACTGATAAAGGCCTTGCTGGTTGAAATGTGCTATTAATATAACACACCTATCAAAAACCTACAAAAACTTGTAATTTCAAACAATGATATAAACAATTAATGTGACACCAGTAATACAAAAATGTAGACCCATGTTATATAAAAAAACAATACTATATACTTTCAAAACAATATTTTATATAATCACATATACAATTATCCAACAAACCCTACTATAGATAATGCTATTACCACTGCTAGAAAAAGATTTTAACAGTGCCAGAAAAGCACTATTAATCTTACTAAAGATAAATGGGTCCCCCTTTAACAATTCTTCTAAAGAGTGTCCTTTATTCGTGCTAAAAAAGCAGTGATAAAGGAGTCATTTATCAGCACTCAAAATAGTGCTAATAAATTTGGGACTTTATCATTGCTCTAAATAGAACTGATAAAGGGACCTTTATATGCACTCTAAATAGCACTGATAAAGGCCTAGGTACCTATGATGTGATGTTTATATAACAACACACCCACTAGTAGCACCTACACATATAAACAGAACACCCACCACTAGGACTTTCACAGCACACACACACCACCTACACAAAATAGCACCTTCACAATGCACACAAGAACAAAGAAGCGCACATAACATCTCACATAAGGGTTTGGAAAACAATGTTATATACATTTCAAACAATGTTTCATCCTTTGACATCTGTGATCCCTTCTCAAAAATGTCTGATCATGGTATTAGTTGCTGAACAAATCATCTCCACTCATGCAAAAGGTTCCACCTATATAGGAAAATATATATTATGTTAGTAATACAATAACAACCCAGCTCATTATTACACACTTAACCATGATTTATTACATAAAATATTTACTTGATACAACATAGAATATCGAGAGGTATAGTGTCTTTGGGGCTTAGGAACATAACATAACGACTTAAAACATGAAACACAACATATTTATTGAAAACTTTCTTTACATGACCACTACATTCTCTCGTACTTAGCATTTCATGGGATAACTTGAGAACATGCATAAGAAAAGGGTGAGCTATAAAGCCCAGTAAGGGAGTAAACAAGGAATAACATTAATACTACAATACATGTTAGGAAATAGGCATATCAAAGGAGCATAAAAGAAACACTATCATAAAGGAATGACATAGCATGATTATCATAACATGGAAATGTGGCAACAACACTTAACATGGTATTAGCATGAGTTAAGGCTCATTACACATGGAGCATGATTAAACCCTCAATGTAATTTAATTAGCATTAGTAAACTCTCATTTCACTTAACGTATCCTTATACTAATCTTTACCCAATGCATTGGAGTGCTATCAGGGTGCACCCTTCTTAAACATTTCATTTCATGCATAAGTGTGCCACATAGATCATACAACATAGAATCATTAAAGATAATAATTTATTCCATGATAAAGGAATATTGAATTCATACATGAAACTATATAATCAATAATTAAACATGCATAAAGGTGAATAGCCTTGATAGAGAAATGGGCATGGTATTCACGACATAATGACTTTGTCTTGGGAAATCACAGTGCAATTTTTGCAACACAACAACGTGACATAAGAATTCATAAAAATGGATGATGAGAGAGAAAGGGTTGTCTCATCATATGTACATGAAATTGATAGTAAGGGGATCATATATAAACATGACCCAACACATTTAATGTAATTTTAATTCATAATACAAAAGAATTTCTTGAATGTAAATGTGAAAAGATAAATTCTTTATGGAATTTCTGCATGGTAATGAGTGTACATGAGAGGCATTAATTAGAGACAAAGGGGTATATAATCATTAAAAAATAAGGAGGGAATTATTGGGGAGGTGTGAAATCATACCCCAACATTTTTAATTTAAGAGATAATGGTATAGAAACATAAAGAAACTTAGACAAAAATGAGTGAGGAAGAAATCCCTTACTTGGAAGTGTAATCTCAAAGGCTTGAGAGAGGCTTGGAAGAGGTTTATTTGGAGCATGGGGAACCTTGGGAGGATTCTAGAGAGATTATTCCATAGTTTGTTCGATCTCCAAAGGTTTTTTGTGAAGAGAAAGTGGGATCTAGGGTGGGTTTATATAAGAAAGGAGAGAGAATGTTTTATTATTCATGTTTTGGACACCACACATTAAACTAATCAAAACCACAAACCATACCATGGATTTTGCCCATGGTTTTTTCCAAAGGGTATTGGAAAACAAAATTTCATAATTCCAATGTCTGAACTTCTTAAAATATTAGGCTTTCTTATGTAGAGGTGAGTCACACTCAAAGAAATCAATTTAAAAAGTTAAAATGTTTTCTATGTCTTGGAGGGTCCACTAATGCTTTGTAAAATAAATAAATAAAACCTAAAATCACATTATTTTAATGGTAAAACATATATTTGAAAAAAATAATGTTTATAGTATTTTATTAAATCACTATTGGGTCATTATGATGTCATAAAACACATTATATATTTAAACGGTATTTAATTTTTACCCAAAAATTCGACTATCTACGAAAATTATGAAAAATTCACCGTTGGATAATTTTGATGTCTCGATTCCAAAAAAAAATCATTTTATCTAAAAATAATTATAAATATGTTAATTTTTAATTTTAAAATAAAAATTGACATTTATCGAAAATTCATGGGTTTTGATAAAAACAGCTTTCAAAACTTAATAAAAATCACAATTGTATTCATCAAAATTATATGATAATTTATATTTAATAAAAATTAATTTAGAAATAATATTTTATTGAAATATTATTTAGTTAAAAAATACATTAATTCATAAAAATATATTTCTTAATTGAATATTAACTAAAAATTCTATTTTTGATTTAAAAACTATTAACAAAGTAACAATAATAAAATGAATGTATATTATCTATAAAAAAATAATGTACATAATCATAGTTCTAGGGTATTGTTACATAACCCCTGATAACACCTGCATAAAACTGAAAGGTATGTTTTGTGATGGTGACAGACTCTTGGGGTGGGTCAGATAACATTTCTTGTGTGGTAATCTCTATCAACTTCCACATCTCCCATGTACGGTTCCGTTCGAGCTTAAGATGATGAAACTTGAGTTGGGCTTGGTCAAGAGTGAAGCCCAATGGTGCCATCTCCTTTTCGATCTATGATAAATTGGATTCGTATGGAGAAATTCTACTTGATGAGGCCATCGTTTCCTTTGTCTGAGTAAATTGTATTTGTTAAAGCCCTATATTTATACTAACCATGTGATCACTATTCAACAACTATATTAGCAACGATCACAATTCTTAATGGTATTTTAAATATCCAAAAACATAAAAAAGGAAGTTCATATGTTATATAATCATCTAACATAATAAGACATTTAATTAGATCAAGAGGAATTTTCATTGATAAAATTTTGGGTCATTATAATCTTCCCCCTTATGAAATTTCACCCTCGAAATTTCCTTTTCCCATGCTAAAACAGATTCGGGTAACTCTGCTTCATCGCTTCCTCTGATTCCCACATATCTTCTTAAAACATGTGGTTTCTCCATAATACATTCACAAGGGGAATTGTCTTATTTCATAGAACTTTTTCCCTCTGATCTAAGATCTTCAATGGATTCTCTACATAGGATAGGTCATTCTCCAATGGTACCATCTATAGATTGAGTAAATGCGATGAGTTAGGTATATACTTCCTCAAGAGTGATACATAGAATACATCATGTACTTGAGATAGGTTTGGTGGGAGTGATAGTCGATAGGCCAATGCTCCAATGCGATCAAGGATCTCAAAAGGGCCGATATACCTTGGAATAAGTTTTTTCTTCTTCCCAAATCTCATAACTATCTTCCACGGTGATATGTGGAGGAATACTATGTCTCCAAAATCAAACTCTAGGTATCTTCGATGATTGTCAACATATCTCTTTTGTTGACACTGAATATATTTAATGTACTACTAGATGGTCTTAACCTTCTCCGCCATTTCTTCGACCATTTCCAGACTTAAGAGTTTTCACTCCCCAACTGCATCCCATCATGCTAGTGTTCTGCACCTCTTCTTATATAGGGCTTCATAAGGAGACATTTGTATGATTGAATGAAAATTTTTATTGTATGATAACTCAATAAGAAGAATATGTTGATTCCATCCTCATTTGAAGTCTATTGAGAACACTCTCAACATTTCCTCAAGTGTTTGGATAGTCTGCTCAGATTGGCCATCAGTTTGAGAATGATTGGCCGTACTGAAGTTAAGCTCAGTATTCAGAGCATGTTGAAGACTCTTCCAAAACAAAGAATTAAATCATGGATCTCGATCGGATACAATAGATAATGGTACTCCATGTTGTCTTACCACATCTCTGATGTACATTTTTGCCAATTAATCTAGTGAGAAATCCTACCAAATTACAATGAAGTGTGTAGTCTTTGTAATATGATCCAAAATAATCCATATAGTATTGTTTCTTTTGGATATCTTCAGAAGTCTAGTGACAAAGTCCATGGTGATGTTCTCCCATTTCCATGCTGGTATGGGTAATGGTTGCATCATCCCCTTAGACTTCTGCCTCCCAGACTTCACTTGCTGACATACCAAGCACATTGATGTATACTCAATGATCTCCTTCTTCATGTTATCCCACCGATAATGATCTTGGAGATCTCAGTACATCTTTGTATTCCCTAGGTGAATGGAGACGTTTGAACTATGTGACTCATCCAAAAGTTCTTTTTTCAACTCCAAATTTAATGGAACCCATATTCTTGACCCAAATCTCACAATTACTTCTTCATTGGCATTGAAATCCAGGGATTTCCCTTTTCTGATAGTTTCCACCTTCTTTTGAATTCCCACATCATCCTTTTGATCATCCTATATCCTTTCCAAAAGAGACGGTTGAGAAATAATTTGAGAAATCATTAATTATGTTCCCTTCTTTATGATTCCCATGTCTATATTCATCAAATCTAAAAATATTGGATCGTTTTCAATTCATATAGATGATAGAATTGATGGGTCATTCCTACTTAGATCATCTGCTACCTTGTTCGCTTTCCCAGGGTTGTAATGGATTGAGAAGTCATAGTCTTTGATTATCTCTAACCATCTTCGTTGGTGCATGTTCAACTCTTTCTGTGTGAATATATACTTGAGGATTTTTTGGTCTGTATATATTTCACACTTCTCACCAAAGAGGTAATGTTGCCAAATTTTTAATGTGAATATCACTATAGACAACTTCCGATTAGGTGTTGGATAGTTTTTCTCATGAACTTTCAATTGACTTGAATCATAGGCATTGACTTCATCATTTTTCATCAACACATAGCCTACCCCCTTCTTCAAGGCATCACTAAATACCATAAAAATATCTCCACTTGTGGGTAGTGTCATCATGGGAATATTGATAATCCTCCTTTTCAACTCCTTGAACCTATCTTCACATTCATCATTCCAAGAAAACTTAACTCCCTTCCGAGTTATCTTGGTAAGAGGTTTTGAAAATCATGATAAATTTCTCACAAATCGGTGATAATATCTAGCTAAACCTAGGAAGCTACATATGTTCATTATAGATGTTGTCCTCATTCATCCCTCAATTATAGTTGTATTGGAGGGATCCACATATATCCCATTTCTTGTAATTATATGGCATACGAACGAGACATCCTTCAATCAGAACTCACACTTGTTGTACTTTGCATAGAGCTTCTCCTTTTGTAAGGTCTCTAGTACAGTTCTTAGATACTTCTGATGCTCCTAATTGGTTTTGGAGTATATTATAATATAATCTATAAGACTACCAAAAATTTGTTGAGGTAACCTATAAAGACTCTATTCATCAAGTCCATGAAGATTTTTGGAGCATTAGTGAGTCTGAAAGGCATTACTATGAATTCATAGTGTTCGTACCTTGTACAAAAAGTATTCTTGGGGATATCCTCCTTCATCACCCTTACTTTGTAATATCCCGACCGCAAATAAACCTTGGAGAAGTATTTTGCTCTTTTTAGTTGGTCGAACAAGGCATCAATTCGTGGTAGAGGATACTTGTTCTTTATCACGATTTTTTTGATCTTGTGATAATCAATGCAAAGGCGCATTGACCCATCAGTCTTCTTGATGAAGAGGAATGGTGCACCCCATGGTGAAGCACTTGGGAATATAAACCCGTTATCCTGATTATCCTGTAGTTGTTTCTTCAGCTCTTCAAGCTCCACAACAGTCATTCTATATGGAGTCTTGGATATTGGAAACTCCCTAGGTATAAGGTCAATTCAGAATTCAACATCTCTTCCTGGAGGAAGACCAGGAAATCTCTCAGGAAACACATCAACAAATTCCCCCACAATAGGCATGTCTTCAAAGATGTTTTTTTCCTTAGACTCAATCATCTAAGCCAAAAATGCGTGCTCATGGAGCTGTAATATCCAAGTTTGAGATGATGGTGCTAAAGAAGATTCATCTTCCTCCTTGAAATTGTATAGAATCTGGGGTTGATTCTCCATATAAAGAGTGATTTCCCTCTCATGGAAACTTATGTTGGCTCTATATAAGGAAATCCAATACATGCTGAGAATTGAATCAAATTCTACTAGAGGGAGTATGATGAGGTTTTCCGAAAAGATCAATCCATAGATTGTGATCTGGGAGAAGTATATTAATGTGATGCAATGATTTCCACATTTTTCGTACTCACCTACATCATTAATTCTATGATTTCTGGTGGTTTTGGGATTGTTCTAATAAAATTTTCGGATACAAAAGAATGTGTTTAACTAGAATCAAAAAGTACGTTCACTATTATTGAATGAATAACTAGCATACTTGTCGCCACATTCTTGTTGGGGTTCACTTAAACAGTAGTGATGGAATAATCTTTCCCATGATTCCTTGGAGGATGTTGGTTGCCTCCGAAAACCCTTGTCTTAGGGAACTGATATGCAAGGTGCTCAGGTTCTTTGTAGTTAATACAATTAATAATGCATTGAGGGTCTAATGGAAAATTCCTCTCCTCGGTCACAGCAATTGGTTTTTCTTGTCGGTAGTTAATGGCTAGGTTCTTTTTTCTTTCACACCTAATGCATTTCCTCTTCCCCTTAAGGAAATTTCTAAGGTGCTTCTTTCCACACCTTTGGAAAATAGGGTGCTGGATATTCTTGGAAACATTGGATTTATCCATCGAACCACCAGAATTTAAATCCACCTTATTCTTCGTATCCCGATGATATCCTTGAAATTCATCGATCTCTATTTCGACCTTGAGGGCACATCAGAAAATTTCCTCATAGCTATAAAAGCAACGGATCGCCAAGGCTTTTTGTTGGCTAGGTTTTATCCCACAAAAGAAGTAGTCAACCTTGAATTCGGGGGTAATGACAAAGCCAGAGGCATATCGTGCAAGCCTTGTGAAGTTTTCTTCATACGCTCTAATGGATTCGTTGTATTTTTTTATTAAGGGAAAGGAAGTTCCTTTCAATCTTAAGTTTGGGGGGTGTGAGGAAAATATTTATCGATTTTTTTTTTCAGAAATCCTTCTATTACAATTCCTCTATCTCCTTTTCAGGCTTCATATTTTTCATCAATTCCAACCATTGATCGGCTTCACCCTCTATACAATAAGAATCCAGAAGAACCTTCTCTTGTTCAAAACATTGAAGGATAGAGAAGATATTTTCAATGGATTTGATCCATTGTTTGGAAATTGAGGGATCAAATGATCCATTAAAATTAGGAGGCCTTTGTCTCATGAAGCTCTTGATTGAGACTTTTTCTTTCTTAGGGGGGGGTTTGAATGTTATTCATGACCCATGTTTCTATTCAATACATGAGTTAACTAAGATATTATCATGACAATGTTTGTGATCCCCACTCCCATTGGATTGGGCATCTCATTAAAATAGTCATCACATTGATCTTCACATCAGTTGTTAGCCCGAGTCTTCCTATTACCTGCAATTGGATGGAATAAAAGTAAAGTTTGTGGTAACACATAAAGGGTAATCTAAGGAAAAAAATTATTGACTTCTAAAAATCTTTTATTTCCTTAAATTTTGAATCTATAGGTTTCAATGTATGTTATCCATGATCTACTTCCCAATATATATTCTTAAGGGAATTTTCTTTATTCCCTTAACAAAGGTTCATACTAAGCTTGTGAATTTAAAAAATCATATCCCCTGGGAGTGTCATAACAAAGAGTGTATCAAGGCCTGTTGTTGGGTACCAGGATACCCCGGGTCAAGCCTGAAACTCCTTGTCGGAGTTTTCACTCCTAGGTACATATGTGCTAGAGCCGCCTCTACCTGCTCACATCCATACAGGGATGTATTTTCTAGATAAACCACTTAATCAATACTCACCAAAATTTAGGGATGTTTTTATTATACTTATTTTTATCTCTATGGATTCTCTAGGGTTTTCTAATTCTAATCCCAAAAATAACTAAACCTATCATTTCTTACCAACTATAACGACCTTTGTCTTTTTTACAAACTTAAACATGATTTATTAAATAAAATATTCACTTGATACAAAATAAAATATTGAGATTTCTAGTGTCTTTGGGGCTCATGAACATTACATAATTACTTAAAACATGAAACACAACATCTTTATTGAAAACATCCTTTATGTGGCCACTAATTCCCTCATACTTAGCATTGCATGGGATAACCTGAGGACATTCATAAAGAAAAGGGTGATATATAAATCCCATTAAGGGAGTAAAAAGGCATAACATGAAGGGTAAAATACATGTTAAGAAATAATTATATCAATGGAGCATAAAAGTCACATGAACATAAAGGCATGATATAGCATGATTATAATAACATGGAAATGTGGCAACAACACTTAACATGATATTAGCATAAGCCAAGAATCATTGCATATGGAGCATGAGTAAACCCTAATTGAACATGAATTACCATTAGTAAAACCTCATTTTACTTGATGTGTTGTGATACTAATCTTTTCCCAATGCATTGGAGGGCTATCAGGGCGCACCCTTCTTAAACATTTCATTTAATGCATAAGTGTGCCACATGAATCATACAACATGGAATCATTAAAGATCATAATTTATTAAAAGATAAAGGAATTTGGAATTCATGAATTAAACACTATAATAAACAGTTAAATGTTCATAAATGTGAATACCCTTGATAGAGAAATGGTCATAATATTCACAACACAATGACATTGGCTTGGAAAATCGCGATGCAATTTTGGCAGCACAACAGTGTGCCATAAAAATTCATACAAATGGTTTATGAGAGAGAAAGGGGTGTCTCATAATATATACATGAAATGGAAAGTAAGGGGGTCATATATAAACATGTCCCAACATATGTAATGGAATTTAGATTCATAATACAAAAGAATTTCTTGAATGTAAATGAGAAGAGAGAAATTATTTACGGAAGTTTGGAATGGTAGCAGGTGTACATGGGAGGAATTAATGATAGATAAAGAGGTATCTAATAATTAAACCATAAGTAGGGTAGTATGGGAGAGGTGATAAATTATACCCCAATGTTTTTAATTGAAAATAAAATGGTATAGAAACATAAAAAAACTTAGACAAAAATGAGAGAGGAAGAAATCCCTTACTTGGAAGTGTGATCCCAAAGGCTTGGGAGAGGCTTGAGAGAGGCTTGTTGGGAGCTTGGGGAACCTTGAGAGGATTATAGAGAGAGTATGGTAGAGTTTTGTCGAGTTGCAAAGGCTTTGAGTGAAGAGGAAGTGGGAGATTGGGTGGGTGTATATAGGAAAGGATATGGAATTCTTTATTATTTATGTTTTGGACACCACACATTAAACTAATCAAAACTACAAACCATCCCATGGATTTTCCCGTGGTTTTTTCCAAATGGGAGTGGAAAAAAATATTTTATAAGGTCAATGGAAGAAAATTTTAAAATATTAGTCTTTCTTATGTGAAGGTGATTCATACTCTCAAGGAAATCAATTTAAAAAGTTAAAATGTTTTATAAGTCTTGGAGGGTCCTCTAAATCATTGTAAAATAAATCAAACAAAGCTACAATCTCATTATTTTAATGGTAAAACATATATTGGCCGAACATAAAGTTTATAGTATTTTATTACATCACTATTGGATCATTATGATGTCATAAAACATATTATATATTTAAATGATATTTAATTTTTACCAAAACAATCGACTCTCTCAAAAAATTAAGAAAAAATACCATTGGATAATTTTGACGCCTTGATTCCAAAAATAATATTCATTTTATCTAATTTTTTTAAATATGTAAATTTTTACTTTTAAAATAAAAACCGACATTTATAGAAAATTCATGGGTTTTGATAAAGAGGGATTTCAAAATTAAATAAAAATTAAAATTGTATTCATAAAACTTATACGATAATTTATATTTATAAAAAGTAATTTAGTAATAATATTTTATTAAAATATTATTTAACTAAAAAAATCTATTAATTCCTCATAATATATTTCTTAATTTAATATTAACTAAAAATGCTATTTTTCCTTTAAAAAGTATTTACAAAGTAACAATAATAAAATGAATGTATATTCTCTATACAAAAATAATATACATAATAATAGTGATAGGGTCTTGTTACATAACCCCTTATAACACCCGTATAAGACAAAAGGGTAATGTGTGTGATGGTGACAAACTCCTGGGGTGGCTCGGATAAAATTGTTCAGGTGGTAATCTATCTCAACTTCCACTTCTACCATAGCCGGTTTCGTTCGAGCTTAACATGTTGAAGATCGGCTTGGGCTTGGTCAAGAGCTAAGCCCAATGACACCACCTCCATACCGAGATCTGAAAAATGGGCTTCGTATGGGGAAATTCTACTAGATGAGGCCATCTATTCCTTTGTCTGACTATATTGTATTTGTTAAAGCCATATATTTATACTAATCATGTGATCGCTATTCAACGAATATATTAGCAACGATCACAATTCTTAACGGTATTTTGAAAATCTAAAAACATAAAACCAAGTAAGTGAAAATGTTATATAACCAGATTACATACTAATAAATTTAATTAGATCCAGAGGAATTTTTATTGATAAAATTTTGGGTCATTACAAATACTATAAAGAAATAAATTAAACATTAATATGAAAGAATATATTAATAAAATGTAAATGTTTAAAAAAAAGACAAATTTGGAGTTATACAGGTCACAACATGCATCGTATTGAGGTGGGGTTGATTCCTAAGAATCACAAATGAGTGATGGATCATTGTATTAAAATATCAAAACAATCTGAATGGGTTTTCTTGTTTTGAGTTTGTCCCTTGTTTTATTAATAAATTAATATCTATTTTAAATGAAATATTTGGATTTACATCGGTAACATCTTTCATCGGAATAAGGTATGTTTGATTCCTATACATCACAAATGACTCATATATCATTGTTATAAAGTATCAAAACAATCTGAATGGGTTTTCTTGGGTTTTAGTATGACAGTTGTGTTTTTTACTTAAATATCATTTCAATCTGGAAACACCCATTTCTGGGTCATGAAAATCATATTGTGTGTTGGTTTGAGGTGAGACAACATTATACATGTCACAAAGGAATTAAAAATCACTCTATTAAATTATAAAGAAAATCGAAGGGCGTTTTCTTGGTTTTTAGTGAGTGAAACATTTTGAGCTAAAATGTCAATTTTAAACTGATAATAGACACATTTAGTCATACTGGTCACCCTGTGAGTCAGATTAAGGTGAGGTTTATTCCTACACATCACAAATGACTCATAGATCATTTTATTTCTATATAAAAAAAATCTGATTGTGTTTACTCATTTTTCAGTACGTCACTTGTTCTTTTTACTTAAATTAATGTCATTTTTAAATAAAAACACATTTGGATTTATACTGGTCACATCATTCTTCAGATTGAGGTGTGGCTTATTCCTACACATCATAAATGACTCATGGATCATTATTATAAGGTATCAAAATAATAGAAATGTGTTTTCTTGGTTTTTAGTATGTTATATATGTTTCTTTACTAAAATACCATTTCAAACTGGAAACACACTTTTTGAGTCATACCGGTCACATCGTGCATTTATTTAATGTGATAATAATTCATACACATTATAAAGGACTTAATAATTACTTTCCTAAATTATGAATACAATCGGAAAGTGTTTTCTTGGTTTTTTGTGAGTGACACGTTTTGAGCTAAAATGTAAATTTTAAACTGAAAACATACACTTTTAGTCATATCGGTCACACCATGCATCAGATTGAGGTGTGGTTGATTCTTATATATCAAAAATGACTTCTGGGTCGTTTTCCTAAAGTATAAAAACAATCTGAATGTGTTTTCTTAGTTTTATGAATGTCAGTTGTTCTTTTTACATAAACTAATTCCAATTTTAAATAATAAGACACATTTGGATTTATACCGGTCACATAATGCATTTTATTGAGGTGGGGGTGGTTCCTACATGTCACAAATGACTCATGTATTGTTTCCATAATTTATTAAAATAATATAAACGTGTTTTTGTAGTTTTCAGTATGCTAGTTGTGTTTTTTTTACTAAAATTAATGTCAATTTTAAATAAAAAGAGACACTTTGTGTCATACCGGTCACACTGTGTGTCAGATTGCGGTTCAATTGATTCCTACATTTCAAAAACTACCTATAGATCAATTTACTAAAGTATAAAAACAATACAAATACGTTTTCTTAGTTTTTAGAATGTTAGTTGTGATTTTTTACTAAAATATTATTTCAAACTGGAAACACACATTTTGAGTCATACTGGTCACATTGTGCATCTATTTGACATGAGACTACTTCATACACATCACAAAGAACATATGACTCATTATCCTAAATTATTAAGACAATCAAATTGAGTTTTCTTGGTTTTCAATGAGTGACATGTTTTTAGCTAAAATGTCAATTTTAAACAGATAACGAACACTTTTAGTCATATCTATCACAACGTTTGTTGTATTGAGGTATGATTGATTCCTACAAATCACAAATTACTGATGGATCATTGTCTTAAGGTATCAAAACAATCCAAATGTGTTTTCTCATATTTCAGCATTTCTCTTGTTCTTTTTTCTAAATTTATTGTTAATTTAATATAAAAATACACAGTTAAAGTCATAATGGTCACATCATGCATCAGATTTAGGTGCAGTTGATTCCTATATTCCAAAATGACTTATGGATCATTTTCCTAATGTATCAAAACAATCCTAATGTGTTTTATCATTTTTTAGTACGACACTTGTTCTTTTTAATAAATATTCTAACAATTTTAAATAAAAAATACATTTCGAGTCAAATCGGTCACATATTCATGCTATTTGTGTACATTCTTCCATAAGGTATGTTTCCCATTCATTTCTAAACAAATATATCACATTTTGTGAATAGTATTCTTCTAGAAAATCAGGGTAGTACTGAAAAAAATATAAATACACAAAGAATTAATAAATATTTAAAATGAAATAGTAATTATCTTCGAAAATACCTCTTAAAGGATGCTGGTTTGTTCATGGAATATGATCTCTTTCTTAAATTTACAAACATAATAACTATAGACATAATCATTTTTTTTGTTTTAGACACTACAGAAACATTAGAAAAAATAATTAATTTTTTTATATGTGTTTGGATAGTGAAATATTATTATATATATGCAAATTTATATCTATTAGAAGTACTTGTCATGTTCCTTATTGTTTTCCCCTGACCTCATTCCATAATGTAGATTATTTTCATGTACCACCCTATAATAACAGAATACTCATTATAAGATAATATAAATTATATAACTAGATGTTTAGTTCTAAAATATTGGATGTGGTGTATTAAAAATTGACAAATGCCATCATGTGTGGTCGATTTTTTGGATATCCATGATTTCAATCTAGGAAATATATATTTGTAGTATCCAAATTGACCACAATGGGCATCTAATGTTTTATAAGAACACATAAAAGAATAAGTAATGAAATAAATTAAAATATATTTGATATGATTAAATTATAGAGTTTTACCCCTGCATCATTGGTATTAAGAAGTGTCTTTCATCCATAATTTTCTATTAAATGATTTGAGTAGTCTTTACACTATTTCACCATATTTCTTGGATTTTATTTATTTTTTTTCTGTAGAGGTGACCTGAGAGCTAACGAGTCTGATTATTTATTCATTAGGAAATCCTGTCAATTTTTTTCATACATATTACTATGAAAAATATGAAATGTATTTAGTCATAATTGTTATATTATATCATCTTTTGGGAAATAAAATTCTGAAAACATTCCTCATTTATACATTTACAACTGGGACTCCTAACCAATCGTACTCAAATATTTCACTTACATTGTCAACAATAATGAAATCTGGATCTTCCACTTTATACATATTTTCAGAAAAAAGAATAGTGTAAACCCCACCATATTTTAACTTCACATTCACATGATCCTGCAATGATCATAAATGAAGATATATAATGGGGGGTTTAAGGTTCTTTTAGAAGATCGTTTCAATTAGTTGGTTGATCCTTGAGATATTTTTGAGTCATTTAACCCCTTCCCTATGTAAGTATATAATAAAATTCATCAGTTCAGGAGTTTTTTTCATTAAATGTTAAAGGTTTATCTTGGAAAATAAATTGGAAATGAATACCTCCTTATTGAAATGTTTTTTACAAGCTGTGATAGTCATGCGATGAATATTATAAGAGATTTCTCAACCTTATAAATATCTTTTTCATTAATTGGAACATGTATCTCGAAGTTCGTATCATGGGATATGTTAATCAACACTTTTACATGACCTGTTGGAAGGGGTATATTGTGTAGCATGGAATTTTGGATATTGAACACTGTATCCCTCACTGTAAGGTGAAGGGTGGGTATTGATAGATATAAATAATAGTTATTTTCACCCTACAAAATATTAGTAGATAAAAGGTATCAGTGTATATCTAATTCAAAATTCACAAAAAAAATTATTATAACATTGATTACCTCAGCTAATATAGGTTTTTTAGGTGAATGGCTCGCCTCAATGCTAGTGGGGGTGGGACAGGATCTTCAAGCACTAGTTTTTTTTGAGTTGTTTCTTCTCTTTTCCCCACTCCATCATATTTTCCATAAACTCTCACTGGAATTTAATATGTTATTCAAGTATATTTATTCTTCCTCTCATCATTTTGATTTCTTAACTTTGATCCTCATCTTGTTTTGTTTTCTCAAAAAATGTTCAGGGTGTCACCCCAAAACCCGCACCTCTAATGTGACCATACTTTTCTAGCTGCTTCAAGGTCACATAAAGTATGTCCACATCTAGTTTTAGTGTTTCGGATTACTATGACTATCTCAAATAGAAATTATAGGAAAATAAGTAATCATTGTTATGTAATATCGATCTAAAGAAAAAAAAAATATTTATTGTGTCATACTAATACTTGTTTCCCACACTTTTTGTGTGTTTTCGCCTATTAGTATCCCATATTTATTTACATGCGCCTCCTTCCATAGCACATGGTGTGGGGTGGAAGTGAAATTGGATTTGGATTCATCAATGTGCATACAAAAACTAAACGTAGTTATGGTTTTGTTTTATGTCACATAAAAGTATTACGGTAGATTTGAAATACATACCATTTTTTTCAAGTGAAGCGTACCTCATTCTTGCTTTATAGTAGGGGTACACTGGTTTTTCTACTCATTCCTTATTTTCATAACTCAGTTTCCATTTCATAAATAAAAAACTTTCAATCAATGTGATGAATACACCTATCATCAAATAACATATTACCAAACACAATGTACCTGAAAAGACTGCTCCACACGATGGCTATTAAACGCATCCCACACTCCGTGAGTTATCAGCTATGCTTAAATACGATGTGGGTGCAGGTTTATTTTCCCTTCAGAATCTTTAAGATACTATTTCATTAAAATTGTGTGAAATC
The DNA here is from genome assembly GCA_963277665.1 of Viscum album. Lineage (NCBI taxonomy): Eukaryota > Viridiplantae > Streptophyta > Magnoliopsida > Santalales > Viscaceae > Viscum > Viscum album. The sequence goes on from OY728163.1 coordinate 130,841,966, forward strand.
CTATGTGAATCCTTCTAGAAACCCTTAATACATATTCATTTTATGAGTCATCCACTATAAATACATGCTAAAAGGGATGATGAAGAGTGAGTAAATGTTTCATTATTTTATTTTTTAGTAAACTAAAGAAATAATATCATAATATTACCAAAATATCTCCCCAAATTAGTGTCTTAATCCCGATGATAACATGGTTTCACTATTGTACATCAATCAGAATGCGTTATCGAGTGACGATTCCAATGTAACTACTGAACATGGCCTTATTGGGGTTAACATTTTATCCCCACTTACCCCATATGACCTCATATTTGATACCATTCACTTTTTCCTTGAGGATTTTTTCTAACACCATAAAACTATGGTGCTCTTATTTTTTCTATTCCACTAGTGTTACATTACCTACCATTTTCTCACTTTCAACATCATCAATATGTTTCTCTGAAGCACTAGCATCGACATGTACAGATGGTGGTTATACCTATTCACTGGGAGAAGAAACAATAATAGGATGAGAAACATGTTGTTCCCCTGCACTGTGAGCAGTAGCAGGTTGAGAGACCTATTGTTCCTCAGGATTCAGAGCATCATCACATGCAGAAGTCATTATCTAAATAAGTGGTTTAACATTTAATTTAGATTACCTAAAAGTAGTATTGAAAAGATAATAACATAAGGTAACATGATGTATATTACAAAAATCTGTAACTTGATTATTGAACTCTCTTTTTTTAAGGGCTGAAGGGATTTGACCCCTCTATAGACTATCCAAATCTCCTCATTGTGGTCTCTTATGACATAAAAACATGTCTACATTGGGACCACTACAAAATTATTGTGATGTCCCAATGAAAGGGTCATCCTTTGTTGAATTTTCATATAACCCTTCAGTAGTTTTAGTGGATAACAAAACAATTGACCAGTTTCAGTTTGCGGGATCTAGAATATAAAATACTTGTAAGCATGTCATGACATTATAAATGGTTCATCTTTGTACCCTTCCTTACTAAAATCAATTTTCATGAATCCCAAATCATATATTTTAACATCACTCCTATTTTCAACCCACTTGCATTAAAAAATCATAACTTGGAATTTTGTATAATCCAACTCCCATATTTTTTTGATGATACCAAAGTATGACAAATTTGCATAAATTTGATTTCTATCCTTAGCAGTGGAAACATGCATCACTTTAGAAATAAGTGTAACTCAACTATTCTATATGGTACTGTTATCATCATGTTAATTAGTATAGAATGTACAACTATTAATTACATAAGCATTATATGATAATACATACACACTTGGTCCTCCGTCTAGCCATCAAATTCATTCTAAAATTGAGTTTGGATTTTCATTTGACTCCTTAAATATATAGTCCTGAAACTATCATATAAACTGTCGATTATGTGTATTTGATATCCATTTTCAGCCCTTGATGGATTCAAATTCCTAATATTTTATTTTTGGGTTTTGACATATTAGTCAACCTCCAAACTATTATACAAAATGTAATGGTGGGCCTGATCCTGATCTAAAATATTGATTGTGAAAAACTCTCTTCTAGAAGATCCTTCACCCACAATCCACCCAGTGTGGTGAGATTTTGGTAGACCAATGCTTTCCACACCAGATAGGTATTCGATATAGAATTCAATGGCTTCTTTAACAATATATCACTCCACAATACAACCCTCTGGAAGATTTCAATTTTTGAAATACCCTATCAAAATATTCATATACCATTCAATGGGGTACATCCATCTATATTGTATACGACAACATAGTCAAATCTCTTTCACTAATTGAACCATAAAATGAACCATCATATTAAATAATGTTGATGGGAAGAAAATTTCCAATTCACATAATGTGATGGAAATTTCTCTTTCCATAATCGGAAATTTCACAAGGTCTATGACATTGCTTTATATATCTTTGAAGAAGAAACAGAGCTTCGTTAATGTATATCAAACATTCTTGGGAAAAATGTAATGTAAAGATATAGGAATTAGATCTTGCAACAAAATGTGGAAGTCATGTGATTTTAGACCCTTTATCTTTAAATCAGTCATTGACATGATGTTCTTGATATTCGATGAATATCCCTCCGGAACCTTTACATCATTCAAGAAGTTTCAAAAATGATATCTCTCCTACCTGGAAAGAGTGTAAGCCGTTTTAGGAAGAAAATTTCATTTTTCACCCTTCACCAGTTACAACTCTTCTCATATTACCATGTCAATGATGTCCAATCAAGCCTTAATTACATCCACTTTTTAGGTGCATTTAGCAATGTTCCAATGAAACCATCACATAGATTTTTTTTCAACATGCATAACATCAAGAAAGTGTCTGACGTACAGAAAATTTTAGTATGGTAATTCAAAAAAAACCAATAACCTTTTCCAACTAGTTTTCATAAGGTTTTTTAAAAATTGTTTACCAAAAAAAGTTTCTACATATTTTACATTCTCAAACTGTTGATCACCTATTAGTGGAGATGGTGTTGTATGTTCTTATAAACTTCCATTAAATGATTTTTTCCATGATTAATATTTATGCCATTAGGGTAGAAATCTACGATGTCCTAGAAACTTGTTTTTTTATGAATATTTAAACCTAATTGATTATGTACCTTTTTTGTAGATGGGACACCCATGAATTCCTTTAATGTTATATCCTGACAAATTTCCATAAGCAGGAAAGTCATTTATAATCCTGTACAACGTAGCTCTCAACATGAAATCTTTATTTCTATAAGCATCATATAACATAACACCTGAATCCCAAAATAATTTTAAATCCTCTATAAATGGAGCCAAATAAACATCTATATCATTACCTGGTTGTTTCAGTCCGGATATAAGCACAGACAGAATGATGTGTTTTAATTTTATGCATATCCTTGGTGGAAAGTTATAATTTACCAACATAACCAGCCATGTACTGTGAGTGCTTCTTTAAAATATAAATGGATTCACTCTATCTATAGATAACACAAAATGAAGTTTTCTTGTCTCATTTCCAAAATCAGGATACTCATGATTGATTCTCTTCCATAAAATAGAGCATGTTGGGTGACATAGTTTACCAACATTATGTCTTTTATCTATATACCATGTCAATTTCCTTATGGTCTCCTCACTTCTATATAGGTTCTTAAACCATATAATGATTGGATAGTACCATACCAATTTCATAGGACTAGATTCAACTTTATTGTTCCAAGAAGAACCAAACTTTGGTCATTCTCTAAGTGATTTTTGGTCCTTGTGAAATAGTATGTTGTCATTCAGGAAAGTATGTATTTGTTTAGAGATCATACCCATCAAACATAGAATTCATTTGGCATCGTATGATTGTATTGGGAGTTCATTATCTTTTGGGATCATGTCATTCAAGAGAGCAAGTAATTTTGTAAAACTATCATCGCTCCATCTGTTGCCTACTTTCAAATTATATAGTTTCAGTATAACTGACAATTCTCTATATTTAGTGCAACCACCATACACAGGAATCTTTTCACAACTCTTTAACTTCTCAACCAATTTTTGGGAAATCATGAAGTTTATCTTGAACTATCCTTTTCATTTCCTCAATATGATCTGCATCATCATTCACATATGTAATCACATCCTAGATATAGTCTTATTCATTTTCCACACTTGTAATCGTATCTAGTGATCCATAAAATTCACTATTATCCCATCCACTAGATACATTATCTTTTTCCCCATGTTTATTACAAAATATATTACTTCGATCTATTTGGTGACAGATCAAGTGTTCTTCCAACTCCTCTGGACTAACTTGTCTTGAATAAAAACAACATAAACATGAACAAAGGATTTGAGAAGGTTCATATACATGATCTTTTGCAATGTTGATGAACTCTTTCACTCCATATTCATAATCTCTTGTTAAACAATTTTCATCCATCCAGTGTTTATTCATATACATCCTATTTGATTTGGTGATATTAATATTTAAAAAAATAAATTCAAAAAATATTGGTAAAATGTAATGGTTTCCCTAATTATATAAAAATATAAATATAAAATATTATTAAAAAACTATACTTCAAATGTCGTTTGAGAACTATTTAAAAAATCACACATGAAATCCCATTAAAAAACAACCATTAAACAAATTCCTCTTTAAAATAATACACCCTTTTTAAAATATATCAATACATTAAAAATACTCTTTCACAAAACCATAATTCCTTTTTTAAAGAATTAATGAAAAATTCATGACCCAAAAATATTAATCATTTAATATGAGTGACATCCCTCTAAGAAACATTTCAAAATTCTTGAATCATTTTAAAATATCCACCTAGTATTTTTCTTAATGTCATAGATCCCAATAGAGAAACTTTATAAAAGATACATAGAAAACACCACTATTCATCCCAAATCAATCCGTGTTGTATTAATCCATCACATTATTCCAAAGGTAGGTGTAATAATAATAATTTCCAAAAGCATTTGATATTATTCTCCTCACCATTGGATATCCCTTATCCATTCTTCCATTCACCATTTATATCAATTATCATACACCACAACACCAGATTCCCAACAGATATGTTCCATAGTTAGTGACCATGCTCACAATGAGGAAACACTCATGTTCGAGTTTAATATAAACGCTGAATTATCCCAATTACCCTTGGCTGACACCAAATACATTGGTTTTACACTGCAAGAACAATGTATATTTATCTCACATGAACTAATATTGGTTTCATAATTTGTAAATACTCCTAATAAAATCTTTAATAATGAACCCATTACATAATAAAAAATTTCTCAAGTTTCATTCCTTTAACACAAATAATTTCCCTTTGCCACTCATCACTAGAAGAAGCTATGTTTCTTTCCCAATCCTTTTAAGTATATCATGTCTCAAGTCAAAATAAGAAAAAAAAACTATGATACAAAACTAATATATGTTATGATTTTCTGTAGTCTATTTTATAAAATCTTCAAAAAGACTTTATTAATGAAATTATAAATACTAGTCATTCTAAAATTCTTAACTGAACTTACATCAATAACCTCTAGAATCAAAGTGATGAGAGTATCCTTATAACTTTCAAGATAATTCTTACCTCTCCAAAACTTATTCATGAGGTTAACAAAATCAAGTCCCAAAATAGTATAGAATCTTTTAAATAAATTTTTATAAAGAAAATCTGGGTTTGGTACCTATTATGGATGCATCAACCTAAATGTCATTACCAATTCATAACAATGAATATAAATAGTTTATAATTCAATCATATAATTTGTTAAATTTGTAATAAAATAATAATTTAGATCTACAATAATGCTAATAAGAAAATATGATTTGATAATAACTTGAATTATATCATTTGTACCTTTGAAGGGATTCACCATAACGTGCTTGTGGGAGGAAGGATTCATTACATGCGTTGTTATAGTTATTTGAATAGGGTGTCCAAAAAGTGTCTCATGTAGATTTGGATTGGTAGGGATAAAAAAAAGATATGTTTCAATTATAACTCAATTTATCCCTTAATAAAAATATCAATGTATTCCCCTATGAAGTAGGATTGTCATCCAAACAACATAAATTTCATGTCATGTGGTTATTCCATTTATGTCATGCATTTATCCTTTTTTGCTCATTTTTAGTTGGGGGAGGTATTTTCCAAACCATGAGGTTACTAGAACTAGATGGTAGAGATATGATGTAGTGACTTAGCTATTACTTATATGTTATAGTATATCAGGTTTGGGGATTTGTTTCAATTCAGTTATGGTTTGTAATTTCTTCTGGAATCAGAAGGTTTCAGGGGTTTAATTTATGTTTTTGGGGTTTAAGAATAAGATTGTTAATATGTACCAAATACAACTAGTGGTATCATTTATTTTTCATATTATACTATTAGTTACCAAAATTTCGTATTAAATCTTGGTTACATAACATATAGTGATTATTTTATCAAGACTCAATAGAAATTTTTGGTTTCAAAACTAATGAGTTTCCTCTAGTGAAGTGGTTTCCTAAGATTTATTGGAATTAAATTAGAAAAAATGTGGTGTTTACATTGAAATGGGTAAGGTTTGGATTGATATTCAATGGTGGAGGATTTAGACTTTGGGGGAAATGGCCTTCCTACTCTTGGAGAGTTCAAAAGTTGCATTGATTTTAAATTAGTTAGAAACGAGTTGTTTGATAGAATGGGAAACCATAAGATGAAAACTTTATAATTTTTTTTAAATGTGTGTCCAAGAGAATCTGGATCCAAGAGTGAAGAAGTACATGAATCAATGATGTTGAGAATTAAAGGAGGATTTGTAGTAGAGGGAAGAATCAAGGAGTATGATTGGTCATGTTTTTGGTGCAACAATGGTTCTCAGTAAGAATGTATCAATGCCTAGAATGTGAAGCATTTTGAACCATATCAAGGGAGATCATATTGATTCCTAGTAAGTGAGGGTATGTAAACCCATACTAGGGAGAGCAGATCAATGTCTATAAAGTACATGTCCTAGGTCCCACCCAAGTAATTGTAGTTCTCATGATAAATGGAATATAGGAGATAAAAATCATTCATGAAGTCAATCACATAAAATATGAATGACATAAAAAACTATTCATCTCACCTATAAACAACCTTCACTTAAACACCTACTTTTTACCCATGTATTACACATTCCAAAATAAAATCAACCCACTTTATATAACCATCAGATTCCAAATATTATATAGCGAAAATGTTCCCAAATCAAAAATGCTTTTTATAATGTTCCAACCAGACCTTTGATAATTCATTGATAACCAAACACATTAAATTATTTTTAATAATTATCTAAACGATCCTTAAATATTTCTCCCAAGTTTAACACAAAAAATTCCTTTTTCAGAGACCAAACACGATTCAAAACATAATGAACAACTAATTGAAATAATAAATGAATTAAATTCCAACATAAATATATCAAACATAAATAATGGGGTGTCCAAAAATCATATAAGATATCATTACATATTACTAAATTAAATTAATATATAAGAATCAAAAAATTATATTAAAATAACACCAAAGTTCAATAACAATAAAATCCCCTTCAAAACCCAACCAATATGCAATTTATTTAGTGCACAAACAAGGGACACCAATTTCTTTTCAAAAACCAACCAACATGAAATTCATTTAGTGTGAAAACAAGGACCACAAATGACCATGATTTTCAGTAGGGCATTTAGCCTGTATAATTCACAGCATCACCATCAAACAAAGAGAAAGAGGAGAAAACTCACCACCGAGGTGTTGTTCAAGATGCAGCGAAGGTGCGTTCAGGGCAGAGGAGAGGCGCGTAGCGTAGGAGTCCTCTGACAAAAGAGAGGCACATGATGGAGGTGTGGTGCATGGCAGAGGTGTGGTACACAGTAGAGGTGTGGCGTGTGGGGGAGGTGTGGCGCGAGGCAGAGGTGTGGCCCACGACGGAGGTGTGGCACACACTCGAGGTGGGGAACACAGCAGACGAGAGGCGCATGACGATCTGGTTTTCAGTGGAGGAGAGGTGCACGTTGGAGGTGTGGTTCACGACAGAGGAGATGTGAAGGGAAAGGAGGAGGAGGATGAGGAGGAAGAGGAGGAGGCATGACAGTAGTGATCGGCTTCCGCCAGAGCTTGAGGGGTGCGAGGAAGGAAGGGGAAGTTAGGGTTTTTTTATAAAACCCTGTAAATCTTTTATCAGCGCTAGCTAAAAAGCATAGATAAACTTATGTTTTAACAATGATAAAATAGAAAGCACTGATAAAACATGCCTTTATCGGTTCTTTTCTAGCTCTAATAAACATAAGCCTTTATCAGCACTAAAAAAGTGCAGATAAAGGATGTCTTTATAAGTGCTAAAAATATAGCACTGATAAAGATAGGCCTTTATCAGTGCTAAAAAGCGTCGATAAAGATATAATGTTAATAATTTATTTCTATTATTATATATATTTATAAAATTATATACATAATAACTATATATTTATATTTATAAAATTATAATTTAAATAATTATAAAATTATAAGAAATATACTAATTATATTTATAATCTTAGAAATATATATAATAAATATATTAATTATATATATTTATAACATTTTAGATGTATGTAATTATATTTTTTCTAATTTTATAATTATTTGTATGAATATATATATAATTATAATTATAATTATAAATGAATATATATATATATATATGTATATATAATTATAAAATTATAACAAATTAATATTTCTAATATTTATAATTTTAATAATATTTATATTTAATATATTTATTATAATTTTATAATTATTTAAATATATCTGTATTTATTTATAACTATTAATATAAATATTTTTATTTATTTCTAAATATTTCTATATATTTATTTAATCATATATAACATTATATTTGAAAATAATAAATATTTTTTAGGAATGAATTATTATTTAAATAAATAAATATTTATTTATATTTATTACTAAGAAATAAATATTTATTTATTTGTAATTAATAATTATAATAAATAAAGTATTTAAAGTATTAATTATAAATATATATATATATATAATTATAAATTTATAACAAATATATTTATAATTTTATAAATATATATAATTATTATATTTATTATAATTTTTTAATTATTTAAATATATATATATATTTAAGAATTATAATTATAAATGTTTCTATATAAATATATTTATTTAATTATATATTTATAACTTTATACGTAGTATAATAAATATATTTATTATAAATTTATAATTTTTTACATATATATATATATATATTTATTTATTTATAGTTATAATTGTAACTATAAAAAATACATTTATAAATTTTTTTTTATATTTATAAATATATATAAATAAATTTATAATATATGTATTTAGTTATATTTATAACTAATAAATAAATATATTTATAATATATGTATTTATTGTAATTTTATAATTATATATATATATATATATAGTTATAATTACCAAATATATTTAAAAATTATTTATATATACTTAAAATTTATTAATTATAATTATAATAAATATATTTATTCTTTAAATATATTTAATGTAATTTTATAAGTAATTTGAACATAATATAGCATATGGGTACCAGGAATTAATCATATACACCTAGTAAAATAGACATAATAAAAAACAAGACATCAATGGACAACATGAATAATAAGAAGAGTGTAACGCATAAATTAAAATTCATGATGATACATAACATATATGCACGCATGATCAATATATTAATTGACCAAATTCATTGGAAACACATATATATTTAACTATAATATTATACTTTTTAAAAACAATATATATATATATTTTTGAATTATTAAAAAATATAAATTAATTATAAACATGCATTTTTTATTTAATATATACAAATAAACATTTTTTTTAAATATAAATATATTAATTGTATATAAATTATTTTTAAAAACATTAATCAGCACTAAGACTAGCACTAAAAAAGGGTAGATTTATCAGCGTTTTTAGCTAGCACTGATACCCTTTATCAATGCTTTCTGCTTAGCACTGATAAAACGATGTGCTTCCCTTGTCCGGTTTTGTGGTATGAAACATTTAAAAATAATAATGTTTCATCTTTTGATGCTCATGATCCCCTCTAAAATATGTGCACCCATGGTATCAGTTTCCAAACAAAGCTTCTGAACCCGAACAAAATATTCCTCCTCTATAGGAAAACAAATATTATGTTAATAATACTATAAAGAAATAAATTAAACATTAATATGAATGAATATGTTTATAAAATGTCAATATTTAATAAAAAATATAGATTTGGAGTTATAATGGTCACACAGTGTGTCTTATTATGGCGTGGTTGATTTCTACAAGTCACAAATGAGTTATGGATCATTTTCCTAAAAGATCTAAACAATCGGAATGTGTTTTCTCAGTTTTGAGTATGTCAATTTTTTTTACTAAAATTAATGTCAATTTTAAATAATGATATAGTTTGAGTTATACCAGCCAAACCATGTATTATATTGAGGTGAGGCTAATTCCTACATGTAATAATGACTTATAGATCTTTGTCCAGGATTATCAAAATAATCTGAATATAATTCCTACATTTTTAGTAATTCAATTGTGTTTTTTTACTAAAATGTCATTTCTAATTGGAAACATGCATTATTATTCATACTGGTCTCATCATGCATCGGTTTGATGTGATTATTCTTCATAAATGTCACAAATTACTTATGAATTATTTTCCTAAATTATCAATACAATCATAGTGAATTTGTTTGGTTTTTAGTGTGTGTCACGTGTAAGGCCCCAGCCTTAAACCTTACTTAATCTTGAGTTATTACAAGATTACACATTGAGGATCTTTTCAGGTTTAGAGTTTTAGAGAATTAGATCATAAAACTTGCATTACATTCCACATTTAAACAAAGTGGTAACATACAAGATAGTATTCATTTTTCCATCAATGGAAACATATTTAAAATAAAACATGGATTCTTTCTTGACACATCCTTGACACTATCATCACATCATGTACCATTCCCTTGACCTATGAAAAACATTTCAAAAACTTGGGATGAGCATAAAAATCTCAGTAAGTGTTATAAAAATATGGAAAGGAAACATGAGTTCATATATACATAAGAATGAAATCATACTTTACCCATAAAACATAAGCACTTTAAAATACCTCATAAAATCATGAATAAATTATATAAATCATAAGATATAAAGGTAACTTGAGGCATTCATAACATTCTTACGTAGGGAGTAACCCTCTTGGTTACGTTTAAAATACCCATCATAGTATATTCCCTAAATCTCTTCGGAGAAACCTTAACATTTCACTCCTTCGCGTTACCCAATGCATTGGAGAGCTATATCGGGCTCACCCACCCTTAGTTTATCATGGAACCACCCGTCTTCATAATAATGCCCAAGAACCTCAACATAATTGTATCACATAAAACATGCATAAAGGAAACATAACATTTCCACCTTTCAATCAAAAGATATAAATACAACACATTGATATAAAAACATTATGAAAACCATTTTCAATAACAAAATAAAAGAAAAGTAAAACATGGTATTTATTTTTCTTTTAAAAAAAAGGTATGACTTGTAGAGGAAGCCAAAACTCAAATAATGGTCACGGTGGCGGAGAAGTCGTTGTCGCTGCATATGTATGACAAAAACATTCCCTTTTTTCATTTTGTAAAATGCTTCGTTTAAAAATATTCCTTTTGGATAAATGTAAAAGTCAAAGGGGTTTATACACCGTATAAAAGAAGGTTGTGTATAAAACAAAATATGCCTCAATGAATGGAGATTGAGACGAAGTCCTTTACAAATATGGTATCCTTGGTTTAAGGATAAATCAATTACATAATTATGTGTAATAAATGAATACACCAAATATAAGTGGATATTAAGGGTAAAATAATCAAAGGTCATTCACACATATTCAAAGGATGACATATTCAATAACTATATGTTGAACCCAAAGAAATTGGAATTTGGTTAAGAAGTTCCCTTGACAACCTAACGACGTCACATCAAAATGAGTTGATGAGAGATAAAAAAGGGTATCTCATCACTTGGAAAAAAAATTTACATCAATAAAGATATATGAGAACATATCCCACCATAACGATATGTAAATTAAAAGACCCAATAAAATAAGTCTTTTAAAAAGAGGAGGGTGAAAGGTTCCCTTACCGACATTGGTATCTTTCAAAACATACACCTCGTGAAAGAAGGAAAATACAACATTGATGTAAATACTCATAAAAGAAAGTATATTAGACAATGAGTAAAATAATGGGAAGTACATACACCACTCAAAGGAAATTGTGGCAAATGTAGCATAAATCTCACGGGAATAAAAGTGAGATGAAAAATCCCTTACGAAAACTCGGCAGCCTAACGACGCCACTTAAAACTCCCAAAAATGGATTGATGAGATCAAATAGGGTCTCTCATCATATTAACATAAAGTTTACAGAAAGAGGAATATAAAAGAACATCCCCCAACATAATAAATAAGAGCTTAAAATAAGTGACATAAAAGAGAGTACTTAAAAAGAAAGAGAGAGGATGGATCTCTTACGAAAATTCGGCAGCCTAACGACGCCACTCAAAACTTCCAAAATGGATTGATGAGAGAGAATAGGGTCTCATCATATGAACATAAAAATTACAGTAAGAGTAATATAAAAGAACATCCCAATCACAATATATATGAGCTTAGAAGGAATGACATAAAAGAGTGTACTTAAAAAGAAATAGAGGAGTATGATCCCTTACCTCAAGTCCAACTTGTCTTGTTCGTTTCTTTATATTCCTGAATAATAAACTTTGGTCAATTAATAATTTCCTAAGTAACTCCTTTAGAGATTATTATTCAGTTCATATCACATATTATAATGTTATAATAATTGTTTAATAATGTTAGTTCATATCAGACGTTTTTGTCGATGTTTGGTACATGAGTCAAAAATGAACTTGTTTGAAAAAAGATTTCCCATGTAGTTATATGTAAAAAATTTCCAGAATAGTGTTAATGATTAAAATATCATATATATCCAGTAAATATTCATTTTATACTATTCCATATCATTTGGAGATAAAAAATGAAAAGCATCGTTTATGGAGACGGTAGGCCGTATGTACGCATGAACGCTACTTTCATTTTTTGTCATATTAATGGAATTAAAACAAAATGAGAGCGATATATATATGTTATAATTCCAGAATGATATCCATATTTTAGATGTAATATATTACATATATATCCATTATATATATGTACTTACATAACATTTTGAGATAAGAAATGAAATGTACCGTTCATGGAGACGGTAAGTCGTATGTACGCATGAATGCTACTTCCATTTATATTTCATATTTAATGGAATTAAAACATAATGATACATAATAGTATTTTAATTCCAGTATGGTATCATATATAATATCATTAAATATATCCTTTATACGTTCCACATATGGTATTAATGAATCAAATCACTTTGAGGGGGCGGTAGTCCGCACATCTTTAAATGAAGATATCGCGTTTACCCATAATGAAAACCATAAAGGTACACCATAAATGAAAAATACAGAAACTTAAGTAAAACATAAATATATTAGATGTCATATATAAATATATTTTCATATTAATGGCCACCTTGGAAGGTGTTATAAGAATGTTGAACAATCATCGTTTCAGGAGGCAGAAATTCGACATCCACGGAAACAGTATGTTCTTTAACCATTAGATGTAGGTGTGTGTAAGTGTAGCTCGAATACTTATTATAAAAACGTCCTAGTATATTGCAAATACTGGATTTGTTACAAAATAAATGAATAAAAAGAGTTTAGGGGGTTGGATAAGAAAAATAAAACAAAAGGACACAAGTGAATACATTACCTTAAAATCGAGTAACTCTCTTTGGTTTGAGCTCAAAGGCTTCCTTGGGAAGACTTCTTCCCAAATTGAGACTTCAAGGAGTAAGAGAGGGAAGTGGAGAGACAAAATGGGAAGGGTTTGGCTGAGCCAAAGGCTTTGGGAGTGTGGGTAAGGAGGTAGAGGTTGGGGCTTTTTATAAGAGGACAAGAGGGGCACACTTGTAACGTTACAAAATGTTACTTTATTTTCAAACGAGATTCGGATTTTAAAGGCCCCACATTGATTTATTTAGAGGATAAGGTGACAAGGGTTCAAAATCCACTCATCCAATAGGTTTTGGACATGTTTAGGTCTTAGATATTACATTATCTTTCCATTTTATTTAAATCATTAAATAATGAGGTCATCACTGCATCATCATGATGTAATAAATAATTTAATTTATTTAATGTCTAAAAATTATAAAAAACTACTATGATGTAGGAAATAGTTTTATCTTTCCAATGAATATTTATAGTCAAAAATATGACTTGTATAACCCCATGTAAAAAATGTTTTAGTAAAACATCTAATGTTTGTGTCATTTTTACTTTAACATTAAATAAAAAGATATTTATGTCATTTTCCAACCAAAGTGGCTCTATGGGGTCCCCAATTTGACCCATGGATTGTCGTGGTCGGCCATGACACATCCAATGAGGGTAGGACATGTGTCTAGGTCATTTCATTTTATTAAAACATTATTCTTACCATAAACTGTACTAATTACCTCTAATCGTGATTAAAAACTTAATAAGTTACTATTCACCAAAAAATTATTTTTATCCCATTGAACCACATTTTACTTCTTAATGACAACCATTTATGTCGGATTTTTGAAATTCAAAACACAAAGATGGCAAAATTTCATTTAAACGGAAAAATCAGTTTTTATAAGTACCACTTAGTGGTTTCACTATTCATCAAAAATTGATGTTTTTCAGAAAAATCCCAAAAATTCACCCTAAGCTATATTTGATATTCTGAATTAAAAAATGAAGTCTATTTTACAAAATTCAAAACATATAAGTCACATTAATTAATTTAATAATTAATTCCCGCTGTCAGATCAAATAGCGTGTTTTTATGAAACAATAAGTATCAAAAGATTGACACTAGTTTAAGTCTGATTTCAAAGTAAAATTAATTACAACGACCACTATTGGATTTAATGGTAAAAATATATTCTAATTTCACTTTAAAACCAATTCAAAAGATAATCTAATCATATAAATAATTTAGATTAAAAAGAGGTTTTGAATTAAAATACAACATTTTAGACTATTCATTAAAAAAATGAACTTTATCGGAAAGATACAAAAAATTTACACAAAGTAAATTTTGATGTCCCGATTCTTAAGAAGAGTTTTATTTGGTCCAATAGAATGTATAAGAGTGAACAAAACTATATTTAATGACGGTTCTCCATCAAAAGGCGATAAGTGAACCTTTAGTGAAAACTAGGGCATATACGCCTAAAATTGAATTCTTTCCGTATTTTAAGCCTTTATATTTTATTGGATAAATGTAAAAACATTTAAAAACATATATAATCATATTTTAGTTATTTCTATCCATTCCTTCCAATACAACGGCTACATGTTAACTACCATTTAAAATAATATTATTTTATTATTAGAGTGCAACGTAAGATTCCCAAGAAACTCGTTGTTGCGTGTTGGGTACGCCATCGAGCATAGCGTCCCCTTTAAAGTAATATTAATATTTTATTCACAAATATGGATAAATATGAAAATCTCATATTCTTTATTTACCTGGGGTGTTACATACTTCCCCACTTTTGGGAATTGCGTCCTCGCAATTTTTAAAATTGAGCTTGGAAACATCCTTGAAAGTCCCACATCGGAACAAGATTCGGTAAAACAATCACTTTAAAATAAAGGAAGATAAGTACAGAGGTCACCCAAGTTAACCCATACTATGATTACATGTAGAAAAACATGGACAAGGAAGAAAAATAAAAGGGTCATGTTCTTGAGGGAGAGTGATAGTAAACATGTCTAGGAGAAAGTTAACCATAAGAAAATCACAAACTTGTGATGGGTTAAACGGTATTCTATTCCCCAGTAGGAAAAGTTAATAGACAACATTTTTGTTTTAAGTTACTTTTTTATTGAGGAATTTATTCATAAGGAAACATAATCACTTATCAAGTTGACTTTCAACTTTTACTAGATTCGTTAGTCAAACTCATATTTTTTTCCAAAAGATGAGTATTTAGGGAGACTTGTTCGCATTAAGAGTACTATAATCAACTTCTAGAGAATCACCTAATCCAAAAAAGTGAACTATATACTTCCCATGAATTTAGACTTTAACAAAAACCAAAAAGGTTAGTACAAGATCAGATAATCCAGAAAAGGATAATCCTTTAAAAAGAAAATCTATGCTTAATCTCTAAAATTTGTCCAACAAAACCCAAAATTCAACGAGGACCATCCGATAAACAATTTTTCCATAAAATTCTTCAAAGTAATCCAATCTAAGATTGAAACCCAAATATTTGAAGGATTTAGTCACATAGTCTTCCAAGTTAAATCATAACATTTATCTCCAAACAACATCAGTTGCTCCTAAAGTCTCGTATTGAAAAGTAATTAAACTAATCACATATCCTCCATGATAGGTTAATCATTTTCATAAATATCCCAAAATCAACTTAATCTTAATTCATAAAATCATATAACTAAAAAGAATCAGTCAAACTAACTAGGGACTTCACGTAGTCCAGTGGTAGGCAATAAATACCAATCGCACTTTGGCTGTGGGTTCGATTCCCGCAGCTTTGTCCGACGTGACGGGTAGTCACACGGTCTGCGTGTTGTCCTTTTTCCAAAACTATATAATTCTCAAATCATTCCCCAAAAAGAGATAAAATTATCAAAAATAACCATAACATAATTTAACCTCAATTTTATCTCATGCCTTTCACTTCCATCATAACATATAGTAACCCATAATTACCTCAAAGTAAGGATCATATAAACTCTAATGGTTACCTTTATAATTATTACCTGAACTTCCACATAGATTGGTCATCTCTTACATGATGCATTAAAGATCATACCAAGGTTCAAGTGGCTGATCATGACTCCTTGATAGTTGGTTTAGAACAACCACGAGTTTCCTCATTGAATCCCCCATTTTATCTAGTATCTTAATCCTAGAACCACCATAGTTTCCTTCAAACCTGTTGTCTCTTTGGTGCCTGCTAGATCCATCCATTCACTAAAAACAGAAATGTCAGTGTGTCTATATCAAAAAATACATCATGTACTAATGAGGAAGGTAAACACTAAGATACACTTACTCATTCACTTTATCTAAAACTAGGACTCTTTCTGAAATCCTAACCATTATGGTAATTCCACTTATGCTTAAAGAATACCCTAACCTCTAAAGTTATCTAAACCGACCTTTGATACCAACTATAAGGCCCCAGCCTTAAACCTTACTTAATATTGAGTTATTACAAGATTACACATTGAGGATCTTTTCAGGTTTAGAGTTTTAGAGAATTAGATCATAAAACTTGCATTACATTCCACATTTAAACAATGTGGTTACATAAAAGATAGTATTCATTTTTCCCATCAACAAAAACATATTTTAAATAAAACATGGATTCTTTCTTGACACATCCTTGACACTATCATCACATCATGTACCTTTCCCTTGACCTGTGAAAAACATTTCAAAAACTTGGGATGAGCATAAAAAGCTCAGTAAGGGTTATAAAAATCTGGAAAGGAAACATGAGTTCATATATACATAAGAATGAAATCATAATTTACCCATAAAACATAATAACTTTAACATACCTCTTAAAATCATGAATAAATCATATAAATCATAAGACATAAAGGTAACTTGAGGAATTCATAACATTCTTACGTTGGGAGTAACCCTCTTGGTTAGGTTTGGAATACCCGTCACAGTATATTCCCTAAATCTCTTCGGGGAAACCTTAACGTTTCACTCCTTTGCATTACCCAATGCATTGGAGAGCTATATCGAGCTCACCCGCCCTTAGTTTATCACGGAACCACCCGTCTTCATAATAATGCCCAAGAACCTCAACATAATCGTATCACATAAAACATGCATAAAGGAAACATAACATTTCCACCTTTCAATCACAAGATATCAATACAACAAATTGATATAAAAACATTATGAAAACCATTTTCAATACCAAAATAAAATAAAAGTAAAACATGGTATTTATTTTTATTTTAAAAATAAGGTATGGCTTGTAGAGGAAGCCGAAACTCAAATAATGGTCACGGCGGCGGAGAAGTCATTGTCGTCGCATATGTATGAAAAAAACATTCCCTTATGTCGTTTTGTAAAATGATTTGTATAAAAAGATTCCTTTTGGATAAACATAAAAGTCAAAGGGGTTTATACACTGTATAAAATAAGGTTGTGTATAAAACAAAATATGCCTCAATGAATGGAGATTGAGACGAAGTCCCTTACAAAGACGATATCCTTGGTTTAAGGATAAATCAATTACATAATTATGTGTGACAAACGAATACACCAAATATAAGTGGATATTAAGTGTAAAATAATCAAACTTCATTCACACATATTCAAAGGATGACATATTCAATAACTACATGTTGAACCCAAAGAAATCGAAATTGGGTAAAGCAGTTCCCTTGACAACCTAACGACGTCACATCAAAATGAGTTGATGAGAGATAAAAAAAGGTATCTCATCACATGGAAGTAAAATTCACATCAATAAGGATATATGAGAACATATCCCAACATAACAATATGTAAATTAAAAGACCCAACAAAAGAAGTCTTTTAAAAAGAGGAGGGTGAAAGGTCCCCTTACCGACATGGGTATCTTTCGAAACATACACCTCAGGAAAGAAGGACAATACAACATTGATGTAAATACTCATAAAAGAAAGTATATTACACAATGAGCAAAATAATGGGAAGTACATACACCACTCAAAGGAAATTGTGGCAAATGTAGCATAAATCTCACGGGAATAAAAGTGAGATGAAAAATCCCTTACGAAAACTCGGCAGCCTAACAGCGCCACTTAAAACTTCCAAAAATTGATTGATGAGATCAAATATGGTCTATCATCATATTAAAATAATGTTTACATAAAGAGGAATATAAAAGAACATCCCCCAACATAAGAAATAAGATCTTAAAATATGTGACATAAAAGAGAGTACTTAAAAAGAAAGAGAGAGGATAGATCTCTTACGAAAATTCGGCAGCCTAACGGTGCCACTCAAAACATCCAAAATGGATTGATGAGAGAGAATAGGGTATCTCATCATATGAACATAAAAATTACAGTAAGAGTAATATAAAATATCATCCCAATCACAATAAAGATGAGCTTAGATGTAATGACATAAAAGAGTGTACTTAAAAAGAAAGAGAGGAGTAGGATCCCTTACCTCAAGTCCAACTTGTCTTGTTCGTTTCATTATATTCCTGAATAATAAACTTTGGTCAATTAATAATTTCCTAATTACCTCCTTTAGAGATTATTATTCAGTTCATATCACATATTATAATGTTATAATAATTGTTTAATAATGTTAGTTCATATCAGACGTTTTTGCCGATGTTTGGTACATGAGTCAAAAATGAACTTGATTGAAAAAAGATTGCCCATGTAGTTATATGTAAATAATTTCTATAATAGTATTAATGATTAAAATATCATATATATCCAGTAAATATTCATTTTATACTATTACATATCATTTGGAGATAAAAAACGAAAAGCATCGTTCATGGAGACGGTAGGTCGTACAAACGCATGAACGCTACTTTCATTTTTTGTCATATTAATGGAATTAAAACAAAATTAGAGAGATATATATATGATATAATTCCAGAATGATATCCATAATTTAGATGTAATATATTAAATATATATCCATTATATATATGTACTTACAAAACATTTTGCGATAAGAAATGAAATGTACCGTTCATGGAGACGGTAAGCCGTACGTACGCATGAACACTATTTCCATTTCTATTTCATATTTAATTGAATTAAAACATAATTATAAATAATTTTATTTTAATTCCCGTATGGTATCATATATAATATCATTAAATATATCCTTTATACGTACCACATATGGTATTAACGAATCAAATAACTTTGAGGGGGCGGTAGTCCGCACTTCCTTAAATGAAGATATCGCATTTACCCATAATGGAAACCATAAAGGTACACCATAAATGAAAAATACAGAAGATTAAGTAAAACATAAACATGTTAGATATCATATATAAATATATTGTCATCTTAATGTCCACATTTGAAGGTGTTAGAAGAATGTTGAACAATCATCGTTTTGGGAGGCAGAAATTCGCCATCCACGGAAACAGTATGTTCTTTAACCATTAGATGTAGGTGTGTGTAATTGTAGCTCAAATACTTCTTATAAAAACATCCTAGTATATTTAATATACTGTATTTGTTATGAAATAAATTAATAAAAAGAGTTTATGGGGTTGGAGAAGCAAAATAAAACAAAAGGACACAAGTGAAGACATTACCTTAAAATCGGGTAACTTTCTTTGGTTTGATCTCAAAGGATTCCTTTAGAAGACTTATGCCCAAATTGAGGCTTCAAGGAGTAAGATAGGGAAGTGGAGACACAAAATGGGCAGGGGTTGGCCGAGCCAAAGGCTTTGGGAGTGTGGGTAAGGAGGTAGAGTTGGGGGCCTTTTATAAGAGGAGAGGAGGGGCACTCTTGTAAAGTTACAAAATGTTACTTTAGTATCAAACGAGTTTTGGATTTTAAAGGTCCCACATTGATGTATTTATAGGATAAGGTGATAAGGGTTCAAAATCCACTCATCCAATAGGTTTTGGACATGTGTAGGTCTTATATATTACATTATATTTCCATTTGATTTAAATCGTTAAATAATGAGGTCATCGCTGCATCATCATGATGTCATAAATAATCTAATTTATTTAATGTCTAAAAATTATAAAAAAAATAAAATGATGTAGGAAATCTTTTTATATTTCCAATGAATATTTATTGTCAAAAATATGACTTGTATAACCCCATGTAAAAATTGTTTTAGTAAAATATCCCATGTTTGTGTCATTTTTACATTAACATTAAATAAAAAGATATTTATGTCATTTTCCAACCAAAGTGGCTCCATGGGGTCCCCAAGTTGACCCATGGATTGTCTTGGTCGGAAATTACACATCCAATTATGGTATGACATGTTTCTAGGTCATTTAATTTTATTAAAACATTATTCTTACCATAAACTACACTAATTCCCTCTAATCGCGATTAAAAACTTAATAAGTTATTATTCACCAAAAAATTATTTTTATCCCATTGAACCACATTTTACTTATTAATGAAAACCATGTATGTTGTATTTTTTAAATTCAAAACACAAATATGGAAAAATTTCATTTAAACGGAAAAATCAGTTTTTATATGTACCACTTAGTGGTTTCACTATTCATCAAAAATTGAAGTTTTTCAGAAAAATCCAAAAAATTCAACCAAAGCTATATTTGATATTCCGAATTCAAAAATGAAGTTTATTTTAAAAATTTCAAAATATATAAGTCACATTAATTAATTTAATAATTAATTCCCGCTGTCAGAGAAAATAGCGTGTTTTTATAAAACAATAAGTATCAAAAGATTGACACTAGTTTAAGTCTGATTTCAAAGTGAAATTAATTCCAACGACCACTATTGGATTTAATGGTAAAAATATATTCTAATTTCACTTTAAAACCAATTAAAAAGATAATATAATCATATAAATAAATTATATTACAAAGAGGTTTTGAATTAAAATACAACATTTTAGACTATTCATTAAAAAAATGAACTTTATCGGAAAGATACCAAAAATTTACACAAAGTAAATTTTGATGTCCCGATTCTTAAGAAGAGTATTATTTGGTCCAATAGAATGTATAAGAGTGAACAAAACTATATTTAATGACGGTTCGCCATCAAAAGGCGATAAGTGAACCTTTAGTGAAAACTAGGGCATATACGCCTAAAATTGAATTCTTTCCGTATTTTAAGTCTTTATCTTTTATTGGATAAATGTAAAAACATTTAAAAACATATATAATCATATTTTAGTTATTTATATCTATTCCCGCCAATACAATGGCTACATGTTAACTACCATTTAAATTAATATTATTTTATTATTAGAGTGCAACGTAAGATTCCGAAGAAACTCGTTGTTGCGTGTTGGGTACGCCATCGAGCATAGCGTCCCCTTTAAATTCATATTAATATTTTATTCACAAATATGGATAAATATGAAAATGTCATATTCTTTACTTGCCTGGGGTGTTACATCACGTTTCGAACTAAAATGCCAATTTTAGACTGATAATAGGATCTTTTAGTCATAATGGTCACACCGTGCATCAAATTAAGGAGGGTTTGATTCCTACATGTCACAAATCACTAATGGATAGTTTTCCTAAAGTATCAAAAACAACATGAATGTTATTTCTCAGTTTTCATTATGTCACTTGTTGTTTTCACTTAAATTAATGTCAATTTTAAATAAAAAGAGACACTTTGAGTGATTCCAGCCACACCATGCATCGTATTAAGGTGTTGATAATTAATAAATGTCACAAATGAATTATAGATTATTTTCCAAAAATATCAAAACAATCTGAATTTGTTTGGTCAATTTTTAATATGTCACTTGTTGTTTTTACTTAAATTAATGTTAATTTTAAATTAAAAGATATACTTTGAGTTATACCAGCCACACCGTGCAAAATATTGAGGTTTGGACGATTCCTACACATCAACAATGACATATAAATCATTTTCCTAAAGTATCAAAACAATCCAAATGTATTTACTCAGTTTTCAGTATTCTAGTTGTGTTTTTTACTAAAATGTAATTTCAAAATGGAAACTCACATTATGATTCATAATCGTTTCATCATGAATTGGTTTGATGTGAGAATACTTCAAAAAAATCACAAATTATTTATGAAATGTTTTTATAAATTATCAAGACAATCGGAGCACGTTGTCTTGGTTTTTAATGAGTGACACATTTTGAACTAAAATGTCTATTTAAAAAAAATAAAAGACACTTTTAGTCATACTGGTCACACCGTGCATCAGATTAAGGTATAATTGATTTATAAAGGTAAAAAATGACCCATTAAATGTTTTCCTAAAGTATCAAAATAATCTGAATGTGTTTTCTCAGTTTTCAGTTTGTCACTTGATCTTTTTACTTAAATTAATGTCAATCTAAAATAAAAAGACACATTTGGAGTTATACCGGAACACCATCCATACTATTGAGGTGGGGTTGATTCATACGCATCATAAAATGACTCATGAATTATTTTCATAAAATATAAAAATAATCCAAATTCATTTTCTTGATTTTGAGTACTTTACTTGTTCTTTTTTACATAAATTGATGTCAATTTTATATAAAAAGAGACACTTTGAGTGATACCATGAACATCGTGCATTGTATTAAGGTGAGGCTGATTTCTACACATCAAAAATAAAATATGGATCATTTTCCTAGTATATTAGAATAATATGAATGTTTTTTCTTAGTTTTCAGTATGTCACTTATTGTTTTTACTTAAATTAATGTCAATTTTAAATAAAAAAGAGACACTTTGAGAGATATTGACCGCAACATGTGTCGTATTAGGGTGTGGATACTTTTTAAACATAAAAAATCACATATAGAAAATTTTCCTAAAGTATAAAAACAATCTAGATATATTTTCTCACTTTTTAGTGTGTCAGTAGTGTTTTTTTACTAAAATGTCATTTCAAACTGGAAACACGCATTATGAGTCATACAGGTCACATTGTTTGTCAGTTTAACTAGAGACTACATCATAAACATAAAAATGACTTATGAATCATTTTCCTAAATTATTAATACAATTAGATCATGTTTCTCTTTTTTTTCCGTGATTGATATGTTTTGAACTAAAATGTCAATTTTAAACTAATAACGGACATTTTTATTTATAACGATCACACTGTGCATTATATTGAGGTGTGGTTGATTCATAAAGGCCAAAAATGACTCATGGATCATTATAATAAAGTATAAAAACGATCTGAATGAATTTCTCATTTTTCAGTATGTCAGTTTATCTTTTTTAATTAAATTAATGTCAATTTTAAATAAAAGGACACACTTAGAGTCATACTAGTCACTCCATGCATCTTATTGAGGTGAGAATGACTCTTAAACATCAAAATTGACTCATGGATAATTTTCTTAAAATATAAAAACATTTTGAATGTGTTTGGTTAGTTTTCACTATGTAACTTGTTGTTTTTACTTAAATAGATGTGAATTTTAAATAAAAAGAGACACTTTGAGTGATACCAACCACATTGTGCATCGTATTGAGGTGAGTCTGATTCCTAAAAAATTAAAAATGACTTATAGATAATTTTAATCGAGTATTAAAACAATCTGAATACGTAATCTTAGTTTTCAGTATGTTACTTGTGTTTTTTAACTAAAATTTCATTTCAAACTAGGAAAACCCATTATAAGTCATACCAATTTCACCATGAATTAGTTTGATGTGAGACTACTTCATACACATTAAAAATGAATTATGAATATCTGTCCTAAATTATCAATAAAATATAGTTAATTATCTTGGGTCTTAGTGAGTGATGCGTTTTGAACTAAAATGTTTCTTTTAAATTGATAACAGACACTTTTAATCATACCGATCACACCATATGTTTGCATGGTTTTCATGCAACATGAGGATTGCTCTTCCACCCTAAAAGAACATGTTCACTCTTTTCTATCTTGTTTCAGATAGTTGAAAGGAAAATATGAATTCCCAAAATATCTAAATAAAAAAAATAAAATAAATATTAGATAAAAATGATAAGGAGATTACTTACAAATAGTAGATAAAATGATGAAAAAATTAGTTAATTACATAAAAAAGACATAATTTGAGTCATAATAGCCGCATCAATTGTTACCATGATTTCCATTTGCTTTCTTTGTCAAAATGGAAACACTACATAGTCATCATTTATCACTTTCCTTCATGTTCCCTCCACTACCTATGAAGAAAAGTGATAAATGCCGACAATGCTGGGGTGACAAGGTTTTGAGGGAGAATAACTTTGTGGAAGACATTGTTTGCATGAGTATTCAAAAATTTAATTTATATTATGTTAATTCATTAGATAACAGATAATATTATGAATAAAAAGATAGTATATTAAAAAACATTACCTTCTCATTGAATTCTAAGTTGCAGCCTCGAAGTCCAATCTCTCATGAGTGTGATGAGTTTTGAACAAACTGCCCCAACTCAAACAAAGGAATACACCTATATAAAAAAAATTCTTATGAGAGCAATACTAAAAAGAATTAAATCAAACATAAATATAAAATAATCCACTACTTATATAGAAGTCACATATTCATGCTATTTGTTTACATTCTTCCATTAGGTATGATGCCTATTTGTTTCTGAGAACATATATATCATCTTGTGAATATAAGTCTTTTCTAAAGTCATAATAGTATTGGAAAAATATAAATAAAAAAAGTATAAATAAATATTTTAAATAAATGGTAATTTTCTTCAAAAATACATCTTCAGGGAAGCTAGTTTGTTCATGGAATCTGATCTCTCTCATAAATTTACAAACATGATAAGAAAAATATTTTCCATGGGTTTGTTTCGGACACTATAGAAATACTGAGGAGAATAATATATTTTTTTATATGTGTTTAGATAGTGGAATATTATTATATATAGCCTGATATTGATCTAGTTTTAGAACTTTTCATCTTTCTTGTCCTTAGCCGCTGGCCTCAGTCCTTATTTTTCATGATATTGATGGACCTATCTATCATAACAGAATCCCCATTAAAAGATAATATAAATTATATAAATTGATGTTTAGTTCTAAAAAAATTGTATTAAAAATTGAAAAATGTCATCATGTATGGATGGTTTGTTGGATATCCATGCATTGAATCCAGAAAATAAATCATTGGAGTATCCAAATTTACTGTAATGAGCATCTGATGATTCCTAAAAACAAAAAAACGAATAAATAATGGAAGAAATGAAAATATATTTGATGTGAATAAATTGTAGAGTTTTAACCCTGCATCATTGGTATTAAATTCATTCTATCATCCAAAATTTTTCTTTCAAACGATTTGATCAGACTTTCCACTATTTCATCTTTCTTATTGGTATTTATTTTTTTTTCTTATAGAGGTGAGGTGAGGACTAACAATTCCAAAAACATTTTCATGGGAAAATCCATTCATTTTTTCTTCATATATACTATTTCCAAAAATATGAAATGTATTTAGTCATAATTAACACAGTATATCGGCTTTTGGAAAAAAAATCATGAAAACATACATCATGTATATATTTACAATTAAACCTCCTAGCCAATCATAGTCCAGGATATCAATTAAACTCTCAACACTAATGAAGTCATGATATTTCTCTCTATACATATTTGCTTCAAAATAAACTATGTAATTATGAAAATCTATTAACTTTTTATACACATTAACCTATAATTCTTGTAAATAATGATATAGAATGGGTGGGGTAATGGTGCTTTCAGTATATCTTTTCGACCGGATGGTCGATCTTTTAGATGGTTTTGAGTCGGTATTTTATTTCATCCCCTTCCCTTTGTTCATCTATAATAACATTCATCAGTTCATACCCTTTTTAATTAATTATTAAAGGTTTATATTGAAAAATAAATTGGAAGTGAATACCACCTTATCGACATGTTTTTTACAAAGTGTGATGGTCATTCGATGAATTTTACCACATCTTTTTCAATTGTATGGATATCTTCCTGATGAATTGGAATAGGTAGTCGAGTGCTCGGATCATGGACTATGCTAACTGACACTCGCACATGACCTGTTTGAAGTGGTATTTTGTGTAGCATGTCTTATTGGATATTGAACACCATATCCCTCACTACAAGGTCATGGGTGGGTGATGACAGATATAAATCACATTCATCATCACCCTGTAAAATATCAGTATAAGAAAGGTATAATTGTCAGTCTAATTCACATTTCACAAAAACATTTATTAGAACATTGATTATAATGGCTAAGAAATCTCTTTGAGGGTAATGGTTCACCTCATAACTGGTGAGTGTGGGGATAGATCTCCACATGGTGGCTGTTCTTGAGTTTCTTCTTCTCCTTGCATGCCCCCATAAAAGTTGACATCATCTCTCTCTACCATTGGAATTTTTCTTCAAGGGTAGTTATTCTTTCTCTCATCGATTTTATTAATTCACTTTGATCCTCATATTGTTTTTCCTTAAAATATGTTTAGGGTGTCAAACCAAAACCAACACCTCTAACGTGACCATATTTTTCTGGCCTCTTTAAGGCCACTGATAGTATATGTTCATTTTGTATAGGTGTTGTTGGTTACTATGACTATTTTAGATATAAAATATAGGAAAATAAGTTATCATTGTTATGTAATTATGATTTAATGAATTTTTTTATTATGTAATACTTACATATGTTTCCCACACTTTTTGTGTGTTTTCATATATAAGTATCCTATATTTATATAAATGTTCCTCTTTACGTAACACATGGAGTGGTATGAAAGTAGATTTGGATTTAGAGTCATTTATCTACATATAAACAGATGAAAATAATTATGATGTTGTTTCATGTCACATAAAAGTATTATTTTATATTTAAAATATCTTCAAATTTTTTTCAACCGAAGCATACCCCATCCTTTCTTCATGGTATTGGTGCACTAGTTTTTATGCTCGTTCCTTATTTCCATCACTTAGTTGTTGTTTCATAAATAAAAAACCATCAATCAAATTTATGAAAAAATGTATCATCAAACAACGTATTATTATCCACAATGTACCTGAAAAGACACAACCACACAACATCCAGTAAACACATCTCACGCTTCTTGGGTTATCAGGTGTGTATAGATAAGAGGTGGGTGAAAATTTATTTCCCCTTCAACATCATTAAGATGATTTCTTGTTAGAATTGTATGAAATACTTTGTGAATCCTTATATTAATAATTAATACATGCTTCTTATGGGTGTTATCTACTATAAAATAATTCTGTATTGGATGATGGAGAGTAAGTCGATGTTTCGTTATTTTATTTTTTAGTAAAATAAATAAATGATATCATAATTTTACCATAATCTATTCCCAAATCAGTGTCATAAACCGTGACACAATATGGTTCCCGCAATCTACATCAATCAGCACACGTTTTCGAGTGAAAAGTCTAATGTAACTACTGAACATGGCCTTGTTTGGGGTTAACGTGATGGCCCGACACATTCCATCTGACCTTATATTTTATGACTATGGAATTCTTCTTAATTATTTTTGCAAACACTATCAAACTACGACACTTCTGTTTTTTCTGCGTTGTTGGTCCTTCATCACCTACCATTTACCTTTAATCAACATCACCAATATGTTTCTATAGAGCGGTAGCATCGACATGTGTAGATGGTCATTGTACCTCTGCATTGAGAGAAACACCACAAATAGATGGTAATTCCTCTACACTATGAGCAGAAGAAGGTTCATAGATCTATTGTGCCTCTGGATTGAGAGCATCATCATGTGTAGAAGTTCGTTGTTCCTTCACACTATGAGTAGAATTGGGTTGAGACACCTATTGTTCCTCAGGATTGTGAGCACCATCATGTGCGGAAGTCATTATCTACATAAGTGGTTTAATATTTAATTTATAGTACATAAATTCAGCATAAAATGGAAAATAACATTAGGTAAAATGATATATATTATAAAAAATATAACATGATTATTGAACTGTCACTTTTTTTAAAGGATGAAGGGATTTAACCCCTTTATCAACTACCCAAATCCCTTGAATGTGGTCTCCTCTGACGTAAAAAACTCTGTATACATTGGTACCATTAAAAAATTATTGAGACATCCCAATGAAAGGGTTATCCTAAGTTTAATTTTCATCCAACACTTCAATTGTTTTGGTTGATAATAGAGCAATAGATCACTTTCTGTTTGCAGGATCTAGAACAAAAAATACTTATACTACCTTGTGATTCCATTACAAATAGTAAATCTTTGTAATATTCTTTACTGAAATCAACATTCATGAATTCCAATTCATCTATTTTAGCATCACTCTATTATGAACCCACTTTAATTGAAAAATAGACCCTTGGAATGATTTATAATCCACTTTTATATTTGTTGGATGATAGAAAAGTATGAAATATTCATATAAATTGGATTTCTATATTTAGTACCAGAAACAAGCACCGCTTCAGCCACAAGTGTAACTCCATTATTTTTATGGTATTGTCTTCATCATGCTCATTTTTATAGAATTTATAACCATTAATTACATAATTGTTTTAAAATAATATGTACACACTTGGTCCTCCGACTATCCAATGAAGTCATTCTGAAATTGAATCTGTATTTTTATATGAATCCTTAAAAATATGGTCCTGAAACCAACCTATAAACTTTTTATTATGTTTATTTGATATCAATATTTCAACCCTTGATGGATTAAAATTACTAATAATTTATTTGTGGGTTTCATCATATGGGGAAACATCCAAACTATTATGAAAAATGTAAAGGTGGGCCTGCTCTTGATCTTTAATATTTATTGTGTCAACATCTCTTCCAGGAATTCCTTCACCCATAAGGCACCCAGTGTGATGATATTTCAGTAGACTGATGGTTTCCACACCAAACAGGTATTCGGTAAATAATTCAATGTCTTCCTCAAACATATATTCCTCTATAATACAACCCTCTATATGTCTTCAATTTTTGACATACCCTTTCAAAATAATCATATACAGTTCACTAGGGTACATCTATCTATAGTGTTTAAGACCACATAGTCGAATATCTCTCACCAAGTGAACCATCAAATGATCCATCATATCAATAAATTTTGGTGGTAAGAACATTTCCAATTCACATAATATGATGGAAATTTCTCTTTCTATAGTTAGAAATTTCTTCAGTTCTATAACTTTATTACAAATAACATTAATGAAAAAATAGAGTTTGGTTAATTTATGATGTAAATTCATGGAAAAAATTAAATATAAATCTATATGTATTATACCATTCATAAAAACATGGTAGTTGTGTGATTTTAGAACCTTTAACTTTAAATCGGTCATTGGCATGATGTTCTTGATATTCAATCTCTGGAACCTTTACATTATTAATTATGTTGAAAAACTGATATCTCTCCTTCCTAGAAAGAGTGTAAGTAGTGGGAGGAAGAAAATTTTGTTCTTCACCCTTCACTAGTGTAAAATCTTCTCGTATTCCCATGTCAATCATATCTATCCTAACCTTAATTCCATCCTTTTTTCCCTAGGTGAATTTATAAATGTGTCAATGACATGATCACATACATTTTTTTCAACATGCATGACATCAAGAAAATTTCTAACGTGTTGAAAATTATAGTATAATAATTCAAAAAAAATTGATCGTTTTTTCCAGTCGGTTTTTGTAATTTTTTTCGAAAATAGTTTACCAAAATCATTGTCCACATATTTTATGTTATCAAATAATTGATCACATTTTATTATATATGGTGTTTTATATACTTCTAAACATCCATTGAATGACATAATCCAATATTAGTACTTATACCATCTGAATATATATATTTGATGTCCTAGAAATACAGTTTTCAATGAATGTTTCATCCTAATTAACTATGTACCTTGTTTGCAAATGTGACACCCTTGAGTTCCTTTAATGCTATAACCTTAAAAATTTCCATAACCAAGAAAATCATTTATCATCCTGTAAAACATGGATCTCAATGTGAAATATTTAATTATATAAGAATTGTAAAATGTAACACATGAATCACATAAAAATTTCAAATAGATGATCAATGAAGTTAAATAAACATCAATATCATTACCTAGTGTTTTGTTTCTAATATAAGCATAGAAAACATGATGTATTTTTGTTTCATGCATAACCATGGAGGAAAGTTTTAATTTACTAACATAACCATCCATGTACTATGATTGTTTCGTTGAGAAACAAAAGGATTCTATCTATATATAGATAATGCAAGATGAAGGTTTCTCAGCTAGTTTCCAAATTTAGGATACTCATGATCAATTGTCTTCTACTGAGGAGAGTCTGTTGGGTGACGTAGTTTCCCATCATTAATTCTTATATCTACCTACCACATTAATTTCCCTGCAGTCACCTAACTTCCATATAGGTTCCTAAATCTTGTAATTATTGGAAATACCATACAACATTTTGTAGGACCTGATTCATCTTTCTCGTATCAGGAAGAATCACACTTTTGTAATTCTATAAGTGATTTTTGGTCCTTGTGAAATAGTATACAATCATTTAGGTAGATGTGTATTCTTTTAGAGATCATACCCATCAAGTGTAGAATTTGATTGGTGTCGTATGTTCGGATCGGAAGATCATTAATTTTTTGAAGTTTGTAATTCAAGATAGAATTTTGTTCTTTGAAACTAGTGTCACTCCATATTTTTCCTACATTAAAATTATACAGCTTTAGTATGGCTGAAAATGTTGTATATTTAGTGCATCCAACCTAAAATGACATATTTTCCAAGATATTTAACTTCTCATACTATTTTGGGTAACCACAAATTTTATATTCAACTATCCTTTTCATTTCCTTAGTACGATCTTCATCATAATTCACATCTATAATCACATCCTTGATATGGTCATATTCATTTTACACACTTTTAATCATATCAGATGATCCCTAAAATGCAGTATTATCCCAACCACTAGATACATTCTCTTTTCTCCATGTTTATTCCAATATTTAAAACTCTGATCTATTCTATGACATATTAAGTGTTATTCCAACTCCTTTAGGCTTATCTTTCTTGAATAACAATAATAGAAGCGCGATAAAGGATTTGAGAAGGGTCATATGCAAGATCTTTTTTAAACTTTCTTAACTCTTTCACTCCATCTTCATACTCTTTTGTCATAAAATTGGAATCCATCCATTCTTTATTCATATCCATCCTATTTGATTCGGTAATATTAATATTTAATAAAAGAAATACACGAAACATTGATATAAAAATTAACCAAGGGTAAAAAAAGTTATAAACTTTAAGTCTCTTTCAATATTTATCTCCAATATCCACTTTCCATAACCAAGGTTCTTCATTTCAGATCTTCTAGATAAATCAATATTCAGCTCTTCCTTACATTCCTACATTTGTCCAACTAAGAAAAATTCATCAACTTAAAGAAGTAAAATGAAAAAACTCCCATTATAATACACATTAATATAGTATAAATTATATACATTAAACTGTATAAACATTAATTATACCATGAAAGCATTGATATTCAAGTTCCATTATCTTGGTTCCCACTTAAGCCCACAAAAACTCCATTTGAGACTAGAACTAAACCTTCTATTCCATTTATCATGAAACCTTATAGTTGATATAAGTATATATCTTCCT
The DNA here is from genome assembly GCA_963277665.1 of Viscum album. NCBI lineage: Eukaryota > Viridiplantae > Streptophyta > Magnoliopsida > Santalales > Viscaceae > Viscum > Viscum album. The sequence continues at coordinate 130,874,080 of OY728163.1, forward strand.
ACAAATATATATAACGTTATATAATCATGACATCCATTTGTTCTAGAAATAATCCTTTAATGGAAACCAAGTTGAGAACTATCTGAATTATTATATGCTTTACAACATGATAGAAAATCTAACTGAAATCAAATCCTTCTAATTATTGAAATACATTTACAACTAAAGACACCTTTTAATATTTATAACTTCCAATTTCTCCTTTAGATGATAAATATATTTTTTCTATAGATCCCACATTTTGGTTTTAATTCAATTATTTTCAATGTATCACAATCATATAGGGAATTCAATTATTCCTTCAATTTGTACTCACATGAAAATGAGGTTAATAGTATGGCTATGTTGAATCCTAAAAAATAGAAAATCCATCTTAATTACCCAAACATTTGGGACTATTTTATAGAATCAAAAAACCCTACAACTAGGGGAAACAAGCTAGTGTGTGAGATAACTAGTATATATACATATGGGCCTATTTCTTAATTCATAGGGTTCCCATGCATCCAATGAAGTGGAAGTGAGAAATGAAAATTCAATGATCATAACATTAATAAATATATTATAAGTAGTAAATAACATGACAACTCTAACACCCTCATAAGAAAGATACCATTTTCACATCCATGAATAAGCATAAAGAATTTAATATTAATAATCAATGGCATCCCTCTAAGGGAAATGAACTAAATGTACATATCAATCAAGGGGCCCCCTAATTTAAACCATGTAGGTGATATTGGATGCAATGTATGTTTAGGAGTTACAGTGTGTTTAATCATTAATTCACCTTTTATGAGAGTGAGGTCATGATAGATTTCCTATGGGTTGGATAGAGTTAGTGAAATGACATTTCCACGGTGTTATTATCAATCTAATTGTCTTCCCTATATAATGTATTGGTTATCCAAATTATAGAAAAACATAAAATTAAAATATTATAGAAAAACTACATTTTAGAAGACCTTTTAAAATGATCTATAAAATCCCATTTGAAATACCATTAAAAAACAACCATCTACAAAAATTATTCTTTAAAATAACACGCCCTTTTTATAATAAACCAATCAATTCCAATCACTCTTTCAAAAAAACACAATTACTTTTTCAATACATTCAAGGAAACTTCATGACCCAACATTTTTAATCATTTAAAATGAATGATGACCCTCTATATTTTACAAATTTTCATTTAAAACTTCACACACCCCTTGTTAAAATGAAACCATCATTAAATATGCTTTCAATACATTCACATCCCTTCATGAAAGCCAATCGGGTGTGTAAACAAATAGTTGGCTTGCAATCTAAGTCCATTCCAAGTGTTTAAATAATTTTAAATCTATTTTAAACCATAAAATCATATGTTGATCAAATATAATTTTTTATGAAACATTTTAAAACACTTGAACCAATTTAAAAGAGGAACTTTAGAATTTTCACAAAGACATAAATCCCAAGAGATACACTTTATAAAATTTTAATGAATTAAAAAAACCAACATTTTATAAAATATTAAGATGTAAGACAAACCATAAAAAAACTCGTTTTAGGGAAAATAACCATTTTTTCATATAGTAATATAAAATGACACATAAAACATGTGGAATTTATATCAGTGGGTCTTTCCATGGGACCATTCTTCTTAGAGATTACCATGTGTGAACTTCAAGAGAACATGTATCAATTTCATACAAGATTCTATCACCTGATAGTCCACTATCATCTAAGTTATGTAAGATAGATGTATCTAGATTATATGATATATTTATTTCAGCTTATCTTTATGGAATATCTATGTTCTCATTAGAATGAAAAAATATTATAACATATTAACGTGAAATATATTCCAATAAAATTAAAAAATTATCATAAAAAAATAAATAACTATGTGGTATAAATATATATACATATTTTGGAATTACATGTCAATTTAGAGGTCATCAAGATGACATAGTGGAGTCCTAGGTTCTAGAAATACAACTATGTTGGGTATCAACATTTATTTTGTAATTATGGATTGATCTTGTGCTCATACATCATGGAATATGGGAAAATATTTGTTTTCTTCTTCTTATTTCATTTATTGAGAAGTAATGGGCGATTTTATGCAACAGATTCATGAAGGATAATGTGTTGTTTGATTCGACTGAGTACACAATTTGTCTAAAACAATTCATAGGCTATGCGTCTGGTCCCAAACCCCCCTCATCCATCTTGGTTTATCCATGAACCCCACAAATACTGTCCTCAACCATGTGGTATCCATGAAACACAACCATTATTAGTTCATTATTAATTAAAAACCTCCCGAGAAACAATGTTTTTCATGATTCCTCCTAAATTATGCACACCAAACCATTCCCCCTTTCTAGAAAACTTCAAAATTATTGAAAATTAACATAAAGCCTCAAATCCTTATCCAAACACCCAATATTAATCTTGATCCTCATTACTCATCTCAAAACAACACATTGAGGAATTTCAAATCTCATCTTGTCATTATGAGTCTCAATTAAAATTTTGACCCATCCAGTAAATGAAAATTCAACATCTTAAATTTTTAGTTGCAGTGAACATGGGTTCTTTCAAACTCCCCACCATAATACTTCTCATCCACATGAATTGTTGGTGTTCATACATACACATCACCCAACCTATAATGGTCAACATTTTTAAAAAATGGCACCATTCCATTTCAAAATGTCTAAAACACATCCAAGGAAGAAAATCTAACTCGTGGAACTCAACCATCAAAATCCCAAGATAAGTCCCATTATCAAAATTGAAATACCAGGATGGATCCTTCTTGGGTCAATCTAAACAAAACATTAATTTTTTTTATTACTCGATCACCTATCATAGTAATGTTTCTCCCCAAAATAAGACTCAACTTATCACTAATAACTTCTCATTATTAGAACCTCTTACAGTTAAAAGGAATAAAAGAACCTTGAACTCATGATCCTAAAATCACATGGAATGGTTTCCAACTAACCATGCCATAAATTTCCTAAGAATTCCAATCACCATCAGAACCCATCCTTGTCATAAAAACCCCACCAAAGTATCTGGATACCCACCATCCCTCTATGATTAATGAACATAAAATTTTTTTCTGTGAAATCCCACACAAACCCAAAACGTACCTTTAATTACAAAAATGACACACCAGACATATCTTGCAACCATCCACACCAACATCATGCGATATCCCTAGTCAGACTATTCTTGGTAACTCATACCAAAAAATCTCAACTCCAATTGTCAGTTCCACACAATCTCACCTGATCACAATGTCCTCACACCTAGAGGCATTCCAAAACAACTAAAACATTCCCACTAGAGTCCATACCTAAACCTAGACAAGGTTCAACCATCATATCCTATACTGACTCAAAACCATTTTCATACCCTACCAAACCACTAATGCACCTCCAACATAGTCACCACAAGTTTGAAACTGACACTCGGGTTGATCATCCAGTACACTTGATTTACCATGGGAATTAATAATAGAATTTAGAAATGAACCTCAATGGAAAGTTAAAAACACCTACAACCCTTTTAGAATGAGGGTCACACCCCTGCAACCAACATGTAACTCCCCACAATATTATTGTCATCTTCATCGCCTCACTCAAAAAAAATCCAAACACTATAGACAAAAACGTATTAAATGCCAAAATCTATCTATATATTAGGGATGTGGGTCCATCTATCGAATTCTAATCCATTGATTCCATAAAATAAGTTGAACCAAAATCTATCTATATATTAGGAATTCAAAATAATGTGGAAAAATGGTATACCTACAGAAGTAATAGGGTCCAGCAGTAGAGATGTTGGGGTAAGTGGTGGCGGCAATTGCATCAGAGGCCGCAGAGGGCTTCACAACAGAGGTGGGTTCATGACGGAGGAGGGTGCAGAGTAGAGGTGGTGTTCAACATGCAACGCAGGTGGGTTCACGGTGGAGGAGGGTCTGTGAGGGAGGTGGGTCCATAGAAGAGGAGGTTCACATAATAAGATGGTTTGAGGTGGAGGAGCATTCGTAGTGGAGGAGGGGTCGCAGTGGAGGTGGGTTTGCAGTGGTGGAGGGTTCACGGTGGAGGAGCATTCATGGTAGAGGAGGGTTTGCGGTGGAGGAGGGGTCGGCGGTAGCATAGATGAGGTCAAGGTAGAGGACAACTCGATGGTGTAGTGTTCGGCTTCCACGAGAGTTTGAAGTGTGCGAAAGAAGGAGGGGACTGCTAGGGTTCATTTATAAAACCGGGTGAAGCTTTTATCTACACTAGTTAAAAAGCATTGATAAAGGTATGTTTTATCAACACTAAAATAGAAAACGTTGATAAAAAATACCTTTATCAGTGCCTTTTTGCACTGATAAATATATAATGTTAATAATTTGTTTATATTATTATATATATTTATAAAATTATATATATAATAAATATATATTTAATTATTTATAACTATAACTATAAATAAATACATATTTATTTATATTTTTATATATAATTAATATATTTATATAATTATACATATAATAAATATATTTGTTATAATTTTATAATAATTTAAATAAATAAATAATAAATAATAATTATAATTGTAAATAAATAAATATATTTATTTATTTAAATAGTTATAAAATTATATCAAATATTTATTATGTTTATAATTTTATAAATATATATAATTCATATATTAATTATATATATTTTTAAGATTATTAATATAATAAATATATTTCCTATAATATTATAATTATTTAAATGAATATATATTTATCATTAATTATAACTATGTATATATATATATATTTAAATAATTATAAAATTATAAAAAATATATTTATCATATTAATAATTTTATAAATATATATAATTAATATATTTCTTATAATTTTATAATTATTTAAATATATCTATATTTATTTATAATTATAATTATAATTATTTGTATTTATTTATCAATATTTGTATATATTTCAAAATATATTTAATTTATTATATATATTTTTAACATTGTAAGAATAACACATATATTTTTTATAATTTTATAATTATATAAATAAATACATTTTTATATAAAATTGTAACTATAAATAAATAAATATTTATTGGTAATTAAAAATTATAATAAATATATATTTAGTTATAGTTATAATTATATATATATAAAAATAATTATAAAATTAAAACAAATATATTTATAATTTTATAAATATATATAATTAATATATTAATTATAATTTTATAATTATTTAAATATATCTATATTTAGTTAAAATTATAATTATAACTATTTGTATATAAATATATTTAATTAATATATTTTTATATTTTTATAATTATTTAAATATATCTGTATTTATTTAGAATTATAATTATAACTATTTGTATTTATTTATAAATATTTGTATATATTTATAAATATATTTAGTTAATTATTTATATTTACAACTTCATACATATAATAAATATATTTAATATAATTTCATAATTATTTACACACACACACATATATAATTTTAATATAAATAAATATATTTATAGTAATTTTATAATTATTAGTTATAATTGTAATTAGAAATAAATATATTTATAAAGTATTTATATATAATTAAAATTGTATAATTTTAAATATAAGAAATATATTTATTATTTAAATATATTTATTAAATTTTATAAGTACTTTTGGGAACATGTTAGATTCATGGGTATACCAAGAATGAATCATATTCCTAGTAAAGTATAGATAATAAAAAATGGGTCATCACATGTGGACAACTTGAGTAATAATAAGGTTGTAGTGTATAAATGAACATTCATGATGAATACATAACATATTTGAATGTCAATTATACACACACATCAAAATATTTATTGACCGAATTCATTGGAAAAAAATATTTATTTCTTTATTTATTTATAATTATAATTAAATATATATATTAAATATAAACATGCGTTTTTTATTTAATTTAATAAAATAAACATTTCTTTGAATATAAAAATAATATTTTTATATAAATTAATAATATTTTTTATTAAAAAATTTTATCTTCACTAATAATAACACTGATAAATTCCCCTACCAGCGCTACATAAATCACCGATAAAGGGTACACCATTATTAGTGTATTTTAGTGATGATAAATGGTATATTTATGAGTGTTTTTAACTAGCATTGATAAAGGCCCCCCTTTTATCAGCGCTTTCTACTTGGCACTAATAAAACCTGATGCATCTCTTGCCCAGATCTATGGTTGTGATCTTTGAATGAGGCTTTATCACAACCCAACACTTGGGGAGGATTGTTTTTCGTTTCCCTATAATCATCAAGGACTAGATTATTTCTTTTTGGATTAGTGCTCAAATCACCCTCTTTTAGTTCGTGTCCCAACATGTCTGTGTCTCTCACTGAATAAACCCACACCCCCATAAAATAAGGTTGTGTGTTAGTGTTCTCCAGAATCAAATACATAGTGTCATCACAAACAAATTTACCAGAAAAGACTTTCTTATTCACTCCAGCAACCTCAGGTCGGTTAAAAGAACCATTCAGAAAATTCATATTAGCTTCCACCATTGCATTAGTATGTGCATCCCCTACTACCTCATTATCAATTGGAGGACCTTCATTTGTGTGGGGATCATCTTCCCCTTTAATAATATCAATTAATTCCTCCACGGTACCATGATTCACAATTTCTCTTGAAGATCTTACCACCTTCATGCCACATTTCAAACTATTAAAAATTTCAGTGAACTTCGAATCAGGAGGTAACACCTATGCTTACTTCTACACCACTACTTCACCTGAACTCGCATGACTAGCATCCTTTACCTAAAATCAAACATAACCCTCATGACCCTTAATTGTATCATTACAATCTAGATCTGGGAGCTTGCCACAATCAGGAGAAGTACTATAGCGACTCGGGTTTTGGCCCTGTCAGACATTGGAATATTCCTATGAATATTTCCAGAGTATTTCATGAAGACGGCGTGCCATTCTATGGCCCGGTGTGCCTTGAATTAATTTTAATAAACATATTAAGTATTATGTTTATACTATGCATGTGGAGGGGTTGTGTTTTCTCCGAAACGGTTGCTCGGATCAGAAATCTGAGGGCACAGTTGCGTTCAGAGCATTCCATTTACCCTTGGAAGGGTGTAAACTTTGAGGGCACAGACCTACTGTGGAAGAAGCCACCAAGGGTGTTTCCGTAAATAAATAGAAAAGTTTCTTTATGAGTGTCAGCTCGAATAAATCCGGAACGGTGCCTCCGATCGCAATTCTCAAACCACAGTTGAGTTTAGAACGATGTGTTTACCCTAAGTGCAACATAATCTTTGTCGGCATCGGGTGTTGGGTCGGGGCCGTGTTGGGCCGAGAAGTGGAGCTGATATTTTAAAAAAAACAAATATCAAATATTCTTTCTCTCCCCACCCCCTTGTATATGTAGCACCCCTCCCCTCCTCTTCTCAACGAACCATCCAAATCAAGCAACCAAGGTGTCATTGAGCTCTGATTTTGACGATAGTTACTCCTAGATCAAGAAGCGGCAACAGCGGAGTGCACAAAGCGTCGGCGATCTTTAAAAGTAGGTGGTTTGAGTTTTAAAATCATGAATCCTGTTTATGCATTTTTTTTCTTCAAATCGTTATAAGGGTTGTGTAGTTCGGGTCCTGAGCTTTTTGAAACATGTTATAGATATGAATTTGAAGCACTGGGGTGCTCCCGATGGCTCTCAGAGGTTTTCTGGAAAAATTTCCAGTCTCCAGAGGCGGCCATGGTGGATTCCGGCGAGGGTAGTTGTGTTGTAGTGGATTCCGGTGGCGGTGTGGTAGTTTCTGGCGAGACAGGCGGTGGTCTGGCCAGAATTTCTTGGGGGTTCTTTAAACCCCCGTAACACGTAAATCGTAAGTCCGATTTGAGATTCATTTGAAGCGACGCATTCCTTGAATCATGAAGGACCTTTTAAACCCACTTTAGGAATTTTATGAGTCGGGTTTTTGGCCCAGGGCCATGAAACATTGAAAATAATAACAATATTTTCTTATTTTCAACTTCGACGCACCGTAAATTTTACATGGTGCGTCCGATTGACAAGTCGTTAGTGATGTTGTGATCCTGATAGTAAGGCGGACCATTCAGGATAGTTTCTGTGTGCTAGTATAGAGATCAAGATGTGGGTCCCATGTGCCTACTTTTGGGTGTTTACGGAGAAACACGACTTTTTCTTCGGGTATTCGTTTTGGACGAACGAGTAGTAGATCTCATGTGTTTTTTCGAGGGGATCTCAATGGTGCAGTCCGCTTAATGAGTTTCAGGATCGAGGCGTGGGACCCTCTCGGACTAGCTATGTTGAATAGTACCTTTTTCACTGGTTGGCCATTTCGGGTGAGTCAAAAGCCTATCCTATGTGTTTCTCCGCGTAGATCACAATGGTGGCCTCGATCTAGGCCTATGAGGTGAGTAGTGTGGTGATGTTATGGGTCGCTCGGGTTAGCGATGTTAGGAGCATCAATGGTTGAGTGCACTCCCTTGGTTCATTCCTATGAGGGTTTGTGTGGCATTACAACCCTATTATAGGATTGTGATCCCCTTGATAGGATGTTTTCTAGATAGAGTTGTGGAATCCCTCTAGTGGGTCCGGAGTGGGAACCTCTAGCATTGCTTCCCTGGATCGGGTTCTTGGTATTGTTGTTACCACATATCCACAGGCGGTGATCCCCTATCTTGTAGGTTAATCCCATAATGTTTGAGGAATCATTGGTATTATGATCACCTACATAGTAGGGCGTGCATAGTAGGGTTGTGGCATCATCGGGTATATGATCCCCTACTCATCATGTGGTTTATAGTAGGGTTGTGGTATCGTCAGGTATACGATCCCCTACTCAGCGCATGGTTTCAGTAGGGTTGTGTAATCCTTGGTTATATGATCCCCTACTCAGCACATGGTTTTCAGTAGGGTTGGTGCATCTTCAGTTTGATCCCCTACATCACATGTTATACCAGATGGGGTTTCCTGGATTGTCGTGACCATCTTCGAAAGGGCGACGATCCTCTATCTGAGTGATGTGAATTGTAGAACGTCAAGATCAGGTTCCGGTATCCCCCAGCAAATCCTAGGAGTGATCCCCTATCTATGAGATCTTTGAGATACCAGAGTGGGTTCTTGTATCCCCTAGAAGACCCTAGGAGTGGTCCCCTATCCGAGAATTTTAGTGTTTCTGCTATTTCCGCATGATGTTCTCAGGGATGATATCTGATGACTGTGATCTCTCGGATGGGTGTCTGAGATGTTGGTGTGAGACCCGATGGATTGTATCTCTTGGACGAGGGTCATCTAGGATGATAGATCTCGTGTAGTGTGTTATCCTAGTTATCTACCTATCGCAGGTGCTATGGATGGAACCACGTGAGGTTTAGTGCGTGGAATGAGTATATATGTTGGATCATGGTATATGTATGGGCATATACCTGAGCGGATGTTCATGGTGTATGTATGGGCATACACATGAGCTGACCTGACTAGTCGCGTTAGGAGAGGATGGTCTTGAGATGGAGTTTGTCTCTCATTTGGGTTCCCTCTGGATGGGATGATCTGACTATAGTGTTTTATTTTCTCCCTTTTATTTTAGGTTTTTTTGGTTGCCTACTGAGTAATTTTATACTCACCCCTGCATGGGCTTTTCCCGTACATGTTTGTGTCTTGTGTAGACCATAGGCCTTTCGAAAGATTGCCAAGAGGACCCGGAGTAGGCGGAGCTTAGGGAGCGAGACTGACTGGGGTGTTTACCGGAGCTGTGCTGAGGAGTGTACTGGTGGGTGCATTTGGTAGAGTTTCCCCCCTTCTGACCAGGTTGAACACTTTTGTAGTTTTCTTTTAGCGGGCCATGTTTTTTCCCTTTTTTTACTTTTGTTGTACTCTGATTGTGGGTTAGATGTATGCATGCATTTATTTCCAGTTTTTATATATATTTCTACACTATTTCTTGGAGGTGTATGAGGGTTCGTGTGTATATGTACCTTAGGATAATGCATCCCATGTGTGTGATATCCCACTCGGCGCTAGTCGCCAGCCACATGTGTATTAGAGGTGGGCTTGGGGAGCCACAGTTTGTGCCCCGCTAGGTCGGGTCGTGACAGAGTGGTATCAGAGGAGGTTCCACCTTTGGGATCTCAGAGTGTAGCTGGTCTAGATGTGAGATTGGTTTCGGTTGCATATCGGCAGTGTTATAGTGTTTTGAGTTTGGATTTCAGGCCAGGTACTCCAATGCTGGTACGGCGGCCGAAGTATCCCTTCACCAGGACTCTGATAATCTTCCTTTTGACATGGGACATTAGGACACTAGTTGTAGGGACATAATGGTACATGCATCATATAGGACTGGGTTTTGGGTTTTCCTTGTTCTTCTTGAGTCAGCTCCCCAGATATACTCTTTGACCATGGCGTGTATTGATTGTATTTCAGGATTCCTCCACGATGACAGCCAATTAGAGTTCCGCAGTGGGATTGTGGTGATGATATTCCCCCGTGTAGAAGTTGTGAAAAATGGAAAAGCTTCTAAGGATGGACCTCCAGGTGGTCCACCAGTTGAGTCACCACTTGTCGAGCAGCTGGTTGTGCTGATAGTGAAGGATGAGGTTCTGCGAAGGATGAGTGCGCTGCACAACTTCCATAGGATGCGACCTTTGAGGTTTTGAGGTGATCCAGACCCTCAAGTAGCTGATGACTGACTTGAAGCAGTCACCTGAGGTTTCCACCTGGTGAGGACACCTCCAGATCAGATGGTGGTCCTAGAAGAGAGTCTTCTGCATGATATGGACGGGTGATGGTGGAGTTTTGTGACGTAGTCCCACAATGAGGAGAGGCTCATGTGGGGTGAGTTTGAGCGTCTCTTTAGCGAAGAGTTGTATCCACCGACACTGTGGTTAGTGCGGATTCAAGAGCTACTACAGCTTCGACAGGAGGGAACGACTGTGTTGGAGTACCCAGCGAGGTTTACAGACATGTCACGCTACTCCCTGGATATGGTTTGAGACCCGTTCTTTAAGGCTTAGACGTTAGAGTAGGGACTATACAGGGTCATCCGGGCAGGTGTGGTTTTCTTGTGCCTACCCACCTATGTTGGAGTACTGGAGTGAGCCTTGGTGGTGGAGATCTTTCTAACTGAGAAGATTCAGACCGTCAGTGTTGGAAAGGTGGAAGTTGAGACGTCAGTAGCTGGTAGCCAGTGGAAAGAACAAGGGTCTGGACGTGGCCAACATTTCAGGAGGTGACCCCGAGATGAAGGATCTGAGGCTCAGGGATCACAGGGCTCGCATGCCAGTTTTGTTCAACCACAGGAGAGGTAGTGTTACTCTGGCAATGGTCAGGGACATGTTACTAGATATTTTCTGACCCGTCGTTCTATTGAGAGGGAGCTGGTTGACAAGCCACCTTGGCAGCTGCAATGTGTTGAGTTCGGAGGTCCGCAGGGCAGAAGGCATGGCGACAGGGCTGGTGCAACAACAGGGGGTGGTAGGCGGTATCATATGCCACCACCACCACCCCTAGGTGGTCCACGCCGAGATCTGGGAGTTGGAGGATGAGGGTGAGGAAAACTGTAAGCCTTAGAGGTTGTTGATCCAGAGGCTCCACAGGTGGATTGAGGTACTCTCTATGTCCTTTTTACTTTTATCGTAGTTTAGATAGACATAGTTTAGCAGTAATATTTCCTTTCTATTGCTTTATTGAGGTTTGTTCAGGGTGTTCGTAAGACCCTGGGTTGGTGTTGTCCAACGTGCTATGAATGCATGAGAAAGAGGTATCTTTCTCCCACTGAGATTCGTTTTTGTGATGCGATTAAAATCGTATGGGTGAGTTAGTGCTGCACAAAGCAGATAGTGTCGAGGTGTAGTAGAAGATTCCCTATAACTAATGCATTCGAGCAGGGGTGTGTGTTGGTGAACTCACTGGCATGGGAGACCAAGTTGAGAGTTTAGTTTCTTTCCTTGTGCATATAGATTTTCAAGGATGAAAAGTTCTAAGTTGGGGAGGATGTAGCGACTTGGGTTTTGGCCCTATCAGAGATTGGATTATTCTTACGAATATTTCCAAAGTTAGGCACGAAGAAGGCGTGTGATTATGAGGCCCAATGTGCCTGGAATTAATTTTAATAAACATATTAAGTATTTTTTATACTATGCACGTGGATGGGTTGTGTTTTCTCCTAAACGGTAGCTCAGATCAGAAATTCGAGGGCACGGTTGCGTTATGAGCATGTCGTTCACCCTAGGTAGGGTGTAAACTTTGCGGGCGCTGACTTGCTATGGAAAAATCCACTAGGGGCATTTTTGTAAATAAATAGACATGTTTCTTTATGAGTGTCAGCTCGAATAACTCCTGAACGGTGTCTCAGATTGAAATTCTGAGACCACAGTTGAGTTCAGAACGTCGTGTTTACCCTAAGTGCGACATAATCTTTGTTGGTGTCGGGTGTTGGGTCGGGGGTGTGTCGGGCCGGGAACTGGAGCTGATATTAGTTTTAAAAAATTTCTAATATTCTTTCTCTCCCCACCCCCTTGTATGCACAGCACCCCTCCCCTCCACCTCTTCTCAATGAACCAGCCAAATCAAGAAATCAAGGTGTCGTTGAGCTCTGATTTTGACGGCGGTCACTCCTAGATTGAGCAGTGGCATCAGCGGAGCAAGAAAAGTGTCGACGATCCGCCAAAAGGTAGGCAGTTTGAGTTTTAAAATCCCGGAACCCGTTTATGCGTTGTTTTCCTTCAAATCCCCACAAGGGTTGTGTAGTTCGGGTCCCGAGCTTTCTGAAACATGTTACAGATCTGAACTTGGAGCACCAGGGTGATCCCAGTGGCTCCCAAAAGATTTTATAAAGAAATTCTGGTCTCCAGCGGTGGCCATGGTGGATTCTAGTGAGGGTGGAGGCAGCGCGGCGGATTCCGGCGACGACGCGGTGGTTTCCGGCGAGCTAGGCGGTGGTCCGGCCAGAAATTTTTGGGGGTTCTTTAAAGCCTCGTAACTCACAAACCGTAAGTCAAATTTGTGAGATGATTGCGGTGACGCATTCCTTGCATCGAGAAAGACCTTTTGAACCTACTTTGGGAATTTTATGAGTTAGGTTTTTGGCCCTAGGCCATTAAACATAGAAAATAAAAATAATAATTTATTATTTTCAATTTCGGTCTGCCGTAACTTTTACATGGAGCGCCTGAATGACGTGCCGTTAGTGATGTTGTGATTCTGATAGTAAATCGGACCTTTTAGGATAGTTTTTGGGTGATAGGATGGAGATCAGGATGTGGGCCCCATGATCCTGCTTTTGGGCGTTTACAGAGAAACATGAGCTTTTCGACGGGTGTCCATTTTGGACGAATGAGTAGTCAATCATGTGCGTTTTTATGAGGGGGTCGTAATGGTGCAGTACTCTTGAAGTGTTTTGGGATTGAGGAGTGGGCCCCACCTGAGCTCACTATGGTGAATAGTACCTTTTTCATCGGTTGTCTATTTCGGGTGACTAAATAGCCTATTCTATGTGTTTCTCCGCACAGATCACGGTGGTGGCCTCATTATAGGCATAGGAGGTGCGCAATGTGGTGATGTTATGGGTCGATCGGGTTAGCGACATCTGAACCAGAAGTTGTTGAGTGTACTCCCTCAGTTTATTCCTTTTAAGGGTTTGTGTGGCATTACAACCCTATTATAGGTTTGTGATCCCCTCAATAGTATGTTTCCAGATAGAGTTATGGCATCCCTCCATTGGGTCCGGAGTGGGATCCTCTAGATTCACTTCATTGGAATAGATTCTTGATATCACTGTTATCGCATATCCATAGGTAGTGATCCCCTATCTACCAGGTTAATCTTGTAGGGTTTGAGGCATCATCGGTAATATGATACCCTACGTAGTGGGTTGTGCATAGTAGGGTTGTGGAATCGTCGGGTATACGATCCCCTACTCAGAATGTGGTTTATAGTAGGGTTGTGGTATCGTCGGGTATACAATCCCCTACTCAGCACATGGTTTCAGTAGGGCTGTGGAATCATTGGTTATATGATCCTCTACTCATCGTGTGGTTTTCGGTAGGGTTGGTTCATCATCGGTTTGATCCCCTACATCGTGAGTTATACCAGATGGGGTTTCCGGCATCGTCGTGACTATCTTCACATGGGCGACGATCCTCTATCTGAGTGATGTGAACTGTAGAACGTCAAGATCAGGTTCTGGTATCCCCCAGCGGATCCTGGGAGTGATCCCCTATCTATGATATCTTTGAGATACCAGAGTGGGTTCTTGTATTCCCTAGCAGACCCTAGGAGTGATACCCTATCCGAGAAGTTTAGTGTTTCTGCTGTTTCAGCGTGATGTTCTCAGTGACAATATCTGATGAGCATGATCTCTCAAATGGGCGTTTGGGATGTTGGTGTGAGACCCGATGGAGTGTATCTATCAGAAAAGTGTCATCATAGATGATAGATCTCGTGGAGTGTGTTCTCCTAGTTATCTACCTGTCGCATGTGCTGTGGACGGAACCACATGAGGCTTGGTGCATGGAATGAGTATATATGGTTGGTCATGGTATATGTATGGGAATATACCTGAGCAGATGTTCATGGTGTATGTATGGGAATACACCTGAGCTGAGCTGACTAGTCATGTTATCTGAGGATGGTCTCGAGATGGAGTTTCTCCCCCGTTTGGGTTCCTTATGGCTAGGATGAGCTGACTGTGGTCTTTCAGTTGCTCCCTTTTATTTTAGGTTTTCTGGGGTGTCTACTGTGTATTTTTATACTCACCCTTGCACGGGCTTTTTCTGCACATGTTTTTGTCTTGTTCAGACCACATGCCTTTCGACGGAGTCATAGGAGGACCCGGAGTAGGCGGAGCTTAGTGATTGAGACTGACTAGGGTGTTTACTAGAGCTGTGTCGAGGGGCTCACTTGCGGGTGCATTTGGCAGAGTTTCCCACCTTCTGAGCAGGTTGGGCGCTTTTGTAGTTTTCCTTTGGTGGGCCCCATTTTTTCCTTTTGTACTTTTTTTGTACTCTAGTTGTGGGTTAGATGTATGTGTCACAACCCATCCCCTGGGTCCCATTCCTTGACTACCCCAAGCCCGCCTTCCATAGGCCAAGAGCTGGAAACTAGCACCAAAGGTGTAAATCACTCAACTTGGAACATAATGCCTTTAAAACTTGTAAATTCACACAACAGTTTATGAGATAGAAGCAAAACACTAAGTAAAACTGCATACAAAATTGTGCTGAAAGTAGAGGGGCTGAAATACAAGCCCAACAGAAAGGTATAAGTACAACTGAAAACAAGTACAACTAAAAAGGGAAAAATAGCTGAAAGGTGAAAAGAAGCTCCTGGATCATCCACCACGGATCCTACCTAAAGGGTAGGTACTGATAGTCTCCTCAACACTACACGTCTGTCGGACTCCTCTGTGTACCAACACGTCGTATAGTCCACCTCTGGGTACCATCCAGTTCGGGTACACTCAGCCTCGGTCAGCATTGTCCATCGTCTACAACCAACACAACGAGGTGCGGGCATAGCTCGTGCAGGGGTGAGTATAACAATAATCAGTAGGGACCCCGAGACCCTCAAGGTATCACAACATCCAACAAGGATAAACCACAAAGTCTGAATTCAACAGATAACCCCACTTAGTTATATACCCAAACATATACCTAAGTTATCAAGTAATGCATCTCAATCATGAGGTAAACACAAAAGTTACCAACTCATCTCAAACTAGGATTTTAATCTAGGGTTAGTATCAAATAACATTCCTAGTAACATTGTAGAAACCTCGGTTTCTGGAGAACTCCTCCTCTCTCAAGTATAGTGGGCCTACCGTACAACCAAGGATCCCACTCTGGCAATAACGGAGAAAAGTCACTGACTAGACTCATAGAAAGGGCTGAGTCTGAATGAAGTCGTCGGGTAACCCACTACCCAGCCCAAATGGAGGGTAATCCCTAAGAGGTCGTCAGGTAACCCATTGCCCAGCCCAGATGGAGGGTAAACCCTATGGTCAACGGGTATCCCACTGCCCAGCCCAGCTGGAGGGTAAACCCTAAGAGGTCATCGGGTAACCCACTGCCCAGCCCAACTAGAGGGTAAACCCTAAAGGTCAACGGGTAACCCACTGCCTAGCCCATCTGAAGGGTAAACCCAAAGAGGTTGTCAGGTAACTCACTGCCCAGCCCAGCTGGAGGGTAATCCCGGAACACGTCTGATAACTCCACATTATGCACCCTCATCTCTAGGAGGATATGATCCACGAGATACAGGTCGATACTCCAACTACCACGAAGTCCCACGTATAAGTATCGCAAAGGTCCGCCTTGTCATAGTGGTCTCAATACAACAGACGGCACGTCGATTGGACGCCTGGTCTGTGAGTTATTATCCTTTTAGTCCCGGGGGCCTGGTTGGATTCATGTACGATCCAACCTGGCCACTTCTCAACTTTCTCCCGAACTCTAGTGAGGTATACTCAAAGGGACCATCGTGCTCCAAGAAAAATAGTGCTGCTAACGGATCGTCAAACAGTCGTCTGGTGCCAATGATATGGCCTAAGAAAGTAAAGGTTTAGTAGTGGGCCTCGGTCCGGTCCGACCCGGTCGGACTGACTCGGCCCAACTTAGTCTGGGTTGAACCGGTCTGGGTAGACTTAATTAGACCTGTTGGCTCTGGCCCAGCCCATTGGGTGGGCCAACCTGTTAGGCTTGGCCTGGCTTGGTGGGCCCAGCCCAACAGGCTGCGAGGGCGTTTCAACCTGGGCTCAGGGCCAGTTCGACCCAGAGCATCACAAGGGTGCAGCTCAGCTCGGCTTGGCCTGGAGGGCGCGGCTGGGCCAGTTCAGCTAGGGCACCGTGAGGAGGGCCTCAGGCCGGTTCGAGAGGCCAGGAGGTGGCCGAGCAGGGTGCAGCCAGGCAGGCACGTGGCCGGGCAGGGCACCATGCGGGCCGGTGAGTGGCTGGGCAGGGCTCCAGGCGGGTCGGCGAGCAGCCGGGCAGGGTGCCAGGCGGGCCGGCAGGCGGTCGGGGTGGGTGAGAACTAGCTAGAAGGTGGCCAGGGAGGGCGCTATGCAGCCCGACGATCGGTCGGGCTGGGCGTGGCCAAGTTGGAAGGCGGTCGAGAGGCCGGGAGGCTAGGATGGGGTGGTTCGGGCCGGCACGGTTCAGGTCGGCGTGGTTTAGCATGGCTCGAGCCGGTAGGGTTCGGCCGAGCGTTGGTTCGGCATGAGAAGATGAATCATTTGGGGAAACGGAATGATGCGGGGGTAGCGTGGTTTGTGGAGACCACGGGAAGTGAGACCTTTTCCTATGCCTTCGTCGCCTTCAATGCCTCTTCGTCACCATGCTAAGAAAAAACACAGACAAGAATGGTGGAGGGGTCGGGCTCTGTTGGTTTGTCCCACACCCTCCACGTTTAGGGTGGTAACACTTGTCTCATCAAAGAGTAAGAAATGTGAACAACAATTTTTTTATAACAATGCAGTTATTCCTTTCCAATCTAAAGAAGAGGAAAAGAAAAGGAAAGTTACACAAAATAAACCCCCTACCTTTGTTCGTCGTTCATCGATGGATTCACAGGGAAGAAGACGATGTTGTCACCCTTCATCGCATCTGCTGCAAACTTCCAATTTCAAGCATGCACGTCTATTGTGGAAGACACTCTACATCGGTAGGATCTAATGAAGGAAGTCGAAGTCGCTCCTCGCTGGCATTATTCATTCTTCGTTCATCATTCTTCATTGAGAGCTTTTCTCTTTTCTCCGAAGTTCCACCAAAGGATTTATGCCAACCAAATAATAAGAGTTCATGATATCTTATTAATTCGTTGGCACAATTCAAAAAGGAAGAATTAAAATAAATGAATCCACCTAATTAATGTGAAGGATTGACATAATAAATTATGCGTTGGCTCAAAGAATTAATGGGAAGGTGGTGGCACCATAATTGTAGAGGAAATAAAGGGTCTCCCCCTCATTAATGAGGGGAGTTGATAGATTTTACTTTCCTCTCATTAATAGGGTATTTTAGTCCCGTGTGGTCCCCATGTCATAACCTCTCACGGGAGGTTATGTCTGGGTGAGCCCCACCACCATAACCTCTCATGGGAGGTTAAGGTGCGGTGGTCCCACCTCCAACTTTCATGACGAGGTTTTAACCAACAAACACCCACATGGCAGCTCAAATAAAATAAATTGAAGCTCACATTTTTTATTACCATTCAAGAAAACCCAAAAACTAAATTTTATTCTCAACTGACTGACGTTGAAGTGAAAGTATTTTTAATCGAATACAGGTGCTTTGAGTTTAACGGTGCCCTCAGATTTCAATTCTGAGCATCAATTCAAAAGTTATAAAAACACGCTCGTACGTTTACTGAACGTACCCATACAAAACATCAAAAATTGATTCCTGGCACACAGGGCCTCGGAATCATGCACCGTCAATTTTTATGGACTCGAAAAATTCCCATGTATTTAAGAAAAAAATTCCACGTAATTTCTGGGTCTTTACATTCTCCCCACCTCAGGGCTTTATGTCCCCATAAGCTACAACTCAAAATTAGGGAACGAGTGGGGGTACTGAGCAGGCATCTGAGTCTACCGCTCCCATGTGCTCTCCTTGAGGTATCAAATGTCCACGTAGGACCCGCTCTTGTTGATCCTCAATATCCACTGGAACCTCCATGAAAGTTTCTCCATCGTCGATGTCCAGCTCTCCATGTTCAATGATGTGAGAAGGGTCGTGCACGTATATCCTCAACGGAGATACATGGAAGACTTCATACACTTGGTGCAACTAAGGTGGATGATCCAGGTAGTAAGACACCTTGACTACTATGCTGAGGACCTAGAAAGGTCTGATGAATCTCAGAGATAACTTTCCACCTCGACCAAATCTCTGTAGATCTCGTCGAGGTGAGACCCGTAGGAAGACGTGGTCACCATCCTCAAACTCCATAGGTCTCTGTGTCCTATCAGCATACGACTTCTGCCTACTCTGTGTAGTCTTCATACACTCCTTGATGATCTGCACCTTCTTCGTGGTAGTTCTTATCGTCTCTGGTCCCACTAGTGCTGACTCCCCAGGGTCAGTCCAGCACAAGGATGATTTATAAGGTCGCTCGTATAATGCCTCGAAAGGTGCCATCCTGATGGTGGAGTGATAACTATTGTTGTAGGTAAGATCCATCAAAAGTAAGTGATCCTCCCAACTGCAACCGAAGTCAAGGAAACAAGCACGTACAATGTCCTCAAGGGTCTGTATTGTCTGCTAAGTCTGACTATCTGTATGAGGATTGAAGGCGGTGCTCAGACGAAATTGGGTCCTGAAAGCCTCCTGCAACCCCTTCCATAGCCAGGAAGTAAACTGTGAATCATGATCAGAGACAATAGAAGAAGATAGTCCATGTATCCTCACAATCTATTGCACATAGAGGCATCCCAAGCTCTCTACTAAACCCTACTCACTGATTGGTAAGAAGTGGGCCGACTTGGTGAGTCTATCGACGATCATCCAAATAGAGTCAGGACCTCTGGATGTACGTGGAAGACCCATCAAAAAGTCCATGGATATCCCATCCCACTTCCTCTCTGGAACCTCTAAAGTCTGAACCAAGCCTTCTAGGACCTAGTGCTCCACCTTCACTTGCTGACAAGTGAGGAATAGAGAGACAAACTATGTAACTTCTTTCTTCATAACTAGCCACCAATGCTAACATCGAAGGGCCTGGTACATCTTCACCACTCTTGGATGTACCACTAGAGGGGATGTGTGGAACTCCCTCAATAGTTCCTCCTAAAGTGACACTAGTACCGTAGTACGTCCTCTTAAGAGG
This sequence comes from Viscum album, assembly GCA_963277665.1. Lineage (NCBI taxonomy): Eukaryota > Viridiplantae > Streptophyta > Magnoliopsida > Santalales > Viscaceae > Viscum > Viscum album. The sequence goes on from OY728163.1 coordinate 130,893,971, forward strand.
ATGACATGATCCCCACCTTCAGAAAATCCATCAGGTGTCTACCCTGTGGATATCTGAGCACGTCGTGTCTCATAGTTAGCATCCCCATGTTGTGCCTCCCTGACTCACTAAAGATGTGGGGTAGTGACTATAAAGTACTGAAGGAAACCTACTCCATCTATATTGATAAAGGATATCTACAAAGCGAACACCTACTCTGTCGCCTCACCTAGCAACTGTATACCAGATCTCTTGCTAAGTCCATCTGCTACAACATTCCCCTTTCTAGGAGTATAGACTATCTCGCAGTCATAGTCCTAGAGGAACTCAAGCCAATTCCATTGTCTTAGGTTCAAGTCATTCTGATAGAAGATATACCTTAGACTATTGTGATCAGAGTACATGGTAAAACGTTCTCCCATCAGATAGTGTCACCACATCTTCAAGGTGAAGACCACTGCTGCTAACTCTAGGTCATGGGTAGCATAGTTCTACTCATGTTGTCTCAGCTGCCGAGAACCATACGCGATCACTACCCACTCCTGCATCAGGACACACCCGATTCTGGTCCTTGATGCATCGTAGTAGACTGCGTACCCTACGCCTTCCTATGGAAGCCTCAAGATGGGGGTAATAGTCAGCCTCTACCTCAGCTCCTGAAAGCTCTATTGGAATCTCTCTGACCACACAAAGGGTTTCCCCTTCTTCGTCAAGGATAATAGTGGCTCTGAAACTCTGGAAAAGTATGGAACAAACCTCCAGTAGTAACCATCCAAATCAAGGAAACTTCGTACCTCCATCACACTCTTGGGTGGCTCCCAAGAAAGTACCACGTCAATATTTGCTGGATCCACTGCAACTCCAGCCTCTGAGATGACATGTCCCAAAAAGTGAACCTCTCGGATCCAGAACTGGCACTTCGAGAGCTTACCATAAAGCTTGTTCTCTCAAAGTGTGTCCAGTACTACTCGCAAATGGTAGGGCTGCTCTTCCTCAGTAGTCGAGTAGATCAAAATGTCGTCGATGAAGACTACGAAAAGATATCTAGGTATGGATGGAAAATCTTATTCATGAGTCCCATGAATACTGATGGAGCAGTGGTTACTCCGAATGGAATAACCAAGAACTCATAGTGGTTGTACCGACATCTGAAGGTTGTCATCTACACATCCTCATCTCGAACTCTGAGCTGGTGATAGCCTGATCTGAGATCTATCTTCAAGAACCACCGTGCTCCCTTCAGCTGATCAAAGAGGTCATTAATCCTTGGGAGATGGTACTTTTTCTTCAAAGTCACCTGGTTTAGGCGACGGTAGTCGACACAAAGCCTCAAGCTCCCATCCGCCTTCTTGGAAAACAGAATCGGGGTTGCCCAGGAAGAAACACTAGGTCGAATGAATCCCTTCTCCTACAAGTCCACTAGCTGTACCCACAGCTCGCAAAGCTCCGCGAGAGCCATCCAATATGATGGTGTAGATATCATTTCCATCCCGAGGTACAATTAAATATAGAATTCCACCTCTCTGTGAGGAGGTAGTCCTGGAACATCGTCAGGGGAAACATCCGCGTACTGGTCCACCACTACAGGATAGCTCGGACTCTCCACATCAACTACTCTGAGGGTAAGGTAGAACAACTGATGATTGATTGGTTGCACCGTCCTTCGAGTAAGTCTTTCTTGTGATGCAAAGGCTCCCTTATCTTTGATGATGGTAAACCTGGTCCCATCCATGTATACACACCGCACTTTGCACCTAATACAGTAAATCTGAGCATGGACTGTAGATAACAAGTCCATACCCAAGATGAAGTCATAATGCCTCGATGCTTCTACTAGGAGATCTCACCTGAAGATCTCTCCTCCTAGAGTAAGCTCACACTACCGAAACCAGTGAGTAATCATTGAGTCTGCTCCCATTAGAGTCTCTAACTGTAAGGATCGAGCCAACATCTCCATCGGAATCTCTGAGCTCTGAATGGGGAAAGTGGAAATTAAAGAGTGACTGGAACCTGTGTCTATAATAACTACATCTAAGGTGGAGTAGACATAGATCGTACCTTGAATAATCTCTCAAGCACCATGGTCGTATGCTTCAGCTGCCAGAAACTGAGCTCTCTCCTGTCCACCTACTCCCTGCGGTTGTGGTGGACCTCCTGGTGGTAGTGGTGGTAACAGCTCGAAACCTCACCCACTGCTAGCTACTTGACCAGATCCTCTGCCACGTCCGCCTACTCCATGTGGACCGCCTTGATCGAATCTCCGCCTCTGCATGGGCGGTCCTTCGACCGTCAGCTGATCATCCGAACGACAGTTCAGATAGTCACGAGCCATGTGACCATGCCTGCCGCATGAGTAACACTACCCGCTCCTGGAATGTGTGTCTCTGCCCTGGGTGCCCCATACAACCAATCCTAAGTCATATGGTTATCCACCCGGGGGTATGGTCCTCTTGGACCTCTATGAAATCTATCTACTTCCAGCTGTAGAAGACTCCACTACATGTCTACTAGTTGTGGGTCTTGCTGCTAGAGACTACTTGGCTAGGAAACTCTCTACTAAGAGGGCTCTCTCCAATACCCCTGCCTACTTCGAGATGCAGAGGGAGATCATCGAAGCCCCGATATCTTTCCTGATCCCCTACTCGAAGGTTTGGGCCCTGAAGAAAGTGCCTCATACCATATCAGTGGAGTATCATGAGAGTTATGTGAACCTTGCTGAGTACAGAGCTACAGTCTTACTGCCCTGCTGTAGATGAAGTAGCTCCTGTATGCACAATGCGCGAAGAGTCACTGGGACAAACTCTGCCCAAAACAGGCTCTTGAAGTCTTCCCAAAGAAGAATCATCTCGCCGTGAACCTAGATCATCAAGCTCCACCATCTGCCCGCTGCTTCCTGTAGAAGGCTGACAACAAGTATCACCATGAGGTCTTCTGGTGTCCCTACCAGTTTGAAAACTCTCACCATAGCCACCAGCTAATCCTCAACTTCCTCTGGGTCCATCCCTCCCCTGAACCTGGGTAGCCTATGGCACTAGAACCTGTGAAACACACTCAAGTATAATGCACCATTTGCTGTTGGGGCTGGTGGCATCAGTGGCCCAACGGGGAGTGGCACCGCTAGTGCCACCACTGGAAAAGGGCCACGCACCAAGGACTTGTCTCTCGGTGGGATATCTGCACGTACAAATCTTGTGGATCTTGCAATTCATCCATGAGGAGGAATCCTGAAAGAAACAGATGCTACACGATCAATGATTATACCTGGTGAGCTGACCTGGTTGAGCTGACTTAAAGAAAACTTTTAAAAACAAACACGCAATCAATGTTTTCATGCACAGAGTCAGATGTCAGTAGTCAGGGTCCTGGTGTATGGATACGTCGACCACCACCCCAACACTAGAATCCATAAACTGAAAACCGCACATAGTACATGTAACACTATTGCTTCATAGAAAAGAAAGATCAGAGTCCTGAGTTATGCAGTATAACCGACTCCTCTAATACCAATTTGTCACAACCCATCCCCCAAGGCCCGTGTTGTGACTACCCCAAGCCCGCCTTCCATAGGATAGGGGCTGGTGACTAGCACCAAAGGCATCAATCCCTAAAATGGGAAGGTGTTGGAATTAAAACTTGATAAGACACACAACAGAGTATGAGTTGGAAGAAAAACCCAAATTAAAACTGCATACAAAAGAGTTATGAAAGTAGAGGGGACAGAATACAAGCCCAACAAGAAGGTACAAGTAAAATAGAAAACAAGTACTACTAAAATGGAAAAATAGCTGAAAGGAGAAAATCAGCTCTTGGATCATCCGCCATGGATCCTACCTGAAGGGTAGGTACAGATAGCCTCCTCAGCACTCCACATCTGTCGGACTCCTATGTGTACTGACACGTCGTATAGTCCACCTCCAGGTACCGTCAAGTCCTAGCCCACTCAGCCTCGATCAGTGTTGTCTGTCGTCTGCATCCAACACAACGAGGTGTGGGCATAGCCCTTGCAGGGGTGAGTATAACGATACTCATTAGGGACCCCGAGACCCTCAAGTTCTCATATAATCCAAAAAGGATAAACCACAAAGTATGAATTCAATAGATAACTACACTTAGGTATATGCCCATACATATACCTAAGTTATCAAGTAATCCATCTCAATCTTGAGGTAAAAACAAAAGTTACTGACTCAGCTCAAACCAGGATTTTAATCTAGGGGTAGTATCAAATAAAATTCCCAATCACATTGTCGAAACCTTGACTACTGGAGAACTCCTCCGCTATCAAGTACAGTAGGCATGCCGTACAACCAAGGATCCTGCTCTGGTAATCGCAGAGAAAAGTCACTGACTAGCCTCATAGAAAGGGATGATTCTGAAAGAAGTCATCGGATAACCCACTACCTAGCCCAGCTAGAGGGTAAACCCTAAGAGGTTGTTGGGTAACCCAATACCTAGCCCAACTGGAGGGTAAACCCTAAGGTCAACGGGTAACCCACTGCCCAGCCCAACTGGAGGGTAAACACTAAGGTCAACGGGTAACCCACTGCCCAGCCCAGCTGGAGGGTAAACCCTAAGAGGTCGTCGGGTAACCCACTGCCCATCCCAAATAGAGGGCAAAACCTAAAGGTCAATGGGTAACCCATTGCCCAGCCCAGCTGGAGGCTAAACCCTAAGAGGTCATCAGGTAACCCACTGCCCAGCCCAATTGGAGGGTAAACCCAAAACTGGTCTGATAACTCCACACTATGCTCAATCATCTCCAGGAGAATCTGATCCAAGAGCTATAGGTCGATACTCCAACTTCCATGAAGTCCCAAATAGAAGTATCTCAAAGGTCTGCCTCATCATAGGGGTCTCAACGCAACAGACAACGTGGCAATCAGACACCCGATCAGTGAGTTATTAGCCTTTTAGTCCCGGGGGCCCGGTTGGATTAGTGTACGATCCAACCTGACTGTATATCAAATTTACCCCAAACTCCATTGGGGTATACTCAAAGGGACCTTCGTGCTCCAATAAAACTAGCATCGCTGACGGTTCATCAAATGATCGTCCAGTGAAAAAGAAATGGCCGAAGAAAGTAAAGGGTCAGTAGTGGGCCTGGGTCCGGTCCGACCCAGTCTGGGCCAACCCAGTCTGGGCCGACCTGGTCATACCTGTTGGGTCTAGCCCGACCCATTGGGTAGGCCAACATGTTAGGTTCGGCCCAGCCCGCTGGGCTTAGCCCATCGGGCTGCAAGGGCGGTTCAGCCTGGGCTCGGGGCCGGTTCGGCCTACAGTGTCTTGAGGGAGTGGCCCGACTTGGCTCGGCCCTGAGGGTGCAACCAGGTCGGTTCGACCAAGGCACTGTGAGGGGGCCGCGAGCCGGTTCGGGAGGTTGGGTGGCCAGGAGGCAGCCGGGTAGGGCGCGACCATGTGGGCAAGCGGCCGTGCAGGGCGGCAGGCGCGCCGGCGGGCAGTAGGGCAGGGCGTCGGGCTGGCCGGCGGGCGGTCTGGCAGGGTGCGGCCTATCCGGCAGGCGGTTGGGAGACTGGGAGGCTGGGCCGGCACGGTTCAGGCCGGCATGGTTCTTTACGGCTTGGGTCAGGTCGGGCCTGTGGGGTTCGGCCGGGGCACATGGGAAACTGACGGCAGTGCGGCTGGGTGGTGATTCGGCATGCGGAGGCAGCTCTCTCGGGGCACTGGAACGCCGCAGGGGTGGCATGGTTCGCAGAGGCTACGGGAAACACGGCCTTTGCCTATGGCTTCGTCGCCTTCAACACCTCTTCGTCACCATGCTGTGAAATAACACAAACAAGAATGGCGGAGGGGTCGGGCCATGTTGGTTTGTCCCACACCCTCCGTGTTTAGGGTTGTCACACATGGCTCATCAAAGAGTAAGAAAGATGAACAACAATAGTTTTACAAACACACAACGATTCCTTTCCAATCTAAAGAAGAGAAAAAGAAATGGAAATTTACACAAAATAAACCCCCTACCTTTGTTTGTCGTTCGTCGATGGAGTCACGGGGAAGAAGACAGTGTTGTTGTCGTTCGTCGCATCCGCCGCACACTTCCAATTTCGAGCACACACGTTAGTTGTAGAAGACGCTCCACATCAATAGGATCTGGGGAAGGAAGTCGAAGTCACTCCTCGCCGGGGTTCTTCATTCTTCGTTCTTCATTGGGAGATTTTATCCCTTCTCACAAGTTCAACTAAAGGATCAATTCCAACCAAATAGTAAGAGTTCATGATATCTTATTAATTCTTTGGCACAATTCAAAAATGAATAATTATAATAAATGGCTCCACCTAATTAATTTGAAGGATTGACATAATAAATTATGCATTGGCTCAAAGAATTAATGGTAAGGTTGTGGCACTATAATGGTAGAGGAGGTCAAGGGGCTCCCCCTCATTAATGAGGGGAGTTTAGAGATTTTTGTCTCCTCCCATTAATAGGGGAGTTTAGCCCCATGTGGTCCCCATGTCATAACCTCTCGCAGGAGGTTATGTTCGGGTGGGCCCCACCACTATAACCTCTCATGGGAGGTTAAGGTGTGGTGGTCCCACCTCCAACTTCCTTGAGGAGGTTTTAACCAACAATCACCCACATGGAAGCTCAAATAAAATAAACCAAAGCTCACTTTATTTTATTACCATCAATGAAAACCCAAATAAATAACTTTTATTCTTGACTCACTGCCGTTGATGTGAAAGTATTCTTAAGTGAATACTGATATTGTGTGTTCAACGGTGCCCTCAGATTTCAATTCCAAGCATCGGTTCAAAAGTTATAAAAACCTGCTCGTACGTTTACTGAACGTACCCGAAAAAAAACTTCAAAAATTGATTCCGGGAACACTGGGCCTCAGAATCACACGCCGTCAATTTTAGCGGACTTGCAAATTTTAAATGTATTTAAGAAAAAAATTCCGTGGAAATTCCGGGTCTTTACAATATGCATTCATTTCTTTCCAGTTTTTATATATATCTCTGCACTATTACTTGGAGGTGTATGTGGGTGCATGTGTATATGTACCTTAGGCTAATAACTCCCATGTGTGTGATAGCCTGCTCGGCGCTAGTCGCCAGCCCCTGGCGTATTGGAGGTGGGCTTGGGGAGTCAGAACTAGAGCCTCGTTGGGTTGGGTGATGACATGTACCACCTAGGATTTTATTTGTCTGATCACCCAAACCTTATCCTGGTTGTATCAACCTCTTACAACTAGAGACCAACAATATATAACCCATTTTCTTTCAAAAAGAACAGAAATCACACCATGATTCAAAAACAACCAACTGTTTATATTGAAAATATTCACCCACTACATTCTATAAGGGATCAACAGGCACCTTAGACACATCAACTTCAACACAAACCCTCTGTGAAATCTGGTGACACACCACCCTAGTCCCACTATCCGAACAAAGATAACGCCCAACAAGGTTTCCTAGTCTATTTATGCTGAAAGGATTTTGAAAGGGGATTGGGAGTTCTGGAAATCTTACCCAAATCTCTATTATTGGTGAATCTCGCTTCATATGACAATTATATGACCATTCAAATATTATAAAATGGGATACATCACACATACAAGGCAAGCTCGACCAGGCTAGGATCATGTCATCTTCAGATGCAAACTGAATCATGATATTCTTAGAGTCAAGTATACCTACTTTTTCTCTCTCTTGTATACCCCAAGATCCAAAACTCCAGCGATCAAATGAGTCCTCTGGTGACCGGCAACGTTTGAATCGCACAATCAGGGTAAAGTGCAACAGAGATAAAGCGTCAGTGAATTCCAATGTTGACAGAGATAGTTGTTGGGGTTCCGTCAAAGCACTCCATGACTCTTGGGCTGAGGGGTATCTGATGGAAATAGGGGATGAAGTCAGAGTTTGAGAAATGGATGAAAGGAAGTGGTCGATCTCCATTAATAGATAGAGGAGGACCCGCCCCCGCTGAGTGGGGAGGGGTCAGTACGGTAACCATCGCCACCTAGGGCATGGTGTTAGGAGGCGTCAACCAAGAGAGAAGTCCCCCATCTCTCCATTTTTGTAAATTGAAAAACTAAAAATTTAATTAAAGACCCCAAAATTTTCCCCTCTATTTTGAAATTTACCAAAAATATAAAAAATTATATTTAAAAAAATTCCAAAAATAAAATACCAAGTATTAAAAAGGTAAAACGTTTAAAGGCATTTAATAATAATACTCAGGTATGCATTAATCATGTAAATTTTTTAAAAATTAGTAGTAATAATAATAAAAATATCATGCTTCTAACACACATGAAAAAATTGACAAGAAAATTTTCATTAATATTTTTAGAATAAATTCCCCTAGAGTTTAAACATCTAAAAAATCCAATCAAATTAGATTAATTAATAAAAATTTATTTTCAATAGAGTCTAAAACATTTTAAATAATTAAAATAGATTTAAAAAATTTGGATCAATGTTTGAAAAAACAATTCAATCCGATATGTTTATATTAATTTCAAACATATGAAATAAGTTCACATAAGTCAACATTGTGAGCTATAAATTGAAGTTCAAACAAATAAAGATTTAACTAAACAAAATTTTAATACATAAAATATATTGAATATTTTATAGAATAATTCCCTAAATCAAAATTATTGAGACATTATATTTCAACCCTAATAGAAATTAAAGTGATAAAGTAGTAGGTGGTAAACTAATTATAACAAAAAAATCCAACATTAATGTGTAAAATCATGTTGTTTTTAGATGAAAACCAAAACATGATTTCTTTCCTAAAACATAAAATATTTTTTTAAAATTATTTCAAATAGACTGATCAAATTCGAACTTTTCATATATTAACCTTTTTAAAACGTACTTTAAAAAATATATAATAATATATTATTTCATTTAATAAACAAGGGGAAAATTCCCCTAAGTTCATTCTTATCTAAAAATAGAAAAAAAAACATTATTATGTCTATTTTAAAGAAAAATTAAAAACATAATGATCCCATATGAAACCAAATTTTTTAACTAAATAAGCTACATCATGCTTACTTGATAGAATAAAATAGAATTTAGTGTAAATGCAAAAAAAATCATAAATTATAACAACATCAATAAGATATTACATATTTTAAATATCAATATATTATTCATGATAACATACCAGTTCATATAACATTAAATATTATGCATGTTGGCAAAAAAGAAAATACTTACCTCAGTTGGGTGACCAACTTCGGTCCAATAAGATTTGAGTAACATACTTTTGGTACCCATGCTATCTTATATTCTATCGAAATCATAATAGATACATCTTCTACCAAAATATATTTCAAACATCTATTTCTGGTTATTTATGAAAATAAATTCTTAGATATAATAGTTTTAGAATGTACAAAAGATTGAATAAATATTAAAAATAACCTATTGGCATATTTCCCATGAATTATACATTTAATACAAGTTATGGTAGAAATAATCCATTTTGAGATTCTAATAAAAGTAGTCTTATTTATGTTTAGTGATACACTATTATAACAAAAACCATTCTTGTTATAGCCTGGTTTAATCACAAGCATCATTTTATTATATTTTTATTTTCCTTGAACAAAATTAGACAAGTTTCTTTAAGATTAGACACTTTTATTTTAAAATTCATATTCACTTTTTGAAGATTTCTTAAATTAGTATAAATTTTTCCATTAATTCAAGAAGATGTATTTTTAAGTTTCTTATTTTACTGCTAGATATCCATACATTCATTCTCAATATTAGTCATTTTATCTAAACAAAATTAAATATTACTTCTTGGTCTTTATTATTTACTTACATAAAGTCTTTAGTTCTATCATTTATTTCTTTTAGTTTCAACATCTCAAAATCAGTATTCCTTTTAGATTCATCATTCTAGGAAACACATATATTAAAATTATCAAATTCACTTTTTAGTTTTTTATTTTCTTTAATAAACTTTTAATTTATAATTTTTATGTTAGTATATTTCTCAATAATCCTAGCACTATCACTCCTTAATTTCTCATTCTCTTTATACAACTATTTGACATTAGAATTCATAGAATCAAAATTAGAACAACAATAATTAGTTTATTTTTCATCTTCAGATATTGAATTATGATCAAAATTAGCATGAATAAATAATTTTCTAAATAATGAATCGGTTACCTCACATTATACACCCATCAGAGAAAGGTTACAAATTTCCTTTTCACTCCATGAGTCATTGCTTGAATCAGAACTGTCTAAATAATTCCATCCCCCAAACAAAGATTTATTTTCCTTTCTTATATTGTCATTGTAATTATATGAATATTTAGTTTGGGAAAATAAATCCTGATGTGACCTTTATTAAAACACTCATAAGAAATTTGTTTTGGAACATCATTATTCTTTCTATAATTACCTGTATTTTATTCTTTTTTATTATTCATTCTGAATTTTCTCTTTCCACCATTGTTTTTCATAAATTTGAAAATATTATTAATAAAATGACCATCTCCTTTTAACATTCCTTGAACTCAGGTTTAGAATATTTAGATGAATCGTTGACATTAGACATAAAATATTTACCGTTTCTCCTTTTAGTCTCCTCACCAGCAATTTTCTTTAGTTCAAGTTCATACTGCAGTAAAGTTCCAATTAGTTTATCAAATATATACTCTTGAAAATTATTACTCTCATTGTTGGAAACCTTTTTCTCATGTCATATTTTTTATAAAGCTATCATTAGTCATTCAACTAAGGTTTTGTTGTTCATTACTTCACCAAGTCCACTAATTTTCATTGAAATACTTATAAACCGGTGGAACATCTATTTGACTAACTCTTCTTTTTCCATCTTTAAATATTAGTACATTTGTTAGAGCATTCCTAGATTTGTTCTTTTGAGTTTTTCAGTCCCATAGTGAGTGACATGAAATGTTCTCCATATATCGTGAGCTATCTTACATGGTAAAACATGACTATATAGACTTCTTCTTATAGCAAAATATAAACTATTTTTCACTTTATAATTCAAAATATACTTTACCATGTCATTACCTATAAGTGCATTTGGATCAAATTCAAGTAATTTATATGGTTTCTCCATTATCATCTAATGATCCACACTAAACTATTTCATGTAAGCTTTCATTCGGTCTTAGCAGTACTCGTAGTCAATTATATCAAAAAATGGGGGCTTTTGTGTAATCCATCAATCATTAGGATTTATACCTTTAATCTTACAAAATTAGATTTTATTCCTTAGATTGTTTAGTCTAGGATAATCATGTTAGCGAAATAGTTTAAAAATAAACAACAAAACTATATCCAAAAGGATAAAAATAAAAAAAATCTTCTAACTAATCAAGGACTAGCCTCTGATACCAATTGTTGGATCATGATTAATGGAAATAAAATACTATAGGGGGTGAATAGAGTCTTAAATTTTAGAACAAAAAATCAATTAGAGTAATTTTTTATAATAATCAATAGTGTGTTGTTGTGTTTAGGATGTATTGTAGTAAAAATAAAATGGTGAAAAAAAATATTTTTATAATGATTCAAATCACCAAGATCATAATACACTCATCAATCTTCTCTACTCTTTGAGAAGATCGATACACACTAATAAAAAAACTCACTTTTAAAGGTGTGATAACCTATTATAGAATCTTCCTTTTATAATACTAAGTGGAACAACCCAAACTTTTTTTAGGAGTCACAACCTATTCTGGACCTGACTTTTCATTGAGAGTCACTACCCACTAACTTCATTTTCATTGATAGAATAACAAATTATGACATAATTACTATTGGGAGAATCACAAACCGACACATAAAATTACAAACAGATAAAGAAAAATAAGATGAAAAATAGAAAATAGTGATGCTAGAAGAGATCAAGAAATGTTGAAGATGATGTTGATCAATAATATTCGAACACTTCAGTATTATGGTGTTGAATTTTGAAGTAATTTTGTGATTGTAGTGATGGAACAGTACTCATGGATGAACTTTATTTTGTATCAAGAAAATATTTCTTATTGTAATAATTCAAAAATTCATATGAGGTTGAAGCAGAAGCCTTTGCATTGTATGCCTTGATCACTTTTTTCTAGTGAATCTCCAATGATCATCTCTAATCTCTTTGTGTGAGAGTTTCGAAAACTTAACACCACCTTAGAACGGTTATAAATATTTATAATATAAAAAACGACATTACCTATTAATATCTCAAACAAGATCAGTAATAATATTGATTCACTTTAATTTATGCATTAAACTAATTAAAATAATTTTAAATATTTTTTTAAAGTTGAAGATATTATTCCATTGTTTAAAACAGTTAAAATAGCCCCATATAATTGTAGAAAATGAATAATTCAAAAATTAAAGAAAACATAGCGTAAAATGAATAGCATGAAAATTATTAATTTCATAAGAATTTCTATGATAATTTTAATTAAACAAATTATAACAAAGTCACGCTACTCGAAAAATAGCTTTTTGCGATGGGCTATTTGCGAAGAGATTAATTCCCGTCACAAATAGTCCATCCCTTAGGTTATTTGAGACGGGATTTGGGGTCCCGTTGCAAAAAGTAAAGAGTAGTTTGGTGTGGGCTGCGCACCAAAGCGCGGGAAGGTTATTTGCAACGGGGGGATTCCCCCATTGCAAATAGTGCGTCGGTCGGAGGGTATTTGCGAAAGGACCCGTCACAAATACCGATGGCGGTAAATAGGTTTTTGCGATGGGATGTTGTCCCATCACAAAAAGTGTGTCGGCAGGAAACTATTTGCGACAGAACTAATCTAACATATATATACCCCCTTCCGTTTTTCTTTGTCTTCCTCTCAATTCTCACTTCCTCTCTCTGTCTCTAAACGCTATTTTTAGAGCGAAAATTTTTCTTAGTTAGTTTTTTTTACGAAGAAGTTGTGAAGTCGTCTATATCAATAGGAGTTCAAGTTTAAAGGTATTTATATTTTATTTAATTAAGTATTTATTTCATTTTTATGTGAATTTTAATTATTGTCGATTAGTTGAAATTAAATTATATTTAAATTGTTTTGTTATCAGTATTTATTTCTAATAATAAATTGAAATTATTAGTACTAATTCTTAATAATTAGTATAAATTAATAATTAGTAATAATTATTAATTATTAACAAAAATTAGTATTGTATATAAATAATTAGTGGTAATTAGTAATTTGTAGTTGTATATTGTAGTTATTAATAACAATTAACGTTAATTAGTAATAGTTACGGGTAATTAGTAATAATTACGGTTAATTAGTAATAATTACTGGTAATTAGTAATAATTGGGGGTAATTAGTAATAATTAGGTTTAATTTGTAATAATTAGGGGTAATTAGTAATAATTATGGGTAATTAGTAATAATTGTGGGTAATTAGTAATAATTAGGGGCAATTAGTAATAATTAGGGGTAAATAGTAATAATTAGGACTAAATAGTAATAAATATGAATAATTAGTAATAAAATGGAATAGTTAGTAATAAATAGGAATACTTAGTAATAATTAGGAATAATTAGTAATAATTAGGAATAATTACCAATAGTTAGTAATAAATAGGAATAAATAATAATAATTAGTAATAATTAGTAATGAATAGGAATAATTAGAAATAAATTGGAATAATTAGTCATAATTCGGTATAATTAATAATAATTAGTAGTAATTTGTAATAATTAGGAATAATTAGTAATAATTACTAATAATTAGTAATAAATAGCAATAAATCGTAATGAATAGTAATGAATAGTAATAATTAGTAATAATTAGTAATAATTAGTAATAAATTGTAATAATTAGTAATGATTAGTAGTAAATTGTAATAATTAGTAATAATTAGTACTAAATCAATAATAAATGGTAATAAATTGTAATAAATTGCAGTAAATTGTAATAAATTGTAATAAATTGTAATAAATTGTAATAAATTGTAATAAATTGTAATAAATAGTAATAAATATTAATAAATAATAATAATTAGTAATAAATTGTAGTAATAAATATTAGTAATAAATATTAGTAACAAATATTAGTATTAAATTGTAATAAATAGTAGTAAATTATATTAAATTGGGTTAAATTGTAATAAATTGTTATAAATTGTAATAAATTTTAATAAATTGTAATAAATTGTAATAAATTGTATTAAATAGAAATAAATAGTAATTAGTAGTAATAAATAGTAATAAATAGTAACAAAAAGTAATAAATTGTAATAAATTGTAAAAAATTGTAATAAAAAGTAAAAAATAGTAAAAAATAGTAAAAAATAGTAATCAATAGTAATAAATAGTAATAAAGAGTAACAATTAGTAATAAATAAGAATAAATAGTTATAAATAGTAATAAATAGTAATTAATAGTAATTAATAGTAACAAATAGTAACAAATAGTAACAAATAGTAAGAAATAGTAAGAAATAGTAATAAATATTATTAATTAGTAATAATTAGTAATAATTAGTAATAATTAGTAATAATTAGTAATAATTAGTAATAATTAGTAATAATTTGTAATAATTTGTAATAATTAGTAAAAATTAGTAAAAATTTGTAAAAATTTGTAATAATTTGTAATAAATTTTATTAAATTTTATTAAATTATAATAAATTGTAATAAATTGTAACAATTAGTAAGAAATTGTAACAATTAGTAACAATTAGTAATAAATTTTAAGAAATTGTAACAATTAGTATGAAATTGTAACAATTAATAAGAAATTGTAACAATTAGTAAGAAATTGTAATAATTAGTAATAAATTGTAACAATTAGTAACAATTAGTTATAATTTGTAACAAATAGTAACAAATACGAACAAATAGTAACAAACGTGAATAAATAGTAACAAATAAGAACAAATATTATCAAATAGGAACAAATAAGAACAATTAGTAACTAATAAGAACAAATAAAAACAAATAGTAACAAATAGTAACAATTGGTAACAAATAGGAACAATTAGTAAGAAATAGGAACAATTAGAAACAATTAGTAAGAAATAGGAACAATTGGTATGAAAATCAATTATAATAAATTTTAATAACTTTTAATTACTTGGCACAATATCTAGTGGATTGGCGACACTCCTTTTTCTCGATGACTCTTATCCTTTAAAACTTTCACCGACTCAAAACATTATGAAAAGTATGATTCTACGTATGCATATCCAATCTAGTATGCACGAGTTGGAATATGATTTCATAGGACCAAATTTTTCATAATGTGTTCATGTGGTGATAGTTACAAGAAGATGATTCATCGATGAAAAGGGGGCTCTTTTGTGTTGCCCGTAAGTAATGGTAATTATTAAGAAGCACTTGTAAATATTTAATTTTTTTTTCAGATAGTGTTTTTATAATTTCAAAATATTCAAAAATAGTAATGATTTTATATTTTGTAGAAAAATATGGAACAAGTATGCAACAATAGTCATTATTAGATGACCGCGCTTGGATAAATCAGCGTAGAAATCCAAACGGTTCTAGTTTAAATCTTTTATATATTGAGGGTGTTGAATCTTTCATATCATTTGCATCATCAAAATTAGAATATGTTTCAGAAGGCACAATAAAGTGTCCTTGTAAAAAATGTTCTCTGAGAACGTTTGACACATTTGACAAGGTTCGAGGGGTATCTCTTGCGGTTTGGTTTTCAACCAGATTATGTTTTTTTGGTATCAATATGGTGAACATAGTTCTAGAAATGATACTAATAAATTGATTCTGGATCCATCAAGGTTTCAAAATTTAGTATATGAGGTTGTAGGTCCATCTGTTCAACAAATTGAAACTCAAGATGATATTGATTTAACTCCCAAGTTGGCACCATCTGAATTTTATGAGTTGTTGAGGTCTACTAAGGATGCATTATATCCTGGTTGAAAGATAACCAAATTAGAAGTAGTTGAGAAATTTATGGCTATTAAAACAGATAATGCAATGTCAAACAACTGATTTGATCAGATATTTTCTTTGGTTAAAACACTCTTACCTGAAGGAAATGTTTTGCCTGGAAATTACTATGTGATCAGGAGGCTGGTTCGTAATCCAGGCCTTAGTTATCAAAAGAATCATGCATGTACAAATGATTGCATCATATATTCTGGTGAAAATGAGTTGTTGGATAGTTGTCCCACATGTGGAAAATCAAGGTATAAAAAAGCTCAACCAAGGGATTTTGGATCGATTCCTGTAAAATAGTTGAGATATTTTCCCTTACACTTAGGTTACAACATTTATTTATGTCTTAGAACACAGCATCAATGATGTCATGAAAAAAATGAAGATTTCAACTGATAAAATCTTAAATTATCCAACTAATAGTGATTTATGGAAAATTTTGACCATATTCATCCATCTTTTTCTTTAGAAGCATGAAATGTGTTATTGGATCTTTCTACTAATACTTTCTGCCTATTTGGTTCTTATAGTAGTCAGTATTCATGTTGGCCTATCTTTATAACTCCGTAAAATTTACCTCCATGGATGTTGATGTAGGAGACCTATATCTTTTTGACCTTATTAATCCTAGGACATCCGAAAAAGAATATTTATGTTTATTTGAAACCATTGATTGATGAGATAAATGCATTATAGAGTAATGGTGTTAGTACATATGATATTGCTGTGAAACAAAATATCATATTAAAAGCTATATTTATGTGGGCAATTAGTGACCTTCTGGCATATGGAATGTTATCTGGTTGGAGTAAACATTGTCTGAAATCATGTCTTTACTATATGAAAGAAAACAAAGCCTTTATGCTCATTAATGGAAAAAAACTTTTATATTTTGACTGTCATCACAGATTTATTTCAACTGATCATCATTTTTTTAGGAACAAATATCATTTTAGAAAAGGTACAATTGAAAGGGATGAACCTCCAAAAATGATCTCAGGTATAGAGTTAAAATCAGTTGTATTTTCATTACCTCCCATCACATTTGGGCCAACAGTAAACCAACAAAAAATTCATGGCTTTGGGAAAATCATAATTGGATAGAAGGATGCATTTTTTGAGATCCTCAATATTGGTCTAATTTGTTGGTCCGCCACATGTTGGATGTCATGCATATTGAGAAGAACTATTTTGATAATTTATTTCATACAGTTTTTGATACACCAGGTAAGACTAAAGATACTGCAATGACATGATTTGATCTTGCCCAAATTTTCAGATGACTAGAACTTGCACTATTTGAAAATGTCAGATCACAGAGTTTAATAAAGCCAAAAGCAGCTTATACACTTTCCAAATAGAGTCGCTAATTATTTTCTTAGTGGATTGCATATTTGATACTTCCAGATGTCTATGCTTCTAATTTGGGAAAATGTGTAAAGAATGGTTATATTACCAAATTAAAAAGTCATGATTTTCATGTTATAATGGATAGAATTATGCCGGTTGGATTTAAAGGTTTGTTGAATTATATGATTTGGGATTCGATAATAGACATATCATATATTTTTTCGAGACATTTGTGTAGAGACAATATTCTACAATGTGCTAAGAAAACTGGAAGAAGATGATGCTGTAATTATATGTAAACTAGAAAAAATATTTCCATCGGCTTTCTTTGAATCAATAGAAAATCTAATATTACATTTTCCACATGAATCTAAATGTGGAGGTCATGTACAGTTTTGATGGATGCACCCATTTAGGAGATGCATGTATAAATTGAAGAAAAAAGTATGTAACAAAGCATCAGTTGAAGGGTCAATTGCTGAAGCTTATTTTCAAGAGGAAATTTCTTTTTCCTGCTCTCATTATTTTGAATATTAATATCCCTCTAAAAAAACTGCATGGGATGAAATGCGGGGGAATGGTAATGATGAAATTTTCAATCAATTATCAGTTTTTAATCAGCCTAATCTTGGCTTCGTTGGAGTTCATGAACGATGGTGTTCAGATAATGAACATCATAGAGATCATACATATGTTCTGCTCAACTATGATGAAATAACATCATCTATACTGTGAGTTCTTATATCACTTATTCTATAATTTATGTTACAATATGTAAAATTATTTTATTTTTAGGTTATATGATAATCATATCAAGAAACAACTTCCACAAATTACAGCAGCTGCTCTTGAAAAAATGCATACAAAAAAATTCTCAATGGTTTTAAAACAGGTAACATAAATTATTGATGGTTTAATATCAATTACATTTATAATTTGTTATATTGATAATTGTTTTACAAATTTTTAGGTGTCTCAACATGCTGATAAAATTGATAAGCGATTATGTATATTGAGTAACCCACCATCCAAAATGGTTAAATATTATAATGCATACATGTTGAATGGTTTTTAATTTCATACACGTGCATATGGGGAATAAAAAAAATGAACAATGTAGTTTTATTGAGAGGATCACATCACAAAGAAACTGTAGTTGACTATTATGGCATTCTGGATGAAATTATTGAGCTGTGTTATCTAGGACAGAATTTCATAATGATTTTTAAATGTCGGTGGTTGGATACTGAGAGAGGCTTGCATGTTCATTTGACTCATGGAATCATCGATATTAAATATAAAAGTCCTCTTGCAGTAAATGAACTATTTTTACTAGGTCAACTGAAACATCAAATTTATTACGCAGAGTACTATGCTACTTCAAGAGACTTAAGTGATTAGTGGAGCATAATAAAAATTAACTTTCAAGAAAATCTGTTTACTCAAACTGAATGTGGTTCTGCTGAAGTGGAAGGAGTTGAAATTTTTCAATAGACTTCTCAAAATCCATATTTTTCAAAAAGATACGTGTATATCGTTGATGACACCCCAAAATTAAGGATCGATGGTGACAGAGATGTTAATGATGTTACAAATGAATTTTAAATGACAAGAGATGATGAAAATAAAACTCATATGGATATTGATGATACTGAGGAGGAATATGAAGACATTGACATCATTAAATTAGAAAATGATGATGAAGGTGAACATTGACACAGTTAAATGTTGGTTATAATCATAACTGATATATATCTATATATAATAGTAATTTTCAATTATCTTCTAACAACAATAATTTTGTGTTTCAGATGGACCCTGATCTATTTCGCGAGTTGCAGGAGGCTGAGCTACCTTTGGATGAGGGGGATTTTGGATCATCTGATCCTCAGCCTACTGGCGGTTCAGGGGGTATGTGGAGGGGGAACAATCTTGTGTGAATGATGATTCCTGACCCTATCCCCAAGCGACATCCGTGTCTTGGCTTCGATCCACACACACGAAGGTATGGTAACCTGTATATTTTAGTTAGCTTTCATTAATTTAATTATATATATATATATATATTAATTTATCGATTATTTATTCCTTTTTCACATTTTTTCACATGTAGCTGTTGGACATGGGAGCACTATCTTTTGCAATTATTTTTCTCATCCATGGATAACATGGGAACATATTCCCATCAATGTGTGGCTCAACATGTTCAACCATTTGTTGGTACGTAAATAAATAATATTTATTTTGAAATTTATTTTATTAATAACTTGATATTATAAATTATTTGTAGGGTTTATGGTATCTCATCGATGATATCATGCATGACGCTATCCACGTGGTATGATAGGTGTCTTTGTGGGACTGTTTCCATCAGTTTTTTCACAATTTGAGAAGGACAACTTTTAAGAAAGCAGGAGTGACAGAATTTGATGAGTCATGTTGAGCCCACCAACCAGAGTAAATTTCATCTCACATTTGGGATGGATTATGTTTACACTGGTTGGGTGGTGGATTTTAGAGGATATCATAAGTGGGTTGGAAAAACTGGGAGATACAGGAGGCGACACATCAAGCTAGTAGCCATATATTCAGTACGCATAGAGAGCATCTGGTAAGTATCTTTTTTAAATATTTTATATTACTTTAAATATAAACAGTTTATTTTATATTTTTATAGACAGTCAAGCATCCTGATATTATGAAGTATGACGTTTATCAGAGGATGTATAGTGATCTAGCCACTGGAGATATTAGATGTGATTTCCAACATCAGATTATGGTTAGTATTTATTTTTCAGTTTGACAATTAACTACATATAATATTTTCACAATTTTAATTCCAAATTGGAATTGAAGGAGTTATATGAGGCTGGGACCTCTCAGACACAGGTTGAGAGTGAGGATGAGAGGACTGATCAGACCAGTTCCCACCATTTTGATAAGGCGACATGGATGCAGGCGACTCAGTATGGCTTTGAGAAGGGCCGAGTAGTTGGTATCGACTCTCATTTGGCTCCTCGTACTTATTATGGTATTGATGTGATGTCGGCGTCCAGCTCGAGATGCGCTCGTGGAGAGGCATCATCTTCTGCCTCACAGTATCAGGAGCAATTGCGAACTCAAACTAAGCTTATAGAGAGTTTGCAGAAGCATCATGAAGAGATACGTCAGCAGTAGCAACAACAACAACAGTAGTACAAGGAGGATATACGTCGATGGTAGCAACAACAACAATAGCAGCATCACGAGAAGATGGAGTACATGCGACGTCTGACTCATAGTTTAGGGATGGACTTTCCTCCACCATCTCCTATAGCTCCTCCACCTCCTCCAAAAGAGGACCCCCATTGATTTTTTATGTTAAAAATATTTGAATTCAAGATTTGTTGTAATATGAACTATTTACAGTTTCTATCTTTTATATTGTTGCGAATATTGCATAATTTTATTTAATATTTTATTATTTATTATTAGTATTATATTTTTTAATATTTTTTTATTTTACTACTAATAATAATAATAATATTTTATGATTTTTTTATATTTTTTTTATAAATTTTCAGAATTTTAATATTTTTTTTATTTTAATAATATTAATATTAATATTTCATTAATCGTAATTTTATTAAATATATTTTTTTATTATTATATTTTTTAATGTTTGGTTATTTTACTAATAATAATAATAATAATAATATTTGATGGTTTTTTTTATTTTTTTGAGAATATTGATAATTTTAATAATTTTTATTTTTTTATAATTTTAATAATAAAAATAAGAATACTTTTTCATTAATCATAATTTTATTAAATATATATTTTTACTTTGTTTAGTATTTTCGATGAGACATTTTGTGAGAGGAGCCCGTTGCAAATAGTTTAAATATATAATTTTAAAAAACGTATTTGCGACGGGGCGACGGGCCCGTCGCAAATAGTATTTGGGACGGGCCCATCACAAAAGGTTTTTATATATAATGTATATAATTGGAGACTTATTTGCAATGGGGAAGTTCCCTGTCACAAATACTATAGGTGACAGGCCCGTCACAAAATTTTTATTTATATATAATGTATATAATTGGAGACTTATTTGCGATGGGCCAGTCGTAAAAATAGTATTTTCGATGCCATTTTCTGCAATGGTCTATTTGCGATGGGGCCCCATCCCTAAAGCTTATTTTTGATGGGATCCCATCGCAAATATCCTGTGAAAAATACCTCTAATTACAGTAGTTTCATTATAATATTTATTTATTATAAAAATAAATAAAATAATTTAAACATTTTAAACACAATTGTAGTAAGTTATTTTATAAAAATGAAACTAAAATAGAGTTTCCTAAAAAACATTGTTCTTATAAAAAATAATTAAAGTGATGAATTAACTGTGCAAGTAACAAGCCTCATGGTTTGTATACATAACATGATTTAACAGTTGGTATACCAATTGTGTTAACAAATTGGTTGTGCCACTGCCCCAAATTTATAGTTTAGCTGTGATTTTTAAAAAACCTGTACAAAATATTATGAATTTTTTTAAAAAACGACTCTTTCTCCCTGAACCCCTCACTTCCACCTTGAGAACCCCCCACTATCCCCTGAGAACCCACTACCCTGATCCCTATCCACCATGAAATCCCCCCCTCACGGGCGCTATAGTGGTTTCCCCACTAGCTAGCACTCATGTTTCCCCTGAGCCCCTCTGAGTCATCATTGGTGATCAACGACACTTAATTTCCCCTAATCCCACCAAACCATCACCCTCACTAGTGCTCGAGCACCACTGGCCCTCTCCCTCACCTGAGTATATGGTTTCCCCTAATCCCCCTTTCCTTTGATCTCTCCCTCGCCACCTGTAGGTCTTCTCCTGTGTAGTGTACTTTTTTCTATTTTTCCCATAATACATTTTTGACTATTACAACAAGATGAAGTGTTAGTAATATTTTTTTGTTTTAGACCATTATGTATTGGTGATTTACACATGTTTATTCTTATTTATTTCTTCCAGAATCATTATCATGTTCATACTTCATTTCAATGTTCACTCCTCCAGAATGAATATTATTGAATATTTTATAAATCTATATATTCTTTATCGATAACCATTTCCCTCATTGATCTGTATCTACTTTAAAATTTGGTGTTATATTTTTGAGGACTCAATGATTTAAATTGGTATATAATAGACACACATAGAAATTTTAGTTTCATAATTTGTTAAAAAAATCAATGGTAGAATGATAATTTTGGTTTTTTTGAATAATAAATGTTTTTTAATAAATTTTTATTCATAAATAATTATTTTATTTCTAAACTGGTTAATAAATAATTTAATTAAACTAATATTTTTCTTTTAAAGTGGTTATTTATAAAAAGAGATATTTTTTATATTGATTTTATTATATAAAAATCTAAATTTTATATAATCTTGTGAGTAATTTTATAATGTCATTATTATAATTTAGCATGTAGATTACTGTTATCGCTAATGAATTCATTTTATATAAGGGATTAAATTAATATTATGTTGTATATTCATGATTTGTTATGCAAATAACATTATATGATATAAAAATAAAATAATTTTTCCATCACGAACCAATTATTAAGAAAATATAAAGGTTTCTTAAATTATTAATTTTTGAGATTGATTATATTGTATTGGATGGAATTAATATAATATAATTTTATTAAATAACATGGTTTAAAATTCCTATTAAATTTTAAAATTAATGTTGAATAATCTTATTATCAAATTTATTATTTATTTTTTAAAAAATATAATTTTTCTACTTATATATTTAATATTTTAAAATAATTTAACATATAAAAATTGCATTGGGTTCTTAGAGGTGTGATAAAATAACATGTTCATGTACTAAAAAATCACTATTAATGTGCCACATTCTATAAAATGTGACTATAACATTCTCAAGACATACATGGAATCCTACACAATATAGTGCTAAATTTCCTTGGGTTCATGTAAAATTATCTTGATGATGTGCCAAAAATTATAACTGTCTTCACCTTTATCACTTTTTATATGGGGTGGTTCCCAATTAGAAATGTTATTGTTTGTCATCTATTTCTAAGAGATATAATCTATATTATATGGTCCTTAATATAAGAGGAATGATTTTTATTTATGATGATATTTGATAATAATTATGGGAATAACGTTTGAATATTAAGGGATGTTATATTACAAAATGATGTTGTGAAAGGATGTGGTGACAAGAATGGTAAGATGATAGAGATGATTTAATGATGATAATAATATTATGTTGAATTATTTTAGGTGGAAGTGAATATTCATTGGTGTTCTATAATGGGAAAATTTAATGCTAATGGAGGATGCTTTAAGTAATTGTTTTTGTATTTGATAATGGTCCTTATGGTGAATTATCAATGGTGATTCCAATTTAATGCCAATACCATTTATGAATTGTTAACAAAAATTTATTTTTTAATTTAAAATTTATTATCCTATTAATTTATCTTAACTCTCGACAAGTTATGATGTGTTTCCTTCCTGAGATTAGCTACCCAGGTCAGAGGATATGTGTCTAGATAACAGGTCAGTGAAATGGTTATATTTTTTCCCCTTGATGTTTCTTAAGGATTTTAATATTTCTTGATGTATTGATATTTTTTTGACTTTTTATTTTTATTGTGTTTTTCATACCAATAATATAGATGGGATTTAATTTATTAGTATATTTGTGTCCTATATAAATAGAATTCATTGTAATAAATTTTTCTTAATGTAAGTGTTCGTGAGTGATGTGATATTCTTGTATGTGGATAGATAATGGATTAATTGGTTTTGATATATCTAGTGTTGATATTTTCTAATTTATTTGTTAATAATTGTTATCCACTGATTTTTAATGGTTATTTATTATTATTATATTTATTTATTTCACCCTGTAAATTGTAGGCACATTGTCATACATATTGATAAAAGTTGGATCACTTTACCAAGGAACACACCTTAGTATAATATGGGTTTGGAGAAGTTTTTAGATTTCCCAATTTTCAATTGGTCTGTGGATGGGAAAATAATATGTCTATGTCGTAAATGTAAATTTAGAAGATGGTTGAAGAATATGAACTTTATGAACACTTTATATTGAATAAATTCTTTTCTATATATTTGTTTTCGATTTGGCATGGAGAATCAAACCTTACAGAAAGTTTGAGTACTGATGTAAATCAATATAATGAGCTCCCAACTTCATCAAAAATGGAAAATGAAAGAAAAACCTTATACAAATCATTTCAACATTGTAAGAAAAAATCATCAATATAAAAACATATTAGAAAAACTAGTCGAGGGTGCTACAAATAGAAAATTGACAAGTGATGTTTTTAGGACTATAGGAAAAATAAATAAAGATTGTATCATATCATTGGGTCCTATTATTGATTCTATGAAGACTAATTTAATAGATAAATTAAATGATAAGTCAAATGAGTTTCATTATTTAGTTCACTATGGAAATAAATAGTTATATGTTTGATGTTTTAAATATTCAACACTTTCTTTTATTTTGAACTTTTACCATATCAAATTCCTATGTGGAATTACAAATAAGGTGATGTCCATGATATTGGAATTATTTCATGATAAATTTCATGAAACTATCATTACCGAGTCTTTTATTGATATGAAAAAATTGTTAACAAGCTTGGTATGGATTATACAAAAATACATTATTTTCCCAATGATTGTATACTTTTAGGGGGAGAGGATTCAATCATACAAGTTTAAAAAAAATTATTCTTCTTGATGGAATTAAATGGGTGATGTTGGAAGTATGAATCAATATAATACTATTAATAAGAAGAAAAAGAACCCACATGCAAAGGATTTTAATTAATTCCCTTTAAAGCCTTGATTTAAAATATTATTCATGTCATCGAAAACCTTTGAGCACATGAAGTGGAATTCTATAGATAATAACAATTGTGGGTCAATGCAGTATCTAGGAGATTCACAATCATAGAATAAATTTGATCCATTACATCCATATTTCTCATTTGATCCTAGGAAGATGTGATTGGCATTGGTTGTTGATGGATTCAACCCATTTGGGACTTTAAGCACTAGTTACAGCATTTGGCCGATTTTTTTGATCCCTTATAGTCTTCCTCCATGGATTTATATGAATAAAAATCATTTATCATTTCGAGGATTATTCCTAGAAAAAAATTTCTTGAAATGATATTGATGTATACTTTCAGCCTATTAATATATAATTATAGGAGTTATGGAAAAACTATGTTGAGACATATGATTCAACTTCTAAAACAATGTTAGAAATTCACACTACTCTAATTTGGACCATTAGTGACTCCCTATGACTTGAGAACTTATCTAGTTGGAACACATACATAATTTTGGAATTTATTATTTGTAACTTTGATTTTGAGTCTTAATGAATACCTTATAGTAAAAAATGGTGACTCTTGTGTCCTTGAATATTACTTGATGCATCTCATAGATTTCGGTTGAACAAGTAAAAATTCAGTGGTTCTATTGATCTTAGACCACCTCCAAAGTTTTTGATAGGTTCTAAAATATTGGTAGAACATGGAAATATTGAAATAGAATATGGGAAGTTGCATCATTTTAATGATAGTGGGAAACTAGTTCAATGTGAATCATCAACTTAAATCAGAATGCAACAATGGATGAAAAATATATATTATTCAAAATTCTGTATTGGGAATTTAGTTTGTTTGAAAGAATATTGATGTTTTGCATATTGAGAAGAATATTTGTAAAAATCTGCTTTTCTAAATTCTTAATAAGAATAGAAAATTGAAGGATTGTCTCATTTTTTATAAAGACTTACAAATAATGAACATAAAGCGTGATCTCTGGCTAGATGAGAATGGAAAGTTTACTCTGATAATTTTTTGAAATAAAAAATAGGGATTAAGATAAATTCCTTAAAATATAAAAACATATTTAGGTATTCTATTGGTATTCAAGTAACATCTCATGGTGTGTTGAGTTTAAGCATTTGTAGGTTAAGTGGATTGAAAATTCACAATTCACATATTTTGTTACAGAAGTTACTACCATTCACATTTCATACATTATTACATAAAAATATTACTACTGTTGTACTCTAATTTTTCAATTTCTTCAGAAAACTATGTTAGAAAACTCTACAACCATTTTATCTTGAAAACCTTTAGGAGATATTTTTACTGACACTTTATGAAATAGATTTCATCATTCCTCCATCATTTTTTACTATCATTATGCATTTAACTTTGCATTTTTTTAAGGACACTAAATTAAGATTCCCCATACATTATTGATGGATGTATCCAACTGAGAGGTATTTTATTTTTTTTCATATTATGTAAATAATTATTGTAACTTCACTAAATACATAAATATGAGTTATTTAATTTATTTCACAGATATCTTGGACATTTGATATCATAAGATAAAAATAATGCTCAACTTGAGGCTATATTTCTAAAGGTTATTTGGAAGAGGAGTGTATTAACTTTTTTTTCTATATACTTGGATAATATTGAGACAAGATTCAATCGAGTTGGACATGTTGATGACACATCAACTCAATCTCAACTAAATGGGAAATAAAAACGTTTTCCTACTATTGGATAATTAGTTGAGAGGATGTCAAATGTTACACTAAAAAAATAGAATTATTATAGACACAAATATATGTTCTAATAAATAAGGAAATTTTAGAACCATTTATTGAATATTTGAGGATATCAACAAATATAGGAATGAGAGGCTGAACATGAAATGAGAAATATATAACAAAATTTGTTAATAAAGATCTTGTATAATGGTTTTCACATCATGTAATTTCATAAATATTGAAGTCAATATGAATATTGGGTTGAACCATATATTTTTTTAAATCTAATAATGTATATTACTTTTTTCAGATCATGAATACTGATACTCAGAGCAGAGTTGTCAAAAGATTTGAAGTTTCGGGGTTGAGGTCCTCTAAAATTTGATATAAAATTCGACGCTTATAATGTGAATGGATTTATGTTTCTCATAGTCAATCTGGAAGAGGTTTTAAAAAATTATAATAGTGGTATATTTATAGTTTTTGAATTGGTATACTATAGAAAGTTGACTGATATTATCAAATTAAACCACCACAATAATTTTTCATTTTTTATTCAAATTCAAGTGGTTCTATATTACCGAGGGTATTAAAAGAGATTCATTTCAATTTACATCTATGAACATCTCTTTCTTGATGGTTTTTAGTAAACTTGAATTACATGATCCATATATCTTATCATCATAAGTAAAAAATGGTATATTATGTGGAAGATTTCGTGGATGAAGGGAATAGTATAGTTGTTCACATAAAAAATAGACTTGTATGATATGAGTGATGAAGTAAAATACTTGACCTTTTAAATTTAATCCCACCAAAAAAATAAACAATCATATTTTTACCTCCTAATATTGAAAATATTAGTCTTTCAATGGAGGATGAAGTATATTATGTAATGATTGAGAGGGAAAACTACATTATTTATAGAAAAAATGATTGTATGTGCAATCATCCAATAATTTTTCATCCACTTATATTATATGTGCAGTCACTCATTATCATAACTATGTATATTTTTCTTGTCAGTTCTGTACATCTGTTATCATTTATAAATTTTTTATTCTGCATGATTTTTTTGAATTTTATGTTTTGAAGTTAATTTTATTTCATTAAATGAGAGGAATACTTCAGAGGAAGTTTTTCACTAATCCCAATCGACTCACAGCATATGAGATAATTCCTCCCCATTCTGTAGTTTCGGCAGCGAGGGATTGAGTTTTCACTCCTATTTATTTTCAAGGATATTACTGGGTGATAATTATAGGTACAAATTTTAATGTGAAAAAATTCATTGCAATTTTTTTATACTACACATTATTTTTTTCCCCTAAATTGAAAACAATATTACCACAGAGATAAATATTAGCAGTTTAGATGTATGGAATATGAATGGAATAAAGATAGTAATCTCATTTTACTATTATGGGGTCCTAAAAGATGATTCCATTGGTTAATTTAGCCACATTCTTGGATACATGGCGGCAGATCCAGTTACACTTCTGATTACCTATGCTGATTGGAGACATGTTCATCAATATTGGAAAAATAAATTCTTTGATTCCTAGATAATGGTAATATTAATAAATTATGGTGTAATTGAATGTAATTATGTTATTAAAATCTAATATTTTAAAATTGAATCACTAATTATAGATGATATACCATTTTACCGTATCTGAGAGGGAGTTTATTGCTATCAAAACCCTGACACCAGTAGCCCATAGTCGGTGGTTATTTTATTAAAATGGCATATATATATATATGAGATCGCATCACCAAGGATTGGTCAGTTTAGTAGTATTGATAAACTAGATACATACATGGATACCTTACTACATTGGTAATTAAATATATAACATAACCAAGGAAAATAATATACTTCCTTGAAACTTATAGAATGATTTTATCTTCATAACCTTGAGAAGGAAAACAATAAAAAGGTGAGTTTAAATTATCATTAAGGGTTAATTAAAAAAGAATATAACTCAAATAAATATGTGTAGTAAAAATAGTAAGATACCTAACTAAACAATACAATAAAATCAATAAACTAAGAATTAAAATGCATCAATAGATTTTTTTCATAGTGAAAATCCTCGGGATAATAATAACTGATTACTGAATGAAGGAAATGATTAATTATTTTACGTTATATTTCTGGAACATGAACCATTATACCATTAATATAGTTTAATAATGTGGTTAGAAACTCATTTGATGCTGCTTGGAAATAAACATGAAGGGTTTGTATCCAACTGATTTCTTCTCATGGGACTACAGATGCCTTGAGGGGCTATATATAACTGGGGCTCCACCTGTAGGGCTTGTATTAGTTGGTCCCCAACCCATATGGATTACATTAACCATTAACTGGTCTATATCCCATGTCATTCTAGTACAAAGTATTCCTCATATATCAAATAATTGATTTAATTACTAAATAATATGCCCTATCATCATATATCTATATTAAATAAAAAATAGATTTATCAATATTTCCCCTGATAATCAAATAACCATCAAGGAAAACTCCATATGTAAAAGAGGTATACGGATTAGAAAAAAATAATATCCATTAAAGTAAGGATTTATAATATTATATAGGCATGATTCATGATAAATTATGTCCAACTAAAATGAAAACATTTAAAATGAGTGTTTGAAGAATCTTTAGAAATGAAACATTCTGATGCAGTTTAAGGGAAAATATAAAATAATTTCACGGGTATAATGAAATAATAGTTTTCATAAAACTAGAAACAAAAATATATAGATTTTAATTATAAGAATATTGTTTTTATAAAAATGTTTCTTAAAATAGGTAATGGATTGTACTTGAAAATGGGTATAAAACTGGGAAGTTCCCTTAAATCAGGATTGCTTATCGGGAGGAATTGAAAATGGAACCTTTAAAAAAAATATTTCTCATCAAACAATGAGAAATTGATATAGATAAATAATATTAGACCATATAAATAGAATATATATGGTGTATATAAAAATAAATATGAATTATATTGGTTTAAGGAGAGAGAAAACATAACCCTAAGGGAAAATGGGTGTTCAGAGAGATTCCCTTACCACTTTGTCATCAATTGAATCATATACCCTATAAAAATTAATAATAAAAAAATGAAACATAGAATACCATATATATAAAAGTATTCAGGATAATATATATCAAATGGAATAATACATACACCACACACAAGAAATAAGTGGTGAATAAGGCATATCTCATAGAAATAAAAGTGAGATGAGAAACCCCTTACAAAGATCGTATAATTGAAGTGAGGATTAATAAATGAAATTATTATGCGTGAAAAATAAAAAAACAAAAAATAAAATTTGATTTAAAATATAAAACAATTATATTTAATTTCATATAAATTCTTATCGCAACCTAACCAATGACATAGATGTTTAACTCAATGAATGAAAATTGAGTTAAGAAATCCTTTAACCAAGGGTTTGACTTCCTTAAAACATGTTATAAACTCTTGTATAGTGGTTTTAAACATATTATTATCTTATAAAATAATCATAATAATATTTATGATATCATATATGATCCCCTTATAACATTTTACTCCTTGTTTTTCAATGATATTTCGTTATTACTCTTGTTTCAGGTGTTAACTAATTATTTTTCCTACGCATGTTTTCTCATGTAAGTCATGGTTATCTTGGAAAAGGAATAGATAAAACATATGAATAATAATATTAATTTCATAAATATAATATTTAATCATTAAATACATTTTTAGAACCATTATTTAATTTTGAACATAGAAAATGAATTACACCGCTATATGGCGACGGTAAGTCGTATGGATGCACATGTGATGCTTTTATTTTTCATAAGATGGATAAAAGGTATAATATTGTTGTTTCATAATCATAATAACATATAATTATATATATTATATTGGATTTATTATTTTATAATGGGAAAAAAAATTCAAGAGGAATTAAAAGAAGAAATTAATTTGAATGAGTTGGTAAAAACGATCACCTCTTCTTCAGAGGAATTCGATTGGATCTATTCTTAAGGGATACTAAGATGGTCTTTTTGAAAATCCAGGACCACCAATAATTGGATATTTATGTTATGATGATAAATGGGTAGGTATTGGTCAAGTTAAGAGGCTACATGTGGTTAAATTAAAAAGCTCCCTTTTATAATTGAGGTGAGGGCCACCCTTTCAAATCCTCAAAATATTAAATTATAATAGTTTTTTTCTATTAAAATAAAACGTAATGGACAAGGATAAAATATAAGATGATATAAGATTTTAATATAATCAAAAATTAATATTTTGATATGTTTTTACTTTAATTTAAACCTTATCATTTTGATTGACTTTTGTTAACATAATTTAATTTTAATTATGGTAATAATGTATTTAATATTAGAAGGTGGTAATTTTTATGTATAAAATGTAAATTGGAACATAAATGAATAAATTATGATATTTTATACCATATAATACTTAGTTATTAATAAATTTTAAATAATTTATTAATATATTATTTTGATAAAATATCATTATTGTCAATTTTGACATTATTCATTACTTTGTCCTTAAGGAAATAATGAAAACTAGATAAATTCAAACCATGAAATTTAACATAAAAACCATATGTAATAATAATCCATAAATAATTATATAACGTTAATCAATTCATATAATATTTATTTTAATTTTTTCAATATATTTTATTTGATAGTTTCATTAATAAAAAAATTACGACATCATCATTGTATAATTATTTAAGGTAATTATTTCATCCCTAAAAATTAAAAATAAAGTATCGTGATGTAGATAAATATTTTATATTTTAAAATAATATCTATAGTGAAAGATATGTTATGAGTAACACCATATTAAAAAAAATTATTGAAATATGAATGTGACATTTTTATCTTCTCTTTAAATAAAATATTTTAAATATCTTAAACTCATATTAATGGTTCCAAAAATTATTAAATAAATTTATACCTTGGAAATAAGTTTATTAATTTCAAAATTGATACTTATATTCATTCAAAACCAACCTTTGTACCCATGTGGGCACAGAAGTGGTATATAGGACAAAGAAACTGATATTTGTGATTTATTTAATTTAGGTAATATAAAATTCATTCACATGGAAAAGTTTCTAGTAAATAACTAAAATAAAAAATAGGTGTTAATGGTTGAATATAAATCAACTATGAAAATTTGGAATGTTTTATGTTAATTTTATAATCCTTATCATTCTATCTTTAACCTAAATTACCAAATATACCCTTACCTTGGTAACAAAATTCACCTAATTATTCTTATTAGTTAAAAATAAATAATAATTATTTCTTAAATTTTAACCTTATAATTTAAAATATAGAGTCAATTTATCAAAATTCAAAACACAGAAGTAGCATAATTTAATTTAAAACTAAACCAATAAAATGGAACTAAAAGCATTTTTTTGGAAAATGTATTATTAAGCCCAAAGATTTACATACAACAAAATATGGTATAATGTTGAAATAAAATATATTATTTATAACTTAATAATTTTTACGTTAAATTTATATCAAATTAAAGTTTAAAATATTTTTTTAGTATAATGAAATTGATTGTTTTATAAAAATCTGTAATTTTCACTATTTATTGGAAAACAAATATTTTTACAAAAATACCAAAAATTTATCCAAAAATTTATTTTATTTATTTTTAAAAATGAAGTTTATTTTTACAATAATATTTATAAATGTTTCAAAGTTTAGATTTAAAATAAGTGCTCCACTAAAATGTGGTAAAACTAGATTTAAAAAAATATAGCCTTTTTATACATAAAATTTGATTAAATAATATATTATTCAGATGAAAATTATTTGATTGAATGTAAAAATATTTCATTAAATATATAATATATAAATTTCATATTGTGGTTAATAATATTTATTCCCTCTAATTTAATGGCTAGGTTATAATATTCACATATCATGGTTTTAAACTCGATGTTGCATGCAACACAAGATATCAAAGATGTTAAATTTAAAAGAGACATACCATAAAATCTTGGGTTGTTACATTCTACCATACATCAATAAATCGTGTCATTTAAATTTTAAATTTTACTTCAATACATGAAGGTTGATACTTGAAAGGTACTTTGTGGAAATCCCACATCGTAAAAAGGGTTTGTAAAAAATTATCTTAAAAATAGTGAAAGGATAATTTTATGGTCACCAAAAAAATTAGGATTCCCTATAGAACAACATTTGTTGGATGTGAAAACATGGGCATAGAAAAGAAATCTAACTATAATGTTCTGATAGAGAGGGATAGAGAATATATTCATTATAAATTTTGCCATCACAAGACAATAAATCTATGATCTGTTTAAATATCGTTGATTTCTATGAATGAAAAGTAAATGGATAATGTTTTTTCCAAAATACTTTTCCTATAGTAAAGGTATTATTTTACAATATAGATAATAAATTACTTAATATCATTACATTTCATAAGAGTATTCTCATTCTTTGTTTGTACTTTGATCTATTTTCACTTCATTTTATATAGATTGGAAATGGATATTCAATATAAATTTTTATGCCTGAAGCACTTTTAATGAATCATAATGTAAATAAATAATTCCTTCAGACTTTAAATACTTACTAAAATCAAAATGTTTATAAAAGGTTATCCAATATGATAAATCATAATTTAACCTCAAACACTTACATCTTTAGTTCATTCCATAAGTATTTAATCTTAAGACTCATCCAGAATATGTCTATCCCAACTCAAGTCCAAAAATTAAGTAGAAAGGTCACTAAATTTCAAAAATAATCTTAACATATTATTTCCCTAAATAATGTATATATTATATTAATATATCAAACATATGAATACCTTAATCCTCTTTAAAAAATTTTAAACATGCATTCTTATAAGAGTAAGATATTTGGTTATTGAATATATTCCATAAACGTCTAATAATTCTAGAATAACATAAACCATTAGATCAATAAATACCTTCATGGTCACCAATTATATACAATAAGATTTTATTTATTATTTTCTTAACATAAATAAGATATTTAGGGTTATATTTATCATGTCATCAATTTATAACAGAATCTCTTCTCCTGATTACTGGTAAAATATATCATATGCTTCTAATTCCTTAAAGAATAAATACTATAGTACAATACTTATATATCTCATGATTCTTATAACCATATAGTTATTGATTAAATAATCAAATAACATAATTATTTAATCAAAAAATAAGCATATTAATCACTCCTATCCGTCTGTGGTAGTCGCATAATCTTGACCATGATCCATTATCCTCTTTTAGAGTATATTTCTTTGATGCTTGAGACATTGATTTGCATAGTCTCACATCTCCTTTTATTTGAATAATTGTACATTGGAAACATTTTTCTTACCCTTGTAACAATAATCAATTTTTAGTGTCTCTCTACACTTGTAGAAAACACACATTTCGTTTAAGCAAGTACCATGGTGTTTCATTCCATAGTTATCTCATTTTGGAATATTTCTCTTCAGTCATTCATCTAAATTTTTTCTAGCTACAATCTTGTTCTAATGAATCCCTCCAATTATATAGTAAATATAGAGTTATTTCATTCTCTTGATATGACATGATAATATATCCTCATATGATGAGAATGTTTTGGAGAATTGTTCCCTTCGAAATATTGGCATAAGACCGTAAAAGATTTGATCCTCTTTACACATTGGAACATACACACTGGTGAGGTTCCCATTATATATATGAGGTTCCATTTATAAATTATGACATACAATATATTATATCATATAATTATGAAAAATAAAATACCTTACCAAAAACTACTCAAATATTTAATATAAATTGAAAATTTTATTTCATAGATAATCTCATAAACATGGTCTGTTTAGGATGTTCTTATATAATTATCTTAAAAGTACATCTTATGATTATGTACCATAATATAGGATTTACTAAATATAGTTCCCAAGGTTCTAATAAACGTTCTCTGATACCAACTATAACAACCATTATCCCATTAGAATAGAGTCAGCAGTTATTTTATTATGATGGAATAGAT
The DNA here is from genome assembly GCA_963277665.1 of Viscum album. NCBI lineage: Eukaryota > Viridiplantae > Streptophyta > Magnoliopsida > Santalales > Viscaceae > Viscum > Viscum album. The sequence goes on from OY728163.1 coordinate 130,928,978, forward strand.
ACACGAGATCACATCACTAAGGATTGATTAGTTTAGTAGTATTGACGAATTAGATATACACATGGATACCTTATTAAATTTGTAATTAAAAACAGAACATAAAAAAGGAAAATAACCTTCTTCCTTGATTGTTATAAAATTATTTAATCTTCATAATCAAGAGAAGGAAGGGTTAGGTATAATGGAAAATTACATGAATCAATATGTATAGTCATAATGGTAGGGTATATTTCTGAAAACAAATTACAATCAATAAAATGGGAATTAAAATAAATCCATTTATTTTTTCACATTGGAAATTCTCTTGATAATACTAACTGAATCCTGAATAAAGAAAATGCATAATCAATGGATGTCATGTATCTAGAAAATAAACCCTTATACCATTAAGGTTGTTAAATTAAGTGGGTAGAATCTCATATCATTATACCTGGGAACAAATTAAAAGGTTTTTTTCTAACTGATTTTATCTCATGAGACTATTGATGCTTATAGGGGCGATCTATATCCTGGCCCTACCCATAGGGCTGGAATTAATCGGTCCCCAACTTATTGGGCTTGCATTAACCGGTCCCCTACCTATAAGGATTTCATTAACAAGTTCCCAACCAATTTCATACAGGTACAAATAATTAATAATATAAAAAATAATCTATTTAATTACTAAATAATATGCCTTTTCATCAAATATCCATATTAAATAAAAGATATAGATTTATTGATATTTCCCCAGTTAATAAAATAACTATTAAGGTAGACTTTGTATTTAAAATTGGTATATGAATTATAAAATAACAATATCCATGAATTTATGGATGAAAAATATAAAATAGACAAGATTCATGATAAATTATGTCTAACTAAAGTGAAATAATGTAAAAAGAGTTTTTTAAGAATCTTTATAAATGAGCTATTTTGATGCGGTTTAAGGGATACTATAAAAGAGCCTTTAAAGAGGAAAATTGAATAATTTGTCAAATAAAACAAAAAACGAACATAGATATTTTTTCATGATAAAAATATTTTTTATAAGAAATATTGGTTTCTTAAAATAGGTAATGTATTGTACTTTAAAAAGGGAAAGAAATATGAAAGTTTTCTTAAATCGAGCTTGTTTATCCGGAGTAATTGAAAAGGTATCCTTTTAATAACATGTATTTCTCATAAAAGAAGGATGAATTAATATAGATACATAATTTTCTAACATATACCCTCAATATTCATGGATTATATTACAATAAATAAGAATTACATTATGGTAAAGAGAGGGAAAGCGCTACCTGAAGGAAAAAATGGGTGTTTAGAGAGAATCTCTTACCACTTTGTCATCAATCGAATCATATAACCCATAATATTAATAATCATAAAATGAAACAATGACTTAAATAAATATAAATTAATTAATGATATGATATATCATATGGAATAATACATAAATAACACATAAAAATAAGTAGTGAATATGGCAGATCTCACAAAAATAAAAGTGATATAATAAACCCCTTACAAAGATCATATCATCAGAGTTAGGATAAATCAATGAAATAATTATGTGTGAAAAATAAAAGTACACGCAATAAAATTGGATATACAATATAAAACAATAATATTTCATTTTACGTAAATTCTTGGCAAAACCTAACCAATGACATAAATGTTTAACTCAATTAATGGAAATTGAGTTAAAAAATCCCTTACCTCATGTTTGAATTATTTCATACATATTATAAACTATAATATATTGGTTTTAATCATATAATTATGTTATAAAAGAAACATATTAATATCTAGGATATCATATATGATCCCATTATAACATTTTACAACTTGTTTTTCAATGATATTTTTTCATTACTCTTGTTTCGGGTGTTAACTACCTAGTTTTCCTACGGATATTTTCTCATGTAAGTCATGGTAACATAGCACATGGTATAGATCCAATATCTATAGAATAAAATTAATTTCATAAATATTATACTTAATCTTTAAATAAAATTTTATAACCATTCATGAACGTTGAACATAGAAAATGAATTACACCATTATGTAGAGACGGTAAGTCGTACTTATGCACATGTGGTGCTTTCGATTTTCATAAGATGGATAAAAGGTATAAAATGGTTGTTTCATAATAATAATAACATCTTAATATATATATATATATATATATATATATTATATGGGTGTTATTTTTTTTAAATGGAAACCACACATCAATAGGAAGTAAAGAAGAAAAGAATTTGAATGAGTAGGTCAAAATGATTACATCTTCAAATGAATTTCTTTAGATATCATCTTAAGAGATCTTCATATGGTCTTTCTAGAATTATAGAACCTCCAAAACGTGGAAAATTATTCTATTATGATAAATTTCTAGGAATTGGTTGAGTTAAATGGATACATGTGGTGAAATTAAATTAAGTAAATAGATCCCTTTTATAATTGAGGTGAGGGGAACCCTTTGAAATCCTCAAAATTTTAAATTATAAAAAAATAAATTTCTATAAAAATAAAAACAAATGTAAAATGTTTTAAATATAATATTATATAATATTTTAATCTCATGAAACATTAAAAGTTTGATATGTTATGGGTTCACTTTAAACTTTATAATTTTAACTGACTTTTGTTAACATAATTTAATTTTAATTATGGTAATAACAAATATAATATTTAAAGGTGGTAATTTTTATGTATAAAATTTCAATTGAGATATAAATGAATAAATTATCATATTTTAAACCAAATAATAATATTTTTTTATTTTTTTTATTTTTTTAAATAATTTAATAAAATATTATTTTGATAAAATATCATCAGTTTCAATTTATATGATATTCCTTACTATGGCCACAAGGAAATAAAAAAATGGATAACATAAAATAAATACATTTAACATTTCAAAAATGTTTCGTAATCATCAAAAAATTTCTTCTAGAAACTTAATTAATTCAAATTATATTTATTTTAATATTTTTAATATCATTTATTTGATTGTTTCATTTATAAAATAAATATTACATCATCATTGTATAATTATTTAAGGTAATAATTTATTACGTAAAAACAAAAAATAAAGTATCATGATGTAGGTAAATATCCTATATTTTAAAATAATATCTATAGTAAAAGATATATTCCAAATAACACCATATTAAAAATAAATTATTTTTTAAAATATGAATGTGGCATTTTGGTCTCTTCCTTAAATAAAATATTATAAATTTCGTAAACTGATAAAAATGATTCCAAAAAAATTATAAAAAATATATATCATCAAAAATAATTTTATTAAAATCCCAATTGAGACTTTTATTCATTCAAAACCAACCTTTGTCCCAATCTGGACACAAAAGAGGTATATAAAACAAAGGAAGTGAATTTTTTGATTTTCATAAATTTAAATATTATAAAAGTAATTCTCATGGAAAAGTGTCAAATAAATAACTCAAATTATAAAAATAGGTGTTAAGTGTTGAATATAAATCATCTAATAATTTTTTAATGTTTTATTTTAAATTTATTATGCTTATCTTTTATTTTAAACCTAAATTACTAAATATACCCTTACTATGGTAACAAAAATTATCAAAGTAATTATTCTTATTGGCCACAAATAAATAGAAATATTTACTAAATTTAAACCTTATGATTCCAAATATGGAATCCATTTATCCAAATTCAAAAATAGAGAAGTTATAGAATTTAATTTAAAATTAAACTGAAAAAATGTTACTAAAAAGATTTTTTTTAAATGCATTATTAAGCCCAAAAATGTACTTATACAAAATATGGTATAATGATGAAACAATTATATTATTTCTAAATAAATAATTTTTAAGTAAAATTTATATAAAATTTAAATAATAAATAGAATTTTAATATAACAAAATTGATAGTTTTATAAAAATCGGTATTTTTCACTATTCACTAGAAAATAAATATCTTTAGAAAAATACAAAAAATTCACCATAAGCTAATTTTGAAATTTATCTTTTAAATATGAAGTTTATTTTTTTCAATAGGATTTATAAAAGTGTCAAAATGTATATTTAATACAAGTGCTCTATTAAAAGGTGGGAAAACCACCTTTAGAAAAATATATCCTTTTTATGTTGAAAATTGGATTTATTCTTATCTTATGCCAATAATTTTTTTGGATGAATATAAAAATATTTCCTTCAATATATTATATATAAATTTCATATTGTGGTTAATACAATTCATTCCTGAAAATTTAATGTCTAGGTTATTACAGACACATATTGTGGTTTTAAACACAGTGTTGCATACAAATTAAGCTATCAACGATGTTAAAGTTAAGAGAGACATACCATAAAATTGTAGGGTGTTAAATTATCCCCTCCATCAATAAATTTAGTTATCACAATTTTAAATTTCACTTCAAAAATTAAAGGATGATACTTCAAAATTATTTTATGGAAATCCCACATCATAAAAAGGGTTTGTAAAACTTCCTCTTAAAAAGAGGGAAAGGATAATGTGATAGTCACAATAAAACTAAGTTTTCATATAAGAGAACATTAGTTGGAAATGGAAACCTTTACATGGAAAATAAATCTAGCTATCATGTTCTAATGGAGATTGATATATAATATGTTCATCAAAAAATTCAATCATCACAAGACCATAAATCCATGATCGATTCAAAGACTATTGATTTCTAAGAAATAAAAGTAAAAGAATAAAGTTTTGTACCAAAATTATTTTACAAGATTTGGGTTATTATTTTAATATATAGACAAGAAATTAGTTAATTTATTTCTATATAATTAGAATAATCTCATCCATTGGTTATGATTCGATCTATTTTCAGTACTAGAATTTTCAGTTTTTGCGCCCCTGGAAACGGGCAACCGCCATTGGCGGTCGCTATTAATACTATTAGCGACCGCCAATGGTGGTCGCTAATCCCGCCTAAAAAACGCAAGATTTTTGCCGCCCTGTCATTCCACTTCCCTTTCTCGCCGCTGCAACTTCAGGCCGCCTCCCACAGGTTCCCCCGCCGACGCACTGCCTCATCTGGTCACCCCTACCACCGCCTTTGTCATCCCCCGCTTCACTGTACCCCTCGTAGGTCACCCCCGTCATCCCCCACCTCATCGGACCACCATCCATAAGCACCATAAACTTACCGCACATCCCTCCGGCCGCCGTAGATCCGCATTACCGGCAGCCGAAGCTTCACCATCCCTCGAGTCACTGCCTAAGTCCACCGGTCATCCATATAGCGCAAATCTGCTGAATTTCGATACAGGCTTTAGCGACCGCCATTGGTGGTCGCTACTTCTCTTTACCGACGAAGCAACAGCGACCGCCAAAAGCGGTCGCCCGAAAGTCTATAAAGGCCTATAGCGACCGCTTTTGGCGGTCGCTAATGGCCTTTATTGTAGTAGTGTTTCACTTCATTTCATATAGCTTAGAGATGGATATTCAAGATGAATTTTCATTCCTAAAACACTTTTAGTGAATCAAAAGGTCAATAAGTAATTAATTAGGCCTTTAAATATTTAGAGAAACGAAAATGGATATCAATAATTATCTAATATGATAAATCATACTGTATCCACAAACAATAATATCCTTAGTCCATTCCATAACTAGTTAATCTTAAGACTCATCCAAAATAAAATTTCCCCAAATAGTGTAGCTCTTATTGTCCCTTAAAAAATATATGAATACCTTATAATCCTTTAAACCTTTTTGAAACATTAATTCTTCCATGAGTAAAATACTCGATTGTTAAAAATATTCTTAATAATTTAATAATTCTAGCACAACATAAACCATCAAATAACTAACCACCTTAATGGTTATAAATACTACCCCATAAACATCTATTTAGTATGATATAAATGTAAAGAAAATATTTATGGTAATATTTTAAAAGTTATAAAATTACAAAATAATAAATTCTCTTGATTACTGATAATATACATCACTTGCTTCTAATTTATTAGAGAAGATGTACTTTAAAACAATCCTTATATATCTCATGATTCTTATAACTACATAATTGTTGATAAAGTACCCAAAAAAATAATTATTGAATCGAAATATAGGTATATTAATCATTCTTCGCCATAAGTGGTAGTAGCATAATCTTGACCATGATCTATTTTCCTCTTTTGAGGTATATTCTTTTTAGGCGTGATTCATTGATTTTTGTAGTGTACCATCTCCTTCTAGTTGAAGCATTATACATTGGGAACCTTTTTCTTACCCTTTCAATAATAAGAATGGTGGAGTTTTACTCCACACTTATATCAAACTCCCATTACATTTAATAAAGTTCCATGGTGTTTTTTCTATAATTATCACATGTGGGGGAATACTTCTTTCTCTTCATTCCATTTTCTAACTTTTTCTTAGCTGCACTCTTGTTCTTAGGATTCCCTCCAAATCTATAATACTTAGAAATTCTTTCTTTGTATCCTTAGAACATGATATTATATCCTCATACGATGAGAATTTTTAAGAGACTTCTTCCCTTTAAAATATTGGCATAAGACTCTAAACAATTTTATCTCCTCAGCCTTTGGATCATGTACACCAGTGAGGTTCCTATTCCTTTGGTGGGGTTCCATTTTTTAATGATGGCATACACTATATTATATCATATCATTTTGTAAAATAATATATAATCCCAAAACTAGTTAAATACTTTACATAAATTTAAAATTTTATGCGTAGATAATCTCATAAACATGGTTTGTTTTGGATGTTCTTATATAGTTACCCTCAATGTATATCTTATGGTTATGTCCCCTAATAAAGGATTTAATAAATCTAGTTCCCAAAATTTCTACTAAGCTCTCTCTGATACCATCTATAACAACCCCAACTCCAGTAGCCTAGATTTGGTGGTCATTTTATTATAATGGCATAGATACAAGAGGTCACATCACTAAGGATTGATCTGTTTAGTAGTCTTGAAGAACTAGATACATATACAGATCACTTATTACATTGTTAATTAAACATAGAACATAAAAAAGGAAAATAATTTACTTCCTTGACAGTTATATAATTATTTCATCTTCATCACCTGAAGAAGGAAAACAAATAAAAGGGTGAGATCAAATGATCAGTAAGGGTTAGGTACATTGAAAGATAACATGGATTAATAAGTATAGTAAAAATGGTAAGGTAAATAATTAAAAAACACATGACAATAAATAAAATCATAAATAAAACTCATCCATAGATTTTTTTCATAGTGAAAACCCTCGGGATAATAAAAACTGAATACTAAATGAATGAAATGATTAATTATTGTATGTCATGTATTCGGTACATGAACGTTTATATCGTCAAGAAAATTTAAGTAAATAATTGGAACCCCATATTATTATACATAGAAAAAAACATGAAGGGTTTGTCTCTAACTAATTTCATCTCATGAGACTACTGATGCATCAAGGGGTTATCTATAACTAGGACCCACCCGTAGGGCTTGCATTAACTGGTCTCCAATCCGCTGGGCTTGCATTAACTAGACCCCAAATTTTAGGCCTTGAATTAACTATTCCCAATCCCATGTAATAATATTACAAAACATTACTCATATATCAAATAATTGATTTAATTATTAAATAATATTCCTTATCATAAAATATCTATATTAAATAAAAGATACAAATTTATCGATATTTCCCCAGTTAATCAAATAAACATCAAGGTAAACTCTGTATGTAAAAGTGGTATGTGGATGAAACACATATCATATACAAGAAAGTATAAATTCAAAGAGGAAATATGCATGATTCATGATAAATTATGTCCAACTAAAATGAAAACATGTAAAAAATAGTGTTTTGAGAATCTTTATAAATAGTCCATTTCGGTGCAGTTTAAGGGAAAATATAAAAGAGACAATAAACAGAAAAAATGGAATAATTTTTTACATAAAACCAATAATAAACATAGATATTTTTCATGATATAAATATTTTTTTATCAAAAAAAATAGTTTCTTAAAATAGGTGATGGAGTATACTTGAAAATGGGTAAAAAACTAGGAAGTTCCCTTAAATCGGGATTGCTTACTATAGGAATTGAAAAGGGGACCTTTTAAACACATGTATTTATCATAAAATAAAAATGGATTGATTTGGATACATAATTTTTTAACATATAAATAAAATTTAGATGGATTATATATAAATAAATAACAATTACATTTGGGTAAAGAGATAGACATCGTAACTTGAAGGAAAGATTGGGGTTTAGAAAGAATACCTTACCACTTTATCATCAATTGAATCGTATACCCCATAAAATTAATAATCATAAAATGAAACATTTAATTCCATAAAGATAAATTAATTCATGATATGATATATCAAAGGGAATAATAAATACACCACACATAAGAAATAAGTGGTGAATAAGGTGTATCTCACATAAATAAAAGTGAGAAGAGAAACCCCTTACAAAGATCATATCATTAGAGTAAGGATAAATCAATGAAATAATTATGTGTGAAAACTAAAAAACCACACAATAAACCTGTATATATAGTATAAAAATTATAGGCCATTTTACACATATTTTTGGCACAACAAAACCAATGATATAGATGTTTAAATCAATGAATGGAAATTGAGTTAAGAAATCCCTTACCTTGGGTTTGAATTCCTTCAAACGTGTTCGAATATCATGTATAGTGATTCAAAAAATATTATTAACTTATAATATAATAATATTAATATTTATTATATTATATATGACCCCCTTATAAGATCTTACTACTCTTTTGTCAATAATAGTTTTTATTGCTCTTATTTTCGTTGTTAACTGCTTCATTTTCCTATTAATGTTTTCTCATGTAAGACATGGGTATCTTGTAAAGGATATAGATACAAAATATCCAAAAAAATCATAAATATCATATTTAGTAAATATATACATATTTATAACGATTCTTTAATGTTGAAGATAGAGAACTAATTACACCACTACATGGAGATGGTAAGGTGTACAAAAGTACAAGCGATGCTTTAATTTTTCATAAGATGGATAAAAGGTAGAATATGATTATTTCATAAACATAATAACACATTAATATATAGATGACATGACTTTTAATATTTTGTAATGGAAAAAACACACCAAGATAAAGTAAAATAAGAAATGAATTTGAATGAGTTGATAAAAATGATTACCTCTTGTTAAATGAAATTCCTTTATATCTCTTCTTAAGGCATATAGAGATTATATTTATAGAAATAAAAGACCTCATGAACTTGGATAATTATTTTATTAGGATAAATTGTAAGGACTTGGTCATGTTAAGAGGTTTCAGGTGGTGTAATGAAATGAAGTAAATAGTTCCCTTTTATAATTTAGGTAAGGGGCACCCTTTGATATCCCCAAAATATTAAATTATAATAAATTCATTTTCTATAAGAATAAAACCAAATGGAAAAGGAATCAAATATAATATGATATAATATTTTAATCTCATCATGAATTAAAATTTTGAAATGTTTTGGATTTACTTTAAACCTTATAATTTTGATTGAATTTTATTGACATAATTTAATTTAAATTATGGGAATAATGTATTTGATATTAAAAGGTGGAAATTTTTAGGTATAAAATGTAAATTCGGAAATAAGTGAGTAAATTATGATATTTCAAACCAAATAATTCTCAATTTTTATTTTTATTTATTTTTTATAATTTTTAAATAATTTAATAGAATATTATTTCGATAAAATATCATTAGTGTCAATTTTGAAACTATTCATTACTGTGGAATTAAAGAAATAAAAAAAACTAGACAAAATCAAACCAAGAAATTTAAAAATACAAAAAATATTTCATAATCATAAATACAATTCATTTATAAGCTTAATTTATTCAAATTATATTTATTTTAATATTTTTTATATTTATTTGATTGTTTAATTAAACATATAATTATAGCATCATCATTTTATAATTATTTATGGGAATTATTTCTTCCCTAAAACATAAAATTAAAGTACCATGATGTTGATAAATATGTTATATCTATAATTTTTATATATAGTTGGAGATATATTCTAATTAATAAAATATAAAAAATAATTTAGTTTTTAAAATATGAATGTGACATTTTTGTCTTTTCTGTAAATTAAATATTATAAATATAATAACCTAGTCCAAATGGTTCCCAAAAATTATAAATAAATTTATATCATGAAAGTAATTTTAATAAGTTCACAATTTACACTTAGATTCATTGAAAACCAACCTTTTTTCCCATGTGGACACATAAGAGGTATGTAAGAAAAAGAAATTGATATTTGTGATTTTCTTTAATTTAAATAATATAAATTCCATTCTCATAGAAAATTGTCCAATAAATAACTCAAATTATAATATTAGGTGTTAAGTTTTGAATATAAATCCTATAATAACTTTTTTTAAAGGTTTACGGTAATTTTATAATCCTTATCATTTAATATGTAACCTAAATTACCCGATACACCCTTACCGTGGTAACAAAAATTACAAAAGTAACGATTCTAATTGGTTAGAATTAAAAGCGAATTATTTAATAAATTTTGAACTAATGATTAAAAATGTGGAAAAAATTTATCAAAATTCAAAACACAGAAGTGGTTGAATTTAATTTTAAATTAAACCAATAAAATGAAATTAAAAATAGTTTTTATTGGAAATGCATTATTAAGCCCAAAAATGTACATATACCAAAATAGGTTATAATGATGAAATAAATTATATTATTTATTACTAAATAAATTTCATGATAAAAAATATGAAAATAAAACTATAAATTTTCTTTTCATATAACAAAATTGACAGTTTTTTTAAAAAATCGTTATTTTTCATTACTTACTGGAGAATAAATATTTTCAAGAAAATTCTAAAAAATCACCCAAATATTATTTTTAAATTTTTATTTAAAAATGGATTTTATTTTGTTCAATGGGATTAATAAAAGTTTCAAAATTTAGTTTTTAAAAGAGCACACCAATAAAAGGTGGTAAAACCGCCTTTATAAAAATATAACTTTTTTTATTCATAAAATTGTATTTATTCTTATCTTATGCAGGTAAAACTTATTTTGACAAATGTTAAAATATTTCATTAAATATATAATAAAAAACTTCATATTTTTGTTAATACTATTAATTCCCACCAATTTAATGGCTAGGTTATAACAATCACATATCATGGTTTTAAACTCGGTGTTGCATACTACATAAGCAATCAAAGATGTTAAATTTAAAAGATACATACCATAAAATCTTGGGATGTTGTAGTTGAAATTAAAATCACAATTCAAGAATATGGTACTCATATAAAGATGTAATATGAAAATTTCATCTCTCGATAGAATGTGTTGATAGAATTATATTAGAAGACGAAAGGATCTGTCCCCTATGATATTTCATTGATTGATGGTGGTGAATAGGTAAATCACAAAAATTAAAAATCATTTAGTACACAAATATTTATTTATTTTAAGTTTAAATTTTAATATACAACTCTGTTTAATTTTCAACATAATTTTTCTGGAGGTGCCGATAGTTGGAGGTGGATATAGAGAGGGAGAGGGTGTCAAGAAGAGTTTAATGGGATGGTACATAGAGTAGTGAATGTGGAACACCAATAAATGTTAATTTTAACTGTTTCATATTAATTTTCAGCTATGGGAGTGATTCGTTAAGGCCTTTTTCACCATACTATCGAAAATACTTTAGATACTCAATATTTTCAACATGGTACATTAGAAAATCACCGAGTTGGTGTATTTAATTCAAATTCGAGAGGGGGAAGGATGTAAGTAGAAAAGATAGTGATTATTTATATCTTGATGTGTTATAGTTGGATATCTATTTTTGTTTTGATATTATGGGGATATAGATTCAACAAATGTTTTTATTTAAAAATGATGTATCGAGAAGGTGTAAACCAACTCCATTTATGCCAAATTATTTTTAAGTGGCGATTCAGACTGCCACTATTTTGGGTCGATATTTTTGTATCAGTGTTTTCTTGGTTTTAGAGGTGGTTTACCCTCCTACAAAAAGCCGATTAGATAGGGTCGGTTCAAACCGACGTTATCCTATAGGCATTTTTTGTAGGGGAAACTTCCACTAAAAAAACTAATGCTAAACAAATGTTCTGTGATAGTTCCTAGAAACCGCCACTAAATGGATGGAATCGATGTGAGTCGGATGCTGACACCATCTTTAGTGGTGATTTTTTGAAACATACATCAAACCTCATGGTGGTAGTTTGAAACAACAACAAATAAAAAAATCTACCACCATATGTCAACTTTTTTGTAGTGTGAGATAGTTATAATTATCATACAGCCAATTTTTTCATACGATCACTTGAAATAAAAGGCACGATATATATATATATATCATGTATTTATAAAAAAAAATTATTTGTAATTGGTAAAAAATATTTAATACTCACAACATGTACTCACGATAACTCATGGTTAGTTTAATATACCTCAAATTAGGTAGAAGTTTCAATGCACAATAGATTCAAATTAACTCAGGGTCACTTGGCCAACACTTTATGTGGTAAGTAGTTGATTCACATTCCAGAATGATACTCACTATAAGTACATAACCCCGATAGGCTCTCACTTAAACATACATGGTAGGTATGAGAAGCTAGGTGTTGTAAACTATTGGTGGTACATGCGTAGTGGAAGGTGTGGTCGAGTGGATGAGAGCTTCCATTGGTTGAGGGGATGTTGCGCTACTGGCCCAAATTTTTTTGATAGTTTTTTAATTTTTTATAAAAAGTGATAGGGTTTCTGATATTTTGAACTATGGGTTTGGAGAAGCGTGAACCCCATTCACACTTATCCACTAGATAGAATGTGTAAACGAGGTTCATGCTTCTTGTTTGAGTTTTTTTAAGGAAGAATTAACCTCGTTCAAACTTCCTCCATAATTTTTTTAATTATAATTATTACTGAATAAATAGATATAAACAAAAATATAATTAAATATTTAAATAAATATTAATAAAAAGTAATAAAACATAATTAAATATTAATAAATAATAATAAAATAAAATAAAAATTAGTTAAAAAATCTTCAATATTTATAAAATATCAATAAATATATATAAATATTAATACATTTTATTTAAATAATAAAAAATATAAATAAAATAATAACAAATATTAAAAAATATCAACAAAATATTTTTCAACATTTATAAATATTTATAAATATTAATTAAAAATTAGTAAACATTAATTAAATATTAATAAATATTCATGAATATTAATAAATATTAGTTAAATGATAATAAATATTAATTAAATATTCATAAATTTTAATATTTTTAAACAGGTTGATGGTGAAACCCTCTTATTAAAAATATAAATATTAATTAAATATTAATGGATATAAATAAATATTTATTAAATATTAATAAATGTTAAATAAATATTAATAAATGTTAAATAAATATTAACAAATGTTAATAATTATTAATAAATATTCATGAATAATAGATCTCGATTAAATAAATATTCTTAAATATTAATAAATATTATTAAATATAGGTAAATATAAATATTTATGAATATTTATTAATATTTAGTAGTATCTAGTAAGGTTTATTGATATTTATGAATATTTAGTTGATATTTAATCATGTTTATTTATATTATTAATATTTAATAATTAATTTAAGATTATTATTTATTATATTAATACACAATATTATAATCCATATTATATATAATAAATAATCATCTTAAATTAACTATTAAATTGTATAAATAATTATTGAATTCAAAATAATCAATATTATTAATATTTAATAGTAACTTTAGGAATATTATTTACTATACATTTATAGATAATAATACTAAGTGTTAATATCAATAGAAAATAGTAATCCTTAGTATTACCAATGAAATTAATAATATTAATGTTTCTTAATTATTGAAAACTATTTATATGAATTTCCAAATATATCAATTATTCGATTTATGGAACATTATGTAATATATTAGCATGTTTTTAAATAATGTATAAATAATTATTTCAAAAAAACACAACATGTATCATTAATCTAATATCAATATAATATATGATTGTGGCTTAGATGCCCTCTGTGACACATCCATGCATATATATGATGTGTCCATTCCATGTTTGTCTATGTCTCTACTTCCAAATACACTGCTCAAGTATATCATTGTCGGTACTCACCTCCACATCATACTATGTGAAAGGTGGTGGATGTAAAGTCTCTCCACCTGTACCATGTCCTGCCTCTAAATATATTTGATGTTGGCTGGAACTCTAGCCAACATATGAACAAGATGGATGTTGTGCTGCGAATGCCTGAAAATCAAAGTGTAATAAAATATCCAGTTTAGACAAGTTTATGTCTGTCTATGCCTCTCACTATGAATGAGAAGATGGAGAGGCATCTGACTAATCATGATGAACACCCTCCTCTTATGCAACATCAGCATCCATAACAGGGTGGTCACCCCTGACACATTTATATCAGGATTAGCACTCTCAACATCATATGAAGAATCAAATAAAATCCCATGATAAATCTCATCCATGGGTGGAACCAACTATTTAACAACTCTATAGAAATATGCCTGGTCAAATGTTCCTCCCTTTGTTGGATCAGAGATGTGAAGGAGACGGGTGATATGAACATCCTATAAAAAATCTACTGTTATGTAATGTCGATAAAAAAATATGTTCAACAATGGAGGAAATAATTATTACTAAGTTATGAAAGCCACACCCATTTTGTGAAAGAAATATGTCTAGGGACCTACAGCACTAGGATTCATAATCGATTTGAACGAATAAATGCACATGTACTATCCCAGCCCTCATAATCGGGAATCGTGTCATCTATCCTATAGATCAATATATCTTACATGATACCTCCTCCAATCAAAGTCTATCTTCCATAAAATCTATAGGGAATGAAGTGAAGGCAATGGATTGGGTGGAATAGGAATGTACTCAAGGAATCTGAACTACCACATAACTCTTTCAGTCTGATGCCACATGAAAATACATAAATGAATCAAAGGAACCATGACAGAGTTGGTAACAAGAATCGTTGTACAATACTATGAAATAATTTGGATGGTATCATCATTATATGAAATCCATGTAATCTAAAAAATGAATTATCAATTAATAAATGAAGACACGTATAGTACATAATAAATGATTAACTATATAAATAATAACCACTTATATCATCTGGACGAAGAATGCCCAATATATGTTTGTAGGAATATAAATCATTCATGGTTGTATATGAATGTCTATGTTCTTTAATCCACTTATAAATAAAATTATTATAGTTATATTTTGTAACAAAAAGTTATACAATAGATTTTGACTTTTGAAGTAAGGAAAAACAAAACATCGTCCACACGGAGACTCTACTACAATATTAGCAAGAAACAACACATGAGAATGTGGGTCCAAGAAAGATATGTTCTCCCATATCCACATCTATATAAGAATAATGCATCATGTGATCTGAATCTTATTGAGTGAGGGATCTTGGGTTTTATCACTATAAAAATGGTTGATGTGTTATCCTACACTAGTAGCTCAGAGTATGTGATATTTAGGAGCACGATCAATGTGAGCGTAAGTTGAATCACCACGAGAGGTGGAGGTGGTAGAGGGAACTATCAAGCGGAGTGAAGATCATTCGTGGGACACTTGGTCCAGCTTCTTCCACAACATCATGTTGCATGAAGAGCTTTCCATGATGCATAGATGGGGTCGTTGAAGCTGGCGCGCGCTGCGATATCTGGTTGAACCAGGTGGTGTTACTGTGTGAGTTAGAGGAGAAGCCATAACTGAATAATAAAGACATTATTGGAGAAGAATAATATGAATAAAGGGGAGGTTAGTATATATATAATTTATATTTTATATATAGGATCCTATATTTTGAAAATAACAAGACAACACTTATTAATAAAAAATCATATGTCAAATAAAGAATCAAAATAAAGATATACAAAATTAAAAGATTCATTTTATTAACATTTAAAAATTATTAAAACATATGTTAATGAAATAAAACACTTAAATTTAAAGAATATGATAAAATTATAAAAATTCAAACAATAACAGATGTAAAAAACGTTTACATTGTATAGAAAAAAACAAAACAAATAATAATATGATGAAAAAAATTATTAAATAGTTGACATACATTAATTTAATAATCTAAAAATATAGAAGTTTTAAAAATTTAAGTTTAAATACAATTAAACCCTAATTTAAAAAATATAAATATTAATAAATATTAATATCATTTCAAAAAATATTTCTAGACATAGATATTTATAATGAATATATAAAAAAATGGATTGTAAAAATAATTAATGAAGAAGTAAAACGTGAAAGGTTATTCAATTTAACAAAATAAAGTAAAATAAAAATAGAATTACCAACACTAACAATATTCCCCACTAATAGATTGAAATTAATATGGTTAGTTGATCGGCCATGAATTCTGGATAGATAGTTATTCCCTTCATGTGATAGGTGGGGGCTTATTTAAATTTTCAAACGATAGCTTGACACCTTCTTCCCCAACTACCCAGAACATAAAAAATATGATATTAAGTGAAAATATCAATTTCAATTGATAAATAAACAACAAAATTATATATTAAATAATATTGCAACAATTTTATTTTAAGAAAATGAATTCATTGATTAGATAAATAATTAAAATCCAATATCAAAAAAAGTATTTACAATGAATGTTAAAAGAATCAAAAAAATGTTGATCTAATAATAAATTTTTTATTTTTTTAACATGGAACTCGGAAAATTTAATTCCAAAATCCCCTTAAAATATTATTTCATTTATCCTTATAATAAAACCACTCAAAAAATTATTTTCTTAAAATATAAGAAAGCAAATCCAAGGACAATGGATGGATTTAGCAATAAAATTATCATTTTCATTCAAATACTCAAAGAATGATAGTTCCAACATAATTTTAGAAAAAATAAATAATTATCCATTAAAAACTAATTTCCACCTTTAATAACAAAATCAATTCATCCAAAAAGATATGAAAAAATGGGATAAGATAACATCACCTAAAATTCCCCCACACCTAAGAAATTACAAACCCAAAACATAAAATGAATTCTCTTTATTTATAAATTATCCTAATAGAAATATATTTTCCTACCCAAATTCAAATACCTATACCAGAATTAATGAAAATCACAAATTCCTCCATTGTTAAAAACTACCATACCCCAAATATGATAGTCACCCACCACCTAAATTCAATCCAAATTCACATCCAAGTTCCAATATTAAATATTAGTAATATTTAAGTGTAATTAAAACTTGAATAAGAAGTAATTTCAGTAATCATTATATCTTAGGTTCCTCAATATAAAGTTAAATTTTCCACTTAATTGATGCAAATAAAAAGATTTTATTATAAGTTAATTTTCCTCTGCTTCATTTGGGTTCAATATTTATCTCACCTAAATGAATTTATTTTTCATAATTTGGATCTTTATTTTATTTTTTCCCTATCATGAATGTGAAAATAACTTATTGGATTAAGAAATAGACATTATTTATTTACAAACAAAGAAAGTTCCTAATCTCTCAAGGATTCATTGTGGGATCCTAATTTCCCATTTTACTCAAGTTTTAAAGGACTTATATGATTATCTATTGATTTAGCTACTTGAGGTGTTCTATTTCATAAAGGTAAAGTTATTTGGTTTAAGTTGAAACATACAGTTCCCTCAAGTTACAATTACAATTTCATATAAATCTATTCATCCATACTACCTTTACTAGTTCCAAAACATAATCTCTATAAAATTAGTGGAAAATCACTCTGCAATCAATCACATATAACAATTTTAGAATAAATGCAATCCTCAATATAGAATTAAATATTTCCCCTAGTCTTGTCACCTTGAATTTTAGTTTTCATAACCTAAAAACATAATAAAAAAATAAAAAAAATACGACAACATGTAAATTTTATTTAAAGACAAATATAATATCCTATAATTTTTCTTGAAAGGGAGAAACTTTATAAAACAATTTATGGGTTTTTATGTGTACAACATTGAAACATAGTTTAGGCACATTTTAAGACTACTCTCCACCTCATTTAAAACTCTTCATATTCCCTAACATTAAATCCTAAGGAGGAGGAACAATAAAAACATTTTGTTTTAAATAAATTTATAAATGTTGTAGTGAAAGTTTATTTAGAAGGTGTTTCAAGAAGTTTAAAACAACACATTTTCCATGTTTCCATGGATTTTTTCAAAAATAAAAATAAAAAACAAATTTGTTTTACCATATAAACAGAATAGAGAATTTAAATTTTAGTTTTAAAGTTAGAGTTTTAAATAGTGAGTTCATAGTAAGTAACATTTGAATCCAAGGTAATTATAAGGGTTATAGTCAGGTTTCAAGATTTGATTCAAACTAATATTCCACACCCTGGATATTAGTAATATATCACTAAACAAATTAGCATAGATTCTATAAGTTTCAACTTAAATAGAAAAAAAATCTCCCAAACTTAATTCTCCTCATAAATAACCAAAAATAGTTAAATGAATATATTAGAGTAATGGTACCCAAAATGTGGATGAATTTTTCATTTTAATGCATCTAACGGTATACTACCTTATTGAAATTGAGAAATTCCCATGGTTGTGAAATTGTAGTGACTACATGATGTCCTCATATTAACATTAGTATTTATCAGTCAATAAGAAGTTACAATCAAGTTACAATTCTGAAGAATCCTTATCCAGATATCTCAAAATTATAGATCCACTTATTGGACATGAATTCAACTAAAAAATATTGTTTAAAAAAAATTTGTTTCTGTGTGGAATCAATTTCCTTTTAACTAAATAAAAGAAGACAATTAAATAATTTAAGAGATAAGAAAACTAAAATGGAATTAGGAAGTAAAATAATCAATAATATAAAAATGGGATAACTCTCAAAGGGTTGTTGTATTTAGACTATCCACATCTAGATAGTATTTGGGTCAACCCCAATCTTTTATGGATTATGTATTCTTCCTTATGAAAATTCATAATTTATTTATTCCAACTTATGTTCTTTTTCACTTATGAAGTACCCCTTGACCGGATTCATTCAATATCTACTCCATGGTTTTTCATTTCTTGTGGAGTAATAGAGAGGAAAATAAAAGGAAGGGGTATTTTCCCTCTTCTCCATCTTGAAAAATGGTTTTCATAGGTTGTGGAAATTCAACTATTAGATGCGGCCTGAAATCTATCTCAATAAAATAATAAAATTATTATTTTAATATAATAAATGTGTCAATATCATATTTGAAACTCATTCATAGATACAACACCTCCCCTTATACTTCAAAAGATATCACCTTTTAAATTTTAATAAAAATAAGGAGTTAAAAAAGTTCCAACTCTGGTGTAGGATCAAATTAATATTGATTTTCCAGGAGTTCAAAAACCACATCTAGTTATTCAATATCTACATAAGTAGAAGAAAAATGATAATGTGCTTCAATAACATTACGGTGAAATGAAAACACAACTCTTTACATTAAGTATTTATCTCCCTGTATATTTCTATAGGGTTATTCATTAAGTGAAAGTAGGGCCCGTAGGAGTATGTCCAAGGATGGAGTAAGGTAGTCAATGTCTTAAGATGAATTCTCAAAGAAAACCACATTATTTGTGGTTCCGTTTAAAGGATAATAGAGGGTTTCTTAAGTCATCACTACCTGTCCATGCATCAAAAATTCATTAAACAAATCAGTACATGAATGTTTTTCTATTAAAAAGTATAAATCGTGTAATATTCCAACATAGATCGAGATTACTCAATTTTACGAGGTCCCTCTTGTTGGAATCCCTTAAAATTATTTTAATTTTTTTTTACATTTTTAGATTCTTCAAGTCGTTAGAGGGAAATTCATGTTAAAATGTGGGTATCTCTATATCTTCATTACATTCAACATCAGAAACATTTCCAAAAATTGATAAGGAGTTGACCCGTTCTTATAGTCCTCTTGAGATAAGTAAGCATCATGAAGGAAGGTCATCAGTCCCTCAATATCCTCTAGGTTATTTATATTGGGAAACTGAACTATTTCCCCATATTATAATTTTACCAAATATTTCATCTTCTAATTTATTTATTTCACTTGATATTTTTCTAATGGTGACTAAGATTTAATAATTAATGCTCCCATAACTGTTTACATGAATAATAAAATAAAAATAAAAAACAATTAATTATTAAAATTATATTTTAAGAATAATTTTATTAAAGTAATACCAAATATAAAAACCGTTTTGTTGTTTAATTTTTATTGTTATTATATATTTATAAATAACAATAAAAAATAAATATAAAGAAAATTAAAAAATAGTATTGGTAGCAATGGCTGTTATGCTTGACCTCCCTTCTTCATGATGGGGGTAGGTCATGCCAATATTCTCTCCCATTACCAACCCTTCCCTTCTCCCTAATTTTTTCAATATCCAACTTATCCTGATGTTTCCCTCTCTTCACTATGGTATCCCAAATATTCCCCTTTCCCTTTAATAATTTTCTAATGCACTGACTCTCCTCATTTTCTCCTTAGTGGCCCGACTTGGTCGGATACTCCCTATACTTGTCGGTTTCAAAAAATTCATAAACACTTCTTATACTTTGAAGTAGCATACCATAATTTGGTTATTAGACCCCCATTACTTTCTTATTTACTTCGGTGGAGCAGATGATCTCACCTACGATTGGTCCAAAGATCATCATTCATGCAAGGGAATCTAGTTTTTCCTATATATATGTGACTATGAATGTTATAGGAAGTGTGATTCCACATTCATGGGGATTTGGGTTAGTTTCCTAGAATTTCCCCTCCCTTTCCAAAATCCAATGATCCTCCAAATTCATGGTAATATTGTCTGAATATTTTTGTATTTAAATGATAGATCATGGTCCCTATGTCACCTCATTGATCCCCATATATGTGTGGAATTAAAAATATGCAAGACACCTATTGAATAGGTGTAGATTGATGTTGGTGAAGACTTTATATGTCAACTTTCGGTGATGTTAGAGTCCTTGTTTGAGTATTGTTCATCATGATTCTAATTGGGCCAGCTTTAACATAGGGCCATCTTTATATGAGACAAGGGGCTTTGATAACTCATGCTTGGATATTTTCTATGTGTAAAAGGGTAAAGATATTTTTATCCCAACACTGAATATTGATTCTTTTTCTATTGATATTTTTCCATGTACTTCATCTATTATGACTGTCTATGCTCAAATAGTGAGGTGTGGTGAGTTAGGGAAGTAGTTGTATCCTATAGAAAATTTTTCTCCATTTTATTTCAGTGGTTAGAGGTTTGGGGTAGTAGGTCCTACAACATCCAAAATTGCAACCGTTGTGGTCATGGAGTTTGATGTTTCATAGTGAACTTATCTATCTTTAGGTGTGATTTCTTGTGAGGTTTCTAGATCTAAAGGAACTAGTACCCAAGTTGGAATGAATCTAGTGGAGAGCTTTGTGACATCCCACTTTGTCTGAGCCGATCTCAAAGTTTCTTCTTACAATGATGTTGTGTTAGGAACTTCTTCAACCTTTTTTGTTAATGATATGTAGGAGGTGAAGATAGAAGTTATATTCTAAAATAGGTTCTTGAATCATGTAAGTGAGGTATTTTGAAGTCGAACTCCTCTATTTGATTGTCCCATGTTCAAGTTCTCACCCAACCCTTAAAAGTGATTTCTTCTTAAATTAAAAATTTAATTTTCAGTCAGTTAAATAATTACTAAATAAGCATTACCCCCTAGAAATAAAAAAATTGACACACTCGCTCTATAATGGGTGTCTAGATATATATATATATATAATATCACTAAATATAAAATAGTGGATAACCCTTGGGTCCATATCAAGTAAGAAATTGCTCTCATTCTAGTGATTCTCCTAAAAAATTTATGTGTTTTTGAATCTTTGAAATATGTAAATGGAAACATGAAGAAGCAGCGATGGTAATAAAAATTTATAGCGAATGAGATGAGAATATAAAAAAGAAAAATATAAACGACAACAATGAAATGAAGAGGAAAATATAGTTAGATAAAAAAATCCCTATATATAGGTCTTTTCACTCTCACAACTACAAAACAAGATTTTATCAGCGCTAAAAAGGCCTTTATCAGTGCTATAAAAACACTGATAATTTAGGTACTATTAAAAGGGTTACATTTAATTAGTGCTAAAAAATCACTGATAGAGGCACCATTTATCAGCACTAAAAAAGAACTGATAAAAGGTGTATCTTATCAGCACTAAAAACAAGCGCTAATAAAAGGGTCTTTAATCAGCACTGATAAAATTTAATTTTTTTTAAAAAAAATTAAATCCTATACCCACTTTTAATAGAACTTGACCCCAATTTAACAATGCAAGGACACCTCGCCTGCACCCCCTCCACCCCTTTTAACAGTGATAGGCGCACCCACCCATCCTTTAACAGCTCTATCACCCCCTACACCTGCCCACACACCCCTGCCTCTGCTTGGATTTGAACTCAATACCTCTCTCTTTCACGCCTACACCTTTACTACTCGTCCATCTTGTTTTGTTTTCCATTTAATGATATATATAGTTATATTTATTTTTATATTAATATAGATTTATATTAATATATATATTTAGTTATATTACTTTATATATATATATATATATCTGTATATTAAGATATATTTTTATCGATTTATTTATATGTATATATAAATTTAGTTATATTTTTTTATCTGTATATTTATCCATATATTAATATATATTTATAAGATTAGTTTTATATACATTTATAAAATATGTTTTGTGTGTGTGTGTGTTTATAAATAAATAAATACATAATACATATATACAATATAAATACACATGTATATATATATATTATATATTCATATATAAATATATATTCATATGTTAGAATATATAGATAATATATATCAGTTTGTTAATATATACACAAACAAATATAAATATATATATATACACACACACACACACACATATTATATAGGTATATAAATATTCATATATTTCTATTTTAATTAAAATTTATATTATCAGGCTTATGTATTAGAAATATAATTTATATGTAAATATGTTTAATTATTTATTTATAAATTTAATTTTTATGCGTGAATATATAATATATATATATATATATATATTTATTTATATATTTGATTATAAATAACAGTACATTATAAAAAATTATAAAATTTCAAATCCATAATATCAATACGAATGTAATCCCTAGGAATAAATTCAATCCCCACTGAAAAAGGGTATAAATACCTCCTTAAATGAGGTTGCAATTCAATCGAATGTTAAAAAACATTAGGTATACTAACTAAAAACTCAGTTTTGGAGGCCTTTTGGGACTTTTTGGCCTAAAATGCAACAAAAGGGTCCCCTATGTCAAAAAAGTGTATAGATCATTGCATACTTCGATTTGATATGTGGTAGAGCTCAAACAGACACCTGGATCAAAAGTTATGGTCATGTGTAGTTTGAGTTATGTTTTCAACTTATTTTTGATCTTTTATTATTTTTTTAGATTATATGTGGCTTAAAATTGTTATTAAATGATTATTATGTGATCATAATTAGAAAATTATTAATTAATAATATTTTTTAAATATTTTATAATCTATTTTCACTTGATATCATATATATTAAATGTAAAAGTCTATTTATAATTATCTAAAACATATTCAAAAAATATATATTATATTTATATCAATATAAATATATTATTTATAATTATTTTTTTGGAAATATTCTTCTTTTCAGTGCTAGTAAAGAAAGCACTGTTAAATACCCTCATTTATTAGTGCTACTAAAAAAAGCATTGTTAAATGGCAGCGCTTTGAAAACCTGTTTTTTTTGTAGTGTCTTCAACTACCTATTTGAAGTGATAGAATAATAATAAGTAACCTCACTCAGTGCATGTTTTATTTCTCTAGTAACATGCCTCTCTCAAATAAAAAAAAAACATACTTTCAAAGAAAAACTTTTAGTGCATTTATATTTCTTCTAAGAGTGAAAGAATCACCCAATAGAACCACTCCAGTCAGGAATTTCATCCTTCCCCAAGTGATCTTAATGGGATGAATAACCACACAACCTCACCAAATAAATTTATTAATAAAACAAAGTTAAATATGGGAAAAGATTAAGGGAGGAGTATAAAACTGATCATATGAAAGTGTGTGTTGTCTAGAACTCCAAAACACCATCACAACCTAGTAAGGGTGAAGAATAAGGACATTGATTAGTGTGATTCTCATACCTCTAGGAAGCATCAAGTTTCACTTCCTAAAACTAGCCCAATGAATTATCATTCTGTTACTATATTTTTGAGATCAAAACAAATAGAGGGGAAATAACAACAAAACACTTTTATTTTCAATTGATATTAGAAAATATGGAAGATAATCTAGTGAAAAGAGATGAAATTATTAGAGATATTTTTCTTAAATCGAGGATGCAGTACAATGAATGGGAATGTAAATTAAGAATGAGGAATCATACTTTTATTAAAAAATGAAAATCAAAAAGTGATGAAATCCTAACTAATAGGAAGAAATACATCCATGTGTCATTCCATGATGTACTCATCATTAACTGTAGAAATACCATCAACATTGGAATGTTTATTCCTTTATCACAACTAGCATCACTTATTGGATTTGGGGTCCTAGGACCAATGTTTTCTACTTTGATTACATGAAAATTGATGTATGTAATATTAAGAAAAACTTCTTATTACATATTGATCATTGTTATTCATGAATCTAATGTAATAATGTCCTAGAATATATGTTGCATTGATAAAGTCATAGAAGTTTCCCTCTATGATGAGTACCTTGATGTAATGTGATGATATTCTTAAATAATGTTATACATTTGGATAATGTACTATGATGGGACAAATATTACATATACTATTAGGTGAAAGTACTCATAAGTAGATGAGGATTCTTCTCATGAAGTTCACACATGGTAATCATTAAGATGAGATATTATAAGAATAAAATCACCAATATGAATTCTTCATGTTTTGGTATCATCAGATATTCTTATCTGTGAGCATGTGTGATGGTCCTTAGACATTTATGTTATTATTAATTCATGATACAACTCATGTACATAGATGTTTTTCATAAACCATGATGACAACAATTCATGGAGAAGTTGGACACATTGGATGTTGGTGACATGTTATTAAGGGATATGTCGAGAATGGATTTTCCATTCCTTCTTTATGGAAACTGATATCTTGGACCTTTGATTGGAATGAAACCATTATTTTAAATTCCATGACCATGATGTAAGGATGTTTTTATTTTTCATTGTCAAAGAAAGGTGTATCAAGAATATAGGTTGGTGACATGGATGTGAAACATGCTTGATGTGATATTAATACAAAATAGTTATATTACATAGTGAGCGTTCATATGTGTTTTTCATCATTGCTACATTAATTTCTTTCTCTTGGGTTCCTTGAACCATTTCTATAGAATAATCCAAGACATTATTCAAGCCCATATCATGGAAACGAGAAATAATCTTTGAGGGTTACACACCTTGTGTTTCCATTGATATCAACTAAATTATATTTGAATTTAATTATTGGAATAAATATTATTATCAAGATCGAGGAATAATTTTATTCAAATTTTATTTATTCCTAATATTAACAAGGTAATAAATAATTATTTGTTTATTAATAAATATTTTATTTTATTATGTGAATATATATATATATGTAATATTTATTCTCTAGACAATGAATATAATATTTATTTTATTTATTGAATATTTTAATAAATATTTATTCTCTAGATTGTGAATAAAATATTTATTTATAAATAAAATATTTATTCAGTTATTCAATATATTATAGAAGAGTTTGAATGGATCAAGACTGAATCCTATGAAAAATATTAATTAACAAAATAGTTACATAATATTTGTTATTGTGGAAGTTGGTGTCTACTATAAAATAATAGTAATGATATTAATATTATGTGACATGTGGTTTATTAAAGGTTTTAAATATTATTTAATGGTTTATATACAATTAAATAATATTTTTATCATGACCCACCTAAGAAGGGACCATGTCATTACTACCCCAATCTCACCTCCAATAGGCCAGGGGTTGGTGACTAGCACCGAGAAGGCATATCCTAGAAATGGGAGGAATTTTCCTAAGTACCTATAAAAACACACACATATCTAAGAGAAAAAGCTATAATGTAAAAAAACTAAATAAAAAAATTCATGCATACGCTATATACCAACCAATAGAGTACGATAGGAAAGTAAAGTGAAGAAAAGTAAAATGGTCCAGAATAAATACCCACCAAAATAAAAATCTATAAACCACAATGTCAAACCTATAGACAAAGGTATTGGGATTGCTACTCAAAGTCATAGGAAAACATCAACCAACTTGAACTCACAAAGCTATGTAGGGTCTTGTTCCACCCTGGACTCTATCAAAAGGTCACTTGTATACACAATACACGACATATGTAGGAAAATCCAGTACATGGGTGAGTAAAACAATACTCAACAAGGAACCCCAAAAAACAAAAAGGAAGACCGCAAAGAAAATACCACATAGGAAATACCACATAGGAAATACCGCAAATTAAATACCACAAAGGAAATACCACAAATAATATACCACAAAATAATTGTATAAATAGATCCTTAAAGATATACATCCATGACCCATATATCAAGAATATTTAGATATACTCTCTCCAATGAGACACACAACCTCCATGATACACACAGTCTCAATAAGACACACATTATTTGGGAGTTACACAGACTCTATAAGACACACATTTTCAATAAGGCACGTAGTCTTTGGGGGTCACATAGTATCCATGCGACTCCCAATCTTTATGTCACATCAATCCATAAGATTATGCTCAAAGTACACTCATTTCGGGAGAACATACTCCTAAATCAATTAGGTTGTATGAAAACATCCAAAAAACCCACTTAGGATATCTCAAAAGGACCATATTGTCAAAAGGGTCCCAACGACATAGATTATTCATCAAATAGACACATGGTTTAAAGGTTATGAGTGTTTGAAAATTTAGAAATGGGTCTAGTAGCCCATGGACCGATTGTGCAGTCTTTCCACCAACCTTGGTGGTTGACCGTTCCATGGCCGTGTGGTATCTTAGTTGACCGTGGCTAATGTTTAATCGCCACAATAGATTATAGGTTGGTCCGACTACTCAGGATGGACCCGGACTGCTAGGACTGGACCTCTTTGATAGGGCCCAAACTGCTCGCCTGACCCAGCCCACTGTCGGGTCCGGTCCATGCGGTGCGCCGCTGCATCCGTGGCTCTGCCCGCACCTCTAGCCACCCCTTCTAATTTTGTAAGATTCCACTCCTCCTATGGTGGTCAAAAATATTAAAAGAATATTCCACTTTGATCCTCAGTTCACGAGCTACATCGATCCGGCATCGGTTTCATCTTACCACCAATCTGGGGGTCTGGCCACATTCGAAGCCTCCCAGCAATTTGAGCCGTGACCATGAGGGTCCAATGGAGAATAAACCATGGACACTGGAGAGAATAATAATAATAAATCCAATAGGAATGAACCTCATCCTTTTTTCAAGTTGGCATAAATTCATTCCCACTATAGTGAATAACAATGAATAAATACTCACAATGATTTATATCCCATTAAAACATAGCAATCAATCCCATCCTATAAGAATAGTTGAAATATGGAACAACCTATTCGGGGGTTGGTCCACATTCATTGTAGAATTCATGAATGGTGAATCATAAAGAAAAAAATTCCCTATTTTGAGTAGGACCTATTGTTGATGAGAAGCAGTTTCTTTTTCGTCATGGATGAGATCCTCTAACTTCGTTGGAAAGATGATCAATGATTCAATCTCTGATCCATCATCATTAATTTTATAGTATTCTTTCTCCACACATTATAGGAATTCTGGGGTTATGGAGATAACCATGAATTCTCTGAAAAGGGATTATCAAAAAAGAAATGGAACTGCGTTGTCGTGTAACGTTAAATAAAAAAAACATAATTTATTTTATTCTTTAAAATATCAAAAATTATTTTTCACAGCTAACCCATGCTATTCGATATTAGGACATTCCTAAGATAAAGTTTTTTCTCTAAAAACAATGGTTCCCTCATATTTATGATCCAGGAAACCTTTTAGGATTTATTACACTTTTTCAGGAAAACTATGGACATGTGCTATATAATATTTTAATATTATTCAGACAATTGTTTCACCCACATATGGCCTCAGAATTGCACCCTATCTCAGCGCATGGCCTTAATATCAATCCATATATTATCTAAAAATAATACATGAAAAATACTAGATGTTACATTCTCCCCACCTTGGGGCTTTACGTCCCCAAAATCCAAAATAAAAGGGCTACTAAAAAAAGGGTAATGGGCATAAATCTGAGCCTCCCGCTCCCAAGTCCTCTCCTAGAGATTCTCATGATGCCATTGATGATGCACTAGAGGAATCGAACACCCACAGAGTATCCTCTCCTATTGATCCTATATCTCCACCAGGTACTTAGTAAAAGTTTCCTCGTTGTCGATGTCCAGCTTTCCCCTATCAATGAAATGTGATAATTCATGCACGTACGTTCTTATCTTTGACTTGTGGAAGATGTCTTTCACCCATTATAACTATAGAGGTAGATCCAAGTGGTATTCCACCTCTCCAACTCTAAGTAAAATCACGAAAGTGCTGATGAACCTTATAGATAACATACCGCCCTGACCAAATATCCGTAATCTGCATCAAGGTGAGACCTTAAAGGACACCTGGTATCCATCCACAAACTCCAAAGGCCTCTGTTTTCTATAATTATAAGAATTATGACAACTCTGTGTAGTCTTCATCTAGTACTGTATGATCTGCACCTTCTATGAAGTCGCTTTCACTAACTTTGGGTCCATGAGTTCTGACTCTATTAGGTCTATCCAACAAAGTGGTGACCTGCAAGGTCGCCCATACAAGGCATCGAATGGTTCCACACTGATGGTGTAATGGTAGTTGTTTTTATATGAAAAATACACATAGTTAGGTGATCCTCCCAAACTACTTCCAAAATACAGTATGCAAGCACATATCATGTCCTGCAGAACATGAATGATCTGCGCAGTTTGGCCATCCTTCTATGAGTGAAATGTTATTCTAAAGTGTAACTAAGTCCCAAAAGCCTCCTATAATCCCTCCAAGAACTAGGATATAATGATATCATCATGATCTTATACTATCAGTGATGTAACTCCATGGTGTCGAATTATCTCCTATATATAGAGGCATACCGGGCTCTCTACTGAACTCCACTCCCGAATATCTAGGAAGTGGTCTGAGTTGTTGAGTCGGACAACGATCACCCAGATGAAAAAATGTACCAAAGATGTGCATGGTAAACCCATCAAAAAGTCCATTTATATCCCATCCCACTTCCATTTGGGAACCTCTAGGGGCTGATTAAAACCCACTTGAACCTAGAGCTCAACCTTCACTTGTTGACAAGTGAGGCATTGAGAATAAAACTCTGCAACCCCCTTCTCCATTCCCTACCACCAAAGATGAAACAAGAGGTCCTGGTATATCTTTACCACACCTGGATGTACCAACAAAGGGGATAAATGAAACTCCCTCAATACCTCCTCCCGTAATGCCATTGGTACTACATTTAATATTCTAAAAATAATGATGTGCCCCCCACCTTTTGAATATCCATCAAGGGAATGCCCTGTGGAAATATGATCATATAGAGTCTAATAGTCAGTATCCTCATGATATGACTCCCTAACTCACTGTAAGAGTGGAGGGGTCACAACCATCAGCTAGAGGTAATCTTATCCATTTTCATCTATAAAGGGTATCTACAATGAGGCTAACTACTCTGATGTGTCGTTCAACAACTGTGAACTGGATCTCCTACGGAGAGAATCTTCCACCACATTCCCCATCCTAGGAGTATAGAAAATCTCAAATTCATATTCCTATATGATCTCTATCCATAAACTCAGTCTTAATATTATATCCTTCAATGAAAAGATATATTTAAGACTCTTATGGTCAGAGTAGATGATAAATCGCTCACTCATCAGGTAGTGTTTCCACATATTCAATAAAAAGACTACGGCTACTAAATAAAGATCATGGGTCAGGTAGTTCTACTCATGTGGTCTTAAATTGCGTAAACCATGGGAAATCATCATTTTCCCCTACATCAGGACACAACCAAACCTAGTTCCTGATGCATCGCATAACACTACACACTCGACACCCTCATCTAGCAATCTCAAGATGGGAGCACTCATAAATCTTTATCTCAACAACTGAAATCACTCCTATAACTTCACCATCCACATGAAAGTATATCACTTTCATGTAAAATATTTCAACGATGTTTCTAATATATAATATTTGGGTACAAACCTCTGATAGTATACAACCAGGCCAAGGAAACTCTCTACCTCTGTAATAATCTTGGGTGGATCCCAAGCAAGAACTCCCTCAATCTTCACTGGATCCACTATAACTCTAACCTATGAAATGCAATTTCAAAGAAAATAGACCTATAATATATAGAACTAACACTTAGAGAGATTCCCATAAAGAGGATGCTCTTGGAGTGTGTCTAGAACCTTCCTCAAGTTCCTCGCGTGATCCTCCTCAGATGATGAGTACACTAGGATGTCATCAATGAAGACTACCATGAACTAGTCTAGGTAAGGCAAGAAGATGTTGTTCATGATTCCCATAAACACTGCTGGGGCTTTCGTCAAACCAAATGACATCACCAAGTACTCATAGTGACCGTATCGACATCTGAAAGTCATCTTTGGTATATCCTCATCCCTTAGTCGATGCTAGTGATAACCAGATATGAGGTCAATCATCAAGAACCACCCCGCCCCTTTAAACTAATTGAGTTGGTCTTAGATCCTTGGTAGTGGATAATTATTCTTCATGGTCACCTAGTTCAATCTCTATAATTATATACATAACCTGAAGCTCTGATCCGCCTTCTTGGAAAACAAAAGTAGGGCTGCCTAGGGTGAAACATTGGGTCTCACGAAGCCCTTAATTTGAAAGACCTATAATTGTACCATCAGCTCATGAAGCTTTGTAGGAGCCATCAGATACGAATATGTATATATTAGTTTCTTCCTAGGTTATAGATCAATGCATAATCCTACCTCATTATGGGGAGGTAATCCTAGAACATCCTCAGGAAATATGTCTTTCTACTCATCTATAAATTTAGGAAACTGATGACTCATATCATCCACTACATGAAGGGTCAGGCTATCCCTATGATGAGTGATCGATTACACCCTCTTATGTGTGAGTCCATCCTATAGTACATGGGTTTAATTTTTTCTGAAAAAGAAAACACAGGTCCGATCACTGTTGGCACACCACACTCTATGCTTAAAACCTTCAATCTGAGAATGGACTATAGATAATTAGTGCATATAGAGAATGATGTCGTAAGGCCCCGACATTGGTCCCAAGAGATACAAACTTCAACTCTCCAATCCAAGAGAAAGGTCACACTATCAACACCAGTGTTTGATCATTGAATCTCCTCCCGTAGGAGTCTCTAAGCATAAGGGACGAGTCAACGGTTCAATTGAAATCTCCAAGTCTCAAAGAAGATTCTTGGAAAGAAAATAATTACTAGAACCTATATATATAAAAATTAACACAAAGTTATAAAAGTCATAGATCATACCTCTAATAATATATAGATCCCCGAGGTCTTAAGCCTCCATCAACTGAAGATGGAATCTTCCTTGTCCATCGTCTCTTGGAGCCTATCATGGACAACCTGGGGGTAGAGGTGGTAGTATGTCAAACCTCATCCCACCTCCTTTTACCCTTCCTACTCATATTCCAAGTCCAATACCCTATGGACCACCCTACACAACTCTCTACCTCTACCTCAGTGGTCCCTTGACAATCTCTTGATCAGACATATGATGGGTTGAGCAATCTTCTTCCAAATGTCAGTGAACACTACATGTACAATATATCCCATCCCTTGGATGATTTGTGTCACCCTAGGAGCCCCTAATTGCAAATCTTGTGCCCTGGGATCATACCTCAATGTTGTTGACCCACTTGGGTACCTGCAATTGTCGTCAGATACCTACTATTGAGGTCTCATCTACTTGGTGTCTGCTGCTAGCTCCCACTTCTAGTGTCTTCTCTACTAGAAAACTCTCCACCAGTAGAGATCACTCAAGTATCCCAACATAAGTAGGAATTATAATGGATATCATGGATGCCATGATCTCCCAATGTGGGCCCTTATCAAAGGACTGAGCCTTGAAGAACTAGTCTCATACCATATCTATGGAGTAACGAGAAAGATTGGTAAACCTCGCCGAGTACTCCGCTATAGTCAGACTTCCCTACTTTATATGTAGAAGATCTTGTATGCACACTGATAATAATATTGCTGGAAATAAATCCTATCTGAAGAGATGCTTAATGTATACCCAAGAGAGAGTCTTCTCATCGTGTGTCTGGGTCACTAAGCTCCACTGTCGCCATATTGAGCCCTGAAAAAGACTCACGATAAGGAATTCCATCTGATTGGAAGGAATCCCCATAGGGCAGAAGACACGTGTAACTGCCTCTATCGAATACTATGCATCCTGGGGGTCTAATTCACCCCAAAACCTGGTAAGTTGTTGCCTCTGGTACTTGTGCAATGCACTCAGTCTGCGTGCATCTTCAACCAGAAATTCAAGTAGTAACTACTAATTGATGGGTGGTTGTATCACTATAAAACCACCTAGTGGTTCTTTCTCTGGTACATGACCCTATTCCAATGGCTCGTTTCTAGGCGGATCATCCTCATGATCATGCAACAAAATCCTAGCTAGATATTTGTGTGGAGGCATCCTATAATAAAACAAGATGTACCACAGTCAATAGAGTATATCTAGAGAGATAACACTATAAGGAAATGGAAAACACAAATGATTCTTATATGATTCATGTACCATTTTTTCCTAAAACTAGTTTTTTCAAGTACCAAGTTTAAAAGAAGAAATCAGAGTCCTAGTGTTTTGATATGTTGGTCGCTACACCAACAATTGATTCCTTGGACTAAAATCTAAAGTCAAAACCTTAACATTATTTCCCCAAAACAAACTCATAGAATCTTGTTCTTAAGGTAGAAACAACATGCACTTTAATACTACTCTTTCATGACCTACCCTAGAGGGGCTTGTGCCACGACTACCCCAATTCGTCCTCTAATAGGGTAGGGTCTAGTGACTAGTATCGAGAAGGCATATCTTACAAATGGGAGTCATTTTCTTAAGCACCTATACATGTTCACACATCTCCAAGCCACAAAAGATGAAATTTAAAAACACTAAGTAAACAAATGCATGCATGTACTATATATCAACCAATAGAGTATGATTGGAATGTAATGTGAAGTAAAGTAAACTGGGATAGAATATAAGCCTACAAAAAGAAATTTCTGTAAACCACAAAGTCCATCCTGTAGAAAAAGGTACCAGGACTAGTGCTCGAAGCCATAGGAACACCTCGGCCTGCTTGAACTAACAAAACTCGGTCCAGTCTTGGTCCTCCATATAATATATCAAAAGTTATCTCATCTACACAAGACATGACAGGTGCGAGAAAAGCCTGAGTAGGGGTGAGTAAAAAAATACTCAGTAAGGCACCCTGAAACCACAATGGAAGACCACAAAGTAAATACCACATAGAAAATATCACATAAAAAATACCATAAACTAAATGCCACATAGGAAATACCAAAATGTAGATACCATGAAAGAATAGTACAATCATGTCCTTAAAGATATATTCCCATAGACCATATTTCAAATATATCCAAATATACTCTCTCATTGAGACACATAATCTCTATGAGACACACATTCTCCATGAGACACACAGTATCAGTTAGAAACACAGTCTTTGGGAGTCACACAGTCTCCATGAGACACATAGTCTCCATAGGACACACAATAAATGGGAGTCACACAATATCCTTGAGACAACTAGTCTCTATTTCATATCCATCCATAGGATTCCACTCAAATCACATACAATACAAGATAACCTACTCTTCAATCCATTGGGTCGTATGCACACTTCCACAAAAAACCACTTAGGATATCGAAAAGGACCATCTCATACCAAGGGTCCCAACAACATATTCAATTCATCAAACGTACCCACGGTTTGAAAATTCATAAGGTGATCCACTAGCTTGTGGACCGACCCTGGTAGTCGACCACGACCCAGCTACCACAATCATGTAATAGCTTGGTCGACTGTGGCTCGGTCCAGTCGCCCAAGTCTGATCCGTCCCGGTCCGAACCAACCCGGTCTGTCAGGTCCACCTGACCTGCTAGGATAGTCCTATTTCAATTGGGTACATCCCACTTTTCTACCCCGACATGGTCACATGACCCCATCCTTTGTTAGGTTTGGTCCATGCGATTCGCCTCTGCATCTGACACAGTGCCACATTGTGTCACGTGGCCTCCATGCCTTCCGTCTCCCACACGGCCGCAACTCGCCACCCTCACTACTTCTACAGGCTTCCACTTCTAGTCTGATGGACGAATCATTGAAACTAAAACTCCCCTTTGATCCTCATTTTTTGAGAGACATTGATCCGACCCTAGTTTCGTCTTACAACCAATCCAAGGGTCTAATCACTTTCGGAGCCTCCCAATAATTTAATCCTTGACCACGAGGGTCCCACAGTGAAGAATGCCATGGATGGGGGAGAGAAAAATCACAAGAACTCATGGTGGAATGAACCTATACCTTTTTTCATGTCATCCTCTATTCATTCTTATGTTAATGAAGAATGAAGAAGAAATATTCAAAAATATTTATCTCCCATTAAAACCCCACAATCAAGCCCATCCTGCAAGAATGATCAAAATATAGATCAACCTATTCATGGGTTTTTCCGTGTTCATAATGTAATTTAAGAATGAAAAATCTTCATGAAAACAAACACCCTACATCGAGTTGGTTCAATCCTTGATGAGGAGTTGTTTCTTTGTCGCTGTTGATGAGATCTTCCAACTGCGTTGGTGTGACAATCCACGATCTGATCTCTGATCCATCGTCATTTATTAGATAGGGTTCTTTATCCATGATTCAATGGTATTCTAGGTTTATGGAGATAACCCTAAATTCTTTAACAAAGGGTTATTAAAAAGAAAATTTCTTCTCATCATTGAGTAATGTTAAATAAAATAAAACTTAATTTATTATATTCTTTAAAATGTATAAAAATTACTTTTCACAGTTGACCTACATCGTTGGATGTTAGGACTCTACTAAGGTACATTTGCTTCTCCGAACACAATGGTTCCCTTAGATTTATAATCCAGTTACCCATTTCAATGTTATTCCACTTTTTAAGAAAACTACGTTCCTGTGCTATATAATATTTTAATATTATTTAAACAATTTTTCCAGGAACCCCGGGCTTTAGAATTGCACATTATCTCAGTTCCTAGATTTGAAATCAATCCATATAATATCTAAAAATTACTCTTGTAAAATCAAAGATGTTAAAATGTTATCCTAAACCCTATCTCTATAAATAGATGGTTATGTCTATTGTATCCAGAAATTGGGAATACATAATTTTTGCGCACAACCAATTCTCTCTCGACTCCTCATTCTCTCACTCTCAATAATTATAATTTCAAGATATATTTTTTCAATACCAATGAATGAGTGATAAATAATGAATAACATAAGACATTAAATTCTCTATTTTAACATCCAGTGATTGAGTGGTGTTGCTCGGAGATCATTAGAGCATGTTTGGATCATCGCTTGAGGGATTTTATCCATGGATCCTCACAGTGCAATGAAGGAAATATAAAGGGATATTTTTAGATGATCAAAAATCATCAATTAATAAAGTTCTTAATACCTTGTATTTATTTCATTAGATATTAAATAAATTAATTATAAATTTTACTTGAAATATCATCACTCAGGATTTCGAGCAACAATTATTAAAAATAACTTTTAAGATATCACCCACCACTGAAAGATTCTGTAATGACCAAAACCTTCAAGTTGTATCAAATAGAGGTTAACTATAAATTTATAATTATTTATTTAATTATTTATCCATATGAAATCATGATTGGTTTTTCATTTCTCATTATTCAATATTTAATCTGATTTTAATTAACATGATTTGACATATTAATCATATTCGTTCAGTGTTTCTTTTTCTAAAAGGTTTAATAATAAATGAATAATGACAGAAGATTCCATCGAGAAGTTATAAATCTTTGGCTAGTAAAATTGGGTTACATGGGGGTATCTAGAGTATAAACCATTTACCCATGAACATTGTACCTAGATGCACCGAGAAGTTAATTATATTTGGTTCATTTATTGCACACCATGTGTTGATCGAGGCTACCTAGAACACAAAAAGTAGATACATGCCATGTAGCTGGAATGTACATGTTTTTTAGTCTAGTCGAGTTACATACTAAAGCCCTAAATGTGTGACTTAGATATATAACAACTGAGGTACCCGGTGTGTAGCTAGACTATAAATGTCATGCAGTCTTCCATTAAAGGAAATAATTAAAAATTAAATTAAATTGAAAATTACAGAATTAAAAACATATTTTATTGATTGACCCACAAATGTGTTTTTGAAAGTTTAATAATAGATTTAAAGAATATTAAATTCTCAATTATTTTATTAAAATTAATATGTCATTACTGGTGGTGCCATTTATTTTCTATAAATGCCATAAATGATTGGTATCTCCAATTAAGACCATATGACCATTATTATTAAAGGGAATTAATTATTTATTTAATTGAAGTAAATTTATCTTAATAATAAAGAACAAATAATGAAATGAATGCTAGCTGGTTAATGTTTTGTATTCATTGTATGTATAACCAACCATGATCTTGACCAAGATCTATGTGAGTGTTGGAATTTATTTAATTTAATTTATTGTAAATATTTTCAATTAGTTAATATTAAATTAAAGAATAGAATTCGATTCATCCCCACAAAATTATTATAAAGAAAATATGTCTCCAGGAATATTTATGTAATCTCCTTTAACAAATTCTTTAGTTCACCTCACCTATGTGTGAGTAATAAATACATGTAATTAATTGAGAATCCCAAGGGTGTTTAGGTGGTTCAAGATATAACCATGATGAATTACACATAGTGATACACTGATATATAAGTGAAATAATGTAAGTCATGCCATGGTCGAAATGGAGTTATTCCATTAGGCCATAGGTTGATTTAATGTTATCTCAAAAAATCAACTGTTAGATAATCTCATTACTAAATGATCTACTTTATTTATTTATTTTTGACTATGAATTATTTATTTTAAGTATGTATGACCACAGTCACATAAATGAATTATTTAATATAAAATAATGGAAATTAAATAAATAAACTATATTTAAATGTTTTTCCAACATGGTTAATTAATTAAGTAACACCCACTTAATATTAATAAGACATGTAAAGGATAAAACAAGATTATTTTTGTGCATAAATTGATTAAAATCCATAAACCAAATTTTAAGTTAGAAAAAGACTTCCATTAATTGTTTAGGAATGAAACCATAGAACTAATTGTTGTAAATGGCCAAAGTATGGAAAAAAAATTTAATTGGGGAGTTATAATGAGAGTTTTTGGGTGGACTTAACTGAACTTGTATAGATTTTAATGGAAAATGTTTGTTCAATAAAAATGTGTAGTCAAGCGTTAAGGAAATTGAAGTAGAGATTTCAGGATAGGGGAATATAATCAATGGGTCAAGGTGTTGTAGGCATGTAGTTCACATGACCTCCTACCTAAATTAATTTCTTAGGGTTTTCATGGAAAAAGTATGAATCATTAATAAAACTAATGGGGATCCTTAACACTATAATTTCTTAGAAACTAGACATTTTGAGTTTAATGGTGAGGGATATTGGGAATTGATAAAATAGTGGTAGATTTATAAAATTAATTAATTAATTTATTATTTCTCACATAATTTATAATCAAGAAAAATTAAAACTATTCTTCACTTTTAATTTTAAAATAAAATGGAAAGCTCATAATATACACTTTCCCTACAATCAATATTGGATAAATACTGACCATTAACAGACTGTAACTTCTAGGAGTGGTTTATATGCCATTGAGTTGTGTTATTCCATGAATGAAAATCATACATGCTAGAATTCTCAATGTTTGATATGCCTACTAAGAAGGTGAGTGATGAAGAGTTCCTTATCTAGGAAAAATATTTCAGAAACGTGGTTGATAGTAAATTATTGATTCTTTCATTTATGTCTAGTGAACTAATTAATTCTAATAATAACATGGATGTGTATAACATTCTTTAGAACCTTCATTGTTTATATAATAAAATAGATTGATAGGAACAATTTGAAATTTCTAGGGTTCTTTTTCAAATAAATCTTGGAGAGGGAGCCCCATCTTGGCTTCATGTATTCAAGATAATTGGCTATATTGAGCACCTAGAGGTTCTAGGGTGTAAAGTCCCTAAATAATTGGATAGTTATCTCATTCTAGAATCACTTCCTAAGATATTTACTAGCTTTGTTGTGAATTTTAATATGAAAAAATTGAGATGTCTCTTCCATATCTTCTCCATATTCTTCCTCAAGTTTATATTTATAATAAGTGAGAATATACTTCTATCCTTATAGTGAATAAACATATAGGGAATGTAAAGATCTCTAAGTCCAAATATTATTCACACCATTCCAAGTAGTGGTAGATCAAGGGGTAAGAGAGAGAACATGATGCAGCCTATTTCACATGTGGAAAGAAGGTCCACTAGGAAAAAATTGTACCCAAACAAAGAAGAAAGGGGAATCTTTATGTGTTTTTTTATTGAGTGAAATTTATCTATTTCTACAAATTGGGTATTATATATAGCTTATGGTTCTTACATATGTATTGACATATAATAACCAAGTAGATTCAGAAATATTTTCCAAGGGGAGGTAAATCTACGAGAAGCCAACATAGCTAAAATTTATGTTATAGGTATCAAGGACTACCACCAAACATTTCTAACTAGAATTATCTTTGTTTAAAAGTGTTGTTATTTTGTGTCTTCAGTTACTAAAACATTATTTATGTCTCAAAACTAGATTCATATGGATTTATTATCAAATTTAGGAAAAAAAATCTTAATTTATAAAGAAATAATTTTTATTGAATGAAAAATTTAAATAATAGTATTAACGTTTTGGACTACTCAAACCACGTAATGGAAAATGATAATGATGTTACTTCACATGACTCATGCCACACCCAACTTCGCCATCACATGCTAGGTCATGTAAATGAAAATTTCTTGAGTAAATTATATCAATATGGATATTTATATTCTTTTGAACTAAAATAAATTGGTGTATATCACACATGTTTATAAGAAAAAATTGTGAAAGAACTATTTAGTGTGAAAGGGAAATTGGAAAAAGAGATTCTTGAATTATCTACCACCGATGTGTGTTCACCATTTTCTATTGAGGCAAGGGGTGGGAACTTATACTTCATAACTTTTATTGATTATTTTAGTAGATATGGATATGTCTACTTAATGAGGTAAAAGTCATATTCTTTTGATAAATTCAATGAATATAATAATGAAGTTGATAACCATATTGTTAAGAAGATTGCGAAATTCATCTTAGACCATGGTGAAGAATATTTTAATCAGGACTTCATTGATTATTTATGGGAGTTCAGGATATTATCTCAACTCACTCCTCCATATATTCCCTAGTGAAATGGTGTATGAGAAAGGAGGAACCACACCTTGTTGGACATGGTAAGATCAATGAGATGTCAAGAAATCATTCCATTATCTTTGTAAGGATATGTGATACACACAATAATATACGTACTAAACCGAGTTCCAAATAATGAATTAGATAGTATATAATACCAATTTTAGAATGGAAAAAACTTTTTTTTATTACTTATATGTGTGGGATTATGAATCATTTTTTAAAGCCTATTTAGGTAACAAGATTTCACCTCGAGGCACAAATTGTTTCATTATAGGATATCCCAAAGAAACAAATGGATATTACCTATACAATTCCTCTGAGAAAAAGGTTTTGGTTGACATACATCCCACATTTCTTGAGGAGTATATTATCTCTAAAAGAAACAGTTGGATCAAGAGAGACTTAGATGAAGTCTGGAATCAAGATATATAATATTTGGCATATAAAAAAATTCCAAAAATTCCTGTGGAAGAAGAAATTATTCGAGGGACACAATTACTATGTAGGAGTACTAGTGTGATTAGATAACCAAAATGGTATGGTTTTCTAGTCATCAAGTCTTGTGACTCATTATTAATGGATAAATAATGATCCACTAACATAAAAGGAATAAGTAAGTGGGACCAATATTTCCATGTGACAATTAGATAGGAATTCTGAAATGGATTCCATGTACCAAAACCATGTCTAGAATTTGGTAGACCCTCCATTAGAATTCTACTTTCAATTATAGATTTACAGGATTATGATATTTAGAAAATGGATGTCAAAACATCCTTCCTTAATGGGAACCTTCAAGGATATTTCTATATGACACAACCCAAAGGGTTTGTGACTCCAAAGGATGCCAAAAAGGTATGAAATTTTCAATGATCTATTTATTTATTAAAGAAAGCATCAAGGTCATGGAACATTAATTTTTATGAGTCCATAATAAAATTTTGTTTCATAATGAATGATTTCAATTTGTGTGTCTATAAATGGTTTAGTGGGGGTACAGTCCTTTTCATAATAGTATATATTAATGATATATTACTCATTGGAAAGGAAATACTAGTCTTATAGTCTATTAATGTGTGGTTGAATAAATTATTCTTTGTGAAGGATTTGAGTGAGGTAACAAATTTTCCTAGGATTAAGATTCATCATGATAGCTCCAAGAGGTTGGTCAACCAATGTAAAAGTACATACATTGACAAGATAACCTAATTATTCAGTATGGTAAAATCCAAGATGTTATTGTTGCTTATGTCCCGTGGAATTCATATTTATTGGAAAATATGTCCTAAAAACAAGAATAAAGAAAATGGATGTCAAGGATTCCATGCAAATCAATGATTGGGTTAGTCGTGTATGTTATGCTATATACTAGACTAGATGTCACCTATACATTAAGTGTGGTGGGAATATATCATGACAATCTAGGTGACCTCCATTGGATGGAATTCAGTACTATCCTTAAGTATTTGAAGCATACTAATGATATATTCCTATTTTGTGGAGGATATGTGGAACTAGTAATCATAGGATATGCAGATTATAGTTTCCAAAATGATCAAGATAACATGAAGTTACAAACAGGATACATATTCACCTTGAGTAGAGGTTCTATGAGCCGTAAGATCTCAAAGAAGGTTGTGGCTATAGATTCTATAGTAGATTTAGAGTATATTGAGGCTTATGAGGTAGCTAAATAATTAATATGGTTTCGAAACTTCATCTTAGAGATTTATGTGGTACCTTGAGGTAATGATCCTATCACACTCTATTGTAATACTACTAAAGTAGTGGCTCTTGCAAAAGAGACAAGGTCACATCAGTAGAAAAAGAAAATACTTCAGAAGTACCATATCTTAAGGAATTTTTCTTAGAGAGTTGAAGTTGTAGTGAATAGTACTTTGATGGAAGATATCATGATGGGACTCTTTACTAAAGCCTCTAATCACTGGAAACATGACTATCATGTGAGGTCTAGTGGACTTCAGGTCATAGGAAGTTGTCTCTAGTCTAAGTGGGAGTTTGTGGGAGTTAGTATCCTAGGTACAATTGTTTCTAATTTGATTACATGTATATTTTATGTATTGAATATTAAAAAAAACATATTATTATATATTGATCATTTTTCTATATGACACTAATATAATAATTTCATATGGTATGCATCAAATTGATAAGGATATAACAATTCCACGCTTTGATGAGAACCTTGATGTGAGATGAAAATATTCTTAAATAATGTTATGTGATTGGAAAACATACTATGATGGGACACATAGTACATATACCATCAGGTGCGAGTACTCATAAGTAGATTATGCTACTTCTCTTGAAGTATGCACTTAGTAATCACCATGAAGAGAGATTATTAGAATACAACCACTAGTAGGAATTAGGCATGTTTGTTTCCATAGAATATTCTTATATGTGAGCATGTGTGATGGTCCTTAGAAATTAAGATAATTATTAATGCATGTTAATTTTTTTAGTTATATGTACTTCATAAATCACAATGATAATAGTTTGTGGACAAGTTAGATGCATTAGGTGCATCACAAGTGATATGTCATTAAGGTATAAGTTGAGAAAGGATTTATCCCTTCTATCATTATGGAAGCTGATATCTTGGCCCTTTGATTGGAATGGAAGTGTTTCTCTAAATTCCATGAAAATGGTATAATTCCATGTTTATTTCATATATTCAAAGAAAGATGTATAGAGAATATAGGTTGGTGACCCTGATGCGCAACCCACTTGATGAGATATTGAGACAAAGGGATTATATTACATAGTGAGCGTTGGTATGCAGTTGTCATCATTGCAACATTAAGTAATTACTGTTGGATTCCTTGACTTATTACTAGATAGTAATCCTAGACTTTAGGGAATCCCACCTAATTCCAAAAATAAATAATCCTAGAGGGTCACACACTATTCATTTTTTTATCTTGATTAAATTATATTTGAATTTAATTATTGAAATAAATATTATTATCAAGACTAAGTAATAATTTTTTTCAAGTTTTATTGATCACTAATATCCACAAGGTAGTAAATTATTATTTTTTACTGATAAATAATTTATTTGATCATGTGAATATATATATATATAATATTTATTCATTGGATTGTGAATACATTATTTATTTTATTTATAGAATGTTTTAATAAATACTTATTCACTGGATTGTCAACAAAATATTTATTTATTATTAAAATATTTATTTGGATGTTCAATAAATTCTAGAGGAGTTTTAAAGGACAAGGAATGAGTCCGAGGAAAAATATTAATTAACAAGAATGTTAAATAATATTTTTTATTTCAAAAGTCCGAATGCGCCATAAAATAATAATAATGATATTATTATTATGTGTCATGGAGTTTATTAATGGTTTTAAATGTTATTTCATTACCAACCTGAAATTAAATATTATATTAACATAAACCCTAAATCAATAAATAGACAGTTATGTTTATTATATACTGTATCCAAAAACTAAGACTATAGAATTTTTGTGCACAACATATTCCCCATTTAATACTCCTTCTC
This sequence comes from Viscum album, assembly GCA_963277665.1. Taxonomy (NCBI): domain Eukaryota; kingdom Viridiplantae; phylum Streptophyta; class Magnoliopsida; order Santalales; family Viscaceae; genus Viscum; species Viscum album. The sequence goes on from OY728163.1 coordinate 130,972,583, forward strand.
ACTCCCTCTCAAGAACAAGAATCGTGAGATAGATTTCTTCAATGAAGAAGATTGAGCAAACAAGAAATAAAACTGAAAGACATTCTATTCCCCATTCTATAACCCGGTGATCAAGGGATTTTTATTGGAGATCATTGGAGGATGTGTGGATCACCACTAGAGGTATTCTATCCATAGATCCTCATAGAACAATGAAGGCAATCATAAAGGGTCTTTTTGGATGACCAGAAATCCTCAATTATGAAAGCTCATAAGATAAGGTTTTTATTTCTTCAGATATTACATAAATTAATTATAAATTTTACATGAAAGATCCTCACTCATGGTTTTTGGAAAAGATTAATAAAAGAAATTTTAATATATCACCCACCATTGCATGCTTCTGTAATACCCAAAACCTTCATCACCAACATTATCATAGATTTTATTCCAAGTGGTGTGCCTTTACTATTCACCATCCCCTACATGTAATACAAGACAAACTCCTTCAACTAATTGTACTTATTTCATTTGGGATTGTTCCCCCATAAAGTAAGATGAAACCAACTCCATATCACTCTAAAAAAATCTTGAATATTTTAATGTATTTCCCAACTTCTAATTTCTTTATTTTATAATTTTATAGTTTTTCACAAATAGATCTATTTCTGGTACCTTTAAGAATATCCAAAGGCTTCTTTGAGAATCAACTTAAATTTCATAGACTCTATTTTTTGATGTTTCTAAAAATACCCCTTTTTGAAAACATTCCATCTAGGTAATGCTCTTCCACATTCCCATCTTTTCCCAATTTCATTTCTCAACTACATAATTCAATTTCATCCCCAATTAATCAAAAAATTTAGTTCCACTTGGCGTCAAATTTTTCCAAAGCATCAAAATAAGACACAACGTCATCCATGACCATCATCATTCTTTATTCAAACTTTCTTATTCATGCATAGATTCAACATTCAGAAAATGTTCACTCAAACTACATCATTCATCCATGAAGCCCACGTTTGTTGCTACCTAGATTTTCATTACCTTTAACCATTTCATGTGTGATCCCTACTTAGAAAATTACCAAAAAATGGAACCTTAAACAAATGCCTATGTGTTCTTGGTCACCACCCTCTTGACTAAAAATTAATTGGGATAAAAATGAAAACACAAATTATACATCCTAATTTGATTATACTGACAAAAAAATTGGGAACCCATAATCCCCTTTGGAATTCATTGATTGGTTATACAAACAAAAATCACCCAAAAATTTACAGGTGGAAAAACCTACTTGAAATCAATCAAATAATGTTGGTGAAAATTATTCAGTTTAGTGAATTAATGCACAATTTCATATTCAAATGAGCTCTTCTATGCACATCTCAACCTACAAGCCTAGTTGAAATCATCCCAAATTACTACCCATCAAATTTAAAACATCGACATCACTATTTCCTTCTCAAATACAAATATACCATGAAATTATATTAAGAATTAGATTTATTTCGGATATTGATTTTCTATTTATGAGATTCAATAATTGTAATTACAAAATCTTCTTGGGCCATCTTTTTGTCAGCAGTGGTAGTTGTATTCATCAACATCTAAACCCACATGGTCTATCTCCACCAGAAACTAGTCATCCTTTGAATTTCAACCTTCACTCTTAAATATGATTTAAAAAATATTCATTTGGCATTGGGTTTAATCTTGGGTTATAGTCACAAATTTTGCCTCCATGTTTTCTCCTCTATAGTTCCCGACCTCGACTAATATTAACTGGTATCATCAGATTTGATCATTATTCACCTAAAATCCTCTTCAACACTAAATTAAATTCAAGTCATCATTCAAGTAGAAGTGGGCCCGAAAATAGATTTATCATGTGACTGCATGAGCTAGATGAGTCATAGATCCTCCAAATTTTTAATATTAATCATCGATAGTGATTCTACCATATTAGTACCCTCATTCAATGTTCTTTGGTGTTTCATTAACTACATTTTCTCATCTTTTTGTCTCCTTGTGCACAGTTTTGGAATGTTTTAGTTGGCCATCTTGTTTCCAGGTACATTTGTGTGTCCGAGGATTGATGAACCCTATACATTTGGCATCTACAATTTTTCTCATTCGTTTACCTCTCAGTTGTTCTCTTATTCCTATAGTAATAAAACTACGTGTAAAGAATGTTTTTTTCATTAATGAAACATTGGTTCTAATCCAGTGGTCTCACCATTAGTTCTTTTGGTTCATCATTTCTAGTGGAGTGAATGATGACGATCCTTCTAAAGTGAATATGCACATCTTTATTCAATGAGCCAAGAAGAACATGTGAATTCTTTCAATGAGATGAAAAAGATCAGGACTCTATGCATCCTTCGATGCCCGAAACTATTGATTTGAGGAACAAGAAGATATCAAGAACACCAAATAATACTAAATTTGAATGGGATTGCAAGTTTTTATTACCTCTTTTATTTTATACGAAATAGGTTGTTTGAAGTTAATTTTTGGTATTATGTCGATATTTATACTAGATTATATCTTGTATCCTATTTATTTTTTAAGAATTAATAAATCGTGTCTATGGTTGGTGTTCTTACAATGAATTTAGGTCTATAATGGACTGAAATATGTTAAATCCTTATTCTATTCTTTACTATTTTCTTACTTTTACATCTTAAATGTTCCATTTCTATAAGATTCGAATTTTGTGAACAAAATACCAAAACCGGTCCTTTCAGGTTTGTGCAGACAATCCCTAGGTAGTGTACCTTCCATCATAGGTTTTGGTTTTTATCATGAATTTATTTTGTGTGATTTTCATTTCGAGAGCTTGGTAATCTCATAATCAACTCTTCTATAGGTTGTCCATAATCATCTCCATGCAAACAATACCTAATAATTCAACATTCACTTCAATTTCAACCTCCTTGGTTTGATGTTATATTTTTTTCTTTCTCATTTGGTGAGTTAGGAGAAAAATTTTTATATATGGGTTTTCCATTTTTTTATCAAAACTGGATAGGGTCGGGAGTATTTTTATAAATGGGTATAAAGATGCTTGAACCCCATTCACACATCATACCAAAATATAAAGTGTGAATGGGATTCAGGCATACTTTATAAATTTTATAAAGGATGCGTGAACCCCATTCACGCATCCTACAAAATGTTTAAATAAAAAAAGTTCATAAAAACTAATTAAATATATATAAATACTAATTAAAGAAGCATGAAGATACCAACAAATATAAATAAATATTAATTAAATAATCAATAATATAAATAAAATAGTAATAAATATGAAAACAAAATAATTTCCTATATTAATAAATATTAATTAAAAAACTAAAAATTAAGTAAAAATACACAAATATTCAAATAAAATTAATAGATATAAATTAAAATAGTAAATATTAAATTAAAATTGATAAATTTTAAAAATTATTTAATCAGGTTGAGGGTGAAACCCTCTTATTAAGAACATAAATATTAATTAAATACTAATAAATATAAATATTTATTTATTACTTATTAATAAATGTTAAATAAATATTGATTAATTTTAATAATAATTATTAAATATTCATGAATAATAGATATCCATTAAATAATTTCTAAAAAATATTTACTCTTCCGATAAAATTTATAATTAAAATAAAAACCATCAATATTTAGAAATACCAATTTAATATTAATATATTATTAATTAAAAGATCATCAATATGTATAAAATATAAATAAATATTAATACATATTAATACATATTAATTAAATAGTCAAAAATAATAATAATAGTGTTCATGGTAATTTTGGTCAACTGGTCTGATTCTTGGTGCACTGCCTGATTGCTAGTATCAATTCATATTTAAGAATGTGTCATCCATTTTTTCACTCTAAGTATACATGAGTCATATGTTGTCTAGAAAATAATATGACTTGATTTGGTAAATAATGTTGTCCTCTACCAACTGATTATGATACCACATGAAATCGGAACTCATACACTTATTATCAAGGGTAATCAAATTTTATTTCAGCATGAAGATATTAAATGAGATATGAAACTTTTATTATAAAAAGCAACCTAAAACTCATGCACTCACTTTAACAGATATATAAAAAACATTCGACTAAAATAATAAGGATAAACGGCCTTTGAGTGCATCCAAAATTGAACTTTTCTTATGTCTTTGATTAATTCAATTATAACCCATTTTTATTCAGTTTATTTTTTATCAACAAAAAAGAGAGATTTAGAAAATAATTCCTCATACAATAACATGGTCTTCCTAAACATTCTATAATAATTTGGTTTGATTCTAATTGATATACTAATTATTTAAGTAATTTCATATTTCTTCATTTACCTCCCCCTCAAGGGAAACACTCATAAATATCAGTTTTGGAAACATATATAACATCACCAAGGATGATCTTCTTCAATACTTATTCTTCAGGATACCAAAAATATGATCAAACCATGATGATATCTTCTTTATACTTATTGTATTGGATATGCTAACACGTTCTTTAAATTCATCAGTGATGACCCTCTTCCATACATCATAAGAATAGATAAATAAAACAATTATTATGAAAATATGGTGTATCTTCTTTAATTCTTAATGTGAATAGTAATTTTGAGGTTTTTTCTCAACGAAGTTGGTCCAGTTCCTCTAGTATTAATGATTGTATATCATAACATCTGTTTTAATTTATATTGTGAAGTAGGAATCGCTTCACATTATATTCTGATTTGTGTGGATATTTTTCTGCTTTATTAGCCTTTATAGATGGTGAAATATTCACCCTCTTAAGGATTATTTCTTATTATGGAAGAATATGAAAAAACTATTTTTCATAATGTCCATAATTTTATCACATGATGGAGGTATTTTAATAGTAAAATCCACCAGTGAAGATTGTGTACCAATAGAAACTGTGTCCTTTTATAAAGTCTGAATATGTATCTTCTGAAAATTGGACAAATGAACTTGAAATTTCATACATCTCATATTGTGGTTTTTCTTATCTTTAATCATAACCCTATACTCTTCACAAATATCCATTATTCATTCAAATTATTCTTCATGAAATTTATTTATTTTAAACAAAGAATCATGTTCTATGATTTTTGGATTCAAATAATTGAGATCAATAATATTTTTCAAGATTTATTGAATTTCACAGATATTTTCATCCAGAGTATTAATATTTATTAATGAATTAAATCAAATTATTTATTATACATATATAGATAATAATACTAAGTAATAATATGAATAAAAAATATAAATTATTGATTTTGGTAGATAATTTGATAAAAGTAAGACAAATATTAAAAAAAATAATAGAACTCTATAAATGATAATAGTAAGGCACATACAAATTTTATCAAATATCAAAAAATCAACTTAATCTATGACTTTGGGATTGATTCTCTTATTTCCCACAACCATTCATATATTGGATGCATCCATGTCGTGTATGTCTATGTCTGCGCTCTGGTGTACGTTGTGCATCATCATTAGCAGCAACCTCCACAACCACTTGTGTGATAGGTAGTGGATGTATAGTCTCACCATTAGTACCCTGTCTTACATCTAAGGATATTGGATGTTGGATGGAACTCTCGCCATCATTGGATGAAGATGGCTATTGTGCTATGGATGTCTGTAATAAGGCATCCAGCTCAATCTAGACAATGTTTGTATCTAACTATGGATGACCCTGAGAAGCTGGAGGAGCATCTGACTGATCATGCTGAACACTATCCTCTTATAGAATAACAACATCCGACTGATCAAGCTAAACACCCTCTTTCTATGAAAAAAACAACATCTATAATAGGTTCATCACCCCTTGGTACATCTGTATGTGGCTCAATAGGCTCCTCAGCCTCCGTAGTATTTGGTGGATCATAGAAAATGCCATGATAAATATCATCCATTGAAGGAAGAAACTCTATCACAAGGCTGTGAAAGTATTCCAGGTCAAATGCGACTCTCTCTATTGGATTAGACATGTGAATTACAATATATATACAAGAATCCTATGAAAAAAAATTCTAATGTTAAGTAATATAAATAAAAAATCTGCTAAACAATGGAAGGAAGAATGTATTCCACTCATGAAAGCCCCATCAGTGTCATGTCAAAAATCTGACGGGGACTAGCTATACCAGGATGCATAATCCATATGATCCACCAAATAAAAATTTACTTTCCCCACCCCTCGCAACTGAGACTCCTGTAGTCAACCCCATAAATCAATATATCTGGCAGGGTATCTGCTCCAATCAAAATATATCTTCCCTGACATCTTTAGGGAATGAAGTGAAGCTAACTGACTGGGCAGGTCTAGAACCGGCTGAAAGAATTCGAACATCTTCATAACTCTATCGGTCTGATCCCACTCGACTATATGAAAATGAATCAATGGAACCCTGTAGGAGTTGGTATCAAGTATCGTCATACAATATGATGGATGACTCTATATGATATCATCTGTATATGGAATCCATTTAATCTAAAAGAAAGAAATTAATAATCAATTAATAAATGAATAGATGTACTGTAACAAATAATTATTTAAAAATATAAATAATAATCACTTACATCGTGTGGTCGAATGTTGTCTAACATAATTCTTTAGGAATGAGAGTCAGGTCTTGGGGAATCTGAATGTCGATGTGTCTGACTCCACCTATAGATAATATTGTTATATTTACATTTCATAATATAAGGTTATATAATTAAGTCATACATTATAAGGAAGTAATAATGTACCAATGTCCACACTGATCCTCTACAAACATATCTAATGGCAATGTTGCACGATCATGTAGAGATAAATGAGGGATGTCCTCCCATACCCACATCTATAGAAGAACCATGCATCCTTTGATATGCATTTATCAATGCGACATGCACTGCATAGTGCCCTGTATGTATATTCTAGACAAGAAGAGCCCCAGCTATACTAGCCTGCCTTATCTAAATCCTCCTAAATGTAAATAGATCATATGTACAAAAGTAGTGGAGTTATCAACAAAAATTATTCCCCCGGTCATCCTCAAAATATATGCATGTACAAATTTCACCACAGTGATCTCATCAACATCCTCTTCTAAATGTGTGAAGTGTTAGTCTAACCAAGGTATGCATAATATACCACTAAATATGGTCCTTCCATCATCAGGGACCTCGATTCCTAGTAGACTATGAACATTCTTGGGAAAATCTGGTCCAACTAACCCTTTTAGAGCCACACCGTCGATGGAGAGGCCCCACATAATGGTCACATCCTATAGGGTAATAGAAATATCCCCCTCTATAAAATGGAATGTATGTGAATCTGACCTCCATCTCTCTACAAGAACATCAATGAGAGGATGATTGAGAAAGGTGAAGTCTCACATCGCTATGCCATAGAATCCAGCACAACGAAGATGGGGGGTGATAGTGGGAGGTGTTGCGATATGATGGAAATGGTAAGATCTGCGTACACTCAACAAGGGAACATGACATCCCTCTTAAAGCAACCATGATACATGAGTAGCCTAAGATGTGAGAAATGGAAACACTTCCATCTGCACAAATGATATCATTTTTACTTATTTATAGTGTATTAAATAATAATTTTAAACTTTAATTTAAAAAATCTACAGTAAGAAATCGAAAAATGATTATGTTAATATTTTTGATTTATGCTTAATTTTTTGTGTTTGAATGATTTTCTTTATTACATACGGAAGTATCATATATTCATTTTCATTCTATGCTTATTTTTTAATAGTTTTTCTATCACAAAATTGTTTATTATCAAATTTAGAAACGGGAAAAACCAAAATTGAAAGATGTCATAAATTGAGAAAGTCAGAAATAAAAGGATTAAATATTAAAACATCCGCATAAAAAAATATACATATTCTTGATACAATACAGATAATCGATAATGGATTATGGGATGGGGACCTCTGTCATGCCACTTGGGGACATCTCTTATGATTATGTCCTTCTTCATGATAAATTCTACATCTTATTCTCCCTCCTTGTTTCCAAGGCCAATAAATCTCATTTTTTATTCGATTTTACTCTGGTATTCCATAGTGTTATAACCTAGTAGTATAAATCCAATAAATTAAAAAACAAAAAAAATTAAAAAATCATAAATGAAAACAGAACCAACTTATGAAACATGGAAATATCAAGGACGATGGTCGACTGGTCAATATGCAATGATATAGAATTATAGTCACCAATAGGCATCCAAGATGCACTATAAAAGTTAACCAAAGTTCTCATGTGATACACTGGGTCAACATATGGCTCCGTGATATATTTACAAAAGAAAAAAATGTGATAACATGTGAACATGGATATCTCAATGCCTGAATGATACTACAATCACAGTACCTATTATCCAACAACACCACAAACACTTGACCCATAGTTCATGTAGCATGTTTGTAGCACTGTATTACCCTAAATCTCATATTTCCCCTATGAAAGTCTAGAACACTCCATCTTAAAGACTCATTCAGTATCTGATCAATATCACTTTAGAAATAATGAGTAAAACAAATTCTATTTTCCATCCTCTGATAGGCCTTTTAGGACCGGTCAAAAAAGTAGTGAACACATCTATGCAATGTATCTTTCACTAACCCTGTAATCTAGAGTTTGAGAACACCCTTGAGGACCCCATTTATGAACTCCATTATATTAGTGGTCATATGGACATATCTTCTGCAACCATCATATGCTAATAACCATTTTTACTTAGAAATATATATCATATATTCATACACATCTTCATTTGCAGTTATAATCTCTTTAAGGCATCAATAAAACCTTTTTTTGGGGCTCATATGCTAAAACCATAAGATAATAATGTATTAAAATGGATGTTAATTTTTTTAAATTACGTTTAGGAAAACATACCCAAATTGAGGATCCCCTTATTTATAGCCTCATCTATAAAATTCTTATGCACATTACTTTCAATATGTATAATGAACTATTGATGATAATCATTCAGATCAGTCCATGAGACTACATCACCAGTCATGGCCTCTATAATCTCTCAATAGTGATCAGATATCAGACACAAACCTTGGTTGTGTGTGATATGAATGCATACACATGCCAAAAACGATCTCCAGTTTTCAAAATTATCCTTTTAAACAATATAAAAAGAAAGTGGAATAGGAAAATGATTACTATCTTGTGTGGAAGCAAGGAGTAGAACACCTGTATAATTTCCATAAAGTAAAGTTCCATTAACCTGACTAAATTGTTTACAATAAGAAAAGGTAGTGATGCATGGCCTGAATGACCCAAAATTCTATTGAACCTCACTTTTGATCGATCAACTCAATGATTGATGTATACATACTCAACAATGTCCAAATGATAAACAATATGATTTTTGAGAAACAAGAATTCCATATTTTGTGGAAACATCACAAAAGATTTATCCCAATTACCATACAATTTTACAATTGCCTTCTATTATTCATTTCATGATTTGTTGTATGATATATTATAGTTATAAAACTATTGAATTCTTTCATGAACAAGGGAAACAGGAACATCATGACATGTTTTTTTCATCTCACAAATAACATTTTATATATACTATGAATCAAGGGAGGAGTGATCCCGCGACAAGCTTGGATGCACAAAAGTGTGTGGCCCTTCTAATTTGGTTATCCTACAACATGAAAAATATTTATCAAATACTCACCTTAATTGAAATTTACATCTTGGCCCATATTTTTCATAACGAATGAGATATTTTGTCTTTTTTGACTCATCATCCACAAATGTGAAAATTTGCTCAATGTGGTATTGCTTTATCACATTTTTATGGCGAATTTACTTTCAAGATACTTCCCGACATAGATGGTGTTATCATTTGATGCCTACCTATTCCCTATAGTTTCAGGGAAGTTAGAAACTAGTGTAATTACATACCAATCAAAATTTTATTCATGAGACATTCCTTCAACTAAATAACTCAATACTGAATGATGAATACCATAAACTGGTGGATGTCATGGATGCATCTGTCTCAAATAAACCTCAGAAGGTCCATTCCCCACATCACCCTCACCCACATCTCTCAAAGGAACCTTATAAGGTTCATTCCCCACATCACCCTCACCCACCTCATCTTCTGATGACTCCCCAAATTCTTCTTCCTCAGATAAACTTTCATTCACTATATCATTACACAAAGGGATTTCATCTATATTTCCTTCAAAATTTTGATCATCTTCTTCATAATTTACTTCTATCATAGGAGTAATATGATAAATAGGTAATGAAAAAGACTGATGTGAAGGACCAACTTCTACAGAGCTCAAAAAACACAGTTTTGTAGTAGTTGGTGGCACTACACCTATATTAGAAATCACCACATACGACTCCATAAAACTATTAGCACACTACTGTCTAAATAAGGAAGATGCATCCAACCAATCATCATCATCGACCATAGGGTACTCGGTGTGCCAGAAAAGTTTAGGATGTTGTATATGTTGATATATTATTAAATTAATGGATTGATCATCCCTCATTTTTAACCTATTATGAATCTTATTGTGAACTGTATCCAATGTCATACAACCATGAAGATTTACCACTCTAAAAGGTGGAACACTATAGCTAAATCCATTTTTAGTATAAATGGTCTCACCGTTGCAATATATTTGCGCATAAATTATTTCGAATAAAAAATAATTAATAAAATATTATATACTACATCAAAATTTTACATTATTTAAATTGGTTTTGAATAATTCAATTTATCTTGAGACTTTTTTATGTATTGATTTTTCACTATTTAGGTATAGTGATGTTGGTATTATTACCAAAGCAAATTTAACATAATGTTATATATTTTAATTAATAATGAATAAATAATCATGAATTTATTTTAAGACTTACGAATACTTTATCATTATATGATAAACTAACCAAAACCTATTGTGGGATACCTAGAGTCACTATTATCAAATATTTCAGTAACCACCTATCTACTTTGAAACAACAATGTCTCCTATCGAACGCTTGTTCTCAAACATCTCTTTTAGGAAACCTCTTCATAGACACCTCTTAGGGGATGCCTCTTCAGGGATACCTCTTCGAGGACGCCTCTTTGAGGACTCCTCTTTGAGGATGCCTCATGTTGATTTTATTTTAATTACAAATTTACTCTCATGAATGTGAGGGGGTATAGGGTTATGAAATACAAAAAAAAAATTGAAGCAGACATGCATGTCCTTATATACTTAGTCAGATATGGCTCGTAGGTCATCAATGTGGAAAATTATATACAATTATTACAAATTAAATAACCACATTCACAAAATAAGAAATTCAATTTCAATTATGCATTGGTCCGTCATCTAAAGATCAATCATCACATAACTTACCATGTTTTTTGGTATACGTATTATATTATGAATATTATATAACTTTATCTATAACTAGATTAAATATATATTAAATATCTACACCTATTTTCCAAAAATATAAGTTTTCAATTTTCATGCGTATATATATAGTTATTAATAACATTTAATAAATATAATTATAACTAATATAATTTACATTTACATAACGACCATTTACAATAATGAACACTTATGTTATTTTCAATTTTGTAAAATTACATATATATATATATATATAATATTTTTTTTCATTCTACTACTTTTCAAAATATAAGTAAATATATTTTATACTTTATAGGTCAAATTTATTATTAGTAGTTAATAAAAGTGATATAATTTACACTTAAATAATAACCATTTATTAAAATAATATAAACCAATGTTATTTTCAATTTAATAAAATTATATATATATAATTTTTTTTTGTCATTTTTCTACTTTCCAATATTTAATTAATTTTATTTCATACTTTATTACTTCAACTAATAATTATTTACACTTACTATAATTTTAAATTATTATTTATACAAAATTATTTTTATACCATTAACAAAAATAAAATTCTATATATATTTTAATAAATTTATATATGATACTTAATATGGCTAAATTATATAGCTACTCTATAAAATATAATAATTTAAACTAATATTACTTAAAAATTTATTACTTCAAAAAATAATTATTTACACCTAATATAATTTAAAAATATTATTTATACAAAAAAAAATTTATACCATTAACAAAAAGTGTTTTCTATATATTTTTAAATAAATTTAAATATTCTACTTATAATAATATATTACTCATAAATTATATAACTATTGTATAAAATATTATAATTTAAATTAATAATAATTTAAAAATAACATATTTTTTTATCATATTTAATTTTCATAAACATTAAATATTAATTCATACAAAATTTTAGACATAACATAATTAATTTTCCTAAACATCCAATATGAATTCACACAACATACACACCATTCAAAAATAAAATCATACAAAAGACACTAATTTACACATCACAAATCAATACATATGAAATAAATAAACCATAAAAAACACTAATTTCTATATATTAAAAAATAAATAAAATAAACCATTCAAATGATTTAAATAAACACAATTAGACAACTAAAAATTTAAATATAAATTTTACCTTCTTAAAAGTAGAAAATATTTGTTGAGAATGAAATTTCGTAGGGCTTCGCAGAAAAATCCATAGGAGAAGAATGAAGTTTGAGGGGGGGCTCTGTTTTATAGATTTACCTTGGTGAGATGTGTAAATTACATTCATGCATTCTTTATCCCATCAACAAAGGATGCGTGAATGGTGTTCACTCATCTTCCGCCACACCGAAGATGCCTGAAACCCCTTCACACTTCTTTGGAGAGATGCGTGAACGAGGTTCACACATCGTTCATCACATCTACGAAGAATATGTGAAAGGTGTTCACACATATTTTTTCATTCCTAAGATGTGTCAACTCTTTTCACGCTTCTTTGGAAGAGGAAAGATTCCTAAATAGGGTTCAGACTTCTCCATACCCATTTTTACAAATACCCATATCCCTATCCCATTTTGATGAAAAACCTATATTTAAAAATTGTTTCTTCTTTGTAAATCCTCATATGGCTAAAATTGGGAATGTTTACAGCTACATCATATCGACTAAGCCTCATTATAAATCAAACTAGAGTCTTGATTCTTTATCTATTCAAAGTTCAACTTCTCTCAGTTTCGAAATCCACTTATTTACCAAACACAATCGATTGTTATATCTTCATACATAGTTAGCTGTTTGAACACAACCTCATAGTTTCCAGGGGGATTGGTGCATGATTACTTGGTTTTTAAGGTTTTGGTAAATTGTAATCAGGTTAACATGGTAGGTTAGGGGTGTTACTTTGAACTTGTTGTTGGTTGAAATCATTAGGCATGACATTTTGCATACTCCCCTATGCAGTAGGTTGAAACTGGTCATGCTGTCACTTATGACCTCTTAATTTTTCCTTTCTTATGATCATTTGGGACATGTTATATTGATTAAACTTCATACAGTCAATTGGACAACCATAAATTATACATAATCATTCATTTCCTACAAATGGTTAGTTAGAACATGGTGAAAATTTCACATAGTATCATAAAACTTTCCCCTAAAACTACCAAGAACATAAAAATGTGATACTAAGTGAAAATATCTTCTTCAATTGATAATTAAATAACAAATTTTTTGAATGAATAATATTCCAACAATTTTATATTAAGAAAATGAAATAATGGAATAGTGAGATAATTTTTAAAAAAGACCAAAAATTTGTATTTACAATGACAGTTCAATCAAAAATCACTAAAAAAATATGTCTTGACAATTACTATTTAATTATGGAAACATGGAACTTGGAAGAATTAATTCCAGAATCACTCCAAATTATTATTCGATTTATCATTCCCCCAAAAATCACTAAAACATTTTTCCATTATAATAAAAGAAACCCAATAAAAGAATAATGAATAGATTTAGCACCACAAATATAATATTCATTCAAATATGAAAATAACGGCAGTTCTATTTTTTTTACACAAAGTAATTAATTATCCATTTAAAACACATTTTCACCTATAAAACACAATTAATTCATAAAAAACAGATGTGAAAAAAAAATTATTAAAATAATGTCACATCACATGTCAAAAAATGTCACTTTCCTTTAATGATAACAAATGATAGTGTTGGAACCTATTTATTTTAGTGATCACAAATCATTATTTTTATTTTTATAATGAGATTAATGTTTTATGATAGTATATCATTTTGTAAATAGAATTTGGTTATTCATAGAAAAGAGCTACTGTTAGTTTAAATATACTACTATTAATACAAATGTGTTATCGTTAGTTCAAATGTTCTACTATTAGTAAAAATGTGATATAGATAGTATAGTTGTCCTACCATTAGTTCAATATTTCTACATCCATATTTATAACTACCAGAGTCATGCTATAACTAGATAAATGCAACCTCCAGGCTCCTACTTCCGCTAGGAATGTGCTACTGCTAGCTCTCTACTACCTCCATGAATGAGCTACTTCCAGCCATGTTCTACCACTTGTTCAGATGTGTTACCACCATCCATGATAACACTGGTAATACTACCACCAGGAGTACTACCACCAGATGTGCTACCATAAGGCATACCACCACCAACAACTTCCTACCATCAATTCAAACTTTCTACCACTAGGTGTGATATTATTAGCTCATGCTACCACTGAGTTGTGCTATCGCTGGACTATGATACCGTCAGCCTTTATCCCATTTTTATTCTAATTTATTTTAAAATAATTCTTCCAATATCTAGTTTATATTATTTAATGATGATAGTTTCATGTTTGTTTATTAATGATTATTTTGAAGCCATTTCACTTATGCATTGAAGAAAAATTCATAGGTTTCATGATTTTCTTCTCAGTACAAGGATCCAAAAAACAGTTATTATTATTCTTCTGTAGATGTTGTAACATGTAGTTATATTTATTTAATGATTTCTAAATTGTGTTCTAGAGTTTCTTGATGCTGATATAGTGAACACTTACATGTTGAATACATGCGACTATGGAAGAGTGGAGTACATATAAGTTCAAGATCCCTTCAATCACTGATTTAAGAGATCTATGTAGAAGTCTTTCAGTGCACCTATAGAGAAAAAAGGGGAATCTATAACAATATTATTTTTGGTACTTTCATATAACACTATTCAACCTCCTCACAAACCATAATATGAGGACCCTCGATCATCTGAAACATCACAGATCAAGCAGTGCTACATCTCTCTATCTTTATATATTTTATCTCTCTATTTTTTCTTTACTTTTGAGCAAGGTGTTTTTTCTATGTTGATTTACACACACCGACTCATGTGATTGAACTAGAGAATACCAAATATTCCCTTATACCCATTTTTATCTATTTACCCATGAAAAATGTGGATGTGGTCCTTTGAGGCCTATGTTGTATTTCTTCCCATATGTAACTATGAAATAGGCTTTGAGACTGGATAACCTATGTGTTGTTTTTTTTATACACAATCCTGGTTGTGGATTAGATTATTGGTTATAATAATCTTCTTGGTAGTGGGTGATTAACAATCAGAGGGGATTATATATCATCTTGAGACTGAACCCATTGTTTAATCTGCCTTGTTTTTTAGTTTTTTTCCTACAAATCAAAGAATAATCTTTATTTTTTTAGTCTATAAAAAACTTATAATTTGACAGTTAACATTAATTTTTGTTTATATAAAGGATTTATTTAAAGAAATATATTTTAAAAGTTAATGTAATTTTTTATATTATTTTAACTAAGACATAATCACACATTGATAAATCTCTTAAACGATAAAAAATATATGAAACTATTATTCTAATTAACTGGGAATTATAATTTAATTTGAGGGTTTTATTTTTAAATTGTTTTTAATTGAACTCTTATTTGAAAATAAATTCACCCATATATTGAGTTACTCTCACTCCAACCAAGATTTTTTATTACAGGATTTTTAAATCTCTTTCAACTGAGATTTAGTTGTCTTATAATGATTGTAAATTTATAATGTTTCTAAATTTAGTTCTTACTGTATAATAGAAAATATGGTTCTGCAACCAATATACCTCCTTGATTTAATAAAACTAATTATGATCAGTGGAAAATTAAAATAAAAATGTATATTGAGAAAATGAGTTTTGAAATCCTGACTCCTATTGTAGAAAAATATTAAATGCACAAAAATACTAGAGTTACATAGGTTGATCCTACTAAATCCGCTTATGAAAATAATTGTAAATCTATGAATGTTTTTTATTTTTATTTGGGGTATGAGGGAGTTAATACAATATATGGGTGTTTAATTGATTTTGAAATTTGGAACACTTTATCTATTTCTCATGAGGGAATATCTAATGTTAAAGAAATGTGCTTAAATACTTATACTATTTAGTATGATACTTTTAAAATGAAACATGATTAGCCTATTTATGGTATATATCTATGGTTAAATGAGATTGTGAATACAATGAACTCACTGAGGAAAAATATTTCTAATAAAGACCAATTAATGATCCTTTCGAGGTTTCTATCAGATAGAGAGTGAGTAACTTTAGTATAAATCAAAGAATCATTTGACATTAGAAAGGTTCCTATTAAATAGCTTATAGGAAAACAGATGATGTAGGATAAGAACTGAATTTAAATAAAGAAGAGGTTGATAAAAAATAGAGAATATATAAATCCTTTAAGACTAATAATTCAAAACCAAAATATAAAAATTCAATCTAAATTTTCAAGTAATGAGGAGTCACCTACTGATAGTGATGAAGAAATGATACACTTATCCAGAAGATTCAAAAAAATTTATGTAACACCCCAATCCCAGAATCCCGAATCCAATGTGTTACATTATTACATTTCCAATATTATAAATAATAAAATACAAAAGGAGAAATCAATTTTGTAATTTTGGAAAACTATATAACATACATAATACCCATTTTACATTGGTAAAAGAAAATAATACATAATACCTAACAATAACAAATAAAGTACATCCTTGAAACTCATTTCAAGAATTCATCTTCATATCTCGGGGAATAGAAACAAAATAAAGGTGATATATTATTATTAGTAAGGTTAATCATACAATAGAAGTAATAATGAATCAATAGGAATAAAAAATAGGGAAAGGTAAATAATTGAACACACTTTCAATTTAAACAACTGGATAAGACATAATCAATATGGAAAGGTTAATAACTAAAGAAACATGTTGTTTAATCAATAAACTGAGAATGAAATGAATCCATTGATAATGTAAAAGAAAAAATATCACAGATAATAATAATAATAACTAAATTATCAATAAAAAAATCATAATTATTATATTCCATGTTTCCTAGGTATATAGTATCTTTACCGTTAAGACCTTTCACAAGATGGTTTATCAAACTGGGTAGAAACTCATCTGATTTGGCCAAAAAATTCATATCATTAGACTACTAATGCATCAGAGGGATTAATTTAAATGGTCCCAAACTCATTTAATACAATTACAAATCATTCCTTATAAATAAAATAATTGCTTCAAACTCATGAATGAAGTTCCTTATCGAATATACATATTGAGAAAAATATATAGATTTACAAATTTTCCCAAGTTAATCAAATAACACTCAAGTACACACTATTTTTAAAATTTTTATATGGTTTAGAAAATAATTATACCCATAAAATAAGAGTATGGATATCTAAAATAGATATGATTTATATTGGAAAATGTTCATAGAGAAGTGAATGTTTCAAGATAAAGTTAACAATCACAAAGAAAATGAGAATGTAATTATAACTTTTACTACTTGGTAATTTTCAAGTCAAACCCATTTAGATGACATAATTCAAAGTAAAAAATTTAAATACCATGAAGATAAAATAATTCATGACATAATATATCAAAAATTTTAGTATATACAACACAAAAAAGAAGTAATTGGTGAATATGACATTTATCTGACATATGTAAAAAGTGAGATGAAAATCCCTTAAATTGTGTCCAACTTATCATGTGTGTATTTATCTCCCTAAATAGTAAACTTATGTTAATTATTTACCTTCTTTAAAGCCTTTTTAATGATTATTATTACTTTTAATTCACTTCTTACAATTTTGTATTCAAATACTTAAACAATTAATATTTCATCTGGAGTTTTGACTAAATTTGGTTCATGTGTTAAAAACGACTTTGGTAGGTCGAATATGGTCAAAGGAGTCATTATATAAACATATAAAAAATAATAATCATGAAATAATAATCATAATTATACATAAATTATAATTTTAAAAAAAATCAAGGAAAATGGTTATGAAAAATGAATTAACGTTACGATTAGGGAGATGGTAGGTCGTACGTTCTCATGAGTAACGTTTCCATTTTTTAATGATATTTATGGGAAGAAGGTATATAACATTTTATCTTTAAATAATAATAATTATATTATAAATATTATGTTATTTCATCATATATACTAATATATACAATTATTGTGATGTAAAATGAATCACATCGCATCGAGGAGGAGGCAGTCCACAAATCCACGAATGACGTTATCACTTATTTTGTGTGTGAAAAGAGTAATAAATAAAATGATATATTATATTTAGATTAATTTAATTATGTAATTAATATTATATACATGTTTTTTATATATCATATGTTTAATTAAACCTATCCTTAATACATTCCATGAAATGTGTGAACGTATCACATCACCTTGAAGAGGCGAAAGTCCACACGTCCACAAATGCTGTTATCGTATTTACATAAAATGAAAAGCATGGTGATATGTTTTATATAAAAATTTAATAATTATTAAGAAAACATAAACATAAAATATATCATATAACAAAATTGTGTCCATCATAATTCCCAACCATGAGAGGTGTTGAGGGAAAAAATAATGACATCATTTCGCGAGGCCGTAGTCCACTGTACACAAAATGGTAAATTCATTACCCATTTGATGGAAATGTGTGTAGGTGTATGTAAAATCATTAAAATTACACCATATTAGTATATTTAGGATACTTATGTTATAATAGAAGAATTTAATATGAATAATGGAATGTTTTGAGAAAAACAAATGATCATTGTAGAATGTTACAACGTTTTCGAGTAACTCCTTTTGGTATTCAACAAAGGAATTCCCTAGAATTATTTAAACCAAAATTGAGTCTTATAGATTTAAGGTAGGGGTTTTGGTATCTTCTTTTTGGCAGGTTTTGGATGATCCAAAGTGTCTTGAGTGTTGTGAGTAAGGGGAATATAGAATGCATTTTTATAGTGGTGGGGAAGTGGCATTCATGTAAATATAAAAAGGTAAACACTATTTAGAGGACTCACTTAACTCATGTGACTCAAAAATTTACAAATAATAGAGTAAATATAAATAATGCTATATCCAAACCTATAAAACACAAGAATATGAGCATATTTATAATTTTTTTCTTAGCTTCTAAGCTTCCCCACTTTTACTATTTTTGTTTTTATTAAGGTGACTAGTTTTCAAACCTATGTAGTTTCACCAATAAGACTAAATTAAAGTGGTATTTATTAGAAAAAATAAACCGATTTAATTAAAATTATTTTATTTTATTAACAAAATAAAAGTCCCATTTCTCTTTGAAATTTACTTTCAAACAAATTCATTTAACTCAAAAAAACACTACATTAACCCGAACTGTACTTATAATGTTTATTATATTTAAGGATCAATATGATAATTTTTTAGAATATATGATTTTTATTAAATTTTAAATCCTTTAATAAATTATAATTTATTATTAAATATAATTAATGTTAATTTTGACATTATTTTCGTAATTGAAATTTAAAAAAAATCAAGAAAATGATGGAATCGTAATATATTAAGTTCACAACTATGTACAATTACATATTAATATATCAAAATAAGGAAACACTCTAATTCATTCAATTTTATTCACTTTTAATTTTTTATATATTTTATTTTATTTAACTATTAACTAAATAAACATTGTGTTGGTGTTTCTTAAGCATTTAATGTAATTATATCATCTCTAAAAATTAAATTGAAAGTATCATGAAAAAAAAAATCATTTAAACTCCAAAATGATGTTTATAATAAAAACTATGTAGCTTCTTCTATAATCCAAATCTTTATAGGAATTAAAAGTAGGGAAGGTAATTTTTTTGTTGTATCTTTTACTTAACTTTCTATATGGGTCACTTTCAAGAACATGTGTCTCACTTACTCATATAATTAAAAACAATAGTCGATATAGTCAAAATATGGGCATTAAATTCATTTTTTACAAGTTTTAATGTCATTTTCCCCTCAAGATTAATTTTTAACCACTAAATAAAGTAATTCTTACTTTAATCGCTGTAATTAATTTTAAACACTTTCCCTAATATTTTTGGTCAATAAATAAGATGATTTTATTAGACTATAAATATTATACCAATTCCAACTATGTATAATCATTTTTCCAAATTCAATTCATAGAATTGGAAAAATTAAATTTAACGTTAATGCCATATATGTGGTGAGAAAGTGGGTTTTTAATGTGAGAATACTCAAAAGGTCATTAATATTGTATATCTAAATTCAATATAATAATGATTAAAATTACATAAATAGAATTAATATATATATCATTGATCTATTTTTACATAAAAAAATTTAAATATAATCTGATAATAATAATTATTTAAGAAGGAAATTTTTAACTGAAATAGAGAAGTTTTCACTATTTGTAAAAAAATTAACTTATCAAAAAAATAAAACAAATTCACACCAAGATAATTTTGAAATTATTAATTCAGAAATACAGTTTATTTTTACAAATAAAAAATATAAAATGGTAAAATTATAGTTTTAAAATAGGTTCACCATTCAAAGGAGAAGAAATTTCCTATAGAAAAATGCAAATTTTTATGATTAAAACTAGATTTTTTCTTATCATGTGTATATATAATATAATGTATGAATGTCAACAAATTTGATTGAATATATTTAAAATATTAAATATATCTTAAATTCTGGATATCTTATATTCTCTTCTGTTCTTAGTGTTGCATGTAGCACAAGCTTTACTTGGTGTTTCTTATAAAGAAGCAAGAAACAAATTTAAATTCATTCTAAAAGGAACATATTGTAAAGTGTTGGGGTGTTACATTGTAAAAACCTTAAATAAATTGCATCCTCATAATTCAAACTTAATCTTTATAATAGAGGGTCTGGTATTTTAAAATACTAATAGTGAAAAAAACCCACATCGTAAAAGAGTTAATAAAATATCCTTTTAACAAGAGAAAATGAGAAGTACAACGGTCACATAGAACAACATAAAACATGGTTTCTATATACGAGGTAATTAATGGAATGTGAAAATATGTACTTGAAGGAAAATATAAAATAATTATAGAGAGTGATTGAGGTCATTGAACACAGATAAGTAAACGATCATTGGAAAGTTCACGGCCTCAAATATACAAATATGTGATAGTTTAGAAGACCATACGTTCAAAAAAATTAAGGTATTAGGATAATTTCTTTTCCAAGAACCTTTTCCTAGAGTTTATGAAATATTTCACTATCTAATAATATAAGTTGATATACATTCTTATTTTAGAAATATAATCTTATCTTTTGGTTGTTACTTTATCTATTTCTACGTCATTTCATAGAACAAGTTGCATCATATGGTGAAGTGAGACATTAATCTCTAAAACCTCATTCAAATATTAACTTAAACCATTTCAAAAATTCTAATCTTTTCCAAACAATTATGATCTATCACTTTGGGAATAAAGTCACTGAATTTCTAAAATAAACTTACTATTAATCCAAACAACATAAAGTATGTCTAAATCATCACATACTGGACTTGTGAATACCTTCTTCGTGTATCCTCTTGAAACATGTAAATAAAATTAATTACCATAAAAATTTATTAGAAACAAGAATTCTTCATTATTCCTTAACTAAAACACATGTTATTGGATATATTACTTAAAATCAAATGTTTTTTAAACACCATAAATAATAGCATAAACCATGTTGTTAACAGATAATTAATTAGTTCCAAGGTAGTCTATAATATCCAATATAATATATCCATATTAGTAATCTCTTTAACCAATCATCATTTTCTCAACACTAGGAACACATTTAGGGGTATCTTTCCCTTAACCATGTGTTTTACAAAAAATTTAACTTTCTACTGAATCACTTTTATTAGTACAATTCAATATAAACTTTCAAATCCTTAAAAAAAGCAATATCGTACAATACTTATATATTTCTTAATTCTTTATGAGCAGTACCATACTAAAATAAAATAATTATTGAGTCCAAACACAGGAATATTAACCATTACTCTGATGGTTCGTGGCGCAATGGAAGTGTGAACAAGTGGGAGATATATTAAAATTTCTTTTACTAATCATTTTCTATAACAAAGAGAGAAGATATTTCATGTAAAACTTATAATTTATTTATTTTATATTTGATGTAATAAATACCAAGGCATAGGAAGTGTCTTCACTGGTGAATGATGATTTTCTGAAATGACCATTTTGGATTACCTTCGTTGCACTATGAGTATATAGGGATAGAATACCTCTACTGGTTATCCACATGTGATCATATAATCTTCAATCAAAACCACTTGACCTATGGGTGCTAGAACAATGATTCAAATGTCTTGTGTAGTTTGTTCTTGATCGATCGTTCTTCAGTCTTGAATAAATCTCTCTTGCAGTTATCATTCTTTAGAGGGAGAGAGAAGGAGGATTTGAGAGAGAATTCATTGTGTGCAAAAATTATATATTCTCTATTTTATATACCATATCCAATAGACATATCTATATATTTATAGAGTTAGGATTTATGTTAAAATATTATTTAATTACTTACCAGCCATCAAATAACATTTATTACCTTTAATAAACCCCATTCCACCAAATAATTATATTATTAAATTTTTTTTCATGGCAACTTGTGTAATAAAAAATATTATGTAATGGTGTTGTAAATTAATAGTTATCACTACACACAAAATTTTTATGTACTAACTCCACTAACATTTATTTAATAACCGAATAAATATTATATTCATAAATAAATATTTTATTCATACTCTAGAAAATAAATATTTATTTAATTTATGTGATCAATAAAATTTTAATAAAATTATTCCTTGATCTTGAGAATAATATTTATTTTGTTAATTAAGCACAAATATAATTTAATAAATACCAATGGAAACAATTAGTGTGTGCAACTCAATGATTCTTTCTCATTAGTATTAGGGGGTTTTCCTAAAGTCAAATATTACTTTCTAGTAACGGGTCAAGGAACCAAAGAGATAGAGTTTAATGTCATAATGTCGAAAACCACATACGAATGCTCATTGTGCAATATAATACCTTTATTACAATATCTAATTAAGAAATTTGCACATCTGTGTCACCAACATATATGCTAGATATACCATTCTTTGACTATCTGAAATAAAAACATCGTTACACCATAGATGTGGAATATAATGTGATGTTTATATTCCAATAAAAGGTCCTATATATCAACTTCCATAAATATGTAAGCTAAAATTACTTCCTTGACTTAGTCATGGATGACATATCACTCATGATTCACCCAATGTATCCACCTTATCCATGAACTATTATCATCATGGTTTATGAAAAACATCTATGTACATGAGTTGTAAAATGCATTAATAATAATCTTAAAGTCTAAGGACCATCACAAACACCCATTGATATGAATATATGATGACACCAGAGCATGAAAACTTTATACTGGTGGGTCTATTCTCATAATCTCCCATCTTGAAGATTACTAAGTGTGAAATTCATATGAAGAATATTGATCTGATAATGAGAACTCTTACTTGACAGTCTATGTACTATGTGTTCCATCATAGTATGATATCAAACCATAAATAGTATTTAATAATATCATCATACCACATCAAAGTTATCATCACAGTAGTGAACTTCTATTACCTTATCAATGCGACGTTTACTTTAAGAAATTATTACATTAGAGTCATATAGAACAAAAAATATATATAATAACAAGTTTTATTAATATTCAATAAATAGACTATTCTTATAATAAAAGTAAAACTAGTTGGTCTTAGGGAATAAAATCCAACAAACTCCCACTTGGACTAGAGAAAACTACCTATGACCTTAAGTATACTAAAACTAACATGGTAATCATGTTTCCACTGATTCAAGGATTTAGTCAATGGTTCTGCCACATTTTATTCCTTGGAAATACTGCTCACTACAACTTCACCTCTCTAAGAAAAATCCCTCAATTTATGATAATTCTGAATTATTTGCTCTATCCACTGATGTGACCCTGGATCTTTTGAAAGAGATACCACTACAAAATTATCAAAATATAGTGTGATATGATCTTTATTACTATGTACCACATCAAACTATTGGAAAAGTTGTTCATACATACTACTTATTATGTTGTATCAGAAACTGCAATATACTTAGTCACTACTGTAGAATATGGAACTAAAACCTTCTTTGAGATCTTCCATCTCACATCACCTCTATTCAAAGTGAATATGTATCCTATTTGTTATTTCAGGTCATCTTGACCTGTTTAGAAACTATAATCAGCATATATTTTAATGACTAGTTCCTCATATTGTCCATAAACTAAGAACATATACCTAGTATGACTCAGATACTTAATGATATTCATGACTACCATCCAATAGAGGTCACTTAGATCAACTTGATATATTCCTACCAAACTTAATGCATAGGCGACATCTAGAATAATACATAGAATATCATACATGATTCAACCAATCACTAATGAATATAGAATCCTTATCATTCTGTTTCTTTCCTTATGTGTCCAAGGAAACATTTTCCTAGAAATATGAATTTCATGTGATGCTGTAAAAAATACCCTTTTGGATTATTCCATACTGAATCTCTTCAGTATTTTGTTAAAGTATGTACTTTTTCTTTAGTCGATCAACCACTTTGATCTATCACAATGGATATTGATCCCATGAATATATGCTTCCTTTCCCAAGTCCTTCATATAGAATCATTTATTCAACCAATCCTTATCAAACTGTAAGACTACTATTTCATTTTCAATGAGTAATATGTCATAAACATATACTATGAAGAAAATGATTGAACTTCCAATAAATCATTTATATACACACAACTCACATTCGTACTTTTTGAAACCAAATTCTATTATAGACTCATCAAAAATAATGTTCCATGACATGTATTCTTTATTTAATCGATAGATGGAGCTTTTCAACTTGAATATCTTGTTGGAATACTTTGGATCCACAAACCCTTCTGGTTGTTTGATATAGACATCTTTTTTAAGGTTCCCGTTAAGGAAAAATATTTTGACATCCATTTTACAAATCTCATTATCATGTAAAGTCATAATGGAAACTCGAATTATGATGGATTTCTGCATTACAACTCATGAAAAAAAAATTTCATAGTCAATTCCTTGACATTGTTTAAACCCTTTTGCAACTATTCATGCCTTATAAGTACCGACTTGTCCTTCCATGTTTAGTTTCGTCATAAATACCCATTTTCATTCAAATGTATTTACATATATTTCAAGGTATAAAAATATATGGACTTGGTTTTGGTACTGGGTATAAGGCCCCAGCCTTAAACCTTACTTAATATTGAATTAAATGAATGATTCACATCAAGGATCTTTTCAGGTTTAGAGTTTTAGAGAATTAGGAAATAACTATTACAACTCAAAAGAATACAAAGTAGAAACTTCTACGAAGTTTCCATAAAATAAAAACTCATAAAAAGAAACATTTCTAGTTCCATGTTTCAGGTAGCATGACTTTCCCTTGATCGCATCCTTGACACTATTCCACATTAAGTCCTGTGAAAAACATTTCAAAAACTTGGGATGATCATAAAAATATCAGTAAGGGATACACAAAGAATGAAAACAGTTAGTTTCTCAAAACAACAAGTAAACCATGTATACTTTATCAAAGTAATACTTTTCACCTTTTCAAAGTAGTAACAACTCTTCACTGAATAAAAGTTCATTACTTACCCTTCTGTAACCATAAGATTACCATAAAACCCATATAAGGATCACATAACATATAAAGGTAACTTGGGACATAAACATACTTAAGTGGAATAAACATACGGTAGACTTCCACACATACTTAATGGAATAGCCATACGGCCGACTTCCACACATACTTAATGGAATAGCCATACGGCTGACTTCCATACCCAATGCATTGGAGGTTATAACATAACCACCTGTCTTGATATACACGGCACCACCCGTCAAATGTCCATGTACCATTATAAAATTATAACACATAAAACCAATATAAAAGAATGATAAAATTTCCACATTTCAATCACAATATTTAATTTAAATATATTTACATAATAGAATCCTTTATCAAAACCATTTTCAATACCAAAATACATAAAAGAGTACATGGCATTTATTTTATTTTAAAAACATTACGGCTTGTTGAGGAAGCCAAATATCAAATAATACTCGCGGCAGCGAAAAAGGTTGTTGTCACCGCGTACGTTAAAAGAAACATTCCTTTTTTCATTTAGCAAAACACTTCGCAGAAAAAGATTCTTTTTTTTTATAAA
The DNA here is from genome assembly GCA_963277665.1 of Viscum album. Lineage (NCBI taxonomy): Eukaryota > Viridiplantae > Streptophyta > Magnoliopsida > Santalales > Viscaceae > Viscum > Viscum album. The sequence continues at coordinate 130,999,336 of OY728163.1, forward strand.
AGTAAAAGTCAAAGGGGTTTATACACCATATAAAAGAAAGTTGTGTATAAAACAAAATATGCCTCAATGAAAGGAGATTGAGACGAAGTCCCTTACAAAGACAGTATCCTTAGATTAAGGATAAATCAATTATATAATTATGTGTGACAAACGAATACACCAAATATAAGTGGATAATAAGTGTAAAGAAATCAGATGTTGTTCAAACATATTCATAGAACGACATATTCAAGGAGTACAAGCTTATCCCAAAGAATCCAAATTGGGTTAAGAAGTTCCCTTGTAAAAATTTGACGGCCTAACGACGTCACTACAAAATTCAGAAAATGAGTTGATGAGAGATAAAAAGGGTATCTCATCACTTGGACATAAAATCTAAATCAATAAGGATATAGAAGAACATATCCCAAAATAATATTAAGTGAATTAAAAGACATAACAAAAGAAGTCTTTTACAAAAAGAGGAGGGTGAAAGGTTCCCTTACCGACATGGGTATCTTTCGAGACATGCACCCCGTGAAAGAAGGACAATAAAACATTGATGTAAATACTCATATATGAAAGTATATTACACAATGAGTAAAATAATGGGCAGTACATACACCACTCAAAGAAAATTGTGGAAAATGTTGCATAAATCACACGTGAATAAAAGTGAGATGAAAAATCCCTTACGAAAACTCGGCAGCCTAACGACGCCACTTAAAACTTCCAAAATGGATTGATGAGGTAAAATAGGGTCTCTCATCATATTAAAATAATGTTTACAGAAATAGGAATATATAATAACATCCCCCAACATAACAAAGAGGAGCTTAAAAGAAGTTACATAAAAAAGAGTACTTTAAAAGAAAGAGAGAGGTTAGATCTCTTACGAAAATTCAGCAGCCTAACGGCGCCACTCAAAACTTCCAAAATGGTTTGATGAGAGAGAATAGGGTATCTCATCATATGAACATAAAAATTATAGTAAGAGTAATATAAAAGAACATCCCAATCACAAGAAAGATGAGCTTAAAAGGAATGACATAAAAGGGTGTACTTAAAAGAAAGAGAGGAGTAAGATCCCTTACCTTGGGTCCGACTTGACTCGAACATTCTTTAACATCCTGAATAATAAACTTGAGTTAATTTCTACTTTCTTAATAGCCTTTTTCAAGGTCATTATTCCATTTATATCAATTATTGACATGTAATAAACATTATGTAATCATTTAAGTTAATAATGTTTGATTTGTTGATATTTGGTTCTTAAGTCAAAAGTGGACTTCTTACAATTACATGTTGTTCGTGTGGTCAATGGTTCATTATATCCAGAATTATATTCATGATTTTGATATCATATATATCATATATATCCATAATATACATGTATTTATAATATTACATAATCATTTAGAGGTAATAAATGAAATGCACCGTTCATGGAGACGGTAAGCCGTACGTACGCATGAACACTACTTTCATTTCTTTGTCATATTAATGGAATTAAAACTAAATGAGAGGTATGTATATTTTAATTCCAGAATTATATTCATAATTTATATGTAACATACATTATATATATTCATTATAAATATGTACTTATAATAGTACATTACATTGGGAGATAAGAAATGAAATGCACCGTTCATGGAGACGGTAAGCCGTACGTACGCATGAACGCTACTTTCATTTCTATCTGATACATTAATGGAAAGAAATAATAATGATATAGAGGTATATTATAATTCCAGTATAAAATCATATATAATAACTATAAATCCATCCTTTATACGTCCCACGTATGGAATTAACGAATCACATCACTTTGAGGGGGCGGTAGTCCGCACTTCCTTAAATAATTATATCGCGTTTACCCATAATGGAAACCATAAAGGTATGCCATAAATGAAAAAATATAGAAGCTTAAGAAAAACATAAACATATTATATATCATATATAAATATAGTGACATCTTAATGGCCACCTTTGAAGGTGTTATATGAGTGTTGAACAATCATCGTTTCGTGAGGCAGAAATTCGCCATCCACGGAAACAGTATGTTATTTAACCATTAGATGTAGGTGTGTGTAAGTGTAGCTCGAATACTTCTTATAAAAACATCCTAGTATATTTAAGATACTGTATTTGTTACAAAAGAAATGAATAAAAAGAGTTTAGGGGGTTGGAGAGGCAAAATAAAACAAAAGGACTCAAGTGAAGACATTACCTTAAAATCGGGTAACTCCCTTTGGTTTGAGCTCAAAGGCTTCCGTGGGAAGACTTCTGCCCAAAGTGAGGCTTCAAGGAGTAATATAGGGAAGTGGAGAGACAAAATGGGCAGATGTTGTCCGAGCCAAAGGCTTTGGGAGTGTGGGTAAGGAGGTAGAGGTGGGGGCCTTTTATAAGAGGAGAGGAGGGGCACTCTTGTAAAGTTACAAAAGGTTACTTTATTTCCAAAAGAGTTTCGGATTTAAAAGGTCCCAAATTGATTTATTTTGAGGATAAGGTTATAAGGGTTCTAACTCCACTCATCCAATAGGTTTTGGACATGTTTAGGACTTAGATATTACATTATCTTTCCATTTTATTTAAATCGTTAAATAATGAGGTCATCGCTGCATCATCATGATGTCATAAATAATTTAATTTATTTAATGTCTAAAAAATTATAAAAAAACTACTATGATGTAGGAAATATGTTTATATTTCCAATGACTATTTATAGTCAAAAATAGGACTTGTATAACCCCATTTAAAAAATGTTTTAGTAAAACATCTCATGTTTGTGTCATTTTTACTTTAACATTAAATAAAAAGATATTTATGTCATTTTCCAACCAAAGTGGCTCCATGGGGTCCCCAAGTTGACACATGGATTGTCCGGGTCGGCCATGACACATCCAATGAGGGTAGGACATGTGTCTAGGTCATTTCATTTTATTAATACATTATTCTTACCTTAAACTACACTAATTACCTCTAATCGCGATTAAAAACTTAATAAGTTACTATTCACCAAAAAAATTATTTTAATCCCATTGAACCACATTTTACTTCTTAATGACAACCATGTATGTTGGATTTTTGAAATTCAAAACACAATGATGGAAAAATTTCATTTAAACAGGAAATCAGTTTTTATAAGTACCACTTAGTGGTTTCACTATTCATCAAAAATTGAAGTTTTTCAGAAAATTACCAAAAATTCACCCTAAGTTATATTTGATATTCCGAATTCAAAAATGAAGTCTATTTTACAAAATTCAAAACATATAAGTCAAATTAATTAATTTAATAATTAATTCCCGCTGTCAGAGCAAATAGTGCGTTTTTATGAAATAATAAGTATCAAAAGATTGACACTAGTTTAAGTCTGATTTTAAAGTGAAATTAATTCCAACGACCACTATTGGATTTAATGGTAAAAATATATTCTAATTTCACTTTAAAACCAATTCAAAAGATAATCTAATCATATAAATAAATTAGATTAAAAAGAGGTTTTGAATTAAAATACAACATTTTACACTATTCATTAAAAAATAAAATTTATCGGAAAGATACCAAAAATTTACACAAAGTAAATTTTGATGTCCCGATTCATAAGAAGATGTTTATTTGGTCCAATAGAATTTATAAGAGTGATAAAAACTATATTTAATGATGGTTCTCCATCAAAAGGCGATAAGTGAACCTTTAGTGAAAACTAGAGCATATACGCCTAAAATTGAATTCTTTCCGTATTTTATGCCTTTATCTTTTATTGGATAAATGTAAGAACATTTAAAAACATATATAATCATATTTTAGTTATTTCTATCCATTACCACCAATACAACGGCTACATGTTAACTACCATTTAAAATAATATTATTTTATTATTAGAGTGCAACGTAAGATTCCCAAGAAACTCGTTGTTGCGTGTTGGGTACGCCATCGAGCATAGCATCCCCTTTAAAGTCATATTAATATTTTATTCACAAATATGGATAAATGTGAAAATTTCATACTCTTTATTTACCTTGGGTGTTACATCCTTCCCCCCTTTTGGGAATTGTGTCCTCGCAATTTTAAAATTGGGCGCGGAAACATCCTTGAAAGTCCCACATCGGAACAAGAGTTGGTAAAACAATCACTTTAAAATAAAGGGAGAGAAGTATAGAGGTCACCTGAGTTAACCCATACTATGATTCCAAGTAGGAAAATATGGATATGGAAGAAAAAACAAAGGGCCATGTTTTGATGGAGAGTGATAGTAAACATGTCTAGGAGAAAGTTAACCATAAGAAAATCACAAACTTGTGATGGGTTAAACGGTATTCGATTCCCCAGTAGGAAAAGTTAATAGACAAAATTTTTGTTCTAAGTTACTTTTTATTGAGGAATTTATTCATAAGGAAACATAATTACTTATCATGTTGGCTTTCAACTTTTACTAGATTCCTTAATCAAACTCATATTTTCTCCAAAAGATGAGTATTTAGGGAGACTTGTTCACATTAAGAGTACTATAATCAACTTCTAGAAAATCACCTAATCCACAATAGAGAACTATATACTTCCCATGTCTTTAGACACTAAACAAAACCAAAACCAAAAAGGTTAGTACAAGATCAGATAATCCAGAAAAGGATAACCCTTTATAAAAAGAAAATATTTTCTTAATCTCCAAAATTTTTCCAACAAAACCCAAAGTTCAACGAGGACTATTTGATAATCAATTTGTCCATAAAATTCTTCAAAGTAAACCAAACTAAGATTGAAACCCAAATATTTGAAGGATTTAGTCACATAGTCTTCCAACTTAAATCGCAACATTTATCTCCAAACAACATCAGTTGCTCCTAAAGTCTTGTATTGAAAAGTAATTAACCTAATCACATATACTCCATGATAGGTTAATCATTTTCATAAATAACACAAAATCAACTTACTCTTAATTCATAAATTTATATAACTAAAAAGAATCAGTTAAACTAACCAGGGACTTCACATAGTCCAGTGGTAGGCGATAAATACCAGTCGCACTTTGGTTGTGGGTTCGATTCCCATAGCTTTGTCTGATGCGACGGTCAAACAGTCTGTGTGTTGTCCTTTTTCCGATACTATATAATTCTCAAATCATTACCAAAAAAGAGATAAAATCATCAAAAATGATCATAACATATTTTAACCTCAAGTTTAATTCAGGCCTTTCATTTTCCATCAAATCATAGAGTAACCCACAATTACCTAAAAAGTAAGGATCATATAAACCCTAATGGTTACCTTTATAATTATTACCTGAACTTCCACATCGATTGGTCATCTCGTACATGATGCATTAAAGATCATACCAAGGTTCAAGTTGTTGATCATGACTCCTTGATAGTTGGTTTAGAACAACCGCGAGTTTCCTCATTGAATCCCCCATTTCAACCAGTCTCTTAATCAGAGAACCACCACAGTTTTCTTTAAACCTATTGTCAATTTTGTTCCTGCTAGATCCATCCATTAACTAAAAATAGAAATGTCAGTGTGAGTATATCAACAAAACCATCATGTACTAATGAGGAAGATAACCACTAAGATATACTTACTTATTCACTTTATCTAAAACTAGGACTCTTTCTGAAATCCTAACCATTATGGAAATGTCACTTATGCCTAGAGAATACACTAACCTCTAAAGTTATCTAAACCGACCTTTGATACCAACTATAAGGCCCCAGCCTTAAACCTTACTTAATATTGAATTAAATGAATAATTCACATCGAGGATCTTTTCAGGTTTAGAGTTTTAGAGAATTAGGAAATAACTATTACAACTCAAAAGATTACAAAGTAGAAACTTCTACTAAGTTTCCATAAAATAAAAACTCATAAAAAGAAACATGTCTAGTTCCATGTTTCAGGTAGCATGACTTTCCCTTGATCCCATCCTTGACACTATTCCACGTTAAGTCATGTGAAAAACATTTCAAAAACTTGGGATGAGAATAAAAAGCTTATTAAGGGATACACAAAGAATGAAAACTATTAGTTTCTTAAAACAACAACTAAACCATGTATAATTTATCAAAGTAATACTTTTCACCTTTTCGAAGTAGTAAAAACTCTTCACTGAATAAAAGTTCATTACTTACCCTTCTATAACCAAAAGATTACCATAAAACCCATATAAGGATCACATAACATATAAAGGTATCTTGGGACATAAACATACTTAAGTGGAATAACCATATGGTCGACTTCCACACATACTTAATAGAATATCCATACAGTTGACTTCCACACATACTTAATGGAATAGCCATATGGCCAACTTCCATACCCAATGCATTGGAGGTTAAAACGTAACCACCCGTCTTGGTATTCACAGCACCACCCGTCATATGGTTTATCACGTAACCACCCGTCAAATGTCCAAGTACCATTATAAAATTATAACACATAAAACCAATATAAAAGAATGATAACATTTCCACATTTCAATCACAATATTTAATTTAAATATATTGACATAATAGAATCCTTTATCAAAACCATTTTCAATACCAAAATACATAAAAGAGTACATGGCATTTATTTTATTTTAAAAACATTACGGCTTGTTGAGGAAGCCAAAGATCAAATAATACTCACGGCGGCGGAAAAGGTCATTGTCACCGCGTACGTTAAAAGAAACATTCCTTTTTGTCGTTTATCAAAACTCTTCGTAGAAAAAAGATTCCTTTTGTATAAAAGTAAAAGTCAAAGGGGTTTATACACCGTATAAAAGAAAGTTGTGCATAAAATGAAATATGCCTCAATGAAAGGAGATTGAGACGAAGTCCCTTACAAATACGGTATCCTTAGATTAAGGATAAATCAATTATATAATTATGTGTGACAAACGAATACACCAAATATAAGTGGATAATAAGTGTAAAGCAATCAGATGTTATTCACACATATTCATAGAACGACATATTCAAGGAGTACAAGCTTATCCCAAAGAATCAAAATTGGGTTAAGATGTTCCCTTGCAAAAATTTGACGGCCTAACGGCGTCACTACAAAATTCAGAAAATGAGTTGATGAGAGATAAAAAGGGTATCTCATCACTTGGACATAAAATTTAAATCAATAAGGATATAGAAGAACATAACCCAACATAATATTATGTGAATTAAAAGACATAACAAAAGAAGTCTTTTACAAAAAGAGGAGGGTGAAAGTTTCCCTTACCGACATGGGTATCTTTCGAGACATGCACCCTGTGAAAGAAGGACAATACAACATTGATGTAAATACTCATATATGAAATTATATTACACAATGAGTGAAATAATGGGCAGTACATACACCAATCATGTCACAATTAATGATAATTATTTAATCCCAAAAAATTCTAAATAAATTCTCATGATGTAGATAATTTTGTTAGCTTTCTGGAGACTATTCATGTTCGAAGTTTTATGATGTTTATCACTAAGTTAGAATTATTATACTTATAAGATTTAAGAGAGTGAAATGTTGTCACTTTCTTTGGTTTTAATAATAATTAAATTATTTTCATGGTCAAAAGTCCATAAAATGAATCTAATCCGACCCTTAGTTGATATGGGTTTACTTTTAGCCATCAAATAGAATTTTGGCATGTGTTAGGGTAATTTTATAATATTATATTTACCCTTAATTACCCGATTTACCTTTAACTATGGTAAATAAAATTTTCCGTAGTTACTATTCATAATTCCCAAAAATAAAAAGTAGCCTATTAACATAATTTGGGGTTCGTTTGGCTTGTTATAGTATGTTTATTAACCTTATAGTGTAAGAACACAAGAAGACACGGTAAAAGTAAAATTATTTAACTTAATGTTAAATCTAAATGATAAGGTTAAAATAGGAACCTAAACTTGTCTAAATTCTATTGGATGAGAGGATTTCGACCAATCCCCACTTTAGCTTCGAAATAAATCAATTTGGAGCTATTTAAAACCGAATTTGACTTTATAATAAAATAATAGTTTTAGTTATTCCAAAGGTACCCCTCTCCTCCCTTATAAAAGGGAACCTCCTCCCTCTCTTCCTCACACAAATTTGAGCCTTCAAGCTCGTCCAACCTCTACCAAATTCTCTTCTCCACTTTCCTAGAAACATCCTAGAGGTTCCGGTCTTCTTCAAAGACCCATTTTAGTGCCCTAAAATGAGGTCTCAAAGAAGCACTTCAAAGAAGAGGTAATGTCCGTTACCGATTCTTTCATCTTTATTTCTTCTTCAACTTCTTCTTCTTAGGTTGTTTCATTATGAAGTAATAACATAAGTATCACTAATATACTGATATGTCATTATAAGTATGAAACAACCCTATTTCACCATCTATCCATCCTACGGAAAAAGAAGTCACCGCGCGTGCGTACGCACGGAATACTGTCTCCACGCCGTGGTGTAATCTATTTTCCACCACCACCTTACATGGATGGGTATAATGGTGTAAAGAATAACTATACATAGTTATTAGAACATCATATTGATTCTGATATATTGTATCATCCACTCCAATTCAATTCAATAATTATGGAAATGATATCATCGCTCGTGCATACGTTCGGACTACCGTCTCCACGACGCGATGAGATTCATTCTCCATGTTAACCATTTAAGAATGATTATAAAGTATATATAAGAAATAATAATGAAATATATGACATTATAAAGCTACTGGATTTATGTGTATATATAGGTATGTCATCTACTTAATTCCACTCAATTCAATAACGAAAAGAAAACATCGTTCATGCGTACGTACGGCCTACCGTCTCCATGAACGGTGTATTTCTTTCCCTTTATCGATCCATTATATATATGTATATTCTGAATATATATTATATATAAATAATGTTTTATATTCTATAATTAAGTAATAATGATCTAAGTAATCATATGAATAATTACAAGTTAAAACACGAACGATAAGTGAGAGGATTTTACCCAAAACGCTACTTTAACATGAATTTACAAAAGAATGGGTAATATAAAGTCATAAGTGAACCATATATGATATCATAACAATAAGTATGATTCTGGAATAAGTCAATAACATTATTTAAATCATTATACAGGAGTTTCGGACACTTACGAAGCAAATCAGACCTAAGGTAAGGGAAAATATCACAATCTCATTTTTATCTGAGATTGTTTATACTTTGGTATTTACTGGGGTGTATTTTATCATCCACATCCATGTTTGCTCAATATTTAATTTTATTTCCATACACCTACAATTTTTTAAATCCAATTTTACCCTTCGGTGAGTTTTTAGTAAAAGATATGAAAGTAATATTTTGTCATTTTTCGTACAAGGTACTTTTTGACTTTTCCGACAAAAGTACGAGAAGAATGTTTTTTTTAACTTATACGGCATGAATGGATTTTAAAAAAATTATTTCAAAGAAGCTTCCTTTACAAGTTTTCAAGTTTATTTTTAATCAACTTCTTTTAGTTTATAATTGTATGACATGTTAAGAAAAGAAATTGTTTTTAAATTAGAAAGGATATTTTCCTCAAGAATGGAGTTCAAGTGTTTTATCGAAATTATTTTCCATATAAGATAGTAAAGTGTTCTGTTTCTATCCCTATTATTACATAGATTTTATTATGTTGTGATGGAAATATTTTTATGAATTCCTTTACCTTATATGAATTGTTTTATGATGTCACGATGTTAAAGATTCCCATTTTTATTACATGGGTTATGCTATGATGTATGGTTTATGATTTTGTGGCACACATAAGAATGGTATCATTATGAGATGGGTGGGACCTATATCTCCCTCCAATGTATTGGGTAAAGATTTTATATCTCATGAGATAGACATGGCTAGAATGGTAGGTTATACCGGTTCAGGAAAACAGGACTGAAACGAGGGTGACTCGATTCAGAAAGGGACTTTGTCCACTAAGATAGTCTTAGAAATGGGTCTTGACTAACAAGAAATGATTCTATATGATTATGTGTGCATGACACAAAGTTTAATGTTTTATTTTATGATTATTTTCATTACATTTCACTGCCATGAGTTATCCCAGATTATGAAATTATGATATCTTTTACAGGTTAAGATTTCCAAAATTTATGTGCTTATGTATATGATGTGATTGATATTTCTTTTGTTTACCCATACTGAGAATTTGAGATCACCCTTTTATGATTACTTTTCCCCAGGATATAAAGAAAGGTTTTTGGTATAAAAAAAAGGAAGATCTTTATGGGATATGTTGAAGATCTTTCACCAGGATTAGAAGATTATATTCCGAGTTTCCAAAGACACTAAACTATTACGATCCTTGTGTGTGTGTTTTTGTTATGTACTAAGTATTCCGCAAATGTAATGTAATGTCCATGTACGTCAAGTTTCGGGTCTCTACAGTTGGTATCAGAGGAATGGTTTAGTCAACCTTTGGAAACTAGGATGTGAGAACTTTAGTGAGATTCCTAGAGATATTTCTAAGGTATGTCTAGGGATGTCTCTAAGGTTAAGTATACATATAGGTTATAGTCCTAGAATTGCGCTAAAGATCTTAGAATTTAACCTAAGATGTTAGATATTAAGGGTACTCCCCCTTTTATTATGTTGTTTTCCCTAGCATGATTTTTTCCTCTCACACTATTCTTTTTGGATTTTAGAAAATGGATGGAAACAAGATGATTCACGATAATGGAGGATATGACGGACAATGGAATGATATTCTTCATGAGCAACCAAATGAAATGGGATTTGGAAGTCTAAACATCATTATTATGCCGAATCAGAAATCTCATAATATGATCAATAAAGTAAAATTTGGTAAGTTTCCTGACTCGGCTAATAAGAGAAAGATGGAGTTTCATGATGATCATAGAGGAAAGAAAGTTCAATTTCTCCTATGTAAATCATGTGGGAAGAGGCATCAAGGAGAATGTTTCAAAGGAACTGGAAGATGCTTTGGGTGTGGAAAAGAAGGACACAAAGCCAGTAAGTGCAAAGGAAAAGGTTCAGTTAACACTAGGGATGAGGATAATGGTATTGCTACGACATCAACAATGGTTAAATGTTTTAAATGTTGAATGTACGGGCATTATGCAAACCAATTCCCTAAGGGAAAGTCTCATGAATAGAATCAGCATGGTCGTATGGGTAGTATTTATGTTGATGATGATGAAGAGACTACAAATGATATGTGAGATGAAAGAATTGTTGAAGCTCGGTCAATGGTTTAAGAATGTAGTGGAATGATGACATGTTTATCATGTGTAATGTTGTATAAGTAATCTCATGGCACTATGGAATAAAGAGACATCTAAGGATTGTTACACTGTTGTCTTTCCTTGAGTTTTGAAAGTGTATGATTAATGGTACCAGTATCCATGAAAGGTTATTTAGATATTTTTGGAATGTAGATGATATGCGCATAATGAAGGGATAAGATGATAATGAGATGTTTGATTGTATTCATGAGCTCATAATTGATATAAAGACTACGTGATATAATGGTTTGAGTATAAATAATTTTGAGGATTTTGGTTTGTGGAAAGTGTTAACTTTTAACTGCATTCATGTTTTCACTATGGTTCAATGGGTATTCATTCTTCAAGAGAATACATGATTAAGGTATTCACATGTTTGTAATTTGACCAACAAGATATATCTTATGATATATGGGGGATAAATTATGACGTTCACATGATTGTTCTATGACATTTCAAGTAATCATTTTCTTTATACTATGAGCTTGGACCGAAGTATTTTAGATAAGCCTAAATATTGGAATGGATTATGTTGGACATAAGTTAGGATAAAACGTTTTTCGATATTATTGATGAGATGTTATAGTAATATAGCTTTAGAAAAAGGACAACCTGCAGGACGGGCGACAGCCCATCGCTTCGGACAAGGCTGTGGGAATCGAACCCACAACCAAAATGCGACTGGCCTTTATCGCCTACCACTGGCCTACAGGAAGTCCCTGGTTAGTAGAAACTAGTTTTATTTTATTAAGCGGTATGATATATGAAGTATAAGTTCATTTTTAGAACCATATAAGATTAACCATAAGATGGACTTATAACTTTTTCTAACCTTTTGTTTGAAAGAGATGGAATGACCCATCATTTTATCACATGATCTTCTAACACATCACGAATGACAAATTCAACTTCATTTTTTTAAGAGATGAAGTGGAAATTGTCCAAAGAACGACCAACGGTGAGACTATACCGAAATAACGAAAGTATTTCTTCTAATTCCAACTTCATCAACTTTAGGGAAATGATCTTGAAAACCAAAAATGTTGTCCTAGTGCTCTTATATCCGATGAACCAGATGGTACCCTAGATCATCACAAATTTATGGCTTTGCGATTGTTGGCTTTTTCATAGCCATGTTCTCTACCACTCTCCATCAGAACATGATGGTTAGATTTCTCTTCCATATCCATATTTTCACCTATGTGGAAACCCAGTGATTAGTTTATTTGGGTAACCATTACGTTTCATACGTTTGTTTTTAAAGATTGGTTTTGGGTATTCCTTTTTACGATGTGGGTTTCTATTAAAGAAACTTTCGAGTAGTAAACCATTTATAACCCCGACGAATTTCGAGGGAGAAATTCATTTTAAGGGGGGTAGAACATAACACCCCGAGATTTTATGAAAAATATTCTTTTTAATTTCATTAATGTCTTGTGTTATACGCTACACCAAAAGGAGCTTTCACAACACGCATCCTTGACTTTCCTTGCATTACACGCAATCACGACCTTCCTCGATAGCGTGTGTAGTACACAAAAATGAGCTTCACTAAACAACAATATGCTATTAAAATATTATTAAAACTAGCCGTTATGAATAGTAATAACCACTTTTTGAAATTTTGTAAATTTTATTTTTCAAAATGAACTTCATTTTTGGATTAGGAATATCGAAATTAGCTTAGGGTGAAATTTTGGTAATTTTCGGATAACTTTCATATTTTGATGAATAGTGGAAATTACTAAATTTTAATTAAAAACAACTTTTTCAATCGAAATAATTAATAGTGATAAATTATTAATTTTAGTGGTTTTAAAGTATATTTAGAATATATTTTTACAATTTAATACAATGAGGGTCATTGGATGTAATTTCACATTTAAACCAGTTATAAACAAGTTTCAATCTTTTGATAGTTATTATCTCTTAAAAACACGCTATTTGTTTTGACGACGGGAATTAATTTTTAAATTAGTTAATGCAACTGATATGTTTTTAATTTGGTAAAATAGACATCATTTTTGAGTTCATAATATCAAATATGGCTTAGGCCTAATTTTTGGTATTTTTCTGAAAACTTTCAATTTTTGATGAATAGTGAAACCACTAAGTGGTAGTTAAAAAAACTGAATTGTTCATAAAACTTAATTTTACCGCTTCTGTGAGTGGAATTTCAAAACTCCGAGAGACACGGTTGATGTCAGTAAGTAAAATGTGGTTCAATGAGATGAAAATAATTTTTTGGTGAATAGTAACTTTTTACTTTTTTCTACCACGGTTAAATGTAAATAGGGTAATTAAGGGTAGAAATGATATTATTATTACCCTAACACATGTCCTAATTCTATTGGACAAGTGTAATTCGACCAAAAACAAACTTAGGAATAAAATATGACCATTTAGGCCCACTTGGATTAGATTATGACATTTATTATTAATTTATTTAAAGAAGGGTTAAAATAGTTAAAATCAATGTTTAATAACTAAATCATATTTAATATAGTGTTATACATAAGATAAATTCGACTATAAATATTCATTAGAAAGCTAAAAAGATTTCCGGCATAATGGTATTTTATTTGTAATTTTCAGACATTAAATAATTTAATTTATTTATGACACAACGATGATGCAGAAATTATCTTATTAATGAAATATTGACATATTTGATGTTATAAATACCCCAATAAATATAATTTGAGACTTTTTATGAATTAAACTAATTTTATAGGTTAATATGACATGTTATTATTGATTTAATTAACTTTTTTCGAACTTATCATTCTGTTATGATTTTTACAAAAATCAATTACTAAATAGTGTCAAAATTGACATTAAATAGTTTTTAAAACAAATATTATATTATTAATTGTTATTTTATTCCTAAAAATCTAAGGTTAGGCCAAATGACTTAGATAAGGTTATATATATTAATAATTAACAACTTGGGGTTCGTTTGTCTTGTTATAGTAAGTTTATTAACCTTATAGTGTAAGAACACAAGAAGACACGGTAAAAGTAAAATTATTTAACTTAATGTTAAATCTAAATGATAAGGTTAAAATAGGAACCTAAACTTGTCTAAATTCTATTGTATGAGGGGATTTCTACCAATCCCCACTTTAGCTTCGAAATAAATCAATTTGGAGCTATTTAAAACCGAATTTGACTTTATAATAAAATAATAGTTTTAGTTATTCCAAAGGTACCCCTCTCCTCCCTTATAAAAGGGCACCTTCTCCCTCTCTTCCTCACACAACATTGAGCCTTCAAGATCGGCAAACCTCTACCAAATTCTCTTCTCCACTTCCCTAGAAACATCCTAGAGGTTCTGTTCTTCTTCAAAGACCCATTTTAGTGCCCTAAAAGGAGGTCTCAAAGAAGTACTTCAAAGAAGAGGTAATGTCCGTTACCGATTCTTTCATCTTTATTTCTTCTTCCACTTCTTCTTCTTAGGTTGTTTCATTATGAAGTAATAACATCAGTATCACTCATATACTGATATGTTATTATAATTATGAAACAACCCTATTTCACCATCTATCCATCCTACGGAAAAAGAAGTCACCGCGCGTGCGTACGCACGGAATACCGTCTCCACGCCGTAGTGTAATCTATTTTCCACCACCACCTTACATGGATGGGTATAATGGTGTAAAGAATAACTATACATAGTTATTAGAACATAATATTGATTCTGATATATTTTATCATCCACTCCAATTCAATTCAATAATTATGGAAATGATATCATCGCTCGTGCGTACGTTCGGACTACCGTCTCCACGACGCGATGAGATTCATTCTCCATGTTAACCATTTAAGAATGATTATAAAGTATATATAATCAATAATAATTAAATATATGACATTATAAAGTTACTGGATTTATTTGTATATATATGTATTTCATCTACTTAATTCCACTCAATTCAATAACGAAAAGAAAACAGCGTTCATGCGTACGTACGGCCTACCGTCTCCATGAACGGTGTATTTCTTTCTATTTATCGATCCATTATATATATGTATATTCTGAATATATATTATATATAAATAATGTTTTATATTCTATAATTAAGTAATAATTATCTATGTAATCATATGAATAATTACAAGTTAAAACACGAACGACAAATGAGACGATTTTACCCAAAACGCTACTTTAACATGAATTTACAAAAGAACGGGTAATATAAAGTCATAAGTAAACCATATATGATATCATAACAATAAGTATGATTCTGGAATAAGTCAATAACATTATTTAAATCATTATACAGGAGGTTCGGACACTTACGAAGCAAATCAGACCTAAGGTAAGGGAAAATATCACAGTCTCATTTTTATCCGAGATTGTTTATACTTTGGTATTTATTGGGGTGTATTTTATCATCCACATCCATGTTTTCCCAATATGTAATTTTATTTCCATACACCTACAATTGTTTAAATCCAATTTTACCCTTTGGTGAGTTTTTAGTAAATGATATGAAAGGAATCTTTTGTCATTTTTCGTACAAGGTACTTTTTGACTTTTCAGACAAAAGTACGAGAAGAATGTTATTTTAACTTATACAGCATGAATGGATTTTAAAAAAAATATTTCAAAGAATCTTCCTTTACAAGTTTTCAAGTTTATTTTTAATCAACTTCTTTTAGTTTATAATTGTATGACATGTTAAGAAAAGAAATTGTATTTAAAGTAGAAAGGATATTTTCCTCAAGAATGGAGTTCAAGTGTTTTATCAAAATTATTTTCCATCTAAGATAATAAAGTGTTTTGTTTCTATCCCTATTATTACATGGATTTTATTATGTTGTTATTGAAATATTTTTATGAATTCCTTTACCTTATATGAATTTTTTTATGATGTTACGATGTTTAAGATTCCCATTTTTATTACATGGGTTATGTTATGATGTATGGTTTATGATTTTGTGGCACACATAAGAATGGTATCATTATGAGATGGGTGGGACATATATCTCCCTCCAATGCATTGGGTAAAGATTTTATATCTCATGAGATAGACATGGCTGGAATGGTAGGTTATACCGGTTCGGTGAAACAGGACTGAAACGAGGGTGACTCGGTTCAGAAAGGGACTTTGTCCACTAAGATAGTCTTGGGAATGAGTCTTGACTAACAAGAAATGATTCTCTATGATTATGTGTTCATGCCACAAATTTTAATGTTTTAATTTATGATTATTGTGATTACATTTCACTTCCATGAGTTATCCCAGATTATGAAATTATGATCTCTTTTACAGGTTAAGATTTCCAAAAGTTATGTGCTTATGTATATGATGTGATTGATATTTCTTTTGTTTACCCTTACTGAGCATTTGACCTCACCCTTTTATGTTTACTTTTCCCCAGGATATAAAGAAAGGTTTTAGGTATAAAAAAAGGGAAGATCTTTATGGGAGATGTTGAAGATCTTTCATCAGGATTAAGAGATTATATTCCGAGTTTCCAAAGACACTAAACTATTACGATCCTTGTGTGTGTTTTTTGTTATGTACTAAGTATTCCGCAAATGTAATGTAATTATCTTAGGGTGAAATTTTGGTGATTTTCGGATAACATTCATATTTTGATGAATAGTGAAAATTACTAAATTTCAATTAAAAACCACTTTTTCAATCGAAATAATTAATAGTGATAAATTATTAATTTGAGTGGTTTTAAAGTATATTTAAAATATATTTTTACAATTTAATAAAATGTTGGTCATTGGATGTAATTTCACATTTAAACCAGTTATAAACAAGTGTCAATCTTTTGATAGTTATTATCTCTTAAAAACACACCTTTTGTTTTGACGACGGGAATTAATTTATAAATTAATTAATGCAACTGATATGTTTTGAATTTGGTAAAATAGACATCATTTTTGAGTTCATAATATCAAATATAGCTTAGGCCTATTTTTTGGTATTTTTCTGAAAATTTTCAATTTTTGATGAATAGTGAAACCACTAAGTGGTAGTTAAAAAACTGAATTGTTCATAAAAATTAATTTTACCGCTTCTGTGAGTAGAATTTAAAAAATCCAAGAGACACGGTTGATGTCAGTAAGTAAAATGTGGTTCAATGAGATGAAAATAATTTTTTGGTGAATAGTAACTTTTTACTTTTTTTTACCATGGTTAAAAGTAAACAGGGTAATTAAGGGTGAAAATGATATTATTATTACCCTAACACATGTCCTAATCCTATTGTACAAGTTTAATTCGACCAAAAACAAACTTAGGAATAAAATATGACCATTTAGGCCCACTTTGATTAGATTAGGACATTTATTATTAATTTATTTAAAGAAGGGTTAAAAGAGTTAAAATCAAAGTTTATTTACTAAAACATTTTTTCCAAGAAGCTTCCTTTAAAAAATTTCATGTTTATTTTTAATCAACTTCTTTTAGTTTAAAGTTGTATGACATGTTAAGAAAGGAAAAATGTTTTTGAATTAGAAAGGATATTTTCCTCAAGAATAGAGTTTAAGTGTTTTATCAAAATTATTTTCCATCTATGATAATAAAGGGTTTTGTTTTTATCCCTATTATTACATTGATTTGATTATGTTGTGATGGAATTATATTTTTATGAATTCCTTTATCTTATATGAATTGTTTTATGATGTTTAAGATTCCCATTTTTATTACATGGGTTATGAAATGATGTATGATTTATGATTTTGTGGCACACATAAGAATGGTATCATTATGAGATGGGTGAGACCTATATCTCCCTCCAATGCATTGGGTAAAGATTTTATATCTCATGAGATAGACATGGATGGAACGGTAGGTTATACCGGTTCAGTGAAACAAGACTGAAACGAGGGTGACTCGGTTCCGAAAGGTACTTTGTCCACTAAGATAGTCTTGGCAATGAGTCTTGACTAACAAGAAATGATTCTCTATGATTATGTGTGTATGCCACAAAGTTTCATGTTTTAAGTTATGATTATTGTGATTACATTTCACTACCATGATTTATCCCATGTTATGAAATTATGCTCTCTTTTGCAGGTTAAGATTTCCAAAATGTTATGTTCTTATGAATATGATGTGATTGATATTTCTTTTGTTTACCCTTACTGAGCATTTTATCTCACCCTTTTATGTTTTATTTTCCCCAGGATATAAAGAAAGGTTTTAGGTAAAAAAAAGGAAGATCTTTATGGGAGATGTTGAAGATCTTTCACCACGATTAGAAGATTATATTCTGAGTATCCAAAGACACTAAACTATTACGATCCTTGTGTGTGTGTTTTTGTTATGTACTATGTATTCTGCAAATGTAATGTAATGTCAATGTACGTCAAGATACGGGTCTCTACAGTTGGTATCAGAGGAAAAGTTTAGTCAACCTTTGGAAACTAGGATGTGAGAACGTTAGTGAGATCCCTAGAGATATTTCTAAGGTATATCTAGGGATGTCCCTAAGGATAATTATACGTATAAGATACAGTCCTAGAACTACGGTAACAATCATAGAATTTAACCTAAGAAGTTAGATATTGAGGATACTCCCCCTTTATAATGTTGTTTTCCCTTGCATGATTTTTTCCTCTCACCCTATTCTTTTTGGGTTTTAGACGATGGCTGGAACCCGAAGGAACCGTGTTGATCAATGCAATGGACAATGCAATGATTTCCATCCTGAACAAACAAATGTTATGGGAGATGGAGTGAAAAATCTTATTGGTATACTTACACAAGCTATGAATCATTCTAGACTTCCAAATGAGCAGAGAAGGGAACAATATTCTATTGAGTCCTTCATGAGGCAACGTCCACCTTCTTTCAGTGGGTCTTCTGATCCACTTGTTGCTGAACAATGGATCAGTACCACTGAAAAGATATTTTCAGTTCTTCAATGTTTTGATCATGATAAAGTCATTTAGCAGTATATCGTTTGGAAGGTGAAGCTGATCAATGGTGAAATCTTATCAAGAATATGAGGCCAAGAGATGAAATTGAGTCCATGGAATGGGACGAGTTCAAGAAATTGTTTTTCAGTAATTACTTCCCTCATATTCTTCGAACAAAGATGGAAAAGGAGTTTCTTGAGCTGAAGCAGAAGGATGATGAATATGTTGGTATATACGAAGCAAATTTTACAAGACTTGCAAGGTATGCATCTGGCATTATCATCCAACCTGAAAGTAAAGTTGATCGATTTTTCAGTGGCTTAAAACCAAGTCTTCGAAGGGAATTAGCTATAAGAGACTTCAGTAGCTATGAAGAAATTTTGCGTTGTGCTATCAAGGTAGAAATGGAAGTTGGTGTTACATATCCATCTCATGGTTTTTACAAGAAACGAAAGATGGAGTTCAAGGAGAAATCTCAGAATAAGGGTGAAAAGAAGATGAATGTTTCCTTATGCACAAAGTGTGGAAAGAAGCATGGTGGAGATTGTCTTAAAGGGACTAGAAAATGTTTTATGTGTGGAAAAGAAGGTCATTGAGCAGCTGATTGTCGAAGTAATGGAAAAAGGGTTTCTAATGATGTGAATAAAGAAAACACTGCAGAGAATGCACCACCAACACTTCAATGCTTCAAGTTCAAGGAAATGGGTCATTATGCTAATAAATGCCCTAATCCAAGGGTTAGTGATGATCGACATGAGCAACCACTTAAGGAAAAGGACAAAGGGAAGTCACATGCGATCACCATTGGCGATGTTGAATATGACAATGATGTGGTGGAATGATTAAGTGTTTATGTAATGGGATTCCAAAATAATGTTGTATCATGGAGTATTGGAATATTTATGTATTGGTCTAATGTGGTATTCAATGTGATTGAGATATTTTTGGAAATAAGATGATATGCGCATAATGAAGGGAAAACAAGAAAATGAAATGTTTAACATTATTCATGAGCTCATGATTGATATAAGGACTAAGTGATATCATGGTTTGAGTATATAGCATTTTGAGGATTTTGGTATGTGGAAAGTGTTAACTTTTAACTGCATTCATGTTTTTACTAAGGTTCAATGGGTATTCATTCATCAAGAGAATACATGATTAAGGTATTCACATGTTTGTAATTTGACCAGCAAGATATATCTTATGATATATGGGGGATAAATGATGGCATTCACGTGATTGTTCTGTGACATTTCAAGTAACCATTTTCTTTATACTATGAGATTGGTCTGAAGTATTTTAGA
This sequence comes from Viscum album, assembly GCA_963277665.1. Lineage (NCBI taxonomy): Eukaryota > Viridiplantae > Streptophyta > Magnoliopsida > Santalales > Viscaceae > Viscum > Viscum album. The sequence continues at coordinate 131,019,770 of OY728163.1, forward strand.
TAATCTTAGAATGGATTATGTTGGACATAAGTTAGGATAAAACGTTTTTCGATATTATTCATGGGATGTTATAGTAATATAGCTTTAGAAAAAAAAAAAGACAACTTGCAGGACGAGCGATAGCCCATCACGTCGGACAAGGCTGTGGGAATCGAACCCACAACCGAAGTGCGACTGGCCTTTATCACCTACCACTGGACTACAGGAAGTCCCTGTTTAGTAGAAACTAGTTTTATTATATTAAGCAGTATGATATATGAAGTATAAGTCCATTTTAGGAACCATATATGATTAATCTCACTATAGAATGACTTATGTATATTTAATAACTTTTGCTAACCATTTGATTGAGACAGATGGAATGACCCGTCATTCTATCACATGATCTTATAACACTTCACGAATAACAAATTCAACTTCATTTATTTAAGAGATGAAGGGGAAATTGTTCAAGGAACGAACAACAGTGATATTGTACCAAAATAAAGTAAGTATTTATTCTCATTCAAATTCTTCAACTTTAGGGAAACGATCTTGAAAACCAAAAATGTTGTCCTAGTGCTCTTATATCTGATTAATCAGATGGTACCTTAGATCGTCACAAATTTATGGATTTGTGATTGTTGGCATTTCCATATCCATGTTCTCTACCACTCTCCCTCAGAACATGATGGTTAGATTTTTCTTCCATATCCATATTTTCACCTATGTGGAAACCGAGTGGTTAGTTTATTTGCGTAACCGTTACGTTTCATACTTTCATTTTTAAAGATTGGTTTTGGTATTCCTTTTTACGATGTGGGTTTATATTAAAGAAACTTTCGAATAGTAAACCATTTATAACCCCGACGAATTTCGCGGGCGAAATTCATTTTAAGGGGGGTAGAATGTAACACCCCGAGATTTTATGAAAAATATTCTTTTTAATTTCATTAATATCTTGTGTTGTACGCTACAACAAAAGGAGCTTGCACAACACGCATCCTTGACTTGCCTTTCATTACACGCAATCGCGACCTTCCTTGATAGTGTGCGTAGTACGCAATAACGAGTTTCAATAGACAACGATATGCTATTAAAATATTATTAAAACTAGACGTTATGAATAGTAATAACCACTTTTTGAAATTTTGTAAATTTTATTTTTCAAAATGGACTTCATTTTTGGATTTGGAATATCTAAATTAGCTTAGGGTGAAATTTTGGTGATTTTCGGATAACTTTCATATTTTGATGAATAGTGAAATTTACTAAATTTTAATTAAAAACAATTTTTTCAATCGGAATAATTAATAGTGATAAATTATTAATTTGAGTGGTTTTAAAGTATATTTAGAATATATTTTTACAATTTAATACAATGTTGGTCATTGGATGTAATTTCACATTTAAACCAGTTATAAACAAGTGTCAATCTTTTGATAGTTATTATCTCTTAAAAACACGCCTTTTGTTTTGACGACGGGAATTAATTTTTAAATTAATTAATGCAACTGATATGTTTTGAATTTGGTAAAATAGACATCATTTTTGAGTTCATAATATCAAATATAGCTTAGGCCTAATTTTTGGTATTTTTCTGAAAATTTTCAATTTTTAATGAATAGTGAAACCACTAAGTGGTAGTTAAAAAAACTGAATTGTTCATAAAACTTAATTTTACCACTTCTGTGAGTAGAATTTCAAAAATCCGAGAGACACGGTTGATGTCAGTAAGTAAAATGTGGTTCAATGAGATGAAAATATTGTTTTGGTGAATAGTAACTTTTTAATTTTTTTTACCACGGTTAAAAGTAAATAGGGTAATTAAGGGTAGAAATGATATTATTATTACCCTAACACATGTCCTAATTCTATTGGACAAGTGTAATTCGACCAAAAACAAACTTAGGAATAAAATATGACCATTTAGGCCCACTTGCATTAGATTAGGACATTTATTATCAATTTATTTAAAGAAGGGTTAAAAGAGTTAAAATCAAAGTTTATTTACTAAAACATTTTTTCCAAGAAGCTTCCTTTAAAAATTTTCATGTTTATTTTTAATCAACTTATTTTAGTTTAATGTTGTATGACATGTTAAGAAAGGAAAAATGTTTTTGAAGCAGAAAGGATATTTTCCTCAAAAATGGAGTTCAAGTGTTTTATCAAAATTATTTTCCATCTAAGATAATAAAGGGTTCTGTTTTTATCCCTATTATTACATTGATTTGATTATGTTGTGATGGAATTATATTTTTATGAATTCCTTTATCTTATATGAATTGTTTTATGATGTTTAAGATTCCCATTTTTATTACATGGGTTATGAAATGATGTATGATTTATGATTGTGTGGCACACATAAGAATGGTATCATTATGAGATTGGTGGGACCTATATCTACCTCCAATGCATTGGGTAAAGATTTTATATCTCATGAGATAGACATGGCTGGAACGGTAGGTTATACCGGTTCAGTGAAACAAGACTAAAACGAGGGTGACTCGGTTCAGAAAAGGACTTTGTCCACTAAGATAGTCTTGGCAATGAGTCTTGGCTAATAAGAAATGATTCTCTATGATTATGTGTGTATGCCACAAAGTTTCATGTTTTATGTTATGATTATTGTGATTACATTTCACTCCCATGATTTATCCCATGTTATGAAATTATGCTCTCTTTTGCAGGTTACGATTTCCAAAATGTTATGTTCGTATGAATATGATGTGATTGATATTTCTTTTGATTACCCTTACTGAGCATTTGAGCTCACCCTTTTATGTTTTCTTTTCCCCAGGATATAAAGAAAGGTTTTAGGTAAAAAAAAGGAAGATCTTTATGGGAGATGTTGAAGATCTTTCACCACGATTAGAAGATTATATTCCGAGCTTCCAAAGACACTAAACTATTACGATCCTTGTGTGTGTGTTTTTGTTATGTACTAAGTATTCCGCAAATGTAATGTAATGTCAATGTACGTCAAGATACGGGTCTCTACAGTGCATCCTTGACTTGCCTTTCATTACATGCAATCACGACCTTCCTTGATAGCGTGTGTAGTACGCAATACCGAGTTTCACTAAACAACGATATGCTATTAAAATATTATTAAAACTAGCCGTTATGAATAGTAATAACCACCTTTTGAAATTTTGTAGATTTTATTTTTCAAAATGGACTTCATTTTTCGATTCGGAATATCGAAATTAGCTTAGGGTGAAATTTTGGTAATTTTCGGATAACTTTCATATTTTGATGAATAGTGAAAATTACTAAATTTTAATTAAAAACAACTTTTTCAATCGAAATAATTAATAGTGATAAATTATTAATTTGAGTGGTTTAAAAGTATATTTAGAATATATTTTTACAATTTAATACAATGTTGGTCATTGGATGTAATTTCACATTTAAACCAGACATAAACAAGTGTCAATCTTTTGATAGTTATTATCTCTTAAGAACACACTATTTGTTTTGACGACGGGAATTAATTTTTAAATTAATTAATGCAACTGATATGTTTTGAATTTGGTAAAATAGAAATCATTTTTGAGTTCATAATATCAAATATTTCTTAGGCATAATTTTTGGTATTTTTCTGAAACCATTCAATTTTTGATGAATAGTGAAACCACTAAGTGGTAGTTAAAAAAAATTGAATTTTTCATAAAACTTAATTTTACCGCTTCTGTGAGTGGAATTTCAAAAATCCGAGAGACACGGTTGATGTCAGTAAGTAAAATGTGGTTCAATGAGATGAAAATAATTTTTGGTGAATAGTAACTTTTTACTTTTATTTACCACGGTTAAAAGTAAATAGGGTAATTAAGGGTAAAATGATATTATTATTACCTTGAAACATGTCCTAATTATATTGGATAAGTGTAATTCGACCAAAAAAAACTTAGGAATAAAATATGACCATTTAGGCCCACTTGAATTAGATTAGGACATTTATTATTATTTAATTCAAAGAAGAGTTAAAAGAGTTAAAATCAAAGTTTATTTAATAAAGCATTTTTAATATGGGGTTATACATAAGATAAATTCATATTCATTAGAAAGATAAAAAGATTTCCTACATAATGGTATTTTATTTGTAATTTTTAGACATTAAATAATTTAATTTATTTATGACACAACGATGATGCATTAATTATCTTATTAATGAAATATTGACATAATTGATGTTATAAATACCCAAAAAATATACTTTGAGACATTTTATGAATTCTAGTAATTTTCTAGGTTAATATGACATGTTAGTATTTATTGAATTAACTTTGTTAGAACTTATCATTCTGTTATGATTTTCACAAAAATCAATTACTAAATAGTGTCAAAATTGACATAAAATAGTTTTTAAAACAAATATTATATTAGTAATTGTTATTTTATTCCTAAAAATATAAGATTCGGCCAAATGACATAGATAAAGTTATATATATTAATAATAAACAACTTGGGGTTTGTTTGGCTTCTTATAGTAAGTTTATTAACCTTATAGTGTAAGAACACAAGAAGACACGGTAAAAGTAAAATTATTTAACTTAATATTAAATCTAAATGATAAGGTTAAAATAGGAACCTAAACTTGTCTAAATTCTATTGGATGAGATTATTTCGGCCCATACCCACCTTATCCTCGAAATAAATCAATTTGGAGCTATTTAAAACTGAACTTGACTTTATAATAAAATAATATTTTTAGTTATTCCAAAGGTGCCCCTCTCCTCCCTTATAAAAGGGCACCTCCTCCCTCTCTTCCTCACACAACTTGGAGCCTTCAAGCTCTGACAACCCCTGCCAAATTCTCTTCTCCACTTCCCTAGCAATATCCTAGAGGTTCTGGTCTTCCTCAAAGACCAATTTTAGTGCCCTAAGAGGAGGTCTCAAGGAGGCGCTTCAAAGAAGAGTTAATTTCCGTTACCGATTCATTCACCTTTATTTCTTCTTCCACTCCTTCTTCTTAGGTTGTTTCATTATGAAGTAATAACATGAGTATCAACCATATACTGATATGTTATTATAATTATGAAACGACCCTATTTCACCATCTATCCATCCTACGGAAAATGAAATCACCGCGTGTGCGAACGTACGGAATACCGTCTCCACGCCGTGGTGAAATCTATTTTCCACCACCACCTTACATGGATGGGTATAATGGTGTAAATAATAACTATACATAGTTATTAGAACATCATATTGATTATGATATATTGTATCATCCACTCCAATTCAATTCAATAATTATGGAAACGATATCGTCGCTCGTGCGTACGTACGAACTACCATCTCCACGATGCGATGAGATTCATTATCCATGTTAACCATTTAAGAGTGATTATAAAGTATATATAAGAAATAATAATGAAATATATGACATTATAAAGCTACTGGATTTATGTATATATGTATTTCATCTACTTAATTCCATTCAACTCAATAAGGAAATGAAAACAGCGTTCATGCGTACGTACGGCCTACCGTCTCCATAAATGGTGTATTTCTTTCCATTTACAAATTTATTATATATATGTATATTCTGAATATATATTATATATAAATCATGTTTTATATTTTGTAATTAAGTAATTATGATCTAATCAATCATATGAATAATTACAAGTCAAAACACGGACGACAAATGAAACAATTTTACCCAAAATGCTCTTTAACATAGAATTTACAAAAGAAAGGGTAATATAAAGTCGTAAGTGAACCATATATGATATCATAACAATGAGTATGATTCTGGAATAAGCCAATGACATTATTTAAATCATTATACAGGAGGTTCGGACACCTACGAAGAAAATCGGACCTAAGGTAAGGGAAATATCACAATCTCATTTTTATCCGAGATTGTTTGTACTTTGAAATTTACTGGGGTGTATTTTATCATCCACATCCATGTTTCCTCAATATTTAATATTATTTCCATCCACCTACAATTGTTTAAATCCAATTTTACCCTTCGGTGAGTTTTTAGTAAAGAATATGAAAGGAATCTTTTATCGTTTTTCGTATGAGGTACTTTTTGACTTTTCCGACAAAAGTACAAAGAATGTTTTTTTAACTTATACGGCATGAATGGATTTTTAAAACATTATTTCCAAGAAGCTTCCTTTATAAGTTTTCAAGTTTATTTTTAATCAACTTCTTTTAGTTTATAATTTTACGACATGTTAATAAAGGAAAAGTGTTTTTGAAGTAGAAATGATATTTTCCTCAAGAATTAAGTTCAATTGTTATATCAAAATTATTTTCCCATATAAGACAATAAAGGGTTCTGTTTTTATCCCTATTATTACATTGATTTGATTATGTTGTTATGGGATTATTTTTATGAATTCCTTTATCGTATATGAATTGTTTTATGATGTCATGATGTTTAAGATTCCCATTTTTATTACATGGGTTGTGCAATGATGTATGGTTTACGATTTTGTGGCACACATAAGAATGGTATCATTATGAGATGGGTGGGGCCTATATCTCCCTCCAATGCATTGGGTAAAGATTTTATATCTCATGAGATAGACATGGCTGGAATGGTAGGTTATACCGGTTCAGTGATACAGGACTGAAACGGGGGTGACTCGGTTCAGAAAGGGACTTTGTCCACTAAGATAGTCTTGGCAATGAGTCTTGACTAACAAGAAATGATTCTCTGTGATTATGTGTGTATGCCACAAAGTTTAATGTTTTAAGTTATGATTATTGTGATTACATTTCACTGCCATGAGTTATTCCAGGTTATGAAATTATGATCTCTTTTACAGGTTAAGATTTCCAAAAGTTATGTGCTTATGTATATAATGTGATTGATATTTCTTTTGTTTACCCTTACTGAGCATTTGAGCTCACCCTTTCATGTTTTCTTTTCCCCAGGATATAAGGAAAGGTTTTAGGTATAAAAAAAGAAGATCTTTATGGGAGATGTTGAAGATCTTTCACCAGTATTAGAAGATTATATTCCGAGTATCCAAAGACACTAAACTATTACGATCCTTATGTGTGTGTTTTTGTTATGTACTAAGTATTCTTCAAATGTAATGTAATGTCAATGTACTTCAAGCTTCGGGTCTCTATAGTTGGTATCAGAGGAAAGGTTTAGTCAACCTTTGGAAACTAGGATGCAAAAAACGTTAGTGAGATACCTAGAGATATTTCTAAGGTATGTATAGGGATGTCTCTAAGGTTAAGTATACATATAGGTTATAGTCCTAGAATTGTGCTAATGATCTTAGAATTTAACCTAAGAAGATAGATATTGAGGATACTACCCCTTTATAATGTTGTTGTCCCTAGCATGATTTTTGCCTCTCACACTATTCTTTTTGGGTTTTAGACGATGGCTGGAACCCGAAAGAACCGTGTTGATCAATGCCATGGACAATGCAATGATTGTCCTCCTGAACAAACAAATGTTATGGGAGATGGAGTGAAAAATCTTATTGCTATACTTACACAAGCTATGAATCATTCTGGACTTTCAAATGAGCAGAGAAGGGAACAATATTCTGTTGAGACCTTTATAATGCAACGTCCACCTTCTTTCAGCGGGTCTTCCGATCCACTTGTTGTTGAACAATGGATCAGTACCACTGAAAAGATATTTTCAGTTCTTCAATTTTCTGAACATGATAAAGTCATATTAGCAGTATATCGTTTGGAAGGTGAAGCTGATCAATGGTGGAATCTTATCAAGAATACGAGGCCAAGAGATGAAATTGGGTCCATGGAATGGGACGAGTTCAAGAACTTGTTTTTCAGTAAGTACTTCCCTCGTATTCTTCGAACAAAGATGGAAAAGGAGTTTCTTGAGCTGAAGCAGAAGGATGATGAATCTGTTGGTATATACGAAGCGAATTTTACAAGACTTTCAAGGTATGCATCTGGCATTATCATCCAACCTGAAAGTAAAGTTGATCGATTTTTCAGTGCCTTAAAACCAAGTCTTCAAAGGGCATTAGCTATAAGAGACTTCAGTAGCTATGAAGAAATTGTGCATTGTGCTATGAAGGTAGAAATGGAAGTTGGTGTTACATATCCATCTCATGGTTTTGAAAAGAAACGAAAGATGGAGTTCAAGGAGAAATCTCAAAATAATGGTGAAAAGAAGATGAATGTTTCCTTATGCACAAAGTGTGGAAAGAAGCATGGTGGAGATTGTCTTAAAGGGACTAGAAAATGTTTTAAGTGTGGAAAAGAAGGTCATCGAGCAGCTGAGTGTCGAAGTAATGGAAAAAGGGTTTCTAATGATGTGAATAAAGCAAACACTACAAAAAACGCACCACCAACACTTCAATGCTTCAAGTGCAAGGAAATGGGGCATTATGCTAATAAATTCCCTAATCCAAGGGTTAGTGATGATCGACATGAGCAACCCCTTAAGGCAAAGGACAAAGGGAAGTCACATGCGATCACTATTGGCGATGTTGAATATGACAACGATGTGGTGGAATGATTAAGTGTTTATGTAATGGGATTCCAAAATAATGTTGTATCATAAAGTATTGGAATATTTATGTATTGGTCTAATGTGGTATTCAAATTGATTGAGATATTTTTGGAAATAAGATGATATGCTCATAATGAAGGGAAAACGAGAAAATGAAATGTTTAATATTATTCATGATCTCATGATTGATATAAGGACTAAGTGATATCATGGTTTGAGTATATAGAATTTTGAGGATTCTGGTATGTGGAAGGTGTTAACTTTTAACTGCATTCATGTTTTCACTAAGGTTCAATGGGTATTCAAGAGAATACATGATTAAGGACTTTGAATGTTTGGAATGTGACCAACAAAACATATCTTATGATATATGGGGATCAACGATGGTATTAAATCTCTGGTAATCGTTTTCACTATGTTATGAGAGTGGAATGCAGTATTATGGATAAGCCTAAAGATTGAAATGGATTATGTTGGACATAAGTTAGTATTGTTTAAGGATAGAAGTTTCTTTTTGATATTATTGATGGGATGTTATAGTAATATAGTTTTAGAAAAAGGACAACCTGCAGGACGGGCGACAGCCCATCGCGTCGGACAAGGCTGTGGGAATCGAACCCACAACCGAAGTGCGACGGGCCTTTATCACCTACCACAGGCCTACAGGAAGTCCCTTGTTAGTAGAAACTAGTTTTATTTTATTAAGAGGTATGATATATGAATTATAAGTTCATTTTTAGAACCATATACGATTAACCATAAGATGGACTTATAACTTTTGCTAACCTTTTGTTTGAAAGAGATGGAATGACCCATCATTCTATCACATGATCTGCTAACACGTCACGAATGAAAAATTAAACATCATTTCTTTAAGAGATGAAGTGGAAATTGTCCAAAGAATGAAAAACGGTGAGACTATACCAAAATCACGAAAGTATTTCTTCTAATTCCAATTTCATCAACTTTAGGGAAATGATCTTGAAAACCAAAAATGTTGTCTTATTGCTCTTATATCTGATGAATCAGATGGTACCTTAGATCGTCAAAAATTTATGGCTTTGTGATTGCTCGCTTTTCCATAGCCATGTTCTCTACCACTCTCCATCAGAACATGATGGTTAGATTTCTCTTCCATATCCATATTTTCACCTATGTGGAAACCCAGTGATTAGTTTATTTGGGTAACCGTTACGTTTCATACTTTTGTTTTTAAAGATTGGTTTTGGTATTCCTTTTTACGATGTGGGTTTCAATTAAAGAAACTTTCGAATAGTAAACCATTTATAACCCCGACGAATTTTGAGGGCGAAATTCATTTTAAGGGGGGTAGAATGTAACACCCCGAGATTTTATGAAAAATATTCTTTCTAATTTCATTAATGTCTTGTGTTATACGCTACACCAAAAGGAGCTTGCACAACACGCATCCTTGACTTGCCTTTCATTACACGCAATCGCGACCTTCCTTGATAGCGTGTGTAGTATGCAATACCGAGTTTCACTAAACAACGATATGCTATTAAAATATTATTAAAACTAGCCGTTATGAATAGTAATAACCAATTTTTAAAATTTTTTAAATTTTATTTTTCAAAATGGACTTCATTTTTGGATTCGGATTATCGAAATTAGCTTAGGGTGAAATTTTTGTAATTTTCGGATAACTTTCATATTTTGATGAATAGTGAAAATTACTAAATTTTAATTAAAAACAACTTTTTCAATCGAAATAATTAATACTGATAAAGTATTAATTTGAGTGGTTTTAAAGTATATTTAGAATATATTTTTACAATTTAATACAATGTTGGTCATTGGATGTAATTTCACATTTAAATCAGACATAAACAAGTGTCAATCTTTTGATAGTTATTATCTCTTAAGAACACGCTATTTGTTTTGACGACGGGAATTAATTTTTAAATTAATTAATGAAACTGATATGTTTTGAATTTGGTAAAATAGAAATAATTTTTGAGTTCATAATATCAAATATATCTTAAGCCTAATTTTTGGTATTTTTCTGAAAACTTTCAATTTTTTTTGAATAGTGAAACCACTAAGTGGTAGTTAAAAAAATTAATTTTTCATAAAACTTAATTTTACCGCTTCTGTGAGTGGAATTTCAAAAATCCGAGAGACACGGTTGATGTTAGTAAGTAAAATGTGGTTCAATGAGATGAAAATAATTTTTGGTGAATAGTAACTTTTTACTTTTATTTACCACGGTTAAAAGTAAATAGGGTAATTAAGGGTAAAAATGATATTATTATTACCCTAACACATGTCCTAATTCTATTGGATAAGTTTAATTCGACCAAAAACAAACTTAGGAATAAAATATGACCATTTAGGCCCACTTGAATTAGATTAGGACATTTATTATTATTTAATTCAAAGAAGAGTTAAAAGAGTTAAAATCAAAGTTTATTTAATAAAGCATCTTTAATATAGGGTTATACATAAGATAAATTCATATTCATTATAAATCTAAAAATATTTCCTACATAATGGTAATTTATTTGTAATTTTTAGACATTAAATAATTTAATTTATTTATGACACAACGATGATGCAGTAATTATCTTATTAATGAAATATTTACATAATTGATGTTATAAATACCCAAATAAATATAATTTGAGACATTTTATGAATTACAGTAATTTTCTAGGTTAATATGATATGTTAGTGTTGATTGAATTAACTTTGTTAGAACTTATCATTCTGTTATGATTTTCACAAAAATCAATTACTAAATAGTGTCAAAATTGACATAAAATAGTTTTTAAAACAAATATTATATTAGTAATTGTTATTTTATTCCTAAAAATCTAAGATTCAACCAAATGACTTAGATAAGGTTATATATATTAATAATAAACAACTTGGGGTTCTTTTGTCTTCTTATAGTAAGTTTATTAACCTTATAGTGTAAGAACACAAGAAGACACGGTAAAAGTAAAATTATTTAACTTAATGTTAAATCTAAATGATAAGGTTAAAATAGGAACATAAACTTGTATAAATTCTATTGGATGAGAGGCTTTCGGCCCATACCCACCTTAGCCTCGAAATAAATCAATTTTGAGCGATTTAAAACCGAACTTGGTTTATAATAAAATAATATTTTTTGTTATTCCAAAGGTGCCCCTCTCCTCCCTTATAAAAGGGCACCTCCTCCCTCTCTTCCTCACACAACTTTGAGCCTTCAATCTCAGACAACCCCTGCCAAATTCTCTTCTCCACTTCCCTAGAAACATCATAGAGGTTCTGGTCTTCCTCAAAGACCAATTTTAGTGCCCTAAGAAGAGGTCTCAAGGAGGCGCTTCAAAGAAGAGGTAATTTCCGTTACCGATTCTTTCACCTTTATTTCTTCTTCCACTCCTTCTTCTTAGGTTGTTTCATTGTGAATTAATAACATCAGTATCACTCATATACTGATATGTTATTATAATTATAAAAAAACCCTATTTCACCATCTATCCATCCTACGAAAAACGAAATCACCGCGCGTGCGTACGTACGGAATACCGTCTCCACGCCGTGGTGAAATCTATTTTCCACCACCACCTTACATGGATGGGTATAATGGTGTAAAGAATAACTATACATAATTATTATAACATCATATTGATTCTGATATATTGTATCATCCACTCCAATTCAATTCAATAATTATGGAAACGATATCATCGCTCGTGCGTACGTACGGACTACCGTCTCCACGACGCGATGAGATTCATTCTCCATGTTAACCATTTAAGATTAATTATAAAGTATATATAAGAAATAATAATGAAATATATAACATTATAAAGATACTGGATTTATGTATATATGTATGTCATTTACTTAATTCCATTCAACTCAATAAGGAAATGAAAATAGCATTCATGCGTACGTACGACCTACCGTCTCCATGAACGGTGTATTTCTTTCCATTTACAAATTTATTATATATATGTATATTATGAATATATATTATATATAAATCATGTTTTATATTCTGGAATTAAGTAATTATGATCTAATCAATCATATGAATAATTACAAGTCAAAACACGGACGACAAATGAAACAATTTTACCCAAAATGCTCTTTAACATAGAATTTACAAAAGGAAGGGTAATATAAATTCATAAGTGAACCATATATGATATCATAACAATGAGTATGATTCTGGAATAAGTCAATGACATTATTTAAATCATTATACAGGAGGTTCAGACACCTACGAAGAAAATCAGACCTAAGGTAAGGGAAATATCACAATCACATTTTTATCCGAGATTGTTTATACTTTGAAATTTACTGGGGTGTATTTTATCATCCACATCCATGTTTCCTCAATATTTAATATTATTTCCATCCACCTACAATTTTTTAAATCTAATTTTACCCTTTAGTGAGTTTTTAGTAAAGAATATGAAAGGAATCTTTTATCATTTTTCGTACGAGGTACTTTTTGACTTTTCTGACAAAAGTACAAAGAATGTTTTTTTAACTTATACGGCATGAATGGATTTTTAAAACATTATTTCCAAGAAGCTTCCTTTACAAGTTTTCAAGTTTATTTTTAATCAACTTCTTTTAGTTTATAATTTTACGACATGTTAAGAAAGGAAAAGTGTTTTTGAAGTAGAAATGATATTTTCCTCAAGAATGAAGTTCAATTGTTATATCAACATTATTTTCCCATATAAGATAATAAAGGGTTCTGTTTTTATCCATATTATTACATTGATTTCATTATGTTGTTATGGGATTATTTTTATGAATTCTTTTATCTGATATGAATTGTTTTATGATGTCATGATGTTTAAGATTCCCATTTTTATTACATGGGTTATGCAATGATGTATGGTTTATGATTTTGTGGCACACATAAGAATGGTATCATTATGAGATGGGTGGGACCTATATCTCCATACAATGCATTAGGTAAAGATTTTATATCTCATGAGATAGACATGGCTGGAATGGTAGGTTATACCGGTTCAGTGATACAGGACTGAAACGGGGGTGACTCGGTTCAGAAAGGGACTTTGTCCACTAAGATAGTCTTGGCAATGAGTCTTGACTAACAAGAAATGATTCTCTATGATTATGTGTGGATGACACAAAGTTTAATGTTTTAAGTTATTATTATTTTGATTACATTTCACTGCCATGAGTTATTCCAGGTTATGAAATTATGATCTCTTTTACATGTTAAGATTTCCAAAAGTTATGTGCTTATGTATATAATGTGATTGATATTTCTTTTGTTTACCCTTACTGAGCATTTGAGCTCGCCCTTTCATGTTTTCTTTTCCCCAGGATATAAGGAAAGGTTTTAGGTATAAAAAAAAAGATCTTTATGGGAGATGTTTAAAATCTTTCACCAGGATTAGAAAATTATATTCCAAGTATCCAAAGACACTAAACTATTACAATCCTTATGTGTGTGTTTTTGTTATGTACTAAGTATTCCGCAAATGTAATGTAATGTCAATTTACATCAAGCTACGGGTCTCTAAAACTCAAAAGAAATTGTGGCAAATGTAGCATAAATCTCACTGGAATAAAAGTGAGATGAAAAATCCCTTATGAAAACTCGGCAGCCTAACAACGCCACTTAAAACTTACAAAATGGATTGATGAGGTCAAATAGGGTCTCTCATCATATTAATATAATGTTTACAGAAAGAGGAATATAAAATAACATCCCTCAACATAACAAAGAGGAGCTTAAAAGAAGTGACATAAAGGAGAGTACTTTAAAAGAAAGAGAGAGGTTAGATCTCTTATGAAAATTCAGCAGCCTAACGGCGCCACTCAAAACTTACAAAATGGATTGATGAGAGAGAATATGGTCTCTCATCATATGAACATAAAAATTACAGTAAGAGTAATATAAAATAACATCCCAATCACAAGAAATATGAGATTAAAAGGAATGACATAAAAGAGTGTACTTAAAAGAAAGAGAAAAGTAAGATCTCTTACCTTGGGTCTGATTTGACTCGATCGTTCTTTAACGTCCTGAATAATAAACTTGAGTTAATTTATACTTTCTTAAGAGACTTTTTAAAGTTCATTATTCCTTTTATATCAATTATTGACATGTTATAAACATTATGTAATCATTTATGTTAATAATGTTTGTTTTGTCGATATTTGGTTCTTAAGTCAAAAGTGGACTTCTTACAATTACATGTTGTTCGTGTGGTCAATGGTTCATTATATCCAGAATGATATTCATGATTTGGATATCATATATATCATATATATCCAGAATATACATGTTTTTATAATATTACATAATCATTTAGAGGTAAGAAATGAAATGCACTGTTCATGGAGACGGTAAGCCGTACGTACGCATGAACGCTACTTTCATTTCTTTTTCATATTAATGGAATTAAAACTAAATGAGAGGTATGTATATTTTAATTCAAGAATTATATTCATCATTTATATGTAACATACATTATATATATTCATTATAAATATGTACTTATAATAGTACATTACATTTGGAGATAAGAAATGAAATGCACTGTTTATGGAGACGGTAAGCCGTACGTACACATTAACGCTACTTTCATTTCTATATCATACATTAATTGAATTAAATAATAATTATATAGAGGTATATTATAATTCCAGTATAAAATCATATATAATAACTTTAAATCCATCCTTTATACGTCCCACGTATGGAATTAACGAATCACATCACTTTGAGGGGCGGTAGTCCGCACTTCCTTAAATGAAGTTATCGCGTTTACCCATAATGGAAACCATAAAGGTATGCCATAAATGAAAAATACAGAAGATTAAGTAAAACATAAACATATTATATATCATATATAAATATAGTGACATCTTAATGGCCACCTTTGAAGGTGTAATATGAGTGTTGAACAATCATCGTTTCGTGAGGCAGAAATTCTCCATCCACGGAAATAGTATGTTCTTTAACCATTATATGTAGGTGTGTGTAAGTGTAGCTCAAATCCTTCTTATAACAACATCCTAGTATAATGACGATATTGTATTTGTTACAAAATAAATGAATAAAACGATTTTAGGGGGTTGGAGAGGCAAAATAAAACAAAAGGACTCAAGTGAATACATTACCTTAAAATCGGGTAACTCCCTTTGGTTTGAGCTCAAAGGCTTCCTTGGGAAGACTTCTGCCCAATGTGAGGCTTCAAGGAGTAATAGAGGGAAGTGCAGAGACAAAAAGGTCAGATGTTGGCCGAGCCAAAGGCTTTGGGAGTGTGGGTAAGGAGGTAGAGGTGGGGGCCTTTTATAAGAGGAGAGGAGGGGCACTCTTGTAAAGTTACAAAATGTTACTTTATTTCCAAAAGAGTTTCGGATTTAAAAGGTCCCAAATTGATGTATTTCGAGGCTAAGGTGATAAGGGTTCTAAATCCACTCATCCAATAGGTTTTGGACATTTTTAGGACTTAGATATTACATTATCTTTCCATTTTATTTAAATCGTTAAATAATGAGGTCATCGCTGCATCATCATGATGTCATAAATAATTTATTTTATTTAATGTCTAAAAAATTATAAAAAAACTTATATGATGTAGGAAATCTTTTTAGATTTCCAATTACTATTTATAGTCAAAAATATGACTTGTATAACCCCATTTAAAAAATGTTTTAGTAAAACATCTCATGTTTGTGTCATTTTTACTTTAACATTAAATAAAAAGATATTTATGTCATTTTCCAACCAAAGTGGCTCCATGGGGTCCCCAAGTTGACCCATGGATTTTCTTGGTCGGCCATGACATATCCAATGAGGGTATGACATGTTTCTAGGTCATTTAAGGTTATTAAAACATTATTCTTACCTTAAACTACACTAATTACCTCTAATCGCGATTAAAAACTTAATAAGTTACTATTCACCAAAAAATTATTTTAATCCCATTGAACCACATTTTACTTATTAATGACAACCATGTATGTTGGATTTTTTAAATTCAAAACACAATGATGGAAAAATTTCATTTAAACGGAAAATCAGTTTTTATAAGTACCACTTAGTGGTTTCACTATTCATCAAAAATTGATGTTTTTTAGAAAATTAACAAAAATCCACCCTAAGATATATTTGATATTCAGAATTCAAAAATGAAGTCTATTTTAAAAAATTCAAAACATATAAGTCACATTAATTAATTTAATAATTAATTCCCGTTGTCAGAGCAAATAGCGTGTTTTTATGAAACAATAAGTATCAAAAGATTGACACTAGTTTAAGTATGATTTTAAAGTGAAATTAATTCCAACGACCACTATTGGATTTAATGGTAAAAATATATTCTAATTTAAATTTTAAACCAATTCAAAATATAATCTAATCATATAAATAAATTAGATTAAAAAGTGGTTTTGAATTAAAATACAACATTTTACACTTCATTAAAAAAATGAACTTTATCGGAAAGATACCAAAAATTTACACAAAGTAAATTTTTATGTCCCGATTCATAAGAAGAGTTTTATTTGGTCCAATATAATGTATAAGAGTGAACAAAACTATATTTAATGATGGTTCACCATCCAAAGGCGATAAGTGAACCTTTAGTGAAAACTAGGGCATATACGCCAAAAATTGAATTTTTTCCGTATTTTAAGACTTTATCTTTTATTGGATAAATGTAAAAACATTTAAAAACATTTATAATCATATTTAAGTTATTTCTATCCATTCCCTCCAATACAACGTCTACATGTTAACTACCATTTAAAATAATATTATTTTATTATTAGAGTGCAACGTAAGATTCCCAAAAAACTCGTTGTTGCGTGTTGGGTACGCCATCGAGCATAACGTCCCCTTTAAAGTCATATTAATATTTTATTCACAAATATGGATAAATGTGAAAATGTCATACTCTTTATTTACCTGGGGTGTTACACTGGGAGTCTATTTTAGAATTCATGGTTTCTTGCCACTTGGAAAAATATGTGGTAGTTACTGATTCCCTGTAGTTTAGAGGATAATTATTATCAATTAATAATGATTTATCGTCCTCTATGACTTAAAAACAATACCATTTTGGTTCACTAACCTCTCTAGTACTCCTACATAATAATTTTGTCTCTAGAATAATTTATTCTTCCATAGGGGTTTTGGGAATTTGTTCTTATGCTAACTCTTGTATATCATGATCCTAGAATTCATCGAAGTCTATCTCACTTCCACTATCTTTTTCAATGATAAGATCATCCATAAGAAATGTGGGATTTAGTTCAACCAAAAACTTTTTTTTATGAAAGATTTTATAGTTAGTGTCCCTTTGTTTCTTTGAGATATCCTATAATGAATCACTTTGTGCCTCAGGATTCAATCTTGTTACCTAAAGAGGCCTTTAAAAATTCTTCACAACCACACACATGTAAGAATGAAAATAAGGGTTTCTTTATATTCTATAATTTTTATGTTATAACATAGGTTTCATTAATTGGAACTTAGTTTAGTATGTATACTATTTTTTGTTACATTTATCCCCAAATGGATAATGGAAGACTCAAATGAATCCTTATTAATCTCACTGTGTCCAACAAGGTGTGATTCCTCCTTTTTATTACACCATTCCACTAAGTCGTATAAGGAGGAGTGAGTTTAAATAAAATCCTGAAATCTCGTTCATAATCAATGAAGTCTTGATGAAGATATTCCCCACCATGGTTTGAGTGAGGTTTCTTAATTTTATTACCAAGATGGTTCTCAATTTCATTCTTGTATTTCTAGAATTTATCAAAAAAAAATTAATTATACCTCATTAAGTAGACATATCCATATCTACTAAAATAATCAGTAAAAGATGAGAGATATGATTACCCACCCCTTGATTAAATTGTAAATGGTCCACACACATTAGTATGAACTAGTTCAAGAATCTCTTTATCCCTTCCACCTTTCTTAGTAAGCAGGGATTTGGTCATTTTTCCTTATAATCATGTGTGACATACACCAAGTGGGTTTATTTCAAAAGAATATAAATATCCATATTGAAGTAATTTAGTCAATAAATGTTCATTTACATGACCTTTATAGTGATTCCATAGTCAGCTGTGGTATGAGTCATGTGAGGTAACTTTGTTAACGATTTATATTATTTGGTTTTTGTAATACAACACATAAAGACAATTATTTAAATTCACCTTACCATAAAAAATGCCATCTTTGTAAAATAAGAAACATTTATTCCCGAATTTGAAAATAAATCAATCATTATGAAATATGGATACAGAAATATTTTTTTTTGTGACTGAAGGCACATAATAACAACCCTTTAAATCCAAGACCACTTCAGTCCATAATGTGAGGTGGTAGTCCCCTATAGCTACAACATCAAGATTATCCCTATTGGATTCTTGAATATAAACCTATCCTTAACCAATATTTTTCAATCTACTCAGTTCCTGTATTTGAATACATATGTGAGAACCAAAAGATGTATCTAATACCCAATTTTTAAAAATAGATAAATTTCACTTGATGACAAATGCACATGAAGCTTCCCCTTTCTTCTTTGACTGGGTGCAAATTTTATTCCAATGGCCCTTCATGCCACATGAAAGTAGAAAACATCCCATTACCCTACTTTCCCTTTGATATTCCTCTTCTTGGAAGGGTTTTAAGAAGCTTTGGGTTTAAAGATATTTTCTTTCCCATTCTGTTTCTTCACAATAAGGACAAAAGTTTTTTCACACATCATATCCTTATATACTTGGTGAATAATAGTTAGAAGATCTATAAGATACTTCTCAATGTTGTTCATATTAAAATTCATTACAAAGCCTGAGAAGCTTTGAAGGAGTGATTCCAAAATGAGGTTGGTGCCTAGTTCTTCCAGGAGTTTAAACCCTAGAACCTCTAAGTGCTCAATGTAGCCAATGAGCTTGACTATGTGAGGCCTAGCTGTGTCACCCTCTCCAAAAATTCTTTGAAAGAGTGCCTTGTAAATATCAAATCATTCCTTTATATCTCTTTCATGGTAAAGACCATGAAGGTTATCAATCATGCTATATACATCCATGTTTTTATGGGAATTCATTAACTTACTTCACATATATGAAATAATCAAACATTGAACTTCAACCACTTCACTGAAATGTTTTTCATATAAAATGAACTTATCATTACTCAACTCTTTAGTAGGTGGACCAGTCAATGAGGATTCTAGCACATGAGATTTCCATTAATAGCATAGCAAAACCTGAAGGTGTCTAAACCACTCCTGAAGGTTTCTTCTAGTCCGGAGGTTATATTTCTCCAATATTGATCGTATGGATGATATGAAATATTAACATGTCATTTTATTATACTATTAAAAATAAAATTTTATTTTTACTTTGATTGAATACAAAATAAGTTAGATATGATAAATTAAATTATATATATATTTATTAAATCTCCCACTTTTTTATAAGGTCTCAATTGCCCTCACCATTGAACTCATAATGTCTAGTTTATTTAACATTCCAATGATAAGGATCCACGTTATTTTTCTTAATGTTACAAACTTTGGCAATGAAAACTATAATGATGTAATTAGGTAAGATATATCACCAACTACAGACCTAGAGCTCCTTGATCCATTGAGTAGATTTCTTTATCCTGAAATCCTGACTTGGATTTCCTCAATAGTTTCTAACAAATTTGTATTGAATTTATTTTTTCCATTAAACTCAATATAGTTTTGGTTAAGTCAACCCAAAACACTCATGATAACTCCCTGATAAATGTATGTGTCCAAAATTTGGCCATGTACTATACTTAGTTCTATGGTATCATTCCCAATCAAGTAGTAGAAGGCTTAGTTTGACTTAATATTTAAATAATTTATTATAATTTATTATAAAAAAATTTTATCTTGTTTATCCTTTAAACATATTTTTAATATTAAGTGGATGTTACTTATTTAATTTACCATGATGGAAAAAACAACTATGCATAATTCATTTATTTATTTCCTGTATTTTCACATTAATTCATTTATTTAAGTAATCATGATCTTGCATCCATAAAATAAACAATTGAATAGACAAAAATAAATAAATATATATATATATATATATAATTCATGAGATTTATCTAATGGTTGATTTAATGAGATAAAATTAAATCAAACATTGACTTAGGGAAAATAAATCCTATTGTCAGTATGGGAATGAGTTACAACATTCCACTTGTCCACCTGTCTGTCACCTGAGTTGGAATCATTATGGTTTCATCTTAAAATACCTCCATGAACCTTAGGATTCTCAATTAATTACAAATATTTATTACTCACACATCAATTAAGAGAACCAAAGGATGGGTTAAAGGGGGTTATATAAATATCCTTGAACATGTAGCTCCTACATAATAATGGAGGGAGGGATGAATCGTAGAACATAATTTAATTTAATATTAAATAATTTAAAACTGATGAAATAAATTAAATTAAATCATAAAACACATACACAAGTATTATTCAAGATCATGAATGGTCATACATGAAACTAATACCCAAAATTAAATGGATACCATTCATTTATTTATCTGTTATTTTATTATTTAAGATATATTCTCTTACAATAATTAATTATTTAATTAATTCCCTTTAATCTTAATGATCATACAATCTTATTTAGAGATACCCATAATTAATTCAATTCATGGTAAATAAAGGGTAAAACCAATAATGACATAATAATTAAAATAATTCAATTTCCCATTTAAAATTATTTAAAACAGTTATTGAATTTTCAAACACACAATGCTATTCTAATAAATTAAATAAGGTTCTAATACTTCAATTTTCATATTTATTGTAATTTTAATTTTTCCTATTAATGGGACACTACACCTCTTGTACATGTAGGTACACTCTATATACCTTGGTTGCCATATATCCAAGTCAGAAACATGGGGAATTAGTGTGTTAACTCAGCCAGAATACATGGTGTGTATATGCTAAATACACACCCTTTGTCTACAGGTTTTGTTCTAGGTTATCCTATTAAACATGTGATGATCTTTAAAATAACCACATGCAATTAATTTTTTGGTGCATCTAGAGACGACATGCATAGGTATACAGTGTGTGCTCTAGCTGAACACCATGTAACCCAATTTTACTAGCCAATGATTTGGCACTTTCTAATGTCATATATGTTTGTTATTCATTTGTTCTTAAACTTTTAAGAAAATGAAACATTAAATGAACATGATTAATATGTAGGTAATATGTTAATTCAAATAAGATTAATGAATGAATAACTTTAAATGAAAATATTACCAAAACTGTGCATAGATCAACAACCAAAAAAATAGTTCTAAATTTAAATACGACTACTGAGATAAATTAGCATTAGGTGGGATTGCAAAAATTCCAAGATTAATGTCTAGAAATGGGTCAAGCAACCCAATATAAATAAATTAATGACTCAACATTAACAACCACATACAAATGATCACTGTGTAATATAATCCCTTTTTCACAATATCTTATCAAGAAGGTTGTATATCTTTGTCACCAACCAATATGATCGACATTTCTTTCTTTGAATATCTGAAATAAACACATAGTTACACAATGGCCATGGAATTTTATGTGATGGTTCTATTCCAATAAAATTGATGAGATATAAAATTTATAAAGATGGAAGGGAAAAATCCTTCCTCAACTTATTCATTAATGACATGTAACTCAAGATGCACTCAACGTATCCATCTTTACTATAAACTGTTATCATTATGGTTTATGAAATACATCTAAGTACATGATATGTAACATGCATTAATAATAATATAAAACTTTATGGACCATCACACATGCTTATAGATAGGAATATACGATGACACCAAAACATTCATAATTCGTACTAGAGGTTTTGTTCTCATAATCATTTTTCTTGGATATTACCAAGTGTAAACTTCATGAGAAGAATCTTGGTATTATTACGAGTACTTAAACCTAACAGTCTATGTTATATGTGTCCCATAATCATATGTTATACAACTAAAGAACATTATTTGAGAATATCATCACAGGACATCAAGGTTCTAATCATATCGGGGAACTTATTTGACCTTATCAATGTGACATATACTCTAGGAAATTATTACTTTAGAGTCATAAAGAACAAAAAATAATATACAATAAGAAGTTTTATTAATATTCAATACATCGAATATTTAGATAATCAAAGTACAAATAGTTGGTCCTTGGGAAATAACTCCAATATCATCTTCTTCTATAGTTGTAAAAAAAAGCATGACAATGATCCATCAACATCTTTTGGGTTATATTCATTTGATGATTTGGATATTTATTTATGTAGTGTCACATATATTTACAGTTGAAGCATTATACATTTGAAAAATTTTATTACCCATGAAATTACATGAATGGTGGCCTTTCTCTCCACACTTGTAAAAAAATCCCATTCCTTTAAAGCAAGTGTCATGGTGTTTATTTCCAAAAAATATTGCTTGTGTGAAAATACTTCTTTCCCTTTTCATGTTTATCCATATTTCACCGAGTTGTACACTTTTTCTCATTTTTATTTTCAAATCCAAAGGACTGGGATAATTCTTTACCTATCTCATTTGTACATAATACCATGTTTTCATATAATGAGAATTCTTGGGATACTATTTCCATTTGAAATATTTTCATAATACTATGAATGATATAATCATTATTACTCTTTGGATCATGTGTATTGGTGAGGTTCACATTCCTTATTCTAAGAACCATTTCAAAATGAATACATATAGTATATTATATTATACCATGTATAATCCCATGAATAGTGAAATACATAACATAAATTGGAAATTTTATTCATAACTAATCTCATAATCATATACATGGTTTGTTTGGGGATATCATTATAATAAAATATTTTATAATAGTTTTTCATGAAATGTGTATTATCCTAAGATTATCCCAAACGAGTTTCAAAATAAGCATGTATTAAGTAACATTGTCATGTACCAAGTTATGCTTGAGTTAGGCTCAATCACCATTTCAAAGTTGTTACCCCTTGGTACATTTGTTCCAAAACCATGCCCAATTTTAGTATCCAGATAGGGATTTATTTATTGGAACACACACAAAATATCTACGTTACACAAATTCAAGGATGTTTTTATATATTTATCCTCAAATTCTTCCTTAGGGTTATGTTCCATAATTTATGTTTTCCTAAATCTAGTTTTCAAGGGTTCTATAAAAATTCCTATGATACCAACTAAAACACCCCGACCGCAGAAGCCCGGAGCCAGTGCATTATTTTATTACATTTTCATGATTATAAGGAATAAAATACCAAAGGAATAATTAGTTTAGCAATTTTGGAAAACAATATTACATACAAGATACACATTTTACATTGGGAAAAGAAAATTAAACAAATACATAACAAAGAAAAATAACTATATCCTTGAAACTTATTCCAATAATTCATCTTTATATACTGGGGAAAGGAAGAAAAATATGGGTGAGCTAAAATAATATATAAGGGTAAGAATATAGATGAATTAATCATGAATCAATAGGTATAAAAAATATGTAAACTATAAATAATATTACACACTTTCCAATTACATAACATGTTAATTCATAATCAATACGGGAATGTAAATAACTAAAAACAAATTCTATTTAATCAATAAAAAAAGAATCAAATGAATCCATATATAATGTCAAAGAAAAAAACCATGGATTATAATAATAATAACTAAATTATCAATAAGAAAAATTCATAATTATTGGACTCCATGTTTCCTAGATACATGGTTACTTTACCATCAATACCTTTCACAAGAGGGTTTAACACATCGGTTAGAAACCCATTTGATTTGGCTAACTGATTCGTCCCATGAGACCATCGATGCATCAATTTAATTACATTTAATGATCTCCAACCACTTTCATACTTGTAAAAATCATTCCTTATATAAAAACTATTTTTTCAGCATAATACCCACTATGAGAGGTGGTAAAGGGAAAACAAAAGACATTATTTCACGTGGCGGTAGTCCGTCATACACACAAATGATAAATTCATTACCCATTTGATGGAAGTGTGTGTAGGTTTAGGTTTAACCCTTAACATAATTAAATCTTAGTATATTTAGTATATTTATGTTATTATATAATCATGGAATAATAATAATCGATTGGTTTTAGAAATAAATAAAACAAAAGTGATTATTTAAGAAAGTTTCTTCTTTTTCAGGTAACTCCTTTTGGTTTTCACCAAAGGACTTCAATGGAATGATTTCTGATCAAAGTTAGGATTCTATGATGAGGGTAGGGATTTTGAGAGCATGTGTGGTCCAGGTTTGTATGATCCAAAGTTTCTTGAGAGGTGTGAGGAGGGGGAAGAGTAAATTTATTAATATAGTGGAGGGGAAATGACATTCTTATAAATATAAAATGGTAAACACTATTGGGAGTTCTCCCTTACCAAATGTGACTTAAAAATGGAAAGATAATACAATAAAGTGAAATTATGGTCATGAAAAACCTCCACCATAAAAAATATGGGAATTTGTATAATTTTGTTATTTAACTTTTATGTTTCCCCACTTTTACCATTTTGGTATTTATTAAGGTAACTAGTTTTCTAACCTAATTAATTTTACCCTTATGAGTAAATTAAAGTTAAATTTATAAGAAAATATAGAACCAATTAATTATAAATATTTATTCTATTTTACAAATTAAGTATCTCACGTGTGCTGGAAATTAATTTTAAATGAAGTGCATCTAACATGAAAAAACACTACTTTAACTCGAACCATGCAAACAATGTTTTTACTATTTAGGGGTCAATATATTCATTATAAAATATCAATTTTTCCATAAATAGAAAATATTTTATATTAATTAAAATTTATAAATCATTTTATAGAATATTATATTTTTATTAAATATTGAATTGTTTAATGAAGTTCATTTATTATAAAATAACATTAATGTCAATTTTGACATTATTTACTTAATTTAAATTTAAAATTTTCAATAAAATGATGGAATCAAATTATATTAATTTCACAGCTACATAACAGGACATATCCACATATAAAAATAAGGAAAAAAATAATAATTCATTCAATTTTCTTACCTTTTAATATTTTTAGTACTATTTATTTTATTTTATTATAAACTAAATAATCATTGTGTTGGCATTTCTTAAGTGTTTAATGTAATTATATCATTGATAAAAATAAATGTTAAATTATGATGATAAACAAACTCATTTATATTTCAAAAAAATGTCTATAATCGAAATTGTGTAAATTATTCCATACTCCAAAGATTTATAGGAATTAAAAGACAGGAAGGTGCATTTTTTGGCCTTTTTCTTTACTTAAATTTTTATATGGCTTAGTTACATGAACATGTATTCCAATAACTCATAAAATTAGAACCTTGTAGGATATGTTCGAAATATGGGCATCTAATGGATTGTTTACAAGTTTCTAGGTCATTTTTCCCTTAGGATTAAAGTTTAACCACTAAGTAAGTTAATTTTTACCTTAATCGTTACAATTAATATTTATCACTTTCACTAATATTTTTGGAAAAAAATAATCTTATATTATTAGACTATAAAAATTATAGTGAATACAAATATATATATATATATATATATATATCCATATTTTCAAATTCAATTCGCATAAGTGTAAAAATTAAATTTAATGTTAATCCTGGAGACGTGTTGAGAAAGTGGGGGTTTAAAGTGAAAATGATCAAAAGTCCATTAATATTTTATATCTAAATTCAGCATAAAAATGATTACAATTACCTAAATTGTATTAATATTTATGTAATGGATCTATTTTTCCTTAAAAAAATACAATTTAACACTATTAATTATTTAAATTAAAAGTTAGTTTTCAACTAATAAGTAGTATTTTTCACTATTCATCAGAAAAATGAAAATTATCAAAAAAAATACCAAAAAATCACCCTATGATAATTTTGACTTTATTAATTAAAAAATAATATGATTTTGATAAATAAAATTTATAAAATGATAAATTTTATTTATAAATAAGTGGTCCATTAAAACAAAGAAAACAACATATATAAAAAGATAGTTTTTAATACATAAAAATGGATTTGTTCTTATCATATGTCTATTGAATATATTAGATGAACATAAAAAAATTGATTGAATATATTTAAAATAGTAAATATAACATAAATTATCAGGATCTTATATTCTCTTATACTCTTAGTGTTGCGTGTTCCACAAGGAAATCTCAGTATTTCGTGTAGTGCAAGATTAAGATGGTGTTTCATATAAGGAAAACTAGAAACAAACTTATATTTATTCTAAATTGAAAATATTTTAAATTATTTTGGTGTTAAATTTTACAATTAAAATAATTTTTTTTATAAAAAATAGTTACAAAATAAAATATGATAATAGATGAAACTGTAGAAAGGACTAGAAGAAGGATGATAATTCAAATAAAATAACCTACTATGAATTTAAGAGGAAATAACATCTCAGATCAGACTATCCTAAACTGAAATATAAGAAGAAATATTATTATAATAAGAAGATATAAAATAAATATACGATATTAAGTTATAGTTATTTTAAAGATATCTCACGTGATTCTGACTCAACCCATGAGGATAAGCATGATAGAACTAACATGTGTTTTTTGAAAAACACATATAAGGTATCCAATATTTTACCAGCTTCTCCTATTAATATTTCTAAACGTTCTAAATATAAAAACAATAATGATAACATGTATATTGAATATATTTATTATTATTATAATATTATGGAAGAACATTTAATAATATTTAACATACTTATAATATTTTAAAGAAACAACATGCGTTGAATGCTAATTTTATTTTTTTCATTACTATTGAGAAAGTGAAAAATGCTTAGTTTTTAAAAGAGAACAATGAATTTAAATTATCTAATGATCAACTATAGAAAAATATTGAAATTTTATAATTAGTAGAAATACTCTTAACAAAATTATAGGAAAACAAACAACACCTAAATATACAAATAGGATAAAGTATAAACCTGGATAGTGGATGATTGTTAAAATTAGTTCCATTCCTATTTCTAGTTCTACTACTAGTTTTTACTCTTCTAGAAATATCAAAGTATTTATTTCTAAATGTTTAAAATATTTATATAGGAAATCGTTTAATAAAATATGGGTTCCTAAATCTTTGATTACTAACATTTCTATACCCAAGAAGATTTGGTTATCAAAAATAATTTTGTGTAATTTATTTGTGGTGAAATTTCTTGAATAGATTCGATAAGAATTTATATTACATGGATCATAGTTGTTTGAGACACATGTTTTGTTATTATTTATTTTTTAGGAAATTGATCAAATTGGGTGGTGGAAATGTCACTTTTAGAGACAATGGTAGAGGAATAATTATTATCCCTTGCCAAATTGGAAATTCTAATACAGCATTAATATATAAAGTTTTATCTGTAAATATTTTTAAGTATAATCTGCTTATCATATCATATATATGTGATGGTTGTTTTAATTTTATTTTGGAAAATAATATCTATAAATTGTTTACTCTAAAAATTCATTTTATTTAACTATTTTATGAGATGATAATGTTTATGCTGTCAATTTAGATTCTTTATTTTCTCAAAATATTTCTTATTTTAGTATATTTCATAAATAATATTGGACTTGAAATAGGAGTCTAGTCCATTTAAATATTCATTCACTTATAATGCTCACTAAGAAAGGGTTACTAAAATATCTAACTAAACTAGAATTCATGAATGAAAAAGTATATAACCCATGTCAAAATGGTAAACAACCAAAATTATATTTCCAATAAAAGAAAGAAGTTTAAACTTATCAAAAACTAGAGTTGGTTCGCATGGAATTAGTTGTACATTCTAGTGTTTATAGTTTAAATGGGAAACACTATGTTTATGACCTTGTAGATGACCTTTCTAAGTATACTTGGGTATTATTTCATGATCGGAAAAGTGAAGTATTCTAAATCTGAAGAAAATATTAGTATACTTAGGATTTAGACCTTGAGAAGTGGTCATGGTCGTGAGTTTGAAAATCAAGAATTTGAATAATTTTCTCACAAAAATGTCTATAATCACAATTTTTCCTCACCTAAGACCCCAAAACATAATGGTGTTGTAGAAATGAAAAATAGAACACTTCAAGAAATTTCTTGAAACCAGGATGACTGAGAGTCTGAAAGTATCAAGAATTATTCCCTCAGAAAACACCAAGGGCTGAAGGAATACCAACTCCACTTGCTAGGGAATATTCTAATATAAGAACTATAGAGAAGAATATTGATATCTTTGACTCTGACCACATAGATACTGAAATGATTATTGAAAGGATGCATTCACTTTCTCAAGATGAGGTTTCTTGAGAGGTAGAGGTTAGGGGCGTGGATAGAGAAGAGTTGAATGGAATGAATTTTTAAGGAAATAAAATTTTCTCACTGAGAGGCTGAAAAAATGTTAGGTATCTAACTATGTTTCTTTGGGAAGTTCTATTGTATTTGGTTAACATTTTTACCCCTTTTATACTTTTATTTTTTCTAATTAAAGAGGCACCACCTCTATCTTTATTATAAAAAAATTAGTATGAATTAACTATTTATTTTTGGGAAGAGGCTATGAATATATCTTGTTACATAATCAATAGAGATTTATTTAGAAATCTACTATAGAATAGTCCTAAAGAATTCTGGAATTGTAGAAATCTAAAGGTTAATTAATTTAGATTTTTTGGTCGAAAATTATTTTTTCTTAATATTAAGGATAACTTTGACAAATTATTTTCCATGAGTGGCGAAGTAATTTTACATGGATATTAAACTTATAGTAAATTCTATATGGCGTTTACTAAAAGAACCAATCCTATATAAGAATATCTTTATGTCAAATTTAACGAAGGAGATACAGATAATCCTAATACCCCTTTAGAAAATGTTGAGGATGACCTATCAAATATGAATATCATTTCCAAACAATTTGACAATTATGTGAAGAAAACATAAAAATCATCCATCTCTGAGGAAAAACATGAACCTAAACCTATAGAAGATAATGCGGTAACTAGACCATATTTTCCTATAACTATTAGGACTCATAGATTTCATCATCTAGATGATATCTTTGAAGATCTATAAATAGGTACACAAACTAGATTATCTTACAAATTAGGTTAAACATCAAGCATTCTTGTCACATCTTGAGCCTAAGAACATCAAAGATGAAATTAATGATGAATTGTAGTATTATCATGTGATACAAGCCCATTTCAAACATAATGTTCACATATGATATTCTTAACATGGTTAATTTTGAAGATAATTGTTTACTTAACGGCATCCCTTTAGATTCGGAAATTAAAGACACTATTTTTGGCCTTAATCCAGATAGTGCCCCTGGACCTGATGGCTTTAATAACAGATTTTACCAAAAACACTGGTATGTCATTCAAAATAATGTTTGTAACTTAGTCAGAACCTTATTTGAAAAAAGGGTTTATTCTTGATGGTCTAAATTCTCAATTTCTCACTCTTATTACCAAAATTGTAAATGATGATGAAATTCAACTTTTTCGACCCATCACCCTCTTAAAATCAGTTTTTAAAATTATTACTAAGATCATTGCCAACAGACTCTCTGCTATTAACAATAAAATTGTTTCTTGGAATCAGTTCAGCTTCATTAAAGGAAGGTCTATACAAGATTTCATTTTCCTTGCCTCTGAATCCACTAATTTATTTAATAGACAAACTAGAGGAGAAAATGTTTCTCTGAAACTTGATATTAATAAATCCATTGACACGATTGACAGTGAAATTATTTCTAAAGTGCTTCTTAGTTTCGGTTTCAATGACACTTTGGTCACTAGAATCAAAACCATTTTCAATTCAGCTCATATTTCCATTCTTATTAATGGATCTCCTAGAGGTTACTTTAAATGCACCAAGGGTGTCAGACAAGGAGACCCTCTCTCTGCTATAATTTTTTCTATTGTAGAATACTATCTTAGTAGATTTATCACCTTCAATTTTGATCAAGGAGAAATCAAACTGATTCTCTCCTATAGGAATTTACAGGGCCCTTCCCATCTTCTTTATGCTAATGATATCATTTTATTCTTCCAGGGGGACAAAAGAAATATCAATAACCTTAAATCCATCATCTCTCACTATGAAGAGGTTTCTGGTCAGAGTGTTAACTGGCATAAATCCTTTATCTATTTTGGTAAAAATTCCGCCCTCAAAAGGAAATCTATTTCACAGATGTTTTAGGGGTTAAAGAAGGTTCACTTCCCTTCACTTACCTAGGCATCCCTATCTTCTGGGGCCAACCCAAATCTTCTTATTTCCAGCACATTGTGGATCAAATTCATAAACAACTTTAATCCTGGAAAAGAAAATCCATTTCAATGGCAGTAAGGGTTTGTCTTGTGAAATCCACCATTGTTTCTAAATTAGTTTACTCCATTATGGTCTACAAGTGGTCGTCGGGGCTTATTAAACGCTTAAATACTACTATAAGGAACTTCATCTGGAGTGGAAGCACTCTGGAATGAAAATTGGTCACAGTTTCTTAGACCACTTTTTGTAAGCCTATTGAAGAAGGTGGTATAGGAATTAAAAATCATAAAACCTTTGATGAGGCTTTATAGTATAAATTTACGTGCTCCCTCATTAATAATAACTCTCATTCCTTGAATTTTCTCAGATCTCGTTTTCTTGATAAACTTAAATCTGGTAATTTACACTACATTTCTTCCTATCTCTGGCCCTCGATTAAATATTCTTATTCTTCTATCTTGGAAAATTCTAGATGTATTTTAAGTAAATAATCCACCTTAAATTTTTGGTTTGACAATTGGACTGGTTCTCCTCTTATAACTGAGATTCTTACTTCTTTTTCTCCTGATCCCACTAACTTCTCCATCAGGGACGTGATCAATTCTTCTACTGCTCATCGTTTAGATTCTATTAAGGATATTGTCGAGAATTATTACTTCACTTCCAATGATGACTTTCTGGTTTGGGAACCAGCTAAAAATGGCTTGTTGGACTCCAAAAAATATTATAAGCACCATCTCTCTAACATTTATGATAATCTCAACTGGATCACCAATTTAAATAACCATTGGATAAAACCTTCTCTCCATATCCTCATTTGGAAAATTTCTCACCAAAAGGTTCCTACCGATGGTTGTCTTCAGTCTTATGGTTTTAACTTTTTATCTAAATGTATATTATGCAAGCAACATCAGGAGGACATAAACATCCTCTTTTTATCTTGTGAGACTAAAACTACTCTTTGGCATTAAATTTTTGACCTATTTGAGTGAAAATGGATTTTGGACAACTTTATTTTCTCACAGTTGTAAATGATGATTAAGCTTCCAAGGTCACCTCAAATCAGAAACCTTTTTCTGACTATCGTTTCAGAGCTTCTGCATATCCTCTGGTATGGTAAAAATGATTTTATTTTCAATAATATCTCTTCTAAACTAAATGCAGGTAAAATGAGGATACTTATTTCCATCAAAGAGGATGTCATGATCCAAAAAGACCATTGTGACAATTCTATCATTGATCTTGAAACCCTCTGCCAGATTGGAGTAATTGGTATATATCTAAAACTGAATTACACTATTGATGTCTTCTGGTAGGATCCTCCTCCTGGATGGATTAAAATCAACATTGATGGAGCCTCGAAAAGAAACCCTGGACCATCAGGATGCATAGGTGTTTTCAGAGACCATCTTGATCAGATTCTCGAATGTTTCTATGGAAGTTGTGGCCCTGCTTCTACTATGGAGGCCGAAATGTTGGGTATCATTATTTCCATAAATTTTGAAAAACATTTCAACTGGAGAAACATCTAGATTGAGAGATTCTCTTCTACCATTGTGCTATCCATCTGGAAGGGTGTGACCCACCTTGCATGGACTCTCACATCCTGATGGATTAACTGCCTTAACTCACTCAACAGTCTCAGCTTCATTGCTACACACACCTACTATGAAGAAAACAAGATCGTCGACAGTCTCTCCAACAAGGGAGTATCACATGAGATCACTTGGAGGAATGATCTCCCACCGGATTTGATTCCTTTTTTTATTATATATTCTATAAAATTTCCATCATTTCGTATCATGTAACTTATATGCTCCTTTTGTTTGAATAAATTGCAGGGTTCTAGGAATTTTTCTAGAACTGATCCTAAAAAAATAGATGGTATTATCATATTAAGTAATGCAGGGATGAAATACATCAAGAGCCTTATGAATCTTCTGGAAGAGTATTCACACTAGAGTGGCCAGGTGGTTAGAATGGAAAAAAGAACCTTCTTTATCTCTAACAAATTTTCTCCACCCTGGACCTCAGCTGTCCAGCATACACTTGAGATGAACAGAGCTGTTTTCCCCATGGATTATCTCGGATCCCCTGTGTCCTTTAGTAGACTTCACATCAAACACTTTGATTTTCTATCATGCAAGATTACTGATCACATTCTCAACTAGAAGAACAAATATCTATCTTTTGGAGATTGTATTGCTCTCATAAATAGTGTGATTCTTGCATCCCTTGTGCATGTTCTTTCATCGGTCAAATCCACACATGGGATGCTTCGAAGCATCGACAATCTATTGGATGCATTCATCTGGGATCTTGCTTCAGCAAAAATATTCCACTGGGCATCTTGGTGGAAAGTGGATCATCCAGTCGGGGAAGGTGGCATCAACGTCCACTCTCTCAAATCCACATCCCTCTGCATGCATGTGAAAATTTCCTGGGAGATTTTGGAAAAGTGCACGATGTGGGGGATTTCCATGCACTCCTTTCATTTTCATAATCCTTCAACAGAGTCCAGCCAAGGTTCTCCGCATTGGTCTGTTATTCGACCCATTCTTGTTAGCCTCCAACCACACTACTGATGTATCGTGGGGCAGGGTGAGATCTCGTTCTGGAACAAAAACTGGGCAGGAGAGACCATTGGGTTTCCAAAATTCCTTCCTCACAATATTTACTTTATATAATTGAAATGCTACCCAACCTTCACCAAAGAAGTGTTGTACACTGATCAACATGGCACTTTCAGACTCCTTGACCTCTCTTTAGAACCAGATCACTATATTTTTACTATTTCCTCCTCGGGGTTCTTCTCCTCCCACGAATTTCGTAGCATCCTTTCCCCTAAAAAACAATGATCTCATAGGATGAAATCCTATGGACCAAGTCCCTTCCATCAAAATACAACTTTCTCTTATGGAAAATCTGAAATAGAGCCATTCCTACAGATGAAAATATCAAAAATTGTGATATTCTTCTAGCATCTCGTTGCCCCTATTGCAGTAATATCATGGAGGTGTCTATGTATCACATGTTCTTTTAAGGCAACTGGGAAAATGGTATATGAAGCACCCTTGGAGATTTCACGGCCTTCTTTGCTCCCAGCATGGCAGATGTTCCATTCCAGGAGAGGTCATTTCAAGGTTTGGGAGATTGGGGCCCAGAGAAGGAGGCTTGGACCAAAATATTACATGTGGGGATTCAGAACTTGTGGAAAGCTCGAAACAAGGTGAGACATGATGAAGTTCCCTTCTACGATAGTGCCATCCTCATCCGAACCGAAACTTTTCTCCTGAACTTGGCCCATCTCTTGATGATCTGGCAGGATTCTCCTCCCTTCACATTCTTTAAAGAAGCTCCCACGATTCCCAAACATGATCCAACCCTGGATCAGGTCACTGGTTTTGATGGATCCCCCCCTCCAGAGGTCTCAAAATGAACTATGATGGTTCTTGTTGCTCGAGGGTTCTCTGTGGTGGAGGAGTGGTTCATGATGACAAAGGGTCGGTAATCCTTGATTTCCTATCATGCATTGGTAATGTGTCCTCCCTCTAAGCATAGGCCGAACCTCTATTTCTGGGTATTAGTTTATGTCACAAGAAGGACATAGAATTGTCAGAGGTTTAAACCGAATCCAAAATCCTTTACAATGCCATGCTTGGTCTTAGTCCCACCCCTGGTCTATTTCCTACTTCATCCGAAAATATAGATTCATTCTCTATAGTAACACCAAAGTGCTATATGTGTGTATAGAAGGGAATCACGTTGCAGATTACCTTGCTTCCCTTGATGTTTATGGCCCTGACCCCCTTGTCCTCCATAATGGGATGTCCTTGAAACCCAAAGGGGTTAATTTGATTCGAGGGGATGCCCTCGGTCTTCACTACTTTAGACCCCCACGATCCCTATTTTCTTGTGTCCAGTGTGCCTCTCTCTTTGAATAAAAAATTATTCGATGATGATGATGAGTTTTGGTTGATGGAAATGCAAGAATAACGTAACAAATTTGGATGAAATAGAGTTTCATAACTATTAGTTAGACATAAATACACTCTGACTATTGGCACTAAGTGGGTGTTTAGAAAAAAAATTCACGAGTCCGACACTGTAGTAAAAAATAAATATATATTGATTGCACAATAATATAGTCAAGAAGAAGGTATTGACTATGAAGAATCATTTTTACTAGTATCTATACTTGAATATATTAGAATATTTTTTACCTATGAATAACATTTGGATTTCAAACTATATTAAATGGATGTAAAAAGATCATTATTAAATAGTTATATAGTTGATGAAATTTTTGTTGAACAACCTCAGGAATTTCAAATTACTCATTTTCCAAATGATGTTTTTAAATTAACTAATGCTTTATATGGTTTAAAAGAGGCTTATAGAGATTGGTATGATATGCTCATCTCTTTTCTGATTTATAATGGATTGTCAAAAGTCATATATGATACTACTCTTTTTATTAAAATTATTTCAAAATATATTTTAGTAGTTCAAATTTATTTTGATGATATTGTTTTGGGATCTTTTAAAAATTATTTATGTAGGAATTTTTTAAAAATGATACAATGTTAATCTGAAATTATTTTAATGGTAGAACTTAAATTATTTCTTGGTTTTGAATTTTTTCAAAATAATATGGAATTATTTTAAACTAAATTAAGTACAATAAACAACTTCAAAAATGTATTGGTTTGGATATCAATAAAAGTAATGATAATCCCTTGAGTAATACAAAAAAGTTGGATCTTGATGAAATTGGAAATTCAGTAGATCAAACTAGTTACATAAGAATAATTGGAATCATGCTATAAATAACTTCTAAATGACTAGATATTATTTTTTGTGTGTTTATGTGTTCCAATTTTCAATAAAATCCCAAATAATCACATTTACTTGTTGTTAAAATGATTTCAAAATACCTCAAATATAAAAGCAATTTAGAATAGTTTTATTCTAGAGAAAAACCATTTAACTAAGTATGTTATTCAAATGAATATTTTTGTGGTTGTAAGTTGGATAGAAAAATATCCTCCTGAACATGTCATCTTTTAGAAAATTCTCTAGTACCTTGGTGTAGTAAACAAGAAACTTTTGTTGCACTGTCAAATGCTGAAGTTGAATAAAAAACTATAGAAAGTTTTTGTGCCCAAATTTTGTGGATGAAACACACATTGATAGATTATGGATATCAATTCATAAATATCCCTATAAATTGTGAAGAAATAAATATGGTAAATATCTATAAAAACCATGTGTCTCATTCTAGGAAAAATAATATTATTGTAAGACATAAATTTTTGAGAGATCATTTTCAAAAAGGTGATATAAATATTGAAATCATAGTAAATAAATATCAGATTCCCAAATTTTGTACAAATAAATTTAATTATGAGATATTAATCTATATTCAACATGAATTGGGAATGAAAAATTCTGGAAAATCAACCATTGGAAAAGACTTTGTTGGACAAGCCACTATTGGACAAGCCACTATTGGAGTGATCCACCATTAGGTAAGCCACCATTAGAAATTCGTTGTTGGGTAATCCATCAATTGGTAATCCATCCTTGAAATGATCCACCATTAGGTAATACACCAATGGAATAGTCCATTGTTTTAATTATCCACAATTGGAGTGATCCACCATTAGAAAGATCCATTGTTGGGTATTTACTGGTATCTATCTCATTTTTCTATTTGTATCCATATCTTTTTCTCTACTATTTGTAATTATTCTAGGTTAAATTTATTATTCAATTTATTCTTTTATATTTTTTATATTTTGTAATTCAAATTTGTAAATGATAATTCTGAATTAAAATTCAATTTCGAGTCACTCTCGCTCATGCCTAATGTCACGACCCGACCCAACGGGGCTCGAGCCGCGACTCCCCAAGCCCGCCTCCAATAGGCCAGGGGCTGGAAACTAGCGCCGAGTAGGCTATCAAACACATGGGAGGCATTAGCCTATGGTACTTGTACACACACACCCACAAACACCTCCATGCAACAGTGCAGAGATATAGAAACTGGAAAGTAAATGCATGCATACACTATCCCACAACCAGAGAGCAACAGAAAAAGTACAAAGGGTAAAACAGGGCCCACCAAAAGAAAACTACAAAGCACGTCTGACCTGCTCTGAAGAAGGGGAACGCTGCCACAAACACCCGCCGGAAAGCTCCCTCGGCACAGCTCCGGTAAATACCCTGGTCAACTCGCTCACTAAGCTCCGCCTGCTCCGGGTCCTCTTGGGACTCCGTCAAAAGGCATGTGGTCTGCACAAGACACAAACATGTGTGGGCAAAGCCCGTGCAGGGTTGAGTATAAACACACTCAGTAGGCACCCCAAAAACCCAAAACCCAAGGGAGCAACTGAAAGGAAATAGTCTGCTCAACCCAGCCAAAGGGAACCCGGACGAGAGAGAAACTCCATCTTGTGACCATCCTCGGCTAACACAACTAGTCATCTCAGCTCAACTCGGGTGTATTCCCATACATACACCTTGAACAATCCAGATATACAAGCTCACGCCACAAAGCCACAAGAGGTACCGACCTCGTAACCAGCAACTGTCCACAACAAGGAGAGTACACCACGAACACTGTCATACCAGATGACACTCATCCAAGAGATACACTCCATCGGGTCCCAAACAAACATCTCAGACGCTCACCCGAGAGACCACGCTCGTCGGATAACATCACTGAGGAAACATCACTGAAACAACATAACCACCAAACTCCTCGGAGAGGGGATCGCCGCTAGGGTCCTCTAGGGGATACCAAGACCCACTCCGGTATACGTAGCTCACAGATAGGGGATCACTCCCAGGGTCTGCTGGGGGATACCACGACCCGATTTGGCATACGTAGTTCTCACAGATAGGGGATCACACCCAGGATACGCTGGGGGATACCACAACCTGATCTGGCGCTCGACAAAAGCTTCACACTCAGATAGAGGATCATAGTCCATATAAAGATGGTCACGACGATACCGGAACCTTATCTGGTATAACTCGCGATGTAGGGGATCGAACCGACGATGCCACAACCCTACCGAAACCACGCGCTGAGTAGGGGATCGCATAACCAATGATACCGCAACCCTACCAACACCAAGCGCTGAGT
The DNA here is from genome assembly GCA_963277665.1 of Viscum album. Taxonomy (NCBI): domain Eukaryota; kingdom Viridiplantae; phylum Streptophyta; class Magnoliopsida; order Santalales; family Viscaceae; genus Viscum; species Viscum album. Next base: position 131,057,799 of record OY728163.1, read on the forward strand.
AGGGGATCGTATAACCAACGATACCGCAACCCAACTATAAACATCATGTTGAGTAGGGGATCGTAAACCCGACGATGCCACAACCCTACTGTGCACGACCCACTGCGTTGGGGATCATATTCCTGATGATGCCACAAACCCTACGGGGTTAACCTGCTAGATGGGGATCGCCGCCCGTAAATAAGCGGTCACAACGATACCAAGAACCCGATCTAGGGTAAAGATGCTAGAGGATCCACTCCGGGCCCACTGGAGGGATACCACAACTCTAACAGTTTAAATGTCCCATCGAGAGGATCACAAACCCATACGAAGGTTGTGATGCCACACGAACCCTCATAGGAACGAACCAAGGGAGAACCCTCAACCACTACTGGTCCAAACGTCGCTAACCCGAGCGACTCTCCACAACGCCACATTGTGGACCTCTGAAGCCGAAACCGAGGCCACCATCGCGTTCCACGCGGAAAAACACGCAGGATAGGCTGTTTACTCGCCCGAAACGGAGCACCGGTGGAAAAGGCACTATTCACCGTAGCTAGATCGTGCGGGGCCCACACAACGATCCCGAAACCCATCGAGCGGATCACACCACGACGATCCCCTCGGAAAAACAAGCGGAATCGACTACTCGCTCGTCCAAAACAGACACCCGGTGAAAAAGGTACTATTCACCGAAAGCCGCCTTGGGTGGGGCCCACGCCTAGATTCCGAAACTCATCGAACGGATCGCACCACTGCATCCTCTCGGAAAAACACATAGGATCGACTATTCATCTGCCAAAATCGGACTCCTCGTGCAAAAGCTGCGTTTCTCCGCAAACGCCAAAACCCGGCCTCGTGGGGCCCGCACCCCGTTCTCAGTCCCAACACCCAAAAACCATCTCAAAAAGTCCGTCGTACCATCAGGGTCTCAAAGCCACGGACGACACGTCAATCGGACGCTCCGGGTAGAAGTTACAACGGCCCGTAGTCGTAAAATAATAAAATAATATTATTTTATATGATGTTTCTAACTCCCGGGCCACGATCCTGAACCCTTAAAACCTAAAGGTGAGTTCAAAAGGTCCGTCTTGACGCAAGGAGCGCGTCGCCGCAAACGGCTCGTAAATCGGAGTTACGGTTTGCGAGTTATGGGGGGTTTAAAGAACCCCCGGAACATTCTGGCCGGACCACCGCAGGGTCGCCGGAAACCACCGCGCCGCCACCGGACTCCGCTGTGCCGGAGCCGGAAACCACCGCGTCGCCGCCGCGCCGCCGTGGAACTCGCCGGAATCCGCCATGGCCGCCGCGGGTCTCACCGGAAAACCGGGTTTTTCTTCGGAAAACTTCTGGGAGCCACCGGGAGCACCCCGGTACTCCAAATTCAGATCCGAAACATGTTTCGGAAAGCTCGGGACCCGAACTATACAAATATTATGAAAATTTGAAGAAAAACAACACAAAAACGGGATCTGGGATTGTAAAACTCAAACTGCCTACCTCGCGGGCGAAACGCCGACGTTCTGCCTCAGATCCGCGCTCCAGAGCTTCCGCCGCGCGCTCCTGGAACGTCCACCGTCGAATTCTGAGCTCGTGGGAGCTCCGTTTGCTCGATTCGGTGGAGTGGCGGCAAAGAACGGCGAAAAACGATTAAAAGGGGGGGGGGCGCTGATATTTATATCAGCCGCCCGCCGACGCCAAACCCGCCTCGGACCCGACGCCCGAGGCGAACAAATGTAAGGTCACCCCTAGGGTAAACGCACCGTTCTGAACGCAACGGCGGTCTCAGATTTTCCATCCGAGACTCCGTTCAGAAGTTATTCGAGCCGACGCTCGCACACTAACTTGCTACTTATTTATGGAAACGCCCCTGGTGGCGTTTCTCACCGCAGGCCCGCGCCCGCAAAGTTTACACCCCGCCTTGGGTAAACAGCACGTTCCGGACGCAACTGTTCCCTCAGATTCCCGTTCTGGGCTACCGTTTAGGAGATATCACACCCCCGCCACATGCATAGTATACAAATACTTAATATTTTTATAAAATTAATTCCGGGCACACCGAGCCTCGGAATCGCACGCCGTCTTCGCGCCTAGCTCTGGAATTATTCGTAGAAATATTCCAAAGTCTGACAGGGCCAAAAACCCGAGTCGCTACATCCTCCCCCCCCCCCCTTAGAACTTTTCGTCCCCGAAAAGCCCTAAGCTCAAGGAAAGCGACTGGACTCTCAACTGGGTCTCACACACCAGCGAGATCACCAACAAACAACCACTCAGGATCTTACCAACGCCCTGAACAAAACTCGAGCAAGCAACAAAAGGAAAGAGTACCGCTAAACAGTGTCTTACACACTACTGCAGTAAGTAGAAAGGACACAAGGCGTACTTCTATCCATCTGCGGTGCCTCTGGGTCGACTGCCTCCAGGGCATGGAGCTGTCCTCACCCTCGACCACCAGCACCCTGAGCTTGGCGTGGACCACCTGGGGGTGGGGGTGGTGGCAACTGGTACTGCCTACCACCGCCTCCCACTGCACCAACTCCGCCGCCACGTCCGCCGCCCTGCGGACCTCCTTGCTCGAGATGCTGCCTCTGCCAAGGCGGTCCATCGACCGACTCCCTCTCAGCAGCACGTCGGGTCAGAAAATCTCTAGCAAGATGTCCCCGACCATCGCAAGCGTAACACCACCTCTCCTGCGGCTGACCAAAACTGGCCTGCGAGCCCTGAGGATCATATCCTCCATCCTGGGGTCGCCTCCTGAAACGTCGACCACATCCTGACCCCTGAGTCTGTCATCGGCTACCAGATGCCGATCTGACCGACGAAGTCTCAGCTCTCGCGTGCCTAGCACTAACAGGCAAGCTCTGCTCGGCCAGAAAGCTCTCCACCACCAGCGCTCGCTCCAGCACTCCAGCATAGGTGGGCAGGCACAAGGAAACCACACCTGCTTGGATGTCCCAGCATAAGCCCTGCTCGAAGGTCCGAGCCCTAAAGAACGGGTCTCGAACCATATCCAGGGAGTAGCGCGACAGGTCTGTAAACCTCGATGAGTACTCCGACACAGTCATGCTCTCCTGTCGAAGCTGCAGAAGCTCCAGGATCCGCACTGACCTCAGCGTCACCGGATAGAACTCCTCCCTGAAGAGTCGCTCAAACTCTGCCCACGTGAGCATCTCCTCATCATGGGATTGCGTCACCAAACTCCACCATCGCCCGGCAGAACCATGCAGAAGGCTCGCCGCTAGGACCACCATCTGATCTGGAGGTGTCCTCACTAGGCGGAAAACTCGGGTGACTGCCTCAAGCCAGTCATCAGCTGCCTGTGGGTCTGGATCACCCCGAAACCTCAGAGGTCGCTGCCTCTGGAATTCGTGCAGCGCACTCAGCCTGCACGCAACCTCGTCCTGCACCGCCGGCACAACCAGGTGCTCGACAGGTGGTGGCTCAACTGGCAGACCACCTGGAGGTGCAACCTCAGAACCTGCAACCTGCTCCACACCCACTACACGGGGTGGGTCGTCAGCACAATCCTGTTGCGGAACCCTCGCTGGCTGTCGTCGTGGAGGCATCCTGAATTACATTCAAGACACACCACAGTCAAAGAGTATATCTGGAGATCTGACTCAATAAGGACAAGGAAAAAACCAAAAACCCAGTCCTATATGATTCATTTACCATTATGTCCCCGCGACCAGTGTATGAATGTCCCGAGTCAAAAGGCGGGTTATCAGAGTCCTGGTGTATGGATACGTCGGCCGCCGCACCAACACTGGAGTCCCTGGCCTGAAAGATGAACTCGAAACATCCTAACACTATCACTATGCAACCCAAACCAAACTCACAGCTAGACCAGCTATGCTCTGAGATCCCAACGGTGGAACCTCCTCTGATACCACTCTGTCACGACCCGACCCAACGGGGCTCGAGCCGCGACTCCCCAAGCCCACTTCCAATAGGCCAGGGGCTGGCAACTAGCGTCGAGTAGGCTATCAAACACATGGGAGGCATTAGCCTATGGTACCTGTACACACGCACCCACAAACACCTCCATGCAACAGTGCAGAGATATAGAAACTAGAAAGTAAATGCATGCATAAACTATCCCACAACCAGAGAGCAACAGAAAAAGTACAAAGGGTAAAACAGGGCTCACCAAAAGAAAACTACAAAGCGCGTCTGACCTGCTCTGAAGAAGGGGAACGCTGCCACAAACACCCGCCGGAAAGCTCCCTCGGCACAGCTCCGGTAAATACCCCGGTCAACTCGCTCACTAAGCTCCGCCTGCTCCGGGTCCTCCTGGGACTCTGTCAAAAGGCCTGTGGTCTACACAAGACACAAACATGTGCGGGCAAAGCCCGTGCAGGGGTGAGTATAAACATACTCAGTAGGCACCCCAAAAACCTAAAACCCAAGGGAGGAACTGAAAGGCAACAGTCTGCTCAACCCAGCCAGAGGGAACCCGGATGAGAGAGAAACTCCATCTTGTGACCATCCTCGGCTAACACAACTAGTCAGCTCAGCTCAGGTGTATGCCCATACATACACCTTGAACAATCCAGATATACAAGCTCACGCCACAAAGCCACAAGAGGTACCGACCTCGTCACCAGCAACTGTCCACAACAAGGAGAGTACACCACGAACACTGTCATACCAGATGAAACTCATCCAAGAGATACACTCCATCGGGTCCCAAACAAACATCTCAGATGCTCACTCGAGAGACCACGCTCGTCGGATAACATCACTGAGGAAACATCACTGAAACAACATAACCACCAAACTCCTCGGAGAGGGGATCGCCGCTAGGGTCCGCTAGGGGATACCAAGACCCACTCCGGTATACGTAGATCACAGATAGGGGATCACTCCCAGGGTCCGCTGGGGGATTCCATGATCCGATTTGGCATACGTAGTTCTCACAGATAGGGGATCACACCCAGGATCCGCTGGGGGATACCACAACCCGATCTGGCGCTCGACAGAAGCTTCACACTCAAATAGAGGATCATAGTCCATATAAAGATGGTCACAATGATACCGGAACCTTATCTGGTATAACTAGCGATGTAGGGGATCGAACCGACGATGCCACAACCCTACCAAAACCAAGCGCTGAGTAGGGGATCGCATAACCAACGATACCGCAACCCTACCAACACCAAGCGCTGAGTAGGGGATCGTATAACCAACGATACCGCAACCCTACTATAAACATCATGCTGAGTAGGGGATCGTAAACCCGACGATGCCACAACCCTACTATGCACGACCCACCGCGTAGGGGATCATATTCCTGATGATGCCACAAATCCGACGGGGTTAACCTGCTAGATAGGGGATCGCCGCCCGTAAATAAGCGGTCACAGCGATACTAAGAACCCGATCTAGGGTAAAGATGCTAGAGGATCCACTCCGGGCCCTCCGGAGGGATACCACAACTCTAACAGTTTAAACGTCCCATCGAGAGGATCACAAACCCATACAAAGGTTGTGATGCCACACGAACCCTCTTAGGAACGAACCAAGGGAGAACCCTCAACCACTACTAGTCCAAACGTCGCTAACCCGAGCGAATCTCAACAATGCCACATTGCGGACCTCTGAAGCCAAAACCGAGGCCACCATCGCGTTCCACGCGGAAAAACACGCAGGATAGGCTGTTTACTCGCCCGAAACAGAGCACCGGTGGAAAAGGCACTATTCACCGTAGCTAGCTCGTGCGGGGCCCACACAACGATCCCGAAACCCATCGAGCGGATCACACCACGACGATCCCCTCGGAAAAACAAGCGGAATCGACTACTCGCTCGTCCAAAACGGACACCCGGTGAAAAAGGTACTATTCACCGAAAGCCGACTCAGGTGGGGCCCACGCCTAGATTCTGAAACTCATCGAACGGATCGCACAACTGCGATCCTCTCGGAAAAACACACAGGATCGACTACTCATCTGCCAAAATCGGACTCCTGGTGCAAAAGCTGCGTTTCTCCGCAAACGCCAAAACCCGGCCTCGTGGGGCCCGCACCCCGTTCTCAGTCCCAACACACAGAAACCATCTCAAAAAGTCCGTCGTACCATCAGGGTCTCAACGCCACTGACGGCACGTCAATCGGACGCTCCGGATAGAAGTTACAACGGCCCGTAGTCGTAAAATAATAAAATAATATTATTTTATACGACGTTTCTAACTCCCGGGCCACGATCCCGAACCCTTAAACCGTCAAAGTGAGTTCAAAAGATCCGTCTTGACTCAAGGAGCGCGTCGCCGCAAACGGCTCGTAAATCGGAGTTACGGTTTGCGAGTTATGGGGGTTTAAAGAACCCCCGGAACATTCTGGCCGGACCACCGCAGGGTCACCGGAAACCACCGCGCCGCCGCCAGACTCCGCCGTGCCGGAGCCGGAAACCACCGCATCGCCGCCGCGCCGCCGCGGAACTCGCCGGAATCCGCCATGGTCGCCGCGGGTCTCGCCGGAAAACCTGGTTTTTCGCCGGAAAACTTCCGGGAGCCACCGGGAGCACCCCGGTGCTCCAAATTCAGATCCGAAACATGTTTCGGAAAGCTCGGGACCCGAACTATACAAATATTATGAAAATTTGAAGAAAAAAAACACAAAAACGGGATCTGGGGTGGTAAAACTCAAACTGCCTACCTCGCGGGCGAAACGCCGACGTTCTGCCTCAGATCCGCGCTCCAGAGCTTCCGCCGCGCGGTCCTGGAACGTCCGCCGTCGAATTCTGAGCTCATGGGCACTCTGTTTGCTCGATTCGGTGGAGTGGCGGCGAAGAACGGCGAAGAACGATTAAAAGGGGGGGGGGGGCGCTGATATTTATATCAGCCGCCCGCCGGCGCCAAACCCGCCTCGGACCCGACGCCCGATGCGAACAAAAGTAATGTCACCCCTAGGGTAAACGCACCGTTCTGAACGCAACGACGGTCTCCGATTTTCCATCCGAGACTCCGTTCAGATGTTATTCGAGCCGACGCTCGCACACTAACTTGCTACTTATTTACGGAAACGCCCCTGGTGGCGTTTCTCACCGCAGGCCCGCGCCCGCAAAATTTACACCCCGTCTAGGGTAAACGGAACGTTCCGGACGCAACTGTGCCCTCAGATTCCCGTTCTGAGCTACCGTTTAGGAGATATCACACCCCCGCCATGTGCATAGTATAAAAATACTTAATATTTTTATAAAATTAATTCCGGGCACACCGGGCCTCGGAATCGCACGCCGTCTTCGCGCCTAGCTCTGGAATTATTCGTAGAAATATTCCAAAGTCTGACAGGGCCAAAAACCCGAGTCGCTACACCTAATCAGTCAAACCATTTCGATTTCCATTTCTCTTTAGACCATTAACCTTCTCCACCCTCTAGATAAAATATTTTTTCACTATAGTTATGATAGTTAAGAATCCTTTATCATCATATATAGAAGGATCATGACCTACTGAGAGATCTCAGGAAGAACCATGTCATGCTCCAGTCAAACCAAAAAAGTCGCAGCTTGAAAATCTCATAGTTTTTATAGATAAAGAAGTGGATGAAAACTGGATAATGTCAAGAAAATAGTTTTTAAACCAAGTTATTCAAGACCAAGGGTGGATATATTGGTTCCCAAGAAATTATATTCCTTTATCCAAGGTTGGTTCATCAATTCTAATATTACATAGAGTACAGTTTCAAAGAAAATAATGTATTTATTTGAAGTATGATAGATGGTAAAGGGATTTCCTTTTCTTAAAAATGATTGGATAAGTGTATCAATCTGCCTCATTGATGAGTTTATAATGAATTTAAAGGATCTATTTTATTTGATAGATACGTGCTTGTGTATGTGTATTCTCTACTGGAGCTAACTAGAGATGGTTACGTGAAATGTCTCAGTGCTACTAAGTTAGATGGTTAGTGGAGAATTATTTTTATGTTGATTAAATATATTCTATATAACAGGAAAGGTGATTTTAGTACTATAAAATATCATTATTTATATCTTTTATTCCTTATTAAAATATGGTATAGAATAAATATATGTAGATATCTTATGGTTCACATGATGGAGATGTACAATTCATCTTCTAGGTGAAATTTGATGATTTATCCTAAACTGGATTCAACAATGCTAGAGGCTAATGAATTGGTTAATTAGGAAGAAAAATTAGAGGTAAGTTTTGGTGGTTTCTTCTTAAGAATAAATACCTGTAAAAGAATGACTATTAATTGGAATCCCTTTATGAAAAAGTGTGTCAAGGATAATGATAATATCTATGAGGATTTTAATCCCGTGGAAAACCCTCATAGACCCAAGATTAATATTGACCCTAGTATATAGCCAGATAATATTTTTTTCTATTTTGATTAAGAAGCTTCTGTGTAAGTGAATGAAGTTGATGAGGAAGTTTCAATATTTATTGAAGATGGTTTTGATCCAGAAATTTCAAATAGTCCATTTGTATCTTTTGGACCTGCATGTCCATATGTCTCTCTCCCTTCTAGAGAGAATTTATTAAATGAAGGATATGATAAAGAGACCAATGTATCTAGATAGTAATAGATTAAAAGTTCTTTAGAAACCTATAAAGATGTTCTGGAATATCATATGGTTCTGATGATGATGATAAGAATCAAAATTCTGATGACAGTAATGGTGGTGATAGTACTGGTGATGGAAATTCTCATGATGTTGATGACGATGTTGATAGAACTCATACAAATTATCCATCTCCTATTAGTTATTTTTGGTTAGTTCTATAGATATATGTGGGCATATTAAAAATTAGAAAAATCTTTTTTTACTTTTTGGTGGTAGAATCACCTTGGTGGACTTGGTTCTGACCTCAATCCTTATGAACATCATCTCTGATCTCAAGGATCCAAAAAATTTGGTTAATAACATTGAGAAAATTCTTGTCCCCATAATTTGGGATGCACGTTTGGATGGGAAACAACATTGAATGTCATTGGATATAATGAAGAAATAGACTAAGGAAGGTGTCATTAACATTGGGAGTGTCTCCAAGAAGATGCACAAGATCCATGAAAAATTGGCATGGGAAGTGTTAGAGGGTCATGTTAGGATGGTATGTGACTGAGTATGATATACTCTACAATACCAAACGTAGGATCGAAATAAGAATGAGATTATCAGATACAAGAGGGGGTGAATTGTACTTTTTAAAAATTACTTTGGAACTTTTAAAGATGGTTATGTTTAACAAGGTTAAACAAGATAATTCAAAAGACCTATAGAAGTTCTAATCACTTGCTATATTTCAGAATAGTGATTCCGAAAATGAAACTTGACTAAAACATTCAAAGATGAAGATTCTACCTTAAACTGTATAGAATCTAACTATAATAAGAGTGCAAATAAGGAAGTATAAGAAAGTTATACTTTCCTTATCAATACAAAAAACACAGTGGAAAACAAAGTAGTAACACTACAAGTAACAAAAAATAACTCTTTTAACCCAAAGAGTAGGGTATCCAAAAACCCTGGACAAGAGGTCCCTTGATTTATACTTTCAAGAATGTATGTCTTACCCACACCAGGGTAAACCCTCGATAAGAAGATCATAGTCTGTCTTACTATCCTTGCATGCCCTCAACTATTACGTAGTCGGCACCTCTATCTTTCTCATCAAGTAATCCCTCAACTTCAAGGTGTTGGAACCTCTGTCTTCCTATCCCTGGAAGCCCTTGATTGTACACAACAACAATCAGAGTCACACGAAGAAAATATGCAAAAGGTAAAGTGTGAACAATCCATTCAAACTTTCTATGTGAAGCTTGAGAGTTGATAAGAGCCTCTCTCTCTATAAATCACTTCAAGAAGTTATGAGCATAAAAATTCCAAAAGTTCCGAGCACCTTCAAATGAGCTTCTATTTATAGGTGAAGCTCCAACGGTCGGCTGCCTCATCCAATGGTCGAATTCTTCCTTGAATTTCGGAGGGATCTGTACATGTGTCACTCAAACAATGGTTAGTTAATAACTGAAGTCACGATATCATTTTGTAATAGAACAAGTGTAATTATAACCAAAACTGATATTCAGAATGAAGGTAAATGAAAGTTTAGAATGGAGAAAATGAAAGTTCGGAATGGAGAAAATGAAAGTTCAATATCTAAGTAAAAATTAATTCGGAGTCTGTTGTACTAGGATATTCAGATTCTATTTTTCTAAGGAAATCTTAATGAGGATTCGTAATCAGAATTCATCATTAGAATTCACAATGAGAATTCGTAATCAGAATTCATCATCAGAGTTCATAATGAGAATTCGTAATTAGAATTCTTCATCAAAATTCATAATGAGAATTCGTAATCAGAATTCATCATCAGAATTCATAATGAGAATTCATAATCAAAATTCTTCATCAGAATTCGTAGTTAGAACATTATACAAGTTCATAATCAGAATTCAGATTTGAACTTCATAAATGTTTGAAACAGGGAATTCAGAGTAAAACTTCATAAAATTTCGTAACAGGAATTCGGATCCTAGAACAGAATTCTTCATATCTAAGTATTATATGATTACAAGGTTTTGGATATGAATCTGATTTTTATACTTAAGAAAAAATATCGATATGAACAATTAAAACAATGTAGGGGTAAATTTCCTTGGGAAAGAAATTTTCTTAATGAAATTCAAACAAGGGTAAAATTAAATTTGTCTAAAGATATGGTGTTTGTGATTTTCAAAACAAGAGGAATGATAAATTCACAAGAAAAGCCTTACTAACTTAACAATCTCCCCCTCGATTGAAGGAATGGAAAAGTCATTAGGAAAACCTTATTGAATCAACAATCTCTCCCTATTTGTAAAGTACAAACATCCTTATGAAAAATAATGTAGGAACTTAGAATAAATTTCTAGACTTTAAAATTAATGCTTATCTCCCTTTGTTTATGGACAATGGTGAATACGACTAACTCCCCCTTAGGATTTGAAACTCTAAAGATTGTATTATAGATTTATGGAATAGAATTTTCATTATGAATATGGAATTATTTTTAATGAACACTCCCCCTTTGATAAACTCCCCCTTACTTAGGGATAGTTTTTCTTATACTTAGAAATTTTTTTCTCCCTTTTAGATTATTTCTTCTCCCTTTTGAGTTCTGTTTTCCTTCTCCCCCTTTGGGATTTTAAAAAAGAGTGTGAGGGGATGGAAAACAATATGGTACCTGAAATATTAGTAAAGAGATACAAACAACACAAGAAACCAGATTTTTCATTAGTATTGAAAGGATTTTTACAAGAAAAGACATTATAAAAAAAGATCGCATTAGTCTATTTGTCTGTGTTTTCCTTGGGGATTATCTTATTCAGAAGGATTTTTAGCTTCTTTAACTCTTTGTGGTCCTCCTCATCTTGATTTTATAAGGCTTTAATCCAGTCATCTTGAGCCTTTAGAGCCTCAGACTGAGCCTTAAGAACATCATCCTGCTTTACAAGCTTCTCTTCGATCTCAATCCGGAGATCTATTTCCCTTTTCTAGCTTTGATAAATAGAGTTAAGCTTCCCATTCAAATCCTTCACCTGTAGATTCAGAGTATTTTGCTCAAGGGTCAGCTTTTCCTAAATCTTCTTCATCTTGGAATCCTCGGTATCAAAAGCTTATTTTACATCACTCTGAAAGTGATCATGCTCTACCAAACCTTCATCGATTTTCTTTGACCATAGAGTTATTTTGCTGCAATATTTTCTATGGACCTCATAGTTGATAAGAAATATTTTATGTTCTGTCTCAATCTTGACACATTTATCCATCACCATGGATACAGATTCTGACTTCTGATTCATGTTGTGCTAAAGAATCTGGCATCTGGAGTCTATTTTAGGAATGATCGGAATTGTATCTACCAACTTATTTAGGGAATCAACAACAAAATCGTGTCCTAATGCAGATGACTCTGAATCAGACAACTTGCTAGAATATTTTTATTCTTCTATTTGCACCAGCTTCTTTTTAGAAGAGCCTCCAACTTCCTTCTTCCTTGTGATATCTTTCGTTGGGGTGTCAAAAAGAACTTGCTTACCCTTGCTGATTTTCGGAATGGCCTCTTCATCATGGGATTCCGGTTCCCTCTCGGATATCTGTACAATATTATCTTTATCAAGTTTCTCATTCTCTACTCCTTCTTCAATAAATTTATTTTCATAGCTTTCTTCCTCATATAATTTATTTTATTTCTCTTTTTCCTTGTCTTTATCTTTCATTCCACCATTCTCTTCATCCTTTCTAGGAGTGACAATTTTTGAGGAATCGACCTCAGAAGTTCGGAGTGGTAATTTTTATGACGGATTTGCCTTATCTTGATGTTCTTAAACTTGGTTAATCAGATCATCTAAATCACCACTTTCTTTTTCTTCTTCTTCTCCTAATTCTTATTCTTCTTCTACTTCATCAACAACTTATTTATCTTTAGATTTTTCTGGAGTGAATAAATTCTTCCCAGGGGTCTCAGGTAATGGCTCAACTAGGAATGTTTCTGGTACTGGAATTTTCTCAGAAGCTACTTTTGTGGCTTTCAAAAGAGATTGAAAAACTTCAGCCTCAGACATTTTCTTCATCATCTTCTTCTCCTTTTCTTTCCCCTCAAGCTATCCACCAGCTGTTTCTTTTAAGGCCTTAGCCTCATCAGGGTCCAAGCCGAACTGTGGCTCCCCTTCATTCTTCTTTTCATTAATTTCCCTCCATTTTGCAACCACTTAATTTGGATAATATTTTTGTTTCTTCGGTTTGGGAGGTGCGGATTGAGCTTCCTTAGCTTTAGGGGTTTCGCCTTCATCTTCCACTTCTTTCAACATTCTTTTCCTTCCAAATTTCTTCGATGGCTCAGCCTTTTCAATATTTTATGGATTGGCTTCTGCCTCTCCCTCTAGAAGATCATAAAACTCTTCTGTATCCTTAGAATAGCCCATATTAATTATTTTGAGAGTGTCATCACTAACAATTATAACTTTTCAATTCCGAGACATGTATTTTCATTCAATCTTGAATGATTCAAGACATCGAACAATCATATTTGAAAGTAGTTCCAGATACATAATGATCTGAGCTCTACGATTTCCATTCTGATGTTCTGGATTGTAACAAGAATATGCCTCATCAAATTGATTTTCCTTATATTTACCAAAACATCTAAGAAATATATATCAGTTTTCTTGAGGGTATCTTTGTCACCTTTCCTTGGTACTAAAAAAACTTTTTCCCATTACTGAAGAATCCGGTTGTTAGAAGATAGGTGAACAATTTTTGCTGTCTTTACATCAGCAAGTCCAAGACATTATAAGGCCTTTACCTTAACGAAACTACCGTGAACATCCAGGAGTTTGTGGGAGAATAATTCTGCCTCCCTTTCATATGATAATCCCACCAAGCTGGTTTCCTTGGTATAAGAAAGTTCGTAGGTTTTTCCATAATACTTGAATGAAAATATTTCTCTATTTTCTTCCTTAAAGAATCACACTGACTCATAAAACTCTATGAGTAAATCTGGATACACCATATCTTGAACACATGTCCTAGATAAGCAGACATCTTCCCATCCATTTCACTTGATATTCTTAGAAATTATAGAATCATATTTTAAAAAATAGGATACACCAAACTTTCCCTGTATATTTTCCATTTTGAGATTGGATTCAAGGTAGAAATTTCATGAGAAGAGGCTTCAACAGACATTCAGACTCGAGGAACTCTGAGAGATTCGGAGCGGCCTTAAGAACTGAAGTAGGGATTCGAGACATGAGATCATGGAAAACCAATGTGGGAAAACCATCGGGGGTCCCCTTTATATAGGTGATGGTCGTGACCTTTCAACTTCTGAAACCAATCTAACGGTTGAAAAAAACTCTGATCTGATCTGACGGTTGAAAACAAACCTGCAATGAAATCTTGAATTCAATCTTTTTATGTTTTAAAAACATTGGGATTTAAGAAGAAACGAATCCGAAATATTAAAATAAAATACCAGCAATTAAAAAATTACTACGAAAACATGAGTTAAGAGATCATACCATTCGGATTTCCTAGGATGTTTATTCGTAATAGGTGATATTCTTCTTGATAAAAATTAAAAAAAAACTTACTACGAAAACCTCACTACAAAAAACTGACTAAGAAAAATTACAATCAAAATGTTTTATTGCAAAAGAATTAAGTACCAAAAATCGATTATGAAATTATGAGTTCGAAAACTCCCATTACAAAAATTTACATTACGAAAATTTCTATTACAAAAATTTCCTGTACTAAAATTTTCAGCATGAAAATTCCCATTATGAAAATCTCAATTACAAAAATTTCCATTACGAAAATTTCCATTACGGAAATTTACATTAAAAAAATTTCAAAAACCAACTATGATAATTTTATTACTAAAATTTTTAAAAACTAACTGTTAAAATTTTCATTACAAAAATTTGAAAAACAGACTACGAAAAAATTTATTACGAAAATTTTGAAAAAACAGACTACGAAAATTTTGTTTTGAAAAATTTGAAAAACATTCAATAACAAATGTAATCCCACTATGAAAATGAGTTTATTACTATAAGGATATTTATTCAACATGAAATTAATAAAGGAATATTACCTCACGGTTATCATTACTAACTTATGTTTAATGTATTCAAATCTATTGGTAGGTAAAGATTTTGTGAAAATATCAGCAAGTTGATCTTGCATTCCAATGAATTGAAGAATGATAAATTTTTGTGTGTGTGTGATCCCGAAGAATGTGATGCCTAATTTCTATGTTCTTTTCACGAAATTGGTGTGCAGGGTTTTTATTAAGAGCAATGGCACTTGTGTAATCACAAAAAATTTGAGTCTTAATGAAACTCAAGCCATAATCTGTGAGTGTGTGTTACATCCACAAACCTTGAGCACAACAACTTCTAGCTGCTACATATTCATCTTTAGTAGTGGAGAGTTATACTGAATGTTTCTTCTTACAGGATCAGGAAACCAATGAATCTCCTAAGAAATGACATGTTCCAAATGTACTATTTCTATCAATTCTACATCCACCAAAGTCAGCATCTAAAAAAACATTTAAGACAAAGTAATTTCCAGAAGTATAAAATAGTCTTAAATCCATGGTTCCCTTTAAGTAGAATTTTTTTTCACTACCTTTAAATGAGATTCCTTAGAATTAGATTGATATCTTGCACATAAGAATACTAAAAACATTAAGTCTGTTCGACTAGCTGTCAAGTAAATTAAACTTTCTATCATACCTCTAAAGGATGTTTGATCTACTAGTTTCCCAACTTCATCAAGATCAAGTGTGTTTAAGGTACTGATAGAAGTACTTATACTCTTAGTGTTGTCATATACATACTTTTTAAGAAGATATTTAATATAATTATGTTGAGAAATGTATATTTCTTCTGGTTTTTGAGAAATTTGAAAACCAAGGAAAAATGTTAACTCACCCATCATACTCATTTCAAACTCATATTTCATTAGATCCAAAAAGTAATTAGTTAAAGATTGTTGAGTTTAACCAAATATAATGTCATCAACATAGATTTGAACAATCAAAACATTTTTCTTATCTTTATTTATAAAAAGTGTTGGATATGAATTTCCTTTAACATAGTTATTTTGAATCAAAAATCATGTAAGTATATTATACCAAGCTCGAGGGGCTTTTTTAAGGCCATATTATTTTTTGGAAAGTCTAAAAACATGATCAGGATGTTTTGTATCTTCAAATCCAAGAGGTTGTTCAACAAAAACATCCTCTTGAACACAACCATTAAGAAAAGCACATTTCACATCCATTTAAAAAATTTTAAAATTGAAGAATGCTATAATGAAATGTAAAATACGAGTAGATTCAAGTATAGCTACTGGAGCATAGGTTTCTTCCTAGTCTATTCCTTCTTGTTGATTATAGACTTTGGTAACTAATCTCACTTTATTTCGTACTGTCATTCTATTTTCATCACACTTATTTCTGAATACCCATTTTACTCTATTTACAGAAGTTCCCTTAGGTCTTTTAACCAAGGTCTAGACTTTATTCCTTTCAAATTAATTTAGTTCATCTTGCATGGATTTAATCCAATCATCATTACCTAAAGCTTCATCAGTGATTTTTTGTTCTAATTGTGAAACGAATGCTTGATGCTCTACTTCATTTCTAAAGAAACTTCAAGTCCTTATGGGTTGATTTACATCACCAATGATACTATCACTAGGATAATTCCTTATAAATGACTGATTTGGGTTTTGTAAAACCTGTTCATCAACATAGGGTAGAAAGTCTTCCGGGGTAAATTTTTCAGGTGCATTTTCTTGAACATTTACCTTATCAGAAAGATCTTCTATCAAAGGTTGAGAATCAGTTTTTGAAAACACATTTGAAGATGTAGGTTGAGGTTTTTTAAAAACAAAAGGATCAGTTTCATCAAATTTGACATGTACTATCTCTTCAATAGTACATTTTTTTTTTGTTAAAAACTCTATATGCCTTAGAAGTTGTGGAGTAGCCTAAGAAAATTATTTCATCAGATTTTGGTGCGAATTTATGTAAGTTATATTTAGTATTCAGAATGAATACCTTTCATCCATAAACCTTAAAGTAGAAAAGTCTAGGTTTCCTACCATTCCATAACTCATAAGGATTTTTATTAAGAAAATGTCTAATCAAAACACGATTTATAGTATAACAAGCAGTACTTACAGATTCATCCCAAAAATGTTTGGCTACAGAATACTCACTCAACATGATTGTAGTTATCTCTTGAAGAATTCTATTTCTTATTTCATCAACACCATTATGTTGAGTTGTTCTAGGTGCTGAAGAGTTATGAGTAATGCCTTTTCTACTACAAAAAGTTTCAAAATCAAAATTTTGAAATTCTCCTCCATGATCACTATGAATATTTTTCAATGGAAGGTTTTTCTCATTTTTAACTTGGGCTCTAAATCTTCTGAAATAAGAAAAATCTTCAGTCTTTTTTGCTACAAAATAGAGCCACCAAAATCTAGTGTAATCATCAACCAAAACAAATACATAGTACTTTCCCCCAATACTTCCAGTTTGTGTTGGACTAAAAAGATCCATATGCACTAACTGTAATGAAACAATAGCTGATACATCACTGACTGATTTAAAACATGATTTATGTTGCTTTCTATATTGAAAAGGATCACAAAATTTTGAAGAATCAAATATAATCTCCAGTAGATCCTTAACTAAACTTTTATTAGAAAGTTTACATAAGTTTGTAAGGTTACAGTGTCCTAACCTTCTATTCCATAACCAAGAATGATCTTCCATTACACTATGTCAAGGTAAGTCTTGGCTCCTAAGGTCTTCTAAGTTAAGTGTGTAAACATTATCTTGCATATGGGAAGAAATAGTAAACTCTTCCTTGGAATTGTTTACTAAGTACTTATCATTCCTAAAATTCACAAGGTAGCCTTCATCACATAATTTAATTACGCTAATGAGGTTATGCTTAAGACCCTTAACAAATAAAACATTTGAAATCAAAGTTTTTCCAAGAAGAACAATGTTACCTTTACCAATAATTTCTCCCTGATCATTATCTTCGAAAGTTACTTTTCCTCCTTTAGTCTTGATAATCTTTTTAAAATAGTTTTTGTTACCACTCATATGCCGAGAAAATCCACTGTCCATGTACCATGTATTACTATTGGTACTTTCCATATTTTCTTGAAAATAAGAAAGAGATTAGGTTTTCAGAATCCAAACTTGCTTGGATCCGGAAATCTCAGAAAGTAAAATTTTGGGTACCCACATATTCTTAGAGAAATAAGCCTTATGAAATCCTAAAGATTTGGTTTTGTTTAAGGAACAATTCATTGCCCAGTGACCACCACATTGACACTTTTTCCAGAATGAGGCACTTTGAGGAACAAAGTAATTGTTACTAAAAGTCGGTTTAGAACCTATATAACTAAAACCAGAAGTATTCCTTCGAGGTCATATTTGTGAATACATTTTATCAAAATTTTCTTTACCTAGGGTAAGGTTTGAAAAACACTTCCTCAAGGAGAATATTTCGTATTTGAGTTTTATAACTAAGTTATGGTCTTCAAAAACATTTTATTTTGAACTAGATCTAGGCTGGAAAATATTTTTCTTAGAAATTACATTTTCTAGATCTTTAGAAAGTTTATTCTTCTCAAAACTTACTTCCTCAAGATTGTTTGAAATCCTTTCAAAATTAGCATTTTTCTTATCATGATCTTTAGAAAGATCTGATATATCCTTAGTGAGAATAATATTATTAGAATTTTCCTTATCAAGTTTTTTCATGAGTTTTGAATTATCATTCTCAAGGAGATTGGAAAACCTAGAAACCTCTTCATAGGTAGGTAAAGTATTATCTTCCTCAGAAGAATATTCTTCATACAAAGAGTTATAATATTTACTATCATTAGAATTTAAAGAAACATTGGTCATTGATTCAGCATTGTGTACCTTAGCCATCAAGCAATGATTATCAATAGATAGCCTGGCTAAAAGACAAAGATTATTCTGTCCAGAAGATTCATAATACAAAGATTCATCTGAAGAATCTCCACCAATAGCACTCCATGTGTCATTGGCTTTCAACACTATCTTAGCTTTGGACTTGTAATACTTCGTTCTGTTTTTCTCAGAATTCCTTTCCTTTCATTATTTTCTTTTGAGCATAGGGAAATCAGGTGTTATGTATCCATCTCTCTTTCATTCATAGCATGTAATGTCAGAATCTTTCTTGTATTTCATTTCCTTATTCTTATATTTGGATTGAGATTTCCTCTATCAGGCTATCTTGTCCATCCTTGAACCAAGATTTTCTAATTCATTTTTTGAGGACTCACTTCAACTAGATTAGGAATGGATAAAAAAATTCTTAGATCTGGATCTAGTAACTCTCTCAGGAGTCTTGGCTTTCATATGATTGGAAGTAGTAGTAAAAGCTACAGTGCCATTTCCATTCTTTTTTTTCACAATATCAGTATCTCTCTTCATTCAAGTCTCATGCTGAAGAAGAGTTCCAAACAACTCAGCAAGGGTAATTTGAGTGACCTTTATATTCTCATCAATTTCAGTCCCTTTAGATTCCCACTCATTTGGCATGATGTCGATGATCTTGTAAACAAGTGATTCATCATCTAATTCTTTTTCACCCATTGATTGTAAACTATTCACAATATTCATGAATCCTTGTTGGACCTTGCATATGGGTTCACTATAAGGAAAACTAAAACCATGATATTCATATCTAAGCATGAATCTTCTGGTATCAATTACTTTAGAAGTTCCAAAGTGAGTAACTTAAAGTTTCTTCCATATATAATTTGCTGCTTCACAATATGAAATTTTTCTATATATATTTCTAGTCATTGAACAAAGTAATGTATTTTATACCATATAATTATGTTGATATTCATTCTTTTATTGATTTGTAAAGTCACATAATTCTTTATCAGGAATTTTGTATCCACCGGTAATCATAACAAAATTTTCAACCCTAGTGTTGAAAATGAAAGTCTTCATGCGATCTCTCTAATATTCGTAATCATTACCATAAAAGATAGGAGGTCTAGTTTGTTTTAGATTGTCTATGGAACCAACATTGATTCCTTCCATCTTTAATAAAATTCATTCCACAAAAACTTGTTAGTAGAAAAAGTTTGTAAACAAGGAAAATATTATAAGAAATAAAATTAGATATTGTATCTCTACGAAAAAGTGAATCCAAACTATGACTCCGAAAAACAGATTCTGAAAAATATGAATTTGGAAAATACGACTCTGAGAAATCAATTCCGAGAATTCTCTTCTGAATTTAATCCTGAGATTAATTTAGATTGAACCAAGTGCTCTGATACCAATTGTTATGAAGGTATGTGACTAAGTATGATATACTCTACAATACCAAACATAGGATCAAAATAAGAATGAGATTCTCAGATACAAGAGGGGGGGTGAATTGTACCTTTTGAAAATTCCTTTGGAACTTTTAAAGATGGTTATGTTTAACAAGGTTAAACAAGATAATTCAAAATACCTCTAGAAGTTCTATTCACTTGCTAAATTTCAGAATAGCGATTCTGAAAATGAAACTTAACTAAAAAATACAAATGTGAAGATTCTACCTTAATGTGTATAGAATCTAACTATAATCAAAGTGAAAATAAAGAAGTATAAGAATGTTATACTTTCTTTATCAATAAAAAAACATAGCGGAAAACAAATTAGTAACACTATAAGTAACAAACAATAACTCTTTTAACCCATAGAGAAGGGTATCCAACAACCCTGGATAAGAGGTACCTTGATTTATACATTCAAGAAAGTTTGTCTTACCCACACCAGGGTAAGCCCTCGATATGAAGATCAGTGTCTGTCTTTCTATCCTCGCAAGCCCTCAACTATCAGGTAGTCGGCACCTCTGTCTTCCTTAGCAAGGAAGACCTCAACATCAAGGTGTTGGAACCTCTATCTTCCTATCCCCCGAAGCCCTCAATTGTACACAGCAACAGTTAGAGTCAGACAAAGAAAATCTACACAAGGAAAAGTTTGAACAAGCCGTTCAAAATTTTTGCACGAATCTTGAGAGGTTAAAAGAGCCTCTCTCTCTAGAAATCACTTCAGGATGTTTTGAGCATAAAAATTTGAAAAGTTACGAGCACGTTCAAAGGAGCTTATATTTATAGGTGAATCTCCAACGGTCGGATCCCTGCTCCAACGGTCGAATTATTCCTTGAATTTCAGAGGGACCTGTACATGTGTCACTAAAAAAATGGTTAGTTAATAACTGAAGGCACGACATCGTTTTGTAATAGAACAAGTGTAAGTATAACCAAAACTGATATTTCGAATAAAGGTAAATGATAGTTCAAATGGAGAAAATGAAAGTTCAGAATGAAGAAAATGAAAGTTCGGAATCTAAGTAAAAATTAATTTGGAGTCTGTAGTACTAGGATATTCATATTTTATTTTTCTAAGGATATCTTAATGTGGATTTGTAATCATAATTCATCATTGGAATTCGTAATGAGAATTCATAATCAGAATTCATCATCGGAGTTTGTTATGAGAATTCGTAATCAGAATTCCTCATCAAAATTGATAATCAGAATTCGTAATCAGAATTCATCATCATAATTCGTAATGAGAATTTGTAATCAGAATTCTTCATCAAAATTCGTAGTTAGAACTTTATATAAGTTCGTAATCAGAATTTAGAGTTGAACTTCTTAAAAGTTTCTAACAGGGAATTCTGAGTAGAACTTCATAAAAGTTCGTAACATGAATTCAGATCGAATAAATGAATGCTTCATATATAAGTATTATATAATTCCGAGGTTTTGGATATGAATCTTATTTTTATACTTAGGAAAAAATATTGATATGAACAATGAAAACAAGGTAGGGGTAAATTTCCATGGGAATGAAATTTTCCTTATGAAATTCAAACAAGGGTAAAATGAAATTTGTCTAAAGATAAGGTGTTTGTGATTTTAAGAACAAGAGGAATGGTAAAGTCATAAGAAAAGCCATAATGACTTAACAATCTCTCCCTTGATTGATGGAATGGAAAAGTCATCATAAAAACCTTATTGACTCAATAGGACAGACTCTATGGGGCACGTTCTGGCTTAGAAATGTGGGAATAACATAGATTATACTGAAAAGAATTTTTATCCTCTATGGATCTTGATCCATCCAAATATCCAAGTTCTTCAATATAATACTTGGTGGATTGTTCGAATAGGTAACATAAACTTCTAGCATGACAATTGGGCTAGCTCGACCTTAAGATTTCTTAGATGCCCAGATGCCTGGTCCCAAACATGACTTTCAAGGAAGACAAGAAGTACCAGATTTTCACCCACACAGTCCCAGAAAATGATCAACACTCACTATTTAATCTCATTGATCTTACTTCAGATCGAAACATATGTATCTATACTAGATCAGTGTTGGGAGTTTTCTTTGCAAAGGACTATCGATGCATGATGTCGACCTCAAATAAGACGGGAAAGTGGGGGAACTGCTCTAATATAGGGATATTCATTCCAAGATGAATTTTCTTATTTATTTCATATGAAGAAATATTGTATCCACTAAGGAATAAATCAAGAATACAAGTATCAGTATTTATTCTGGGTTTTGTTTCTTTAGAAACCACTAAGAAGAATATGCTTCTCACTTATTCTTCAACAACGAATGCGTGATCACATTCTAGAACACTTTTTCTGATTTCATATGGATCCATGCCTAGATGTCTTTGTGTGCCTTCTTCCTGGATCTCTGGTTTCATGGGGCGGATATGTATAACCATGAGTGGAAGGCTAGAGTTTTTATTCTTATTTCATGTTGCTAGTGTATCTGAACATAAAAGAACAAAGCATAACATGAGTGTATTATCTCCTCAGATACATATATCATTTTCATAATAAAGAGTTTATTTCCCAAACTCTACATACTTTTTTAAGAATTTGGATAACCCCCTTCCTTTATCCTCTCATGGATACAAGAAGCCATACCCCCTTGTTTCTTAATGCATAGAAGTGAAAAAGGTATCTGTTGATATCCTCACAACTTGGGACCCAAAAACAAAACTGATAGCTCCTATGTTACTAGTATTATGTGGGGTGGTGGAATCATTTGTGATACCAAGGTTGATCTAATTTTTTTCTTCAATTACTTATTTTGGAACAATGAATCCCTACAGGCTAAAGCAATGGTGATGCGGGAAGGTCTCCTTCTATGTATATAGAACAACATCAACCTTTTGGTGGTTGAAACAGGCCCTAAAATCAAACATAACTCTCTGTGTTTCTCCAACCCAATCCATGGAATGTCTCCAATATCATTTTCAAGTGAATAAGACTCATTAATGACCGTATTTTGGTTGTTCGTACTTATTTGGATTGGAACAAAGAGGCATACTTTCTAGACTCTAGGGGTACTTATGATAGGACAATAAATTACTTTCACATCTTGAGTTCTCGTCCCCCCATTGTTGTGAATTTTGTTAAAGGGGATTCCCTCATGATCCATTATTTTCAGCCTCTTTAAACCAGTCTTGAATTTGTATTTATTCAAAATTTAAATAAATAATGATGATGATGATGATGATGATGATGATGATGGAAATGATGATAAACATAGTTGTCCACTACAACATGGTGGACCTTCTATCTCTATTGGTGCTAGGACAGATTTTAATGGATCTTTGATGGAGAATATTGATGATGATGGTGAGATAAAATCTTTTCCTTTAGATTTACTTGTTGGATCAGAGCCTATAGAGTCTGTTTTCCCTTATTTTGAGAAAGTTTTTTAACTTCAACCTGTTGTTTTCTTTATGATTTCAAAGATTTTAACCAGAGGTTATTTGGATTCTTTAAGGGAATTGATTATTTTTTACTTCGGTGATATTATTAGATCCCAAGAAACTTATATTACTCAGCTTAGTGATACTAGTTCCATTCATCTCTTTGAGTTGGTTGTTTTTCATATCCAGGCCAAGATAATTATAATGATTCAGGATGTTGAAATTGAAAATAGAAGGTTGGATAGTGAGATAGAAGTTATGAGATCTATTATGGAATATTTGAGTGTCTTTTTTAGAGTTATCTAGGATATATTTTTTGGGTAGATTGTAGTCTTTACATGATGTTGCATCAACATCTTATACACTACCTCCTTCGACATCAATTAATGGTGAGATGATCAAAGTCATACTCAAAGAGGGGTTGCACGAAATTATGAGTGATGTACACAGATATCATTAGGATAATATTCTCTAGATTCGGTAACATGATGATAATTAATATAAACTGGTAAGATAGTATTTGAATGAATCTCAAAGTGATAGGGAAACCATCACCAAGGATTTCAAATACTATCATTCTATGATATATACAAATAATGATTTGAATTCAAATTTTATGTTTTTAGTTGAGAACCTAATAATTCCACCTTTTACTAGGGACTTTAAGGAATAGGTAGACTAGCTCAAGGTTATGAACCCCGTACACAATATATTTATGGAAGAGAAGAAAGACTTCTCTAGTGATATAGATAGAGATGGAAATATAATCATAGAATTTGTGAACCTCATTAACCCTTTTTATATATCTGAGAAAGATTTTGTAACACCTGAGTCCATTCTAATTTTTTCATTCACTATTTCACCATCTATACACCTCTGCCTACTTAGTTTCATCCATTCAGTATGTCTCTAGCTAAAGCAGATCGACATCTCAGACAAAGTGGTGATCTAAGAGCTACCTCAGACTACCTTAATCTCCTCAGCCTCTCCATCAGTGAAAAGTGACTCTAGAAAAGAAAAATGGCATATTGATCCTATCTCTCATAGAGTTGAGAGTGACTCAGATTAGGATTAGTTTTTTATATGTACTTTTCTATATTCCCATGTATTTTTTTTGGATGTAATCAGAGGAATTTTGATTTTAATGAATCTTATCACTTATTATTCATGATTTATTTATTTATATTTTATTTATTATATTTTTGATAATCCAAAAATTGTGATAACATTTATTTAATTGGAATTAAAGATTTAATGGTTTAAATTTATCATTAAGTGTTTTTTTGGATTTCTATTTTAGTTTTTCAATCCTATTTCAAAATTTAATCTTTGTAATTCTGATTTTTAATTTGAAATGTGAAACAGACTTTTACTCTTCAATTTTTTCTATTTATGCCTATGTTTATTTTATACATTGTTTATAAAATTATATGATTTTTGATCATTAAAAAACGAAATATTGTTAGCACCTCCATGTTTTAATGCTCAAAAATCATGATTATTTTGTTTTTTAGGAGCTTAATGTTTTATGATAGTATATCATTGTTTAAAGTGAATTAAGATAAATATAGAAAATAGATACTGTTTTTTAAAATATGTTATTGTTAGTAAAAATGTGCTACTATTAGTATAAATATTCTACTATTAGTTCAATATTACTGCCTCTATATTTTCAACCATCTAATTACGACTACCATTGGATCCACACCACTGCCAGACTCTTACTACCATGAGGCATGTGCTTCTGGAGGCTCTTTGCTACCACTAAGAAGGAGCTACCACTATCCATCTACTATAACCAGTTCTAATTTCTACTGGTGACCATGCTACCATGACGTGTGATGCCTCTAGACATCTAACTGTTAGACGTACTACTGTCATGTGTTCCACTTCTATCTTACTGCTATTATTAGTTGGTACTTGTGTCCTCCAGGGGTGCTACCATTGTCTCATGCTACCACTGAGTTGTGATACTTATATATTGTTCAACTATTATCCTTAATACCATTTTTGTTCTACTTTATTTAAAATTAAATATTTAAATGGATAGTTTACAAGAGTTAATGCAGAAAACATCATGTGGTTTTTATTAATGATTATTCATAACCCATTACAAAAATTCATTGAAGAAATATTTATAGGTTTCCTAATTTACTACTCGATGTGAGGATCAAGAAAATAATAATAATAATTATTATTCAATGGATATTTGAACCACCAATGTTATTTATTTCTGGAGGTCTCCCTCGTTCACAAGAGTTTCATGATACTGACAGAGAGAGAACTTACATGCTAAATAAATGTGACTGAAAGAGTGGAGTACACAGAGTTTCAAGATCCCTTCATACACTATTTTTTTAGATATTTGTAGAAGTGTATCAGTGTACCTACAAACAAAAAAGGTATTCAATGACACTCGGTTGTCCAAATATTTTAGATACATTTGTTTAATCTCCTCACAAAGAAAAATACAAGTACCCTAGATCATTTGAAGCATAATAGACCCAACAACATATTATCTCTCTATATTTAAATATTTTTTACTATTTGTTTCTTTACATTTGAGTAGTGTTTTGTTTTTCTTTATTTATTTACAAACACTGACTTCTGTGCATGATCTCGATAAAACCCTATATTCTCTCAAACCACTTTTTATATGTTTAACAACAAAAACTATGGAAGAGGTTCTATGAGGAATTTATTATATTTATTCCCACTTATAATAGTGGAATATGCATTGAGCCTGGATTGCATGCTATTTGTTTATATACCAGATCTAGGTTGTGGATCAGATTATTAGATATAATAATCTTAATTGCAACTATTAATTGACAAGGGGATGAGATTTTGTCTTGGCCATAGGTTAAACCCCATATTTACTCCACTGTATTTTTTAGTTTTTTTATTCATTCAAAAGCTCAAATAGTATTTTTTTAATTAGTAAAGAAAACATATTCTTTGACAGCCAATCTTAAACTACGTTAATATAAAGTAATTCGTTATGTAAATAAATTTCAAAAGTTAAATTAATTTTAAATATTGTATTAAATGATCCTTAATCAGACATTGGGATATATTTTAATAGATAAAACTTATATTAAATTACTATTTCTTAATTGGGTATTTTAATTTAATTTGAGGGATTTATTTTTAATTTTTTTAACAAAACATTTACTGGGAACTCAATTCACCCCCTCTTGAGTTACTCACTTTGACCAACAGTTTTACTACACTAAATAAAACCAATATATGAATATAATGACATCATATGGTTACATCCATAACAATAACAAAAATCCTTGATCTATTGATGTTTCCCCTTAATCAGATCATTTCTCAGCACACCTTTGCTAAACTCTACTAACCTCCAAATATTGCAGTCAAAACCAAGGTCATAATAAGCTTATCTACCTTCAGTCCCAATTATTAGGCTAAGGTATGTGTTAAAGGATCATGAAGCTATTAAAACCATCAATTCATCTACCAAGGTATAATAGAGTCAAAAGTCTCCTCGAATGACATTCATTACTCTTAGCACAAGTAACTCCATCAAATGCATTTTCCCTCATCTTAAACCTTTTCCACAATATCCCAAATGATGTCTACCACATTTTCGATGCTCATCATAATGTCCCTAATAATCATGAACATATTGAGGGTTTAATCTACTTATATTTTCTCCCCTATATGGTCTAAAATCCTTAATATTGGGATTTCATTAACAAGTTATATGAGGAAACTACTGATGAGGTTGTATCTGAAACAGAAGGTGGGATCTACATCAACTACTATAAAAGGTAAAAAATCGATAAAAATTATGTTTATATCCTTCTAAAAATAGTAAACCACACTAGTTCTCCCAATATAATTTTAAGGACCACAAACTCCATAGAAATGGGGAAAGTGAGGTTGAGACTAATTACTGGAATATCCAAAACTTGACTACCCAAATAGCCAATAGATTCTCTCTATAGATTCACTACTTAAAAATATTAGATGATTTCTCTCTTGAGAATAACACTTTTCCTCTAATGTTTGTTTGATAACCTTACCTTTCATAGATACCTTGATATAATATGGTAGTATAAAAGGACAGTCCTACCGATGAATCTCTATTTGCAAAGCCACCTAAAAATAACATGCCTCTGCCTCATCATATAAAAGATGATATAGAGAATAATAGACAAGGTTCATGAATGAAGTTAAAAACAATCTCACACTAGAGCTCTCATTTGTAGATAAATTTTCTACCATGACAGATCTTTAAAATTAGTTTTTTAGAAACTAATGTTAAATGTGATGAGGGAAACTTTTAACGTGTTTTTTATGGAAAATTGATGTTAAAAGATATTTTGAATTACCATTAAAATCATTTTTGTATATAAATGAAATTAATGTTAATAAAAAACATTTTAACAATGATTTTATATAAAATTGAAAATAAAACTATTTTAAAAAAAATGGGCATCCAAAACTCTCATTTGTTTGAATAAAAATTTCTGAAACCCTTTTCTATCCACCCTCAATGACACCCAATGAACCTAGATCTTATATTTCTGTCGATTTTAATAATATTTTCAAATTATTTCTTCTCAATATTCCATCCTCCATCATTATTTCATTATTTTCAGCATTATTCAATCCATTAAAAACGTAATTAGAATGAACTTCAACCACAGTTCAAGGTTTTTTTCTTAACATCATTTTTTCTAATGTTTTTATTTAATCTCGCAGTATTCTTCATGTTTCCACTACCTTCTAGTGAGTTTATTGTAATTATGGACCAATTTTTTATGATCAAAATCCAAATTTGTTAAGTTATTTTTCTATTTTTAAAGATAAATTAATTATATGTTAGTTATGAATTTGATTTATCTATTAAAATTTTTTATGTATTTTATTATCAATTATAAATTATTTAGTTAAAAATATTATATGCTATAAAATTTTTATGATTATAAATTGTTTTTTTTGCAATTTTTTTAATCCTTTGTATTTATATTTATTTTTATTTATAAATATTTTTATCTTTATAATATTTTTTGGTTGAAATACTTTTAGTTTCATAATTATTTCATATATAAATTGTTTTTTCATTATAATGGATTATGATTAGTTCTTTTTGTTGTAACTTGTTTTTCATTTTTTATTTTTTTATGTTATGAATTATTTGTAAAAAAATGTTCATTTTTTAAATTATCAATTTTTATTTGTTCCTATACATTTCTCTTCAATATTGTAGTGTTCACCCAATCTTCACCACCTTTGTGTAAGTTCAACATAATTTAAGATCTATTTACGTCCAAATTTTATAGGTTATTTTTTTATTTTTAAAGAGAAAATAATTTTTCCCTAATTATAAATTTCGTTCATCCAATCATATGTTTTTATTAATTTTATTATCAAGTTTAATTTCTTTTAAAATTTTATTTAATTTTATATTTATCTTCATATAAATTGTTTATTACTATAATTTTTTTGGTTATAAATGTCTGTATTTATAATTTTTATTATTTAGAATTTTTATTATTATAATATTTTTGTGGTTGAAATAATTTTTTTATTCAATAGACTTTGTCATTTATTAATTTTTTTGTTTTATAATTATTTTTGAAAAGTTTTTTTGTGGAAACATATTTTCATTTTTTAATTGTTGTCAAGATAAAAATTATTTGTTGAAAATTTTTGTATGTTTATATTTTTTAAAATTTTATTTGTTTATATATATGTTGAAATTTGTATATGTATTATTATATTCATATATTATACAGTGATCTTTTAGTAATTAATATATTGAAATTAGATAAATACATGAAGAAATTTTGATGAAAATGAGAAAGGGGTTGACATTTTCTTGGAATTTTGAAAACTAAAGCTTAAAAATAAAGATATGATTTCCTTTCCATGCATGAAATATCTGAATATGAGTAAATTATGGTATATAGAAATAAAAAACCATTTTATATTCTGTGGATTCAGTCATAATTATACATGTTGAATCTAGAATGGTGGAATAAAAAATAAGTTAAGATATAATGATGATAAAGATGTCTCTTATCAGACAGAGGATCATCTTGAAGAATTAATTCATAATCTAGGTGTTGAAACCATTGAAAAAAGTGTTGAACTACTGAACAAAGATGATGTAAAACCACTATTATTATATTACACTAAATTTACAATGCTATCGGTAGTCCTGAGATTAGTTAACTTATAAGAGAGGCATGATTGGAGTGATAAGAGTTTCACTAACTTGATTGAACTTTTAAAAGAGATAATTTTAGAAGGAAACATTATTATAGATTCTAATTATGAGGCAAACAATTAATGCCCAATGATATTGGTGCATAAAAAGATACATTATTTCCTTAATGGATCTGTGTTGTATATGAAGTAATATGAAATTTTATCATAATTGCCTAAATATGGGGACTCGTGATATAAAATAGATGAAAAATCCAACCATGATTAATTTTCAAGAATAATAACCAAACATCCCAATAAGGAAATATGGTATCTTTTAATAATTCATCATTTGAAGCGTCTCTTTCCCAATTAAAATGATGTAAATCTACTAATATGGAATATATATAAGCGCATATCTAATGTAATCCTACTCTATCCTATTGATTCACCAAAATTGAAATTATTTGATCACAAATTTCATTGTTTTGGAAATGAACATAGAAATATTAGGATGGGTTTGTGCATAGATGGAATGAATCTATATCGGTGTCTCAGTATCCAATATAGTTCGTGGATTGTTTCTTTGGTTTTCTACAACTGCAACAGTTGTGAACCCAGATGCATGGATCTGATGCTGAAAACACAAAAAATATATTTATGTTTTGATACAAATAAATGTGACCGAATTGGTTCCAAAAAAGACATAAAACATCAAAAGGAAATATTTGATCACTTACATACCCAAAGACCTTTTTAGTTTTGAGTTTTAGAGAATTAGAAAAAAATATTAAATAAATAACACACATGAATTAAAGAGATCATTTATCCCACTTTTATTATATTTTCATATTCCATATCAATTCTTCAATATCTCCCATAAAATTATTCACATATGAAACCTTTCAATAATCGAATAATTTTTTATCATTATTCATAACCTGGGGAAGAGAAAAAATTATAAGGGTGAGTTAAAATGCTCAGTAAGAGTAAAATTAAGCATTAAGAATTGAATTTAATCAATGATAGTAAGATGACCATAAGGATATAATGATATAATCAAATTTCATGATCATAACATAATAATATTTATATCAATCAATACATGGATCTTTAATCATGAAATATGGCATAAATCTTTACCATAGGATAAGATTCCTAAGAATAAATAATCTTGGGAAATGTGATGTTAACCTTGATCAAAGTAAATTTTTATAACCCATATAAATAATAAATAACATTTTTTGGTTCCTTGGGATATCATCATCATATAACCCTCACAAAATACAAACAACCGGAATAACTATATAAACAACTTTCAATATAATCCTCTAGAGAACATAATCATTACCCAATGCATTGAAGTATTATATAGGTGAACCCATCATATATTCTATCTCAGGCTCACCTATGATCTAAAATGGGGCTCAACCATTTCTAAACAATTTTCAAATACTGAATCATGAATATAACCATCAAAAAAATATTTTAAACCCGTGAGAAAAAATCTTTGAGATATCAAAATAACATTTTCTTTTAAAAAATAATTTTCAAAACATAAATCACCCATATCAAGAGAAGGATGGTTTTTATTTAAATAAAAAATAAAAAATTAAAATGAAATCTAAATGTAAAATAAAGGTTATGGTGGTGGTAAATTTCTTGTACCTATATACGTTAAAATATAGAATTCCTATGATAATTTGATTAACCCATGGAAAATAAATGGTTTCCATGAAAAAATACTTTAATAATAATAATCCATAATGAGAAAAACTGAATTTTATATAATTAAAAAATATCCCTGATAGAGGATAATTAACATAAAGGATTTTTAGAATTTGTTAATGGAAATACCATTAAAATATCATAAAAAAAATCTTGAGTGAAATATCATTTTCACTTTGGAAATCAATTTTAAAATCTAAAATTATAAAAAATATTTTTGAAAACATTTTATTTTAAAATATAACTAGAAATATATAATTTAATCTTTAAATATTTTAATTTTAATCAAGATAAGAAAATACTTTTGGGTTGTATATGTCAAAAATAAATATTCTTTTAAAACATTTTGCAAAAGGAGTCAAAAGTGACCCATTTGGAAAATGTTAAGAAGATTGCATTTTAAAACCATTTAAAATAAATACAAAGAACATGTAAAATATATTTAGAAAATAATTTAATTTTAGAAAATAAAATTTTAAAAACATTTTATAAAATATTGAAATTGAAGTGAAAGATTCCATACCTAAAAGAATATACAAGATTGTTATCTATTACAAATTAATTTCTTGTTTTTTTCTCGATAAATAAGGTAGAAAATAGAAATTAAACATGTAAAATAAATTCATAACTAGAGTATAATAAAATATATGCAGTTAAATAAAACAAGATCTTATTGTCTCCTTATAAAGAACCTTGAACATAAAAAATCCTGAAAAGAAAATAAATTGTGACATGAAGGCTTAGCTACTTTGGAAACTTTTCAATCTTAATCCACATGAATGAATAACTAAAAATAAAACTCTAAATATCCTTAATCAGATTTGAATTCATGATATAAAATGTAAAAGGTGTAATATATACACCATATAAAATAAATTAGTTGAATAATAATAAAGTATGCCTCAATGAAGGAAAATTGAGACAAAATCCATTACCTCTGGTCCAGGATTTCCATGTTTGTACATTAAATCATGTATAATAAAATAATATAAACTATTTTATTTCTTAAAAAAAATTATAGGTTTAATCCCTTATCCTAAAATATTTATTTTATTTATCTTAATGACATCGTTAATTATATAGTCAGTTAAGTCCATATCATGTGTTTTGAGAACGTTTAGTTCGTAAGGACAAAATGACTTCTTTAGGTTGATTGAGGTCAAATAGTTCATTATTAAATCATATAAAATAATAATAATTATTATATAATTACAAATTTTATACATAAATTATACTTTTAAAACCAATCATGAAATATGGTTATGAAAAAATGAACTATGTTACATTCATGCATGAGTAACATTTCCATTTTCAACAATTATTATGGGAAGAAGGTATGTATTTATTTACATTTATAGAATTGTAATTATATCATAAATATAATTTTACTTCTTTAAATATACACATATATTTCATCCATGTTATGTGGAAATGAAAAATGAATCACTATAACTTGATTTTATAAGTGGTGATGGGAAACAAATTGCTTCGGTCTGTGCGGTGGTAGTCTGCCGTACACACGAATGACGAATTCCATTCCAATTTTATGGAGGATAAAGATAGACATAGGTTATTAAATAAAAAAAAAAAATTATAATTATCTGTAAGATAATTATTTTATTATATTATCATGGTTAAGAAATATTTTAAGGATGTGGAAGAAGAAATAAAATAGAAACACACAGTTAAGAAAAATAAGTCTTCTTCAGAAAACCTCTTTGTCTTAACACCTTAAGACCACTAAGGTTGGTGTTATTATATAAATAAGGCATCTATAACATATAGAGGTATTTTAGGAAGGGATTTGGGTATAAATCAACTACAAAAAATGGGTTATAAATTGTGAATTAAATAGAATAAGAGATTCCCTTTTATTAGAGAGGGGAAAGAGCACTCTGGAAATTTATTAAAATATTAGTTTAATATAAATTAATTTCATTTTCCAAATGGATAAAAACTAAAAATATTTAAATAAAATATGTATAGTAATATAAATAATCTCATATAATATTTTTTGGAAAAATTTAGTGCAAAAGTTTAGTCTTATCCTTTGGTTTTAACCCCCATTAACCCTTTTCACACATACCATGACAATAAGGTTTTTTCAATTGGGGTGTCAATATATTTACAATAAATAAAAAAATACACATAAATAGAACATTTTTAATAATATATAACATATTATAATGACTTTACAAAATATCATATTTTTATGAATTCTATATAATTTAATAAAATACTACTTGTTATAAAATATCATTAATTTCAATATTCAAAACTATTCATTACATTGATTTTAATAACATCAATAAAAAATGAGATTCAAACCAAATATTTTATTACATTTAAAACCTATTATATTCATATATAAAATTCATGGATCTCATTAATGATCAGAAATATATTTATTTTCATATTTTTAATATCATTTGTTTTTCTTCTAATTGAATAATTACTACGTCAACTTTTTGTAAGAGTTAAAGGAAGTTATTTCATAAATAAAAATTTCAAATAAATTATCAAGATTAAAATAATTAATTTATTTTACAAATTTATATTTATAATAAAAAATATCTTCTTTTTATACACATGTTAAAAATATTGTAATTGTTAAAAACAAGAGTGTGAAATTATTTAACTTTCATTACATAAATTATTATAAAGATCATTATCTAATAAAACTGGAAAAAATGTAATATAACATAATATTGGGTGAGTATGGATTAAATTTAAACACAAATAAAATTAATTCATGTGTTATGTTAATTTTCTATTCCTTATCATATTATTTTACCCCTTAATTACTAGATTTACCCATTATCGTGGTAACAAATATTAAGAGGGTTACTATTCATATTGACAAAAAATGAAAGGGGGGTATTTAAAAAATATTAACCTCCCAATAATGAAAATTTAATTCAATTTTAAAAATTAAAAACGTGTAAGTGGAACAATTTAATTTAAAATTAAACTGTCGAAACACGATGAATAATAATGTTCAGAAAAAAATTCCATTTTTAAGTATAACATGTTTTTATAATAAATTCATGAATGAAATTCATTTATAAAACCATAAATAGATTATTTTAAATAAAAATTAATTACTTAAAATTTAAACTATTCCAAAATATAATTTTATTTTTCAAATAATTTAAAAGAAAATACAGTTTTCAATTTTTTTTGTATTTTTCACTATTCACTGAAAAATCAATCATTTTAGAAAAACAAAATAAAATTCACCTAAAGATAATTTTAATAATATGATTAAAATAATGATATTTATTTCATTAAATGAAATTTCTAAAATTTTATAAAAATAATTAAAATATCCACTCACTAATATAAATAAGAAATCTTTTTGAGGAAAACATATCTATGATGAATAAATATGACTTTTTTAAAAATTGAGTGCTTATTTCTGATATTTTAACAAACAATTTTTTATTTATTAGTACCATTATATATATTTGAAAAATCATTTAATTCTATTTATACCCACTAATTTAATAGGTAGTTCATAACGGTCTCATTTGAATAATAATATTTTTTGGTTCGTTTATGCTCGGTGTTGCTTGTTTTGGACACTTTTAGACATAGTCGTTCTTTTTAATATATTGGTATATTAAATTCTCCCCAATTTAGTAAATTTCATCCTCAAAATTTTTAATTTTATTTCCATAATCTAATTTTTTTCATTTTAAAATATCATTGTTGAAACCCCACATCATAAAAAGGGTTAATAAAACTTCTACTTGATAAGAGTGAAAGGGAAGTACAAAGTTCATATAAAATAACCCAAAACATGGTTTAAAAATAGGATAAAATTAATGGGAATTAAAAATATGGTCATGAAATAGAAAACTAACTCCTAAGTTTTAATAAAGAGAAATAGAGAATATAGTCATGAGAAATTTAATCATCATGAAGCTGTAAATAATATGATGGGTTAAATGACCATTGATTTCTCAGTAATAAAAGTAAAAAAAAAATGTTTTTATTTAAAAAACCATTTCTTAAAGTTGAGGAATTAATTTTTCATCTATAATAAGAACATAAAGAAATATTCTTACTTGGAAAGTATAATTTCTTCTTTTAGTCAATTTCTATCATAATCTCATCATTTTCTCCAAAAAATGACTATTTCAGATATTTCTTTTGCCTACAACACTTCCATCAGATCATATACTTCCAAAAAAGCGTAATAAGACATTTAAATTGTCTTTATAAATTTACCAAAATCGTAATGGTTAGAAGAATGTAAGATAATTACCAAAAAATGAACAAACCATCATATGAATAAATAATACATTAATCCTAAAAATTCAATAGTAATAACCAAAGTTAAAACTAAATCATTCCATAAATATATATCTTTAAAATTATTCAACATATTTATAACCAATCAATAAAACCAAAAATAAAAAGTATTTGATCACAAATTCTTCCAAGATAAATTTATTATTTATCTCTAAATAAAATTAATCAATCATAATGTCATATACCTAAATATTTTTATCCCATAATCATATAATGTCTAAAAATAAAAATAAATACAAATTAAGACCATATATTATTATAAAACATAATTAAACCTTTACTCCTAAAATAATACTTCATGTTAATTCTAAGGGTATCATATAACTCAGATTAATAAAATGTCTCCCAAAAATCACTTGTCACCTTAAAATTTCATCACTTAAAACCTAAAAAGTGGAGTTTAATACATTGATCATATGATAAACCTAAAACTTATAAACTAAATATTGTATCCGTAACTCTTAAGATAACCTCAAATGAAAACATCATAATATCCAAATTTATTTAGACCATGATCTAATACAAATTTTAACATCCATGGACCCGCACTCCTAGATCTGGTGAAAAAAATATAAACATTACAATTTTGGTTTTCATAATCATAAATATGACCCAATTTTTTCCATAAAAAATTTTCAACATCAAAACGAAATATTGGATCACATACATACCCAAGTACCTTTTAGATTTAAAGTTATATAGAACTATGAAATACAATTACATAAACAACACACATGATTTCAAGAGATCATTTCTCCCACTATACAAATAATCTTATATCCCTTATTAACTACTTTAATATCTCCCAGAAAATCTTACATATTTGAAAAATTTATAAAAAAAATAATTTTTCATCATTAGTCATAAATTGTGAAAGAGAAAACATAAGAAGTGTTAGATCAAGTTCCCAATAAGGGTAAACATAAGCATTAACAATTTAATTTCATTAATGAGAGTAATATAATAAAAAGGGTATGATGACATATGCAAATTTATTAATCATAACATAATATAATAAAGACCAATCAATTCATGGATAATCAATCATGAAACACGCTATAAATATTTACCATAAAAAATATCCATAAGAATCAATAATCATGAGAAATGTGATGTCAACCTTGATCAAAGGAAACGTTTATAACCCATATCAAGCATAAATAAAATGTATCGTTACCTTGGGACATCATCATAATAGAACCCTTATAGAACCATTATAATTGTAATAACCATACGAATGACTTCCAATATAATTATCTAGAGAACATAATCATTATCCAATGTATTTGAGTATTATCTAGGTGAAACCATCATATAATATATACTATTCTCACTTGTTATCTACAATAGGGTGAAACCCTTCATAAACATTATCCATGGAACATATCATAAATAAAACCCTTAAAAAATATTTTAAATATATGTGAAAAATCATTAGAATATCAAAATACCATTTTATTTAGAAAACCCATTTTTAATACATAAATTATCCAAAACAAGATAAGGTGTGTTTTTATTTAAATAAAACATGAAATATTATATCAGAATCCAATAATCAAAAAATGTTTATAGTGGTGGGAAAATTCATTATCATCGTATATGTTGAAATAGAGTATTCCTTTCATAACTTGATTAACCCATGGGAAAGAAATGGGTTCCATGAAAATATATTCTAAAAAATAGTAATCCATACAGGGAAATAGTGAGGATGATATCATTATAAAAATATACCTAGTTATAAATACGTAACATTAAGGGTTGTTGGATTTGATGAATATAAATACCATTAAAATATCATTAAAAACACTATTGAGGAAAATATTCTTTTCACTTTGAAAGTCACTTTTAAAAACTAAAATTTTACGAAATATTGTGAAAAAAAATTCATTGAAAATAAACCTATAAAATTATAAATGAATATTAAAAAAATAATGGTTATAATGGAAGGAAAATCCATTCATGTTGTAGATTCCAAAAACAAATATTCTCTTCAAATATTTTGTTAAAGAAGTAATAAGTGACCCATTTAGAAAAACTGTTATGAAATTTTCCATTTAAAAATTTAAAAATTATTAAAAAGATAATTTAAAATAGCTTTATTAAATCACTTATTTTTATAAAATAAAATTATTGAAACAATTTTATAAAACATGTATATAAAAGAGAAAGATCCCCAATCTAAAAGAAGATACAAGATCAACATCACTTACAAATGAATTTATTGATGTTTATTTAACCAATAATCGATGAAATGTAAATGAAAAATGTAAAATAAATTCATAACTAGAGGGGAAAAATAAATTTGGATCAAGAAAATAACAACATATGATTTTCCTCAAAGGAACCATGAACAATAACAATCCCAAAAAGAAATGACATTTTAACATAAACCCTTTACCACTTTGGTAACATTTCAATCATAATTCCCATGAAATAATAACTTCAAATTAAACATTAAATATCATAAATCATAATTATATTCATGATATAACATATAAAATAAATTTTTTTACACCATGTAAAATAAATTAGTTGAACACCAATAAATATCTACTCAATGTATGAAAATTGATAACAATTGCCTTACCTTGAGTCAAGACATTCCATTTATGTCCTTTAACATATTTATAATTAAATCATACCAATTATTATATTTCTTAAGAAACATTTCTAGGTTTAATACCTTATAATTAAAACATTTATTTCATTTATCACAATGACATAGTAAATTACTTAATCAGGTAAGTCCACATCATGTGTTTTGAAGAAGTTTGGTTCATATGGTGAAAATGACTTATTTAGGATAAATGAGGTAAACTAGGTCATTATTAAATCATCTCCCAAATTATAATAATTTTATATTTTTGATTTTTATATATAAATTATTCTTTTAAAAAAATAATGAATGATGTTTATGAAAAAATGAACTATGTTATATTCATGCATAAGTACCATTTCCATTTTTCAACGATAATTATGGAAAGAAGGTAAATATTATTTTATATTTATATAATTATAATTATATCATAAATATCATATTATTTATTTAAATATAAATATATATATATATATATTATACATGTGATGTGGTGATGAAAATGAATCATATCGCATCGTGGGGGTGGTAGTCTACATGTATGCACAAACAATGTTATCATTTTTAGTGAATAGAAAGATAATAAAGTAAATGATATATATTATATTTTAAAAATTATAAATATTCCATTAATGTCACATATAAATATTAATTACATTATTCTCTCTATCCATGATAGGTTGTTATTGAAAACAAATTACATTAGTCCGTGAGGCGGTAGTCCGTTGTGCACATGAACGCTGAATTTCATTTTAATTTGATAGAGGATGGATATGGATATATGTTATTAAATTAATATAATAAAATATAATAATACTTAAGATTATAATGTTTTTATTATTAAATTTATGTTATCTTTTAAGGAGGTGGAAGAAGAAATAAAACAGAAATGCTCAGTTAAGAATGATACCTCTTCATCAGACAACCTTCTTTTCTTAATAACTTAAGACAATTTAGGTTGGTTCTATACCATAAAAATTGACTATATAACATGAATAAGGATTATAGGAATTTATTTAGGTATATATTAAATGAAAAAATTGGTTTTTATGTGTGAAGTAAAGAGAAGTGATTTCCTTTTATAAGAGATGTGAGAGGTGCTCTTGGAATTTAAAAAAATATTAATTTAATGTTTAATAATTTTATTGTATGAATGGACCCAAATTGATAATATTAAAATATAATATGATCATTAGTCCAAATAACCTTATTAAATATTTTTTTAATGTTTCAGATCACATTTTTACCATTATCCTTTGGTTTTAAGCCTCGCTAACCCATTTCACACATGATGTGACAATAAGGTCTTTTAATATTTAAGTGTCAAGATAATTACAATAAATGGTAAAAATTCCTATACATGGAATATTTTTTATATTATGAACAATATAATAACAATATTTATAAATATAATATTTTTAGTAATTTTATCATTCAATAAAATATTATTTATTAAAAATATCATTAATGTTAATATTTACAGTTATTCATTAGATTGATTTAAATAAAATCATTAAAACAAATTAAATTAAAAAAAAATTAATTAAATCCCGAAAATATTATATTAATATATAAAATTCATAAAACACATGAATTTCGCAAATTATATTTCTTTTAATATTCTTAATACTATTTATTGTATTTTTCCATTAAATGAATAATTACTACATTAGCTTAATCTAAGCATTTAAAGGAATTATCTGTTCAATGAAAATTAAAAATAAATTATAAATATGAATATATATCATTTATATTATAAATTAATAATTATAACCAAAAATATATTCTTCTTATCCTCATGTTAAAAATATTATAGTTATTAAAAATAAGAATGTGGGATTTGTTTACTTTTCTTTACATAGAATATTATAAAGCTCATAATCTCAACCAAATAGCCAAAAAAGGTCATATAACAGAATATTGGATTTTTATGGATGAAATTGAATCATTAAATAAGATTAATTCAAGTGTTAGGGTCATTTAATAGTTCCAATCATATTATTTTTAACCCTTAATTACATGATTTACTCATTACTATAGTAACAAATATTACTAATGTTATAATACATATTAACCAAAAATAAATGGGACCTATTTAAAAAATTTGTACCTCCAGATTAAAAACATTTAATCCATATTTAAAATTTTGAAAAAAAAATTGGCATAATTTAATTTAAAATTAAACCAGAAAAACACAGAGATAACAGTTTTTCAGAAAAATACTCTTTTAAGTATAAAATTTATTTATACTAAATTCATGTATAAAATTTATCTAAAATAAAATAATTTTATTATATTCAATAAAAATGAACTAATTAAATTTTAAAACTAATAATAAATATAATATTTATCTATAAATACATTAAAATAAAATATATTTTTCAATAAAAATATCTATTTTTCACTATTCAATGAAAAATCAATCTTTTCAAAAAAAATCCAAAATTTCACGAAACCCTAATTTTGATATTATGATTTAAAAAATGATATTTATTTGATCAAAAAAATTTATAAAATCCATAAAATGTAATTATAAAATTCACTCACAAAAAGAAATAAAAATATTTTTTTTGATGTTAACATATATTTGAAAATAAAATGACTTTACTAGAAATTGAGTGTTTATTTCCAAATAATTAATCAGTAAATTTATATTTATTAGAACCATTATAAATATTTCAAAAATTATTTAATCGTATTCATACTCACCAATTTATTGGCTATGTTATAATAGTAACATTTAAATAAAAATATTTTGTGGTTTTTTTACGCTCGGTGTTGTGTATTTTGTACACTACCGAACATAGTCATTATTTTTTTAATATTTGAATATTAAAAAAACGTTTCCTCACATATATATATTAAGATTAAATATAGGATGATTATATTGATCATTTCTTGACTAAAACAACCCAAAAATGATATTTATGTTTATTGATAACCATTGATTGATGGTTTGAAATTTATATAGTACACATTAGTATTTGATCCATATATGAAAGAGTGTTTTATTTAAAGTGATTCGATAATTTTCACTATAAAATAATTTCCTATATATTGAAACTTATCTATACATAGTGTTAAAGGATATAAATCTTGTCTATTTTGAAAAGAGGGGAATTCATATCATTAATTGCAGAATGAAGGAAAAACAATGTATATGGGACATTGATGTTTTTTGTGAATATATCATACGTATAAAAGATTAAAAAATGAATTTAATGGTTCGAAATAGTATTATTATACCCCCAAAACCATTTTAAGCAGAATAATATTACAATAGGTGAAAAAACATTAATGTCACATTTGGAACTAAATGAAGTTCTAGTCATTAAGAAAATACATAAAAGAAATAGACTATTTTATTTGAGCAACCTTATTGGAAATTTTTAGATGTAAAACATAAAATTTAATTTATAAATGTTGATTTTTTTGTGAAATTATAATTCGAAATTTTTATACATAAAAGGAAAGAAAATGATGGATTACAAGAAATTTTTCACTTAATAACTGTGGGAATATGTTTAGAGTTAACTCACACAATGAATAGAAGGATAACATTTTTGGCTTTATATCTTCATGCATTAAACAATAGTGAGAAGATGATTTCATTTCAATGCCTTCATGGAATTAAAGTACCTAGCGGGTTTTCATAAAATTTGAAAAAAATTGGTTCCATTGAGATATTAAAAGTTAATAGGCATGAAATATCATGACAAACATGTATTGATACAGTTGTTACTACCAATTTCATTGTGTGAAATATTTTTGATACCTTTTAGAAAGTCTATAATTAGGTTGTGTTACTTTTAAATTCAATTTAATGTAAATTTATATATCCATATTTGTTATATTTTTTAGAGAATGATTTTTTCCTCATACTTTCTCAACTATAAATGTATATTACACCATCATAGTTTTATATAATAGATTATTTTTTGATTCATTTAGTGTGAGATATAAGAATATGTGGTCCTATTAATTTATATTGGATGAATTATCATGAAATATATATAAAAATTTTGATGGGATGTGTAGTGAATAAAAGTTTCATTTTTTTTGTCAATGAGAATAAAATATGTTAATAGAATGTATTGATGATGAAGTTGGTGAATCCTTGGAGAACTGTATTTGATTCAAAGCATTGAATGCTACAATTAATTAATTCTACTAGAGGATAGAATTAAGATGATTGTAAAACTAATAGTAAGTTCCAAATCATGTGTCAAATAATGACACATTGTTACAACATTTTAAGAAGAAGACACATGTTTAAAAGATAAAACATCACTCAAAATAATGATTCCATGCATTACACTTTAAATGCATGAGGAATAGATAAATTATCCATGCATCATCCATGATTTGATTAAAGGAATTTATTGATGATATTTTTGATTCATGATCTAAACAGAATGGAATAAATGATGGTGGATGAAGAAGAATAAGATAAGTGGAAGGGTATTTTGGTATTCATTTATAGCATATCATCCTGGTTATAATTTTTTAACAAAAAAAATTGTTTTTTGCCTTTGAAAAAAATATGGGCCTACTTACAAATCTAGCCGAGGACATCATACCTCAGGTTTATGCGAGACCCGAGGGTCTACCGTGCCCAAGGGAATCCCTCAAGGATAGCATACAAGATGTGCATGGGGGCCGTGTATAATCCCCCTAGGATGCATAGTGGGATCTAGGAGTGCACTTGAGGAGGCAGAGTGGGTGCTAAGAGCATGCCAGAGGCGGCAGAGTGGGTGCTAAGAGCGCACCCATAGAGAACTGGGGCGAGGCAACACCAGAGGTAGGAGAAGAGTAATCTAGCACTAAGGCTGCATGCCTTGATTGATATACCACTCCTCACCCACATCTATTTTTTGATGTGGGGTGTAAATAAAATCATAGGAAGAAATCTACGACGTTTATCTCATCCCATAACAGTGCTTCACTATCCGATCATCACGAGATCGATCATGTGCATCCAGTCCATCCATCTGATCTCCGCAGTTTAGGATTTATCCATGACCATCTGATCCCCCAATGAGATCATCTTTATCCTTCGGACACCTGCATGCACCTGTAAAATAGTACTCGAGCTGAAAAATGATCTCACTAATCTTAGAATCATTTAAGCTCATTTTATGACCACACTAATCATTATGAAGTAACGAACATATTCATGTAATTTAATATTCATGTATTCATTGTAATATAAGAACTCGAACATGGAAGAAGAAAAAAAAATTGCGAGGCCATGTCAGTATGATCGAACACATTTGGGAGATGATTTTCATGCATTAAAAAATGCATTCACGTGAGGATTTCACCAATAAATAAGGAGTTTACGTTGAACAGAAATAAACTGAGGCTTGTAGACACATCTTGATCCATGTTTAAAAATATTCAAATACAAAGATCTCGTCCTATCAAAGCTTTGATACCCCAGGAATCGAATGTGCATTATCGCCTATAAAAGGAGAGGAACCGAGTCGAAATAGTGTGCTGTCATCTCATAAAAAGGATCTCATGTTCCTATGATGAAACTGAGATAAAGAGAACCTCTCTGGTTCACGAAAGGTAGAGGTACTGCGCAGCTTTGCTACGTGAAGGAAAAGATGATCTTTCTTCCATTTGATATGTGCTACGTACTCTCGAAAGGGTCTTGTGAAGGAGAATTGCCATAGTCCCCTTGGACGAAGGACAGTCGCACACCACTCATTGTTCTCAAAGAGAAGAACCGCGAACCACCTCAGTTTATGAAAGAAACCACACTCTTTGTGAGAAGGTAATCACAATCACATGATAGGTTTCTCAAAACCTCACCACTATTTTTTGAAGAAGATACTGAGGGTAAACAACTGGTGCACACACACCCTTGTTGAACCATTATGAGACAGAACCAAGAACCAGCCTTAGTTCTGTGAAGGAGATCCTCGCGCACCCTTTACTTGAAGAAGAATAACTCAAACCATTCATTTGCATAAATAAAAGAATAAGAGGATTTCAAGATAAGGGAAGTACATGGTGGGATTCACTCATATTCTTGATATGAGGAAGCCTGAGTCCATTAAGTGATTGTTTGAAGAAGATATTAGTAATCCCATGCACAAATGAATCCATCCATTCAAGTGCACAAGGACAAAGCCAGACCATGGACTACAACAATTTGGGTTAGAATAATAACATACAGAAAACATAAATACACTCTAACCATGTGCATGAAAAGATAGAGAAAGAG
The DNA here is from genome assembly GCA_963277665.1 of Viscum album. Lineage (NCBI taxonomy): Eukaryota > Viridiplantae > Streptophyta > Magnoliopsida > Santalales > Viscaceae > Viscum > Viscum album. The sequence goes on from OY728163.1 coordinate 131,102,177, forward strand.
AAGAATATAAAGAAGAGATAGTGAGTTTCACCAATATAGGAATACATGAACATACATAATACACATTGAATCAAAATTAAAAGAAAAAGTGTGTGTGTGTGTGAAAAACCTAAAGAAAAAATAATTGTGTTCATATTGATAAAGAAGACACTGCATGTGTAATTGAATGACCCACACAAATTGAATCTAAAATATTGATACAAGAAAAAATGTGTGTGCTCGTGTTTAGAAGAAACACAATTTACATTCATGAATACATGCACAAACACATGCACATGATAAAAGTATTGAAATATCAAAAAATAGTATGTTTGGATGCTATGAAATCTTGGCATGAAGTGAATGAGTACTGAGGCTACAACCAGAAAGAATTAAAAGAAGATCTTGTATCTGAGTTGACAGTATTTGAGAATCCAAGAAGTTAGAAAGAGCTAACATAGTGCAAGATAATTCTTGCCTATCAATATTCATGAAGTGGTTTTGCGCTCTATTTTCACACATTAGTGAGGTCGGGTCTTCATTATAAGAAAAAACAATTTCTTGAGAATTTTTTAGACTAGGGACCAATCAAAAAAGTGATTAGAGTTATTGAACAAGGCGAACAGAACTTATAAAAGGCTGTTGAAGATTCTTTAAGAGATTCACGAGAAAGTGTGATTTATAAATCTCGTGAGGTAAGATCCAAAGATCCATCCACAATGAATCAAGAAGCATCTCTTGTGAAATCCAAGATGAAGAAGTCTTCTGTAGGACTCTGATGAAAGCCATTGGGACTCTGGTAACACTGTGGGAATCAATATAAAGAACCTCATATGGGACTCAGGAGAGATACAATGGGACTATATATCGACCATTGTAATTGATAATAATATTATAGTGGAAAATATTTATTGGGGATAATAACATAAACAACAAGGAGTTGGTCTTTGAACTAAAACTTTTAAATCCTTGTATTTAGTAGCTTTACATTTACAACATCGTTCAAGGTAAGGCTAAGAGGAACAAGAATAGTAGATCAAGGCTTTAACTAGCCATATAGGTTTAATTGAAAAGAATCAATTAGTAAAAATATTTAATGGGTTCACTGATTCACCCCCTCCCCCTCTCATTGATTCACACTGATCTAGGAACTTCAATTGGTATCAAAGCTAGGATACCTCTAAAAGATCCAAGGGAGTTTTTATGAAGTGTAGATTTCAAGAAATGTGTGATCAACCTCAAATTTAGATTTCTTCTAAGACTCAGAAAAAGAGAAATAATAAACATGCAAGGAAGATGAAGAATAAGCTTACTGCTAATGGGGATACACCCTCTACTGAAGGTAATTTGAAAGATAAAACATGTGACAATTATTTATATTATTATGAATCTTCTAATGAAGCATGTTAAAGATATGATAATTATAGATCAATTAGTGATCTTTATACTACATTAATAGGTCATCTAAAGAAAGTACCTATATAAGTGTCAAGGCACATTGCTGCCAGCATTAGTGCTCTTCAAGATGAAAAATTACCACTAGAAGAAGAAGATAATGAAATGGAAGAAGCATTGGATAAAAGGTTTGGCATATCAAACACTCTCATAAAACTTGTGAAAGAAAAGGAAGAAAAAATTTCTATTTTCAATGAAATAATTGATGAATTTTACTTAAGAATTGGAAGAAAGTATTTTTGAGAAAGAATTATTTCAGATTGTGTTTGTAGAATATTTCCATGTATTTGAAAATTTTCACAAAGTTTCTATGGTTTTCAAAGATACTCAACTAGAAGAAAAAGATGAAAGGGTAAAGGATATTGACATTTATTTGAAAGAATTAAAAATAATTCATGAAAAAATGATAAAGCTGAAGGATAATTGGGAAATCAAACTGGGATCAGTTTATGATGAGAATAACTCTCTCAACATGATTTTTTTTTGAATTGAGGTGATATTGAAAAATAAGAAATCATCCCAAGATGAAACATCCCAACTAGATGGAAGAAGATATGTTTCCACTAATTCTTTCATTTTGGAATATGATTCCAATAGGAATAACAAATCATCCTCTAATCCAATGGCAACATCCTCCAAGAACAATGTATCCCAAAACCCAGTTATTTATGTTTCTACTAATACAGTTGCATCTGAAAGTATAGGTTCAAAGATAAAATCTAGGAATATGTGCATTGATAAAAATGTTGATACATACATCAAAATTTCAAGGATGGATTCTGGGATAATTAAAATGAACAACTATCAATTGGATTCTCTAAATAAAGAAAGAAAATTCTAGAAACAACACAGTACTGGATTTACCCATACTGAAAGTACAAGAAAAAGAATAATATTTAATAGATATTATTGGTGTTGTTGGTAATTTTGGAATTAGTCGAATGATTTCAGGAATAATATGCCAACATATTAAAATTATGGAAGGCCTACATTCAGGGAAAGTATATGTGAAGAAATGAAGCATCCAGTAAAGAAAAGGTGGAAAACACATATAAAGAAGGATCTATTTATCATGAACAGATTTGAATATCTTGAATAATTCTTTGATAATTTCAAAAGAGTTGGTCAACGTTATGATGGGTCCTGGTTTCATCCTACCAAGCCTCATGTATATGTTGATAAGAATCATAGACCACAACAAAGGCAGAATAAAGGAAAAATAATTGAAAAATATTTTATTGGGAATATGCAAAACACTAAAGTTAAGAAAATAGTGAAAGAAACTATTTTTAATAAGAAGTTTAATCCAGATTACATTATTGTAATCACAACAAAGAAAATAATCTTCTATTGTGTAAATAAAGATCATACCATGGATCACTTCAAACAAGCCATAGAAATGAATTAAATCAAGCTAAAACAAAAATGAGAACCAATCAAGAAGAATATCTAATTGACTTAATACATTTCTAAAGACAATAAGTTTCCTAATAAATATAACTTAAAAACACTAAAGAATCCATGTGGAAGATCCAAATCAAAAAAATGTTAAGAATGAGTGTTTAGTTATCTGGTCTAATTAATTTCAAATTTCTAGAGAACTAAAAATATTTGAAAATTAAGTACTATATAAAGATAAGGAAAAGGGGAAATAGTTCATTCCAAATGAATAAAAATTTTAATTTCATGATAGGTTTTCAACACATGAAAAACCAAGTGTCTCCCAAGTCTTGTGTGCGAGGTGCAAAAAATCTGGTCACACTATTAAAAAGTGTACGACACTTATTCCATCTCAGGTAGAATTTCTCAAATGAATGAACATTCTACCAGGAGATTCTAGTCCTCTAAAATAACTTGAAGAAAGAGGTCTCACACAAAAATAGGTAGAATAATTATTGAGATCTACACAAGAACAACAAGTATTGATGATCACATGTGCAAGTGTGAAGAGTAGATAAAATGGAGCATCTTGGTTTGGAAAACCATTCCAACCTTGTTGTTCACATTGATGAGTCAAGGAGACTCCATCTTATTCCTTTATACTTTGGTTATATATGTGTGCTTACATTGCATGGAATTGAAAATAAAGATCATTCTCAAAATGAGAATTGAATGGGAAAAGTAGATAACAACAAGTTGGACTCATTATTCATGATTTCATAATAACTTGATGTGTTCCACAGTGGAAGACTATCAACATTAATATATTGAATAATATGTGAGGATATTTTCCACCATAATGAATCAAAGGCATTTTACCCCTTGAGGGGGAGAAAATATGAAGGATATGATATCAAAAATTATGTCATGAAAAATCTTCAAATTCATATCATCTCAAGAAGATGAAACTAAGTTATTCCAATCACACTTTAATCCCCTGTTCTTGATTGTATTTATCATATCAATTAAGGGGGAGTGCTTGATTTATGAAAATATGGGATGAAAGGGGGATCTTTATCTTTGCAATTGAACTTTCTAATATCTTTGGTGAAGTATGTGAAGTATTTATCATTTCATTGATAAATATGACTATTTCCAACCCCTGGGATAAGAGTTTATACATTCTGAGAATTATATCACATGTATGGTTTTTTATGGACAACATTAAAAAACATGGTCATAACTCTCTTATTTTATACACTAGGTTTGACCAAGTAGAATTAGAGTTGATTTACTAAAGGATCTTTTCTAATTGAACCATGTGACATCATCCCTCACTTAAAAATATTCAAGAAGATATTCTTTAAAGGGAGGAGGGCATGTTTTTGAACAGAACCCACTACACCTTTGCATTTGGTTTCCAATAAGGGGGAGAAAATATTGGAACAGATATTGACCCATACAAAGTGTACTTAGGTGATATTGAAAAAAAATAAAAAGGGGTAGATTGAAGTTCATAAGACTTTCATTTGTTGTAAATGAGAATTAAATATGTGAATTAAAGGTATTGATGAAGAAGTTGGTGAAGTCTTAGAGAATTGTTGTTGATTCAATGCATTGAATGCTACACTTGATCAATTCTCCAAGAGTATATTCAGGAAATTTTTGAACTGATCTTAAGTTCAAAATCATGTTTCAAAGAATGACATGTTTTTACAGCATTTGAAGAAGTACATGAAATACTCAATTTCATGAGGAAAGAAGTGAAGAACCATCCATTGAATCTAAATGGATGATGTTTAAAAAGTAAAGGATTGTTTGTGCTGATCCTCAATGAAGAAGACATCTATTTAAAAGAGAACACATCACTCACAAAAATGATTCCATGCATTATGATTTAATTCATGAGGAAAGAAGAAATGATCAAGGCATCATCCATGATTGGATTGAAGGAATGTATTGAAGATATATGTGATTCATGATCTAAAAATAAAGGAATGAATGATGGTGGATGAAGAAGAAGAAGAGAAGGTGAAGGGGCTTTTGGCATTTGTTTATGGCATATCATGTTGGCTATTATTTTTTTTTAACAAAACACAATTGTTCTATGACTTTGCCAAAAATATGGGCCAACTTACAAGGCCAGTTGAGGACATCAGACCTCAGGCAGATCCAGGACCTGAGGGTCTACCGTGCCCAAGGGAAGCCCTCAAGGCTAGCCCACAAGAGGTGCATGGGTGCCATGTATAAGCCCCCAAGTATGCATAGTGGGATCTAGGAGCACGCCCAATGAGGTAGAGTGGGCGCTAAGAGCACACCAGAGGAGGAAGCGAGGGTGCTAAGAGCGCTCCCGTAAGGAACCAATACGGGGCGACACTATAGGGGGGGTAATTTAGCGCTAAGGCCACACGCCTTGATTGATATACGGATCCTCACCCATGTATCTATTTCTATGTGGTTCGAAAATAAAAAATCAGGAAGAAATCTTCACTGTTGATCTCATTCTAGAATAGTGCTTCACCGTCCGATCATCACAAGATCAGTCATGCGCATCTGGGCCATCCATCTGATCTCCACAGTTTGGGATTGATCCATGACTGTTTCATCTCCTCCATTAGGTTCATATTCAACCTTTGGACACCCACATGCACCCGTGAACCAGCACTCATGCTGAATGAAGATCTCAACACTATGGGAATCATTTGATCTCATTTCAATCCCACAATGATCATTAGGATGTAAAGAACATATGCATGCAATTTCATTCGCATGCATGCATCGAAATTGAGGAATTCAAATTTTGACGAATCAAAAAATTTTATGAGGCCACATTAGGATGCCCGAACGCATTTGGGAGATGATTTTCATGTGTTCTAAAATGCATGCACATGAGGATTGCAACGAGAAATAAAGAGTTTACGTTGAACAGAAAGAAACGACGGATTGTGGCCATATCTTGATCCACGTTTGAAAATTTTTAAATATGAAGATCTCAGCCTTTAAAATATTTGATCCTCATAGATTAAAATTCACATTCTCACCTATAAAATTAGAGGCACCATGTTGAAATTTTGTGCTACCATATCATAATAATGAGATCCTATTTCTCTAAAGAAACAGAGCTAAATAGAATCTATCTACTTTGTGAAAGATAGATGTACCGTGCAGCTTTTCTATGAGAAGGAGAATATAATCCCTCTCCCATTTGACAAGTGCTATGCACTCCCGAAGGTTCTCTCGAAGAAGAAGTCCTACACACCCATTTTGTAAAGGAGAGCCACACACCAATCGTAGTTTGTGAAGAGGATAACCACGAACCACCTCAGTTTGTGAAATAAACCACACTCTCTGTGTGAAGATAATCACAAAAAAGTGATAGGTTTCATAAACCATCACCTTAGTTTCATGAATAAGATATCATAGGTAAAAAACCAGTGCACATGAAACCTTTTTGTACCTTTATGAAGACATAACCAAGAACCACCCTCAGTTCATTGAAGGATATCCTCACACACCCTTTTCGTGAATAAGAAGAACTCGAGCAATTCGGTTTCATGATCAAAATAATGAGTGGATTCCATGATAAGGGAAGTACGTGTTGTGATTCACTCGTATGCTTGATAGAAGGAAGCCTGATGCCTTTGTGTGATTTTTTGAAGAAGAAAATAGGTATTGCAAGCACAAATGACTCCATCCATTCAAGTGCACAAGGAAACACCCAAACCATGGACTACAACCATTCGGGTTAGAAGAAGAACATACACAAAACATAAAGACACCCTAACCATGTTCATGTAATGAGAGAGAATGAGAAGAAGATAAATAAGTGATAGTGAGTTTCACCAAGAAGGGAATACATGCACATAAACAACACATATTGAATCCAAATTAAAAAAACACGTTTTTGTAAAAAAAACTAAGGAAAAAGTAATTGTGTGTATATTGATAAAGAAGAAAGTGCATGTGTAATTGAATTACCCACACACATTGAATCTAAAATATTAAGGTAAGAAAAAACTGTGGTCAGGTTTACAAGGAACACAGTTTACATGCATGCATACATGCATAAAAACATGCATGTGACAAAAGTTTTGAGATATCAAAAAACAATAATTTTGGATTCCATGCAATCCATGCATCAAGTGAATGAGTTCTGATACTGAAGCCATAATGAGTTAAAATAAGATCTTTTATCTGAGTTAATAGTATTTGAGAATCCAAGAAGTCATACTTAGCTAACATAGTGCAAGATCATTCTTTACTATCAATATTATTGAAGAGGTTGTGTGTAACATTTACACACACATTAGTGAGGTCGTGTCTTCATCAGAAGAAGAAGGAATTGACTGAGAACTGTTAAGAGTGAGGACTGATCAGAAAGTGTGATTCAAAAATCTTGTGAGGGAAGATAAGAAGATCCATCCACATTTAATTAAGAAGATTCTCTTGTGAAAGCGAGGAGGAAGAAGTCATTAGTGGGACTCTAAAGAAGCCCAGTGGGACACTGGTAACACTGTGGGAAGGAGTATAAAGAACCTCTTCTGGGACTCTGGAGAGATATAGTGGGACTCTTTATCGACCATTTTTATTGATAATAAGATTACAGTGGCTAATCAGTTGTGGGTACAATAACCAACACACCAAGGAGTGGGTCCTTGAACCAAACATTGTAAAGCCTTCTGTTAAGTGGATTTACATTTACATCAACATTAGATGTAAGGAAGAGAGACACAAGAAGAGACTACTGATGCTTTAACCACTATAGAGGTTTAATTGAAAATAATCAATTAGTAAAAAAAATTAACGGGGTCATTGATTCACCCCCTCCTCCTTTGAGTGATTTACATTGATTCATGCAATTCGGGATGTGTTAAGAATAGGTATCAACTAAAGGACAATATTTTTCAAATATATATATTATAAGTGTTAATTGAGTTTTCTAGTGATTATTTGTATGAAGTAGAGCACATCAGTCTCCCTATATCTTGAAATTTGATAGTTGAAAGTGAATTAAAGGGATTCATGGATTAAAGGTTAAGTTAATTCCACATGCTAAAGTGATGAATTCACATTTATATATTTTGAACAACACTAGTGAGGTTAATCCAAATATATAATTACATATTTCTAGATTTGAAGTTAATATATCTAATAATAAATAAAAAATTGGTTAAGTAATGAAAATAAAAACACATTTTCATCATGTTTTAAGGAGAAAATAAATATTGATTCATCTATACCAGAAACACTTATGTTTATAGAAGGGGGAAAAGTGATAATGTGATTATATGGTCTAGTTTTGATATTAATGGTTAAAAATTTTACAAAAAAAACTCGGATGACAAGAGTAATGTTAAAAATAGTTGAGTAATGGTTGTTGTTGAAGCACTACATTTTTCGAGTTCAAATATAAAACGTAAATTCTATACCGACATCATATTTTTGAGTTTTTGAGGATATATGGGAGATTTATTAGACTAAATTTCATATATCAATATTTAAGTGAAACTAGGTTGATAGTAACAGTGATGTGAAACATGATGAGTATGGATTTACACTTACTGATTTAAAAATATTTAGTTGCAAGGAGGAATCTTTTTCCAGTGTGACACATGAAAAATAAATATTTTTTTTCTTTTTGTCTCATCAAATGATAAATGATCTATCATTATGCTAGGGTCAAAAATTTTATTTGGGTGATGATAATATTGATGATATTGAAGACTTATATGAAATTTCTCAACTTATTACCTTATTATAAAATGATAAAAATGACAATGATGTTGACAATTTCCTTGCAACAAGAAATGATCAGGTAGATGGGATATGAGAAAAAACCACCTTACTATCCTAATTAACTAGGTAATCTATTTTTTTTATGAAAATGAGATAGTTAAAAACATTTTTTTAATTTTTTTATTTAAATATACTAATTTTTAGTATTCATACATTTTTAATACATTTTTATGTTTATTAAATTTAGATATCCATTTATTGGTTGAAAGCTTTATTCCTTCATAATTTTTGTGTGACTATTTTATGTATATTATTTATTTATAGATATATTATTTTATTCAATAAAATATTTATATTTTTCTTCCAATTATAAATAATTACATTTTTCATTTTAATATTTATTTATTTCTAACCAAATACAAGTATATAATATTATACATTTTTAGATGATAATCATTTTTTATTTTTTTCAATTTCAATATACACAGGCATTAGTTGCACATTTTTTGTTTAAAAATATGATATGAATTTTTTTTTCTATTATGAACATTACTTTTTATTTATTTATTATAGTTATTAAATTTTAATCAAATATTGGTACACATACTTTTGTTAAGGTCAAATACATATTTCAAAATGACAAACACAAAGGTAGGGGATCCGATGTATGTATTTTTTTCACTAAAATTTATATCTATAATAATTACATTATTTAATGAAATTAAAATTATATTTCTTAAAATTATTTTCATCTCCTATTATTTTTTAGAGTAGACAATACATAAATATGGTAGGTGTAGGAATACATGTTTAAAAAAACGTTCAATCACATGTGGAGACCAAAGGCTCATTGTTAACATTGATGAGAATAACTTCCCAATTGAATCAAATACCACACATTTTAGGTCTTAAATATCTATATAGAGACATTGTAGAATAACTATTCTATACTCAAACTGGAGGAGCATCGACTACTCAGTGAAAAATATATTATGGGAGTCACTAATGTAAAAATTTATAAAATGATTTATTTATTTTTCTAATTGTTTAAATATTATAAATTTATTAATATTTTTTATTCAATTAAATATGACATTTTACTTTCAAGAAAAAAAATTAATTAAAAAAATGTGATAATCCTTTTCAAAAACAAGATAGAGATATTTTAAAACAAACATGAATTAAGTTTATATTTTTGGGAGTTAAAAGGATAAATATACATGCCTTAAGTATGAGCTTAAAAATAGGGAGGAATCACCTAAGTTTATCTCTTGTGTAAAAGAGGAATCATTTATGGTATGTTTTTTGTGAAATTTAGTTATTTTTAATTAATTATAATTACTTTACAGATTTTTTAATTTTGTAACAATCCACCAAGACACTATACTGGGATATGCTTCATCATAATTTATACCTTTATACATTGTCACACATAGGGAATCCTTTATTAGATGGAAAAATGATTACTAAAAATCCTAGTGAATTAATATCTTAGTCAAGTGGGGGATCTAAAGAGATTCTAATTGAGCCTTCATCTCCTCCCACTCATCGTGGAAAATAGAAATGTGTTATAATGTATAAAAAGTAACTTCAATTACTAATATAATAAAGGAATTATCTGATAAGATTGTAATTAATTAATTATTACTTTACATCAAATATTACTATTTAGTAAATTTATCTCACTAATATTAGATTTTAAAATATTACTTATGGATTCCCTTTAGAAGAAAATGACACATGTGGCTTTTATAATAGAGGGTAGGAAGGATAATATTACCATTTATTTAGGAAATCTCAAACTCACTAGCCATGTTAGTGGGTATAAAGAGGATATTAGATTTGAAACCATTTTTGTTTGTGCCTTTAGTGTGACATAAATAAGGGGAAGAATATAGAGAATAAATATATTATTTGAAGGATGAGCTATGAGACATGAATGATTTGATGGAGGATATGATTAAATCATTTGTATCAGCTATTCTTATAGAAGAAATAAGATGGAAAAAGCTGGCACAACCTTCCAACCCTGATCTTCTACCACCTTATTCAGATCAAACCATGTATTGTGATTTTTATACTAGACATCCCCATGACTGCATTTTAGCACATGAAGTTGTACATCATCTTGGGGATCATGCACATCACCATATTATATAGTCAGATTAGTTAATAGTAGCGGTGCATGATATTCTTGATCCAACTACTATAGGTCCACTTCCTACCGAAGAGGTGTCCATTGTAGGATAGAGTATTAGATATTTTTTTCTTTGGCCAAATAATATTTACCATCAACTGCCATATGCGATATGAGTTAATTTTATATTTTTTTATCATTAAATTCATAATTACTTATAATATCTTCTTACACTAACTTTATATATAAGTATATGAAATTGAAGGAATCACTATTAAGGAATGAAAAATTTTAGGTTCCAATACCTTAAGATTTTCCATAGGAATATGATTGGGTAATAAATTTATCACATGTTTATTCTACATTAGTTAATTATTACACTTTTCCGATTAGTACTGGTATACATAGAAGAAATTATATATTAAATATTTTTAATACTTACATCATAGATATTTTAAAGGGTGATCGACTCAGTGTACCAATGTTGCAGTTGTTTTCCATTTAAGTAACTTATAATTATTAATTATTTTTCATTAAGTAAGTAAATTTTATATTTACTTAATTCACTTTTATAATCAGGTATCTAGACAATATTTCCATACAATATGATTTCACAAGTATTTATGGTTTTATCGAACAAGGATAAATTTCAACAAAGGTGAATTATTTGAATTAGGAAACTATAATTGAATATATATATGAAAGATTCAAAAAAATAGAGATTAGATGTTTTTTTCTTTCCATTACTTGGTGGGTAAGAAAAAATATATAATTATAAACCACAATTGATTATACTATTATTAATTATTAATATTATATTTTTAGTAGACATTATATTTTATGTGTATTTTCCCCAAAAAATGTAAATCATATTAGTTATTCCATTTATTGGGTGGTGTTCGAAGAAGATTTAGAAAAATGTAAAATAAGTAAGTAATATTCCATGATTTTAATTATTTAATGTTAATTTCTTCATTTTACATTGGTTTTGATAATTAATATTTAAAATTACAATAGATCATCGATTAGATTCAACTTGGACCCCTATCCCACAATGGAACCATAACAAATTGATTATGTGAAAGTTCACATGAATAATTTTTATATCACTGAATATTTGGTTTTTCATTCATATCTACTATTTGTATTTTTAAAATACTATTTCATAAACACATCATCATCATAAACAATGAAATTTATAATGTGAATATTATATTTTAAAACATTTTTATGAGATAATCATGACCAATACAATTTGTTTTGAAAATGTTAGTTTCATTGTAACACTTAAATTTTTTGGAATATGTTATTTTTAAATTTGTAACACTTTATTTTTTAGGTTTTTGATGATGTTTAAAAGTATACCTTCAATAAAAAGAAACGCATTAATATTTTATTTTCACAATATTTTCAATGTTTGACTAATTTAGATATTTAGTTTCATTTATATTTTTATTTATAAAAACGGTTTTAAAAGTTATAAATGAGTTTCATTACTATTGTTATGTTTCTACTGTTTCTTTGCAATTTTTTCTTCTATATTTTGAGTTTTGCGGTTTTGGAATATATAATTTTTTTTCTTTAAAAAAATCACCTTTCAATGTTGATTTTTTTTTATAAAACCGACATTGAAATCATGGGGGTAGTGATTTCTATGTTGGTTTTTATATAACTGACATCAATAGTTCTTGGGAATAAACATGATTCAAATGTTAGGTTTTTTATAAAACTGATGCCAAAAGCCTTCCAAGAGGCTTTCCATGTTGGTTTTATAAAAAATTGACATTGATGTCCCAACCGACATTCTTTCTATGTCAGTTTTATAAAAAACATGACGTATAAATCCCTCTATAATTCACCTTCTGGAAGGGTTTTCAACATTGGTTTATCAAAACAAATACTGAAATCTCAACTTTCAATGTTTCCTATATTGATGACAGTTATAAATCAACATTGAAATGTAAAAAAGGAATTAAATGTGTTTTTACCACCATTTTACCTTACAAAAGGGTGAGGAATTCCTACCACCGCATATATTTAGCATCGATGATAAGAATTCATCCCAAAATTGGATCATATTCTTCTTTCATATCACCTAAATATAATTATGATCACTAAGATGAGTGATCCACCACTGTAGAGCTACACGTCTCCACTAGTTAGTTGTAAAATGGATTCAATGGCCCTTTCTTATACAAATCAAACCATAGAAAAATAAAAAACTCCTCTGCCCACTTATCTATCTCCTAATTAGAGTCATTCCACTCATACATTGGATAATTGAACCTAATAAAGATAATTTGTAGAGGAAAAAATCATGATTCATATACCACACCTAATTCTCTACCTCAAAATCAGTTGAATATTGTTTAATCATGTTTAGTAACTTATCAAAATCCTAGAATCGACACATAGGATGCCTTCTACATTCTAGATGGTTTTCCATGTCTACTTTACATGTTATAATTGATTGAATTTCTTCCCTACCAACCCAATGAAATCCACATCAGTTCATTTCTATAAAATCTAACTTAACTCTCTATTTAATATATGATAATATACTACCATGAATCCTGTTCATAGGATTCCCTCCTAGATCGATAAGTAATCCAAAATTGAACCTCAGAGTTCATATCAAATTAGTTATGGGTGGTTGACTAGCATCAAGGGAATAAAAACACATAATATCGGAGGCAATGACCTATATAATCCTAGGAATTATAACAAACCACTAACCAATGAAAAATATAGAATTTCCAAAAACTATTGTCTATGAAATACATATATATTTAATATCATATATGAATAAAACAACTTCTTCAATGACAATACCAAAAAAACTCATATGGAAGAAAATATGAATACAATAAATCACTACACCTCTATCTATATATTTCCATATTGATCCCTAAATTCATTCCACAAAGATATAAAATTAATCTATAGAATTAAGACTGAGAATAAAAATTTACTTACTAGGTTAGTCCCCATAAAATCTCATTCCAAGGTGGAAGAAACATACTAAATACTTATTTAACAAGCATTTTAATTGACTCGTTACATAATCTAGCTCAACTGCATCCCATGTCACCAAGGTTTTAATTTCCTATTCCACACACAATGTGTAATACAGTAAAATGTGAAAATATATATCCTAAAAAGTACCCTGAATTAGCTTCTTCACTGGTCTAGTTTTCCTCACGTCCCAATGAAAAATGTCTTAGTGCTACCATACCTTCCCATATCTATATAATATAACCTCATCCCATAATAAAACTACATCCACATAACCACAAGCATATCTATCTAAACAAAACCACATACCACAACTACATACCACATCCATATACTATATTCTCATACCAAAACATTAATCCACTACATATCATATACATTGCCAATGTCATACCCAAAAAACATACTATAATTGAAAATAACAGAAAGAGAGGTGTAGTTAGTTGTCCTTATCACTTACATCCTAGATTTTGGGGGTTCACCCAGTAATTAAAACCACATATTAGAATAGATCATGTTTCCCAAATTTGGTGGTGGTGTGTAGGAAACAAAAAACCATGGAATGGAAATATTTATCACACAATCCAACCTAGGGTCCATTTTCTATTATTATTATATGATCAATATCTCACATAAAAAATAACTTCTACCACCTCTATAAAAAACAACACCATTACCACAAAAAATCACATAACTTCAACCTATTTCAATGTCATTATCAATCCCATGAAAATAATTTCTTATCCACTTACCAGACATTTCAGCATTCATATTAATTAACCAGATATTATTCTACCACTTTAATTAAAATTATTCATCAGTATATTAATTATAAAAAACTGATTAATATTCTAATTTATTCATTTATTTCATTATTGTAACACATTACACATCCCAAGACACTACAACACCCTAACCACATCAACCGTAATAAGTTCTTAAGAAAAATAATCATTGTAATGAGCCATAATTTCTGACCCATTACTTTAAGAGGATTATAGAGATGGTGGAATCTGGGGGAAGTTTTAAAGGGTTATTTTATTGGATGATAGAGTTTTAGCTGAAATTTTAGGTGGGGAAGATTTTTATAGAATAGAGGCTTAGGTTAGACAATAAAGGAAGTTTATATGGCATGGAAAGATTAGTTGTGGCATAGATACTTGGGGATTGGGGTTTGATAGTTATAATTTTTATAGAAAATCTATGGAGTTTACACTAGGTTGTAGCATGGATTGTTGGAGGAGTGATTTTTATGGTATGATTGATTTCGTTGTAGCTATGCAGAAGAGATAGGTTTTAGTTTGGATTTCTTCTTGGTGGTTAAATTCTATGGCATAGTGATTTTCCTTACATCATGGTCCTTCTTCCATTTTATAGGATATATGTTGTGGAACTATACAAATTTCTCGAATGCATTTTTTGACCGGTCACATTACTGTGTGGTCCCTTCCTTTATGTTTTCATTCCTATTTAAGAAACTTTGTGTCATAGTGTATGGTGTTATGTTTTGGTATTATAATTTATAGGTTTCCAATAATTTCTTGAACCCCTTTGAACCTGATCATTCATTCACCTATTCTCTTTGTTCTTGGGTGATCTACCCTTAGGAGGTATTTTATCCCCCGTTCATTATCTTTCAACCTTAGCCTTATGAAATCAATCCTTAATGATTCTAAGAGAGTTTCAATCTCTCATATTCCATATTTTCTCCCCATTATTCATCTAGAGAGGGGTTCCATAAAGGGAAAATGGTTTTAGTGATTCTCTCCAGAGTTAATAATGTAGGATGTTGTGTTATATGTTTATTTTTGTGCTTTTGTACATTGTGGTGTGTTGTCTTAGACCGAAAAATCCTTATTTTAATAATCCAAAATCATTTTTATAATCTTTTAATTAATATAATGTTTTCTATTAGTAAATGGTTTTCTTTCCAAACATGAAATTTTTTCTAATTCTAGAACTTATTGTAACATCCTACCACATATGTAATGTGCTTATTGTGTGAATAAATTGAACAGTCCATGAAGGTCAAGTGACTGTTTGGAACCTACCGCATGTTGTACTCTAAATGATCATATGAAAAAACTGCTTATTAGGTGTCAAATGAGAAAATTATATCCAATTCATAAACTGAATGATCATTGAATATAAAACTATTATTCATTAAAAAACCTATTATGCATTGATAAACCTATTACACATTTATTAGCCAACAATGAATTGAGAATCAGTTTACCCTATGAACAATCAACCTACCATTTACTAACTATGGTTATCTTTATATTTAGTTACTACAAGAAAAAATACCTACCACATGAATTCATGAACATACAACATGAAAAAATGGATTTTCCACACAAAGGATTTAATTGGCCATGGCTACTTGTTTTTTCAACTGACCATGGAAACATACCATGAATCGAAGTGATCTTGCCTAAGTGAAGACCAACCTATTAGGTCTAAATTAAGTAGTGTATCTTTTTCAAATCTCCAAAATCTATATTTTAGTGAATTATTTGCATATATAGTGCAATTAAGGCTGTACTGAATGTTCCCCAATGAATACTTTTTGACCAAGTTACTTCTAAGATAAATAAGATCCTATGGAAAAATAGAGAGACATATACAATTATGTAGAATAAAAGAGGAACATACATGTGAATCTATAAAACATAAAGGAATTGTTCATAACTCTTCATGACTCTCTATTTTCTTGAACCTACTATAAATCTTGTTCAATATTCTTTCAAAGAGAATTTCTAAAAATCTTAGATGATTGAAGCTATTCATATTAATTTTCACAACATCTTCTCATCTCTCATATCTTACTCTATTTTTCTGTGATTAAAATTTTATATTTGTCTTATATTGTTCTATTTATCTATAAACGCATACTATTGTACAAAACCAGAGGCTTCATGTAACTCTCTTTCAAATCTTTCAATTTTTACTCCCACATATAATTGTGGAAGAGGTCATGTGTGAATTAAACTCTATTTTTTCCATGTATAACTATGGAAGAGGTTTTTATCCTAGACTTCCAATTGGAGTTTTTTGTAAAACCTGATCCAAGTTATGGATTAGTTTATTTATTAATATTTTCTTAGAATCATGTGATATCCAAGATAAGGGGATATGGTCTTGGCTTAAGAGTGAACCCATAGTTTATTTCCACTATATGATTTCCAATTTTTTCACTATTTTAAATAACAATCTTGTATATGTTTTCAAAACTAATAACAAAACATTACTATGATATTTGTATTCAACTAGCATGTTATATAATTTTTTGATACTATTTAATTAGTTTCAGAATTTATAAAGAGATTTCCAAACTATTTTTTAATTGTGCATTGATCAAAATGTTGAGAATTTATTTGGAATAAAAAATTATATAATATTACTATTTTAGTTGACTAAGAGTATTTTATAATTTTTTGTAATTATTTATTTAAATATTTTTAATAGAAATTTAAATTGGAAATTCAATCCACCCCCCCCCCCTCTTGAGTATTCCACTCTTACCAACATTTAGTATTAGAGGTTTCATAAAATTATTTTGACTTTGATCTTATTGAATTTAATTATCTTAAATTTATGTTATATATAAATATAATTCATTATTCATAATAATATACAAAAAGAAACTACTACTAATTAGTATCATTATTTTAATGGAAAAAACAATGCACAATGAAAGATTAAGATGAAAATCCATATTGAAAGAAGGGGTTTGATATATCGATTTCTTTAGGGATAAATATAAAAAAACTAAGTACTTATAGAGGTGATTAGAGTGAATCCACTAAGGATACTTATGATTTCAAAAATAATGATATGAATGTATTATATTATACATTAGGTAATGATCAATTCAATATAATATCAACCTGTTCAATTGCCTTCTAGATATGAGATTCTCTTACTATATCTCATGAAGAAACCATAATTTTGAAAGAAATTTGTTTAAATACTTATGATATTAAATATGATATAATTTAAATGAATCCTGAAAAACCCATTTTTGATATGTATCTTAGGTTTAATTAAATAGTCAACACAATTAATGCACTTGGAAGGAAAATTTCTGACAAAGATCAAGTGATGTGATTAATAGGATGTCTACCTGACAGATGTAGAGGAACTTTAGTTTCCATCAAAGACTCCTATGACATCAGTGCAGTACGAGTGAAACAAATCATTGGAAAAGTCGTTATGTAGGATGAGGAACATAAGCTAAAAAAGAAGGGGAATATAAACCCAAGAGTAAGTTAGTATCCTTTAATACTTATAACTCAAATCTAAAAGAAAATATCAAATATAATATTTCTAGTGATGATGAGTCACCTACTAAAAATGAGGCTAAAAAATATCACCTACCCAAATGATTCAAAAAAATTTATTGGGAGAATATATTCTTCAAGAAACCCAATTAAATAGGTATGTATGATAATAAAAGAAATTGTAGGAAAGAGTTGAAAAAGGATGATTCCACTAATTAAGTAATATGGCATGAGTAAAAAAGAAAGTGTCACATTAAATAATACTACCCCTAGTTAATGTATTATAAATAGTATAAGGAAAAAATGTAAAAATCATAAAAATGCTATAAATTCCACATGGAGTGCCTAAAAGAACAACTCTTATGATTTAGACTCAAGTAAAAAAATATAAGAGTGACATAGCCAATATGTGTTTCATAAAAAACACATTTGATGTATCAAATATTTTCCTAATATATAATATTCATATTACTAGTATATATAAAAATTAAAACAATGAATAAAATATTTCCTGTGATTATTTATTAGAATACTACATTATGTTGTAAGAATAATTTTATAAACATAAATATAAATAAATAATTTTAAAGAGGCAATATTCTATGTCTTCTTACATTAAGTATAATTATTCTATAGGAAAAGAAAAGAATGATCAACCATTAACAAAAATAATGAGGTTAAAATTTCAGATGTTAAATTAAATAAATATCTATAGAGATTTAATAATGGTATAGGAACTGTAACTTAGATTCACGGTAAGAAAACTACCCCAAAATATACTACTAAAATTTGTTACCAACCTGTAATGATAAAAATTTATAAGAATAAATTTATTTCTAGATCTCATTTTATTAGTTCTAAAAATAATTATTTTTCTTCTGGACCTAAAAATTTTTTTATTTCTAAAATCTTACAATATAATTATAGGAAACCTATTAATCAATTTTGGATTCCTAAATTTCTCATTACCAACATGTCTGGACCCAAGAAACTATTGGGACCAAAATGATTTAATCTTTAACTTTTTAAATAGGCAACCTACATGAAGAGTAATGGTAATCACCTATGGTATTTGTATAGTGTATATTCTATACACATGATTCGGGACTACTGAAGTATCGATAACCTTATTAAATTTAATGCAGTTCATGTCACTTTGGGTAAAAACCCCAAAACAAAAAATAATCGGACTCAGAAAAATTGGTAACTATAGTACTATTTTAATTTTTAAATCATTATTTTTATACTGATTAAAATATAATATTCTGATAATATCATAGTTATGTGATGACAGATATCATTTTAGATTTGATAATAATGCCTAAAATTATATAATTGTAAACATGTTTTAGTATTTATGGATTTTAAAATGATAATATTTATGTTGTTGATTTTAATTCATTATTTTATCAAAAATATTTCTTATTTAAGTTTATTTTATAAGGAGTCTTGGATTTGGAATATGAGACAATGAAATTGAAAATTGTACTCTCTTATAAAGCTTATTGGGAATGGATTAGTCAAAGAACTCCCTGAAGTATAATTATCATAGGAAAAAAGTCGATAAACCATGTTAAAAATTGAAACAACATAAAATATCTTTCAAACCAAAGAAAAAAGATTCAGCTTCTCAACCACTAGAGTTGGTTCACATGGAATTTGTGTACCCTATAAAATTTATTGGATAAATGGAATTCACTATTATTATAATCTATAAGATAAACATTCTAGATACACCTGGGTATTATTTCTATCCAAGAAAAGTGAATATTTCTCATATTTTTCCAAATATAAAATATATATACAGAATATTATTGGAATTATTTTTAAAAAACTCAAAAGTGATCATGAATATCAATTTGAAAATTAATATTTTGAACCATTATGCTCCCAACATAGCTATAGTCACAAATTTTCGTCTCTTACAACCCTGCAAGAGAATGGTGTAGTAGAAAGGGGAAGTATAACCATTCAATAAATATATCAAAACATTATTAAAGTGTGTGATTTATCTATTTATTTTTGCGAAGAAACTATCAAAACAACATGTTAAATTATTAATAGACTTTTAATCATTTGGATTTTAAAGAAACCCCAATATGAGGTATGGAATGGTAGAAAACCAAAAGCTAATTAATTTTTCATTTTTGGTTTAAAGTATTTAAAATAAATACAAAATTTAATTTAGAAAAAAAATTATCCATAAGTGATAAAGGAATCTTCTTCAGATAGTCTACATCTAGTATATCATATAGGAAATTTAATAAATGGACTAAGATTGTAGAATAATATTTCCATGTCAAATGTGTTGAGATAGATCCACATGAACCTATGACTTCATTTGATAATCTTGAGGATGACCTTTATAATCTTAATATCGATACTAAATCTAGAGGTAAATTTCTTTAAACATACTATGGAAAAATATCTCAGTCCTGAAGAACTATTTGAACGTGAACCTATAAATGAAAATGAACTACCAAATACTTATATTCCTAGAGTTATTAAAAATAATAGAGAGTATCCTTTATATGGTTTTGTAGGAGACTTAAATAGAGGAACAAAAACTAGATCTTCTCTAATAAACCAAGTTCAACATCAAGCTTTATTGTCACAATGTAAACCATAGAACATCAATGAAGTAATTGATTATTAATTCTAGTTAATGGAAATAAAATAATAGCTAAATAAGTTTGAAAGAAATATAATTTGTGAACTAGTTGAAATACCCAATGACTACATGAAAATAAACACTAAATGGGTGTTTAGAAATAAAGTAGATGATATAGTTACTATAATAAGAAATAAATAAGGACCAGTTGAGTATGGAAGTTTTTAAGAGGAAGGTATTGACTATGAGGAAAACATTTCACCAGTACCTATACATGAATAAATCATAATGTTTATTTCCTATAAAACACATTTGTATTTTAAATTATATCAAACGGATTACCATAGTCCATTCTTAAATGGTTATATAGGTTAGTATTATTTTATAGAGAAATCACCTTTATTTTAGAACCCACACTTTTCAAATCATGTATTTAAATTAACCAAAGATTTATATGGTTTAAAATAGGATCCTAGAGCTTGGTATGATAGGCTGGAATCATTTTTTATTTCTAATATTTTACAAAATGATTAGATAAACCTATTTTATTTATTAAATGAATTTCAAAAGATGTTATAGTAGTACAAATATACATTGATGATATTATCTTTGGATATTAAAGAAACTATTTTTGTAATAAAGTTTCCAAAATAATGAAAAAATAATTTTAAATGATTTTTATGGTCAAGTTAAAATTCATAATTTTTTTACTATTTTTCAAAATAAGGAATTATTTTAAATAAAATAAAGTGCACTGAAGGCCTTTTAAAGTTTTTTGGTTTAGAAAGTACTAAAGGTAGTGATACTCATATGAGTAAAAGATGTAAACTAGAACTTGATGAAACTCAGATACCAATTAATAAAACCACTTAGAGAGGTATGATTGTAAGTTTTCTATACTTAAATTATAGATGACTATATATTTTGTTTAGTGTGTATATGTGTGCTTGATTTCAATCAAATCTAAAATAATAACATTAAATTACAGTGAAAATAATTTTCAAATACATTAAAAGTAAAACAAAATTAGGAAATTTTTATTCTAAAAGATAGATATTTGATTTTGTGAGTTATTTAGATGAAGATTTTTGTGGTTGTAAATTAGATAAAAATAGAACTTCTATAACATTTCAATTATTGGTCAAGTCTATAGTTTCATGGTGTAGTAAAAATTATAATTCCCTTTCATTATCCACTATTGAATCTGAGTACATATCTTTAGCTGGTTATTATGCACAAGTCATTTGGGTGAAATAAAAATTACTCTACTATGGATATAAATTTTGACATGTCCCTAAAAATTATGATAATACAAGGGTGATAAATATATCTAAGAAAATTGAATCACATTTTAAAACAAAACATATTGATATAAGACATCACTTTTTAAAAGATCATTTTCAAAAGGATGAAAAAAATCAAGAATTCATTGGTATTGAGCATCAGCTTGATGATATATTTACAAATCCTTTAAATGTTTAGAGAATCAACTATATTAGACATTAATTTGGTATTTCATATTATTTCTAACTATTTCAATTTAGTTTTAGAATTTGTATTTATTTAAATTATTATTTTAATTTGTTAACTTCTATTTATTGTGTTTTTCTTAAGGTAACCATGGAGTATTGTTCACATTGTTATTATACCAATCACGAGCTTCTGTTCATACAATCAATATACCTACCATGACCATTTGGATATGTGGTTAGTATAACTACTATGGAACATAACTCATATGGTCACTATACATATTGTGATTGTTTACTCACATGGTTACTACTTACCTACCATGAATGATATATTCATGCATTTAGTATACCTACTATGAGGTCATGATCAATATACCAATCATACATTTATTACAAAAGATCCACAATCAGTGTACCTACCATGAGTATTTATATAGAGAATTATTCATAAAAATGATTAAGTGGGACTTCCCTTAAGTTTATTATTATATTAATCCCTAAATTATTGAATTTTAAAATTTGAATTAAAAGTTGAATCAACTCATGTCGTTATCTAAAATATGATTTCTATATTTTGATGTCTCAACTACTACCTAAATCCTTTATCTCATGATATTTCTTTAACCTGATCCTTTTTATTTCAATCCTCTCTCACAATTCTGAGTCTTCCAAGTCTTACAAGAATCATGAGAATGCCATGGATGAAGCTCCATATCAATTTCACACCTTTTGTCGAATCTCCTTATATTAATAAGTCAAATAAAAAAATCTAGTACAAAAGATATATATAAGTCACGAAATATGTATGTCATAGATCATCCAATTTTTACAAAAAATTAATTCAATGAACAATGTTTTCAATAAATAAAATCAATCATTTAGAATGTGATTCAAAATTAGGGATGAGATGATTAGTTAAAATGGATAGGTAATCCATTATATATAAATTTTTTAAGGAGTTATATTCTCACTTGGAATTTTTTCTTGGAAAGAAAATAGATATAGTTATGATGATAATAAATAGGGAAGTTCTAGAGATATATTTAATGTAATGGGAATCTTTATTAAGTGTGATGCATAAAATGGAATCTGAGTGTTACCAAATATATTATCTAGTTCATCATGCACATTTTGTGTTTAAAATTGTGTTATAAGATTTAACTAAGAATAAAAATCCCATAATACCATCTACTTTTAATTTGAGTGCTGAATTTAGTCTACAAGTCAAATTTATCCTACACCTAATCTATCCAAGAAAAGGAGATTTTAGCATCCCATAAAACCAAGATCTGTTTTTTCTTAATTTTAATGAAAAATTGTTTTTAGATTAGTTACTATATCTATTTCATGATACATATGTATGATTTATCTAATATTTTTTCTAATTTTAGTTATTTACCTTATCTGAAGTTTATTTAAGCTTCATTATAGTCTAAAGTCTTAGTTTCTCAAGTGGAGGAAATAATTACCTCATCATAAAATCATTTCCTTAGTCAAAATATTTAAAAGAAAATGAAATTCAATTGGAACCCCTGGAAAAGGGAATAGGTGGATAACCCATAAAAGTGCTATAAAAGTTTGATATAGTGAAGTATCTTGTTAGACCAATGGATATTGTGGGTCTTGGTCTTTAAACAGATAATAAATTAAATATTTTTATGATGAAGTGGATATTGGTGATAATGATGTGGATGAAGTATAAGTTGAGAGTTCTTAAGAAGAATAAGAAAAATAAGAAGGATAAGAAAAAGAATTAGAATAAGAAGAAAAGGAGGATGAGATGGTGGATCTTAATGAGGAATCTAGGGAAGGACATGACGATCATCGACCAGTCACTCCTCTCATGTGTTATAGACATCCTGACTCTCTTTTAGCATTACCATTATATAATAAAGATATTTTTCTGAGGACCTTTCTGACACAAAAGTATTAGTCAGTTTCTATAAACCTGAGTGGGATTAGCCTATTGAATCTGATGAATATGAAAATATATCAAATAGATATATTATTATATGAAGTAATCCTAGATATCATATACCAAAAAGTATCATCTAAGGGAGAGAACTCCCCCATGAACATTCATTTTGGGACTAAAGTATTTTGACTTTTATGAAGTTGATGATGATGGGGGAATTCCACCTTGACTTGGTGTACCTTCTATATTTTCTTCTCATAGGATTATAAAGGGATCTCTCATTGATACCATATATTTTCAAGAGAGACTTGAGGTATCTCTTTTGAGACCCTCAGTTAACCAAAATATCCCAGCCTTCTTCAGTTATACTCCCATAAAAATTGGTGAAGAAGCTAAGAAAGGAAGTTCTTTTGATAAAGATGATGAGGTTAACAAACCTTCTTTTCATGAGGAAGAAGTGTATATTGATGCAAGAGTTTACGATCAGTTTGATAGAGCTAGTTCAGTTAAGTATTTAGCTATTCTTGATGGCAGACATTAGGATTATGATCTATTTACATTTTCACATTCTTATATTCCTTTTACATGATATATTACTAATTATGGTTTTAATGAATTAGAATAAGATATTATGAGTGTTTTAGAAGAATTTTTTCTTAATTTTGGATATTCCTTATAGCCAAATCGAGAATAATATATTTGAAGAAAAGTGATGTTAGTGATTTCTCATATTATAACTAAGTTTCATCTTGAGATGATTTTTTGGAGAATTGAGATTGAATACCTAAAGAAAAAATTTGGTGTACTATAAGAATACCACTATGATACAATGGTGACCAAGATGATAGGTAGATCAGTTCAGCATTTCAGGATTCTACATCTACCACTCCTAATCCAATGCCTCTTTCAGATCCTCTTATTCATCTAGATTTCAATGAAGAGAAGATAAAAAACTCACAAGGGATGAATTTAAGGTAATTTTTTATGATTTCAAGAAAACCATAGAAGCTATGTTTGATGGTTTTCAAACACATGCTACTAAAATATTATCACTAGTCATATAAGATGCCAATAAATCTAGGAAATATAGAGAAAAAATAAAAGGGATATTGATTTCTACCTAATAAGAACATTTACAAATTTATATTTAAATGGTATGTTAAAAAATATTTCTTTTATCCTTAATATTCCATATTTTACCCAATATTTTAAGTCAGGATTTGAAAAGATCAAGGTTTTGAATCTAGTTTTGGAAGATATTATAGAGGTCATATATGATTTTTAGGATTTATTGAATGGTTCTTAGGATATGAGTTATTTTTATAGAATTATGGAAACCTATATTTACACAACTCATAAATATATGCTTTCCACACTAGCCATTAATATGAGCCTACCTTCTACCACTACCACCTCTACCATAAATCCTATTGTCTTGAGCATCTACAACATGTTTCTAGGTGTGTAGTCATTAGTGACCTTGCTTATACCTATGTACCTCATACTCTATCTTATTTCCTTGATTTTTATTTTAGTGGAATGGATCCTATCATTCCCTCAGATATATGAGATGTTCCAGATTTAGATTTTAAGTATAAATTTTGATAGGGCATCCTTGTAAAACTTTTTATAATCACTTTTGAAATATTAATGAAATACTCCTTTTATTATCATTTGTGTTTATAATTTTTCTATTATATTTCTATTTACCCTCTAAATCTCATTTTGATAATCACAAAAGGTGGAGTAAGTGCGTGACATAAATTTTAATTCATTGGAAATATTTGAAAATTTTAATGGGATCAATAAACCTTTAATATATTGATTTATACTTGCAATAATTTATTCTCATTATATTTTTGTTTTATTTAATTAATTTCATTTTTAATTTAATGATTTATGATCATCAAAAAGGGGGAGATTATTATATTACACAAAAAACTACTTATTTTAATGATCCCAAATCAGGTTTATAATATTATTAATGAATTCCATGTTTTATTCTAGTTAATGTTTTTCTGAAAGAACATGAAAAATTGGCTATGTCTAGAACTTACTATGAGAATAAAAAACATGTGTAATGTACTTATTGAGTGAAGATTTTAACTTAATGTGAAGGTCAAGAGACCATGTGGAACCTACCACAAATTATAATCCAACTGATAGTTTGAAAAAACCACTTAAAATGCATAATATGGGAAAATTATGTCCAATTCATAAACTGACTGATCATTGAAGATGAAACTACCATTAATTGATAAACCTACTATGAATTGAGAATAAATTGACTACATGAACAATAAACCTACCATGAAATTGGTAATAAAAATTTCTTCAAGTCTTGTACTGACCGTGTGTATCTATTTTGGTAGTTACCATAAGAAAAAATAACTACCATGTGAAGTCATGAACCTACCACATGAACAAATTGACTGAAAATATGAGTGAATAAAGTGATCATGGATAGTTGTCATGTAAACTGACTGTTCCAAATGATCATGAGCTAAATTTACTATGCCTAAGTGAATACCAACCTACCATTTATAAAATAAGAAATGGACTTTTTAAAATCTACAACGATTATTTTTATGTGAATTAATTACAAATTCAGATAAATTATGGTTGTATTGAATGTTCTTCAATAGCTACTCTTTGATGACGTTATTTTTATGAAAAAGAAGAACCTATGGATAAATAGATAGACATATAATCTTACAAATAATAGCATAGGAACATACACATGAATCTATTCTACATAGAGGACCTTTTCAAAAATATTCATGACACACTATTTTTTGGAACCTACTATTAAATTTGTTCAAGATCCTTAAAAATAAAAATCCAAGATCTCTCAAAAAATTGAAGCTATTTGAAATTAGTTTCACCACATCTTCTCATCTCTCATATATTTCTGTTTATCATTATGATCAACATTTGAGATATGTTATTTATTTCTATGTTTATCTATAAAAATAATTTATTGCACTGAACTAGAGAGTTCATGACACTCACGTTCAAATATTTCGATTTTTATGCCCATGTATAACTGTGGAAGAGGACATGTGAGACCAGAACTCTATTTCTCTCATATAGAACTATGGAAGAGGATTTTATCCTAGAATATTTAGTATAGTTTTTTAAAAACTGATATAAGATTTGATTTAGTTTATTTAACAATAAACAATTTGGTAGTTAGTGATTTCCAATTAGAGGGAATTAGGTTTTGACCTAAGATTGAACCTGTTGAATATTTATACAATGTGATTTCAAGTTTCATTTTCAAATTTTTAAATAAAAATTCAGTATCTATTTTTAGGAACTAATAACACAACTTTACTTTGATAGTTGGATTTAACTAGTGTGTTATATATATTTTTTGATAATATTAAATTTTTTCTAAATGTTATAAAGAGTTTTCAAAAAAAATTAACTATGTTCTGATCAAACTATTTAGAAATTTATTGAAAGATCAAAATTTATAATTCTAATATTTATTTAACTGGTTGTATTTTATAAATTGGGGAATTAATATTTTATATATTTTTAATAGAAATTTTAGTTGGAATGTCAATTCACTCCCCTCTTGAGTGTTCCACTGTGACCAAAATGGTGCTTGCTGGTTTTCTTCCTCTTGTTTCATCCTAGCTCAGCGACTTAGAAATCATCTTTTTAGGTAATGGATTCAAGGCCTCTCTATATATTTTATGTTCATGTATGATATTATTATAATTTTTATTTACATTAAGTGACTAGTATGAATTATCATAGTAAATATGATAAAATAAACTAATTAAATTGAAAGGGGGCAGTGTGATGCACATGATATTACTGGTTTTCTTGATTTTTTTGATGTTGTTTCATATTATATGGTTGTCGTTGGATTCTTCCTTATAGTGATGGATTGATTTTAGAATTAACTTAGAATATTAAAACACTTAAATTTGTAAAATGAAAATAAAAAATTAATATTCATGTTTCATCATTGACTTGTTGAGTGCAACTTGGTGGCCTTGGTTATTTGTGGCTTGGTTTCCTTATTTATTTGTATCATGGTGGACTTGGTCTTGATGTAGATGTTCAATGTAGTGGTTTATTGATATTTTTTAAGTATAAATGTAATAATTAATGGAATAAATAGAGGTTTGTATATAGAAATATATCATTGGTGTGAATTTAAACAATAAACTGAATGAATAAATCTTGGTGGATAACTTGTTAAATAAAATAATGGGAAAAGTAACTTGGGTGGTGTACATTAGTTTGATACTTGTGGTTGGTTACTTTTTATTTCAGTTAGTTCCCAATGAGGTTATAGCAGTAATGACTATGAAGTTAATTCGGTGGTGGTGTTGTGTGAACCCATAGGTGTGTCCTTATGTGATACCACCATCTCCGTTTTATCTTTTACGAACATTCTACACACCCCACCCAAGTTGGGAAACCTGACCGTTACTCCAAGACCATGTACAATGTTTTCCATAAAATCAAATATTGGGAGGATATATATGTATTTATACCCCATCTCCCCAAATCCCCCTTTAGCTATATCTTCCAATTATTCTAGTAGTGGTTTATGAGGCATGTGGTGGGGTTCAGGCATGGTAGGAGGACAACATGAGTTTAATGTCCTACACATTTCATATACCCTACTTCCCTAGTTTCCTGATACTCGATAATTGTTTGGTTTTATTATACTTTATATGTGGTTGGTTCCATGAGACATGATATATGGTTAGAATTATTATTAGTGGATATAGAAGGGATGTGAGAAAAGATGTATTCTCATTAGGTGATAATGGTAAATCAGTGGGGAAGTGGTTGTGGGTGCCTTTATCTATATTCTTATGAAATAAATTTTTAATATTGGATGTGTTATTTAGTGAGTGATCCTTATTGAGGTTGGAGGACTAGTTGACCCATATAGGTGATGGTTAGTTTAACTGTTTGTTCATCAGAGAATTAGTATTCTCATCTCACATTTTCTCAAGAGATCTTGGATACAATCCTATTGTGTATTCATGTTATGCTCACCCAACATATAAATAATCCATTTTTTATTTCATGGAGGGATTTGGTGATCGATCTAGTTAGCACTATCTTAGATCTTGGGGTGTTGCGGTTGTTTCCACAGGATTTAATTTTGGTTTTTTATCTTTGGAGATATTTATTTCTATTTTATATTCATTCATGTGGGGTAATTATAGTATGGGATTTTTAGTAATTTATTTTATAGAATAGTGTATTAAAATGTGGTTTTTTGTTATGATCTTGGGATATTTTGGGTAATATCTCTCATTTCAATGTTTTATACCATCTGTTCTAGTCACGAACATGAGGACCACCAGAGGAGAGACTCTGAGGGTCAGACCTTTTTTTAACTGTCAGCCCAAGAGAGGTACTAGTAGGGGGTCCTGATAGAGAGATATCAAATGTGTTGGTTAAGTTATATGGTGTTTTTTGGAGTTAAATGTAACGCCTCGACCCTGGTTACCCAGAGTCAGTGCATTATTTTAATACATTGGCATGATTACAAGGAATCATGTCCCGAAGGACTGATCAGTTTAGAAGTATTGGAAAATATATTACATACATGATTGTTACATTACAGTTTATAACATACAAAACAAAATAAATAATCCTTTATTAATGCCATTATTCCCTTGGATTAACCCTGCATATCAATCACAATACACTTCTTAGAATCCTGGGAAAAAGAAAACATAGAAAGGGGTGAGCTCAGATGCTCAATAAGGATAACAATATAGCGGACACATTCATAAATAAGCATAAACATTTAAGGCAATGTATAACTAAAACAAAAGCCTTTCAAACATGAACTTCATTATAATATGGAAAAAACTAAAATGAAGTAATGCCATTTACTTATTCACATGGATATTCTACTAGTTGAATAATCACATGCAATATCACTAACCACTTTCATAATGATGGAATGCATAATTCCAGACTATCATAACCACATAGCCAAGGCCTCATTCCAAGACAAAAAATAATATTTTGTCAAGGCCTCGTGCCAAGACACTTGTTTGTCTCATGAGACCTACCGATGCATCGAGGATATATATCAGGCTCCACCCATCACTTACTATGTCTAATGCATTCCCCATATGAAAAGTTTTAAACATAGAATAAACATTCGTTTTAAAACTGGCATAAGAAGTGTCGATAATTTACCCATAAACAATGAATGGTATAAAAATAACACATCCATTGTCAAACATATCACAAAACCTTCAACACAATATGGAAGATTTGTATCTTAAAAAAAATCAACTTCAAACAAGTTTAAAATATATTAAATGATTTTGACATAGATGAAAATGAATTCTAAAACTCTTTGAGAGAAATATCTCTTTTTCATGAAAACATTTAAAAGTTACAAAATTTAGAAAGGAAGACATTTAAATACATTTTTGAATCAGAGTTTCGCATACCACTTTGAAACTTTTGAATTGAATTAACATTTTAAAAGCATTCATGTCCATATAAATAAATCCGTATAAACCATTTTGAAGACATGGACATTAATGGAAAATATTTAGAAGAATAAATATTTAGAACATTTGAAATGGTGTTTTTTGTAAAAAGTTCATTAAAAAAATCCCTTTGAAAACTTTTTCATGAAACATGGATGTGGATAATAAATATTTCCCATTATATAATTACGTAATAACAACCTCAGATAATAAAGAGATTGTGAAATTAACCCTTACCAATTTGGTATCATACGAAACATACACCCCATGAAAGAGGTATAATACAATGAATATGTAAATACACATAAATTAAAGTGTATTACACAAAGAATACAATTATGGTCAGTACATACACCACACAAAAGGTAATAGTGGCAATATAGCATGAATCTCACGGGAATAAAGAGTGAGATGAAAACCCCTTACCTTACACTTTCCTTTAGTCGAGGATACGTTTAAACTCTTGTATGAAGACTATAGTATGTTATTAAATTATAACATAATAATATTAATATTTTTAATATCATACATTATTCATTTATGACTTTATACTACCCATTTAATAATAATTTCCATGTTATATTAATATTTCGTGTAATAATCCCTTTCTTTATCGTACGTGTTTTAACTTGTTACTCTTAATTGTATCACTTAGATCATGATTTAAATACTTCCAGAATATAAAAAATGATTTATATAGTATATATATTTAGAATATAAATACGTATAATAAACATATATATGAAATGGAAAACACCTTTTATGGAGATGGTAGTCCGTACGTACGCATAAACGCTGTTTCCGTTTTCATACAGTATTGAACAGAAGTAAGTGAATAAGATATATGTAAGTACATAAATACTTATATATATAAACATATATATATCCATTAACATTATTATGTCATATATTACATACTTATTAGTAAAATATATTTTTATAATCGTCAATGAATGGAGAACTTGGAAATGAATCTCATCGCGTCGTGGAGACGGTAATCTGTACGTACGCACGAGCGAAAATATCATTCTTTTGATATTAAAATAATATATAATTGGATGGTATATCATATATACAGAATCCTTATCATGTTATATTTATTATTTACATCAAATAAACATCATTATTATACCCATCCAAATAATAATGTATTGAATAACAATTACAGCCCGATGTGGAGACGGTAAGCCGTACGTACGCACGTATGGTGATATGTCATTCAAAGGATGGGTAGAATATTGTATATGGTTGTACCATATTTATAATAACATAAAAGTATATATAAGATATTGGAGTTATTATTTTAGAATATAAATAACAAAGAAAGAATAAATGGAAGAAGAAAGGGACTTGAAAGAGGGTGGTGAAATCATTACCTCTTCTTCGGGTTCTTCCTTTTTATTTGATCAAAAGGGATCATTAGGTTGGGTTTCTGATCACATTAATGCCTCTAGGTTGAATTTAGAGAAGTTTGGATTATATTTGGGCATGTTTTGGCCGAACCAAAAGTATTTTAGGGTGTGAATAATTGGTTAGAAGTGGTGTCCTTTTATAAGGGGGAGGAGGGGCTCTTTAGGAAAAACTTAAAGTATTATTTAATAATAAATTCATATTCAGTTTCTAATGGAAAAAAAGTGGATTATTAAAATTATAAGGTGGGGATGGGTCGAAATCCTTTCGACCAACATATTTTACACAGGTTTGGATCATTATATTAACCTTATGTTTTAGTTTTAACTCTTAGTTAATTAGTTTGACATTTACAATGTCACTTTGTATTTTTATATTATATTGTTAATAAACATACTATATACAACTAGTAGACCCCCCCAAGTGGTCCATTAATGATACATCTATCATTATATAATTCCTTTGGCCAAACCTTAGATTTTTAGGAATCGAATATTAATTAATAATATAATATTTGTTTTAAAAACTCATTTATGTCAATTTTGACACTATTCAATAATTAATTTTTGTTAAAGTCTTAAAAACTTTATTAATTTGAACCAAATTCATTTAATAAATCCTGTCATGTCATATTAACCAATAAAATTCATGTATTTCATCAAAACCTTAAAATTATATTTATTTTAACATTTATAATACCAATTATTTGGTTCTTTCATTAATAAGGAAAATACTGCATCATTATTGTGTCATAAGTAAATTTAATTATTAAATGTATAAAAATTATAAATAAAAAAACATTATGTATGAAATATTTTTATCTTTATAAGGAATATTTATATTAGAAAATCCAACATATATAACCCTATGTAAAAATTGTTTTTCTAATAGATATATGCTTAAGTCATTTTTGCATTTACTTTAACGTAATTAATATAAAATGTCATTATCACTTACAAGTGGCTCCATGGGGTCCCAAAATCGACCCAATGATTCCCATGGTCGGAAATGTATAAACCAATAAGGTTAGTACACGTTTTAGGGTAATTTAGTACTATTATAATATTATTGTTTTACCCTTATTTACCGGATTTACCCTTTAACCATGGTAAATAAAATATTTACTGATGTAATTATTCAAAATGTCTAAAAATAAAAGTTACCTATTTACACAATTTGGACCTCCTGATTATAAATATGGAATCCATTTTTCTAAATTCAAAACACATAAGTGGCAGAAATTAATTTAAAATTAATTTTCGTTGTAGAAATAAAAAGCGTGTTTTTAACAAATAATAACTATCCAAAGATTGACACTTTCTTATGTCCATTTTAAATATGAAATTATGTCCAATGACCAAAATTGGATTAAATGGTAAAATTATAATATAATTATACTTTAAAATCACTCAAATTCATAATTTATCACTATTAATTATTTCGATTAAAAAAGTTGTTTTAAATTAAAATTTAGTAATTTTCACTATTCATCAAAATATGAAAGTTATCAGAAAAGTACCAAAATTTCACCCTAAGAACATTTTGATATTAAAAATCCAAAAATGAAGTCTATCTTACCAAATTAAAAACATAAAAGTTTCATTTATTAATTTAAAATTAATTCCCGCTATTGAAACCAAAAGGTGTATTTTTAAGAAATAATAACTATCCAAAGATTGACACTTGATTATGTCCAATTTCAAAGTAAAATTACTTACAATAACCATAATTGGATTAAATGGTAAAAATATAATCTATTTATACTTCAATACCATTAAAATGTATAATTTAACAATATAAATTATTTTGATTAAAAGGGTTGTTTTGAGTAAAAATTTAGTATTTTTCACTATTCACCCAAATATGAAAGTTATTAGAAAAACACCAAAACTTTCTTGATACTAAATTCTTATGTCCAGATTCTAAATAAGAAGTTTATTTTTTCAAAATTAATATATAAAAGTTTCAAATATTGGATTTAAAAAGGCTTCTCCATTAAAAGGCGGTAAAATTGCATTTTTAAAAAAATACTTCTTTTATCTGAAAAAATGTATTTTTTCATACATTATGTCTAATAAACTCATAATATGGATTCTAAAATTATAAGGATTATATAATGTTCAAAATTCAGTTAATACTATTCATAACTGCTTTTGAACGGCATGTTTGGTAAGTCATGGTGCGCTAGAACTCGGTGTTGCTTGTAGTGAAAGTTATTGAATTACTTTGAAGAAATAACGTACTATGAAATCTTGGGGTGTTACATTAAACACTAGTGAAGACACCATATCTTGGTAAAGAAATGGTGTTATCCGAACATAGTATGTGATGGAAATAAGGGGGAATAGCTTGAAAATATAATTTTAGGTCCCCCTGTGATCCAATGTAAGGAACTTAATCTCTTCAAAAGTACTAGGAAAAGTGATTCTACATGTAGGGAAGACACATAAGATAGGTACATGCATTATACTTGCTTAAGTTATATTTTGAATGGATATTTTTTGTAAAATAATAAATGAATTAAATAAATACATTACTATTAGACTTAGATGTACCTATTTTCCTTATAGAGAATCTATTTGGTTGTCTCTCACATATAGATTGATTTGGGTATGTTCAGTAGGTTCACCTTAATGAACATTATAGGGTAAATTATTATATGAAGGATGAGTAGTTCCAATAGACATTGCACACTTTTTAGCATTATATCATAGTGAATTATGAGGGTAGTATCTCTAATCAAGTGATGGATTAGTAGTTGTAGGATTTGGAGATCACTTTCGGTGTTATTTAAGCATGATATAAGAATTGGGTTACCCTATAAGATTTTTAGATGAGGGGAGATACATGTCAGTGATGGATTTTGTATCTTGGGGATAAAAAAGAGATCAATGGGTTATGGGATGACTGTCAGTAGGAATTTAGGGTTTAGTTCTTATTAATGATGGTAAATTTGATGAAGCAGAATAGGTTACTCTCCCTTCAGTAGGGGATCAAAATCATTATGGAGCTGGGGATTACATTGAAGTAACTTCTTTGATCTTTCTATGGTGCCTATCATGACGTGGAGTCCTAAGAATGGTTTTTGGAGGAGGCGTTGTACCCCTCCCATTATTCTATAGTCACCCCATTTATATTTCCTATCTATTTTGAGTAAACAATAAGGTGTAAGTGATATATAGGGTGATCGAGAAAGCTAGAGAACCCCTATTTGAGATTTATTAGAGGCCTCTAAGGATGAGGAAAACATATACAGGTTCATGTATAATGGCCCATTTAAGGTTTCAATCTGCCAGGAAATATCCCCAGAAATCAGTATCACATTTCTTGAGGGCTGGGAGTTCCTATGCATATACTAAGAGATCTCTTATTTTGTTCTTTATATGTTGATGTCATGGTCATTACTAGTATCCATTCCCTTCAACCTCATAGATTCATATGGATCCTATGGTTACGCCCCCTTCTAGAATTATTGGAAGTTACTTCCCAAGATTATTTCAGAAAGAGGGCCTTCCAGCTTATGTAAAGAATAATGTTCTATTATATTATGATCATCTAGGTTGATGTGGATCTAGTAGAGGGAATCCCATGTATGTCCCTCTCCATGAAAGACACACAATAGAGCACAGACATAGAGGTTATCTGTAATGAGGTAGAGGAGTTGTCCTAGGCTAGATATATGTGACAAAGGTACTGGTTCTAGATGGGCCATAGGTTTTTCAATGTATGATTAGTTTATAATCTATGATAGTTTCATTTTTTTTTATTCTATATCTTTACAATCCATTATTTTACCCACCTTAGTTCCCACACTCAAACTTAGTGCAAAGAGGCTTCCACGCACATAGTGTTATCCACACTATTCATAGGCCATACCAGTTTGTTTGATGTGTGATTGGGATATAGACTAATGATAATACAATATCATTAATTTTGAGACTTATTTTTGTTATAGATACAACCTTACGATGTAATTTTTTCAAGGAGTCATTGAATTCACTTCATGTGGTGGTTGAATATTTCCACAGGAGAGTTGAGTTTTCTGATGTGGAAGGGTGGTGTGTGGTGTTCTCTGATGAGTTATGTTTCTAAATGGGAGATAGGTGAGTGGATACCATTTTTAACTTGATTTTTAAGTCATAGATTGAGTTAGTGGGGGATTAGGTGACGGAGACCACTAGAGATTTTTTAGAGTTTTTAGACTTTTTCCTTAAGGAGGTTGTGACACTGGCCACTCAATGAGATCTCAAATTTTTAAAAGAGTTACAGTCAAGTGCTACATAAATTTCAATAGATCTTTATCATATGGAACCCTTAGAGTTGTGGGAGCTGAGGATATATATTTATGACTAATTCATAAAGGTTTTATCAAGCCTAGTGTGTCATCGGGGGGTTCTCTAGTTTTATTCTCTAAAAAGGTTGGTGGTAGTTTGATGTTGCACATAGACTACCAATTTCTAAATCTGGTGAAGATAAAGAATAGTTACCCCATCAATGAATTGACAATATCTTTAAAAAAATTAGAGAGGCTAGTTGGTTTTATAATATTGATTCGTGGTCCAGATATCATCAACAAAGGGTAAAGGATGTTAATAACCAAAATACTGCTTTTTTGGTGTTGGTATAGACACTTCAAGTTTTTAGTCACCTCATTTGGTGTCACAAAACACTATCTATATTCAAAATACTCAGTAAATATGTATTTCATGAGATTCTTAACCAGATTTTATACATTTTCTTTGGTTAAATTATTATATACTCAAGATTAGAGGATGATAACATTGACCACCTAAGGGGAACTTTTCTGAATCTTTCACACCACCATACATATGGAAAATTTTTAAAGTGTATGTTCTGGACTAAATAGGTGCATTTCCTTAGGTACATGGTATCTTATAATGGAGTAAAAATAGATTTGGAAAAAAATTTAGGTAGTTGTTTCTTGAGAAGCACCTAAGAAAATAGTGAAGTTCTATAGATTTATTTGTCTTGTGCGTTACTATTAATGGTTTGTGTCTAATTTCCCTCATATTGTAGCCTTGACCCGAAACGACCAAGATTTCATTTGAATTGATCAATGTTATGAATATTTTGACTACCTTAATGAGTATTTGGTTATTACCCCAATAATTCAGTTTCTAGATGAGGTAATGATGTTTGAGGTGTTCTATGGGGATTCTTACTTAGTTTTGGTGTTCATCTTAATGTAGGAATGGGAAATGATCTCATCTATGTCATGTTATTAACACCTACACAAGTGAAACTACACCACCCACAATTTAAATATAGCAGCAGTGGTGCTTGTCCTAATGTTTTGGTGAGATTACATCATCATGGAATGTTTTTCAATCTTTATGAATCAAAAAATCCCAATGCTTATAATTTCTCCCCATGATCTGAATTTATAATAGTGGATGTGGATTGACATTTTCTAAGACTATTATTTCAAGTTATTTTATACACTATGAAAGGAAAAAATCCTAAAAAATGCACTAAGGAAAAAGTCACAATGATCTATTTGAGAATTCTATTATTCCTGGAGGGTGATGAAGAAGTTATTAGCTTCGCATATTAGAGAATAAGTGGTTTATTAAAAAGTATACCTATTCCAGTTTATGGTAGAGCCTTCTTTTTTGTAGTAGATTTTTTCCCCTCGGAATTCGGGGATGACCTCCTTGATGGGAGGTTCAAACATTCCGATCGGTTTCTAACGGGTTTGTTCGTAGAACCAGAAACATCCAATGATTCCAAAACCATTTGGACCTACTTTCCAAAGGTATGTGCTCATTAGTTTGTGGATAGATGAGGCTTAGGAATTTGCATTGGTCGATAGGATGGGAGGTCGGACTCATCACACCTTTTTGAGGGGAATTATTGTCTACTCCAGGACTCTATTTATAGATTTAAATTATGTTCGTGAATCCTTATTACATTACCAAGTATAAAATGAGTATTCCTTTAGATCTGACAATCAATGATCGATACGTAGGAAATTTAGAGAATCTTTTATTTGTATTCGAGGTTCTTCACTGATAAAGAATCATCTGTATTTGTTAGAGATTTTTAGTCAATGGTATCCTCTGATACGTAAAAGTCTCTTGGTCCTTATAATGACCATACTAGTTTTAAAGCCACTCAGTGGGGCACTTGAAGTTTATTGTCATTTAGAAGGACATGAATTATTTCAGAGTTGGGATCGAACCCACAGATGAGCTACCTACGTATCCTTTGTTTATAAAAGGAATCAGAACCCACATAGTTCGAGTAAGGGAGTATGATTTTTATGATTGATGGCTCAAAGAAGGATGTCATAATTACTTTTACACTCTAAGATCACGTGATTCATGCTCGGTGGGAGAAACAAGAGGTATTGGTAAAAATCAGACAATTGTGCCATGAAAGATGAAATCATAAGAAATAATGTGGGGCTTATGTATGTATGACTGCCCAAATAAATGAATATTAGGATTTACATCAAGGAAGAAATCCAGGAACAGG
This sequence comes from Viscum album, assembly GCA_963277665.1. Lineage (NCBI taxonomy): Eukaryota > Viridiplantae > Streptophyta > Magnoliopsida > Santalales > Viscaceae > Viscum > Viscum album. The sequence goes on from OY728163.1 coordinate 131,140,565, forward strand.
GTCCATAAAGGTATATGTGCTTCATGGAGATTTGAATAATCTAACTTGGGGCTTACTCCTGAAAAGGAGGCCCAAATTAGGAGAGGACTTATGATTGGGTTTTACTCTTGAAAAGGAATCCGAGATCAATGGTAAATTAGGACTGGTTAAGAGAAATTAAGACTGGGGATTACTCCTGAAAAAGAGGCCCAGATTAGGGGAATGGGGCTTACTCATAAGGAGGATGCCCAGGTTAATGATTTTTCTCATTGTAAAGGATGAGGTTGAATGAATGAAATCTTAATCTTTAGTGACATAAAGATGTGTAAATCACTAGATTTTGAGAGTTATTCCATAGAATTCCTTTCAGATAAGGATGTCAAATCAAGAAATCATGCCATAAATGGATTTGAAGAGTGTCTTGAAGACTGAATCTTGAATAGGAGAGGTGGAACGAAATAAGAGGGGTGAAATGAGCAAGAAGGGAACCCATGGAGGTAGAGGCGCGCAAGTCCTAGCAGGCGCACAATTAATGTGTGGGCGTGCAAGTACGGGTCGCGCAGGTATACCTGCGTGACACATGGGTACTTGAGCGACGGTTAACCAACAAGGTAATACTTGAGAAACTCTTGGTTAAAGCCTTTAGAATCATCTTTTGATTCTTCCAGAAAGGGGCGCACAAGTTCTATTGAAGGAGTAAGGCAGTGCGCAAGTGTGTCCATTTCCCTTAAGGCCTGGCCACTCAGGTGCACAAGTGTTGATGAGTTTCAACACTTAGTCCTTCCTCCCCCTCTTTAGATATTCCTTTATAGGTAAGATATTACCTTATAAGTGTTTCGGAAGTTTTGAGAATAAACTAGGGCACCGGGAGCTCAAATCTGAGTTTCTGGAAAAATTCCCCTCTAATGGAGGGCCCACAGGGTCTATTTATAGGCTGAAGAAGACTAGGGAAGTTATCCTTTAGGGCGCGTAATTCACTTGCGTGACCATTTCGGCGCGCAAGTTTACTTGCGCGACCCTTGTGCAACATTCTTCTTATTCCTTCCTTTGTCATTTTTTGATATTTTTTCCAAAGGTTGAATCACATTGAGCTCAGATATTCCCCTTTTCCAATCTTTAGATTCTGTGACGAAAAGAGCGTCAAAAATCCCCCCCCCCCTCAGAGTTGGATCCGGAGAGAAAAGAGTATTTGACTCTAAGGAAATCTAGAATCAAAAGAAAATTGGGGCATGCAAATGAGCTTTGGGATTGCAAGGAATGGCGCGCAGGGATACGACCCTTGATCGCGCAGGGTACGACGCGCAGGGTCCTGGACGCCTCTATAAATAAAGGGTCTCAATTCCGTACAAGGCATATGGATTTGAAACTTTTGAGCTCTCGCCATGCAAGTTTCATTTTCCACACAAGTTACTCTGTTTCCTACTGTTTATTTGATGTCGCGCTGGTGTAGAGGTATCTGGACCTGCACGGTGATACTTGCGCACCAAATACTTGCGCGACACCTCCATACTTGCGCGCCTTAATGCCTTTTCCATTTTTTTGGAATTCTTTCACAAATTTTATGAAAAATCAACTTACTTAAGATTTAATTATTCGTCCTTTGTTCAGATTCAGTTGCTCCCAAGGGAATTGGAACGGCTGATGAACTGGGAAGCAAGCGGATTGATGACATGATGAACATTGTTGGCCATGATTACTATGATATCTGCGACATCACTCTCCCAAATTTGGTTGAGTACTTGAAGAAATATCATCTTAATTTCCCACAGAGCATCTACTTGCCTATATATGGTCATGGTCATCTACAAGGATTCCATATTCTAGATGAAAAGAATTATATGCCTGAGATGCAGCTGCACTACTACTCCTCTATTTCGGTTATGCTGTGCATTAAGAGCAATAACATTGGCATGAACTTTCAAATTTTTCCTGCATGCCATTTCCTTGCAGATATAAAAATGGAAAACCCATGGGCTGAAATGTTTTCCGTTGCCGGTTGGTGGAGAGAAGACAAACAGGGAATTAAAGCAATATCTGAAAAGAGTACTCTCTCCAAATGGCTCTTTACTTCCAATGCTTCATTCTCAAATCCATGTTTCCATCTTCCAAGTCTCTTTGACAGAAACAGAGTCACTGTTTGATCAGAAAAAACTTTTCTCAAACCGCACTCAAGAACATTCTTTCACAATTGTTCCAAGAAGAGCTAGTATCACTGCATCTCTTATGGTATCCAGTTGAATGAATGAGTTCTAGGTGGCTGCTGATGAAGCTTAGGATGCCTTAAATCAAATGACGAGTTACGTTGAAAGTATTTTATAATTCATGAAAAAAAGAGAAGAGACTCAAGTCTGTGGATGTACTTCTAACTCTTTTGCATCAATGAAAAACACTTTTACCTTCAATCATTTATGCACACATTCTCTTTTTCTCCCTTCTTTAAATTTTACCTAAGCCAATGGGCCTACTAAGCATAGTTTGATTTTTACTAGGATTAATTTAAATAACCCTAAAAACATTGAACCTTTTAATTGCTCAATATTACCTAAATCATACAAAATGTATATTTAGTGAGCTGGAATTTGACTTTTATATAGAGTTTCTTTGTCTTTTATGGGAAGTTTAATGTCATGCACGTCGTACATAAAAAGGCTAATGTTTAAGGTCAAAATAGATTTGACCGAAATGGATTAGAATTGACTCAATTCCTTGACAACTCATCTGAAAACATAGTACCATATTCAAGTATGAGGGAAAATATGTAAACTATAACTTAAGAATATTTGAACCTAAGGAATGATATGAAAAAGAGATAAAAGGAATTAGAAGAATTAGTTTCCAAGAATGAAGTTACCATTATTTAACAAAACCGTTAGGGGGTTGAATTATGCAGGGCCACCTAAGGGCATTGGCTGTATAGTCAAATAAATAGTATCTTTTGGCTAACAAGTCTGTTATGTAGACTGTTTATGCAAGGCCACCTATGGGAACATGCTGCATAGTAAGGCAAAAGAACTCTCAGAAATTTACTTTCCTAGTTCTAAAAGCCAGTGAATGTTTATGGAGATTCAAGTCTTCCAAATTATAGAGTCAACTGTATGGAAAGAGGTACTTGAATATGGAGAAGATATTTCCAATCAAGATTATCGAAGAACTGGATGAATATTACTCCTACAAAGGTCTGACCCAAACGTAGGGAGGGAGAATATAAGCCATAGACATGAATACTTTCAGATCATGAAAAAGGATATGGGACAAATATGTTAAGGATGGATATCATTTCGGATCCATACATACTCTAATTTAAGACCAATAAGGACAAAAGAGGATTTTTTCCCAAGAATGAAGTTACCATTATTTAACAAACCCTTTAGGGGGTTGAATTATGTAGGGCCACCTAAGGGAATTGGCTGCATAGTTAAATAAATAGTATCTTTTGGCTAACAAGTCTGTTATGTAGACTGTTTATGCAAGGCCGCCTATGGGCACGTGCTGCATAGTCAGGAAAAAGAACTCTCAGAAGTTTGACATTTTTGTGACTAGAAGTCAATAAAATGGCTATGAAGATCTGAAAATATTTAAGGTTAGGATTATGACACATAAAGATGGGTATTGTCCAATGTATACAAAGATACACAGATCAATGCAAACCATAATAATGTTATGGCTGGGTCCTGAATGGATATGTTGGACTTCTCTATGTATCCCATAAGGATGGGAATCAAGCCATACGTAGTTCTTAAACTACAGTTTAATGTCTTGTGGGACAAAAGGATTAGAGATCTTAGTTTAGGGTCATAGATCTTGGACCACTGTAAGAAATACACAGTGTGTGTTTTCATGGGGACTTTTTAGCCAAGGTACTGAAAGTGGAATTTGGTGTTAGGCCCAAAGACTTGGGGCTGGATTCGATGGACACTCGAATGTTCCTACGTATCCTATAGGGATGGGAATCAATCCCACGTAGTTCTATAAATACCCTTTGTACAAATTTGGTTCGTACATGTGAAGGGTGAAAGGGGACTTTAGTACAATGATGGTTTAACCCAAGATAAAAGGTTTGGGCCTTTCCATGTATGCACGTAGTCTTTGAAATGAAACATGATTGAAAAATCAATGTAAATAATGGTTCCCTCTCAGGTGAGGGTATCAAAGAATATTGTAGTTTATTGTCATACTGGACAAAAGTGTTGTATAGTTTAACGTCGTATAACAAGGACAAAAGTGAACCAATGTAAAGATATTGATTCTAGGGGCAGTTTCACGAATTAACCTCATATGAGATCGAAGTGAACCGATGTGAAGAGATTGGTTTCGGGCTTCAACCTTGGGAGGTTTCATACGTACCCAGCCTAGAAGGCAAGGATTAAAGTCCGTGTAGTTCAATTAAATAATGAATTAATAATCAAGTTGTTCTTGGGGACAACAACCTAAAAAAATGTTGTTGGGACTTACACATGGTTAGTATCCCAAAGAGAGTGTTATGGTTGAGGTTTTCTCTAAACTCACGTGAGTCATACTCGGTGTGAGAAACAAGAGGTAACAACAACCTTAACGATGCATAGTTTAATGTCTTGTAGGACATATAAAGGGACTATGTAGTTTAAAGTCTTGCAGTTAGGACTATTGGTGTTGCACAGTTTAGTGTCATGTAGCAAGGACAAAGTAAAATTTAATGTCATGTAGGACGTATCAAGGACTTTCTTTACAGTTTAGCGTCATTTAGTTAGGAAGATGGGGACAATATAGTTTAATGTCATGTTGGATGAAAGGGGGACTGTGCAGTTTAATGTCATTCAGTGAGGACAAAAGAGTACACCATTTAACGTCATGTTGGACGCATTGGGGACTTTTTTCACAGTTTAACGTCATGTTGGACGAAAGTGCGAATAGTTTAAGGTCATATGAATGGACCATGGATGGTGCAGTTTAATGTCATGCTGGATAGTGGTGTAGTTTAAGGTCATATATGACCTTTGATAATTATGTAGTTTAACGTCTTTCCAGACGTAAGGGACTTTTATACAGTTTAGCGTCATGTAGTTAGGACGTCACAGTTTAACATCTTGCTGGACGTAAGGAACTTTCAAATAGATTAGGGTCATATGAATGGACCGTTGATGATGCAGTTTAAGGTCATACAGGACCTTTGATGTAGTTTAAGGTCATACAGGACCTAGTTGCAGTTTAAGGTCATACTGGACCATTTAGGGAACTTTTTCATAGTTTAACGTCGTGTGGGATGAAGGAACAAATAGTTTAAGGTCATATGTATGGACCATTGTTGTATAGTTTAACGTCATATAGTAAGGAAAATGAAGGTGACACGGTTTAATGTCATGTTGGACATATGTGAAAATAGTTTAGGGTCATATGATTGGACCGTTGATGATGCAGTTTAAGGTCATACAGGACCTAGTTGCAGTTTAAGCTCATACTGGACCATTTAGGGAACTTTTTCATAGTTTAACGTTATGTCGGACGAAAGTACAAATATTTTAAGGTCATCTGTATGGACCACTTCTGTATAGTTTAACGTCATATAGCAAGGACAATGAAGGTGACACAGTTTAACGTCATGTGGGACGAAAGTAAAAATAGTTTAAGGTAATATGTATGGACCATTTCTATATAGTTTAATGTCATATAGAAAGGACAATGAAGGTGAAACAGTTTAACGTCATGTTGTACGTATGTGCAAATAGTTTAGGGTCATATGCATGGACCATTGCTGTATAGTTTAACATCATATAGCAAGGACAATGAAGGTGACATAGTTTAACGTCATGTTAGAAGTCTGTGCAAATAGTTTAGGGTCATATTCTTGGACCGTTGATGATGCAGTTTAAGGTCATACAAAACCTAGTTGCAGCTTAATGTCATACTGGACCATTTAGGGAACTTTTTCACAGTTTAACATCATGTGGGATGAATGTAAAAATAGTTTAAGGTCATATTTATGGACCATTTTTGTATACTTTAACGTCATATAGAAAGGAAAATGAAAGTTTTGTGTTTATAAAAAATACTTCTTCAAAAATCTGGCATTGGTTGGAGTAGTGATGAGTTCTCCATCCATCGAGATTAATGAATAAGCTCCATTGGAGTAGACCATATGTATTGAATAAGGTCCTTCCCATTTTGTCTTAAGATTGGGAGGTTTCTTTCCTGGTATAATTGGAGTTCTGAGAACTAATACCAATTCTCCCTGAGTGAATGAATGGAGACGAACGTTTTTGTTAAAATCTCGTGCTATTCGATTCTGATAGACTTCCAGGTGGTGCAAAGTGCACAATATTTTCTCATCTAACCATTCCAATTCATTCAATCGCTTTTGAGATTGTTCATATATAGATGATTGATCACAAATGGAAACTATGAGCGAGGGTATTTGAACTTCAATGGGCAAGACGACTTCCGTTCCATATACCAATGAATATGGAGTTGACCGAGTTGCAGTGCGGGCGGTAGCCCGATAAGCCCATAAAGCATGAAAGAGTTTATCAGGCCATGACCTCTTATCTTTATCCACCATCTTTTGCAGTATATTTTAAAGAGTCTTGTTAAAGGCTTCTATATGGCCGTTGACCGCTGCATGATACCGAGATGAATGGTTGGATTTGATGTTGTATTTTTTATACAACTTCTTCACCTCGGATGAACAAAATTTGGTGCCATTGCCCGTCAATATGGTATGAGGGACACCAAATATGGTAATGATTCTAGACTTGATGATGCTAACAACGCATTTAGAACTGACTTCCTTGAGAGGTATTTCCTCTGCCCATTTGGAAAAGAATTCAGTAGCAGTAAGAATGTACTTAAACTGTTTTGTCGTAGCCGAAGGGTAAGGTCCCACCACATCCATTCCCCATGTGGAAAATGGCCATGAGTATTTAGCTGTATGAAGCAACTCTGGAGGTTGATGAATGAATTTGGAATGTACTTGGCATGAAAGAAACTTATTTGTGAAATCGACACAATCTTGTATCATTGAAATACAAAAGTATCCAAGCCTTCAAATTTGATCAGATATTCTATGTACAGACTGGTGGGCACAACAGAATCTTGCATGCACTTTTTTCATGACATCCATTGTCTCTTCACCATCAATGCATCTAAAGAGAACTCCATCAAAACCATGCTTGTAGAGAATTTTATCTAGGTGATCTGGGCTATCGTAAAGAGTAAAATTGACCACATGTCGCCAAATTTGTTCTTTCTCAGCTCTATTAGGTGGAAGTGTTCAATTTTGAAGGTATTCCCTGATAGGTGACATCCATCCTGTAGTATGACCATACGGTTAAAGAATGGGACTAATTTCATTAATTTCCTCTGTTCTGATTCGAACATAAGGTGAAATTGCACGATGGTGGGAAATACTAATGGTTGTCTCGTCCCGATTTGGATCTACCAGAGCTATGGCTATATTAGACAGTGCATCAGTTTGAGCATTTTGTGATCTTGGGACATAAGAAAATGTCAGTTCCAAATGGAATTCCTCCATTAACTCTCTGACATAATCATACAAAGGGAGTAGTTCTTCTTTTCTGATGGCATAATCCCCATTGACTTGTTTGATTACTAGGTCTGAATCACCTTTCACCTTTAAGTTATTCACTTGTCCTTGAAGTGCTAATTCCAAGCCTACAATGAGAGCTTGGTATACTGCTTCATTATTGGTACCACCTTCCCACAACAAGAAGGAATAAGGTAACACTGCCTTTTCTAGTGAAATGAGCACAATTCCTAAGACAACTTTGTTGAATTTAGGATTTTCCATTTTCCTCCCTGTTGGACTTCTGTAAGCACCATCAAAATTAATTTCCCATGACTGAGGACTTTCTTGAATAGACAAGACTTCCTCATCAGGGAGTTCAATATCTAAAGATGTGTCTTCCACTGAAGGGTGTTCACCTAGGAAATCAGCTAGAGCTTGACCCTTTATCGCCTTTTGAGACACATACTGAATGTCGAATTGCTGCAAAATAACTTCCCACCTTGCCAGATGTCCTGTAAGCATTGGACGACTAAGGATGAATTTGAGCGGGTTATTGCGAGATACCAATTGGACCTCGTGATGTTGAAGGTAGTGTCTCAACTTCTGAACTGCAAAGATTAATGCCAGACAGCACTTCTCAATACTTGAATACTGGGTTTCTGCTTCAAGCATAGTTCGACTGAGATAGTAGAGGCTGTTTTCATTCCTAGCATCATTCTTTTGAGTAAGAAAGGCACCCAATGATCACTCTAGAGCTGTCACGTAGAGGATAAGTGGTCTTCCTTCAATAGGTGGCATGAGTACCAGTGGACTCAAGAGGTATTTTTTGAGAATATCGAATGCTTTTTGACATTCTTCAGTCCACTGGTATGTGACTCCCTTCTTCATCAATTTGGTGAAGGGTAAAATTTTTCCTGCTAAATTGGCGATGAAACGCCGAATATAGGCTAAGTGTCCTTGAAGTCCTCTTAATTATTTAAAATTTTGAGGAGGTGACATACCAAGGATTGACTTGGTCTTCTCAGGATCAACTTCAATACCACGATGGAATACAACAAAGCCGAGAAATTTTCCCGAGGTTACCCCAAAAGCACATTTTAAGGGGTTCATCTTCAAATTATGTTGTCGAAGATTGTGGAATATGACTTACAAATCAGCCAAGGGATTAGAATGTTGTTTAGATTTAACTACCAAATCATCTACATATCATTCAACAAACTTACCTAAGAAGGGTTTGAAGTTACGATGCATGGCACGCTGATAAGTTGCACCTGCATTCTTTAAACCAAAGGGAATTACCCGGTAGCAAAACACACACTGAGGGGCTCTGAAGACTATAGATTCCTCATATTTTGGGGCCATTCAGATCTGATTATATCCAGAATATCCATCCATGAAGGAAAGTGCTTCATATCCAGTTGTTGCATCAATTAAAAGTTCTGTATTCGGAACTGGGAAATCATCCTTAGGACAGTGCCGATTAAGATCTCTGAAATCGATGAAAACTCTAATTTGTCTGTTCTTCTTATTTACAGGGACAATATTAGCCAACCACTTGGGATATTGAACTTATCTGACGAAGTTATCTTTGATAATCTTATCCACTTCTGCTTAAATTTTGGAAGCATAAGTTGGGTTTGTTCTTCTCACGGCTTGCTTAAATCCTCAATGTTCTTTTGGTAAACCCAAATGATGAGTAGCAACATCAAGATCAAGCCCAGGAATTTCTGTATAGTTCCAGGAAAATATATCTCTATTTTTCTTTAGAAAAGAAATATAAATCTCTTGCTCTGTAAGATTCATGGCCACACTGATTAAAGTGGGGCGTCGATCTTCTTTTGTACCCAGATTTATTTCTCTGAGTTCATCCATAGTGGTAGAGATACCCTCTTCAAATGCTTGAGGAGCATCTCTGAGATCTTCCTTTTCTTCTTCTTCATGTGTTATTTCTTCCATTTCTACCTGCATAGTAGATGATAAAGTAGAATTTTCATGATCATAAGAGATGTCAAAATTTGCATATCTTGAAGAAGAAGCTTCCATTTCCAACCTGATTGATGATGAAGGGTCTTCTTTGGGTAATAAAGAGGAGATGATGGATTGAAAATCAACATCATTGTTCACCTCCGATGTTTCTATAACTTCTTCTGGCCTAAATGGCGAAGCATAGACTTGTTGCATTTCAGCAGATGAAATGAAGATGTCACCATTTGTGCTTTCATCACTGCTTGGTAGATTACCAATTTCTCCCATGTTGTCTGGATCGATTTCCGTAATTGACATTATGGATCCTTCCATAAGTGTATTTTTATTTGGGTATATCTTGTCAATTTTACTGATAGGAAACACATAATCTGTACTCACATGTGTAAATGGATTTACTGGAATTTTCACCAAACCATATGGAGCATTAACTTTGGTAATCTCTTTTGTTGTGGATTCCTCCCTTCCCTTCATGTGATAGAATTCCGCCTCAATGTATTGAGACTCACATGTCTTGAATGGGGCCTTATCACTATACAATTTCCCAACTTGACCATCAAAAAAATATTTGAGACATTGATGGTATGATGAAGGGATAACCGCATGTTGATGTAGCCAGGGTCTTCCAAGAAAGATGTTGAAGGCTCAGTCTTGATCAACAACCATGAAATCTGAATTGGATACAAGATCTCCAAACTGAGTTCTGAGTGTAACTTCGCCGAGTGGTTCTTGTTCATTTTTATCATATCCTTGTAACACATGGTAGAAAGAGATAAATCAGATTTCATGAGGCCCAATCGACGAAGTGTACGAATGGGCATGAGGTTGACTCCTGAACCATTGTCAATGAAAGTTCTTCGGATTTCTACGACATTGAGCTTTCCAGACAAGTACAATTGTCTAATATGTCCATGCACAACATCATCTTCATCTTAATCAATAAAAGACATTATTGCATGGCATTATGCTGGATTATTCTCTATGTGATAGACTTTAGCTGCAGCAATTTCAGTTTCAAACTCCTAAGGACTTGACAAAGCCTCGATGAGTGCTTCTCGAAGATCTTTTGACAGATTCAGAACATCCAGAATTGATAACATGGCTGGTACTTGGGACAAGTGTTTGAATATATCATACTTGGGATCCATAGGTATGCGTTTCCCAACAAGAATATGTGGTTTAGAAGGTACCTTGGAAGCAGATGCTTTGGAAGTTGATGCATCTTGTATCTGGATAGGACTTGAAAATATTCTTGATTTTGGAAGATTAGACCGATTAGATCCATTTACTTACTTAGAGGAAGAAGATGGAACCTTCAACCGGTCTTCCAAAATAAATGTGCCAGGACTGAATTTTCTATTGGTAGAAGAACTTGATTGTTCTTGCTGAGCTCGCTGAAGGGATCTACCACGAGTTCCTTCTATGTACACAGTTCTAGCAGGGGTAGAATTGGAGTATTGGATTCTGAAAGATCCACGTCTTCCCCTGTATCCTGATCCTCTGGAACCCACTCTGATTCCCTTGTTTGATACAGGGAATTCAGGCTCATCGAAATCGAAACTGGGACTAGCATATGGATCTGTTAACTAAATCATATTAACAGAACCTAAGATTAACTCTTCGTCTAATGAAGACTCTGCCTGATTAGCCTATTTAGGCTGTGCCGTTTGGTGGGTCGGTGCCCATGGCTTTGAAGTAGATGGCATGAAGTCCACCAGAGTCAAAGACAACTTAGGCTTTGACACACACTCATCTTCTTCTGATTCTTTTTCATTCATTGAATCATGACGTTTCTTTGAGGACTTCCCCTCTGACGAAGAGGGTTTTTCCACAACATTCATGGCATAAGACACAATTGGTTTCTTTAATTATGTTCACAAAAAAGCATGAGTTCGGTTGATTGTCTTTCTGACCATCCGATCATCATACTTCTGTGCATTTTTGCTTTTGACTTCTTTCTATTCTCTTTCCTCCTCTGGAACTATAGCAGTAACACATGCTACCTGAGCTGAAGAGCCTTTCAGTTTGACTTGTCCTGAATCAACCATCTTTTGCAGGAGGTCTTTGAAGACAAAACACTCTTGGATGGGATGCCCCAACATTTGATTAAAAGGAAAATAATTGGGACGGTCTTCATCTCCTTTCTTGTTTGGCCTCTTGGGAATTGTCAATTGAACCAAATTGTTTTCCAAAGCCAAAATGAAATAACCAGGAACTTTTTTATTTCGGAAAGAGTATGTTTTTCTCTTCAGATACTCAAATTGTTTTTGTATTTGATCTCTTTGATCTTCTGGATGAAATGGCCTTTGGTTGTTGGAACTCAGAAGGTGGAGCCCTTCGAGAAGATGAAGGTTTTGAGGTATAAATAGGTACAGGTGCTTATTTAAGCATAACTATAGCAGTTTCTTCTTTACCCATTCTCCTTCCTAGAGCTGATGGAATTACATGAGATTTAGCCTTAGCCTGTATAAGGGAATCTTCAATCTGTTGAGCGATTGAAGTAAGGTCTCGAAATCTTCATGTGTATTTTACAGGGATTAACGGCGTGCGTAATTCGTCACGCAGAATTGCCACACAGATTGGAAAAAATTCTTCTTGAGGGAGTGCTATGCTCAAAGAATATTTTAATCTCTTCCAGCGAGCAATGAAACTAGAGACCCTATCATTCTTCCTTTGCTTACAGTTTGTAAGATCGAAAAATGTTGTCTTTGGCAAAGTTGAGCTGAACTAAAGGAGGAATTTTTGGAAAAGATCCTCCCATCTGATAATTGACTGGGATTGCAAGCTTGTATACCAGACAAAAGCTGGTCCTTGCAAGGTTCTCACGAAGCATCTGAGTTTCATAGCTTCTTGCTGCTCCGGTGTTCCCATCATAGGATTGCAACAAGACATGTAATGCATCAAATTCTATTCAGGATCTCCTGATCCATTGAAAATAGGGAATACAGGGTTCCCAAAACTGGATGGAGGAGAGATTGAATAAACCCATTCAGGGTAAACTTTCTTTTCTGGTTGAACTTGTGCACGTTTCCCTTCAATAGTTTCTAACTGACCTTTTAATGACTCAATAGTAGTTATTAACTTTTGAGAAACATCCGGTTGAACATGGACTTGGGTAGGTGCAATGACTGGAGCTTGGACAGATGTGGTGGTTGGTGCTGCAACTGATGGTAGCACTGCCAACTGTTGTTACACTTGACCCGTAGGATTAGACCTGTGAGGATATATTGATAGAGGAGGATATTCTTGATCCATCTCATTAGCTGCAACAAATTCCTTTGGCTGACTGACTCCAGCATGCTTAAGAAGAAGACTACTCTGAAGTAGTTCTTCATTCAACCTTCTTAATTCCTTCATTTCTTCCTCCTGTTGTGCAAACCTTTTCTCTAGTGAGAGCGATTGACCTTCTCCAGAGGAAGGATATGTAACCTGGTTCTTTCCCTTCCCTTTGTTGGATCCTTTTCGGAGAGGGGGAAGTGGGTTACTTGTAGGATTACCTAGGTTCTGAGTAATCCTTTGTTTTCGTGTACACACACCTTCTTTATTTCTGTCGGTGTGTACATCTTCTTGAGAAGGATCCTCTTCATCTGAGTCCCCTGAGTGATCTTCATCTGGTGGATTAGCAACAACGAAATTGATGACATTGATTGATGCATAACTCATCGCATCCCTTCTATCAGCATTTCTGTGATATTGTCTTCTTCTATGTCTTTGATGAGACATTTCCTTTTTTTGATTCGATCCCTCAGGAACTTCTGGACGAACTGTAATTTGGAGGGAATCTCCTGATAATTTGGCTCTTCGTTCCTCTTGAGGGTTCTATCCCAATCGAGAAAAGACCGACTTTCTCTGAGGAGGGGATTGATTATTTGAAAAAGTCCCCAGTCCGGTGGACTGGGGTTGTTCCTTCTCAACTCCTAGAATCTTATTTGTCGATTTAGAGGGTTGGTTTAAAAGAGTCCCCAGTCTGGTGAGCTGGGGTGGCTCTTGACATGCTATATCTAAGACTTTCTTAAAAGCTCTCCTAATCTTGAGAACCTTAGTCCGGAAATTAGCTGGATGCATTAATCTATATCCACTTTTATCACCTGGTTCAAAAGACCGTTGGATAATTTCTGACGCTTCTGTCACTTGATGATGTGCTTTCTCCATACGAGAGGCCTATTCAATATTCTCGTTTACTTGATTCAAGAGTAATTCAACAACTTGTTCTCTGTATTCTTGATTTTGAGAGGAACTAGTTGAGGCCTGTTCTTGGGAATGCTTTTGATTACAAACAAATCCTGGTATTTGTGGTCGGCCATGGGTAATAACATTGCATGAGACCATTTTTGGTGGGATTTTCTGACTGGAGAGCACCGTGAAATGCAGTGCTCCATGAACACCCCATCCTCTGACATGAATACCAGATGGGGCATTGGAAATTAACTGACGCAATCTTCTTAGCGCGCCAAAGCATGAACGTTGAAGGGCTCTCTGCTGCTTTTCAGCCTTTGGATATCTAGAGACTGATAGAGATTCCAAATCAATATGACGTTGTAACCCTTCTATTATCTTAAGATGATTTTTATATTCATCATAAGATAATACATTCTTGTTCAACTGACAAAGATTTTTCCATATGTTGAGACGAATATCATGAATTTCATCTTCCGTCAACATTTCTGGAATGTCATACTGAGAGTCAGCCAGAGGCCAAAACATGACTGGCACTTCACCTTTCGCCAGTTGTTTTCTCATGTTCAGCATTTCCTCTTTATCATTTGATGAATATTCTTCTACCTGATTTGACCAGAGTTGGTGTTTCCTTTTTCTTCATTGGATTCAACAGGATTGGTAGAGAAATCATTGATCAAACTAGAAGATACATGACTTAGGGGTAGTTCAGAGAATGACCTACACCCTGGGCTATCTTCTGATTGAGAAAGTATTTCACCTGTCAGCGATGAAGCATTAGACATGACTGGTTTCTCATTTTAAATTGCCACAAGATAATAGGGCTTTCTCGGTACTACATTGTCCATTGCAGAATTTTCCGGGCAATGTGCATCACTACTGCGGGGAGGACTTTCGCAGCAAAATTCATTATCATAGGGAGGACCACCGTAATGGGTTACAACAAAAGATGAGATCTCTTGCTCCTTAGTCATCTGACCATACAGAGGGTTCTTGTGGCTCTCATCTGAAGATGAAACTTCGAGATCGACCGAATTATCATGAATCAAGCCTTCATGAGGAAGTGTCTATTGAAGAACTTCGGAATTAATGTTCCCACTATTGGGAAATGAGGGAGTATAATCTTGAATTTCAACAGATAATTGTCTGAGGGCTTCAAGAACTCCAGCATCGAGCATGGCCTTGTTACAAATTGGCTCTTGATCTCCTGACTGTGTTGGGCGGGTCTTTTTCTTAGACGCATTCTTACTCACTTTGGAAACCAATTGTTGACGAAAGTGGATACTCTGATCAGGTGTATGTGCATGACTTGGTTGTCCGTATGATATAGGGGAGTATGCCCCACAACCCTCTTGAACTAGAACAGATGTGTCTGTCTGTTCCGGAGTGAATTGTTGATGTGTCACTCCACTGGTAGGGATAGATTTATGTGTCTTTCCCTAAGATTTCGCTGATGTTGTTATAATATCCTGGTAGACATCCAGAATATGAGCAGGGATTTGCTTCTACTATTTCACCGTTGATAGAATATTCTTGGTGACTTTAGCTGCCGGAACGGGAATATACATCCATTTCGGGCTTGAAGTAGGTGTATGTGCCTGCTCTTGTCCTCCTTTTCCTGTTAGTGAATCTTGACAGTACTCAAGTGTGGGGGTAGAGAGTTTAGTCTTACTCCTATTTGTTGTCGGGGCTTTCCGACTAACTTCTCTGAATGCTACCCAGTGAGACTGTTGGTAGGCTTGATTAGTACTAGCAGGTGTATGTGCCTGCTAATTACACTTCGCCGAGCGTAGTTGATGAGATCCATCATATGTAGTTAGACGAGCCTGCTGACTAGCTGATGATGTATAAATAGGTGTATGTTCCTGCCTATAGTACTCCGCCGAAATTGCCTGGCGGGATTGGCGTGATGCTTCCAGATGAGTCAGCTGGACAGCGGAATTAAAATGGGCAGGTGTGTGTGCCCACTCGTTTCTTTCCACCAAGTTAGGTTGGGGGACTTCTACGGAAATGGCAGAGATGAGAACATGCTCACTGTTGACTGGATTCCGCCTCTGGCTGTTCATCTTGCCTGCTGGGGTTCGAGGAACCTCAGCCGAATGCCTGGAGTCGGTACCCTCATCATGTTGAGGGTGCACTGCCGCACGAGTCTGGCAGCGATTGTTGGTGGGAGCCCTCAGGAAGGACTCATGTTTGCTTGAATTAAGGCTATGAGGGACCTTCTCATTCACCTCCCTAGAATAAGGGAGTGAATGGTGATTGCGTTCTGGGGATAATGACCTGAAATAGTTGTAGACGGTAGTAAGCACCACCTTTTTCTTGATCACTGGTCATCGTTGTCCGGACGACCAGTGTGAGTTGGTCACTTGGAGGGCTTGTCGGGTAGCCTCCAGATTTGGGATGGTACCATGTTGATGGTACTCCTTAACTAGCATGTTTGATACCCAACATTGAAGACGCAGAGTAGGTGATATCATCCTCGGAGTGGACAATGATCCAGCAGGAGTAGCAGTAGTGGCATTTGCAGCAGCAGTATTCACAGGTGTGAACTTGAGAGCAGCCATTCTAGAAATGCAGAAGATCTTGGAAAAGAGTACAAGTTTGATATTACAGACGTAATCAAGATAAATTCATCCACTACATATTTTGGATGAGCACATATGTCAATGATTGTTTTTGTTGGCCCTCTTATTGAGTTTTAAATAGGGGCCTAACAAATAGGTAAAACATCATTTTAACTTGGTTAAGGATTCACGTCGGGTTCACCATTTTTGTTTCCCCTTGGAATTCAGGAATGACCTCCTTGATGGGAGGATCAAACATTCTGATCGGTTTCTAACAGATTTGTTCGTAGAACCGGAATCATCCAAGGATTCCACATCCATTTCGACCTACTTTCCAAAGGTAGGTGCTCATTAGTTTGTGGACTGATGAGGCTTAGGAATTTTCATTGGTCGAGAGGATGGGAGGTCAGACTCATCACCCCTTGTTTGAGAGGAATTATTGTCTACTTCGGGACTCTCTTTATAGATTTAAGTTATGTTCGTGAATTCTTATTACATTACCAAGTATAAAATGTGTTTTCCTTTAGATCTGACAATCAATGATCGATATGTAGGAAATTTAGAGAATATTTTATATGTATTCGAGGTTCTTCACTGATAAAGAATCATCTATATTTGTTTGAGATTCTTAGTCAACGGTATCCTTTGATACGTAAAAGTATCTTGGTCCTTATGATGACCATACTAGTTTTAAAGCCACTTAGTGGGGCACTTGAAGTTTATTGTCATTCAGAAGGACGTGAATTATTTCAGAGTTGGGATCGAACCCGCAGATGGGCTACCTACATATCCTTTGTTTATAAAATGAATAAGAACCCACGTAGTTTGAGTAAGGGAGTATGATGTTTAGGATTGATGGCTCAAAGAAGGATGTCATAATTACTTTTACACTCTAAGCTCATGTGAGTCATGCTCGGTGTGAGAAACAAGAGGTATTTGTAAAAATCAGACAATTGTGCCATGAAAGATGCAATCATAAGAAATAATGTGGGGCTTATGTATGTATGAATGCCCAGATAAATGAAGATTAAGATTTACTTCAGGGAAGAAATCTAGGAACTGGGTCTATAAAGGTATATGTGCTTCATGGAGATTTGAATACTCTAACTTGGGGCTTACTCCTGAAAAGGAGGCCAAAATTAAGTGAGGACTTATTATTGGGTTTTACACCTGAAAATGAATCCTAGATAAAAGGTAAATTAGGACTGGTTAAGAGAAATTAAGACTGGGGATTACTCCTGAAAAAGAGGCCCATATTAGGGGACTCGGGCTTACTCCTAAGGAGGATGCACAAGTTAATGTGTTCTCTCATCATAAAGGATTAGGTTGAATGAATGAAATCTCATTCTTTAGTGACATAAAGATGTGTAAATCACTGGATTTTGAGATTTATTCCACGGAATTCCTTTCAGATAAGGATGTCAAATCAAGAAATCATTCCATAAATGGCTTTGAAGATTGTCTTGAAGACTAAATCTTGAATAGGAGGGGTGGAATGAAATAAGAGGGGTGAAATGGGCTAGAAGGGCACCCATGGAGGTAGAGGTGCACAAGTCCTGGCAGGCGCGCATGTACTGCATGGGCACGCAAGTCCCGGTCGCGTAAGTATACATGCGCGACACATGGGTACTTGCGCGACGGTTAACTAGCATGGTAATCCTTGAGCGACTCTTGGTTATAGCCTTTTGAATCATCTTGAGATTCTTCCATAAGAGGGGCGCGCAACTTCTATTGAAGGAGTAAGGCGGCGCAAAAATGTTTCCATTTCCCTTAAGGGCTGGCCACTCAAGCGCACAAGTGTTGATGAGTTTCAAAACTCAGGCCTTCCTCTCCCTCTTTAGATCTTTCGTTCTACGTAATAAATTACTTTAGAAGTGTTTCAGAAGTTTTGAGAAGAGTCTAGGGCGCCTGGAGCTCAAATCTGAGTTTCTAGAAAAATTACCCTCTAATGGGGGGCCCACAGGGTCTATTTATAGGCTGAAGAAGACCTGGACGGTTTTCTTTTAGGGCGCTCAAGTCACTTGCATGACCATTTCGGCACGCAAGTGTACTTGCGCGACCATCGTAGAACTTGCGCGGCCCTTGTGCAACATTATTCTTATTCCTTCCTTTGTCAATTTTTGATTTTTTGTCCAAAGGTTGAATCACTTTGAGCTCAGATATTCCCATTTTCCAATCTTTAGATTCTGTGACGAAAGGATCATCAACATAGATGGATGAGTCCTAGTGGGGATACTTGGAGATAGAGGTGATGTGTGACCATATCATTCAGGGTGATTCCAATATGGGATGGTCATATGATGAAAACATTAGATTATATTCTAGGTAAGGATGTTCATCCGGGTGGTGATATGTGAGGAATTCCTCTATGAGTTTCATAACTCACCTCTAGTAGTGAACCCTGACATATCTAAGATGTATTATGTCTTGAGGAGGTATTTTTGGTGGCTAGGAATGAAGTGGTCCATGGTGAATTTTGTGGAGTGATGCTCGTCTATTAGTAGGTAATGTAAGAACATCAAGTTCCCAATGGTTTTTTTAGCCGTTGGATGTCCCTGAGTGGAAGTGAGAGGAAAAATTGATTTTATTTATTCACTAGTTTACCTAAGGATCAGGTTGAATGTGATGTAATACGGGCTAGCATGGACCACATGATGGAGTCAAGTCACTTTCTAGAGATCGATAATTGATTAAAAAGGATGTACTGCCATGTCAGTATGTAGATGATTTTTTGAGACTTCCTGGGGTTTCTAGGACCATCATTTCTGACTGATACCCTCATTTTATTTCATGAGTCTAGAGGGGATTACAACACACCATTGACTCCCAGTTACTCCTTATCACTATTTCCCACCCTAAGATCTATAATAATATAGATTGGACTATCTAAACATTGGATGATATGTTTTAGGCATCCATATTAGAATTTGATGGGTCTTGGGTATGACACCGACCTTTGGTTTAGTTTTCGTATAATAAATTCTACCACTCATCCATATATATGTACCCCTTTTAGATATTTTATGGGAGACTATTTTGATACCTGTAAAGATGGTTTGAGATCAGAGAGGTACTGGTTTTTAGTCTTGATGTGGAGCATAGCATGTTGGAGAAGATATAGGTTGTTTATGAGAGCATGATGGTGGCACAAGACTATAATAAGTATTATGTCAGTCGATAGAGGAGTCCATTTGAGTATGGAGTTAGAGACCATGTTTTCCTGATAGTTTTCCCTTCTCATGGACATTAGAGGTTTGGATAGGGAATAAAGTTTCCATCCTGGTTTCTTGGATCCTTCTAAGTGTTGGATCATGTTCATGAGATTACATATTGGTTGGTGTTTCCCCCACAACTATCCAGAGTTCATGATTTCATCCACATATCCTAGCTCTATTGGTATCTTGATGAAGATTCCCAGATAATCAATTGGTGGAGTTGGATATTAATGATGATGAAACATTCCTGTAATGAACGATCAAGAACCAGGACCATCAGTAGAAGTATTTTTAAGGGATGATATTCCCTTTTCTTTATGTTCTGTAGAGGTATAATTCTTTAGAGGATATTAAATTAGAGCATCAGATATAGATGCATGCCTATAGTCCAGATCTATTTGTTTTGTTTTTAATGCTTCTTATTTGGTTTGATTTTAGGAAATAAACATTTAAAGGTATATAACTTATCAGATGCACCTTCTTACCAAGATAGTGGTGTGTGTTATGACATCAATCATATAAAAGTAGAGAACCCCTTCCAAATCAAGATGTGTTGTATTTATGAAATATTTAAAAATAATGTGGGTGAGTCAGTACCATCCAAAGCAGAAAAAATATTGATATAGAGGGTGGGATCATTTTATTTGTGTGCTTGAATTCTGGTGGTGTTTTGGTTGTAATGAGATCCATGAGAGGGGTCTCAGTAAGTGGTTTTCAGGCCCCTTATTTTTTTTCCTTATTTGGTTTTTGATTATGAAGAACAAGAATTTTTTGAGAGGTATCTAATGTAATGACCTTGAATATCTGACCTATTACCATGAGGAAATTCAGAATATGGTGGAATCTGGGAGAAGTATTGAAGGGGTTGAGGAGTGGATGGTAGAGTTTTAGGTCAAATTTTATCTTAAAAGGTTTTTATGGTGTGGTGGTGTGGATAATTAGTCTTCTCCATAAAGGGAGTTTATGTGAGATAAAAAAGATAGACTATGGAATAGAGCCTTAGGTAGTGGGGTTCGGTAGTTCTTCCTTGTTCAACTTATATTTAGCATCAAATCTGGGCTACAATGTGGACCCTTTGAGGAGATAATTTTTTTCTACCAATTTGATGGTAGTTTCACCATAGAGTTGGGTAATGGTGTGTCTGTATTCTTAGTAGTTGGATTCTATAGTGTTGTGGTTTCCCTTCAATTGTGGACCTTCCCCATGTTTATAGAACCTATGACATAGACCTGTCCATGTTTCTTAAACACAGATTTAACTAAACAAAATTAAGCATGTCCCATTCCTTTATGACATAATTCTTTGATGTATCATCACATTTACACCATAGTTTAGGTTGTTTCATCTTGGTTTTGTAATTTTCAGGTTTCCTATAGATTCAAAAACCCCTCTTAATCCCATCATTCCTCTACTTTTTCTCCCATTTCTTGGGCATTCTAAGTGAATCCCTAGGAGGCCATTCAACCATATTTTGAAGTCTTTCAAGCTCGACCATGGTAAATAAATCCTTATCGATTATATGTGAGTTCTCTTCTCCTGTATTCCTTATTTTCTTCTTATTCATTATCTTGGTAGGGATATTATCAAGGGAATAAATCAGTTTTATGACTAATTAGTATGATAATGATGTAATATTTTGTGTTCTAGGTTGATCGTTGTGCTTCTTTACATTATGGTTCTTGGTGTTTGTCTTCCTCATGTTCTATCCTTGCACAATGACTTGGAAAAGATTTATTTGAGGTAGGAGATTTAATTTATATCACTTTTATGTGAATCTATGATATTATAATGATTTTTCGTTATTTTGAGTGAGTATTATGAATTGGTATAACAAAT
The DNA here is from genome assembly GCA_963277665.1 of Viscum album. NCBI lineage: Eukaryota > Viridiplantae > Streptophyta > Magnoliopsida > Santalales > Viscaceae > Viscum > Viscum album. The sequence goes on from OY728163.1 coordinate 131,161,816, forward strand.
ATAATAAACCAGAATAATGAAATTGAAAAGGGATAGTGTAATGTGCATGTGGTTACCAATATTTTTAATGTTGTTAACATAATTTAATGTTATCTTCATGTTGATAGATTATGACTTGTAGTGACATATTTATTTTATAATTCCCTTAAAATATGTAAATAATTGAATATGTAAAATGAAAATAAAAAATTGATATGTCTATTTAATGCTTTAATTTTTGTGTATGGTATAGTGGCCATGGTGGTGTGTGGATCAATGTCCTTTGTTGTTTATGGATTGGGGGCGGTGGTGTTTTCTCCTTGGGTTCCTTATTTTTCATATGATGGTTTGATAAGGTTGTTTCTTGATAATGGTTAAGTAGAAATAGAATTTTTTTGAAATATATAATGGAGGTTACAGCTAATGAATTCGTTGGTGTGATTTTTTTTTAAAAATAAATAATTCTTGGTGGTTGACTTGTTAAGTAAAATAATCTGAAATTAAACTTGGGTTAGAACCCATAGTGTGATTTCTATAGATATTTATTCTTCATTAGAAGTATTCCTAGGTTTCATAATATTTGTAGTTACCTAACAGTGGATATGGTGTTTTTTTCAGGAACCCATAGTTATGGTATTGTGTGAGACTGTTATATACTTATTTTCTTTTATGAATATTATATAAACCCAAACCAAGTCAGGTAAAGTGACTGACACCTAGATATGTTGGTGGTATATTACCTTACATCTATAATGGGGAGGATTCATATGGTTGACTACCCCCTCTCCCCTTCTATCCCTTTAGCAGTAGCTTCTAGTGATATGAGTGGTAGATGACGAGAAATGTGGTGGGGGTCATGCGTGGTAGGAGGAGGATGTGAGGATGATTTCGTACATGTTCATAATACCCTAATACCTAGGTTTCCAAATACATGATAAGCATTTGGTTCCATGATACATGATATGTGTTTGGTTATATGATACATGATATATTGCTGGTGTCATTATTAGTTGATTTGGAAGAGATGAGAGAAAATGATGTATTCTCATTGGGTGAGAGAGAAAAATAAATGGGAAAGTCGTTGCATGGAACCTTTATCTACATTATTATGATATTACTCTCTAATTTTGGATGAATTATTTTTGTGACTGATACATGGTGAGGTTGGGGAAAATTTGACCTGTGTAGATGCTGTTTAGTTTTGATTTTTTTTCACTAGGGTATTAGTATGGTCTTTTCACATTTTCATGAGAGATATTGGGTATGATCTCACTAATATTACATGTTATATTCACCCTAGGTATATATGAACTATTGTCAGGTTTCCACGATAAACATAGTAATTTATTGGTTAGTCTAGCTCAGATATTTGGTTTTAATGATTGTTTTCACAAGATTTACTTTTAACTTTGTTTTATGTTTGGATTTTTTGTATTGTTTTTATATTAATACATATGGTATACTTATTAAATGTGGTTTTATGTTTTTTATTTTATATCATCATGGGGTTTTTAGGGGTTTTATATTCTAATACATGGGGATTTAGGGTAATGAATCCCATTTGAGTGTTTTATACCCTCGACACTAGTCTCCAACCTGTGACCTACTAAAGTTTGGACTCAAGGGTCACTCATTTACATCAGTGTAATCCCAAGAGGGGTACCAGTGGATGGGGGTCATGAAAATCACATAAATATTTTCTATACCACTATAACAAATATAAAAATAATAATCTTACACTATAATGAAAAATTAGTAGTGAAACTCTATAAAAAATAAATACAACCCCATTTATTCACCACTTATTAATTGAACCATAATTTCATGATGAATAAAACAGTAATTAGTTAATAAATTTTATTTTACCTATTCCTCATATCATTAAATTATTTTAATTTATCCCAACTAGTTTTAAACATATTTCCACACATAAAAAATAACAGTAAATAATATTAGCATGTTTAGCATGGTAATGAGGAAACAATAGCATAAATAATGACATGTGAAATTTTATAAATCATATTCAATACACTTCCTTCTTATTAAATTCAATAATTTTCTTCATTTAAGTAAATTTGATACCTTTTTTCAAATAAAAAACTAAATAATTATTATACCTGAATGAAAAGAAATATTAATAGATAATCTAAATTATATACCCTAAAAAAAGCTTAAAACATCATGATACTGAGTAAAGATGGAAACTGATGATTAAATTCTCACAAACTCAAAATAATAATATACTAAACCTATAATACGTTATAATAATATTTTTTCCCATCAAACCTACTTATTATCAACTACCATAGGCTTTTATGAAGTTCAAACAAGAGAATAGAAATGTAAATATGAGAAACTATTACCTTAGAGCATAAAGAATCCTTCTCACAGATCCAATAGCTCAAAAATCCACCAAGGGCATAAAAAATCACTATAACCAATTCCCTAAATTACCTTGGGTTTCAATAAGAATGGAGAAAAAAGATAAATTGAAGATATGAATTGAATTTATCTTAAAAATGTTAAGGATCAAACTAGGAAATGGAGAGACAAAATATTATATGGTTTATCCCAGTCAACGTTGATCTGATAATGACAATGCTTCAAAACAAGAAGATGATTATTCCTTCCAGTGGTTTCCATCATTAAAACTTTCCAATGAGCAAACAATAGCGTAGATACTATAAAACAAGACTATTTTTATTTAATTTTAACAAACCCTTATGATAAAACTATGATTAGTGTTCAAAAGACCAAGTCATTTTCCACCATGACCAAGAACCATGAGTGTTTTATCCTCCATGTGGAAAACTAGGATACCATGAAAACTTAATACAAAACATGACTATACAAATGGAAAAAACTAAATCATGGTTTACAACCATAATTTATAAAATTAAATATATGTTTTTACTCCTATAAATCTCATCATTTCAAGAAGAAAACCACACCACCATGACCAGATCCACCACTATAAAGAAATCATGTTAACCACGATATGGTGAGTTTAATGACACTTCCAGTTTTCCTTTAAAGTCTTAAAAACCCATATGTTTACTACCATACCAATTTAATACTCACATATTACATCTCAAAAACATAATAAACACATGTTATAGTACCAATAAAATTTTAGCCTATGCACAAATGCTTTAGGTTTTGAGCCTCATCTTGAGGTTCCATGTGGTGAAATCATAGGGATTGTTATGAAAAAAGTCCCAAAACACCCTAATAAGGGGGGATTTGAGTATCAAAATTATATTTTAAAAAGGATATTTTCATTATTTTATTAAGAAAACTTGAACCCAAAAATTTAAACCAAACATTAAAAACACCCAATTATGAAAAGTAAAATATAGTGCCACAACATTTTTACTTGGTTTTCCCAAAAGGGATACATTCAAGGAGAATGAACCAATAATATGTTGATAAACCAATAAACCACTAAAACTATTATTACTATATTTTATATAATCACATTGCAAAGTCCTAGGGTATATCCTAATCTACCACTCCACACATTTCTTCAAGATATCATCATAAAGGAAATATGACACACAAGTCATTCACCATGAATGCTTCAAGAGACAATCAATACCCAATTCTAGATGTTGTGTTTCTATTTATATACTTCAACAATAAGCTTATATATTTAATCACATTCCAATATTAATCGCACTAAATATCAAAAAATCTCAATATTTTAGAGTTTCTTCTTTTCTATAATATATTGATTTAATTCCTAATTATTTAATTTCTCTTCATTAATCTCTTACAATTATTTCTATAAATTTTTCCATATTTATATGTAATATTTCATCACCTAAATTGCCTTAAAACATCCATCAGGGTCTAAGTAAATCTTCCATTATTCAATATAATCTCTCCATATCTGAAAAAATTAAAAATTATATAATTTCTAATTATTAATAAAATTATAGCATAACAAGTACCATAACAACTTAATGAAATTTTATTACCAAATACAAAAACAAACATTCATGGACTAGTCTTCTATTTAAGATCCTCAAATAACTACATCAATATCTTATATAGTATTTAAATAAATTCTTTATGGCATAATAAAATTAATTGTAGTGTAATACTCAATTCTTAGCCAAATAACATCCTCTAACTACGTATTGACACCTTAGTCATAATGTCCATCCTTGAAACTCTATTCATTAAAGTTACATCATTAATAAATCACGGGGTTATGTTGTAGTGTGATTACCAGGATATAATCCAATATCCAAACCATTAAAAATCATAAAATCATGTTGTATCATGAATTAAAAGGAATAACATCTAGTTTTTCATCAATTATTCAATAATAAATCTCATAATGATATAAAGATAATTTTTCATGGAATAATTTTTAGTAAATCACCCATTGAAATTATATAAAAATAATTAAATAATGACCATAATTATTGTGATGTTATTTTACCCTTACATAGATTAAAATTCCCATTAACAAAGATCTGACATTAAACCCCTTTGGTTTTTTGAAAATCCTAACTGAAATTCAATGTTATTTATTCTTTTCTAAATACAAATAGAAGCAAAAATCACTTGTATTATTCTACATCTATGTGAGTAATGATCTATGGAGAAAATGAGAGTTTTAGAATTATTTTTATTCTTACCTTAAACATTTAGCTCTATCAACCGATTATTTTTACATAAATACCCATATAATCAACATCACTTTTTTTAAATCCCCATAGTTTTTATCCCATATAACCTATAACAAAAATAGTCCTTCAAAATTCGATTTATTCCCCTTGATCGATGGATTAAAATCACTTATAAATATACTATGTATTTACAAACCATTTCAAAAATATATTTTTTTAATTTATAACCCTTGATATAAACCCAATAGGTTTGAGACTTTTAAAAAATTAATAGCCATGTTAAAAATTAAATTAAAATGGGGAGGGTGTATTTGAAATTCTAAATATTTTGGAGGTGTTTGATCACTAAGATTGAACAAATTTTTATCAAATACTAGTGTATCCAATGGTTTTGTGAATATATTTGTTACTTATAGATTTGTTTTAATGTACTTAATTTTAATGGATTGGAATAAAATTTCAATGTGACTCCTATTTAAATACTTTACTATATTTTTTATTAGATTTATTTCATTTTTAATCACAAAATTTCACAAAGGGAACTTTTAACACTTCACTAAGATCCTACAATTATTTATTCCTCCAAATCAGTTAATTAACAGTCTTCATTATGAAGACATACTTCACTTCATTTATGTTAAGAAATGTTATTTATTTATTTTTCTAATCCATCTTACACATTTACTCCCAATGAAAAATTCCCGTCCCCTTTTAGATTTTATATCTAAAACATCACCAGTACAATCCAAATTTGAATACACCAGCCAATCCTATTCTTTTTTTTTTGTCTAAATACCATATAATAATTTAGGGTATCTTGTATATAAATAATGACTATTTTTATTATATCAATACATTATTCCCTCTATTTGATTTGAAACCTTTAAACCAAGAATTATACATAAATGATTTACGGAATTTTTTTTGTTAAGTTAAAAATCATTACATCATTATTTAATAAAAATATATATTTATATATTTTATTTCTTCATGATTAACAAGGATACTTCCAATAATGATTGGGGACAAAACAAGTTTGAAATATTACATTTAAAACTTTTTCTACAGCTCATTTGTATATTTTCTTAATAAATAAAAGTGTAATTAATTTTTTTATTAGCATATAAAATAAGAAAGTAAGTGATTTTACCAATCATTAACACCTCAAAATCTAATCCTATTAAAATATCAAATCATTCCACCAGTTCCTTCTTGTTTTCACTAAATATAATATCTCCAATATAGATGAATACCATAAATTACTCTTCTATTCATGACTTAAAATTGTGGTTGTGATCAATGATACCTCTCTTGAATAACGTAATTTCTAAATATGAATCCAATTGAGCACACCAAGCTTGTAGTTCTTTCTTCAAATAATATAAAAATTTCATTACAATATATATTATCCATTCATTATCATCAAGATAAAACATTTTATTATTTTAATGTAAACTTCCCTTTTAATCAATCTATTAAAAATTTTCATCCTCACATACATTTGATATATCTTGAAGTATATTTGAATCAAAATTACTGAGGATGGTCAGATTGACTGATTCTGTGTAATTGGTGTAAACATATTTTCTATATCTATGCCTTCTATTTCAGGATAGACATTACAAAAAAAACATAGATTTGTTTGAGATCATATTAACATACTCGTAATATTTATTTTTGAACACCCATTTCATTCTAATGACATTGTGATCATTTATCATATTTATAAGATTCAATGTCTAATTCAACTATAATTAGTCAAGATCGTATTTTATATACTTAACCCATGATTCATACATCACTTATCAATCAAATGATGTTGAATCTTACTATGATAATTGAGTATACTTCTCAACACTCTTAATATGCTCAGTTTGTATTAGAGATATCTTACCAATAAAATCAAGAGGCAGGCGAGCCTACTCCTTTGAAATTTATTAAAAATAAAAGATAAAAGGTACATGAAAATTCAGGAAGGATTTTTAAAAATACGTGTATAAAAATCACCACATAAATCATCCTGAAAAAAGCTATCACAAAATTCAGGAGAAACAAAGGACCAACATGAACCTACCTCTGGAATCACCCATTTAAAAAGAGCGTCTGCAACTTGATTCGCCTCACAATAAACATGAAGCACTTCAACAGAGATGGAGTCTTCTAACCGAAGGCATTCCACCCACGCAGAAAGCATCCTCCATGGCACATTTTGGGACCGATCTCGAAGAATTTGAACAGTAGTGGATGAGTCAGATTCAATCAAATGTCATTTCATCCAAAGAAAACGGCATACCAGATAGCTTTAATAATTTCCCATCACTCCACCTCCAGAGAAAAATCATTACCAATGTAGAGAAAAAAGCATCCTTTGATAAAACCCCTATGGGTACAGAAGACACCTCCACAACCAGCTGGATCGGGTGCTCCAGATGTTGGACCATCAACGTTAACCTTCAGACAACGTGAAATAGGAGGGATCCATCTAACATGCTTCAATAGACAAGGATTCCTTGCCCTGCCATTGATACCAAGAGACCTAAGCATGGGTAATTCAGAGACATGATTTTTCATTGCCCCAATCTGAATACATGAAGCAGTCCTCACTTCCAAATGAATCTCCAAGACACCACCTTGAAAGGATGGTACACAGTTATTGAAAATGAGATCATTCCTAGACTTCCAAATATAAGAAAATAGACTAGCCACTGCTGAATATAGCAGTGAATGAATCTACTCACAGCATTCTGCATTGTGCAGTGAGAAGAATAAGTCATCAATTGAATTCATTGAGAGGCTGCAATGGAAATGTTCCTGTAAATAGTTCCAAATTTTAGTAGCAAACTTGCATGTAAGAAAAATGTTCTCATCAGATTCAGCCTCATGTAGACAGAAAAAGAAAACCAAGGCTAAATTAATTCCAATCTACTACAAATCAGATTGAAGTGGAATCCATTTTCTCCATACCCTCCATATGAGCAATGTAGCAGCTAGAGTAATAGAGGGCTTATGGAAAGCAATAACCCAAGGAGGGGGATGTAAAAGAATGACCACCTAAGCTTCTATACCAGTCTCTAGTAGTGATGTTCCCATTATAATTTGACATCCAGATGATAAGATCAGAGTCATGAAAGGAGTATCTGTCAATTTCACAAACAACCTGACTAGGGAGATTACAAATCATAGAGGAATTACTTTGATATTTAGCAATAGTCAAATCCCTTAACAGAGTAGGGATGCATATATAATAAAAAATAGGCCTTGATATCCAGTGAGTGGTCCAGAAATTAAGAGCAGAATTTTTGGACACCATCCGTTTAGAGGATAACATCAAGTCAGAATAAAATTTCTTGAGTGTAGGCCAAATGGATGATAAAAGATAATTTGAATGCCCTTTATGTAGCTTGTCAGTAAATATTCTTTGAAGGAAATTTATAGAATTATCAGGAAAAGCAATTAATATCCAAGTGAACTAATTTATCAATGTGTCATTGAAGAGGTGAATATCCTTAACACCCATTCCTCCCATCTGAATAGGCTTAATGTAGTCTTATCATCAATGATTGTTGACACATTAATATCATCTCATATTTTCCTCCTTGGAGTGTGTAGTTAACTCTCTTCATCAAACATTTATTTATTTTATTCAAGAAATTAATCTTCTTCTTATGATGAATTTTTAATCTCTCTAGTATTTTTATCATGATTATCTTTTTTATTGTAAATATCTTCCAACTTTAATTTTTTTTGATTTTTCATTAACTTTAACATCATTATTTTCAGCAATGATGTTATTTTTCATGTTAAAACAATTTTTTTATTTACATTTGGTTTTATAACCAGTAAACACACTTTCATACACCATATATCAATATTTTCCTAGATTACATTCTTTATTCTGAATAAATAATTTAATTCGGAAAACTCTAAAATGTTTCAGAGTTGGTTTTGTTCAATACGACATCTCATATAGCCTTATATTCTCCATGGACTTAATAAAGTCTTATTTTTTGTGTAAACTGCTACTTATACTGCCCCATTCCAATAATTACATAAAATAGCACATGTAATGAGTAGTGTATTTTATATATTATTTGTTATTTCATTACACATTTCAATAAATCCATTTTGCAGTGGTTTTATTATTGATGAAACCTTATATTTTATTCTATGTTTATAAATTCCATTATAAATTTCAATGGAATTTTACTCTAAACTATTGTATGGTCATAAAAATCATGATCATTCTCTTGATTTCAATCTCAACACACCTTTGATACCCTTCAATTCACTCCACCACATCCTTCCTATTTTTCATGCATATTATATGAACAATATTTTTTACATACATGAATAATATAAAATAATTTTTTCCTCATGTTTTAACAAGTTTCATGGGACCATACACATTGGTGTGAAAACAATCAAGCAAGAGTGAATCTTGTTTCTTTATTTTACTATAAGGATTTAGTAACATATTCTCTCTTATGAATAGTATTTGAGTTGGTTCCCTAGAACCATATAACTTTGTTCTTTTGATAACCAAAAGATTAGTAGTAATTAATATCCTATCACATGTTTATTTTTCTTATATATAATATTACAATGATTATTTTCTTAGAATATTTATAACATTAAAATGTTAGAGTAGTTCTTTGATATAATGGGAACTTAGATATGTTATAATAGTATTCTTAAACATATATTATATAGTCTTGATAAAATTTTTCTAACAAGAAATTGATGATGTTTTATCTCTCAAGAATTGGGGGTTTAAAAGACATTGAGACTTCATTTCATGAAGTTCCCACTTGGTAATCTCCAAGAAGGTAGGTTATTAGGGCATACCCACTTATGGGAATTCAACATGTTATATGTGTCATTGGATATTTATATTTAAAAACATGTGTATTGGTCTTTATACATGATATTATTATTAATGTATCACTAATGGAAAAAAATATTTTGACATCATTTTTTAATAATTTTTATTGTCAGTTTCTAACTGATGTGGATTCAGGAGATGTTACAAATTATAATTTGTATATCGATTTTTTGAAAATCAACATTGAAACTTCAACAAAAACTGAAATTAGGTTATGTTTCACTGTTTATTTTTTAAACAGACATTGAATAAACATTTCCACATCAGTTTTGTTTATGTAAACCAATGTGGGAACAAGAAAAGAATTTCCACATCAATTTCATAATAAAACTAACATAGAAACCATCACATTGAAATTTCCAAATCAATTTTTTTATAAAATTCTATGTCTAAAGTCAAGTACTCTTTTTCCATGATTTTTTTTATATACCGAGATGGAAATCTAAAATAAAAAAAACAGATTTCATACTATATGTGCCAAAACCATCTCAAACCCTATATATACAAACAAAATATGCCAAATTATTGTAGTGAAAAATCCTATGAAAAAATAGAATATACCAACTAAAAGAGGAAAATGATTTTCAAAATAATCATTTTTTAAACATTGATTAAAAGATAAATTCTTGATAATTTAACATTTAATCAAACATAAAAGAAAGTTTGAAAAGAATCTTCGAAGATGGTTAAGTTATTCATTCATATACAAATCAACATCATTAAAAATCTATAAAAACGTTGAATGTTATGATATTGATAAATATAATACTTTGATATAAAACAAAAATAATTAATATCACTAACCTTATCAAATTCATTCATCATCATAGCTGTGATTATCTCAAACATGAATATTAAAATATAATGATGACATTACACCATTCCTTTTTTGATGAAGACACCATAGTTATGAAATATTGACATAAAAATAAAAATAAACATATATAAATAAGAGAAAAAAATATCAATTATAAAATATATTTAACATTAATTTTATATATTTGATTTTATTTAGGTCATTTATCAATAAGTGATCAATGATAAACTTTTTACCATGACCTTTATTTTCATATATCAACTATAAAAACATTTATAAACAATAAATAATAAGAATAAATATATTTTAGGAAATAATAAAACATACCTTTTTAACACTTTGTTAGAATTTTTATTAACTCCACCTAATAAAGTGAAAAACTAATATAACATTCATTCATGTGGGAAGTGTACACCTACCATCCCAGGACCACTAACATATAAAAAGTTAAAAATTAATGAAATTATAATAAATATTAGTACATAATTATCTTATTATTTTTACCCATCAAGGAATGGAAAAAAATCAGCACATAATTTCATTATTTTATGATATGTCTCACACACACACACAGATATATATATATATATATATATATATATATATGTGTAACTCTAGAATCATTATTCCGATATTTTATAGGCGTTAAAATGTATTTTGGACCTATAATACCATAAATATTAGTGGTATTATTTTGAATGAGATGTTTGTGTAGATATCTTATTAAATAAGTAATATATTAAGTTACATGAAGTTGTCTTTATTTAAACAAAGAAAAACTAAAACATAAATTTACTTGCATAGAAATCAATTATAACATATGTACACTGAGAACATAAAATATAAAAAGATCCCTGATAATATATTTTGAATATTATCATTGGAGAGTATCTTCCACATATATCAGATTTCATATGAAACTCATAAATATTATCCCATAAAGAATAAATCTAGGATAATATTTTTATCCCACTATAAATCATAGAAGTATCCAAAGTTATTATTTTCAAAAAATATTATTTCTTTTGTACTATTTATGTGGATTTTAGATAATCATATATAAATTAAATAAAAGATAAAATTATAAGTATTTTTTAATCAAATATAAATAAAATTTAAAAAACAATGCATACCCCATATGTCAGATGATGAAGAAGGCTATTTGGCCAAAGTAAAAAATTACCTAAACAATCTCCAACTCTAGTAACCTCCTCTGTAGGAAATGGAAATAGAGAATTAGGATCAATAATATCATGTACTGATACTATTACCTGACCCAACTGCATAGGATGGTGATGTACAGAATCCCTCAAAATATATATGAGTCTATATACAACAATACATACATAGGGATCCCCAATATATAACTCACATAATAAGGTTGGGTCTAAACAATGAGGTGGAAGATATGAGTAATAAGGTTGTCAAGGCTATGATTGTCTCTTCATTTGTTCAAACATAGCTTGCACAACTGATTTAATTTGATCTCTCATAGAATATTTTAGGTATTTTATCTTATTATTTAAGGAATCTATTTTCCCTCAATTTCTTACTTTTATGACAAAAAAAATTCATAATTATAACACTTTCCTCATATCCTATTACATGGATGGTGTGTTCTAGAATATCTATAGAATCAACTACAATGTTCATCTTATCCTCATTGATAAAACTACCTTAAATTTATTTAACATGAACTTCATCCTAAAATAATAAATAAAAATGGTATATTAGTATTATTAATTTAAATAATATAAATATTCAAGGGAAAAAATTAATTTCTTATAATTATCCCAGTTACGTTCATAGATTTATATGTAAGACACCTTTCATTTTTTATTTCCCTCTCTTTCCTTTTTCAACGAAAGTGGGGGGGGGTGATTTTGGACTGAATAAGACCTCTTCTTAACCAATGCTAGATTTATCTATTAATGCATCAAAATTTTCAAAAATAATTTTTACTTCTAGAAAATGATACTCTTGATGTGGTAATGTATAAGGGTATACATTATATGATTACATATCTTGGTGAGATCTCTGGGATGCATGTTACATGAAAATAAAATAATAATTAATTAGTAAATATATAAAAAAATTAAATAAAATAAAATAATTATCATACCAAAAATGATTCATTATGTCATCTAGTGAAAAATTTATTCCATGTCACTTCATCTAAAAACCCATAATCAACGCATGAGTTTCATTCTATAACATCCAACAGACATAATGTTTTTCAATTTTAATTTAAAATATCTCTATGAAACTTCCACTAAAGATAGAAATAGTTTCTTAATTGCTTTATTTTCATGAATGTATAATATTATATGTAATCGAATACATTAAATATTAATCTTATAAAATATATAATAATCAAAGAATGAGATAAAAATAAATCAATTGAGATATTTTACCCTTATAAACTCTCACAAAATATCTTTCATTGTCTTATTGATGAACTTCCAATCAAGATATAAACTAATTACCTTCAAATGGATCTACATAGTGATATAAATTGTAAACTATATTGTATCTGGTTCTGTTGGGTTATTATTATCATCAAAATTTATATATATCCTTTTCTATCCATGTAGAAGTGGAATTTTCTCTAAACATGTAATCCCACATCCACTAACTCTAGGAATCATTTTCTCTATAGAAGAAGGAGAAGTCTCTGTTGTAAGAAGCACACCCAATGTCCTGGAAATAATTTTTTTTAATTAAAATTCCACATTCCCTAAATAATTATATTATTGAAAATTTAATAAAATGAAAAAATAGTCATATACCTTAGTAAATGTTCATATACATATGTGTATATCAATGAAATAGGAAAATTTAATGATATTCTGTATACCAATATATTATTAGAAAATGAATATTAAAAAAAATACGTAAGTAAAAACAAATTTCTCACACATGTGTAAGTTTTAAAAAATAATGATTTTATGATTCTGAACCAAAAAATATTTAAACTAAACTATTAAATATAAACATTAACATAAAATGATATAAATGTTAAACAATTATAAATTTAAATATCATGGTTACAAAAAATTGTTTTTCTATGCATAAATTTAACCAAAACATAATGATGCACGATGAGTTTTTCAACTAAGAAATGTTTAACTATAATAGTATAATATAAAATTTAACACAAAAATCATATAAATAATCGATATATATATAATTAAATACACAAATTTAAAAAATAGTGTTTTACACACATATATTTTAAAAAAGAAATAAAATATAATTATTTACATGAATAATTAGGAGAGTAATTTAGTTCTTTTTCATATACATTCGACATGATTATTTTTTATAGCATGAAATATGTTTTCATTATAGTCATTTTTATCATCTAGAAATCACACAATAGATGAATAAAACTCACATAAATTTATAACATCATCATCATCCTCATCACCCAAATGAATTCTTTTCCCTATAAAAATGATGGGCCACTAATAATTTGATGGATCAATAACATAAAATATTTTCTTTTCATGTCCATACAAGATCAATGTTCCTATTTGAAACTAAATATTTTCAAATCAAGGAGTGTGAATACATAATCATCAAGTTTCACACCACTGTTACTATCAACCGAGTTCTACTAAAACAATTTTTCTTTAAATTTACTATAATTAATTTCCTATATATCCCTAAAAACTCCAAAATATTTCATTGATGTAGATATTGGGGTTTTATCATTTCCACTAAAAAAATGTAGTGCTTCAGCAATGACAATTTCCCCATTATTTTTAATAGTACTCTTGTCATCTATATTTATTTTGTAAAATGTATAACCATTAATATCAAAATCACACTGTGTGATCACATTATGAGATTGTCCCCTTGAAAACCATTTCAACATTCCACATATAGATAAATTTTTCTTATCTTTCTCTTTTAACCACGAAAAAATTTCTTTTTATGCTCAATCATTAACTTCTTTCCATTTATTTTTAGATATCGTACCTTTAATCCAAAAATATGTGATTATATATATGGTGGAACCTCATCTGTTTTTTTTAAATTTATTAATTCACCTGGATCACTTCATCACATGGAATGAAACTTACCTTTAAACCACACATCCTCTTACCTTCACTATCAACTATCAAATTTTGAGATATATGGAGACCAATATGCTTCAATTCATTTAAATAATCAGTAAGAAATGTAAAGACCCAGAATTTAATGGGAAATTTTTTTCTTAAATTCATGGGAATTTTACGAGTCTGCAAAAATTGACAACGCGTGATTTTGAGGCCTGGTCTGCCCGGAATCAATTTCTGAAGTATTGTTCGGGTACGTTCAGTAAATGTACAAGAAAGTTTTTATAACTTTTGAACAAGTGCTTAGAATTGAAATATGAGGGCACCATTGAACTCGCAGTGCTGATATTCACATAAGAATACTTTCACCTCGACGACAGATGGTCGGAAATAAAAGTTAGTTTTTGGGTTTTTAGTGAATGAATTAAATAAAAATATGGTTGTGTAAACTTAATTTTTATTAGTTGGTTAAAACATCCATGCGGAGTTTGGAGGTGGGGACCACCACACCTTACCCTCCCATGATAGGTTATGGAGGTGCACCCCACCCGAGGTCTAAATATCCTCTTCTTATTTATTATGGCGAGGACCACCCGGGGTTAAACCCCCTTGAAACTCCCCGTTAATGGGGAGAAACCCTACACCTTCCATTAAGTGTAGGGGAGCCTCTTCGTCTCTCCTAACACTTAAAGTGCCAAATAAATCACAATTAATTAATCAACCCATTTTTAATTTAGTGCCAATAATTAAACAATAGATTAACTTAATCCATTATTTTGGGTTGGCATTTGTCTTTTGGTGGAGCTTGAGAAAGGAGATAGCTTAGGGAGAAAAGATCTTTCCAATGAAGAATGTGTTCTTCCAATGAATAATGTCAGTGTGGAGTGTCTTATACTTTCTTCATCAGAACCCTCTTTGACGTGGGAAATATTTGACCGATGTTCCCTCCTCATTGTTGTCAACGAACCGGTGCACGAGCTTGGATTGGAAGTGTGTGGCGGACACGACGAATGATGATAACACTATATTCTTCCCTGCAACTCTGTCAAAGGACAAAGAATAAAGGTAGCGGTTCAAGATTTGTTAATTATTGCATGTTCGTCATTTTACTTCAAGTATTAATAATCTAAGCTGCATGCTATCACTCTAACATGGAGGGTGTAAGACCAAGGAACATGGCCCGACCCCTCCACCTTACGTTGTGGATTTTGATGCTAATTGCGACACGAGTCTGGGTTGAGGTATTTTTGTCAATAATGAATGTGGATCGAAGGAGACATCCCAAGGAGTGCACGACTACTTCTGAAACAAGAATCGTGCCACTAGAAGTCATCTGGAAGCCCGAGGAAAGTTTTTCGGCGGATGGAACTGACGAACGTCACTATGTGGATGGCGGCGGCACAACTGTGCCACGGGAGGAGTAGGTTGCGGTTTATGGCATGTGATGGTTCAACGACGGCTGACGCAAGGCCGGCCATGAAGAAAATGGAGAATTGAGCCACCGGGTTTCCAGGGAAGGTGCGGCACAACTGCGCCGCGTGGTGGAGCAAAAGGGGGACACTAGCTTGGCTGTGGATATGGAGGACTGGTGGCCGGATCTGCCGGTCACCGGAGGAGGCGCGGCGCAACTGCGCCGTGCGGGAGGCGGCTGGCCACTCGGCCAGCTGGGAAGAATGGGACCCGTTTCATGGGTCCCACATTACAAGGACCGGTGCCACGTGGTGCCGGATTTTCAATCCCCTGAACGGATAAGTCATTCGCGGATCTAGGGGGCACGACCACCCCCCTGGACACGACTAGGGCGGACCCGACGGGCCGCTAGCCGCGGGCCTCACGCAGGCCAAGCCCCCCGCGGGACGGATCCACCGTGGGCCAGACCCAGCGCAGGCCAGACCCAGCGCGGGCCAGGCCACCCCCGTGGGCCGTGTCAGATCCACAAACTCGGTCGGACCCCAGTTTGGACCCGGGTCGGGCGAGGTCGGTCCGACTGGGCCGGACCAGACCCAGACCTGTTTGACCTATTTTCAACTCTTTTTCTTGTAACTTGAGCTTGAGGAGTCCGTTTGATGAACCATATCTGGAGATGGAATCCTTGGAGGAAGACGGTTCTTTTGGTATACTGAACTCGAGGATTGAACATAGTTATGGTATAGCCAGGTTGGATCGAACCTAAATCCAACAGGGCCCTCGGAATGAAAATTCCAATAACTCTCAGATCAGGTGTCTGGATGAAACGTCGTCAATCGAGTTGGGTATCTTATGGATAGAAGGATCTTTTGGTTACATCAACTTGGGACTTCATGGAAGTTTATGTATCAGCACTTGGATTGAGGAGCGGACCCTCCCGGAATCAAGTGTGACTTGTAGAAACCCTATGGCTGGCTGCTCTCTGATGACTATTCCTGGATCCTGTGTGGGTTCAAGATCTCTAACTACTTTTCGTAGATCCTGTGTGGGTTCAACAGCTTTGAAACTATTCCTGGATCATGTTTGGGTTCCACGGATCTGACGACTGACCCTAGATCCTATGTGGGTTCGACAACTCGGACTAATGTTCCTGGATCCTATGTGGGTTTGACATCTCTGACTACGGTTCCTAGATCCTATGTGGGTTCTACAGCTCTGACTACTATTCCTGGATCCTATGTGGGTTCGACAACTCTAATTTCTGTACTAGGATCCTATGTGGGTTCGGCATAATAGATGATTTAGTGGCTACATCTAATCATCTCTAACTTTCTAAAAACGTTGTATACCTGTGTGAGCTAAGTCAGTAACTTCTATGTTTTCCTCATGATTAAGATGGATTACTTGATAACATAGGTATATGTATTGGCATATAACTAAGTGGGGTTATTTGTTGATTTCATACTTGGTGTTTATCCATGTTGGTTTTTGTGAGACCTTGAGGGTCTTGGGGTTCCTACTAAGTATCATTATACTCACCCCTACACGGGCTATGCCCACACCTCATTGTGTTCAATGTAGATGAAGAATATCACTGACTGAGGCTGAGTGTACTAGGACTGGATGGTACCCTGAGCTGGGCCACATGGCGTGACGGTGCATGGAGGAGACGGATGGATGTGGAGTGTTGTGGAGGCTATCTATACCTACCCTTCAGGTAGGATTCCCCAGTGGATGATCCAGGAGTTGTTTTCCCTTTTTCAGTACTTGTACTTTCAGTTTCTTCTACTTTACAGTTGGGCTTGTATTTCCTGGCCCCTTTACTTTTCAGCACTCTTTTGTTATAAAATCTTACTTAGTGTTTTTCTTCCAACTTATACTCTATTGTGTGAGTTTTCAGGTTATAAAGGCAATGTCTTCCCAGTTTTAGTGATTTATGCCTTTGGTGCTAGTCTCCAGCCCCTGGTATACGGAAGGCGGGCTTGGGGTAGTCACGCTACAGGCCCCGGGGGACGGGTCGTGACAAATTGGTATCAGAGGAGTCGGTTCTACCGCATAAATTAATACTCTGATCTTTTATATGAAGCAATAGTGTTAAGGGAATTGAGTGTGGTTTTGAACTCAGGGATTCCAATGTTGGTACGATGGTCGATGTATCCACACACCAGGATCCTGACTTCTTTTTTCTAACTCAAGACACAAAAACACAGATTGTGTGTATGATCAAGAGTTTTCATAGTGATCTCCTCAAGTCAGGTCATCAGGTATAACTTATTGACCATGGCACACCTATTTATTTATATGATGACCCCATACAAACAGCCAGCCAGGGTTTCATGCTTTGTACGAGATGACAACCCACTGAGCAACGAGGCCTCAATGCAGGGCCCTATCACAATGGAGGTACCAGCGGTACCACTACCAGTTGGTCCATCGATGCCACCATCCCCAACAACAGATGATGCATGCTGCTTGAGCGAGTTGCACGAGTTCTAATGCCAGAGGCCACCTAGGTTCAAGGGTGAGATGAACCTGCAGGCAGGTGAGGATTGGATGGAGGCTATTGTGAGAGTCTTCAGACTGGTAGGGACACTATCCGACCTTATGGTGATCCTTGTCGCAAGTCTCCTTCAGTAAGCAGCAGGCATATGGTGGAGCCTGATGCTCTAGTTGCATGATGAGGCGACACTACTCTGGGAAGACTTCGAGAGCCTGTTTCGGGTGGAGTTTTTCCCAAACACCCTACGTGCAGTGCAGATACAGGAGGTACTTCATCTACAGTATGGTATCATGATAGTGGCACAGTACTCAATGAGGTTCACCGACCTCTCACGCTACTCCATATATATGGTGAGGGACCCATTCTTCAGGGCCCAGACCTTCGACCAGGGGTTCAGGCGAGAGATCAGAGATTTGATGATCTCCGTCAGTATCCCAACACAGGTAGGGTTGTTGGAGAGATCCCCATTAGTGGAGAGTTTCCTTTCTTAGTAGTCACCAGCAGCGAGACCCACCACCGGACATCACTTAGTGGAGTCTTCTGTAGATCGA
This sequence comes from Viscum album, assembly GCA_963277665.1. Taxonomy (NCBI): domain Eukaryota; kingdom Viridiplantae; phylum Streptophyta; class Magnoliopsida; order Santalales; family Viscaceae; genus Viscum; species Viscum album. Next base: position 131,180,656 of record OY728163.1, read on the forward strand.
AGCAGACAGATGTCGCAGAGGTCCAAGCGGACCAGGCCATTCGGTGGATGACCTCAGGACACAAGTTCGGTTGTGCGAGACACACGAGACAGAGCAAGTCATACGAGGAACATGAAGTGTTTCACATGCGGCGGGCATGGTCACATGCCTTGTGACTGTCCGACCCGCCATTCGAATGATTAGAAGTCAGTAGAGTGACCTCCCAGGCCGAGGTAGAGCTTCGATCAAGGCGGTCCGTAGGGAGCAGGCGGACGTGGTGGAGGAGCTGGTCATGCAGCTGGTGGTAGAAGATGTTTTGGGGTGTTACCTCCACCACCACGTAGAGGTCCACCCCGACCGTAGGGAGCTAGTGGACAAGCGAGAGCTCAACTCCAGGAAGTTGAGACTTATGATCACGACGCTCCGGAGATGATTTGAGGTACGATCTATGTCTACATAACCATAGCTATAGTTATTATAGACACAGGTTCCATTCACTCTTTCATTGCCACTTCCCTCATTCAGAGCTCATAGATTTTGACGGAGGTGTTGGCTCGATCTTTATGGATAGAGACTCCTACGGGAGCAGATTCGACGATTACACTCTGGTGAAAGTAGTGTGAGATTACTCTAGGAGGCGAGAGCTTTGACTAGGATCTCCTAATTGTGGAGTTGAGGCCTTATGATGTCATCTTGGGTATGGACTGGTTATCTATAGTCCATGAACAAATAGACTATATTAGGCACAAAGTGCGGTGTGTCCACACGGATGGGACCAGGTTTACCTTCACCGGAAAGAAGGGAGCCTTTGGAGCACGGGACCGACTTACTCAGAGGAGGGTGCAACCGATCACTCATTAGTTGGCTAACCTTACCCTTGGAGTAGTTGATGTGGAGAGTCCGACTTATCCTGTAGTGGTGGAATAGTATGTGGATGTTTTCCCCGATGATGTCCTAGGTCTACATCCTCATAGAGAGGTGGACTTCTACATTGACCTGTACCCCGGGATGGCACCGATATCTAAACCAGCGTATTGGATGGCTCATGCAGAGCTTCCCGAGCTATGGGTACTTATAGAGGACTTGCTGGGGAAGGGATTCATTCAGACTAGTGTTTCTCCCTAGGTAGCCCCGATTTTGTTCACCAAGAAGGAGGATGGGAGCTTGAGGCTTTGTGTCGACTACCGTCACCTAAACTAGGTGACCGTGAAGAACAAATACCCACTATCGAGGATTGGAAACATCTTTGATCAGCTGAAGGAGCATGGTGGTTCTCGAAGATAGACCTCAGATCAGGCTATCACCAGCTCAGATTGCAAGATGAGGATGTGCAGAAGACAGCCTTCAGATGTCGGTACGACCACTACGAGTTCGTGGTTATTCCTTTCGGCGTAACCAACGCTCCAGTAGTGTTCATGGGACTCATGAACAGAATTTTTTATCTATACTTTGTTCTATTTTTTGTAGTCTTCATCGACGACATTTTGATCTACTCAACTACTAAGGAGGAGCGTGCCTACCATTTGTAGGTAGTACTAGAAACACTCCGAGAGAACCAGCTTTATGGTAAGCTCTCGAAGTTCCAGTTTTGTATCCAAGAGGTTCTCTTCCTTTAACATGTCATATCAGAGGCTGGAGTTACAGTAGATCCAGTGAAGATTGAGGTGGTACGTTCTTGGGATCCACCCAGGAGTGTGACGAAGGTAAGAAGTTTCCTGGGTTTGGCTGGTTACTACCGAATATTCATTCTAGGATTCTCCAGAGTTGCAGCCCCACTATTTGCCTTGACGAAGAAGGGGAAACCCTTTATGTGGTCAGATAAATCCCTTTACAGTTTTTAGAATCTGAGGCAGAGGCTAACAAGTGCCCCCATCTTGAGGCTTCTAGAGGAGGGTGTAGGGTACGTAGTTCAATGCAACACATCAGGGACTAGACTCTGATGTGTCCTGATGCAGAAGCTAGCGGTGATCACTTATGGTTCTCGTCATCTGAGACAACATGAGCAGAAATATGCTACCCATGAACTGGAGTTACCAGTAGCGGTCTTCTCCTTGAAGATGTGGAAACACTATCTGATGGTCGAGTGTTTCACAATCTACTCTGACCACCAGAGTCTCAGGTATATCTTCTCATAGAAAGACCTGAACCTAAGATAGATACTTTGGCATGAGTTCTTCCAGTACTATGACTTTGAGATAGTATATACTCCTATGAAGGGGAACGTTGTTGTAGATTCACTCATTAGGAGCCCTGGTATATATCTGTTAGGTTAAGCGATGGAGTAGCTAGACGCTTTGCAGATATACTTTGTGGATATATATGGAGAAAATTTACTTCAGTCTCTCATAGTCACACCCCCACTCCTTCAGTGAGTCAGGGAGGTACAACATAGTGATGCTGACTGTGAGACAAGATGTGCTTAAATATCCACAGGGCAGACACCTGATAGATTTTCTAAAAGTGGGGAGCATGTCATGATCTTTAGAGGACGTACTATGGTACCAGTGTCACTTCAGGAGGAAGGGTTGAGGGAGTTTCAAAAATCCCCTTTAGTGGTACATCCAGGAGTGGCGATGATGTACCAAGACCTTCGACAAACAACACTGGTGGCTGGGAATGATGAAGGCAGTTGCAGAGTTTGTCTCTCGGTGCCTCACTTGTCAGCAAGTGAAGGTAGAGCGCCATGTACTAGCAGGCTTGGTTCATCCTTTAGAGGTCCTAGAGTGGAAGTGGGATGGGATTCCATGGACTTCGTTACAGTACTTCCACATACATCCAGGGGTCACGAATCAATTTGGGTGATCTTTGACCAACTCACCAAGTCATCCCACTTCTTATCGATCAGAGAGATGGGTTCAGTAGAGAGCTTGGGACAGCTCTACGTGTAGGAGATTGTGCGGCTACATGGTGTACCTTCTTCTATTGGATCTGATCATGACACACGGTTTACTTTACAACTATGGAATGGGTTGCAGGTGGCTTTCGGTACATAGCTTCGTCTGAGCACTGCCTTCCATCCTCAGATGGGTGGACTTATGGAGTGGACCATTAAGACCCTCAAGGACATTCTCCGTGCTTGTATCCTCGACTTCAGTTGCAGCTAGGAGGATCACTTACCTTTCTTGTAGTTTTCATACAAAAACAGCTATCACTCCACCATTGGGATTGCACCTTTTGAGTCATTGTACAGGTGACCTTGGAGATCACCCTTGTACTAGACTGGCCTTGGGGAATCAGTACTAGTGGGACCATAGATGGTACGGGCTACCACAGAGAAGGTACATATCATCCAGGAGCGGATGAAGACTACACAATGTAGAAAGAAGTCATATTCTGATAGGAGATGAAGTCCTTGGGAGTTCGAGGATGGCAACTACGTCTTTCTAAAGTCTCAACTCTACGAGGAATATAGAGATTTGACTGAGGTGGAAAGTTATCTCCGAGATTCATCAGACCTTTCTTGGTCCTTAGCAGAGTAGGCGAGGTGGATTACCGCCTGGCACTTTCCCCTCAGTTGCACTAGGTGCATGACGTTTTTCAAGTATCCTAGTTGAGAAGATATGTGCAGGATCCTATTCACATCATCAACCATGGAGAGCGGAACATCGATGATGGGGTGACTTTTACGGAGGTTCCAGTGGAGATTGAGGATCGATATGAGTGGGTCCTACATGGATGGTCGATACCTATGGTGTAAATTTACTGGAAGCACGTAAACCTCTAGGAGAGCACATGGGAGTGGGAGGTTCATATGCGTGCTCAGTACCCCCACTTGTTCCCTTTTTTCGAGTTGTAGCTTACGGGGACGTAAATCCCTGAGTGGGGGAGAATGTAAAGACTTGGAATTTCCATCGATTTTTTTTCATAAATTCATGGGAATTTTATGAGTCCGTGAAAATTGACAGTGCATGATTCTGAGGCCCGGTGTGCCCAGAATCAATTTCTAAATTTTTGTTTGGGTGCATTCAGTAAAGATATGAGTGGGTTTTTATAACTTTTGAACCAGTAATTGGAATTGAAATCTGAGGGCACCGTTGAACATGTAGCGCTAATATTCTCTTATGAAGAATTTCACCTTGATGGCAGCTAGTCAAAAATAAAAGATAGTTTTTGGGTTTTTAGTGAATGAATTAAATAAAAATAAGGTTGTGTAAAATTTATTTTTATTAGTTGGTTAAAACTCCATGTAGAGGTTGGAGGTGGGGACCACCACACCTTAACCTCCCATGAGAGGTTATGGAGGTGGGGCCCACCCGAGTTCTAAACCTCCTCTTCTTGTTTATTGTGGTGGGGACCACCAGGGGTTAAACCCCTATGAAACTCCCCTTTAATGGAGAGAAACCCTTCACCTGCCATTAAGTGTAGAGGATCCTCTTCAACTCCCCTAACACTTAATGTGCTAAATCCTTCACATTTAATTAATCCACCCATTTTGAATTTAGTTCCAATAATTAAATAATATATTAAATTAATCCGTTATTTTTTGTTGTCATTTGTCTTTTGGTGGAGCTTGAGAAATGAGAGAGCTTAGGAGAAAAGCTCATGCCAATGAAGAACGAAGAATGCGTTCTTCCAATGAAGAACTCTGGTGTGGAGCGTCTTCGACTTTCTTCCTCAGAACCCCCTTCGACGTGGGACGTCTTCGACCGATCTTCCCTCCTCATCATCATTAACGAACCGGTTCCCGACCTTGGATTGGAAGCTCATGGCGGACACGCTAGATGTTGACAACACCATCTTCTTCCCTGCGACTCCGTCAATGAATAAGGAACAAAGGTAGGGGTTTAAGCTTTTTTCATTGTTGCAAGTTCTTCATTTTAGTTCAAGGATTAAGAATCGAAGCCGCATGATATCACTCTAACACGGAGGGTGTGGGCCGAACGAACACGGCCCGACCCCTCTGCCTTACTTTGTAGATTTTGATACTAATCACGGCATGAGTTCGGGTTGAGTTATTTTCATCATCAATGATTGTGGATCGAAGTAAACGTCCCAAGGAGTGTGAAGCTACTTTAGGAGCAAGAATCGGGCCACCGGAACTCGTCTGGTTCACCGCAGAAAGTTTGTCGGTGGATGGAACTAACGAACTTCACCATGTGGATGGTGGCGGCGCAACCGCACCACCGAAGGAGTAGGTCGTGGCCGATGGGCCTCGGTGGTGCAGAGGCGGCTGGTGCAAGGCCGACCTCGAAGAAACCAGTGGCTCGAGCCACCGAGTTTCTGGGGAAGGCGTGGCGCAATCGCACCACGTGATGGAGCAAAAGGGGGTCGCGGCCTTGGCTGCGATGATGGAGGATGGGCGGCCGACTCTGCCGGTCGCCAGAGGAGGCGTGGCGCAACTGTGCCGCGTGGGAGGTGGCTAGACGCTCTGCCAACTAAGTGGATCGGGACCCGTCACGTGGGTCTCGTGTTACATGGACCAATACCACAGGGCGTCATTTTTTTGATCCCCCGAACGGCTAAGCCATTCAAGAATCCAGGGGGTGCAACCTCCCCCTTGGACGCAGCTAGGGTAGAACCCACAGGCCGCCAACTGTGGGCCTCACGCGGGCCAAGCACAGCGTGTTTCAGACCCAATGTGGGTCGGACCTAGCATAGGCTGGACCCACCGTGGGCCGGACCGCCCCCACGGACCATGTGGGATCCGCATACCGGGACGGTCCGATTGGGTCGGACCGGACTCGGACTCGTTTGTCCTATTTTCCACTCTGTTGCTCATAACATGAGTAATGATCATCTGTTTGATGAACCGTTTGTGGATACAGAAACATTGGAGGAAGATGGTTCTTTTGGTATAAGTCATGCGAGGTTTGGACATAGTTAGGGTATGTCCAGGATGGATTGAATGTAAATCCAACCGGGCCCTTGGAACGAAAATGCCAATAACTCTCAGACCGGGCATCCGAATGACGCGCCGTCTGTCGTGTTGGGTATCTTATGGCTGGAAGGATCTTTTGGATACATAAACATGGGACTTCATGGACGTTGATGTATCAGAACTTGGATTGGGGAGAGGACCCTCCCGGAATCAAGCGTGACTTGTGGAAACCCTATGGATGGTTGCTCTCTAACGACTGTTCTAGGATCCTGTGTGGGTTCGACAGCTCTGACTACTGTTCCTTGATCCTGTGTGGGTTTGACAGCTCTAACGACTATTCCTGGATCATGTATGGTTTGGATAGCTCTGACAACATTTCCTAGATCCTGTGTGGGTTTGACAACTCTGACTACTGTTCCTAGATCCTGTGTGGGTTCGACAACTCTAATTTATGTACCAGGATCCTACGTGGGTTCGACAGAATATATGATTTAGTGGCTACATATAATCATCTCTAACTCTCTACAAAATTTGTATACCTGTGCGAGCTAAGTCAGTAACGTTTGTGTTTTCCTTAGGATTGAGACAGATTGCTTGATAACTTTGGTATATGTATGGGTATATACCTATGTGGGGTTATCTGTTGATATCATACTTGGTGTATATCCTTGTAGGTTTTTATGAGACCTTGAGGGTCTTGGGGTCCATTTTGAGTATCGTTATACTCACCCCTACACGGGCTATGCCCACACCTCATTCTTTTGGATGCAGACGATGGACAGTGCTGACCGGGGCTGAGTGTACTCGGACTGGATGGTACCCGAAGCTGGACCACATGGCGTGACAGTAAATGGAGGAGACAGACGGATGTGGAGTGCTATAGAGGATATCTATACCTACCCTTCAGGTAGGATTTCCCAGTGGACAATCCAAGAGCTATTTTCTCTTTTCTCAGTACATTTACTTTCAGTTTCTTGTACTTTACAATTGGGCTTGTATTTCCAACCCCTTTTACTTTTCAACACTCTTTTTTTATACTATTTTACTTACTGTTTTGCCTCCAACTTGTACTCTATTGTGTGAGTTTTCATGTTATAAAGGCAATTCCTTCCTATTATTAGGGATTTATGCCTTTGGTGCTAGTCGCCAACCCCTAACCTATGGAAGGCAGGCATGGGGTAGTCACGATACGGGCCCCGAGGGACGGGTCGTGACAAAAACTCAATAAAATTTTTTATACATATGTTTCAATAATATAGGCCTCTAATAGGTAAGGATGTTTTACATATCTACTCAAAATTTTCAAATATATTTCAAATGGATACATCCAACATAAATAAATTGGCCCACATATTCTTGTCTCACATATTAGATGAATATCTCGATGAACAATTATATCAAAAAGTGTTAGTGGGAAATACATATCTAGTTAAAAAAATATGAGAACAACTTCATTCTCCAATAAATATAACAAATTTAGATCAATTGATTTTCTATAAATGGATTTTTAAAAACAAACTAACCTAATGATAGTGTTTCTGACAGGTGTGAGAAATATATTACACAGTTTGATCAATAGTAGTTGTTTCCTCAATATTTGATGTTCATGATATTTCATAACAATTAATTTAAAATACTTCAATGACAAAAAATTCTTCACATTTAAATAATATCCACTAGGTACTTTAATACCATGAAGACACTAAAACAATTATCTCCTCACACTTGATTTATACATGACAATCTAGAGGTAAATATGTTCTATTTTTTTCATTATGGGAGCTAACTCCAAACATATTCTCAGGGGTATCAATTTCAATCTATCATGAAATCCATATTTTACCATTCATTTTATGTATAAAAAAGTTCCAATCAAAATATCACATATTTTTTTCTCAACATGGATAGTGTCAATGTAATGTTTTATCTCTTAAAATATTCATTATGTAAATTTGAATATGATAGACGTTTCCTTCCATATATTTTTTCTATTACCTAAAATTCATTTTATTCTAAATGTGAAATCAATTTTTTTCACACATTCATATTTATATTTAGTTGAGAATTTTTGTGGGGAGGTATTACATACTTATAAACCATTAAATTTTATATTTAATATATGAAAAGTATAATCAATTCAAAAAAAATATTTGATGTCCCATTTACAATAACGTTTTCCATTCTGTAATTGATAGTATGAAGTCTCTACATAAAAAATTAGATATAAATTATGGACCCTAACAATGTATCTAGATATGTTTACATATAAAGGAAATTAATTTATAGTAAACATTATCATAGCATGTAAAATAAAATTATATTTCTTTTAGGAATTAAAATATGTAACACCTGTCTACCATAGAAGTTTCAAATCACTAATCAATAGTTAATGATATAAATAAATATCATTACCTAACTCTTTTGGTATAGAAATCATTAGCCTTATTATAATATATTTTTTCTTCATACATATCTATGGGGAAAAGTTGTAAACTACAAAAAAAACAGACCATAAACTATGTTGGATACTAAGGATTTGATGTGTACAGTATCATTCAGATATTTCTATCTTCCCATTAAAAATTAGTAAAAATTTATATCAAATATATTCCACTGTGATGAATAATCATAGTGATGTAAGTTTCAATATGATATTTTCTCACTAGTATGTTATCATAACATCTTTTCATCATTATGATTTTCAAATAGATTCTTTAAATGAGGAATTATTGGAAGGTTTCAAATTTATTTAGTAGGAGATTTTATATCAGTACTTATAAATGAATAGGATTTTAATTTTTCATCCATATTATATCATGATGTCTCACATTTAGAATATTTTGAAAAAAATTCATATTCCTACATAGAAAACAAAAAATCCTTAGGTAAAGCATGCATATTATTGTACTCCAATCCCATTAGGCATGATATTTTATATGCATCATAGTTGGAATATATAGGATCATTGCATTCAGAAAGTATCCGTTTAAAAAGTTCTTGTAATTTAAAGAAACATTATCACTCCACCCATTTAAATATTTCAAGTTAACTAATATTAGAACTAATGATAACACTATAAATTTAGTGTACCCTTAGAATAATGGTTTCATAAAATCACTATAAAATCATTCAATAGTTATTGTTTTTATGGATTCAACACCTACATCATGAATTAATTCTTAAATATGATCCTCAATATCATGTTGAATATTTTCATCAACATTAGATGTTGAATTTTCTGTTATTTCACTATGTAATATTCAATATGTATAATTATGATTAAAGAATAGAAAAATGGGATGATCCTTCAATTCCCCAAAATTTATCTCTCTTATATTCAAAAACCTTATGTATGGAAAAAAATTATTTTTTTAAGATTTTGTTTAGAAAATTCCAAGAAATCAACAACTCATTTTTCATTTTCATTATTGGTTCTTTATAAATTTATCCAACCACAATCCATTAATTACCTAAGATCACAATATAAAATGTGAATATATTAAAACTTATAAATATTTATAAATATATATAAACATATATATTTTATCCATAAAAACATATGATCAAAATAATCATTTATTGATAACTATTTTACCATTAACTAAATTATACATAATGGTAAAAATATATCATTTAAAATTATAAATAAAAGTAACTAAGGATATATAAAAATAGATAATTTAAAAATTAATTAATTTTTAACAAAGAATTTATTTTTTTAAAACCATTTTAAAATGAAATATAACTTATAAAAAATATTTAATCAAAAGTCATTATATCATCAAAACAAATTTAGAAATGAAAAAAAATGAATAAAGAGAATCCACCACAAACAAATTATATTGATTAAAAAATTTATAAATACTAAAAATTATATGGAAAAAATGTTATAATAAAAAAATTATAGTGAAAAAAATTATGATCATAAATACTTAATAACATTAAACAAATTTTAATGAAAAAATTTATAATTGATAATAGAATGCATGACAAATAAAAAATAATAATATAACATAAACATTTAAATTGTAAAAAATGAAAAATAGATCTTGAATTATAATTAACTCACTCAACGATGATATAAATAGGGAAAACAATATAATATTGAATAAAAATGAGTATAAAAATTAAGATACAAATGAACCAAAAAAACCTTGAACCATAGTTTCTTGTTGACCAGAATAACTCAAGGATCATGAAAGAAGGATTAAGGATGGAAGATTGAGTAAAAATGTTAAAAGATTATGGAAATAGATTGGGAGAGATGATTGAGGGATGTTGAGGTTCGTCATGTGTCGTTGGGTGTTGTCATCGGTTGAGATAACAAGGATTTGATTGAAAAAAATTAGGGTTTTAGGGGGTTGGTATTTGTTAAAACACTTTCAACATCGATTTTATTGAAATACTGATGTTAAATGGTTTTTTATGACTTTTACCATCATTTTTTATAAAAATGATGTTAAAATTTTCTCGTGGAACATTTGGCATCAATTTCTATAAATATGATGTTCAAACCCTTATCTTAAATCCTTTATTTCAACTAGTATATATCATGAATCTTGTGCATTTATGTATTGATGAAAAATATAATTACATTTTCTCGTATCAATCTAGGATATGTTGGTTTTATCATAAGTAATATGAAATTATGTAAATAATTTAATAAATGATTTTACCCTTTAGATTAAATGGAAGATTAAATATATGACCCTTTGATTTTAGTAGAAATATATAATTAAATCCATGGCCATAGTAGTTCATCAATGAGTTTATTTAAAAGAGTTAAATAAATATAAATCAAGCATACAAGTTAACGAGAATAAGTATGAAACCTATTTGATGAGATATCAACAAAAAGGGATTATATTACACAACAAGAATTCATAGTAAGTTGTTGTCATTGCAACATTATCTTCTTTCAATATGGGTGTCTCAATATGTTTCTAGATTCTAATCTTAGACTTTATAAAAGTTTTTATGATTCCACTAACAAAGATGCCAAGAGGATCACACACTAAGTGTGTCCAAAATCTTAGTTAAATTCAAATTAAATTTAATATTAAGAATAAATATTTATATCGGCTTGTGGAATAATAATTATTCAAGTTAAGTTGATCAGGTAAATTTAGTCCCCATATATATTCGAGTTTAGAATATATGAGTGTTGAATATTGAATAAATATTAATTCACTAGTTTAGTGAATATAATATTTATTTATCTGTTGTTTATTATTCACAAGGTAAAAAATAAATATTTAATATTTCATCATTTTAGTCAATTGATTAATGTATAAATATTTATAAAATTTGATTGATATTAAATAAATATTTATTTTCATGTTTAGTGAATATATTATTTATTTATTTATTAAATAATTAATATAATGATATTTATTTTTTAAATTAAATATTTATTATTCAAGGTTTGATAAATGTTGATGAGGACTGATGGCTTGAGTTAAAGGGGATGATAGAGTAAAGATATTAATATGTGAGTTAAATTAGTTCATATCATGAGAATATAATATTAATAATATTAATAATATTAATATCATTATACATGAGGTTTACTAAGATTTTAAAATTATGTGAATAGTATATACCAAATTAGTAATTGTTTAACCCTAATTATAATTAAATGATTATAACATTTGAGAGGTGTGGATTTTTGTTCACAATAAATACTCTAAACAGATTCTCTTAATCCATAGAGAGAAAAATCTTCTCCTTTATCTCAAGAATGAGGAAAAAGGAGAAATTATTATTTTTGGTCAAAAATGAATGATAAAAGGCACTTGGATCCTCTACACTAGCACCCGAAATAAGAAGAGTGACATTCAGAGATTTTTGGAGCACATATAGATACCACTAAAGATTTTATAATTATTATTACTCTCCATAATGAAAATACTACATCAATGGAAATATTATTTATCAATGAAAAATAATAATTATTAATTTGAAGTAAATCTTATTTTAAATTAATTATAAATTATGTATGAAAGGATATTATTTATAAAGAATATGTGGTTTTATTCATCAATTTCATAAGATTTATCCATTAAAACTGATTAAAAAAACATTAGGGGGCTTGGTCTTGATAGGATCAAAAATGCCTTAAAACATTCAAGTGGTAGTAAATTGGTGACATTAATAATTATAATTTTTTTTATTTGATCAATTCCACATTTTTTTAGTGTTTTTTATATTTTTTCATTATTAATAAAAAATATAGGTAAATAATTTGTTTAAATTTATATAACCAAGATCAGGCCAAGAACATTTTGAGAATGCTTCAATATCCCTTTTGGAGGTTCCAAGGTTTTCAATTGAGTGACACAAAAAGATAGTATGTAACTAAAAAGTACCCATTATGTACCAATGGTCAACCACACAAGCGTGGTCTGTAAAAACCACAATGTCTATGTGGGTGATAGTATACAGTTTGTTTTATTACATGTCATGTATTGACCACTAGCTGGAACCTAGATTAACAGGGTTATATGACATGAATTTATAGTATATGTTGTGTAACCCGACATGGTTTTTGACCCCGCATAAATTACAACTCATAATGTTTTTAATTACACAACAAAATTATACATTACATATTAACTATTAACCAAGTGATGTGACCAAAAATGGATTACAAAGTGTGTGTCAATCTATACATACTGTTCAAACCAATTATTTCAGGTGAAATTTACATGATAAGTATTTAGTCATGTAATCTGGGTGTCCATACATGGATTACAAGATGATTAGTTGGATATACACATCGTGTTACTCATTCCAACTCATACAAGGTATATGACTTGATATACATGTTATGTGAGTCAAATACCCAGATAATTAAAAGTGATACCAAATTATATGGTGTGTATATAGCTATACACATCGTGTAAAAAGGTTCTCCGCATCAGGTACACGTTGAGATATTTTAGGTAGGTTATGTGGAATGTAATTCTTTAATTATTATTATCAATGTCATTATTCAATAAAAAATATATAATGATCTAGTACACATAATTTACTTCATGTTCATTAATAGAGATACATGTCACATATATTTAAGGCCTGTCATGTGGTCATACACACCGTGATAACAACCCATTTTGACCCATGGAAATATATGTTGTGTATATCCTAACACACCGTGTGTGAATACATTCCTTGTATGTGTATATTACATAGGGACCATACATAGTGTATGTTGTAAATCATGTTAGGTAACAGTACATATCATGTAATTCATAAATTCATCAAATAGATTTAAGAAGTCCTAAAAGGGAACACTCCATGTCACCTCTAGTACATGTCGTGTATATATTAAAATTCCCTTACTAAATTTTAATTTACCAGGAGGGTGCACATCATTTTATCATATCATTACATCAAATGTACTTAATTAATTGTAAATTAAATTTTATTAAAATAAAAAAGTTATCATTATTTAAAATTATACAGGATAATAATTCCAAAGGGCTATTTAAAAAGAATATTAAGACACGTAATTAATTAATTAATTAATAAGATGGTTAATTTATTAATTTGATAAATTTAGCTTAATAAAATAATTAATTGAAAGGAATGTTAACTAGTTTAATGTGTAGTCATTGCATGTTGTGGTTGATCATGATCTTGACTGACCTATGTATATGTTTGGTTTTTTTAAATTAGTTATTGTATGGTTTTAGGGTTAAATTTATTATTAAATTAAATATGATTATATGTATATAATCTATTCCTCCTTTATTATGTATCTGCCTATGTGTCCAAGGATTATTTTTGTAACCCTATTCCTCTTTCCCTTCATGCCCATGAATAAGTAGGAAATTATAAAGGATGGACCTCCTAGAATGAAGAGATGGTTCAAGACAAGATTTTTTGTGAAACCAGTAAAGTTGACACATACATTATTAGAAGGATTCTACATCTTAATCTAGGAATCAATTCAAGGTGTTATTTCTCCCAAGGTCATGGTTAGTCAATCATATTATTTATAAGTCAACCATTAATTAAAATATCATAACCATATCGCTTATTTATTTTATTTTTCTACTACAAGGTTATTTATTTATGTGTTGTGTGTTTATTTTATGATTAAATATTATCACATAAACTAAAATAAATAACAATTTGAAGAACAGAAATATTTCTATGAGATGGAAATAATTATCTATTAAGATGGTGGGAGAAATCTATATTTCAATGAATTTAGAGATCTAAATAAACATAATTTGGTATGGTAATACAAAAACCATAAGATTTAGTGGGAGGTGTTATCAAATATACATATAATGCATATGAAAGTTAAATCCAAAGTAGCAATTTTACATTCACCAAGATAGGTGATATAATATTAAATAAGAATAATGAAACTTACAAGGATGTGGTAAGAAGAAACCTATTATGATTGGGAAGTTCAAATCAATTAAAACATGAATTCCATGTACCAAAATAAAATTCGATATTTTTATTGTTTATCTAGTTGATATATAAATATTGGTGGGTATTAAAGAAGGCACAAGACATGGATAGCTCAAGTTAGAACTAATAAAGATTAATTGATTACTATAGTTTCCAAGTGATATCAAAACATAGTTTATGATGAAAAATTATTACCAATCATCATTATAAAATCCATTAGAATTATAATTTCCATATTAACCTTATATGAACATTATATTGATCACTGGTTGTTAAGAACACCTTTCTAGAAGTAAAACCTGAGGAAGATGTATATATAATGCAACCAGAAGGATTGGTAAAACCAAATAAATCTATTAAGAAAAAAAATTATATAGATCCATTTTTATATTGAAACAATCATTAGGATTATAGAATATTCATTTTATTAATTCAAAAGAATTATTTTTTTGTTAATAGAAATTTATTTCCATGTGTCTAAAAAGGATAGTTGGTGTGATATAGTTTTCCAAGGTAAATATGTTGATAACATATGGAAAATAGATATTAAGTCTTTTAGTTTTTTTAGAACAAAGAAAAGATATATTTTTCAGAAAAAATTAAAATAGAAAACCAAGTTCTAGGGAATATGATCTATAGACATAAATCTAGGGGTTTTTTTAGATCTATTGATAGTATGTACTATGACATGGCATTAAAAAATATGAGACAAAACAAATCATGACTGAATTGTTGCCTTTGTCACATGGCATAAACCCTCTCCATTATGACGTGTGAAAGCATAGTATGAGATTATTATGATGAACATAATTTCATAAAAATAATTTTTATGAATTTGTCACACTTTCCATGATATATATTGAGGTTTAATATTTCTTATTCAAAGAGAATATTGGAAAAATATCAAATAGAACCAGGAAAACTACAAAGGGTAGAAATCATAACTTTCTAACAGTACTTGAGAAAGTATGATGGAAAAGTTCTTTGTAATTTAATAAATGGGAATGATAGTTTTCAAGGGGATACAAAAATAATCTTCCTTGATATTAGTTTGAACTAGTACCATAGTAAGGATAAGGTAATAAGAAAGATAAGTTATTTATGTTATTGGTTTACATATCTATATATACTGAGTATGTTGTGGATTATGGTGAATCTTAATAAGTAATTTAATAATGTTTTGATCCAAAATTTTAAATTTTACTAAGATAGTAAAGTATAATAAAAATGTATATGATGATAAAATTAATACTATGATATTATCAAAATATGTAAAGTTTATCATTTAGGTAAAAAGTAAATACTTGATGATATCACTCATTGAGGGACTTTTCAAATGAATAAAGTCATATTAAGCAGAATATCGATTGGAGAACATGTTAATCCCAACAATTATAGCCATATATCAAAAGAAGAATTGATATCATATGGGATATATAATGATAAAAGTTGTTAGTAGTTAGATATAGTGAATGTGGGAGTCTGTTGGAGTTGGTGTCCTATAACTGACTGAATTTTGACCTTTGACTACCAAAATATTAAAAATTATTATTATATCACATAATGATTATTCTTTCTCATAAAATTAATGTGATATTGTACTTAATGTATTTGTATCATTAAATGGTTATAATTATTACACACTATGATATGGACCATGAGATGTTATGAAATTATTCTTAAACACATGTCCCATAGTCAAGATAATATATGTTTTATAGGAGATAGATACTATTTTAACTATTAGGTGTTCATGGCTCAGAACACAATGATGTTTATTCTCATGAAATTCACACATGGTAAACTATGAGAAGTGAGGTTATGAAGAAATACCTACTAACATGAATTCCATATGTTATATGTGACATCATATATTATTTTCTTTAGATGGGTGTATTAGTTCATAGACATGAAATTAATATTAATTTATACAATGAATCGTGTGGTTTGATGTGTTGATGAAAGCCATAATGACATATGCTCATGGAAAGGCAAGATATGTGGGATAGTGTAATAAATCCATTGGTCAGTGTAAATAACCCTACTACCCAAACTAGTGCTAGAAAAATTGATGATCTCTCTCCCTATAGAGGGGGGACTATGGTGAGATTGAATGGAAACTCCTCTCAGTGATTTTCAACCTTCACTAAACTGAAATATCTTCGCCCCTTCCCCATAATTATGATGAGCTTGAACGTTATTGGATTTTAAAATGGAACTATTTCACTACATCTCTCTAATATGGAATTCACAAAATCAATGACTTTATAAAACATTAATCTATATTCCTAATTTTTTCATCAAAAACCATCTGTTTATACCTTTGATAATTTTTTCAATGAGAAATGGGGACTAAAAAATCATGTGGCCATTTGTATCCTCAATGACTGAAAAATAATTCAATGTCTTCCTCTTTAAGATGACCAAATTCATGTGTATTCATGTGCACCATGGTTCTTAAATTCCTTCTATTTCTATATCTTATGGTGGTTATTTGAGTTATATATAAATTGTGACCTACTATCTTCAATTATTTGGATTTTGCTTTTAGTATTTCATCTTCATTTCTAAAATCCAATTATTAATCTAGTGATTCGAAATCTTGTAGGTCTATTTCAATGCACAGACCATAGGATTTAGGTGGATTTTCACCCTATCAGACTGTAGGTGTCTATTGAGATCAATGTTTCTAAACCTCAATTAGATTTTGACTAGATTTATATATATAAATAGTATCATCATAAGAAAGTTATAAACTATGAATTGTGGTTTGAGTTATACTTCTCATTCAATTATTAATTTCATCTTGCTCAAGGATACCAGCGCATGAGAAATAAAGCCCAATTGGTTTGGTACTTAAATAATCACAAAGATACAATCAAGGTTAGTCATCAAGAAATTATTATCAGTGAAATGGAGGGTTAGACCAAGATCTCCCAACCTATTTATGTTGATTTAGTAATTCACACTTATCGATTGCAAATACATATTGTTATAAAGTCGCATGCGGCTGATTTTAGTGTGGCCAGACTAAGGGATCTTCCCATAATATTTATTTCATTTAATTATATAGAAAAAATCATGTTGAGGAATTTTCCTATATTATGGGTTCCCTGTGGGATGTCAGTTGTAATTCTATTATACCTATTATGGTTATGGAAAATGTAGCTAGAGTATCGCAGGATAAATTCCTTAGCAGCGAGTAGGGGTCTTTGATGGTGTTGAACTTAAAAACCAATTTGATAAATTTATAGATGATGAAATGGGAAAAGGGTATAATATTCGGTGGAAATAATCAAGATCTATAAGAAGGAAAGAATATCTTTGGGCCATTAAACTAGAGATTGGACCATGAGTGAGATTCTCTTAGAAAGGGAGTTTGGGTGGCATTGATTTTAATAAAATTGATATGTTTTCTTATTCTTATAAGATTAAGGAGTATGTTATAGAAGATAACTACTATAAGTATAATCATAAGGAAGGAAACAAGTAATCAATGGGATTGGAAGGATTCACATCCATGTCATTTAAGAAGTCATGGGTGTGCAAGTAATATTCATCATTTCCCAAGACACCAGTTACATAGTCATTTAGTAAATCATCTTTGTTACACGAGGAGAGTTATAATATTAATAAAGAATATAAACAGAAATAAAAATCATAACATCATGCCATAGTTGAAACCATGGTAACTGTTGTTCATGATATTTTCCCAATTAATAATGTCTTGAGAGGATATATGAATCATAGATTCTCATCACCCCTAATTTACTAAAAGAATGAAAATTGATT
Source organism: Viscum album (assembly GCA_963277665.1). NCBI lineage: Eukaryota > Viridiplantae > Streptophyta > Magnoliopsida > Santalales > Viscaceae > Viscum > Viscum album. Next base: position 131,198,675 of record OY728163.1, read on the forward strand.
ATGAAATTTTTTGAAAGGACGTGGTGAATAAACCAATAAGTAATATTATATGGAAATAAATCTATCACTATAGGACTTATATAAAGTCAAAAATACAAGTGACCCTTAGGGACTCAATAGAGAACTTTATCAGTGCTTTCTAAAACAGTATGATTTCATTTTTCTAGAGTTCGACACCGATTATTTCTCAATTGATAACTTTACATATGTATTAAATTAAATAGAATATAGGCTTAATAAAAACCTATGACACTATTTGGAACTCGAGATAAAGAATCTAGAATGTGAATATTGATATGTTTCTCTTACCTTGAACTTTTAATGGCTCTGTTGATTTAGTATTTTTGTCTTGAGTGTTTTTTTTGGTTTTTGTGATGTTTGTTTTTTATGATGCGTCTTAATTTGGGTAAATGGATATAGATTTCACACTTAACCCAAAAGGTGTTTTGTTTATGAAACGAAATAAAAATGGATTTAAAGGCAGGGTAGGATATGTTGGTTCCATTATAAGTGAGATGAAACTAATTAAATAAGTCAATAAAGGATTTATCCCTTTAAGTTAATGGAAGATGGAATCGTTGGCTCTTTAATTGAAGTGTAACTACCTAATTAAATCCATGAACAAGGTAGTTCATATACGAGTTTATCTTAGATAGTAAAAGACATATAAATCAATTATATAGGTTGATGACCCAAAGTATTCAATCCACTTGATGAGATATTAGTATAAATTAATTATATTACACAGAAAGCATTTGAAGGAGGTTATTTTCATTGAAATATTAATTTCTTTATCTATGGATTTCTTAACATATTTCTATAAAATGATCTTGGAGTTTAGTATATTTTACCTAATCCTACTATGAAAGTGGCATATAGGTTCACACACTATGTATATCCATAATATTGATTAAATTCTATTTTACATTTAGAATAAATATTATTCTCATCTTATGGAATAATAATTATTAAAGATAAGTTAATCATATATATTTAGTTACAAAATATATTCTATTTTAGAAAATATGTGAGTTCATATATCCTTATTAACGAGTTTGGTGAATATTATATTTATTTATATTTTGTTTATTATTCAAAAGGTAATAAATGAATATCTATTTATTCACGAGTTTAGAGAATATATATATTTATATATATATAAATTTATTTATTTACTTAGCTAAAAATCAAATAAATAGTTATTTAAAATTTTAGGGAATATAATATTTATTTATTTATTGAATGAATATTATAATTATTTTTATTTATTTAAATAAATATTTACTATTAAAGGTTTGAGAAACGTCAAGGTTGATTGATATGCCATTTTAAATGGGACAATGGAGAATATATATTAATCTAGTATTTTATATCATATCATGAGAATATATTATTATTATTATTATTATTATTTGATATGGTCTTTTCTTATAGTAATAAATTAGATAAAGGGACTATGTTCAATTATTAATTATTTATTCCTAAGAGTAAATTCCTGATTATAACATTTGTGTGGGATGAATGGTCTTTCACAGAAAATACTCTCGGGAGATTCTCTCAAGATATTAAGAGAACATAATTCTCCTACCTCTCAAGAATGATAGAATAAGAGATATTATTTTCTTTTGATCAATGAAGAATGAAACATGTCACTTTGTTCCTCTATTCTATCACCTAGAATACCAAGATCAATACTCTGATATTCTTGGAGTATGTGTGGAAACATCTAGAGTAATTATATTTTCAATTATTACACATAACAAAAATATGATAAGAGTAAAAACTAGATGGATTAATGAATAAGAATAATTATAAATCAAAAATAATTATTGTTTTCAATTCATTAAAAGTAATATATATTAAAAATATCCAATCTATGAATAATCTATAGTTACATTCATCAAGTTCATCTAATTTATCTATTGAAACTAACAAAAAACATTGTTCAGAACTAACTCAAACTCTTCTATTGTTAAGAATTCCAAATTTTATTTAAAAATTATTAGATGTATCAGAAGTGATTAAATCCATTTCACAAGATTACCCATGTAATAAATATGAAACCATAATGAAACTATAAATGAAGAAACTAATGTAAAAGAAGTACCTTACACTAATTATTCCTCTATAATGACTTGATCTTCATCAGATATATCTAATAAAGATGAAAGGAGTAAAAAAAAGTCCTTAAACCTTCATTTGCATCTATAGGATATACGAAATCACAAATTAAATGTGCAGAACTCTTCTACACCCATGGTTTTCTAGGTCCTCATTGTTCCAAGGAGGGGTAAGATGAGATCTCACTGGGTCTAGGAGATTTGGAAATTAATACGGAATTACTCACACACACTAACATCTCAGGGTAGTGACTTTATATATCTTTTAAGGATTCTCTTTAGGTGTTATCAAATTAAATCATTCATTATTACACTTGAGTTAATTCCTTTGATAGTACATGCATCACTTGTATGAATGCAACTCCTCACTCACATTTCATTTTAGGAAATTGTTTTCAAATGAAATATTTGGTTGATTACGTCCTTAAATGACAATATATAACATTTAGTATCCAATGATATAATACCAATTTCATTCTCGAAGACTAGTTACATCTTATACATGTTGTATAACTATTTTATATATAGTTAAATACATCCCATGCATATGGATTTAGGGAATATATTCACTAAATCATAAAATATTTTTTTACATCTTACCTTATATTGTTTCATTTACAATAACATATGAAACCAAATTCAAAAACCTTTAAATATCTTCTATTTTTTTTAAATATATTTTTAACTTCATTTATTATTACATTATATGAAATAATTTGTGAATAACTATCCAATGCTATTTTTTATTAACTCAAAAACACTTTTAGAAAATATCTCTGAGTCAAAACAAATCCCCACTTGGTTAACCACAATGTGTGAACCTATTGTCCTTTATAGCATTGATAAAAAATATAAATAATTCGACCTATATATTTAATCAAAGAGTTGCCTCTAGAAAAGAATAATTACTTCTCAAGAAATAATGGGATCAGGTGTGACCTATATCAACAACATGTATCTTTGTACCTATGTACACCAGTTTTCATCATATGAAAACATATGTTTACATATTTTATTGTTGTTTAAGAAATTGAGTGACCTCAAGACATGAAGCATGTCCATCCTATTCTGCCTACTCATATCTTCTTTATTCTAATATAATAGATTAACATAGCCGATGAATACATCACATGTTATTCATATTCATGGAGAATCACATCACATAACCCGTATCCCGCTAGATATAAAATATCTAGGTTTGGTTTCACACTCTCATAGTATATCTCAATCAACGGCCCAGATTTCATACTCATTATACGAGATGAAAAATATCATATTAGTTAATCAAAAACTGACCTATTAATCAAAAACATACCAACCATTCTTTGTTTATCTAAGTAATCATATATAATTTCATAAGTAGGGTATTAAAGAATGAAGGTTATCATGCTAGGTATCTCTCCAATATTAGGTAATGGGGTCCAATGTATGAAACATGGACCCCTAGTATAAAATATACATATCTATAACACTCCATGTGGTTTACTTAATGAATCATATAGTGCACAAAAACTATATTTTATTCCTAATTATTATATTATAGATCTTTATAAAAGAATACTACTCATTATAAACTTAATATTTCATCAAAACCTATAATAATACATGACGAAGATCAGTTAGGGATAACTCAAAGTCCCACGTTGAGAGGTCAATTATCATTTAACTTTATGAAATATATATCTATAGATACATTTATTAAACTAACATGAAAGAATGATAATGTGTAGAAATCCTATAATAGGATATATTTTATATCCTTATAACTCTTTTAAGAATATTCAATAAACCCAACATAATTGACTATCTATCATATAATATATGTGAAGTGCACTGTGTTGCATTTGTTGTCAATGAGGCATCATTTGTTGTCAATGAGGCATGAAGTTGTCTTGGAATGAATGGAAGTCAAGGAATGTCAAGATGTGAATGACAAAGGTTGTGATGGTGTTGGTGGTGAAGGAGAATGGACATGGTACTAAGAGGCATGTCACTTAGGAGATTCACTAAGTGGTATTGGAAATTGTGTTTGAAACATTCTCCATGAACATCTGATGATTGTTGAGCTGTTCTTTAAGTTCTAAGAACTTGTATCAACTGGATACAAAGTCACAACAATGTTTGAAGACCATGCATTGTATTGACAATGCATGAGGAGATGAAGCAACGAGATCCATCCACAACTTCTAAGTGGATGAAGTGGATTAAAGAAGTCCATGTACTAACTCTTAGTGCATGTGAATTGGAAGAAGATCCAATTTGATCTCTAATTAGATCAATGAAGAACGTTGAAGAATCTATTTAACTAAGGAGCTCAGTTGATGAAGAAGAACCTTCAAGAATTTCCATTTTTTAAGTGATAAATAAATCTTGAGGATGAATGGAGGAATTCTTAAGAAGAAGAAGAAAAATGTTGAAGAAGAATGGCTTGGCATTTAGAATGGGCATTTTTCATATGGAGTACTTTGTTTTTTGACAAAGTAACATTCTGACCCTTTGCCAAAAATATGGCCAGCCAAGGCACCTTGGGGGTTCAACCCCAAGGCATGGGCACTAGGGCACCACGCCCGGGGGAACCCGTGGGGCGAGCCCAGGGCAGCAGGACGCACCCAAGACACCGCAGAGGTGCTGGGGCACGCCCGGAGGAGCGCATGGTGGGCGCATAGCGCACCCGTGTGTGCATAGTGGGCGCTAGGAGCGCGCCCGCAGGGAGCAGAGTGGGCGCAGAGCGCGCCCGCAGAGAGAACCCGGTGCGGGGCGGCACCGGGAGGGGAGAAGTGCAACTGAGCGTTGAGAGGGGAGAGGATCTTTGATAAAGCGCGGAAAAACCGCGCCCCGTTTCGATGTGGGACGCGGAAAAATTCCCGGGAGCGAATCCCAGCCGCTCATCTGATCTCGCGGACGATCGGCGCCGCTCATCTAATCCGCCGCGCCCCCGATCTGATCCAAGCCGTCGAAGCCTTTTTGATCACCGCATCCGACGGCTGAGAGCTCGTCTCCTTCGTTGAGCTTAACCGAGGCTCGACCGAGGCACCCGCGAAGCCGCCAATGAACCAGAGGCTACCCGAGGCCGGTTTTCGAGTTCCCGGCCACCTCTGAAGGATCTAAGACGTCCATCCGACTCGTCTGGACCTACTGAACCGATCCATGCTTAAAAATACACATGCATGCAATGTTTGGGAGATTTCGAACAAGGCCGAGGCAAAACGAAGTTGCCAAGGCTTCGGTGAGTTCGTGTTTTGCATGGGATTGAAGAGACGAAGACCGTGCATGCGTTCTAAGTCTCATGCACGTGGAGGAGAAAAAATAAATGGAACCCGCGTGAACAGAGAGAAGAAAACAAGATTTGAGGAAATCTTGAAATCCCGAAATCTTCGGGAGATTAAAAGATATCCCACGCGGAAGTCTTGAGGATTCTCTGTCTATAAAAGGAGAGGCTGAGACCTCATTGTTGCTTGCTGAATTTTTGAGAAGTCCCGCGAGTGCCTTGCCTCGTGAAGAACAGCCTGCGCGCTCCCTGTGCAGTAGTGAAGCCCGGAGCCACCCCTTGGCTCCGTGAGATCCTTTTTCTCACTTCTTGTGCAAAAGAAGAAGGAGGAAAGGCAACACGACCTTGCGCGCCCCCCTCTGTGCACCGCGCCCCCTTGCGCGGTTTGCACTTGCGCGCCCGCGGTGCCTTGCACCCGTGGCTTGCGCGGCCATTGTGGCTTGAGCCTTGCGCGGCACGGCTCTTACCTTGTGCACCCAAGCCTTGTGTGGCTGTTGAAAACAAGTGAAGGCCGATACCCTTTTGCTTGTGTTCCAAGTGAAGGAAGAGCACCTCGGGCAGTTGATGTGTCAATTGGAGAAGAACCCGAGGGCCTTAGTGCTTATGTGCTAAACAAGAAGACCCGAGCCCTTGCACCCTTTGAGTGCAAAGTGAAGAAGAAGAACCTACGGGGGTTGTGTGTGCAAGACAAGATGAAGACCACACATTTGTGTGTGTGCAAAGGAGGAAGGCCATTACATACCTACGGCTTGTGTGTGCAAGTGGAGGCCGAGACTACACATTGTGTGTGTTTAAGAATTGGAGAAGGCCGTAACCATGTGTGTGCAAGAAAAGTGAACAAGAAGCCTAGCCTTGTGTGTGTGCCAAATTGAAGAACACACTTTGTGTGTGCTAAGTACCCTACGGGCAGTGGGTGTGAGCAAGACAAGGCCAATCTATTGTGTGTGCAAATTGTTTGTGCATACTTGAACTAAACAAGAAGAGGCCGTAGCCTTGTGGTTGTGCACACTTGAAGATTAAAAGAGAAAAACAAAGTGTGTGTGCAAAGTGGAAGAGTGCAAGAAGGGAAGAAGGCCATAGGCATTTGTGTGTGCAAAAGAACTAAAAGGCCGAACCTTAGTGTGTGTGTGAAAACCAAAGTGTGTACACACTATGAAGAAGAGAAGACATCCACACTAGTGTATAACACACATTTATGTGTGTAATCAAAAGAGAATAAAGTGTATGGTGTTCAAGGAGTTGGTGTGTGCTCAAAGAATATACCCTTTGAGGGTTTATTGCACCAAGAGGAGAAAGAGGAGAGTGCATGCTTGCATGTATGCACATGCACACGTGAACAAAGACAAATCTGGTTGTGTGCATCTGAGTTGTCCAAGACAGAAGATCTTGAAGAATTGAGAAGGCCATGCTATCAGTGCATGAGGATGAAGAGCTGCCATGCACTCAGTGCATGAAGTTGAGGTGAACTGAGACTGGACCAGACTGAAGTTAAAGACATCATTTGTCTGAGTATTTAGTAGTTGGAGAGAAGCCAGGTCATCCTTAGAAGAAGGTGATAAAGCCTGAGCAAGACGAGAAGACCTGATCATCACAAGTGATCAGAGGTACAGAGCAAGGCCAGCAGCCTTTATCCCAGGCTGCTGAAGTTACTTGAAGAAGCTTAAAGTGAAGAAGAGCTACTCGTGTGACTCGAGGAGCCAGGAGAAGACCCTATGGGACTCAGGGAGAAGAAGTCTTCAGTGGGATTCTGGAGCAGGCCAGTGGGACTCTGGTAACACTGTGTGAAGCAGTATAAAGACCCTCCTGTGGGACTCAGGAGAGATACAGTGGGACTCTGTATCGACCATTGTAATACTAACCGATTATAATGGGAGAATCCATGCTGGGAGAGCATGGCAAGGATGTAGGCCTTTGGTGCCGAACCTTGTAAATCCTTGTGTCCAGTGCCTTCACATTTGCTGCATCATTCGTGGAAAGGTGAGAGATACAAGAAGAGTGGATCGAGGCTTTAACCAGCCATAGAGGTTTAATTGATAAAGAATCAATTAGTAAAAAGTTTTAAGGGATCACTGATTCACCCCCTCCCCCTCTCAGTGATTCACACTGATCTGGGCACTTCAATTGGTATTAGAGGGAGGTTACCTCTAAAAGATCCAAGGGAGTCTTTATAGAGTGCAGATTTGAGGAAATGAGTGACCAGCCTCAAATGGAGATATCTGCCAAGACTCAGAAAAATAGAAAGAAGAAACAGGCAAAGAAGACGAGGAAGAAGGTTGTTGCAATCAGAGAAACTCATTCTATGGAAAGAAATGTGGAAGTCACATCAGATGACAATTCCTTTTATCATTCTTCTGATGAAGCCTGCTCTAGCTGTGATGAAGTTGGAAGGAACAATGATATTCTAAATGCAATCAAATATCTTCAGAAGAGAGTCCCCAAGGAAGTTGCAATGTGTATAGCTACAGGCCTCCTTGATCTTCAAGAAGAAAAATTACAGCTAGAAGATGAAGCCAATTCTCTGGAAGTCCAATTGGCTAAAAGGGTTGGCATAACCAACACTCTCAGAAAGCTGGTAAATGCCAAAGATGAAATAGTATCTCTTTGCAATGAAAGATATGAAGACACTGCTGAAGAATTGCAAAGAAGCCTTTCTGAGAATGAATTCTTTAAGATAATGATCAAAGATGTTTACCATGAACTGGAGAAGAGGCATAGAGTATCAATGGTTGTTAAAGATTCTCAACTTTAAGACAAAGTAAAAAGGGTGAAGGAGCTTGACAACTCATTGCTTGAATTACAGAAGGTGCATGAAGACCAGATGAAACAACTGGTGGAGAATTGGGAAGGAAAGCTAAGAACTGTTGAGGATGAGAAGAACTCCCTTAACATGAAATGCTTAGAATTAGAGGTGATATTGAAAAATCAGCAATCACCCAAAGCCAAAGCCTCCTAGACAACTGGAAGAAGAAATGTTGCTACTCAAGTGTGCTTTGAGAAGGATGATTCTAAAAGAAAGACATCCTCTAATGAAAGGGCAACAACTTCTAAAAAGAAGGTACCATCCATCCCATCTTGTACTCATGTTTCTAAATGTGTTTCCACAAAAAGTGCAGGATGGAAAAATAATTCCAAACAAGTATGGATGAAGGCAGTAAAGAAGCAGAGCTCTCCTGAAACAGCACAACAGGTCATGAAGAGTACCCTACAATCAGAAGGACTGAAGAGGTCTAGATTCGTGGGACAATGCTGGTGTTGTAACAAGTATGGGCATTGTGAAAAGGATTGTTGGTACAATCCACTGAATGTCAAAGCACAAAGGAAGCCCATGCCAAGGGGGAGCAAGCCAGAAGAAAAGAAGCAGCATCCACAGGTCCAGAGACATCTGTTTACTGCAAATAGATTTGGATTACTTGACAACATCTGGGATGATTGCACAAGTGGTCAAATAGATACATGTCAATCTCCAACTGTATCCAGAGCTCAAAAGAAGAAAAGATCACAGAACCTGGCTCAGAAAGAATCCTTGGGAAGCAAGAAGAAAGTTGACAATGCTCCCAATAAGATTATGAAAAAGGAAGAGAAGTCCTTGGAATTCAAATCCAAGAAGGGTGATGCATCCAGAAGGACCACCAAGAAATGCTTCTACTGTGGAAAGAAAGGACACATCATGGACCTTTGTAAAGAATCCATGAAATTAAATAGAAGCAGACTGGACTCAAAAAGACAATCAATCCAGAAGAAGAAGAAGGGATTGATTGAAAATAAGTTACCTAAGAGAGGTAGCTTAGCAGCATCCAAAGAACCATGTGGAACTTCCAAAACTGAGGCCACTCTTCCAAATGATTTACTTGTCATATGGCCACATCAGTTGCAACTTGCCAGAGAACTACAAAGAGTTGAAGATGAAGCTCTGACAATTGCTAAAGCAAAAGGGAAGAAGAAGGTTTCACATGAAGATGTTTTGAGAACCACACCAGCACAATCATCAATGAAGATCAAATGTGCAAGTGTGAAGACTGGTGAAAATGGGACATCTCGGTTGAGAGAATCTTCTCAACCTTGTTGTTCACATTGATGAACCAAGGAGGTTCCATCTTATTCCCTTATACTATTGGTATTTACATGTGCTGACATTGCAGGGAATTGAAGATGATGGTCATTCTCATCTGGAGGATGGTTTGGACAGAATGGAGTGCACCCCTTGAGGGGGAGCAAATCTGCAGAAGATGATGTTCTGAGATTAATATCATCTTAAGAAAATGGATGAATGGGGGAGATTTATCTTTTCACCTGAACTTTCTAATGAGTTTTGTGAAGTATGTGCAGGATTTAGCAATTCATTGTTATATCTGAAAAATTTCAAGCCCCTTGAAGCATGATCTCACATGTGTAGTGAAATGTGGACAGCATTGAAATATCTTGGTTATCTCACTCTTGTTTTCTACATCGGGTTAGCCCAAGTAGACTTAGAGTTGATTTACTAAAAGGTTCTTTTCTAAAGAAGAACATGTGGCATCATCCCTCTCTTAGTGATTTTCAAGAAGATTCTATTCAATGAGAGGAAGATATTTTTGAAAGTGAACCACACCACACCTTTGCATTTGATTGCCAATAAGGGGGAGAAAATATTGGCACACATATTGACCCATTAATATGTGCTGAAGTAGTGTATTGACAACAAATACAAAGGGGGAGATTGAAGTGCAATGTGTTGCATTTGTTGTCAATGAGGCATCATTTGTTGTCAATGAGGCATGAAGTTGTCTTGGAATGAATGGAAGTCAAGGAATGTCAAGATTTGAATGACAAAGGTTGTGATGGTGTTGGTGGTGAAGGAGAATGGACATGGTACTAAGAGTAATGTCACTTAGGAGATTCACTAAGTGGTATTGGAAATTGTGGTTGAAACATTCTCCATGAACATCTGACGATTGTTGAGCTGTTCTTTAAGTTCTAAGAACTTGTATCAACTGGATACAAAGTCACAACAATGTTTGAAGACCATGCATTGTATTGACAATGCATGAGGAGATGAAGCAACGAGATCCATCCACAACTTCTAAGTGGATGAAGTGGATTAAAGAAGTCCATGTACTAACTCTTAGTGCATGTGAATTGGAAGAAGATCCAATTTGATCTCTGATTAGATCAATGAAGAACGTTGAAGAATCTATTTAACTAAGGAGCTCGGTTGATGAAGAAGAACCTTCAAGAATTTCCATTTTTTAAGTGATAAATAAATCTTGAGGATGAACGGAGGAATTCTTAAGAAGAAGAAGAAAAATGTTGAAGAAGAATGGCTTGGCATTTAGAATGGGCATTTTTCATATGGAGTACTTTGTTTTTTGACAAAGTAACATTCTGACCCTTTGCCAAAAATATGGCCAGCCAAGGCACCTTGGGGGTTCAACCCCAACGCATGGGCACTAGGGCACCACGCCCGGGGGAACCCGTGGGGTGAGCCCAGGGCGGCAGGACGCACCCAAGACACCGCAGAGGTGCTGGGGCACGCCCGGAGGAGCGCATGGCGGGCGCATAGCGCGCCCGTGTGTGCATAGTGGGCGCTAGGAGAGCGCCCGCAGGGAGCAGAGTGGGCGCAGAGCGCGCCCGCAGAGAGAACCCGGTGCGGGGCGGCACCGGGAGGGGAGAAGTGCAACTGAGCGTTGAGCGGGGAGAGGATCTTTGATAAAGCGCGGAAAAACCGCGCCCCGTTTCGATGTGGGATGCGGAAAAATTCCCGGGAGCGAATCCCAGCCGCTCATCTGATCTCGCGGACGATCGGCACCGCTCATCTAATCCGTCGCGCCCCCGATCTGATCCAAGCCGTCGAAGCCTTTTTTATCACCGCATCCGACGGCCGAGAGCTCGTCTCCTTCATTGAGATTAACCGAGGCTCGACCGAGGCACCCGCGAAGCCGCCGATGAACCAGAGGCTACCCGAGGCCGGTTTTCGAGTTCCCGGCCACCTCTGAAGGATCTAAGACGTCCATCCGACTCGTCTAGACCTACTGAACCGATCCATGCTTAAAAATACACATGCATGCAATGTTTGGGAGATTTCGAACAAGTCCGAGGCAAAACGAAGTTGCCGAGGCTTCGGTGAGTTCGTGTTTTGCTTGGGATTGAAGAGACGAAGACCGTGCGTGCGTTCTAAGTCGCATGCAAGTGGAGGAGAAAAAATAAATGGAACCCGCGTGAACAGAGAGAAGAAAACAAGATTTGAGGAAATCTTGAAATCCCGAAATCTTCGGGAGATTAAAAGATATCCCACGCGGAAGTCTTGAGGATTCTCTGCCTATAAAAGGAGAGGCCGAGACCTCATTGTTGCTTGCTGAATTTTTGAGAAGTCCCACGAGTGCCTTGCCTCGTGAAGAACAGCCTGTGCGCTCCCTGCGCGGCAGTGAAGCCCGGAGCCACCCCTTGGCTCCGTGAGATCCTTTTGCTCACTTCTTGTGCAAAAGAAGAAGGAGGAAGGGCAACGCGACCTTGCGCGCCCCCCTCTGTGCACTGCGCCCCCTTGCGCGGTTTGCACTTGCGCGCCCGCGGTGCCGTGCACCCGTGGCTTGCGCGGCCCTTGTGGCTTGAGCCTTGCGCGGCACGGCTCTTACCTTGTGCACCCAAGCCTTGTGTGGCTGTTGAAAACAAGTGAAGGCCGAGACCCTTTTGCTTGTGTGCCAAGTGAAGGAAGAGCACCTCGGGCAGTTGATGTGTCAATTGGAGAAGAACCCGAGGGCCTTAGTGCTTATGTGCTAAACAAGAAGACCCAAGCCCTTGCACCCTTTGAGTGAAAAGTGAAGAAGAAGAACCTACGGGGGTTGTGTGTGCAAGACAAGAGGAAGACCACACATTTGTGTGTGTGCAAAGGAGGAAGGCCATTACATACCTACGGCTTGTGTGTGCAAGTGGACGCCGAGACTACACATTGTGTGTGTTTAAGAATTGGAGAAGGCCGTAACCATGTGTGTGAAAGAAAAGTGAACAAGAAGCCTAGCCTTGTGTGTGTACCAAATTGAATAACACACTTTGTGTGTGCTAAGTACCCTACGGGCAGTGGGTGTGAGCAAGACAAGGCCAAGCTATTGCGTGTGCAAATTGTTTGTGCATACTTGAACTAAACAAGAAGAGGCCGTAGCCTTGTGGTTGTGCACACTTGAAGATTAAAAGAGAAAAACAAAGTGTGTGTGCAATGTGGAAGAGTGCAAGAAGGGAAGAATGCCATAGGCATTTGTGTGTGCAAAAGAACTAAAAGGCCGAACCTTAGTGTGTGTGTGAAAACCAAAGTGTGTACACACTAAGAAGAAGAGAAGACATCCACACTAGTGTATAACACACATTTATGTGTGTAATCAAAAGAGAATAAAGTGTATGGTGTTCAAGGAGTTGGTGTGTGCTTAAATAATATACCCTTTGAGGGTTTATTGCACCAAGAGGAGAAAGAGGAGAGTGCATGCTTGCATGTATGCACATGCACACGTGAACAAAGACAAATCTGGTTGTGTGCATCTGAGTTGTCCAAGACAGAAGATCTTGAAGAATTGAGAAGGCCATGCTATCAGTGCATGAGGATGAAGAGCTGCCATGCACTCAGTGCATGAAGTTGAGGTGAACTGAGACTGGACCAGACTGAAGTTAAAGACATCATTTGTCTGAGTATTCAGTAGTTGGAGAGAAGCCAGGTCATCCTTAGAAGAAGGTGATAAAACCTGAGCAAGACGAGAAGACCTGATCATCACAAGTGATCAGAGGTACAGAGCAAGGCCAGAAGCCTTTATCCCAGGCTGCTGAAGTTACTTGAAGAAGCTTAAAGTGAAGAAGAGCTACTCGTGTGACTCGAGGAGCCAGGAGAAGACCCTGTGGGACTCAGGGAGAAGAAGTCTTCAGTGGGATTCTGGAGCAGGCCAGTGGGACTCTGGTAACACTGTGTGAAGCAGTATAAAGACCCTCCTGTGGGACTCAGGAGAGATACAGTGGGACTCTATATCGACCATTGTAATACTAACCGATTATAATGGGAGAATCCATGCTGGGAGAGCATGGCAAGGATGTAGGCCTTTGGTGCCGAACCTTGTAAATCCTTGTGTCCAGTGCCTTTACATTTACTGCATCATTCGTGGAAAGGTGAGAGATACAAGAAGAGTGGATCGAGGCTTTAACCAGACATAGAGGTTTAATTGATAAAGAATCAATTAGTAAAAAGTTTTAAGGGATCACTGATTCACCCCCTCCCCCTCTCAGTGATTCACACTGATCTGGGCACTTCAATATGATAAGAAACCATATCATCCATAGGTATTTTTTACTTTTAGGGGGTTTTGTTAACTCATTACATCATATGTAATTCCTATCATATCTCTAACTGATCATATAATAAAACCATTACACTAAATTTTTGTGATTAAAATCTATAATGAAAAAAATTGAATAGTGGTGATATTTTGGAATCATATTTCAAATATTCAACTTCTTGAACATATTCAAAACACCTTAATTTCATAACATAAAATGTTATGATTTCATCCTTTATTTTTTACTTATAAATCATTATAATTTCATCATCATCATCCTTGAAACCTTATTCCAATAAACTTTCTCTGTGAAATAATGTAACTACTTACATTATTGTTCACTAGTATATCTTAAACTCTTTGGAATGGGCCTAAAACTTAGTATTTTAAGGGTTTTAATATCACCATATTATCTCATTTTATTCCCTTTTATGTATTCATGATTCTAGTGATTTATTTAAGAATCATATTTCCCCACAAAATCAAAATGTTCATCCCATATTGATGTGTAACTCTTAACACAACCAACAAGTTTGTGTTACTCACCCAAAAATTGAAGTCAAGTGTATTAATAAATATATGAATGTACCATATGAATAAGGAACATGAAAGTTTCTTGTAAATTCATATATTTATATGAAACTGATAATCTATACATGAGTAAGTCAAAAATGATAGACAACCAACATTATTCACCTTTCTTGACAAGGCATAAGCCGCTAGGCTAGTAGGTTGTTCAAACCCATATCCCTCTCCCAGATGATACATTACTCAAGTTATAATTCAATTCATGATATCTATAACTCTTAATATGCACAAACTATATTCAAATAATAAATTAAACTTAATAACTCCAATTACAAACCATGGTCAAGGTAGATGAAAACTAAATTCATTATCGTATTTAGCATGTAATGCATAGCTCTATTTTATAAAATCATTTTGACATTTAAATTAAAACATGAACCATTCATAATATAATTATTTTATACTCATAAATAAAACATAGAATTTTTTTAAATAAATGTATCACTCAATTATTTAAACATAAGATAACCATTTATGAATTATTCATAAATTAATATCTAAATATGAACATTTTATATTTTATCTAACACATCATGGACATTCCATAATTTTGAATATACATAATTTTATTCATTTCAATATGAACTTAATCAAATTATTCATTATATGGAATATTTCTTTAAATACGAGATATTTAATGAATTATAAAAAAAATAATTCAATTCCTATTATCTAAATACTTTTACATAATTTAAATATCATATAACTAAATATTATTTAAAACAATATCATATCATTTCATCAAAAAAATTGATAAGGATAAAATAATAAACAATTTTAACTATTGAAAATTAATTAATTATGAACAATCCATAATATAAACTCTTTTATATTTTAACCTTGTTTTGTTAAATTATAAACTCTTTAAAAATTACTCTTATAACTTTTGATATAAATTTTTATATTAAAATTATAAAACTTGAAATATATGTTTGGAAAAGGTATTCTTAATATAAACACATAATAATAATTCATTATTTATATTAACTTTTTCTCAAAAAAATTAATTAACTAACCCAAAAAACTTTATAATTAATAAATTTATTAAAAAAAATATAGAAAATATCATTTTTCTATTATTTATAAACATTTTATAGAAACTTAAGTGTTAAAATAAAAAAAATAATCTTTATTCACTTTAAGGTTCACCATGACTTGTGTTATACAGTGTTGAAAAGACAGTGGCTATTTATATAGAAAACGGGAGACACTATAGTATGGAGAAAACCATATTATGAAGTTAAATTGAGAGATAAGAGATCTATCAAAAAAAAAGATCCACCTTGACCACATCTTGGTTAGGGATACTTGTTTCACCCAAGTTTAGTCTTAATTATGAATGAGCCCAAAATGGTTGAGATCACACCATAGTGAAAAATTGGTGGTAATTTTTCATGGGTAATAAACCATCTATGAGGTAGTGACTCAACAGATTTGTCTTAATGATGGAAAAATGATGACACTCTATTTTTACATGTTTTTTCATTTCTCATGAATGGTTTCAAAAACAAATAAACACATGGGTTGCTTTGATACCTCTTTTAGAGATTTGAAAAGTCTAAAATCAATTATTAGAGGCAATGGAAGAAATTAAATCCCTTTCTAGATATCACTCATGCATAAAATGTGAAACCACACTGAAACTATAAATTAATAAATTATTGTAAATCGAATACCTTAAATGAATGATGCCTATGTAACAAATTTTTCTTGATTGGATATGTTTGATGAAGATCAAGAGAGTGTAAACTAAAGGCCTCCCATCTATTGAGGTATCCAAAGGTGAAACTGAATCACACATCCTATGTGTGAGACTGTCCTTCACCCATGGTGGTGTTAAGGAAGAAGAATAAGATATATGACTAGGTTAGGGAGCATAAAATAAGCACAGATAATTACTCACACCAACGACAATCACATGTCAATGGTTTTATATATCTCTCCAGGATTATTCTTAAGTGGTATTTAATTAAACCATTCATTATAAAACATGATATAATTCCTTTTCTACTTCATGTATCATATACAAGAATAGTACTCATACCCCATGTTTCATATTATTAAATAGTTATTAAATGATAGATTCAGTGGAAGAAATCCTTAAACGATATAAGTTACCATTTAATTTCAAACAATCAAAGACCAATTACATTTTTGGAGACCACATCCATGTTATGAATGTTTTATTTCCACTATATGTAGCTAAATGAGTTTTATACATATGGATTTAGGTAATATATCTCCATAATATGATACACTTATGAACCTTCAAATGCACCACAAGACTTTTGTTTATATGTTTTTAGATTAGCAATATCAATATTAGATTTAATCCTTGAGATATTTTCTATTCTTTAATGATTAATGTGTCCAATTCATCGATTCTACAAGTTGTTTTTATATTCTACTATATTAATGAAATATTATATATTTGATATCTACTAGATAAATATTATTTTTTCCTCCATCCTTACATCGACTATTTTCCATTATTCCTTTTGATTAAAAATCCATTCCAGTTGAATTTCACTTCATGTTACATGTAAAAATGTTTGATTAAGCTTAAAATAATATGTCTAAACCCATCCACAATGCATACTTCCATGATTTTCAACTCATCTCTAGTAAGCCCCATCTTACAGTTTCCATTGATTGTTGGGGATCCATGATTTCCAAATCAAACCATTCGATCCACAAGTCCATTCATTTTATTTAAAAATACCATATTTTAGGTAATGCAGGATGAACACCTACTATCAAAAATATATTTTATGATGTTAGTGTTTTCCATAAGCATTATTTTATCCAACATAGGATTCTTCTTATTATCTTTTACTTCCATAAAAATCTTGGTTAAGTTGATATATAAGTGATTCTCTCCTCATTTCTATCATCCCAAATGGTGATTTAATATTCCTAGTCTTCTAAAGAAGATATTTTGTTTCCTTGTATGATTGAATTCATTGGAAAAAAATTTAAATATACTTGATCTTATAGTGGATTTAATTTTCTTCCTACTTTTCTGAAAATCACTAGCTTTATAACCAATATTAGAGAAATAAAATTATTATCCACAAAAAAATCGTCTATATGATAAAAAAATATGTTTTTCCCACCATTAATGGATTAAAATAACCTCCCCTTGTATATTGATTCTCACCATGTAAACATAAGTCATTTTGATCATTTGTAACAAAAAAATTGATATTTCATTAGGGGGAATATTTTTCCAATTGAATCAACATGTTTTATTCCACTAAATGGATTGTAGGTTTTTAAATAACCCATAATGATTGATAGTTGTAAGCAATATTTTTCTTTCCTTTATCCATTTCTCTAGATATTTTAGTTTTTGAAGATTAATCTTCAAATATATTTCTAATTTTCCCATGTTATTGAACCATTAATAACCCAAACACTTTTTAGAAATCTTCATAACTCTTTTAGTTTTATATTTTATTTATTTTTCTAAAACATCCCTTATAGAATTTTCTTTTTAGAGCATCCATATTTAATTTCAACTTTAAACTTTTTATTTATTTTATCTACTTATTTTTCACGTGATTAAATATTTTTTATATTCTATTCAATATAATCATTAATTTCATTGATCACCTAAAATTGTTCTTAAATTTTTAGCTTAAAATTAATAACCTCTCAAATTTTTTCTTATGTAGTGTATTTATATTATATAAACTTATCTTATTGATTAATTATAGAAACAATTTTATCAATAAGTTCCATGGAATCCTTCAATAATCCACCTGTATTCATATTCTTCATCCTTTGTATATCCAACTCTTTAAAAATACCTTCATGTTCAACTTTGAGATTAATATATCCTCTGGGTTGACCAACTTCTTCATTTTTAGATTGTGATTTCTCAATTGTTTCCTTCACAACATCCAAAAAATATTCTTTGAATTCATTTTTACCTTTTATAGAACAAAATTCATAATTTATTTTTTTTGGATTAATTTTTATATTTGATTTTTATTCAAAGTGAATAATTTATTTTTCAATTTTTTATTATTCACAAAATTACCTCCATCAAACCACCTTGGGAACCTCGTTTTAATATGATCAACCTTTCCATACTTGAAATAAGACAATATTAACTTTCCAATAAATCATTATTTTTCTCACATAGAATTTATTACAATGAGTGAGATGAATTCATCACACACATATTCTTTTCCATATTTACCATTATTGATTACAAAATTATACATTTCATTGAATTTCATATGCTTGTATGAATTTTTTATCATCCCTTTTTTCTATACATTCATTGAGTAAGCTACGATAATACATTCAAAACTAAAAATACCTTAAAATAATTTAGTGGACTTTATCAATTCTTTTAATAAGTGTTAATAAGGTTGCCTTTATCAGTTCTAAATTCGTGTGCATATAAAAGTCCTTTTTTATCAATATTTGTTTTAGTGTTAATAAAGATGGCTACACTAGTGACTTATTTAAATTATACTAAAATATCACTGAAAAAGATGTTATCTCAAACATTTTAGAATTTTTAATCGGTATCCCTATACCTAAAGAAATTTATGGATCCAATAGTTCTTAATATTTTTAATCCCTATAGATTATGTGACATCTTGCATATTAATCTCTCTACCTTTATCAATAGTGTTTTCTCTAATATTTTGGATAATAGGTTGCAATCTATCATCCAAAAAATTTTAATTAAGGACCAATCCTATTTCAGGAAAGAGAGATAAATTATAGAAAAAATTATCTAAGTTATATAAATTATTAATGAACTAGATAATAAGGTGATAATATCTAATATTTATTTCAAACATGATATAAAAATGGCCACTGATATATTATGTTTCCTTTTTTATACATGAATCTAGTTAAATATTGTTTTTATAACAAATACCATCATCTTCCAATAAAAAACCTTACATATTACTTTATTTAAAATATATTTAGTAAAAATATTTATGTATTATTTCATACTAGAATAAATTTTAATCATGGGGACCCCATATCATCTTATTTATTCAATATAGATTTTTATTTATTCAATAGGAACATTAAAAATATTTTTAATATGGTCCCATAAAGCCTTACATTATTCATAGAGGACTTGAAACACTTTATCATGTATCCCTTATCTATGAACTTATTTTTTATCAATGGAAAAACTTATTCCATTATAGTTTATAATTTCTTCCTCTAATGGTACCAATTTTCTTCAGGCTAGTTACTCAAGCATAACAAAATCTCTATTATGGTGGGTAAAACAAAAAACTCTCTATAAGTAAATATGGTTGTATGGTTTCATTTTTATAAGGGTAATTAAAATTACTCTCCACTACCTAAATATTTATATATATAATGATATTGGTAGGATCAATCCCTTCTCCCATGTTGGATTCTTTTGCCTCCAGTTTCTCATTCTAAGAAGGAAAAGTATAAAAAATGAGAGGAAGACTCATGCTCATCAAACATGTATTATTTTATATCCTTATGAACCATGTATTTATATAAAATCGTATTAAGGATACAATTAATATTATGGAATGTATCATAACTAATTTATTATATGGATCATCCACCCCTTCAAACAATTACCACCATCTATTTAGGAATAAAATATGAAAATATATTGATAAAGGTGGCTGGGCTATTAAATATTTACAATATTTATAGTATGTTTATTAAATAAATACATTATAGTATTGGAAATAAAGATATTATATCTAGTTGTCCTTAATTTGATATACGTACCAAATATATGAAATCATTTCCTTTAAACATACTAACTCATCTCTTGGTAAAAATAATTATCTTAGTGATTGATATTGATTATAACATTGTATCCACCAACTATGATGGTTTTATTAGTTGGAAATAATATTCCAAGGGGATTTTCCATTTCAAATATACCTAAATTATTTAATGTTATATGGGTTTATACTTATTTCCTTTTAAACAAATCTATAATTCCAAACAGAACCTCAAAATAAGAATATTTGTATGGATACACCTCCATAATTATCATCCATTTTTACAAATCTTGGGAAGATTAAGTACTAAATAGTATATTAGATGCCCTTATTTAAAAAAATCATGATATTTACCATATAAAATTTCTTTAAACTCCCCTAAAATTAGTAGAATATGTATTTGTTTCATCAATATTCATTATTTCTGGTCTCATTCTACCAATTTTATTCATTAAATTTTCTTCTCATAGTGGTTGAGAAGTATCAATTCTTTAATGGGGGAATTATTTTTTTCCTTTCTTACTAGATTTATTGCATGGAAGATCAAGAAATATTATAATAATTCCCTTTTTTATGATTATATTATTCCTTATAAATGTATTAAATTTAAAACCATTTATTGTACTTATCAATGGAGTTGTGGGTCCAACATTTATTCTCTCCCTATTTCTATTACCAATATTCTATTTAATGCTAATTTGTTTGCTTGTGTCCCTTATCCAAATATGAATATTGATATCAATCTCTTATATAACTCCTAATATTGGTTTTAATCTCAATATAAATGAATATTTTAAAAAAATTATATTGTATGTGGTGTAGTGATGAGAAAATATTGAAGTGTTTTTATAGAATCCTACTCTTTCCCTATTTCTAATTTTTTAGGTTTTATAGTAGAGTCAAAAATTATTCAAGGAACATATAAGGGATGGTCAAGAAATGATTATTAGAGTTTTTTGCTAAATATTATGGAAATAATATGGTTAATTTAATTAATTCCATTAAATATTCTACCTCACTCATCATTCATCTACTGGCCTGAATGAATTTTCATAATCTCGAGATCTAACACTGCTACCATGAAAAAAACTAGGTAGTTTACAATATCGTAAAGATGTGTATCTAAGTTAATTCTTTCCCTCTATACTTGAACTTAATTTATAATCCCTCCTTTTTTAGAGATATTAGCTATCATGATAAACATGATAAATAATTTCTTCATAGTCCAATAAAGTGATCTCATTTATCATAAAAAAATATGCATATGTGTGTGTGTATTCAAATTTAATTTAAATAATTATCACATATATATATACTCATATAATATAGATATATCAATTATTATATTTAAAACATTATAATATGAAAAATATTAATTTAATTTTAAATATAAAATAATTGAAATTTTGAAGGTTAAAATATATATCATAGAAATTTAAATTTATTATTTATTATTTATAAATTAATTATATTTTAATATATACCAATATATGTATTTATATTTTATTTTTTATTCTTATTATTTTTAATAATATATATGTATTTATATATTAATATATTAATTGTAAATAGTTAAATATATACTGTATATATATACATAAAATGAATATATAAAATACATATGTACATCATGGGCATAAAAATTACTTGAAAGAAAAATTCAATGATTGAAATGATATTCTATAAAAAAATTAGAGAAAAGGACGAAAGAGTGCTTGAACGAAAAACTCAACATGCACACCCGGAAAGGAATATTCCCAAACCATGAAACCATCAAAATTAGACATTATTAGAATCCAGTGGTGTGAATGGAATTAAGAACTTGAATGTCAAGGCATCACTGATATAACTCTCAAAAGTTGGGAACTACCTCATTTTTATGTGACAAAGTTGTCTATTGTGGAATTTGGATTCTACTATACTTCACCGACTCTAACATAAATTTTCTTATAACAAGGAGGAATAGTGTGCACTAATATTCAATGAGATCTCTGGCCTTTCCCTAAGCTCACTAATTGGACCAAAAATCATGGTGTCTTTTGTATAATCCTCACTCATGTTATATGGTTCAATTACCCAGTTGGTTATCAATATCCCATTATATTTTGATGACTAACTAGTTTTTATTAGTTTCTGCATGATCTCCACTCATGTTACATGACGGTAACATACTTGTACCTCTTTGTGGAACTCTTAACACTTTGTACTAGAAATCAGAATTAGTGTGGAACCTTGAACCATCACTCCTAGAATCCAGTATCAATAAACACCTTATTTACACATCAGGTTTAAAATGAACCGAATCGACCCAATTTTAACCATCAATAATTACAATATTACCAAAAAATATCAAGTTTTATACATTCAAAATACCTTTTAGTATTATAGTTTTATAGCATTAAAAAAATTGTAACTAACAAATATCATGTATATCTCATCAAATGGACATTTTTTCCTATATAAAATACTACTTGATCCATAATAAGTGTTCAAAATCTCCCAAAAACATTCTCCACAAAAGCTATTTTTTGGGAATATAATGTTTAATAACTTTATTTGTTACCTGGGGAAATGTAAACATAAGAAGTGCTGATCTAAAACTATTATTTAGGGAAAATATAGTAAATAAAAATAAAAGTTAATAAGTGAGTATAATATGGTCATAAATAATATGTAATGAATATATAATCAAAATAAACTGTGAGAATAACATATTCATATTTGAAATATCAATAATTAAATGCATGGTTGATAATATCTGGTTCCTTGGTGTTGAAATGTGTAATTTATAATAGAAAATTTCATTCCCTAATCCAAGACACTATGACCATAGGCATCATGATCTAACCTTCAAGGCCTTATTTAGAAAATATTTTGTTCTAGGTAGGCATCCACCAAAATACCCATGCCAGTTCTCCTTATTATATTGGTCGATGCATCAAAGGGATACTGTAGTCCCCAAAAATCACTAAACAATTTCAATTCATTCATTATATTAAGTAATGGATAATTTATTAAATACATAAATAATATATCATAATAATATTTAAACATACATGTTAGAACAACAGGTATATAGATTTTCAACAATTCCTTAATCAATAAATCAAATAGATTTATATGTAAGCATCCCTTAAACTAACACCGTATAGAGAAATGGGTATATGATTATGTTAATACTTTCCAAATCAATTGACGTATAGAATCTATGTGTACACCCTTCAATCAAAGGAAGTGAATATATAGTGTTCACAATGGAAAGGCATTGGAAGAAAAATTATGGCTGTAACGGAGGATGATTTGGAAATAAAAAGGAAATAATCTATTTACATGTGTTTAATCACCAAAAATATTAATATAATGAACAAATTTGGGAATCAATCCATGGAAAATATTTAAACCAAAAAATGGAACTAAGTGGGGAATACGCATTATATCTCAATGAAGTAAAATTGAGACCCAAACCCCATTATGGTAGTGGAAACATAATAATCAAAATAACATGAGTTTATTACCATGAAATTAAAAGATAATAATTTTACTTGAAGTAAATAAGGAATTTAATACAATATATAGAAGAGAATATGGTGTGAAATATTAAGCATATCTTGTGGTACTGAAATAGAGGAAAATAAAACTTATGGATTTAAAAACATTGAATTAAAAACCTTTAGATGATATAATTTAATGTATAAAATTAAATACCAAGAATAGTGATAAAAATCATGATATAAAATATAAAAGGGGTTTTAAATACATAATACAATACAATACATGGTTTATAACATAATTATTTCTCAAGGAATTTAAATTTCAGAAAAAAACCCATTCAAGTAACATAGTCAATGAGGTAAGAATCATTTTATAATGAGTTTACACCGAAAAATTAGAAAACATTATAATATAAAGAGTAAATAAAATACCATGTATTCATTAGTAATAATAAATTAATATTGGAATAATAAAGTATAAATAAAAAATTTACCACTCAATTGAAGAAAATTGAGTCAGTACAAACCCTTAATTTAATTAATGCTTAGTGGAAATGTGATCTAACTGCCAATATAACAAAATAACTATATTAATCACCCATATAAGAAGTTTTTTCATATATATAACCTTTTATAAACTTTATTTCTAGTTATTCTCTACCTTTATATTAGTTATTTATTATCTATTTTGGATATTGGTGTTGAGTAGTCTGGAAAGTTTTAAACTAGTTTCATAATAATGATGTTGTTATTAATTATTCTACTAAATTTTATCATTATCATATCATAAAATTTAATTTAATTGATTATTTATAATTATTTATAATTTTATAATTTTATTTATGGGAGTTTTGTCTTTGATCCGTAAAGATGAAATTAATTATGAACATGTTTCAATGATTATTAACAAAAACATTAGTATCTTAACTAATGGGTTTAATATTAATTTAATCAATAATAAACTAAAATAAATCATGTAACACCCCGAGATTTTATGAAAAATATTCTTTTTAATTTAATTAATGTCTTGTGTTGTACGCTACACCAAAAGGAGCTTGAACAACACGCATCCTTGAATTGCATTAAATTACACGCAATCGCGACCTTTCTCGATAGCGTGTGTAGTACGCAATACTGAGTTTCACTAAACAACGATATGCTATTAAAATATTATTAAAACTAGCCATTATGAATAGTAATAACAACTTTTTGAAATTTTATAAACTTTATCTTTCAAAATGGACTTCATTTTTGGATTCTTAATATCGAAATTAGCTTTGGGTGAAATTTTGGTACTTTTCAGATAACTTTCATATTTTGATGAATAGTGAAAATTACTAAATTTTAATTAAAAACAACTTTTTCAATCGAAATAATTAATAGTGGTAAATTATTAATTTTAGTGGTTTTAAAGTATATTTTGAATATATTTTAACAATTTAATACAATTTTGGTCATTGGATGTAATTTCACATTTAAAGCAGACATAAACAAGCGTCAATCTTTTGATAGTTATTATCTCTTAAGAACACGCTATTTGTTTTGACGACGGAAATTAATTTTTAAATTAATTAATGCAACTGATATGTTTTGAATTTGGAAAAATAGACATCATTTCTGAGTTCATAATATCAAATATAGCTTAGGCCTAATTTTTAGTATTTTTCTGGAAACTTTCATTTTTTGATGAATAGTGAAACCACTAAGTGGTAGTTAAAAAAATGAATTTTTCATAAAACTTAATTTTACCACTCCTGTGAGAGGAATTTCAAAAATCTGAGAGACACCGTTGATGTCAGTAAGTAAAATGTGGCTCAATGAGATGAAAATAATTTTTGGCGAATAGTAACTTTTTACTTTTTTTTACCACGGTTAAACGTAAATAGGGTAAATAAGGGTAAAAATGATATTATTATTACCCTAACACATGTCCTAATTCTATTGGATAAGTGTAATTCGACCAAAAACAACCTTAGGAATAAAATATGACCATTTAGGTCCACTTGGATTAGATTAGGACATTTATTATTAATTTATTTAAAGAAGGGATAAAATAGTTAAAATCAAAGTTTAATAAGTATATAATTTTTAATATATGGTTATACATAAGATAAATTCGACTATAAATATTCATTAGAAAGATAAAAATATTTCCTACATAATCGTATTTTATTTGTAATTTTTATACATTAAAAAAAATTATGACACAAAGATGATTCAATAATTATCTTATTAATGAAATATTGACATAATTGATGTTATAAATACCAAAATAAATGTAATTTGAGACTTTTTATGAATTCCAATAATTTTCTAGGTTAATATGAAATGTTATTATGGATTTAATTAACTTTTTTTGAACTAATTATTCTGTTATGATTTTCACAAAAATCAATTACTAAATAGTGTCAAAATTGACAATAAAATAGTTTTTAAAACAAATATTATATTATTAATTGTTATTTTATTCCTAAAAATCTAAGGTTCGGCCAAATGACTTAGATAATGTTATATATATTAATAATAAACAACTTGGGGTTCTTTTGGCTTCTTATAGTAAGTTTATTAACCTTATAGTGTAAGAACACAAAAAGACACGGTAAAAGTAAAATTATCTAACTTAATGTTAAATCTAAATGATAAGGTTAAAATAGGAACCTAAACATGTCTAAATTCTATTGGATGAGAGGATTTCGACCCATAACCACATTATCTTCGAAATAAATCAATTTTTAGCTATTTAAAACTGAATTTGGCTTTATAATAAAATAATAATTTTAGTTATTCCAAAGGTGCCCCTCTCCTCCCTTATAAAAGGGCACCTCCTCCATCTCTTCCTCACACCACTTTGAGCCTTCAAGCTCGGCCAACCCCTGCCAAATTCTCTTCTCCACTTCCCTAGAAACATCCTAGAGGTCCTGGTATTCTTCAAAGACCAATTTTAGTGCCCTAATAGGAGGAGTCAAAGAGGTGCTTCAAAGAAGAGGTAATGTCTGTTACCGATTCTTTCAACATTATTTCTTCTTCCACTTCTTCTTATTAGGTTGTTTCATTATAAATTAATAACATAAGTATCAATAATATACTTATATGTTATTATAATTATGAAACAATTCTATTTCACCATCTATCTGTCCTACGGAAAACGAAATCACCGCGCCTGCGTACGTATGGAATACCGTCTCCAAGCCGTGGTGTAATCTATTTTCCACCACCATCATACTTGGATGGGTATAATGGTGTAAATAATAACTATATATTATTATTGTAAAATTATATTGATTATGAAATAGTATACATACACTCCAATACAATTCCACGATCATGTGAATGATATCATCGCTCGTGCGTACGTACGGACTACAGTCTCCACGACGCGATTAGATTCATTCTCCACGTTAACCATTCATGAATGATTATAAAGTATATATAATAAGTAATAATGAAATATATGACATAATAATGATACTGGATTTATGTGTGTATATATATTTATGTCATCTACTTAATTCCATTCAACTCAATAAGGAAATGAAAACATCGTTCATGCGTACGTACGGCCTACCGTCTCCATGAACGGTGTATTTATTTCCATTTACTAATCTACTATATATATGTATATTCTGAATATATATTATGTTTTATATTCTGGAATTAATTAATCATTATCTAAGTAATCATATGAATAATTTCAATTCCAAACACGGAAGACAAATGAAACGATTTTACCCAAAACGCTCTATAACATGGAATTTACAAAAGAACGGGTAATATAAAGTCATAAGTGAACCATATATGATATCATAACAATGAGTATGATTCTTTAATAAGTCAATGACATTATTTAAATCATTATACAGAAGTTTCGGACACTTACAAAGCAAATCAGACCAAAGTTAAGGGAAAATATCACAATCTCATTTTATCCGAGATTGTTTATACTTTGGTATTTACTAGGGTGTGTTTTATCATACACATCCATGTTTCCCAAATATTTAATATTTTTTCCATCCACCTACAATTTTTTTAAATCCAATTTTACCCTTTGGTGAGTTTTTAGTAAAAGATATGAAAGGAATCTTTTATCGTTTTTCGTACGAGGTACTTTTTGAATTTTCCGACAAAAGTACGAGAAGAATGTTTTTTTAACTTATACGGCATGAATGGATTTTTAAAACATTATTTCCAAGAAGATTAATTTACAAGTTTTCATGTTTATTTTTAATCAACTTCTTTTAGTTTAGAATTGTATGACATGTTAAGAAAGGAAAAGTGTTTTTGAAGTAGAAAGGATATTTTCCTCAAGAATGGAGTTCAAGTGTTTTATCAAAATTATTTTCCATATAAGATAATAAAGTGTTCTGTTTCTATCCCTATTATTACATTGATTTGATTATGTTGATATGGAATTATTTTTATGAATTTATTTATCTTATATGAATTGTTTTATGATGTCACGATGTTTAAGAATCCCATTTTTATTACATGGGTTATGCTATGATGTATGGTTCATGATTTTGTGGAACACAAAAGAATGGTATCATTATGAGATGGGTGGGACCTATATCTCCCTCCAATGCATTGGGTAAAGATTTTATATCTCATGAGATAGACATGGCTGGAACGACAGGTTAAATCGGTTAAGTGAAACAGGACTGAAACGAGGAGTGAACTCGGTTTAGAAATAGACTTTGTCCACTAAGATAGTCTTGGCAATGAGTCTTGACTAAAAAGAAATGATTCTCTATGATTATGTGTGTATGCCACAAAGTTTCATGTTTTAAGTTATGATTATTGGGATTACATTTCACTACTATAATTTATCCCATGTTATGATATTATGATCTCTTTTGCAGGTTAAGATTTCCCAAATATTATGTTCGAATGAATATGATGTGATTGATATTTCTTTGGTTTACCCGTACTGAGCATTTGAGCTCACCCTTTTATGTTTTATTTTCCCCAGGATATAAAGAAAGATTTTAGGTAAAAAAAAGGGAAAGATCATTATGGGAGATGTTGAAGATCTTTCACCATGATTGGAAGATTATATTCTGAGTTTCCAAATACACTAAACTATTACGGTCCTTGTGTGTGTGTTTTTTTTATTTACTAAGTATTCCGCAAAAGTAATGTAATATCCATGTACGTTAAGCTTTGGGTCTCTACATTTGGTATCAAAGGAAAGGTTTAGTCAACCTTTGGAAACTAGGATGCGAGAACTTTAGTGAGATCCCTATAGATATTTCTAAGGTATGTATAGAGATGTCCCTAAGGTTAATTATATGTATAGTTTATAGTACTAGAATTACGGTAACCTAAGATGTTAGATATTGAAGGTACTCCCCCTTTATTATATTGTTTTCCCTAGCGTCTTTTTTTCCACTCACACTATTCTTTTTGGGTTTTAGACGATGGCTGGAACCCGAAGGAACCATATTGATCGATGTAATGGACAATGCAATGATTGTCCTATTGAACAAAAAAATGTTATGGGAGATGGAGTGAAAAATATTATTGTTATACTTACACAAGCTATGAATAATTCTGGACTTCCAAATGAGCAGAGAAGGAAACAATATTCTATTGAGTCCTTCATGAGGCAACGTCCACCTTCTTTCAGTGGGTCTTCTGATCCACTTGTTGCTGAACAATGGATCAATACTACTGAAAAGATATTTCCAGTTCTTCAATGTTCTGAACACGATAAAGTCATCTTAGTAGTGTATCATTTGGAAGGTGATGCTGATCAATGGTGGAATCTTATCAAGAATATGAGGCCAAGAGATGAATTTGAGTCCATGGAATGGGACGAGTTCAAGAACTTATTTTTCAATAAGTACTTCCCTTGTATTCTTCGAACAAAGATGGAGAAGGAGTTTCTTGAACTAAAGAAAAAGGATGATGAATCTGTTGGTATATATGAAGCAAATTTTACAAGGCTTGAAAGGTATGCATCTGGATTTATCATCCAACCTGAAAGTAAAGTTGATCAATTCTTCAGTGGCTTAAAACCAAATCTTCGAAGGGTATTAGCTATAAGAGACTTCAGTAGCTATGAGGAAATTGTGTGTTGTGCTATCAAGGTAGAAATGGAAGTTGGTGTTACTTATCCATCTCATAGTTTTGACAAGAAACAAAAGATGGAGTTCAAGGAGAAATCTCAGAATAATGGTGAAAAGAAGATTAATGTTTCCTTATGCTCAAAGTGTGGAAAGAAGCATGGTGGAGATTGTCTTAAAGGGACTATAAAATTTTTTAAGTGTGGAAAAGAAGGTCATCGAGCAGCCGAGTGTCGAAGTAATGGAAAACGGGTTTCTAATGATGTGAATAAAGAAAAGACTGTAGAGAATGCACCACCAACACTTCAATGCTTCAAGTGCAGGGAAATGGGGCTTTATGATAATAAATTCCCTAATCCAAGGGTTAGTGATGGTCGACATGAGCAACCACTTAAGTCAAAGGACAAATGGAAGTCACATGCGATCACTATTGGTGATGTTGAAGATGACAACGATATGGTGGAATGATTAAGTGTTTATGTAATGGGATTCCAAAATAATGTTTTATATAGTATCGTGGAATATTGGAATATTTATGTATTGGTCTATTGTGGTTTTCAATGGTACCAGTAACCATGGAAAGTGATTGAGATATTTTTGGAAAAAAAGATGATATGCGCATAATGAAGGGAAAACGAGAAAATGAAATGGTTGACAGTATTCATGAGCTCATGATTGATATAAGGACTAAGTGATATCATGGTTTGAGTATAAATAATTTTGAGGATTTTGGTATGTGGAATGTGTTAACTTTTAACTACATTCATGTTTTCACTAAGGCTCAATGGGTATTCATTCTTCAAGAGAATACATGATTAAGGTATTCACATGTTTTTAATTTGGCCAACAATATATATATTATATGGGGGATAAATGATGGCATTCACGTGATTTTTATGTGACATTTCAAGTAATCATTTTCTTTATACTATGAGCTTGGACCGAAGTATTTTAGATAACCCTAAAGATTGGAATGGATTATGTTGGACATAAGTTAGTATTGTTTAAGGATATGACTTTTTTTGATATTATTGATGGGATGTTATAGTAATATAGCTTTAGAAAAGGACAACCTGCAGGACGGGCGACAGCCCATCGCGTCGGACAAGGTTGTGGGAATCGAACCTACAATCGAAGTGAGACTGGCCTTTATCGCCTACCAATGGCCTATAGGAAGTCCCTGTTTAGTAGAAACTAGTTTTATTATATTAAGCAGTATGATATATGATGTATAAGTCCATTTTAGGAACCATATATGATTAATCTCACTATAGATGGACTTATGTATTTTTTTGATAACTTTTCTAACCTTTTGTTTGAGACAGATGGAATGACCCATCATTCTATCGCATGATATGCTAACACACCACGAATGACAAATTCAACTTCATTTCTTTAATAGAAGAAGTGGAAATTTTCCAAAAAATGACCAATGGTGAGACTATACCAAAACCACGAAAGTATTTATTCTAATTCTAATTTCATTAACTTTAGGGAAATGATCTTGAAAACCAAAAATGTTGTCCTAGTTTTCTTATATCTGATGAATCAGATAGGTACCTTATATCGTCACAAATTTACGGCTTTGTGATTGCTGGATTTTCCATAGCCATGTTCTCTACCACTCTCCATCAGAACATGATGGTTATATTTCTCTTCCATATCCATATTTTCACCTATGTAGAAACCCAGTGATTATTTTATTTGGGTAACCGTTACGTCTCATTCTTTTGTTTTTAAAGATTGGTTTTGGTATTCATTTTTACGATGTGGATTTATATTAAAGAAACTTTCAAGTAGTAAACCATTTATAACCCCAACGAATTTCGAGGGAGAAATTCATTTTAAGGGGGGTAGAATGTAACACCCCGAGATTTTATGAAAAATATTATTTTTAATTTCATTAATGTCTTGTGTTGTACGCTACACCAAAAGGAGCTTGCACAACACGCATCTTTGACTTGCCTTGCATTACACGCAATCACGACCATCCTCGATAGCGTGTGTAGTACGCAATACCGAGTTTCACTAAACAATGATATGCTATTAAAATAATTTTAAAACTAGCCATTATGAATAGTAATAACCACTTTTTGAAATTTTAGAAATTTTATCTTTCAAAATGGACTTCATTTTTGGATTTGTAATATCGAAATTAGCTTAGGGTGAAATTTTGGTACTTTTCCGATAACTTTCATATTTTGATGAATAGTGAAAATTACTAAATTTTAATTAAAAACAACTTTTTCAATCGAAATAATTAATAGTGATAAATTTTTAATTTGAGTGGTTTTAAAGTATATTGAGAATATATTTTTACAATTTAATACAATTTTGATCATTGGATGTAATTTCACATTTAAAGCAGACATAAACAAGTGTCAATCTTTTGATAGTTATTATCTCTTAAAAACACACTATTTGTTTTGACGAAAGGAATTAATTTTTAAATTAAGTAATGCAACTGATATGTTTTGAATTTGGTAAAATAGACATTACTTTTGAGTTTATAATTTCAAATATAGCTTAGGACTAATTTTTGGTATTTTTCTGGAAACTTTCATTTTTTGATGAATAATGAAACCACTAAGTGGTGTTAAAAAAATGAATTTTTCATAAAACGTAATTTTACCGCTTCTGTGAGTGTAATTTCAATAATCCGAGAGACACAGTTGATGTCAGTAAGTAAAATGTGGTTCAATGAGATGAAAATAATTTTTGGTGAATAGTAACTTTTTACTTTCTTTTACCACGGTTAAAAGTAAATAGGGTAAATAAGGGTAAAAATGATATTATTATTACCCTAACGAATATCCTAATTCTATTGGATAAGTGTAATTCGACCAAAAACAACCTTAGGAATAAAATATGACCATTTAGTCCCACTGGGATTAGATTAGAACATTTATTATTAATTTATTTAAAGAAGGGTTAAAATAGTTAAAATCAATGTTTAATAAGTATATCATTTTTAATATAGGGTTATACATAAGATAAATTCGACTATAAATATTCATTAGAAAGCTAAAAATATTTCCTACATAATGGTATTTTATTTTTAATTTTTAGACATTAAAATTTTTTTATGACACAAAGATGATGCAATAATTATCTTATTAATGAAATGTTGACATAATTGATGCTATAAATACCAAAATAAATGAAATTTGAGTCTTTTTATGACTTCCACTAATTTTATAGGTTAATATGACATGTTAGTATTGATTTAATTAACTTTTTTCGAAATAATCATTCCGTTATGATTTTCACAAATATCAATTACTAAATAGTGTCAAAATTGACATAAAATAGTTTTTAAAACAAATATTATATTTGTAATTGTTATTTTATTCCTAAAAATCTAAGGTTCAGCCAAATGACTTAGATAAGGGTATATATATTAATAATAAACAACTTGGGGCTCGTTTAGATTCTTATAGTAAGTTTATTAACCTTATAGTGTAAGAACACAAAAAGACACGGTAAAAGTAAAATTATCTAACGTAATGTTAAATCTAAATGATAATGTTTAAATAGGAACCTAAACTTGTATAAATTCTATTGAACAAGAGGATGTCGATCCATCCCCACCTTAGCTTCAAAATAAATCAATTTTGAGCTATTTAAAACCGAATTTGGCTTTATAATAAAATAATAATTTTAGTTATTCCAAAGGTGCCCCTCTCCTCCCTTATAAAAGGGCACCTCCTCCTTCTCTTCCTCACACCACTTTGAGCCTTCAAGCTCGGCCAAACCCTGCCAAATTTTCTTCTCCAATTCCCTAGAAATATCCTAGAGGTCCTGGTATTCTTCAATGACCAATTAGTACCCTAAGAGGGGGACTCAAAGAGGCGCTTCAAGGAAGAGGTAATGTCCGTTACCGATTCTTTGAACTTTATTTCTTCTTCAACTTCTTCTTCTTAGTTTGTATCATGATGAAGTAATAAAATCAGTATCAGTCATATACTGATATGTTATTATAATTATGAAACAACCCTATTTCACTATCTATCCATCCTACGGAAAACGAAATCACCGCGCGTGCGTACGTACAGAATACCGTCTCCACGCCGTGGTGTAATCTATTTTCCACCACCACCTTACTTGGATGGGTATAATGGTGTAAATAATAACTATATATGATTATTGTAAAATTATATTGATTCTGAAATAGTATACATACACTCCAATACAATTCCACGATCATTAGAACGATATCATCGCTCGTGCGTACGTACGGACTACCGTCTCCACGACGCGATGAGATTCATTCTCCACGTTAACCATTCATTAATGATTATAAATTATATATAATAAGTAATCATGAAATATATGACATAATAATGATACTGGATTTATGTGTGTATATATGTATGTCATCTACTTAATTCTATTCAACTCAATAAGGAAACGAAAATAGTGTTCATGCGTACGTACGACCTACCGTCTCCATGAACGGTGTATTTCTTTCCATTTACTAATCTATTATATATATGTATATTCTTAATATATATTATGTTTTATATTCTGGAATTAGGTTATCATGATCTAAGTAATCATATGAATAATTACAAGTCAAAACACGGATGACAAATGAAACGATTTTACCCAAAACTCTTTTTAACATGGAATTTACAAAAGAACGGGTAATATAAAGTCATAAGTGAACCATATATGATATCATAACAATGATTATGATAATTGAATAAGTCAATGACATTATTTAAATCATTATACAGGAGGTTCAGACACTTATGAAGCAAATCGGACCTAAGGTAAGGGAAAATATCACAATCTCATTTTATCCGAGATTGTTTATACTTTGGTATTTACTGGGGTGTATTTTATCATCCACATCCATGTTTCCTCAATATGTAATATTGTTTCCATCCACCTAATTTTTTTTAAATCCAATTTTACCCTTCGGTGAGTTTTTAGTAAAAGATATAAAAGGAATCTTTTATCGTTTTTCGTACGAGGTACTTTTTGTATTTTCCGACAAAAGTACGAGAAGAATGTTTTTTAACTTGTACGACATGAATGGATTTTTAAAACATTATTTCCAAGAATCTTCCTTTACAAGCTTTCAAGTTTATTTTTAATCAACTTCTTTTAGTTTAGAATTGTATGACATTTTAAGAAAGGAAAAGTGTTTTTGAAGTAGAAAGGATATTTTTCTCAAGAATGGAGTTCAAGTGTTTTATCAAAACTATTTTCCATCTAAGATAATAAAGGGTTCTATTTCTATCCCTATTATTTCATTGATTTGATTATATTGATATGGAATTATTTTTATGAATTCCTTTATCTTATATGAATTGTTTTATGATGTCACGATGTTTAAGAATCCCATTTTTATTACATGGGTTATGCTATGATGTATGGTTTATGATTTTGTGGCACACATAATAATGGTATCATTATGAGATGGGTGGGAACTATATCTCCTTCGAATGCATTGGGTAAAGATTTTATATCTCATGAGATAGACATGGCTGGAACGGCAGGTTAAACTGGTTCAGTGAAACAGGACTGAAACGAGGAGTGAACTCAGTCCAGAAATGGACTTTGTCCACTAAGATAGTCTTGGCAATGAGTCTTGAGTAATAAGAAATGATTCTCTATGATTATGTGTGTATGCCACAAAGTTTAATGTTTTATGTTATGATTATTGGGATTACATTTCACTACTATGATTTATCCCATGTTATGATATTATGATCTCTTTTGCAGGTTAAGATTTCCAAAATATTATGTTCTTATGAATATTATGTGATTGATATTTCTTTTGTTTACCCTTACTTAGCATTTGAGCTCACCATTTTATGTTTTATTTTACCCAGGATATAAAGAAATATTTTAGGTAAAAAAAGGGAAGATCTTTATGGGAGATTTTGATGATCTTTCACCATGATTAGAGGATTATATTCCGAGTTTCCAAAGACACTAAACTATTACGGTCCTTGTGTGTGTGTTTTTGTTATGTACTATGTATTCCACAAAAGTAATGTAATGTCCATGTAAGTTAAGATTTGGGTCTCTACAAATCCAATATAAAAATATTTATATAATATATTACTAAAATTAAATTCCCACTGTCTTCCATGACATAAATTTATATCATTTTTCATGTTGGTGGTTAAACCGACCCAAAAAATAATATACCATAATTAATGATTGATTAAAAAGTGATTTAGTTTTAATATCATTATAAAAAAATTATAATGAAGTTTTTTAATTATTATTAGTATTATATATCAAAATTTGAAAAAATAATAAGAATATAACCTATATGAAGTTTTAATAAATAATATTACTCTTAGAATACTCTTTTGGATGGTTGAATTTACCATGGTTGTTTATTGATCATATTATTAATAGGATTCCATATTATATTTGAAAAAAAATAATTTTTTAAAAAATATATTTATCCTTTAAACCCATTTTAATGGAAATATATTAAATGTGGTTATAAAAATAAAAAAATGGAAATCAATCATTCTATGGAGGCAGTAGTCTGCACATACGAATGGCTGATGATTTCATTTTCCATAAAATGTGAGAAATTTATATTATTTTTTATCATTTTAAAATATAAAGTTTATTATAAAAAAATACTTATTTATTAAACTGAAAATTATTATTATCAGTTTAAGGTGGATAAGGATAATGAAACATGATGCCTTTTTGGGGGTGTTACTCCACACATAATCATGAATGTCATTTTTTTCCTTAAGGGAACAGGGTAAAGATGGTTAATAATTATTAACTTATCATAAAAAAATTAAATATAAAAACAATAATTGTGTCATTACATAGTAATGAGAAAATAAATTTGGAAAACTAATATATAAAATAAAAAAATTGGAAAATTAGTACCCACTTTGAGGACTTGGGCTTTCCCTTAGAGAACTACTTAGAAAGGGAGGGAATAGGGTAATCTCTTATGAACAAAAGATTATGATGGTGAAAGAGGATTATGAGGGAAATAATAATTCTATATTTTCAATATTAAACAATTTTTTTAGTGGTATTGAAGAGGTGGTGAGAGGGACCTTTATAAGTGTTGAGAATATCATTTATATAAATATTACAACTTAATAAAAAGATATAACATATTTATCATGTAAAGTGGATCCAAAAATGGAAAATAGTTGAATGAGAGGTGAATAAAGTCAATAACACCTCTATCACTAAATTCTAAACTTGTTTAAAAAATGCATTAAACATGTTTTTATTTCCCTTACCCTTAGAATTTTGACTTTTTATCATTTTGGTTTTACTATAGTAACTTGATTTTATCGACATAATTTAGTTTTAATCATCAAAAATACAATGTAACATATTATATAACTTTTACCTACTAATTCAAATTATGAAATAAATTTTATAAGATAATATTTTAATGTGTCCTTAAATTCAATTTTAACATTAGTGCAAGTAACGCGTAAAATCCTACTTTTAAAAAAGGTGTATTTTTTAGAATAAAATTTATACTTAGGATAAAATTTTCAACGTGTTTGTTTTTTATGATATAAATTAGTTTATTATAAAAAAATAAAAGTTATTTGTATTTTATGCCAATACAAAAATTAATTTTACCGAAATAAATTTTAATTAAAAGACAAGGCCAAAAACAATTTCTTTTATTGGAAAAATAATACTTAAGTTTATAAAATGTAATAAATAGGTTTTATAAATATTGAATGGTATTTAAAAATGTATATTATTACTCCTTAAATACAATTTTGATCAATTAAAAGTTTTTTAAACTTATAGGTATTTATTATATAATAATAAAGTTATAAAATCTACAGTTTTGTTAAAAACTCTATTTTTCATTGTTCACCTAAATATTAACTATTTTAGATTATTCTCAAAAATTCATCTGAAGTTAATATTGACAAAATGAATCTAAAAAATAAATATTATTAAATAAAATTAAAACACTAAAATTTGAGATTTTAAATTTTATGTTTTTTCTAATGTCTTTCACAACCGAACTGGGTTTGAGTCAATGAAGTCATTATTTCGAAAGGCTGGTGGTCATTGATACATTATAGGTGGAATCTTATAAAAACACATTGGTTGAGTGGATGGGAGGTTGGGCTCACCACACCCTTTTTAGTGGGATTATATCATACTATGAAACTCTATTATATATTTAACACATGTTCATAAAACATAACTTATAATTTTTAGGACACTACCAGTTACCCTAATGAATGAAAGTTAATTGATTTAGGAATGATACTTTAGTTTAAAGACTCAATATCAAGGCACATTGGAATTTAGTTCCTTATAAGGGTAGTTGGTACTTAATTTTGGGATCAGAACCATTAATTGAGTTTCCTATGTACCCCTATGAAGGGAATCATATCCGAAATAGTTTTGCGCCACCTAACGGGACATGTCAAATCTTTTAAGGTCATGTGACAAGGACTGATCCATGTAGTTTAACGTCACGTGATAAGGATGTTTAGGTGAAAAGTAAGTCAAAATTTTTGGTGTGGGGCTTACACATGAGAAAACCTTTCTAGTTTATTTTATAGTGATTATTTCCCAATTATATTTGGGTTGTATCACAAGGATTATGAACCTTTGAGGATGGATCTCATCAGGAGTATATATTAATGAGGATGAGATGATAGGATTTGAAAGGAATATATCCCTCTAAGTAGGGTAATGATTATATCCAAAATATATCATGATGATAAGATGATAATGGGTTGATGATACTAGTTTTAGACCTTAGGTAGACATCATAGTTATCCTATCAAGATTAGAATTAAATCCCATGTAGTTTGAGTGACAATGTTTAAGGTCATGTGACGGGACTGTACCATGCAGTTTAACATCATGAAGTAAGTAAGTTTTCATGCAGTTTAACATCATGTCATTAGAACATGTGTGTTATAAATGGTACAAAATAGAGAATAGAGTGGGTCTTATGAATTAAAGATTCCCTTTCATATAGATATAGGGATTAAATCTATGTAGTTGGACCATTATACGACATTTTGATTATTCTAGTGGCACAATCAACTCGATTACCTATGACCACATGAGTCATACTCTATGTGAGAAATGAGAAATATTGAAAAATTAGTCACATAGAATAAATTTTTAATTAGAATTAAATGAGGATTAAGTATTTGAGGTACCCAAAGTTCATTATCTCTCTTTAACCGATTGATGGGTTTTAATTAATGAAATCATCATGGGGGGACTCTTCAGTATCATAACTAAAGTATGACCTTATCCTGCCATTTCATGCCTACTTATAGGCTAGGATAGGTTATGGATCATAGAACCAAGAGGAGAGTGACACATAGAAAGAAATATCATGGGATTAATCCAGAAAGGATTCCCTAATCTTAACCGAAATATTGAATTGAGAATAAATCTATCATGATATGATATAAATTTCATTGGTGTATTCTTAATAGAGAACCTAATAATCAAGACAATACACTATCATGAGTTCCCTAAGGGTTCTACACATTTGTTATATCATTCAAGAGCCTCATTTTGTCAAGGGAATTCACATTCAATGGGGTTCATACTAATCAACATAACTTAATCATGCACATTGGGTAGATTTGGGGGGGTTTCAATTTTTACTATTTAGGTATTTGACCTTAGTGAATGATGTATATAGGGATCCTATGGAAAAATAAAATGGGTGGGAGACATATAATTTTATAATTCCCCCTAATGGGGGTGGACATATTTTATTAAGGGGGGATCCCACATAAATTGTTCTCAAAAGGACAATCAAAACAGGGGAGCTATAAAAGAGTGTGATCACATGACCACATGAGGTGAATCATCACGTGATAAAATTATCTTTCTTCCATTTTCCAAAAAATGATGCTTGAATCACATATAGTAGCTTATGTAGATTAATTTTCATAGGGATAGATCATGTGGTCCTTTTATGGGGGAAATTTCATTCTTCTATGTTATTATTTGTTTTGGAATCCAATTTTACATGATGAATTTTTTAGAGTTTCCATATGTGGAAGCTTAGCCCACTGATCTCCAATTTTATCTCTTACTTTCTTTCCCACTCTCCATTGAGTTTCCACACCTTTTCAAAAATGGAAATTGAATGTTTGTATGTAAACCCATTTAATGTGGCATGGGAATCCGATTGGACACATGGAATCCAAACAGAGTTCCATCACATAAAAGGGGTGTCTTGTGTGGCCACATAAGCTTGATCATCCATGGTGGAGGCACACCATTAATACATAAAACAAGAATCACATATCATGAATGCATGATAATCCTGTGTAAGATATTGGAATCCCATATTCATGTGATGGTTCTACCATTAGGATATAAAATGAATGACATTGATCTCATGCGGTCAGGTGCCTTCACATGATAGTCGTTGCTTCAAGCTACAAGAGAGGGAGCGTCTCACATGGTCCTGTAGTAATTTTGTGGAACCAATATCCTCTTTTCTTCATGATTTATTCTTCTAGATTATAATTTCTATGATAAATTTTAAGAATTAGAACATACTATTATTCTAATATATAACTTATTAGAAATCACTTTTGAATTTTTTTTTCCAAAAAATGCCACCCCCTTAGAAATTTGGTTTGATCAGTATGAGAAGAACACATTTTTTAGGATTTTGATGTCATCATGAGATAATTTTATTAAATTGGTGGTCATAACCTATAAATACTATAATATGGAGCCCTCATCATCACCTATGAATTTTCAATGAATTTTCTAATCTTTGTAATTCTCCACATGAGATAATAAACATAATATATTTGTTTGATTGATCCATGTGAATAAACCATGTAAGACCAACATCATGAGAGGAGGTTCATAACCAAAAGAGTATAATAAAAAAGTTATACTACCATGGTTATGTGGTCTAAAACTTGTGGTGTTGAAGTATCATCTATGTGATGGACATTTGGAAACCCTTTTGTCTACGTGATGATCATATAAACAACATGAGAATCATATAGCGATATGGACCTCACTATTTTTTGTATCTTATATATTTTTATATTTTACGTATAATAAATTCAAATAATCAAGGTTGGGTAGTGGTGGAGAGGTTTATAGATTTGGTAAACAACATGAGCACTGGTCATTAGGGATTATTCAACTAGCACATGCCTTCCATACCAGACTACTAATAATGAATCTTCAAGACTACTTATTATTAGACTAGATTCTTATTTATGGATTTATAATTCTAAATGATGCTATAATTCTGAAACCCTAAAAAGGGAACCAACCACCTTTATGGATTATAATACACTGAGAATCCATTTCTGCTAACATATCACCAGCTGGTTGTTTTATAAGAGAATAAAGTCATATAGAGGGATTAATCTTGGGGTACACTCCACAAAACCTTTGACAATAGATACATGGACCCAATATTGAGACTCATGTATATCTATACATCCTTAGGCAATCATAAACAAATCATAAGTTTGGTTGGTTAAAAACTAGGTTTTTTTGCTCGGAGGAGATTTTGGTATGGATTAGGGGAGGCCTTTCAATCTCTAGCATCCCTGTAATAAAATTTAGGTGGAGATGAACAAAATAAATCTTTATGAGGCCATATATATTTCATATAATATTTATTATGGAAACATGTAACTTATACAAGACCTTATAATAAGATGGAGTCCAAGAACTAACACTTTCCATCTAATACAATGAGAGGATTTGGTGAGCCTATGGGATATACAGATCATAAGGGATCTAATTTTAGGAGACATATATGATGAATTATTTTCTTAGTCTTTGAATAGGGGGTGTTGATGAAACCCCTCTAATTGACATAAATATTCTTGAGATAGTGTGCAAACTCTTGGGAAGTGAATTTTGTAAAAGGGTTGAGGTACCTCTTAGAACATGGGAATACTAGTTTATAAAAGAATATAAATGATCCAAGGTATAAGAGTCCCATATATTTTCAGAATAAAAAATCACATGGGGCCAAAAATACCTATTGGACCACTGTGAAAGAAGTCCAGTTCAACAATTGGGGATGTTTGGTCACCTCCCAAGATGATTGTCAACTATTCTTAGAAATTTATTGGTTATGTTTTTAAGATGTTATCTATATCCAATTAAATAATAAAATAATAGGGTAAGGATCAACACATTAGTGATGGTAGTTCAACTAGACATAGTAGATAGAAAATTTTAGATGTTCCAGTGCTTGGAAAGTTATATCATCAGTTGAGTCATGTTTTTAAAAAATAAATCTCTAGTGAGACTCATAAAGACCTTCTAGGTTCTGTGGAGATGGGTAGTATCATATATGGGAGGATATGAGTTCATCAATATCTAATATATTCCCTATGCTCAGTTAAAGAAATTTATTCAGAGTATCGGTAGAGTTCAACTAAGAACCTTAAGAGACTCAGAAAATGAGAATAAATTGAATCGGCACGACTTAAATATATTTAAACCTTATGGGTTCCCAACTTAATATATTCTTTAATACTTGTCCAATGATCACGAGTCACACTCGCATTTTATATCTCTTCAAGAATACATCTTGTCTACCAAGATAGATGAGAAAATTATCTATCACCCTATATATTTAGGAGGTAGTTTATATGTGTTCATATGAAATTCTAGGTTCCTACCCCAAATATATGAATTGAGAGACTCTAAAATATAGTACATTAGTTTTGGTTAATGTTTATGAGGGAGGATATAGGTATAGAAGTGATATTCCCTCCATCAAAAGCTTCTATCAAACCGAAATCATATTTTATTGAAACATGGATTTGTTCATATCTTGGTGGGGAGATGGATAAACTAGTGACATAAATTGTGTCTGACTCAATGATAGGGACTTTATTAGAGTTTTAGATACCCAAAATAAACCCACCCACATAATACACTAGCCCTAAGGATATTAACGAAATAAATGAGGCATTTGTACATGGGCCCCTTGACTCATGTAACACTTTAATATATATTTATCCCCATCATAGTAGTCTTTCAAGACACTTGGAAGCAATGGGATGTTTGGTGGAAAACCAATTCTACCAAATAATCCTAGATGATACTCCATGTGGAGGAGATTGACCTTATAGGAACAAAACATGCAACTACTCCCAAAAACATGTTCCTATAGGGGTGGCGTAAATAAGTATGAATTTATCTTGAAGAGGTGGATAGATCAATTAAATTCAATATGGGAAATGTTTACTCCTTGGACTGAGTGATATAGATGTTGAGGTCAAGGTAAGAAGTGATTTATTTTGAAGAAAATATTGAATTATTTCCTTGTCCAATTTAATATTTCATTATTAGCGTGATCCAAATTTTTATTAGACCCATATTAGAGGATGAAGATAAAAAAAGTAAAATTCATTCCCAAAAATATTCTGAAGGGAGAACATTA
The DNA here is from genome assembly GCA_963277665.1 of Viscum album. Lineage (NCBI taxonomy): Eukaryota > Viridiplantae > Streptophyta > Magnoliopsida > Santalales > Viscaceae > Viscum > Viscum album. Next base: position 131,241,656 of record OY728163.1, read on the forward strand.
CTGATCAGGGAAGATAATATACATGACGTAGTTATGGATGAAGGTTCCCCTTGGTGCATCGAGATATATGCGGGAGGATAGGGTTGATCCTATGAGATCACTCCCATCTCTAACACCACCAATCATTCCTTCCATATAATTATCCTCATGGTAAATAACTTTGAGAAGGCATGTAAAGAGGTGAAAATATTCCTCCACTCAGAGGTTCAAGGAGGATTAATAGATCCAAAGTTATCTAGGCCACATAAAGGTCCATTGACCTGAAAATTACTTTTTTATTTTCAAACATTTTTTAGGGGAATTGAGAACCCATGTCAGTACAAACACACAGCATCAGAACACAAACGAGATAGATGAACCATTGAAATCAATTTTGAGACTTTTAGATGTATTACTCCTATGTAGTTTCCAAAGAAGTCTGTTTACCTATAAATCATGATCGTCTTTGATGAGGTCCTCGAACCAGACATCAATTGTTTCCCACGTCTGTATGAACTCCTCCATGTTTACCTTCTTTGCATTAAATCCTCTTGCCAGAATACGATCTTGCTTGTAGATCCACTCTGTCTGCACCTCACTAGTGGCCATATGAAGTTCTCTCTCAGACTTCTTATCACCATTCTCCTTCGAGGCGTTGACTGGAACCGCTTTCTCCAACATCTCTTCCTCGGAATGGATGATAACCTCCCATATCTCCCCTTCACCCTACTATTCAGGAGGAAATGCAGCCTCCTTCCCCAATTCCACAACTTCAATATGCAGTGGAGTCTCCCCTAACTGAACCTCCAACCTCTCAGTTGCCTCACCGATAGGATTCTCTAAAACATTCGAGCTACTCTCTGCCATAGAAAACTCTTTTCCATGCTCTGGAGAATTGGATTCTCCGACTAGTTGGGCCTCCTCGCCTACCACAATATGAACATAGAGTTCATTGAGTCTACCAATTTCTTTGGCAGACCGAGTCTCCATTGTCCTAGGGAGATATGAGTATTCCTTAGATCCTTTGGTTTCCGTTTCTTAGAAACTACGCAGCACCCCGGGTCCCTATTTTCTTTACTTCCCTTCTTTCTCCTAAGGTTTTGCGGGACTTTGTTGATCCCTCCTATACCATTATCATTCGATCGCTGCGCTTCTCCTTTAGACTCTAATTCTGAAGGGAAAAAAGAGATGCATTCAACCCCTCCATCGGAACTCAAAACCTCAAAATTGTTGGTTGAATTGATACATTCCAGATGTTTCCTCAGATTAGAACCCTTGTTGGGACTTAACAGCCTTCTTACACCAAGCGTAGGCACCTCACCCTTTGGAACATCCATATAGATGCAATCGCCATTACTTGTTCACACTTCCCAAGGCTGAGTAGACCCCTAGTTACACATAGTTGCAGTACACCCATAATCCTCCTGGACCGGAGCGCCACCACCATTAGAAATCATAGCTACTACATATGAAGGGGGATACGAATTCCTCTACTGAGGTCCCTCGGTCTCCTCCCTTTCCACTAATTTAACTCCCCTTTCGTGTCCCAACCGCTTGAAAACATCAGAAACCTTTTGCCCTGAAAGCATGGCCCTATCCTCCTTTCGGGTGGTAGGAGAAATCTTAACCTCACTAGATTCTGAATCCACCAATGCTATTTTAGGGGAATCCAAAACTACCTTTCCACTCTCTGACCTGACCTGCAGAGGGAGTCCTTGACCCGAGATGTGTGAGGGATGGTTCTCCTATGAGAAGCCTAATGATCCTTGCCGGCAACAGATGGATTTGTGCCCAAGATGATTGCATGATGAATACAAGTGAACCCATGATTCATAGTAAACTGGTTTGTACCATCGTAGTTCACCTTCAATATCAATTCCAATAGTGCTCTTTGGTTGCTTGGAAACGTCAACTATGATACAAATCCGGGGAGAAATTGGGTGGCAGATGACTCAGGTGCGCTGGTCCGAGTAGAGAAATCACCCCGATAGATTACCAACTAGATGAAGGATTTTTGGGTTCTGAAACAGTAGGGGAAGACCAGGAAGAGAAATCCAAATCACTGTTGTAGGAGGATCATGCTTCAAGTGAAAATTAAAAGACCACCGAAAGAGGGAAAACCAACAACCTGTTATTACGCATAGAGAATTTTCCCATGATAAAATTAAATCATCTTCTGACGAGAAGCGAACCAATAAATGTTTGGAATCCAAGATCCCTAATATCATGTGTTCTTGCAACTTCCACCTGTTAGCTATGAATTTGTCGAAGACATCAACGATGGGTCATCTCTTACCGAAACGAGTGACCAGCGAAAGACCCTCAATTGCAGAGGCTTTTGTGAACTCCGGGGATGAAATCAAAACCGTGGGAACCCTATCCATGCATGATTGAACTTTAGGGAAAACCTCAATGTAGGGTAAGCTAGGGAGAGAAGAAGGATCAGTAAAAGGAGAAAAGGGAGAATGTAGAGTTGACGATGGAAGTGGGGGGAACTCACCTCCCCCTTCAGCCGAAGAGGGCCAAGGAGGGGGACTAGAGGTGACTTCCTTGGGGGTGAAAGTGGGTGAATCTTATGGAAGAGTGCTAACCCCCAAGATCAATTGACATATGGACTTCAAAATGGGGGTTAAATAATAGAAATAAAGTAAGAGGAAGTAGAAATATAAGGATAAGGATTAGTATTTCATTTGAATTCCATGGTCATTACTTCTATTCATCAAGGTTTAGTAGACCATAGCAGGGGAGCTAATAACCCATATAATTTTGTTCACCACTCATGATCAAGTTGATGCATCCATATAAGAAGTTTAATAACCCTTTATGTTTGGGGATTATTTTTACATTTTTTATTTTATGTATACATTTACTGATTCCCTTAAAAATTCACATGCATCTCTTGACAGTGCTAGACCTAACATGCCTGAATCGTAGGTTCAAACTGATCATATTTCTCCAATAGAATTTGGGGTTCCATCGATGATGGTAATGCATGGAATATATGTGGTGACTATGGGAGAATCTCAAGTCCAAACATAGGATTTTACACCAAGGTAGTTATCGGCTATACCAACCATGAGATCCAATGCTTTGACGGATAGGGGTGAGTACTCATATCCTTATCTAATTCTTTCTCTCTACCTACCACTAACTATAGATATCTATTTTAGAAATACCTGTACAAATTACTAAAGTTAAAGAATCATTTTTTGAAACATATCAATTGGGAGAGGTTTATGAGACATCAATGGGAATTGGGTATGTTTCATAAAGGGATGTTAAACCTATAATTTCATTAAGTGGTCTAGTCCATGATTATTCCACTTATACTATGATAATATCTAAATCAGATCTTGAGGTGCAAATTTCTTTTCATGTCACCCATTATTTCATTTTTTATAAATACTAAGGTTAGTCTCAAAGGTACCTTGGGAACAATTTCCTTCAAAAATTCATAAGCTAATAAGTATGTTCATGATGGTGGGAAATAAAATATTTTATTAAAATACTATCCATTATATTGCAAAGGAAATCATTAAATTTTGATAATAAGATCACATTTAAAAACAACTTCTCATCTGGGTGATATTGTTAGAGAAAATTTCAAATCTCAAGACATTGATATCTCTTGCTAAGTCCCATTATCGTTAGGAGGTGATGAAAATTATATGTAAAATTGACAAGGAATGCCTCTGGATGGTTCATCTTTTATAATAATTGGATACATCCAAATATAAACTAGTTAAGAACTTCTGATTTCTTGATGTAAACCATACCCATGGAAAGATCTTTGTTGCTGCCACAATAAATAATCTTTTCCTTTCTAAAGAGGCTAACAATATAAATATATCTAGGCTTCAACATGATGTTGATGAAGCTTGAAAACCAATTCATCAAATGAATGCATATATTGATAGTATTTTGTATCGTGGTGTTTATTAAATAGAGAGAATCCATCCTATAGAGATTATTATTATCTTCACTTCAATGAATATGAACCAATTTTTCAGAAAACTACCTTTTATTCCTTTGATTTATGTCCTAATATAATCATTATTTCATAACCTATTAAGCCCTAAATGATAAGAATTAGGTTAATAAAAATTATTCAGGGTAAAAAAAATGTGAAAAATAGTTTTAACTCAACTTCTATTTTGGTCATATTGGGGACCCCATTTTATTATTTTTCACCCTTACTTTTTCAATGGATTTATTTGGGAGAATCCCATCAACAAAGAACATATATTTTTCCCTAGACTATGCTTTTTGGGTTTTTTCCCTAACAAAAATTATTTCCTTTTCACTAATAGTTTAAGGTCATATAGTCTAGACCATTAATGGAATGATTTTAGGTTCATATACCTTTGGTCTAGATATTTATATGATTTAATATCACACAACTTTGACCAAAATGGATGTAGTTTAAGGTCGTGGTGCATGGACGAAAGGGGTGACATGGTCTTATCCAGCTAAATATATTAAATGTAACGTGAATAGAGGGTCATGATTCCCAAATGTATTGCTACTAGCATATATATCATCTCACAAAGGGTGGTGCATGTCATTTGTGGCCATGATTCTTGGACTAATGATTATATCCTTCAAAACCACATGAGAAAGGTCAAAATTATAAACGATGACATATCATATTCTTGTCCAGAGAACAAGTATGGTACATGGAGGCGTAACATCAATGATGTCAAACCAATTTTAATGATTTGATTTTGGTTAGTGTAAATAATATCTTAACGAGGTTGAGACAAGTATGATGAAATGGTGTAGGTACATGAAAGGAATTCATTGATCACATTTAGATGACTTGTTCCACTATGATGTTGTTATGGAAAATAGAGGTCAATGGTCCCTCTCCTTAAGATGACATGTTTTTTATTTATAGACATAAATGGGGGTGAATATGAAGGACCATATCAGGGAATGTATGTATAATAAAACTACAATGAAACCACCCAAATTACTCTATGAACCATCATATGAACCGATCACCCCTATCCTTAGCGGTGTTCTAGATCCTCACATGCTGGTTACTAGTGCCTGGGCATCACGAAACATCATTTGGGAATTATTTCAACTCCTAATAAGATGAAAAAAATCAAGTAATACAACTGAAACATATGAAAAATAATAACAACCAATTCATCTAGATACAAACAATAAAAAGAACAAAAATAAATCCAGGATACAAAAAGAAAACATAACCATGATTACCTATCTCTTGGTGGTCCTTGACCACTCACCATGTCTCAAGTCACCTTCCCTTGTCCACCCAAACACAAACCCACAAAGGAAAATAAAGAGATCCTAAGTACTTTCTATATAAACATAAAGGCTAAAAACACAAAATTGTTTATGCATGGTGTGAGCTAACAGATCCTAGAAGGATCCCACCAAGGATTATATTTAATTTATAAAAAAATTTATTTAGATGTAGTTGTTTGAAAATAGGAATAAGAAAACATGGTTTCTCCATTACAAATAAATACGGTAAAACTTGCCACATTTAAAAATGAAAATAAAGTTCCACTAAGTCTGTTTATGAGAAAAATGATGTCCAAAATGGTATCATTTCCATACCAATATCAATTTAGTAAATATCAAGAGGAAAACACATCAAAATATATTTTTTATAAAAGAAACTATTTTTAAGAAATATTTGAAGATAGTTTAACATTCCATAGTTATCAATACATAGTGTAATATGAGTTAATACCATGTATCACATAATAATACAACAAACTAGGAATATACATATATAAATAAAGTACCTCATGTCAATAAATGGATATAATATATTAATTAAAACATTTAAACTTCATTTTTGAGTAATGATCAAGTGATCAGAGTCTTATATAAATTATCAACTTCAAGTGTTGAGGATTTACCTTAAGGTAAAGTCCTAGATAAATTCCCAAGTCCACCTAACACAATCAAAAATTCCAGGAACAACTACATTAAATTGGTTAATTTATGAAGAACACAAGATTAATGACTCTAAGCACTCCCATTTTTTATAGCACATCAATATTCTGAATTCATATTCTCTAGGGTGATTCTATTTGAGGTGTATGTATACAAAATAATAGTATAAATCTAAAGAATTTCATCTAACTACCCATGATTTCCATTACTAGTCAAAGAGGCGAGTGATATAGTAAGAAACAAAGAACATAACATGAATCCACAATGGTAACAACATGGACTATCAACATTCCATCACATAAAAATTTCACATATCACCCTCACCCCCAAGCCCCCTCAAAGATTAAAACCCTTGTTACAAACCTTCCATCATGTGATTCAAGTACTATTCATCATGGAAAAGTTTATGTAATGACCTAAAATTATATTAATGAAATTTCCTTTCTTATATTTATTTTATATATTATGAATCATATGAATCAACATAGAGAACACAACACAATATTTATAAATTAAGAATAAAAATATAATTGGTATTTCTAGATGTTAAGGAATCTATACAAATGAAATAGTAACCTTCCCTTGGAAATAGTAATATGAACCTTATGAATTGTTAATTGGTCTAAGGAATATTAACCTCACCCATGAAAGTATAAATAAAATTTATAAATCTCAAAATTGAACGTATGATATAATTATATCAAAGTAAAAGTAAGTGAATGTTTTAATGATAAATATTTAAGTGTTGGTATTTTTATAAGTCATAAATATTTAATTACAATTTTATAATTAGTAAAATTATTAAAAATAAAATTAATTTTCATAAAATGGATTCATAAATCAATTTTATTTTGTTTTATTATTTTAGGTTAATTTTCTAGGACCTCAGTTAATTTTCGAAAATGTTATAAAATCAGTTTTAAATTTAAAATATGTATTTTTCAAGTAAATAATGATTTTATTTAAAATTTAAATGTAAAATATTTACAAAATTATTCTGATAAAATGGAGTCAATTTTTTAATTCAACACATTGAAAATGTTTATGGTGAATTGTTTGGAATTTTTCTAAAATACTTGAAATTTTTATGAATAGTAAAATACAATAATTTATGATAGAAATATATTAGAAGATAAATACACTATTCCTTGAGTCATATCTGATGTAAAAACCATAATATATAACTTTCCTTCAATATTTAAATATATTTGATGATAAGTCTCACAGTTTTCATAATTTTGAGCCAAAATAAATTACAAATGAATAAGATATTCAAAAATCACCCCTCTTCCACTATAAAGACCACCCTCACCCCCTCTTCTCTTCACTATAATATAGATTAAAGATTTTACAAGTTATGTAAAAATAATATTACCTAGTCTCTCCCCATTTTTAGGATATCTTGGTCTTACCAAGATAGAGAAACCATTTTCTTTAAGGAGGTTCTCAAGGAGGTTAATTCAAGTGGTAAACCATCTTCCTTTTTCTTTTAATTTCATTTTCAATTTACTATCTTTTATTATCTTATATTAACCTACACTATCCAAATGATAATGATAAATCTAGTATCATATATATATTATAATTAAATTATGTTAATTTAATATCATTTCTCAAACAACTATTTCTTTCTCTTTTATTTTTAAAAAGGAAATCATCGTCCGGGATGTGCCGATTTACAACCTTCGCAAATAATGAACCTAAATTGTTCAATTTCTCCTTCAAGGATAGTAATGAAAAAATTTTTATCATTAAAAAAGATTATAAATTAATTATTATGTCTCATGTAATTTTCTGGAATGAATATATGTACATAATAATAATTTGTATGATGAAATTGTTTCGTGATGATCAAAATACCGTCGTAATAATCTAAACGATTATCACTAATGTTTTATCTAATAAATAATTCTAATACCATATAAATAATTAATTATTTAATAATTTAGTATTATTTATGTTTATTATTATCATATAAATTCATTTCTATATAATTATATCCTTTCCACATGAACTTCCATACTCATATACAAGTATACCGATCATGAAAACCTAGGAAACGAATGATCCTTAGCGATATATTTGTATCTTATAACTCATCAAAAATGCCATAAATGAACTTAATATTATTATAATAAATTAATTACATATATAAAAGTTTATTAATTACTAAATTAATGGATTTAAGTTTATTACCTACGACATTAAGGTCAAGTGCAGAATACATTAGGACATACGGTATGGGTTTTTTACCCAAACCTCCATTTTCTTTTAGGTCACTCATCTTTATCTATTTACCCAAATTAAATACATAATTATTATTATTTACTCATAAAAATATATTTCTTAATGTTATAAATATATTTACCAGTCATAATACTTATTTATTTTATGGGGAGTTACATGTTTCAAAATGATCTTTCTCAAATTCTTCCTGATAAACAAGCCTGCTTCAAGGGAACTTCTTGAATTCTTAACTATTTTCAATTGAAATCTATAATATATTTTAATCCGCCATAATTTTTCTAAAATTAGTAATTTTATAATGAGAAAAATATCTTAGTTCACTTATGGTTTTACCCAAATATTTTTCTAAAATAACTCTTCTCTGCAAAGTAAAAGAGTATTTCTCTCAAGAAATACTCAATGATTTTATAAGAGTATTTTCATCTATTTCAAAACTCTTATTGATTATTATGTTTAATTTGGATTAATATTTTATGATATAATCTAATTTATTTTATTTAATTGTTTATTATTAGTTGTATTTTGGATGTGCTATCTTGAAACCATTAACCATATTACTCTGAATGGTTAGTGTTTATGTTTAAAAATTGGGGAGAGTTATTTTTATTTCATATGTTAGTTTCAATATGAATGTTTATGTTTATTATGTTTTATCCCTTTTATATGATTAATGAATTCGAATTAATAAGTGTCAGGTGGGGCCCACTATAGCCCCTCAGTGCATCGGTTGGTCTGATGAGACAAACTAGTTTTGGTTTTTACCCATTTATGTATGGTCTTCGAGTGATGCCTAGATAGTATAGTTATGATGTATTGTATTATAAATTCCCTAATTATGAAACTAGAAACTTATATGTCATGTAATTATTTTTCTAGTATAATATATGTGGTTATGTTTTATTTTGGCGTTACGTATTCAACATTTTCCATTCCATATTATGCTCAAGTTTACTTTTAATGGCACATGTACTTTTATTTATTCAACATACCTTATTACGTATGCTTATGCTACATTACTTACCCTTAACAAGCATCTGATCTCATCCATTTATTATATTTTATTTTTCCCCAGGATGTGAAGTAGTATATTATGAATGACTTTTAGGGACAATCTAGGAGTTAGATATTTTTATAATAGAATTTACCTATTTTATCCTTTAAAGCTATAATGTTGAACTTATATATGTATCTTGTTTTCTAATTCTACTAATTTATTAGGTCCTTCAGAATAATAATTCCTTGTAATCATAATAATATATTAAAGTAAGGCACCTTCTCCATGAAACTATGGTCCGGGTATTTATAGATTATATCAGAGGAAGTTTAGTAGAATCCTTGGAAACTAGAATTAGAAAATGTATATTAGTGAACAAAACCCTAATAAATATTTTCAGGATAAGAATACTAGTATATCCTAGGATTTGGGTAAGGTATAGATTATGTTGATCTTCCTTGAAATATTTCCCTATCTGGATATTACAAGTGGACGTGGTTTTTGCACATATGTACCTAGCAGTAACAGGTCTGACAAGTTGTTTCGGACCTGACTCGGGGTAACCTTGTACATGATAATGGGCCTTACAATACACCTGGTTTGAAACTCTCAAGGGATATTCTTAGGATAATTCACATTTTCTTTACAAACCATTATGAAGGATTTTATTGTAAATATGTCCCCAAAGAAACTATGCTAATGATTATGAGATTAGACATGTATAAGATTTTAATTTACGTAAGTATTTTACTAGTTCTAAATTATACATTATGATTCATAACCTATTTTTTTGTAATCCATTATTTAGAAATGGAAACTTGTGTAAGTAATATAAACGTCATGAACATGTGTATCCCATGTTGGTATTACCCTCATATGAAAAATAATGACATTTATTCTAGAGTTGCGACTAGTGTTGAGAAACTTATAACTATTCTTGGACATCTAAATCAGGTTATGAACATTAAAAATACCCATATGAAGCATCCTGATCCAAAATGTAGAGGAGAAATAATATACTACTTTATAAAACAGCAACCTCTATCATTTAATGGGACTACAAACCCAGTCGTAGCTGAGCAGTGGATAAGTTCCTTAGAGAAATTTTTTCTTACTTTAGGAAGTAACGAAAGGGAGAAAGTTGTCATGGAAATGTATTGTCTATCGGGTGATTCTAGTCAATGGTGGTCATTGATTCAAAATAAAAAGGAGGAGGAATAGATTTAAAATATTCAATGGAGAGATTTTATTGAAATTTTCCTAGAAAATTATTTTCCTTGCGAACATTAAGAAGATATGGAGAGGCAATAATTGAGACTAAGATAAAAAGAGGATAAATTTTTTTTCAAGTATGAAGACAAATTTATAAGGTTATAAAGTCATGTTGCAGACTAAATACCTAATACAAGGAGAAAGATTGAAAAATTATTTGAAGGTTTAAATCCATTCCTCTGAAGGGCACTGGTGTCTATGAATTTTTCATCATATAAAGATATACTCTCATGTGCTATCAAGAATGAAAAATAATTCTCTAAGTATTATGACTTTAAGGGAAAGAAATTGAAGAATATGGATGTTTAAAACTCTAAAAAAGGAAATAAGGAATGGGGAATACGTGAATATTTTACATTCCACCTTGTATTAATTATGGGAAGAAACACTTTGCTACTTCCTTGAAGGGAATGGGTTTTTGTTACATGTGTGGAGAAAAATGTTACCAAACTCATGATTTCAAGTAAAAAAGAAGCTTCAAATGTTAAATTCTATAATTGTAAAAATATGAGACATTATACACATGAATTTCCTAAGAGTCAAGGAAACTTTCCCCAAATAAGGCCAAGGGAGAAAGGACAAGCTTATGTGGTCACAAATGATAAGGTTTAAGTTCCTAAAGATGTGGTGGTAGGTACATTAATCATTTTCTCAAACATATCCAATGATTTATTTGATTCACGGTCATCTCATTATTTTATATGTTCCCTATTTTCCAAGAAAATTTGACATTTCCAATTTGAGTTAAAAAATGAATTGTCAGTCAAAAAATCCAAGGGATATATGATTGCAACAAAGATGTATTGATCAGTCCCCCTTTTGACACATAAACATGCTTTCGTCGATAAATTTATCATCATACCCATGATTTAATTTGATATAAGTCTTGGTTGGAATTGGATTTTAAATTATGATGCGAAGATATATTATAAGAAGAAAGAAGTTAAATTTTTTGAGAATGATTTAGAGTCCCTTATCTTTAGAGAAGAGACCTCACCATCTGATTCTTAACTAGATCCACCCCTAGTTTCTCTATTAAATTCAATTTATTTGGAGTAAGGGGACGTGATATCTATCGGTGAGGAGAAAAATGGTCAAATTTAGGGTGTACCTGTTGTTCAAGAATACATTGATGTATTTGAAAAGGATTTACCTATACATCATCTAAGTGAAAAGTTGATTTTTCTATTGATTTAATTCATAGTGAAATGACTATATCAAATACACTTTATATAATAGACATAGTGTAATTATTGTAGTTAAATAAATAACTAAAAGAGTTCAGTAGTAATGTTTTTATTCACCCTAGTGATTATCCATGGGGAGATCCTGTTATTTTGGTTAAGAAGAAAGATGGGTCTATGAGGTTGTGCATTAACTATAGGGAGATCAATGCTATTATGATAAATAACAAGTATCCTCTTCCTCGGATTGATCATTTATTTGATCAACATCATAAAGCCCAATATTTTTCAAAGATTGACCTTTGATTTGGATATCATTAGTTGTGTGTAAAGAATGAAGATATTTCAAAGACAACATTTCAAACCAGGTATGGGCATTACGAGTTTACAATAATTCCATTTGGGCTAACTAATTCCCCCTCTGTTTTCATGGATATAATTAATAATGTTTTCAAGGATTATCTTTGTGAATTTGTTGTCTATTTATTGATGATATATTGTTATACTCTGAAATCTACAATGATCATGAGAATCACATGATAATTATTGTAAAAAACCTTTGAAGAAACTAGTTATATAGGATGTTTATCAAGTGTTAATTATAGATTCAAATAGTTTCTCTTCTTGACCATATTGTCTATAAGGGTGGAATCTTAGTTGATCTAGAAAATCAAGAGGCAGTCCAGGAATGACCAACACCAATGAACATAATCAAGGTATATGGTTTTATTATTTTAGCAGGTTATTATCCACATTTTGTTTAGAACTTTTCCTAATTAGCTAACCTGTTAACCAAGATTACACGTAAAGGGGTTAAGTTTGTATGGACAAAACAATGTGAAGAATGTTTTAAAAAATTAAAGATAAGGTTAGTTAATTATCCAATATTGACTCTACCATCAGAAAATGGTGGATTTGGGATTTATAGTGACAAATCAATGAATGGACTTGGTTGTGTCCTTATAAAAATGATAGAGTTATTACATATGCATCAAGTCAGTTAAACACTCATGAAAAGAACTATCCAACTCAGGATATTGAGTTAGAAGTTGTAATATTTTCTATGAATATATGGATACATTATCACTATAGTGAAAGATGCGAGATATATATAGATCACAATATATTGAAATATATCTTCTCAAAAAAAAGTACTCAACATGAGGCAAAGGAGATAGTTCAAACTACTCAAGGATTATGATTGTTCAATATGCTATCGCCCAGGAAAGGTAAATAAGGTAGATAATGAATTAAAAAGGATGTATCATGGAGTTCTAAAAAAATGTGGATTGAAAGGGATATTGTGTACATGTATATTGCAAAGTTTGATAGGGGAATTATCATGGGAGGTGAAAATCATTACTTTTTCAATTTCTTTCCCAACCACTTTTATTGGAAAGGATTAAAAGTTCATAGTTTGATGATGAGAATCTTCAAAATAAAATTAATGATGTGAATGATGGGAATTTGGATTACTTCATGTGTAAGGACAGAATTCAGAAATTTGGGAAGAGGCTATGCATTCCCTTTATACCCAAGCTCAAAAGGGAGTTAACAGATGATTCTTATTGCTCGAATTTCTCTATACACCCTGGTAGCACTAGGATGTATGTATATTTGAAGGAACATCTCTAGTGAGATAACATGAAGAGTGAAATTAATTACTATGTATCAAGATGTTCTTTCTTTCAACTGGTGAAGGCTAAAAAACAAAATCCTAGAGGAATATTGCAACCCATTCATATTCCTACATGGAAATGGGATAAAATAATTATGGATTTTGTCATTGGATTTACAAAAACACCAAGAAGTACTAATTAAATATGGGTGATTATTGATCAAATTACCAAATCTACACATTTTTTCACCATAAGAGAGGATTTTCCACTAGTGCTCCTTGCATGGGTCTATATTAATGAAGTTTTAAGACTTCATGGAGCACCTATCTCAATTTTGTTTGATCATGATCCCTGATTAAAATAAAATATTATGGAAAAGTATTTAAAAATATTTGGATAATAAGATTTATTTGAGTACTTCTTTTCACCCTTAAATTGATGGGTAGTTAGAATGGATGATCCAGACATTAAATGAGATGTTGATATCATGCTCACATGATTTTCAAGGTATTTCAGATCAATATTTACCTTTGGTAGATTTTTCCTAGAATAAGATTTTCCATTCTAGTATTCAAATGGAACCATATGAACCGTTGTATGGAAAGAAATGTCAGACACTGACATGTTGGGATGATTTTTCTGAAAGAAAGCTTGTAGGACCAAAGCTTGTGAATGATACAAAAATGAAGGTAAATACTATTCAAACCCATATCAAAACAGTTCAAAGTAATAAAAATATCTACATTGATAATCTAAAGAAGGATTTTGAATTTAAAGTATGAGGTAACATTTTCTTGAAACTATCTACATGGAAAAGTGTTATATGATTTGGAAAGAAAGGGAAACTAATCCCCAGATACATAGGTCCTTTTGAAATTATAAAGAGATTTGGACATTTCGATTATCATTTGGTGATGCCACCAAACCTTTCTAAAGTACACAATGTGCTTCACATCTTAATGTTGAGAACATACATTACCATACCCAACAAATGTACTCACTTATGATGGTATATAATTAAAACGTGACGTATCTTACTGTGAAGAGTCTATCCAAATTCTAGACACTAAATAATAGGTGTTGAGTAATTGGAAAACTCAAATGGTAAAGTTACATTAAAAAATCATAAAATTGAACATGAGACATTGGAGCCCGAGGATTTTATGATTAAGAACTACCTAAATCTTTTTGTGAGGTTACATTTTGGAAATTTTGAGGATATAATTTTTTGTTGGAGGGTAGAATGTAATTATCCAAAATTATATCAATGAAAATTCTATTATTTTGCTTATTTAATATAGTATTAATCATATAAAACCACATAGAAAACTTAATATAATCATTATAAATGAATAATAAAATAAATAATAGGTATTTTTAGACATTAAAGAATCTATATTGATGAAATAGTATCATTCCCTTAAGAATAGTAATATAACCCTTATGAATAGTAAATCAGCCTAATGAATAGTAACCTCACCAATTTAAGTATAAATAAAATTTAGGCATATCATAGGTGAGTGTATGATATAATTAAATAATAGTAAAAATATATGAATATTTTAAAAATTGATATTTAAGTGTTAGTAATTTTATAAGTCATTTATATTTAATTATAATTTCAAAATTAATGAAAATATTTAAAAGGAATTTTTTTTTCATAAAATGGATTTATAAATCAAATTTTTTGGTCTTACGATTTTAGGATAATTTTATGAGACCTTAGTTAATTTTTGAAAGTTTTATAAAGTTATTTTTAAATTTAAAATCTGAACTTCTCAAGTAAAAAATTATTTTATTTAAAAATTAAATTCCACATATTAAGAAAATGAATTTGATAAAATGGAGTCCATTGTTTTAATTTTACATGTTAAAAAATGGTAATGGGGAGTTTTTGATATTTTTCTAAAATATTTGAATTTTTTGTGTATAGTAAAATACGACAATTTACTGTATAAATACATTAGAAGCTAAATACACTATTCCTTTAGTCATCGCTGATGTAAAACCCATAATCTAGAACATTCATTCATTATTTTAATATATTTTATGATAATTCTCAAACTATTCATTATCTTGAGCCAAAATAATAAACAAATGAATAAGATATTCAAAAAATCACCCCTCTCCTCAACTATAAAACCCCCTCACCCCTCTTCTCATCACTCCTCTAAGCCTTGAAGAAGTATCAAAGTTCATCCAAAATCATCTTCCCTAGTAACTCTATACATCCATCAGATCTTTTTTTATTACCAAAATACCAAAACACCTTTCCATAAGGAGGTTAATTTAAGTGGTAAACACTCTTCCTTTTTCTTTTAATTTCATTTTCAATTTACATTCTTTTCTTATATTCTTCTCACAGCCTCTGTCCAAATCATCATAATAATTAAATTATCATCTATATTCTAGAATTATATCTTGTAAATGGAATATAATTCCTCAAAATACTCTCTCTCTCTCTCTCTTATTTTTAAAAATGAAATCATCATCCAGGAGGTACTGATTTACAACCTTCATGGATGACGAACCTTCATTCTTCAAATTATCCTTCAATGTTGTTCGTGAAACCATTTTTATTGTTGAAAAAGATTATAAAATATTTATTATTTCAAATTTAATATTCTATAACTAGTATATATGCATAATAATAATTCATATGAAAAAAATGGTTCGCGATGATCAAAATACCACTATAACAATCTAAATGATTTTCACCAATGTTTTATCTAATAACTCATCCTCATTACATATAAAAAAATAAATTATGTTACCATTTAATATTATGAATTTTCATTATTATAATACAAATTCAATTTTTTGGAATTATATTCTTTCCACATGAACTTCCATACTCATATACATGTATACTGATCATGAAAACCATGGAAAAGAATGCTCCCAAGCGATAAATTTGTGTCTTTTAACTCATAAAAAACCATAAATAAACTTAATAAAATTATAATAAATAAAATAAATTTATAAAATGTTTTTAATTATTTAATTAATGGATTTAATGTTATTATCTAGGACATTAAGGTCAAGTGCAGAATACATTCGACATTAGGTAATGGTTTTCTACCCAAACCACCATTTTCATTCAGGTCACTCTTCTTTCTCTATTTACCCCAAGTAAATTTGTAATTATTATTATTTACTCTTAAAAAATATGTTTTAATTTTATAAATATATGTACCAATCATAATCCATATTTATTTTTTGTGGATTTACATCTTTTAAAAGGATATTTCTCAAAATCTTCCTGATAAACAAGCCTGATTCAAGGGAACTTCTCGAATTCTTACATTTTTTCAAGTACACTATATAGTCAATTTTAATCCACCATTATTTTTATAAAATTAATAATTTTATTATGAAAAAAATAAATCATTTTACTTTTCGTTTAATACAAATATTTTTCTTAAAGAACTCTTCTTTGAAATGTGAAAGAGTATTTCTATCAAGAATTACTCGATGATTTTGTAAGTGTTTTTTCAAATATTTCTGAAATATTATTGATCATTATCTTGAATAGGGATTAATATTTTATGATATAATCTACTATATTATATTTAATGGTTTATTATTAGTTTGAATATGGATGTTCTATCATCATAACATTCACCATGTTACTCTGAATGGTTAGTGGTTATCTTTAATGATCAGGAAAATTTATTTAAATTTCATTTGTTAGTTTCAATATGAATATATATGTTGATTATGTTTTACCCCATTAATATGAGGGATTAATTATAATTATTATGTGTTAGAAGGGGTCCACTATAGACCCTTGGTGCTTCAGTAGGTCTCATGAGACAAACTTCTTTGGGTTTTTACCCGTTTATGTATGGTCCTGACACATGGACTTAATAGTATAGTTATGATATCCTACATTATAAATTCCCTCATTATGAAACTAGTAATTGATATTACATTTTATTATTCTACTAGTATGATATCCATGTCTATGTTTTATCATTTTATTATTTATTCATCCTTCTTTCTAGCCATATTATGCTAAGGTTTAATTTTAATGGAATGTGTTCTTTTATTTATTCATTATGCCTTATTGATTATGCTTCTAATGTATTACTTACCCTTACTGGGCATCTGATCTCACCCCTTTCTTATGTTTTATTTTTACCAAGATGAAAATAATTATATTTTGAATGACTTACAAGGATAATATATGAGTTGTGGATGTTTACAATGGAATTTACATAATGTTTTTTCCTTTTAAGTTGTAATGTTGAACTTATGTATGCATCTTATTTTCCAAAGGTACTAAACTATTTTTTCCTTTGGGGTATGAATTATTTGTAAGAATACCAATTTATTGAATTAAGTCACCGGATCCAGGAAACTGGGGTCGGGGTCTTTATAGTTTTTATATAGGGTTAATCAATAATTTTTATGAAGAAAGCATTTACTTCAAAAAGTTACAAATGGGAATTTAAGGTAAACCAAATTGATAGACAAAAACATTATTAATTTAATAAAAATTTTCATTGATAAATTCATTTTAAAAGAGCCATATATGACCACTTCATTTAGAAACCATGTTAAAGCACTAATTGGTCATTTAAATAGAGAACATGGAAAATCCAATCAATCCCTATAACATTATGAAATATCATTTTAAAAACCCTTTTAAAAAATCATCATATTTTATCCTCTAAATAATCCCAAAATACATTTAAAATATAAATAATCATTTTAATCAATTTGGAACAATCTTAAAGAATCAAAAACTTTTACTAAAAATAATGATTTTTATTTCATGAACCCAAACCACCATGAATAATAAAATAACAATTTTATTTTAAACCAAGGATGGATTATTAATATGAAGCTACCATACCAAACACCATTATCACAAAAAATGGATATTTTATTCTTCAAAATTATTAATCCATCATTAAAAAATTTTAAATAGAGGAAATATTAATTCCAGAAACACATTAATTACAAAAGAATAAATAACATAGAAACACCAACTTATAATATCTAGGATAAAATCACATTTAATCTGAGATGTGTCGCCTCTGATGGAGATCAGCGATTCAAGAAAGAGATATCTCAAGATAAGTTAGAAGATATCCTAGAATCACAATTCCATACCAACCATTCCTGATCCAATGAATCCTATGTAAATCATATCCACTAGGATTAATGAATTAATAGAAAAAGAGAGATCAAATTCCAATAATAGAAATAAATATTGAAAGATTATCACCATATTGATTAGTACTTTTATTTTCAATGAGATGAGTTTAGAAGATCCAAATATGTCAAACAGGGCTCCCAATGTCATGTGGGTTGAGAAAGGTTTGATAGATAAGATAAGATAAATAAAACTAGTGTATAATGGTGGAATTACCATGATATCCTAACTAAAACCTGGGCCTAGTGACACCACCGGCTAGTAGATTGCTGCAATAGATTGGTCTAGCAACTACCTAGCCCACTGGATAGTCGGTGGCCCTCACTAACAATCTAATGGACCACTTGCAGCTTCACAAGATAACGGTTTAGGTTCAAACCTTCTAAAAGGTCCTAATTTATCCTCAAACCGCTTGAACCACCCAGAAAAAACTCACATAGTGTTCAATTTATGAAAGAAATATAATAATGTTGCAATTATCCCTACCATATCACTTTCAGTACCTAGAAAGATTCTATTCCAAAAGATATAAACTACATTAAAGAAATAATTTCCACACCAAACTTGTGAGGTGGAAAATTCATGAAATTGAGGTGGAATCACCCATGAAGATAACCACTAGCTCTAAAACTAAATGAACTGATATCCAACATTTTAAAGAGCCCTTAATTAATATATTCTAGGATCAATACATGTCTCCAGACAGCACATCAACGATACTAGGATGGGAGAGAATCACGAGAAAGACTAAAGACCTATCATAAGTATCCTGAACATTTAACGATTCAACAAAACAGTGGGACATGAGAAGGAAATTTGACAACACATATCCCTTCAACCCAAATAAGGAACCTCAACCACGTTCCACGAGGAACTAAAAATAGTAGAAATAAATCCTTAAAGTAAAGGTATACCCAAAACTTTATGAAGATTCCAAAAGAAAAAACACCCTTAATATCCATCAAAGATTCAACTACCACAATAAAGGTATCAAAATTGCAAGTATTTATATATTTGGTAAGTATTCAATAGTAACCTATGATTTCTAACCCATATCCTCACTCCTAAATGACCTCACCCGAATAAACATTAGAAATTCGAATTTATTGGTCCATCAAGAGACCACACAGTCCTAGTTACCTGAGTATACTCCCAAGGTATATCCAAGTCCAAATGGAAAGAGATAAAAAATAGATTTAATACAAAAAATAGATCACATAAATATCTCAAAATAGAAGATCACCAAACACAAAAAAATTGATCTCTAACAAAAAAGGTGTAAACAAGAGGATACCAAAACACAGTAACCAATCCAAATGTTATCCAACATACACTATAGAGAGACACCCATGTATAGAAAAAAACAAATTTTCAAAGCAAATAACAGAAACCATCTATAGGTTTATCGTACATGATTCTATCTCATCTATAAGAAAAAAAATCAAGGGATTTAAACCATTTAAAACAAATTTCAACATCAAATTCCACCAGAAAAACCACCAATATATGAAAAAGATCATTATAAGTATAATGGTTAGAGCCCTATTATCATGAATCTTCATTTATGTCATAGTACCCTTGGGTGTTGATGATCAATGAACATGATGAGTGATTAAATAAATTAAAGGTGAAGAAAAATAACATTCAATATATCACATCCATAAGGATAAAATAATGAGGTCTCATGAAAATATGACCAAATTAGGTAAACAACTTGCAGAAAACACCACCCATGATCCAAAATAGAAAAACCAAAAATGATCCTTGAAAAGGAAATAAGAGGCCCTTATAACAAGAAGGGTAGCCAAAAACTAATTACACTAAAAAATTATCCTTTTAGTATCTTAAATTAAAAAACCAATTAATATGACCCCAATGAACACACTGATCAGAAACCATCAAAGATTTAAAACATGACCTATTATAATGATAAGGTGTTCCAAACTGAAATCACATGACGTGCCACTTTTTTCATTGAGAGTATTTTCCCTACTCAACCAACTCCCATGATCTACCTAATGGAACATCTCTATCTAATATAACAATGAATATGGAATTCCCAACTTCCTAGCACTTTTCTAGATCCACTTTAACTGAAAAAGATATTTCAAGAACTTTCAGATAAGAGTTCTAATAGACTGATTATATGATAGTTCCATGGTCTAGGTGAACACCTACATTTATATAGAGATCTGTATGGGAATTAATCATCAAAATTCTTGAGTGAGAAGCATACCAAACTTGAGAACTAATTGGAATGCTCCTCAACCAATTTCTCACCTTAAATAAGACCCACGAGATCAAAACAGTTATCCTCCACAACTTCCTTATGATATTTCTAGTAAATGAACAGTGAATTAAAGAATTATCAGGAAAATAATTAATAAATACAAGGAGGAACCATTTCATCCCACCACTATTAGTCAGGTACCTAAAACAAGGGATAGAAAAACGTGACCTTTAACATATCAAGATTATAGAGAGAGTCAAATATCCCTTTTACATCTTCAATACACCAAATTTCTATAGGATAACCCCACCCACCTATGTAAGAAGGTGTAAAATGATCCAAAAAAACCTAGATGGATTCCAAATGTAGGAAACGTTGTAGCTTCAAAACTTGATTCACAGTCTAGGTAGTGTCGTTAACTTGAGATTCCACTTTTGGAAGACATGAAGGGATACTTTAAATATAAGATCAGAAAATTGAATTTCTATATTTCTTATAAACCATTATGGGAAACAGATTTGGAAATAAAAAAATATGGTATCATCAACTAAGACATAAATAAAAACCCAAAATAGAACACATACAAACCAAAATCATTCAAACAAATCCCCAAAATTATTTTACAAAAAAATCATTGTTTTAAAAATATATAATATTTCTATATTTATAAAACCATACACTTTGTTTCCAAAATGTGTACTTTTCAGATAAATTCATCATAATTTCAAAATCTTTTACCATTTCATAAAACATATCCCATGGTTTTAAAATGTTAACCCTAAATTAAAATTTCAAAATAAATTCCATTTTTAATCCTATAAAAATACAAAATTTCCTCTTAAAAAATTACTTTAACACATCTTATAAGAGTCTTTGAAAATTATTTATATAAAACAATCTTTTCCTAAAATACACCTTTTGGAAATTGAATTATTTTTCAAATAAATTAAAATAAACATATTTTAATTTTAAATTTTGGTTTTCCAAAAGAATTAAAATCATCACCAAAGGGATTAACTTCAAACAGTCAAATAATATCACAAAATAAAACCACACCCATTTTCTCCATTAGAAAACAAGAATCCTCCCAACTAACCTTAAATAAATAACGTCATTTTGGAAGAAAATAGGCAAGGAATCAATTTTAGGGTTAAAGTAGAACTCTATATGGCTTGGTCACATGTGATAGAAAACTACAGACCAACCACACAACTATCCCTATATTGAATTTTAGATCGACCACATTGATTCCCTACAGTTTACCTAACCATGAAATCATTGTGTAGCTCTATAAATCTCTATGATTGAACCCAAAAATCAAAAGAGATTTCCAAAATCAATTATAGTATAATTTAGAATCTAAATCTCATCAAACATAGGAAATAAATAACTCAAAAGAAATATTGAGGTCCATACTTTCCATGATAACATAACTCTCATCGCAAAGGGTGATGATCAGGAACCTATTAATAAACTACCTCTTGAGTCTTGACATGTACCTAATCTCATTTATTACATGGATTTACCAAAATAAAATACATAAAGGATTTCAATAAATGGCTATTTTAGGAATAAAATTCCTTAGATACCAATTGCATTGAACTGGCCCAAACTAGTATCTGAACCAACATCTAAACTGATCTCCATCATCCCAAAGGGAATTTATGACCCCAAAGGTCTAGAAATTTGTTCTTGGGAATCAAGAAATATAATTTGGGAATTATTTATACTAATAATAGGGTGAAAAAAATTAAATAATACAGTGTAAATATATGGATAATCATAAAAACTAATTCATCAAGACAAAACCAACATAAAAGATAAAAAAAACATAGGGATATAAAAAAGAAAATAAAACCATGATTAACCATATCCTGGTGGTCCTTGACCACTATCCATGTACCAATCCTCATTCCATCTTCTAAAAAATTAGGAACCCAGAAAAGAGGATGAAGAGGACCTCAATAGCTTCTATATAAACATGAAGGCTATAAACTCCAAATGGTATAAGAAGGGTGTAAGCTAAAATAGTCCAATAGGACCCTACACAGGATTATATAAAATTTCTATAATAATAAATTTATATATACTAGTTTGAAAATTGGAATAAGAAAACAAGTTTTATCTATTAAAAATCTAAAATATAAAACAAACCACTTTTAAAAAAAAGAAAATAATGTGCCACAAGGTCCACTTATGAGAAAAATAGTTCCAAAACCAACATATTTTCCATCCCAAAATCCATTTTGGAATAGTCAATAGGAAAACACATCAAAATACCTTTTTAATAAAATAAATACTTTTTTATAAAATAATTTTCTTATAAATACTTGAATATAGTTTCACAAGACCAAATTATCAATACAAAGAAAGGTATGTGTTAATACCATTTATCATAGAACAGTAAAATATACTAGGGAATATGTATAGGTAAATAACATACCTTATATAAAGAAGTGGATATAATAAATCAATTCAAATAAGGAAACTCTATCGCTGAGTAACGATCAAGATATTAGATTCATATATCAAGTATCAATGTAAAGTTTCTTGGTCATATTTCATGGGAAATCCCTAGATATTTTAGTAATTCCAATATACTATAAAATAAACCAAAATCATTTTCATGAAATTTTCAAATATCTCAAGTACACAAGCTTACCAACTTAGCTCACATATGACTCCACAAAGCATGTCCCTAGCATGAATCTAGATTCTCAAGGGAGATTCTAGTCAGGGTGTGATTCCAAAAAATCATAGCATAAATCTAAGTCCTCTCATCTAGCTACATAGGTTTTCTATGACTAGTCAAAGAGGTTAGTGAGAAAGAAAACAATAGGGATCACAATGTGGATCAAAAATGGAATTATCATTAACTAATAATATTCCATCACATACAAAGTTCACACCTCACAGTCACCCCTAGGATACCTCAAAGAGTAGAACACTTATTTTAACACCTGTTATCATGTTCTTTGATCACCATTCATCAATGAATTTCTTAGATAATCAGTTAGTCAATAATTTTCATGAAAAAATAATTTACTTCACAAAGTTACCAATTGGAAGTTAAGGAGACAAAATTAATAAATTAATATGTATAAATTTAATAAAACAACACATTGATCTATTCATTTAAAAAGGTTAAATATCCTTTCAATCAACCTTTTCAAAACAACCATCACATGTTATCATTTAAATCATTCCAAAATACATTTCAAATAGAAATAAAAATATTAATCCATTTGGAAAAATCATAAAGAATCGACACCATTTTATTAAAAATAATTCTTTACATTTCATGAACAAAAACCAACATGATCAATAACAAGAAAATCTCATTTCATAACAAAGTATTAATTCTTGATATGAAACTACCATTCCAAATTCTATTTTCACCAAAAAGGTTCATTTTATGCTTCAAAATGATTAAATATTTCATCAAAAAATTAAAATGGAACAAACATGAATTCAAGAAACATATGAATCATAAGAAGAAGAAATGTTATTGAAAAATCTATATAGGATATCTGGTATCTAACTGTAATGAATCTAAGATGTTTCACCTTTTATAGAGATATTCAAATAATGAAAGATATATCTAGAGAGAAGCAATAAGTGATCCTAAAATAAAAATTGTGTATCAACAATTCAATTTCCAATGAATCAAATGGATGTTAGATCCTCTAGGAAGAATAAATAAAGAGGATAAAAGATACAGAAGTCTCAAATGAAAAAGGCATACCAGAAGTGGATCATTACATCAATCAGTGCATTGATCTACTAAGATATAAGGTTTGGAGATCCAAAGATGTTAAAGAAGGATCCCAATGTAATGTGAGTTTATAAATGTATGATTAATAATAGAATATAGATAAAATAGGGATCCTCAGGTGTAATTATTATGCTATTATGACTTAAAATCATGCCCAAAAACACCACCATCTTTCTGGTGGAGTCACATAGACTAGCCCCACAGATGGCTGGTGGATATAGAATATTGTTGTAGCCACTTCCTAGTCCACCAGTGAGCTAGTGGCCCTCATTTGTGTGTAGGTGTACCACCTGAACCTTCACAAGCTATAGGTTAAAGTCCACACCTTATACAAGGGTTTAGGTCATCCTCTTGCCCCTTGATCCACTCGAAAAAACTCAAAATTTGGTCTATTTATGAGGGAGATATTGAAATGTTATACAATCAAAAGCATCCCTTATAATTGGGAATACCTGCTACCAAAATACCTATAATAATATAGAGACTAAAAAGGATAGAGAATGAAATTGGTTATGAATTAAGGTTGATGAAGAATGGTTTGGTTACCCTAAAAGTTACATCACCATGTATTAAACACATCATCAAGGTGAAAAAATATAAAAAAAATCCCTTCAATTTTTACCTAGATCATTGGATCTTATAATCAAAACTCGGATTTTTCTATGATCATATAATGCACCCTAAAAGATATTAACCTTTTTCTTCTTCCTCTATAACATTTTCCTAAGCCCGAAAAATGAGAAACCTAGAAAGAAAAGTCTTGAATTTTTATCAGGTTCCAATTTTGAGGTTTTAAATATGACTTGTTTTATGTCACTTTCACTAATATATTAATGTTATAATATTGAGACCACTAATGGATGTGTTTAAAGCAGAACAAATTTTACCAAAATGCACATAGTTTAAGGTCATAATGATTAAACCACAATGTGTAAGGAGTTAAAATTCATTATATGATGTGGGAGCTTAATAGCAAAGGATAGTCCAAAATCACTAGGTTAAGGGATGATGATGATAACATAAGACACCAAATGAGTATTTTGGATCATAAGTGATGAAATGGTATAGCAACATGAAGGGTGACCACCAATTATATTCTGATGATGGGCCCCATTATAGTATTTTCATGGAAAGTTTAGAGGTCCCACCACTCAGGATGAGATGCTTCTGGTTGATAAGATGAAATGGGGGTGTATATGAAAGGTTGTATTGGTTCATATAGGGATAGTCCAAAAAAAGTGACCCTTGGATTTTGGTATACTTTCTAAAAAAACCCATGTCATGTTATATAAATATAAGAAACTCAACGAATATCCAATAGAAAAATGGTGAGAGTCTTTTATATTTGAATTTTTTATATTGATACCTCCACTATCATGTGAAAAAGAGTGGAAATGAATGACTGTCTGTGGTTGGGTATAGAATGTATAGTCCAGGAATTAATAAATATATTGAATTAGTTATGAATCAAGACACATGTAGTTCTAAAATATATATCCCCTAAAACTATTTGGCTCATGTGTTGGGGGTGAGGGTATTCATATACGTATTTTTTTGAAATTAAAGTTGGGCCCTGGAATAAATATTTATGAATCACTACACATCACATAGTGTAAAAATAAAGTCCCACATAGTTCTTATATTGAAATACCCTACACATATTTATCTTATATTTAGTGTAATTTATTGATTTATAAATTTTATTTTTGCCTAGGATTTGAGATTCAGGGATCGGTAAGTATCCTCACGGTAAAAGAATCAAGACACACTTAGTTCTTGAAGAATTACTCTATATAGATTGAGATCAAATGTAAGGAAAGATAATTTTTTGATTGATATGACTTATATTTTTGAATTAGATATGGGATCTTGATATCACTATATATCCTATGGTATGGGAATCAAGCCACACAAAGTTCTAATATACAGTCCATATGCATATCTAACTCTTATATAAGGATGTGGGAATTTCATTTTTTTTCATATATCTGGATCATGTATAGTAAATTTCCAATGTATTGGAGTCCTATTTTATGAAATAAGAAATATTGATGTGTATGAGTTCTAAATTCCTAGATGAGGTGAGATAACATTGTAATAGTGTTGTTTTGTTATAGAAAACTTAGCATGAACTGGTAAACTTGTTAACTAGAAACATTCTACATAGATTTAGATTATACATAAAATGGAAGGTAGGTCCCACAAATTGACCACATATCATTCAATTTAATATCATGCAACAAGGACAAAGGCCCTATGCAGTTTAGTTTATTTTGACAATGACCATGACCACATAGTTTAATGTCTGCACTAATGACAGTAGGCTATTTTAGAATCATGCAACAAGGATAATGATTTCATACATTTTAACATCACGTTACTAAGATATTTGTCTAAAATGAGTTTTATGAAATGTATCTATTGATAAAATGTTCATTAGTAGGAGGCGTTTCATTTTCTCCATCCTTAGTGACTAGGGTATCGGCCCTATTTGGGTTAACCTTCTGTATGATGTAAGGTTATTTCCACTTTGGATCCAATTTTGTAATCGTATTAACTGATATCCTTGGTATTCTAAGAGACAACATGATATCTCCTATAATAATTAATGGTGGAATAAAATCTTATTTAAGTCTTACACAACTTGATTATGAAAGATTTCTAAATTACACAATGTATGCCGCCTCTTTTCTTCAATTCACTCAAATTTGTCCAGCTACTTCTAAGACATAACATATTTTGTTATCCAATTGAATATTTAAGTGTTCAGTGAGGGAATATGGACCTTGATGGGTAGGAATACCTCTATTCCATGTACAAGTGAAGATTTGGTTACCTGCATAGCAGTGCGGGTCATGGTTTGATAATCCCAAAAATCATATAGAATATTTTATTTTAAGGATTTCTTATTTCAATCCACAAAATTTTAAATAATATTATAGATAATCTTATTAAAGTATTATATCTTTCCATTTTATTCTATATGTTAGTGTGAGTAAAGGTTAAACTTGATGTCTTATTGTTGAAATAATTCCTTCAACATAGAAGATGAAAATTAATTCCATTATCCATCGGTATCATGTGAGGGATGAAATATCCTATTATAATACGTGAATTAATAAAACTAATGATGTTCTTCAACCAAAATTATTTTAGGTGTGTGGACTTGACCCATTTAGAAAATAATTTTTTAGAAGTATGGATATATTTTAAATACCACATTGTAGTTGGCGGATATGACCCCATTACATCTATTACCCATATAGAAATTGTATAAGAGTACTTTCCAGTATGCAATAACTTTAGGGGGTGGTGGTTGAAATTATTGTGTTTCAGACACATGTGTAATTTTATGGTCAATTAAACATAATTTTGAATCATTATTTCCTAAATATTAAATATTCATTTTCTTATGAGAGAACTTGGTACCTGATTTATTTATTTCGCTTAATCTAGCACAAACCTCTTGAATGATGGTAATTATCTAATCTATGTTGATTCATTTTAGGAATACTCCATCAAAGGATTATTTATGGAGGACTTCCTATATATTTTGACCATCTTGGAGAATGAATTTTTTCCCAACATCAAATCTATTCATTCTTGGGTCGATCTAATAGAAATAATTCACTTATGAGATAGAATTTTATTTGGAACATCCTTCTAATAATAGAAACACTTTATGAGGACATCAATTTATAATTCTCCATAGTGGCACTAATATCATCGATTTATTCCATGTTCTATATGATAAATAGAGAGATGAATCTACAATGTGTGATGTGAATAACTAGTTCCTCCTAGTTGGAACCTACCAGGATGATAGAAATAAAATATAATTCATCAAACTGATTATTTGTTTGATCATGGGACCTGGGTTAGAGTCAGATCCCATTTGAATTATACCATTATATTGTGAACGTGATTAAACAATAAGATCATGTCTCCATTTTTATTGAATATCCACCCTTAACTTTATTATCCACCAGCTTAAAATTAAATTTAATTTTAAAGTGATATATATAAAATTTATGAGCTTTCTCCTAGAAAATGTTATGTAATTGATACTATACTTTATTATTTGTGAATACTTCTAAAAGTAGAAAGGAATATGGAAGGAATACTTCAGCTGGGGAGATGAACATGAAAACCAAACTGACTTAATTGTCTCTTGGGTTATCCATTCTTTTCCCAATAGGGATCCTAGAAGATCCATTGAAGTGAATCTCTAATTGAAGGTGGGGGTTGAATAATACATAATTATTCATTTGGTATTTTTATATATATATTCATATTAATCGAGCGTGAAGACGTCATGAGAAAATTCTCCAATGCCTATCCCTTAACATATTTCTGAGATGTGAAATTCACATAAAATTGTTGCAATATGACTACCCAATGAGTTAGTAACAATGTTAGCATTAGAAAAAATAGGATATATTTGAGTGGGTTGATACGGGACACCATACAGAATTCAGGGGGATAAAAATAATACACAAGATTTTGTACCTAAATATCATCCAAAGGAAATTCTTCTTCATGTCAAAATATCATGTCATGACATTGAACATTATCTTCCTAAGATAGTAATAGTTTTTTCCCTTTCCTGAACCATTCACCAGTTTATGGAGTATACTAAGAAATCACTCCTATGTTTCCATATATAAGATAATTATTTTCCCTTTAATGGGATGAATTAGGGTTGGAAGGTGTAGAATATATTTATTAAGGATATTTAATATTTTCTAACAAATTTCATCCCACTTATAGGGGACTCCATTCCTCATAAATCATGTAAAGGGAAACAAATTTTCCAGAAAAACTGGTGATCAAGCATCTCATTTAGAAGATACATCCTGAAAATCCCCTAAATTATTTGAGTTTTCGAGGTGGGGGAATGTTTATGACTACCACTATTTTCCCAGGATAAATCTTGATACCATGATGACTCACCACAAAACCCATGAATTTTCCAAATGTTACCCCAAAGGTTAATTTTAAGGAGTTTATTTTAAAATTAAATTAATAGAGATTCTAGAAAAAAATTCATGTTTGATGAGATGATAAAAACATTTTGGGACTTGGCTACTAGATCATCAACATAACACTCCACTATATTTCCCAATATAGTCATGAATATATAGTGTGTGGTGTATTGGTATGTGGAACCAACATTATTCAAACTGATGGGTATTACAAAATAAAAGTAATCCCATTTAAGAGATTTTAATACAGTATCCTTTTCATTTTTATCACTCATCCAAATCTAGTTATTTTCATAGTATTCATACATGAAGAAAAGGGACTATAATCCATTGGTCATTTTGATCAATCACTCTATGATTAGGATGAAGAAATAGTTTTATTGAAGTAATGGTTGATCCCCCTAAAATCAATGAAGTCCAAAATCTTACCATTATTTTTCTTAACCAAGATGATATTATCTATCCAATTCAGGTATTGGACTTCCTAGATGAAATTATCCTATATGATATTTTCAAATTCAGATTATACCCTAGTAGAGAAGTTTGGGTACATTTTTCTTCCACCAACTTGTAACCACATAGATCATTTGATTACCCCATATGATGGGCGGTTACCTCTAGGTCTAGCCTAAGAATATTTGTTTAATTTTTTGTGAAAATATAAAAACATTTTTTTAGAAAGGTTATATACTTCTCATTTTCATCAGGATGCATGGAGGAACTAACCAAAGTAGGATACCAATCATTATCTACACTGAGGTTTACCTACTTGATATCATATTCATGGTTGATACAACTTCCTCAAATTTTGTTAGGGCATCAATAATATCCCCTTATTCATCTCCTCAGTCTCATTATTGAGATCATGAAGAGGGTTGAAATATGGATATATTAGGTATATTCTTATCACATAATGGGGAATTCAAGTTTTCCTACAAAGATCTAAGATCTGACCTTGGGGTATTTCTATGGGAAAACATTAATTTATAGGGATATTATCCTAGTTTATCCCATGTGCTCCCATAGATTATTGTTAAATATCTCTCTCAATGGATGAGATAAATGATATCATAAAAAGAAAAGCATCTTTACTCTCATCATATAGTGCATATTTATCTCAATATATTTTCTAGCTCAGATATAGTTCCTAAATTTGGTTGATGAGAAACACATAATAATTACCAAAAATGTCTATGTATGGATAGTAGTGACCTTTAATACATTTGATGTTTTGACCTATCTAGTATCTCCTATTTCCATATTATTTCCCACTATTTTGTAATATGATGCTTCCATATACAAAGCCTCACAAGTATTGAATGGGGATTCTTTACCATATAACACCCTAGGTTACCCATTAACTATATATTTCAAGAACTAATGATGTCATGAGGGAACTGTAGTATGTGTTTTCATAAATGGTCATCCTAAAAGACCATTAAATGTAGTATCTTAGTGGATGACCACGAATTCATAATTTGAGACAAGGTCTCCAAACTAGGATTTCAAATTTATATTTCAATAGGATTTTTTTTCTTTTATTACAAACCTATAAGGTCAATTTGGATGGGGGAAAATCCTTATCTTTAAAACCCAAATGTCGATGTATTAAAAAAAATAAGATTAACTCGGGAGACATAATCTATAAGCTATCGATTAAAATCAATGTCCTTAAGCTTTCCATAAAAGTACAAGGGTATTATATACCCATATATGAAATTATATTTATTAGTTTATATAAATGATATGGTAATGTGACATTCATCCCAATCAATCTCTATTCGGTACAACTTTACTTCAGAAAGTTCGATTTTGAATTCTTGGGGACTGGAAAGGGGATCGACCAATGCCTCTCAATGGTCCTTCGAGAGGTGAAGGGTTTCCAAAATTTATATATTGACTAGTTTTGTAGTTATTTTTATGGATATAATATTTCTTAGTAGGTAACTTCTCTTTGAGTTAAGTATTAGTGGTCAATTCATGTTTTTCTATCAATTTTTGGCCAAAACTCAGAGACAACTACATTCATGGTCTAGATTGTGCCAAATAGTATGGATATTAATGATGATGATCATTCATAAGTTAATAAATAAATAATATTTTAATATTATAGAATATGACTAATATCTTGATAATCAATGAGTCTATTGATATTCCTCTTTATCTCATTGGAGCACCTATCTACATGTCTCTACTGCATATATTGCCTCTATAGAAACTCATCCTGTATTAAATATTTTGTCACAATATATTCTTCCTTTGGAGCATGAGACTCTAAAATATTTTCTCATTTATCCTCCTCCCATATTATTCATGGGAAATTTAATCTCATGTTTCTATCCAGTATCTTCATTGGAAAAGGGGTCAGTCAAATAAATGATGTTGATTAATCATATAGTGATTCTTTTTATGATAATGATTTTGTTTAGTGGGGTTTTGATTGTTAGATAATTTTGTGAGGAGGTTCTCATATTCATCGTATCTAGGGATAAAAATATTTCAAAATTTTAAATGATCATAATAATCAGTCAAGGCTCTTCTTTATCATAGGTCTTATTCCTCTTATTCTGAGTATGTTTTCTTTTGGAAAACTAAGGTGTTGAATCAATCAATTTAGTTTCTTTTATGGAATTGGGGTTGTAATCTCCAAATTAAATTGCACTGAAAGAATTTATTCCACTTTATTGATAGTTTTATGGAAAACCTAATAATCAAACATTAGGGAATTTTTTCCTTATGCTTGTTTTCATGATCCTTCGTACTTCAGTGAAATAGTGGAGACACAAGCCCATGTTCTTAAAGTTTTCCCCATTTGAATTCTCTAAATTTTACCATCTTCTAATGTATTTAGTTTAAGAAAAAATCATATTGTATATTATGCCCCATCGTATAGTGATAGTTAACTTAATCTAGGTTATCATTAAGGTTAAACTCCTTTATTTTTCTAATTTTTGGAAATTTGAGCATATTGTTTTCCAAGGTTGTGATAAAATATATTGTGAATTTTTCATTTCAGAAGAAATAATTACTATTACATATATATTCAAAACATATATGACCATTCTCCCTCTTTACCTCTCACCGAGGACGATATTATTTTTTTCTTCACTTGGCTAGAGGCGTTGCGTGATATTAGGTGGGATTTGGTGTTGGGGATGATACCTATGTTTCTTTGAGTGTGACAGTTTCTACTTCTACCATACCTACCTTTATTATATATTTTGTTGATATAGTCTAGGATTTGGCCCTTCTATGGTGGATACTATCTTCTAACCATTGTGTTTTTTGAGGATAATTCTATTAATCCACTATGAAATTTCCATGGGATGAGGGGTGCCTATAAATCATCATAGAAATTTCTTATGCATAAAGCTACCAAATAATCATATATGAGCTACATATCTCGAGAATATGGCAGTCCCTTCCACCTAATTTTGAAATTTAATAACTTCAATTCCCATTTTGTTTTCAATTATAAATTTCATTGATTATTTTCTTCCTCAATGTGGAGAAAAACTAAAATAAGAACTAGTGATGTAGATCTTCCATATTTTCAATTGACCCAAAAAGTAAGTTACTATAAGGAAAAAAAATCAGCCCTCAAATGTTTTTATGATACAACTATGTTTGTATATTTCTTTCATCTTAATTGTTCCCATTATGGGGCCACATCAAGACATAAAATGTGTCAAATGTTTTTTGGGATCATCATTATTGTTAAACTTCATGATAGTGTGACTCTCAAAGTTAGGTAGAGGAGGGGTACCATCCATCAATTTAGGGTAATTATTTTACTCTATCTTTACTAGAGAGAACTTACTCTCTATAAAATCTATTAGAGTGGTGATTTATTGGATACATTTGAATAAATCTAGTGGTACCACTAATTGAGAAGAAGTTTTATTATTGATTGCATGTGATTCATGATATGGAATACTTCCTTTTTTCTATTTTTGTAACTTGGTTTGTCTGGACCTAAGATTATTGGCATTAATCAATGATTCTTAAGGACCTATAGGAAAGAAATCATAATAATTGAAATTTTTGGATCTTGGTAAACTGGTGTTTGGGGTAACAAATTAATAGGGTAACTAGATCATTCTCCAGTAAGTGTAATTTGTGTTTTAGGTGGTAGAGCTCTCATTAGAGGGAATACATTAGTTCACACTATGAGATTTTATTCTAGAAAAATATTTCTGAGGATTAGATCAAAATTTATCCATATCAATTATTCCATCTTGACCTCATATTGTTCCAATATCTCCTCAGAAGAAGGTGGATTAGCTTCTTTAAGATGAATATAAGATGGAACTACCCCTTTCTCTTATCCATTGATGACACATGGTTTGGGAGTGGAAATTGAGTTCTTGGGGGGGCCCGTTTTAATATTTTCTCTAGTTTTGAGTCTATACATCCTCCTCATTGTGTAAGTTTCTGTGAGATTAAGTTTTTATTTCCACCATGACTTTTTATTCATCTAGATCGGTATTTCCATCTACTGCATTAGTAATGAAGACATTAACTGAAGCATACGAGATAGGAAGAATCATATCATCATCTATATCTGAATTGTATAGTGTTTCACCATCCCCTCTATATTTTTCAATAGATATTATAAATTCTATTTTGTCTCTTTCCTTCTTCAAAGACTGTTTGGGCTTATTAACCCTTTAGGGTTTGAGGTTTCCTCGAAACTGCTCCTGAAGGAGTGTCCTATATAAAGTTTTCTATAAGGATTCATCGATGAATCTTTTCAAACATATCAATAATTGAATGATTATTTCACGAATTGACCAAAAAATTAGAGATACTTCATGTGAGACATCTCCCATCAGAGTGAATATAACTACCCTGGCCTTTATTACAAACATTAACATGGTTTATTACATAAAATTGCACTTAATAAAACCTATAAGATTAAGAGGTATTGTTTATTTTGGGATTAGAAACATTACATGACAACTTAAGACCTAAAATAAAAAATCTTTATTAAATAATTATTTTATATGACGACAATATTCCTTCGTACTTAGCATTTCATGTGATAACCTCAGGACATACATAAGAAAAGGGTAATATATAAATCCTAGTGAGGAAGTAAAAAAGGCATAGCATGGAGGATACAATACATATTAGGAAATAAGTATACCAACAGATAATAATTGAAACATTAATATAAATGCATGATATAACATGGTTATGATAACATGTAAATGTGGAAACAACTTAAAACACTACATCATAAACATAAAGTAATTAGGTAAACCTCTATCGCAACATGGTGGGAAAATTTACTAAAAGTAATTAGGTAAAACCCTATCCCAACATGATGTATCATGATACTAAACAATAACTAATGCATTGGATGGCCTAAATGAATATGTGACCCACATGGTCAACTCCCTTGATGATGAACATGAGTGTCAAGAAGTTTCAAATAAAAATGTATATAAATTTTACAATTAGATTACCTAGAAGTCAATTAATTATGAGTAGGCTATCATCATAACATTACTAGATCAAACAATGTGAACTCAATTCCTTATATATCCCCAGTGGAATTGTATTTAATGTTAAATTATTATTAAAAATAATACAGTCAGTATTAATGGACCATATAACATGAAGATGAACCCTTATAGGTTATTTAATGGTCCTAGGCCCTCATGGATTTTATTTCCCTAAAATTTGGATAATGAGGACTACCCTTACGAATATAACCCTCTTTAAATAAATAGAAACACTACGCTTCTATTGATATTTTCAACTAATATATTTTCATGAGGATGAAACAGATTTATATTAATTTATTTTTTCCCACTATGACCATAGAATAGGTCAATAGGGGAGAGGTAGATACACCCAGGTCCTACCTATGAGTTAGGGTACTATCTAAGATCATATAATTGGAAAAAACCAAAAAAAATGGAAATGTAGTGGGATATAAAAGAGACGTAGCCTAATATAAGGCATAAAAGTAATCATCCTACCCCCATTCGACCAGTAGATCATCTGTTTGGAATGATTTTCCCTATATAAATGGTATAATGCACTTAATTTCCTCCCTTGGTTCTCTATTATAATGATTAGTACAAGAAAAAGTCAAATAACACTAAATTGGTTGAGTTGAGTCAATATTACCTATATATGATTTCATATTTACATATTTTACTATTTTTACTAAAAATTATCAAATTTTACCCCTTGGATAATTTAGAAATATTGATTTCAAATATACAGTTGATTTTATAAAATTCTTCCTCTAATTAAGTAAAATTTTCCTTTTATATAGAGATGTCACATTTAATAATAAAAATTACCATAGTAAATTACTTTTCATTTCTAGAATAATTTATAATTTATTACTACTTAAACTCTAGATAAATAAAACCTTATCACACCACTATAATCCCTAAAGGTAAGGTGTGCAATTCTGGTAATGTTTACAAAGTGTTTTAGCCAACATTGATTTGGTAGTGATATATACTAACAGGAACTTCTCCCATATACCATTCTACTCCAACTTGAGAGATTAAATTTATTCTTAGTCTTGGTGAAGGTAGACCCTCAATGATGCTACATCGTTCCCATGCTATGAAAAATGAACTTTATAAGGGTTTATCTTATTTCACTATAAGGAAAAACACTAATTAGTATTAGTTTTAACTGCTACATATGAATATATGGTGATTATCAAAAACTCCAATTTTTTTTATTTCATTAATTAATTAAAAGTGGTTATTTTGATATTTTTGGTGGTTCAGTGAAACTACTTTTCATCTGTATTTTATATTAGTTTTTTTTTAAAATTATGGCATACACTATTGTAGTTAAAACTACCACAGATTATATAATTGATGGTTTTTAAAAATAATACTTATCTATAAATGATTATAATATCTTATAAATGTTTTTGGTTATTTAACATCATTTATCAGATGCTCTTCAGTGAATAATGGCGGTTCTAAAAACCACCTAAACTTTAGCAGTGGATTTTAAAATTAACAGTGGTTTAAACTACTTCTAATTAACAAAAGTATATATTAACACCATTAAATATGATATTTCCTCCATTATAAAAAAAATATCTATATATATAATATATAGAATTAAATTATTTCAATACTTGAGAAAAACATAAAAAAATATCTACATACATCAATAGATAATATAAATATTCAAAAGACTTTTCAAATTTTTCACAAGAAGCATATATAAGTTTCAGTCACAAATACAATCCATGAAAGGAAATATTCAGCATCAACACTACTCTCTTATATCATTTTGGTTGCCTCAAGATGATATATTCTCCGGATTTTCATTTCATTTAGCACCTTACACTTCATATGGTGTCTGTATTAAAAAAAATTAATAAAAATTAATAAAAAATATTTTTAATTTGATAGTGCATAAAAAAATATTTACAAATATAATAACAATAATAATAATAATAATAAAGTAAACATATTAAAATAAATGTAATGTATTAAGTACTATTGTAGTCAGTTGAATCAGAGTTTAAATGTTTGTAGGAATTTCCCCAATCATTCATTGAAATAATGTAACTAATGCACACCTCATAATTATAAAAAGTTTATATTGAGATTTACATTGTGTATCCCTCTCTTGTACTCTTCTATCAAGAATATCAATTTTCTTTCGTGATTCTATAGGATTGAGAATAGTAACATTACCCCATCCTATAGGAGGAGGTTTCATAGTGAATGTAGAAGAGATCCTTCAAAAGTATTCTGAGATACTAGCAATGAAAGTGAGTGATTTTCATAACATTCTTCTTTAATCTTTTCTTATAAATAGATTTTTTTATAAGAAGTTATTTCTTCAATAAAAATAAACAATGATTTATATTTTTTATATTACTATACCATTATTTTTTTATTTTCTATAAACATTATTGTGAACATCAAAACACAACTTGGGTTGACCGAACTCATGACCAAATTCTTTGACTTATATCATCAAATAAAAAATGAAAACTATAAAAATTAAATTACTTAAAATGAAAGAAAAGTATATTTAATAAATAGCTATAAAATACCTTATTTAACCTTCTCTTTAAAAAATGATTAGAACCAACTATATGTGGAGTGACTTATTTCTCCCTATTTGGTGATTA
Organism: Viscum album; assembly: GCA_963277665.1. Taxonomy (NCBI): domain Eukaryota; kingdom Viridiplantae; phylum Streptophyta; class Magnoliopsida; order Santalales; family Viscaceae; genus Viscum; species Viscum album. The sequence goes on from OY728163.1 coordinate 131,279,179, forward strand.
TTTATGAGATTATTCCTAACAAAAAATGATAATATTAATAAAAATCATTACTTTTAATAAAATTAAGAATGATGAAATAAGACAATATAAATTAACATATTTAAATCAGAATGATGCATATCCTAAAATTAATTCCACTGATCTACATGTATCCCTTAGAGTACCTTTTTTTACATTTTATGGACACTCAAGGAGGTGTCATTGAAATCACACCACAACTTTTACTTAAAATCCTACCATTTTTTCCAAAAAAAAAATTCAATTTTCATTATTGCACAATTACATCATGATAATAAAAATGTAAAATCATCATTATATTAGATATGGAAAAAAAATTATACTCACATTTTATAGGAATAATCGATAAAAACTATAAATATTAATTTTGAATTACTTTCAATTGTTTATAAAAAACATATTCTTTCAATTATCCAAAATATACCTCCAGTCATGGTAAGTGAATGGAAGGAATATCATCTTTCTTGCTAATTGGACCAATATCTACCCATATAAGCCTTTAAAATCATATATAGTCCCACTAACATGTCAAATGGAACAACTACTTTAAAATTTCTCAACCTCTAAACATTTTATGCATTCAAGTTCCTTTATATCTTATTATTATCTTAATATATTCAATAAATATAATTAAAAATTAGTATGAAACTATAAAAAATTATTTTTTCACATTAACAATTACATATCAATAATGGTTACCATCTAGTATCCTCATAATAGTAATTATAGAACCATATCCACAGTCGAGGAGCACTCCTCAACTACTCCATCTAATCCCTATAACATCCCTAGAGAGTAAGGAGAGGCCCTAGAGGAAGGGATAATATTCCCACTATTTTGTGATAATTAAACCTTATAATTATCTGTAATATGAATTAATCATAAAAATCCCTTTTAAATGGTTATACCACAAATTTTTATAATTCCCAATTATTATAATGTGCAATGGTCAGAACGATCAATTGTCATATTGACCAATGGTCATACTGACCAATGATTATATTGACCAACATTCATATTTACTCTTACATCCTATAAATTCATCCAAGCCAATCTCCTAAATAAAACATTTCATCAATATGTTTATTTCATGGAACGTATTATTTTTATTTTGTTACACATATAATATATCCAATATTTTTACAAGGGAATATAGTCCCTGAGACTTCTACATTTCAATTTTATTATTTATTTTTGTATATTGTCCATTATTAGCTATATAGGTCTTAGTAAATTTGTACCTTAATTTGTAATGAATTACATTATAATAAATCATGTTTATTCATAATATAATTTTCTTAGGTAGTATATTCTCCCCCTTATAATTAACTGAATCTTTTAAATTGTCAGTCAATCCATGAAAAATGTGGATAATCCTTTATCATTACTTCCTCAGCCTCCCATGTTCCCCCCAATTACTGGAGATTTCTCTAAATAACCTTCACCAGTCGTGTTGTACAATTTTTTAAAACATACTCTCTCATATCAAGAATCTAAATTGACTATTCATTACTTGATAATTCAAGATACAACTTAACTTGATCTATATTTAAAACATAGGAAGGTTCATGAATATATATTTTTAGAACTGATAAATAGAATACTCCTTGAACTTGAGACATGTTTAGTGGAATAGTAAAATTATATACCATAATTCTAATCCAATATAATATTATAAATGGAACAATATACCTTGGGATCAACTTTCCTTCATTTATAAATCTCATTACCCCTTTTTATATACATATCATCAAGAAGAAGTAGGCATGACTTGGAACTCATGGTTTCTCCTTTAGTTGACATAATAACGTTTATGACTACTTGTGGATACCATGATATGCTTCTAGATAGATCTTACCTTCTCTGATGTTTATTCCACATGTTTTGGACAAAATAAATTCCTTTCTCCAACTTTATCCCAACATTTCAATGTTTTATATCTCTTTCCAAACAAGGCTTCATATGGTGTCATTTGTATACTGGAGTTTTAACTATTATGATATAAAAACTCCAGTGGAGGTAAATATTGGAACTAGATTCCATGGAAGTCAAGATAATATGACATTTTCACATCCTCTAATTTTTATATATTCCTTTAAGATTGTCCATCCATTTGATGGTGACAGGTTGTGATATAGTTAAGCTCAATGTTTAAAGCCTTCTAGGGACTCCCCTAAAATTTAGAAGTGATCCTTGGGTCATTATCAAGAAGTATAGATAAGGCCATTTCATGAAGTCTCACAAATTCTTTTACTTACAACCTCATAAGAATATTCGAAGAAAAATCATCTCAAATTTTAAAAAAATGAGATTACTTTGAAAGATGATCAACAATGAATCAAAATAACATTATTCTCTTTAGATGTATTAGGATCGTAAACAATTAAATAAATAGTAATATTATCCCACATCCGTTATGAAATAAGTAATTTATTAATAACCCCTTTGGGAACTTGTCTTTTAGGTTTCAATTATTGGAATACTAAACATCGTGTAACAAAATCCACAATTTATGGATTTATAATCTCCCAAAAGAAATGCTGCTAGATATCTCTATACATCTTGGTTTTTTAGGATTTATTGAACATTTTTATCTATGATTATCATTTAGTAGACATCTCTTCACCTTTAGTGTTGATGGGACACATAACCACCTAAAAAACCATAGAACTCCATCATTTACAACATTAACCTTTGGTAATTTCCAATTAATCACATCTTCAATCTTATTTTTTTAGGGACTTATCATAATTTTGAGCTTTATTGAACCACTATAATAATTAAAATTAGGTAATTTAAAGGAATAATATTGATTTTTTCCATTTCATTATAATACTCAAGTCCATATTTACTAAATCCTTAGTAATTGGATCATTCTCTTCACTCGTCATGGATATGATTCCATGATCTTTTCTACTCAATAAATATTCTACATTATTCTCTTTATCGATATGATAATTTATAAAATAATCATAATATTTGAGTAATTTTAACCATAAATTTTACCTCATATTATTTTCTTTCTGAGTAATGATATATTTTAGACTCTTATAGTTGGTTTATATATCACATCTCTCTATATAGAGATGTTTTCTATATATATTCAGTGAAAATATCACCACAATAAACTCTAAATCTTTAGTTATATAATTAATCTAATATAATTTCAAATTTCAAGATTCATAAGCCACCAACCTATCATTTTTCATTAGAACACATCTAAAATATTTACTTAATTCAATACAGTAAATAACATATCCTTTTTACATAATGGAAGAATCAATACAAGTGAATTCACCAATTTCTTCTTCAATTATTCCAAACTATGTTCACATTATATTTTTTTCATGTGAACGTAACCCCATCACATATTATCTTTGTTAACATACTAGCTAATCGAAGGAAGTTTTCAATAAACTACAGATGGTATCTAACTAAGAAAATGAAACTTTATATTTTAGTTATATCATTGGGTCTTAGAAATTATATGAAAATCATTATTTTTAAGGGTTAAAAGATATACCATCCTTATAAAAAATTATACAAGGAAAGAAACATGATGAACCCGAAATTCAAATTTAATGAATTTCCTATATAACTGAATTTTCCTCAAAATCTCAATAATGAATCAAAAATGTGTTTCATGATCCTCATAACTCTTAGAGTTTATAAGAATGTCAAAAATAAATACCACCAAAAACTTATAAAGATAAACCTTAAATAATTTTTTCATAAAATCAATAAAAAATGTTGAATTAGTCAATCAAAAAAGAATTTTTATGAACTCATAATTATCATACCTCATAAAAAGTTCATCATTACGGGGCCCTTATTCTTAAATATTAACTGATGAATTCTATAATGAAGATAAATATTCAAGAATTATTTATCCCCTTTAATTTTATCAAAGATATAATAAATATGTGGAAATTTATACTTGTTATTCACATTAATTTTATTAATTACCTTATAATAAATGAATAACCTCATTGAAACATCCTTTTTCATCATAAAAAACAAGTAATACCTATAGTGAAACACTTAGATGAATTTTAACTTAGTCACATAAGCCTTATAATTGAATTTTCAACTTAACTAACTCAATAGTATCCATTAAATAAGGAATCTTAGATATAGTTTTTGTATCAGGTATAATATAATTAAATAATTCAACTACTGATTCAGGAAAAAATACAATTAATTAATTATGAAATAAATCAGCATATTCTTTCGAAATGAGTTGTTATTCTAGTCTTAAAACTTACTTACCCTGCTTATTTTTAATTGCATTCATGTCTTCCCTAAAGGGTTTCATTAAGCTAAGACACCAATTTTGGTTCAAGAAAATATTTTGGTAATGAAATATCCCCTAAAAACTATTAATTATATACTGTTCTCACTGATTCAAACTTATTGATATCTAAAAGAATTCCTTTCTTTATAATTTATAGCCAATACATCATCAATATTATAGAAAAATCAAAAATATGTAAGATTGTTATATTGGAAACTAAGTAACACCCATGAATTTTAATTTGAAATACTAAGTATATCTTTATTTCAATCCAATTACCATTTTGTTTTCTAATTGGTAAATACTTCCATTATTCATCAATGAGTTATTGAATATTATTTGAATACATGAATCATATAAAATAGTGTATATATATATAATCAAATAATATATCATTTATCTTTGATTTTATAATAAAATCACTTTCTATCACATCTTTTATTGCTTTAGCTTCAGTTTTTTATAGTAGAACAATTTCCTAAATCTATAGGCCTCTTTCAGGGTATATTCTCTTAGAAATCAAGGAATTTATTATACTAAAGTCTCATATCCTTGTAGTTGAAGCATTTAACATTTTCTGATTCTCTATTTATTTTTCAATAAGGATTTTGATAATATTTATCTCTATTTTTAAAATCATGCCCCTAATCCCATTATGAAACCCCTTGGGTTTTCTTCCCACATTTACTATATACAAGGAACTCCACTCTACCCTTCTTTTCATTTCTATTAGTTTCTTTCACACTTCATTCAGACATACTCTTCTTCTCATGTTTCCCTCTATAAATGAATGATTTAGAAAAATCCTTCTCTATCTTGATATCATTCATCACTATCACTTCATATAATAAAATTTTTCAGAGGATAAAGATTTTAAAATTCTTATATTTAAACATCAAAATGAATAATCAATATTGATTTACATGTTTTATAGATAATATACAGTATACCGTGATAATATCCTGAAATTATCCTCATACTTAACCACCGTATATTCGTCTTTTTTTCATAAATTTAATAATTACTTTTATTACTCATGACATTTTTACTAGGGAAAATATTTTTCCAAAAATATCACTTTAAATTCAACCCACTCATGTTTTCTATTCCATATACCTTCCTAGTATTTTTATTTAGGTACCACTATTGGAAATCATCTCTCTTTAAATGATATATATCCATGATAATGTTTCACATATCAGTACACCCCAACCTACAAAGAACTTCTCAATAGATATTATCTATTACTCTACCACCACTGGAATAGTGGACCCACTGAATGATTGGGGTTGTATCCACATAAAATGATATATAGAGGTTAACATTATTATGGGTAAACTATTTTCTCCAAAAAGTAAATTTTATTTTTCATTACCTCAGTCAATTCCCTTAGGATGTAATAATTTTTTCATCCCTAATATTAACTCCATTGTCTTGATTATCCAGATAATCCTTGCATTGTCCGTGATTGTTGTCTTGGTTTCCACTCCTTTTAGTAGGTTCCATTATCTAATAAGTGGCATAACTTCATTATTAATATTATAATCCACTAATAAAGAAAACTTGACACACACACACACAAACATACACACACATATATATCTTTTTTTCTTAAAACATAGTTTTATTCCTAGGAAACTTTTCAACCCAACTCCAAACAATATTTATAATTTCAAGTGGTAAAATTTATGTTCTCTTCCTATGTTCTTTTAAATATAATTCCTAATGTTTCTATTAAACCTTACTTTGATATCAACTATAACATCCTTAATGCTAGGCACCGAGATCCAGTAGCTTAGTTATTACATGGTAGTATGATTACATGGGATTACATTCTCAATATTGAGGTTTAGTAGACCTTAATATATTAGATACAAAAATATTACATTAAAACCTAATGAATTATAATATTTTAGTATAAGTAGTTATTCTTTAATTTTATCCTTAGAACTAATCATACATTTTTTTCCACTTCAACAATTTGGGAAATAGAAAATAAAAGTAATAGTTCAGTTCAAATACCTTGTTAGGGAAAGCATACAGCTGTAACCAATATGGAATAATAATGGAATAGAAAATAGATAGGAAAATGATTCCCTATTAATGGAAACATAATTATAACAAAATTTATCAATGACCGAATGAATAAAATTAAATAATCAAAAAATGATAAAAATAATGGGAATGTATAATTCAAGTCATCATAAACATAACATCAAGGCCTTGTCCCATGACATCATATATAAAGGGTACAAATGCTCTCATTACCCTCTATTAGTTTTCTCATGAAACCTATTAGTGCACTAAGGGGGTTTATAATTTTGGTCCCCACCCATCACATAAAATTACATTACATTCCATTGTATAAATAAATGTATAGTCAATACATGGTATAATATTTAAGGATTTGATATTTATAAATACATTGTATAATTTCTAAAATGAACTTATTATAAAATAATTTTCTATAAAAAACAATAGATTATATGGATTATCAATATATTTCCATAGTATGTGAATTAATAAGGATATCTTGGTGAATTCCCTTGACTGATATTTGGAGTAATTAAGGATTCATAATGTTTAAATAAGTACCAATATCAAGGGAATAATGTGAATTTTTAGTTATTAGGTATTAATAAAAATAAAAAAAATCAATTAATTTAGGAAGTATAAATAATGTATTCTCAATTGTAGGAGACTCATAAAATTATAAATAAATCCTTATAGAAAGATAATATAATCCTTTATTATGGTTAGGAAAGAGTATGCGAATCATCCATAAAATATCTCTAGTGAGTAACAAACCAAGTATTTAGTTAGACCCATTTTTTCACTAAGTGGGGATCAATTTAATACCCAATCATCATTTTTAGAGCCTTCATTTCCTTTTCTATATACAGAACATGATTTCATTGTGAGAAGACCTCTCACTATTTACATTACTAAAATTGTATGATTTTTTATGGATATTGGAATGTTTGATCATTATAAATACTTATAAATGGGTAATAATGTGAGTGAAAAGTGTAGTCACGTGGATAATATATCTTAAGAATATTATTTATAATTATATCAACCAAATATATGTAATATAAATTAAAATTTAAAATGGATAAAATAGTGGATATGAATGTTAGAAATGAAAATTGAGAGAGAGACAATTATTACCTATCTTGATCTTATTAGCCCATAGTCAAACCTTGGAACTTTTTGGGAGATAAAGTATACTTAATTTCACCAAAAGTTCATTCAATATATCAAGGTCATAGAAACTATGATCAGTGTAATTTGGAGCAGTGTGGTGTGTAGAGAGTGGCATCGAGCCTTATCTATTGGAAGTAAGATTATGATTCCCTCCAAGTAATAGGTGTTCTTTAGTTTGATATTGGTTTATCCTTGGGTCTATTCAAAATTTTTCCTTGAAGCACGGGTCGAAAAAATGGTTTTTTGAGGAAATGCTCCATGTGCATGGTTAGTAATAATCGTAAAGTAACCATGCATTATGGCTCTATGAATTTTCATTAGAACTTTTCATGGTTTGATCATGATTAGTAAAATCATACGAATCATCAAGGAGATCACACAGTTTTCTAGGTGGTTTTATTGTGGATCCACATGGGTTGAACAAGGTTTTCCCAAACCATGTAGCTCATATCCAAGATACCATGTGCCCTATTATTTAAATAATAGAGGCCACACAAGGTTGGAGAATGATTTTTCAAACAAAGTGTCCTAACCATACATCCCAATACAAACCTCTAAAATTTTATAAGTTATATCTTTTATCTTGTCCACTTATATGTATAATCACCCCTAATCATCATTTGGTTTGAAATAAAACTTTACGAGTTCTCTAGAGGTTTCTCCCCTTGGATTCTTGATGATATTACTTTGTTATTGATAGATTTCTTCAAGTAATGCTCTGTTATTAATAAAATTTATTCTCCTCATATTAGATCATATCTTGAAAACTCACACACTTATCTCATTGGAAATCAAATGGGTTGTGGTTTTGATATCTAAGGTGTTTAATAGAGGTTTGATTATGTTTCTTCTAGATATAACCTTTTGAGGACCCAATCTACTTGTTTCCAATATTCTTTCTTGAAGGTGATTAGTTTCTATTCATTCTTGAGGAATGTGTCTCTATACAGTTGTTTGATTTCATTAATTACTTGATGTTATTGTGAATTGATTTGGTTTATTTTATAAAAATGATATATTATATATTATGGTATACCTGCTTCATGAAATTTTTGTTTTTAAGGGGGTTTTATTTAAATATGGTTTTGTGAATATTTTATCTCAAGTTAAATGAATTAAAGTAGGTTATGGTTGTAAAATGAGATTTTCAAAAATATGTACGGTAAGGATTCACTTTAAAAAAGTTTATAAATTTTGATCATGGTTTTCAAATGGCATTGGAAAGCATAAAAAAATAGGAACCTTGGTCATGTCAGAAAATGGAATATGTCACTTTACTATGTAACACCACTAGAGATTTTATATCGATAGTCTATGACACAACTCAATATTGTTAGGATTCATGTAATAGATGTCTCAGTTTTTTCTTTATATGTATAAGTATATATTCCCGTAGTCTAGATACATTTTTTTTATTTTTTCATTTATTCTTGGTCTTACACATGATGGTATATTTCATGGTTTGTTTCTCACTTGATTATCTTATAGTATATCCATGGTTAGTTTTTTTTATAATTTCATGATTCCATTTCTACTTGTCATATTCCTTTTTATTTTTAATATGAAAAGAATTTATGAAAAACCAAAGGATTCTTTATAAAATGATTATCTTTGAAAATCATTTAAAAACAAGTTTTCTTTTAATGTTTGAGAAACATATTTCATAGTATTATACTTTTCAAAGATTGTTTGGTGAAATACTACTAGTCATTATGATCACCACCTAATTTTTCCTTTGTAAATCTATAGTTGTGGTTCTGTAGGAAATGGGTAAAGAGAATGGGGTCGTGTAGTTCATTGGGTTTCCTTTGGTTTCATCACCTTCTTAGTGAGGCTGATTGACGGTGGTGATGGAGGGTCACACAAAGACTTAGTTTTAGTCTTATATTGATTTATCTTTAGTATTATCCATATGGATTGATGTGGTATGTATCATGTAAGGTTTATTTTATTACTAATTTTACTAAAATAGTTTATTGATTTCTAGATATTCATGAGACTTGTTGGGTTGTTTGTGGTTCCATACTTTGTGGCAGTCCAACTTCGGTAATGTGTCAGGTTATCCCAAACTAGTTCATTATAAAATAGTATTAGATCCATTACCCAGCTATAATTGTTATAGAAATACCAGGGTTCAGTTCAGTGTCTTTAGTAGATATGAGTTAGGAATACCATAATTTAGGTAGTAAGTGTGGGTGGGGGGGACATGGCCAACTTACTTCCATGTGAGAAATTGAGATTCCATGGGTGGTCGGGAATTTTTACCAAGATTGAGATTTGGTGTTTGAGGTTATTTGAGTGAAATATATTTTATGTTTATTTCAATTAACCTATTCTTTTTTAGGTTTTTTTCATTCATCGATAGGATCAATTATTTATTTAAATTATTATTACTTAAATACATCGATGTAGACTCTTGATGTTGGACTTTTGGTTCCGAAATTTCTCTCATGTTGATTGGTTATTTTATTTTTTGTTCATTAGATGAATCCACCAAAAAAAATAATTTGAATGTAGTAGAATAAGTTATAATACAAGTTCCACCGCAAAATCCTCCAGTGTACCCTTCTCTAGTGGATGTTGTTACCCTGTCTTTTCAGACCCTATGTTAGGAAGGTGTTGGAAACTAGGGACATATGGTGGATCATGGATCATAATTTACTAATTATAATCCACACATATTCCATGGTGACAAAGGGGCCTAGGAATATGAGGAATTTATTGAGTGGATTGAAAGGATATTCAATTTTCTAAAAAATCATGAGGACTCTAAAGTTGGGTTTTTTACTTAAATGCTTGAGGATCAGGAAGGAGATGGTGTGGCATAATTGTACAAGATAAGTTACATGAGGATCTTACGTGGACCAATTTCAAGAAATTATTTTATCATTAATTTTACACAGAAACCTTATGAGTGTTGAATAATAGAGAATTTATTACCTTAGAGTATGGGGGGATTTAGTTTTAGAGTACTCCACCCATTTTTTCATGTTAGTTCACTTAGCACCCTAGCTCATCACCAATGATTTTCATAAATCTTGGAGGTTCAAGATGGGACCAAGGGTCAATATTCAGTGGATATTGATTCTCTTATCCCTTCTAACATTTTTTGAGGTGGTTGATAATGAATTTATGGCTAGGGAAGGCATAGCTAGGATGAATGGTTTGAGTGGAGCCTTGATTCTTATGGGGAATATCTAGGGTTTGTCATCTAGCCAAAAGTGGAAGCATAAGAGTATATACATTTCCCTAGGACCATTTTTATAGGATTAATCATGGTAATGGTAGATGGGTTTATATCAGTGGGAGGGGATTTTTCATACAATGACTAATTGTATGGAACACCCCAAACTCTTCACCATTGTGGTAAATATGGTCATCTTAGATATTATTGTGGAAGGATGTACCAAGGTAGTAAGGTTGGATCAACTCTCACCAAGGGTTTTAAAGTTAATTATAATGCTTCCAAGGGTGGTGGGTCTTGTCCTTATTCCAAGGGGGATATTCATATAGCAACGAAGGCTCAGTTAGGAGATGATATCATACGTCTTTACAAAAAAGTGTATCAATTGGAGGAATCTAAGGAAGGACTGACTACTGTTAGAGGTGTGGTGTTTATTTCATGCTCAATGGTGCTAGATTTATTTGATATGGGTTATACTCATTATTTTATATCATCAAGGTTAATTGAAATGTTTGTATTACATTAAAAACTTATTTTTTTCTTGTTAGATACTTCCATGCCTTTGGGAAAGTTGTACTAATAGGGTTTACAATGTCCCACATATTGGATAATGATTGATGACTTCAATGTGGTTTGGGGTTTCTTAGTTATTGATATTGATATATTCAACCTTATTATTATCATGGATTTTATGATTAGAAGTAAGGAACAAATAAACTATTATAACTTCATAGTATAGTTTCTATCTACTAATGGGTTCCCTTATGTCTTTCAAGGTGAGTGAGATTTCGAATCAAGGAGAGAGAGATAAATTATTATTTATGCTAGAATTATTGCATGTTAGTTGTTAGAAATGATTATTGAGCCCATTGATGCTCTTTTGAGAATTACACCTCCTTTAATGGTGATTTTCTACTCCAATGTATTTCCTGATTACTTTTGTTGGTTACCACTTTAGAGATAGGTTAACTTCAATATTGACCTACACCTTGGTACGATTCCCATTTATATGCCATTCTATCATATGAAACCTATCAAGTTAAATAATCTTAGAGATCATCTTTCAAACCTTGAGTTCAATGGATTTATTCATCCAAGCATGTCACCTTGGTGTTTTCCTATCTAATTTACTCGGAATTTAAATTAGAGCCTCAAACATTTCATTGATTATAAAAAGTTTAATAAGGTGATCATTATGAATAGATATCCCTTTCTAGGAATTGATGATCTATATGATTAACTCAAAGGGGCTTGTTGGTTTTTAAATAATCGCCTTTGGCCAAGGTACCATTAGTTAATATTATGAGAAGATAATACTCCTATGAAAGAATTTAGGAGATGATATGGTAATTTTTAATTTCAGTTTGTGGTGTTCGGTATCACTAATTCTCCTATAGTATTTGTAGTGTTTATGAACCAAATAGTTTATTAGTTCTTGAACTCTTTCGTAGTTATTTTCATGGATGATATTTTGGAATACAATAGGCTGGAGGTGGAGCACAAAGATCATTTATATATCATCCTTGGAATCTTTATCTAACATCTCTTTTATTTTAAACTCTTTGTTTATGAATTATAGATCTAAAAAGTTATGTTTCTGAGGTATATTATATCTAAGAAGGGAATCTCAATTGATCCGAAGAAGATTTAGTTTGAAATGTAATGGGAGAATCCTAGGAATGTTTTTGATATATAGAGTATCTTGGGATTGGTTGGTTACTATAGATGGTTTGTTCATGAATTTTCTAAGATTGCATATCCAATGATAGTATTGACCCATAAGGGTGTAAAGTTTGAGTGTAATAAAAATGTTAGAGATCTTTTGAGGAGTTTAAGAGGACATTTCATTCAAATCCAATTTTGATTCTTATAGAACTAGATTGAGGTTATAATGTTTTTTCAATGCATTTTGTATGATTTTGGTGTGCATCTTGATGTAGGGAAAGACGGTTATATAATATAGAACTCTCCAATTATTCCCTCATGAGAATAAATACCCTACCGAAGCTCTTTAGTTCACGTCTATTATGCATGCACTAAAAATGTGGTTTCACTATCTATTTGGGGAGTGTTTTACAATATATTCTGGTCACATGATACGAGAATATATTTTTACTCAAAAAGGTCTGAATTTTTGATAGAGATACTAGGTTTAGTATAGATAGACTTTCAATTGTTAAATTTCTTATAACCCCAATAAAGGGAATGTGGTGGTCAATGCTCTGAGCAAGAAGATACCAACGCAAACCTTGAAGGAATTGGTAATGGAATAGTCTCTAATGAGTTTGTTTGTTGATATGAGATTAGGAGTGGAAATGTATTGTTGGAAGGTGTTCGTTGTTTCTATAAAGGAAGACTCATCATATGATGATCTTATTTAGATAGAACAATTAATAGACACTGATTTCTAGTGTTTTAGTAAAATACTAAATGGTTGGGAGACCTCAGGTGAGTGGTCTGGGTATCCTATTGGGGAATTATGTTTTGGAGGTGGATTGTTTGATCATATATTTATGATGTAGTAACTTATGGATTGTGAATACCGGTCTTGTTGGTATGTGCACCCAAGGACTACGAATTTGTGCCATGGTCTGAGACATCGGTATTCGTGTCTAGGGATGAGCTGGTCAATTAATGTTTTTTTGTCATGGTGCCTTCCTTATCAAAGGATAAATGTGGATCACCAGAGACCTACTAAGTTGTTAAAACCTTTTCCCATTATGATATGAAAGTATAATGCTATTTCCATGAACTTTTCCATTGATTTACCATGTAATCCTAGTGGGAAGGATGTGATTTGTGTGATCATTCATCAACTTATGAAATTGGATCATTTAGTACATATCAAGGATATGATGAAGGTGGGTCATATCGAGATCTTGTATGTTCAAGAGTTTGTGGTACTTAATGTGGTTCCCTAAATTATTTCGTCTGACATGGACTCATGATTCACATCCATGTTTCGAAAGAAAATTCAAGAGGTGATGGGTTTCTAGATGAAATTTATCATATCATATCATCTACCGATAGATGGATAGACTAAAAAAGATATCCATAATCTAGAGCATATGTTCTAATCATTTGTTCTTGATTTCTGTGGGTTCCTACGAAAATCATATTCCTCTAGTTAAATTTTCCTATAATAATAGTTATCATGTTGCAATTAAGATGGAACCCATAGAAAGGTTTTATGGGTGGACATGTAGATATCCCTTATGATGGGTAGAGTTGGTAAAGTGGAACTTGTTTGGGTCAAGCCTTGTTTAGAAGATAATACAAAAGTTTTATTTGATCCAGAAGATATTATTCATAGAACATAGTTGTTAGAAATTATATGTGGATATTCAGAAGTGGCCTCTTGTGTTTGAGGTTGATGATCAGGTATTTCATATAGTTTCACCTCACTTGGGGCATAGTTGGTTGTGTAATTTGTGTTAGTTGGTATCAAGGTTTATTGGTCCCATTTAAAAGCTTTAGTGACTTGGAAAGTTTTAATAACAATTTTACTTTTCATATCATTTGACATCGATTCATGATGTGTTTAATGTTTACCAGTTCTTGTGGTATCAGCCAGAACCTTCCCATGTGATTGAATGGGAAGATGTTGATCGTGATCTCTACCCCACTATGGTTGAACAACTAGTTCAAATTATGGATTTCCAGACATGGTACTATGTGGAATAATTATTTCCTTAGTTGATGTATTGTTGAAGTGTAGATGGGATAACCATGAGATGTTGGAGTGGGAATCATTGATGAGGTAGTTGTGGCCTTCTATTTTTTCTAGTTTATAATCTTAATCACATTAGAAGTATATAAAAAGGTTATGGTGGGGATAATTGTGACACCCTATGGGTTATAGGTCTTATTTAGTTTAATCTTGGTTTATCTTCGGGGTCATTCAAGTGGTTTTCAAGAAGAAGGGGTTGAACATTTATATTTTTGGAGAAAATAGGAAGAAAGAATTGTTAGGGTTCATGTTTAGCAATAACTGTGTGTTATAGATCTATGAGGTACGAGTGTAATTTTATATGACTTGAGAATAGTTAGTCCAACCATTATAATTCTCAAGGAGACTATGTGGGTTTGTGGTTGGTTTTATATAGGTTTCGTTTATCTTGAGAATTGTTTTAATAAACCATGAAGCTTATCTCTATAAAACTATGCACCCAATTTTTCAAAGGATCGAGGCCACGTACGGTTGGAACTGGGTTTTATAACTATGCGTCCTAATCGTGTTCCATAATATGAACCTCTAAAAAGTTGTAAATTGCTAATTTACTGTATATTTTTTAAGTCTAATCACCCCTAATATTTATTACACTCATAATAATCCTTTATTTAAGCTATAAAACATTCTATCCATGTATTCTTGATTATCATCCATCATTCTTGATGGATCTATTCAAGTTATGTTCTATTATTGATCCAGTTTATACTCCTCATCTTAAGTCCCCTCTTGATCTCTCCCCTTCTTATATGTTCAGAACCCAAATGGGCTGTGTTTTTTAGATATAAGAGGTTTGATAGATTTTTTATGATGTTTCTTATATATTTAAGCATGTGAGGACCTGATCTACTCATTTCATATATTTTTTTTTCAAAGCCTATTAGTTTTTCTTTATTCTTGAGGTAGGTACCACTTTAAAAATGTTCTAATTTATGTATTACTTGAAGTTATTATGAATTAATCTAATTTTTTTTTGAAAATTATAGATTTGATATAAAGGATTATTTAATTCATAAAATATATGTCTTTAATGGCGGTTTTCATTAAAAATTATTATTTTTCACACTATTTGTTCGATGAAATTCCTTAATGAAAGTTTTGGTTCTAAAATGGAATTTTAAAGAACAAAAGAGGTAAGGAATCACTGTGAAAAATATTTTATAGATTCTGATAATGGTTTTAAAATGGTTTGTAAATGGACTAGGCCACTTTAGTGTGTAACACCACTTGAGGTTTGATATCGACATAGTATGATAAGACTCGATATTTTTTTGATTCACATGATGAATAACATATTATTTTATTTATATGTCTGAGTACATATTCCTATATACTATATCCCAAGTCTTATAATTTTTAATTTATTCTTGGTTTTAAACATGATAGTATATTTCATGGTTTCTTGATCACTTTCTTATCTTTTGGTATATCCATGGTTGGTTTTTATTATACATTTACTTTTAAAATTCCTTGTTATTGTTAATATGAAAGGATTTTATAAGACACCAAAAGATATTATAAAACATTATTTTATCTGAAACTGCATTACAAACTAGTATTTTTAAGCTAGAGATAACATTTTCATGGGATTGGACTTTGTATAGATTATTTGGTTAAATACTATAGGGAATTATGCTCACAACCTAACTTTTCCTTTGGTAATTTTTTTTTGTTTTGACGTCCATGGGAAAATGGAAGGGCAACATATAGTTCATCATATTCTCTTGGGTTTCATCACCTTCTCAGTGAGATGAATTGATGTTGGTAACAGATGGTCACATAGAGACTTAGTTTTAGTAATATATTGTTTTATCTTTAGGATTAGCCATATGGACTGAAGTTTTATGTCTCATGGATGTTTTCATTAATTTCACATTAAAATTTGATAGATTATCCTTTTCTAGTTATTCATGAGGCTTTTTGGTTTTTTGGGGGTTCCTTGCCTTATAAGGGGCCAACTTGGGTGATGTGTCAGGTTGATATAGTCTAGTTCATTATAAGGATCGTCAAATGTTCACATCTCTTAATTATGTTAAAATGAAGCATTGGAGTTATTTAAGTTCAATAATGTTGAAGGTTCACTAGCTTTCTAATATAACTGAAGGGGTAATGTTTAGTGATTTTTGATTTTTGGGGAGTTTGTATTATTGGTTGAAGAGATGATTTTTACTATATAAGTTTGTGGGGCCTGTAGAGAAAGTTGTTATGAATTCATGACATTGATGGTTTCATGTATATACTACTAATTCATAGTAATATTATTTTTAATATCTTGTATCTTTTGATTATAATAATGATATAAATAACGTTTTTCTTAGGCATGCATGACTCATTATCTTAATCGAATTTTTTATATTACATTCATCTCTTTCTTTCTATATTTACATTGTATGACCTTTTGTACTTTAATGTTTTTAAGTTTGATTGTGTCATAAAATGATAATTTTTTTAGTGATTAGGGTGAAAATTATACTTAATTCCAATACACTCGGTCAAGGGAGAAGTTATCAAGGTTTAGTTTTTCCACTATGTTAATTTGTGTGAAAATTTTGGACGATAGCAGCTCCTTATTTGGATGGGTTTATCAGAAGAGTGGATCACAGGTTTCACCATAAATTGGTATCTGATCAATAAATTTGTAATCATCTTTGGTTCTATATTTCCTTCAAAATATATTAATTCTAGTGGGACTACAATCATAAAAAAATATAGAATTGTATGATATCATTTTTTGAAACACATGTTTAATGTGATAGATTTTAGCTTCTCGAGAATGAAAATGAATGATTATTCGATTCAAATGTACCTTGGTGATCCACTGACTAGTTTTTTTCTAGATAATACGTAAAAGGAAGAATGGTAATAGAATGACAATAAATCTTTTGTGCTGGTGAGAATATATTTGGAAATGAATGGTGTATTTAACATTCATGATATAAATACAGTGGCATAAGTGGTGAAGGTGATGGAGGATATATGTGTGTGTGTGTGTCTATATATATATATGAGAAACCTATGGTATTTAGTGGTCATGATATGGAAGTTATTTAGCATAAGGTTATTGGAATAAAAATTGGTGACATATCTTACGAATGATTTCAATATGATCATAAGGAAGATCAACTCAATGAAGGTAAAGTCCAAAGATGATGTTTGGGTGATCCTACAACAATCATTGTTTCCAAATAGTTGGTATTCGATGATATTATAAATTTTGTTTTCAATAAATAATTCTATAATCAAGAAGTCCATGAACCATCAGTTAATGATCTCAATGTTTATAGATTAGTATATCAACCTCAATGAAAGAAATTATATTGGAATAAATAATTGGAAGATAATTAAAGGGATAATATTTGAGGAAATTTGAATGGAATATACCTTATATGATGAAATTTGATAAAATAGAACACTTCGAGAAGTACTCCATGAGTCACAAGTTAAGTTCTGGGAGACTATCAACTTCTAGAAGATCAAACAAAATTGGTACAATAGATGGGGATAGTGAATTGTTTCAAAGTGTAAACATTCCAATGTATTCCAATCTATTTGACTCAACTACATGATTCTATTCAATGGGATAGTAAATATACATTGAAAACTACATGTAAATAAGTTTTAGAAAAATACATTTGGGGGATAATGAAGCTATAGAGATCATTAGAAAAGGAAATGTGAATATATACATGAATAATAGGGAATTCTTGAAGTTTAATAATGTTATACATTTACCTAGGATATAAAAGAACCTAATTTAAGTTATATTAAAAGATAAGGTAGGGAGTGGGAAAAATATTTACAGAGGATTGAGAAAAGTTACTCAATGATCCGGGATTGAATGTTGTATTGGACTAAAATAATTGATATAATTATATTTTACAAAATTTTAGAAAATCTAGAGGTTTGGAATTGTGGGATTAGTCTTCTTAGTGAGAATAAAATTAAATTTCTAATAACTAAAGGCATAGAGAGGCTTGATATTATAGACATTAGAAGTTATAAGAGTTTTATATTAGGTAAATAAAGAAGTGAGTCTTTAAATTTAGATTTATTGAATCCTAAAACAGAAAAGATAGAACTTTTTATACTAATATTTGAGGATTAACCCTTGTTCAGTCCCCCATAGGTTAACTTTATTTTGTAACCTTTACTGATGACACTATGGGGAAGGTTCAGATTTACTTTTGGATGAATGAGTTGGATTTATTTTAGGATTTTATTCAATAAAATAGTATAGTGGAAAGGGAGTGTGTTCATAAGCTAAACTTCCTATGGTACGACAATGACAGTGAGTATATTAGATACAAATTCCAGAACTTATGTAAGAATAAGGGTATGAGGAATGATAATTTAGTTCTAAGAACGCCAAAATAGAATGGAGTGGGTAACGAATGAATAAAACATTTATATAAAAGGTTTGAAGTATGAAATTAAACTATGTAATGTCCAGGGTAATTTCGGTGGAAGATCTCAAAAAAGTGTTATATCAAGTCAATGGAATTCTAGTATGACCAGTTAGTCAGGAACTTCCATAGGATTTATGGTCTTGAAATAAATCATATTTTCACCACCTAAAAGTATTCATAAGATTTTAATACATTCCTATTGATTCTATGGATATGGGAAAGCGTCACGTTAAGTCTAAGGTTTATTTTTTCAGTGGGTATGGTAATGAGAAATTTTAGTTACCATCTTTTTGATAAAGGTGAGAGAAAAATAATTAGGATCTTAGATGTTCACTTCAAAAAAGGTGTTATGTGCAAGGACCAAGCCATATTGGGAAGATAAGTTGAAGGAAATAAATCAACTATCGAATTACAAGTTTATTCTACTAAGGATATCATAAGGAATATAAATTTAAAGGAATCGTATGGAAGAAATAAAATTCCATAGTTGAAGCTTGTAGAAGATGTACTAGAAAGTTCAATGGAAGATAAATCTTGATGGGGAACTAAAATTTTTTGATCTATAAGTTTGATTAATAGAAGTTTGGGTACCAAAAGGAAGTTATAATTTTATTTATATTGTGTAGCCAACACAGTTGAAGTTATTAACTAGAGTCATAAACCTAGTCGATATATTTATGGTTGATGTGAGCTTTAATATTATAATTAATACAAGATATCTATAAAGGATATAAGAGGTGGAATACTTATTGACTCCAAACATCTGATGTAGGTGATGAATGAATAAATTGATTCATTAAATCTAAAAGGAACTTTGGAAATCCCTAAATTAATTTAAGTCAAAACGGAACATAAAAATGAGTGGGTGTTTTGGCTAAAAGAAGCTAAAGGAAAGAAAATATTTAAAGTGTGTCTAGTGGGAAAGGGACTTCAATAGTAAGATGATGTTTATTTTTTGTAAATTTTCTCATCAATGGTTAAACACATTACTATTTACATTTTTCTATGTATAGTAACATTATAAGATCTATAACTTGAACTGATGGATGTAAATATGACCGTATCTTATATATATTTAGAGTAAGAAATTTACATGAAGTAGCTAGTGGGATTCATGGAATATAAAAACCATAAATGTGTATATTAATTAAATAAGAAACATTATGGTATAAAGTTAGAACCATGGTAATGTAATCTCAAATTCTATTCATTTATCTCAAAGATGGGTTTGTAAGGTAAAATGTAGATCATTGTTGTTAATAAAAGTAATGGGAAAATGGAACACTCATCGTATTTTATTTACATATGGATAACATATTATTATCTGTACCAGTTGAAGGAAGATTCTAAAAGCTAAAAAATAACATGGTTTCAAGATTCGAAATGAAGGATTTAGGGTGGGCCAAGAATATTTTGAGAATGATAATCAAGAGATATTAGAGAGATGTAACATTGGGTCTATCTTAGAAGAATTATATCTTGAAGTTAATCGAGATATTTGGAATGTTTGAATGTATTTTGGTCTCAATTAATATTTATAGAAACTTTGTGTTGACCAATTATAAATCAATAAAAATTAAAAAAGATGTTTCATACATGGATAATGTTTTATACATGTCAGTGTTTTGAAGTATAATATATGAAATGAATTTAAAATTACTAAGAATTTCAAATGTAGTGGAGGTTTGGAAGTTTAGTAATGTTGAAATGTCCCTAGGATAGTTATTAAGTTGAGGTGATCATGTTTAGTGATATTTGATTTTATGGGTTCAGTTATTATAGGTTTACTGAGTAATTATTAGTACATAAGTGAGTGGAACCATTATAGAAAGAGGTTATGAAAGTATAAGATTAATGTTGGATTGTTTATATTACTTATGCTCAGTAATCCTATTTTTTCATCACATATATCTTATAATTATAACAAAGATAATAATAGTGTTTCTATTAGTTATGTAGGAATAATTTTACAAATTATGTTAATACATTGTTTTCATATCTTAGTTATATATATTTTTTTAATGTGTTTCTTGTAACACCATGATATTTTTTAATATAAATATCTATAATAAATTCAATGTGTTTGATGTCTTGTGATGTAGGAAACACTGTACTTAAGTGGATAATGCCTTATTAAAAATATAAAATGATATAAAATAATATATTGTTAAATGAAATTGAAAAATTCAAGTAATAATATCATGCAATTATATTCATTAAATATCTGAGAAATAATAAGTAATTTCAGTCTAGTAATCCTTTGCTAAATTGAAATGTTTAATTTTCAAAAATTGTTTTCATTATATATGTTTTATTTAAAAAGTTTTTTATTTTATTTTGATTATTAAACTTATGGAAAATTATTTTTTACACAATTTTAAAAATTAGTGATCATTAAAATATTTGTTATCAATTGATTATAAATAAATATAAAATAAATTGAATGTAAAATAGTGATATTTCTCAAAAAACTATTTTTATGCACATAGTGTGTTTTTATATAAATAAATTAAATGAATAACTATTTATAAATGTTTTTAATTAAATATGAAGAAGATATATTTATTTAAATAAATTAATATTCATCTAATGGTTCTTACTAGTCGTGTAATGATAATAAAATCATTTTTATGCATAAAATATTTTTTGTTCGTAAGTGGTTTTTTACAAGTTTTGTGCATGGACATTAGAATTAATTTTTTCCACCTATAAGGAATAAATATTAAAAAATTTATTCCATGTTTTGAATGAAAATAATAATTATAATGTAATTATATTAACCTTATTTTTATCCATAATGAATGGTTACCATAGTAAAAATATAATCACTACAGTAATGGTTAAATGGGTTAATGAGAGGGTTAAACAAATAGATAATGATTAACTTATCACTAAAAATTGTGTAAATATTATTATTGAGTGTATTTAGACCTTAAAATATCTTATATTGGAAATATTTCCCATTTTTTTCCACTTTCCCTAGAAAATGAATTTAAATTATTTTAAAACATTGAAAATTTACCAGGGTATTACTCCCCTCACTTATAAAAGGGAACTTATTCTCCCCAATTCATCACAAAATTTGATCAATATATCTCAAAAAATCTAAATTGAATTCTCTTTAAAAATTTCCTCCCCATTTTTTATAGGTCAAATTCTCATCAAAATACCATCCTATAAAGAGTTAAGGTGTAAGGTAAAGGAACACACTCAAAGAAGAAGTAATCATCTTAACCGAGTTCTTTCAAGTTTTTTATTCTTATACCTCCTCCATATTAACATAATTACATCATTATATTTAATATAATTAAATTTTATTATGATAATGGTACAACCATTTTATATCTCTTTTCTATACAATTGAAAATGAAATCATTGCCCGCGCTGATGTATGGGCTACCATCTCAATGAAGCGATGTGTTTCATTTTTTTAGAATTGCCTCACATAGATGGTTATGTTGATGGATTTAATGAATTTATATGATATATACAATATAATTACGGCTCAATAAAAATTAATTTTTATTTATCTTCTGTTATATTCATTTAATGAAAAATTAAAGTGTCACAAGTACCAATGTGAAGACTAACACCTTTATAAAGAGATTTTATTCATTTTTCATCACTTCCTTATGTGGTTTTTTATAAATGTGTATATAATGGATGCATA
Source organism: Viscum album (assembly GCA_963277665.1). Taxonomy (NCBI): domain Eukaryota; kingdom Viridiplantae; phylum Streptophyta; class Magnoliopsida; order Santalales; family Viscaceae; genus Viscum; species Viscum album. The sequence goes on from OY728163.1 coordinate 131,301,688, forward strand.
TTATATTTATGACATGATTAATATTATAGATATGATAAACCATGACAAATTTAAATGTACAAGAATCATAAATTTGAAACATGCATGAAAAATGAAACAATTAATGCCAAGAATATTTATTGTAGAGAAGAATTATTATAAATTGGTAATTAGAAATTATGAATGAATTATATTTTGTAATATAAGTATAAATATGGTTATTATATAGATTTTTAATAAATATAAATTTATTTTATTGGAGTTTGTAGCATGTTTGAAGTAAGTCGATACATGAGGTAAGGTTTTTATGTTATAATCTCACTTTTGTTGGGATTGTTTATGTTTTAATTTCCATTAGTGAATTGAATGTTATTTATCTCCTAAAAAAATATATTTACTCATCCTATGTTTATTTATGGTTTTTAATGTATTATTTCATTTTTTCCTTCTTTGGTACTCAAAAGGACTAAAATGACGTTTTTAAGAATAGTTTGCCTTATTTATCTCCTTTTGGTTGATAGTCTTTCTACTCAATGACCATGTTCTCAAAATTGTTTTGTAGAAGTTTTTTATCTGTAAATATTTTTTAAAAAAATTCCATTTATAATTTTTTGACAAACCTTAAATTTTTTGAAAAGTAATCTTTTCTAATGTTTTTCATACAACTCACTATTGGATTTTTTTAGAAAAGTGTGAAAATAATTTCTTTTATAAATATGTACCATGTGAATAAATTTCCCTATAATAATTTCATTTTGTTTATAATTTTAATTAACTTATAATTTTCCATTATTTTACAAAGAAAATATTATTCTCATTTTTATCGGGAATTTTTAGTTTTTAAATGTTACCAAAGAAAATTGATGTTTTTTATTATTTTTTAAAGCTTAAATCTAATGATTTAATAGAATTATTATTTATCTATTTAAACATAATTTAAGGAATATTATTCTTCACTGAGGATAATATCTAATGATACCATCCAATACATTTTTCTATATTTCTTATAATGATGATGTTTTAAGGATGTTTTTATGAAACCTGTTTCTTTCCCATGGGTTAATTAAGCTATGATGAAATAATGAATATTTTTTATCTTATAACACAAATATATGGTTTTAATTATATAATGGTTGGCCTAGAATTATATATCACTCTAATTCATTAGTTAAATATTGATATCTCATGAGATATTATGTAAGGGAATAGGGAGTGAACCCAATTGAATATGGGACTTTATCCACCATGAATGAAAATGGAATGGGGAGTAAACCCAATACAATATGGGACTTTATGCACTATGAATTAAAAGGTAATGAAGAGTGAACCAAATACACTATGAGACTATATCCACAATGTTATGGTAGACATGGTAGTGATCCTTGACTAATAAATTAATTTCCAATTCTTAGATTATTTCAAGAACCTATAAAGTGTTGTTATGCATATGATATTCTCTGACAGATCTTGATTGATTATTGATGATTCTACACTCTTATTACTCAATTAATTTTTTATAACAAATATTTAATTAATAACTCATGATTCATGATATTTGATTTTTTTTGGTATGTTTTCATAAGTTATGGCCATGCTCTCATAACCTTATGAGTATATTATGCTCACTTATGATATTCTATTGATGTATCCCATGTTTACCCTTATTGATCATCTGATCTCACTCTTTCTTATGTTTTCATTTTCCCTAGGTTATTAAGATAGGTATTAAGTAGGATATGTCTAATAAATGATATAGAATGAACCTATAAAATCATGGTTGGATGATAATGTGTCATAATGTATGACATATTAGGAATTATTGTCATGATTTTCACTCTGATTAATGATGTTGATTCTTACACTATGTTCTCTGGTCGTAGTCAATGGATATAACCATGGGGAATTAAATTAATAATGAATGTGGTGGGAAATTTAATGATTATATTCTTGAGAAATTAAATGGCATTGGGTCCAGAATGAAGAATTTTATTTCTATGATTACGCAAATATCTCATGTCATGAATCATGTTGAGATTCCAGATGAACAAATTAGGAATAAATACATCATTGAATCTTTGATGAGGAAACATCCACCTTTCTTTTTTGAGTTGTCTGCTATACTAATTTTAAAGAAATGGATCAATGCCCATAAAGGACTAAAAAATAATGTAATGAGAGGAGAAATGAACCATTGAGTATTTCATGATGATAATTCCAATGTTTAACCTTGAACATGGTGGAATGATAATGTTTAAGAACGAAATATGCATCCCTTAAATACTGGAATTAATGAAATATTTGTTGGATAAAGCATGTAGATCATCATTCCTTATCTATATTGGGATTACAACGATGTATAGAGATATCAAGGAGAATTTATAGTGTGATAACATAAAAAGGGACATTGTGAAGTATGTATCTTAGTTATTATTATATTGAAAAGTTAAGGTTGAATGTTAGAATTCTAAGAGGATGATTCATCTATTTCCCATACCTATATAAAAATGTGGAAACATCACCATGGATTTCAAAATAGGACTTCCCAATACATCCAAAATCCATAATTCCATTTGGGTTGTTTTTAACCTCATTATGAATTTAATTAATTTTATTACAATCAGATAATACTTCTCTCTTGATTTATTTTTTCGGCATATATATTATGAAATTGGTATGTTTTCATAGAGAGAAATCTCAATGATATTTGATCAAAATTCAAGGTTTACCTAAATTTTCTATAGAGGTTTTCAAAACATTTTGAATATGGAACTGAAATTTAACACTTCATATCATCCTTATAAGGATGGTCAGTTTGAGAGAATAGTTCAAACCCTAAAATATATGTTAAGACATTTCTCTATGGATTTAAAAGAAGATTGGGATCAACACTTACCAGTAGTTGAATTTTTATACAATAATAAATTTCACTTGAGCATTGAGATTGAACCTTATGAAGCCCAATATGAAAAAAAGTGTAGAAATATAACATAATGTGATAAATTTGTGTAATAAAAGTTATTTTCACCTAATGTAGCTAAATAAATGGTAGAGAGAGTTAGATTCATTCAACAACGCATCGGGGAATATTAGAGTCGATATAAAATTAATGATGACGACTATAAACAAGATCTAAAGTTTGATATTGGAGAGAAGGTATACTTATAGATATATATTTAAAAGAAGGTAATGATATTTTAAAATAAGGGGGGATTATCTCCAGATATATCCGCCTCTATAAAATTATTGATCATATCAGGATGATATCTTATCATTTAGTGCTTCCAGTAAACATATCCCAAGTTTATGATGTATTCCACATATCTCCTTTGGGAAAGTACATAATTCATCCTTCAAATGTACTTAAATAAGAATTAATATCATGGGATCATTATATTTTTATAATTAATAACCATTAAAAATATTTTATTGAAGAGATAAGGTTTTTTTGGAACAAGACCACTAACCAGGTCAAAATTTTGTGGTGAAAACATAAATTTGAGGAAGCCATGTGGGAACCTAAGGATGTAATAAGGAAGAAGTTCCCTTATTTTTTTCTTTATAGTAATATAAATTTTGGGGTGAAATTATTTTAAGGGGTATAATGTAACACCTCAATATTTTATAATATATTTCTCTTTGATAAATTTGATGTGTTAGATAGCATCTGATGCTTGAAACACAGAACTTAAGTAAATAATGATTTATTAAAAAAATAATATGAAATCAATTAGTATATATTTAAATTAAATTTCTAAAATTAAATCAATAAAATCAAGTAATGATGTTTATGATGTATTTGAGAAATTATAATAAATTCATGTCTAGTAATTCATGGGTAAACGAAGATATTTTGTTTTCAAATTTTTTTTTATATATGTTTTTTAAAATTTATTTTATTTTATATTCAATATTAAACATGTGAATAAATATTTTTTACACAAGTATAAAAATTATTTGTCATTCATACTTTTTTTATCAATTGTTTATAAATAATGATAAAATAATTTGAAGTTGAAAATAGATATTTTTTATAAAATATTTTTTATATACGCAATGTGTTTTAAATAAATTAATTAAATTAATCACTATTGATAAATAATTTTAATGAAATTCATATATAATATATTAAATAAAATAAATTTCCATTCACCTATTAGTCTTTATGAGGAATTTAATGAAAATAAAACCATTTTTATGCTTTAAAATACATATTTTATAAAAAATGTTTTTACTCATTTTGTAAAAAAATATTAGAATTAATTTTTCTCACCTATAAGAGTTGGATATTTTTAAAATGAATTCATTATTTTTAATAAAAATAATACAAATTATTTAATAATTTCAACATAATTTTTATCCATAATGAATAGTTACCATGGTAAAAAGTTTGTAACCACCGTAAGGGTTAGTAAGGATAACAGTGGGGTTAGAATAAGTGATAAGTATTATCACTAAAACATGAATAAATCTAATTAGTTGAGTGTATTTATACCTTAAATTATCATATATTCAAAAAACACTATTAGTTTTCACTTTACCATGAAAATGAAAATATTTTATTTTAAAATATTGAATAGTAACATGCATGTCACTCCCCTCAATTATAAATGGGCACCACCTCTCCTCACATATCCACACACTTTGAACATTGTATCTCAGCCAATACCAGGACAAGTATCTTCTAAAATTTCCTTCCCATATCCTAGAAGTCTTAGTCTCACAAAAATACCATCCTAATAAGGCTTAAGGTGTTAGAAAACGAATGATACCCAATGATAACTTTATTTTGTATATATATTTTAATGTGTTTTTATATGTGTTTTAATTTAATATTAATTGATTTATTCTAATATTCATAATTTATATTAATTTTATTTTTGAATTATTATGGATGATTGAAATTTTTGTAAATATAAAGAAAAACATGGAAATTATCAATCAAAAATGCGCTTCGCGCTATGAGAAAAGAAAAACGGCAAGACACTGTATTTTTTAGGATGATCTTGGAGCACTTTTGGAGACACAAAACTGAAGAATAAGGATCAAATATAGGTTCCAACACTATAAGGTGAAGTTAAATGTCTTGTAAATATTACATGATGTGAAAAGAACTGCACGTTACACATCATGTTAAAAATTACACAATGTGATACTTCCTAATAAGATTAAAAACAATTCTAGGGTATCTTCCATGGGATTTTGTATCTTTGACCACTCTTAATAGCCATTAAAGTGAGTATTTGACCCATTAAATCATAGGGACATACACCATGCCTATTTATATGGGTTTTAGCTAGGATACAAGGAATTCCATTCTAGGTGGAGAGGATCAACTATCGGGAGGCTGTCGTAAGGTTCCAACCTAGATTCCTTCCAAGATAGTTTTTTTGTTTTTATTTTATTTATTTTATTTAATCATTAGAGAATTTATATTTTTAATTCCAATATATTTCAATTATTCATTTAATTATCATAAAATATTATTTATTCTCTCTACTATGGTTATTGGTTTATTCATCATTAATGACCACCAGACGATGATTGGCTAAAACCTATAGGAGAGAGCGGAATCAGTAAAAGGGGGTGTGTGCCATCATTGTTTAATTTTTATTCTCATAAATATTATTTTTTATGATAGTATCATGTTTTCCAAAATTTACACTTTATTTTTCATTGAATCATTTACCATATGATTTCAATAATGAAGAAACCCCAAAATGATTGAGATAATTTGTTCATGACCATTAAATTGAATTACTCTTTTACTTTATAAATCTAAACTTAATTTTCTTTTGTGGTTTTGATTCATCTGACCATGATGAATTGAAATTCTACAGTAGTTTGACAAATAATTGCCATGTATTCTATCTATTTATTTGTTTAATTACATGACTATTTGACATATTTTTTATTCATGTTAATTTTAATTAATTTATTTAGAAAAAATTTCACTGGACACTCATTCCCCTCTCCTCAATTTATTTTTTAGAATTAATTTATTTCAATTTTTTCATTATTTTAATTTATGAAAATAGAAATTGTACCAACCTAACCTTTGGTCAAGATTTCTCCTAAGTTAATTCCCCTCTTTCTGTGGGTTCGACCCCAGACTTCTGTTATACTATGAATTTGTAGTTAATATGGTTCTCGAGAATAAAAATTTCTATTTTTTTCATGCTTAGAGAATTTCTATTTTTAATTCCAATCTCTCAATGAATATGTAATCACCTTAACCGTGTTATTTAAATTTTATTTCTTTTTACACATACTTTAAATATATTATATCCATATTAATACAATTCATTTAATATCATGAATATACTTACAAAATTAATGGTACAATCATTTTTATCTCCTTTACATCAAATGGAAAATGAAAGTGTATCTCATGAATGTGTACAAATCATCACCTCTATGAAGTGACATGTTTTATTTTTTATCACTACCTCCCATGGACAAACATGTTTCTATATTTAATAAAAATATATCATATTTATGATATGATTATGTTTTTTGGAAGAAAATTTATTATTTATAGTCCTTTATTTACATTCATTGAAAAATGAAATCATCATATGTGGGGATGTGTGTATTACCGCCTCTATGAAGTGATGTGATTAATTTTTCATCGCATACTTATATGTATTTTAATAAAATGGTATATAATGCATAAATATGATATTTTTTACAATACTGTTATTTTTTATATGATAAAACTATGACCAAGTTTCAAAGATTGGAACCTTCAAAATAAAACATGCATGAAAAATAAAATACTTGACACCCATAATATTGTTTTTAGTGGATAATTATTTATAAATGGGTAATTAGAAATTATTTATGAATCATATTTGGTAATACATTTATGAATATATTTCATATATAAATTTATTATATAGTATGTTAGAGTGTGTATGAAGCAAGTAGGGACATGAGGTAAGGGTTTTATGTTACAGTCTCACTTTTTATCTAGATATTTTAAATTTAAATTTTTATTAGGTGGATTAAATGTTATCTCTATCCTAAACCCCATATATTATATTTTACTCTGGTTATTTCTATATTTTTCTAGTATTCTTTCAATTTTTCCCTATTAGGTACTTAAAAATACAGAAAGAATTTTTTTAAGAAAATCCAACATTATTTTTCTTCTTTTGGTTGAGGATATTTCTCTTATATGTCTCTGTTATCCAAATAATACCTTTTAATTTCCTTAAAAATATTAAAAATTATATTTTTAAATTTTTTCTACATGAATCACTTTTTACTTTTTTACAAAAGTGACAAAATAATTATTTTATTAAACATATACAACATGAACTGATTTTACCATTTTCATGTCCTTTCTTAATTATTTAAATTCCTTCGCAAGTTTCCATGAATTTAGAAAGAAAATCATATTCCTATTTTTAAGGAATTATTATTTTTTAAAGGTTACCAAAATAAAATAACGCCTTCACTTTTTTTCAAATAATAATTATAATGCTTTTATAAAATTATTTTTCTTCTATTTCAACAACCTTTAAGGAATCTTATACTTCACAGGGGATATTATCTTGTGATATCATCCAAATTCATTCTCAATGTGTATTATATTGATGATTATAATTTAAGGACGTTTTCATGAAACTTATTTCTTTCCCTTCAATTAATTAAGTTAGAATGAAATGATGAATGCTTTTATGATTTTTTGGAACACATATGTATGGTTTTAATTATTTGATGGGTGGTCCCAAAATTCTATTTTTTTTAAAATAATTGGGTAATGATTGATATCTCATGTGATAATATGAAATGGAATTAATATTTAACCCAATCTAATATGATACTTTATCAACCATGAATGAAAAGGGTATGGGGAGTGAACCCAATCCACTATGGGACTCTTTCCACTATGTTATGATGGACTTGGTAGTAATTATTGACTAAATAAATGATTTTATATGCTTATTATTATGTAAAATTCCTATAATATGTTCTTATTTTAATTATATTCTCTCATGGATCATGATTTATTATTGATAATTCCACACTCTTCTGACTCATATATTTTACTATGATAATGTCATATGCCATGAATCTTGATTTATAGTATATGAATTGTTGGGTATGTTTTTATAAGTTATGATCATGATATCATGCCATTATTATTATCTTATACTCACTTATGATATTAAATTTATTCCTATCATATTTACCCTTACTGATTAACTAAACTCACTCTCTGTTATGTTTCCATTTTCCCCAAGTTATGAAAAAAGGTATTAAGTAGGATGTGTCTAAGATGGGTACTACTTGAGAATAAATTTATGGGTTATATTGAGGATATTTCATGAAATAGATTTATTATATATCTATAATCCAAATATTATAAAAGTTTATAGTTTTTTTTAATGAACTATTTTTTAAAATATTAGTTTTTCATCTAAAATGGTGAAATATGTATGTATGTTAGCTTGGGTCGCCTCATTTACACTACCATGAATGTTTTTAATTTTTCTTATGTCGTTAAAGGACTTATTTTTGGGGTTAATAGGGTAAAATTTATACCTGAATATTATACACTTAGTTAAAGGAATATGTTTTAGAGGTTCAATTTTTCTGTTGCACCGATCTACATATGAACTTCCTATGGATCATGGCTCCCTCTAGTAGTGGATTTATCAGTAGAAAAGATCAATGTTTTCCAAAAACCCAAACTAAAATATTATTAAATAAATATAAGACAATGATAGATACTCATTTAAAGTTACATGAAGGTATAACTTCAAATTTTGGTGTGGGAGAATGAGAATAGGGGTTGGGTATTTATAGGTGCAGTGAGTGTAATTTCGTGGTATAAATTGTAGATTATTTTATTTAACCACTATATTTAGTGATCAAATACCTCCATTAGTTCTCCAATGTAATGTTTAGATTTTAAAATAGTCAAATAACACTAAATTCATTGATTTCAGTCATAGTTTACCTATATACTATGTCATATTTAATGTATTTTACAATATTTCACCATTTTTTATCATATTTTACTATTTTTATAGAAAATAACCAAATTTCACCCCTTGTATAATTTTGATTTCATTATTACATATATGTGATCCATTTTATAAAATCAATACTCTAATTAAGTACATTTTAACATTTATATAGATATGTCACATTTAATAAAAATATGGTATCAGAATAAACACCCATTAATTTCTAAAATAATTTACACTTTAATACTACTTAACCTCTAGATACATTACTCATTATCATACCAACATAATTCATAAGGATAATTTGTTAAATAATGTTACTTTCATGGGGTGTTTAACCAACATTAATTTGGTAGTGATCTCTAAAAATATTAACTTTGCTCATAGATACCTATACTTCTACCTCAGTAGTTGAACTTTTAATTGGGTTTGGCCAAGGGAGAACGCTAGTGATGCCACTTGCTTCCCAATATTTGATAAATGAACTTAATAATGGATTTTTTATTAGATAAATATCAAAGGTACCTTAAAAAATAAATTTATGAACCCCAGAGATATAAAATATTAATGTGGCTTAGGTTGTCTCTAGATAGTAGAGGGTTATGGGTGTGTTATTCTCTTGTTTAAGGGTTCAATGTGTGTGAAAATAGTTATTGAATTGGATTGAATGTGCAAATGGACTGGATTTAGAATCATTTTAAAAAATGGTGGTCTAGATTTTTATTATCCTCTAACATGTTATATCATTATTCTATTTCACTCTCTTGATCTCTATCTAAACATATGAAACCTCAACGGACTACCCTCAACTGGTTGTTTTAGATTGAATAAAGAAAATACAATCATCATGATATCTGATATTTTTTCCTAAATTAGAGATCAAAAAACTTCAATAACCCTTGGATCAACTCACTTCTCATGATCTCAAGAAGTGAATAATACATAAGTTGATTTTATGTGCAATCTGAGATTGAGAGAAAAAGAAATTAAATTAGTAGAATAATTAAAATATCATATTGTATAAGAAAATAATATATTACATAGAGATTATTTTAAGAGGATAATTAGTTATAATTATAATTATACAATAAGGTAATGGAATTATCATAGGCTTGATTACTAATGTCCAAGTATTCCATCCTCAGATTAGTTATAGTATAATGGAATGAAAGTACGAAATATTGTAGCTTCAGTCAATAAAATAGTTATAGAAGTATCCACCTATTCAAAGTGAAAAATATTCCTTTTATAGAATAATAATAATCCTTATATTTACTTTATTATATATAGACTCCTCATGTGTGGTATGGGCCTCCACTTCCTTCAATAAGTTCCCCAAATTCAGTATGCAATCCCTTCTTCTCTAATTTATGCCATGTGTATGGATCAAGGGTAACGATTGAGGTAGCTAGGAATCTTGAATCTTCTAGTTTCTTCATTTTTTCATAATTTAGTGGAACCCCACATGGATTATTTAGATATTAATCCCAATTTAGAAATACTAATGGAATTGGGTTTTATTTTGATTTTAGGTCAAGTATTCCAGTTTTAGAAAATTTGGATTTTAATCCCCATAGTTTCCCCTAAAAAATATAGGTCGATGATCAACCAATCGAATGAAAATAAAAGTAGATGGGTTTGAATGTATGGTAAATTTAGGGTCATAGTTAGTCTTATGGTATCTTCGGCCTTTACTTTTGGTCAGTTCAGAATCATCATGAAAGCTCTTTAACACTTTAGAGAATTTCCTCTTACAATTGATTGGATAAAAAAGTCCATTATCTTGGTATGGTTGATTGAGGATCAATGATTTATAGATTCAATACCATGTGAAATTTTAATACATGGTTAGTTGAGTTTCTTCTTAGGTTGTTCGATTTGAGTTTCTACTTACATTAAATCATTAAAAAGTAAATTGTGATGCACTTTTGATTACTTCAACTCTTGTGGTTGATTAGTCTCAACATGAGGTCACTTTATCCCATTATTGAATTTTTATCATAGTAGGTAGGATGGAATAGTAGATTTGGATTTCTTTTTTGTGGTATTTTTTATACCATGGTCAGTTAAAAGGCACGATCAACTGTGCGGAAGTATCATTGTATAGTTGATCAGTAAATTGAAAAAATTTCACTATAAAGCTGAACATCAAGAAAAAAGAATTATTTTTATGAATTTTCTAGTTCCTTTTATAACTGATTTAAACTACTAAATTAGATAAAATAGCCTTTAAACCATGAAATTAAATTCTTCAAATAAATGTATGGATTATCCATTAATTTAAATGTTAATCAAAACAATAAAAAATCATTTTTAAGTTTATTAACCATTTAATTACATATTTCCACAAAGTGACAAATTAAAATTATTTTCTTTGGTTTTATAAATAATAGGATTATAAGTTTCAATAAAAAACAAAAAATATGAATATTGTGGCTCATATCACCCCCCCCCCCCCTCATACACACACACACACAAAAACACACACACTTACATTATTTCACTTACGGACAGTATAGTGAATTCAACCTAACAAATTGATGGCCATGAATATGTTCAAATATTCAACATAGAAAATAATAAATTCCCCAATTAATTTATTTTTTTAATAATAATTCATGATCTATGAATTAATTTTACTACCAGACTTCAATTTGAGGAAAAATTATAAGTCCAAGGGTGAAATAAATGGATTTAAGCATAATTAAAATTTTACCAAGTGGAAATTATATTTATCCCTCTCTCCTAAGGTAATTAAATAAATGTTCTAGTTTTCAATTCCTTGATACAACTAAAATGATTCTTTTATATGTTAATTTCCCATTTTTTATTTAGGTTTAATATTCACCTCACCTATATGAATTAATTTTTAAAAATTTGGCACCTTATTGAATTTTTCTTGGTCATGTCTATATAAATAACTTAATGTATTTATAAATATATATATTTTACCCACACACCTAGTTCCTACTATCTCATAGCTTTATTATGTGATCCAAATTACCAATTCTACTCCATATTCAAAGGAATTATATAAATCCCTTTTAGTTGGATCCCTAAGGTTTTGTTTGTTAAAAGTCCAAGTTAACTTGATTTAAGTTCAAAATAAAAGTTTCCCGTATTATAATTTTAGTTTCACAAAGATATTTTTAGTCACACTCCTTTTCATAGTTATGTAACAAAATAACAATGAAAATAGTAACTATATTTACTCAGAAATCATTTATTTTAAACAATTTCAAATTCAATGAAATCCCCCCACTCTATCATGGTATTTTATTCTAGGTAAGGAAGAATTGGGGATCAAGTTATCATATCTAAATATACTATGAAAATATAAAAAGAATATTATATGATATACAGAATATAAAAATACATATTTTTAATTATGGATATTATTTTTAATTCATTTTTTTATCATAAATAAAGAAAAATTAATGTCATATAAATATTTACTTTGTATGATACTTTTCATATACCTCATGCTTATCTCAGACACAATTATAATAAATTATATCAAGTATTATTTAGAAAAAATGGAATCTCAAAACAAATCTAGAATATTGTTAAGGAAATAGATAACCTAGGGTACATTATTCAATAGCAGCATGGAGGAGTTTAAAATCAAGTATTGTTTCTTTTAAAGAAATCTATTGAATTGTTTTAGTTGTTTACAATTCACCTTAAATGTAAAAATTTACTTATATTTTTTATATCAACTAAAATAATTAGAAAATTATTAGTTACCATGTTTTGTCCATTCAACTTGGAATGAAGATTAAAATGTATGAGCTTTATTCTTTAAGAAAAAACATCACTTTATCTCTAAATTTAAAGTCTATTATTTAGATGAGTCTAAAATGGATTGATCTTTCCTTCTATTTGTACAACGTGGTATTATTTTATTCATTCCTCCTAAACACCTCAAGATCCATAATTTGAAACTTTATCTACACTACAACCTTTCAAAACATTGGGTCATCTTTCTTGATATCCTAGTAGTCTTTGAATTGCAGCTCAACTAAAAATCAAAATATTTTGCATATAAAAATTTTATAATGTGACATAAATAAATGGGTTCTTTATTTATTCCTTCACAACCATAATTAATCCTATTATTTCTTACTCAAACCCTTTTTGTTGGGTTTCACTATATTTTCTAGAAACCTCTTGATTTTTATATTGGATACCTCAGCCTACCCATTTATTAGTGGGTGATGGGAAATTTGTATCTTATAGTGAACTCCATATCTATTTATAAGGGATTTAGTTTTTTTATTGAATAAGTGTGTTGCTTGGTTACTGATTATAGCTTGAGGAATTCAAAACCCAACAATTTTTTTTCAGAAACTCATTAAAATTTTAGGAATCATAAGTCTGGATGTCCTTGTCACACCTCAACCACAAATACTCCCTTATTTATTCTTTTCTTGATGTTCGATCTTTTGGTTGAGGTTTGGGTTGAGTACCCAACAAAAGTCCTTGTGTTTTTGTGGTTTTAGGTTTCCTTTTATACCTATGATTAGTTATTCTTGTTGGGATTGAGATAAAGTTTCATGTTGGAGAGTTTGTGATGTCGTCGGTGTCTCTATATTGTGTTTAAAACATTGAAGGATCAACTGCTGGACTTCCCTAGTGTTTGGGATGTAATTTGGGGGGTTTTGGAAAATTTTTGGGGTTTCACGGTTTGAGAACGGCCCTGAAAAACAGTGCAACCTAACCATGAAAAGTTGCAAAAGTTTCCAGTAGTCATTGAACGGTCTGCACATGATTTGACAAACCGTGCAGCAAAACAGTGTAGCCACTTACAAGCTTTATAACTTTTGACTTGTAGCTCCGATTAGGGTGATTCCACCTCTAAAATTAATCCCTATCTGTTGGTCATCGAGTAGAGGATCCTCCACCTCCTTTCTGCTTCTATTTTTGGAGATGCTGGGGCGATTTATCAAGAAATGTTTGTCGTTTATCATGTTTCCTTCATCAAATCTTCTATCCTTCTATTTCCCTCTTTGTTCTTGGGTTTCCATTGGGGGTTTTCTTCCATGTAAAAACCCTAATGTCTAGGTTTTATGTTTGGTTTGTTTTTCTTTGGATATAGGGTGTGCAAATAGTCAGTGGGGCTTAGATCTCTCCTCCCTTGCAGTTTCGTTCCATTTTCACATGGTTGAGGAAGGCGTTTCCAACATTTTCCTTTTTAGAACACTTCACAAGAACTTGTGTGTTTTAATTTAATTTTTAAATGTATTTCACACCTCTAATATATCTATTTCTTGATGTGAATGATGTCTTCGTGTAGGTATACTTTACTAAAAATAGGTTTTCAAAGGGATTTGTGTGAAATACCAAGGTTTATTGCACCTAGGGTTATTGTTTAAAACCTCATTGTTATTTAAAGTTAAATTGGGGGTTTTTTATGAAATTTTTAGCCTTGATTATGGTGGGATGGTTGTTTATTATTCGTCTTCTTGATTTGGTGTGTATGGTTTGGTCATGATTTATCTTTTTAAAAGTGTTAAAATGTTGTAAAAAGGGTTTATGGTTACAATGGGATTGTTTTATGTTCTTTTAATAATGTGGATGGTTGGATGTGGTTTTAAAGAAAATTATTGGTTTTGTGGAAGTTGTGTTTGGGTGTTCCTTGAAATATTAGTTTCCTAAATGTTGTTTAAAATGGAATCCCATGGGGGGATATGCCTGTTTGGCTTTTGGTGTGTGTGTTTTGGAAAATGTTTGGCTTGAGGGGTTGTATGGAATTTCACACTTGAAGATGGTTTTGGAAAATATTTGGAAACTTTTTGGTAAATGCATTTAGGTGTGTAAACATAAAGGCCCATTTGGAATTGTACCTTTAAAGGTAATTTTTTGCGTTGATTTTTGAAAAGAATGTGATTCAGAAAATGTGAATGCACGGTTGGCAACTTAAGGTGTTTTAAAAGATGGGTTGAATGATTAAGTGATGTGATGGCCCGTTTGGCATGTTTTTCGTGTTTCATGTTTTTCCTAAAATGTGGAAAGGCTTTTTTAGATATTTTTTGAAGAGGTGGTGTTCCTCATGGTTTTTGATGTGATTTGTAAATGTTTCGGTTTACCTAATTTCTCAAGAGTGGGTTTGTGATGTGAAAGTGGTTGCTTATGAAATGTGATACTCGGTGTGGTTGATAAATGGTGTATGTGGTAGCATGTGATGTGTGAAATTTTATTGAGCACAAAATGGGAAGCCTGGGTATCTAGGTGGGTGGACTTGTACTAGTATGCTAGTGATACTGTGGGGTTTGACCCCTGTTTCACGTAGAAAGTTTGACGATGACAACACTAACTAAACTATGATGATGATGTTGGGGACCACTTGTTTATGGATAAGATCCCTACTAGTGGCTCGTTCACGAGAAAGGATATTGTTACAGTTAATTTTCACCGAGATACGAGGTACATGGGGCTCACAACTAGCTAGTGCCTAGGGGCGTTCCCGGGACTAGTGATCAATGATTATATTACACCTCCCGTCGGCATATGGTAGGTTCGGTTGGTAATTTTAAAAGTCCGTGATTTGTCCTTAATGTGGAGTTATTTGAAATTGTTTTCCATTTAATTTTTTTCCATTGAAAATTTTTACTAGCATTGTTTGGATTGGGTTTTTGTTATAAAATTATAGTTTTCTTGAAAAAGGTATGTGGGTGTGTGTTGGCCTTTGAAATGGAAAATTTATGGTTGTTTAATAAAATGTGAAAAATATATTTTTATAATTTTATTTCAAACTAGTTTTAATAGACTATTTTGGGAAAGGAAACTCTTGGAATCTACGGTGATTGCCTATTGAGCTGTTAGCTCACACCCTACCTATACCACTCGGTGTTGGTAGACCCGAGATGTTTTGCAGGTTTAGTTTTTGATCAGGGTTTTCTTGTTCGAGATATCTCTTAGATCAGAGTGGTCTTGTCGTTGGAGGTGACCAGTAGGTCACATGATGATCATGTTACTAACTGGTTGTTTTATTTTGTCATAGCTTATGGTTCTTTCATTTTCATTTTTTATTCAGTTGTATTTTTATTAGAACAGATTGCTCATATATTGAGATTTATTTGTGGTTAGCTCTGCTGCGTTTTCAATGTTGTATAATTTGATCCTATTTATTGTTGGGCCAAACGTTCCTTCTTGTTTCATTTTGATGGCCGACACTTGTTTCCAGCCCGTGGGGATCAGTAATTCCCTTCGGGTCATGTCGCGGATCGAGTCGGGTGTCGGGTCAGATGACATCCCAGCTTGGTTCGTGAAAAAATGGTGTCAAAGGAGGTTCCTGTTATTTGGGGTGTCTGGTAGATGGAGACTGGGGTTTTCAGGACTCAAGATGTAGCTGCGTGAAGGGCGTCATGAACCCTTTCTCATTCTAAACCTTGAGTAACCAGGGGTATTCTGGGGTTGAGTATTGTATCTTGTGTTGTTTTGGAATTTAAGGATGACAATGGAGGTGAGTTGGGTTATGTTGTGGCCTTACGTGGGGTGGTGACCCATGTGAAGTCCAAGTGCCCGATTCAAGGACCTCCTAGTGTTATAACTTACTTGGGGTATGACTCACCACCATGTTTTCGGGCTATGCATAGTCACTATTCCCTCATTCTGGTGGTCCATTGTTGGTAGGGTTTCATTTTGGTTTCATTTGGTGTAAGTTTCTGTGGAAAATTAAATTGTATTTTGGAATGAAATGGATTTAAAAAATGGAAGTGTTTTTCATGAAATGGGTTTAAATTGTGAAAGTGGGTTTTCAAACATTGAGGGTGATTTGGGTTTGATAATGTTAATGGAATGTGTCCCTTGGTATTACTTTTGGATGTTTTCATGTGTGTGGGTATGTGAGAGAAGTGCATGTTGGCATGTGAGTATGGGAATGGATGGACGCACATGTAATAGTTTATGGGATACCATGGGTTGGGTTTTGGAATTAAAGGATTAGCATGGTTTTCCTAAAGAGGATTTAAATGAGAAAATGATTTATGGAATTTGTTTTTTATTGAAAAATGGGTTATTGGTATTTGGGAATTAGCCTTGGAAGAAGGCTGTTTTGAATTTTCAAAGGAAAATGATGGTTTTTGAAAAACTATCTTAAGGTGGTGTTTTTTTACTTGGATTTGGAGCTAGTTGGTTTTGGATTTAGGTGTTCCTATTTGTTTGTGCCTCAGTTTGATGTTGGATTTGGTCTGTGCTTTTCATGTTGTTTAAAAAATGCTGCCCAGAAAGGTCCCCAAACTTCCTAATGAGTCATTCCTAGTTCCTTTTCCTTCACAAGTTTTTCCTATTTTCTATGGTGATCAAGGTTCTCTTTAGGAAATACAGTAGCTTGAGGATGTCGAGCGTGTCTTTAAGACATTAGGAACTACCGAAGCTATTAGAGTCCATGTAGTTCAAAGGTTGTTTGAGGGTCCATCCTTGTTCTAGTGGTGGTTGGCCTCCCCGTCATTGACGGAATGTGAGATGTCGTGGGAGGTGTTTAAGGCCACTTTCATCCAATAGTTATTACCATAGGAGGTGAAGTAGAGGAATGTGGCAGAGTTTTAGGATGTTTGGCAGGGCCAGCGATCTGTAATGTCTTATGTTGAAAATTTTAGAGAGCTAGTTCCATTCCCTTTGGAAGTAGCATCGGAGGATCATATAAATGCCCCTATCTTTGTTTGGGATCTTCATCCTGAAATTATGGAGAAAGATATCTCATCTAGTGAACCTTGTTTCGAGAGGTTGGTGGATGAGGTATTTATGGATAAACAGGTTTTTGGGGTCATCCGGTCATTCTTGTTTCTCGTGAAGGTTCCTCATCTGGCGAGTAGGGTGTGCCACGGGAATCAGTTTCTGAAAAACTTTCTCTATCGGCTCTGACTTTCAGTTCGTCGGACCGTTTGCTTGTATGTTTCTAGTGCGGCTAGTTTGGTCACTCAAAGATGTCTTGTCGTATTCCTTCGAATACTTGCTATCGTTGTGTCCATTGGGGTCATTTGAAGAAGTTATTTAGGGAGTGTTGTCTAAAAAGGAAGTCTTGATCGGAGGATGTGTTTCTTGACTATGAGGTAGGAGATACATCAGCCATCAGAGCCTCAACCACAGGTCTTGGGGTGAAGCTCACGATCATTAAAGAGTTACAAGGGGTTGTGAAACCCAACTTAGCTTTGTTTTCTATGTTGGGATGGAAATGATTAACATATCCTTGTTATTTTTTCCTTGATTTTGTTAGTTAAACATTTTTGGTAATGGTGAGATGAACTATATCTCTTGTAACCCAAAAAGTTGAGTCTATCTAAATGTTGACATTGAAATTTTTCATTCTCCTTTGAGTGTGTCTTGCCTTCGGGAAGGTTGGTCACAGTTTTAACTTTTGGAAGTGCTCATTTGAAGATGCTTTAGTTTTGTAGAATTGGTTTATTGTGTGTTCATTTTGTTTCTTAGGTTCCCTTTTTTAGTGTTGGTAGTTTCCATATTGTGTATGGAAGTTCTGGTTTGACCCCGGTCGAGGTTTCTGGGTTTTTGGAGTTTTCAGAAGATTTTTCCATGTGAAACACGGTTACCACACGACTAGTCAAAACCATGAAACCCCATCGAAGTAGACAGAACAAACTGCACATCCAGCGCATGACCGTGTGGTAGGACTCATAATCGTGCATCTTTGTGTCATTCTTGGATTGAGGCATTGGAATGGTTGGCATACAGTTTTGAAACTGTGTGCCCAAGCCATGCGGGGTGCCCCTTCTATCCAGTAGTTCATGCATGGTTGGCGCACGGTTTGGAAAATCGTGCGGAAAAACCATGTGATCCGTACAAAAATTTTAAATATTGAAATCCCTTGTTTCTAGTTGCAGTGAGGGTGTTGTTTGGGGTTGAAATTTTTTTCTTATTAGTTGAGTTCTTGTGGTGGGGAGAACCCTCTCAGGTTCCCCCCCCCCCCCATCCTCATCCATGCATTGTGGTTTCTTCTTGATCGATCAGGTGTGACTTGTGGAGTTAATAGTCATCCCGGAGTTCATGGTTTACCCTTGGTTTTTTTCAGGTATGGACTTGAGCTTTGGTTGACTTTTGGCTGGGTGACTTTCTGGGGGAAGAAAGTGTTTGTGGTGGGGATAATTGTCACACCACGACCACAGATACTCACTTATTTTATTCTTTTGTTGATGTTGGATCTTTTGGTTGAGGTTTGGGTTGAGTGTCCAATAAAAGTCCTTGTGTTTTTTTGGTTTTGGGTTTCCTTTTATACCTATGATTTTTTATTCTTGTTGGGACTGAGATAAAGTTTCATGTTGGAGAGTTTATGATGTCGTCGGTGTCTCTATATTGTGTTTAAAACATTCAAGGATCAGATGGGTGGACATCCCTAGTGTTTGGGTTGTAATTTGGGGGGTTTTGGACAATTTTTGGGGTTGCATGGTTTGATAATGGCCTGGAAAAATAGTGCAACCTAACCATGTAATGTTACAGAAGTTTCCAGTTGCCATCGCACAGTCCATGCACGCTTTGACAAACCGTTCAGCAAAATCATGCAGCCACTTGTGGGCTTTATAAATTTTGACATGAAGCTTCGATTGAGGTGATTCCACCTCCAAATTGAAGCCCAATCTATTGGTCATCGACTAGAGGAGCCTCCCCCTCCTTCTTGTTTCAATTTGGGGCGATTTTGTGGCAATATATCAATAAATGTTGGTCGTTCTTCATGTTTCCTTCATAAAATCTTCTCTCCTTCTCTTTCCCTCTTTGTTCTTAGGTTTCCTTTGGGGGTTTTCTTCAATGGACAGACCCTAATGTCTAGGTTTTATGTTTGGTTTGTTTTTCTTTGGATCTAGTGTTTGGTAATAGTCAGTGGGTCTTAGATCTCTCCTCCCTTGAAGTTTCGTTCCATTTGCACATGGTTGAGGTAGGCGTTTCCAACATTTTCCTTTTCAGAACACTCCACAAACACTTGTGTGTTTTCATTTAATTTCATAATTGTCATTCACACCTCTAATATATCTATGTATTGATGCGAATTATGTCTTCATGTTGGTATAATTTACTCAAAATATGTTTTCAAAGGTATTTGTGTGAAATACCTAGGTTTATTGCACCTAGGGTTATTGTTTAAACCTCATTGTTCTTTAAAGTTAAAATAGGCGTTTTTATGAAATGTTTAGCCTTGATTATGGTGGGATGGTTGTTTATTATTCATGTTCTTGATTTGTTGTGTATGGTTTGGTAATGATTTATCTTTTTAAAAGTGTTAAAATGTTTTAAAAAGGGTTTTATGGTTACAATGAGATTGTTTTATGTTCTTTGAATAATGTGTATGGTTGGATGTGGTTTTAAAGAAAATGATTGGTTTTGTGGAAGTGGTTTTTGGGTGTTCCTTGAAATATTAGTTTCCCAAATATTGTTTAAAATAGAATCCCATGGGGGGATATTCCTGTTTGGATTTTGGTGTGTGTGTTTTGGAAAATGTTTGGATTGAGGGGTTGTTTGGCATTTCACACTTGAAGATGGTTTTGGAAAAGATTTGGAAATGATTTGGTAAATGCATTTGGGTGTGTAAACATAAATACCGGTTTGGAATTATACCTTTAAAGGTAATGTTTTGTGTTGATTTTAGAAAAGAATGTGATTCGGAAAATGTGAATGCTCGGTTGGAAACTTAAGGTGTTTTAAAAGATGGTTTGAATGCTTAAGTGATGCGATGGACCGTTTGGCATGTTTTTAGTGTTTCATGATTTTCCTAAAATTTGGAAACGCTTGTTTAAATTTTTTTTGAAGAGGTGGTGTTCCTCATGGTTTTTGAAGTGATTTTTAAATGTTTCGGTTTGCTTAATTTCTCAAGAGTGGGTTTGTGATGTGAAAGTGGTGGCATATGAAATGAGATGCTCGGTGTGGTTGATAAATTGTGTATGTGGTATCATGTGATGTGTGAAATTTTATTGAGCACAAAATGGGAATCCAGGGTATCTAAGTGGGCAGACTTGTACTAGTATTTTAGTGATCTTGTGGGGTTTGGCCTCTATTTCATGTAGCAAGATTGACAATGACAACACTAACTAAACTATGATGATGATGTTGGGGACCACTAGGTTATGGGTATGTTCCCTACTAGTGGCTCGTGCATGAGAAGGGATATTGTTAAGGTTACTTTTCACCGAGATACGAGGTACATGGCACTCACATCTAGCCAGTGCCTAGGGGTGTTCCCGTGACTAGTGCTCAAGGATTATATTGCACCTCTTGTCGGAATATGGTAGTTTGGGTTGGTAATTTTAAAAGTCTGTTCTTTTTCTTTAATGTGGAATTCTTTGAAATTGTTTTCCAGTTAAATTTGTTCCATTAAAAATTGTTACTAGCATTGTTTGGATTTGGTTTTTGTTATAAAATGATAGTTTTCTTGAAAAGGGGATGGGGGTGTATGTTGGCCATTGAAATGGTAAAGTTGTGGTTGTTTAATAAAATGTGAAAAATCTATTTTTATTATTTTATTTCAAACTAGTGTTAATGGACTGTTTTGGGAAAGGAAACGCTTGGAATCTGTGGTGATTGCCTACTAAGCTGTTATCTCACACCCTACCTATACCACTCGGTGTCGGTAGACCCGATATGTTTTGCAGGTTCTCGTTTCGATCGGGTTTTTCTTGTTTTAGATATCTCTTGGAGCAGGGTGGTCTTGTGGTTTGAGGAGACCAGTAGGTCACATGAAGATCATGTTACTAACTAGTTGTTTTATTTTGTCATATCTTATGGTTCTTTCAGTTTCGTTTTTATTCAGTTGTATTTTTTTTGGACCAGATTGCTCATATATTGAGATTCAGTTGTGGTTAGCTCTGCTGCGTTTTCAATGTTGTATAATTTGATCCTATTTATTATTGGGCCAAATAGTTCCCTCTTGTTTCATTTTGATGGCTGGCACTTGTTTTCAGCCCTTGGGGATCAGGAACGCCTTTCAGGTCATGTCGCGGATTGAGTTGGGTGTCAGGTTAGATGGAATTCTGGCTTGGTTCGTGACATGCATTTACTTCAATCCACATAGAAACATAGTCTACTACTAATAGTGTGTAGGGAAATCCAAATGAGAAAAGAAATGGTCCCATAAAATTCAACCCCCATACATAAAATATTTCTAACAAAATTAATTGTTTTGGGTACATTTCAGGTATTTTGGAAATTCCACTAGTGGCTTTACTATTTGGACATGCTTTACAAAATGTTTGTTAGACATTAAAAATTTTAGTCCAAAATTAACCAACATTTAACACCTTCCAAGTTTTTATTTGAGGTCCAAAATAGTCTCCAAATATACGTCTAGGAAAATAATTAAGCAAATACTTATCCACCTCCTTGGGGATGCATCTCCTAATCACTTGGTCATTACAAATTTTCCAAAACAATATCCTCCCAAACATAAAACATTGACTCTAATTTCAATTTAAAATTTTAATTAGTAGTAAATATGGGTTACCTATAATATGGATAGATAATTTACCAAATCAATATACTAGGGAACTTATGTGACTCTATACAACTAATCACTAGGGAATGTTCCATCTAGGATTGTTTTAGTTGGTGGTTTTACATCGGCAGTTTGAGGTAATACACTAATCTGGTTGACCACCTGATTTTTATATCCCTTATTTCCCTTGATCATTAATTAAAATTATTATATTTGAAACATCCACCTCTCTAACATCATATTTCCATCATCCTTCTTGATCTTATACCTTAGTGTGGCATGGTAAAAAAGAGTTATTTTACTTCCAAATAGATATTGATAAATTTTTTATAAAGAAAAAATAATTGGAAAAAAACCCATTTTTTGTAATTGGGTAATTTATTTAGGCTATGTATAGCATTTTAGAAGTGTATGTTGGTACTTATGGGTGTCCGTTAATTTTCTATGAAATCACAATTCCTAGAGTATTGTTTGAGGAATGATACAATATCTCAAATGGGTTGTTCTAATTAGTTGGGAAGATCATAGGTGTTGTAATTAGACTCTATTTAAGCATATAAAGATATTTCATACATTAAATATTAAACAAAAAATTAGATACCCTTTTTATAAATTTATTTAATGGGAAATAAATTTTACTTAAACTTTAATAAGTATTATGTAAAATCAGGTATGGCCCAAAAAAATTCTAATATTTCTCACAAGGGTGGGATAAATTAGTTTAGACAAAACATTAATGTTTTCCTTATACGCTTTAATTACATCCTCATAAATTATGTATCCTAAAACATTACCTTTCATCTATATGAAATAGAATTTTTTAAATTTTAATACCAAGTTATTTCAATTCATTTTTTTAAATCTTGTATTTCGAGATATGTTACAAGGAATGTTCTATAAAAAGAAAAAATCATCAAATAAAACCTTTAAGTATCTCTCAATTGGGTCTAAAAATATACATACCATGAAGCGTTGACAAAAAAATGGGGAATTAAAAAATCCAAATCACATCCTTTGACAAACAAACGTACATAAGGGGTATATAAATTTGGTCTTGTATTTGTTTTTTGAAACCGTTGGGACCTAAAAATGTTATACTTATCTCTTTCTCTCTCATGATGTTTTCAAAATCACAAAAACTAAATTACATATCTAATTCTTTCAATTTATTGGATGACTGTAACATTGTTTTTTTCCATATATTGATCTAAATAAAGAAAATGATAGAATCTTATTGAATTTTTATTGTCAGGTTGATGAATTTGAAGTGTATTTGAACATACTTTTGGTGCATTATTGGGTTTGTTGAAGGGATGGAAGAAAAATTCAAAGATAATTTAAGGCTGGGAAAGAATCTTAATGGTTCACTGATGGATTTGGATTATAGAAGCTAGTATTGGCGATCCAACTCAAATCCAATGGTTGGTTGGCGGTAAATGAAATAGCTCTGAAAGCCTCTTGATTCCATCTACTAACCGGTGGAGGTGAACATGCCACCCGATGGGAGTAGGAAAATACATGTAGCCCCAAATATCTCACTAGATAGCTAATGGTATCGAGCTTCTATCTCATGAGGCCGATCTAGCAAGTTAAGAATATTCATTTTTGTGGGCCCCACTCATCTTAAATGGGTGTTGAAGATTATTAGTGATCTTAGTGAATTCTAGAAGTTTCATAGCTCTATTAATGGATATAAAAAAATGAATTTAGTGGATTAAAATAAATATACTCAAGTGAAATAACTCTTCAGTCAAATCAAATTCATCCCATTCCTAAACCTCTAGTGATCTCAAATAGTTCTCTCAAAGAGGCAATTATTGATTCTCAATATAAAAGGCTCTCATATCTATCTCTCTATATCACCCCTATAAATTATAATAATCCTTATTGAGATACAATAAAGTGTATTTGTAACTTATTTTCACTAAGAAAATATTTCTCTTCTCATCACTCCTTCTAAAATTGGTTTCATGATACACCCAAAAAAATGTAAGGTCAATGGCTGGTTAATACCATTAATGTAAGGTAGGTGGGTTTCTTGTTATTTATGTCAAAAATAGAGTGACGAAATGGTTTCTTGATGTCTTCTAAAATCAAGGGAATAAGAAAAACCTCTCAACCCAATGGGAGGATATATATGGGCTCACATTGAGCTATTGGTGAACTCTTTCATCAAACTATGTTACTCTAAATTTAAATTTACGCTTTGTATCATTCTATCCTGATACACAAAATTGAATAAATTCTATTCATCATTTTTTCATTATGTTTAATTACTTAATTTACTTTTATATTAACTTTATAATATAGACCAAATTTATTTCTTTGTCATTTTATCATATCTGAATATATTTTTTGTGATTTCCGTCAAACATTAATTATTTTAATTTTTAAAGGCACCCCTCTTTCCATCATACTCTAACCCACACTTGTTATCAAAAAATCTATTTGTTCTTTTTTTAAACATTGTTTTTGTGTTTTTCTAAAAAAATAGTTTTCTATGAAATTGTTTTAGGGTTTCAAAAATTATGTTTTTAATATTATTCTATTTCATTGTATGCTTTTATGATAGAATATACCTCTTATAATCATGATCCTTTCTTGGATAGAATGTATTAATCTTATTGGAAAACTCACATGCCAATTTTTCTTAGATGAATTGGATGTCATTTTTTGAAAAATGTTAAGTGTGGTTATACCCCTACAACTAAAACTAAATAGAAATGGACACCCCATGATATTAAAACATTTGAATTAGATATTAAATCTTTGAACGCTTTGCATTACGGTATTGACCTAAATGAATTGAAACTTATATCTAATTACAAAATGGATTATGAAATCTGGAAATTGTTATAAATTACTCCTGAAGGAATGAAAAAAGTAAAAGATACTTATATTGATATATATATATATATATTGAAATTTTTATAATTCATGAAAAAGAATCTATTTCTGAAATTATTAGCCATTTTACTAACATTTTTAATGGCTTAAAGTCTATGAGGGATGATTGTTCTACGTAATTTTTTGTAAATAAAATTATCAGAATCTTACCAAGATCATGGGAACAAAAGGTGATCAATATTAAATAAGTAAAAGGAATAAAAAAACATCCCTCTTGTAGAAATAATTAGATATATCTTAATGTAAGAAATTACCATGAAACGTCAATTAGATAAAGAATATAATGATATTTAAAGAGTCCAAAAATAATTACTTTTAAATCTATAGATGTTGGAGATTCTTATGATAATGAATATAAAATTGAATTATTAACCAAGAGATTGAAAAAATTGAACAAAAAATAAATATGTCTGCCATGATAAAAAATAAAGGTTAAATTATAACATTAGGAGTAACATGCTATGAATGGAAAAAATAAGGGATATTTTTATACCAGAATGTACCATCTACAAAAATAATTTTAAAGAAAATAAGAAGTTAATAAATCTCTTAAATTATTATCTTTGAGTGCTAGTGATGAATCCATGGACTCAACCTATTCAAGAAAATCAAGTTATAAATTCCTAATTGACAATCTCAAGTTAGGTGATGAGGTTTTTTCTCCTATTTCTCACTCACCTTCTCATTCCTCATATTTCTGTCATTCATCATCTTCTTATTTCCATTCTAGTTAACAAAACAAACATAACAATTTTTTCTAATTACTCATTTCAAAATGAAAAAAACATTTCATCAAATAAAATCTACTTCTTAATGAAAAAATAAACATATTACGGAAAATGATATCCTTTATAAATAACATTATGATTTGGTTTCAAAATGAAAATATTAGCCAGATTTTGAGAATTTAAAATCCCAAATCAAAGAGAATAAATATATTATTTATAAATTAATCCAAGGTCAACATAATATATATATATGATTTGAGGTTATCCACAAAATAAAAAAATCAATTCAAGAATTGGTTTTTCAAATTCAAATAATCTTTCTAAAAATACCAATTTTTTAAAGGGATGTTCCAAAAACAAATGTGAAAAATATTAAAAAAATATGAGAATATTATGTATAAGTGTGATTGAAAAAATAAAGATACGGTAAAATAAAATCTAATATTATTTCTTCTCATATATCCAATAAAAAATCATGTTACAAACAAGTTTGGGCTCTTAAAACCTAATTAGCTAGCATTTTCATGCCCAAGTTTACATGGGTAAAACAAAAACACAAGAATATGATATTTTTAATGAATATTCTACTAATATTCATTATCATATCATATGATGGATTTTAAAAAAAAAATTGGTTCAAACTGTTTATTTTTTTATCAATTGTTACCCCTTGATCTCTTTGTTAAATACACTAACTGAGTAGGAGACACACCATTTTCTTTCTGAAGAAGTTTGGGAATCAACTTTGAACTCATGGGGGTAGGTTAATATATGATTTAAATTATTCTTTCCCCTCTTGAAATTCATTTCAAAATCTCTATTCTCTCTGTCTCATATTTGTATTATTATTCATAAAAGAGGAGATTTTATATTTTTACCCTTTTCAAATTATTTTTCTTTTTTTATAATTCATTAATTCTCTTGATTTTTTTCAAATAGATATTTTATATTTCTAAAAAAAATATTTCCTTTTTAAAATTTATCTTTGTTCTCTTTTTAAAATTTAATTTTTTTCCCTTTTTCAAATTTCTTTTTCTTGACTTTTTTGAAAAAAATCAAAATCATTTAAATATTTTTGAAATATTAAGAATAACTCTTATCCTTTAATTTTGAATTTTTTTTTAATTTTTTTGAAAAGGTTCCCTAAATATCATTTTATTTTAGAAGATAAGTATTTTATACTTTAATGTTATATCTATAATCCATCTCATATTCTTTGCTTCATTCTACCTTGTACATTATCTTCGTTTAATATCCATTTTTCCCTAATATAATTTTTAAGTTTATGATAATGTTTAATGATGGATATAATATAACAAGTCCCAATTGTTTTACCTTTTTTACAATTATCTTATTATTTTAAATAGCCTCTCATTTTCATTTATTGTTTTCATTTTTATAATAAAAAAAGGGGATACGTTTTAGGTTATTTGGGTAAAAAGAGAGTATTAGAATGGAGGATATAATTTTTGGGGATAAGATTTTGGGTTGAAAGGGTAGATGTATTTTAATATCTTCTATTTTTTTATATCTCTTGAGAATATATAATAACTTTATCTTTAACATCATGACTAACTTTGAATATATCTTTAACTCTTAATTTACACTTGATTTATCTTTTTTACGTTAAGTGTTTATAATCATAAAAGGAGGGATATTTTTGTACTTATCTCTCTCTCTCTTGAGGTTTTCGTGATCAAAAACACTCAATTATTTATTTAATAATTTCATCTATGTGGATAACATTTACATTATTGATTTTATAGCATCCCGTCTTTTTATAACATAACTTTCATTCCATTACACGGAACTGAGGATCTTTAAGGTTTAGTATCATGGAAACAAGGAACATAAAACATGAAACAAAAAAAACATTCTTCTTAAACACTTGAAAGGATTCTCCTCATGTTCACCCTAGGCTCATTACTGCATCTCATAACCTGGGGACATACATCAAAAGGAAGGGTGAGCAGAAGGCCCAGCAAGGGAAACAAGTGAAACATTTTACATATGAACTTGAGATACATCAATAAAGTCATGAAAAGAACTTTTAGACATGAAAATGAAATCATGAGGCATATCATAATAAATATAAAACTTTTTCATAACTTGAAGATGTGGCTACATCATTTAACATAGACAATCATGAACATATCACCAAGGTCCATCCCCAAGGTGTCATTTTAAAATTACCAAGGTTATTCACCAAGGTATCGTGAAAATTGTAATCTCTAGTGGTTACATCATTACCCAATGCATTGGAGCGCTATCAGGGTGCACCCTTAAATTTGACTTTATTATCATGTGAGCCACATATATCATCATCAAACATTTCATAAATAACCCATATAGCATAAAGGAAATGGGTTTCATTTCATAATCATAACTTTTTAAAAACTGCTTTAAAGACATGATCTTTATATCACCTTAAAACCCACAGAAAAGGAAGGTGGGTCTCATGTATGTAAATCCCAGAATTTAAAATAGATCATTTTGGTATATATGTGAATACCCCTTTAGAAGAAAGATCTTTGAGTATTCACTTAATAAAATAAAAGAACTTTAGAAAAAGAGATAGACATTTTGAGACATTAATTCTGCAGCAAAACGGCAATGTTCCGAGGTTTTAGAAGACATTAAAAGAGAGGTAAAATGGGTCAAACATTCATAAATGACCCATAAAAAAGTACATGGACAGAATAAGAAGGATACATGATCATGGTAATGAAATTTCAAGGACATACCATTTGAAATGAAAAACATGGGAGGAAGAAAAAAATTAGATTTCTCTTATGAAAGTTCGGCAGCCTAACGGCGTTACTTAAACATCAACAAAAAATGATTTGAAAAGATAAAATAGGGTCTCTCCTCATATGAACATAAGAGTCCAGTATGATATATATAGAGATCATACCCCAATATAACAAAAAGGAACTTGAAAGAATTGACATGAAAGTAGAACTTCAAAACGAGAAGGGTGAAGAACCACTTAAAAATTCGGCAGCCTAACGGCGCCACTTAAAACATCAAAATACTGAATTGAAGAGATCAAATGGGGTCTCTCATCATATGAAAATAAGAGTCTAGTATGATATATATAGAGATCATACCCCAATATAACAAAAAGTAACTTGAAATAATTGACATGAAAGTAGAACTTCAAAACGAGAAGGGTGAAGAACCACTTAAAAATTCGGCAGCCTAACGGCGCCACTTAAAACTTCAAAATACTGAATTGAAGCGATCAAATGGGGTCTCTCATCATATGATCATAAAAGATCAGTATGATAATTTATAGATCATACCCCAACATAAATAAAAGGAACATGAAAGACTTGAATTAAAATAGAACTTGAAAACGAGGAATGTGAAAGAATCCCTTAAACATTCGGCAGCCTAACGGCGCCACTTAAACATTCTTAAAACGAATTGATGAGAGCAAGGGGGGTCTCTCATCATATGAACATGAAATAGGCAGTAGGATGAATATAAAAGAACATCCTCCAACATAAGAACATGGAGTATAAAAGAAATGACATAAAAGAGATTACTTGAAAAGAAAGAGAGAGGTCGGATCCCTTACCTTAAAATGTAACTCTTAAACCTAAAAGGTTGGGACCTTGAGGGCTTGGTGGCACCTTGGGAGGACTCCTTGGGAGGTAATGAGACCAGAAATTCGTTGGGAATGAGTGGGGAGTCGAATGGATGAGAGGAGGTCTTGGTATTTATAGGGAAAGTGAGGGGACAAGGCATTAATGGCCAAGGGACACCTCACATGTGCTTTTCTCAAACCCATGTGCTCTCCCTTGGCATTTATCATGGAGTTAGGCCACATGGGTCCCCCAAAACAATAATTCATCACTCTTGTCCGGCCAACCCTTAAAAGATCTCATGACATCATCATGTCACAATTATGATGTCATTAAACATACCGAAACCCTAAAACTGCATTTTTACTATTCACTGAAAAATTCATCTTTCTCAGAAAAATCCCAAACTTTCACCTTAACTAAATATCAATGCTCTGATTTCAAAAATGAACTCCATTTTATAAAAATAATTTTCTAAATATTTTTAATTTTATTTTTAAATAAATACACTATTCACCGAAAATTCATTTTTTTCAGAAAAATCCCCAAAAATTACCATAACATAATATCGATGCTCTGAGTTCAAAAATAAAGTCATTTTTATAAAAATAATTTTCTAATTATTTTTAATTAAATTTTTAATTAAAAAACACTATTCATCCGAAAAAACTAATACTTGAATAATAATTTATGAAACCGTTATTTAACTATTTTATTGAATCACATTACTTAATCAAAGTGCCTAGCTTATTTTAATACTTTCTTTAAGTGAGATTACTAATCCATTTGGACACATTATTAATCCTAATCATAAAATCACTATTCATAATTTACTATTCATCAAAAATCAAGTTGATCTTATTAGACTCTAAATTTAGTACTGAACATAATTGCAGAAGACCTTTTTTTGAAAATCATTACACATTTTTAATTATTTAGGGTTTACATAAACATATTTAAAATATCCTTTTTCAAAAATTCATCAAAAATTTTCATACTATATTTATCCGGTCATTTGAAAATTCATAAAAGAAATCGAAATTTTATTTAAAAAAAAGGATTACACAAGACAGTTATGGTCTCCTTACATAGCCCCTTATCACACCAGCATAGGACTTAAGTGTAAGGTGTGCTAAGGTGAGAGAATCCGAGGGAGGCTCGGCCAACATCGCACGAGTAGTAATTTCTATCAGTTTGAACTTCTCGCGAAGGCGATCTCGTTCTAGCTTTATACGATGAAGTTCAGCTTGGGTTTGGTCCAGAGCAAAGCCCAGTGGTGCTACCTCCTTCCCAAGTTCTGTTATATGGGCTTCGATCGGTCCAAGACTACTGGGTGAGGCCATCGAATCTTCTTTCTATATTAATTAACCAAGATTGCTTGTATTAGAGACAATAGTCAAAATGTTTAGTTTCCAGCGGTCATATTGACCAATGGTCAAATAACAGTCAAAACCCAACATTCTCATTTTAATTATACTCATGTTACCAAATGAAACATTTTTGTTGAGTATAACACATAAAATTAGGAAACAAAATTTATTTACAAAATTTTGGGTCGTTACAATCTTCCCCCGTTAAGAAATTGCGTCCTCGCAATTTTAAAATTGGGTTTTGAAATTTCATTGAAATTCCCACATCGGAAAAGGAGTCAGTAAAACTATTACTTTAAAATAAAGAAAGGTAAGTACAAAGGTCACCCGAGTTAACCCACACTAGGGTTCCATGTAGGAAAACATGGACATGGAGGAGAAAACAAAGGGTCAAGTTCTGAGGGAGACTGATAGAGAACATGATTAGGAGAAAGTTAACCATGAGAAAATCCCAAACTTATGATGTGTGTAAACGGTCTTTGATTACCTAGTAGGAAACATAAACCAACAACATTTTTGTTTTACGTTTCTTTTCATAATTTTGAGGATTTCATTTACTACATAGAACAAAAACATAAGAAAATATACCTACCTTCAAGTAGAGTTTCATCCTTTAACAAGTCCCTACCAACACTAATCTTTTCTCCAAATGATGAGAATTCAAAAACACTTGGTCTCATAAAAGCACAAGAATCATCTTCTATAGAATCACATAATCTAAAAAAGATTAACTATCTATTTCTTCTATCTTTAAACATTATCCCAAAAACAGAAAGGTTAAGGTAAAACAACTCTTCAAAAAGAAAGAATCCCATAGGAATGGAAACTACTTTTAAATCATAAAAGTTC
Organism: Viscum album; assembly: GCA_963277665.1. NCBI lineage: Eukaryota > Viridiplantae > Streptophyta > Magnoliopsida > Santalales > Viscaceae > Viscum > Viscum album. The sequence continues at coordinate 131,333,521 of OY728163.1, forward strand.
CATGGTACTACCCAAAGTTCATCATAGACCATTCCATAAATAACGGTCCTTAAAATTCCTCAAAACAAACCAAACTAAGATTGAAACCCAAATACAAGAAGGATTTGATAACATAGTCTTCCAAAACAACTTCATTGTTCATCTCCAGACAACATCAACCACTCCTAACATCTTATAAAAAAAGTAGCTAACCTAAACATATTTTACCCAAGATAGGTTAGTCATTCCCATAAGTAACCTAAATTACTATAAGTTCACCTTAAATTCATCAATTCATCAAAATATAAGTCAACCTTACTCCTCAATGAAAATATCGTAGTAATCTCTTTACCTCGATCAAATATGGTTACCAAAATAATGAACGTCTTCCAAAATAATAATCATATTTTATTCCCCTAATCATCCCTGTCATATTAATACGAAAATCGTTGCATTTCCTATCACATTGGTTGTCGGAACATGTTCTTCCGTTTTCCAACATTAACTAAGAAGAGAAAGCATAATTAGGGGCTTAAGTACTTAGCTAATAATCATGAAAAGGAACTGAAAGCATATAAGGATAACTTGTATATGAAAGGTATACCCTAACTTGTGATCTCCTAGGTTCCCATCTAGGTTATGAATGATCATATATTCTTATGTGAACCTTTATTTTATTTTATCTTTGTTCCTTTAACAATGGTTCATACCAAGCTTATGAATTTACCAAAGCATATCCCCCGGGAGTGTCGTAACCAAGAGTGCAGCAAGGCCCATTGTCGTGTACCAGTTCTCGTTCGAGTCTAGCTCAAAGTGGTGTTTTCGGGTTTTACCCCTATGTACATCTGTGCCAGAGCCACCTCTACCTGCTCGTATCCAGACAGGGATGTATTTGGTTGGCAACCCCTTACTCAATACTCACCAAAATACCAGGAAGATTTTCTATATTAAACTTTTCTATAGGGTTCTTCCTAGAGTTTTCATATCCTAATTTCCACAAATAACTAAACCATCCTTTGATACCAACTATATCATCCCGTCTTTTTATAACATAACTTTCATTCCATTACACGGAACTAAGGATATTTAAGGTTTAGTGTCTTGGAAACAAGGAACATAAAACATGAAACAAAAAAAACATTCTTCTTAAACACTTGAAAGGCTTCTCCTCATGTTCACCCTAGGCTCATTACTGCATCTCATAACCTGGGGACATATATCAAAAGGAAGGGTGAGCAGAAGGCCCAGCAAGGGAAATAAGTGAAACATTTTACATATGAACTTGAGATACATCAATAAAGTCATGAAAAGAACTTTTAGGCATGAAAATGAAATCATGAGGCATATCATAATAAAAATAAAACTTTTTCATAACTTGAAGATGTGGCTACATCATTTAACATAGACAATCATGAACATATCACCAAGGTCCATCCCCAAGGTGTCATTTTAAAATTACCAAGGTTATTCACCAAGGTATCGTGAAAATTGTAATCTCTAGTGGGTACATCATTACCCAATGCATTGGAGCGCTATCAGGGCGCACCCTTAAATTTGCCTTTATTATCATGTGAGCCACATATATCATCATCAAACATTTCATAAATAACCCATATAGCATAAAGGAAATGGGTTTCATTTCATAATCATAACTTTTTAAAAATTGCTTTAAAGACGTGATCTTTATATCACTTTAAAACCCACAGAAAAGGAAGGTGGGTCTCATGTATGTAAATCCCAGAATTTAAAATAGAACATTTTGGTATATATGTGAATACCCCTTTAGAAGAAAGATCTTTGAGTATTCACTTAATAAAATAAAATAACTTTAGAAAAAGAGATAGACATTTTGAGACAGAAATTCTGCAGCATAACGGCAATGTTCTGAGGTTTTAGAAGACATTAAAAGAGAGGTAAAATGGGTCAAACATTCATAAATGACCCATAAAATATTACATGGACAGAATAAGAAGGATAAATGATCATGGTAATGAAATTTCAAGGACATACCATTTGAAATGAAAAAGATGGGAGGAAGAAAAAAATTAGATTTCTCTTATGAAAGTTCGGCAGCCTAACGGCGTTACTTAAACATCAACAAAAAAATGATTTGAAAAGATAAAATAGGGTCTCTCCTCATATGAAAATAAGAGTCCAGTATGATATATATAGAGATCATACCCCAATATAACAAAAAGGAACTTGAAAGAATTGACATGAAAGTAGAACTTCAAAACGAGAAGGGTGAAGAACCACTTAAAAATTCGGCAGCCTAACGGCGCCACTTAAAACATCAAAATACTGAATTGAAGAGATCAAATGGGGTCTCTCATCATATGAAAATAAGAGTCCAGTATGATATATATAGAGATCATACCCCAATATAACAAAAAGGAACTTGAAATAATTGACATGAAAGTAGAACTTCAAAACGAGAAGGGTGAAGAACCACTTAAAAATTCGGCAGCCTAACGGCGCCACTTAAAACTTCAAAATACTGAATTGAAGCGATCAAATGGGTTCTCTCATCATATGATCATAAAAGATCAGTATGATAATTTAGAGGTCATACCCCAACATAATAAAAAGTAACATGAAAGACTTGAATGAAAATAGAACTTGAAAACGAGGAAGGTGAAAGAATCCCTTAAAAATTCGGCAGCCTAACAGCGCCACTTAAACATTCTTAAAACGAATTGATGAGAGCAAGGGGGGTCTCTCATCATATGAACATGAAATAGGCATTAGGATGAATATAAAAGAACATCCTCCAACATAAGAACATGGAGTATAAAAGAAATGACATAAAAGAGATTACTTGAAAAGAAAGAGAGAGGTCGGATCCCTTACCTTAAAATGTAACTCTTAAACCTCAAAGGTTGGGACCTTGAGGGCTTGGTGGCACCTTGGGAGGACTTCTTGGGAGGTAATGAGACCCGAAATTCGTTGGGAATGAGTGGGGAGTCGAATGGATGAGAGTAGGGCTTGGTATTTATTGGGAAAGTGAGGGGACAAGGCATTAATGGCCAAGGGACACCTCACATGTGCTTTTCTCAAACCCATGTTCTCTCCCTTGGCATTTATCATGGAGTTAGGCCACATGGGCCCCCCAAAACAATAATTCATCACCCTTGGCCGACCAACCCTTAAAAGATCTCATGACATCATCATGACACAATTATGATGTCATTAAACATACCGAAACCCTAAAACTGCATTTTTACTATTCACTGAAAAATTCATCTTTCTCAGAAAAATCCCAAACTTTCACCTTAACTAAATATCAAGGCTCCGATTTCAAAAATGAACTCCATTTTATAAAAATAATTTTCTAAATATTTTTAATTTTATTTTTAAATAAATACACTATTCACCGAAAATTCATTTTTTTCAGAAAAATCCCCAAAAATTACCATAACATAATATCGATGCTCTGAGTTCAAAAATAAAGTCATTTTTATAAAAATAATTTTATAATTATTTTTAATTAAATTTTTAATTAAAAAACACTATTCATCCGAAAAAACTAATACTTGAATAATAATTTATGAAACCGTTATTTAACCATTTTATCGAATGACATTACTTAATCCAAGTGCCTAGCTTATTTTAATACTTTCTTTAAGTGAGATTACTAATCCATTTGAACACATTATTAATTCTAATCATAAAATCACTATTCATAATTTACTATTCATCAAAAATCAAGTTTATCTTATTAGACTCTAAATTTAGTACTGAACATAATTGCAGAAGACCTTTTTTTGAAAATCATTACACATTTTTAATTATTTAGGGTTTACATAAACATATTTAAAATATCCTTTTTCTAAAATTCATCAAAAATTTGCATACTATATTTATCCGGTCATTTGAATATTCATAAAAGAAATTGAAATTTTATTTAAAACAAAGGATTACACAAGAGAGTTACGGTCTCCTTACATAGCCCCTTATCACACCAGCATAGGACCTAAGTGTAAGGTGTGCTAAGGTGAGAGAATCCGAGGGAGGCTCGGCCAACATCGCACGAGTAGTAATTTCTATCAGTTTGAACTTCTCGCGAAGGCGATCCCATTCTAGCTTTATACGATGAAGTTCAGCTTGGGTTTGGTCCAGAGCAAATCCCAGTGGTGCTACCTCCTTCCCAAGTTCTGTTATACGGGCTTCGATCGGTCCAAGACTACTGGGTGAGGCCATCGAATCTTCTTTCTATATTAATTAACCAAGATTGCTTGTATTAGAGACAATAGTCAAAATGTTTAGTTTCCAACGGTCATATTGACCAATGGAAAATAAGAGTCAAAACCCAACATTCTCATTTTAATTATACTCATGTTACCAAATGAAACATTTTTGTTGAGTATAACACATAAAATTAGGAAACAAAATTTATTTACAAAATTTCGGGTCGTTACAGATTTCTTATATATTGTTCCAATGAATAAAATTATGGAATATTTTTGAAGTTAGATGTTCATTTTAAATTATTTGAAGTGTATTTAAAGATCATGTTAATGTATTATTGGGTTTATTAAAACCATGGAACAGAGGTTCAAGTATTGTTTAAGGCTATGGAAAAATCATGAAAGGAAACTAGTGGATTAGGTTTTTAGAAGGTGGCACTAGATAGATGGAGATAAAGAAAATAGATATAGAATCGCTAGGAGTCCATTAGCTTGCCATTGGAGGATCACCGACCACTTGATGGAAGAAGGTAATGCTAGGAAGCCCAAGAAAGCTAACCATTTATCTAATGCCATCATGAATCTATTCGGTGAGGTTGATTCATCGAGCTATGGTTCTTCATTTTAGTGGACCCCAATCCTCTTAAAGTTTCATTGAAGATGATTAATGATCCTGATAAATTCCAAAGGTTACTTATCTCTTTTGGAGGATATAAAAAGAGTTTCATGGTGTCTTCGAAGAAAGAAACTCAAGTGAAAAAAAGAATCTATAAAATAAAATTCATCCTGGTGCCAAATCTATAGTGATCTTAATGAGTCCTCTCAATGATAATATTCTCAATTCTCAATATTAAATGATCTTATCTATAGATCTATATATATCTCTTCTAAATAATAACACTCCTTCTTGAAAGTTAAGAGAGATAATTTGTAATTTATTTTCACTAAAAAATTATTTCTCTTCTCATAACCCCTTATATAATGGATTTATTGCTAAAAATAATGAAAAGGAATGTAGACGGGTGCTTACTACCATTATAGTAAGGAAGGTTGATTTCTTTCTACTTCTATCAAAATTAAGGGTGGATTGTTTTTATTTTTCTTCTTTAAAATAAATGGAATAAGAAACAAATTTTGACTTGAGGGGAGTAGATATAGGGGAACACACTAAGTTATTGTAAATCTTTTTTTTCAAGTTGTGTTTTCTCTCTATTTCAATTTACGCATTACATCATCATCTATTGACACAAATAATTTCATTAATTACATTTATATATTTGTTATGCTTACTCTATTAATTTAATTTGATATTAAATTTATAATATAGTTATAATTTATCAATTTATCATTTCATTATGTCAAAATCATTTTGTTTTCTTATATTCATTACACTTTGATGGTATTAATTTTTCACGGAAATCCACCCCACCTTTTTATAATAATATTATCAGTAGAAAATATGAGTAAAATCCATCAAGTAATAATTAATTACCCTTCCCGTATAGCCTATATAACGTTTTTCTTCAAAGGGAATGGGGAAGTGGTCATTTCTCATCACATGAGTCAATCTCCTATAATCAATGTGAAATCTCCAACTTTTCAGAATCATTGTGGGAACTAAATCATAATTATGATTTTGTATAATTTTAAGTAACATTTTCTTAGGTTAAATTTGAATGGGGCTCACCTATTGATAGTTCAAGATGGAGTATATGATTCCTACACCAAAACGTTTCTCAATTTCCTTTCTTATAACATCCTTAAGAGTTTGGTTAATCATCCTTTGAGGCTTTCCCATGGCTTTAGAATCGTGTTTTATAAAAATTTGATTTAGATAGGTGGAATAAATAATCCATAAAATATCTCGGGATGGACATCCTACTTTCTTAATGTTTTGTTTTATAATTTATTGAAGTGGGTACACTTTAATGGGATTTTAATTGTTTGAAATAACAACTGATAGTTTTTCATATTCCCTCAAAAAAATAATATTTTATGTTAGATGGAAGCATCATAAATTCCTGTCCATGGGATGTTTTAATGATGTTGTCAACTCATTTTTATCTATACATGATGCCTTCACTTGTAAGGTATAAGTACCAGTTACAACTTTGATTAAATCATCAAAATAACATTCATCAAAAAACCTTTAATCTATAAAATGAAATGTTTCTAGATTTAACACATTTTCAAAAATATATTCATCAAAAACATCATATGAATTAAAATCTTATCTTGGTCAAATTATGTCATAAAATGTTTAAATATACTCCATTAAATAATAATAAAATCCCAAACGATTTAATATAAAAATATATTTCCCACCATGAGGTATTTCATTGAATCAATAACATTAAATTTTAATTTTTGTTATCCAAAAGTCATCAAATTCCTTAATTCATTAACATTAATTATGGTTTTAGTAGTAAAAAGGAATTAATTATGTAACTCCTTGAGCCCAGTTACCCAGAGATGGTGCATTATTTTAATAAATTCACATGATTACAAGGAATCAAGTCCCGAAGGAATAATTAGTTTAGCAGTCTTGGAAAATAGATTACATACATGAACATTACATTACATTATATAATGAAAAACAACAACAACATTGTATCCATTGACCACGTTCATATCCCTTAGACTATCCATGTAGGTCAGTCATAATATAATACTTTGCATATTGTGGAAAATAAAACATAAGAAAGGGGTGAGCTTAGTTGCTCAGTAAGGGTAAAAAATTTAGCAAAGGATAACATTAACAATAGGCATGGTGAATAATTGAAAACACATGCCTTTACAAATAATAAACACGAACAATTTATAGTAGAAATATGAGTTGAGTAAATAATGTCATAATAAAACATAGTCATGGGTATTCTACTAGTCGAATAACCACATGAACCATCAATATTATTTTTATAATGATAGAATGTATAATGCAAAACATTCTAAAACATTTTTTCAAGTCCTCATCCAAGACATCTAAAAATTATTAAGGCCTCGGCCAAAACCATGTATCAAATTGGGAAAGGCCTTGGCCAATTCCATGTCTAGTTGTCTCATGAGACCTACTGATGCATCGAGGAGCTATAGGGGGATCCACCTATCACTTACTATGTGTAATACATTCCTCATATAAAAAGGTTGAAACATAACATAAACATTCGTATTAGAACTGGCATACGAAATGTTAATACTTTAACCATAAACCATGAATGGTATAAAAATAAAACATCCACAATCAAACATATCACAAAACCCTTAATACAATATTGAAGATTTGTATCATAATAAATTAACTTCAAATAAGTTTAAAATCCATAAAAGGATGTTGACATTGATGAAAATGATTTGTGAAACTCTTTGAGGGAAATATCCATTTTTCATGAAAACAGTTAAAAGTCATACAATTTAGAAAGGGAGACAATTAAAGACATTTTTGAATAAAAGTTTCCCATACCACTTTGAAACTTATAAATGGAATTAACATTTTAAAAACTTTCATGTTCATGTAAATAAATCTTTAAAAACCATTTTGAAAACATGGATATTAATGAGAATGATTTAGAAGAATAAATATTTAAAACATTTAAAATGATGTTTTAATAAAATATTCCCTTAAAAAGAATCCCATTGAAAACTCTTTTATGAAACATGGACATGGATAATAAATATGTCCCAGTAAAATCTTACACAAAAAAAATCTTGAATAATAATGAGATTGAGTAATTAACCCTTACCTTGCACTTTCCTTTGGTCGAGGGTACGTTTAACCTCCTATATAATGACGATATTATGTTATTAAATTATACCAGAACCATATTAATATTTATTATATCAAATTAGATTCATTCATGACTTTATACTACCCATTAAATAATGATTTCCATGTTAAATTGACATTTTGGGTAATAATCGCTTTCTTTATCGTACGTGTTTTAACTTGTTATTCTTGATCGTATCATTTAGATCAAGATTTAAATACTTCCAGAATATAAAACTTGATTTATATATCATATATATTTAGAATATAAGTATTTATAATTGATATATATATGAAATGGAAGGCACCGTTTATGGATACGGTAGGCCATATTTACACATAAATGCTGCTTCCGTTTTCATATTGTATTGAACGAAAGTAAGTGAATAAGATATATGTAAGTAAATACACACACAGACACACACACACACACACACACAGATATATATATATATATGTATCCATTATAATTATTATTTCATATATTACATACTTATTAACAATATATATTTTTATAATCATCGTTGAATGGTAAACGTGGGAATGAATCTCATCGCGTCGTGGAGACGGTAATCTGTACGTACGCCCGAGTGAAAATATCAGTATATTGATGGTGAAATCATATGTAATTGGATTTTATATAATATATAAATAATTATTAACACATTATATTTATTATTTATATCATTTATACTCATTATTATACCAATTTAAATAATGAAGTGTTTGAATAACTAACTACACCACGATGTGGAGACGGTAAGCCGTACGTACGCACGTATGGTGACTTTGTCATTTTGAGGATGGATGGAATAATTAATAGGGTTGTAAAATATTTATAATAACATCACAGTATTTAGTAGGTAATGGATTTATTATTTTTGTATTGAAAAAACAAATAAAGAGGAAGTGAAAGATGAAAAGAACTTGAAAGAGGGTGGTGAAATTATTACCTCTTCTTTGGGTGTTTCCGTTTGAGTTGATAAAAAGGGATCTTTAGGATGGATGTATGATACAATTAAGGACTCTAGCTTGATTTTAGAGAAGTTGGGAGGATATTTGGTTAGGTTTTGGTCGAGCCAAATGGCTTTGGAGGTGTGATTTTGAGAGAATGGGAAGTACCCTTTTATAAGAGAGGTGAGGGTCACTTTAAGAAAATATTGAAATATTATTTTATAATAAACTCATTTTCGGTTTCTAATGTCTATGAAATGAATTATTTATATTATATGGTGATTATGGGTCTCAAACCTCTCAACCAATAGGTTTTAGACTGGTTTAGGTCATCATATTAACCTTATCTTTTAGATTTAGCTCTAAGTTAAAAAGTTTATCTTTTACAATGTCCACTTGTATTATTATAATAAATGGGTAATAAAATTACTATAAAATTACAAGAGAACCCAAAATGGTTCATTAATGAAATATTAATTATTATATAAGTATTTTGGTAGAACTTTATATTTTTAGGAATATTATATCATTTAATAATATAATATTTGTTTTAAAAACTAATTTATGTCAATTTTGACAGTATTTAGTATTTGTTTTTTGTGAAAGTCATCACAACTTGATTACATAGAACCAAATATATTTAATAAACCCTAACATGTTATATTCACCTATAAAATTCTTGGATGGGCTCAAAAGGTTCAAATTCTATTTATTTTATTATTTATATTATCAATTATTTTAATATTTCATTAAGAAAGTAATTACTGTATTATCATTGTGTCATAAATAATTTAACTTATTTAGTGTTTAAAATTTATAAATAAAATAAAATTGTGTAGGAAATCATTTTAGATTTCTAATGAATATTTATAGTCTAATTTATCTTATGTATAACCCTATATTAAAAATGGTTTAGTTATAAAACTTTGAATTTAACACTTTTAACTATTCTTAAATAAAATAATAATAAATGTCCTAATCTAATCCAAGTGGACCAAAAGAATCATATTTTATTCATAAGGTTGTTTTTGGTCGAATTACACTTATCCAATAGAACTAGTACATGTGTTAGGGTAATAATAATATCATTTTTACTTTTAATTACCCTATTAACTTTTAAGCGTGGTAAATAAAAGTTAAAAGTTACTATTCACCAAAACTATTTTCATATTATTGAACCATATATTACATAGTGATTTTAACCGTGTCTCTTGGAGTTTTGAAATTTAACTCACATAAGCGATAAAATTTAGTTTTATACAAATTTGCAAATGTTCATAGATGGTGGGTAAAAGACTGTAAAAAGTTAAATAAAATTTTATATATCTAAACTTATTATAAAATTAATAGAATGAATTAAATTGAACATATATTGGTATTATGTATCTATTTTATCTTAAAATAAATTAAAATAAAATAAGTAATTATTTAAATAAAAAGTCGGTTTTAAACAATATCGTAGTGTTTTTCACTATTCATCGGAAATTAAAAGTTTTCAGAAAAATACCAAAAATTCACCCCAAGATAATTTTTGATGTTCCAAATTTCAAATTTAATTCTATTTTACCAAATTAAAAACATAAAAGTTTCATTAATTAATTTAAAATTAATTCCCATTATCAAAACCAAAAGGTGGGTTTTTAAAAAGTAAAAACTATCAAAAGATTGACATGTGTTAATGTCAAATTTAAATGTGAAATTACTTATAATAACCTACATTGTATTAAATGATAAAAATATAATCTAATTATACTTCCAAACCATTCAAATGCATAATTTAACACTATAAATTATTTCGATTAAAAAAGTTATTTTCCATTTAAATTTAGTATTTTTAACTATTTATCAAAATATGAAAGTAATCCGAAAAGTACAAAAAATTTATCCAAACTAAATTTTTATGTCCCACTTCTAAAGGAGAATTTAATTTCATTAAATTGAATATATAAAAGTTTCAAATATTGGTTTTAAAAAAGGTTCTCCATTAAAATGAGGTAAAATTCCATTTTTTGAAAAATATTTCTTTTATCTGAAAAAAATGAATTTGTTCTTATATTATGTCTAAGAAACACATAATATGGATGTAAAAATTATATAGAGTATATAATATTTTAAAATGCAGTTGATACTATTCATAAGAACTTTTTGAACGGTTAGTTTGGTAAGTTGTGGTGCGCTCGAACTTAGTGTTGCGTGTAGCGAAAGCTATTGAATTACTTTAATATGATAATGTACTATTAAATCTTGGGGTGTTACATATTTACCTCCTTTAATAAATTGCATCCTATAAATTTGAAAATTTTCTTTGGAAATAAATGGTTAAAAATAGAAAAATACCTTTGTGGAAAAACCACATCAGAAATTAGGTTAATAGAATTTTGTCTTAATAAGAGGTAAAGAAAAATGAAAAAGTCACCACCAAATTATGATCTCGATTAGAAGAACATTAGTGGAAATTAGAGACACATAATTGGAGGAAAAGTATAAATATTTATAGGGAATGATTGAAGTCATCAATCACAAACAAGTGTAAAATTGAGGGCCTCAAAGCCATCAATCTAAGATGATTTAAAATATCATTGGTCCAACAAAACCTAAGGTATTAGGATAACAAGTTTTTGGTTTTATGATCCCTTACCTAATGTTTAAGAATTAATTTCCTCGTAGAATAAGAGATAAAAAATATACTTGACAATCAGAGTTGCATCCTTTAACTAATTTCTACCACAAACTCATCTTTCACTCTAAAATATAATAGAAGTTAAAAATATTCTATTTATCCTAATCATATATGGTTCCAAAAAATGAATTTATAATTCATCTATCAGACCTTTAAAAACCTACATTATACAATCCAGGACATCACGTGGTCCAGTGGTAGGTGATGCACCCTTGTCACCCTTCGGTTGCGGGTTCATGCCTCGCGACCTTTCCAGACGCGACGCGTTGTCGCCCGACCTCCAGGTTGTCCTTTTTCTGACAATCCAAAAATAATCTCAAGAAATGATTTAACCTTAACAATAGTATCCAATATAAAACTTAATCGATTGTAACCTTAATAATTATCCAAAATACTTCTGTTGAAACTCACAGTCCAAAATTTATAAGGATGTTAAACACAATGAAGATCCTTTTTTCCAAGTAATAACATGTGAAAACTTTCATCATGTATTCTTTTAAAATATTTTAACACCCTGAATTACCATAAAACCTTATTGATTACATTCATGTACCTTTATTCCTTATAGAATACTGGATATACTCCTTCTATCCATAAATGATGTAAACTCCAACAATGATGGAATATAAAAATCATTAATCTGTTTCAAGGTAGTCAAGAATATCCAATATAATTCATCCAAATCAATCATATATTATTCCAAAATCACGACCTTAGTATCAAAACCATATTATGGTTTATCTTTCTCTTAACCATATATTTTCCAAAAAAAATTAACCCACTATTGAGTTACTTTTCTTGGTTCTACACAATGTCAAGTCCTTAATGAAGTAGTACTGTAGTAAATTCTTGTATACTCTATAATTATTATAACATGTACTTCATTAATATAATACTCAAATGAAGCAATACTTTAATAACAATATGATAAATCTAATCATTACTATTCATCCCTAGTATTATCATAACTTGTATATTATCCAATAGCAGCATTTGGGGTATACTCTGATGATTTGGACATTGACTCACATAGTGTCCCTACTCCTTCCAGATGAAGCATTGTACATTTGAAACTTTTTTTTATCCTTGCAATCACGTACTTGGTGTCCTTTTTCTCTACACTTATAACCAAATATCATTCCCTTAAAGAATTTACCAAGGTGATTCTTTCCACAGTTATCCCATATGGGAAAATCCTTATTTCCCTTCACTTTATCCATATTTCTCTATATCATCCTTTTCTGATCTTACTTCTCTTAAAATCCATAGGACATAGAGAATTTTTCACTTAATTTATTAATACATGATACTATTTCTTAATATGATGAGAATACGTGGGAGACTATTTCCCTTCTAAATGATGGATTAAGACTATGAAATATATGATCCTTCTTACCCTTTAGATCATGAATATTGATGGAGTTATCATTCCTTCTACTGGGCGCCATTTCTAAATGATGACATAGACTAGGTTAGATCATATCATACTGTATAATCCAAAAACTAGAAAAATTATCAACATTAATTGAATATTTTAACACATCTAGTATCATAATAATAAAAACTGTTTCTTCTTTGGAATATTTACTCATATATCCTTCATAATGCTTTGAAAATAAATTGTGAATTATTCTAAGCATATCCCCCAAGAGTGTCGTAACCAAGAGTGCAGCAAGGCCGGTTGTCGAGTACCAGGATACCTTGGGTCAAGCTCGAAACTCCATGTAAGAGTTTTCACTCCTAGGTACATATGTGCTAGAGCCGCATCTACCTACTTGTATCTAGATATGGAGGTATATCTTGGAAACCCCACATAATATCTACATTACCAAAAATTTTGGATGTTCTTCTATAATAATCCTCAAAGTCTTTCTTAGGGTAATGTTTCCTAATAAAAGTTTTTATAAATCTTGTTTTCAAGGTTATTGCTAATCTTCCTATGATACCAACTCTAATGCCCCAACCCCAGTTACCTAGATTCGGTGCATTATTTTAATACATTGGAATGATTACAAGGAATCAAGTCCCAAAGGACCGATCAGTTTTGCAATATTGAAAAATATATTACATATATGAACGTTACATGAAATTATAAAATTAAAACCAACAACAAAATTGTCTCCATTGAACACATTCATATACATTAGATTATCCCTATAGGTCATTCATAATATACTTCTTCGCGTCCTGGGAAAAATAAAAAATATATGAAAGGGGTGATCTTAGATGCTCAATAAGGGTAAACAATTTAGCATAAGATAACATAAACAATAGTCATGGTTGATAATTGAAAACACATGCCTTTACAAACAATAAACAAGAACACTTTATGGCAGAAATATAATCTGAATAAATAATTCCATAATAAAACATAGTCAAGGGTATTATACTAGTCGAATAACCACATGAACCATCAATATTACTTTCATAACGAGGGAATATATAATGCCAGACATTCTGAAACATTTTTTTCAAGGCCTCAGCCAAGATGTCTAAAAATTATTAAGTCCTCAGCCAAAACTATATATCAAACTGAGAAAGGCCTCGGCCAATTCTACTTCTAATTGTCACATGATACCTATCAATGCATCGAGGATCTATAGTGGGTTCCACCCGTCAATTACTATGTCCAATACATTCCTCACATGAAAAGGTTGAAACATAACATAAACATTCGTATTAGAACTAGCATATGAAATATCAATACTTTAACCATAAACCATGAATGGTATAAAAATAACACATACACAGTCAAACATATCACAAAACCTTCAATAAATATGGAAGATTTGTATCATAATAAATCAACCTCAAAAAAGTTTAAAACCCATCAATGGATGTTGACATATATGAAAATGATTTGTAAAAATCTTTGAGAGAATTATCCCTTTTTCATGAAAAAATTTAAAAGTCACACAATTTTGAAAGGAAGTCATTTAAATAAAATTTTTAATCAAAGTGTCCCATACCACTTTGAATCTTTTTAATGGAGTTAACATTTTAAAAACATTAATGTCTATATAAATAATTCCTTAAAAACCATTTTGAAAACATGGACATTAATGAGAATTATTTAGAAGAATAAATATTTAAAACATTTAAAATGATGTTTTAATAAAATATTACCTTAAAATGAATCACATTGAAAACTATTTTATGAAACATGGACATGGATATTAAATATCTACGAGTAAAAACTTACCCATAAACAATCTCGAATAATAATGAGATTGTGGAATTAACCCTTACCTTACACTTTCCTTTGGTTGAGGGTGCATTTAACCTTATGTATGATGACTATAGTATGTTATTAAATAATACCATAACAATATTCATATTTATTATATCATACATGATTCATTTATGACTTTACACAACTCATTTAATAATTATTTCAATGATAAATTAACATTTTGGTTAATAATCACTTTGTTTATCATACGTGTTATAACTTGTCATTCTTGATCGTATCATTTAGATCACGATTTAGATACTTTCATAATATAAACCTTGATTTATATATCATATATATTTTGAATATAAATATATATAATAGATAGATATATGAAATGGAAGGCACTGTTTATGGAGATGGTAGGCCGTACGTATGCATAAACGCTTCTTCTGTTTTCATATCTTATTGAACGAAAGTATGTGAATAAGATATATGTAAGTACAGATATATATATATATATATATATAGTAGCATTACTATATCATATATTACATACTTATTTATAATATATATTTTTATAATCATCGTTGAATGATGAATGTGGGAATGAATCTCATCACGTTGTGGACACGGTAATCTGTACGTACTCACGAGCAACAACATCATTATATTGATGGTGAAATCCTATGTAATTTGATGATATATCCTATTTAAAGAATAATTAACATGTTATATTTTTTATTTAAATCATTTACACTCATTATTATACCCATCCAAATAGTGAAGTGTTTGAATAACAAACTACACCACGATGTGGAGACGGTAAGCTATACGTACGCACGTATGGTGACTTTGTCATTTTGAGGATGGATAGAATAATTAATATGGTTGTAACATATTTATAATAACATAATAGTATGTAGGAGGTACTTGAGTTATTATTTTGGTATGGAAACAAAAAATAAAGAAGAAGTTGAAGATGAAAAGAACTTGAAAGAGGGTGGTGAAATTATCACCTCTTCTTCAGGTGTTTCCTTTTGAGTTGATCAAAAGGGCTCCTTAGGATGGATTTCTGATCAAATTAAAGACTCTAGGTTGATTTGAGAGACGTTGGTAGGATATTTGGGTAGGTTTTGGCCGATCCAAAAGGCTTTGGAGGTGTGATTTTGAGAGAAGGGGAAGTACCCTTTTATAAGAGAGGTGTGGTTCACTTTAGGAAAATCATGAAATATTATTTTATAATAAAATAATTTTAAGTTACTAATGGCTCAAAAATGAATTATTTCGAATCTAAGGTGGGTATATGTCGAAAATATCTCAACCAATAAGTTTTATACAGGTTTATATCATCATATTAACCTTATCTTTTAGATTCAACTCGAAGTTAAAAAGTTTAACTTTTACAATGTCCTCTTGTACTATTATAATAAATGGTTACTAAACTTACTGTAAAATAACAATAGAACCCCAAGTGATTAATTAATGACATATTAATCATTATATAAGTATTTTGGAAAAACCTTATATTTTTAAGAATATTATATCATTTAATAATATAATATCTTTTCAAAAAACTAATTTATGTCAATTTTGACACTATTTAGTATTTGGTTTTTGTGAAAGTCATAACAACTTGATTACTTCAAACCAAATATATTTAATCAACCCTACCATGTTATATTCAACTATAAAATTTGTGGATGGCATCAAAACTTTCAAATTCTAATTATTTTAATATTTATAATATAAATTATTTTACTATTTCATTAAGAAGGTAATTACTGCATCATCATTGTGTCAAAAATAAACATAATTATTTAATTTCTAAAAATTATAAATAAAATACCATTACGTATGAAATAATTTTATCTACCTAATGAATATTTATAGTCGAATTTATCTTATGTATAACCCTATATTAAAAATGGTTTATTAATTAAACTTTGAATTTAACACTTTTAACACTTATTTAAATAAATTAATAATAAATGTCCTAATCTAATCCAAGTAGACCAAAAAGATCATATTTTATTACTAATGTTTTTTTTGGTCGAATTACACTTATCCAATATAATTAGGACATGTGTTAGGGTATTAATAATATAATTTTTACCTTTAATTACCCTATTTACTTTTAACCGTGGTAAATAAAAGTTAAAAGTTACTTTTCACCAAAAATTATTTTTATCTTATTTAACCACATTTTACTTATCGATGTTAACTTTCTCTCTCAAATTTTTGAAATTCAACTCATAGAAGTGGTAAAATTTGGTTTTATGAAAATTTGTAAATGCTCCTAGAAGGTGGCTAAAAGACAATAAAAATTTCGAAAAACAATTTATATATCTAAACTTTTTATAAAATAACTCCAATGAATTAATTTGAACATTTATATGTATTATGTATCAATTTTTACCTAAAATAAATTAAAATAAAATAACTAAAAATTTAAATAAAACGTCGGTTTTAAAAAGAACGCAATGTTTTTCACTATTCATCAAAAATTGAAAGTTTTAAAAAAAATACCAAAAATTCACCCTAAGATAATTTTGATATTTCCCAATTAAAAAATGAATTATATTTTACCAAATTCAAAAAAATAGAAGTTCCATTAATTAATTTAAAATTAATTCCCGTTGTCAAAACCAAAATGCGGGTTTTTAAAAAGTAAAAACTATCAAAAGATTGACATGTGTTAATGCCAATTTTAAATGTGAAATTACTTATACTGACCAAAATTGTATTAAATGATAAAAATATAGTATAATTATACTTCTAAACAATTAAAATTCTTAATTTAACACTATAAATTATTTCGATAAAAAAATTTGTTTTCAATTAAAATTTAGTAATTTTAACTATTCATCAAAATATGAAAGTTATGAGAAAAGTACCAAAAATTTATGCAAAATAAATTTTTATGTCCCGCTTATAAATAAGAATTTAATTTCATTAAATTGAATATATAAGAGTTTCCAATATTGGTTTTAAAAAAGGTTCCCCATTAAAAGGCAGTAAAATTGCATTTTTTGAAAAATACTTATTTTATCTGAAAAAATGAATTTGTTCTTATATTATGTATACGAAACACATAATATGGATGTTAAAATTATATAGAGTATATATGATTTTAAAATGCAGTTAATATTAGTCATAACCGCTTTTTGAAAGACTGATTTGGTAAGTTGTGGTGCGTTCGAACTCGGTGTTGCGTGTATGGAAAGCTATTGAATTACTTTAATGAGATAACATACTATGAAATCTTTGCATGTTAAAAATTAACTAGAATAATAGGGGAGTGATTTTTGCATACTTATTATTCCATGTTTATAATATAAAAATAAACTGGGAACAAAAATCATTTCACACTTACAAGAACACCAAATATAACTCTAACTGAGTAGGAATAGGCTCAATTAGACAGTTGTACAACGACTCAGATGGATTTTATATCTCTTTTCTACAGGAATACTATAACAGTAAGGACATAAATCAACAGATT
This sequence comes from Viscum album, assembly GCA_963277665.1. Taxonomy (NCBI): domain Eukaryota; kingdom Viridiplantae; phylum Streptophyta; class Magnoliopsida; order Santalales; family Viscaceae; genus Viscum; species Viscum album. The sequence continues at coordinate 131,351,761 of OY728163.1, forward strand.
CTAAAAAATAATATAATTTATTTGAAAAATTGAGTTATCTTGTGGTTTACGGGATAATAAATATATCTAGGTCTTGGAATTACCAAAGTAATTGTGGGTTAATAATTATTGATACATTTCATCCTAAATTTACCCCTTAATGTACTTGAATTTTTTTTACGGGTATACATCTCTCTGAGAAATCTTGTATACCTTTTTAATTGGTGGATAACCTCCAAAAAAGGGATTTTGATCTCTCTTATTTGTAATATATACAAGATATCTTATTATAATGTTTCTTCACTAGTTTGTTTGGGTAGTTTTATCCTTGTAGGGAAGAGAAGTTGGGATTGATGTATGTCTTATCTCTTTGTTTTTCCCTTATATTTGTTTCACTAAAGGTGTATCTTCAAGTAATTATTCTTCTAGTTCTTTTTTAGGGACAAATTATTTACTTTCTTCTTTTAGGTAAAATTTCATCAGGTTCAGGTTCATTGGGTTATCCACTTCCAACCTCCCTTAGTGATTCCAAACTTTTTTTCAACTCCTTTCCACTCCTTAATTAAATTGATATAGCATTCCCCTTGGGGTTTGGAATAAACAAAGTAGAAATTTTACCTAGACCTATATTTTGAAATTCATTGAGGGTAGACATAATTGGATGAATGATCCTTAAAACTCATCCAATGTTAATTCGTGAGTAATGAGAGTATTTTTTTGAATGGATTGAGACTCTATAAATTGGTTAAATTGGATATTCATAGATGTTTCATGAGCCTTTCCTTGTTGAAAAATTGTAGAAGGATTTTAATATCATCATTAAAAGGTTTTTGGTAAGAAATATGGTTAAAAACTTATTGGAAAATGGGTTTGGGGTTATTGGTTCCTAGATCTATATTTAATAATCTAATACTATTTAAATCCATGATTCCAGATTGGTTTCTATTAGTATTTCTTTTGGAAAATTATCTCAATGATTTCAATTACCTAAACATGAGGGTATCCAAAAGTGTAGTGTTCTAGAGAGTGGAAATGCTTCAAAAATCTAGGGGATGTGGAAATTGATATTTATTATCATTTTTTCAAGGTTAACTATATCAAAACAAATGATGGTTCTTCAATATAGTTTTTCAATTAAGGGAGAATTAAAACTATTTACCTCATATACTCACCTTTTTATGGTTATTATTCTAAATTACTAAGAATTTTTTTGGGATTATCACTATTATATCTATGACTTTTGAAGGTGAATTTAGTGTCAATTCACCCCAAATAGAGGCATTGAGTAGGTTTTGATCATTTTTCATCAACCCTTAGCAAAATAATATTAGTAAATAATGGTCTTTAAAAAGATTATTTGGGTAGGATGTTGTGATTCACGTTGAATCTATCCCATAATTCATAGATATTTTCTCCACTTTCTTATTATATTTAATATATATCATTTCTCAAATAGGTAATTATTAATTTGGGGAAGAATTTTTGGAAGAAATAATTGTACAATTCATCCAAGGAGATGACCTCCCTAGGTTGTAGATTGTGTAACCACTCCTTTTCCAATTCTTGAAGGGAAAATTGGAAAACCTTAAAACTCAATTGATCTTCTTAAACTCGTAATTTTTGAATTTAATACAAATTTCACTAAATTATATTATATTTTAATTAGGATCCTCTTCTAACCAACCATGAAATTTAGGTAGTAAACTAATAAATATATTTATAATCTCAAATTCCTATTGGTCAATTTTTTTTAAGTCCAATTATTATTGTTAAAATTTGTTTCATGTAACTCTGTAAGGGTTGTATTTAGTTGAGATATATTTTCATTCATTTTTTCACATCCTATAGCGACTATGGTGGAATAATTAATAGAGAATGGACACTTTTCCAATGTAATAGTTACATACTCCATTTTCTCTTATTCAATGACTTTTAATGTTCTGAATCTCTCCAACACTCTACTTTCAATCTTTGAATCAAAACCAATAAGGTGTGTTTCAATATATCCAGTTATATGTTGAAATTATTTTATACAAAAAAACTAAGACCATAGTAGTTGTCGCCCATAAATGATGCTATATTTATTAGAGGATTTTCTGGGGTCCCTCAAGAAACAAATTTATGAACCCAAGAAAATTTTAGTAGAAGTGGGACTCATGCTTTCTCCAGAGAGAAAAGTTTTATGGGCATGTTATTCTATTGTTTCGAGTTTCAGTGTGTGTGAAAAAATTATTGAATTGGGTTAAATATGTAATTGTATTTGTTTTAAAATCAATTTTAAAAAAGTGTTCTAGATTTATATTATCACCTTCTTTACCTTTTATATAATTATTGCATTTTACTCTCAGGATCTTTCCCTAATCAGATGAAACCTTAGTTTAATATCCAGGCATAGTTCTTTTAACTTGAATGTGGAAATAAAACCATCATTGTATCCCTTCTTCTTTTCTATACTAGTGATAAAAAAACTACAATAATCCTCAAATCAACCAACTTTTCATGATCTTAAGTGGTGAAGATAACATAAGTAGCTCGTATGTGAAATCTAAGAGTGAGAGAAGAAGAAATTAAATTCAAAGAATAATGAAAATATCATATTTTCTAAGAAAACATAAACTTATGTAGAAACGATCAGAATATAATTATTGGTTATAATTATAAATCATCAATAGGGTTAAAGGTTTCTCCTAGGATCGACCATCATTATCCAAGTGTTCTGACCTTAGAGTTATTACTACAGAAAGGAAAGAAAGAAAGAAATGGAATACATCAAGTCAATTTAATAGTCACATAAGCAACCTCTTCTTCCAAGTGAAAATCCATTCTTTTATATCATGATAAAAATACTCATTCTCACTTCAAAAAAACCACACTCCTCATGTGTGACACAGGCCTCCTCTTCCTTCAAGAAAAACCTCAGATTTAGTTCCTAATTTCGATTGTGTATTTCCCTCTTCTAGATATATTTTAATGATAAAAAACATGTTTGTGTTTCTAGTGGTTTCCTTTAATGAATTTATGAATTTATATTTTAAACATATTATTATGAAGGTTTCGGACCATTTATATCCCTAAAGAGGATCAAGAAGTCCATTTTTAGAGGCTTCCACCAGCAGGTGCCAACGACTACCCAGTGTAACCCAAATTAATTATAAATATATCCATTAGAGGTGTACCCACATGACATAAATTGACTAAAAAAATGTCTCTATTCAACAATAATATGTTCTAGAACTATCCTAGACCCCAAAAATGATATAAATACCCCCTTGGGTACTTAGAAGGCTATGTTTACTCAGAGAAAAATTTTTGAGCTCATTATTGTTAGAGTAGGTGACTTATAACCAACTTATTTATACTTTATCATAACCTCTAATCATAGTTTTGAATATTAATAAACTTCTTTGCACATCATCATTTTTCTTCTGCATAACATAGTAAGTGACAATGTCATAATAGTAGCTATCATGCTAAAAGTTCATAGAAGTTTCCCATAATGATAAGGACCCAAGAAGTTCCATGATTTTATTCTTAAATATAAGTTTTATATCTATATAAAATAACTTATGGTAAACAAATGATTGTGGCTATCAAGGATGGAGACTCATAGTACTTTAATGCATCTTCTCAAGGTGTACCCTTATTAATATCTAGTGTAGGATATTATGAGAATGAGACCCTCCAGTAGGAAATCCATATTTATATGTGTCATTGGGTGTTACCATCTATTAATGTGTGTATTGTTCATTAGACATTAATATTTTCATTAATTGGTATTATAAGCTGGGTACTTTTATTTATTAAAAAAATTATGATGACATTTGTTCATAGTGAGGTAGGATATATTGGTTATGTCATGAGTAATATTACATTAATGAATAATGAAAGAATGTATTTTTTCTTTTTTTTCTTTAATGGGTATTGATCTCTTGGGCCCTTTGATGGAAATGAAATGACCTAAATAAATCCATGGCCATGGTGTTCTATAGGAAAGTTCAATTTCTGAAAAATTCAGAGAAAGAGACATTAAACACATAGGTTGATGACACCAACATGAAACCTTCTTGATTTGATATATCATGATAAAAGGATTATATGACATAGTGAGTGTCCATATGAATATTATTCCATTGCAGTATTAAATTATTTCACTATGTATTCCTTGGTGTGCTGCTAGATGCTAACCCCAAACTTTTGGAGACTTTCCCTAATGCCACTGAGAAAAAAGTTTTAGAGGGTCACACACTAAGTGTATCCAAAATCATATTTAAATAATATATTTTTTTTTTATTTTACAAGTTGAATAAATATTATTCCCACACATGGTTTAATAATTATTCATTTTTTCTTGATTACATACATTTATTCACTAGTTATTGAAGTGAATATTATATGAGCAGAATATTTAATAAATAGTTATTTGATATTTTTTGAATATAATACTTATTTATTTATTTTTCAATAATGTATTGATATATATTTATAAATAAATATTCATTATTTAAGGCTTGATAAATATTATAGTAAAATAGTGATCCCATTTTATAGGTCTAGTGATAAATATTATATATTGAATATTATTTCAATTATTAGTATTAAATTATAATTTTCCGGTTTTTCGCATGTCATGAAATAATAATATTATTATTATTATTATAGGCATGGGGTTTTCATCGATTAAATAAATATTAAATAGAAATTATTAAATTATTTATTTCTAACCCTATCGGTATATAAACTATATTATGTTTTTTCCAAAAGGTCAATTCATATTTTTTGTGCACAATAAATTTGGAGAATCCTCTCAAAGCCACAGATAGGTCCATTCTCTAAGAATTATCTAAAAAATAGAGATTGGTCTTCCTCCACCATTCACTATGTAGTCTAGTGAGATCAATAATAATCCTTTATAAGTGATTCTTGAGGTGATCAAAAAATAACGATGCAAGAATTAGGATCTTCCATGCTAGCACTCAAAGATTCTGATAGTGATGTTTATAGATTTATGGAACATGAATGGATCACCACTAGAGAGATTATTCATTTGATTCCTATAATTTAATGATATTAAAACATAAATATGTTGTTATATCCATAAATTAAGAAATAATTTCTCACAAGGTAATTCTATATTTGCTTAAATAAATTTTAAATAATATGTAATTGTCCTATGTTTTTTGTTTCATCACTTTATCCCCTGTATGTATTCTTTGATTCAAATTTATTGATCATGATATTTATCAATGAGTAAATATCAAATTAGTCATTGATCATGACAAAAATAAATGTTGGGACCACCCCTCACATGCTTCCACTACAACCCGATCCATCAAGTGGTATCAAAGAGGGTAACATAATTATTTATAATTATTTAAATACAATTGATTGATTTACACATAAGTAATTGATTTTTCAATTCCGATTTAATCGATATATAATCTAAATTGTGATATCTTCTTATTACTTTTCTTTTCTCATAAATATAATCGAATTGATTAATTTTATGAATGAAATAAAATTAAAGATCTCATTCAGAGGTGTTAAGAAATCTGACAGGATAACACAAGAGTAAACATTGTGTACTATTGTTTAATACACTAAGAATTAATTCAGAATTAATTTAAGGCATGTGAATTTATTAATCATATGGAATTTAATTATACACTACTTGTTTACTAGGAAAACTTGGTGCACATTCACCTAGAGTATATTCCATGTAACTTCCATACACAATGTGTAGTCATTCAGTCAGAGATGGGTTGTGTATCTTCTTACACGTCCTACGTGACCAGTGACCATATAACTCAGAGACCACATAATGTGTAGTCCATGTACACACAATGTACAATAACTTTTTTCATGGAATGATTACACACCAAGTCCCTAGGAAATTTCCACATGTACATGTTGAGAAAACATACACGTCATGTGGCTGTAATTCCCTTGCTAGGTACATTTACCAAATTATAATGAATTAAAATTAATTTATTATAATGTGAAAACATTGTCAACATGTACTTGTGTGTGGTCATTAATTTTGATGGAAACGTCTTTTGATGAGTTTTAATATATATAAATGTTTAATTAATTTTTTTAATGTTTATATCTACATATCATGTATGATTTATATTATAGTTATTACTCTATGTGCATTAAAGCATAACATGTGATAGAAAAATCATGTAACATGTGGAATCATTAATTTGATAGTACATGTCATTAAAGTATGTGATAATTCATGTATGTCACATGTTTCAATATTAAACAATATTTGAGTATAATATATGTTGGGTAGTTTAGATGGGTACTCAACATGTTTCCTCCAAGGAATTGTTTTATTATACACAGTTAATTTTAAATAAATTTATTTAATTTGATTAAAATTATGATGGATGATAGTTTCAAGGAAATTCAAATCAGAATTAAGATAAATTAATTTATTAATTAAAGAATATAATTAATTAATTTGAGTGTGATTTATTCTCAATAATAACGGTTAAGAATTGAATGATATTTTTATTAAATGTATATTTTTTAATGCATATGGATGATCATGATCATAGACCAGACTATTGTATGTAATTGGTTTCATTTAATTTATTATTAAATTAAATTTTTGGTCGGTGTACCATGTATCTTCATATTAAGTTAGGGCTAGTGTGCCAATGTTTTATTTTATATAATCCTTATAAAGACCCGAAAATTTCAAAGAAAGTTTTTTCTGAAATTATTTGGAATATTTCAAGTCCGCAGTTTCTGACGGCGCCTGATTCTGAGGCCCAGTGTGCCCGGAATCATTTTCTAAAGTTTTGCTCGAGTACGTTCAATAAACGTACATGCGGGTTTTTCTATCTTTTGAACTGGTGCTTGGAATCGAAATATGAGGGCACCGATAAACTCGCAGCACCAGTATTCACTTAAGGGGACCTTTAACGTAGTTGCGTTTTTTGCAGGTTGAAGGTTAATTTTTGGGGATTCTTTGTAAAATAAATAAAATTGTTATATTATAAAAGTTTATTTAAGAGGTGGTTATTTCCACCAAAGGGAAGTTGGGGTGGGGCACACACCCCACATAACCTCTCATGGGAGGATAATGTGTGTGGGTCCCACACGAGCCTAACCCCTCAACTCCCCTTAAACTACATTGAACCCCTTGAACTTCCCTATTAAATTTTGAGCCAACCCATACTTCATTAATTAAGGTGGAGCCTCTCCACCTCCCACTTGTTGTCATTAATATGAAAACACCATTAATTAATTGATTGAACACCACAATTAATTAATTAAAGTCTTTTAATTTTGAAAAATGTGGGAGAATAAAATAATAGCCTATGCTATTATTTTGGTTGGCACTTGTTGTGTTGGGAAAGATATGGATAATTAAAATAATAGTGTTCTTATCTCGATGAAGAACATCGTTCTTCAACGAAGAATGTGAAGAACTTCTCTATTGACGCATCCTATTCAGACGCACCTCAACGTCAACGGAATCGATGTCCGTATTCTGTGACTCCCGACCTCCACGACGCACGTCTTCTGCGGCTCGTTGACGTGCACCGTTCTAGAAATCGAGGTTGGGGTTTTTGATTAATTTTAATGGAATTAAAATTAAACTTTTGTTCTTAGATGTATGCCTTGGTTTGACTTTGGCCAATTGATATCAACTAATACAGAGGGCGCGGGCTGAACCAACACAGCCCGACGACCCTCCATTGGTTATTGTTATTTTGGCGATGGGGGCTAAGTCAAGAAGGGGTGGTGCCATCGCACCACGCCAGAGGAGAACCGCGGGACGAGGAAGGCGGCGACATCGGCGACCAGAGGAAGCGGAGGCTGTGTGCCGGCCACATAGAGAAGAAATGTGGCCCGCTTCCGCAACCCGCTTCGATGGGCGAACCGGCTGGCAGGCGGTCAACCAGGATGAAGAAGTTCGTGGCACCCGAAGGTGCCACATGGGAGAACAACCGCCCCCCTATGCGGGCCGCTCACGCAGGAGAAGACCGGCCGACTTTGGCCAGCCAGATAAGAGTGGCGGCACCGCTCGATGCCTCCGTTTAAGAAAACCAGGGGTCGTGCCCCCCGTTCCGCTCGGCCAGCTGGCCGAGCTGTGTCCAGCCACGGGCTGGACCACGCCCCGCCGAGCCGGGTCGTGCCAGTTGGGCCGGACCGTGCCCCACCGGTTCGGGTCGCACCTCACCGGGTCGGGACGGCCTTTTAGTCGGGTTAGACCAACCGATCCAGGACGGGCTGACCCGCCATCCCACCAAGATTGACGGGTTGGGCCCGTTTCACTTAAATGTGAATAACTTCTTGACTGTGTGTCTGATCGACGCATCATCTACAGCAATTTGACTCTTCTGACGAGGTAGTCCTTTTGCGATACTCTAAGTGAGTTTTGTAAAACGTTGTAAAATGTCCAGGTTTGGAACAAGCGTAAATCCAATTGGGCCCCTGGAACGGAAAAGCCAATAACTCTCAAACCGGGCGTCCAATTGACGCGCCGTCTGTCGCATTGGGATTCTTTTGACTATACAAAACTTAGAGATGCATCAAATTAGGGCTTTTGTGAAAGTTGATGTATCGACACCCTTTTTCTCGAGGAGCAGACCCTCCCAGAATCGAGCGTGTTGTGTGTGGGAAGCCTAGAGCTGGCTGCGACTGAGTCGACTACTGTACTGGAATCCTCTTTGGGTTTGACTGTGATGACTACGGTACTGAAATCCTCCGTGGGTTCGACAAAGAAGACTATCATACTGAAATCCTCTATGGGTTCGACGATGATGAATACTGTTCTTGTATCATGTTTGGTTCCGGCAGCTTGACCTCTGTACTTGTATCCTGTGTGGGTCTGGCTGAGTAGCTGGTCTTATATCTGGTGTGGGTCCAACAGCTTAGCTGGTCTTGTGTCATGTGGGTCCTATAGCGTAGATGAATCAGTGGCTACATCTAATCATCTCTATTGCTATATAAAAAATGTTTACATGTGTGATCTGAGTCTTGACTTTCAATCATTATCATCGATGTGATTGACTTCATTCCTGTGTGGACTGGGGTGTGCTTAGGTTCGAGAGTTGGAGTCGAACTGTGATTTATAACTTAGGTATATGTATGGGCATATACCTAAGTAGGGTTTTTTGACACTTTGTGGTTGTATATTTCTTCTGTGGTTTATCCTTTTGGGATTCTAAGAGACCATCGGGGGTCTCGGGGTCCCTACTAAGTATCATTTACTCACCCCTGCACGGGCTATGCCCTCACTACGTTGTGTTGGTTGCAGATGACAGACAACACTGATCGAGGTAGAGACTTGTAGAGCTGGACAGTTCCCGGAGGTGGACCACTTGGTGAGACATACATGGAGTAGATGGATGGTCCCATGTTGCTGAGGAGGCCATCTGTACCCACCCTTTTAGTGGGATTCCCGGAGGAAGACTCAGTAGTTTCTGTTTTACTTTATTGCAGTTGTACTAGATTTTTAGTTGTACTGTACATACTGTTAGGCTTGTATTTCCATCCCTTTTCTTTCAGCACTTACTTTTTGTATACATTATTTACTTAGTGTTTACTTCAATTGTGTACTCTGTTGTGTTTGTTTACTTTCATAAAGGCAATTCCTTCCCAGTTTAGTGATTTATGCCTTTGGTGCTAGTCACCAGTCCCTGGCCTATGGAAGGCGGGCTTGGGGTAGTCACGACATGGGCCCCGAGGACAGGTAATGACAAATTGGTATCAGAGGTGTCAGTTCTACCACAGAACTCATGACTTTGATCATTCATTTCTGTGAAGCAATAGTGTTAAGTGTTTTGAGTGTGGTTTTCAGTCTAGGAAGTCCAGTGTTGGTGTGGTGGCCAATGTATCTTTACACCAATACCCTAACCTCTGATTTTTGACTAAGTGCACAAAAACACTGATTGCGTGTGTGTTTCCTTTGAAAAGTTTTCTTTGTGATTACTTTGTGTCAGCTCACCAGGTATACTTTTTCACCGTGGCGCACCTGTTTTTTTTTCACGATGGCCCCACGAAGGTAGCCAGCTAGGGTTCTGAGTCACATACGAGATGGTATCCCACCGAGTGACGAGGCCTCGGTGCAGGCCCCCATTATGGAAAAGGCACCAGCGGTACCACTATCTATTGGGACACCAATACCACTTGCCCCAATAGCTAAGAGTGTACATCGCCGTAGTGCGTTGCACGAGTTCCAACGATAGAGGCATCCCATGTTCCGTAGAGAGACGGACGCACATGCAGCTGAGGATTGGATGGAGCCTATCATTAGTGTTTTACGATTAGTAGGTACACTAGCCAACCTCATGGTGATCCTTGCCGCAAGCCTCCTGCATGAATCATCAGAAAGATGGTGGAGCCGAATGCTCCAGGTGCATGATGAGGCATCTTTACTCAAGACAGACTTCGAGAGTCTCTTCTGTTCGGAGTTTGTACCAGCCACCCTTCGTGCGGTGCGGATTCAGGAGTTACTACATCGGCGGTAGGGCAGTATGACAGTAGATCAGTACTCAACGAGGTTTACTGACCTCTCACACTACTCCACAGATATTGTATGGGACCTGTTCTTTAGGGCCCAGACCTTCGAGCAGGGACTCAGGAACGAGAACAGAGCTTCAACGATTCCCCTCAGTATTTTGACGCAGACAGGGGTGATGGAGTGAGCCCTTCAATTGAAGAGTTTCCTCTCTAAGCAGACACCAGTAGCGAGACCCACCACAGGGTGACACGTAGCGGAGTCTTCTGCAACCAGCAGTAGAAAGATGTCGCTGAGGTCCAAGCGGACCAGGCCATCAGGTGGGAAACCTCAGGATAAAAGTTTAGTTGTGCGGGGCACATGAAACAGATCCAACCTTACGAGGAGCAGGAAGTGCTATGCATGGGGCGAGCATGGCCACATGGCTCATGACTTCCTGACCCGCCATGCATACGAGCAGCAGAGAGTAGAGGGACCTCCCAGGCAGAGGTAGAGGTTTGACCATGGTGGTGTGTCGGGAGCAGGTGGATGATGCAGAGGAGCTAGCCGAGCAGTGGGTAGTGGACGGCGTTTCGAGGCTCTACCACCACCACCACTAGGAGGTCCACCCCGACCATATGGAGCTAGCGGGCAGAGGTAGGCTCATCTCTAGGCAGTCAAGGCCTAAGACCATGGCGCACCTGAGATTATTCGAGGTACTATCTGTGTCTACTCCACCCTTACTGCAGTACTTATAGACATAGGTGAAAGTCATTTTTTTTATTGTGGCTGCCCTTGTTTGGAGCTCGTATATTCTGAAGGATCTGTTGGATCGATCCTTACAGCTAGAGACTCCTATGGGAGTAGACTCGACGATTACGCACTGGTGCCGGCAGTGTGAGCTTACTCTAGGAGGTGAGAGCTTCAACTGGGATCTTCTTGTAGCAGCGTTGAGGCCTTACAACGTCATCCTGGGTATGGATTGGTTATCTACAGTCCATGCTCAGATCGATTGTATTAGGCGCAAAGTGCGGTGTGTCCGCACGAATGGGACCAGGTTCACCTTCACTGGCGAGAAGGGGGCATTTGCAGCGCAGGATGGAAATACGCAGAGTAGAGGGCAGCCGATTACACATTAGTTGGATAGTCTCATCCTCAGAGAAGTTGATGTGCGGAGTCCATGTTTTCCTATTTTGGTGGATTAGTATGTGGATGTTTTTCCTGACAATGTTCTAGGACTACCTCCTCCCAGAGAGGTAGACTTCTACATAGACCTGTACCCCAGGACAACACCGATATCTACTCCTGCATATCGGGTGGCTCCCACTAAGCTTTGTGAGTTACAGGTACATCTAGAGGACTTGCAGTGGAAGGGAGTTATCTGACCAAGTGTTTCACCCTGGGCATCTATGATTTTGTTCGCCAAGAAGGCAGATGGGAGCTTGCGACTGTGTGTTGACTACCGCCGCCTGAATCAGGTGACCGTGAAGAACAAGTACCCACTCCCAAGGATTAATGACCTCTTTGATTAGTTCACGGGAGCATGATGGTTCTCAAAGATAGACCTCAGGTCAAGCTATCACCAGCTCAAGGTTCGAGACGAGGATGTGCAGAATACGACCTTCAGGTGTCGGTATACCCACTACGAGTTCTTGGTTATTCTCTTCGGTGTAACCAATGCTCCAACAGTGTTTATGAGTCTCATGAACAATATCTTCTAGCCTTACCTCGATCACTTTGTCATGGTCTTCGTTGATAACATGTTGATTTAATCGACTACTGAGGAGGAGCACGCCTACCATTTGTGGGTAGTACTGGACAAACTCTGAGAGCACCAACATTATGGTAAGATCTTGAAGTGCCAGTTATGGATTCGAGAGGTTCACTTCTTGGGACACCTCATCTCAGAGGCTGGGGTAGCAGTGGATCCAGTGAAGATCGAGGCAGTGCTTTCTTGGGAGCCACCCAGGAGTGTGACGGTGGTGCGGAGTTTCCTGGGTCTGGCTGGGTACTATCAGAGATTTGTGCTAGATGTCTCCAGAGTTTCAGCACCACTTTCAACTTTGAAGAAGAATGGGAAACCCTTCATGTGGTCAGATAGATGTCAGAAGATCTTTCAAGAGCTGAGGTAGAGGTTGAATAGTGCGCCCATATTGAGGCTACCAGAGGAGGGAATAGGGTATGTAGTTTACTGTGACACATCAGGGACCAGACTTGGGTGTGTCTTGATTCAGGAGCGAGTAGTGATCGCATATGGTTCACGTCAGATGAGACAGCATGAGTAGAACTATGCTACCCATTACCTGGAGTTAGCAGCAGTGGCCTTCACCTTGAAGATGTGGTGGCACTATCTGATGGGAGATCAATTTACAGTTTACTCTGACCACCAGAGTCCCAGGTACATCTTCTCATAGAAGGACCTGAACTTGAGACAATGATGTTGGATCAAGTTCCTCCAGGACGATGACTTCGAGATCGTCTATACTCTAGGGAAGGGGAATGTTGTAGAAGATGCTCTTAGTAGGAGATCAGGAATTCAGTTTCTAGGAGAAGCGATAGAGTAGCTGGCCGCATTGCAGATATCCTTTGTGGATAGAGATGGAGTAGACTTTCTTCAATCTCTCACAGTCACTCCTCCACTTCTTCAGCGAGTCAGATAGGCACAGCGTGGGGTCGTTGACTGTGAGACGCGAGGTATTCAAATATCCATAGGGTAGGCGCCTGATAGATTTAATGAAGGAGGGGAGCATGTCATCCTCTTCAGGGGATGTACCATGGTACCAGTTGCACTACATGAGGAAGTGCTGAGGGAGTTTCACACTTCCCCTCTAGTGGTACATCCATGTATGGAGAATATGTATCAGGACCTTAGACAACAACACTGGTGGTTGGGTATGAAGAAGGTTGTAGCATAGTTTTTTTAATGATGCCTCACCTTTCAGCAAGTGAAGGTGGAGCACCAGGTACAAGCAGGTTTGGTACAAACCTTAGAGGTCCCAAAGTGGAAGTGGGATGGGATATCCATGGATTTCATGAAGGGGATTCAACGTACATCTGGAGGACACGGCTCTATCTATGTGATCGTAGATTGACTCACCAAGTCATCCTACTTCCTACCGATCAGAGAGCAGGGCTCAGTATAGAGCTTGGGATGCCTCTACATTCAGGAGATCGTACGACTTCATGGTGTGCCATCGACTATTGTCTACGATCGATAAGCTCATTTCACTTCCCGGCTTTGGAAGGGATTACATAAGGCTTTTGGGATGCAGCTTTGTTTAAGCACCGCCTTCCATCCTCAGACGGATGGTCAAACTGAGAGGGCCATTCAGACTCTCGAGGACATGCTCCGTGAATGTGTCCTCGACTTTGGTCACAGCTGGGAGGATCAATTACCCTTGGTGGAGTTTGCGTACAATAACAGCTACCACTCCACCATCGGGATGGCACTTTATGAGGCATTGTATGACCGTCCTTGCAGATCACCTATGTACTGGACTGACCTAGGGGAGTCAGCACTGTGCAGGCTCTGACGGAGAAGGTGCGGATCATCCAGGAGAAGATTAAGACTACGCAGAGCAGACAAAAGTCCTATGCTAATAAGAGACGAATACCTATGGAGTTCGAGGATGGCGACAATGTCTTCCTATGGGTCTCACCTCGATGAGGTCTATGGAGATTTGGCTGGGTCTGTAAGTTATCGTTGCGCTTCATCAGACCATTCCATGTCCTTAGTAGAGTAGGTGAGGTGGCTTACCGCCTGGACCTTCCACCTTAGTTGCACTGGGTGAATGACGTCTTCCATGTATCTCAGATGAGGAGATACGGGCACGACCTGTCCCACATCATCGACCATGGGGAGATGAACATCGATGACGGGGCGACTTTCACGGAGGTCCCAGTGGAGATCGAAGATCGACAGGAGTGGGTCCTACATGGATGGTTGATTCCTCTAGTGTGCCTTCACTGGCAGCATGAGAACCTCCAGGAGAGCACATGGGAGTGGAAGGATCAGATGTGTGCTCAGTACCCACATTTTTTTCCCTAGTGCGTGTTGTAGCTTTATGGGGATGTAAATCCCTGATTGGGGGTAATGTAAAAACCCATAAATTTCAAGTAGATTCTTTTATTAAATTCTTTGGAATATTTCGAGTCCGCAGTTTCTGACGGTGCCTGATTCCGAGGCCCGGTGTGCCCGGAATCATTTTCTGAAGTTTTTTTCGAGTACGTTCAATAAACATACATGCGGGTTTTTCTATCTTTTGAACCGGTGCTCAGAATAAAAATCTGAGGGCACCGATGAACTCGTAGCACCAGTATTCGTTTAAGGGGACCTTTAACGCGGTTTCATTTTCTGCAGGTTGAAGGTTAATTTTTGGGGATCCGTAGCAAAATAAATAAAATTTTTATATTGTACAATTTTATTTAAGAGGTGGTTATTTCCACCAAAAGGAAGTTGGGGTGGGTCCCACACCCCACATAACCTCCCATGGGAGGATAATGTGTGTTGGGCCCATATGAGCCTAACCCTTCAACTCCCCCTTAAACTCCCTTAGACCCCTTGAACTTCCCTATTAAATTTTAAGCCAACCCATACTTCATTAAATAAGGTGGAGCCTATCCACCTCCCACTTGTTATCATTAATATGAAAACACCATTAATTAATTGATTGAACACCACAATTAATTAATTAATTTCAATGTTTGAATTTTGAAAAACATGGGAGAATAAAATAATAGCCTAAGCTATTATTTTGGTTGGCCCTTGTTGTGTTGGGAAAGCTCTGGAGAATTAAAAGAAAATTGTTCTTCTCTCGACAAAGAACACCGTTCTTCAACGAAGAACGCGAAGAACTTCTCTATCGATGAATCCTCTTCGGAAGCACCCCGACGTCAATAGAATCGACGTCTGTATTCCACGATGCTCGACCTCCACGATGCATGTCTTCCGTGGCTCGTTGACGTGCACTGTTCTGGAAATCGAGGTAGGGGTTTTTGATTAATCTTCATGGAATTAAAATTAAACTCTTGTTCTTCGACGTATGCCTTGGTTTAAATTTGGCCAATTGATATCAACTAATATGGAGGGTGTGGGACGAACCAATATGGCCCGATGACCCTCTGTTGTTTATTGTTGTTTAGGAGATGGGGGCTAAGTCAAAAACGTGTGGTGTCGTCACACCATGCTAGAGGAGAACCGTGAGACGAGGAAGGTGGTGGTGTCGGCAACCAAAGGATGTGGTGGCCGTGTGCCGGCCGCGTAGAGAAAAACTGTGGCCCCCATCCGCGGACCTCTCGGCCGAAGAAGAACCGGCCTGCTAAAGCTGGCCGGGATGAAGAAACCGCGGCACCACGAGGGCGCCGCGCTGCGGAGAACCGCATCCCGCTTCCACCGGCCGCTTCGGTGGGCGAACCGGCCGGTTTGAAGAAGGTCGCGGCACCCGAAGGTGTCGTGTGGGAGAATAGTGGCCTGCCTATGCGGGCTGCTCGCACCGGAGAAGACTGGATAGCTTAGGTCGGCCGGACAAGAGGGGAGAAGCCACTCGGCACCGCCGTTTCAGAAAATCGGGGGTCGCGCCCCCCAATCCGCTCGACCAGCTGGCCGATCCATGGCTTTCCATGGGCCAGACCACATCCCGTCGTGCTCGGCCATGCCAGCTATGCCGGGTCGCGCCAGCCGGGCCGGGCTGCACCCCGCCGCGCCGTGCCGCGCCCCACCGGGCCGGGCCGCGCCCCACCGGGACGGGCCGCGCCCCTCCGGGTCGGGTCGTTCCCCACAGGGCCAGGCTGGGCCAACCCCTTAGCCGGGTCGGACCTGCCGAGCCAAAACAGGCCAACCTGCCCGCCCACCGGGTTTGACGGGTCGGGTCCGTTTCTCTTAAATGCGAATAACTTCTTGACCGTGCATCCGATCGACGCTCCATCTGTGGCACTAGGACCCTTATGACGAGTCAGTACTTTTTCGATACACTAAGTGAGTTTTGGACAAATTTTGAAAATGGTCAGGGTTGGAACGAGCGTAATTCCAACCGGGCCACTAGAACGGGAAAGCCAATAACTCTCAGACCGGGCATCTGATTGGTGCGCCGTCTATCGCGTTGGGTTTCTTTTTATGAGAAGGAACTTCGAGATACATAAACATAGGACTTAATGACAGTTGATATATCAAAACCCTTTTTCTCGAGGAGCAGACCCTCCCGGAATCGAGCGTTCTATGTATGGGAACCCTAGAGCTGGTTGTGACTGCGTCGACTACTGTACTGCAATCCTCCGTGGGTTCGACTGTGACGACTACGGTACTTGAATCCTATACGGGTTCGACAGCGAAGACCACCGTACTGGAATCCTCTGTGGGTTTGACGACGATGACAACTATTCTTGTATCCTGTGTGGGTCTAGCAGTTTGACCTCTATACTTGTATCCTGTGTTGGTCCGGCAGAGTAGCTAGTCTTGTATCTTGTGTTGGTCTAACAGCTTAGCCGGTCTTGTATCCTGTGTGGGTCCGGCAGCTTAGATGAATCAGTGGCTACATCTGATCATCTCTATAACTATACGAAATATTTATACCTATGTGACATGAGTCTTGACTTTCAATCATTATCATCGATGTGATTGACTTCTTTCATGTGTGGACTGGGTTGTTCTTGGGCTCGAGAGTTAGAGCTGAACTGTGATTGATAACATAGGTATATGTATGGGCATATACCTAAGATGGGTTTGTTGATACTTCATGGTTGTATCTTTATTCTATGATTTATCCTTTGTCGATTCTAGGAGTCCTTAGGGGGTCTAGGAGTCCCTACTGAGTATCGTTTACTCACCCCTGCACGGGCTATGCTCGCACTACGTTGTGTTGGTTGTAGATAACGGATAGCACTGATCGAGGTAGAGACTTGTAGAGTTTAACAGTACCTGGATGTGGACCACTTGGTGAGATGTACACAGAGTAGACGGACAGACCCAAGGTGCGGAGGAGGCTATCATTACCCACCCTACAGGTGGGATTCCTAGAGGATGACTTAGTAGTTGCGGTTTTACTTTACTGTAGTAGTACTAGCTTTTCAGTTGTACTGTACTTACTATTGGGCTTTTATTTCCGGCCCTTTTCTTTCCGCACTTACTTTTTGTATACAGTATTTTACTCAGTGTTTACTTCAGTTGCTTACTCTGTTGTGTTTGTTTACATTCATAAAGGCAATGCCTTCCTAGCATAGGGATTTACTCCTTTGGTGCTAGTCGCCAGCCCCTGGCCTATGGAAGGCGGGCTTGGGGAAGTAACGGCACGGGCCCTGAGGATAGTTCGTGACAAACCTCTTCCCTAAAATATGTGTGATTAAAATAATATATAATGGATGGATCTCCCAATACAGCGGAGTTGGTTTGTGTTTGGAGGAATGTCGAAACCAATCTAAGAGAGATACATAGGTACATAGGTAGAAAACTACAACATGATCCATAAATGGTTCAAGGTATTTTCCCCCTAGGTTGATGGTTAGTTTAGAATCTTATAGATAAACTAACAATTAGTAAAAGCTCATGATCATACCACTTTATTATTTTATTTCTGTCACATTTCATGGTATTGTTATTATGGGTGTTTTTTCATGACCACATGAATTAATGAATTAACAAGCATGAAATATAGAACTAGAATAAGTTGGATTATGTATACATATTATCTATGATATGGTTAATCACTTAATTAAATCCAATTAATATTAAAAAAATAATAAAGTTAATAATTGAAAATATACACATAAAAGAGAAAATCCCTCAATTGTTTATATTAAGTTGGTATATGATTCTTCTACTTCAGTTAAATTGAATCATAGTTCAAAGTACTTGACCAGCCTAACTTGGGGTGATTTCAATTATTAGAAAATTATAACATGAATTATTGGGATGACTTAACTTTTTTAACAACAAAGGTTGACTTCCAAAGCAGAATTTGTTGAAACTGAAAGTCAAGAGTTTAAGAAACCCAATTTAAGGATTTCATGATTGGGGAATCCACTCAACAGATCAAGGAACTATGAGTTATTGCAGTTGGAATTTGTAAATTCTACCTAAAACCATTCAAATTTCTTGAATAACCAATGTTGGGGTGACGAGAAGAGGAATATAGATCCTTTCAACTAGAATTTCCAAGAAATATGATATTACAAATCTAATGGTGAGCGTTGTTAGGTTTTGATAAAATAACGGGATATTAACAAATATAATATTTATTTATTTTTCTAAATTTTATCAGATAAAGTACTAAAACAATGATCATTTTATTTTTAGAAATAGTAAAAAAAACTAATTCAAACATATCACGGTGATCCATAATTGAGAAGTATAACCTTCTCACTGGCATAAATTTGAAATAGTAGAAAAGGTGTTTGCATGTTATCCTATTCCATGAATGGAAATTATATGTTCTTGAATAACATATCCCTAATGTGACTGGTAATGAGGCTAATGAGTAGAGCATGTGTATAGCATGATGTGTCACCTTTAGGATCTCAATCAAGAGAAAAAGACACAAGAGAGATATGAGATAACCAATTCTTTGTTTATAACTATTATTGGAGAGTCTATTCTATCTGGACCTCATGTAGTCATTATTATTGGATACAATGAATGATTAAATATCATAGGGATTAAATTCTATAATGAGTTGCATAGAGATCTCATACATTCCTCAGTACCTAATACCTTCTCATGTTTTGTTATTAATTTTAACATGAGAAATAATGAGAAGAGACTTTCAGAACTTCTTACTTTGATTCACCATAGGGATAAGTACATGGGGTGTGGCAAACCCATAGTACATATAGTGAATAAGAAAATTATGAACAAGGAAAAGGGGTACATGATTTATAGAAATTCTGAAGATCCCAAGAACCATCCTTATAATAAGAGTATGATCCGGAGGTAGGGAAAGGAAAATGAGGTAGTATGTTTTTCACGTGGAAAGAAAGCCCACTGGAAGAAGTACTACATCCTGAAGAAAGGGGAATCTAAAGGTCTGTTCATTATTAATTATAATCTTTCAATATCTACATATTGAGTATTAGATATTCCTTATGGTTTTCAAATATATATCCAAATGAAGGAACCAAGTATATTTTGAAGTAATTATAGAGGATAGGTGTATTTTTTAGCTTACAATGGTGCTAGGATGGCTGATCTAGCCATTGGTGATGGACACCTTTCATTACCAATGGTTTTAAGGGATTTTTAATATGTTCAAACTTTTACTAAGAACATAATTTTTGTTTCATCACTAGATACAGATGGTTTTTTTTTCATGTTTGGGAGTAAAATTTATTTATTTTATAAAGACAATATATGTTATGGTATGGAATATTTAAATAATGGTATATATATATAAAATTATGAAGAAAATTTATTGGAAATAGATAAAAAATAATGTTCACATGACTCATATAACACCCAGCTATGGAATCATGGTCTTGGTCATGTAAACGAGAAGATTTTGATAAAGCTCTGTCAAGATGGTTCTCCTATAAGATAAAACCACATGAAAGATATCATGCTTCTTTATAAGGAAAAATGACTAAATCTCCATTTGGTGGACAAGGTAAAAGGGCCAAAAATCATATAGGATTGGTACACACTGATGTGTGTGGACCATTTCTAGTAAAATCTAGAGGTGTCTATTCTTACCTAATAACTTTTACTAATGAATTCTGTAGATACGGATATTTATAATTGATGGTTTATAAGTCTACGTCCTTTTATAAATTAAAAGAATTCAAGAATTAATATGAGAATCAACTTGGAAAGAAGATAAAAAAACATAGATTGGATCAATGTGGTGAGTATATTAACCAAGATTTGATTAAGATTCTATTGTAATTTGGGATTCTATATCAACTTACTCCACCTCACAAACCACATTTGAATGGTGTTAGTGAAAGGATAAATTGTACCTTGTTATACATAGTAAGTTTGATGATGATTCATGCGGATCATCCATTATCCTTTTGGGGATATGGATTACAAACTATAAAATATACATTAAATTGAGTAACAACTATAGTGGAAAATGAAATTACCTTCGAGATATGGAGTGGAAATAAATATTTTTCCCTCATACACATGTATAGGGCTGAGAGGCATTTCTTAAGGCATTCTTAGGTACAAAACTTGCACCTCTTGGCACAAATTGTATCTTTATTTGTTATCTTAAGGAAAAAATGGATATTACCTATACAGCCCCTTAGAAAAGAAAGTGATTTCTCCATTCAAATTATTTTTCATGGGAGGTAGCACAACTTAAAAAATGATAGTGGGAGTAATATTGACTTTGATGAAGTTGGTACTCAAGATAGACAAGAGTTGGTAAAAGAACATATTCTATAGGTCCCCATGGAATAAATATTTCTTGATACATGATTATTGTGTTAGAGTAATATAGAGGTATGAGAACCAGAGAGATATAGTTTCTAGTCACCAAAGATGGTAACTCATTATTGGTTGATAATGATAAACATATCTCCTATAAAAAGTAGTAGAGATCATAGAAGTTACAAGATGGAAATAAAACATGAATTTTGAAATGGAATCCATGAATCTGAACCAATTTTGGGTTATTATCAATGTTTTATTTGATGTAAAACTTATAGTTTAAAAATGGGTATTCAAGATAAAACTAGGCATGAAAGGTAAAGTAAATACTTATAAAGAATGGATAGTGGTTAAAGGGTTTAAACTGTGTCAAGGAATTGAATATGATGAAAATTTTTCACCAGTCTCCATATTTAAATTCATCAGAATTATACTTTCTATAACAGCTTACCATGACTATGATATTTTGGAGATGGATGTAAAAAACTTGTTTCAGTAATCGGAATATTCATGAAGATTTATATATGACACAACCTAAAGGTTTTGTGAATCCATGTGATGCCAAAATGATTTTCAAGTTTCATGGATCCATATATTTATTGAAGAAAGCATCCAAGTAATGCAAAATTGATTAGATGAAGCTATAGAAGAATTTAGTTTCATTGAAAATGAATGTGATCCATGTGTTTACAAGATGTTCAGTGTAAATGCAGTTTTTATCCTTGTAGTATATGTTGATGAAATATTACTTATTGGAAATGAAATGTCAGTCTTACAGTCTATTAATGACTGATTGAAGAAGTGTTTCTCTGTGAATAAATTAGGTGAAGAAACCTATATTCTAGGGATCAAGATAATTCACAATAGATCCAATATGATTCTTGGACTAAGTCAAAGTATATACATTGTCCAGATACTAAAGAGATTTTGTATAGAATAATACATGATGGGATTGGTTCTAGTGCCACATGGTATACATATTTATAAAAAAAATTTCCCCATACACAACAATAGAAATAGAGAATGATTAAGATCTCATATGCTTTAGGATAGGATCAATCATGTATGCCATGTTATGTACTAGACTTGATATTTTCTATGCATTGATCTTGGTAATAAGATATCAAGTAGATCTAAGAGAATAGAATTTGTATACTATTAAGTTTATCCTTATGTATCTATGAAGAATAAAATATATTTTCCTAGTGTATGGAGGAGATGATGAGCTATTCATCAGGGGTTATACCGACTCTAGTTTTTAAATAGATCAAAATTATCTGAAGTCGTAGTATGGATATGTTTTCTATCTCAATGGAATATCTTTGATCTATGAGAGTTCAAAGTAGCTAGTTTTCATTGATTTTATAGTGTAGTTTGAGTATATAGAGACTTATAAAACAGACAAAGAATCCATTTGGTAAAAAAACCTTTTCTAGGGTCTTCAGGTGGTACCTAGAAGTAAAGACTCTAATAAATTGTGTTACGATAATACTATAATGGTGTCTCTTGAAAAATATCCAAGGTCACACCAATGATCAAATAACATACTCTGGAATTATCACCTCTTGAAGTATTTTTATTAGAGGATTGAAGTTGTATCAAGAAGAGTTATCACATAAGAAAACATGGAAAACCCCTTGACTAAAGGCCTATCTCAACAAATGCATGAGTGTCATGTGAGAGATAACAGACTGAATGTTGTTAGAAGTTGGATCCCTAAAACTAACTACTATGTTATTTATGATAAACTATATTAATAGTTTTGAATATTAATAAATTTATTACCACATCATGGTTGTTCTTATTCATAACATAGTATGTGATAATGTCCTATGAGTAGTTTTCTCACTAAAAGGTCATAGCAGTTTCCCACTATGATGAGAACCTATAAGTTCTATTAAAGTATTCTTAAATATATTTTATATAACCAAATAGAATCATTTGAGGGATACAAATGATTCAGGCTATCATTGGTGGAGACTCATAGGACTTTGAGGAATCTTCTCATGTTGTATGCCCTTGATAATATCCAGTGTAGGATATTATGTGAAAGAGACCCACCAATTGGAAATCCACATTTATATGGTTCATTGGATGTTACTATATATATATGTTTGTATTTATAGTTATACTTTAATATTATTATTAATGAGTATTATAAATTGTGTACATTTATGTATTGATGAAAACTATGTTGAAAATTGTTTGCAGTGAGGGTGGATATGTTGGGTTTGTCATGAGTAATATTGCATAAATAAATAATGTAAAAAATGATTTTTACCTTATGTTCATTAACATAAGTTGATATCTTATACCCTTTTATGTAAATGATATATCCAAAAAAAATCCATGTCAATTTTCTTATATAGGAAAGTTTGATTTCTGAAAATACAAATAAATAGACATCGAGCACATAGGTTGATGTCACCTACATGCAACCTGCTTGATTAGAGATACCATGATAAAGGGATTATATTATGAAATGAGAATTTTTATGAGGTATTATGTCATTATGGAATTAAATTCGTTATCTATGAGTTACTTTGTATTTTATTAAATGATAACCTTGGACATTAGGCTATTTCACCTAACGTCATTAAGAAAGAGGCCTAGAGGGTCTCACACTAAGTATATCCAAAATCTCAATTAAATATTATATTGTTATTTATTGTTTAACAAGTTTGATAAATTTTATTCTAGCACATGGTTTAATAAATATTCAAGTTTGCTTTATCGTATATATTTTTTTTCATAGTTATTTGAGATAATATTATGTGAGTGAAGTATTTAATAAATATTTATTTTCAATTTAGTGAATATAATATTTATTTATTTATTGGTGAGTACTACAGTTATATTTATTTATTAAATTAATATTCATTATTCAAGGACCAATAAATATTGTGATGGAATGAAAGACCAAGCAAATAGGTCCGATGAGAAATAATATATATTAAATATTATTTTAGTAAATAATATTTAATTATAGTTCACAAGTTTATCACATTTTGAGAAATAATATTATTTTTATTATAAACATGGGGTTCTATATAAATTAATTAAATATTAAAAGTAACTTGTGAAATTATTTATTTCTAATCCTAGTTGTATATAATCCCAATAATATTATTTTCTTAGAGAGTCAATTCATTTTTTTGTTATGAAAAATGAATCTTGAGAATCCTCTCAAATCCCTATATATCTCTCTTCTCTAAGAATGATCATAATAAAAGAAGATAAATCTTCAACCACCTTCAACTATCAATTATAGAGAGATAAAGAAGAATCATTTGGAAGTGATTCTTGAGGCGATCAATGATGAATGATGCAAGCATTGGAATCTGTTGTGTTGGCACCTAAAGATTCCTACGATGAAATTCAGATATTTGTGGACCACATATGGATCACCACTATAGGGAATATTCCTTTGATTCCTATAATGAAATGATGGTACAATGTATATCCATTTTCAGATTCATTATTTAATAAATTATTTATCACAAGGTAATACTTTATTTACTTAAATTAATTATAAATATTAAGTGAAAATCATAAATTTTGGTTTTGAAATTTTATCCCTTTTCTGTATTATTTAGTCCAAATTATTCTATCATAGAATTTATCATCATGTAAATATCATATTGATCATCATTAATAACAAAAATAAATGTTGGGTATGGCCCATCGCACGCTTTTGTTGTGAAAGGAACCTTCAACTATGCTTCATTTTCTTAGTCTCAAGGTCTATTAATCTCTTCTCTCTCTTTAACCCATTATTTTATGGTTGTAATACTGTTATGGGAGTGAGATTTTTTTAATTTTATTTTCATATAAAAAGTCTCTTTATTTTTTATTTTCATTCTTTCAAGGTCCTTAATGAAATGGTAGATTTGGTTCTTGCTTGTCCTTAAAGAAAGGGGTATTTGGGTTCCTATCCATAAATATTAAAAGGATATTTGTGTTTGGTTTCTCTTGGTACAAACACTAAAAAAATGTCTGACACCTTATTACAAGTTTCAATCTACAACTACCAAAAATTAAGATTCAATTTTTGTTCTAGAATCGTTTAAAATCAATGCTTAAAACAAATCCTATGATGGATACTTGAGGGGAGTGGATGTAGGGAACCCTTACAGATTATTGTTGAATAGATTTAACAATTTCATATGCTTTATCTTTTTATTTTATATTTATATTTTGATATAAATATATATTTTTATTTATCACTACAATTGTTCTTAATTTTCTAAAAATTAGTTTTAATTTATAAATTGTTTTTAAAAGGAAATTCACTCCCACTTTTTTCTTCCTTACTCAGACCAATAATTTAAATCTACTTAAACAATTTTATTTTCATAAAATATAACCAGTTAAAGGAAAAATTAATTAAGTATTACCTAAAACTATAATGTCCATGGTGCTCTGGAGGGACACTCTATGGGAAGAGACACTTTCTTTTATTGAGCTAGATATGGTTATTGGAAAACTCATAAGTCTACTTTTCTAAGAATAAAAGGATATCTTGTTCGGATAATTATAATGCATGGATATAACCCCACTAGATAGATGGAAGATAAATGGACCATCGATGATATAATTGAACTCAAATTTGATATACAAGCAATGAATGTCCAACATTGATATTAAGATATAAATATATTTAATAAAGTTTTTATCTGAAAAAATTCTCATGAAATATAGAAATTATTATAAGTTACACATAAAGGAACCAATAAAGTAATATATACTAGGCTTGATATATACTAAAACTATTATAAAATATTTACCATGAATCCAAATAAGTCATTAACTAATATTTTTACTCACATTACTAATATGTTTAAGGGAATAAAGTAATTATGTGATGAGCTTTTAAGAAATATGATTGTGACGAAAATACTTTGAGTCATTCTAATTTCATAGGCACCCAAAGTGACCATAATACGTTAAGTGGATGATATCAAAAACATGTTGGTTGAATTACTCAAAGGGTCACTCATGACATATGATATTACAATGAAAAGACAAGTGGATAAGGAAGAACAAGAGGAAAATTAGAATAAAACCATCTCCATCAAAGATAACAATGAGAAATCTTCAAGAAGTGAATAAGAGATTGAAAATTTATCCATGAATATGAACATGTTATTTAATAAAAATAAGGAATTCCACCAGGGAAAGAACGAGAATGTCACGACCCGTCCTCGGGGCCCGTGCCGTGACTACCCCAAGCCCGCCTTCCATAGGCCAGGGGCTGGCGACTAGCACCAAGGCGTAAATTCCCGGTAAACAGGGAAGGCATTGCCTTTATAAGTAACAACCACACAGAGTCAGCAAGCGGAAAGTAAAGTGCAGAAAAGTAAAGGGGGGCCGGAAATACAAGCCCAACTGTAAAGTACAACTGAAAAGTAAAGTACAGCAACTGAAGAAAAGACGGCGGCCTCGTGTCGTCCACTGGCAATCCCACCTGAAGGGTGGGTACAGATAGCCTCCAGGCTCCTCGGGTCCCACGTCCGCTCCGAGCACGTCCCGCCCAGTGGTCCACCTCCAGGTACCGTCCTGCTCCACGCCCAACCGTGATCAGCGCTGTCCGTCGTCTGCAACCAACACAACAAGGTGCGGGCATAGCCCGTGCAGGGGTGAGTACAACTACTCAGTAAGGACCCCGAGACCCCCGAAGGTCTCCCGAAATCCACAAAGGATATAGCACAAAAGAAAGATGCAATCACGAAGTAACATCTGACTCGACTTAGGTATATGCCCATACATTTACCTAAGTCCCCAATTCTAGCTCTGCTCACGAGCTCAAGAACAACTCAATCCACAAAGGAAAGCAAGACTCAAATCCACAAGGAGAGTAAACAGTAAATCCACAAAGGATAGTTCAACACAATCCACAAAGGAGAGTAACATAAGATTCAGCTCAACCAGGTATACTTTTTCAGATGACGTCAAAGATGATCACTGATCCATCTAAGTCGTCGGACCCACGAAGGATCGATAGGTACTAACCCCCGCAGAAGACCCACACAGGATCGGGCTCACACAGAACCTGTAGGCAGTGGCTCACACAGAACCGGTAGTAAGGACCCACAAAGGATCGGGCTCACACAGAACCTGAAGGCAGTGGCTCACACAGAACCAGTAGCACTGATCCACGTAGGATCGCTGAGTGCAGTAGTCGACGCAGTCCACTGAGGATCTCTGCACAGTCGTCGTCGCAGTCCACGGAGGATCTCTGCTCTGCCGTCGTCGCAGTCCACGGAGGATCTCTGCTCTGTCGTCGCCGCAGTCCACTGAGGATCTCTGCTCTGCCGTCGCCGCAGTCCACGGAGGATCTCTGCTCTGCCGTCGCCGCAGTCCACGGAGGATCTCTGCTCTGCCGTCGCCGCAGTCCACGGAGGATCTCTGCTCTGTCGTCGAAGTCACAGCCAGCGCTAGGGTTCCCGCACGTAGCGAGCTCGTTTAGGAGGGTCCGCTCCACGAGCCGAGGGGCTGATACATCAACTGACACGTAGTCCGAAGTTGATGTATCCAAAAGTTCCGTATCGACAACAGGATCTCAACGCAACAGACGGCGCGTCAATCGGACGCCCGGTCTGAGAGTTATTGGCATTTTCGTCCCAGGGGCCCGGTTGGTTTTTAGGGCAAAACCAACCCGACCGTACTCCGCCTGTATCCGATCCTCGGGCGGAGTATGCCAAAAGTTCCGTCTCACTTAGAGGAAACTACCACAGCTGACGGTACGTCGTTCGGACGTCCGTAGCTCAAGTTATGAGCGTTTCCGCTCCAAGGGCCCGGTTGGTTTCGTGTACGAACCAACCCGGCCGAACCCAAAGTCTTCCGAAACCTTGAGTATAATATACCGAAACGACCGTCTCGATCCAAGGATCGTGTAGCCGCTGACGGTTCGTCAATCGGAGGTCCCAAGCCCAAGATATGGGCGAAAGACCGAAGTGGGCCCGAAACGGGGGTTCTGGGCCCGGGGCGACCCGGCCCGAACCCCCCCCCCCCCCCCCTGGGTCGGCCGAACCGGGTCGGCCCGAACCGGGTCGGCTCGACCCGGCCCGACCCGGCTAGGCCGGGTCCGGTCCGGCCTGGGCGCGGCCCGGCCGACCGGACCGGCCGGCTCGGTCTTCGGCCGAGCGGCCGAAGAGCCGCCGCGGGTCAAACCCGCGGCTTTGGGAGAAGCGCGGCCCGCGCGGGCCGCGTGCTGGTGGCCGGACCGCGGACGCGGTCCGGCGGTTCGCCGCCGCCGCGGGCCGCCGGAGATGCTCCGGTGGCCCGATTTCTTTCCCGTCTGCGCCGTTGCTCCTCCCGGGGGACGATCTTCACTGCGGAATCAACAAATGGCCCTTGCGTCGTGCTTTTTCCGTCGCCCGCCAAATCCGCACAAAAAGGAAGATCGGCGGAGAGTTGCCGGGTCTTGTTCGTTAGACTCGCACCCTCCGCGTTAGTCAAAATCAACGGGAGAAACAAGAAAGAAACCAATCAACAATTTTAAATAAATTAAGATTGTTTCGTGATCGGGTTCTTTATTTCAAAAGAATAAACACGGGATTTAAAAAGAAATCCAACAACCCTTACCTCGCAGCTGTCGTCGTCGTCGGACGAGAGGTCGTCGCGGAATCGCTCGTCGCGGAAGAAAGAGATCGTCGCGTCGTCGCGGTATCGGGCGTCGCATCGCCAATCTCCGGATCAAGAACAAACGGATTTAATTAATTAAATCCGTTGTTATTGAAATTTAAAAAGGGAGAAATAAAAGATTCGATTCTCACCTTTGTTGCCGAACGAGGGTCGGCCGCGGAAGAAGAGGCGTCGCCGAAGAATGTCGCGGGTAGATCTCGTCGACGTCGCAGATCTTGGTGTGCGTCGTCGAATTCCGGTCGCCGGCGTTCTTCGCGTTCTTCGCGTTCTTCGCGTTCTTCGCGTTCTTCGCGGAGAGGGTGGAGGCTCAGAGGAATTGCACAACGATAGCAATCCTCCAAAATAGACAAGTTGTCTATTTTATTATTTTGCCAACAAACGCAAAACGCGTAAGTAACGACCCATTTAATTCGTTGAATTAATTCAACGAGCGAAACAACCCATTTAATTCACGAAAGAAACAGCCCATTTAATTCACGAAAGAAACCGCCCAATTAAATGGTCTGTTAAGAATTAAAGAAACGCGTCGGTTGACTTTTCAGTTTCTTTGACGGGTTTTCGCGGGTGCGTTACTTAGCGAAAGAAACGGCGGGGCTCGTGCGGGCCCCACCTCACAAATATCCTACCAAGGGGGTAGGATATTTCTGGATAGCATCCTATCCAGTTCAACACAGTTCAAGCCGCCTTTAAGTGGCTTCAAGTGGCTTCCAAGCAGCTTAAGTGAAATAAAATAAAGTTGTCGCACAAACTTTATTTTATTTCTGACTTAAAGCCGCAAAATTTAAAAAAACACTTCTGAGCAAACGCAACTCCGGAAGAGGCGTTTCTAAGCAAATACCGGCGCTGCGATTTCATCGGTGCCCTCAGAATTTGATTCCGGGCACCGGTTCAAAAGATAGAAAAACCCGCTCGTCCGTTCACTGAACGTACCCGAGCCAAACTTCGGAAATTGATTCCGGGCACACCGGGCCTCGGAATCAGGTGCCGTCTGAAGCTGCGCTCTTGAAAAATTCCAAAGAAAATTAAGGAAAAAAAAATTTTCCTTGAAATTTGCGGGTCTTTACATTACTCCCACCTCAGGGCTTTACGTCCCCGTAAAGATACATCAAAAACTAGGGGAACAAAAGGGGGTACTGAGCACGCATCTGAGCCTCCCGCTCCCAAGTGCTCTCCTGGAGGTTCCCGTGCTGCCATCTGACGCGCACAAGAGGAATCGACCGCCCACGTAGGACCCGCTCCTGTCGATCCTCGATCTCCACTGGGACCTCCGCAAAAGTCGCCCCATCGTCCACGTCCAGCTCCCCAAAGTCGATGATGTGCGTCGGGTCGTGCACATATCTCCTCAGCTGAGACACGTGAAAGACGTCGTGCACCCGGTGCAACTGAGGTGGTAGAGCCAGGCGATAAGCCACCTCTCCTATCCTGCTGAGGACCTGGAAAGGCCCGATGAAGCGTGGAGACAACTTGCCGCCTCGGCCAAATCTCCGTAAACCACATCGAGGTGAGACACGCAAAAAGACATGGTCGCCATCCTCGAACTCTAGTGGCCTCCGCCTCCTGTCAGCATATGACTTCTGCCGGCTCTGAGCTGTCCTCATCCTCTCCTGGATGATCTGGACCTTCTTTGTCGTGGCTCGGACCATCTCTGGTCCCACGAGTGCTGACTCCCCAGGGTCTGTCCAGCACAACGGTGATCTGCAGGGTCTGTCGTACGACGCCTCGTATGGTGCCATCCCGATGGTGGAGTGGTAGCTGTTGTTGTACGCGAACTCCACCAAGGGTAGGTGGTCCTCCCAGCTGCGACCAAAGTCGAGAACACATGCACGGAGCATGTCCTCGAGTGTCTGTATGGTCCTCTCCGTCTGACCATCCGTCTGAGGGTGGAAGGCTGTGCTCAGATGGAGCCGCGTCCCGAACGCCTCCTGCAACCCCTTCCAAAGCCGGGAAGTGAAACGAGCATCTCGATCAGAGACGATAGATGATGGCACACCGTGAAGCCGTATGATCTCCTGGACGTAAATACGTCCCAAGCTCTCCACTGAGCCCTGCTCTCTGATGGGTAAGAAGTGTGCCGACTTGGTGAGTCGGTCGACAATCACCCAAATGGAGTCGTGACCTCTGGAAGTGCGTGGAAGTCCAGTCACGAAGTCCATAGATATGCCGTCCCACTTCCACTCCGGGACCTCCAAGGGCTGTACCAAGCCTGCTGGTACCTGATGCTCTGCCTTCACCTGCTGGCAGGTGAGGCATCGTGAAACGAACTCTGCCACAGCTTTCTTCATTCCCGGCCACCAGTGCTGTCGTCTGAGATCCTGGTACATCTTCGCCACTCCGGGATGTACCGCCAAGGGAGAAGTGTGAAACTCTCTCAGCACCTCCTCTCGTAAAGCGACTGGTACGAAGGTACGTCCTCTGAAAAGGATGTCGTGCTCTGCTCCAAGGGAGAAACCATCAGGCGCCTGACCTGAGGATATCAGTGCACGCCGGGTCTCACAGTCAGCGTCCCCACGCTGAGCCTCTCTAACCCGCTGTAGAAGTGGAGGAGAGACTGTGAGAGACTGAAGAAAGGCTGCTCCGTCTCTATCCACGAAGGATATCTGTAAGGAGGCTAGCTGCTCTGTCGCCTCCTCAAGTAGCTGAATGCCCGTCCTCCTGCTGAGGGCATCGGCTACCACGTTCCCCTTCCCAGGAGTATAGACTATCTCAAAGTCATAGTCCTGGAGGAACTCAAGCCATCTCCGTTGTCTCAGGTTCAGGTCCTTCTGAGAGAAGATATACCTGAGACTCTGGTGGTCAGAAAAGACTGTGAAGCGCTCGCCCATCAGATAGTTCCGCCAAGTCTTCAGAGCGAAGACCACTGCTGCTAACTCCAGGTCATGAGTGGCGTAGTTCTGCTCATGCGGCCTCAACTGACGTGATCCGTAGGCGATCATGGCCCGCTCCTGCATCATGACGCACCCGAGTCCAGTCCCTGATGCATCGCAGTAAACTACGTACCCAACTCCCTCCTCAGGCAACCTCAAGATAGGTGCGCTGGTCAATCTCTGTCTCAGCTCCTGGAAGCTCTGCTGACATCTGTCTGACCACACGAAGGGTTTCCCCTTCTTCGTCAACGCTGAGAGTGGTGCCGCAACTCTGGAGAAGTCTGGCACGAATCTCCGATAGTATCCTGCTAGGCCCAAGAAGCTCCGCACCTCTGTCACGCTCCTGGGTGGCTCCCAAGCTAGCACTGCCTCGATCTTCGCGGGATCCACTGCAACTCCCGCCTCAGAGATGACGTGTCCCAAGAAATGGACCTCAC
This sequence comes from Viscum album, assembly GCA_963277665.1. Lineage (NCBI taxonomy): Eukaryota > Viridiplantae > Streptophyta > Magnoliopsida > Santalales > Viscaceae > Viscum > Viscum album. The sequence continues at coordinate 131,383,507 of OY728163.1, forward strand.
GTAACCAGAACTGGCATTTTGAGAGCTTGCCATAAAGCTGGTGCTCTCGGAGCGTGTCTAGCACAACTCGCAGGTGGTAGGCATGCTCCTCCTCAGTCGTCGAGTATACCAAAATGTCGTCAATGAAGACAACGACAAATCGGTCGAGGTATGGCTGGAAGATCCTGTTCATGAGGCTCATGAACACTGCTGGAGCATTGGTTACGCCGAACGACATAACCAAGAACTCATAATGGCCATACCGACACCTGAAGGCCGTCTTCTGCACGTCCTCGTCTCGAACTCTGAGCTGATGATAGCCTGACCGGAGGTCTATCTTCGAGAACCACTGCGCTCCCTTGAGCTGATCGAAGAGGTCATCAATCTGTGGCAGCGGATACTTGTTCCTCACTGTCACCTGGTTCAGGCGACGATAGTCGACACACAGTCGCAAGCTCCCATCCGCCTTCTTGGCGAACAAAATCGGGGAAGCCCAGGGTGAAACACTGGGTCGGATAAACCCCTTGCTCTGCAAGTCCTCCAACTGTACCCGCAGCTCCCGAAGCTCGGCGGGGGCCATCCGATATGCTGGAGTAGATATCGGGGCTGTCCCGGGGTACAAGTCGATGTAAAAGTCTACCTCTCTACGAGGAGGTAGCCCTGGAACGTCGTCGGGAAAGACGTCCACGTACTGGTCCACCACTGCAGGAAAAGCCGGACTCCGCACGTCCACTGCTCCTAGGATGAGGCTAGCCAACTGATGAGAGATAGGCTGCACTCTCCTCCGTGGAAGTCCATCCTGTGCTGCAAAGGTTCCCTTCTCGCCGGTGAAGGTAAACCTGCTCCCGTCGGTGCGAACACATCGCACCTTACGCCTAAAACAGTCGATCTGGGCATGAACCGTGGATAGCCAATCCATGCCCAAGATGACGTCGTAAGGCCTCGACGCCGCTACAAGGAGATCCCAGCCGAAGCTCTCGCCTCCTAGAGTAAGCTCACACTGCCGGCACCAGTGCGTAATCGTCGAGTCTGCTCCCGTAGGAGTCTCTAGCCGTAAGGATCGAGCCAACGGCTCAGTCGGAATCTCCGAGCTCCGAACAAGGGCAGAGGCTATGAAAGAGTGACTCACTCCTGTGTCTATAAGTACTGCAGCAAGGGTGGAATAGACACAGATCGTACCTCGAATCATCTCTGGCATGTCGGGGTCGTAGGCCTCCACTACCTGGAGCTGGGCCTGTCCCTGCCCGCCAGCTCCCTGTGGTCGAGGTGGCCCTCCTGGTGGTGGTGGGGGTAGAGCCTGGAAGCGTCGCCCACCACCCGCTGCTCGGCCAGCTCCTCTGCCTTGTCCGCCTCCTCCCTGCGGACCGCCACGGTCGACCCTCTGCCTCTGCCTGGGTGGCCCCTCCACCGTCTGCTGCTCCTCTGATCGGCGGGTCGGGCAGTCACGAGCCATGTGACCCTGCCCGCCGCAGGAGTAGCATAGCCTGCCTCTCGGAAGGCTGGAACTCCGCTGTGTGCCCCGTACTGCTGAGCCGGTGTCCTGAGGCCGTCTGCGTGGGGGTCTGGTCTGCCTGGACCCGAGAGTCATCCGTCGGCTACCTGCTGCCGAAGACTCAGCTACCTGTCGCCCTGCGCTAGGTCTCGCCGCTGAAGAAGGCTCTGCCAGGAAGCTCTCGATCAGGAGGGCTCGCTCCAGCACTCCCGCCTGGGTCGGAATGCTGAGGGAGATCAGCGACGCCCGAATCTCCTGTCGCAAGCCCTGCTCGAAGGTCCGGGCCCGGATGAAGGGGTCCCGTACCATGTCGGTCGAGTAACGAGATAGGTCCGTGAACCTCGCCGCGTACTGAGCGACCGTCATGCTGCCCTGGCGCAGCTGGAGAAGCTCCTGGATGCGCACCGCTCGGAGGGTGGCCGGGAAGAACTCAGAGCGGAAGAGGCTCTCGAAGTCCGCCCAGAGCAAGGATGCCTCATCGTGAACCTGGAGCATCAAGCTCCACCATCGTCCTGCCGCCGCCTGCAGGAGGCTCGCTGCGAGAATCACCATGAGATCCGCTGGTGTCCTCACTAGCCTGAAGATCCGTACCACCGCCTCTAGCCAGTCCTCGGCGGCCTGGGGGTCCGCCTCACCGCGAAACCTGGGCGGTCGCTGGCTCTGAAACTCATGCAGTGCCCTGAGGCGACGTGCATCGTCAGCGTCTGGTACTGGTAGCATCGGTGGCTCGGCGGGTAAGTCTACCGCCGGTGCCACTGCTGGCAAAGGGCCCTGCACCGAGGCCTCGTCGCTCGGTGGGCTGCCGTCGCGCCCTACACTCGGAACCCTAGCTGGCTGTCGTCGCGGGGCCATCCTGAAAAGGAGAACAAGAGCACCACAGTCAGAACAGTATACCTGGTGAGCTGGCATAAGTAATCACAAGGAAAACTTGAGACTTTCATAAGGCAGATCAGTATACCCGGTGAGCTGACACAAGCAATCACAAAGAAACTTGAAACACACACGCAATAAATGTTTTCATGCATTAGGTCGGAAATCAGGAGTCAGGGTCCTGGTGTACGGATACGTCGGCCGCCGCACCAACACTGGGCTCCCTGAACTGATAACCACACTCAATACACTAAACACTATTGCTTTACAGAGACAGAAAAGACGATCAGAGTCTGCGGTAGAACCGACCACCTCTGATACCAATTTGTCACGACCCGTCCTCGGGGCCCGTGCCGTGACTACCCCAAGCCCGCCTTCCATAGGCCATGGGCTGGAGACTAGCACCAAGGCGTAAATTCCCGGTAAACAGGGAAGGCATTGCCTTTATAAGTAACAACCACACAGAGTCAGCAAGCGGAAAGTAAAGTGCAGAAAAGTAAAGGGGGGCCGGAAATACAAGCCCAACTATAAAGTACAACTGAAAAGTAAAGTACAACAACTGAAGAAAAGACGGCGGCCTCGTGTCGTCCACTGGCAATCCCACCTGAAGGGTGGGTACAGATAGCCTCCAGGCTCCTCGGGTCCCACGTCCGCTCCGAGCACGTCCCGCCCAGTGGTCCACCTCCAGGTACCATCCTGCTCCACGCCCAACCGTGATCAGCGCTGTCCGTCGTCTGCAACCAACACAACAAGGTGCGGGCATAGCCCGTGCAGGGGTGAGTACAACTACTCAGTAAGGACCCCGAGACCCCCGAAGGTCTCCCGAAATCCACAAAGGATATAGCACAAAAGAAAGATGCAATCACGAAGTAACATCTGACTCGACTTAGGTATATGCCCATACATATACCTAAGTCCCCAATTCTAGCTCTGCTCACGATCTCAAGAACAACTCAATCCACAAAGGAAAGCAAGACTCAAATCCACAAGGAGAGTAAACAGTAAATCCACAAAGGATAGTTCAACACAATCCACAAAGGAGAGTAACATAAGATTCAGCTCAACCAGGTATACTTTTTCAGATGACGTCAAAGATGATCACTGATCCATCTAAGTCGTCGGACCCACGAAGGATCGATAGGTACTAACCCCCGCAGAAGACCCACACAGGATCGGGCTCACACAGAACCTGTAGGCAGTGGCTCACACAGAACCGGTAGTAAGGACCCACAAAGGATCGGGCTCACACAGAACCTGAAGGCAGTGGCTCACACAGAACCAGTAGCACTGATCCACGTAGGATCGCTGAGTGCAGTAGTCGACGCAGTCCACTGAGGATCTATGCACAGTCGTCGTCGCAGTCCACGGAGGATCTCTGCTCTGCCGTCGTCGCAGTCCACGGAGGATCTCTGCTCTTCCGTCGCCGCAGTCCACGGAGGATCTCTGCTCTGCCGTCGCCGCAGTCCACGGAGGATCTCTGCTCTGCCGTCGCCGCAGTCCACGGAGGATCTCTGCTCTGTCGTCGAAGTCACAGCCAGCGCTAGGGTTCCCGCACGTAGCGAGCTCGTTTAGGAGGGTCCGCTCCACGAGCCGAGGGGCTGATACATCAACTGACACGTAGTCCGAAGTTGATGTATCCAAAAGTTCCGTATCGACAACAGGATCTCAACGCAACAGACGGCGCGTCAATCGGACGCCCGGTCTGAGAGTTATTGGCATTTTCGTCCCAGGGGCCCGGTTGGTTTTTAGGGCAAAACCAACCCGACCGTACTCCGCCTGTATCCGATCCTCGGGCGGAGTATGCCAAAAGTTCCGTCTCACTTAGAGGAAACTACCACAGCTGACGGTACATCGTTCGGACGTCCGTAGCTCAAGTTATGAGCGTTTCCGCTCCGAGGGCCCGGTTGGTTTCGTGTACGAACCAACCCGGCCGAACCCAAAGTCTTCCGAAACCTTGAGTATAATATACCGAAACGACCGTCTCGATCCAAGGATCGTGTAGCCGCTGACGGTTCGTCAATCGGAGGTCCCAGGCCCAAGATATGGGCGAAAGACCGAAGTGGGCCCGAAACGGGGGTTCTGGGCCCGGGGCGACCCGGCCCGAACCCCCCCCCCCCCCCTGGGTCGGTCGAACCGGGTCGGCTCGACCCGGCCCGACCCGGCTAGGCCGGGTCCGGTCCGGCCTGGGCGCGGCCCGGCCGACCGGACCGGCCGGCTCGGTCTTCGGCCGAGCGGCCGAAGAGCCGCCGTGGGTCAAACCCGCGGCTTTGGGAGAAGCGCGGCCCGCGCGGGCCGCGTGCTGGTGGCCGGACCGCGGACGCGGTCCGGCGGTTCGCCGCCGCCGCGGCTCGGCCGCGGCGGACTCCTCCGGCGGCGCGCCGGGCGCCGCCGCCTCCGGTCGCCGGCGCCGCCGCGCCGGCGACCCGCGCCGCCGTCTCCTTCCGCGGGCCGCCGGAGATGCTCCGGTGGCCCGATTTCTTTCCCGTCTGCGCCGTTGCTCCTCCCGGGGGACGATCTTCACTGCGGAATCAACAAATGGCCCTTGCGTCGTGCTTTTGCCGTCGCCCGCCAAATCCGCACAAAAAGGAAGATCGGCGGAGGGTTGCCGGGTCTTGTTCGTTAGACTCGCACCCTCCGCGTTAGTCAAAATCAACGGGAGAAACAAGAAAGAAACCAATCAACAATTTTAAATAAATTAAGATTGTTTCGTGATCGGGTTCTTTATTTCAAAAGAATAAACACGGGATTTAAAAAGAAATCCAACAACCCTTACCTCGCAGCTGTCGTCGTCGTCGGACGAGAGGTCGTCGCGGAATCGCTCGTCGCGGAAGAAAGAGATCGTCGCGTCGTCGCGGTATCGGGCGTCGCGTCGCCAATCTCCGGATCAAGAACAAACGGATTTAATTAATTAAATCCGTTGTTATTGAAATTTAAAAATGGAGAAATAAAAGATTCGATTCTCACCTTTGTTGCCGAACGAGGGTCGGCCGCGGAAGAAGAGGCGTCGCCGAAGAATGTCGCGGGTAGATCTCGTCGACGTCGCAGATCTTGGTGTGCGTCGTCGAATTCCGGTCGCCGGCGTTCTTCGCGTTCTTCGCGTTCTTCGCGTTCTTCGCGTTCTTCGTGGAGAGGGTGGAGGCTCAGAGGAATTGCACAACGATAGCAATCCTCCAAAATAGACAAGTTGTCTATTTTATTATTTTGCCAACAAACGCAAAACGCGTAAGTAACGACCCATTTAATTCGTTGAATTAATTCAACGAGCGAAACAGCCCATTTAATTCACGAAAGAAACAGCCCATTTAATTCACGAAAGAAACCTCCCAATTAAATGGTCTGTTAAGAATTAAAGAAACGCGTCGGTTGACTTTTCAGTTTCTTTGACGGGTTTTCGCGGGTGCGTTACTTAGCGAAAGAAACGGCGGGGCTCGTGCGGGCCCCACCTCACAAATATCCTACCAAGGGGGTAGGATATTTCTAGATAGCATCCTATCCAGTTCAACACAGTTCAAGCCGCCTTTAAGTGGCTTCAAGTGGCTTCCAAGCAGCTTAAGTGAAATAAAATAAAGTTGTCACACAAACTTTATTTTATTTCTGACTTAAAGCCGCAAAATTTAAAAAAACACGTCTGAGCAAACGCAACTCCGGAAGAGGCGTTTCTAAGCAAATACCGGCGCTGCGATTTCATCGGTGCCCTCAGAATTTGATTCCGGGCACCGGTTCAAAAGATAGAAAAACCCGCTCGTCCGTTCACTGAACGTACCTGAGCCAAACATCGGAAATTGATTCCGGGCACACCGGGCCTCGGAATCAGGTGCCGTCTGAAGCTGCGCTCTTGAAAAATTCCAAAGAAAATTAAGAAAAAAAAAATTCCCTTGAAATTTGCGGGTCTTTACAGAGAAGAAATAAATAGAGGTAAGACATTGAGTAATCCAATAGGTGAATTCTTCCACTTCCTATTTCCATTTTAGACAATTAAATTTTAAATATATAATGGATGTAAATGATCGAATTAAAAAAGGATTTTGTGAACTCACCTCAAAATTCAAATAACTTTAAAATAAGTACAACCATTTTGTTAATGATAAGGATCCCTTTTCATAGAAAATAAGAAATTTAAAAATAAAAATGAGTGGGAAAGTTATTTTTTCTTGAAAAATAATGATTATCAAAATAAAAAAAATTAATGTTTTGTTAAAATAAAATGAAGGTTTAAAAATGGATTCAGATATAATAAAAGAAAAAATCGGTTTGTCTAAATGAATAAATCAACATTAAGAAATTAAAAAATTTATAAAATTAATCAAAAATGATATTTCTCTATTCACCAAATGTGAGAGAAAACTAAATTTGATTTTTGGTTTCCAATGACATAGGAAATGAACTAATGGGTTTGGTTTTCCAAAAAAGTCTATCACCTCAAAAAGTACTACCACTTTTATAAAAGGGTTCTCTCAATATAATTGTTTCAATTACTATTGAAAACTAGGAATATCATTTCAGAATGTGATTGAAAAAATGCTCAGTTTAGAAGGAATAATCTAGTAATCGTTCTTTAAACATTCATTCTATAAAAAATCAAATAATGTATGGGTTTCAAAATCTCTCTTAGCAAAAATTTTTGTACCCAAAATTTGGGAACCAAAATATAGTTGCTTAAAATTCTTTTTTCAGGAAGAATGCCTCAAAATAAATACTTTAGGAGCTACATGGTATATACATTGTGGGTTCTTGAGTCATATGTGTGGGGACTACACTGAGTTCAACCACCTTGAGGAGGTTTATAGTGCGCATGTAACCTTTGGAAACAACTCAAATTGTTAGATCTTTAGTATATGTACCATTGGATTTTAAAACTATTATTTTAATGAAGACGTTTTATATGTTGATCTTTTGAATCATAACTTACTTTTCATTAATAAATTATGTGATAGTGGTTTAAATATTAATTTTAAAATGATGCTTGTAAATTATTTTATTCTAATAGAATGAATTTATTTTTCAGAAACAATATTTAAAAATTATTAGGTTATTAATTTGAGATCCCTCATAATTAGAAATGTTAATTTCCTAAGAGCTCAAGATAGTGGTATATGGCTATGGAATAGATGTATTGGTCATTTTAACACTCACTCACTAGTAAAACTTACCCAGAAACACTTAGTATGAGATTTTCCAAAATTTCATTTCAAAAATAGAATTATGTTTGAACCATGATAACTTTTTAAATGATACAAGTCGCCCTTCAAGTATAAAAAGGAAATTTTTACCTATAAATCCATTGAAATTATACACCTATATATTTTTGTTTCAACCCAAGTGGAAAGTATAAGAGGTAAATATTACTCATTTGTAATTATCGAGGATTATAAAAGATTTAATTGGATTTATTTATTATTAAATAAATGTTAGGATTGTTATGTATTAATTAAATATTACAACAAGGTTAAAATTTAAAAAGGTTATATGATCATTATCATTAATATTGATCAAGGGGGAATTAAAAAAGGGTATTATGAATATCTTTTCATTTCACAAGGTTACCACCATTCCTTTTCTGCTCTTAGAACTCCCCTAAAAACATTGTTGTTGAATGATATAATCAAACATTATAAGAAATTTAACAAACTCTACTCAATGAATTTAAGATCCCTTAATATCTTTGGTTTGAAGTAGTCAATATTACATATTGTACCATTAACCATTTACTTTTAATACCCCTTATTAAAATAACCCCTTATGAGTTATAGAAAAGAAAATTACACATTGTACATTATTTTATGGTTTTTAGTGGTAAATTTTTAATTCTTAACACTAAATAAAATCTTGGTAAAATTGAACCTAAATTGAATGAGGTTATCTTTCTTAGTTATTTTAACTAAATTAAATCAAACCGGTCTTTAAATAAAAGGAACAAACCCATTAAAGATTCAATTCACATCATGTTTGGTGATAATTTTCCAAATCCTCATCCTCAAGTTGATGATGTTAAGGTGGAAAAAGATAATATAACCTTATATAAACTGCATCTTCCTAAAGAAAATGAAGTTAAAAATAAACTTGTCCCTTCATCTAAGGCATGTATTTAATCTAAACAACATCCCCTAAAAAATTCATTGGTGATTTTAAAGTTGGTTCACATAGTATAAGGTTCATTTTAAATGAAGAAGAATATTGTGCTTTTGTTTTACACCTAGAGCCCCAAAATATTGATTATTCAATTAATTATGAAAATTGGATTATTTACATACAGGAATAATTAAATAAATTTACCTATAAAAATGTTTTTACTCTTGTCGAAAGTACTAATGATCATCCTATTACTGGCATAAAATGGGTCTTTAGTAATAAAATGGATGAGAAAGATAATATCACCCATAACAAAGCTAGAATTGTAGCTAAAGGCTATAACTAGTAGGAATTAATTTATTATAGTGATGCCATTTCCTTGGTAACTAGGCTAGAATTCATAATGATCCTTTTGGAATTTTTATCTCATTTAAATTTTATTCTTTTTCAAATGGATATTAAAAGTTCATTTTTAAATGGTTTTATTTAAAATAAAATTATTTATAAAATAACCATGTGTTTATGAGGATTTAAAATTAATAGATCATATTTTCATGTGGACCAATGTAATTTATATATTAAAACAAGACCATCATGGTTGGTATCAATGTTTGATGAAATTTCTTTCAGAAAATGGTTTTGAAATGGGTAAAGCTAATTCAACCTTTTTTTTAAAATAATATTTCAAAGGATCTTTTGATTGATAAAATTTATGTTGATGATGTAAATTTTTTCAATTAGAGAATATCATTTTAATGAATTTTTAGATTTAATGAGTAATGAATTTGAAATTAGTTTTATGGAAGAAATCAAAATTTTCATTGGTTTAAATTTTTTTAAAACTCGGATGGAACATTTCATAAGAAAATTAAATACACTAATTAGATTTTAGAGTGTTTTCCATGGATCAATTTAAGGATATTATTAATCCAATTAATCCTTCTTGTAAAATTACTTTGTATAAATTTAATAAATTACTGGATAATAAGATTTGTAAAGGTAATATTGTGAGTCTTATTTATATTATATCAACCTAGCTAGATATCATGTTTAGTATATTAATTTATGTCTATTTTAAATCTAATCCAAAGAAATCCCACTTAAATACTATCAAAATGGTTTTTAGGTATTTTAAATGACCAAAAAATCATGGTTTATTTTATCAAAAAGACCTATCTTTTTAATATTCAACTTTTTCTTATGTATATTTTAGTGGGTAAAAACTAGATAGGAAGAGTAAAAGTGGTACTTTACACCTACATGAAAAACAATTTGTCTCATGGAGTAGTAAGAAGGAAATTATAGTTACTATTTATATGGTTGTAAAAAAATATTTTGATTTGGGGATTTTTCGTGCCCAAATCATTTGGTTGAAACATACCCTTATATATTATGGCTTAAATTATGATCATGTTTAAATTAAGTGTGACAACACTAGTACAATTTCAATTTATAAAAATCCAATTCAACACGCTGACACAAATCACACTAACTATATGCACCATTTTCTTAAATACCATTTTAAAAATTGGGGATATAATTCTAGATTTTATTTACACTAATCATTAATTAGTTGATATCTTCACTAAAACCCTTATAATATAATATTTTGATTTTTTAAGGGGTGTTTAGGAATGGAATACTTATTATTTACTATTTATGATTATATTGATTTAATTATTTATTGAAATTATGAATCATTTTTAATCTTGAATTTTATTAGAATAATTACTTTTATTTATCTCTTGATTTAGTTGAATTAACTTATTTCAGTCTCTTATATAATTTTTTGTTTTGTTTTTCTCATTCTTTTTAATATATCCCTAGATTCACAGGTTTTATGGTGACACCCTCATAATTTTAAAAAATATGCATAATTTGAGGGGTTTCCACCACTTTTTAGTAAAATGTTCCAACATAGTGTGTCATTTTTAAATTATATTTGATGCATTTGAAATTTAAAGATCCTTATTTAATACAAGGCACATGTTGTGTGAAATTTTTAATTTTCAAAGAAATATTTTCATATCTTGAAATCCTTTTGTTTTGAAATCTATTTTTTATTTAAATCATGGTTTAATATTTCCAATAAAATGATGATTTTTCTCCCACAAAATAACATTAATTATGGTCTTAAAAATATAAAAAACTATTTTTTTAATAAGTATCATTTTATGATTTCATTTACTTTTATTTTTACTAAACCTTTTCTATGATCTTATTTATAATCTCAATTGAGTAGAGGAATTTAGTTGAAAGGGTATGAACTCACTAAATTATTTGTATAGTTATGTATTTATAATTTCAAATGGGAGATATTTTTCTATATAATGACAAAACGTCATGATTTTTTAATATAAGAATTGTAAAAAATTGTGATTTTATATTTTTGATAATCATAATGGAATATAATATCTTAGAAATAACATTACATTTATATTTTTTCTATTTAAAATAAAAAACTGGGAGAAAATTTTAAAAATGAAAAATTGGGAGATAGTTTTTCAAATGAAATCATTTAAATTTTTTAAAAAACATAAATAAAATTATATTATTTTTAACATTGAACATGGTTTTAAAATTTTTGGGTGAATTTCATTATGAAATATTGAAATTAATTTTAGTCATATTTATAAATAATTAATTATTCTTACCTTTGTATTATTTGTTTAATATGAATTTTTTATCATTAAAAAATATGAGGATGTTGTGAATTTCTCTCTCCAAGGTCATTTCGAATTATAACAAGCAGACTTTTGTTTTTATAATATTTTCCCTTGATGAATTTTAGAATTTTGTTATTAAAAACATTATGAAGGTTTAGATCATTAATAGACCATAAGAGGAGTAACAAGGCCATGTTTAGAGGCATCCACTAATAGGTACCAGTAGTTATACAGTGGGTACCACTAGATGGTTGATAGAATCGGGTTAGAAAACTCATTCCATTCAAGTTTCACTGGAAAGCTGGTGGTACCCAATGGCAAATCAGTGTCCCCTGAACATATTAAAAATTTATCCATTGCAGGTAGCCCCAAAATGATTTAACTTAAATCCAAACGATTGTATATGGATATGAGAGGTTTCAGAACACTTTTAGACCCCCCCCCCTAGAGGCTATAAATATATATCCTCAGATAATTTTAAGGATATGGTTACTTTGAGAATCATTATTAAGCTCATTATGATTCATTTTCACATTATCAAGCTCTCTTAATCTTATTTCTATTTTTCACCCATAATTTTCTTATTGCAATCTTGTTGTGAGTCAGTGATTACGATTCATTGGGATTACATGTAGAAAGTATCTCTTGTTTTTATTTTGTTTCATTCTAACCCCTCAAATAAAGAGTGTATCTGGTTCTTTCTTAGCCTTAAAGAAAGGGGTGATTGGGTTCCTATCCAAAAACATTAAAAGGCTCGTCATGTTTAGGTTTTCATGGTAGAATCACTAAAAACCGATTGTTTTACATCTTACAATATGTTTCATGATACATGTACCCAAAATAAAGGTTTGGGTTTCTTGTTACAATAATTTAAAATAAATTTTTAAACCAAATCTACTCAATGATAATAGAGGGGATTTGAAATAGGGATCCCCTATGGATTATTTCCAAGAAACTTTAATAATTTTTTGTACTTTATATTTTTTATTTTTTATTTTCATTGTCATGTAACTATTTATTTTTAGTTATCACTTAAATAATTTTTAATTATATTAAAATTTGTTTTTATTTATAAATTGTTTTTAAAAGGAAATTCACACCCCCTTCCATCCTTACATGAACCAAAATCCTTTTTCTTTGATTTCATCCTTATGTATAGCTTGAGGGTCACGATTGAGGTAGTTGGGTACCTCAAATATTATATTCTCTTAACGGCCTTCATTCGATTGATGTAATCTATGTGGTTTCATAATATATTCCTCTTCATTTGGATAAACTAATGGAATTAGGTTTCATTTTGATTTTACATTATGTTTTTTAGTTTTTATAAATATGTATTTTAATCCCCACAATCACCCAAAAATTTGGCTAAGTCTTGAATAGACAACCTGAAGTAAATTCAAGGTCAGTAGGTTTGAATGTGTCGTTATTCTAGGGGTGTAGTCAATCTTATGGTATTTTAAACTTTACTTGTGGTCAATTCAGAATCATTGTACATACACTTCAACACTTTTTTTGAAATTCCATTTACGGTTGGTCAGATGACATATTGAATTTATTTGGCACATCAATTTGAGGATAAACATGAAACAACTTCAAAACATTGCATAATTTTCTCACATTATTAGTTAATTTTATTTTTTTTGGCATATTTAAAAATTTCTATCATTCATATTTTCTTTATGTGGCAGTCCCTAAATTGTCAATTATGATGCCCTTATAGTCGCATTGACTCTTGTGGTTGATTGGTATCAACACGTTGTCGCTCTATCCCTTTTTCAAATTTTCAACATAGTAAATAAGATGGAATGTTCGTTATAGATTTCATCTTGTTGTTTCATATCTTCCATGGTCAGTTGAGAGTTATGGTTGATCATCCATAAGTTTCAACATGTGGTCAATTAGTACTTTAAAAATTTTCAACTTCTAATCTATTCATCAAGAAAATATAATTGACTATAGGATTTGATCTAGTTCATTCTAGAATCGAATAAAATAATTAAATCATATGAAATTTCTTTTAAACAATGAAATGCAATTCTATAAATCAATGTACGGATTATCCATTAAATAAAAATATGAATAAAAACACTTAAAATTTATTTTTAAATCGATTTATAATTTAATTACAAATTTCCCAAAAGTGATAAATATTAATGATTTTATAGGGTTTTATTAGTATTAGGGGAATAATTTCCTATAAAAAGAAAATAAAAATTATTAAAATATTTTCTTGCATCAATTTTCTTACAGGTTAGATTCATGGTACCTCCATTCTGTAAAAATTAAACCTTTCCATTACCCTTAATATGCAATAATCCTAAAAATCACTTTTAATGGTTATACCAAAAACAGTCATAATTTTCAATGGTTGTAATACCCAATGGTCATATTGTTCAATAGATGTATTAATGAATTCTTATATTTACTCATAGTTCATCTATATTTATCCAAACCAATCCCCTAAATAAAACCATTCATAAATATTTAAATTCAATGGATTGTATTATTTTTATTCTATACTAGTATTATTTTATCCATGATGTTTGTTAGAGAATATGGGCCAATAGGCATTAAAATTTTACTTCCATTATTCATTATTTTCTATTATCCATTATTATCTGTAAAAGTATTAGTAAATGTGTATCTTTAATTTTAATACATTACATTGTAATAAAATGGGTTCATTATTTCTAAAATTTTCTCAGGTATTATAGTAAATCACTTTTTTCACTAAAAAATGGTTAATTCCAATAAAAATATATTATTTTATAAGGGATATCCATAGTTAGTTATTGAACCACCCTCTATAACCACGGGATAAGATTATTTCCATTGACCTCTATAAGTAAAACCTCACATGGTTAGTGTCTATAAATAATATTAGCCTAACTAATAGAAAATCAATATAGATCAGGGTATTGAATGGAATAAATTATTATAATAGGAACAAGACACAGAAATTGGGATCCTCATTCACTATTCACATGATCTCAATAGAAGTGGAATACACTTCGTCAAGTTCCAATGAAAACTCCCCCAATAATAATTCTCCTAATGAGAAATTAATAGAAGAAATGAAATAATTTTAGACTAGATAGAAAGATCAATCATTCACTTTTCATGATCTGTAGGAATTACATCCTAATGGTGCTTTTCTTACCTTTGGAATTATGTTCCATGAAACTTATTGATGATCTAAAACATGTGAATTTGGGTATTTATAAAGATCGTAGGCCCATGTTAATCAGTGTGGTCATCACCACTATAGAACAAAGATAATGGATTGTATCCTTCAAGAAATATAGAATTTTTTTTCCTATAATTACATATAGATTATTGTAGAGACCCGAAGCTTGACGTACATGGACATTACATTACTTTTGTGGAATACTTAGTACATAACAAAAATAGACACACAAACACCGTAATAGTTTAGTGTCTTTGGAAACTCGGAATATAATCTTCTAATCGTGGTGAAAGATCTTCAACATCTCCCATAAATATCTTCCCATTTTTTCTTACCTAAAACCTTTCTTTATATCCTGGGGAAAAGAAAACAAAAAAGGGGTGAGCTCAAATGCCCAGTAAGGGTAAACATAGAGAACATAAAACAATCCATAAAAATTTGAATGCAAAAACTTGAACATAAAATCTAAACATCAAAATCTTGAGCAAAGACATGAATCTTGGAAGTACGTAAGGCATATATCATAAGGGAACATCAATCATGATAAAATATCATGGGAATAAAACATGTAGTTTTGGAAACCATTGTCACATGTTATGATTTCAATAGTATCCAAGGCATTACTGCCAAGACCATCTTAGTGAAAAAATTACCTTTCTGAATCGAGTTCACTACTCGTTTTAGTCCTGTAACACTGAACTGCATTAACTTACCATTATATCCATGTATATTTCATGAGATATTAATATTTACCCAATTCATTCTAGGGAGATATAGGTCCCACCCATCTCATAATGAAATCATTCTTACTTGTGCCATAGAATAAACATAAAACATTCATCATAACCCAAAGAATAAAATGGGTTTCATAAACATCATCCCATCATCTCATAATCCATATAAAACAAATGGACAGTTCATCATAAGAAAATTGAAACCATATAAATCATAGAGACATTAAACTTGAAACATACACATATGAAATAATGTCATCTTAGATGGAAAATGGTTTTGATAAAACATTTGAAATGAATTCTTGAGGAAAATATCCAATCTTATTCAAAATCATTTTCTTTTCACAAAATTCCATGCACTTTTTAAGATAAAAGTACTTTGTTGAAAATTTTCATAAAATATTTTAGAGTAAGCTTCATCAAAATAAGGCGTTATGAAACCGTAAAAATCCATTCATGACGTATAAGTTAAAAATAACATTCTTCTCGTACATTTGTTGGAAAAGTCAAAAAGTACCTCATATGGTAATAAAAAAAATATTCCTTACATACCATGTAGTAAAAGTAAAAAATGAGAAAAAATGACTTTAAACATACATGAAAACATTTTTATAAAACTTGGACATGGATGATAAATATTACCCCAGTAAATACTTACGTATAAGCAATCTCGGATAGAAAACAATTGAGATTGCAACATTATCCCTTACCTTAAGTCTGATATACTTTGTACATTTCTGAACCTCCTGTATAATGATTTAAATAATTTCATTGACTTATTACAGAATCATATTCATTTTTATGATATCATATATGGTTCACTTAGGTCTTTATATTACCCGTTCTTCTGTAACTTTGATGTTAAAGCAGTGTTTTGGGTTAAATCATTTTATTTATCGTACATGTTTAGACTTGTTGTTCTTGATATTATTACTTATATCCTGATTTAATTAATTCCATAATGCAAAACATGATTTATATATAATATATATTTCAGTATATACATATATATATATATATCATATATCGATTAAATGGAATGAAATACACCGTTCATGGAGACGGTAGGCCGTACGTACGCATGAACGTTGTTTTCGTTTCCTTATTGAATTGAATAAAATTAAGTAGATGAAATACATATATATACAAATAAATCCAGTATAATTATTATGTCATATATTTCATGATTACTTATTATATATACTTTATAATCATTCATGAATGGTTAACATGGAGAATGAATCTCATCGCGTCGTGGAGACGGTAGTCCGTACGTATGCACGAGCGATGATATCATTCCCATGATCGTGGAATTTTATTGAAGTGTATGTATAATATTATAGAATCAATATCACTTTACAATAACCATATATTGTTATTTATTTACACCATTATACCCATCCATGTAAGGTGGTGGTGTAAAAACTGATTACACCACGGCGTGGAGACGATATTCCGTACGTACGCACGCGCGGTGATTTCATTTTCCGTAGGATGGATAGATGGTGAAATAGGGTTGTTTAATAATTATAACAAAATATCAGTATATGAGTGATACTGATGTTATTACTTCATAATTAAACAACTAAAGAAGAAGAAGTGGAACAAGAAATAAAGATGAAAGAATCGATAATGGACATTACCTCTTCTTTGAAGCGGCTCTTTGAGACCTCATTTTACGGCACTAAAATTGGTCTTTGAAGAATACCAGGACCTCTAGGATGTTTCTAGGGAAGTGGAGAAAAGGATTTGGCTGGGGTTGGCTGAGCTTGAAGGCTCAAAGTGGTGTGAGGAAGAGAGGGAGGAGGTTCCCTTTTATAAGGGAGGAGAGGGGCACCTTTGGAAAAACTAAAAGTATTATTTTATTATAAAGTCATATTCAGTTTTTAATAGCTCAAAATTGAGTTATTTTGAAGCTAAGGTGGGGATGGGTCGACATCCTTTCATCCAATAGAATTTAGACAATTTTAGGTTTCTATTTTAACCTTATTATTTAGATTTAACTTTAAGTTAAATAATTTTTTCTTTTGCCGTGTCTTCTTGTTTTCTTACACTATAAGGTTAATAAAATTACTATAAAAAGACAAAAGAACCCCCATGTTGTTTATTATTAATATATATAAACTTATCTAAGTCATTTTTCCGAACCTTAGATAACAATTAATAATATAATATTTGTTTTAAAAACTATTTTATGTCAATATTGACACTATTTGGTAATCGATTTTTTTGAAAATCATAACAGAGAGATTAGTTCTAACAAAGTTAATTAAATAAATAATAACATGTCATATTAACATATAAAATTATTGTAATTCTTAAAAAGTCTCAAATTACATTTATTTGGGTATTTATTACATCAACTATGTCAATATTTCATTAATAATATAATTACTGCATCATCATTGTGTCATAAATAAATTAAATTATTTAAAGACTAAAAATTACAAATAAAATACCATTATGTAGGAAATTATTTTTATCTTTATAATGAATATTTATAGTCTAATTTATCTTATGTATAACCTTATATTAAAAATGATTTAGTTATTAAACTTTGATTTTAACTATTTTAACCCTTCTATAAATAAATTAATAATAAATGTCCTTATCTAATCCAAGTGGGTCTAAATGGTCATATTGTATTCCTAATGTTGTTTTTGGACGAATTAAACTTATCCAATAGAATTAGGACATGTTTTAGGGTAATAATAATATCATTTTTACCCTTAATTACCCTATTTACTTTTAACCGTGGTAAAAAAAGTAAAAAGTTACTATTCACCAAAAATTATTTTTATCTCGTTGAACCAAATTTTAGTCCTTGATATTAACCATGTCTCTCGGATTTTTTAAATTCTACTCACAGAAGTGGTAAAATTATGTTTTATGTGAATTTGAAAATTCTCCTAGGAGGTGGGTAAAAGACGGTGAAAAGTTCAATAAAATTTTTATATATCTAAAATTATTATAAAATGAATCCAATGAATTGCATTGAACTTATATAGGTATTATGTATCAATTTTTACCTAAAATAAATTTAAATAAAATAAATAATTATTTAAATAAAAAGTCGGTTTTTTAATAGTAACCCAGTGTTATCACTATTCATCAAAAATTGAAAGTTTTTAGAAAAATACCAAAAATTCACCCTAGTCTAATTTCGATATTCTGAATCCAAAAATGAAGTCCATTTTGAAAGATAAAATTTATAAAATTTCAAAAATTGGGTATTACTATTCATAACGGCTAGTTTATATAACATATCGTTGTTTAGCGAAACTCGGTATTGCGTACAACACACACTATCATGGAAGGTCGTGATTTCGTGTAATGAAAGCCAAGTTAGAGATGCGTGTTATGAAAGCTCTTTTTGGTGTAGCGTACAACACAAGAAATTAATGAAATTAAAAAGAATATTTTTCATAAAATCTCGGGGTGTTACATTCTACCACCCTTAAAATGAATTTCGCCCTAGAAATTCGTCGGGGTCATAAATGGTTTAATATTAGAAAATTTCTTTAATAGAAACCCACATCGTAAAAAGAAATACCAAAACTTTGCTTTAAAAACTAAAGTATGAAACGTAACGGTTACCCAAATTTACAAATCACTGGGTTTCCACATAGGAGAACATTGGTGAAAATATGGATATGGAAGAGAAATCTAACCATCATGTTTTGATGGAGAGTGGTAGAGAACATGGCTATGAAAAATCCAACAATCACAAATCCATAAATTTGTGATGATCTAGGGTACCATCTGATTCATCAGATATAAGGGTACTAAGATAACATTTTTGGTTTTCAAGATCATTTCCCTAAAGTTGAAGAATTTGAATTAGAATAAATACTTACTTTATTTTTGTAGAATCACACTATTTTCCATGCTTTGAACAATTTCCACTTTATCTCTTAAAGAAATGAAGTTGAATTTGTTATTCATGAAGTGTTAACAGATCATGGGATAGAATGATGGGTCATTCCATCTGTTTCAAACAAAAGGTTAGAAAAAGTTATCAAATATACATAAGTCCATCTATGGTGAGGTTAATCGTATATGATTCCAAAAATGATCTTATACTTCATATATCATACCGCTTAATAAAATAAAATAGTTTCTACTAACCAGGAACTTCCTGTAGGCCAGTGGTATGCGATAAAGGCCAGTCGCACTTCAGTTGTGGGTTCGATTCCCACAGCCTTGTCCGACGCGATGGGTTGTCGCCCATCCTGCAGGTTGTCCTTTTTCTAAAACTACATTACTATAACATCCCACTAATAATATCGGAAAAAACTTCTATCCTTAAACAATACTAACTTATGCCCAACATAATCCATTCCAATCTTTAGGCTTATCCATAATACTGCAGTCCACTCTCATATTATAGTGAAAACGATTACCAGAGATTTCATATAACAAGCAAGTTAATACCATCGTTGATCCCCATATATCATAAGATATGTCTTGTTGGTCACATTCCAAACATTAAAAGGCATTAATCATGTATTCTCTTGAAAAATGAATACCCATTGAATCTTAGTGAAAACATGAGTGCTGCCAAAATTTAACTCTTTCCACATACCAAAGCCCCAAAATTCTATATACTCAAACCATGATATAACCATTTCCTTATATCAGTCATGAGCTCATGAATACTGTCAAACATTTCATTTTCTCCTTATCCCTTCATTATGCGCATATCATCTTCTTTCCAAAAATATCTCAATCACTTTCCATGGTTACCGGTACCATAAAATTATTGAAAACCACAATAGACCAATACATAAATATTCCAATATTCCATGATACTATATACAACATTTTTTTGGAATCCCATTACATAAATACTTAATCATTCCACCACATCGTTGTCATATTCAACATCTCCAATAGTGATCGCATGTGACTTCCCTTTGTCCTTTGCCTTAAGTGGTTGCTTATGTCGATCATCATTAACCCTTGGATTAGGGAATTGATTATAATAATGCCCCATTTCATTTCACTTAAAGCATTGAAGTGTTGGCGGTGCGTTCTCTGCAGTCTTTTCTTTATTGACATCATTAGCAACCCTTTTTCCATTACTTTGACACTCAGCTGCTCGATGAACTTCTTTTACACAATTAAAACATTTTCTAGTCCCTTTAAGACAATCTCCACCATGCTTCTTTCCACACTTTGAGCATAAGGAAACATTCATTTTCTTTTCACCATTATTCTGAGATTTCTTCTTGAAATCCATCTTTCGTTTCTTGTCAAAACCATGAGATGGATATGTAACACCAACTTCCATTTCTACCTTGATAGCACAATGCACAATTTCTTCATAGCTACTAAAGTCTATTATAGCTAATGCCCTTCGAAGATTTGGTTTTAAGCCACTGAAGAATCGATCAAATTTACTTTCAGGTTGGATGATAAAGCCAGATGCATACCTTGAAAGCCTTGTAAAACTCGCTTCGTATAAACCAACAGATTCATCATCCTTTTGCTTTAGTTCAAGAAACTCCTTCTCCATCTTTGTTAGAAAATACGAGGGAAGTACTTATTGAAAAATAAGTTCTTGAACTCATCCCATTCCATGGACTCAATTTAATCTCTTGGCCTCGTATTCTTGATAAGATTCCACCATTGATCAGCTTCACCTTCCAACCGATATACTGGTAAGATGACTTTATCATGTTCAGAACATGGAAGAACTGAAAATATCTTTTCAGTGGTACTGATCCATTATTCAGCAACAAGTGGATCAAAAGACCCACTGAAAGAAGGTGGACGTTTCCTCATGAAGGACTCAATAACATATTGTTCTCTTTTCTGCTCATTTGGAAGTCCAGAATGATTTATAGCTTGTGTAAGTATAGCAATAAGATTTTTCACACCTTCTCCCATAACATTTGTTTGTTTAGGAGGACAATCACTGCATTTTCCATTACATTGATGAACACAGTTCCTTCGGGTTCCAGCCATCGTCTAAAACCCAAAAAGAATAGTGTGAGAGGAAAAATCATGCTAGGGAAAAAACATAATAAAGGGTGAGTACCTTCAATATCTAACATCTTAGGTTTAATTCTAAGATCGTTACCGTAATTCTAGGATTATAACCTATACTTATACTTAACCTTAGGGACATCCCTAGACATACCTTAGAAATATTTCTAGGGATCTCACTAAATTTCTCGCATCCTAGTTTCCAAAGGTTGACTAAACCTTTCCTATGATACCAACTGTAGAGACCAGAAGCTTGAAGTACATGGACATTACATTACTTTTGCGG
Source organism: Viscum album (assembly GCA_963277665.1). Taxonomy (NCBI): domain Eukaryota; kingdom Viridiplantae; phylum Streptophyta; class Magnoliopsida; order Santalales; family Viscaceae; genus Viscum; species Viscum album. Next base: position 131,404,784 of record OY728163.1, read on the forward strand.
AATACTTAGTACATAACAAAAACAGACACACAAGGACCGTAATAGTTTAGTGTCTTTGGAAACTCAGAATATAATCTTCTAATCATGGTGAAAGATCTTCAACATCTCCCACAAATATCTTCCCCTTTTTTTCTTACCTAAAACCTTTCTTTATATCCTAGGGAAAAGAAAACATAAAAGGGGTGAGCTCAAATGCCCAGTAAGGGTAAACATAGAGAACATAAAACAATCCATAAACATTTGAATGCAGAAACATGAACATAAAATCTAAACATAAAAATCTTGAGCGAAGACATGAATCTTGTAAGTAAGGAATATATCATAACGGAACATCAATCATGATAAAATAGAATGGGAATAAAACATGTAATTATGGCAACCATTAGGAACATGTTATTATTTACATAGTAGCCAAGTCATTGCTTCCAAGACCATCTTAGTGGACAAAGTCCCTTTCTGAATCGAGTTCACTCCTCGTTTCAGTCCTGCAACACTGAACCAGATTAACTTACCATTCCAGCCATGTCTATCTCATGAGATATAAATATTTACCCAATGCATTGGATGGAGATATAGGTCCCACCCATCTCATAATGAAATCATTCTTACTTGTGCCACAGAATAAACTTAAAACATTCATTATAACCCAAAGAATAAAATGGGTTTCATAAACATCATCCCATAATCTCATAATCCATATAAAACAAATGGAAATTTCATCATAATAAAATTGAAACCATATAAATCATAGAAACATTAAACTTGAAACATACACATATGAAATAATGTCATCTTAGAGGGAAAATGGTTTTGATAAAACATTTGAAATGAATTCTTTAGGAAAATATCCTTTCTTTTTCAAAATCATTTTCTTTTCACAAAATTCCATGCACTTTTTAAGATAGAAGTTTTTTGTTGAAAATGGAAATAAAATCTTGTAGAGTAAGCTTCATGAAAATGAGGCGTTATGAACCCGTAAAAATCCATTCATGTGGTATAAGTTAAAAATAACATTCTTCTCGTACTTTTGATAGAAAAGTAAAAAAGTACCTCGTATAGTAATAAAAAAATATTCCTTACATATCATGTAGTAAAAGTCAAAATGGGCAAAAAGGACATTAAACATACATGAAATTTTTTTATAAAACTTGGACGTGAATGATAAATATTACCCCAGTAAATACTTACGTATAAGCAATCTCGTACAGAAAACAATTCAGATTGCAACATTATCCCTTACCTTAGGTCCGATATGCGTCGTACATTTCCAAAACTCATGTATAATGATTTAAATAATGTCATTGACTTATTACAGAATCATATTTATTGTTATGATATCATATATGGTTCAGTTATGACTTTATATTACCCGTTCTTTTGTAAGTTCCATGTTAAAGCATCGTTTTGGGTTAAATCGTTTTATTTATCGTACGTGTTTGGACTTGTTGTTCATGATATTATTACTTATATCCAGATTTACTTAATTCCAGAATGTAAAACATGATTTATATATAATATATATTTCATTATATACATATATATATGATAGATCTATTAAATGGAATGAGATACACCGTTCATGGAGACAGTAGGTCGTACGTACGCAAGAACGCTGTTTTTGTTTCCTTATTGAATTGAATGAAATTAAGTAGATGAGATACATATATATACACATAAATCCAGTATCATTATTATGTCATATATTTCATGATTACTTATTATATATACTTTATAATCATTCATGAATGGTTAACATGGAGAATGAATCTCATCGCGTCGTGGAGACAGTAGTCCGTATGTATGCACGAGCGATGATATCATTCCCATGATCGTGGAATTTAATTGAAGTGTATGTATAATATTATAAAATCAATATCAATTTACAATAACCATATATATTTATTTATTAACACAATTATACCCATCCATGTAAGGTGGTGGTGGAAAAACTGATTACACCACGGCGTGGAGACGGTATTCCCTACGTACTCACGCGCGGTGATTTCATTTTCCGTAGGATGGATAGATGGTGAAATAGGGTTGTTTAATACTTATAATAACATAACAGTATATGAGTGATACTTATGTTATTACTTCATAATGAAACAACTAATGAATAAGAAGTGGAAGAAGAAATAAAGTTGAAAGAATCGGTAATGGACATTACCTCTTCTTTGAAGCGCCTCTTTGAGACCTCCTTTTAGGGCACTAGAATTGGTCTTTGAATAAGACAAGGACCTCTAGGATGTTTCTAGGTATGTGGAGAAGAGAATTTGGTATGGTTTGGCCAAGCTTGAAGGCTCAAAGTTGTGTGAGGAAGAGAGGGAGGAGGTGCCCTTTTATAAGGGAGGAGAGGGGCACCTTTGGAAAAACTAAATATATTATTTTATTATAAAGTCATATTCAGTTTTTAATAGCTCAAAATTGATTTATTTCTAAGATAAGGTCGGTATGGGTCTAAATCCTCTCATCCAATAGAATTTATACAAGTTTAGGTTTCTATTTTAACCTTATCATTTAGATTTAACTTTAAGTTAAATAATTTTTTCTTTTACCGTGTCTTCTTGTTTTCTTACACTATAAGGTTAATAAACTTACTATAACAAGCCAAAAGAACCCCAAGTTGTTTATTATTAATATATATAACATTATCTAAGTCATTTGGCCGAACCATAGATAATAATTAATAATATAATAATTTTTAAAAAACTATTTTATGTCAATTTTGACACTATTTGGTAATTGATTTTTGTGAAAATCATAACAGAAAGATTAATTTGAAAACAGTTAATTATATCAATACTAACATGTCATATTAACATATAAAATTATTTTAATTCATAAAAAGTCTCAAATTACATTTATTTGGGTATTTATTACATCAATTATGTCAATATTTCATTAATAATATAATTACTGCATCATCATTGTGTCATAAATAAATTAAATTATTTAAAGTCTAAAAATTACAAATAAAATACCATTATGTAGAAAATAGTTTTAGCTTTCTAATGAATATTTATAGTCAAATTTATCTTATGTATAACCTTATAATAAAAATTATTTAGTTATTAAACATTGATTTTAACTATTTTAACCCTTCTTTAAATAAATTAATAATAAATGTCATAATCTAATCCAAGTGGGCCTAAATGGTCATAATTTATTCCTAAGGTTGTTTTTGGTAGAATTACACTTATCCAATAGAATTAGAACATGTGTTAGGGTAATAATAATATCATTTTTACCCTTAATTACCCTATTTACTTTTAATCGTGGTAAAAAAAAGTAAAAAATTACTATTTGCCAAAAAATATTTTCATCTCATTGAACCAAATTTTAGTCCTTCATATTAACCTTGTCTCTTGGAGTTTCAAAATTCTACTCACAGAAGCGGTAAAATTAAGTTTTATGTGAATTTTCAAATTCTCCTAGGATGTGGGTAAAAGACGGTGAAAAGTTCAATAAAATTTTTATATATCTAAAATTATTATAAAATGACTCCAATGAATTGAATTGAACTTATATAGGTATTATGTATCAATTTTGACCTAAAATAAATTTAAATAAAATAAATAATTATTTAAATAAAAAGTCGGTTTTTGAATAGTAACCGTGTGTTTTCACTATTCATCAAAAATTGAAAGTTGTCAGAAAAATACCAAAACTTCACCTGAGGCTAATTTAGATATTCTGAATCCAAAAATGAAGTCCATTTTGAAAAATAAAATTTATAAAATTTCAAAAATTGGGTATTACTATTCATAATGGCTAGTTTATATAACATATCGTTGTTTAGTGAAACTCGGTATTCCGTACAACACACGCTATCGTGGAAGGTCGTGATTGCATGTAATACAAGCCAAGTCAGGGATGCATGTTGTGAAATCTCCTTTTGGTGTAGCGTACAACACAAGACATTAATGAAATTAAAAATAATATTTTTCATAAAATCTCGGGGTGTTACAATTATGGTTCTAGATCCTTAAGTATTTTTCCACTACCTGTATCTCCTGACTAAGTATCATGGTTATAAATAACCCGAGAGGGTGTTTCACTTGTTATATGTTTCCATGGTTAATGAGAAAGTGGAAAATTTAATCAAGGTCCATTTTTTAGGAAGTCTAATTCTCTATATATTTGGAAAACATTTTCTCTATTAAGAATAAAAATTAAATATTGTTATGTGAATTAACTTCCAAAACCTCAACAACCGCAACCTAAAGGGAAATTTTCTAGTCTTGATCATGGTATTATTTATTAATGTAATTAATAATTTTGAATACCTATCCTTTATAAATAGGTAATATATATATAATAAAATTCAAATGTTTCCTAAAAATGAAGACGAATCTGCTATTGTACCACCCCAAGCGGTGTAATATAATAAAGTGATGTCTTTCCATATTAATAATATTGTACCTAACTATCATAAAGAAATGCACCATATTTTTAAACTCCTTATAAATAAAAAATGGAGTCTTATCTTGATGACCTATAGGTAAAATTCATCTAGGATTGTGAGCATTTTTTCTAACCTTGAAGTGGTGTTAAACTGACTATTATGACACAACCTAAAGATGAAGCCACTAAAATGAACATCCAGTATCAATTCTAGGAATTTCATTCAGTTCATGGACTAAAACTAAGGTATTGAAGTCAACCCTGATAAAAAAGGGAAATCCTTGACATTAACACTACTCAAAACCTCTGATAATTCATATGGATTAAAGGTACGCCAAAATATATTAGGCACCCTATTTTAAACCTCACCAGAAAATGATTACTCTTTACTAAATTAATGAATATTGTTTTAACCTACCACTGGGATAAAGATTTCTAGGAAGGGTTTGATATTCCAAAGTAATATCTATCACTCTATCTAATTTTAATGCCACCTAGGGAAGGTAAACCCCACATACTCAATGTGACTACTCTCGAATAGCCATTATAAACTCTCCTTACCAAGAATAATAATGGGGGGAAAGAAAAAAATTATAGTACCATATCCACACCATGATAGAAAATAATAGATGATGTAAAAACAATAAAAAATAATTTTCTTGCCCTGAACGTTTAGGTATAGAATTCATGACACTACTTGAAACATTAGGAAGTACATTTGGTATCCTACATTGATCCGTTAAAATATATTCTAAACCACCCAATATTTATTGTACCAATAGTGTGATTATGATTAATATTATTATAATAATACATTTATTTTTCTTTTCACAAGGAAAATAAGGGATATGAACTTACAGATTTCTTAGTCACCCACCCTATACAATCGAAATTAACTCAAGATATTTAACTACCAAATAATCATGTTTTATCTGTTAATGAAGCTCTATAAACATGGGAGATATATTTTTGAGGAATATATATAATCCTAACTAGAAGAAGAATTAAGGTCCATAAATTCAATAGGTCCATCCTAGAGATTAGTTTCACTTCCCCTGCCATGTAACACCTATCATATTCATTCCTCCTCTTGGAGGGATATACAAATAATGAGGTAGGGTATCAGGCTCTAATCATAAGTTTAGATCTCTCATTATAGATCCCGATCACCCATCTCAATTTCAAAGGTGATTTAGAGTTAATTATTAAATAGATAAATAGGGAATATACTATTAAAATGTAGGATTAAAGTCCCTTTATTCACCAAGATTGAGAATTAGTGATGCAATTTCCCATACATCCATCCACATTTTATGTCCTGAGACTACACAATTCCCAGATAGATGCATTTTCCAACATTGTGTTATCCCTTAGTGATCAAAATCAGAATAAAATGATCATATATGTGGAATATAAAATTGTAGTTCTCCTTTTTTAGATATGGATGTCAAGGATGTATATAAAATCAATATTGATCCATCTAAAATAGAAGTTATTTCCATTGAAATATTCAAATAACCTATTGAATTTTCCTAATAGTGAATTGACTCTAATGTGGGTCCCTTACATTAGATTTGGATAAAATAGATTGATTAATATAAAATTATAAAATTATATCCTAAATGATTTTCCAAATTATACATAAATGAAATATAAGAAAATTTGTGTTGGGTTACCCTATAGGTATATTTAAATATGATAGACCCGTAAGGTAATGGAAGAAATACATGAAGGAACATGTTGTTCTCATCAAACTGAATCCAAAATCTCTCACTAGGTTAGAATTATTATATATTTTTAACCTTTTATAGTTCAAAACTATACAGAGTTGACAAAGAAACACCATACCTGCCAAATTTATGCCTATTTCATCCATCAATCCCCATAATTATTTCATTTTATCAAATAATATTTTTCATTTACCACATGGGGATAGATATCATTGGACCTTATCCTTAAAAAACAATCCAATGGTGAAAATTCATCCCCATGGCCACCAATTATTCTTTAAACCGGATAAAGTTGTACCCTTAAAGGAATTAAAGACCAAGGATTTGTTCTCATTTATAAAATCTAGGATCATTTCGAGAATTAAATTTCCCTATGATATCCATATATATAATGGCATTAATTTTTGGACATAGGATTTGGAAAGGTTTTATACAACATAAAATATCTAGTATAACCATTACTCTAACTATCACATGACTTTCATTGGATGGATATAGGCATTCAATGAGACATTATTAAATATTCTATTGAAAATAGTGGATAATGATAAAACATTATGGCTAGAAAAAATCCTCAATGTGTTTTATCATTACCACAGTACCATATGAAGGTTTACACATACAAACCCATATTCTCTAGTATATTATATAAATGTTTTCTTGGTTAAAATAGAATGGAATTACCATTTAACAGTAGAGTTCTACTATAATCACTTATTTTAGGAGAGTTGGTTTTAGGTTTATTTCTGATACACCATCATCCCTATAGGGTTTTGAGTCAATGTGTACCCACTTTCTAGAGGCAATCAGTTATTGGCACTTCACTAGTGACGCTTAGGGTTTTAAATTGTTCGAGAGGATGGGATGTCGGGCTCCCTCACCCCTTTGGGGGTTTTATTACTTAGTGTAGGAATCTATTATAGATTTAAGATATGTTTTTGAATCCTTCCTAGTAAAAATACTAGTTACCCTTATGAAAATTATTGATTGACAACATGCATTTAATAGAGTGTTGCACTTGGGAATTGTTACATTATCTCTCATTTAACACAAATTTGGCCACTCTATAGTTTAGAGCCATATAGATTGAAACTCTAGAATTTATTATCATACATAGACGAATTGGGATCTTATAAAATAAGGAAGGTGGTGTTGTGGAGTTGGTATCAGGTCTATGAGAGTAGGTTCATATATATTCCTATAATGGGAATTATAACCCAATAGTTTAATTCCACTTAACTGTAAATTCCATTACTTTTGAGGTCATAAGACAAGAACCATAGTGTTTCCTTTTAAGGTCTTGTAACCATTACTACTTGCAATAAATTTAACATTATATAAAATGAGCCACTAGTTGAAAGGTATATAATATAGTTTGGTTTTAGTCTAACACATTAATATATTTTTCTACGTCATCATATCTATTGGTAATGAGATAGGAGAAGGTATAGTTAAGGATTACATCTTGTGGGAGGAAAAAACGTGAATGCGAACCACTTATCTATTAGAAATTCGATGGGGAAGGGATATTTGAAATTATAGGGATTAAACCTAGTAGGATGCCCATATATGGTTTTTTACCCCTCTATCTGTCATTAACTAGATATGGAAGGGAGATTGGAAAGGTTGGTACATACACCAAGTAAGATACCCATTGGGATGTAGGTGCCTATGATGGGAGACTAGGGTGAAATGGGGGCCTAGGTATGAGACCAGGGAGAATGGGAACTCAGGTATGATAGCTATGTGAATTTGGACCAATGTATAGAGGCCTAGGATAAATGCGAGTTGAGGTGTGGAGGTCTGGGAGAATGGGATCCTAGGTACGGATGCCTTGGAAAATGGGAACCCATGTATAAATTACGAGGTTATAAGTCACCCAAGTATGGGGACCTCGGAAAACTGGTGGCCTTATATAAATGTTTGGGTAAAGTTTCTCCTCACTAAGAGCCAAGGGAGAAGTGTCTCCCAAGTGTATGGTTTCTTGAAAGCTCACCAATGTTTGGGGACCTGAGAAAGGTGGTTCCCAGGTATAAAGGCTTATGAGAAGTGCCACCGTATTAGGTGTACTAGTGTATAAAACCCTAATATTTTATGAAATATTTTTTCTGATTAAATTTAAATTTTTCAATGTCTTTCATTACACACAACATCGAGCTTAAATCACTAGTGCAGAAAACATTTTTTACTTCGGTTATTTTTCATTTTTTACGTCAGTTTTTAGCCGACGTTAATACGGACGACATTATAAATATTATTTTTTATGTCAGTTATTTAAAAACTGACGTAAAAAACATAACATCGTGGTGTTTATCATGTCAGTTATTAATTAATCGATGTGAAAAAACCAGGGGAGGGTTTTTCACGTTGGTTATTAATTAACCGATGTGATAAACCAGTGCGTGGGTGTTTATCACGCCGGTTATATAACAACCGGCGTGATAAACCCTTTCCCAGGACTTTTATCAGGTCGGTTATTTAATAACCAACGTGATAAAACCCTGGGAAACGGTTTATCATGTCCCTTTTAAATAACCGACGTGATAAACCAGTTCGGGGGGTTTTTATCACCTCGGTTAATAAATAACTTATGTGATAAACAATTCCATAGGTGTTTATCACGTAAGTTATTCAAATATCCAATGTGATAACCCCTTCCCCGTTCCTTTATCACGTCGATTATAAAATAACTGATGTGGAAGACCAATTTTCTTATATAGAATGCAGTCCTATGCTCTCCCTAGAAACAACCAGAAACCAAATCAAGAATTCATACCACAAAAACAGAAGTAGACCAAAATAAGAACCAAAGAAAAATTAAGCATTTACATTGATAACTTTTAAAACTTACCCCACTGGACAGCCCCCCCACCCTCTGAACCCCCTCACCCCACTGGACAGCCCCCACCACACCCCTGGACTGCCCCAGACCCCTTGGATAGCCCCAAACACCCCGAGACAACCCCCCCCACCCTTGTATATACCCCCACACCCTGGACAACACTCCCACACCCCTGGACATCCCCCCCCCCCCCCCCGCACCTCACTAGACAATCCCCACCACACCCCGGGACTGCCCCCCGACCCCCTGTACAGCCCCAAACACCCTGGACAACCCCCCCCCCTCATGTATATCTCCCAACCCCTGGATAGCACTCCCACACCCATGGAAAACCCTCACACACCCCTAAAACAGACCAAAAAGTTACCCAAAACCAACCAGAACCCCCTCACCCAACTAGACTGCCTCGATCACACCCCTGGACACCCCTGACACCCCTAGACATCACCACTACCCCCTGGACATCCGCTACCCTCCTGTATACCCCCACCCCCTGGACAACACTCCCACACCCGTGGACAGCCATCCCACACCCCTGAAACAGACCAAAAAGTTACCAAAAAAGACCACAACCCCCTCAAAACACTGGACAACCCCCACCACACCTCTGGGCACCCCACCACACCCCTGGACACCCCCCCCCCCACACACCCCTGGACTGCCCCCCACCCACTAGACAACCCCCAACACCCCTGGACAACCCCCCACCCCCTGGAAACCCCCCACCCCTGGATATCCCACCACCCCCTGGACACCCCCCACACACCCTTGGACACCCCCACCCCTGGACACCCCCCCAACCCTCCTGGACTGCCCCATCACCCCCTGTACAGCCCCCCTCACCCCACTGAACACCCCCCACCACACCCATGGACACCCCCCCCCCCACACCCCTGGACTGCCCCTCGACCCCCTAGACAGCCCCCCACACCCCTGGACATCCCCACCACCACCTAGAGAGCCCCACACATCCCTGGAAAACCCACCCACACCCCTACACTGCCCCCCACCCTCATGGACACCCACTGGACACCCGCACCCTCCTAGACACCCCCTGGACACCCCCACACCCCACTAGACAACCCTCCCACACCCCTGGAAACCCCCCTCACCCCAAAGGACACCCCCAAACCCATGGACACCCCCTAGACAGCCTCCCACTCTCCTGGATAGCCCTTCCACCCTCCTAGAAATGCTCCCACCCCCTGTACTGCCCCCCACACTCTCATGGACACCCAGGACCCCCCCCCCCACCCCACTAGACAACCCTCCCACACCCCTAGACACCCCCTACCCCACTGAACACCCCCCACACCCTTGGAACCCATCCCCCCCAGACCAGAATCCATACTAGAAAAACCATCCTAAGTAGACCAAAACAAGAAGTAGTGCAAAATTAAACATTCACATATATAATAATCAAAACTTACCCTGTCAAATTCAAAAAAAAACTACATCCACCTAAACGACTACCAAATACACAATTTTAATGACAATATTCAAAATTAAATTTCACACTACAAACAACTAAAATTCAATAAAACCTATAAAATAATTTGACCACTCCACTTGTAAGTGTTTGATGTTCTGAGCAGTATAGGGTTGAGGGTCATCAAATAGATACAAATGAAAAGGATAGTAGTTAACGTGTATAATGAAGAAATCAAATTGAAATATTATAGCAATGTTTAAAAGGAAATCTTACCAGGTCAAAGTTCACAATTGTCCCACTTGTTATTATTTCATACATAAATCTTTACATATAATATCCACATTCGATGACGCCTTATTGTTCATGAAAATTCTGTTTGAGTGAGTGTAAATTCAATATATTATTTTTATGTAATAAATCAAAAAGTACAAATTATAAATGGATATTTACCTTCGCATTTACATATTTGATCTTTTCACTCCCTTTCTTTATGTTTTTTCGAAAGTATACCCATGTAGTGTTAGAGAATAATCCGAATGGGGTAAAATTAAAATTCATTATAATATATAAAACTATTGAGAAATTGAAACTTAATTTTCCAATATATTCTTAAAACTTTCCCGCACATCATCATGGACAGAGCATATCCAATAAAGTGTTTTCTCCCTTGGGAAAAAAACCATTAGCATCCAATGATCACTGATAAAAGAAAATTTAAGGTTAGTGGGTTTTTATGTTAAATGATAATAAACTATTCGAGAGATATATGTTTCATACCTCTCACAAAAAGGCATCATCCAACATTGTGTGACTATATTCTGGTCAAGTCTTTCAGAAATATAAAGCATTCTTTGATCCTCATCCAATGCACATGCTTTAGGGGAAATCAGTTGCGGGTCCATGAATCCATATACATCTGTCAGATCATTCCTCTCACAAATGTTATAAAGATACCTAATACAAAATAGACATAAGTATACATTTTTAATAAATATAACGCCGGAAAAATGTGTTATGACTTACATGGAAAAAAATTTCACCACGTTGATACCCAACTTATCTCCAGTAAAAAGCTCCATGATATCAGTTTTCATAACCCCCATAGTTATCGCACGTCCACAAACATGAGCTTTCATTGGATACTCCTAATGACCCGCCATCAAATTTGAATATCTTGATAATCTATCAAGACTACGAGAATATGTATCTGATGTCATACCCATTTGTCTTTGTTGTTGTCTATATAGTATTTCTTTAACGTTGAAGTATTCATGTAAAATTAAATAGAATAATATATTAGTTTTCAAATGATAAAACAATTTTAATAAAAATAAAATAAAATAAAAGATATAACATTCATACCTCTATGGTAATGATTTGAAGATATCTGGATAGCCAAATTAAAAAAATGGCCGATACTATGTCCAACTATTATCACCTCATCTGTAGGTAATGGTACTCGAGATAATCTATCTATAATATCCTGTACAGTGACCCTCTGATTCTCTACCTCTAATTATGGATGATGAACTGTATCTCCTATACAATATACCAACCCATATGCAACTATATGATGCTGAAGATCATCAACATACAGCTCGCAATAAGTAGGAAGTTGCGGGGGAGGAGTAGGATAAAAAATGGGGACTGCAGGCTGAGGTGGAGGTGGAGGATAAATAATGGGGTCTGCAGGGGGAGGTGGAGGAGTGGGAGCTGCAGTCTGAAATTGTCTTTGCATGTCTGTAAACATAGACTGTACTGACGCTCTAATATTTTCCTCCATCGTCGCATTAATATTATGAACTTTAGCCTCAAAGGATTCGATTTTTTTATAAACACCATCAATGTTAGAGGTTGAAGAATGTGGCAACACTTTTCTTACCGATACACCTGCTGGATATCCTCTTACACGACCAGGATGTTCAGGCATTCCCAATGCTACAGATAAAATATCTTTCCTACCAGTAGCTGTAAATTCCCCCTATGAGCTCTACTCATAAAGAGAGTCATGTATTGATTAATTTAAAATATCTATAATGATTGAAATTATATGAAGAAAATAGTTAACTTAAATAAATAAAATAGATATCTTACAATCCTCTCAGCTACGATTCTCGATTCTTCTAAAAGATATTTCCCTTTTGTGCCCATCTGAGCTCTCTTCCATTTTTCATGTCTAGATGGAGGGGATGGAGGGAACACCTCTCCAGATCTTGAAGACTCAGCTCTTAGTTTTTGAAATTTTTCCTCCATCATTTTTTCTTCCAAAAATGAATACCCTCTCCGAGATAAACTATGAGGGTATACATTTTTAGATTGGATCTCCTGATGATATTTTCTTGTTTTTTGTAAATTAAGAATAATAAATCATTAACGAAACATTAATAAGATCATTTATATAAGAAAGCTGATAAAAGTTTACATTTCCCTTGACAAAAATGAATCTTTTCTTCTACTTTCAACAAATTTTCTCCATGTGTCTTAATCTAAAAAAGGATATATACGACATGGATTGTCATGAATCCTATGACCAAAAATGAAATCAGATGAGAGGGTTGATTTTAAATCCCTCCATCTCCTGGAATCCATCGATAAGCATTTCTTCCTGACTCCTCTAGTGTCAGGAATATCAAATTTCATCTGATAAAGAAGAAGTTAAAAATATTATATATACTAGGGACATTTAAAGAATAGTCAAACAATAGAAAAATATCTTACCAAAATCATCTCCCACAACTGAGAGATTATCGCCTTATCCACACTTCTCTCATCATCATACAAAATTCTTACTTTTCTCTTAGCCTGAGTTGATACAAAACTCTTTAAATATTTTGCATTTGGACCTCTAGGAATATCGTCATCATCAAACTCAACGAGTATCCTTTTATCCTACGTACATGAAAATGCTAATTTTGGTAAACGTTTGCACCCACTTTTACCAACTCTTGAACTCTTTGTCATAATAGGAGCACATGCGGAAGATTAGGGAACATCAAGAAGAGCATGTGAATGTTCCTCCCCATAGGTATGACCAATATGCTCATCTCCAGAATCATGTGGTTGATCAATTGAATGATCTGTCATTATCCTTCAAATAAAAAAAACATTAGTTCACAAATATAAAAATTCAAATATCTTAATACTACTGTAATCAGAAAATAGAAAATTGTACTAAGTTACATAATAGTAAACATTGTTAATATGGTAAGCATGTTAAACAATGGTAAAGATGGTCAAGATGGTCAAGATGGTAAACATGGTAAACCTGGTAAACCTAGTAAACATGGTAATGTAATTGTCACTGAACAAAAATAATAGATATATAATTCATGTAATAGTAAACATGATAAAGTAAACTGAACAAACTTAAAACAAAAAAAAATTATACTTATTTTGTTTTAATACATGTTTTAATAAAGAAAAAACTTACAATATCTAACATTTTATGAAAAAAATAAATGTAAACAAGAAATAAACATTTGTTACCTGTAATTTTAAGAATGTATAAATGGATTTTTTTCCCAAATTCCTTCGTCTTGATCATTCCTTATGGAACAAACCATGTCTTCAACATGCTCATCATTATGTTCAGTTAATCTTTCCATGGAAGTAGGGATCTCACATAAATCAGCATCTTCATCAAGTTCATCCTCACCAACATATTGTTTTTCCCTTGTAAAAAAACAGTCCACTGCATATATGATTGATCTACTACATAGAAAATTTGTTTTTCATGTGTTTCTATTATAAAAGAATCAGGTATGTCTTCCAATCTATTCAGATTAACAAGTGTCATTCCAAATTCATCGTGTCTGACACTATTGTTACCGATAAACCATTTACAGTTAAAAACTGGAACTTTAATTTTAAAGTAATCAACCTCCCATACGTCTTCAATCACTCCATAATATGCACTTGATGCAGAAATTGGGTTTTTTTCCTTTGCAATCGAAAAATGCATTGCTTCTGCAAACACCAATACACCACTATTCTGAACTGCACTTATGTTGTCCTAAGCTTTCGTATGAAATGTATAGCCATTAATGTCATAATCGGACCATGTTATCACATTTAAACATCGACCACCCACTATCCATTTTAATGTCTCTGATACATCTGATCTACCAAGCATGGTCTTTCTAAACCATGACAAAAATGTTTTATTGTGCTCATTAAAAATCCACATTTCTTTCTTCTTTGGATGACATTGTTTCAACTCATTAATATTCAATGTGATATATGGTTGAGCATTCACTATGTTATTCAAGATGTATGATTCTAACTTCTTCATATGTTCAACTGACGATGATTTGACTTTCAAGCCATGAATCCCCTTTCTCTCATTATTAACTCTTTCATAGAGGGATTGAGGCAAACCTATGTGCTACGTCGCAGCCAAGTAGCTCGTACAAAACTCTAAAACCTCCTCATAAAAATACTTTTCAATAATGGAGGCTTCAGGTCGATATGGATTCTTAACATACCCCTTCAATATTTTCATATACCTTTCAAAAGGATACATCCAACGAAGATATACAGGTCCACAAAGCTTTATTTCTCGAACTACATGAATCATTAAATGCACTATTATATCAAAAATAGTTGGAGGAAAATACATTTCCAATTGACAAAGTATAAAAATTGCATCCTTTTCAAAAATGTTCAAAGCAGTCACATCAATCTCCTTGTTACAAATTGAATTGAAAAAATAACACAACTTCATTATAGTCTTTCAGACACAGATGGTTAATATTCTAAGCAATGCAACTGGTAGAATTTTTTGCATCATGACGTGACAATCATGTGATTTTATACCTATCAACTTCCAATCCTTTAATGAGATTTTTTTTTTAAATTTGAAGAATAACCTTGAGGCACTTTGATATCATGAAGACACTGACAAAAGCTAATTTTCTCCTTCTTCGATAATGTATGAAAAGCCGGGGGTAGAAATGTTCGTCTTCCTTTAAGAGTGGGAGCTAACTCCAAACGTATTACCATTGATAGTAAGTCTAATCTTGCATTCAACCCATCTTTTGTCTTTCCTTTAATATCTAAAAATGTTCCAATCAAACAATCACAAATATTCTTCTCCACATGCAAGAAATCAATATTATGTTTAACTTTATGATATCTCCAATATGGTAGATCAAACAATATTGACTTTTTCTTCCAAATATGTCTATCATTACCAGATTTCTCTATCTTTCCCAATGTCCCATCATGGTTTTTCACCCTCTCAAAATAAAGATCAGGGGATAAAGGTTTTGGAGCAATATCAAATTCTTATGAGCCCTTGAATGCCTTTTTCTAGTCTTCTATAAGGGTGATCCATAGGCAAAAACTTTCGATGACCCATATACAATGTTTTCCTCCCATGATGCAATTGACAATATGACATATGTTGTTCGCAAATTGGACATGCTTTATGCCCGTTAACACTGTATATAGACAAATTTCCATATGCTAGGAAGTCATTTATAGTGAACAAAAGCATTGAATCTAGTTGAAAATATTCCATTTTATAAGAATCATACACCCTAATACCATCATCCCATAAAAGTTTCAAATCATCAATCAACGGTTATAAGTAAACATCAATATCATTGTCGGGTTGCTTCGGACCAGAGATCATTATACTCAACATGAAATATTTACACTTCATACAAACTTCAGGAGAGAGGTTGTAAATTATCAATAAAACAAGCCATGAACTATGTGTGCTACTAAGGGTTCGGTTTGGATTCATTACATATGTGCACAACCCTAGTCTGAAATTTCTAATTTCATTTCCAAATGTTGAATATTGCTCATAAATTTTCTTCCGTTGTGGAAAATCAGATGGATGACATATTTTACATCACATAACCACTCATCAGCATGACATCTTAACCTTTTTGCATCATGTGAATTAGAAAATAAACGTTTGAAATGATGAATTATAGGAAGATACCAAAATACATTTGAAGGGATATTTATAATCTCTACATCAGCCTGTGATTTTTCTTTCACCTTATACCGTGATGTCCCACATTTAGGACACTCTGATAAAAATTTATATTCCTTCCTATATATAATACAGTCATTCGGACAGGCATGTATTTTCTTGTATCCCAATCCCATCGGGCATAATATATTCTTGGCCTTATAATGTGAATCTGGATGATCATTATCTTTTGGAAGAATGTCTTTCATCAATTTTAGCAGCTCTGTAAAACTTCGGTCACTCAATCCATGTTTTTCCTTCAGGTTAATCAATCTTAACACCGCCGAAAAAACCGTAAAATCTATACAACCAGAGTATAATGGTTTTTCAGCATCAATATATAGACGTGAAACTGTCGGTTCTATCTCTATTTTTTCTACTGCAATATCACGAATCATTTCTTCAATTCCATCGGTGTTACCATCTTGAGAATCATCATCATCAATGACATTCCGTCCAGTTTCACCATTCCAAATCCAAGGGCTGTAACTCGGATTAAAACCATGACAAATCAGATGATCTTTTATCTCTCTACTTTTCAACTTCTTCATATTCAAACATTTAAGGCATGGATAGAAAAAAATGTCACTACTTGGAACATTTCATTTGGTAAATTTCAAAAAGGCATCAACACCTTCCTCATATTCATTGCTCATTCGATGTGTTGTAATCCAATTTCGACTCATTATTACCTATAACAAATAAAAAAATTATACATATTTTTATGATAAGACAAATATATGTTTATATGAAAAAAAATCATAATTTGAATGTAAAACAATTTTGAAATATAAAACAAATCTATGAGTATTTTAAAAAATATGTATGAATATGATTTTAAAAAGAAAGTATAGTTAGATATAATAGTTTTAAATTCCATTGAATCAAAGAAAACCCTGGGGCCTCCAACGGTTGATAGAAAATTGGAAAAAATGGATTAAACCTGAGAATCAAATCAAATTTAAAATAAAAACTCAGATGGAGAAAATCACAATGTAAAGCCAATCATCACAGAAAAATGTGGTCATGATAACTACGCATATTTGAAAACCACGACATGGTATCCCCCATAACCCATAATTTTCTCATAGTCGATGACTGATAAAAATATATATAACCAAATAGAATCAGATTTCCACACTAATATCCATGAAGCAATACAATCATCATGTCATAGTCTCACAAACCACGATGCAATAGTCAATCTCAAATGACACTTATCCATCACCCCCTTGGACACCCCCTGGACACCACCACCCCCATGGATAGCCTCCCACCCCCACCCCCTTGGACACCACCACACCCTTGGACACCCCCACCCCTCTTGGACACCCCCACCCCTCCTGGACACCACCACCCACATCCTCCCCCCTTGGAAAACCCCATGGACACCACCCAACCCTCTAGACAACACCCCCCCCCCCCGCGAACAACCCCCAAACCCTCTGGATAGGCCCCCACCCCCGTGGACATCCCACACCCCCTTAGACACCCCCCACCAACTTGGACCCCCCCCCCCCCCGCATAAACCCCTGGACTGCCCCCCCCCCCCCACACCTCCATGGACACCCTGGACACCCCCCCTGAACCCTTTGAACACCACCCCCACCCCCTTGGACACCCCCTGGACACCACCACCCCCTTGGACAACCCCCACCCCTCTGGACATCCCACACCCCCTTGGACAACCCCCCACCCCTCCTGGACACCACCCCCCACCCCCTACCCCCCTTGGACACCCCCCTGGACACCCCCCAACCCTCTGAATAGCCCCTACCCCCCGGACAACCCCCCAAACCCTCTGGAAAGGCCCCCACCCCTTAGACTGCCCCCCCCCCCACCCCATTGGACACCCCCACCCCCTTGGACCCCCCCCCCCCCCACACTCACACCCCCTAGACTGCCCCCCCCCCCCTCCCCCAACCTCCATGGACACCCTGGATAGCCCCCAACCCCTCTGGATAGCCCCAACCCCTGGACATCAACCAACCCTCTTGACATCCCCCCAGAACCATGGGATTTTAACCTCAAGCTACTATTTTTGGCATATCTAGGGATTTTAACCTCAAGCTACTAGTTTTGGTATCATGCCATTATTCAAAATGAGAACCATAAACTATATATCATACTAGTCTAAAATGATCTATTGTGAAATCAATCGGGTTTAATAGCATATGAAGACTTATAGTAGTCCATGAAAATAAGCAACGTAAATAGATTATGGAACAACAAAAAGTGATACCCAAAATAAAAACAACCAAGAATCCAAAACAAACATTCTACCTTGAAAAACCTTATATAATTATAAAATAAATCACATGGGTACACGGAATGGGTGTATCACAATGGTTGACATATAAATTGCAGAAATATAGGTGAATGAGATCATTAGTTGTTAATGACAACAAAAATTATCATCAATGTCGGACATTCATGAAACAAAAACAAACGAAATAGAAGGAGGTGAGGCTTATGTGAATATTGTGAGTCGGTCTGATAGATTTGGTGATAATATAATAAGATTGACGATGGAAAAATTAGGTAAGAGGGTTTGTAATCTAAGAATCTTACATAGTTTAAACAAAAAAATTTCAAAACGTAAATATAGACTATCCGGGAAAAAAAACAAACAAAATAAAGTCGTGGGAGGATTACCTGAGTGTTGTGAGTGGAGGTGATAGATCCGAGGAGAGTAAAGATGATAAACGATGATGGAAAATGAGTTTAATGAAACGAGATCAAAGAGTCGATTAAGGTTTTCCGCGTGAGAGAGATGAGTCGTCGGTCTATTGATCGATAAATCATAAATGACAATCCACAGGGCATGTTAAGTTTTTAAATTTTTTATAACGTCGGTTATTTATTAACCAACGTTATAAACTATTTTTATTACATTTATAACATTGGTTATTATAATAACCGATGTTATAAATGTATCAGATACCGCATTTTTTAACGTCAATTATAGAATAACCGACGCAAAAAAAGCCGCGTGTTTGTTTTTTTACGTTAGTTATTCTATAACCGACCTAAAAAACACATCAAAAACCACAGTTTTTACATCTGTTATTTTATAAACTGACATAAAAACTTCCGGGTGTTGATTTTTTACGTCGGTTATAATATAACTGACGTTAAAAAAAATCAACAGGTTGTGTTTTTACGTCGGTTATTTGATAACCGATGCCAAAAAGGCCTCAGATGCTGCCTTTTTTTTGTCGAGTTATTTGATAACTGACATAAAACATTCGTAGATACCTCATTTTTTACGTCGGCTATCAAATAACCGACGTAAAAAAATTCCACGCTTTGGTTTTTTTTATGTTGTTTAATTTATAACTGACGTAAAAAACGAACGCGGGGGGATTTTTTACGTCGGTTATTAAAATGACCAACGTTAAAAATTTACTCTCCATACTTTTTACGTCGGTTATAAAATAACTGATGTAAAAAACCACGTATCATAGATTTTCACGTCAGTTATATATAACCGACATAAAAATGGTGACGTGAAAAACGTTTTCTGCACTAGTGAATGGACCATGATATACTATTAAATTATTATTATTTAAAATGATTGTTATAGCCTAGACATTAAATTGTAACGGTTGAATAGGGATTAACTAATATATGAAATATAAATAAATTTCCTACTAAAAACAAATTTATTGAGAAAGTTTTAGTAAATAAGTACACAATTTTTATAAAACCCATTTTGTTCATCAAAAACATGTTTTCTTCAAAAATGGTTTTATTTATTTTTTTGAGAAAATAATTATAATTAATTTCTTTAAATTTTAGAAATTTTATTTTATAAAAATTATATCATTTTTTAAATACACATATAAAAATTATATTTGGGTGTAATTTTTGTATTTTTTCCAAAATATTGATTTTTCAATGCATAGTGAAAATAATGATTTTTGTATAACAGTCATTTTCATTTCATTGAAAAGTATCATTATGATTTTAATTTTACCTAATGGTAAAAAAAGTATTATTTAATCAGATATAATCTAATTAAATTCATTTGAATCATAATTATACCTGATTTTTCTATAACTATATTTTAGTCTTAAAAACGTATTTTTCTAAAAATTGATTTTTATTTGTTTTTACGCATTTATGTTAAAATTATTTTCTTCAAATTTTAGAAATTAAATCTTGAAAAATATATTCCATAGTTTTAATCATGGGTTCAAAGATTTTTAAGTTGGTCCCTTTTATTTTTGGACATTGTGAATAGTGATTTTCTATATTTTATTACCATGACAAAGGGTAAATCGGGTAATTTATACAAAAAATAAACTGATAATTACCCAAAATGACCCTAAAACTTGAATAAATCTTATTTAATGTGTATATATAATCCATTATCATCTGAAAGTCTAATATATGGACTTTTCTTCCATTTTTTTATTATTTTCAGACATTATATTATTTTATATAAAGATAAGTAAAAAATGTCATTGTAATTATTTTATTATCATTAATTTTTTTACATAGTGATAAAAGGATAATATTTTTTTATATAAATATTTATTTGAAATATAAATAATCTTTTCCATCATGTCAAATTATTTTTAATTTTTATAAATCATATAATTACCTTAAATTCTTGTTCAACTTGAATACAATATTTATTCAATTAAAGGAAAAATAAAATAAATGATTTTAAAAGAATTAAAAGTAATATAATTTAAAGGATTTAATGTCTCCCAAGAATTATAGAGATCTATATATAATATTATAGAGGTTTGAAAGTGTTGTATTTGAATTCTCCATTTTCATTAGGTATTTAAAGTCAAATTAAATGAATAGTTTTAAAAATGACATTAATGATATTTTATAATAATTAAAATTTTATTAAATAATATAAATTTTAGAAAAATATTATATTAATCCTAATTAATATAATAGTGTTTTAAAAATCCACCATGGTCCATTTATAGGCAGTTTTTCATATTTTTATTAACATTATTAACCTTTAATGGGTGTAAAACTTTAATAAATTAATAATGGTCAAAAGGTTTAATAAATGGTTAAAAAAATTATAAGGGTAAATATGTGATGAAAACTTGTCTAAATTTTTTTGTATTAGATTATTTAGACTTATAATAATAATATATTTTAATATGATAAATTTGGATCCATTTGGACATGAAAATTAATTTATATTATTTTAATATTTTTAAATATCCAAGACTTTCCCTCCCCTCAATTATAAAAGGTTAACCCTAAATTCTCTTATTCACACAACTTGGAGCCGTATAGATTAATAAATCTAAAAATTTATACTCTAAAATTCCCTATAAATATTCTATATTTTTTTTATTCCCAAAATACCAACCCTAGAGTCCTTAAGAGGAGATCTAAAGGAGGTGTTTCAAAGACGAGGTAATCACCTTAACTGATCACTTTCTTTTTAATTTTTCTTTTACCCCATATAAATCTATTTTATTATTAATAAAAAAACAATTCCTAAATATAATTAAATTTTATTATTATTATGATGCCACCTCTATTAATCCCTCTTTCCGTGAATTTATCGCTCATGCGTACATATGGTTTACCATCTCCACATAGTATTACAATTAATTTTTCATCACCATATTTAAATTACAGTTATTATGGTGATTTTAATGTTTATATATGATAATTTAAACATAATTATAATTATTTAATAATAATATCTTATCTATGTTTATACCTTCAAATCTGTTAAGAAATGATACTGTTTCTCGTGCATACGTGTGTACTACCACCTCCACAAAGCGATGTGATTTGTTTTTTATTTATATTTTAAATGGATATAAATAAGTAAGGATTCACTGAATATATATGATTTATGTTATTTATTAATTATTCAATAAATTTGAATTAATATTTTACTTTCTTCATTCCATCCGTCGAAAAAATTAGACATTGTTCCGGCGTACGTACGACCTACTATCTCTATAAACAGTGTAATTCATTTTTTTATTTAATTTTATGGATGACTAAAAAAATTTATATAATGAATATATATAATATGTATATAATTAATATTATTCTTCACCATGATAAAAGTACAAGTAACAAAACTATCGAACAAAAACATACTTGAAAAATGAAGGAGATATCACCCAGAGTAATGATTGCAAGAAAGAATTGTTAATAAACAGGTGATAAAAGGTTATAAGTAAATCTTAATGGTATGATATATATTTTTACGGTTCTATTATAAATTTATAATGAATCTTTATTTCTTATACAGGTGTTTCTAATTCATATAACAAAGTTATACCAAAGGTAAGGGTTTTTTAGACTCGGTTTTATTTTTGGGAGTCTTCTGCCAAATTCACAACTTATTTCTTTTGTGTAGTGTACATACTATGACTTTTAAATGTTATATAAATAGTATCATTATTTCAATAATATTTAAATTTTAAATTGATGTTATTATTTCATGTGTTTTATGATTCAAAGGTTACCAAAGTAGTAAGGGAATTTTGTCTCACTTTTATTTCTATGGGACACATGCCATATTCACCACTTTATTCTTCTATGTAGTGTATATACTTCCCATGATTTTTTTATGATTCATATTATGAAATTTATGGTGATTTAAAAATATATATAATTTTATTTCTTTCATGGGTTTTATTTCTCTCTTTAGTCGAATTTTTTTCCTTCTTGATCCATGTTTTATAAAAATATTTATAATAAGGTTTATAATATTATCTTATTATTGTTTAAATTCAATTTTACCCATGTTTTTAATTTTATAAAAATAGTTTTCAAAGGGATATTTTTGTTTTCTTCCAAATTATGTACTTTTTGAATTTTTAAAAAAGTATGAAATAAATTTTTTTATTTAACTTAAATAGTTTTAAAAGAATTTCCCACAATCATGAATAATCCATGATTTAATGTTTACTTTATAATTTTATATGGTTATTTTAAAATAAATTTTTTTATAATATTTTCCAAAAAATTTATTTTAAATAATAGAATTGAAAATGGAAAGGATATTTTTCTCATGATTGTTTTAATGATATTTTAATGGTATTTATATTAATCAAAGAAAACATACCTTGATATAACTTAATATTTACTGAGGATATGATCCAAAGATACAATCATTATTGTTTCTATAAATGATTTATGTTTTTTATGACAATATTTTTAATCAACATGTTCTTTTTCCTCATGTTATACTATCAATAAATGATCAAACTTTTATGAAACATGTTTCTTTTCCATGGGTTATGATTAGATAAAATATTTATGAAATCCATTTATTTTTATAAGTTATAATATGATTATTGTTTTATGATCTTATAGAACACATATTCATGATTTTTATTATGTTATAGCTGGGGCATATAACTCCCTCCAATTAATTGAGTAAATATGGATAAATCATGAGGTAAATATGATATGCATGAACTTGATATATTCACAATTTAATGTATGGACCTGGTTTTCTTATCCATAAGATTATACATGGACATGGTTTTCATGTCTATAAGTTTATGAATGGGCCTAGATTTTATGTCCAAAATATTATGCCTGAACTATTTTTTCATGTCCGTAATTTTATTCACCTCAGTTTCAACAACATTCTCTTCTGGTTGAATAGATTTTTGAACTAATTTCCATTATGATTGAATCTTAGAAAATGAGGTTTAGTATGTTCTTATTGATAAATTGTCTAACTAAATTTTCCTTTGAGGTTTTGAAAATTGTATAATATCATCATCATCACTTTCTTGTTCTTCAAAATTTAATTTTTCTTCTTGTTGTTGTTAAACTTGAGGTGGTTCTTGAACATTCAAAACTGATTCTGAGACAAAAACATTTCCATTATTTATGAAAGGGGTTCCTGTAACCATTTCTTGAGTTTGTTGATAAGGATAGGATTCTTATAGAAAATATTCTATAAATTGAATATGTTTTTAGTCCCTTTCTATATCTTTTAATAAATATTGAACCATCTCAACTTCAAAAATATTATTCTTATGCTTATTATCTTTAGAATACCTCTCAATCTCTTCAGCCACTAAAATTTTTAATATCTTTGCTTTAGTTGGGTTTATCCAAAACAATGGACCTCCTTCTTTTCTATTATATATATCTTCTCTCTACTTAGCTATGACTTCATAATGGTAAGATTTTTGTTTCTTAGACATTGAAGGTTAATAAACTTGAGTTGTCTACAATTCTGATACATGATCTTTTCTTTTCTTTGGTTCTTATTTGGAGCTTTCTCTGAATTTTCTAGTTTTCACTATAAGATAAAAAAACACATTTGTTTCAACATAGAATTTTTTATGTCATTATTTTCAAGGTGTCATCACTTAACAAGAGGATCTTAAAATTTATGGTTTTTGAGATACAAGGAACTTTAAAAAACTCCAATGAACTCATGATGAGATTTAATAAAATTTCTAGGAACACAATAATTTGAGACTTTATTATCTCATGCATTATCTTACTAATCGTAAGAAAGATAAACTTAACTAGGTTAATCTTCCATAGATTAATCAACAAATATAATATGAAAATATTTGTGATTTTCAATGTGTCCTTATCTACTTTCCTTGGTATTAAGAAGACTAGTAACCATAAGGAAACAATCTGGAAATTAGTTGAATGATTAGAATGTTTGGGGTTATTAAATCCCTTAAGGACTGATGATTCAATATATTTAACTCTGTTAAAATTACCTTAAATGTATATCATCTTATGAGAATGATAATAGTATTCTCCATAATTAGGTATTTGAAGAACATTATCATCTTTATTATAAGCCATAAAATAGTTCTTTCTATAACTCTTAAAATGAAGTTTCTCTTTTCAACCTTCAAGAAAAAACTCTACTTTCTAATAGAATTCAATAACCAAATATGCATACACCGAATCTTGATCTTTCTAATTCATTAAGATTAAAAAATTCTCCCTGCCTTAAAACTTAATTATTTTTGAACTCAACGAGTCATATTTGAGAAATAATTCTTGATCAACTAACCTTTATCTGAATATCTCACAATATTTAAGTTCCTTTTGAGCAGTCATTGGGGTATGAGAAGATATCTCAAGATAAATTCAAAAATTTAATGAAGATGAGATGAAAAACAGAATGAATGTTTTGAAGGAAGAGCTTCGGTGAGAGAAATGTGGAAACCAATGTGGGACATAGAAAAAATGGTTCCCTTTATATATACATCACGGTGATGATTCATATTCCATAAATGATCAAATGGTTGAAATTGATCCGATCTGATCCGACGGTTGAAATTTTATAGAAGAAGATTTATTGATTTCGATCATTTGAGGATTTAAGGAAATAAAATGGATTTAAGGAAAACGTGAAACAAATAGGGGTTTTCTTAAAATATATTTGAAATACCAAAAAACAGAATTGTAATGTAAAAAATAATAAATAAGAAAATGTACCTTTTGAAGTTGTCGGAAGATTTATTATTATTAGATAAGATTCTTCTCAGTAGTCTTAGATTCTAAAAAGTTTTCTTTAATTTTTAAAACATTTATTAGGTTCCAAAAATTTCGGTTAAGGTTACAAAAAATTTTTGATAAGGTTCCGAAAAAAAAATTATTAGGTTCTGAAAAAAATTTAAATAAAACAAATTTACTCCCTCTATGAACCATGGCCTAGAAATTGGATATGACCAAGGCCTACGATAGAGTGGAATGGCACTTCTTAAGAGTCATTTTGCACAAAATGGGTTTCTGTGAAAAAATGGACAGATATGGTCATGCACTGTGTCTCAACCGTCTCTTTCAAAATCAAGGTCAATGGGGAGCTTACAAGAGAGTTCTCCCCATCTCGAGGCCTTCGTCATAGAGACCCCCTCTCCCCTTTTCTCTTTATCCTGGTGGATGACGTTTTTTCTAATCTTATTTCCAGGACTGTTTCTTCTAAGTCTATTCATGGGGAAAATGTCTGTCGAGCTAGCCCTCCAATGTTGCATATCTTATTAACTGATGACTGTATCCTTTTTTCCAGAGCTACAATTAATGAATGCCGGGTGATCTGTCAAGCGATTCATCAGTACGAGAGGGCGTCTGGCCAAACAATAAATCATGGAAAATCAGAAATCTCCTTCAGCGGAGGGGTACCTCTTGCTAAAAGGGAAGAACATTACGCATCAGCTGGCATCCATATAGTTGATAAAATCAGAAGTATCTTGGCCTCCCCACAGTGATTGTCTGATCCAAAAAAGAAATATTTGCATCCATTGTGGACAGGATTGAGGAAAAAATTCAAGGTTGAACCCCAAAAATAATTTCTAAAGCTGGAAAAGAGACCCTCGTCAATGTTTTCATCCAATATTTCCCCATCTACTTTATGTCCCTTTTTAAAATCCCAGTGTCCATCTTCGACCAGATCCACACACGTACTTCTAATTTCTAGTGGGGGAAGAATGATGGTAGGAATCGACCTCATTGGATGGACTGGGAGAACCTCTGCAACCCCAAATCAGAAGGTGGGATGGGGTTTCGGAATCTTCCTCTCTTCAATGACGTGCTTTTGGCCAAGCAAGGATGGAGCCTTTTTAACCGCCCATCATCTCTATGTGCACGAGTTCTACGAGATAAGTACTTTCCCCACACAGACTTTTATGCCTCCTCTCTTGGTTCCCGCCCTAGCTTCCACTGAAGAAGTATTTGGGGGGCTAAAAAGCTCTTGGATAAAGGATTGGGTTGGTGGATTGGGAATGGCTCATCTGTAAAAATCTGGACTGACCCCCAGCTCATTGATAAGGATGGTCTGCGGGCTACATCCCCCGCTCAACTATGTCATGAAGATGCCACTGTCAGCTGCCTCCTTTCCGACCAGGGACAAGGGTGGTATGTGGAAAAGATCCTTGATTGGTTCAACGAAAGAGATCAAAGAATTGTCCTTAGCATTCCCTGGGTTCCAGACACAGGCCCTGACCATCTTTTCTGGATCAATGATATCTCAGGAGAATACACAGTGAGATCCGGTTAGAGAGCTTCTGTTGGAATCCACTCAGTCAGCTGGGATGGGGGAACGTGGAAATCAATTTGGAAGCTCAACGTCCCCCCAAAAATTCTCCAATTTTGGTGGCAGGATTTCTTGGGAATTATCCCAACAATGAGCCTTCTTGTTTACCGACATATGGCCAGTACCGTTTTTTTTTATTTCTATCTGAACACTCTAGAAACTCCTCTGCATGCTATTGTTTACTACCCGGGAGTGAAGGATATTTGGAATCATTGGGGTTCGGGTTCAGTTGCTTCGCTGGCATTGGCCTCTAACCTTCCTCATCTACTGACGCGTTGGTTCTCCTCTCTCTCTTCAGCGGATGTAGGCTCACTTTTCACCTTGGCTTGGATTATTTGGGTTCGGCATAACGATGTTGTTTTTAATCAAGCTCACAGACCCACCAAATTCTGGATTGACCGGGCCACTTCTTGGATTGAGGGCTAGAAAGGCCACAACAGATTTTCTTTACTGAGTGTTCCCCCCTCCCATCCCGCCCACTAGAATTTCCCAACAGAAGGGATCCTCAAGATTAATGTGGGTGTGTCTCTTCCGAAGGATGGTCTTGTTGCCCTCGGCCTCCTTGCCCGAAATCATATGGGGCAGATTCTTGCTGCTAAATATGAACCACATCATGCATTCTGGGAACCGGCAGTTGTTGAGGCCACGACCATCCTTGCTGGTTTGATACTCACTTTGGAATGTGGATTGGGTGATATAATCATTGAGTCTGACTTCCTCACCGTGATGGATGCTATTAATCACAACGACGGTGGCCTCCAATATTTTGGCATCATCATCAGGATAATTCTCTCACTTCTCCAATGCTTCTCATGTTGTACCTTCTCCTTCACCAAAAGGGAAGGAAACAACGCGGCCCATCATCTTGCGGCATCAGGCCCTTTCGATTCTATCCAACTCTGGTTGAACAATTTCCCTTCATGGCTTAGCATTTGTACTTCTGCTGATCTTTTTCATTAATGTTATATGCCTTCTTCAAAAAAAATGTACTCCCTCTATGAAAAGGAGTATCTTAATGTAAGGAGATTGTTTAAAAAAATAGATATGAATGATTACCTTATAGTTATCATTCCTAACTTTTGTTTAATGTATTAAAATATAGCAAAAGTTAATAATTTTGTAAAAAAATCAACAAGTTGTTCTTGCATTCTGATAAATTATATAATAATATCTCCTTTAAGTGTGTGATCCCTAAGAAAGTGGTGCCTAATATCTATGTATTTTTTATGAGATTTATGTGTAGGGTTTTTTCTTTTGGATATAGAACAAGTGTTATCACATAGTATCAGAGTTTTTGTAAAAATCACGCCACAATCTATGAGTGTGTATTGCATCCACAACACTTGAGCATAACAAATTTCATCTTCCACATTATCAGCTTTAGTAGTGGAATGTGCAACTGAGTGTTTTTTCATTCAATACCAAGAAACTAATAAATCTCCTAAGAAATTACCTATTCTAGATGTACTTTTCTTATCCATTCTACAACCACCAAATTCAGCATCTAAAAAAGTTTTACAAAAATAATTTTTAGAAGAATATAAAAGTCTTGAGTCTAAAATTCCCTTTAAGTACTGAAAAAATATTTTCATAGATTTAAAATGGGATTCTTTAATATCTTTCAACTAAGCATACTAAAAACATTAAGTCTGGAGGAATTGTTTTTAAATATATTATGCTTCCTATCATATCGCTAAAACATGTTTGATCTACTTGTTTTTCAGCTTCATCAAGATCATGATTGTTTGAGGTACCAATTAGAGTACTTATACTTTTAGTGTTTTCATATACATACTTTTTATGAATATATTTAATATACAAATGTTGATATATATAAGTTTCTTATAGTTTTTTAGAAATTTTAAAACCAAGGAAAATGTTAACTCACCCATCGTACTCATTCTAAACACAAATTTCATAAGATTCGAAAATGAATCATTTAAGTATTGTTGAGTTGATCTAAATATAATTTAATCAACATAAATTTGAACAATTAAAAAATAATTTTCTTTTTTTACAAAATGGGTTGGATCAATAATTCCCTTAAAATAGATTTTTTGTAGAAAAAATCTTTTATGTATATCATACTAGGATTTAGGGGCTTGTTTAAGACCATATAAATATTTGGTTAGTTTAAAAATATGATCATGATGTTTTTTGTCTTCAAAAATAGATGTTTGTTCCACATAAACTTCCTCTTAAACATATCTACTAAAGAAGGAAAACTTTACATCCATTTGAAAAATTATGAAGTTAAATAATGATACAAATGATAATAGAATACGAATAGATTCATGTCTATCTACCGAAGCCTAGGTTTCTTCATAGTCTATTCCTCCTTGTTGATTATATCCTTTAGCAACTAATATTGATTTATTTCTTACTATTATTCTATTTTCATCACATTTATTTTTGAAAACCCACTTCACTCCAATTATAGAAGTTTCTTTATGTCTTTCAACCAAGGTACAAACTTTGTTCCATTAAAATTCATTTAATTTATCTTTCATATCTTTAATCCATTCATCATCACCTATATATTCTTCAATACTTTTAGGTTCTAATTGGGAAGGAAATGCTAGATGCTCTACTTAATTTTTTAAATAAATCATTTTACTTATGAGTTGATGTACATCACCAATGATACTATCACTAAGATGATTCCTTATAAATAGCTTACTTGGGTTTTGTAAAACCTGTTCATTAACATAGGGTAGAAAATATTTTGTAGGGAATAATTAAAAAATATTTTCATGAGTACTCTCCTTAATAGAAGAATATTCCATCAAAGATAGATAATTAGTTTTTGAAAACACATCTGAAGTTTTAGGATGATGTTGTAAAAAAATATCAGTTTCATAAAATTTAACAAGTATTATTTCTTCAACAGTAAAATAATTTTTATTAAAAACTCTATAATCCTTAGAAGTAGTTTAACATCCAAATAAAATTAGTTCATCGTATTTGGGTGCGAATTTGTGTAAGTTATCTATTTTATTCAAAATGGATACTTTTCATCCTTATACTTTGAAGTGTGAAACTCTTGGTTTTGGGTTGTCCATAACTCATTAGGTATTTTATTAAGAAATGGATTTATTAAAACATGATTTATATTATAACAATAAGTACCCATATCTTTTTCCCAAAAAATGTTTATCAATTAAGTATATTCTCAACATTGTTCTTATTATATATTGAAGAATTCAGTTTCTTCTTTCAAAAACACCATTTTTATAAAGAATTCTAGGAGCTGAGAATTATGAGTAATGCCTTTCTTATTATAAAAAGTTTCAAAATATGAATTTTTAAATTCTCTTCCATGATATATATGAATTGTTATCAAATGGAGTTTTTTCTACTTTTTAACATTGGATGAAAAAGATTTAAAATAATAAAAGGCTTAATATTTCATTTCTAGAAAATAGACCCATGTAAATCTAGTGTAATCATCAACTAAAAAAATATATAGTATTTGAATACAATACATCTATTTTTAATTAAACTAAAAAGATCCATATACACTAGCTATAATGAATCATAAGTTGAGGATTCAATAATTTATTTAAAGATCAACTTTTGTTACTTTACATATTGAAAAGGATCATAAACTTTTGAAGAATCAAATATAAGATCCGGAAGATCCTTAAAAAGTATTTTCATAGAGAGTTTTCATAAGTTCCTAAGGTTATAGTATCCTATTCTTACATGTCATAACCAAGATTGGTATTCCATTGCACTAAGTAAAGGTAAGTATTGGCTCTTAAGGTCTTCAAAGTTAAGTGTATAAATAGTCTAATGTCAATGGGAAGAGAGAATGAACTCATCCTTAGAATTGTGTACTAAGCATTTATAATTACTAAAATTCACAAGTTAACATTATCACATAATTGGATTATTCTTATGAGGTTGTTCTTAAGACCTTAAACAAATAAGACATTTGAAATTAAGTCTTTTCCAAGAATATCAATGTTACATAAACTAACAATTTATCCTTGAGAATTGTCTATGAAATTGACTCTTGAACCATTCATCTTCGAAATATTTTCAAAGAAGTTTTTTTTACCAGTCATGTTCCAGGATCATCCACTATCCATGTACAATATATTTTTTTGGGTACTTACTTTATTTTCCTAAAAATGAAATAGTTATACTTTAAAAATCCAAACTTTATTGGATCCAAAAACGTTATAAAATAAAATCTTAAGTATCTACATTTTTATAGAAAAGTGAGATTTATGAAAACCTAAGAATTTGATTTTTTTAAAGAATAATTTTTCTCCCAGTTACCACCACTTTGAAAATTAGTGGAAAAAGGGGCACTTTGAGGAATAAAATAGTTGTGACTAAAAATTTGTTTTGAATGAAAATAACCAAACCCAGAACTATTACTTAGAGGACAAAGATGTGATTATATTTTATCAAAACCCTCGTTTCCATGAGTA
The DNA here is from genome assembly GCA_963277665.1 of Viscum album. NCBI lineage: Eukaryota > Viridiplantae > Streptophyta > Magnoliopsida > Santalales > Viscaceae > Viscum > Viscum album. Next base: position 131,436,655 of record OY728163.1, read on the forward strand.
AAGTTTAAATAAAGATTCATTAAAGAAAAAATTTCAGATTTTATTCTAAAAAAATAAATTATTATCCTCATAGTCATTTGTCTTAGAATTTGAGTTTTTCTATAAAACATTTTTCATAAAAATAACTTTTTAAATGTCCATAGAAATTTTATCTTTTTAAAAATTAACTTCCTTAGTGTTTTTTGTAATGGAAACAATTTTAAAATATTTTCTGTAAAGATATTTAGAAATATTTGATAGTTATTTTGTTAAAATATTAATTCAATAATTTTAGTTCTCAAGTTTCTTATTGATTTTACTATTTTCATTCTCAAGTAACTTAGAAAACCTAGAGACTTCTTCAAAAGAAGGTAAAGTATTATCTTCTAGTAAAGAATATTATTCATTAAAGGATTCATAATTTTCATCATCAAGATAATTAGAACTTAAAGATATATTGGTTAAAGATTCAAATGATTGTAACTTATCCATAATAAATTTATTCTCTATTGGAATTCAGGTGATAAGATCAATATTCTTTTGTTCAAAAGATTTAATATCTGAATATTCATCAGACGAGTATCCAACACATTCACTCCAAGTGACAATTTCTTTTAGGACTTTCCTTCCCTTAGACTTATAATATATTCTATAATTCCTTTCAGAGTTTCCATCTTTCTTTTACTTTCTTTTCAGTTGAGGATAATCAGGTTAGATTTGTCCAGCTTTCTTGAATTCATAACATGTGACTTCAAAATATTTATTATATTTCCTATCCTTCTTATTATATATGTTCTAAAAATCCTTTTTTCCAAAAATCTTGTTCATAATATGAGAAATATTGGATAATTAATTCCTTGAAAGTTCTAATTTACTTAAGTCTGAATGAATAGTAACATTATTAGACTTTTTTGTCTTAGAAACTTTCTCAGGATTCTATGATTTTATATGATCTTAAGTAGTAGTAAAAGAAACAATCCCATTCCTTTTCATAATATTATAAGCATATATCTTCAATCTATTAACATGTTTTAAGAGAGTCCCAAATAACTCAACAAGAGTAACTATTGTAACTTTCCTAGACTCATCAATAGAAATTATCTTTAATTCCCACTCATTTAGCATGATATCAATAATCTTGTAAATAAGTATTTCAACTTTTAAGACGTTTTCACCCATTTATTGTAAAATATTCACAATAGTCATGAATCTTTATTGAAATTTAACAATTGGTTATCCATAACAAAAAACAAAACCCTGATAATCATTTCTAAGAATAGCTCTTTTGGTTTCAATAACTTTTGATGTTCCAAAATGTGTAACATCATGTTTATTACAAATATTATTATCTTCTTCACATGAAGATATTTGGATATATATATATATATATCTAGTCATATAACAAAGAAAAGTAATGAATACATTATAGTTAAGCTGATATTATTTCTTTTTTTGATTGGTAAAAGTACTAACATCCTTGTTTGGTATCTTATAATCATCAGTAGGAATAAAAAAATTGTCAACTCCAATGTTAATAACAAAAGTCTTCATTCTATCACTCTAATATTAATAATAATTCCGATAAAAAATTTGTGGTCTAGTAGGATTTAGATTATCTAAGTATCCAAAATTTATTCCTTCTATCTTAAAAAACAAAAAGTTTGCACTCCACACATTATTGTAGTATGTATTTATAAACAAAGAGCTTATAAAAGAACTAAATCTAACTTCTAAGAGAAAAAAAGTTAGATAAAAAAAGCGAAATCCTATACTAACACAAATATGTATATTAGTCTTTTAGATACCTCCTCTGATACTAATTGTAGGATCCTAATATGAGATGTAGATACTCACTAATAATAGAGGTGAATTGTAAGTTTAAAAAATTCATTTTTAAACTTAAGGAAACTCTTTTAAACAAATTTAAACAAACAAGATTCACAAAACACTCTACTATATTTAACAAAGAAATTAGAAGGGCCTAAAGTCCAAATATAATGATATTATAAAGAAATAATCCCATAGGTATGCTTAAGTAAGATTCTACCTTAAATCTATAGAATCTTGAATTAGAGTTAATACAACAGAGAAAGTGTAATAAATTTAAAATTTTTATCTTTAAAAAAATGCAGTGGATTTTAAAGAACATGTAATTAAACAAGTATTACAAGTGTAATAAAATATTTTAACCCAAATATAATGGTGTCCAATAACCTTGGATAAAGGTACCTTTATTTATACATTCAATAAATTATATCTTACCCACACCAGTGTAAGCCCTCAATACAAAGATCAAAATCTATCTTGTTATCCCCACAAGTCCTAGATCTGTAAGGTGATTGTCACCTCTATCATCCTTAAACTTGGAAGCCCTTGATTAAATAGGTATTCAGAACCTATGTCTTCCTTCATCTTGGAAGACCTCAATTATATACAACAATAATCATAATATATCAAGGAAAACAAATATTATTAAAGATTCTAGTATGTGGAACAACATGTTCACAACTTAAACTCCTCAAGGCTTTCACATGAAGAAAATATGGTATAGATATTGCAGAGTTTCATTTCTCCCAAAAGTTCACAACATTGAAATTGTTCAAATGGATGGGTATTTATAGGCGAGATCTCTAACGGTCATGTTTTACTCCAATGGTCATTTTTTTGAAATCTCAAAGGGACTTGGACATGTGGAATTCATAACAGACATATTGTAACTGAAACAATGACACCATTTAGATTTTAAAAAGTAACATTATCATTTTTATAATATATAGAATCTTAAATTTAAGAAATACTACAATGACTGAAAATTACTTTTTTTATTATTCAAACTCTTTTAAGGAAAAAGTGAGAAACCATACATGACTTCAAAGACTAAAAAACATTCAAAGCACCATGGTAAAAAAGCTTAAGAACATACAACTCATTCAAAGCACATAGAAGAGCTCCACCCAGCATCATAAATATTAAATCAGTTTCTCCTACTCATCGCTTCATGGCAAGCAGTCTCGTGCATGACTGCACGGGCATTGAACCAATGGAAAAGCCATACACTCTCAAACATCCAAATCTGAAATCAATGACCAGGAGAAAACCTCTGCCCAAAAACACATCTTAATCCTATACTGTAAGTTAATATAGTTGCGTTGAATCTCAAACCTCAAACCGCATGCCACCAAAAATCCATCCTTAATCGAAAGACTCCATCCATGAAGAAAATCACACCATAAGAACCAACTCACCCCATAACCAATCACTTCACCAAACTCAACAATAGAAATCAGCAGCAAGAACCATATGGCATAGGTAAAGCATTCATTACAAGGAGAAAAACATCCAATGAATTAATGAATTCCACCACCACATCAACACATTCGAAATCAAATGCGAAAAAACCTTCTCAGGACCCCTTCATCTTGATACAATCAACTCAGAGAAGCATATCCACAAAATCATCGCAAAAAAACAGAAAATAATCAAGAGAAACCCTATAGGAAGCTGAACCCCATGAAGTTCAATCACCAGAATCAAGGACCTCCCCCCTCTGAGCCACTCCATATTTGTCACCGACCCACACTAGAAGCATGCTAGAAATGGTGTCTGGCCGCATCGGACTACTGGAGGTTTGATCCACTTCGCACCATACCATCGTTGCAAGGTCCAAGCCATGACGATCTGAGCCACGCACTGAGCCGATGTCTCCGATAGGCGAGCCACACCGAACCGACCTAAGAATTCGGTGCTTCGCTGAGTAACGTCGTCACCGAGAACGAAGTAGAAGAAAACGCCATAAAAATCGGAACACCACCGCATCGCACCATCCCCAAGACATGCATTCGTCGAGGATATCCAGAGGAAGAAGGCATTGATAATGATTCAAGAGTAAGGGTAAAGGGTAAACAAGGCCGAAGGAAAACCCTAGTCACCGTGATCGGGATGGGAGAAGCCACTCAGAGGCCGAATAAAACTCTGCTTCCTTATGAAATAATACACTAAGGAAATGATTTAACTTCAAGTAAGTCAAGAAAGCATTACATTATGGAAATATCATAACTTTAAAGAAATATAGTATCTTTAAGAAAGATATAATATCATAACATTACGTAAACTATAAAAATCAGATCTGAAAAAATATTGAGAATCAGAATCTAAGAAACAACATGATTTGGAATCGGTTTTTCTGGGAGATTTAGAATCTAAGAAATGCACTAATTCAGAATCGGGTTTTCTAAGCGATTGAAAATATAATAAATGAAATGATTCAGAATCATTTTTTCTGAGTGATTCAGAATCTATGAAATACGATGATTCTAATTATATGAACATGTATCATATTTTTTATTTGATTACAGAATCTAATCGGTCTTGATGAAAATTATGTTAGACATAGCTGGAAATTATAATTAAAGATATTTATAAATATAATTCTAACAAACAACAATTTTCTTAAAGAGATAAATATCATTAAGGAAAAGGTGTTTGTGATTTCCCAAACATGAAGGTATGAAAAATTCATAACAAAATTTTTTACTCAACAGTATCATTCATAAAATAATAACTTCAATAAATTAAATATATTTAAATTTTATTATTATTATGATACCACCTCTATTTACCCCTCTTTATATCAAATTTCAAGTCAAAGTATCACTCCTGCTTACATACAACTTACCATATCCACATAGCGATGTAACTAATTTTCCATAGCAATATTTCCAAAATGGTTATTATGATGGTTTTAATTTTTATATGTGATAATAATGATACAATTATACTTATTTAATGATAATATTGTATCAATATTCTTACCTTCTAATCCATTGGGAAATAATAACACCGTTCATGCATGTGTGTGGACTACCAACTCCACGAAGCGATGTGATTTTTTTTCATTTCTATTTTAAATGGACTGTAATAAGGATGTATTTGATGAATATATATGATTTATATGATATAATAATGATTCTATAAAGGTTAATCAATATTTAATTTTCTTTTCTTCCATATGTTGAAAAATGAAAACAACTTTCATGTATACGTACGACCTACCGTCTCCATGAGTGGTGTAATTCATTTTTCTATATATAATTGTATGGATGAATATAAACATGTATACAATGAATACATATTATGTTAATATAATTATTAAAATTCTATGTATGATCTAACCATGATCAAATTACAAGTACCAAAACTATCGAACCAAAAGATACATGAAAAAGGGAGTAGGTATCACCTGAAACTCATATTTTAACAAAGAATTGTTAATAAACATGTGATAAAAGGTTATAAGTAAATAATGTATCGTATGACACATATTATTATTTTTAATTAATTTATTTATAATATATCAATATTTATTATACATCATATTCCAACACATACAAAGGAAGTCAAACATGAGGTAAGATATTTCTTGTATTACATTTATTTTTGGGAGACTTTTGCCAAATTCACAACTTGTTGTTTTTTTGTGGTGTATGTACTACACATTTTATATTTTATATCAAAATTAAAATTATTTATATGATATTTAATGTTTCAATTGATGTTATTCTTTCTTTTTTATTATTATTCAGAGGATACCAAAGTGTTAAGGGATTTTCATATCACTTTTTAATTATAGGACACATGCCATATTCATCACTGGATTATTCTATGTGATATATATATTACTCATGAATTTATTTATGATTCATATAATAAATATGTTGTCGATTTACATATCCATATATGTTTATTTCCATTATGGTCATTGTTATTCAAAATTTACCTAAGTTTTAAGGGTTTTATGTTACAATATCATTGTTTATCAGGATTGTTTATGATTATGTTTCCAATGCTAAAATACCATTATATATCTCTAAATATACTCACGAATTTTATTATCATGTGGTTATTTATTTGTAATAATTTTTTTCTTTTCATTTTTCTCACCTTTAGTTCTCAAGACACCAAAAAACTTTTTTAATTAAAATCAAATTTATTTCTCTCTTCAGTTGAAAAATAATTTTTCTTCCATTTCTATGTAATATAAAAATGTTTTAAATAAGGTTTTTACAATTATATTATTATTTTTTAAATTTAGTTTTACCTATTTTTATATTTTAAAAAATAATTAAAAGTAATCTTCTTCTTTTTTCCGAACGAGGTACTTTTTACTTTTTATAAAATAAATTATTGTTTTTTAACTTATATGTCATGAATAGAATTTCACGCTATCATTTTTTCTCAATGATTTGAAGATTAATTTACAAGTTTCCATATTTATTTTCAAGTAAAAAGTTTTCCATAATATTTTTTATATTTTTATATTTTAAATAATTGATTTCAAAATGGAAAGGATATTTTCCTCCTGATTTTTTTAATAGTATTTTAATGGTAATTCTATTCCTCAAAGACCAAAAACCTTGATATCACTTATGATTTATGGGGGATATAGTCCAAGGATGCCATCATTATTTTTTCTATGGATAGTTTATTTTTATGATTCCATGATTTTTATAAAACTTATTCAACTTACATGGGTCATACTATGATGAAATTATGAAAATTTTATGAAACATATTTCTTTTCCTTGGGTTATGCTATGATAAAATGTTTATGAAACCCAATTATTTTAATTGGTTCTAATATCATGAATGCTTTATGATCTTGTGGAACATGTATACATGATTTTTATTATGTGATAGGTGGTACCTATATCAAACTCCAATTAATTGCATAAATATGGATATCTTATGAGGTAAATATGATATTCATGAACCTGATTTCATGTTAATAATTTCAGGCATGCAGCTGGTTTTCAAATCCATAAGATTAAAAAAGGACTTGGTTTTCATGTACAAAATTTTATGCATGAATTTGGATTTCATGTCCAAAATAGTATGTGTGGACATGGTTTTCATGTCCATAAGTTTATTTATATACCTAGATTTCATGTCTATAATATTATACAATGATGAGGTTCCATGTTCATAAGTTTATGCGAGGGCCTGATTTAATTTTAGTAACTTGATTAGAGAACGTTTTTCTTTTTTTTACCAGTTCAAAAAGATATAAGATTATGTGAATGACAAAAACTCATGTATCATTCCAATTTTATGCTATAATGGCTCATTTTCTTTGATTTATTTATGATTCGTGTCTTATAAACTCCTAAGATTTATGCCATGACTCAAGATTATGATCTATGATATATAGGGTACAAATTTAAAATGTTATGATCAATATATCATACCCTTATACTCATTTTATAGTAAAGTGATCAATAATGTCTCCCTTGTTTAAAATTACTAAGAATATCATCTCACCCTTTCTTATGAATCCTTTTCCCTATGTTATGAATAATGGTTTTAGAGATGATATGTCTAAAAAGGTTGATAGTTATGGATAACATAGTGGGATACTTTTATTAACAAGTTTTTGATGTGTCTAAGTTTCTAAAGGCACTTGAAAAATATTATTCTAGAAAGAATAGTAATGTTATGTAATTAATATTTATAAAAAATATTAAATATCAATGTATGGAAAATATGGGTCACTATACAGGGGAAGTATCTCCTAGATAAATAATTGGGAAAACTGTCACCTATATATGGGGACCTAGGTTAAGTGGAACTCAAGTATGAATTCCAAGGAAAATGTCTCCTTATTAGGAGGCATAAGTGAATTGGAAACTAGGTGTCCTGATTATTAGTTGTAGGTGCTCAGGTATCTTGGTGCTTAGGTATAGGTACTCAAGTATCTTGTTTCTTATGTATGAGTTCTCAAGTGGTTCATCACCCACTCCAATAATCCAATTAGGAGGGCTTTAGTGTGGAATCTCTATCCCATCTCTTTAGTTTTGATATTGAAAATCACATTAGTGAAGTATTTATGAAAAACATGGGTGAATATGCTAAAATCCATTCACATAAATCTTCTCACAATCACGGGTATATTTGGTGGTGTTGAAAATGGGAGGCATGTGGTCCTTTTATAGTAAATCCCCTACCTATGTACCTAGGTATGGTGATAACCACATAGATCTCCTAGGTGTGTATCCATGAATTAAAAGTTGGGTGCATTAATATGGGAACATAAAGATGATCATGTGAAATTGAGTTCATGGTTCTTAGTACCTACGAATATCATGTATGGTTGAGAACCTAAGTACATCGTGCAGGGCTAGGGAATGTGATGTTTAGTGTAAGCCTGTATTTCTCCCTTGATAAAATCCCAACATCAAAGAACAAAAACTTTTGATTTGGGATTTATTTTTTGGACCCATGAGTTTTCAAATGGATGATTTTGAAACAAACTATGCCATTGGATATTGGGATACCCTATAAAAGGTGATTTTAAAGGACCAACTTTTCCCAAAATACACACAAAATTGTTTTTACAGTTTCAACACTCCTTTTCATTAACAATGAATAAAATATATAGCCCAATACTAGTGGGGGATTCTCGCCACCACATCACTAGACTGGGAAAGGTTTCAATGTAATAGCCATCCCTAGTAATGTGAGAAATCATGAGGAACTTGGAGATCCCATTTGTGTATTATTCAGGTATAAATATAATTTTAAGTTCTAAATGGGGATCATGTCATTTCTTATATGGTAAAGTGCATGGAATAAATTTTATAATGACCAAAATATCTAAATAAATTGATGAATCCTAGTAGTAATCCTATGAAAATTGAACCCATTACATAAAATACATGTTCTACTCAAATGAAGTGTATTCTTTTCTCATAATGGATTGAGATATTTCCACGTCTATAACCAATGAGATATTTCTAAAGATATAATAATCATAAATATACATATAGTTAAAAATTCCTCATTGTATGAATATTATTTTTTTGATATATAGTCATTCTCAAATGAATTTAAACTAATCTATATATATTCTTCCGCACAAGACTCTAAACTATATGAAAAAAATTCATTTACATGAGACCTTAAATTGCATGATGTACTATCTTTATACAATTACATTAAACTACATAGAGTCGTACTTATTATGAGATATTTTATACCTCACCAATGAATGGTCCAAATATGTACAAGGTTATTTTATAAGTTTCCTTATATTCATACCCTCCAAACTATCCTTGTATGTGTGAGGTCACTAATTGAAATCAATTTTTCTCCTATAGCCCTTTTCTTGGATAAAAGTACCAATTTTTAGAACCATGTGTGGATTAATTCGTATTATCATAAGATATATTATGTTTTGTGGATCTCATATCATTTTCTTAAGCGTGAATATTTATATTCATGTTTTTTATTCTGTCCTAATATTAGGATTTTAAAATATATAAAACATATAACATCTTTATCACATGACATAGATTTCATGACATGTGGTCCTTGTGGAAATATATAAAACTTAATAACATGAGGTCCATACCACCTAAACATATAAATATATGTTAAAAGGTCCATACCATACATCCTCAAAACAATAAGGTATGTTTTCACTATCGTAAGACCCTTAATATATACACTACCTTAGCCTCACAAAATGATAATAAATCATGAAGCCTAATACTCTACCTATTAATGAGATAGAACTACATAGAGATACTTTATAACCATTCATACACCATATCTCATAACTATGTGTTTATTGATTCTTATCATCACATGATATATAATGATGTCGAAATATCTTATCCTGGGCCTAGTCACAAACTTAAACTCTATACTCTATCCTAGTGTTTATTCCCCCAATTATTCAAATCATGTTTCCTCCAGTGGACTTGTATTAGGAACCTGGTTCCCCTTATCTTGAACTATGTGTCGCTTGATTATTTTTACCAAAATATATGTAGTGATTCTTATATTTCTTGTCCTTGGGCCCAGCCACAATCTCTTACAATTTTTAACCTCCCCTTCCCACTATCTCATATTAATACTCTTTGATCATCTTGGGTTTGGAGCATTCTAAACACATTTAAACACATATATTCTATATATCACACTTAAAATATTGAATATTTAAATAAATATAACTTAATATGGCCATTTGTAATGAGAATTGTCTATTAAAGGGTCCCCCTTTGGCATAGTGATGACACATGAGCCACATATATAACATGATTATACTTATCCAAGGCCATATATCCACCTTGAAGAAAATATTCGCTAATACCATACACCTTTAATAGTATTATAGTGGAACCCATCATTCGAACATGGTTAATGGTCATCCATGATATATATGTTCAATAATATGTTAATGGGACCATTATTAGTGAATGGTTTCCATAATTATCTGTTATTTCATACCATACATAATTCAAGTATTTTTATCTCTGATTTATATCATTTGATGTTTCCATGCTCAAGGAAAGGATATTATTTTAGTCCTCAGACTTCCACTTAGCTTACACATTTCCAAAATGTACTATAATGAAATTCAAAATCCCCTCCCCCAATTTAGTTATTTTAGATTTTCTTGATTCTATATTCAAAGTTTAAGACCCATGACTTCAAATTGAGATCCATATTTTAACCTATACCTAGTTGCATCGACATCTGATTTTTCATTCAAGTTGAGAATGAAATATTCATCTCATATTGTCTGATCCCTATGAACCATGACTAAGAGATACAATATGGTAAAAACTACATGGCCTTAAAGTAAGTTACACAATACAATATGAGTAACATGACCCTAAATCACATGTTCACTCCCACTCTGTAAGTTCACTCACATTGGTGCTTTAATCTCCTATTCAAAAAAGTTTTGTGCTTATTTTTCTAGATGAGTAGATCTTTTACCATAGAGGTTTGAGCATTATGAACTTAAACTATTTGTTCCCCCACCCAAAACACCCGATGTTATCTATATTAAAAATGATTTTATCATTTACATTAGTTCTCTCTCACCATTTTTATTTTCTATTTCATGTGTGACACATGTCCTGTCACTGGTATGTATTTAATTTTTATTATTATTTATTTTAATTGTTTTTTAGGGTTTATTATTAAATATCAGAAAATATTTCCATAAGAATCTATATCAGATCAGCAATAAAATCTCAACTAACAATTCTTCAGAAACCTAAAACATGTATGTATATGACAACAATAATAATAAATATAGTATTTGATTCTCATTTATGTGATATTATCTATCATATTTTCCTCCATGGTTTGTTCTTCATAACTGTATGTAACCAAAAGCAGTTATTCTTCATTTTAATTTGATCATAATGAAACTCAAATTTTGTTCTCATTAATTCTAGATATTACTTTATGTATAATATCCTATAAGTATTCTCTATAATTTTTTCTTGAATCATGATGTAGATATCAATATTATATTAATTGGAGCCTCATCTTAGTTGTGTATTATGAATTATTTCTTCCTTAACATCCTTATTAAAATGAAAAAAGGACTTGAGTATTCTTCCAACTTTTTCTTCACATGGTATATAATAACCCAAAAATTTCCTCCTTTATTAACTTTTTATGAACAACCTGTATCCCATGTCATCATGTATACAATCATAACATATTTTAATATGTTGAATTGTACGTGTATCTAGAATCCCCTATGAGTCCCATTCGTCAACTTGGATCGCATACATGACCATTCATCTATGTGGATCATCTACATGACCATTTTGATACATGGATCATCTATGTTACCATTCATATATGTAATTCACCTATGTGACCATTCACATTATTCATACATTGACATATCATTGTATGTGACATTTCCTTATTCAGTTTTATGAAAGATCGTATGCATGAGTATCAATGTCATGGCAAGAACAATATTTTCATTTGATGAGAATAAATGTTTTATTTCTACCTTTTTTCATCTCATTAATCTTTTATCCATAAAAGTAAAACTGCAATCATGTTCCCTCATTTCACATAATTTTTTCATGATATGTTCTTTTATGTCATGTCTTTTTCTTCTTACCCTTAGATGATTTGTGATCCTTGTATGGGTTACCCTTACATAGGTTTACACCTTACATAGTTCACCCTGATACCCTTATGTATACTCATATCCTTACCTTTACAACATGGGTACCCTTACCCAGTTCACTAGATACCCTTACGAAAGATTTTGGATATGTTGTATAAACTTACCTAAGCTTCCAGATATGTTGTCTATCATTACACATCTTGATGTTTACCCTTACATAAGGAATTGGTTACCTTCATGTCCTACGTACTTAACCCTATATAGTTATTTAGTTACCTTTATACTCATATTATACCCTTTCACAGGTCACCCAACTTCATTTACCTAGACACATTGGGCATGATACCCTAAGGAAAGCTACTTGTACCCTTACATGAGCTTATATACCCTTAAAAAATCTTCAATCTTATTTACAATTAAACTTCTAAGACATGTATAATGTAATAAAAAAGAACCCAATAAAGTGACACAATACTTAGGATAATTTTACACTCCAACATTGGGATCTTATTTATTCATCATTCAATATTCTTCTTTAATATGAATGGGTTATCCAACAACCTCTATGGATTGTAAAAACTTCTTCAACATATATTGACATCATTTTACAATAAATATAACTTACACAAAGTGGACTCAAAAATATCCCCCATTGTATTTTTTGTTCAATAACCATATATAAATGATATGTTAATATGTGTTATGTCTTATCTTCAAATTTTTCATCAAACTTTAATTTCACATTCTCTACCCCTTATTGGCAAAAAATACAATGTTATTGGGAATGTGGTATCAATTCATACTTAGAAAATTTCCATCATCCATTCCACTCTATGTATATTTGATTCATGCTCGATTTAAAAAAACAAGAGGGTTTGACCTAAATAACAGTGTTTTCCCTTATGAAAATAGAAAGATACTAAATTAAATGAGAAAACACTTTCTTCTCCAAGGACTATACAATTGTATTTAATGTTGAGAAAAATGATAAATACCAATTTAAATACAAAAATATCAACCTAAAACTCCTAAAATCACTCCAATAAATATATTAAATACATACAAGTACAAATATCATGATTTGACATCAACCTTGTCACTTATTCATCCTTTTATATTTTATGTCATTGATAATAATTATTTTCTACCCTATTGATGTGGAATCTAATTATTTAAAAAAAATGATAGATAAAGAATATATACCTCCTCAGTGACATTTTCAAGAATGTACCTTCCAGAATGTTAATATTTTCATGAGATGAATAATTTTGTAATCTTATTCTTCACTTGTCTCCACCTTAAGGGAAACACTCTTCAATATCTTCATAATGAGGAATCTATTCAAGAATAGGATTCATGATGTTCCGATATATAGAATAAACAAAAATGAATCTTCAACTTGTGGTTGTTAATATTTTTAAACTTACACAAATTAAACAAGGATGATCTTATCAATACTTGTTCTTCAAGACTCCAAATATAAGATCAAACCAATATGGTATTTTCTTCAAAATTTCTATCTTGATTTGACAACATTCACGCATTCTCATGTTCTCCCATTAATTCCATACTTCACCTTCAATTACCTATATTTTATGTTCAAATACAACAAATAAAATATTAATGGAATAATGTGGGTCCTCTTGTTCCTTAATTTGAATATTAAGGTTGATATTTTCTCAAACAAATTACTCTATTTCCTCCAGTATTCATGATTTCAACTCTATTTTTAAAACATGGCTTGGATTTTAGTAGCATGGATCTCAACACACCTTACATTTTTTTATGTGAGAAGGTTATTATTTCTTTATCCATCAAATCATATGCATGTCATGATGATGTCTTCATTTTCTTTAGGGATTCTCTTTAAGCTATAAATTTTGTTAAGCATCCTTTAGACATTTTTCCAACTTTATTAAATATCTCACAAAAAACTTATCTAACACAAGTGTTTTCATTTATTTACAACCCCTCATGAAATTCATCTTCTTCTTGTGGAATCTTAATTTTACTTCTTTCACTAGCCTTTTCTTGTTCTTATTCCAACTTTATTTATCTTTACAGATATATTATCCAAATTAAAAGAATTTATTTGGGTACACTGAAATATTTTTCTTTTTTTTCATGGATTATCATGAGTTACTTTCTTTGTATCCTTATTATGTGATATAACACTCCACTTCACAATATTCTTGGACCTATTTTGAATGTTATATTTCTTTTGTATCATTTTCAAGGATGACATGTTCTAAAATTTCTTGGGTGTAATATATTTTTTCAAGATCTATACACAAGGATTACTATTGAATAATATGTGTTCTTATGTTTTAATTATTAATTTTACATTAATCACTTTTTTGACCACCACATCTTCCAATATCACAGAGATCCTTAAGTGCATCAAATAAATTTAATGTATATAGATTCTTATAAATCTATGAATTTTGCTTATTATTATGTAGGGTTATCCCCCATTGACATGATATTTCTTTATTATTTAAGATTTATGTGATTATACCAATAATTAAATAAAAAAATCTTGAATTTATTAAAGTGATAATATTTACCCACATGCCTTGTTCTTCTTTTATCTTCTTCATGTTGTCGAAAATTTCCCACATAATAAGCATAATATTTTTGGTTCTCATTCACCATCTATTGGGATCTTATTGGGGCACTATCTTACACACTTATTCATCTATCTACCATGGACATGGTGGTTGGTTTATCTCCATTATTATTCATCCATAATTGTGTATAATTTTTATTTAACCCATAATTGTTTATAAAAACGAATTTAAAAAAATTATTACACTAAGATATGAATGGTACCTCTTTCCTCACAACTATGTGTGATAGATCATTATGTGGTGTAATGATCTTATTTATGTATTATGGAGATATTTTTTTTTATGAATCCTCTAAATAATATTATTAAAATAAACTCCATAATTATTTGATAATAAAGTCTCAATATGAGTATTTTAAAGATTTAAAAATTTGATTTTTTTTAAAAGACATCTTATACTTAGGAAATTATTTTTATCTTAAGTTACTTTCATTATATCTTCACAATGCTTCCTCATCTTCTCAAAATCCACTTCATGTAATGTAACCTTTTCTGGTAACAATGACTCAAGTTCTTTGATCCTCTTGGATTAGATATCCAATTGAGCATTCTTGATAGCAATGTTATGTTTAATATTATATTCTAATACACATTTCATATTATAAAACTCTTTAGTGTAATAATACTTCTCTTGGATTATGTTGATCTAGCCTTCTTCAAATTTTTAGTATCTCTCCATAAGATTTCCATACTCATCTTATTTGATAGTAAATTGTTTTGAGAGAATAATTAAAGTAAGGGAACTTTCTATTAAATAATTATCCATGTAATCTTCCACACCTTAAAGTTGAGTGATCTCTTCCTAATGGATTTCAATAATACCACAAATAAAATAAATTATTTCTTATGGAAAATAATGTATCTTATCTTTTAATGCTTCAATAGATAAATCTATTTTAATATGATGACACTCACTTGATTCTTCTTCATGTGGATAGTTTAAACTATATTTTTTAAATACCTTAGGATCACAATAATACCTTTATACATTTGAGGTATAAATTTTGTCTAAAAATATTTTGTCACATCAAACCACAAGTTCTTATACTTCTATGCTAAATCTAACTTCCATGCTTTGAGGACTTGAAACTTCTTCCTCTTTTGATAAGAGGAACAAATTATTTATATTCTTATTATATTTATTTTTCATATTAATCAACATCTTGGTAGAAATTTAATTTTTCTATGGCATAAAATTAAATTCTCCAAAACATCACTTTATTATAATTCCATGAAAGTAACTTCAAATCTTTAAAGAAAACAATTTTATATTGACAATCCAAAAGCAGTGAACCTCTATTTGATACCACTTGGGGGATCTAAGGAGGGATATTATAGATACTGATATGGGAGAGTTAATAAATGTTGTTATTTTTTTTAAAAAAAATTTGTCCTTATATACCTTTTATTTTACTTTTTCACTAGTTAAGATGAATTCATTCGCTATTTATCTCTCTCATCACTTTTCATTCTTTCTTATAGCATAACCAAACACACACACACAAGGGGAATAATTATTTGCAATGTTAATCTCTCAATAAAATAAGGATAATACTTGGTGTTATCTTATAAAACCTATGGACATACATCCCAATAGTATAACCATTTGACCATTATAGTATTATCTCCTAATAGTGGAGAGTGTGTATCCCACATATTTGTTTGGTGCATCCTGCACTCAGGTATATCATGTACCTTTACAATTTATTTTAGTGGAGATAATATTATATTCTAACACTGATATATAATGTTTTAATATTATTTATGTGATTATCCTAATTTTTGCTCCCTTGAATTATATAAAGTCTCTTCTCATTGTTTGCATACACAGTATTGCACACAACCACTTTTTATTTTCTTTATAGTATCAAATTAATATGTTACTACTCCTTCCAATTTAATATTCTTATTTTTATTCTTCTATTATGAAAACATAATTTTTTTTATAAATTTATTCTATACTTCCTTTGACCTTCCTTACAAATGATTAAAATAAATCTTCTTAAATTATTTTCGTATGAATCACTATTGTATTTTTTACAATAGTGTGAAAAGAATTTTTTTCTTAAATGTATACTACATGGATTGATTTTACCATCGCTGTAACACCCGAGACTTTTATGTTATATAAATCATCAAAGGAATCTTTTTCTACACAACACTTGCTTGGCTTGCTTTACACGCAATCGCGACCTTCCTCGATAGCTTGCGTCGTACGCAATACCGAGTTTCACTAAACAACAATATGCTATTAAAACTAGTCGTTATGAATAGTAATAACCACTTTTTGAAATTTTATAAATTTTATTTTTCAAAATGGACTTCATTTTTGGACTCAGAATATCGAAATTATCCTAGGGTGAAATTTTGGTATTTTTCTGAAAACTTTCAATTTTTGATGAATAGTGAAACCACTAAGTGGTAGGTTAAAAACTGAATTTTGCATAAAACTTAATTTTACCGCTTCTGTGAATGGAATTTCAAAAATCCGAGAGACACGGTTAATATCAAGGACTAAAATGTGGTTCAATGAGATGAAAATAATTTTTTGGTGAATAGTAACTTTTTACTATTTTTACCGCGGTTAATAGTAAATAGGGTAACTAAGGGTAAATATGATATTAATATTACCCTAACACATGTCCTAATTCTATTGGACAAGTGTAATTCGACCAAAAACAAACTTAGGAATAAAATATGACCATTTAGGCCCACTTGGATTAGATTAGGACATTTATTATTAATTTATTTAAAGAAGGGTTAAAATAGTTAAAATCAAAGTTTAATAAGTAAATCATTTTTAATATAGGGTTATACATAAGATAAATTCTATTGTAAATATTCATTAGAAAGCTAAAACGATTTCCTACATGATGGTATTTTATTTGTAATTTTTAGACATCAAATAATTTAATTTATTTATGACACAAAGATGATGCAGTAATTATCTTATTAATGAAATATTGACAAAATTGATAATATAAATACCAAAATAAATGTAATTTGAGACTTTTTATGAATTACACTAATTTTCTAGGTTACTATGATATATTAGTATTTATTTAATCAACTTGGTTCGAACATATAATTCTGTTATGACTTTCACAAAAATCATATATCAAATAGTGTCAAAATTGACACAAAATAGTTTTTAAATCAAATATTATATTATTAATTGTTATTTTATTCCTAAAAATCTAAGGTTCGGCCAAATGACTTAGATAAGGATATATATATTAATAATAAACAATTTGGGGTTCTTTTGGCATGTTATAGTAAGTGTATTAACCATATAGTGAAAGAAAACAAAAAGACACGGTAAAAGTTAAATTAATTAACTTAGAGTTAAATCTAATTGATAAGGTTAAAATAATACCCTAAACTTGTCTAAATCCTATTGGTTGATAGTATTTCGACCCATCCCCACTTTAGCTTCGAAATAAGACCCTTTGGAACCATTATAAACCGATTTTGACTTTAATATAAAATAATATTTTGAGATATTCCTAAGGTGCCCCTCTCCTCCCTTATAAAAGGGCACCTCCTCCCCCTCCTCCTCACACCAATTTGAGCACTCAAGCTCGGCCAACCCCTGCCATTTTCCCTTCTCCACTTCCCTAGAATAATCCTAGAGGTCCTGGTCTTCTCCAAAGACCAATCTTAGTTCCTTAAGTGGAGGATTCAAAAAGGCGTTCCAAAGAAGAGGTAATATCCATTACCGATCTTTTCAATTTCTTTCTTCTTCAACTTCTTCTTCTTTAGTTGTTTCATGATAAAGTAATAACATCAGTATTACTTACATACTGATATGTTATTATAAATATGAAACAACCCTAATTCACCTTCTATCCATCCTACGGAAAAATGAAATCACCGCGCGTGTGTACGTACGGAATACCGTCTCCACGCCGTGGTGTAATCTATTTTCCACCATCACCTTACAAGGATGGGTATAATGGTGTAATCAGTAACTATATATGATTATTATTAAGTAATATTGATACTGAAATAATATATATATATACTCCAATACAATTCCACGATCATAGGAACGATATCATCACTCGTGCGTACGTATGGAATACCGTCTCCACGATGTGATGCGACTCGTTCTACATGATCTTCATTTCATAATGATTATATAAATGAATTGAATGAATGAATATGGTATATACTACACTAATACCATTCTGGAAATGAATTATCTATAACCTAAAGATAAGAATAAGAATTTATTCGACAAAACACGCATAAGAACAAAAAGTTATAAAGACCCGAGTAACAAGTAACAATGAAATATTACTAACAAGAAGCTAATAATATGACCATATATGATCTCATATCAATATGTATGATTATGGAATAAGTCAATAACATTATTTAAACCATTATACAGGAGCTTCGGACACGAACAAAGCAAATCGGACCTAAGGTAAGGGAAATATCACAATCTCATTTTTATCTGAGATTGTTTATTCGTAAGTATTTACTGGGGTGTATTTTATCATCCACATCCATGTTCCCTCAATATGTAATATTGTTTCCATCCACTTGAAATAGTTTAAATCCAATTTTACCCTTAGGTGAGTTTTTAGTAAAGAATATGAAAGGAATCTTTTGTCGTTTTTCCGTACGAGGTACTTTTTGACTTTTCCGAAAAAAGTACGAAGAATGTTTTTTTAACTTATACGGCATGAATGGATTTTTAAAACATTACTTCAAAGAATCTTCCTTTACAAGTTTTCAAGTTTATTTTTAATCAACTTCTTTATTTTAAAGTTGTATGACATGTTATGAAAGGAAAAATGTTTTTGAAGAAGAAAGGATATTTTCCTCAAGAATTCAATTCAAGTGTCTTATCAAAATTATTTTCCATCTAAGATAATAAAGGGTTCTGTTTCTATCCATATTTTTACATTGGTTTGACTATGTTGTGATGGAATTATGTTTATGAATTCCTTTATCATGTATTAATTGATTTATGATGTCATGATGTTTCAAGAATCCCATTTTTGTTATATGTGTTATGCGATGATGTATGTTTTATGATTATGTGGCACACATAAGAAAGGATTCATTATAAGATGGGTGGGACCTATATCTCCCTCCAATGCATTGGGTAATGATTTTATATCTCATGAGATAGACATGGCTGGAACGGAAGGTTATTTCGGTTCAGTGATACAGGACTGAAACGAGGAGTGAACTCGGTTCAGAAAGGGACTTTGTCCACTAAGATAGTCTTGGAAATGAGTCATGACTAACAAGAAATGATTTTCCATGATTATGTGTGCATGCCACAAAGATTCAAGTTTTATGTTATGATTATGGGGGTCTCATTTTCACTTCTATGATTTATTCCATGTTAAGATATTATGATCTCTTTTGCAGGTTTTAATTTTCAAAAAGATATGATATGATTTTTATTTCCTTTATTTGCCCTTGCTGAGCATTTGAGCTCACCCTTTTATGTTTTCTTTTCCCCAGGCCAGGAAGGTGGATATTAAGTAGAATATGCTAAAAGGGACCCTAGATATGATGAAATAAATGGGAGACACTGTAGACGATTTATGAACCAGTTGTTTATGTTTCCCAGTTTCTAAAGGCACTATACCTATACGGTCCTTTGTGGTTTTGTCATATGTTGTAATAAGTGTGATTCAATTTTGAAGTATTAACAATGTATGTAAAGTGTGGGTCGTTATAGTTGGTATCAGAGGAAAGGTATAGTCAACCTTTGGAAACTAGGATGTGAAAGCCTTAGTAAGAACCCTAAGGATAAGTCTAAGCATAGAACACAATCTTAGAAATGGCCATGAATAACCTGGGATAAGACCATAAGCATGAAAATTTTATTCTTGAATTATGTGGTTTCCTATTATAATTAGTGTTGCTCACACTATTCTTCTTGGTTTTAGTCAATGGCTGGAACCCGAAGGAACCGTGTTAATGCGGAATGCGATGGGCAATGCAATGATTGTCCCCCTGAGCAACCAAACGATATGGGAGCTGGAATGCAAAATCTTGTAGCCATGCTCACACAACTTTCTCAAGCTATGAATCATGCAGGATTTCCAAACGAACAAAGGAGGGAGCAACATTCTGTTGAATCCTTCATGAGGCAGCGTCCACCATCTTTCAGTGGGTCTACTGATCCATTAGTTGCTGAACAATGGATTAGTACTACTGAAAAGATATTTTCAGTTCTTCAATGTTCTGAGCATGATAAAGTCATCCTAGCAGTGTATCGTTTGGAAGGAGATGCTGATCAATGGTGGAATCTTGTTAAGAATACAAGGCAAAGGGATGAAATTGAGTCTATGGAATGGGACGAGTTCAAGAACTTATTTTTCAATAAGTACTTCCCTCGTATTCTCCGAACAAAGATTGAGAAAGAGTTCCTTGAACTGAAGCAAAGGGATGATGAATCTGTTGGTACCTATGAAGCAAATTTTACCAGACTTTCAAGGTACGCTTCTGGTATTATTATCCAACCTGAGAGTAAGATCGATCGATTCTTTAGTGGCTTAAAACCAAGTCTTCGAAGGGTGTTAGCCATAAGGGACTTCAATAGCTACGAGGAAATCGTTCGATGTGCTCTCAAAGTCGAGATGGAGATTGGAGTAACCCATCAGTCACATGGGTTTGATAAGAAGAGGAAGATGGAATTCAAAGAAAAATCTAAAGAGCACACGGAAAAGAAGATGAACTTTCCCTTATGCTCAAAGTGTGGAAAGAAACATGGAGGGAGTTGTCTTAAAGGGACAAGTAAATGTTTTAAATGTGGAAAGGAAGGTCATCGGGCATTTGAATGCCGTGATAATGGGAAGAAGATGTCTAATGATGCAAACAAAGGAAGGGATACACAGAATGAACCTGCTACACTTCAATGTTTCAAGTGCAAGGAGATGGGGCATTATGCCAATCAATGCCCAAATCCAAGGGTTGATGATGATGGTCGACGTCAACAAACTCTTAAGGCTAAAGAAAAAGGAAAGTCACATGCAATTTCTATCAGCGATGTGGAGTACGATAACGATGTGGTGAAAGGTACACTTACCATCCACTCTAAAGTAGCAAATGTTTTATTTGATTCTGGATCCACCCACTCTTTTATTTCTGAAGACTTTTCTAAGGGTATCACCGTACTACCTCAACAATTAGATGTTGAGTTAGGTGTGACAACACCTAATAGCACATCAATCGCATTAAAAGTTTATAATTCTTCTCCGATCGAAGTTTGTGGGAAAGTGCTTCCTGCAAATCTTGTGATCCTTCCTTTAGTGGAATTTGATGTGATTCTTGGCATGGATTGGCTTTCTCTACATGGAGCTCATATCAATTGCCAAAGAAGGGAAGTCACATTTCATACTCCAGATCAATCTACGATCGTATACCAATGCATGGATGAACATAACCTTCCAGTGGAAATTTCTTCCATCTTATGGGTATTGATTCCACTAAATGAAGGTTATTTATCTCAAATAGTTGGTGAGAAACTCACGATTAAGAATATTCCCATTGTACGGTAGTTTGATGATGTCTTTCCGGAGGAATTACCGGGTCTTCCACCAAATCGTGAAGTTGAGTTTTCAATAGAACTCGTACCGGGTGCTTTGCCTATTTCAAAGACACCTTATAGAATGGCCCCAATTGAGTTGCAGGAATTGAAGAAGCAACTCCAAGAGAATCTTGATAAGGGATTCATACGCCCTAGTGCGTCACCTTGGGGAGCACCTGTTCTATTTGTTAAGAAGAAAGATGGATCAATGAGACTCTGCATTGATTATCGAGAACTTAACAAGATCACTATCAAGAACAAATATCCTCTCCCACGCATTGATGACTTATTTGACCAACTACGCGGAGCTCAATACTTTTCCAAGATTGATCTTCGTTCAGGGTATCATCAATTAAGGGTCAAAAGGGAGGATATACCAAAGACGGCTTTCCGTACAAGGTATGGACACTATGAATTTATAGTGATGCCATTTGGTCTTACTAATGCCCCTGCTATCTTCATGGATCTAATGAATAGAGTCTTTAGAGACTATCTTGATCAATTTTTGGTAGTCTTTATAGACGATATTCTTGTCTATTCAAAGAGCAAGGAAGAGCATGAAGATCACTTGAGAATTATATTGAAGACCCTGAGAAAAGAGAAGCTTTATGCCAAATTTACCAAGTGTGAATTTTGGCTTCAAAAAGTTGCATTTTTTGGTCATATAATCTCAAAAGAGGGGATATCTGTGGATCCAGCAAAAACAGAGGTTATCGAAAGATGGTCAAGACCAACAACAGTAACTGAGATCCGAAGTTTTCTTGGTTTGGCTGGTTATTATCGACGTTTTGTGAAAGATTTTTCACGATTATCTAATCCACTCACCAAGTTGACTCGGAAAGGAGTTAAGTTTGTCTGGACAGAGGAATGTGAAGAGAATTTCAAGGAGTTGAAAAGAAGGTTATCCAGTGCACCTGTGCTCACACTGCCTTGTAGTGGAGAAAGGTTTGTGATCTACAGTGATGCATCCAAGAAGGGATTGGGGTGTGTTCTTATGAAAAATGATATGGTGATAGCTTATGCCTCACGACAGTTGAAAATCCATGAGCAAAATTACCCAACACATGATTTGGAGTTAGCTGCGGTAATCTTTGCATTAAAGATTTGGAGGCATTACCTTTATGGTGAAAGGTGTGATATTTATACTGATCATAAAAGTTTAAAGTATATTTTCACACAAAAGGAGCTGAATATGCGCCAAAGAAGATGGTTGGAGCTGATTAAGGATTATGACTGCTCAATCCATTACCACCCTGGGAAAGCAAACAAGGTGGCAGATGCATTAAGTCGACAAGACCATGCTAGTTTATCCATGATGAGGATCACAAAAGATCCAATATTTATGGATTTACAAAGGATGGATCTTGGAATTATAATGGAAGGGGAAAAATCTTATCTTTCTCAAATGAATGTTCAACCATCTATACATGTGAAGATTAAAGAGGCACAGAAAGAAGATGTCGAGTTACAAAAGAAGGTGAGAAATGTTCCTGAATTCAACCTTGATTGTGATGGGATAATAATGTTCAGGAATCGGGTTTGTGTTCCTCCCATCCCCGAATTAAAGAAAGAGCTGCTGGATGAGGCTCATAGTTCTTCATTCTCTATTCATCCTGGAAGCACGAAGATGTATAGGGACCTGAAAGAGTACTTCTGGTGGGATGGCATGAAAAGAGATGTTGCTGAATATGTCTCTCGATGCTTGGTTTGTCAACAAGTTAAAGCTGAGAGACAGAAGTCTAAGGGGATGTTACAACCATTACCCATACCCGAATGGAAATGGGAAAACATCACTATGGACTTTGTCACAGGACTTCCTAAAACATCCAAAGGCAATAATGCTATCTGGGTCATAGTTGATCGTCTTACAAAGTCTGCACACTTCATTGCTATTAGAGAGGATTTCTCTCTAGATCAGCTTGCCA
Organism: Viscum album; assembly: GCA_963277665.1. NCBI lineage: Eukaryota > Viridiplantae > Streptophyta > Magnoliopsida > Santalales > Viscaceae > Viscum > Viscum album. The sequence goes on from OY728163.1 coordinate 131,460,695, forward strand.
GGATATATGTAAAGGAAGTGGTAAGATTGCATGGAGTACCACTTTCTATTATATCTGATCGAGATCCGAGATTTACCTCGAAGTTCTGGCTAAGTCTTCAGCATACTCTGGATACAGAGTTGAGTTTCAGCACTGCTTATCATCCCCAGACAGACGGTCAGTCTGAGAGAACAATTCAAACCCTAGAAGATATGTTGAGAGCTTGCTCTATGGATTTCAAAGGAGGTTGGGATCAACACCTACCTTTGGTGGAATTTTCTTATAATAATAGCTTTCACTCCAGTATTCAGATGGCTCCTTATGAAGCTCTCTATGGAAAGAAATGCAGGACTCCAACTTGCTGGGATGAAGTTGGGGAAAGAAAGCTATTAGGACCTGATCTCGTTGATGAAATGGCAGAAAAGGTCAGATCTATTCAACAACACATAAGAGCAGCTCAGAGTCGACAGAAAAGTTATGCCGACAACCGAAGAAAAGACCTAGAGTTTGAAGTGGGTGATAAAGTGTTCTTACGAATATCTCCCTGGAAGAGGGTTATGAGATTTGGAAAGAAGGGGAAGTTGAGCCCTAGATATATCGGTCCTTTTGAAATACTGGATCGTGTTGGGAAGGTAGCTTACCGATTGGCGCTTCCACCGAATCTCTCTCAAGTTCATGATGTGTTCCATGTATCTCTCCTGAGAAAGTACATACCAGATCCTTCACATGTACTCAGCTCAGAAGTTGTACCGCTGGAGCAAGATCTTTCTTATGAAGAACAGCCGATAGAGATTCTGGATCGTAGCGAAAAAGTCCTACGAAACAAGACCACTCGCTTGGTGAAAGTTTTATGGAGAAACCACCAACTTGAAGAAGCTACATGGGAGCTTGAGGATATGATGAGGGAGAAGTATCCTCATTTGTTTGTTGCAAAGTGACGAATTTCGAGGGCGAAATTCTTTTTAAGGGGGGTAGAATGTAACACCCGAGACTTTTATGTTATATAAATCATCAAAGGAATCTTTTTCTACACAATACTTGCTTGGCTTGCTTTACACGCAATCGCGACCTTCCTCGATAGCTTGCGTCGTACGCAATACCGAGTTTCACTAAACAACAATATGCTATTAAAACTAGTCGTTATGAATAGTAATAACCACTTTTTGAAATTTTATAAATTTTATTTTTCAAAATGGACTTCATTTTTGGACTCAGAATATCGAAATTATCCTAGGGTGAAATTTTGGTATTTTTCTGAAAACTTTCAATTTTTGATGAATAGTGAAACCACTAAGTGGTAGGTTAAAAACTGAATTTTGCATAAAACTTAATTTTACCGCTTCTGTGAATGGAATTTCAAAAATCCGAGAGACACGGTTAATATCAAGGACTAAAATGTGGTTCAATGAGATGAAAATAATTTTTTGGTGAATAGTAACTTTTTACTATTTTTACCGCGGTTAATAGTAAATAGGGTAACTAAGGGTAAATATGATATTAATATTACCCTAACACATGTCCTAATCCTATTGGACAAGTGTAATTCGACCAAAAACAAACTTAGGAATAAAATATGACCATTTAGGCCCACTTGGATTAGATTAGGACATTTATTATTAATTTATTTAAAGAAGGGTTAAAATAGTTAAAATCAAAGTTTAATAAGTAAATCATTTTTAATATAGGGTTATACATAAGATACATTCGATTGTAAATATTCATTAGAAAGCTAAAACGATTTCCTACATGATGGTATTTTATTTGTAATTTTTAGACATCAAATAATTTAATTTATTTATGACACAAAGATGATGCAGTAATTATCTTATTAATGAAATATTGACAAAATTGATAATATAAATACCAAAATAAATGTAATTTGAGACTTTTTATGAATTCCACTAATTTTCTAGGTTACTATGATATATTAGTATTTATTTAATCAACTTGGTTCGAACATATAATTCTGTTATGACTTTCACAAAAATCATATATCAAATAGTGTCAAAATTGACACAAAATAGTTTTTAAATCAAATATTATATTATTAATTGTTATTTTATTCCTAAAAATATAAGGTTCGGCCAAATGACTTAGATAAGGATATATATATTAATAATAAACAATTTGCGGTTCGTTTGGCATGTTATAGTAAGTGTATTAACTATATAGTGAAAGAAAACAAAAAGACACGGTAAAAGTTAAATTAATTAACTTAGAGTTAAATCTAATTGATAAGGTTAAAATAATACCCTAAACTTGTCTAAATCCTAGTGGTTGATAGGATTTCGACCCATCGCCACTTTAGCTTCGAAATAAGACCCTTTGGAACCATTATAAACCGATTTTGACTTTAATATAAAATAATATTTTGAGATATTCCTAAGGTGCCCCTCTCCTCCCTTATAAAAGGGCACCTCCTCCCCCTCCTCCTCACACCAATTTGAGCACTCATGCTCGGCCAACCCCTGCAATTTTCCCTTCTCCACTTCCCTAGAATAATCCTAGAGGTCCTGGTCTTCTCCAAAGACCAATCTTAGTTCCTTAAGTGGAGGATTCAAAAAGGCGTTCCAAAGAAGAGGTAATATCCATTACCGATCTTTTCAATTTCTTTCTTCTTCAACTTCTTCTTCTTTAGTTGTTTCATGATAAAGTAATAACATCAGTATTACTTACATACTGATATGTTATTATAAATATGAAACAACCCTAATTCACCTTCTATCCATCCTACGGAAAAATGAAATCACCGCGCGTGCGTACGTACGGAATACCGTCTCCACGCCGTGGTGTAATCTATTTTCCACCATCACCTTACAAGGATGGGTATAATGGTGTAATCAGTAACTATATATGATTATTATTAAGTAATATTGATACTGAAATAATATATATATATACTCCAATACAATTCCACGATCATAGAAACGATATCATCACTCGTGCGTACGTACGGAATACCGTCTCCACGATGTGATGCGACTCGTTCTACATGATCTTCATTTCATAATGATTATATAAATGAATTGAATGAATGAATATGGTATATACTACACTAATACCATTCTGGAAATGAATTATCTATAACCTAAAGATAATAATAAGAATTTATTCGACAAAACACGCATAAGAACAAAAAGTTATAAAGACACGAGTAACAAGTAACAATGAAATATTACTAACAAGAAGCTAATAATATGACCATATATGATCTCATATCAATATGTATGATTCTGGAATAAGTCAATAACATTATTTAAACCATTATACAGGAGCTTCGGACACGAACAAAGCAAATCGGACCTAAGGTAAGGGAAATATCACAATCTCATTTTTATCTGAGATTGTTTATTCGTAAGTATTTACTGGGGTGTATTTTATCATCCACATCCATGTTCCCTCAATATGTAATATTGTTTCCATCCACTTGAAATAATTTAAATCCAATTTTACCCTTAGGTGAGTTTTTAGTAAAGAATATGAAAGGAATCTTTTGTCGTTTTTCCGTACGAGGTACTTTTTGACTTTTCCGACAAAAGTACGAAGAATGTTTTTTTTTAACTTATACGGCATGAATGGATTTTTAAAACATTACTTCAAAGAATCTTCCTTTAAAAGTTTTCAAGTTTATTTTTAATCAACTTCTTTATTTTAAAGTTGTATGACATGTTATGAAAGGAAAAATGTTTTTGAAGAAGAAAGGATATTTTCCTCAAGAATTCAATTCAAGTGTCTTATCAAAATTATTTTCCATCTAAGATAATAAAGGGTTCTGTTTCTATCCATATTTTTACATTGGTTTGACTATGTTGTGATGGAATTATGTTTATGAATTCCTTTATCATGTATGAATTGATTTATGATGTCATGATGTTTCAAGAATCCCATTTTTGTTATATGTGTTATGCGATGATGTATGTTTTATGATTATGTGGCACACATAAGAAAGGATTCATTATAAGATGGGTGGGACCTATATCTCCCTCCAATGCATTGGGTAATGATTTTATATCTCATGAGATAGACATGGCTGGAACGGAAGGTTATTTCGGTTCAGTGATACAGGACTGAAACGAGGAGTGAACTCGGTTCAGAAAGGGACTTTGTCCACTAAGATAGTCTTGGCAATGAGTCATGACTAACAAGAAATGATTTTCCATGATTATGTGTGCATGCCACAAAGATTCAAGTTTTATGTTATGATTATGGGGATCTCATTTTCACTTCTATGATTTATTCCATGTTAAGATATTATGATCTCTTTTGCAGGTTTTAATTTTCAAAAAGATATGATATGATTTTTATTTCCTTTATTTGCCCTTGCTGAGCATTTGAGCTCACCCTTTTATGTTTTCTTTTCCCCAGGCCAGGAAGATGGATATTAAGTAGAATATGCTAAAAGGGACCCTAGATATGATGAAATAAATGGGAGACACTGTAGAAGATTTATGAACCAGTTGTTTATGTTTCCCAGTTTCTAAAGGCACTATACCTATACGGTCCTTTGTGGTTTTGTCATATGTTGTAATAAGTGTGATTCAATTTTGAAGTATTAACAATGTATGTAAAGTGTGGGTCGTTATAATCGCCATTTCATTTATCCATCATTTAAATTCCTTTATAAGTTTCCATTATTTTTCAAAGAAAATATTATTCCCATTTTATTGGAGATTTTAGTTTTAAAATGTTACCAAAATAAAAGGATGTTTTCTGTTATTTTTCAAAGCCTATTTCTAATGCATTTATAAAATTATTTTTTATCTATGTGAACATAATTTAAATAATATTATGATTAAATAAGGATATTATCTAATGAAACCATCCACTTTATTTCTATGGATAGCTTTTGATGATGATATTTTAAAGTTATTTTTATGAAATATATTTATTTCCCATGGGTTAATTAAGCTATGATGTAATGATGAATGTTTTTGTGATCTTTTAACAAACATATATATATTTTGTGATGGGGGGGCCAAAAATTACATATCCCTATAATGAATTGGGTAAAGATTGATATATCATGAGATAATATGAAAGGGAATGGGGAGTGAACCCAATTCAATATGTGACTCTATCCACCATGAATGAGAAAGGAATGGGGAGTGAACCCAATCTATTATGGGACTCTATCCACCACGAATAAAAATGGAATGGAAAGTGAACCAATTAAATTATAAGACTCTATACACTATGTTATGATGATATGGGATGTGATCCTTAACTAATAAAATGATTTTCTATGCTTATATTTCTCACACTCCTATAACATGTTCTTATGCTTATGATATGATCTTATGGTCCATGATTGATTATTGATTATTATAAACTCTTATTACTCAAGTCTTTTGTTATGAAAAATATTTATTCTATAACTCGTTATTTATGGTTTATGGATTATTAGGTATTTTTTAAAAAGTTATGATCATGATCTCATAAAATTATGTGTATCTTTTCCTCACTTATGATATTTGATTGATGTCAATCATTTTTACCCTTAATGATAATCTAATCTCACCCTTTCCTATTTTTTCCATTCCCTAAGTTATGAAGAAGGGTATTAAGTAGTATATCTTTAACAAGGTTACAATGTGAGAATAAATTTATAGGAGAAGTTAAATATATTTCATGAAATAAGATAATTGTGTATCTAGTATCCAAATAAACTAAACATTTTGGATTCTAAGGCATGAATTATTGTGTAATATATTATATTTTCTTATATAAGGATTAAATATGTTTGTAAATTATGATTGGGTAATCTTAGTTTGTATCAGAATATGGTTCAGTTATTTTTGGATATTAATTTATGAATAATATGAGGAATTAACTTAACAAAACCTATGATTAAATGAAATTGATATAGTATAAACCTAAAGAATCATTGTTTTATATGAAGGTGTCATGATTTAAGAAATGTTAGGAATAATTTTCATTATTTTTCACTCTGATTAATGATTCTTAATTCATACATTATTCTTTTTGTTTGTATTCAATGGCTATAACCATGTGGAATTACATTAACAATGTATTTGGTGGGAAATGCAATGATTGTGTTCTTGAGAAAATGAAAGGAATGGGGTATAGATTAAAAAATATTATTTCTATGCTTATGAAAATATCTCAATACATGAATCATTATGAGCTTCCAAATGACCAAATGAAGGAGAAATACATAATTTAGTCTTTCATGAGGAAAAACCAACCATCCTTTAATGGGTCCTCTGATATAAAAATATCCAAGAAGTGGATCAGTACAACTAAAAATAATCAATGATGATAGAATGAGAGGATAAATGCACTGTTGAGTCTTTTATAAGGAAGCATATAGAGTTTAACCTTGACCGTGATAGAATTATTAAGTTCATGAACCAGATATGTATCCCTTAAATATTATAATTGAAGATAATTTTTTTGATGAAGTTCATATCTCATCATTCTCTATCCATATTGAGAGTAAAAAGATGTAAAGTGATCTCAAAGGATATTTTTAGTGGGATAACATGAAAAGGGGAATTGTGAAGTTTGTATCTCAGTGCCTAGTATGTAAAAAAGTTAACGTTTAATGTTATATGTCTACTATAATGATTCAAACATAACCCATACTAATATGGAAATGGGAAAAAACACCATGCAATTCATCATAGACTCCCCAAGACATCTAAAAGCCACGATTCTATTTGGGTTGTAGTTGATCACCTTATGAAGTCAATGAATTTTATTTCTATTAGATATTATTTCCCTATTGAAATATTGATAAAGATATACTTTAATAAAGTGGTATGGATTCATGGAGTACCACTCTCAATTCTATCTAATCGAAACCCTAGGTTTACCTCAACGTTGTATAGAATGTTTTAGTAAGATTTGAATGTATATCTGAGATTTATCACTTCATATCATCCTCATATGGATTTTTATTCTAAGATAACTATTAAAATCCTTGAATATATTTTTAGCGATTTATTTATGGATTTCAAAGGAGGTTGGGGTCAAAACCTACCTCTAGTTGAATTTCTTATAAAAATATCTTTTACTTGAGAATTTAGATGGAACCTTATAAAGACCACTATGTAAATAGGTGTATAAATCCAATATATTAGGATATTTTTGTCGAATAAAAATTAATGGTACATGATCTTGATGAAAAAATTATAGAGAAAGCTATATTCATTCAACAGTGCATTTGGGTATATCAGAGTTGATAGAAAAGTTATGTTGATAACTATTAACAAGATACAGAGTTTGATGTTGGAGAGAAAGTATACTTATAGATATATATTTGTAATAATATTATGATATTTGAAAATAAGGGTAATATTATATCCATATATATCAGTCTCTCTGAGATTCTTGATCGTATCAGGATGATTACTTACTGCTTGGTGTTTCCACTGAATCTCTCCCAAGTTCATGATGTGTTTCATAAATCTATTTTGAGGAAGTAAATGCCTGATACTTATCATGAACATAACTCAGAAGATAACCATTGTAAAATGATCTTTATTATTATTAATAACCATTATAAATATTGGATTAAATAGATAAAGTTTGTTGTTACAAGACTACTCACCTAGTTAAATATTTGTGGCGAAACCCTAAACTTGAGGAAGCTATGTGGGAAACTGAGGATGTAATGAGGCAGAAGTATCATTGTTTTTTTCTTTAGAATAATAAATTTTTTAGGGTGAAATTATTTTAATGGGTTATAATGTAACACCTGAACATTTTATAATATATTTTTCTTTAATAAATTTGATGTGTTAGATAACATGAGATGCACAAAACACCAAACTTAAGTGAATAATGATTTATTAAATATATAAAATGAAATAAATTAATAGATAGATAAACTAAATTCATAAAATTAAAGTAATAAAATCATGTAATTATATGTATTAAGTAGTTTATAAATGATAATGAATGTTACTATAATAATTCATTGTTAAACGAAAGTATTTTTCTTAAAATAATATTTTAATTATATATGTTTTTTTGAAATTTATTTTATTTTATTTGGAGTATTAAACTTATTAATAAGTTTTTTTAAAAAAATTAAAAAACATTTCATGATCCATAAATTTTTTATCAACTACTTATAAATAAAGATAAAATAATTTGAAGGTGAAAAGATATATTTTTCAGAAAATATTTCTTATACACGCAAAGTGTTTTATATAAATTAATTAAATTGATCACTATTGATAAATAATTTTAATGAAATGTTTATATAATATATTCAATAAAATAAAGTAACACTCATTTAATAGTTTTTACTTGTAAATTAATGATAATGAAATCATTTTTATGCATAAAAATGCATATTTTCTAAAAATTGTTTTTACACATTTTTGTGCACAAATATTAGAATTTATTTTTTTCACCAATAATAATTGAATATTGAAAAAATGATTAAAAATTTGGAATATAATAATCAATATTAGGTAATAATTTTAACTTAATTTTTATCCATAATGAATAGTTATCATGGTGAAAATCTTTTCAGTATAGTAAGGGTTAAAAGCGTTAGGGATGGGGTTAAACTAAAAGATGAGGATTCAATTATCACTAAAACATTTATAAATATAATTGGTTGAGTTTATTTAGACCTTAAAGTATCATTATTAAAAATTATCCATTTGGTTATACTTTTCCATGAAACTGAATTTATATTATTTTAAAACATTGAATATTTACATGGGTGTCACTCCCCTCAATTATAAATGGGAACCTCCTCTCCTCACTTATTTGCACACCTTGAGAAATATAGCTCAATAACTAACAAAATATATTCTAAAACTTACATTCAATGTTCTATAGGTCCTAGTATCACCAAAAAACCATACTAAGTAGACTTAAGGTGTAATCCAATGGAAGATACTCAATGAATAGATAATCATCTTAACCGAGTTCTTTCAAGTTTATTTCTTCTTAAACCTCCTTAAAATATATTATATCCATATTAATACAATTAATTTATTATATTTACTATAATAAAAAAAAATTAAGTTAATTGTGTGACTATTTTCTATATCATTTCCATCCAATAGAAAATGAAAATGTTTCTCATTTGTACAAACGAACCACTATCACCATGAACCGACATTTTTTATTTTTCATCACTACCTCTGATGGACAGATATATTGATGAATTTAGAGAATATATATAATATTTAGGATGTAATTATTCTTATTTAAATAAAAAAAATATTATTTTTAGTCCTTTATTTTTATTCTTTGAAAAATTACATCATCATCTGTGTGTATGTGTGGACTACCACCTCCACAATGTGATGTAATTAATTTTACCTCACCGAATTTCATGATTTTTTTTAAAAAGTACATATATTAAATAAATATTAATTTTATTAAATTATTAATATTTTCTAAATGATAAAAACATGACCAATGTGTGAGTACTAGAACCTTTAAATTGAAACATGCATGAAAAATGAAATAGTTCACACCCAGAATATTGATTTATGTGGAGAATTATTAAAAAATGGTTAATTATAAAATATTAATGATACAGATATTGTAATAAAATTATGAATATGGTTATTATATAAATTACTAATAAGTATAAATTTATTTTATAGGATGCTAGAGTGTGTATAAAGGAAGTAGAAACTTGAGTTAAGGGTTTTATGTTACAATCTCTCTTTTTATCAAGATGTTTTACATTTAAATTTTCATTGGGGGAATTGTGTATGATATCTATCCTAAAACCCATATAATTTCTTATAACCTTGTTATTTATAAATTATTCAAGTATTCCTTCCATTTTTCCCTCTATTATACTCAAAAATAATGAAAGAATATTTTTAATAAATGACAACCTTATTTCACTTATTTTGGTTGATAATATTTCTACTACATGTCTATGTTCTTTGAATAACAACTGTAAAATTCGTTTAAAATTATTATAATTAATATTTTAAATTTTTTTCCATATGACTCCCTTTTTAAATTTTTATAAAATTTTGGAAAAAATTATTTTTCTTAAATGTGTACGACATAAATAGATTTTCCCATTGTAATGTCCATTCATAATCATTTAAATTACATTAAAATTTTCCATGATTTTATAATTAAATTCATATTCCCATTTTCATATGTTTTTTTAGTTTTTAAAATTTTCCAAAATAAAATAATTTTTCTCTTGGTTTCTAATGTATAATTGTAATACTTTTATAAAATTATATTTCATATATGTCAATATCATTTAAGGAATATTATGATTCACTATAGATATACTATAATAATACCATACCCTTTCTTTCTCTAGATGGTTTATGATAATGATGATGTTTTAAGGATGTTTTTATAAACCTGTTTATTTCCCATGGGCTAATTAAGCTATGATGAAATGATAAATTTTTTTGTGTTCTTATAGCACACATATGTATGGTTTTCATTATGTGATGGGTGGTCCCAAAAATTATAAATCCATTTCATTGAGTAAATAATAATATATCATAAGACAATGTGAAAGGGAATGAATAGTTAACCTAATCCAATATGAGACTCTATTCAACAGGAAAGAAAAGGGGATGGGGAGTGAACACAATCCACTATCGGACTCTTTCCATTATGTTATAATGGCCTCGGTAGTGAGTCTTGACTAATGAAATGATTTTATGTACTTATTATTTTCACTCTCCTATAAAATTTACTTATGTCTATAATATGATTTCATGGATCATGATTGATTATTGATGATTCCACACACTTATGAATCATGTAATTTACTATGATATAGTTGTATTCCATAACTCATGATTTATAGCCTATGACTTTTTGGGTATGCTTTTTTAGGTTATGATCATCCTCTCATACCCTAATCATTATCTTATTCTCACTTATGGTATTTAATTAATGTATATCATGTTTAACTTTATTGATAATATAATATCATTATTTAAAATGTTTCAATTTTCCCCAGATTATGAAGAATGGTATTAACTATGATCTGTATAAGAAGGGTACTTTACGAGAAGAACTTTATAAGAAATGTGGAGGATATTTTTTAAAATAAGTTGATTTTATATATAGTATCCAAATATTTTAATCCTTTTTGATTTTAGGTCTTGAATTATTATGTAATATATTAAGTTTTCATCTAAAATGATGAAATATGTATGTACGCTATGCTCAAGTAACCTTATTTCCACTGCCTTGAATGTTTGTAGGTTTTCTTGTATGGTTTAAGGATAGATTTTGTGGTTAGTAGGGTAAAAATTATATCTAAATATGATATAATTGGTCAAAGGAGAAGTTTTAGAGATTTTATTTTTCCATTATGCTGATCTACATGTGAACTTCCATTGGATCATATTTCCTTCTTCTGGTGGTTTTATCAGAAGAACATATCAAAGTATTCTACAGTAAAACCAACCAAACACTCCTTGAATAAAGATAGTACTATGGGATAAAAGTTTTTAATGGTATTTGAAGATAGAACGTAAAATTGTTTTGTGGGATGATGAGAATATGGGTAGGTTTTTAGAGGTATGGTGAGTGGAATTTCATGGAATAAATTACTGATTATTTAATTTATCCACTATCGTTAGTTGTCCAATACCTTTGATAATGCCTCTTTACCTTCATTAGTGATCCAATATAATGATTAGTTCCAAAAATAGTTAAATATCACTAAATTGGTTCAGTTGATATATACATATATATGATGTTATATTTATCATATTTTACCGTATTTTACCTTTTTAACCCTTTTTTTCTTCTTTTAATAGAAATTACTAAATTTAACCCCTTGGATAATTTTGGTATCCCAATTACAAATATTTAATACATTTTATCAAATCCATCCTCTAATTAAGTACATTTTATCTTTTATATAGATATCACACATTTTAAAAAAATGAAGTATCAAAGTAAACACCCTCTTATTCCTCAAAGAAATTTAACTTTAATACTACTAAAACTCTAGATACATAACTCTTTATCACACCAGAATAATCCCAAAGGGTAAGACATTCAATAGTGGTACTTTTATGGGGTGGTTCGACCAACATTAATTTGATAGTAATCTATACAAACTTGAACTTCTCTTGTAAAAAATTCAACTCCAACCTTATTTGTTGAAGTTTTGATTGGGCTTGAGAAAGGAAGAACCCCAATGATGCCACTTATTCCCAATATTTTATAAATTAACTTTGTAAGGGATATTTGATGAGAGGCATGTCATGGGGACCTCTAAAAACAAATTTATGAACCCAATAAATATACAATAGTAATGGTACTCATGTTATATATAGAGAGAAGAATGGTGTGTGTGTGTGTGTTATTATCTTGTTTAGGGATTCAGTGTGTATGAAAATAGTGATTGAATTGATTTAAATATTCAACTTTATTAGATTTTTAATCATTATTAGAAATTTTGGTCTAGCTGCAGATTAACCCCTTCCTTACATATTAAATCATTATTCTATTTCACTCTTGTATTCTCTTTCAAATTAGATTAATCCTCAATTGAATACCCTCACCTAGTTCATTTAGCTTGAATGAGAAAATACAATCATCACGATATCCCTTATTTTCCCTAGATTAGTGATAGAAAAACTTCAAAAACCCTCATATCAAACCTCTACTCATGATTACAAGTAGTGAAGAGAATCAAAGTATCTTGTATGTACATTCTATGAGTGAGAGAATAATAAATTAAATATAATGAATAATAGAAATATCATATTATCTAAGAAAATAATATCTTCCATAGAGATTATCAAAATAGAATAATCAGTTATAATTTTATTTCATCAACTAGGTGATGGGAATCACCTAGGATTAACCACTAATGGCCTAGTGTTCCATAATCTGAGTCCCTATAGAATCATTGAAAGAAATAAATAATTATAGTAGCTCTATTTTATCAAATAATAAAAGAAGTGTCCTCCTATTCTAAGTGAATATTCTTCTATTTATAGCTTAATCTAAATCCCCATACTCACTTTAGTAGATCTAAATTCTATATGTGTAGTACACACCTCCTCTTCCTTTAATAAATTCATCAAATTCATTACATAATCCCTTCTTCTCTGATTTCTACCATGTGTATATATCTAGGTTCATGATTGAGGTATCTTTTATTATTCCATATTCTTTATTCTCTTCATCATTTGGTTTTACACCACGTGTTTTCTTGATAGATTCCTCCCAATTTGGCCAAACTAGTGGAATTTGGTTTTATTTTTATTTTAGGATAAATTTTAATGTTTTGGGAAATTTGGATTTTAATTCCCATAATTTCCAAGACAAAATAACTAAGTATCGGATTGACCAGATGAATTAAATTCATTACAGATGAATTTGAATTTTCATTCAATCCAGGGGTATGGTTAGTCTTATATTAGCTTCGATCATTATATACGGTCAGTTTAGAATCATCATATGGCCATGTTTAAACTAGAGAAAGAGTCCCCAAGATATTCCAAATGATTCCATACATGATTCAAGAGTATATTCCATTTCTCAATCATTGATTTGATTGGTCTTAGAGCCCAAACAGAGTTACATATTAGGAGTTACATACATTGGAAGTTGGGCGAGATAATAGGTTCATAGAGCCCATTCGTGGAGCTCCTTGGGTGATTGTAGAGTTGAGGAACTTGATCGGAGCCTCTACGAGCACTGTGAAGTCCATCACGGAAGCCTCTACGAGTCTAAAGTAATTGAAAAGAGCCTCCGTGAGATCCACAAAGGCTGTAACGGTAGCCTTCAGGACTCTGAGAAACTTGAGGTAACTACCTCTGGTTACGGGGCATGATTTCTTTTGTAGCATCATTTTCTCTACAAGGTCCATATTCTTTCTCCGTAGAGAGATCTGCTGACCTCCATTTTCTATAAATATCCAGATAACCCCTTCATAAAGAGGGTTATGCCACCCATTCAGTGACTGATCTCAAATTTCACAGTACTCTCGAGCAATGCGACGTCATACCCTTCACAAAGGCCTTTTCCCTTTCTGGATTAGGGAGCACCATTCGAGTTGCACGAGGATCCGTGATGCATCAAGACTTCACAGAGTACTCTCCTAATAATGTACCTTATTCTAAATAGAGGCCATGCTTTTCAATACCCTGAGCTCTGCAAACCCCCTACTCCACGAGGCTCAGAGCTTTGTGAGCTCCATAGTTCATGAGGCCCTGAGCTTTGAGAAGCCCCATGCATCATGAGACCCAGATCTCTATGAAGCCTCGTGATTCAAAATACCCTAAGCTTCATGAACCCCTTTTCTTCATGAAGTTATATCCTTCTAAAATATCCTACCTTCCCTCCCACCAGTCTATACTGCAAGGGCTGCGCCCCCACCCCAATGCTTGATGTCACTGTCGAGCTGCGGTACTGGACCTTCAGGCCAGTCCCTTCGCTACCGTAATTGACCCCCATGAATAATGGACAGTGGCACCGCAATATTTTTAGTTCGGTACTTCAACATTTTCAATCACGACCTTATGCGCACCATCCTTCCACCTTTTCATTACTGTGATTCTAAATACTCCTCCACACTATATGAAACACCTTGAGTTGACCCTAATAATCTTGGTTGCTTTACCATGTCGTGAGTTGAGCTTCTTATATTCAATTCCCTGAGTACTGTGAGTTGAACCATTCCTCAAGAAACCCCTCTAAACCCAATCACTTGACTCCTATGTCATATTGAATCAGGAAGGGTCAGTCCTACGTAATTCGAATCACCAGCCATTTCTAGGTGCCTTATGCCTAATAGTCCTATCTACATAACTATAAACTTTAGTACACCGTACAAAATAAAAATAGGATGCATATTGCTTAAAATAACAGATGCCTTACGCGCCAAGCATAATATGCCAATAGTCCTATCTATATGACTTTAAACTTTAGTACACCATATATAAAAAACATAGGATACCTCTTGCACCAAACAATAGCTGCCTTATGCGTCAAGAATAAGATGACAATAGTATTTACTACATGACTTTAAACTATAACATGCCCTATAATTTAATAATAGGATGCCTCTTATTCAAATAAGGGATGAATTATGTGACAAGCATAAGATACCTCATTCCATGATTACAGTGGTGTAATTTCAAGAGCGTTGGAATCTGTTCGAGCATTCCTTCACTCCACCTCATGCTTCATGTGTCCTTCATTCAGATATTCATCCACTTTTATATCTGAAGAGATCCCCTAATGGCTTGTTCCCATGCCAATTTGTCTCACCTAACATTCTGGGCCAACACCCTAGAAGACTTTGGATGACAATTAAAGTTTGGCCCTGTGTTTCGAATACATTAAACAGTTGACCCTAGTTTGTTTATTTCTATATTAGTCTAATGTAATGTGGATGATACGTTTTAAATATGTTCAGTAGTTATCTCCCTTCATCATGCCACCACCATTTTGTTCTAAATGTTGGGAATGTGATTGAAACTTATCATCTCCCTTTGTTCGGACTGATTCCAATGCCCTTGGTGTTATAGTTCTTATTCACTAGTGCATAGGTGTAGGATCCAATTATATTCCTCAACCCACCAGCGATTTGGGATGCCCTCATGGCCTGACATGAGGAAGACATTACGAGATGCTTCCATGAATAATCCCCTTTCACTATTTCCACTCCTTAGCGGCACATAGGAAGCTTCCATGCGTAATCCCCATTCACCATTTCTTCTCCTTAGTGGCACATGGGATACTTTCATGTGTAAGCCCCTTTCACTATTATTGCTTCTTAGCAGCACCAGGGAAGCTTCCATTCATAATCTCTATTCACCATTTCCACTCCTTAGCGGCACATGGCCTTCTTCCATGTGTAATCCCCTTTCACTAATGTTGCTCTTTAGCAGTACTTGGGATGCATCCATGCATAATCCACATACACTGTTGATTCTCCTTAGCAACACCTGGGCATCTTCCATGCGTAATCCCCCATTCACCACTGGCTCTCCTTAGTGGCACCTAGGATCTTCCATGCGTTATACTCATTCACCATTTCTGCTCCTTAGCGGCAGCCGAGAAACTTCCATGAAGAATCCCCATTCACCATTAACGCTTATTAGCAGCATTAGGGTAGCTTCCATGCATAAGCCCCATTAACCATTTCTTCTCCTTAGCAGCACCCAAGAAGCTTCCATGTATAAGCCCCATTCACCATTACCACTCCTTAGCGGCACCTGATGAGCTTCCAAGTGTAATCCCCATTGACCACTGTCACCCCTTAGTAGCACCCGGGATGATTCCATGTGTAATCCCAATCCACTATTTCTGCTTATTAGCGGCACCCAGGAAACTTCAATTTCTAATCCCCATTCACCATTACCTCTCCTTAGCGGCACTCGGGCATCTTCCATGCATAAGCCCCAACAACCATTTTTTCTCCATAGCAGCACCCAGGAAGCTTCCATGTGTAAGTCCCATTCACCATTGACACTTCTTAATGGAACCTAGGATGCTTCCATGTGTAATTCATGCTCTATTATTCATGGACACACCTTTGTGTCATGATCGTTGGGGATGTTGTTAACTCTTGTTTTTCACAGTGAACATGACTCACATGAGCTTAGAGTAAATTGTGACCATGTCATCCTCTTTGGGCCTCCCTAGTGTGAAATAACACATGTCCATATACATAGAACTATATGGACTTTGATCATTTCCATTTTTAGGCAAGGTATGTATGAAGCCACCCTGAGGTTCAAGCCCATCGCCCAGTGGTCCTGAAAACTTCATGTCAGTTCACCCTCATCCCGCAAGACATTAAATTGTATCCCCCTTTTCATCCCACATGATTCTAAACTATATGATTAAAAACTATGTGGGTTTTGATCCCTATCTCCTAGGCAGGGTACGTAGGAAGCCTCCTTGAGTTTCAACCCCAAACATTGGTAAACATTGGTGTCCCCTTTATTGGGACCAACATCCTTGGTATATCCCTTGGTGGTGTCAGACTAACTCTCAGGCTGCTAGCCACATGTAACCCCTAGCATGTCATCAGGTCTTTGTCCTTTGTGTACACCCTGATTCCATGCCCCATTTTGAAATACATGGAATTTTATTCCCTTCCACGGGGATACATAGGAATCCCCCCTGAGGTTCAAGCCCATCACTCTTGTCCTATTCTATCTCTCCCTTAATACCTTGTGTTTTGGGATGGTCATGCCCCAACTCAGACATTCTATTTTCTTTGGGTTCCATAAATGTTTCCATCCTCATGGTCCACCTCCACATGTGTCCAATTACCCCAAAAAACTATGTGTAATTTGATTCCCCGCCATAGGGATATGTAGGAAGCCTTTATGAGGTTCAAGCCCAACTTTCTGATGAACTATGTGGACTTTGATTCCCTACCATAGGGATATGTATGAAGCCTCCTAGAGGTTAAAGCCCATCACTATTGTCCCATCCAAGTATCTCCCTTGATCCCTTGTGTTTTGGGAAGGTCATTCCCCAACTCGGAGGTTATATTTCCTTCAGGTCCCATCCATCTATCCATCCTCATGGGCGGCCTCCTCAGGTGTCAAATCCCCCCCAAACTACGCGGACTTTGATTCCCCACCACAAGGATACATAGGAAGTCTTTCTTAGGTACAATCCCAACATCCTCATTATATTCATGTTAGTTCCATCCAATCCCTCTCATCCACTTCATTTAATCATCCATCGTTCATCCTGATTCTAACATGGTCCTCCACATCCAAGTAAGATCACACCATTCCTTCAGGAAGATAACCATGAATAAGCCCCACAAAATCCATAATCATCCAACCAAGATCATCCCTCTTGTTATGGTCTGCTATCCATGCATAATCCCCATCATGTATTCTGGTCATTTTCCTTTGTGTACATCCCTAGTCCATGTCTCTCCATTCAAAATATGTGGGTTTTGATCCTTTTCATCTACACAAAGAATGTGGGAAACCTATATGATGTTTAATCATAGCCAATGGTAAAGTCTAGTTCCCACATTTTTGGTGTGCAATTTCCCTAGTGCGCCCTCAGTGGTGTACATATCATCCTTCATAGTGTGACATTTTCCCTTTATGGTACACACCACACTAGTTCCAATCTCATTGGATGTTCCGATCCATCCATCTAGTATCCCCCTCCCAAGGGTGAACTCTTTCAGATTCTCCCTTGGTGTTGTCTTGATAAATTCTATAGGTCTCTACAAGATATTAAACTCATATCCTACCTTGTGATAAGCATGAGATGCCTAAGGAAAACCTCAGAGGACACACCTTTGGTGTAACCATCTCTGCTTGACGTTAAACTCATGACATACCCCATATTAAGCATGGGAATATGAGGAAAACCTCAGATACATGACCCTAGAATATGATACCCTATGATCAATGTGGGATTCCTCAGGTTTTATGCCCTTGAGATTCCCTCTTATGAGGAATAATGTAGTTGACCAACGTCCACACATCAATATATGCCCTAACAAGACCGGTATTAAAATCTACTCTGACAGAAGGTTGTTTCCATATTAAGACCCCTTGTAATGTCCTCAAGGAAGTAGAATAATTAACTAGTGTCCATAAATATATGGCACCGAAAATGATATTCACAAACAATGACTCAAATATATAAGGGATACTCAGACTAGGCGATGCATTCTGAGGTGAAACCCACAAAAGAAGATACTGACATCCCATCACCCCGTTTTGATCAAAACGTCCCTGAATAAGCAATGGATGCCTCCCACCTTTGGAAAGTGGGAATGTAGGGAAACAACCAGCATGTTCCCTTGGAAGGATGTACACCCTGGATAAAGCATCAAAATCAAAAATGGTAAACCCAAAATGAATATGTTCTCCTTTAACAATGAGTAGACAAATGATTTCGAGAAAATCAAGGAGTCACCTATGTGAACCCCCTCTCATTCATGTGTGAGAGTATGAGTAGAATTGGGTGTGTGAAGACTAAGGCATATCCTCTCCTTGTAGACTTTTCCTCCTTCATAGGTCACCCTAAGGGCATGCTCCCCCGACTCCATCAGCTCCTCACAAACCCTGTCGCCTTCATTGGTTACATCAAGGGAATCCTCTACCAACTTTGCAGGCTCCTCGATGACCCCGCATCCATCACAGGATGTACAGGGGGAATCTTCCCCCAACTCCATTGGATCCTCGCCGACCCCTCCTCCTTCATACGCCACACTAGGAGAATCTTCCCAAAAATCTTTCAACTCCTCTCCAAATCCTCCGCCTTCATAGGTCATGCCGTGGGAATCCGACCTGTACTCTGTTGGCTCCTCACTGAACCCACAAGCTTCGAAAGTCGCATAGGTGGCATCCTCCCCCTACTATGTCGGCTCCTCGTCTACCCCGCCACCTTCAAAGGCTGCACCAGGGGTATCTACCTCTGACTCAATCAGCTCCTCGCTGACCCCACCGCCTTCACAGGCCACATTGGGGGAATCCTCCATGACTCCATCGGCTCCTCACCGAACCTGATGCCTTCATAGGATATACTGGGGGAATCTTCCCCTGACTATGTCGGCTCCTCACTAACCCTACCGCCTTCACATGCCATGCAGGGGGAATCCACCCCCAACTCCATCGACTACTCACCGACCCTACCACCTTCAGAGGTCATATTGGGGGCATCCGTTCCCGACTTTGTCAGCTCCTCGTTGACCCCGCCACCTTCACAGGACGTGCTGTGGGAATCCACCTCGACTCCATCAACTCCTCACCGAACCCACCGCCTTTATAGGTTACAATGGGGGAATCTGACCCTGAATCCATCGTCTCTTCATAAACTCCTCCTCCTTCACAAGCCGTACAGGGGGAATCCGTCCCCCGACTCCATAGGCTCCTCACTGACTTCGCCGCCTTCACAGGCTGTGCATGGGGTTATTCTCCCCTAGCTCCATCGGTTCCTTGCCAACTCTTCTCTCACATTGCGTGTAGGGGAAAACCACCCTAGCCCAACGAAACTTCGGCAACATCACCAGAAGACACTACAGAGGTTCTCTAACACTGCTATCATTAGGCAAGGGATTCCTCATCATCGCCATCACCAGCCACTGTGGATTTCCTCCCTGAACTGTTATCATTATGCATGGGAGTTCTCCCCATTACCATCATCATCCACTATGAAGGTTCTCCCCGCACAGCTATCATTAGGCATGGGATTCCTCCCCATTGCCATCATCTTCCAATACAGAGGTCCACCTCTCACCACTATCATTAGGAAGGGGAGTCCTTATCACCATCATCATCCAATGTGGATGTCCTCCCCAAACCGCTATCATGAGGAATAGGATTCCTACATATCACCATCATAATCCACTATGGATGTCATCCCCACACTGCTATCTTGAGGCACAGTATTCCTCCCCATTTCCATCATCATCCACTATGGAGGTCCTACCTGAACTACTGTCATCAGGCACGAGATTACTTCCCATCACCATCATCATCCACTATGGAGGTCCTCCCACACCACTATCATTAGACACTGGATGCACAGTTCGATCATATCCCTGCTCCAGTTTCTATGCATTATGAGCTGACTCTCAATGGTTCCACACCTTTTGGGCTCTGTATGCCCGTCGTACCGATGCTCCAGGCTTCCACGTCTTTCAGGCTTCATCGCCCCTTTGTACCGATGATCAAGGATTCCTTTCCTTCCAAGCTCCATCTCCCTGTCATACCATCACTCCATGTATCCATTCCTTACAGGATCCATCACCCCCATTATACCGATGTTTCAGGCTTCCATGCCTTCTGAGCTCTATCACCCCCATCGTACTGACGTTTTAGGCTTACACTCCTAGGATCCATCGCCCCTATCGTACCAAAATTCCAAGATTCCACAACTTTTGGGATCCATCACCCCCATCATATAGACATTTTAGGCTTCCACGTCTTCCAGAATCCATCCCCCCAGTCATACTGACGTTTCCAAATTCCACACCTTCTGGACTCCATCTCCCCCATCGTACCAATGTTTCAGGATTCCATGCCTTCTCGACCCCATCACCCATGTCGTACAGAAGTTTTAGGATTCCCTTATTTCTTAGCTCCATCTCCCCCTTTCGTACTGACGTTTCAGGCTTCCATGCCTTTCGGGATCCATCCCCCCCCCCCCCTCATACCGACGTTTCAGGATCCCGTGCCTTCTAGGATCCATCACCCATATCGTACTAACATTTCTGGTATCCACACCTTCCAGGATCCATCGGCCCCTTCGTAACAACATTCCAAGATTCTATGCCTTCCAGGGTCTATTGCCCCCATCATACTGACATTCTAGGATTTCATGCCTTCCAGGATACATCACCCACATCGTAAGGAAATTTCAGGCTTCCACGCCTTCCAGGATTCATCACCCCAATTGTACTGATACTCCAGGCTTCCCCGCATTTCTAGCTCCATCACCCCCATCATATCAACGATATAGGCTTCCACGCCTTTTGGGATCCATCGTCCCTATCAACCGATGCTCTATGCTTCCTTGCCTTCTGGGCTCCATCGACCTCATCGTAACGACAATCAAGGCTTCCACACCTTTTGGGCTCCATTACCCCATCGTACCGACACTCCAGGATTCCAAGACTTCCAAGATCCATCACCCTTTCATACCGATGATCAAGGATTCTCCACCTTCTAGGATCCATCGCCCCCATTGTACCGATGCTCTAGGATTCCATGCCTTCCAGGATGCATTGCCTCTATCGTACCGACGCTCGAGGCTTCCACACCTTCTCAGCTCCATTGCCCCGTTGTACCAATGTTCCAGCCTTCCATGCCTTCTGGGCTCCATCATCCCCTTCTTACCGACATTTAAAGCTTCTACGCCTTCCGGTATCTGTCGCCCCGGTCGTACCGACATTTCAAGCTTCCATGCCTTTGGTGCTCCATCGCCCCCATCGTACCGATGCTCCAAGATTCCCCAACTTCTGGGATCCATCTACCCTATCATACTAATGATCTGGACTTCCACGCATTATGAGCTCCATCGACCTCATCTTACTAACACTTCAGGCCCCCACACCTTTCGGGATCCATTTCCCCTTTGTACTAAAAATTCTAGGATCCATACTATATGTGCTCTATCTACCTTCTGGGATGATGGCATGCTATCAACACTACCATCCTTGAGACACTATGTGTCATCTTAACTACTTCATTTCATCGACTGTAGAGGTCCTCCCTACAGTCCTGACACCATCTTCTGGAATGTTCACCTTAGGATTTCCCAGCTCATACGTGGAGAAAATCCATACATACACTGGGGGAATTTTAGGGTAGTCCTGTTGTATAGATTCTCCCATCATCCAAAACCACTAAAATGGGGTAGATATTACCATCCCTCTACCGACACAGTCCATGTGGTTTTACGTCCCAGTTGAATGACATTAAACTACACAACAACCACATATTAGTGGCATTATGTTAAATTTCATAACAACCATCGTCTTTGTCGCATGTTGTTAAACTGTGGGGAAATGTCTTGGTCATATGTTGATAAACTGTATAAAATTTTGGTCAAATGTATGTGACCTAAAACCATAGACACCATGGTCAAAGTTGTGTGACCTTAAACTCTAGCCATCACTCGTCCTAGTTACACGACGTTAAACTATGCACCAGGTCTGATCTCTATGACCTTAAACTAAAAACCATTGGTCCATGAAATAAGACATTAATCTATTTGAAACACTGTGGTCTATTACTATGAGTCCAACCGCGTCTTCCTACTGGCATGCTCAAATGCACTATGGTGTAGAACATTCAGTTTTTGACTTCAAATGGACATACATTCAATCCATTTACATGCTTTACATTGTACCTATATTTGGATCCCCATCATATTCATGTCTGAAGGTAATCCCTGACGGAATGGTCTCATGCCACATTGGCTCACCTACCATCATGGGCCAACACCCTAGAAGACATCAGAATACATTTTGATATAGGTCCCATGTTTTGAACATAGCCATCGGTCGACCCTCGTTTGTCTCTCTTTATCCCAGGTAACATGATATGGATGTGGTGTTTCAAACATGGCCAGCAGTTATCCTCCCTCATTACACCACCATCATTGTGATCTAAATATCGTATGTCGTGATTCACATCTTACCACCTTCATATGTTTAAGTGGAACTCCATCACCCTTGGTGTTACCCTTCTATGCTTCTTTGCTGGTTGAGTGAGCAGGCCAGTACCACTAGAATATACTCAATCTAACATCTGCATTCCTGTTTTTGTGTGCCTCCATGTGTCAAAAAAATCCCATCATTTCCCCTTGTTTCCCACATCGAGCATGAATCATGTGGGCTTAATATTTTTGGTCGGATGTTTGATGATATGTTTGATTGACACAGACATCTTAGTCTCATATAACATTAAGCTGCATTATCATCATGCATGATGTTAAACTGCAGAATCATCCTCCTTCACATTAAACTACTCATCTATGTCCCGTATAACGTTAAACTTCATTATCATCCTACATGACATTAAACTACTCATTATCATCATGTATGATGTTAAACTGCATTATCTTCCCACAAGACATTAAACTGCTCATCTTTGTCCTACATGACATTAAACTTCATTATCATCCTGCATGACATTAAACTGCTCATCTTCATCCTGCATGGCATTAAAATACATTATCGTCCTGCCTGACATTAAAATGATCATCTTCATCCTACATGACATTGAACTTCATTATCCTCAAGCATGACATTAAACTGCTCATTATCATACTGTATAACGTTAAACTACATTATCATCTTGTATGACATTAAACTTCTCATCTTCATCCAGCATGACGTTGAACTGCATTATTGTCCTGCATGAAATTAAACTACCCATTATCATCTCATATGACCTTAAACCGGATTAACATCCCACATGACATTAAACTGCTCAACATCATCTCGCAAGATGTTAAACTGCATTATCATCCTGCATGAATTTAAACTGCTCATCTTTTCCCCCATGACGTTAAACTACATTATCATCCTGCCTGATATTAAACTACTCATCTTCATCCATCATGATGTTAAACTGCATTACCATCTTGCATGACATTAAACTACTCATCTTCATCCCGTTTGAAATTAAAATTCATTATCGTCCTGCATGACATTAAATTTATCATCTTCATCGAGTATGATGTTAAACAACATTATCATCCTGCATGACACTAAATTAGTCATCTTTGTCCCACACGATGTTAAACCGCATTATCATCCTACATGACTTCAAACTTCTCATCTTTTTCCTGCATGTCATTAAACTATATTATTGTCATGCATGACATTAAACTTCTCATTATCATCCTGTATGCCGTTAAACTACATTATCATCCTACATGACATTAAACTTCTCATCTTAGTCTAGCATGACGTTAAACTGCATTATCGTCCTACATGACATTAAACTGCTCATCTTTGTCCCGTATGATGTTAAACTGCATTATCATCATGCATGATGTTAAACTGCATTATCATCATGCATGAAATTAAACTACTCATCTTTATCCTGTATGATGTCAAACTGCATTATCGCCAAACATGACATTTAACTAGTCATTATCATCACGTATGATGTTAAACTGCATTATCATCCTGCATGACTTTAAATTGCTCATATTCATCTCGTATGACATTAAACTTCATTATCATATTACATAACATTAAACTGATCATTATTGTCTCGTATGACATTAAACTTCATTATCACCCTGCATGACATTAAACTACTCATCTTCATCCAGCACGATGTTAAACTGCATTATCGTCCTGCATGACATTAAACTACTCAACTTCGTTTCGTATGATGTTAAACTACATTATCATCCTGCATGACATTAAACTACTCATCTTCATCCAACATGATGTTAAACAACATTATCGTCCTGCATGACATTAAACTACTCATCTTCGTCATGCATGATGTTAATCTATATCATCATCCTGCATGACTTTAAACTGCTCATCTTCATCCCACATGATGTCAAACTACATTATCATCATGCATGACATTCAATTTCTCATTGTCATCTTGTATGATGTTAAACTGTATTATCGTCCTGCATGACATTAAACTGCCCATCTTCGTCTAGCATGATGTAAAATTGCATTATCGTCCTGCATGACATTAAAATACTCATCTTCGTCTCATATGACGTTAAAATTAATTATCATCTTGCATGATGTTAAACTTCATTATCATCCTGCATGAAATTAAACTTCTCATCTTCATATTGTATGACGGTAAACTGTATTATTGTCCAGCTTGACGTTAAACTACATTATCATCCGGCATGGAATTAAACTACTCATCTTCATCCCATATGATGTAAAACTACATCATCATCCTGCATGACATTAAACTGCTTATTATCGCCCAATATGACGTTAAAATTCATTATCATCTGGCATGACATTAAACTACACATCTTCGTCCCACATGATTTTAAACTACATTATCGTCCTGCATGATGGTAAACTGTAATCTTGGAACTACATGTGGCTCGATTCCCATCATTATGGGATACATAGGAATTCCCATAAAACACATCTCAGGCCCAACATAATTTTCACCTCCAGTCCCTCAACCTAATGATTCTCTTAAGAGCGTGTGTTGTGGCATGTACTCTTGGTCCTCATTTACATTGGGTCAATAACAGATTCACCGTGTACTCCCTCCCCCCTTTGGGATCTGCCCTTTCACTCTTTGTCCTACTGTATGATGTTAAACTACATCGTTCCTCCAAAAATACATATGTGTTGATTCCCATTCTCATGGGATATGTAGAAACACCTGAGCACTTTCCCTCAGGTCCAGCCCCAAGTTAGGATACCTTTGGTCTATGGTCTAAATATTCCCACTAGGAACATGTGGTGTGGTGTGGAATCTTGCGGTCCTCATTCATGCCATGATATGTACCGCAACATGTATTTCCTTTTTGGGTAACCTTGTCTTCACTGTACGATGTTAAACTATGTGTATATCGACCTCATTGGCATGACATAGAACTAAGGGCCACTCTAGGTTCTTACCTGAGATATCCTTTCAAGAAATGAGTATAATCCCTAATTAGACCAATGTGCTCACCTAATGTGTTTTCATTACGATGGTGTAATTTCAAAAGTGTTGGAATCCATTTGAACAACCCATCACTCCACCCTCCATGCTTTTTATGCCCCTTTATTTGGATCCTCTTCCTCTTTCACGTCTAAAGGAACCCCATAATAGTACAGATGCATGGCCTATGGCTTATCTAATATCCTAGGCCAATGTCGAAGCCGAATATCGATGAAATTTTGAGTCAGGACCCATGTTTCAAAAATAGTTAGTGGTCAGCCCCAATTTTTTGTTCCCATTTCAGGATAACACAATAGGGATACTATGTTTTGAACATGGTAAATTGTTATCCTTCATTATCATGCCTCCTTTATAGTATTTTGAATTTTGGGTATTGTAATTCAAATTCTTTGTTCCCCTTTTTTTGGATTTATCCCAACACCACAGGAATTTTTGTAACACCCCAAGATTTTATAAGATATATTCTTTTTAATTTCTTTCATATCTTCTGATGTACGCTACACCAAGATTATCTTGCACTATACACAACACTGTATTAGCTTGCAGTATATGCAACACTATTCTTGGATCGTGTTACACACAATTTCAAGTTTGTTTGATAGTGGTTATTCTACGCAACATTGAGTGTATATATATATATTCAATGTATAAATGAAATATGGTTGTATTTAGTTATATGCAAAAAACAAAGAATTATTGCACTACACAACACCCTAACATGGCTTCCATTACACCCAATCGCGACCTTCCTCGATAGAGTGTGTTGTACACAATACCAAGTTTCACTAAACGAGATATTATTATAATATTATTATGAACTAGCCGTTATGAATAGTAATACCCACTTTTTGAAATATTCTAAATTTTAACATTCAAAATGGACTTCATTTTTGGATTCGGAATATCGAAATTAGCCTAGGGTGAATTTTTTGTATTTTTATGAAAACATTAAATTTTTTATGAATAGTGAAAACACTGGGTTACTATTTAAAAACCGACTTTTTATTTAAATAATTATTTATTTTATTTAAATTTATTTTATGTAAAAATTTATACATAATACCCATATATGTTCAATTTAATTAATTGGAGTCATTTTATAATAATTTTAGATATGTAAAAATTTTATTGAACTTTTCACCGTCTTTTACCCACCTCCAAAATAATTTTGGGTGAATAGTAACTTTTAACTTTTATTTACCACGGTTAAAAGTAAATAGGGTAATTAAGGGTAAAATGATATTATTATTACCCTAACACATGTCCTAATTCTATTAGATAAGTTTAATTCGACCAAAAACAACCTTAGGAATAAAATATAACCATTTAGGTCCACTTTTATTAGATTAGGACATTTAATATTATTTTATTTAAAGAAGAGTTAAAATAGTTAAAATCAATGTTTAAAAACTAAAACATTTTTAATATAGGGTTTTAAATAAGCTAAATTCGACTATAAATAATAATTATAAAGCTAAAAATATTTCATACCTAATGGTATTTTATTAATAATTTTTAGAAATTAAATAATTTAAGTTATTAATGACAAAATGGTGATGCAGTAATTACCTAAATAATAAAATATTAAAATAATTGATATTATAAATACCCAAATAAATGTAATTTGAGACTTTTTATGAATTACACTAATTTTATAGGTTAATATGACTTGTTAGTAATGATTTAATTAACTTATTTTGAACTAATCGTGCTGTTATGTTTTTCAAAAAAAATCAATTACCAAATAGTGTCAAAATTGACATAAAATAGTTTTTAAAACAAATATTATATTATTAATTATTATTATATTCCTAAAAATATAAGGTTCGGCAAAATGACTTAGATAAGGTTATATATATTAATAATGAACTACTTAGGGTTATTTTGTCTGGTTATAGTATGTTTATTAATCATATAGTGTAAGAAAACAAGAAGACACAGTAAAAGTTAAATTATTTAACTTAGAGTTAAATCTAAAATATAAGGTTAAAATAGTAACCTAAACTTGTATAAAACCTATTGGTTGAGATTATTTCGACCCATTCTCACTTTATCTTTGAAATAAATTAATTTGGATCTATTATAATTCGAATATGACTTTATTATAAAATAATATTTTAATTTTTTCCAAAGGTGAGCCTCTCCTCTCTTATAAAAAGGGCACCCCTTCCCTCTTCTATTCACACCCTTTTGAGGCTTTAATATCAGCCAAAACCTACCCATTTCTCTTCTCCACTTCCCTAGAAACATTTTGGAGGTTCTGGTCTTTTCAAAAGACCAACTCTACTTCCTTAAGAGGAAGCTTAAAGGAGGTGCATCGAAGAAGAGGTAATCACTTCTTTCGATTCTCTCAAGTTTCTTTCTTCTTATACTTCTTATTCTTTTGTTGTCTCATTATAAAGTAATAATATCAGTATTACTTATATAATGATATGTTATTATAAATATTAAACAACCCTATTTCACCTTCTATCCATCCTACGGAAAACGAAATCACCGCGCATGCGTACATACGGAATACCGTCTCCACGTAGTGGTGTAATCTGTTTTCGACCACCACCTTACTTGGATGGGTATAATGGTGTAAATAAATAACTATATATAATTATTGTAAAGTTATATTGATTATGAAATATTATACATACACTTATTTAAAATTCCACGATCATGAGAATGATATCATCGCTCGTGCGTATGTACGGACTACCGTCTTCACGACGCGATGAGATTCATTCTCCATGTTGACCATTCATGAATGATTATAAAGTATATATAATGAGTAATAATGTGATATATGACATAATAATGATACTAGATTTATGTATATATATATATGTATGTCATCTACTAAATTCCATTCAATAAGGAAACGAAAACAGCATTCATGCGTACGTACGGCCTACCGTCTCCATGAACGGTGTATTTCATTCCATTTATCGATCTGTCATATATATATATGTATATGATGAATATATATTATATATAAATCATGTTTTAAATTCTGGAATTAATTAAATCATGAGATGAGTAATAATATCAAGAACAACAAGTCGAAGCACGTACAATAAATGAAACGATTTTACCCAAATCGTTGCTTTTACATCGAATTTACAAAAGAACGGGTAATATAAAGTAATAAGTAAACTATATATGAGATAATAACAATGAATATTATTATTTAATAAGTAAATGACATTATTTAAATCATTATAAAGGACTTTTGGATACATACTAAGCATATCATACATAATGTAAGGGATAATGTTGCTGTCTCAATTGTTTTCTATCCGAGATTGCTTATACGTAAGAATTTAATGGGGTTATATTTATCATCCATGTACAAGTTTTATAAAAAAATTTCATGTATGTTTAAATTCCTTTTTACCCATTTTTGCCTTTTACTACATGGTATGTAAGGAATCCATTTTTTTTGTTTACCATACGAGGTACTTTTTGACTTTTCTGGAAAAAGTACGAGGAGAATGTTTTTTTAACTTATACGGCATGAACGGATTTTTACGATTTCATAACGCCGTATTGTCATGAATTTTAATCTACAATATTTCATTACTATTTTCAAAAAAATCCTTTTATTTTAAAATTGAATGGAATTTTGTGAAAAGAAAATGATTTTCAAGAAGAAAGGATATTTTCCTCAAGAATTCATTTCAAGTGCTTTATCAAAACCATTTTTTCATCTAAGATGACATTATTTCATATGTCTATGTTTCAAGTATAATGTCTCTATGAATTTATGGTTTCAATTTTCTTATGATGAAATTATATCCATTTGTTTTATATGGATTATGTTATGATGGAATGATGTTTATAAAACCCAATTTATTCTTTGGGTTATGATGAATGATTTATGATTGCTTTGCGGCACACATAAGAATGATTTAAATATGAGATGGGTGGGACATATATATCCCTCCAATTCATTGGGTAAAGATTTATATCTCATGATATAGACATGGATGGAAAGTTAAGTTAATCTGATTCAGTGTTTCAGGACTGAAACAAGGAGTGAACTCGATTCAGGAAGGGACTTCGTCCACTAAGATGGTCATGGAAGTAATGCCTTGGCTACTATGGAAATCATAACATGTGATAAATGGTTACCACAATTAGATTCTTTATTCCCATGCTATTTTATCATCATTTATGATCCATTATGATATATTCCTTACGTACTTCAAAGATTTATGTCTTTGCTCAATATTTTGATGTTCAAATTTTATGTTCAAGTTTTTGCATTCAAATGTTTATGGATTGTATTATGTTCTCTATGTTTACCCTTATTGAGCATTTGAACTCAGTATTTTTATGTTTTCTTTTCCCCAGGATATAAAGAAAGGATTTATTTAAGAAAACCCAAAAGGGGAAGATCTTTATGGTAGATGTTGATGATATTTCACCATGATTAGAAGATTACATTCAGAGTTTCCAAAGACACTAAGCTAATACGATCTTTGGGAGTCCGTTTTGTCATGTATTAAGTATTCCGAAAATGTAATGTAATGTCCATCTACGTCAAGCTTTGGGTCTCTACAGTTGGTATCAGAGAAAAGGTTTAATTAACCTTTGGAAGCTAGGATGTGAAAACTTTAGTGAAATCCCTTGAGATATTTCTAAGGTATGTCTAGGGATGTCCCTAAGGATAAGTATACATATAGATTATAGACCAAGAATTACGGTAACGATCATAGAATTTAACCTAAGATGTTAGATATTAAAGGTACTCCCCCTTTATTATGTTGTTTTCCCTAGCATGATTTTTTCCTCTCACACTATTCTTTTTGGGTTTTAAAAAATTGCTGGAAATAGGAAGATTCACAATAATGGAGGATATGATGGACAATGGAATGATATTCTTCATGAGAAACCAAATTAAACGGGACTTGGAAGTCCAAACATCGTTATTATGCCTAATCATCAATCTCATAATATGATCAATAATCTCAACTTTGGTAAGTTTCCCGACTCATCTAGTAAGAGAAAGATGGAGTTTCATGATGATCATAGAGGAAATAAAGTTCAATTCCCCTCATGTAAATCATGTGGGAAGAGGCATCAGGGAGAATGTTTCAAAGGAACCGGAAGATGATTTGGGTGTGGAAAAGGACACAAAGCCAGTAATTATAAAGGAAAAGGTTCAGTTAACACCATGAACAAGGATAATGGTATTTCTAAGACATCAAAAATGGTTAAATGTTTTAAATGTGGATGTATGAGCATTATGCAAACCAATTCCCTAAGGGAAAATATCATAAAGAGAATCAGAATGTTCGCATGGGTAGTATTTATGTTGATGATGATGAAGAGACTAAAAATGATATATGAGATGAAAGAAATGACGAAGCTCAATCAGTGGTTTAAGAAGTTAGTGGAATGATTTATGTTTATCAAGAGTTATGTTGTATAGGTAATGGTACTATAGAATAATGACACATCTAAGGATTGTTACACTATTGTTTTTCATAAAGTATTTGAAAGTATATATTGAATGGTACCAGTAACCATGAAAGTTTAATTCATATATTTTTGGAAAGTAGATGATATGTGCATAATGAAGGGATAAGGAGATAATGAGACGTTTTATAGTATTGATGAGATCATGGATAATATAAGGATAATGTGATATCATGGTTTGAGTATATAGAAATTTTGGGATTTTGGTATGTGAAAAGGGTTAACTTTTGACAGCATTCATGTTTTCACTAAGGATCAATGGGTATTCATTTTTCAAGAGAATACACGATTAAGGTATTCACATGTTTGGAATGTGACAAATAAGATATATCTTATATGGGGGATAAATGATGGTATTCACAGGCTTGTTTGATGACATTTCTAGTAATATTTTTATTTATATATAAGATTGGACAGAAGTATTTTCGATAATCTTAAAGGTTGGAATGGATTAACATGGACATCAGATATAATTGTTTAAGGCTAGAACTTCTTTCGATATTATTTATGGAATGTTATAATAATGTAGTTTTAGAAAAAGGACAACCTGTAGGATGGGCGACAACCCGTCGCGTCGGACAAGGCTGTGGGAATCAAACCCACAACTAAAGTGTGATAGGCCTTTATCGCATACCACTGGCCTACATGAAGTCCCTGGTTAGTAGAAACTAGCTTTATTTTATTAAGCAGTATGATAGATGAAGTATAAGTCCATTGTTGGAATCATATACGATTAATCTCACCATAGATAGACTTATGTATATTTAATAACTTATGCTAACCTTTTTTTGATAGAAACTGATGGGAGGACTTATCATTCTATCGCATGATCTGCTAACACTTCATGAATGAAAAATTCAGCTTCATTTCATGAAATAGAGATGAAGTGGAAATTGTTCATGGAATGACCAACAATGATATTACACTAAAATAAAGTAAGTATTTCTCCTTATGTAAAATTTCATCAACATTAGGGAAATGATCTTGGAAACCAAAAATTTTGTTCTAGTACTCTCATATCTGATAAATCAGATGGTACCTTAGATCATCATAATTTATGGCTTTGTGATTGTTGGATTTTTCATAGCCATGTCCTCTACCACTCTCCATCAGAACTTGATGGTTAGATTTTTCTTCCATATCCATATTTCCACCTATTTTCTCCTATGTGGAAACCCAATGATGAGTTAATCTGGGTAACCGTAACATTTCTTACTTTACTTTTTAAAATTAAGTTTTAGTTTTCCTTTTACGATGTGGGTTTTTACAAATGAAACCTTCAAGTAGTAAACCATTTATAACCGCGATGAATTTCGAGGGTGAAATTCATTTTAAGGGGGGTAGAATGTAACACCCTGAGATTTTATAAGATATATTCTTTTTAATTTCTTTCATATATTCTATTGTATGCTACACCAAGATTATCTTGCGCTATATGCAACACCATATTAGCTTGCAGTATACGCAACACTATTCTTGGATCGTGTTACACACAATTTCAAGTATGTTTGATAGTTGTTATTCTACGCAACATTGAGTGTATATATATATATCTTTCAATGTATAAATGAAATATGGTAGTATTTAGTTATACGAAACAAAAAAGGACTCTTGCACTACACAACACCCTAACTTGGCTTACATTACACACAATCGCAACTTTGCTCGATAGTGTGTGTTGTACGCAATACCAAGTTTCACTAAACGATATATTATTATAATATTATTATGAACTAGCAGTTATGAATAGTAATACCCACTTTTTGAAATTTTATAAATTTTATCTTTCAAAATCGACTTCTTTTTTGGATTTGGAATATCGAAATTATCCTAGGGTGAATTTTTGGTATTTTTCTGAAAACATTCAATTTTTGATGAATAATGAAAACACTGGGTTACTATTTAAAAATCGACTTTTTATTTAAATAATTATTTATTTTATTTAAATTTATTTTAGGTCAAAATTGATACAAAATACCCATATATTTTCAATGTAATTCATTGGAGTCATTTTATAATAATTTTAGATATGTAAAAATTTTATTGAACTTTTCACCGTCTTTTACCCACCTCCTAGAAGAATTTAAAAATTTACATAAAACTTAATTTTACCGCTTCTGTGAGTGGAATTTCGAAAATCCGAGAGACACGGTTAATATCAAGGAGTAAAATGTGGTTCAATAAGATAAAAATAATTTTTGGTGAATAGTAACTTTTAACTTTTATTTTCCTACTGTTAAAAGTAAATAGGGTAATTAAGGGTAAAAATGATATTATTATTACCCTAACAGATGTCCTAATTCTATTGGATAAGTTTAATTTGACCAAAAAAACCTTAGGAATAAAATATTACCGTTTAGGTCCACTTGGATTAGATTAGGACATTTAATACTATTTTATTTAAAGAAGAGTTAAAATAGTTAAAATCAAATTAAAAAAAACATTTTTAATATAGGGTAATAAATAAGATAAATCCAATTATAAATATTCATTAGAAATATAAAAATATTTAATAACTAATGGTATTTTATTCATAATTTTTAGATATTAAATAATTTAAGTTATTTATGACACAATGGTGATGCAGTAATTACGTAAATAATAAAATATTAAAATAATTGATATTATAAATACCCAAATAAATGTAATTTGGGACGTTTTATGAATTCCCCTAATTTTATAGGTTAATATGACATGTTATTAATGATTTAATTAACTTTTTTCGAACTAATCATGCTGTTATTAGTTTCACAAAAATCAATTACCAAATAGTGTCAAAATTGACATAAAATAGTTTTTAAAACAAATATTATATTATTAATTGTTATTATATTCCTAAAAATATAATGTTCATAAATATGACTTATATAAGGTTATATATATTAATAATGAACCAATTAGGGTTATTGTTGCTGGTTATAGTAAGTTTATTAATCATATAGTGTAAGAAAACAAGAAGACATGGTAAAAGTTAAATTATTTTACTTAGAGTTAAATCTAAATGATAAGGTTAAAATAGTAACCTAAACTTGTCTAAAACCTATTGGTTGAGAGTATTTCGGCCCATCCTCAATTTATCTTTGAAATAAATAAATTTGGAGCTATTATAAATCGAATATGACTTTATTATAAAATAATATTTTAAGTTTTTTCAAAGGTGCTCCTCTCCTCCCTTATAAAAAGGGCACCCCTTCCCTCTTCTCTTCACACCCTTTTGTGCCTTGAATCTATGCCAACCCCTGACCATTTATCTTCTCCACTTACCTAGAAACATTCTGGAGGTTCTGGTCTTCTCAAAATACCAACTCTACTTCCTTAAGAGGAATCTTAAAGGAGGTGCGTCGAAGAAGAGGTAATATCTTCTTCCGATTATCTCAAGTTTCTTTCTTCTTCTACTTCTTCTTCTTTAGTTGTTTCACTATAAATTAATAACATCAGTATTACTTATATACTGATATGTTATTATAAATATGAAACAACCCTATTTCACCTTCTATCCAACCTACGGAAAATGAAATCACCACGCGTGCGTACGTAAAGAATACCATCTCCACGCAGTGGTGTAATCTGTTTTCGACCACCAACTTACTTGGATTTGTATAATGGTGTAAATAAATAACTATATATGATTATTGTAAAGTTATATTTATTCTGAAATATTATACATACACTTAAATACAATTCCACGATCATGATAATGATATCATCGCTCGTGCGTACGTACGGACTACCGTCTCCATGACGTGATGAGATTCATTCTCCATGTTAACCATTCATGAATGATTATAAAGTATATATGATGAATAATAATGAAATATATGACATAATAATGATAATGGATTTATGTATATATATGTGTATTTCATCTACTTAATTCCATTCAATAAGGAAACGAAAACAGCGTTCATGCATACGTACGACCTACCGTCTCCATGAATGGTGTATTTCATCCCATTTATCGATCTATCATATATATATGTATATACAGAATATATATTATATATAAATAATGTTTTACATTCTGTAATTATTTAAATCAGGATATAAGTAATAATATCAAGAACAACAAGTCAAAACACTTACAATAAATGAAACGATTTTACCCAAATCACTGCTTTTACATCGAATTTACAAAAGAACGGGTAATATAAATTCATAAGTAAACTATATATGAGATCATAACAATTAATATGATTCTTTAATAAGTCAATGACATTATTTAAATCATTATATAGTAGTTTCAGATACATACGAAGCATATCAGACATAAGATAAGGGATAATGTTGCTATCTCAATTGTTTTCTATCCGAGATTGCTTATACGTAAGTATTTACTGGGGTTATATTTATCATCCATGTCCAAGTTTTATAAAAAAAAATCATGTGTGTTTAAATTCCTTTTGACCCATTTTTTACTTTTACAACATGGTATGTAATGAATATTTTTTTTCGTTTACCATACGAGGTACTTTTTGACTTTTCCGAAAAACGTACGAGGATAATTTTTTTTAACTTATATGGCATAAACGGATTTTTACGGTTTCATAAAGCCTTATTTTCATGAAGCTTAATCTATAAGAATTCATTACTATTTTCAACAAAATCCTTTTCTTTTAAAATTGAATGGCATTTTGTGAAAATAAAATGATTTTCAAGAATAAAGGATATTTTCCTCAAGAATTCATTTTAAGTGCTTTATCAAAACCATTTTTCCATCTAAGATGACATTATTTCATATGTGTATGTTTCAAGTATAATGTCTCTATGAATTATATGGTTTCACTTTTCTTATGATGAAATGATATCCATTTGTTTTATATAGATTATGTTATGATGGAATGATTTTTATGAAATCCAATTTATTCTTTGGGTTATGATGAATGATTTATGATTGTTTTGTGGCACACGTAAGAATGATTTCAATATGAGATGGGTGGGACCTATATCTCCCTAAAATGTATTGGGTAAAGATTTATATCTCATGATATAGACATGGCTGGAATGGTAAGTTAATCTGGTTCAGTGTTTCAGGACTGAAACGAGGAGTGAACTCGATTCAGAAAGGGACTTTGTCCACTAAGATGGTCATGGAAGTAATGCCTTGGCTACTATGGAAATCATTACATGTGCTTAATGGTTTCCACAATTACATGATTTATTCCCATTCTATTTTATCATTATTGATGGTCCATTATGATATATGCCTTATGTACTTAAAAGATTTATGTCTTTGCTCAATATTTTGATGTTCAGATTTTATGTTCAAGTTTTTTGCATTCAAATGTTTATGGATTGTTTTATGTTCTCTATGTTTACCCTTACTGAGCATTTGAGCTCACTATTTTTATGTTTTCTTTTCCCTAAGATATAAAGAAAGGTTTTTGGTAAGAAAACCCAAAATTGGAAGATCTTTATGGGAGATGTTGAAGATCTTCCACCATGATTAGAAGATTACGTTCCGATTTTCCAAAGACACTGAACTAATACGATCTTTGGGCGTCTGTTTTTGTCATGTATTAAGTTTTCCGCAAAAGTAATTTAATTTCCATGTACGTCAAGCTTTGGGTCTCTACAATTTTCCCACTCATGCACCAGAGTACATTGGGAGAAGAAAGTTGTATATTCAAAGAACCTTGTTCTTTAGTCACAATCCCTCTCAATCAGGATACTCACAATGGTGATCAATATCCCATTCTGATCCCCTAACATCTTCCATGGGTTGTCACTCTCTTATAGGTGAATAACCTTCTATTATCTATTGTTTCCCACACCAATCATAGATCACATGATATTTGATATTTAGTTAGCTATTTCATCAATGAGATCAATATACAGTGGAGCCTATGATAGGCATTTTTCTTAACTATTTCCTCAAAACACGGTATGTCTCACCCTCCTCATCCTCATTAGACCCCATTAGTAGGGGGTGATTTTTTTGACACAGGATAACACATCCACAAGATATTATAAATACTTCCATACATGGTTCAAGATCATATTCCATTTCACAAGCTTTGATTTAACTGGTTATAGAGCCGAAACATAGTTACGGATTAGGAGTTACGGTCATTTAAAGTTGGGATGGAAAACAGGTTCACGAAGCCCATTCACAGAGCTCCTAGTGCGATCACAGAGTAGATAAACCTGACCGAAGCCTCTGTAAGCATTGAAAAGGATATAATGAAGCCTTTGTGAGCCTGAATAACTTGACTGGAGCCTCTACGAGTGCCACAAAGGCCATGATAGTAGCTTTCGTGACTTCAAGAAACTTGAGGGAACCGCCTCCACTTGTGGAGCATGACTTCATTTGAGGTATCATTTTCTCTTCGTAATGCATATTTGGTCTCTATGGGAAGATCTTCCAACCTCTATCGCCTATAAATAGCTAGATCACCCCCTTCTTAAAGAGGGTTACACTGCCCCTTCGTCGACCGATCTCTCATTTCATGGTGCTCCCAAGCACCGTAAAGTGATTCCCTTCACGAATCCCTCCTCCCTTTTTGAAGGAGGGAGCCCCATTCAGTTTGTTCGAGGCTCCTCGAAGCATCAAGCCTTTGCGGAGCACTCTCTTAATAATTTGCCTTATGCTATGGTAATTCCATGCTTCATGAGACCCTGAGCTTCATCCTTCGCGAGACCCCAAGCTCTACAAAGCCTCATGCTTCGCGAGAGCCTAATATTTGTGAAGACCCATGCTTCATGAGACACTAAGCTCCACAAACCCCATTTCATCGTGAAGCCCTATACATCATGAATCTCATACCTTCATGCCCACCAGTCCATACTGTGGGGGGTTGTTCCCCTACACCCACGCTCGGGATCAGTGTTGGGATATGGTCTTGGCCCTCAGGGCTGGTCCCTTCACTACCATAATTGACCTCCATGAAAAATGGAGAGTCGCACCGTGAAGTTTTCGGGTCAGAACATTGACATTTTCCATTTCTCCCTTATGCGCACCATCCTTCCACATTTTCATTACCTTGATTCAAGATACTTCTCCTCTCTCTATGAAACCCCTTGAGTCAACCCTACTCCTCTTGGTGGCTTTACAATGTCGTGATTTGATCTTATGATCTACAATTACCAGAGTACCTTGAGTCGAACCATTCCTTAAGAAACTCCTATAAACCCAATCACTTGGCTCCAATGTTATCTTGAATCAGAAAGGTCCACTCTTACATAAGTCCAAACACTAGACATTTCTAGGAGCCTTATGACTAATAGTCCTATCTACATGACTATAAACTATAGTACACCCTACATGAAAAACATAGGACGCCTCTTTCTCTAAACAAGAGATTCCTTATGTGCCAAGAATAATATGCCAATATTCTTATCTATATGACTTAAAACTACAGTACAACCTATATAAAAAATAGAGGATTCCTCTTACTCCAAACTAGATATGCCTTATACATCAAGCATTGGATGACAATAGTCCTCACTAAATGAATTTAAACAATAGCAGGCCCTATCATTCAATAATAATATGCCTCTTGTTCTAAATAAGAGATGTATTATGTGACAAGAATAAGATACCCCATGCCATGATTGTAGTGGCGTAATTTCAAGAGTGTTGGAAATAGTTCAATCATTCCATCACTCTATCTCATGCTTCGTTTGTCCTTAATTCATACCTTCATCCTCTTTCATGTCTATAGGCACCCCCTAACAGCCTAGTCCCATGCCACTTCAACTCACCTACCATTTTGGGCCAACTCCCCAAAAGACTTTGGATGGAACTTTGAGTTTGGCCCCATGTTTCAAATACGGTCAGTGGTTGAACCTGTTTGCTTTTTTCCATCTCAGGTTAACACAATGTAGATGCTGCATTTTGAATATGGTCAACAGTTATCTCCCTTCTTCATGTCGCCCCCATTTTGTTCGGAATTTTGGACATGCGATTCACAGTTTCCATCTCCCTTTGTTCGGACTGATTCCAATTCCCTTGGCATTATAATACATTTTCACTAGCGCGTAGGTGTAGGCCCCAATTATATGCCTCAACCCACCAATGAGTTGGGATTCCCTCATAGACTAACATGAGGAAGACATTATAGGATACTTCCATGCATAATCCCATTTCACTATTTTCGCTCCTTGGCGGCACACGGGAAACTTCCATGCATAAGCCCCATTCACCATTTCTACTCATTAGTGGCATACGATCTATTTCCATGCATAAGACCCTTTCACTAATGGCGCTGCTTAGTGACACCTATGAATCTTCCATGTGTAAGCCCCATTCACCATTGTCTCTCCTTAGTGGAACACGGGCTACTTCCATGCATAATCCCCATTCACTATTGTCACTCCTTAGAGCACCCAGTCTGCTTCCAAATATAAGCCCCATCAACTATTGTCGCTTCATAGCAGTACCCTGGCAGATTCCATGCCTAAAAATCATTCACCATTTCCACTCCTTAGCGGTTCCCGGACAGTTTCCATGTGTAAGCCCCATTCACCACTACCGCTCTTTAGCAGCACCTGGATAGCTTCCATGCGTAAGCCCCATTCACCATTGCCACTCATTTGAAGCCACTGGGAAGCTTACATGCATAATCCCATTCACCATTACTGCTCCTTAGTAGCACTTGGTAAATTTCTATGATTAAGCCACATTCACCATTTCCTCTCCTTAGCGACACTTGGGTAGCTTCCATGCGTAAGCCCCATTCACCATTACCGCTCCTTAGCGGCACCTGGGAAGCTTCCAAGTATAATCCCCATTCACCATTGTCACTACTTAGCAGTACCAGGGATTCTTCCATGTATAATCCTCATCCACTATTAATGCTCCTTAGTGGCACCTGTGTAGCTTCAATGTGCAATCACCATTCACCATTTTCACTCCCTATCAGCACCCGAACAACTTCCATGTTTAATCCCCATTCACCATTACTACTCCCTAGCGGTACCAAGACATCTTCCATGTGTAATCCCCATCAACCATTTCCACTCCATACCGACACCCGGGTAGCTTCCATTAATAAGCCCCATTCATCATTTCCACTTTTTTGTCGCACATGGGATGATTCCACACATAATCCCAATTCTATTATTCATGGATACACCATTGTGCCACAATCGTCAAGTCTATTGTTTCCTCTTAGTTCTCACACCGATCATGACTCGCGTGAGCTTAGAGTAAACTATGACCCTCAAATCCTCTTTGGTCCTCCCTAGTGTGCAATCCCCCATGACCCTCTACACCAAACTATGTGGACTTTGATCCTTTCCGTTTTTGGGAAGGGTATGTAGAAATCCTCCCTGTGGTTTAATCCCATCACCAATCATTCCTGACCATTTCATGTTGGTTCACCCTCATCCATCATGAAGTTAAACTATATCCCCCTTTTCATCCTACATGACGATAAATTTTATGATTACAAACTACATGGGTTCGGATCCCTGTCTCTTATGAAGGGTACATAGGAAGCCTACCTGAGGTTCAAAACCAAGCACTGGTAAATATCAGTGTCCCCTTTTTTGGGATCCATATCCTTGGTCCGTCCCTTAGTGGAATTAGACCAACTCTCAGTCCACTAACTACATGTAACCCCTAGTATGTCGTCAGGTTGTTGTCATCTGCGTACACCCCAATTCCATGCCTCATCCTGAACTACATGGAATTTGATTCCCTGCCATAGGGATACGTAGGAAGCCTCCCTGAGGTTCAATCCCATCACTCATGTCCCATCTTGGTCTCTCCCTTAATCCCTTGTGTTTCAAGAAGTTCATGCCCCAACTTGGTGGTTCTATTTCCTTCAGCTCCCATCCATGCTCTTGTCCTCATGGGCCACCTCCTTAGGTGTCCCATCACCCAAACAAACTATGTGGACTTTGATTCCCCACCACTTGGATACATAGGAAGCCTCGCTAAGGTTCAAGCCCAACTTTCTATTGAACTATGTGGACTTATATTCCCTAACACGGGGATATGTAGGAAGCCTCCCTAATGTTAAAACCCATCACTCATGTCCCATATTAATCTCTCCCTTGATCCCTTGTGTTTTGGTAAGGTCATGCCCTAACCTGGAGGTTCTATTTCCATTAGGTCCCATCCATGCATCCATCCTCATGGGCCACCTCCTCAGTTGTCCCATATCCCCCACCGAACTACATGGACTTCAATTCTCCACCATAATGATACGTAGGAATCCTCTCTAAGGTTCAAGCCCAACATCACAATCATCTTCATGTCAGTTCCATCCAATCCCTCTCTTCCACTTTATTCAATCATCCATCATCCATCTTGATTCTCACAGAGTTCACCACATCCCGGTAAGATCATTCCATTCTTTCAGGCAGATAAAAATGCATAATCCCCGCACAATCCATAATCATCCAACCAAGACCGTCCCTCTTTTTATGGACTGCTATCCATGTGTAATCCCCAACATTTCTCTAGGTCATTTTCCTTTGTGTATACCCTGATTTCCATGTCTCTCCCTTCGAACTATGTAGCTTTTGATCCCTTTCATCTACACAGGGTACGTAGGAAACCTCTCTGATGTTCAATCTCAATCAATGGTAAACCTTGGTTCCCCCCTTTCTGGTGTGCACTTTTCCTAATCCACCCTTAGTGGTGTGTAGATCAGCTTTCATAGTGTGACATTTTCCACTTATGGGACACACCACCCTAGGTCCGCTCTCATTGGGCATTCTGATCCATCCATCCAATGTCACCCTATCTAGGGTGCACTCTTTCTTATTCACCCTCTATTGTGTCTAGATCAATCCTATTAGTCTCCGAAATATTTTAAACTCGCGACCTACCTTGTGATAAAAATGAGATGCCTAAGGAAAACCTTGGAAGACACACCTATGGGGTAACC
This sequence comes from Viscum album, assembly GCA_963277665.1. Classification (NCBI taxonomy): domain Eukaryota; kingdom Viridiplantae; phylum Streptophyta; class Magnoliopsida; order Santalales; family Viscaceae; genus Viscum; species Viscum album. The sequence continues at coordinate 131,503,062 of OY728163.1, forward strand.
GTCTCCGCAAGACGTTAAAGTAATGACAAGCCCAGTTTTAAGCATGGGAAGCTGAGGAAAACCTCAGATACATGCCCCTATCATATGATACCATGTGAATGATGTGGGATTCCTTGGGTTCTATTCCATTGAGATTATCTCTTATGGGGAAGAATATAGTTGACCAACATCTACAATCTAGATATTCCCTAACTTGCCTGACGTTATAATCTACTCCGACTGAAGGTTTTTGTCTTGTAAGACCCCTTAGAATGTCCTGATGGATATAGCGTAATTAACCAGTTCCCACAAAGATATGGTACTTGGAATGAGATTCACAAACAATGAATCAAATATATAAGGAAGAAAAAGACTCGACGATTAATTCCAAGGTGATATCCATGGAAGGAGAGACCAATATACCATCATCCCATTTCGATCAAAGAGCAAACATCCCTAAATAAACGATGGATGTTTCCTACCTTTGGAAAGAGGGAATGCGGGGAAACAGTCAGTGTGTCCCTATGGACGGATGCATGCCCCGATGAAAACATTGGAAATAGGTTGTTTCAACACTTGGTAGAATTTCCACTTACATTTTATTAGATGACATGGACCATTGTCTTGGAATAGTTAATTGAGGATCTATGTGTGAGATCATCACTAACTTGTGAAAATTTCATTTATAGTTAGTTGAGTTTCTTCTTATGGTAGCTTCAAAACTTTTAGTCGGTTGGATTTTCTATCTATAGTCTATCACCACATGGTCAATTATGATTCAAATGTAATTAATTCAACTCTTATGGTCAGTTTTTATCAACATGAAATAGCTTTATCCCTTGGTTAAATTTTTATCTCAGTTAATAGGATGGAACAATCGCTCTGGATTTCTTCTTGTATTTATTTTTCTTCCATTTTTAGTTGATAGGAATAGTAAATAATTTAGAAGTTTCAATTTATGGTCAATCAATCATTTTGAAATTTTCACCACTAAACCTACACATCAAGAAAATAGTATTAAATTTATCCATTTTTAGTTCTCTCTAGTATTGAATAAAATAATTAAACAAATAAAATATCCTTTAAACAATGTAATTAAATTATATAAATAAATTTATGGATTATCCATTAATCCAAATGTTAATAAAAAATTAAAAATCATGTTTAAATTTATTTATCATTTAATTCCATATTTCATAAAAGTGAAAATATGAATGATTTTTCTGGGTTTTATTAGTAATAGGGGTTAATTTTCATTGAAACTAAAATAAATATTTTGAAAATGTTGGCTCAAATAACTCCCCCCCCCCACACACTTACATTATTTAAATCATAGACAATACAATTGATTCAACCTACCAAAATTAAGGTCCTTATAGGGTTCAAAGATTCGTCATAGAAATGAAGAAAATAAGAAATTCATTTATTTTTTTAATTATCAGACCTATTCTATGAATTGCCTTCACTACCACACTTAAATTCAAGAAAACATTTTATGTCCATGAGTGAAATAAATATATTTAAGTGAAAATAAAATTATAACAGGGGGAACTTACATTTATCCCCATCTCCTAAGTTTATTAAACCAATGTTATAGTTTCCAATTCCTTGATACAACTCAAATGATATTTTTATAAGTTAATTGTACATTTATTATTAATATTAATTATTACCCTTGACTAAATAAATTAATTTTTGAAAATTAGGTACCTTGTTAAATTTTTCTCATCCATGTATGTACAAAGAACTTAATTGATTTACAAATAGATTTTAATTACTCAAAAACTTTGTGCCTAATGTCTCAGAGCTTCATTATGGGATACTAATTTCAAACCTTAGTCTAGTTTTAAATGAATTATATAAATAAATTTTATGTTGGATCACTAAGGGGTTATTTTTCACAAAGTCCAAATTATATTGAATTAAGATAAAAATCAAAGAGTCCCCATGTTATAATTTCAATTTCAAAAAGATGTTTTCACACACACTTCTATTCTTAGTTTAAAAAATATTTATGAAAACAGTAACCGAAATTACGCAACAATAATTTAATTTCAACAAATTCAAATTAAATGAAATGCCTACACTTTATCATGGTATTTGTTCTAGGAAAGGAAGCACTAGGTATCAAGTTTTTATATTTAAACACACTCAAAGAATCTGAAACAATTTTTAGATAGCATGAAGTATATCAAAAACATATTCTAACTCATACTATTATTTTTATTTTATTTCTGATAAAAACTAAACAAAAATATATAGTATAAAAATATCCACATCCTATGATACTTGTCACATCCCATTTGATTATCTAAGACACAATTTAAATCAATTATATCATGAATTATTTAGGAAAAATGGATTTTTAAAAATCTATAATAGTGTGAAGGGAATAGACAACATGGGGTTCATTATTCAATAGCATCGTGGTAGAGTTTAGAATCCCCCATTGGTTCATTCCAAAAGTATTTTTCTTAGTGTTTCATTTGTTGCCCATTCACTTTAAATGGATATATTTACTCATATTTGTTTATCTCAACTGCCCCAAATGGAAAATTATTAGTTACTATGTATGGTCAGATCCACTTGGAATGAAGCCTACAAGGTATGAGATTTATCATTCAGGAAAATAGTGACACCTTATATCCAAATTTGAAGTCTATTATTTGAATTATTCATTCATTGATATATTTAGACTTATCCTTGTACAGTAGAGTATTTCTATATTCCTCCCTCATAATATCTTCAAGTGTCATTGTCTATATCATTCTATACTTTCCAGCCTTTCCAAAATCCAGGTTATCTCTCTTGATAGCCAAGTGGGATTTATATTTTAGCTCAACTGGAAAATTATTTTTTTACATAAATAATTATATAATGGTACATACCTAAAGGGGTTTTATATATAGTTTTTTACATCCATAATGAATCCTTCTATTTCTTACTCTACTTCTTCCTAGTGGGTTGCACTACCTTTTCCAGAATCATATGGATTTATCTATTGGAGACATCATCCATCCAATTTTTTAGTGGTTTATGGGATGTTGAGTTCTTAAGGTGAGATTCATATCTATTCATAATTAATTATAGGTTCTTGTTGAAGAATTTTGCACTCTGTTCACTGATTATATGTCAAGGAATTCCAAACCAACAAAAAAATTTATTTTAATAACTTAATCACAACTTTTAAATCATAAGTCTAGGTGGAGTTTATTTTAATTAAATTACACACATAGTCTATTGGTAATAGTGAGTAGGTAAATCCAAATGAGATAATAAATGGGACTATAAAATTAAATCCCCATAAACTAAATATTTCAAGAAAAACTAAAGGTTGTTGTGAAATTTCAAGTCTTTTGGAAATTCAACAAGTGATTTGATAGTTTTTACATGCTTTAAAAAATCTATTTGAGTCCATAAAAATTGGGGTGGGGGGATAAACTAGATTTTAACACCTTATTGGATTATCTTTTAGATCCAAAATGGCTTCCACATGTAATTATATTTAAAATTTTAATCAAAGACTTATCCTATTCCTTGAGGATGCATCTCATAATTAATTTTCCAATATAAAGTTTTTAATAAATAAATATCCTTCCAAACATAAAAAACTGACTCAAATTTCAATTTAAATGTTTTAAGATTAGTAAAGAAGGTTTACCTTTGATTTGACTAGATAATTGAAAAAAAAATATCAGAGAACTTGTGGGACTCTTTACAACTACTCACTATAGAATGATCCATCCATGCTTGTTTCAGTTGGTGGTTCATCCTCAGTGGTGTGAGGTAATATTCTCACGTGTCTACCATTATATTTTCATATATCATATTTTAATTGATATTTAATTCAAATTCTTATAGCAGAAATATCCACCTCACTAACATCATATTTTCATCATCCATTTTGATCATATACCTAAGTAAAACATTGTCAGAAAAAAATAGCTATTTTACTTCCAAATTTATATATATATAATTTTATAAATAAATAATAATTGAAAGAAAAACCTTTTTATTTTTATAATTATTTAAGTTTTGTAAAGGTTATAAGAAGTTTGTGTTATCACTTTTGGGTGTCCATTAATTTTCTAGGAAATCACATCTCTCAAAGTTTTGTTTAAGGCATCACAAAATATCTCAAATGGGTTGTTATAGTTGGGTGGGAATATCACAAGGGTTTTAGTTAGACTCTATTTAATCTTTTCAAAAGATATCCTACAAGAATTATTAAATAAAAATTCATTTTACCATTTTATCATGTTAGTCAATGGTAAAGAAAATTTTCTACAACTTGAATAATTTTTATTTAAAATCTAGCATGGACCAACAAATATCTAATGTATCTCATGGTGGAGGGGTAAAGTATTTTATAAATAATATCAGGTTTTATATTATCTACATTAATTCCATATTTAGAAATTATGTATCCTAAAACAGTTCCTTTACCATCCATGAAATTGAAATTTTATAAGTTTAAACCCATATTTTTTTCAATGCATTTTTTATAAAAAAAATTATAGGATTTAAATATAGGTTTCAAAGAATGTTCTATAAATAGTAAAATCATAAAGTAATACCTCTAATTATATCTCAATAAGGTCTGAAAATATACTTACCATGAAGCATTGAAAATTTCATGGGGAATTTTATAATCCAAAGGGAATCCCTCAATAAGAAAACATACCAAAGGGATATATAAATGTGGTCTTGTCTTGGTATTATGAAACTGTTGGGACTTGAAAATGGTTTACCTCTATATCTCTCTCATGTTTTTTTATTTATCACAAACACTCAATTGTGTATCTAAATATTTCATTTGAGTGGATGAAATTTACAATGTTGAGTTTTTATATATTGATCTTAATAAAGAAAATGATGGAATCTTATTGAATTCAGGCGTTCGTGTTGAAGAATTTGAAGTGTCTTTGAAGATCATGTTGATATATTATTTTGTTTTCTATATCGATTGAATTAAATTCCAAATATAATTTAAGGATAAGGAAGAATCTTGTAGGGACACTCATAGAGCTAGTTTGTAACAGGCAGCACCATAAAGATGGTGTAGAGCCACCATTTGGTCGGTATTAGAGATAGTATCTCTAAAAGCATCAGGATTCCAATAGCTATCTGGTGTAGGAGTACCAACCACCTGGTGGAAGTAGGTAAAGCTAGGTATCCCCATAAATCTCACCAGTTATCTGGTGGAATCAATTGGATAGCTGGTGGCCTCAGGAAGCTAACCGGTTAGGCTGACCCAGCATGTCAAAAATTTTAATTTTAGTGGGACCCACTCCTCTTAATGTGTCATTCAATATTCTTAATGATCTTAATGAATTCCAGAAGTTTCATTGCTCTATTGGTGTTTATAAATATATAATTTGGCTTCTTATAAGGAAAAACACTCAAATGCAATAACTCTTTAATCAAATCAATTTTTTCTTGATGATAAATCTCTGGTTCTCTCAATGTATTCTCTCAAAGAGCCAATTCTCAATTCTCAATATCAACCACTCTCATATCTATCATTCTATATATCTCCTATAAATTATATTAATATTTATTCAAAGATAATATAGTGTATTTTTAATATATTTTCTCTAATAAAATCTTTATTTTCTCATCAATCATTCTACAATGTGTTTCTTGCTACACCTAGTAAAAAGAAAGGGATACATTTGAATACTACCATTAAAGTAAGGGGATGTGTTTTTTGCTAATTTTTTTAAATCAAGGGACTTCATGAATTCTTTCTATTCATTAAAATTAAGTGAATAAGAGAAAAACTCAACCTAATGAGAGGATACGTATGGGGCTTACATTGATTTATTGTCAAACTCCTTTATCAAATCATGTTTTCTCTCAATTTGAATTTAGACATTTCATTGTAATATCTTGATAAAAATAATTTCATAATTTCAATTTTTCTATTTTCTATTGTATTTACTTGTTTAATTTACCTTGATATTAAATTTATAAAATTGATCGAATTTATCACTGAATCGTTTCATCATATCAAAATCATTTAGTTTTGTGATTTTCATCACACATTGTTTGTTTTAATTTTAAAAAATAATCACCCCTCTTAAAATTCAACTCTGATCAACTCTTGGTATCAAAGGAGATCTTTTTAATTTTTTCAAAAACTAAGTTTTTTGTTTTTCTCAAAAAATCCTTAAATTAAAAAAACCGTTTTCAAAAAAATGTGTTTAATATTAATCGATTTAAAATTATATTTTTATGATAGAATATACCACTTATACTCATGATTATTTATTTTATGGAATAAATTAATCTTATTTTAAATATCACACGTAATTTTTTCTTTGAATCAAGGGATATACTGTTTGTAAAATGGTTATGCCTGGTTATACCCCTATAACTAAATTTTATGATAAATGGGAACCCCTATGAAATAACTTCATTTGAATTAGATGGTAAATATATAAACTCATTGCATTATGGTCTTGAGAAAAATGAATTTAATCATAAACCTATGTTCAAAACGGATTGTGAAATTTGGAATTTGTTAGAAATTACTAATGAAGTCATGAAAAAAATCAAAGATACTAAGAATGATCTGTATAGACAATACTTTGAATGTTTTAATATGCATGAAAATGAATTTATATCTAGTATTTTTACCCAGTTAAATAACATTTAAAATGATTAAAATTCTCATAGTGATTATTTTTTATATAGAAATGTTAGTAAATATAATTATTTGGGTCATTTCAAGCTATTTGGAAACAAAGGTGATGACTATAAAAGAAGAAAAAGACATAAAAAATATGCCTCTTGAATAACTAGTTATCTCTCTCATAATGTATAAAACTACCATGAAGATTCAATATGATAATAAATATAATTAAGAAAAGGATTCCAAATAATCAAAAAAATGATTTCAAACCTATTGATTATGGAGATTCATATGATAATGAATTTGATATTTAACACTTCAGAAAGATATTAAAAAATTGAACAAAGGAAGAAAACTATCTACCCTAATAAAAAAAGAAATATCAAATTAGAGCGATGGAAGTAACATGCTATAAATGAAACAAGAAGGGGTATATTGGACTAGAATGTCCCATATACAAAAATAATTTTTAATAAAATAGGAAAGGTAAGAAATCTATTAAAGTATCAACTTGGAGTGTTAGTGATCAATCCATGAACTCAACCTCCTCAAGTGGCTCAGTTATTAAATTCCTCATAGAACATCTAAAGTTGGTTGGTGAGGTTATTTATTTTATTTCTAAATCTCCTTATCATTCATTCTCTTCCACCCATTCATCATCTTCTTCTTTATATTCTAATAAACAAAATCAACTAAATAATAGTTTTCAAGAACTCATTTCAAAATGAAACAATATTATATAGAAATAAAATCAAGTTATCAATGAAAAAACTTATTAATGAAAATGATCACCATTCTAAAGAATATTATGATTTGGTTTAAAAATTTAATGATCAACCTAGTGTTGAGAATTTAAAATACCAAATAAAAGATCCCAAAAATGATCTTAATCAATTTAACCAAGGTGAAAATAATCCAAAAATGATTTTGGGTTCTCAACATAATACCCAAGGTAATTCTAAAATTGTTTTTTTAAAATTTATATAATATTTCTACAAAATAAGATTTTGTAAAGGGATGTTCTCAAAAAAATTGAAAATATTTTCAAAAATATGGGCATATTATTTACGAGTGTGATTGAAAAAATAAAAGATATGGAAAACAAAAATTTAATCAAATTTATTCGCAAATATCCAATATAAAATCATGATACAAATAAGTTTGGGTTTTTAAATCCTTATTAGCTAAAATATTCAGTCCCAAGTTCACAAGGGTACCAAAAAGCACAAGAAAATTATATTTTTCATAACTATTTCATCAAGATTCATTATCATATCATATGGTTGATTATAAATAAAAATTATTTTTTGTAATCTTGAATTAATTTATTTTTTATTACCTCTTGATCTATTCATTAAACGCACTAATTGAATGGGAGAATCACCTTTTCTTTTCCATAGAGGTTTGGACATAAACATTCACCTCATGGGGGATAGGTCTTCATATATTTTAAATTTTTTTCCCCTATTGAAATTCATTGAAAAATATCTTATATCTATCGCATCTATGTCTTTTTATTCTTAAAATAAGAGAAGTTATATATTTATATTTTTCTAATTATTTTTATTTTGATTTTATATTTATTAAATTTTCTTTAAATTACTTTTAAATCAAAATTATATCTTTTTTAAATTTATTTTTCTTCACATTTTCAAATTTCTTTTTCTTTCCCTTTTAAAAATAAATTTTCAAATTTTTTTGAATATTTTTGAAATATTAAGAATAAATATTATCCCTTTATTTTGGAATTTATAAAAATTATTTGGAAATGTTTATTTGAGTGTCCTTATAATTTGATATGATAAGTATTTTATGATTCTGATTTATGTCTATAATCCATCTCATACACTTTACTTCTTTCAACCATATGCAAAGTATTTATTTTACATTTCTTTTTGTATAATATTATTTTCAAGTTTATGATAATATATAATGAAGGATAAAATATTTCATGTCACTATTGTTTTAAATTTTTTATAATTGTATTATTATTTTATATATTCTATCATTTCCCTTCTTTATTTTATTTTTGATAATAGAAAAGGGATAGAAGTGTTTGATTATTTTGCAAACATGTTTTGTATAAAAATTGAGAAGATGTTTCTCAACTTTAAGGAAAAGGTTATAGGGAGAAGAATTTGGGTTAAAAGGGGAGTTTTTTTAATATCTCCCACTATTTTTAACTCTTGATAATATGAATATACTTAATAGTTTTATTTGAGTAGATGAAATTTACATTTTTTTAGTTTCTATATCTTTTTCTTGTTCAAGGTTATGGAAGAATGGTGAAGGTACATTAATGGAGTTAGTTTGTAGAAAGTAACAATAGCTAGCTGCTGGTAAATAAAATAGTCTTATAAGCTCCAAGATTCCATTGGACTATCAATGGACGGGAATTAGACCCTTGATTGAAGAAGGTAGATCCACACAGCTTCAAAAATCTCCCTATCTAGCCGGTGGGATCGAACGAGTAGTTGGTGATTTTGATCCAACATGTAATGAATCTTAATTTAAATGGTCCCCACTCATTGTAAAGTGGTGTTGACAATGCTTAATGATCTTAAAAATTTACATAATATTCCTAGCTCTATTGGAGGCTATAAATTGAGTACTTTGGTGGCTTGGAAGAAAAAAACTCAAATATAACAAATATTTTATTAAATTAAATTCATCATGATGTCGAATATTTAATGATCTCAAAGATTCCCATCAAAGATACAATTATAAATTATCAATATTAAAGGCCCTAATCTCTTTCTATATATATATGCACTAAATTATATTGATCCTTATTGAGAGATAAGAGAGAGTATTTTAAACTGATTTCTTTAAGAATATTTTTCTATTCTCATCACCCCTTATACTATGGATTTCTTTCTATAACTGATGAAAATCAAGGGAGATAGTTTCCTACTACCATTGAAGTAAGATATGTGGGTTTAATAATAATTATATTAAAAATTAAGGGTGGTTGTGGTTTCTTTCCCTTCATTAAAATAAAGTGAATAGGATAAACCTATCAACCTAAGGATAGGAGATTTAGGGGATCACACCGTGCTATTTTCAAACTCCTTTATCAAACTATTTTTTCTCTCTATTTAAATTTACACATTGAATCATCATGTCTCAATGTGTATACATACTTAAAGTCAATTCATATATTTTCCATTATTATTACATTATTTATTTACTTTGGTATTAACATTATAATACAAATACAATTTATCACTTTATCATTTCATTATATCAAAATGATTTTGTTTTTTGATTTCCATTGCACATTGATTATTTTAATTTTTAAATGCAATACCCCCCTCTTTCCATCCTACTCTAACCAATACAAAATACCCAAAAAATTAAATCAAAGAAATTTTAGTGACCCTTACCACCTGTCCTCTCTAGAATTTAATCAATAAAGGGAATCAAGATGTGTTATTTTATCATCACATGACTCAGTATTCTATAATCAATGAAAACTCTCTGACTATTCAGAATCCTTATGGGAATTAACTCATTAATCTAATTTTATATAATTTTGAATCCATTTTTCTTTGGTATAATTGGAATGGGGAACACCCATTAAGATTCTGATATGGGGTATATTTTTTATACTCCTAAAAGTATCTAAAATTCATTTTTTTATACTTCAATAAAAGTTTAGTTGAGCCACCTTTTTTGATTCCTTGTGGGTATAGAATCAGGTTTTAACAAAATATGATAGAGACAGGTTGTGGGTTTAATCCATGGGATGTCTCTTAATGACCATACTTCTTACATATTGTTTTATTTTATAATTTAAAGAAGTTAATACACTTGAGTGTAAATTAAATTATTTTAAATAAATACTAATAGTTTTTCATTTTCTCTCATAAAATTAAATTTCAATTTATATGGAAGAAACTTAAATTCCAATCCATGGGGGTTTTTAATGATGTTTTCAACTTATTTGTATCCATACTTTCAACCTACACATGAAAGTAAAAATTAAATGTGATTATATGGAGGAAATTATTAAACTAACTTTAATCTTCATAGTGAAATATTTTTATAATTATCATATTTTCAAAAATAGATTCATAAAAAAAAGGTGATTCTAGAGCTTATCTTGGTAGAATTATGTCATTAAATTATTCAAAATCTTCTATAGAATAACAGTTAAATTAAAAATGGTTCAATGTAAACATTGATTTATCATCATAGGGGTATTTCATTGAATTAATAATATTTTAGTTCACTATTTTTTCTCCAAAAATAATTTAATATGTTCCTTAATTAACATTTATTATGGTTTTAGAATTATTGAGGAATGTATTAACTATAATAATAGGTGAGTAATATTTACCTATTTATTATTCCATGTTCATAATATAAAATTAAATAGGTAAAATTCCTTTTATGCTTACTAGAACAGATTATAAAACTCTAACTAGGTTGGAAGTGGCTCGGTTAGCAAGTTGTATAGCCACTCAAGTTGATTTGAGCTCTCATATATATATGTAAGAATATAAAAAGTAATGAATTAAATTAATATATTCTCCCAAATAATACAATGAATTTTAAAAATTGAGTTGTTATAAAGTTCAAGGGATAGTGAATATAAATAGGTTTTGGCAATTACAAGGTGATTGTGGGGTAACAATTGTGGATGAGTTTCTTCCTACATTTACCACTTAGTGTCTTTCAAATTTCCTCTTCTTTGTACAAATCTCTTTGATAAATACATCATAACTTGTGAATTATTTTATAACCTCCAGTAAAGGGATGTTGATCTCCACTCATCTGAATATCCCCAAGATATCTTATTATAATGTTTCTTCACTAGTTTTTTGGTGATTTTATCCTTATAGGGAATGGGGGTTGGGGATGATATGGGTCTTCTATCTTGGTTTTTCCCTTTTCCTTCTTAGCTGGAGGGGTCTTTACATGTAATTTTTCTTCTGGTTCTTTTTTAGGGAGAACTTCTTTAGGTTATTTTTTAGGGGTAAATTATTCAGGTTCAGGTTCATCGGGTTATACCAACCCAACCTCCCTTATAATTCTGAATTTATTTTAATCTACTTTACACTCCTTAATAAAATGGAACTAGCATTTCCCATTGGGTTAGGAATTGACTAGGATGGAATTTTACTTAAACCTATATATTTCAAGTCACTAAGGGTAGACATAATCTGGCGTATGATCCTTTCAACTCCTCCTGTGATGATTCATGAGTTATGAGAGTATTTTTTTTAATGGTATAAGACTCCATTATTTGTTTCAGAAATTACCTCAAGGATGTATCTTTATTATTTACTTCTTGGTAACTTGTAAAAGGATGGTAACTAATTTATTAAAATGTTGGTGGTTGGAAACATAGATAAAAACCCTGTTGGAAATAAATTTTAGGATTATTGGTTCCCATATCCCTATTAAATGTTGTAAGACTCTTTGAATCCTTTATTATAGATTGGTTGTTGTTGCAATTTATTTTAGAACATGTTATCATAGATTTTAGTTACCTAAACTTGAGGGTATCCATCAGTGTAGTGGTCTAGAAATTGGAAAAGATGACATGATATTGGGGGTGTGGAAAGTGATATTTATTATAATTTTTTCAAGTTTAACTATCACACAAAAAGGATGGATATTCAATATATTTTTCAATTAAATGATAATTAAAACTCTTTACCTCATTTAATCTCCTTGATTTGGTTATTATATCGAATTACTGAGAATTTTGGGAGAGTATATATAATAAATATTTTAATTCAGAAGGGGAATTTTTGATCTGGTCTCTTCTAAAATAATCATCTAGGAGGTTATAATCATTATTCATAAAACCTTGGTAAAATAATACTTGTAAATGATGGTATTAAAAATGATGATGTGGATAAGATGTTTCAGTCTCTTGAATCTCTCCCTGAATTCATAGAGAGTTTCTCCACATTCTTAATTTATTTCATATATCTCATTTCTCAACTAGGTACATATTAATGTTGGGGAGAATTTCTAGAGGAAATATTTTTGTATTTCATATCAGGGGTGACTTATCTAGGTTTTAGAATGTAGATCCACTCCTTGGCCAATTCTTCATGGGGAATTGGAATACCTAAAAACTAAACTAACCTTCTTGAACTCCTATATGTTTGAATTTACAATAAAAATCACTAAATTATCTTAAGTCGTAGTTAGAATTATCTTTTGAAAAACCATGAGATTTACACAGTAACCCAGTTATTTCATTTTTAACATCAAAGTCCTATTGATTATTTTGTTGTTGAAGAAGGTTATTATTGTTGAAATTTGGTTCATATAACTCTATAAGGGTCTTATTCATTTTAGATAGAAGTACATCCTATTTTTTCACTAACTACAATGACTATAATGAAATAAGTATAGGATAATAGAGAAGTTTCCAAAGGAATAGTGAAAAACTCTCTTTCCACTTATTTAGTGATTTTAAAAGTTTTGAGACTCACCAACAATATTATTTCAACTTCCAAATAAAAATAAATGAGGTGAGTTGAAATTGATTTGTTCATGTGTTAAAATGATTTAAAAAAAAAATAAAATAAGTACACAACACTAGGATCCCTAAAAATGACACTAGGATGATGAGATGAATATCATAGGGCCCTTGAAAAAAAATTTATAAACCTGAGAAATGATTAATATTTGTGGGACTCATGCTTTCTTAGAAAAATAAAGTGTTATAGGTGTGTTATTATGTTGTTTAGGTGTTCTATGTGCATGAATAATAGTTACTGTATTGGGTTGAGTATGTAATTGAATTATTTTTAAAATAAATTTTTGAAATATTAGTCAAGATTCATATTATGACTTCCTTACCTATTAAATCATTATTCTATTTCACTCTCATTATCTCTCTCTAATCTGATGAAATTTTAGCTATCCATCCTCACACATTTCATTACGCTTGAATGAGTAAATAAAATCATCATTGTATCCCTTTTTATTTATTATCCTAGGGATTGAAAAACATTAACCACCCTCAAAACAACAAATTTTTCATGATTTGACATAGTTAAGAGAACCTAAGTGGATTTTATGTGAACTCCAAGAGTATGTGGAGAAGAAAAAAAGTAAATAAAAATAAAAATATCATATTTTCTAAGAAAACAAGAACTTATATAACTATTATTAGAAGAGAATAATCATTTATAATTTGAATTCATCTATAGGGAAAAAGTGTTCTCCTAAGCTCGACCACTATTATCCTATTGTGTATCCTCATAGTTATTACTATAGAATATAAAGAAAGAAAGAAATTATGCAACTCCAGTCGATCAAATAGTCATATAAGTTGCTCCTATTTTGAGTGAAAATACATCATTTTATATCATGGTCAGAATCATTATGCTCACTTTAGAAAGTCCACACTCCTCATGCATAACACATGCCTCCTATTCCTTCAAGAAATTACTCAAATTTAGTGCCCAATTATTATTTTTTATTTCACTCCCCGAGGTAGTTTTGAATGATCGCAAAAAATAATGGTTTGGGTTTCTTGATAAAAAACCACAAATAAATGTTTGGGTTTCTTTCTACAACTATTGAAAACTAATTTTTAAAACATATCCTCTCAAGGATACTTAAGGAAAGCAGACATAAGGAACTCTTTTTGATTATTTGAAAATTCTGCTACTAATTTCTTGTGATTTATCCTTTTTTATATTTCTATTTTTCTATAACTCATTATTTTTAGTTATCACTAAATTTTTTTTAATTCTATCAAAATTATTTTTAAATTTTAAATTATTTTTAAAAGTAAATTCACCCTCACTCATTTCATCCTAACTCTGACAAAAATTTAGTATAAGTGAAAACCTTTTAATTTTCAAAAACCATACCCAATTAAAGGAATTATAAATTATATATGGCCTCAACCTATAACTTACATGGTTATCTAGAAGTACACTTTATGGTAGGATCCCCTTACTTTTATGGAACTGAATACTGATATTTGAAAACTTGTATGCCCACTTTTCTAGTATGTATAGGATATCTCGTTATGAGAATTTTAATGCATGGAAATACCCCAACCAAAGAGATGGAATAAAAATGGAATCTAATGATATAGAAGAATTCATGCTTAATGGAAAATCAATAAATACCCAAAATTTTTGTTTAGATATAAATTGATTTAATAGAGTTTATATGAGAAACAATTATCTTGAAATATGTATTTATTTAAATTTACACATGAAGATACCAATATTATAAAAAAACTAGGCTTCATATATACTAAAAATATTTTGAAATCTTTATTGTGCATCCTAAAAAGTCTATAATTAATATTTTTACACGCTTTAAGGATATTTGTAATGGTAGTAAGTCTTTAAGTGATAATTTTTCCAAAAAGATGATTGTGAGGAAGATCCTTTTGGTCTTTCCAAGTTCTTGGTCACCCAAAGTGATGAAAATAAAAGAATTTAAGGATATCAAAAACATGTTGGTTTAAGAAAATATGGGTTCACTCATGACCTATGAGGTTACAATAAAAAGGAAATTGGATAAGTAAGCTAAAGATTTCAATGAGAAGAAGAATATTTACTTTAAATATAATAATGATTAATCTTCTAGAAGTGAAGAGGATATTACTCATCTAGCCAAGAAGATGAAAATTTTCTTCAAGAAAAAGAATTCATTCCACCTTTAAATTAAGGAGAGGAAAAAAATAAAGGTAAGATGATATAAATGAAATAAAAGGGTTACATAAAACTAGAGTGTCCCAATCTTAAAAATAAGTCAAATAATGAAGGAAAAAAGGATTGTAATCTATCAAAATGGAGTGATAGTGATGACTATATCTCTCTCTTCTTCATAATCAAGAAATTGAATCCCAAAGTGCCTTATGGATGAAATTGAGGTAATCTAAGAGGTAAATTATTCTACTTACTCTTTCTCTTATAGTAAATTAAATTATAAAAATATATGATATGTGATAGATCATCTACAAGAATTATTTTTTGAACGCACCTCTAAGTTAAAAGAACTAAAAAATAAGTACATCCTTGTGGTTAATGAAGAGGATTTTATTTTCAAATAAAATGAGAAATTAGAATTGAAAAATGATAAGGAAAAATATTTTCTCTCAAAAAATATGAAGATAAAAAATGAATATTATATGTTTTTTTATAATAAAATAAAGGATTAAAAAGTTATTTAGATAATGTTAAACTAAAAAATGTTGTTTTAAAAGGAATAACCCAACATTGAGAAATTGTAAAATATAATAAAATTACACATAAAAATTATCTTGCAATATTCACCCAAGGTGAGAAAAAACTAAATTTCATTTTTTTGTTACCAATGGAAGGGTAAAGGAACTTATGGGTTTGGTTTTACAAAAAATGATAGCACCTCAAAAAATACTACAACTTTTTTAAAACGGTTCTATCAATACAAAATTTTCAAATATTTCTAGAAACCATGAATATCATATGTGAATGTGATATAAAAAATGTAGGGTATTGGAAGACTAAGTACATTAATTTTTTTCAAATATTAATTCTTGAAAAACTTTTTTAAATAAATTACGGTCTCCAAAGTTCCTCTTGAGAAACATTTGTGGACTCCAAATTTGGGTACCAAAATATTTAGTCTCTTAAAAAATATTTATAGGAAGAACGACTCAAAATAAATTTATAAGGAGGTGCATGGTATATGGGTAGTGTATTCTCAAGGGATATGTATGGGAACTACACTAATTAAAACCCCCTTAAGAAGTTTTATGGTGGGCATGTCACCTTTGGAAACAATTTTAGGTGTAATATCTTTGGTTTAAGTACAATTGGATTTTCAAACTCTAATTTTGTTAAATATATTTTTTTCATTTTAAGTGTTTAAAGAATATTTTTCTTAACATTAGTTAATTATTTGATAAACATATAAGGTTTAATTTTAAAATGATGATTGTAAATTTTTTGATTCTAATGTAAAGACTTTATTTTCGGCTTCAAGATTTCAAAATGCATAAGCTATTGATTTGAAATCCCATGAAAGTAATAATTTTAAATGCTTAAGTGAGAAAGATAATGGCATGTGGAAATGGAATAGACATCTTTCTCATTGTAACACACAATCACAAGTGTAACTTTCTTAGAAATACTTGGTATGATATTTAATAAAATTTTATTTCCAAAATTACATTGTGTGTGAACCATGTAAACATAGTAAATAACATAATTTATCCTTTAAATCTAAAAAGTAAATTTTAACCATTAAATTCATTGAATTTATATACCAATATTTTTTTGGATCAATCCAATTATCTATTAAATAAGGTTAATCTTACTCATTTGTTATTGAAAATCATTATACAAGATTTTATTAATTTTATTTCTTATAAAATTTTGAAAGTGAAAAATGGTATAACATCATTTCCCATCATAATGATCATGGGGGGAATTAAAAAATAATGTTTTTTATGTCTTTTGTGTCTCTCAAGGTTATCAATATTCCTTTTATACTCTCAGAACCCCCCCCCCCCCAACAAAATGAGTTTGTTGAAATATGGAATTAAAATTTCAAGAAATTTCTCAAACTTTTTATAATGAATTTAAGATCCCTTAATATTTTTTAGTTTGAATTAGTACATATTGCATGTTATACCATTAATTATGTACTAACATGGACCCTTTTTAAATAGTCCCCTTATGATCTATTGAAAGTAAAATTACCTAAATTTGTTATTTTTTGGGTTTGTTATCACATTTTTTTATCTTAACACCAAATAAAATCTAGATAAATTTGAACCTAACTTAGATGAGGATATATTTATTGGGTATTAAAACTCAATTAAATCATATTGGGTTTTAAATAAAAAGAAAAAACCCATTTACGAGTCAATTAAAATCATGTTTTATGAGAATTTTCCCAAACCTCATGATTAAATTAATGATTTTATGGTGGAACATGATAATTTGACCTTAAAATGAAATTCAACTTCCTATAGAAAATAAAGTTAAAAACGGACATGGACAATTGCCTAAGGCATTGGTTAAATCGTAGGACCATCCTCTAGAAAATGTTATTGGTGAGTTTCAAATCGGTACATGTAGTAGGAGATTAGTTTAAAATGAATCATAATATTGTGATTTTGTGTAATGACTAGAACCCCATAAGATTCATGATGTAATTAATGATTAAAATTGGGTTCTTTCTATACTAGAATAATTATATAAATTTACCCCAAAAAATCACTCTTATGGAAAGGCCTAATGATCATCATATTATTGGCTCAAAGTGGTTCTTTAGAAATAAATTGGATGATTAGGGTAATATCACCCATAAAAAATCTCAAAATGTAGCTAACGGCTATAACCGTGAGAAATAAATTTATTATAGTGAGACCTTTCTCTGGTTTCTAGGAAAGATCCATAAGGATCTTATTGTCATTTGAATCTCAGTTAAATTTTAAGCTTTTTCAAAAAAATGTTAAAAGTGAAGTTTTAATGGTTTTATTTCTAAAAAGGTATTTTTGGAACAACCACATGATTTATAGTATTCAAATTTCTAGATAATGTTTTCAATTTTATGATATTACTTTCTGGATTAAAACAATCCCCTTAGGCTTGGTCATAATGGTTGACTAAATTTATATTAAAATATGGTTTTGAAATGGGTAAACTGGATTAAACTTGGTTTTTATAATCATATTTCAAAGGATCATTTTTATTATTCAAATTTATGTTGATGATTTAATTTTTTGTTCAAAAAGAGAACCTATTTTCAATGAATGTACTGATTTAATGTGTAAATAATTTGAAATCATTTTTATGGGAGAACTCAAATTTTTCCTTAGTTTTGAAACATCAAAATTTTTTGATGGAACATTTCTTAGACAATGTAAATAAACTAATGAGATTTTAAAGTGTTTTCAAATGGATCAATTTAGTTAGATTAGTAATCTAATGAGTCCTTGTAAGTTTATTTTGAAGGAGGTAGGTACAATAGTGGACAATAAACTTTATAGAGGTATGACTGGGAGTCCTCTCTATATTACTTTTAACTGGCTGAATATAATGTTTAGTGTATATTTTTTGTCCATTTTCAAGATAGTCTAAACGAATCCCACTTGAAATCTCTAAAATTTATTTCAAATTATCTAAAAATTATAGTTTATTTTATCCAAAAGACATATATTTTGAACTTTCTATTTTTTATGATTTATTTTAGTGAGTATTAACTAGATAGGAAGACTAAAAGTGGTACATCAAACCTAATTATAAAATATATTCTCTCATGGAGTAGTGAGAAGAAAAATTTTATTAAAATTTATATGGTTGAATGAGAATATATTAATGTGGGGAGTTATTTCACCCAAATCATTTGGATGAATCATAGCTTTCTAGATTAGGTTTTATGATCATGTGAAAATTAAGTGTGACAACACAAGTGCAATTTCTATTTCTAATAATACAATTCAACACTCCCATAAAGAACACTTTAACATTAGGCACTAGTTTCAATGAGACCACTTCCAAAATGAGGATATAATTTTATATTTTATTTTCACTAATCATCAATCAGTTGATATCTTCACTAAACCCCTTATAGTTTAATGCTTTAATTTTATTAAGTTTGACTTCAGAATAGAACAATAATGATTTACCCTTTATGATTATCTTGAGTTATTTATTTCTTTAAATTATTAATCATTTTATAATCTTGAATTATATTAGCATAATTTATTTTATTTCTTAATTAAATTGGCTAAATTAACTTGTTTCACTCTCTTAGGTAAAGTTTTATCTTTTTTCTCTATTTTTCATTTCACTCTTGATTAACATGTTTTATGGTGGACCCTTACAGTTTTAAAAAGTATATATAATCTGAGGGGTATCCACCCCTTTAACTAAAAATTACAAAGTGGGAGAATCATTTTCAAATTAAATTTTAGGTTTTGGAAATTAAAAGATTCATCCTTAAGATAAGGCGCAGGTTATGTGTAGTTTTTAATTTTCAAAGGACTATTTTAAAATATTAAAATCCTTATTATTTAAATTTTATTTTCAAAATTAATTTTTATGGACATCTTGGTTTTATATTTCCAAATAAATTATTATTTTGTCTCTCTAAAAATAAAATTAAAGATTGTCTTAAAAATATCAAAAAACTATTTTACTTCAAAAGTATCATTTTATGATTTCATTGAATTTTATTTTTCATAACAATTTTCCATGATATTATAACTAATATAAATTTAGGAAGGACATTAGGGGAAAATTTATGATCTCTATCAAGTATTTGTATAGTTATTTTTTTATAATTTAAATGGGGGTATATTTTTTATATTATGAAAACACATCATACTTTTTTTAATATAATAATTGTAAAAAAATTTGATTTTATCTTTTTGATAATCATAAAGGGGGAGAAAATATTATAAATAAATTTATAAGTACATTTTTTTATTTTTAAATTAAAATCCAGAGAAACTTTTTCAAATTAAATAATTTAAAAATTATTTTAAATTTAAATCACACTGTATTATTTAAACATTGAATGTGGTTTTAAAAATCATGGATGAATTTCGTTGTGAAATATTTAAATTCCTATGTTTTATATTTGTGGAGAATGAATTATTCAAAACAACATATTATTTAATATATAATTATTTGGGATATCCAAAAGGGGGATAGTGTTGTGCATTTCCCTCTCCTAGTTAGTTTTGAATGATCACCAACACACTTCTATGTTTCTAAAATTTTCCTTTGATGAATTTTAGTATTTATATTTTATAAAGAAAATAATGAAGGTTTATATCATTTGGAAGCCAACATTGGACTAAGAAGCCCATTTTTAAACATTTCCACTAGTATGTACTAGAAACTACCTGGTGGGTACCATCGGAAGGCTGATGGAAACTGGAGACACTACAGCATATTAGGCATCTAGCAGCGGTTCTTTTTTCGTTTAGCGGCGGTTTTAAGGAAGCGTCGTAGCTGCCTCATTTCGCGGCGGTTTTAGCCGCGGTTATAACCACCGCGAATAAATTCATATCCAGCACCATAAAACCGCCGCTAAATCCAGAAGAACCGCCACGAGATGAGGCTGCCACGGTGAGACTATTTAGCGGCGGTTATAACCGCCGCTAAACGTATATTATATTTTACCTTTAGCGGCGGTTTTAAACGTTTAGCGGCGTTTTAAACCGCCGCTAAATAGCCGCCAACTTTCATTTAGCGGCGGTTTAAACCGCTGCTAAAAAGTTGCCCAGAAAAAAATTACCTGATTCTGCTGCCCTAGAGCCTGAAAACCAAACCAAAACACATATAACAAAGACAGAAATCATAATATGACTCATAATGAAATATGACATTCAAGAAAAAATGGGATCCTTGCAGAGGCTGGTATGAAAAATCAACACCCAAAATGGATTGTACCATCGGAAGGGAGAGACCAACGAAAAACTGTCTCCCCACCATAGATTGTTTATTAAATTATCATGAAATCATCATCCTAATAACGACTCTACTAGATAGACACAAATACAGATGATGATAACTAAAATCTTGTAAGAATCATACCTGTAACATACTCTATTATGAAGGTAAAACATAGAATAGATCCACATAAGGTTCTAGTCATATGATTCCATAGTAGCCTGTGATGAAACTCCACATCTAAGAGTGTCTTAAACTATATTCCTCTTCCCCAAGGTGTAAGAAATTTCAAAGTCCGACATATAAAGGAATTACAATAAATTATTATCCTACATATGAACCCAAACATGAAAAATACCAGAGGAATAAAATAAAACAACAAACACCTTTCCAAGGTCAGGTATGATCAGAGTAGGATCTGATGACATAAGTAGTTTTAGATCATCAAAATAAGACAGACACAATAAATACCATATTTATTTAACCCCTTTACTTGTAATTACTGTCAATGGTGAATATACATTGATAAATCTGTGATGAACTATCATTAGTGTACTATAAGGACAAGGAAGCTTCAAATATCAACGATGTTACATGGATCTCCCCATGAAAAAAATAGATTCCCCTTCTTATGATAAGCTGGATATTCATGATCAAAAATAACATGTACCAGAAACTCCAATTCATGGACCCAGAAACTATATTTCAAAATAATTTCATAAAAATGGACACTCATCGAGATATCTAGAATCATATTCGAATGCTACTCATATTTATCATAATAATAATTTTCTAATCCCATACTCATGACCATCCATTTAAAAAATGTTCCCCGCTGATAGTACATATACTCATCCTTAACATGGTATTCAGAACTTGGCCTCCCAGGCACCACCAGTTGTCCCATAGATAGGTGGTCCCCTACATGAGGCCTACCCACATGCACATATGGATCATCAAACTAATAAATATCCATACAATCCAACAGATGTTACTTCAATTGTTCTTTTTCCTCACTTTCACACACCTAGGGAATCTTCCAAGAAAGCCACCCATCCCAACTACTGCTCGAGGACAATGAAACATAAATGTGGATTTATAATTAGATTGCATCTAAAAAGTAAAGTTAACCCATATTAATAACCATGAATATAAAATATAGGTTCTAATAATTGTACAAATACCTATCCTTAACATGGTATTAAGGTCCTGGATTGTTATGAATAAACAGTTTCCCCGCAGACATAAGGTCCCCTACCTGGGGTCCACTAACCTATAAGCCCACAACCAGAAATATATCACATAGCCTACAATTCTTCAAACCTTCTAACCTATAAGCCCACAACCAGAAAACTTGAAAAAATGAAACATTTATCCCCTACACCACATAATATTGTCATTTAAAACATTTAGTCCAATGGAAAGACTTCAAATAACATCTAAAGATTTCATCCCTAAATATATCACATTAGGCATGGAAATAAATTTAAATATCATATTCTAGTGCACATTTTATTCAGTAAATGTTCATTCCCTATCAAATTTTATCTTTGATCATTTTTTTCTAGTATCAGATTCATTAACATCAAAGGAAGATGTCCCAAGAGCCATAGAAATATGTTTGTGTGTAATAAGGTTATTTCCATACTAGGGTAAAGTTGTAACCATTAGTTTAATTTAAAGTAACTAAAAAATTATCATATAATTTAATATAGCATTTATAAAAACTCAGAATTTTTTTTCACAACATTGAGGTATATGGGTATACTCAAGGATGTATATATAAATCACAATGCCCAAAATTCATAGATAACCAATTGGAAAATCTCAAACCGTACTGACAATACAGTGGTAGATATAAAATATATTTCAAACCACTAAAAATTTATAAAAATTTAGAACAAGGTTTAACCATCATTTGGGTCCAAGGGCACAATCATGGAAGAATATTCTAAAAATAATGCATCAAGGGTTAACATAAAGCAACCAAATCATCATTCGTTGACAATGAAAATGATGTATAAATTATATTTTTATATAGAATCCATTAACCAACTGTATGTCACTCTATATTATTCCCATGTATTAGCTACACTTGATTTAATGAATAAGTAGCATATATTATTGAAAAATGAATTCATTGAAGCAGATTTCTAACAGTTTCTATTAGTTCTGAATAAATGCAGTATATATGTTAGTCAGGGGAAATGAATATGACATGAAAAAATTCAGTATTTCTGGTTGCAATGATTTTATAAAAATAGTGGTGATTGAAAATAGAAAACACATACATGAGTAGATGTAATAGGTTGTGATAGAACCCAAAAACAGAATCTATTTCAATTTCACAAAAGAATGGATTTTAGGGATCATTCTCATGGATCTCTTACTCTAGAAGAATCCTCAATTTCTCTATCAATGAAACCTTTAATGGATTATCATTCATTTGAATAGTTTGAGCTCAATTTCATAGTATAAAACATCTCCCTCATCATTGACATAGGGATTGTTTTTAAATCTTCTAAACAAATATTGAAGCATGTACCTTTTGATGGATCATTGTTTTTTGGGGTCCATGTTTTTGATCCAAACATAGCCATGAGCAAGCATTGCGAGTCCCCTCCTAAAGATAAGTCCAATGCTGTTCAAACTCTAATGAAACCAAGAAAGGAGTTGTGGGTGAACCTTGAGTCATGAACAATTATAATATTTATAACCACCCTATTGAGTTTCATAATCTTAGACCCACATACACACACACCTCCCCCCAGCACCAACACCCCCTCTCCCCCTGCTCCAGCCCCCCTATCAACTTATAACATCCAAATAATTGTACGCGTGGATGCTGGAAATGCCAGAATTAGTAGATATAGTAGATGATAAAAACAAGAAGTAATCCATATCATCAATTGTCAATCAATAATATTCAATGCATAGTAGATGATAAAAACAAGAAATCAAGACATAAAAAGAAACATCAGAAATCAAACAATTTATTCCTAAATGATGTATATCACACTCGAGAAATCAAGACATACAACTACTCAGTAGGATAATCAAACAATTTATTCCTAAATGATGTATATCACACTCGAGAAATCAAGACTTAAAAAGAAATATCAAAAATCAATAAAATTCATAAAAGGAAAATGAGAAATCAAGGAAATTTTAGGACATGAAAATGTGTGGTGGAAACTATGTGCCACAAATGTTACATATACAAAACAACTGTTTTCATATTACAAATCAACAATACAACTACTTAGGGTCTGATGATGCATCATCTCCCTCTCCACCTTCATCTCCACTTTGTGTTGTCACCTGTAAGAACATTATATTGAAAATTAAATACGATTGCATCTTTATATTAAAACTTTAAACCAATGAAAGTTAGAAAACTAAATGATTTTGATTTTTTTGTGATTTACCTGCATACCACCAGTCGATGCACTACCACCAAGGGCATATCTGCTCATCTGCTGACATATTTCAATCAACTCTTTCTACAATGCAGATATCCGATCCCCCTGCTGGTGAACTGTGCTTCGTAAAGAAACAATCTCTCTCTTATCATCTTCGGGTATGGGATGACTAAATTCAGGAGTAGATGCAGCTACTATCCCCAATTGCCTGCTAAAAATCTCATATGGTATGGGTCCCAAACCAATCCCGCGCACTCTCCCAGCATGCTCCTTCCCAAGGACCTGAGCAACCGGGTCATTCTGGGAGACTGAGTTGGACTGCGCAGGATTGACATCCCATAGCTCTTTAATTTTTACCTATAAATCAAATATAAAAATATATTAACATAGTAAAAACTGATAATAAGATATTATGATGAAAAATTGACTTCATACCCCAACTTCTTTAGCAGGCTCGTTAACAAAACTTCCATCTGATTTCTTATGAACATCCAACCACAGTTCAGTCCTGGATGCTTCATGCCCTAAACTTTGTGACTGCATTAAACAAAGATAAATCAACAATTCAATATATTAAATATATAATATTGTCTTATAAATATTTAAACTAATTAAAAGATTACCAATGTCGTTCGGCTTCTAGAAAAACTTTTTGAGCCCGCAGTGTGCGGGATGACTTGCTTTGCCCGGTTTGATGCATTTTGTCTTCAATGATCCTGAAATAAATAAAAATCAATTTAATACTGATGTATTGAATATCATGTCCTTTTCATATACATGTATAAATGTAAAATGATGATCATATATAATATATATTTCAATACCATCCGCTTCTGATCACGATGTCTGTCAACAAACACTTTCCACTGCTCTTTTGGTACCCCACTGGGTAGCTTCTCATACATTT
Organism: Viscum album; assembly: GCA_963277665.1. Lineage (NCBI taxonomy): Eukaryota > Viridiplantae > Streptophyta > Magnoliopsida > Santalales > Viscaceae > Viscum > Viscum album. The sequence continues at coordinate 131,528,397 of OY728163.1, forward strand.
GCTGTGTGGTCAACGAAGTATCGTTGACATCACACCATAATCTCCATTTGAAATCTTTCCACTTCTTACCTAGATTTTTCAACGTCCACTTTCGTGCTATCACATCAGCAACGGTAAAGTGGAAGAACATCTGTATACAGAAATTCATTTTGAACATATTAGTAACATGACATTCAATTGAACCATAATGTAATAAATTTACCTTTATTTGAGACTCAAACACTTCATTTTTCCAACTTTAAGGCATATGTCTCCAATCAACATATGAAATGGGAAGGGAAATGGGCTCCGCTGCCAGCTGGCCTAGAATCTGGCCAAGTAACCCCGCGACATCATCCGTAGGGACCCCGTAAGAATCAAATGGTACAAAAATCTTCTCTCCATTCAGATTCCAAACATCTGAACTTTTTATATTTTTCATCACGGTTGCATTTTTGTCATCTTCAATGATCAAACAATTAATATAAACAAAATGAAATAAATTTATTTAATTAAAATTTGAACCTATGATAGTGACACTCCAGTGTGTCCGGGATGAACTGGAAGGGGCACGATGCTGCCCCACTACTGAGCCTTCTGAAAGGGTAGTCGACAACTCACCCTCTACGGGGACATCCATGGAAGGTGTGAGAGATGGTGCATGGGGGGATGGTGTATGGTTGTCGACACCTGGCATCTCAGATGTCGTGGGGAGGGATACAAATGGATCGCCATCTGTCGCAGAACTAGATGAAACAATATACCTCTTCTTCCTTGGCATTCCTGTCATTTAATCAAATAAAATTAAGTTCAGAATATATATTTCAAAAAAATTATGCAGAAAATAAAATTAAAAATGATAATAGATGCCCAGTACTAACGAAAAAAATATATATAACAATGATAATGAAGAGTGCAGAAATGAAACAAGTGGTTGCTGAATAAATAAAAAATTGTACATACAATCATTTTCTCTTTCAATCATGTCGGTTTCCTGCTCCATTGCTTCATCCACTTCATTCATCCTTGCTAGACTAATATTTTCAATATCATGATTGACAACTAATTCTACTTCCTGTTGCTGATTAAATTCAATTTCAGAGGTCAAATTTTCCACTTCATCACCCGTATCATACAAATCTCTTTGTATTACATGAGAAACTACACTCCACCCTTTATCGGCAACATCATTCACATAATATACCATTTTTGCTTGCGATGCTAAGATATATGGATCATGCAGTTCACGATCACCAACATCCATCAAGCGAGAGAAGTTCATAGAAGTAAATTGCAAGGAATCTCTTTTAACACCTCTGATAATATAGACCCATTTTCATTTGAATAAAACAACCGAAAAATGTCTGTGGTAGTTTAATTCAATAATATCATACAGCATTCCATAGTATTCCACTTCAGAAAATGTAAATATACCACTATTCTGTGTTTTCAAACCCACTTCTCGATCGACTATACGAAATCTAAAGCCATTCACATTATAAGCGTTGAACATTCTAACTTCTCTTAGAGGACCTCTAGCAAGAAACTTCAAATCTTCTGACACCTCTTCTCGAGTATCAATATTCATGATCTGAAAAAAGAAATATACTTTATTAGATTCACAAAATGTATGTGTCAAACTAATATTCGTATTTATTGTAATATTTATGAACTTACACTTCGTGCAAACCATTCTACAAGCTCTTTATTAACAGCTTTCATTATATCTTTCTCATTTCGTGTTCGGCGTCTCATTTGTCTCTTTTTTTGTATCCTCAACTCTTCAATAAATGGATCTGCAATGTCACTATTCAGCAGCACATATCTATGTGCCTGTAATAATTTCAATTCAGTCAGTGTCGCATTTGAGGTTGTCCAAACTGATCGGCCAATAGAAGGACATATTTTGGATTTCTGATGTATTTCAGATTGAGTCGATGTGTCGTCAACATGTCCAACTCGATTAAATCTTGTCTCAATATCATCAAAGTATCTAGAACAAAAGGCAAGACACTCCTCAGCCAAATAGCCTTCAACAATTGAGCCTTCTGGTTGAGCTTTATTTCTCACATATGATTTCAAATGTCCAAGATATCTGTGAAATAAAATAAACATAATTATGCATTTAATTAAGTACCAAAAATTGTTTACTTAACTGGAAAACATATAAATAAAGTACCTCTCAATTGGATACATCCATTGATAATGAACGGGGCCTCCTAATTTAGCTTCCTCAACCAAATGCACAGTTAAATGCATCATTATAGTAAAAAAGGAAGGAGGAAAGATCATCTCCATAGCGCAAAGGGTCAATACAAACCTCTTCTGGAGGTTGTCAAGCTGAAATGGATGTAGACATTTCACACATAATTTTCTAAAAAATGTGCAGAACTGCAGTAAAACAGCAGTAATTTTTTCTGGTAATAATGTACGCAATGCCAATGGTAGTAACTGTTGTAAAAAAATATGTGAATCGTGACTTTTCAATCCATGTAACTTACGATTATTCAAGTCAACACACCTCGAGATATTACTTGAATACCCATCAGATACCTTGACATTCTTTAACATTCGAAGGAATGTATATTTATCCCTATTTTTCATTGCAAAAATTGCTGGAGGATACTTTTCATTCTCATCTGGCCAGAGATCGCGTTTTATGTTCATTGCTTGTAAGTCTTTGCGAGCATTGAGATTATCCTTCGACTTTCCATGCTCATTAAGCAATGTGAAAATCAAATTTTCACATACATTCTTCTCAATATGCATCACATCAAGATTATGCCGCAACAAATTAAATTCCCAATATGGAAGTTTGAAGAATATACTTTTTTTCTTCCATTGTTGCGTTCCAGTTTCACTTGACGATGCACTTCGGACCCATTTTCTGCTATCATTCAAATGATGAACCATCCCAAATTCTGTTTCAATATTTTCAAGCTGTTTCAATATTTCAAAACCATTTAACAACTTTGGAGGTGGTCTACGATCAATGGAACCATTAAATTTTGATTTGTTCAGCCGAAATCTATGTGATGCATCGAGAAATCTTTGATGACACAAGAAGCACCATTTTCTACTGTGAGGTAGCCGTTTGGGCTCAAAATCAAAGTTACAAATGGGACAAGCCAAACCCGTGTAAGTGTTCCAACCAGATAAATTCCCAAGCCCAGGGAAGTCACTAATGGTCCACATTAAAGCAGCATGCATTGTGAACATTGTTTTAGAAGAAGCATCAAATGTCTCAACACCGTTGCTCCATAACTCCTGCAATTCATCAATCAAAGGCTGCAAGTATACATCAATATCATTTCCAGGCATTTGTTTTCCAGGAATAATCATCGAAAGGATAAAATATTTTTGTTGCATACACATCCACGGAGGCAAATTATAAGGGATCAAAACAACTGGCCAAATGCAATAATTGGTACTCAAAGTCCCAAATGGGTTGAATCAATCGGCAGCCAATCCCAATCGAACATTCCTAGGATCAGCTGAGAAATTGAGATGTAATGAATCAAATATTTTCCACGATTGAAAATCTCGTGGATGTCTCATTAACCCATCATTGTTATTATCTACAGAATTCCACTTCATGGGTTTGGCGGTTTTCGATGACATGAATAATCATTGAAATTGAGGCTTCAAAGGAAAGTAACGCAAAACCTTTGCATGTGTGCTCCTTTTCTTCTTCTTCTCCATGAAATTATGTTCATTCAGACATCCAACATCACTCTTTGTCTACCATCTAGAAGAAGAACATTTCATGAAATTTTTTCTACTTGAATCCTCTCCCCAATAAATCATACAATCATTAGGACACGCATGTATTTTTGTATAATTCAGACCAAGCTTGTTAATAACTTTTTTTATATCATAAAAAGATTCTGGGATTTTTGCTTCAGGAAATGCATCACGTATCAATTCCAATATCATGGACATTACCTTATTTGTAATTCCACATAGACATTTGATGTGATACAACTTCAGCAGAAATGAAAGTTTTGAATATTTCAAACACCTACAATACAACTCTTGATTTACATCGTCAACTAAATCATGAAACGCATTTTCCTCAGTGAAGTTTTCTCTTACATTTGACTCCACAGAATCAAGATGAGGATCCAATGATATGTGACAATCTTGATCTGCCTGTGTTGCAGTCTCAAAAACATCACTTGTGACGTTGCAATTTGTAGCACCCTCTTCTGGTTGTTCTGATATGTTTTGATGCTGATAGTGGTGCCTTGCAGTGCCGAATGCATCATTTATTTGGTTTTGCATTTCATTTTCCATTCTCAATGAACTTGGGACCTCATTCTGCGGATTAACATCGGTGCTCAATATTTCTGTAACGTTCGATTCTCCATGCCAAATCCAACACAAATATTGATCAGGGAATTGCTTCAGTATTAAATGTTCATAAACCTCATCTCTCTTCAACCATGTTCTAAATTTACATTTAAGACATGGAAATTTTATTCTCCCTTCAACGGATCGATTAGAAATTGCAAAATCTAAAAACTCATTCAAACCCTTAACATATTGAGGTGTGTTCCTCGGTAATGTGATCCAACTTTTATCCATGTATATCACAATGTACCTACACAATAATAAGAAAAATTAAAACACATAGTTACTACTAAATAGAGAAAGAGATTCATATATACGATAGTATAAGATTACAGAAACATAATATAATAAAGATGATCCCCTGAGTTAGATATGAACCCTTAGTGTTTGGGATAGGGGAAGTTTCTTTGGTAAAGAGAAACAGTGTGCTAACAACGTGGTAGCTACTTTACCATGAAAACCAAAACACATTGTTAATTTGGAATAACCCCAACCTAAGTTCTCTATAGAGTCTTCATATAAAACTCTCATATCGAATAAATCTATTATAAATAATTTTTACTTTATATTTTCATTATTTATTTGTAAAATATTTAAATCTAATCCAATAGAATCTCATTTAAATTATGCTAAAAATATTTTGAGATATTTAAAATGAACTATTTTCCTTTATCTAATTTTTTCAAAGCCCTCTAATTTTAATTAAAATTTATAGTGTAGACTGAATAGAAAGATAATGTCAGGAACCAGTAAAATTCTTGCTAAATCCTTAGTATTATGATATAGTAATGGAAAACACATTATATAACTATCTAACATACCTAAACAAGAATGTAACATAATTAATGAAGTATTATGATTATCAAAATGGTTTCTTTTATAATGATATCAAAATTAAATATGCATAATAGTATTATTTAGATAATTTAATTTTTTCGAATTAGATTTTATGACTGTAACATCCCATGATGGGTGACACTAAATAGGTCCCTCGAGCCAATTATCCATAAGGCCATATGTGTGCTTCCCTGTACTCCATACGTTGACGACTAGACGCGAGGGTGTAAATGTGATACATTGGGGATATTATACCCTTATATTAGAGTATCTAACGATGAAATGAAAGGATATCATCCATAGATGTAATAAACCAATTACAGAAGTAGTAAAAATTTAAATAGAACATGATACAATAACAAATGAAAATATTTAAAAGCATGAACAACCGTGTCATACATATAACACCAGTCATCCACATGGACGAACATATAAGTTGGAGTACATAAAGGAAAATGAAATGAAATACAAATCTACACTAATATATTTATGGAATATAACCTATACGGTCTCCACATACATATCTGAGCCATCCGTTCAATTACTCTAGGTCAGCACCTTATCTTGGTCTTTCAATCAAGAAAACTTCTTCACGAGTAACATAGTGAAATCGATTCCCAAACAGGTTGTGATTACAATACTCAGTAGGGAACCGCCAATACAGTCCAACACATATCCATTAATATATAGATTATTTATATATGAAAAACTCATTAAAATTTCAGTAATACTAGTAATAACTTCTAGAATTAAGATAACATAAAAACTCATATAATGTATGGTCAAGGAATGTGATCAGTCTAGCTGAGACAAAACTAAAAATGAATAAATAAAATAAATAAAGTGAAACCACAATCAAGCCCTGGCTTTGTGATCCTATTCAGTGAGCCATTGTGGAATTATAAATATATATTTATATTTATATGTGGGAAAATATATATATTCCGATAAATGTATATGTATACACATAAACATGTATATATATGATTTAGGTGAAAATGTCATGAAACAATAGGAGCCTATTCTTGGGTCTGTAATCATTATTATGTGGATTTCCTTAGAAAAGGGTGTTGAGATAGATGTCATACCAATCAAACCATTCATAATTAGTGAATCCTCAAGTCTATAATCCTTATTGACAAAACCATCTCCATTCAGTGCCATAAATATGTTTGAGCAAGCCATGTCACTATAGGGGAATACACGTCTTAGAACTATCTTCCCCTATACTCTCCCCCAATAACTATAATTTTGGATGATGTATATTAATGGAAAATCCTATTAAGAAAATATTGTCTGAGGTCTAAGACCTAGGCCATGATCCATAGCCTATCCTTATATTGGAACATAGATGAACACTAATGGGCTATCCCTATTGTGATATATAAAAGGAATTCTATTCAAACACAAGTACATGCTCAGAATCTATTCATAATAACGATCAATATACACATCATCAAGAAGTACATCTAGGATATATAGTAATGTTTCATCCACCCAACACTAAAGAGTATCCTCAGAATCACTCAAGTAGAGCATAATTATCTGTTGAGTATATGTCACATCAATGGTGATGTTCACCATGTCCACCACCTCAATCATTTAATTGATCAAGGAGAGGGTAATTGACCACTTCCCTTAGGAGAGAGTAATCAACCATGATTTCCAATCAATGATGTGGATTGCCATGTCCAACACTATGTCCATGTGACAGATCATAGATATCATAATAATCCCATTCACTCAAGAGAGCATAATCATCCATGAGCATCCAATCACATGGTATTTTATGCCAAATCGTCATAATCAATTATCTCAAGAGCCAGATTCGAAGATGTATGATTGGGTATCCCAATATTATAAAAATCAAATAAAATGTCTTAGAGTCCAGACCCCAGAATGTACATATGGGATTCCAAAATATATGAGTAAAAGGAAAACTAAATCGGTTCTTATGAAGCACATTTGGGAAACTGAAAGTGGGTCTTATCAATCCAGGTTCATATTCCATAATCTAGGAAGTGACTCTTGTAATCATCAATACGTCTTTGGTAAAAGGTGAAAGTATAAACAAAATCATGACGGTGGTAAGACATCTAAACCCACCACTACATCCAACACTATGTCCAATACTTTTCATCTATAAAAATGGTACAATTCCTAATCAACTAAATAAGGAAGTTGAGTATAATTGTTATATTCTTAACCCACATAGATGAGCCCCATACATCCTAATTCACCATACTTGTCATCACCATCGGCTAATCATTAATTTTAAAGGATTATGAAGCTGGAACAGTAAATACACATTGGTATGATTAATCTGTAAGATCAATGAGATCAAAAATCACATGTTGAGGGAAATCTAGCACAACATGTCATTTCAAGAAACAATAATATAAAAAAACTAATATCAAAACAAGTAAAAAATTATAAATCAAACCCTAGGGTTTGTATAGGTTGCTGGGGAAGCCGGGTCGCCGGGGTCGCGGGGTCGCCGGGGTCACAGGGGGCCGGGGTCGCTGAGGTCGCGGGGTCGCCGGGGAAGCAGGGTCGTCGGGGTTGCGGGGTCGCCGGTGTCGCCAGTGTCGCGGGGGCCCGGGGTCGCAGGGAAAGCGGGGGGCCGGGGGAGCGTGGGTGATAATGAGAGTCGGGGTGGGGGAAGGGTCGGGGCCATTTTATAAAAAAAATTGTTTGGCGGCGGTTTATTATAAACTGCCGCTAAACAGCGGTTTTGTTGTAGTGAGAGAACACCTATTATATTATGGTTCAACTAACTAGCCGATGGAACCCATATACATATTCAAAATTTATCCATTGAATGTGTCCCCCGCATGATTTATCTCGACTCTAAATAATTCATTTGACTATCAGTTGTTCTACAACCCTCTTTGACCCCCAAGAGGCTATAAATACATACAATTGGGTTCTTTAAAAGATATGGTTACATAGAGAATCATTTTATAGATCATTTTGATTCATTTTGTCATTATCAAGACCTCTTACACTCTTTTATATATTTCACCTACTATTTTTTTATGATAATCTTATTTGGGGTGAGAAATTTTGTTTCATTGGGGTTTTATGTAGAATGTAACTTTAGTTTTTATTTTGGTTATTTATTATTCCTCAAATAAAGGGAGTATTTTTTTCTTTCTTGGATCATAAGAAATGGTTGATTTTGTTCCAATCCATAACCATTAAATGTCTTATCATGTTTGAGTTTTCTTGGTACAAAAACTAAGAAACAAGTGCTTTACATCCTGTAATATGTTTCTCACTACAATCGCCAAAAATTGCGGTTCAATTATCTTACTACAACTTCTAAAAAGTAAGGATTAAACCAAATCCACTTATGGATAATAGAGAAGTGTGAATGTAGATATCCATTGTGTATTATAGTAAAACCAATTTACTAATTTTTATCTTGATATTTTTATTTTATATTTTAATTGTGTTATAACTCTTTATTCTCAGTTATCACTTCAATTGCTTTTAATTTGATCAAAATTAGATTTAATTTCTAAATTGTTTTTTAAAGGAAATTCAAAACCCCATTAAATACTTACTTATACAAAAAATTCATTATTCTATGAATTCTTCCATTCTTATATCTTTAGGGTCACAATTTAGGAAGTTGGGAATCTTGAATATTCCATCTTCTTCATTCTCTTCATCACCTAGATATGCTCCATGTGGTTTCTTGAGATATTCCTCTAGATTTTTCTAAACATGTGGAATTGGGATTTATTTTTATTTTAGAATGAGTTATTTTATTTTGGAAAATTTTTATTTTAATCCCTATAGTCACCTAGAAATTTGGAAAGTCCATAATCAATTGAATGAAGAAAATTCATAGCCACTGGGTTTGAATATGTAGTCAATCTACGAGAATGTTAAATCATATGGTAGTTTTGATATTTACTAATGGTTGGTTAAAAATAACCATGCAGTCACTTCAAAAGATTTTGGAATTTCTAGTCTTCGTTGGTTGAATGAAATTGATGATTTATTTTGAACTTCCGATTGAGGATAAATGAGTAAAAATTTAAAAAAATTCACATGTGATCAATTAAGTTTATTTTTGTGCTAGCTTCAGCCCTCTTTGTCATTCTGAGTTTCTTCATGAGTTCAATCCCTCAATTTTAAATTATGATACACTTTTAGTCTCTTTGACTCTTTTGGTTGATTGTTATCAATGTGTAGTGACTTTAACCCTTTTTTGAATTTTCAACACAGTCAATGGGATGGCATGATCGCTATAGATTTCATCCAGTTATTCCTTATCAACCATGGTCAGTTGATAGGCATGGTCGACCATGTAGAATTTTCAACATGTGGTCGATCAGTACATTGAATATTTTCATATTCAAAACTATACATCAAGAAAAAACAATTAAATATAGGATGTCTTTCAATTATTTTTAGAATCAAATAAAATAATTAAATCAAATAAAATAGCCTTTAAAAATTTAAATCCAATTCTTTAAATAAATGTATAGATTATCCATTAAATCCAAATATGAATAAAATCACTATAAAATAATGTTTAAATCCAATTATCATTTAATTCCAAATTTCACCAAAGTGATAAATATGAATGATTTTCTTGGGTTTTATCAGCATTAGAGGGTTAATTTCCATTGAAAATCAAACAAAAAATATTAAAATGTTTACTCACATCAATTTTATTACTGGTTAGATTCATGGCTCCTCCCTTCTATTAAAATTAACCCTCGTCATTACCCTTAACATACACTAATCCTTATGAAATTTTTTAATTGTTATACCAACAATAGTCATAATTTCCAATGGTAATAATTCCCAATGGTCATAATTTTCAATGGTCATATTGACCAATGGTCATATTTACTCTATATTTCTTTATATTCATCCAACCCAATCACCTAAATAAAATATTTCATCAATATTTCAATTCTATGGTTTTATTAATTTTCTATTGTATCATTGCTATTATATCAATGGTGTTTATTGGGGAGTATTGGATAAGATACATTGAAATTTTACATTCATTATTTACTTCTATCTATTATCCAACATTAGTTATATAAGTCTTATTAAATTTGTATCTTGATTTGTAGTAAATTACATTGTAATAAAATATGTATATTCTTTATAAATTTTTCTAAGTTATTATAGTAAATCACTTTGTGCACTCTATAAAGGAGAAATCCCCAAAATAATCTCTTATCTTAAAAGGGATGATTATAGGTGGTTATTGAACCACCCTCTATCGCCAAATGATAATATTGTTTCCATTGACCTCTATGAGTAGAACCTCATAGGGTACACATATATAAAAAATGTTATCAAGAATAATAGAAAATCAAAATATATCAGGTTCTTTAATGGAATAAATTAGTATAATAGGAATAAGATATATAGATTAGGAACCTCAATCACCATTTACATGATCTCTATAAAAGTTGAATACACTTAGTCAACTTCTAACAACAATTCCCCCAATAATAAATCCCTTAATGAATAAGTCATAGGAGAAATGAATTCCTTTTAGACTTAAGAGAAAGGTATATCATCCACTTCTTATGATCTTAAGGAAGTGCATCTTAAATATTATTTTCCTACCTTTGAAAGGGGGTATTAAGAAAACTATTGATGATCTCATACAAGTGAATTTGGGGACTGATAAATACATAAACCCCATGTTAACAAGTTTTTTAATCACCCCTAATTAATAGATCCAATGTACTGTGTTCTTCAAGAAATACATAGTGGTTTTCCTACAATTACATAGATATGATGGCTTTATATCCCTATGTATTTTTCCAAATCCTAGGTCTCCTGGCTATGTTCCAAGGATATAAATAATACAAGATGGGGATGCACATGTCCTAAGGTTCTATGGTTATGGCCAAAGTGTAAAAATTAATCAGGGACCTTTTTTTTGGGAAGTCCAGTACCCTACATAGTTGGAAAATGATTTCTCTAATAAGAATAAAAATAGGAAAATCAGTATATGTATCAACATCCAAAACCTCAACCACCACTTCCTGAAGCATAATTTTGTAGTCTTGATTATGGAATTATCAATTGATGTAATGATGGTTTATGAATCTCTTTCCTACATATATGTTTAATATAGATGTAATAAAATACAAATGTATCCTAAAACTGAAGAAGGTATAGATTTCGAACAACCCTAATTGGTGTAATATTATTAGATGACTCTTTTCCTTATTAATAATATTGGAGCTACCTATCAGTGAGTAATGCACCATATTTTCTAACCCCTTATCAAGAAAATAATGAATTGTTATGTGGATTACCTAGAGGTAATGTTCTGATAGGGTTGTGACCATTTTGTTTAACTTTAAGTGGTGTCCAAAAAACTATAACGACCCAAACTAGAGATAAACCCACTAAAATTCACATTCATCATCACTTCCAGAAAGTTCCTTCAATTCACGGTCTAATACTAAGGTATATATGTAAACCCTGAAAAAATAAGGGCAATAATTGATCTATTTAATTCACCTACATGATGTAACACCCCAAGATTTCATAGTGTGTTATTTCTTCAAAATAATTCAATAACTTGCACTACACGCAACACCGAGTTAAAGTGCACCATGACTTACCAAACTAGCCGTTATGAATAGTAATACCTACTTTTTGAAATTTTATAAATTCTATCTCTCAAAATGTACTTCATTTTTGGATTCGGAATATCAAAATTAGCCTAGGATGAAATTTTGGTACTTCTCGGATAACTTTAATATTTTGATGAATAGTGAAAATTACTAAATTTTAATTAAAAACAACTTTTTTAATCAAAATAACTAATTGTGATAAATTAGGAATTTGAGTGTTTTTAAAGTATAATTAGAATATATTTTTACCATTTTATCTAATGGTGTTCATTATAATTAATTTCACTTTGAAATTGGACCTAAACAATTGTCAATCTTTTGATATATATTGTTTCTTAAAAACACGCTATTTGTTGTGACAGCGGAAATTAATTATAAAATTAATTAATAAAACTTATATGTTTTTAATTTTTTAAAATAGACATCATTTTTGAATTCGGAATATCAATTATATCTTACGGTGAAATTTTGGCATTGTTCTGAAAAACTTCAATTTTTGATGAATAGTGAAACTACTATGTGGTAGTTAAAAAAACTGAATTTCTCATAAAACTTAATTTTACCTCTTCTGTGAATGGAATTTCAAAAATCCGAGAGACACGGTTAATATCAGGAGGTAAAATTTGGTTCAATGAGATGAAAATAATTTTTGGTGAATAGTAACTTTTTACTTTTATTTACCACGGTTAAAAGTAAATAGGGTAATTAAGGGTAGAAATGATATTAATATTACCCTAAAACATGTCCTAATTCTATTGGACAAGTTTATCGCGACCAAAAACAACCTTAGGAATAAAATATTATCATTTAGGTCCACTTGGATTAGATTTGGACATTTATTATTATTTAATCCACAGAAGAGTTAAAAGAGTTAAAATCAAAGTTTATTTACGAAAACATTTTTAATATAGGGTTATAGATAAGATAAACTAGATTGTAAATATTCATTAGAAAGGTACTAAACTTTCCTACATAATTATATTTTATTTCTAATTTTTATACATTAAATAAGTTAATTTATTTATGACACAATGATGATGCAGTAATTACTATAATAGTGAACAATTAAAACAATTGATATTATAAATACCCAAATAAATATAATTTGAGACTTTTAATGAATTACAATAATTTTCTAGGATAATATGACATATTAGGATTGATTTAATTGATGTTTCTTGAAGTAATAATTATGTTATGAGTTTCAAAAAAATCAACTATTGAATAGTGTCAAAATTGACATAAAAGAGTTTTTAAAACAAATATTATATTATTAATTGATATTAAATTCCTAAAAATATAACGTTCAGTAAAGAGACTTATATCATGATAGGTGTATCATTAATGGACCCCTTGGGGGTCTCTTGGATGTATATAGTATGTTTATTAACTATATAATATAATAATACAAAGTGACATGGTAAATGTCAAACTAATTAACTAAGAGTTAAAACTAAATGATAAGGTTAATATAGTAACCAAAACCTGTCTAAATTATATTGGTTGAATGGTTTTCGACCAATACCCACCTTAAAATTTAAATAATCAACTTTTTAGCCATTAGAAACCGAATATGAATTTATTATAAATTAATATTTCTAGCTTTTCCAAAGGTGACCCTCTCCCCTCTTATAAAAGGGAACTCCTCCTTCTCATTACTTCACACCTTCAATGCCTTCTAGTTCGGCCAAACTCTATCCAAATAAACTCCCAAATTCACTCACTACAACCTAGAGGTCTTAGTTTGATCAGAAAGCCAACCTAAAGAACCCTTTTGATCAAATCAAAAGGAAGAACCCGAAGAAGAGGTAATGATTTCACCACCCTTTTTCAAGTTCTTTTCTTCTTCCACTTCTTCATTCTTTGTTGTTAACATTCTAAAATAATAACTCCAGTATCTTATATATACTGTGATGCTATTATAATTATGGAACAACCATATTCAGTATTCTATCCACCCTTTTAATAACATGTCACCATACGTGCGTACGTACGGCTTACCGTCTCCACGTCGTGGTGTAATTGTTATTCAATATATTATTATTTGAATGGGTATAATAATGATTTGTAATTCATGTAAATAATAAATATAACATGATAATGATTCTGTATATATGATATACCATCCAATTATATATTATTTTAATATCAAAATAATGATATTTTCACTCGTGCGTACGTACGGACTACCGTCTCCACGAACGCAATGAGATTCATTCTCCATCGTATCCATTAAATTATAATTCTCATTTGATGATTAATAATAGTATCTAGGGTCTTGATATCATTCTGGATATGATTAAGATACAACCTATCCATTACAAAAATGGCTTACGTAACAAAACATATAAAAGAAAACGAGTAAGTTAACACCCGAAACAACGATAATACTAAGATATTATTAACAAAGCAATGTTAAAAGATCATATATGATATCATTTTAATGTATATGATTCTTGTATAATTTAATAACAATTATTTCACCATTATACAGGAGGTTAACCTACCCCAACCAAGGAAAAGTACAAGGTAAGGGTTTATTTCGCAATCTCTTCATTATACGAGGTTGTTTATACGTAATAATCTACTAGGATTTCTTTATCATCCACATCCATGTTTCCTCGAAATGTATTTCAAAACTTTTTTACTATTTAAAAATAATATGGTTTAAAGTAATTTATAACCTTATGTGTTTTTAAAGGAATCTTTCCGTTGTTTTCCAAACAAGGCACTTTTTACCTTTCGACAAATTTAAGGTAAGAATGTTTTTTTAACTTATACGGCGGGTGCGGTTATTTACCACCGTTATAAAATCGTCAAAGATTCCCTTACAAGATTATAAGAATATTTTCAAAGTAAATGTTTTATTTTATAATTATGTGACTTTTAAATGATTTAAAAATTAATATTTTAAGAATTTTTGAAAGGTACTCTTTATCAAGATTATAATTTTAAATGTTTTAAAGATTTATCTTTCTAAATATTTTTAATTAATGTCCATGTTTTAGAAATGATTTTAAGGATTTATTTATATGGACATGAAGGTTTTGAAATGACATTTCTTTTCAAAAGTTTCAAAGTGGTATGGGACACTTTGATTCAAAAATCTCTTTTAAATTACTTCCTTTATAAATGTGTGAATTTTCAATGATTTCGAGAAAAGAGATATTTCTTTTAAATAGTTTTGATTTCATCTATGTCAACATCCTTTGATGGATTTTAAGCTTATTTGAAGTTGATTTATTATGATACAAAACTTCTATACTGTATTGAAGGTTTTGTGATATGTTTGACTATGGATGTGCTATTTTTATACCATTCATGGTTTATGGTGAAAATATTGACATTTCATATGATAGTTTTAATACGAATGTTTATGTTATGTTTAAAACCTTTTCATATGGGAATGCATTGGACTTAATATGTGACGGGTGGAGCCCTCTATAGCTCCTCGATGCATCGGTAGGTCTCATGAGACAAATTAGTGTCCTAGCACAAGGCCTTGGAAAAATCTTTTTTGTAGTCTTGGCACGAGGCCTTGGCTATGTGGTTATGATAGTCTGGCATTATGCATTCCATCATTATGAAAGTGGTTATTGATATCGCATGTGATTATTAGATTAGTATAATATCCATGTGAATAAGTAAATGGAATTATTTCATTTTATTTTTTCCATATTATGTTGAAGTTCATGTTTAAAAGGCTTTTGTTTTAGTTATACATTGCCTTAAATGTTTATTCTTTTTTATGAAAGTTTCTGCTATATTGTTATCCTTACTGGGCATTTGAGCTCACCCCTTTTCTATGTTTTATTTTTCCCAGGATGTGAAGAAGTAAATTATAAATGACCTGCAGGGATATTATGAGGGGATAATAGTGTGGACTATGGAGACAATATGTTGTTCTAGTAGTTTTTCACCTTATGATGTAATGTAAAACTTTATGAATATATCTAGTGTTTCCAAGGCTACTAAACCAATTGGTCTTTCGAGATTTGATCTTTCTTGTGATCATGCCAATGTTATGAAGTAATGAACCAACTCTGGGTAACTGGGGTCGGGGCGTTACAGTTGGTATCAGAGAAAGTTTAGTACAAACCTTGGAAGCTAGATTTAGATAAACTCTGATTAGAGCACATAGATTTAAGATGGACTTTTGAGGATTAGTATAGAAGAACTTCTTAGATTTTTGGTATTGTAGAGATTTTGTGGGTTTTCTGAGCAATACATCCCTGTCTGGATACGAGCAGGTAGAGGCGGATCTGGCACAGATGTACCTAGGGGTAAAACCCGAAAACACCGCTTTGAGCTAGACTTGAATGGGAACTGGTGCACAACAACGGGCCTTGCTGCACGCTTAGTTACGACAATCCCGGGGGATATGCTTAGGATAACTCTCATTTTCTTTACAAATCATTATGAAGGGTTTATGATTATATACTTCTTCAAAGGAGACATTTTTATGATTATGGATTATATCCATAAACTATTTAATTTATGTTATGTGTTTTACAAGTTTGGGATTAGGTATTGTTATTCATAAACTAATCTAGTGTATGACATTGTTTAGAAATGACACCCAGTAGAAGGAATGAGAACTCCAGCAATGAACTTTATCCAAGGAGAAAGATGGATCATATCTTTCATGGTCTTAAGCCAGAATTTATAAGAGAAATAGTCTCCCATGTATTATCATCATATGAAGAAATAATATCATGTGTTGATAAGATAAGTAAAGATTTTACTGAGTCCTCTGGCTTTGAAGGGAAGCAAGAGAAGAAAAGGATGGATGAGAGAAAGATGGATAAAGGGAAGAGGGAAAAGAAGAATATTCCCGTATGTGATAACTGTGGGAAGAAACACCCTGGAACTTGCCTGAAAGGAATGGGAGTTTGTTATAAGTGTGGAGGAAAATGGCACAAAGTACGTGACTGCAAAGGTAAGAAAATGTTTTCAAATGTACAATACTTCATTTGCAAGGAGTTTGGACACTACGCGAACCTATGTCCCAGTCATTAGACTATGCTGCAAATGATTCTATTGGATAATAATCAAGTTATGATACTACCACAGATGAAGAGGAATGATTAGAGTTCTTATGTTGATTATGTCAATTGAGTGTTGTATCAACAATGTACTTGTTATAATAATTATGGAGTATATAAGGATTGTACTGCAGTACTATTTCATTAAGGACTTGAGATTGTGTAGAACAAAGAAAAGTGACTCAATAGCAGGATAAATTTTTGGAAAATATATGTTTGAGAGAATGATAAACCATAATATAGTTCTGATACCAAGGTAGTGATTTTGGAATAATACATAATTGATTTGGATAATTTATGTTGGATATTATTGACTACCTTTAAACTGATTAATGATTTGTATATTCCATCATTGTTGGGGTTTAAAACATTTTGGTATTGAAGGAGTATATCTATTATTCTTTAAGGAATAAGGGATCATGAATGTAATCAATAAGGTTTTATGGTAATTCAGGATGTTGCAGTGTTTTAAAAGAATACATGATGAAGGTGTTCACATGTTATTACGCGGAAAAAAGGATCATTATTGTGTTTACCTTCCTTATAAATTTTGGACTGAAGTATTTTGGATAGTTCTAGTTTGGATTATTTTATATTTCCATAAAAGGACAACCCGGAGGTCGGGCGGCAACCCGTCGCGTCCGGCAAGGCCGCGAGACTTGAACCCACAACCGAAGGGCGACAAGGGTGTATCACCTACCACTGACCCACGTGATTTCCTGGATTGAATAATGTATTTTTTTAATGGTTCTGCTAGATGAATTATAAATTCATTTTTTTAACCCTATACGAATAGGATAAATAGAATATTATTTTTAAGTTCTATTATCTTTTAGAGTGAAAGATGAGTCTATGGTAGAAATTAGTTAAAGGATGGAACTTTACTTGTCAAGAATATATTTTTTCTTCTTCTCTTATTCTATGAAGAAATTAATTCTTATACTTTATTTAAGGAATCCTAAAACCAAAATTGTGTCATCCTAATAACCTATGTTTTGTTGAACCGATGGTATTTCAAATCATCATAGATTGATGAATTTAAGGACCTCAATTTTAAACTTGTTCGTGATTGATGACCTCAACCATTACCTATAAATATTTACATTTTTCCTCCAATTATATGTCTCTAATTTCCACCAATGTTCTCCTAATCGAGATCATAATTTGGTGGTGACCCTTTCATTTCTCTTTTCCTCATATTAAGACTAAATTTTAGTAACCCAATTTCCAATGTGGGTTTTCCCAGAAAGATATTTTTTTTATTTTCAACCTTTTATTTTCGAAGAACAATCTCAAATTGTGAGGACGCAATTTATTGAAGGAGGTGAGAATGTAACACCCCAAGATTTCATAGTGTGTTGTTTCTTTAAAATAATTCAATAACTTGCACTACACGCAACACCGAGTTAAAGCACACCATGACTTACCAAACTAGCCATTATGAATAGTAATACCTACTTTTTGAAATTTTATAAATTCTATCTCTCAAAATGGACATCATTTTTGGATTCGGAATATCAAAATTATCCTAGGGTGAAATTTTGGTACTTCTCGGATAACTTTAATATTTTGATGAAGAGTGAAAATTACTAAATTTTTATTAAAAACAAATATTTTAATCAAAATAATTAATAGTGATAAATTATGAATTTTAGTGGTTTTAAAGTATAATTATAATATATTTTTACAATTTTATCCAATGTTGTTCATTATAAGTAATTTCACTTTGAAATTGGACCTAAACAATTGTCAATCTTTTGATATATATTGTTTCTTAAAAACACGCTATTTGTTGTGACAACGGGAATTAATTATAAAATTAAGTAATGAAACTTATATGTTTGTAATTTTTTAAAATAGACATCATTTTTGAATTCGGAATATCAATTATAGCTTAGGGTGAAATTTTGGCATTGTTCTGAAAAACTTCAATTTTTGATGAATAGTGAAACTACTAAGTGGTAGTTAAAAAAACTGAATTTTTCATAAATCTTTATTTTACCGCTTCTGTGAATGGAATTTCGAAAATTCGAGAGACAAGGCTAATATCAAGAAGTAAAAATTGGTTCAATGAGATGAAAATAATTTTTGCTGAATAGTAACTTTTTACTTTTATTTACCACGGTTAAAAGTAAATAGGGTAATTAAGGGTAGAAATAACATTAATATTACCCTAACACATGTCCTAATTCAATTGGACAAGTGTATCTCGACTAAAAACAACCTTATGAATAAAATATTATCATTTAGGTCCACTTGGATTAGATTAAGACATTTATTATTATTTAATTCAAAGAAGAGTTAAAAGAGTTAAAATCAAAGTTTATTTACTAAAACATTTATTATATAGGGTTATAAATAAGATAAATTCGATTTTAAATATTAATTAGAAATATAATAAGATTTCCTACATAATGATATTTTATTTATAATTTTTAGACATTAAAAAATTAATTTATTTATGACACAATGATGATGAAGTAATTACCATAATAGTGATAAATTAATCAAATTGATATTATAAATACCCAAATAAATATAATTTGAGACTTTTAATGAATTACACTAATTTTCTAGGATAATATGACATATTAGGATTGATTTAATAGACTTTTTTCGAAGTAATCATTCTGTTATGAGTTTCACAAAAATCAACTATTGAATAGTGTCAAAATTGACATAAAAGAGTTTTTAAAACAAATATTATATTATTAATTGATATTAACTTCCTAAAAATATAAGGTTCGGTCAAGAAACTTATATCATGATAGTTTTATCATTAATGGACCACTTGGGGGTATCTTGGATGTATATATTAAGTTTATTAACCATATAATATAAAAATACAAAGTGACATGGTAAATGTCAAACTAATTAACTAAGAGTTAAAACTAAACGATAAGGTTAATATAGTAACCCAAACCTGTCTAAATTATATTGGTTGGATGGTTTTCGACCTATATCCACCTTAAAATTTAAATAATAAACTTTGGAGCCATTATAAACCGAATATGAATTTATTATAAATTAATATTTCTAGCTTTTCCAAAGGTTCCCTTCACCCCTCTTATAAAAGGGCAATCCTCCTTCTCATTACATCACACCTTCAAAGATTTTTGGTTCGGCCAAACTCTGCCCAAATACTCTCCCAACTTCCCTCACTACAACCTAGAGTTTTTAGTTTGATCATAAAGCCAACCTAAGGAGCCCTTTTGATCAAATCAAAAGGAAGAACCCGAAGAAGAGGTAATGATTTCACCACCCTTTTTCAAGTTCTTTTCTTCTTCCACTTCTTCATTATTTGTTGTTACCATTATAAAATAATAACTCCAGTATCTTATATATACTATTATGTTATTATAATTATGGTACAACCATATTCAGTATTCTATCCACCCTTTGAATAACATGTCACCATACGTGCGTACGTACGGCTTACCGTCTCCACGTCGTGGTGTAATTGTTATTCAATATATTATTATTTGAATGGGTATAATAATGATTTGTAATTCATGTAAATAATAAATATAACATGATAATTATTCTGTATATATGATATACCATCCAATTATATATTATTTTAATATCAAAAGAATGATATTTTCGCTCGTGCGTACGTACGGACTACCGTCTCCACGAACGCGATGAGATTCATTCTCCATCATATCCATTCAAGTATAATTCCCATTTGATGATTAATAATAGTATATAAGGACTTGATATCATTCTGTATATGATTAAGATACAACCTATCCATTACAAACATGTCTTACGTAACAAAACGTATAAAAGAAAATGAGTAAGTTAACACCCGAAACAACGATAATACTAAGAAATTATTAACAAAGCAATGTTAAAAGATCATATATGATATCATATTAATGTATATGATTCTTGTATAATTTAATAAAAATTATTTCACCATTATACAGGAGGTTAACCTACCCTAACCAAGGAAAATTACAAGGTAAGGGTTTATTTCGCAATCTCTTCATTATCCGAGGTTGTTTATACGTAATAAATCTACTGGGATTTCTTTATCATCCACATCCATGTTTCTTAGAAATGTATTTCAAAACATTTTTACTATTTAAAAAGAATATGGGTTAAATTCATTTATACCCTTATGTGTTTTAAAAGGAATCTTTATGTCGTTTTCCAAACAAGTCACTTTTTACCTTTCGACAAATTTAAGGTAAGAATGTTTTTTTAACTTATACGGCTGGTGCGGCTATTTACCGCCGTTATAAAATCTTTAAAACTTACCTTACAAGATTATAAGAATATTTTCAATGTAAATGTTTTATTTTATAACTATGTGACTTTTAAATGATTTCAAAATGAATATTTTAAGAATTTTTTAAAGGTACTCTTTATCAATATCATAATTTTAAATGTTTTAAATATTTATCTTTCTAAATATTTTTAATTAATTTCCATGTTTTAAAAATGATTTTAAGGATTTATTTATATGGACATGAACGTTTTGAAATGAAATTTCTTTTCAAAAGTTTCAAAGTGGTATGGGACACTTTGATTCAAAAATCTCTTTTAAATTACTTCCTTTATAAATGTGTGACTTTTCAATGATTTCAAGAAAAGAGATATTTCTCTCAAATAGTTTTGATTTCATCTATGTCAACATCCTTTGATGGATTTTAAGCTTATTTGAAGTTGATTTATTATGATACAAAAATTCTATATTTTATTGAAGGTTTTGTGATATGTTTGACTGTGGATGTGCTATTTTTATACCATTCATGGTTTATAGTGAAAATGTTGACATTTAGTATGCTAGTTTTAATAGGAATGTTTATGTTATGTTTAAAACCTTTTCATATGGGAATGCATTGGACATAATATGTGACGGGTGGAGCCCGCTATAGCTCCTCGATGCATCGGTAGGTCTCATGAGACAAATTAGTGTCTTGGCACAAGGCCTTGGAAAAATCTTATTTGTAGTCTTGGCACGAGACCTTGGCTATGTGGTTATGATAGTCTGGCATTATGCATTCCATCATTATGAAAGTGGTTATTGATATTGCATGTGATTATTCGATTAATAGAATATCCATGTGAATAAGTAAATGGAATTATTTAATTTTATTTTTTTCCATACTATGTTGAAGTTCATGTTTAAAAGGCTTTTGTTTTAGTTATACATTTCCTTAAATGTTTGTTCTTATTTATGAAAGTTTCTGCTATATTGTTATCCTTACTGGGCATTTGAGCTCACCCCTTTTCTATGTTTTATTTTTCCTAGGATGTGAAGAAGTAAATTATAAATGACCTGTAGGGATATTATGAGGGGATAATAGTGTGGAATATGGAGACAATATGTTGTTGTAGTAGTTTTTCACCTTATGATGTAATATAAACTTTATGAATATATCTAGTGTTTCCAAGGATACTAAACCAATCGGTCTTTCGAGATTTGATCTTTCTTGTGATCATGCCAATATTACGAAGTAATGCACCAACTCTGGGTAACTGGGGCCGGGGCGTTACACATGACCATTCATATCACTCATTCTTTCCTACAAAATTGTATGTGACATACCCTTATTCATGTTTATAAAAAGACCATATGCATCAGTATCAAAATAGTGGCATGTGTAGTATGTTCCTTCGATGATAAGAAACTATATGTTCTACCTATGTTCATATCATTCATCTTTTATTCCTGAAAGTAACACTTCAACCCAGGACATCATTTCACAGAATTTGTGTCATGATATATTCTTCTGCATTATATCCTTTTCTTCTTACCCTTAATTGAGATGTGATCCTTTTATATTTTACCCTTATGTAGGTCTCTTTATCTTTACATAGGTTTCCCATATACCCTTATGAAGACTCATATCATTACCTTTACATCATTCTTACCCATACCTAGGTCACTAGAAACCCTTACACAATCTTTAGGATGTGTTAAATAACCTTATGTGAGCTTCCAAATGTGTTGGATACCCTTACATAGCCTAACTTATACCCTAGAATAAGGAATTGGTTACATGTATGTAGTACCTAATTACTCATATGTGGGTCTCCATTTACCTTTATACCCATGGGATACACTTATTTTATTCACCCATCTTTAGTTACCTTGATGCATTGGTCATTATAGGCTTAATCAAGTTGTATGTACCCTTACATGAGCTTATATACCCTTACGAAAGCTTCTGTGTGCTTTGAAATTAAACTTCTATGAACTGTTTCATGTAATCATAAAGCACCCAATAAAGTGATACAATACTTAGGATCATTTTATACTCAAAGAATGGGTTCTTCTTCATTCAACATTCAATATTCTTCTTCAGTATTCTAGGGTTATCCAATAAATTCCAAGATTTTTAAAACATTATTCAACATATATTGACATCACTTTGATAATAAATACAACTTCCACAAAATTGAATCCACAATCTCTCCCTTTGTATTTGTTGGTTTTACCCAAATAGAAATAATATATCAATATGTGTTATGCCTTCTCTTTCTCTTTCTTATCAAAATTTCATTTCATTTTATTTCCCCCTTACTGACTAGAAATACAAAGTTCTTGGGAATGTATTATCAATTAATACTTAGCAAAGTACCATCAATAATTCCACTCTAAGTATACACGATTCATGCTTGGTGTAAAAATAAAAGAGGTTTTGACCTATAAAACAATGTTGTCCCTTATGAAAATAGTTAGATACCAAATGAATTGAGAATACACTATATTTTCCTAGGACTATCCAATTGTATTCCAGGTTGAGAAAAATGATAGATATCAATTGAAATATAAAAATATCAACCTGAAACTCATGTACTTACTTCTAAAAATATATTAAAAATATTCAAGCATGAATAGAAGGATTTGAAAGAAACATTGGAACATCTTCATCCATTAATTTTTCATGCCATTGATAAAAATAATTTTCTCCCCCTTCGATTTATTATCTAATTTTTTTAAAAAGTATGATAGTTAAAGAATTCATGCCTCTTTGATGACATTTTTAAGCAAGCACCTTCTATAAAGTTGATATTTTCCTGAGAAAAATAACTCTATAATATTGTTCTTCACCTGTCTCCCCTTAAGGGAAACACATTCCAATATCATCATAATGGTGAATCTCTTCAAGAATGAGTTTCAAGATATTACAATATATATAATAACCCAAAATGGATCTTAAACATATGGATATCTAGATTTGAAAATATCTACAACTTTAACAAGGATGATATTCTTCAATACTTTTTATTCAAGATACCAAATATAAGATCAAACTAGGATTATATTTAATCAATCCATGTTATCTTTAATTGAAATAACTCATTATTTATTAGGATCTCCCTCTTATTCCATGATTTATCTTAAATTCCTTTCATTTTAATTTAAATTAAAACACATAAAATGTTAAGAGAATAAGGTGGGTCTTCTTGTTCATTAATGATAATTGTAAGGTTGATATTTTCTCAACATAGTTACTTTATTTCCCCAAATATACATGCTTCCACGTTTATTATTCAAAATTGACTTGAACTTTAGTAGCATGGATATTATCACACCTTCCATTACTTTTTGTGAGATTGTTCTTATTTCTTTGTCCATCAAATAATATATTTATCCTAATGAAGTCTTCATTTTTTTAAAAAATTCTTCTTGTATAGGAAATATTATTAAACATATTTTGAAATATGTCTAGATTTATTGCATCTCTTACACAAAACTTTTCTGACACATTATTTTTTTGATTTATTGACAACCTAACATGAAATTCATCTTCTTCATGGGGAGTCTTTTTTTTACCTTTTTTCAGTATACTTTTCTTATGCATCTTGTAACTGTATTTCTCTCTCAAAATATTCTAGCCAACCCAAAATAATTTATTCAGGTATATTAGAATATTTCTTGGAGTTTCAACAAGTATTATCAAGAGTTCCTTTATTCATATACTTTTTCTAAGATGTATCATCCCCCTTCAAAATCTTCTTGGTCCTATTTTGAATATTCTCTTTCTAGTGAATTGTATGAAAGGATGAATTCTTCTAAAACTTATTGGGTGTAATTTATTTTTTCAAGATTTATACCCAAGGTTTCTTATTCAATCATATGTGGTATTTAATTTTCATTATTCTTTGTATATGTTGAGATGTACATTTATCACTTTTGTGAAAACCACCACTCAAACATAACAAAGAACTTTAAGTGCATTAAATCTATTTAATATAGACAGGTTCTTATTGATCTATGATTATTTCATCTTCTTATATAGGTTTATCCCTCATTGAAATGGTATTTACTTATGATTTAATATTTAAGGTATTATAATAATAATTCAATACATAATGCTTGAATATATTGTAGATCCAATGTTGACCTAAAAACCTTGATCTTCATTTATATTCTACATGTTTTCTATAATTTCTAGCATAATCAGCGTACTATTTTTGGGACTTCTTCGGCATCTGTTAGGCTCTTCCTAGGGAACCATCTTCTATACATATTATTATATACACCATGTACATGGTTGTAGGTTTATCACCATTTTTAGTCATCCATACATGAGTATAATTTTTATTCAAACCTACACTTTTTGTAGAAATAGATGTAGAAAAATTATTATATTGAGATATTTATTTGTAGCTATGTTTGATAGATCATTATGTGGTGTAATGATATTCTTAACATATAATGGAGATATTTTTTAATACAAATTCTAAAAAGAAAATTATTTGTTATAATCTCCATACTTCATTGATTGTGAAGTCTCAATATGAGTCTTTTCAAGATTGGTCAATTTTATTTCTAAAACAATACATCTTATACTAAGGGAATTCTTTTGATATTTAGTTAATTTCATTCTATCTATATAGTTCTTCCTCATCTTCTCAACATCCATGATATAAAATTTAACCATTTCTTAGAACAATGTATTAAGATCTTTGATCCTCTTGGATTAGATACCCAATTGAGTATTTTTGACATCAATGATATTTTTTACATTCTATTCCAATGAATGGATCTTCTTCTCAAACTCTTTAGTATAATATTACTTCTATTGTATTTTATTGATCCACTATTCTTTAAACGTGTAGTATATAACCATAAGATCTCCATACACATCTTCTTTGACAATAAATTGTTTTGAGAGATTAATTTAAGTACGGGACTGTTATCTTAAATGCCTCTCTAAGTTATCTACCTCACCTTCAAGTTGATTGATCTCTTCCTGAGGGATTTCAAAAATATGACAAATAAAATTAATTACTTCTTGGTTAAAAGAATGCAGCATATCTTTTAATTATTCAATAAATGAATCTATTATAATATGATCAAACTCACTTGATTATTAATCTTGTGTACATTTCAAACCATATTTTTTACATAACTTAGGGTCATATGAATCCCTTAATCCATTCGAGGTAGAAATTTGTACAAATATTTTGTGGTGCATCAAACCACAATTTATTCTCCTTCCATACTAGATTTGGCTTCCTTGCTTTGATCAATTGAAAATTCATCCACTTTTGAAAAGAGGGAAAACTTATTTATATTCATACTATATTTATTTTTAAAATTCATCAAAGTATTACTATAAATTTAATTATGATCTGAAATTAAAATAAATTATCTAAATTTTCACTTCATTATAATTCCAAGAAAGAAACTTCAAGTCTTTAAAGAGAAAAAATCCATATTGGAAATAAAAAAGAGGTGAACCTCTCTTTCATACCACCTGTGGGGTCCAAGTAGGGATATGATTGATATAGATATGGGGGATTGAATCAGTGTTATTATTTTTCAAAAATCAACTTATATTTTTATCCTTATATCCATTTTATTTGACTTTTTTCACTGGTTTAGGTGAATAGATTCTCTTGTTCTCTCTCTACTCACTTTTCTTTATTTCTTAATGAATAATAAAACCCATAGACATAAGTGGTGTAATTATTTACAAGGTTAATATTTCAATATGAGAAGGATAATCCTTGGTGTGATCTGATAAAACCAATTTACACACAACCCAGTAATAAAAACCTTTGTGCATTACATTATTATCTCCCAACAATGTAGATTATATATCTCACACACTATTTTAGTGAATCCTACACTCAGGTACATCCCATATCCTTACTATTTAATTTAGGGAAAAAATAATATATTTTAAACCAATATATAAATTTTTTCTTATTATTTATGTGACTCTCCTCCTCCTCCCCTTGTATAATAGAAAGTCTCTTCTTTCTTGTTTATATGCACAGAACTGTACACAGCCACTTTTTATTTTATTTATAGTAGAAAACTAATATGTTGTTACTTCTTATTACACTTTTTTCTTATTATTTTATTCTTCTTATCTTTTGAAAATATGAATGCACAGGTCTCTTCTTCTATGTGAACTTCAGGGCCAACTCAACCAGTTTTTCTCCTACTTATTCTTATTCTTGTGAAAATAGATATGTATAGATATCTCTTCTATTATCTCTTCTTCTATTTTCCTTCTTTAATTAATAAACAACCACACTTTATATCCTTCTACTTATTCTACTCTTTAGGATGTATTTGAGTGACTCAAGTCGGGTCTCTCTTTTCTTCTTTGATACCAAAAAATATTTCCTTAAGAATCTGTGTCGAATCAACAATGAAAAAACACCTAACAATTCTTTGAAAAAATGAAATATACATTTATATTATAGTAATTATAATAATAAATACAATGTCATTTTTTCCTTCACATGATTTTATCTCCCATAATTTCATCCATGATTTATTATTTATAACTTTATGTAACCTGAAGTTGTTATTATTCCTTTTACTTTGGTTAGAATGAAACCGGAATTATCTTCTCATTAATTTTGGATATTATTTTCCTTATAATATCCTAGAATTATTCTTCATAAATATGGAATGAATCATGATCTAGATTCATGATTATCTTCATTGGAGTATCAGTATAGTTATTTATTCCATAACATCCTCATTTAAACACCACAATGACTTGGGTATTCTTCCACATATTTCTTCATGTTGTTTATAACAACCTAAAAGTTTACATCTTTATTAAAATTCCATGATTTTGGATTTTTTAAATTAATAAAACATTTATATACATAAAATCACATGTGGGAATCACTTATGTGGCCAATTCACCTATATGGTTTGCCTACATGGCCATTCGGCTACTTGGATCGTCTATGTAACCATTCAGCTATGTAGATCATCTATAAAACCATTCCTCTATGTAATTTCCCTATTTGAACATTCACATCATTCATACATTCACACAACATTGTATGTTATATTCCATTATTCATGTTTATGTAAGACTATATTCATGATTATTGAAAGTATGGCATGTACAGATTGTTTCTTCAATGAGAATAAACTATATGGCATTGCCTTTATTCATCACATTCATCTTTCATACATGAAAGTAACAACATAAGCATGGACATCATTTCACATAGGTTGTGTCATGGTATATTCTTCTACGTTATATCATTTTCTTCTTACCCTTATGTGACCCATGAGCCTCACATAGGTCACCCTTTCATAGGTATCTTTACCATTACATATGCCACCCAAATACCCTTACACAGACTCACAACCTTAACTTTATAGTATGCTTACCCTTACATAGTTCACCAAATACCCGAACAAAAGATTCCATATGTGTTGGATACCCTTACACAAGATTCCAAATATGTTTCTTACCCTATCATTGACTGAACTATACCCATACATAAGGAATTATTTACCTATAAACCATACCCAATTGCCCTTATGCGGATCTTTAGTTACCCTCATTCTCACAAGATACCCTTACAAAATCACCCAAAATCAATTACCTTTACACATTGGTAATTATAAACTTACACAAGTTACATGTACCCATAATTGATATTCCATAACATTACACATGATTCTATATTATTTAAAATTAACCTTTTATGATATGTGTTATGTAATCATCAATTTACCAATAAAGTGATATAATGCTTACGATCATTTTCTACTCCAACCATGGGTTCTTACTCATTAAACATTCAAGATTATTATTAAATATGCTTATTTTATCCAACAACATTCAAGAATTAAAATAACTTATTCAACATATATTAACATCCATTTGACAAAAAATATAACTTCCACAAAGTGGAATCAACAACAGGAAGGTTAGGCATATCGAGGAGAACTTCGAGGAATATCTAAGGACCTTCCACTATTATAGATAATTGGTACTTCTCCCATGATATTTTAGGTACTCTCCTCTAGGAAATATAGTGGGTTTCACTCATACCAGGGGTTATTGGGTGTAGTTAGATGCATTGAAGGGGGTGGGATCACATTCCCTAGTGAAAAGGGACTATTATTCCACCAAGAAGACTTAGAGCGGTCTAGAATCTCAATGCTTGTATTTGGGGGAGCCTGATATAGAGGATTCATAGGTGGGGCTAGTGACCCTTATAGGTATGGAATTTATTACTTCATTTATGTAATTGAATTAATTTGAAAAAAGTGCATGTCAATCATTCATCTCTTAGAATTTTATTGATTCCTTGGGACTATGATCTGAGTTGATTCTTTATATGATAGATCTATCCAATATTGGAAAATAAGATAAAGAAATTATTTAAGTTCTCTATGTGTTGTATGATAATCTTCGATACTGAGGTTGTTTGGGATTTCTTATTTCTATATATAGATATATTTTTTCTTATCTTTGGAATGAATTGGTTTGTGAGAATTAAAGATAAAATATACTACAACCACCATAAGGTTTCATTTCTATCTTCTATTGTGAACACTCATGTGTTTCTTAGAGAGTTTGATTCAAGGAGAGGTGGAGATGGTATTATTGTCTCATTAGAGGGGTCTCTTTCATGATAGTTTTCTGATCTTATTCTTGATTTCATCAAATGAGGTTATGGTGGTTAGCTTTTGTTGGTGGTGGATAAGTACCGTGGGGTATTCCCTTGTAATATTTCTAGGTTTTAACCCCCATAGAAGGTATATTTCACTATATATTTACTTCCCATGATGTCCCCATATCGTTATTATCTTTGTAAATTTCCATTCTTGAGTTAAAGGAGTTAAATGTTTAGTTATAAGATTTTGAGAGAAATAGATTCATCTATCCTAGAATGTCACTATGGGAATCATTAGTGATCTTTGCAAAGAAGTAAAATGGGATCCTTCGACATTGGATACTAGAAGATAAATTTGACGATGATTAATAACAAGTATATGTTTCCTTATAATGAATTTTTTTTGATAAACTTAGCAGTACTCAATGGTTTTTAAAGATTGACCTAAGATAGTGGTACCGCCAGTTGAGGGTGAAGGAGAGAGACATCCCCAAAACCACCTTATAGAGATAATATAGGAATATTTAGTACCTATTTATATCATTATGTATTTTTAGTTCCCCCTAGTATTTATGGACTTGATGAATTGGATTTATCATCATCGTATTGAATCCTTTATGGTGGTATTTATTTTTGATATTTTGGTTTTCTCTAAGATGAAACAAGAACATTATGGTTATTTTATAACAACCATGCTCTTTATTACACACTTAAACATGATTAATTACATAAACATGTACTTAATAAAACTTTGAGGATCGATAGGTCTAGTTTATTATGGAATTAATATCATTACATAACAACTTATAAAATAAAACACAATATGTTTATTGAAATATTTTTTTACATAACCACAACATTCCTTCGTCCTTAGAATTGCATGGGATAACCTGAGGACATGCATAAGAAAAGGGTGAGCTATAAATCCCATTAAGGGAGTAAACAAGGAATAACCTGAATAATTTAGTAAATGTTAGGCAATAGGCATATCAATGGATCCACTAGTGCAGAAAATGTTTTTCACGTCACCATTTTTTACGTCGGTTATATATAACCGATGTGAAAATCTGTGATACATGGTTTTTTACGTCGGTTATTTTATAACCGATGTAAAAAATACAGAGAGTAAATTTTTTACGTTGGTTATTGGATAACCGACGTAAAAAACGAGGTATCTACGAATTTTTTATGTCGGTTATCAAATAACCGACGTAAAAAAGGCAGCATGTGAGGTCTTTTTGACGTCGGTTATCAAATAACAGACGTAAAAACCCAACCCGCTGATTTGTTAACGTCGGTTATATTATAACCGACATAAAAAAACAACACATGAAAGTTTTTACATCGGTTATAAAATAACCAACGTAAAAACTGTGGTTTCGGATGTGTTTTTTACGCCGGTTATAGAATAACCGACGTAAAATCCAAACACGCGACTTTTTTACGTCGGTTATTCTATAACTAACGTAAAAAATGTGGTATCTGATACATTTATAACGTCGGTTATTATAATAACCGACGTTATAAATGTAATAAAAAAATTTTATAACGTCGGTTAATAAATAACCGGAGTTATAAAACATTTAAAAAATTAACACGCCCCGTGGATTGTCATTTATGATTTTCCGATCGACAGACCGACAACTCGTCTCTCTCGCGCGGAAAACCCTAATCGACTCTTAGATCTCATTTCATTAAACTCGTTTTTCCATCATCTTTTATCATCTTTACTCTCCTTGGATGTATCATCTCCACTCACAACACTCAGGTAAGCCTCCCAC
Organism: Viscum album; assembly: GCA_963277665.1. Classification (NCBI taxonomy): domain Eukaryota; kingdom Viridiplantae; phylum Streptophyta; class Magnoliopsida; order Santalales; family Viscaceae; genus Viscum; species Viscum album. Next base: position 131,559,882 of record OY728163.1, read on the forward strand.
GACTTTATTTCGTTCTTTTTTTTCCAGATAGTCTATATTTATGTTTTATGAATGTTTTTTTTAAACTATGTAAGATTCTTCGATTAAAAACCATATTACCTATTTTTTCCATAATAATCTTATTTATTATCACCAAATCTATTAGATCGACTCACAATATTCACATAATCCTCACCTACTTCTATTTTGTTTGTTTTTGTTTCGCAGATGCCCGACATTGATGGTAATTTTTGTTGTCATTGACAACTAATGATCTCATTCACCTATATTACTGCAATTTATATGTAAACCATTGTGATACACCCATTCCGTGTACTAGTGTGATTTATTTTATAATTATATATGGTTTTTCATGGTGGAATGTTTTTTTGGATCCTTGGTTGTTTCTATTTTGGGTATCACTTTTTTTTGTTCTATAATCTATTTATGTCGCTTATTTTCATGGACTACTATAAGTATTCACATGCAATTAAAACCTGATTCATTGCACAATAGAGAATTTTACACTAGTACGAGATACAATTCATGGTTCTCAATTTGAATAATGGCATGATACCAAAACTAGTATCTTGAGGTTAAAATACCTAGATATGACAAAACTAGTATTTTGAGGTTAAAATCCCATGGTTCTAGGGGGGATTTCAAGAGGGTTGGTGGCTGTCCAGGGGGTTGGGGGATGTCCAGAGGGTTGGGGGCTATCTAGGGTGTCCAAGGAGGTGTGGGGAAGGGGCAGTCCAGGGGTGTGGGGGGGGGGGGGTCCAAGGGGGTGGGGGTGTCGAAGGGGGTGGGGGCTGTCTAATGGGTAGGGGCCTATCCAGAGGGTTTTGGGGGTTGTCTGGGGGGGTGGGGGTGTCCAGAGGGTTGGGGGTGTCCAGGGGGTGTCCAAGGGTGTAGAGGGTGGGGGTGGTGTCTAGGAGGGGTGGGTGCTGTCCAAGGGGGTGGGGGATGTCCAGAGGGGTGGGGGCTGTCCAAGGGAGTGGTGGTGTCCATGGGGTGTCCAAGGGGGTGGAGATGGTGTTTAGAGGGTTTTGGGGGGCTGTCTAGAGGGATGGGGGTGTTCAGGGTGTCCATGGAGTTGGGGGGGGATCTAGGGGTGGGGGGGTTCTAAGGGGGTGGGGTGTCTAAGGGGGTGGGGGGTTATCCAAGGGGGTGGGGCATGTCCAGAGGGTTCGGGAGTTGTTCGGGGGGTGATGTCTAGAGTGTTGGGTGGTGTCCAATGGGTTGTCCAAGGGGGTAGGAGGTGGGTGGTGGTGTCCAGGAGAGGTGGGGGTGTCCAGGAGGGGTGGGGGGTTGTCCAAGGGTGTGGTGGTGTCCAGGGGGGTGTCCAAGGGGGTGGGGGTGGTGTTTAGGGGGTGGGGGTTGTCCCAGGGGGTGGTGGTGTCTAGGGGGTGTCCAAGTGTGTGGGGGATAAGTGTCAGTTGGGATTGACTACTGCATCGTGGTTTGTCAGATTATGACATGATGATTGTATTGTTTCATGGATATTAGTGTTGCAATATGATTCTATTTGGTTATATATATTTTGACCAGTCATTGAATATGAGAAAATTATGGGTTATGGGGGAGACCATGTTGTGGTTTTCAAATATGCGTAGTTATCCTGGCGCCATTGTGCTGTGATGATTGGCCTTACAATGTGATTTTCTCCATCTGAGTTTTTATTTTAAATTTGATTTGATTCTCAGGTTTACTTCATTTTCCCCAATTTTCTATCAACCATTGGAGGCCCTAGGGTTTTCTTTGATTCAATGGAATTTAAAACTATTATATCTAACTATATTTTCTTTTTAAAATCATATTCAAGCATATTTTTTTAAATACACATAGATTTGTTTTATATTTCAAAATTGTTTTACATTCAAATTATGATTTTTTTCATATAAACATATATTTGTCATATCTTAAAAAGATGTATAATTTTTATATTTGTTATAGGTAATAATGATTCGAAATTGGATTATGACACATCGAATGAGAAATGAATATGAGGAAGGTGTTGATACCTTTTTGGAATTTTCTAAACGAAATTTTCCAAGTAGTGACATTTTTTTCTGTCCATGCCTGAAATGTTTGAATATGAAGAAGTTGAAAAGTAGAGAGATAAAAGATCATCTGATTTGTCATGGTTTTAATCCAACTTACATCCCTTGGTTTTGGCATGGTGAAACTGGATGGAATGTCACTGATGATGATGATTCGCAATATGGTAACTCTGATGGAATTGAAGAAATGATTTGTGATATTGCAGCAAAACAAATTGAGATAGAACTGACAGTAGCGCATCTATATGGTGATGCTGAAAATCCATTATATCCTAGTTGTATATATTTTATGGTTTTTTCGGCAGTGTTAATATTGATTAACCTGAATTCAAAACATGGATGGAGTGACAGAAGTTTTACAGAGCTGCTACAAATGATGAAAGACATTCTTCTAAAAGATAACGATCTTCCAGATTCACATTATAAGGCCAAGAAAATATTATGCCTGATGGGATTGGGATACAAAAAAATACATGTATGTTTGAATGACTATATTATATATAAGAAGGAATATGAATTTCTATCAGAGTGTCCTAAATGTGGGACATCACGGTATAAAGTGAAAGAAAAATCACAGGCTGATATAGAGATTACAAAGATCCCTTTAAAGGTATTTTGGTATCTTCCTATAATTCATCGTTTCAAACATTTATTTGCTAATTCACATGATTAAAAAAGGTTAATATGGCATGATGATGAGTAGTTATGTGATGGAAAAATTCTCCATTAAGCTGACTGTCCACAATGGAAGAAAATTGATGAGCAGTATTCTACATTCGGAAATGAAATTACAAATCTCAGACTAAGGTTGTGCACAGATGGAATGAATCCATATTAAGACCTCAGTAGCACACATAGTTCATGGCCTGTTTTATTGGTAATTTACAACCTCTCCCCTGAAGTTTGTATGAAGCGCAAATATTTCATGTTGAGTATAATGATCTCTAGTCCGAAGCAACCCGGAAATGATATTGACGTTTACTTTTCACTGTTGATTGATGATTTGAAGATTTTATGAGCTGATGGTATTAGGGTGTATGATTCTTATAAAATGGAATATTTTCATCTGCATGCAGTGCTTTTGTTCACTATAAATGACTTCCCAGCATATGGAAATTTTTCTGGATACAGTGTTAAAGGGCATAAAGCATGTCCAATTTGCAAACAACAGATGTCATATTTTCAGTTGCATCATGGGAGGAAAACAGTGTACATGGGTCATCAAAAGTTTTTGCCTATGGATCACCCTTATAGAAGAATAAAAAATGAATCCAATGGCTCACAAAAATTTTATATTTCTCCAAAACCTTTATCCCCTAATCTGTATTTTGATAGGGTGAAACACCTTGATGTGACATTGGGAAAGACACAGAAATCTGGTAATGATAGACATATTTGGAAGAAAGGGTCAATATTTTTTGAGATACCATATTGGAGATATCATGAATTTAAACATAATATTTATTTCACGAACGTGGAGAAGAATATATGTGATTGTTTGATTGAAACATTATTAGATATTAAAGGAAAGAAAAAAGATGGCTTGAATGCAAGATTAGACTTACTATCAATGGGAATATGTTTGGAGTTATCTCCCACTCCTAAAGGAAGACGAACATTTCTTCCCCTGGCTTGTCATAAATTATCGAAGATGGAGAAAATTAGCTTTTTTCAGTGTCTTCATGATATCAAAGTGCCTCAAGTTTATTCTTCAAATGTAAAACATTTTGTCTCATTGAAGGACTGGAAGTTGATAGGTATGAAATCACATGATTTTCATGTCATGATGAAACAAATTATACCAGTTTCATTTCATGGAATATTTCCCATCCGTGTCAGAAAGACTATAATGAAGTTCTGTTATTTTTTCAATTAAATTTTTAATAAGGCGATTGATGTAAATTCTTTGAACATTTTGGAAAAAGATGCAATTTTTATACTTTTTCAATTTGAAATGTATTTTCCTCCAACTTTTTTTGATATATTGGTTCATTTAATGATTCATCTGGTTCATGAAATAAATCTTTGTGGACCTATATATCTTCGTTGGATGTATCCTTTTAAAAGGTATATGAAAATATTGAAGGGGTATATTAAGACTCCATATTAACCTGAAGCCTCCATTATTGAAAAGTATATTTCTAAGGAGGTTGCAGAGTTTTGTATGAGCTACTTGGCTACGGCGCAGCACATAGGTTTGCCTCCATCTCGCCATGAATGAGTTAATAATGAGAGAAAGGGGATTCGTGGCTTGAAAGTCAAATCATTATCAGCTGAACAGATGAAGAAGTTATAATCATACATATTGAATAACATAGATGATGCTCAACTATATATCACATTTCATATTAATGAGTTGAAACAATGTAATCCAAAGAATAAATAAATTTGGATTTTGAATGAGCACTACAAAACATTCTTGTCATGGTTTAAAAAGACCTTGCTTGGTAGATCAGATGTATTAGAGACATTAAAATGGATAGTGGGTGGTCCATGTTTAAATGTGATAACATGGTCCAGTTATGACATTAATGGCTATAAATTTCATACGAAAGCTTATGAAAATAGAAGTGTTGTTTAGAATATTGGTGTATTGGTGTTTTCAGAAGCAATGCATTTTTTGAGTTCTAAGGACAAAAACCCAATTTCTACATCAAGTGCATATTATGGAGTGATTGAAGACATATGGGAGGTGGATTACTTTAAAATTAAAGTTCAAGTTTTTAAATATAAATGTTTTATCGGTAACAAAAATGTCAGACATGATGAATTTGGAATGACACTTGTTACTCTGAATAGATTGGAAGACACATCTGATTATTTTATAATGGAAACACATGAAAAACAAATCTTTTAGGTAGTAGATCAATCAGATATGCAGTGGGATGTTTTTTTACAAGGTAAAGACAATATGTAGGTGAGGATGAACTTGATGAAGATGCTGATTTGTGTGATATCCCTACTTCCATGGAAATATTAATAGAACATAATGATGGGCATGTTTAATACATGGTTTGTTCCATAAGGAATGATCACGACGACGGAATTTGGGAAAACAATTCATTTGTACATTCCTAAAATTACAGGTAACATATGTTTATTTCTTGTTTACATTTATTTTTTTCATAAAATATTAGAAATTGTAAGTTTTTTCTTTATTAAAACATATATTAAAACAAAATAAGTATATGTTTTTGTTTTTTTAAGTTTGTTTAGTTTACTTTATCATGTTTACCATTACATTAATTATATATCTATTATTTTTGTTTAGTGACAATTACTTTACCATGTTTACCAGGTTTACCAGGTTTACCATGTTTTCCATGTTTACCATATGGACCATCTTTACCATCTTTACCATTTTTTAACATGCTTACCATATTAACAATGTTTACTATTACGTAGCTTAGTACAATTTTCTATTTTCTGATTACAGTAGTATTAAAATATTTGAATTTTTATATTTATGAACTAATGTTTGTTTTTTTGATTTGAAGGATAATGACATATCATTAATTTGATCAACCACATGATTCTGGAGATGTGCATATTGGTCATACCTCTAAGGAGGAACATTCACATGCTCTTCTTGATGTTCCCCAATCTTCTGCATGTGCTCCTATTTCAACAAAGAGTTCAAGAGTTGGTAAACGGGGGTGCACACCTTTACCAAAATTAGAACTTTCCCGTATGTAGGATTAGAGGATACTCATTGAGTTTGATGATGATGATATTCCTAGAGGTCCAAATGTAAAATATTTAAAGAGTTTTGTATCAACTCAAGCTAAGATAAAAGTAAGCATTTTGTATGATGACCGGAGAAGTGTGGATAAAGAGATAATCTCCCAGTTGTGGGAGATGATTTTGGTAAGGTCTTTTGCTATTTTTTGAATATTATTTAAATGATTCTAGTATATATAATATGTTTAACCTCTTCTTTATCAGATGACATTTGATATTCCGGACACTGGAGGAGTCAGGAAGAAATGCTTATCGATGGCTGCCAGGAGATGGAGGGATTTCAAATCAACCCTCTCATCTGATTTCATTATTGGTCATAGGATTTATGACAATCCATGTCGTATATATCCTTTTATAGATGAAGACACATGGAGATAGTTTGTTGAAAGTAGAAGAAAAGTGTCATTTTTGGTAAGGGAAATGAAAAATTTTATAAGATTTCTTATATAAATGATATTATTAATGTTTTGTTAATGATTTCTTATTCTTAATTTACAGCAAACAAGGAATGATCATCAAGAGATCCAATCTAAAAATGTATACCCTCATAGTTTATCATGGGGAGGGTATGCATTTTTGGAAGATAAAATTATGGCGGAAAAATTTTAAAAACTAATAGATGAGTCTTCAAGCTTTGGAGATGTGATCCCTCCATCCCCTCCATCTAGACATGAAAAATGGAAGAGAGCTTAGATGGGAAAGAAAGGTCAATATCTTTCGGAAGAATCAAGAATCATAGCTGAGAGGACTGTAATATATCTATTTTATTTATTTAAGTTAACTATTTTCTTCATATAATTTAAATAATTACAGAAATGTTCAATTAATTAATACAGGACTCTCTTGAGGAGAAGAGCTCACAGGGGGCATTTACAGCTACTGGGAGGCAAGTTATTTTATTTGTAGCACTGGGAAAGCCCAAACATCTTGGTCGTGTAAGAGGATATATGGAAGGTGTATCGGTAAGAAAAGTGTTGCCACATTCTTCAACTTCTAACGTTGAGGGTGTTTATAAAAAAATTATAATCCTTGGAGGCTGAAGTTCATAATATTAATGCGACGATGGAGTAAAAGATTTGATAATCGGTATAGTCTATGTTTGCAGACATGCAAAGACAATTTCAGACTGCATCTCCCACTCCTCCACCTCCCCCTATAGGCCCCATTATTTATCCTCCACCTCCGCCAGTAGCTCCCACTACCCCACCTCAGACTGCGGACCCCATTTTTTATCCTACTCCTCCGTCGCAGCTTCCTACTTATTGCAAGTTGTATATTGATGATCTTAAACATCATATAGCTGCATATGGGTTGTTATATTGTATATGAGATACAGTTCATCATCAACAATTAGAGGTAGAGAATCATAGGGTCACTGTAGAGGATATTATAGATAGATCAGCTTGAGTACCATTACCTACAAATGAGGTGACGACAGTTGGACATAGTATCGACCATTTTTTAATTTGGCCATCCAGACTTCTTCTACTCATTACCATAGAGGTATGAATGTTATATATTTTATTTTATTTTTTTATTAAAGTTATTTTATCATTTGAAAAATATTATATTTTTTTATTTACTTTTACAGGAATACTTCAAAGGTAAAGAAATATTGTATAGTCATCAACAATGAAAAATGGATATGACATTAGATACAGATTCTAGTAGTCTTGACAGATTTTCAAGATATTCAAATTTTTTGGTGGGTCATTATGAGTTTCCAATGGAATCTCATGTTTGTGGACGTGAAATAACTATGGGGATTATGAAAACTGATATCATGGAGCTTATTACTGGAGATAAGTTCGACATCAACATGGTGTAAATTTTTTCCATATAAGTCTTAACACCTTTTCCTTACGTTATATTTATTAAAAATGTATACTTATGCCTATTTTGTATTAGGTATATTTATAACATTTGTGATAGAAATGAGATGACAAGTGTATATGGATTCATGGACCCGCAATTGATTTCCCCTGAAGCATGTGCATTGGATGAGGAACAAAGAATGCTTTATATTGCTGAAAGACTTGAACAGAATATAGTCACACAATGTTGAATGATTCCTTTTTGTGAGAGGTATGAAACACATCTCTCTAAAATAGTTCATTATCTTTTAACATAAAAATCCACTAACCTTAAATTTTCTTTTATCAGTGATCATTGGATGTTAGGGGTTTTTTACCCAAGGGAGAAAACACTTTATTGGATATGTTATGTCCATGATGATGTGTGGGAATGTTTTAAGAATATATTGGAAAAGTAAGTTTCAATTTCTCAATAGTTTTATATATTATAATGAATTTTAAATTTACCCCATTTATATTATTCTCTAACAGTGAATGGGTCTACTTTCGAAAAAACACAAAGAAAAGGAGTGCAAAGATCAAATATGTAAATGCGAAGGTAAATATCCATTTATAATTTGTACTTTTTGATTTATTATATAAAAATAATATATTAAATTTACACTCATTCAAACAAATATTTCATGAACAACATGGCGTCATCGAATGCGGATATTATATGTTAAGATTTATTCATGAAATAATAACAACTGGGACAGTTCTGAACTTTGACCTGGTAAGATTTACTTTTAAACTTTTCTATAATATTTCAATTTGATTTATTCATTATACACATTAACTACTATCATTTTAATTTGTAGCTATTTTATGACCCTCTACCCTATACTTCTCAAGACATCAAACACTTACAAGTGGAGTGGTCAAATTATTTTACAGGTTTGATTGAATTTTAGTTATTTGTAGTGTAAAATTCTATTTTGAATATTGTCGTTGTAATTTTGTATTTGGTAGTTGTTTAGGTTGGATAATGTTTTTTTTGAAGTTGACAGTGTATGTTTTGAATGTTTTATATGTGAATGTTTAATTTTAATCTACTTCTTATTTTGGTCTACTTATGATGGTTTTTCTGGTATGGATTCTGTTCTGGGGGGAGGGGTTCCAAGGGTGTGGGGGGTGTTATGTGGGGTGGGGGTGTCTAGGGGTGTGGGTGGGATGTCTGGTGGGGGGGGGGTCTTGGGTGTCCATGAGAGTGGGGGTAGTCCAGGGGTGGGAGCGTTTCCAAGAGGGTGGAAGGGTTGTCCAGGGGAGTGGGAGGCTATCCAGGGGGTGTCCAGGGGTGTGGGGGTGTCATGTGGGGTGAGGGGTTTCCATGGGTGTGGGTGGGTTGTCCAGTGGGGTGGGGGATATCCAAGGGGTGTCCAGGAGGGTGGGGGTGTTCAGTGGGTATCCAGGAGGGTGGGGGCAGTCCAGGGGTGTGGGGGGTTGTCCAGGGGTGTGGGGGTTTTCCAGGGGGTGGTGGGGATGTCCAGGGGTGTGGGGGGCTATCCAGGCGGTCGGGGGCAGCCCAGGGGTGTGGGGGTGTCCAGGGGTGTGGTGGGGGATGTCCAGTAGGGTGAGGGGGGTTGTCTAGGGGGTGGTGGGGTAGTCCAGGAGGGTGGGGGTGGGGGTTGTCCAGGGTTGTTGGGGGTTGTCCAAGTTGTGGGGGCGCAGTCCATGGGTGTGGTGGGTGTCCAGGGGTGTGGGGGGATGTCCAGGGGGTGGTGGGGAAGTCTAGGGGTGGGGGTGTCCAGAGGGTGGGGGTTGTCCAGGGGTGTTGGGGGCTGTCCAGGAGGTGGGGGTAGTCCAGGGGTGTGGGGGTTTCCAGGGGTGTGGTTGGGTGTCCAGGGGTGTGGTGGGGGATGTCCAGTGGGTTGATGGGGTTCTGGTCTTTTTTAGATAACTTTTGGGTCTGTTTCAGGGGTATGGGAGGGTTTTCCAGGGGTGTGGGAGTGCTGTATAGGGGGTGGGGGTATACAGTAGGGTGGGGATGTCCAGGGGTGGTGGTGATGTCTAGGGGTGTGAGGGGGTGTTCAGGGGTGTGGTCAGGGCAGTCTAGTGGGGTGAGGGGGTTCTGGTTTGTTTTTGGTAACTTTTTTGTCTGTTTCAGGGGTGTGGGAGGGTTGTCCATGGGTGTGGGAGTGTTTTCCAGGGGGTGGGGGTATACATGAGGGTGGGGGGGGGGGGTTTCCAGGGGTTTTTGGGGCTGTCCAGGGGGTTGGGGGAAGTCCAGGGGTGTGGTGGGGGCTGTCCAATGGGGTGAGGGGGGAGGGATGTCCAGGGGTGTGGGAGTGTTGTCCAGGGTGTGGGGGGGTATAGATGAAGGTGGGGGGTTGTCCCGGGGTGTTTGGGTTGTCCAGGGGGTCAGGGGGCAGTCCAGGGGTGTGGTGGGGTCTGTCCAGTGGGGTGAGGGGGTTTAAGGGGTGGTGGGGGGTTGTCCAGTGGGGTAAGTTTTAAATTTTATCAATGTAAACGCTTAATTTAGCTTTGGTTATTGTTTTTTTCTACTTATGTTTTGGTGGTACAAATTCTTGATTTGGTTTCTGGTTGTTTCTGGGGAGATCATAGGACTACATTTTATTTTAAAAAAAATTGGTCTTCCACATTGGTTACTTTATAACAGATGTGATAAAGGAATGGGGAAGGGGTTATCATGACAGTTATTTGAATAACCGACGTGATAAACACCTGTGGAATGGTTTATCACGTCGATTATTTATTAACTGACATGATAAAAGTCCTGGTAAATGGTTTATCACGTTGATTATATAATAACTGATGTGATAAACCATTTCCCAGGACTTTTATCACGTCGGTTAATAAATAACCGACGTGATAAAAAAACCCCCCGAACTGGTTTATCACGTCGGTTATATAATAACTGACGTGATAAACCATTTCCCAAGGGTTTATCATATCGGTTATTAAATAACCGTTGTGATAAACACCCCCGCATTGGTTTATCACATCAGTTAATTAATAACCGACATGAACCCCCCCCCCCTTGTTTTTTCACATCGGTTAATTAATAACCGACATGATAAACACTGCAATGTTATGTTTTTTATATCGATTTTTAAATAACCGACATAAAAAACAATATTTATAATGTCGTCCATATTAGCATCGGCTAAAAACCGACGTAAAAAATGAAAAATAACCGACATAAAAAATGATTTCTGCACTAGTGATCACAATAGAAACATGAACATAAATGCATGATATATCATGATTATCATAACATGGAAATGTGGAAAAAAAATTGACATGATATTAGGATGATCCAAGGCTCGTTGAACATGGAGCATGAGTAAACCCTCATTGCACTTGAATTGGAATTAGTAAACCCTCATTACACTTGAATTATCATGAGTAAACCCTCATTAAACTTGGCATATCATGATATCAATCTTTACCCAATGCATTGGACTGCTATCAGGGTGCACCCTTCTTAATCATTTCATTTGATGCATAAGTGTGCCACATAGATCATACAACATGAATTCATTAAACATTATAATTTATTCCATGAATAAGATATGTGGAATGCATAAATGTAAGTCCTCAATAAAAAATTACATGTGCATAAATTTGAATACCCTTGATAGAGAAATGTATATGGTATTCACTTCCACGGTGATTTTGGCATAGAAAGGTTGGTGTAACTTTGGCAGCATGACGACATCAAATATAAATCCTAAAATGGGTTTATGAAAGGTAAAGGGGTGTCTCATCATTTATACATTAAATTTATAGTAAGGGGTTCATTGAACATAATATCCCAATATATGTAATGAAATTTAGATACATAATACAAAATAATTTCTTGAATGTAAATGAATAGAGATAAATTCTTTTCAAAATTTTGGCATGGTAACGGGTGTAAATGGGAGGCATTAATAAGAGAGAAATGGGTATATCATCATTCAAAATTAAGGAGGTAAATATAGGGGAGGTGATAAATAATAATCCAACATTTTTAATTGAAAATAAAAGGGTATAACAACATAAAAAAGTTGGACAAAAATGATAAATAAAGAAATCCCATACTTAGATGTGTGGTCCCAAAGGCTTGGGGGAGGCTTGAGAGAGGCGTATAGGGAGATTGGGGCACCTTATAAGGATTATAGAGAAAGGCGTTCAGAGTGTGGTCAAGATCCAAAGGTTTTTAGGGAAGAGTAATGGGATATTGAGTGGGTTTATATAAGAAAAGAGATGAAATTCTTTATTATTTAGGTTTTGGACACTACATATTAAACTAATAAAAACCACAAACCATACCATGGTTTATAAAATGTTTTTTACCAAAGTGGAGTGGAAAAAAATATTTTATAAGGGAAATTTCCAAACATAACAAAAAATTAGGCTTTCTTATGTGGAGGGAAGTTACACTCTCAAGGAAATCATTTTAAAATGTTAAAATAGTTTAAATGTCTTGGAGGGTCCACTAAGGAATTGTAAAATTAATCAAAAAAATATAAAATAACATTATTTTAAAGGTAAAACATATATTTCCGAAAGGTCCCTTTTATAGTATTTTATTACATCACTATTGGGTCATTATGATGTCATAAAACACATTATATATTTAAACGGTATTTAATATTTACTAAACAATTAGATTGTCTCAGAAAATTATAAAAAAATCACTGTTAGATAATTTCAGCATCCTGAATCCAAAAATAATATTCATTTTGTCTAAATAACTTTCGAAATATGTTATTTTTTATTTTTAGAATAAAAACTGACATTTATCGAAATTTCATGGGTTTTAACAAAAACAGCTTTCAAACCTTAATAAAAAATACAATTATATTCATGAAAATTATACGATCATTTATATTTAATACAAATTAATTTATAAAAAATATTTTATTGAAATATTATTTAATCCAAAAATCCATTAATTCATCAAAATATATTTCTTAATTGAATATTATCAAAAAAATAAAATTTTTGATTTAAAACACATTTAAAAATTAACAATAATAAAATGAATGTATATTATTTATAAAAAACAATAATGCACATAGTAATAGTTCTAGGGTCTTGTAACATAACCCCTTTTAACACCCTCATAAGACCTAAGGGTAAGGTTTCTGATTGTAAAAGAATGTTGGCGTGGCTCGGATAACATCACTCGGGTGGTAATCTCCATCAACTTCCACTTCTCCCATAGGAGATTTCGTTCAAGATTAACATGTTAAAGCACAGCTCGGGATTTTTCAAGAGCGAAGCCCAGTGAAACTACCTCCTTTCTGAGCTCTGACAAATGGGCTTCATGTGGTGTAATTCGATTATATGAGGCCATCGATTCCTTTTTATGAGTAAATCAGATTTGTTAAAGCCCTATATTTATACTAATCATGTGATAACTATTAAATGACTATATTATCTATGGTAAAAATTATTAATGGTATTTTAAAATCCATAAAACCAAGGAAGTGAATATGTTTTATATAACCATTTTACATAATAAGACATTTAGTTAGATCTAGAAGAATTTTCATTAATAAAAGTTTGGGTCGTTACAATCTTCCCCCCTTAAGAAATTTTACCCTTGAAATTTCCTTTTCTCAGAATAAAATAGATGAGGGTAAATCTACTTCATCACTTCCTATAATTCCCACATTTCTTCTTCAAACTTGTGGTTTCTACACAACACCTTGATGATGGGAATTGTCTTATTTTGTAGAATGTGTTTCCAATTATCTAATATCTTCATTGGCCTACCTTCATTGGAGAGGTCATTCTCCAATGGTACCACCGCTGGACTGAGTACATGTCATGGGTCAGGTATGTACTTCTTCAATAGTGATACATGGAATGCATTATGTACTTGATATAGGTTTTGTGGGAGTTCTATTAGATATTCCACTGCTTTAATGCAATCAAGGATCTTAAAAGGGATGTTGTACCTTTGACTATGCTTTACCTTCTTCCCAAATCTCATAACTCTCTTCCACGGTGATATGAGAAGGAATACCATATCTCTAACATTAAATTATAGGTCTCATTGATGATTATCATCATAGATCTTTTTTCAACTTCAAGCAGCTTTAATGTGTTGTTGGATGGTCTTAACCTTCTCCACCATTTCTTCGACCATTTCTTGACCTAGGAGTTTTTTCTCCCCAACATCATCCCAAATGTCGGTGTTATTCACCTCTTCCCCTAATGGTCTTCATAAAGAGACATTTGGATGCTTGAGTGGGAACTTTTGTCATAAGAGAACTCAACTAGAAAAATATATTGATCCCATCCCCCTATGAAGTCCATTGATCATGCTTGCAACTTTTCCTCAAGTGTTTGGATAGTCTACTCAGATTGACCATTATTTTGAGGATAATAAGTCGTACTAAAGTTCAGCTCAGTATTCAGAGCGTGTTGTAGAATCTTCCAGAACTTAGATGTGAATCTTAGATCTCGATCGGATACAATAGATAGTGGTACCCAATGTACCCTTACCACTTCTCTGATGTATATCTGTGCCAGTTGATCTAATGAAAATTCCTCTATAATTTCAATGAAGTGTGCAGTCTTTGTAAGATGGTCCATAACAACCTAGATAGCATTGTTTCCTTTGTATTTCTTCAAAATTCCTATGAAAAAGTCCATGGTGATGTTCTCTCATTTCAATGTTGGTATAGGTAATGGTTTCATCATCCCATTATACTTCTGACTATCATCCTTCACTTGCTAACATACCTGTCACTTTGATGCATACTCAATGATCTTCGTCTTCATGTTATCCCACCAATAATGTCCTCGTAGATCTCAATACATCTTTGTGTTTCTTGGGTGAATAGAGAAATTCAAACTATTTGAATCATCCAAAATTTAATTCTTTAACTCCAGATTTTATTGAATACATATTCTTGACCCAAATCTCACAATTTTTTCTTCATTAACATTGATCCCTAAGGATTTCCCTTTTCTGATAGTTTCCACTTTTTTCTGAATTCCCACATCATCTTTTTGAGCATCCTTTAACCTTTACAAAAAACTTGGTTAAGCAATAATTTGTGAATGGATTGATGATTTTCCCTTATTTATGATTCCCATGTCCATATTCATCAAATCGAAGAAGATTGGATCCTTTTCAATTATCATCAATAACAGAATCAATGGGTACTCTTTACTTAGAGCATCTACCACCTTGTTCACTTTCCCAGGGTGGTAATGAATTGAGCATTCATAGTCTTTGATCATATCTAACTATCTTCATTGGCGCATGTTCAACTCTTTCTGTGTGAATATATAATTAAGTATTTTGTGATCCATATATATTTCACACTTTTCCCCAAATAGGTAATGCCGCCAAATTTTCAAATCAAAGATTACTGTAGCCAACTCCGTATAATGTTTTGGATATTTTTTCACATGAAATTTCTATTTCCTTGAATCATAGTTAGGGAATTTGTCATTTTTAATCAACACATAGACCAAGACCTTCTTCTAAGAATCACTAAATACCACGAAATGTTCTCCACTTGTGGGTAGTGTGAGAACAGGCGCAGTGATAAGCATCCTTTTCAACTCCTTGAAACTCTCTTCACATCCATCACTCAAAGAAAACTTCACTCCCTTGCGAATTATCTTGGTAAGAGGGTTTGTAAATCATAATAAGTTTCTCACAAATTGGCCATAATATCCATCTAACCCTAGGAAGCTATAGATATATGTCACCGATGTTGGCCTTGGTCATCCCTCGATTGTATTTTTCTTGGATGGATCAATAGATATCACATTTCTTGTGATTATATGACCCAAGAATGAGACCTCCTTCAACCCAAACTCACACTTGATGTACTTTTCATATATTTTTTCCTTTCATAAGGTCTATAGTATTGTTCTTAGAAACTCCTCATGCTCCTCCTTGGTTTTGGAATATATTAGAATATCGTCTACAAAGACTACCAAAAATTTGTATAGGTAATCTCTAAAGACTCTATTCATCAAGTCCATGAATATTACTAGAGAATTAGTGATTCTGAATGTCATTAATATGAATTCATAGTGAATATACCTTGTACGAAAAGTAGTCTTGGGGATATCCTCCTTATTCACCCTTTCTTAGTAATATCCTGACCATAGATCCACCTTGGAGAAGTATTTTTGTCCACATAGTTGATTGAAAAAGTTATAAATTCATGGAAGAGGATACCCATTCCATTACATGATTGTGTTGAGCTCACGATAAACAATGTAAAGGCGCATTGACCCATTCTTCTTCTTGAAGAAGAGGACTGGTGCACCCCATGGTGAAGCACTTGGGCGTATAAACTCTTTATACATATTCTCTTGTAGTTGTTTCTTTATCTCCTAAATCTCCACAATAACCATTCTATATGGAGTCTTGTATATTGTAAATTACATAGGTATAATATCAATCAAGAATTAAACATCTCTTCTAGGAGGAAGACTAGGAAATTCCTTAGGAAACACTTCAGTGAATTCCCTCACAATAGGCATGTCTTGAAGGATGGTTTCTTCCGTATAATCAATCATTTGAGAAAGATAAGCATTATCATAGGGTAGTAATATCCACGCTTGATATGATGGTGCTAACAAAGATTCATCCTCCTCCATTCACTTGTATAGAATCGGGGGCCGATTCTCCATATGAAGAGTGATTTCCCTCTCCCGACAATTTATGTTGGCTCTTTATAGGGAAAGCCAATCCATGCCAAGAATTACATAAAATTCCATAAGAGGGAGTATGATGAGGTTCTTTGGGAAGTTTAATCCACAAATTGTGATATGGGAGGAGTTATGTTCTTAGGATGCAATGATTTCCCCTTTTTCCATTCTCATCGACTTCTCTACTTCCATGATTTGTGTTGGTATTGGTATTTTCCTACTAAACATTCGGGATATAAAAGAATTAATAGAACTGAAATCAAAAAGTATGTTCACTATTATTGAATGAATAACTAGGGTACCTGTCACCACATTGTTTTCAGTGTTCTCTTTGGTAGTAGTGATGGAAAAATCTCACCCTTGCTTCCTTAGACTTTGTTGGTTACCTCCAAAAACCCTTGTCTTAGAGCATTGGTTTGCAAAGTTCCATGGTTATTTGTAGTTGAAGCAATGAACAATGCGTTGAGGGTCGAAAGGAGCATTCATCTCCTCCATCACAGCATCAGGTTTTTCTTGTTGATAGTTAATGGCCAGGTTCCCTTCTCTTCCACACCTAAATAATTTCCTCACCCCCTTCAGGAAATTTCTAGGGTGTTTCTTTCCACACCTTTGGAAAGTGGGGTACAGGAATTTCTTAGCACCATTGGATTTAACAATAGAACTTCTAGAATTAAATTCCACCTTACGCTTCTTATCCCCATGATACCCCGGAGATTCTTAGATCTCCATTTCGACTTTGAGGGAACATCGGACAATTTGCTCATAGCTATCGAAGTCACAGATCGTTAGGGCTTTCTGCAAGCCAGGTTTTAGGCACTTAAGAAGTTATCAACCTTGAATTCGGGGTTAATGACAAAGCTGGAGGTGTATCATGAAATCCTTATAATGTTTTCCTCATACGGTCCGATGGATTTGTCATCTTTTTGTGTGAGATTATGGAAGTCCCTTTCCATCTTAAGTTGGAGGGTGTGAGGAAAATATTTATAAAAAAAACAGAAATCATTCCATTCCAACATGTCGATTTCTTCCTCAGGCTTCATATTTTTTTATCAATTTCCACCATTCATCAACTTCACCCTTCATACCATACGAAGATATAAGAACCTTCTATTTTTCTGAACATTGAAGGATGGATAAGATCTTCTCAATGGAGTTGATACATTGTTCAGTGATTGAGAGATCAAATGATCCATTATAAGTAAGAGGCTATTGTATCATGAATATCTCGATTACGTCTTGTTATTTCTTAGGGGGAGTTTTATGTTCCTCTTGACCCATGTTTCTATTCAAAACTTGAGTTAACTAAGATAGTATCGTGACAAAGTCTGTGATCCCAGCTCCTATCAGATTGGGCATCTCATTAGAACAATCATCACATTGATTTTCACATCGGTGGTTATCTTGAGTCATCATATTACCAGTCATTGGTTATAATAAAAATAAAGTTAGGCATAACACGTAAAGGGGAATCCAATGATAAAAAGGGATAACTTATAAATTACATTTATTTCCTTAAATTATGAATTTATAGGCTTCAATCTATGTTATCCATGATCTACTTTCCAATATATATTCTTAGGGGCATTTTTTCATTCCCTTAATAATGGTTCATACTAAGCTTATTAATTTACCAAAGCATATCCCCCAAGATTGTCATAAACAGGAGTGCATCAAGGCCCATTTTCATGCACCAGTTCCCATTCGAATCTAGCGCAAACAAGTGTTTTTGGGATTTACCCCTAGATACATCTGTGCCAGAGCCACCTCTACTTATTCATATCTAGAAAGGGTGTATTTTCCTGATAAACCAATTACTCTGTACTAAAAAATATTTAGGGATGTTTTTATTATACTTAGTCTTATCCCTAAAGGCTTTAACTAGTCTTTTCTAATCCTAATCCCAAAAATAACTAAACCTATCCTCTGATACCAACTATAACAACCCTGCTCTTTATTAAACACTTAAATATGATTTATTACATAAAAAAACATAAGACAACTCTGAGGATCAATAGGTATAATGTATTGGGAAATTAGGAACATTACATAACAACTTATAACATAAAACACAACATATTTATTGAAAACATATTTTACATTACCACAACATTCCATCGTACTTTGCATTTTAAGGGGTAACATGAGGTCATGAATAAGAAAAGTGTGAGCTATAAAGCCTGGTAAGGGAGTAAAAAAGGCATAACATGAAGAATATAGTACATGTTAGGAAATAGGAATATCAATGGAGAATAAGAGAAACATGAACATAAAGTCATGATATAACATGATTATCATAACATGGAAATGTGGCAACAACATTTAACATGATATTAACATGAACCAAGGCTCATTTCACTTGGAGCATGAGAAAACCCTCATTTCACTTGAATTTTCATGATTAATCCCTAATGACACTTGAATTAACATGAGTAAAACCTCATTTAACTTGACATATCATGATATTAATCTTTACCCAATGCATTGGAGCACTATCAGGGAACACCCTTCTGAATCATTTCATTTCATGCATAAGTGTTCCACATAGATCATACAACATGGATTCATTAACCATAATAATTTATAACATGAATAAGAGATATGGAATAAATTAATGTAAGTCCTAAATCAACAATTACATGTGCATAATGTTTAATACCCTTGATAGATAAATGGGTATGGTATTCACTTCTATGATGATATTGGCATGGAAATTTGGGTGTAACTTCGGCAGCATAACGACAACAAATAGAAATCATAAAATGGGTTGATGAGATGTAAAGGGGTATCTTATAATTTATAAATGAAATGGATAGTAAAAGGGTCATGGAACATAATATCCTAAAATATGTAATGGAATTTAGATACATAATACAAAATAATTGCTTGAATGTAAATGAGGAGAGAGAAATCCCTTACATACATTCGGCATGGTAATGGGTGTACATCAGAGGAATTAATGATATATAAAGGGGTATATCATCATTAAAAAATAAATAAGAAAGTATAGGGGGGAGGTGTGAAATCATACCCCAACATTTTTAATTGAAAATAAAAGGGTATAACAAAATAAATAAATTTGGACAAAAATGAGAAAGGAAGAAATCGCTTACTTGGAAGTGTGATCCCAAAGTCTTGGGAGAGGCTTGAGATAGAATTATAGGGAGATTGAGGAACCTTAGGAGGATTATAGAGATATTAAGGAATAGTTTGGTCGATATCCAAGGGTTTTTAGTGAAGAGAATGGAAATTGAGTGGGTTTATATAGGAAATGGGAGGGAATTCTTTATTATTTAGGTTTTGGAGACTACACATTAAACTAATAAAAATGACAAACCATACCATTGTTTTTTCCCATAGTGTTTTCCAAAGTGGATTGAAAAACAATATTTTATAATTCCAATTTCTGAACATAATAAAACATTAGGATTTCTTATGTGGAGGTGAGTTAAACTCTCAAGGAAATCATTTCAAAATGATAAAATAGTTTATAAGTTTTGGAGAGTCCACTAAGGCTTTGTAAAATTAATCAAAAAAATCTAAAATCACATTATTTTTAAGTTAAAAAATATATTTTTCTAATATCCATTTTATAGTATTTTATTATATCACCATTTTTTCATTATGATGTCATAAAAAACATTATATATTTAAATGGTATTTAATTTTTACCTAAAAATTCAACTGTCTCATAAAATTATGAAAAAATCACCATTGGATAATTTTGGTGTTGTGAATTTAAAAATAATATTAATTTTATCTAAATAATTTTATAAATATGATAATTTTTACTCTTAAAATAAAAACCAACATTTATCAAAAATTCGTGGATTTTGACAAAAACAGCTTTCAAACCTTAATAAAAACTACAATTGTATTCATAAAACTTATATAATAATTTTTATTTAATAAAAAGTAATTTAGTAATAATATTTTTTAAAAATATTATTTAATCCAAAAATCTATTAATTCATTAAAATAGGTTTCTTATTGAATATTATCTAAAAATTATATTTGTGATTTAAAAACCATTTACAAAGTAACAATAATAAAATGAATGTATATTCTTTATACCAAAAAATTCACATAATCATAGTGTTAGGGTCATGTTACATAACAACTTATAACACACGCATAGTACCTAAGGGTAAGGTATGCGATGGTGATATTCTCTTGTGGTGGCTCGGATAACATCGCTCGGGTGTTAATCACTATCAACTTCCACTTCTCTCGTAGGTGATTCCATTCAAGCTAAAACTATTAAAGCTCGGCTTGGGATTTTTTAATAGCGAAGCCCAATGACAGTACCTCATTTATGAGCTCCAACAAATAGGCTTCATATGGAGAAATTCTATTGGATGAGTTCATCGCTTTCTTTGTCTGAGTAAATTGGATTTTTAAACCCCTATATTTATACTATTCATGTGATCACTATTCAATAGCTAGATTAGAAATGATAACTATTCTTAATGGAATTTTAAAATCCATAAAACCAATGAAGTTCATATATTATATATAACCATTTTACATAATAAGACATTTAATTAGATCAATAGAAATTTTCATTAATAAAATTTTGGGTCATTACATATTTGGATATTTATTTGGGAGTATTAAGGGATCATTTTCTATATGTAAAGATATCCAGATGTTAGCTCTAGATTCATGAGGTGAAATTCCTAGGTCACATGTTTTCTAAAAGATGCGTTTTAGTGGACCCAGAGAAGATTTGGGTTGTGATGTTATAAGAGATACCCAAGAACATATTCAAGATCTAGAGTTTCTTGGGATAAGTAGGATATTATAGGAATTTCATACAAGATTTATCTTCGATAGCATCTCCTTTGACAGCTCTGGCCTAGAAGGGTATGAAATTTTAATGGAGTGGGAAATTTGAGGAGTCCTCTGAGGAGTTTAAAGTGAAGTTGAATTCAAATTCTTTTTTGATCCTCCCAAAACCAGGCATAGGGCACATCATGTATTGTGATGACTCGGGTATGGGTTTGGGTGTGTGCTGATACAGGGAAGACTACATTATATCCTATGGATCACATCAATTGTTCCCTCATGAAAATAACTTACCCACCCATGAACTTGAATTGGTATTAGTGATTAATTATTTAAAAATGTTCTTGTAGATACCTGGTTTCTTCCATGCAAGACATTAAAATATTTCTAAATATATTTCTAGAGCTTAAAGCTAATACGACAGGTGATTTGGTTGCCCAGTGTGCTTGAAATTATTTTTAAAAAAATATTAAATATATTTTATATTGATTACGCATATTTAATTAAATAAAATAGTATAACTCTCAAATTTTTGATCGAACCAAAAATTGGAGACCGCATTTGGATCTGGAACGCCGTGTTTACCCTAGGCATGCCAAAAAAATGAATCGGTGTGGGATGTTCAAACCCCTTGCTCATTGGTGGTATTTTAAGTAGATTAAATTAATTAATTTATTTATTTGAACTAACTCCAAAAGTTATAAATGTGTTTTCATGGTAAACTACTCAGGGTTGGATCATAATCATTGTAATTTTCCAAGAGTGTGCATTCATTCTCCCTTTGGTGAATCAAGATTAATGATGAATAACCTATGGATCAAGGTGAATAGAATCTCAATGAATGAAATAAATTATTCCAATCACCATGTGGGCACATTCTTCAATAATTATTGATCCAAAATAGATCCAGGACTCATCTTTTGGTGTTTTACACCTTTTTATTAAATGTTTGAGTGGATTGATAATCATTCTTTGATCTGCGCTCCTCCCTGAAACCTTTTCATGTGCCAACATACTAAAAATTAATTTTTTTTATCAATGATTTCTAACCTATAATACATTTTCTAAGTCATTGGAAAATAAAACTTGTCCAAATACATTTAAAACATTGTTTCTGGTGCCTTTTTCCCAATGTTTATTAATTTTCTTCGCTGATGGAATCCCCATGGTTCTCTATTCAACAATTGATGGGTGACCTGATATCGATATGGTACCCAAATTCAAGTTAGATCGATGAAATGATGACGGTTTCATGATCAGATTTAAAATCAATGAAACAGATGCATATCTGATAGGATAATGAGTTCGGGAAGATCATTTTGTTTGACAAATCATGAGAAATCATCCGCAGAATATCTAAGGAGTGTGGTCCTATTTGGTAATTCAAAACTCGATTAAAGATCAGTTTCCGACCACTGGAGGGCTGGAAGTGGTAGATCCATGCTAGATCTAATGATCATGGGAATATTGGAGTCGAGATATATGGTTAAATGGGGTGAAATATCCAAATTTTCCACATAGATTCGAGATCTAGATATCTGTCAAAAACCCAACTACATGTCATGTAAAACTAAAAACACATGGCATGTATACTATTTCTGTGGTAGAAGATAGGGTTTTAGAACTTTAAGGATGACATGGAATGAAGTGATCCCTCATGTTCTATGTATACCTTCCCAGGATTTAAAACCCGTGTTCCAGGTCACACAGGTGGGGAATACATGTAAGAGAACATGGAAATGGGTTTGCCACATCGGTGGCATCCCATGTGGACCAACATGTCGTGTACCAAAGTACATGGAAACTGGGTCCGAGTACAAGAACATGGAGATAGGATGCATCTTTAGTGCAAGTTAGTTAGGAAATGACATGTAGTCCACCTATATCGCATGTTCTACTACATTGGGTGGAGCCATGTTCTATCACGGGACAAGGTCAGGCTATAGAGTGGGAACACACACCTTGCAGGTCCCCTCACACACTATTTTCCCATTGATCTCTTCCAAGAAATATTCCAATATTCATATCTCCTACGATTAAACTTGGATTTTGAACTAAAATTAGCCTATCTTGAGTTTTTTTTAATGTAGAATGAGATTGTTCCCTTGGAAGTGGCTTTCAAGGTACGATGTGAAATTTTACTAGTTTTCCATTCATTGAGGTGACACCTTATGACAACAATGACCATATAGAATCACAAGAGCATTATGTTAAAAAACCTCTAGCAGGGCTGGGAAGTGGAATTATTTGATGATCATTCTAAGTCACCCTCCAATAGGACTGGGTAGTGGATTTCCTCAACATTCCTAGATTACCCACTAGTAGGGCTGGTAGGTGGTGTTCCCCGATGACATATTCCAGGCGTGACTCTCTAGTAGGGATGGGCAGTCAATTTCCTGGATGAGAACCTCCAGGTGTCACCCTCCAAAAGGGATGGGTAGTGGAGTTCCCTGATGACTTACCAGGCATAACCCTCTAGTAGGGATGGGAAGTGGAGTTCCCTGATGACATTATCGAGTGTAACCCTTTATCCATGCTAGGTAGTGGAGTTACTAATTGATAATTAGAGTGATAATATCCTATCACAATAGGGTATGGGATCCTTACCTTAATCTTTTAGCCCCTCAACTATGAGTCATAGTGATGAGATGTGGTTGGACGTGGATTTGGACTCATGAGGAAGAGGGATGCTTTCCCCAACAAGATGTGTTTTTGGGACATGACCTAAAATCGTGCATGGGAGTTAGTGCATCCCAAAGAGGATAGTGTTAAGGCATGGTTATTGATTCCATTAAACATAAGTTTTCAGGGAATAAACATGAGGATCTTGGAATCATAGATGGACTTCTCTTGGAACTGTTGTCTAAGTAGTGAGATAGAGATCCCCTTACACTCTTTTTTTTTATTCTTTTAATGAGAATATATATATTATTTCTTCTGGATTCACTCTATATATTTGAATAATCCCCTTAAAAGAGAGGTGAAGACATGTGGGGTATTCCACATGCTTTCCATGTCTATCTTCTCATGGTTTTATGAGTCTACTCTCTAGATATAGGTTTTGAAGGATCAATAGGTATTCCATCTACTCACCGTGTTTGTCCCAATAAGCTTGGATGATTTTACTGTCACTCTCTTGTTGGGTTAAGTTGTACATTTTCACTTTACCCTGTTCTATCTACTATTTTACTCTTCAATTGTATATCTTACTGCTCTCACTTTACTCTTTAAAGGATTTATATTGGGTATGTATATACTCACCCCTACATGTGATTCTCCCCCATGTGTCGTGTCTTTTGAAGATGGAGGATAGGTTGACTGTGACTATAGAGGAGCTTAGTGACACTGGGTTCTTGGACTGCGTAAGGTGGTCATAGCTTGGGACTCAGGAGTGAGGTTCTACTTCAGCTATTTTTTTTTCTGATTTTTTCATCTTGGGACATATTTCTAGTTTGGGTATGTATTTTTTTAACTTTTAATTTTTGGTATATACTACCGTACTTTTGTATTGTCTAGAGGTTCATGCATTTTTTGTTTACTTTATAGTAGTTTTTCATATTTTCTTTTTTCCCTCTACACTTTTTCATTGAGTTGGTTTTGTGTGTGTGTATAGGTTCTTAGGATAATTCATCCCCAAGTTAGTTGTTCCTAAAACGCTTGTCACCACCCCCTAACCTATAGAGGTGGGATTGGGACAGTTGTGACACAAGCACCGACATGGTTCGGGTCATGAATGATTAGTATGAGAGTAAGTACATTCATTGGGATGTTATTCATATGTTTCCCCTTAACCGGATTGGTTTAGTTTAGGGTAATAGTTTCAAAGTGTCTCGAGTGTGAATCTCAGGCCAGGGAGTCCAGTGATGGTGTGGGCGGCTGATGTATCCATTCACCAGGACCTTAACTACCTTCTTGTCGACTCGGCATACTGAAACATTTATTGTGGGGATCAATGGTACATGTGTCATATAGGATTCAAGTCTTTTATTGTACTTATTATGTCATCTCCCCATTATTATATATATATATATTCAGCATACCATGGTTCTCCTTGATAACTATTAGGATACCTCCGCGACGAAAACCATCCATGATACCAAATCTGGTTTGTGACGACGACCTGATCAGCGATGAGGCCTCAGTTCAAGGTACGTCCTGCAATCCCCTTACTCCAAGTGGGAAAGTAGAAGAACCTACACCTATTGAGTATCATATCATCCTAGTAGATTAGGATAAGGATGTGCATAGGCTGAGTTCACTCCATGAGTTCCATCAGCAGAGACCGCTGATGTTCTACGGAGAGCCAGATCCTCAAGCAGTAGAGGATTGTCCAGATTTGGTGGTCTGTTTCTTTAGGCTTATTCAAACCTTGATGGATCAAATAATGTCTTTATTAAATATCATTTTTCAAGGAGTAGTTGGGCATTGGTTGAGTTTAGTTACACATATTCATGATAAGTCGACACTCCCAAGGGATGACTTCCAACAGTTGTTACATAAGGAGTATTTCCCCTCCATCTTACACTTAGTTTAGATCCACAAGATTTTGGAATTACAGTATGGAGGTATGATGGTGGTATAGTATGTTTCTAGGTTCACTAACCTTATTTGGTACTCTCTCAACATGATTTGGGATGGATACTTCCGAGCATGTAATTTTGAGTAAGGACTCCGCATAGAAATTCATGCTAGCATTGTACCCTTGTTCATTCCCACCTATGATGGGATGTTGGAGTGGAAACTAGTCATAGAGATATTTCTATCTGATGGAGACTAGGTAGAAGTATTTGGAAGTGGTTTCAACAAATCTAAGTCATTTGCAGAACCAGGTTGGCGCTAGAGATCTTGGAATAGGAGACCCTTCCGTGAGTAGGCTTAGACACATGGATGTATGGGGGAAAGAAAGTATAGAGGACCAAAGCATCCCAAAAAGGGTAAGTTATTTACTTGTTATGGGAGAGGTCACATGGCATGTCACTTACCAACCAAGCATACTATGTAACCTAGGTAGATAGCTATTGGACCACCATGGAAGAGGCATCATCATGATCAAGGACCTCCTAGGTGTGGATAGGGTGGTCCCTAGGGATATAGAGCTGGAAGAGGATAAATATAATCTATAGATGGAGGATGGTGTTATGATATCCTTCTACCACCACCATCAAGTGGCCCACTTCAGGATTACGGAGATGGGGGATGTGGCAATGGAAAGCTGCATGCTTTGGATGTATATGATCATGTAGTGCACTAGATGATTCAAGGTATGATATTTGTTTATTCTACTCTTTCCTATATATTAGTATAAATAGGTTTGATTCATTATTCTATTTTGATACTTCTGGTGTGGGATCTAGATCTCCCAGTAGAGGCACTGGCACAACAGCTTTGTCATTGAGGTTCCTATAGAGAACTATTCTTATGTATCTTTCATCTACCAGTAGTGTGATCTATCTATTAGTGTATATAGGTTAGTGTGTGACCTCTTGTTCATAAATATGAAAACTTATGAAATCATCTTGGGTATGGATTTTCCTTCCATGGTCCAATCCCAAATTGATGATCACCATAGAAAAGTCAGATGCCTATGAACTAATGAGACAAGATTCTCCTTTTCCAGTGAGAGAGATATCATGAAGTAATAGGTAGATTCTATGACGAGGTTGAAGACTATCACCCATAAATTTTAAATTAAGACCCTTGATGCAGCAATATTTTCTAGAATCTAGGTTCCTTCAGTTGTGGAGGATTATATGGACGTATTCCCAAAGAACATTCAAGGACTACCTATGAGGTAAGAGATGGATTTTTTACATTGACTTGCAACCAAGGACCACCCTCATATATTTTTCATCATATCAAATTTCACCTACCAAACTTTGAGAGTTACGGTTGTAGTTGTAGGACCTTCATGAAAAACTTTCATCAGACCTAGTGTGTCCCCCTTGGCAGATCTAGTTATATTCATGAAAAGGTGGACAGGAGCTTAAAACTTTTCATATATTATCATCATCAGAACCAGGCCATGATTAATACAAATTACACATTATCGAATATTGATAGCCTATTTTATTAGTTTTTAGGTGTGATATGGTTCTCTAAGATCAATCTCAAGTTCAGATACCACCAGTTGCAGGTTCCCAAGGATGATATTTCAAAGATAGAATTTTGATATCGCTATAGACACTTCGGGTTCCTAGTTATGCCCTTTAGTGTGAAAACATCTCTCTAAGTGTTTATGTATTTGATTAACCAAGTATTTCATCCACACTGGGACCATTTTTTGTTGTCTTTATTAAATACATACTTTTCTACTCTACAGTAGAAGAGCAGCATGTAGAGCACCTGAGGATGGTTATTGATTTTCTTTGAGGGCACTAGATTTACAGAAATCTCTCAAAGTTCCAGTTATAGATACATGAGGTTCACTTTTTGAGGAATATCATTTCCAAGAAAGGTTTATCCATTAATATAGAAATGATCAAAGTAGATCTTACTTGGGATCCACCCAAGAATGTGTCAGAGGTGTATAGCTTTCTTGGATTGGAGGGGTACTACAGGAGGTTTGTGGAATACTTATCCATAATCCCATCCCCTATGACCACCCTAACATGGAAGTGACAGCCATTTACCTAGTATGAGTAGTGACAGATGTACTTTGATGAGTTTATGCTGAGGATGATGAGTTATCCAGTTTTAATACTACCATAGGAAGGCATTGAGTTTGTAGTGTATTTTTATGCCTAAGGGGTTGGGTTTGGTTATGTACTGATGTAGTTGTAGACAAGTATCTTATACGGGTCAAGGTAGTTAAGACCCCATGAAAATTACTATGAACCTCATGACCTAGAGATGGAAGTAGTGTTCTTCACCTTGAGAATGTAGAGACACTGCCTTTGTGAAGAGCGCTTTGTGGTTTACTCAGATCATCAAGGTCTCAAGTACATATTCACTCAGAGAGACCTGAACTTGAGACAATAACACTTTTTTGAGTTTCTATAGGACTCTAACTTTGAGATATTCTATAATTCATGGAAGGGAAACATTATAGCATGTTCCCTTAGCAGGAAGCCCCAGAATCTCCTAGTGTAGGAATTCTTGGAGCAATTATCTTCCCTACAACTGACCCTGGTAGAGTATGAGGGTATAGCTTTTCTTCAGTCGAGGGTGTTGAATCCTTTTCTTCTAAATTGTGTGAGGGATTATCAGGTGGGAGAAATCGAATGTGAGGACTTACATGATTAGATATCCATAGGCAATGCACTAGATGGATATTTTGAAGAAGGAAATCATGTCATCGTGTTCTAGGGGAAAATGGGGTTCCAATCGCAATGCGGTATGCGGGAGTTCCACACTTCTCTCCTAGCAATACATCCCAGCGTGGAAAAGATGTATAGAGAAATTCAATGGAAATTTTGGTCCCCAAGCATGAGATGAAGAGTATATGAGTTTATCTCATGGTGAATCACCTGTTAGCAGGTGAAAGATGAGAACCATGTTCTTGCAGGTTTGTTGCAGCCTCTTGAGATCAAGGAGTGGAAATGGGATTGAATATCCCTGGACTTCATCATAGGGATTCCATGAAAATAGAAGGTCCATGACGCCATCTAGGTGATATTAGACTGATTCAAGAAGATTTCACACTTCATTTCTATCAAATAGAAATGTTTGACGGAGGTTTTGGGGCAGTTGTACATATGAGATATCATTTGACATCATGAGATACCCTGGATGATCGTCTCCAATCTTGATGCCCAGTTTACATCATGATTGTGGAGAGGCCTGCAAAATTAATTCAATCCCTATATGAAGATGAGTACATCCTTTCACCCCCTAGATCGATGGGAATACTGAGCACACTAACCAGGTGTTGGAGGATATGCTAAGGGATTGTGAGTTATACTTAAAGAGGATCTTGGAGGATCACTTGCCCTTGTAAGAGTTTGTGTACCACAATAGCTACCACTATCCCATCATCATGAAACTTTTTGAGGCCCAATATGGGAGACCCTGAAGGTCACGCTTATGTTTTATAGAGTTCTTCAAGTTATCTCTTATGGTCCCAAAGTTGGTGTAAGTGAAAATGGAGAAAGTCAATTTCATCCATGAGAGGATGAGGATGGCCCAAAGTAGAAAAAAATCCTATACATATCATTTTCATAGGACTTTGATGTTCGAGCAGGGAGACCACAATTTCTTAAGATTCTCCCCACGATGAGTAAAGCAGAGGTTAGACCGAGGACGAAAGCTACCGTGATGTTCATTGGTCCATTCAATATCATTCAGAGGGTTGGTATGGTTTCTTACAGCTTTACACTACCCCCGAATCTTGATCAGGTGCACGATATCTTCCACATATCACTGCTGTGGAGATACACCCATATCCTCATACACGTCATTGATTGGGGAAAGCTCTACATCATGGATAGATCCACCTTTGTAGAGAACCTAGTGGAGATCGAGGAACTACAAGATAAGACCTCGCGGTGTATGAACCATACCTTTTTTTGTGATGTGGTGGCACAGAACCATGTTGGAGAGTTCCTGGGAGCAGGAGAGTTACATGCGGTCTTGGTATCTTGAGTTTTTTCTTAGTTTTTATTTTTAGGGATGAAATTCTTGAATGAGTGAATAATGTAGATACCCATTGTTTTCTTTTAAGACTCTAAAATATTTATAAATATATTTCCAGGGCTTGGAATTGATATGGTGTGCGATTCAGAGGTCCAGTGGGCTCAGAATTTATTTTATAAATATATTAAATATATTTTATATTGTCCACACATAGTTAATTAAAAAATAGGATAACTCTAAAATAGTTGATCAGGTCAAAAATTTGATACCATAGTTGGGTTTGGAACATTGTTTTTACCCTAGGTGAAACATAAAATTATTCAGTGTGGGACATTCAGACCGCTCACTCATTGGTGGTATGTTAAGTATATTAAATTAATTTATTAATTTAATTACTTTATTTATTTGAAATAACTCGAAAAGTTATAAATGTGTCACCATGAAAAACTACCCAGTTTTGGATCATAATCTTGGGGGTTTCCCAATAATTACACTTCCTTATCATCCCATTCGGGAATCATGACGAATGACGATGAACCTATGGATCAAGGAGAATCAAAGCATAAAAAATGCAACAACTTCTTCCAATTGTTTCATAGGCATGTTCTTCACCCACAATAGATCCAAAACAGAGGTATGACCTAGATTTTAGTGTTTTACACCTTCTTATTAAATTTTTGAGTTGATTGATAATAATTATTCGATTTTCACCTCTCCCTACAACCTTTTCATATGCCAAAATTCTGAAATTTAATTTCTTATCAATTGTTTCTGACCCAGAATCCATGTTCTAAGTTTTTGGACAAGAATTATTTTCCAATGACATTTAAAACTTTGTTTTTTGTTATTTTCTCCAAAATTTTCTTCATGTTATTCACTGATAAAATCCCCATAGTTCCTAGTTTGATAATTTTTAGGAGACCAAAGCTCGATTGGGTACCCATATTTGTGGAAGATCGATGAAATGATGACAATTTCATGGGTAGAGTTTGGATCGATGAAATGGTTGTATATCAGGAAGGATTATGAGTTCTAGAAGATTTTTTTGTTGAACAGATCATGAAAAATCAAGCATCAAAGATCCAAGGCATGAAATGGCATTTAGGATTTCCCAACTCGATCATAGATCAGTTTCTGACCACTAGAAAGCTAGAAATAATAGATATAGACTAGATTTAATGTTCCTGGATATATTAGAGGTGAGATCTATAGAGAAATGGGGTGAAATGACTAGATCTACCATGAAGATTGAGGATCTTGATATCTTTCAAAAACCAGACTACACAGCATGTAAAACTAAGAAAACACGGCATGTATCCCCGTTCCATAAAGGTGACTAGGGTTTGATAAAGTTTAGGATGACACGACATGTAGTGTTCCTTCAAACTCCATGTATACCTTCCCCGGTTAGAAGACTCGTGTAATAGGTCACACAGGTGGGGACTCCATGTAAGATAACCAGACATAGGTTGGAAACAATGGTGGAATTCCATGTGGAACAACACACAATGTACCAAATATGTGGACACCGGGTTTCAGTACATCTATATAACCACAGGACACGACTCCAATCTCGGTTAGTTAGGAAACAATGTGTAGTCCACCTACATGGTGTGTTCTACTACATTGGGTGGAATCTTGTGTCATCTAAGGACAAACCAAGCTATGGAGTAAAACCACACTCCATGTGGGTCCCCTCACAAGTCATTATCCCCTTGATATATTCTAATAAATCATTGAAAATTTATATCTCCTTCATTTGAACTCAAATTTTGGTCTACAAGTAGCCTATCCTGAGTTTTTTCTACATAGAACGTGATGGTTCCTTCAGAAGTGGCCTTTGAGATATGATGTGAAATTTTCTGGGTTTGGAACATGCCGAGGTGACACCCTATAATGATATACATCCTACAGAATCACCATATAAATTCTAGTGTATCTTTTTAGGAGGGCTAGGGATTGGAGTTCTCTGATGATAGTATTGAGCATACTCTCTAGCAGGGCAGGGAAATTTCGTTCTCTGATGATCTTTCTGAGTTACCCTCTAGTAGGACTGGGTGGTGAAGTTCCTAAACATTCTAGGCGTACCCTCTAGTAGGGATGGGTAGTGTCATTCCCTGATGATATCTTCCAGGTGTAACCCTCTATTAGGGCTAGGCGGTGGAATTATCTGATGACTTTCTAGGCCTAACCCCCTATTAGGGTTCGGTAGTGGAGTTCCTCGATGAAAACTTCCAGATGTAACCGCCAAGTAGGGTTGGGTAGTGGAGTTACCTAGTGACTTATCAAGCATAACCCTCTTGCAGGGCTGGGCAGTGGAGTTCTCCAATGACATTCCTGAGTGTAACCCTCTAGATATGTTGGGTAGTGGAGTTCCTTAGTGACTATGAGAGTGGGACCCTCCTATTGTACAAGGTCATGAAATCCATTCCTAAAACTTATAGCCCCTCAACTATGTATCACAGTGACAAGACATGATTTTAAATGTCTTTGGACTCTTGAGTAAGATGGATGTTTTCCCTACTGAGATACCCTTTTGTGACACAACCTAAATCTATGAGGTCGAGTCAATCCCCAACAAATCAGATAGTGTCAAGGTAAGGAGATTGAGTCCCTTAGACTTATGTATTTAGGTCAGACACATGAGGTGTTGGAAATCTTAGATGGACTTCTCTTGGAGTTGTGGGATAATCTTCTTATTGGGTTGAGCTATGAGATGGATATCCCCTTAATCTCTCATTTAGTCTTCTTTGACGTAGAATATACATATATTATTTCTTTTGAATTCACCCCTTGGATTTGGATACTCTCCTTCAAGGATAAGCGAATATGTGTGGTTTATTCCACGTTTTTTCCATATCTATCTTCTCATGGTTGGATGAGTATACTCTCCAACTATAGTTGGAAAAGGCTCAATGGGTAGATCATCTACTCACCCTGTTTATCCTTATGTGCTTGGAAGAACATAATTTCACTATATTGTTGGGTTGAGCTATACTCTTTCAATGTACCTTGTTATATAAACTATTTTCATCTTCAATTGTATCTTTTTTTCTCCCCCTTAACCCTTTCATGGAATTCTACTAGTATGTACATACTCACACCTATATAGGCCTTTCCCACATGTGTTGTGTCTTTTTCAGACGGAAGACAGATCGACCGTGACTAAAAAGGAGATTAGGGATACTGGGTTCTTAGACCCTGTATGGTGTTCATAGCTTGTGATTCAGGAGAAGGGCTCTCCTTCAACTTTTTATTTTTCTAGTTTTGTCAGGTTGGGATATATTTTTCCTTTGGTCATGTATGTTTTCCTTTTTCCTTTCTAGTATACACTACCATACTTTTTACTTTCTGTAGTTTTATACATGTTTGATTTACTTTATATAAGTGTTTAATCTTTTCTTATTTCCCTTTACACTTTTTTATTGAGTTGGTTATGTGAATATATGTATAGTTTCTTAGGAAAAGGCATCCCTAGATTAGTTGTTCCATCAACACTTTTCACCACCCCATGTCCAATGGATACGGGCTTAGGGTAGTTATGGCTCAAGCCCCGGCATGGTTAAGGTTATGATAGTGATGCAAATACCTATATAGAGAGAAGTTTTCAATATAATCTAATCATAAAAGTCTGAAATATATCATTACCCAATGGGGTCTAAATCTTAAATAGAGGCAAGGATTAAAGTACCTTCAGAATTTTGATTTTAATATGGCATACACTCCAATAAAGGGAAAATTCTTGGTTGATACATAGAGATGGAAAATTATGACTCATGTGCTGAATGAGCCTATGGAGGAATGTGGACCAATGATTTTGTTCATTAGGATTCATTTGTAAGTAGAATCGGATGATTAGTGGGTAGTTTTAACTAGTTTGTAGGTCGCATCCTCTCTTGATGATCAAGATTTACAAAGGATAAAATCAAACCATAACTATAAATGTATTAGAGGAATTGTAAATTTTGGTGAAACCTCAAGATATTTGTCTTGATCTCTCAATGAAATTCCATTTTTTCAGAATTGGTTGGTAGTTCCCTTGGAATTGAGGCTAGAGGTGATGTATGGTGGTCATCGCTCTAGTCGGCTCATTCACTCGGGTCCTACCAAAATTTTATATGATCTAAAACATCGATATTGGTGGATTGTCATGAAATGAAAATTTGTTGATTTTATATACCAGTGACTCACTTATCAGAGAATCAAATTTGATCACTAGAATCCAATTGTATTTTTCTAGTCTATTTCTATCCTGATACAGAAATGGGATGATATCTCTATGGATTTTTTTTATCAAATTTACATGGTCTCTTAGAAATATGATTATATATGTGTAATTACTGAATGATTAAATAAATTAGTCCATTTTATTCCTATTAATTAGTCAAAAAGTAGTGAATCTTAGAATCCTTTATATATAAAAGGTTGTTTGGAATCACGGTGTTTATTTAGAAATCAATTTGGATTAAGACCCATTCTTAATGTCCCTTTTTTGGAAGAAATTTTAGGCTGGTTTGGGATCCCAATTAAAATTGAGAATGAACTATCATTTATATATCCATTCCCATATGGAATTGTCTATCCAAACTCTTGAGGGTATGCTTTGATCTTGTATCCTTGACTTTGGTGTCTCATTGGAGTGGAATTTTTCTTTGGATGAGTTCTCCTATAATAGCAGCTACCAAGCCTCAATAAAAATTTCTATTCAAGGCCCTATACGGATGGTTTTTTTGGTCCCCTCTGTATTAGTCTGAGCTGGGAAAGCACTTATTATTGGGACTGAGTATCATTCATGAGAAAAAAATAAAGGTTTAGCTAATTCAAAAATGGGTAGTGATGACCAAGAGTTTTCATAAATCTTATGTTTACCATCATCTTCATACATTGGAGTTTGATGTAGGTGATTAGGTGTTTCTTAAATCCTCTATTTAGTTAGGGCATCATCATTTGGGAAGGAAATGAAAGTTGATGTCATGTTACATTGAACCCTTCGTGATCACATGGCATCTTGGGATGATTGAATACGTTTTGGCCTTATAAGGCCAT
Source organism: Viscum album (assembly GCA_963277665.1). Classification (NCBI taxonomy): domain Eukaryota; kingdom Viridiplantae; phylum Streptophyta; class Magnoliopsida; order Santalales; family Viscaceae; genus Viscum; species Viscum album. The sequence continues at coordinate 131,594,560 of OY728163.1, forward strand.
ATGACCTCTATACAGGATGTACTCCATGTCTCCAAACTTATGAAGTATCACCTATATCCATACCATATTATGGAATGGGATGTTTTAGATTTTGTTCTTGATACCTCTGTAGTTAAGAAGCTTGTTCTCATTCTAGATTTCCAGGTCTAGATATTTTGAGGTAAATTGATTCCTTTTGTCCATGTGTTATGGAAACATGGGTATGATGGCCATGATAATTGGGAGTGGGAAGCCTTGGTTAAAGGTAAGTGGAATCATATTTTTGTAGAAGTATGACCTTGAGGAATTTTTTTAGTGTAGAAAGTAGCATGGTGGGGAGAATTATTACACCGATTAGGTCACTAGTATGTAATTATTTGTATGTTTACTATATTTTAATTTTTTTTAGTTTTTTAGAGTTATAGGTTAAAAATTGAAAATTTTGAGAAACCATCATTGGGTTAACTGTTAGTACTAATTGTGTGGCTCACCATGAAACTAGGTGACAGGGGACTAATTTTGTTTTTCATAGTTTCGGTATGGTTTTTTCAGCCATGTAGAACCACCTAGGTTATTTTGTGACTTGATCTATGCATTCAATTTTCCTCGCATGGTTGGTTCACGGTTAGTAAAATCATGCATCCTAACCCTGTGAGCCTTCCTATTTTGTTAAAAATATGGTTTTATATTTATGCCCCTTCCTGATTTTTTTAACCTCTCTACCCCTTATTTTTCCACCCGTTTTCCAAATGTATCTCTATTCATGGAATCTCCTCCCCTTTAAATTTTGGTGTGACTAATCTTTGGTTTTTTTGGATTCCCTCATGGTCAGTCTAGTTTCTCTTTGATTTATCCCTTCTTTTTATTCTTATTCCATTTTGTTCCATTCCTCTATTGTTTGTATAACCTTATTGGTGATGCAGGGTTAAACCTAAGGCTGGAATTGGGGTTTCATGGTTTTATTTGTATTTTAGTTTGGAAAAGACCCATCTTATTCCCTATTTATGGTATTTTTCGAACACATCAATGTTTTATCTCTTTTGATGTAGGTGTCTCTATATATATTGAAATTGTCTTTGGTATACCTTAATTATTGTATTTATTTTCTTTGGATTTGTGGTTATTCTGTACTTGAATTAATTTATCGAGGGTTTTTATTCTTTTTTATCATTTTAATTGGATTTCATTGGAAAATTGGTGATCTCTCAGGGTTTCTCTATTTTAAAATTTCTTATTGTCTATAAGTATTTGATAAAATGTTTTCAAGAAAATTTTTAGTTAGAAAATATATTTTCGAGGACCTTTTGAAAGGGGGAATTTAATGAAATGTGATTTATTGATTACTGTATTGATTATTTGATTGAATGAGATTGTGGGTTGCACATGGGTGACCTTGGGTGTGTAGTTTTAGGATGGGTGTTGTGTAATATCTCTTACCAACCCATTGTCTTGGTTTGGGATATAGGTTAAACTAACCTTAATTAACATACTCAAGACACCAAAGGTCAGAAATAAATCCCAACAGAATATTAAAATGTTGGGGGATGATTTTACCTAAAGAAAAAAATATAACCTTCCAGGATAAAATATAAATAATTGAACCAACTCTATGATGCATGATTATAAATATCCCAACACAAATGTAAACCAATAAAACAATAATATCATAGTAATAGTATCAAAGTATAAAATATGACTTAAGAAAACCAAAGGATGTCTCGATGAAACAACACTAATGTGGTATCACTCTAATGACTCAAAAAGAGAAACTCTAAGTTCCAACTCTATTCTAATGAACTAGCATCAAGATGCTCCACTAGAGAAGTGAAAGACCTTTCCTTTACTTGTATCATAAAGAATAACATCTGTATATACACTAAATTTCACATACATGGGGTTAGTAATCATGCCCAGTATGATTTCCCCAGGATACATCCCAACTCACACCATCAATAAAAGAAGATGTTTTCTCACTATTCAAAATATAGTATATAACTAATAGAGGAGAATTATAATAGTTTACCAATTTAAAACATTTCAATTTTAGAGTAGAAACAATTATAAAATCATCATTTATCTTTTTATTCCAATTGGAATACCCAAATATCATCCATTTCTCACACACACATGCATTCTATATGATATTCCCATACTCAAAAGATGTTACTCTCTGATTTACAAAGTCATAACAAGGTGACCAATCTTTAAGTTCCTTCAGTATGGCCCCATGACCCTTATTCAGGGTCGCATCTAATGAAAATTAACTCACACCAACCATGCATGCCAAGTTATCATGCCAATTAAATTAAATTAAAACAATTATACTTTTTAAAAATTTAATCAAACAACTTTATTATGTTAACCAAAACCATAATATTAAAACTATAAACCAAAGTAGTTTTCCAAAAACCATTCAATTTCCAAAATTCCAAAATTATCAAGAAAATGGGTTTCCAAAATTATGTCAAAAACATTTCCTTTTAAATCCAAACAATTTAATTTAAATATACAATCCTTCTAGTTATAGAATAGTGGATAAGACAAAGAATCAACTTACCTCACAACGGGTTATGAAAACAAGAAACGACACCAATAAACCTCTAGATTAGGGCTTGAGACTCCATCACTTTAATATATCCAACCAATATCTCATAAAACACAAAATAGATCATAGATATATCCATAACATATTATATCGAATGATTCAAATGAGAGAAGATGAGGAGATCCAAAGATAAAGGGATAAATTAGACACATGTAGATGATTCTAGAGATCCAATGTACTTAGATCCATTAAAACCATCTTTATGATCAAAAGGAATTACCTATAATTCTTATGAGAGGAGAAGAGTTAAAGATACTTAGAATAGATATGAAAATGAGTTTTTTGGGGATAAAAATAAAGTTAAAATCTAATTTTAAAATCATTAAAAGCTTTCCACTAATATAGGCCTTGTGGTTTGGGAAATAGTGTGTTGATTATGTGCATGCTACTATCTCCAAAACACCACCTCACACAATTGGTTTCTACAATTTAAAAAATTGTATGTCAACTATGTTTTTTCCTCTACCTTCACATTCATAGTTTACCTAGGGAACCCACACAATTTAGAAAAACTGCATGATAATCATGTGCAGCCTCATATTCTCCCAATTCTGTCACACAGTTTCTTAGAGGAAACCACATGACTTACCCTAACCATGATCAAAATGTTCAACCTTAAAAACATTTCCAAAATATTCTAGAACCATCTAGGAACTCCTCTAACTCAGCCCAAATATTATATAACTTCAAAATACATAATAAAAGGGTAATGTTTCTAAATTTAGGGGTCTTATATTCTTTCTACCATTATGATTTTCATCATCAAATTGATTGATATTTAATGTGATTTGGAAAATTCTAGGCTATTAATCCAATATAAAGTCTTCTTATTCCTAGACTCTTCCTAAATATATCCATGCTACCATAAAAATCACACTAAATAGATACTCTTTCCATGTAACATTTTATTTTATCTATCCACAATTTTTATTGGCATGTCTATCAATGTAGAATCTAGTGAAATATCAATGAGATCCCATTGAATCACATGGTTAGGATCAGTGTGATACTTCTTTAATTACAATACATGAAATAAATTATATACGGATCTTAATCATGGTGATAAATCAAACTAATAATCCACATCACAAATCTTTTCTAGTATTTCAAAAGGGCTGATGTACTAAGGTGAAAATTTACCTTTATTTCCCAAACATCGATGCCCTAGCCTCTTAGATACTTTCAAGAACACATAATCTCTCAAGTAAAATAATAACAGTCAATGATGAACAACCATATAAGATTTTTTTATTCTTATTCATCACTATATTTTTCTTAATCATTTTAATTTTATCATTTATCTCTTAAATAAGGATAGGTCCCAATAATTAAGCTTCTTCAGTCTTTACCCAACAAAGTGGATACTAATAATGACAACCATAAAATTCTTTAAAATGATCCATATATATTGAGTATGGATAGTTTTTATTATATGAGAAATCCACTAATATAATATGATCTCCCCATGATCTTTAAGAACCTGGATATTCATTTTAGGTACGCCTTTCCTTTTTCTGGAGTTTTTAAAAAAATTCGAGTTTCTGGAAAATTTCGAAGTACACACCATGTACTTTCTGAGTACACACCGTGTACTCTTCTCTGGCTCGAAGCCATGTGCTGGCCATGTCCGGGCCACACACACGGTGTGTAGGGGTGACGTGGAGGCCGATTTTGGCGGAGTATGGAAAAACCTAGTACACGTCATGTACTCTAAAAGTACACACCATGTACTTTTCTTTTTTTCACTAAACGCATCGGGGTTGCGCCTGATGGACATAACACACCCCTTCTCCAGGTTCTTCATCCGAGAGTGACCCATATGGCTGGATATTCCCCGAGCCCCCGCCTCTACGTCCGTTCTACGATTCGAGCATGGTCGATTGCATTGGAAGCGCAGCGGTGAGTTCTCCCTTCTTCTTGAGCCTTGTTTTCCAATTCTTCATCCTTCTCAAGTTATATAAGGTTGAAAGTTTTGTACGTTTTCTCAGATCTATGACGTTCTAGGGAGAATCAGTCGTCGTGGTTCAAGTATATTGATCCCCTAGCATCAAGGTAGGTGGTTTGTGCCTTTCTGTAGAAATTCGATGAGTATTTTGTGCAAATTCCACTAATACCCTTGAACGGGGTATTGTGTGCTCTTTTTTTGCCCCTATTGTTTTCCTTCTTTGCTTGATTGCTTGAGTAGATGTATTCACCTATTTATATGGTAGTTTTTACAGTACTCTGGATGTTTACCATGCTCATTTTTCTTGTTTGGCGTTTTTCTGGTTGCCATGCCTAGATATAGGATAGTGGAACTGTTGCTTTGTTATGCTATTGGGACTTAGAATGATATCCAAGTAGCTTTGAGGATTACTTGGACATTATACATGCGTTGATCATGTTAGTTTCACAGAAGACTATGAGAACCTAGTGTAGTAGACAATAGGGAGAATAGACATAAGGGTTTCTCCATAGTGTCTTTTAATACGATGCGAGACCATAGGGTGAATTGACGATGAGTTCTTCCTCAGAGAGTTTGTAGTTCCTCGACATGGGCCATAGGGGGAATGAGATGTTGAGTGCTTCCCCAGAGATCCTTTACCACGATACGAGACTATAGGGGGAATTGACGGTGAGTACTTCTACAGAGAGTCTATTCTTATCTGAACTAGAGGGGTGAGACTGTGTGTGCCTCCTAGAGGCTTTCTAGTACTTGTAGGTTGAACCATAGGGGTTAGGCTTTGAGAGCTACCCAGAGGGATACCTATTTTCCACTTTTTGTTGGTTGTTACTTGCGTACTTTATATTCTAGAACTGTAGATTGTAGCTGTTGTGTGCTTTCTATTTACAGCTTTTTGAACTTTTACTTGCCTTGTATTCATGGACTATTAGGCACCGATCTTTGGGTGATTTCCTATTGGGATCGTATCTCACACCCTGTTTGGTACATGCTTTGGGACCAAGCATATTATATTGTTGTGGGTATAGATAAGGGCAAGCACCCTTCTACTTCAGGTTCTTGATTGTTGTGGAGCTGGAGAGCATGGGACCAAGCCGAGGCTTGCAATACTGAGGAGTCTCTCATATGTTTTTCTTTTGTACATTCGCTTAGTACTGTATTCAGAATTTGGACTTGTTTGGATATTTTCCTATACATATTTGTATCATGCATCATTTACATATATTCCTACTCTAGTTGTTTATTTGTTATTCTTCCGTTGTTTATCATTTACTCATGTATGTATGTCTACTGCTTCTGATATTGTTGTTATTTGTTTTTCTTTTCTATTGTGTACTCTGCCAATGAGGGCATAGTTTCCCCACTATCACACCCAAGTCCCTCACTGCTAGTTGGAAGCCTCTGGCATTTGGGGAAATGCGGTTGAGGTCATGTGGTGAACCGGGTATGGGGCACCAGTGGAGGGGCTCTGGATTTGGGTCGTTACAAAGTGGTATCAAAGGAGTTATTTTCTCTTGCTTTACTGTTTGGAGACTTTAGCCAGGTATAGGATGGATTTGGTACTTGGTATTAAGCTGTGCACGGGAGTAGCTAACCCGTGTACAGGGAAAATCCATACTACCTCATTAATTGCAGTTTGCTGGTTTTGAGATTTTACGGTTGATATGATTTCACCTGGAGTGATTCACAAGCTTTGTGTTGTTAATTCCTTGACTATTGAGGTTCTATTTCTGTCACAACCTGATGAGATGAGGGTATTCTATCTCATGCATCATATAGGCACTTGTATAAATCACATTCCATGCATTCTTTCCATGCCATCTAGGGTGCATTAGCGATTCCATGCGGTTGTGATAGTCTTTGTGTAGATTATGCATGCTGTTGTGATAGATGCTTGATAGAATCTCTACTTCCTTGTTAGAGGATTTTTTGTTTCCTACCTTGCTTAAATGAATTCCCAGTTTTGATTCGCGGGGAGTATGGGCCCTCACTAATTTGAATTTGGCACTTCCTTGGCTTGTTTTCTGGGTTTTCTAGGATTCTGTGCAGTTTCAGAGCTACTGCCCAGAAAAACCCAAAATACATGGAATGTACTTTTGACTACACGTCGTGTAGTTTTTAGGCCGTGTCACTGACCGTGTATGCAGAAACACGGTGTCATGAGAATAACTTCAGGAACACACCGTGTATGGTTGGTACACACCGTGTAGTTCGGATCCGTGTACTCGGCCATGTCACTAACAACACGGGTCGGGGAAGCTCGAGTAGAATACGCCGTGTTGTAAAGAAACATGCCATGTAGTTCCGTCCAGGTGCCCGACCGTGTCCCGAACAACACGAGTCATCATCACCTTCTTGTGGACACGCCGTGTGGTTTTAGGAACACGTCGTGTAGTCTTTTTCAGGTACCCGGCCATGTCACGAACAACACGGGACAGTTTCACCTTCATCTATACACGCCGTGTTTGTTCGGAACACTCCGTGTAAGGTTCAGCTGTGTGTTTAACAACACAGTTCATCGAAGCCTTGTCTAGTACACACCGTGTGTGTTCAAAACACGCTGTGTAGTCTCGGGTTAAGTTAGACTGTGTGGGTTAGCCGTGTAAAGAGACTCGGGAAGGGGAATAGTTTTCAAGTACACGTCGTGTGTGGGGTCAACAATCCATGTAGTTTGAGGTGTTACATGACCTATAGGGAAGGGGTATATGCCCATGTCAGTTGTTTAAAAAGACACATCGTGTAGTTTTTATACACGCCGTGTAGTCGTGTTTTGTAAACTTGTGTGTTTTCCTTCCCATGTTCCCATTTTGTACTCTTGTGTTCTTTGTCCTTATTTTTCTGATTTAAGGTGTGCTTTTGATCTTTAAGAGTTATGCCTTCGAGAGGTCCTCCGGTTCTACACCTGTCGTCAGGCAGTGATTAGATGCCAGATATGGCTGATCAGGGACTTCCTGCTGATCCTCCAGTCAGGCCAGCCTTGGAACTAGCTGTCATACCAGTTGCAGGCGTTGATGCGTAGTTCATGGAAGGTTTTATGAGGATGATCCAGACCCTTTAAGGAGTTCCGCCTCCTTCCATGACTATGGAAGACTTGCCGCGGGTTTTCCAGCAGCAGCATCCTCCTACTTTTTCAGGGGAAGGAGGACCACAGGCTGCAGAGTCATGGCTGGAAGCCATGCTGACTATTATCGAGCATCTGGAGACACCTCCAGAGAGGCGGGTCAATCTCGCCACCTATATGCTCCGAGACTCCTCCAAGAGGTGATGGGATGTGACCTCACAGGCGGGTCACCAGCAGGTTGTGGCTTGGTAGGAGTTTCAGCGCATCTTTTATGACTACATTTACCCGGAGACCCTGAGGGCTCACCGAGCCCGGGAGTTCATGAGCCTAGACCAGGGTACTCTTTCTATAATTGATTATTCCTCTCGTTTCACCGAGCTACAGTGTTTCACACCCCTCCGAGATGGGAGCGGGGTGTTCTTGGCAAAGAAGTTCAAGGATGGTCTCAGGCAGCAGATCTTCTCGCAGGTGAATATCATTCAGTTGACTTCCATCACTTCCATCATCAACCAGGCACTGATTGTGGAGCGCAATCTGAGAGACTCCAGAGTTGCGAGCTAGGGCGGTTCTTCTTCCAGAGCTAGTTTCCCTCCAGATGACAGCAAGAAGCATTGTAGGGAGTCTATGTGTGGTGATCTGAGGAAGCGAGATGCATCATCAGGCAACCAGGTGGTATGCTACCAGTGTGGTCGGTCAGGGCACACAAGGTCGCAGTGCCAAAGAGACCTCGTGGAGTGCCGATCTTGTGGAAAGATGGGTCACCTTCAGCGTTTCTACCAGGTTTTCTCACCAGAAGCTAGTGACCGGGGTTCTTCCATGACTCCTTGTTCAGGAGCAGCACCACCAGTTTCTCACCAGTCGGGGAACTGGAGTTCTTCCAGCCATTCGGGCTGAGGTGGAGGTCGAGGCCATGGCAGTCATCCACCAGTCCCTCAGCACCAGCAATGTGGATCAGCTCAGAGTGGTCATCCAGGGGCACAGGGCCGCGGTGCAGGCTAGTCTTTCACCGTAGAGAAGACCTATCAGGAGCAGGATCCCGAACCCTCTACAGTTCGAGGTACGATTTTAGTAGCCTTAGTTTTATCTTCAACTCTTTTTGATACTGGTGCTACGCATAGTTTTATTTCTGTTTCTACTGTGGAGAGCGTTGGGCTTTGTGTCTTTTCTTCTCCTGACCCGTTGACACTAGAGACACCTATGGGGATGAGGACATCTAGTGTATGTTGGTGTAGAGAGTACCCTATTGAGGTTGTAGGGTATCGGTTCTCATGAGATCTCTATGTCCTAGAGATGACAGGCTATGATGTCATCCTCGGGATGGACTGGTTGGTCCCCTTCTAGGAATTTGTTCACTGTTATCGTCACAGAGTGAGTTTCGTTTCACCATAGGGTGAATATTTTTTTCATAGAGGCGAATGGGATGTTCAGGCGAGTCGAGCAGGACTCGAGCATCATTGGCTAGGAAGGGTGATAGCCCATATTTCTATTCTTTATCTAGATGATCAGGGGACTTTGCAGTTGTACTTTCCTCCAGTGGTTGATCGTTTGAGGGATGTCTTTCTAGAGGACTTTTCAGGTTTTCCTCCGGAGCGTAAGGTAGAATTCTTGATTGACCTCATGCCAGGAGCGGCACCGGTGTCCATTCCTCCTTATAAGATGGCTACACCTGCATTGCAGGAGCTCAAGAACCAGTTGGAGGAGTTGCAGGCAAAGGGTTTCATCCAACCCAGTACTTCTCCTTGGGGTTCACCTGTCCTATTTGCGAAGAAGGCAGATGGTACCCTTCGGCTTTGCATGGATTATCGGAAGCTGAACTAGTTGACGATCAATAACCGATATCCCTTGCCGAGGTTCGATGACCTATTTGATCATCTTTGAGGAGCCCGGGTGTTCTCGAAGATCGAGTTGAGGTATGGTTATCATCATTTGCGCATTATATCATCATATATACCGCTGACAGCCTTCAGAAGCAGGTATGGTCTATATGAGTATACAGTCATGTTGTTCGGTCTCACGAACGCGCCTACAGTTTTCATGGCACTGATGAACCGAGTGTTCCATCCTTACTTGGACTCCTTTGTTGTGGTCTTCGTGGACGATATCTTGGTGTACTCTCACACTCAACACGACCATGCTACACATCTTGAGATCATTCTGAGTACACTAAGAGAGAATCGTCTTTATGCTAAACTCTCTAAGTGCCACTTATGGATAGATCAGATTCAATTTTTGTGTCACATCATCTCAGAGGCAGAAGTATCTGTGGACCCAGAGAAAGTGTGAGTTGTAGTTTCATGGGAGAATCCGAAGAACATTTTTGAATTAAGGAGTTTCTTAGGGATGGATAGATACTACAAATTCTTTATTCGGGACTTTTCACGCCTAGCAGCACCTTTGAAAGGTTTGACCAAGAAGGGGGAGAAGCTCTTATAGTCATATTCTTGTGAGTCGACCTTTGAGGAGCTAAAGGGAATGTTGACATCGGCGTCGATACTAGTCTTTCCAGATACAGGCAAGAGATATACAGTCTATTGTGATGCTTTAGGTATCGGTCTAGGAGTTGTGCTTATGTAGGGAGATGGATTCATTGCATACGGGTCTCGGCAGTTGAGGCCACATGAGAGGAACTACCCTACGCACGATCTGGAGTTGGAAGCTGTCATTCATGCCTTACACTATTGGATACACTATCTTCTGGGAGAGCACTTTGTGGTGTTTACTGACCACAAGAGTCTCAAGTATATCTTCACTCAGTGGGATCTGAATCTGAGATAGCGCAGGTGGGTCGAGTACCTTCAGTCTTTTGATTTTGAGCTTGCCTATACGCCGGGAAAGTGCAACACAGTGGCATATGCGTTGAGAAAGATAACTCAGATTCAGAAATTTAAGGATTCCAGTAGTGAGTGGAAGCTTATGGCTCTGTTCTCTGAGATTCATCAAGAGGTTCACGATAGACAGGGACAGACTTTCCTATCTTCTGTAGTTGTTACCTCTACAGAACTTGATCGGGTACGGATGAGGCAGCAATCAGACTCAGAAGGCTTAGTCCTACGGGAGGGTGTGTCAGGAGAGGACACTCTTCCCAGATGGACAGTGGGCGAGGATGAGATCTTGTGTTTCCAAGGATGTGTATGGGTTCCAGAAGACATACGTGAGGAGCTGATGCGGGATTTTCATTCCTCAGTTTGGGAAGTTCATCCTGGCGTCACCAAGATGTATCGGGATCTTCATTTCTAGTACTGGTGGCCAGGTATGAAGAAATATGTTTCTGGTTTTGTCATGAGATTCTCTACTTTTCAGCAGGTGAAGGCAGATCATCAGCGACCAGCAGGCCTTTTACAGCAGTTACCCATTCTGGAGTGGAAGTGGAAAAATTTTGTGATGGACTTTGTAACCGGGATGTCGAGGTCGCCTCGAGGGAATGATGCTGTTTGGCTTGTCATCGACAGGCTCACGAAGGTTGATCACTTCTTTCCGATCAAGGAGACCTTCAGTGTCGATGATCTGGGATGACTTTACATCAAAGAGATTGTATGTATTCATGGAGTTCCACACTCTATTGTTTCAGATAGGGATGCGCACTTTACTTCTCGTTTCTGGCAGGGACTTCAGAATGATTTGGGTACACAGGTACTTTTGAGTACAGCATACCATCCCCAGATAGATGGCAAGTCCGATCGTACGATCCAGGTGCTAGAGGATATGCTCCGATCTTGAATTCTGGACTTTGGCAGTTCTTGGGAGAAGCATATACCTCTTATGGGGTTCGCCTACAACAACAGTTTCCAGGCAACCATTCAGATGGAACCTTACAAGGCTTTGTACGGTAGGCCATACCGATCACCCTTATGCTGGCTGGAGGCAAGAGAGGGATCTTTGCTAGGACCTCGTCTTGTTCAAGAGAATTCTGAGAAGATAGAGTTGATTCGGAAGAGGATGGCTACAACACAGTCTCAGAAGAAGTCTTATACTGATCTGGGGAGATGACCTATGGAGTTTGAGGTTGGGGATCAGGTTTTCCTGTGTGTCGCGCTGAGGTTGGAACACAAGAGTATTCGGAGGTAGGGAAAGCTTTCACCACGGTACGTCGGACCATTTGAGGTTTTGGAGAGAGTTGGGTCGGTCACCTATCGGTTGTAGCTACCCCAGAGGTATCGGGTCATGCACGACGTCTTCCATGTCTCTCAGCTTAGACGTTACTTTTCAGACTTGTCTCATTTCTTTTAGCCTAAATAAGTTGAGCTCGAAGCAGATGCATCATTTGAGGAGCATCCCATCCGGATTGTCGATCACAGTACGATGTTTCTTCGTGGGTGGTCTGTCCCCCTTGTACGGGTTCTATGGAAACATGGGCGAGTACATGATGAGACCTAGGAGAGGGAGGCCGATGTATGATCACAGTGGCCGGAGTTGTTCAGGGTTTCTTCTTCTACACGTCATTAGGGAAATTTGGGGACAAATTTATTTAAGGTGGGAAGCTTGTAAGAACCTGGATCTTCGTTTCAAGTACTCCTTTCCTTTTTCTGGAGTTTTTAAAAAAATGGAGTATTTGGAAAATTTCGAAGTACACGCAGTGTACTTTCTGAGTACACGCCGTGTACTCTTCTTCGGCTCGAAGCTGTGTGCTGGTCGTGCCCGGGCCACACACACGGTGTGTAGGGGTGACGTGGAGGCCGATTTTGGAGGATTATGGAAAAACCTAGTACACGCCATGTACTCTAAAATAACATGTCATGTACTTTTCTTTTTTTCACTAAACGCACCGGGGTCGCGCCTGACGGACAGAACACACCCCTTCTCCAGGTTCTTCATCCAAGAGCGACCCGTATGGATGGATCTTCCCCGAGCCCCCGCCTCTCTGTCCGTTCTCCGATACAAGCACGGTTGATTGTGTTGGAAGCGCAGCGGTGAGTTCGCCCTTCTTCTTGAGCCTTGTTTTCCAATTCTTCCTCCTTCTCAAGTTATCTAAGGTTGAATGTTTTTTGTGTTTTCTTAGATCTACAATGTTCTAGGGAGAATCAGTCGTCATGGTTCAAGTATATCGATCCCCTAGAATCAAGGTAGGTGGTTTGTTCCTTTCTGTAGAAATTCGATGAGTATTTTGTGCAACTTCCACCAATACCTTGAATGGGGTATTGCGTGTTCCTATATTTACCCTGTTGTTTGACTTCTTGTCTTGATTTCTTGATTAGATGTATTCTCCTCTGTATATGGTAGTTTTTACTATACTCTGGATGTTTTTCATCCTCATTTTACTTGTTTGGCTTTTTACCGGTTGCCATGCCTAGTTGTAGGATAGTGGAACTGTTGCTTTGTTATGATGTTGGGCCTTAGAATGATAGCCAAGTAGCTTTGAGGTTTACTTGGATCTTATACGCGCACTGAGCATGTTAGTTTCACGCAATACTGTGAGAACCTAGTGTAGTAGACCACAGGGAGAATAGATATAAGGGCATCTCCAGAGTGTCTTTTAATATGATGCGAGACCACAGGGGGAATTGACGATGAGTGATTCCTCAGAGAGTCTATAGTTCCTCGATGCGGGCCACAGGGGGAATGAGATGTTGAGTTCTTCTTCATAGATCCTTTAGCACGATACAATACTATAGGGGGAATTGATGGTGAGTGATTCCTCATAGAGTCTATTCTTAGCTGAACCATAAGGGTGAGACTCTGTGTGCCTCCTAGAGGGTTTCTAGTACTTGTAAGTTGAACCATAGGGGTTAGGATGTGAGAGATACCCAGAGGGTTACCTATTTTCTACTTGCTGTTGGGTGTTACTTGTGTACTTTATATGCTAGAATTGTGGATTGTAGTTGTTGTGTGCTTTCTGTTTACTATTTCCTGCACTTTTACTTGCCTTGTATTCATTGACTGTTAGACACAGATCTTTGGGTGATTTCCTACTGGGATCGTATCTCACACCTTGTTTGGGCCATGCTTTGGGCCTAAGAAGATTATATTGTTGCAGGTATAGATAAGGTCAAGAGCCCTTCTACTTCAGGTTCTTGATTGTTGTGGAGCTGGAGAGCATGGGACCAAGCCGAGGCTTGCGATGCTGAGGAGTCTCTCATCTGTTTTGCTTTTGTAATTAGTCTTAGTACTGTTTTCAGCATTCTGACTTTTTTGGCTATTTTCCTAGACATATATGTATCATGCATCATTTACATATATTCCTGATCTAGTTGTTTATTTGTTATTCTTACGCTGTTTATCATTTACTCGTGTATGTATGTCTACTACTTCTGATATTATTGTTATTTGTTTTTCTTTTCTGTTGTGTATTCTGTCAATGAGGGCATAGTTTCCCCACTATCACACCCAAGTCCCTCGCTGCTAGTCGGCAGCCTCTGGAATTTGGGGAAATGCGCTTGAGGTCATGTGGCGAATGGGGTATGGGACACCAATGGAGGGGCTCCAGATTTGGGTCATTACATGATCTGAAATCTATAACATAATCTCATATCATGTATTCTAATGTTTGGATCATCCATTATTATTATCCATCCATTTGAGGGTGATAAGTCATCCTCATGGTTGACTAGGAACTAAAATGAATCTATAAATATCACCAAATCCAAGAGGAAAAACAAGGATCTCATTCAGAGATGATCAAAACATGGATTCCATGAAACTTTTCTACTTCATAAATATAGAGTTTTTTCAAGTCTCCCACTATATTGGATTCATAAATAGGGATAACATGTGATGATCCACAATAACCCATATAGCATCACATTTCAAAACATTTCTCGATAGACTTGTGAGAAAATTCATAGTTGTGTACTCTCATTTCTAGATATAGATAGGTAAATATTTCAAAATACCATCTGTTTATTGGTTCTTAGCCTTGACATAATAAAAACTAAGGAATCTTGAGACATGGTCTAGCACTTTAATTTTTATTCCATCCCACCAAAAATGAGTTCTCAATTCCTTATAAATTTTCAGAATTCTAGTATGAATATTTCATTCTGAGTGGTGGAATGTAGAAAGAAGTTGTTCATGAAAATAAATTAGAACAATTATTTTTTCATGAAAAAGGAAAATAAAACTCCAATATCAATTCCATTGGTAAATGGTCTCCCCATGGTTTGTCAAACCATGATAGGGTTTTTTTTGGATATAGTATCATATTCATGTATAACATATGGTTTTTCCTAGATTTGATCAAATTTTGAACCCTTAAAAACATTTCAAAAACACACCAAAAACATATAAAAACCCCAAACTCAACCCAACTATTTTATAATTTTAAAATACACAATAAAATGGTAAAGTAATTAACACCAGGGGTGTTGCATGGCACCCTATCCTTAGACATAAGCTAGTGATGTGTCATTTATAATGAGGCCTCGAGAGGGCCCAATTCATACATCTTGTTTAGGATCATATTAGTTGGGTGATGTTCTATGAGTAAGTCTTGAACACCTAAATCCCATAATTCATATCTCCCTCATGTTTCATATATAATTTAAGCTTATTATTATAGGTCATTTTTTATTGACCATATGTTTCCTGATTATAATCGCATTGGTTGTCTATTATTTCCCTTGGTTTTACTTTATACTTGTATTTTACATGTTATTCATCATCATAGCTTGTTTTAGAAAAATGAAAGGATTCATAAATTTTTTTCAATGAAATGATTTTAAAAATATTGGTTTTAAATTATAACTATTGGTTTCCATTGTGAAAATTGATATTTAGAATTATGGTCGTATCCTATTAGGATTTTCCTCAAACCCTAAAAAATTTGTTGGGCATAAGAGGACATGGTTATATATAACATGTGTAAAGGTAAAAGACATTCTTATCACAGTAAGGATTCTTGATAGTTATATCACCTTTTTTGGTACAATTATGGTAGTTTCCAAGCATAACATGGAGATATCTTGATATGGTAGTTTGGGGATCCTCAACTCTTGGGGTTTTTATATTTTGGTTTTGTACCATCCAACTCGGTATGGGGTGTATATTGATCTCTCCTATTTTTATTACATTTTTATATTAATTGGAAAATATTATTATGTTTTTGTTTCTTATACTCTATTTGGCTTATTTAATATTAGTTTATCATTTTATTTGATGGTTTCGATTGTTAACCTATGGATGATTCATGCAAAATTCTATAATATATCATGTTTTTACATATTCAGAATTCCATAAGGAATTTTTTTTCAACTAGTGGATATGGAAATTTAAGAAATGGGATTAAAAACATGATCCTAGAAGTTTGGGTACCTAAATTTCATGTTTTTTGTATGGGGCTCAGAATTCGGTAGATGTCACAGGGGCTCGAGATAACCCTATAAGGGGCCAGATTGTTATTTTATCCTAGACAGTAGTAGAGCCATTATCTTACCGATGGTGTCTGGCAGTGGTATCATCCACTATCTAGAGCCATCGTATAGCTAGTGGACTCTATGTTCTCATTGGTTGGCTCTTTAGGGTGGAATTATACCCCCCACCCCCCCAAGTTTAATAGGGGAATCCCTTTATTTTCCTTTTTTCTTGCTCGCGCAGCCAGCTCCCCCTTCATAACTCTTTCCCTTGCCCCCCATGAGTATGTGGTATTTTTTGAGGAGTCTCTATAATGTATCAAGGTGACATCTTCCCCACCATATTTTTTCATCCCCCCTTATTGATGCTGCTAATTTCCTATAGTTTGGTTTTAAGTTGATATTGGTTATTTAACCAAGGAACAGTGAAGTTGACAGATTTTAATGGAAATTTCATGTAGCCTATGAAGGGTATGCATTGGGATGATGTTCAAGTGTTATCGTTCATTAAATATTCTAATGGATGTCACACCATTATTTTATTTAATGTTTTCTATTTAAATTAAATTAAATTAATATTGTAATTGGTTTCAAAGATTATGGTCTTATCCTAGATTGGTGTCAGGATTCTATTGTGAGTTTCTTACAGTTGGTCATCTTTGGTTTCGGTGTGATGTGGTAATGTGGTGTGTTATCCAATATTATTTCAACTTGGTTTTAAATTAATTTGTTATTTATAAATTTTATAATTAATTAATTATCGATGTTTGATTTGAGTTAGGAGATTGAAATGTTGAGATGGCTTAGTTGATCATGGATGAGGTAGGACGGTCTTGGAAGGGCCTTGGAAGATGATGTTGGACCTCAAATATAATTGTAAAACCTTCATTTAAGTAGGCGGTCCACCATGCAAACTTTATGGTTTATGAATTTTATTATATAAATTGTATCATGTGGCCTCTCCACCTTAGTTCACTTTGCCTTTGAATTAAAATGAATTTTTTAATAATTAAATTGAATTATAAATTTGTAATTAATTAAATTTTCCAAGTAAATGAGATTATTTGGACTCTATAGGGAGCTAAGGGACACAATGCGTGTTTCTTCTCTAGCTAGATACATCGATCGTCGATGGTCGAGGTCATGACCATTGGTTAGGTGGCCTTAGATACCTACACCTCATGAGGATATTTTTTTATTTTAACTGAAATGGAAATGTGTTGGGTGATTTAACCAACCAAGTGAAACCATGAAGAGAAAGACGGTTCATGTGTCATCTCTTAAGTGTGTCTTGTATAGAGGACCCCATGTATTCAGCATAGTCATGCTACCTTGTTGATGAATTCATAAGAAGTGACATCCTTAGGGTGTTGGGTATCGATCTAGGACCTAGTTGAGACCAAGGACCCATGTGAGGGTGCCTCTTTTTCAATATGACCTAAGGGACCCAATGGGTTCCTTGTTGACTGGCCAACCATGACCAGGTTTGTATGGATTGAGTAGCGATAGTTCTAGATGTTACCTTATAACCTGAACAAAATGTTTAAGATTATGGGGATGAATATTTTGGTGATGGGTTTAGGCATTTGACCAATATTTTACTTGTATATATTCCTTCATGTGTTTATTATAGATGAACTCACGGTTCTTGAATGTGCTTCCAATGAATCTGCATATGGTCCTAATGTGGTGATGGTATGGCGGATATTAGAGGTGTTTCATTGGATCCATGTTTGGGGATGATTTGATACTAGTATTTGATAGCTTAAATGGTATTACATCACCATGGATACCTTGTGTCTCCTAGGATTCAGTTTTTCATCCATGTAAAGAATTCCTGAGACATTCGTATTCAACCTTGGGTATATAGTGGACTCCCTAGATGCCAAAAATCCCTATGTTACCTAGACTATCTAGGATCCATCCATGTAGGTTTGGTGGTTTATTTTGATTTGATTTTTATATTATGATGATATTCCTAGGTCATCCCTAGGCTCTAGCTGGTAGAGACTAATGTTTTACTTATTTCTGATTAGGTTTCCCATGATACCTAGGATCCTTCCACTTGGCATGGTCACTTGGGGATGATTTTTTTATTCAGGGATTTCTCAAGATTTTGGGAATCATCCTTGATCCATTTATATATCTAGGTTTTGGAGAGATTATAAGGACACCTCAGATCTAGTGGTGGATTTGTTCATTATGAGAAGTAGGTTGTTTGAACCTAAGATTCTAGGATACATAGGTTACTCCAAGATCTATAATTTATATGTTTGGAATGATCATCATGTTGTTCTTAGAGATACCATTACATTGGTCAAAGCAGGTATAGTCGATCAGGGTTAAATACCCAAGGATCAAAATTGGTGTGGTTTTGGTTCATGGGTTATCACAGCCCACATGACATGCTCAGATACATTCTAGAATCGCACCAAATGATGTTTTAATAGTTTTTTATTTATGGTTTGAACTTTTATTTGTTTATATTGATCATTTCAAATGCACACATATCTAAATATACTATTTGGTATGATATCATGTTGGTGTTTCCCTATTGAGTTATGTACTCACACTTTTCTCGGGCCGCAATTGTACATGGGTACCCAAGAATTTCTCACATGGTTATTGTAAGAACATGTTTGGGCTAAGGGCCAGGATAACATGGTTGAGTAGGATAGCACATATGGTTCTAGGAGATCAGGATGGGGTAAGTATCATTGAATTCTTGGATCTAGCATCTTTTATTTATTTTGTACTCATATGTATATGTGATCGACCAAGTGGGAAATACTTTTTTTATGTATGGTATGGATGTTTAGGCCTGAATTCATTTCATTTATTATAAGAATTTTTGTATTTATTTCTTTTACTTCATTTTCCTCATGATATTTTATAATTGGTTATTCATTATGTTATTTCACACTCTGATATTGGAGGTATAGCCACCCCATGATACCTCGTTAGACCACAACTACTAGTCAATATGATTTTATGATTGTAGAGGTGTTCTTGAGGTTTTTAGTGAACTAGGTTGGGGCACAAGTACAGTTTCTTCTAAAAAAATAATTTACAAAGTTTTATTAGAGCACTATTTTTATTTTTGTTTTACTATTTCTAGAGATGGAATATAGGATACATAAGGACATTTCAGAGCTTGTGATTGATCTTGGAATAGTGTATCATGAACACCTTTTCTAGTGGAAGTCTAAGTTACCATGGGTATGGGATTGATGATCTTAGATTTCACTGTCATGGTTGATGTGATTTTTTTGTAGTGTAATCCACATGAGGTTTTGATTTATAATTTATGGTTTTTGGACAATGTCTCTTGGACCATTGGAAAAAGTTAAACTGTTGAGTTTTTTATCATGGAATATAGAAGAAAGATGCATCATGTGAATCATAATAGGCATATTGGATCTAGATGATATAGGCCTACTAGTGTACTTGTTTCTACTGATGATTGAGGTCTGACTATTTAAAGTGTAAAAAAATTCTCTTGCAGTGTTTTACTATAAAATTACTTGGTAGAATTATCCTTAGTTGGGATGAATTTCATATATATTTCCTTCTGATGGAAAATCATGTGGATCCATGATGAGGATCTTGATTATAATAAAAAATATTGTGCACAGGAGGTTTGGTGACCCATGTAGGTTAGTAGAGAATGTTGTGACTTAGTAGAAAACCCCTAGAGGTTGTTATTATTTAGTTTCAGTTACTTACAGTTACATTAACAACTGATATGATTTTTTCCTTTATATCTTGTAATGGTTTTTTATTTAAATGAGCTAGTAATTATGATTTTTGTTGGTATGGGTCATCTAGGATAATGTTTTCAGTTATGATTATAGTGGCAGATGAGATGGTGACTCTCAAGGGATAACTCACAGGGGTTGATAATCGATGAGAATTGGTTCACTTCTAGTTAGATGAGTTGGCTTGTGATTTTTCTATATAGATGAGACCCTTGAGATGGAACTGGAATGGAGATGTCGTATAGCATTTATATGAAAAAATGAGATGTTTCCCATGAGTTGACCTTTAGATATACCTTAGTCTATAGGATAGGTGGGTGGACATACAGACCCTTTGTTTGAATTGGAACTTAGTTGTTCAGTGTGTAAATATGAATTATGTAAAGCCTTGAGAGGGGTTGGCCTAGGGTTTATGGGTTCTCTTGAGGTAGAAAGAACAAGTGAGTGATTTAGGATATTTGATCAACGCATGAAGGTACAATAGAGTATTTGATATAGGCAGGGTGATGAATTGGATTCATTGGGGGAAGGAACCTCAAGTGATCATGTTTTAGATTCTCCATAAAGCATGATGGGAGAATGGGTAAATAATTAAGACTTTGGTAAGGTTTCAGGTGGTGGTTAAGAGTGTGGATGAAGTTTAAATTCTTATTGATTTTGGTGTTTGGATGATGCCCGTGAGGTGGTTGATCATGAGATATACCTTGGTATTGGTAAGGTGACTAATTTTGGAGAGGATTACCAATGAAGATATTGGATTGATGAGTTGAATTATCATGGAACATGGTCAACCCATGTTGATGACAAGACATGAATCATGTGAGGGTGTATCATGTTTTATGATCGGTGGTATAGGAGAATACACACATTAATTTGATGATGAAATCAAGGTAATTCACATTGGATGTGTGTGATGTTGTTTAGTTATGAATCAACAAGTGGCTCTGTGTGAGTCAAGGGCTGAGGAGTTTTGAATAGATGATGCAGGAATGGTTACTTGAGAGTTTTGATGAAATAAGGACCCCCTCCCCCCACCTCTTGTAGTAGAAGGTGACCCTTGGTGTTGGGAGTATGCTCAGGTATGAGTGGGTTTGACCCCGTCCAGTCATTGCAGATGGGGATAGATAGAGTGTGGTCTATTATGGATTAGGATTTGATCAAAATATGTGATGAAAAGCTCACTCTAATGGTGAATAGTGTTATAACGGTCATTTAAATATAACTCTTGCATTACAGAGGTCATGGGAGTATGAGACCTATCATTGGATGGTCGTTTAGGCATTTGGATAACAATGATTAAATGAATCCTAGTACTATTTTATTCCTCATGTTTTAGGTACAGTTTTTGATATGGTATCATGTGGAGTTTGAGCATGGGCATTGAGTTCTGGATGGTTTTGAGGTCGATAGAATGTGGTCAGGTCGGTGGTGTATCTGTGCTTGTATTATAACATAATGGTGAAAATGGGTGGTGGATGGTTTGACTATGTAAAGTCATTGGAAATTAGGTATGATCTTTAGAGAGTGTTCTTGTATGATCACATGATGTCCTTGGGCTTAAGGGCATCGTGGTA
Source organism: Viscum album (assembly GCA_963277665.1). Lineage (NCBI taxonomy): Eukaryota > Viridiplantae > Streptophyta > Magnoliopsida > Santalales > Viscaceae > Viscum > Viscum album. The sequence goes on from OY728163.1 coordinate 131,615,761, forward strand.
GAGTGTTTTAGTAATGCATCAATAGTGGGATCCAAGTGTTTCTCGAAAGGGTTGACCAGATAAAGTCTGACTGGTGTTTTTTCATGAGTTGGAATGCGATGAGCCTAGGACTACATTGGTAATTTCATTTTGGATATTTAGATTGTGTTTAAGAAATTGGCAAAGGATTTGTTAATAAAATTCAATGTTATCATGTTAGTCTTGGATGAGGGAGGCTCATTCATTCACTCTGGAATTTGAGAACAGAGAGAGGCATCGATGTTGGATCAGTGGTTTCACATATTTTTTGGAGTGGTATAATGGAATCTACATTGGGAAAATGGATGGAATGTGGGTAAGGATTCCCAGTGGGATATCCAAATGGTGAAGGTGTCAGGGTATTGGAAATTGTCCTTAGTGAGATAAATCATATATTAGAGAAAAACATGATCGTTGTGACTAATTGAATGAGTAAAACTTGGGTATCTTGAGATAGATGGGTATTGTAGAACACTGTCTCAAAGTTTTAGAAATGGATATGAGTGTTTTCTCATTGTTTAGAGTTTAAAGCACCTTGAATTTTGAGGTTTTTCTTTAGGTGAATTTTTTATGTTTTGAGTTTTAAAATATTCACTTGATGTTAGTGAAATAACCAAGATAAGTCAGGATATGAGGATGGATGACTGGTATGACTTCTCGAGGATGATAAGTGTTCTGGTGGGAGATTATAAAATCTAATATACATACAGTTCGATAATTTTAGAAGGAATTTGTTTTCTTCAATTAGTGGATAAATATTTTTAGAATAAAGATTAAAAACACAATATCAAAATATTGGGTTTGAAAATATCATTTTTTGGATGAAGTTCTAGATTCGAGAGGTGCCTTGGAAGATTGGGAGGTCCCCGGTAGGGGTCGGGTGGTTGTTGAAGCCTATTATAGAAGAGATCCACCAGCTATCTAGTAGAATATTTAGAGGTGGAAATTAAATTTTTTTTCTCCCACACCAAGTTTAATAGGGAAATCCCCCCTTATTTACCTCTTGTCTCACTCACGCGGCTCAATCCCCCTTTTTAACTCCTTCCCTTATTCCCTCGTGAGTATGGTGTGTTTTTTAGGTGTTTTGGTGGATGATCAATGTAAGATATGTAAGATAATATTTTTTCTATTTAAGTAAGAACCCTTTAATTTTCATTTTGAAGTGTTATTTAAAACATATAATTAGTATTAAATGATTAAGGAAGGGTTAGGGGCATCTGGGACTTGTTTGGATAAAAGATCCCCAATTTTTGGAGAAGTAATATGAGGCGCAAGATTAGTAGTAATCATGTGACTCAATTTTGTGGCCCATATATAATGGATAATAGTTTGATAAACCATTTTATGGATGATTCATGGCCATGTGAAAAAAATTAGACCTTTAGCAATGTTGGAATGCATGGTTAGCACATGGCTTGTCTAACCGTGCGCCTAACCATTCATGGGGTGTCTCCCTTGGAGAGTGCTATCACATGGTTCGTGAAATATTTTTTCAGTCATGCACCTATTTAAAGTTGGGTAAATTTACCTTTTTCCCCTTATCCCATTATATGTTATAATCCCATTATATTCTTTATTCAATGCACACCCCATCCTCTCACATTATGAGTTCCTCCTCTACCTCAATCTAGGCATTGATATATCTCCCTTATATGGACTCTGATTAGATCATTGTTCATCGTGTAGGAAGAGTATCACTAAGAGATTCGATCCGTTTACTTATTTTCTTTGTTTGTATCACCATAAAATGTGTGATCTTAAAGAATGATATATTCCCCTATTTTCATAGTATCCATCTATTAATCCAATTTCTTCCATTTTATCCCAAATCGGAAGTCGATACTTGAAAAGGGTTTTTCTAATTCCATAAGGCAGGTGGTTTATACCTTTTACATAAAATTTAAGTTGTTTAATAATAATTCACCAATGTTACACACACTAAAACTTATAGATGTTTCCTCTAATTTGATAAATGACTTAAATTGATTATTGAACTTGAATTTGAATCCCTCATTGTACCACACCTTGTTTGGAGGTTTTCAACCACAACCTGAACCACCTCCATGGTGAATTCATTTATAAACCCCTTATCAAAAACTACCCCTTTTGGTGTGTGATATTTCCACCAATAAGTGGAATATTTTTTTAAATTATATTATATATTTAAGGGTTTATTAACTCATGATAATAACATTAAATGTGAAAATGGTGTTGTAAATATTGATATTGTAAAGATATGGATGGCCTCTAGGCTTTTACCTTTTTATATGGATGGTTGGACTTAGTCATGGATACTAAAATTTCTTTATGACCTTTTATATTAGTTATTGATTTTGGAGATTTCAGTATGGAACCTAAAATGGGTAATTTAGTATGGTAATAACATTTATTATTGGTATGGCACTGACTTCAATTACTAGTATGGCATAGAGAAGGGGGATCGAGGTATAGCACCTACAATCCCTATATTTATATCTTAAAATATTATGAAACCACATACTTGGGCCCTAGGTTCTTAGAACATGTATTACTTCACTGTTATGAGTTCACCTTAGATGAGTTCCTTAGTCTTGAGGAGTATGCCTTGGTCTTTTTCTTAGGTCTTGACCCATTTAAGTTTGAAACTTTTTATGTATGTAGTGCATGATGATGCTAGTAGTTAATTACACATCTATCATTCATATAATCGTACTCAATATTTATATCCTGATATTAGTTTCATATTCTATTCACACACTTAATTATATCTGTCTTTCATTTTAAATCATTACCTATTATACCTTCACATTGTTGTATTTTTTATACACAGGTTGGATTTTCCATAGACACTATTGGTGGTGGCTTACTAAGTTTATCTCACACCCTATTTGGGACACATTTTGGTACTGAAACAAACTTCATGGATGTAGGTAGCGACAAGGGAAAGAACCATTCATGGATTCTTGATTTTTTTTATGGCATGGAATCTTAGGATCATAGGACCAAGCCTTGGATCATGATTCTTATAGATAAATTTTATTATTTTGTTCTTTCTTTATACATGTATTGTATTGGATTCCTACTATCATGTTTACCAGTTTATTTTTGTATAGTATCATTCCATTATTATCATCGTATATATGAACCTGAATATTGATTCTATGTGTTATTATATCTGGATGTTTCACTTCCATTTTTGATGATTTATTATGTTTCTGCTACTATTATTCATTATAACTCTATGCTACACTCTAATAACGAGGGTATATTTTTACAACATATCATATTAAACCCCCACTAATATCCAACAACCTCTTGATTATGAAGTGTCATTCTTGAGGCTATGTGACCAACTAGATTTGGTTACTTATGAGTGAATCGAGGTCGAGATGTTACAAATTGATATCAGATGGGGACTTTTCCCTCTATCTTGATATTTTGAGTTGATAGATAGGAGACTAGGATGTGTCAGAATTTAGTAATGAGGTTGTTCTTGGGAGTAGCTAACCTGTGTATAAGGAAAAATATAAATTATTTGGATTATATTTGTTGTTCTGTATTATGCTTTTTATGGTTATACTGATATCACCATTGGTTGATGTACATGTTTTATGATGTTTATTATTATTATTTTTGAATCTATTTTATCCTAAACTTGGTATGGAAAGTAATCATTAATCATGCATCATTGTAGGAACCTTAGATTATTAACATGTCATGAATTATGTCATGCCTTGTAGGTTTCATTGTTTTACTACATGATATTTATTGTATCTGCCTTGAGTAATGTATCTGTTATTAAACTAACATTTCTTTAGGAAAAATGGGATTAAATAATTTGTTGTTAGAGTGTCTTCTAAAACCTAAATGATGGTTTCCCTCATATCATGATGGTGGAACCTTAATTAACCAATTATCACATGTTTTAGCTTTGAAACTTTATTTACATAGACTGAAATTTTTGTTGATTTTGAATACATTAATTCCAATTGTAATTTAAAGAGTGGGTGTCCCTCTATAAATTGGGAATGGAGATTCATCTAGTGAAATCATCTTATATGAATGGTTAAATTCTAATAATTAATTTAATGGTCTGGATACAATAACAAGAACAAAAAAATTTAATTTATAAAGTAGGTAATTGTATAAATTGGGAATGATTCTTCATCTAACTGGTCTAATGTGTAAATATAAGAATTAGAAAATATTACATTCAAAATATTGTCACCATTATATGGGGATTCAAATTACAAATTATAGGGTGTTTTCTTTTATAACTTGTAATTGACATGGAATATACCATGACCCTTGAATAAAATAGAGAACTTGACCTAGACCCAACCTTAGTAGTGGGATGTAGGCAGCATCTATAGTGATTATTTATTGTCTAATTTGTCCCCAGACATGGATTTAGGAGTAGGCAGAGAGGTGTGAATTTATTACAGGAAGGCTTGTACTTATCCTTTTTTATATCTATAAACTTCTCTTATGAAATCTTATATGAGTTGTGTGTTTGGAATCTTTAGATCTATGACACCATGACACCCTCAATTCATGAATCAGGAGGGTGGTCACGGCCATACTTTAGAGGTCGTGGGCCCTAACCCACTAGTGTTACCTTCAGTAGTTCCACCTATGAAACCTCCTACTATTCCAGACATGGGAAATGATTCCCAGTTTCAATAGGGATTCCTAAAATTTATGAAAACAATATAGGTAGCTCCATGACCTAACTATTCTATTGTGGAGTTAACACGAGAGTTTCAATAGTAGTATCCACCTACTTTCTCAAGGGATGGTGGCTCTCGATTTGCTGAGTTATGGATTGATAAGTTTTGTCTATCTTCGAGCATCTGGAGACGCCTCTATAAAGGAGGGTCAAGCTAGGGATTTATATGCTTTTTGAATCCACCAAATGTTGTTGGAATGTCCAGAACTAGGCAGATCAATATCATAAAATGATATGGAGGAATTTCCAATCTAGATTTTTAGGATAATTTTTCCCTGACACTTTGACGGTTGATCGATCCAGAGATTTTATGCACATAGTACAGGGTACTATGTCTACAATGGATTATTTAGTTCACTTCACAGAGATTTATCACTTTTCACCTATTTATATCGATGATGAGTTTTCTAGGGAGATATACTTTGGTGATGGGATTATACATCCTATTCAATGTTGGGTGAATTTGTTATGGTTGAATACCATGTTAGAGATAGTAAAATAGTCCCTTATTAATGGGCATAACTTAATAGAACCTAGATGTCTAAATTATAATTTTTTATCTTATCTAATGAGTGGTGTAGTGTCCAGTTGTAGGAAGCATCATTTGAAGTCCTCTCGTGAGGGAAGTACCAGTCGGAGTATATGTACTGGTAGTTCTCTAGTATGTCACCATTTTGGAAAGAAGGATCACATGAAGCCTTAGTGTGAGAGAGCTACAGTTATGTTTCAATCCTACAGTAGAGAGGTCCATCTACAGTGGTTTTCTAGAACCATCCCTCCTACAGCCGGTGAGAGAGGATTTTCACTAACTTTGGTTCCTAGAGTAGGATTAGTAGCTCCACATTAGAAAGGGATCTGGAGCACTACTGGATGATCAGGATGGGGGTAATCATTGACAAGTGATTCATACACCAATTGGATAGATCTAGTAGATAGATCTTTATTAGGGTAGTTAGGTTGTATCATAGGGTTGCGGATCAAGCCAGATATATGTAGTACTGTCGATATCCAAGGATCAGAGTAAAGTTCCATATAAGGTTTGAGGTAATATTTTAGTAGAATATTCCTTGTTATCTATTTTATTTGATATAAGTGCTTCAAACTCTTTTATTTCCATGACTATCATGGAAATAATTAGGCTTTATATTTAGTATCTCTATTGATTGATGACGCTTGATAATTTTCTGAGAGTGTATCCAGAAATTTCACTCTAATGTAAGGAGTTTCCTCCTGAGGTTGGTAGTTATCATTTCAATTGGGACCTCTTCATCCCCAAGAAGATAAGATTTTACATCATTCTTGTGATGGGTTAATTAGTTGTACATCATGATATGGTAGATTTGTATCGTCGCAGGGTGTCTTTCATATCACTCGAGGGTTATGCATGTATTCACAAGGGTGAGTGGGATGTCTGAGCAAATATAGCTTGACCAGAGCATCATGGGATGGGTGGATTGATAGCCAATATTTATAGCCTTTTTATGGATGATCAAGGAATGCTTCGGGATGATTTTCATCCAATTTTGGATCGTTTTAGGAATGTCTTTCATGACAACGTTTTTTGGACTGTCTCCTAAGAGAGGTAGATTTTACTATCGATCTAGATCCATGATTATCACCTTTATCAATTCCACATTATGGGATAGATAATAATAAGTTGTAGGATCTCAATAGGTAGCTAAAGGAATTTAAATATAATCGTTTTATATAGCTCATTAATTCACCATGGAGTTCACCAATCCTTTTCACCAAGTAAGATGATGGTACCCTTAGGATTTTCATGGATTATTGAAAATTAAATTAGCTTCCCATAAATAATTTATATCCATTACCTCAAATAGAATACCTATTTGATCAACTCTAAGGAGCTCAGGTTTTCTCCAAGACTGATTTGATGTTAGTTTATCACCAGGTGTGTGTGATACCATTGAACATACCTTGTACAACATTCTATAGTAGGTATATTCTTTATAAGTATCTGTTTATGTTGTTTAGTTTGATGAACATGCCCAACATTTTAATGGATCTGATAAATTGGATTTTCCACCCATATCTGGATTCATTTGTGGTGGTATTTAAGGAAAATGTCTTGGGTTATTCTCATACTTGACACGAACATGAAAAACATCTTGAGATCTTGATAAATACACTAAGAAAGAAACAATTATTTTCTAATATCACAAAATTCTGTTTTTTGTATTGAAAATTTTAACTTATTGGGTCACATCATCTCAGGGGTAGGAGTATCAATTGCTCCAGATAAGGTGAGATTATTAATTACATGGGAGAATCCCATGAATTTTTTTTACATATGGATTATCTTGGGGATATATGGATATTATAGGCACTTTATAAATGATTCATTGCCTATTGTAGAACCACTCACAAGCTTGACCAAGAATGGTATCAAGTATATGTCATTTGAAGCATGCAATAATTTTTTTTAGAATCTGAAAAAGATATTGACTTCAACACCGATTCAGATTCTTCTAGAGTTGATCAGAACCTATACAGTTTATTATGATTCATCACACATTGGGCTAGGATAAATTATAATTTAGGAATAACAAGTTATGAAAAAACATACCCTTTAGTTAAGGCCACACTTGAGGAATCTCCCAATGCATGATCTCAAGATAGCAGCTGTAGTTCATGGCTTTCATTGTTGGAGGAATTATTTTTTTAGAGATATTTTTGTGATGTTTATAAAACACACGATCCTAAAGTACATATTTACACAATATGTCTTTAATATTAGATAGATAATGTCGGTTGAATACCTAGAGCACTTCAATTTTGAGATTGCATATATTCTTGGTAAGGGTAAGGTTGTGGTTAATGCTCGGAGTAAGTGGACTTAGACATAGGAATTTTAGGAGGCCAGTAGTGAGTAGAAGATGAGGGATTTATTTTATGAGATACACTTAGAGGTCTAGGATAATCATAGACATGTTATCCTTTCATATTTAGTATTAGCCTCTTCACTTCCGAAGAGAGTGAAGATGACGTAACTTTTAGACACTGATGGTTTAGTCCTAAGGGAGAGTATTTAAGGTGAGGATCCATCACCAAGATGGGTTTTTGATGAGGATGAGATGTTTCACATTCACATACACATCTAGGTTATCTCAGGAATGTAGGATGATTTTATGTGTGATTCACGTGCCTACGTTTGGGAATTACAACCCAATGTTACCAACATGTATCAGGACTTGCACTGCTAGTATTGGTTTCCAACAATAAAAAGGAATATATTGGTTTTTATCACTCTTTGTTACACCTATCAATAGGTTAATGTGGAAAACCAACAACCAATAGTAATTTTACATCTATTTCCTATTCTAGAGTGGAAATGGAATAACATCACCATGGATTTTTGGATTGGATTATCGAGGTCCCCTCAAGGCAGTGATGCAGTGTGGGTGATCGCCGGCATGATAATGAAGTTATCTCACTTTATAACTATCAAGGATAATTTTTTAGTGGATAATATCCAAAGGCACTATGTTTGATAGATTATATGTCTTTATGGTGTTTCCCAATCTATAGTATTGGAAAGAGATTATCAGTTTACATCATGATTGTGGAAAGGGTTGTAGAAGGATCTTGATTCACGGGTGCTTCTATGAATATCCTTTCACCCACATACTGATGCTAAATATGATCATATAATATAGATATCAGAGGAAATGATTATAGAATTCATTCTTAATTTTATATGTTCTTGGGAAAATCCCATACCTCTAGTTGAGTTCTCTTACAATAATAGTTTTCAGGAAAAAATTCAGATGGATCCTTATTAGGACTTACACAGTAGGTTGTTCCATTCACCCTTGTTCTAGTTAGAGGTATGAGAGGTAGTGCTACTAGGAACTCATCTCATTTAGGATACATCAGAGTAGATATAGCTTAGTCAGAAGTGTATGTCTACAACCCAATCTATGGATAATTCTTACACCAATATTCTTCGATGACCTCTAGAGTTTGAGGATAGGGATTGGGTATTCTTACAAGTTTTACCTAGTACGGGGAATATATATATATATATATATATATTTGGATATAAAGTAATATATCACCACATTATGTTAGGCCTTTAGAAATATTGGAGAGAGTTAGGTTAGTATCCAATCAGATAGATCTTCCATAGAGGTATCAGTTTATGCACTATGTCTTTCACATATCTCAACTTAGACATTACTATTAAGACCCATATCATATTTTAGATCCTAGGGATGTTGAATTGGGAGTTGTTTCTTCCTTTAAAAAGTATCCTATATGGATCATCGACCATAGAACAAAGGCTATTCAAGGAAGGTTGATTCCTTTAGTCCAAGTGCTAGGATAGCATGGCCACATATAGGGTGAGACCTATGAGAGGGGCCAATGTATGTTCCTAGAGGATATATATTTTCTCAGATAAAACTTTATGAACTCCATAAGGGAAACTTGGGGATGAGTTATTTAAATGAGGGGACACTGTAAGATCTTAGTTTTTCTCTTCCAGTAAGTACCTGGTAATTTTTAGTTTGAATCATTATTTTAACATTATACATGGGATTATATGATTATGAAAGGATTCGAGAGAATCCAGGTCATGTTTGGAGCACAAAGTTCTAGTTTTTAGAGAAACATTATGAGTCACATTGTTGCTGCATGGTTAGTAGTAACCTTGAGACTCAACCTTGCAATCCATATATAAAGGAGAACAATTTTATCAACTCTAGTATAGAGGACACATATCCATGAGAAAAACTAAAGACCCATAACAGAGCTAAATCACATGGTTAGAAAAACAAATTCTAACTATGCACCTAACCATGTGAGGGGGTGTCTCCCTTGGATAGTTCTAGAGCACAATTGGCACACAGTTTGGCCAACAATGTGGCCAAATCATGTTCCTATTTAAATTTGGGTAAATTTACCCTTTTCCCCTTAGTCCCTTATATGTTTTAATCCCTTTTTCTTCTTCATTCCATGCATAGTCCTCCATATAACATTGGGAGTTCCTCCTCTACCTCAATCTAGGCATTGATCCATATCCCTTATATTGAATCTGATCGGATCACCATTCATCACATTGGAAGTGTATCAGTAAGATCTTTGATCTATTGCCTTGTTTTATTTTTTATCTTTCAATTTTTTGTAAGATCTTAAAAAATTCTCTTTTCACTATTTTCAAGGTATTTTTCTATTTAGCATATTTATTTAACTATAGCCCAAATAGGAATCCAATATTGGACAAGGATTTATATAATTCCATAAGAAATGTGGTATATACCTTTTCTTTAAAGGTCAAGTTGTTTATTAATTATTCTTCATTTTGTTGCATGTCAGATGTTTGGAATATTGACCCTAATTTGAGAAATGACTTAAATTAATTATTGAACTTGAATTTGGCTCCCTTGTAGTACCAAAACATGGATGTAGGTTTCCAACATCAACCCGAACCACCTCTATAGTGGGTTCATTTATCTACACCTTTGGTTGGGTGCTATTACCTATTAGTGGAATCCTTTCCAAATTAAATAATATATTGAAAGGTTAATTAACTATTGGGAATAACTTTAAATGTGAAAAAAATGTTTTAAATGTTGAAATTGTAAATATATGGATGACCTATAGAATTATACCTATTTATATAGATGGTTGGACTTATTAATGAACAATAACATTTCCTCTTGACCTTTTATACTACTTTTGATTTTGGACATCATGGTATGACACTGATGATGGGTAATTCAGTATAGCAATGACTTTGATTATCTGTATGGCACTGAAATTGATTACATGTATGGAACCAAGACGGGGGATTGAGGTATGGAACATATGACTCCTATATTTATATCTTTTGATATTAGGATTCCATGTCCATGGTCCCTATGTTCCTAGACTATGTAGGTCTTCACTATTTTTAGTTCATCTTGGATGAGTTCCATGGTCTCAAGGAGGACACCTTGGCCTTTGACTTATGTCCTAGACTATGTAGGTATAACACTTTTAATGTATGTATTTCATTTTAATAATATTAGTTAATTTCATATATCTCATTATATAATTATACTCACCATTTATAGCCTACTTTTTGTTTCGAATTATGTTCAATGGATTAATTATATATCTCTTTCATTATGTATCTTTATCTATTTTACCAACACATGGTAGTAGTTTTTATACATGGGTTGGATTTGTTATAGAAACCATTGTTGGTGGCCTACTGAGTTTATATCACACCATGTTCAAGATTCCATTTTGTACCTGTTCAAACTTCATGGATATAGGTAGAGACATGGGAAAGTGGTCAATCATAGATGCTTGATTTTTGAATAGTTTGGGTTCTTAAGAGAATAGGACTAAGCCTTGGCTCATGATGACTGGAGATAGATTTTTTTTCTTTTGTGATTTTTTTATACATGTACTATATTGTATTTATGCGGCCATGTTTTCCAGTTTCTTTTGGTATAGAATCATGACATTATCTTCATTATATATATGACTCTGACTATTGCTTCTACGTGTTATTATATCAGGATTTTTCACTTCCATTGTTGATTATTTAATATGTTTTTCTATTATTATTCATTATACTATTTTCTATACTCTGTTCATGAGGGTATATTCTCCACATCATACCATCTTAGACCCTGACTTCTAGTTGGTAGCCTCTGGCATACGGGGAGGTGCACCTAAGGTCATGCGACCAATCGAATTCAGTTACTAATCAGTGAACCAGACTTAGGGTGTTACGAGATCCTCTCCTACTTCCTTATTCTATCATCCCTTGATGCTGTTAATAATTTATTAAAGTTTGGTTTTAGTCCATGAATGATTATTTCAATAGATAATGGGTAAAATTATCAATTTCAATAGGGTTTTCTTGAAGCCTAGGAAGGGGACATTCCAAGATGATATTAGGATGTTCCCATTCATCAAATTGTCAAAGGTATGTTGCACTATGGTTTTATTTTGGGGTTTCCAGTTAAATTAAATTAAATTAATGTTATAATTGGTTGTAGTTCTTAGGTACTTAGCCTATATTGGTGTTGGGATTCTGTTATGGGTTTCATGTGGCTGGTCGGCCTTGGTTCCAATGCGTTGTGGGGATGTGGTCAGTTATCTAAAATTATGTCAAGTTGGGTTTGAATTAATAAATTAATTATAAATGTTATAATTAATTAATTATTGATGTTTGTATTGATTTAAGAGTTTGGGATGTTTAGATGAGCTCGAATGATAATGGATGAGGTTGGATGGGTTTGGATGGATTGTGGAAACTTTCATTGACCATGTGATATAATTGGGAAAGCTTCATTGAGGTAAGAATTCCTACATACACACACTATGGTTTATCAAATTTGATTATATGAATTGTATAATATACACTCACTACCTTAGGGTGTACAACCTTTGAATTAAAAATATTTTTCAAAAAGTGAAATGGATTATAAATTTTTAATTAATTAAATTTTCTAATTAAATGAAATCATTTGGACCCTATACAGAGCCAAGTCCCATGATAGTCCTTTATTATCTATCTTGATGTCGTGGATATTGGTGGTCAAGTTCAGGACCATTGGTTAATTGGACTTTGATACTAGCACCTTGAGGGGTGATTCCTTGCATTTAATTGAAATAGACATGGATTGGGTGAGTGAACCAACTGAGTGAAACCTTGAAGACTGAGATGGGCTATGTTCCATCTCTTGAGTGTTCCTTGTATGGATGACCCCATATAGTCAGCATGACCATGCTACCCTACTGATGAAATCATAGGATGTGATTCCCTTAGGGCATCAAGTGTCGACCTGAGACCTTATTAAGGGGGAAGACCCATGTTAGGGTGCCTCTATTATGTTATGACCTAAGGTAATCAGTGGGGTCCACATTGACGAACCAAAACTAAGTGTATATACATGGATTGAGTAGTGATGGTTGTGGGAGTCACCTTAGAACACACACCAAATGTGTATGTTTGTGGGGATGAATATGATGATGATTAGATTAGGCATTTAACTAACCCTTGACTTATATATATTTTCCTTCATGTGTTTATTATGGATGTAACCATTGTTCCCAGATGTGTTTCCTAGGACCCATCCTATGGGGCTGATGTGGTATGGCATGGTGGATGCCTAGATATGTTTTCAAGGATCTTTCTTTGGTCTTGATGTGATACTGGTATATGATAGCATAGATGTGATGAAATTGTTTTGGATGATCATTCTAATGACCCAAGATTGACGTACATAGACATTACATTTCTTGTGAATAATACTTAATACATGACACAAAAATATACCTAAAGACCATATTTGTTTAGTGTCTTTGGAGACTTAGAACATAATCTTCTAACTTGGTGAAATATCTTCAACATCTACCATAAATATCTTCCCCTTTAGTTTTCCTACCTAAAAACTTTCTTTATATCCTAGGGAAAAGAAAACATAAAAAGAGTGAGATAAAATTCTCATTAAGGGTAAACATAAAAATCATAAACTAAAACATAAACATAAGAATGTGAAAACATGAACATAAAATTTTAATATCCAAATCATGAGTCATGAAATAAATCTTGGCAGTACGTAAGGAATAGATCATAAAGGAATATTAACCATGATAAAATAACATTGGCATAAAACATGGGATTATGGAAAAATAAATAATAACATAATATAATTTTCATAGTATCCAAGGCATTGCTTCTAATACCATCATATTGGATAAAGTCCGTTACTGAATTGGGTTTACTTTTCGTTCCAACCATGTATTACTGAACCAGATTTACATGTCATTCCAGCCCTGTATTACTAAATCAGATTTACCTGTCGTTCCATTCATGTATATCTCATGAGATGTAAATATTTACCCAATTCGTTGGAGGGAGATATATTGTAAGATCTCAGTTTTTGGAAGGGTGTTTTTTCGTTATGTTTTGGTTGAATCCCTTGTTTCGGGCTTCAATGGATGTATTCTGAAAGTATGAGAGGTCTTGAGGGTATTTCGGGGGCTCAGGGCACAAAGGAAAGGAAAACTAGGCAAGACAAGCGTAGGTGCACGGCCTGCGCATGGTCAGGGAAAACTGTGCATCCTACCTAGGTAAACCATGCAACCCTCTTCCTCCAGATAGTAGCATGCGCACGGTTTTTCAAACTGTGCGACCAAACCATGTGGCCTCTTAAAGTTGGAAAAAATTATGAAATTCTCACCCCCGAGATTTTAAGAACCCACTCGGGATTTCTTTTCCATTCCTCCCTCTTCACCCTAGGAGTGAACCAAATCACCCAAGAGATCCAAGAGTTCGATATCCCTCATTTCTAAGGTTTTTTTGGTGCCTTTGGATGTGGATCGAAGCTCCGGGTAAGGATAATCCCATATTTTCTTCTCTTTTTGGTTTAGGGTTTTTACATTCTCTTCCTCTTGTTTCGAAGCTCTAAAACCCTACCTTTTGGGTGAGTTCTAGGTTGAAGCTTTAGAGGCTGGATGGATTGAGGTATAAGGACTCGATTGAGTGTGCGTTCAACTACGGTTTTGAGGTAGGTGGTCTACAAACATAATCCCATAGTTTTATGGTGGATTTATGCATGTGTGGCGTCACTCATGGTTTTCTTTTGATGAGCTTTGATCTACCGGGATGGGGTCGGTATAAAGGATACTTAAAAACGATAAATAGGAACCCTCATGATCCCCATGGGATGCGTTGAGGATGACTTGACCTAATTGGGGCCATCCATGGGATGTGTCGGCTTTTCTCGGGTTTAGGGATTGTTATTAAACAAGTGACCTTGTTGTAATAAATGGAAGAGCCCTTGACGAATATGATGAAATGATTGGTTGAACTTGGAATAGAAGTTAGGTGATTCACCTAGACTTGGCAATAACCTAAGGGTTGTTTGAAATGGGTTTAATGGTTGATTCATGGAAATGATGAACAGATTAAATGGGTTAATGTGTAAATTGATTAAAGACCATAACGAGATAGGTTATGGGTTTAGTTTTGGATGCTTAGTAAGATAAGAATAACACATGGGAATTGGTTAAATGGTTAAATAGTGTGAAATGGTAATGTGTTAATGGGATAAGGCATAATGTGAATTCCTGTGTGGTTTGTTGTGAATGGTGGTTGTCAAAGGACAATGGTATGGTGAGTTGATGGTTATTTGGATATATAAGCATGTGCACATGGCTTGGTAGAGAGGGGTATGACTTGAGGATCTATGCCCACGGGTCTAGTGAAGACTAATGCTATGAACTCCACCCTAAATGCATGGGTTAGGAACAGGGATTGATGATCTATTCTCCTAATAGTTGCATCCACCCGGACTGAGGATTCGAGGTGAAGATATGGTTACTATGGGGGGGTTAGTCCCAGTGAGATAGGATAATGATGTGTTTACCCTCTTGCATGTGATTGTTGGCCTTAGACCCATGTAACATAATGTATGTGATTAACCCATGGAAATGTGATGAAATGGTAAGTGATGATAATTGGTGTGAAATTAATGGTAATAGAAGTGGTAATGGATTTGGCTCTGAAATGGTCAATTTCACCTTAAATAATTACTTGGAAATTATCATTCATATTCCTTTTTCATGCACTACCTGTTCATAATGGATATTTTGTAGACACCATTGGTGGTGGCCTACTGAGTTGTACTCACACCCTGCCCGGGCCGCCATTGGGTACCCAAGCAGACGTCATGTTTGCAGGTCAGGAGAAGGGCAAGGGTCCTTGCTAGATAGTTGATTGGACATGGGTATCACTTGGTGGAGGATCCAAACTTGGAGTTGGGACCATTTTTGGGATTTTGGATGCTGTCTTTATTTTGGGATTTTGTTCACTTTTGCACTTGTAGTATAACATGGCATATTTATTGTAAGAAATGGTTTTTACACATGTTCCTTGTTTATTGATTATTTTTTCCACTATTGTTTTGTTTCTGTTGTGGCTTACTCTGATAAAAAGGGGGTATAGTCTCCCCACTTGACCACAAAGACCCATGCTGCTAGTCGGCAGCCTTTGGCGTACATGTAGGCGCGCTTAAGGTTCTGTAACTACCCGGATCGGAGCACTGGTTTTGTGGATTCCATGTCGGGGACATTACAAATTGGTATCAGAGGAGGTCTTTCTTCTCCTTCTCTGAGTTCTTATTATTTCTGATAGGTTTCCAAGGGTTAACATGTGTCGGGCCTGGGTAAATTAGCTTGTTCTTGGGAGTAGCTAACCCATGTACAAGGGAAAACCCAAGTCACCCTGGGTGGGAAATGTTGTTCTTGGTTGTGTGTTGTTACAGTTGATGATATTTCACCGTTGGGTGATGCACATGTGGTTTGATGTGACTATTTTATGATATTTGGATCATGGCCTTAACGGCATGAGGGTTTTTATTCATGTATCATTGTAGACACCTAGGGAGATAGGTGACATGCATTGTGTTATGCACATGCACGGGGTGGGTGTGTGAGGCAGGAAGGTAGGGTGCATCATACATTTCATGAAACCAAGAAATAATGGGGAGAATGAAATAAAACAAGTGTGTAAATGATTTTTAATGAAATATAAGGGTTTGAAATGAAGTGGAAAATGTTATTGTAAAATGATGTGTGAGTTTGGTGGTAGTGCCTGGTTTTTTACCCCATGTGGACCATGGCCTGCGGTAGGGATGGTCAGGGCGGTGATTTGAGGTGTTAATGTTGTTGAATGTGTATATGAAAATGGGTTGTTGTAGCTAGTAAAGGGATTTTGAGGAAGTCATGAATGTTTTATTTTTTTCATGCCAAATCTCATGCTTGGCAATGTAGAGAGATGCCACCACGATGTCGGTTGCTAGTTGGGCAACGAGAGGATGTTACTGAGAAAACTCCTCTGGTAGAAGAGCACGAAAATGTGGTGATCAATGAAGGTAGAGAAGACAAGTTCCGGTAGAAATTGGATCGCCTTATGCAGATGATGGATCGAGACCCAGGGCAGGTTGCACCGAGTATGTTTGAGCTGACCAGGGAGTTCCAGCTGCAGCACCATCCGACCTTCACCGGAGATGGTGGGACAGAGGAAGCGAATTTCTGGTTAGAGTCTGTCCAGACGATATTGGATCATCTGGAGACCCCTGTTGAAAAGTGAGTAAAGCTGTCCGTTTATATATTGCAGGGCCAGGCAAGGCGTTGGTGGGACACTCAGGCTCAGACCGAGTAGGCTGAGGGGATGTCGTGGGAGTTTTTCTAGGAGAAGTTTCTAGAGAATTTCTACCCAGAGACTTTGAGGCAGGATCAGGCTATAGAGTTTATGAGCCTGACTCAGGGATCGCTATCGGTGATGGACTATGATAGACACTTCACTAATTTGTGACACTTTTTCCTAGTGTTAGTAGGGGATGAGGTAGCAATAGAAAAGAATTTCCAGGATAGATTGATACATGAGATCAGGCCTCAAGTAAATATCTTCCACTTGAAGAGGTTTGCAGAGGTGATGGATCAGGCACTCATCTCTGAACGGAACCCAAAGAGATCTTTGAGTGTTGGGCTTGTCGTTCCATCTGGGTGGACAAGTGGTGCATCTTCCGAAGGTCGAAAGCACCGTTTGGAAAGTTTCTAACAAGGTGGTCAGAAGAGATGGTCAGCCTCTCAGAGTGGGAACTAGTTGTTATATTATTAGTGCGGTAGGTCGGGGAATATGTGTGGTCAGTGTCCTCGACCTCCAGTTGAGTGTCATTCATGCGGCAGGTTGAGGCATGTGCAAAGGTTCTGTAGGAACCCTCGGCAGGCTGGTGAGCATGATGATGAAAAACAGGTACTGGGTACGGGGAGGGGATCAGTTTCCCCGTATCAGGAAGGCAGTTGGAGCTCCACGGGCCATACTGGCAGGGGCGGTGGACGTGGAACTCCAGGTCAAGATCGCTCACGCCATCAGGGAAGTGTATTGTGGGGGTGCTCAGGCCGGAGCCCAGGGTAGAGGGGTAGGTCATCTTTAGGTAGTTCAGTTTGCGCCTGGTGATGGTGAGGTCGGACCGTCAATTGTTTGAGGTATGATCCTTGTAACTTCTACGCTTTCTAGTGTGTTGTTGGACACAGGTTCCAAACACTATATTTTTTCTGCTCAACTTGTGGTAGTTCTGGGTTTACCTGTGGAGGGGGTGTGTGGAGTTATGTCAGTTGACACCCCGTTGGGGGTGCGGGTTGAGGATATCAAGTAGTGCAAGGGATGTGCCTTGGAAGTTGGTGGGTATCATTTTATCTAGGACTTGTTCATTCTAGAGATGTTAGGGTTTGACCTAATCTTTCGAATGGATTGGTTGGTGTTTTATCGGGCACACATAGATTGTTATCTTCGTAGGGTATCGTTCAGGTCGCTTGAGGGTGATGCTTATGTCCACCGTGGTGAATGGGATGTTCGAGTAGGGTGCGCGGGCCCGTTTTGTCAACAGATGAGTGGTCTCACGGCTCAAGTTGCATGTCTCATGCATGGAGATGATGATGGGTGAAATAATCTAATTTTCCTCTAGTGGTGGATCGGTTTTAGGATGTGTTTCTTGAGGATTTCTCAGGGTTACCACCCGATATGGATTTCGAGCTCACGATCGAGTTGTTGTCGGGAGCGGAGCCAGTTTCTATTCCACCATACCGAATGGCACTGGCAGAACTCCCAGAATTGAAGGTTCAGCTTTAGGAGTTGGAGCGTAAAGGGTTTATCCTTCCTAGTATGTCTCTTTGGGGATATCCTGTGCTTTTTGCAAAGAATGTCGATGGGTTGTTGAGGCTGTGTGTTGAATATCAAAAGTTGAATCAAATGACGATGAAAAATCGGTACCCTCTTCCTAGAATTGATGACCCGTTTGATCAGTTGAGGGTTGCATCAGTGTTTTCTAAGATTTATCTCAGGTCAGGTTATCACTAGATGAGGGTGAGGTCTTCTGACATACCGTAGATAGCTTTCCAGAGTCGGTATGGGTTGTTTGAGTTTGTGGTAATGCCTTTCGGCTTGACCAATGCACCAGTAGTGTTTATGTATTTGATGAACCGAATATTTCATCCCTATCTATATCATTTTTTGATTGTATTTCTTGAACATATCTTAGTATACTTGAAAACTCAGGATGATCATGTCCAACATCTTGACATCATCTTGGGTACACTAAGAGAGCATCGACTATACGCCAATCTATCAAAGTGTCAATTCTGGATAGGTGAGGTTCATTTTATGGGTCACATCATCTCGGAGGTAGATGTGATAGTGGATCCAGATAAAGTGCAGGCATTTGTATCTTGGGATCATCTCAAGAGTGTTTATGATGTTCGGAGTTTTCTGGGTTTGGTCGGGTATTACCAAAGGTTCATTCAGGATTTCTCTCACTTGGTAGCACCACTCTCGGGCTTGACCAATAAAGGAATCAGGTTTGAGTGGTCTGTGTCTTATGATAACACCATCTAAGAGTTGAGAAGTATTTGACGACTACACCAATCTTGATCTTACCTGAGCCGGGTAAGAAGTACATCGTTTTTTGTGATGCGTCCGGAGTCGGACTTGGGGCTATGTTGATGCAGGATGAGCGGGTTGTGGCTTATGGGTCAAGGCAGTTGGGACCCCATGAGCGGAACTATCCCACTCATGACCTTGAGTTGGCTTCAGTGGTGTATGCCTTGAAGTTCTAGAGGCACTATCTATTGGGATAACGGTTTACTGTGTTTACTGACC
This sequence comes from Viscum album, assembly GCA_963277665.1. Classification (NCBI taxonomy): domain Eukaryota; kingdom Viridiplantae; phylum Streptophyta; class Magnoliopsida; order Santalales; family Viscaceae; genus Viscum; species Viscum album. The sequence continues at coordinate 131,635,173 of OY728163.1, forward strand.
ATAAGAGTTTAAAGTACATCTTCTCACAACAGGATCTGAATCTTCGTTAGTGGATATGGGTTGAATATCTTCAATTTTTTTACTTTGAGTTGGTGTACACATCGGGAAAGGGAAATAGTGTTGCTGATGCTTTGAGCATGAAGGTTCAGAATCAGGTGGTTCAAGAGTCCAGCACCGAGTGGAAGGTGATGGCTTTTTTTGCAGAGATGCACCTAGAGGTGCAGGTGGATAGCGGTCAGGTCACTCTTTCTTCCTTAACGATGGAGTCGACGCTTTTGAGTCAAGTTAGGGAAGGTCATCTTGATGATCCTGAGTGTTTGATCATGAAGTAAAAGCTTAAAGGAGGGGAGCTACCTTCTGGTTGGGCCGTCGGCATGGAAGGTGTTGTTTGTGTTCATGATCGTGTGGTTGTGCCAAAGTGTATGTATGAAGAGTTGATGCGTGAGTTCAATGAATCCAAGTGGGAAGTGTATCCTAGTTTCACTAAGATGTACCATGATCTCCGAAGGAAATTTTTGTGGCCTGGAATAAAGAAGGAAGTTGCGGGCTTTGTGGCACAGTGCCTTACCTATAAGCACATGAAGGCTGAGCATCAACGCCCAGGTGGTTTGTTGCATCCATTGCCCATTCCGGAATGGAAGTGGGATGATGTAACAATGGATTTTTTTTGTGGGTCTTCTGAGGACGTCGTGGAAGAATGATGTAATCTGGGTGGTTGTGGATCAATTAACGAAAGTGTCTCATTTCTTACCGATTCATAAGACCTTTACAGTCGACCAGTTGGGTGAGCTGTATGTTCGGGAAATAGTGTGGTTGCATGGTGTTCCGAGAACTATAGTTTCGAACTGAGATCCATGTTTCATATCACGTTTCTAGAAAGGGTTGTAGAAGGCTCTTGGTACACAGGTGTTTTTGAGTATGGAGTTCCACCTGCAGACAGACAGGCAGTTAGAGCGTATGATCCAACTGTTGGAAGACATGTTAAGAGCTTGTGACTTGGACTTTGGTGGTTCTTGGGGGAGGCACCTATCGTTAGTTGAGTTTGAATACAACAACATTTTTCAGGCTATGATTCAGATGGCACCGTTTCAGGCACTCTACGGGAGGCCATGTAGATCTACGTTGTGTTGGCTAGAGGCCGGTGAATCTGAGTTGTTGGGTCCAAGTCTCATGTAGGAGACTTCAGAGAGAGTTATGTTGATCAGGAAGTGGATGGATACGGCTCAGAGTAAGCAGAAGTCGTATACAGATTATAAGTTCAGACCTCTTGAGTTTGCGGTGGGTGATAAAGTGTTCCTTCGGGTGTCTCCATGGTTGGGTCACCGTCGGATTTTAAAGCAGGGTAAGTTGGCGCCCAAGTATGTGGGACCTTTTGAGATTGTAGAGAGGATCGGACCAGTGGCTTACTGATTGGATCTTCCATAGCAATATGGTGGGATACATGATGTGTTTCATGTGTCACAGCTTCGATGATATCACCCTGACCCATCTCACATGGCTGACGTGGAGGATGTGGAGCTTGAGGGTGATGCATCCTTTGAGAAGCATCTGATTCGTGTGGTGGATCGTAGTGAAAATGTCTTGCGAGAAAATTTTGTTCCATTAGTGCGAGTATAATGGAAGCATGGGAATGTTCAGGAAGAAACTTGGGAGTGAGAATCGGATTTGTGGTCTCAGTGGCCTGAACTCTTCTATTCGATGGATCAATGAGGCTTTGAAACTCGGCTTGAGGACGAACCGTTATAAGGTGGGGAGGTTGTAAGATCTTGGTTTTTGGAAGGGTTTTTTAGTTAAGTTTTGTTTTAATCCCCTGTTTTGATCTTCAAGGTATGTCTTTTGAAAGTATGAGAGGTCTTGGGGGTGTTTCGGGGGCTCGGAGCACGAAGGAAAGGAAAACTGGGCAAGACAAGCATGGGCGCACAGCCTGCGCATGGCCAGGGAAAACTGTGCGGCCTGCCCAGGTAAACCATGCAACCCTCTTCCTCTAGACAGTAGCATGCACACGGTTTGCGCACAGTTTTTCAAACTGTGCATCCAAACCGTGCGGCCTCTTAAAGTTGGAAAAAAATTACGAAATTCCCACCCTGGGATTTTAAGAACTCACTAGGTATTTCTTCTCCATTCCTCCCTCTCCACCCTATTCATGAACCAAATTTCCCTAGAGCTCCAAGAGGTTGATCTCCCTTATTTCTAAGGCATTTTTGGTGCCGTTGGATTCAAATCGAAGCTTTGGGTAAGGCTAATCCCATTTTTCTTCTCTTTTTGTTTTAGGGATTGTACATTCTCTTCCTCTTGTTCTGAAGCTCTAAAACCCTACCTTTTGGGTGAGTTATAAGTTGAAGCTCCAATGGCTGTATAGATTGGGGTATACGGACTCTATTGAGTGTGCGTTAAACCGCAGTTTCATGGTAGGTGGTCTAAAAACATTATCCTATAGTTTTATAGTGGATTTATGCATGCGTGGCTTCGCTCATGGTTTTTTTATGAGCATTCATCAACCAGGATGCGGTTAGTATAAAGGATGCTTAAAAACGGTAAATGGGAACCCTCACGATCCACATGAGATGCGTTGAGGATGACTTTACCTAATTGGGTCCATCTATGGGATGTTATGGCTTTTCCCGGGTTTAGGGATTGTTATTAAACAAGTGACCTTGTTGTAATAAATGGTAGAGCCCATGAAAAATATGATGGTATGATTGGTTGAACTTGGAATAGAAGTTAGGTGATGCACCTAGATTTGGCAATAACCTAAGGGTTGTTTGAAATGGGTTGAATGGTTGATTCATGGAAATGATGAACGGGTTAAATGGGTTAATGTGTAAACCGATTAAAGACCATAACGGGATAGGTTATGGGTTTAGTGTTGGATGCTTAGTGAGATAAGCATAACACATGGGAATTGGGTGAATGGTTAAATGATGTGGAATGGTAATGTGTTAATGGGATAAGGTATAATGTGAATTCCCGTGTGGTTTGTTGTGAATGGTGGTTGTAAAAGGAAAATGGTATGGTGAGTTGATGGTTATTTGGATATATAAACATATGCACATGTCTTGGTAGAGTGGGGTATGGCTTGAGGATCTACGCCCATGGGTCAAGTGAAGACTAATGCTCTGAACTCCACCCTAAATGCACAGGTTAGGAATGGGGACTGATGATCTATTCTCCTAACGGTTGCATCCACCTAGACTGAGGCTTTGAGGTGAAGATTTGGTTTCTATGAGGGGGTTAGTCCTAGTGAGATAGGATAATGATGTGTTTACCCTCTTGCATGTGATTGTTGTCCTTAGACCCATGTAACATAATGTATGTGATTAACCCATGGAAATGTGATGAAATGGTAAGTGATGATAATTGGTGTGAAATGAATGGTAATGGAAGTGAAAATGACATTGGCTCTGAACTGGTTAATGGAACCTTAAATAATTTCTTGGCAATTATCATTAATATTCATTTTTCATGCACTACCTGTTCATACTGGATATTTTGTAGACACCGTTGGTGGTGGCCTACTGAGTTGTACTCACACCCTACTCGGGCCGCCATTGGGTACTCGGGCAGACTTCATGTTTGCAGGTCAGGAGAAGGGAAAGGCTCCTAGCTGGATAGTTGAGTGGACATGGGTAGCACTTGGTGGAGGATACAAACTTGGATTCGGGACCATTTTGGGGATTTTGGCTGGCGTCCTTATTTTGGGATTTTTTTCACTTTTGCACTTATAGTAGGACATGGCATATTTATTGTAAGAAATGGTTGTTACACATGTTCCTTGTTTATTGATTATTGTTTCCACTATTGTTTTGTTTCTGTTGTGGCTTACTCTGATGAAAAGGGGGTATATTCTCCCCACTTGACCACAAAGACCCCCGCTGCTAGTCGGTAGCATTTGGCATACAGGGAGGCACGCTTAAGGTTATGTAACTACCCAGCTTAGAGCACTGGTTTAGTGGCTTCCTGGTCAGTGATGTTACATATATTCCCCACACATCTCATAGTGAAATCATTCTTACATGTTCCACAAAAACATAAATCATTCATCATAGCATAACCCATGAAATAAGATGGGTTTCTTAAACATCATTCCATAATAATCCTTATAAAATAAATTGATTTCATAAAAATAATCCCATAATAAACATAATAAAATCAAATTAATAATAGTTATATAAACATAACACTATATCATTATATATGTAAAATAATTTTGATAAAACACTTGAACTTAATTCTTGATGAAAATATACCTTCTTCAAAAATGTTTTCCTTCCTCAAAATGCCACACAATTTTAGATGAAATCATTTTATATAAAATAAAATTTTAATCATATATGGAAATATTAAATGAAATAAGTAATTATTAAATCATAAAAATATGTTCATTTAGTACAAGTTAAAAGACACATTCTTCTCATACTTTTGCCGGAAAAGTCAAAAAGTACCTCAAATCGAATAACAACAAAATATTCCCTTCATATCGTTTAATAAAAAATAACCAAAGGGTAAAATTAACTTCCAAAAATTGTAGAATAATATAAATAATATTAAATAATTAGGAAACATGGTTGTGGATTATTAATATACCCTAGTAAATACTTACGTATAAACAATATCGGGTAAAAATGAGATTGCAAAATTATCCCTTACCTTAGGTTTGATTTCTTTCGTATTTGTCCAAAACTAATGTATAGTGTGTTTAAACATAGTATTAACTTTTAAAATAACCATAATAATATTTATTATATCATATATGATTTAATTATGACTTTATATTACCCGTTTATTTATCAATTCCATGCTAAAGCAACATTTTGGCTAATAATCGTTTTATTTATCATGCGTGTTTTGACTTTTTATTCTTAATATTATTACATAGATAGTGATTTAATTACTTCCAAAATATAATTCACGATATATATATTATAAAATATCAGTATAGAAATATATATAATATACAGATAAATGAGATGGAATACACCGTTCATGGAGACGGTAGGCCATATGTACACATGAACGTTGTTTATGTTTCCTTATTGAATTGAATGGAAGCAAGTAAATGACACATATATATACATAAATAAAATAGAATTATTATGTCCTATATATCATTCTTATTTATTATATATACTTTATAAACATTCTTGAATGGTTAAAGTGGATAATAAATCTCATCGCGTCATGGAGACGGTGGGTCGTACGTACACATGAGCGACGATATCATTCACTTAATGGTTAAATGGTATGAAATTGAATGGTATATTAATTATAAATAATTATTATCATGTTATATTTATTATTTAAATATATTATACACATAATTATAACCATCTAATTTCATTATTTTTGAATTACAAATTACACCACGACGTGGATATGGTAAGTTGTATGTACGCACACATGGTGGTATTGTTATTCGTATGATGGATAAAAGGAGGTATAAGTTTTTCCCATAATTATAATAACATATAATCATGTAAAATGTATTATAGATATTAATTTATTATGTAAAAAACATAAGAATAGGAAGTAGAAGAAGAAAATAATTTTGAAAGAGGTGATAAAACAATTACCTCTTTTTTGGGTATCTCCTTTTGATTTGCATAAAAGGTCTCCCTTGGTTGGATTTCTTCCAAATTCATGGCTTATAAGAGTAAGGGAGGGATTTTTTGGATCATATTTTGGTGTATTTTGGTTGATAAAAATGTATTTAAAGGTTTTAGTAAGTGGGTAGAGGTGATGGCCTTTTATAAGATGGAGGAGGGGCACTTTAGGAAAGTATTGAAATATTAATTTATTGTAAACTTATTTTCGGTTTATAATGCTCCAAAACTCATTTATTTAGTAGATAAGATGATTATGGGTCAAAATAATCATAACCAATAAAATTTATACAAATTTTTATTTTATTTTAAACCTTATCATTTTGATTTATCCTTATTTAATCTATTTATTTTTATTTGTGGTAATATTATTCTAAATATTAAATGGTTATAAATATTTAATTATGTGTTTTCAATTGTCCAAAATTGGATACTTTATGAAATTTTCTACCATATAATTTTCAATTTTCAATTTTTAAATATTTTTGTGATTTTTAAATTATTTAATAATATAATATTTTTTTAAATATCAATAGTGTCAATTTTTTCACTATTCATTTATTTGACTTTAAATAAAGTACAAACAGAATATAAATTCGAAACAAAATATTTAATACACTCCTAACATATCATAATCTTATATAAAATTCGTGTATCACATTAATTAGTTTATATGATATTTATTTTAATATTTTTAAAACCATTTATTTGATATTTATATCAATAAAATAATTTCTACATCAATATTGTGTCATCGTTAATGGTAATTAGTTAATCTCTAAAAATTCTAAATACATTCACATTATATAGCTAATTTAATTAGGCTTCTAAAGACTCTTTATTTTCTACCTTTTATCATTTTTATCACTATATTAAAATTACTATACTTATAAGATATATGAGAGTGACATGTTATAACCATTTTTTTAATTATAATTACATCACTTTTAGGAAAAAAAGTCCATTAAATGAATAAATTCTGACCCATAGGTGATATTGGTCTACTTTAATTACCCAATAGGATTTTGTCAGGTTTAAGGGTAATTTTATTATCTTTATTGTATTGTTAGTTACCCTGATTTACCTGATTTACCTTTAACTATGGTAAATAAAAATTATTGTAGTTACTACTCATAATATCGAAAAAAAATAAAAGTAACCAATTAACATAATTTTTACCCACTTATTATAAATATGGAATAAATTTTTCATAATTTAAAATACATAATTGGCATAAATTAATTTAAAATTAATTCTCATTGTCAAAAACTAAAAATGGGTTTTTATAAAGTAAAAGCTTATCAAAAGATTGTCATGTATTTATATCCAATTTAAATGTGAAATTACTTCCTATGAACAAAATTGGATTAAATGATAAAAAAATAATCCAATTACACTTTAAAACCAATTAAAAATATAATATAACTATACCAATAAATTAGATGAAAAGGTGGTTTTGAATTAAAATGTAGTATTTTTCACTATTATTCAAAATATGAATTTCATCATACAAATACAAAAATTTCAACCAAGTTAAATTTTGAAGTCCCTATTCCTAAGAAAATTTTTATTATGCCAAATATAAAATATAAAATTGTCAAAAACTAGATTTAAAAAGGTTTCACCATCAAAAGGTGGTAAAATTGTATTTTATTGAAAGGTACTTATTTTATCCGAAAAATTGAATTTGTTCTTATATAATTTCTAGAAAATACATAAGATTAATGTTAATGTTATATAAAATTAAATATGTGGTTAATAATATTTATAACGTATAGTTTATATCCCATTAAATAATAATATTTTAACAATATATCATTATTTAGTGAAACTTGGTATTGCGTACAACGCAAGCTATCAAGGAAGGTATCTCTTACATGTAACGCAAGCCAAGTCAGTGTTTCATTTAGTGAAAGATTCCTTTGGTGTTGTGTATAAAATAATAAAAACACAGTTCTTCTATACATTGAACAAAATCTACATTTAGTGTTTCGTGAAATGAATTATATCAAAATAACTTGGAATTTTGTTTAACACAATCCAAGTATAGTGTTGCGTATATACTAAGCTAATATAGTGTTGCATATAGAGAAAGTTATTCTCGGTGTATCATACAACACAATACATCAAATAAATTAAAAATAATATATCTCATAAAATCTTAGGGTGTTACATTATACCCCCCTTAAAATTAATTTCACCCTCGACATTCGTCGAGGTTTTAAAAGGTTTACTATTTGAAAGTTTTTTCATAAAAACCCACACGTAAAAAGGAATAATAAAAATTGATTTTAAAAAAGGAATGTTAGAAACATAACTGTTACCCAAAGTAACTCATTATTGGGTTTCCACATAGGAGAACATAGGTGAGAAGTGAAAACATGGATATGGAAGAAAAAAAATTAACCATCAAGTTATAACGGATAGTGATATAGAACACAGTTTGGAGAAAGTTAACAACCAGAAAGCCATAAATCTGCATTGATTTATATGACCATCTAATTCATCAAATAAGATAGTACTAAGATAACATTTTTGGTTTTCAAGATCCTTTCCCTAATGTTGAATATTTTTTCATGAGAATAAATACTTACTTGATTTTGGTACAATCTTACTATTATTTATGCCTTGAACAATTTCCTCTTCATCTCTTATTTAAAGAAATGAAGTTGGATTTTTAATTATTTAGGTGTTAGTAAATCATGTGATATAATGATAAGTCATTCCATCTGTCTCACCAAAAGGTTAGAACATGTAATCAAATATGAATAAGTTCACCTATACTGAGAAAATACATTAATCTAAAAAACAGTAAATAGAATATAACTTATATTGTCCACGAATGGATAACATTACAATCCTTCCAAAAACTAAAAATATAAAACTTTATAAATAGGTGAATTAAATCTACATAACATTTACCTCCCATATCTCCTAAGTTAGTTCCTAGTTATCACATTCCGAACATGTGAATACCTTAATCATGCACTCTCGTGAAACATGGTAATAACATGAATTACTATAGAACTTTATTGAAAACATGCATTCTATCAAAATTACCTATTTCCACACACCAAAAATACCAAAAATATATATATAATCAAACCATGATATCACTTTGTCCTTATATGATTCATGATATCATTAATACTATGAAAAATCTCTAAATCTCCTTATCCCTTCATTATGTGCATATCATGTGCTTTCCAAAAATATTTCAATCACTTTTCATGGTTACCGGTACCATATAATTACGGAAAACCACAATTGACTAATAAATATGTATTCCAATATTCCATAATACTATAAAAGAGATTCAACAACACTATTTTGGAATCCCATTACATAAATACCTAATCATTCCACCACATTGTTGTCATACTCAACATCACAAATAGTGATCACATGTGATTTTCCTTTGTCTTTGGACTTAATAGGTTTCTAAAATCGATCATCATCATTAACAATTGGATTTGGGAATTGGTTATCATAATTCCCCATTTCCTTGAACTTGTAGAATTGAAGTGTGGGTGGTGCATTCTATGTAGTCTTTTTTCTAATCAAATTATTAGTAACATTTTTACCATTACTTCGGAACTCAACTACTCGATGACCTTATTTTCCACACTTAAATCATTTTCCAGTCCCTTTAAGACAATCTCCACCATGCTTCTTTCCACACATTGATCAAAAGAACACATTAATCTTCTTTTCACCATTGTTTTGGGATCTTCCCTTGAACTCCATCTTTCATTTGTTTCCAAAACCATGAGATTGATATGTAACACCGACTTCCATTTCTACCTCAATAGAAAAATGAACAATATCTTCATAACTACTAAAGTATCTTATAGATAATTCTCTTCGAAGACTTGGTTTTAAGACACTGAAGGGTCGATCAACTTTACTTTTAGGTGGGATGATAAAACCATAAGCATACCTTGTAAGTCTTGTAAAATTTTCCTTCTGTGTACCAAAATATTCATAATCCATTTGATTAAACTGAAGGAACTCCCTTTCTATATTTTTTTTGAAGAATATGAGGGAATTACTTGATGAAAAATAAGTTCTTGAACTCATCCCATTCTGGGGATTCAATTTCATCTTGTTGTCATGTATTCTTAATTAGAGTCAACCACTAGTCTGCTTCAACTTCTAAATGATAAACATCCAAAATTACTTTTCCATGTTATAAATATGAAAAGATGAAAAATATATCATCAATGGTACTAATCCATTTTTCAGTAACAAGTGGATCAGAAGACCCACTAAAATAAGGTGGATGTTGCCTCATGAAGGATTCAATATAATGTTATTCCCTTCTATGCTCATTTGAAATTCCAAAATTATTTATAGATTGTGTAAGTATAGAAATAATATTTTTTATTCCATCTCCAACAACATTTAGTTGATCAGGAGGACAATCATTACATTTCCTAGAGTATTGATCATTAACACAGTTCCTTTGGGTTCCAACCATTGTCTAAAACTCAAAAATAATAGTGTGAGAGGAAAAAATCATAATCAAGGAGGAGTACTTTCAATCTCTAACAAATTAGGTTTAATTATAGGTTATTTGTGATCGTTACCATAATTCTAGGACTATAAACTATAGTTAGACTAACCCTTAGGGATATCCCTATACAAACATTATAAATATCTATAGGGATATTACAAAAGTTTTTGCATCCTGGTTTCCAAAGGTTGACTAAACCTTTTCTCTAATACCAACTCTAATGACCCAATATTGACGTACATAGACATTAAATTTCTTTTGAGGAATACTTAAAACATGAAAAAATGACACCCAAAAACCGTATTAGTTTAGTGTATTTGGAAACTTAGAACATAATCTTCTAACTTGGTGAAAGATCTTCAACATCTCCGATAAGGATCTTCCCCTTTAGGTTTCCTACCTAAAACCTTTCTTTATATCCTCAGGAAAAGAAAACATAAAAAGGGTGAGCTTAATTGATCTATATGGGTAAACATGAATATCATCAAACAAAACATAAACATAAGAATGTGAAAACATGAACATAAATTTTTAATATTGAAATCATGAGTCATGAAATAACTCTTGGCAGTAAGTAAGGAATAGATCATAAAGGAACATTAAACATGATAAAATATAATTGGAATAAAACATGGGATTGTGGAAAATAAATAATCATGTAATATGATTTCTATAGTATCAAAGTCATTACTTCCAAGACCATCATAGTGGAAAAAGTCCTTTACTGAACTAGGATTACTTTTCGTTCCAGCCATGTATTATTGAACTAGATTTAGTTTCCATTCTAGACTTTTATTACAAAACCAAATTTACTTGTCATTATAGTCATATCTATATCATGAGATATTAATATTTACCCAATTCATTGGATGGAGATATAGGTCTCACCCATCTCATAGTTAAATCATTATTACATGTTCCACAAAAATATAAATCATTCATCAAAGCATAACCCATGAAATAAAAAGGGTTTCTTAAACATAATTCCATCATAATCCATATAAAATAAATGGATTTCATAAAAATAATTCCATCATAAACAAAATCAAATAAAATTAATAATCGGGACAAAAACATAACCCTATTTCATCTTAGATGGAAAATAATTTTGATAAAACACATGAACTTAATTCTTGAGTAATATATCCTTTCTTCTTCAAAACTGTTTTCCTTCCTCAAAATGCTACAAAATTTTAGAAGAAATAATTTTATATGAATGTAACCTTGTAAGATTATAGGGGAAGCTTAAATTAAATAAGGCATTATAAAATTGTAAAATCTCATTCATGTCGTACAAGTTAAAAAAACACATTCTTCTCGTACTTTTGCCGGAAAAAATCCAAAAGTACCTCATATTGAATAACGACAAAAGATTCTTTTGATATCATTTAATAAAAATTCAATTATGGGTAAAATTAACTTTATAGAATTTTATAAGAATATAAATAATATTACATAATTAGGAAACATGTATGTTGATAATAAATATACCCCAGTAAATATTTACGTATAAACAATCTTGGGTTAAAATGAGATTGCAAAATTATTTCTTACCTTAAATCTGATTTCTTTCATATGTGTCCAAAACTACTATATAGTGGGTTTAAAAATATTATTAACTTTTAATAGAACAATAATAATATTTATTATATCATATATAATTAATTTATGCCTTTAAATTACCCATTTATTTATCAATTCCCCGTTGAAACAATGTTTTGGGTAATAATTGTTTTATTTATCATAATTTTTTTGACTTTTTATTCATAACATTATTACTTAGATCATGATTTAATTACTTCAATAATGCAATTCATGATATATAATTCACTTAATGGTTAAATGGTTGTACGTACGCACAAGAAACGATACAATTCACTTAATGGTTAAATGGTATAGAATTTGATGGTATATTAATTATAAGGAATAATTATAATGTTATAATAATAATTTACATCCATTATACTCATCATTATACCCTTCCAATTTAAGTATTATTGAATAAAAAATTACACCACGACGTGGAGAGGGTAAGCCATACGTATACACGCATGGTGATATTGTTATTCGTAGGATAGATAAAAGGAGGTATAAGGTTGTCCCATAATTATAATAACATCTCAGCATGTATAATATTTTTTATTTATTACTTTAGTATGGAAACAACATAAGAAGAGTTTGTATAATAAGAAAAGAATTTTGAAAGAGGTGATAAAACAATTACCTCTTTTTTCAGGTATCTTCTTTTGATTTGCACAAAAGGTATCACTAGGAAGGGTTTATGCCCAAGTTGTGGCCTTTAGAAATAAGTTAGGTATTTTAGAATCTTATTTAGGAAGATTTTGAATAATAAAAATGGCTTTAAAGGTGTTAGTAAGTGGGTAGAGGTGGTGGCCTTTTATAAGTGGGAGGAGAGGCACTTAAGAATGTCTTAAAATATTAATTTATTCTAAATTAATTTTCGCTTTATAATGCTCCAAAACTCATTTATTTATAATATATAATGATTATAGGCCGAAATACTCTCAAAAAACAAAATTTAGACATGTTTTGACTTTATTTTAAACCTTATCATTTTGATTTATCCTTATTTAATATATTTAATTTTATTTGTGGTAATAATATTATATGGTGATAAATATTTAATTATGTGTTATCAGTTTTCCATAATTGTATAATTTATGAAATTTTAGACCATATAATTTTCAATTTGTGATTTTTAAATATTTTTGTGATTTTTAAATAATTTAATAATAGGTTTTTTTTATAAAACATCAATAGTGTCAATTTTGAAACTATTTGTTTGTTTGAATTTAAATAAAATCCACATATAAGATAAACTCTAAAAAAATATTTAATAAATTCCTATTATATCATATTCACCTATAAAATTCATGGAGAACATTAATTAGTACATACGATATTTATTTTAATGTTTTTAAACCATTTATTTGATATTTCTATCAATAAAATAATTTCTTTATCAATATTGTGTCATCATTAATGGTACTTAGTTAATCTCTAAAAATTATAAATAAATTTACCTGATGTATATAATTTAATTATATTTCTGAAGAATATTTATTTTTTAAGTTTTATCATGTTTATCACTATATTAAAATTATTATACTTATAAGATATATGACAGTGACATGTTGTCACCTTCTTTTGTTTTAATTGTAATTTCATCAATTTCATGAAAACAAGTCCATTAAATGAATAAATTATGAACCATGGGTGATATTGGTCGAATTTCATTCATACAATAGGATTTTTTAGGTTTTAGGGTAATTTTATTATCTTTATCATATTGTTAGTTACCCTAATTTACTTGATTTACTTTTAACTATGGTAAATAAATATTACCGTAGTTACTATTCATAATATCCAAAAAACAATAAAAGTAACATATTAAAATAAATTGTTCCCACTGATCCATAATATGGCATCCATTTTTCATAATTAAAAACACATAATTGGTAGAAATTAATTAAAAATTAATTCCCATTGTCAAAAACCAAAAAACGGGTTTTTAAGAATTAAAAAACATATCAAAAGATTGTCATGTATATATGTCCAATTTAAATTTTAAATTAATTACAATGAATAAAATTGTATTAAATGATAAAAACATAATCCAATTGCACTTTAAAACCAATTAAAAATATAATATAACTATATAAATAAGTTAGACGAAAATGCAGTTTTGAATTAAAATGCAGTATTTTTCACTATTCGTCAACAAATGAATTTCATCATAAAAATACTCAAATTTAAACCAAGTTAACTTTTAATGTAAATATTCCAAATAAAAATTATATTATGTCAAATATAACTTATAAAATTTTCAAAAACTATATTTAAAAGGGGTTCTCCATCAAAAGGCGGTAAAATTGTATTTCTTTGAAAAGTACTTCTTTTATCCGAAAAATTGAATTTTTTTCTTATATAATGTATAGAAAATAAACAAGATAAATTTTAATGTTATATAAAATTAAAATTTTGGTTAATACTTGAAGTGCCCAGATCAGTGTGAATCACTGAGAGGGGGAGGGGGTGAATCAGTGATCCTTTAAAACTTTTTACTAATTGATTCTTAATCAATTAAACCTCTATGGCTGGTTAAAGCCTCGATCCTCTCTTCTTGTATCTCTCACCTTTCCACGAATGATGTAGTAAATGTAAAGGCACTGGACACAAGTATTTACAAGGTTCGGCACCAAAGGCCTACATCCTTGCCATGCTCTCTCAGCATGGATTCTCCCATTATAACTTGTTAGAATTACAATGGTCGATACAGAGTCCCACTGTATCTCTCCTGAGTCCCACAGGAGGGTCTTTATACTGCGTCACACAGTGTTACCAGAGTCCCACTGGCCTGCTCCAGAATCCCACTGAAGACTTCTTCTCCCTGAGTCCCACAGGGTCTTCTTCTGGCTCCTCGAGTCACACGAGTAGCACTTCTTCACTTTAAGTTCTTCAAGTAACTTCAGCAGTCTGGGATAAAGACTGCTGGCCTTGCTCTGTACCTCTGATCACTTGTGATGATCAGGATCTTCTCAGTCTACTGAAAACTCAGACAACCATTCTTTTCAACTTCAGTCTGGCTCAGTCTCAGTTCACTTCAACATCATGCACTGAGTGCATGGCAACTCCTCAAGATCTTCAAGTCTTGGACTCCTCAGATGCACACCACTGATTTAGCACTGTTTACGTGTGCACGTACATGCATGCATGCATGCACTGTCCTCTTTCTCCTCTTGGTGCAATAATCCCTAAAAGGGTGTAACACTTTAAGCACACACCAACTCCTTGAACTTCACACACTTTATTCAATTTGGTTACACACTTAGAAGTGTGTTGTACTCTAGTGTGAGTCCTCCCTTTTCTTCTTCTATGTGTATACACACTTCTTAGTGCACACACTAGGTTCGGCCTTCATTTGTCACTTGTTAAGCACACACAAATTCTTCATTTTGCACACACTTGATCTTGGCCTACTCCTTCATTCTTGAACACACTTGAGCCGTAGGTGGTTCTTCAAGTTTGCACACACACACAAATGTGTGGTCTTCACTTCACCCACTTGCACACACAAGGGTTCACCTTTATTTTCACACACACACTAAGTATGCACTCTCCTTCAATTGGCACACACCCACTGTCCGTAGGTGGTTTTCTTTGTTTGCACAAGGCTACGACCTTCCTCTTCTTTTTGCACACAAAGGCACAAAGGCCTCAGCCTCCTCTTGCTCACACCTGTATACCAACACAAATGAAGGCGCGCAAGGTCCTGGTTGAGCTGCGGGCAACTTCTTCTTCAACAGATGCACAAGGTATGAGGCGCGGCCTCTCTTCCTCAACACTGCCGCGCAAGCCTCACACCACACGGGCCGCGCAAGCCACGGGTGCAAGGCATCTCGGGCTTCAACCGTGGGCGCGCAAGATGTTGTGGCCACGGGTCTTCCTGTCGCGCAAGGGAGGCGCGCAGGGGACTTCTCAATTCTTCTTTCGCGCAAGAGGTGCGCAAAAGGAACCTCTCGGAGCAAGGAATGCTCCGGGCTTCACTGCCGCGCAAGTGTGCGCGCAGGGCTGTTCTTCGCGAGGCAGATCTCTCACGGGACTCGGATTTTCAAGAATACTTCAGCGCATCAGCAAGCGGCACAGAGGGCTCGGCCTCATTTTTATAGGCAGAGACTGCCTCAGATTATCCGCGTGCAATAACTTCAAAATCCCGAGATATTCGGGTCTTTAAAAATCTTCCAAATCTTGAATTTACTCCTCTGTCCAACGCGGGTTCTTTCATTATTTTCTTCCTCCTCGTGCATGCGATTTATAACGCATGCACGGCCTCTGTTTAGGCACAAATCATGCAAAGCTCTAATACACCGAGGCCTCGGCAACGTTGTTTGCCTCGGCCGAACTCGAAATGCTCCCCTCGTTGCATGCATGCATATTTTATAGCATGGCTGTGTTCAGTACATCCAGACGAACTCAATGGACCCTTCGGCGTTGAAAATGGTGGCCCGGAGCTCGAAATCGGTGCTCGGGTGGCCTCTGGTTTGACGGCGGCTGCGGGTGGCTTCGGGGAGACCTCGGACGAGCTCGAGGTAGAGGACGAGCTCTCGGCCGTCGGATCGGGCGATCAGAAGACTTTGGACGGCCTGGATCTGATGATCTCGCGCGGGATCAGATGTGCGGCTTAGATCGTCCGCGCGATGAGTCGGACGGCCAGGATCACTCCCGCGGAAAAATTCCGCGTCCCACATCGAACCGGCGGCCTGTTTTTCCACGCTTTATCACCTAAGCGCTGGGGGAAAGCGCTCAGTTGAATTCTCTCCCCTCCCGGTGCCGCCCCGCACCGGGTTCTCTCTGCGGGCGCGCTATGCACCCACCTTGCTCCCTGCGGGCGCGCTCCTAGTGCCCACTATGCACACACCGGGTGCGCGGGCTTCACCACCGCGTGCCCTGCGCTCCTCCGGGCGTGCCCCAGCGCCTCTGTGGTGTCTGCGGGTGCGCCCCTGCCGCCCTGAGCTCGCCCCATGGGTTCCCCCTTGGGCGTGGCGCCTTAGGCCCACATGAGCCTTGGGGTTGAACCCACAAGGTGCTCACGGGTTGGCCATATTTTTTGGCAAGTGGACAGAATAAGACTTTGTTAAAAACAAAGTCCTCCATAAAAGAAAATGCCAATTCTAAATGCCAAGCCATCTTCTTCTAAGCCATTCTTCTTCTACATTTTTCTTCTCCCACATTTCTATTCTTCTTCTTCATTAGAATTCCTCCATTCTTCTTAAACAAATAATCTTCACTTAGGAGGGAATTCTCGAAGGGTATTCATCTTCAACTGAGCTCCATAATCACATATAATCTTCAATATACTTCATTGATCTAATCAGAGATCAATTGGATCAACTTCAAATTCACATGCACTAAGAGTTAGTACATGGACTTCATTAAACCACTTCATCCACTTAGAAGTAGTGAATGGATCATCTTGCTTCTTCAACTCCTCATGCATTGTCACTACAATGCATAGTCTTTAAACAATGTTGTGACATTGTATCATCATGATACAAGTTCTATGAACTTAAAGATCAGCTCAACAATCGTCAGATTTTATAGAGAATGTTTCAACCACATCTCCTATGTCACTTAGTGAATCTCCTAAGTGACATTCATCTTAGTACCATGGCCATTCTCCTTCATCACCATCACCATCACATCCTTTGACATTCACATCTTGACTCCTTGACATCCATTCATTCTAAGACAACTTCATGCCTCATTGACAACAAATGCAACACAATGCACTTCAATCTCCCCCTTTGTATTTGTTGTCAATACACTCCTTCAGCACATATGAATGGGTCAATATGTGTGCCAATATTTTCTCCCCCTTATTTGCAATCAAATGCAAAGGTGTGGTGTGGTACTCTTCCACAATATCTTCCTCCCATTGAAAAGTATCTTCTTGAAAAACACTAGGAGAGGGATGATGTCACATGTTCTCTTTAGCAAAGAACCTTTTAGTAAATCAGCTCTAAGTCTACTTGGGCTAACCCGGTGTAGAAAACAAGAGTGATATAACCAAGGAACTCAATGCTGTCCATAACTCTCTACACATGTGAGATCATGCTTAGGGGTTTGAAAATTTTTTAGATACAACAATGAATTGCTAAATCCTGCACAACTTCACAAAACTCATTAGAAAGTTCAGGTGCAAAGATAAAGCTCCCCCTTTCATCCATTTGTCTTCAATCCATACTCCCCCTTAATTGACAAGATAAACTCAATTAAGAAACAAGGGATGAAAGTATGATTGGAATACCTTCACTTTTCTCAAGATGGTATTAATCTAAGAATGCCATCTTCTTCAGATTGGCTCCCCCTCAAGGGGTGCGCTCCATTCTTTCCAAACCATCCTCCAATTGAGAATGATCATCATCTTCAATTCCCTGCAATGTTAGCACATGTAAATACCAAGAGTATAAGGGAATAAGATGGAACCTCCTTGGTTCATCAATGTGAACAACAAGGTTGAGAAGATTCTCTCAACCGAGATGTCCCATTTTCACCAGTCTTCACACTTGCACATTTGATCATCATTGATGATTGTGCTGGTGTGGTTCTCAAAACATCTTCATGTGAAACCTTCTTCTTCCCTTTTGCTTTAGCAATTGCCAGAGCTTCATCTTCAACTCTTTTTAGTTCTCTGGCAAGTTGCAACTGATGTGGCCATATAACAAGTAAATCATTTGGAAGAGTGGCCTCAGTTTTGGAAGTTCCACATGGTTCTTTGGATGCTGCTAAGCTACCTCTCTTAGGCAACTTATTTTCAATCAATCCCTTCTTGTTCTGGATTGATTGTCTTTTGGAGTTCAGTCTGCTTCTATTTAGTTCCATGGCTTCTTTACAAAGGTCCATGATGTGTCCTTTCTTTCCACAGTAGAAGCATGTTTTCTTGGTGGTCCTTCTGGATGCATCACCCTTCATGGATTTGAATTCCAAGGACTTCTCTTCATTCTTCAAACTCTTCTTGGGAGCATCTTCCACTTTCTTCTTCTTGCTTCCCAAGGAATCTTTCTGAGCCAGGTTCAGTGATCTTTTCTTCCTTTGAGCTCTGGATACAGTTGGAGACTGACATGTATCTTTTTGACCACTTTTGCAAACATCCCAGATGTTGTCAAGTAATCCAAATCTGTTAGCAGTAAACAGATGTCTTTGGACCTGTGGATGCTGCTTCTTTTCTTCTGGCTTGCTCCCCCTAGGCATGGGCTTCCTCTGTGCTTTGGCATTCAGTGGATTGTACCAACAATCCTTTGCACAATGCCCATACTTGTTACAACACCAACACTGACCCACAAATCTAGACCTCTTCTGTCCTTCTGATTGCTGGGTACTTTTCTTGACAAGTTGTGTTGTTTCAGGAGAGCCTTGCTTCTTAACTGTCTTCATCCATATTTGTTTGGATTCATTCTTCCATCCTGCACTTTTAGTAGAAACACTTTTAGAAGCATGAGTACAAGATGGTATGGATGGTACCTTCCTTTTAGAAGTTGTTGCACTTTCACAAGAGGATGTCTTTCTTTTAGAATCATCCTTCTCAAAGCTCACTTGAGTGGCAACATTTCTTCTTCCAGCTGTCTGGGAGGCTTGGGCCTTGGGTGATTGCTGATTTTTCAATATCACCTCCAGTTCTAAGCATTTCATATTGAGGGAGTTCTTCTCATCCTCAATAGTTCTTAGCCTTCCTTCCCATTTCTCTTCCAGCTGCTTTATCTGGTCTTCATGCACCTTTTTCATTTCAAGCAATGAGTTGTCAAGCTCCTTCACCCTTTTGACTTTTTCTTCAAGTTGAGCATCTCTGACAACCATTGAAACTCTGTGTCTCTTTTCCAGTGCATGGAAAACATCTTTGATCATTATCAAAAATATTTCTTTCTCAGAAGAGCTCCTTTGCAATTCTTCACAGGTATCTTCATATCTTTCATTGCAAAGGGAAACAGTTTCATCCTTGGCATTCACCAGCTTTCTGAGAGTGTTGGTTATGCCAACCCTTTTTTCCAGCTGATCTTCCATAGCATTGGCTTCTTCTTCTAACTGTGATTTTTCTTCATGAAGATCATGGATGCCTGTAGCTATACACTTTGCCACTTCCATGGGAACTGTCTTCTGAAGATATTTGATTGCACTCTGAAGATCATTCATTGGTTCAACTTCATCACAGCTAGGACAGGCTTTCTTCATCTTCTTGGCCTGTTTCTTCTTTCTATTTTTATGAGTCTTGGCAGATATCTCCATTTGAGGCTGGTCACTCATTTCCTCAAATCTGCACTTCATAAAGACTCCCTTGGATCTTTTAGAGGTAACCTCGCTCTGATACCAAATGAAGTGCCCAGATCAGTGTGAATCACTGAGAGGGGGAGGGGGTGAATCAGTGATCCTTTAAAACTTTTTACTAATTGATTCTTAATCAATTAAACCTCTATGGCTGGTTAAAGCCTCGATCCTCTCTTCTTGTATCTCTCACCTTTCCACGAATGATGCAGTAAATGTAAAGGCACTGGACACAAGGATTTACAAGGTTCGGCACCAAAGGCCTACATCCTTGCCATGCTCTCTCAGCATGGATTCTCCCATTATAACTTGTTAGAATTACAATGGTCGATACAGAGTCCCACTGTATCTCTCCTGAGTCCCACAGGAGGGTCTTTATACTGCGTCACACAGTGTTACCAGAGTCCCACTGGCCTGCTCCAGAATCCCACTGAAGACTTCTTCTCCCTGAGTCCCACAAGGTCTTCTTCTGGCTCCTCGAGTCACACGAGTAGCACTTCTTCACTTTAAGTTCTTCAAGTAACTTCAGCAGTCTGGGATAAAGACTGCTGGCCTTGCTCTGTACCTCTGATCACTTGTGATGATCAGGATCTTCTCAGTCTACTGAAAACTCAGACAACCATTCTTTTCAACTTCAGTCTGGCTCAGTCTCAGTTCACTTCAACATCATGCACTGAGTGCATGGCAACTCCTCAAGATCTTCAAGTCTTGGACTCCTCAGATGCACACCACTGATTTAGCACTGTTTACGTGTGCACGTACATGCATGCATGCATGCACTGTCCTCTTTCTCCTCTTGGTGCAATAATCCCTAAAAGGGTGTAACACTTTAAGCATACACCAACTCCTTGAACTTCACACACTTTATTCAATTTGGTTACACACTTAGAAGTGTGTTGTACTCTAGTGTGAGTCCTCCCTTTTCTTCTTCTATGTGTATACACACTTCTTAGTGCACACACTAGGTTCGGCCTTCATTTGTCACTTGTTAAGCACACACAAATTCTTCATTTTGCACACACTTGATCTTGGCCTACTCCTTCATTCTTGCACACACTTGAGCCGTAGGTGGTTCTTCAAGTTTGCACACACACACAAATGTGTGGTCTTCACTTCACCCACTTGCACACACAAGGGTTCACCTTTATTTGCACACACACACTAAGTATGCACTCTCCTTCAATTGGCACACACCCACTGTCCGTAGGTGGTTTTCTTTGTTTTCACAAGGCTACGGCCTTCCTCTTCTTTTTGCACACAAAGGCACAAAGGCCTCAGCCTCCTCTTGCTCACACCTGTATACCAACACAAATGAAGGCGCGCAAGGTCCTGGTTGAGCCGCGGGCAACTTCTTCTTCAACAGATGCACAAGGTATGAGGCGCGGCCTCTCTTCCTCAACACTGTCGCGCAAGCCTCACACCACACGGGCCGCGCAAGCCACGGGTGCAAGGCATCTCGGGCTTCAACCGTGGGCGCGCAAGATGTTGCGGCCACGGGTCTTCCTGTCGCGCAAGGGAGGCGCGCAGGGGACTTCTCAATTCTTCTTTCGCGCAAGAGGTGCGCAAAAGGAACCTCTCGGAGCAAGGAATGCTCCGGGCTTCACTGCCGCGCAAGTGTGCGCGCATGGCTGTTCTTCGCGAGGCAGAGCTCTCACGGGACTCGGATTTTCAAGAATACTTCAGCGCATCAGCAAGCGGCACAGAGGGCTCGGCCTCATTTTTATAGGCAGAGACTGCCTCAGATTATCCGCGTGCAATAACTTCAAAATCCCGAGATATTCGGGTCTTTAAAAATCTTCCAAATCTTGAATTTACTCCTCTGTCCAACGCGGGTTCTTTCATTATTTTCTTCCTCCTCGTGCATGCGATTTATAACGCATGCACGGCCTCTGTTTAGGCACAAATCATGCAAAGCTCGAATACACCGAGGCCTCGGCAATGTTGTTTGCCTCGGCCGAACTCGAAATGCTCCCCTTATTGCATGCATGCATATTTTATAGCATGGCTGTGTTCAGTACATCCAGACGAACTCAATGGACCCTTCGGCGTTGAAAATGGTGTCCCGGAGCTCGAAATCGGTGCTCGGGTGGCCTCTGGTTTGACGGCGGCTGCGGGTGGCTTCGGGGAGACCTCGGACGAGCTCGAGGTAGAGGACGAGCTCTCGGCCGTCGGATCGGGCGATCAGAAGACTTTGGACGGCCTGGATTTGATGATCTCGCGCGGGATCAGATGTGCGGCTTAGATCGTTCGCGCGATGAGTCGGAAGGCCAGGATCACTCCCGCGGAAAAATTCCGCGTCCCACATCGAAACGACGGCCTGTTTTTCCACCCTTTATCACCTAAGCGCTGGGGGAAAGTGCTCAGTTGAATTCTCTCCCCTCCCGGTGCCGCCCCGCACCGGGTTCTCTCTGCGGGCGCGCTATGCGCCCACCTTGCTCCCTGCGGGCGCGCTCCTAGCGCCCCCTATGCACACACCGGGTGCGCGGGCTTCACCACCGCGTGCCCTGCGCTCCTCCGGGCGTGCCCCAGCGCCTCTATGGTGTCTGCGGGTGCGCCCCTGCCGCCCTGAGCTCGCCCCATGGGTTCCCCCTTGGGCGTGGCGCCTTAGGCCCACATGAGCCTTGGGGTTGAACCCACAAGGTGCTCACGGGTTGGCCATATTTTTTGGCAAGTGGACAGAATAAGACTTTGTTAAAAACAAAGTCCTCCATAAAAGAAAATGCCAATTCTAAATGCCAAGCCATCTTCTTCTAAGCCATTCTTCTTCTACATTTTTCTTCTCCCACATTTCTATTCTTCTTCTTCATTAGAATTCCTCCATTCTTCTTAAACAAATAATCTTCACTTAGGAGGGAATTCTCGAAGGGTCTTCATCTTCAACTGAGCTCCTTAATCACATATAATCTTCAATATGCTTCATTGATCTAATCAGGGATCAATTGGATCAACTTAAAATTCACATGCACTAAGAGTTAGTACATGGACTTCATTAAACCACTTCATCCACTTAGAAGTAGTGAATGGATCATCTTGCTTCTTCAACTCCTCATGCATTGTCACTACAATGCATAGTCTTTAAACAATGTTGTGACATTGTATCATCATGATACAAGTTCTATGAACTTAAAGATCAGCTCAACAATCGTCAGATTTTATAGAGAATGTTTCAACCACATCTCCTATGTCACTTAGTGAATCTCCTAAGTGACATTCATCTTAGTACCATGGCCATTCTCCTTCATCACCATCACCATCACATCCTTTGACATTCACATCTTGACTCCTTGACATCCATTCATTCTAAGACAACTTCATGCCTCATTGACAACAAATGCAACACAATGCACTTCAATACTATTCATAAATTCTAGTTTATATCCAATTATAAAATAGTATTTTAATAATATATCTTTGTTTAGTGAAACTTGGTATTGCATACAACGCATGCTATTGAGGAAGGTCGCTCTTATGTGTAACGCAAGACAAGTCAGTGTTCCATTTAGTGAAATATTCCTTTGGTTTTTTGTATAACATAATACAAACATAGTTCTTTTATACATTGAACAAAATCTATACTCAGTGTTGCATGAAATGAATTATATCAAAAGAACTTGGAATTGTGGGTAACACAAGCCAAGTATAGTGTTGCGTATACAGAAAGCTAATATGGTGTTGCGTATAGAAAATTTTAATAATAGTGTAGAATACAATAAAAGACATCTGATCAATTTAAAATAATCTATCTCATAAAATATCAGGGTGTTACAATCATTATCTCCTAGGATCTGGCTATTGAGCCACATAAAGAATGCCTAAGACATCGGGATTCAACCTCAGGACTATACGAGATTCCCTAGACTCCATAATTTCCTACGATTCCTATAATATTGAGGATATAGTCATGTAGGCTCATGGGATTATTATGATCACTATTTGTATGATGAATATATTCCTAGGTCAGCCCTAGGATCCATCCAGTAGAGCCTGATAATTTACTTGTTCCTGATCGGGATGCCTGGGATGTTTGGGATCTTACCATTTGACATGGTGACTTAGGGGGTTATTTGTTATTAAATGATTGAATGGGATGCTATAAATTATCCTTTAGGTATTACTTATATCTTTATTTTGGATATATTCTCAAGATTCATGAGAACTAACTATGGAGACATTCATGATGAGAAATTGGTCGTTACAAGCTAGGATTCTAGGATTTATGGGTTACACTAAGATATAATAATTATATGGTTTTCATAATCATCCTAACATGATAAGATACACAATTAAACTTTCCAAAGAATATATGATTGATCGGGGTCACAGACCTAAGGATCTAAAACAATATGGTTTTGGTGTCGGCCTGAAGAAAGTATTTTTGTTTTATTTTATTTATGGTTTGGTATTTTATTTATTTATATTTTTCATGTGACATGCACACATCTCTATATATACTGGTTGGTATGGGACCTCATTCGTGGTTCCTTACTAAGTTATTCCCTCAAAACCTACTCAGGATACCATTGCACATGAGTACCTGAGAAGCTCTCACATGTTTATTGTAGTCGTAATTTTTGATTGAGGCCTAAGATATCATGGTCAAGTGAAATAGATCATATGATGTTAGGATATTAGGATGAGTTGAGGCTTAGTGTAGTAATAGATCCAACATCATTTATTTATTTTATACTCTTATATATGTGTGATTGGACCAATGTGTAATATATCACATTTTCTATGTTTTTACCTCTTTGAGTTTTTGGTTAAACTTCCTTGAGTTCAGAGATTCTATTTTATTCCTCGGTAATTGATCCTTTATGTTGGATGGGTTGGTTATGGGAGTAAGCATTAGGGGAGGTGAATTTTTTTTTATGTAGAAAACATTCATGTCATGAATGGTTCTGGTTAGGCCCCATGAAACCCATACAAGGCGTGAATGGTTCTAGGAAGACCCCATGAACCTCATTCATGGCTTGAATGGATATTATCAGACCCATGAAATTTAATCTGATGGAATGAATTAGGTTCATGATGTGAAATGGGTTTTATGTGTTTTTAAGATGAGGAGATGGATTTCTCAACGTATAAAGAAAATTGATGTATCCACAACTTGAATCCCTTATTCACATCGTGAATGTGGAATGTCTAGTGCACCTTTTAAACTTTAGTTCCTGATGTGTCTTAGATCATGAAATTTATTCTCCCAATTGCATATCTTCCATAATCTACCTATGGGGATCCTCTAAAAACCAGAAGTAAAACCTGTTGAATTTTGGAATTTTGGACCTATTGATCAAAGGTAATCCATTTTGTTTTTCTTATCCATCCTAATCTATCGGTTTTTCCTTAGGTAACACTAGTTTTGGTTGACCAAAAAATATCAATATTTGATGTCTTATACTAAAAAAACTCTTAGTATTTATTAAAGGGGAGGAAGGAGGAACTTAGTTATACCATTGAGGTTGAGTAATTTCTATGTCTTCTCTTCTTTTGAGGTGGGTGATCTATAACAATGCTACAACAACCCAAAATTTTCATACACCGTAATTACATCTGAGTAGATGAACATTGCTTATATAAAATTTTAACCCATGACAAGATCATATAGGTCTAATTCCTTTGGAAACTTGGACACACTAACAACTGGTTCATAAATGATCTATATCATCTCCCATTAAGTTCTTCATAACTAGAAACCTTCTTAGACAAGTCATTTCTAAAACCTTTCTTCATAACCTAGGGAAAGGAAACATAAGACAGGGTGAACTTGAATTCTTTGTTAGGATAAAAAAGGGTTATATAAATAATCATATAAGTGTAACATGAGCATAAGGGTGTGATAACATGAAGTTGACATTCGAAATAAACACCCTGCATATCATAGATCATAATCTTGAGTCATGGCATAAATATTGGCAGTTCATAAGACATGAATCCTAATAGAATCAAAGAAAATAAGACATGATATCATAACATTAACATAAGACATGTAATTATGGTATACAAATATTCATATGGATTTATGAACATATATAAAAAAATAAGTCCACTCATTAAGTTAAGGAAATGAAATAAAGCCCTCACATAAACTTATGGATATGAAAACAGGCCTATGCATAATCTTATGGACATGAAATTTAGGTCTAGACATAAACTTGTGGACCTGAAATCCAGGTCCATTTATAAACATATGGACATGAAAACTAGTTCCGCACATAAAATTATGAGCATGAAATTATGTTCACGCATAACATATTTACCTCATAAGTTATCCATATTTACCCAATAAACTATATGAAGATATAGGTCCCACCTATCACATAAATAAATTCATACATATGTGTTCCAAAATATCCTAAAACATTACACATCTAAAAAACTCATTAAAAGAAATGAATTTTGTAACACCCCAAGATTTCATAGTATATTATTTCTTCAAAGTAATTCAATAACTTGCACTACACGCAACACCGAGTTCAAGTGCACCATGACTTACCAAACTAGTCGTTCAAAAGTGGTTATCAATATTATTAACTCAATTATGAACTTTATATAATCCTTATAATTTTATAATCCATATTATGAGTTTCTTAGACATAATTTAAGAACACATACATTTGTTTCATATAAAAGAAGTATTTTTCAAAAAAATGCAATTTTACCACCTTTTAATAGCGAAGCTTTTTTAAATCCAATATTTGAAACTTTTATATATTAAATTTGACAAAATAAACTTCTTATTTAGAATCGGGACATAAGAATTTGGTTTCAATAAAGTTTTGGTGTTTTTCTGATAACTTTCATATTTGGGTGAATAGTGAAAAATACTATATTCTAAATAAAAACAACTTTTTAAATCAAAATAATTTATATTGCTAAATTATAAATTTTAATGGTTTGTAAGTATAAATAGGTTATATTTTTAACATTTAATCCAATTATGGTCATTTTAAGTAATTTCACTTTGAAATTTGACATAATCAAGTGTCAAACTTTTGATATTTATTATTTCTTAAAAATACGCCTTTTGATTTTAATAGTGGGAATTAATTTTAAATTAATAAATTCAAATTTTATGTTTTTAATTTGGTAAAATAGACTTCATTTTTGGATTCGGAAGATCAGAATTAGCTTAGGGTGAAATTTTGGTACTTTTCGGATAACATTCATATTTTGATGAATAGTGAAAATTGCTAAATTTTAATTAAAAACAAATTTTTTAATCGAAATAATTAATAGTGATAAATTTTGCATTTGAGTGATTTTAAAGTATAATTATATTATAACTTTACCATTTAATCCAATTTTTTCAATTGGAAATAATTTCATATTTAAACTGGACATAAGAAAGTGTCAATCTTTTGATAGTTATTATTTGTTAAAAACATGCTTTTTGTTTCGACAACGGGAATTAATTTTAAATTAATTTATGCCACTTATGTATTTTGAATTTAGAAAAATGGATTCCATATTTATAATCATGTGGTCTAAATTGTGTAAATAGGTAACTTTTATTTTTAGATATTTTGAATAATTACTTCAGTAAATATTTTATTTACCATGGTTAAAGGGTAAATCCGGTAAATAATGGTAAACAAATAATATTATAATAATACTAAATTACCCTAAAACTTTTCCTACCCTTATTGTTGATAAATCTCCAACCATGGGCATCTTTGGGTCGATTTTGGGACCCCATGGAGCCACTTGTAAGTGATAATGACACTTTATATTAATTAAGTTAAAGTAAATGCAAAAATGACAAAAGCATGTATCTTTTAGCAAAACAATTTTTACATAGGGTTATATATTTTTTCTTTTGGACTATAAATATTCGTTAACGATTTCCTAAATAATGGTATTTTATTTATAATTTTTACACATTGAATAATTAAATTTATTTATGACACAATAATGATGAAGTATTTTCCTTATTAATGAAAGAATCAAATAGTTGGTATTATAAAAGTTAAAATAAATATAATTTGAAAGTTTTGATGTCATCAACGAATTTTATTGGTTAATATTACATGTTAGGATTTCTTAAATGAATTTTATTCGAATTAATAAAGTTTTTAAGACTTTAAAAAAATCGATTATTGAATAGTGTCAAAATTGACATAAATGAGTTGTTAAAAAAAATATTATATTATTAATTGATATTCTATTCCTAAAAATCTAAGGTTCGGCCAAAGGACTTATATCATGATAGTTGTATCATTAATTAACCACTTGGGGGTCGCTTGGATGTATATAGTAAGTTTATTAACTATATAATATAAATATAAAAAGTGACATGGTAAATGTCAAACTAATTAACTAACAGTTAAAAATAAAAGATAAGGTTAATATAATACCCCAAAACTGTCTAAAATCTATTGGTTGAAAGGATTATAAAATTATACTTTAAGTTTTTTCTAAAGAGCCCCTCCTCCCCCTTATAAAAGGACACAACTTCTAACCAATTATTCACACCTTAAAAGCCTTTTTGTTCGGCCAAACCCTGCCCAATTATTCTCTAAACTTACCTCACTTCAACCTAGAGGCCTTAGTTTGATCAGAAATCCAACCTAAGGAGCCCTTTTGATCAAATCAAAGAACCCTAAGAAGAGGTAATGTTTTCACCACCCTCTTTCAACTTCCTTTCTTCTTCAACTTCTTCTTTCTTTATTATTTCCATTCTAAAATAATAAATCTAGTATATTCTATATACTGTGATGTTATTATAAATATGGTACAACCATATTCAGAATTCTATCCATCCTTTGAATGACATGTCACCATACGTGTGTACGTACGGTCTACTGTCTCCACATCGTGGTGTAATTGTTATTCAATACATTATTATTTGGATGGGTATAATAATGATGTTTAATTCATGTAAATAATAAATATAGCATTATAATGATTCTATATATATGTTATACTATCCAATTATATATTATTTTAATATAAAAAGAATGATATTATCGCTTGTGCGTACGTATGGACTATCCTCTCCATGAACGCGATGAGATTCATTCCCCATCGTATCCATTCAAGTCTAATTCTAATTTTATGATTAAAAATAATGATTAAAGACTTGATATCATTTTGGATATTAATAATATACAACCTATCCATAACAAACACGGCTTATGTAACAAAACAAATAAAATAAAATGAGTAAGTTTACACCCGAAACGATGATAATACTAAGATATTATTAACAAAGAATTTTTAAAAGATCATATATGATATCATATTAAAGTATATGATTCTATTATAATTTAATAACAATTATTTCACCATTATACAGAAGGTTAAACTACCTTCAACAAAGGAAAAGTACAAGGTAAGGGTTTATTTCACAATCTCTTCATTATCTGAGGTTGTTTATACGTAATTATCTACTGGGACTTCTTTATCATCCACATCCATGTTTCTTAAAAATGTATTTCAAAAAAAATTACTATTTACTATAATATGGGTTAAAGTCATTTATACCCTTTTTAGACTTTTTATAAAATGGTTTGAAAGTAATCTTTCCGTTGTTTTCCAAACAAGGTCCTTTTTAACCTTTTCGACAAAATTAAGGTAAAAATGTCTTTTTTAACTTATATGGTGGGTGCGACTATTTTCCGCCATTATAAAATCTTCAAAGATTCCATTACAGGCATTTAAGGATATTTTCAAAGTTAATATTTTATTTTATAATTATGTGACTTTTAAATGATTTAAAAAAAGAGATATTTCTCTCAAATAGTTTGGATTTCATCTATGTCAACATCCTTTGATAGATTTTAAGCTTATTTGAAGTTGATTTATTATGATAAAAAACTTCCATATAGTATTGAAGGTTTTGTGATATGTTTGAATGTGAATGTTTTATTTTTATACCATTTATGGTTTATTTATAAAGTATTGCCATTTCTTATGCTATTTTTAATACGAATGTTTATGTTATGTTTAAACCTGCTCATATAAGTAATGCATTGAACTTAATAAGGAACGGGTGGAGCCCGCTATAGCTCCTCGATGCATCGGTAGCTCTTATGATACAAACTAGTGTCTTGGAACAAGGCCTTGACAAAATCTTATTTGTAGTCTTGGCACAAGGACTTGACTATGTGGTTATGATAGTTTTTCATTATGCATTCCATCATTATGAAAGTGATTATTGATATTGAATGTGATTATTCGACTAGTAGAATATCCATGTGAATAAGTAAATGGAATTATTTCATTTTATTTCTACCATATTATTCTGAATTTCAAGTTCAAAAGGCTTTTGTTTTATTTATATATTTCCTTAAATGTTTATGCTTATTTATGAAAGTTTCTGCTATATTGTTATCCTTATTGGGCATCTGAGCTCACCACTTTCTATGTTTTATTTTTTTCAGGATGTGAAGAAGTAATTTATGAATGACCTATAGGGATAGTATAAGGGGATATGAGTGTGGAGACAATATTTTGTTATAGTTTTCACTTTATGATGTAATGTAAACTTTATGAATGTATCTAGTTATTCCAAGGCTAATAAACTAATCGGTCCTTCGGGAATTGATCTTTTGTGATCATGCCAATGTTATGTAATAATGCACCGACTCTGGGTAACTGGGGTCAGGGCATTACATTTTGTATCAAAGGAAGTTTAGTACAAACCTTGGGAGGTAGATTTTGATAAACTCTGATTAGAGCACATAGACCTAAGATGGACTTTGAGGATTATTATAGAAGAACTTCCTAGAATTTTGGTATTGTAGAGATTTTGGGTGTTTTCCGAGCAATACATCCCTGTCTGGATACAAGCAGGTAGACGAGGCTCTGGCACAGATGTACCTAAGGGTAATACCCAAAAACACCGCTTTGAGAAAGACTCGAACGGGAACTGGTGCACGACAACGGGCCTTGCTGCACTCTTGGTTACGACACTCTCGAGGGATATGCTTAGGATAATTCTCATTTTATTTACAAATAATTATGAAGGGTTTATAAGTATATACTTCCTCAATGGAGACATATTTATGATTATGGATTATATCCATAAACCATTCAATTTATGTTAGGTATTTTACAAGTTTGTAATTATTGCAATTCATAAACTGACCAAGTTTATGCTATTGTATAGAAATGATGCCCTATAGAAGGAATGTGAACTCCAGCGATACGTATGATCCAAAGAGTAAGAAGGATCATATATTTCACGGTATTAATCCAACATTTAGAAGATAAATAGTCTCCCATGTATTCTCAACATATGAAGAAACAGTATCATGTGTTAATAAGATAAGTAAATAATTCTCCGAGTCCTATGGATTTGAAGGGAAGCAAGAGAATAAAAGGATGGAAGAGATAAAAATGGATAAAGGGAAGAGGGAAAAAGAAGAATTTTCTCATATGTGATAACTGTGGTAAGAAACACCCTGGAACTTGCCTGAAGGGAATGAGAGTTTGTTATAAGTGTGGAGAAAAAGGACATCATGTACGTGACTGCAAGGGTAAGAAAAAGGTTTCAAATGTATGATTCTTTATCTGCAATGAGTTGGGATACTACGTGAATCAATGTCCAAATCATTAGAGTATGCCCCAAATGATGTTATTAGATAATAATCAAGTTATGATACTACCACAAATGAGGAGGAATGATTATATTTCTTATGTTGTTATTGAAGAATTATGTCATTTGAGTGTTGTATCAACAATGTACTGGTTATAATAGTTATGGAGTATATAAGGATTGTACTGCAGTACTATTTCATTAAGGAATTGAGATTGTGTGGAACCAAGAAAAGTGACTCAATATCAGGTTAAATTTTTGGAAAATATATGGTTGAGAGAAAGATAAACCATGATATGGTTCTGATACCGAGGTTGTGATTTTGGAATAATACATGATTGATTTGGATAAATTATATTTGATATTCATGACTACCTTGAAACTAATTAATGATTTATATATTCCATCATTGTTGGAGTTTACAAAATTTTTGGATAGAAGGAGTATATCTAGTATTCTATAAGTAATAAGGGATCATGCATGTAATCAATAAGGTTTTATGGTAATTCAGGATGTTGCAGTGTTTTAAAAGAATACATGATGAAGGTGTTCACATGTTATTACGCTGAAAAAAAGATCTGCATTGTGTTTACCTTCCTTATAAATTTTGGACTGTGAGTTTGTATAGAAGTATTTTGGATAATTCTAGTTTGAGATTATTTTTGGATTTCCATAAAAGGACAACCTGGAGGTCGGGCAACAACTCGTCGCGTCCGGCAAGGCTGTGATATTTGAACCCACAACTGAAGGGCGATAAGGGTGTATCACCTACCATTGGCCCACGTGATGTCCTGGATTTAATAATTTAGTTTTTTTTAAAAAAAAATCCTTGTAGATGAATTATAAATTCATTTTTTTAACCCTATATGAATAGGATAAATAGAGTATTATTTTTATGTTCTATTATCTTTTAGAGTGAAAGATGCGTTTGTGGTAGAAATTAGTTAAAGGATGGGACTCTACATGTCAAGTATATATTTTTCTTCTTATCTTATTATATGAAGAAATTAATTATTATACTTTAGTGAAGGGATCTTAAAACAAAAAAATGTGTTATCTTAATACCATATGTTTTGTTGAACCGATGGTATTTTAAATCATCATAGATTGACGAATTTAAGGCCCTCAATTTTACACTTGTTTATGATTGATGACCTCAATAACTACCTATAAATATTTACCTTTTTCCTTCAATTATATGTATCTAATTTCCCCCAATGTTCTCCTAATCGAGATCATAATTTGGTGGTGACCCTTTCATTTCCCTTTTCCTCTTATTAAGACTAAATATTATTAACCTAATTTCCGATGTGGGTTTTGCCAAAGGTATTTTCTATTTTCGACCTTTTATTTTCAAAAAATAATTTCAAATTGGGAGGACGCAATTTATTGAAGGAGGGGAGAATGTAACACCCCAAAATTTCATAGTACATTATTTCTTCAAAGTAATTCAATAACTTGTACTACATGCAACACTGAGTTCAAGCGCACCACAACTTACCAAACTTGCCGTTCAAAAGCAGTTATGAATAGTAATAACTAAATTTTGAACTTTATATAATCCTTATAATTTTAGAATCAATATTATGAGTTTCTTAGACATAATGTGAGAACAAATACATTTTTTTCATATAAAAGAAGTATTTTTCAAAAAAATGCAATTTTACAGCCTTTTAATGGAGAAGCCTTTTTAAATCCAATATTTCAAACTTTTATATATTTAATTTGAAAAAATAAACTTCTTATTTAGAATCGGGACATAAAAATTTAGTTTCAAGAAATTTTTGGTGTTTTTCTGATAACTTTCATATTTGGGTGAATAGTTAAAAATACTATATTTTAACTGAAAAAACTTTTTAAATAAAAATAATTTATATTGTTAAATTTTAAATTTTAATGGTTTGAAAGTATAAATAGATTATATTTTTAACATTTAATCCAATGATGGTCATTGTAAGTAATTTCACTTTGAAATTGGACATAATCAAGTGTCAAGCTTTTGATAGTTATTATTTTTTAAAAATACGCCTTTATGTTTTAATAGCGGGAATTAATTTTAAATTAATAAATGAAACTATTATTTTTTGAATTTGGTAAAATATAATTCATTTTTGGATTTTGAATATCGAAATTATCTTAGGGCGAAATTTTGGTACTTTTCTGATAACTTTTATATTTTGATGAATAGTGAAAATTACTAAATTTTAATTAAAAATAACTTTTTTAATCGAAATAATTAATAGTGATAAATTATGAATTTGAGTGATTTTAAATTATAATTAGATTATAATTTTACCATTTAATCCAATTTTGGTCATTGAACATAATTTCATATTTAAACTGGACATAAGAAAGTGTCAATCTTTTGATAGTTATTATTTATTAAAAACACGTTTTTTGTTTCGACAACGGGAATTAATTTTAAATTAATTTATGCCACTCATGTGTTTTTAATTTAGAAAAATGGATTCCATATTTAGAATTAGTAGCTCCAAATTTTTTAAATAGGTAACTTTTATTTTTAGACATTTTGAATAATTAATTCAGTAAATATTTTATTTACCATGGTTAAAGGGTAAATCTGGTAAATAAGGGTAAAAAATTATAATATAATAATATAAATTACCCTAAAACATGCCATAATATTATTTCTTGATATATTTCCATCCATGGGCATCTTTGGGTCGATTTTGGGACCCCATGGAGCCACTTGTAAGTGATAATGACACTTTATATTAATTAAGTTAAAGTAAATGCAAAAATGACATAAGCATATATCTTTTGGAAAAACAATTTTTACATATGGTTATATATATTGTAATTTCGACTATAAATATTCCTTATAAATATAAAAATATTTCTTACATAATGGTATTTTATTTATAATTTTTATACATTAAATAATTAAATTTATTTATGACACAATAATGTTGTAGTATTTTCCTTATCAATGAAAGAATCAAATAATTGGTATTATAAAAGTTAAAATAAATATAATTTGAAAGTTTTGATTCCATACACGAATTTTATTGGTTAATATTTCATTTTATTATTTCTTAAATGAATTTTATTCAAATTAATAAATTTGTTAAGACTTTAACAAAAATCAATTATTGAATAGTGTCAAAATTTACATAAATGAGTTTTTTTAAAAAAATATTATATTATTAATTGATATTCTATTCCTAAAAATCTAAGGTTCAGACAAATGAATTATATAATTATAGTTGTATCATTAATGTACCACTTGTGGGTTTCTTGGATTTATATAGTAAGTTTATTAACTATATAATATAAAAATACAAAGTGACATGGTAAATGTCAAACTAATTAACTAAGAGTTGAAACTAAAAGATAAGGTTAATATAATGACTCAAACCTATCTAAAATATATTGTTTGAAATTATTTCTACCCATACTCACATTAGACTTTGAATAATCTACTTTGGATCCATTAGAAACAGAATATGAATTTATTATAAAATAATACTTTACGTTTTTCCTAAAGAGCCCCTCCTCCCCCTTATAAAAGGACACCACTTCTAACCAATTCTTCACACCTTAAAATCATTTTGGTTCAGCCAAATCCTACCCAATTATTCTCTAACCTTCCATAACTTCAACCTAGAGGCCTTATTTTGATCAAAAATCCAGCCTAAGGAGCCCTTTTGATCAAATCAAAGAACCCGAAGAAGAGGTAATGTTTTCACCACCCAATTTCAAGTTCATTTCTTCTTCAAATTCATCTTTCTTTGTTATTTCCATTCTAAAATAATAACTCCAGTATCTTATATATACTATGATGTTATTATAAATATGGTACAACCATATTCAGTATTCTATCCATCCTTTGAATGACATGTCACCATACGTGCGTACGTACGGCCTACCGTCTCCACGTCGTGGTGTAATTGTTATTCAATACATTATTATTTGGATGGGTATAATAATGATGTTTAATTCATTTAAATAATAAATATAACATTATAATTATTCTGTATATATGATATACCATCCAATTATATATTATTTTAATATCAAAAGAATGACATTATCACTCGTGCGTACGTACGGACTACCATCTCCACGAACGTGATGAGATTCGTTCCCCATCGTATCCATTCAAGTATAATTCTCATTTTATGATTAAAAATAATTTTTAAGGACTTTATATCATTATGGATATGAACAATATATAACCTATCCATAAAAAACATGGCTTATGTAACAAAACATATAAAATAAAACGAGTAAGTTAACACCTGAAACGACGATAATACTAAGATATTATTAACAAAGCATTGTTAAAAGATTATATATGATATCATATTAACATATATGATTATTTTATAATTTAATAAAAATTATTTCACCATTATACAGGAGGTTAAAATATCTTCAACCAAGTAAAAGTACAAGGTAAGGGTTTATTTCACAATCTCTTCATTATCTGAGGTTGTTTATACGTAATTATCTACGGGGACTTCTTTATCATTCACATCCATGTTTCTTAAAAATGTATTTCAAAACATTTTTACTATATCCTATACTATGGGTTAGATTCATTTATACTCTTATTAGACTTTTTATAAAATGGTTTGAAAGGAATCTTTCAGTCGTTTTCCAAACAAGGTCCTTTTAACCTTTTCAACAGAATTATGGTAAGAATGGATTTTTTAACTTATATGGCAGGTGCAGATATTTTTAGCTGTTATAAAATCTTCAAAGCTTCCCTTAAAAGCTTATAAGGATATTTTAAAATTAAATGTTTTGTTTTATAATTATGTTACTTTTAAATGATTTAAAAAAAGACATATTTCTCTCAAATAGAGTTGATTTCATCTATGTCAACATCCTTTGATGGATTTTAATCTTATTTGAAGTTGATTTATTATGATACAAAACTTCCATATAGTATTGAAGGTTTTGTGATATTTTTGAATGAGGATGTGTTATTTTTATACCATTTATGGTTTATGGATAAAATATTTTCATTTTGTTTGCTAGTTTTAATATGAATGCTTATGTTATGTTTAAACCTATTCATATGAGTAATGAATTTGACTTAATAAGTGACGGGGGGAGCCCGCTATAGCTTCTCGATGCATCGGTAGCTCTCATGAGACAAACTAGTGTCTTGGAACAAGGCCTTGACAAAATCTTATTTGTAGTCTTGGCACAAGGCCTTGACTATGTGGTTATGATAGTCTGTCATTATGCATTCCATCATTATGAAAGTGGTTATTGATATTTCATGTGATTATTCGACTAGTAGAATATCCATGTGAATAAGTAAATGGAATTATTTCATTTTATTGCTACCATATTATGATGAATTTCAAGTTTAAAACGCTTTTGTTTTAGTTATACATTGCCTTAAATTTTTATGATTATTTATGAAAATTTCTGATATATTGTTATCCTTACTGGGCATCTGAGCTCACCCCTTTCTATATTTTATTTTTCCCAGGATGTGAAGATGTAATTTAGGAATGACCTGTAGGGATATTATAAGGGGATATGAGTGTGGAGACAAGATGTTGTTGTAGTTTTCACTTTATGATGTAATGTAAACTTTATGAATATATCTAGTTATTCCAAGGCTACTAAACTAATCGGTCCTTCGGGACTTGATCTTTTGTGATCATGCCAATTTTATGTAATAATGCACCGACTCTGGGTAACTGGGGTCAGGGCGTTGCAAATTTCATCATAGTATAACTCATGAAAAAGGAAATGGGTTTCATTAACGTCTTTTCATCATAAATATAACTCATCCATAAAATAATAAAGCTGATATCCTTGGATAAAATCCTCAGTAAAACTTATTTATCATCAAAGAATTTTTTCTTATATAGAAAAATTATTTTGAAAGATCTCATTGAATAATTCTTTAAGTAAATAAAATTTCAATTTTAAAATACCTTCTATTTTTAAAAAGATGTTCATTGATAAATGAAAAAAAAATTCCTTGAAAATAAAATTATTAAATTGTAAATTAAGCATTAAATAAATAAGTAATCATGATAGCAGGAAAACATGCGCATGTTTTATAAGTTAAAAAAACATTCCTTCAATATTTTTTGCTGGAAAAGTCACAAATACCTCATTTGGAAAACGAAAAAATAAAAATTTCGAACCATTTTTTAAAATGTAAAACATGTTTAAAATGAATTTAAAAAATTGCATGAAAATTTTAAAAAAATGAAAATATTTTTATAGAACATAGTCATGTAAGAGAAATATTCCACAATAGACTTAGATATAAATAATCTCGAATAATGATGAGATTGTGAAATAAACCCTTACCTAAAGTCCTTCCATTCCTGGTTCATGTTCAAACCTCTTGTATAATAAAAATGGATTTATTATACATGTATTTCATAACCATATATATACAATACTATGTCTTATTTATTAATAATACCTTAAAACCCATTTATTAATAATTGTTTATTAAATTCACAATCCTGATGATAACTGCTTCGTTTTCCAAGCATGTTTCGGTTTAGTAGCCCTAATCCTTGTACTTTGATCATGGTCCCATAATTTACATAATTTTTATAGAAACAATAAATATTAATTATATTCATATTTATAATCATTCATAGAAATAAGGGATAGAAAAAATGAATTATTTATTTCATAGAGACGAAAGTTCGTACGTACGCATGAACATTGTTTCTATTTTTGAGTGATGGAAGTAAATAAAGGTAAATAATAATTTACCTTTATATAATTATTATTATATAATATATATCATATATATTTATAAAATTAATCATTATTTTATCCATGTGAAATTTAAATGAAAAAAATCACATCGCATCGTGGAGATGGTAGTCCATACGTATGCACGAGTGACGTTATCATTTCCCAAAAAACGAATAATAATAAGTTAGGAATGATGTTATCATTATAGAGGTATAATTCTGTAATAAATATCATGTATAATCATAAAACACTTAATAATTCTCATCCATAAAATATTGTGATGAAAAATGAATTTTATCGCTACATGGAGACAATAAGGCATACGTATGCATGAGCGATAATTTCACTCTTATTTGATGATAAATAATGTGTATAATTGTATTTTAATGATCATAAAAACATTTAATAATATTTAGGATACATAATTTATTATTTTTTGATAAATATCATAGATTTATAGGAGGTAAATAAGAGGTGAAAAAAATTGATCAGTTAAAGCGTTTACCTCTTCTTCAAAATGACTCCTATAGATATCCTCTAAAGGGTTATAGGGTTAGTATTTTG
The DNA here is from genome assembly GCA_963277665.1 of Viscum album. Taxonomy (NCBI): domain Eukaryota; kingdom Viridiplantae; phylum Streptophyta; class Magnoliopsida; order Santalales; family Viscaceae; genus Viscum; species Viscum album. The sequence continues at coordinate 131,673,943 of OY728163.1, forward strand.
GGAAGGAAAGAACCTCAAAGTGGTGTAATGAATTGAGGGATTATGTGTTCTTTTATAACTGAGGTGAGGGGCACTATTATAATTTCTTAAAAAAATAAAATATAATAAGTCTATTCTAAATCAAAATACCTTCAAATTATCATGAATTCAAACCTAGGATAGGATATAGTTGAAATAACATCAAAAAATAAAATTTGTATTGGTTTAAGTGCTATTTTAAATTATCTTTTGTGTTAACCCCTTAATTAACATATTTCAATGTTAACCATGGTAACATATGTTTTACTCTTAAAATGTTATAATTTTACATATAAGGTATATATTGACTCATAAATTGATAAGGGGTGACATTTTTTACCATATATTATCCCATTTTTCCTTATTTAAGTTTTTTAGGTAAATTTAATAATATTTTCATAAAAAATTATTATTGTCAATTTTTACACTATTCATTACTTTGACTTTAATAACAGCATGAAAAAACATAGAATTAGAAAAAATTATTTTAAAACATCACCAATATTTCATGTTCATCTATACACTTCATGAATCACATTAATTATCACAAATTATAAAAATTATAATATTTTTAATATTATTCGTTTAATTTTTCCATAAATTGAATAATCTTTTCATCAACGTTGTGTAAGTGATTAAAGTAATTATTAAATTACTAAAAATTATAAATAATTTACCATAATTAATATAATTTCATTATTCATAAAATTACTATTAATATTAGTTCATAACTAATATTTTTCTTTATGTGAACCCATAAATGATATTTAAAACTAAGAGAGTCACATCTTTTCACTTCCTATGGGTTAAATAATATATAAGATATTTTCATGGAAAAGTGTCCATTAAAAAACTCAAATTTGAGAATAAGGTAATAAGGGTATAATTTAATTCATCCAATAAGAATTAATATGATAAATTATGACCTTATCTCTTAGTTTTAAGATAGATTTACTCGATTTACCCTTTACCAAGGTGATAAATTTTACCATGGTTTCTATTCATTTTGATACAAAATAAAAGGGAACTATTTACCAAATTTTAACCTCATGATTCTAAATGTGGAATTAATATTTCAATATTCAATTTCAAGAACTCAAAGAAAATAATTTTAATATAAATTCATAAAATGCAATGAAAAACAGTTTCTAGAAAAATGTGTTTTAAAGCACAAAAATGTATTTATAGAAAAATAACTGATAATGATTAATCAAATAAAGATAGTCAGATTATATATAATTAAATAATACTTTTTTTAATTTTATATAAAATTCAAATCATAATGATACATTATATGAATATAAAAATGATAGTTTTATAAAAATCAATATTTTCACTATTCACCAAAAATCAACCTTTTTAGAAAAATACCAAAATTTCACCCAAAGATAATATTCATATGTTTATCTCAAAAATGAAGTTAATTTTATCAAATATAATTTCTTAAAGTTTAAAAAAATAATTATAATATTTTCTCACAAAAATCCAAAAAAATTATTTTTGAATAATAAAATGACTTTACCAAAAATTGAGCAATTAATTACTAAGTATTGATATTGAGTAGAGAATTTATATATAATTGATAAATTAGTTAATAATATTCATACCATACAATTTAAAATCTTTGATATAAAATTAAATAATAATATTTTAAATAGTATGTCATATTTCACTTAAACTCATGGTTGCGTGTAATGAAAGTTATCGAAGAAGTTAAATATATTTGAATGGGAAAAATCATAAAATCTCAGGGTGTTGAAAATTCAATAATGTTTGTATCATTTCTATAGTATGTTAAATAATTATTATCATGTTATTACACTATTCCCATGACCTAACCTAATGGGTAACTCGCTACTTAATGAAATTCACATGCTTAGACGTTATATGGATCTCCTTAGGTCTATTGGTGTTGATATCGGGACTAGAGACCACCTGAGAGGTGTACCAACCTTTAAACCTAGGTTGTAACTATTAATAAATGAACCTAAAGAACCTTTTATGATAGGAAATTATTGAGAATTTGATTAAAATTTTAAACATGTCATAACATGTGAATTGTGGTAATTTTGAACTTTGCATAACATGTGAATTGTGATAATTGTTAACTTGGAATAATGTGACTTTGGTGATTCGTTGTACATAGGATAATTCATCAATTGAAGATAAATGTAATGCTAATTTCTAATTTAATAAATTGACTAGATTATATCATAATAACATGTTTTACATGGTTGATTCATGGAATGTTTTCGGATTGCTTGTAGTTTATGTTTACTAACATGGAACCTGAGGGAATGTTACACTATCACATGAGATGTGATACCAGTGATTCGTCCTAGGTAGGATAATCCACCAATATATATGTTTTCTTTCCCCCTTGTCATGATATTTCACCCTGGGAAGACATAAGTGAATCTAGTATGGGAAATTAACATAGATCCCAGTATGATATAGTTATATTCCTCTTCAGCATGGTATTTCGCCCTGGGAAGACTTAAGTGACTCCAACATGGGACATTGAAATATATATTGGTATGAGATAGTGAATTTACCCCTTGGCATGGTATTTCACCCTAGGAAGATATAAGCAACTCCAGCATGGGATGTTCCCATGGGTCCCATCAGGAGATGGTTACTTTCCCCCTTGAGATGGTCTTACACCCTAGGAAGACATAAGCTACTCCAAAATGTGATATTAACATAGAGTCTAGTATGAGATTGTTACTTTTTCTCTTAGCATGGTATTGTGCCCTGAGAATACATAAGTGGATCCAACATGGAACATTCACATAGAGACCAGTATGATATGGTGTTTTCCTTGTGGAATGGTATTGAGCCCTAGGAAGACTTATGAGACTACAATATAAGATAATCATATAGATTTTAATATTTCTTGGTTACATAAGGCATGATATCGGTGATTCATTCTATGTGGGATAGTCCACCATAGGTATGGGTCATTCATCCTATACAGAAGTATCCACCACTTGATAGAGATATCTAACATAGATTTGAAATAGGTTTTGTTGACCCAGTGTGTAAACTTGGTGCCCAAGGGTCAATAGGTTTATTTTATGTTTTGTATTAATTTATGAATCAATAAAAAAATTTATCATATTATTCCATGCATTATATATTCAAACTATATTTTTTATAAACTGTTGGTTTTAGCCTACTAAGTAGTACTCACATCCTGTTTAGGCACCATTTGGTACCTAGGAAGATTTCATGGATGCAGGTATTGATGAGGGAAAGGGACCCCATTCATGATTGTTTTAATTTTGGGATGGGTTGGAGCTTGATGATGGGAATGGAATGAGGTTTGGGATCTAGGTATTTTATATTTTTTTCTATTGAGTATGCTTAGTATATTACTTGTATGAATTATATCATGTCATTTAGTTACATTCATTCTATCATTGCATAGAATTTATTATTATTTGGATTATTCGGTTTTGGTCTTTATTTTACTTTGGTTGCATGGATGACTATTTATATTGTTTTTGATATTTATGATTCTCTATTATTGGGGGTATAGTCTCTCCATTATGTTTTATACACCCTCACTACAATTTGGAATCCTCTAACATATAGGGAGGCATGCCTGAGGTCCAGTATCCAACCCAACTTGGTCACATGAGGGAGTATCAGGGTGGGAAGGTTACAAAGTGCTATCATAGCCCAGGTCTTTTCCACTACCTTACAATTTTGTAAATGTATATAGGATACTAGGATGTGTCGGTTCATGGAAATGAGCTTGTTCTTGGGAGTTACTAACCCATGTATGGGGAAAAAGAGTTCATAGGGAGAGGATTATTATTCATGTTGTTTTCTATTTATAGTTTTGATGTTACTTTTCCTTGGTTGATTCACTTGTTGTATGATGTTACTATTTTATGATATTTTAATTATGGGATGGTATAACTTTAAATGAGTTTTCATGAAACATATTATCCACATAAGAATATATATTGGCATGCATTGCTCATGACAGTGACATATTTATCTCATGTGACATATTTTCCTTGATAAACCCTGACATGTTAAACCTTGATAAATATGATAAAAAGGGATGAAATAAATTTTTATGTTATGATAATTGGTTTGTTAATGCATGTACAGAGGAACCTTGAGCCAATGGTTCTCCTTTGTTGTTATCACCTTTTGATGTTAATCTTGTTGTATAACTTGTGTTATAAAAAGTCTGTTAACCCTTGTAGGGAAAATGTATCATTATTGTCTTCAGGTTGAGTGTCAAGATATTTATAATCAGCACTCACCCAGTACAGTTGAGTCAGAACTTACCTTAGATCTTAAGAACCAAATAGATGATGACCTTTACGATAGCTTCTTATGGCTCATGTGATCCATATAGAGGGTGACTACTCACACCGTACCTTCAATTTCCAATCGGATTAGAGATTTCAAACTAAATAATTTTCCAATGTTCATTATGGAGGGAGGACCCCATGTATTGGAGGGACATTGTGGAGCAATCTAGATAGAAATAGGAGCTAAATTGGAAGTAATTTGAGGTAAATCTTCAGATCCACTTCTATTGAGAGATGCTTAGGTATGAGAGGGATCATGAGTTTGTGAACCTAACATAAGAGAGAATTCTAGTGATGAGTTATGTTGATTGTTTCACCAACCTAAAATTTTTTTCTTTATCTTTGGTAGCTAATGAGGTCGCCGAAGTGAAAAATTTCTAGGATGGGTTTTACTATGAGATAAGGTAATAGGTGAAATTTTTTTGTTTAAGAAACTTTACATATGAGATGAATCAGGATCTCACCATAGAATGGAACATAAGGGGATCCACAAGTGTCATCCAAGTAGATTCAATAAGGATATCAAGGAATTATTCTTATAGAAACAAGAATCACTTCCATGACGGTTACCACCAGGGAAGTAGTAGACATAGTAGCCCGGGAAATGGGTAGTAGTATCAGGATCGTAGCCCAATTGAGTTATTTTAGTGCAATAGAGTTGGCCATAGGAACCTAGAGTGTCCTTAACCCACTATGGAGTTTCACATTGTAACATCCCGGCCTAAGTTCCATGCACCGGTTCCTTGAGTTGTTCAGTTACATGACCTCAAGCACACCTCCCCATATTCCAAAGCTTACCGAGTAGCAGTGTGGGTAAAACAATTTGATCATGGTAAGACTATACCCTCTTTTATTAGAGTAATAAACCATAAGAAATAAATAAAGAAAAGTGGAATCTTATATAACCATAAGAAATAACAATATCTAAATATAATCAATAGAGGGAATAAAATATCCAACTAAAGAATAAAACATGCCAATATAATGTGTGTGTTAAGTTTCTAAAATGAAAACTAAAAATAAATACACTATAAACTTTCAATCGGGTCCCAAACCATGTCTGGTTCCCTGAACCATGATCCGTCCCAACTCATCCATCTAACACGGGGCCCTTTCCCGTAACATGTCCAATATCCATAAAATTTATTCAGCTTCCAATTTGGCAACCCGAGCAGGGTGTGAGTACCTATCAGTAGGCCAACATAAATGATGTCTAAAATAAATACAGTCAATAACAAGTGTATATAGTTGTATAAATAAATAATTACAATGAAAAAGTAAAAATTTATCACATTATTAATTAATCAATATTAAACATCATTGACCACTAGGTTCCTGAGGACACCCATACCTCAATACCTACTTCATCCCGCATTGGTTTTGAAGCCAATGTTTTGGGTGTATAACACGATGACTAGTGCCCCATTTATCTGACATGTATATATATCATGGGCATAGAACATCATTTATAGCACACCAATTCTCAATCATGCATATATATCAGTGCTCTAGATCATCATGTTAGTACTCCAATTCTCAATCATTCACATATATCATTGGTATAGATCATCATGTCTAGAACCCCATTTATCAACCATATAGATAGATCTATCATTGGCATAGATCATCTTGTCTAGCACCCCATTTGACAACTATGCTTGTATATCACTAGTGTGGATCGTCATGTATAACATCCCATTTATCAACTATGAATATGCATTATTTCTTATCCCAACTTCACATGTATCTCATTATCAAATGGTTTTACATTAACAAAGATTAAACACATTAATCCTCTTATCATAATTAAACATCACAAATTCCATTAATTAATTCATAAATTAATTAATCCAAGTCCATTAATTAATTTTAAAATTAATTAATCTTTTTATAATATCAACATCTAATAATTAATTCACCAATTAATTATTGAAACACACAATCCCAAAACCTCATAATTAATTCAACCATTAATTATATCAATTTATAACATTCATATCCCATAATTAATTCCACAATTGTTTACTCAATTCAATCATATCAATTCCCTCATAATTAATTCCCATAATTAATTATCAAATTCACAATACCAAAATATCATAATCAATTCTCCAATTAGTTATCTCATTCAATGATCCAAAATCTTACATTTTCACAACTATATTAAATTGATTAATTTGCAGTGTTAATTTATTCAATTATAGATTTAAATTTCTAAACAAATCTAGAAATTCTATAACTTGAATATATTTAAACAAAATCACAACTATGGGATTTTAATTTTAGACCACCTACCTTGATTTTTTGATGAAGATTTCTCAATGGAAATCCCCAAAATTGAGTAGCATAATGATGTATATTTACATCCATATCTCAAAACCCTAAATCAAGGATAAGGAAACTGAGATCTTTCCAATCTGAATCTAGATCCAAAATCCTAGATCTAGATTCACCAAATCTAGATGTAGATTTTGAAAAATAGAAGATAACTTCCACCAAAATAATAAGATGGGGAAGCCGGATGAACAGTAAAATAATGGGATAGGATCCACTTATCGAGAGAGGATAAGATCTTCTATTAGGGCATGAATCATGAATAACGGAGGTAGGATAGCCATGGAATCCCTTTAAGAAGCTCTAAAATTGTCCAAAATATTAAGGTCCAAGTTTGGGTTGAATCGGGGAAGTTTCGGGGGTTCATGTAGATTTAAAACTAATTTTTGGGAAATTAAAAATATTGTAAATGGTTCCTAGGTATGGGAACATGGTTTTCCCTAACCATGCACCAAATGTTTTTCTAAGTTTTTTAGTGGTTCATGGTTTCTCTTTTTAGGGCCCATAGTATGAGAAACCATGCATCATCTATGTGATCCCTCGCTGTCTAGGGTTGTATGGTTTTTTTGGCTGGGGTTCATGGTTTTCTATAACCATGAACCAACCATGCATAATCCATTTTTCTTCCATTTTTCTTAATTTTCACCCAAACACACCCCAAAGTACACCCCAAATGAAAAGTAATCAAATAAGGACAAAAGATTACCTAAATTCAAGCCTAAGATGACTTTAGAAAAGGTTGTTATCTTAAACTCTCCCCACCTTATAATAGATCATCATTGAGGTACACACTTAAGCTTCTCTAAGATTTTTGAGCTAAAAATATTAGGCCACCAAGCCCAAATATCTAATTATTTTTCCTATTTTTACTGCTATACACACCCATGTTTCCACAATACATGAACTTTCAGCATGGTATTTCCATGAAACACTATATCACTATGATCCAACACATTTATCAGATGCTCCTCAAAGGACACATCTATCTCAAGGTCAACCTCATTCACCTCAATCACATGTTCGGAGTGATACCATCATAGTTTTGATACAAGGAAAACAACATGCATAGTATTATATTTATATGGAAGAGCCAAATGGTATTTCACCAGCCCGATTCTCTCCAAAACCTAAAATGGTTCGACAAACCAAGGTGCTAACATTCCCTATCACTATATCCTATGGTGACCCAACCTAGGCGACACCCAAAGGAATACATGATCACCCCCTATAAACTCTAGGGTTCATCTCCATCTCCAAGATTTCAAATTATTCCTAATATAATCCATATCTATATATTTATGAATCAATTATACCTTATCTGATGTCTCCTACATGAGTCTCGATCCCAACAAATCTTACTCGCCTACCTCTATCCATCATAGCGATGATCTGCATTCCATACCATAAAGAGCCTTGTATGGTACCATCAATATCCTATCCTAATAACAATTATTATAGGAAAATTCCACTAAATATAGGTGCTTCACCCATGACCCACTGAAATCAAGAATACATTACCCACAGCATATCCTCAAGCACCTGTATAGTATGCTCCGACTTCCCATATTTCTATGGGTGAAAATCCATACTCAATAAAACCTATGTAGGAAGCACGCTATGTAATCCCTACCCAAAGTGTGAAGTAAAACATGAGTCGTGATCTTAAACTATAGTTTTTGGCACCCCATATAGATGGACTATCTCCCAAACACACAAGTCTTCCAACTACTCCACTTAGAAAGTCTCTCGTATAGGCAAGAAATGTGCTACATTTTTCAGTTGATCCACAACAATCCAAATAGCATCATTTTTCTTTGGAATCATCGTATGAACCACCACAAAGTCCATTGTCATTTCATCCCACTTACATTCTAAAATGGGAAATGATGACAGAAAACCTCCCGGTCTTTGATTCTCCACTTTCACCTGCTGACAAGTGTAGAATCGTGTTATGAACCTTCTTATTTCCTTCTTCATTCTAGGCCACCAAAACTATCTTCCTAGGTCACGGTACATTTTTTGTCACACCTAGATGTACCTCCAACTTTGAGAAATGGAATTCCCCCATTAAATCCTCTTGTATTCTCATAGTAACAACAACATGATTCCTAACATAGATGATATTTTCCTCATCTATGTTCTAATATAAAGGGGACTACCCACCTTCAATGATTTCTCTCAAGTTCAAACACTATGGATCCTCACACTTCCTATCTTGGATCTGTCTTAAAATTGTATAGTTCATTAAATATAATACTAGAGTCATATTCTCCTAACTATATTTCCACAAATATTTGTTTTTGTATATTTCATAACCAGTTTTTGGGTAAGTGGGAACTGCAAAAAACAAAAACTGATTCAAACACCATAAAACAGAAATCACAAAATTCAACAAGGACACATGCCAACTGTTGGGATTCACCAAAATCAAAAAAGTGATGCACTACTACCCTGACCTACAAACTTCTAGATTGAGCCTCGATCCAAAAACCCTAACACATCCATAGCAACATCGAGAACTGCCCACTGATGATCATCTTCACCGGAACTACCTTGGTATCATCGTCGACATTGACTCCATCAACACACTTGAAACAAAATTCACCGAACTAGATACAAAAAACAGAAACCTCATCGAGAGAGCATGGAACAAGAATTCTCAAAATAACAGAAAACCTTATCACTAAAAACATAGAAGAAGAAACACTACACAGATTTTTCAAACCAGAAGCCATCTTCATAAGGGAAAATCGACTCCAGTTGTTCCAAGAACCCCGATGGTTATCGCACCACAGATCCCAAGACCCCAAATATAACTTCGCACCAGATCCTACCTAGAGAGGTTCTGAGGATCACGGGGTCAGAGTAGATCATTGAGTGTCTAAAGGTTCCAAACACCACCATCGTCAAAATGGCAGAAACCCAAAAACATAACAACAAAAATAAACCCACTGCAGTAGCGCCTGGAATCCCGTAGTCCTCCCAACCACATAACCCAAAGCCTCATTGTAACCACCAAACCAGATCTGACTAGGAGAGGCGCAGATTCACCTGGGGACATAGTAGGGTTAAAGTGGCTTAGGGCTTATATAGCACAACCTAAAAGGAAGATGAAAGGTATGTGGGAGGAAACCCACTACAATGATCACTAGAAAGAAAAATAAGAAATCCAAATCAAGAATTGTCGTGCATAAAGGTTCTATGATAGAGAAGAAAAATAGAAGGAGAGGATGCTGAAGATGTAAGAGAGAATCAGCGTAGCCTAGGAGGGCCTCAGAAACTCTAGGGGGAAGCTGAGAGTGGGGAGGACCTCCCGACGAGTGGGGTCTGCTCCAAACTCTATTAAACCACCATATGCATGTCATTCAGTAAGCCCATCATATTCCACTCAACTTTAGATTCATGTACCATCTAAGTATGAGTTTTCCTACTCAAATCATTAGCCACACTATTTCCTTTCCCATACATATATGCTAGCTCAAAATAAAATAACTACATATACTCAACCCATATTTTCTGCCAAATATTCAAAGATCATTATGAAGTGATGTACCTTAAGCTCTGGTGATTAGTAAACACTATAAAATTATCTCCCAAAAAATAGTGTCACCAAGACTTTAAGGCATAAACCACTTATTCCAATTTGAGGTCATGCATAGAATAGTTATGTTCATGAGGCCTCAACTATTGATACCCATACACCACAACTCAATCTCCTTGAATCAACATGGATATGATCCCTATCATAGAAGCATCCCAATACACCATATACTCCTCAATGATCTCAGGTAGGATCAAGATTTCTATTAATGTCAAATGATTCTTCAACTCCTGGAAGGTCTCCTCATAAGCTTCCGACCAATTGATATTTATCCCCTTTCTGGTCATGCACAAAAGCGGCACTTCTAAATGGGGAAATTCTAGGATAAATATTCAATAATATCTAGCTAACCCCAAAAATCTATAGATATGGAATATGTTTTTAGGCTGCTCCCAAGATACCACTACTTGAACCTTTTTTGGGTTCATTTACACACCTTCCTCCAAGATTATGTGTCCCCAAAAGTGTACCAGATCAATCTAAAATTTAAACTTATATAGTTTGGAGTATAGATAATACTCTATTAGTGTACTCAAGATGATGTCAATATGGTGGGAATGATTTTCATGAGTCTTAGAGTACACCAAGATTTCATCCAAGAACACCACCACAAACTCATCCAAGTATGAATGAATGTTTTTGTTCATTAAGTCCATAAACTCCACTAGTGCATTTGTCAACCCAAATGGATTATTAAAAACTCATAAATACCATACCTTCTTCTAAAATTAGTCCTCGATATATCGGAATTATGAACTCTCAGGTGATGATACCATGATCTCAATTTGATCTTCGATAACACACAAGCTCCTATTAACTATCCAAAGACATCATCAATACATGGAAGATGATATTAATTATTTATAGTGATTCGGTTCCACTTTCAGAAATTGAAATAAAATCACAAACTCCCATATTCGTTATTTGAAAACAACATAAGTGATCCCCAAGGCGATGTACTTTTATAGATAAACCCATTATCATCTAACTCCTACGACTGAGTCTTGAGTTCTTGAATATCTATTGGTTCCATTCTATACAATGGATTTGAAACTGACTCATCCCACATCATGATCTCAATAGTGAATTACACACCTCTCTCAGTTTGAAACCCTAATAATTATTCATGAAACACATCTTGAAATAGTTCCACTACTGGTGTAAATAAATCATGCTTCACGCCTACTTTATCTAACAACAAACTAGAAACCTAGGCTATAAGATCTTTTAGTTTCTAAGTAATTGTACATGCTCTTACTTCTTATGTATCCCACTCCCCACAGTAAATATAGTTGTCACCCTTAGGAAGAGTAAATTCCACTCTCCTCCAGTAACAATCAATGTGGTCTTGGTATGTGACTAGCCGGTACATACCCATAATTATGTCAAATCTTGACATATCTAAGATGTATAGATTCTACATAAAATGATACTCACCAAATTAGATAGAACATACCTTTCACAAATAGATTTCTCTATACCATACTCTCAATAGTGTATCTATCATCATTACCCCGCTTAAAAAATCCACCACCATCCTCAAACCATTAACATGTTTTGAAGATATAAAGGAATGAGAGGGACTAGTATCAAATAAAGAACTTGATAATATAGAAGACAGAAGAATAGTACCTCTCACTATATATTACCCATATTATCTATCCAAAATTATAGGTTTAATTTCATGAAAATTCCCTACCCTTATTTCTTGTGATGAATCCTCACTCCCCTAAGTTTCACCAATCTGCTAATATGGGTGCTTTATCCCATAAACACCATATTCGCTTCCTCTACCACCTCTAACAGTAGAACTCCAGCTACCATACTGATATGGAGTAGAATATCCCTTTCCCACACCCTGGTTCTATCTATCTCCTCCATTACTAACTGTCTACCTTGGGTTCCTATAGAACCTCTATATATGTCCCATCTTGATGCAAGCTCAGAATTCAACTGGTGGTTAGATACAATGTTTATAAAATTTTCTAAGCTTACCACACAAGTGTAAAAGTACTTTGGTAAGATCCTAATTGATTGATCCCCCTAACTGGACACTCTGCTTCCCACTTATTTGGATAAAGCTCTCATAACGGCTCTTCCTACTCTCAAAATATTTACCGCTAGATCATCCAGAATAAACCACCTATCTACCACAGTAATCCTTCTTTAGGTTCCCCTTTGAGATGAGAGTATGATTCACCACTTTTGAAAAGTTCTTCCACCTGAAGATATTCACCTGGGAATTAATTTCATACATAATTCCATCCTAAAATATTTATGTTGATGTACTCTAAATTCACGGTCAGAACCAAGGCTCTTTCACTACCCTTAACTGTCCTACACCTAGGTCTTGGTTAACAAGGGTAAACACATTCCCATAGTTCATATTTCTCATTTATACACCCATTTATTCACATTATTGAAATTTTTTTACCACTTATAATTTTATAATTCAATAAAATAGTTTATGTTAAATAGCTTACCCAAACCCCATTTTCTCAGGCATGCCTATTATGATGCATGTCACAATATAATACTGAGTTACTAGAATGATCCATGAAGAATCCACTCTTATGATATACCAGACTACGAGTCAATTATCAAAAAATATTTCGAAACAATAATCACAACACATAGAAAGTGCATCACCCAAGGTGAAATAACATCCAATTGTAATAGAAAACAACAATAAAAACAATCCCACCCTAGGCACTTAGGATCTCCAATATACATGGGGTAGATAATCCCATGAACAAGGTCAGAATCAAGCCATTAATCTTCCAAGTCTCCTATATACCTTTCCCAAATAGAAAGACTGAAAAAGAAAAGAAGATATATGGGCACTGATACCTCTTTGTAACATCTCGTCCTAGGTGCCACACACTAGTGCCCCGAGTCGGTCGGTCGCATGACCTCAGGCGTGCATCCTCGTATGCCAAAGACTACTAACTAGAAGTGAGGGTCTGATAAGTTGATTATGGGGAGAATATACCCTCTTTTATCAGAGTAAAACACCAATGGAAATAATAAAAACAAAAGAGAAAACTTATATAACCATAACAATACCAATATCTGAAGATAATCAATACAGGGAATAGAATATCCAACTAAAGCAGAAAACATGGAAAGCTAATGTTTATGTCAAGTGTCGAAAATAAAAACTGAAATTAAAGACAATAATAATTCCCAAGAGTGTCTCGAACCATGTCCAGTTCCCTCAACAACGATCCATACTAACTCATCCATCTAACATGAGGCCCTTTCCCTTAACCTATCATGTGTCTATGAAATCTATTCAGGTATCAATGAGGAAGCCTAAGTAGGGTGTGAGTAAAACTCAGTAGGCCACCACCAATGTTTTATAAACAATTCAAATCAATAAAAAGTGTATGTAGTTGTATAAATAAATGATTATAATTCATAAGTAAATAGTTACACATTATCAATTAATCTTCATTAAATTACATATACCATTGGGTTCCTGAGGACACCCATACCTCAATACCTACTTTATCACATGCTGGTTCTGAACCATATTACACATTCAATTCATATTTCATTATCATGGCCACATAGAACTATATTCCAATGCCAATGTTTTTTGTGTAGAACGCCATGTCTAGTACCCCATTTATCAAACATGCATATATATCATGGGAATAGAACGTCAAGTCTAGAAACCCAATTATCAATTATGTATATATATCATTGGTGTAGATCATCATGTCAAACACCTAAATTTTGAATCATGTTCATATATCATTTGTGTATATCATTATGTCAAGAACTCTATTTATCAACTATATAGATAGATCTATCATTGGTGTAGATCGTCATGTCTAGCACCCTATTTAACAACTATGCATGTATATCATTGGCATAAATCATCATTTCTAGAACCCCATTTATCAACTATTCATATGTATCATTTATTATCCCAACTTCACATGTATCTCATTATCAAATGTTTTAACATTGTCATGCCAACCAAGATTAAATGCATTAATCTTCTTGTCACAATTAACCATCACATATTCCATTAATTAATTCATAAATTAATTAATACAAGCCCAATAATTAATTCAACAATTAATTAATATTTTCAAAATATCAACATCCAATAATTAATTCGCCAATTAATTATTCAAATACACAATCCTAAAACCTCAAAATTAATTCAACCATTAATTATCTCAATTTATAACATCCATATCTCGTAATTAATTCCACAATTAATTACTCAATTCAATAATCTCAATTACCTCATAAATAATTCCCATAATTTATTATCAAATTCATAATCCCAAATATCATAATTAATTATCCAATTAATTATCTCTTTCAATGATCCAAAATCTCACAATTTCATAAATATATCAATTAATTAATTTACCACAATAATTAATTCAATTAGAGATTTCAATTTCTAAAAAACTGTAGAAATTATACAACTTGTATATACGTAATCAAAGTCACAACTATGGGATTTGAATTTTAGACCACCTACCTTGATTCATTGGTGAATATTTCCCAATATAAATCCACAAAATTGAGCAGCACAGCGATGTAGATTTAGATTCGTATCTCCAAACTATAAATCATGATTATGGAAATCATGATCTTTCCTATCTAGATCTAGATCCACAATCCTAGATCTAGATCCACAATCCTAGAACTATATTCACCAAATATAGATCTTGATCTAGAAAAACACAAGATAACTTCCACTGAAAGAATAATATAAGGAAGGAGGATTAATGGGAAAGAAATGGGATGAGGACAACGTACCAGGAGAGGATAAGATATTAGATTTAGGATTTGAAACATGAATAACAGAGGTCATATGGCCTTCTAATCCCTCCAAGAAGCTCTGAAATCATCCCAAATCATAAGGGTCTGAGTCTGGGATGAATGGGGGATGTTTCAGGGGTTTGGGTGGATTTAAAACTAATTTTATGGTAATTAAAAATACCATGCACAGTTTCTATGCAAGGGTTCCAAGGTTTTTCCCTAACCATGCACCAACCATGAACCTATTTTTTTTAAGTGTGTGAGGTTTCTATTTTTAGGGTGAACTATTTGAAAAAACATGTGCCAACCATGCAATCCCCCATTGTCTAGGGTTACACAGTTTTCTAGGATAGAACACACAGTTTTCTCTAACTATGAGTCACCCATGCACATCCCATTTTGCTTTTATTTTATTAATTTTCACCCAAACAAACCCCGATGTACACCCCAAATGAATGGTACTCAAATAAGGACAAAAGAGTACCTGAATTCAATCCCGAGTCAGCTCCAAAAAATTTTGGGATCTTGCATGTGAATGCAATGGGATTGGATATCTGAAAGGTTTTGTAGGAAAACCATGTAGCAAAGTGATGGAAAGTGATTATGATAGGTACTGTAGCCTGGGAAATTCTTAGTTATCCCTTAGTAGATAGGTTTTTGTAGTTCCACTAAACATTCAATTCAAGGTATGGGATGTGGTATCTCAGCACAACAGTAGAACTACTAGCTAGAGAGAGCAGTACAGGGTAGTCATATTGGATCTCAGGGAAGAGGGGTGAGTCAGCAGCATGTTATGTACACTACTCCCACTATTCTGGATGTAAAACCTTTTACCATGATAGGTACGATTATTGTATCATCAAACCTATTCTATGTTTTGTTTGATACTTGATCATCATATTCCTTTTTATTTGCTCAATTTTTTAATGTATTGGGATTGGTTATGGAGATTTTGGATGGTATTATGACCATCAACACACCACTAGGAGTGTGATCTACTAATATCAAACACTGCAAAGAATATTCTCTTGAATTTTTTTTGTATTGTTTCCTTTGGGATCTATTTCTATAGAAAATGAAAAACTTTTATTTGATTCTAGATATGTATTTTCTAGTTCTTTATTAGGATCATATCGACTATTATTGGAGGTGAGTTACATTTCAATCTCTAGAAGGGGTTATCTTTTATCACTAATGTGAGTGAGATATTTAGGTTGGTTGTGGAGGACCATTTCAGTGTAGATTGGATTGTCTCAAAGATAAGATGGTAGACCTTATTTTGGATGATAGTGGAATGAAGTAAGATAATTTCCAGCTAATGGTATAATATTTTCTGGACATATTTACTAAGGATTTATCCAGATTACCACCCAAGTGAGATATTGGGTTCAAAATCTATTTTTTTGTTAGGAGCTGAGCCAGATTCTATCTCACCTTAGAGGATGGAACTAGAAGATCTTTCTGAGTTGAAATTTTTATTGGAAGATCTAGAATGAAATTGATTCATACGACCTGGTACTTATATGTGGGGTTTTACCATGTTTTTTACAAATAAGGATAATGGGACTTTGTGATTATGTGTGGATTATTAGAGACTAAATCAAATGACGTTCAAGAAATGGCATCCCCTTCCGTGCATCGATGATCTCTTCAGTCAGCTAAGAGGTGTCCGGATATTCTCTAAGATATAACTCAAGTTAGCATACCATTAGTTGAGGGTAGACCATCTAACATACCCTATAATTACTTTAAATTCATTTATATCTTGTATAAGTTCATGGTAATGCCATTTAGTCTAATGAATGCATTAGTGGTATTCATGGCCTTAATGAATCAGATATTTGATCCATTATTGTATCAGCTTGTAGTGGTTTTAATTTATTATATCTTGGTGTACCCCCATCCTGAAGATGATCATGCCCAACATCATTACATTTTCTGGTGTACACTTAGAGAGAATCATCTTTAATCCAAGCTATCCAAATTAAATTTCTAGATTGATAGAGTGCACTTCTTGGGTCATGTTATCTCATAGGATGGATTTTATGTGTATCCAAAAAAGGATGCAACTGTCATATTTTGGGAGAGTCCCAATAATGTCTTCAACATTTGGAGCTTTCCGTGTCTATTCGGTAATTATTTTCATTTTATCTAGTACTTCTCTCACTACCATAGATTTCCTGATATTCAGCATTGTCCTTTATCAGCACTAGACAAAAAGTGTCGATAAATGGGGTACTTTGATCAACACTTGCAAAAAGGACAGATAAAGTTAAATTTTATCAGTGTTAGAAAAAACACTTATAAAAGGGTACCCTATTATAGTGCTTTTTTCTAGTACTAAGAAAATTCACCCCTTAATCGACACTTTTTTAGCACTGATAAAAGTCACACCTTTATCTGTGCTTTTTATTTTGCACAAAAAGGTCGTAGTGAGTAATTTAATTTATATATAAATATTTATATATTTTGAAATAAGATTTATATTATAATAAGTTTATATATGTAAATATAATATATAAATATGATTTATATAACTTTCAATAAAAATTAATCTTATTTTCATAATTTTATATAAAACAATTATCAACTTTATATTTGTCGAAATGTTTAATAGTATATTTATATACATTAATTACATAATGTGTATATAATTAGAATAAATATAATACATTAATATTTTATTTAAACAAATATATAATATATAAATGAATATATTTATTTAAATATATATTTATATTGATGTTAAATAATTGAAAATATATATACATGTATAACTGTATGTGTGTATGTACGTATGTGTGTATATGTGTGTATGTATATGTGTGTATGTATATATGTGTATGTATATGTGTGTGTGTGTGTGAATATATATGTTTGTCATGTGTATATGTATGTGTGTACGTATTTCTGTTTATTGATTTATAATATTATTTATTCATTTTTAATATCTCTTCATTTCTAGTAATTTCTGTAATTTATTTATTTTTAATATTTTTTCATTTTTAATATATATTTATTTTCTTTTATTCATCATGAATATATGTGTGTGTATTTAATTTTATTTAATGTTATTTAATTATTAATATTTTTATAGTAAATATAATTCATTATTAATAATTTTTCTATTTATATAATTAATATTATCTATTTATTCATTTTTATTCATTTTATATGTGTACGTAATTCATTTAAATATTATTAATTCAATTTTTAAATATATTTTAAATTTATAAAATTTTATTTTTCATTTCTAATATTATTTATTATTATTTATTATTATTTATTCAATTTTAATTTTTATTAATATTCAAAAAAATAGAATTTATTCCTTTTTTTATATTTATTCATAGATAATTATTTAATAATTTTTAATATTCTTAATATGTGTTTGATTTATATGATTAATATTTATTCAATTTCAATTATGAAGTTGTAAATTTTTTAAAATGTTTGAAATTTATATATTTTATTTATTTAAATGCATTTTTTAATATTCTCTTCATTTGTGTACATGTTTACAATTAATTAATGTAATTAATCCTACAAACCATAAAAAATTATTTTTATATGTTTTAATTTTATTAATTGGTTTTTAAATTTTATGATCAATATTCATTAAATTTTATTTATTAAGTAGTAATATTTTTAAAATCTTTGAAATCTATATAATTGTTTTATTTAAATTAATTTTTTAATATTTTATTTATATTTTTTATGTACATGTTTATAATTTATATAATTAATCTTACAAATTCATTTTTTGTACATTTTTACTATTTTTAATTTTTTTAATAGTTTATATAATTAATACAACTTATCCATTTTTTTAGTATTTTTAAAGTATATTATTTTTAATTATTCAATTTCACTCATTTTTTAAATTAATTTAAGATTATATATTCATTAATAATGTCAAATATTTTTTACTAATTTTTAGAATTTTTTTATGTTTAATATATATTCATTTATTTTTTTTGTATTTTATTTTAAGTAGTTTTTTTCTGTGCTTATAAAAATACCAATAAATTTAAATTTTATCAACACTAAAATAATAAGCACTGATAAAATGTATCTTTATCAGTGCTATAATTATATCACTCCTAAAACCTGTCTTTATAAGTACTATAGTTATAGTGCTGATAAAGTTATGTTTTATCAACAATTATTTTTTTAGCGCTAATAAAACTAATCTTTATCAGCACTTTTTGGAAGGTGCAGATAAAACCTTTCCTGATCTTATAAATTCTAAGACTTACATAACTTTCTTCCTCACATCATTCAAGCTCCCATGGAAGTTGACCTCTTCCGCTTCTCTTCCTCGAACTTCTCAAATGAATCGATCCTCTCAAAAGTTAAGGTATTTTATTATTTCTACTCCTATTTAATTGATCTTACATCACTCGATCTACATTCTCATATCATCCACACCATTTAAGATCATATTTAATAACAATCCTCAAACTCTCCCTCACCTTCAAAATGGATTTATTCCATTAGTTGGGTCACAACACAAATGAGAACATCAAAGTCTGATCAAAACTCTATGATAAATTTGTTGTCACTAGCTTGCTCATTTGGAAGTGGTGATTTGGGGATAAAAGAAATTAAATGGAGTGATTTGAACTCATATCCCTTATTTTTAAAGGTTATTTTGGATGGAGAAAAATCCTTCAGGTTAAATATGGGAGAAATCGTTTTCTCCCTAATTGAAGATTTCAAATCACCCCAAAATTGGGATAACTTTAAAGGAAACAAATGAAACAATGCTATTATTTTAAAAAATCCTATATTTCTCCTATCCATGTTTTATTTTATTGAACCTATACCATTATCTTTCACTCAATTTAGTGATAGGGGTCTTGGTAAGGTCTTAGGTTCAAGTCTTGCCAAATTATTTTCTATCAGTTTGTTGGATTTTAACTGTATTTATCCCTCTTTCAAGACCATTGTAAATAATTATATCAAATAATTATTTTTCTAAATTCAATTTAAATTATAAATAATTTTAATTATATGTATTTAAATAATTTTTATGTAAATAATTTTGATATTTGTTGAAATTCAAAAGTTTAAAAATTAATTTATACTAATGATTATGTATAAATTCAAACTATGTATGTTAAAATAGATAATTATATGGTTCATGTAAATGATTTTAATGAATAAGTGAAATAACTTTTGTTTAAACATTTTTTTTAATTTTAAAATGTTCATTAATATATATTTTTAGTTTAAATTTTATCAAAAAAAATTCTTGAAATTATAATGATATTTTAAAATGAAAAATATTATTTTTTTGATTAGTTAATAAAAATGGTAACAAAAATGAATTTTTTAAGTAGTTTAATTCATCAGTTATTTCATTCATAGTGCCACGGTTCTATAAATTTTCACTAGTAGTAGTTTCTTCTCCATACTAACCCCATTTAGGATTCCTTCCACTTTTATTTCAACCTCAATTCCAATCAGTAAGTGAGTCTTTATGTTTAGTGCGTTCTTGATCTTTATCCCACATGCATTCATTGCGACCACCATTGGATTTCTTTAAGTCATCAAAATCTTAATCTTTTTTCTAGTTGGTTTTATTATTTTATCCCATTAATAAATAGCCACATATTTATTTAAACCATGATACCAGTTACAGGGACTCCTAGAACATTATTTAAATCTCCACACATATTTTCTTAATATCTTTAAATTTGAGTAGTGGAAAACATTCAAAACATCCATATCTACATCTGTATTTTTTAAACCTCACTCCCAGTTTCCACACAATCATCTTTTCAAATTTTATTCTATTTGTTTTTTCCGCCAAGGTAGGGTTTTGTTTTTAGATTATACCAGGTAGTTGGGATTATAATCCAATCATTAGTATGAGATGACACAATCTACTGATGCCACTAGGTCACTTATTCAACTTGTGTTGAAGTTTATTGTTCCTTATATCCCCAATAAGAATTTTCATTTCTGTTCTTTGATAATTTATCCTAGCCATGTGAATTATTTAAATTTGAAGCATTCATTAAACCCCAATTAGATTGTTCATTGATTTTTCTAGTATCTTGAGAACCCAATCCAGAGACTTCTGGTTCATTGGATTTAAATATAAGAGTTTCTTCAAATGTTGGGTTCTCAAGACCCTATGATTAGACCCTATCAACATTTTCTTCATCTAAAAAAAAGATAAACTTCATCTCCTAAGAATCTTTTCACTGAAACACTACTTATCTAGCCACATACAATACGAAGAAGTGAATAAACATCAACTCCTCTAACATGTTTCACTCCCAACCAAAAAATTTATAGAAACCATCCTTGATCTATATGTTTTTCAATATATAAAAATTTAATTAGATTATTTTTAATTTTATAGATATCACACATTTATTTCCTCCAAATATTTACACCACTACAAAACAATCTCAATACACATCATTCGACTATTATTATCTTAGAACAATGGATTCATGTAAATTAAATAATTCTTTAAGAATGACCATTTATGGGTTTTAAGATCATACTTTTTTATACTTATTTAATGTTTTAAATATTAATATCACTAAATAAAATAGTATGGATATGAATTAAAAATGGATGTATATCAATTGTATGAAAAAAATTTATGAGTATGTAGTGAAATATTTCATCAAGTTTGCAAAACATAATGAATACAACCCTTCTAAAATATTTTTTCCATGTTTATGATGTTGTTATTCAAGAAAAATTAGTACATAAGAGTTGAAATAACACTTGATCTATCACATAATAGATCAAAGTTATAAATGTGGGACAAAACATGGGGAAAATTAAATATAGTAAGTATAAGGCCACAACCTTAAACATTACATAATCTTGAGTTAAGTAAATAATTTTACTTTTAATTCACATCAAGGATCTTTCTCGGTTTATAGATTTATATAACTAGTTCATTACTTATACTTAAAAACTTGAATATTACAAGAAGACACTTCTACTCAATATCCATTTTTTTCATAAAACAAAAACTTTTTAAAACGAAACATGACATAGTTTCATGTTTTAACATCATAAATTTTCCTTGATACCATCCTTGACTCTATTCTTTCTTATGTCCTATGAAAAACATTTTAATACTTTTTATGAGCATAAAAATCTCAGTAAGGGATACATAAAGAAAGAAAACTATTATACTTGGGATAACATGAAAACTATGAATACTTTATTATAAAGTAATACTTTTCACCTTTAAGAGGTAGCAAAAACACTTCACTGAATATAAGATCATTTATTACCCTTTTTGTAACACAAATATTATCATAAAGCCCATAGAAAGTAGTGTATAACATATAAAGGTAACTTGGTACATAAACATAATTAAATGGAATAACCATATGGTCGACTTCCACACATATCACTAAATAGAATAGCCATACAGACAACTTCCATATCCAATGAATTGGTGGTTAAAACATAACCACTCATCCTTAGTTTATCAAGGAACCATATGTCATTTGGTCTATCACATAACCACCCATCATTGGTTTATCACGTAACCACCCGTCAAATGTTTAAGTACCATTATATAATCATAACACATAGAAATTTTCAAATATCAAAATTTCACTAATAACATTTCATTTGAAATCACAATAAATCATTTCAAGATATTGAAATACATAATCAATTTCAAAAATCATTTTAGATACCAAAACACCCAAAAAGGTAATAAGGGATTTCTTTTCCTTTTAAAACATTAAGGCATATAGAGGAAGCCAAATAACGATTACTGCAGTAGAGAGGTCATTGTCACCACATATGTTAAAAAAATACTTTTTCATTTAGTAAAATTCTTCATAGAAAAAAATTCCCTTTTAGTGAAATTAAAATTCAAAGGGGTTTATTATACACTATATAAAAGAAGGAGGTTTATATTATCAAAATATTCCTTAATGAAAAGAGATTGAGACGAAATTCCTTACAAAGATCATTTTGTAAATAAAATAGATTGATAATGTGTATTAACTATAAGTACACATAGATCAAGTCTAAATATAATATAGGATATAAAAATTCATTTCTCACATAGTCATATCACAACATAATAAATAAGTAGATAATTAATCCAAAGTATGGAAATTGGGTTAATTAGTTTCGTTGCCTTGAGTCTGATTCATGATGTATGTTTCTTGTTCTTCCTGAATAATAAACATAAGTTAATTTATACTTGATTTAGAACCTTTTTCAAGTTTATTTTTCCTTTTATATCACTTATTACCATGTTATAAAAAATACCTAATTATTTAAGTCAATATCGATCATTTGGTCGATATTGGGTACTTTAGTTGAAAATGATCTTGTTTTGATTACAAATTGTCCATGTGATCAAAAGTATGTTATATCTAGAATATTATTCATGATTTAAATATCATATATATACATTATATATGTATTTATAATATTCCATAACATTTGGAGATAAGAAATTAAATGCATCGTTCATGGAGATGGTAAGTCGTACGTACGCATGAATGCTACTTTCATTTCTTTTTCTTATTTAAAGGAATTAAAACTAAATGATAGATAGGTATATTATAATTACAGTATAATATCATATTTTATATATGTTACATAATTTAAATAATTTCATCCTTTATACATTCCATGTATGGCCTGAACAAGTCATATCACTTTGAGGGGGCAGCAGTCCGCACTTGCTCAAATGAAATTATTGTATTTACACATCATAAAAAGCATAAAGGGAAATTTGTAAATAAAAATTACAGTATAATAGAGAAAATATTAATATAATATATATCATATATAAATATAGTGCCATAATAATGGCCCCCATGAGAGGTGGTAGGGGAAAATTGAACAATCATCGTTTCGTGAGGTAGTAGTTCATCGTACACAGAAACAGTATGTTCATATCCATTAGATGGAGGTGTGTGTAAGTGTAGTTAGAATAATTCTCATAAAAAATTATATTATATTGAAGAAAATTGTTTTGTTATAAAATAATGTAATAAAAAGAGTTTAGTGGGTTGGAGAAGGAAAATAAATGAAAGAATCTTGAGAGAAGACATTTCCTCGAATCAGGTTACTCGTTTTGATTTAAGCTAAATGGATTTCTTGAATTGTCTTATGCCTAAGGTAAGGATTATAGAAGGAAGGAAGGGATTTTGGAATCTTATTTGAGCATAGTTTGGATAACCCAAGTGGATTTAGATGTGTTAGTAAGGGTTAGAGGTGGTGGACTTTTATAAGAGGGATGAAGGGTACTTTAGGAATGTCTTGAAAAATTATTTTATTATAAACTGAATGTCATTTTAAAAAGGTCCAAAACTAATTTAATTAAAATATAAGATGAATATTGTTCTAAATACTCTCATAAAATACGTTTTAGATAAGTTTTGGTTTCAAATTTAACTTTATCCTTTAGCTTTAACCCTTAGTTAACTAATTTAATTCGTACCAAGTCTTCTTGTATATTTATACTATATGGTTAAAATAGTTACCATAAATTCCAATCGAACCTCAAGCGGTTCATTAATGAAATTTTAAACATTATCTAAGTCATTTGGGCAAATATTATATTTTTAGTACTATTATATCATTTAATAAAATAGTATTTGTTTTAAAAACTCATTTATGTCATTTTTTATACTATTCATATCATGACTTTTTTTTAAAATCAATAACAACTTGATTGTTTCAAAAAAAACTTCATTAATTAAAATATAACAAGTAATAATCATCCCAAAAATTCTTTTATGGAATAAAAAGTTTCAAAATAAATTTATTTTAATATTTATAATCTCATTTATTTAAATTATTCACTAAAAAGGTAATCACTACGTCATCATTGTGTCATAAATAAATTTATTTATTTTATGTCTAAATATTATAAATAAAATACCATGATGTGGTAAATATTTTTATATTTCTAATTAATATTTATAGTCAAATATATCACTTATATAACCCCACATAAAAAATTAGTAAAAGAAACTTGTTTATGTTATATTTTTCTTTACTTTAAATTAATTCTTATAAAATGTCATTTTCACATCAAAGTGGCTCTATGGGGTCCCAAAATAGACCCAAGGATGTCCATGATCAGTCATATATCATAAAATAGTACTAGAAAACATGTTAGGGTAATTTATTATTATTATAATATTATTTGTTTGCCCTTATTTACTAGATTTACCCTTTAACCATGGTAAATAAAATAATTATTGAAGTTACTATTCATAATGTCTAAAAATAAAAGGTACCTATTTACCCAATTTGGAACTACTTATTCCAAATATGGATTCCATTTTTCTAAATTCAAAACACATATGTTTCAGTAATTAATATAAAATTAATTATCATTGTCGAAACCAAAACCATGTTTTTATGAAGTAATAACTATCAAAAGATTGACATGTGATTATGTCCAATTTAAAAGTGAAATTACATAAAATTAATATAATTAGATTAAATGATAAAAAAAATCCAACTAAACTTTAAAACAAATAATAATAATAATATAACTATATAAATAAATTAGATGAAAAGGTAGTTCTGAATTAAAATAAAGTATTTTTCACTATTAATAAAAATGTGAATTTTATCAAAAAAATACCAAAAATTCAAAAAAAAAGTAAATTTTATGTTCCACTTCAATATATTAAGTTTATTATGTCAAATAAAATATATAAAAGTGACAAAAAATATATTTAAAAAGGGTTCATTGTCAAAAGGAGGCATAATGACCTTTTAAAAATATTAGAGTATTTCATGCTTAAAATCAGATTCATTCTTATTAGAAGGCTCGAATATTCATTAGATAAATATAAAAACATTTAATAAAATGTAAAATCATAATATAGTTAGTTATGTTCAGTCCTGTCAATACAATGGTTATGCATTAAATACCATTTAAAATAATAATAATATTATATTATTTTTATGTATAACTCAATGATGTGTGCAACGTAAGATTTCATAGAAACCTGTAGTTGCGTGTCGAGTACACTATCAGAAAAATTGTCCTATTTAACATAAAAATAATATATTATTCATAAATATTAATAGATGTGAAAATGTATCATTCTATAAATACTGGGGTCATTACATCCTTCCCTCCTTTTGGAAATTGCGTCCTCGCAATTTTAAAATTAGGCTTGAAAACTTCATTGAAAGTCCCACATTAGAAAAAGAGTCAATAAAACTATCACTTTAAAAGAAATAAATTTAAGTATAAAGTTTACCCGAGATAATCCATACTATGATTCCATGTAGGAAAACATGGATATGGAAGAGAAACTAACCATCATGTTTTGATGGAGATTGATAGAAAACATGATCAGGAGAAAGTTAACCACCAGAAAATCACAAAATTTTTATAGGTTAAATGGTCTTTGATTCCCCAGAAGGAAAAGTAAATGGAAAAATTGTTTTGTTTTAAGTTACTTTTCATAAATTTTTATAATTTATTTATGAGATTAACTAATAACATAAAGAAATATACTTAATTTTCAAGTGGAGTTTCCTCCTTTAATAAATTTCTACCACAAACTCATCTTTTATCCAAACGATGAGTTTTAAAGATGACTTGGTCACATATGAAGTGATAGAATCAACTTCTAGAGAATCACATAATCCATAAAAGATTAACTATATATATTTACCTTATCTTTAGACATTAACCAAAACCAAAATGGTTGGTACAATATCAGATAATCCCTGAAAAGGATAATCTTATATAAAAATACTACTCTTAATCTCCAAAATTCAAAAAACAATACCCAAAGTTCAACAAAGACCATTTGATTCACAACTATCCTTAAAATTATTCAATATAATCCAAACTAATATTGAAACCCAAATCTCATAAAAATTTGATCACGTAGTCTTCCATGATAAATCTTAACATTTATAACATCGACTTCTCTTAAAGTATCATACTTAAAAATAATTATCCTAATCACATATTCTCAAAGAAAGGTTAATAATTTTCATAAATAACCCAAATCATCATATGTCCTCAATAAAAACATACATTATTAAAAAATAAAATTCAACCATTACTACTCAAATAAAATCACATAGTATTCTATATTCCTTATGCATATAGTGTTCCCAAAAGAGAAAACAACTTCCCAAATAAAATTCGTCACTTAATCACCATATCATTTTCCTGTAATAAAGA
Organism: Viscum album; assembly: GCA_963277665.1. Classification (NCBI taxonomy): domain Eukaryota; kingdom Viridiplantae; phylum Streptophyta; class Magnoliopsida; order Santalales; family Viscaceae; genus Viscum; species Viscum album. Next base: position 131,701,205 of record OY728163.1, read on the forward strand.
TATCCATTTGATAAAACATAATTTTTGAAAATATACATATTCATGATCCAAAAAATCATTTAACTAAAAAAAATTATTCATATTAACCAGTAACTTCATGTAGTCTAGTGGTAAGAGTTAAATCATAGTCGCACTTTGGTTGTGAGTTTAACTCATGTATATTTGTCCGATGCGACGGGTTTCCACACGGTCTACGTGTTTTCCTTTCTCAAAAACTGTATAATTATAATAACATTAAAAAATTATATAAAATTCTTAAAAATATCCATAACATGTTTTAAGCTCAAAGGTTATCTCGTACCTCACATTTTCATCTCAAAACGTAATAACCTGTAATTGCCTCAATTTTAAGGATCTTATAAACCCAAATGGTTCTTTATAACTATATACACAAAAGAAAAGATAATTATTCCTCAAATATCATTTTCACATAACAAACTTCAGGGTTACACAAACAAGAGAAAAGTCTTCTAAAGTAATCCCATCAAAAAAAGAGCATTAATTCTTTTAAACATTTCATCACCCAGATATCTAACATAAATCTAGAATTCCTAAAATGTGCATATCTTAATCATTGAACATTATTCATGATCCTTTATCCGGGTTTTTTCATCTTATTATTTTATAATTCTTTCCTACAAAACAAATCATACATAATGTCCTAATATTTCAGTAATGTCAAAACATGAGCTAAGAAATAATCCATACCTTTCATAGGTCATTTTCAATTTCCTCATATTCAATTGGAATACAATTAGGAATTGGTAAACATATATTTGTATGATCCTTCTGATCCCATTCCCAAACCTATTTCATAGGACATATATTTGTATAATGACCATGCACACCATATTTAAAACATTCAATTGATCCTTCGGAAGGAACTTCTTTCCCTTTACTGGAGTAAACTTATAAGGACCCGACCTTAAAGATTACATAATATTGAATTAAATTAATAATTCACATTAAGGATCTTTTCAGGTTTATAGTTTTAGAGAATTAGGACATAACTATTACATCTCAAAAGATTACAAAGTAGACACTTCTACACAGTTTCCATTTTTTTCATAAAATAAAAACTCTAAAAAAAGAGTCGTGTCTAGTTCCATGTTTAAGACAACATGACTATTCCTTGATCCCATCCTTGACCCTATTCCACATTATGTCCTATGAAAAACATTTCAATAACTTGGGATGATCATAAAAAGCTCATTAAGGGATACACAAAGAAGGAAAACTGTTAGTTTTTCAAAACAACAAGTAAACCATGAATACTTTAACATAAGTAATACTTTTCACCTTTATGAAGTAGTAAATAATCTTCACTGAATAAAAGGTCACTAATTAACGTTTTGTAACCAAAATATTACCATAAAACCCATATAAATATCACACAACATATAAAGGTAACTTGGGACATAAACATACTTAAATGGAATAACCATACGATTTACTTCCACACATATCACTAAATAGAATAGTCATACGGCCGACTTCCATACCCAATGCATTGGAGGTTATAACGTAACCACCCATCCTGGTTTATCAGGACACCACCCGTCATTTGGTTTATCACATAACCACCCATCAAATGTCCAATTACCATTATAAAATCATAACACATAAAACAAATATGAAGAAAAGAAAACATTTCCACATTTCAATCACAATATATCACTTAATTATATTAACATAACAAATCCATTATCAAAACCATTTTCAATACCAAAATACATATAATATTATATGGTATTTATTTTTCTTTAAAAAAACATTACGGCTTGTTAAGGAAGCCAAAGAACAAATAATTCTCACGGTGGCAGAAAGGTCATTGTCACCGCTTACATTAAAAGAAACATTCCTTTTTGTCATTTAGTAAAACGCTTCATATAAAAGTATTCCCTTTGAAAAGTCAAGGGTTTTTATACAGTGTATAAAAGAAAGTCATGTATTAAAAAAATATGCCTCAATAAAAGGAGATTGAGACGAAGTCCCTTACCTCGTGTCTGACTTGACTCGTTCGTTCTTTAATATCCTAAATAATAAACTAAAGTTAATTTATACTTTCTTAAGAACCTTTTTCAAGTTTATTATTCCTTTATATTATAACGCCCCGACCCCAGTTACCCAGATTCAGTGCATTATTTTAATACATTGGCATGATTACAAGGAATCAAGTCCCGAAGGACCGATCAGTTTAGCAGTCGTGGAAAAATAGATCACATACATGAATGTTACATTTGCACTTTAAGACGTACAAAAAAACATAAAGAATCTTTATGAACGCCATTATTCACTTGGATTAACCCTGCATATCAATAACATTAAACTTCATGGAATCTTGGGAAAAATAAAACATAGAAATGGGTGAGCTCAAATGCTCAGTAAGGGTAAGAAATACAGTGGAAACTTTCAAAAATAAGCATAAACATTTAAGGAAATGTATAAAACTAAAACAAAATCCTTTTAAACTCGAACTTCAGCATAATATTGCAGAAATAAATTGAAATAATGTCATTTACTTATTCACATGGATATTCTACTAATAGAATAATCACATGCAATATCACTAACCACTTTCATAATGATGGAATGCATAATGCCAAACTATCATAACCACATAGCCAAGGCCACGTGCCAAGACTACAAATAAGATTTTGTCAAGGCCTTGTGACAAGACACTAGTTTGTCTCATGAGACCTACCGATGCATCGAGGAGCTATAGCGGGCTCCACCCATCACTTACTAAGTCCAATGCATTCCCATGTGAAAAGGTTTAAACATAACATAAACATTCGTATTAAAACTAGCATACAAAATTTCAATACTTTCTCTATAAACCATGAATGGTATAAATATAACACATCCATAGTAAAACATATCACAAAACCTTCAATACAATACAAAAGTTTTGTATCATAGTAAATCAACTTCAAATAAGCTTAAAATCCATCAAAGGATGTTGACATAGATGAAATCAAAACTATTTTAGAGAAATATCTCTTTTCTCGAAATCATTGAAAAGTCACACATTTATAAAGGAAGTAATTTAAAAGAGATTTTTGAATAAAATTTTCCCATACCAATTTGAAACTTTTGAAAAGAAATATCATTTCAAAACATTCATTTCCATATAAATAAATCCTTAAAATCATTGGGAAAACATGGACATTAATTGAAACGATTTAGAAAGATAAATATTTAAAACATTTGAAATTTTGATCTTGATAAAGAGTACCTTTAAAAATCCTTAAAATATTAATTTTGAAATCTTTTTTATGAAAAATGGACATGGATGATAAAAATGTCCCAGTAAATACTTACACATAAACAATCTCGGATAATGATGAGATTGAGGAGTTAACCCTTACCAATTTCGTAACTTACGAAACATACAACCCATGAAAGAGGTATCATACAGTGAATATGTAAATACGCATAAATTAAAGTGTATTACACAAAGAATACAATTATGGGCAGTAGATACACCACAAAAAAGGTAATAGTGGCAATATGACATGAATCTCACTGAAATAAGGAGTGAGATGAAAACCCCTTACCTTGCACTTTCCTTTAGTCGAGGGTATGTTTAACCTCATGTACGAAGATCGTAGTATGTTATTAAATTATACCAGAACCATATTAATATTTATAATATCATACATGATTTATTTATGACTTTATATTACCCATTTAATAATAATTTTCATGTTAAGTTAACATTTCAGGTAATAATCACTTTCTTTATCGTACGTGTTTTAACTTGTCACTCTTGGTTGTATCACTTAGATCATGATTTAAATAATTCCAGAATATAAAACATGATAAATATATCATATATATTTAGAATAAAAATATGTATAATAGAAATATATATTAAATGGAAAAACACAGTTTATGGAGACGGTAGTCCGTCCGTACGCATAAATGTTGTTTCTGTTTTCATATAGTATTGAACGGAAGTAAGTGAATAAGATATATGTAAGTGCATAAATCCTTTTATATATATATATATATATATATATATCTCCAGTAGAATTATTATTTCATATATTACATACTTATTAGTAATATATATTTTTATAATCGTCGATGAATGGTGAACTTGGAAATGAATCTCATCGCGTCGTGGAGACGGTAATCCGTACGTACGCATGAGCGAAAATATCATTCTTTTGATATTAAATTAATATATAATTGGATGGTATATCATATATACAGAATAATTATCATGTTATATTTATTATTTACATGAATTACATATCATTATTATACCCATACAAATAATAATATATTGAATAACAATTACACTACGATGTGGAGACGGTAAGCCGTACGTACGCACGTATGGTGACATGTCATTCAAAGGATGGATAGAATACTGAATATGGTTGTACCATATTTATAATAATATTACAGTATATAGGATATAATGGATTCATTATTTTAGAATGGTAATAACAAAGAAAGAAGAAGTGGAAGAAGAAAGGAACTTGAAAAAGGGTGGTGAATTCATTACCTCTTCTTCGGGTTCTTCCTTTTGATTTGATCAAAAGGGCTCCTTAGGATGGATTTCTGACTAAACAAAGGCATCTAGGATGAATCTAGGGATGTTTATAGAGTATTTGGGCAGGGTTTGGACGAACCAAAATGCTTTTAAGGTGTTAATTAATGAGAAGGGGGAGTGTCCTTTTATAAGAGGGGTGAGGGGCACCTTTGGAAAAGCTAGAAATATTATTTTATAATAATTTCATATTCGGTTTATAATGGCTCAAAATTGGATTATTTAAAGGTTAAGGTGGGTATGGGTCGAAAACCACTCAACCAATATAATTTGGACAGGTTTGGGTCATTATATTAACCTTATCGTTTAGTTTTAACTCTTAGTTAATTAGTTTGATACTTACCATGTCACTTTGTATTTTTATATTATATAGTTAATAAACATACTATATACATATAAGATACCCACAAGTGGTCCATTAATGATACAAATATCATTATATAATTCTCTTGGACGAACCTTAGATTTTTAAAAATTTAATATCAATTAATAATATAATATTTGTTTAAAAAACTCTTTTATGTCAATTTTGACACTATTCAATAATTGACTTTTTTTAAAATCATAACAGAATGATTACTTAGAAAACAGTTTATTAAATTAATCCTAATATGTCATATTATCCTATAAAATTAGTTTAATTCATTACAAGTCTCAAATTATATTTATTTGGGTATTTATAATATCAATTATTTTAATTTTTCACTATTATGGTAATTACTGCATCTTTATTGTGTCATAAATAAATTATATTATTTAATGTATAAATATTATAAATAAACTATAATTATGTAGGAAATATTTTTAGATTTCTAATGAATATTTATAGTCGAAAATCCAAAATATATAACCCTAGGTAAATATTGTTTTTCTAAAAGATATATGCTTATGTCATTTTTGTATTTATTTTAACTTAATTAAAATAAAGTGTCCCTATCACCTACAAGTGCCTCCATGGGGTCCCAAAATAGACCCAAAGATTCCCATGGTTGGAAATGTATCCACCAATAAGGTTAGGACACATTTTAGGGTAATTTAATATTATTATAATATTATTTTTTAACCCTTATTTACCAGATTTACCCTTTAACCATGGTAAATAAAATATTTACCGAAGTAATTATTCAAAATGTCTAAAAATAAAAGTTACTTATTTAAACCATTTGGAAATCCTGATTCCAAATATGGAATTCATTTTTCCAAATTCAAAACACAGAAGTGGCAGAAATTAATTTAAAATTAATTCCCACTGTCAAAACAAAAAGCGTGTTTTTAAGATATAATAACTATCAAAAGATTGATACTTGTTTATGTCCGGTTTAATTGTGAAATTATGTCCAATGACCAAAATTGTATTAAATGGTAAAAATATATTCTAAATACACTTTAAAACCACTCAAATTCATAATTTATCACTATTTATTATTTTGATTAAAAAAGTTGTTTTTAATTAAAATTTAGTAATTTTCACTATTCATCAAAATATTAAAGTTATCCGAAAAGTACCAAAATTTTACCTTAGGCTAAATTCGATACTCCGAATCCAAAAATGAATTCCATTTTTAGAGATAAATTTTCTAAAATTTTTAAAAGTAGGTATTACTATTCATAACGGCTACTTTGATTGGTCGTGGTGTGTGTCAGAACTCAAAGTTGCGTACAACACACGCTACTGTATTATTCAAAGAGAAGCGTACCATGGAAGCTCGGGGTGTTACATTCTCCCCTCCTTCAATAAATTGCGTCCTTGCAATTTGATATTGTTCTTTGAAAATAATGGTTGAAAATAGAAAATATCTTTGTGGAAAAACCTATATTGAAAATTTGGTTAATAAAATTTAGTCTTAACAAGATGAAAAGAGAAATGAAAGGGTCACCACAAAATTATGATCTTGATTAGGAGTACATTGGTGGAAATTATAGACATATAATTGGAGGAAAAACGTAAATATTTATAGGTAGTGATTGAGGTCATCAATCACAAACAAGTTTAAAATTGAGGTCCTTAAATTCATCAATCTATGATGATTTAAAATACCATCGGTTCAACAAAACATAAGGTATTAGGATAACACATTTTTGACATATCAAAATATCTTAGTTGAAATCCCACATTGAAAAATGAATTTATGAGGCCTCTATTTAAAATAAAGAGTGGAAAGTATGAAGATTACCGAAAATAACACATACTAGGGTTCCATGAAGGAAAATATGGATATTGAAGAGAAATCTAACCATCAATTATCTGATGGAGAGTGGTAGAGAACATGGCTATAAAAAGGCCAACAATCCCAGAGCCATAAATTAGTGATGATCTAAGGTACCATCTAGGACAACATTTTTGTTCTAAGTTCCTTTTCTTAATGTTGAGGAATTTATTTATGAGATTGGCTAAGATCATAAGGAGATATACTTTCTTTATAATTAGAGTTTTATCCATTAATAAATTTATATCACAAACTCATCTTTCACCCCAAAACATAACACAACTCAAAAATATTCTATTTATCCTAATCGTATAGGGTTACAAATATAATGAATTTATAATTCACATATCAGACCCTTTATGTAAAAAAAACTACATTATACCATCCATGAACTTCATGTAGCACAATGGTAGGCAATAAATCCCAATTGCACTATGGTTGTGGGTTTGATTCCCGTAGCTTTTTCTGACACGACGGGTTGTCACACGGTCTGCGTGTTGTCCTTTTATAAAAAACCAAAAAAATAACCTTTCAAACTTAATCCATTCCAACCACTAGACTTATCCAAAATACTATTATCCAAACTCGCAGTCCAAAATTTACAAGGAAGTTAAACATAATGAGGATACTTTTTTCCAGGTAATAACATGTGAAAGCCTTCCTCGTATATTCTTTTACAACACCGCAACATCCTGAATCACCAAAATCAACCATCTCTTATTCCAAAATCACTACCTCAATATTAGGACCATATTAAGGTTTAGATTTCCTTCAACCATGTAATTCCCAAAAAAAATAACTCGCTGTAGAGTCACTTTTCTTAGTACCATAAAATCTCAAATCCTTATTAAAATAGTACTGTAGTAAAATCCTTATTTATTTCCATAACATCATTGATACAACACTTAAATGAAATAATTCTAAAATAACAACAAAAGAACACTAGTCATTCCTCTTCATCTTTGGTAGTATCATAACTTGATTATTATCCAATAGCATCATTTGCGGCATAGTCTGGTGACTGGGAAATTGGTTCGCATAGTGTCCAAACTCCTTGAAAATGAATCATTGTACATTTGAAACCGTTTTCTTACCCTTGCAGTCACGTACTTTGTGCCCTTTTCCTCCACACTTATAACAAACTCTCATTCCATTCAGGCAAGTTCTAGGGTGTTTCTTCCCACAGTTATCACATATGGGAAAATTCTTCTTTTCCCTCTTCCCTTTATCCATATTTCTCTCTTCCATACTTTTCTTCTCTTAATTCCCCTCAAAGACATAGGACTCCGAGAATTATTTACTCATCTTATCAACACATGATACTATTTCTTCATATGATGATAATACATGGGAAACTATTTCCCTTCTAAATTCTGGCTTAGGACCATGAAAGATATGATCCTTCTTACTCTTTGGATCATACGTATTACTGGAATTCACATTCCTTCTACTGGGCGCCATTTCTATATAATAGCATAAACTAGTTCAGTTTATGAATTGCAAGGAATAATTACCAAACTTGTAAAATACCTAACACAAATTGAATTGTTTATGGATATAATTCATAATCATAAAAATGTTTTCTTTGAGTATGTATATACTCATAAGCCCTTTATAATGGTTTGTAAAGAAATTGAGAATTATCCTAAGCATAACCCCCGAGAGTGTCATAACCAAGAGTGCAGCAAGGCCCGTTGTCATGCACCAGTTCCCATTCGATTCTAGCTCAAAGTGGTGTTTTCAGTTTTTACCCCTAGGTACATCTGTGCTAGAGCCGCCTCTACCTGCTCATATCCAGAAAGGGATGTATTGCTCGGAAAACTCACAAAATCTCTACAATACCAAAATTCTATGAAGTTCTTCTATACTAATCCTCAAAGTCTATCTTATGGCTATGTGCTCTAATCAGAGTTTATCTAAATCTAGTTTCCAAGGTTATTGTTAAACTTCCTCTGATACCAACTATAATGCCACGACCCCAGTTAACCAGAGTTGGTGTATTATTTTAATACATTGGCATGATTACAATGAATCAAGTCCCGAAGGACCGATCAGTTTAGCAGTCTTGGAAAAATAGATCACATACATGAATGTTACATTTGCACTTTAAGACGTACAAAAAAACATAAATAATCTTTATGAACGCCATTATTCCCATGGATTAACCCTGCATATCAATCATATTACACTTCTTTGAATCCTGAGAAAAATAAAACATAGAAAGGGGTGAGCTCAAATGCTTAGTAAGGGTAAGCAATACAGCGGAAACTTTCAAAAATAAGCATAAACATTTAAGGAAATGTATAAAACTAAAACAAAAGCCTTTTAAACTTGAACTTCAGCATAATATGGCAGAAAATAAAATGAAATAATTCCATTTACTTATTCACATTGATATTGTACTAATCTAATAATCACATTCAATATCACTAACCACTTTCATAATGATGGAATGCATAATGCCATACTATCATAACCACATAGCCAAGGCCTCGTGTCAAGACTACAAATAATATTTTTTTCAAGGCCTTGTGCCAAGACACTAGTTTGTCTCATGAGACCTACTGATGTATCGAGGAGTTATAGCGGGCTCAACCCATCACTTACTAAGTCCAATGCATTCCCATATGAAAAGGTTTAAACATAACATAAACATTCATATTAAAACTAGCATACAAAATGTCAATAGTTTCTACATAAACCATGAATGGTATAAAAATAAAACATCCACTGTAAAACATATCACAAAACCTTAAATACAATACAAAAGTTTTGTATTATAATAAATCAACTTCAAATAAGCTTAAAATCCATCAAAGGATGTTGACATAGATTAAATAAAAACTATTTGAGAGAAATATCTCTTTTCTCGAAATCATTGAAAAGTCACACATTTATAAAGGAAGTAATTTAAAAGAGATTTTTTTATAAAAGTGTCCTATACCACTTTGAAACTTTTTAAAAGAAATATCATTTCAAAACATTCATGTCCATATAAATAAATCCTTAAAATCATTTTGAAAACATGGACATTAATTGAAAAGATTTAGAAAGATAAATATTTAAAACATTTGAAATTTTGATCTTGATAAAGAGTACCTTTCAAAATCCTTAAAATCTTCATTTTGAAATCTTTTTTATGAAAAATGGACATGGATGATAAAAATGTCCCAGTAAATACTTACACATAAACAATCTCAGATAATGATGAGATTGAGGAATTAACCCTTACCAATTTGGTAACTTATGAAACATATAACCCATGAAAGAGGTATCATACAGTGAATATGTAAATACACATAAATTAAAGTGTATTACACAAATAATACAATTATGGGCAGTACATACACCACAAAAAAGGTAATAGTGGCAATATGACATGAATCTCACGGGAATAAGGAGTGAGATGAAAACCCCTTACCTTGCACTTTCCTTTAGTCGAGGGTACGTTTAACCTCCTGTACGAAGATCATAGTATGTTATTAAATTATACCAGAACCATATTAATATTTATGATATCATACATGATTCATTTATGACTTTATATTACCCATTTAATAACAATTTCCATGTTAAGTTAACATTTCGAGTAATAATCACTTTCTTTATCATACGTGTTTTAACTTTTCACTCTTGGTTGTATCACTTAGATCATGATTTAAATACTTCTAGAATATAAAACATGATAAATATATCATATATATTTAGAATATAAATATGTATAATATAAATATATATTAAATGGAAAAACACCGTTTATGTAGACGGTAGTCTATAGGTACGCATAAACGTTGTTTCTGATTTCATATAGTATTGAACGGAAGTAAGTGAATAAAATATATGTAAGTGCATAAATCCTTATATATATATATATCTCTCCAGTAGAATTATTATGTCATATATTACATACTTATTAGTAATATATATTTTTATAATCATTGATGAATGGTGAACTTGGAAATGAATCTCATCGCGTCGTGGAGACGGTAATCCGTACGTACGCACGAGCGAAAATATCATTCTTTTGATATTAAAATAATATATAATTGGATGTTATATAATATATAAAGAATCATTATCATGTTATATTTATTATTTACATGAATTAGAAATCATTATTATACCCATCCAGATAATAATATATTGAATAACAATTACACCACGACGTGGAGACGGTAAGCCGTACGTACGCACGTATGGTGACATGTCATTCAAAAGATGGATAAAATACTGAATATGATTGTACCATATTTATAATAATATTACAATATATAGGATATAATGGATTCATTATTTTATAATGGTAATAACAAATAAAGAAGTGGAAGAAGAAAGGAACTTGAAAAGGGGGGTGAAATCATTACCTCTTCTTCGGGTTCATCCTTTTGATTTGATCAAAAGGGATCCTTAGGATGGATTTCTGACTAAAGAAAGGCCTCTAGGATGAAGTGAGGGAAGTTTAGAGAGTATTTGGGCAGTGGTTGGCCTAAAAAAAGGCTTTGAAGGTGTGAATTAATGATAAGGGGGAGTGTCATTTTATAAGAGGGGTGAGGGGCACCTTTGGAAAAGCTAGAAATATTATTTTATAATAAATTCATATTCGGTTTCTAATGGCTCCAAACTGGGTTATTTAAAGTTTATGGTGGTTATGGGTCTAAAAACACTCAACCAATATAATTTAGATAGGTTTGGGTCATTATATTAACCTTATATTTTATTTTTAACTCTTAGTTAATTAGTTTTACACTTACCATGTCACTTTGTATTTTTATATTATATAGTTAATAAACTTACTATATACATCCAAGAGACCCACAAGTGGTCCATTAATGATACAAATATCATGATATAAGTCTCTTGGACGAATCTTAGATTTTTAGTAATTTAATATCAATTAATAATATAATATTTGTTTTAAAAACTCTTTTATGTCAATTTTGACACTATTCAATAATTGACTTTTGTAAAACTCATAACCGAATGATTACTTCGAAAAAAGTTAATTAAATAAATCCTAATATTTCATATTATCCTATAAAATTAGTTTAATTCATTAAAAGTCTCAAATTATATTTATTTGGGTATTTATAATATCAATTATTTTAATTTTTCACTATTATGGTAATTACTGCATCATCATTGTGTCATAAATAAATTAACTTATTTAATGTCTAAAAATTATAAATAAAATATCATTATGTGGGAAATCATTTTATATTTCTAATGAATATTTATAGTCGAAAATCCAACATATATAACCATCTGTAAAAATTGTTTTTCTAAAAGATATATGTTTATGTCATTTTTGTATTTATTTTAACTTAATTAAAATAAAGTGTCCCTATCACCTACAAGTGGCTCCATGAGGTCCCAAAATCGACCCAAAGATGCCCATGGTCGGACATGTATCCAAAAATAAGGTTAGGACACGTTTTAGGGTAATTTATTATTATTATAATATTATTTTTTAACCCTTATTTACCAGATTTACCCTTTAACCATGGTAAATAAAATATTTACCGAAGTAATTATTCAAAATGTCTAAAAATAAAAGCTACCTATTTACACAATTTGGAAATCCTGATTCCAAATATGTAATCCATTTTTCCAAATTCAAAACACAGAAGTGGCAGAAATTAATTTAAAATTAATTCCCGCTGTCAAAACAAAAAGCGTGTTTTTAAGATATAATAACTATCAAAAGATTGATACTTGTTTATGTCGGGTTTAATTGTGAAATTATGTCCAATGACTAAAATTATATTAAATGGTAAAAATATATTCTAAATATACTTTAAAACCACTCAAATTGATAATTTATCACTATCAATTATTTTGATTAAAAAAGTTGTTTTTAATTAAAATTTAGTAATTTTCACTATTCATCAAAATATTAAAGTTATCTGAAAAGTACCAAAATTTCACCTTAGGCTAAATTAGATACTAAGAATCCAAAAATGAAGTCCATTTTGAGAGATAAAATTTCTAAAATTTTAAAAAGTAGGTATTATTATTCATAATGGTTACTTTGATTGGTCGTGGTTTGTGTTAGAACTCGAAGTTGCGTACAACACACACTACTGGATTATTCAAAGAGAAGTGTACCATGGAAGCTCTAGGTGTTACATATATCTCTTATTAACATGTTATAAACATTATGTAATCATTCAAGTTAATAATGTTCATTTTGTCGATATTTGGTACTTGGGTCAAAAATGAACACCATGTTGTTACAATGTGTCCGTGTTTTCAATAGTCCATTATATCCAGAATGATATTCATTTTTTAGATATCATTTATATCATATATATCTAGTATATATATATATATAATAGTAGATATCATTTGGAGGTAAGAAATGAAATGCACCATTCATGGAGACGGTAAGTCGTACGTACGCATGAACGCTACTTTCATTTCTATTTCTTATTTTAATGGAATTAAATCATAATGATACATTGGTATATTATAATTCCATTATAATATCATATATAATACCATTAACTCTATCCTTTATATGTCTCATGTATGGAATGAACGAGTCATATCACTTTGAGGGGGCGGTAGTCCGCACTTCCTCAAATGAAATTATCACGTTTACACATAATGGAAACCATGAAGGTATGATATAAAAGAAATAATACATAAGAATAAAGAAAAAATAAACATAATATATATCATATATAAATATAGTGTCATCTTAATGTCTTCCATGATAGGCAGTAGGAGATAATCGAACAATCATCATTTCGTGAGGCGTTAGTTTGTCATCCATAGAAACAGTATGTTCTTCACCCATTAGATGGAGGTGTGTGCAAGTGTAGTTCAAATACTTCTCATAAAACCAACCCTGTATATTGAGGATAATATTTTTGTTATAAAATAAAGGAATAAAAATATTTTAGGGGTTGGAGAAGTAAAATAAAAGAAAATAATTTAAGAGAAACCGTTACCTTTAATTTGGGTAACTTCCTTTGGTTTGAACCAAAAGGACTTCTTGAAATGCCTTCTGCCTAAGGTAATTCTTCTAGAAGGAGGAGAGGTATGTAGGGAGATTAATTTGGTAGATTTTGGATGAGTCAAAAGGCTTGAGAGGTGTGAGGAATTGGTTAGAAATTGTCTCTTTTTATAAGGGGGAGGAGGGGCTCTTAAGGAATGTGTGAAAATAATATTTTATTATATAATGATATTAGGTTTATAAAGGTCCAAAATCATTAAAGTCAAAGATAAGATGACTCATGGTCTAAATAAGATCATCCAATAAGAATTGGATAGGTTTTGGATGTTATTTTAGTCATTATAATCTTATTTATTTAAATCATTTATTAATGAGGTAAACATAGCATCATTATGGTGTCATGAATAATTTAATTTATTTGATGTATAGAAATTATAAAAAAATACCATGTAGGAAATAATTTTATCTATCTGAATAATATTTATAGTCTAAAATATGACTTATATAACCCCATGTAAAAATTTATTTAGTAAAATATTTTTGTTTATGCCATTTCTTTCTTTACTTTAAATTAATTAATCTAAAGTGTCATTATCAATCATAAGTGGCTCCATGGGGTCCTAAAATCGACCCAAGGATTACCATGGTCAGCCATTACTCATCCAATAAGGTTAGAACAAGAGTTAAGGTAATTTTGAATTATTATAATATTCTTTTTACCTAGAATTACCCTATTTACCTTTAACCGCGGTAAATAAGTCAAAAGTTACTATTCACCAAAAAATATTTTCATCTTATTGAACAAAATTTTACTTAATAACAACAAAAATGTATGTCAGATTATCTAAATTCAATTCACAGAAGTTGTAAAATTTCATTAAAATGAAAGTCATTTTTTTAACTGCTACTAAGTGGTTTCACTATTCATCCAAAAATAATGTTTTTCAGAAAAATTCCAAAAATTAAGCCTAAGCTATATTTGATATTCCTAATTAAAAAATGATTTCTATTTTACCAAATTATAAAAATATGAGTTTCATTAATTAATATAAAATTAATTCTCGTTTTTAGAACAAATAGCGTGTTTTTAAGAAACAATAACTATCAAAAGATTGACACGTGTTTATGTCCAATTTCAATGTGAAATTAATTTCAATGACCAAAATTGGATTAAATGGTAAAAATATATTCTAATTACAATTTAAAAACAATTAATAAGATAATATAACCATATAAATAAATTAGATAAAAACACAGTTTTGAATTAAAATACAATATTTTCACTATTCATTAAAAATGAACTTTATCGGAAAAATTACAAAAATTTACACAAATTAAATTTTGATGTCCCAATTCTAAAGAAGGACTTTATTTGGTAAAATAGAATATATTAAAGTGACCAAAACTAGATTTAAAGATGGTTCTCCATTAAAAGATGGTAGATCAGCCTTTTAATGTAAATTATGCTTAAAATTAGATTCAATCACATTTTAAGCCTCTAACATTTATTGGATAAAAGTAAATACATTTAACAAACATGTATAATCATATTTTAGTTAGTTTTGTTCATTCCCACCAATACAACAGCTAGGAGTTAACTTCCTTTTAAAATAATAATATTATATTATTAGTGTGCAATGTAAGATTTCAAAGAAACTCATTGTTGTGTATCGGGTACGCTATCAAACATAGAAACACTTTTAAAGTAATATTAATATTTAATTAAAAAATATTGATAAATGTGAAAATATATTATTCTTCATTTACTTGGGATGTTACACAACTGGATGCTTCCTTTTTCTGTGGAAGGTTATTGCTTTAGGAATTTCATTACCACATCTGAAACATCTTCTTGTCCCTTTGAAGAATTTTCCTAGGTGTTTCTTTCCCCATCCTTGACACATAGGTTTTTTAATATACTTACCTTTATTATTATTACTTGAAATTCCATTGGGATTCGTTTCTCGCATACATGATTCCATAGAAAAATCACAAAGGTTCAAGTGGTCAATCAGGACTCCAGATAGTCGGTTAAGAAAATCCACAAGAATTATCACTAAAACTCCCATTTCATTAGGTTTATCATTCAGAAAACCACCAAAACTTCCTTCACATCCATTATTACATTTATGCCTACTAGATCCATCCATTTACTAAATCCAAAATTGTCAGTGTGAGTATATCAGTAAAATCATCATATATAATCTTATGAGGAGGGTAAACACTATGATATACTTATTCATGTTATATTAAACTCATTAAAATTATCTAAAATAACTATGAATCTTCCTAATATGCTAACCATTATGGTTATGTCACTTATGCTTAAATAACACCCTAACATATAAAGTTATCTAAACCAACCTCTGATACCAACTATAAGGCCCCAGCCGTAAACATTACATAATCTTGAGTTAAGTCCATAATTTGAATTTTAATTCACATCGGGGATCTTTTATGATTTAGAGATTTAGATAATTAGGTCATAACTTATACATAACAACTTTAATATTACAAGTAGACCCTTCTACTCACTATCCATTTTTTATTAAAACAAAAACTTTTTAAAATGAAACATGACATCATTTCATGTTTTAATAGTATAAATTTTCCTTGATCCCATCATTGTCTCTATTATTCCTTATGTCCTATGAAAAACATTTCAAAACTTGGGATAGGCATAAAATGATCAATAGGGGATACATAAAGAAAGAAAATTGTAAGGCATGGGATAACATGAAAACCATGAATACTTTATTATAAAGTAATACTTTTAACCTTTAAGAAGTAGCAAAAACACTTCATAGAATATAAGCTCATTGCTTACCATTTTTGTTACCAAAAGATTACCATAAATCCCATAAAAAGAAACATATAACATATAAAGGTAACTTGGTACATAAACTTACTTAAATGAAATAACCATACGGTCAACTTCCACACATATCACTAACTGGAATAGCCATATGGACAACTTCTATAACCAATGCATTAGAGGTTATAATGTAACCACACATCCTTAGTTTATCACATAACCACCTGTCATTTTATTTATCATGTAACCATTCGTAATTTGTTTATCACGTAACCACCCGTCAAATATCCAAGTACCATTATATAATCATAAACAAATAAAATTTCACAAATATCAACATTTCACTAATAACATTTCATTTGAAATCACAAGAAATAATTTCAAGATATTGAAATGCTCAATACATTTCAAAAACCATTTTAAATACCAAAACACCCAAAAAGGGAATAAGTGATTTCTTTTCCTTTTAAAAACATTAAGTCTTATAGAGGAATCCAAATAACGATTACGATGGTAGAAAGGTCATTATCACCGCATATGTTAAAAAAATTCCTTTTGTAATTTAGTAAATGATTCATAGAAAAAAAATCCCTTTGAATGAAATTAAAAGTCAAAGGGGTTTATTATACACCGTATAAAAGAAGGAGGTGTATATAATCAAAATATGCCTCAATGAAAGGAGATTGAGACGAAGTCCCTTACAAAGATCATTTTTTAAATAAATAGATCTATAATGTGTATTCACTATAATTACACATAAATAAAATATAAATACAAGATATGATATCAAAATTCACTTCTTACATAGTCATAGCATGACATAATCAAGAAGTAGAAAGTTAATCCAAAGAATGGAAATTGAGTTAAGGAGTTCCCTTACCTTGAGTTTGATTCATCATGTATGTTCATTGTTCTTCTTGAATAATAAAATTAAGTTAATTTCTACTTCTTTAAGAACCGTTTTCAATTTTATTATTACTTTTATATCACTTATTACCACATAATAAAAATTACATAATTATTTAAGTTAATATTAGTCGTTTTGTCGATATTGGGTACTTGGGTCGAAAATGATCTTGTAATAATTACAAATTGTACATGTGGTCAAAAGTAAATTATCTCCAAAATAGTATTTATGATTTAAATATCATAAATATCCATTATATATTTATTCACAATAGTTCATAACATTTGGATATAAGAAATGAAATTCACCGTTAATGGAGAAGGTAAGTCGTACGTACGCATAAACGCTACATTCATTTATTTTTCATATTTAAAGGAATTAAAACTAAATGATACATAGGTATATTATAATTCCAATATAATATCATATTTTATATATGTTACATAATTTCATTAATACCATCCTTTATATGTTCCATGTATGGCATGAATGAGTCATATCACTTTGAGGGGGCGGTAGTCCGCACTTCGTCAAATGAAATTATCGTATTTACGCATCATGAAAAGCATAAAGGTATGTTTTTAAATATAATTTACAGTATAATAGATACAATATAAATATAATATATATAATATATAAATACAGTGTCATCATAGTGGCCACCATGAGAGGTGGTAGGGGAAAATTGAACAATCATCTTTTCATGAGGCATTAGTTTTCCGTACACAGAAACAATATGTTAATATCCATTAAATGGAGATGTGTGTAAGTGTAGTTCTAATCCTTATAAAAAACATCCTATTATATTTAAGAAACTGTTTATGTTAATAAATAATGTAATAAAGAGATTTTATAGTGTTGGAGAAGGAAAATAAATGAAATATTCTTGAGAGAAGTCATTACCTCAAATCGGGTAACTCATTTTGATTTAAGCTAAAAGGATTTATTGAATTGTCTTATACCTAAGGTAAGGCTTATAGAAGGAAGGAAGGTATGTTGGAAGCTTATTAGATCATATGTTGGATTATCCAAGGTGCTTGAGAGGTGTGAGTAAGGGTTAGAGGTGGTGGCCTTTTATACGAGGGAGGAGGGGTGCTTTAGGAATGTCTTGAAAGATTATTTTATTATAAACTAAATATCAATTTAAGAAGGCCCAAAACTAATTTAATTAGAATATAATATGATTATTGTTTGAAATAATCCCAAAAAATAAGTTTTAGACAGGTTTTGGTTTCAAATTTAACCTTATATTTTAGCTTTAACCCTTCGTTAACTAATTTAACTCTTACAATGTCTTCTTGTATATTCATACTATATGGATAAAAATAGTTACCATAAAATTCCAATAGAACCTAAAGTGGTTATTTAATAAAATTTTAAACATTATTTAAGTCATTTTTCTGGATCGTAGATTTTTAGGACTATTATATAATTTAATAAAATAGTATTTGTTTTAAAAACTCATTCATATCAATTTTTATACTATTCATATCATGACTTTTTTAAAAATACATAACAACTTGATTATTTTGAAAAAACATCATTAATTAAAATATATAAAGTCATAATAATGCTTAAAATTATTTTATGGAATAAAAAGTTTCAAAATAAATTTATTTTGATATTTATAATCTCATTTATTTAAATCATTCCTTAATAAGGTAATCGCTACATCATTGTGTCATAAATAAATTTATTTGTTTGATGTCTAAAAATCATAAATAAAATACCCTGATATAGGAAATATTATGATATTTATAATTACTATTTATAGTCTAATACATCAGTTATATAACCCACATAAAAATTGTTTTAGTAAAAGATACATGTTTATGTTATAATTTTCTTTACTTTAAATTAATTCTTATAAAATGACATTTTCACATCAAAGTGGCTCCATGGGGTCCCAAAATCGACCCAAGGATGCCCATGGTCGGATATGTCTCATCCAATAGTATTAGGACACGTGTTAGAGTAGTTTAATATTATTATAATATTATTTTGTTACCCTTATTTACCATATTTTCTCTTTAACCATGGTAAATAAAATAATTACTAAAGTTATTATTCATAATATTGAAAAATAAAAGTTATATATTTACAAAATTTGAAACTAATGATTCGAAATATGGAATACATTTTTTCAAATTCAAAACACTAGATTTGAATTAATTAATTTAAAATTAATTTCCACTGTCGAAACCGAAAAGCAGGTTTTTAAGAAGTAATAACTATCAAAATATTGATATGTGTTTATGTCCAATTTAAAAATGAAATTACATAAAATGACCATAATTGGATTAAATGATAAAAATTTAATACAATTACACTTAAAATCCAGTTAAAATAATAATCTATCAATATAAATAAATTATATGAAAAGGCATTTTTGAATTAAAATGCATTATATTTCACTATTCAAAAAAAATATGAATTTTATCAAGAAAATTAAAAAATTTAATCAAAAGTAAATTTGATTTCCCAGTTCTATAGAATAATTTTATTTTTCCAAATAGAACATATAAAAGTGACAAAAAAATATTTAAAAAGTGTTCTCCGTTAAAATGTGGTAAAACAACCTTTTAAACATATTAGAGTATTTCATGCTTAAAATCGGATTCATTGTTATTTGAAGCCTCTAATATTCATTAGATAAATTTAAAATCATTTAATAAACATGTAAAATCATAATATAGTTAGTTATTTTCATTCCCAATAATATAATGACTATGGGTTAACCACCATTTAAAATAATATTATTATTATATTTTTTTCTAGTATAACTCAATGTTGTGTGCAGTGTAAGATTTCATAGAAACTCGTTGTTGCATGAAAATTAAGATATCAGAAAAGTGTCATCTTTAACATAAAAGTTATATCTTATTTATAAATATTAATAGATATGAAAATGTATCATTCTGTAAATACCTAGGTCGTTATAGTAAGTGGTTGAGATAACACTTAATTTTATGGATCATCGGATATGATTACAAGTGTGAAAAATGAAGAAAACTATATTAAGGATATGATTATAGGTGTGAATAATGATGAATATTGTATTGAGTAAATGAAAATGATAGTTGAAGATGAAATTCATGATTGTCTAAAATTATTTTATAAGTTAAAGAGTTTTTCAAAGACACAATAGTATGTTTGTTGTACTAAATATACAGAATTTTCATCCATACTGAAGTTATATAATATAAAATTTGGAAATGGATGGAGTGATTCTAGTTTTACTGAAATACTTTCTCTCTTGAATGATATTCTCCCAGAATATAATGAGCTTCCTTGATGAACATATGATTCTAAAACAATACTATTCTCAATGGGTATGATCTATAAAAAAATAAATGTCTATCCAAATAATTGCATACTATTTTGAAAGGAGTGCATATCATTTAAAAATTCCCAAAAGTGTGGTGTGTCATGATACAAGAATGATTAATCAGTTCTTACAAGATTTGTATGGTAATTTCTAATCATTCCAATGTTTAGAGGCCTATATGGAATTAAGGATACTGCAAGTCAATGGACTTGACATGTAGATACAAGAAATAAATATGGGAAACTTTTTCACCTAGATGACTCTCCTCAGTGGAAGAAAATTAATCACAGGTATCCCGAATTTGGAAACGAGCTGAGAGACCTTCATCTTTCCCTATTACAGATGGAGTGAATCCTTTTGGTTTTCAAAGTAGCATTCACAGTACATGTTTGGTTATGTTTTTAAATTATAACTTTACACCATTTTTAATCATTAAATGAAAATACATTATGTTCTCTCTACTTATATCAGGACTAAAACAACAGGTGATGATATTGATGTTCATTTGGCTCCATTGATTAGAGATTTGAAATTATTGAGGGATTCAAGTGTTACATTGTATAATGCTTACTGAAATTAATATTTTACATTGAGATCAATTTTTTATGGGAAAATAAATTAATTTCCTACTTATAGAAATTAATTTGTATATAGTGTTAAAGGAATTCAAGGGTTTCCCATTTGTAAACAAGGTACACATTCAATTTGGTTGAAACATTAATAAAATATTGTGTCTCTAGGAAATCACATATTTCTACCCTAGTGATATAAATACCAATCCTGGATGATATAATTTGATGGGGGTTGAAAAAAAGTTACATCTCCATATCAACTAATAGATGGTCAACTATTTGAGAAAGTAAAATATATGGACACTGATTTTGGTAATCCTCTTTGAAAAATATTACCCAAAAAAGTTGGAAAAGGAGGTAAATTTTTTTGAATTTATATAATGGAATTTTTTATACATCAAACATTTTCATGATGTTATACGTATGGGAAAAAATATAAGTGATAGTGTAATTGGTGTGTTACTAAATACATCTGATAAAACAAAGGATAAAATTAAATCTATAATGGACATGATTGAAAGGTGGATATAAGAAGACTTTGCACTACTAAAGAGTGAAAAATGGAATTTACTTCCTCCAAATGTTTACACTATTTCTAATCAAGAGATATATCAGTTTTTTAACTTCTTGAATGATGTAATTTTCCATAGGGGTATTCATCAAATATCAAGAATATCATGTCAATTACTAATTTAATGTTAAAGGATTTGAAATCACATGTTTTTCATGCTTTGATGCAAGATCTATTACAAGTATCTTTAAATTACATTTTGACCATGAATTTCCATCAAGCATTAACTTATAATTGTTTCTTTTTCAAAGCTATATACAACAAAGTTTTATACCCGTAGAAATTTCCAACAATGGAAAATGAAATTGTTTTCATATTATATGAATTGAAGATGTTCTTCTTGCCAGAATTATTTGATATGATGGTTCACTTGATGGTTCACTTGGTTATATAGATTTGACTATGTGGTCTTGTACATTATATAAGGATGTACCTCATTGAATGGTATATGAATATTTTGAAAGGGTTTGTCGAAAATTGAATTCATCTAGAAGGTTGTATTGCATAATGATATCTTGCTGAGGAGTCCATTGAATTTTGTACTGACTTAATTTATACTGTGGAAAGAATTGGTCTATAGAAATCTCATCACATCAGGTGGCTTGTGGGTGAATAAATTTCCAAAATAGATGTTTTTATAATTATTATTATAGAACAGGAGCAGGCTCACCTATACATTTTCATGATAGTTTATAGGTTTCATAATATATTGAAACCCAAAATTTTATTTTTAGATATTTGAATCCATCGTGGGATGAAATATGGATATCAAATACACATAATTAATAGTTTATAGGATAGTTTTGAGACTATATTTTTAAGGAGTCAACTGAAAATCCAGATTCAATTTTATAATGACTTTGATGGATAGCCAGAGGAATAAGTGTGCATGTGTTATCTTATAATGGTTATGTAATTAATTGTTATATGTTTTATACAAATGAATAGGATAAATATAGTCTCATGTAAAATAGTGGAGTTATACTTGTGGTAGAAAAAATGAATATATATAGTACTAAGGATAGAAATCCAATTTTATGTGAATATGTCATTTTTTTGCGTCATCAAGAAAATATGGTTATTGGATTATACAACATTACAAGTCCCAATTTTTCAATACAAGTGGGTTGATAATAGGAATGAACTTAAAATAGATGAATTGGGATTCATGAAAGTGGATTTCAATAAGGAAGGGTATAAATATGAACAGATTATAATGGCATCACTGGCAGTACAACTATTTTATTTTCCAAATCCTACAACCTGAATGGGGTTTATTGTTTTGTTATTGACCAAAAACACTGAAGGGTCAGATGTCAATTCAACTGAGGATGGACCTTTCATTAGAACCTCACAATAATTTCATAGTGGTATGAATATAAATGGGGTCTTGTATTTCATAGGAGACCATAATGAGTGGATTTGGATACTCGATAGAGGGATCAAATCCCTTTAATTGTTAAAAAATAGTTCAATAACCAGGTTTTTTTTTTATAATATACATTGTGTTACCTCATATTATTTTTTTCACTACTATATTTACGTAATATAAATTAAATGTTCAACCACTTATACATATAATTAATTTTTCACATGTCAATACTCTCATCCCTGAGGAACAATAGATTTATCAACATACTGATGCTCCCAATGCAGAGGAACAACAAGATTTTGCATATGCCAATGATATCAATCTAGAGGAATAAAATATTGATGATGTTACCGATGGGGAAATGGTAGATAGTGAATAACCTACATCCCAATAAAAAATTGGAGGTTTTTAGAGTGATGGTGTTAACAAAAATTATTAAGGTGAGAGACAAATTCAATAAATTTGAGGTTGGATGGAATGCACACGAACATCCTATTAACCCCAACAAGGCCATGTTCCGTAGTTGTATTTGTCTCACTACTTGAATTCTTGTGTTAATTGATATAGATTCATGGCACGATGTTGTTCCTAAACTTAAGACACTGATTTGTAAAGTTATTATGATATAATTATGATATAATTTCTTTATTTTACTAAAAAAATAATGAAAAACTGATTTACTATTTTTTATACATTATAGGATTCATTTATAGTAGATCAATGAAAAATGAAATTTGTATTAATGATCATAGGAAAGGATAATATAGGCTTTCAAATTGTTCTTATAAAGTATCATCTCAAAGATGATAAAGGGAAAATAAAACCCCACCCACCATAGATTTATGCACACCTAATAAACCAACAAACATGGAATGTGTTTAGTAGTCATCATAAGAAAACACGTTTCTAGGTATATTTTGATTGGTAATACATTTCTTGATAATACATGTATTAATCACTTTGATTAAGAAAAGTTAATTTTTGTAACAACAACCGAGTGTGGAAAATAAGAATATATAGCAAAACCAATGTACCACTACTATAAAAAATGATGGGGTATGCTTCACTTGAAAAAAATGATATTTATTTTAAATCTACAATAATAATATTATATGACATGAAACAATAAAAAAATTATGTTCCTTTTTTTATATATAGATCTATGAATCCAAATCCAAATCCACTTCTAACCCATGTCATGTTCTAATGAAAGAGGCTCGTTTAAATAAAACCATATAAAAAGTATAAAAGCATTTGCAAGTATGACATAATAAAAAAAATCATTAAATCAGTATTATATAGCATTGATTACTTGTTTTCCAATATTTCTTATCCAGCTTAGACAAAATAACTAGCATCTGCTATACCTAATGAACATCTACTATTAGTTTCCTTGAAGCAACCAGCTTTGTATGGACACATCAGAGGTTTGGGTTTTAGGGTGTCACTCCAAACATATTTTGACAAATAAATGAATAGGGGATAAATACAAGAAAAAAAATTATACTAGCATGATTATCTACTCTATAAAAAACTTATTTGGAATTTTGAGTTGTTAGAAAATGTTATGGTAATGAATCAAAGAGAATAAACAACACAGCAATAAACACTATGTAAAGATCCCCACCCCCACTAGATTTGATGTGATCTATTCCCCTGAAAATTCTATCATAGAAGAGGTAATCAATTTTTTCATTATTATTTATGTGAAATGTGAATCAGAAAGACACTGATACCTTTTCTATACTGATATTATATTGGGTGAAAATGATCGTGATTTATATCTATCAACACCCACCCATCACCATATTTCTAGGGGTATAGTGTACAATATTCAAGGAGATATTATACACAAAAGACAAATTCCAACATGTCATATGAGAGTGGGGATTCACATATCTCATGAGTCGAGCATCAATATACCTATTATAATTGATGATGCATACATTTATACGGTCGATATTGCTATTGGAACTTTAGTATCATGACCTTTTCATCTTGTAAAAATACATCTTGATAAGGAGGTATTCCTTTCCAACTTATTTGTTATGCAAACAATTTAATAATTAATGAAAAAAGGCATGGACTGATGAATTTTATTATAGACAGATAAATGGATAGGGTTAAATGGAAGGTCAAATCAAAACGGTCTAAATGATAAACCATCCAATCTAAAATATCTTCAAAAAGTATGTTTACCCTACCAGTTTAATTTTATCATTTACTAACATTAAAGGTTCATGTGGATAAAAATTTAAAAATTGGTGATATAACAATAATTAATTTTGATGAAAAAATGTAGGGAGAGTACATTACATACTATCTTTGTCTTTAGAGTGTAAATGAAATCCTAAAGCATTAATATCTTGGAGTCTCAGTTGTAAATGTATATATAAGGTGTGCTTTCCTGATTTCTGTGTCCAATAGAAAATATTCTATGTTAATTATGATTAATACTATTTATATTTTTTTTCAGGGTTTTATATCAATACTATTTGAAGGGAAAACCCTATTAACATAAATTTAGACTCACTAGTCCTCACATAACATCTAATCAACTATTCTCACAGTAACCAAAGAAATATAAGGTAATATTGGAAAAACTAGCTAAATTTTTTGAAAGAACACTTACATATTGAAGGCTCTTATTAATACCCTTGACATAGGGGTAAAACTCTACAACTTAGTCATATAAAATTTATTTTTATTAGTTTCATTACTTATTCATTTTTCTTTTTTAAGCATCATTGGATACTCATTACAATCAATTTGGATACTCCAAATATTTATTTTCTAGATTCAATGTGTTGATACCCAATAAATAGACTACATGTGGTGATTTTGATCAATTTTCAATAAACTACATACAATATTTTATAGATAAACTTATAGTTAAACATTTTATATTATGTTTTAATGAAAATTTTATTATGATGGGGTGATGTTTAAATATCATCAAAATCATGGAATGAGGATAGCCCATCAGCACAAAAATCCTATCAACTTGTTCAATAAGATAATTATTAGGGTATATATAATAATATTTCACTATCAAAACATATATAAAAAAATTACTTATTTTTCTCAATGTTTCTGGAGTTCCCAAAACAAACTAATGACAAAAATTATGGTTATTATGTTTGTAAATTTATGAAAGATATCATATTCCATCAGCAAAATAGCATCCTCGTAGAAGTATTTCTGATGATAATTAAAATTTTATTTAAAATAATTATTAATCCTTTGTTTATTTATATTTTCCAATACTTTCAAGACTTTCAACAGTTTTTGTATTCAAAATAAGAAATGGATTTTTTTTAAAATGAATAGGAAGAATACATGGTTTTAGAATATACATAGACATAATGAATAGGTGAATTTTTACTACTTATTTTGCTATTTTTCTCATCATTTTATCTACTTTTTTAGTTAATTCCCTTATAACTTTTATCTGATACTCATTTTGTTAATTTCCACAGAGATCATGAATAGATGAATTCACCTACAAGGAATATGCACTTTTTTTATTCTAAAATGAATTCAACATTCTATCATATCAAATATAAATATTGATAGATAACCCCAAATGTTGAATGTACTCAAGAATAAAAATACACAGTGTGTTGTGTAGGGATAAATTTCACCTCAATCCAATACACAGTATGCCTAGTGTGAATCTAATTTTATGTTTTTAGTTTAAAATTTACATTTTAGTTCAAAAAAACACATTACATACTCAAAATATATAAAACACATTATATTAATTACATTTGAAAATTTATGAAAGATATTTTTTTCCATCAACAAACTAGTATCCCCGAAGAGGTATTTATGATGATAATTACAATTCCATTTAAAATATTTATTAATTATTTGTTTTTTTTATATTTTTCTAGTACTATCAAGATTTTTGATAGTCTTCATATTAAAAAGGGGAGATATTTGTTTTATAAATTAATGGGTAGAATACATGGTGTTAGAAAATATACAATCATCATGAAGAGGTGACTTCCTAATACTTATATAGTCAATTTTCTTATA
Organism: Viscum album; assembly: GCA_963277665.1. Taxonomy (NCBI): domain Eukaryota; kingdom Viridiplantae; phylum Streptophyta; class Magnoliopsida; order Santalales; family Viscaceae; genus Viscum; species Viscum album. The sequence continues at coordinate 131,728,540 of OY728163.1, forward strand.
ATTTTATATACTATTTATTAGTTAATTTCTCTATCATTCTCATGTGATACTTATTTTGTTAATTTTCATATATATCATGAATAATTATTACACAATCATGGTAAACTCATGTACTAGGAATCAACCACAACTCAATTTGATACATGGTATTCCCAATATAACTCGAAGTTTATGTTTTTAGTTTAAAATTGACATTTTAGTTCAAACCACACATTACATACTCAAAACCAAATAGCTACATTTAAATTTCTTTTATACTTTATGAAAATGATTCATAATTAATTTGTGATGTGTTGGAATCATCTGCACCTCAATTTAATACACGGTGTTCCCAATATTACTCAAAGTGTATTTTTTTAGTTTATAATTTACACATTAGTTAAAAAAATGTGTCACATGCTCAAAATGGAGTAAAAGTTTCATATTATTTTGATAATTTAGAAAAATGATCCATAAATAATTTTTTATTTGTTGGAATCAATTGCACCTCAATCTGATATACAGTGTACCCGGTATGACTAAAAGTGTATATTATCATTTAAAATTGACATTTAATTCAAAAAACGTGTTACTCATTAAAAATAGAGAAAATTTGCTCAAAGTGTCCTAATAATTTATTAAAATGATTCATAAGTCATTTTTTATGTGTAAGAATCAGTCTCACATCAAACCGACACACGATGTGATCGATATGAATCAAAATTCATGTTTTCATTTTAAATTAAAATTTTAGTAAAAAAGAAACATTACCTAATAAAAAAATGAAAACACTTTAATATTTTCTTTATGCATTTAGAAAATGATCCTTAAGTCATTTTTGACATTTTTTAATCAACAAAATGTTAATCTGATGAACGGTATGAGCAGTATGACTCCAAGTGTTTATTTTTATTTAAAATTGACATTTTAATTAAAAAAACATGTCACATACTCAAAACCAATAAAACAAATTTGTATTGTTTTGATACTTTAGTAAAATTAAACTTAAATTATTTTTGATGTGTAGGAATCAACAGAATGTCAATCTGATGCATCATGTGGCCGATATGACACAAAGTATTTGTTATCAATTTAAAATTGAGATTTTAGTTCAAAACATGGGTCACTCAATGAAAAATGAGAAAACACACTTTTATTTTATTAATAATTTAGGAAAATTATTCATAAGTCATTTTCTATATGTATGAATTAGTATCACATCAAAATGACACATGATATTACCAGTATGACTCAAAGTGAATGTTTAATTTAAATTAAAATTTTAGTAAAAAATGCACATGACATACTCAAAACTAAGAAAACACATTTGGTTTGTCATAATACTTCATGAAAATTATCCTTAATTCATTTTTTATGTATATAAATCATCCACACATCAATACAATGCACATTGTAATTGGTATGACTCCAAGTGTGTCATTTTATTTAAAATTGACATTTTAGTTCAAAACACACATCACATACTCAAAACTAATAAAACACATTCCGATTGTTTTTATACATTAGTAAATTGATCCTTAAGTCATTTTTTATTTTTAGGTTTCAACTACACATCAATATGATGCACCTTGTGACCAGTATGACTTGAAGTATCAGTTTAAAATTGAAATTTTAGTTCAAAACATGTGTCACTCATTGAAAACTAGGAAAACATGCCCATATTGTCTTGATAATTTAAGAAAACCATTCATAAGGGCTTTTTCATGTAGGGATCATTCTCATATCAAACTGACACATTATGTGACTAGTATGACTCAAATTGCATGTTTTCAGTTTAAATTTGAATTTTAGTAAAAAAAAGTAACATGAAATACTCAAAATCAAGAAAATGAATTCGGATTATTTTCATACTTTAGGACAATGATATTTCAGTCATTTTTTATGTGTAGTAATAAACCTATATCAATCTGATGTACCTTGTGACCGTTATGACACCATGTGTATATTTTTATTTAAAATTGTCATTTTAGTTCAAAACACATGTCACATACTCAAAAATGAGAAAACACATTCAGATTATTTTGATACCTTATGGAAACAATCCATAAGTCAGTTGTGATGTTTAGGAATTAGCTTCCCCACAATCTGATACATGGTATTCCCGATATGACTCAAAGTATATGTTATCGGTTTAAAATTATCATTTTAGTTCAAAACATGTGTCACTCACTTAAAACTAAGAAAAAACATGTGAATTGTCTTGATAATTTAGGAAAATGATTTATATGCCATTTTTGGTGTGTAGGAATCATTCTTGCATCAAACTGAATCACGATGTGACCGATATGACTCAATGTTCATATTTTCAGTTTAAATTGAAATTTTAGTAAAAAAGTCATGTGACATACTCAAAACCAAGAAAACATATTCAGATTGTTTTTATACTTTAGGGAAAAAATCCATAGGTCATTTTTGAGGTGTAAGAATCATCTGCACCATAATCTGATACACTATGTAACTAGTGTGAATCAAATTTTGTGGATTTAATTTAAAAAGTACATTTTATTAATGTATTTTTTCATATTTATTTTTAATTTATTTATTTATACTATTACTAACACAAGAATTGTTTTCTTATACATGTATATTCTTTAGATTGAGTTAGGGATGTTTGTTTGGAAACTAGTTCCATGATTGTCCTTTTTTGAGAGGAAGTTGGGTGCCAAAATAGTGAAACCATAGACGTTTTTGAAGGTTTGTGATAAATTTTACTTGGTAATTTGATTGTACAAAACATTGTTTGAAATTTCTATAATATAGTGTTTTTTTCATGAATTTTTTGTATAATTTTTATTTTAATTAAATTTTGAATTTTTCATATACTTGTATTTCATACTATAGTGTGTTATAATTTTAATATAACATTATAGTAATATGAGATTAACACTAGTATCTGTGTTTTTCTAGCACTGATAAAGGTATCTATTTATTAGCGCTTCTATAGCCCTGATAAAAGGTCCCCGTTTTAATGGATATTATAAAAATAGTTCATTTTTAGTGCTTATAAATGATTTTACTAGTTCTTACTATAACATGATATGTAGTAGTGTCTCATTTGGAAGCATTTATATTTGGGCTAACCATGAAAGGGGTAAAGTTTTTTTAGATAAATACTTGTTAGGTGTATTTCCAAGAGCTGGAGAGAAGACTAAATCTAACAATGACCCTCACCTTACCTTTATCAAGAAAAGAATACACCATGTACTATAAAGTTTCTAGAGTTGGACTCAGAGAAATTATTATGAAGGAGGATAAAGTTGTTGTTTATGGCTCTAGATAGTTGATACCACATGAGAGGAACTACCCTACTCATGGTATGGAGTTAGCTACGATGGCACATGCCTTGAGATACTGGAGACACTATGTATTGGGTGAGAGATTTGCGGTATACAAAAACCATAAGATTCTTAAGTACATAATTTCTCAGTGAGGCCTAAACCATCAACAGAGGAGGTGGTTCATCTATCAGCATTATTTTAAATTCGATCTGGATTACACTCCAGGAAAGTGAAACGTAATTTAGGATACTTTGAGCTAGTAGATGCATACTGAGGTAGTACATGAGTCTTACAATGAGTGGAAAATGATATAACTCTTTGTGTACATGCATCTATATATTCATCAGTCTAAAGGATAAGTTTCTCTGCCTTTTTCATCTTTTATACACTTATTTTGGACCATATCAAGAGAGATAATTTATCTGATCTATAGGGATTAGTTCTGATGGAAAACTTATATGGTGGGGAGACACCATAAGAATGGTCTCTTGGTGGTGATGACGTTCTTCTTATCAATGGATGTGTATGGTTTTTTATGGTCTTATGTTAGAAGCTGATGAGGGAGTTTCATGCTTCTAGATACGTGGTGCATATAGGTCTGAAAAAGATGTATCATGATCTCCATAGATAGTATGGATGTTTAGGGATAAAGAAGAAGATATTATGATTTGTGGCTAGATGTTTTACCTATCAATAGATGAAGGAGGATCACTAGAGTCATGCTGGGTTGTTACAGTCTCTACTCATTCCAAAATAGATGTGGTAAGATTCCACTATGGACTTCATGAAAAGATTACCTAGGACACCTCGAAAGAATAATGTAGTACAAGTGATTGTGGATCGACTAATGAAGGTAACCCACTTCTTGCCTATCAAGGATACCTTCATTATCGATGATCTGGTAAGTCTCTACATACGATATATAGTTTGATTACATGGTTCTATCAGTAGTATCATTTCTGATTAAGATCCTCATTTCATGTCATGATTCTGGTAGGGTTTTCAGAAGGCACCAGGATCATAGGTCCTTCTAAGTATAGCCTATCATCCTCAAATAGATGACCAAGTTGTGATGATGATTTATATTCTAGAAGATATGTTACGAGCTTATGTTTTCAACTTTTATGGATTTTGGTAATAGTATAGGGCACTCACAGAGTTCACCTATAACATGAGCTTCCAACAATCGATCCAAATGGATCCTTTAGAGGCCTTGTATAGATGATTGTTTCATTTTACTCTTTATTGGTTAGAGGTAAGGGAGTCAATGCTCATTGGACCTATCCCCATGAAGAAGAATTCTAATAAGGTCAATTTAATCAAATAGAAGTTTGTGATTGTGAGAAGCTACAAAAAATCATATGATGACCACTGAATATAACCTCTATAGTTTTAGGTTGGTCATCATTTTTTTCAGGTGTCATTTTGGATTTGAAAACACCATATCAAGAATCAAGGTAAGTTGTCAATAGGTTTGTCAGGTTGTTTGAGATAGTGGAAAGGGTCAGTCCAATGGAATACCATTTGACCCTTCAATAGTGTTACAGTTCTATGTATGATGTATTTTACATGTAACACATTCAGAGATATCATACCAACCCTTATCACATGATATATGTTGATGACATTGAGCTAGATGTTTATGCATCCTTTTAGAAGCATATGATTCATATCATGAACCATTGTGAGAAGAATATCCAAGGAAATATCATGTCTTTAGTGTGCTTTTATTGAAAAAATGGGCATGTTCAATAGGAGATCTGGGAGAGGGAATCTGATATGTGGACACCGTGGTCAGCCTTGTTTTTTGATACCCCCATAGACACTTTAGAGAATAGCTTGGGGAAAAACTATTATATGGTGAGTGGTTGTAATATCTTATCTTTTCCAAGTATATCTCTATTTGTTTTTTTGGATAAAATTATGTGATTTCATAGCTTATATTTTATTCCTTAGTAATCGAGCCTTTATTCCAGATGGGTAAGTTCAGGGAGGAATCATAAGGGGGTGAAGTCTGAATGTAGAAAAAATTCACACCATGAATGGTCCATTCATGCTGTGAATGGTTCTAGGTATACCCCATGAAACCCATAAAAGACATGAATGGTTCTTGGCATACCCCATAAACCTCATTCATGACTTGAATGGATATGGGAAGAGTTATGAAATATAAACTCATGGAATGAATTGGGCTCACAGTGTGAAATGGTTTTTATATGGTTTTTTAGCTTAGGCGACAGATTTCTCAGCGTATGTGGAAAACCAAAGAATTCACAACTTGAATCCCCTATTCACGCCATGAATGTGGCACACATATAACACATTTTAAACTTTAGTGCCCAACATTTCTCAGATCTCTAACTTCTTTCTTTCGATTTCATCTCTTCCATCAGTGACCTCTCGGGATTTTCTTCGAACCAAAAGTAATAACCATTGGATCTTGCTGTTTTAGACATAAATATATAAGGTAATCCCTTCATATCTTCTTATATATCCTAATTCATTGTTTTTTTCATGGGGAACCCTAGTATGGGTTGAAAAAAGATTACCATGATCTCATGTCTTGTGTTGACAGAACTCTTCGTCTCATGTCTTCTCTTATTTTGAGGCAGGTGGTCTAGAACAACCCCCTAATGACTATTTCATTTCTCTAGTATGTGAGATAATTTTGATCATGACAATACATTGTGTATTCAACCTAACAAAATGGTTGATTCACAACTTAATGAAATTCACATTCTTAGAATTCCCATGGATCTTGTTGTGTCCATTGGCATTGATATTGGGACTAGAAGCCACCTGATAGGTGTACCAACCTTTAACCCTAGGATGGAGCTTCACTTTGATTAAACTAGAATCTATTTTATGAAATGAAATTGTTGATAATTTTCTTAACCTTGTGAATTTTTCATAACATGTGATTTATGATAATTTTGAACTTGGAATAACATGTGAACTGTGATAATTGGTAACTTTTCATGATGTGACATTGGTGATTTATCCTAGATAGGAGAATCCACCAATTGAGATTAAATGGAATGTTAATTTTTAGTTGGATAAATTGACCAAATTTTCATATAATAAAACATTTGACATGGTTTCTACATGTAATGCTTTTGGATGTCTTATAATTGATATTTTTTAATATGGTGCCTAAGGGAATGTGTCACTGTTCTGTGAGATGTGATACTGGTGATTTTTCCTAGGTAGGATAATCCACCAATCTATATTGTTACATTCCCCCTTGGAATGTTATTGCACCTTGGGAATATGTAAGCGACTCCAGCATGGTACATTTTCATAGAGCCCAATATGAGATGGTTACCTTTCCATTTGGCATGGTATTACGCCCCAATAAGACATAAGAAACTCTAGTGTGGTACATTCACATGGATCCTAGTATAATATGGTTTATTTACACTCATCATGGTATTTATTTCTAGGAAAACATAATTGATTCCAACATGGTTCATTCACATAGACCGAGTATGATATGGTTACTTTCCCCCTTGGCATGGAATTGTACCTTGGGAAGACATAAACAACTCTATCATAGGACAATCACATGGATCCCAATATGATATGGTTACTTTCTCCATTGGAATGGTATTCCACCTTGGGAAGTTTTAAGTGACTCTAACATGGTACATTCACATGGATCCTAGTATGAGATGGTCACTTCCCCATTGGCATGGTATTTCACCCTAGGAAGATGTAAGAAACTAAAACATGGTATATTCTCACAGAGCCCAGTGTTTCTTGGATACTTGAGGCATGATATCAGTAATCCATTCCATATATAATAATTATCCATTGCTATGGGTGATATGTCATATAAAGAAGGATCCTACACTTTATAAAGATATCAACATGAAGCCTAACAAGATTTGGTTGACTCAGGGTGTCAGCCTGGAGCCTGAGGGTTGGAAGGTTTATTTAATATTTTATATTAATTTATGAATTAATAGCCCAATTTATCATACTACTACATGAACTATATATTCAGACTATATTGTTTAGACATTGCAGTTGTCAGCCTACTGAGTTTCACCCAAACCCTATTCGGGCACCGTTTGGTACTCAGGCAGATTTTATGGATGTAGGTATGAAAAAAGGTAAGAGATATTGTTCTTGGTTATTTTGTTTATTGGATGGGTTGGATCTTAGAGATGAGACTAACATGGGGTTTAGGACATTGGCCTTTTGGAGTTGTGACTATTTAGTCTACTTAGTATTTTACATGAATTACTTATAACATGTCATTTAGTTACATTCAGCCTGTCATTACATAGTATTTTTTATTATTTGGATTTTTCAGTTTTGGATTTCATTTTTCTTTAATTGAATTGTTTATTATTTATATTTTTTCTTCTATTTGTGATACTTTGTTCTTGAGGGTATAGTCTTCCCACTACATTCTTAACACCATCATTGCTATTCAGTAGCCTCTTTTATACGGAGAGATGTGCTTGAGGTCCAGTAGTCAACCTGACTCAGTCACATGAGGGAGTAATGGTTTGGTGATGTTACACAGTGGGTGGTCATCTATTTTATGTATGGATTGAGTATTCGGGCATAACTATATTTCATTTATTAGCAGTCTTGTTGTATTTATTTCCTTTATTTTAATTTACTTGTGATTTTTGAGACTTGGTAATTTATTATGGTATAGTGCACTATAATACAGGGGGTATGGTCTCCCCACAATGACTAATTAGACCTATGCTACTAGTCGGTAAACTCTGACCTTTGGGGAGGTGCACTTTAAGCCTTTTGGTGAACCAGGTTGGGACACCAGTAGAGTGGCCTCTAGACCAAGACATTACAAATTCCCAGGTGGAATCCTTAACATGTTTTATTGGATTCAGATGCTAAATTTTTTCCCAGTAAGTTAACATTGATGCTCTAGATTAGTCACCAACATTAGGTGGTCAGGAATGTGACTTGATCATTATGGAGAGCCAGCCTGGGTGATGTGGAAAGTTGACCCATGTAAGTTTGTTACATCATCTCATCTTAGGTTAATGAAGTATGACCTTAAACTTCAAACACCCTTTAGGTCAAAGTTGTGTGACATCAATCTTTTAGCACCCTTATGGTCAAACTTATATGTCCTTAAACTTTCAACGCCTTTTGGTCACAAAAAATACATGATCGTAAACTATGAAAGAGACATGAAACTTATAAGGTCAAAACCGCATAAAAATAATCCTGAGAAAAATTCAAGTCCTTGCCTACTAAGCCCATCCCTCTCATGGTTTAGAACAAAGTTAGGACATTCAATAAAGAAAAAATTTCCCAAGACTGACACCTGGCCTCATAAAGAGTCGATCTATGCTTGTTAGGTCTATGAGCCTAAAAAATTAGAGTAAAATCCTTCAAGTTATTTCATTCCAACCATTGATTATCCATTAAAATCAGGATATTATTCGTCACTATGAGTGAGAAACCCTATAACAATACTTTGCTCATATCTCTATGACCTTAAACTAAGAGTTATACTTTGGGTCAAAGTTATACTACCTTAAGCATTCAACATTCTTTTAGGTTAAAGGTGTACAACCTTGAAGGTGTGGTCCGTGACCGCATCTTTGGGATTTTAAACAGAATTTTTAAACATATATATATATATATATATATATATATATATATATATATATATATATATAACAACATAAAAATTTAAAAACAAGCAATTATTTATTTTAAATATTAAATTTTTTTATTCTAATATTTTTACTCAACTTATTGATTTTAAATATTCCAGATATTTAATTCTTTCAATTAAAATATTTATTTTCAATATTTAAATCAATTTTTTTAAATGTTTCATTCAAATTGTCTTTAAAAACTTGATTAAATATTTTACCCAAAATATATTTAAAAAAATAAAGATCCTCAAATAAAAAAATCTAAATAAATTGAATATTTTATTCAATAAATTTATTTTTAAAATTTAATATATAATTTGAATATTTCTAATAAAAAAATTGAATGTTTTATAAAATTTCTTTATTTTAAAAAATGAATAAATAATTTGAATACTAAATAAAAAATAAATTGAATATTTTATTCAATTTCATTATTTTATTCAAGTTATTTATTTAAAATTTTAATATAGATTTAATTTTTATTTTCAATATTCAAAATATTCAATTTTCTTAAAATAAACATCTTTAATAAAATATTCAAAATTTTAAAAAAAATTAATCATGTTTTTTATTCAAATGCTTTTAAAAATTTCATGTTATTTTAAAATATTCAAGTTCTTTATTTAATTATAAATGTATAAATAATTTTAAAAAATATTTAAAATAAAGAACATGAATGAATTTAATATTGGAAATAAAACAATTGAATTTATTATTAAAGTTATTTGTTATATTCAGGTTCTTTATTTTACTTAGGTTATTTAATCTAATATTTAATTTCAATTTAATATTTATTTTTAGCAGTCAAAATATATAGATTTTTTTATTTTACTATTCTATTCAAGTTTTTTTTTAAAATCCAGTTATTTTAAAATATTCAAGTTGTTTATTTTATTGTAAATGTTCAAATTATTTATTTTTTAAAAATAAATAAATTCAATAAATTTAATATTGAAAATAAAAAATTGAATATTTTATTCAAGTTCTATATTTTTAAATTTAATTTAAATTGGATATTTATTTCCAATTTTCAAACTATTCGATTTTCTTAAAATAAATAACAATAATAAAATGTTCAGTTTTTTTAAAATTTTTAAATTTTTTATTCAAAGTTTTTTTAAAAATTAAATCTATTTTAAAAAATTCATGTACATTATTTAATTATAAATATTCAAATTATTTTATTTTATTTTAAATAAACAACTTGAATAAATGTAATATTGAGAATAAATAAATCAGACATTTTATTCCAGTTCTCTATCTTATTTAAGTTATTTATTTTATTCAAGTTATTTGTTTTAAAATATAATTTAAATTAAATATTTATTTTCAATGTTCAAAATTTTCAATTTTCTCAAAATAGATAACATGAATAAAATATTCATATTTTTTTTAAAAAAATATTTAATTTATTTTTTCAAATGTTTTAAAAAAACTCAAGTTATTTTAAAATATTATAGTTGTTTATTTTATATTAATTATTAAAATTATGTTAGACATTTTAAAATAAAGGAATTAAATAAATTAAATATTGAAATGAATAGTTTTAATATGAGAATGAATCCCATTAATAATTTTAATATTTAAAATTAATAATTTCCTATTTTTTAAATATTTTTTGAATTTTTAATGTTTTTTATTTTTTTAAATATTTTTTCTGCCCCCATCTAGTGCTAGCCCCTATAACATCATTTTGGTAAATATCTTATAGGGGCATTTTTTGATGATTTTTTGCATCATTTTTAAAAAAAATTCTTTATCTTTCTAAGGACTACCATGTAATTCAAAATTGACCTGACCAATTAAGTTGACCTAATCCAAGGGGTCCAATAAAACACATAAATCCAGCCCACTAAAATTCAAAAAAAATTGACCCCTTAACACTATGTTTGGTGATATATTAGTAAAAGATAATAAATAATTCCATAATTCATAAAATAAAATAAATGGAGATAAATGATTTTGATTTCTCTTCATTTTGTTTGAATACAAAATTTAATAAAAGAAAATAAATTTTTAGCATAAAATTAAATGAAATGTTTTGTTTCAAATGAAACAAACAACCTTTATTAAAAAATTAGTTTATGTTACATTTATTAATATTTTAAAATAAAAATATTATTTCAAAGGGATTTAGGTTTTTACTTTTTCAAGAGAGATATGTGGAATACATCATGAACTTGAACTACTTTTGGTGGAAGTTCTTGCCGATGGACCACTGCTATTATGCGATCGAGGATTTCAAATGAGCAAATGTACTAAGTGGAAGGCTTCCCTTTCTTTCCAAACCATAGGATTTAATTTTTCCTTATTTTAGTTAAATTTCCTTATTTAAATGTGATGAACCCATGAAAGGGGATGATTCAAAGGGAATGCCCCTTTTTGTATAAATTTTCCTAGAATATGGAAATTATAAATTCATATGGCCTCTTAGAATGGGAAATAAGATTGGAGAATCTCATTGGTTGTATGGATTAGTAAATTATGTTTTAAATGTTAAAAAAGGAAATCATGTTTAGATCAAAGATTGTGAAATGGAATTTCACAATCATCGATGATCAGAAATGGAACTTTAAGGCTTGTTTGGGTTCTTATAAAATGAAAAGGTGAGACTGTGATTTGATCTTGGATATCGTATCATTGTTGGGAAAAAGATGTTTATACATGGTTAGTTGTTATTAAGTAATGTTTTTAAAAAAAATTAGCCCCATTAAAAGGAATGGTAAAAAACATGTTTTATAAAGAGGAAATGAACCTCATAGTGTTGTTTTTGTTTGGGAAATTAAAGTGGAACTTAAAAAATAATTTTTGGAAAAATATTATTTTGTTGTAAAATTGAATTGACTACCAGTGACTTGGTAAATAATTATTCATGAATTAAAAAATGGTGATGAATTAATAAGTGCGGCCTTGATGGTAAATTGATAAACCATGGTATAAAAATCAAACACCATTCAATGCATTGTTGAGTTGATAAATGAAAATTCCCTCATAGGTAGTCTTTTGATACTAAAGAAAACACCTTTGGGTAGTCATGATACCCTAAAAAACACCCTTGAGGGTGGTCGTCAAAGCTCATGTTATGGGAGTTCGTGAAAACACCCTACAAGGTGTACATTAAAACACCCTATATGGGTAGTCATGAAAACTCCCTATTGAGAGGTTGTAAAAAATCCCTTTGGGGAGGTGATGACACTATGGTTATAACAGTCCATGTGACTTTCTCAAAGACACACTAGAATTGGTTGAAGAAAGTATGTTCAATTGGGATTATAGACCTAAGGATCAATGGTGGTATAGACTAATCTTGGGTTTTATCATGGAACCCAAGAATCGATAGATATTTACTTATTTTAAATAAATTTCTAAAAATATTTACATTGTTTATTTATAGCACTTATGGGTTCACTTTATTATAGAATGGTTTCTTTAGGTACATTATCGGTGGTGGTCTACTGAGTTATACTCATAGCCTTCTCATGCTACCATGGAACTTTGGTTCCTAAGAAAACATAATTATTTTGTTACAAGTATTGGTTTAGGTAAAATTCCTGATTCATGATGATTTTCTTAACATTCTAAGATAGAGTATGGATGATGGTACCATGCCTGACTCAAGACCAGTTTGGGATGAGTTGTGGATTTATTTTATTGTGTTCCTTTATTATCCTATGTATATGATCCAACTATGAGGGATCCATTGTTACATGTATGTAATACACATTGTCATATAATTTTTATATTGTAGTCATTTTTTTCACTTTCCTTGCCTTGTCTATTATGTTCGTCTGACCTGGTTTATATGATTACTTATTATTTTCATTGTTTCTGATACTCTAATGAGAGGTTACATTCTTCTCAAGGTGTCCTTGTAGACCTTGGCCACTCATCGAAAGTCTTTAGTTTAAGGGGAGGCATGCTTGAGGTTACATCGCATACCAGACCAGGGCACTGGTATAGTAGCTTCTAGTGAAGGACATTATAAAGTGTTATTAGTGCATCCTTGTTTTTGTTTTACTATTTGAGAATGGTATACAAGAGATAGTATGATTTTGAAACATAGTATGAAACCTATGTTTGGTAATGGCCACCCCACATATCATGGAAGTCCATGTTTCTAGGAATGAGATTGTTGTTCATGCATTTTTCTTTTATTATTAAATGTTTTAACCTATATTGACACACATGATTATGGGTTTTATGATTTATAAGATTTTGTTTCTATTTTCGTGTGTATACATGAATAATATTAGTACCATAGGATTCACATTTCATTTTTGTGATTTCTTGTGGTTATTTACTCTGACTGTGACATGGGTTAGTTATTTAATGTGTTTTGCAACCATTTATACAAGGCTCTCCTATATGAATGTATGGTGGCGTCTTACTTAATCGATTGTTTAAAAGGATAAAGATATGTTATGTGATCACTTTCCTTGATTATTATGAGGTGTTAGATAAATAAAATTCCAATTATAACTTATAAAGTATTTTCCTCTATAATTTTTAATTGAAATTTTATTTAACTGAGCCCCGCTAATAAAAAATTTAGGTAATGATAAATGTAAAATTGTAAAATTGTGAGTCATATATATATGTGATGTGGTCCTAGTGGGAAATTGGGGATTTAACCTATATAAGGGAATTTTGGGATATTAAGAGCGCTCGAGTTACAATACCCCTATGATGTAATATGTGATGAATAGTGGGTCTTGGGCCTATTAACACTATTTGTAAAGTGTAAAGTTATACTTTATTAATAAAAGATGTGATCTGATATAATACATTTTTATGTTAGCCTAACCTTGAGAATCGGGGAATGTTGTTATTTTTAGTTCCCTTATAGGATGGTGTTTTGGGCATGTGATATTGTTATAGACCCAAGAACCCTATAGATGGGTGCTTGGCATGCTAGATACCATGGGATTTTTGAGATGATAACAAGGGTGGCACTTGTGATTTATAGCCTTTGTACATTGTGAGGAAAATGGGATATGGACTATGAGATAAATGGGAGGACCTAGTGTCCCCTTTGGTGTGACCTAGAATTTAGTGAGTGTTACTTAGTGATATATGAGGGTAATCCATGAGAGGGGTTGGGCTGGACTTATGTGTGCCTTTATACATAGGAAGCATGGGTAAATGATTCAACTTATGACATTGAGGAATGCGAGGTGCTACCAATTCTATTGTTTAAGCATGTTGTATTACCTGGGTTTTTTGAGGAAAAGAACTTTGTATACTAGTGCTCTTGATTTTGAGAGTGACGTTCTAAGGGAAGGATCATTTGGATGTCTATACCTATTTATCTCTGGTGTTGTTTTGGATGGGATGGTTAATGTTAATCCTAGAAAATCATATCTAGGATCAGTCAAACCTGACTAAACACTGTTTTTTTTCTACATAATAATTGGATGTGCTCAAGGATTCATGGTTTTAGGCATGTTTTATGCCTTTATAATATTATTATAGGTGGGTAGGGACTTATATTATGATTTAGATTGGGCATGAGATGCCTTTTATATATGGAAACCCTTATAAGGGTTTGAGAAATTCTAGGAGGGGGATGCCTTGTATTTTGATACAAGAAGCACTAATAATGATGAGGAAATGCCTTGACCTTATTGGTTTAGATGCACATTCAGGAGTGTGGTGGGACCATGGGAAGGTAATATGGTACTAGAGCAACACCAGTTGGCAGGGGACCATGTGATTAACATGGGTGTGATTTCGTTGGGACTAATAATTGGATGACACGAGAGAGTAAGTCTGCTAGGTATAGATTGGATTAGGTATCCCACATTATTCACGGACATTTCTTGATGAGTTCGGATTAGTGAGTGGTCATGTGTGAACCTAAAAACCAATGGAAATTGATGAAACACTTACAATATGACCATTATAAAGCTTATGGGTGATAATATGAAGTGTTCCTAAGGTGTGGAATGATTTCATGGAAGGATCGGGTGTGGTGACAAGACCGATCTAGGTTGAACATCAACAAAAGCATCATAGGTTGACGTGATGGATGCATGAGTGTTGTGATTCACTGATCATGAATAGAGAATAACATAGCAATAAAATGGGAAGAAAATGGGATTTATTTTACAAAGAAAAAATCTTACAAAACTTCCTCTCCATGCCTTTATCTCTCTAACATATAACTCTCATGGTTCTCCCAAAAAAGACCTCTCTTGTCTTAGAAAATGATGAATAAAGGAAGCTCTCATGGACCTCCTTAAATATCCATGGTGGGGGTATCAAGTTTGACATAACTCCCCCACCAATCTCAACCAAACCATAGACTTTAAATATGGCAGCCACCTACCATGGTGGGTGGAGTTGGTGCACTATCCACCATTGAAGAATGGTGATGGGCAGTCGAACAACTCCATCAATTCACCCCCTCCAACTATAATCCCCTGGAGCATCTGAAAAGGTCTAGCTTCTCCCGAGCAGCCACCTTTGTCAAAATATTTGTTGGGTTCACCTTTGTTTGGATCTTCACAAATCATAGAAATTGTTGATCTATCAATTCATATATCCAATGATAGTGAATGTCGATGTGCTTCGTCCCAGAATAGTACATGGAGTTATAGATCAAGTCCAAAGAACATTGAATATCATAATGAACATTTTACTCCTTCTAAATGAATCTGAGCTCCGGGAGAAAATTATTTATCCACAAAATCTCCTTTATAGCTTCCTAAGAATCAATGTACTTTGCTTCCGTTATGGATAAAGCAATGCACTTCTAAAACCTTTAAATCCATGATATAGTTCCTCCTACAAAATTATCGATGTATCCTGATGTAGAATTCATGATATCAGGATCTTTTTCCATATCTGCATCTTTATATCCCTTTAAGAGAGGTCCAACTCCTCCATAGCATAAACATATCTTTGAGGTTCCTTTAATATACCTCAGAATCCACTAGACTTCATCCCAATGCTGCTTATCAGGATTTGAGAGAAATTGGTTCAAGATCTCCACTTCATGGGCAATGTCAAGTCTCGTACTCACCATAGAGTACATCATGCTTCCAATATCTAAGGCGTATGGTATCATCTCCATCTCCTCAATTTATTCCTTGGATGACGAGCATGAAATTTTTCTCTACTTCAAATGGTTGGGAAGAGTAATTATCAATGGTTTGGATTTTTCCATGTTGAAATGTTTTAGAACATGTTAAACATACTTCTAATGAGATAGCCATAAAAACCTCCTCTTTCTGTCACGAATGATCTGCATTCCCAAAATTTGTTGAGATGCACCCAAGTCTTTCATATTAAAAGACTTGGATAACTCCTTCTTCAATCATCTAATCTTCAATGCATCCTTCCCAATGATCAACATGTCATGAAGATAAAGTAGAATATCAACAAAGTTACCATCCTAAAATATAAGGATGTAAACACTTTGGCCCACTAATTTTCCCGTGTAGCCATTAATCACTAATCTAAAAATGACACAGATTGAATCCATCTTCACCACGGGTGAAATAATCTCATTAAATTCAACTCCTTTATTCTACAGGAATCCCTTGACAACTAACCGAGCTTTATGATTGACCTCCTTTTTACTATCATCCTTCTTCATCCTAAACACTCATTTGTTCGTTAGTGCCTTCTTACCTTTGGGTAGTTCCCCCAAATCGTATGTTTGGTTATTTTTTAAATACTCCATCCCATCCTCCATTTCATGCATCCACTTTGGTTTATTAGGATGAGACACCACTTCCTTGCATCTTTATGGATCCCCCTCTTCAGTCAGCAACATGTACTTTGACTCTGAATATTTTGTTGAAGGAATTATTCCTTGTAAAGATCTTAGAACTTGTGAAATGATAGGTTTGGGAGGCACAACATCACCTAGATCTTGTGATGGTTCTTTTCATCATTTCTGCAACTCCATTGTGTTATGGGGTGTGTGGGATTGTCCTCTTATTTTGGATTCCTTGACTCCTCCAATAGGCATCAAATAACCTAGATTTATACACTCCTCCATTGTTTGAATAAAGACACTTCAGCTTCCTTCTAGCTTCTTGCTTCACTATGGCGTGGAACATCTTGAATTATTCCATTACTTGGTCCATCATTCACAAGAAGAACACCCATAAAACTTTGAGATGTATCATCGATAAAGGATTAGAAATATTTGTTACCTCCCAGTGAATCCACCTCCATGGGTCTGCATACATCAGAGTGCACAAGATCCAGAAACTATGATTTCCTTGATGAAGCACTTTCAATGAGAATCTATGTTTCTTCCTATACAAGCAGTATTTGTAAGGATCATGTGATTCATCCTTGTTTATACTGATGTACTTCTTCTTTGTCAGGATAGATAACCCTCTTTCACTCATGTGATTGAGTCTCTTATGCCACAGATTGGATGATGTTTCTCCTTCCACCATGTAGAGGTTATTTTCACATATCATCATATGAGTTTTATACAATTTACCATATATGTTTCATTGGGTGATGAAGATGGTTGCTTTTGTTATCTTACATGCTCCATTACAAAAGATGTTGTCATAGCCCTATCAGTCAAAGGATATTCCTAATAACATGTTGAGTCAAAGGCTTGGAATATGTTGAACATCCTTCAGGGTTATTGTGTTTCCAACATTAGTCTTGACTTGGATATCACATATTCCAACAATCTTCCCCAAACTGGTATTTCCCATCTTGATTGCACCAAAGTCACCAGCTTGATAAGTCAAGAAATACTCACAATGCCAAGTGACATGGAACGATGTTGCAGTATCAACCGCCCATTCTATTTCTTATCCTAGTGTATGAAAGAATGTATCTTATTCATCTTTGTAGAAAAGAAAAACTTCTCTGGTAACACTCAAATGCGCATCTCCATTTCTTATTTGTTGTTTTGTACTTTGACCCTTTTCTTGTAGATAATTTTGGTAGTTCTTCTTCATGTGTCCCTTTATGCCACAATTATAACATTTGTATGTTGGCCTCCTACCATCTATGGACCTTCATATACTCTTTCTTGGACCTCTACTTCCTTCCACACAACCTCCTCCTTTTTTTCTCCCCCGCTTCTCCAAGAAGAGATATTGTGTTTGGTTGTAACTTGTATCCTTCATTCGGGCCTCCTCGTTGAACAATGCATCTTTTACCATTACCATTGAAAGTTTTTCTATGGGCACCGAGTTTCTGAGTGGGACGACAAGCGTATCCCAACTATCAGGAAGTGTTCATAGTAAGTGGTTTTCATTATCTTCATCATTCAGAGTCTTACTGGAAGCCACCAATTGGTTCACCATGCTTTGAAACTCGTTGGTGTGCTGAGATATAGAGCTTCCACTTTGTAGTCAAAGATTCATCAGTTGCTTCAACAAGAGAATCTTATTCTGAGTGGTCTTTTAATGGTATCTATTTTACAACTTCATCTAAATTTCTTACGCGCCAATCTCTTGTGAAAAATGGTGATAGACGTTGTGATCAATCCATTGGTGAATTTGACTAATCGTCTTCTTGTTCAGCTGCTTCCAATCCACTTTCTTGGTGGTATCGGGGTTAACTCCCTTATTCTCAATGGGAACAAAAATATTTTCTACATTGAGTATATTTTCCATCCAAGACTTCCAAATGGAGTAGTTCGAAGAAGTAAACATGATCATGCCTCTTTTGGATGGTCCCTCCATTGAATTTAAATTATATAAAAATTGATTCAAATTATAGGAAAATGGAGCTCCCTGTTGCATCTAAAACGGTCAAAAAATGGTGGAATTGACTCCTAGATTGTCGAAATGAGACACTGATTGATCAAGATATGACCAAATTAGTGTCAATGGGCGAGATCATCCGATGATGTTGTGATGATGTGGCACTGATATGGCGTGCCAGAGCATCTGTCGGAATCTCATCAAAAACGTCTCCAGTGTCAGAATAGTACATTCTTCTCCAACAAGGGGGTATTGTAGCACTTGGAATTTGACCAAACTTTGACCGAGCCTAGGGAGCTCATTTTAGTTCCATTTTCAATGTTGTTTGCGCCATTGGAATTTCCTTGAGACGTACTTTCAGAATATGCCTTCAAAACATGATATCAGACAACTTAAAATTTTTGGTCAACAAAAAAATTCCACCGCTCGCCATCGTTTCACCGGAACACCCTTTGATAACACAGTTGTGATTCTATAATCATGAATAGAGAATAACAGAGGAATAAAATGAGAAGAAAATAAGCTTTATTTCATAAATAACAAAGCATACAAAACTTCCACTCCACACCAGTATCTCATTCACATGGAACTCAAGGTTCTCCCAAAAGAGAGCTCTCTTGGATCAAAAAATGATGAATGAAGGAATCTCTCATGGACCTCCTTAAATAGCCATGGTGGGGGTGTCAAGTTTGACACAACTCCCCCACCAATATCCACCATACCATAGACTTAATATATGGTAATGAGTGTGGCTCGAGTGGAGTGAGACATGTGCAGTTCTGATGAGACTCATTTGGTTTGGCACTCTAGGTGTGGTATAAGGTGATAGAGATGGTGGGTAGTGCGCCATCATTTGTTTAAGGGTATGAACCTTGTTATTGATGGGATTTTTTGAAAAAGTCATGGTTTATGTTTCCCTAGGTCGAAGATGGGCAGTAATTAGTGTTTTGTATTAGTGCTCAGGTTTAGTGGGATGGCCACACCGGTCCTTGCATTCAGCGGTGGATAGAGTGTGGGACTTCATTTTAATTATGGTTCCTTGAGGCGAAGATGGATGCACTCCCATGCAGGTGAGTGTTATATCAATTGTTTGTGTATGAAACTAATGCTAAAATGGTCGATGATGTATGAGACCAGACTTTTTATAGCCATGATGACAATTAGATGTCGGTATGCAAGTAAATCCAATTCTATTTGGGTTCCCTAGAGAATACCATATGTGAATTCTGGTGCGGTACTGGATATTGTCTGACTATTGGCATTGGGCTTGGGATAAGTTTTAGCTGATTCGAGAGGTTGTGTTTTTAGTTTAGACATCAAGAATATGTGATTGTGGGATCGCGCGCGCGTGTGTGTAGTTGAGATAGGGGCACCACTAAGTTTGGAAGATGATATATTTATTTTTCATACATGTTTTAAGGGGAATTTCTATGCGTTTATATTGGGTTTTGAAGGATTTAATTGATATGCACTGATATAATTGGTTTTCATGTTTTTATGGCCAGACCATCATTATTGTGAAATTGGTAATAACATGAAGGATTCCATGACATTGTAGCAGTGTGGCATGACACTAGAATTTTGATGCTGGATTGAACATGTAGCAGAACTGCATATATTGGAAGATTCAGATTTGCATCGTAAAATAATTTCACACCGTAATATTGAAAAAGGCAGAGTTACGTTGAGAATCACATCACCTATTCTTTCTCTAAAGGATTGTTTCACAACTTGTTTTATGTATTGTTAAAAGACTGCATAAAAGGTATTAATGTCATAAAAACAACTTAAGGAACCAATTTTTCGAGGTTGGGGACTTAGGAAGATGGAGCCGCAACATTCATGATGTTAAACTTCCATTCACGATGTAAACCTGGAGTCTATAGTAAATCTAAAGATCATATATTTTTTATTTATATGGGATTTTAATGGAAAATTTGGGGGGAGGGGTTTTTCTTAATGGGTTTAAGTTTGAAATAATTCAGGAAATGGGTTGCTGAAACGCCACTTCAAGTGACGCTTAAATGGCGCTTGGGCCTTTTTTTTCTTTATCCCCTCTCCCACCCCCACACACTATTATATATATTTATAATTAATATATAATTATAATATAATTATAAATATAATTATATATATTTATTTACATATAAATAATAAATAAATTTATATTTATAAATGTGTATTTAAGATTATATTTATAAATACATAAATAAGTATTTACAATAATAAAAAACTATATATAATATAAATTTATTTAAATATAAATAAATCTAAGGAATTGTCATTATGTATTAATAAATATAATTTTAAATATATAATTATCAATAAGAATCTAATTATATAAATATGTATTTAAAATTATAAATAAATACTTATAATTATATATTTATTTATAAATTATTAATAAATAAATACTTATATATTGATAATTAACACTTATTAATTATTTATACTTATTAATTATTTATACTTATTAATTATACTTATTAATAAGTATAAAATAACAAAGCGCCACTTGAAGTGGTGCTTTGTGTTTGTGTTTTCTTTGGCCAATTTTGTGTATGTTTTATTTATATATTTAAATAAAAAAATATATTTGTAATTATATAATTTTAAACCTATCTTTATAGATAAATATTTATAATTATATAAATATAAATATATTTACAAATACATAATTTTGGAAATATTGTTACATATATATTTAAAATTTCTTTATAAATATATTTAATATTCATATGTAAATATATATATATATATATAATTATATTGTATTTATATTTATACTTATATATTTATAATTATATATTTTTACATATATATATATATAATTTTAAATATATAATTACTAATCTATATTTATATAGTTATAAGTATTTATTTATAAAAAAATTTGAAATATTGTTAAACCTATAATAAATTGTTAATAACAACAGTATTATTTGAAAGCTTATAAATTTGAAATATTTTTAAACATATAATAAATAGTTAAAAATAAAAAGAATTTCATAAACAATATTGACTAAAAAAAATTATAAGCTTTCAAATCCACCTACATGAAACTTAAAAATGTTTCAAGTAAGTGTTTTTGAACGATTTTAAAATATATACTATAAGAGCAATATAAATGAAACTTAAAACAGGGATTAAACATAAAATAAATAGTTGAAAATAAAAAGAATTTTGTAAACAATGTTGATAAAAAAATTATAAACTTTCACAGCCACCTACTTGTAACTTAAAAATGTTTCAAGTATGTGACTTTGAAAGCCTATAAAATATAAACTATATGACCAATATAAATGAAACTTAAAACATGGATTAAACATACAACAAATAGATGAAAATAAAAGGAATTTCGTAAACAATATTCATCAAAAAGAATTTATAAGCTTTCCAATCCACCTATCTGAAACTTAAAAATGTTTCAAGTACGTGACTCTGAAAGAATATAAAATATAAACTATAAGACAAATATAAATGAAACTTAAAATATGGATTAAACATATAATATATATTAAAGTAAAAAAGAAATTCATAAACAATGTTGCTCAAAAATAATTTATAAGATTTCAAATCCACCTACTTGAAAGACAAAAATGTTTCAAGAACGTGGCTTCGAAAGACTATAAAATATTAACTAAATATAAATGAAACTTAAAATATGGATTAAGCATATACGAAATATTGAATAATTAATTAGTTAATTAGTAATATATTTAATAATTATATAATTTTTAATTTTCTAATAATTAATATGTTAATTATTAATGTAATTATTAATTATACAATATTTAATTAGTAATATAATTATTAATTATTTTTTTCATTAAAATTATGAATTATTAATGGCTAATTATTAATTATTTAATTACGAATTAGTAATTTACATTTATATATATTTTTAAAAATATATAATTATAAATATAACATGACATCCGAAACATTTACTTGTCATAATAAATATGTTTTTTAATATATACAACATGACATCTGAACCATCAACAACGATTCCCCCCCCCCCCCCGGTACCACAATGCGGTGTCTGAATCTCACGTCCTCTCCGCGTCTGATGTCTGTGTCGCTCTGGTGTCCAAGTTGTGGGTTCCTCCTCTTCTGGTGCTTCTGGTGCCTCCACATGGTGCTGTGTAGAGGACTGACCAAAACCATATGAGGAGGACGGCCCAAAATCATATGGGGTGCCATATGGCTCTGAAACTTCTATAAATGGGAGAAATATGGCACTAAAGAAGACCTCGTAGGGAGAGGGGGCCTCCATAAGCTGTGTGACTGCACTCTGATCGAAGTCCATAATAATCCGCGGAGACAACATCTGTGGTATATAAGCATCTCCCTGTTGTGCAATATCATCAGTCGGCTGGGCCAGATCCTCTCTCTGTGGTGTGGAGGCATCTGCATGAGCCGCTCTCGGATGTCGATGTCATCGCCTCTGCCCCTCCTGATGTGCTCATCTCTGTCATCCAGCTGGCGATGGTGGTGGCGGTGTATCGTCCTCAGCAGGCATAGTAGGGACATTGTCATCCTTAGGAGCTTCAGCTGGAGGATATGGATCGGGATAATCCTGTAGCTCCTCATCAAAAAACTACCACGTATCAACTGGAGATGATCGAGGAGAGCCAACACACCCCAATGAACTACATCCTGCCTAATATATAAATTCTCCTGAGCCTCTGTGGTATGTTCAAGATGACCAATGGCATCTGCCTTCAAATTAAATAACATTCAAATTAATACAAAAAACGAGTTAAACAAAAATAATAACTCTTAGTAAACATATCAACTGTTGAATGACAATCTCCTGACGTGTAAGATGCTTGATGGTGTGACGTCGATACTAGTCTGCATAATCCCCCTGAGCAAATAACTGACTACGTTATGTGGTATATCCAAATGGAAAGATAATAAATTTGTCACGCTTGTCCCACATCGCAATATAAGATGCATGAAATCCCCGCCATTTTGTCGTTTGTCTGTCTATAAGCACAATCGAATATAAATCGGCTGGCTGTCTTGGTGGCATGGGGATATGCTATATGAAACTGAACTGGCGCATGACCCAATCTGGTTAGTGCCACTCAATTATGTGGAAGTGTATGAGTGGCACCACTGTAGCACGATCTCCAACCCTAGCTGTGCAGTAAGGTGGAAGTGAGTCGTAGACATGACTGGTATACAGAGTCCATAAAACCGGAAATGTAAACTCAAAAAAATAAGTCATATATTTGCATGAAAATGTTACTGAGATTATATTGAAATAACTTTAAATAATGATAACAAAACAAATTTGACTATAAAAAGTATTGTTTAACTTACATCAGTTGGCACTGTGGCATCGAATATCTTTCGGAAGATGTGCACACTATGACTCGGAGTATGTGCATACTTCTGAGACTGACTCTACCTGGTTAAAAAAAGATTAATATATGGTAAGTTTATAAAAAAAATAACAAAATTACTAAATAACTGAAAGTAATGACGTAAACATACAATCATTACTGAGGAAATTCCTGAAATAGCTCTACTCCAAGTGATGTGATGGCTCGAGGAGCGATGCGTGTAAAATGCTCTCAGGCCCACATATATACTAACACCATGCAACCTGCAATCTAATGTGAATCTGCCTGACAACTGGTACATAGTGATCTGTACAGATGTGCTAATACAGCGGACCCCCAACTGTATGTAGCTGTTTGATCCAGATCCTCAAGTAATGGGAGGTACATCATGTGTACCAAAGCGGTAGAGTAGTCGACGCACAATACGCCTCCGAGCAGCCGCAAAATGTATGCAAGTGTGAGCTTAATAAGAGTTTCCTCGTCTGCATCATCAGGAATGACATTGAAGTACTGATCAAGCCACCTCATGCGCAATTGTGAACCCTGGAGAACACCTCGTGTGCCAACGACGTCAATGCCTAGTAGCCTTTGAATGACTCCAGCCAAGTCACCATTAATGGCACCCGTAACTGCATGTCCATGGATGGGTAACCCCATCATGTAGGCAACGTCCTCTAAAGTGATGGTCATATCCCCCTCTGGGAGATGAAATGTGTGTGTCTCTGGCTTCCATCTCTAAACTAATGCAGCAATCAAATGATGATCAATGGTCTTGAAGTCGCACATAGCGACTACATAAAATATCGCATGTCTAAGTTATGGAAAAATAGTCGTCGAGGGTGCCTCATGATGGAAATAATGTGCTCTCCGAACAACAAGATGTTTGACAGGTCCTCGCGCCAACACATCGTGTGACACGTGCGTCTCCTGGGAAGATAATAGTGGCTGCTCCATCTGAATTTACAAACATTAAAACATTAATTTCATGTAAGATATGAAATTTATCTTGTAAGGTATGAAATTTATCATATAATGATTGAAAGAAGCAGAAACACATTGTGTAACTTATGTTTTCTCCCGTGTTGGGGTGTTGGGTTGAAGATGTTCAGAGTTTCCTCACTTTTGTTTTGTGGCCATTGTATGTTCATCTTTCATTATAAAAGTCTAATAACATTTTCATTTCATAGTTCAAATGGTTTTGTTTTTTTAGTGTAAACATTTAATTGGTTAGCACTGCATGATTAGCTTTAAACAAACAACACTAACTAAAAAAGGAATCTACCTATATAAGAAACAACAAAAGAAATAACCAAAATATAGAATTTAAATGAACCCGCACACCACGCCGAAATGTTTTCCTATACATGTAGTTTCATTTTTTTGAGTTGGTCTTGTTTTTTTAAAGCTACTCATGTAGTGTTGACAGTTCAACAAAGAATGTCAATTGAAATCATGGTAACATTGATAGTTTGGATTGTTTTTGAATGTATATAATAATTTGTATTTATGTAATTCTATTAACCAATGTTTGAAATGTTTATAATATATAAGTACATTTTATAAAAGTTACCCTATATACAAATAAGACAAATATGATTATAAATGGTCATAATGATAAAGATTATTACATGTACAAAATTTTACAGCAACTGATAGAGAACATGATTCATTTCAACCTTTATATGATTGCCTTATGTGTTTAGGGAAACATGTATTCATATGAACTTCCTAGCGGTGTATGTTGCAACTTCATCCAGTTGGTTGTTCACTAGGCCAATCTATCTCATTCCGAATACAAGTAGACTTTGGTCTCCCTTTAGGTCGAAGTCTAGTGTTGTTTGGTAGAAGTGTAGGTGCGCCATCAGGCAGCCAAATTTTTTGATATTCCCCGATTGGAATCCACGAAGTATTGTAGCAAGAGTTGATGCTCTAAATCTGATCAGATGGATCAACTAACTGCTCTCAAGATACATGTATGTAAGCACATATTGCAATCACATGGCCGCAAGGATATCTCAGTGCTTGAAAGTTTCCACATTCACAGTAACACTTCTCTAGTAAAACAACTCGCACGCGGCCATTACTACAAGCCACAACATCACCGGGCTCAGCATCCTCAAATCGTTACTCTGGATGATTAAATGTAGTTACATAGTAAGTTGCAGCCTCCTGAAGAACCGTATCTAGCTCACACTGGAAATGGTGTCCATAGTGCATCCCTCTATTCAAGCCCTCTTCAGCCTTCTTTCCTCATTCCAGAAAGTACTTTACACTACGATAGAAGGTCTCTTGTACCAAACCTGTAATTTATATTTACAAAATTAGACTAATATTATATTATAATTGTAGCTCTTCTGAGTAACATATAATCAAATATTCATATTTACCTGTGATAGGTAATTTTTGAACTCCCTTGAAAACTCTATTTATATATTCGACAATTTTGGTCATCATATGACCATATCTCCTCCCATCATCATATGCCAATAACCATTTCTACTTTGGAATTAGCATTATGTAATCATACACTTCCGGATTCACTCTGTGAATATCTTGAAGACGCTCCTCCATCCTTTGTTGTTGAGGCTCATATGCTATCAAACAAGAACTCATCTGAATAGATATGAAAATTACTGTGAAAAAAATTAAAATGCAAAAGGATATCCATAAAAAATTTTATGATTGACTTCTTCATCGACTCATTTTTTGAACTTCTTTTGCAAATTGCTGGAAATGTGTCGAATACAATATCGATGATGGGAATAGGGTGGTATCCACATAAGACCCTCAGACTATACCTCCTCCTTGATTGCACGATGTAAATCTTAAAAAAGAAAAATCCCTTCCTCATCTGTAACAAACTCTTGGAGACATGCTAAAAAAAGCTCCATGATGAGAAGTTCTCTTTCTCCACAATTAAAAATGTCAAAGGTAGAGGGGCTCGATTTCCATCTTGTGTAGTGGAAATCAATAAAGTTCTGGTATACTTTCCAAATATAAATGTGCCATAAATCTTTATAAACTGCTTACAATGTCTAAAATCCACCACACATGGTGAAAATGTCCAAAATAATCTATCAAACACAACCATTGAACGATCAACTTGTTTATATTGGTTAATATATTTAGCAGTATGTAACTGATACACCACTTGATTATTGTGGCGAAAAAGCTCCAAAAGTTGTGGTAAGACTTTATAAGAGTCATCCCAATCACCGTACACTTTCACAATAGCCTTTTTTCGTGCCTCCCATGCCTTCTAGTAAGAGATTTGATACCCAAAAAGTTATTTGATTTGCTCCATCACCAGAACAACAGGAATGTATTGACATGCTTTAATCATTTCAACAATAATAGTTGAAACAAACTAAACATCTAATGAATAGTGTTCTTATGACAAGCTTGGGTTCACACAGGTGTGTGGAGTAAATCTAGTGATGTGCCAGCTCTGAAAACTGTTATCAATTCTAGATCACAGATGCATTTGATAGTTCGATTCATATTTGTCACAAAAAATCAAATAGTAAGACCTCTTTGACTATTCTACAACATAAGAGTAATTTCTTTCGATGTGATATTGTTTTCTCACATTTTTCGTTGTTTCTATGCTATCAAACTCTCTACCAATATTCATAACACTATCATTTGACACTCGATTTGTGCCACCAATGATTCCTGGAAATTATGAACTGGGATTAATAACTGACCAATCAAATTCTATCAAGCGATTCATGCCTTCAGTCGACCATGAATCCAATAGTGGATGATGGTTCAATGGTCGATTGAACCTCACATGAGTGGGAACAAACTGTTCTTCCGCATGATCTTCCTCTTCTTCAACTTCATCTCCATCTTCTTCTTCAAAATTGTCATCATCCTCAAAATCATCGACCAATGC
Organism: Viscum album; assembly: GCA_963277665.1. Classification (NCBI taxonomy): domain Eukaryota; kingdom Viridiplantae; phylum Streptophyta; class Magnoliopsida; order Santalales; family Viscaceae; genus Viscum; species Viscum album. The sequence goes on from OY728163.1 coordinate 131,756,416, forward strand.
ATCTAAGGTATGTGGAGGACTATCCATTGAAACTGTGGATGAGTTAAATGATGGAACAACTACTGATGCTAATGGAACATCTTGATTTTTAGGAGAATATGGCATAGTCTCATGACATTGAGATGGTCCAACTTCCAATGTTGATGGAAACTCCATTGTAGCTATAGAGACTGTTTCGCGCAGAATCCGGGGATGACCTCCTGGAAGGGAGATTCAAACGTTCCGATCGGTTTCTAACGGGTTTGTTCGTAGAACCGGAAACATCCAATGATTCCACATCCGTTTGGACCTACTTTCCAAAGGCAGGCGCTCATTAGCTTGTGGGCTAATGAGGCTTGGGAATTTGCATTGGTCGAGAGGATGGGAGGTCGGACTCATCACACCTTTTTGAGGGGAATTATTGTCTACTCCGGGACTCTCTTTATAGATTTAAGTTAAGTTCGGGAATCTTTATTACATTACCAAGTATAAAATGAGCTTTCCTTTAATTTTAACAATCAATGATTAAATATGTAAGAAATTTAGAGAATCTTTTATATGTATTCGAGGTTCTTCATCAATATAGAATCATCTATATTTGTTTAGAGATTCTTGGTCAATGGTATCCTTCAAAACATTTATATAAAAGTCTCTTGGTCATTTTGATGACCAGGCTGGTTTTAAAGCCACTCAGTGGGGCACTTGAAGTTTATCGTCATTCAGAAGGACAGAGATTATTTCAGTGTTGGGATCGAACCCATGAATGGGCTACCTACGTATCCTTTATTTTGAAAAAGGAATCAGAACCCACGTAGTTCGAGGAATGGGATATGATATTTTATGATTGATGGCTCAAAGATGAATGTCATAATTACTTTTACACTCTAAGCTCACGTGAGTCATGCTCGGTGTGAGAAACAAGAGGTATTGGTAAGATTTAGACAAATGTGCCATAAAAGATGCAATCATAAGAATTTGTTTTGGGGCTTATGTATAGATGACTGCCCAGATAGGCGAAGGTTTAGGATTTACTTTTAGGGAGAAAATCCAAGAACAGGGTCCACAAAGTTATATGTGCTTCATGGAGATTTGAATACTCTAATCTTGGGGCTTACTCCTAAGGAGGATGCCCAAGTTAGGAAGGGACTTATGATTGGGTTTTATTCCTGAAAAGGAAACCCAAATCAAAGGAAATTTATGACTGGTTAAGAGAAATTTTAAGAGACTTGGGGCTTACTCTTAAGAAGGATGCCCAAGATTTATGACTAGGACTTATTCCTGAGAAGGAAGCCTAGGTTAGGGGACTTGGGGCTTACTCCTGAAAAGGAAGCCCAAGGTTATGACTGAGTCTTATTCCTGAAAAGGAGACCCAGGTTAGGGATTAAGGTTTGGGGCTTACTCCTGAGGAGGATGCCCAAGATTAAAGGACTTGATTGGGGCTTATTCTTAAGAAAGATGCCCAAGATTTATGACTAGGACTTATTCCTGAGAAGGAAGCCTAGGTTAGGGGACTTGGGGCTTACTCCTGAAAAGGAAGCCCAAGGTTATGACTGAGTCTTATTCCTGAAAAGGAGACCCAGGTTAGGGATTAAGGTTTGGGGCTTACTCCTGAGGAGGATGCCCAAGATTAAAGGACTTGATTGGGGCTTATTCTTGAGAAAGATGCCCAAGATTTATGACTAGGAATTATTCCTGAGAAGGAAGCCTAGGTTAGGAGACTTGGGGCTTACTCCTGAAAAGGAAACCCAAGGTTATGACTTAGCCTTATTCCTGAAAAGGAGACCCAGGTTAGGGATTATGGTTTGGGGCTTACTCCTGAGGAGGATGCCCAAGATTAAAGGACTTGATTGGGGCTTATTCTTGAGAAAGATGCCCAAGATTTATGACTAGGACTTATTCCTGAGAAGGAAGCCTAGGTTAGGAGACTTGGGGCTTACTCCTGAAAAGGAAACCCAAGGTTATGACTGAGTCTTATTCCTGAAAAGGAGACCCAGGTTAGGGATTAAGGTTTGGGGCTTACTCCTGAGGAGGATGCCCAAGATTAAAGGACTTGATTGGGGCTTATTCTTAAGAAAGATGCCCAAATCAAAGGTTTTATAACTGGGGATTATTCCTGAAAAGGAGACCCAGGTTAAGATTCTCTCATCTTAAAGGATGAGGTTGAAATGAATGAACTCTCAATCTTTGGTGACATAAAGATGTTTAAATCACTGGGTGTTGAGAGGTATTTCACAGAATTCCTTTCAGATAAGGATGTCAAATCAAGAAATCATGCCATAAATGGCTTTGAAGAGTATCTTGAAGACTGAATCTTGAATAGGAAGGGTGAAATGGCTTAAGAGGGGTAAAAATGGGCAAGATGGGCACCCAAAAAGACAGGGGCGCGCAAGTCTTGAAGGTCGCGCAAGTCCTGTGGCGGCGCGCAAGTATTGGTCGCGCAAGTATACTTGCGCGACATGAGGGGTACTTGCGCGATTTTCAACCAGTATTGAAATACTTGAGCGATTCTTTATTAAACCCTTTATAATCCTCTTGAAGTTCTTCCAGAGAAGGGACGCGCAAGTTATATTGAAGGAATTAAGTTGGCGCGCAAGTGTTTGATAAGTTTCAACACTTGGTCCTTCCTTCTTCTCTTTAGATCTTCCGTTCTAGGTAAGAGATTACCTTAGAAGTGTTCCGGAAGCTTTGAGAAGAGACTTGGGCGTCGAGAGCTTTGATCCGAGTTTCTGGAAAGAGATCCTCTCGAATGGGGGGCCCATAGGGTCTATTTATAGGCAAAAGAAGACCCTGGGCGGTTACCGGGCGGTTACCGGGCGGTTATCACTTAGGTCGCGCAAGTCACTTGCACGACCATAAGGTGTCGCGCAAGTACTTGCACGACCACTAGGCGGCGCGCAAGTGTACTTGCGCGACCATGAGGGAACTTGCGCGGCCTATGGGTAATGTTCTCCTTGTTCATCCCTTTGTCGATTTTTGATGTTTCTTCAAAGGATGAATCACATTGAGCTCAGATATTCCCCTTTTCCGATCTTTAGATTCTGTGACGAAAGGAGCGTCAACAAAAGTCCCCCCTCAGAGTTGGATCCGGAAAGAAATGAGGATTTGACTCTGAGGAAATTGAATTCATTCAAAGGAAAAGGGGGCGCGCAAGTCTTCAGGGCACAGAAGGCAGCACGCAAGTGTGCTGGAACTTGAATTTTATTCAAAGTTCCTTTGTCTTTTGTGTGGGTAGTTTAAAGTCATGAACACCGGACATAAAGGGGCTAATGTTTAAGGTCGAAATAGCTTTGACCAAAATGGATTAAAAATTGATTCAATTCCTTGACAATTTATCTGAAAACAAATTACCATACTCAAGTATGAGAGAAAATATGTAAACTATGGCTTAAGAATATTTGAATCTGAGGAATGATATGAAAAAATAGCTAAAAGGCATTAGAAGAAGTAGTTTCCAAGAATGAAGTTACTATTATTTAAAAAAACCCGTTAGGGGGTTGAAATATGCAGGGCCACCTATGGGCATTGGCTGCATAGTCAAATAAAATAGCATCTTTTGGCTGACAAGTCTGTTATGTGGACTGTTTATGCAAGGCCACCTATGGGCACGTGCTGCATAGTCAGGCAAAAAGAACTCCCAGAAATTTACTTTCCTAGTGCTAAAAGCTAGTGAAAGTTTATGGAGATTCAAATTTTCTAAAGCATAGAGTTTGTTGTATGGAAAGAGGTACTTGAATATGGAGAAGATATTTCCAAACAAGAATATCAAAGAACTGGATGAATATCACTCCTACGAAGGTCTGACCCAAACGTAGGGAAGAAGAATAAACCATAGACTTGAATACTTTCAGATCATGAAAAAGGATATGGGACAAATATGTTAAGGATGACTATTTTTGCGGATCCCTACATACTGTCGTTTAAGACAAATAAGGACAAAAGAGGCATTCTTCCCAAGAATGAAGTTACTATTATTTAACAAACCCGTTAGGGGGTTGAAAACATGCAGGGCCACCTATGGGCATTGGCTGCATGGTCAAATAAATAGCATCTCTTGGCTGACAAGTCTATTATGTGGACTGTTTATGCAAGGCCACCTATGGGCACGTGCTGCATAGTCAGGAAAAAGAATTCTCAGAAGTTTGACATTTTTGTGACTATAAGTCATGAAAAGGGTTATGAAGATCTGAAAATATTTAAGGTTAGGATTATAATACATAAAGATGGGTATTTTCCAATGTATATAGAGATACATAGGTCAATGAAAACCATAATCATGTTGTGGCTGGGTCCTAAATTGAAACTTGGACTTCACTACGTATCTCATAAGAATGAGAATCAAGCCATATGTAGTTCTTGAAATGCAGTTTAACGTCGTGCAGGACGAAAGTATGAGTGATCTTAGTTTAGGGTCATAGAATTCGGACCATAATAATGAATACACAGTGTGTGTTTTCATGAAGACTTTTCAGCCAAGGGACTGAAAGTGAAATTTGGGGTTAGGCCCAAAAGACTTGGGACTGGATTCGAGGGACACTCGAATGTTCCTACGTATCCCATAAGGATGGGAATCAAGTCCACGTAGTTCTAGATCTACCCTTTGTACAAATTTGGTTCGTACATGTGAAGGTTGAAAAGGGGATTTTAGTGCAATGATGGTTTTAACCTAAGATAAAAAAGTTTAGGTATTACCATGTATGTACGTAGTCTTTTGAAAAAATGAAAACCATGATTAAAAAAAAGAATCAATGTTAATAATGGTTCTTTCTCAAATGAGGAAATCAAAGAATATTGTAGTTTATTGTCGTACCGGACAAAAGTGTTGTATAGTTTAACGTCATATAACAAGGACGAAAGTGAATCAATGTAAAGATATTGATTCCAGGGGTGGTTTCACAAATCATCATCATATGAGATGGTGGTGAACCAATGTGAAGAGATTGTTTTTGGGCTTGAACCTTTGGGAGGTTGCCTACATACCCAGCCTGGAGGGCAAGGATCAAAGTCCGTGTATTTCAATTTAAAGAATGAATCAATGATCAAGTTGTTCTTGTGGACAATGATCTAAAAAATGTTGTTGGGACTTACACATGGTTAGTGGCCCAAAGGGAGTGTTATGGTTGATGTTCGCTCTAAGCTCACGTGAGTCATACTCGGTGTGAGAAACAAGAGGTAATAACAACCTTAACGATGCACAGTTTAATGTCATGTAGGACATATCAAGGACTTTCTGTACAGTTTAGCGTCATGTAGTTAGGACGATGGGGACAATACAGTTTAACGTCATATTGGACGAAAGGGGGATTGTGCAGTTTTAATGTCATGCTGGACTTTTGATGATTATATAGTTTAACGTCTTTCCGGACGTGAGGGACTTTTATACAGTTTAGCGTCATGTAGTTAGGACGTCACAGTTTAACGTCTTGCTGGACATATTTGCAAATAGTTTATGGTCGTATACATGGACCAGGAATGATGCAGTTTAAAGTCATACTGGACTGTTTATGGAACGTTTTCACAGTTTAATGTCGTGTGGGACGAAGTTGCAGTTTAAAGTCATACTGGACCATTGCTGTATAGTTTTAGCGTCATATAGCAAGGACGAACTGATGCTGTACAGTTTAAAGTCATGTAGCTAAGACTAAGGTGAATCAATATGAGGATATCAGTTCTGATCTTTTTACAGTTTATCGTCATGCTGGACGTTGGAAGTGCCACACAGTTTAATGTCATGTTGCTAGGACACAATATAGTTTAATGTCATCTCGGACAAAATATAGGAACTTCTATACAGTTTATTGTCATGTAGGACAAAATCAGGGACTATGCAGTTTAAAGTCTTGCAGTTAGGACTATTGGTGCTGCACAGTTTAATGTCATGTTGCAGGGACATAAGTGCGAATAATTTAAGGTCATATGCATGGACCGTACAGTTTATCGTCATACTGGACGTATTATAGTTTAATGTCATCTCGGACAAAAGTGTAACACAGTTTAATGTCATGTTGGACGAAGTTGTAGTTTAAGGTCATACTGGACCATTTTGTAGTTTAAGGTCATACCGGACCTTGTTGTATGAACCAAATGTAAGAGTCTTGGTTCTGGGAAAAATATTTTGTGTTTATACAAAATACTTCTTCAGAAATCTGGCATTAGTTGGAGTCGTGATGTGTTCTCCATCCATTGAGATCAGAGAATACGCTCCATTGGAGTAGACCTTATGTATTGAATAAGGTCCTTCCCATTTTGGTTCAAGCTTGGGAGGTTTCTTTCCTGGTATCATTGGTGTTCTGAGAACCAATACCAATTCTCCCTGAATGAATGAACGAAGACGAACTTTTTTGTTAAAAGCTCGTGTTATTCGATTCTGATAGATTTCCAAGTGGTGCAAAGTGCACAATCTTTTCTCATCTAACTGTTCCAATTCATTCAACCGCTTTTGGGATTGCTCATCTATTGATAACTGATCACAAATGGCTATTCTGAGTGAGGGCAATTGAACTTCAATTGGCAAGACTGCTTCTGTTCCATATACCAATGAATATGGAGTAGACCGCGTTGCATTGCGAGTGGTAGTCCGATAAGCCCATAAAGCATGATAGAGTTTATCAGGACATGACCTCTTATCTTTATCCACCATCTTTTGCAGTATATTTGAAAGAGTCTTGTTGAAGGCCTCTATCTGGCCATTAGCCGCTGCATGATATCGAGATGAATGGTTGGACTTAATGTTGTATTCTTGATACAATCTCTTTACCTCAGAAGAACAGAAGTTGGTGCCGTTGTCTGTCAATATGGTATGAGGGACACCAAATCTAGTAATGATGTTAGACTTGATGAAGCTAACAATGCATTTAGAACTGACTTCTTTGAGAGGTACTGCCTCTGCCCATTTGGAAAAGAAATCAGTAGCAGTAAGAATGTACTTAAACTGCTTGGCCGTAGCTGAAGGGTAAGGTCCTACCACATCCATTCCCCATGTGGAAAATGGCCATGAGTATTTAGCTGTATGAAGCAACTCTGGAGGTTGATGAATGAAATTGGCATATACTTGGCATGAATGACACTTCTTTGTGAAATTAACACAATCTTGTATCATTGAAGGCTAGAAGTATCCAAGTCTTCGAATTTGATCAGACAATCTATGTCCAGACTGGTGGGCACCACAGACTCCTGCATGCACTTCTTTTATGAAAGCCATTGTCTCTTCACCATCAATACATCTGAAGAGAACTCCATCAAAACCACGTTTGTAGAGAATTTTCTCGAGGTGGTTTGGACCATCATAAAGAGTAAAATTGACCACACGTCGCCGAATTTGTTCTCTCTCGGCTCTATCAGGTGGAAGTGTTCCATTTTGAAGGTATTCCCTGATAGGTGACATCCATCCTGTAGTATGACCATATGGTTCAGGAATGGGACTAATTTCATTAATTTCCTCTGTTCTGACTTGAACATAAGGTGAAATTGCACGACGGTGGGCAATACCGATGGTTGTTTCGTCCCGATTTGGATCTGCTAAAGCTGTGGCTATATTAGCCAGTGCATCAGCTTGAGCATTTTGTGATCTTGGGACATAAGAAAATGTCGGTTCTGAAGGGAATTCCGACATTAACTCTCTGACGTAATCATACAAAGGGATTAATTCTTCTTTTCTGATGGCATAATCCCCATTGACTTGTTTGATTACCAGGTCTGAATCACCTTTCACCTTTAAGTGATTCACTTGTGCTTGAAGCGCTAACTCCAAGCCTGCAATGAGAGCTTGGTATTCAGCTTCATTATTGGTACCACCTTCCCACAACAAAAAGGAATAAGGTAACACTTCCTTATCTGGAGAAATGAGCACAATTCCTAAACCAACTTTGTTGAATTTAGGATTTTCCATTTTCTTCCCTGTTGGACTTCTAGAAGCACCATCAAAATACATTTCTCATGTTTGAGGATTCTCTTGAATAGAAAAAACTTCCTCATCAGGGAGTTCGATATCTGAATACGTGTCTTCCACTGAAGGGTGTTCAGCCAGGAAATCAGCCAGAGCTTGGCCCTTAATTGCCTTTTGAGACACATACTGGATGTCGAACTGCTGTAGAATAACCGCCCACCTTGCCAGACGTCCTGTAAGCATTGGACGACTAAGGATGAATTTGAGTGGATTATTACGAGATACCAATTGGACCTCGTGATGTTGCAGGTAGTGTCTCAGTTTCTGAACTGCAAAGATTAATGCTAGGCAGCACTTTTCAATACTCGAATACCGGGTTTCTGCTTCAAGCATAGTTCTACTGAGATAGTAGAGACTATTTTCATTCCCAGCATCATTCTTTTGAGCGAGAAAGGCACCCAATGATCGCTCTAAAGCTGTCACATAGAGGATAAGAGGTCTACCCTCAACAGGTGGCATGAGTACTGGTGGACTTAAGAGGTATTTCTTGAGAACATCAAATACTTCTTGACATTCTTTAGTCCACTGGTAAGTGACTCCTTTCTTCAATAATTTGGTAAAAGGTAAACTTTTGCCTGCCAAATTGGCGATGAAATGCCGAATATAGGCTAAGTGTCCTTGAAGTCCTCTTAATTCTTTCAAATTCTGAGGAGGTGACATACCAAGGATTGATTTGGTCTTCTCAGGATCGACTTCAATACCATGATGGCGTACAACAAAGCCGAGGAATTTTCCTGAGGTTACCCCAAAAGCACATTTTAAGGGGTTCATCTTCAAATTATGTTGTCGAAGCTTGTGGAATATGATTTCCAAATCAGCCAAGTGATCAAAACGTTGTTTGGATTTAACCACCAAATCATCTACATAGCATTCAACAAATTTCCCTAAAAAAGGTTTGAAGATACGATGCATGGCGCGTTGATATGTTGCACCTGCATTCTTTAAACCAAAGGGCATCACCCGGTAACAAAACACACCTTGAGGAGCTCTGAAGGCTGTATATTCCTCATCTTCTGGGGCCATTCGGATCTGATTATATCCAGAATATCCATCCATGAAAGAAAGTACTTCATAGCCAGCCGTCGCATCAATTAAGAGTTCTATAATCGGAACTGGAAAATCATCTTTGGGACAATACCGATTAAGATCTCTGAAATCGATGCAAACCCTAATTTGTCCGTTCTTTTTCTTTACTGGGACAATATTAGCCAACCACTTGGGATATTGAACTTCTCTGACGAAGTTAGCTTTGATAAGATTATCCACTTCAGCCTCGATTTTGGAAGCATAGGTTGGGTGTGTTCTTCTCGCGGCTTGCTTGAATCCTCGATGTTCTTTTGGCAAACCCAAATGATGGGTGGCAACATCAGGATCAAGGCCAGGCATCTCTGTATAATTCCAAGCAAAAATATCTTTATTTTGCTTTAGAAAAGAAATATACATCTCTTGTTCTTCAAGGGTCATGGCCGCACTAATTAAAGTGGGGCGTGGATCTTTCTCTGTACCCAGATTTACTTCTCTGAGTTCATCCACAGTGGTAGAGATACCCTCTTCAAATGCTGGAGGAGCATCTCTAAGATCTTCCTCTTCCTCTTCATCATGTGTTATTTCTTCCGTTTCTACTTGAAAAGTAGATGAAAAAACGAAATTCTCATGATCATAAGAGATGTCAAAATTTTCACATCTTGAAGAAGAAGCTTCCATTTCCGACCCTATTGATGAAAAAGGGTCTTCTTTGGGAAATAAAGAGGAGATGATGGATTGAGAATCGACATCAACATTCACCTCTGGTGTTGCTATAACTTCTTCTGGCCTGATTAGCGAAGTATAGACTTGTTGGATTTCAGCAGACGAAATGAAAACGTCACCACTTATGCTTTCATCACTGCTTGGTAAGTTACCAATTTCTCCCATGTTGTCTGGCTCGATTGCCGTAATTGACATTATGGATCTTTCCATAAGAGTATTTTGATTTGGGCCTATTTTGTCAATTTGACTGATAGGTAACACATAATCTGTACTCACATGTGAAAATGGATTTATTGGAATTTTTTCCAAACCATATGGAGCATTAACTTTGGTAATTTCCCTCATTGTAGATTTTTCTCTTCCCTTCATGTGATAAAATTCCGCCTCAATGTATTGAGACTCACATGTTTTGAACGGGGCCTTATCACCATATAATGTTCCAACTTGACCATCGAAACAGTATTTGAGACATTGATGGTATGATGACGGAATAGCTGCATGCTGATGTAACCAGGGTCTTCCAAGCAAGATATTGAAAGCTGAGTCTTGATCAACAATCATGAAATCTGAATTGGAAACAAGATCTCCAAACTGAGTTCTGAGCGTAACTTCTCCCAGTGGTTCTTGTTCATTTTTATCATATCCTTGCAACATCATGGTAGAAGGAGATAAATCAGATTTCGTGAGGCCCAATCGATGAAGTGTGCGAATGGGCATGAGGTTGACTCCTGAACCATTGTCAATAAAAGCTCTTCGAACATCTATACCATTGACTTTGCCAGATAGGTACAAAGGTTTTATGTGCTCATGCACAACATCATCTTCATCTTTATCAGTAAAAGATATCACTGCATGGCATTCTGCAGGATTATTCTCTATGTGATAAATTTCAGCTGCAGCAATTTCAGCTTCAAACTCCTGAGGACTTGACAAAGCTTCGATGAGTGCTTCCCGAAGATCTTTTGATAGATTCAAAGCATCCAAAATTGATAATTTGGCTGGTACTTGGGCCAAGTGTTTCAATATATCATACTTTTGATCTAGAGGCCTGTGTTTCCCAATAGGAATATGCGGTTTAGCAGGTATCTTGGAAGCAGATGCTTTGGAAGCTGATGCCTCTTGTATTGAAGTTGGCAACATATTTGGTTTTGGAAAATTAGACTGATTAGATCCATTTACTTGCTGAGAAAAAGAAGATGGAACATTTAATCGGTCTTCCAAAATAACTGTGCCGAAGCTGAGTTGGCCATTGGCAGAAGAACTTGCTTGTTCATTTTGAGCTCGCTGAAGGGCTCTACCACGAGTTTCTGCTGCATATACAGTGTTAGCAGGGGTAGAATTAGAGTAGTGGCTTCGGAAAGATCCACGTCTTCCCCTATATCCTGAACCTCTAGAACTTCCTCGGGTTCCTTTATTTGATACAGGGAATTCAGGCTCATCAAGACTGGAATATGAATCTGTTAATTGAATCATATTAACAGAACCAAAGATCAATTCTTCGTCTGATAAAGACTCTGCCAATTTAGCCTGTTTAGGCTGTGCCGTTTGGTGGGACGGTGCCCGTGGCTTTGAAGTAGAAGGCATGAAATCTGCCAAAGTCAAAGACAATTTAGGCTTTGATACATACTCATCTTCTTCTGATTCCTCTTTCTTCTTTGAATTGCTCTGCCCTTTTGAGGATTTGTCTTTTGATGGAGGCTTTACTGCAGCTTTTGTAGGAGACACAATTGGCTTCTTCAATTGTGTTCGCAAAATGGAATGGGTCCGATTGATTGTCTTTCTGACCATCCAATCATCATATTTTTTCGCAGTTTTGCTTTTGACTTCCTGCCACTCGCCTCCTTCCTCTGGATCTGTAGCGGTAATACACGCTACATGAGCTGAAGAACCCTTCAATTTGACTTGTCCCAAGTCGACCATTTTTTGTAGGAGGTCTTTAAAGACAAAACACTCCTGGATGGGATGTCCCAACATTTGATGAAAGGGACAATAATTGGGACGGTCTTCATCTCCTTCCTTGTTTGGTCTCTTCGGCACTGGTAATTGAACCAAATTATTTTCCAGAGCTGAAATGAAGTAACCAGGAACTTGCTCACTTCGGAAAGAGTATGTTTTACTCTTCATATCCTCAAATTGTTTTCGTCGTTGATCTTTTTGATCATTTGGACGAAACAGCCTTTGTTGTTGGCGTTCAGGAGGTGGAGCCCTTCGAGAAGATGAAGGTTTTGAAGTAGAAATAGGTACAGGTGCCTGTTTAAGCATAACTGTAGCAGTTTCTGCTTTACCCATTCTTCTTCCTGGAGCTGATGGAATTACACGAGATTTAACCTTAGCCTGTAAAAGGGAATCTTCAATCTGTTGAGCGATTGAAGTAAGGTCTCGAAACCCTCCTGTGTATTTCACAGGGATCAATGGCGTGCGTAATTCGTCACGCAAATTTGCCACACAGATTGGCAACAATTCCTCCTGAGGGAGTGATAAACTCAAGGAATACGTTAATCCCTTCCAACGAGCAATGAAATCAGAGACTCTTTCATTCTCCCTTTGCTTGCAGTTTGTAAGATCGAAAACTGTCGTTTTTGGCAAAGTTGAGCTGAACTGAAGAAGGAATTTTTGACGAAGATCCTCCCATCCGATGACTGACCGGGATTTCAAGCTTGTATACCAGACAAAAGCTGGTCCTTGCAAGGTTCGCACGAAGCATCTGAGTTTCACTGCTTCTTGTTGCTCTGGAGTTCCCATCATAGGATCACAACAAGATACGTAATGCGTTAAATGTTGTTCAGGGTCACCTGATCCATTAAAAGTAGGGAAAATAGGGTTTCCAAAACTGGATGGAGGAGAAATTGAATCTACCCATTCAGGGTAAACTTTCTTTTCAGGTTGAACTTGCGCCCGTTTCCCTTCCATAGTTTCTAACCGAGCTGTTAATGACTCAATAGTAGTTATTAACTTTTGAGAAACGTCAGGTTGAACTTGGTTTTGGGTAGGTGCAATGAATGGAGCTTGGACAGCCGTGGAGGTTGGTGCTGCAACTAATGGTAGTGCTGCCAACCGTTGTTGCGTTTGACCCGTAGGATTAGACCTCTATGGGTGTACTGAAAAAGGAGGATATTCCTGATCCATCTCAGTAGTTACAACAAATTCCTTCGGCTGTCGGACTTCAGCATTCTTAAGAAGAAGACTACTCTGAAGTAGTTCTGCATTCAACCTTCTTAATTCTTTCATTTCTTCCTCCTGTTGTGCAAACCTTTGCTCTAATGAGAGCGATTGACCTCCTTCAGAGGAAGGGTGATAAGTAACCTGATTCTTTCCTTTCCCCTTATTGGATCCTTTTCGGAGAGGGGGAAGTGGGTTACTTGAAGGAATACCCAGATTTTGGGTAAGCCTTTGATTACGTGTGTGCACACCTTCTTCATTTAGGTCTGTGTGCGCAACTTCTTGAGTAGGAACCTCTTCATCTGATCCCTCTGATTGAGCCTCATCTGGTGAATCAGCAGCAACGGCAGTGATGACATTAATGGATTCATATTTCATGGAATCCTTTCTATCAGCATTTCTGTGATATTGTCTCCTTTTATGTCCATGATAAGGCATGGCATTCCGTTGACTTGATCCCTCAGGAATTTCTTGGAGAACCGTCACTTGGAGAGAATCTCCTGACATCTTGGCTCTTCGTTCCTCTTGAGGCTTATTCCCTAATCGAGAGAATACTGACTTTCTCTGAGGGAGGGATTGAAGATTTGAAAAAGTCCCCAGTCCGGTGGACTGGGGGTGTTCCTGTTTCTTCTGCTCAACTCCTCGAATCCCATTCGTTGATTCTAAGGGTTGGGTTAGAGAAGTCCCCAGTCTGGCAAGCTGGGGTGTCTCTTGACATGCTATGTCTGAGATCTTTTTAAAATCTCTCTTGATCTTGCGAATCTTAGTTCGGAAATTAGCTGGATGCATTAACCTGTATCCACTTTTATCACCTGGTTCAACAGACCGTTGGATGATTTCCGAAACTTCTGTCATTTGATGACGTGTTTGCTCCAAACGAGAGGCTTGTGCAATATTCTCGCCTGCTTGATGTAGGAGCAATTCAACAACCTATTCTCTATATACTTGATTTTGAGAGGAACTAGTTGAAGCTTGATCGCGAGCAAGATTTTGATTATGAACAAAGCCCATTGACTGTGGCCGGCCATGGGCAATAACATTGCATGAGACCATTTTCGGCGGGCTCTGCTGACCAGAAATCACTGTGAAATGTAGTGCTCCGTGAACACCCCATCCTATGATATGAACATTAGATGGAGCATTGGAAATTAACTGACGCAATCTTCTTAGTGCGCCAAGGCATGAACGTTGAAGGGTTCTCTGTTGCTTTTCAGCCTTCGGATACCGAGAGACTGATAGAGATGCCAAATCAATCTGGCGTTGTAACCCTTCTATTATCTTAAGATGATTTTCATATTCATCGTAAGATAATACCTTCTTCTTTAATTGACAAAGAGTTTTCCATATGTTGAGACGAATATCATGGATTCCATCATCCGTCAACATCTTTGGAATGTCATACTGTGAATCAGCCAAAGGCCAAAACATGACTGGTACTTCACCTTTTGCCAGTTTTTTCCTCATGTTCAGCATTTCCTCTTTATCATTAAATGAAGATTCTTCTACCTGTTTGGACCAGAGTTGGTGTTTCCTTGTTGCTTCATCGGATTCAACAAGATTGGTAGAGGAATCACTATTCATGCTGGAAGATGAATGACCCAGGGAAGGTTCGGAGAATAACCTGAACCCCAAGCTATCTTCTGATGGAGAAAGAGTTTCACCTGCCGATAGTAAAACTTCAGACATGACTGGTTTTACGTTTGCAAGTGCCTCGAGATAGGAGGGCTTTCTCGTCACTACATTGCCTTCTGAAGAATTTTCGAGACAATGTGAATCACTACTGCGGAGAGGACTTTCGCAGCGAAGTTCATCACCATGAGGAGGACCTTCATGATGGGTTACAGCAAAAGATGAGATCTCTTGCTCCTTGGTCTTCTGACCACACAGAGGGTTCCTGTGGTTCTCATCTGAAGAAGAAACTTCAAGATTGACCGAATTTTCATGAAGCAAGTCTTCATGAGGAAGTGTCTGTTGAAGACCTTCGGGATTAATGTTCCTGTTATTGGGAACTGAGGGAGTAGAATCTTGAATTCCGACAGATAAATGTTTGAGGGCTTCAAGAACTCCAGCATCGAGCAAGGCCTTGTTGCAGATTGGCCTTTGATCTCCTGACTGTGTTGGGAGGATCTTTTTCTTAGATGCCTTCTTACTCGCTTTAGAAATCACTTGATGACGAAAGTGATTGCTCTGAGCAGGTGTATGTGCCTGATCAGGAAAGATGGTCAGGTTAGGCTGACGATCATCGCTCAAATCAGGTGTATGTGCCTGACTTGGTTGTCCGTATGATATGGGGGAGTAGGCCCCACAACCCTCTTGGACTGGAACAGATGTGTGTGTCTGTTCCGGAGTGAATTGTTGATGTGTCACTCCACTGCTAGGGATAGATTTATGTGTCTGTCCCTGAGATGATGCTGAAGCTGTTATGATATCCTGGCAAGCATCCAGAATATGAGCAGGAATTTGCTTCTGCTCTTTCACCATTGACAAAATATTTTTGGTGACTTCAGCCGCCGGAACAGGGATATACGTCCATTCCGGGCTTGGAGTAGGTGTATGTGCCTGCTCATGTCCTCCTTTTCCTGTCAGTGAATCCTGACAGTACTCAAGTGTGGAGGTAGAGAGTTTAGTCTGCCTCCTGTTTGTCGTCGGGACTTTCCGACTGACTTCTCCGTGCGCTACCAAGCGATACTGTTGGTAGGCTTGATTAGTATTAGCAGGTGTATGTGCCTGCTGATTACACTTCGCCAAACGCGGTTGACGAGATCCATCATATGTAGTCAGACGAGCCTGCTGACTAACTGCTGATGTATAAGCAGGTGTATGCTCCTGCTTATGGTACTCCACCGGAATTGCCTGGCGGGATCGGCTTGATGCTGCCAGACGAGTCTGCTGGACAGCGGGATTAAAACGGGCAGGTGTGTATGCCTGCTCATTGTTTGCCACCAAGTTAGGTTGGTGGACTTCTCCGGAGATGGCAGGGATGACAACCTGCCTATTGTTAACCGGATTCCGTCTCTGGTGATTCATCTTGCCTGCTCGGGTTCGAGGAACCTGAGCTGAATGCCTGGAGACGGTACCCTCATCATGTTGAGGGCGCACTACCGCACGAGTCTGGCGGCGATTGTTGATGGGAGCCCTTGAGAAGGACTCCTGTCTTTTTGAATTAAGGTCCTGCGGGACCTGCTCATTCACTTCCTCGGAATAAGGGAGTGAATGGAAATTGCGTTCCGGGGATAACGACCCGAAACGGTTGGAGACGGTAGTCAGCACCGTCTGCTTCTTGATTGCTGGTCGCCGTTGTCCGGACGACCAGGTAGAATTGTTAACTTGGAGGGCTTGACGAGCGGCCTCCAGAGTTGGGATAGTACCGTTGCGACGGTACTCTTTAACCAGTGCATTAGAAACACAGCGTTGAAGACGCTGAGTTGGTGATGTCATCCTCAGAGCGGATGACGTTCCAGCAGGAGTAGCAGTATTGGTTTTCACGGCAGCAGACCTCACAGTAGAGGTGTTCCCAGCTGCAGTATTCACAGGGGTGAATTTAAGGAAAGCCATTTTTTGTAGAAGATCTTGAAAAAAGAGTGCATGTTCCATGTAACAGACATAATCAAGATGAATCTGGCTACTGCATCTTTTGGATGATCATATGTCAATGATTGCCTTGTTGTCCCAAAGGGCCTAACAGATAAGAAGAACATCACTTTAACTTGGTTAAGGATTCACGTCGGGTTCACCATTTTTGTTTCGCGCGGAATCCGGGGATAACCTCCTGGACGGGAGATTCAAACGTTCCGATCGGTTTCTAACGGGTTTGTTCGTAGAACCGGAAACATCCAATGATTCCACATCCGTTTGGACCTACTTTCCAAAGGCAGGCGCTCATTAGCTTGTGGGCTAATGAGGCTTGGGAATTTGCATTGGTCGAGAGGATGGGAGGTCGGACTCATCACACCTTTTTGAGGGGAATTATTGTCTACTCCGGGACTCTCTTTATAGATTTAAGTTAAGTTCGTGAATCTTTATTACATTACCAAGTATAAAATGAGCTTTCCTTTAATTTTAACAATCAATGATTAAATATGTAAGAAATTTAGAGAATCTTTTATATGTATTCGAGGTTCTTCATCAATATAGAATCATCTATATTTGTTTAGAGATTCTTGGTTAATGGTATCCTTCAAAACATTTATATAAAAGTCTCTTGGTCATTTTAATGACCAGGCTGGTTTTAAAGCCACTCAGTGGGGCACTTGAAGTTTATCGTCATTCAGAAGGACAGAGATTATTTCAATGTTGGGATCGAACCCATGAATGGGCTACCTACGTATCCTTTGTTTTGAAAAAGGAATCAGAACCCACGTAGTTCGAGGAATGGGATATGATATTTTATGATTGATGGCTCAAAGATGAATGTCATAATTACTTTTACACTCTAAGCTCACGTGAGTCATGCTCGGTGTGAGAAACAAGAGGTATTGGTAAGATTTAGACAAATGTGCCATAAAAGATGCAATCATAAGAATTTGTTTTGGGGCTTATGTATAGATGACTGCCCAGATAGGCGAAGGTTTAGGATTTACTTTTAGGGAGAAAATCCAAGAACAGGGTCCACAAAGTTATATGTGCTTCATGGAGATTTGAATACTCTAATCTTGGGGCTTACTCCTAAGGAGGATGCCCAAGTTAGGAAGGGACTTATGATTGGGTTTTATTCCTGAAAAGGAAACCCAAATCAAAGGAAATTTATGACTGGTTAAGAGAAATTTTAAGAGACTTGGGGCTTACTCTTAAGAAGGATGCCCAAGATTTATGACTAGGACTTATTCCTGAGAAGGAAGCCTAGGTTAGGGGACTTGGGGCTTACTCCTGAAAAGGAAGCCCAAGGTTATGACTGAGTCTTATTCCTGAAAAGGAGACCCAGGTTAGGGATTAAGGTTTGGGGCTTACTCCTGAGGAGGATGCCCAAGATTAAAGGACTTGATTGGGGCTTATTCTTAAGAAAGATGCCCAAGATTTATGACTAGGACTTATTCCTGAGAAGGAAGCCTAGGTTAGGGTACTTGGGGCTTACTCCTGAAAAGGAAGCCCAAGGTTATGACTGAGTCTTATTCCTGAAAAGGAGACCCAGGTTAGGGATTAAGGTTTGGGGCTTACTCCTGAGGAGGATGCCCAAGATTAAAGGACTTGATTGGGGCTTATTCTTGAGAAAGATGCCCAAGATTTATGACTAGGACTTATTCCTGAGAAGGAAGCCTAGGTTAGGAGACTTGGGGCTTACTCCTGAAAAGGAAACCCAAGGTTATGACTGAGTCTTATTCCTGAAAAGGAGACCCAGGTTAGGGATTAAGGTTTGGGGCTTACTCCTGAGGAGGATTCCCAAGATTAAAGGACTTGATTGGGGGTTATTCTTGAGAAAGATGCCCAAGATTTATGACTAGGACTTATTCCTGAGAAGGAATCCTAGGTTAGGAGACTTGGGGCTTACTCCTGAAAAGGAAACCCAAGGTTATGACTGAGTCTTATTCCTGAAAAGGAGACCCAGGTTAGGGATTAAGGTTTGGGGCTTACTCCTGAGGAGGATGCCCAAGATTAAAGGACTTGATTGGGGCTTATTCTTAAGAAAGATGCCCAAATCAAAGGTTTTATAACTGGGGATTATTCCTGAAAAGGAGACCCAGGTTAAGATTCTCTCATCTTAAAGGATGAGGTTGAAATGAATGAACTCTCAATCTTTGGTGACATAAAGATGTTTAAATCACTGGGTGTTGAGAGGTATTTCACAGAATTCCTTTCAGATAAGGATGTCAAATCAAGAAATCATGCCATAAATGGCTTTGAAGAGTATCTTGAAGACTGAATCTTGAATAGGAAGGGTGAAATGGCTTAAGAGGGGTAAAAATGGGCAATATGGGCACCAAAAAAGACAGGGGCGCGCAAGTCTTGAAGGTCGCGCAAGTCCTGTGGCGGTGCGCAAGTATTGGTCGTGCAAGTATACTTGCGCGACATGAGGGGTACTTGCGCGATTTTTAACCAGTATTGAAATACTTGAGCGATTATTTATTAAACCCTTTATAATCCTATTGAAGTTCTTCCAGAGAAGGGACGCGCAAGTTATATTGAAGGAATTAAGTTGGCGCGCAAGTGTTTGATAAGTTTCAACACTTGGGCCTTCCTTCTTCTCTTTAGATCTTCCGTTCTAGGTAAGAGATTACCTTAGAAGTGTTCCGGAAGCTTTGAGAAGAGACTTGGGCGTCGGGAGCTTTGATCCGAGTTTCTGGAAAGAGATCCTCTCGAATGGGGGGCCCATAGGGTCTATTTATAGGCAAAAGAAGACCCTGGGCGGTTACCGGGCGGTTACCGGGCGGTTATCACTTAGGTCGCGCAAGTCACTTGCACGACCATAAGGTGTCGCGCAAGTACTTGCACGACCACTAGGCGGCGCGCAAGTGTACTTGCGCGACCATGAGGGAACTTGCGCGGCCTATGGGTAATGTTCTCCTTGTTCATCCCTTTGTCGATTTTTGATGTTTCTTCAAAGGATGAATCACATTGAGCTCAGATATTCCCCTTTTCCGATCTTTAGATTCTGTGACGAAAGGAGCGTCAACAGAGACATACAACTCTATCATTTTATTCTTAGGTAGATACTTAACCAATGAAAGTATATATTCCCAATCTTCATCATCATTTACCAGATAGGACACATGCCAAAACCTATCTATATATTGAATATGTATGAATTTGATGGACTCTATCAGTTGATTCCCCACCAGTTTTAACTTTCGATGAATTTTCCTTTGCACAGCTTCCAAAGTAGTATATCCTCTAAGCATAACAACAGCTTCTGGATGTATATTATAACTACATCCTTTTTCTATCTCCACTATTTGACCATTGCAATAAATATAGGAATCCATCTTTTTTATCTAAAATAAACCATCATTATAAATTAAATCTGATTAGAGAATCAAATTATGTATACATGCTTCAAGTAATTTAGGTTAGAATCATAATCCCTCCACCAAATCAATATGTTCAAACCATATTGATGTGTAACACTTTACACAACCCACAACTTTGTGTTACTTACCAAAAAATAGAATTCAAACATATTCATACATATCCACATACATTATATGCATGAGATACATGAACAAGTCATGTAAAAGCATATAGTTATATGAAATTGAAAAACTCCACATGAGTAAGCCTGGAACAACTGATAGCCAACCCCATTCACTTTCTTGGACAAGTCAAGCCTCTAGGAAAGTAGGTAGTCCGACCCAATGCCCATTTACCCGGGGATACTTTACTCAAGAGATCATTCATTTCATGACAAATATAACACTTAATATGAAAAAAAAATATTCAACTACTAAATTAAAGTTCATAACTTCAATTACAAATTGAGGTCAAGGTAGATGACAAAATAAATTCATTTTCATACCAAAAATGTAATGCAAGGGTATATTCTAAAAGCAATCTATAACTACATCGCTAATTAATATAACTACTTCGCTAATTAATATAACTACTTCACTAATTAATATTACTACTTTGCTAATTAATATTACTACTTTGATAATTAATATAACTACTTCGCTAATTAATTACCTAGTTAGATTTAAGTAATTGGCTAGTTAGATTTAAGTAATTTCCTAATTATATTTAAGTAATTTCCTAATTATAATTAAGTAATTCCCTAATTATAATTAATTAATTGCCTAATTAGAATTAATTAATTTTCTAATGACATTTAATTAATTCCCTAATGACATTTAATTAATTGTCTACTCACATATAATTAATTTCCTAATCACATTTAATTAATTCCCTAATCACATTTAATTAATTCCCTAATCACATTTAATTAATTCCCTAATCACATTTAATTATGTGCCTAATCACATTTAATTAAGTGCCTAATCACATTTAATTAAGTGCCTAATCATAATCAATTAAGTTCCAAATCATAATTAATTTGTTGCCTAATCACAATTAATTAAGTGCCTAATCACAGTAAATTAAGTGCCTAATCACAGTTAATTGAGTGCATAAAACCAGTTAATTAAGTACCTAATCATAGTTAATTAAGTGCCTAATCACACTTAATTAAGTGCCTAATCCCACTTAATTAAGTGCATAATCACAGTTAATTAAGTGCCTAATCACATTTAATTAAGTGCCTAATCACATTTAATTAGTTTCCTAAACACATTTAATTAGTTTCCTAATGATAATTAATTAAGTGTCTAATGATAATTAATTATGTGCCTAACAATAGTTAATTAATTGCTTAATGATAATTAATTAATTTATTAACCATAATTAATTAATTTCTTGATGATAATTAATTAATTGCTTAACGATAATTAGATTTATGTAATTACCTAATTAGATTTAAGTAATTACCTAATTAGATTTAAGTAATTACCTAATTATAATTAAGTAATTCTTTAATTAGAATTAATTAATTACCTAATCACATTTAATTAATTTCATAATGACATTTAATTAATTCACTAATCACATTTATTTAATTCCCTAATCGCATTTAATTAATTCCCTAATCACATTTAATTAATTCCATAATCACAGTTAATTAAGTGTCTAATCACACTTAATTAAGTGCCTAATCACAATTAATTAAGTGTCTAATCACGTTTAATTAGTTTCCTAATCACATTTAATTAGTTGTCTAATCATATTTGATTAGTTGCCTAATGAAAATTAATTAGGTGCCTAACAATAATTACTTTAGTGCCTGACAATAATTAATTAAGTGCCTAACAATAATTACTTAAGTGTCTAACAATAATTAATTAATTTCTTAACGATAATTAATTAATTGCTTATAATTAATTAATTACCTACTAATAATTAATTAATTACCATCTTATAATTAATTAATTTCTTAACTACATTTTTAAAAAAACTATTACTAATTCTAAATATAATACAATAATTATAAACTAATTCTATGAATTAAACAAATATTTAAATAAATCAAAATATTAAATAAATTTAAAACAAGGATTACCTCAAATTTGTGGAGAGGTGGCTATGCGGGCAGAGCAACAGAAGCAGAGAGAGAAAATCAAAGTAGATTGAGAGTGAGGAAAGGGGTGGGAAGTATGGGAAGTGGGAGAAGTGGGGGATAAAAAGTATGGGAAGTGGGGGGAGCAAATTTATAGGGCTGGGGAACTTTCAGCACCACTTGAAGTGGCGCCTGGAGAGTAAATGGAAAACGATCATTGCCACTTCAAGTGGCGTTGATCATCTCTCCTTTACACAATCAGCGCCACTTGAAGTGGCGCTATGCATACCGGAAATGGTCAAGTGCAACTTCAAGTGGCGCTTTGACTCATTTTCTTAATAATCTTCACCCTACACCCATTTTAATAAAAAAAACTATACACCCAAATTACCAGATTTTAATCCTGGTTTTACCATGGATCATGAATTTTTCTATGGAATCCATTATAAGGGGGGTCAGGCCTTCAAGGAAAGGATTGTTCGGCCACCATTGGGGAGATTCTGCTAGGGTTCTAACCAAGGGTTCTAGATAGGTTTTTCTTTCCGATTTTTCCTATTTTTAATTTTTATATAAACATAGATAATTCATTGTTTATTTTTTGTTTATTTCCTTCATTCTATTTCAACTTGTTACGGGGAGTGCCCCTGTATGAGAGGTAGTCCCCATGGAATAGCCTAGATCTATTTGGGTTTTTTGGTTAGTTAATGTCCAAAATTCATATTCTTTCTTCATTTAGAGTTTAATACATGCAAAATGATAAATGTAAACTATGTTTGAGTTGCAATTTCATAACACTAAATGAAATATTCAAATGAATTCAATGTAAGAGTTGGTTTCCTAGAACCATCTGGTTGTACTTTGATTACATGGAAATTTAATATATTTAAATATTAAACATCTTATTACATATTGTTTATTGTTCTGCATGACTATGTTGTAATAATTTCCTAGAGTATTTGTTGCATTGATAAAGTCATGGTAGTTCCCCTCTATGATGAGAACCTTGAAATGCTATAACAATATTCTTAAATTTAGTTCTATGGTCGGATGGAATACTATGATGAGACACATAGCTTGCAGACCGTTAGGTGTGAGTACTCACAAGTAGATGAGACTTCCTCTCATGAAGTTCACACTTGGTAATCTCCAAGACAGGAGATTATGAGAACAGACCCGCTAGTAGGAATTATGCATGTTTTGGTGTCATAGGATATTTATATTTGTGAGCGTGTGTAATGATCCTTAGACTTTAATATTATCATTAATACGTGTCATGACTTGCGCACTTTGAGTTACTGATGAAAACTCTCATACAGACAGTTGGTGGGAAGTAGGGTATGTTGGGTGCGTGACGAGTGACATGTTATTAATGGATAAGTAGATGAAGGATTTTTCACTTCTATTTATGGAAGTTGATATCCCGACCCTTTGATTGAAATAGAACCATCGTGTGAAATTCCATGTCCATGGTGTAATGAAAAGTTTAATTTAGGTAATTAAAGAAAGGTGTATTAAGCAAAAAGGTTGATGACATTATCCTGAAACCTGTTTGATGAGATATTGAGACAAATGGATTATATTACACAATGAGTGTTCATATGTAGATGTCATTGTTGTGACTTTAAGTTCTTTCTCTTGGGTGCATTGACCTGTTTCTAGACAGTACTCTTGTATTTTAGGCAAGCCTCCCTGATGCCAATGAGAAAGAATCCTAGAGGGTCACACACTAAGTGTTTCTAGTGGTCTCGGTTAAATTATATTTGAATTTAATTAATAAATATTATTCTCAAGACAATAGAATAATTTTATTCAAGTTAAAATTATTGTATAAATTAAATAAATATTTATTCACCGGATTGTGGGTAAAATTTATTTATTTATTTTATTGATGTTTTAATAAATATTTATTTACTAGTTTGTAAATAAAATATTTATTTAAGATAATAAATTATTTATTTATTTGTTCGGGTGTTCAATAAATGGAAGTGGAGTTCAAGAGGACCATCGTCGGTCCAGTAGTAAAATAATTATTTGCAAGATGATAAATAATTATTTAACTAGTTGGAAAAAATTAAAATAATGTTGTTATTATTTTAGGATGTGGAATTTTATTTATAATTCAGTTTTGTTGAAGTTGGCACACCATAAATAATGACGCGGTGTTATTATTAATAGTATGGGTTTTCTCTAAAGTTATAAATGTATTTAATTGTAGTTACACAACTAAATATTATAACTGAAGCCTCATGTCAATAAATATAAAAATACGTCTATTGTGACATGTACCGAACCGCACGCCCGGTGAATTAAGAATTATTGAGCTAAAAAATTTCTCTCTAGAATCCTCTTTTCGCCCCTCTCAAGAACGAGTGATGTTCTTTAATTCCGAAGAACAAGCGATCAAGAACGACTGACACAAGACACTCATTTTGTCGTGCTAGAACCCGGAGAATGAGTGGTGTCGATCATGTTCCATCGGAGCACGTGTGGATCAATGCTAG
The DNA here is from genome assembly GCA_963277665.1 of Viscum album. Lineage (NCBI taxonomy): Eukaryota > Viridiplantae > Streptophyta > Magnoliopsida > Santalales > Viscaceae > Viscum > Viscum album. The sequence continues at coordinate 131,780,783 of OY728163.1, forward strand.
AGGGATTCTAGTTTGGATCTTTTCAAGCACAAAAAAATAATTCAGAAGGGTCATTCCGGACAATCATCATCATTAATGAAGAAAATACCAAAGATATAGGTATTATTTTCTTTATGAAATTAATTAAATTAATTATAAACATGATGTGCAAGATATTCTCTAAAGTTTTCAGGCCTCTTCCTTCTTTATCTAAATCTTTTATTTTATTATGTGGAGACTGATGTTCATCGTCATATTGATCCTGGAATAATCATTGATCATGGTAAAAATCAAATTTGAGTTCCGTCTCAACCACACTTCCATTACGCCCAGAACCTTCAATTGGTATCAGAGTGGTTACATCAAAGTTTATAATTATTTAAATATTTCGTTGATGATTTATGAATTTAATAATTTAGTTGTTTCAGTTCAAGTTAATCATTCTCAAAATATGAATATTGAGATCTATTCCTCCTCTTTCATTTCTCGTTCACTTTACTAGAATGATCTTTTATTTTAATTTTGATTAAAATAAAACAGAGGATCTCATCTAGAGGTGCCAAAGGTTCCTTTCCGTACAACACAAGAACACACGACATGTATTCAGCAGTACACATCATGTAGCCAAGGTTTAGTGCACCGAGTCTAGTCTGCCAAACCAATTCGTGTCATTAGAGTTTTTCTAAGCCCTAATGACTCTGTGTGTTGACCAGGAATAGGTGGTGTGCGGTTTCTAGATTACACGTCATGTGGCCCACTAGACATGACGTGTAGTCCCTTCGGGTTAGGGTTGGACCGGGTACCCCGTACACGGCTTGCCCAGCTGGAGACCGTGTAACAAGGAACTATATGAAATGTGTCCTACTGGACATGTTTTGTACTCCGAATATTTCTGAAGTACACTCACATGTTGTTTCCTCAGGCGTGTACTTCGGATGGATGGTGAAAAATAGTACATGTTGTGTAGTTGGAACTACATGTCATGTACTCATCCAAATTATACAGATTTATACAGATTTATTATTATATTATACAAACCCTTGATATGTGTACCATCGTGTTGTCATAAAGATGAGGCACAACACGTGATAGGTGTTTTATATATATGTGTTTAATTTAACATCTGCGTAATGTTCATTTCTACTCATTAGGTAGTTATGAATAGGAATTCACCAGGTTGCCTCCAAGGAACAAGTTACGTACAAAGATAATTTTAAATGAATTTATTTGTTTAAAGTTATGATGTATGAGAATCTCAAGGAAATTTGTAAAATAGTTTAAGATAAAAGGATTGATTAATTAAAGATGATAATTAATTGATTCGAGCATGATTTGTCTTAAATAAGAATGATTAAAGAATTTAATGCTAGTTTTATTTATGCGTAAATATCGTTGCATGTGTGGATGATCATGAGCTAGACTAAGGCCTTTGTATGCGGATGGTTTCTTTTAATTTATTTATTTAAACTAAATTTGTTGGCCCGTGATCCTTCTTGTTATTAATATGTAGGGTCTTCGTGACCAAGGTTTCTTTTATGTAAAACCCCTTTTTACCCTTTACCGACATGTGAGATAAAAAAGGGGCATATGAAATGGATGGAACTCCCAATCTACTGGATGAGGTTCAAGCTAGAGCTAAGACGAAACCAATCCTATCAGATATAAAGGTGGATAGGTGGAAGGTTGTACACATAAACCCAAAGGGTTCAAGGTGTTTCTCCCCTAGGTCAGGGTTAGTTTATCAACCGCTAGATAAACTAACCATTAGAAAATCTCATGATCATTCCCTTTTATTTATTAAATTTTTGTTAGATGCAAGTTTTATCATTATGGATGTGTTATCACAATCACATAATTAAAGAATTAAACAATCTTGCAAGATGAAACAATAATAAACCAGGCTTATGCCTAAATATTATCAAGATATGGTTAATCGCTTAAGTAAGTTCCAATTAATATCCACAATCATGTGATAATGATAATAATCAACTCACGCATAAGTGATAAAAATCCGTCAAAAAACATATTAAGTCATACCAAGCCGTCTGTTACTTGATTAAGAGAAAAACTTAATAAAACTATGTGTTTGACCAACCCTTGTTGGGACACTTACTTTTATATAGGAAGCCCTTATGAAAGGTTTTGGGTTGACTTAACCATATTACATCAAGAGAAGTAGTTGTAACACCCCAAGAATTTAAAAATAGATTTATTATTGAATGCATGAAACACTGAGTCTCTACAAAACACCACTTTGTTATAACCTAGTCAAGAAAACATAATTTATCCACCTCTATGATTTTAATTTTGAAAAAATGACATACACGGTTGTGTTCAGTAATATATTTATAGTCTGATAAGACCAACTTAATTTTTGGTGAATAGTAACATACCCTTATGAATAGGGACATACCCTTATGAATAGTAATGAATATTAAATCATATAAAAAATAGAAAATTCAATCATGAATGTATAAATACAATTTTGACATCTTAAAAGTGAAAAAATGATCATAGTATAAGTATTGGTATTTTTGTATGGCATAAATATTTAAATTACAATTTTCTGATTAATTTAATAATTTAAAATGGAACTGTATTTCCATAAAATGTAATAATTTTTTTTTACTTTATTGTCTTATTATTATAATATAATTTTAGAGGACCTTGATTAGTTTTCCAATGTCTTATAAAACGAGTTATAGTTTTAAAGTGGTTTTTTTGGAATAAATTATGATTTTATTTAAAAATTAAATTAAAAATACTTAGAAAATTGTTTTCAAAAAATGAATTTCATTTTTGGATTCTACACATTGAAAAATGGTTAGGGTGAATTTTTTGGATTTTTCTAAAATACTTGAATTTTTCGTGAATAATAAAAATACCCTTTTGAGTTTTCGGTAGTTTAATGACATCATAATGAAATAATAATTAAAATAAAAGTCTGGTAGACTTTTTTACAGTAAAATATTACATGAAGTGTCCCAAGTGGCTTAAAATATGGAAAAATACCATGGGAAATCCCATGGTTTTTCAAAAACCTCTAATGAGGTGTCCCTTTGAAATTATTAAAAAACTCCCTTTCTTTTTCTATAAATACCCACTCATCCATTCGTTTTCTTTCATTCCAAATCCATCATACTCTAGGATCTGGTGGTTTTACCTCCCTAGGAGTCCTCTAAATTTTCCCTTAAGCCCCCAAGGTTCCAACCTTCAAGTTCTAGGAGTTACTCTACAAGGTAAGGAAACCTTTTACCCTCCTCTTCTATTCAACACTTCTTTTATGTTATCTCTTTGAATTTCCATTATCATATGTTTGGGTTTGATAATATGTATTCCTCTTATTGTACTTTTTATTTACATATGATTAGATACCATTTTTCTCTCATTAATTCATTTTATGAAATTTTAACCGACGCTGTTAGGCTGCCGAATTTTCAAAAGGGGTCTCTTAACTTTTCTTTTATTTTCAAGTTCATCTCTTTTCTTTTTCTCTCCTCACCTACTCTACCCAAATGACCTTGATAAATCCATTATAATCTATATAATATAATTATATCATGTGAATGGAAGAACCATCATCAATATTCTTACCCCCCCCCCTTATTTTTATAAACGAAATCAACGTCCATGAGGTTCCAATTTATAACCTTTGTGGACGATGAAGTTTTATTCTTCCATTTCTCCTTCATTACTGGTCATGAAACCATTTTTTATGGTTTAACTATACTATAATATATGTATTATAACCTAATTAATATTCACCATCCAGTATATGTACATAATATTAAATCATATGACCAAACTTGTTCTTAATAATCAAAATACCTCTAAAATAATATAAGTGGGTGTCATTAATATTTCATCTAATGATTCATCCTCATTCCATGTAAACCAAATGATATAAATGACCATTAAATCTTATGGATGTTCATTAATATTATGTAATTTAAATTCTGGATATTTACATCCATTCCACATGAACTCCACTACTTAAGAGCAAGTGAACCGATTATGAAAATAAAGAAAACGAACACTCTGGAACGACTGAATTCAATATAATAACTTATCAATAAGGGAATAAATGAACTAAAAAATCATGATAAAATAAATACACATATAATATGTTATTAATTAAGTTATTAATGAGTATAATTTCATATTCTATGACCTTAAGTTCAAGAGGGGAACACATTCGGACTTAAGGTAAGGGTTTCTTCATCTCACTTCTATTTTTGTGAGATTTTCCATATTCACTAATAATACTTGTGAATGGTGTATGTATACATACCATTGATGTAACATATCATAAATATATTTATTTTCATGATATTAAATGTATCATTTTAATATTATTAATTTGGGGTGATACAAATCATTTGATTACAAAGTTGTAAGGGTTTTCCACCCGAACTTCCATTTCCATTTGGGTTACTTTCATTGTCTAAATCACCTATATAAAATTATTATGTACTATTATGTACTCCTCATAAAAACATTTTGAGTGTTTTATATATGTTTACCAACCAGAATAATTCCATATTTAATGGGTATTTACACTTCTTAAAAGGAACTTTCAAAATTATTTCTGAAATACAAACCCGATTCAAGGGATCTTTTGGAATTATTACCTATTTTCAAGTGTACACCAGAATCTGTTTTAAGACACCATTATTTTTATAAAAAACTAATTTTATCATGAAAAATTATCTTGGGTCATTTTTGGATTTAATAGAACAAATGTGTCTTCCCACTTTAAAATTCTCTTTAATACTTTTCTTAAAATTCTCTAAAATGGTTTAGTTCTAAATAATCTTAAGAACTCTTTTTACATGATTTTACTTCAGTGGGATATCATTTATTCCTAAAATATAATTTCAATGTCCTATTAGTTTATTTTCTAGGATATTCATTTTTACAAACTTATTTCATGGAAAATACAAGGGATTTTTCAAAAGAACTATTATTTCCAAAGTAAAAAAGTATTTTTCTCATCTCTCATTAACTTTTATGAGATATATATCTAGTTCACCACTTATTTCTTTCTTCTAGTGTATGTACTTCCCTTTGGTATATCATATCAGGAGTCTCTTTATTCTCATGATATTATCAGTTATTATGATTTGAATGTTTCAAGGTGGTATGGGACACTTTGGAATGATTAAGGATTATTTCCTCAAGAATTTGTCAATGGTCTCATTTAAAAATCTATTTGTCTATGACAACATCTTTTGTTAAATATTTTACTTCATTGAGGTTTATCTCTTATGATATCATCCACCATGTTTTATTTAATGGTTTGTGATTAGTTTTATAACTTGTGAATTAAGTATTTGATTATTCAACTTGGTATGGGACACATGGAATAAGTGACATTTAATTATTCAAAATGGTACAAGATGCTTTGAATAAAAGACTTACTATAAATATGAGGAATGCATTGGACTTATTAAGTGTTATGTGGGGACCACTATAGCCCCTCGGTGCATTGGTAGGTCTCATGAGACAAACTATGGTCTTGGCACAAGGCCTTGACAAAATGAATATTTGAGGTTTTGGTTATGGTCTTAATCATTTTTAGACTCTTGGTCGAGGCCCTGACGGTATATTTTAGAAAGTCTGGCATATACATTTCCCTCATTATGAAATCATTATGGATAGTTTATGTGGTTATTCGAATAGTATAATACCCATTATTATGTTTTATTATGGAATTATTTATTCAACTCTTATTCCTACCATAATGCGTTCAAGTTTATTTTTAAAGGCCTGTGTTTTAGTTATTCACCATGAATAATGTTTATGTGTATGTTATCTTACATTGTATTGATTAACCCTTACTGAGCATTTGATCTCACCCCTTTCATTTTTTTCCTTCCCCAAGTGAAGAATAAGAGATCATTTATTGAGTTTTCAAGGATGCAGTTTATTAGCTTTTGTTATGTATCGTATTTTTTTTCTTTCAAAATTTAAAATGGTTCCCATGTATGTATATAGTTTCTTCAAAACTAATAAACTGATCGGTCCTTCAGTATTTTATTTCTTATTTATATGCCAATGTATTAAAATAAGGCACCAGCTCTGGGAAACTGTGGTCGGGTCCTTACAGTTGGTATCAAAGGAGGTTTAGTAGAAAACATAGAAACTAGATTTAGAAAATGTTGATTAGGTAATAAATCCCTAAGATAGTCTTTGAGGATAAGAATACAAGAACATCCTAGTATTTTGGTAAGGAATATATTATGTGGATATTTCAAGAAAATACATCCATGTCTGGATACAAATAGGTAGAGGTGGCTCTGGCACAGATGTACCTAGGAGTGAAAGTTCTGACAAGGAGTTTCAGGCTTGACCGGGGTATCCTGGAACATGAAAAGGGCTTTTCTACACTCTAGGTATTGACACTCCTGGGGGATATGCTTAGGATAATTCACATTTTATTTACCCACCAGTATAAAGTATTTATTCCCCCAAAGTAACCAAAGTAGATGGTTCTAGTATTTATGATGTATAAATATATTCTATGTTTTATACCATGTATAGAGTTATAGAGAGTTCATAATTTAATGAGCTACTATATTATATGAAATTGATTAGAAATTCCGCCTAGAAGAAGAAATGAGAACCTCACTAATAAATGTGATGCGAAGAGTAATAAGGATCATATCTCTAATGGTCTTAATCCATCTTTTCAAAAAAAAGATTGTATCCCAAGTATCCTCATCATATAAGGAAATAATATCACGTGTTTACAAGTTATGTAAAGACTTCTCTGAGTCCTACTACTTTAAAGGGATGCAAAAGAATAAGATGATGGTAGAGAGATATAGGGATAAAGTAAAAAAGGGAAATAAGTGTTTTCCCACATGTGATAAATGTGGAAAGAATCACCCTGGTAAATGCTTAAAGGGAATGGGTGTTTTCTATAAGTATAGAGAAAAAGGACACCAAGTTCATGAGTGCAAGGGTAAGAAAATGTTTTTCAATGTACAATGTTTCAACTACAAGAAGATGAGACACTATGCGATTCAATGTCCTAATCATCAAAGGGATATAACCCAAATGAGAATTTTGGATAGTGATCAAGTTATGATGCTACCACAGATGAAGTAGAATGATTAATATTCCTATTCAAGAATCATGTTATTTGAATATTTTTTCAGTATTATACTGGTTGTAAGAATTATGATATTTATAAGGATTGTACTGCAAGACTATTTCATTAAGGATTTGAGGTCATATGGTGAATGGTACAAAGGAAAAGTGATTCAGTCAAAAGTTAAACTTTTTAAAAAACATATGATTGATGGAAATACAAACCTTAATATATATATCTTATGTTGAGATAATGATGAAGAAATGATTGATTTGGATAAGTACTAACAACCTTGGAACTGATTATTGACTTGTCGAGAAGTGGTCTATGCTATCATCACTGGTGTTTATAGAACTTTTGGATTTGAGGAATATATCCAATAACATGTATCTTACTTAAGGAATAGAGAGGAATTCATGTTTTTGATATGGTTTTTATGGTAATTCAATTTATTACCATATTTCAAGAGGATACATGATGATATTATTCACATGTTTGAAATGTGAATTCTAGACATGCTTCTTATTGATTAAGGGTAAATGATAAGTTCATCTTAGAAATTTAGAGGCCTTCATTATAATGTGTTGAATAATTATATTTTTTAATTTTTAACCATTTACGAAATGGTTTAAGTTGATCATTATATGGGTTTTAGAATTTAATGTCACTACATGATAGTTTGGTTATTCTTCCTTGACCATGTTTTTTAATTAGAATGCATTTTTCGTAGTAATTGATGATTTTCTATTTCCTCTTATTAATAGAATATATTAACTATATTCTTGATGTGGTTTTCCCAGAATGGAGTTGTCAAGTATCAGCTATTAACTATCAAAGTTCAAATTCAAATTTTGAGGATGAAATTTTTGTAAAGAGGGAATAATATAACACCCCGAGAATTTACAAATATATTTATTATAGAATGAATGAAACACTGTGTCTCTACAAAACACCACTTTGTTATAACCTGGTCAAGAAAACATAATTTATCCACCTCTATGATTTGAATTATGAAAAACTCACATACACGGTTGCGTTCAGTAAGATATTTAGAGTATGATAATACAAACTTAATTTTTGGTTATGAATAGTGACATACCCTTATGAGTGGTAATGAATAGTAAATAATATAAAAAAATAGAAACTTCACCCATGAATGTATAAATACAATTTAGACATCTTAAAAGTGAAAAAATGGTCATAGTATAAGTATTGGTATTTTTGTATGACATAAATATTTAAAATACAATTTTTTGATTAATTTAATAATTTAAAATGGAAATTTATTTTCATAAAATTTAATCACAAATTGTTTCTTTATTGTATCATGATTGTAATATAATTTTACAGGTCCTTGATTAATTTCTCAAGGTCTTATAAAACAAGTTATAGTTTTAAAGTGGGTTTTTTTAATAAATTATGATTTTATTTAAAAATTAAATTAAAAATATTTAGAAAATTATTTGAAAAAAAATGGATTTCATTTTTGGATTCTACACATCGAAAAATTGTTAGGGTGGATTTTTGGGATTTTCCTAAAATAATTGAATTTTTTGGGAATAGTAAAAATTCAGTTTTGAGTTTTTGGTAGTTTAATGAAATCATAATGACATAATAATTAAAATAAAAGGATAGTAGAATTTTGTAAAGTAACATATGACATGAGGTGTCCCAAGTGGCTAAAACCATGTGTAAATACCTTGGTAAAGCCCATGGTTTTCAAAAAACCACTAATGAGGTGTCCCTGTGAAATTATTAAAAAACTCCCTCACTTTTTCGATAAATACCCACTCATCCATACATTTTATTTCATTAAAAATCCCTAATACTCAAATATATGGTGTTTTTACCTCCCTAGGAGCCCTCTAAATTTCTCCTTAATCCCCCAAGGTCCCAACCTTCAAGTTCTAGGAGTTACTCTACAAGGTAAGGGAACCTTTCACCCTCCTCTTTTATTCAACACTTCTTTTATGTTATCTCTTTGAATTCCCATTATCATATGTTGGATTTTAATATTATTTATTCATCTTAATATAATTTTTATTTACATATGATTATATACCCTTTTTCTCTCATCAATTCATTTTATGAAATTTCAAGCGACGTCGTTAGGCTGCCGAATTTTCATAAGGGATCTCTTAACTTTTCTTTTATTTTCAAGTTCATCTCTTTTCTTTTTATCTCCTCACCTCATCTATAAAAATGACCATGATAACTCCAGTATCATATATATACTTTAATTATATCATGTTAATGTAATAACCATTGTCAATATTCCTACTCCCTCCCTTTCATTTTTATAAACGAAATCAACGTCCATGAAGTTCCAATTTATAACATTCGTGGATGGCGAAGTTTCATACTTCCATTTATCCTTCATTACTGGTCATGAAACCATTTTTATAGTTTTACCATATTATAATATATTTATTATAACCTAATTAATATTCATGAACCAGTATATGTACATAATATTAAATCATATGACCAAACTAGTTCCTAATAATCAAAATACCGCTAAAATAATCAAAGTAAATGTCATTAATATTTCATCTAATGATTCATCTTCATTCCTTGTAAAAAAAATTATATAAATGACCATTAACACTTCTGTAAGTTCATTAATATTATTTAATTATAATTCTTTAGATTTACATCCATTCCACATGAACTCCACTACTTAAGAGGAAGTAAACCTATTATGAAAATAAAGAAAATGAACACTGCGGAATGACAGAATTCAATATAATAACTTATCAATAAGGGAATAAATGAACTAAAAAGAATTATGATAAACTAAATACATGTCTAATATGTTCTGAATTAATTTATTAATGAGTATGATTTCAAATTCCATGACCTTAAGTTCAAAAGGGTAACACATTCGGACTTAAGGTAAGGGTTTCTTCATCTCACTTCCATTTTTTGTGAGATTTTCCATATTCACTATTGATACTTGTGTATGGTGTATGTATAATTCAAATTGATTTAAAATATCAAGAATATATTTATTTTCTTGGTATTAAATATATCATTTTAATATTATTAATTTTTGGTAATACTAATCGTTTGATTACAAAGTTGTAAGGGTTTTCCACCCGAACATCCATTTTCATTCGGGTTACTTTCATTGTCTGAATTCCCTCAATAAAATTCTTATGTATTATTATATAATAATCATAAATTATCTATGATTGTTTTATATATGTTTAAAAACCAGAATAATTATTTATTTTATGGGGAGTTACACATTTTAAAAGGAACTTTCAAAATTATTTCTAAAATACAAACCCGATTCAAGGGATCTTTTCGAATTGTTACCCGTTTTCAAGTGTACACCAGAATATATTTTAAGCCACCATTATTTTTATAAAAAACTCATTTTATCATGAAAAATTATCTTGGATCATTTCTATATTTAATAGAACAAACATGTCTTTCCACTTTAAAATTCTCTTTAATACTTTTCTTAAAATACTCTAAAAATGATTTAGTTCTAAATAATATTAAGAAATATTTTTACATTATTTCAATTCATTTAGACATAATTTATTCCTAAAATATAATTTCAATGTCCTAGTATTTTATTTTCTTGGATATTAATTTTTACAAACTGATTTCATAGAAAATAAAAAGGATTTTCCAAAATAACTATTCTTTCCAAAGTAAAAAGTATTTTTCCCATCTCTCATTAACTTTTATGAGATATATGCCTTTTTCACAACTTATTTCTTTCTTATAGTGTATGTACTACCCTTTGGTATATCATATCAAGAGTCTCCTTATTATCTTGATATTATAATGGATTATTATTTGATTGTTTAAAGGTGGTATGGGACACTTTGGAATGATTAAGGATTATTTCCTCAAGAATTTGTCAATGGTCTCATTTAAAAATATATTTGTATATGTCAACATCATTTGTTTAATCTTTTAGTGAATTGAGTTTTATCTCCTATTATATCATCCACCATGTTTTATTGAATAGTTTATGATTATATTTATAACTTTTGAATTAATTATTTAATTATTCAACATGGTATGGGACACATTGAATAAGTGACATTTAATTATTCAAAGTGGTATGGGACACTTTGAATAAAAGACTTACTATACATATGAGGTATGAATTAGACTTAGTGTCGGGTGGTGCCCTCTATATCCCATCGGTTTATCAGTAGGTCTCATGAGACAAACTATGTTCTTGGCATAAGGCCTTGACAAAATGAATATTTGAGGTTTTGACCAAAGCCTTAATCATTTTTAGACATCTTGGATGAGGCCCTGACGGTATGTTTTAGAAAGTCTGGCATATGCATTTACCTAATTATGAAATTTGTATGAATAGTTCATATGTTTATTAGACTAGTAGAATACCCATGATTGTGTTTTATTATGGAATTATTTATTCATCTCTTATTCCTGCCATAATGTGTTCAAGTTTATTTTTAAAGTCGTGTGTTTTAGATATTCACCATGCCTAATGTTTACGTGTATGTTATCTTCCATTGTATTTCTTAAACCTTATAGATCATTTGAGATCACCCCTTTTATTTGTTTTTTCCTTCCCTAGGTGAATAAGAAGAGATCATTTATTGAGTTTTCAAGGATGCAATTTATTAGCTTTTTTTATGTATCATATTTTGTTTCCTTTCAAAATGTAAAATGGGTTCTATGTATGTATCAAGTTTCTTCTTTACTACTAAACTAATTGATCCTTTAGGATTTTATTCCTTGTTTATATGCCAATTTATTAAAATAAGGGACCATATTCGATCAACCGGGGTGGGGTCCTAACAGTAGCCCTTGCTAGACTTTGTGTAATATTGGAGGTGAGAGTTGAGGAAATCCAAAGTTAGGATTTCAGGATTGTGGAGTCCACTCAACAGATCAAGGAGCTTAAAATTCGTAGTTGGAAAAGACTTGCCTCCCTAAATACCTTCTAATAGATTGACCAACCCTTTTGGGTTTATGCAAAGGGGAATATGGATCCTTGACACTAGAATTTCATGACAACTGGGCATTCTGAGTTCAATGGTGAGGGCCATTGGGACTTGATAAAAAATATGGGATACTTAATAAAAATTTATTATTTATCATAAAATGTAATCAATAAAGTACTAATGACCTACACTTTTAATTGTAGAATAAAAATGACAAGCTCATCAACCACCCTATCCCTGTAGTCAATTTCTGATAAAGACAATATCCTCACTGGCAATAACTTCCAGGAATGGTTTAGACACCTTTGGGTTATCCTATGCCATGAACGGATGTATTACATGTTAGAGTCATCATTACTTGATCTGCCTACCAAAGAGGTGAGTGATGAGTATTTCCTAGTCTATGAGAAAAATATGAACGACGATGTAAACGTTCAATGTTTGATGCTATCATCAATGTCTAGTGAGCTCATGAAGTCTCGTGAAAACATGGATTCTTATAGCATGCTCAAGAACCTTTGGGGTTTTTACCAGGAGAGAGAAATATATGAAAGGTTTGAGATCTCTAAGGCACTCTTTTATAGTAATCTTGGAGAAGGTTCCCCATCTCGGCCTCATGTTTTCAAACTAATTGGCTACATTGAGCACCAGGAGGTTCAAGGATTTAAACTCCCAGAAGAACTGGGCACCGATCACATTCTCGCATCACTCCCTCAAAGATTCTCTAACTTTGTTTTCAATTTCAATATGAACAACATTAAGAAGTCTCTATCTGGTCTTCTTATCCTCATTCTCCAAGTGGACAAAGATATGAAGTGCGAAAAGACTTATGTCCTTATGGTGAATAAGAAGAAAGGGAAGGTGAAGGGATTTAAGCCCAAATATTATTCATTACCTTACAAGAAAAGAAAGATTAAAGGTGAGGCAAGGGAACAGGAGGTTGTTTGTTTCTCATGTGGCAAGAAGGGAAACTGGAAGAAGAGCTGTACCCAGCTAAAGAAGCAATGAGAAGCTTCAGGTACATTTGTTATCGAATGCAATCTATCTATTTCTACAAATTGGGTATTAGATACATCTTTTGGTGCTCACATATATATCCAAATATAGGAACTAAGTAGATTCAGGAAGATTGGCCGAGGGGAGGTAGATCTACAAGCTGACAACAGCACTAGACTTATTGTTGTAACTATCAGGTACTACCTCTTCACGTTTCCAATTAGTATGATCTTGGTGTTAAAGAGTTGTTATTATGTGTTGTATGTTACTAAAAACATTATTTCTATGTCTAGATTATATATAGATTGATTTTTTTTCACTTTTGGAAATGAATGTTTCTTGTTTTACAAATATAGCATTTTTTTTGGTGGGGCACATTTATACAATGGTCTTTACGTGTTGGATTACTCAAACCAAGTAATGGAAATCAATAACAAAGATACTTCACATGACTCATACCACACCCAACTTTGGCATCACTGGCTACGTCATGTAAAAAAGAAATTCTTGAAAAAGTTACATCAATATGGATATTTATATTCTTTTTAACTAAAACTACTTGGTGTATGTCATGCATGTTTACAAGGCAAAATGACCAAATCCCAATTTAGTGGGAAAGGTGAAAGGGATAAATAACTTTTTGAATTGGTTCATACTGATGTATGTGGACCATTTCTAGTTTGATCAAGGGGAGGGAACTCATACTTCATAACTTTTATTAATGATTTTAGTAGATATGGATATATCTACTTAATGAGGTATAAGTTAGATTCTTTTGATAAGTTCAAAGAATACAAGAATGAATTTGAGAACCAACTTGGTAAGAAGATTAAGAAACTCCTCTCAGACCGAGGTGGATAATATCTTAATCAAGACTTCATTGATTACTTATGGGATTTTGGGATCCTATCCCAACTCACTCCTCCATACATGCCCCAGTGGAATGGTGTGAGAGAAATTAAGAACCACACCATGTTGGGCATGGTGAGATCAATGATGAGTCATGTGAGTCTTACATTATCCTTTTGGGGATATGCGTTACAAACAGCGGTGCACATACTAAACCAAGTACCAACTAAAACAATAAATGGTATTCCATATGAGTTCTGGGGTGGAAAGAAATCTATATTATCGAATTTACATGTGTGGGAAAGTGATGTGTTCGTTAAGGACTCTTCAGGTAACAAACTTGCTCCCCAAGGAACAAAGTGTAACTTTATAGGATACCCCAAGGAAAAAAGGGGATATTACCTATACAACCCCTCATAAAAAAGGTTATAGTGGCAAGACATTCCATATTCCTTGATAGGGATCACATCTCCAAAATAGATAGTGGGAGAGAGATAGACTTCGATGAAGTTGAGGCTCAAGGTACACAAGAGTTGGTACAGGAACAGATTCTGCAAAGCCTTGTGGAAGAAAGAATTGTTCCAGAGACACAAGAGTTGTTTAGGAGTACAAGAGAGGTCAGAGAACCACAATGTTACAATTTTCTAGTTACTGAGGATAGTGACTCATTATTATTTGATAATAATTATCCTCTAACCTACAAGGAAGTAGTAAGTGGCACAGATTTTGCCAAGTGGAAAGAAGCCATGAATTCTGAAATGGAATCCATGTACCAAAACCATGTCTGTATTTTGGTATATCCTCTATTTGATGTAAATCCGGTTGGTTGTAAATGGGTATTCAAGAAGAAACTGGACATGGAAGGACAAGTCATCACCTATAAGGCACGGCCGATTGCAAAATGCTTCAAACAATATCAAGGCATTGACTACGATGAAAACTTTTCACCAGTTGAAATACTGAAATCCATCATAATTCTATTAGCCATTTCCTCTTACCATGACTATGAGATTTGGTAAATAGATTTCAAAATAGCCTTCCTTAACGGGAACCTTTAGGAAGATGTCTACATGACACAACCTGAAGGGTTTATGACTCCAAAGGATGCCAATAAGGTATGCAAGTTGTAGAAATCCATTTATGGATTAAACTAAGCATCCAGGTCATGGAATATTCATTTTGATGAATCCATAATAAAATTTGGTTTTATCAAGAATGAATGTGAGCCTTGTGTATACAAATGGTTTAGTGGGAGTGTAGTCTCTTTCCTAATAGTATATGTTGATGATATATTACTTATTGGAAACGAGATACTAGTCTTACAGTCTATTAAGGCATGGTTGAATCAATGATTCTCCATGTAGTACTTGGGAGAGACAACATATATTCTTGGGATCAAGATCCATCGTGATAGATCCAAGAGATTGTTGGGATTAAGTCAAAGTACATACATTTATAAGATATTGAAGTGATTAAGTATGGAACAATCCAATAGGGGATTGTTTCTAGTATCACATGGCATTCATCTTTCCAAGAAAATGTTTCCTCAGACACATGGGGAAAGAAAGATAGTGGCAAGGACTCTATATGCATCAGCGATTGGTTCAATTATGTATGGCATGCTATGTACTAGGCTAGATGTCACCTATGCATTAAGTGCGGTATCCAGATATCAAGCTGACCTAGGTGATCGCCATTGGATGGCATTTCAGACAACCTTAAAGTATCTGAATCATACTAAGGATATGATCTTGGTTTATGGAGGAGATGAGGAACTAGTCATCAGAGGATATGCAGATGCAAGTTTCTAGACTGATCAAGATGACATGAAGTCACAAAAAAGATACATCTTCACTTTGAATGGAGGTGAAGTGAGCTGAAAGAGCTCAAAGTAGAGTGTGGTTGCAGATTCTACAGCAGATTCCAAGTATATCGTAGCTTCTGAGGTAGTTAAAGAAGCAGTTTGGATGTGAATATTCATCTAGGAGCAAGATGTGATACCTAGCAGTAAAGAACCCATCACACTGTACTGTGATAATATTGTAGTGGTGACTCTCTCAAAAGAGACAAGGTTACATTAGTGGATGAAGCACATACTTCGAAAGTATCATTTCTTGAAGTATTTTTCTGAAATAGGTGAAGTTGTAGTGAGCAGTATCTCCACATAAGACAATGTAGCAGACCCCTTAACTAAATCCTCGAATCAGCAGAAACATGATCACCATGTGAGGCCTATCGGACTGAAAGTTATAGGCAGTTGGCTCGAGTCCAAATGGGAGTTTGTAAGAGTTGGTTTCCTATAACCAACTAGTTATACTTTTATTACATGGACATTTAATGTATTTAAATATTAAACATCTTATTACATATTGTTCATTATTCTTCATGACTATGATGTAATAATGTCCTAGAGTATTTGTTTCATTGATAAGGTCATAGAAGTTCCCCACTATGATGAGAACCTTGAAATGCTATAACAATATTCTTAAATCTATTTCTATAGTTGGATGACATACTATGATGGGACACATAACATGAAAACCCTTAGGTGTGAGTACTCGTAATCAGATGATACTTCCTCTCATGAAATTCGCACTTGGTAATCTCCAAGATAGGAGATTATAAGAAAAGTCCCTCCAGTAAGAATTCTGCATGTTTTGGTGTCATTAGATATATATATCTGTGAGTGTGTGTAATGATCCTTATACTTTAAGATTATCATTAATACGTGTCATGACTCATGCATTTTGATTTACTGACAAAAATTGTAATGCAGAAAGTTGGCGGGAAGTAGGGTACGTTGGGTGCATCACGAGTGGTGTTTTATTAATGGATAAGTTAAGGTATGATTTTTCCCTTCCATTTGTGGAAGTTGATACCTCATCCCTTTGATTGAAATAGATTTGTTGTGTGAAATTCCATGGACATGGTGTAACGACGAGTTTATTTTAGGTAGCCAAAGAATGGCGTATTAGGCACAAAGGTTGATTACACTATCATGAAACATGTTTTATGAGACATTGAGACAAATGGATTATATTACACAGTGATAATTCGTATGTGGATGTCATTGTTGCAACTTTAAGTTCTTTATATTGGGTGTATTGACCTATTTCTAGACAGTACTCTTGGATTTTAGGCAAGCCTGTCCAATGACAATGAGAAATAATCCTAAAGGGTCACACACTAAGTGTTTCTGGTGGTCTTGGTTAAATTATATTTGAATTTAATTAATAAATATTATTCTCAAGACAATGGAATAATTTTATTCTAGTTAAAATTATTGCATAAATTAAATAAATATTTATTCACTCGATTGTGGGTAAAATATTTTTATTTATTTTATTGAACATTTAATAAATATTTATTTACTAGTTTGTAAATAAAATATTTATTTAAGAGAATAAATTATTTATTTTTTTATTTAGGTGTTAAATAAATGGAAGTAGAGTTCAAGAGGACCAAGTCCAGTCTGGTAGTAAAATAATTATTTGTAATATTATAAATAATTATTTACTAGTAAGCACAAATTAAAATAACGCTGCTATTTTTTTATGATGTGGAATTTTATTTATAATTCCATTTTACACAAGTTGGAATACCATAAATAATGATGCGGTATTATTATTAATAGGATGGGTTTTCTCTAAAGTTATGAATGTATTTAATTGTTGTTATGAAATTTGTAACGTTCCGAGTCCGGAGCCCCTCCACTAGTGCCCCATACCCAATTCGCCACATGACCTCAAGCGCATTTCCCCAAACGCCAGAGGCTGCCGACTAGTAGCGAGGGCCTTGGTGATTCGGTGGAGAAACTATGCCCTCATTCGGTAAGGTATACAAGGTAAGAAAACAACAATAACCAGCAGAAGCAGTAAACAACATGCATAATAACAGAAACCAAACAACGGAAGCAATGTAGAGATATAACTATAATGAAAATGATGCAGTAGGTACAAGTATCTAAGGAAAACAAAAACCACAACAATGTGCTGAAGTACAACTGAAACCAAGTTCAAAAGAAAACAAAATAATCTCCTCAGCATCGCGAGCCACGGCTCGGTCCCATGCTCCCCAGCTCCTGGTGAAATCAAGATCCTGAAGTAGAAGGGCGCTTTCCCTTGTCTATACCTGCAGCAACATAGTCTGCTTGGGCCCAAAAGCATGGCCCAAACAAGGTGTGAGATACAATCCCAGTAGGCAATCACCCAAATATTTGTTCCTAACAGACAATGAATACATGGCAGTACTAAAACAAGAAGCAGTAAATAGAAAAGCAAAAACAGCTACAATCCACAGTTCTAACAAGTATAGCACACAAGTAAGAAGCCAGCAACAAAAGAAGAAATGGGTAACCCTCTAGGTATCTCTCACAGTCTAACCCCTATGGTTTAACCTATAAGTACTAGCAACCCTCTGGGAAGCACACACAGTCTCACCCCTCTGGTACAACTACGCAATTAAGCAGACTCTCTGGGGAAGCACTCACCGTCAATTCCCCCTATAGTCTCGTATCGTGCTAAAGGCTCTCTGGGGAATCACTCAACATCAATTCCCCCTATAGCCTGCGTTGTAATTAAAAGACACTCTGGAAAATCCCTTCCGTCAATTCTCCCCTTGGTCTCGCATCGTGATTAAAAGACACTATGGAGAAGCCCTTATGTCAATTCACCCTTTGGTCTACTACTCTAAGTTCTCACAGTCCTGAGTACAAATAAACATGCTCAGCACACATATATATATCGTCCAAGTAAACCTCAAGAACTACTTGGATATCAACTAAGTCTCAATAGAAAAACAAGGCAACAGTCCACAATCCTACAACTAGGCATGGAAACTAGAAAAATGCCAAACAGGCAGAACAAGCATGGCAAACAAACTGAGCACAAACAAAATACTCTAATCACAAGAAATAACCTCTACGAAATCAATCAAGCAAAGCAGGCAGGCAACAAGTGAAAAATAGGAAACACACAATACCCCGTTCAAGGGTATTGGTGGAAATTGCACAAAATATCCATCAACATTCTACGGAAAGGCAAAAACCACCTACCTCGATCCTAGGAGATCGATATACATGAACCTCGACGACAGATTCCCCTTATAATAATGTAGATCTGACAAAATGCACAAAACGTTCATCCCACGATAACTTGAAAACAAGGAGGAATCAAGAAACAAGGCTCAAGAAGAAGGAAGTACTCACCGCTGCGATTCCAACACAAGCGACCGTGCTCGAATCGGAGAACGGACGACGAGGCGGAAGCTCAGAGAAGATTCTGCCGTACGGTCGCTTCCAGGTGGACAAAAACTGGAGACGAAGATGGAAATAGGTGTTAGGCGTGACCCCAGTCCTTTTAATGAAAAAAAAAAGAAAGTACATGGCGTGTACTTTTAGAGTACACGGCGTGTACTGGGTCCTTTCTGTACACCGCCAAAAACAGCCTCCACGTCACCCCTACACACCGTGTGTGTGGCCTGGCACGCCCAACACACAGCTTCGAGCCAGATCAGATTACATGGCGTGTACTCAAAAAGTACACGGCGTGTACTTCTGAAATTTCCAGAAAATTTATTTTCCTTAAAAACTCCAGAAAAAGGGAAAACATACCTGAACGAAGATCCGGGTTCTTACAAACTTCCTCTCTTAAAGAAATTCTTCCCCGAATTTCCCTAACGAGGTGGAGAAGAAGAATCCCTGAACAGCTCCGGCCACTGTGATCGTACATTTGCCTCCCTCTCCTAGGTCTCGTCCTATACTTGCCCGTGCTTCCATAGCACCCGTACCAGAGGAATAGACCGCCCGCGGAGAACCTTCGTACTACGATCGACAATCTGGATAGGATGCTCCTCGAATGACGCATCCGCTTCAAGCTCAACTTCCTCAGGCTGAAAGACATGAGACGGGTCTGAAAAGTAATGTCGTAGCTAAGAGACGTGGAAGACGTCGTGCATGGCCTGATACCTATGAGGTATCTACACCCGATAGGCGACCAGCCCCACTCTTTCCAAAACCTCAAACGGCCCGACGTACCGTGGAGAAACCTTACCCTGTATCTGAATCCTTTTGTGCCCCAACCTAGGTGCGACATGCAAGAAAACCTGATCTCCGACCTCAAACTCCAGAGGTCATCTCCGCTGATCAGCATAAGACTTCTGCTGATACTGTGTTGTAGCCATCCTCTTTCGAATCAGCTCTATCTGCTCTGAAGTCTCTTGTACAAGACGAGGTCCCAGCAAAGCTGTCTCTCCTACCTCCAGCCAGCATAAGGGTGATCGTCATGGCCTACTGTACAAAGCCTTGCATGGTGCCATCTGAATAGTCGCCTGGAAACTGTTGTTGTAGGCGAACTCCACCAGTGGAATATGCTTCTCCCAAGAACCGCCAAAGTCAAGGATGCATGCCCAGAGCATATCCTCAAGCCCCTGGATCGTGCGCTCAGACTGGCCATCAGTCTGGGGATGGTATGTTGTACTCAAAAGTACATGTGTACCCAAGGCCTTCTGAAGTCCCTAACAGAACCGAGAGGTAAAGCTCTCATCTCTATCTGAGACAATAGAGCGCAGAACTCCATGCAGACGCACAATCTATCTGATGTAAATTCATCCCAGATCATCGACACTAAAGTTCTCCTTGATCGGCAATAATTAAGCAACCTTCGTAAGTCTGTCGATGACAACCCAAAAAGCATCGTTCCCTTGTGGTGACCTCGGCAACCCAGTCACGAAGTCCATCGCAATATCGTTCCACTTCCACTCCGGAATGGGTAACTACTGTAAAAGTCATGATGGTCGTTGATGCTCTGCTTTCACCTGCTGACAATTAGAACATCTCATGAAAAAACCAGCAACATCCTTCTTCATACCTGGCCACCAGTACTGGCGATGAAGATCCCGATACATCTTGGTGACGCCAGGATGAACTGCCCAAACTGAGGAATGGAAATCCTGCATCAGCTCCTCGCGTATGTTTGCTGGCACCTATACGCGTCCTTGGAAACACAAGATCTCATCCTCACCCACTGTCTATCCAGGAAGAGGGTCCTCTCCTGACACACTCTCCCGTAGGACTAAGCCTTCCGAGTCTGATAGTTGCCTCGTCCGTACCTGATCAAGTAGCGTGGAGGTAATAGCTACAGAAGATAGAAAGGTTTGTCCCCGTCTGTCATGCACCTCTAGATGCATCTCAGAGAACAGAGCCATCAACTACCACACACTACTAGCCTCCTGAAATTCCTGAATCTGAGTTCTCCTGCTCAACGCATCTGCCATGGCGTTTCCCTTTCCCGGCGTATAGGCAAGCTCAAAGTCAAAAGACTGTAGATACTCAACCCACCTGCGCTGCCTCAGATTCAGATCACACTGAGTGAAGATATACTTGAGACTCTTGTGGTCAGTGAAGACCACAAAGTGCTCTCCCAGAAGATAGTGTCTCCAATAGTGAAAGGCATGAACAACAACTGCCAACTCCATATCATGCGTAGGGTAGTTCCTCTCATGTGGCCTCAACTGCCGAGACTCGTACGCAATGACTCCATCTCCCTGCATAAGCACTAATTCCAGCCTGATACCCGAAGCATCACAGTAAACAGTGTAGCTCTTGTCTGGCTCTGTAAAGACTAGTATCGGTGCTGACATCAACCTCCCTTTCATCTCCTGAAAGGATGACTCACAAGAATCTGACCATAAGAACTTCGCCCCCTTCTTGGTCAGACCTGTCAAGGGTGCTGCTAAATGGGAAAAGTCCCGAATGAAGCGTCTGTAGTATCTAGCCAGCCCTAGGAAGCTTCGTACCTCAAAAAAGTTCTTTGGATGCTCCTAGGAAACTACAGATCTCACTTTCTCTGGGTCCACAGATACTCCTGCCTCTAAGATGAAGTGACCCAAGAAGTGAATCTGATCCATCCAAAAGTGGCACTTCGAGAGTTTAGCATAAATCTGATGCTCTCTCAGTGTACTCAGAACGATCTCAAGATGGGTGGCATGGTCGTGTCGAGTGTGAGGGTACTCCAAGATATCGTCCACGAAGACCATGATGAAGGAATCCAAGTAAGGATAGAACACTCAGTTCATCAGTTCCATAAAAACTGCAGGTGTGTTCATGAGTCTGAAGGGCATGACTATATACTCGTAAAGACCGTACCTGCTTCTGAAGGCTGTCAGAGGTATATCTGATGGTATAACACACAACTGATGATAACCGGACCTCAAGTCGATCTTTGAGAACACTCGGGCTCCTCGAAGCTGATTGAAAAGGTCATCAATCTGCATCAATGGATATCGGTTCTTGACCGTCAACTGGTTCAGCTTCCGATAATCCACACAAAGCCGAAGGGTACCGTCTACCTTCTTTGCAAACAGGACAGACGAACCCCAAGGAGAAGTACTGGGTCAGATGAAACCCTTAGCATGTAGCTCCTCCAACAGCTTCTTGAGCTCCTGCAACTCAGGTGTGGCCATCCTATAGGGAGGAATGGACACCGGTACCGCTCCTGGAACGAGCTCAATAGAAAAGTCTACCTCATGCTCTGGAGGAAAACCTGAAAAGTCCTCTGGAAAGACATCCCTGAAGCAATCCACCACTAGAGGAAAGTCCAACTATGGAGTCCCCTGATCATCCAGGTAAAGGCTAGCAATCTGGGTCGTGACTCCTCCTAGACCAAGATGCTTGAGTCCCGCCCAACTCGCCTGAACGTCCCATTCACCTCTATGAAGGAAAGATTCACCCTCTGGTGAAATGAAACTGACTCTGCGACGATAATAGTCAACGAATTCCTGGAAGGGAATAAACCAGTCCATTCCAATGATGAAATCATAGCCTGTCATCTCTAGGAAATAGAGATCCCATAAGAAGTGATACCCTGCAACCTCGAGCGGGCACTCTCTACACTGACGTACACTAGATGTCCTCATTCCCAAAGGTGTGTCTAGTGTCAACGAGTCGGCAGAAGAAAAGATGCAGAGTCCAAGGCTCTCCACAATGGCAACAGAGATAAAACTATGCGTAGCACGAGTATCAAAAATGGATGAACATAAAACTGAGGCAACTAAAATCGTACCTCTAACAGTAGAAGGGTCGGGATCCTGCTCATGATAATTCTGCTCCACGGTGAAAGATTGGCCTGCACCGCGGCCCTACGCCCCTAACTGACCACTCTGAGCTGAACCTCCCTGCTGGTGCTGAGGGACTGGAGGCTGACCGCCACGGCCTCGACCTCCACCTTGGCCCGAACGGTCGGAAGAACTCCAGTTCCCTGACTGGTGAGAGACTGGTGGGGCTGCTCCTGAACGAGGAGTCATGGAAGAACCCCGGTCACCAGTTGCTAGTGAGAAAACCAAGAAGAGACGCTGAAGGTGACCCATCTTGCCACAAGATCGGCACTCCACGGGGTCTCTCTGGCACTGCAGCCTCATGTGCCCTGTCCAGCCACACTGGTAGCATGTCACCAGGCTTCCTGATGATGTGTCTCGCTTCCTCGCATCACCGCGTGTAGGCTCCCTATGGCGCTTCTTTCTGTCATCTAAAGGGAATCTAGATTTGGAAGTAGAACCGCCCTGACTCGCAGCTCCAGATTCTCTCAGATTGCACTCCTCAATCAGTTTCTGGTTGATGATGGAAGTAATGGAAGTCAGCTGGAAGATGTTCATCTGCAAGCGGATCTCCCGCCTGAGTCCATCCTCAAACTTCCTCGCCAAGAACACCCCACTCCCATCCCGAAGGGGTGTAAAACGCTTCAGCTCAGTGAAAAAAGAGGAATACTCCATGACAGATTGAGTACCCTGCTCTAAGCTCATGAACTCCCGGGCTTGATCGGCCCTCAGGGTCTCCGGGTAGAAGTAGTCGTAGAACACGCGCTGGAACTCCTCCCAAGCCATAGCCTGCTGCTGACCCGCCTGTGAGATCACGTCCCACCACCTCTTGGCAGAGTCTCGGAGCATGTAGGTGGCGAGCTTGACCCGCCTCTCTAGAGGCGTCTCTATATGCTCGAATATAGTCAGCATGTCTTCCATCCATGACTCTGCAGCCTGAGGTCCTCCCTCCCCCGAGAACGTGGGAGGATGCTTCTGCTGAAAGACCTGTGTCAAGTCTGCCATAGATGAGGCAGGATGTGGTGCTACCTGGAAGGCATGCATCATCCTCATGAAACCCTCCCTGAACTGTGCATCAGTGCCCGCAACTGGTACAACAACCGGTGCCAAGGCTGGCTCGGCTGGGGGATCGACAGGAAGTCCCTGATCAGCCATGTCTAGTGTCTGATCACTGCTTGACGACAGACGTACGACCGAAGGACGTCTCGGAGGCATAGCTCTGAAAGATCAAAAGCACACCTTAGATCATGAAAACAAGGACAGAGAACACAAGAGTAAAAAACGGGAACAGGGGAAAAAACACACAAGATTGCAAAACACGACTACACAGCATGTATAAAAACTACACGGCGTGTCTACTTAAGCCACTGACATGGGCGTGTACCCCTTCCCTACAAGTCATGTACACTTCAAACTACATGGTGTGTTGACCCCCACACACGGCGTGTACTTGAAAACTATTCCCCTACCTGAGTCTCCTTACACGACTAACCCACACGGTCCGACTCAACCTGAGGCTACACGGTGTGTTCGAAACAAACACGGTGTGTACTAGACAAGGCTTTGGTGGTCCGTGTTGTTGAGTACACGGACATCTACACGGCTGGACCTAACACGACGTGCTCCAAACAAACACGGCATGTATAGGCGAAGGCGACACCGACCCGTGTTGTTCGTGACACGGCCGGGTACCTGGGCAAGACTACATGGCGTGTTCCGAGCAAACACGGCGTGTGGAAAGGAATGTCACACCGGCCCATGTTGTTTGTGACACGGCCGGGTACCTGGACAGGACTACACGGCGTGTTCCCTACGGACGCGGCATGTTCTACCCGAGCTTCCCCGACCCATGTTGTTAGTGACACGGCCGGGTACACGGCTCCGAACTCACATGGCGTGTACCAATGGTACATGGAGTGTTCCCGAAATTAATCCTACGACACCGTGTTCTGCTCACACGGTCAGTGAAACGGCCTGAAAACTACACGACATGTATCTAAAAAGTACACGCCATGCATTCTGGGTTTTTCTGGGCAGTAGCTCAGAAACTGCACAGAATTCCAGAACACGAAAACAAGGCAAAAAGTTCCAAATTCTGATCTGTGAGGGCCCATAACACCTCAAGAACCAAAATTTGGCATTAAATTTAAGCAAAGAACAAAACAAACAGTTTTCTAACATAACAGCAGAGAATCTATCAAGCATCTATCACAACAGCATTCATAATTTACACAGAGCCTATCACAACAGCATGCAATCGCTAATGCACCCTAGATGGCATGGCAAGAATGCATGGCATGTGATTTCTAAAAGTGACTATATGATGCATGAGATGGAATACCCTCATCTCATTGGGTTGCGACATAAATAGAACAGAAATATCAAAACACTAACCGCAAAAGTCATACGAATCACTCTAGGTGAAAACATACCAACCATAAAATCTCAAAACCATAAAACTATAGTTAACGAGGTAGTATGGGTTTTCCCTGTACACGGGTTAGCTACTCCCAAGCACAGCTTAATTCCAAGTACCGAATCCGTCTTATCCCTGGCTAAGGTCTCCAAATAGTAAGACAAGAGAAAAGAACTCCTTTGATACCACTTTGTAACGTCCCGAGTCCGGAGCCCCTCCACTGGTGCCCCATACCTGGTTCGCCACATGACCTCAAGCACGTTTCCCCAAACGCCAGAGGCTGCCGACTAGCAGCGAGGGCCTTGGTGAGTCGGTGGGGAAACTATTCCCTCATTCGGTAAGGTATACAAGGTAAGAAAACAGCAATAACCAGCGGAAGCAGTAAACAACATGCATAACAACAGAAACCAAACAACGGAAGCAATGTAGAGATATAACTATGATGAAAATGATGAAGCAGGTACAAGTATCTAAGGAAAACAGAAACAACAACAATGTTCTGAAATAAAACTGAAACCAAGTGAAAAATAAAACAAAATAATCTTCTCAGCATCGCGAGCCACGGCTCGGTCCCATGCTCCCCAGCTCCTGGTGCAATCAAGATCCTGAAGTAGAAGGGCCTTTGCCCTTGTCTATACCTGCAGCAACATAGTCTGCTTGGGCCCAAAAGCATAGCCCAAACAGGGTGTGAGATACAATCCCAGTAGGCAATCACCCAAATATTTATTCCTAATAGTCAATGAATACATGGCAGTACTAAAATAAGAAGCAGTAAACAGGAAAGCACAAACAGCTACAATCCACAGTTCTAACAAGTATAGCACACAAGTAAGCAGCCAGCAAAAAAATAAGAAATAGGTAACCCTCTGGGTAGATCTCACAGTCTAACCCCTATGGTTCAACCTATAAGTACTATCAACCCTCTGGGAAGCACACACAGTCTCACCCCTCTGGTACAGCTATGCAATTAAGCAGACTCTCTGGGGAAGCACTCACTATCAATTCCCCCTATAGTCTCGTATCGTGCTAAAGGCTCTCTGGGGAATCACTCAACATCAATTCCCCCTATATCCCACGTCGTAATTAAAAGACACTCTGGATAATCCCTTCCGTCAATTCTCCCCTTAGTCTCGCATCGTGATTAAAAGACACTCTGGAGAAGCCCTTCCATCAATTCCCCCTTTGGTCTACTACTCTAGGTTCTCACAGTCCTGAGTATAACTAAACATGCTCATCACGCATATATATATCATCCAAGTAAACCTCAAGAACTACTTGTCTATCAAATAAGGCTCAACAGCAAAATAAGGCAACAATCCACAATCCTACAACTAGGCATGGAAACTAGCAAAACGCCAAACAGGAAGAACAAGCATGGAAAGAAAACTGAGCACAAACAAAATACTCTAATCACAAGAAATAACCTCTACTAAAGCAATCAAGCAAAGAAGGCAGGCAAAAAGGGAAAAAAGGAAACACGCAATACCCCGTTCAAGGGTATTGGTGGAAATTTCACAAAATATCCATCAACTTTCTACAGAAAGGCACAAACCACCTACCTCGATCCAAGGAGATCGATAATTTTGAACCTCGACGACAGATTCCCCTTATAATGATGTAGATTTGAGAAAACGCACAAAATTTTCATCCCACGATAACTTGAAAACAAGGAGGAATCAAGAAACAAGGATCAAGCAGAAGGAAGAACTCACCGTTGTGATTCCAACGCAATCGTTCGTGATCGAATCAGAGAACGGACGGCGAGGCGAAAGCTCAGAGAAGATTCGGTCGTACGGTCGCTTCCGGGCAGACAAAAACTGGAGAGGAAGATGGAAATAGGGGTTAGGCGCGACCCCGATCCGTTTAATGAAAAAAAAGAAAGTACACGGCGTGTAATTTTAGAGTACACAGCGTGTACTGGGTCCTTTCCACACACCACCAAAAACGGCCTCCACGTCACCCCTACACACCGTGTGTGTGGCCCGGTATGGCCAGCACACGGCTTCGAGCTGGATCAGAGTACACGGCATGTACTCAAAAAGTACACGGCGTGTACTTCTGAAATTTCCAGAAAATTTATTTTCCTTAAAAACTCTAGAAAAAGGGGAAACATACCTGAACGAAGATCCGGGTTCTTACAAAATTAAATATTGTAACTGAAGCCTCATGTCAATAAATATACACATACATATATTATGCGATGTACCAAATCACACACCTAGTGAATTGAGAATTTTTGAGCTAAACAATTTCTCTCTCGAATGATTTTCCCTCCCTTCTTAAGAATGAGAGGCATTCTTCAAGGCCAAAGAACAAGTTCTCAAGAACGACTGGCACAAGACACTCACTTTGCCGCGTTAGCACCTGGAGAATGAGTGGTGTGAATCGGAGGCTATCGGAGCACATGTAGATCACTACTAGAGGGATTCTAGTTTGGATCCTTCCAAGTGCAACAAGATAATCCGGAAGGGTTATTTCTAACAATCAACATCATCAACAAAAAAATACCAAAGATCCAGGTATTATTTTCTTTATGAAATTAATTAAATTAATTATAAACATGATGTGCAAGATCCTCTCTAAAGGTTTAGGGCCTCTTCCTTCTTTATCGAAATCTTTGATTCAATTCCTTGGAGACTGAAATTAATCATCATATTGATCCCATAATAATCATTGATCATGGTAAAAATCAAATTTGGGTTTTGTCCCAACCACACTTCCGATGTGCCCAGAACCTTCATTCAACAATGAACAAATCACATACACTAGACAGACACATATGCAGTGGAAATTACAACATTAAAATTTTCAATATTTCTTATTAGATAGTACAAACAATTTGTACAACACTGATTTAATAAAACCAAAAATAATAAGAAATTAAGGGTGCAACACCAATGATGAACTGGGAAGTACAAAGCCCAAACATCTACCAATTAACTGGAGGAATTCAAAATTATAATTCGGATTAATATTAAAGAAGTAGAAAATGTTCGGAACTTTATAGGCCGAATTAACTGTTGGAATTGAAATCAGTAAATGACACAGGGATTTAACATGCTTCAGACCCTTTTTGGTCCTACATGCACAGCAATAACACCACCCGACTCACGCATTTTATTATACTCAAAATAAAAAAAAATTATAGGATACTATACTAGAATTTCAAAGCAATAAAAGGGAGAACACTTACATAGTCGTATAGATTACCATTGTCTATAGATTCTCAATGCACTAGTTTGGAAACTCAACAGGTCACCCTAGAAATCCCTATATGCATAGACTGGTCATTGTTGATGGCTCGTCCAGGATGCAAACTTTTTATCCATACACTTTCTCCCAAATTCAACCACTGGATACCATCATGGAACACACACTCAAGGCACTGAATCTAGAAACGTGTAACCATAGTGCTGGTCACTGCACTTGTTCTGAATCTCCACCAAATCTGGAAGATGCGCACACAGGTGGGTATTATGGAACCTGTTGCAGTTGTCTGAATCATCACTAGAGTTGAAGCTTGGGATCAGCCACGTTATTAGGAACCTTGAAAACCTACAAGAACAATGGATGTGGATTGATCTTGATCTTCCAGCTGCTCTTGTAAGCATGCTAGTTGCACCCAAATTTACCAAATAAATATGGTAAAAGAGGTCACTTGTAGAAAAATTTAGGTTATTAAATCCACAGGGACAGAAGAAGTAACCTTTAGACACTCAAAGAGGTCGATGGAGGATTGGGATGTTTGGCTATGAGGTGGAAAACTATGGTGTTGATTGATTTGAAGAAATGATGATTTGATTAAAAGAAAAAAACAAACAAAATGACCTGAATTAAAACAATTAATTAAGATTATTCGATCCTAGGTTGTCTCATGGGCTTGATTGGATGTATTTTTTTCTTTGGACTTTATGTTCATATGTTCAAGAGGTATCCATTAAATGAAATAATTCCTCTGTATTATTATCTGATTTAATCCATACACAATTTAAAGTCTAATCACCAATGCACTTAAAGGACCACTTTTTTTATCAATATATGTAATTAGATCATACTATAACTCAAAATGTGTTGTCATTAAAGTCAATGAAGACAAAGAATAAGATAAATCAAAGAAATGAACTCTTAAAATGAAGAATGAATTTAAGAATTTTAGAACATCAAATTACATTAAATCCACCCCATGAAACTCCCTAGGATCAACACATAAAATTTTATCCCTCCATTGATATTATTCTATCAATGTAAGTAGGAATTCGACTTAAATAAGCGGGATTGAAAAACAAAACATTAAGAAAAATGAACACTCCACCATTGTGTGAGGAATTCACAAGTGATGGTGTGAATAAATTCACACCTTGATTCAAAGGTATCAACGTGTGAAGAAAATAAAAATATTAAGTGAAAAATAATAAATGAATTTATTAAGAAACTAAAATTATTGAAAAACTTACATGGTAAAAATTGACGATGAGATTACAAAATGAAAGTGGGAAATTGCAATTGAAAGAAATATTTGCATTGAAAGAAAAACATGGATTGAAAGAAAAATATTAGATGATAATTACCTTCACCACCAGATCATTATATAGGCATATTATGAGCCTTAGAGACACCCCCAACAATAAATTACATCCCCATTAATTTAGAGAGTCAAATGGAGGGTGAGATAATCAAAGGAATTGGACGTTTCGAAGTTGACTAGGAAAATCATCTAGATTCATCCCCCTTGTTTATGTGTGAATTTGTAACTGAAAATGGCAGATTCTGAAGGAGTACTAGAATAAAAATATCTTATTCAATGTTTTCTCTAATAGATGTAAAAACTTCAAGCCATTTGGTTCATCAGTTTGAAATTTATGCTCGAAATGGTGGGCAGACTTTATGGGTGTTCATGTCAGGCCCACCATTTAAATGTGAACTTAGGATCCCTTTATATCCATGAAAACTTCATAATTATCTCCAGCCATAGTTGAATGAAATTATCCCCATATTTTTATTTTTATACAGTAAAATTTTTAGCTTCATTGGACTTCGTTTTTAGGCCCCACTTTTGTTTGATGGGCCTTAGGCTCATTATGCTTTGTCCAGAAAATTTCTTCATTCATGCAGAAAAATATCCATCATCTATTAGGATTCATCCATCAATCCTAAAAGATAAAATGTTCCAAAAAAAGTGATCAATCATATCCCAAAATATCAAATTCAAAAAATTAATATAATTTTCTCCATAAACAGATCATTGATTGGACCTAGATTTTCATTTTAAACATGAATTTCACTTAAGATGAGAAATGAAGTTCAATTTTTGTAATGCACTAAAAATATGTTTTTTGGAATTTAGAGTACATGAATATTAAGATATTAACAATGAATATTAGCCACTTTCAGTGGCTAATCCCATAAATTGAGTTTTTCTAGTCCCGTAGAAAAAAGTATCTCAAAAATATAAAATTGAATTCGATTTTCTGAAAATATTTTAACATACATTGCTCGAAAAAATACATCATCCCAAACAACACTGAAACCTTTAAAAATTATTTCACACAAGATATATCCACAAGAATATCCCAAGCCCAAGCCCATTCCATTGTTAAAATTCATCATCATATTTCATCCAATTTAAATTAAGTATGATGATGTGTTGTGCATCACAAAAGACATGGGGCCTATTTTCTTGCTCAAGGGGGGGGGAATGGAAGCACTAGGTAGGAATCACATTAAACCTTAAGACTATTTTCCTTTTTTTTATTTTTTTTGTTTTTTTAAACCAAAATAAATATGAAAATACTAACTCTAGGAAAGGAAACTATGGAGTCATGATCCCCAAGTGTCGGAGTCCACACATATTGTCAATTACATGCTCTATAATAGAGATATAAAGACTAACTCTAGGAATGACAACTATAGAGTCATGATCCCCATGTTATGAACGCCACACATTTGGAAAAAACATTTCTCTATGTGGTCATTTTATTTTGATTTTTTTGATACTCAAATTAAAATAAAAGTGCCCCAGAACCCTATGCTATGATGAAAGGGACCCAAGAACTCAAATTTACACCCAAGATCTAATGGACATGCATTGTGACATTTTGATTAAGGGGGTGAAAATGTAGACTTTTAAAAATCACATCTGACAACCACACTTTACAAAAACTATGCTCATGAACATAAACATGCATTTAAATCATAATCAAGGCATTCAAAATCCTTTCAAAATTATTTTTCATGTTTCAAAATGTAAATTAATGAATTCAATGATAATGAATTGATTTTTTTATCACAATTTTTTTTTGAAATCCCACATTTTCACTCCCGCCAACATAGAATGAAACTTCCATCAGTTTTGAAAGAAAAGATAAGAGAGAGATTAGGATTGAGAAGAAAGAGTGGGAGAAGTGATTTGAAATTAATTCATGGAACAAAATCACCTAGTTTAAAGTTGATGACCCATCAAAATGAAATTGATCAACTTGGATTCACATAACTTGTAGACTCCTTGGGGGTGATTGAAGGTTGGGTTTGAACTCTGGATGGAATGAGTTTTATTTTAAAATACTAAAATGCATCAACACATAAATCATAAACATAAGAGACATTAGATCGCATTGGAAACCCCAAGGGGTTCCCTTGAAAAAAACACAAAACTCGCAAAATAAAATAAAAAAGAATGCAGAATCTGGGTTTCCTCCTAGAAAGCGCTTAATTTAAAGTTGTTAACTCGACATGGACCCCCCAAATTATCCAATTCTAACTTTCAACATTTTTAGGACCCCGATTTTTCTCCACTTCAACAAGATTTAGATTAATTATTTTTTTCGAATTTGTGTCATGTGAAATAATTTGTTCTAAAATGAGTGGGAAAATCCATGTAATATCAGAAATGGTTGATTTAGTTGAATTTCTAGTCTTTCCTAAGACATCAATGACCATTACAACATTATCAGTTTCATGAAAATAATGAACTATAGATGCAATGTCTTTTTTATCACCTATTATGGGATTCTGAAGTTTTGAAGGAAGGAAAATAGTTTTGAGCTTGGGTTGATTGAAATTTATTAAATCATATTGAAAAATTAAATCAAAATAAGTTTCTTCTCCAAAACAATTAGAAAAAATTGGTTCATTTTTAAAGTAAGAGTCATCCCAAAAATTACCCATTTGAGTATCAGGAATGGTTATGGACTCAATTTTTGTGATTTCTCCCAATGGTTCAATGATTGGTGCTTTGGAAAATTTATCAATGGAGTTATATTTAAGAAACTAAATCCATGATGTGAAATTTTCATCTTTTGAGTCCAAAAAATCAATATCCTCTTGATTTAAAGACCCTTCAACATTTCCTTCATCCTCTTCTATTATCCCATATCCAAAGGTTAGTTCTTTTTTATATTCATGAGTGGTTTTTGGGATAAAATATTCTTCTATCATTGATGAGTAAAGGACATCCTGAGTGGGGATGGGTTCCTCATAAGTCTCAATACATTGTACTTCTAATCTCAAAGATGAAACTTCCAAATTCATTTTATACATTTGTTCACACAATTGTTCAAGTATTTTTTGAGGATTAGGCTGGGTAGGAGTTTGAACATCATGAACTTCATTAAGTTTGATCTCTTCAATAATCCTCGAGAGGGATGAAAATTGATCCTTTAAATAACCATCATCCCATTGATTGTATATCTCATCGGGTGTGGTGTATTCAATCAAGTTATGGTCAATGAAATGCCCTATATGTGGTGCTTCCCAATATTGATTTCCTATTTGATCATAGCATTGGTTTATGAAGGCGTATTGTTGAAGATAATCCATTGGAGTTTATTGAAAATTGGTTTGGGTATTCTTCGGACACATAGAAATAGAAAGGGGAAAAGAGAAGAAAAATTAGGGTGAGAATAGAGAATTTGGGGCGAGAAAAGAAGATGAGTGTCTAAGATACTTACTTGGGTCCCCAGAAATAGCGAAAAATTGGGATATCAAATCCACTGGGACCAAAGAAGTAACCTTTATAAACTCAAAGAGGTCGATGTAGGATTGGGATATTTGGATATGAAGTGGCCAACTATGGTGTTGATTGATTTGAAGAAATGTTGATTTATTTAAAGAACAAAACAAACAAAATGACTTGAATTAAAACAATTAATTTAGATTAGTTGATCCTATGTTGTCTCTAGGTATTTATTGGATGTATTTTTTTTCTTTGGATTTTTTGTTCATCGGTTCAAGAGGTATCCATTAAATGAAATAATTCCTCAATATCATTCTCTGATTTAATCCATACACAATTTAAAGGATAATCACCATTGCACTTAAAGGACCACTTTTTTGATCACTCTATGAAATTAGATCATACTATCACTCAAAATGTGTTGTTATTAAATTCTATGAAGACAAAGAAGAAGATAAATCAAAGAAAGGAACTCTTAAAATGATGAACAAATTTAAGAATTTAAGAACATCAAATAATATTAAATACACCCTATGAAACTCACTAAGATCAAACCATAAAAGTTTATCCCTAAATTGATTTTATTCTATCAATAGAAGTGGGAAGTCTACTTAAAGAAGTGGGATTGAAAAAGAAAAACATTAAGATAAATGAACTCTCCACGGTTGTGTGGGGAATTCACAAGTGATGGTGTGAATAAATTCACACCTTGATTTAATGGAATCAATGTGTGAAAAAAAATGAAAATATGAAGTGAAAATAAGAAAAAATTTTATTAAGAAACTAAAATTATTGAAAAACTTACATGGGAAAAATTGACGATGTAATTACAAAATGAAGGTGGGAAATTACAATTGAAAGAAATATTTGCATTGAAAGAAAAACTTGGATTGAAAGAAAAATATCAGATGCTAATTCCCATCACCACAAGCTCCTTATATAGGAATATTATGATCCTTAGAGATACCCACCAACAATAAATTCCATCCCCATTAATTTAGATATTCAAATGGAGGTTGATATAATCAAGGGAATTGAACGTTTTGAAGTGGACCAGAAAAACCGTTCAGATTCATCCCTCTTGTTAACGTGTGAATTTGTAACTAAAGATGGAAGATTATAGATGAGTCTTAGAAGAAAAATATCTTTTTCAATGTGTTCTATAACATATTTAAAAAATTCAATCCATTTGGTTCATCCGTTTGAAAGTTATGTTCAAAATAGTGGGAAGACTTTATGGGCATTCAGGTCGGGCCCACCATTTAAATGTCAACTTCGGATCCCTTTATCTCCACGAAAACTTCAGAATTAGTTCTGACCACAGTTTAATGAAATTATCCCTATATTTTTCTATTTCTATAGTAAAAGTTTGAGCTTCATTGGACTTTTTTTGTGATCCCCACTTTTGTTTTATGGGCCTTAGTCCCATTATGCTTTGTCTAAAAACAATCTTCATTCATGCTGAAAAATATCCATCTTATATTAGGATTCATCCATAAATCCTTAAATATAAGACGTTCCAAAAACTTTGATCAATCATATCCCAAAATATCAAATTCAAAAATTGAATATAATGTTCTCCACAAACAAATGATTGATTGAGCCCAAATTTTCATTTTAAACATGAATTGCACTTAAGATGAGAAATGAAGTTCAATTTCTATAATGCACTAAAAATGATGTTTTTGGACTTTGGAACACATGAATATTAAGATATTAACAATTAATATTATCCACTTTAAGTGTCTAATCCTGCTCACTCAAAAAACCTGCACTCGGGAAGAATGGAGGCACCGTAGCTTTATCTGGACATGCCGTAAGAGGGTGTCGTTGGGTCTGGAGTTTTGTGGCTAGAGAACGCCGATCTTGACCCATGATCTGGAGTTGCGCTACCAAAAAATTCCATCGGCCAGTTTTTCACACCTAGAAACCTCTGGTCTTGACCCGCTATGATTAGAAACCACCAGATCTGGACTAGCATTGTTAGCAACCTCCTAGATCTGGAATCCCACAGCGAGAGAAGCGAGATCCCATTTATAGTGAGTGTGCGTTCCAGTGGCGCGACAGTGAAAAGAAGCTATCCCCTTAGTTGAAAACCCCCACTGTAAAATAAAACTAGAATAAAGAATACCAACCACGTATCAGCTTTCAAAATAGAAAGAATAAGTCAAACTGTCCACGTGGATAAAAAACAAAACAAATTATGCGTGAGAAAGAAAAAAAAGAACTTTTATATGGAAATAAAATTCAACAAATCTCCACTGTTTTCATATAAAAAATACATTGTTCTTGCACCTACTACCATCAATCTAGGCATCACATCCTTAATAGGAAACCACTACAGGGAACGACACAATTTTTCTCCCAACATGTATCACAGTGATACATGGCATCCAAATTGAATGATATCTAAACAATTGCTAAACATGCCCTCAATAAAAGGCTCTAAACATAAACAGAGCACATACCTGCACTTACTTGAGTCACCATATGAGATGATGCCAATGAGGAATATGGGACCAACAAATCACATGCCAATAGGTCCCCAAATCAGCTCAAATATGCCTACAGAACAAAAATAAATAGAGTAATATTCATCCTCACACAAAACATGGCAAGAAACAAAACATCTCAGAATTTCACAAATAATTCAGCTCAAAAATAAAACAAGTCAGAGCAAACTAGCAATAAAAGACAAAAATCTCAAAGCAAGAAAATCACTCACTCAACCTAAATCTAAGAAAGACTCAGAAAACTCTCCATGCAAGGAAAAGACACTGCCTAGAACCAAGCCAACAAGAGAGGTTCCTCAACAATAGGGTACCACTATAAATCCCATTCAGTCCCAAGAGTTCTAAAAGAAAACTCTAGACCCACGAGAACACAGGCGATCCAAGGGTAGCATGCTACCGACCAAGAAAACCCATCTCAATCTATCTTCCTAATGATATCTAGGAACCACCTAATATTTCTAAAGAGATCCCGAAAGAACTGCCATGAAGCTCGATCATTACTGAACCTATTCACAGGACACTGTCACTCTAAACATTTCCAAGTACCAATCATCATTTGTAATGGGCCACAACCTAGAGAAACCAACCCAAAAACCAAGACATACTACAGTAACGAACCCAGAGCTAATTACCATCTCACTCTTCTAAGGCTACAGGAAGAAACAATAGCAACATAGATAAGGGAAGCATGCATTGTAAAGGAAACAACCCAAAGAGGTATCCACCTAAACCCACAAAAAAATAATAGGACCCAAGCACCAAGCACCGTCAACTTTAAAATTGAGACACGCCGCCTGAAAACTCTAATAAGAAGACTCTTGACGAAAGGCACTAGAAGATCCTCAACAGATGGATTCAGAATATCCACCATAGGAGACGACCGCCTAAACAAAATATAAAAGGATATATCATCACACAAAAGTTAAACCTCAAGGACACATGCAAGCATTCCTAACATCTTAATACAGCTCTAAGACGAGAGAATAAAGGTTGGAAGCCAGCTAGAAACTAAGGGAAATCAAGCCACTAAAGGGTCACGCATCCTAGTCTAGACTTACTAACAACACATGATTCCCTAGAAACTAAAAAAAGATGTTAAATCAGGTTGAATAGTAATCAAAGAATCTTGGTGATCAGCCAAGTGACACTACACCCACAAGCTACCCAAACCTAAACACCGAACTCACTATAGAACTATACCTAGATAAAACAGTCCTAAAGGATGTGGAGGAACACAATGGAGCTAACATAAGCTCATCTCCTAGTCAAAAGGTAGACATTAGAGACACAAGATCCTACCAAAAATTTACTGTTAACCATCTCTCAAACATAGGCAAACCTCACATAGAACTCATTCATACCACGAAACCAAAGACACACATAGGTAGCAACTACCAAGAGGAGTCTTTGATGCTTAGATAGGCAAAGGAAAAAAATAAGGTAAATGAAGAGGAAACAGACTACCAGTAGTAGAATGAAATTACAGCCTAAGTGAGTTAACAACCTAGATGAAAAAACAATCAAAGTATACTGAAATAGATAAAATCCACTAACAAAACATTTGAAAGCAACAAACAAATGATTTCAAATTTTAACAAATAAAAACATGAACCCAATTAGGCTCTGATACCACTTTGTTGCGGGGAGTTCCCTTGTGTGAGAGTTAGCCCCCACAAAATAGCCTAGTCTATTTGGGTGTTTTGGCATGTTAAATTATGAAATGTGAAAACGATCATCATTTATAGTTTAATACACGAAAACTGATAAATGGAAACTATTTTCGAGTTGCAATTTTATAACACCAAATAAAATATTCAAATGAATTTAAAAATGAAAAAATAAAATACACTATAAGGATATATATATAGTGGAAATTAAAACATTAAACTTTACAATATTTCTCATTAAACAGAACACAAAATATGTACAACACTAATTAAATAAAACTAGAAAGAATGAGAAATTAAGGGTGAAACAACAATGATGAACTGGGAAGTACAAAGCCCAAACAACTTCCAATTAATTGGACGAATTAAAAATTAGAATTTCAATTAATATTCAAGAAGTAGAAAACGTTCATCACTTTACAGTTTGAATTAAATGCGGAAATTGGAAGTAGTAAATAACATAGGGATTTAACGTGCTTCAGACCCTTTTTGGTCCTACGTGCACAGTAAGAACACCACCCGACTCATTTGTTTTGTTATTCTCAAAATAAAAAAAAATTATAGGATACTAATCCATAATTGAAAAGGAATAAAAGGGAGAACAGTTACATAGCCGAGTAGATTACCATTGTCCAGCGATTCTCGAGGCACTAGTTTTGAAACTCAACATAGCACCCTAGAAATCTCTGTATGCATAGCATGGCCATTATTGAAGGCTCGACCATGATGAAAACTCTTTTTCCACACATATTCCCCCAATTTCAACCACCAGATACCATTCTGGAACACGCACTCAAGGAGGTGGATTCAGAAAAGTGTAACCGTAGTACTAGTCTTGTAACACCCAGAGATTTTATGAAAAATGTTCTTTTAATTTTATTAATGTCTTGTGTTGTATGCTACACCAAGATTAATTTGCGCTATACGCAACACCATATTAGCTTTCCATATACGCAACACTATTCTTGTATCGTGTTACACACAATTTTGATAATAGTTATTCTACGCAACATTGAGTATATATATATATATATATATTCAATGTATAAATGAAATATGGTTGGATTCTGTTATACGAAACAACGAAGGATTCTTTCACAATACACAACCCTGACTTGGCTTGCATTACATGCAATCGCGACCTTCCTCGATAGCGTGTGTTGTACGCAATACCGTGTTTTAATAAACAACGATGTATTATTATAATATTGTCATGAACTAGCCGTTATGAATAGTATTAACTAAATTTTGAATTTTATAACATTATTATTCATCTTACACATTTTCTAGAACATGGTATAAGAACAAAATAAATTTTTCGGGTAAAATAAGTATTTTTCAAAAAATGCAGTTTTGCCGCCTTTTGATGGCGCACCCACTTTAAATCTAATTTTTGACATGTTTATATGTTCAATTTTACAAAATAAAATCCTTATTTTGAATCAGGATATAAAAATTTACATTAGATAAAGTTTTGATATTTTTCCGATAACTTTCATATTTTAATGAATAGTAAAAACACGCAATATTTTAATTAAAAACAACTTTTTTTCATCATAATATCTTATGTGGTTAAATTATAATATTGAATGCTTTTAAAGTATAAATGGAATATATTTTTACCATTTAATATAATTTATGTCATTAGCATTGACTCTACCTTGAATTCGTAGGATAAATCAATTCAATCTTTTGCAATGTTTTAAACAAAAACCCGTTTTCTTTCGACAACGGGATTAATTTTAATTTAATTTATGAAACTTTCATGTATTGAATTTGGAAAAATTGATTCCATATTTGGAATAAGTGGGTCCAAATTATGTTAATAAGCTACTTTTTATTTTTGGGCATTGTGAATAGTAACTACGGTAAATTTTATTTACTATAGTTAAAGGAAAATCGGGTAATTAAGGGTAAATATAAGATTATAAAATTACCCTAACACTTAAAAAAATTCTATTGGATGGCTAAAAGTAGAACCATATAACCTAAGGGTCGGATTAGATTCATTTTATGGACTTTTGTCTATGAAAATAATTTAATTATTATTAAAACCAAAGAATGTGACAACATGTCACTTTCTTAAATCTTATAAGTATAATAATTTTAATTTAGTGATAAACTTCATGAAACTTCGAAAAATAATATTATCCAGAAAGATAATACAATTATATACATCATAGGAATTTATTTAGAATTTTTAGGGATTAAATAATTATCATTTATTATGACACAAAGATGATGCAGTAATTGTCTTATTAATGAAATATTGACATAATTGATGTTATAAATTCCCAAATAAATGTAATTTGAGACTTTTTATGACTTAAATTAATTTTCTAGGTTAATATGACATGTTATTGTTGATATAAGTAACTTGGTTCTAACTTATCATTCTATTATGAATTTCATAAAAATCATGTACCAAATAGTGTCAAAATTGACATAAATGATTTTTTAAAACAATTATTATATTATTAATTGTTATTTAATTCCGAAAAATCTAAGGTTCGGCCAAATGACTTATATAAGAATAGATATATTAATACTAAACAACTTGGGGTTCTTTTGGCTATTTATGATAAGTTTATCAACCATATAGTGTAAGAAAACAAAAAGACACGGTAAAAGTTAAATTATTTAACTTAGAGTTAAATCTTATTGATAAGGTTAAAATAATAACCTAAACTTGACTAAATCCTATTGGATGAAAGGATTTCAACCATCCCCACTTTATCTTCTAAATAAGTCCCTTTGGAACCATTATAAACCAAATTTGACCTTAATATAAAATAATATTTTGAGATTTTCCTAAGGTGTCCCTCTCCACCCTTATAAAAGGGCACGTCCTCCCTCTACTCTTCACACCACTTTGAGCCTTCAAGCTCGGCCAACCCCTGCCAATTTCTCCTCTCCACTTACCTAGAAACATCCTAGAGGTTCAGGTCTTCTTCAAAGACCTATTTTAGTTCCCTAAAAGGAGGTCTCAAAGAAGCACTTCAAAGAAGAGGAGGTTCGGACACTTACGAAGCAAATCGGACCTAAGGTAAGGGAAAATATCACAATCTCATTTTTATCCGAGATTTTTTATACTTTGGTATTTAATGGGGTTTATTTTATCATAAACATCCATATTTCCTCAATATGTAATTTTATTTCCATCCACCTACAATTGTTTAAATCCAAATTTACCCTTCGGTGAGTTTTTAGGAAAGGATATGAAAGGAATCTTTTGTCATTTTTCGTACGAGGTACTTTTTGACTTTTCTGACAAAAGTACGAGAAGAATGTTTTTTTTAACTTATATGGAATGAATGGATTTTTAAAACATTATTTCCAAGAAGCTTCCTTTAAAAGTTTTCAAGTTATTTTTAATCAACTTCTTTTACTTTAAAATTTTATGACATGTTAAAGAAAGGAATGTGATTTTGAAGTAGAAAGGATATTTTTTTCAAGAATGGAGTTCAAGTGTTTTATCAAAATTATTTTCCATCTAAGATAATAAAGGGTTATGTTTCTATTCCTATTATTACATTTATTTGATCATGTTGTGATGGAATTATTTTTATGAATACCTTTATCTTATATGAGTTGTTTTATGATGTCACGATGTTTAATGATTCCAATTTTTATTACATGGGTTATGCTATGAAGTATGGTTTATGATTTTGTGGCACACATAAGAATGGTATCATTATGAGATGGGTGGGACCTATATCTCCCTCCAATGCATTGGGTAAAGATTTTATATCTCATGAGATAGACATGGCTAGAACGACAGGTCTATACGCAACACCGTATTAGCTTGCCGTATACGCAACACTATTCTTGGATCGTGTTACACACAATTTTGATAATAGTTATTCTACGCAACATTGAGTATATATATATATATATATATATATTCAATGTATAAATGAAATATGGTTGGATTCTGTTATACGAAACAACTAAGGATTCTTTCACAACACGCAACCCTGACTTCGCTTGCATTACATGCAATCGCGACCTTCCTCGATAGCGTGTGTTGTACGCAATACCGGGTTTTAATAAACAACGATATATTATTATAATATTGTCATGAACTAGCCGTTATGAATATTATTAACTAAATTTTGAATTTTATAACATTATTATTCATCTTACATATTTTCTAGAACATGGTATAAGAACAAAATAAATTTTTCGGGTAAAATAAGTATTTTTCAAAAAATGCATTTTTGCCGCCTTTTGATGGCGCACCCACTTTAAATCTAGTTTTTGACATGTTTATATGTTAAATTTGACAAAATAAAATTCTTCTTTTGAATCAGGATATAAAAATTTTCATTAGATAAAGTTTTGATATTTTTCCGATAACTTTCATATTTTAATGAATAGTAAAAACACGCTATATTTTAATTAAAAACAACTTTTTTTCATCATAATATCTTATGTGGTTAAATTATAATATTGAATGGTTTTAAAGTATAAATAGAATATATTTTTACCATTTAATATAATTTATGTCATTAGCATTGATTCTACCTTGAATTCGTAGGATAAATCAATTCAATCTTTTGCAATGTTTTAAACAAAAACCTGTTTTCTTTCGACAACGGGATTAATTTTAATTTAATTTCTGCAACTTTCATGAATTGAATTTGAAAAAATTTATTCCATATTTGGAATCAGTGGGTCCAAATTTTGTTAATAACCTACATTTTATTTTTGGGCATTGTGAATAGTAACTACGGTAAATTTTATTTACTATAGTTAAAGGTAAATCGGGTAATTAAGGGTAAATATAAGATTTTAAAATTACCCTAACACTTGGAAAAATACTATTGGATGGCTAAAATTAGACCCATATAACCTAATGGTCTGATTAGATTCATTTTATGGACTTTTTTCCATGAAAATAATTTAATTATTATTAAAACCAAAGAATGTGACAACATGTCACTTTCTTAAATCTTATAAGTATAATAATTTTAATTTAGTGATAAACTTCATGAAACTTCGAACGTGAATAGTCTCCAGAAAGCTAATTCAATTATCTACATCATAGGAATTTATTTAGAATTTTTAGGGATTAAATAATTATCATTTATTATGACACAACGATGATGCAGTAATTGTCTTATTAATGAAATATTGACATAATTGATGTTATAAATGCCCAAATAAATGTAATTTGAGACTATTTATGACTTACATTAATTTTTTAGGTTAATATGACATGTTATTGTTGATATAAGTAACTTGGTTAGAACGTATCATTCTATTATGAATTTCATAAAAATCGTGTACCAAATAGTGTCAAAATAGACATAAATTAGTTTTTAAAACAAATATTATATTATTAATTGTTATTTAATTCCTAAAAATATAAGGTTCGGAAAAATGACTTATATAAGAATAGCTATATTAATACTAAACAACTTGGGGTTCTTTTGGCTTGTTATGGTAAGTTTATCAACCATATAGTGTAAGAAAACAAAAAGACACGGTAAAAGTTAAATTATTTAACTTAGAGTTAAATCTAATTGATAAGGTTAAAATAATAACCTAAACTTGTCTAAATCCTATTGGATGAGAGTATTGCGACCCATCCCCACTTTATCTTTGAAATAAGACCCTTTGTAACCATTATAAACCAAATTTGACCTTAATATAAAATAATATTTTGAGATTTTCCTAAGGTCCCCTCTCCTCCCTTATAAAAGGGCACCTCCTCCCTCTACTCTTCACACCACTTTGAGACTTTAAACTCGGCCAACCCCTGACAATTTCTCCTCTCCACTTACCTAGAAACATCCTATAGGTTTGAGTCTTCTTCAAAGACCTATTTTAGTTCCCTAAAAGGAGGTCTCAAAGAAGCACTTCAAAGAAGAGGAGGTTCGGACACTTACGAAGCAAATCGGATCTAAGGTAAGGGAAAATATCACAATCTCATTTTTATCCGATATTGTTTATACTTTGGTATTTACTGGGGTGTATTTTATCATCCACATCCATATTTCCTCAATATTTAATTTTATTTCCATCCACCTACAATTGTTTAAATCCAAATTTACCCTTCGGTGAGTTTTTAGTAAAGGATATGAAAGGAATCTTTTGTCGTTTTACGTACGAGGTACTTTTTAACTTTTCTGACAAAAGTACGAGAAGAATGTTTTTTTAACTTATACTGAATGAATGGATTTTTAAAACATTACTTCCATGAAGCTTCCTTTAAAAGTTTTCAAGTTATTTTTAATCAACTTCTTTTAGTTTAAAATTTTATGACATGTTAAACAAAGGAATGTGTTTTTGAAGTAGAAAGGATATTGTCCTCAAGAATGGAGTTCAAGTGTCTTATAAAAATTATTTTCCATCTAAGATAATAAAGGGTTCTGTTTCTATCCCTATTATTACATTGATTTTATTATGTTGTGACGGAATTATTTTTATGAATTCCTTTATCTTATATGAGTTGTTTTATGATGTCACGATGTTTAATGATTCCCATTTTTATTACATGGGTTATGCTATGATGTATGGTTTATGATTTTTTGGCACACATAAGAATGGTATCATTATGAAATGGGTGGGACCTATATCTCCCTCCAATGCATTGGGTAAATATTTTATATCTCATGAGATAGACATGGCTGGAACGGTAGGTTATACCGGTTCAGTGAAACGGGACTGAAATGAGGGTGACTCGGTTCAGAAATGGACTTTGTCCACTAAGATAGTCTTGGAAATGAGTCTT
This sequence comes from Viscum album, assembly GCA_963277665.1. Taxonomy (NCBI): domain Eukaryota; kingdom Viridiplantae; phylum Streptophyta; class Magnoliopsida; order Santalales; family Viscaceae; genus Viscum; species Viscum album. The sequence goes on from OY728163.1 coordinate 131,825,022, forward strand.
GACTAATAAGAAATTATTCTCTATGATTATGTGTGTATGCCACAAAGTTTCATGTTTTAATTTATGATTATTGGGATTACATTTCACTACTATGATTTATCCCATGTTATGAAATCATGATCTCTTTTGCAGGTTAAGATTTAAAAAAGATATGTTCTTATGAATATGATGTGATTGATATTTCTTTTGTTTACCCTTACTGAGTATTTGAGCTCACCCATTTATGTTTTCTTTTCCCCAGGACATAAAGAAAGGTTTTAGGTAAGAAAAAAAAGGGAAGATCTTTATTGGGAGATATTGAAGATCTTTCACCACGATTAGAAGATTTTATTCCGAGTTTCCAAAGACACTAAACTATTACGGTCCTTGTGTGTTTGTTTTTATTATGTATTAAGTATTCCGAAAAAGTAATGTAATATTCATGTACGTCAGGCTTAGGGTCTCTAAAGTTGGTATCAGAGGAAAAGTTTTGTCAACCTTTGGAAACTAGGATGCGAAAACGTTAGTAAGATCCCTAGAGATATTTCTAAGGTTTGTCTAGGGATGTCCCTAAGGATAAGTATACGTATAGGATATAGTCCTAGAACTATGGTAACGATATTAGATTAAACCAAAGATGTTAGATATTTAATTCATTCCCCTTTATTATGATTTTTTCCTCTCACACTATTCTTTTTGGGTTTTAGAAAATGGCTGGAAACAAGATGATTCACGATAATGGAGGATATGATGGACAATGGAATGATATTCTTCATGAGCAACCAAATGAAATGGGATTTGGAAGTCCAAACATCATTATTATGCCGAATCATAAATCTCATAATATGATCAATAAAGTAAAATTTTTTAAGTTTCATGAATCGGCTAATAAGAGAAAGATGGAGTTTCATGATGATCATAGAGGAAAGAAAGTTAAATTTCCCCTATGTAAATCATGTGGGAAGAGGCATCGAGGAGAATATTTCAAGGGAACTGGAAGATGATTTGGGTGTGGAAAAGAAGGACACAATGCCAGTAAGTGCAAAGGAAAAGGTTCAGTTAACACCATGGATGAAGATAATGGTATTGCTACGACATCAACAATGGTTAAATGTTTTAAATGTGGAATGTACGGGCATTATGCAAACCAATTCCCTAAGGGAAAGTCTCATGAAGAGAATCAGTATAGCCGTATGAGTAGTATTTATGTTGATGATGATGAAGAGACTACAAATGATATGTGAGTTGAAAGAATTGTTGAAGCTTAGTCAATGGTTTAAGAAGGTAGTGGAATGATTACATGTTTATCAAGTGTAATGTTGTATAAGTAATCTCATGGTACTATGGAATAAAGAGACATCTAAGGATTGTTACACTGTTTTTTTTCCTTGAGTTTTGAAAGTGTATGATTAATGGTACTAGTATCCATTAAAGGATATTCAGATATTTTTGGAATATAGATGATATGCGAGAAAATTAAATGTTTGATAGTATTCATGAGCTCATGACTGATATAAGGAGAAGGTTATGTAATGGATTGAGTATATAGAATTTTTGGATTTTGGTATGTGGAAAGAGTTAACTTTTGACAGCATTCATGTTTTCACTAAGGTTTAATGGGTATTCATTTTTCAAGAGAATACATGATTAAGGTATTCACATGATTGGAATGTGACGAACAAGATATATGAGGGATAAATGATGGCATTCACGTGATCACTTTATCTATACTATGAGCTTGGACCGAAGTATATTAGATAATCCTAAAGATTGGAATGGATTATATTGGACATAAGTTAGTATTGTTTAAGGATAAAACTTTTTTTTTATATTGTTGATGGGATGTTATAATAATGTAGTTTTAGAAAAAGGACAACCTGCAGGATGTGCGACAACCCATCGCGTCGGCAAAGGCTGTGGGAATCGAACCCACAACTAAAGTTAGACGGGCCTTTATCGCATACCACTGGCCTACAGAAAGTCCTTGTTTAGTATAAACTAGTTTTATTATATTAAGTAGTATGATATATGAAGTATAAGTCCATTTTGGGAACCATATATGATTAATCTCACTATAGATGGACTTATGTATTTTTTGATAACTTTTCTAACCTTTTGTTTGAGACAGATAGAATGACCCATCATTCTATCACATGATTTGCTAACACATCACGAATGAAAAATTTAACTTCATTTCTTTAAGAGATAAAGTGGAAATTTTCCAAAGAATGACCAACGGTGGGACTATACCAAAATCACAAAAGTATTTCTTCTAATTCCAATTTCATCAACTTTAGGGAAATGATCTTGAAAACCAAAAATGTTGTCCTAGTGCTCTTATATCTGATGAATCAGACGGTACCTTAGATCGTCACAAATTTATGGCTTTGTGATTGCTGGCTTTTCCATAGCCATGTTCTCTACCACTCTCCATCAGAACATGATGGTTAGATTTCTCTTCCATATCCATATTTTCACCTATGTGGAAACCCAGTGATTAGTTTATTTGGGTAACCGTTATGTTTCATAATTTTATTTTTAAAGATTGGTTTTGGTATTCCTTTTTACGATGTGGGTTTCTATTAAAGAAACTTTCTAATAGTAAACCATTTATAACCCCGACGAATTTCGAGGGCGAAATTCATTTTAAGGGGGGTAGAATGTAACACCCCAAGATTTTATGAAAAATGTTCTTTTAATTTCATTAATGTCTTGTGTTGTATGCTACACCAAGATTACCTTGCGCTATACACAACACCGTATTAGCTTGTCGTATACGCAACACTATTCTTGGATCGGGTTACACACAATTTTGATAATAGTTATTCTACACAACATTGAGTATATATATATATATATTCAATGTATAAATGAAATATGGTTGGATTCTGTTATATGAAACAGCTAAGGATTCTTTCACAACACGCAACCCTGACTTGGCTTGCATTACACGCAATCGCGACCTTCCTCGATAGTGTGTGTTGTACGCAATCCCGGGTTTTAATAAACAACGATATATTATTATAATATTGTCATGAACTAGCCGTTATGAATAGTATTAACTAAATTTTGAATTTTATAACATTATTATTCATCTTACACATTTTCTAGAACATGGTATAATAACAAAATAAATGTTTTGGGTAAAATAAGTATTTTTCAAAAAATGTAGTTTTGTCGCCTTTTGATGGCGCACCAACTTTAAATCTAGTTTTTGACATGTTTATATGTTCAATTTGACAAAATAAAATTATTCTTTTGAATCAGGATATAAAAATTTACATTAGATAAAGTTTTGATATTTTTCCAATAACTTTTATATTTTAATAAATAGTAAAAACACGCTATATTTTAATTAAAAACAACTTTTTTTCATCGTAATATCTTATGTGGTTAAATTATAATATGGAATGGTTTTAAAGTATAAATGGAATATATTTTTACCATTTAATATAATTTATGTCATTAGCATTGATTCTACCTTGAATTCGTAGGATAAATCAATTCAATCTTTTGCAATGTTTTAAACAAAAACCTGTTTTCTTTCGACAACGGGATTAATTTTAATTTAATTTCTGCAACTTTCGTGTATTGAATTTGGAAAAATGGATTCCATATTTGGAATCAGTGGGTACAAATTATGTTAATAATATACTTTTTATTTTTGGGCATTGTGAATAGTAACTACGGTAAATTTTATTTACTATAGTTAAAGGTAAATCGGGTAATTAAGGGTAAATATAAGATTATAAAATTACCCTAACACTTGGAAAAATCCTATTGGATGGCTAAAAGTAGACCCATATAACCTAAGGGTCGGATTAGATTCATTTTATGGACTTTTTTCCATGAAAATAATTTAATTATTATTAAAACCAAAGAATGTGACAACATGTCACTTTCTTAAATCTTATAAGTATAATAATTTTAATTTAGTGATAAACTTCATGAAACTTCGAACATGAATAGTCTCCAGAAATCTAATACAATTATCTAAATAATATGAATTTATTTAGAATTTTTAGGGATTAAATAATTATAATTTTTTATGATACAAAGATGATGCAGTAATTGTCTTTTTAATGAAATATTGACATAATTGATGTTATAAATGCCCAAATAAATGTAATTTGAGACTTTTTATGACTTACATTAATTTTCTAGGTTAATATGACATGTTATTGTTGATATAAGTAACTTGGTTCGAACTTATCATTCTATTATGAATTTCATTAAAATCATGTACCAAATAGTGTCAAAATTGACATAAATTAGTTTTTAAAAAAATATTATATTATTAATTGTTATTTAATTACTAAAAATCTAAGGTTCGGACAAATGAATTATATAAGGATAGATATATTAATACTAAACAACTTGGGGTTCGTTTGGCTTGTTATGGTAATTTTATCAACCATATAGTGTAAGAAAACAAAAAGACACGGTAAAAGTTAAATTATTTAACTTAGAGTTAAATCTAATTGATAAGGTTAAAATAATAACCTAAACTTGTATAAATACTATTGGATGAGAGGATTTCGATACATACTCACTTTAGCTTCTAAATAAGACCCTTTGGATCCATTATAAACCGAATTTTACCTTAATATAAAATAATATTTTGAGATTTTCCTAAGGTGCCCCTCTCCTCCCTTATAAAAGGGCACATCCTCCCTCTACTCATCACACCACTTTGAGCCTTCAAGCTCGTCCAACCCCTACCAATTTCTCCTCTCCACTTACCTAGAAACATCCTAGAGGTTTGGGTCATCTTCAAAGACCTATTTTAGTTCCCTAAAAGGAGGTCTCAAAGAAGAACTTCAAAGAAGAGGAGGTTCATACACTTACGAAGCAAATCGGACCTAAGGTAAGAGAAAATATCACAATCTCATTTTTTTCCGAGATTGTTTATACTTTGGTATTTACTGGTGTTTATTTTATCATCCACATCCATATTTCCTCAATATGTAATTTTATTTCCATCCACCTACAATTTTTTAAATCCAAATTTACCCTTCGGTGAGTTTTTAGTAAAGGATATGAAAGGAATCTTTTGTCGTTTTTTGTATGAGGTACTTTTTGAGTTTTCCGACAAAAGTATGAGAAGAATGTTTATTTTAACTTATACAGCATGAATGGATTTTTAAAGCATTATTACCAAGAAGCTTCCTTTAAAATTTTTCAAGTTATTTTTAATCAACTTCTTTTAGTTTAAAATTTTATGACATGTTAAAGAAATGAATGTGTTTTTGAAGTAGAAAGGATATTTTCCTCAAGAATGGAGTTCAAGTGTTTTATCAAAATTATTTTCCATCTAAGATAATAACAGATTCTATTTCTATACCTATTATTACATTGATTTTATTATGTTGTGATTGAATTATTTTTATGAATTCCTTTATCTTATATGAATTGTTTTATGATGTCACGATGTTTAATGATTCCCATTTTTATTACATGGGTTATGCTATGATGTATGGTTTATGATTTTGTGGCACAAATAAGAATGGTATAATTATGAGATGGGTGGGACCTATATCTCCCTCCAATGCATTGGGTAAAGATTTTATATCTCATGAGATAGACATGGCTGGAACGGTAGGTTATACCGGTTCAGTGAAACAGGACTGAAACGAGGGTGACTCGGTTCAGAAATGGACTTTGTCCACTAAGATAGTCTTGGAAATGAGTCTTGACTAATAAGAAATGATTCTCTATGATTATGTGTGTATGCCACAGAGTTTTATGTTTTAAGTTATGATTATTGGGATTACATTTCACTACTATGATTTATCCCATGTTATGAAATCATGATCTCTTTTGCAGGTTAAGATTTCCAAAAGATATGTTCTTATGAATATGATGTGATTGATATTTATTTTGTTTACCCTTACTGAGCATTTGAGCTCACCCTTTTATGTTTTATTTTCCCCAGGATATAAAGAAAGTTTTTAGGTAAGAAAAAGAAGGGAAGATCTTTATTGGGAGATGTTGAAGATTTTTCACCACGATTAGAAGATTTTATTCCGAGTTTCCAAAGACACTAAACTATTACGGTCCTTGTGTGTTTGTTTTTCTTATGTATTAAGTATTCCTCAAAAGTAATGTAATATTCATGTACATCAGGCTTAGGGTCTCTATAGGTCTATTGTGCTTTCTTTGAATCTCCATCAGATCTAGAAGATGCGCACACATGTAGGTATTATGGAACCTGTTGTGGGTGTTTGAATCACCACCGGAGTTGAAGCTCAGGATCATCTACATTGTCGAGAACCTTGAAAACCCAAAAAGAATAATGGATGAGGATTGATCTTGATCTTTTGACTGCTCTTCTAAGCATGCACATGAAAACCCTACACTCGGGATGAATGGAGGAATCACTGCTTTATCTAGACACACCACAAGAGGGTGTCATCAGGTCTGGATCTACGTAGTTGGAGAATGTTTATCTTGACCCATAATCTGGAGTTATGCTGCTGGAAAAATCCCTCAGCCAGTGTCATGTGCCTGGAAACCTCCAGTCTTGACCTGTCGTGATCAGAAACCACTAGATCTCGACCGGAACGGTTAGCAACCTCTTGGATTTTAACTCCCACAACAAGAGAAGAAAAATCAAATCTACGGAAAGTACATGTTCCAGCAAAATGATGGTGAAAAGAAGCTCTCCCCTGGTTGAAAACCCCTACTGTAAAAGAAAACCATAAGAAATAAATACAACCATGCAATATCTTGAAAAATAGAAAGAATTAGTCAAACCATCCACATGGATAAAAGAACAAAACAAATAATGATTGAGAAAGAAAAAATCAATTTTATATGGAAATAAAATTTAACACTCCTATATTTCCCTTCAGGTCTCCACTATGGGTTTTTTATTCATCGTATGCAATCAACCAATGATTATTGTCTAAATCTGTTTGTGAGAGAAAAATTAGTCAAATGGGTGTGTACTAATTTTTTTATTTTTTTATTCACTTTCATAATGATTTTATTCAATTGGTATTGTGTTTTGATTCATTTTTATCATATATGTTATTAAATCATGGACCAAGTTTATTTAATAGCATACAAAATCCAAGACAGTTGAGGTAATTAATTCATGACCATTGAATGAGATTATTCTTCTACCATAGAAATATGATCCAAATGCATCTTAATTACTTTAAATTATTAGACCACCATGAATTGAGATTCTAGGGTTGACTAATAAGGTTTTACCATCTCTCCTATCTTTAAAATTGATTAATTGTGAAGCCTATAGATGCAATTATTTTGAAAGTGTAGTTGGAATTTATATTTAGAAAAACCACCCTTGGAAACTGGTTTCTCTCTCTTATACCTTTTAGATCTTCTTTTGTATGATTTTCAATTCTACAATTATCTTAAATAAAATAAAAAATGAAATTGCGATAACCTAACATTTAGTCAAAAGTCTGTTGTTGTGTTCCCCGCACTCTATGGGATCGACCCCTTACTGCCGCTATGTTGTTCCTTTGTAACTAGTGTAATTCATGACTTTATAAATTTATAATTTTATTATTTTATAGGATTTAACAATGTATTTTGGACACATCAGATTTTTTCACCATTTATGGGGAGCTTCAGAGCATTGTAGATGATTCGAGACTAATTGCTTAGTTCAAAGACTTTTATTATCCCATTGATGTTTACTGATTTCAGTTTCGGTTTTGGTTTTTACGTTCATTTTTATATTTTTTCTATTTTAATCCTCTAGTATTTTTTTGTATTTTGAAGTATGGAATACACATCATATTAGTATTATGTCACACCACCATTAAAATACAATACACACTAGGGGTATCCGAACACATCTGCAGTACTGAATTCAAAAGAGTTGTCACAATAAGAAGATGATCAGAATGATTTGTATTCTCATGTGTATGATTAATTCTATCCCCACATAGTGGAATGAAGTATACTATAAGGCGAACAAAGGATCTCCCAATTATCAAGGCTACCAAGGTGATTATTGGATAGATAAATACACTCAAAAAGACCCTTCATTCCAGCAACCTCATGAACAAAACTCAAAATAAAGACTTACTAGGTTTCTCATGCAATACATTCAAGTTATGGATAAGAGGATGGATGAAAATGATGTAGAGTGCAGTAATGAAAAACAGTCTTGTGTCCCATAGGCCTAGTAGATATGAGGAAGATACGGGGTGGTATGGGTATAAAAATTTTGACTGTTTAAAATTTAGGCTTATCGTGTTAATCCTGTGCGGATGCGAGCCAAGGTGGGTTAAGATCGTGTGGATGCTAGCCAAGGAAGGGTAAGAATTCTCGAATACAATTTTTCCATGCCTAATTTCTCTAGGAAATTTTGGTAAGATATAATGGAACCTAAGAATGGGGAATGTTACCTAGGAAGGGAGAACATCGAACAACACTTAGGAATAGAACGAATTGCCTGGAAAGCTGCACCACACTGGCTACCAGTGAGGAGAAGAGAACATGCCACTTGGAACTGGAATGTCGCACCTCATTGGCTACCTATGGGGAGAAGATAACATGCCACCTATAATTCCACACTGCACTGGCAGCCTGTGGGGAGTGACGATGAGTCCAACATAATGGCGTAAGAATCCAAGAGTGGCGACTCATGTCCACCATACACGCACATTAATCCAGTAGTGACATTACATATTATTATTGGGATTTTTGGGTTATGTATCTTATAAAAAAGGCATAAATTAATATGAGTGATAAGGGTGTTGTTACATATTCTTCTTTTCATTACTAATTATGTTTGGATTAAATAAATTATTTAAATATTAACTATCTTCCATCAATAAATTTATTCATTAATAATTTTTTTTAAATTTTCACACAATTTTTCATTTAATTTTTTGATTTTTAAATATAATTTATAAATGAATTTAATAAATAATTATATTTTTTTAATATAGGTAATCCCATGGGATATCCGTATACCTATTCGGGGTAGGGTTAGCTTGCCTTTTTTTCACATTTCATGCAGGATTTTGCAGACAAACCCATGCAGGCTCAAGTCCATTTGGGTTAAGCTCATGTCATGACCCATTCCCCACAAGGTGTACCCCTCCTGAGCTTGCAATATGAGAAGGGAGATAGTGACCCCTGAGTCCTGCCTCCAGTAGGCCCCGGGTTGAAAACTAGCACTAAGGGTATAGTAAACACACAAATGGGAGGCATTACCCTCTAAGAGAACACAAGCGAAATAGAGAGATAATACATGCATAAACCAACTACAACTCAAACTAAAATATAAAAATAAATCCCAAGTACACATATGTAATTTCATGAAAGAACTACTACAACTGAAAAATTAAAACTACAAGTACTAAAGGAAGGTAAAAACAGAAGCAACCACGAAGCCTAGACAGATCCTGCAACCCCAAGCTAGTAGTAACTAGCTTGATCTCCAACTTGCTCTAAGTGACCTGAAAATAGTTTATATATACTTAGGGTGAGTATAATAGTATACTCAGTAGGATCCTCCCTGGAGCCTCTCGTGCAAAATTAATGAAAGCAATGCTAAAGCACAGTGAACAATAAGTGAAACTAACTTGTCACCTAAACATGTATACTAATTTCAGAGCCTCACCATGGCTACTCTCACCAATTATCTCATACAAGAGTATATAATATAATAAAGAATATCAAGGGTGACCTTCTACTACTTCCCCACTTGTTTTCCGTTTTTCCCCAACATCACATGTCCTAAGAATCTCTCTCCAAAAAGGATTTCCCGCATACACCTGGGTGAAGCACCACAACATGAACCTCGTGCAACACAACCACCACATCCACGTAACCAAAGTAACCAAGTAGTTTTTGGGAGCCACCACTTCTCGTATAACGTGTATCATACATTGGGAATTATACCTCAATCCATTACAACCCATACACCGAGTAAGGATCCTCAATCCATCAGAGCCTATACACGTTAAACCTATAGTAGTCCAAAGGAAACTATATCTAGAATATATTTGTTTGAATAACCATAAGACATTATATCCCTATACACACATATATGTGGAAAACTAACCATTGTTCCTACCAGCACAAGTAACTACCAAGAGAAGAGAGTGGGGCCAAAGGGGGTAGTCATCCATCCATCCTCCCACTGGAATATTGGGGAAAACACCCCCCCCCCTCCAGGGCTCAAAATCCCTAGGGTTTCAGTTTCCCTAACTGACGGGGTAGATTAGAATATAGAAACACAGAAAGTACATAATATATTATAGCTTACAACCACACTATGGGAATAACCTAGTCTTAGACTCAACTATAGCTAGAGTCTCTCAGACTCTCGGCTACGACTGCTAAGATACAGTATCATTTAATCACAAAACCATTTAAAGATCTTTATTTAATTACTTCATTCCCTTTTTATCAGTTTCAATTTACATTAATTAATTATTTAAACATTAATTAAACATTAACAATTCCACATTATATTTCATTATCATCACACCCAAAGTCCATTTTTCCTTTAAATTGCAACCTCAGCATTGCACCCTAGAAAGCTTCAACCCCATGGGTTAATCATCACTCATTCAATAATTTATTAACATAATTGTTACTTTATCATATTCCTAGGCATTCTAGAAAAACAAATTTAAGCTACCAAGTGCAAGGGAATCAACACGGTGAGTAGGTGAACTACCTGTCAAGTTTTTTCCACTTATAGCAAGAGAATAGACCCATCCTCTCTTGAGAAGATAAACATGGAAAGCATGTGGCATACCCCACGCGTCTTCGCCCCTTTTTGGAAGGAGGGTAAGAAAGAATAGCTACCTTGAGAAGTGGGGAAAGTAAATCAGATAAACAACTAAAAAGATTTGGTAAGCATCCAAACATTCACATCCAACCTGTTTCATCATCTCTGGTGTCCTCCACAACACCCCACATGCATAAACAGATGCATCTCGCCACTCTAGGCATCAACTGCTGCCACAACCAATGGGCCTCCCTGCCCCCACATATCACAACAGCTATCCAGGCTCACATCACAGCACAAGAAGCAGGAAACAAACATCATATCCATCGGGATCTTGGCCCTTATACAAGGCATCCAACCTTCAAACATAATGAGCACCCATGGATCCAAATAACAAGGCACTAGGCCTTACAAGCAAGAGGGTAACTCAAAACCCTACCAAGCATTATTCTTTTATCAAATAGTCGGTTCTTTAATCCATCTAGAATTAATAGATTTATTATTTGTAGGTTCCAACTATGGGAAACCTAAATAGAAAGCTATCATAGCTATCACAAATCAATTAAACATACTTACTACATCAATTTTATTAGCATAAAATTACAACAACAACGGCCAAATTCATTTACACGCCTCTTTATCTTTAAAAAAATAATTTAAAATTAATCTCATTTTACATTCTTTACCAATTTTCATCAAGAACAAAAATATAACCAAAGAAAGCATAGATATCACACTATCTAGAAAAACAAGACGCAATAACATACAATTGATATCAATTTATTTATCCAGTTCAAAAATTTATTATGTAAATTCCATTGTGATCCAATGGGCTAAAACATGTTAAATCTATTATTGGACGTAAAATAATAGAGAAGTAATTAATCCCCTACCTCAAAAGGTTCTTGAAATTCTTTTTATGAGAATGATCCACACAACGGATCATGATTGCCTCCCCCGTGACAACTACAACCACCCACAGGTTCCGCGACACGACTGCACCAACCGAAACCCAAGAAAATTCCATTAAAAGCATGGAGATCACATTCCCTAAAATGTAAAGGAGAAACGGGAGAATAAGGATCGAAAAAACACAAGAACGTTGGTAGATCATACCTTCTATCAATGATGGATCGACACTTGATGCTTGCACTAAAACATGGGGTGTGCATGCAGCTAGAAGAAAATTCAAGGGAAAAAGATCCAAGGGTTAAGGTTCGACCACACCACTCCTATGGGATGAAGTAATGGTTTAAGTATCTCACACCAGGGAATAAGAAGGTAGAACAAGGGAGGAAGATATCTTGTCCCTTTAGAAGATTTAACATAGCAGTGGTTTAAGATATGCTAGATTTTCTATTAAAAGTGGGTCACATTAAACCACACGATTTGACCAAGTAAAGGCATCCAGAGCCTTAGGAAAATTAATATATGATTTATCGGATTTGAATCAGTATTAAATCCCTTAAAAAAATGTCTTGAATGCGTTTTCTGTTAAAGAAAATTCTAAAGGGGAGAAACTCTAGGAATATGGAAGCATTGTACACCTACTGATACTAGAAACACTATTTTCAAATGACTCACTGACACTGATGGAACTGTTCACAAAAAGAATCATCGATACCGATGGCACTATTCACAAAATGACTCACCGACACCAATGGCACTGTTCACAAAATGACTCACCGACACTGATGACACTGTTCACAAAATGACTCACCGACACCGAGGGAACTGTTCGCAAAATGACTCACCGAAACTAATGGAACTATTCCCATAATGACTCACTGACACCGATGGCACTTTTCACAAAATGAATCACTGACACTGATGGCACTGTTCACAGAATGACTCACCGACACTGATGGAACTGTTCAAAAAATGACTCACCGACACTGATGTAACTATTCACATAATGACTCGCCGACACTGATGACACTGTTCACAAAATGACTCATGAACACTGGTGGTACTATTCATTGAATAACTCAGCAACACCAATGGAACTTTTCACATAATGACTCACTAACACTAATGGTACTGTTCACAAATTGACTGTCCGAAACTGATGGCAATGTTCACAAAAATTAGAAATTTGGCGAAGTGTTGGGGATACGTCACCTTGACCTCCCATAACACCTCAGACACTAGATTTTAGAAAAGGGATTGACATGAGAGGTTTGGGCCATTACATTAGATACCTCACAAAACATTCTCATCCTATAGAATTCAAAACCAACCTAAAAGTAAATAGAATTGGGGTCCCAACAACCACTCATCGATATACCTTTCAAAAGATAGAAAGACACAAGAAGCAACAAAAGAAAGACATACCATAAACACAAAAGGTCTACAACCCAAAAGTGAACATCTTTACATAAAACCAAACAACTCAGAGTACTGAGCATATATCTGCAACTCACATTATCAGGTACTCTCCTCTACACCACTGTGTCACCCCAAGAGATGAACCAAGGGGATATCACACCCACGCAACACCTTCTCTTTGTGGTCTTGGATCTCTATGGTCCGCTCCTAGAAGGTTCATCATAGTCAACGTTGATCTCTCCCCAATAGATGATGTGAGAGTCATCATGAAGATAACGACGAAGCTGCGGCATATGAAAAACATCGTGTATCCAGATCATCTGTGAGGGAAGTGCTACTCGATACGCCATGAATCCAACATGAGCTAACACCTCAAAAGGCCCAACAAACTGGGGAGAAATCTTACTCCCATGACCAAACCTTCATTTCCCATGATGGGGAGTCACCTTCAAAAACACATGATCCCTAAAATCAAACTCTAAAGGTCTCCTCCTCTGATTGGAATATGATTTCGGACGATCCTGCGCTGCCTACATTCTCTCAGGAATCACATGAACCATCTCTGTCGTATTTTTCACTAGTTCTGGTCCATGAATTATTGACTCTTTGATCCCATTCCAACACAACAAAGAAGGGAAATTTCAACCATACAAGGCTTCAAATGGTGCCATATTGATGGTGGAGTGAAAACTATTATTGTAAGAGAACTCCACCAAGGTTAAGTGCTTCATCCACGAACCTCCAAAATCCAGGACACAGGATCACAACATTTCTTCAAGATTCTAGATGGTCCACTCTATCTGATCGTCCATCTATGGATGAAAATCAATGTTAAGTAATATTTGACAACCAAAAGCATGTTGGAGACCTCTCTACGCACTATAGGTAAAATGAGGATCTCGATCGGAAATGATCTTCCTTGAGACCCTATGGAGTCTCACCACCTCCTCCAGATATTTCCTCAACAAAACTTCCACTGAGATCGACCCCTTGATCACTCTAAAGTTGGATGATTTCATTAAACGATCCAATACCACTCAAACAGCATCATTTTCTCCCTAAGCTCTAGGTAAACCAGAAACAAAGTCCATTGATATGTCCTCCCACTTCCACTGAGGAATATCTAACGGATGGAGAAAACCATCAGGGACACAGTGCTTTGCCTTCACCTTCTGGCAGACCAAACATCAATACACAAATTCCGCAAATTGTACACTTTTACCCAGACAACCAAAACTAACTCCTCAAGGCTCGATACATATTTGTCACGCTATAATATACCAATAAAAGAGAAATATGGAACTCTCTGAGAACCATCTCATGCATTTACAAAGGAAAAAAAATCCTTCCTTGATACAACACTCGGTGTTGTTCATCCTCATCCCAACCATTAGGGGCCTCACCACAAATAACTTGGTCTCTTCATACCTCCACCTCTAGATCCCCCAACTGGGACTCTCCCACCTACTGCACCAGATATGACTACACTGTCATATGAAAAATACAACCTATGTCCCCAACTTCTCACATATCAAGATGTAATGTTGATAGTTTTTATGTTACTCTCCAGGAATCACCAGATTCATGCACTGCATCACTACGTGACATCTTGCTCAGCACATCAGCTATGACATTCCCCTTTCCTGGTGTATATGATATTTTGAAGTTGTATTCCTATATGAACTCCATCCACTGATTTTGTCGCAAGTTCAAGTCACACTGGGAGAAAACATACCTCATGATCTTATGATCAGTGAAAACCACAAAGCACTCTCCAATGAGGTAATGTATCCAAAACTTTAGAGAAAACACCACTACTACCAACTCAATATCGTGGGTGGAATAGTTACATTCATTGGGACGCAACTGCTAAGACCCATAAAAAACAACCAATCACTACTGCATCAGAACACAACATAACCCTAGATGTAAAGCATCACATAAAAACATAAAATTTCACTCCCTCTACTGGAAGACAAAGAACTGTAGCACTTAACAACATATTCTTCAGATACTCAAAATATTCCTGACACTGATCAGTCCACATGATCTCCTGTTCCTTCCTAGTCAAAACTGTCAGAGGAGTTGTAACCTAAGAGAAATCAGTTATGAACCTCCTGTAGCATCCCGTGAGACCAAGGAAACTTCCCACCTCTACCACTGTCTTGGGAGCTTCCCAAGACACAATCGATTCTATCTTCGATGGATCCACAACTACTCCCTGCTGGGACACCACATTCCCCAAGAAATGAACTTCTTAAGCCCAAAACTCACACTTCAAAAACTTCCCAAACAGCTGTTGTTGACAAAGAACTTCCAAAACAGAATGCATATGCTCTTCTTTCTCCTCCTTAGATGCATAGTACACAAGGATTCCATCTATGAAAACCACCATGAACTTATCCAGGAAATCATGGAACACAACTTTCATCAAACCCATGAACAAAGCTAGATAATTCGTCACTCCTAACAACATTACAACAAACTCTTAATTACCATGATGACAACGAAAAGTAGTCTTCAGGATATCCTCATCCTTCACACACATTTGATGATATCGTGACCACAGGTCAGCCTTTGATAACAAAATTTCACCCTTCAATTGATCAAATAAATCATCAATCCGCAGAAGAGGATAACAATTCTTCATGGTCACTTTTTTTAAGCAATGATAATTGATACATAACTGCAAACTTCCATCATCTTTCTTCACAAACAAGACCGGTTCACCCCACGATGACA
The DNA here is from genome assembly GCA_963277665.1 of Viscum album. Taxonomy (NCBI): domain Eukaryota; kingdom Viridiplantae; phylum Streptophyta; class Magnoliopsida; order Santalales; family Viscaceae; genus Viscum; species Viscum album. The sequence goes on from OY728163.1 coordinate 131,840,800, forward strand.
CACTCAACCGAACAAAACCGCACTACAATAGACCATCAGGTTGTATAAATTGATCTCATAACTCAGAAGGGGCAATCCTATATGGAGACATAAATATAGGATATGTTGTTAGTTGTAGCTCGATCCCAACCTCGATCTCTCATTGAGGGGGTAATGTTACAACCACTTCTGGAAAGACATCAAGGTACTCTTCTACGACCTTGGGAAAAACCAACTGTTGAACCTTCGAAGAACTCAGCATCATCTCATCAATCAAGGATGACAATGATGGAACACACCTCTGACCCATCCAAGGGTCTCGCTCGCCAACAAAAACTGTTGGCTCTCCATCAGCATTAAAGAACACCACCTACCTCATGAAGTAATCCACGATAGCCTGCATAGAATAAAACCAATCCATATTGAGGATGAAATCATGTGGTTGTTCCCATAAACATAGGAAATCTCCCCAAGAGTGGTGTTTCACCAGTACTAGATCATAGTCTCTACATACTTCAAACAAGTCTGCTCGACCTCCAACTGGAAAAGTCAACACCAAGGACACTAGAAGCCTCTCTACCTCAAGTACCAAAGCATGGACAAGGGAGGGTGATATGAAGGATTGTGTTTCTTCTAAATCAAACAAGGCATACACCCATGTATAAAATAAGAAAAGGGTACCTCAAACAACATCTAGCTCGCCTGGTGTTGGAAACACTAAAGCATGAAGCTGACCACAACCTTCTTCATGGCCTCTCTCACCCTGATGACGACCACCACCACAACCGTGCTCTGCTCTCTAATGATGGGGAATGTCATGTGGTTGTCCTATGCCTACCCCATCTACTCTATGGTGATCCAAATCGGGTGCAACCTACTGATGCTGCCTTAGCTGGAACTGCCACAACAGAGGAACCTGGAGCAGTACACCTAGTGCACGATGACTACTCTTAAAGTTCAGGCACTCTCACTGCTGATGAACTCATCCTTCATAAAGAAAACAATCACCTAATACCTTTTCATAGTCCTGAGATCCATCAACACCAGATAAATGAGATGCTGAGGGATGGGACCTACCTCTGGCTGAACGGGAACTCTTCTTCCCAGAAAACTGGGAACCCCGAACCATAGCTCTACTTCATGAGGAATCATGAAGACTCCCCTCTCGTGACGATCCGGTTCTGGAAAATGTCCTCTCAACAACCTCTTCCCTCGTTAGTACCTCAAGATATATCTTCAGCATAAATGGGGTGACTCGGTGCTGGATATCTAGATGAAAAAGCCTCCTTGAAATGCCTCTCCCTAGCCTCTTCATTTGGAAATAGGTCTGAAGCATATCGTAAAAGGTTTTTTAAATGGATTCAAAACACTTGCATTCTGGATCTCCCCTATCGAAGGCTAAGAAGCTCCTGGTGACTGGATTCCTACATGGTCAAAGAAAGATACTCAACTCTAAACTTGTCTCAAAACTCCTACCACAAGATTGACAACTCCTCTTAATACCTGAGGAACAAGAACCACCACTACCTCACTGCCCCATACAACATCATCACAACCAAAGACACCCAGTTCTCCTTCTGATCATGGATCGAACTGAAGGCTATCTCAACCTCCTCCAACCAATCTTCCATGACTACATCAGAAACGGATCCCTTATACTTTTGCAGACTTTGGTACTAAAACTCTCAGAGTGTTCTCCTCTAAGTGTTGTCATCGTCAACCTCTACCCTATGGTGATCTGTTGGCTCAGCCTACTGGACATATTCTTTGATAACCTAACGAGGATGTAGGCCTGAAGCAATACTTGTAAAATAAAAAACATATAGAGCTCAAAAACCGGAAATATGGAAGACTGGACATTAATTAATTAATTATTTTGTTTTATTCATTTTAGGTTAACATATCCCAAGGTTTACCCATTCAAACATAGGTACAAAGAAGAATGATGCATGATCCTTTCCTAGGTCTCTACCCTATAAATTGTATCACCTCATTTAGTAGCCACTGTAAACTTAAAGGTCTATGCATAAGATCATAGGGGGGATTAAATTCCTATGTATCAGCCAGTCTTTAGTGTTTACATCACTTGCTAAACATAACTGGCATTGGTTCCCTACCAACCCATACAACCTCACATATACCTAACACCAAACTTCATCCTATCCCTCAACCAGACCTATGATACCACTCTGCCATGACCCCCTCCCCACAAGGTGTACCCCTCCTGGTTCGGCAATGTGGGAAGGGAGATAATGACCCCCGAGTCCTACCTCCATTGGGCCTCGGGTTGACGACTAGCACCGAGGGTATAGTAAACACACAAATGGGAGGCATTACCATCTAAGAGAACACATGCGAAAGAGAGAGATAATATAGACACTAACCTACTCCAAATCAAACTAAAATATAAAAATAAATCCCAAGTACATATATGTAATATGATACAAGAACTACTACAACTAAAAAGGGAAAACTACAAGTACCAAAGGAAAGTAAAAATAGCAGCAACCACGAAGCCCAAACAACTCATGCAACCCCAAGCTAGTAGTGACCAGCCTGATCTCCAACCTGATCCAAGTGGTCTGAAAATAGTCTATATATACATAGGGTGAGTATAATAGTATACTCAGTAGGATCCTTCCTAGAGCCTCTCATGAAAAAGTAAAGAAATAAATGCTAAATCACAGTGAACAACAAGTGAAACTAACTCATCACCTAAAAAGGTATACTAAGTTCACATCCTCACCATGGATACTCTCACCAAGTATCACATACAGGAGTATATAATATAATAAATAATATCAAGGGTACCCCGCTACTACTTCCCCACTAGTTTTCCGCTTTACCCCAACATCTCATGTCCTAAGAATCTCTCTCCAAAAAGGCTTGACTGAAGACACTTGGGTGAAGCACCACAACACGCACCTCATGAAACACAACCACTACATCCACATAACCAAAGTAACCAGGTAGTTTTTGGGAGCCACCACAGCTTACATAACATGTATCATACATTGGGCATTATACTTCAAGCAATTACATCCCATACACTGAGTAAGGATCCTCGAGCCATTATAGCCTATAAATGTTACACCTACAATAGTACATAGGAAACTATATCCAAAATATATTTGTGTGAATAACCACCAGACATTATATCCCTCAACAAACATATATGGGGAAAACTAACCATTGTGCCTACCAGCTCAAGTAACTACCTAGAGAAGAGAGCGAGGCCAAAGGGGGTAGTCATCCATCCATCCTCCCACTGAAATGTTGTGGAAAACACCCCCTAAGGGCTCAGAATACCTAGGGTGTCATTTTCCCTAACTGACGAGGTGGAGTAGCCTATAGAAACACAAAAAGTACAGAATATACTATACCTCACAACCAAACTATGGGAATAACCTATTCTTAGACTCAACTGCAGCTAGTGTCTCTCAAACTCCCAGCTTCCACTATTAAGACTAGGTATCCTATAAGCATGAAACCATTTAAAGATATTTATTTCATTACTTAATTCCCTTTTTATTAGTTTCACTTTACGTTAATTAATTATTTAAACATTAATTAACCATTAACAATTACACATTATATTTTATTAGCATCACACCCAAAGTCCATTATTCCTTTAAATTGAAACCTCAGCATTGCGTCCCATAAATCTTCAACCCCATGGGTTATTCATCAATCACTAAATCGTTTATTAGAATAATTTTTAATTTCCCATATTCCCAAGAATTCTAGAGAAATATTCTAAGCTACCAAGTGTAAGGGGATCAACATGGTTAGTAAGTGAACTACCTATCGAGTATTTTCCACTTATAGATAGATCATAGACCTATCCTCCCTCAATAATATAAACACAGAAAGCACATGGCATACCCTGCACGTCTTCGCCACTTTTTAGAAGGAGGGTAAACAAGAACAGTTGCAGTGAGCAGTGGAGAAAGTAAAGAAGATAAAAAACCAACAACATTCAGAAAGCATCCAAACATTCACATCTAACCCATTTCATCATCTTCGGTGTCCTACCTGACACCCACATTCATAAATTGATGCATCTCACCACTCTAGGCACCAACTACTGTCATAACCAATGGGCCTCCCTACCCCCACATATGACAACAGCCATCCTGGATCACATCACAACACAAGGAACAAACATCATATCAACTGGGATCCTGGACCTTATATAGGTCATCCAACCTTCAAACATAATGAGCGCTCATGGATCTAAAGAACAAGGCACTCAGCCTTACAAGAAAGAGGGTAGCTCAGAACCCTAACTGGAATTATCATTTTGTCAAACAGTTGGTTCTTTAATCCTTCTATAATTGACCTAATTTATTATTTTTAGTTTCCAACTATGGGAAACCTAAATAGAAAGCTTTCATATCTATCACAAATCAATTAAACATGCTTACTGCATCAATTTGATTAGTATCAAATTACAAAAAAAACGACCCGATTCATTTACATGCCTCTTTATATTTGAAAAAATAATTTAAAATTAATCTCAAATTACGTTCTTTACCAATTTACATCAAGAACAAAAGGATAAAAAATCAAGCATAGATATCACACTATCTAGAAAAACAAGAGGAAATAACATACGATCAATATCAATTTATTTATCTAATTCAAATATTTATTATTTAAATTCCATTGTGATAAAGTGGGATAAAACATGCTAACTATATAGTTTCACGTAAAAGAATAGAGAAGAAACAAATCCCATACCTCAAAAGGTTCTTGGCGTTCTTTATACAAGAACGATCCACACAATGGATCCTAATCGCCTCCCCCGTGACAACTGCATCCACCTGAGGACGTTGCGGCATGACCGCACCAACCAAAACCCAAGAAAAATCCATTAGAATCATGGATATTACATTCCAAAACATGAAAAGAAGAAATATAATAATAAGGATCGATGAAAAAAAATAATGGAGGTATATCATACCTTCCATCGATGATGGATCGACACTTGTTTCTTTCACTAAAACAGGGGGCGTGCATACAGTAAGAAGAAACTTCAAGGAGAAAAGATCCAAGGATTAAGGTTTGATCACACCAATCCTATAGGAATAAGGAAAGGTTAGAGAATCTATCACCAGGGAACAAGAATATAGAACAAGGTAGGAAGATATCTCGTCCCTTAAGAAGATTTAATGGAGTAGTAGTTTAAGATACGTTGGATTTTCCATTAAAAGAGGATCACGTTAAACCATGTGATTTGACCAAGTGAAGACATATCGAGCCTTACAAAAATTAATATAAGAGTTATGGTCTTGTAATTGGCATTAAATACCTTAAAACAAGGCCTTGAATGTGTTTTTTGTAAAAGAAAATGCTAAAGGGGAGAAACTATAGGAAGTTGGAAACATTATACACCTACCAATGCTGGAACACTATTCACAAATGACTCACTAACACCGATGGCACTGTTCACAAAAAGACTCACTGACACCGATGGAACTGTTTACAAAATGAGTCACTGACACTGATGGTACCATTCACAAAATGACTCACCGACACCGATGACACTGTTCACAAAATGACTCCTCGACACCGATGGTACTGTTCACTAAATGACTCATCGACACTGATGACACTATTCACATAATGACTCACCAACACTGATGGGACTATTCACAGGATGACTCACCAACACTAATGAAACTATTCACGGAATGACTCACCGACATCGATGGAACTGTTAACAAAATGACTCACCGACACTGATGGCACTGTTCAAAAAATGACTCACTGACACTGATGGAACTGTTCACAGAATGACTCACCGAAACCGATGGAATTTTTCACAAAATGACTCACTAACACCAATGGAACTGTTCACAGAATGAATCACTGAAACCAATGGAATTATTCACAAAATGACTCACCGAAACTGATGGTAATGCTCACAAAATGACTCACCGACACCGATGGCACTGTTCACAGAATTAGAAATTTTGAAAAGTGTTGGGGACAAGTCACCTTGATCTCCTAAAATACCTCAAACACTAGATTTCAGCCAAGTAATTGACTAGAAAGGTTTAGTCCATTACAGCTCACCCCAACCCATAGGACCTGTTTCGCATTACTAACACAATGCAACGACCTGAGCTTTTTAACTGATATTTGTTTCTTGAAAAATGTGTGTTATATTATATAATATTATACACATACAAAATATAGAGGAACCAAAAAAACATTATCTCATTAATAAATATCATTACATTAATCATCTACAAAACCAAAAAAAATGCCAAATATTATAATTAAACAAAAAATATAAAATAGAAAAGCTAAAATGGGAAAATATGGATCTCCCCAATATGCTAGAATCATCACCCCCATGGCCAAACATATAGAAATGAAACAAAATATTAATAAACAAATAAACATCTTAGAAAATTAAAATATAACATTATGATGAATTTTAATGAACATTAAGTGATAGAATGAAGTTGTATTTACAGGGATCAATGTGACCATTGGAATGGTAATATGGTTGTTGGTCAAATATAACCATTGGTCAAATATGATCATTGGTCAATATAAACATTAGTCTATTTGACTATTGGGAACTATGCACATTGGTAATAATTTTACCATCATAATTAGAATTTTTAAGTAGTAATGACAAAGGATAATTGATAAAGAAATGAGAAATGATGACCTTTCCAGCAGAGTCATGTCGTTTGAAGCCCATTTTTTAGAACATGGGAGGGAGGTAGAATCATTACAACTCATCCTTAACCAATCCCAATCTTAACTTAAACAAGTGAATATTGAACGAAATCACCTACATAAGAAGTTCAAGTTGGTGGAGATTACCACTCAGTCAATGTTAGCTGATCCACCCCATGAAACTACTGCCATCACACACCTTACCCTTAGGGTATACGTGGATGTAATAAGGGTTTACGTGTCTAGGCCTTAGTAACATAAAGTTTATTTTCCTTTTTATAAATACAATTTTTATTCTATCAATCCCATTTTGAGAATAATTTTTCATAATACAATATATGTTTAATTAAGACCAATTTGATAAATTGATTGTTGGATACAAATAAAACATAATTTTATTTTTAGAAAATGTATACAATTTTATAATAAACCCAGGTATTATTAATAATGTTTTTTAAGTTAAATAACCTTTTAAAACACTTTTATTTAAATATAAATGAGAAAATAATTTTATAATGTCCTAGAAAATTTTTATAAGTGTCGAAAATTAGAACGTGTCTTAAAAACTGCATTTTTTAATAAATAAGGATGTTTATATTTGCAAGATAAATTCTCATACTTATAGAAATATTTTGATAAAATAATTAATATATTTTAAATCTTCATATCTAAATTAGGATATAGTGAATTTTTTATAATTTTCTAAAACACTTTATTTTTTAGTGAGTAGTGAGTAGTAAAAAAATGTTTTAGGTGTTCGGTATGTTTTATGACATCATATTTATGTCATAATGATTAAATAATTAATTTACCACAATACACAACCTAAAAAAAATTATTTTATTAGTATTAAGTAATTTAATATCTTTTAATAAATTTCCAAACCTATAAGTGACTTTCTGAAGTCTAAAATAGAAATTTTGATTTTAAAAACATTATTTTGTGAAAAATAAGATTTTACATGTAGAAAGAAGTATTAAAAATGTTTTCCAGCTCAAACAGATTAAAATATCATAAATTATATCTCAAATGTCCAAAACTATGAGAAAAACACATGGTTATGCTAATGGTTTTTCATTTTCCACAACCTATATTTTCAAGACCTATATTTGGAAATTATTAAACAATTCCTCGACTTTTGCTAACAATATCCTTCCATTTCACCTTTCCTCTTCACTCCTAATTCATCCTTCAGGAATATCTGGTCATTTTTTCTCCCAATGAGTCCCCCAAGGTATCCTTAAGCCCCTAAGGTTCCATCCTTGAGATTTAGGAGCAACTTTCCAAGGTAAATAAATTCACATCATCTTCTTTTCCATTCAAGTAATTATTTTTGTGTATGTATTCTAAAGGGTATGTTACTTTCTTTTTATATGATTTTTATCATACCCTTATTTTTAAAATAATTTTTTTATCATTGTGAGACCTTTAGTCTCTCTCATTTTACCTTTTTATATATCCATGTTTTATACACATCATGCTGCCGAATTTAATTCTCGAATTTCTCTCTTTTACATAAGAAATTATTATATTGTGAATACCCAAACAATTTCTTTATCCATGGGTATTAACCTATATGTTAATATAATTTATTTATTTAGGTATTTACATATAATAAACCAACATTCAATTTCTCTGGGTTAAAAATGATTTTATGGTCAAGACTTTAAGAACTTACATACTCAATGATTTTATATGAAACTTGTACTTTATTTTCCTCATGTTATTGAAAAATGATTTATTATGGTCAATGTGGATTATATTAATTAATACATATGAAGGGTTCACCCTAATATCTCTCCAAATCATTGGGTAAAGAATTAGTATCTAGAGATGACATGTTTTACGATACCTTAGTGAATAACCTTGGTAATTGTGATTTATGAAACCTTGGTGATAAAACCTGGTGATGTGCTTATGAATATCTCATTTAAATATTGTAGAAACATTTCCTTATTATGATTGGTGTTATTCTTTTTATTATATGTCTCATGTTCTCTTGATCATGATATATTGTTATACCACATGTTCTTATTGATATGCATCATGATCACAAATTAAATGTCTCCCTTTATTATTCCCTTACTAGGTTCATGGTCACCCCTTTCCTTTGATGTATGTACCCAGGATATGTGATGCAATAAAAGTAACTTAGGGTGAACCCATAAATAAGACTTTCACATGGATTATAATAATTTTTTATGTTTTCATGTATTATGTTCATAATTTTCAAGAAACTAAACTTTAAAAGTTCATATGTTTTGTTCCATATAATGAAAAGTTTATATAATAAAAGGCGGTATTCCATAGTTGGTATCAGAGAAGGATTTAATTATTTTTGGAAATTATGACTTGAAAACTTTATTAATATCCTTATGGATAAGTATAAATATAGGAAAACATCCTGAAATTTTGGCGAAGTATTAAGAAAGTGGTTTCCAATAAATGAAATCTTGTATGGATACTACAAGTGGATGTGGCTCTAGCACAGATATACCTAGGGTTAATAACCCCAAAAATACTGTATTGAGCTAGAATCAATCAAGAACTGGTGAAAACTAATGATACTTGTTTGATACCTAGTTTTACACTCCTTTGGGATATGTTTGGTTAATCACAATCTTTTTATGAATAATTATGAACGATATATAAAAAATGTAATTTTTATTAGAGGAGATTAATTAATAAGATTTTTAACATGATGTTTTAACACATAAACTCATTTTATAATAATAATATTCCTAAAAGTAACATGTTTCTCACTAATATTTTATTCTATTATAAAAATGGTGGGAAGTAGGATAAACTGTATTAATTATGAGTGGAATAGATGATGCACTGACAACCTTCCTAACATGATGGGAGTGGGAATGGAATACTTTATAAGGATAATGAATTAACTATATCAAGTTATGAATAATAACTTGGATCAATTTTAGAGAACATATTCACCTCGAAGGGAGAAACTTGTCATTGATTCCTTCATGTGTCAATGACCACCTTCTTTTAGTGGAACTAATGACCTATTGATTTATGAACAATGTATTATCTTTATAAAAAATATATTTTCTATACTCTATTGTTCAGAGGTAGAGAAAGTCACCCTAGTAGTATAATGATTAGAATGAGAAGATTATCAGTAGTGGAAACTAATTAAAATCTCAAAACAAATAAGGTAGATTGATGCTATGGAGTGGTAAGAGTTTAGGGGAATCTTTTTCAGTAAATATTTTTCCCATTCGATGTGACTAAAAATGCAGAAGGAATTATAAGAATTAGATTAGAAGGGAAATGAATCAGTTGGAAAATATGAAATGAGCTTTACAAGAATTCATCGATACACCTTTAGCTTTTTTATGGATCCTAAGGGAAAGGTTTAAATATTATTTAGTGGACTGAGACCCCATCTATAGAGGAATTTATAAAATCAATACTATAAAATCTATGAGGATATAGTGTAGAGTTCTATGAAGATTGAATTAGAATTTGGAGAGATGTAGTGGTCACATAGGTAAAATAAAGAGAAGAGGGAAATGGATCCAAACTCATGGAATAATTTTGATTAAGAAATAGAAGGAAAGAAATTAAAACTTCCCACATGCAATCAATGTGGGAAGAAAAATTCGTGGAACTTATTTCTTTGGAGTGTAAAGTGATACAAGTGTGTAATAGAAGGTCATATAGCTTGTAATTTTTATGGTGAGGTGAAGCTTCAACTTCTCAATACTAAAAACAAAGTCAATATGGTTTAGGCCCAACCTAAAGTTCAATGCTTTGAGTGTGGACAGCTTGGGAACTGTTCCAATAAATTTCCAAATCAAAAGAGAATGGATAGAAACCACCATCAACATTATAATAGGATAAGGAAAAAAGTTTGGGAATTTTTTTATCATGACAGATGAAGTAGAGGATCCAAATGATGTTGTGGAAGGTACACACATTATTCTCTTAAATCTAACAAGTGACTTTTTTATTCGGGTTCTACGAATTTCTTTACTTCATCCAAGTTTGTAAAGAATATAGAATCAATCCCTAAGATTATATAAGTATAGTTATCAATCAATACTCTTAGATAGATTATACTAGAATCAATACTGTATAGAAACTATAGTATTAACTTTTTCAAGTAAAATCTCATCAAAAAATATAGTATTCATTCCCATGGTGGAATTTGATACTATTGGGTATGGACTGGCTCTCAAAGTACAATTCTCATATCAATTGTAGTAGTAAGGAAATTTTATAATTATTGAATATAAAACCTATAGTTATTTACAAAGGATAGATATCTCGACCCGAGATTTCTCTATAACCCCCCCCCCATATCCTTCTTTATAGAGATGATTGGTGAATAGGGAGAAGGAAATGAAATTATAAGGATAGAAAATTTCCACATCATTTAGAAATACATTGATGTATTTCCTAAATATTTACCTGGATCTCCCCCAGAAATAGAGGTAGAGTTCTCCATTTAAATCATACTTGGATCCAATACGATATTGAAGACCCCATATATAATTGAAAATGTGATGTTAGAGGATTTAAAGAAAAAAATTTAAGATATTTTGTAGAATTGATTTATCTAATAAAGTGTTTCTCCTTGGGTAGAAACTATTATATTTGTAAATATTAAGGATAGATCAATGAGGATATGAATTTATTAGATTGAACTTATGGGATCACAGTGAAGAACAAGTACCCTCTCAAAAGGATTTATGATTTATTTGATCAGCTTCATGGGGCTGAATTATTCTCCAAGATTGACCTGTGATTTGGGTATCATCAATTGATTGTGAATAAAGAAGATATTCTAAATACTTCCTTTTAACAAGTTATGGGAATTATTAGTTTTTTTATTCCCTTTGGATTGACTAATGCTCGTGCTATATTTATGTATTTTATTAATAGAGTATTTAAGGACTACCTTAGTCAATTTGTGGCATTTTTTTATTAATTATATTTTGATATATTCCAAAATTCACTAGGATCATGAGGATAATTTAAGGGTTATATTTAAAACTTTTAAGAAGGATAATCTATTTATAAAATTCAACAAATATGAATCTTGGTTACAAAAAGTTTCATTCTGTGGGAACATTGTAATCAATTAAGGAATCTCAATTGACCCAACTAATAAAAATGTTCTAAATGAGTTTCCTCATCCCACAATAGTAATTGATATCCATAGTATCCTTTTTTAGGAAGATATTATAGGAGGTTTGTAAAAAACAATCATGACATTCTAATCCACTAACCAAGTTCACTTTAAAAGGATCTAAGCTTTTCTTGATAAGGGAGTGTGAAGAATGTTTTCAATAACTGAATAAGAAATTGGTTATTGTACCTGTGTTAAATCTACCCTCTATCAGATAAGGATTTATTATTTATAGTGATGCATCACTGAAAGGTCTTGGGTGAGTCCTCAGGAAAAACGACAAGGTGATTTATTATGTATCTCAACAGTTAAAGCCTCATGAACATAATTATCATAAGCATGACCAAGATTTAGATATGGTGGAACTATATTTATGGGGATAAATATGATATATACATAGACCATTAAAGTTTTAAGTATATGTTTATGAAAAAAGAGTTGAACATGAGACAAAGGATATGGTAAAAGCTTCTTAAATAATATTATTGTTCAATTCATTATCACCCTATAATAGTAAACAAATTAATTGATGCATTAATTAGGAAATAACCTATTGTACTAGAAATGATAAGGATTTAGGGAGGTCCATTGATTAAGGACCAATTATGGTTGGACATGGGAATCATAATGGAAGGGACATCATCAATCATATCACAAATGATTTATCAACCATCATTACTAGAGAAGATTAAGAGAGATCAAAGATAATATCATTTGATAAAAAATAATATAGAGGTTTTGAATAATAGGAAGTTTCCTGAGTTAGTATTTATCAAGAAGATGTACTAGATTTTTATACAAGGTTATATATCATATTTATTCCAAAGATAAAGAAGTAGATGATGGATGAAGTTCATAGATCTACAATATCTATACATCCTAGAATCACTAAAATGTATAAGGGCCTTCGCGATCATTATTAGTGTGGTAATATGAAAAGGGAATTTTTTTACTACACTGTAAGGTTCTTGTTGTGTCAATAAGTGAAGGCAGAGTGACAGCTTCCTAAAGGGGTATTGAAACCACTGTCCATACCAAAATGGAAGGGGAAAAATAAACTATATAATTCATCACTAGTATCCCATAAACATCCAAAGTAAACAATGTGATATGGGTTATAGTGGATCGGCTCACTAAAACTACCCATTTCATCACTATTCAGGGAGATTTCTCTCTTGACTAACTTTCCAAGATATATGTAAAGGAAGTGGTTGGGCTACATGGGGCGCCACTTTTAATCATTTATGGTTAAGATCCAAGGTTCAAATCTAAATTTTGGAGATTTATTCAACATTACCTGAATACTAAATTGAATTTCAGTATGACTTATCATCATGAAACTGATTTATAATCTAAAAAGACTATTCAGACACTTAAGGACATGTTGAGGGAATGCTCGGTAAAATTTAAAGATGGATGGGATGAACACCTCCCATTAGTTGTGTTCTCATACAACAAAAACTTCCAATTGAGTATTCAAATGGAACCCTATGAAGCTCTATATGGTAAGTGATGTAAAACTCATACTTTTTTGGATGAATTTGGTGATATAAAGCTACTTAGGCCATATCTTGTGTAAGAGATGACAGAAAAGGTTCATTCCATCTAACAATATATAAAACCTACTCAGAGTTAGTAGAAGAGATATTTTGAAAACCATTTAAGGGACTTGGTGTTTGATGTTAGAGAAAATAATTCCTTCAGATATCACCATGTAATAGAGTCGTGCAGTTTGGAAAGAAATAGAAGCTTAACCCTAGGTACATTGGCCCTTTTAAATCCTTGATCACATAGGAGAAGTGGAATATCAGCTATCACTTCTACCAAGTATGTCTCAATTTAATGATGTATTCTTTCTATCTCTATTGAGTTATTACATACCTAATCCATCACAAAATTCTGGAATATGTTTCACCACTAATATTTACCCACAAACCATGATATGATTTTATCATCTTCATGTTGTCCAGAATTTTTGGCATAATTATCATACTGTTTTAGGGTATCATTCCCCATATATAAGGCTCTTCATGGAGAACTATCTTCCAAAATTATTCTTTTATCCACCATATAAAAGGTGGTATGTTTATCACCATTTTTATTCATCTATAATTGTGTATAATTTTTATTTAAACATGCACTTTTTATAGAAATGGATTTAGAAAAATTATTATATTGAGATGTAGATGGTGACTCTTTCTTCACAGCTACATATGATAGATCATCAGGTGGTGTAATGATTTTCTTTCCATATGATGTAGATATATTTTAATAATAATCCTCCAATGAAAAATATGATATAACATCTCCATACTTCTTTTGTTATGAAGTCTAAATATGATTTTTTCAAGATTTTCCAATTTGATTTCTAAAACAAGACATATTATATTGAGGGGATTTTTTTGATCTTCAGTTAATTTCATTTTATCTTCACAATACTTCCTCATCTTCTCAAAATAAACTTCATGTAATCTAAAATTTTATTTTAACAATGAGCCAAGATATTTGATCCTCTTGGATTAGATATCTACTTGAGTATTACTAACATCAATGTTATTTTTCAGATTCTCTTCCAATGAATGGATCGTCTTCTAAAACTCTTTAGTGGAATCATCCTTATACTAGATTATTCTAATCCCATATTCATCAAATTTTTATTATCTCTCTATAATCTCCTCAAACTTATCTTCTTTAATAGTAAATTCTTTTGAGATCTTAATGCGACTAAGTCTTATTTCTCTTAAATTATTCTCCAAGTTATCTTCCTCACCTTAAATTTGAGTGATCTCTTCCTAATGTATTTCAAAAATCCAAGAAATAAAATAATTATTTCTTATGGAAAATAATGTAGCATATATTATAATGATTCAATAAAAAATCTATTAACATGTGTTCACACTCACTAGATTCTTCTTCTTGTTGATAGTTTCAACTAGATTTTTCACATACCTTAGGATCACATGAATCCATTTATCTATTTGAGGTAAAAAGGTATCTAAATGTTTTATGGAAAATAAAACCACAAGTTATTCTCCTTCTATACTAGATCTAACTTATTTTATTAGAGTACTTGAAACTTATTCCTATTTTTATTAGAGGGAAAAATTATTTATCTTCTTCTTATCTTTATTTTTCATGTTCATCAAAGTCTCTATATAAATTGAATTCTGATCTGAAATAAAAATAACTTCTCTAAAATTTAACTTCATTATAATTCCAAGAAAGAAACTTCAAATATTTAAAGAGAAAAATTTAAAATTGATAATCCAAAATAGGTGAACCTCACTTTGATACCACTTATGGGATCCAATGAGGGATATGATTGATACTGATATGGGGAAGTGAATCGGTGTTGGTTTTTTTCAAAAACAATTTATTCTTTTATCCTTTTCCCTTTTCTTTTACTTTTTTCATTGGTTAAGGTGAATTTATTACCTATTTCTCACTCTCCTAAATTTTCTTTCTTTCTTGTAGCATAACTGAACACACACACACAAGAGGAACCAGGATTTAAAAGGTTTATCTATCAGTATGATAAGGCAAGTACTTGGTGTGATATACTAAAACATGTGGTCACACATCCCACTAGTAAAACCCTTTGTTCATTGTGTTGTTATCTCCCGATAATATAGAGTGTGTATCCCACACACTTGTTTGGTGAATCCCACACTCAGTTACATCTCGTACCTTTATAATTTAATGAGGGGGAAACAATAATATATTTTGACCCCAATATATAATGTTTTCATATTATTGATGTGATTCTCCTTCTTTTTATTCCCTTACATAATATAAAGTATCTTCTTCTTGTTTGTATGCACAACACTACACACAACCTATTTTCTTTTCTTTATAGTAGAAAACTAATATGTTATTACTCGTTACATTTCTATCTTCTTATTTTATTTTTCTTATCTTGTTAAAAAAGAAGTTCACAAGTCTCTTATAAACCCCATATATTTTATTTTACTATGTTTATTTATATTTTTTTCAATTATTATTTCCATTTTTTCCTCTTTGACACTCAAAAATAATGCAAGGATGTTTTTAAGAAAAATAAACCTTATTTAGCTTCTTTTGGTCGAGAATATTTCTGCTTCATGCCTATGTTATCGAAAAAAATTTATTGAAGTTTTATATATACACATAAATTATTTATAATTTCCTTTTATACTTACTTACAAATTATTAAAATGAATCTTTAAAAAAATCTATATAACTCAATATTGGCTTTTTTATAAAAGTGTAATTTTTTTTAAATGTATACTACATGAACATATTTTCCCACCATCATGTCCTGTTTTCATCATTTAAATTCCTTAAGTTTCCAATATTTTAGAAAGAAAATTGTATTCCCATTTTTATGGTAATTTTTATTTTTTAAAATTTACCAAAAGAAAATTATTTTTTCTATTATTTTTTGGATTATATTTCTACTGATTTTATAAAATTATTTTTTATCTATGTCATTATTATTTAAGGAATATTATGCTTCACTAAGTATATTCTCTAATTAAAAAGTCCACTTTATTTCTCTGGATATGTTATGATGATGATTTTTTAAGTATGTTTTTATGAAACTCGTTTATTTTCCATGGGTTAATTAAGCTATGATGAAATGATGAATGTTTTTGTGATCTTATAACACACATATGCGTGGTTTTCATTTTGTGATAGGTGGGCCCAAAATTATATATCACTAAAATTAATTGGGTAATGATTGATATATCATGAGATAATATGAGAGGTAATGGGGAGTGAATCCAATTTAATATGGGACTCTGACCACCATGAATGAAAATGGAATGGGGAGTGAACTTAATCCAATATGGGACTCTGTCCACCATGAATTAAAATGGAATGGGGAGTGAACCCAATCCATTATGGGACTATGTACACTATGTTATGATGGTATTATAAGTTGTACTTGACTAATAAAATGATTTTATATGCTTATATTGTGTAAAAATTCTATAACATGTTCTTATTCTTAGGATATACTCTTAGGGTCCATGATTGATTATTGATGATTCTACACTCTTATGACTCAAGTCTTTTGTTATAAAAAAGATTTATTCAATAAATCATGATCTATGGTCTATGACTTATTGGGTATGATTTTGTAAGTTATGATCATGATGTAATAAACTTATTCATATCTTATGTTCATTTATGATATTTGATCGATGTATTCAATGTTTATCCTTACTGATCATTTGATCTCACCCTTTCCTATATTTCCAATTTCCCTAGGTTATGAAAAATGTGATTAAGTATGATATGTCTAATAAGGTTACTATGTGAGAAGAAATTTGTGGGTGATGTTGAATATATTTCATGAAATAATATCATTATGTATCTATTATACAAATAATCTAAAATTTTATGATTCTTAGGTGTGAATTATTGTGTAATATATTAAGTTTTCATCTAAAATAATGAAATATGTATATACATTAATATTAGGTCACCTTAGTTGGTATTTGATTAGGGTTTAGTTATTTTTTGTAGATTATTTTATGAATAATATGAGGAAATAACTTAAAATAACCTATTATTAACTAAAAGTGATATAGAATAAACCTATAGAATCATGGGTCGATTGAAAGGTGTCATGATTTAAGATATATTAGGAATTGTTTTCATGATTTTTCACTCTGATTAACGATGCTTGATTCTTAAACTATTCTTTTTGGTTTTATTAAATGTCTAGATCCATGATGAATCACATTAATAATGAATGTGGTGGTAAATGTAATGATTTTATTATTGAGAAACTGAACAACATGGGGTCCAAAATGAAAAATATTATTGTTATGATTATGAAAATATCTCAATCCATGAATCATACTGAGATTCAAAATGACCAAATTAAGGATAATTTCATCATTGAGTATTTCATGAGGCAATAATCACCTCCCTTTAATGTGTCCTCCAATATATTAATTTCAAATCAATGGATCAGTACCACTTGAAAGACTCAATAGTTATGGAATGAGAGGAGAAACACGCTATTGAGTATTTCTTGAGGAAACATCCAAAGTTTAACCTTGACCGTGATGGAATGATAAGGTTCAGAAAATAAATAGTTATCCCTTGAATAATATAATTGAAGAAAGATTTTTTGGATGAAGTTTGTAGCTCATTATTCTCTATCCATCTTGGGAGTAAAAAATCTATAGAGATCTCAAATAGTATTTTTTGTGGGATAACATAAAAAGGGACATTGTGAAGTATGTATCTCAGGGTATGGTATGTCAAAATTTTAAGGATTAATTTTATAAATCAAAGAGTATGATTCAATAATCACCCATACTTATATGTAAATGGGAAAACATCACCACAGATTTCATCATAGGACTCCCCAAGACATTTAAAGGCCATAATACCATTTGGGTTGTATTTGATCACCTTATAAAGTCAATTAATTTTATTGATATTAGAGAATATTTCTATATTTACAAACTTATTGTAATATACATTAATAAATTGGTAGGTTTTTATAGAGTACCACTCTCAATTGTATCAGATCAAAATCCTACATTTACCTTTAAGTTCTAGAGAAGTTTTTTAGAAATCATTGAATATAGAGATGAGATTTAGATTTTCATATCATCTTCATATGGATGGTCAGTCTAATAGAACTATTTGAAACCCTATAATATATGTTGAGAGCTTTATCTATGGATTTCAAAGGAGGTTGGGATCAACAACTACCTCTAGCTGACATTTCTTACAATAATATCTTACAATCGAGAAATCAGATGAAACCTTATAAAGACTTCTATAGAAATAAGTGTATGAATCCAACATGTTGGTATGAAGTTATATAATATAAGTTATTGGGACCTGATTTATATGAAGAAATGGCGGTGAAAGTTAGATCCATTAAACAATGAATCTGGGTAGATCAGAGTCGATAGAAAAGTTATGTCAATAACCATTAACAAGATCTAGATATTGATATTATAGAGAACGTAGACACACACACACACACACACACTAACACATACACACACACATATATATATATGTGTGTGTGTGTGTGTAATAAGGTAATGATATTTGAAAATAATGGGAATATTATCTCTAGATATATCAGGCACTATACGATTCTTGATTGTATCAGGATGATAGCTTATCGCTTGTTGCTTCCACTGAACCTATCCTAAGTTCATGATGTATTCCGTATATCTATTTTGAGGAAGTATATACATGATCCTTAACATGTACATAACTCATAATTCATACCATTGGAGCATGATATTTATTATTATGAATAACCAATATAAATCTTGGATCAAATATATAAAGTTTATAGCAATAAGACCACTCACATGGTCAAATTTTGTGGTTAAACCATAAATTTGAGGAAGCTATGTGAGAACCTGAGGATATAATGAGGAATAAGTATCCTTATTTTTTCTTTAGAATAAAGTAATTTTTATGGTGAAATTATTTTAAATTGGTATAATGTAACACCTCATGATTTTAGAATATATTTCTCTTTAATAGATTCAATATGTTTGATACCATGTGATACATGCAACACCTAACTTAAGTGAATAATGATTTAGTAAAAATATAAAATGAAAGAAATTAATAGATAGTTAAACAAAATTTATAAAATTAAATTAATAAAATAATTTAATTATATTCATGAATTAGTTGAGAAATGATAATGATTGTTAGTCTAGTAATTCATGGTTAAACGAAAATGTTTTGTTTACAAAAATTATTTTTATTATATGTTTTTTATTTAAAATTTATTTTATTTTATTTTGATTATTAAAATTATAAAGAAGTATTATTTACACATCTATAAAAATGAGTGATCATTCATACATTTTTTATAAATTGGTTATAAATAAAGATAAAATAATTTGAAGTTGAAAATAGATGTTTTTTAGAAAATTATTTTTATACACACAATGTGTTTTTATGTAAATTAATTAAATTGATCACTATTGATAAATAATTTTAATGAAATGTGTATATAATATATTAAATCAAATAAATTAACATTTATTTAATGGTTTTTCCTAGGAAATTAATGATAATAAAATCATATTTATGCTTAAAAATACATATTTTATAAAAATGGTTTTTATACATTTTGTGCACGAATATTAAAATTGATTTTTTTCACCTATATGAATTGAATATTGAAAAATTTATTCCATATTTGGAATAATAATAATAAATATTAGGTAATAATTTTAACTTATTTTTTATCCATAATGAATAGCTACCAAGGTAAAAATCTTATCACCACATTAAGGGTTAAAAGCGTTAATGATGCGGTTAAACTCGGAGATGGGGATTAAATTGTCAAAAATGGGTATAAATATAGTTAGTTGAATTTATGTAAAACTTAAATTATTCTATATTCATAAAAAATCCATTCGGTCCCACTTTACCAAGAAAATGAATTTATATTATTTTAAAACGTTTGATATTTATATGGGTGTCACTCCCCTCAATTATAAATGGGAACCTCCTCTCCTCACTTATTCACACTCTTTGAGAATTATAGCTTAATAACTACCCAAATATCTTCCCAAATTTCCTTAAAATTTCATATAGGTCCCATTATCACCAAAATACCATGTCTTAAGGTGTAAGTTAAAGGAAGATACTCAACAAAAAGGTAATCATCTTAACCGAGTTCTTTCAATTTTATTTCTTATTGAAACTCATTTAAATATATTATATCCATATTAATAAAATTAATTTATTATCTTTAATATACTAAAATAATATAAATTAATGGTACAACCATTTTCTATCTCCTTTCCATCCAATGGAAAATTAAAGTGTTGCTCATGCATACATACGAACAATCATCTCCATGAAGAGACATGTTTTATTTTTCATCACTACCTCACATGGCCGAATATGTTGATGTTTTTAATGAATATATATGATATTTATGATATAATTATGTTTCTTTTAAATAAAAAAATATTATTTTTAGTCCATTATTTTCATTAATTGAAAAATTAAATCATCATCTATGTGTACGTACGAACTACCACCTCCACGAAGTGATGTAATTCATTTTTCATCACCTCCTTACATGTATTTTTATAAAAATGTATATAATGAATAAATGTTATATTTATTTAATTTTTAATATTTTTTATATGATAAAACCATGATCATGGTGAAAGTATTTGATCCTTAAAACTGAAACATGAATGAAAAATGAAACAGTTAACACCCAGAATATTTATTTTAGTGGTGAATTATTAATAAATGGGAAATTATAAATTATTAATGATTCGTATAGGGTAATAATAAAATGATTAATATGGTTATTATATATATGTATAATAATTATAAATTTATTGTATAAGTTTTTATAGTTTGTATGAAAAAAGTAGGAACTTGAGGTAAGGGTTTTATGTTACAATCTCACTTTTTATCATGATGTTTTGTATTTTTATTTTCTTTGGGGGATTTTTATATTTTATTTATACTAAACACCATATATTTTCTTATCCACATGTTATTTATAGAGTTTCCAAATATTCTTTACATGTTTTCTTCTTTGGTACTTTGAAATACTATAAAAGAAATTTAAGAAAAACCAACCTTAATTCTCTTCTCTTGGTTGAGAATCTTTCTCCTCTATGTCCATGTTCTCTGAATACTACCTTAAACCTTACTTAAAAATGATTAAAGTGAATATTTTGAAATTTTTTCCATATGACTCAATTTTTAATTTCTTAAAAAAGTTTGAAAAGAATTATTTTATTAAACATATAAGACACGAATAGATTTTCCCACAGTCGTGTCTATTCTTAATCATTTAAATTCGTTTAAAAGTTTCCATGATTTTACAAGGAAAATCATAATCACATTTTTCTAAGAATTTTGAATTTTTAAAATTTAACAAAAAAAATTATGTCTTATCTTGGTTTTTAATTAATAGTTTTAATGATTTTATAAAGTTTTTTTGTAACACCCCAAGATTTCATATTATGTTATTTTTTCAAAGTAATTCAATAACTTGCACTACAAGAAACACTGAGTTCAAGCGCACCACAAATTACCAAACTAGCCATTCAAAAGCGGTTATGAGTAGTATTAACTGAATATTGAACTTTATATAATCCTTATAATTTTAGAATCCATATTATGAGTTTCTTAGACATAATGTAAGAACAAATACATTTTTTTCAGATAAAAGAAGTATTTTTTTAAAAAGTGCAATTTTACCGCATTTTAATGGAGAACCCTTTTTAAATAAAATATTTGAAACTTATATATATTCAATTTGACTAAATTAATTTATCATTTAGAATTGGGACATAAAAATTTACTTTGTGTAAAGTTTTGGAATTTTTCCGATAAAGTTCATTTTTAATGAATAGTGAAAAATATTGTACTTTAATTCAAAAGTGCCTTTTAATCTAATTGATTTATATGGTTAGATTATCTTTTTAATTGGTTTTAAAGTGTAATTAGAATATATTTTTACCATTTAATCCAATTTTTTTTTTGTAATTAATTTCACTTTGAAATTGTACATAAACAATTATCAATCTTTTGATGGTTACTGTTTCTTAAAAACACACTATTTGTTTTAACAACAGGAATTAATTTTAAATTAATTAATTCCACTTCTATTTTTTGCATTTAGAAAAATATAAATAATTTTTGAATTCATAATATAAAATATATCTTGGTCTGAATTTTTTGTATTTTTCTGAAAAACTTCAATTTTTGATGAATAGTGAAACCACTTAGTGGTAGTTAAAAAACTGAATTTTTCATTTAAATGAAATTTTACCATTTCTGTGAATTGAATTTTAAAAATATGACATACATGGTTGTTGTTATTAAGTAAAATGTGGTTCAATAAGATGAAAATAATTTTTTTTGAATAGTAACTTTTGACATATATTTATCGCGGTTAAAGGTAAATAGGGTAATTCAAGGTAAAAAGAATATTGTAATAATTAAAAATTAACCTAACACATTTCCTAACCTTATTATATGTTTAATGGCCGACCATTGGAATCCTTGGGTCGATTTTGGGACCCCATGGAGCCACTTATGAATGATAATGACACTTTAGATTAATTAATTTAAAGTAAAGGAAAAATTAACATAAACAAAAATATTTTAGTAATTAATTTTTATATGGTATTATATAAGTAATAATTTTCACTATAAATATTAATTTTAAATCTAAAAATATTTCCTACATCATGGAATTTTTTTTATAATTTTTATACATCAAATAAATTAAATTATTTATGACACAATAATGATGCAATGTTTACCTCATTAATAAATGATTTAAATAAATTAGATTATAAATATTAAAATAATATCCAAAACATTTCCAATTCTTATTTTCTGATTTTATGTAGACCATTATTCATAGTATCTTTGACCCTAATGATTTTTGGACCTTTAGAAACCGAATATCATTATATAATAAAATAATATTTTCACACTTTCCTAAAGAACCCCTCCTCCCCCTTATAAAAAGAGACCACTTCTAACCAATTCCTCACACCTCTCAAGCCTTTAGGCTCGTCCAAACTCTGCAAAATTAATCTCCCTATATCCCTCTCCTTCTCTTAGAAGCATTAACTTAGGCAGAAGGCACTTCAAGAAGCCCTTTTGGTTCAAACCAAAAGAAGTTACCCAAATTAAAGGTAAAAGTTTCTCTTAACTTCTTTTCTTTTATTTTACTTCTCCAACCCCTAAAATCTTTTTATTCCTTTCTTTTATAACAACACCAGTATCCTCAATATACTAGGATGTTGTTATGAGAATTATTAGAACTACACTTACACACACCTCCATATAATGGGTGAAGAACATAATGTTTCTGTGGATGGAAAACTAACGCCTCACGAAACAACGATTGTTCAATTACCTCCTACCGCCTCTCATGGTAGACATTATGATGGAACTGTATTTATATATGATATATTTTATGTTTATGTTTTCTTCATGCTTATATATTTTTATTTTATAGCATAACTTACTACCAACGTTGCTTTTTTATTTTCAAAAAACACTTTTAAGGGGATAGTGAGAACCCTCACAACATTAAACACCAAAAGAAACAACATATTTGTTGAAGAACTATTTGAGATGATTTGAATAAATTTCCCTAAACAATATCTAGGGAATAGAATTTACCTGGGAGTCAGTGTAGTCCTTCAATATTCCTTTATAATGAAGTTCCATGTTGTCCCAAGCTTTCGTGAATTCCTCCATGTCAATCTTTCCTATATTGAAGCCTCTGAGCAGAATACAAGCCTGCCTATCAATCCACTCGCCTTATTCCTTAGTAGTGATCACACGAATCGTTCTTCCTGTCTTCTTCGATGCTTTCATGTCCATTTCTTCCTCTCCCATTTCTTCATCTGAGTGCAAAAGCAGATCCATGTGTTCCAGCATCGATGATATATGTCGTTGAGGATCTCTGGCGGAGCTTGTCTCATGTTGCTGTCTAAAATCCCTCATCTTCATCGAGGGAATGGCAGGTACTCCATCCTTACCACCTATAGACATAGGGTCTCTATATTTGTGGAACACTGCATCTAAATTTCTCACAGTAATAATATCTTTTGGAAGATTCTTTCCCTTACTTGTAGACCTCGTGATAGGAGGACTAGGTAGGTTAGAATACTCCTTCCTACGTCGCCCCCTCCAGTTGGTCTTGATAAAGCCATCAGAATTAGTAGTAATGAACTTTCCCTTCCGTGAGGATGATCTTAGATATTCCTCTGCAATGGTCACTTCCTTGTTCTCCGCGGAGACGTCCAAAACATCATCCATCTCCTCTTGGGACTCACCCACATCTACCAAGTGGTCCTCTTCCTATGAAGCCTCATTCCTGTTTAGATCCCCATTAGCTTGGAAGTCTTCATCACCCAACACTGCATACCAATTTTGAAGTTCCATGTTTGATCTCCCAGCTATAACTGTCTCCGCATAAGAAAGGGCCACCTGTATGGCATGTCTTGGCACATTTGAGGATCCTTCCTGTTGATAGCCTCTTCCTATATATTGAAGTTTCATTGAGGTGTCCTTCGGAGCTAGACACTGGGAGTGACCACTAGATTCTTGGTCCTCACAAGGTCCCTCAATCACCTCTGTAACATTGTCTACATTAATTGGAACCATATGGATTACTGATACCTCTAGGTGGGCCTCCTTCACTCCGTCATTGTTACCTCCAGTTGAGTCGCCTTCCAAAATCAAGCGCGGGTCTTTTCTTATCTTGTTACTACAACCTAGAACTTCTTTATCCAGGGGTACCACCTTGTTATCACCCACGTCGGATGAAGTTCCTTTTCTCACTATTATCCTTGGAATGCACACCCCCAAGTCTCTCTTTAATCTATCAAAAACCATAGAAACATTCGGGTTTGGAGAGGGGGCCATTAGTTTTCTCATAGAATCATGTGTTGTAAGGCCAAGACTGAGTCCTGTTGCCTCCATATCGTATTTCTTGTCATGTTCGAAACCAATGTTGGCACACACTGGTCCAACTTCCAAAGATTTGTTTCTACCTTCACCCATACACAATCCCTTGCCATCATCTCTTGCATCTGCAACCTTCTTAGGATCCATCCTCCCACATCTGCAAAATACCCCAGGATGGCCCAGCTTCTTACAGGAATTACAGAAGCCAAAACAAGTTTCATATACAACAGGTTTTTTGTGCCAAAACTCTCACTCCACTGTAATCTACACAAACTCACGTGGAATCTTCGAGACATCAAGTTCCACACATATACGAGGACAGACCGGGTGGTAGAGCGCCCTGTTTCTTGAATCAGTACATAGAAATCTACCCACTAGGTTACCTAGCATTCTCAAAATTGTGGGGTTTTGAAATGGTATAGGGAGGTGTGAAAAACTAACCCAAACCGCTGTTGTATGGGAGTCATGATGCATGTGGAATTCATACGATCAACAAAAAAGGTAAAAACGGAGACCATTACAGCTTCGCGGGGCACTGGACCAGGCTTTAACCATATCCTCCTCAGTGGTGAATCAAATCCAAATATTCCTGGAATCGATCATAGCTACTGTTTCTCTATCCTGTAAATCCCACGACCCAAAAATATACCTGTGAAATGAATCCACCGAGGGACGATGCTGCTTGAAGCATGCAATAATGGAGAGATTCAGCATACCCGAAGCCTCATTGAACTCTAAGGTTGAGATCGAAAGATTCGGAATGCCATTTATCAAATTTGGAACTTTAGGGAAAATATAAATCTGAGGGAAGGAGGGAAGAAAGTCGGGGTTCAATAAGGGAGAGAAGGATGGAGCCAATCCTTTGACAGAAGTCAGAGGTCCCTCCCCCAGCGGGGGAGGAGGGACTAGGGTGGGAGCCACCACCGTCTCCGAAAATGGTAAGGAATCACGAAAGCGCCACTTCAAACAGTCACCCTTTGATATTTTTCTTATAGCATAACTTAATGGTTTCCATTATGGGTAAACGGGATAATTTCATTTGAGGAAGTGTGGACTACCGCCCCCTCAAAGTGATATGACTCGTTAATACCATATGTGGGACGTATAAAGGATGCAGTTAATGATATTATATATGATATTATACTGAAATTATAATATACCTATGTATCATTATGTTTTAATTCCATTAAAATAAGAAATAGAAATGAAAGTAGCATTCATGCATACGTACGGATTACCGTCTCCATGAATGGTGCATTTCATTTCTTACCCCAAAATGATATGTACTATTATAAATACATGTATATACTGGATATATATTAAATATATGATATCTAAATCATGAATATCATTATGGATATAATGAACTTTTGACCATGTGAACAACTTGTAACTATAAGGTGTTTATTTTTTACTCAAGTGACAAATATCGAAAAAATGAACGTTATTAACTTAAATGATTACATAATGTTTATAACATGGTAATAAGTGATATAAAAGGAATAATAAACTTGAAAAAGGTTCTTAAGCAAGTATAAATTAACTTTAGTTTATTATTCATGATATTAAAGAACGAACGGGTCAAGTCAGACACGAGGTAAGGGGTTTCTTATTTCACTTTTAATTTTGTGAGATTTCCATTGTTCACAACTTATTTATTGCATGTGGTGTATTGTATACTACCATTTGATATATATTATCATGATCCTCTTTATATTCATGATATTATTTGATTCATTTGGTGGTTATTGACTATTGTTCATACGACTCGATTGATTACAATGAGGTAAGGGTTAATTTCACAATCTCTTTATTATCCGAGGTTGTTTTTACGTAAGTATCTACTAGGAAATATTTATTATCTATTTACATGTTTCATAAAAGAGTTTTCAAATGGATTATTTTTAAGGTACTTCTTTAATAAAACATAATTTTAAATGTTTTAAATATTTATTCTTCTAAATCGTTCTCATTAATGTACATGTTTTCAAAATGGTTTTTAAGGATTTATTTATATGGACTTGAATGTTTTTAAAATGTCAATTCCTTTGAAAAGTTTCAAAGTGGTATGGAACACTTTTATTAAAAAATGTCTTTAAATTTCTTCCTTTTTAAATTGTACTACTTTAAAATGTTTTCATGAAAAAGAGATATTTCTCTCAATGAGTTTTACAAATCAATTTCATATATGTCAACATCCTTTTATGGATTTTAAACTTGTTTGAAGTTGATTTATTATGATAAAAAACTTCCATATTGTATTGAAGGTTTTCTGATATGTTTGAATATGGATGTGCTATTTTTATACCATTCATGGTTTATGGTTAAAGTATCGACATTTCATATGATAGTTTTAATACGAATGTTTATGTTATATTTCCACCTTTTCATATGAGGAATGTATTGGACTTAGTATGTGACGGGTGGATCCTGCTATAGCTCTTCGATGCATCAGTAGGTCTCATGAGACAACAAGACGTGGAATTGGCTGAGGCCTTTCCCAATTTGATATATGGTTTTGGCCGAGGCCTTAAACATTTTTAGACGTCTTGGCTGAGGCCTTTCCCAATTTGATATATGGTTTTGGCCGAGGCCTTAATCATTTTTAGACGTCTTGTCCATGGTTTTGAAAAAATGTTTCAGAATTTTCGGCATTATACATTCCCTCATTATGAAAATAATATTGATGGTTCATGTGGTCATTCAACTAGTAGAATCCCCATGATTATGTTTTATTATAGTATTATTTACTTAGCTCATATTCTTTCCATAAAAGTATTCATGTTTATTAATGGTAAAGGCATGTGGTTTCAATTATTCACCATGCTTAAAATTTATGTTATCTTCCGCTGTATTTCTTACCCTTACTGAGTGTTTGATCTCACCCCTTTCTATGTTTTATTTTTCCCAGGATTCCAATAAGTGTATTGTGATTGATATGGATGGTTAAGCTAAGGGAATAATGGCGTTCATAAAGGATTATTTATGTTGTGTTGTATGTTATAAAGTGTAATGTAACATTCATGTATGTAATCTATTTTCAAAGACTACTAAACTGATCGGTCCTTCAGGACTTGATTCCTTGTAATCATGCCAATGTATTAAAATAATTCACTGACTCTGGGTAACTGGGGTCGGGGCGTTATATTTGGTATCAGAGGAAGTTTAGTACAAACCTTGGAAACTAGATTTAGATAAACTCTGATTAGAGCACATAGCCCTAAGATAAACTTTGAAGATTAATATAGAAGAACTTCCTAGAATTTTGGTATTGTAGAGATTTTGTGAGTTTTCCAAGAAATACATCCATGTCTGGATACGAGCAGTAGAGGCGGCTCTGGCACAGATGTACCTAGGTGTAAAACCTGAAAACACCTCTTTGAGCTAGACTCAAACGGGAACTGGTGCACGACAACGGGCCTTGCTGCACTTTTGGTTATGACACTCCCGGGGGATATGCTTTGGATAATTCTCATTTTTTTACAAATCATTATGAAGGATTTAGGAGTATATACCTAATCAAAGAAAATATTTTTATGATTATAGATTATATCCATAAACTGTTCAATTTACATTAGGTATTTTACAAGTTTGTAATTATTTATTGCAATACATAAACTAACCTAGTGTATTCCATTGTTTAGAAATGGCACCCAGTAGAAGGAATGTGAACTCCAACAATACGTATGATCCAAAGAGTAAGAAGGATCATATCTTTCATGGTTTTAATCCAACATTTATAAGGGAAATAGTATCCCATGTATTCTCAACATATGAAGAAATAGTATCATGTGTTAATAAGATAAGGAAATAATTCTATGAATTATATGGATTTGAAGGGAAGCAAGAGAAGAAAAGGATGGACGAGAGAAAGATGGATAAAGGGAAGAGGAAAAAGATGGATTTTCCCATATGTGATAACTGTGGAAAGAATCACCTTGTTAAATGCTTGAAGGTAATGAGAATTTTTTATAAGTGTGGAGAAAAAGGACACCAAGTACGTGATTTCAAGGGTAAGAAAAAGGTTTCAAATGTAAAATGCTTCATCTGCAAGGCATTGGGACACTACGTGAATCAATGTCCCAGTCATCAGATTATACTGCAAATGATGTTATTGGATAATAATCAAGTTATGATACTACCTCAGATGAAGAGGAATGACTAGTGTTCTAATGTTTTTATTATAGAATTATTTCATTTGAGTGTTGTATCATCAATATATTAGTTATATGAATTATGGAGATAAATAAGGATTGTACTGCAATACTATTTTATTGAGGATTTGAGATTATATGGTTCTAAGAAAAGTGACTTAATAGTAAGCTACACTTTTTGGAAAAATACATGGTTGAAGGAAATGTAATCCTTAATATGGTCCTAATAATGAGGTAGTGATTTTGGAATAAGAGATGGTTGATTTGGATAAATTAAATTGGATATTCTAGACTACCTTGAAACTGATTAATGATTTCTATATTCCATCATTATTGGATTTTACAACATTTTTGGGTAGAAGGATTATATCCAATATTCTATAAGGAATAAGGGAGAATGAATGTAATCAATAAGGTTTTATAGTAATTCAAGATATTGTAGTGTTTTAAAAGAATACATGATGAACGTCTTCACATGTTATTACGTAGAAAAGAGGATCTTCATTGTGTATACCTTTCTTATAAATTTTGGACTATGAGTTTGGAAAGAAGTATTTTGGATAAGTCTAAAGGTTGGTATGGATTAAGATTGAAATTGGATTCTATTGTTCACGTTATTTTTGGATTTTTATAAAAATTACAACATGCAAACCGTGTGACAACCCGTTGCGTCGGACAAAGCTACGGGAATCGAACCCACAACCATAGTGCGGTTGGGATTTATCACCTACCACTGGACTACATGAAGTCCTTGGATTGTATAATGTAGTTTCTTTTTTTAAGGGTCTGATAGGTGAATTATAAATTCATTTTTTTGGAACCTTATACGAATCGGATAAATTGAATATTTTTTTAGTTATACTATCTTTTAGAGGGAAAGATGAGTTTGTGGTAGAAATTAGTTAAAGGATGGTACTCTAATTTTCAAGTATATTTTTTTTTCTTATCTTATTCTATGAAGAAATTAATTATTAAACATTAGGTAAAGGATCTTAAAACGAAAAATGTGTTATCCTAATATCTTAGGTTTTGTTGAACCGATAATATTTTAAATCATCATAGATTGATGGCTTTGAGGCCCTCAATTCTACAATTGTTTGTGACTGATGACCTCAATCACTCCCTATAAATATTTATGTTTTTCCTCCAATTATGTGTCTCTAATTTCCACCAATTTTCTCCTAATCGAGATTATAATTTGGTAGTGAATTTTTCATTCCCTGTTTCCTCTTATTAAGACCAAATCTTATTAACCCAATTTTCGATGTGGGTTTTCCCACAAAGGTATTTTCTATTTTCAACCTTTTTTCTAAGAACAATTTCAAATTGAAAAGACGCAATTTATTAAAGGAGGGAAGAATGTAACACCCCAAGATTTCATAGTACATTATTTTTTTCAAAGTAATTCAATAACTTGCACTACACGCAACACCGAGTTCAAGCGCACCACGACTTATAAAACTAGCCGTTCAAAAGAGGTTATGAATAGTATTAACTGAATATTGAACTTCATATAATCCTAATAATTTTAGAATCAATATTATGAGTTTCTTAGACATAATGTAAGAACAAATTCATTTTTTTAGATAAAAGAATTATTTTTTAAAAAAGTACAATTTTACAGCCTTTTAATGGAGAACCCTTTTTAAATCCAATATTTGAAAATTATATATATTCAATTTGACTAAATTAATTTATCATTTAGAATGGGGACATCAAAATTTACTTTGTGTAATTTTTTGGAATTTTTCCAATAAAGTGCATTTTTTTAATGAATAGTGAAAAAAATTTGGTATTTTTCTGAAAAACTTCAATTTTTGATGAATAGTGAAACCACTTAGTAGTAGTTAAAAAACTGACTTTTTCATTTAAATTAAATTTTACCACTTCTGTGAATTGAATTTCAAAAATCTGACATACATGGTTGTTGTTATTAAGTCAAATTTGGTTCAATAAGATGAAAATAATTTTTGGTGAATAGTGACTTTTGACTTTTATTTACCGCGGTTAAAGGTAAATAGGGTAATTCAAGGTAAAAAGAATATTGTAATAATTAAAAATTACCTTAACACAAGTCCTAACCTTATTTGATGATTAATGGCCGACCATGGGAATCCTTGGGTCTATTTTGGGACCCCATGGATCCACTTATCAATGATAATGATACTTTAGATTAATTAATTTAAAGTAAAGGCAAAATTAACATAAACTAATATCTTTTAGTAATTAATTTTTATATGGTGTTATATAAGTGTGAATTTTGAATATAAATATTAATTGTAAAGATAAGAATATTTCCTACTTTATGGTATTTTTTTTATAATTTTTAGACATCGAATAAATTAAATTATTTATGACACAATAATGATGCAATATTTACCTCATTAATAAATGATTTAAATAAATTAAATTATAAATATTAAAATGATATCCAAAACATTTCCAATTCTTATTGGATGATTTTATTTCGACCATGAGTCATTTTATCTTCGACCCTAATGATTTTTGGACCTTTAGAAATCGAATATCATTATATAATAAAATAATATTTTCACACTTTCCTAAAGAGCCCCTCCTCCCCCTTATAAAAAGAGACCACTTCTAACCAATTCCTCACACCTCTCAAGCCTTTCGTCTCATCAAAACTCTTCCAAATTAATCCCCCTAAATCCCTATCCTCCTTCTAGAAGCCTTACCTTATGCAGAAGGCACTTCAAGAAGTCCTTTTGGTTCAAACCAAAGGAAGTTACCCAAATTAAAGGTAACAGTTTCTCTTAACTTCTTTTCTTTTATTTTACTTCTCCAACCCCTAAAATCTTTTTATTACTTTATTTTATAACAAAACCAGTATCCTCAATATACTAGGATGTTGTTATGATAAGTAGTCAAACTACACTTACACACACCTCCATCTAATGGGTGAAGAAAATAATGTTTCTGTGGATGGAAAACTAACGCCTCACGAAACGATGATTGTTAAATTACCTCCTACCGCCTCTCATGGTGTCCATTATGATGACACTATATTTATATATGATATATACTATGTTTATGTTTTCTTTATTCTTCTGTATTTTTCTTTTATATCATACCTTAATGGATTCCATTATGGGTAAACGCGATAATTTCATTTGAAGAAGTGCGGACTACCGCCCCCTCAAAGTGATAAGGCTCATTAATACCATATGTGGGATGTATAAAGGATATATTTAATGATATTATATATGATATTATACTGTAATTATAATATACCTAAGTATCATTATGTTTTAATTCCATTAAAATAAGAAATAGAAATGAAAGTAGCGTTCATGCGTACGTACGACTTATAGTCTCCATGAACGGTGCATTTCATTTCTTACCCCAAAATGATATATACTGTTATAAATACATGTATATAATGGATATATATGATATATATGATATCTAAATCATGAATATCATTCTGGATATAATGGAATTTTGACCGTGTGAACAACTTGTAACTATAAGGTGTTCATTTTTGACTCAAGTGCCAAATATCGGAAAAACGAACATTTTTAACTAAAATGATTACATAATGTTTATAACATGGTAATAAGTGATATAAAAGGAATAATAAACTTGAAAAAGGTTCTTAATCAAGTAGAAATTAACTTTAGTTTATTATTCAGTATATTAAAGAACGAACGGGTCAAGTCGGACATGAGGTAAGGGGTTTCTTATCTCACTTTTAATTCTGTGAGATTTCCATTGTTCACCACTTATTTATTGCATGTGGTGTATTGTGTACTGCCATTTGATATATATTATCATGATCCCCTTTATATTCATGATATTATTTGATTCATTTGGTGGTTATTGACTATTTTTCATACGACTTGATTGATTACTAAGAGGTATGGGTTAATTTCACAATCTCTTTATTATCCGAGGTTGTTTTTACGTAAGTATCTACTAGGACATATTTATTATCCATATACATGTTTCATAAAAGAGTTTTCAAAGGGATTATTTTTAAGGCACTTCTTTAATAAAACATCGTTTTAATTGTTTTAAATATTTATTCTTCTAAATCGTTCTCATTAATGTCCATGTTTTCAAAATGGTTTTTAAGGATTTATTTATATGGAGATGAATATTTTTAAAATGTTAATTCCTTTGAAAAGTTTCAAAGTGTTATGGGACACTTTGATTCAAAAATGTCTTTAAATTTCTTACTTTTTAAATTGTGCTACTTTTAAATGTTTTCATGAAAAATAGATATTTCTCTCAAAGAGTTTTACAAATCAATTTCATCTATGTAAACATCCTTTTATGGATTTTAAACTTGTTTGAAGTTGATTTATTATTATAAAAACTTCCATATTGTATTGAAGGTTTTGTGATATGTTTGACTGTGGATGTTCTATTTTTATACCATTCATGATTTATGGTTAAAGTATTGATATTTCGTATGCTAGTTTTAATATGAATGTTTATGTTATATTTCAACCTTTTCATATGAGGAATGTCTTGGACTTAGTATGTGACAGGTGGAGCCTGCTATAGCTCCCCGATGCATCGGTAGGTCTCATGAGACAACTAGATGTGGAATTGTCCGAGGCCTTTCCCAATTTGATATATGGTTTTGGCTGAGGCCTTAATCATTTTCAGACGTCTTGGCCGAGGCCTTTCCCAATTTGATATATGGTTTTGGCCGAGGCCTTAATCATTTTTAGGCTTCTTGGTGGAGTTCTTGACAAAATGTTTTAGAATGTCCGACATTATACATTCCCTCACTATGAAAATAATATTGATGGTTCATGTGGTCATTTGACTAGTAGAATCCCCATGATTATGTTTTACTATGGCATTATTTACTCATCTCATATTCCTACCATAAAAGTATTCATGTTTATTATTGGTAAAGGCATGTGGTTTCAATTATTCACCATGCTTAATATTTATGTTATCTTCCGCTGTATTGTTTACCCTTACTGAGCATTTGAGCTCACCCCTTTCTATGTTTTATTTTTCCTAGGATTACTAGAAGTGTATTGGGATTGAAATGCGGGGTTAAGATAAGGGAATAATGGAATTCATAAAGGATTATTTATGTTGTGTTGTATGTTATAAAGTGTAATGTAGCATTCATGTATGTAATCTATTTTCCAAGACTACTAAACCGATTGGTCCTTCAGGACTTGACTCCTTGTAATCATGCCAATGTATTAAAATAATTCACCGACTTTGGGTAACTGGGGTCAGAGCGTTATAGTGTTTCATCTATGTCAATATACTTTAAGGAATATTATTCTCCATTGGGGATATGATATAATAATACCATCCACTCTCTTTATCTAGATGGACTATGATGATGATGATGTTTTAAATATGTTTTTGTGAAACTTGTATCTTTCTCATGGGTTAATTAAGTTATAATGAAATGATTAATGTTTTTGTTATCTTTTGGCACACATCTATTTGGTTTTTATTATGTTATGAGTGGTACAAAAATTACATATATGATAATTTGAATTTATATATACATATTGGATGCATTTAATTAAGGATTATTCATGTTTTATTAGATGATGCATTAGGTTTTGATATATATTTGTAGGAATTAGGAATTATGGAATTAAAAGAATAAATTTTTACAAATGGAAAAATAGGTTTTACACATCATGTTCATCATACACAATGATGTTTGTAGAGCCACATACCAGCCTATGAATATTTTAGAGTATGTGAAGATTGTACACAATGTGTACATTAATTACAAGATGTGTTAATTTAAAAATCATAATCCCACTAAAATTTACTCAAATACATGATGTGAAGAGTTTACACGATGGGAAAATTTGGAGAGCCAACTCATTCAAAGATACAGACTAGTTTTTCAGAGGAAATTGTGGATCTTAAATACATGATGTGCAACCTGATTACACAATGTGTAGATGTTGGGATGAATCCATTTAAATTAAATACACATTGTTAATTATTTACATGTTATGTATATCTTGGCATACTTATATTTTTACAGTGTTGCAACACACAACAACTGGAAAACCTATGAATTTTTAGTTGTTTTCTTCTCTCATTTTCTTCTATTTTTCCTTCAATATTAGATTTAATTAATTCCTTTCATTGTTTTGTTAAATCCTTTTGAGTTATTAATCATTATTTATCCATTCTTCATCCATTTCACTACTGCTTTCTTTTTTATTCTCACTTTTTAAAATCGATCAATATTCCTCATCAACACTTATTATTTATTCATTTTTTCTACATTGCGACTAAGTATTTGATTATATTTACATTGATTTTGATTGTTTAAACTTGATTCTTGGTTATCCTTAATTGTGGATTGTATATTTCTTAATTGTTTCATGATTATTTTTATCATGTATTATATTCCTTTTCTTTTGATCATTGCCATCATGTGTGGCTAGTCTACTTAGGGTTATGGGTTGATAGTAGGGGTGTTTTTGAACCTAATGAATCCATGAATTGAACCTTGGTAACCATGTTGTTATTAATTTTTTAAAAAATAATTGTCCATAACATTCTCTTCCACAAACTTGACCATGGGAGGTTCAATATAATGAACCTAACATAGTTAGAGTTGAGCAATATATGACCATTATCTTGTGATACTTTCTGTATAGAAGCTAATCATAATTCACCTTAGTTGTTATATATACTCAGACTAAGAGATATTTGAATTATAGGTAGATCCAATTGGTTTGACCAAAACCAATTAGTTACCTTTTCACCACTTCGTAGCCTAATCTATAGTACTATTCCAAGCTAGATTTAGGATTATCTTCCTCCAAGAGCCCTAAAATTGACCCTGATACCTTTATAGTTATTTGAATTAATTCCAAACTACCCAGTTTTAGACAAACTCAATATTAAAGAGTGATCATTAATCATTTCAAACAGTTTTGTTCGAATGGTTTTTTGATTACCAGTTATTTATGTGGATTCGACCCCGCACTACCTCTTTACTACATCCTAGTAGTAAGTGTAGTTTGGGAATATATATTTTTAAACTGATCAATGACCGCATGAATTCAATGATGTATTTGTATGCATCAAATTTTGGCATAATTTTTGGTAATTACTATTTCCTAAGAACAATATCCTTTTAATTGAACCTTGAATTACATCACTCCTTACTCCTCCCCATTTTTTCTTTTTCCTCCCCCTTTTCCTTCAACATTTTTCTCCTTCAGGCGCATCTGCACACTCTCTCTCACTCTTTGTCATCTAGTTCATGTATCAGGGGTCTATAACTCATTAAAAGAGCCTCAAAGGTCAAGAAATGGTTATTTTAAATCTCGATATCAATCAGTCCTAAACTTAATGTCACCACTTCACAATGGCTGATTGTAGTAATCCGATATAGTCCAACCAGAAAAACATGCAATATATGCCACTTATCGATCAGGGTGAGTGGCCAGTGCCATGGGAGCATACCATTATGAACTTCATATTACTATCCATAAGTGGTATTTAACCAAATATTTTTCTCCCCCCATCTAGGTTAATTAATTTAAAATCAAACCTAGACTAATTCACATGATCCAAAACATGGGTCAATATAGTGGGATAAAAATTGAATACCCCTGTGAGCATATTTCCAAAGTTTTAGTGGTTTTCAATACATTTCACAACCAAGGAATTTCATATGATGAAATTCAACTATGTTTCTTTCAATTCTCTATGCACGACTAATCCAAGGATTGGATAAAAAGTCAAGCTCCTGAGTTAATCACATCTCGGGATGATCTTGCTAAGAAATTACAATAAAAATACTTTCCACCCATTCAAACATGGAAATAAATAAATGAAATCAAAATATTCACCAAAGGTGTATATAGAATCGACCTGGGAGTCATGGGACTAATTTAAGGAGATCAATAGAAAATTATCACATCACAAACTAGATTTGTGTCTATAATTTCAAATGTTCTATCAGGCACTTCAATCGGTTTCTTGTTCTGTGGTAGATGTCGTTGCTGGGGGCGAACTCATGATTAATATGATTTAAGTGGGCCAAGAAATTCTTAATAAGGTTAACCATAATGATAGTATTTGGAAAAGTGATAGAGGACCACCTTAGTGTGGAATCCATCCTTTGGAGGAGACTACTCCCCTGGTGACCCAAGTTGAGGCCCTAACTAACAAGCTCAAGTCTTTCCAATTACCTGCTTCACCACCACCCCTCATGCTCCTGTGATAAAGATATAATCATGTGAGATGTGTGGAGGCCTGAATTATTACCAAGAATATAGGTAATTTATAAATTAACCTCAAGAACAATATTGTAATTACATAAATTATAATCATCACACTAGTAAAAAACTATTTTTAACGTTTCCTTTTTCACATCGGTTTTTTAGAACTGATGTGAAAATATCTAAAAATTTATTTTTCATGTCAGTTCTTATATAAAAGATGTGAAAAATCCATTTTC
The DNA here is from genome assembly GCA_963277665.1 of Viscum album. NCBI lineage: Eukaryota > Viridiplantae > Streptophyta > Magnoliopsida > Santalales > Viscaceae > Viscum > Viscum album. Next base: position 131,878,694 of record OY728163.1, read on the forward strand.
ACAGTTTTTCACATCAATTATATAATAACTGACATGAAAAAACAATTTTCATGACTTTTTCACATCGGTTCTAAATAATCGACGTGAAAAATTGGTTTTTCACATCGGTTATTAAATAACCAACATGAAAAACAAAAAATCACGAATTTTTTACATATTTTATTTGTTAAATTATGTAAAAAATGTTTGAAACATGTATTTAATTTGGAAATATTTTATTTGATTGGTCTTGGAGCTCAAACGGAGTTACGGATCAAAATTTTTGGCAATCTGATGTTGATCATCTCTAAATGATGTCTTAGAGAAGTCCAAAATCAGATGGCCATAACTTTTGATTTGTAACTCTGTTTGACCTACAAGACAAGTCAAATCAAAGATTGTGAAATGAATTAAATTTTTATTAAATTTTTCATGTCTTTTTTTGAAAAATGATTTGAAAAATTCCCTTTAACATCGAATTTTTTCAAAAACTAACATTAAAGGGAATTTTTCACATTGGTTTTTAAATAACCGATGTAAAAAATGTTTATAAATATGTATTTAATTTCCCAATATTTTATTTTATTGTTCATGGAGGTCAAATAGAGTTCCAGATCAAAATTTATGGTAATCAGAATTTTATCATCTCTAAAATATGTCTTAGAGAAGTCCAACTTTTGATGGCAATAACTTTTGATCCTTAACTCCATTTGACCTTCACAACCAGTAAAATCAAAGATTAATAAATGAAATACATGTTTGTAAACATTTTTAATATTTGTTTTTTTTTAAATAAATGTGAAAATTAATTTTTCATGTTGTTTTTATGATAACAGATGTGAGAAATGAAAATTTCAATATCTTTTCGTGTCAGTTATCATAAAACTGACGTGAAAGATAATTTTAATATTCCTCCAATATAGAATTTCAATTTTTTTATTGTGCATCATTGAAATTTTCAATTAACTCCTAAAATTTTTAATACCATGTTTTCTTTTACCATCTCATTTATATGCTTTCATTCTACACATAAATTAATTTAAAGATCAATTTTTTCAACCATCATCATTCCACTAACTCGACTCATTTAATATTCATCGTGAATCCACAATTTTTTCTTTTCGTGATCTCGTTAAGGTATTTGTAATTTTTTTCCATGATTTATGTTTTTTATTTTTAGTATTTTATTTTTCCATATCATTTTTCAATCTCATTTATATGATTTAATTTGACACATATATTAATTTAATGATAAATTATTTTAACCATCATCATTTCACCAACTCAACTTATCTAATATTTATCGTGAATCCATAATTTTTTCTTTCTGTGATCTCATTAAGGTATTTTTAATTATGTTTCCATGATTTATGCTTTTTATGATTAATTTTCTTAATTGATATACCATTTAATGATTGTTATTTTATTATAATGAAGAATAATTCTTCGTATCATGGTAAAACTATAGATCCTCCTTTGAATTCTACAATTACTTCTATGATTAAGTTTTGGTTGGATCATTGTATCTTTCCTCATAAAAAATATATATATCCAACTTCTAACGTTCATAAATTTTGATCCATAACTCCATTTAAGCTCTAAAACTACTCAAATCAAAGCTTTGAAAACTATATACAATTTGATAAACATTTTTAACATATTTTGTTTTAAAAACCGATGTTAAAAATGACTTTTAACATTGGTTTTTGAAAAACCAAGGTGAAATTTATCTTTTTAACGTCTTTTTTTGTAAAACAAATAGTCTTTTACGTCATTTTTTAAAAAATTCATGTGAAAAATCATAAAAAACATTTTAACATTTTTTATTAAAACAAATGTTAAAAAACATATTTATAACATTTCTTTCAAAGACATGTCTTCAAGAACTAACATTAAAAATCTAAAAAAATAGATGTAAAGAATCATTTTTTTCACTAGTGACAATTCCAGTAACCATAGTAATATCAATAACTAAACTATCAAAAAAGACAAGCTCAAAAGTATCCATAGAAACAAAACCAAGGTTATTTTCAATAGAGGAGTGGAAATGTGCCACCAAGGAATCAAATACCACCTGGGTACTCACCAAAAGGTCTACCTCCTCGATCACAGAAAAATTTCCAACTACCTTTTCCTAAACCTCACCAATTTCCACCAGATCAATAGTAGTAATATGAATAAGATCTATTAAGACCACCACAGTAAGCCCAACATCTCCAATAAAATCTTGAAAACCTTCTCACTACCTTTGTATAGAAAGAATACCAAAGGATGAAAACTCAATATATAGAAATAAAAACCCAAAAGGACGCACTATGCAACTTGGATAATCAAATGGGGAATATCTCTAGGAATTTATCTAATCAATTATTGGGTACTTTTCTTAGTAACACCAAATATCATCCAAGGTTGGAGGCTAAATCTTTCATTTTTATAATTGGAAAGATGTTAGATTTACAGAAACCTCATGGAGTTGAGAAAAATCAGTTAAGAGAATCAGATAAAGCTTGTTAGGAGAGACCTTGAGAGGTAGAATCAATTGATAAATCTCCAAACAAGAAAAACTTTACATAGAAGAAGTTTATGTAGGACCATCAATGGAAGGTGCCTCAAAAAATTAAAGACCCTAAAAGTTTCTCAATTATATACACTTTGGGGACATTCAATTTTTAAAAATAATTGTTCAATCAGGGAAAAGGTATTAATATCATTCCCATGAGTTTTCACAATAAGATGGGGCTTGAAAAACTAAAACCAATAAGGGTGTCACTCAAACTTGCTAACTGCTCAATCAAGAATCCTCAAGGATTTATCAAGTACATATTAATAAAAGATCTCAAATTCAGTTTTCCTAATAATTTCTTCATCCAAGACATGGAATAATAATGGGATATTCCCACCATTCTAGGAAGACCATTTATTTCCACTGGAAAGGAACTGATTGATGTAAACCAAGGAAGATTAATATTCATAGTTGGTGAAGAACATGTTGTGTTTGATTTGGTGAAGGCTGATAAGAAAAGTGATGAGTCATTGAATTATCAAGCTATATCCCTTACTAATAATAAAGTCGATTATATGACCAGTAAGGATGATAGTAAGAAACAACCTACTATTGACAAGGGATCTAGTGCACATAAGAACACAAATTACATTGCACCTCTAACAAGGATGGTCTTCCCACCATTCATCCCATCGATTTTCAAGAATCATTCTATAAGGGGTATATCCTTATATTTTAAGTCATCTACATTGAAACATGTTAATCTCTACACAATTAATAAAGTTATTACTAGGAGGAAATCTCTATTGAGTTAGATTTTTAGGAAATTTTAATAAACACCATAGATTTTTTTGATGGTTCTTTCAAAAGTTTTTGGAAATTTAAATTTTGGAAAATATATATAATTTATTATGACAATAATTTACCCATATTTTACTTAATGTGGATGACATGAAAGTGTTGGGATATGAAAAAAATGCATCCCTCGTCTTACACATAATTTATATTATACACAATGTGAAACCCACATGACAATTTTTAAAACCATGAACCTAGGGTTCATGGCTAACCCCCCCCCCCCAAGGATTCCTCTTCCACATGACCCATCACCCCTACCCTTAGCCTCCCCTCCTCCTTCAACCACTAAACCACCTCCTTCCATCCTCTTCTCTACTTTATTCTAATCCTCCACAGTTTCATTTCCTCTTTTCCATAATGGAATGCACTAAACATGCATCACAGGGATACAATCATCCACCTCCAAAGTTCCAAGTCGTTGCACCACCTCCACCACCCACAGATTTGAATCCCTCGCCTTCTGATTTTGCTTCAACCACCCCATCAAAATTCACTAATTCCTAGTCCACTTTCTTCTCATCCTAGGGTGCTACCCTACACCCACACCTGCATCCATGCCTTCAATTTTTTGAACCACAACATCATATTCAATTGGACCATCTCTAGGACAAGATGATGAGGTATAACAAGACCTTATACCTAACCATGTTTGAGAGAATTCACATTCACTACGAGGTTCTAGAGATGATGGACTGGATTCACCTCTCTACCATCACCCAAGAGTGAAAGGAGACATTTTGGGAGCTCTTCCTTGAGTTTCTATCCACCTTAGAGCTCAATGTTTCCCAAGTCACATTTTGACTGGGTGGAAGGATTTGTGAGATAACCCCCGATGAATTTGGTGTCAGACTTGGAATCTACACCGATGAGTTTGTATCATCCCCAGCCTTCTCTTCTATATGGTTGGACCCCTCCAATGAGGATGTGGTAGGGAATTGAAAACTGATCACTTGGTACCCAGGGAGTTTTCATGATCCGTGCACGGGGATGAGCACCCAACTTAGAGATTCTACTTTACGGATTCTTCATTGGGAGCTCACACATGCCCGGTTCGCCAGCGGGGATCCTCATGAGAGTCTCATCTAGATTGAGGTACTCATTCTCACTTATGTCATGGGTGGACCTACCATCCACATGGCCAGGATGTTATCCCACTACTATAAGACCCAGGTATAGTGGAGTAGAGGCACATTCATGGGGGGATATTTATTACTCACCTCACTTCTCACCTTATTTTTTTCAATGTCTCTCAGTTAATTTCCTCCATTGAAAATATAGAGTCTATAGATATCCTCATGCTCCAAAAAATTGGTATTATTAGGAAGATTGATGGGATGCACCAGTGGGTATTAGAGTACTTGGATTACTAGGCTCTCATCCCACCCCCAGCTCATGATCCTCATACCCCTACTGATCAACCCACCTCTACTAATGCCATCACTAGACCTACCATATATACACCTTCCCCTCCTCTGTCATCCAAACTATGGCATGCTATCCAGTTTCTTCTAGAAAACCAACACCAGATCAACCTTCATCTAGGCATTCCCTTTGGTGCACCATCATATTGCACCATCCCTACTCCACCATCATCCTCTTTATATATAGTGACCCAAGATTAACATACATTTATATTACATCATTTTAGATGAATATTCAATACATTAAAAAAAATACATGCCTGAGGACCATAATATTTTAGTGTCTTTGGAAACGTAGAAACAAAATCTTTTATCCTAGTGAAATATATTCAACATATCCCACAAATATCTCCACCTTTAGTAATCCTACCTAAAAACTTTCTTCATAACCTCAGGAAAGGAACCATAATAAGGGGTGAGATCATATGCTCAGTAAGGTTAAATAAAGAAAATTCATAATCTTGACATGAACAAAGGGTGTGGAACATTAGAATAACATTTTAAGATCATAATAAATATTGGTAGTTCATAAGATATGGATCATAAAAGAATTAAGATCATAATTCATGAAAGAATATCATAGGAATAAAATAAGGATTTTTTTCAGAAACATAAGGATATAAAAACCCTAGGACAAGGTGGCCTACCAATTCCTTTCTAACATGTTATTCTTGGTTTAATCACACATGTACCTACTTCGGGCTTGGAATTTCATCTCATATACCCTCTTGTTTTGGGCTTATGATTTCCTCCCATATACCCACTTGTTTTGGACTAGGGATTTCCTCCTGTTCACCCTCATGTTTCGGGCTTGGGAAGTCCTCCCATGTACCCTCTTGATTTGGGCATGGTAAGACCTCCCATGTACCCTTTGAACTCATAAAACATTTATCATTTCCCAATGAATTATAAGGATATATAGTTTTTACCCATATCATAATGAAATCATTAATACATATGCAAAAAAATAATTAACAATCATATCATAACCCATGAAATGATATGGGTATCGTAAACATGTAATCATTTCTTAACCTATAAAAAAGGCAAGTTTCATAATCAATTATTCAAAATCATAACCTGTGAAAAGAAGCGGGTTTCAAAATCATATAACCCATGGGTGATAAATGGGTGACATAAGCATCATTCCATCAAAACATAAACCATTAAATAAGGAATATTATTGTAAAATTTTGATCATTTCTTATAAGGTAATGAGTAACATCAATAGATGTCATCTTATATGGAAAATAGCTTGGAAAGATATTTTAAAAAAATTTGTTGAGAAAAATATCCTTTCTTCTTTGAAAAGACTCCTTAAAACATAAAAAAACTTTTTAAAATGATTTTCTTGAAAATAAAATTGAAATCTTATAAATAAATATTTTAAAACCCTTTTGAAACCTTTTTCTTTGAAAACATATAAATATAGCATTAAAATGTTTTGAAAACCATTTTCCCTGAAAACTTAAAAAATAGTCTTGAAAAACTTTTAAAACCGAATTCTTTGAAAATATCATTTAAAAACAGTTTCTTAAAAATAACCTATTAAATATAAAAATATATATTCAAATAATTGATGGTGGGTAATCCATACACGTCATATGAGTTAAAAATAACATTCCTTTTGTAAGGTACAAAAGTTAGAAAAATGGATCATTCAGAAAGAGACAATAATATTCCATTAAAATAATTAGTAAATGAAAAAAGGTAAAACTTTTATTTTAATTTTTATATTATATTAGTATAATAGTTTTGGAAAACCTTTTTATAAAACATGGTTTTTAAGGAACATATATTTCTGACCAAAGAGAGGGTAAGTCGGACTTTCTTAAAAACACTTTCTTAACTATAATATGTACCAAAGAGTAAAAAAATGGGACCAATACAATAATATATAATTAATAACCACATGAAAATAAAATTAATTATATTTATTAAGATATGTATCATAATATTTCAGAAAAGGAAGCATAAAAATAAATAATCTCAAAAAGTGATGAGATTGTTTCAAAAAACTCTTACCACTTGGTAAATTTGAACCATACTCCCCATATAATAAAATGTAATTACATGAATATTAAAATATCATTAAAATTATTATATTCATGATATAACATTTCAAAGTTATTATATACACCTCATGCAAAAATATAGGTGCATAACATGGCATGTGTCTCCAAGAAGGAAAATTGAGAAAAAATTACTTTACCGATTTTGTAACTTGTGAAATATAAATCACATAAGAGAAATATAAAAAAATGGATATGTAAATACCCATAATTTTAATTAAAATAATCATAAAATACATCCATGGGTGATTTACACACCACACAAAAGGAATGGGTGGTGAATAAATCATGTATCTCATGGAAATAAAAACTGAGATGAAATTCTCTTACCTTATGTATTGACTCTTTTTGTACTCGTACAAGATTCTTGTATAATAAATATAAGTTTATCATAAATATTTTATATAAAAATATTTTTATATATAATACCATATATGGTTTTATTATGACCTTATATTACCCACATCTTAACAATCCTATGTTAAGATTTCACTTTGGGTAATACCCTCTTTGTTCTTCGCATGTGTCATAATTTGTTATATATTTGGTCCTTATACTTAAATCATGATTAAAGTATGTAAAAAATTATATAAATATAATTTATATTCATTATATTTTTATTATTAAAATATATATAATATAGAAGTATGAAATGGAATACACCGTTCATGGAGATGGTAAGTTGTACTTACGCATGAATGCACTTTCCCTTTTTATTGTCATATTGAAAGAAATAAATAAAATGAAATATATGTATATAATATCATTAAATTATAATTATATTGTTATATATATCATATAAGTTCACTAAAACTTTCCTTAATACATTCTATGTAGTTTGTGAATGAATCACATCACTTTGAGGGGGCAATAGTCCACACTTCCTCAAATTAAATTATCGTATTTAAACCAAATGGAAAGTAAACATATGTGTTTTAAAAAGAATAAAAAATATTAAAAACATATTAAATATAATATATTTAATATTTAAATATAGTTTCAATAATAATTTTCACCATGAGAGGTCATAGAGAAAAAATGAACTGTCATCATTTAGTGAGACGGTATTTCACCATACACGTAAATAGTATGTTCATTACCCATTAGATGAAGGTGTGTGTAAGTTTAGGTCGAATAATTAGAATAAAAACATCATAGTATATTTATTATACTGTTTTTTTATACAATAATGTAATAAAGATAGTTTAGGGGTGGAGAAAGAAAATAAAAGAAAGAAGCTTGAGAGAAGACATTACCTCTCAATCAGATAATTCCTTTTGGTTTGTACCAAAATGATTCCTTGAGTTTATTTATATAAAAGTAGAGGTTAATAGGAAGAAATAAGTTATTTTGGGAGCTTATTGTATCATAGTTTTTGTGAACCAAGGGGATTTAGAGGTGTGAGGAAGTGGGAGGAGAGGAGGCCTTTTTATAGTGGAGGAGTGCCAATCTTGTAAGTATTTGAATAGTGAATTCCACCCACATTTTTCATATTGAAAGTGGATCCAATAATGTACCCAAGTCAATAAAAGGTAGTATAGGGTAAAAATATGGTCATCCAAAGTCTATTTTACAAGTTTATAGTCCCTTTTGGCTCTTAAATTTAAGGTTTAGTCCTTAGTTAAGCTTAATTTTACCTTAATCGATGTAATTATTTTTAATTAAATTCACTAATATTTGTGGTAAAAAACTAAGTTAAAATTATTATAAATTATAAATTATGATAATTCCAAATATTTAATCTATTTTTATAAATTATAATCATAAAAGTGTCATAAATTAATTTAAAATTAATCCTGCTGACAGAACGACATTGCGCGTTTTAAAAGAAATAAATGATCTAAAGTTTGCTATGTTTTTATATCCAATTTCAATGTAAAATTGGTTACAATGACCTAAATTTTATTAATTTAATAACATATTATATAATTAATCTTTTAACTAATTTAAAATGTAATTTAAACTTATAAATAAATTAAATGATAAAACAGTTTTCAATTAAAATTCAGTATTTTTAACTATTCATTAAAAAATGAAACCTTATAGAAAAATACCAAAAAACTATCCTAAACTAATTTTTATGTTTATATTTAAAATATGAAGTTTATTTTTACATATTAAATCTATATAAGTTCCAAAATTGTGATTTAAAATGGGTTCACCGTTAAAAGGCAGTAAAACTACCTTTATAAAAAATAGGTTTTATGCATAAAATTGGGTTTGTTATTATCTAATGTATATCGAATATATTGGATGAATATCAAAAATATTTTATTGAATATATAAAATATATATTAAAATAAGATAAATCACTAATTAATTTAATTTATAAGGATAAAACAGCATTGTGACTATAAAAATAATAATATTTCCCTTTATATTCAATCGGTTTTCATATTCATTTCTAATTAATTGGTAACCTATGAATTCATATTATATTTTTGTAAAATATATATTTTCATAAATTAGTTAATAATTTTTATAACCATTAATTTAAATTATACGATATACCTTATTATTCTAAATAATAACATTTTATTGATATATTATTGTTCGATAAAAATCGGTCATATGTGTTACGTAAGACATCGAGGAAAGTAATTTTTGTGTGTAACACAAGATAACCTTAGTGTTTTGTGTAGAGAAAGCTAAAATTTATGTTCTGTGTAGTTCATGATTAACTTGTATTTTCATATAATGCAAGATAATAATAGTGATTTAATATAAAATAAACTATTTTTAGTGTTGCGTGAAATGAAAAATATCAAAAAAATTAAATTAATTTGAAAAAAAATAAATCACAAAATATTAGGGTGTTATATTCTACCCCCTTTAAAATGAATTTCTCCCTCAAAATTCATCTGGTTTATCAATGTTTTAATACTTTAAAGTTCCATTCATAGAAACTCACATCGTAAAAATAGATACTAAAACTTCCCTTAAAAGGGAAAGTTTGAACCATAACGATTACCCAAAATAATATATAACTAGGTTTCCACATAAGAGCACATAGGTTGGGAGTGAATACTGTACATGAAGGGAAATCAAAAATAGTTAAAGGAGTGATTAAGGTCATCAATCACAAAAAAGTGAATGATCAAAGAAAAGTTGAGGGCCTCAAAGTCTTAAATCTATGATGATTTAAATGGACATAAACTCAAAAATTTTAAGGCATTAGGACAACACATTTTCATTTGATCATTATCTTAATATTGAGTAATTATTTTATTAAATAGGAATATAAGGAAATATACTTACTTGATATATTTTTATAAACAAAATTTCAATCTTTATTTTTTCTTTATAAATTTCTAATTCATGCATTAATTCATTTAATGAAGATCCAAAAATTAAATTTGATGCCTAGAGTGATAAAATACACTTTTAAAAGATCATAAAGACCATAAAAGAATGAAAATTTTAACTATTTATCTATAACTATTCTTAAAAATCAATATTTTTAATACATTAATCTCTAAACATAAAAAGTAACACTATTGTTTTGTTATAAATAATTATTCATCAAAAATAAGTATGCATTAACTAGTACATCACATAGGTCAGTGGTATTAGTGAAACCCTTGTCATCCTTTGGTCATGGGTTCATAACCTGTGACCTTTCCAGACCTAAATGGTTTTCACTTGAAAACATGATTTACTTTTCTAAAACCATACTAATATAATTTCCAAAAAATGATGTACATCCCTGAAATAAGGTTAATCACTAAATAGCCTTTTAACCAAGGTTTTTAATATATAATATAAATAGAAAAATACTTTCTACAAAGTTTAAATTAAACTTTTCATGAATGGTTAACCTTATAACCCTTCTGAAAGATGAAAATCCAAAACTTTAGAAATAAATACATGAAATTATCTTAAAATTGGTTCCCCTGTATAGCACAAAGTACCTCTTGGTTGTCACATTCCAAATATGTGACTAACCTCATCGTATATTCCCTTGAAAATGTTAATAACCTAAATTACCATAAATCCTTTTTGAAAACAATCATGCTTCATTATTCCAATGATTAATGGATATATTGTTTAAATCCAAGAAGTTGTAAACTTCATCCTTAATGACATAGAACATTTTTTCAATAATCAGTTCCAGGGTAATCTATACTGTCAAATTTACTTATTCATATCCAAAATATTATTAACTAAAGATCATTATATCAAATTCAGGAATTAATTAAAGTTTACCTTCCCTTAATAAAAATATCATCATTCTATGAAATCACTTTTCTATGTCTTCATCGCAATTCAACATTTCCTTTTTAATCCTTAATGAAAACTTATATTGAAAATACTTATACATTTCATGATTTATATAACATAATATTTGAATTAAAAAACATAAATACTTCATTAATATAACTTTATTTTTAAACCATTACTCAGGATTCAACAACTTATTCCTTAATACCTCTATCCTAGAATATGAAATATGAATTATTTCAAAAGGTTACTCAACCTCAATATAATCATTCTTCTTATGATCAATGTAAATAATACTTAAAGAACATCACATACCTTTCACATGTCGTTTTAGATATCTTTATATTCATAAGTATAATCAATACTCATACCACCTTCCTGATTATCTTTATGAGATTTCTACTTGGAAAATATATTTTTATAATGCCCATAATTTCCATATATAAAAATTAAATGTTAACCATGTTTCTTATAGTTCTCTCTATTAACTAAAACTAGAAATCACGGGGTGAGAAACACATATCATATTACAAAACCACATAATCATGAAAAAATACTTATAGGAGGTCTAAATCATGACTGCTTAAGTTTATCCTAGGTTATTCATAGTCATATTATATTTAAATACTTTATAATGGTTCATGAAGAGTTTTTTAATTTCTAAAGAATATCCCCTAAGAGGGTCAAACTAGGTGTGTATCAAAGGCCCATTTTCATGTACCAAATTACCCTAAATCAGGCCTAGGACATCTTGTTAGAGTTGTTACTCATAGGTATATATGTTCTAGAGCCACAACCACTTATAGTATCCAGATATGGATGTATTTCTAAGAAACCACCCACTCTATATTTTACTAAAATTCAAATACATTTTCCTAAATGTTGACTCATCCTTATACTTATCCTTAGAGACATACCTAAACATATCCTTAGAAATATACCTAGTGATCTCACTAAATTTTTCTCATCCTAGTTTCTAAATGTTGATTAAACCTTTCCTTTGATACCGACTATAGTGACCCAAGATTAACATCCATGGATATTACATTATTTTAGATGAATATTCAATACATTACCTGTTGAAGGGTGAGGTCAGTTGGATTCGTTCTCTCAACAGAAACTGGATGCTTCCTTCCAGATTTTCTATCATCTGGAGGCTTTGTAATAACAAAATCCTAGTAGAAGTGAACATACAAAGGGTCGGGATTTCATTATGCTCGAGGTGTGTGCTTTTTGGTCAACATAGGGGGGACATCGACCACTTGTTCTTATCCTTCAATACATCTTCTTATCTGTGGCAGGCAGTTCTTCATATTTTCGAGATGGATTCCCCCAATACCTCTTCGGCTATATAGCATATCCAGAGCCTTCTTAAAGTGAAGCAATCCAAACAGCTTAATGTGCTGCTGCAGGTGGCTTGTTCTGAACTGGTTTGTGTTATATGGAAGGCCCGTAACAATGCCATTCATCGCCAAGTACAGTTCAATGCAGCCCTGGCCTTCAATAGCATACTGGTGGCCACTCAAAATGCAAGTTCACGGATCAAGGAGTATTGTAACAGTTTGGTCAGGGAATTCATGATTCTCATAAGATTAAGGGTCGTGGGTTTCTACCCTAAACCAAGGGGCATGATGGAGGTTATGTGGACTGCCCCTTCAATGGTTTGTTGAAATGTAACACTGATGGAGCCTCCAAGGGTAACCCAGGCCCATCCGGATATAGGGTTATCTTTAGAAATCAGCATGGGGAGGTTGTGGAATGCAATTATGGCCCATGTGGGCATACCACTGCTCTAGAAGCTGAAATGATAGCACTCATTAAAGAAGTGGATATAAGTTGCCAATGACATTGGAACAACATTTGGTTCGAATATGACTCGTCCACTCTTGTTTATTCCATTAGAACCGGACAAACCAAATTATCATAGAAGCTGACAAGTAAATGGATTAATTGTATTGACAAAATCTCCTCCCTTAACTACTTTATCATGCATACCTTTCAAGAGGTGAACTACATTGTGGATGGCCTTGCAAACAAAGGGGTGTTAGAAGAGAGGTACATTCATATCAACATCATTCCTAGTGACATGGTCTTTCTTCTTACCAGGTACAAATGTAAAATACCTGCTTTTTGTCTTGTGTAATGTCTGTTTTATCAATTTTAGATCTCCACGCTCATCTTTCTAAAAAATGTATTGGGGACATAATAGTTTAGTGTATTTGGAAACTTGGAAAAAAATATTCTATCCTAGTGAAATATCTTTAACATCTACCATAAAGATCTCTACCTTTAGTACCTCTCCCTAAAACCTTTCTTCATAACCTGGGGAAAGGAAACATAAGATGGGGTGAGATCAGATGATTATTAAGGGTAAATAAAGGAAATGTATAAGCATAACATGAAAAAAGGGTATGTAACTTGATAATAACATTTGAAGATAATACCCTACATATTATAGATCATAACAAAAAAATAGTTCATAATACATGGATCATAATAGAATTAAGATCATAAGTCATGAAAGTGTAACATAGGAATAAAACAGGGATTTTTAACAAAAACATAAGCATATAAAAACCCTATTTCAAGGCATCCTACCAAGGATTTTGTAACATTTTAGGCTTGGGTTAATCACCCATGTATCTACTTCGGTTTTGGCATGTCCTCCAATATAACCTCTTCTTTTGATCTTGGGATGTCCTCCCATGTACCCTCTTGTTTCGAGCTTGGGATGTCCTCTTGTGTACCCTCTTGTTTTGGGCTTGGTATTTTATCCCATATACCCTCTTGTTTCGATCATGGGATGTCCTCTAATGTACCCTATGAGCTCATAAAACATTTATTATTACCTAATTCATTTCATGGAGATATATATCTCACCCATATCATAATTAAATCATTCATACATGTGCCACAAAATCATAAATAGTCATATCATAACCCATGAAATTAGATGGGTTTCATAAAAATGTAATTATTTCTTAACCAATGGAAAAATATTTGTTTAATAATCAGTTCATCAAAATCATAACCCATGAAAAGATGTGGGTTTCAATATCATATAACTCATGGAGGAGAAATGGGTTTCATAAGCATAATTTCATCAAAACATAAACCATTAAAAAATTAATATCAATGGAAATATTGGATAATTTCTTATAAGGTAATGAGTAACATCAATATATGTCATATTATATGGAAAATAACTTGGAAATATATTTTGAAAACCTTTTTTTAGGGAAATATACTTCCTTTTTTGAAAAGACTATTTAAAACATAAAACCCTTTTTAAAACTATTTTCTAGAAAATAAACTTGAAATATTATAAAGAAAGATTTGAAAACCTTTTTGAAACCTTTTTATTTGAAAGAATATAAATATAGGTTGAAAACTTTTTGAAAACCATTTTCCTTGAAAACTTATAGAAGGAGTTTGAAAACATTTTCAAACTGTTTTCCTTGAAAACTTAAAAAAAAAGCCTGAAAACATTTTGAAAATAATTTATTTAAAAATATCATATAAAAACTTTTTATTATAAAAATAACCTTTTAAAAATGAAAATAAAACTTAAAATAATTGATGGTTAGTAAATTTTCACATGTCATATGAGGTAAAAAGAACATTCCTTTTTCATTGTACAAAGGGTATAAAAATGCCTCATTTGGAAACAGACAAGAATATTACTTTGAAATCATTTGTAAAAGAGAAAAATAGTAAAAATATATTTTAATGGTCATAGGATATTAGTATAATATTCTTGGAAATCCTTTTTAGAAAACTTTATTTTGAAGGAATACAGATTTCCGACTGAAGAGAGGGTAAAGCCGAGCTTTCTTAAAAAACATTCTTAACTATATTATGTACAAAATAGTGGAAAAATGGAAAAAATAAATGAATATATCATGAATATAAATAGGATAATAAAATTCAGGATATTTATTAAGATATTTATCATAATATTTCATCAAAGGAAGAATAAACATAAACATTCTTGAAAAGTAATGAGATTATTTCAATAAACTATTACCACTTAGTAAATTCTAACCATACTCCTCGTAAAATAAAATGAAATTACACGAATCTTAAAATATCATGAAAATAAGGAGATTAATTATATAACATATCAAATGAATTATATACACCTCATATAAAAATATATGTGCATGACATGGCATGTGTCTCAAAGAAATAAAATTAAGACAAAATTACTTTACCGATTTAATAACACGTGAAACATAAATCCCATGATAGAAATATCATAAAATGGATATGTAAACACCCATAATTTTAAGTATAAGAATAATATAATACATACATGGGATTTATACACATCACATAAAAGTAATGGGTGGCGAATAAATCATGTATCTCACAGAAATAAAAAGTGAGATAAAATTATCATACCTTGTATCTTGACTCTCTTCGTACTCGTACAATATTACTTTATAATAAATATAAGTTTATTATAAATATTTTACATAAGAAAATTTTTATATCAAATACCATATATGGTTTTATTATAACCTTATATTACCCTCTTGTTAACAATCTTATGTTAAGGTTTCACTTCTGGTAATATCTGCTTTGTTCTTTGCATGTGTCATAATTTGTTATATCTTTGGTCCTTATACTTATATCATGATTCCATAATGTAAAAAATGATATAAATATCATTTATATTCATTATATTTGTATTATAAAAATCTATATAATATAGAAGTACGAAATGGAATACACCTTCCATGGAGACGGTAAGGCGTACGTACGCATGAAAGTTGTTTCTGTTTTTATTATCATATTAAAAGAAATAAAGAACATGAAATATATGTATATATGTATATAATATCATTAAATTTTAATTATAATTTTCTTTATATCATATAACTCTATTTAAACCATCATTAATACATTTCATGTATTGTGTGAACGAATCACGTCACTTTGAGGGGCGGTAGTCCACACTTCCTCAAAAAAAATTATCGTATTTACACAAATTGAAAAGTAAAACATATATGTATTTTAAAAATAATAAATAAGATTATAAACATAATAAATATAATATATTACATATATAAACAAAGTTTCCATCATAATTTCCACCGTGAGAGGCGATATAGGAAAAATGAACAATTGTTATTTAGTGAGACGGTAGTCCTCCATACACATAAACAGCGTGTTCATTACCTATTAGATGGAAGTGTGTGTAAATTAATATAAAATAATTTGAATAAAAACATCATAGTATATTAATTATACTTTTTTTGTTATACAATCATGAAATAAATAGAGTGTAGGTGTGGAAAAAGAAAATAAAAAAGGAGTTTGAGAGAAGACGTTGCCTTCTAATCGGGTAACCCCTTTTGGTTTGTGCCAAAAGGATTCCTTGGGTTGCTTTCTATACAAGTGTATACTTCTAGGAGGAATTAAGGTATGTTTTTAGCTTATTTTAGTAGTTTTTTTTTTATCCAAGGGGCTTGATAGGTGTGAGGAAGTGGGACAAGATGAGGCCTTTTTATAGTGGAGGAGGAGTGGCACTCCTATAAATATTTGAAGAGAGAATTCCACCCACATTTTTCATGTTTTAAGTTGCTAAAACAATATAAAAAAGTTGATACAAGGTATTATAGTGTCCAAATATTGTCATACAATGGCTCTTGTAAAATTTTATATGTCATTTTGAGTCTTAAATTTAAGGTTTAGTCATTAGTTAATCTTAATTATACATTATTCGATGTAATTAATTTTAATTACATTCACTAATATTTTTTTTCAAAAACTAATTTGACATTATTAGACATTATAAATTATGATAATTATAAATATGGAATCCATTTTTCTAAATTAAAATCATATAAGTGGCATAAACTAATTTAACATTAATCCCACTGATGGGCCGACACTCTTGGTTTCTAAAGTAAGAAATGATCAAAAGATTGCTAAGTTTTTATATACAATTTCAATTTTAAATTGATTCCATTGACCTAAATTGCATTAATTTAAAAAATTATTATCTAATTAAAGTTTTAAACTAATTTAAAACACAATTTTACCTTATAAATAAATTAAATGAAAAACCGATTTTGAATTAAAATCCAGTATTTTTAACTATTCATTAAAAAAATGAAACCTGATTGAAAAATAACAAATAAAATATCCTAAAATAATTTTTATGTTTCTATTACAAATATAAAGTTTATTTTTACATATTAAATATATAAAAGTTCCAAAAATTATATTTAAAATGGGTTCGTTGTTAAAAGGTGGTAAAACGACCTTTATAAAAAAATAATTTTTTATGCATAAAATTGGGTTTCTTCTTATATTATGTCTATAGAATCTATTGGATGAATATAAAAAATATTCTATTGAATATATAACATATATATTTAGTTAATATCACTCACTAATTAATTTAATTTATTTGGTTAAAATAGTTTGGTGACTATATAAATAATAATACTTTTCTTTATATTCAATCAGTTTTCATATTCATTTATAATTAATTGGTAACCTATGAATTCATATTATATTTGTGTAAACCATATATTTTAATAAATTAGATAATAATATTCATAACCACTAATTTAATACCAAGTTTATATCTTATTATTTTAAATAATAACATTTTAATGATATGTTATTGTTCGGTAAAAATCGGTCATGCATGTTATGAAAACCATTGAGAAAGGTCATTGTTGCATGTAACACAAGATAAAATCAATGTTCCATGTTGAGAAATCTAAAATTTATATTATGTTTAGTGCATGATTAACTTGGTATTTCATATAACACAAAACAATAATAGTGCTTTAATATAAAATAAACTATTTCTAGTGTTGTGTAAAATGTAAAATATCAAAAAGATTAAATTGATTCAAAAAAATAAATCAAAAAATATCAGGTTGTTACATTCTACCCATCTTAAAATGAATTCCTTCCTTTAAATTATTTTTGGGTTATCAAAGGTTTAGTAATTGAATGTTTCATTCATAGAAACCCACATTGTAAAAATGGATAGTAAAACTTCCCTTAAAAATGGAAAGTTGGAACCATAACGGTTACCTAAAGTAACATATAACTAGGATTCCACATAAGAGAACATAAGCTGGGAGTGAAAATTAGACATAGAGGAAAAGTGTAAATATTTATAGGGAGTGATTGAGGTTATCAATCATAAAAAAGTGAATGGTAAAATAAAATTTTAGAGCCTCAAAGTCATAAATCTGTAATGATTTAAAAGGCCATCAGCTCAAAAAAATTAAGTTATTAGGAAAACACATTTTCTTTTGATCATTATCCTAATGTTGAGTAATTATTTTATTGACCATGAATATTAGGAAATATACTTAATTGATATATTTATATAAACAAAATTTTATTCTTTAGTTGTTATTTTATCAATTTCTGATTCATCCATTACTTCATGTAATGGATGTCCAAAAATTAACTTTGATACCTAAACTGATAAAATACACTTTTAGCAGATCTTAAGGCCCATAAAAATGAAAATTATAACTGTTTATCTATAAATATTCTTAAAAATAAATATTTTTAATAAATTAATATCTAAACATAAAAATTAACTCTATTGTTTCATCATAAATAATTATTCATCAAAAATAATTATACATTAACCAAGACATTGTGTAGGTCAGTGGTAGGTGTGAAACCCTTATTGTTCTTTGGTCATGGGTTCATGACCTGTGGTCTTGCCAAACTTGATTGGTTGTCGCCCGATATACATGATTTCCTTTTATAAAAACATACTAATATAATTTTAAAATATGATGGACATCCTTGAAATAGTTTTAATCACTACATATCTTTTTAACCAAGGTTTTTAATAAAATCTTAATACATAAATACTTCCTCCAAAGTTTAAATTAAACTTTTCATGAATGTTTAACCTTATAACCCTTATAAAAGATGAAAATCCAAAACTTTTTAAATAAAGACACAAAATAAACTTAACATTGGTTCCCCCATATAGCACAAAGTATCACATGGTTGTCACATTACAAAAATGTGAATAACATCATCATATATTCCCTTGAAACATGGTAATAACCTTAATTACCATAAATCCTTTTAGAAAACATGCATGATTACTTATTCCAATAATTAATGGATATATTATTTAAATACAAGAATATTTAAACTTCATCATTGATGAAATAGAACATTTTTTCAATAATCAGTTTTAGGATAATCTGTACCATCCAATTTACTTATTCATATCCAACATATCATTATCCAAATATCATTATCTCAATTTCAGGCACTAATTAAGGGTTACCTTCCCTTAATAAAAATATCACATTTCCTTGAAATCACTTTTCCATGTCTTAATCACCATTCAACATGTCCTTTTCAATCCTCAGTGAAAAATTATACTGAAAATACTTATACATTTTATGATTCATATAACATCATCTTTGAATTCCAAAAGATAAATACTTCATTAATCCAACTTTATTCTTAAACCATCACTCAAGATTCGTCAACTTATTCCTTAATACCTCTTTCCTAGAATATTAAATATTAATAATTTCTTAAGGTTCCTCAACCTCAATCTAATCATGATTCTTGTGATCAATGTAAACAATACTGAAATAACATCACATACCTTTCACGTGTCGTTTGAGGTCTCTTTATATCTGTAAGTATAACCAATACTCGTACCACCTTCCTAATTCTATTTATGAGATTTCAACTTAGAAAATAAATTTTCATAATGCCTATACTTTACATATCTAAAACATTCAATTTTAAACATTTTCCTTCTAGTTCCCTCTATTGACTAAAACTATAAATCACGAGGTGAGAAACACATATCATATAAAAAACCACATAATTATTGTATTTACACCAAATGTAAAGTAAAAATATATGTGTTTTAAAAGGAATACAGAATATTTAAAACATAATAAATAAAATATATGACATATATAAATATATTTTCAATCATAATTTCCACCATGAGAGGCGGTATAGGAAAATTTAACAATCATCATTTAGTGAGGTGGTAGTTTGCCTTACAAATAAACAGTATGTATGTTACCAATTAGATGGGGGTGTGTGTAAGTGTATTTATAATACTTATAATTAAAACCCCCTAGTATATTTATTATAATTTTTTTATAAAATCATGGAATAATGAGAGTGGAGGGGGTGGAGAAAGAAAATAAAAAGAAAGGATCTTGAGAGAAGGTGTTACCTCTTAATCAAGTAACTCCTTTTTGTTTGTTCCAAAATGATTCCTTGGGATTATTTATATCCAATAGGATTATTATAGAAGGAATGAAGGGATTTTTTCTTCTTATTTTAGTAAAGGTTTTTGGATCCAAGAGGCTTGATTGGTTTGAGGAAGTGGGAGGAGAGGAGGCCTTTTTATAGTGGAGGAGGAGTGTCACTCTTGTAAATATTTTAAAAGATAATTACGCCCACATTTTTCATGTTAAAATTGTATAAAATAATAGAAAACATTAGATAAAAGGGATTATAGGGTCTAAATATGGACATTAAATATCTCTTGGAGAAGTTTATAGGTCGTTTTGAGTCTTAAATTTAAGGTTTAGTCCTTAGTTAAGCATAATTTTACCTTAATCGATGTAATTAATTTTATTTTATTTCACTAATATTTTGTGTCAAAAACAAATTTGACCATATTATACATTATAAATTATTATTATTCTAAATATGGAATCCAGTTTTCAAAATTACAATCATATATGTGGCAGAAATTAATTTAAAATTAATCCCAGTGGTGGGATGACACTACGGGTTTTTGAAGTAAAAAATGATCAAAAATTTGCTAAGTTTTTATATCCAATTTCAATGTGAAATTGGTTAAAATGAAATAAATTAGATTAATTTATAAAACAATTATCTAATTAAACATTTAAACCAAATTAAAATATAATTTAACCTTCTAAATAAATTAAATGTAAATATTTTTTGAATTAAAATTTAGTATTTTTAACTATTCATTAAAAAAGGAAACCTTACATAAAAATACAAAAAATTTATCCTAAACTAATTTTTACATTCTAATAAAAAGTGTGATTTTATTTTGAAATATGAAATAAATAAAAATTCAAAAAAATGGATTTAAAATGGGTTCTCCATTAAAATGCGGTAAAACTACCTTTATAAAAAATAGGTTTATATGCATAAAATTGGGTTTATTATTATCTTATGTCCCTAAAATCTATTGGATTAATATAAAAAATATTTGATTCAATATATAACATATATATTACATTAATACCACTCACTAATTAATTTAATTTATTAGTTTAAAACATCATTATAACTATAAAAATAATAATATTTTCCTTTATGTTGAATTGGTTTTCATATTCATTTCTAATTAATTGGTAAACTTTGAATTTGTATTATATTTGTGTAAACCATATATTTTCATAAATTAGTTAATAATATTCATAAATACTAATTTAATAGCGAGTTTATATCTTATTATTTTAAATAATAACATTTTAATGATATATTATTGTTCTGTAAAAATAGGTCATACTTGTTACGCAAGACATCGAGGAAAGTCATGGTTTCTTGAAATGAAATCTAAACTCGGTGTTCCATGTAAAGAAAGCTAAAATTTATGTTGAATTTAGTGCATTATTAACTTGGTGTTGCATATAATTCAATCCAAACATAATGATTTAATATAAAATAAACTATTTTTTGTGTCGCATGAAATGAATAATATCAAAAAGATTAAATTAATTCGAAAAAAATAAATGATAAAATATCGTGGAGTTACAATATCCACCCACCCACCAGCCTCTACAGACCCCACTCCATCATCCACTACCACCCTATACACCACCCCTATCAACCTCCCCCTAAGCTGATATACCCTACTTCCTAGTAGGAGTATCTGGCAGAGCAAGCACGCTGAGGTAAGGGCCCCGCCATCCCATCTCCATCAGAGGTGTCCTTCATCGATCTAGCTACCAAACACTCAGCCTCCATATGGATTAGAACCTTTCCTCCTATATCCTAAATTGGGCCCACTTCTGTCACCACAACACCTGATACAGTGTTTGATCCTCTAAACCCTTCATCCATAGATGAAATTGATAGGGAGGGTCAGTTGGAGACACCCACTATTTAGGAGAGGAATCTTTATATAGATCTTGATGACATTGATTTTAATACCTAGTTATGTCTCTATACCCTACCCCATTTTTACTCCATTTGGGTTTCATTTTTGAACTGCTTTCATTCCATATTTTTTATTGTATCATTTCTTATATATATGGGATATAGTTTTTGAGTTTACTACTTGATGGATTATTTTCATTTCACTACTGCATTATTTTAGCCATGTCTAGCTATTTTATCTCTTCTATAGTTATTGACTCACTTTTCCCTCTACCATGTTTTCTTCTACATTGGATGTATCAACATTTGAAAAACATTTAGCACCAAATTAAGGAGCTTTCACTTGAAATCCATGATCAACAAGTATCCCCACCACAAATATCATGGATTCTATTCTTTGCACATAATATTCATGATCGATATTCTCATGAGGTAGTTAATCCCTCTAAATGTTCATGTGAGCTCAATGAAACAACCACCAGTTCATGTAGGAGGCAAAAAACCTCTATGAAAATGGCTGACACTTCTTGATCCCTTTTTCCATTTGTCTGAAGGGTGATTTTATTATTAGAACTTTATGGGAGGTAACCCGTATTTTTATTTCTTTTATTTCATTCATGCTCTTTGGATCTTTGTTTTCCTTTTTCTATAATTTTCTTTTAGGTTTCCCTGAACTTCACTATAATCTATTTATGCAATTATCTTAAATTATTTTCCTTAATTTCCACTGTGTGCACCAACCATTTTTTTCCCTTTCATCTTATTATAACCCTGTGGAATAATTTTTTATCTGGTGTGGGTTTTTTCTTTATAATAAATTTTTTAGGTTGCATAAACTCCACTCAAAATCAAAAAAGTTTCCCCATGTCATTATACTCACTATAAGGATCTCTCAATTTCTTAATTTCAAATATCACTTTACATTTCATTTTTTTCTATGATTCTATTAATATCTCTCCCATTATGATTTCAAGAACAATGTAAAAATTGTCTCATTTTAAGTGTGGGGGAGTATTTATTGATCTGTATTATTGATAAAATAGTATTATTTCTAGTTTTAACTTATCATGGAGACATTTTTCCTTTAAAGTTTGATTTAAACCTAAAAAATCATTACATACTTTTAAATAAAAGACAAATTTAGGTTAGTGATTGTTGAAACCCATTTTTATTATTATTTATAAATTTTACCATGATTTATAAGTTTATTGATTTAATTCAAAATTCAATATTCTTGCAATTTCATTTGATTGGATCATTATTTAATTTTATACCCTAAGTGATTGATAGTTATTTTGTATTCTCCCATTCCCAGGATGATTCTAGACCCATTATTTTATATTCTCTTCTAAGTATATTTCTTGAGAGATAATAGATCATATAAACCAATTAGAACTTGCGTTTAGATCTTATTGAGGTTATGATTGAAAAAATACACATGTAAAATGATTAAGTAAATCTTTGTGAGCCATTTTTTCCTAAGACCCACTTGTACATATTTCTTTATTAGCTCATAGTATCCATAAATAACCTTATTATGGTGGATTTATTTCAAGCCTATTATCCATTCCTATACTACTCATGGTATAATTCATGATTATCCTTTGAACAAATATGGGGGGAATTTCACTACTAATGGACATGGAATGTTAACATTGAGAAGATGTATGGTGGAACTTTCACCAGAATGATGTGATGTGGTTCATGTTTTCTTTTGTAATTTCCTTCACTTACCTTGTTCCTTTGAAAAAAAATATATAGAAATAAAAAGAAATAGATATTGGGTTGGGTATTAGGAAGTTCAAAAGTCACCATTACCAGACTGATGAATCCTATTATGGATCATTTTTTGTTAGGTAATAGATGTGAGATTTGGCCTAAACATGAATTTTGAAAAATAAATAAAAAGAAAAATAAATGAACAGGGTGAATTATTGATACTTACTTGACATTCTCATGGAACCACTTTGAGCTGTTGAGCACAAATACATTTTTTCTAGAAGGAGTCACTCCATTTCATTATTCATAACCTTCATGCATTATACTTTAGAACTTACCCTCATATTGAGCTTGATTTTTATCACTTTCCCGCCTTCCCTCAGGCTCAGAGTCATTTGAACCCTATTTCTAAATCCCTCATGATTGATTTTTTATTTTCCCTTACAAAGTGGAGATGTTAGAACCAATTCAAGCCTATGGTTGGGAACATGTATTCAAGGTGTTGGGAGTTATTTCCCTAGAACCAAATTCCTTATACTTTATGATAAACATGTATTAATTAGATGGATATTAATAAACTTATTATCGTATCATTATTTTTCTTCTGCATGACATTGTATGCAATAATGTCCTAAGAGTAGTTATCACACTAAAAGGTCATAGCGGATCCCTGCTATGATGAGAAAATAGAAGTTCCATGACACTATTCTTGAATATATGTTCTATAGATAGATGATATCATTTAAAGGGACACAAATGATACAGGATATCAGGGGTGGATACTCATAGGACTTTGAGGCACCTTCTCATGGTGTACGCCCTTGGTAATGTCCAGGAGGATATTATAAGAATGAGACCTGCTAGTAGGAAATACAAATTTATAAGTGTCATTGGATATTCCTATCTACATATGTGTGTGTTGGTCCTTAGACTTTAATATTATTATTTATGGGTATTATGACTTGCATACTTATATTTATTGACGAAAATAGTGATGACATGTGTTCGTGGTGAGGTAAGATATGTTGGGTGCGTCAAGAGTAATACTATGTTAATGAATAATGCAAGAAAGGATTTATCCCTTATATTACATAATGGAAGTTGATATCTCATTCTCTTTGATGGAAATGATATAGAGTAAATAAATCCATTGACATGGTATTCTATAGGAAAGTTTAATTTCTAGGAAGTCAAAGAAAGAGAAATCAAGCACATGGGTTGATGGAACTTGCATGCAACCCACTTGATTAGAGATATTTATATGAAGGTATTATATTACATGGTAAGTGTTCATATGAGGTGACATGTCGTTGCGGCATTAACTTCTTTCTATATGGGTACCTTGGCATGTTTCTAGATGCTAATATTATAATTTAGGCTAATCCACCTAATTCCACTGAGAAAAATGTCAAGAGGGTCGCACATTTAGTGTATCCAGTATCTCAGTTAAATAATATATTATTTATTATCTAACAAGTTGAATAAATATTATTCCTGATTTTGGTTTAATAATTATTTATGGATGCCTGGTCGCATTTATTTTCACACTAGTTATTCAAGAGAATATATTGAGGGAAGAATAATGAATAAATATTTATTTTATATTTAGTGAATATAATATTAAAATATTTATTAGTGAATAATGTGATGATATTTATTTAATAAATAAATATTCATTATTCAAGGTTTAATAAATATGGTAGAGGATTGGAGAACCGAGTTAATGGTCCAATGAGAAATAATAATATTGAATATTATTTGATTAAATAATAATTGATTATAACTCACAAGATAAGCACATGTCATGAAATAATAATGTTTTTTTATTATTTAACATGGGGGTTTCTCTATGATTAATAAAATAATTAAGGCACTTGTGAAAATTATTTATTATTAACCTAGTTAATTAAATACCCGGTTATATTATTCTCTTATTATCCAAGAACTATCCAAGGCACTCTGATGGTGTTGTGCACAATGAATTGGAGAAAAGCTCTCAAGTTTAGAGAGTTCATTGCTCTCCAAGAATGTTCTCAAGAATTAGAGAGTCCTCCACCACCAAATCAATGAGAACTCATTGGAAGCGGTTCTCAAGGTGATCGAAGGCGTACATCACAAGCACATGGATCTTCTGTGCTAGCACTAGGAGACTTATTTAGAAATATTTGAAGATACGTGGAACATGTTTGAATCACCATTAGAGGATATCTACCCTTGATCTATACAATACAATGAAGTTGCATGGAAGATTTGTGATTGAACGCATCAAAGAAGAAAGAATCACCTTAGAGGTAATTATTAAATTTAATTAAATTGATTATTAAAAAAATATGGTGATCCTCTCTATTAGTTCCAGGTTTCTATTCCTTTATTTAAATCCTTGATTCAATTTTTTGGATACTGGCATTCATCATCGTATTGATCTAGATTGTTCATTGAATATGGAAAAAATAAAAGTTGGGCACCATCCCTCTCGTGATTCCGCTGTTCTTGGAAACTAAAAGTGGTATCAGAGGGGGGATATTATTGTTTATAATTATTTAAATAATTTGTTTATTATTTATGATTTAATAATTTAGTTTTTTTAATTCAAGTTTAATTGTTCTTTTAATCTAGATTATGATATTTATTTCTTCCTCTATCGTTTCTCGCATATCTAATAGAAACGATTAATTTTATAATTAAAATTATATCGAGGATATAATCTGGAGGTGTCAAAGGTTCTATCTAGGTAACACAGTAGTATATGTTGTGTAGTTGGATCTACATGTTGTGTAGTTGTTTTCAATTCATCAGGAGCGGTTCGGAAATTACTCAACTTGTGTGAATTAATGACACGTGGTGTAGTTAATTCAAACACTGGGTGTTGACTAGGACAGATTGGGGAATGATCATCCAGACTACATATTGTGTGGCCCATTGGACATGGTGTGTAGTCTCTTTCGGGTCAAGTCCAAACCGTGTATCCCATATATGGCTTAGTCAACCGATGACCATGTAACACGGAGTCAACACAGTGTCTGGCCCACAGGACATGTCGTGTACTCCAAGATTTTCAAAGTATGCCTCATACATCAAGTCCCTAGGCATGTACTTCGGATACACTGTGAATAATGTACACACCATGTAGATCATATCTACACACCGTAAACTGTTACCAGTTACACAGATTTACAATTTATTATATTATGTAACCCTTGAGACATGTTCTCTCATGTGGGCATAAAGCTAGGACACACCATGTGATAGGCTTTAATATATATGTGTGTGCGTGTGTGTTTTATTAACATCTGCATAATATTCAAAATATTCACATCATGTATGTGTTTTATTATAGTTATTATTCTATGTGCATGCAAAATTTCACAAATTATAATGTGTATACATGTTTAATACATGTTGGGTAGTTTTGGACAGGTATTCACCAGGTTACCCAAAAGGTTAAGTTATGTACACAGTTAATTTTAAATGAGTTTATTAATTTTTTTAAAATTATAATGGATTAGAATCTCAAGGAAATTTAGAAAAAATTTAAGATAAAAGGATTGATTAATTAAAGATAATAATTAATCGATTCAAGTGTGATTTATCTTAAATAAGAATTATTAAAAATTGAATGATTGTTTTATTAAATGCATAAATTCATTGCATGCATGTGGATGATCATGATCTATACTAGATCTTTTTTATGTGATTGGTTTCCTTTTAATTTATTAAATTAAATTGTTGGCATGCGTGCTTTCTCTTCTCATTAATATGTAGGGATTGTGTCCCCATGGTTTATTTTATATAAACCCTATTTTACCCCTCACTGTGTGTGAGTAAAATCATATGTAATGGATGGAGCTCCCAATATAGTGGAAGCAGTTCAAGTTAGTATCCTAGGTGAAACCAATCCAAGGAGATACAAAGGTGGATAGGTGGAAAGCTCTAAACATGAACCTAATTGGTTCAAGGTGTTTCTTCCCTAGGTCAGCGATTCTTTTATCAACCGCTAGATAAACTAACCATTATAACATGCTCATTATCATACACTTTATTTTATTTTTATTAGTTGTATGGTTATTCATTATGGATATTTTTTCATGATCACATAATTAATGAATTAACAAGAATGGAAGATGGAACAAAAATAAACTATCTTATACATAAATATTATCTAATGCATGATTACTCACTTAAGTTTATCCCCTTAATATTAACAAGAATGTGAAAAGATAATAAATTAAAATTTACATATGAAGGATAAAATATGTCAATAAAATATTGAGTTGGTATAGCCTTCCATTACTTCAGTTAGAATCGAACCATAGTTCAAAGTGCTTGACCAGCCAAAGTTGGGGTGCTTTCAATTATCGTGGAATTATAATTTGAGGTTTGTGGGTTGACTTGGCTTAGTTTACATCAAGGGTTGACTTCCAAAGTAGGAATTGGTGTAATTGAGAGTAAAAGGTTGAGGAAATTAAAAATTAAGTATTTTAGGATTGGGGAGTCCACTCAACGGATCAAGGAGTTATGATTTAATGCAATTGGAATTTGGAATGCCTACCTAAAACCTTTAAAATTGCTTGAACATCCAAATTTGGTGTGATACAAAGGAAAATATGGATCATGTCTGCTATAATGTCCAAGAAATAGGATATTCTAAATCTAATGGTGAGGTCTATTGGGTTTCGATAAAATAGTGGGAGACTTATGAATATTTATGTATTTATTTTCTTAATTTTATCAGATAAATTACTAAAACTCCATTCATCATTTTTGTAGAAATATCATTTAAAATGAAATAAAACATATCATTGTGATCCATACTTGAGAAATAAAAACTTATCACTAGAAATAATTTCTAGAAGTGGAAAAGGCGCATTCGGGTCATCCTTATCCATGAAAGGAAACTATCTGTGCTAGAAGAACCTTAACCAGTTGCGCTTAGAAATGAGGTGATTGATAAAGAGATCTTTGGGTATGAGAAACATCTGAATGATGCTAAGAATGTTTAGTACCTCATGCTATCATCCATGACCATTTATATCTTGAAGCAACATGAGGAAATAGATACTTATAGCATGATGTCTCGCTTTCAGGATCTCTATCAAGAGAAGGTGAGACAATAGAGGTATGAGATCTCCAACGCTTTGTTCACTATTAAGCTTGGACTATCTACGCCAACTGGGCCATATGTAGTCAATATTATTGGATACATTGATCTTTTGGGAATATTAGGGATTAAATTATCATATGATTTGCCTATAGATCTCATATAATCATCCCCGCCCAATACTTTATCTAGTTTTATTGTGAATTATAATATGAGAAATAATGAGAAGAGTCTATCAGAACTTCTTACTTTAATTATCTAAGTAGATAAAAACATGGGGTGTTAAAAACCTACAATCCTTATGGTGAATAGGAATAGAAAGGAAAATTCAAAGGGTCCTAAGACTTATAAATAGTCTAAATCCCCTGAGCACCATCCGACCAAGAAGAAGAAGATCCAAAGGCAGATCAAGGAAAATGAGGTAGTATGTTTCGCATGTGGCAAGTCAGGCCACTTGAAGAGGAACTGCACCTAGAGGTAAGGGGAAGCCAAATGATAATTCTTTATTGGGTGTAATATTTCCATTTATATACATTGGGCATTAGATACATATTGTGGTGCTCACATCTGTATTCAAATGCAGGAATCAAGTCGATTCTAGAAAATTTCTAGAGGAGAGGTGGATCTGTGAGATGCCAATGGTGTGAGGTTAGATGCTCTTTCCAATTGTGACTACCAACTCACATTTCCAAAAATAATGATTTTGGTTTTAAATGGTTGTTATTATGTACCTAGTGTTAACAAAAACATAATTAATGTATCAATTTTGGATATAAATGGGTTTATTTTCAAATTTGTAAATAAAAGTTGTTTATTTTATAAGGACAACATATGTTATGGTACGGAACATTTTAATAACGGTTTTTATGTATTAAATTATGAAATCCAAGTGTTGTAAATTGATAAGGAATCAAGTTCACATGACTCATATAACACCCAGTTGTGGCATCACTGTTTCGTACATGTAAATGAGAATAATTTAACAAATATCTATCAAGATGGTTATTTAGACTCTTCTAAGATAAAACCACTTGAAAGATTTCACACTAGTTTACAAGGGAAAATGACCAAACAATCATTTGGTGGATAGGGTGAAAGGGCCACAGAGCTTCTAGTATTATTACACACTGATGTGTGTGGACCATTTATAGTAGAAACTAGAGGTGGATATTCATACTTCATAACTTTTACTGATGAATTGAGTAGATATGGCTATATTTACTTGATGAGGAATAAGTTCGAGTCCTTTGAGAAATTCAAGGAACTCAAGAATAAACTAGAGAATCAGCATGGTAAGAAGATAAAGAATCTTCGATTAGATCGAGGTGGATAATATATTAACCAATATTTTATCGAATTTCTATGGGGTTTTGGGATTCTATCTCAACTCACTCCACCTTATACACTGTAGTGGAATGGTGTTAGTGAAAGGAAAAATCGTACCTTGTTGGACATGGTATGGTTGATGATGAGTCATGTTGATCTTCCATTATCCTTTTAGGGATATGCATTACAAAATGTGGCATACACATTAAACCAAGTACCAACTAAAGTGGAAAATGGAATTCCCTTCGAGCTATCTAGTGGAAAGAAATCCATTTTATTTCATACACATGTATGGGGATGCGAGGAGTTTTTAAGGCTTTCTTATGAAAAAAACTAGAACATTGGGGCATGAAGTGTATCTTTATAGGGTATACTAATGAAATAAGGGGATACTACCTATAAAAACCCACTGAAAATAAAGTGATTGTTTCTAGACAATTCGTCTTTCTTGAGAGGGAGCACATCCTCAAAATGGATAGTGGGAGAAAGATTTACTTCGATGAAGTTGATGCTCAAGATACACATGATTTGGTATAGGAACAAATTCCAAAGGTCCCTGTGGAATAATTGGTTCCTAAAACACAAGTACTGCATAGGAGTGTAAGATAGGTA
Organism: Viscum album; assembly: GCA_963277665.1. Classification (NCBI taxonomy): domain Eukaryota; kingdom Viridiplantae; phylum Streptophyta; class Magnoliopsida; order Santalales; family Viscaceae; genus Viscum; species Viscum album. Next base: position 131,909,630 of record OY728163.1, read on the forward strand.
AGGGAACCAGAGAGATGTTTTTCTCTTGTCACCAAGGATGGTGACTCATTATTATTGGACAATGATGAACCTCTCTCCTACAAGGAGGTAGTAGAGAGATCAAAAGTAGTAATATGGCTAGAAGCTATGAATTATAAGATGGATTCCATGTATCAGAACCAAGTTTGGGTTCTGGTCGATGCACTAGTTGATGTAAATATTGTTGGGTGTAAATGGGTATTCAAGAGGAAACTAGAATTGGAAGGTAAATTAAGTACCTATAAAGAAATGCTTGTGGTTAAAGGGTTTAAACAACGTCAAATAATTGACTATGATGAAACATTTTCACCAGTTTCCATGTTTAAATCCATCAGAACCATATTTTCCATAGTATCTTACCATGAGTATGAGATTTGGAAAATGGATATCAAAAATGAATTCCTTGATGGGAACCTTCATGAAGGTGTCTATATGATACCACCATAAGGTTTGTAACACCAGGTGTTTCCAAAAGGATTTGCAAGTGGTAGAGATCCATTTATGGATTTAAGTAAGCGTCTAGTCCATGGAACATTCGATTTGATAAATCCCTATAAGATTTTAGTTTAATTAAAAACGAATGTTATCTATGTGTTTAGAAAAGGTTTAATGGGAATGCGGTCATTATCCTAGTAGTTTATGTTGATGACATATTACTTATTAGAAATGACATACCAATCTTATAATCGGTTAAGACTATTTGAACAAGTGCTTCTCCATGAAGTACTTAGGTGAAGAAACCTACATTCTAGGGATCAAGATCATTCGTGATAGATCCAAGAGGCTTCTTGGAATAAGTCAAAGTACATATATTGACCAGATACTAAATAGATTTAGTATGGAACAATCCAAGAGGAGATCGGTTCCAGTGTCCATGGTTTAAATATTTTTATGAAAATGTGTCCCCAGACACAATATGAGAAAGATAGAATCAGTAAGATCACATTTTCTTTGGTGATAGGATCAATATTTTATGCCATGTTATGTACTAGACTTGATGATTCCAATTCATTAAGCATGGTAGGTAGATATCAAGAAGATCTAGGAGAAAAAAAAAATTAAACTACTATTAAGACTATCCTTAAGTATTTGAGAAGAACTAAGGATATGTTCCTAGTATATGGAGGAGATGAGGAGCTTGTCAGTAGAGGGTATGCTGATGGTGGTTTTCAGATAGATCTGAATGATCTGAATTCATAATTAGGATATGTTTTCTATCTCAATGGAGGATCTGTGAGCTAGAAGAGTTCAAAGCAGCCAGTTGTCACTGAATCTATAGCAGATTCCAATAATATAGTAGCTTCTGATATATCCAAAGAATCTATCTGGATTCAGAACTTTTTTCTAGGAGCTTGATGTGGTACTTATTAGTAAAGACCATATCACATTGTATTATGATAATACTACAGCGGTGAATCTTTAAAAAGAGTCAAGGTCACATCAATGGGAAAAGAATATAATCTATAAGTATCACCTCTTGAGGTATTTTTATCAAAGGGGTGAAGTTTCAGTGAGTAGAGTATCCATGGAAGAGAATGTGGTAGATCCCTAGACTAAAAACCTATCTCAGTAGAAGCAAGAGTATCATGTGAGAGCTAGCAGACTGAAGGTTGTTAGTAGTTGGATCTTGTGCAAGTGGGATTCTGTTGGAGTTGGTGAATTAGAACCAAATTATTTATACTTTATGATAAACATGTATTAATTGGATGGATATTAATAAACTTCTTATCACATTGTTGGTCGGAGTGGATACTCAAGAGGGGGGTTAATTGAGTTCCAATTAAAAATTTCTGTTAAGAAATATTTCTCTTAAAATCCCCCAATTTAAAAACAAAGTTCAACTATAGTGAATCTATACAGAGTGTAAATGTTCAATCAGTTTCTCAAAGATTTATTAGGTATCAGTTGACTTACTCTGAAGATTAAACTAACTTTTGAAACAGACTTACTGATTTACAATAAGTATAAACACTTGCAAATTTAACTATCAAAGTATCTTTAAAATAGTTCTGAATTTCAAAGTAATAGCAGTGGAATAAGTATATAGTTTACTTATAGAATTAAATTAAAATGCACAGCAGAGTTAACCAAGAGGTTCAGTCTCAAACAGAGACTTAGTCCTCTCAACAATTTATATAAATATGATCCACACCCTGGATTGGGGTTCACAACAGTTTACAACTATCTAGTTCAAAGACCTCTACCACAGTTCTACGTGGGAAACAAAAACAACAGCAAATACAGCTTTCCAGGTCACACACGACCTCTACCACTATCCACAGTGGGAAATAGAAGATGTAAGGAGTTTGAATGAGGATTTACAGATCCTCCAGTTAAGGTTCAGGAGACAGTGTGTGTGTAAATTAAAACTGATGACACACACTGCTTGTAATGTAAATAATAAATCATTGAGCAAGATATAGAGTTTATAATTGCTCTAGTGATTAGAATTGCAGCTCAGGACTCGTTGGATTCAGAAGAAATGATTCTAAGTCCTTCTCCGGTTTTTCCCTTGAAAAACAGAGTATCGTGATTCACTTCCTTCACTTCGAGTGTAGGTGTTCAGATCAAGTATGTGTAGTCGTTGTAGCTCTTGAGCTTCTTCTTTGAACTTGTGTTCTTGATGTATATCAATGTTCTTCAAGTTCTTCTTCTCATGTATATGTAAGAATTCTCTCTCTTTTTGTATCTTCATATCTGTTGTATATCTGTGTGTATATTTTTGTGTTGTATTGTCATCTCTCTTTACTGCAGCTCGATCTTCCTTTTATTCCACGAGCTCTAATAGTAGGAATGATTACCTTTTTAGAGGTACGAGGTACGGTCTCCTGACATGCCAATAATCAACATTAAATAACATTAATTTCATTAAAAACATCAAAAATGACCGTTAGAGTTAAATATGAATTTATAGAAATTCAAACCGTTTTCATGACTATCAGTGAGTGATGTGATCAGTGAGACATTTTGAATCTGTATTGGTTTCGGTAGCATCAGCATCGGTGTCTTAGCATTGGTGTCTCAGCATCGGTGTCTCATGATCGGTGTCTCAGCATCGGTGTCTCATGATCGGTGTCTCAGCATCGGTGTCTCAGCATCGTCGGTATCGGTGACACATGATCGTCGGTATCTCTTTAGATCTTCGGTAGCTATCAGTGCGACCGTTCATCATCGGTGTGACTGTTCATCATCGGTGCGACTGTTCATCATCGGTGCGACCATTCATCATCGATGCGACCGTTCATTATCAGTGACTCAGGAAAATGACTATCGGTGAGTCAAGATGAGGAATTCTTACAAAGTGTTTGTTCAATCCAGAATACTTCCAGGTCAACCATAACCATACATTGATCATAGATAAAAAATTGTAAATATGATTTAAACATATTTAGAACAATTTTGAACAAGAGATTAAAAGGAAAATAAATAAAACTGAGATTTTTTATTATTAAAATAACCATTCCACAGAGAGTTCAACAATCTCCCCCTTTTTGATAATCACAAATCAATGGCATAAATGAAAAGAGAATATAGTATGTCATTCATTATGCTCCCCCTATAAAAAATAATATATGCCAAAAGATAAAACATGGTTAGAATAGCAACCAGAACATATATATAACTGAGGCATTCTCCTCTTTCAACATTTCTCCCCCTGTGTATACATGCATATGATAAATAGCCATCATGGCAATTCAGGTCACCCATATGCATATGCATGCATCATTCACTTGTTTTCTCTCCGTGAATTCTCTCCATGATTTCTCTCCCCCTTTGGGATTATCAAAAAGAAGAGATAAATAAAGATAAGAAAGAATATTTCATACCAACAAAGGGTACACATATTATAAACAAAAGAGAATAGTTCTAGAAAAACAAACACCCTATCAAAAAAAATGATAGTAACAGCTATTTTTCTGGGTGAAAGGGAGCTTTCCCTTTAGCAGAAGGAGGAATTGAAGGTCCAGAATGTTGTTGGGTAAAAGGTGGAACTGACCTTATAGAGAAAGGAGGTAGGACGACCCGATCTGGACGAACTGTGGGTTCCAAGGTCACCTACTGCAAAGACGGTCGTTCTGAAGGTTGTTGTTGAAAGACTGGTCTAATACTAGAAAGAGCTTGAGAAACAGACATCTGGCCAGGAGCAACATCTGATGATTGTAGAGACTCAGCTGTAGGAAAAACAATGGCTTTTGCTTGCACATGAAGGTAGGGTTTTAGCAAGTTGATGAAGTCCTGAATGACTTCTCCACCATACTTCATGGCTTTTTCAAAATCATCCTTATTTTTCATGAAATTCTATAAAGTGGGGGTAAAATATTTTAACTACTGAACTTGATCTTTAAAAGCTTGAGTCACTGGAGGGAGTCTCATATTATCAGCCAGTACTTTAAAATGATTATTGAACTCATGCTTTGTGTAGATCTTAGAGAAATAATGATCTACTTTCTCCTTAATCTCCTTTTGAGCTTTTGTAGCATCAGCCGAATACAGTTGTACCATTTTATGCACATGATCACTATTCTCTTTTATTTTCTTCAAAGAATGTAGATCTAAAATCTTCCCAAGAGCCGCTAACTCTTCTCTAACAACATCTCTTAAGGTATCTAATTCTCGACCAGTGATCTTGGTCACCTTGGCATTGCTAGCCTGAGCAATAACCTGAGTAATCTCAACTTTTAACTTCCTCAAATCTGCTTTCTTCAAATGTTCTATCAGATTTCTTAACACTTCCATCATGCCAGAGATGGTTGTTCTGAACTCACCTGACAAAGAAACAAGATTGATTCCTAACTCCGTAAGTGTTTGATTCAAAGAGGTAACATGCCTGTCAATTGATTCACTGTAATTGCACAGGTCTGGTTTGATAAGGTTTTCCACTCTTTGAGCCAAATCATTCATAGCAGCATCAGATAAAGTCAAAGGAGTAGGAGCAAGAATATGAGATAACTCACTTTTCATAGTCTCCCTAACAGCTTGAATTAATTCAATCTTCAAATTATCAAAGTCTAACTGAGCAACTACAGGATTAGGTCTACTTTGAGATACTGAAGGATCTGGTCTGACATCTGTTCTTTGCAAAAACTCAGCAATGAATTGAGCCTTAACAGAATCACTTATGCATGCAAGATCCACTTCTACACCTTCCTCTTCCTCTGAATAGTCTAATCCTAGAACAGAAAGACCTGGATGCTCTTCCCATGCCGCTTTGCATGAAGGGTATAGAGGTTTCACAAACTGAGCTCGTCCAGAATTTTTAGAAGGGACTTCCTCATCCTTATCACTCACCAACTGTTCTATCCTCTCAGCTTCAGGAATATGCTCTTGCTCAAGTGGTTGGGGTTGAGGATCATCTTGGATCACATATTGACCTTCTAAAGGTCGAGCATCAGCATCATCATCGTTAATTTCACTGTCACCGCTACTACCATCACCATCAGCATCACCCTTATCACCATCACCACTTTCATCATCATCATTATCATTAACTGATATCTCATTAGAATTGTTTGTACTTCCGGATTCATAATCCTCAGAAGTTGATTCAGTAGTCTCGTCTTCTTCTTAATCATCTAAAATCAGTTCAATTTATGGTAAATTGAGAGGAGGACTTGCTGAACCAAATTCCATCCTTCTTCCCTTTGGGATAACAGTGTCAGGATCACTCCTTTCATCAGGAGATGATTCATCCTCTTCTTCATCATTTAGATTCTCATCAGATTCTTCTTCTTCTTATGTTCCTTTCTTACTAGATTTACCAGTTTCTTTAGGAGCAAACACTTCCTCTTCTTTATCCGAATAGATCACTTCCTCACCAGGTTTTAAGCTAGGATCTCTTACTTACCTTTGTCTCCTTGTATGATCAGTAGGATTGACAGACTCATATAACTTATCTTCATCAGCAACCCAGGCTTTCTTCTATGGGTTCCAATTTATTTTTATTCTCTTACAAATAACTTTGTTGAAGAAAAAACTAACTGATGAGATACACTCATCTCCATCATCCACACAGCCTAAGAATTTTAGCATGGCAAAACTTTTCTTAGAATAAAACAGAGTGGTATCTTTCTTTGAAGGTTTTATCATCTCAATAATATGCTCAGAAAAATATCTACATAGATTTATCTTTTCACCATTCAGCAACAGAAAAATCCAAAAAACATCTTGATACTTTACTACAGAAAAATCACATTTTCTCGGACATACCTGATGTTGAATAAATTTGAACAGGATTCGGTTCTCACCATCCAAATCAGCAGCAATTATCCTTTGCGATTCAGACTTCCCAGTCAAAAATTCCAGGGCTAACTCATAAGAAAAGTAATCAGTTGTGGGAGGAATATTACCAGAATAGTCCTCGTATCTTCCATTGTGAGGTACTCCTAGACATTCAACCAATTGTTTTGATGAAAACGTAATCTTTTTCCCTTTTACTATAGAATACAATATCGTAGCCTCTACTCCATTCAAATCTATATCTAGGTTAAAATAGAACTCATTCACTAGCTTCGGGTAAAAGACTCTATCATTATTACAGAACCAATCCTTCCATCCTTGAGTTTCCAAAACTTTCAAGAGAACGGACTTGCTAGATAAAACCCATTCCGAGCAAATTTCCTTTTCAGCTATAACTTCTTGTTTTTCTAGATCTGGGTTCACAGACCTCTGCGTCGTACTGCTCGACTCACCTCGAGCACGCTTGATAGGCGAAGTTCCTTCAGATTCCTTGCTCTATCTCTTTTTCTTGTCCATTTTGAGGTTTTGAGACAATCGAGAGGCTTGGAAAGATTCAAAAAGGCTCGGGTTATAGAGAAGAGAGGAGAGAGTTCAGCGGGAAACGGAAGGTCAACAGTATTTAGAGAATAAAATAGCCGCGTGTCATTATTTGTATCATTTAGGGTTATAGATAATAAAATATCGATTAAGTAAAATAGTGTCATTTTTAAACACACAAAAAAGTAGTACGACCCCATCGGTAGCACTAGTCAACATGACAGATCGGTTTGATAGATCAGTTTGACAGATCGGTTTGACAGATCGGTTTGACAGATCAGTTTGACAGATCGGTTTCACAGATCGGTTTGACAGATCAGTTTCACAGATCGGTTTGACAGATCGGTTTCACAGATCTATCATACCTAACTCTCGTTTAATCGAGTTTAGCCTTTCACAATTTAAGGGCTTGGTGAAAATATCGGCTAATTGATGTTCAGTACCTATAAAATCAAGAGTGATATCACCTTTTTGGTAGTGATCTCTCAAAAAGTGATGTCTGACATCAATGTGTTTGGTTCTATAGTGAGACACAGGGTTCCTTGGAATGTTAATTGCACTAGTGTTATCACAGTTAATTGAAATATGCTTAAAATCATATCCATAGTCCAAAAGAGTGTGTTTCATCCACAGAATTTGTGCACAACAACTACCAGCAGCAATGTATTCTGCTTCAACAGTAGATAATGCAACCGAGTTCTGTTTCTTACTACACCAAGATACTAAGGATTGACCCAATAAATGACAAGTTCCAGATGAACTCTTCCTATCTAACTTGCAACCAGCAAAGTCAGCATCTGAATAACTGATTAGCTCAAAAGATTGTCTTTTTGGATAAAACAAGCCTAAGTTTACAGTGTGTTTAAGATAATTAAAAATTCTTTTAACAGCAAGTAAATGAGATTCTTTCAGGTTATCTTGAAATCTTGCACACATACATACACTAAACATAATATCTGGTCAACTAGTTGTAAGGTAAAGTAAGCTTCCAATCATACCTCTATAATTTGCTTGATCCACTGGTTTCCCAGCTTCATTTGCATCTAATTTACAGATTGTACTCATAGGAGTATCACTTTCCTTAATACTATCCAAACTAAAACGTTTTAGAAGATCCTTTGTGTATTTACTTTGAGTCAAAATAATACCATTTTCATTTTGAAAAACTTGAAATCCAAGAAAATATTTAAGTTCTCCCATTAAACTCATTTCAAATTCATTTTGCATACTCTTTGAAAATTCAGTACATAAATAAGGTTTAGAAGATCCAAAAATAATATCATCAAAATAGATTTGAACTATTAAAACGTCTTTAGAAATTCTTTTAATAAAAAAGTTGGATCAGCAATCCCTTTAGTAAAACTTTTTGAAATAAGAAAATTGCTAAGTCTATCATACCAAGCTCTTAGAGCCTGTTTTAAGCCATATAAAGCTTTAGAAAGTTTAAAAACTTGATTTGGAAAATGAGGATTAAAAAATCCAGGTGGTTGTTCAACAAAAACATCTTCAACAATAAACCCATTTAGAAAAGCACTTTTGACATCCATTTGATATAACTTGAAATTCAGATGAGCAGCATATGCAAGTAAGATACTAATGTCTTCTAATCTGGCTACAGGTGCAAAAGTTTCCTCATAGTCTATACCTTCTTCTTGACTAAATCCTTGTCCAACTAGCCTATCTTTGTTTCTAACTATGCTTCCAGACTCATCAACTTTGTTTCTAAACACTCATTTTGTGTCTATTGTTAAAGTGTCCTCGGTTCTGTCAACTAATTCCCAGACTTTGTTTCTTTCAAATTGATTTAACTCTTCTTACATAGCCATTACCCAAAATTCATCATTGATAGAATCATTGACATTTTTAGGTTCTTGCTGTGAAAGAAAGGCTTGATGTTCAACCTGGTTTCTTAGAGAAGCTCTAGTATGTGTCCCTCTATCAATATTACTAACAACAGCATCTAAAGGATGATTCTTTATAATTTCGGTTGATCTAGTAAAGGTAGGACTAGAAATTTCAGGTTATTCTATAGGTTTGGGTTCATTAGGTACAGATTCTGGAATAAATCCAGAACTGGTTGTCTTTATAGCAAGTTCTTTAGATTTTTCATTAAGGTCCAGAACAGATAAATCTTCTTCAAGATTTTCAAGAGAGGTTTTAGGCACATGTGGATCAGTTTCATCAAATTTTATGTGAACATATTCTTCCACACACTTGGTTATTTTATTGAAAACTCTATAAGCCTTGCTGGTTAAAGAATATCCTAAAAATATTCCTTCATCACTCTTAGAATCAAACTTATCAAGATTATCTTTTGTATTGAGAATAAAAACTTTGCAGCCAAAGACTCTAAAGTAACTAACTTTAGGTTTTCTATTATTCCACAACTCATATGGGGTCTTCTTAAGAACTGGTCTAATTAAGACTCTATTAATGATATAACAATCTGTATTGACAACTTCAGCCAAAAAGTAAATAGGCAGGTCATATTCATTAAGCATAGTCCTTGCAATTTCTTGAAGGGTTCTATTTCTTCTTTCTACTACACCATTCTGCTGAGGTGTCCTAGGAGCAGAAAAGTTATGACTATAGCCATTGTTTGAGCAGTAGGATTCAAACTCATGATTTTCAAACTCATGACCATGATCACTTTTCAAGGTTTTAATATTAATTCCACTAAGGTTCTCTACAGACTTGGAATATTTAACGAAGTAAGAACAAGCTTCACTTTTGTGAGCTAAGAAGTATACCCAAGTATATCTAGAAAAGTCATCAACTAGGACATATACATAGTGTTTCCCATTTAAACTAGAAACTCTAAAAGGTCCAAACAAATCCATGTGAACCAACTCGAGAGGTTAATAAGTTGACACTTCTTTCTTTGATTTAAAAGAAACTTTATGTTGCTTTCCCTTTTAACAGGGATTACAAACTTTATCTACTGGGAATTCAAGTTTTGGTAGGTCTCTCACTAAGTTCTTCCTAGTTATTTTTCTAAGTGAATGTACATTGCAGTGTCCTAATCTTCTGTGCCAAAGCCAAGACTCTTTATGAAAATCATTTAAACAAGTAACATTTTCCTTAGCTAAAGAATTTAAATCAACTGTATAAACATTTTCATTTCTTAAAGTAGAAAAGACTAAAACATTTTTAGAATTAAAAACATTACAAAAATCATTTTCAAATTTGACATTAAAACCATCATCACACAATTGAGAAATACTTAAAAAATTATATTTCAGTCCATCAACAAATAAAACTTTGGAAATTAAAACTGAATCAGTGTTACCAATTTGGCATAGGCCGATGATTTTTCCTTTAGAATTATCACCAAAGGTGACATGGACTCCATCAATCTTTATTAAACTCTTGAAGCATGAGTAATATCCATACATGTGTCTCGAACATCCACTATCCAAGTACCATACCTTCTTGTGAGAACTCTTCAAATAGGTTTCCTACAAAACAGATTTAGATGGAAAATGACTTTGGTACCTAGATCTTCTTGGGTCCAGACAGGTTAGCAATCAAAGATTTTGGTACCCACATTTGTCTTATGGGTTTAATACAATTTACAGAATCAATAAATTTTGAAAGATAAACTTTATTTGATCTATAACTATGTGAATTACTGGTTGAATCATATGAATGTCCAGAACTAGAACTACCAGTATTCTGTCCAGATTTAGGAATAAATCTATTCTTAGTAATATGTCTCTGTCCAGGTTTGTAGCCTATTCCAGTAGTATATCTAGGTGCAATCTTCTTACCTATCATTTGAGTAAGAGTATCTTTTCCATTTGTGAACTTTTCTAAATCCTTTCTAAGTTGCTCATTTGAAAATTTCAGTTCAATGATTTCTTTAAGAAACTAAGCATTCTTTTCCATTTCTATGTCAAGATCAGATTTATGTTTAACAGTTAAAGCATATTGTTTCTTTAAACCTTTGTATTTGTCTTTCAGCTCATTACAGGTTTCTTCCAACATATCACAGTATTCAAACAGTTCATATTTTGACGTATTTTTATAATAAGAATCAACTCCATAATAATATGAATTTAAAGCAGGAGTTTCAGATGTTACCTCAGAAGTGTTTGTCATAAAACACATGTTTTCATTATTTCTATTTTCAGTCTCAGAAGCTTCAGATTCACTGGAGCTATCCTCAGAAGCACTCCACATAGCCTTCATGGCTTTCTTATACTTATTATCCTTATACTCATATTTCTTCTTGTATTTCAGCTTTGGACCGTCTGCTTTTATATGTCCCTTTCTTTTGCATTCATAGAAGACAACTTCATCAAATTTGTCAGATTTCTTCCAGTCCTTTTTTCAGTGTCCCTTATTGTCATACTTACCTTTGAAATTTTATTTTCTGAAAAACTTCTTCTTACTATAAAACTTCTTGAATCTTCTAGCTATGTGAGTCATTTCTGCATCACTATCTGAATTAGAATCTTCACTGGTTGAACTCTCAGTAGGTATTTGCATTTTCTCCTTGTATTTGATCTTTGAAGTAGTAGTCTTGAAAGCCACATATTTTCTCTTAGTTTCATCATATTCCTCTTTATTTACCTTGAGTTCTTCCTCATACATCATGAGATTACCAATAAGTTCTTTGACAGGCAGAGCTCCAATGTCACATGATTCTATGATTGAAACAGATGTGTCTCTCCATCGGTCAGGTAAACATCTCAAGATTCTCATGATTTGTTCCTTTACTGGAACAGCCTTTCTGAGTGAATTCATTGTATTGACTATCTCATTGAACCTGAGATACATATCAAAAATAGGTTCATCAATCTTTATTTTAAAATTATCATATTTAATAGTATAAGTATTCAATCTCATTTCTTTAACATTAGTTGTTCCTTTATGAGAAACACCAAAAGTATCCCAAATTTCCAAATTAGTTTTACAATCAGAAATTCTATTAAACTCCTCATCTCCTAAAGAAAAATACAGGGCATTCATTGCTTTACAGTTATTATTGTAAGCAGTCTTTGTAGGTTCATCCCAAGTTGTTCGTTCAGTTTCTGGAATTTTATATTGAGACTCTATAGCAGTCTAGATATAAAACCCATACTTTCTAAATGAATTTTCATTTTAAGTTTCCACTGAGCATAGTTTATTCCATTGAAGAAAGGTGTCCTGTTAGTAGTAGCACCCTCTAGTCTATTGTCCATAGCTAGATTTTAGAAAGATAATTTAAAGAGATAAAATTTAGAACTAACAGAAATTTAAGATCATTAAAGATGCAACTAAAATCACAGTTGAAGAACAGAGTGTTTCAAAAATATTTAAACAAAAAAAAATCCTCTAATACCAAATGTTGTTTGGAGTGGATACTCAAGAGGGGGGTGAATTGAGTTCCAATTAAAAATTTCTGTTAAAAAATATTTCTCTTAAAATCCCCCAATTTAAAAACAAAGTTAAACTGTAGTGAATATATACAGACTGTAAATGTTCAATCAGTTTCTCAAAGATTTATTAGGTCTCAGTTGACTTAATCTAAAGATTAAATTAACTTTTGAAACAGACTTACTGATTTACAATAAGTATAAACACTTGTGAATTTAACTATCAAAGTAGCTTCAAAATAGTTTTTTATTTCAAAGTAATAGCAGGGGAATAAGTATATAGTTTACTTATAGACTTAAATTAAAATGAACAGAAGAGTTAACCAAGAGGTTCAGTCTCAATCTGAGACTTAGTCCTCTCAACAATTTATATTAATATGATCCACACCCTGGATCGGGGTTCACAACAGTTTACAACTATCCAGGTCAAAGACCTCTACCACAGTTCTACGTGGGAAACAAAAACAACAGCAAATATAGTTTTCCAAGTCACACACGACCTCTACCACCATCCACAGTGGGAAATAAAATATGTAAGGAGTTTTAATGAGGATTTACAGATCCTTCAGTTAAGGTTCAGGAGACAGTGTGTGTGTGTGTAAATTAAAACTGTTGACACACACTACTCGTAATGTAAATAATAAATCACTGAGCAAGATATGGAGTTTAGAATGGCTCTAGTGATTGTCAGTGTGGATCAGGACTCATTGGATTTAGCAGAAATGCTTCTAAGTCCTTCTCTGGTTTTTTCCTTGAAAAACATAGTATCGTGATTCACTTCCTTCACTTCGAGCTCAAGTATGTGTAGTCGTTGTAGCTCTTGAGCTTCTTCTTTGAACTTGTGTTATTGATGTATATCAATTTTCTTCACTTTCTTCTTCTCATGTATATGGAAGAATTATCTCTCTTTTTGTATCTTCGTATCTGTTGTATATTGGTGTGTATATTTTTGTGTTGTATTGTCATCTCTCTTTACTGCAGCTCAATATTCCTTTTATTCCATGAGCTCCAGCAGTAGGAATGATTACCTTTTTAGAGGTATGAGGTATGGTCTCCTGACATTCCAAAAATCAACATTAAATAACATTAATTGCATTAAAAACATCAAAAATGACCGTTAGAGTTAAATAAGAATTTATAGAAATTCAAACATTTTTCATGACTATCGGTGAGTCATGTGATCGGTGAGACATTTTGAATCTGTATTGGTTTCGGTAGCATCATCATCGGTGTCTCACCATCGGTGTCTCAGCATTGGTGTCTCATGATCGGTGTCTCAGCATTGGTGTCTCATGATCGGTGTCTCAGCATCAGTGTCTCATGATCGGTGTCTCAACATCGGTGTCTCAGCATCATCAGTATCGGTGACACATGATTGGCGGTATCTCTTTAGATCTTCGGTATCTATCGGTGTGACAGTTCATCATCGGTGCGACCGTTCATCATCAGTGTGACCGTTCATTATCGGTGACTCAGGAAAATGACTATCGGTGAGTCAAGATGAAGAATTCTTACAAAGTGTCTGTTTAATCCAGAATACTTCCAGGTCAACCCTAACCATACATTGATCATAGATAAAAAATTGTAAATATTATTTAAACATATTTAGAACAAGTTTGAACAAGTGATTAAAAGGAAAATAAATAAAACTAAGATTTTCGATTATTAAAATAACCATTCCACAGAGAGTTCAACACACATCATTATTATTCTTCTCCATTAAATTTTATGTGATAATGTCCTAAGAGTATCTATTTCACTAAAAGGTCATAGCGGATCCATGCTAAGATGATAACCCAAATGTGTCATGTCACTATTCTTTAATATATACTCTATATCTAAATGATATCATTTGAAGGGAAAAATGATACAGGATATTAGGGGTGGAGACGCATAGGACATTGAGGCACCTTCTCATGGTGTACGCCCTTGGTAATGTTCAGGAGGATATTATGAGAATGAGACTCACTAGTATGAAATACACATTTATAAGTGTCATTGGATATTCCAATATACGGACATGTGTATTCGTCCATAGACTTTAATATTATTATTAATGGATATTATGAATAGTGCACTTAGATGTATTGGTGAAAATCGTGAAGAAATATATTCACGGTGAGGTAGGATATGTTGGGTGTGTCATGAGTAATACTTCATTAATGAAAAATGTGAGAAATGATTTGTCCCTTCTATTCTGTAACAGTGGTTCATATCTCAGGCCCTTTAATGGAAATGATATAGCCTAAATAAATCCATGGCCATGAAGTTCTATAGGAAAGTTCAATTTTTAGGAACTCAAAGAATGAGAAATCGAGCACATGGGTTGATGATGCTTGCATGAAACCTGCTTGATTGGAGATATCAAGAAAATGGATTATATTACACGGTAAGAGTTCGTATGAGGTGACATGTTGTTGTAGCATTAACTTCTTTATCTAGGGGTGCCTTGGTGTGTTTCTAGACACTAACCTTGGAATTTAGGCTTCTCCACCTAATTCCATTGAGAAACAGGCCTAGAGGATCACACACTAAGTGTATCCAGTATCTTAGTTAAAAAATATATTATTTATTATTTAACATCTTGGATAAAGATTATTCCTAGTTGTGGTTTAATAATTATCCATGGATTCCTGATCACATTTACTTTGACACTAGTTATTCGAGAGGATATATTGAGGGGGGAATAATTAATAAATATTTATTTTCTATTTAGTAAATATAATATTTATATATTTATTAGTGAATAATGTAGTGATATTTATTTAATAAATAAATATCTATTATTTAAGGTTCAATAAATATGGTGAAGGATTGGCGGACCGAGTTAATGGTCTAGTGAGAAATAATAATATTGAATGATATTTTATTAAATAATATTTATTTATAACTCGCAAGATAAGAACATGTTAGGAAATAATAACGTTGTTGTTATTATATGACAAGGGGGTTTCTCTATGATTAATAAAATAATTAAGTCACTTATGAAAATTATGAAAATTATTTTTTATTACCCTAGTGAATTAAATACCTGGTTATATTATTCTCTTATTAGCCAAGTGCTAGCCAAGGGATGTCAATGGTGTTGTTCACAACAAATTGAATAAAATATCTCAATCCTAGAGAGTTCATTTCTCTCTTAGAACGTTCTGAAGAAAAAGAGAGATCCTCCTCCACTAGATCAATGAGAATTATTTGGATGTAGTTCTCAAGGAGATCGAAATCGGCCATCGCAAGCACATGGATCATCCCTGATAGAACCTAGAGACACCTTAAGTGATGTTCTGAGATATGTGGAACATGTGTGGATCAATTCTATAGGATTTCTACCCTTGATCTCTACAATGCAACAAAGGTACAGTATATATCTGTGGTCGAATGCATCAATGAAGAAAGAATCACCTTGGAGGTAATTCTTTAATTTAATTTAATTAATTATAAACAAAATATTTTGATCCTCTCTCTTGGTTTCGGGTTTCTATTTTTTTCTAAATACTTGATTCAATTATGTGGATAATGTCGTTCATCATCGTATTGATCTTGAATTGTTCATTGAATATGACAAAAATAAAAGTTGGACACCATCCCTCCCGTGCTTCTGCTACACCCGGAACCTACAAGGGTATGAGGATAACTCTAGTTACATTTTACCTTGAGTGATGAGATAAAATTTATTGTGAGGTAAATAAAAAAATGTTTAAAATATTTAAGGAACTATTACAAAATTTTAATTAAAGGGATAAAGAATCCGGATAAAGAACTAAACTATGAGTCATGAAATATTTTCTCCGTAGGATTGATTCTGAAGGAATGGATTTTTTCTTCTTACACTTAGCTTTATTTTCCTAGTTGTAATTAATTTTGTCAATTTTAAAAATTATTTATTTTTTGAATACCTATTGAGATGCTTTTTCTATTAGGATAATAAAATTTTAAAGTGTGGGGGAATTTGATAAGATGAATTTATATATAAATATTGGATAAATTTAATAAATTATTATTCATGTTTTATTTAATAATACATAAGGTTTCAGTTTTTTATAGGAATTGTGAATTATGGACTTAAAGGAATAAATGATGAAAATGCAAAAAAAAATAAGCTTTACACGTCATGTACATCATACACGATGTGTATTCCCTATTCAAAACATGACTGTAGAGCCACAAACCAAATCATGAATACTTTACATGATGTAAAGATAGTACACAACATGTACATTCATTACATTATATACAAATTTCAAAATCATAATCCTATTGAAAGTAACTGAAATACACAGTTCGAAAAGATTACATGATGTGAAAAATTTTAGAGACAACTCATTCAAAGATACGAACTGATTTTATAGAGGTAATTTTGGATCTCAAATAAATGATGTGCAGCCTGATTACACAACATGTAGATGTCAAGAAAAATCCATTTAAAGAAAATACATGACATTAATTCTTTACCTTTCCTGTATATCTTGGCCTACATATATTTTTACAGCACTGTAGTTCAAAATAATCAGCAGACCTATGAATTTTCTCTCATTTTATTCTCTTATTTTCTTCTATTTTTTATACCAAATCAGTTTTAATTCATTCCTTTCATTATTTTGTTAAATAAATTTGATTTGTTAATGTTTCTGAATTAGTTCTTCATTAATTGTGCTACCTCTTTCATCTTGACACTCTCTTTCGATAACTGATTGTCTTTCTTCATCAACACTTGTTGTTTCTTAATTATTTCTATATTTCTAGTAATTATTTGATTGGATTTATATTGATTTCAATTGTCTAAAATTTATTCTTACTTATCCTCAATTTTTAATTGTATATTTTTTAATCCTTTCATGATTATGTTTAACATGTCTTATATTCCTTTACTTTTGATCATTACCATCATGTGAAAATAATTTGTTTAAGGTTAAGGGTTAAGAGTAGGGTTTTCTAGACCTAATGAATCCATGAATTGAACCTTGTTAACCCTATGTCTAGTGATTAGGTAAAAAATAATTTTTCATCACATTCTCTTACAAAGCCTTGACCATGGTGGTGTAATTTATTAAAACCAGCCTAGTTGGAGTTGAGCAGGCTATGTCCATTTTCCTATTAAACTTTATGCATAGAAGATAAGTGTAATGCACCAAGTTTTTTAGTTATACCCAGACCAAGGTATAGTTTCAGCATAGTTAGATCCAATTGGTTTGACCAAAACCAATTGGGGACCATTTCACCGCTTCACAGCCTAAGTTGTAAGAGTATTCTAATCTAGATTCAGGATTGTATTCTTCCAAGAGCCCTATAATTAACCCTCATCCCTTATTAGTTATTTGAATTAAATCCTAACTATCTAGTTTTATAAAAAATAAATATTAAAGAATGAATGTGAGGAATACTTTAAAAGGGTTATGTTCGAATGGTTTCCTACTTACTATTGATCCCTGTGGGTCCAACCCCACATTTCCTCTTTACTATGCCTTAATAGTAAGTGTAGTTTGGTACTATAAATTTCTAATCTGATCAATGACCATGTGAATTTAAGGACTCATGTGGGCACATAAATATCCATTCAATTCATTGGTTAAATATTAATATCTCATGAGATAATGTGAAAGGGAATGAAGAGAGAACCTAATCTGATATGAGACTCTATCCACTATGAATGAAAAGGGGATGGGGAGTGAACCCAATCCACTATGGGACTCTTTAAATTATCTTATAATGGACTTGGTAGTGAGTCTTGACTAATGAAATTACTTTCTACGGTTTTGATTGTCTAAAACTCCCATAAAATATTATTATGGTTATGATATTCTCTCATGGATCGTGACTGGTTTTTTATGATTTTGTACTCTTATGAATCGTGTATTTTACTGTGAAAAAGTCATATTCCATGACCCATGATTTATAGTCTATAACTTGTTTGGTATGTTTTTGTATGTTATCATAATCCTAACATATGATTATGATTATCATTTTCTCTCTTATGATATTCAATTAATTCCTCTCATGTTTACCCTCAATGATAATCTAAGCTCACCCTTTGTAATGTTTCTATTTTCCCCAAGTTATGAAGAAAGGTATTAAGTAGGATATGTCTAATAATTATATTTTATGAGAATAAATTCATGGGAGATATTTAGTATATTTCATGAAATAATTTTATTATATATATAGTACCAAATTATTTTAAACCTTTATTATTTTATAGCATGAATTATTGTGTAATATATTATGTTTTAATCTAAAATGGTGAAATTTTTATCTACTCTATGCTCGGTTTGCCTCATTTCCACTACCTTGAATGTTTTTGAGTTTTCTTGTGTAGTAGAAGGATGAATTTTTTGGTTAGTAAGTGGAAAATTTTAGCTAAATTTGATATGATCGGTCAAATGGAGAAGTTATGGAGGTTCAATATTTTCATTGTGTTAATCTATGTGTAAACTTCCAATGGATCATGGTTCCTTCTTCTGGTGATTTTATCAGAAGCACAGATCAAATTTTTTCAAAAAAACCAATAAAAATCTTCTCAAATAAAGAGATGATTATGGTATATACTCCTTTAAAGGTACATTAAGAGTGAACTTAAAATTTTGGTGCAAGAGAATGATAATAGGGGGTGGTTATTTACACGTGTGGTGAGGATAATTTCATATAATAAATTACTAATTATTTTATTTATCCATTATATTTAGTGATCCACTACTTCCAATAGTGCCTCATTAACTTCATTAGTGCTCCAATATAATGGTTAGTTCCAAAAATAGTCAAATAGCACTAAATTGGTTGATTTGAGTCATATTTACATATATATGATGTCATATTTGTCATATTTTCCAGTATTTCACTATTTATTACCATTTTTTACTTTTTTTACAAAAATATTATCAAATATAACCCCTTGGATAATTCTGATGTACTAATTACAAATATGTAATCTATTTTATCAAATAAATCCTATAATTAATTACATTTTTTACTTTTATATAGATATGATACACTTAATAAAATTGGGGTACCAAAGTAAACACCCTTTCATTCCTAAAAGAGATTACAATTTAATACTACTTAACCTCTAGATACATAACTACTTATCACACCAACATAATATCTAAAGGTAAGATGTAAAATAGTGTCACTTTCATGGGATGGTTTGAACAACATTAATCTAATAGTGACCTATACAAACTTTAACTTTTGTCATAAACAATTTCGCTCTAATATTAGTTATTGAGGTTCTGATTGGTATTGGGATAGGGAGAACCCTAGTGATACCACTTCATAATATTTAATAAATGAACTTCATAAGGGATTTTTGATGAGAGGCATGTTATAGGGGCCTTGAAAAAAATTATGAACCCAAGAAATATATAATAGTAGTGGGACTCGGGTTGTATCTAGAGAGTAGAATGTTGTGGGAGTGTTCTTCTCTTGTTTAAGGGTTCGGTGTGTGTAAAAATTGTGATTTAATTAGGTTGAATATGAAATTGGATTAGCTATAGAATTAGTTTTAAAAATAGTTCTCTATCTTTGGATGATCCCCTTCCTTACCTGTTAAATCATTATTCCATTTCACTCTCTTGCTCTCTCTCCAATCAAATGAAACCTCAGTTGACTACCCTCACCTGGTTATTTTATCTTGAATGAGGAAATAAAATCATCATGATATCCCTTATTGTTTCTTATATTAGTGATAGGTAAACTTCAATCACCCTAGAATCAAACCAATTCTCATGATCATAATTAGTGAAGAGAACCTAAGTAGCTTGTATGTACAATCTGAGAGTGATAGAATAATAAATTAAATGCAAAGATTAATGAAAATATTCTATTGTATATGAAAATTAGAACTTCTATAGAGATTATAAAAAGATAATAATAAATTATAATTTTAATTAATCAATAGGTTAATGGGATTCACCTAGGATCAACCACTAATGTCCTAGTGTTCCATACTCAGATTCATTATAGAATAATAGAAAGAAATAAAGAAATATAGTAACTCAAATTGATCAAATAGTCACATAAGTATCCTCCTATTATGAGCGAACAATCTTCCATTTATAATATAATCGGAATCATCATACTCACTTAAGTAGCTCCAGACTCCTTGTGTGTAGTACAAGCCTCCTCTTCCTTCAATAAATTCATCAAATGTGGTACCTAATCCCTTCTTCTCTAATTTTTGATATGTTTATAGATTGAGGGTCATGATTGAGGCAGCAAGGCATCTTGAATCTTCTATATTATTCATTATATTCATCATTTTTTTCACACCACATGGTTTATTGAGATATTCCTCGAAATTTTTCCAAACTAGTGGAATTGGGTTTTATTTTGATTTTAGGTTAAATTTTGAAGTTTTGTGAAATTTGGATTTTAATCCCTATAGTTTCTCATACAAATAGATAAGTCTAGGATTGACTGGATAAAGTAAAGTAACATTATATGGGTTTTAATGTGTGTTTGATTTAGGGGAATGGTTAGTATTATAGTAAATTTGATCATTACATATGGACAATTCGGAATCATCATGTGGTCACTTCAATACTTGGTGGAATTTCCACTTAAATTTGATCAGATGGCACATTCCATTGTCTTAGCATGGTTGATTGAGGATCAATGTGTGAGAGCTTCAATACTTTTCAAATTTTTAATGCATGGTTAGTTTAGTTCTTCTTATAGTAGCTTCAACCCTTATGGTCAGTCTTATTTTCTACTTGCAATCGATCCCCTCAATTGTGAGGCACTTGTAATTACTTCAACTCTTACAGTTGGTTGGTATCAACATGAAGTCACTTTATCCCTTTGTTTAATTTTTACAATAGTCAATATGATAGAACATTCACTCTAGATTTATTCTTTTGGTTGTTTGACTTCAAAGTTTGGTTGAGAGACATGGTCGATCATGTATAAGTTTTAATGTATGGTCAATCAATCCTTTGAAAATTTTAAACTTTGAACCTACACATCAAGAAAATTAAAATAAATTAAGTATTTTTTTAGTTTTTTCTATAATTGAATAAAATAATTAAATTAGATAAAATAGCCTTTAAATAATGGAATTCAATTCTCTACAAAAATGTAAGGCTTACACATTAATCCAAATTTGAATAAAAACAATTAAAAATCATGTTTAAATTCATTTATCATTTAATTATGCATTTCAACAAAATGAAAAATATGAATTATTTTACATAGTTTTATCAGTATTAGGGGTTAATTTTCATTGAAAATCAAATAAATTTTTTGAAAATGTTTCCTCACATCCCCCCCCCCCCCACACACACACACACACGCACACACGCGTGCATGCATACTCACTTACATTATTGCACTCCCAGACAATATAATGAATTCAACCTAAAAAAATGAAGGTCCTACTAGGGTTCAAAGATTCATCCTAGAAAAGAATAAAATAATAAATTCATTTGTTGTTTGAATTATCATACCGCTTATATGAATTAATTTCACTTTCTCAATTCAATTTAAGAAAAAGTTCTATGTCCGTGAGTGAAATAAATAGATTTAAGTGGGAATAAAATTTTAAAAAGTGGCACTTACATTTATCCCTCTATTATAAGTTCATTAAACCAAAGTTATAGTTTCCATTTCCTTGATACAAATAAAATGTTATTTTTATAAGTTAACTTTCCATTATTTATTTAAATTCAATATTCTCATCACCTAAATGAATTAATTTTTGAAAATTAGGAACATTATTGAATTTTATCAGTTATGTCTATAAAAATAACTTAATGTATTTACAAGTGTATTTTATTTACTCACACACCAAGTGCCTAATGTCTTAGAGCTTGATTGTGGGATCCCAATTTCCCATTTTATTCTAGATTCAAAGTACTTATATAAATCTCTTTTGAGTTAGATCCCTAAGGGGTTATTTTTTAAGAAGTCCAATTTACATTGAATTAAGATCAAAATCAAAGTGTCTCTATGTTATAATTGTAATTTCACAAATATATTTTACACACACTCTTATTTCTAGTTTTAAAACCAAATATTCATGAAAATAGTAATCAAATTTACTTAGCAGTCATTTAATTTCAACAATTTCAAATTCAATGAAATACCACCACTCTAGCATGGTATTTTTTCTAGGAAATGAAGCATTTGGTATCAAGTTATCCAATCTAAAAATACTCAAAAAAATATAAAACAAATTATATATACCATGAGGAATATAAAAAATAGATTCTAAACTCATACTATTATTTTTATTTTATTTTTGATCAAAAATAAAGAAAAATATACAACATAAGAATATTTAAATCCTATGATACTTGTCACATACCCCATGTTTATCTCAGATACAATTCTAATAAATTATATCATGCATTATTTAGGAAAAATGGATTTTAAAAAAATATCTAGAATAATGTGAAGGAAATAGACAATCGGGGGTTCATTATTCAACAACAACATGGAGGAGTTTAGAATCCTCCTTTGGTTCTTTCTAGAAATCTTAATGGTAGTATTTTAGTTGTTTTCCATTCACCTTAAATGGATACTTTGACTCAAATTTTTATATCTTAACTACACTAAATGGAAAAGTAGTAGTTACCATGTATGGTCCAATCCACTTAGATTGAAGCTTACAAGGTTTGATATTTATCCTTGAGAAAAACATCAACACTTATCTTTGAATTTAAAGTCTCTTATTGGGATGAATATTTTATGGATATATCTATCCTTCTCCTTGTATAATAGGGTATTCTTATGTTCCTCCCTCCTTATCTCCTCAGGTTCCATCATCTTTAGCTTTCTTTACTCTCCAGTATTTCCAAACTCTAGGTTAACTCTCTTGGTAGTTCAATGGGATTTATATTACATCTCAACTAGAAAATTAAATTATTTTACATACATATATATATATGGGGACATACCTTAATGTGTTCTATATATAGTTTTTACACCCATAATACATCCTCCTATTTCTTACTCTATTCTTTCCCAGTGGGTCGCACTATCTTTTCTAGAATCGTTTTGATTTATCTGTTGGAGACCTCAACCTTCCCATTTTTTGGTGTATGATGGACATTTGATTTCTTATGGTGATCTCCATATCACTTCATAAGGGGTTCTATGTTCTTGTTGGATAAGTGGGTGCCTTGGTCACTGATCATATCTTGAGGCATTCCAAAATAATAATGATAAATTGATTTTAGAAACTTCATCACAACTTTTGAATCATAATTCTAGGTGGAATATACTTAAATACACTTAGAAACATTGTCCAATACTAAGAGTATGTAGTTAAATCCAAATTATACAATAAACGGGACCATAAAATCCAATCCCCATACATCAAATATTTCAAAAAAAATAAAGGTTGTTGGGGAATTTCAAGTCTTTTGAAAATTCCACCAATGAGTTGATAGTTTGTACATGATTTATAGAATTTATGTGAGTCTATAAAAAATTTGGTCCAAAACAAACCATCTTTTAACACCTTATAATTTTTTCTTTGAGGCCCAAAATGTCCTCCACATGTAATTATATAAAAAAATGTAATTGGAGACTTAACCACTTCCTCAGGGATGTATCTCCTAATTACTTAGTCATTATAAATTTTCCAAAAATAAATATCCTCCCATACCTAAAACTATCGTCAAATTTTCAATTTAAAAGTTATATTATTAGTAAAGAATGGGTTCCTTTGATTTAAATATATAATTGAACAAATTATCATACCATGGAAATTTTGTGACTTTGTACAACTAATCACTAGGGAATGATCCATCCAGTCTTGTTTTAGTTGGTGGTTCTACCCTAGAGGTGTGAGGTAATATGCTCATGTTTTCTACCACTGGATTCTTTTATCCCTTACTCACTAACATCATTTTTTATCACCCTTCTTGTTTAGATACCTAAGTACAACATGGTCAGAAAAAAATAGTTATTTTACTTCATAATAGATATATATAAGAATTTTATAAAGTTATAATAATTTATAGAAAATAGTTTTTTAATTTATTTAGGTTGTTTCTATGGTCTAAGAAGTGTAGCCTATCACTTGTGGATTTCTGTTAATTTTATAGGAAATGAAAGCTCCCATAGTTTTGTTTGAGGCATCACACAATATATCAAATGGGTTGTTCTAGTCGGGTGGTCAAATCATAGTGGTTGTAGTTATAATATATTTAATATTATCAAAATATATCTTACATAAATTATTAAATACAAATCAATTTTTTATTTTTTTAAAGTTAGTCTACAGTAAAGAAATTTTACAAAAAAAATAATAAATCTTATGTAAAATATAGCATGGACCAAAAAATATCTAATGTATCTCATGGTGGTTAGGTAAAGTAGTGTATAAATATTTTCAATGTTGGCCTTATCCACATTAATTCCATATTTATAAATTATATAGATTAAACATTTCCCTTCTCCTCCATGAAATTTATTTTTTAAAAGTTTAAAACACATTTTTTATCAATGTGTTTTTTTAAAAAAATTTCTCAACTTTCAAGATAGGTTTCAAAACAAGTTCTATACATCATAAAATTGTCAAATAATACCTATGAGTAACTCTCAATAAGGTCTAAAAATAGACTTACCATGAATCATTGAAAAGTACCTAGGTAATTGCATAATCCAAAGGGCATACTTAAGTAACCAAACATACCGAAGTGATATATAAATGTGGTATTTTCCTAATCTTTAGAAACTTTTGGGAACCAAAGGGGGTGACTATAAAATAATAAAAAGTCTTAAAAAATATTTCATTTGAATAACTAGTTATCTCTCTAATGATGTATGAAATTACCATAAAGTGTCAATGTGATAAAGAAGATAAATAATAAAATTAAGTGAAAGAATCCAAAAAAATTCTTTGAAATCTATTGATGATGGAGATTCATCTGATAATAAATTTTATATTTAACACTTTACCAACATATTTAAAAAACTTAACAAAAAATAAAACTATCTAACATGATAAAAATAAATATAGAATTAGAGTGATAGAAGTAACATGTTATGAATACAATAAGATGGGATATATTAAACCAGAATTTCCCATCTATAAAATGAATTTTAAAGAAAAGAATAAAGGTAAGAAAACTCTTAAAGTCTCAACTTAGATTTCTAGATATAAGTCCTAGGACTCAACCTCCTCAAGCAACATAGGTGATAAATTCCTCATAAAACATATTGATGGAGGTGATGAGGTTAATTATCCTATTTTTTACTTTCCTTATCATTCAACCTCTTCCTCTCATTCAAACTCTTCTTCTTTCTCTTCTAATCAAAAAAATAAACTTAATAATTTTTTTATAGAACTCGTTTCAAAATGAAAAAATCTTACATAGAAATAAAATCAGGCTATTTATGAAAAAAAAAATACTATTAATGAAAAGGATCTCCTTTCTAAAGAAAATTATGATTTGGTTTCAAAATTTAAAGATCAACATAATGTTGAGAATTTAAAATCCCAAATCCAAGAGCTTAAAAATACTCTTTCTCAATTCTCCCAAGGTGAGCATAATATAAATATAATATTGGGTTCTCAATATAATACCAAAAATAATTCTAGAAATGGTTTTTCAAATTAAAATAATATTTATCATAAATACACTTTTGTAAAGGTATGTTCCCAAAAAAATTATAAATATTTTCAAAAATATGAAAATATTATTTGTGAGTGTGATTGAAAAAATTAAAGATATGGTAAACCTTAATATAATAATATTTTTCTCATATATCCAATATAAAATCATGTTAAAAATAAGTTTGGGTTCTTAAATCCTTATTAACAAACATTTTCAGACCAAAGTTCATATGGGTACCAAAAAGTACAAGAAAATGATATATTTCATCAATATGTCATCAAGATTCATTATCATATCATATGGTGGATTCTTAATAAAAATATTTTTTCAGACTCGTGAATTGATTGGTTTATTATTACCTCTTGAGATCATTGTTAAATGCGCTAATTGAGTAGGAGCCTCACCTTTTCTTTTCCAGAGAGGTTTATACATCAAATTTCATCTCATGGGGGATAGGTTTTTATATGCTTTAAATTTTTATTTACCCTCTTGAAATTAATTTTAAAATATCTTCTCTCTCTCTCATCTATGTCTTATTATTCTTAAAATAGGAGAGGTTATCTTTTTATCTTTTTTATAATTATTTTTATTTTATTTTTCTATTTTTTACATTTTATTTATTTTTTTTCAAATTAATCTTACCTATTTTTAAAATTTATTTTTATTATATTTTTAAAATTTAACTTTATTCTCTTTTTCAATTTTTTTCTTATCTATTTTTTTTAAATTATCTTTTTTAAAAAAAAATTAAAATTTTTTTAAATCTTTTTTAAATATTAAAAATAACTCTTATCCATTTATTTTTAAATTTTTAAAATTATTTTTGAAAAGTTTCTTTGAATATACTTTTAATTTGAGGTGCTAAGTATTTTAAGATTCAATGTTATGTCTATATTCCATCTCATTATCTTTACTTATTTCAACCTTGTACAGTGTATTCATTTTACATGTCTTTTTCTCTAATATTATTTTTATGTTTATGATAATATTTAATGAGGATATAATATTACATGTCACTACTATTTTATATTTTTTATAATTATCTTCTTGTTTTAAATATCCTCTCATTTCTTTTGTTTTATTTTTGATAATCATAAATGGGGATATTTTTTGATTATTTTGGAAAAAAAATACCACAATGGAGGAGATGTTTTTTGTTTTTAAAGAAAATTTTATTGGGGAGAAGATTTTGGGTTAAAGTGGGAGATGTTTTTTAATATATTCTTTTATTTTTATCTCTTAATCATATGGGGTATACTTAATAGATTAATTTTAGTGGATGAAAGTTACATTTTTGAGTTTCTATATCTTTATCTTAATAAAGAAAATTATGGAATTTTATTGAAGTTATATGTTAAAGTTAAATTATTTAAAGTGTATTTAAATATATTTTTAATGTATTATTAGGTTTATTAAAGTAATGGAAATAAGGTTCAAAGATATCTGAATGCTATGGATGAATATTGAAGGGAAAATAATAAAGTTAGTTTGCAGAAGGCAACATTAGCCAGTCAGTGGAAAATATAATAGATCTAGAAGCTCCAAGAGTACATTAGCCAATTGGTAGAAGAGAATCAACCACTTGATGGAAGAAGGTAGATCCAGGTAGCTCCAAAAATATCACTAGCTAGCCAGTGGCATTAGGCAGCTAGTTGGTGAGGTTGATATAGTATTTCATGAATCTTTATTTCAGTGTCCCCAAATCCTAAAAATTATAAAAATTTCCTAGTTCTATTAGAGGATATAAATTGAGGAACTTTGAGGTCTAGAATAAAAATATTCAATTGTAACAAATATTTTATCAAATCAAAGTCATCTTGATGCTGAATCTCTAGTTATATCAAAGAGTCTTCTCAAATATCTAATTCTAAATTATCAATCTTAAATGCTCTCATATCTATCTCTATATCTCTATCCACTAAATTATATTAATCCTTCTTAAGAGATAAGAGAGTGTATTTGTAATGGATTTTCTTTAATAAAATATGTCTCTTCTCATCACCCCTTATATAATGGGTTTCTTGCTACAACTATTGAAAATCAAGGAATATGGGTGCTTACTACCATTTAAGTAAGGGAGGTGGGTTTATTTCTACTTTATCAAAAATTAAGGGATGATGTGGTTTTTTAATATTCATTAAAATCAAGTGAATAAAACAAACCTCTCAACATAAGGGGAGGATATGTAGGGTATCACACCGACCTATTGTCAAACTCCTTTATCAAATATTGTTTTCTCTCTATTTCAATTTACACATTTCATCATCGTATATCAATACATATAATTACATAAATTTGATTCATCTGTTTTCCATTATTCTTACTTAATTAATTTACTTTGATATTAACTTTATGATACTTATCAAATTTATCACTTTATTATTTAATTATATCAAAATGATTTTGTTTTTTATTTTCCATCACACTTTGATTATTTTAATTTTTAAAGGAAATATTCCCCCACCTCTTTCCATCATACTCCGACCAATAGAAAATACCCAAAAAATCCATCTAAGAAATAGTAGTGACCCTTCCCACCAATACTCTCAGACATTTGATCAATAAATGGAATGTTTAAGTAGTATTTTCTTGTCACATGATTCAATATTTTATAATAAATGAAAACACTATGACTATTCTGAATCCTTATGGGAACTAACCCATTATTCTGATTTTATATAATTGTGAATCCATTTTTATTGGGTACAATTTGAATGGGGCTTACCCATTAAGAGTATGAGAAGGGGTATATAATTCCTCCTCCTAAAAGTATCTCAAATTCTTTTTTTATAAATTCTATCAAAGTTTAGTTAAGCCTCCTTTGGGGATAACTCATAGTTTTAGAATAAAGTTTTAACAAAATATGATACAGATAGGTGGTGGGGTTAAACCTTGGGTGTCTTTTTATGAACATCCTATTTTCCTAAAAAAATTAGAATTTATAAAATTTAATACACTTGAGTGGAATTTAAATTTTTTGAAATAATTACTTATAGTTTTTTATGTTCTCTTAGAAAATTATATTTCATATTAGATGGAATAAACTTCAATTCCAATCCATTGGGGTTTTTAATGATGTTTTCAAATTAGTGTTATCCATACTTACAACCTACATGAAAGAAAAAAAAATACTAGTGATAGTTTTGAGGATATCACCATATTAACTTTTATCCACAAATAGAAATTTTTATATATTTAACACATTTTCAAAAATAGATTCATCAAAAAAATCAGGTGATTAAAAAAAATTCTTGGTTTAATTATGTCATTAAATTTTTTAATATATTCCTTATAATAACAAGTAAATTCAAAATGGTTCAATGTAAACATAGATTTCTCATTAAGGGGTATTTCATTGAATCAAGAATATTAAAGTTCCATATTTTTTCTCCAAATTTCATTGAATCTGTTCCTTCATTAACATTTATTATGTTTTAGAAGTCTTGAGGAATGGATTACCTATAATAAAAGGGGAGTGAGATTTGTCTATTTCTTTTTCCATGTTCAGAATATAAAAATCAACAGTGAAATAATCCTTTCACACTTACTATAACATCCTATATAACTCTAACTGGGTAGGAAGTGGCTCAGTTAGCAATTTATATAACCAATCAGGTGGTATTTGAGGTCTCTTACCTACAGGGAATAATAGAAAAGGTAAGGAATTACATTAATTTATTCTCTCAAATCGTTAAATTTATTTCGAAAAAGTGAGTTATCTTATGGTTCAAGGGATAGTGTGTCATGATCCGACCCAACTGGGGCTCAAGCCATAACTAACCCAAGACCACCGCCATAGGACAGGGGTGGTGAAAAGAGCTGAAAGTCATATCTTAAATGGGATACCTTCTCTTAGCGTACATGTATGAACACACCCGAACATATCAATGTAGAAGTGTAGAGGAATAATAATAAAAAAATGAAATTGTTAAAATGTAAACCAAGCATGAAAAAACTCTAAGGTGTAAAAGGGTATAATAGTGTAAACTAGAAAGGTAAGGTAAAAATACACACAAAACTAAAAAGTTGTCCCAACCTAACAAAATTGGAAAGTAAAAGTGTTGAGAGATCCTAGATCCTAAACTCTAAGCTCCAACCATTGTGTGCGGTCCAATGAACCAAGTATCCCTATTCTCCTCTGAAGTAATCATCAACCTATCCTTTTTCTGCATAAGAAATGACACATGTGGAAAAATCCCATGTAGGGGTGAGTATATACATACCCAGTAGGATTCCCCAAAAACTAAATGGGAGTAGTGAGAGAAACGATGGGAATATATAGTAAATAACTCAACCCAAAGCAATAGAGTAAACAAGATCCATCGACATGGATATATATATATATATTCTCAAATCAAATAAACCCATATGAGAGAGAAGGGGGTCTCCATCTCATAGCTCGTCCTAGTTAAAGAGTTCCAATAGTTATAGAATTCCATCAATGATTCCAAACATCTCATGCGTCTTTCAAAAAGCAATTGAGTGGAGGCCCACACCTCACCACTGTGTCACACAGTCGAGGGGGAATAATCTAAAAGTAGAGGATCCATGCCCTAGTACATTATGTGGTTCCACTCAATAATTATCCATATAGGACCTTCACCCTGATGCGTAAGGGGGGTTCCACTCTGGTAGTGGACCTACACCCTGGGGCATCCCGTGGGTTTCACTCTAGTTTCACAAGGACCCATACCCTATCTGATAGGGGGTATCACTCGGTAGATAGAGGACCAGTTCCCTGGTTCATTCTAGGGGTTCTAATTTCATGTCACGAGGACCCATGAAATATCTCATAGGGGGTACCACTCGGTAGATAGATAACCCACACCATGTTACATTAGAGGGTTCCACTCTGGAGTCGCGAGGACTCACACCCTATCTGATAGGGGTACCACTCGATAAATAGAGGACCTAATCCCTGGTCCATCAGGGGGGTTCCACTCTAGTGTAATGAGGACTCATGAACTATCCGATAGGGGGTACAACTTGGTAGATAAAAGACCCATTCCCTATTCCATCAGTGGGTTCCACTCTATTTTCTTTGGTGATCCTATATCTAATCATTGTCATCATCATATTTTACCTAAATAATCATCACACCCATAACATCTCACATCACATCTCAAAATCCACTATAAATTCCAACATCATGTTATATGTGAAAAAACACTCAGGATAATCTACTTACAGGAAAACAATATGAGTCCAAATAAAAGAGATACGATAGTTTAAAGTTTCATTAGAATGAAAAAAGGGGTACATGGGATGTGAGGGGAACCACATGGTGTGTGGTCCCACTCCATTTCCTAGCTGTATCCCTAAAGGAACACTGGTCACTTTCTATATAGGGATACACAACATATAGGAGGTTTATCAGTGTTTTCATGCCACTCGTGGTCCTGACCACGTTCTTTGGCCATGTTCGTGTATCCATCCCATGTATGTGTACTTTGGTACATGACGTGTCTCTCCACAAGGGGTTCTGGATGTGTCTTTGGTCATGTATGTATACTTTAGAACACGGTGTGTGCTTGTCCATTCCCATGACCGTGTACTCTCAGAGTACATGCTATGCCCCCAGTACAAGGTTTCATGGTGTGTGGGGCTCCAACATGGCATGTGATACTTAAAATTCCTCAAAACCATATCCACCACAACCAAGGCCCTACATATCATGTGTTCTTCGGAATACATGGAATGTATTTTCATTTTTCACAAAATCTTAGATCCATTCTAAGGATCCAAGATCTACAACCATTTCTTTGGATCTCACCTCTAAGACACCTTCAAATGGTATATATTTCTATGATCATTGTTTCTGTCCATTCAGTGGTTAGAAATTAGCATCCATTCACCACAGTGGTTTTTTACTCAACCCGCACACCTTTATTCATCACCATTCAGTATCAGATTCCAAATCCATAAAAAATATAACCTTTTATGATTCATTCCAAAATTCATCTTTGATCACTAATCCATTCATAGCACATGAAATCGTCCTGAATCTGGGGGTCCGATCCAGATTGGTCCCACCCGATAGTGTTGAATCGTGACATCATGGTCTAACGATGAATAATGTAAATAAAGTATGGGATAAAGGCACAAAAAAAGTTTTAACATTTTTTGTCCGAGATTTCTTGTCCAATTTATACAATTAGGATGATCCGGGTGAGAAAGAGAATGAATAAACAAATTAATGTCAGTGTGTGGGTGCATGCAATTTTCCAAAATTTGAATATATCAAAGAATGAGATTGATCATGCTCAAAAATTTAATCAAATGATTTAGAATACACAAATGACGTTTCCTAACTAGATATTAAATCATTATTTTTCAAATAATGTGTTCTCCGATGATTGATATGATTCATTATATTTTATGTGCTTTGATCTACTTTGATCCAGAGTCTCATCATCATCGGATGTTGATTCACTAACGAAAGGAGGAAGAATGTCTTTGATTATACTAGGTTTTTTGTGGATAACCCTAAGAAAATATCAACAGTAGTGAATTTAAATTAAAAAAGGATTTATTTTAGTTAATTAAAATAAAATAAATTATTTATTTATTTTAACTAAATTTACCCACCAACAGTCGTGACATTTGAATGCCCTACATTGATCTATTTTAGGTCGTTCCAAGGGTAAAAATTTCATTCTAGACTCAACCATGGTCTTAGATTTCTGATACAAGATTCTATTTAATATTTATCCCATTTTCTTTAAGAAACTGTGTGTGCATGATGTAAAATATATTTAATAATTTTATAAACTTAATTCTGGGCACACTGGGCCTTGGAATCGCATATCGTCTTAGCTCTTGGATCTGAATATATATATATATATATATATATATATTCCAAAGTCTTATAAAGAAAAAATGGGGTCTCTGCATCATTCCCTCTTTTAATGTTTTAATCTTTGAAAAGTAAAACTACACAAACAACTCAGGATACTAAGCCTGTATATGGAACTCCCACTCCAGGGAGTTCTCCTACGCATTCTCGTGCTACCACAACACGTGAACCAAGGGGATCTTCCATCCATGAAGGGTCCTCTCCTATTGATTCTCAATTCCCAATGGGTGATCTGAAAAGGTAGCTCCATCCTCGATGTCTATCTCACACCAGTCAATAACATGCATAGGGTTATGCACATATCTCCTCAGCTGTGACATGTAGAAGAATTTTTTCCCCACTCCAGTTGTAGGGGTGGGGTGAGGTGACAAGTAACCTCACCAACCCTCTGCATGATCTCAAATGGCATGATGAACCTTGGGGATAACTTTCCTCCCCATAAGAATCTATGAAATCCTCATCATGGGGAGACTCTCAATAAAATTTGGTCTTCCTACTCGAACTACAAGGGCCTATGACGTCAATTTGTGTAAGATTTCTGCCTTCTCTGGGTTATCCTCATCTTCTCATGGATGACCTAGACCTTCTCTGGAATCTCTTACGCTAACTATGAACCCATAAGATAAGCCTCTGTGATCTATTTCCATTACTAGGGTGACTTATAGGGTCTCCTATATAGGTCCTCAAAAGGTGTCATGTCGATAGTGTAGGTTTCGGGTGCAGTGGAAGCTTGTGATGGGTGTTTTCCAACATTGGTTTTTGTCATGATCGATGATCAATACAAGATCTATATGATGTTTAATCATCATGATCAATGTAATTGAATCAAATATAGACAACATCAATCATTCTATAACTAGAGAGAGGAGATCAACACATATTGTTTATAATTAATTTAATTAGAAAAAGAATTACCTATAAGGAATTATTTCTTTGTTTTTGAATCTGGTGATAGATATGTGGTACATCATCATTGCATTATAGAAACCAAGTGTATATTTCCTCTAATGGTGATCCACACATGTTCCAAGAATCTCAAAAAATCGTCAAAGGAGTCTACAGGTGCTAGTAAGGAAGATCCTTCTGCTTATGCCGTCTGCCTTGATCACCTCGAAAATTGCTTACAAAGCCTTCTCCTTGATCTGGTGGAGGAGTATTTCTCACCATTAATGGGAGATTTCATGGATAAGGGATATCTCTAGGCTTGAGATTATCCTCCAAGATTCGTTGTGCACAACTGAATTATCTCTTGAGAAAATATCATAATTGGGTATTTATATTTCTAGGGTTAAAATAAAATAATTGAACAAATTCCCTTAATTATTTATTTAATCCTAGAAAAATACCATATCAAATAATAATAGTAATATTTTTTTTCTCGACATCCGCTTAACTTGTAAATTACAATTAAATATTATTTAATTAAATAATATTCATTATTTATTATTTCTTACTGAACCATTAAACTCAGTCTGACATTCCTCTACAATATTTATCACACCTTTAATAATGTCAATTTATTTATTAAATAAATATCACTGCATTATTCTCCAATAAATAAATAAATATTATATTCACTAAATAGGAAATAAATATTTAATCAATATTTTTCTCACAATATATTCTCTCGAATAACTAGTGATGGAATAAATGAGATCAATCATACATGAATAATTATTAATCAATTTGTGAGTATAATATTTATTCAACCTTTTAAATAATAAATAATAATATATTATTTAACTTAGATTCTAGATACACTTAGTGTGTGACCCTCTAGGCCTATTTCTCAGTGGAATTAGGTGAAGCAGCCTAAAATCTAAGATTGGAAACTAGAAACACACCAAGGAACCCGTAGAGAAAGAATTTAATTCATCAATAACATGTCACCTCATACGAATGCTTATCGTATAATATAATCCCTTTATCACAATATCTCTAATCGATTAGGTTGCATGTCTGTGCCTTCAACCTATGTGCTCGATATCTCTTTATTTGACTTTCTGGAAATATAACTTGTATATAAAACATTGTGTCCATGGATTTATTTAGGCTATATCATTTCCATAAAATGTCTTTAGATATTAACTTTCTTCAATGAACATAAGGGATAAATCCTTTCTCACGTTATTCATTAATGCAATATTACTCATGACACACCCAATGTATCCTACCTCTCTGTGAACATATTTTTTCATGGTTTTCATCAATACATCTAAGTGAGAAACTCATAATACTCATTGGTAATAATATTAAAGTATAAGGACCAATACACATGTCCAAATATAGGAACATCCAATGACACATATAAATGTGGGTTTCCAACTAGCTGGTCTCGTTCTCATAATATCCTACTAGATATTACCATTGATGTACACCATGAGAAGGTGCCTCGAAGTTCTATGTGTATCCACCCCTGATATCCAGTATCATTTTTATCCCTTAAATGATATCATACAGCTATATAACATATATACAAGAATAGTGTCATAGCACTTCCAGGTTCCCATTATAGCAAGGAATTGTGTGACCTTTTAGTGTGACAGCTACTCTTAGGACATTATCACATACTATGTCACACAGAAGAATAATCATGAATTGATATGTATTTTATTAATATTCAAAACTATGAATACATTTTTATCATAAAGTATAAAGAATATGGTTCTAGGGTACCAACTCCAACAGACTCTCACATGCACTAGAGCCAACTAATAACAACCTTCAGTCCAATAGCTCTCATATGATATTAATGATTCTGTTGAGATAGGCCTTTAGTCAAGGGGTCCACCATGTTCTCTTCCATGGGTACTCTTCTTACTGAAACTTCACCCCTCTCATAGAAATTCATCAAGAGGTGATACTTATAAAGTATATGATTTGTCAGTTGGTGTGACCTTGGCTATTATTCAAGATCCACTACTATAGTATTATCATAATACAATGTGATAGGGTATTTACTCTTAGGTTCCATATCAATATCTTGGAAAAATTTTTGAATCCAAATGGATTCCTTGGATGAATCATAAGCCTCTATATCCTCGGAATCCACTATAGAATCAGTGAAAACCGGATTCTTTGAACTCTTCCATCTCATAGCTACTCCATTGAGACACAAAACATATCATGGTTGAAACTTTAGATCATTCTAAACTATCTAAAAACCAGTATTAGTATAACCCATGATGACCAGCTCCGCATCTCCTCCATACATGCAAAGACCTGGAATTTTCCATATAATTTTTTTTATTATATGGAATTATTATGAATCCGTGAAAATTGAAAGCATGTGATTCAGAGGCCTGGTGTGCCCGGAATGAATTTCTGAACTTTTTTTCAGGTACGTTTAGTAAACACGCGAGCGAAATTTTGTAACTTTTGAACCGGTGCTCAGAATTGGAATCTGATGACACCATTGAACTCACAACGCCGATATCCGCTTAAGAAGACCTTCACCTCGACCACAGTAGGTCGGGGGTGGAAGTTGGTTTTCTGGTTTTTCATGGGAGAGTTGAAAAAACTAATAAAAATAAAACAATTAACTTTTATTTTTATTTAACTGAAACCTCCCATTTGAAACTTGGTGGTGGGGACCACCCAAACTCCTTTTTAATGTGAGTTTAAATCTTAGAATTCTCCCAATTAATGTGCCAACATTAATTGAATTAATTAAATTAACTCAATTAAAGTTGGATCCTCACCTCTTGTGGTGGGGGATCATTGACCAAGTGAAGAATTGGGAGAACCTTTGGGAGATAATCCTCTAACAAAGAATGAACCTCCGACGAAGAAAACTCATGAGCTCGGATCGGGAGCGTGTTGTGGGAGTAACGAATATGGGCATCTTCATCGTCTTCGTATTCTTCCTCAATCCATCTTCAACGATCAAGGTAGGGGGTTTATTTTGAGATATGATAATTATCTTTTTGTTTATTATTCATATCCTCGATTCTCAACGACGATGGCCAAATAAACACGGCCATTGATCCACCAAAATACCTTGATCTTAATATTTGTTCTTCACACATTCTTCGTGCGTTCTTCAATGCCAAATATTTAAGCGCGCTAAAAACACAATGTTTTGTTGAGCACGACATATGAACGTGGAGATCATGACCTGAGGATCACGAATATGCAGTCGCCATATTTTTTGGGCTTAGAACGAAGGTAAGGTGAACCACGGAAGAGGAGGGCAGCCGGAAACCAGTTGGTCGTGGTTCAAGCAGGCGGCGGAGGAGGATGGTGGCTGGCACGCCGGCCTGCCACGTGGAACCAGGGTGGCGCACATCCACACCATAGGTAGCGGTGGAGGTCACAGCCCATCAGCCGCAACGGAGAAGGGAACGGCGGCCGGCACGCCGGTCGATCGTGTGGCGAAGCAGCAGCGCGCGTCTGTGCTGCCGGAGCTGGAGATCATGGCTGCTTGGCCGCGACGGAGGTCGAGGGGTTGATCAGCATCCGGCCGACTGCGGTGAACGGTGGAATCATCGCGCTGGTGGGAGGAGAGCCAACTACAACCCCGCCCAACCGCGTCACGCTGAGTGGGACTGCTCCGGCAGGTCCCGTGCGCCAGCAGGTGCCATCCAAATGGTCCACGGACCGTTCGGAATACCCCCCCCCCCAAGTAGTGTATAGGGCGGGCCCCACCACGGCAGACCACACCAGCCGAGTAGTCCGGGCCAGTCCGCGGCCCAGCGGGCCAGACCCGTATCGGTTCGGGTCGGCCCAGGCCGGTTCGGACTGGACCTTGATATGCCTTTGTGGCCACATCATGAGAATCGAGCATCCGTTTGACAAACCGTCTATGGTACCAGAATCCTTATATTGAGACAGTCCTTTTTGGTATACTCTACTTGAGTTTTGGATAAAGTTGGAGTATGGCCGGGTTGGATCGAACCTGAATCCAACTGGGCCCTCTGAATTAAAAGTTTAATAACTTAGAGACCGGGTGTCCGATTGATGCACTGTCAGTTGTGTTGGGTCCCTTATGTCGTGACGGACCTTTGGGATACTTCTTCATGGGAATTAATGATATTGAAAGTATTTACCGATGGCTTGAGGGGAGGAACCTCCCGAAATCAAGCATGCTTAGTGAGGTAACCCTGTGGCTAGCTGTACTTGAGGAGTATTCAAATCCCATGTGGGTCATCTTCAGATCCTTTGTGGGTCAGAGATTAGTGATCCTATGTGGGTCATCACATATCGATCCTGTGTGGGTCATCTACAGATCATATGTGGGTCATCATTAGATCATGTGTGGGTCATCTTCAATCCTGTGTGGTTCAACAGCAGAGATTCTTGACGAAGTAATATGATCTATAAATACGACTAATCATCTATACTTATGTAATTAAGTTATACCTGGTGTGATCTTAGTCTTTACCTTTGTGGTATTCTTCTGTGTGGCTTAACTTTTTCGTACTTACCTTCGTGGTGATACCTTAGTGGTATTCTTCTGTGTGGCGTACCTTTTTGGTACTTACCTTTGTGGTGATACCTCTGTGGTATTCTTCTATGTGGTTTTACCTTTGTAGTACATACCTTTGTGGTGTTACCTTCATGGTATTCTTTCCTTCGTGGAACAGTTGGGATTTTGGATTAAGATTTGGGCTATGTGTTTCCTCTTGAATGAGATGGGTATACCTGATAACTTAGGTATATGTATGGTCATATAACTAAGTAGGTTTGACTATTATTTTCGTGCTTGGTGATTTTGGTATTACTCTGTTGTTTATCCTTTGTGGATTCTAAGAGACCTTTGGGGGTCTCGGGGTCCCTACTGAGTATCGTTATACTCACCCCTGCATGGGCTTCACCCGCACCTTGTTGTGTCTTGTGTAGATGACAGACAACGCTGACTGAGGATGAGGTTACTAGGACTGGAGGATACTCAGAGGTGGACATTAGACGAGACGATCCGTAGAGACGGCCGTACGAGAGCTATAACTACCCTTCAGGTAGGATCCTTGGCGGGTGTTCACAGGAGCAGTTTTTAGTTTTACTTGTACTTTCCAGTTGGGATTGTATTTTAGCCCCCTTTACTTACTGCACACACTCTTTTTACTATAGAGTTTACTTTGTGCTTGTACCTTGTTGTGTGCTTGGTTTTGTGGGTTTACAGGTTATAAAGGCAATTCTTCCCGGTTTTAGGGATATGTATTTCAGGCTCTAGTCGCCAGCCCCTGGACAATGGAAGGCGGGCTTGGGTTAGTCATGGCACAGGCCCCAGGGGACGGGTCATGAAAAATTGGTATCAGAGGGGTCAGTTCTACCGAAGAACTTAGACTCGGATCTTTTAATCATTTATAGTATTAAGTGTTATGAGTGTGGTTATCAGTTTGGGGAATCCAATGTTGGTGCGATGGCCGACGTATCCATACACTAGGACCCTGACTTCTGATTTCTGACTCAGTGCACAAAAACATTGATTGAATGGGTGTTTTTGAAAAGTTTTCTTTGTGATCACTTTGAGTCTGCTCACCAGGTATAACTTATTGACCCTGGCACACCTGTTTCTTTCTAAGATGCCTCCATGAAGACAGCCATCCAAGGTTCCAGGTAGAGTACGTGATGACAGCCCACCGATCGATGAGGCTTTAGTTCAGGGCCCCCTTTCGGCAGTTGTACCATCAGGTGGTGTACCAGTATCACCACTACCCATTGGGAAGCCAATGCCACCATCCCCATTAGGAGAGGGTGTACACATATTGATCATGTTGCATGAGTTTCAGCACCAGAGTCCATCGAGGTTCTGAGGAGAGACAGATCCACATGCGGCTAAGGACTGGCTGAAGGCAATGGTTAGAGTTTTTCGACTAGTAGGGACATCAGCTGATCTCATGGTGATCCTTTCTGCCAGTCTTCTTCAGGCAGCAGTGGGCAGATGGTGGAGCTTGATGCTCTAGGTTCACGACGATTTCACTCTCATCTGGGCGGACTTTGAGAGCCTTTTCAGGGTAGAGTTTGTCCTAGCGACCTTACGCTCTATACGTATACATGAGATTATCCACTTGTAGTGGGGTAGCATGACCGTGGATCCGTATTCAGTGAGGTTCACCGACCTTTCATGCTACTCTACTGACATGGTGTGGGACCCTTTCTTCAGGGAACGGACCATCGAGAAAGAGCTCAGATGAGAGATTAGAGCTTCAATGATCTCTCTCATCATCCTAACGCAGACAGGGGTGTTAGAGAGATCACTCTTAGTGGAGAGCTTGCTTGCTGAGCAGTCACCAGCGGCGAGACCCACCATCGGATGTCACGAGCAGATTCATCTATAGCTGGAAGTAGACAGATGACGTAGAGGTCCAAGAGGACCATACTTATAGGTGGATGACCGTAGGATACAGGGTTTGTTGTGTGGGGCTCTCGAGATAGAGCTGGACAGGTGAGGAGCAGGCAGTGTTACTCGTGCGGTGGGCAGGGTCACATGGCTCACGACTGCCTGAACTGCCGTATAGATGACCAACAGATGGTCGAAGGACTGTCTGGGCAGAGGCAAAGATTCGATCGAGGAGGTCCACAGGAAGGAGGCAGATGTGGCAGAGGAGCTGGCCATGCAGCAGGCGGTGGGCGGTGATTTGAGGTTCTACCGCCACCACCTCCAGGTGGTCCACCCCGACCATAGGGAGCAGGTGGATAGGGACGAGCTCAGCTCCAGGCAGCTGAGGCCTATGACCATAGTGCTCCAGAGATGATTCAAGGTATGATCTGTGTCTACTCCACCTTAGCTTTAGTACTTATAGACACAGGTTCAAGTCACTCTTTTATTGCCACTGCCCTCGTTTGAAGCTCAAAGATTCTGGTGGAGTCATTGTCTCGATCCTTATGGCTCGAGACTCCTACATGAGAGGATTAAATGATTATACATTGGTTCCAGTAATGTGAGATTACTCTAGGAGGTGAGAGCTTTAGCTGGGAACTTCTAGTAGCGGCGTTGAGGTTTTACGATGTCATATTGGTTATGGACTGGTTA
Source organism: Viscum album (assembly GCA_963277665.1). NCBI lineage: Eukaryota > Viridiplantae > Streptophyta > Magnoliopsida > Santalales > Viscaceae > Viscum > Viscum album. The sequence goes on from OY728163.1 coordinate 131,950,172, forward strand.
TCTACAGTCCATGCTCAAATTGACTGTATTAGGCACAAAGTGTGGTGCATCGACGAGAATGGGACCAGGTTTTCCTTTACCGGTGATAAAGGAACCTTTCCAGTGCAAGATGGACTTACCCGGAGGAGGGTGTATCCGATCACACATCAGTTGGCTAGCCTTACCCTCGGAGCAGTTGATGTTGAGAGTCTGAGCTATTCTGTAGTGGTGGACCAGTACGCTGATGTTTTCTATGATGATGTTTCGGGTCTACCTCTTTGTAGAGAGGAGGACTTTTACATTGACTTATACCCTGGGATGGAATTGATATCTACACCAGCATATTGGGTGGCTCCTGCGGAGCTTTGAGAGCTGCGAGTACAGCTGGAGGACTTGTAGAGCAAGGGATTCATTAGGCCCGGTGTTTCTCCTTGGGAAACCCTAATTTTGTTCGTTAAGAAGGTGAATGGGAGTTTGAGACTCTTTTTGGATTATCAGTTCCTGAACCAAGTGACCATGAAGAACAAGTACCCACTCCCAAGGATTGACGATCTCTTTGATCAGCTAAAGGGAGCATGATGGTTTTCGAAGATAGACCTCAGATTTGGATATCACCAGCTCAGGGTATGAGATGGGGATGCTTAGAATACGGCCTTCAGATGTTGTTATGGACACTATGAGTTCTTGGTTATGCCATTCGGTGTGACCAACACCCCAGTAGTGTTCATGGGACTCATGAACAGGATCTTACAGTCATGTCTTGATCGCTTTGTAGTAGTCTTCATCGACAACATCTTGATATACTCAGCTTTGGAGGAGGAGTATGCCTATCATCTGCAGATAGTTCTGGACACACTCTGAGAGCACCATCTTTATGGTAATCTCTCAAAGTGCCAGTTTTGGATTCGAGAGGTTCACTTTCTAGGACATGTCTTCTCGGAGGTTGGATTTGTGGTGTATCTAGAAATAATTTGAGGTTGTGCTTTCTTGGGAGCCGCCCAGGAGTGTGATGGAGGTGAGAAGTTTTTTGGGTTTGGCTGGTTACTACTGGAGGTTTGTGCATGAATTTTCCAGAGTTGCAGCACCCTTATCAGCATTGAAAAAGAAGGGGAAACCCTTCATGTGATCAGAGAGATGCTAGCAGAGTTTCCAGGAGCTGAGGTAGAGACTGAAAAGTGTCCCCATCTTGAGGTTACTAGAGGAGGGCATTGGGTACGTAGTCTACTGCGACGCATCAGGGACCAGTCTAGGATGTGTCCTGATGCAGGCATGAGCAGTGATTGTGTACGGTTCTCAACAGCTGAGACATCATGAGAGTAACTATGCTACCCATGATTTGGAGTTAGTAGCTGTGGTCTTTTCCTTGAATATGTGGTGACATTACTTGATGGGTGAACGTTTTACAGTCTAGTATAATCACAAGAGTCTCAGGTATATCTTCTCTCATAAGTACCTAAACCTGAGACAGTGGAATTGGCTTGAGTTCCTCCAATACTATGACTTAGAGATAGTCTATACTCCTGGGAAGGGGAACGTAGTAGCAGATTTACTCAGAAGGAGATCTGGTATACAGTTGTTGGGTGAGGCGATGGAGCAGATATCCACTTTGAAGATATCCTATGTGGATCGAGATGGAGAAGCTTATCTTTAGTATATAACAGTCACTCCCCCACTCCTTCAGCGAGTCAGGGAGATGAAGCTTGGGGACACTGACTGTGAGGCTTGATGTGCTCATATATCTATAGGATAGGCACCTGATGGATTTTCTGAAGGTGGGGAGCATTTTATCCTCTTCAGAGGGCATACTATGGTACCAGTGGTGCTGCAAGAGGAATTTTTTAGAGAGTTCCATACATCCCCTATAGTGGTATATCCAGGAGTGGAAAAGATGTACCAAGACCTTCGACGTCAATACTGGTGGTCGGGAATGAAGAAAGCAGTGGCAGAGTTTGTCTCTTGGTGCCTCACTTGTCAGCAAGTGAATTCAGAGCATCAAGTTCCATCAGGCTTAGTTCAGCCACTAGAGGTGCCAGAGTGGAAGTGGGATGGAATTTACATGGACTTTGTGACAGGACTTTCATGTACATCCAAGGTACATGATCCCATTTGGGTGATCGTTGACCGACTCACCAAGTCGGCCCACTTCCTACCTATCAAAGAGCAGGGTTCAGTAGAGGGCTTGGGACGCCTCTACGTGTAGGAGATTGTACGAATTCATGGAGTTCCTTCGAATATTTTTTCCGATCGTGATGCACATTTTACTTCCCGACTATGAAAGGGTTGTAGGAGGAATTCGGGACTCAACTTCGGTTGAGAACCGCCTTCCATCGTCAGATGGATGGTCAGACAGAGCAGACCATTCAGACCCTTGAGGACATGTTGTGTGCTTGCATCCTTGATTTAGGCCACATTTGGGAGGATCAATTGCCCTTGGTGGAGTTTTCATACAATAACAGTTATCACTCCACTATCGGTATGGCACCATTCTAGACATTGTACGGACGAACTTGCAGATCACCTCTGTTCTAGATTGACCCAGGGGAGTCAGCACTTATGGGACCAGAGATGGTATGGGCTACCACGGAGAAGGTGCAGGTCATCCAGGAGCGAATGAAGACTGCACAGAGTAGGAAAAATTCTTATGCTGATAGGAGATGGAGACCTCTAGAGTTTGAGGATGGAGACCATGTCTTTCTACGGGTCTCACCTCGACGAGGTTTGCGGAGATTTGGATTGGGTGGAAAATTATCTCCAAGGTTTATCGGACCCATTCAAGTCCTCAGTAGAGTTGGCGAGGTGGGATTCCGCTTATCTCTTCCCCCTCAGTTGCATCGGGTGCACAACATTTCCCGTGTATCCCAGCTGAGGAGATACGTACATGATCCATTGCACATCATTGGTTGGGGAGAACTATACATTGATGATGGGGTGACATTTTCAGAGGTTCTAGTGGAGATTGAGGATCGACATGAGCGGTTCATTTGTGGGTGGTTGATACCTCCGGTGCACATTCGTTGGCAGCATGTGAACCACTAATAGAGCATATGGGATCGGGAGGCTCAAATTCATGCTCAGTACCCCCACTTGTTTCCCTAGTTTGTGTTGTGTATTTCGGAGACGCAAATCCCTGAGGTGGGGAGAATGTAAAGACCTGGAATTTTCCATGTAATTTTTTTATTATATAGAATTATTACGAGTCTGTGAAAATTGAATGTGCGGGATTCTGAGGCCCGGTGTGCCCAGAATGAATTTCTGAACGTTTTTTTCAGGTACATTCAGTAAACACACAAGCAGCATTTTGTAACTTTTGAACTAATGCTTGGAATTGGAATCCGAGGACACTGTTGAACTCTTTGTGCCAATATTCTCTTAAGGAGACCTTCACCTTGACCATAGTAGGTTGGGGGTGGAAGTTGGTTTTTTGGTTTTTCGTGGGAGAGTTAAAAAAACTAATAAAAATAAAACAATTAACATTTAATTTTATTTAACTGAAACCTCCCATTTGAAACTTGGTGGTGGGGACCACCCAAACTCCTCTTTTAATGTGAGTTTAACTCTTAGAATTTTCCCAATTAATGTTCCAACATTAATTGAATTAATTAACTTAACTCAATTAAATTTGGATCATCACCTCTCGTGGTGGGGGTCATTGGAAAACTGAAGAATTGGGAGAAACTTTGTGAGGGAATCCTCCAACGAAGAATGAACCTCCAATGAAGACAACACACGAGCTCAGATCAGGAGCATGTTGCGCGAGTGACGAACATCGGCGTCTTCATTGTCTTCATCTTCTTCCTCATTCCATCTCCAATGATTGAGGTAGGGGGGTTATTTTGAGATATGATAATTATCTTTTTGTTGATTATTCATATCCTCGATTCTCAATGACGATGGAAAGAAGAACATGACCATCGATCCGCCAAAATACCTTGATCTTACTATTTGTTCTTCACGCGTTCTTCGTGAATTATTCAATGCCAAATAATTAAGAACATTGAAAACATAATGTTGTGTTGAGCGCAATATATGGACGTGGATATCTCGAACCGAGGATCATGAATATGTGATTGTCATATTTTTCAGGGTTAGAATGAAGTTGCGGTGACCTACGGAAGAGGACGGTGGCCGGCAACCGGTCGGTCGTGGTTCGAGCAGGCAGCAGAGGAGGATGGCATCCGGCACACTGGACAGCCATGTGGAACCGGGGTGGCATGTGTCCACACCGCCTGTATTAGTGGATACCACGGCCCATCGGTTGTGGCGAAGAAGGGGACGGTGGCCGGCACGCCGGCTGACCACGTGGCGAAGCGGTGGTGTGCGTCCGCGCCGCCGGAGCTGGAGACCGCAACTAATTTTCTGCGGTGGAGGTCGGGGGGAGGGGGGTCGGCATCCATATGGTCCTGCGCCGCTAGGAGGAGATCCAAAAGAAGCCTCGGTCGTCGCTTCATGCCGAGCGAGACCACTCTAGCGGGTCCTGTGCACCAGCAGTTGCCATCTGAATGATTCACGGACCGTTTCGAATACCCCCCCCCCCTGGGTAGAGGCTAGGGTGAGCCCCGCCATGGCATACCACACAAGCTGAGCGGGTTGTTCCCCAGCGGTCTGCACCCCTCGGGTCGCGCCCAGCAGGTCGTGCCCAGCACAGGCCGGGCTGTGCCCAGCACAGGTCGGGTTGTGCCCAGCGGGCCGCGCCGTGTGAGAGTTGTACCTACCCTTCAAGTAGGATCCCTGGTGGGTGTTCACAGGAGCTGTTTTCAGTTTTAATTGTACATTCTAGTTGGGCTTGTATTTTGTCCCCCTTCATTACTGTACACAGTATTTTTACTATATAGTTTACTTTGTGCTTGTACCTTGTTGTGTGCTTGGTTTTGTGGGTTTACATTTTATAAAGGCAATGCCTTCCCGGTTTTATGGATATGTCTTTCAGGTGCTAGTCACTAACCCCTGGCCAATGGAAGGCGGGCTTGGGGTAGTCATGGCATAGGCCCCAAGGGATAGGTCATGACCATACACTAAGAACATATCCTTAGTTCTTCTCATATACTTAAGTATATCCTTAACAACAGTCCAATTTTGTTCTCCTATATCTTCTTGATATCTACCTACCATGCTCAATGCATAGGCAACATCAAGTCTAGTACATAACATGGAATACATGATTGATCTTATCACTAAATCATATTTGATATTATTCATTCTTTCTTTCTCATGTTGAGTCTGAGGACACATTATCTTTGAAAGATGTAAACCATGTCACACTGGAACTAGTTCCCTCTTGGATTGTTCCATACTAAATCTATTTATTATCTGGTCAATATATGTACTTTGACTTAGTCCAAGTAGCCTCTTGGATCTATCATGAATGATCTTGATCCCTAGAATATAGGATGCTTCACCCAAGTTCTTTATGGAGAAACACTTGTTTAACTAGTCCTTAACTGAATGTAAGACTGGTATTTCATTTCCAGATAGTGATCGCATTTCCACTAAACCTATTGTAAACACACGAATCACATTCGTTCATAATAAAACCAAATTATTTTATGGATTCATCGAATTGAATGTTCCATGATCTAGATTCTTGCTTCAATCCATAAATAGATCTCTGTAACTTGAAGATCCTTTTAGAATCATCTGGAGTCACAAACCCTTTAGGTTGTTTCATATAGACATCTTCCTAAAGGTTCCCATTAAGTAATTTTGTTTTGAAATACATCTACCAAATATCGTAGTCATGGTAAGTTACTATAGCAAGTATGATTTTGATGGATTTAAACATGGAAACTGGAGAAAAGGTTTGGTCGTAGTTAATTCCTTGAAGTTGTTTAAACCCTTTATCCACTAACCTTGATTTATATGTACTTACTTTACCTTCCATTTATAGTTTCCTCTTGAATACCCATTTGCAAATGATAGTCTTTACATCAACTGGTGCATCAACCAAAACCCAAACTTGGTTTTGATACATGGAATTCATCTTAGAATTCATAGCTTCTAGCTATCTTGTAGCTTCTGATCACTCTACTAACTCCTTATAGAATATAGGTTCATCATTTTCAACCAATAATTATTCACCATCCTTAGTGATCATAAAACCATATCTCTCTAGTTCTCTTACCTCTCTTACGCTCTTACGCAGTACTTGTGTTTCAGGAACTACTTCTTCCACGATGACCTATGGAATCTGTTCCTATACCAACTCTTATATATCTTGAGAATTATTTTCATCAAAGTAAATATTTCCCCCACTATCCTTATTGATGATGTTCTCCCTCTAAAGAAATATGGCTTTTCTAGTGATAGTCACTTTCTTGTCTGAGGGGTTTTATAGGTACTATCTATTTGTTTCCTTAGAATACCCTATAAAGATACACTTCATTTTCTAGGGTGCTAGTTTGTTTCCTAATAAAGCCTTAACAAATTACTCACAACCCCATACATATGTATGTAATAAAATTGGTTTCTTTACAATCCATATCTTGGGGGGAATTCCATTTTCCTCTTTAGTTGGTACTCGGTTTAATGTATATGTTGCAGTATGTAATGCATATCTCCAAAAGGATAATAGAATATTTGCATGACTCTCCGTCGACCTTACCATGTATAACAAGGTATGGTTCCTCCTTTAACTAACACCATTCCACTATGTTGTATAATGTGGAGTAAATTAAGATAGAATCACAAACTTCTGTAGAAATTCTATGAACTCTTGGTTAAGATATTCACCACCTCGATCCGATCGAAGCTTCTTTATCTTATTACCAATGTGATTCTCTACTTCATTTTTGAATTCTTTGAATTTACCAAAGGAATAAGACTTATACCTTATCAATTAGATAGATCCATATCTACTCAAGTCTTCTAAAAAAGTAATGAATTAAGAATATTCACATTTGGATTCTACTAGAAATGGTCCACACACATTAGTATGCACCAATCCTGGAATTTTTGTCGAACTTTCACCATGTCCATAGAATGGTGTTTTGATCATTTTTACTTGTAAAAAATTATGATATATATCAAGTGGTTTAGGCTCATAAGAGTCTAAATAACCATCTTGATATAGCTTTATCAAATGCTTCTCTTTTACATGACCAAGATGGTGATGCCACAACTAGGTGAAATATGATTCATGTGAGCATGATTCATTATCAATTTACAACACTTGGTTTTTATAATTTAATACATAAATACCATTATTTAAATTTTTAATACCATAACATATGTTTTCCTTATAAAAGAAACAAATCTTATTTCCAAATTTGAAAATAAACTATTTGTATCTAAACATGAAACATAAATTATGTTATTGGTAACTGTAGGTACATAATAACAATATCTTAAAACCAAAATCATTCTCTTTGGTAATGAAATTTGGTAGTCACCATTGGCCAGATAAGTCATCCTCACACCATTGGTAGCTCGTAGATCCACCTCTCATATGTAAATATTGCAGAATCTACTTGGTTCCTACATTTGGATACAAATGTGAGAACCAAAAGTTGTATCTAATACCTAATGTGTAGAAATGTAAAGATCTCACTTGATAATATACACACCATTAGATTCCCCTTGACTCTGGGTGCAGTTCCTCTTCCAATGGTCGGGATTTCCACACGCAAAACATACTGCTTCCTTTCCCTTTCCCTATCTCTAGATCTTCTTATTCCTAGTAGGATGGTGCTCAGGAGCTTTAGACTATTTATAAGTCTTGGGACCCTTTTCCTTGTTTGTTATTTTCTTGTTCACCATAAGAACTGTAGGTTTATTACACCCCATGTTCTTATCCACTTGGAAAATCAAGGTCAAATGTTTTGAAAGACTCTTCTCATTATTGCTCATATTATAATTCACAATAAATCTAGAGAAGGTCTTGGGAAGTGATGAAATTATGAGATCTATATGCAACTAATCTGGAAATTTAATACCTAAGATGTCTAAGTGTTCAATGTTGCTGATAATATTGAATACATGAGGCCCAAACGATATAGACTCTCTAACATTAGTTGTGAACAAAGCATTGTATATCTCATACCTCTCTTATCTCACCATCTCTTGATAGAGATCCTGAAGGTGAGACATCATTCTATAGACATTTATATCCTCATTTTGCTTCAAAATATAATTAGACATGGATGATATCAGGAAGCACTAAACATTTGTAGAATCATTTAGATGTTTCCCATAGAGAGATAGTTCTTCATCACTTGCCTTATTTCCAGGGGCAACTGGTAAAGGTTCTTCCAGCACATACAATTTTCTTTCATGGAGAAGGATGAAATGTAGGTATCTTTTCCACTCTTATAAATTAGTGTCAGTGAGAATTTTTTCATTCTCAATTATGGACCACAATTATATGTTTGATTCTATTTTAATTTTTTTTCTAAAAAATAAGATAAGCATAATTTTAGTATTTTATTTGATAAAATTTAGACAAATAAATAAATATTATATTTATTAATCTCCCTCTATTTTATTGAAACCCAATAGCCCTTACCATTGGATTTATAATATCATGTTTCTTGGATATTATAGTGGAAAGGATCCATATTCCCCTTCTCATTACCCCAAATTTGGTTGGTCAAGCAACTTGAATGGTTTTAGGTAGGAATTCTAAATTCCAACTACATTAACTCACAGTTCCTTGATTTATTGAGTGGACTTCCCAATCTTGAAATCATTAATTTTAGATTTCCTCAAAATTTTCCTCTCAGTTACACCAAGTCCTACTTTGGAAGTCAACCCTTGATGCGAACCAAGTTAAGTTGACCCAAAACCTCATGTTAGAATTCCTTAATAATTGAAAGCACCCAAACTTTGGTTGGTCAAGAACTTTGAACTATGGTTCAATTCTAACCGAAGTAATGGAAGGTTATACCAACTTAATATTTTATTGAGGGATTTTATCCTTTTATTCATAAATTTTCAATTATTATCTTTATCACATGCTTTTTAATATTAAGTGAGATAACTTAAGTGACTAACCATGTCTTATATAATATTTATACATAAGTGTTTTTATTTTACTTACATCTTTCATGCTTGTTAATTCATTAATTATGTGATCATGACAAAACAACCATAATGAAATAACTATAAAACTTTATAGAAATAAAATAAAGGGTATGATTATAAGCTTATAATAATGGCTAGTTTATCTAGCGGTTGACAAACTAACCATTAACCTAGGGGATAAACACATTGAAACAATTGAGGTTCGTGTTTATAGCTTTACACTTGTCCACCTTTTTATCGCCTTGGATTGGTTTCTCCTCGGCTCCAAACTTGAACTGCCTCCACTTGCTTGAGATCTTCATCCATTATATATGCATTTTACTCACACACATGTGAGGGGAAAAGGGGGTTTGCATAAAAGAAACCATGGGCACGTAGTCTTTACATAATAATGAGTAAAGAAGACACATAGGAAAACAATTTAATTTAATAATAAATTAAATGAAACCAATCTCATACAAAAGGTTTGGTCTAGCTCATTATCATCCACATGCATGCAATGAATTACACATTTAATAAAACTATCATTTAATTATTAATCATTATTATTTAAGATAAAACACGCTTGAATCGATTAATTATTATCTTTAATTAATCAATCCTTTTATCTTAATTATTATCCAAATTTACTTGAGATTATCATCCATTATAATTTTAAAAAAATTAAATAAATTAATTTAAAATTAAATATGTACATAAATGTACCTTGAAGGAAGCATGATGAATAACCATCCGATTCTTCCCAAAATGTATTATTATTTTGTATACGGTTTTACTCTTGTGACATATGGCATACATGACTTTTCACATACTTTAAAAACATGAATTCATGGATGATTACATGAATTACATGATTTTTTGGTCACGTGTTATGATTAAATGAACATAGAGTAACAGCTTGTAGTACAACTCATACATGATATGTAGATCTAAACATTACACATATATTAATTAAAAATTTAATATTTGTGTATATTAAAATATATCACATGGTGTGTCTTGTTTTTATGATCACACGCAAGTACATGTCTTAAGGATTACATAGTAAAATAAATAAATTTTAAATCTGTGTAACTTGGTATAATTACACGGTGTGCAGATCTAATCTACATGACATGTACACCTATCATCATCTATCTGAGATACATGCCTAGGGACTCGGCATGTAAAATGTACCTCGGAAAATTTGGAGTACACGGCGTGTCCAATGGGCCACACGTTGTGTTAACTCTGTGTTTCATGGTCACTAGTCAAGTAGTCCATGTATGGAATACAAGGATCATCTCTGACCCAAAGGGACTACACACCATGTACATGGGCTACACGATAAGTAGGCTAGCTGAGTGTGCACCATTTAATTCTGGTCAACACATAGTGCATCACATGGTGTAATTAATGCAACAGTAAATGCATAATCTTTAATTGTTTTCTCAAACAAATATTGATGCATTGAATATTATTACGTAGTGTGTAACTCCAGTTACACGGTTTGTAGTCTAATTTTTTCCATCCATAAACGTTGGCATCTCTAAATGAGTTTCTCAATTTTATTTTAATCATAAAATTAATCATCTCAATTAGGTCTACTAGAAACGAAGAAGGAAGAAATAGATCTCACAATTCAGATTAAAAGAACGATTGAACTTAAATTGATAAACTAAATTATAAATGTGTAAATAACCAATGATTTTTAAATAATTATAAACAATTATTTTCCCCCTCTAATACAACTTGTAGGTTTCGGGCGCAGCAGAAGCATGTGATGTGCAATGCCTAACATTTCTTTTTTTCATGATCGGTGATCAATTCAAGATCTATACAATGTTTAATCACTGTGATCAATGGAATTGAATCAAATATATAAAAAATTAATCAAAATAGAACCATGGATATAGGAGATCAACATATCTTGTTTTTAATTAATTTAATTAGATAAATAATTTCCTCAAAGGAATTCTTTCTTCATTTTTGAATTTGGCGATAGATATGTGGTGTACCATCATTGCATTATAGAAACCAAGTATATATTTCCTCTACTGGTGATCCACATGTGTTCCATGAATCTTCATATGTTGCTGAAGGAGACTCCGGGTGCTAACACGGAAGATCCTTCTGCTTGCATCGTCCACCTTGATCGCCTCAAGAATAACTTCCAAATCGTTCTCCTTGATCTGGTGAAGGAGGATTTTTCACCATTCTTGGGAGAATTCTTGGAGAAGGGAGCTCTCTAGGCTTGAGAGGATCCTCAAAGATTCGTTGAGCACAAATGAGTTGTCTCTTGAGAAAATAACATAATTGGGTATTTATATTGCTAGGGTTAAAAAAAATAATTGCACAAGTGCCCTTAATTATTTATTTAATCCTAGAAAAACACCCATGTCAAATAATAATATTAATATTATTATTTCTCAACAATCACTTAACTTGTGAATTATAATTAAATATTATTCAATTAAATAATATTCAATATTTATTATTTCTCACTAGGCCATTAAACTCAGTCCACCCTTCCTCCATAATATTTATCGCACCATGAATAATGTTTATTTATTTATTAAATAAATATCATTGCGTTATTCTCCAATAAATAAATAAATATTATATTCACTAAACAACAAATAATTATTTATTAAATATTCTTCCCATAATATATTCTCTCGAATAACTATTGATGGAATAAATGTGATCAATAATACATGAAAATTTATCAAACCACGTGTGGGAATAATATTTATTCAACCTTTTAAATAATAAATAATAATATATTATTTAACTGAGATTCTAGATACACTTTATGTGTGACCCTCTTGGTCTCTTTCTAAGTGACATTAGGAGAAGCAGCCTAAATTCCAAGGTTATCATCTAACAACATGCCAAGGCACCTATAGAGAAATAAGTTAATATCTCAACAACATGTCACCTCATATGGAAGCTTACCACATAATATAATCCATTTATCACAATATCTCTAATTGATAAGGTTGCATGTCAATTCCATCAACCTATGTTCTTGATTGTGACAACCAAGTCCTAGTGACAGCACAGACACTCGGCCTTAACATGGTCGCCGGGTCCTGGCATGCCAGGTACCACCAGTTTCCCCACAAAGACATGGTCCCCACCCTGGGGCCCACCCACTTGAATAATGTCTATTTATTTATTAAATAAATATCATTGCATTATTCTCCAAAAAATAAATAAATATTATATTCACTAAACAACAAATAAATATTTATTAAATATTCCACTCACAATATATTATCTCGAATAACTAGTGATGGAATAAATGTGATAAAAAATACATGAATAATTATCAAACCATGTGTGGGAATAATATTTATTCATCCTTTTAAATAATAAATAATAATATATTATTTAACTGAGATTATGGATACGCTTTATGTGTGACCCTCTTGGTCTCTTTCTAAGTGACATTAGGAGAAGAAGCCTAAAGTCCAAGGTTAGCATCTAATAACATTCCAAGGGACATATAGAGAAAGAAGTTAATGCCTCAACAACATGTCACCTCATATGGAATCTTACCATGTAATATAATCCATTTATCACAATGTCTCTAATTGAGAAGGTTGCATGCCAATTCCAGCAACCTATGTTCTCGATTGTAACAACCAGGTCCTGGTGATAGCACAGACACCACGCCTTAACATGGTCGTCAGGTCCTGGCCCGCCAGGTACCACCAGTTGCCCCGCAGACACATGGTCAGCACCCTGGGGCCCACCCACGTGTCTGAACAAGTCATCTGACTAATGACTGTCCCCACATGCCAACACATTTCCTTTCCAGTGTGCTTTGTTCTCACTCACACACACCCTGAAAAACTTCCCATAAGGTCACCCATCCAGATCACTACTCTAGGCCAAGCATGCTTAAATGTGGATTTCTAATTAGATAGGCTCCCGAAAAGGAAGGTGCCCCTTATTGACATGAGTTAGACAGCACAGACACCCCGCCTTAACATTGTCGTCGGGTCCTGGCCCGCCAGGTACCACCAGTTGCCTCGCAGACACATGGTCCCCACCCTAGGGCCCACCCATGTGCCCGAACGGGTCATCTGACTAATGATTGTCCCCACATTCCAACACATGTCCTTTCCGGTGTGCTTTGTTCTCACTCACACACACTCTGGGAAACTTCCCAGACTGTCACCCATCCTGGTCACTACTTTGGGCCAAGCACGCTTAACTATGGGGTTCTAATTAGATAGGCTCCTGAAAAGAAAGGTGGACCTTATTGACATGAGTCATATCATTTAGTCATTTAACCCTTTATCATTTTAGGGTGTTACAATCACCCCCCCCCCCCCCAGAGCACAACGTCCTCATTGTGGACCCTACATCTCAACACAGGTAGTTCACCGCACTTAAGGCTGGGTTCCTCCTCTGATACCAAATGTAACAACTGGGCCCTGGTGATAGCACAACCACCCCGCCTTAACATGGTCGGAGGGTCCTGGCCCACCAGGTACCACAAATTGCCCCACAGACATGTGGTCCCCACCCTAGGGCCCACCCACATGTCTGAATGGGTCATCTGACTAATGATTGTCCCCACATACCAACACATGTCCTTTATAGTATGATTTGTCCTCACTCACACACACCCTGGGAAACTTCCTAGAAGGTCACCCATCCTGATCACTACTCCAGGCCAAGCACGCTTAACTGTGGAGTTTTAATTAGGTAGGCTCCCAAAAAGGAAGGTTCATCTTGTTGACATGAGTCATATCATTTAGTCATTTAACCCTTTATCATTTGAGGGTGTTCCATCGATATCTCTTTCTTTGAATTTTCAGAAATAGAACACCATGGACATGGACTTATTTAGGCTATATCATTTCCATCAAAGGTCCTGAGAAATTAACTTCCATCAATGAATAGAAGGGATAAATCATTTCTCTCATTATTCATTAATATAATATTACTCATGTTACACCCAATGTATCATACCTCACTGTGAACATCTTCCATCACGATTTTCATCAATACATCTAAGTGCATGACTCATAATACTCATTAATAATAATATTAAAGTATAAGGACTAATACACACATCCCTAGATAGTAAAATCCATTGACACATATAAATGTGGGTTTCCTACTGGTAGATCTCATTCTCATAATATCCTACTGGATATTACCAAGGGAGTACACCATGAGAAGGTGCCTTAAAGTCCTATGAGTCTCCACCACTGATATCCTGTATAATTTTTATCCCTTAAATGATATCATCTAGATATAAAACATATATTCAAGAATAGTGTCATGGAACTTTCAGGTTCCCATCATAGCGGGGAACTGTTATGACCTTTAAGTGTGACATCTACTCTTAGTACATTATCACATACAATGTCACAAATAAGAACAATTATGATGTGATAAGTAGTTTATTAATATTCAAAAAAATGAATACATGTTTATCATAAAGTAAAAATAATATAGTTCTAGGGAACCAACTCTAAATGATAGTAGATTGGTAAATATTTTCGTACGCAAACTCTATAAAGGGTAGGTGATCCTCATAAATCTATCCAAAATCTTGAAGAAACTTTTTGATGTTTCTTATTTTTAAAAAAGTTTTTTATTTGATAACAACTAAACATTTTGTAAAAGAATGCTTTTGTTCTTTAGGATCGGACCCAGTCAATCAAAATGAGTTTTTTTAAGAAAGATGGATATTTGAATCTAAAAAAAAGGGGGATAAAAGTTTTTATTATTGAGTAATTTTTTTTCTATACACCAAGTTTCAGAATGATCTGTATTGGATGTAGAAGGTGTAAAGAATGTAGAAGCTGGAAGTTGTGTAAAGTTGTTGATTGGATGCACCATCTATCTTAGATCCATTGGCATAATGTTAGAGATCCATTAGACATAGGTTTTTGAAGAAATTTATTAAATGCTAAGAGAGAAAGTTGTAATGATGTTGAAGAGGATTTTTTAAGAAATTGAAGTTAGGAATTAAAGTTTTTTAATACTTTCTAGGAATAAATCAAATGATACTTTTCTACTCATGGAGTTCTTATAAATCATGATAAAGTCTCATGATAAAATATTTTGAAGAATGGATGTCATTGTAGGTCTCTAAATAGTTTGTATTAGATGCAGAAGTACCATACCTAGAAGTTTGTCAGGAGTCTGAATGTGTAAATATGATGGAGTTATAAAATTTTCAAAAATTTTAAGTGGATTTATCATCAGATGTATAATATCATAATGAGTTTTCCATCACAATGAGAAATATTTTTTAATGAAAAATCAATCAGGCTGAGATGAGGAAGAAATGAAATCAGACAAAGATGAAGAAGATCCATCATACATGCATCAGATGCTTATCCATCAAATTAGAAATAGGCACTGATTCATCAAATGAATGCCTCACACTGATAACACATTAGATGCAGAAAATCAGAGTGATCAGATTTTCTGATTTTGATCCATTAGATAGAGATTGGTTATGAAAGTGTGAAGATTCTAAAAGAGTTTTGTTTAATTAATAATAAACAAAGGAAGTGTTCATATTTGAAATCGAGTGAGTTATGACACTGATAAGTAATATATTGAGGAAGATATCCATATCATAATTATTAGAGGAATATAATTAGATTTTAATGAGCAAAGGAAAGAAAGTTGGATTGTGGTGATCTAATGAACTTCTGTCGTAATGAGTAGTTGGAGTTCTATTGTAATAAAGTTACATAATATTATAGATAAGTAATTTAATAGAACTAAAGATGAGTAAGTTACATTTGACTAAATAAAAGTTAGTATATTTGAAAATACTGATTTTAGAGAAATCTTGAGAATTTTTGAAGCAGTAAAATTTGATGTTTAAATGAGATTGATTTTTAGATATTTGAAATTTGAGTAAGAGGGAAAAAGTTTTTTAGTTTCCCACCTTTTATATTCTGAATTTCCTATAAATATAAGCATATTAATTCATACTTTTCAACTATTTCACTAGAACAAAAAAGGTGGAGTGCTGAAAAATTCTTGTCAAGGATTTTATTTTCATACTGATATCTCATAAGAAGGTATGAAATTTGAAATTTTTTTTTACTAGACTGAGGAAGATCGGGATGAGCATTTAAATAGAGTTTGATCATTTCATATTGATAAAGGGAGTATCATATTAATTTAATTGGACTAATTCAATCGGATTGTGTTTATTAGAGTGAAGTCCATTGGACCCAGGAACTTTTGTGGATCAGATTAAACAAAGCATTCATACTTTTTTTCATCAATTGTTTATAAGAAAAATTTACAAAATGATGAGATTTGGTATAATCATTCATATATGGATATAAAAGGTGTATAATGGGAGTTGAAAATGTTGTATTCAATTCTTATTAATAGTGAATTTTCATAGACCTTGAGAGTGGATATGGAAAAGATGTAGGTTCTCAAACTGAGACTGAAACTTATAAATCTTATGTGCTTTAATTTATTTCCCACTTTTGTATGCATGAGTATTTACTAAAAGATAATAAATAAATTAACTTTAATGGGTTACAAGGTTTAATTTTATAGAAGTATTAAAACTTATAAAAATTTAATAACTGACTCAACTATCCCTTATCAATTGTTATTTGATCCTTTAGAACTTAAAATATAACACACAAGTCATCACCATATCCTCCAACACCTAGATAGTGCACTTGATCAAACTATCCATTTGGGGGTGAAATATTTTACTCATCTTCATCTATATCCCAAATTCCTCTTGCGGGCCTCTCCACAACCATGATGTGAACCATGCATTATAGTTAGATACAATATTTAAGGTCATCCCATGAAGGTGAAAAATCTTCTTTACATATAACTTCCACAAAATCTTTACCAAACATTATTCCCTGATAGCAAGGGAGTGTTCTGAATTTGTGATTCGGTCAACCATCACCCAGATAGCATCATGGACCTTCACTATTCATGGAATACCTATCACAAAGTTCATGAATATGTCATCTCACTTCCACTCGGGGATCTCAAGGGGCCATAACAAACTAGTCAGAACATGGTGCTCAACCTTCACCTACTAATAGGTGAGGTACCAAAAGACAAACTCATCCATATTCCATCACATTCTATACCACCAAAACTATTGTTGAAGTTCTCTATACATCTTCCCCACACCGGGATGTAAAAATAAAGGAGATATGTGTAACTCTCTCATCACATCCTCCCGCATCGTGACTAGGACCACAGTCCATACCTAGAAAAGGATGACATGATTCCCTACTTAAAAATATCTATTTGTTTAATAACCTATAGATATATTGTCATGAAATACCTCACGGTTGATGTTTCTAAACTGGGACTCTCTCACATGCCAAGGAGAAGAGGATTAAACACCATCAATTATAGAAAAGCTACAACCTTCAACTCAACTAGGTTCAACTGTAAGGTATCCAACTTCTTAGAAGCCTTATACACCAAATGAGCTTGGGACTTCCTACTAAGGTCATATTCCACCATATTTCTCATTCCCAAAGTATAAATTATCTCAATTTTGTATTCATGAAGGAACTCCAACTAGAATTATTGTCTCGGATTCAAGTCTCCATGCATGAAGATGTACCTGATACTCTTTTGGCCTGAGTAAACCATAAATCACTCTCCTAGAAGATAGTTCCTCCACATCCTCATATAAAAGACTAATATTGTTAGCTATAGGTTGTGATTTAGGTAGTTATATTCATGGGGTATCAAATACCTTGACCCATATGTGATAATTTCCTAACTCTGCATCAACATGCAGTCAAGCCCAGATCATGATGATAAAATCTTGTCCCATTAGTGCAAAGGAATCCGAATCATCTATGGTGATAGTAAATCTTGGCCCAAAATGTGGATAAACAATATACACCTAATATGACATCATAGGGTTCCATCGTGATGAAAAAAAAGGTCCCACATGAACCTATCTTCACTAAGAGATAGATCTCACTACCAAAATATAGAAGATATAGAATAAATGTTCCTCATAAGAACTTCAAGACAAAGATATTGGGATAATGCCTCAACTAGGAGCTCTATCTCTCACACAAGGAGTAAAGAGATAAAGGAATGACTCGCACCTATGTATACTAATACAGAAGAAAGATTCAAATAAACATATATCATACCTTTGATCATCTCATATGTTGTGGTGTCATAATACTCTATAGCCTATAGTTGTATGTGTCCCTAACCACCAGCTCCCTAAGCCTGATGTGGGCCTCCATGTGGTAGTGGTAGAAAGGTCTTATAGTGTCATCCACTACCCATTAATCCTCCTCCTAAAGCTCAACCTACTCCTCTACAAGCTCTTCCTCCCTAGGGGCCTCCATGGCCTCTCCTAGAAGATCCATGACCATCATGTTTTATCTTATGTGGTAGTTTATCGGCGATCCACTTGCCCTCCTCATCACATCATGTTGGGAAATCACATGTCATGTGACCTTTCCCCTCATAAGCATAGCAATGACCCTCTCTAGGATGTTATGGTCCTCTGTTTTTTCCCTATTCCACATGACCATGTGCCTAAGTTTGATCATGGGGAGATATCCTATGTCGATATCCTATCAAATGGCATCTTCTAGTTGCTGCAGGTGAATCAGTATTGTAACTCCCGGTGCCATCTCCAGCTTCTTAGAGTCCCTCCAAAAGGAATCTATCTGACATCAGTTCCTGCTCCAATACCCTAGCATAGGTTTGAATGCATAAGGTCACCATGCTAGCATGTATCTCTCTGTGGATTCCATGCTCAAACTTCTATGCTCAAAATTATCCATCCTAAATCAAGTCGATAGAGTTCCAAGTAAGGTCTATGAACCTCATGATATAATCATACACTATCATCCCTCCTTGTTGTATCTCTATAAGCTCTTAAATTTGAACTGAGCATAGACGGGAGGGGTAGTACTCCTCATGAAATAGTTTCTGGAAGTCAGTCCATAAGAGTGTTGAGTCATTGTGCATCAAGGTAACAAGACTCCACCAGCACTCAGCTACTATGTGGAAAAGACTAGTTGCTAGAGTAACCACCCAATCCATTGGTGTCTGGATAATATTGAAAACATGGGCCACCAACACTATAAAATCCTCCAATACCTAGGTATTTGTCTCACCATGGTACCTTGGTGGTCTCTAGCATTGGAACTCGCATAGTGCACTAAGCCTGCAAGCATCCTCATCTCATCCTACTGGTATGATCAACTACTCGATAGGTGGGGGTGCTGCTGCCTATACACCTAGAGGAAGGATATCATGGGATAGACCCTAAATTGATGCCTCATCACTCATTGGATCATCATCATGATCATTGAATTGATGTTGTTTCATAGGCATACTAAAAATTTAATCAAGACATACCATGGTCAGATGATCATATATATACAATGGGAAGTTAACTTAAATAGGATAGTCAAAGACTCAATCTTATATGATGCATGTAAAACTGATCCCTACAACCAATATCTTAGTATGATGAGTCAACAATTAATTAGAAAATGTTATAGTGAATGAATACATCATCCACCAATACCATCATTGGGTTTCCTAACCTGAGAGTCGCACTCGAGACACATTGGTGTTATTTCCCTAAATCCCAACCAAATCCTCATTGGGGACTACACCAAACATTATCCCAAGTAATGAAATATTATGATACCAATCTATCATGACCTAACCCAACCATGTATAAAACCACAACTACCCCAATAATACCTCTAAAGACTAGATGGTGGCAATAATAATTGAAAGTAATATTCTAAATGGGATACATTTTCCTAACGTACCTAAGCACACATACCCAACAATATTGATGAAGAATTTTATAGAAATAATAATAAAAATATGAAATAACTAAAATGTAAACCAAGCATACAAAACCTCTAGGGTGTACAAGGGTACGATAGTATAAACTATAAAATAATGGGCAAAATACACGCCGAACCAAAAATATGTCCCACCTGACAAAATTGGAAAGTAAAATTATTGAGAGAGACAATCTATGAATCTCCCAACTCTGTCCAATGTATGTAGTCAAATACACCAAGTATCCCTAATATCCTATTAAGTAATTGTTGACTTTTCTATCATATACATAAGACATGACATGTGTGGGAAAATCCCATGCAGGAGTGAGTATATACATACCTAGAAGGATGCCCTGAAATTTAAAGGGGAAACAGTAAGAGACAAAATAGGAATAGATAGTAAACAACTAAACCCAAATCAAGAGAGTAAAAAGGATCCAATGAAATGGTTACATATATATATATATATACTCAAACCAAAGAAACCCAAACAAGAGATAAGGAGATCTCCATCTCATAATTTGGCCCATGTAAAGAGTTCCAACAGTTTTAAAAGTCCATCAACGATGCCCATCATCTCACATGTATGTCTATAATTAATCGGGTAGAGGCCCACACTTCTCCATTGTGCCACACAGTTGTGGGGACACAATATTCAAGTATATGGTATGTTCCCTAATTCATCAAGGGGATCCACTCAATAATTATCCATTGAGGATCCTCTCCCTAATACATAATGGGGGGTTTCACTCTGTAGGTACAGTACATACACCCCGGTGCATAAGGGTGGTTCCACTCTAGTGTCATGAGGACCTTTAATCTATATAATAGGGGGTACCACTCATTATATAGATAACTCTCATCCTAGTCCATCACGGTGGTTCCACCCTGGTGTTACAAGGACCCTCACCCTATTCGATAGGGGGTACCACTCTGTAGATAGAGGACCTGTGACATGGTCTGTCAAGGGGGTATAATGTGGTGTCATGAGGACTCATTCCCTATCCAGTGGGAAGTACCACTAGGTAGATAGAGGACTCATACCTTGGTCCATAAGGGCATTCCACTCTGGTGTCACAATGACATTCACGCTATCTGATAGGGGGTACCACTCGGTAGATAGAGGACCTGCACCCTAGTTTGTCATGGGGTTCCACCCTAGTGTATTTGGTGATCTTATACCTGATTATTGTCATCATTAGAAGATTCCTAAATAATAATAATTCCCATAACATCTCACATTCCATCTTAAAATCCACTATGGAGGCCACCATCACATTCTATACAGAAAAATACTTAAGATGGGCTACTCACAAGCCAAAATCTAATACCAAACAAAAGAGATATGAGTGGTTTAAGTTTCCTAAAGAGGACAGAAGGGTTACATGGTGTGCGAGGGGACCAACATGAAATTTGGTCCTGCTCCATTGCTTATCTTTGTTCATGAAGGTACATAGCTCGCTTCCCATGCAGGGATACATAGTGTGTAAGAGGTCTACCCAGCGTATCAGAGCCACTCAGAGTCCTTCCTATGATCACTGGATGTGTTCGTGTATCCAACTCATGTTTGTGTACTTTATTACATGATGTTTCTATCCACATGGGGTTCTGCCCATGTCTTCGGATGTGTCTGTATACTTCATCACATGGCATGTTCCTGGATATGCATGTTCCCATGTACTTCTAGAGTACACACTAGGCCACCAGCACATGGTCACATAGTGGGTGGGGCTACCACACGGTGTGTGATACTTATAATTCCGTGAAACCATAGTTGTTGCAGTCAAGTCCTTATACATTTTGTGTTCTTAGTACAACACGGTGTATAGTCATGTTTTTTGTAAAATCTCAAATCCATTCCATGAATCCCAAATCTATGTCTATTTATTTTTATTTCACCTCCAAACCACCCAAAATTGTAGATCTATCTTCGTTCATCATTTATGGCCATCCGGTGGTCGAAAATCAGCATCTATTCACCACAGTGGTTCTTTGATCAACCCATGCACCTTCATTTATCACCATTTGGTATCAGATATCAAATCCATGAAAAAAATCACCTTTTATACCATGATTCATTCTTAAATTTTTCATATACTATTGATCCATTCACTGCACATGAAACAATTATGAATCCAAGTGTCTGATCGGGCTCGTTCCCACCTTGAAATGTCGAATCGTGACCCTGTGGTCCAACGTTGACTAATGTGAAGAAATTTTTAGAGAATGGAACAATTACAAGGGTTTAAATTTTTTTTCCAATTGGTATTGTCTAATGGATACAATTGGGATGATCCATGTGAGAAAACAAATGAATAAACAAATTAATATTAGTACGTGGGTGCATGTAATTGTCTACAGTTAGCGCAGATCAAATAATGTGATTGATCATACTCAAAAATTTAATTAAATGATGTAGAATCCAAAAATGATGAGTCCTACCTATATATTGTATCATTATTCATCAAATAATGTGATCTAAAATGATTTAGAGGAGTCATTTAATTTGTTTCACTTCGATCTGATTTGATTTGGAGTCTCATTATCATAGGATGTTGATTTTCCAATAGAAGGAGAAAGAATGCATCTTGATTCTCCTAGGGTTTATTTAGATAACCCTATGAAAATATTCATAGAGTTGTATTTAAAGGAAAAAAGGAATTATCTTAGTTGATTAAAATAAATAAATTTAATTATTTATTTTAACTGAATGCACCCGCTAATGGTCGTGACGTCTGAATGCCCCACACTGACCTATTTTAGGTTGCGCCTAAGGTAAAAATCTTATTTTCGACTCAACCATCATATCTAATTTATAATATGATATTATATTTAATATTTATCACATTTTCTTTAAGAAACTCTGTGCATGCAATATAAAATATATTTAATATTTTTATAAAATTAATTATAGGAACATCGGGCCTTGTAATCACACGTCGTCTCAGTGCCTATTTCTGAAAATATATATAGAAATATTAAAAAGTCTTATAAAAAACATGGAGTATATATAGTTAATATACCTAGGTCTTGGAATTTCTTAGGTAATTTTGGGTTAACAATTGTGGAGGCATTTCTTCCTAAATTTAAATCTTTATTACCTTAAAATTCCCTCTTCCTGGTATAAAACTCCTTGAGAAATACAACATACATTATTAATTGGTGGATAACCTCCAATAAAGGGATATTGATCTCCACTCTTCTAAATATCTCCAAGATATATTATTGTAATTTTTATTCACTAGTTTTCTTGGGAGATTTTATCCTTATAGGCAAGGGGTTGGGGCTGATATGGGTCTTCCATCTTGGTTTTGCACTTATCCTTCTTCACTGGAACGATCTCTATAGGTACTTATTCTTTTATTTATTTTTCAAGGACAAATTCTTCAGGTTATTTTTTAGGTATAAATTCTTCAGGTTCAGGTTCATTGGTTTATCCACATCCAACCTCACTTGGTGATTCTTCACTAATTTTCAGCTCATTTCCTATCCTTAATGAAATGGAACTATCATTCCCCTTGGATTATGAATTTATTGGGTAGGAAGCTTACCTGAACCTAGATTTTTCAAGTCATTAAGGGTAGACTTAATATATAATATGATCCTTGCAACTCCTCCAGTGATGATTCATGAGAGATGTTAGTGGTTTGTTGAATGGTGTGAGCCTCCATTAATTGTTTTAACGGCTCCTTAATATAGGTTTCTTGATTCTTTCATTATTGGTAACTTTTAAAAGGATTAGAAATCATTATTTAAAAGGGTGGTGGTTGGAAAGATGGTTAAAACCCTACTAGAAAAGGAGTTTGAGTTAATTGGTTCCCATATCTATATTTAATGTTGAAATACTATTTGTATCCTTGATTGTAGATTAGTTGTTATTACATTTAGAACATGGAATCATAGCTTTTAGTTACTTGAACATGAGGGTATCCATCGGTATAGTGGTCTATAGAGAAAGAAAATCTGGAATAATATTGGGGGTGTAGAAAGTGATATTTCATTTACTTTGTTCTAGTTTAATTATCTCACAAAGAAGTCTAGCTCTTAAATATATTTTTCAAGTAAAAGAGAATTAGAACTCTTTACCTCATGTACTCCCCATTTTTTGATTCTTATGCGGAATTACTAAGAATTTTTAGAGATTATATCTATTAACTCTTAGAATTTAGAAGGGTAATTTTTTATCAGTGCTCCTCCAAAGGAATAATTCATTAGGTTATAATCATTGTTCATAAACCATTGGTAAAATAATACTAGGAAATGATGGTCTCCAAAAGGCTGATGTGGATAGGATGTTGTCAATCACTTGAATGTATACTAGAATTCATTGAGAATTTCCATAATTTTGTATTCTATTTCATATATCACATTTTTCAACTAGGTAATTTTTAACGTGAGGAATAATTTCTAGAGGAAATCACTATAAAGTTCATCTTAGGTGAAGACTTCTCTTGGTTGTAGATTATAGATCCACTCCTTGCCCAATTATTAAAGGAAAAATTAGAATACCTTCTAGGTAAAATAATCTTTTGAAAGTCCTCTATGTTTTAATTTACTATAAAAATTACTAAATTATATTAATTTTTAGTTAGGATCCTCTTCTGACAAATCATGAAATTTCGGTAGTAACCCAGTCATTTCAGTTTAAATCTCAAATTCATATTGATTATTTGGCTATTTAAGTGGGTTATAATTATAAATTAGGTGTATGTAACTCTTTAAGGGTATTATTAAGTTATGATAGATATTCATCCATATTTTCACTACCTACAGTGACTCTAATAGAATAAATAGAGTATAATGGATTAGTTTCCAAGGGAATAGTGATATACTCCCTTTCCTCTTATTCGGTGATTTTTAAAGTTCTAATTCTCACCAACATTTTTATTTAATCCTTCGAATCAAAACAAACTAGGTGAGTTGAAATATATTTTATCATGTGTTAATATGATTTTAAGAAAAAATAATAATAACACAACACTAGCCTCACTGGAAATGATGCTAGGTTGATGAGAGGCATGTTGTAGGCACCTCAGAAAATAAATTTATGGACCTAAAAAATATGTAGTAGAAGTGGGACTCATGCTTTCTCCAAATAGAAAATTTTTATGAGTGTTTTATTCTCTTGTTTAGGAGTTTGGTTTGTATGAAAAATGGTGATTGAAGTGGGTTGAATATGTAATTGTATTGGTTTTTATAATTAGTTTTAAAAATATTGGTCTAGCTTCATTTTATCCCCTTCTTTACCTATTAAATCATTATTCTATTTCACTCTCATGATCTCTCTCTAATATGATGAAACCTCAATTGACTATCCTCACATGGTTCTTTTGACTTTAATGAGGAAATTTAATTTTCATTTTATCCCTTATTATTTGGTAGCCTAGTGATTGAACAACTTCAACCACCATAAAATCAACCAATTGCTCATGATAACAAGAAATGAAGAGAATCTAAGTGGCTTGTATGTGAAATATGAGTGTGAGTGAATAAAAAATTAAATTCAAAGAATAATTAAAATATAATATTATTTAATAAAAAAATAACTTATATAGAAATGATTATAATAGAATAATCATTTATAATTTGAATTCATCGATAGGGTGTTATCCTAGGATCAACTACTATTATCCTAGTGTGTTGTCTTCAGAATTATTACTATAGAATAGAAATAAATCAAGAAATGCAATAGCTCTATTTGATTGAATAGTCATGGAAGTAGCCTCTTATTCTGAGTGAAATTTCAACCTTTTATATCATGATTGTAATCCTCATGCTCACTTTAGAAACTCCACACTTCTCATTCATGACACGGACCTCCTCTTCCTTCAAGAAATTCCTCAAATTTAGTGCCCAATTACTATTGTGTATTTCACCCCCTAAGTGGTTTTGAATGATCACAAATACACTTTTTTGTTCATGATAGAAACATGTAATGAATTTTAGTATTTATATTTTAGACAAATTATTATGAAGGTTTTGAACTATACAGAGGCCTCAATAGGAGAAAGAAGGCCATTTTTAGAGGCTTCCACTAGTAGGTTCCACTAACTACCAAGTGTCACCTTGATATATTCAAAATTTATCCATTTTAGGTGGCCCGTATTCTTTAAATTGACTCCAAAAATCTCTATTTTGCAATATTATGTTCTAGAACCCTCAGAGACCCCCCAAAGGCAATAAATGCACACCCCTTGGGTTCTTGGAAGGATATGGTTACTTAGAGAATCATTCTTGAGCTCATTGCACTTCATTTTCTCAATCTCAATCTCCCTTACTCTCTTGTATCTATTTCACCCATTATTTTATGGTTATAATATTACTATGGGAGAGATATTTTGATTCATTGGAATTTACTATATAAAGTATCTTTTTTTTCTTTTGGTTATTTCTTGGTCCTAAATGAAATGGTGGATTTGGTTCTTTATCAGCCTGAAAGGAAAGGGCAATTAGGTTCCTAGCCATAACCATTAAAAGGATAGTTGTGTTTGGGATTTCTTTGTACAACCACTAAAAACCAAGTGTCTTACATCCTATAATAGGTTTCTTACTACAACTTCCAACAATAATGGTTTAGGTTTCTTTTTACAACCATTGAAAAACAAGGTTTGAACCAAATATTTTCAAGGATACTTGAGGGGAGAATACATAGGGAACCCTTTATGATTATTTTCAAATTGCTTTACCATTTTCATGTTCTTAATATTTTAATTTTATATTTTTTGTGCTATAACTCTATTTTTTTATCAATATAATTGTTTTTAATTCTCTCAAAATTAGTTTTAATTTATAAATTATGTTTAAAAGTAAATTCACCCCCACTCTTTTCATCTTTACTCAGACTAACAATTAGTATCATAGCCAACCTTTTTATTTTCAAAAACCTTAATCGGTTAATGAAATGATCAATTAAGGATGACCTCAACCTCTAATTTACATGGCTCTTTGTAAGGAAACTCTATAGAGAAAAGCCCCTTGCTTTGATGGAACTGACTACTGTTATTAGAAAAGTCATATGTCTACTTTTATAATAAGTATAGGATATATCTTTTGGATAATTGTAATGCATGTCCATAACCCCACCAAAGGTATGGGAGATAAATTCAATCTCGGTGATATAAAAACATTCAATCTTGATGGAAAAGTAATGAATACTCTACATTGTAGTTTATATATAAATGGATTTAATAGAGTTTCTATGTGAAAAAATTATCTTAAAATATGGAAAGTATTAGAAGTTATATATGAAGGTACCAATAAACTAAAAGATATTCGGATTTATATATACTGAAAATATTTTTAAATCTTTAGTGTGAATCCTAACGATTATATAACTAAAATGTTGACTCACTTAACTGATATTTGTAATAGAAGGAAGTCTTTAGGTGATAATATTTCAACAATGATGATTGTGAAGAAGATACTTTGGGTATTTCCTAGTTATTATGAACCCAAAGTGAATACAATACAATAATTTAAAGATATCAAAAACATGTTGGTTGAAGAACTCATAGGTTCACTCATGACCTATGAGATTATAATGAAAAGAAAATTGGATAAGGAAGCTAAAAAGTTAAAGGAGAAGAAGACTATTTCATTTAAATCCAATAATGCTAAATATTCTAGAAGTGAAGAGAATATTGATCATCTAGAAAATAATATGAACAAGTTATTTAATAAAAATAATTCATTACACCATTAAAAGAAGTAGAATAAAAAAAATTATAATAATATGTTATAAATGCAATAAAAAGGGTCATGTAAAACTACAGTGTCCCAATTTAAAAAATAAGTCAAATAAATAAAGAAAAAAAATTCTTTTAAGGTATAAATATGGATTGTTAGTGATGAATATCTCTCTATATCTTCATCATATTCAAGTAATTAAATCCCCAAGTTCCTCATGGAAGAAATTAAGGTAATCCAACATTTAAATTATTACACTTCCACTTTCTCTTATAGTAACTTAAATTATGAATTTATAAGGTATGTAAGATATTAGATTCAAGAAGGATTTTTTGAACTCACCTCTAAGTTAAAATAACTTAAAAATAAGTTCATCCTTGTTGTTAATGATAAGGATTTACTTTTAAAATAAAATGAGAAATTAAAAGAGGAAAATGATAAGGCAAAATATTTTCTCTAAAGAAAATAATGAAGAAAAAAATAGGATATTTAATGTTTTTTTGAAAGAAAATGAAGGAGTAAAAATGGATTTATATAATATTAAAGGAAAAAAGGGTTTGTCTAAAGGAATAACCCAACATTGAGAAATTATAAAATATAATAAAATTACATAAAAATTATATTTAAATATTCAAACACGGTGAGAAAAACTAAATTTTATTTTGTGTTTCTAACAGCATGGGAAAGTCACTTATGTGTTTGGTTTTTCAAAAAATACTTTCACCTAAAAAAATACTACCAATTATATAAAATAGTGATCTCAATATAAATTTTTCAATTATTGTTATAAATTAGTCATCTAATTTATGAATTTAATTTCAAAAATTACTATTATAGAATAACTAATTACATTAATCTTTCTTCAAACATTCATTCTATAAAACAAATCAAAGAAATTATTGGTTCCAAAATCTCTTTTATCTAATATTTGTGGACCCAGAATTTGGGTACCAAAATATTCAGTCTCTTAAAAAACATTTGTATGAAGAATAACTAAAAATAAATTCTTGAGGAGTTATATGGTATATGGGTAGTGTGTGCTTAAGGGATATGTGTGGGTACTACACTTAGTAAAACCACCTTGAGGAAGTTGATGGTGGGCATGTCACCTTTGGAAACAACTCAAGGAGTAAGATCTTTAATATTGGTACCATTGGAATTTAAAACTATTCTTTTATTAAATATATTTTATATGTTAAGGTTTTAAATAATTATTTACTTATAATTAGTAAATTATATGATATTTCTTTAAAGTTTCATTTGAAAATAATGTTTTTAAAAATTTTTATTCTAATGGAAGGCCTTTATTTTCAACTTTTAGATTTAAAAATGTATATGTTATTCATTTGAAATCCCTTGAACGCAAAAATTTTAAATGATTGTTTGTGAAAGATAGTAGTATATGGATATGGAATAGACATCTTGGTAATTGTAACACACACTCAATAGTAAAACATACTCGGAAACACTTAGTAATATATCTACCAAAATTGCATTTCAAAAATGACATTTTGTGTGAACCATGCCAAATTGGTAAATAACACAAGTCATCATTTAAATATAAAAAGGAAATATTGACCTCTAAATACCTTGAACGTATATACCTATATAGTTTTTGAACCTACCCAACTAGTTATTATTGTATTTAAATCTTTCTCATTTATAATTTTCAATGATTATACAAGATTTTCTTGGGTTTATTTCTTGGAACATAAAATTTAGGCTTGTAAAGTATTCATTAAATATACTAAGAAGGTTGAAAATTAAAAAAATTATAAGATCATTTCAATTAATATTTATCATGGGGGAATTAATAAATAAGGGTTTTGATGATTTTGTGCCTTATAAGGTTATCACCATTCCTTTTTTGCTCTTATAACTCCCCAAAAAAATAGGTTTATTAAAAGATAGAATCAAAATTTGAAAGAAATTTCTTGAACTCTACTCAATTAATTTAATATCCCTTGATATTTTTTAGTTCGAAGTAGTCAACACCACATGTTAAACCATTAATCATGTACTTGTAATACCCCTTCTTAAAATGACCCCTTATGAGCTATGGAAAGAAAAATTACCTAAATTTGTTAGATTCAAGTGTTTGGTAGTACATTTTTTGATCTTAACACCAAAAAAATATTGGTAAATATAATCCTAAATCAGATGAGTGTGTATTTATTGGGTATTAAAACTCAAATAAAGCTTATTTTATTTTCAATAAAAGGACCAAAACCATTCAAGATTCAATTCACATCAAGTTTTATGAGAATTTTCCCAAACCTCATCCTCAAATTGATGATGTTGAGGTGGAACATGATAATTTTACCTTAAATTAACCCCAAATTCCTAATGAAAATGAATTTAAAAATGAACCTATAACTTTACCTTAATTCATTAGTTAAATTTAAATAAAATCCTATAGAAAATGTTTTTGGTGATTTCCAAGTTGGTACACGTATAAGGAGGTTTTTTTAAATGAAGCATAATATTTCACTTTTGTTTCATTCCTAGAGCCCCATAAGATTGATGATTTCATTAATGATTAAAATTTGGTTCTTTAAATACTATAATAATTAAATAAATTTACCCGAATTTTTTTTTGACAATTATGGAAGGGCCTAATGATCATCCTATTATTGGCACAAAATGGGTCTTTAGAAATAAATTATATGAGGAAGGTGATATCATTTATAAAAAATCTTGACTTGTAGCTAAAGGATATAAACAATAAGAATAAATTGATTAGATTAATATATTTTCCCTATTCTCTAGGTTAGAATTCATAATGTTCTTGTTTTCATCCATATCACATTTAAATTTTATGATTTTTCAAATGGATGTTAAAAGTGAATTTTTAAATGGTTTTATTTCTAAAAAAATATTTTTGGATCAACCACATAAATTTTAGGATTCAAAATTTATTGATCATGTTTTCAAGTTAGCCAAATTACTTGATGGATTAAAAATCCCCTAAGGCTTGGTATGAATGGTTGATTAAATTTCTTTTAAAAAAAATTTTTAAAATGGGTAAATCAGATTCAACCTTGTTTTTAAATCATATTTTAAGGGATATTTTTATTTTTCTAATTTATGTATATTATGTCATTTTTTTAAACTATATAATCTATTTACAATGATTTTTTTTATTTAATGAGTAAATAATTTGAAATGAGTTTTAAGAGAGAACTTAAATTTTTCCTTGGTTTTCAAATTTTACAAAAGTTGGATGGAACTTTTCTTATCCAAAGTAAATAAACTACTTATAATTTATAGAATTTTCACATTGATAAAGTTAAGTATATTATTACTCTTGTAACACCCCGAGCTTCCATGATACGCTTCTCATTCAATAATGCAATAGCTTGCATTGTACGCAACTTCAAGTTCTAACACACCGCAACTAATCAAAGTAGTCGTTATGAATAGTAATAACCACTTTTTAAATTTATAGAAATTTTATATTTCAAAATGGACTTAATTTTTGTATTCCTAATATTGAAATTAGCCTATGTTGAATTTTTTTTAATTTTTTGAGAACTTCTAATTTTTTAGGAATAGTGAAAAATACTTAAAAACAACTTTTTAAATCAAAATAATTTATAGTGATAAATTATACTATTTAGTGGTTTTAAGGTATAATTAGAATATATTTTTACCATTTTATCCAATGGTGGTCATTAGAATTAATTTAACATTGAAATTGGACATAAACAATTGCCAATCTTTTGATATAAATTGTTTCTTAAAAACACGCTATTTGTTGTGACAGCGGGAATTAATTATAAAATTAATTAATGAAACTTATATGTTTGAAATTTTGTAAAATATACATCATTTTTGAATTCGGAATATCAATTATAGCTTAGGGTGAAATTTTGGCATTGTTCTGAAAAACTTCAATTTTTGATGAATAGTGAAACCACTAAGTGGTACTTATAAAAACTGATTTTTCGTTTAAATGAAATTTTACCACTTCTGTGTTTTGAATTTCAAAAATCCAACATACATGGTTTTCATTAAGAAGTAAAATGTGGTTCAATTAGATTAAAATAATTTTAGGTGAATGGTAACTTTTAAGTTCTTAATCACGATTAGAGGTAATTAGTGTAGTTTAAGGTAAAAATAATGTTTTAATAATATGATATGAGCTTGACACATGTCCTAACCTCATTGGATGTGTCATGGCCGACCAAGAAAATCCATGGGTCAACTTGGGGACCCCATGGAGCCACTTTAGTTGGAAAATGTCATAAATACCTTTTATTTAATGTTAAAGTAAAAAAATGACACAAACATGAAATGTTTTACTAAACCAATTTTTACATGGGGTTATACAGGTCATATTTTTTACTATAAATAGTCATTGTAAGGCTAAAAATATTTCCTACATCATAGTACTTTTTTTATAATTTTTAGACATTAAATAAATTAAATTATTTATGACATCATTATGATGCAGCGATGACCTCATTATTTAACGATTTTAATAAAATGAAAAGATAATGTACAATCCAAGGATTACACTTGTCCAAAGACTATTGGATGGGTATATTTAGAACCCTTATCACCTTATCCATGAATTATATAATTGTGGGACCTCTAAAATCTGAAACTCATTTTATAATAAAGTGACTTTTCTTTACTTTCCAAGAGTGCCCCTCCTCTCCTCTTATAAAAGGCCCCCACCTATCCCACCTTATTCACACCTTCAAGCCATTTGTATCGGCAAAACTATGCCCAAATACTCTCCCAACTTCCCCCTCTTACTCCTAGAAGCATCACTTTGGGCAGAACTCTTCCCAAGGAAGCCTTTGGCTCAAATCAAAAAGAGTTACCCGATTTTGAGGTAATGTCTTCTCTAATGTTGTTTTGTTTTATTTTTCTTCTCCAACCCCCTAAACTCTTTTTATTCATTTATTTTGTAACAACAACAGTATCCTCAATATACTATGATGTTTTTATAATAAGGATTCTAGCTACACTTACACACACCTACATCTAATGGTTAAAGAACATACGGTTTCTGTGGATGGCGAATTTCTGCCTCACGAAACGATGATTGTTCAACACTTCAATGACACCTTCAAAGGTGGCCATTAAGATGTCACTATATTTATATATGATATACAATATATTTATGTTTTACTTATGCTTCTGTATTTCTCATTTATGGCATACTTTATGATTTCCATTATGGGTAAACGCGATAATTTCATTTTAGGAAGTGCGGACTACCGCCCCCTCAAAGTGATTTGACTCGTTAATGCCATATGTGGGATGTATAAAGGATGGAGTAAATGGTATTATACACTATATTATACTGTAATTATATTATACATTTATATCATTATGATTTCATTCCATTAAATACGAAATAGAAATGAAAGTAGCGTTCATGCGTACGTACGGCTTACCGTCTCCATGAATGGTGCATTTCATTTCTTACCTCTAAATGTTACGTAATATTATAAATGAATGTATATACTGGATATATATGATATATATGACATCTAAATCATGAATATAATTATGGAGATAATGGATAATCTATCACATAAACAACTTGTAATTATAAGAAGTTTATTGTTGACTCAAGTACCAAAGATCGACAAAACGACCGTTATTAACTTAAATAATTACATAATGTTCATATCATTGTAATAAGTGATATAAAAAGGATAATGAAATTGAAAATGGTTCTTAATAAGGTATATATTAACTCTAGTTTATTATTCAGGAGGTTAAAGAACGGTTGAGTCAAGTCAGACACGAGGTAAGGGAATTTCTTAACCCAACTTCCATTCTTTGGGTTAATCTCCTACTTTCAAATTATGTCATGATATTATTATGTCCTATTTTGTATTTTTACTTTCTTTATGTGTACCTATAGTGAATACACATAATATATCTATTTTATTTTAAAAATTATCTTTTAAGGACTTCGTCTCAATCCCCTTTCATTGAGGCATATTTGGTTTTATACACAACTTTCTTTTATACGGTGTATAAACCCCTTTGACTTTTACGTTTATTCAAAAGGAATCTTTTTTATATGAAGCATTTTTCTAAACGACAAAAGGGAATGTTTTTCTTTCCGTACTTATGCGGCGACAATGAATTCTCTGCCGCCGTGACCATTATTTGAGTTTCGGCTTCCTCTACAAGCCATCATTTTTTTTAATGAAAAATAAATACAAAGTTTTAACTTTCTTTTATTTTGGTATTGAAAATGGTTTTGAAAGCGTTTTTATTATATCAATGTGTTGTATTGATATCTTGTGATTGAAATGTGGAAATGTTATGTTTCCTTTATGCATGTTTTATGTGATACGATTATGTTATGGTTTATGATATGTTTAAACCTATTCATATGAGGAATGTATTGGACTTAATAAGTGACGGGTGGAGCCCGTTATAGCTCCTCGATGCATCGGTAGGTCTCATGAGACAACTAGACGTGGAATTGGCCGAGGCCCTTTCCCAATTTGATTTATGGTTTTGGCCGAGGCCTTAATCATTTTAGGCGTCTTGGCTGAGGCCTTGACAAAATGTTTCAGAATATCTGGCATTATACATTCCCTCATTATGAAAGTGGTTATTGATATTGCATGTGATTATTCGACTAGTAGAATATCCATGTGAGTAAGTAAATGGCATTATTTAATTTTATTTTTTCCATATTATGCTGAAGTTCAAGTTTAAAAAGGCTTTTGTTTTAGTTATACATTGCCTTAAATGTTAATGTTTATTTATGAAAGCTTCCGCAATATTGTTATCCTTACTGAGTATCTGAGCTCACCCCTTTCAATGTTTTAATATTTTCCAGGATGTGAAGAAGTTTATTATGAATGACCTGCAGGGATTGTCAGAAGAGGATATGAGTGTGGACTATGGAGACTTTGTTATTGTAGTTTTTCACTTTATGATGTAATGTAACGTTTACGAATGTATCTAGTGTTTCCAAGGCTACTAAACTAATCGGTCTTTCGAGACTTGATCTTTTGTGATCATGCCAATGTTACGAAGTAATGCACCGACTCTAGGTAGCTGGGGTCGGGGCGTTACAGTTGGTATCAGAGGCAGTTTAGTACTAACCTTGGAAGCTAGATTTAGATAAACTCTGATTAGAGCACATAGCCCAAAGATAGACTTTGAGGATTAGTATAGAATAACATCCTAGAATTTTGGTATTGTAGAGATGTTGTGTGTTTTCCGAGCAATACATCCCTGTCTGGATACGAGCAGGTAGAGGCGGCTCGGGCACAGATGTACCTAGGGGTAAAACCCGAAAACACCGCTTTGAGCTAGACTCGAACGGGAACTGGTGCACGACAACGGGCCTTACTGCACTCTTGGTTACGACACTCCCGGGGGATATGATTAGGATAATTCTCATTTTCTTTACAAACCACTATGAAGGGTTATGAGTATATACTTCCTCAAAGAAAACATTTTTATGATTATGGATTATATCCATAAATAGTTCAATTTATGTTAAGTATTTTATAAGTGTGGAATTATGTATTTTGATTCATAAACTAATCTAGTTTATGCCATTGTATAGAAATGGCACCTAGTGGAAGGAATGGAAACCGTATCAATGCACGCACTCTGTGTAGGGATTTCCCTCCTGATCAAGTTAATTATTGTGGATTTGGAGATACAACTGGTGTTGATCAACTTATTACCATACTGGGACAACTCACTCAAGTTATGAATAATAACCTTACTCGTATGGAGCACCATGATCCGCAACGTGGAGGATCAATGTTAGACCGCTTCATGAGGCAACAACCACCAACATTTCATGGGAGTACAAATCCTATAGTAGCTGAGCAGTGGATAAATTCCTTAGAGAAAATATTCCATGCCTTGGGGAGTAGTGAAAGGGAGAAAGTTGTCATGGCAGTTTACCGCCTCACTAGAGATGCTGATCAATGGTGGCCATTGATTCAAAACACAAAGGAAGATGATGACATATCGAATATGGAATGGAGGGAGTTTAAAGATATTTTCTTATAAAAATACTTTCCTCATGACCATAGAGTAGATATGGAAAGGCAATTTCTGAGTCTGAAACAAAAGGAGGATGAGAATGTCGCAAAGTATGAGGCCAACTTTACAAGGTTAGCGAGGTATGCTGCAGATTATATACATAACCCAAGAGGTAAGATTGATCGTTTCTTTGATGGGTTAAAACCATTTCTCCGTCGAGCTTTAGTATCACAATCGTTCTCAACATACGAAGATATTGTCTCATGTGCTATCAAGACAGAAAAGGAATTCTCTAAGTCTTATGACAACAAAGTAAAGCAAGAGAAGAAGAGAACGGTGGAACAAGAGACAGATAAAGGGAAAAAGGGAAAGAAGGATTTTCCATTATGTGATAATTGTGGGAAGAATCACCCTGGTACTTGCCTAAAAGGAATGGGAGTTTGTTATAAATGTGGAGAAAAAGGTCACCAGGCGCGTGATTGCAAGGGAAAGAAAGAGGCTATCAATGTTGAATGCTAAAATTGTAGAGAAATGGTTCATTATGCAAATGAATGTCCTAAGCGTCAGGGAAACTTACCTCAGAAAAGGCCAAGGGATCAAGGACAATCTTATGCTGTTACTATAGTTGAAGCAGAATAACTAATGTATTGGTGCTTTTGGACTCATGGATTATATTCTGGTTATTAGAATAATGTGATATATATATAAGGATTGTACTGCAGTACTTGTTGATTTCAGTAAGGTTTTAATATGATGAAGGTAATCATATTTTTAGTATGTGACAAAAAGAGAAACTTTAATTTGTTTGGGGAATCTGATGTTACAATTGATTTTGGAATTTAGAGACCTTTTAGAGAAAGTCTGGACAGAGGTATTTTGGATAACTATAAAGGTTGGAATGGATTAAGTTGAAATTTGGATAGTATTGTTTAAGTTTAAAACATTTATGAAGATTATTTTTGGAATAGTATAGTACTATATTTTTAGGAAAAGGACAACCTGCAGGGTGGGGCATAACCCGTCGCGTCGGACAAAGCTGCAGGAATCGAACCCACAACCATAGTGCGATAGGCCTTTATTTCCTACCACTAGCCTACAGGAAGTCCCTGGTTATTACAATATAATTTTACTAATCTAAATGGTATGTGTTAACATTTGGAACCTTATACAATTAGGATAAGTGTAATATTTTTGGGTTATAATATCTTTTTGAGTGAAAGGTGAGTTAAAGGTTGAAACTCTAATTGTCAAGCATAAATATATATATACCTATCTGTTATTCAATGAATAAATTAATTCTTAAACTTTAGTAAAGGGATATTAAAACAAAAAAATGTGTTATCCTAATACCTTATGTCTTGTTGAACTGATGATATTTTAAATCAACATAGATTGAAGGCTTTGAGGCCCTCAATTTGACAGTTGATTGTGATTGATGACCTCAATCACTCCCTACAAATATTTACGTTTTTCCTCCAATTATATGTCTCTAATTTCCACCAATGTTCTCCTTATCGAGATCATAATTTGGTGGTGAATTTCTTATTTCCATTTCCCTCTTATTAAGACTAAATTTTATTAACCTTATTTCCGATGTGGGTTTTCCACAAAGGTATTTTCTCTTTTCAACCTTTTATTTTCAAAGAAAAATTTCAAATTGCGAGGACGCAATTTATTGATGGAGGGGAGAATGTAACACCCTGAGCTTCCATGATACGCTTCTCATTCAATAATGCAATAGCTTGCATTGTACGCAACTTCGAGTTCTAACACACCGCAACTAATCAAAGTAGTTGTTATGAATAGTAATAACCACTTTTTAAATTTATAGAAATTTTATATTTCAAAATGGACTTCATTTTTGTATTCTTAATATTGAAATTAGCCTATGTTGAATTTTTTTTAATTTTCTGAGAACTTCTAATTTTTTATGAATAGTGAAAAATACTTAAAAACAACTTTTTAAATCAAAATAATTTATAGTGATAAATTATACTATTTAGTGGTTTTAAGGTATAATTAGAATATATTTTTACTATTTTATCCAATGGTGGCCATTATAATTAATTTAACATTGAAATTGGACATAAACAATTGCCAATCTTTTGATATAAATTGTTTCTTAAAAACACGCTATTTGTTGTGACAGCGGGAATTAATTATAAAATTAATTAATGCAACTTATATGTTTGAAATTTTTTAAAATAGAAATCATTTTTGAATTCGGAATATCAATTATAGCTTAGGGTGAAATTTTGGCATTGTTCTGAAAAACTTCAATTTTTGATGAATAGTGAAACCACTAAGTGGTACTTATAAAAACTGATTTTTCGTTTAAATGAAATTTTACCACTTCTGTGTTTTGAATTTCAAAAATCCGACATACATGGTTGTCATTAAGAAGTAAAATGTGGTTCAATGAGATTAAAATAATTTTTGGTGAATAGTAACTTTTAAGTTCTTAATCGCGATTAGAGGTAATTAGTGTAGTTTAAGGTAAAAATAATGTTTTAATAATATGAGATGAGCTTGACACATGTCCTAACCTCATTGGATTTGTCATGGCCGACCAAGACAATCCATGGGTCAACTTGGGGACCCCATGGAGCCACTTTAGTTGGAAAATGACATAAATACCTTTTATTTAATGTTAAAGTAAAAAAATGACACAAACATGAAATGTTTTACAAAAACAATTTTTACATGGGGTTATACAAGTAATATTTTTGACTATAAATAGTCATTGGAAAGATAAAAATATTTCCTACATCATAGTATTTTTTTTTATAATTTTTAGACATTAAATAAATTAAATTATTTATGACATCATTATGATGCAGTGATGACCTCATTATTTAACGATTTTAATAAAATGAAAAGATAATGTACAATCCAAGGATTACACTTGTCCAAAGACTATTGGATGGGTAGATTTCGAACCCTTATTACCTTAGCCACGAATTATATAATTGTGGGACCTCTAAAATCCGAAACTCATTTTATAATAAAGTGACTTTTCTTTACTTTCCAAGAGTGCCCCTCCTCTCCTCTTATAAAAGGCCCCCACCTCTCCCACATTATTCACACCTTCAAGCCATTTGGATCGTCCAAACTATGCCCAAATACTCTCCCAACTTCCCCCTATTACTCCTAGAAGCCTCACTTTGGGCATAACTCTTCCCAAGGAAGCCTTTGGCTCAAATCAAAAAGAGTTACCCGATTTTGAGGTAATGTCTTCTATAATGTTGTTTTGTATTATTTTTCTTCTCCAACCTGTTGGGACCACTTTGTATATGAAGATTGTATTTGTTGTCAACAGTTGTCAATGCTGGTCAAAATGAAGAAGGATATGAAGAAGAACTCCAAAGTTAATGGAGATCGGTTGAAGTGAAGTTTCCTGGAGAATTGTTATGGAATCATAGCATTGGATTTCATAATTGAGCAATTCTCTTAGACGATAAATTCAGACGATTGTTGAGCTAATCCTAAGTTCAAAGAACATGTGTCAATGGTGACACATTGTTTACAACAATGAAGAATGGAGAAGTATCATCCATTTGAGGATGATTGGAGCAGAATGGTGAATTATCATCTATCTAAGGATGGTTGAAGAAGAATGAGGATTTGAAGAAGACAATGCAATGATTTATGATTGCATGTGAACCATGCAAGAGCTTACTTGAAGAATAGAATCATATGATTTGCAGAATGATGGTTATGAAGAAGAGAAAATGTGGAAGGGCTTGACATTCTGAGGTAGACAGGCATTTCACATTGTATCTAAATCAGACGATGCTTTGCTGGTATGTATTTCACACAAATCATGAGTTAGGAGAACTTGTGATGCAAGCCTTATGAAGGAAAGGGGGAGAAATGATGATGACAGTCATATAATGTTTTGATTGGAAGGAATGATGCTGCTGGAAGATAGGAAAGATTCAGTTCCCATTGCAACTCTGACGATGCTTAAGCTGGTCTATCAAAGGATAAATATCACGATAGTGGGATTCGTGATAAGAGCAGAAGAATGGTTATGGGAAGCAGTAAAGAGATAAAATGGCAAAGAAATAGACAATCTGGGGATGGCAGAAAAGCACAGTTTAAGGTGGCGCTGTTTTCCAGTGTTTGCCAAATTTTATGGCCTGAAAATCGGGAAATGAAGAAATGTGCTTGGCAATGGATGTTGCACATAAGATTGAAGATGGTTTATACGTGCAAAAGAGTTATTCAAGGTCAGAACGATGAAAAATGACAAAGGAATGGAGTGTGCGGAAATTTAGGCACGTTTCGCGCAAAAATAAAGTGGTGTGCGCAATATCTGCGGGATGCGCGAAATAGTAGCGGGTTGCGCGAAAAATCTGCGGGATGCGCGAAATATTGGCATGGTGCGCGAAATTGAGGAATGAAGTTTTCGCGCAAATGATGGTTCGAGATCAGAAGATCAAAAATTGGCAAAGGCATAAAATGCGCGAAATATTGGAGCAGTGCGCGAAATCTGATGTTGCAGGAAAGATTGGGTTTGCGCGCAATATAGAACGTGGTGCGGAATTTTGCGCGCAATTGGTGCTTCATGCTTAGAAGGATAAAAAATGGAAAAGGCATGAGGTGCGCGAAATATTGAAGCATGGCGCGCAATATGAAGTTTCATAAAAGAGTTTTTACGCGCATGGAAGAGGTTTTATGCGCAGGAAGAGGTTTTTATGCGCAAGGTCAAAACTGCCTATAAATATGGGGTGAACCCCTCTCATTAAGAGAGTCTCGACACATAGACAAATCCTGAGCTCTGACGCGCGGAAAAATTGAAGTATAGAGTATTGCGCGAAAAGAAGAAGTGTTGCGCGAAAAAGGAACTACTGCGCGAAATAGAAAGTTCTGCGCGAAAAGGAAGAGTTGCGCGAAAAAGGTTTTTCGCGCCAAAAGGTGTTTTTCCGCGCAAGGCTTGAATTTTATGCACAAGTCACCTAGAAGGGTGCGCGAAAAATTTGAGGGTACCTCAGGCCTTCGATAGGTGCATTGCACTCTCGAAGCAGCTTTGTGAAGAAGAAAGAACTGTGAACCATTCGGTTTCACAAAGATAAGTTGAACCGCACTCACACGACTGGTGTTTAACACTCTCGTTGTGCTTTGCGAAGTGAAGAAGAACTAGATGTGAAATTGAACTCATATCTGCACAAAGGAAGAATTAAGTATACCAATACACTCAGGTGTTGGTATTGAGAAGAGAAGGTAGAGAAGAAGAAGAACAGAGTATGCCCAACTGAAGGCTGACAATTATTCAGGGTAGTTTGATTCAGATGATGCTTTGTGAGCAGATCTTCAGTGATTGAATAATCACATTGGTGTATGTGATTCTAGCTAAAGAAAGAAGGTGATTAGTGCAGTCAGTTGTTGCACTAAGAGGAAGAAGGAAGAAGAACTAGTGCAGTTTGTTTTTTCACTAGAGAAGAAGAGAAAGAAAGAAGAGAATTACTTGCCTACTGCTTTGCAAGTAATAAAGTGAAAAGCACTACAATAGATCAAGAGCAGAACCAATATTTTGAAGAAGGAAGAAGACTGTCTCGATAGGCAGTATAAAGAACCAGCTAGAGGCTGCAAGTTGG
Organism: Viscum album; assembly: GCA_963277665.1. NCBI lineage: Eukaryota > Viridiplantae > Streptophyta > Magnoliopsida > Santalales > Viscaceae > Viscum > Viscum album. The sequence continues at coordinate 131,991,258 of OY728163.1, forward strand.
ACTTGGCTTTCACCAGTCCAGGGAAGAGGATTGTTTCCCACCCCCCTCCAAGGTGTAGGGACTCACACTGGGTAGAGGATTGTTTTCCTAGCCACTCCATTGTAACAGCATTTTACTTTATAGTGGAGAATCCATGCAGTGGTCATACCCATGCATGGCAAGGACGTAGCTACTCTTATTGAGTGGTGAACCTTGTAAAAATATCGTGTGCACATTTTTACTGCTTTCTATTATTGCATGCGACAGGGAAAAGAGAATAAGAGAATCAAGATCCTAATAGGTCTAGAGGTATAGGGATAAAAGTTGGAATTGGTTTAAAAAGTCCCCAACACTGATTCACCCCCCCTCTCAGTGTTAGGTATATCCCAAACTGGTCCTCTCAATTGGTATCAGAGGGACAGGTTCACCTCTCTTGTATTCTCTATAGTGAAGTTATTCTCTTTTGATGACCTGAGATTCTTTCCTGTGTTATCAATGAAGAGCAGTGTTTGTAAAGATTCAGCTATCTCTGAGCAGAAAGATATATCTACAAAGACCATGATGAACAGGAAAAAGAAAGAGAAGATAAAGTTGAAGAAGAATTCCCTCGTATCTAAACAGGAGGAAGCATCTGGTTCTCCATATTTGGCTGATGTTGACGACACACCAGACTTGGAAAGTTATGATAAGGTGGCTCAAGTACCCACCAAGAAGATGGAAAACCTTACTACCTCAACTGATCAAGAGGTATGTGTTAGTACATTTGGAAATTACCCTCATGATGAAAATTCTAGCACAAGTGGTGATGAACAATCTACAACATCTCAAGAAATATCAGTTGATAGATTAAGAATTATTCTACATGGTATTCCTGAAAAGAGTGCATCCCTGGTTTGTGGGGTATTTCAATGCATACAAGAAAATATCACTCAGTTGGAAGAAGAAACTGATATTTTGGAGAAAGGCTTACAAGCAAAAATTGTCGAATGTTTAAAGCTCTCCAGACAGGTTGGAGCCTTTGAAGCAACAAAGAGGGGATTTGAAGAAAATTCTTCAAAGTGGATCAAAGATGTTGAAGAAAAGGAGGGAGTCAACAAGACTCTGGAAGATAAGATCCATGCACTAGAAGATGAGCTAAAAAGGGGCAATGAAGTCAAGAAGTTATATTTGGAAGATAACTCCCAGAAGATCAATGAACTTGACTCTTTGTTACAAAACAAATTAAAGATTCATGAATATGAAGTTGAAAGATTAAAGAAGGCTTGTGAAGAGAAGATGACTATGATTGAAAACCAGGAAGTCATCCTCAATATGAGATGTCTAGAATTGGAAGCTGAACTAACCAATCTTGAGAATACACATATTGAGTCTCCACAAAAGAAGGAAATTGTAGTTGTTGGAACTCAATGTTCTCTGGAAAATTCTACTGTCAAAAGACCTCCAACATGTGATAAGAAGATCATGTCTTCACTCATTGATCTATCACAAGAAGTTGATAAGAAGGTACTATCCATACCAACTTGTACTAATGTTTCGAAAATTGTTTCTACAAAAAGTGCAGGTTGGAAGAAAATTTCTAAACAAGTATGGATGAAGAAAAGTGATAAGAAACCTACCACCATGGCTAGGGTGGTTAGGGGAAAGAGTGTGGAAGATATGTCCCCACAGAAATCACAACATACCAAGAAGAAGATTCAGCAACCTTATCAAGAAGATGATAAGAAGTCAAGGTTTGTTGGTCAATGCTAGTGCTGCAATAGATTTGGGCATTGTGCACTGGATTGTTGGTACAATCCCTTAAATGTAAAAGTACAGAGAAAGTACATTTCAAGGGGGAGAAAGCCAGAAGAAAAGAAGCAACATCCACAGGTCCAGAGACATATGTTTACTGCAAATAGATTTGGATTACTTGACAACATCTGGGATGATTGCAAAAGTGGTCAAAAAGATACATGTCAATCTCCAACTATATACAAAGCTAAAAAGAAGAGAAGATCACTGAACCTGGCTAAAATGGAATCCTTGGGAAGCAAGAAGAAATTTGAAGATGCTCCCAAGAAGGTTTTGAAAAAGGGAAAGAAGTCCTTAGAGTCTAAATCCAATAAGGGTGATGCATCCAGAAGGACCACCAAGAAAACATGCTTCTACTGTGGAAAGAAAGGACACACCATGGATCTTTGTGAACAAGCCATGGAACTGAATAGAAGCAGACTGGACTCAAACAGACAATCAATCCAGATGAAGCATAAGCGATTGATTGAAAACAAGTTGCCTAAGAAAGGTAGATTGAAAGCATCGAAGGAACAATGTGGAATATCCAGAACTGAGGCCACACTTCCAAGTGACTTACTAGTCATATGGACAAATCAGTTGCAACTTGCCAAAGATCTGCAAAGAGCTGAAGATGAAGCACTGGCAATTGCTAAGGCAAAAAGGAAACAAAATATTTCACATGAAGATGTGTTGAGATCCACACCAGCACAATCATCATTGAAGATCAGATGTGCAAGTGTGAAGAATGATGAAAATGGGACATCTTGGTTGAGAGAATCTTCTCAACCTTGTTGTTCACATTGATGAACCAAGGAGGTTCCATCTTATTCCCTTATACTTCTGGTATTTACATGTGCTAACATTGCAGGGAATTGAAGATGACGATCATTCTCATCTGGAGAGTGGTTTGGACAGAATGGAGTGCATCCCTTGAGGGGGAGCCAATCTGTAGAAGATGGGATTCTGATAATATAGGGAATTGAAGGTGAAGCAAGATCTCAGGGGAGAGATCCTGAGATTCAATGATAAGAAATGTTCCCTTGAGCGAGAGACACACGAAGAAGCTATCAGAGTCATTATCTCAATCAATATCAACATTTGTTGGTATAAAATTCAATTACTCTGAATATTGTCTGATGATCATGTTGTTGTAAAAGGTATGTCGTTTCTTAATCTCTCATCCTTGGTTACTCAAAATAAATATATTTTTATAAAGGGGGAGTAACAAAGATAATCAATGACATAAGAAGAGTGAAAGTTCCCCAAGGTCACTTATCCTGCCAATTAAACAAGAATGTTTTTGATCCATTTGTTGAAGTGAGTGCAGGAATTTCAGGTTGATTATTTCTTTCACACTCAATATCTTCGGCCTGGAATGAAAGTGAAAAACCCTTGAAGACAAGTGTATGAGTTCTCATCTCATGAGGTGTCATATTATGTGGGTAATGGACAGCTTTGTTGTCTAAATCAAATCCTCTTGTTTTCTACACCGAGCATTGCTCAAGTAGACTTAGAGTGAAATGATTGATGGCACATTGCTTAAGTACGGAATGATACCCTCTCTACCATGATCTTTGTATTTCTTGTCAATAAGGGGGAGGGAAATGAAATGAATGTCTAGGAGAGAAAATGAAGTAAAGGGAGAGAGATTAGATTCTCATTTTGACATTGACACATTCATCTGAGGAGACTTTAATGTATTGACAACAAAATACAAAGGGGGAGATTGTTGGGACCACTTTGTATATGAAGATTGTATTTGTTGTCAACAGTTGTCAATGCTGGTCAAAATGAAGAAGGATATGAAGAAGAACTCCGAAGTTAATGGAGATCGGTTGAAGTGAAGTTGCCTGGAGAATTGTTATGGAATCATAGCATTGGATTTCATAATTGAGCAATTCTCTTAGACGATAAATTCAGACGATTTTTGAGCTAATCCTAAGTTCAAAGAACATGTTTCAATGGTGACACATTGTTTACAACAATGAAGAATGGAGAAGTATCATCCATTTGAGGATGATTGGAGCAGAATGGTGAATTATCATCTATCTAAGGATGGTTGAAGAAGAATGAGGATTTGAAGAAGACAATGCAATGATTTATGATTGCATGTGAACCATGCAAGAGCTTACTTGAAGAATAGAATCATATGATTTGCAGAATGATGGTTATGAAGAAGAGAAAATGTGGAAGGGCTTGACATTCTGAGGTAGACAGGCATTTCACATTGTATCTAAATCAGATGATGCTTTGCTAGTATGTATTTCACACAAATCATGAGTTAGGAGAACTTGTGATGCAAGCCTTATGAAGGAAAGGGGGAGAAATGATGATTCCAGTCATATAATGTTTTGATTGGAAGGAATGATGCTGCTGGAAGATAGGAAAGATCCAGTTCCCATTGCAACTCTGACGATGCTTAAGCTGATCTATCAAAGGATAAATATCACGATAGTGGGATTCGTGATAATAGCAGAAGAATGGTTATGGGAAGCAGTAAAGAGATAAAATGGCAAAGCAATAGACAATCTGGGGATGGCAGAAAAGCACAGTTTAAGGTGGCGCCGTTTTCCAGTGTTTGCCAAATTTTAGGGCCTGAAAATCGGGAAATGAAGAAATGTGCTTGGCAATGGATGTTGCACATAAGATTGAAGATGGTTTATACGTGCAAAAGAGTTATTCAAGGTCAGAACGATGAAAAATGACAAAGGAATGGAGTGCGCGGAAATTTAGGCACGTTTCGCGCAAAAATAAAGTGGTGCGCGCAATATCTGCGGGATGCGCGAAATAGTAGCGGGTTGCGCGAAAAATCTGCGGGATGCGCGAAATATTGGCATGGTGCGCGAAATTGAGGAATGAAGTTTTCGCGCAAATGATGGTTCGAGATCAGAAGATCAAAAATTGGCAAAGGCATAAAATGCGCGAAATATTGGAGCAGTGCGCGAAATCTGATGTTGCAGGAAATATTGGGTTTGCGCGCAATATAGAACGTGGTGCGGAATTTTGCGCGCAATTGGTGCTTCATGCTTAGAAGGATAAAAAATGGAAAAGGCATGAGGTGCGCGAAATATTGAAGCATGGCGCGCAATATGAAGTTTCATAAAAGAGTTTTTACGCGCATGGAAGAGGTTTTATGCGCTGGAAGAGGTTTTTATGCGCTAGGTCAAAACTGCCTATAAATATGGGGTGAACCCCTCTCATTAAGAGAGTCTCGACACATAGACAAATCCTGAGCTCTGACGCGCGGAAAAATTGAAGTATAGAGTATTGCGCGAAAAGAAGAAGTGTTGCGCGAAAAAGGAACTGCTGCGCGAAATAGGAAGTTCTGCGCGAAAAGGAAGAGTTGCGCGAAAAAGGTTTTTCGCGCCAAAAGGTGTTTTTCCGCGCAAGGCTTGAATTTTATGCGCAAGTCGCCTAGAAGGGTGCGCGAAAAAATTGAGGGTACCTCAGGCCTTCGATAGGTGCATTGCACTCTCGAAGCAGCTTTGTGAAGAAGAAAGAACTGTGAACCATTCGGTTTCACAAAGAGAAGTTGAACCGCACTCACACGACTGGTGTTTAACACTCTCGTTGTGCTTTGCGAAGTGAAGAAGAACTAGATGTGAAATTGAACTCATATCTGCACAAAGGAAGAATTAAGTATACCAATACACTCAGGTGTTGGTATTGAGAAGAGAAGGTAGAGAAGAAGAAGAATAGAGTATGCCCAACTGAAGGCTGAAAATTATTCAGGGTAGTTTAATTCAGATGATGCTTTGTGAGCAGATCTTCAGTGATTGAATAATCACATTGGTGTATGTGATTCTAGCTAAAGAAAGAAGGTGATTAGTGCAGTCAGTTGTTGCACTAAGAGGAAGAAGGAAGAAGAACTAGTGCAGTTTGTTTTTGCACTAGAGAAGAAGAGAAAGAAAGAAGAGAATTACTTGCCTACTGCTTTGCAAGTAATCAAGTGAAGAGCACTACAATAGATCAAGAGCAGAACCAATATTTTGAAGAAGGAAGAAGACTGTCTCGATAGGCAGTATAAAGAACCAGCTAGAGGCTGCAAGTTGGACTTGGCTTTCACCAGTCCAGGGAAGAGGATTGTTTCCCACCCCCCTCCAAGGTGTAGGGACTCACACTGGCTAGAGGATTGTTTTCCTAGCCACTCCATTGTAACAGCATTTTACTTTATAGTGGAGAATCCATGCAGTGGTCATACCCATGCATGGCAAGGACGTAGCTACTCTTATTGAGTGGTGAACCTTGTAAAAATATCGTGTGCACATTTTTACTGCTTTCTATTATTGCATGCGACAGGGAAAAGAGAATAAGAGAATCAAGATCCTAATAGGTCTAGAGGTATAGGGATAAAAGTTGGAATTGGTTTAAAAAGTCCCCAACACTGATTCACCCCCCCCCCCCCTCTCAGTGTTAGGTATATCCCAAACTGGTCCTCTCACCCTAAACTCTTTTTATTCATTTCTTTTGTAACAACACCAGTATCCTCAATATACTAGGATGTTTTTATAAGAAGTATTAGAGCTACACTTACACACACCTACATCTAATGGTTAAAGAACATACGGTTTCTGTGGATGGCGAATTTCTACCTCACGAAATGATGATTGTTCAACACTCATATAACACCTTCAAAGGTGGCCATTAAGATGTCACTATATTTATATATGATATATAATATGTTTATGTTTTACTTATGCTTCTTTATTTCTCATTTATGGCATACTTTATGATTTCCATTATGGGTAAACGCGATAATTTCATTTTAGGAAGTGCGGACTACCGCCCCCTCAAAGTGATTTGAATAGTTAATGCCATATGTGGGATTTATAAAGGATGGAGTAAATGGTATTATACACTATATTATACTGGAATTATATTATACATTTATATCATTATGATTTCATTCCATTAAATACGAAATAGAAATGAAAGTAGCGTTCATGCGTACGTACGGCTTACCGTCTCCATGAACGGTGCATTCCATTTCTTACCTCTAAATGTTACGTAATATTATAAATGAATGTATATACTGTATATATATGATATATATGACATCTAAATCATTAATATAATTCTGGAGATAATGGATAATCTACCACATAAACAACTTGTAATTATAAGAAGTTTATTGTTGACTCAAGTACCAAAGATCGACAAAACGACCGTTATTAACTTAAATAATTACATAATGTTCATATCATTGTAATAAGTGATATAAAAAGGATAATTAAATTTAAAATGGTTCTTAATAAGGTATATATTAACTCTAGTTTATTATTCAGGAGGTTAAAGAACGGTTGAGTCAAGTCAGACACGAGGTAAGGGAATTTCTTAACCCAACTTCCATTCTTTGGGTTAATCTCCTACTTTCAAATTATGTCATGATATTATTATGTCCTATTTTGTATTTTTACTTTATTTATGTGTACCTATAGTGAATACACATAATAGATCTATTTTATTTTAAAAATGATCTTTTAAGGACTTCGTCTCAATCCCCTTTTATTGAGGAATATTTGGTTTTATACACAACTTTCTTTTATACGGTGTATAAACCCCTTTGACTTTTACGTTTATTCAAAAGGAATATTTTTTATACGAAGCGTTTTTCTAAACGACAAAAGGGAATGTTTTTCTTTCCGTACTTATGCGGCGACAACGACTTCTCCGCCTCCGTGACCATTATTTGAGTTTCGGCTTCCTCTACAAGCCATCATTTTTTTAATGAAAATTAAATACAAAGTTTTAACTTTCTTTTATTTTGGTATTGAAAATGGTTTTGAAAGCGTTTTTATTATATCAATGTGTTGTATTGATATCTTGTGATTTAAATGTGGAAATGTTATGTTTCCTTTATGCATGTTTTATGTGATACGATTATGTTATGGTTTATGATATGTTTAAACCTATTCATATGAGAAATGTATTGGACTTAATAAGTGACGGGTGGAGCCCGCTATAGCTCCTCGATGCATCGGTAGGTCTCATGAGACAACTAGACATGGAATTTGTCGAGGCCCTTTCCCAATTTGATTTATGGTTTTGGCCGAGGCCTTAATCATTTTAGGCTTCTTGGCCGAGGCCTTGACAAAATGTTTCAGAATGTCTGGCATTATACATTCCCTCATTATGAAAGTGGTTATTGATATTTCATGTGATTATTCGACTAGTAGAATATCCATGTGAATAAGTAAATGGTATTATTTAATTTTATTTTTGCCATATTATGCTGAAGTTCAAGTTTAAAAAGGCTTTTGTTTTAGTTATACATTGCCTTAAATTTTAATGTTTATTTATGAAAGCTTCTGCAATATTGTTATCCTTACTGAGCATCTGAGCTCACCCCTTTCAATGTTTTAATATTTTCCAGGATGTGAAGAATTGTATTATGAATGACCTGCAGGGATTGTCAGAAGAGGATATGTGTGTGGACTATGGAGACTTTGTTATTGTAGTTTTTCACTTTATGATGTAATGTAACGTTTACGAATGTATCTAGTGTTTCCAAGGCTACTAAACTAATCGGTCTTTCGAGACTTGATCTTTTGTGATCATGCCAATGTTACGAAGTAATGCACCGACTCTGGGTAGCTGGGGTCGGGGCGTTACAACTCTAATGAGTCCTTGTAAGATTACTTTGGATGAAGTCAGTAACTAGTGGACAATAATATTTATAGAGGTATGATTGGGAGTCTTCTCTATCTTACCACAACTAAGATAGATATCATGTTCAGTGTATGACTTTGTGTCTATTTTTAAGCTAATATAATGAAATCCCACTTAAAATATCTCAAAAGGATTTTTAAATATTTTAAAGTAACTAAAAATCATTGTTTATTTTGTCCCAAATACATGTATTTTAAATTTTATAGTTTTTACAGGGCATATTTTAGTGGGTTCCAACTAGATAAGAAGAGTAAAAGCATTACTTAACACCTACTTGAAAATATATTCTCTCATGGAGTAGTAAGAAGAAAAATTTAGTTGCTTTCTCTAGTGGAAGAAAAATATATTGATGTGGGTAGTTGATGTTTCCAAATTATTTGGATGAAACATCCCCTTCTATATTATGGATTATGATCATGTGAAGATTAAGAATGAAAATACAAGTAAAGTTTATATTTCCAAAAATATAATTCAATACTCCCACACAAATCACATTAACATTAGGAACCATTTTTTTAATACCATTTCCAAAATGGGTATATAGTTCTAGATTTTATTTTCACTAATCTTTAATTGGATGATATCTTCACTAAACCCTTTACAATTGAATGTTTTGATTTTATTAAGGGAAAGTTAGGAATGTAATTCTTATGATTTACTCTTTATTATTATCTTAAGTTAATTATTTCTTTAAATTATGCATCATTTTTAGTCTTGGATTTTATTAACATTGTTTATTTTATTATTAACTTGAATTGGTTTTATTAAATGGTTTCACTCTCTTAGGTAAAGTGTTGTTTTTTCTATATTTTTCATTTAACTCTTGATTCACATATTTTACGGTGGACCCCATATACTTTTAAAAATTATGCATAATTTGAGGGGGATCCACCCCTTTTTACTAAAAAGTTCCAAGAGAGAGAATCTTGTTCAAATTAAATTTGAGGCATTTGAAATTAATAAATCCATATTTAAGACAAGGAACATGTTTTGTTCATTTTTTAATTTTCAAAGGACTATTTTCAAATCTTGAAATAATTATGTTTTGAAATTTATTTTTAAAATATATTTTTATTGAAATATTGGTTTTATATTTCCAAAGAAATGGTGATATTTTATCTCTCAAAAGAACATTAATGATGGTCTTAAAAATATCAAAAACTATTTTTTTCACACGTATCATTTTATGATTTCATTGACTTTTATTTTTCCTAAACCTTGTCCATGAGCTTATTGATAATATCAATTTAGGAAAGGAATTTAGTGAAAAGGTATGATATCTCTCAAGTATTTATATAGTTATGATTTTATAATTTCAAAGGGGGAGATGGTTTTTGATATTATGACAGAAAATCATATTTAATTAATATAAGAATTATAAAAACATTATGATTTCACAATTTTGATAATCATAGGGCATTATAAAATAATATAAATAACTTTAAAAGTAAATTTTTTGGTTTCAAAGTAAAATTGGGAGAAAGTTTTTCAAATGGAATCATTTAAAAATTATTTTAAACTTAAATCACTTTTTTTATTTAAAAATTGGACATTGTTTTAAAAATCATGTATAAATTTTATTATGAAATATTGAAATTCCTCTTAGTTATATTTATGAATAATTCATAATGCCTACCTTTTTATTATTTATTGCATTAGTATTTTTAATCACCAAAAAGGGAGACAATATTGTACATTTGACTCTCCTAGGTAATTTTGAATGATCACAAACACACTTTTGTATTTTTAAAATATTACTTTTATGAATTTAAGTATTTATATTTTATAAAAAATTCATGAAGTTTCAGATCATTCAGATGTTACAAGAGGAGTAAGAAGGGCATTTTTAGAGGTTTCCACCAATAGGTACCAGCAACTGCCTGATGGGTACCATCAGATAGATGATGGCACCTGGAGAGAATGCCTATTCTATTATGGTTCCACTGGCTAGCCGGTGGCACCCATATACTACCTAGTTCCCCTAGATAGATTCAAAATTTATCCATTAAAGTAATCCCTTGCATGATTTAACTCGACTCCAGATAGATTTATTCAACTATCAGTGGTTCTAGAACCCTTCTTGACCCCCAAATGGCTATAAATACACCCCCTTGGGTGTTTTAAAGGATATGGTTACTTGGATAATAGTTATAGAGTTAATTGTGCTTCATTTTATCATTATCAATATATATATTACTCTCTCTTTCAACCACTCCTTTCTTATCATAATCTTATTTGGGGTGAGTGATTGTGTTTCATTGGGATTGCATGTAGAAAGTCACTTTTCTTTTTATTTAGGTTTTTTCTTATTCCTAAAAGAAAGGGTGGATTTTATTATTGTTTGGACTTAAATAAATGTGTTATTAGGTTCATATACATAACCATTAAAAGGCTATTCATTTTTGGGTTTTCTTGGTACAACCATTAAAAACCATGTTTTTTACATCCTATAATAGGTTTCTTTCTACAACTGCCAAAAATAAAGTTTCGGGTTTCCTTCTACAACCATTGAAAAGAAATATTTAAACCAAATCCTCTAAAGGATGCTAGAGGGGTGTGTATATTGGGATCCCTTGTGTATTATTGTCAAACCACTTTATCTATTTTTTATTTATCTTTTTATTTTGTATTTTTTTGTGATATAAATCTTTATTTTTAGTTATCACTTCAATTATTTTTAATTATATCAAAATTATTTTTAATTTATAAATTGTTTTTAAAATGAAATTCACACCCCCTTATATCCTTAATCAGACTAGAAATTCAGTATTCTCTAAATTCCACCATATGTATAGCTTGAGGGTCACAATTGAGGCAGTTGGAAATCTCAAATATTCTAGCTTCTTCATTATCTCCATCAGCTGGATGTGGTTTCTTGAGAGATTTTTTCTAATTTGGATAAACCAGTGGAATTAGGTTTTATTTTTATTTTAGGATGAGTTTTTTAGTTTTGGTAAATTTGGATTTTAATCCCTGCAGTCACCTAGAAATTTGTCTAAGTCCAAAATTGACTGCATGAAGGAAATTCATGGTCAGTGGGTTTGAACGTGTGGTCAGTCCAAGGGAACATTCAATCTTAAGGTAGTTTCGATCTTTACTTGTGGTTAGTTAATAATAATTAGGTGGTCACTTCAATAATTTTTGGCATTTTCGCTTATGTTTGGTTGGATGACATAGTCTATTTCCTTAGCACGACTGATTGAGGATAAATCTGAAAAAAAATAACACTTTATATAATATTCACATGTAATCAGCTAAGTTTATTTTTTTGGTAGATTCAACCCTTACTATCATTCTGAGTTTCTTCATGACGTTAATCCCTAAATAGTTAATTGTGATTCACTTTCATTCACTTTGACTCTTATGGTTGATTAGTATCAACATGTAGTTACTTTATCCATTTTTTTAATTTTCAACACATTAAATAGGATGGAATGGTAACTCTAGATTTCATAATGTTATTCCTTAATAGCCATGGTCAGTTGAGAGGCATGATCAACCATACAGAAGCATCAAAATTTGTTCAATTATTACTTTGCAAATTTTCATCTTCAAACCTATGAATCAAGAAAATAGAATTGAATATAGGATTCATTCCAATTCTTTCCAAAATTGAATAAAATAATTAAATTAGATAAAATAGACTTTAAAAAATGAAATAAAACTATCTGAATAAATTTATGGATTATCTATTAAATCCAAATATGAATAAAAACACTTAAAAATAATGTTTAAATTCATTTATCATTTAATTATAGATTTACCCAAAGTGATAAATATGAATGATTTTCATGGGTTTTATCAGTATTAGGGGGATAATTTCCATTGAAAAGAGAATAAAAAATATGAAAATGTTGGCTCACATCAATGTTGTCTCACATAAATGTTCTTAATGGTTAGGTTCATAGTTCCTTCCTTCTGTTAAAATTGAAACTTGTCATTACCCATAATATACACTAATCTTAAAAATCGCTTTTTAATGGTTATACCAACAATGGTGATAATTTCCAATGGTCATAATGTACAACTATCATATTGACCAATGGTCATATTTACTCTTAATTTCTATATATTCATCCAATCCAATCCCATAAATAAAACATTTCATCAATATGTTAATTACATGGATTGTATTATTTTTATTTTATAACATTATTATTATATCCATGATGTTTATTGGGGAATATGGTCCAAGAGACATCAATATTGTACTTTAATTATTTGTTTTTGTCTATTATCCATTATTAGTTATATAAGTCTTAGTAAATTTTTATCTTGATTTGTAAGACATTATATTGTAATAAAATATGTTTATTATTTATAAACTTTTCTCATGTATTATAGTAAATCACTTTGTGCTTGCAACAAAGGGGAAATCTCCTAAATAATATATTGTCTTGTAAGGGATGACTAGAGTTGGTTATTAAACCACCCTCCATCACCATAGGAGAAGATTATTTCCATTGACCTATAAGATTAAAACCTCACATGGTCCACTTATATCAAAAATGTCAGCTTGACTAATCGAAAATCAATATATATCAGGGTATTTAATGGAATAAATCATTATCATAGAAATAAGACACATATATTGGTAACCTCATTCACTATTCACACGATCTCTATAATAGTGGAATACACTTTATCAACTTCCAATAACAATGACCCCAATAATAATTCCCCTAATGAAAAGGCATAGCATGAAGGACTTAATTTTAGACTCAAGAGAAAGTTCAATCATCCACTTATCATGATCTTAATAAAGTGGATCTTAAAGATTCCTTACCTAACTTTGAAAGGGGTTGTCACGAGAACTATTTGTGATCTCAAACAAATGAATTTGGGTACAGATAATGACCTAAATCCCATGTTAATCAGTTTTGTCATCACCCCTAAAAAATAAATCCAATGTATTGTGTGCTTCAATAAATATAGATACTTTTTCCTACAATTACATGGAGATGATGGGTCTAGATCCCCGAGTATTTTTCCACTACCTAGGTCTCTTAAATAAGTATCAAGGATATAAGAAATCTAATAGGGGGATTCACATGTCCCAAGGTTCCATGGTTAAGGCCAAAGTGGAAAAATTAATCATGATCTATTTTTTTGGGAAGTCTAATACCCTAAATAATTGGCCAACATGTTTACTATTAATAATAAATATAGACAAATCAGTATACGTATCAACTTTTAAAACCTCAACCTGCACTACCAAAAGGAAAATTTTCTATTCTTGATCATGGAATTGTCAATTTATGTAATAATGGGTTTTTAATCCCTTTCCTTTATATATGGGTAATATAGATATAATAAAATTCAAATGTATCCTAAAAACAAATAATTCATAGCTTTTAGACCACTCTAAGGGGTGTATTGTTATTAGGTGATGCCTTTACATTTTAAGAAAATTGGAGCTACCTATCAGTGAGTAATGCACCATATTTATAAACCCCTTATTAAGAAAACAATGGAGTGTGATGAGGATGACCTAGTGGTAAATTCTAGCTAGGGTTGTGACCATTTTTTGGCCTTGAATTGGTGTTCAATGGACTACAATGACACGACCTGGAGATGAATCCACTAAAATGAACATCCATCGTCACTTCTAAGAAGTTCCATTAGTTCATGGTCTGAAACTAAGGTATTAAAGTAAACCCAGGAAAAATTAGATCAATACTTGAAATTTCCACTCCTCAAAACTTATGATAATTAATAGGGCTTCAAGGTCATATCAAATATGTTAGGTACCCTATTATGAAAATCACTGGTAAATGATTACTCTTCAAAAAATAATGAAGAAGGTTCTAACATACTAATGGGGTAAGGATTTATAGGAATATTTTGATAGTCTAAAGAAATATCTCTCTCTATCTTCAGTTTGGATGCCCCCTATGGAATTTAAACCCCTCATCCTCTATGTGAATACTCTAGAATATCCATTATGAACTCTACTTACCAAGAAAAATAATTGAGGTAAAGAAAACAATTTATATTACCTTAGCCACAACATGATAGAAACTAAGATAAATGTAGAAGAATCAAGAATAATTTTATTGTCCTAATGTTTTTGGTATAGAATTTGTGACACTACATTCAACAGCATGAAGTAAATTTGGTATCCCGCATTAATCAACTAAAATATATTCCAAATCATCCAATGTTGATTGGACATCTAGTGTGATGATCAATCATATTATAATAATATGAAATTTAGTTTTCTTATAAATTGGAAACTTAGGCACAATCACTTACATATTTATTAGATTCAAACCATATACTATAAGAATTAAATTTCAATCTATTTGGAAATGATAACGTTGCTCGTGAGTACGTGTGGACTACCACTTCCATGAAGCGATGTGAATCATTTTTCATTTATATTTTTAATGGATGGTAATAAAGAATAATTTTATAAATAGATATTATTTATATGATTTAATAATTATTCTATAAATTTGAATTAATATTTACCTTTTTTCATTCCATCCGTTGAAAAATGAAAATATCATTCATGCGTATATATGACATATTTTCACCATGAACGGTGTAATTAATTTTTCTATCTATACTTTTATGGATGACTATAAACATGTATATAATGAATATATATGATATTTATATAATTATTAATATTCTAGAGAATATGGAACCATGATAAAAGTATAAGTACCAAAACTACCAAACCAACAGATACAAGAAAAAATAAGCAGATATCACCCGAAAGAGTGATTTAAATAAATAATTGTTAATAAATGGGTAAAAAAAGTTATAATTAAATAATATATGGTATTATACATATGATTATTTTTTTAATAGATGTATAATTCATCCATATTTATTATACATTAGGTTCCAATGTGTACAAATGAAGTCTGACCTAAGGTAATAGATTTCTAAATTTTATTTTTGTGTGACTTATGCCAAATTCACCACTCATTTATTTAGTTTAGTATATGTAATTACCCTTTGAAATGTTATATCTTAAGTATATTCCTTTTAATGATATTTAAATTTTTAATTTATGTTATTATTTCATGGATTTTATTATTCAAAGGTTACCAAAGTGGTAACATCTCACTTTTATTTCTATAGGACACATGCCATATTCACTACTTCCTTATTTTTTATGGTGTATATATTACCCATTAATATATTTTATAATTAATATTATAAAAAAATATTTGGATTTACATATCCAAATAAGTTTCTTTCTTTCATGGGGATTATGATTAAAAAGTTACCTAAGTGGTAAGGGTTTTATACTACAATCTCATTGTTTATCAGTATTTTTTATGATTAAGTTCACAATGATTAAATCTAATGATATATGATTAGAAAATGAAATAGGATAATATTTATTGTATATATTATAATATTAATGTGCTTCATTATTAATAAACACCATTTTTAGTTCATTTTACAATTTGAACATTATTTCACATTATGATTGTAATTCTTTCTTAAAATGCACTATTAGATGGTACATTTTTTAACACATCCTAAGACCCAAAATGATCTTGGTTTTATTTTTATATTTTATTTTCAGGTATATAACTATATAAGGATAAATTAATTCTTTTTGGGCACTTGAAGATTCACATTGGAAGACCAAAAAAATGGGATTTCATGCCAACACATTCTGGGAAAAGTAAACTAGACATTAGCCCAATAAATAGACTATATCGGCCAATATACAAGACCAATGATTCTAAAATTTTAACTTAATATAGAGTAAATCATGTATAACATTTAATTAATCATTTAAAAGAGCTAATTTGGATGTTTTAATTGAGTTCTAGGTGGCCCAATTTGGAGATAAAATTCTGGGTCAAATTCTGCATCCCAGAAAAACATCCCACCATTTTACACATATCTCATAAACCATAAATGATTTTGGGCTGAAATTTTACATCCAGTTATTATACATAAGGGGTTACATTATCTTATTCTATGTACCACTAGAATTCAGCCATATGGAAGGCCATTTAGACACTTATGTTTGGTGGATGCAAGTTGGATTCCACTTCGGGTCAAGGGTGGAAAAGTCTAAGTTCCACAATATTTCCTCCACCCTAAGACTACCATACTCAAGTGGGATCACTTTAAATATTGGTTTCTCAACCCAAGTCTCCTAAAATTCCTATTTGAGGCGGTGTTGTTGGGTGAATTATTCATATTTGGTGCATTGTTTAATTGTAATGTTATGCTGCGATTTTGTTGCCTTGAGTTTGTCATTCTCATGTAAGTTATTCAATTCATCTTAGTTTCTTAATAAAAGTTATTATTATCCTATTATTTTGTTCTTATTCATATAAATTTGATATATTTGTATAAATTTGTGAATTTATTCACACCAAACCTTATGATATTATCACACAACGGTGGAGTGATCGTTATTTCATTGTTTTTTTTTACTTCTCCATTTCCTCCCTCATGAGTCTACTTCCCGCTTCCATTGAAACCATAGAATAAATGGAGAGATAACCCACTTATGGTTTGATATAATGGAGTATAAAGGGGCTGTATTGGATGATATTTCTCACTCCATTAATGTCTAATCACTTCTTTTAATTGAGAATTTTGTTTGATGATCTTTAAACTCCTTCATCCTTGTTGAATTTATGGCCACATGCTTCAAGTGCTAATACGAAACTTTACCTTGGAGTGCTCAAAACTTTGATCCTTAAAGTGTATAGTTGATTAGTATTAGGTTGTGTATTAATTAAACCATTAATTGATGATGTTTTTTTATCTCCATAAATAAACCCATCTCAAATATAATAAATTTAAATAATTGAAAAGGGAATGTGTCCAATCCACCCTAAGTGATAACCTAGGATCAAATCATTATTTTAAATATAATTAACTTAATTATATTAGAATTAAATTAAACCCATCTAAAATCAACCCAAGTTGGCCACTTAATAGCCAAAAACAATCCATAGAATGTACGTGTCTATAGGTTACTTCTTAGGTCTCTGAGGATTCAACAACCCAAGCTAAACTTCAAGCGACCGCTTAACCCTAAAATATTGGGTAAATTTGGGAAAGACCAAATTTTGGAACCATTACTATTGACTCAAGTAATTCATATCAACACCCATTCTATTCTACCCCATTTATTCTATTCTCATATAAATTCTCTTATCTTTTACCTTTCTCATTTTTTTTCTTTTGGTGCATGTCCGCCTACACCCGTGACCAATCAAACCATCTAGTTAGGGTGGATAGTACAAGGGTTGGGGAGTCAATTACACCAAAGGATCTATTTAAATTAGATACTGATCTTCCTAATACTCCAAAGTCAAAAAATTATCCCATTTTAATGGAAGGTCTTTAAAGAAACCAATTCATAAACCAGGGTGGGAACCAAAATGGAAATCCAAATGAGGCAGCCCCAAACTTGGGGAATGTAGTCAATCAAACCATGAATGACTACCTCACACATGCCTAGACCAATGAACCCTCTTGAATTAGTCATTCTGCCTAAGAGGTGCCAAATACATCTTTAAACACCATGTCTTAAACCACCTTCCCACATTCCAAGGAATGGAGTCCTAGATTCCCTACCTTCATGTTAAGGAGTTCAATGACATTGTATAAACCATGTGTCCCCCACATCAACTAGAATCAGTTAAGATGAGGCTCTTTCCTTTTTGTTTAAAGGATCGATCTAAAAATTGGCTAAAAAATTTGAGGCCATCATCCATCAACTCTTGGGACTAATTAAAAAGATAATTCTAAAGAAAATACTTTCCCCACCACAAAACAATTGCACTTAAAAAGAGCATCCAAAATATTTTTGAAAAAGAGGAAGAGTCATTATATGAAACATGAGAGAGGTTAAAAGACACCATAAACATGGTTCCACACCATGCTTTTTATATTCTTGAACAAGTGATAATTTTCTATGAAGGGTTGGTCTCGTGGAATAAACAATTCATTGACATGATGTGCAATGGGACCTTTAAAAATAAATCCCCAAATGATGCTTACAAGTATCTAGAAAGCCTTTCAGAAAAAAAAATCAAACATGGAGAACATCACCTTACTATGAGAAGCCACCCAAATTTGGTGGAATTCACACACTTAGGGAGGAGGAAAGCCTTTGGGAAAAACTTGTTGCACTCACTAGGAAGGTCGAGGAGATCGATCTTAGGAAGGTCCATGAAATTCAAATTGTTGACCATGTTTGCACAATTTTTTAAAAACCTGACCACAAGACCAAAAACTTCCCAACTATCCCTTCCATTAAAGATGTTATTTTAGGAGGACCACCAACAGAGGTCAATTATCTAAACTTTCAGAATCCACAGTACCAAAACACTTTCAATCCAAGGTACAATGACCATCTAGGATTCCATTGGAAAGATAACCAACAACCTAGTCAGCCACAAGGACTAAACCCCTACCCTCCACAAAAATTCTTAAAACCATAACCAGTTCCAACCACAACCAGTCCAATACCAACACCCTCCTATCCAATACCAACAACCCATCTAGAAACCCATACAAAAAAACAATCCAACAACCAAAGTATCCTCCTAGGATAAACTAACCATCACAAGCCCTTACTCAATCTGTCCCTCTACCAATACTTGAACAGTTGTGTAAATAAATAGAGAAAATGAACTTAGAAGTATCATACCTTAAACATGAACTGAAAACCATTAAAATCGAGAAGGCACCCATTCCTACTCAGGTTGTACGATCCTCAACTTTAAGGGAAGAATCCAGTTACACACAAAACTCTCATGAACAAATCAAAGCAGTAATTGTTTTAAGAAGTGGGAAATACATTGAGAAACCTGAACAAGCCATTCCAAAACCATTAAAAGCTTCAAAAATGCATAAAAATGATGAAGAACCACCCATAGATTCTGAAAAAACCCAATGAGAATGTGAAAAAACTATAACCAAACCAAACAATCAAACAAACTACTCCTTTCCCTCAACGCATGAGAGGAAAAATTAAACCAAGACTGAATGAGAATTTGAGGGAAATATTCTCTCAGGTTAAGTTAAGCATCCCCCTTATTGATGCAATCCAAGCCATTCCTTTCTAATCAAAGTACCTTAAGGACTTTTGAACTTTTAAAGGGAAATTTTCACATAGAAACCAAGTCCTTTTGGTTGCTAATGTGAGTACCACCATTCAAGGGACCATTCCTCTAAAGTTAAAAGATCCAGGATTTCTATACATAAATGTTGATATAGGAGAGAAAAAAGTTTTTAAAGACCTTTGTGATCAGGGAGCTAGTGTGAACCTCATTCCTTATTCTATGTATTGTCAATTAGGTCTTGAAGAACTCTAACCCACATCTTTCACTCTTCAACTTGCTTATTGTAGTTTTCGAGTTCCAATGGGGATCTTAAAGGATGTTTTGGTGAAATTTGAAAATTTCATTTACCCAACTGACTTCATTGTCCTTAAAAATCACCCAAGATTATGTCCTAGGGAGAAAACTCTAATCATCCTTGGTCATCCCTTGCAACAATAAACTATGTTATCTGAGTCTAAAATGGGAACATGACCATCACCTTTTCAAACATGAGTCTAGACTTGAACATATATAATGAAAACTCTCAAATTCGATATGATGAAGAGATCCATGAGGTTAATTGGATTGGTAGTGTTGATAGTGAACTCGAGGAATGTCAAGGGATTACTGAAGGATGTTTAAGTCAAGAAGAGATTGATTTTCTTTGTTCACATGAGGTAAATTTGTCTCATTGGCTTGAATCTCTTTCAGATGGCTCTATTGATAATTTTATCGAATCACCAATCAATGATACCATTGGTGAAATAAATAACATTGATTTCATACCTATTAATGACACCGATCTGGCCAAATTAGTGGATTAAAATTCTGTTCACAATGAACCAATTCTATTAAGAAATATTAACAAAGAAACTAAGTTTAATACAAAGTCCCATCCTTTATTGGAAAGTGATAACCAGTCAGATCTCAAATTTAAGGTCCTACCTTTATCACTCAAGTATGAGTTCTTAGGGGACAATTGAGCCTTTCCTATTTTCATTTCTTCCTCTCTTTAATCCAATCAATAGATGATGCTAATGGATGTTCTAATAAATCATAAGAAAACAATTGGATGGACCCTTTCTGATATCCCTAGGATTAACCCACTCATTGGAACTCATAGGATTGTTCTTGAATCTGAATCAAAACCATGTCCTCAACCTTAGTGGAGACTCAATCCAAATTTATGGATGTGGTAAGTAAAGAACTTATTAAGTTCTTGAAAGTGGGTATCATATACCCCATTGCTAAGAGTGAGTGGTTAATCCCAATTCAAGTTATCCCAAAGAAAGCTGGAATTACTCTGATCACCAATGAGGATGGTGACCTTCTCACCACAAGGTTAAGTAATGG
This sequence comes from Viscum album, assembly GCA_963277665.1. Classification (NCBI taxonomy): domain Eukaryota; kingdom Viridiplantae; phylum Streptophyta; class Magnoliopsida; order Santalales; family Viscaceae; genus Viscum; species Viscum album. Next base: position 132,012,077 of record OY728163.1, read on the forward strand.
ATTGAGAGTCTGTATTAACTATAGGAATATCAACTCTTGTACCAAGAAAGACCATTTCCCCTTTCCCTTTATTGATCAAGTGCTCAAGTGAGTGGTGGGTCATCAATTATATTGCTTCCTAGATGGATTTTCAGGGTATAATCAAATCGAGGTCTCCTTAGAGGATCAAGGAAAACAAACTTCACTTGTCCATTCGACACTTTTTCCTTCAAGTGAATTCCCTTTGGGTTATGTAATTCTCATGGTACCTTCCAACGGTGCATGATGGGAATCTTCTCGGACATGGTGGGGGATTTCTTAGAGGTCTTTATGGATGACTTCTCCATATTTGGGTATACTTTTTTGGGATGCCTTTAGAATTTTTAAAGGGTCTTTTCAAGATGAGAGGATAATAATCTCATCCTAAATTGGAAAAAATTTCATTTTATGGTAAAGGGAGGACTTTTTCTAGGCCAGCTGGTATCTGGTAGAGGGATTGAAGTTGATAAAGCTAAAGTCGACATCATTTTTCACCTTCCCTCTCCTAAAACTGTTAAGTGAGGTCCTTATTAGGACATATTGGTTTCTATATAAGGTTAATTAGGAATTTCAACTCTATTTCTCGACCACTTTGTGCTCTATTGGTGAAAGATGCTCCATTTTTTTGGACAGAAATTTGTGAGGAATCATTCTCTACACTCAAGTCAGATCTTATCTCTCCACCAATAATGTAATCTCCAAATTGAAAACTTCCTTTTGAGATCATGTGTGATGTGTGTGACTTTTTTGTAGGAGAAGTCTTATGAAAATGGTGTGATAAAACTCCATGTGTCATTTCTTATGCAAGAAAATATTTAAACGATGCATAAATAAACTACACCACCACTAAGAAAGTGTTGCTTTTTTTTGTCTTTACCTTAGAGAAATTTAGGTCCTATCTCTTAGTATTACCCATTATTGTCTTCACTGACCATTCATCCCTGAAATAACTTTTCCAAAAATAAGATTTCAAGGCTAGATTGATTAGGTGGGTCCTTCTTCTTCAAGAGTTTGATTTAACCATTAAGGATAAAAGGGGTGTTTAAAATGTTTTAGTTGATCACCTCTCTATGATGGAATTCGAAGACAACTAGCATCACCTTTTTGTGTCTGGTTCATTTATCAATGAGCACCTCTATTTAGTGAGTGATTTCCCATGGTATGCTGACATAGCAAACCATTTGGTGTCGAGTGACATTCCAAAATTACTAGATACCCAAGCTAAGAGGAAATTCCTTTTTGATGTCAAACTCTATGTGTTTGATGATGTTTACCTCTTCAAGTTTTGTCCTAATCATATCATTAAGAGATGTGTTCCTGAGTCTGAGCAAGATTCCATTCTAAAATTTTATCATGGAGAGGCATGTAGAGGCCACTTTTCCACAAAGAAAACCACTACAAAGGTCCTACAAAGTAGTTTTTTACTATCCTAACCTCACTAAGTATTCCTTCCAATTATGAAAACAAATTACTCAATGTCAACAATTAGGATCCATTACCAAAGGAATCAAATGCCCCTCACTCTCATTCTGGTCGTCAAAATCTTTGATTATTGGGGAATTGATTTTTTTGGACCCTTCCCAAACTCTAGGGGATACCTCTACATCCTCTTAGATATTGATTATGTCTCGAAATGGGTTGATTCCATTCCCACAAAGTCCAAAAACCATCATGTTGTGATCCAATTTCTAAAAGAGTACATATTTTCTCAATTTGGAACTCTTAGGTCTATAATCAGTGATCGAGGAACCCATTTCCGCAACCACCCATTCTCTTCACTCATGTCTAAGTATGGGATTTATCATAAAGTTTCCACTACATACCATCCTCAAACAAATGGTCAGGCTGAGTTAGAAAATAGGGATATTAAGAAAATTCTTGAAAAACTATCAATCCCTCTATGAAAGATTGGTCCGAGAAACTCTTGGATGCTCTTTGGGCATATCGTACAGCATTCAAAACTATCCTAGGCATGTCACCATATAGTTTGGTTTATGGTAAAGCATGCCATTTTCTAGTGGATATTGAACATAAGGCTTTTGGGAAATTAAGAAAATGAATTATGTCCTCTCATTGGTCAAAACAAAAAGGAAATTAGATCTTAATGAACTTGAGGAACTTAGGATAGAGGCTTATGAAAATTCAAGGATCAATAAAGCTAAAGTAAAAGCCTACAAATATTTCAATATTAAAACCAAACATATTATACTAGGTAAAACTATTCTCTTGTATAGTTTAAAACATCATTTACAACCAAGAAAGTTGAGGTCCAGATGGTCAGGTCCATATATAGTGAAAAAGGTGTACCCCCATGGGGCTTTAGAAATTCAAGATCCCACTAATGGTCAAACATTTAAAGTTAATTGTCATAGAGTTAAACCATTCATTGAACCATTCCAAAAACATGAAGTTAATGAAGAATTTTGTGAACCAACCTTAAATGAGGAAAATACTTAAACAATTAGGGTTCCATGTCGGGCTAACGACATTAAACAAAAGCGTTGCATGGGAGGAAACCCATGGTTTTCATGTTTCTAATCTTTGTGCATCATATTTATTTTTTAAATAGGATTAATAAATCAATTTTATATTAAAAAAATATTTAACTCTGAATATTATAGTACCATATACTGTTGGCATATTCTTCTATTATGAGTATGGATGGGCATGAAAGGGGAGAGTCATATTCATCTGTGTCACGTGGTGTGATCATTGAGTAATACCTTACCCAGAAATTTAAAAATAAGACAATGTATCATTAGTTTATTATTATTTTTATGTGTTTGTAGGTTAAAATAAAAATAAATAAAATAAAATAATAATTAAAAAAATTAAAAGGACACATCGTAGGTTGTGGGGAAAACCCCGTCACAACCAGCAAAACTGTGGGGACTCGAACCCAGGACCGAAGGGAGACAGGGGCGCGCACTTTCCACTGACCTACGGATTATAGTGATTTCTTATTATATAATTTTTTTTATATATACATATATTTGAATTATATATATATAAATTATTATTATTTTATGTGATACTAGTATCGGTCTTTGGTATACTAAAATAAATAGGTATTTTTTGTCTTTGTTTTCTTTTAATTTAGGGAACCTCTCGGGGTTTCCATGGTTTCTAATTTAGTTTTTTGAGTGATAAGTAGAGCCTATTGAGGTCAAAGAGTTTTATAGGGAAATAAACTATATCCAGAACTTCCACAATTTTCTACCATTTTCCACTGGTAGTTCATGAGTAGCATGGAGATCAAAGGAATAATCAGTAGCATCATGAACTTAAAATTCAAAAACCATGTGACTTTGTTTCAAGTTTATTTATTAAAATTAATTTTAGAACTCCTATATTAGACCTCTACCCCCTTATAAATTTTCTTTTCTTAAAACATTGGGGAAAATGTTATTTTAATTTTGGGGGAGATGAAATAAAAACAATCTTTTTTGTGTAAAAAAAATTATTTGAAAAAAAAAGTGTATCTTAATGGAAGGAAAAGTTCATCTAACCTTGAACATGATGATACACATTGTACACTTTGAAATTGAATATCAAATAATTTATTATGCCCTGATTCTTATTTTAATCCATGTATATTTTATGAGAATAGATTTTGGAAAGTATGGTTGTATAATGTGATATTTCATTGTTTATATTTTCATCCAAAATAAAAAAAAAGAATCACAACACATGTATTTTGGATATTGGGGTATTAGTTTGAGTTCATGGGGTCCCCCAAATAAATAGCATAGGTTTGGTGATCATTTTAGTTTTCATATGAGTATTCAAAAAAATAATAATAAAACAATAAATTTGCACGTAGAGCAATGAAATGACCTAATGCGTGGCTTTAGGCACTTGAGGATCATGACTTCATAGTTGTTTGTCCCATAAATAGTAATTTTATCTCTATTTGGGGTTATTTGAATTTGTTTTTGACTAAGTTAACTTGATATTATTCTCGAGTATGTGGGTTTCACTTGGTTCCCTAAGGTCTTTGAGCTTGGGAGTCATCGGCAAAGTCTTGCTACATGGGTTGACTCGATTGAGTTAAATTTAAATTACCATGGAAAAATTGTAAAAAAAATATATATATATATATAATAAAAAAATGAATACTAATCTTAATATTGAAATTTTATTCCACCTAAAACTTCCATCATTTCCCCCTTGAATAAAAATGAACTCCCATGTCTATTGTGATACACAACACATCTTCATGCTTAATTGATATTGGATGAAATATGGAAATGAATTTGAACAAAGGAATGGGATTGGTCTTGGGATATGCTTATGAAACTATCTAGTATTAAAATATTTTTATGGATTTCATGATTTTTTTGGTATGAGGGTTCTTAGTGATCATTGTGTATTAAAATTTTTTGGAAAAGGGAATTCAAATTTCATATTTTTGAGATACATTTTGCGTAGGAATAGAAAAACTCAAGTTGGGGGTGTGATTAGACACTAAAATAGGCTAATATTAATTTTCTATCTTATAATATTCATGTGATTCATTATTCATAAACACCATTTTTAGTGCATTTTACAATTTGAACACTATTTCACATTATGATTGTAATTCTTTCTTAAATTGAACTATTAAATGGTACATTTTTTAACACATCCTAAGACATATAATGATATTGGTTTTATTTTCATATTTTATTTTCAGGTATCCCATTTTATAAGGAACAATTAATGCTTTTTTATAACTTCAATATTTACATTGGAAGACCACCAAAATGGGATTTTATGCCAACATATTCTGGGAAAAGTAAACTAGACAACAGTCCAATAAAGAGATTTTATCGACCAATATACAAGCCCAATATTTCTAAATATTTAATTAAAGATAGAGGAAATCATTTAGAACATTTCATACAATAGTGAAAAGAGAAAATTAGGATTTTTTAATGCAGTTACAAGCAGCCCAATTTGGAGATAAAATTTTGGGCTAGATTCTATGTCCCATAAAAACATCCCACCATTTTACACATATCTTGTAAACCATATATTATTTTGGTCTTAAATTTTACAGGAGGTTAGTAGATATTTGTGGATACATTTTCCTCTTATTTTTACCACTCTAATTCGGATATATAGAAGGTCATTGTGATTCCTCTATTCAGTGGATGCAACCTAGATTCCACTTCAGGTCAAGGGTGGAAAAGTCTAAGTTCCACAAGATTTCCACCACCCTAATCCTACCATACTCAAGTGGGATAACTTTCACTATTTGAGGATAGACCCAAGGCTCCTAAAACTAATATTTAATGTAGTGTTGTTTGAGTATTTATTAATCTTTTTTTCATTGTTTAATTGTAATGTTATGTTGTGATTTTGTTTCCTTGAGTTTGTCTTTATCATGTAAGTTGTTCAATTCATCTTAGTTTCTTAATAAAAGTTATTATTATCCTATTATCTTGTTGTTATTAATATAATTTTGATACCTTTGTATCAAGGTGTGAATTTATTCACACCAAACCTTGTGATATTATCACACAACGGTGGAGTGATCGTTATTTCATTGTTTTTTACTTCTCCATTTCCTCCCTCATGAGTCTACTTCCCGCTTCCATTGAAACCATAGGATCAATGGAGGGATAACCCACTTATGAATTGATCAAATGGAGTAGAAAGGGTCTATATTGGATGTTATTTATCAATCCATAAATTTCTAATCACTTATTTTAATTGAGAATTTTATTTGATGATCTTTAAACTCCTTCTTCCTTGTTGAATTTAAGGCCACACACTTCAAGTGTTAATGTGAACCTTTACCTTGGAGTGCTCAAAACTTTGATCCTTAAATTGTATATGTGATTAGTATTAGGGTTTGTAAGAATTAAACCAGTAAGCGATGATTTTGTTTGATCTCCTTAAATGAAATCATCTCAAATATAAGAAATTGAAATAATTGAAAAGGGAATGTGTCCAATCCACCCCAAGTGATAACCTAGGATCAACTCATTATTTTAAATTGAATTAACTTAAGTCTCTTAGAATTAACTTAAACCCATATAAAATCCAACCAAGTTATCCACTTCATATCCAAAAACAATCCATAGAATTTACGTGTTTATAGGTTACTTCTAGGTCTCTGAGGATTCGACAACCCAAGCTAAACTTCAAGCGACCGCTTAACCCTAAAATCTTGGGTAAATTTAGGCGAGACCAATATATCTCTCAAGAAAATCATGAAATTTATCATACTTTGGTTATTTCTTAATAATGTATGTTTTAATTTCATTTTTCTCACCTTAATCACTCAAGACACCAAAAATGTTATTTTAAGTAAAATCAATTATATTTCTCTCTTCGGTTGAAAAAACCTTTTTCTTCTACATCCATGTTTCATAAAAATGTTTTAAAGAAGAATTTTACTATTCAATTATTATTGTTTAAAGTAATTTTTAACCATGTTTGGATTCTTAAAAAATTATTTTAAAATGAATATTCTTATCATTTTCTAAAAAAGGTACTTTTTTACTTTTTACAAAAGTATTAAATGAGTGTTTTTAACTTATATGGCATGAATAGAATTTCTCGGCATCATGACCGCTCAATGATTTGAAGATTCATTTATAATTTTCCATGATTATTTTCAAATAAATTTTTTCTATAATATTTTCAAAAAAATATATTTCAAATAAGTGGTTCCAAAATATAATAGATATTTTCCTCAAGAATATTTTAATGATATTTTAATGGTATTTCTATTCATTAAAGAAAAAAAAGCCTTGATATCACTTATACTTTACTAAGGATATGATCTAAGGATTCCATAATTATTCTTTCTTGAGATGGTTTACGTTTATGATGAAAATAAGTTTATAAAACTTGTTCCCTTTCCATGGGTTATACTATGATAAAGTGATGAAATTTTTATGAAACCTATTTATTTTTCATGGGTTATGTTATGATGAAATATTAATGAAACCCATTTCTTTTCATGGGTTCTGATATGATGAATGTTTTATGATATTATTGAACACATATGCATGATTTTCATTATATTATTAGTGGGAACTATATCTCCCTCTAATTAATTGGGTAAATATGAGGTAAATAAGATATGCATGAACCTAATTTCATGTTCAAATTTCATACATGGACCTAATTTTCATATTCATAAGATTAAGTGTGGAACTAGTTTTCATATCCATAAGTTTGTGTGTGGATATAGCTTTCATGTTCAAAATATTATGTGTGGACCTAGTTTTCATGTCCATAAGTTTGTTCATGGACCTGGATTTTATGTCCATAAGATTATGCATGGACCTTGTTTTATGTCCATAAGTTTTTGAGAAGTATTGATTTCATGTCCTTAACTTGATGAGTGAACTTGTTTTTATTTATACATGTTCACAAAATTATAAGCTTATATGTATGCCACAAACTCATGTCTCATGCTAATGTTATGCTCTCATGGATCATGTTCTTTGATTCCTTTATTATTTATATCTTATAAACTACCAATATTTATACCATTACTCAAGATTATGATCTATGAAATGCAGGGTATGAATTTCAAATGTTATGATCAAGTTAATATACCATTATTCTCATTTTATAATCTAGTTATCAATAATGTCTCCCCTTTTTTCCTTACTGAGCATCTGATATCACCCTTATGTTTGTTTTCCCCTGAGTTATAAAGAAATGTTTTTGGGATGATATGTCTAATAAGGGTTTTGGTTATAAATAACTTAATGGAATACTCTTAAGAACCAGTTGTTTATATATCCAGGATTACAAAGGCACTAGACCTATAAGATTCTAGTTTGTATAGTTATGTTATATAATGAATATTCATCTAAAAAGATGAGATATTTATGTATGAAAAGTATTGGTCACTATAGTTGGTATCATAGAAAGGTTTAGTTAACCTTTAGAAATTAGGATGATAAAAAACTAGTGAGAACCCTAGAATAGGTATAAGTATATGATAACATTCTAAAGTTTTTTTAATGATCATGGATGGTCTAGGTAAACCTAAGGTGTCGTATATTGAAAATAAGGCATCTTTATTTAGACATCCAATGAATATTTTTTCATAATTCTATGGTTGTACACTATGATTATTGTCTCTCACATTATGCTTTTTGGTTTTAGACAATGGATAGAACCTGAAGGAATCATGTGAAAATGAATGTTATATCCAATTTAATGAACATCCTCATGAGCTACCGAATGGATTAAAATATAGGATTCTATATCTTATGACATTGCTCACTAAAATCTCTGAAGATATTAGTGGTAACATGGATCATACTGAACTTTTGAATTCCCCAAGGAGGGAAAAACATGTTATTAAATCTCTTATGTGAAAAAATCCACCCTACTTTTATGGGTCTTCTGATCCACTAGTTGATGAGAAATGGATCAATGCAATGGAAAAATATTTTCTGTTCTTTAGTGATCAAACCCTAAAAAATTTGTCCTGTATATTTATCATTTGGAAGGAAAAGTGGATCAATAGTGAAATATTATTAAGAATATTAAAAAAGTGTAGGAAATTGACTCTATTTAATGGGGTGACTTTAAGAGATTATCTTTTAGTAATTACTTCCCTCGTATTCTATGTACAAAAATGGAGAAGTAATTCCTTGAGCTTAAGAATAAGGATGATGAATCCATTGGTACCTATGAGGAAAATTTTACAATACTTTCAAGGTATGATTTAGGTTTAATCATCATCCCTAAAAGAAAAATTGTTCAACTATTTAGTGGTTTGAAACTAAGTCTTCAAAAGTCATTATCCATAAGGTACTTTGGAATCGATGATGAAATCATTTAATGTGCACTAAAAGTGGAAATGGAAGCTGGAAACCCTCAAGGTTTCGATGATAATAAAAGGAATATGGAGATTCATGAAAGATCCAATGGTTTTCACATAGAGGGAATAAAAAATTTTCAACCTCCTACTTGCCAAAAATGTGGGAAGGAGTACTCATGTGAATTCCTAAAAGGAACAAGAAGATGTTTCAAGTGTGGGAACCCTATCCATTGAGAAAAAAATATTGATGTGGTATGAAGAGGCCAGTCAATGAAATGGATGGAGATAGAGCTCAAAAAAATAAAACACTTACACTCCAGTGCTACAAATGAAAATAGTTTGGGAATTATGTGAATCAATTCCCCTATCCAAGGTATAAGGAAGAAAATAAGTCACAAAAACTTCTGAAGTCAATAGATAAAGGGAAAGCTTATGTAATTACAATAGTTGAAGTGAATCATGATAGTAAGGTTAAAATTATCCTCTACTATATAATTTTTGATTCCATGTTGTTGTTTTTATGAATAATCCCAATGAAAATATTATCCTTTAGTGAAATGTTATGTAATTCTAGGCATTGATTATATATCCCTACATATATTCCATATAAATTTCTAGAATAATGTTATCATATTTGATCTTTAGAATCAACATATGACTATATATCAATGCAAGGATGAACCCGAACCTATAATGGAAATATTTTTGGCTAAGATAAGATATTATTTAAGGAATAAGGGTTTAATTGTCTTTTGGAAGCATATAATATTTTATTGTGAATTTATTTTAAAAAATGATCAGTATATATGATTAAGGTATATACATTTTGGTATGAGACTCTAGAGTGATTAAAATTATTATTAAGTAGATCATGGGAGGATATGAGATCAAATCATCTTTGGGTTTCCATCTTTTTTAGACATATTTTAGAGGATTTTTAAGGTTAACTATTTATGGAATGGATTATGTTGAAATTTGGGTGTTATTTTTTGAAGTTAAAGTATGATCTATCATATTTAATAACTTATACTAATCATTCTAGTTTTGGTAAATATAGATACATGAGGAATTAACTTTTCATTATTTTATGGATATTATGATCAATTAAAATTTAATCTTAGTGATTTAGTCATAAAAAATCATCTTGAATATTAATTTCTTAGAGTAACAGATGAAGTGTAAATTGATTAAAGAACAGTCAAAGGATTGAATTATGCGTATGATATGGAAATAAATCAAGTAAGTATATTTTATCATGTTCTTTATCTTGATAGAAAAAGGATGCCTCAATTTTAAGAAAAGGATATTTAAATAAAATGTTATTCTTTTACCTTAATTTCTAATGAATAAATGGTCATTTCACCTATCATAGATTTATGGTTTTGTTGTTAAATTTCTCCTGAACATGTTCTCTATCACTCTCTATTAGTCCTTGGGTGTTAGTTTTCTCTTCTATAACCATATTTTCACTTCCCAATAATGTTATCCTATTCAGCGACCTAGTTTTGTGTTATTCCAAATGACCTTCATATTTCTCATTCTCTCTTATCAAGAAGAAGTTTTACTAACCCTTTTATGATGTGGGTTTCTAAAATGGAATTTTCAAATGTCAAACCATTGATTATCGATAAAAAGTTCAAATTACAAGGATAAAATTTATAAAATTTGGTTGGAATGTGACACCTAGAGATTTTATGAAATTTTTTTAATTAAATTTAATTTCTTTGATAGCTTGTTTTACACACAACACTAATTTTAAAAGAACTGTGATATACTATTCAAATATTATTATTTAATGTGACGGTTATAACCTAGACATTAAATTGGTAGGTATGAATAGGATTAACAAATTGATAAAATATCTATATAAATTTCCTACTCAATATAAATTCAATGATAAATTCTTAGTAAATAAGAACATAATTTTTATAAAAAACCATTTTATACTTCAAAAACACATTTTCTTTGAAAATGGTTTTTATTACTTTCTATGAGAAACTAATTGGAATTAATTTATTAAAATTTTAGAAATTTTATTTGACAAAAATTTTATCTTTTTTTAAATCATCATATCAAAGTTATCTTTGGGTTAAATTTTGGTATTTTTTTGAAAATATTGATTTTTCATTGAATAGTAAAAAATACGAATTTTTGTAAAACTATCATTTTCTTTTCATTAAAAAGTATCATTATGATTTGAATTTTATATGAAATTAAAATAAGTATTATTTAATTATATATAATCTAAATAAATTCATTTTAATTATAATTAAACCTAACTTTGTTATAAGTACATTTTTAGGCTTAAAAATACATTTTTCTAAAAACTAATGTTAGTTAGGTTTTATGCATTTATATTAAAATTAATTTCTACCAGTTTAAGAAATTGAATTTCGAAAAATATATTAAACATTTTTAACTAGGGTTTTTAAATTTTTTAAATAGGTAAATTTTATTTTTGGACATTATGAATAGTAACTTTAGTAATTTTGTTACCATGACAAAGGGTAAATAGGGTAATTTAGGTAAATAACATGATAAGTAATAAAAAATAACCCTAAAACTTGAATAAATTTTATTTTATGAGTACATATCATCTATAATTATCCAAAATATGAATATATTTCATTTTTTTATTTTTCCATGATTTTGACACTTTATATTATTTTATATAAACAAAAGTCAAAAATAGCATTCTCTTCATTTTATTAAATTTTAATTTTTTACATAGGAATAAATAGAGGATATGTTCTGTTATAAATATAAATTTTAAATATAAATTATTATTTTCATCATAATAATTTATTTTTAATTTTGATAAATTATATAATTAACTTCAATGCTTGTGTAACACAAATAAAGTATTTATTCAATTAACATAAAATATAAATGATTTTAAAAATATTAAAAGAGAAAAAATTTGAATGATTTAATGTGTAGCATGAATTTTATATATTTATATGAAATATTAGGGAAGTTTTAAAGCATTATATTCAGATTAACCCTTTGTATTGATGTATTTAAAAACAAATTAAAAGAATAGTTCTAAAAATGACATTAATGATATTTTATAATAAATAATATTTTATTAAATGATATAAAATCCATAAAAAATTATATACATACCAATTAATGGTGTATGGTTTTAAACATCAACCATGGTCCATTTATGGGATTTTTTTCATTTTATAGTAACATTATTAACCATTAAATGGTGTAAAACTTTAATATTATGGTAATTGTTAAAAGGATTAATGAAGGAGTAAAACAAAAATATTATGCTAAAAATTTGATAAAAACTAGTAAAAAATTTATTTTATGAGATTATTTTGACTCTTAATCATATTATCCTTGAATATTATCAATTTGGATCAATTTGGACATAAAAAAATAAGTTATATTGATTTAATATTTTAAGAAATTCCAAGAGTGCCCCTCCCCTAAATTATAAAAGGGTATCACTCATTTCTCTTATTCACACCACTTTGAGCCTTATAGATCAACCAAAATCTTCCAAGACATATTATAAAATTCTATAGAAACATTCTATAGGTGTTTTTATTCCCATAACACCACCCTATATCCCTTAAGAGGATATCTAAAGAATTTGTTTCAAAGAATAGGTAATCACCTTAACCGATCACATTCTTTTTAATTTTTATTTTAAATACTATAAATCTATTATATTATTAAAAAATAATAACTTAAGTATCCTAAATATACTAAAATTTTATTATTATTATTAGTATACCACCTCTATTTACCCCTCTTTCCATCAAATGGGAAGTGAAAGTATCACTTGTGTGTATGTACGACTTATCGTCTCCACCTAGTGATACAATTCATTTTCCATCGCCATCTTTCAAGGATGGTTATTATAATAGTTTTGATGTTTATATATGATACTTATTATATAATTATTCTTCTTTAATGAAAATATTATATCTACCTTATTACCTTCCAATCTATTGGGAAATGATAATGTCGCTCATGTGTGACTATCACCTCCATGAAGCGATATGATTCATTTTTCATTTATATTTTACATAGATGAAAATAAGGATAGATTTGATTAATAAATATTATGTATATGATATAATAATTATTTTTTAAATTTTATATAATATTTACCTTTATTTCATGTCATCTATTGAAAAATGAAAATGGCGTTCATGCATACATACGGCTAACCGTCTCCATGAACGGTGTAATTCATTTTTCTATATCTACTTTTATAGATGACTATAAACATGTTTATAATTAATATATATTATATTTATATAATTATTAAAATTCTGTACATTATGTAACCATGATCAAATTACAAGGACCAGAACCATCAAACCAAAATATACATGAAAAAAAGCAGATATCACCTGGAATAGTGATTTTAATAAAGAATTGGTAAAAAACTAGTGATAAAAGGTTATAATTAAATTATATATGGTGTGATATATATTATTATGGTTATTTAATATATTTATAATAAATAAATATTTATTATATAGGATGTTCCAATGTGTAATAAGAAATTCGGGCTTAATCTAAGAGATTTCTAGTCACACTTTTATTTCTATGAGATTTATTCCAAATTCACCATTCGTTTCTTTTGTGTGGTGTATGAACATACCATTTGACATGTTATATAATTATTATCCTTATTTTAATGGTATTTAATGTTTTAATAGATTTTATTCTTTCATTGTTCTTATGATTCAAAGGTTACCAAAGTGGTAAGGGATTTTTGTATCACTTTTATTTCTATGGGACACATGTCATATTGACCACTTGCTTATTTTATGTGGTGTATATAATATAAAAGAATGTGTTTTATGATTAATATTATGAAAAATATGGGTATTTAGATATATATATATATATATATATATATTTGTGTGTGTGCGTGTGTTTATTTCTTTAATGAGGCTTATGATTCAAAAGTTATATAAGTGGTAAGGGTTTTATGTTACAGTCTAATTTTTTATCAAGATTGTTTATGATTAAATTTCCAATGGTGAAATCCTATGATCTATCTCCCAATAAAATAATTAATTTTTTATCCTATGGTTATTTATTTAGAATATATGTTTTACTTTCATTTTTTCAACTTAATTACTCAGGACACTAAAAATGTGTTTTTAAGGAAAATTGACTTTATTTCTCTCTTCAGTCAAAAAACTTTAAACTTACATATCCATGTTTTCTAAAAAAAAATTAAATAAGGTTTTTAATATTTTATTATTATGGTTTAAATTAATTTTTAATCATGTTCTTATTTTTAAAAAATATAGTTTTAAAATTAATATTATTGTCATTTTAAAAAATATATACTTTTTAACTTTTTATAAAAGTATGAAATGAATGTTTTTTTAACTTATATGGCATGAACGGAATTTACCACCATCTTGAATTCTCAATTATTTTAAGATTAATTTACAAGTTTCCATGGTTATTTTAAAAGAATATTTTTTCTATAATATTTAAAAAAATAGATTTTAAATAAGTGATTTCAAAATGGAAGAGACATTTTTTTCAAGATTTTTTTAATGATATTTTAATGGTATTTCTATACATAAAAGACAAAAAAACCTTTGTATCACTTATGATTTAATGGGGATATGATCCAAGGATACCATCACTATTCTTTCTATGGATGCTTTATGTTTATGATGACAATATATTTATGAAACCTGTCCCTTTTCCATGGGATATACTATGATGAAGTGATGAAATTTTTATGAAACCTATTTATTTTCCACAAGTTATGTTGGCACACATATTCACATTTTTCATTATATTATGATTTGGACTTATATATACCTCCAATGCATTGGTTAGAGATGGATAACTCATGAGGTAAATATTATATGCATGAACCTGATTTCATGTTCACAATTTCATTCATAGACCAAGTTTTCATGTCAATAAGATTAAGTGTAGAACAGGTTTTTATATATATAAGTTTATGTATGGACCTGACTTTCATGTACAAAATATTATGAATGTACTAAGTTTTAATGTCCATAAGTTTATGCGTAGTCCTAGATTTCGTGTTCATGAGATTATTCATGGACCTAGTTCTATGTATATAAGTTTATGTGAGGGACTGATTTCATAACCTTAACTTCATGAGTGAACATATTTCTATTTATAAATGTTCTAAAATTTATAATCTTGTGTGTATACCACAAACTCATGTCTCATTCCAATTTTATTTTCTTATGGATCATGCTCTTTTATTCCTTTAAGATTCATGTCTTATGAACTACTAATCTTTATTCCATGACTCAAGATTATAATCTATGATATGAATATTATTAATTTAAAATTTTATGATTAATTTTGCATACCTTTATTCTCATTTTATACTCAAGTGACCATTAATGTCTCCCTTGTTTACCCTTACCGAGCATCTGAGCTCTCTCTTTATTAGATTTCCTTTTCCCTAGATTATGAATAAAGTTAGGGATAATATGTCTAAGAAGGGTTCTAGTTATGAAGAACTTAATGGGAGTCTCTTATGAACCAGTTGTTTATGTGTCCAAGTTTCCAAAGGCATTAGACCTATATGATTCTAGTGTGGATAGTTATGTTATGTAATGAATATTCATCTAAAAAGATGAAATATCAATGTATGAAAATTATGGGTCACTATATGGGGGAAGTTTCTCCTAAGTGGATACTTGGTAAATGGGTTACCTAAGTATGGGGACCTAGGAAAAGTGGAACCTAGGTATCAATTACTAGGAAAATGTATCCTTGCTAGGAGGCCTAAGTGAAGTGGCACCCATGCATCTCGATGCTTAGGTGTAGGTGTTCAAGTATCTTGGTGCTTAAGTATGCTAAATAAATTAGCTTATTTCTTAGGTATAAGTGCTCAATTGGTTCATAACCCACATCATGACTCTAATTGTGAGGTATTGGTTGTGGACTCTATATCCCCTCTCTTTAGGTTTTGACTTGAAAATCACATGAAGGAAGGCTTTGCGGATAACTCTGGTTCATAGACTAAAGCTTCATGCACTCAAGTCTTCACTCAATCCTAGGTTGGTTTTTTTCGGTTTAAAATTGGATTCATTGGGGTCCTTTTATAGGAAACCCCTAACCTAGGCTCCTAGGTATGGAAATAACCACCTTAGGCTCCTAGGTGTTTTTTTAGGCATGCAGAGTTGGGCGTGTTAAGATGGGCACGTGGAGCTGAGCATATTAAGCTGAGTGAATGGAGTTGAGTGCCTAAGAAAATCATGTGAGGTTGAGCACCTAAGTGGGTCATGAAAGTCAAGGGCATGCGAAGTTAAGAAATATTGGATTTCTCCCTTAATAAAATTCCAAATTCAAATTACCATAAATTTTGATTTTGGATTCTGTTGTGGATCCATGAGTAGTCAAATTGAATATTGTGAAACAAAATATGACATTGGAAACTAGGATACCCCATAAAATGTGTTTTTAAAGTCCAAAAGATTCCCAAAATACCCTCAAAATTGGTTTTATGATTTAGACACCCCCTTTCATCAACAACAAATGAAATACATATCCCACTCCCAGTGGGTGATTCTCACCACCACATCACTGTACTAGGAAACATTTTTAAAGAATATATATCCCTCAGTGTGTGAGAAATCATGAGGAACATGGAGATCCCAATTTTGTATTATTTAGACATAAATATACTTTTATTCCTACATTTGGCTTGTTTTTTTTTTGAATGAGGATTGTGTCATGGATCTATGGTAAAGTTCATGGAACACATTTTACAATGAAAATAATCTCTAAATACATTGATGGTTCCTAGATGTAACCCTCTAGAAAATGAACTCATTACATCATATACAATTTCTACTTCAGTGGATTGTATTCCTTACCCTCAATGGATGAAGAGAATTTCATGCCTCTAACCAATGATATACTTATAAAGATATACTTCTCATAAATCTATACCAAATTATAAATTCATCATTGTATGAATTTAAATTTCATGATATATGGTCATCTTCATGCGAATTTTAACTAAACTATATATATTCATACTCACATGACTCTAAAATTCATGAAATAAAGTCTTTTCCATGAGACCTTAAATTGCATGATGTATTGTATTTCCAATGTGACATTAAACTATATAGAGTGGTCCTTATTACGAGCATTGGATACCTCAACTATTTATAATCCATATCTATATTGATTTATTTTATGATTTTCTTCATATCCATGCCCTCCAAACTATATTTGTTTGTGTGAGGTCACTAATTGACATCATTTTTCCTCCAATCACCCCATGCTAGGATAAAACAACTCATTTTTAGAACTATGTGTGGATTAATTCATGTTACGATAAGATATATTTTGATGTTAGGATCCCATATCATTGTATTAACTATGAATATTTATATCCACACTTATTGTTATATCCTAGTATCAATATTAGACAATCTACAACAAATATAAAGTCCTTTTCACGTGAATTTAGATTGCATGACATATGGTCCTTGTGGAAAGACATAAAACAGAATAACATAAGGTCCTTAACACATGACCTTAAAACTATATGTTATAATTTCCATACCATAAAATCTCAAAAAAACAAGGTATATGGTCATTGTCACAAGACCCTTAATCTATGCATCACCTTAGACTCACATCATGATGATAAATCATGAATCCTAATACTCTACCTAATCATGAGTTAAATATACATAGAGATCCTTTATAAACTTTCATACACCATATCTCATAACTATGTGTTACTTGGTTCTTGACATCACATGATATATAGTGATTCCCAAATCTATTATCTGGGCCCAGTCGCAAACTTTAACACTATACTCTATCCTAGTGTTTGTGCCCCCAATTATTCACATTAGGTTTCCTCTAGTGGCCATGTATTATAAACATGGTTCCCCTTTTCTATAACTATGTGTGTCTTGATTCTTATTACCAAAATATATGTAGTGATGTTCATATTTCCTCTCCTAAGTCCTTCCATAATCTCTTAATATCTTTAACCTACCTTTCCCACTATCTCATCTTAATACACTTTGATCATCTTGGGGATGTAGCATTCTGAAGACCTGTAAACACATCTCTTCCATATACTGCACTTAAAATCTTGAATATTTAAATAAACATAACTTCATATGTCCATTGGTAATGATAATATTTGATCAAAGGGACCCCCTTTGGCATGGTGTTGACACATGTGCCACATATACAACTTTCTTATACTTGTTCAAGGCTATATATCCACCCTGAAGAAAATATTTTCTTACCCTATACACCTTTAGTAGTATTATAGTGGAACCCATCATTCGAACATGGTTAATGGTCATCCTCGATATATATGTTCAATAATACAATAATGGGACCATAATTTGAATGTGGTGAATGGTTTCCTTAGTCTATTTGTTATTTTCTCCCATACTTAATTAAATTTTTTTTATCTATGATTTATATCATTTTATGTTCCCATGTTCAACGAATAGAAATTCATGTAGTCCTTATACTTCCACTCAACTCACACATTATCGAGATGGTTTATCATGAAATTCAAAATCCCCTCCCCTAATTTAGTCATTTTAACTTTCCTTAAATCCCTATTAATGGTTTAAGATTTAGTAATTTAATCTAATGTCCATATTTAAAACTATAACTACTTGAATCAACATCTAATTTTTCATTCAAGTCAAGAGAGAAATCCTCATGTCATATTGTCTAAACCCTTTGATACAAAAACTAAGAGATACAATATGGTCTAAAATATATAACTTTAAACTAAGGTACACAATATTATCTGAGTAACATGACCCCAAATTTCATGTGCACTCCCACCCTTAAAGGTTACTCGCACTAGTGTTTTACTCTCCAATCCACACCGTCTTGGTTCTTATTATACTAGATGAGTATATATTTTAACATTGAGGTCTAATAATTATAAACTTCAACAATATTCCCCCTGAAATCATCTATATTAAAATGATTATATAATTTACATTAGGTTTATATTTCCATTTTTATTATCTATGTCATATGTGACACCTGTCAGGTCACTAGTATGTATTTAATTTAAATATTTTTTGAAGTTTCTTCTTTGATTCCAATAAATATTTTCTTGAGATTCTATATCAGATCAAAAATAATAGATCACCAAACAATTCTTCAATATCCTATAATATATATGTATATGATAACAATAATAATAAATTTAGAATCATTTTCTCCTTCAAATGATCTTCTATCTTATATTTTCCTCCATTATTTCTTCTTCATAACTGCATGTAACCAAAAGCAGTTATTCTTCCTTTTATTCAATCAAAATGAAACCTGAATTATCTTCTCATTAATTCTGGATATTATTTGTTGTATAATATCCTATAATTACTCTTCATAACTACTTAATGAATCATGATCTATATATCTTGATTATCTTCATTGGAGGCTCGTCTTAATTGCATCATCATAATTATTTCTTTCATAACTTCCTCATTTAAATATCCCAATGACTTAGTTATTCTTAATCCTATTTATTTACATGGTTTATAACAACCAAAACATTTTCATTTTCATTAACTTTCTAAAAAAAATTTATCACATGTATACATTCATCAAACATTTAGATTTGTCGAATCTCATGTGTTTCAAAAATCACTTATGTGGCCCATTCAGCTATGTGGATTGCCTACATGAACATTCAGCTATGTGAATCATCAACACAACCATGCTAATACATGGATTATATATATGACCATTCATCTACATAATTATCCTTTGTGACTATTCACATCATTCGTACTTTCCTACAGCATTACATGTGACATACCCTTCTTCATCATCATCATCATATAAATTTTTATTCAATAAAGAAAATAAAGCGTGACATACCCTTCTTCATGTTTATAAAATATCATATGCATGAATATCATAAGAATAGCATGCATAGTATGTTCCTTTTATGAGAAGAAATTGTATGTTTCTACCATTGTTCATCTCATTCATCTTTTATGCATTCAAGTAACACTATAAGCATGGGACATCATTTCATACAGGTTGTGTCATGATATGTTCTTCTACACCGTTTCCTTTTCTTGTTACCCTTAAGTGAGTTGTGATCCTTGCATGGGTTACCCTTATACAGGTATCTTTATCCCTACATAGGTCTCTAAGATACCATTATATAGAGTTACATCCTTACCTTTATGTCATGCTTACCCTTATGTAAGTCTCCAGATACCCTTATGCAATATTTTGGGGGTATTGGCTACCCTTACATGGGCTTCCAAATGTGTTGGAAACCCTTACATAGCCTAACCTATACCCTTAAACAAGGAATTGGTTACCTTTATTTCATGCCAAGTTACCCTTATATAGGTCTTCAGTTACCTTTATAATCATGGTATACCCTTATTTAGGTCACCCATCTTCAATTACCTTGATGCATTGGGCATGCTAGCCATACACAAGTTGTTTTTACCCTTACATGAGCTTCTATACCCTTATTCAAGATTCCATATGATTCCAAATTAAACTTATAAGAAATTATTCATGTAATCATAAAGTACCCAATAAAGTGACATAATACTTAAGATCAGTTATACTCCAATCTTGGGATCTTCTTTATTCAACATTCAAGCTTCTTTTTCAATATTCTCGGGTTATCCAACAACCTCCAAGAATTATAAAAAATTATTCAACATATATTGACATCACTTTGATAATAAATAAAACTTCCAAAAATTAGAATAAAAAATCTCCCCCCTTTTTATTTATTGTTCATGCCCATATAGAAATGATATGTCAATATGTGTTATTCCTTATCTTACTCTTTCTTATCAACATTTCATTTAATTTTATCTCCCCCTTATCGATAAGAAATAAAAATTTCTTGGGAAAATGGTATCAATTCATACTTATCAAAGTTCCATCAACCATTCCACTCTAAGTATACATGTTTTATGCTCGGTGTAAAAATATAATAGGGTTTCACCTATACAAAAAATTTGTACCTTATGAAAATATTTAGATACAAAACAAAACGAGAACATTCTATATTCTTCAAGGACTATCCAATTATATTGTAGGTTGAGAAAAATTATATATACCAATTGAAATACAAAAATATCAACCTAAAACTCATGTTCTCACTTCAACAGATATATTAAATCATTCAGGTATAGATAGTAGGATTTGACATCAACCTCATAACTTCTTCATCCTTTCATTTTTCATGTCATTGATAAAAATAATTTTCTATCCCTTTGATTTAGAATCTAATTTTTTAAAAAAATTATGAGAGATAAATAATATATACCTCTTCAATTAAATTTTCAAGCAAGAACCTTCCAGAATGTTCAAATTTTCATGATACAAATAATTCTAGAATCTTATTCTTCACTCATCATCCCCTCAAGGTAAATAATCCTCAATATCATCGTAATGGTTAATATCTTCAAGAATGAGTTTCAAGATGTTCTAATATAGAGAATAAACCAAAATGGATCTTCAACTTGTGGCTATCTAGGTTTGATAACTTCCACAACTTCAACAAGGATGATCTTCTTCAATACATGGTCTTTGGGATAAAAAATATAAGATCAATCCAATATGATATTTATTTCGTCATTTCTATATTGAATTGAAATAAATCGCTATTTCTTATGTTCTCTCATTTATTCCATGTTTCACCTTCAATTCCTTGTATTATAAGTGAAAATACAACACATAAAAGATTAAGGGAATAAGGTGGGTCATTTTGTTCCTTGATGTTAATAGTAAGGTTGATATTTTCTCAAAAAAAATTATATATTTCTCACAATATTCATGCTTCGAAATCTATTTTTCAAACCTAACTTGAAATTTAGTAGCATGGATCTCATCACACCTTCTATTTCTTTGTGTGATATGGTTCATCTTTCTTTAACCATCAAATCATATTCATCTCCTAATGCAGTCTTCATTTTCCTTAGGGATTATTCTTGTGATGGAAATATTATTAAAAATATTTGGAAATATGTCTATATTTATTGAATCCCTAATACATAACTTATCTAACACAATTGTTTTCATTTACTGAAATCCTATCATGAAATTCATCTTCTTCATGTAGAATCTTATTTTTACCTTTTTCACTAGACTTTTCTTGTGTTTCTTACAAATTTATTGCTCTCTCCAAATCTACTATACAAACTAAAAGTATGTATTTGGGTACATAAGAATATTTATTATAGTTTACAAATGGATTCTCATGAGTTCCTTTCTTCATATACTTCTTCTAATATGTATCACTCCTCCTCACAATCTTCTTGAACCTATTTTGAATATACTCTTTATTTTACATTGTTTCCAAGGATGAATTCTTCTAAAACTTCTTGATTGTAATATATTTTGAAATATTTTTACCCAAGGTTTATTATTCAATAATATTTGGTCTTATATTTTTCATTCTTCTTTGTATATGTTGAGATGTACATTCATCACTTTTGTGACCACCACCTCTTCCAACATCATTGAGATATTTAAGTGCATCAAATCTATTATATATAGACATTTTCTTATTAATATTTGAATGTTACATATTATTCTATAGGTTTCTCCCACTTGAAATGATATTTCATTAGGCTTTAATATTTAAGGGATTATACCAATAATTAAATTCAAAATGATTGAATCTATTGCTTCTACAATATTGAACCATGACACGTTCCTGTCGTAGGGTGTGGCAAAAACAGTTATTTTCTAAGTTAAAATATAGTTTATTGGTTAACCTAGGTTTTATCCCGATGAGGAGTGCACACAAAATAGTTTGTCACTTTAAATTTAAGAAAGAAGTAGTGGTTGTTTTTTGAATTGTTTTGGTTTTGAAAGAAATGAAACAAAACTAAAGAAAGTAATAACATATAAGATTTAAAAAAATTGAAAAAGAATGTGATTAAAAATAGTGATAAGTTTTGGGTGATCAGGTCGGGATTGGTTTTCCAATTGCAATGTTATCATAGTTCTTATTTATTCACTCCTCTTTTATTAAATTGATTAAAATGTGATTTCACAATCGTTTCCTATCACTTATTTGTTTAATGATGTTGTTGAAATTAAACCTTACCAATATCTTAGTTTGGTCTAATATCCTTCCTTTTGTGAAAGAGTTGTATCGAATACCCTTAATTGATTAAGGCAATTCCCAATTGGGTCTTGTTTATCCCAAACAATCTTAAATACTCAGTACAAATCTCACACGTACTGATGATCACCAAGTACTTCACCACTATGTTATGATCTATTCCATCGTATATAGAACAAAACCTAGTGAGGGATATAATTTCCATTAAACAAAGAAATTATAACAACAGAATATAAAATCAAATACAATTGCACAAGATAATATAAGCTATTTTTACAATTGAAACCAACTTCATAATAGAGAAAACATTTTATAACATTAAGAGCATGAACTCAAAAATTAAAAAATGGAAAACCTAACCCTCCCCAATCACTCATAATATTTACCCCACCATGATAAAGGTAATTGAGAATAATGGGGAATAATTATGCATTATAAAACTAAGAAAAATAAAATAAAGAAAGGAAAGAACCAAAATTTTCTCTTCCAGAATCTGTCCACCAGAAAGATAGCTTTGGTTCTCCCCCTCCTTGGTCGAATAAGGCAGAGTTCACTTCTTATAAGAGGTGATAAATTGAGTTTTCCATCCACCCACGAAGTTTGAATGCATTTGGAGCCATGTGGAAGGAGTTATGTCCACCTAAATAGAAGAGACTTTTCCTGGATGCCAAACACTATTCCACCAACCCTTCTTTTACCATTAAATTGGCGGCGTTAATGAATGAATTTATTCCTAATATTTTGTGATCTTATGACCCTTATAGTAATATTTAGAACCCAGCTATAATCACTGAATTTTGAGGTCGTTTTGCTGAGATATGATTCTTTTAATGAGTCATGGTTCATTCTGCCGGCCAGAATAACTTTTCACATTGACTGATTTGTTTTGGCCTGTTGGAGTTCAAATTGGAACTTGGTCTAGAAGAATAATTTGTAGAAAACAAACCATTTCATCCTAAAAAAAGGAATCAGTTTAATTGGATACAGAATTTAGGATTTATGTTTGAAATACAGAAGCATCATAAATCTGTTTAATGTCCAGAATTAACCACTTGTCACATTTAAGCTCAAAAATCACCAAAAGTCATAAAATGATGCAAATAAGATCAAATTTATTAATGGGAAGTGATTAAATCAATTAAAAAATATGTATAAATATGAAAATATGAGCTCTGTCAATTCCCCCACACTTATCACTTGGAATCCTGGACAAGTAAACATCGATATCAAAGAAAATTTAAAACACATATCCATGAGATCTAACAATTTAACACCAAGAAACAAAAGATATCATGCCTCATCAACAACCATTATTACAAGTTCTCAATTCAGTTCATTAAATATATTTCCTCTTCATTTATTCTCCCATGCACACAAAACACTTACCTAACATGCATTTACTCTCA
Organism: Viscum album; assembly: GCA_963277665.1. Classification (NCBI taxonomy): domain Eukaryota; kingdom Viridiplantae; phylum Streptophyta; class Magnoliopsida; order Santalales; family Viscaceae; genus Viscum; species Viscum album. The sequence goes on from OY728163.1 coordinate 132,036,393, forward strand.
TCACACAAATATCAATTTTAAACAATGTCTTTCTCATCCAATACTCTTGCAAGGGTCTCCATAGGCTTGATAAATTCCTACATCTCCACCCGATGTGATTCAAGGACATATGTATATCATGAGGACTTTATAAGGTTGTTCTGTGGATTCAGGTTGGTAGGATTTAGATGTTAAAAATTTTGAGGCTGGATAAGGAGTGCTTGGATCTTTTTGAAGCAAAATTTCATTATTCTAATTTTCACTTAAATATGGTATCCTCCTCACTCCCCTTAGCAGTAAATCAGCTCCACTAACATAAAAAATCAGTGAAATTTCACACCATTCATCATTTCAGCAGCAATAGTTTCAATCATCTCAGGTATGAATTTTCTTGAAAGCTGAAATAGGCATAACTTTTTTTTCTTATTGGAAACTTCAGAAAGGAACAGCTTCTCATACATGAAAGCTCCAGAAAAGGCAAAGCTTTCAACAGAATGAATTTTTTTAGAAACAAGAACATCTATTCAATATTTTAGTTTCCACCAAAATTATCTCCAACTGAGGTAGCACAACACAAGTCAACCTCCCCCCCACACTTAAGTTCAACTAGATTATGAAATTTCACTTCAAGAGCAGGTTAGATAGGGAAAATTAGTTTATGATGTGGCTAACCTAGAAGGTTGTTCATGGTTTCGGATAAAAGGATTAAAAGTACAATTTGGGTCATTATAAAAAATTATTATTTAGAAAAGGGGGATTTAATACTAAAGAAATACCTCAATCATTTAAAACACATGTACCTCAAACCCTCAAGTTTTGATAGGAATAAATCAAATTCTGGTTAAATCAAGCAAGGTATGGTTCTATCAAGATGTGAGGTAAAAGAAAAGGATATGAAAATTAGGTTTAGAAGCCTCATGGGAAAGTGATTTCAAATATAAAGACAGTGAATTGTGGCATGAGATTCAAAAATCAAAGTACTTTTCATGAAAGTTCCAAATATTTTAACTTGAAACAAAGTCATTTTAAGCATTCATTTAAGCTTATTTTTATGGGATAAATTGTTTCACTCATTGAAATGGGATTTAAATTTTTTTTATGATAATCATTTTAGCTCAAAAGTTTCAAAAACACAAAAAAAATTGAAAAACACGCAATTTTGTTTTGAAACAAATAATTGAAAATACTAAACTACAAAGGTTCCCTCCCCCACACTTAAATGATACAGTGTCCACAATGCATTCAAATTGATTTAACATGTATGAATATTTTTAATTGAATCATAGCAATCAATAAAGTGTAAAGGAAAGGTACAACCTGACTTATTGGTAGTGTAATGTTGAGTTAAGCTCCTAAGTGCTACGCATATAAAAACCTAAAAACAAAGGTAGATAATAAAAACATAATAAATTTATTGAAAGTAAAGAAAATAGAAATAGAATTAGAATAGAGGGATAGATCTTGGTTTAATCCCCCCAAGTGGGCCCTAGGTTTTGACTGCCTCCACTGACAGAATGGCCCGAAGGCCTTAATTTTTATTTATTTTTGAATAAACCCCATTTTAAGGAGAAAGGGGGAAAACTCACATGACTTCAAAGACATACATACATAAACATAACCCGGTCCAAAAACAAGACTACTAAAAGTACCCCTCCCCAGCATCAACATCGTTATGGTAAGCCTCCATCAAATCATGACTACTCAGCGAGTTGTCCCATGTAAAAAAATTCATGGACCTGAAACCGATGGCTAAGCCACACCCTCTCAATCTTCCAAATTTGAGTAGCCATGCATAGTGAAAGATACTTGCTCTAAATCCACATCGGAAGCATTTTTTAGTAGAAATTATGGACCAAGCCGTCATCCAAAATACAAGCCATCAAATGCAAAAATGAAAAATCACGAATCCATCCATTCCAACAGTTTCAGCAGAATTCCAATCCAGTCAAAAAACTTTCCATCTTTCCAACACTATCCAAAAGACTCCAACACTAAAACCAAAAAACCAGATATGTCCTGATCCAAACAAAACCAGAGAAACAAAGAACCTCCAGCACCAAGTTGAAGCTCCATCGCCTGCAGCTCTCGAACTCAGCACCAAACATTCGCAAAACAAACAGCAATCCAAAAGAATTGTCCGGATATCAAGACAATAGTAACCATAACAAAGAAAACTGAAAGGAAACACAAATCACTCTGCCACCTTGTCATAGCATGCCACTTCCAAGAACTACATACACCGAAGCTCGACCCTAATCTACAAGCAAGACGCAGCATGATACATCCACACCCAAAACCAAATTACCAGAAGTAACAACACCACCATCATCAAAACTTTCACTGCTCCACCATCATCCTTTCACCGAACACCAGCATCTCAACAAAAAACAATTAAAATCAAACACGCCCTTGCACAAGAACTCATCTCCGAGAATTAAATAGCCACCACAGAACCACTGACTTCAAGAAAAATCAAAATATAGCCACACCCTAACGCCAGAATCACTCACGAGCAGAAAATACAAAGCCAAAAAATGAAAAACACCCAAATCTGAATCACGAGCAGCAGTGCATCCAAAATCGCTGAAAAAAGATCAAAAAGAAAACAGAAAAACCTCACCAAAATGACAAACTCCAAAATCCACCAGAATAAGTCCTCACCGCAAACCAACCTCAGATCCCATCTCCACCTTCAAAGATGCACACAAAGGCAGGATCCTCCCAACACAACCACATCTGACACCAATCGAAGTTGAGAACCCCAGATCGTAGCAACAGAAACTTGAACCCTAGACCAGCACCACGCCTCCAAGGAAACCCTAGCCATATTGAAGGTTAGGGCGTAAAGGGGCCATCAAACGGTGAGTATTTCCAAGAGGGATGAGCCCTCGCATCACCGCCACTGGGAGAAACCACACTCCACGAACGTATCGAGCTGAAGCGTCGAGGGGAGAACCACGGACAACCTGAGATGGCAGAGGAGAAGGCGGCGGGGGGGGGGAACCTAGCTTCGCGAAGCCCCTTACGGGCTCATCTTATGGGCAGTTTCAGTTGGTTATCCCCAATCCGATAGTGGGTGAAGTTTCTTTAATATGAACCACCAGAACTTCTTCTTTCCATCTTGAAATTCTTCCTTTTTGTTGAGTACTACATGGATATGGTACACCAAATCCACCCCCATGAAAATGATATGCATCTTTTATGGTGGGTTTAGGATAAAGAATGAGTCCTCCTCTTTATTGGTTTCCAATTTCACAACTTCTTCTTCATTCTCCAGCGGTTCCTCAATGTATGCCACATCAAAAGAATAATAAATGAGATAATCAGAAATTAATTCAATTTGAATAATATTAAAAAATGATGAATCAATATCAAACTCTTCCCTTTCAAAGTAATCATCTTGTGTCTCTTTTTCCTCATGTAAATCCACTTTTATCTCTTCTTGAAATTTCTCTAATAAGCATTCATCTAGTTCAGGGAGATCCATATGTTCTTCTTTAGGTGTATCTTCTTCTTTTTCCTCATCCACCAAGGCAATACATTTGTTGTCCAAACCTGAAAATTTCAAGCAGGGGAAGGTGATACTCAATTCAGATTCTATATAAACAGAATGAAAAGAGTTAAGAAAAAGATTATCTCTCTTAAGTATCTTGACTTCAATTTCTTCTTTAGTATGAGGTTTCTCTTGTACTTGAATTTCACAAGATAGAGGTAGGTAGTCAGGATCCTCCATATTTTCTTCCACCACATTGGTGGTGTCTTCTTTCATTGGTTCTTGATCTTCTACTTTGTAAGGAATATGTGGATCAAGTATTTCTTCACACTTATTCCAGAATTCATCTAGATATTTTTTCTCTCCCACATTTATCTCAATAGGTAATTATTCCTTCTTGTCCTCCTCGGGTTCATTTATAGGTTCTGGTTTTTCCATCATTGCACGGACATATTCAAATGCAAGTTCTACTTTGTTCTCTAGTTTTGCTATGTCATTTTTAAGTTCTTGCATATGAACTATATCATAACCAGGCTCATCTACTTTTTCTAAATGGGGGTAGTTGTTACATGAATTAAAGAAATAATCATTTGAAAACATCATGTAAAAATATTTTTGTATGTTTTTTTTTTGAAAAGTGTTAAATATTTCTAATGAGATTGTGGAACTACCTCCCCAGAAACGGTGCCAATTTTTGACATGTACCTATTGTAGGGTGTGGAAAAAACAGTTATTTTCTAAGTTAAAATATAGTTTAGTGGTTAACCTAGGTTTTCTTCCAATGAGGAGTGCACACAAAATAGTTTGTCACTTTAAATTTAAGAAAGAAGTAGTGGTTGTTTTTTGAATTGGTTTGGTTTTAAAAGCAATGAAACAAAACTAAAGAAAGTAATAACATATAAGATTTAAAAAAAATTGAAAAATAATTTGATTAAAAATAGTGATAAGTTTTAGTTGATCAGGTCGGTATTGGTTTTCCAATTTCAATGTTATCATAGTTCTTATTTATTCATTCCTCTTTTATTAAATTTATTAAAATGAGATTTCACAATCGCTTCCTCTCACTTCTTTGTTTAATGATATTGGTGAGATTAAACCTTACCAAGATCTTAGTTTGGTATAATATCCTTCCTTTTGTGAAATATTTGTAGAAAATACCCTTAATTGATTAAGGCAATTCCCAATCGGGTCTTGTTTATCCCAAACAATCTTGAATACTCAGTACAAATCTCACACGTACTGACGATCGCCAAGTACTTCACCACTATGTTATGATCTATTCCATCATATATAGAAAAAAACCTAGTGAGGGATATAATTTTCATTAAATAAAGAAATTATAAGAATAGAATATAAAATAAAATACAATCGCACAAGATAATATAAGTTGTTTTTACAATTGAAAACAACTTCATAATAGAGAAAACATTTTATAACATTAAGAGCATGAACTCAAAAATTAAAAAATGGAAAACCTAACCCTCCCCAATAACTCGTAAGATTTACCCCACCATGATAAGGGTAATTGAGAGGAATGGGGAAGAAGTATGCATTATAAAACAAATAAAAACAAAAGAAAGAAAAGAAAAAACCAAAATATTCTCCTCCAGAATCTGTCCACCAGAAAGATAGCTTCGGTTCTCTCCCTCCCTGGTTGAATCATGCCGAGGTCCCTTCTTATAGGAGGTGATAAATGGATTTGGCCATACACCCACAAAGTTTTAATGCACTTTTATCCGTGTGGAAGTAGTTATGTCCTCCTAAATGGAATAGACTTTTCCTGGCTTCCAAACACTATTCTACCAACCCTCCTTTGATCATTGAATTGGAGGATTTAATGAATGAATTTATTACTTATATTTTTAGATACTCTTAACCTTCTAATAATATTTAGAACCCATCTTGAATAATTTCATTTGGAGGTTGGTTGGCTGAGATATGATTCTTTGAATGAGTCATGGTCCATTCTGCCGGTCAGAATAACTTTGCACATTGACCGATTTTTTTTGGCCTATTGGAGTTCGAATTGGAACTTGGTATAAAAGAATAATTTTTATACAACAACCAATTTCATCCTAAAAAAGGAATCATGTTATTTGGATACAAAATGTAGGAAATGTGCTTGAAATACAGAAGCATCAGAAATCTGTTTAATGTCCAGAATTAACCACTTTTCACATTTAAGCTCAAAAATCACCAAAAGTCATAAAATGATGTAAATAAGATCAAATTGATTAATTGGAAGTGATTAAATCAATTAAAAACATATGTATAAATATAAAAATATGAGCTCTTTCAAACCAAAAACCTTGATCTTTTTTTATCTTCTACATGTTGTCCAGAATTTTTAGAATAATTAACATACTGTTTTTGGGTCTTATTCACCATATTTTAGGATCTTCTTAGGGAACCATATTCCACACATCGTATTATATACACAATGTACATGGTGGTAGGTTTATCACCATTTTTATTCATTCATAATTGTGTATAATTTTTATTTAAACCTACACTTTTTATATAAACATATTTAAAAATATTAATAAATTGATATATAGATGGTACCTATTTATTTATACCTACGTGTGATCAATCATAAAGTGGTGTAATGATATTATTTACATATTATGGAGATATTTTTTCCTAATAATTCTCTAAAAAAATTATGTGGTAGCAGTTCCATACTTCTTTGATTGTAAAGTCTCAATATGAGACTTTTCAAGATTAGCCAATTTTATTTCTAAAACAAGACATCTTATACTAAGGGAATTATTTTGATATTTAGTTAATGTAATTATATCTTAAAAATACTTCCTTATATTCTCATAATCTACTTAATACTATGTAACCTTTTCTTGTAATAATGACTTAATCTCTTTGATCCTCTTGGATTAGATATATGATTGAGTATTCTTGATGTTAATGTTATTTTTTAGATTATCCTCCAATGCATAGATCTTATTCTAAAACTCATTAATGTAATAATCCTTATCTTGGATTGTGTTGATCCACTCTTATTAAAATTTATATTATCTCTCCATAAGATCCCTATACTCATCTTATTTGATAGTAACTTATTTTTAGATCTTAATTCAAGTAAGGTCACTTTCTCTTAGATCCTTCTCCAAGTTATCTACCTTGACTTAAAGTTGAGTGAACTCTCACTAATGGATTTAAAAAAACATAAATAAAAGAAATTATTTCTTGGGGGAAATAATGTATAATATCTTTTAATGCTTTAATAGATGAATCTATTGAAATATGATCACACTCACTTGATTATTATTCTTTTTGAAAGTTTAGAGCAAATTCTCTCTATACCTTAGGATCACATAGATCCCTTTATCCATTTTAGGTAAAAAAAAATTCCATATATTTTTTGGTACATCAAACCACAAATTCTTATCCTTACATGCTAGATTTGGTTTCCTTACTTGGATCACTTTAAACTTATTCCTATTTTGATAAGATTGGAAACTTCTTTATCTTATTCTTCTCTTTATTTTTTATATTAATCAAAGTCTTAGTAGAAATTTAATTTTTATCTGAAAAAAAATCTCTAAAATTTCACATCATTATAATTATAAGAAATAAACTTAAAATATTTAAATATAATAATTTCAAATTGAGAATAAAAAATATGTAAACCTCCCTTTTATACCATCCATGGGATCCAAGAAGGGATATGATTGATACTGATATAGGGGAGTGAATCAGTGTTGGTCTTTTTCAAAAAATAATTTATAATTTTATCCTTATATCCATTTTCTTTTACTTTTTTCACTAGTTAAGGTGAATTAATTCTCTAGTCCTCTCTCTCCTCACTTTTCTTTATTTCTTTCGGTGCAATGAAACACACACATAAGAGGCATAATTATTTATAATGTTCACCTATCAGTATGAAAAGGATAATCCTTGGTGTGATCCGATAAAACTTTTGGTCACACAACCCACTAGTAAAACCATTTACACATTACCCTATTATCTCTCGGTAGTGTAGATTGTGTATCTCACACACTTTTTTGGTGCATCTTGCACTCAGGTATATCCCATACCTTTACAATTTAATGTAAGGTAAATAATAATATATTCTAACACCAATATATACTGTTTTATTATTATTGATGTGATTCTCCTCCTTCTTACCTTGCATAGTAGAAAGTCTCTTCTTCTTGTTTGTATGCACAGTACTACACACAACCTCTTTTTATTTTCCTTATAGTAGCAAACTAATATGCTTCTACTCCTTATTCTACTTTTTTCTTCTTTATTTATTCTTCCTATCTTGTGAAAATAGGAATGCACAAGTCTCTTCTTCTCTGTCCGTCCAACTCAGACAATTATTCTCTTACTTCTTCTTCTTCCTATACAAATAGATATACATAGATATCTCTTATCTTATCTCTTATTCTATTTTTATTATTCAATACATAATAAACTTAACTATATATCCTTATACCTCTTCAACTCTTTTAGATGTATGTGAGTGACTAGAGTCATCTCTCTCTTTTCTTCTTTGATACCAGTAAATATTTCCTTGAGAATCTGTATTAGATCAGCAATGGAAAATCACCTAACAATTATTCAACAACTTTAAATATATATATATATATATATATATGTGTGTGTGTGATAATAATAATAATAATAATAACTACAGTGTTAATTTCTACTTCATGTGATTTTTTCTCCCATAATTTCATTCATGATTTCTTCTTAATAACTATATATAACCAAAATAAGTTATTTTTTTCCTTTTAATTCAGTTATAATGAAAATTGAATTATCTTTTCATTAATTAGGTATATTATTTGTTGTATAATATACCAAAATTATTATTTATAAATATTTCATGAATCAAAATATAGTTATCATGATTAACTTCATTGGAGGCTCAACTTAGTTGTATCATCATAATTATTTCTTCTATAACTTCTTTATTTAAACATCCCAGGGACTTGGGTATTCTTCCTCCTATTTCTTCACGTTGTTTTTAATAACTACAACATTTCTATCTTCATTAACCTTCTTTGATGTTGGAATGTGTACATTCATCAAACATTTAGATATATCAAATCACCTTTGGGGATCACCTATGTAGACCATTCGACTACATGGATCACCTACATGACCATTCGGCTATGTGGATTGTCTACATGACCATTCAGCTGTGTAGATCATCTTCACAACCATTCGGATATGTAATTCACCTAGGTGACCATTCGTATCATTCATACTTTCACACAACATTTTATGTGATATACTTTTATTCTTTTATATGTAAGATTGAATGCATTAGTATCACGGGTATGATAGACACATTCTATTCCTTCGATGAGAATAAACTATATACCACTGCCTTTATTCATCTCATTCGTCTTTTATGCATGCAAGTAACACTGTAAGCATGGTACATCATTTCACATAGGTTTTTTTGTGATATATTATTCTACATTGTATCCATTTCTTATTACCCTTATGTGAGTCTCACATAGGTTACCCTTAAATAGGTATCTTTACTCTTACACAGGTCTCCCAGATACCCTTACACAAACTCACAACCTTACCTTTACACTACACTTACCTTGCACAGTTCACCAGATACCCTTATGCAAGATTCCAGATGTGTTGGCTGCCCTTAAGAGAGCTTATAGATATTTTGGTTAACCTTACGTAGCCTATCCTATACCCTTACATAATGAATTAGTTACCTTTACACAATACCTAGTTACCCTTATTTGGGTCTTTAGTTGCCTTTATGCTCATGGGATACCCTTACACAAGTCACCCAACTTCAGTTACCTTTACACATTTGGCATGATCTTCTTACACAAGCTACATGTAGCCTTACCTGAGCTTCCATATACTTATACAACCTTCTATATGATTACAAATTAAACTTATAATATATGTTTCATGTAATCATCAAGCACCCAATAAAGTGATACAATGCTTCATATCATTTTATACTCCAAGCTTGGGTTCTTCTTCATTCAACATTCAAGATTATTTTTCAATATTCTTGTGTTATCCATCAACATCCAATCATTGTAATATATTATTCAACATATATTGAAATCTCTTTGACAACAAATACAACTTCCACAAAGTGGACTCAACAAAGTGAAGTTTAGGCATACCAATCATAAATTCTAGGATGCTCTAAGGACCTGCCACCAGTGTAGACACCTAGTACTTATCCAATGATATTATATGTACTCTCACTAGGAAAATATAGTGGTTTCCACTCATAATAGGGGTTCTTGAGTGAAATTATATGCATTGAAGGTGGTGGTATCTCATTCCTAGGTGAAAGGGGGCTATTATTGCACCAATAAGCCTCAGAGTATGCCTAAATCTTGATTCTTGTATATGGTGGGGCATGATCCAGAGGAGTCAGAGGCATGGCCAGTGACCATTAGAGTTATGGAGTTTACTACTTCATTTATGTTATTGACTTAGTTTTACATAGTTTCATCCCACTCATTCATATATAATAAGTTTATTTATTCCTTGGGACTGTTATTTGAGTTTATGAATTATGTGATAGATCTATCAACAATTGGGGAATAAGATAGAGAAAGTATTTAAGTGTTCTGAGTGTCATATGATAATCAACGATACTAAGGTTGTTTGGGATTTATTATTTCCAGATATGGATATATTTGTTCTTATCTTTGTTATAGATTGCTTAGTGATCATTACAGATAAAATATACTACTACCACAAAAAGGTTTCATTTATCTTTCCTACTGGGAACACTCATGTGTTTTAGGGAGATTTGGATTCAATGTCAGGTGGAGATGGTCTGATTGTCCTAGTGGTGGGGTCTCTTCCATGTCAGTTTTTTGAACTTCTTCATGATGTCATCAAAAGGGGTTCTAGTGGTTAGCTTCTATTTGTGGTGTATAAGTACCTCGGGGTATTCCATAATGATTTTATGGGTTTTTTACCCCGCAATGGGTAGAATTAACTATAGATTTACTTCCTAGGATGGCCCACATATCTGTATCATCTTATTAAATTCCACTTGTTGAGTTAAAGGAGTAAAATTTTTAGTTATAATATTTTGAGAGCAATGGATTCATCTATCCTAGAATATCATTGTGGGCGTCATTAGTTCTCTTTAAAAAGAAGGGAAATGGGACCCTTCAACATTAGATACTATAAGATCAATGTGGTGATGATTAATAATAAGTATCTATTTCATTAGATTAAAAAAAATTGGATTAGCTTAGGGGTTCTTAGTGGTTTTCAAATATTTTCCTAAGATTGAGGTACCACCAGTTTAGGGTGAGGGAGATAGACATCCCCAAGACCACCTTTTGGAGATGATATAGGCATTTTGAGTACCTGGTTGTGTCATTTTATCTCATTAATTCTACTCTAATATTTATGACCTTGATGAATCAGATTTTGCATCAGAATATTGAATCTTAAATGGTGGTATCCATTGATGATATCTTGGTTTTTTCTAATATGAAGTAAGAATGTGGGGCTTATTTGGATATTATTTTAGTAATCTTGAGGGACCATTATGCAAAGAAATCAAAAATGTTAGTTCTGGATCCTTGAGGTGAAATTCTCAGGTCACATGGTTTCTAAAAGAGGTATTTTAGTGGACCTAGATAATATTTGGGTCGTAATGTTTAGGTAAGACCCAATAAATTATTCGAGATCTATAGTTTCCTAGGTCTATTAGGATATTATAGTCATTTCATGTAAGATTTATCTAGGATAGAATCTACTTTGATGGCTCTAACCCAGAAGGGTATGAAATTTAAATGGAGTGGGAAAATTTTTAGAGTCCTTTAATTAGTTGAAAATGTGGTTGAATTCAACTCCTATTTTGATCCTACCAAAACCAGGCATAGGTTACATAATGTATTATGATTCCTAGAATATGGGTTTGGGGTGTGTGCTGATAAAGGATGAATATGTGGTATCCTATGAATCATGTCAATTGTTCCCTCATAAAAATAAATTCTTTACACATGAACTTGAATTGGAAGTAGTGATTAATTCTTTAAAAATGTGGTGCCACTACTTCTTTAGAGAGAAGTTCACGGTGTACTCATAACATAAAATTATAAAGTATGTCTTTACCTAACAAGATTTAAATCTTAGATAGAGGTAGTGAGTAAATTACCTTCATACTTTTGATTTTGATATGAAATACACTTTAATAAAGGGTAATTTTATGGTTGATTCATTGAGAAGGAAAATTATGAATCAAGTGTTGAAAGATCATGGGGAGGAATGAGGACAAATGTGTTTGTTAATCGAGCTTCATCTAGAAGTAGAAGAGGAGGATAAGTGAGTAGTTTTAACTAGTGTGTTTCTCACCTACTCTCTTTATGATCAAGTTCTCACAAGAAAAAAAGAAGACCCTAACAATAATTGTATTATTGGAATCATAAATTTTTGGGAAACCTTAGGATATTTGTATCTATCTCCCAATGTTATTCTCTTTTTTCAAAATCGGTTGGTATTTCCCATGGCGTTGAGGTTGGAGGTAATGCATAGTGGTCACCAATCTATTTGGGTCATTCACCTGGGTGCTACCAAAATTTTATATGATTTGAAACATTGATATTTGTGGATAGTGATGAAATGAGTAGTTGTGGATTTTTTATCTCAGTGCCTCACTTGTCAGAGAATCAAATTTGAGCAATAGAAGCCAAATGGGTTGTTCTAGTCTATCCCTATCCTAATGTAGAAATGGGATGATATATTTATGGATTTTGTTATCATATTTCCATGTCCTTCTAGAAATAAGGATTATATATGGTTAATTATCAGTTTTTTAATGAAATTGGCCCATTTTATTACTATTAAAGAGTAAACAAAAGTGGTGAAGCTTCTAAACCTTTATGTCTAAGAGGTTGTTTGACTTTATGGTGTGACTTTATAAATTATTTTGGATGAATTATCATGTTTCAAATCCCATTTTTTGAATAAATTTTAGGAGGATTTAGGTTTCCAAATTAAATTGAGTGTGATCAATCATTCACAGATCAATTTCCATATGTAATTGGATATCCAAATTCTTGAGGATATTATTTGATCTTGAATCCTTACCTTCGATGTATTATTGTTGTGTCATTTTTCATTGGTTGAGTTCTCCAGTGATAATAGCTAAGAAGCCTCAATAAAAATTTCTCTCTTAGAGGCCCTGTATGGAGGTTATGTCATTCCCCCTCTGTATTAGTTTGATCTAGGAAAACTCTTGTTTTTGGGACAAAGTATCATTCAAGAGATGATTAGAATTGTTAAACTGATTCAAAAAGTGTTAGTGATGAATTAGAGTTTTCATAATTCTTATGTTGACTATCATCATAATCCATTGGAGTTTTATGTATGTGATTAGGTGTTTCCTAAAGTCTCTCTTTAGTTAGGGAATCATTATTTGGGAAGGAAAGGTAAGTTTATGTCACATTATGTCAAACCCTTTGAGATCATAGATAATCTTGGGAAGGTAGCATACTGATTGTCTTTTCCATCCTATATGACCTCTATTCATGATGTATTCTAAGTCTCCTAACTAAAGAAGTATCACCGATACCCATCCCATATGATGGAATGGCAAGGTTTTGATTTGGAGCTCTACACCTCTATATTTGAGTAGCATGTTCACATTATAGATCATCAAGTCAATATATTGTAAGGTAAATTGATTCCTTTAGACCATGTGTTGTGGAAACATGGTTGGTATGGCCATGATAATTGGGAGTGGGAGGCCTTAGTTAAAGATCAGTGGCCTCATTTTTTTGTGAAATTTGGTCCTTGAGGACTTTTTTGAGGGTATAAAGTAGCATGATGGGGAGAATTATGACACCTTTCGGGTCACTAGTATGAATTTATTTGTATTTTTACGTTATTTTAAGGTTTTTTGGAGTTTTTTGAGAGTTAGAGGTTGAAAATTAAAAAAATTAAAAACCAACCTTGGGAGCACGGTTAGTAGTAATTGTGTGGAAAACCATGAAACAAGTAGATAGGGGAATAATTATGTTTCACATAGTTTCTATATGGTTTTTCTAGCTGTGTGGAACCACCCAGGTAAGCATGTGACCCAATCTATGCATATGGGTATCCCTACATGGTTGGATCATGGTTAGTCAAATCATGTAGCCTAACCATGCAGGCTTCCCTGTTTTGTTAAAAATATAGTTTTACATTTATTCCCCTTCCTGTTATTTTTAAACTATCCACCCCTCATTTTTCCTCACTTTTTTGGAAAAATGTCTCTCCAGACATGGCCTCTACTCCCCCCTTAAATTTTGGTGTGATTACTCTTGGTTTTTTGTGTATTCCCTTGATGTTAGTCTAGTTTCTCTTTGATTTAACCCTTCTCCTTCTTCTTATTCCATGTTCTTCCATTCCTCTCTTGTTCGTCTAACCCTAGTGGTGATGGAGGGTTAAAACTTGGTTTTTAATTGGGTTTTCATGAGTTTATTTGTATTTTAGGTTGTAAAATACCCCTCTTCTTCCCTCTTTATGGTATTTTGTGAAGGCATCGATGTTTAATCTCTTTTGAGGTAAGTGTCTCTATATATTTGGACATTTACTTTGGTATACCTTAATTATTGTGTTTTTTATTTGGTTTAATGTTTATTTTATACTTGAATTAATTTATGGAGGTATTTTATTCATGTTTTGATCATTTTTATTGGATTATATTTTTAAATTGGTGATCTATTGTGATTTCTCTCTTTAAAAATCAGTCTATTGTCTATAAGTGTTTGATAAAAAAAATGAAGATAATATTTAATTTCAAAATTTATTTTCAAAGATATTTTTAAAGGGGGGTTTTAATGAAACTTGATTTATTGATTATGGTCTTGATTAGTTGGGTGAATTATATTATGTGTTTCACATGGGTGAGTTTGGGTGTGTGGTTTTAGGACAGGTGTTGTGTAACAACTCTACCTAACCCATTATCTTGGGCTAGGTCAAAGGTGAAACTAACCTTAAGTGACATACTCAAGACACAAAAGGTTAGCAATAAATCCCAATGTCTTAGTAAAATTTTAGGTGATGATTTTACCTAAATACAAAATATAACCTAACAAGATAAAATATAAACAATTGAACCAAATATATGATGCATGAATATAAATAGTACAACTCAAATGTAAACCAATAAAACAATAATATCATAGTAGCAATGACAAATTATAACACAAGACTCAAGAAAAATAAATTACATCATAATGTAGAAACAATAATTTGGAATCACTCCAATGACTCCAAAAGAGAAACTATAAGCTCCAACTCTATCCTAAGGAACTAGAATCAATATGCTCCACTAGAGAAGTACTAGACCTTTCCTTTACCTGTATCATAAAGAATAAAATCTATATATGTAATAAAGTGAGAATATGGGGGGTGAGTGATAATGCCCATTAGGCTTTCCCCAAGAGACTTCCCAACTCACACTATTAGGGAAATAACATGTTAGCTCTCCATTCAAAATATAGTATATAATAAAGAGAGGAGCATCAGAATAGTTTACCAATTTAAAATATTTCAATTTTAAAGTAAAAAAAATTATCAAATCATAATTTATCTTTTCATTAAAATTGTAATACCTAAATCCCATCCATTAATCACACACACATGCATGATATTTTACATTTCCATACTCATAAATGGCTACTCACTGATCCACCAATTCATCACTAGGTGACCAATCTCTAAGTGCCTCCAGTCTGGCACCATGTCCCTTATTCAGGGCCATGTCTAATGAAAATGAACTCACAAAAACCATGCATGACAAGTTCCCATGATAATTAAATTAAAATAAAACAACTATAATTTTTAAACATTTAATCAAACAACTTTATTATGTTAAATAAAACCATAATTTTAAAACCATAAACCAAATAGGTTTTCTAAGAACCATTCAATTTCCAAGATTCCAAAATTATCAAGAAAAGGGGTTTCCAATAAAAATTTATCACAATTTTCCTTTAAAATCAAAATAATTGAATTTAAATATACAAACCTTATAGTTCTAGAATATTGGATAAGGGAGAGAAGTCAATTAACTCACAATAGGTGATGAACCCAAAGAACAACACCAAGAAACCTCTAGATCTGATCTCGTGACTCCTTTCCTTTAATAGATCCAACCAAGATCTCATAAAAACACAACATATATCATAGATATATCCATAAAATATTATATATAATGATCCATGTGAGAGGATATATTCAGAACCAAATATAAAGAGAGAAAATAGAGACTTTTTTATGATTCCAAATATCCAATGTACTTATATCCATTAAAATTATCTTTCAGATCAAAAGTAATTACCAAGAATTATTAGAAGAGGATAAGAGTTAAAAAGCCTAATAATAGAGGTAAAAATTAGGGTTTGGGGGATAAAAACTGAGTTAAAATCTAATTTTAAAATCATTAAAATCACATAACATGGTTAGGTCATGCAGTTTGGGAAATATTACACTATGGGAATGTTACTATCTACAAACCACCCCCTCACACAATTGGTTCACATGGTTTAAAAAACTATATGTCAACCATGTTTTTCATCTATCTCCACTTGAACAATTTTTCCAAGGCACCAACACAATTTGTACAAACCATATGATAATCATGTTTACCCTCATGTCCTCCTAAGTCTATCACCTGGTTTCCTGGAGAAAACTTCATGATTTCCCCTAACCATTCTCAAACCATGCACCCTTAAAAACATTTAAAAAAATTCCAAAACCATCTAGGAACTCCCAAAAATCAAACCAAGTATTATATAAATTCAAAATACATAATAAATTTTAAATTTCTTAAAACTAATGGAGTTACATTCTACCCATTATTAAGCTTTCCATCCTAAAAAAGATGGAGATTTATTGTTCTTATGAAAAGTTTGGTATATTGATCTAGAAAAGAGTATTATTGTTCCCAAGTCTATTCCTAAATCTAGACATGATACCATAAACTCATTCCAAATAGATACTCTTTCCATATAACATTTTCACTTATCTATACATAATTTTCATCAGCACGTGTATCAAAGTAGCATCCAGTGAAAATCAATGTGATCCCATCGAATCACATGGTCATGATCAGGGTGGTACTTCTTCAATTAATATACATGAAATAAATTATTTATGGATCTAAATTTTGTTGTTCAATCCAACTGATAATCCACATCACAAATCTTTTCCATTATTTAAAAAGGTTTTATGTATTAAGGAGACAATTTACCTTTTTTACCCAAACATAAATTCCCTATAATCTAGGATACTTTCAAGAACACGTGATCTCCCATGTAAAATTATAATGGCCAATTATGATGATCTATATAATATTTTTTATGAATTTGAGTCATCACCATCCTTTTCTTAATCATCTGAATTTTCTCATTCATCTCCTAAACAAGGCTAGGTCCTAATAAAAAAGATTATATATCCTTTACCCAAAAAATGTGTAAATTTATAATGATAGTTATACAATTATTTAAAAGGAGTTATATATATTTATGTGGGATATTTTTTATTATATGATCACTATACTAATAGTATATGATCTCCCCATGAACCTTAAAAATCCATGACATAAGCTTGGATCATGTCTTTTAACGTTTGGATAATTCATTTTGATTATCCATCCATTTGAGGATGTTAATTCATGATCATGGTCAACTAGATACTAAAATATTTCTATAAAGATCATCAAATATAAGAGGTAAAAAAGGATCTTGGTCAGAGATGATCAAACCTAGGATTCCATGAAACTTTACAAATTTCTAAATATAAAGTTTTTCCATGTCTTCCACTATATTGGATTCACAAATAGGGATGAGGTGAGATGATCCACAATCACCCATATTTCATTAGGTTTCTAAATAGTTCTTGGTATAATTTTAAGAAAAACCATAGTTGTGTACTCTCATTTCTAGATATGGATAGGAAAATATTGCAACATACCAGTTGGTCATAGGTGCTTATCCTTGACTTACTAAAAAGTGAGGAATCTTGATAAATACTATTCCACTTTATTTTTCATGAAATCCCACTAGAAATGAGTTCTAAATTACTTATAATTATTCTAAATTCTAGTATGAATAGCTCATTTTGAGTGGTGGAATGTAGAAATAAGTTGTTCTTGACAATACATTGGAACAAGTATTCAGTAAAAAAAAGAAAAATATAATTCCCATATCATTTATATCGGTCAATGGTATACCCATGGTTTTTCAAACCATGTGAGGGGATGGTTTGGAGATAGTAGTATACACATGGTTAGTACATGGTTTCCCCAAACTGTGCACCCTTAAAAAATTTACAAAACAAACCAAAAACATCCAGAAGCTCTCGAAACTCAACCCAATTATTATATAATTTAAAAATACATAATAAAATGGTAAATTACCTAAAATCAAGGGTGTTACATGATTTCATATCCTTAAAAATAAACTATCTAGGTGTCATTTCCAGTGAGTCCTTAAGAGGCCCCAAGTCATACTACTTGTTTAGGATCCCATAGGTTGGGCAGTGTTTTGTGAGCAAGTCTTGAACACCTAAAGCTCATAAATCATATCTCCATGTTATTTTACAAATAATTTTATCTTATTATGAAATGAAATTATTTCTTGACCATATGTTGTTTGATTATGATCTTGTTGGTTATCTCTTATTTCCCTCAGTGTTACTTTTTGCTTGTATTTTCCATGTTATACATCATCATGTCTTCTTTTATGAAAACCAAAGGATTAATAATTTTATTTTAAAGAAATTTTTTCAAAAATAGTGGTTTTGAACTAGAACTATTGGTTTTCATTATGAAAAGTGGTATGTATAGTTATGGTGGTATCCTATTGGGATTTTCCTCATACCATGCATAAGACATTGTGCATATGAAGAAATGGTTCTATCTGATATAGGTTAAGGTAAAGGAGATGCTTATCATAGAAGGTATTCCTGATAGTTATATCACCTTATATGGTACAAGTATGGTAGGGTATAAGGTCCACATGGATATATCTTTATTTTTTAGTTTTGGTATCCTCTACTTTTTTGTATTTTTTGACTTTAATTTTGTATCATCTAACTTAATACAGGATGTATCTTGATCTCTCATATTTTTGTTATGTTTCATTATTATTATTTTGTTTATTCTACTTTTATTGGATTGTTTTATATTATTACATCAGTTTATTTGATGGTTTTGAATTCCAACCTATGGATAAGTCATGCCTAATTCTATAAGATCACATGTTTATTCGGGTTTAGAATTATAAAAGGTATTTTTTTCAACTAGTGGGTGGATCAGTTTTAGAAATGGGATTCAAAACATGATCCCGAAAATTTGGGTACCTTAATTTCATGTTTTTGGATGAGGTTTAGGCTTTGAGAGGTATTTTGGGGGCTCATTAGGGCCCCATAATGGGCTAGATAGTTTTTGTGTCCTAGGCTGCAATAGAGCCATCGGCTTGCTAATGGAGTCTGGTAGTGGTAGTAGCCACTACCTGGATCCACCAGCCATCTGGTATCCTCCACAAGATCACTTATAGGCTCCTTGGGGGTAATCACATCCCCTTCAAGTTGAAGAGGAGATTCTCTCCTTATTTTCCTCTTTTCTTTATTGTGCATCCATCTCCCCATCTTTGCCTCCTCCCCCACCCCATGAGTATGGAGTGTTTTGGAGGAGTTTATACAATGTATCATGGTGATATCCTCTCCTACCAATTTTTTCATCCTTTATTATGGATGTTTCTGATTTCTTACAATTTGGTTTTAGGTCAAGAATGGAAATTTCACCAAAGAATGGTGAAATTGACCGATTTCGATGGGTCTTTCATGTAGCCTAGGAAGGGGATTCCTCGTGATGATATTTGGGTGTACCCATTCATCGAATCATCAATTTTATGTCACACCATGATTTTATTTAAGTTTTTATAGTTTAATTAAATTAAATTAAATTAAAATTGTAATTGGTTTCAAAGATTAGGGGCTTGGCTTGGATTGGTGTTGAAATTTTTTTGTGGTTTTCTTATCTAGTCATCTTTGGTTTTAGTGTAACATGGAGATGTGGTGATTTATCCAACATTATATTAGGTTGGTTTTGAATTAATTAATTAATTATAAATTTTATAATTAATTAATTATTGATGTTTGTCTTGATTTAGGATCTTAGGACATTGAGATGGCTTGGTTGATCATGGATGAGGTTGGATGGGCTTTGACGGGCCTTGGAAGATACTGTCATACCTAAGATATAATTGGGAAAGATTCATTAAGGTAGGTGGTCCCATGTAAACACCCTATGGTTTATATATTTGATTATATGAGCTGGATAATGTGGCCTCTCCACCTTAGGAAAATAAACCTTTGAATTAAAAATAATTGTTTAATAAGTAAATTGAATTCTAAATTTGTAATTAATTAATTTTTCTAATTAAATGATATTCCTTAGACCCTATAGGGATCCAAGGGTCACAATGGATCTTTTTACTCTATCGATATTCCTTATTCGTCGATGGTTGAGGTCATGGTTGTTAGTTATGTGGACTTAGATACCTACACCTCACAGGGTGATTCCTAGATTTTAATTGAAATGGACATGGGTTGGGTGAGTGAACTGACCAAGTGAAACCATGATGAGAAATATGGGTCATGTGTTGTCTCTTGAGTGTGTATTGTATGGAGGACCCCATGTAGCCAGCATAGTCATACTACCCTACTGATGAAATCATAGGATGTGACATCCTTAGGGTGTTGGGTGTCAATCCAATACTTGGTTGAGACCAAGTATAAATGTGAGGGTGCCTATGTTGCAATGTGACCTAAGGGACCCAATGGGTTCCCTATCGACTGAACAACCATGAATGGGTGTGTATGTCTAGAGTATCGATAGTTTTGGGTGTTACCTTAGAACATGAAGTGAATGTGTAAGCTCAGGGGGGTTAATATTATGGTGATGGGTTTAGGAATTTGACCAATACTTTATTTTTATATATTCCTTCATGTGTTTATTATGGATACAACCATGGTTCCTAGACATGCTTCCTAGGACTCAGCCTATGGGCCTAATGTGGAGAAGGTGTGGTGGATGCTAGAGGTGTTTCCTAATATATGAATTTGGGCCCAATGTGATATTGGTACATGATGTATTAGATGTGATGAAATCATCGTGGATACCCAGTGTCTCCTATGATTTAGCTGTTGAGCCATATAAATAATGAATGAGATGCCAGGATTCAACCTTGGGTCTATATAAGATTCCCTAGACACCACAAGTCCCTTTTCATACCTATAATTTCTATGATATAGTCATGTAGGATTGGGTAATTATTTTGATCACTATTTTTTTATGATGGGATTCCTAGGTCAGGCCTAGGATCTAGCTGGAGGAGCTTGTTGGTTTACTTGTTCCTGATCAAGATTCCCAAGATGGCTAGGATCTAGCCATTCAGGATGGAAACTTGGGGGATGATTTTTTTATTTAGTTATTTCTCAAGATGATGGGAATCATCCTCGATCCATTACTATATATGGATTTTGGATATATACTAAGAATGGATGGGATCTATCCATGGAGCCATTCATGATGATTAGTTGGTCATTTAAGCCTAAGATTTTGGGATACCTAGGTTACACCAAGATCTGGTATTTATACGACTGTCATGATCATCATGACATGCTCAGAGACACCTTTACACTGGTTTTAGAGGGTATAGTAAATCAGTATCATGTTCATAAGGAAAAAAATGGTATAGTTTTGGTGCATGGGTTAGCACAGCCCATGTGATGTGCTCAGAGACATTCTGGCATCTGGTCAAAGCTAGTATTATTGGTTTATTTTATTTATGTCTTAACCTTTAATTTATTTATATTGAACATGTCACATGCACACATATTTTCATATATTTTTTGGTATGGTACAAAGTTGGTAGTTCACTACTGATTTATGTACTCACACCTTGCTCAGGACACCATTGCACATAGTTACCTGAGCATTTGTCATGTGGTTATTGTAGGAACGGGTTTCAGTTAAGTCCTAGGATAACATGGTCAAGAAGGATAGATCATATGGTGCTAGGAGATTAGGATGAGGTGAGTCTTAGTGTGTTGGTGGATCCAATGTATTTTATTTCTTTTATAATCATATATATATGTGACTGGTCTAGTGGGAAATCATCTGTTGTATGTATGGAATGGATGATTGGGCCTGACTTCATTACATTTATTATTAGTCATGTTGTATTTATTTCTTCCAATTCTATTTACTTTTGATGTTTTATACTTGTTTATTTATTATGTTATCTGACACTTTGATACAGGGGGTATAGCCTCCCCATGATACCTCCTTAGACCCCCACTTCTAGTCAACATCTTTTGACTTTTTTGGAGGTGTGCTTGAGGTTTTTTGTGAACTTTCTTATGGAACTGGTTGAGTGGCCTCTAGACCTAGATGTTAGAAAGTGGTATCAGAGCACTGTTTTTATTTTTGTCTTACTATTTCAAGAGATGGCATACAGGATACATAGGGATGTGTCAGATCTTGTGATAGAACTAGGACTAGTGCATCATGAACACCTTTTCTAGTGGAAGTCCAGGTTACCATGGGTATGGGATTGATGTTTTTCTTGTATTTTCATGGTTTATGTGATTTTCACCTAGTGTAGTGCACGTTGGGTTTGAAATTTATAATTTATGGTTTATTTAAAATTTCTCTTAGGATGTTGGCAAAAGGTAAGTTATTGAGTTTTGGATCTTATCCTATAGAGGAAAGAGGCATTGCATGCATTATATCAAGAACATGGAATCTACATGATATAGGCCTAGTAGTGTACTTGTTTCTACTAATTATTGAGGTACGACTATATAAAGGGTCAAAAAATTCTCGTATAGTGTTTTCCAATATAAGTACTTGGTGGAATTCTACTCAGTTGGAAACATTGTACAGTGTTTTCCTATATAAGTACTTAGTTGGTGTGCATTTCCTTCTAATGGAAAATCATGTGGATCAATGGTGAGGTGCTTGATTAAAATCAAATAATTTTTGAACATGAGGTGCAGTGACCCTAGTAGATTAGTAAGGCATGTGGTGCCTTAGTTGGAAACCCCTAGAAGGTGTTGTTATTTAGGTTTGATTACTTAAAGTTCCAGTAACAACCTATATAGTGTTTTCCTATATATCATGGAATGGTGTTTTATTTAAAAAAGTCAGTGACCATGATTTTACTTTATATGGTTCATCTAGGAAAATGATGTTAGTTATTCTAGTAGTTTCTGATGAGATGGTGACTCTCGAGGGAGAAATATCATTGGTGGGTTTTTGGTGAGAATCGGTGCCCTTTTTGGCAGATGAGTTGGCATGTGATGTTTTTATATATATGAGACCCTCGAGAGGGAACTATCATGTGATATTTCATGTGTCCTTTAGATGGAAACATGATATGTATCCCATGAGTTGAACTTTAGATAGACCTTGGTCTATAAGATAGCTAGGGGACCTAGAGACCCTTAGTTTGAATTTTAAATTAGGGGGTCGGTGTGTAAAGATGTGTGAGGGAAACCCTTGAGAGGGATTGGCCTAGGGTTTATGGTTTATCTTGAGGTAAAATGCATGGGTGAGTGATTTAGGATATTTAATTTATGAAATAAGGTGTAATCAAATATTTTATATAATAATGGTGATGCCTTGGATTCATTGGAGGAAGGAACCTCGAGTGATAGTATTTTAGATGCATTGTTAAGCATGATAGGAGCAGGGGTAAATTCTCAAGGATTTGGTATGGTGTCGATTGGTAGTTAAATGTGTGGATGAGGTTGACATGCCTCAAGGTAAGAGTGTAAAATCATGGTGTTGGGAAAACACCTGTGAGGTGGGTGATCATGAGATAGACCATGGAATTGGTAAGGTTCTTGCTTTTGGAGAGGAGTTCCAAGGGAGATCCTGGATTTATGAGTTGACTTGAAATGGATCGTGGTCATCCTAGGTATATGACAATACATGAATCATGTGAGGATGAGTCAAATTTTATGATCGGTGTTACGGGATCATATTCCCATTCATTAACTGATGAAATCAAGGTAATTCGCATGGGATGTGTGTGATATTGTTTAATTATGAATCAAAAAGAGACCATGTGTGAGTCGAGGGATAAGAAGTTCTTATGAGATGCTACGAGAATAGTTGCTTGAGATTTTTGATGAAATGAGGAATTCCCTCACCCCAACCTTTATGGTAGGAGGTGACACTTAGTATTGTGATGAAACTCATGTATGAGCAGGTCTTTCCCCATCCAATCATCACATGTGGGGATGGATGGGGTGCAGGATATGATGGATAAGGTTTTGATCAAATTAAGTTATGAAAAGGTCACTCTTATGGTGGGGAGTGTTATAGTGTTCATGGAAATATAACCCTTGAATTAGGGAGGTCATGGGAGTATGGGACCATTTATTAGAATGTTGTTTTAGAATTTGGATGCTAATGAGTAAATGAATATGAATACTATTAGATTCCTCAGTGAATTCCAGGTACAGTTTTGGATACAGTACTAGGTGGAGTTTGAGCACGGGCATCGAGCTCAGGATAGTTTCGAGGTGGCCCGAATGTGGTCAGGTCGGTGGTGCATCGGTGCTCACAGTATAGCATGATGATGGAAATCAGTGGTGGATGTTTTAACCATGGAAAGTCAATAGAAGTTAGGTATGATCTTCAATGATTTTTCTTGGATGATCACAGGATGTCTTTGGGCTTAAGGGAATCAAGGTCAGGTGTTTTAGTAATGTATAAAAAGTGGGAGTCGAACATTTTCCGGAAGGGTTGACCAGAGGAGTTCTAAATAGTGTTTTTGTATGATATGGAATGCGGTGATCCTGTGACTACATCGAGAATGTAATTTTGGATATGAAGAGTGTGTTTTAGGAATTCTTTGAGTATTTTTGAGTAAAATTTGGTGTGATCATGTTATGCTTGGATGAGGGGGGCTCATTCGTTCACTCTATAATTTTAGAACAGAGAGTATAATTGATGTTGGATCGATGGTTTCACAAATTTTTGGTTATAGTATAATGGAAACTACATTAGGAAAATGTATAGAGCATGGGTAAGGATTCCCAATGGGCAATCATAATGGAGAAGGTGTTAGGGTATTGGAAATTGGCCTTAGTGAGATTAATCATATGATGGGGAGAACCATGATATATGTGACTAATTAAATGATGAAAACTTGGGTATATTTATATGGATAGTTGTCTTGGATCTTCACCTTAAAGTTTTAGAAATGGATATGAGTGTTGGCTTGTGGTTCGGAGGCTAAAGCACAATAAATTTTGAGGTTTCACTTTAGACATGTTTTCGATGTTTTTGAGTTGGAAAAAAAGTTATGGAAGAGGGATAACCAAGTTAATTCAAGAGGTGATAATGGATGATCATTGTGAATTTTTAGGTATAATAATTTTTATGGGGGGGATATTTTAAGATCTCGCATCTATACAGTTTGAGAATTCTATAAAGAATTCATTTTTTTAATTAGTGGACAGTTTGGTTTTAGAATAAAGATTCAAAACACGATATTAAAAGATTGTCTACCTCAATGTCATATTTTTTTATGAGGTTATAACTTTTAGAGGTTTTCTAGGGGCTTTGGAGGGAATCAGGAGGGGTCAGGTGGTTTTTGCAGCCTAGGCCACAGTAGAGCCACCGGCTAGCTGGTGGTCTCTTTATGTGGGGGAATTAAATTTTTCCCCCATCCCAAGTTTAAGAAGGGAATCCTCTCTTATTTACCTATTTTCTCACTCACATGGTCAACTCCCCTTACTTGACTCATTCCCATATTCCCCTATGAGTATGGGGTGTTTTTTGAGGTGTTTTAGTGGTATATAAAGGTGAGATCCGTATGATCCTAGTTTTTCTATTGAGGTATAAACCCTTTAATTTTAAATTTTAATATTTATTTTAACATTATATTTTGGAATAAATTATTAAGGAAGGGTTAGGTGTTTATGGGGCTTGTTCGAAGCATAGATCTCCAGTTTTTTGAGAATCAGTATGAGGCGCACGATAATTGTATGATTAGTGGTAATTGTGTGACTCAATCATAAATCCCATATATAAGGGATAACAGTTTGATAAACTGTGTGAGGGAGGCCTCATATTTTTGTTAAAACTTCATACCTTTATTAGAGATAAAGTGCATAGTTATTGCATGGTTTGTCTAATCATGATCCTAACCGTGTTAGGGGTGTCTCCCTTGGACAGTGCTAGTATACGGTTGACACACAGTTTTTCCAACTGTGTGGCCAAAAAATGTGCCTCTTTAAAGTTTGGTAAATTTACCTTTTTTCCTTAGCCACTTATATGTTTTAATCCCTTTTTCTTCTTAATTTCATGCATAGACCCACATATCATGTTGGGAGTTCCTCCTCTACCTCAATATGGGAATTGATCTATCTCCCCTATATGGAATTTGGTCATCATTCCTCATCTTGAAAGCATATTAGTAAGAGATCTGATCCATTTACTTATTTTCTTTGTTTATATCACCATCTATTGTGTGATCTTTAAGAAGGATCTTTCCCCTATTTTCATGGTATTCTTATATATAGATGATTTCTCCCATTCTAGACCAAATCAGAATTTGATACTGGCCAAGGGTTCATCTAACACCATAAGGCGATTGGTCTATACCTTTTCCCTAAAATTCAAGTCATTTAGTAATCATTCACTAATTTTTCGCACACCAAACCTTATATATGTTTCCCCTAATTTGATAAATGACTTAAATTAATTGTTAAACTTGAATTTTAATCCCTCATAGCACCTAACCTTGGTGGGAGATTTTCAACCTCAACCTAAACCACCTATGTGGTGGGTTCATTTATCAACCCCTTAACAAAAAACACCCCTTTGGGTTTGTGAGATTTCTGCCTATAAGTGTGGGAGGTTTTCAACCTCAACCTAAACCACCTATGCGGTGGGTTCATTTATCAAACCCTTAACAAAAAACACCCCTTTGGGTGTGTGAGATTTCTGCCTATAAGTGGAATTGTTTGTAAATTAAATGAGATGTTTAAGGGTTGATTAACTCTTGGGAATAACTTTATAATGTAAACAAAGTAGTGTAAATGTTGAAATTATAAAGAGATGGATGGCCTATAGTCTTGTACCTCTTTATATGGATGGTTAGACTTAATCATGAAAACTAACATTTTTTCTTGACCTTTTATATTACTTATATTTTGGACATTTTGGTATGGCACTGATGATGGGTAATTCATTATTACACCAAATTTGATTATTGGTGTGGAACTAACTTTGAGTATTAGTATGAAACTGAGAATGGGAATTGAGGTATAACACATGTGATCCCTATATTTATATATTTGGATATTAAGACACCATAGACTTGGGCCTTGGATTCTTGGACCATGTAGTTATGCACTATTCTGAGTTCACCTTGGATGAGTTCCTTGGTCTTGAGGAGGATTCCTTGGTCTTTTCCTTGGGTCATGGCATGTGTAGGTCTGACACTTTTTATGTATGTATAACATGTTGATGCTAGTAGTTACTTGAATATATTTTATTTATATAATGATACTCACCATTTATAGCCTTATCTTAATTTCAAATTCTATTCATAGACTTGATTATATATGTATTTCATTTTACATCTTTACCTGTTATACCTACACATGGTTGTAGTTTTTATACATGGGATGGATTTTTTATAGACACCATTGGTAGTGGATTACTATGTTTATCACACACCCTATTCAGGTCACCATTTTCTACCCAAACAGACTTCATGGATGCTGGTAGGGATAAGGGAAATTTCCCATTCATGGGTGCTTGATTTTGTGCATAGCATGGGATCTTAAGAGCATAGGACCGATGTAACACCCTGATATTTTTATGAGATAGATTTTTTTAATTTCTTTTATGTCTTGTGTTGTATGATACACCAAGATAATTTTTCACTACACACAATACTAGATTATCTTTCAGTATACGCAACACTATTCTTGGCTTTTATTTCACAAAATTTCAAGTTCTTTTGATAGAATTCATTACATGCAAGACTGAGTTTAAGAAAACAACTAAATATTATTATGTTGCCTTATAACCTAGAAATTACAATGGTGATTATGAATAGAATTAACTAAATTATGAAAATATTCATTACATGTGTATATATAGTTAATTATTTGGTGAGAAATTAATTATAAATGAAAATAAAACCCTTTTTAAATAAAAGGAAATGTTTTTCTAAAAAACTATTTAAATGAAAATAAGTGAGTTTATAAAATAATAAAATCACTATTTATGGATTTAATTAATGAAATATATATGTAATATAATGTTTAAAATTCATCTATATGTTTTCTAGACATGATATAATAATAAATTCAATTTTTCATATAAAAGAAGTATTTTTCAAAAAATGCAGTTTTGCCACCTTTTAATGATGCACCCATTTTAAATATAGAATTTGACAATTTTTTTAAATTATATTTGACAAAATAAAATTATTCTTTGAAATTTGATTATAAAAATTTACTTTGGTTTAATTTTTGGTATTTATATGATAAGTTTCACATTTTTATGAATAGTAAAAACATAATGCATTTTAAATGAAAACTGCTTTTTCGTAAGATTTATTTATAGTGTTAAATTATATATTTGAATGGTTTTAAATTATAAATAGATTATATTTTTATCATTAAATATAACTTAGGTAATTTTCATTAATTTTACAATGAATTTATATGTAAAAACATTTCAATCTTTTGAATGTTTTAATTTTTAGAACTCATTTTCTCATTCTAACAATGGTATTAATTTTGAATTAATTACTACAAATTCAGAGTTTTAAATTTTAAAAATTGGATTCCATATTTTTAATTAGTGGGTCCAAATTTTTTAAATATGTTTCTTATGTTTTTTAGTAGTATTAATAGTAACTTTAGTAATTTCTTATTAATACAGTAAAAAGGTAAATCGGGTAATTAAAGGTAAAAATAATATTATAAAATCACCCTAACACTTGTACTAATATCATTGGATGAGTTTTTTCAACACAAATCATACTTTAGTATAAATGGTATCCTTTGGAAGCTACTTGGATGAGATTAGGACATTTAATATATTTTTCTTAAATAAAAGTTAGAGATGTCTTACTCAAAATTTAATAAATATATTTTTTTAATATAAGGTTATACATAAGATAAATTATAATATAAATAATAATTTTAATATAAAATTTTTTTATTTATCAGGGTAATTTATTTCTAATTTTTAGTATATAAATAATTACCTTAAATTCTTATACAATGATGATACATAAATTATTTAATTGATGAAATATCAATAAAATAATTATAATTAAAATTATAATAACCATTAAAAGACTAAACCACTTGATAAATTATTATTGGTTTATTATATATCTACCATAATCATCCAAGATTATAATTATTGACCATTTTATCCACATGGAAAATATTATGAAACTTATAATATTTTATTCAAAGTGATTTCAAAGTTTTTACAAACAAGTTTTAATAAATATAACATTTTTAATATAGGATTTTCTAGAAGATATATTCAACTATAAAATATAGAATAGTTATATTCTTAATGGTATTTTATTTTTAAATTTTACCCAACAAATAAGTATATTAAATAATTACACAAAACTAATGTAGTAATTATTTTATTAATATAAATATCAAATTAATGTTATTAAAAATATAAAAATAAATATGATTTGGGGGTAATTAATATATTAAAAAAAATTATATATGACCTTAACCCCTTATGGATATAATAAAATATTTTGTTTTAGAATAAAATATTATCCTGATATTTTAAAAAATCCAAGAAATGAATAGTGTCAAAATTGACACTATTGATATTTTTTCAAAATAATGTTTTATTAAATTATTTAAAAATCATAATACATTTTTAAAAATATTAAATAACTATTATATGGTATAAAATGTTATAAATCGTTCATTTATGATCTAATTGAAATCAAATAAGTAAAAATTATATTATTTTAATATTGAATAATTTGTTGCCTAGTTAAAATTAAAATAGAATAACTAAGGGTTAATTAAAATGATTAGGTTTAAATTGACATAAAAACTTGTCTAAAATTTATTATTTTATGATATTAAAACCTTATATCATATAATATTTTAAAATATGACCTTTTTCAGATTTTTTATGGGGTTTTAGTTTATTATAAATTAATATTTCTGGAGATTCCAAAAGTGTCCCTCACCTCAATTATAAAAGGGTGCATCTTCCCTCACTTATTAACTTCACTTTGAGAATTAATTATCATACATACCCTTCCCATTTACTTTATCAACATCCCTATACACATTCTATAGGTTTTTAGATTCTCAAAATACCAACTCTAGTGTCCCTAAGAGGAGATCTAGAGGGAGCTCACTGAAGAAGATGTAATCTCCTTTATCGACTCTCTCAAGATCATTTCTTCTTATACTTCCTATTACTTTTTTGTTTCCATTATAAAGTAATAACACAAATATAAACTATATTATTATATTTTATTATGTTTATGGAACATCCATATTCCACCTTCTATCCATCCTATGAAAAATGAAATCACCACACATGCGTACGTACGACTTACTGTCTCCACATCGGGGTGCAATATGTTTTTCATCACCACTTTAATTGGATGGGTATAATGATGCAAATAATAACTATATATGATTATTATAAAAATGAATATATTTTTTAATAATATATTTATTTTGGAATAATATATATACCATCCACTTCCATATCATTTCATAATTAAAGGAATGATATCATCACTTGTGCATACGTACGGCCTACCATCTCCACGATGTGATGTGATTCATTCTCCATGATCTCATTTAAATAATGATTATATAAATTTATATAATGAATAAATATGATATATATTACATTATTATCATTATATAAATTATATAAAGGAAACCCATGAAGAATAAATGGGATTTATATTATAAAACATGCAGCAAATAACACCTGAAATAAGAGTAATAATGAAATATTATTAAATGGGTGATAATATGATCAAATATGATATAAAAATATAAATATGATTTTTTATCAAGTTAATAACACTCTTTAATCTGCTATATAGAAGTTTCTGATACATATGATGGAACCCAAACCTAAGGTAAGGGATAATTTCGCAATCTCATTATTAAATGAGATTGTTTATACATAAGTATATACTAGGGTATATTTATCATCCATGTCCATGTTTTCTAAAAATATTCATAAATTTTTTTACTATTATCATATGGATTTTTAAAGTCATTTTACCCATTTTTTACTTCTTACTACATGATTTGATAGGAATATTTCTTTCATTTTCAAAATAATGTACTTTTTGACTTTTTTGACAAAAGTATGAGAAAAATGTTATTTAACTTATATGGAATGAATGTATTTTTACGCTTTCATTAAGCCTTAATGAATTTAATATTTCCTTACAATATTAAAATGTTATTTTAAAATAAAATGTTTTCTTTTAAAATTTCATGGCATTTTAAGAAAAGAAAATGTTTTCAAAGAAAAAAAGAATATTTTCCTCAAGAATTGTTTTCAAGTGATATCTCAATTGTTACTTATCTTTTAAATGGGATATTTTTTAAGGATGTTATCCCTGTTATGAATATGGTATATTTATGTGTATTATGTAATGATATTTATGAAACCTATTTCTTTCTATGGGTTGTGTTATGATTGAATGATGTTTATGAAACCCATTTTATTTTAGGCATTCTAATATGATGAATGATTTATTTTCTTGTAGAAAAAATGTTAATGGTTTTCATTATGTGATTGGTGGGACCTATATCTCTATATAATGAATTGGGTAAAGATTTATATATAATGAGATATATAGGAATAAATGGGAAATGATCTTGGTTTAGTAATACAGGGTTTGAATGGGAGATGATCTTGGTTTAGTAATACAGGGCCAGAACGGTATGTAAACCCAATTCAATAATACAGGGATGGAATGAGGAGTGAACTCGGTTCAGTATAGAAATTTTTCCACTATAATGGTCTTGAAAATGATCCCTGTCTAATATGGAAATGATTTTCTATTCTTATATGTTTTCCAAAATTCCATGTTTTATGCCAATGTTATTTTCTCATGGATCATGTTCCTTTATGATTTATGCCTTATTAACTACCAATATTTATTTCATGACTCAATATTTTGATATATGTTATGCATGGTATGATTTACAAAAGTTATGTTTAGGTTTTTACATTCTTATGTTCATGTTTTGTTTTATATTTTCCTTGTTTTCCCTTACTGAGAAATTGAGCTCACCCTTTTTATATGATTTATTTTCCCTAGGATATAAAGAAAGGTTTTAGATAGGAAAACTAAATTGGATGATATTTATGAGAGATTTTGAATAACTTTCACCAAATTAGAAGAATGTATTCTAAGTTTCCAAAGGAATTAAACTAATACGGTATTTGGGTGTCTGTTTTTGTAATGTATTAAGTATTTTGAAAAAGTAATGTAATATTCATTTATGTAAATCTTGGGTTGTTATAACTAAGACTTGGATCGTGATTCTTGGAGATATATTTTTTTATTTTGTAATTTTGTTATACATATACAATATTGGATGTTTTCTATCATGTTTCTCAGTTTCTTTTTTTATAGTATCATGACATTATCATCATCGTATATATGAATCTGAATATTACTTTTGTGTGTTATTATATCTGGATGTTTCAATTTCATTGTTTATGATTTAATATGTTTATGCTACTATTATTCATTATACCTCTATTATACACTTTGATCATAAGGGTATAGTCTCCCCACTATATCATCTTAGACCCTTACTGCTGGTCGGTAGCCTTTGGAATGTGGGGAGGCACACTTGAGGCCTTGTGACCAATTGTATTTGATTACGTTGTAGCATACTAAGAATATTTTTTATATATGAAGTTTTTTGGTGTTGGATGGCTATTACAAGAACTTTATATAGGATTCATTACATCTTGTAGCACCACTCATGGGCTTAACCAAAAAGGGTTTTGATTTTATATGGTATGAAGCATGTAATAAATCCTTTTAGAAGTTAAAAGGGATACTAAATTTTACACTGATCCTAATAATTATAGAGCCAAAATTAATCCATATAATTTATTATGATGCATCAAGCATTAGACTAGGATAAATTCTAATGCAGGAAGATTTATTTGTGGTGTATTGGTCTTTTCATTTGAGGCCACATGAGAGGAATTACCTAATGCACAATATTGAGCTTGTATTTGTAGTTCACACCTTGCATTGAAGAAGGAATTATTTTCTTGGATAGAGGTTTATAGTGTTTATAGACCATAAGAGCCTCAAGTACATATTTACGCAGCGTGACTTAAATATTAGACATAGGAGGTGGGTTGAATACCTACATTCCTTTAATTTTGAGATTTCCTATAAGCATGGTAAGGGTAATGTTGTGGATGATTCTATGAGCTGGAGGAATCAAACATAAGAACTTCTTGATCCCAATAGTGATTAGTAGTTGATTTCTGTGTTTTATGAGATTCACTTAGAGGTCTAGGAGCATCATGGACTTCATATCCTTATATATTTAGTAGTGATATCTACACATCTAGAGAGATTGAATATGAGGAAACTTTCAAAACCTAAGGTCTTAGTCCTAAGGGAGAGTGTTTCAGGCAAGGACCCACTACCAGGATGGATCATTAACGAGGATGAGATACTACACATTCACAGATGCATCTGGGTTTCCACAGACATGTGGGAGGATTTGATGGGTGGGTCTCATGCCTCCAGTTAGGCATTACATCTCAATGTTACCAAGATGTATCATGAATTAAGCTACTAGAATTGGTGGACAGTGATGAAAAGGTATATAATGGGTTTTATTTCTTGGTGTTCCACCTGTCAAAAAGTGAAGGAAGAACACTAGAAACCAATAGGACTTTTATAGCCATTTCCTATTATGAAGTTGAAATGGAATTAAATAACCATAGATTTTGTGACTAGATTATTGATATCCCCTTGAGGCAGTGATACAATATGGGTGATCATTGATAGGATAATGAATGCCTCTTATTTTCTACCTATCAAGGATAATTTTTCATTGGATGATCTTGGAAGGATCTATGTCTAAGAGATTATACACCTTTATGGTGTTCCACAATATATTGTATTAGACTGGGATTCTTATTTTACATCACAATTCTAGAAATTTTTGTAGAAGGATCTCAATACATATGTACTTCTGAGCAAAAACTTTTACCCATAGACTGATGGAAAATCTGAACATATGATCCAGATACTAAAGAACATTCTTAGAGAATGCATCCTTGATTTCAATGGTTCTTGAAAAAATCACATACCACTAGATGGGTTCTCTTATAATAATATCTTTCAAGTGACAATTCATATGGATTCATATGAGGCCTTATATGGTAGTTCATTCCATTCACTCTTGTGATGGTTAGAGGCAGTAGAGGTAGTGTTACTGGGACCTCATCTTTTTTAGGATACATTAGAGTAGGTGTAGCTTATTTAGAATCATATGGATATAGCTCAGTATAGGTATAAGTCTTATGTTGATCTTCATTAACAACCGCTGAAGTTAGAGCTTAGGAATTAAGTCTTCTTTCAAGTTTCTCCTAGGATGGTTCATAGACAGATTTGTAGATAGGGTAATCTATCACCTTGTTATGTCGGTCCTTTCGATATATTGAAGAGAGTCGGGTTAGTTTCCTATCGGATAACCCTTACTCATGGGTATTGAGTTATGTATTATGGTTTCCATTTATCTTAGCTTCAATGTTACTATTTTGACCCATATTATGTTTTAGATCCTGATGATGTTGAATTAGGAGTCAATGCATCCTTTGAGGGGTATCCTATATGGATCATCAACTATAGCATGAAGGCACTCCAAGAAAGGTTAGTTACTTTAGTTTGGGTGCTATGGATGCATAGACATATATAAGACAAGAATTGGGAACAAGAGGCCAATGTATGTTCCCAATGGCTATAGATTTTCTTAGATGACATTTTACCACCTCCAGAAGGGAAACTCGAGGATGAGTTGTTTTAAGGAGGGGAGGTTGTAAGATACTGGTTTTTATCTTGAGGTAAGAACCCCTTAATTTTTAGTTTGAATCATTATTTTAACCTTATACTTGGGATTAAATGATTAAGGAAGTGTTTTAGAGCATTCATGGCATGTTCGGAGCCCATAGCTCCAGTTTTTAGAGAATAATTATGAGGAAAACGTTTAGAACATGGTTAGTAGTAATCGTACATCCCATATATAATGGAGAACAGTTTGATCAATTGTCTGAGGGAGGCCTCAAGGCTATGTGAAAAAATTAAGAACTTTAACAAAGATGAAATGCATGGTTAGCACACATTTTGTCTAACTATGCACCTAACCGTGAAAGGAGGTGTCTCCCTTGGATAGTGTTAGCACATGTTTGGCACATGGTTTGGACAATTGTGCATCCAAATCGTGTACCAATTTAAATTTGGTTAAATTTAACCTTTTTTACCTATCAACATATATGTTCTAATCCCTTTTTCTTATTCATCCTACACACAGCCCCTCCTATCAAATTGGGAGTTCCTTCTCAGCCTTAAGTTAGGCATTGATCCATCTCCCTCATATGGACTCTAATTAGATCATCAGTCATCATGTTGGAAGAATATCAGTAATATATTTGATCTTTTTCTTTCTTTTATTTATTTATCTCACCATTTATTGTATTATATTCAAGTTTTCTCTTTTCCCCTATTCTTAGGGTATTTTTCTATTATCCAATTTCTTTCATTATAGCCCAAATTTAAAGTCAATTATGGATGAGTATTCATCTAATTCCATAAGATAAGTGTTTATACATTTTCCCTAAAATTCAAGTCATTTAATAATTATTCATCATTTTGTCACATGATATACCTTTTGGATATTGACCCTAATTTTATAATTGAATTAAATTAATTATTGAACTTGAATTTTAATTCCTTATAGTACCTCACCTTGGTTGTATATTATCAACATTAACTTGAACCACCTCCAAGATGGGTTCGTTTATCTACCCCTTAACAAAAACCACCCCTTTATTTTTGGGATCCTACCACCTCTTAGTGGAACCCTTTGTAAATTAAATGAGATACTGAATGGTTAATTAACTCTTGGGAATAAATTTAAATGTGAACAAATTTTTGTAAATGTTGCAATTTTAAAGAGATGGATAACCTCTAGGCTTATACCTCTTTATATGGATGGTTGGACTTAGGCATGGATACAAACATTTCCTCTTAACATTTTATATTTTGTATTGATTTTAAACATTTTGGTATGTAACCAATGATGGTTAATTTGGTATTTAACTAACTTTGATTATCGATATGGAAAAAAATTTGATTACTAGTATGTCATTCAGAATGGGGTCGAGGTATGGCACCTACGACCCCTATATTTATATCTTTGAATATTAGTATTCCATAAACATGGGCCCTAGGTTCCTGGTCCATGTAGGTCTGACCTATTCCAATTTCGCCTTGAATGAGTTCCATGATCTTTAGGAGGATGCCTTAGTCTTTGCCTTGGGTCTTGGACCATATAGGTCTAACACTTTTTTATGTATGTCGTGCATGCTAATGCTAGTAGTTACTTGTATATCTATCATTTATATAATGATACTCACTATTTATAGCATGCTCTTAGTTTTAGATTCTATTTATGGGATAAATTATATGTTTTTTCATTTTAAATCTTTACCGATTATACCTACGCACAGTTGTAGTTTTTATAAATAGGTTATATTTGTTATAGACACCATTAGTGGTGGCCTATTGAGTTTATCTCACGCCCTTTTCAGGCCACTTTTTGGTACCCAAATAGACTTCATGGATATAGGTAGGTACAAGGGAAAGTACTTGGTCATAGATGCTTGATTTGTGCATAGAATGTGAACTTAGGAGAATAGGGTCGAGCCTTGGCTCGTGATTCTTGGAGATAACTTTTTTTCTTTTTTTATTTTGTTATAAATGTACTATATTGGATTTATATTACTGCATTTTCTAGTTTATTTTTATATAACATCATGAAATTATCATCATCCTATATATGAATCTGATTAATGCTACTCTATGATATTATATCTGGATGTTTCACTTACATTGTTGATGATTTATTATGTTTTCACTACTGTTATTCATTATACTATTGTGTTAAACTCTAATAATGAGGTTATAGTCTCCCTGTCATACCATCTTAGACCCTCACTACTATTTGGTAGCCTCTGGTATATGGGAAGGTGTGATTGAGGTCATGTGACCAACCGAATTCGGTTACTTATGAGTGAACTGAGCCTGGGATGTTACAATATCCTCTCCTACCTCATCCTCCTTCATTTATCCTCCCTTATCAATTACAATAGTTTAGTGAGGTTTTTTTTAGGTTTTGAATGATTATTTCACCACATAATGGTGAAATCGATCAACTTCAATATGTATTTCATGTATCCTAGGAAGGGGACATCTCGAGATGGTATTTGGATGTTTCCATTCATCAAATTGTTGAAGGTACATTGCACCATGGTTTTGTATAAGTTTTTACAATTAAATTAAATTAAATTAAATTAATTTTGTAACTGGTTCTAGTGCTTAGGGACTTGCCCTAGATTGGAATCAAGAATCTGTTATGGGTTTCCTATAGCTGGTCATCCTTGGTTCTAATGTAATGTGTGGAAATGGTATGTTATTCGGCATTATGTTAAGTTGGTTTTGAATTAAATAATTAATTATAAATGTTATAATTAATTAATTATTGATTTTTTTCTTGAGTTAAGAGCTCGGGATATTGAGATGGGCTCATTTGATCATGGATGGGGTTGTATGGGCTTGGATGGATCTTAGAATATTTGTTTGACCCTTGGATATAATTTAGAAAGCTTTATTGAGGTAGGTGGTTCTACTTACACACCATATGGTTTATAAATTTGATTATATGCACCATATAATACGGCCTCACTGTCTTAGGGTGTTTAATATTTGAATTAAAAATAATTGTTTAATAAGTAAATTGAATTATAAATTTGTAATTAATTAAATAATATCCCTTGGACCCTATAGGTATCCAAATTCCATGATGGGACCTTATTCTCTGGATAAATTCCATGGTCATTGATGGGCAAGTTCATGACCATTGGTTAAGTGGCCTTTGATACCTTAACCTTGAGGTGTGATTCCTGGATTTTAATTAAAACAGACATGGGTTTGGTGATTGAACCAACTGAGTGAAACCTTGAGTAATGAGATGGGATATGTGAAATATCTTGAGTGTACCTTGTATGTAGGACCCTATATAGTTGGCACGACCATGGTACCCTATTGATGGAAACATAGGATGTGATGTCCTTAGGGAATTGGGTGTGGACCTGACACCTAGTCGAGACTGAGGACCCATGTTAGGGTTCCTCTATTGTGTTATGACTTAATGGATTCAATGGGTTCCCTATTGAATTACCAACCCTAAGTGGGTATGTATAACTTGAGTAGTGATGGTTGTGGGTGTCACCTTAAAACCTGCACCAAACAAGTAATTTTGTGGGGTTGAATATGATGATGATGAGTTTAGGCACTCGACTAACCCTTGACTTGTATACATTCCTTCATGTGTTTATTGTGGATGTAACCATGGTTCCCATATGTGTTTCCTAGTACCTATTCTATGGTCCTAATGTGGTGATGATATGGTGTATGCCCAAAGGTGTTTTCTTGGATCTAGATTTGGGATTAATTTGATACTAGTATATTATATCTTGGATGTGATGACATCATCATGGATGCTCAGTGTCTCCTAGTATCTAGCTATTGATCCATGTAAATAAACCTCAGGACATCGGGATTTGACCTCAATTCTATACGGGATTCCCTTAGTTCCACAGGTCCCTAGGATTCACAACCTATCAATAATCCAATCATATATCCTTAGGGGGTTATTGTGATCACTGTTTTTATGATGAAAATATGCTTATTTAATCCCTAGAATCCATTTGATAGATCTTGATGATTTACTTGTTCCTAATCAGGATGCCTAAGATGCTTGGGATCCGACTGTTTGACATGGTGACTTGGGGTGATTTTTATATTCAATGATTACCTAGAATGATAGAAATTATCCTTGGACTATTAATTATATCTAGATTTTAAAGATTCTCACAAGATTATTGAGATCTAACTATGGATCCATTCATGATGAACAGTTGATCATTTGATCCTAGGATTCTAGGATTCATAGGTTACACCAAGATTATATATTTATATGGTTGGAATAATCATCATGACAAACTCAAAGACACCATGACACTGGCCGAAGCGAGTATGATTGATTGAGGTCATGGAC
Source organism: Viscum album (assembly GCA_963277665.1). Classification (NCBI taxonomy): domain Eukaryota; kingdom Viridiplantae; phylum Streptophyta; class Magnoliopsida; order Santalales; family Viscaceae; genus Viscum; species Viscum album. The sequence goes on from OY728163.1 coordinate 132,075,310, forward strand.
CTAAGGATTGAAAACGATATGGTTTTGGTGCACAAGTTTTCATGGTCCACACAGCGTGATCAAAGACATTCTAATATCATCCCAAAGAAATTATTGTTTGTTTATTTTATTTATGGTTTAGACTTTTATTTATTTATATTGATCATGTCACATGCACATATCTCTATATATACTTATTTGTATGGGACCACATTTGTGGTTCCCTAGTGAGTTATGCACTCACACCCTACTCGGGCCGCCATTACACATGGGTACTTGAGTAGATCTCACATGGTTATTGCAGACATAGGTTTGGATTGAGGCCTAGGATAGAATGTTCAAGCATGATAGATCAGATGATGTCAAGATATTTGGATGTGGTTAGGCTCAGTGTATTCATAGATCTAACATATTTTATTTATTTTGTACTGGGATGTATATGTGACTATCCTAGTGTGTAAGATCCTATATTTTCTAGAAATATCCATCTTTGAGTTTTTGGTTAAACTTTATTAAGTTCATAACTTCTAGTTTATTCTTTAGTAATAGATCTTTTATATTGGATGGGCTAGTTCTAGGAGGAAGTAGAAGGGGAGGTGAAGTCTAGATATAGAACAAATTCATGTCGTGAATGGTTTGAGATAGACCCCATGAAACTCATACAAGGTGTGAATGATTCTTGGAAAACCCCATGAACCACATTCATATCCTGAATGGATATTCTCAAACACATGAAATGTAAACTCACTACATGGATTTTTTTTATGATGTGAAATGTTTTTTTCTGGATTTTTAAGCCGAGGTGATGGATTTCTCGATTTATAAGGGAAATTAAGGTATTCACAATGTTAATTCCCTATTCACGTCATGAATGTGGCATGCCCAGTGCACCTTTTAAACTTTAGTTCCCTACATTTCTTAGATCGCAAACTTCCTTCACTTTTTTGCATCTCTTCCATCAATGACCTTTGGGGATCCTCTTCAAACCAGAAGTAAGACCCATTGGATTTTGGAATTCTGGACCTAGAGATCAAAGGTAATCCCTTTGGTTCTTATCTACCATAATCCATTGGTTTTTCCTTATAGAAACCTAGTTCGGGTGGACCAAACAGTATCAAGATCTGATTTATTGTTCTAATATAACTCTTGGTCTTTGTTTAAGGGAAGTAAATAGGAACTTAGTTATACCTTAGGCATTGAGGAATTTATATGTATTCTATGATTTTGAGGTGAGTGATCTAGAACAATGCTATAATGACCCAAAATTTTCATAAATTGTTATTAAATCTAAGTATATGAACATTCATTGCATAAAATTTTGATCTGTTCCAAAATCATATAGGTATAATGCCTATGTAAACTTGGACATGCAAACAACTAGTTCATAAATGATCTATATCATCTCCCACTAAGTTCTTCATAACCAGCACCCTTATTTGACTCTTCATTATTAGTAAGGGTAAATGAGGTAGATATCAATAATCACATAAGCATAACATGAATATAAGGGTGTGAGAATATGAACTTAACATTTTAAATCTATACCATGAATATCATAGATCATAATCTTGATTTATGGAATAAAGATCGGCAGTTCATAAGACATTAATCATAATAGAATCATAAGATACTCAAATAACATAAGTCATGTGATCATAACATTGACATGAGATGTGTAATTATTTCATACACATAAACTTATAACTTTGTGAACATGTATAAATAGAAACAGGTTCACTCATTAAGTTAAGGACAGGAAATTAGTCCCTCACATAAACTTATGGACATGAAACCATGTCCATGAATAATCTTATGGACATGAAATCTAAGTCCACACATAAACTTATGGAAATGAAATCTGTTTCTATTCATAAACTTATAGATATGAAAACTAGGTCCATGCATAAAATTGTGAATATGAAATTGGGTTCACGCATAACATATTTACCACATGAGTTATCCATATTTACCCAATGTATTGGAGGGAGATATAGGATTCACCAATCACATAAAGAATAAATATGTGTTCTAAAAGATCATAAAACAGTAATCATCTTAGAACTCATGAAAAGAAACAAATTTCATTAGAGTATAACTCATAAAAAAGGGAATAGGTTTCATCGACATCTTGTCATCATAAAAATAAACCATCCATAAAAGAATAAGGATGGTATCCTTGGATAATATCCCCATTAAAACTTAATTATCATAAAATAATGTCATCTTATATGGAAAAATTATTTTAAAATATCTCTTGGAATAATTCTTCAAGTAAATAACTTTTCTATTTTAAAATCACTTCTCTTTCTAAAAATTTGTGCACATATAAATTAAAACATTTTATTTAAAAATAAACTTGTAAACTTATAAATTAAGATTTAAATCATTAATAAATCATGATTTTTGGAAAATAAACTCATTCCATATAATTTAAAAAAATATTCCATCAATATTCTTTTTGGAAAAAGTCACAAAGTACCTCATTTAGAAAATGACAAAAAAATAATTTCAAACCATTTTGTAAAAATACAAACATGGTTAAAAATAAATTTAATTTTTTTTAGTAAAATAGTAAACAAAATTGAAATATTTTTTATAAAATATGGGCATGGAAGATAAATATTCCACAATGGAGATTTAAATGTAAACAATCCTGAATAATGATGAGATTGGGAAATAAACCCTTACCTCAAGTACCACCTTTCCTTATTCATGTTTAAACATAATATATAATAAATATGGATTTATTATACATGTATTACATAACCATGTATATAATACCATGTATGATTTATTTATAACACCTTATCACCCATTTATTAATAATTTATAATTAAAATCACTGTTTTGGGACATAACTGCTTCGTTTTCCAAGCATGTTTCAGTTAGGTAGTCCTGATCCTTATACTTTGATCATGGTTCCATCATTTCCATATTTTTTATCATGTTATAAACATAATATATATTAATTATATACATATTTTTTGGGAAAAAATCCCTCAAGGTAACATTGCAGTATTTTTGGGTTGATTGTGTTTGTTGAAAAAGCAGGTTTCCATGGATAATTGTCGAGTTCCCGAGAAGTTGTTGACAATCTATGTTGACAAAGAATGATGACAACAAAATGGATGATTTGGAGGCGGTACAAAAGAGCAGTAAAAGGTGGCGCCGTTTTCCAGTGTTTGCCAAATTTTTGGGGTCCAAAATTTGGAGTTTGATGAGTATCACGAAAATAGGATTTCCATGAATATTATAATTAAATATGGCAATGGAATGAATTTCACGAAGATAATTAATGGGATGCTCCGTGATTATGACGAGCTCCGCGATCAGAAAATTGTCGTGGTGCTTCGCGATTTTGACAGAATTCTAGCAGAAACTTCGGAGCTTCGCGATTTGAGATGACTTGGCGTTGACTTCACGTGGAAGGGTCGAGGGTCGGTGGAATCGCCTATAAATAGAGGCCGACCCCCTCGATAGATAGAGAGAGAATTTTTAGATAAAATCATTTGCTCTCGGTTCGCGAAGGTAGTTCGCGTAGACTGTGTGCTTCACGAAAGAAGAGCTTCACGGTGGCTATTGTAGCTTCGCGAAAGTTGTGCGCTCCGCGTTGGCTTAGTGAGATTCGCGAGGGAAGTTTCTTTGCAAATGACTTGAGCTTCGCGGTAGTGCTTCGCGAGAGTGCTTCGCGAAAAGGCAGGAGCTTCGTGAAGGCTTGTTTGAGCTTCGCGAAATTGGGAGCCTCGCGAAGTAGGTTGCTTTTCGAAGGTGTTTCCAAAGGAATTACCTAGTGGTTAAGAGGCAAAGGGGTATTCATCGGTGGATGAAAGTTAGACTTTAACAGAGCATATATCAACAGTTGAGGATGTGTGCATTCATGCAAGTGAAGAGACCTAAAGGTCTATAAACTATGAATGGATCCCTTCCTAGTGCAGTGAGAAAAGGAAGAGGAAGTAGGTGATCCTCTCCACCGGCAGTGATACAGAGATAGAGAAATAGGGAGTGACCCTTGGGAAAGCAGTGAGATGACCCTAAACTTTGTAAAGGCAGTGAGCCTGGGCATAGAAGTGATCTAGCCCGAATTTTGTATCCACATCTAGTGAAGAATAGTGGAATTTGGTACGACCGGCAACTTGTCGGCGTATGCTCCTTGGATGTAGCCCAGTGAGGGTGAACCAAGTAAAAATATTTGTATCTGCCTTTTTTCTTCCCTGTATTGCATTCAAAGCATCATCATTAGATAAAGAAGTAAAGAATTGATCATAGTTTACACACAAGAGAGAAAAAAAGTGACCCTTGTAATAAAGAGGTCAAGATCCAGTGGGGTAGGAAGAACTTTGAAAAAGAATATACATACCATGATTCACCCCCCCCCCCCTCTCAGGGTATATAGGCCCCTATTGGTCCTAACAATATTTATAACCATTCATAAAAATAATAGATATAAAAATGAATTACACCGTTCATAGAGATGATAGGTTGTACACACGTATGAACGTTGTTTCCATTTTTGACTGATGGAATAAAAGAAAGTAAAATAACAATTAACCTTTCAAGAATTATTATTATATCTTATATATCTTATATATTCATAAAATTCATACTTATTACCATCCATGTGAAAAATAAATGAAAAATGAATCACATCGCATCGTGGAGATGGTAGTACATATGTACGCACAAGTGATGTTATAATTTATCAAAAGATTGGATGATAATAAGTTAGACATGATATTATAATTAAAAAAGTATAATTATTTAATAAATATTATATATAAACATTAAACCCATCATAATTACCATCCATAAAATATGGTTATGAAAAATTAATTATATCGCTATGTGGAGACGGTAAGTCGTATGTACGTACGAGCGATGCTTTCACTTCTTATTTGATGTGAAAGTCGGTGTATAATGGTGTTTTAATAATCATAATAAAATTTAATATTATTTATTATACATAATTTATTATTTTATGATAAATATCATATATTTATAAGAATTAAAGAAGATTTGAAATGGAAAGTGATCAGTTAAGACGATCGCCTCTTCTCTGAAACAACTCCTTTAGATCTCCTCTAAAGGGCTCTAGGGTTGGTCTTTTGAGAATTCCATAACCTATATAATGTTTCTAGGGAAGTTTATAAGATAATTTTGTATATTATGGTCGATATATAAGTATCTAAGTGGTGTAATGAATTGAGGGATGGGGTATCCTTTTATAATTGAGGTGAGGGGCACTTTTGGAATTTCTTAAAAAGAGAAAATATAATAAGACTATTCTAGAGACAAATACTTACAAATGGTCCTGAATCCAAACTTATGGTAGGATATTTTTTAAATACCATCAAAAAATAAAAAATTTAAAACTTTAATTTCTCTTTTAAACCTTATATTTTGGTTTAACCCCTTAATTAACCTATTTTAACATTAACTGTGGTAACATATTTTTCACACTTAAAAGGTTATAATTTTAATTATAAGGTAACTATTGACTCATAAATGGATAAGGGATTAAATTTTCAACCATATATTATTCCCTTTTTTCTTATTTAATATTTTTATTATTTTTAATATTATTCCCATAAAATATTATTATCGTCAATTTTGAAACTATTCATTACATTGTCCTTAATAACATCAAGAAAACACTTAGAATTAGAACCAATTATTTTAACACATCCCAAAAATGTCATTTTAATCTATAAAATTCTTTTATCACATTAATTATCTAAAATTATAATACTTCTAATATTTTTAATATCAATTATTTATTTTTTCTATAAATTGAATAATTACTGCATCAGTGTTGTGTAAGTATTTAAGGTAATTATTTAATTCCTAAAAATTATAAATAAATTAAAATATTGAATATAATTTTATTATATATAACTTTTCTATTAATATTCCTTCATAACAAAATTTTGTCCCTATGTGAACACATAAATGATATTTAAAACTAAGAGAGTGATATTTTGTCACTTCCTTTGGTTTAAATAATATATAAGCTATTTTCATGGAAAAGATTACACTAAATGACTTAAATTTGAGAATAATATGATAATGGTATAATTTAATTCATAAAATAAAAACTAATATGAATAATCATGTCCTTTTCACTTAGTTTTAACCTATATTTACCTAATTTACCCTTTACCGAGGTGATAAATTTTACCACGATTACTATACATTTTGACCAATAAAAGATGAATAGTTTCTAAATTTGAAACTCATAAGTATAAATATGGAATAAATTTTTTAATATTCAATTTCAAGAAGTGTAATAAATTTCTTTTAATATAAATTCCTAAAACGCAACGAAAATCAATTTTTAGAAAAATGCATTTTTAAGAAAAAAAATGTATTTATACAAAAATAATGGATAATTATTATTAAAATAAAGTTAATTAGATTATATATAATTAAATAATACTTATTTTAACTTGATATAAAATTAAAATCATAATGATAATTTATATGAAAAGAAAAATGACAGTTTTATAAAAATCGGTATTTTTCACTATTCATTGAAAAATCAACCTTTTAAGAAAAATGCTAAAATTTCACCCAAAGATAATTTTTATATGTTTATTTAAAAAGGAATTTCATATTATCAAATATGTTTTCTAAAATATCTAAAAAATAATTATATTATTTTCTCACAAAAGTCAATAAAAATTTATTTTAGAAGAATAAAATGACATGACTAAAAATTGAGTGATTAATTACTAAGTATTTATAGTGAGTCGGAAATTTATATATAATTTATAAATTATTTAATCCTATTCATAACCTACAATTTAAAATCTAGGTAATAACATTAAATAATAATATTTTAAATATTATATTGTGGTTCGCTTAAACTCATGGTTTCATGTAATGCAAGTTATCGAAGAATTTAAATATATTTGAAAGAAAATTTTCATAAAATATTGGGGTGTTAAAAATGACCTAATGTATGTATAGTTTCACTATTATGTTCAATAATTTCAATCAAATTAGAACACCATATGCATGACCTAACCAAATGGCTAATTCGCTGCTTAATGAAATTCACATACATAGACTTTATATAGATCTCATTGGGTCCATTAGCATTGAGACCTGGACTAGAGGCCACACGATATGTGTTCCAACATTTAAACTTATGATGTAACTTTACATGGATGAACCTAGAGACCCTTTTATGAAAGTAAATTATTGATAATTTTATTAACATTGTGAACTTGGAATAACATGTGAATTGTGATAATTGTGAACTTAGCATAACATGTGAATTGTAATAATTGGTAACTTGGAATGATGTGACTTCAGTGATTCTTCCTAGATGATAGAATTCACAAATTGAGAATAAATGGAATGTTATTTGGTAATTGGATAAATTGTACAAATTTTCTCATAATAACATGCTTGATATTGTTGATGCGTGGAATTTTTTAGCTTGCTTGTAATTGATGTTTACTGATATGGAGCCTAAGTACATGCTTCACTGTCTCATGAGATGTGATACTGGAGATTCGTACTAGGTAGAAGAATCCACCAATATGTATGTTTTCCTTCCCCCTTGGCATGATATTACACCCTAGAAATACATAAGAGACTCTAGTATGGGACATTTTCATGGAGCCCAGTGTGATGTGGTTACTTCCCCCTTGGCATGGTATTTCACCCTAAGAAGGTGTAAGTGACTCCAATAGGGTAAATTCACATAGAGACCAGTATGATATGGTTAATTTCCCCCTTTTCATGGTATTTTACCCTATAAATATATAACCAACTCTATCATGGGGCATTCTCATGGATCCCATCATGAGATGGTTACTTTCCCCCTTGGCATGGTATTTCTCCCTAGGAAGACATAAGTGACTCCAACATGGGACATTCACATGGATCCCAATGTGATATCATTATTTTCCCTCCTGGCATGGTATTTCACCCTGGGAATACTTAAGTGACTCCAACATGGGACATTCACATGGATCCCAGTATGAGATGTATTTTTCCCCTTGGCATAGTATTGATCCCTAAGAAGACTTATGAGACTCCAACATGGGATAATCATATGGAGCCCAATGTTGCTTGGTTACTTGATTTATGACATTGGTGATTCATATTATGTAGGAGAATCCACCATCGCTATAGGTGATTTTTCCTATGCAAGAGGATCCACTACTTGATATAGATATCTTTCATAGAGTTGAAACGGGTTTGGCTAACCCAGTGTGTCAACCTGGAGCCCGAGGGTCGATAGGTTTGTTTGATGTTTAGTGTTAATTTATGAATTAATATCTTGTTTATCATATTATTGCATGAATTATATATTTAGACTGTATTATTTATACATTGTTGGTGTTATCCTACTAATTTTTACTCACATATTGTTCAGGCAACATTTGGTACCTAGGAAGATTCATGGATGTAGGTATGGACAAGGCCAAGGGACCCTGTTCATGATTATTTTTCTTGGTGGATGAGTTGGACTTTGGAGATAGGACCAACATGGGGTTCAGGACCTAGGGATTTCAGAGTTGTGTATATTGAGTTTGTTTAGTCTTATACTTGTACAACATATATCATGTCATTTAATTACATTCATTCTATTATTATATGGTATTTATTATTATTTGTATTGTTCGGTTTTGGACTTTATTTTACTTTTATTGCATGGTTGATTATTTATATTTTTCCATTATTTATATTACTCAGTTCCTAGGGGTATAGTCTCTCCACTATGTTACTCAAATCCTTGATACTAGTTAGTAGCCTCCGGCATATGAGGAGGCATGCCGGAAGTTCGGTAGCTAACCTAACTCAATCACGTGACAGAGTATCAGGTTAGGGATCTTACTAAAGGTTCTGGTTATAGTGTAAGTGTGTGATGGATCATTCACAACATTTATTTTTTTCATGATCGATGATCAATCCAATATTTATACAAAGATTAACATCATAATCAACAGAATTGAATTAAAGAAAACAGAAAAGGGATATAATGCCAAAACCAAGCACAAGATCATCACATATTATTTATAATTAATTTAATCAACTAAAGAATTATATTGCATGAATTATTTATCTATTTATGGATCTAACAATAGATCTATATTTTCCCTTCATTTCATAGTAGGAATCGAGAGAAAATTCACTCTAGAGGTGATCCACATGCGTTCCACAAATCTTTAAACATCGTAGTAAGAATCTCTAGGTTCTAGCATGGCAGATCCTAACACTTGCATTGTTTTCTTTTGATTGCCATGAGAATCACTTCCAAAACATTCTCCTTGATCTCTCTTGACTTGAGAGTGGGAGGTTGAGGAATATCACTCCTAGTTCTTGGGATTTTTCTTGGAGAATGAGCTCTCTAGATCTTGAGAGGATTCTCTCTAGTTGTCATTGTGCACAACACAAATGAATTATCTCTCATGGAAAAATAATATAATTGGTTTAAATATCATTAGGGTTTAGAAATAAATATTTTCACAAATTCCATTTAATATTTATTTAATCCCTTGTGTAACCCCATGTCTAAAATAATATTATTATTACTATTTTCTCAACATGTGCTTAACTTGAAAATTAAATTAAATGTTATTTAATTAAATAATATCCAATATATATTATTTATCATCATACCTAAAAACCTGGTCCTCTATTACTCTATAATATTTATCAGACCTTGAATAATTTCCATTTATTAAATAAATAAATATCACTTCATTATTCTACAATAAATAAATAAATATTATATTCACTAAATAACAAATAAATATTTATTAAATATTCTGATCACATAATATTCTCTTGAATAACTGGTGACAGAATATATGTGATCAATCATACATTAATAATTATTAAACCATGTGTGGGAATAATATTTATTTAAATTTTTAAATAATAAATAATAATATATTATTTAACTAATATTCTGGATACACTTAGTGTGTGACCTTATAGGCCTCTTTCTCAGTGGCATTAGGTGAAGATTCCTAAAGTCCAAGGTTATCATCTAAAAACACACAAAGGCACCCATATATAAATAAGTTAATGTCACAATGACAAAATAACTCATATGGGTGCTCACTATATAATATAATCTTTTTATTATGATATCTATAATCAAGCAGGTTTTATGCTAGTGCCATCAACCTATGTGCCTAATGTCTCTTTCTTTGACTTTCAAAAAAATGAACTTTCAAATAGAACACCATGGACATGGATTTATTTAAGATATATCATTTTCATCAAAGTTCCTAAGATATTAAATTTTGTTAAAAAACAGAAGGGACAAATCCTTTATTTCATTATTCATTAATTCAATATTACTCATGACGCACCCAACATATCATACCTCACCTCAAACATATTTCATCATGGTTTTCATCAATAAATAAAAGTACATAACTTATAATATTCATTAATAATAATATTAAAGTGTAAGAATCAATACACACATATTCAGATAGAAACATCCAATAAATCATTTGAATATTGATTTCCTACTGGTGGGTATTGTTCTAATAATATCCTACACTGGATATTACCAAGGGTTTAAACCATGAGAAGGTGATTCAAAGTCCTATGAGTCTCCTACCATGATATCCTACATAATTTATGTCCCTAATATGATATCATATGTATATATAACATATATTTAAGAATATTTTCATAGAACTTCCAGGTTCTCATCATAGCGGGAAACTGTTATGACCTTTTAGAGTGATAGATACTCTTAGGATATTATCACATAATATGTTAAGCATAAAAATAATAATTATGTGATAAAAAGTTTATAAATACTCAAATCTATGAATACATGTTATTATAAAGTACACAGAATTTGGTTCTAGGGAACTAACTCCAATAGTTACAAAGATCATAGCCCAGGTATTTTTTGTTCCCATACTATTTAGGAAAGGTAGATAGAAGATTAGGATGTGTTGAGGCTTGTAAATTAGCTCATTCATGGGATTTTCTAACCCATGTGTGGGGAAAATAGAGTGACTAGGGAGGGGATTATTATTCATGTGGTTTTCTTGTTATAGTTTTGATGTTACTTCACCTTGGGTGATTCACTTATTGTGTGATGTTACTATTTTATGATATTTTACTTATAGGATGGTACGACATGAAATGAGTATGAATTAATCATATTAATCACAGATAAATATATGTTGAAATTAATTGTTCATGATAGGAACATATTTATCACATGTGACATATTTTCCTTTATAAATTATGAAATGTTAAACCTTGATATATTTGATAGAAAGGTATGAAATAAACTATTATGTTATGCTAATTAGTTTGTTAATCCAAGTACATAGACACCTTGATCCAATGGTTCTCTGTTGTTTTTATCACCTTCTGAGGTTAATATTGTTGTGTAACTTGTATTCTAAGGAGAATGTTAACCCTTGTAGGGAAAATGTCTCCTCATTGTCTTCTGGTTGATTATTAGGAGAGTGGTAATTAGTACTCACCCAACATATCTAATTCAGAACTTACCTCATATCCCAGGAACCAAATATATGATCAGTTTTGTGACATATTCTTGTAGGTCATGTGATCCATGGGGATATAGAACACTCACATTGTACCTTCGATGTCTAATTTGACCAGAGAGTTCAAGATAAGCATTATTCTATATTCATTATGGAGGGAGGACCCAAGGTAATTGAGTTCTAGATCAAGTCAGTCTGGAAAATCTTTAAAAACCTTTAGAACCTGTATATAGGAGGGTGAATCTTACTGATTATATGTTATGAGGATCATCCAAGCATTGGGGGACATTATGGAGCAATCCAGATAGCAAAAGAAGCTAACCTGGAAGGACTTTGAGTTAAAGTTTGTAATCAAATTCTATCTAAATATTTTGATAGATGAGAGGGATCACAAGTTCATGCACCTAATGTACAAGATCATGCCAGTGATGAACTGTCACAAACCTATAATGTTTTCTCCATCTTCGGAAACTAATGAGATCATTTGGGTGAAACATTTATTAGATGGTATTTTCTGTAAGAAAAGGTCATAGGTGAAAAACAATTGTTTGATAAACTTCATAGATGAGATTAATCAGGTGCTCATCATATAAGAGATCCTAGGTGAAGTCCCAAGTGTTGGCCAGGTAGACGCAACAAGGTGATCGGGGTGCTCTTCTTCTGGCAACAACAAGCACCGCCACAGCAGTCCCTACCAGGGTAGTATCAGATAGAGCATCCATGGGAATAGACAGTCATCTTAGGATTGTGGCCTAGTGGAGTGATTTTAATGTAGGAGGGTTAGCCACGGGTGCCTCCAGTGTCCTTACCCCACTATGGAGTGTCTTTCATGTGTTGGTATGGGCCATCTGTAAAGGTTTTTTATCAAACTAAATTAGAAAATAAATGGAAATGTATTATGATAGGCACCATAGTTTGGGAAGGACTCAGCTACCCCTTAGTAGATAGGTAGTTGTAGTTCCATCGAATGTTCAGGCCGAGGTAGGGGATGTGGTACCCCAGCGCAGAAGAAGTAGTACTAGCCGGAGAGAGCAGTACAGGGGAGTCAGACTGTAGATTAGGGGAGAGGGGAGAGTTAGTTTCATGCTATGTATACTACTCCAACTAGTCTATATATAGGAATTTCTACCATCATAGGTACGATTCTTGTATCATATACCCTTGAATACATTTTATTTGATATAGGTGCATCTCATTAATTTTTATTTGCTCAATTTTTCAATGGATTGGGATTAGTTTTGGAGATTTTGGATTGAATTATGACCATCAACACACCACTTGGAGTGTGATTAGAGGATATAAAACTCTTCAATGAATGTTCTCTTGAAATTGGTTGCTATCGTTTTCTTTGGGAGTTGATCCTACTAAAAATAAAAATATTTGATTTAATTTTGGATATGGATTAGCTATTTCTGTACTAGGATCATATCGACTATTATCATAGGAGGTTTATCTTTCCATCTCCATAAGGGGGAATCTTTTATCACCAAGGTGAGTGTGATATTTAGGTTTTTCATGCAGGACCAATTCAATATAGATTGGATTATATAATATCTTAGATGAAATGCCTTATTCTAGATGATAGTTTAATCCAGCAAGATAATTTTACTCTAGTGTTATATTGGTTTTAGGAAATATTTACTAAGGAGTTCTCCGACTTACCACCTAAGTGAGAGATTGAGTTCATGATTGATTTGGTTTCGGGAGATAAGCCTGTTTTTATCTCGCCTTAAAGTATGGAACTAGTGGAGCTTCATGATTTGAAATTTTAGTTGGAATATCTGTAATAAAGGGGATTCATATGACCTAGTACTTATCTATGGTCTCTCCCATGATTTTTTCCAATAAGTATAATAGGAATTTGTGTTTATGTTGGGATTATTGGAGACTAAATCAGATAACAGTCAAGAACTGGTATCCCCTTCCACATATCGATGATCTCTTCAATCAGTTAAGAGGTTCTAGGATATTCTCTAAGAAAAAATTGAAGTCAGTGTATCATCAGTTGAGGGTGATACCATCTAACATACCCTATAATTCTGTTAAATGTAGGTATAGCTTGTATGAGTTCATGGCAATTTCGTTTGGTCTAACGAATGCATCTATGGTATTCATGGACATGATAAATCGAATCTTTCATCTATTCCTATATTAGTTTTTAGTGGTTTTCATTGATGATATCTTGGTGTACTCCTAACCTGTATACAATCCTACCCAACATCTTGACATCGTCTTGAGTATACTAAGAGAGCATTAGATTTATGTCAAGCTATCCAAATGAAATTTTTAGATTGATATAGTGAACTTATTAGGTCATGTTATCTTATAATATGGAGTGAAATTGGACCCATAGAAGGTATAATATTTGGTATTTTGGGATCATCCCAATAATGTCTTTGATATTCGAAGCATTATGGGTCTATCTGGCTATCATCGGTGTTTTATCTTGGAATTCACTCACTACCACAGATTGTATGATATTCAGCATTTTCCTTTATCAGTGTTAGACAAAAAGAGATGAAAAGGGGGTACTTTTATCAACACTTGAAAAAAGCACCGATAAATTTAATTTTTACCAGCACTAAAAAACCCTGATAAAAGGGTGTCATTTATCAATGTTTTTTCTAGTGCTAATAAAAGTCACTCCTTTATCAGTGTTTCTAAATGTCGCACCTTTATCAACGCTTTTTGTTTAGCACTGATAAAGGTCATAGTGAGTAATTTAATTTATAAATAAATATTTATATATTTTTAAATAATATTTATATTATAATAAGTATATATATATATATATAATATAAATATGATTTATATAACTTTTAATAAAAAATGAATCTTATTTTCATAATTTTATATATAAAAATTATCAAATTTATATTAGTCAAAATTATTAATAGTATATTTATATACATTAATTAAAAAAATTATTTAATTAAAATAAATATAATATATTAATATTTTATTTAAATAATTATATAATATATAAATGAATATATTTATATTGATGTAAAATAATTTTAAATATATGTACATGTATAATTATATGTGTGTATATGTGTTTATGAATGTGTGTGTGTGTACATATGTATGTTTTTCTTGTGTATATGGAATCCCACCTTTTTATTACATAACTTTACATTACATTCTACAAACAAAGGATCTTTTAAAGTTTAGTTTCTTGGAAAAAAGGTACATAATGCATGAAAACATAAAACATTCATTTAATCCACCTAAATGGATTATTATATGGTTTTACCTATATAAAATTACTACATATAATAACCTAGGGACATACATCAAAGGAAAGGATGAGCATGAGTCTCAGTAAGGGAAATAAAGGGAAACAGTTTTCAAGTGATTGTGATAATTATCGATAAGAACTTGAAGAATATCGTAAAGGCATGAGCATAAGAAAAAGAGTAATATAATATTAAAAATAGCATTAATAGTAACATGGAAATGTGCCTACAACATTTAACTGAGTCATTAATAAGAATATCACCAAGGTTTATCACTGAGGTTTCATAAAATTTACCAAGGTTATTCACCTAGGTATCATAAAACATGTCATCTATAAAGATTAAATTCTTTACCCAATTAATTGGAGTGTTATCAGGGATAACCCTTAATATGTATTAATTAATGTGATACACATAGATTATAATAAAAAAATCATAAGTAACCTGTGGAAATAAAAGAAACGGGTTTCATATCAAAAGCGTGATGTTTTAAAAAAAAGCGCTTAAATTCAAGATCTTTATGTCATTATTAACCCACAAAAAAAGGAAGGTGGGATTCATGTATGTTAATACCAAAATAAAATAGATTATTTTAAATTATATGTGATTGACCCTAGAAAAGAAATAGGTTTGGGTACTCACAAAATAAAATAATAGAATTTCTTGAGAAAAAGAGAGAAAATTTGAGAAGAAAATTTGGCAGCATAACGGGTATGAAACATGGTTTTAAAAAACATTAAAAAGAGAGGGGGAAAGGGTATACCATTCATAGAAGAATATTAATATATTAAAAGTCTAGAATAAAATGTATATAAGAACATAGTATGTAAATTTTAAAGACATACCACATAAAAAGGGAACTTGAAAGGAAAAGAGAAGTTGAGATTTCCCTTACCTTGAAGAGTGTTCCTAAAACTTGAGGATCGGAACCTTGGGGGATTGAGGACACCTTGGGAGGACTCTTTGGAAGGTAAAACTATAAAATATTCATGTAGTATTAATTGTAAGTGAAATAAAATGGATAAATGGGTGGGTATTTATAGAAAAAGAGGATGATTTTTTTATTAATTTCCTTAGACACCTAGGTAGTGGTAAATAAAAAATCATGGACTTTCCCATGGTATTATACCATGGTATTAGATACTTGGAACTTATTTTATGTAATTTTATCTCAAAATACTCAAAAATAATTTTATATTACTTATTTTTTCAAGTAAAAGTTTTTTTTACAAAATAACATTTTTTAGTTAAAGTTTCTATTTTAAAGTTTGGAAAATAAATTATATATTTGGAAATTCATTAAAATATATTAAAATACTTGATATTAATAAAATAAAATAATTTTAGTCATGTATTATGGTTAAATAATTATTACATAATCATAACATAATTATAATGTTATTAAACTTACTGAAAAAACTCAAACTGTATTTTTACTATTCACAAAAAAATAAAATATTTTAAAAAATTCTCATAAATTCAGCCTAACCTGATTTCTATATGATGATTTAAAAAATGATATTTATTTTTTCATAATAATTTTATAATTATGATAATTTTAACTTTTAAATATAAAAATCCTTATTTATTAAAAATAATAGCTGACAGAAAATGTATAGTGAAATTTATGACACTCAAAAAAATAAAATTATTTTATCATTTCTATTTAAATATGAGTTCTTTAAAAATAATATTTCCTTAAAATAAGTATTATTCATAATATTTTAGTTTATTATAATATTTATATATTTTCTAAAAATTATATTTTAGTTCTAAAAAATCAATTTATCAAATTCAAACTCAATTTTATTAAGAAAAACTATTCTTAAATCAGAATTGATGGAATAAGAATTTTATTTATATAATTTCATTACACTTTAAGTAACTGGGGTATCAAAACAGAACCTCTTATAACACCTGCATATGACCTAAGGGTATGGCGTGTGATAGTGATAGATTCTTGGGGCGGCTTAGATAACATTACCCGAGTGGTAATTTCCACTAACTTGAACTTCTCATGTAGGTGATTTTGTTTAAGCTTAACTTGTTGAAACACGGCTTGGGCTTAGTCAAGAGTGAATCCCAGTGATTCTACCTCCCTCCCAAGTTCTGAAAAATGGGCTTCCTATAGAATGACTCTACTAGTTGAGGCGAATGTTTTTTCTTTCTAAAATAATTAACCATTATCATTACTATTTATAACACTAATTATAATGTTAAAATTTTTATTAAGAGTATTGTTTCCAATGGTAATATTAACCAATGGTCATATAACGATCAAAACTCAATGGTAAAATTTCAATTTATACTCACATCATTATTAAATAGATATAATTTTGTTGAATATAAAATAACACACGTTTTCAAGAAACAATTATCAGTCAAAAATTTAGGGTTGTTACATTCTCCCACCTTAATAAATTTCATCTCTGAAATTTCATCTCATTTCATCTGTTGAGAAAAGGTGTGGCTACTTCTACCTCATTGTTTCTTCTGGTTCCCACATGGATTCTTCATATTTGTGGTTCCTCTATAACAATTTAATGAGGTGGGTATTCTTATTGCATAGAACCTTGTCTCTATGGTCCAAGATCACCACCGGATGCTCCTTATAAGTGATGTCATGTTCAAATTATACCAACTTAGGATTTCGTACATGTAAAGTGTTAGGTATGTACTTCCTCAAGAGATATATGTGGAATACATCATGAACTTGAGCTATATGTTGTGCAAGTGAAAGATGATAGGCCACTGATCCTATGATATCAAGGATTTTATAGGGTATAATGTACCTAGGGATGAGCTTTCCTTTCTTCCCAAACCACGTGACTCTCTTACAATGTGAAATTTGAAGGAAGAAATTGTCTCCAACATCAAACTCCAAGTCCCTTTGAGGGTTTTCATCATAGCTCTTATATCGACTCTGAGCAGCATTTATGTGTTTTTAGATGGCATGAACCTTTTTTATCATCTCGTGTACAATATCAGTACCAAGAATCTTTATCTCACCATATTAATCCCAACAAGTATGAGTTCTACATAGCTTCCCATATAGAGTTTCATATGGTTCCATTTGAATACTCAAATGGAATCTATTATTGTATGAGAACTCAACTAGTGTGAGATATTGATCTCATACACCTTTAAATTCCATTGATCATGTTCTCAAGATTTCCTTTAGTGTCTGAATAGTCCTTTTAGATTGGTCATCGGTTTGGGGGTGATAGGCCATACTGAAATTCAATTCAGTACTTAGAGAATGATGAAGACTTCTCCAAAATTTTGACACGAACCTTGGATTATGATCAGAAATGATAGAAAGTGGCACTCCATGCAACCTCATCACTTACTTTAAGTAAATATTGGCAAGTTGATCAATAGATAAATCTTATCAAATAGAGCTAAATGGGAAGCCTTGGTGAGATGGTCCACTATAACCCATATCGCATTATTTCCTTTGGATGTTTTCGGGAAACTAGTGAAAATTTCTATAATGATATTATCCCTCTTCCATGCTGGTATGGGTAGTGTTTGTAATACCCCTTTATGAAGTTGTCGCTCTTTCTTCACTTGTTGACACACCAGGCACCTTGTAGTGTAGTCATAAATCTCCCTTTTCATGTTATCCCGCCAATAATGATCACGAAGGTCCCTATAGATTTTCATGATTCCAGTATTTATAGAGTAAGTAGATATATGAGCTTCATCCATCATCTCTTTCTTTATTTTAGGATTATATGGAACACATATCCTTGTAAAAAAAATTTGTACACCTTATTGATCAATATTGAACTCATGTAACTTCACATTCTTCACAGCCTATAACTTCTTCTATAACAAAGGATCTTCTATTTGATATTTCTTGATCTTGTCTACTAATTATGGTTGAGAAATCATTTGGTATAGGGTTGATGATTTCTCTTCCCTTATGATTCCCATTTCTAGTTTTACTAGATCTTTGATCAATGGATCTCCTTAAATCCTCATCATTTCCAACACAATAGGGTCTTTCCTACTTAATGCATCGACAACTTTGTTTTCTCTTCTAGGATGATAATGAATTGAACAATCATAGTCTTTAATAAGTTCCATACATCTCCTTTGTCTCATGTGAAATTACTTTTACATGAAAATATACTTCAAAATTTTACAGTCTTTTATATATCACATTTATCTGAATAATTATAGTGCCTCCATATCTTTAGAGAAAAAAAACCATAACCATATCCAGGTCATGCATAGGATAGTTATACTCATGAGGCTTCAAATTTCAAGATGCATAAGCAATCACCTTTTAATTTTTCATGAGGACTAACCCAATCCCTTTTAGTGATGCATCACTAAAAATAATGAGTCCTTCTCTGATAGAGTGCATAGTTAACACAAGTGCAGTAACCAGTCTCTTCTTTAACTCTAGGAAATTTTCTTCACACTTCTTTATCCAAATGAACTTGAACCCATTTCAATTTACTTGGTTAATAGATTATAAAGTCGTGAAATTTTTTTCACAAACCATATTTAATATCCTGCTAATCCAAGGAAACTATGAATATCAGTTACTATTATAGGATGTGTCCATTCCTCCACAACCTTTATCTTATCAGGATCAAATAAGATTCCTTCATCGGTTACAATGTTCCCCAAGAAAGAAACTTGTTTTAACCAAAGTTCATATTTTCTAAACTTTCAAAATATCTTATCCTTCCTTAATGTTTGCAATATAACCCTTATACGATCCTCATGATACTCATGACTTTTTGAATATATCAAAATATCATCAATAAAAACTACCAAAAATTTATCAAGGTAGTCCTTAAAGACTCTATTCATCAAATCTATAAAAATAGTAGGATCATTAGTCAAGATTAAGGGCGGAACAAAAAAATAATAATGATCATATCTTGATTGGAAGGCATTCTTTGGAATATCTTATTTCTTCACCCTCAATTGATGATAACCAGATCGAAGATCAATCTTGGGTAATAATTTATCCCCATAAATCTGGTCAAATAAACCATCAATTGTTGGAAGAGGGTACTTGTTCTTCACTGTGATCTCATTAAGTTCTCTATAATCAATGAATATATGCGTTGAACCATCCTTCTTCTTCACAAGGAGAATAAATTATCCCCAAGGAGACACACTTGGTCAGATAAACCCCTTCTACACCTCTTTGCTCTCTGATCTCTTGTTCCTTATCTCCTCTCCAGGTCGGATTTGGAGCACAGGATACACTGAGATTTTGGGCTAGCGGTAATTAGCAGACGATAGTTATCCAGGTGTTTCTGGATTAGGCCCTTCTTCATAGGGTTTCAATCCCGTGTTCTATTCAGGTTTTGTCCCACTTTCTTTTTTCTTGTTCGGGTTTTCTCTGGTTTGGGATTTTATTCTATGTTTCCTTTCTATTGGGTTTCTCCCTAGGGTTTCAATCCCAAATCCTTATTCGGTTTTTGTCCCTCTTTCTTCTTCCTTTCTTTATTGTTTTTTACTAATGTTGGATGTTGATGTTTTATCGGTGTTTTGTTCTAGCCGTATCTCTGGGTGTTTTTCAATGGTTTGGATGATGTCGATGATGACAATCTTCTATGCCATAACGGCGACGATTATGGCTTCTCTAGGCGTCATCGGATAGTGTCTCTCGACGGCTTGGCACTGACATTTATGTTGGCGGTTCCCAGTGCTAACGACGATGTTTGTGGTTCTCGACAACAATATGGGCTTTGATGGAAGATTCCTGAGGGTGGCCGATTTCTTCGATGTCTGTTTCGATCTTCTAGTTTTCTTCCTCACTGGCGGTTCTGGCTCTCGTTTGTGGTTTCTTTTTCTGGTGTTGGTCTTTGGTGGCGAGATGACGAGACAATGGTGATGGGATTCGATGTTCTGGTGGGATATCTGTTCAGCGACAATGATGTGGTAGTAGATTAGAGTCTGAGATGTTTTGCGGTGCTGGTGGAGAACGTCGGAGAAGTGATCGCCGGTGTCGATGCAAGACGATGATGTCAACGTTGATGGATCGATGTGATGGTGGTGGCGGTGGTGGAAGGATGAGATCAGCATTGCGATGATTGCAGAAGATTTTCGGGCAGTGGTTTTCTTTGATGATGAAGATGATTTATGGTGGTAGACAGTGATGGGGCATGTGAAGTGGGCTGGAACATGGCCCGAGTTTGGTGTTGTTTTCCTTTTGAAATTTTAAATTTTAAATCTGAAAATAATTTGGGTGGGGTTCTTTGGTTTTTTACAATGGCGGGTTATGATTTTTGTATTTGGTTGGATTGTGTTGGTTTGTGTTGGGTTCACACTTATCCTTTAAAAGTGTCACTTTAAAATACAAAAACATGGATTGGATGGATGGAAATCAGCTTAGAACTAGGAATGAGCTCAATGGAGAACTCTACCTCTCTTTATGTGGGAGGTTCAAGTAACTCCTCAAGAAATTCATCAATGTATTCCTAAACTATGGGGAAATTCTCTATTCGTATACTTTCATTTCCTTCTTCATCTTCACTGATCATTTTTATAAATAAGGAAACGGGAGGTGCTTCTAGACAAAGCCCAGGTTGAGATATCTCTCCTTTGAAAACAAATGTAGGTTTTCCATTCAAGACTATTGATATTTCCTTGCTTTTACAATTGATCTTGGCATTATACTTTGAGAGCTAGTCTATCCCTAGTATATTTTTGAATTCCAACATGGGAATGACTACTATATTTGCGATGATATTATGCTCATCAAAGTAAATGCTATAGTTTCTATACACTGTTGATGCTTGGATAATCCCTCCAAGATCCTTAATTGATAGTTATATATCTATAAGTTCATGGATTTATTCTATATTATTTGAAAACATGGAGAAAATAAAGGAATGAGTATAACTATAATCAAACAAAGTACTTGTTATATTTGAGAGAACAACGACAATACCTACCACCACAACATTTAGAGCTTCAACTTCAGTTTTCATGATAGTAAAAGCACGACCTTTCTCCCTTAGCCTATGCTGAGTTTGGTGGTGATTCCCCTCTACTATCTTTATATTTGGATAGTGATTGGAAAAGTTCCAAAGTTTTCCACACTTAAAGCATTGAACTTTAGGTTGGGCCTCCACCATCTTCCTTTTTTCGTTAGTATTGAGAAGTTGAGGCTTCACCTCTCTATGATGGTTCCAATAAATATGGCCATCTCTTCCACACTTATAATATTTCTCACTCCTGAGAAAGTAGTTACATAAATGTTTCTTCCTACATTTTTTGCATGTGGGAAGTTACACTTGCTTTCCTCCTCTTCCTTGATCAAAGCCCCTCCAAAATTTTGGCTCCAAAGATCTCTTCTTGTCATTCAATCTATGGGACCACAACATATCTTTGAACTCTAGTTCAACTTTCATAGCACTCCTCGTGATCTCCTCATAGTTTTCATAATATCAGTTGGTTAGATTCTTCCATATATGGGTTCTTAGTCCATCGAAGAATCTATCAACCTTCCCATTATGATCCATGAAAAGGCTAGAGGTGTAACAGGAAAGTATTTTGAAGTTCATCTCATAGCTTCCCACATATTTATTTTACTTATGCTTGAACTTTAGGAATTCCTTCTTCATTTTCATTCACACTGAATGAGGGAAATATTTTTTTGAAAAAGGTTCCCCTAAACTCTTCCCACTCTATTGCATCAGTCTACCCTCATGGATTTGTGTTTTTAACCAGTTTAAACCACTGATCAAATTATCCATTTAAGCGGTACATAGTCATAGTGACTTTCTCTTTTTTTGTACAATGAATTATAAAAAAGATCTTTTTTATAGAGTTTATCTATTGTTTATAAATCAATGGGTCAATAGATCCACTAAAAGAAGGTGGTTGTTGACACATAAAGGAATCAAAATAAAGTTGTTCCCTTCAAGGTGAATCTAGTATCTTGAGTTGATTCGAGTTATTGACCATAAATCAAGTTAGTTAATTCATCATTCTCATGAAGTTTCCCATTTCGGCTTCCATTGGAAGGTCATCAATGCCTGGTCCATTATGCTCACCATTTAGGCAGTTTATTCTATTTCCTGCCATTTTCTAAAATAAAAAAACCTTAGTGAGAAATTTTTATCATTTAATAATATTATAATTATAATGTAATTTCATGTCTTAAAACATCATGCTTAAATATGTTATTCTTTAACAACAATTACATTTTCTATAAATCCTTCATAATGGTTCATAAAAAGATTGTGATCAACCAAACATATCCCCCGGGAGTGTCAAACTAGGAGATCAGTAAGAATCATTGTCATGTACCAGGTTGTGATGAGTCAGACTCGATGCACCTTGTCAGATTTTTTACCCCTAGGTACATTTGTGCCAAAAGCATTTCCACTTGTTCGTATCCATACAGGGATTTCTTTTCTCAGAAACCACTTACTTAATATTTTACCAAAATACCAAAATGTTAAAATTATCCCTAAGGTTATTCATAAAGTTTTCAAATCATAATTTCTAAAAATAACTACGCAATACTTTGATACTAACTATGGCATCCCAACTTTTTATTACATAACTTTACATTACATTATACAAACAGATGATCTTTTAATGTTTAATTTCTTGGAAAAAATGTACATAATGCATGAAAACATAAAAAATTAAATTAATCCACTTTAATGGATTATTATTTGGTTCACACTATGTAAAATTATTTCATCTCATAACTTGGGTACATACATCAAAGGAAAGGGTGAGCATAATGCCCGGTAAGGGAAAGCAAGGGAAACAGTTTACAAGTGATCGTGAGAATTATCGATAAAAACTTGAAGAATATCGTAAAGGCATGAGCATATGAAAAATAGACATATCATAGTAAAACTAACATGAATCATAACATGTAAATGTGGCTACAATATTTAATTGAGTCATTCATAATCGTATCACCAAGGTTTATCACTGAGGTGTCATAAAAATTACCAAGGTTATTCACCAAGGTTTCATAAAACATATCATCTCTATTGATTAAATTATTTACCCAATTAATTAGAGTGATATTATAGTGAAACATTAATATGTATTAATTAATTTGATCCACATATATCATAATAAAACATTTCATAAGTAACCTGTGAAGAATAAAAGAAATGGGTTTCATATCAAAATCATGATGTTTTAAAAATGTTCTTAAAGAAAAGATCTTTATGTCATTATTAACCCACAAAAAAGGAATGTGGGTTTAATGTATGTTAATACCAGAATAAAATATATCATTTTTACATCTATGTGAATAAACCTATAAATTAAAGAGTTTTGGTTGTTCACAAAATAAAATAAGAGAATTTATTGAGAAAAAAAGAGAAATTTTGAGAAGAAACCCCGACAGCATAATAGGTATGAAACATAGTTTTATAAAACATTAAAAAGAGAGGTTAAAAGTGTATAAAATTCATAAAATAATATTAATATAGTAAATGGATTGAATAAAATGGATATAAGACCATATTATGGAAATTTTAAAGACATACCACATAAAAAAGTAAACTTGAATGGAAAAAAGAAGTTGAGATTTATGTTACCTTGAAGAGTGTTCCTAAAACATGAATATTGGGACCTTGGGGACTTTATGATGCCTTGGTAGAACTCCTTTATAGTTAAAACTATCAAATCTTCATAAAGGATGAATTTTAAGTGAAAGTAAATGGATAAATGGGTGGGTATTTATAGCAAAAGAGGAGGAGTTGTTTATTAATTTCATTAGACACCTAGTTAGTAGTAAATGAAAAACCATGGGCTTTCCCAGGGTATTAGAAACTTGGAACATATTTTATGTAATTTTATCTCAAAATATTCAACCATAATTTTATATTACTTATTTTGGAAAGTAAAAGTAAGGTTTCCACAAAAAAACATTTTTTAAGGTAAAGTTTCCATTTTAAAATTTGGAAAGTAAATTATATATTTGGATATTGATTAAAATATATAAAAATACTTTATATTAATAAAAATAATAATATGAGGTGTGGATTATGGTTAGATAATTATTAAATCATTATGACATAATTATGTTGTCATTAAACTTACTGAAAAACTCAAACTGTATTTTTACTATTCACCAAAAAACATAATATTTTAGAAAATTCTCATAAATTCACCCTAACCTAATTTAAACATGAGGATTTAAAAAATTATATTTATTTTATCATAATAATTATCTAAATGTGATAATTTTAACTTTCAAATATAAAAATCCTTATTTATTAAAGATAATAGCAGATAGAAAATGCATAGTGAAATTGCATAATGAAATTTCAAACACTTGAAAAAATAAAATTATTTTATCATTTATATTTAAATAGTATTGTTTTATAACATAATATTTCATTAAAATAATTATTATTCAAAATAACTTAGTTTATTATAATATTTATATCTTTTCTGAAAAGTTCAATTTCTGTCTGAAAAATCAATTTATCAAATTCCAACTCAATTTTATTAAGAAAAACTATTCTTAAAATAGGATTGATGGAACAACAATTTTATTTATAAAATTTCATTATACTTTAAGTATATATTTCCTAGAAACAATACCTCTTATAACACCCACATATGACCTAAGGGTAAGTTGTACGATGGTGATGGATTCTTGGGGCGGATCAGATAACATCACCCAAGTTGTAATTTCCACTAACTTGAACTTCTCCCATAGGTAATTTTGTTCAATTACCATGTTAAATTTAGGATTTGGATTGGTCAAGAGATAATCCCAGTGATGATACCTCTCTCCCAATCTCCGAAAAATGGGCTTCATATGGCACGAATATACTGGTTAAACCCATTGTTTCTCATTTCTGCATTAATTAACCATCATCATTTCTATTTTTAACACTAATTATAATGTTAAAATTATTATTAAGATTATTTTTTCCAAAGATCATATAGACCAAAGATCATATAAAGGTCAAAACCTGATGGTCACATTTCAATTTACGCTCACATCATTATTAAAGAGATATAATTTTATTGAGTATAAAATAACACACATTTTCAGAAAATAATTATCATTCAAAAAGTTCAGGTCATTACAGTGTATATGTATGTGTGTGTGTCTATATTTTTATTTATTTATAATATTATTTATTATTTTTTAATATCTCTCCATTTTTATCATTTTCTATAATTTATTCATTTTTTATATTTTTTATTTTTAATATTTTTTATTTTTAATATATATTTATTTTAATACATTAATCATGAATATATGTATGTGTATTTAATTTAATTTGATTTAATTTAATTATTAATATTTTTTATATAGTCAATATAATTTGTTTTTAATAAATTTTTTATTTATATAATTAATATTATCTATTTATTCATTTCTATTCATTTTTTATGTGTCTGTAATCCATGTAAATGTTACGAATTCACTTTTTAAAATATTTTTTATAATTTATTTAATTTTATTTATTCATTTTTAATATTATTTATTCTTATTTATTCATTTTTAGTATTTATTAATATTTAAAAAATTGAATTAATTCATTTTTTAATATTTATTTATAAATAATTATTTACTAAGATTTAATATTCTTTAATTGTGTTGAATTTATATGATTAATATTTATTCAGTTTCATTTGATAAGTTGTAATATTTTTAAAATGTTTGAAATTTATATAATTTATTTATTTAAATGCATTTTTTAATATTCTCTACATTTTTCACGTGTTTACAATTAATTAATATAATTAATCTTATAAATCATGCATTATTATTTTTCTAAGTTTTAATTTTTCTTAATATTTTTTTAATTTATATGATCAATATTCTTTCAATTTTTTTAATTAAGTTGTAATATTTTAAAAATGTTTCAAATCTATATAATTGTTTAATTTAAATGCATTTTTAATATTTTATTCATATTTGGTATGTACATGTTTACAATTTATATAATTAATCTTATTAATTCATTTCTTTGTAAGTGTTTACTAAGTTTTAATATTTTCAATAAGTATCATTTTAAAAGATATTAATTTTAAATTTTTTTAATTGTTTATATAATTAATAAAAATTAACTATTTTTTAATATTTTTGAAGTATATTCATTTTTAATTATTCAATTTCCCTCATTTTTAACATTCACTTAAGATTATATATCCATTAATAATGTTAAATATTTTTTAATTTTTTTATAATTTATTCATATTTAATATATATTCTTTTAGTTTTTTTATTTTATTTTAAACATTTTTTTCGATGCTTATAAAAGTGCTGATAAATATATATTTTATTAGTGCTAAAATAATAAGCGCTGATAAAATGTATCTTTATCGGTATTATCATTATATCACTGATAAAACCTATTTTATCAATGCTATAATTATAGTGTTGATAAAGATGTGTTTTATCATTGGTTATTTTTTTAGAAGTGATATAACTAATATTTATCAACACTTTTTGGAAAGTGCTAAAAAAACATTTCCTGGTCTTATAAATTCTACGCCTAACAGAACTTTCTTCCTTGCATCATTCATGCTCCTGCGGAATTTGACCTCTATCATTGCTCTCCCTTAAACTTCTCAGATGAATTGATCCTCTCAAAATCTTAGGTATGTGACTATTTCTACTCCTCTTTAATCGATCTTACATCACTCGATCTTTATGTTCATCTCCTTCATGACATTAAATCTCCTCTTTAATTATAATCCTCAAACTTTCCCTCACCTTTAAAATGGATTTATTTTGTTAGTTGGGTCGCAACACTAATGAGAACATCATGGTGTGATCCAAACTCCATGAGAAATTTGTTATCACTAGGTTACTCATTTGGAAGTGGTGATTTAGGGAGAAAAGAAATTAAATTGAGTGATTTGAACTCATCTCCCTTGTTTATCAAGGTTGTGTTGGACAAATAGAAATTCTTTAGGTTGAAACTGGGAGAAATCAGTTTCTCCCCGATTGAAGATTTAAAATCACCCCAAAATAGGGGTGATTTGGAAGGAAACAAATGAAACAATGTTATTATTTTCAAATTTCCTATATTACCCCTATCCATGTTTTATTTTATTGAACCTCTACCCCTATATTTCACCCAATTTAGTGGCAGGGGTCTTGGTAAGGTCTTGGTTTTGAGTCTTGCCAAATTATTTCATGTTATTTTGTAGGATTTTTATTGTATTTATTCCTATTTCTGGACCATTGTAAATAATTATAACTAATAATTACTTTTTTAAAATTCAGTGTAATTCATAAATAATTTTAATTATATGTATGTAAATAATTTTTATGTAAAAAATTTTGATAGTTATTGAAATTTAAAGGTTTAAAATTTAATTTATACTAATGATTATGTATAAATTTAAACTATATATTTAAAAAATAATAATATATGGATTATGTAAATGATTTTAATAAATATGTGAAACTACTTTTGTTTAAACTTTTTAAAAAAATTAAAATTTGTATTAATATATTTGTTTTATTTAAAAGTTTATCTAATTTTGTTGTTATGAAATTATAATGATATATTAAAATCAAAATTATTAATTTTTGATTTATTAATAAAAAATGCAATAAAAATATATTATTTAAGTAGGTTAATTCACTAATTTTTTCATTCATAGTGCCATAGTTTGGTAAATTTTCACTCATAGTATTTGTTTCCCCTACTAACCTTATTGAGGGTTCCTTCCACTTTCATTTCAACCTCGGTTCCAATTAGCAAGTGAGACTTTATTTTCAGTGCATTCTTGCTCTTTTCCCCACTTTCATTCATTCCAACCAACATTGGATTTCTTTAAGTCATCAATATCTTGATATTTTTTCTATTTGACTTTATTTTATTATCCCATTGATATATATCCACAATTTTATTTAAACCCACATCCCAGCTATAGGGACTCCTAGAAATTTCTTTAAAGCTCCACTCATACTGTCTTTCACTCCTTAAATTGGAATAGTGTCTAACATTAAAAACATCCATATATGCTTCCATATTATTTAAACCACCCTCCCAGTTTCCACTATCATTTTTCTAGAGTTGATTCTCTTTGTTAGTTCCACCAAGGTAGAGTTTTTCTTTCAAATTATCCCACGTAGTTAGGCTTATACTCCAATCATTAGTTTGAGATAACACTTTTTATTGATCCCACTAGGACACTTCTTAAACTTGTGTTGAAGTTGATTGTTCCTTATAGACCCAATAATAATTTTCACTTATGTTATTTTAGGATTCATCCCAGCCATGTGAATTATTTAAATTTGAAGCATTCATGAAACCCAATTAGATTTTTCTTTGGTTTTTCTAGTATCCTAAGAACCCCAACATGAGACTTTAGGTTCATTGGATTTAAATTAAATATTTTCTTCAAACGATGGGTTATCAAGACCATGTGATTAATCCATATCAATGTTTTCATCATCTGAAAAAAGATAAACTTCAACTTCTAAGAATCATTTCATTGAAACACCACCTATCTCTCCACATACCAAGGGAATAAATTAATAAACGTAAACTCTTCCCACATGTTGTACCCCCCCAAAAAAGTTATAGAAACCATCCTTGATCTCTATGTTTTTAAATATATTAAAATTTAATTATATTCTTTGTAATTTTATAGATATCACGCATTTCTTTACTTCAATAATTTTTACCACTACAAAATAATATCAATATGCATCATCCGGCTCCTATTATCATATAACAATGTCTTCATATAGCTTAAATGATTTTTTAATAATGACCTTTTATGGGTTCTAAGATCATAATTTTTTTGTATTTATTTATTTTTTAAAATATTACTATCACTAAATCAAATAGGATTGATATGAATCAAAAATGGATGGATGTCAATCGTATGACAAAAGAGTACGAGGATGAGGTGAAAGAGTTCATCAAGTTTGTAAAAGATAATGTATATGACCATTCTCAAATCCTTTTTCCATGTTTATGTTGTATTTATTCAAGACTAATTAGTCCATATGAGTTGGAAGAACACTTGATCTATCACAGAATAGATCAAAGTTATAAATGTTGGACTAAAAGTAGGTAAAAGTGAATATAGAAAGTGAATGGGATAACACTATGTTTTATGAATCGTCTGATATGATTACAAGTGCGAAAAAGGAATAAGACTATATCAAGGATATTATTATAGGTGTGAAAGATGATTAAGATCATATTGAGGAAATGAAAATGATATTTGAAGATGAACTTCATGATTGTCCAAAATTGTTTGAGAAATTAAATAATTGTGAAAAGACACCATTGTATGTTGGTTGTACTAAATATACAGCATTATTAGCCACATTGAATCTATATAATATAAAAGATAAAAATAGATGGATTGATACCAGTTTTACTAAAATATTTTATCTCTTGAATGATATGCTCCCAGAATATAATGATCTTCTTTATCAAACATATGATACTAAAAGAATGTTATGTTCCATGGGTATGATATATGAAAGGATACATGTCTATACAAATGATTGAACACTATTTTGAAAGGACCACATATCACTTAAAAAAATCCCAAAATTATGGTGTGTCATGATACAAGAAAGATAAATCAATTCTTATGAGAGTTTTATGGTACTTTCCTTCTTATAGAAATTTTTCAGGATATAGCATTAAAATAACTCAAGGTTTTTCCATTTGTGAACAAGGTAAATGTTCAATTAGGTTAAAACATTCATCAAAGACTCTATTTCTATGACATTACATATTTCTACCTTGGTGATATAAATACCCATCTTGTACAACATAATTCGATGGGAATTCAAAAGAAGGTACATTACCATCTCCACTAATAGATTATCAACTATTTGAGAAAGTAAAATATATGGACATTGCTTTTGGTAAACCTTTTTTGAAAAATATTATAAAAATTGATTAGAAAAAGTGATCAATTTTTTTGAATTACCATACTAGAATTTTTTGTACGTCAGACATTTTATTGATGTTATGCATGTGGAAAAAAAATATATGATAGTGTCATTGGAACATTACTAAATTCACCTGAAAAAATAAAGGATGGAATTAAATATAGATTGGGCATGATTGAAATGGGGATATGGGAATATTTGATGCTAGTGGAGAGTAAAAAATAGACTTTTCTTCCTCTAACTACTTACACTCTTTTCAGGCAAGAGAGGTATCATTTTTGCAACTTCTTGGATGATTTAAGATTTTAGAGGGTTATTCATAAAATATCAATAATATCATGTCAACAAATGATTTAAATTTAAAGGGTATTAAATCACATGGTTTTCATGTTTTGATGCAAGATCGAATGCTTGTAGCTTTACATTGCATTTTTCCCAAGAATGTCTATCAAGAATTAACCAATCTTTGTTTCTTTTTCAAATCTATATGTAACAAATTTATAGACCCTATGAAATTTAAAACTATGTAAAATGAAATGGTTTTCATATTATGTGAATTAGATATATTCTTCCTGCTGGTATTCTTTGATATGATGATTCACTTGATGGTTAACTTGGTTAGAGAGATTCAACTATATGGTCCTATACATTATAGATATATGTACCTTGTTGAATGGTATATGAATATTTTTAAAAGGTATATCAAAAATAAAAGTTATCCAAAATGTTTTATTATAGAGTGATATGTTGTTGATGAAGTCATTAAATTTTGCACCAACTGCCTGTCCAATGTGGAAAGCATTAGTCTACTGAAATCTCATCACACCGGGCAGCTTGTGGGTGAATAAATTTTCGAAGTAAATGTTGTCACAATTATTATTATAGATCATGAGAAATAACACCTTTATATTTTAATAATATTTTAGAAGTTTCACCATATGTTGAATCCTACAAATTAATTATTAGGTATTTGAATTCATCAAGGGATGAAATCTGAATATCAAATACACATAATCAATAGTTTATAGGATAGTTTTGAGACTATATTTTTAAGGAGTAAAATAAAAATCCAAATTCAATTTTATAATGAATTTAATGGCTAGACAAAGGACAAATTGTGCATGTATTGTCTTATAATGGTTATGTAATTAATGGTTATATTTTATATACAAATAAACATGATAAATGTAGTGTCATGAAAAATAGTGGAGTTACACTTGCGGTTGAAGAGATTTATGTATCTGGTACTAAGAACAGAAATACAATTTATTTGAATATGTCATACTTTGGAATCATCAAACAAATAGGGTAGTTGGATTATACAATATTACAAGTGCTTATTTTTCAATACAAGTGGGTTGATAATAGGAGTGTAGTTAAAATAGATGAATTCGGATTTGTCAAAGTGGATTTTAGTAAGGAAGGGTATGATGATGAACTGATTATAATTATATCAAAGTAATTATAAGTATTTTATGTTCCAAATCCTATAAATTGAAAGTGGTCAATTATTTTGTTATCGACCAAAACCACTAAAGGTTTAGATTTCAATTCAATTAAGGATGAACCTTTCATTGCGATGCTGCAATCATTTCAAAGTGGTTTTAATATAGATGGGGTCTTGTGTGTCATGAGAGACCATGATGAGGGGATTTGGATACTGGATAGAGGGGTCAAATCCCTTTAACCTTTAAAAAATAGTTCAATAATTAGGTTATATTTTTTTGTAATATGCATTGTGTTACCTCATATTATTATTTGTTCACTATTGTAATTATGTAATCTAAATTAAATGTTCAACTACTTCTATAGATAATGAATTATTCATATTTCTATGCTCTCAATCCTAAGGAACAATAGATTTCTCAACATACTGATTCTTCTAATATGGATTAATAATAAGATTTTGCACATGCCGATGCTACTAATCTATAGGAACAAAATATTGATGATGTTGAAGCTGAAGAAATGTTAGACGGTGAACATCCTATGTCCCAAAAAAATATGAGCATTGTATAGTGATGGTGCTAACAAAAATTATTAAGGTGAGATATAAAGGCATCAAATTCAAGGTTGGATGGAATGAACATAGCTAACCTATTAACCCCAAAAACACCAAGTTAAGTAGTTACATTGGGCTCACCACTCAAATTAATGTACTAATTGATGTATATTTCTGTAATGATGTTGTGTTTACACTTAATACACTAGTTTGGAAAGATATCAGGGTAACATTATGATATTATTTATTTATTTTACTAAAAAATAATGAAATGTTTATTTACTCTTTATTATCCCTTACAGAGTTCATTTATAGTAGATGAATGCCAAATGAAATTTTTATTAATGCTTACTATAAAGGATTATAGAGGGTTTTAGATAGTTCTTATGAAGTATCATTCTTAGAGATGCTGAAGGGAAAATAAACCCCCACCCATCATAGATGTATGCACAACTAATAAACCAACAAACATGGAATGTGTTTATTAGTTTCCATGAGAAAACATGGTTTCAGGTACATTGTGATTGATAATAAACTATTTGATAACATGTGTATTAATCACTTTGATTAAGAAATTTTAATTTATGAAACAACAATTGAGTTCTGAAAATAAGAAACGTGTAGAAAAACCAATTTATCCCTATCATAAAGCAAGGATGGGGTTTGCTTTACTTGAAAAAAACAGTATGTATTTTAAATCAATGATAATACTTTTCTATGACATGAAAAAACAACATAATTACGTTCCTTTATTTATATACATATTGATAAATCAAAATACAAAGGCACTTTCATCCCACATCATGTGCTTTGGAAGAAAGCTTGTGTAAATAAATATGGGATACTAATAGATGAAAACATACAAAAAGTATGGGAATCATGTGTAAGTATGACATAACAAAAAATCTGTTTTGATTTAAATCGATATTACATATTAATGATTAATTTTTTTCCTATAATTTTTTATCTAAATTAGATATAAGAATCATCATCAGCTGTATCTAATGAAAAACTAATATTAGTGGCCTTGAAGTGGCCAGAATAGTATGGTTGTGTTAGAGGTTTGGGTTTTATAGTGTCACCCCAAACATATTTTGACAAAATAAATGAATAGAGGGATAAATATAATAAAATTGAAATTATTAAGGCACAATTTTACTCTATAATAAAAACTTAATTGTTAGTTTGAGTTGTTATAAATTTTTATGGGAAGTAATAAAAGAGAGTAAACAATACAACAACCACTATGTGAAGATCCCCCCACCCCCCGCTAGCTTTGAAGTGAGACATTCCCCTCAAAGGTTTGTCTTAGAAGAAGTAATCAATTTTTTCATGATTATTTATGTGAAATGTGAATCAAGAAGACACAAATTTCTTTATTTAACTAATATTCTATAGGGTGAAATGATTTTGTTTATATTTATCAACACCCTCCCATCACCTTATTTCGAGGGGTACAGTGTACAATATCCAAGGTGATATTATACACAATAAACAAATTCCAATAGTTCATGTGAGATTGTGGATTCACATAGCTCGTG
This sequence comes from Viscum album, assembly GCA_963277665.1. Taxonomy (NCBI): domain Eukaryota; kingdom Viridiplantae; phylum Streptophyta; class Magnoliopsida; order Santalales; family Viscaceae; genus Viscum; species Viscum album. The sequence continues at coordinate 132,109,431 of OY728163.1, forward strand.
AGTTGAGCACTGGGCTACCTATTCCACTTGATGATGTAGATATTCATATGGTTGATCTTGTTATTGGAACTTTCATAGCATCGTCATTTGATCTTGTAAAAATACATGTCGACAAGGAGGTATTCCTTTCCAATTTATTTTTTATGAAAAAACTTTAATAATTAATGAAAAAATCTTGGACCAATGATTGTTATTATATAGAGAGAAAGGTAAGGTGTGCAATATAAGGTCAAATCAAAATGATATAAAGGATCAACCGACCAACTGAAAAGATCATCAAAAAGTACCTTTACCACACTTATTAAATTTTTTCATTTACTAACATTAAAGTTTCATACATATACAATGTTAAAAGGTGGTGATACAAACATAATTAATTTTTAAGAATAAATTTATAGAGATTCAATTACAGACTATATTGGTCTTGAGAATGTAAATGAAATCATAAATCATGAATGGATAAGAGTATCAGTTGTAAATGTATACATGAGGTGTGTTTTCATAATTTTTTTATCCAATAGATAATATACTATGTTAATTATGACTAAATACTATTCATATTTTTTACAGGTGTATATATTGATACTATTTGATGGGAAACCCATATGAATAGAAATTTGGACTCATTAGTCCTCACATCACATCCACACAACTATTCTTATTAGAACCAAAGTAATATGAAGTAATAGTGGACAAACTGGACACCATGTTTGAAAGAAAACTTACAGACGATAGACACTTATTAATACCCATGATGCAGGGGTAAAACTCCATAATTTAATTATATAAAATGTATTTTCATTCCTTTCATTACTTATTACTTTTTATTTTTTTAGGTGGAATTGGTTACTCATTTAAATCAATTTGGATAATCCAAATATTTATTTTCTAGATTCAATGCATGGATATCCAAAAAATAGACTACACGTGATGATGTTTATCAATTTGTAATAGACTACGTGCAATATTTTACAAATAAACTTCAAGTTATACATTTTATATTATGTTTTAATAAAAATTTTGTTATGATAGTGTGATGTTTAGATATCATCAAAATTGTTGCATGAGGATATTCTATGAGCACAAAAAGCCTATCGACTTCTAAAACTAGATAATTATTAGGGTATAAATAATAATATTTCACTATCAAAACAAATTACATATTTTTCTAAATATTATTGTAGTGCCTAAAACAAACTAATGAAAAATATTGTGGTTATTATGTTTGTAAATTTATGAAATATATCATATTACATCAACAAACTAACATCCCTAAAGAGGTAAGTCTGATGATAATTACAATTTTATTTAAAATATTTATTAATCCTTTGTTTATTTATATTTGTCCAATACTGTCAAGATTGTCGATAGTACTTATATTTAAAAGATGAAATGGATTTTTTTATAAATGGATGGGAAAAATACATGGTGTCAGAATGTATATAGATATCATGAATAGGTAACTTCATACTACTTATTTAGTTAATTTTCCCATCATTTTATCTAATTTTTTAGTTAATTTTCTTATCATTTTTATTAGATACTTATTTTATTAACTTTGATAGAGATAATGACTAAATTAATTCATCTAAAAGGATGATGTACTCATGATGATGAAATTTTATTTTTATTCTACATTGCATTCAACATTCTAGGTTATTAAACAACAATATTGTTAGATAACCCTAAATGATGAATGCATTGAAGAATAAAAAGATATGATGTGATTTGTAGGAATCAATCGTACCTCAATATAATACACATTATGCCCAGTATGACTCAAAGTTTATGTTTTTAGTTTAAAATCAAATTTTTAGTTCAAAACACACCTTACATACTCAAAACTAAGCAAACACATTATGGTTATTATGTTTTAAAATTTATGAAAGATGTTTTTTTCCATAAACAAACTAGCATCCCTGAATAGGTATTTTTTATGGTAATTATAATTTTATTTAAAATATTTATTAATCCTTTGTTTATTTATATTTTTATAGTACTGCCAAGACTATCGAAATTCCTCATATCAAAATAGGAAATATATTTGTTTAGAAATGAATGGGCAGAATACATGGTGTCATAATGTATACAGGCATCATGATGAGAGGAATCCATACTACCTATGTAGTTAATTTTCTCATCATTTTATCTAATTTGTATTATTTAATTTCCTTTCCCTTTTCATTTGATGCTTATTTTGTTAATTTTTAGAGAGATCATGAATAAGGATGACACACTCACGATGCAATCATGTACTATGATTATACACTCAACATGGATGATTCACTCATGATGATACACTTTTTTTATTCTGAAATGTATTCAACATTCTAGGTTATCAAACAAAAATATTGTTAGATAACTCATAATTTTGAATGCATTGTAGAATAAAAAGACATGTTTTGATGTATAAGAACCAACCACAACTCAATATGATACACGGTATTCCCAGTATGACTTAAAGTTTATGTTTTTAGTTTAAAATTTACAATTTAGTTCAAAACATACATTACATACTCAAAACTAAACAAACACATTAAAATTTTGTTTTTTATTTTAGTAAAATGATTTATAGTTCATTTTTTATGTGTGAAAATCATTATCACCTCAATTCAATAAACTTTGTGCCCATTATAACTCAAAGTGTATGTTTCTAGTTTAAAATTTACACATTAGTTCAAAACACAAGTCATGTGCTCAAAACTAAGCAAAAAATCAATTTTTTTGATACTTTAGGAAAACGATCCATAAGTAATTTTTGATGTATATGAACTATCCTCACCTCAATATGATACATGGTGTTCCAAATATGACTCAAAGTGTATGTTATCAGTTTAAAATTGAAATTTTAGTTCAAAACATGAGTCACTCACTGAAAATAGATAAAATGTGCTCATATTGTCTTGATAATTTATTAAAATGATTCATAAGTAATTTTTTATGTGTAGTAATCAGTCTCAAATCAAACTGATGCACGATGAGATTGATATGATTCAAATTTCATGTTTTCAGTTTAAATTGACATTTTAGTAAAAAAGAAACATGAACCCCTCAAAATTGAGAAACACATTCATATTTTCTTGATACTTTATAAAAAATATTCTTAAGTAATTTTTGATGTGTACTAATCAACTTCACATCAATATAACACATTTTGTGACCAATATGACTTTTAGTGTGTCATTTTATTTAAAACTGGCATTTTAGTTAAAAACCCATGTCACATACTCAAACCTAATAAAATTAATTTGGATTGTTTTTATACTTTAATAAAATTATCCTTAAGTTATTTTTTATTTTTAGGAATTAACCAAACATCAATATGATGCATTTTGCAACCGGTATGACTCAAAGTATCTGTTATCAGTTTAAAATTTACATTTTAGTTCAAAACATGTGTCACTTAATGAAAACTAAGAAAATGTTATCATATTGTCTTGATACTTTATTAAAATGATTCATAAATCATTTTTGATTCATAGGAATTAATATCATGTAAAAATGACACATGATGTGACCGGTATGACTCAAGGTGTGTACTCAGTTTAAATTGACATTTTAGTACAAAATACACATGACATACTCAAAAATAAGAAAATTCATTTGTATTATATTGATACTTTAGAACAATTATCCTTACTCATTTTTTATGTGTAATAATCAAACTAACATAAATAATATACACGGTGTGACCAGTATGACTCCAAGTGAGTCTTTTAATTTAAAATTGACATTTTAGTTCAAAACACATGTCACATTCTTAAAACCAAGAAAACACATTCATATTGTTTTTATACTTTACAAAAATGGTCCTTAAGTCATTTTTTATGTGTATAAATCACCCGTACATCAATCCAACACATTGTGTGACTAGTATGATTAAAAGTATTTATTATCAGTTTAAATTTGACATTTTAGTTCAAAACATGTGTCACTCACTAAAAATTGAGCAAACATGACTGGATTGTCTTGATAATTTATTAAAATGATTCAAAATTTGTTTTTGACATTTAAGAATAATTCTCACATAAAACCAAAACATTATGTGATTGGTATGACTCAAAGTGTGTGTTTTTAGTATAAATTAGAATTTTAGTAAAAACAACACATGACATAATCAAAATCAAGTAAATGAATTCATATTATTTTTATACTTTATAAAAATAATACTTAAGCCATTTTTTGATGTATAAGAATCAACCACACATCAATCTAACACACAATGTGACTGGTATGAATCCAAGTGTATCTTTTTATTTAAAATTAACATTTTAGTTTAAAACACATGTTTCATACTCAAAACTAAGCAAACACATTCATATTATTTTGATACTTTATAAAAATTATCCATAATCCATTTGTGATGTGTAGGAATCACCTTCACCTCAATATGGTACACATTGTGCCCGGTATGACTTGGAGTATATTTTATCAGTTTAAAATTGACATTTTAGTTCAAAAGGTGTTTCGCTCAATGAAAACCAAGAAAACACACTCGTATTGTCTTGATACTTTAGGAAAATGATTCATAAGTCATTTATGATGTATATGAATTATTTTCACATCAAACTGACACATTATGTGACTGATATGGCTCAAAGTGCGTGTTTTCAGTTTAAATTGACATTTTAGTAAAAAAGAAACATTACATACACAAAACTAATAAAAAACATTAGTATTATTTTGATACTTTAGGAAAACAATACTTGATTTATTTTTGATGTATTGGAATCAATCTCACATCAATCTAATATACTGTGTCACTGGTATAACCCCAAGTGTGTATTTTTTTAAATTAACATTTTAGTTCAAAACTCACATCACATACTTAAAACTGAGAAAATATATTTGTATTATTTTGATACTTTAGGAAAATAATCCATAAGTCATTTGTGACATATAAGAATCACCTTCAACTCAATCTGATACACGGTGTGCCTGGTATGACTCAAACTATGTATTTTGAGTTTAAAAATAACATTTTAGTTCAAAACACATGTGAAATACTCAAAATGATAAAAACACATTTATATTATTTTGATACTTTAAGAAAATGATCCATATGTCATTTTTCAGTTGTAAGAATCTTCTGCATCTTAATCCGATACACGGTGTGAATAGTGTGACTCAAATTGTGTGGTTTCAGTTTAAAAATGACATTTCATTAATTTATTGTTTTATATTTATTTTCAATTTATTTATTTATAGTATTACTAAAATAATAATTGTTTTTTTATACAGGTGGATTCTTTAGTTTGAGTTAGGGTGGTTTTGTAACGACCCAAACTTTCATTAATGGAAATCCCTCTTGATCTAATTAAATGTCTCTTTATGTAAAATGTTTATATAAAATGTCAACTTCTTTGGTTTTATGTTAAGAATTGTGATTGTTTTTAATATAGTTTTTGAACAGTGGTCACATGATTAGTATAAATATAGGGCTTTAACAAATCCAATTTACTCAGACAAAGGAAGCGATGGCCTCATCCAGTAGATGTGCCCCATACGAAGCTGATTTGTCAGAGCTCGGAAAGGAGGTGGTGTCATTGGGATCTTCTCTTGACCAAGCTCAAGATGAGCTTGAACACGTTAAGCTTGATCAGAACTTCCTACGGGAGAAGTGGAAGTTGATAGAGATTACCACCCAAGTGATGTTATCCGAGCCACCCCAAAAGTCTGTCACCATCGCACACCTCACCCTTTGGTCTTGTGCGGGTGTTTTAAGGGGTTATTTAACAATACCCTAGTACTATGGTTATGTACATTATTTTTTTATATAATAATGAATATACTTTCATTTTATTATTGTTACCTTGTAAATAGTTTTTAAAGCACAAATAGTATTTTTAGTTAATGTTCAACTAAGAAATATATTTTGATAAATAAATTGATTTTTGAATTAAATAATATTTTAATAAAATATTATTATTATTATTAAATTAATTTTTATTAAATATAAATGATCGTATAATTTTATAAATGCAATTGTAATTTTTATTAAGGTTGAAAGACATTTTTTGTCAAAACCCGTGAATTTTCGATAAATGTCAGTTTTTCTTTTAAAAGTAAAAAATAAAATAATTAGAAAATTGTTTAGATAAAATTAACATTATTTATGAAATCTGGACTTCAAAATTATTCAAGGGTGAATTTTTCATAATTTTCTGAGACAGTTAAATTTTTGGGTAAAAATTAAATACCGTTTAAATATATAATGTGTGTTATGACATCATAATAACCCAATAGTGATGTAATAAAATACTATAAACTTTATGTTTGGACAATATATGTTTTACCATTAAAATAATGTGATTTTGGGTTTGTTTGATTTATTTTACAAAGCTTTAGTGGACCCTTCAAGACTTATTAAACATTTTGTCTTTTTAAATTGTTTTCCTTGGGAGTGTGACTCACCTCCACATAAGCAACCCCGTTATTTTAAGAAGTTTATACTTTGGACTTATAAAATATTTTTTTCCACTCCCCTTTGGCAAAAACCAGGGGCTGTTTTGTGGTTTTTATTAGTTGAATGTGAGGTGTCTCAAACCTAAATAATAAACAATTCCCTCTCCATTCCTATATAAACTCACTCAAACTCCCACTTCCTCCTCACTCAAAGACTTTGGAGTTTATCCAACCTCTTCCCTCCTCTCTCTATAATCCTCCCAAGGTGCTACAAGCTCCCAATAAACCTCTCTCAAGCCTCTCTCAAGCCTTTGGAAGCACACTTCCAAGTAAGGGTTTTTCTTCCTTTCTCATTTTTGTCCAATATTCTTTAAATTGTTATGACCTTTTAATTTCAATTATAAATATTGGGGTATGGTTTTGAACCTCCCCCATACTTCCCTATTTATGTTTTAATGATGTTATACCCCTTTTTCTCTCATTAAATGCCTCTTATGTACACTCATTACTATGCCGAAATTCCAAAAGGAATTTCTCTCTCCTCATTTACATTCAAGAAATTCTTTTGTATCATTAATCTAAATTCCATTAAATTTGTTGGTACATGTATATATATGACCCACTTACTTTCCATGTCATGTAAATATTATGATACACCCCTTTCTCTCTCATCAACCATTTTTATGAGTTCTTATGTCACGCCGTTATGCTGCCAAAATTGCACCGCCCTTTTCCAAGCCAAAGTCATTATGCAGTGAATACCTTGCCCATTTCTCTATCAAGTGTGTTCACATTTATGCACATTTACTTATTGTTTAAAGAGTTTCATGTATTTATTCCACATTAATTTATCATGGAATAAATTATTATGTTGAATGATTCAATGTTTTATGATCCATGTGGCACACTTATGCATGAAGTGAAATGTTTAAGAAGGGTGCACCCTGATAGCGCTCTAATGCATTGGGTAAAGTATAGTATCATGATACATCATGTGAAATGAGTGTTGACTCATGCTAATTCAAGTTCAATGAGGTTTTACTCGTGCTTCATGTGCAATGAGGGTTTACTCATGCTCCATGTGCAATGAGCCTTGGCTTATGCTAATTCCATGTTAAGTGTTGTTACCACATTTCCATGTTATGATTATCATGCTTTATCATGACTTTATGTTTATGATTCTCTTGTGCTCTATTGATATGCCTATTGTCTAACATTTATTGTATTCCTCATGTTATTCCATGATTATTCCCTTACTGGGTTTTATAGCTCACCATTTTCTTATGCATGTCCTCAGGTTATCCCATGCAATGCTATGTACGAGGGAATATAGTGGTCATGTAAAGGAAGTTTTCAATAAAGATGTTGTATTTCATGTTTTAAGTTGTTATGTAATGTTCCTAATCCCCAAATATACTAGACCTCTCGATCTTCTGTGTTGTATCAAGTGAATTTTATATAATAAATTATGTTTAATTGTGTTATAAAAGACTAGGGTTGTCATAGTTGGTATCAGAGGATAGGTTTAGTTATTTTTGGGATTAGGATTAGAAAACTCTAGTAAAGCCTTAGAGACAAGACTAAGTATAATAAAAACATCCCTAAGTTTTGGTGAGTATTGAGTAAGTGGTTTATCAAGCAAATACATCCATGTCTGGATACGAGCAGGTAGAGGTGGATCTGGCACAGATGTATCCTAGGGGTAAAACCCGAAAACACCGCTTTGATCTAGACTTGAACGGGAACTGGTGCACAACAATGGGCCTTGATGCACTCTTAGTTACTACACTCCCGGGGGATATTCTTTGGTAAATTCACAATCTTAGTATGAACCATTATTATGGGACTAAAAAAATTCCCTAAGAATATATGTTAGAAATTATATCATGGATAACATAGACTGAAGCCAATAGATTCATATGTTAAGGAAATAAAAGTTATTTATAAGTCATAAATTTTGTCCTTGTATTACCCTTTATGTGTTACCCCTAACTTTCCTTTTATTCCAGCCAATGGTCGGTAATAGGAGGACTCGGGCTAACAACCGATGTGAAGATCAATGTGATGATTGTACTAATGATATGCCCAATCCAATGGGAGTAAGAATCGCAAACCTTATCACATTTATCTCTCATCTAACTTGATATTTGAATAGAAACATGGGTCAAGAGTACCGTTCAACCCCCCTAAGAAAGAACAAGTTGCTATTAAGAGCTTCATGAGACAAAGGCCTCCTACTTTTAATGGATCATCTGATCCCTTAATCAGTGAACAATGGATCAACTCCATTGAAAAGATCTTATTCATCCTTCAATGTTCTGAAAAAGAGAAGGTTCTCATGACTGATTATCATATGGAGGGTGAAACTAATCAATGGTGGACGTTGATCAAAAATATGAAGCATGAGGAGGAGATCGAGGCGTCGGAATGGAAGGATTTCCAGAAGATGTGTTTCGATAAATATTTTCTGTGCACACTCTTACTTAAGATGGAAAGGGACTTCCTTAACCTCAAGCAAAAAGACAAAGAATTTGTTGGAGCGTACGAGGAAAACTTCACAAGGCTTTCACGATATGCTTTCAGCTTTGTCGTTACCCCAGAATGCAAGGTTGGCCGCTTCTTTGGTGGGCTAAAACCTAGCCTGCAGAAAGCGCTGGCGATCTGTGACTTCAATAGCTATGAGGAAATTGTCTAATGTGCCCTCAAGGTTGAAATTAAGATTAGAGAATCTCAAGGGTGTCATGGGGATAAGAAACTTAAGGTGGACTTCAATGCTGGCAGTCTGATGGATAAATACAACAGTGCTAAGAAGATCCAGCACCCCACTTGCCAAAGGTGCGGAAAGAATCACCCTAGAAATTGCCTAAAAAGTACAAGAAAATGCTTTAGGTGTGGAAGAGAAGGGAACCTGTCTATTAACTGTCGGCAAGAAAAACTCGCGGCTAAAATAGAGGATAGGAACGCTCCATTCGAACCTCAACGCGTTGTTCACTGCTAAAACTTCAAAGAACCATGGAATCTTGCAAATCAGTTCCCTAATCCAAGGGTTTTCAGAGGCAACCAATAACCTCCAAGGCAGCAATGGTAAGCTTTTTCCATCATTACTACAAAAGTGAACCCCGGCAATGAAGTGGTGACAGGTACGCTAGTTATTCATTCAATAATAGCGAACGTACTTTTTGATTCAGGTTCTACGCATTATTTTATATCTCGAAAGTTTAGTAGAATAATCCCAGCACCACCACAAATCATAGAAGTGAAGATGTCGGTGAGTACGGAAAATGGGTCAATCATTGCATCCCATGAATATAACTCCTCCCCTGTCATAATCTGTGGATTTAACTTCTTGGAGAACCTCATCATACTCCCTCTAGTGGAATTCGATGCAATTCTTGGCATGGATTGGCTTTCCTTATATAGAGCCAACATAAATTGTCGTGAGAGAGAAATCACTCTCCGTGTGGAGAATCGACCACTGATTATTTACAAGTGCAAAGAGGAAGATGAATCTTCTTTAGCTGCATCATCTCAAGCGTGGATATTACTTCCCTATGAGAATGCGTATCTAGCTCAGATGATTGAGTCTAAGGAGGCAACCATCCTAGAAGACATGCTTGTTGTGAGGGAATTCGCTGAAGTGTTTCCTGAGGAATTGCCTGATCGTCCTCCTAGAAGAGATGTTGAATTCTCAATTGATCTTATACCTGTGGCATTGACAATATCCAAGACTCTATATAGAATGGTTGTTGTGGAGCTTGAGTATCTGAAGAAATAACTATAGGAGAATCTGGATAAAGGGTTTATATGTCCAAGTGTTTCACCATGGGGTGCACCAATCCTCTTCTTCAAGAAGAAGGATGGGTCAATGCGCCTTTGCATCAATTATCGTGAGCTCAAAAAAATCATGATAAAGAAAAAGTATCCTCTCCCACGAATTGATGACTTGTTTGATCAACTGCGTGGAGCACAATACTTCTCCAAGGTGGATTTGAGGTTGGGATATTATCAAGTAAGGGTGAAGAAGGAAGATATCCCCAATATTGCTTTTCGTACAAGATACGGGCACTATGAATTCATAGTAATGCCTTTCTGACTCACTAATGCTCTAGAAATCTTCATGGACTTGATGAATAGAGTCTTTAGATATTACCTTGACAAATTTTTGGTAGTCTTTATAGATGATATTATGATATACTCCAAAACCAAGGAGGATCATGAGGAGCATCTAATAACTGTACTAGAGACCTTGTAGAAGGAGAAGCTCTATGAAAAGTACACCAAGTGTGAGTTCTGGTTTAAGGAGGTCTCATTCTTAGGCCATATCATCACAAGCAATGGGATATCTGTGGATCCTTCCAAAACAGATGTAATTGAGGGATGCCTGAGGCCAACATTGGTAACAGATATCCGTATATTCTTGGGTTTATCTGGATATTATCGACAATTTGTGAGAAATTTCTCACGATTTTCCAACCCTCTTACCAAGCTAACTCATAAGGGAGTTAAGTTTTATTAGAGTTATGAGTGCGAAGAAAGATTAAAGGATTTGAAAAAGAGTCTTATCACTGCGCTCGTGATCACTTTACCCACAAGTGGAGAAATTTTTTTGGTATTCAGTGATGCTTCGAAGAAGGGTTTGGGATGTGTGTTGATGCAAAATGACAAAGGCATTGCCTATGCTTCAAGGAAATTGAAAGTTCATGAACAGAACTATCCAACACATGACCTCGAGTTGGCTGCAGTGATCTTCGCTTTGAAAATTTGGCAGCATTATCTCTTTTGGGAGAAGTGTGAAATATATACGGACCACAAAAGCCTCAAGTATATATTCACACAGAAAGAGTTGAACATGTGCCAACAAAGATGGTTAGAGCTGATCAAAGACTATGACTACTTAATCCATTACCACCCTGGGAAAGCGAACAAGGTGGCGGATGCCCTAAGTAGAAATGACCCAGCGATTCTATCATTTATGAGAATTGAAAAGGATCCAATCTTCTTAGATTTGATGAAAATGGACATGGGAATCATAAATAAGGGAACATCATCAATCCTTTCACAAATTATTGCTCAACTATCACTTTTTTAAAGGTTAAAGGATGGTCAAAAGGATGATGTGGGAATTCAATAAAAAGTGGAAGCTTTCGGAAAAGGGAAATCCTTGGAGTTTAATGTTAATGAAGAAGGAATTGTGAGATTTGGGAAAATACTATGTGTTCCATCAAGTCTGGAGCTGAAGAAGGAACTTTTGGATGATGCACATAGTTCAAATTTCTCTATTCACCTAGGAAACACAAAGATGTATTGAGATCTCTGAGAGTATTATTGGTGGGATAATATGAAGAAGGAGATTGCTGAATATACATCAAAGTGCCTGGTGTGTTAGGAAGTGAAGGCAGAGAGGCAAAAGTATAAGGGGATGATGCAACCAATTCCCATACCAGAATGGAAAAGGGAGAGAATCACCATGGATTTTTTCACTGGACTTTCGAAGACATCCAAAGGCAACAATGCAATCTGGGTTGTTATGGATCATCTTACAAAGGTTACACACTTAATTGCTATTTGGGAGGATTTCTCATTGGATCAATTGGCACAGATATATATCAGGGAATTGGTAAGGCTGTATAGAGTACCACTATCTATTGTGTTCGATCGAGATCCAAGATTCACCTCTAAGTTTTAGAAGAGTCTGAAACATGCTCTGAATATTGAACTGAACTTCAGTACAGCCTATCATCCTCAAAATGATGTCCAATCCGAGAAGACTATCCAAACACTTGAGGACATGTAGAGAGCATGCTCAATGGACTTTAAAGGAGGATGGGATCAACATCTTCCTCTAGTTGAGTTCTCTTATAATAACAGTTTCTACTCGAGCATACAAATGGCATCGTATAAATCCCTTTATGGGAAAAGGTACAGAACACCCACGTGTTGGGACGAGGTCAGTGAGCGTAAGCTTCTTGGACCATAAATGGTCGAAGAAATGGTGGAGAAGGTGAAAACCATTCAGCAGCATATCAAGGCATCCCAGAGTCGACAGAAGAGTTATGCAGATAACCATCGATGAGACCTTGAGTTTAAAGTTGGAGACATGGTATTTCTATTCATATCTCCATGGAAAAAGGTCATGAGGTTTGTAAAGAAAGGGAAGTTAAGTCCAAGGTACATCGGCCCCTTTGAGATTCTTCATCATGTCGGGGTTGTGGCCTATAGACTAGTACTTCCACCTACCATGGCCAAAGTACATGATGTCTTTCATGTATCCCTCTTAAGGAAGTACATACCGGACCCTTCACATGTACTCTCTTCAGAGGTGGTACAGTTAGATGATGATCTTTCTTATGAGGAGCAACCAGTGAAGATCTTAGATCGTAGAGAAAAAGTTATATGAAATAAGACAATTCCCCTCGTCAAGGTGTTGTGGAGAAACCACAAGTTTGAAGAAGCGATGTGGGAATTAGAGGAAATGATGAAGCAGAGTTACCCAAATCTATTTTAGTGTGGGAAAAGAAAATTTTTAGGGTGAAATTTCTTAAGGGGGAAAGATTTTAATGACCCAAACTTTCATTAATGGAAATCCCACTTGATCTAATTAAATGTCTCTTTATGTAAAATATTTATATAAAATGTCAAATTCTTTGGTTTTATGTTAATAATTGTGACTATTGCTAATATAGTTGTTGAACAGTTATCACATGATTAGTATAAATATAGAGCTTTAACAAATCCAATTTACTTAGACAAAGTAAGCGATGGCCTCATCCAGTAGACATGCCCCATAAAAATCCCATTTGTCAAAGCTCGGAAAGGAGGTGGTTTCATTGGGCTTCTCTCTTGACCAATCTCAAGCCAAGCTTGAACACGTTAATCTTGAGTGGAACCGCCTATGGGATAAGTGGAAGTTGATAGAGATTACCATCCGAGCGATGTTATCTAAGCCACCCCAAGAGTCTGTCACCATCACACACCTCACCCTTCAGTCTTATGCAAGTTTTTTAAGGTTTTATTGAACAAGACCCTAGTACTATGGTTATGTACATTATTTTTGTACATAATAATGAATATACTTTCATTTTATTATTGTTACCTTGTAAATAGTTTTTAAATCACTAATAGTATTTTTAGTTAATGTTCAACTAAGAAATCTATTTTGATGAATTAATGGATTTTTAATTAAATAATATTTTAATAAAATACTATTATTATTAAATTAATTTTTATTAAATATAAATGATCGTATAATTTTATGAATGCAATTGTAATTTTTATTAAGGTTTGAAAGCCATTTTTGTCAAAACCCGTGAATTTTTTATAAATGTCGGTTTTTATTTTAAAAGTAAAAATTAAAATATTTAGAAAATAATTTAGATAAAATGAAAATTATTTCTAGAATCAGGACTTTGAAATTATCCAACGGTGATTTTTTCATAATTTTATGAGATAGTCAATTTTTTGGGTAAAAATTAAATATTGTTTAAATATATAATGTGTTTTATGACATCATAATGACTCAATAGTGATGTAATAAAATACTATAAACTTTATGTTCGGCCAATATATGTTTTACCATTAAAATAATATGATTTTTTCTTTGTTTGATTTATTTTACAAAGCTTTAGTGGACCCTTCAAGACTTATGAAACATTTTGTCTTTTTAAATTGTTTTTCTTAGGAGTGTGACTCACCTCCACATAAGCAACCCCATTATTTTAAGAATTTTGGACTTTTTCCTTATAAAATATTTTTTTCCACTCCCCTTTGGAAAAAACCATGGGCAAAAACCATGGTATGGTTTGTGGTTTTGATTAGTTTAATGTGAGGTATCCCAAACCTAAATAATAAACAATTCCCTCTCCTTTCCTATATAAACTCAACCAAGATCCCACTTACTCCTCACTCAAAGACTTTTTAGTTCGTCTAACCTCTTCCCTCCTCTCTCTATAATCCTCCCAAGGTGCCCCAAGTTCCCAATAAACCTCTCTCAATCCTCTCTCAAGCCTTTGGAAGCACACTTCCAAGTAAGAATTTTTCTTCCTTTCTCATTTTTGTCCAATATTATTTAAATTGTTATGCCCTTTAATTTCAATTATAAATATTGGGGTATGGTTTCAAACCTCCCCCATACTGACCTATTTATGTTTGAATTATGGGATACCTCTTTCTCTCTCATTAAATTCCTCCAATGTACACCTATTACTATGCCAAAATTCCGAAAAGAATTTCTCTCTCCTCATTTACATTCAAGAAATTATTTTGTATCGTGAATATAAATTCCATTAAATTTGTTGGGAAATGTATCTATATGACCCTCTTACTTTCCATGTCATGTAAATATGATGATACACCCATTTATCTCTCATCAACCATTTTTATGAGTTCTTATGTCACGCCATTATGCTGCCGAAATTGCACCGTGCTTTTCCAAGCCAAAGTCATTGTGTAGTGAATATCATGCCCATTTATCTATCAAGGTATTCACCTTTATGCACATTTAATTATTGTTTAAAGAGTTTCATGTATGTATTCCACATTCATTTATCGTGTAATAAATTATTATGTTGAATGATTCAATGTTTTATGATCCATGTGGCGCACTTATGCATGAAGTGAAATGTTTAAGCAGGGTGTGCCCTGATAGCACTCCAATGTATTGGGTAAAGTATAGTATCATGATACTTCATGTGAAATGGGTGTTGACTCATGATAATTCAAGTGCAATGAGGTTTTAATTGTGCTTCATGTATAATGAGGGTTTACTCATGCTCCATGTGCAATGAGCTTTGGCTCATGTTAATTCCATGTTAAGTGTTGTTGCCACATTTCCATGTTATGATTATCATGCTTTATCATGCCTTTATGTTTATGATTCTCTTGTGATCTATTTATATGCATATTGTCTGATATGTATTTTATTCCTCATGTTATTCCATGATTATTCCCTTACTAGGCTTTATAACTCACCCTTTTTTTATGCATGTCCTCAGGTTATCTCATTCAATGCTAAGTATGAGAGAATGTAGTGGTCATTGTAAAGGAAGTTTTCAATAAAGATGTTGTATTTCATATTTTAAGTTGTTATGTAATGATCCTAAGCCCCAAATACACTAGAACTCTTGATCTTCTATGTTGTATCAAGTGAATTTTATATAATAAATTTTGTTTAATTGTGTAATAAAATACCAGGGTTGTCATAGGTTTTGTTTTTAAATTGATACTACGATCAAGATTTTTTTAGAGGGGGTTGGGTTCCAAATACAATGAAACCATTGATGTTTTTGAATGTTTGTGATAAATTATACTTGCTAATGTAATTATAAAAAATAATGTTTGAAATGTCTATAATATAGTATTTTTATTGTATTTGTGATGTAATTTTTATTTCAATTAAATTATGAATTTTTCATATACTTGTATTTGTTGTTGTAGTGTTTTGTAATTTTAATATCACACTACAGTAGTATGGACTTTATCAGTGCTATTTCTAGAATTGATAAAATGACCCTTTATCAGTGACTTTTTAGCACTAATAAACGACCCCTTTATGAGTGTTTTTTCTAGAACTGATAAAAAATCACCCTTTTAATGGAGATTATAACAATATTAATTTTTTAGTGCTAATAAAGGATTTTTCTAGAGCTGACTATATCCCTACTTGTATTAGTGTCTCATCTGGAAGCATTGATGTCTGGGCTGACCAATAAATGGGTGAATTGTGTTTGGTTAAATGCTTGTGAGGTGGATTTCCAAGAGCTGAGGAGTAAACTCTCTTCAACACTAATCATCACCTTAACTTTTCTAAGAAAGTAATATATCATGTACTACAAAGTTTTTGGATTTAGACTTAGAGCTGTTCTAATGCAGGATGATCGAGTGGTAGTTTATGGCTCCATATAGTTGAGACCACATGAGAGGAACTACCCTACTCATGGTCTGGAGTTAGTTGCAGTGGTACATGCCTAGAGATACTAGAGACACTATTTTTTAGGTGATATGTTTTTGTTATACAAAGACCACAAGAGCCTTAATTACATCATTTCTTAGTGATACATGAACCTTTGATAGAGGATTTGAGTCATGTATCTATAGTATTTCAACTTCAAGCTGTCTTACAAGTTAGGTAAGGTAAACATTGTTTCTAATGCTTTGAGTTGGAAGATACAAACTGAGGTAGTATAGGAGTCTTGTGATGAGTGGTGGCTGATGTAACTCTTTTTGGACATGTATCTATATGTTAAAAAGTCCCAAGGATAATTATCTTTGACTTCAACATTTTTTATACACATGCTTTTGGAATAGATCAAGAGAGAGAAGTTATCTAATCTGAAGGGATTAGTTCTGAGGGAAAACTTATATGGTGGGGATATACCATTAGAATGGTCTCTTGATGGTGATGATGTTCTTATTCATGTTTTTTTATGGGTTCCTATGGGATTATGTGAGGAGATGATGAGGGAGTTTCATGATTCTATATGAGCAGTGAATCTAGGTCTTAAAAAGATGCATTGTGATGTTTGTAGATAATACTAGTGTTTAGGGATAAATAAGGATATATTAGGATTCATGGAGAGATGTTTCACCTATCAACATGTGAAGTCTGAGCACCAGAGTCATGTTGGGTTGTTTTAGCCTCTACTCATTCCAAAATAGAAGTGGGATGATGTCACTATGGATTTCATGATAGGATTACCCAGGACACCTCACGATAATAATGTGGTGCAGATGATCATGGATCGAATAACAAAGGTAACTCACTTATTTTCTATCAAGGAGACCTTCATTGTCGATGATCTGGGTTGTCTATACATATAGGAGATAGTTTTATTGCATGATGTTATGAGGATTATCATTTCTGATCAAGATCTTCATTTCATGTCACAATTTTGGCAGGGTATTCCAAAGGCGCTAGGATAGCAAGTCCTTATAAGTATATCATATCATCCTAAAATTGATGACCAATTTAAGAAGATGATTTAGATTCTAGAGGATATGTTACAAGCTTGTGTTTTGGACTTTGATGGATTTTGGGAAAAGCATTTGGAACTCACAAAGTCCACCTATAACATCATCTTCTAGGAATCAATCCAAATGGATCCTTTAGATTCCTTGTATGGAAGTTTGTGTCATTTTCCTCTTTGTTCGTTATAGGTAATAGAGTCAGTTCTCGTTGGACCTAGCCTCATTCAGGATATTTTTGAGTAGTTATAGTTAATCAAAAAGTAGTTAGTGACTGCGCAGAGCTGGAAAAAATCATGCACTGACCACCAAAGAAAACCTCTATAGTTTGAGTTTGGTCATCATATTTTTCTTCGTGTGTCACCTAGAATGGGTAAACTCTATATTAGGAATCAAGGGAAGTTAGCGCCCAGGTTTTTTAGGTTATTTTAGATAGTGGAAAGGCTCAGTCTAATTTCATACTATTTAACTCTTTTATAGTGCTATAGTTCCATGAATGATGTATTTTACATTTCACATCTTCATAAATATCATCCCAACCCTTATCGCGTGATATAAATTGCTGACGTTGATCTATACATTGATGCATCCTTTGAGGAGAATCTGATTCGTATCACGAACCATAGTGAGAAGAATCACCAAGGAAAGACCAAGTATCTAGTGTGATTTCATTGGCAACATGGGTGTGTGAAAGAGGAGACCTGGTAGAGGTAATCTGATATGTAGACTCAATGGCTAGACTTGTTCACCGATACCCCTAGAGACACTTTGGATCACATCTCGGGGAAAAAAATTTATATAATGGGGTGGTTGTAAGATCATATCTTTTACAGTTACATATCTATTTGAGTTTTTGGATAAAATTCCTTGATTTTGTATCTTCTGATTTATTACTTGGTAAATGATCATTTTTGCTAAATGGGTTAGTTCTAGGAGGAGGCATAAGGGGAGGTGAAGTCTAGATACAGAACAAATTCACACCATGAATGGTTCTGGGTAGACCCCATGAAACCCATACAAGGCGTGAATGGTTTGAGGAAGACCCCATGAACCTCATTCATGAAATGAATAGATATGGGAAGACCTATAAAATGTAAACTCATGACGTGAATTGGTTTCATAGATTGAAATGGTTTTCTTTATAGGTTTTAAGATGAGACGGTGAATTTCTCGGTGTATGTGGAAAACCAAATCATTCACAACATGAATCCCCTATTCACATCATGAACATGGTATTCCTAGAACACCTTTTAAACTTTATTTCCCTGCATTTTTCAGATCTTTCACTTCATTCTCTTGATTGCGTCTCTTTCATCGGCAACTTCTGGGGATCTTCTTTGAACCAGAAGAAAGACCCATTGGATATTGGTGCTTCAAACCTAGAGATCGAAGGTAATCCCTTCATCTCTTCTTATCCACCCTAATCTATTGGTTTTTCCTTGGGTAACCCTAGTACAGGTTGACCAAAGAGTATTGAGATCTAATGTCTTGTGTTGAAAAAACTCTTGGTCATTGTTGAAGGGGAGGAATATGGAACCTGACTATACCTTGGACATTGAGGAATTTGTACTTCTCTTCTTTTGAGGTGGGTGGTCTAAAACAACTCCCCGGTGTCTGTTTCATTTCTTTAGTAAGTGAAATAATTGTGATCATGCCATCACACTATGTGTGCGACCTAACCAAATGGATAATTCACTAATTATTGAAATTTACATGCATAGACTTCCCATGGAGCCTATTGTAACCATTGGCATTGAGACCAAGACTTACATCCACCTAAGAGGCTTACCAAACTTTTACCCTAGGATGGAACTTCACTTAGATGAACCTAGAGCCTCTTTGATGAAATTAAATTTTTGATAATTGGATTAACCTTTTGAACTTGGAATAACATGTGAATTGTGATAATTTTGAACTTGGTATAACATGTGAACTATGATAATTGATAACTTGGCATGATGTGACATTGGTGATTCGTCCTAGACAGGAGAATCCACTAATTGAGAATAAATAGAAAGTTAATTCAAAATTGGATAAATTAACCAAATTAACTCATAATAACATGTTTAACATGGTTGATGCAAGTAATGTTTTTGGATTGCTTGTAATTGATGTTTGTTGACATGGCACCCAAGGGCATGCTTCACTATCTCATGAGATGTGATATCAGTGATTTGTCCTAGTCAGGATAATCCACTATCCTATATGGTTACTTTCTCCCTTAGAATGTTATTGTGACTTGGGAATATGTAACCAACTACAACATGGGACATTTTCATATAGCCCAATATGAGATGTTTACTTTCCCCTTTAGAATGGTATTGCACCCCAAGAAGATGTAAGTGACTCCAGTATGGGAAATTAACATGGAGCCCAATATAAGATGGTTTCTTTGCCCCTTAGTATGGTATTTATCCATGGGAAAATGTAAATGAGTCCAACATGGTACATTCTCATAGATCCTAGTATGAGATGGTTACTTTCCCCCTGAGCATGGTATTGCACTATGGGAAGACGTAAGTGACTAGAGCATAGGAAATTCACATGGAGCCCAATATGAGATTTTTACTTTCCTCATTGGCATGGTATTTCACCCTAGGAAGACATAAGTAACTCCATAATGGGATATTCGCATGGATCCTAGTATGAGATCATCACTTTCCCCCTTGGCATGGTATTGTGCCCTAGGAAGATGTAAGTGACTCCATCATGGGAAATTCACATGAAGCCTAGTGTTTCTTGGATACTTGAAGCATGATATCATCGATTCGTCCTATGTAGAATAATTTTCCATTGGTATGGGTGATATCTCCTGTGTAGGAGGATCCACCACTTGACAGATATATCTGACATAGATCCAAAGCAGATTTGGTTGACCTAGGATTTCAACCTAGAACCTAAGGGCCGGTAGATGTATTTAATGTTTTGTATTAATTTATGAATTAATATCCCTATTTATCATACTATTTCATGCACTATATATTCATACAATATTTTTTATACATATTGGGTATTATCCTACTGAGTTTCACCCACACCCTGTTCAGGCACCGTTTTGTACCCAGACAGATTTTATGGATGAAGGTATGAAAAGGGAAAGAGAATTTATTATTAGTTATTTTGTTTGTTGGATGGGTTGGCCAAATCCTTTTTTTTATTTTCTTAAATCCACTTTCAGGGTAAGTGTGAACCTCACATTCCAAATATGAATTACAACAAAACATCAGCATTCAACAACCCAAAAAAGTTGGTCGTAATCCAAATTCAAAAATTAAACAAACTCCCAAATCAACCCAAATCCATATTAAAATTTTGAAAAATAAATCTCGATCCCACCACACCTCAGGCCGCAGATTCTGAGCCTCAAGTCACATCCATCATCGATGAAAGGCACATCGAATCAATGACCACTGCGTTGTCGTCCCCATCAAAAGTCACCGTCGACATCCTCACATCCTCGACATCATTACGCTGGTGGCCGACCACACCGGAAACCGTAAAAACCATAATGAATGCCATCCAGACCATCAAACCAGACCAAACTGTCATAGGAAAAATACTTACTAGAATCAACCAAACAAACATGAAATAGAAAACTGCATATGAAACACGAACAACCCCAGTCAAAGAAGCTTCACAAAAAACCTGAAGAACAATCTCAGTGGGGACCCATAGACCAAGCCCAAACCACCGCGAGAGTCGTCTACTGCAACATCGTCGTCCACTTGAACTGCACAACCCAAGACACCTTGGAAACCACTACACGAGTCCGACTGGGAGAAGAGCAGTGGAATCCTGGAGAAAGAGTGATGAAAGAAGAGGACTAAGGCCTTGACAGCGAGCTCCGATTGACGTCGTGACCACCGAACCATGCCTTCGAATCCACCATTGAGTGAACCGCAACCAAAGAGGAACAAAATAATGCAGGCCCAAAACACTGAGAAACAAATAAAAGGACCACATCCAAGAAGGGATACCACAACCAATAGATTCAAAGAACAAGGCATATAAGAAGCTTTCCCAAATCCACCACCAAAAAAAACCCAAATCGCCGGTGTAGCATCGAGTCAAATCGAGTGGGGTTTTTTCACAATAGTACCAACAACAAGAGCGAAGGTCGCAGTAAACAAGGGCCCGGAGGAGAGCAAGGGAAAGATAGGAAAGAAGAGTAGGAATTTCAAAGAAGGGGCTCTCACCACAAGGGAGTGACGAAGAGGGAGCGGCGGAGCTGGGAAAACCCTAGCGTGAGGGGAGAGCTGAGACCCAGAGAGTGGGGGGCATCTTGGATGGGTTAGAGCTTGGATATGAGAACGATGTGGGGTTCAAAACCTTGGGATTTTGGATTCGTGACTATTGAGTATGCTTAGTCTTTTGCGTGTATGAATTACAACATTTCATTTAGTTACATTCAGTTTTTCATCACATGGTATTTATTATTAATGGGATTGTTCAATTTTGGATTTTATTTTGCTCTGATTTCATCGTTTATTATTTATATTTTTTTAATTTTTTCCGTTACTTTGTTCCTAAGGGTATAGCCTACCCTCACTGTTAGTCTACACCCTTTATCGTATGGGGAGACACACTTGAGGTCTAGTAGTCAGCTTGAATCATTCACGTGAGGGAGTATCAGGTCAGGGATGTTACACAGTGGGTGGTCATATGTTGTATGTATGTCATGAGTGTTTGGGCCTAACTACATTTAATTTAATATTATTATTTTTGTATTTATTGTTTTTGCTTTAATTCACTTGTGATTTTTGATACTTGGTTATTTATTATGTTACTGTACACAATAATATATAGTATGGTCTCCCCAAGATACCTCCTTAAAACTCTGCTACTAGTCGGTAGCCTCTGGCATTTGGAGAGGTGTGCTTGAGGACTTGTGACGAACCGAGTCAGGGCCCCGGTCAAGTGGCCTTTGGACTGAGACATTATAAATTCCCAAGTGCAATCCTTAACATTTTTTATTAGATTTGGATAGTGAAATTGTCCCTAATGAGTTAGCATTGATACTCTATAATTGGTCACTAACATGGGGAGACCATGAATGAAACTTGATATTTATAGTGAGCTAGCATGGGTGATGTGGTAGGTTGACTCGAGTAAGTTCATTGCATCATATCATATTTGGTCAAAGATTTATGACCATAAATTTCCAGCACCCTTTAGGTCAAATGTAGCGACCCAACCCTGGAAATCCCAGAGCCGGTGTCAACTACCATTACATTGGCATGATTACAAGGAATAAAATCCCAAAGGATCGAAGAGTTTAGTAGTCTTGGTAAACCATATACATTCATGAGTCTTGTATTACAAATGATATACTAATTACAACATCATTTTTTTCTTTCAAGGACAACTTTATTCTATCAATGATATCTTTTTATATCTTTCTTAGTACACTTATTAGATTCTTGGGAAAGGGAAACAAAATAAGGGTGATCTTAAATGATCAATAAGGTCAAGTATAGTGGAAGTAATAATGAATCAATGAGAATAGTCAATATGGTAAGGTAATAACTGAACACGCATGTCATGTAATCAATAAACTGAAATGATAAATGATATGGAAAAAAATAACTGAAACACATTCCATATAATCAATTAAATGAGAATTAAATGCATCCCTAGATATTTCGATGCAAAATCTCATGGATAAATAATAACTAAATAAAAATAAAGTCAATGCTTAATTATTGGACTCCATGTTTCTTAGGTACATGGTACTTTTAGTGTCAAGATCTATTCTCAAGATAGTTTAAATCTATGGGTAGAAACATGTAATGTCCTGACTCAGATACCACTAAAATGGTGCTTTGAACCAGTTGGTTATGAGACCTTAAGCACACCTTCTCATATTCCAGAGGCTTCCAACAAGCAGCAAGGGCCTAGGATGTGATAGTGGGGAGATTATGCCCTCATATCAGAGTGAGAAAATAGTCTAAATAGATAAGTATCATACAAAAAAGTAAATAAAAAGAGTGTAGAAGTAGTAAATAAACTAAAATAGAATGTGTTGTAATAAAAAAATGAAATTCTATAAAATACCAAATAGTTATTCCATACATACAACATTGGTCACCCACTTGGCTAACTATAAAAAAATAATAGTACAAAGAAACTGAAATAAAAGTACATGGATCTACTACTAACTCTGAGAGAAACCACATACTCATTCTCTAGACATTGTAGAAATGTACCAGCCCAATCAAAAGAACCCACACTAGTGGCTCCACTTGAATATGAAGCTCTGGGCCTTAGCTCTATCCACCAAGAAACTATGCTCAACCTGAAAAGCAGACATAAGGTTTACACGTACAACAAGGTGCATGTGTAGGGGTGATAAATAATCTCAATAGGCCACCCCAATGATGAACCTATAAATACATTATTATAAGTGCATGCAAAGCAATATGCTTAGCCTAGATGAGATGAAAATAAAAAGATAAGTAAATACAATAAACGTGAAACCATAGTCAAACCCTGGGTTTGTAATCCCTATCAACTAGGAAAGTTCCACTATGGATGTCCATATTTATATGTGTATGCATGTATAGTTCCATACCTATACATATATACATAAATATGAATATTCATGAGTAAGGTGAAAGAAATAACATAAAACCAATTATCAATCAATC
This sequence comes from Viscum album, assembly GCA_963277665.1. NCBI lineage: Eukaryota > Viridiplantae > Streptophyta > Magnoliopsida > Santalales > Viscaceae > Viscum > Viscum album. The sequence continues at coordinate 132,133,442 of OY728163.1, forward strand.
TTTGGGTTAATAATCCTGATTTCATGGACATCATGTGCAAGGGAATTGAGTTGGACATCATATCACTCAAGTCGTGTATCATTAAGTTGATCTCTAGGTTTGTAATCCCAATCGACAAGTACCTAATTCATACAATGCCAAAAATATCTCTGAGAAAGCTATGTCACCACAAGGGGATAATCTTCATACTCCTAGGTTCACCCATACTCACCTCCAATCACTATAAAGAAGGATTCCAGGGAAGTACATCCAGACATCCTGTAAATGGTCACTGAGCTAGTAACCATACTACTCATGCCATGTACATATAGTCCAATGTCTGAGCCCTAAGTCCCTTGTATATAAGCATTCATGAAATTATGACTCAGATGAACCCTAAGGGTTTGACCCTTAGGCAATCTGCATGAGAGATCACCAGTGAGATGGCATACCCACCCCTTGAGATCCAAAAGTGAATGCCAATAATAGGTGTGATATTCCATGCTCAACCACCCTAAAAAAGAAAAGGATCATAATCCTGATCCCAAAGAACATGTATAGAGATCTTGATCACATAACCAAATCAAGGATACTGTAGTCATACTATATAAGCCACAGGTCGAGGAGAGTGTAATCATCCTCTATAGACCATAGTTCGAGGAGAGCGTAATCATCCACTGACAATTATAGGTTGATGGGAGTGTAATCATCCCCATTTAACCCATGATATGAGGATATTGTAATCATATTCATCACTGGGATAGTGGAATCATCAATGAGTATCATTACTAGGGACGCTATGACCATATATCATAGTCATAGGATCAATAGTCAGATTCTAGGAAGCACCTCTGGAAATCCCAACAATATAATAATCAAATATACGGCTCAAAAACTAAGTTCCAGGTAGTACCTCTGGGTATACAAATAAATATCAGAGATTACATGGCTCAAAATTTGGATCACGGGAAGAATGTATGGGCATACCAAAGAGAAATAAAGACACCTCTCATCAGGCTCAACATCCACCAATCAGAAAGCACCTCTGGTAACATCACTGGATCGGTAATAAACATGTGAATGTATAAAAAAAGAGTGAGGGTTTCCAAACACCCAAACCCACCACTATTGACACATCCTTAACATGCTTAAAGTTTCAGTACAAGATCTAAGGTGACACCTACTACCATCTCTACCCAAACTTGATGTACTAGCTCAGGGTCGGTCAAACAACAGGGCACCCACTGGGTCCCTCAAGTCAAACACTAAGAGGATTCATACTTGGGATCCTAGAGGAATACACATAAGATAAGGAAAAATATTTGGGATCCTTATATAAAAAGGTAAGATGAGGAATCTGATAAGGGATCCTCGAATGATAATCAAGACTGAGGCATCCTACATGAGATCCTCATAACAAAACATAGGTGAAGGTGTCATATAGAGGACCCTCTATAACAATATAAGAAAGAAGATTTATCCCACATGGGATCCTTGAAATGGTATACAGGTGAAGGGATCCTACTAGGGATTCCCTAGGTCAGCATGTAAGTAAAGTTATACCATAGGGTATCCTTGGTAGTATGAAGAAGATAGAGGCACCCGACACTCTAGGTTGAAATGTAAGCATAGGAATCCTACAGGGGATCCTCAAAAGAAATTGGTCTCATGGAATATAGGGCCATAAAGTCACATATCACTAGGGATACATACTCAAAGGAATAGATACGAAACAATGGTCTAGGGAGATATCTCATGGCTCATATCAGATCAAAGTATCGATCTCAATAGACACTGGATATGATTACTGGGGGAAGAACCTATCCATTAGGAAAAGTCCTGAAACACCACCTAGGAGTCATCAAAACACATCATGGGTCTTACCATCACAATATAAGCGAAAAGATACTCAAAATGGACTACTCATGGGTCCAATTATGACTTTGGGGCAAGAAGACATGAAAAACCCAAAGAGGGTTGAAAAGGGGCAATACATGACATGTCTCCCAGAGCACATGGCGTGTACTCCCAAATCCCCACCTAGGCATGTACTTTGGCCAGACTTAGCATCTAAACACCCAAGTACATGATGTGTAAGATGGGTACACGGTGTGTACCCTACATGGGGTACCTTCCCATGTCCCTCAAATGGCATGGCCATGTACTTCTACAAGGCATGTTTCCCACATGGGGTATGTTCGTGTATTCTACACGGCCATGTACCCCTACATGGGCAGCCTGTCTAGGTACTCGGCTACATGGTCGAGTACCATTACATGGCGTGTATGAACCATACATGGTTTGTACTTTGAAAATATTTTCTTCCCAAAACAGGAAGACCACACTGTGGGTGTTCCCTAAAACACACATCTTGTAGATGGGTTTTCCTGAACAAAAAAACCTCCAAAACACCTCGAAACTCCCATTTTCACCCCATAAACAGTATATCATGCCACAAGGGTCCATAATAAAACATATAAGGGGATTAAAACTTTAAAACAACTAAACTACAAATATTTATGATGAAAAATAAAAAAAATGTCCTACCTTTGGGCAGAATCTGCCAAAGCTTCATCCATTTCTGTGGTCCACGGTTGTCGTATGATGATTTGGCGTGTCCTGAGCTCTGCATCAGTACCTCTCTTCCCCCCTCTTTTTATCTCTCCCTCTTTAATTTTATATCTCATTCGTGCGATGAAGGAGATCCATAGGGGGAATTCATGAGAAGATAGAGGAGAAATGAAGGAAAGGAAAAGAAAGGAAAGAAAAGGATGAAAAAGAAAAGGGGGCTCAGGCCAGCCTCGGTGCCCAAATCAAGTTTATATATCACCTAGGAAAAACATTTGATTATGGACTCAAAATAAGAGAAAAGATCTCAATATGACACTCTTCAAAATATATATATGAACAAACCTACATGAATAAATTAATATTTAATTTATTAAATATTAAATATTTATTATTATGCTAAATTAGAACAGATCGGATGTCTACCAAACTCTTATCCTAGGGTAAAAACCCTATTCCAGGACCAATGGAGTGGTCATAAAAATTATCCAAGATCATATTCTAGTGGAAAAGACCATTTTACCCCTTAAAAGAATCTGAAAACAAAAAATCAAATTTCTACTCAAAACTTCAGTTTGGAAAAACATGGGTTGTCACAACCCCCCACCATAAACCTTCTAGTCCCTAGGAAGCCTAATGGTAAAACTATCAACTGATATTTCAACCCAAGCATATACACATCAAGCTATCTTGATTTTCCAATGACTAGTCTCATAGAATCAACAACTATCTCCTACATGGGATACACTAAACTATGACTGATCTGGTACTCCCCACCATAGTAATACCCTTATCGTTGTCTCAAAATAGAATATGAGATCAACGGCTTGTGGAAAATGTCAAGTTTAAACTAAAGTGGGGATCACCACACTCAAAAAAGTAATGGTGTACCCCCCCCCCCCCACTATATGGATTACCTTACGCTGCTCCTCAAGCACAACCTCAAAAGGTTCCCTTCCTCAACCAGAGAAGAACATTTGAAAAGAAAAGGAGATCAATGTAGGGTCAACACTCTATCAATGTACTCAGGACAATTTCAAGATAGAGAATGACCATATCTAACTAGTAGTTCACTAAGATCCCAAAAAAATGTGTGCAAAGCTTCCTCTAAGCCACACTTACAATGAAAAAGTCTAACTTTCCTTTAACCAACACCTCACACCATGTCTACTGACAATACGTGTCCAAGTCCAATCATGAGTCGACCATATTGTGGTGCCTGGTCATTCTTGATGTCACCTATACAATAGAGGGACATTCATAATTTAAACACAACTCCTTGGAAAGGTTTTGCATGTCTGATTACCTGAGGGTAAGGTTTTGCATGTCTGAGGACTCTGTTTACTTCGTATATTCACTGTGGTGATTTTACATGTTATATTTTCCAAGATAAAGCACAGGCTTGGTATTTTTTTACCTTTTACTTGTTAGATAGTTGGTTGTGGTTTTTTTTGCGGCACTGTATAGGAGACTGTCGGCTGAGGATGAGTCTCAGAAACTTATAATTCAATTATATTGAATTGTTAGATAATAATTAAATGGAAATGGAACTGGTAGGAGTAGTTGTTTTTGAGTACTTCCTAGTTTAATGCATTTTCATTACTGCACATTGTTGTTGCACAAATTCACTGACAGTTGGGCATGGGCCTTTGGTGGTTGCCTACTGGGATTTATTTCTCACACCCTATTTAGGTCATGTCTTGGGTCCAAACAGATTATATTGTTGTAGGTGTAGATAAGGGAAAGAGTCTATATATAGGTACTTGATTATTGTAGGGAAGTAGGAGAGTATGAGACCGAGCTTAGGCTTGTGATGCTGCTGAGTTCCTGTTGTGATGTTTATTTTGATTTGCTGTATTTTTACCTTGTATTGTATTGTTTCAGACTATAGTATATCCTGTTTTGGCTGCTTTCTTAGAATTAGGGATATATTGCATCATTATATATGATTGTTGGTCATTTCTTTACTTCAGTACTGTGTCCATTTTAGCATTGGTATTGTTTACTACTTCCACATTTTGTATGTTTATATCTAATTCCACTGCGCTACACTTTGAAAAATGAGGGCATAGTTTCCCCACTATCAGACCTAGGCCCTCACTGCTAGTTGGCAGCCTCTGGCATTTGGGGAAATGTGCTTGAGGTCATGTGACCAACTAGGTTCAGGGCACCCATTGTGTGGAACCCGAATCTAGGACGTTACAAAGTGGTATCGGTGGGCAAGTTTCTTTTCTCTTGACTTACTGTTTGGCACCTATAGTCAGGGATAGGACGGAATAGGTACTTGGTAATAAGTTATGCCCAGGAGTAGCTAACCCGTGTACAAGGAAAAGCCAATTTACCTCGTGTTGCAATTTTTTTGATTTTTCAATTTTACAGTTGATTTGATTTTCAACGTTCGGTGACGCACTTGTGGTGTGCTGTTATATTTTTATGCTTGGGTTATATTTAGTTGCAAACTGATGAGATAAGGGTATGACATTACATGCATCATTTAGGCACATGTTAGAATCGCATGCCATGCATAGTTTCCATGCCATATAGGTGCATTAGAAATTGCATGTTGTTGTGATAGATATTGTGCTAGTAAAAGCATTATGTTGTGATAGATGCCTTAATAAGATACATGCTATTTGATAGGGTATTGTTATGTAAGGTTTTGTAGAATGAACACCAAACTTTGGTTCTTGAGGATTATGGGCCCTCATTGACCGGAATTTGGTGGATCATTGACTGTTTACCTTGTTTATAACATGTATAAGATTCCAAGATTTGATTTTTGGGGAGTATGGGCCCTCACGGATTGGAATTTGGCACTTACGTAATGGTTTTAGTGTTTTCTGGGCTCCGGAGTAGTTTCTAAGGCTTATTGTCCGGAAAAACCCAAAATATATGTTGTGTAGTTTTGACTACACACCATGTACTCTTCTGTTCGGGAAGAAACGAAAATTTTTAAGTACACACCGTGTGCCGTATGTACACGCCATGTAGTTTCTACCCGTGTCATAGGTCGTGTAGGCAGAAACATGGGATAGTGAAACTTTGAAGGCACACGCCATGTAATTATTATACACGTCGTGTTGTGTTGAAGCTGTGTCAACCATGTAACTAACAACATGTAAGGAGAAATATGATATTATACACACTGTGTCAATAACGAACACACCGTGTAGTTTGACCTGGGGATCCGACCGTGTAACTAACAAACACGGGTCAGTGTTACCTCTTCTTAAACACGATGTGTACTAGAGGGACACGTCGTGTAGTCTTCACCGGTGAGAGGCCATGTGGACTTGGCCGTATGGCTGGGAAAACGGGGTGGTGTACACACCGTGTGTGGGTGTAACATGTCGTGTCGTGTTAGCCGAGTAGTTGGTCGTGTCACTAACAACACTGGCAGTTGGAAATTAAGTCGTACACACCGTGTCTATCTGGAACACGCTGTGTAGTCTGATCTGTGTACCCGGCCATGTAACGGACAACACGGGTTGGTGAAGCTCATCCAGTACACGCCGTGTAGTCTCGTTTAAAGGAGAGTCGTGTGGCTAATCCATGTAGAAGGAATCGAGTTGGGGAAGAAAATTCATGTACACGTCGTGTGTGTGGATAACACGCCGTGTGTTTGGGGTGTCACATGACCAGTTTTGGCAGAAGTACACGCCCATGTGAAATACTTGAGGGAACACGCCGTGTAGTTATTATACATGTCGTGTAGTCTTGTTTGTAAAACTTGAATGTTTTATTTTCCTTGTTCCCTCTTACACTCCTTTCTTTCAGTCCTTTATAATCTTAATCTAAGGTGTGTGTTTGACCTTGTAGAGTCATGTCGCTGAGATGACCTCAATTTTTTCTCCAGGAGAGCGACAACAATTATACTCCAGAGATGGTAGACCATGGGCTACCGATGAATCCTCCAACAGAGCCAGATGTGGTGTTAGCCGTTATACCAGGCACAGGCACTGATGCACGGTTATGTGAAGGCTTCATGCGGTTCATACAGACCTTCCAGGGAGCACCGTCGGCTACCACATCTATGGTAGAGCTGACATGCATATTCCAATAGCAGCACCATCGGCTACCACATTATATCTCTCTCTCTCTCTCCCTCTCTCTCTCTATATATATATATATATATGTATGTATGTATGTATGTATATGTATATGTATATCTATATCTATATATCTATACATTTATCTATATCTCTCTCTATATATATACATCCATCTATATCTATATATATATATACATATATCTATATATGTATATATATACATATATCTACATATATATATATATATATATATATCTTTATATATCTGTATATATACATATATACATACATCTATATATATCTACCTATATATCTATATATACATGTATATTTATACATTTATATTTATCTATATATGTATCTATATATGTGTGTGTGTGTGTGTGTATTTATATCTATATGTGCATATATCATTATATATTAACAAAAAATAATATTATATATATACATATAATTATTATTATATATAATTATAATGTGTGTATAAATATATATATACAACGATATATAATTATATATATAATAGTGTATATATATAATAGTGTATATATATAAACAAATCCATTAATAATATATATGTATGTATGTATGTATGTATATGTATATATATATGATTTAATATAATATATATATAAACAAAGCTATTAATATATATATATATCAATGATTTAATATTATATATATATATAATAACTTGTTGTATATTAATAAAAAAACAACACACTCGCCTAATGATGTTCGTGCAAGTCCCTCAACTTCATTAATTTTTTTTAAGTATGTTGCAACATGCATAAATTATATATACTATACATATATAAATCTATTTAGAAAAAAAAAATTAACTCACCCAATGATGTTCGCGCACACCCCCAATATATATATATATAAACAAAGCCATTAATATTATATATAAAGGTATTAATAATATATATCAATTAAGTGTGGTTTTTAAAAATCCATTAATATTATATGTGTGTGTGTCAATGATTTAATATTATATAATAACTTATTTTATATTAACAAAAAAAATAACACACTCACCTAATGACGTGCACGTCCCCCAACCTCATTAATTTTTTTAAATATGTTGCAAATTCCATATATTATATATAAATTTATTTAGAAAAAATTTAACCCGCCTACTGAAGTGCATCCTCAAACCCCTAATTATTTTCTTACAATTTTCTCGTATTATATATATATAATAACTTATTGTATATTAACAAAAAAATAACTACTCACTAAATGATATTCGCACACCCTCAACCTCATTATTTTTTTTAAATATGATAAAACTTTCATATATTGTATATACTATATATACATATATAAATCTATTTAGAAAAAAAATAACTCACCCACTGGTGCGCACCCGCTAAGGGTGTAATTTCAGTCCAGACAGGGCCGGGTCGGGCCTGCCCTGCAAAAAAATTAAAATACGTTTAAAAAATGTTTTAAATTAAACAAACGCTAAAAAATACTTTTCATAAATAAGTTTAAAAAATAAATGTAAAAAATGTTTTAAATAAATGAAAAAAAAACATTTAAATAACAACACTTTAAACTCACCGCTCACTACTGCGCACCCCCCCAATAACTCATTAATTTATTTTTTAATTTCTACATAATATATATAAATTCACAGACATGTATAAATCTATTTAGAAAAAAATAACATATTCACCCACTGTAAAATGTTTTTACAAAAAATGTGTAAAATGTTTAAAAAAAATACATGTAAAAAATATGCGTTCAAAAAAATGTTTTAAACAAGTGTTAAAAAATGGTTTAAATAAAAATGTTTAAAAAGTTTTTAAAACAAACATTTAAATTAATTTTTTTTAAACAAACACTTAAAAAATACTTTTTACATTAAAATGTGAAAAAAAGTTAAATGTTTTAAAATAATACTTGTAAAAAGCATGCGTTTAAAAAAATTCAAAAATGTTTTAAATTAATCATTTAAAAATAAATGTAAAAAACGTTTTAAAAATATGTTAAAAAAACGGTTTAAATAAAAATGTTTAAATAAAAAATATTAACAAATGCTTAAAAAATTATAAATAAGTTAAAAAAAATAAATGTAAAAAATGTTTTAAATAAATGTTAGAAAAACGTTTAAATAATAAGCCTTTCAACTCACCCACGGCAGTTGTGCACCGCTCATTATTTTTTTTACAATTTGCAAATAATATATATATTTATTTATTTATTTAGACAAAAAACATATCCACCCACTGTAAAATGTTAATAAAAAATAAAATAAACATTTTTACAAAAAACATGCATTTAAAAATAAATGTAAAGAAACATTTTAAATAAATGTTATAAAAATGTTTAAATAAAAAAAATTAAGAGACAATTATTTTGAAAATAATAAAAGCCCATCACGACCCGACTCGAAAAAGCCCGGCTCGGCCCGAAAAATCCCGGCCCGACCCGATGGTTTGGGCCGACCCGAGGCCGGGCTCGAGCCGCCTCATGGGGTTGTTCGGGCCGGCCCGGCCCGGCCCGAATAGTGGTCAGCGGCCCGACTCTTTGCATGGTAGGGTCGGGCCGAAATTACACCCCTATTCCTGGGTCATATCATCTCAGAGGCAGGAGTTGCGGTAGACCTAGATAAAGTGATATTAGTAGTTTCCTGGGAGCAGCCTAAGAATGTGTTTGAAATACGGAGTTTCTTGGGGCTGTCTGGTTACTACAGGCGCTTTATACAGGACTTCTCCTACTTAGCAGCACCGTTGATGGGTTTGACTAAGAAGGGTGTGAAGTTCGTTTGGTCAGAAACTTGCGAGACAACCTTCCAGGAGCTGAAGGGAAGGTTGACATCAGCACGAGTCCTGATACTTCTAGAGCAAGGGAAGAGTTATACAGTTTACTGTGATGCATCAGGTATTGGGCTGGGAGCATTGTTGATGCAAGGCGATCGAGTAGTTGCGTATGGGTCTTGGCAGTTGAGGCAACATGACAGGAATTACCCGACACATGATCTCGAGTTGGCTGCAGTTGTTCATGCGTTACGTTGTTGGAGACATTATCTCTTGGGAGAACATTTTGTGGTGTTTATGGACCACAAAAGTCTTAAGTACATCTTTACCCAGCATGACTTGAATTTGAGACAACAAAGGTGGGTTGAATACCTTCAGTCCTTCAACTTTGAGCTTGGATGTACACCTGGTAAGGGTAACGCAGTTGCCGATGCACTGAGTAGGAGGACTCAGTTACAGGTAGTTCAGGAGGCCAGCGGTGAGTGGAAACTCATGGCCTTGTTCTCTGAGATACACTTGGAGGTGCACAATAGTCAAGGGTGAGCCTATCTTTCATCCTTAGCTATGACTTCTACCCTCCTAAATAGAGTAAGGATGAGATAGCTATCGGATTTAAAAGGCCTAGTTCTACGGGATTCAGTGGCAAGTGAGGACCCTCCTCCTGGTTGGACGATAGGCGATGATGAGGTACTACATATCCATGGATGAGTATGGGTTCCAGGGGATATACATGAGGATTTTGTGTGGGAGTTTCATGCTTCATCTTGGGCAGTGCATCCTGGAGTTACCAAAATGTACCATGGCTTGAGACGTCAGTATTGGTGGTCGGGTATGAAACGGGAAGTAGCTGGTTTTGTTGCGAGATGTTCCACCTATCAGCAGGTGAAGGCGGAGCATCAGAGACCAGCCTGACTGTTACAACAGTTGCCCATTATGGAGTGGAAATGGTATGATGACATGATGGATTTCGTGATCGGGTTGCCGAGGTCACCTCAAGGCAGTGATGCCGTGTGGGTTGTTGTAGACAGACTTACAAAGGTAGCTCACTTTTTTCGATCAAGGAGACCTTCGGTGTTGACGATCTCGGGAAGTTGTATATCCGAGAGGTAACACACCTTCATGAGGTCCCTCATTCTATCGTTTCAGGTAGGGATTCCCGCTTTACATATCGTTTCTGGTAGAGTTTTTAGAGGGTACTGGGTACACAGGTGCTTCTGAGCACAGCTTACCACCCTCAGACTGATGGCCAGTCATAGCGTACGATACAGGTGCTTGAGGATATGATGCGTGCATGTGTCCTGGACTTTGGGGGCTCTTGGGAGAAGCACGTATCCCTGGTCGAGTTTGCCTACAATAACAGTTTTCAGGCAAATATTGAGATGACACCTTACGAAGCTTTATATGGTAGGTCGTGCCAATCACCCCTATGCTAGTTGGAGGCAGGTGAGGTAGCTTTACTGGGACCATGTCTCATACAGGAGACTTCAGAGCAGGTCTAGTTGATTCAGAAGCGGATGGCTACCGCACAGTCTCGTCAGAAATCTTATGTTGATCATCGCAGATGACCCTTAGAGTTCGTGGTCGGGGATCGGGTTTTCTTGTGTGTTTCACCGAGGTTGGGACACAGGAGGATCAGGAGACAGGGTAAACTTTCACCGAGGTATGTGGGGCCGTTTGAGATTCTGGAGAGAGTCGGGCCAGTCACCTATCGGTTGCAGTTACCATAGAGGTACTGGGCCATGCACGACGTCTTCCATGTATCTCAGTTGTGCCATTATCACTCAGACCCGTCTCACGTCTTTCAGCCCGAGGAGGTTGAGTTTCAGGCCGATGCATCCTTTGAGGAGCATCTGATTCGTATTGTTTATAGGAGCACGAAGGTTCTCCGAGGCCGGTCAGTTCCTCTCATATGGGTGCTATGGCAGCATGGCTGAGTGTAGGACGAAACTTGGGAGCGGGAGACCGACGTATGTGCTCAGTGGCCAGAGTTGTTCTGAGCTTTATCTTCACCACCCTTTGAAGGGAAATTCAGGGACGAATTGCTTTAAGGGGGGAAGTTTTTAAGAACCTGGTTCTTATTCTTGAGGTACGAGTTTATTCTTTTCCTCTTTCCTTAAGTGTTTTGAGAAAATAAGTAAAATGGGGATAAATCCCATTTTTTGTGGGTACACGCCATGTACTTTTCCACACGTCGTGTACTTTGGCCATGTGGGATGAGTACACAGGGCGTGTAGGCATGTTGGCGATGAAGGGTGTAAAAACTGAATCCACGTTGTGTACTTGGTATTTACACGTCGTGTAATCAGTCAGCAGGTGAATAGTAAGGCGGTGGGAGTAGTCGCCAGCAGAGCGACAATACACGCCATGTATTCAGAAATACATGTCGTGTAATCATGTCGACAGCTGAACAGTGTGGCGGTGAAAAGTAACTGTTGGAGGAACAGTTAAATGATGAAAAGTACACATCGTGTACTTGAGAGTACATGTCGTGTAGTTTTTTTCACTTAAAACGGGCAGTAGCCTCCTCATTCGACAGAGGAGGCAGTGGATGTGTTTGGAGTATCGAGAGGAGAGGCCGGATCTTAGAGGATCTCCCAAACGCATGCCGAGAATTTGTTTCTCCTGCCGTCGATATTGTTTGAACCATGCTGGTAAGACCTTCCTTTTCCTTGATTCATTCTTACCAATTCTTTCTTGAGGGAAAGTTATTTGGGTTTGAATGTGTTATCATTTTTTCCAGATCTACGTTGTTCTTGGACGTTTTGGAAGGCGTCGTTTGCGTATATCAATCAAAGGAGATCGAGGTAGGTGGTCTAATGTTTAATTCCAACCGTCATGTTTTTTTTTGTATACCGTTATGTTATGCGTCCATGCTGGGGGTGTCGTATGGCTAAGGCCTTGACTAATTAAATACCTAGAATTTCATAGGTAATTTAGTGAAATATATAAACTGCCATTTGGGATCATTTCTTGGATCCAGGGCCACCCCGTGGGTGTGTTCCCTTGTTTAGCCATTTGGCCAGGTTACCTGAGGGTATACCGTATTTTTAGCATGCTCTGAGTTTTCTTGAGAGAAAATGTATATGAATTGTTTACTATGTGTTGGGCTCGGCCTGGTTACTTGATTAGCCTAAGGGTAAGTGTTTTGCTTATCCTGAGGGCAAGTGTTTTGTTTAGCCAGAGGGAAAGTGTTTGTTTAGCATGAGGGAAAGTGTTTCATTTAGCTTGAGGGAAATGTTTCATATGCCTAAGGGTAGTTGCTTCTGTGCTTGAGGGCATTATCTCGTACGCCTAAGGGAAATATTCATTATGTCTGAGGGCAATCACCTGAGGGTTTTGATTCTAATTAGCCTGAGGGCGTGGTTCTGATTACCCGAGGGTAAGGTTTTGCATTTCTGAGGACTTTGTTTACTTCGTATATTCACTGTGGTGATTTTACATGTTATACCTGTCAAGCTAAAGCACGTGCTTGGTATTTTTTTACCTTGTACTTGTTAGATAGCTGGTTGTGGTTTTTGTTGCGGCATTGTATAGGAGACTGTTGGCTAAGGATAAGTCTCGGGAACTTATAATTCAATTATATTGAATTTTTAAATGATAATTAAATGGAAATGGAACTGGAATGAGTAGCTGCTTTTGAGTACTTCCTAGTTTACTGCATTTTCATTACTGCACACTGCTGTTGCACAAATTCACTGACAGTTGGGCACGGGCCTTTGGTGATTGCCTATTGGGATTTATTTCTCACACCCTGTTTGGGTCATGTATTGGGCTCAAACAGATTATATTGATGCAGGTGTAGATAAGGGAAAGAGTCTCTATACATGTAATTGATTATTGCAGGGAAGTAGGAAAGCATGAGACCGAGCTTAGGCTTTTGATGCTTCTAAGTTTCTACTGCGTTGTTTATTTTGCTTTGCTGTATTTGTCCCTTGTATTGTATTGTCTCATACTACAGTGTATTCTGTTTTGGCTTCTTTCTTAGACTTATGGACATATTGCATCATTATATATAACTTTTGGTCATTTCTTTACTTCAGTATTGTGTCCATTTCAACATTGGTATTGTTTACTGATTTTGCATTTTGTATGTTTATATCTAATTTCATTGTGCTACACTTTTACAAATGAAGGCATATTTTCCCCACTATCATACCTAGGCCCTCGCTGCTAGTCGGTAGCCTATGACATTTGGGGAAATGCACTTGATGTCATGTGACCAACTAGGTTCGGGGCACCCATTTTGTGGCACCCGGATTCGAGACGTTACATTACACTTACCTTTAAAAGTGTCATTTGAAAATAAAAAAAAAAGGATTGTGTAAACATGATGATAGATTTGTTCACAACTATGTGTGGTAGTTGGATAATAAGACATGATGTTTCATTTTTATGAATTTTCTCATTCCGTGACTTTATCTAATTCTTCCTCTCATGATTATGATGATGATCCCATGCTTTTGTTATGACAATGATGATTATTCTCACCCATGTTATATTGATTAATGTTCTTATTTATCCTTTTAATGGGCTTTTAGTTCACCCATTTATTTGATGTATATCCTTATGTGACTACATGTACTAAGGATAAAATGTGGTCCACTAAGAATCTAGATAATAAGGAATTAAATAATGTTTTTGTTTTATTATGTAAAATTTATTAATGGTCTTAATTTTCCCAAGACACTAAACCTTTGGATCCTGGATTTGTAACACTATTATGTTTTTTATATTTAAAATGATGTAATAGTTATGTAAGAAAAATTAGGGTCTCTATAAAAAATAAAGGTGTGTTGTCGTTGATTAATGGAAATAATATTGAGAGAACATTAAAACGTTCTTGACGAAAATAATCTTTAAACATTTCAAAGTATCTCATACCACTTTGAAACATTTTAATCATAATCCCCATAAAGTAATAACATTAAATGAAACTTATAATATCATGAGAATAATAATATTCATGATATAACATGTAAAATGGTAGTAGATACACCATGTAAAGGAAACTGGCTGTATAACATTACAATATGCCTCAATGAAATGAAATGAAATTGAGATGAAATCCCTTACTACTTAGTAATTTTTGAATCATAAGCCCTATGAAAGAGATAAATTCAAAAGAAATTTCAAATAACATTAATATAAAATAATTCATGATATAATATATTAAAATAGTAAATAGATACACCACACAAAAGAATTAAGTGGTGAAAATGGTGTATGCCTCACGAAAAGAAAAGTGAGACAAGAATTGCTTATCTTGTGTTTCCTTTCGGGTGAACATACTTTAACCTATTATATAATGGTTTTAAACATGAAAATAAATTATAAAAGAACCATAATCATATTTATAATGTCATATATTATTTTATTATAATATATTATTACTTTTTTGTTAATAATCTTTCATTATTTTCACTATTTTAGATGTTAATTGTCTAGTTTTTCAAGTATGTTTTGACTTGTTATTTTTATTTTTCTTATGTCGGTCATGATTTCATAATTTCTATGATTTAAAAAATTATTTAATTATCATATATATTCATTATATATTTATTTATAATAGTCTAAAAATTTTGGAGATAAGAAATGGAATGCACCATTCATGGAGACTGTAGGTCGTACGTACGCATGAACGATACTTCCATTTCTTTGTCATGTTTTAAAAGAATGAAAAGTAAATGATATAAATATATATATGTATATTATAATTCCATTATCATATTTATATTATATATGTCACATGATTTTATTAAAACTATCTTTTAATACATTCCATGTATAGCATGAACGAATCGCATCGCTTTGAGGAGGTGGTAGTCCACATGTCCACGAACATTGTTATCATATCCCCACAAAATGGAGCGCATGAAGGTATGTGTTATATAAGAATTAAATAAGTATAAAGACATTATAAATATCATATATATCATATATAAACATTTTTTATATCATAATTCCCACCATGAGAGGTGGTAAAGGAAAAACGAACAATCATCGTTTTGCGAGGCGATAGTTCGTCGTACACATAAACGATAAGTTGGTTACCCATTAGATGGAAGTGTGTGTAAGTGTAGGTTTAAACCTTATAATAAAAAAATATAATTATATTGAGGATATTTAGGTTATTATATAATCATGTAATAATAATATTTTAGGGGGTGGAGAATTAAAATAGAACAAAAGATCTTGAGAAAAGATGTTACCTCTTATCCGGGTAACTCCTTTTGGTTTGCACCAAAGGGATTCCTTGGATGGATTTTTTCCTAAGGTTAGGATTCTAGGTTGAGGGTAGGTATCTTGGGAACTTATCTGAGTATATTTTGGGTGAGCCAAATGGCTTTAGATATATGAATAAGTGGTAGGGGTGGGTGTATTTTTATAGTGGAGGAGGAGTGACATTCTTGTAAATTTTTAAAAATGGAATTCCATCCACGTTTTTACCATGTAAAGTGGCTCCAATAATAAACAAAATTAAATAAAAGGGGGTATATAGTCTAAATATGGATATCCAATGGATTTTGGACAAGTTTAAAGGTCATTTTTACCCTTAAGTTTAAGTTTTAGTCTCTTATTAAGCTAATTTTTCTCTTAATCACTGTAATTAATTTTAATTACTTTCACTAATATTTTTGGTCAAAAAATAATTTGAACTTATTATAAATTATAAATTATTATTATTTCAAATATTAAATCCATTTTTCCAAATTCCAATCACATAATTTGTAGAAATTAATTTAAATTTAACCCCGTAGATGGGACAACAAAGTGAGTTTTTAAAGTAAAAATGTTCAAAAGTTTGTTAAGTTTTTATATTCAATTTCAAAGTGGAATGGATTTTAATGACCTAAATTGGATTAATTGATATAAAATTTATCTAATTAAACTTTAAAACCAATTATAAATATAATTTAACCTTATAAATAAATTAAATGAAAAAGCAATTTGGAATTAAAATTTAGTATTTTTCACTATTCATTAAAAAATAAAACCTCATAGAAAAATGCCAAAAATTCACCATAACCTAATTTTTATGTTTTTCATTCAAAAAATAAGTTTATTTTGAAATATAAAATTTATAAAAGTTTGAAATATTGGATTTAAAATAGGTTATCCATTAAAAGGCGGTAAAAGTGCATTTATAAAAATATAGGTTTTTATGCATAAAATTTGGTTTGTTCTCATCTTATGCCTATAAAATCAATTGGATGAATATAAAAAATATTTGATTGAATATATAACATATATATTTCATTAATATCATTTAATAATTGTAATTAATTTAATTTATTAATACAACACGCCTTTGAGAGCATAAAATTTTTCCTTTATATCCAATTAGTTTTTAAATTCATTTCTAATTAATTTGTAACCTATGAATTCATTTTATATTTTTATAAACTATATATCTTCATAAGTTAGTTAATTATATTCATAACTACTGATTTAATGCCTAGGTAACTTCTTATTATATTAAATAATAATATTTTAATAATACATTGTTGTTCGGTAAAATTAGGTCTTGCGTGTAACGCAAGTAATCAAAGAAATTCATTATTGTATGTGATGCAAGATAACTCAATATTGCATGCATTGTAAACTATATCATAGATTGAATTTATTTAAAATAGTAAATATATTATAAAGTCTCGGGATATTATATTTCTTTACGCACTTGGTGTCACATGTCAGACACACTACCAAATACAATGTTCTTAATTTAGAATTGCAGGGTGTTACATCAAAGTTGTATGACCTTAAACTTTCAGCACCCTTATGGTTAAAGTTATATGTCCTTGAACTTTCAACACCTTTTAGTCCCAAAACATACATGACCATAAACTATGAAAGAGAAATTGATAAAACACAATTTTATTTAATATTTTATTGATAATA
The DNA here is from genome assembly GCA_963277665.1 of Viscum album. Taxonomy (NCBI): domain Eukaryota; kingdom Viridiplantae; phylum Streptophyta; class Magnoliopsida; order Santalales; family Viscaceae; genus Viscum; species Viscum album. The sequence continues at coordinate 132,150,708 of OY728163.1, forward strand.
AATGATATAATTTCCTCACATTGTGGTAACTATGCCCATTTATGGAATATTTGGAATTAGATCGTTCATTTGAAATTTTGATGAAAATTTCAGTTTTACCCTTTAAAAATTCACTGTAGTATTTTGAACATAAATAATTTTATTTGAATTATTTGAACTTTATATTTTGTAAATGTCTTCCTAAATTAATTTTATACAACTTTCATTCAGGACATTGGAGCTAAATCATGCATTTGGTTGGTACAAATGGGCCATGAAGTCAAAGTTGGGCTGGACTCGCCAGATTGAATGTGAGTTCTGTATTTGAGCCATAACTTCTACATACGACCATTTATTGAGCCCAAATTTTTAGAGAATATCGAAAACCCAATTTCACACAAATTATACTTCTAAAAGAATATCTATTTCACGTTTTTTTAAGGTCAAATGGGCGGTTCTAGTTGGCTTAAAATATTTGGCCGAGATTCCCCATTCACACTTGAAACCACTTTGAACCTAGCCTCCCCACCAATCTATAAATTGGTGTTTTCACTCTTTTTTATGGTTGGTCAGGGAATTGGGAAGGTTTTTCCAAAATTGTGTCTCTTGGTAGCCCCTCAAAACTCTTTTAATAAGTAAGTCCTTGTGCAAATATCTCTTCTAAAAGGCTCTCCTCTCCCACCTCCTCTTTGTATTTCTTTGCTTTTATGCTTGTATCTTGAATTTTTCTTCAATTAATATTTTGTGTTTATTAATTTTAATATTATTATATTCATATTTGGTCTGGAATTCAAGAGTAGAGATGATATTGGGTTCTACCCTTTCAATCATTTGCTCATGAAAAACGTCTCCACGATAACCACACCGCCCGTGGAAGAGTAGTTTTCTTAGCGATTGGTCTATCTTCTACCCTATTCATTTAATTATTTTGAATTATTGAGATAATTCAATTAACATAATATGATCCATGAATTGATTTTTTAAATTATAAGAAACTAAGAAATCAATTGAACAATTAACACAAAAACACGTGAGGTCGAGTATTGTGTGAATTGTGAGAGCGCGATCTTAATCGGTAATACAAGACCACGCGGGATAAGTTTGTAGAGTTAAAATATAATCCCTAAACTCAATTAATCATCATATAAAGAATGGATATGTGATCTAATTAACCAATGACCATAAGCTAACCTTATAATATCAATCAAATCATGGTGTTGTGATTTCAGGTTCTGAAGCTAGCTTAGGGTTTAATTCACTTCATCTTTATGGTAAATTTAATTATAGTAGGGTTTGTGGGTTGAAAATTTAGGGGATCATAATTAAGTGGATGTTAATTTATATGATAATGATAAATAATTGAGTGGATAGGTATAGTTAGATTTATTTCTCCTTTTAAAATATTTTCTAAAAAAACATCTTCACATTGTGTCTTATTAATCAAACTTCATTTCAAAAAAATAAAAACAAAAAAAATACAATATTCTTCTAGAAAACTTCATCAAGGTTTATAATTGGTAAAAAAATCCTCAATCCTTTTTATGTAGTGTGTTTTCTTCTCTTTTATGTAATTTTCATAATACCATTAATAAGTTGTTTTAATTACTGCCTCTTTGAGAGACGACATTAGTCAGCCACTCTATTGCACCTAAGTACCCAAAAACCACACTAATCATTTGAGGGCACCCACGAAAATGAATTTCAAATTGGCATCATTTCCGAGGAGTCAAGTAATTATTTCAACTAATTAGAGGTATTTATTTTATTTTATATTTTATTCTCTTCTTCTCTTCTTTCTTCCTTCTTTACCCAATCTGATTTTTTTCTTTTTCTCTTCTTATTTTATTTTCTTCTTCTTCTTTTTGGACTATAAACTAAAATTTATCATTTTTATTATGGTGCACTTTCCTTATTTTTCTTTTTATTTTATTTATGACAAAAACTAATCCCAAATATCTCTTAGATCTTGATCCTGAGATTGAATACAACCTTAGGGCTCGAATCAGACATTCTCAGTCTATGGGAAGTTTCAACATTCAACCAGTTGGAGAATTCCCCCACTCCAAGAACATTGAAATTGGAAACACTTCTAATTAAAACTTAAAACAAGAACCAATGGATGAAAATAATGTAAATGAACTTAATAGAACCATTCAAGAATTGGATGCACCTGATATTAATTATCAACCAAATTGTATTGCATACCCAAATCTCGAATCAGATTTTGAACTGAAATTTGGGTTAATTCACCTTCTTTAAAAGTTTAATGGCTTATATGGTGAGGACCCAAAAAAATACCTTAAAGAATTTAATGTGGTTTGCTTAACCTTGAAACTAAGAAATGTATTTGAAGATCAAATCAAACTAATAGCATTCACATTCTCACTTGATGAAGCTGCAAAAGACTGGATGTATTATTTACAACCTGAAGATGTAACTTGTTGGAATGATTTAAAACATATTTTCTTGTAGAGATTTTTTCCAGCATCAAGAACCACTTCCATTCATAAGGAGATATCTGGGATCAAGCAAGCACAAGGGGAGTCAATGTATGAGTACTGGGAGCAATTCAAGAAGTTGTGTGCAAGCTGCCCACATCACCAAATCAGTGAGAAAATCCTCATCCAATACTTCTATGAAGGACTCACACCTATGGAGAGGAGCATGGTGGATGTCGCGGCTGGAGGAGTATTTGTGGACAATACACCAGTAGCTTAATGTGCATTGACTGACAAGATATCCCAAAACTCTCAACAATTTGGCGATCGAGATATACCACATGTTCGAGGAGTACATCAGGTAAGTCCTTCTTCTCTTGAAATTAATTTGATTGATACCAAGTTAGAAGAATTGAAAACTATGGTGAGACAGATTGAATTGGCTCAAAATTCATCCCAACCCCCTCTTTCAAGGCCTTGTGGCATTTTCACTGAGACAAGCCACCCAACTGACTATTGCCCCAACTACAAGAAACAGAAGATTGTGCAGTAGTGTTTCCTGGGAGACCATTTCAGCAGAAACAACAACCATATCCACAAAATAAGTTTGATTCCTTTGCTCTAACATACAATCAAGAGTGGAAGGATCAATCAGATATGAGGTATACCTCTGTACAACAACCAAGGCCCCCCTTTCAAAAAAAACTTCCAACAGCCTCTACCTTAACATTAGGGTTTCCAACAACCCCAAAGGATATTTGAAGTTCAAGCATCAAAAATTCAAAAATAAGGGACTTCTCAGCCAAAGGTATATTCTAATACTAATGATCTTTTGAAGAAAATTGTTCTTAATCAACAGAATGAGTTGAAGAGACAAGGTTCAGAGCTGAGGGAGTTGAAGACTCAAATGAGCCAGATTGCCACCACCCTCCATGAACTGGTAAGTAAGAATTTTGGAAATCTACCTTCCCAACCTACTCTAAATCCCAAAGGGGAATGTCAGTTCCATCACATTGAGAAGTGGGAAGAAAACAACTGATACATTTTCACCTATCGTTCCACCGAGATTCACCTCAACTCTAGATAAGACCCATTCAAAACCAACTGATGAGAAATCCAAGGAGAAAGATAAAGGTAAGAAAAAGATTGATGATGTTCCTCCTAAACCCCTTCCATTTCTAAACAGAGTTGTACAAACCAAGAAGATGCCTGAGGAGGTGATGAAAAAAGAGTTTTTGGACACATTCAAGCGTGTGGAGATAAACATCCCCCTTATTAAGGCCATTAAGCAAATCCCAAGGTATGCGAAATTATTAAAAGAACTTTGTACCAATCAAAGAGGGCTCAAGAGAAATGAGAGGATCAACCTTGGAAGGAATGTGTCAGTACTCATTATACCAACTCAATTAATTCCAACAAAGTGCAAGGATCCAGGGACATTCACCATCCCATACACCATAGGGGAGTTACACTTTTCTAATGCACTTTGTGATTTAGGAGATTCCATAAATGTGATGTCTCACTCTGTATTATCTTCTTTGCAGGTTGGTGAGTTGAAATCAACAAGAGTAGTGGTGCAGTTGGCAAATAGAGCTATAACATATCCAACGAGAGTCCTTGAGGATGTACTTTTTCGGGTAAGAGACATGATCTTTCTAGTAGATTTCTATGTTCTTAACATGGAGGATGATCGGGTAAGTTATCATGCCCCCATTATCTAAGGTAGACCCTTCCTCAAAACTACAAAAACAATCATAAATGTCCATGAGGGTATACTTTCCATGGAGTTTGGAGATGAAGTTGTGATATTTAATATTATGGATTCCATGAAGTACCCCTCAGAGGATCATTCTGCTTTTTTTATCTCCCATTTTGAACCAATAAGTAAAAACCCCATAGATTTTATTGTCCTATGATTAGGGAGATTTTGATTATTGGTTCTAGTTTGATGTCTAAGAGTACTTACACACCTATTTTTAATGCACAAGACTCTCTTAGATTTTATTTTGAAATGGAATCATATTCTGATTTTGATCATGTGAACTCTGATTATGACATGGTTGTTGAGTATGCTGATGTATTTAATGTTTTATTCTCTGGTTGTAATGATTTCTATTCTGATACTGATGCTCTTTGTGCACAAATTTCAGTTCCTTCGATGTCTCCATCCATACACCACTCCCCTACACTAGAACTCAATCCATTACCACCAAATCTAAAATACGCATACTTGTTAAGTGGTGAGAAATTACTTGTTATAATTCCTAACAATATCCCTTTTGAACATGAAGAAAAAAATTTGAACCTTTTGAGGGAGAATATCAGGGTAATTGGGTGAACCTTGGGTGACATATTAGGTATTAGCCCCTCCATTTTCATGTATAGGATTTTTTTAGAGGATGGGGCTAAACCGGTTAGGTAGCCACAAAGGAGACCCAATCCAACACTTTTGGAGGTTGTTAAAAAAGAGGTTGAAAAATTGCTCGAGGAAGGTATAATATATCTCATTTCATATTCCCAATGGGTGAGTCTTATTCAGTTTGTGCCTAAGAAAAGTGGTGTTGCTGTTTTTAAAAATAAGAAAGATGAGTTAGTTCCAATGAGGGTGAAAATAGTTGGTGTGTGTGTATTGATTATAGGAAACTAAATCAGTCCACTCACAAGGACCATTTCCCCCTCTCATTTATTGATCAGATGCTTGAGAGACTAGTTGGGAAAATGCACTATTGTTTCTTGGATGGATTTTTTGGATATTTTTAGGTTCCTATTGCTCTGGGGGATCAGGAGAAGACAACATTCACTTGTCCATTCAGTAAATTTTCCTACCAAAAGATGCCATTTGGACTTTGTAATTCCCCAGGTACCTTCCAAAGATGCATGGTGAGTATTTTTTTCTGATTTTATTGAGACCTACATGGAGGTATTCATGGATGATTTTATAGTATATGGGTCTTCATTTGATGATTGTATCTCTAGTTTGGGAAAGGTTTTGAATCATTGTATTGAGAAGAATCTAGTCTTAAACTTTGAAAAGTGTCATTTTATGGTAGAGCACTGAATTGTATTAGGGTGTATAGTGTCAAAACATGGGATAGAGGTTGATAGATCTAAGGTAGATATTATTTCATCCCTACCCTATCATTCATGTGTTTGTGATGTGATATCTTTTCTAGGGCATGCAGGATTTTATCGGCGCTTCATCAAAGATTTTAGTAAGATTGTTCTTCCTATGTCACAATTACTTCAAAAGGATTCTGATTTTGTGTTTGATATTTCTTGCAGTAATTCCTTTGATTAGATAAAATAGCGCCTGACCACTCCACCTATCATACAGCCTCCACAGTGGGAGCTTCCTTTTAAACTTATGTGTGACGCCTCTAACTTCACGGTTGGAGCTGTCTTATCTCAGAGAGTGGAGGGACGTTCACATGTGATTGCATATGCATCGAGGACATTGTATTCAGCCTAATAAAACTACACAACCATGGAAAAATAGTTTCTTTCCATAATATTTGATTTAGATAAATTTCATTCATACTTATTGGACTCTAAAGTAGTTGTTTTTTCTGACCATGCAGCTTTGAGGTACCTATTGAAGAAGACATATGAAAATCCTAGACTTATTTGATGGATGATCCTTCTTCAAGAATTTGATATTGAGATAAAGGATAAGAAGGGGTCAGAAAACTTAGTGGCGGACCACATGAGTAGGCTTACTCACACACTAGAGAATGACACCATGGACCAGGTACCACTTCGAGACACTTTCCCCGGTGAGCATCTTTATTCCATCTCAAGTACGCATCCTTGGTATGCTGATTTAGTTAACTACCTTTTTACCTCTAAAATACCTTCAAATTTAAAGAAACGTCAAGTCTAAAAGTTAAAGAGTGAGTCAGGATATTATGTTTGGGATGATCCATACCTTAGGTGATGTGTAGTGATCAAGTTATTAGGAGGTGTGTTCCTGATCATGAGTTTGAGTCTGTTTTGCAATTTTTTCATACCCTTGCTTATGGTGGACACTTTGGACCACAACGGACAACTAATAAAGTTTTAGACTCTGGATTGTATTGACCTAGTTTATTCCATGATGCTCATGTGTTTTGTAAGTCATGCTCACGTTGCCAACATACTGGTAATATTTCTAGGATACATGAGATGCCCCAAAAACCCATATTATTCTGTGAGATTTTTGATGTATGGGGAATCAATTTTATGGGTCTTTTTCCTAGTTTATTTGGGTTTTTATATATTTTGGTTGTCATTGATTATGTGAGAAAATTGGTGGAGGCTAAGGCCACCAGGACTGATGATTCTCATGTTGTTGTGGACTTTGTCAAAGCATAGATTTTTTGCAGGTTTGGAGTACCGAATGCCATCATCAATGACCAAGGGAAACACTTTTTCAATAATAATTTGGCTTCCCTACTTCGAAATTATGAGGTGACACACAAAACATCAACACCATACCACCCCCAAACAAATGGTCAGACTGAGGTTTCAAATAGGGAGTTAAAACAAATTTTGGAGAAAACTGTGAAGCCGAATAGGAAGGATTGGAGTATGCGCTTGGATGATGCTCTATGGGCTTATAGGACAGCATACAAGACCCCAATTGGTATGTCCCCATTTTGGATTGTTTTTGGGAAAGAGTTTCATCTCCCCATGGAAGTTGAGCATCATTATTATTGGGTTATAAAGAAATTCAACATGGATTTGGCCCAAGATGGAATCCAAAGGAAGCTACAAATTCAAGAGCTTGAGGAGATTCAATTGTCTTAATATGATAACTAAAGGCTCTAAAAGGAAATATCAAAATCAACTCATGACAAAATGATCCAGCAAATAGAATTTCAAGTTGGAGAGAAAGTCTTGCTCTATAGTTCACGACTGAAGCTGATGCCTGGTAAGTTGTGTTCCAGGTGGTTAGGTCCTTATGTTGTGACTAATGTTTTTCCTTATGGTGCAGTGGAGATCATGCAAGAGGACACTGGAAGGATCTTTACAGTCAATGGGCAACTTTTTAAGAAATACATTGAGGGACTTCCTACCGATGCAGTGGATTTCATCACACTTCATGACCCCATCACCACTTAAGAATATCAGGTTGTTCTTAACCCTTTCACTTCTTTATTCTTTGTCCTATTTAAAATTATATAGTTCATGTGCATATATCATCTCATGGTTTCACATTGAGGACAATTCAATATTTTAAGTGTGGGAGAGGGAACCTTTTAGTTTAGTAATTTTAATTGTTTTCCTATTTTTCAGTGATTTTTTAAAACAAAATTGTGTGTTTTTTCAAATTTTGTGTGTTTGTTTTTCAATTTTTTGTGTTTTTTTGAAAATTTTGAGATTAAATGATTGAATCACCATTTTAAAATTCATATCAATAAGTGAAACAATTTATCCCATGAAACCGAGCTTAAATAAATGCTGAAAATAACTTTGTTTCAAGTTCAAATCTTTAGTAATTTCATGAAAAGTACTCTAAATTTTGAGTCCCATGACACATATCGCTGTCTTTATATTTGAAATCACTTTCCTATGAGGCTTCTGAACCATTCTTTTCATATTATTTACATTTACCTCACTTCTTGAGAGAACCAAACCATGCTTTATTTAACTAGAATTTGATTTATTCCTATCAAAACTTGAGGGTTTTAGGTACTTATGTTTTAAATTATTGAGGAATTTTTTTTTGTATTTAATGACCCTATTTCAAATAATCCTTTTTATAATGTCCTAACTTGAACATTTAATCCTCTTAGCCCTTAGAATCCATGAACATCCTGTTAGGTTAGCCATATTACAAGCCAATTTTCCCTATCCAACCAACTCTTGAAGTGAAATTGTATAATCTAGTTGAACTTAAGTGTGGGGGAAGCTATCTTGTGGTGTGTGATAAAACACTATTTTGTTGAATATTTTATTGATAATAAATGAAATAATTTCCTCACATTGTGTTAAATATGTTTATTTATAAAATATTTGGGATTTGATCATTCATTTGAAAAATTGGTGAAAATTCCAGTTTTACCCTTAATAGTGCACTGTAGTATTTCGAAAATAAATATTTTTATATTTACTATTTGAATTTTAAATTTTGTAAAAGTGTTCCTAAATTAAGTTTCTACAACTTTCATTCAGGACACTAGAGCTAAAGAGTGCATTTGGATGGAGTAAAGGGGACATTAATCCAATGGTGGGCTGGACTCGGCAGAATGGACATGGGTTCTGTATTTGGGACATATATTCTTCATAAGGGCTTGGATTGAGCCCAAATTTTGAGTAAAGATTGGGGACATGATTTGGCACAAATCATCCGTCTGGAAGGCTGGTCAATTCACGCGTTTTGGAGGTCAAATTGGTGGTGAAAGTGTGAATAAAATATTTGTCCTAATTTCCACATTCACACTTGAAACCACTTGTAACCTCTCCTCCCCTCCCCTCTATAAATTGGAGTTTTTCTCATTTGTATGGGGTTGGGACGTGATTTGGGAATTTTAGTGCAGAGGAAAAGTATATCCACTCCAATTCTCCAACCATTTCAATAAGGGTAGCTCTTGAAGCAAGGATCCCTTCAACGAAGCCTTCTTCTCCTCCTTCATGTTGTAATGATTTTGTTTGTGTAATAAACTTCTTTGTTATTCTTTTATTTATTCTCTTTTCTTATGTTTTGTTTAAATTTCTTATTCTCTTAATCTTCCTCTTTGGGCTGGAATTATTGAGTAGAAGCGTTATTGGGTTATACCCATTATAAACCTTTGCACATGCAAAATGCTTCTACGATGATTACGCCACCCATGGAAGAGTAGTCTTTTAGTAATCGATCTATATTCTATCCTTATTCATTTAATTATTTTGAATAAATGAGCTACTATAATTTACATAATATGATCCATTAATTGTGTTTTTAAATTACAAGAAACTAAGCAAACAATTGAACAATTAACACAAAAACACGCGAGGTCGGGATTTTGTGTAAATTGTGAGAGCGTAATCTTAATTGGTAATACAAGACCACACGGGATAAATTTGTAGAGTTCAAATATAATCCCTAAACACAATTCATCCTCATTTCCAAAATGGATATGTTCTCTAATTAACCACTGACCATAAGCTATCCTTAGAACAACAATCAAAGCAGGGTGTTGCGATTGCGTGTTCTGAAGCTAGCTTAGGGTTTAAGTAATTTCATCTTTGTGGTTAAGTTAACTCTCGTAGGGTTCGAGGGATAATAAATTAGGGGATCATAATTAAGTGGATATTGATTTAAATGATAATAATTAATAAGTGAATGAAGAGGTAGAGTTAGATCGATTACACCTTTTAAAATAGATTTCTAAAAAAACATCTTCTTGTTGTGTCATTTTAATCGAAATTCATTTCAAAACTAAAAACAAAAAAAATATACAATCTTCTTCCAGAAAACTTCTTATAGATTCATAAACTATAAAAAAACCCAATCCTTTAAAGTAGTTTTTTTTTATTTTATTCTCTTTTATTTTATTTTTAGAATACCTTTAATAAGTTGTTAAATTCACTTCCTCCTTTGAGAGACGACCTTGGTCAGCCACTCTGCTACACCTAAGTACCCCAAAATTACATTAATCATTTGAGGGCACCCACGATAGTGCTCTTTCAAATTTGCGCCATTTCTAGGGAGGAAAGTAATTATTTCAACCAATTAGAGGTATTTATTTTATTTTACATTTTATTCTCTTCCTCTCTTCTTTCTTCCTTCTTTACCCAATCTGATTTTTCTTCTTCTTTTATTTTCTTCTACTTCTTTTTGGACCATCAACTCAAACTTATCATTTTTATTTTACTATGGTCCACTTTCTTTCTTTTCATTTTTATTTGATTTATGACATGAACTAATCCCAAAGATCTCTTTGATCTTGACCCTGAGATTGAACGCAGCCTTAGGGCACGAATCAGACATTCTCAATCTACGGGAAGTTTCAATATTCAACCAGTTGGTGAATTCCTCTCTTCTGGAAACATTGAAATTGGAATCAATTCAAATTCAAGAATAAAAGAGGAACCAATGGCTGGAAATAATGGAAATGAACTTAATAGAACCATTTGAGAATTGGCTGCACCAGATATTAACTATCAACCAAATTGTATTGCATACCCAAATCTCGAATCGGACTTTGAATTGAAATCTGGATTAATTCACCTTCTTCCAAAGTTTCATGGCTTATATGGTGAGGATCACAACAAACACCTTAAGGAATTTAATGTGGTTTTCTCAACTTTAAAACCAATAAATGTTTCTGAAGATCAAATTAAATTAAGATCATTCTCATTCTCGCTTGATGGAGCTGCAAAAGATTGGATGTATTATTTGCAACCTGAAGATGTAACATGTTGGAATGATTTGAAACGTCTTTTCTTGCAAAGATTTTTTCCATCATCAAGGACAACATCCATTCGAAAGGAGATATCAAGGATCAAGCAAGCCCAAGGGGAGTCAATGTATGAGTACTGGGAGCGATTCAAGAAGTTGTGTGCAAGCTGCCCACATCACCAAATCAGTGAGCAATTAATCATCCAGTACTTCTATGAAGGACTCACACCTATGGATAGAAGCATGGTAGATGCTGTGGCTAGAGAAGCATTGGTGGAAAAGACACCAGTAGCTGCACATGCATTGATCGACAAGATGGCCCAAAACTCCCAACAATTTGGTGATAGATGTACACCACATGTCAGGAGAGTGCATCAGGTAAGTCCTTCTTCTCTTGAAATCCATTTGATTGATACTAAGTTAGAATAATTGACCACTATGGTGAGGAAAATTTCTTTGGCACAAAAGACATATCTACCCCCTCCTTCAAGGCCTTGTGGTATTTGCACTGAGACAAGCCACCCAACTGACTGTTGCCCACAACTCCAAGAAATAGAAGATTGTGTAGCAGTGTTCCCTGGGAGACCATATCAGCAGCAACAACAACAACCATATCCCCAAAATAAGTTTGATCAAGCATACAACCAAGGGTGTAAAGATCATTCGGACATGAGGTATGGCTCTGGACAACAACAAAGGCCCCCTTTTCAACCAAACTTCCAGCAGCCTCCACCTTACCAACAGGGTTTCCAATAACCCCAAAGGAGATTTGAAGCTCAAACATCAACAAGTCAGCAACAAGGGAATCCCCCACCCAAGGTAGACTCTAACACTGATGATCTTTTGAAACAAATTGTTCTTAATCAACAGAATGAGTTGAAGAGTCAAGGTTCGGAGTTGAGGGAGTTAAAGACTCAAATGAGCCAGATTGCCACCGCCCTCCATGAACTTGTAAGTAAGAATTCCGGAAATCTACCTTCCCAGCACACTCCAAATCCAAAGGGTAATGTTAGTGCCATCACATTGAGAAGTGGGAAGCAAATGAACGATACATTTGTACTTACCATTCCATCGGGATTCACCTCAACTCCAGAGAATCCGCATTCCATACCAACTGATGAGCAATCCAAGGAGAAAGATAAAGGTAAGAAAAAGATTGATGATGTTCCTCCTAAACCCCTTCCTTTTCCAAACAGGGTTTTTCAAACCAAGAAGATGGCTGAAGAAGCAATGAAAAAGGAGGTTTTGGACACATTCAAGCATGTGGAGATCAACATTCCTCTACTTGAATCAATTAAGCAAATCCCAAGGTATGCCAAATTCTTAAAAGAACTCTGCACCAATAGAAGAGGGCTCAAGGGAAATGAGAGGATAAACCTTGGAAGGAATGTCTCGGCACTCATTACACCAACTCTAGCAATGCAAACAAAGTGCAAGGATCCCGGGACATTCACCATCCCATGTACCATATGGGAGTTACACTTATCTGATGCTCTTTGTGATTTAGGAGCTTCAATAAATGTGATGCCTCACTCTGTATTCTCTTCCTTGCAGTTTGGTGAGTTGAATCCAACAAGAGTAGTGGTGCAATTGGAAAATAGAGCTACAGCATATCCAGCGGGATTTCTTGAGGATGTACTTGTCCAGGTAAGAGACATGATCTTTCCAGCAGATTTCTACGTGCTTAACATGGAGTATGATCAGGTAAGTTCTCATGCCCCCATTATCTTAGGTAGGCCCTTCCTCAAAACTGCAAAAACTATCATAAATGTAAATGAGGGTACACTTTCCATGGAGTTTGGAGATGAAGTTGTGGTATTTAATGTCATGGAATCCATGAAGTACCCCTTAGAGGACCATTCTGCTTTTGTTATCTCCCATTTTGAACCACCAAGTAAAAACACCATAGAATTGGATTGTCCTATGCTTAGGGAGATTATGAGTATTGGTTCTAGTTTGATGTCTAAGAGTACTTCCACACCCGTTTCTAAGGAACAAGACTCTCTAAGATTTGATTTTGAAATGGAATCATATTCTGATTTTGATCATGTGAACTCTAATTATGACATGGTTGTTGAGTACGCTGATGGATTTGATGCATTATTTTCTAATTGTGATGATTTTTATTCTGATACTGATGTTCATTGTGCAGATATGTCTGTTGCATCAATTTCTCCATCTATACATCACCCCCCTACATTGGAACTCAAGCCATTGCCCCCAAATATTAAATATGCATGCCTGCTGAGTGGTGATAGATTACCTATTATCATTGCTAACAATCTCTCTTTTGAACATGAAGAAAAACTTTCACTACTAAAAATAAGACAATTAGCGACCGCCATTGGCGGTCGCTAAAGGTCTTTAGCGGCCGCGCAGCGACCGCCATTGGCGGTCGCTGTTGCCCCGTCGCTAGAGGGCTTTAGCGACCGCCAATGGCGGTCGCTATAGAAGGCCGTCAGATCGGCCTTCAGCGACCGCTTGGCGGTCGCTGAAGGCCCCCTTCCGGGCACCCTATAGCGACCGCCAATGGCGGTCGCTATAGTGGGCCGGCATGGCACCCTATAGCGACCGCCTATGGCGGTCGCTATTCAAAAAAAAAAAAATTTTTAAAAAAAATTTTATTGAATTCAATATAAATATATATATATATTTATGTAAAAATATTCATATATATACTATTAAATACAATATTTTAAATATATATATATATATATATATATATATTATATATTTGAAATGTTTTAATACATATTTAATACATATATAATATCAAATCATTGTGTTATAATAATTTAAATATTCTCTATATAATATATTTTAAATATTATATATATATAATATATTTTAAATATTATATATATATAATATATTTCAGGTCGTTCGGAGCACGTTTGCTCCGAATCGGACCGCCGCACGCCGTTTTGTTTCCGGCCGCCGCGGTCACACGGCACCTCCGAATGAGGTTCCGTCTGGCCGACCATTTCACAATTCACGCCCCGGATGTTGTCGTCCGGTTTCGTGGCATTCGGAGGTCGTTCGGGTGGTTTTGACCCCCCAACGCGCCCTTTCAGCGCGCGCCGCGCTGCTGAATACGGCACAATCGGACGTGCCGCGCGAACCGCACGTCCGATGGACGTGCGGCCTCCTCCTGCATCTCAGGAATAATATTTCTATCGTTCCCGTGCGGTTTCAGGTCGTTCGGAGCACGTTTGCTCCGAATCGGACCGCCGCACGCCGTTTTGGTGTTTAATGGCGCCGGAAACGCGTTTCCGGCCGCCGCGGTCACACGGCACCTCCGAATGAGGTGCCGTCTGGCCGACCATTTCACAATTCACGCCCCGGATGTTGTCGTACGGTTTCGTGGCCTTCGGAGGTCGTTCGGGTGGTTTTGACCCCCCAACGCGCCATTTCAGCGCGCGCCGCGCTGCTGAAAACGGCACAATCGGACGTGCCGCGCGAACCGCACGTCCGATGGACGTGCGGCCTCCTCCTGCATCTCAGGAATAATATTTCTATCGTTCCCGTGCGGTTTCAGGTCGTTCGGAACACGTTTGCTCCGAATCGGACCGCCGCACGCCGTTTTGGTGTTTAATGGCGCCGGAAACGCGTTTCCGGCCGACACGGTCACACGGCACCTCCGAATGAGGTGCCGTCTGGCCGACCATTTCACAATTCACGCCCCGGATGTTGTCGTACGGTTTCGTGGCATTCGGAGGTCGTTCGGGTGGTTTTGACCCCCCAACGCGCCATTTCAGCGCGCGCCGCGCTGCTGAAAACGGCACAATCGGACGTGCCGCGCGAACCGCACGTCCGATGGACGTGCGGCCTCCTCCTGCATCTCAGGAATAATATTTCTATCGTTCCCGTGCGGTTTCAGGTCGTTCGGAACACGTTTGCTCCGAATCGGACCGCCGCACGCCGTTTTGGTGTTTAATGGCGCCGGAAACGCGTTTCCGGCCGCCGCGGTCACACGGCACCTCCGAATGAGGTGCCGTCTGGCCGACCATTTCACAATTCACGCCCCGGATGTTGTCGTACGGTTTCGTGGCATTCGGAGGTCGTTCGGGTGGTTTTGACCCCCCAACGCGCCATTTCAGCGCGCGCCGCGCTGCTGAAAACGGCACAATCGGACGTGCCGCGTGAACCGCACGTCCGATGGACGTGCGGCCTCCTCCTGCATCTCAGGAATAATATTTCTATCGTTCCCGTGCGGTTTCAGGTCGTTCGGAGCACGTTTGCTCCGAATCGGACCGCCGCACGCCGTTTTGGTGTTTAATGGCGCCGGAAACGCGTTTCCGGCCGCCGCGGTCACACGGCACCTCCGAATGAGGTGCCGTCTGGCCGACCATTTCACAATTCACGCACCGGATGTTTTCGTACGGTTTCGTGGCATTCGGAGGTCGTTCGGGTGGTTTTGACCCCCCAACGCGCCATTTCAGCGCGCGCCGCGCTGCTGAAAACGGCACAATCGAACGTGCCGCGCGAACCGCACGTCCGATGGACGTGCGGCCTCCTCCTGCATCTCAGGAATAATATTTCTATCGTTCCCGTGCGGTTTCAGGTCGTTCGGAGCACGTTTGCTCCGAATCGGACCGCCGCACGCCGTTTTGGTGTTTAATGGCGCCGGAAACGCGTTTCCGGCCGCCGCGGTCACACGGCACCTCCGAATGAGGTGCCGTCTGGCCGACCATTTCACAATTCACGCACCGGATGTTGTCGTGCGGTTTCAGGTCGTTCGGAGGTCGTTCGGGTGGTTTTGACCCCCCAACGCGCCATTTCAGCGCGCGCCGCGCTGCTGAAAACGGCACAATCGGACGTGCCGCGCGAACCGCACGTCCGATGGACGTGCGGCCTCCTCCTGCATCTCAGGAATAATATTTCTATCGTTCCCGTGCGGTTTCAGGTCGTTCGGAGCACGTTTGCTCCGAACGGGACCGCCGCACGCCGTTTTGGTGTTTAATGGCGCCGGAAACGCGTTTCCGGCCGCCGCGGTCACACGGCACCTCCGAATGAGGTGCCGTCTGGCCGACCATTTCACAATTCACGCACCGGATGTTTTCGTACGGTTTCGTGGCATTCGGAGGTCGTTCGGGTGGTTTTGACCCCCCAACGCGCCATTTCAGCGCGCGCCGCGCTGCTGAAAACGGCACAATCGGACGTGCCGCGCGAACCGCACGTCCGATGGACGTGCGGCCTCCTCCTGCATCTCAGGAATAATATTTCTATCGTTCCCGTGCGGTTTCAGGTCGTTCGGAGCACGTTTGCTCCGAATCGGACCGCCGCACGCCGTTTTGGTGTTTAATGGCGCCGGAAACGCGTTTCCGGCCGCCGCGGTCACACAGCACCTCCGAATGAGGTGCCGTCTGGCCGACCATTTCACAATTCACGCCCCGGATGTTGTCGTACGGTTTCGTGGCATTCGGAGGTCGTTCGGGTGGTTTTGACCCCCCAACGCGCCATTTCAGCGCGCGCCGCGCTGCTGAAAACGGCACAATCGGACGTGCCGCGCGAACCGCACGTCCGATGGACGTGCGGCCTCCTCCTGCATCTCAGGAATAATATTTCTATCGTTCCCGTGCGGTTTCAGGTCGTTCGGAACACGTTTGCTCCGAATCGGACCGCCGCACGCCGTTTTGGTGTTTAATGGCGCCGGAAACGCGTTTCCGGCCGCCACGGTCACACGGCACCTCCGAATGAGGTGCCGTCTAGCCGACCATTTCACAATTCACGCACCGGATGTTGTCGTACGGTTTCGTGGCATTCGGAGGTCGTTCGGGTGGTTTTGACCCCCCAACGCGCCATTTCAGCGCGCGCCGCGCTGCTGAAAACGGCACAATCGGACGTGCCGCGCGAACCGCACGTCCGATGGACGTGCGGCCTCCTCCTGCATCTCAGGAATAATATTTCTATCGTTCCCGTGCGGTTTCAGGTCGTTCGGAGCACGTTTGCTCCGAATCGGACCGCCGCACGCCGTTTTGGTGTTTAATGGCGCCGGAAACGCGTTTCCGGCCGCCGCGGTCACACGGCACCTCCGAATGAGGTTCCGTCTGGCCGACCATTTCACAATTCACGCCCCGGATGTTGTCGTACGGTTTCGTGGCATTCGGAGGTCGTTCGGGTGGTTTTGACCCCCCAACGCGCCATTTCAGCGCGCGCCGCGCTGCTGAAAACGGCACAATCGGACGTGCCGCGCGAACCGCACGTCCGATGGACGTGCGGCCTCCTCCTGCATCTCAGGAATAATATTTCTATCGTTCCCGTGCGGTTTCAGGTCGTTCGGAGCACGTTTGCTCCGAACGGGACCGCCGCACGCCGTTTTGGTGTTTAATGGCGCCGGAAACGCGTTTCCGGCCGCCGCGGTCACACGGCACCTCCGAATGAGGTGCCGTCTGGCCGACCATTTCACAATTCACGCACCGGATGTTGTCGTACGGTTTCGTGGCAAAGCGTAAGTACAATTCGGTCCTGCAAACTTTTTAAATCACTCATTCGTTGATTTCTTAAACAAAGCTGTCTAAAAAAATTACTCATCTCAATCAAGGGCTGAACAAAATTGGGGGATAAACAATCACAAATTGCGATTGGAATCAACTGCTGAAGTAATATGTGATTGTCATGACTTTTCAACCCTTGCAATGTCTTGCTCGTCAGATTCACACACTTTGAAATATTAGAAGAGTAACCATCAGGCACCTTGACCATCTTCAAAATGGAAAGAAATGTCTTTTTCTCCTCTGTAGTCATCGAATACTGTGCAGCAGGCATATATGCCTTGTTTCCCTCAGCTAACTGTAAATGCAACTGTTTCCTTAAACCCATTTCTTCCAAATCACGGCGTGCATTAACATGGTCCTTTGACTTTCCACTGACACCTAAAATGGTCCACAATATGTTATCACAAACATTTTTTTCAATGTGCATGACATCCAAATTATGCCTCAACATGTTAGTTTTCCAAAACGGAAGACTATAAAAAATACTTTTCTTTTTCCAATTGTGACTGCGCTGCCTACCCGCAGCACGAATATTACGTACTGGAGGAGCCACCAAATCCTGAATTTCATATACCGTGCGAATGTTTTCTTCCTCAATCTGCGATAACATTTCGACTCCTGTCATGATCTTTGGTGCTGGGCTGAACTCTCTAGAACCATCAAATGCCACTCTGTCCTTTCTGAACCTGTGCTGGGGAGGGAGAAAACGCCTGTGACCCATGTACGCCCATTTTTTGGAATGTTTAAGCCATACAGATTTTTTACTTTTATTGCAACAAGGGCAAGCAAATTCCCCTTTCGTACTCCAGCCTGATAAATTTGCATAAGCTGGGAAGTCATTGATTGTCCACAATAAAGCTGCATGCAGTTTGAACATTTCATTCGTTTCGCAGTCATAAGTCATCACACCATCGCCCCAAAATTCATTCAACTCATCAATCAATGGCTGAAGGTAAACATCAATCTTATCCCCCGGACTTTTAGGTCCATCAATAAGAGTGGAAAGTAATATAAATTGTTGCTTCATACAAAGCCACGGAGGAAGATTATATGGAACCAACACCACGGGCCATGTGCTATGAGTTGCACCAACCATAGACTTGAATGGATTGAAACCATCTGCTGCCAATCCCAATCGGACATTACGAACATCTTTAGCAAAGTCGGGATGTCTCTTATCAAAATCCTTCCATGCATGAGAGTCTGCCGGGTGGGTTAACATGTCACTTTCATGAACTCTTTCTGCATGCCATCTCATTAAATTAGAAACTTTAGATGACATAAAAAATCTTTTCAACCTCGGTTTAAGGGGAAAGTAACGCATTTGCTTTACGGCAATCGGTTTCCCCTGTATCGCAATCTGACTTTGATGAGTCTTATTTCCCCTGTTCTCTTTCCACCTGGAAGCGCCACAAACCGTACAAATATCCAAATGAGCAGTTTCATTTCTAAACAACATACAGTTGTTTGCACATGCATCTATAGTCTCATATGTAAAACCTAAGTTCTCTGTCAACTTACGAGCATAGTAATACGACTCAGGAATCTTAGCGTCGACAGGAAGAACTTTTTTCAATAAAACCAAAAGCATGTCGAATGATGTGTCTGACCAATTATTCAAAGTCTTCAAATGCAACAACTCCACGATAAACGACAGTTTATTGTAAGAAGTACATCCAGGATATAATTCTGTTTTCGCATCATCAAGTACTTCATAAAACCTCCTCGAATCACGATCTGCACCAGAGCGAAGATTTATCTCACCGGTCTCAAGATTCTGGATGTCAATGCCTTCAGGATCAAACCCACGTACCATTTCAGTAAGCATTTCATGCATTGGATCAGTCATCCTTGCATCAACATCCATCTGAGCTGCATCTGTATTTTGACAACGAACATATTCTTCTCCATGACGAGTCCAACTCTTATAATTTTTCAGAAATCCATTAAAGAAAAGGTGCTCCCTCACAGTATCTTGTGTGAATTGATATCTGTTAGCACATTTTCTACATGGACAACTAATATAGTCACTTTCAAATCCTCTCGTGAACTCAATAAACTGCATAATGCCATTGAAATATTCTCTAGACGTTCGATTTGGAAGATCAATCCAACTCTTATCCATAATAATATCTGTATAACAAACATTTACACAATACTTATTAAATTTACATTTTTCAAATCAACTATATTCAAAATAAATATTAACCATTTTATGAACCATTGATAAAATAATAATGTAACTGAAAGCTCATGTTACCTGATTGAGCTACAAACCTGAAAGGGAGGGGAGCCGAAGGCTGTGCTGCGAGGGAGAGGAGGCAGCGAAGGGGAGCCGGAGCCAAAGGCGGTGCGGCAAGGGAGGGGACGGGCGGCGGCGGCGGCGGGGAGCTGGAGGAGAGGAGGCGGTGAGGGGACGGGGGACGCGCAGCGAGGGGGGGGTGTCCGGGGTCGGAGGGGGCCTTCCGAGGTGCGGGGAGGGGTGTCTGGGGTGTCGGGGGCCTGTCAGGGGTGCGGGCAGGGGTGTTCGGGGTGCGGGGGTGTCCGGGGTGCGGGGGAGGGGGGGCTGTCTGGGGTGCAGGGGGGCTGTCGGGGGTGCGGGGTGGGGTGTCCGGGGTGCGGGGGGCCTGTCCGGGGTGCGGGGGGGCTGTCCGGGTTCGGAGGGGGGGTGTCCGAGTGCGGGGGGGGGGGGGGGGGCTGTCCGGGGTGCGGGGGGGCTGTCCGGGTTCGGAGGGGGGTGTCCGAGTGCAGGGGGGGGCTGTCCGGGGTGCGGGGAGGCGTCCGGGGTGCGGGGGGCGGTCCGGAGTGCGCGGGGGGGTGCTGTCCGGGGTGCGGGGAGGCGTCCGGGGTGCGGGGGGCGGTCCGGAGTGCGCGGGGGGGTGCTGTCCGGGGTGCGGGGAGGCGTCCGGGGTGCGGGGGGCGGTCCGGAGTGCGCGGGGGGGTGCTGTCCGCGGTGCGGGGAGGCGTCCGGGGTGCGGGGGGCGGTCCGGAGTGCGCGCCGGGGGCTGTCCGGGGTGCGGGTGTCGTCCGGGGTGGGGGGGAGGGCCGAGAGGCCGGAGGGCGGCGGCCGGAGGGCGGCGGCCGGAGGCCGGAGGGCGGCGGCCGGAGGCCCGAGGGCGGCGGCCGGAGGCCCGAGGGCGGAGGGCGGCGGCCGGAGGGCGGATGGCAGGCGGCGGGGGAGGCCAGGCGGCCGGGGAGGGCGGGCGGCGGGGGAGGGCGGGCGGCGGGGGAGGCCGGGCGGCGGGGGAGGCCGGGCGGCGGGGGAGGCCGGGCGGCGGGGGAGGCCGGGCGGCGGGGGAGGCCGGGCGGCGGGGGAGGCCGGGCGGCGGGGGAGGGGAGGGCGGCGCGAGGGAGGGCGGCGAGGGAGGGTTAGGGCGAGGGATCGAGGGAGAGGAGAGTGCGCGGGGGGGGGGGGGGGGGGGGGGCGCAGAAACCCCCCGAAATTTTTTATTCAGCTTAGCGACCGCCATTGGCGGTCGCTAATGCTGACCTATAGCGACCGCCAATGGCGGTCGCCCGAGTCTGGGGGGCTCCAATGCCCCCTTTTCTAGTAGTGTTTTGAATCTTTTGAGAGATAACATTAGGGCAATTGGTTGGACATTGGCAGACATATCAGGTATTAGCCCATCCATTTTCATGCATAGGATTCTCTTGGAATATGGGGCTAAACCGGTGAGGCAACCACAAAGGAGAATCAATCCAACCCTTCTGGAGGTTGTTAAAAAAGAGGTTGAAAAATTGCTCAAGGCAGGTATAATTTACCCTATTTCTGACTCAGAATGGGTTAGCCCTATCCAGGTTGTACCTAAGAAAACTGGTGTTACTGTTGTTAAAAATGAGAAAGATGAATTAGTTCCAATGAGGGTACAAAACAGTTGGCGTGTGTGTATTGATTATAGGAAACTAAATCATTCCACTCGCAAAGACCATTTCCCCCTCCCATTTATTGATCAGATGCTTGAGAGACTAGCTGGGAAGACACACTATTGTTTCTTGGATGGATTTTCTGGATATTTTCAGGTTCTCATTGCAGCAGAGGACCAGGAGAAGACGACATTCACCTGCCCATTTGGTACCTTTGCTTACCGAAGGATGCCATTTGGACTTTGCAATGCCCCAGGTACCTTCCAGAGATACATGGTGAGTATTTTCTCAGATTTCATTGAGACCTGCATGGAGGTATTTATGGATGATTTTACAGTTTATGGGTCCTCATTTGATGAATGTCTCTCTAGTTTGGGTGATGTGTTGCATCGTTGTATTGAGAATAATCTGGTCTTAAATTTTGAAAAATGTCATTTCATGGTCGAAAAGGGAATTGTATTAGGTCATATAGTATCACAACATGGAATTGAAGTTGATAAATCTAAGGTAGACATTATTTCATCCCTCCCATATCCTACATGTGTGTGTGATGTTCGATCATTCCTTGGACATGCTAGATTTTATCGACGCTTCATCAGAGATTTTAGTAAGATCGCTCTACCCTTATCTCGATTTCTTCAAAAAGATATTGACTTCAATTTTGATGATTCATGCAGGGTATCATTTGATGAGCTGAAGAAGTGTCTGACCACTCCACCAATCATACATCCCCCGCGGTGGGACCTTCCTTTTGAGCTTATGTGTGACGCCTCCAACTTCGCGGTTGGAGCTGTCTTATCTCAGAGGGTGGAAGGACGTTCACATGTGATTGCCTATGCATCAAGGACATTGGATTCATCCCAATCAAACTACACTACCACAGAAAAGGAGTTTCTTTCCGTCATATTTGCTTTAGATAAATCCCGTTCATATTTATTGGGCTCTAAAGTAGTTGTTTTTTTCTGACCATGCAGCTTTGAGGTACCTCCTAAAGAAGCCAGATGCAAAGCCCAGGCTGATTCGATGGATGCTCCTTCTTCAGGAATTTGATATTGAGATAAAGGACAAGAAGGGTTCAGAGAATTTGGTGGCAGACCACATGAGTAGGCTTACTCACACACTAGAGGATGACACCTTGGACCAGGTACCACTTCGAGACAC
This sequence comes from Viscum album, assembly GCA_963277665.1. NCBI lineage: Eukaryota > Viridiplantae > Streptophyta > Magnoliopsida > Santalales > Viscaceae > Viscum > Viscum album. The sequence goes on from OY728163.1 coordinate 132,173,009, forward strand.
TTTCCCCGATGAGCATATTTATTCCATCTCAGGTACACATCCTTGGTATTCTGATTTAGTTAACTACCTTGTTGCCTCTGAAATCCCTGCAAATTTAAAGAAACATCAAGTCCAAAAATTAAAAAGTGAGTCTAGGTTTTATTTGTGGGATGATCCTTACCTCTGGCGCATGTGTAGTGACCAAGTCATTAGGAGGTGTGTTCCTGATCATGAGTTTGAGTCTGTTTTGCATTTCTGTCATACACTTGCTTGTGGTGGAAACTTTGGACCCCAAAGGACAGCTAGGAAGGTTTTGGACTCTGGATTATATTGTCCTAGATTGTTCCATGATGCCCATGTGTTTTGTAAGTCATGCTCTCGTTGCCAACACACTGGCAATATTTCTAGGAGACATGAGATGCCCCAACAACCCATACTATTCTGTGATATTTTTTATGTATGGGGCATTGATTTTATGGGTCATTTTCCTGGTTCATTTGGATTTTTGTATATTTTGGTTGCTGTTGATTATGTGAGTAAATGGGTGGAGTCCAAGACCACCAGGACTGACGATTCTCATGTTGTGGTGGATTTTGTCAAGGCTCAAATTTTCTGCAGGTTTGGAGTACCAAAGGCTATCATCAGTGACCAAGGTACACACTTTTACAATAGGAATTTTGCTTCCCTCCTTCGAAAGTATGGGGTGACACACAAAACATCAACACCATACCACCCCCAAACAAATGGCCAGGATGAGGTTTTAAATCCTGAGTTGAAACAAATATTAGAGAAAACAGTGCAGCCAAATAGGAAGGATTGGAGCAAGCGCTTGGATGATGCATTGTGGGCTTATAGGACAGCATACAAGACACCCATTGGTATGTCCCCATTTAGGATTGTTTTTGGGAAAGCATGTCATCTCCCAGTGGAAGTCGAGCATCGGGCATATTGGGCTATAAAGAAATGCAATATGGATTTGGCCCAAGCTGGAATTCAAAGGAAGTTGCAAATTCAAGAGCTTGAGGAGATTCGACTATCATCATATGAGAACTCAAGGCTCTACAAGGAAAGATAAATAGCAACTCATGACAAAACTATCCAACAAAGGGAGTTTCATGTTGGATAAAAAGTCCTTCTCTATAGTTCACGACTCAAGCTGATGCCTGGTAAGTTGCGTTCCAGATGGTTAGGTCCTTATATTGTGTCTAATGTTTTTCCTTATGGTGCAGTGGGGATCACACAAGAGGACACCGGAAGGATCTTTATAGTCAATGGGAAATGTTTGAAGAGATACATCGAGGGACTTCCTACTGATGTAGTGGATTTTATCACACTGCATGACCCCATCATCACTTGAGCACATCAGGCTGTTCCTAACCCTTTCACTTTTATATTATTTTTCCTATTTAAAAATTATGCATTTCATGTGCATATATCATCTCATGGGTTCACATTGAGGAAAATGAAATATTTTAAGTGTGGGGGAGGTAACCTTTTAGTTTAGTAATTTAAATTGTTTTCCTATTTAAAAAAAACCAAAAAAATGTGTATTTTTCAAATTTTGTGTGTTTATTTATCAATTTTCTTTGTGTTTTTGAAATTTTTGAGCTGAAATGATTCTCATCACAATTTTGAAATGCATATCAATGAGTGAAACGATTTATCCCTTGAAATTAAGCTTAAATGAATGTTGAAATGACTTTGTTTCAAGTTCAAATATTTAGTAATTTCATGAAAAGTACACTGAATTTTAAATCCCATGCCACATCTCACTATCTTTATATTTGAAATCACTTTCCTGTGAGGCTTCTAAACCATTATTCTTTAAATTCACCTCAATTCTTGAGAGAACCAAACCATTCTTGATTTAACCAGAATTTGATCTATTCCTGTCAAAACTTGAGGGTTTGAGGTACTTATGTTTAAATGATTGAGGCATTTGTTTGGTATTAAAGCCCCTATTTTAAAGAATCCTTTTTTATAATGGCCTACCTTGAATATTTAATCCTTGTATCCCTTAGAAGCCATGCACATCCTGTTAGGTTAGCCACATTACAAGCCAATTTTCCCTATCCAACCAACTCTTGAAGTGAAATTGCATAATCTAGTTGAGCTAAAGTGTGGGGGAATCTATCTTGTGTTGTGCCACTACATTCTATGATACTTTGGGTGGAAAATTAAATTCTGAAGAGATGTGTTTGCTGCTGAATAAATTCATTATATTGAAAGTTGTGCCTTTTCTGGAGCTTTCATGACAAGTGAAGTTGTGCCTTTTCTAGAGCTTCTAATTGGGGTGGAAAGTTGTGCCCATCTGGAGCTTTCAAGAAAATCATGTTTGAGAAGATTGAAATTTTTGATGTTGAAATGATGAATGGTGTAAAACTTTCATGAATTTTCATGATGATGGAGCTGAATTGATACTATGGGGATTGAGGATAAGACCATATTTAATTGAAAATTAGATTAATGCAATTTTTCTTCAAAAAAAGAGTCAAGTCCTCCTCATTCAGCCTCAGAGTTTTTCACATCTAAATACTACCAACCGAAAGCCACAGAACAACCCTGAAAAGTCCTCATGATAAACATATGTCATTGACTCACATCGGGTAGCGATGTAGGAATCTATCAAGCCTATGGTGACCCTTGTATGAGTTTGGATGAGAAAGACATTGCAAAAAAATTGATATTTGAGTGATGAGAGAAAATTCAAGCGAGGTAAGTGTTTTGTGCATGGGAGGATAAATAAAGTGGAAATATATTGAATGATATAAATGAAGAACTTGAAATAATGGTTTTTTATGAGGTATGATATCTTTTGTTTCTTGGTGTGTAATTGTTTGATCTCAAAGATATGTGTTTTAAAATTGGTTTTGATTTGATATTGATGTTTACTTGATATGAGATTTTGCTCAGGAGTGCAAAAGGGTAAGTGTGGGGGAGTTGATAAAACACTATTTTGTTGAATATTTTATTGATAATAAATGAAATAACTTCCTCACATTGTGTTAAATATGTTTATTTATAAAATATTTGGGATTTGATCATTCATTTGAAAATTTGGTGAAAATTCCAGTTTTACCCTTAATAGTTCACTGTAGTATTTCGAAGATAAATATTTTTATATTTATTATTTGAATTTGAAATTTTGTAACAGTGTTCCTAACTTAATGTTATACAACTTTCATTCAGGACACTGGAGCTAAAGAATGCATTTGGATGGATTAAAGGGTCCATTAATCCAATGGTGGGCTGGACTCGGCAGAATGGACATGGGTTCTGTATTTAGGTCATATATTCTTTATAAGGGCTTTGATTGAGCCCAAACTTTGAGAAAATCTCGGGGACATGATTTTTCACAAATCATCCTTCTGGAAGGCCGGTCAATTCACGTGTTTTGGAGGTCAAATTGGCGGTGCAAGTGGGAATAAAATATTTGGCCGAATTTCCACATTCACACTTGAAACCACTTGTAACCTCTCCTCCCCTCCCTTCTATAAATTGGAGTTTTTCTCATTTGGAGGGGGTTGGGACGTGCTTTGGGAAGTTGAGGGAAGAGTAGAAGTTGATACACTTCAATTCTCCAACCATTTCAATAAGGGTATCTCTTGAAGCAAGGATCCCTTCGACGAAGCCTTCTTCTCCTCCTTCATGTTGTAATGATTTTGTTTGTGTAATAAACTTCTTTGTTCTTCTTTTATTTCTTATCTTTTATTCTGTTTTGTTTAAATTTATTCTTCTCTTAATATTACTCTTTGGTATGGAATTCTTTAGTAGAAGCGTTATTGGGTTATACCCATTATAAACCTTTGCACATGCAAAACGCTTCTACAATGATTATGCCACCCATGGAAGAGTAGTCTTTTAGTAATCGATCTATCTTCTATCCTTCTTCATTTAATTATTTTGAATAAATGAGCTACTGTAATTCACATAATATGATCCATGAATTGTGTTTTTAAATTACAAGAAACTAAGCAAGCAATTGAATAATTAACACAAAAACACGCGAGGTCGGGATTTTGTGTAAATTGTGAGAGCGTAATCTTAATCGGTAATACAAGACCACACGGGATAAATTTGTAGAGTTCAAATATAATCCCTAAACACAATTCATCCTCATTTCCAGAATGGATATGTGCTCTAATTAACCACTGACCATAAGCTATCCTTAGAACAACAATCAAATCAGGGTGCTGCGATTGCATGTTCCGAAGCTAGCCTAGGGTTTAAGTAATTTCATCTTTGTGGTTAAGTTAACTCTCATAGGATTCGAGGGATAACAAATTAGGGTATCATAATTAAGTGGATATTGATTTAAATGATAATTATTAATAAGTGAATGAAGAGGTAGAGTTAGATCGATTACGCCTTTTAAAATAGATTTCTAAAAAAACATCTTCTTGTTGTGTCATTTTAATCGAAATTCATTTCAAAACTAAAAACAAAAAAAATATACAATCTTCTTCCAGAAAACTTCTTCTAGATTCATAAACTATAAAAAAACCCAATCCTTTAAAGTAGTTTTTTTTATTTTATTCTCTTTTATTTTATTTTTAGAATACCTTTAATAAGTTGTTAAATTCACTTCCTGCTTTGAGAGACGACCTTGGTCAGCCACTCTCCTACACCTAAGTACCCCAAAATCACATTAATCATTTGAGGGCGCCCACGACAGCGCTCTTTCAGTGTGCTGCCACATTATGTGATACTTTGGATGGAAAATTAAATTCTGAAGAGATGTGTTTGCTGCTGAAGAAAATCATTATATTGAAATTTGTGCCTTTTTTTGGAGCTTTCATGATAAGTGAAGTTGTTCCTTTCTAGAGCTTCTAATAAAGGGAGAAATTTATGCCTATCCAGAGCTTTCAAGAAAATCATGTTTGAGAAGATTGACATTTTTACTACTAAAATATTGAATGGTGTGCACATTCCTTTATTTTTCATGATAATGGAGATGAATTGATGCTATGGGGATTGAGGAGGAGACCATATTTAAGTGAAAATTAGATTAATGCAATTTTGCTTCAAAAAGAGTCAAGCCCTCCTCATTCAGCCTCAGAATTTTTCACATCTAAATCCTACCCATCGAAAGCCACAGAACAACCTTGAAAAGTCCTCATGATAGACATATGTCCTTGAATCACATCGGGTGGTGATGTAGGAATTTATCAAGCCTATGGTGACCTTTGTATGAGTTTGGATGAGAAATACATTGCTAAAAAATTGACATTTGTGTGATAAGAGAAAATTCAAGTGAGGTAAGTGTTTTATGAATGGGAGGATAAATGAAGAGGAAATGTATTAAATGATATAAATGGAGAACTTTAAATAATGGTTTTTTATGAGTCATGATATATTTTGTTTCTTGGTGTGGAATTTTTGGATCTCAAGGATATGTGTTTTAAAAAAATGATTTGATATTGATGTTTACTTGTCACAATGATATGAGATTTTGCCCAGGAGTGAAAAAGGGTAAGTGCGGGAGAGTTGATAAAATAAAATTTTATTGAATATTTTATTGATAATAAATGATATAATTTTCTCACATTGTGGTAACTATGTTCATTTATGGAATATTTGGAATTAGATCATTTGTTTGAAAATTTGATGAAAATTTCAGTTTTACCCTTTAAAAAATCAATGCAGTATTTAGAATATAAACAATTTTATTTGAATTATTTTAACTTGATATTTTGTAAATGTGTTCCTGGATTAATTTTATACAACTTTCATTCAAGAAATTGGAGTTAAATCATGCATTTGGTTGGTGAAAATGGGCCATGAAGTCAAAGTCGGGTTGGACTCGCCAGATTGGACATGGGTTTTGTATTTGGGTCATAACTTCTACATCCGCACATGGATTGAGCCCAAATTTTGAGAGGATATCTAAAACCCAATTTAACACAAATTTTCCTTCTGTAAGACTAGTTGGTACACACTTTTTGAAGGTCAAATGGGCAGTCCAAGTTGGCTTAAAATATTTGGCTGAGATTCCCCATTCACACTTGAAACCACTTTGAACCTAGCCTCCCCACCACTCTATAAATTGGTGTTTTCACTATTTGGGGTGGTTGGTAGAGAAATTGGTAAGGTTTGGAATAAAGGGTGTCTCTTGGGAGCCCCTCACAACTCTTTTAATAAGTAAGGCCTTGTGCAAACATCTCTTCCAAAAAGGCTCTCATCTCCCACCTCCTCTTTGTATTTCTTTGCTTTTATGCTTGTATCTTGAAGTTTTATTCAATTAATCTTCTATGTTTTACCTTTTCATCTTCTTATATTTCTCTTTGGGATGTAATTCAAGAGTAGATATGAGATTGGGTTCTACCCTTTCAATCCTTTGCTTATGCAAAACGTCTCCACGATGACCACACCGCCCATGGAAGAGTAGTTTTCTTAGTGATCGATCTATCTTCTACCCTCTTAATTTAATTATTTTGAATCATTGAGATACTTAAATTCACTTAATATGATCCATGAATTGAGTTTTTAAATTAGAAGAAACTAAGAAATCAATTGAACAATTAACACAAAAACACGCGAGGTCGTGTATTGTGTGAATTGTGAGAGCGCGATCTTAATCGGTAATACAAGACCACACAGGATAAGTTTGTAGAGTTAAAATATAATCCCTAAAATAAATTAATCCTCATCTTCAGAATGGATATGTGCTCTAATTAACCAATGGCCATAAGCTAACCTTAGAACATCAATCAAAGCAGGGTGTTGCAATTGTGTGTTCTGAAGCTAGCATAAGGTTTAATTCACTTCATCTTTATGGTAAAGTTAATTCTCGTAGGGTTCGGGGGTTAACAAGTTAGGGGATCATAATTAAGTGGATGTTAATTTAAATGATAATGATAAATAATTGAGTTAAGAGGTAGAGTTAGATCGATTGTGCCTTTTAAAATATTTTCTAAAAAAACATCTTCTCATTGTGTCTTATTAATCAAACTTAATTTCAAAAAAATAAAAACAAAAAAATATAATCTTCTTCCAAAAAACTTCATCAAGGTTTATAATTGGTAAAAAAATCCCCAATCCTTTTTATGTAGTGTGTTTTCTTCTCTTTTATGTAATTTTCATAATACCATTAATAAGTTGTTTCAATTACTGCCTCTTTGAGAGACGACCTTGGTCAGCCACTCTACTGCACCTAAGTACCCAAAAATCACACTAATCATTTGAGGGAACCCACGACATCACCTTTCAGACATAAAACTTATAAGTTCAAAACCCCATAAAAATCAACCTGAGAAAAATTCAAGACATCACCTGCTAATCCCAGCCCTCTCATGGCTTAGGCAAAAGTTAGAGAGATCAAAAAAGAACAAATTTCCCAAGACCGACACCTAACCTCATAAAGAGCCAATACATGCTTTCTAGGTCTATGAGCCTAAACAAAATTTAGAGTACGACCCTTAAAGTCAATTCACGTTGACCTTTGATTATCCATTCACATTAGGATAATACTTGTCACTATGAGTGAGAAAACCTGTAACAATACTTTGGTCTCAACTCTATAACCTTAAACTAGGAGTTATACTTGGGGTCAAAGCTATACAACCTTAAGCATTCGATGTTCTTTTGGTTTAAAGGTGTACAACCTTGAAGATGTGGTCTTTGACCACACCTTCGGGATTTAAAATATATATATATATATATATATATATATATATATATATATATAACAGCATAAAAAATATTTAGAAACAAGAAATTATTTATTTTAAATATGAAAATAATTTATTCTAATGTTTTTACTCAACTTATTTATTTTAAATATTAAATATAATTATTTTTTTATTAAAATATTTATTTTCAATATTCAAATCATTTATTTTAAATGTTTCATTCAAATTATCTTAAAAAACTTGAATAAATAATTTACTCAAAAAAATATTTTTAAAAAATAAAGAACTTGAAATAAAAAATTTAAATAAATTGAATATTTTATTCAAGATATTTATTTCTAAAATTGAATAAATAATTTGAATATTGAAAATAAATAAATTGAATGTTTTATACAAGTTCTTTATTTTAAAAAATGAATAAATTATTTGAATATTGAAGAAAAAATAAATTGACTATTTTATTCAATTTTTCTATTTTATTCAAGTAATTTATTTTAAAATTTAATTTAAATTTAATGTTTATTTTCAATATTCAAAATATTCAGTTTTCATAAAATAAAAACATTAATAAAATATTCAAAAAATTTAAATTTTTTTATTCAGGTTTTTTATTCAATTGTTTTTAAAAAAATCAAGTTATTTTAAAATATTCAAGTTCTTTATTTAATTATAAAATTTTAAATTATTTGAAAATTGTTTAAAATAAAGTACATGAATGAATTTAATAATAGAAATAAATAAATTGAATATATTATTAAAGTTCTTTATTTTATTTAGGCTCTTTATTTTACTCAAGTTCTTTAATTTAAAATTTAATTTAATTTTAATATTTATGTTCAATATTCAAAATATTCAATTTTTTAAAAATATTCAAAATATTTATATTTTTTTATTCGAGTTATCTATTCAAGTGTTTTTAAAAAATCAAGTTGGTTTAAAATATTCAAGTTGTTTATTTAGTTGTAAATGTTCTAATTATTTTAATTTTTTTAAAATAAATAACTTCAATAAATTTAATATTGAAAATAAATAAATTGAGTATTTTATCCAAGTTATGTATATTAAAATTTAATTTAAATTGAATAATTATTTTTAATATTAAAATTATTCAATTTTATTAAAATAAATAACAATAATAAAATATTTAAATTTTTTTAAAAAAATTATTCAAGTGTTTTTTAAAAATTAAAGTTATTTTAAAACATTCAAGTTCTTTATTTAGTTATAAATATTCAAATTATTTTATTTTATTTTAAATAAACTACATGAATAAATTTAATATTGAGAATAAATAAATTAAATATTTTATTCAAGTTCTCTAGCTTATTCAAGTTATTTATTTAATTCAAGTTCTTTGTTTTAAAATTTAATTTAAAATGAATATTTATTTTCAATGTTCAAAATATTCAATTTTATCAAAATAGATAACTTAAATAAAATATTTAAATTATTTAAGTTTTTCAATTTAAGTTATTTATTCAAATGTTTTAAAAAAACTCAAGTTATTTTAAAATATTCTAGTTTTTTATTTAATTGTAATTATTCAAAATATGTTAAACTTTTTAAAATAAATAACTTAAATAAATTAAATATTGAAATAAACGGTTTGAATATGAGAATGGACCCCATTAATAATTTAATATTTAAAATAAATAATTGCCGATTTTTTAAATGTTTTTTGAGTTTTTAATGTTTTTATGGTTTTTTAAATAATTTTTCCACCCCCATCCCGCGCTAGCCCCAACAATATCATTTTGGTAAATATCTTATAGGGGGAATTTTTTTGGTAGTTTTTTTTGCATCATTTTAAAAAATTACTTTGTCTTTCTAAGGACTACCATGTAATTCAAAATAGACATGAACCATTAAGTCGACCCAATCCAAGGGGTCCAACAAAACACAAAAATTCGTCCCACTGAAATTCAAAAATAAATTGACCCATTAACAATGTGTTTGATGATATATTAGTAAAAGAAGAGAAATGATTCCCTAATTCATAAAAAGAAAAGAAAATGAGATAAATGATTTTGATTTCTCTTCATTTTGTTTGAATACAAAATTTAATAAAAGAAAAAAAAGAATGGAATTTTTCTTCATATCGTTTAATGAAAATTTTTAACATAAAATTAAAGGAACATCCTTTTTTCAAATGAAACAAACAGCCTTTGTTAAAAAAATTATTTTTGTTAACTTTCTTCATATTTTAAAATAACAATTTTATTTTAAATTACCCTCACTATTTTAATATCACAACAATCATATATACATTTAACTTAAATAAATATATTAATGCAATTTTTTTAAAAAAATTGTTCATTTACAACTGACTTTACATATCAATTAAAGAAACTTACACAATCATTATACATAATCATTTTAAATTAATTGTAATTTACTTTGATACATAATTTTCATTACAGGTTCATTTTTTAAATATTTTAACTTTAATAATTATTAAAAACATTAAACATACAAACATAAATTTTTTTAAAAAAAATGTTATTTACATATAAATTTAAATAAATATAATTTTAAATATTAGATATCTTTTACGAATAAATATAATTTTATACGATTCACAAATAACTTTATCTTTTATGAATAAATATTAAAGTAAATATAATTTTAGATTTCACAAATAAATATTAAAATAAGTAAAATTTTATCATCTATGAATAGATATAATCTACAAATAAATATAATTTTATAAGAATATAAATTTATGAATTAATATAATTTTATAATATATGAATATATATTAAAATAAATATAATTTTATCATTTACAAATAAATATAATCTACGAATAAATATAATTTATGAATAAATACAACTTTATAAATATGGTTTACAAATAATAAATATATTTATTTATTTTAAATTATCCATATTTTACATTTATGCATAATCATCATTATAAATTAACTTTTAAACCTTTAAATTTCAATAACTATCAAAATGTTATGAATTATCATTAATTGTGTGGATGTCATAAATCATAATGAATGAGGTATATTCATTTACCAACAAGTCTCTTCATATGGCCGGACCTTTTGTATTCCCACCATTAGATTTGATTCATTGGAATTAATTTTGTCTGTTGGATCAACCCTTTTGTAATCTATAAATACGGTGGCATGATAATAGAAATGGTTGGGTGTGGTTTTGTGTGGCCATATACTTGTGTTCTTTCTTTTCTATTCTATTGTGATTGAGATGTTTTACTTCACCATCGTCATCCCGAGCATTCGACATCATTATACGTTTTCGCTTCGCTTCGCCTTCAATCAAAAAATTTCACAACACGTTATCAGCACGACTGCTCTGTGAAGTAAAAAGGTTAGTCATACTGGTAAGATAAATTTTCCATGGTGAATATTGTGAAGCATGGATTTCTCCCTCTTGACATTTTTGGGAAGAATTACTTGTCGTGGATTCTGGATGTGGAGATGAACCTTGATGCAAACGGACTTGATGAAGCAATTAAAGTTGGCAATCATGCTTCTGATCAAGACCATGCTTGAGCCCTAATATTCCTCCGCCATCACCTTCATGAGGATCTGAAGAATGAGTATCTCATGGTAAAGGATCCTTTGGTGTTGTGGCATAATCTCAAGGAGTGGTATGATCACCTTTGACTTGTAATACTACCAAGAGCAAGGTTTGAGTGGAGTCATTTGTGATTCCAAGATTATAAATCGGTAAGTGAATACAACTCTACAATGTTTAAAATAACATCACAACTCAAATTATACAGAGATACTATCACTGATACTGATATGTTGGAAAGAACATATTATACTTTTCATGCCTCAAATGTCATTCTATAGCAACAATATCGTGAGAATGGTTTTACAAAATACTCTGAATTATTTTATTGCCTTCTTGTTACTGAACAAAATAATGAACTCCTGATGAGAAATCGTGAATCCCGACCTATTGGTGTGACTCCATCCCCTGAAGTGAATGCGAATGCTTTTAATCAAGTTCATGGGAATAATCGACACAATCGAGGCTGAGGAAATTCATTTGCTCGAGGTGGTCATACACCAAATGAGAAGAGGAAAGGGCACCACCAGAAGTGGTCCAATAACGAACAACCACAAATGAAGAAAGCGAAGAGCAGTGAAATTAACTACTTTCGATGTGGCATGAAGGGGTATTGGTCGTGTACCTATCGTACGCCAAAGCATTTTGTTGATCTTTATCAACAATCTATCAAAGGAAAGGAAAAGAATGATGAAGCAAATTTTGCTGACCATGCTTTGAAATATGACGATGATATTACAAACTTTGATATTTATGACTATTTTGCACACCCTGAAGGTGATGAGCATATAGATCAAGCATATGCTCGTGACAGAATCGAAGTTTGATTTTTGGTTTTTGTATGCTTTGTGGTTGAAATGAACTATGGTTTTTGGTTTTTTAATATTTTTAAATATTTCATGTTTGATTTTGGTTTCTATTATTTTATTCCTTATATGCATGTTTATTTTCTTTAATAGAAATGGATGATATAAATTGGTCTTTTGGGAATAATTTTCATGATGAATATATTTGCCTCGTCGATAGCGCAACGACGCACACAATTCTTAAACATGAGAAATATTTTATCACCATTAAAATGGGTAGTACCCATGTGTGTACTTTAACTGGTAGCGTGCAATTAATCGAAGGCTCTGGAAGAGCGAGAATATGCCTACCTGGTGGTACACAGATTATGATAAACAATGCTTTGTTTTCTCCCAAGTTTCGACGCAATTTGCTAAGTTTTAAAGATATTCATAATAATGGATATCACATCGAGACAATGGATGAAGGAGGTGTTGAATACCTCTACATAACAAGCATTAAAAATGATCACAAATTGATTCAAGAGAAGCTTTTGAGACTTCTATCTGGAGTGTACTTTGTCAATATTTGTACAATTGAATCAAACATGGTAAACCCGAAGTTTACAAACCATGATACATTTATTGTTTGGCATGACTGTTTGGGTCATCCTAGATCAATAATGATGAGGAAAATAATTAAATGTATGCATGGTCATCCATTGGTTGATAAAAGGGTTCTTACACCCCATGATTTCTCATGTGTTGATTATTCTCAATGCGAATTAATCATAAGACCATCACCATCAAAGATCGGGACCGAATCCCCAATGTTCATGGATCGAATTCATGGTGATATATGTGGACCAATTCATCCACCATGTGAACTATTCAGATATTTCATGATCATGATTGATGCGTCAACTCAATGGTCCCATGTGTGTTTATTGTCCACTCGAAACCAGGTGTTTGTGAAATTACTTTCCCAAATAATAAGGTTAAGGGAGCAATTCCATGATTATTCAATCAAGCATATTAGGGTTGATAATGTTAGTGAATATTCATCACATGCTTTTAATAATTATTGCATGTCATTGGGAATAAGTGTTGAACATCTTGTAGCTCATGTTCATACACAAAATGGTCTACCTAAATCATTTATAAAGCGATTACAACTTATCGCTAGACCATTACTTATAAAAACTAAATTGCCCATTTCAGCATGGGGACATGCAATTTTTCATGCAACATCACTGCTTCAAATAAGGCCATCAAGCTATCATGATTATTCCCCTTTGTAATTAGCTTGTGGTCATGAACCAAATATTTCACACTTAAGGATATTTAGTTGTGTTGTATATGTGCTTGTAGCACCCCCGCAACGAACAAAAATGGGCCCCCAAAGGAGATTGGGGATATGTGTTGGTTTTGAATCTCCCTCGATCATTAAATATCTTGAGATTATGATAGGAGATGTATTCACAGTAAGATTTTCTGATTTTCATTTTGATGAAAAATTATTTCCAACACTCAAAGGGGGAAATCAATCGACTTCAAAAGAAATATCATGGAAAGTGACTTCATTATTACATCTTGATCCTCGTACAAATACGAGTGAACTTGAAGTTCAAAAGATCATTAATTTGCAAAAATTAGAAAATCAATTGCATGATGCGTTCAATGATTCAAAACAGGTTAAAAAATCATATATATACTTGTTGTGAATGCACCAGTAAGAATTGATGTCTCGAAAGGATAATATGATGGTATTGCCAATAATGCTTCCAACCCGCGCCTAAAGCGTGGGAGACCACTTGGTTCAAAAGATAAAAATCACCTTTAAAGAAAGGGGAAACAGCCTATGTTGGTTGAAGATATGAATGAATTTAAAGATGATGTAAATGTACCAGAAGCACATGAACATGATCAAGAGAAAATTTCAAAAAATTTCACCAACACTGGAAGATGTTGGAACCAAGTGAAGACCATTGTTGATAACACATTTTCATACAATGTAGCCCTTGAAATTATGGATGAGGATCAAGAACCTAAAACGATTAATGAATGTTGTGAAAGGCCAGATTGGGATCAATGGAAAGTTGCAATCCAATCTGAGTTAGACTCACTTGTTAAATGTGAGGTTTTTGGGTCGTTCATGAAAACCCCTGAAGGGATTAAGCCTTTTGGATACAAATGAGTATTTGTGAGAAAAGGAAATGAAAATAATGAAGTAGTGAGATATAAAGCATGGCTGGTTGCTCAAGGCTTCTTACAAAAACCTGGGATTGAATATGATGAAACATACTCTCCTGTAATGGATGCAATAACCTTTCGATATCTCGTGACGTTTGTTGCACACGAGCAACTTGAATTGCGCCTAATGGATGTTGTGACTGCATATCTTTATGGTGATATTGATAATGATGTTTATATAAAAATCCCTGAAGGATTCAAATTACCGACAAAATATCCTGGATCTCAAGATCTTTATTCAGTTAAGCTGAATAAATCATTATACGGATTAAATCAATCAGGGCGTATGTGGTATAACCGTCTAAGTAAATATTTGATGAAGGGAGGTTATAAGAATGATCTAATCTGTCCATGTGTCTTGATTAAGAAGATTGAATTTGAAATTGTGATCATTGTAGTATACGTTGATGATTTAAATACAATTGGGACTAATGATGAACTTTCTAAGGCAATTGAATATCTAAAGAAATAATTTGAAATGAAAGACTTTGGAAAGACAAAGTTCACTACTAGAAAAGGGGGCATTGAAGCCCCCCAGAATCGGACGACCGCCATTAGCGGTCGCTGGCCTTGATAAAAAAAACCCGAGCCTTTTTGCCCCCCCCCCCGCGCCCCCCTCTCGATCGAACCCTACTCCCCCCCTGTCGCCGCACCCCCGACGCCGCCCCCCCCCCCCCCCCCCCCCCCGTCTCCCAGCCTCCCCCGCTGCCCGGCCTCCCCCCCCCCCCCCGTCGCCGCCCCCCCGACGCTGCCCCCCCGCCTCCCGGCCTCCCTCGCCCCCCCCCCCTGTCGTCGCCCCCCCGACGCCGCCCCCCCCCCCGCCTCTCGGCCTCCCCCACCGCCCGGCCTCCCCCGCTGCCCGGCCTCCCCCGCCGCACGCCCTCCGCCCTCCGGCCTCCGCCATCCGGCCTCCGCCCCCTCAGCCCTCCCCCCCACCCCGGACGGCTCCGGCACCCCGGACAGCCCCCCCCCCCCCTCGCACCCCGGACCGCTCCCCGCCCCCCCGCACCTCAAACAGCCCCCCCCCCCCCCGACCCCGGACAGCCCCCCCCCCCCCCCCCCGCTGCCCGTCCCCCGTCCCCTCACCGCCTCCTCTCCTCCAGCTCCCCGCCGCCGCCACCCGAGTCTGATTAACAGTTGTACAAGTTTGATTTTTTAAGAACAATCCAATTTATCTTTTAAACACTTTGGACTCATTACTGATGTTTTCTATGACTGCAGACATGTCAGGGGAAGAGGTAGAAGATCCACATCATCCATCTGAGGCATCTACGTCTCAGGGTAGATGTATGTTTGAATGTCATTGTCTATATTTTTTATGTAATTGACATACATACATACATATATATATATATATATAACATTTGTCAATTTATATATAAAATTGTTTTCAACAGGATCAGACTCGGCTGCTTCTTACTCTCGCAGGAGAGGCCCTGGTCGTGGCATATTATCATGGAATTCCGACACGACGATAGATGTTTCATTTGATGAGGTTTTTCATCCTGTGGGACCGAATGCCCCGACATTTATTCGTCAGCTGGGTCATATCATACGTGACCCACATCGATTTCCATTGACCACGCGTGACTGGGCTTCTATCCCTCAGGACACATTAGATCGTCTATGGAGGGAGGTTCAGGTAAGAAAATCATTTTACTTTATTTTCTATGTATAAAGAATACTAATATGTTTGATTATTTTCTTTATAGAAAAATTTGAAAGTATGCCCTGAAGAGTTTCGGCCCGTGTGTATGAGCAAATGCCGTAAGATGTGGAAAGATTATAAAGGCAAAGTGAAGAGGGACCACTGGGTACCAAATGTGGGTGCCCTAGACATTTTGGAAAAAGTCCCGAGAGGTGTCCTCACGGCTCAGTGGCGTGACTTGGTTGCATATTGGTCTACTGAGGGTGTTGCGGTTTGTATATTAATTATTTTGGTGTATATATATTTTCAAGAATGTGTGATTTGTTTGAAATTTGAATGAATTGAATGTAGGAGGTGTCAACACGCCATTCTGAGAATCGAGCGTTGCAGGGACCACCTCACAGGCTCGGGACTCGTCGCGTGTCTCAGATCCGACATGAGGTATATATTATTCATTTATTAATTTATTAATTAATATGGTTTTGTGTTTATATTCTTTTAATATACAGTTGCGAGAGCAAGGTGCAGCAACTGATAAAATTTCGGGGTGGATGAGGACTCGTGATCGCAATGATCCAGAGGTTGCAGCATTGATAGTAAGTGTCTGTACTTACCAATAATTACATAAATCTATATATTAACATATATATATTTATATATATTTAAATATTTCACAGGCTCAATTTGAAGCTGAGTTAGAACATCTGCCAGAGGACCAGCGACAGCTTCCCATGCGACGGGATGAGATCTTTCATCGCATTATCGGTCGGGACGGGCATGGCTATAGTTTGACCTATGGAGCAGGGATTCCTCGTTCTGTAGTGTCACGCGCTGCGGTTGTCGGTCCTGCTGTTGCTCATATGACACAGCAGATGTCAGATTTTGAGGCACGGCTGCGTGCTTCTGAGGAGGCAAATGCGCAATTGACAGCTGAGGTTAGAGCACTGCGGGAATATGTGCGTCGAGCTGATGGTGCAGGGGATCATACGACGCAGGTATATACTGTATTTATTTATTTAATTTAAATTATTTTTGTTATTAAAATATTTATAATGTTTATTTGTTGTAGGCCCCTGGCCCACCAGAAAGAGGTAGCAGTGATGACAACGCGTGACGCATCATATATTCACGAGATATGTTTTTGTTTTTACTGGTGGGGTTGACATTGATGTACTGTATTTATTCATTTAATTTAAATTAGAAGGTTGTGTACTTATAATTTCTTTCTTTTCTTGTTTATTATATGATAGCTAATATTATCTAAGGCGTGCATTTAAAAACTCTAATCCCTCGCACCCCCGTACAGCCCCCCCGCACCCCCGAACAGCCCCCCGCACAACCGTACAACCCCCCGCCCCCCCGTACAGCCCCCCCCCCCCCCCCCGCACCCCCGTACAGCCCCCCGCACCCCCGTACAGCCCCCCCGGCACCCCCGTACAGCCCCCCGCACCCCCGGACAGCCCCCCCCCCCCCCCCCCCCCCCCGCACCCCCGTACAGCCCCCCGCACCCCCGGACAGCCCACCCGCACCCCCGTACAGCCCCCCGCACCTCCGTACAGCCCCCCCGCACCCCCGTACAGCCCCCCCGCACCCCCGTACAGCCCCACGCACGCCCGTACAGTTCCCCGGCACCCCCGTACAGCCCCCCGCACCCCCGCACAGCCCCCCCGCACCCCCGTACAGCCCCCCGCACCCCCGTACAGCCCCCTCGCACCCCCGGACAGCCCCCCGCACCCCCGGACAGCCCTCCCGCACCCCCGTACAGCCCCCCCGCACCCCCGTACAGCCCCCCCGGCACCCCCGTACAGCCCCCCGCACCCCCGTACAGCCCCCCCGACACCCCCGTACAGCCCCACGCACCCCCGTACACCCCCCCGCACCCCCGTACAACCCCCCGCACCCCCGTACAGCCCCCCCAACACCCCCGTACAGCCCCCCGCACCCTCGGACAGCCCCCCCACACCCCCGTACAGCCCCCCGCACCCCCATACAGCCCCCCCGCACCCCCGTACAGCCCCCCCGCACCCCCGTACAGCCCCCCGCACCCCCGGACAGCCCCCCCGCACCCCCGTACAGCCCCCCCCCCCCCCCCCGCACCCCCGTACAGCCCCTCGCACCCCCGGACAGCCCCCCCGCATCCCCGTACAGCCCCCCCGCACCCCCGTACATCCCCCCGCACCCCCGGACAGCCCCCCCGCACCCCCGTACAGCCGCCCGCACCCCCGTACAGCCCCCCCGCACCCCCGTACAGCCCCCCCGCACCCCCGTACAGCCCCCCGCACCCCCGTACAGCCCCCCCGACACCCCCGTACAGCCCCTCGCACCCCCGGACAGCCCCCCGCACCCCCGGACGTGCGGTGCGCGCGGCACGACAGAATGTGTCGTTTTCAGCAGCGCGGCGCGCACTGAAATGGCGCGTTGGGGGGTCAAAACCACCCGAACGACCTCCGAATGCCACGAAACTGTACGACAACATCTGGTGCATGAATTGTGAAATGGTCGGCCAGACGGCACATCATTCGGAGGTGCCGTTTGACCGCGGCGGCCGGAAACGCGTTTCCGGCGCCATAAAACACCAAAACGGCGTGCGGCGGTCCAATTCGGAGCAAACGTGCTCCGAACGACCTGAAACCGCACGAGAACGATAGAAATATTATTCCTGAGATGCAGGAGGAGGCGGCACGTCCATCGGACGTGCGATGCGCGCAGCACGACCGAATCTGTCGTTTTCAGCAGCGCGGCGCGCGCTGAAATGGCGCGTTGGGGGGTCAAAACCACCCGAACGACCTCCGAATGCCACGAAACCGTACGACAAGATCCGGTGCGTGAATTTTGAAATGTTAGGCCAGACGGCATGTCATTCGGAGGTGCCGTTTGACCGCGGCGGCCGGAAACGCGGTTCCGGCGCCATAAAACACCAAAACGGCGTGCGGCGGTCCAATTCGGAGCAAACTTGCTCCGAACGACCTGAAACCGCACGAGAACGATAGAAATATTATTCCTGAGATGCAGGAGGAGGCGGCACGTCCATCAGACGTGCGGTGCGCGCGGCACGACCGAATGTGTCGTTTTCAGCAGCGCGGCGCGCGCTGAAATGGCGCGTTGGGGGGTCAACACCACCCGAACGACCTACGAATGCCACAAAACCGTACGACAACAGCTGGTGCGTGAATTGTGAAATGCTCGGCCAGACAACACGTCATTCGGAGGTGCCGTTTGACCGCGGCGGCAGGAAACGCGTTTCCGGCGCCATAAAACTCCAAAACGGCGTGCGGCGGTCCAATTCGGAGCAAACTTGCTCCGAACGACCTGAAACCGCACGAGAACGATAGAAATATTATTCCTGAGATGCAGGAGGAGGCGGCACGTCCATCGGACATGCGGTGCGCGCGGCACGACCGAATGTGTCGTTTTCAGCAGCGCGGCGCGCGCTGAAATTGCGCGTCGGGGGGTCAAAACCACCCAAACGACCTCCGAATGCCACGAAACCGTACGACAACAGCCGATGCGTGAATTGTGAAATGGTCGGCTAGACGGCACGTCATTCGGAGGTGTCGTTTGACCGCAGCGTCCGGAAAAGCGTTTCCGACGCCATAAAACACCAAAAGAGCGTGCGACGGTCCAATTCAGAGAAAACGTGCTCCGAACGACCTGAAACCGCACGAGAACGATAAAAATATTATTCCTGAGATGCAGGAGGAGGCGGCACGTCCATTGGATGTGCGGTGCACGCGGCACGACCGAATGTGTCGTTTTCAGCAGCGCGGCGCGCGCTGAAATGCCGCGTTGGGTGGTCAAAACCACCTGAACGACCTCCGAATGCCACGAAACCGTACGACAATAGCCGGTGCGTGAATTTTGAAATGTTCGGCCAGACGGCACGTCATTCGGAGGTACCGTTTGACCGCGGCGGCCGGATACGCGTTTCTGGCGCCATAAAACACCAAAACGGCATGCGGCGGTCCAATTCGGATCAAACGTGCTCCGAACGACCTGAAACCGCACGAGAACAATAGAAATATTATTCTTGAGATGCAGGAGGATGCGGAACGTCCATCAGACGAGCGGTGCGCGCGGCACGACCGAATGTGTCGTTTTCAGAAGCGCGGCGCGTGCTTAAATGTCGCGTTGGGTGGTCAAAACCACCCGAACGACGTCCGAATGCCACTAAACCGTACGACAACAGCCGGTGCGTGAATTATGAAATGTTCGGCTAGATGGAACGTCATTCGGAGGTGCCGTTTGACCGCGGCGGCAGGAAACGCGTTTCCGGCGCCATAAAACACCAAAACGGCGTGCGGCGGTCCAATTCGGAGAAAACGTGCTCCGAACGACCTGAAACCGCATGAGAATGATAGAAATATTATTCCTGAGATGCAGGAGGAGGCGGCACGTCCATCAGACGTGCGGTGCGCGCGGCACGACCGAATGTGTCGTTTTCAGCAGCGCGGCGCGCGCTGAAATGGCGCGTTGGGGGGTCAAAACCACCCGAACGACCTCCGAATGCCACGAAACAGTACAACAACAGCCGGTGCGTGACCTGTGAAATGGTCGGCCAGACGGCACGTCATTCGGAGGTTCCGTTTGACCGCAGCGGCCGGAAACGCGTTTCCGTCGCCATAAAACACCAAAACGGCGTGCGGCGGTTCAATTCGGAGCAAACGTGCTCCGAACGACCTGAAACCGCACGAGAACGATAGAAATATTATTCCTGAGATGCAGAAGGAGGCGGCACATCCATCGGACGTGCGGAGCGCGCGGCACGACCGAATGTGTCGTTTTCAGCAGCGCGGCGCGCGCTGAAATGGCGCGTTGGGGGGTCAAAACCACCCGAACGACCTCCGAATGCCACAAAACCGTACGACAACAGCCGGTGCGTGAATTGTGAAATGGTCGGCTAGACGGAACATCATTCGGAGGTGCCGTTTGACCGCGGCGGCCGGAAACGCGTTTTCGGCGCCATAAAACACCAAAAGGGCGTGCGGCGGTCCAATTCGGAGAAAACGTGCTCCGAACTTCCTGAAACCGCACGAGAACGATAGAAATATTATTCCTGAGATGCAGGAGGAGGCGGCACGTCCATCGGACGTGCGGTGCGCGCGGCACGACCGAATGTGTCGTTTTCAGCAGCGCGGCGCGCGCTGAAATTGCGCGTCGGGGGATCAAAACCACACGAACGACCTCCGAATGCCACGAAACCGTAGGAAAACAGCCGGTGCGTGAATTGTGAAATGGTCGGCCAGACGGCACGTCATTCGGAGGTGCCGTTTAACCGCGGTGGCCGGAAACGCGTTTCCGGCGCCACAAAACACCAAAACGGCGTGCGCCGGTCCAATTCGGAGCAAATGTGATCCGAACGACCTGAAACCACACGAGAACGATAGAAATATTATTCCTGAGATGCAGAAGGAGGCGGCACGTCCATCGGACGTGCGGTGCGCACGGCACGACCGAATGTGTCGTTTTCAGCAGCGCGGCGCGCGCTGAAATGCCGCGTTGGGTGGTCAAAACCACCCGAACGACCTCCGAATGCCACGAAACCGTACGACAATAGCCGGTGCGTGAATTTTGAAATGGTCGGCCAGACGGTACGTCATTCGGAGGTGCCGTTTGACCGCGGCGGCCGGATACGCGTTTCCGGCGCCATAAAACACCAAAACGGCGTGCGGCGGTCCAATTCGGAGCAAACGTGCTCCGAACGACCTGAAACCGCACGAGAACGATAGAAATATTATTCCTGAGATACAGGAGGAGGCGGCACATCCATCGGACGTGCGATGCGCGCGGCACGACCGAATGTGTCGTTTTCAGTAGCGCGGCGCGCGCTGAAATGCCGCGTTGGGTGGTCAAAACCACCCGAACGACGTCTGAATGACACGAAACCGTACAAAAATAGACGGTGCGTGAATTATGAAATGGTTGGCCAGACGGCACGTCATTCGGAGACTCCGTTTGACCGCGGAGGCCGGAAACGCGTTTCCGGCGCCATAAAACACCAAAACGGCGTGCGGCGGTCCAATTCAGAGCAAACGTGCTCCGAACGACCTGAAACCGCACGAGAATGATAGAAATATTATTCCTGATATGCAGGGGGAGGCGGCACGTCCATCGGACGTGCGGTGCGTGCAGCAAATCCGAATGTGTAGTTTTCAGCAGCTCGGCGCGCGCTGAAATGGCGCGTTAGGGGGTCAAAACCACCCGAACGACCTCTGAATGTCACGAAACCGCACGACAACATCCGTTGCGTGAATTGTGAAATGTTCGGTCAGACGGAACGTCAATCGGAGGTTCCGTTTGACCGCGGCGGCCGGAAACGCGTTTCCGGAGTCATAAAACACCAAAACGGCGTGCGGCGGTCGAATTCGAAGAAACGCGCTCCGAACGACCTGAAACCGCACGAGAACGATAGTAATATTATTACTAAGATGCAGAAGGAGGCGGCACGTCCATCGGACGTGCGGTGCGCGCGGCACGACCGAATGCGTCGTTTTCAGCAGCTCGGCGCGCGCTGAAATGGCGCGTTGGGGGGTCAAAACCACCCGAACGACTTCCGAATGCCACGAAACCGCACGACAACATCCGTTGCGTGAATTGTGAAATGTACGGGCATACGGCACGTCAATCGGAGGTTCCGTTTGACCGCGGCGGCCGGAAACGCGTTTCTGGAGCCATAAAACACCAAAACGGCGTGCGGCGGTCCAATTCGGAGCAAACGTGGTCCGAACGACCTGAAACCGCACGAGAACGATAGAAATATTATTCCTGAGAATCAGGAGGAAGCGTCACGTCCATCGGACGTGCGGTGCGCGCGACACGACCGAATGTGTCGTTTTCAGCAGCGCGGCGCGCGTTCAAATGGCGCGTTGGGGGGTCAAAACCACCCGAAAGACCTACGAATGCCACGAAACTGTACGACAACAGCCGGTGCGTGAATTGTGAAATGGACGGCCAGACGGCATGTGATTCGGAGGTGCCGTTTGACCGCGACGGCCGGAAACGCGTTTTCGGCGCCATAAAACACCCAAACGGCGTGCGGCGGTCCAATTCAGAGCAAACGTGCTCCGAACGACCTGAAACCGCACGAGAACGACAGAAATATTATTCCTGAGATGCAGGAGGAGGCAGCACGTCCATCGGACGTGCGGTGCGCGCGGCACGACCGAATGTGTCGTTTTCAGCAGCGCGACGCGTGCTGAAATTGCGCGTCGGGGGGTCAAAACCACCCGAACGACCTCCGAATGCCACGAAACCGTACGAAAACAGCCGGTGCGTGAATTGTGAAATGGTCGGCCAGACGAAACATCATTCGGAGGTGCCGTTTGACCGCGGCGGCCGGATACGCGTTTCCGGCGCCATAAAACACCAATACGGCGTGCGGCGGTCCAATTCGGAGAAAACGTGCTCCGAACGACCTAAAACCGCACGAGAAAGATAGAAATATTATTCCTGATATGCAGGAGGAGGCGGCACGTCCATCGGACGTGCGGTGCGCGCGGCACGACCGAATGTGTCGTTTTCAGGAGCGCGGCGCGCGCTGAAATGCTGCGTTGGGTGGTCAAAACCACCTGAACGACGTCCGAATACCACGAAACCGTACGAAAACAGCCGGTGCGTGAATTATGAAATGTTCGGTCAGACGGCACGTCATTCGGAGGTGCCGTTTGACCGCGGCGGCCGGAAACGCGTTTCCGGCGCCATAAAACACCAAAACGGCGTGCGGCGGTCCAATTCGGAGAAAACGTGCTCCGAACGACCTGAAACCGCATGAGAACGATAGAAATATTATTCCTGAGATGCAGGAGGAGGCGGAACATCCATCAGACGTGCGGTGCGCGCGGAACGACCGAATGTGTCGTTTTCAGCAGCGCGGCGCGCGCTGAAATGTCGCGTTGGGGGGTCAAAACCACACGAACGACCTCCGAATGCCACGAAACCGTACAAAAATATCCGGTGCGTGAATTTTGAAATGGTCGGCCAGACGGCACGTCATTCGGAGGTGTCGTTTGACCGCAGCGGCCGAAAACGCGTTTCCGGCGCCATAAAACACCAAAACGGCGTGCGGCAGTCCAATTCAAAGCAAACGTGCTCCGAACGACCTGAAACCGCACGAGAACGTTAGAAATATTATTCCTGAGATGCAGGAGGAGGCGGCACGTCCATCAGACGTGCGGTGCGCGCGGCACGACCGAATGTGTTGTTTTCAGCAGCGCGGCGCGCACTGAAATGGCGCGTTGGGGGGTCAAAACCACCCGAACGACCTCCGAATGCCACGAAACCGTACGAAAACAGCCGGTGCGTGAATTTTGAAATGGTCGGCCAGACGGCACGTCATTCGGAGGTGCCGTTTGACCGCGGCGGCCGGAAACGCGTTTCCGGCGCCGTAAAACACCAAAACGGCGTGCGGCGGTCCAATTCGGAGCAAACGTGCTCCGAACGACCTGAAACCGCACGAGAACGATAGAAATATTATTCCTGAGATGCAGGAGGAGGCGGCACATCCATCGGACGTGCGGTGCGCGCGGCACGACCGAATGTGTCGTTTTCAGCAGCGCGGCGCGCGCTGAAATTGCGCGTCGGGGGGTCAAAACCACCCGAACGACCTCCGAATGCCACTAAACCGTACGACAACAGCCGGTGCGTGAATTGTGAAATGGTCGGCCTGACGGCACATCATTCGGAGGTTCCGTTTGACCGCGGCGGCCAGAAACGCGTTTCCGGCGCCATAAAACACCAAAACGGCGTGCGGCGGTTCAATTCGGAGAAAACGTGTTCCGAACGACCTGAAACCGCACGATAACGATAGAAATATTATTTCTGAGATGCAGTAGGAGGCGGCACGTCCATCGGACGTGCGGTGCGCGCGGCACGACCGAATGTGTCGTTTTCAGCAGCGCGACGCGCGCTGAAATGCCGCGTTGGGTGGTCAAAACCACCCGAACGACCTCCGAATGCCACGAAACCGTACGACAACAGCCGGTGCGTGAATTTTGAAATGTTCGGCCAGAAGGCACGTCATTCGGAGGTGCCGCTTGACCGCGGAGGCCGGATACGCGTTTCCGGCGCCATAAAACACCAAAACGGCGTGCGGCGGTCCAATTCGGAGAAAACGTGCTCCGAACGACCTGAAACCGCACGAGAACGATATAAATATTATTCCTGAGATGCAGGAGAAGGCGGCACGTCCATCGGACGTGCGGTGCGCGCGGCACGACCGAATGTGTCTTTTTCAGCAGCGCGGCGCGCGCTGAAATGCCGCGTTGGGTGGTCAAAACCACCCGAACAACGTCCGAATACCACGGAACCGTACGAAAACAGCCGGTGCGTGAATTCTAAAATGTTTGGCCAGACGGCACATCATTCGGAGGTGCCGTTTGACCGCGGTGGCCGGAAACGCGTTTCCGGCGCCATAAAACACCAAAACGGCGTGCGGCGGTCCAATTCGGAGAAAACGTGCTCCGAACGACCTGAAACCGCACGAGAACGATAGAAATATTATTCCTGAGATGCAGGGGGAGGCGGCACGTCCATCGGACGTGCGGTGCGCGCAGCACGTCCGAATGTCTCGTTTTCAGCAGCTCGGCGCGCGCTGAAATGGCGCGTTGGGGGGTCAAAACCATCCGAACGACCTTCGAATGTCACGAAACCGCACGAAAACATCCGTTGCATGAATTTTGAATTGTTCGGGCAGACGGAACGTCAATCGGAGGTGCCGTTTGACCGCCGAGGCCGGAAACGCGTTTCCGGAGTCATAAAACACCAAAACGGCGTGCGACGGTCGAATTCGGAGCAAACGTGCTCCGAACGACCTGAAACCGTACGAGAACGATAGGAATATTATTCCTAAGATGCAGGAGGAGGCGGCATGTCCATCGGACGTGCGGTGCGCGCGGCACGACCGAATGCGTCGTTTTCAGCAGCTCGGTGCGCGCTGAAATGGCGCGTTGGGGGGTTAAAACCACCCGAACGACCTCCGAATGCCACGAAACCGCACGACAACATCCGTTGCGTGAATTGTGAAATGGAAGGGCAGACGGCACGTCAATCGGAGGTTTCATTTGACCGCGACGGCCGGAAACGCGTTTCCGGAGCCATAAAACACCAAAACGGCGTGCGGTGGTCCAATTCAGAGCAAACGTGCTCCGAAAAACCTGAAACCGCACGAGAAAGATAGGAATATTATTCCTGAGATTCAGGAGGAGGCGGAACGTCCATCGGACGTGCGGTGCGCGCGACACGACCGAATGCGTCGTTTTCAGCAGCTCAGCGCGCGCTGAAATGACGCGTTGGGGGGTCAAAACCACCCGAACGACCTCTGAATACCACGAAACCGCACGACAACATCCGTTGCGTGAATTGTGAAATGTTCGGACAGACGGCACGTCAATCGGTGGTGTCGTTTGACCGCGGCGGCCGGAAACGCGTTTCCGGAGTCATAAAACACCAAAACGGCGTGCGACGGTCGAATTCGGAGCAAATGTGCTCCGAACGACCTGAAACCGCACGAGAACGATAGGAATATTATTCCTGATATGCAGGTGGAGTTGACACGTCCATCGGACGTGCGGTGCGCGCGGCACGACCGAATGCGTCGTTTTCAGCAGCTCGGCGCGCGCTGAAATTGCGCGTTCGGGGGTCAAAACTATCCGAACGACCTCCAAATGCCACGAAACCGCACGACAACATCCGTTGCGTGAATTGTGAAATGTTCGGACAGACGACACGTCAATCGGAGGTGTCGTTTGACCGCGGCGGCCGGAAACGCGTTTCCGGAGTCATAAAACACCGAAACGGCGTGCGGCGGTCGAATTCGGAGCAAACGTGCTCCGGAAAACCTGAAACCGCACGAGAATGATAGGAATATTATTCCTGAGATGCAAGAGGAGGCGGCACGGCCATCGGACGTGCGGTGCGCGCGGCACGACCGAATGCGTCGTTTTCAGCAGCTCGGCGCGCGCTGAAATGGCGCGTTGGGGTGTCAAAACCACCCGAACGACCTCCGAATGCCACGAAACCGTACGAAAACATCCGTTGCGTGAATTTTGAAATGGTCGGAGAGACGGCACGTCAATCGGAGGTGCCGTTTGACCGCAGCGGCCGGAAACGCGTTTCCGGAGTCATAAAACACCAAAACGGCGTGCGGCGGTCGAATTCGGAGCAAACGTGCTCCGAAAAACCTGAAATGATAGCATTTCTTAAATCGGGGGTTTTAAGTTATTATAGCACAATGATTCGATATTATACATATATTTAATATTATATATATTAAAACATTTAAAATATATTATATATATATATTTATTTAAAATATTGTATTTAATAGTATATATGTGAATATTTTTTTTAATATATATATATATATATATATATATATATTTATTTATTTATTTCAGTGGACATTTTTTTAAAAAAAAAATTCACTATAACGACGAGGCTAAAGCGACCGCCAATGGCGATCGCTGGGCGGCCGCTAGAGCCCTATAGCGACCGCCATTGGCGGTCGCTAATGATGGTTTTTTTAGTAGTGGTTCTACCTTGGATTACAAATTGAGCGTCTTAATGATGGAATTGTTGTTCATCAATCACGTTATACTGCTAAAGTCCTACAGAGATTTAACATGAATGAATCACATCTATTAAGTACACCAATGGTTGCACGATCTCTTGATCGTTATAATGATCTTTTTAAACCATGAGTGGATGATGAAGAACTAACTGGTCTAGAAGTACCATATTTGAGTGCTATAGGAGCACTGATGTACCTTGCAAATAACACAAGACCTGATATATCATTTTATGTGAATTTGTTGGTAGAGTATAGTTCTTCTCCTACTCGTCAACATTGGAATGGTATCAAACATGCATTAAGATACCTTCAAGGATCAAAAGATCGGAGGTTAATTTATTCCAAATCCCTCAAAACCAGTGTTGGTTGGTTATGCTGATGCTGGATACTTGTCTGATCCACACAAAGCAATATCTCAAACTGGATATGTGTTTACATATGGTGGAACTGCTATTTCTTGGCGTTCTACAAAACAAACCATTGTTGCAACTTCTTCCAACCATGCTAAGTTGATTGATATTCATGAAGCAAGTCGAAAATGTGTTTGGTTGAGATCAATGATTAATCACATTCGAATTTGTTGTGGATTAGATATGATTAATAATATTCCCATCATATTATATGAAGATAATACTGATTGCATAACACAGTTGAAAGGTGGATTTATTAAAGGTGACAGAACAAATCATATTTCACCGAAATTCTGTTTCACCCGTGATCTTCAAAAGAATGGTGAGATTGATGTCCAGCAAATAAGGTCTTCTGACAATCTCGCAGATTTGTTCACAAAGGCATTGCCAACTTCAACATTTGAGAAATTGATTTATAAAATTGGAATGCGAAGACTGAAAAGTCCATCGTGATTTTATGAGGGAGAGTTGGGAACTCTGTACTCCTTTTCTCTCGAGCAGTTTTTCCCACTGGGTTTTCTGATAAGGTTTTTAATGAAGCGCCATAGTATGAAATCATTTTAATTTGGCTTCACTTGTTTTTCCCACATGAGTTTTTTTAAGTGAAGATTTATATTAGATTCAATGAGATTATGACATCCAATGGGGGAGTGTTATGAATTATCATTAATCGTGTGGATGTCATAAATCACAATGAATGAGGTCTGTTCATTTCCCAACAAGTCTCTTCATATGACCAAACCTTTTTTATTCCCACCGTTAGATTTGATTCATTGGAATTAATTTTGTCCGTTGGATCAACCCTTTTGTAATCTACAAATACAGTGACATGATAATGAAAATAGTTGGGTGTGATATTGTGTGGCCATATATTTGTATTCTTTATTTCACATTCTACTGTGATTGAGACGTTTTACTTCGCCATTGTCATCCCGCACATTCAACATCGTTATACGCTTCACCTTCGATCGACAAATTTCACAACACAAAAAATCTTACATAATTTTTTTAAAATATTTACATGTAAACTATTTTTATATAAATTATCAAAATTATCTATAAATTACATTAAAATCAGGAAAATAATTGATTGTTATTATCATTAACAATCTCAATACGACGATTTATACAAAATCTAAAAAAAAAAAAAAAAAAGACGTCAGAACAAGCTCTCTTTCCATCGACCGCCAAACGTGGCGTAAATGTTCCACCCATACTCTGGGTTGGGGAACGAACCTCTTTCAAAGCTTACCAAGCTCTCTTTCCGATCGACTCGTAGTCCACGTTGCACACTGGTCTCCCTTCTCCAGGCATTCTTCGTTTCTCACGCTAATTTTAACCGTATTTTGAAAGCTACCTTCGGTGCTTCCTTTTTTCGTAATAGTAGCGGAAGGATTCTGGTGGGGCAATTCATATATTCTATTCGTGAAAGTGCAATCGTCGGCTTGGTTGATGCGATGCAAGATCTTTTATTTTTTCAGGTCTCAACTAAAAACACTATTGAGATGATTGCAATTCCCCCATCCCCTTCTTTTGTTTTGCCTGTTTGCTTGCTTTGTTTTTTCCCCTCAAAGCAGGGCTCCCATCCAGCGCCACTCCCCGCAGATTTCTCCCGCCGCCGAGGCTAGGGTTTATTGCCCGACTTCTTCACGCTGAGATATATCGTTCTCACCCGTCTTTCTTGATACGCTTGGTTTGCTCAAGCTTCTAGCGATGGCTGGACAGAGGGACCTTCACCTATCTAATTTTTCCCCAGAAGAGGTGTTTATACTTCTTCATTCTCAGTTACCTTCACTTCGCATTTCATCAGCCTACTCAAATTCACCTTGTTCGTCTTATTTTCATCTGTGAATGGTATCGGTGCCTGTTATTCTCAATCCTTTTTTTTCCTGGCAGGTGGAGTTCATCGGTGAGGATGAGATGATCGAGATCATCCCCAATATGAGAATGGATGCCATTAATTTGATCTGCGTAAACCCGCCCCCCTCTCCCACTCCCATTCCGAGTACTCTTGGGTGCATTATGTGCGTAAGATGATGCTTTTGCTTCTCGCTGTCAGGGTGACTTCGGCCCCTTTCTTCCTCAAATAGCGACACGGGTTCCCCTATGGCTAGCCGTAGCTTTGAAGAAGAGAGCAAAATGTACGATTCGACCTCCCCAATGGATGTCAATTGGTGAGTTTTCCCGTTGGATACTGCTCAATTGATATCACATGCGTTCACGTAATTACTCAATTGATCACTTGCATAGAGGCTGGGATGAAATTAAATCCTTTTGCTCCTCATTCAGTTTGGATCCCTATAGATAAAAACTACATTTGATGAACAATCTGAATGACGTTGCCTTTTGATTACCATGAGTTGCACAGTTGCATAGAGAACGACCTTTAATGACACTGAAAACAATGTAAGTGATGCATGAAAGGCAGCCCACTAAGAAAACCTGAAAAAGGAGGTGGGTTTTGTTAGCTAGTTGACAACCAGGGTCAAACCTCATTGTATCTTTCATGACATGAAAAGAGATAGAATAAACATTTGAAGAAACCTGCCACAACCAACCCCACTCCCCTGGCATCTCAAGTGGTGACTTTATACCTCTTCCCTCATCCTGAATGTGGCCATCCTCACTTACCTTGCAATTTGACACCACATTTCCAAGTGTATGCATACCAAAGTGATGCGGCGCCTTTGGCGGCGACCCATGTTGGCTTCTTTAATTCTTTGTTTAATTAATGTTTTGCACTAGCTTAGGGTATTATTTTAAGGCCGGATTAGTCTTTTATATGTTTTAGGGTTTTAGCCTATAAATAGGTTATATTCTTTCATTTGTAATCGGTTTTGCCATTATAATAAAATTCCAAAGAGTGTTCTCTTGGTCTGTGTGTTCCACCCGTGTCCCCCTGTAAGGATTCTCCTCCATCTGCTGTGCTATATCATTTGATATCAAAGTGAGGTCGTTCATCCTTCGCCGCCATCTGATTGCGATCGTATCGGTGCATCTCTCTTTTGTCCCATCCGTGATTCCAACCTTTCTAGAATCTGGTGACATAACCACCCCTCTTTATCGCGCCTCAGCTAGTTGCAACTCTCGTTGATCGTTACTTGCCCCCATTTGCCAATCGCGTCGCTACCAGACACGCCTATGCCTGTTGTTTGTTGGAGTTGGTGCCCTAGAACCAACTTGTGTGTACTTTATGATAATTTGTATTCATGGTTTTTGAATATTAATAAATGCCTTATCACATCATGATTGTTCTTCTGCATGACATAGTATGTGATAATGTCTTAAGAGTAGGTGTCACACTAAAAGTTCATAGCAGTTCCCCGTTATGATGAGAACCCAGAAGTGCTCCAACACTATTCTTGAATAAATGTTCTGTAGCCGGATGATATCATTTGAGACACAAACGATACAAACTATAAGGGGTGTAGTCTCATAGTACTTTAAGCCACCTTCTCATGGTGTACGCCCTTAGCAATATCTAGTAAGATATTATGAGAACGAGACCCGCCGGTAGGAATTCCATATTTACACGTGTCATTGGATGTCCCTATCTGCGGACGTGTGTATTGATCCTTAGACTTTAAGATTATTATTAATCAGTATTATGAGTCGCGCACTTAGATGTATTGACGAAAACCGTGACGACAGATGTTCGCGGCGATGTAGGATATGTTGAGTGCGTCACGAGTAATATTGCATTAATGAATAATGCGAGAAAGGATTTGTCCTTTCTGTTCTTTAACGGAAGTTGATGTTTGAGGCCTTTTGATGGAAATGATACAACCTAAATAAATCCATAACTATGATGTTCTATAGGCAAGTTCTATTTCCGAGAAGTCAAAGAAAGAGACATCGATCACATAGGTTGATGACACCAGCATGCAACCTGCTTGATTTGAGATATCGTGATAAAATGATTATATTACACAGTAAACATCCGTATGAGCTGACATGTTGTTGCGACATTAACTTTTTTCTCTATGGGTGCCTTGGTGTGTTATTACACGCTAACTTTGGGCTTTTGGGTGCTTCCCCTAATGCCACTGAGTAAGAGACCTTAAGAGTCACACACTAAGTGTATCCAAAATTTCAGTTAAATAATATATTATTATTTATTATTTAACAGGTTGAATAAATATTATTCGCGCACGTGGTTTAATAATTATTCATGTATGTTTGATCGCATATAAATATTTATTTACTATTTAGTAAATATAATATTTATTTATTTATTGGTGAATAATGCAGTGATATTTATTTAATAAATAAAGAAACATTATTCAAGGTTCGATAAATATTATGGAGGAATGACGGATCAAGATTTTAGATCCGATGAGAAATAATGAATAATGAATATTATTTGATTAAATAATATTTAATTTTAATTCGCAAGTTAAGCGCATGTTGAGAAATAATAATAATAATATTGTTATTTGACATGAGGTTTTTGTTAGGATTAAATAAATAATTAAGGGCACTTGTGAAATTATTTTATTTTAACTCTAGCGATATATAAACCCAGTTATGTTATTTTCTCATCAGAGCCAATTCATTTGTTTGGTTGTGCACAACGGATTTGGAGAATCCTCTCAAGACCTAGAGAACTCTCATATCCAAGAACGCTATCAAGAACGGAGAACAATCTTCCTCCATCAGATCTAGCAAAACGCTTTGGAAGCGGTTTTCGCAGCGATCAAAGACGGACGTTGCAAACGCAAGGATTTGTCGTGCTAGCACCTAGAGATTCTTTCAGCGATGTTTGGAGATTTGTGAAAAACGTGTGGATCACCGTTAGAGGGAATCTGCACTTGATTCCTACAACGCAACGACGGTGCATCGTAGATCTGCTACCATATCCATCAACGAAGAAAAAATTCCTACAAGGTAATTCTTAATTAATTAAATTGATTATAAATAATATGTGTTGATCCTCTCCTCTGGTTCTGGTGTGATTACCATTTGTTTGTTTTCTTTGATTCAATTCCGTTGCTCACGGCGTTCATCGTCGTGTAGATCTCAGATTGATCATGAATCATGACAAAAAGCAAAGACGAGTACCGCTCATTGCACGCTTCCGCTGCGCCCGGAACCTACACTGTTCAACGCCCAACGCCCCTACTACACCCAGGACACCAACCATCAATCCTCAGTTGGACGATCGAAACCCTGTCGTCCTTTGTATCCAAATAATAATAAAAACCAAAACAAAATAAAGAAAACCGCATTGTGATTTGCGTTGATCCGCGAATCCCTTCATTATTTGCGCTTTGTCTTGCGATCCGCGGCTCGAATGACCCCAGCGTTTTCCCAAGATCCGCGCGCTCCCGACTTGCGCACAAGCCTTAGTGTGCCCAACATTTGCATGCTTCACCCCCTGCGTCCGCAACTAGAAATAGCACTCCCAAATTGAAGGGTTTTGTTAGAGTCTAATAACATTTATCAAATCAAACGGAGGTGATTAACCATTTGCAGTGGATCTCCATGCAAGATAATATGAAAATTGCATGTAAAAACTGAAATGAAGAACACTGTAAATCCGGCGTACCTTATATCGAAGAGCACCTGCCACATCTTCATCTCCGTATGGTTTGATGAAGATCATTGAGTGGCAAAAACATCCCACCTCCGTGGTGTATCCACTAGTTGAATGAATCACATGTCATACATGATTCTCCTTTTTCCCACGATATTCTAGCATCTCAACATGCAAAGGAAGAAGAAGAAGATAACAACGAGCCTCGGGGAGTTTTGGCCAAGATAACATGGAAGCCCACACACCTTGCCATCAAATGGCTGTAGGGTTTATATAGAACCCGAGGACACTCCTGGATGGTGTCCGCATTGCCTCATGCATTTATAATGCATGTATTAATGCCTCGGCTAATTCATGCATCATATGCATGAATGCACTCAACTCCCATTTGTTTCATTTTATGAAACGTTATTTTTAATGATAGCCTCAAAGAATTGATCGGCTGTCCAGCCAAGCCAATACTACGAACGTAGGCAATATAATATATATATATATATATATCCCATTATGCATGCAAATCATAAATTTCATGCAATCCATGAAATATATATATATGTATATATGTATATATCTCTCTCACACACACACACATATATATATAAGGCTTTAGGGCATATATCTCTTTCAATCTCCCACTTGCACTAAAGCCTCATAGACTTTGTGTCATTTTACCTTATATTGTATCGTATACAATAAATTGTGAAACTATATCCAAAACTCTTTTTTGGATATCATTCAAAACACTTTTGAAAAGCTATCATTAACTTCACCTTGTTTTACATTGTATGCAATGCCTTGTGAATACCCATCTAAAACACTTTTGGATTAACTCTAAAAATGTTTTAGAGCAACTCTATGAGTCAAACTCAATCTCCATTCATTCAACCACAAAGTGTGACCCTACGGGTCTTTATAACGTTGACAACAAATTTGAATCTCCGAGTCCATATATGTAAGCAAAAGAGCGGTTTTTAACAAATCGTTCAAGCTTTAAAAGAATCTGGCATGATCTTCATCAAACACATGTATCTCTATACCTGTGTCTGCTAGTTTGCATATGCAAACGTGCATTCTCATATTTTCCCTTTATCCAAGACATTGAGTGACCACGAGACACAGAGCATAGAGCATGTCAATCTCATATAGCCAACTCATCTGTTCTCGATTCTCAGAGTGTAGACTGAACTGGTCGATGAATACATCACATGTCATTCATCCTTATGGATAAACACATCACATGTCTCTTATCCAAATAGATATATATAATATCTAGGTGCGGCCGCACACTCCCACAGTTTATCTCAACCGAGGGCCTTAATGTCGTACTCGTCATACGAGAGGACAAATCTCATCTTGGTTAAGTTCTAACTGACGACATGATCAACAACATACCCAACCACCTCCGTATTTGCTAAGTCAATATGTAAACTTGCGTAAGTAGGGTATCAAAGTACGAAGGTTCTCATGCTAGGCATCTCACCAACCTTAGGTGGTGGGAACTCAAATATGATCCATGCACCCCTAGTGTACCAAAGACATCTGTATGACACTCGGTATATTTAGTGGGTCATCCAACGCACACAAAGAATCATATTCTTTGTTTTTTGCCTCATGAGCATATTCTGTATCTCTAAACAAGAATTCTACTCACGCCAACCTTAACATTTTGTTATAACATATAATACTCCATGACGAAAATCAGTTTTGGATAAACTCAAAGTCATACTTTGTTATAAAAATTGATGAATCATAAACCATGTATAGAATTAATCATTTCATGTTTGTTCATAACTAACTCTTTGTAATCGAACAACTTCTCTTATCCCATGAGGGGAATGAGATGAAGATACACATCTTTTATTTAGATTCATCTGAGTTTGATAAAATCCTTTATATTCAAATCCTCGATGTAGTAACTATTTACTGCATTTTATGAATATAAACTACAAGCTCAATCAATTCTTCCTTTGATTTTGAACTCCTGTATATTTACAACATTTTGTAGAATATACATTCAGTATCACATACCTTTCAAAATCGAAGAATTAATTTCTATAACATCCATACCTGACATGAACATTCCATGGAGTTTCACAAACTCCTTCAAGTATATCTTGGATAATTCAATCATATTGAATTATTACTATTCCTTCCTGATAACCCTATGTTTCAATGTCTTTGATTGACTTCTTGAAGAAACATTGTTAGAATTTTTCAACCAACTTTTCTTCTTCCGGTTTGAACTTTTATCTACTTGTACTATTTATATAGTACTTTAGAACCCATACATCATATGCCTAGTTCATATATATCCTCAACACTTTAAGAATATCGGGTAAATGTTCTTTAAATTCAATCATATTGTCAGAACATTTCCACACATGATGACACGTGCCTGTCGTGGGGTGTGACAAAAACAAATAAAACCTAAGTTAAAATGTAGTAAAGTGGGTAACCTAGGTTGTCTTCAAAGAGGAGTGCACAACAATTACATACATGAGACCCGCTCTCCCCTTCCGTGGGTTTAAAGTGACGTAAAGATCATGTCTTTAAAACAGTTTTTTTTCTAAAAACGTTATGATTATGAAATGAAACCCATTTATTTTATGCTATATGGGTTATTTATGAAATGTTTGATGATGATATATGTGGCTCACGTGATAATAAAGGCAAATTCAAGGGTGCGCCCTGATAGCGCTCCAATGCATTGGGTAATGATGTAACCACTAGAGATTACAATTTTCACGATATCTTGGTGAATAACCTTGGTAATTTTCAAATGACACCTTGGGGATGGACCTTGGTGATATGTTCATGATTGTCTATGTTAAATGATGTAGCCACATCTTAAAGTTATGAAAAATGTTATTTTTATTATTGTTGGAGTCTGCATCCCACATCGGACTTGAGGTCCGGTGTGGTCTTTACCATTTATTATAAATACACCCCAAGGGCTCCTTAGGAGAAACACCTTGGGGGGTCGGGTCTCCTATTTTCTCCTTCTACATGGTATCAGAGGGAAGTTAAACCCGACCCCTCTTCCTCCCATTTTATTTCCCCCCTTCATCTAGGGTTCTTTTTATTTTCTCCCCCGTGGGGGGCGGCGGCCCTAATGTAGGGTTAGTTTTTTTTCAGCCGCCGCCCCCTCCGGGCTCGTTTTCTCCGGCGCCTCTCCCTGGTTCTCCAGCCGCCGGCGCCTCCTCCTGCGGAGCTCTCCCTCCCCGCGGCTCTCCCACCCTGCGCGACGGCCCGCCTTCCGCAGCGGCTCCCTTCCGCGACGGCTCCCTGCGCGACGACCCGCCTTCCGCGGTGCGCCCTCGTCCCAGCAGACCTTCGCCCGGCGCCCGCGCCCTCTCGGCGCGCTCCTCCTCCCCCCTGCTCGGCTCCCCGGCACGCCGCGGCTCCCGGCACCTCGGCGCGACTCTCTGCGCGCGGCCCGCTCCTCCTGCGCACTCATCCCGTCGCCGCGGCTCCCAGGCGGCCCTCCGCCTCGTGTCCCTCTGCTCCCGCGGCCTCACGCGGCTCCCGACTCCCGGAGGCTTCTCCCGGCGGCTTCTCCCGGCTCCCCGGCTCCCGGCTCGCCCCACCGTCCCGGCGCACCACCTCCCGGCGTCGCGCCCTAGCGCCCCGCACCCAGCGCCCCGCCCTGGCGTTCTCCCGGCCGGCGACCCCTCTCCGGCGGCCTCTCCCGTCCCGCTCCCCTCCCGGCGACCTCGCCTGCTGCTGTCCGGCGGCCAGATCCGGACAGCTCCGGCCGAATCCAGCCGGATCCGGTGATTTCCGGCCAAATCCAGGCTACTCCGGCCGGCTCCGGCCTGATCCAGCGAGTTCCGGGCAGATCCGGGCAGATCCGGACTGTTCCGGGCAGATCCGGACTGTTTCGGACAGCAACCGGCCTCCAACCGTGCCGGCCGCTCCACGCAGGTGGCCTCCTCCAACTTCCAGCGTCGTCTTCCGGCCTCCTGCACCCTCGCCGGCCTCCTCCTGCGGCATCCCCGCCTCGCCGGCATCTCCCGGCACCTCCCGGCAGCCGCATCTCTCTCCGTCGGCACGTTCATTCGCTGACGCAGTAGCTCGACATCCTCGGATTTGGGCCCGTTGACGCCGCCAGTCCCGCAACAATTCTGCGGAATCCCCGCCTCCCGTCGCCGGCCCCGCAAGTGCGGTTTTCCCTGTGCTAGTTTGGATTTCCCGGCGTTTCAACGACCGGCCCCACTAGTGCGGCATTCCTGGCGCTCCGTCAACCAGCCGATCTGAGTGGTTTCATCTGCTGCGTCTGCGACATCATCCATCCATCTCCTGCGCAGGAGCTTCGATCGTGAGGGGGAGCAGCCACCTTTGCAGCGTTCTCTTTTTTTTTTTTTACTTCGTCTGGTTTTGTAGTCAAGCTGGGCATGTCCAGCTTGAGGGGGAGTGTTGGTCTTTGTTTTATTGTTTTCTTTTCGTTATGTGTCCAAGCTAGGTACACCTAGCTTGAGGGGGAGTGTTGGAGTCTGCATCCCACATCGGACTTGAGGTCCGGTGTGGTCTTTCTTATTTGTTATAAATACACCCCAAGGGCTCCTTTGGAGAGAGACCTTGGGGGTTCGGTCTCTCTTATTTTCACTATCTACAATTATGATATGCCACATGATTGCTTTCTCATGCCTTAAAGTTCTTTTTCATGACATAGTTGATGTATCTCAAGTTCACATGTTAAATGTTTCTCTTGTTTCCCTTACTGGGCCTTCTGCTCACCCTTTCTTTTGATGTATGTCCCCAGGTTATGAGATGCAGTAATGAACCTAGGATGAACTTAAGGAGAAGCCTTTCAAGTGTTTAAGAAGAATGTTTTATGTTGTTTTCATGTTTTATGTTCCTGGTTTCCAAGACACTAAACCTTAAAGATCCTCAGTTTTGTGTAATGTAATGAAAGTTTATGTTATAAAAAGGCGGGATGCTATACACGCGGAACCGAAGAACGGGTGCGAAACTGTCCGACCCCGAAACAACGAGCTCTACATGGCGCGCTTCACGCATTGCCTGAAAGTGAGTAACCAGATTCTGTATTCGCACCCAACTACGAATATTCGTCTTTAATCCATTCGAAATTTTTTCGACATACTGGAGCTTAGGTTATCGAGGCACCAAAGTGGCAAGATACTTGAACTGATCTATGTATTCAGCTACGGACGACAATTGTCGTAGGACAGCAAGTTCCTCATAAGGATTCTGATTGTCCAGTCCGCTGAACCTTGCCATCAACTGCTCTTTGAAAATGGGCTAAGTAACAGTAGAATAGACTTCTTCTAAAATCGTAAACCAGTGTATTGCAATTCCAGACATTCTAATTTGAGCAAGCGATACCTTCATGGTTTTAGACGTTTAATGAATTCTAAAATATAGCTTAGCACGTGTGAGCCAACCATGAGGATCAATACTGTCGAACTCGGGCAAGTCATTGCGACGAGTTAAAAAAGAAGATTCCGAAGTCAGTGCATCCATCACCTGCAAACACTGGTTACGTCGATCACCAGAAGTAGTAGGACCACCGACAAGCGCGCCAGACGCGTTTTCTTGTGCCGATGTTGCAGTTCCGCTCGCACAGGTGACTTGTCACTACGACGCATCATGAAACAGCGGAACTCCGCCTGATCAGCGAGCTTCTTCTCCCAACGGACTCGATCGAGTCCCGACTGATGTTGCTTTTCCAAAAGTTCGTTAAACGTAATTTCTAACTGTCTGAGGCGCTGTTCAACACCATCCAGTCGTCCTTGTTGACGCGTTTCCATAGTATGAACAAGAACTAGAAAGCTGAAGAAAAAAGGAGAAGATGTCGAATGGCAGGTCAGACCAAATTGTTAGAGCCAGGGGAGCGAACACGGTTTTGCAGATGTAATTTCTCTAAATTCATAGCCAAGATTACAACTGAAATTCAAAGGAGTTCTTATAAAAAGAGAGAACACAAAATTACAGGAATTTTGGGCAAGCTGGTCTGCTTACCGCCCAAGCTTAAGCCGCTCAGGAGAATCCAAATCATCCTACTCTATATTCCTCTCTTGATCTTTATTTATAGGGAAGTTACTAACAGACTACCTAACCGCCTTAGGTGTATTATTTACCCCCTTGCCCCTCCGTGTATACACCTTCCACGACCCCTCCCTAACAACGGACCAAGATCCATATTTCACGAAGCAATGAGTCTGCTAGGACGTCCCTCTCATCACTTAATTATTTAGGCAGGACATCAGCCCAATCATATCATATATAATTCTTGGATAGCTGAGCGGGCAACCCTTTGTCCAATCCACCATTTGGATAAACTCAACTCTATTCCTCTCGTATCATTCCCAAGGGTTTCCTAGCTAAGTGTAACCCAAAACAAGCGCCAAGAACAGACTAACAAAAGGCAATCTAAGAGCATCCTGCCAGGGCAGAACCAACCCAAGGATGATCCAGTGTTATTTATCACTTGCTTGCCTTACACAAGATAATTCAGGGCCACCCTACTAATGCAAAACCTACCCGGTTGAATGATTGAAGTCTTGACAAGTGCCGCTTTGGAAGGAATCTTACACTTAATATTTGAAGGAGATTTTAATCTATCTTATCTCATGTTATTTCCTTTTATGTATGCACGCTTCTAGTAATTTAAGTTTGGAATCCTATTCCCTCCCCCTAATCAATATATTTAAACTATATTGATGTGCAACTCTTTACACAACCAACAAGTTTGTGTTAACTCACCCAAAATTAGAAGTTATGTATATTCATACATATCCGAATGCATCAGATGTATAAGGTATACGAACACTTCATGTAAAGGCTTAGATTTATATGAGATTGACAATCTCCACATGAGTAAGTCTGGAGCGACAGATAGCCAACTCCATTCACCAGCCTAAACAAGGCATAAGCCTCCAAGCAGGTAGGTAGTCCGACCCTAAGCCCCTCTACCCGAAAATACTTTACTCAAGAGAGAATTCAATTCATCATAAGTCTAACACCTAATATACACAAACTATATTCAACAACTAAATTCAAGTTAATAACTTCAATTATAAATCAAGGTCAAGATAGATGAAAAGCTAAATTCACTATAAAGACATTCCTAGCATGTAATGCAATGCTCTATCGTAGAAATAGTTTAACATTTAAACTAAAACATACACAATATTCACATTTCTTAAACAATTTACTATACATGAATATAGCAGGAAATAACCATTAAATAAATGAACAATCTGAATATTTAAACATGAGATCAATATTTATGAACAATTCATAAATAAAATCTAATTATAAACCCTTTTATAATTTTCAGCTTTAACATTATGGACATTCCATAATTTTGAATATAAGCCTTTTATATTCATTTCAATATGAACTCTTTCATATTTATCATTATATGACATTTCCATTTTAATTATGTGATATTACATGAATTATAAGCAATTTATAATCCAATTTCTGTTATGTAAACCATTGTTGTCAAAGGCGCGCAGCGCAATAAGGCGCAAAGGCCGTTTGGGGATGCGGCGCGAGGCGCGGCGTGAGGCGCAATTAAGGCGCATGCGCACAAAATTAATTATATAAAGTTTTCAATAATATTTTAAATTTTAAAAAACTTAAATTCAATAAAAAAATACAAATTAAAATATATACCGATATTTTTTAAGAGGTGCTGCTTTGAGTGACGTTACAACAATGTTTTTATAATCTGCTATATTTTCCCTTTCAAAAAAAAAGTCTGCTGTGTTTTATTATTATTATATTAAATATTTTATTTAATTAAAATTAGGACTTCCCCTATTTCCATCATTGTGCACCGCGATTTTCGCCTCCTACCTTGATCTCCGCCTTATCGCCTCCTGCCCCGATCTACGCTACACATCGATTTATCTGTCGCGCACTCAAAACCTCTGTCGCCGCCAGCATCATCCGCTTCTCCGCCTGCTAGCGCTTTCGCCTCCCAACAAGGACGATGAGGGTGAGGCGCGCCTTTACAGCGCCTGAGCGCCTCAAGGAATGGCGGGTGAGGCGCGCGCCTCAGCGAAGTCGCCTTGCCTTGTTGATGGCGAGGCGCTCCGGCCTCGCCTCGCCGCGCCCCTTGCCAAGGCGCGCGCCTCAGCGCGCCTTTGACAACAATGATGTAAACATTTTACATAATCTAAATATCACATATTTATTATTTAAACCTTGATCATATCAATCATCAAAACATTTTTAATGTTGATTAAATAATATCCAAATAAAGCCCCCTTTTTATTTTGAACATTTAAAATAATTAATTACGAACAATTCACAATTTAAATATAAATTTTTTATATTTTAGCCTTATTTCATAATTTATAACCCTTTATAAATTATTTTTTATGATTTATAAATAAACACTTATTTCTAAATCATAAGAGCCACCATATAATTTTAAAATGGTATTGCAAATATTAACATTTAATATTTGGGAAAAACTTTTATTTAATTAATTATAAACCATTTATAATTAATTAATTAATTTATAAACCCTTTATAAATTAAATATTTCCAAAATACCTTTTATAACGATTTATAAACATTTTATAAACCATTAAAACAACTTTTAACAATTTTTTTTGTTTACCCTTACGCAGGAACCCATTCATGCGTAAAAGTAAGCTTGCTCTATCCTTTACCCTTACGTAAAATCCTTACTCTGCATAAGGGTAACCCCCTTCTACCCTTACGCAGACAGTCTACGTAAGGGTAGAAGGGGGTTACCCTTCAAGTAAAGGTAAGTCATGAGTTACCTTTACGTGACCACTCACGTATAGGTATCACCTTGGTTACCCTTATGCAATTGATCTCTGCGTAAGGGTAACGACTCAGTTACCTTTACGTAACCCATCAACGTAAAAGTAACACCTCAATTACCTTTATGTAGCCCTGTTACGTAAGGGTAAACCATCTTGAAAACCGAATTCCCATAATACGAAGCGTAACTCTGTTTTTTCGGTTTTATTCTTCATTTCATCGCTAGTTTCATAAAACTTAAACAATGGATCCTTCTGATACCACTGAAGGGTTTCGTTAGAGTCCACTGAAGGGTTTCGTTAGAGTCTAATAACATTTATCAAATCAAACATAAGTGATTGAAAACCCTTTGTTGAGGATCTCCATGCAAGATAATATGAAAAGTGCATGTAAAAACTGAAATGAAGAACGCTGTAAAACCGACGTACCCTACACCAAAGAGCATCTGCTACCTATGGGAGTAAAGGGAATAAGAGGGAATACTCTAGAAGGGGCATAAGAGTCATGACAGGGGGAGAATGTATAGCTGACATGTGGGGGGTAATGCAAAGAGGTCATAAGAAGGGGGGCAGAGAGAATATGATTATGTTGGGCGACCATTTGGCTAGGCACATCTTTTCGAAAAGTATTTCTCCGAGATCTCTTCCCTTCAAAATCAATCTGAAAGTGTGCGGGGGCTGTCGACAGAAACCGGCGACCTCGGGT
The DNA here is from genome assembly GCA_963277665.1 of Viscum album. Classification (NCBI taxonomy): domain Eukaryota; kingdom Viridiplantae; phylum Streptophyta; class Magnoliopsida; order Santalales; family Viscaceae; genus Viscum; species Viscum album. Next base: position 132,215,836 of record OY728163.1, read on the forward strand.
GTGGCCGCGTCGCCTCCTCTGGTTTGAAAACTAGGGGAACAACTCAACTCCACTCGTACGTTTTTTTAGCTCTACTTTACCTGTGCGAAAAAAAGGCAAGGTGTCACCTCCCGTGCGATCGGAAGGTCCAGGCGCAGAGAAACAGACAGGCTGCATCCGATAAAGCCAGCCGCACGTTGTCAGATCTATACGAGAAAGCGCGCAATGTCATCCTGTCTGGTAGCGTTGAGGTCGGGATCGCAGAAGGAAAAATGCGCATCGAGCTGAATACCTCGCGTCTGCGGAAAAAACGATGGTGGCGGTCGAAGACCACAGGCGGCTCCTCTCGTCCAACGCTGCTGTCACGATTGCGCGCGATTTCCGACAGGCTGGAAGCGGACGGTTTGCGCGATGCGTTTGAGTGGCGCGTCACCTCGTTCTAGTACTGCTCGTGCGTCACCGTCGTGCTAAGTCCCTGCTCTTGCGTCCCCTGGGTCCGTTAGTGGTGGAAGGAGCTGCAGCAGGTCGTGCGTCCGAGGGAGTGGATGCGATCCGGCAGTGCGCCTTCTTTGAGCAAAGAGGCGTAGTGTCAAGTCGGACCAATTGATGGATACCGCACCGGCAGAGAAACTCGAGGAGGCTACTTTGTTTACAAAATGAGGAGAAACAGAATTACAGGCGGAGCAAGTAAGAAGAAATGAGGAAGGATGGAGGAAGAAGACTCGAGTGGTGTAATAGCTCTCTCACCCAAGCCTAATGCCCGACATCCCTAGCCAAATGGCCGCCCAACCGAATCATATTATCTCCACCCCCACTCTTCAGCTGTTCCCCCTTCTTATAACCTCTTTGCATTACCTCCTATAGCGACCCTACTTTTCTTACATGACTATTACATTATTTTAAAAAATAAACAACATAAAAGCGTTACACAACCAGGATCCGAATGTTTAGTGTCTTGGGAAAATAACGACCATACAAAACTTTTATATAATAAAACACAAACATTTATTTAATTGCTTCTTCTTTACTTTTTTATTGGTCTTCATGTTCTTCTTAGTACAAGTATTCACCTGAGGATATACATCAAAAGAAGGGGTGAGCTAAAAGCCCGGTAAGAGGATGAATAAGAGATATGAAACATGGGTGAACATAATCATCTTCAACATAACATAGGCATATGATCATAATCATGAGAGGAAGCATTAGATAAAGACATGAAATGTGGCAATGCATAAAAATGAAATTTCATGTCTTAATGGTCAACTACCACACGTAGTTGTGAACAAAGCTAGCATCATGTTCATGCATATTTCACTTTATCTCATGAGAAACATGACATTACCCAATGCATTGGAGCGCTATATAATTTCGGGCGCACTCGTCACATCATAACATTTACATTATCATGCATGCCATATAGAACATATATCAATCTTGGACATAAAATAACCCGCGAAAAGGAATGAGTTTCATTTCATAAAGCATACATTCATGAATAAACCTTGGGGTTCCCAAAAGAAAGAGAGAATAACATATTTGGTATAAGAATCATCAATCTTGATTGAGGAGGAAACGATCCCACGATAATTAAAAGTTGTGTTTTAGTTTGAAGAGTTCTTTTGGAAAAATCCTTGCATTTGTCATAAAATCAGATTGAAAAAATGTATATATCCAGAAAAGAAAAGGCAAGGATAATGAAATGATATTTAAGTAACATTAATGGAACATCCATACTTCAGATGGAGTGAAAGAGGGAAAATCCAAAGGAAGAGAGTTGGGTTCGAGAATTTCCCTTACCTTATGTTTGATTGCTTCCTTCACTTTAATATCCTAGATAATCAAATTAAATTCATTAATTAACAATTCCAGAGCCTTTTATACATGAATTTTAGTCATTATAGTTTTATTAAGTTCATTTATGGGCTTTTCGATAAGTTATAGATTTCAATTTCATCGTTCGGGAGTGTTCGTTTTCTTGGTTTTTCATGATTGGTTCGCTTGTATATGAGTATGTAAGTTCATGTACAATTGGAATAATTCTCCAGAATTGAAGTTATAGGTTATTAATGATCATCGAGAAGTTTAAATGGTTTTATATATCATTTGGTTATATGTTATGAGGATGAATCATTAGATAAAACATTAGTGATAATCGTTTAGATTATTACGGTGGTTTTTTGATTACAACGAACTCGTTTTGTTTTATCATTTAATATTATGTAACTAACTATGTTGCTTCCAGAACATAAAAAGGGTTATAATATACATTTTACAATATGTTTCAACCATTATAATGGTTTTATGAATATCCTTGAAGATGGTGAAGGAAAATGAAAACTTGTGGTCCTTGAAGGGTATAAAACAACACCTCACGAACGGTGTTTCCATTTCTAGAATAAAAGGGAGAGAGGAGAAGGAGCTTGATGATGGATTTTTCCATTAGCAAAATAACATTCCAATATATGTAAGGTACTGAAGTTATATTGCCATTTGAATGAGGGGAGGTAAGGAGGGAATAAGAAAAGAAAAGAACTTCGAAAAGAAATTAAAGAAAAAGAAAGGAATTTACCTCTTGAATTTCTCTTCCTTGAGAACCTCCTTAGGGAAAAGGTTTTGGTCTTTTGATGAGACCAAAAGCTCCTGGACGTGGGGGGGGTTGAGAAGAGTATTGGGCAGAATTTGGACAAGACTCAAAGCTTGGAAGGTGTGAGGAGAAGAGGTGGTGAGATGTGATATTTATAGTAGAAGAAATGAGTGTTTTCTTATTATTTCAATCATTTATGATTTTGGCTCACCAATATGACTAGTTTGCGCATTATCACTTAATATATTAAAATAATGAAGGATGGTTCAAGATTATGGGTTTACATTAGCCTAACATCAACTATGAGTCAATAAATTCATGTATTTAGCATTTATTGGAAATTATCGTATTTTACTATTCACAAAAATTCAAATATTTTAGAAAAATCTCAAAAATTCATCCTAACCATTTTTTGACTTGTAGAATTAAAAAATGAACTCCATTTTATGAAAATAATTTTCTAAATATGAGAAATTTAATTTTTAATTAAAATCATCATTTAATCGAAAAATATAGATTTTAAAATTATAACTGATTTTATAACTATTTGAAAAATTAACTAAGGTCTCATAAAATTTTCGTAAAATCGTAAGACAACAAAATATTAATTTATGAATACATTTTATGAAAATACATTTTCTTTTAAATTATTAAATTAATCATAAAATTGTAATAAATATTTATGAATTACAAAAATATCCACACTTAATTAATAATTTTTAAAACATTTATTTACATATACTATGATATAATTATATCATACTTTCATTTATAAGATGCCTAAATTTTATTTATACTTTAATGGGTGAGGTTATTACTCATTTGGTCGGTTTACTATTTATAAGGGTCATGTTACTATTCCAAAGGGCAAATTACTATTCCTTCTGTATAGGTTCTTTAATTTCTATGAATATCACTTATTTCATTCATTCTTCATTTATAAAGTTTGTATTGTTTTCTTTATGTGATCTTATGTGGTTTATACTATATAACATAATTATAATAAAGAAGATTCCATTGATAGAAGTTTGAGTCGTTACATTCTTTCCTCTTTTGAAATTTCGCCCTCGAAATTTTATTTTACAAAAACAGGTGAGGGTACTTCTCCTTCATCGCCTCCTCCGGTTCTCAAGTCGCTTCTTCATACTTATAGTTCCTCCACAACACTTTGACAATGTGAGTTGTCTTGTTGCGTAGAAGCTTATCTCTTCGGTCCAGAATCTTTACCGGCCGCTCCTCATAAGAGAGATCATATTCCAACTGTATCACTTCTGAGTTTAGTACTTGTGAGGGATCTGGTATGTACTTTCTCATAAGCGATACATGGAACACGTCATGAATTTGAGACATACTTGGTGGAAGTGCAAGCCGATAGGCCACTGCTCCTATGCGATTAAGGATCTCAAAGGGGCTAATGTACCTTGGTCTAAGCTTCCCTTTCTTTCCAAACTGCGTGACTCTCTTCCATTATGATATTCGAAGGAAGACTTTATCTCCAACGTCGAACTCCAAGTCCCTTCGATGGTTGTCAACATAGCTCTTTTGTCAACTCTGAGAAGCTTTGATATGTTGCTGGATAACTTGAACCTTCTCTGTCATCTCTTGCACAAGATCAGGTTTAATTAACTTTCGTTCTCTAACTTCATCTCAACAGGTTGGAGTTCTATATCGCTTTCTATTCAGAGCTTCATATGGAGCCATCTGAATACTCGAATGAAAGCTATTGTTATATGAGAACTCAACCAATGAGAGATGCTGATCCTATCCACCTTTGAATTCCATTGAGCATACTCTTAGCATGTCTTCAAGCGTCTGAATAGTCCTTTCAGATTGACCGTTAGTTTGGAGGTGATAGGCTGTGCTGAAATTCAATTCAGTACTCAAGGCATGTTGAAGACTCCTCAAGAATTTGGATGTAAACCTTGAATCACGTTCATAGACGATTAAAAGTGGAATCCCATGCAGCCTCACCACTTCACATATATCTTGACAAGTTCGAGCGAGAAGTCTTCCCGAATAGGAATAAAGTGGGTAGTTTTGGTGAGTCGGTCCACCACAACCCATATTGCATTGTTTCCTTTGGATGTCTTCGGGAGACCAGTGACGAAGTTCATGGTGACATTCTCCCATTTCCACATGGGTATAGGCAATGGTTGCATCATCCTTTTGGACTTCTGTCGCTCTGCTTTAACTTGTTGACATATTAAACACCTTGATATATACTTCGCAGTCTCTTTCTTCATGTTGTCCCATCAAAAGTGTTCTTAGAGATCACGATACATCTTGGTACTTCCAGGATGAATAGTGAAAGATGAGCTATGTCCATTATCCAATAGCTCCTTTATCTCGGGTGATGAAGGCGCACAAAGCCTTGTTCCAAACCGAATCACACCATCATCATCGATATGAAATTCTTGCAGCTTCCCTTCCTTTACTGCATTCACCTTCATTTTTTATTCTGGATCACCCCTTTGTGCCTCCTTAATTTTCTCTTAGATTGATGGTTGAGAAATCATTTGGGCCAGGTGGATGTATTCTCTGCCGTTATGATTTCCAAATCCATTATTTTCATATCCATGAAGATAAGGTCTTTCTCAATCCGCATCATGGATAGAGTAACAAATTCTTTTTTGCTAAGAGCATCAGGTACCTTGTTCGCCTTGCTAGGATGATAGTGAATAGAGCAATCGTAGTCTTTGATTAGCTATAACCATCTCCTTTAACGCATGTTGAACTCTTTTTGTGTGAATATATACTTTAGTCTCTTGTGATCGGTATATATGTCACACTTCTCACCATAGAGATATTGCCGCCAAATTTTCAAGGCAAAAATCACTGTTGCTAGCTCCAGATCATACATCGGGTAGTTTTGCTCATGGATCTTCAACTGCCGTGAGGCGTATACTATCACTTTATCATTTTGCATGAGTACACAACCTAGACCTTTCTTTGAAGGACCAGTAATGCGAGTACTGGTTCAGCGATTAGCCTCTTCTTTAGCTCTTTGAAGTTTTTCTCACATTCTTTCGTCCAGACATAATTTACCCTTTTCCTAACTTAGTTAGTGGACTAGACAATCGTGAGAAATTTCTCACAAAACGTTGGTAGTACCCTGCTAATCTAAGAAAACTGTGGATTTCTGTGACACTAGAGGGTCTGGGCCATTTCTCAATCGCCTTTGTCTTTAAATGGTCCACAAAAATTCTCTCACTTGTGATCACATGTTCCAAGAATGCGATTTGATGCATCCAGAAGTCACACTTGCTGAACTTAGCGTAAAACTTCTCCTTAATGTCGCCAACACAATCCTTAGATGTTCTTCATGTTCCTCCCTGCTCTTGGAGTAGATGAGAATATCGTCGATAAACAATACCACAAATTTGTCAAAGTAATGTATAAAGACTCTTTTCATCAAATCCTTGAAGATTGCATGGACATTAGTAAGTTCGACGGACATCACTAGAAACTTATAATGCCCATACCTTGTACAGAATGATGTCTTCTGAATATCTTCCTTCTTCACCTTTAGTTGGTGATATCCAGAACAAAGATCCACCTTTGAGAAGTATTGAGCTCTTCGTAGTTGATCGACCTTCTTTATGGTGATCTGTTGAGTTCCCGATAACCGATACGCAAACGCATTGATCCATCATTCTTCTTGACAAAGAGCACTGGTGCACCGGCGTATGAACCCTTTGTCTAAATTCTTTTGCAGCTGCTTCTTTAACTCCTCCAATTTGATTGAGATTATCCTGTAGGGACATTTTGAGATAGGAGTAGCTCCAGGTATGAGTTCTACCGAGAACTCTACCTCATGATTTGGGGGAAGTTTGAGTAACTCTTCGGGAGGCGACACTACACTCTTGCCCAAGCCTTACGGCTATAGTCCCAAGCAAGTGGCCGATTCTTCAACAGAATAATCCCTCCCCTTCTCTCACCACTTCGCTCCCTTATATAACCGAACTCCCCCTCCCACGTGGCCAAGACCCCCACTAACTACCTTCCTTGATTGTGTCTTTTTTACGCTTTCTAGAATGTACTTTTCCAGGCTGTGCTTTCCAGGGCTACCCCCATTTGGCAAGGTCTCTATCACTCGCCCCGCCTTGAAAGTCAGTCTTGTGCTCAAGACCGAGAAAAAGAAACTGATTGTGGTTCCCACTTTCTTCACAAAGTCTCCAAGCAATTTGTCAGATGGTTCTCCTTGAGTTATGGTTCTAGAGAAACTGATCCCGCTCAAAATAGCTATGTGGCCCTCCCCCAAGCCCTCAGCCGCGAGCCACTGCATGTGACTCATTTTGTGGCTTCTGCCACAGCCGTTCTGCATCCCCTCCCTCTCCTCATCTTTTGACGTACTGAGTGCATGTCATGTGCGTTAGCAGTGATATTCGTAGGCGCGCCCATATTCAGTCTCAGCGTGTTTGATTCCCCACCCGCTTCTGTCCGTGCCTCAGTTTGTTGATGTGTTTCAGGCTCCAGGTCATGCAACGGTGTCTGCAGTCGCATCTTCAGGTGAATTTTCAGCACGATGTCTTTGAGTTAATCCAGCAGCAGTGCGTTCCCTGCCTCCACATGAATCCAACAATTCTCCTCCCCAGTGAGGGAAGTTGGCAGTGTTTCCATCGTCAGACGCTTGCTCCTCATGCGCCCTCTTGGTGCTGTTCAAATGTAAGTCGCTAGTATTTTTTGCCATCAAATCCACGTGCCGCCTGAGCGTCTTCCCAAACACCACGACTTCGTAGTGGCCCTCATTTGTAATCCTATTTCCCTGCTCCTCAATGCGTGCAACAGGGGATTGGTTAGGAATGAAGAGAACCAGTGGTGCGACCTCACCTTCGGTGTGCTGAGGTGCCTCCAAAACATCAGACGAGATAGGCAAAATCGCCTCCATTTGTAGCTTCTGATCCAGGCGGCGAGCCCATCCAGTGATGGATTTCCAGAATTTTGCTTCCTCTGTACAGTGGCGTTCTCATTTCTGCTCCCATGTTGTGCTTCGTCGATCTCTGCGGGCCTGCAGCAACTCTGGTTTGAAATTTGGAGGCGCAGCTCGCTTCCCGATTTTTTTTTGTTTCTGTTTTTTTTGTTTTTGTTTTTCTCCCCTGAAAGAGATCGGGCCGTGGAAGTAACAGATACCTTCTGACGCGATGTGGCCGAGTGTGCCTCCGCTGAACGGGAGGCGACAGTGTCTCCTCCGAATGAAGGCCCGGCAGTGCGCGAAACTCTAGCAGGACGCGCCTCCTCCGTGGGACGAACATCAAGTCGTCCGATGGAGAAGAACTTTCGTCCGCGATCAGTGGTGCATGGCTCGTTCATAGGTAACGGATTACCGATCACTCGTGTGGACGGTCGCCGGCAGACAGTGGATCGTCCTCCGTTGAAGGGAATCGGCAGCGCGTCTAGTCATGATGCCGTTGTGAAACGGAAGGAGCCAGCGTGCGTTGCCTGTGTTCGCCTGCTGTGCGTGCGTCTGCTGCTGTGGAAGGCGCTGACAGTGCTTGGCGGTGCTGGACGAAAGCAGTAGGCGGCTCTTGAGTCGTAATCCAGCGGCGGAAGAGCGGCAGGTCGGACCCAATGGCAAGAACCTTGTCCCAAGGAGGAATTAAATACAAAATAACACGCAGAATGTATAGAAATCGTGTAGAAGAAGAGGATGGAGGAGAAGAAACTCAAGAGGCAACACTGTACTCCCTCCCAAGCCTTACGGCCATAGTCCCAAGCCAAGTGGCCGATTCAACTGAATAATCCCTCTCACATGGCCAAGACCCCCACTACCTACCTTCCTTGGTTGTGACATTTTTACCCTTTCTAGAATGTACTTTTCCTGGCTGTGTTGTCCAGGGCTATCCCCATTTGGAAAGGTCTTTCTCACTTGTTTTGCCCCAGCTTAGGGTATTATTTTAAGGGCGGATTAATCCTTTATTTGTTTTAGGGTTGTCTGCAGTCATATGCAACCCGTTTTGCATAATAAAATTTCAGTGTTCTCTCCCTCTGTGGGTGTTCTACCCATGTTCCTCTCGAGTTCCTCCCGTAAAGACTCGTCCCAATCTACTTTACTACATCACAAACAATGCATTATTATTTTTCTGCAATTAAAAGGTAATTTTGCATTGCATGCAAAACACTATAATGTTATTTTACCAGCCATCACGTTTCTGTCAATGGCTTCCTCAACAATCAATCAATTTATGGGGTAATCATTTTATATGCAATGTACCAAACACCCTCTTCTTGTTTACCTGTTTTAATTGTCCATGGTTGCAGATCTCTCGAGGCCAACTAGTTGAAGTATTTATTTATTTATTTAGGGTTTCTCATTTATTTGTTTGCTTTGTGGACTAGAAACTCTGACTCAGGTTCTGGAAGCGGAGCGTGATTCTCCAGGATCCTTTCAGCCTTTGCCATTCCATTACGTGGAAATATCAAGGCTGCTGTTTGACCAGTAATTTATGGACATTATCTGGTTGTTTTGCATTTAAATTTAAATTTAAATTACATGCTGTGATGCCAGCCTGCCTTTTATCATGCCAGCGCTCGCGATGACATTGCTGACGTATATATGGTGAGTTAGAAATATTTCAGTATCATCTCTATCATGCATGAAGTCGGTTTTTCAAAGCTTTCCCATGCAGTATTCATGTTTACCCACCAGGTGAGGTCACTCATTGAGGACATTAGAGATGTAAGGTTTCACAAAGTAGAAGTTGGGTTAGAAGCAATCAACTCTCGGACACATGCGGTGAAGGTCGGTTTTTTTCCCTCTGCATTTATTGTTATGATGAGTGATTATGTGATTCTTTTTCACTTATTTAAATGTTTTTCTTCTGGAATTTAAGTATGAGCAGACAACATAACAAACATTACTTATGATAAGTGTCATAAACACCTGTGGTTTGTGTTAGAACGTTTATGGATTTAGGATAAGGGTCTATCTAGGTTCGTTCTATTTGTGTTTCTTGGTGAACTGGAAGAGAACTGTGGTATTAAATTGTCATGCTTGTCATCATTAGATGGATGCTTTTGAAATTATGCAGGATGCATGACATGGTGAAAAAGTGAAGATAGCGTAGGAGAGAAATTATTCCCATTTATCATAATTCATCATGCATCTTCAATGTTGAATTGCACTCTGCAGCTTAGGAACTTGTCTGCGATGGAGGTGAATATCGTGCGGCCATTTGTGGTGAGGGCTCTGCAAGCGTTTTACAAGCACGATACCCCTGAGATGATACCTGAACCAGATGCCACGGACCGCAGGCCCATGCAAGCGGCTGATCGTGGGCCACGGGTAAGCTTCTTTGCCTCAATTGTCATCTTGTTTTTTGGCATCCAGTCGTGGAGTGAGTACACTGACGCTGCCTGTTTTTTCTAGCGGCATGTAAAAGGGCGATAGGCAGACGGAGATGTTGCATCATGTAGCCCTAACAGTACGTTTGGGAGTGAGGGATGTTAAGACCCTGAGGAATATTCGTACTTTTTACATGTCATATAATTTTTAGTACGCAGCAAATTCCTTCAGACATTTTTCATGACTTTTCAATGTCCCGGTTCTGTATTATTCAAGTATTGCCTCACATTATCAACAACAAAATCATGTGGATTTTTTTTCCATTTCATCTGTTTATCATTTCCAAAACTCTGAAGTTTGGAGTGTTATTTTTCAAAATAGGCGCAACCTGAGTGGAACAAAGAATATTCTAGCTTTGATCTGGTTCATGTTCATCCAAAGATGGTGCAATCACATTATGGAACCCATGATATAATGTGTATAGTGACACTTAAATCGAATCATCGTGATGATCCTTGTTGCCATTGAAAAATGCATGCCACACATTGTTGCGGAAGTCCTTATGTTGTCCCCATCTTGACAATGTAAGCCAATATTGAGCAAGTACCTTCGTGCATGTAAAAGATGCAAATGAGATCTTCATGTGCCACATGATTGCTTACATGAGATGCATATTCTTAAAGACGTTTGGTCTGACAATGTGGTGGTGAGAACCTCCCTAGGAGTAGATCTTACATTCATCAGTTGATGATGAAAAGGGCGTCAAAACCATAAGATCCATTTTTAGGGTTTTATGAGCACGTTTTGGCCTCGAAAAACACTTTCTACGAGATAAACTTTGCTGCCAGAAAAACAATGAAGGAAAAATTCTCGCAAAGGTAAACTCCACGTAAAGGCTTTGCGGCCAAATGATGTCTGTGAAGCTACAATGAGAATCCTACAGCAGCGTAAAGCCTTTGCGTCCACGTAGTCTCTTTACGATTGTGTAGTCCCTTTGCGGGTGTATAGTCCCTTCGTAGCCGCTTAGTCCCTCTGTGGTCCATAGTCCCTTCATGCCCATGTAGACCCTTCGCGACTGACTGTCATTTGTGACAACGTGGTGGGAGTCCTTCGTAGTTGCATGCCATGTTCCAGGCAGACATTGTTTGCGATCACGTAGAAACCTCACGACTGGTAGTCGTTTGCGGCGAATTGGCGTAATTTCCTTCGCGGTCGCGTACGTTCTTCGCATCCGTGAGCATTCTATGCGACTATATACTTCTTATGTGGTCACATATATCGGGAACACATAAGACATGTTGGTTTGGTGTAGCCCGACCCCCTTTGGATGTTGTTGGGCCGAATGCTTGCGGCCCATACTGTGCGCCAGACCGCAACTTTGAGTTGATCGACTGACACCGATAGGGCACTGTAACAGTGTAGACTTTTGACATGAATACTGCAGCAGGTTGGATTTTGGAGTTAACAGTACTGTAGCGATGAAGACTTCCAACCGTCGAACACTGTAGCATCTTGAACTTGGGTGGCTGCGACACTGTAGCAATGCAAACTTCTTGCCATCTTTCACTATAGCACATTGGACTTCTGTGCGGTCGGTGGAATAATAATACATCTTATTTATTAGCTCTTTTCGAGTTAGGGTTTCTGTGTAGTGAGAACTTTGAAAACTCTGTGTAATTGTGCTCTCGAATCATAGTGAAATTTCTGCATCTTCGTGGACGTAGAGATCATTTCTCGAACCACGTAAATCTCCGTGTCCTGAGTGTTTTTTTCTTCTGTCTTTTCTTCATTTGCAAACCTATTCTATCGTTGGGACTCCCTGCGTTTTCGCATCAACTAGTATCAAAAGTTGAGTTCCGATTTCTCAATTTGAACGATGACTATGGAAGAAGGCAATGTGAAGATCGATCGCTTCGATAGAACTGACTTTAGTTACTGGAGGTGCAAATCGAGGATTATCTTTACCAGAAGAAAATGCATTTGCCGCTTCTGGATTTAAAGCCAACAAACATGGAGTAGTCGGAGTGGGAGCTGCCAGATCGACAGGTTTTGGGTGTTTTACGTCATACGTTGGCAAAAAACGTGGCGTTCAACATCAGAGAGGAGAAGACGACGATTAGACCGATGAATGCTCTTTCAAATATGTACAAGAAGCCTTCTGCGGCAAATAAAGTGCACTTGATGTGACGATTGTTCAATATGAAAATGGTTGAAGGGAGAATTGTCGCAGATCACATCAACGAATTCAACACCATCATAAGTCAGCTGACATCGGTGGAAATTGCGTTTAGTGATGAGGTATGTGCATTGGTTTTACTGTCTTCATTACCTGACAGTTGGGAAGTGTCTGTAACAGCTGAGAGCAGTTCTTCAGGGAATACCAAGCTGGTTCTGAAGGATGTACGAGACCTGATCCTCAGTGAGGATATTCGAAGAAGAGAACCAGACAAGTTCTCTGGTTCTGCTCTGAACGTTGAAGGAAGAGGAAGCTATACGCAGCAAGACAATTGTAGAGGACGATCAAAGTCAAGAGGAAAGAGCAGAGCCAAGACAAAGGGGACTGGTCCTACTCGCTGAATTTGTGGGAAGAAAGGACGTGTCAAGAAAGAATGCAGAGAAAAACGAAAGAGACCTGAAACTAGTGGAGCAAACACGGTGGCTGAAGGAATCGATGATGTGCTGCTGCTGAGCGCGGATAACCCTATGAAGTTTTGGATTTTGGATTCTGGGGTGTCTTTCCATTCCACGTCGGAGAAGGGTTTCCTAAACAATTTTGTTTCTGGAAATTTTGGTAAGGTACATCTTAATGATCTGTAAATTTTGGTAAGGTACATCTTGATGATGATGAACCCTTGCAAATTGCGGGTAAGGGGTGATGTACGAATCAAGACCAACAGTGGGAGCCTCCTGGTTCTGGAAAACGTGAGGTATATCCCTGGCTTGAGAAGAAATCTTATTTCTATCAGACAACTTGATGATGCAGGGTTGAGTACCACATTCACTGGTGGTGTATGAAAGATCACCAAAGGAGCAATGATCATAGCTCGAGGGGCAAAGAATGGTACCCTGTACAACATGATAGAAACCCGCATGGACATGACTGCATTACTAAAAGCTGTCAGAGATTCACAACTGTGGCACTACAGGCTAGGCCACATGAGTGAGAAGAGGATGGAGGTGCTAACGACAAAAGTAATGCTACTAGAGCTGAAGGCTGTGAATGTTGGCCTATGTGAAGATTGTATCTTTGAAAAGCAAAAGAAAGTGTCTTTTGTGAAAGGAGGCAGAACACCGAAGACTGGAAAGCTGGACCTGGTGCACACTGATGTTTGGGGGCCATCACCAGTACTTTCCCTTGGAGGGTCATAATACTATGTGATATTCATTGATGACTCAACAACGAAGGTATGAGTTTACTTTCTAAAAAGGAAATCTGATGTGTTTAAGATGTTTCAGAAGTGGAAAGTCACGGTGGAGAATGAGTCAGGATCAAAGTTGAAATGCTTGAGGTCTGACAACGGTGGAGAGTGTGACAGTCAGAAGTTTAGAGAATTCTATTCCAATAATGGAATTCGGTGGGAGAAGACTATCCGAGGAACACCACAACAAAATGATGTAGCTGAAAGGATGAATATGACACTGAATGAATGTGTCAGGAGCATGAGGCTGCACTCATGGTTAACCAAAACCTTTTGGGCTGATGCAGTGAACATGACAGCTTATCTCATTAATATGAGTTCATATGTACCACTGAGAGAATGTCTACCCGAGGAGATCTGGTCCGGTAATGAGGTAAGACTCTCACATATATGAGTCTTTGACAGTTTGACATATGTTCATGTTGATACTAATGCAAGGGATAAACTTGATGTTAAGTCCAAACCATGCTTATTCATTGGCTATGGTGCTGATGAGTTTGGTTATCGCTTTTGGGATGATCTCAACAAGATGGTCATCAGGAGCCAGAATGTGATATTCAATGAAGGTGTCATGTACAAAGATCGCCATGCAGTTGAAGATGAAAATGAGAACAAAAAATCAGAGTGCAAAGAGCAAGCGGAGCTTGAAGGTGTACCAGAGCATTAGACATCAGAACTAGTGGAACCTACTACTCCAGTGGATTTGAGGGAATCAAAAAGGGTGAGAAGACCTGTGCAGAGGTATTCATCATCTCTACATTATCTGTTATTGACTGACGATGGAGAACCAGAATGTTTTGAAGAGGCAATGCAGTTGAAAGAGTTGAGCAAGTGGGAGCTGACTATGAAGGAGGTGATTTCCTCATTACATGATAAAAACACTTGGGAGTTGATACCTCTTCTAAGAGGAAATAAAGCATTGCTATACAAGTGGGTATACCGGGTCAAGGAAGAACACGATGGAAAGAGGGGGTACAAAGTAAGGCTGGCGGTGAAAGGTTTTCAACAGGAGTGGATTTCACTAAAATTTTCTCACTTGTAGTGAAGCTTACCATCATCCAGGTGGTTCTCATCATTGTGGTGTCAGAAGACTTGCATCTTGACCAACTTGATGTCAAGACTACTTTCCTTCACGGAGATCTGGAGGAGGACATCTATATGAAACAACCAGAGGGATATGTTGAGTCTATGAATGAAGACCTATTATGCAATCTCCATAAGAACTTGTATGGGTTGAAGCATGCACCCAGGCAGTGGAACAAAAAGTTTGATGCATTCATGACTAAAAATACATACAAAGGATGTGACATGGATCAATGTTGCTACATCAAGTCTTTTGGTGATGAATATATTATACTGCTTCTATACGTGGATGACATGCTTATTGCAGGATCATGTATGCAGATGATTAATGAGCTAAAAGGGCAGTTGACTAAGGAGTTTGAGATGAAAGATCTTGGAGAAGATGACAAGATTTTGGGGATGAAGATCAAGAGAGACCGCGTAACAGGAACCTTGATGTTATCATAAGTTGACTACGTTGAGAAGGTTTTGAGAAGATTTATTATGTTGGAAGCATAACCAGTTTTTATTCCCCTAGCAGACCATTTCAAATTATCAAAGGAGCAATCACTCAAGACAACAGAAGTGGTTGAGTACATGGAAAAAGTTCCATACACATCAGCTGTTGGAAGCCTGATGTATGTCATGGTTTGTACTCGACCCGACATTGCTCATGTAGTGAGAGTTGTGAGCAGGTACATGGCTAACCCTGGAAAGAAACATTGGGAAACTATGAAGTGGATACTGATGTATCTGAAGGGAAGCAAGGAGGTATCTCTGTGCTTTGGAAAAGGAAATTCTTTACAGGGGTATGTGGATGCAGACCTTAGAGGTGACGTTGATAGCAAGAGGAGTATCACATGTTATGTATTTACTTGTGGATGAATTGTAGTAAGCTGGATATCACAATTGAAGAAGGTGGTGACTTTATCCACCACAGACGCAGAATACATTGCTATAATAGAAGCTGGAAAGAAGATAATGTGGCTGAAGAACTTCTTGGATGAGTTGAGAAGAAAGCGAGAGGAGAATGTATTGCACCGTGACAGTTAGAGTGCTATACATCTTGCAAAGCACCCAGTGTTTCATGCCCGGATGAAGCACATTCAGTTGAAATACCATTTTATCAGAGGCTTGATACAAGATGAGTTAATGACATTGCAGAAGATTTGTGGAACCAACAATTCGGCAGACGTGTTGACGAAGCCGATGGTAATACAGAAGTTAAGGCACTGCTGTGCCTATGTTGGTCTCCACTAATGAATGGAGGACGAGAGACAAAATATGGGAGAACACTATGAGAGCACAAAAAGAAAACAACTGGTATTTCATGAATCGTCAGTTTAAAATTGAATTTGTGAATGGAAAACACGTCATTGGTGAGTGGAGAAGAGGAGGAGCTCAGATTAAGTAAGTTGTCTAAGTCAGTGGCATCAAAGCAGATCTGCGTAGCGGATTAGGCTCTAAGTGGGAGATTGTTGGTTTGGTGTAGCCTGATACCCTTTGGATGTTGTTGGGCCGAATGCTTGCGACCCATACTACGCACCAGACCACAACTTTGAGCCGACTGACTGACACCAACATGACACTGTAGCAGTGCATAATTTTGGCATGACTACTGTAGCAGACCAGACTTTGGAGTCAATGGTACTGTAGCGATGCAGACTTCCAGCCATCAACCACTGTAGCATCATGGACTTGGGTAGACGCGACACCATAGCGATGCAAACTTCTTGCTACCTTTCACTATAGCACATCAGAATTCTTATGCGGTTGGTGGAATAGTGATCTATCTTCTTTATTAGCCCTTTTTAGGCTAGGGTTTCTATGTATGAGAACTCTGAAAACTTCTTGTAATTGTGCTTCCGAATCAGTGAAATTTCTGCATCTCCGTGGATATAGTGATCATTTCCCGAACCACGTTAATCTCTGTGTCCTGAGTATTTCTTTCTTCTATCTTTTCTTCATCCGTGAACCTATTCCTTCATTGTGATTCTCGGCGTTTCTGCATCAAGATGTCCCCTACTTATACCTAACACACAGATCGAGAAAGTACATACTTTTCCATTGGGAGAAATCCAATTTGAGAAATCTCTTAGGCAATTACCATAACAAAACTTGAGAAGAACAAAAGGGAGGTCACTTTGCGTACTTCGTTCGTGGAGGACCAATCGCAAAGCAACCTATCGAACTGCATTCACAGAGGGCCACCTGCGAACTCTGTTTGTGAGCCACCTTCGCGAATGACCACCTGCGAGTTTCCTTTGCGAAGGGATGCCTGCTAAGCCTCCTTTGTGAATGACAACCTTTAAACAACAACCTTTGTGACCCAAGTTGCCTGAAAAATGCCCCCATTCCGCACACCATAACATTTCGTACAACACACTGATTCTATGTGAGAACCCGACTTTCTAAAGGCAAGATAGGCCTCTTTCCAATGGTACCAAACCACGAAGTATTTGGTCTATTACCGTCCATTTTGCGAAGGAACTCGGCTTTGGGTAGATGAGCCTTTGCACTCTTCTCTTTACGCATATCATCTACCTATGTTGAATTAGCCCAAATGTCCTTCTTATCTTTCTTTCGCTAAGGTCAAAACCCCCCAAAAGCTATTTCATCAAAACCCTCCTTCACCGGAGTCACTGATAAAGTCAGGCACACATGGGAAACATTGATGCGTAAGCCTCACTCCATCCTTTGTTGTCGATCCTTTAATGATACAAGCGTCCTTACTGCATGGCGTTAAATTGCATGGACTGGTCTTGGTAAGCTTCTCCCTCCTCTCACCCGATTTTCTTCCTCCCGCGAACCTTAATCACTGTTAGGGTTCAGATTAGGGTTTTGGATGTGTTTAAAATTATTGTTTTGGGTGTTTGGGGTTCGGAGGGACCCTCTCTTGCATGTGGGAGACATTGCCTTCGAATACGACGTGTTTTGGCTCGCCGCGACGTGCTTTTGGTTCGATTTCCTTTGGTACGAGGTAGGTGTTTCTTTGATGTCACTTTCAATTACATGCCTTTAATTGCTTGATATTTATAAATGATTTATCTTTTAAATTATTCCTATATATATGGCTCATGAGTGGCCAATTTGTTATGAAAATGATTTTAAACCTTGACATTGAATGTGAACCCATGAAAAGTGTTTGTGAAAATGTCTGATTGGACTTTAAAGAACACTTTTGGTTTTTAAAGTGGTGGTGAGCATCGACTTGTTTTAAAAAGTGTTCTTGAATTAAAGTGAGTTTCAAACAAAGTGTTTAGTGTGTTAAAAGTGTTTTAATGTTTAAACATGGGTTGTGTGATTTTAAAGGGGTGAGTTAACCCATTTGGATTTTCATAAATAATGTGAGACTCTTTTGAGCCCCTTATGATTCGTGTGTGCCCAAGGTGGCTTGTGATCTCATGAGGGGATGTTTCTTTTGTTGCATTGTATATGCTGTTTATGTTTGTTGATTGTGGGACTGCTTTTATGAGGGTTGGAGGTGATGCGTGTGTTGTTTTAAAATGTTTTATCCTTGAGTGAAGGAATGCTTTATTATGCTCACCTCCATTTTGATTGGTCATGGGAACACAAGTAGCCAAGTGAGAGTCTAGACTTATGCTACACCAAGTAGCCGCACACTACTAGTGTCCCCTCTAGTTAATGATAGGGCTAGATGGGGTGTGCCATCTTGATGAGGTTGAGTGCAGGCTAGTCGGGTGGTTGTTACAAGATGCAACGTAAGTTGGTAGGTTAGTCCATTGAGTGAAGTCTAGGACGGTCTCACATTAGTACCTAGGGTATCCCATGAAACTAGGATCCTTTTTAGGATCGTTTAGGGGATTTACCGTGTGCTTCGATTGTATCCCCTGCTTCGTGGATTATTTCTTGGCACATATGTACCTATCATTTGTTTCTTCTTATTGTATGACTTGAGCATGTGGTGCTTGCCTATGTGCTTTCTTCATTCTTGTGTGGTTTCTTTTTAAATGTTTTGAAAAAGGAATTATGAAAGGGTTTTAAAGAAGGAAAAAGGGAAGCATGGCTTTAAAGTGTTTACAAATTATTTTTTAGAAATGAGTTTGAAACGTGTTATCTTGTGAAAGAAGTGGAAAATGGTTTACTTTGAAACTCCAAGTGTGTTTGAGTTTTGGAATGGGGTTTTAGTCTGTTGTGCCTAGTTTATAAATGGGCGGTTTTCAAACATGTTTTGGAGGACCAGTATTTTGGCCAAGTGGTTTAGGCCAGGAAAAATATGTTTTCCAAGCGATTGTTTTCATTAAAGAAAAATATTGGAATAGATTTTTTTGTACACTTGCAATGTAATGTTGCTTCTTTGTAAAATTGTATAGAAAATGTTAATTTTTACATTGTATTTCAAACTAGCATGCTTATGATGTGATATGAAAGCATCTTCTTAGTTTCGGCGGGTTGTGGTGGCCTACTGAGTGCTTATGTGCTCACGTCTATATTATTATCTTAGTTGCAGGTTCTTGATTCTTCTTTAGACTACTCAGTGAGCGTTGATTTATTTGAGGTTAGTTTTATTTTATCATATTTGGCCCGTAGTGCTCATTCTGTGATTTAGTAGGACCTACATTTACTTTTATAGAATGCCCAGTGTGTGGCCCTTTACTTGATTTTCTTGGGCCAAATAGACTTTTATTGCTTTTTACGGAAGGAGGCTAGAAATATCTGTTGGTGGGTGAAGAAAAGCCATTGGCAGGGCATCTTTGCCTTGCGGGAGAGGGAGATCGAAGGGTGAGGGAGGTTTTTGGTGCTCGTTGCTGTTTATTGCTTTCACAGTTTTGATTTTAGGTTGTTGTTTTGTTTATCTCTCTCTAGAATAGACGTATGATGTACAGACGGGTCATGCCAAATTTTTATTACATTCATGTTGCTGTATTTTACTCTAATTATTGGGAAAAACTATTCCCAAGTGTGTTCCTATGATGCCCGGGAACTAGTTGCTAGCCCGTAGGGATCGAGAATTCCCTTCATGCCAGTGGTAGACCGATTCGGGCATCCGTCGAAGGGATGGTCTAGATCGGTTTGTTACAAATGGTATCATAATAGGTCTGTGTCCTTCTTTTCCATAGAAGCCTAAGCCTTTGGAATTCCCTTTTGTTATTTGGGGTGTTAGGGTAATATCAAGTTAAAGTTTTTCATAGGAACTCGAGAGGTTGGTGCAAGGAGAGTCTAGCTAGCTCTTGCATGCCTTGAGCCTGGAGTTTCCATGAGAAGTGGGTTTAAATTTTTAGCTTGATATTTGGTTGGATTTTGGTTTGATGCCTATGGATGTGGTGTTTTCTCCTCAATGGCATGGCTTGAGTTGTCTTGGGGGATTGTATGTGGTGTTTTGGGATGGTGAAGAAGAAGTCAAGACGCAAGGTTAGCTCGTAGGGCCTGACAAATCATGCGATGACCAAACACTTGATTCTGAACATGCTCTAGGAACCAATGCATGATTGGCATGTGGCCTTCAACTATGTGTCCAAGTCGGCCATGGTTCCACATCCCAGTTATTTTTTTACTTAGACCATTTTTGGACAACATTTTGGTTAAGGCTTGTGTTATGACTTTGTTTATTCTTTGTGAATGTGATGTGAAATTCGTTTGTGTGGGGATTTCATTAGGAAAAATGTTTTTAGTTTTGAAACAAGGCCTTATGGCTTGTTTGTAAAATAAGTTGGATTTTATAAAATGTTTTGAAACGATTGATTTTTTTTTGAAATTTGGGAAATGTTTTACATGTGATTGATTTTTCTAGTCAAGTGAACGATGTTTTAAAGGATAGGTTACCTATTTTAATGGAATTTGATGTTTTCCAAATTGGGATTTTACCCTTGGTAAGTGTATTTTAAAAGGGTGAGGGATTTGAAAACTGTTTCAAAAAGGAAAATGTTTGATTTATTTTGAAATTCAAAAAGGTGTTTTGGTTTTAAAACAAGTGGTGTTGTTTTGAAATCAGTTTTGGAAACATTTTAAAATTAGTCAAGCCAAGTGAGGGCTTGGGATTTGAATTTTAAAAATGGCTTCCTTTGGTTTTGAAAGAAAGAAGGTCCAATTCTAATGGTGCCTTGGTTTTCAAAAAGAGTTTTTAAAAAAGACTTGCTTTTTCTAACAAATATTACATTTTGTTTTGTACCTTGTGTATTTTAGGACGACTTGGCGTGATTTTAGGGACATGACTGCATAAGGGTCTATGTCTCATTGTTTGATGTGCCCCTCCCTTCCCAAAAAGGTCTATTGTGGAAGTAGAGTATTTATCTTAGGGGTTTTGCTCCCCCATTTAACACTACCCAGGTTCTGAATGGAGTGGCATGTGTTGTTTCCTTCTCATAACGTTGTGCCTTGGAACCTTTCAAGGAAATGCTTCCTTAATGTTTCCTTTGGAGATTGTTGTGTCCAGTGGTTTAGACCTGTGAATTTCGATTGATGGATGGATCAATGAGGATCAATTTTCTTTTAGAATCTCTCGTATGGAGCTCTAGTTTGGGATGTTTGTTCGTCTGGTCTTAGAGATATTTTGGGTTTGATGGTTGAATGAACATCATTCGGTGTAACCTTAAAGTGTTTGGTTGTGTATCTCTTGGATGAGAGATCATTTTGGGATTTATGATCATTGATCTTAGAGTTGTTTTGGCTTGAGGATACCTTGAATGGTGTTTTCTTGGGTCTTCTTGTAATGAACCAGTCCAGGTTGACCTGACACGTCACCTGATCTGACTCGCCATAAGGCCTCAAGTGTGCCTTCTCAAACACTAGAGGCTACCGACCATTAGTGAGGGTTTAAAAGATACAGTGGGAAGACTATACCCTCTGGTCAGAGTGCAATAATAGTGAAAAATAACCAAACTCATACACATGGATGAACATCAAAGTATGCATACTAAATAAACTGAAATAGAAGCATTCTATAATAAATGAAATGCAACATATAGTCATATAGACTCAAAGCATGCAAAACATACAACAACTAGTCGCCCACTAGGCTGATCACATTTACAAAAAAAAAAAAACTGAGAATAAATACAACAGGCTCTACTGCCAACTCTGAGCCAAACCACATACTCAATCTCCACAACGCTCAAGCTGCACCATCCCAATCCTGAGACTCTACACAAGCATCTCTGCTCAATCAAGAAACATTGGGCCTGGGCCCTATTTAATGCGTAACCCATGCTCCAATCTGAAAGAAGACATCATGTTTTCACGCACACCGAGGTGCATGTATAGGGGTGAAAAATAAATCTCAGTAGGCCACCCCCAATGGTGGGCCTATAAGCTGCTGTCATAACAAGTGCATGTACATGTGATATGCCCAACCTAACTAAAAACTAATAACAACTGGAATATAACAAACAACTGCAAAAAAATAAAGGGGGTAAAACAAAAACAAGGAAAACAACCAACCGTAGGTTCTAGTATGACACCCGAGGCAAATCTACCCTCACACTAGCTCACACTATAGGATTTATAACATGCAGCTCACCTAGACACACGAAAATCTGCGCGTATTCTAGGTCTACACAGGAGCTCCAAGACGTCTAAATGAAAAGATATGAATGCCAAACCCCAGGGCGTAACCATAGATGTCCACATGATAAAGTGTATCTACCAGGCTCTAGGACTCTAATAGCACGATCATAACTGACGATGGGAACATATTGGTTGACACAACTAGAGAACCCCTCAGTCTCAAAGGTCCTGTAGAATGAATCGAGCACCATCTATAGAGCCAAAAAAGGTGGGATCCATATCATAATCTAGGATCATCTAGCATCCATGACCCCAAGAGCACAAAAAAATCCACAGTACACAAAACCCACTATGGGAGTGCCTCAATATCTCACGAGCCCGAAGAAACTCTAGTTAGGGAGAATACTCAACTAGAGGGGGGGTTTCACTCATCCAGATCATCCATTAGCTCCCTAATCCCATATATCCACAACCATCCAACATAGGAGATAACCAGATCAAAACTTAGGGCCAATGCCTGGTCCACGACATCCTAAGGGTCTTCTCCTCAAACCAAAGTCTTGAGCTGAAACTGCCTCAAACATCACAACCAACGACCAACCAAACATGAGATGATCCAACCTTGAACCCACTATCCAAATAGCTGAACTAGAAGCACCGATCTACTCTCTACCAACAAAGATTGGGGCCTCACTCAGAACTCTGGATCTCATCATCCAAAAAATATCCACCATAGGCTCTCCACGACCCACCTTAGGGCCAAACCAAAAATCGATATCCCATGATCCTCGGGGCCACAACACAAAGGCGACGTCCTACTAGGGACTCCCCTGCTTCACCCAAGATCTTGGTCCATGCCCATCCATAGATCCACAAATGTCCCACAAGCCACAACACAAGCATGACATCCTACGAGGGGTTTATCTAGATCATCCAAAATCATGAGTCATGCCTAGTGCAGAAACGTCCCAAACGAACCTTAGCAGATTCCAATTGATCCTCGATCAACAACGCGCCCAAAGGGGTATCCAAAAGCACGTTCCCACTAACATGGGCATTCTCAATGGACCTTATGCCCACATCAAAAGTAGGGCCCTCCACAAGGGCCCCTCATCCAAGCCAAACCATGCCACATAGACATTTTAAACCACCTACTATGACAACCACTAATCAATCGATTAGTAACCAGCCCACTAGGGCATCCTCAAGAGTCCCTCAAACTCATCTCAACAACTCAATGACACCCAATCTTAACTGCCATCCCACAATGTCAATCCATCCCAAAGGCCCCAACTGCTCCGATCCTCACACACAAGAGTTAAAACTTAACTGTTATAACCTTGAGAAACCAATCCCGACATGAAGGGACAAACTAAGATCTCATTAGAAATACTTCTTGATCTCGTCTTTCGGTATCCGTCTGAAAGAGCCTCAAACAACATTGGACTTTCATAATCCATGCTCACTAATGCGCTCACAACCCTCACCCAGGCCTCAAAACTCACAACCCAACCCACGTGAGGATTTTGAAACCAAACCTCATGGAAATACTCCTGAAAATGCTTTCCCAGTCCAAAACACTATCCAAACGGCCTCTTAACGCCGCAAGGATTCGACCATCATGATCTATGTGGAAAAAAACTCAGAATGTACTACTCACAAGTCCAATTCCAACACTAAAGTGAAAGACAAACAAAATGGGCCAAGGAAGGAAAATTACACAATGTGTACCCCCATAGTTCCTCCTTGGTTGTGTGCCTCAGTCCACTTGGCGTGTACTTTCCAAAGTACACGACGTGTGGACCCTGTACACAACATGTAATCCAACATGGTCGCCTTCCCATGTACGTTATGCCCCACTCGACATGTACACTATCAGACCACATGGCATGTACCGCCTGTACATGGCGTGTACCCCACATAGGGTTCCCAAGCTGTGTACTTAGCCATGTACCCCCACATGGGGTTTGGACAAGCACAATACACGACCACTGGTCGTGTACCTCGCACGGGGTCTGTCCATGTACCCTACATGGCCATGTTCCCTCGACACACCCCAGGTCGTCACTACACACTGTGTACCCCCAGTGCACGACATGTAGTCCCAAAAACCCATCTTCCCTGAATAAGAAGAACACATGGTGTGTGTTCTCTTAACTACACAAAGTGTGTATGGGTATTCCCATATGGAAAACCCCCAGAACGGCCTGAAACCCTTGTTTCTCCTCAACTAAGCCTAGATCGACCCACACGAGGTCCCCAACAACCCAAAAAAGATTTAAAAATTAAAAAAAACTAATCTATGAGGATTTATGGTGAAAAAACATAAAACGAGCCTACCTTCAGGTGGAAACCGTTGATGATTCACGCCGAATCCACCACCTGTAGCCGCAACAACCCAATCCGGGCCTCAGACGAACCCTCAACAATGACTCCTCCCTCCCTCTCTCCCTCTCTCAGTCACTTGACTCCAATTCTCCAAGGGGAATTCATGGGAAGCCAAAGGGAAAAGAGAGAAAAGAAAAAGGTAAAAAAGAAAAAGGGAAGAAAAAAAGAAAAAGAAAAAGAAAAGAAAAGGGACCTGGCCCTGGCCCTGATACTTGACGCAAGGTTATGCCTTGACTAGGCAACCCCCCCATTCCAAACTCCACCACAAAGACAAAATCTCAATAGGATTCTCCATTTAAAAGATATGACTGAACAAATACACATGAATAAATTAATATTTAATTAATTAAATATTAAATATTTTGTGAAAATTCGAACGTCTTGAATTTCTAAAAACTCATTTCCTAGGGTAAAACCCTATTTCAGGACCAACATAGCGGTTATAAAAATTATCCGAGATCATATCATAGGAGAATTTACTATTTCCTACTAAACACTCAGGAACAAAAAGGTTCAAAATTTCCCCGATTTTCACAACCTATGATGATGCGAGTTATCACAAACTCCCCACTACAAATTCTTCTCACCCCCGAGAAGTCTTAGTGGACAACTAGTAGCCATGCTCTCCTCTAAGAACTGGTGCAACCAATGCTATCTCAACCATCCAACAATTGGCCTTACAATGCCCACAACTCTCTCCCAACATGATAGACATTCAACCACGACCGATCTGATGCTCCCCACCATATGAGTATCTTTATCATCACTCCACTTCCCAATGGTAACTACACGGCCCAAACTATGTTCATTACTGAATGTAATGGATAGATGTGGAAAAACCATTCACACCTAAGTGCCAGCATGAAACCCCACAACCTCTATACTCAACAAACCACTTAAAATGTGGCTCACGACGTCCAAAAACTTGTAGTTAACTATCCACCACATGGATTTCCATAAAACACTCTCAAAAAGTGTAACTGGACTCATGCTTACATGGGAAAAGTCCTAACAAAACTAGGCAAACACACCTAAAACAACTAACCATGCTCCTTACGTAGGTTAGTTCCAAAAAACTAGAGCACCCTTGACACCCCTATTCAAAAAATGAGGCATCTCCCTCATGCCATGATCGAACACATGACACCCTCCACTCAGGTGTCTATCCAATGCCACAAGTGTCTAACCACGCTTCCACTGTGCTACCTAAGGTACAACCAAAATGAGCATGGCCAAGTATCCAACCAAACCAGTCCTGTCAAGCTAGCCACGGGGCAGGGATCACTCCCAACACTCCAATTCTCAAACACTAGAAATCCAATTTCCTAAAAAAATCCTAGTGAAAGTAGATGTCAATGACCCCACCAACCACACCCACCCAAGCCATCAGTGATAGTAGGCACACGGGCCCCACTGCCCAACCTGACAAACAACACTTAGTAAGAACAACTCCCTCCTAAGGAATGCAAACCTGGGAGTTTAGGGAGACCACTACCTCATGGCATCTTGACCCCGATCCAAATATCTCTTAGGCATCCTTTCCCTCATCGATCCACTAATAGGGCACTCAGAACCCATTACGAACCCACAAGGTTATTCATGCATCCCTTAATGAAGGGACTGCATCTTTATCACTGATGAAAATTTGAAGAAAATATATTTACATGCGGTTTAGTTGACCAGAATGCCACCAAGTACTTATATGAGAAAACACTATATAAGCAGTTGATAACACTTTAAACAACTAAACATCCATAATCAGTGAAACCACACACAAAAAGGAATATGTCATATGAATCCTATATGCTTAGAATGATGCATGAGCACTGGATTCTTGCCCATGGGCTAAGAGAAAAAAACCAGAATAAACCATAAATCCACAAACACACATAAGTGCATCACACCAGGTGAAATCATACAACCGTAAAAATGAAATCCAAGAAAAACAATCCCATGCCCTGGAAACTTGGACTTTCTATCCGCAAAGGTGTTCACAACACACCAGTCCGACATCCATCATAAGTTTCAACACATTCCTAGATCACCTGTCAACCAACTCCCTAAATAATAAAAATAGATAGCTCTGATACCATTTCGTAATGAACTAGCCCAGGTTGATCTGACATATCACCCGATCTAGCTCACCACAAGTCCTCAAGCACGCCTCCCCAAATACCAGAGGTCACCAACCAATGGTAAGGGTATAAAAGATACAGTGGGAAGACAATACCCTCTGGTCAGAGTACAATAATAATGAAAAATAACCAAACTCATACACATGAATGAACATCAGAGTACACATAATAAATAAACTGAAACAGAAGCATGCTATAACAAATGAAATGAAACATACAATCATACAAACTCAAAGCATGAAAAACATACTGCAACCGGTCGCCCATTGGGCTGAACACATATTCAAAATAAACAAACTAAAAATAAATACAACCGTCTCTACTACCAACTTCAAGAAAAACCACATACCTAGTCTCCATGAAGCTTGAGCTGCACCAGACTAATCCTAAGACTCCACACACGCAGCTTCGCTTGATCAAGAAACACTGGGCCTTAGCCCCATCCAATATGAAACTCATGCTCTAACTTGAAAGGAAACATCAGGTCTGTACGCACACCGAGGTGAACATATAGGGGGTGAGAAATAAATCTCAGTAGGCCACCCCCAATGATGGACTCATAATATGATGTCATAATAAGTGAATGCATGCATGATATTCCCAACCTATCTGAAAA
This sequence comes from Viscum album, assembly GCA_963277665.1. Classification (NCBI taxonomy): domain Eukaryota; kingdom Viridiplantae; phylum Streptophyta; class Magnoliopsida; order Santalales; family Viscaceae; genus Viscum; species Viscum album. The sequence continues at coordinate 132,242,765 of OY728163.1, forward strand.
CTAATAACAGATGACATATAACAAAAAATTGCATTAAATAAAGGGAAAAAACAAGGGAAACAACCAACCGTGAGTTTTAGTCTAACAACCGAGGTAAATCTACCCCCGCTCTAGCCCATGAAAAAGGATTTATAACACATGGATCACCTATCCACACAACAACCAGCATGTCCTCTAGACCTACACAAAAGCTCTAAGATGTATAAATGTAAAGGCACGATGTCAGACCTCAGGTCATAACCATAGGTGTCTACATGACAAAGTGAATCTACCAGGCTCTAGGACTTCAATAACACGATTTGAACCAGCAACAAGAACATTTAGGTTGATACAACTAGAGATCATGTCAGTCTTGAAGGTCCCGTTGAATAAATCAGGTGTTGTAATAGTGGGTTCCCTTGATCCAACTTTATCATTACTATTGATTACCATATCATGCATACAGTGAGATATTCATGATGTACACTTAACATTATAGTGTATATATTTTTGTATCTTTTATTTAAATGGTAATGTCCATAGATTAATTGTCGTATCAAAAGGTTATAACAGATCCCAGGATATAATGAGAACCTTGAGATACTATGAAATTAATGCTAAATATATTTCCTATGGTCTAGATACATTATACCGACTCGACACAGTAGATGTTTTACTATCAGGTGTCAGAGGCTCATAAGTATTGAGAATTATTCTCATAATGTTTGCACTTGGTGATATCTGGTAGGAGAGATCATGAGGCCATACCCACCAATAGGAGCACCACATGTTTTGGGTGTCATTGGATGTTCTTATCTACGAACACGTGTTTTGGTCTCCTTACTTGAGATCATTATCAATGTGTGTCATTTGATCACATACTTTGATACAAGGAAAAAATCATGATAATGAAATCATGACGAGGTATCTTGTGTTGGTTGCATCATTGGTGGTATGGAATTGGTTGAATGATTAAGATATAATTTATCGCTTCTGAGTTGAGGAAGTAATATCTCGGGCCAAGTTGATTAGGATGGTAGTGCCTTTATAAATCCATGACCATGATAGTTGAAGGTAAATCCATCTAGATAGATCAACAAATAATAAATCAATAAAGGATGATGACACATGTGTGCATCCTTCTTTATGAGATATTTAAAGATAAAGAGATTATATTACACAATGCATGTTCATAGGTCAGTTGTTGTTGCTATGACTACTCCTTATCTCTTTAGGGGCCTTGATGGGTTGCTAGACTCCACTCTTGGTCTGTGAATACTATTTACTGCTATCGAGATAAGGGCCCAGAGGGCCACACACAATAGCATATTCAGGAATCTACCCTATTTTGGTGAATAGATATATAGGACATGGTGGGCCCCACCATGGGGTCCAAGTGTTATCCAAGTCAGTGATCACCGATGAATAAAAAAAATCATTATTATTTGAGTTCAGAATAATTGGATTGAATTTATTTATTAAAAGTATTCACAAGGTATTTAGTGAATATATGAAAAATATTATATGAATGAATATTATTTTAATATTCCAAGTTCGTTTAATATTAGTGGGAATTACATGTTGAGTTAAATGACTTGGTTTTATCATGTAATATTTTTAATATATATTATAGGTATGTGATAAAATATAAATAATATTTATGACACAATTTAGTTTTTCATAATTATTTATTTATTGATTATTTAGTGGACATTGATTTTTCGGGGGTCAGAGAACCTTATTTGAGTATTTTCTATACCCACTATATAAAGCCGGAGAGTGGCTCATTATGATGAATATTCATTCGTTTGGAATGAGATTTTCTCTCTCATCTTCCACTTTCTAGAGGGAGAATCTATCTCTGAGCAACCAGTCCAAGGCACCTTAAATGGATCAAAGGCATGGGATCATTGTGATCGTTGCGACGCCTAAGAATTCATCGAAGCTTTGCGATAACACCCAAAATCTGATGAATGATGAATGTGTGGATTATTGGAGCATGTGTATACGATCTAGAGGAGTTCAACTTCAGATCCTTCAAGCAACGATCACCGGCGACGCGGTGCAGTCGAGCACGCTTCATTTCAAACATGCACTAGTAGAAAAACTATTTATAATGTTGCAGTTTTCACATTGGTTATTTAGAACCGATGTGAAAATTTGGGAATATGAATTTTTTACATCGGTTTTCCATTTATCGGCGTGAAAAGGAATTTTTCACGTCGGTTTTCATATAACCGATGTGAAAATTGGATATTCTCCGCTCTTTCACATTGGTTAAATGATAGAACCGATGCAAAAGAGTGATATTTTAAGTCAGTTATATTATAACCAATGTGAAAAACTGTATTTTCACGCCGGTTATAATATAACCGACCTAAAAAAACTTTTAAAAATTTATGAATCGACCGAGGGTTCATTATGCGGTCTTCCATTATCATGACGTAGGTCTAGTTTCTCTCTCACCCAAGCCCTAACTCTCTGGTTTCTTTGATCCAATGGTCCAATCTCACATTACGATCTTAATCAAGCCTTAGGTTTCATCGTCCTCACATTACACATCTAAGATAGATATGAAGTAATCCTATCACATTTTCATTTCTCTCTTTTCGGTTGTTCTTTGGCTTGGAATCTCTAACCAATGATTGTTCGATCAGGTGGACTTCATTCTCGCATTACCATCTTTATACACTTGGTTTTTTTCATATTCTTCATTGCACGTTCGATTCTAGATCTGATCATCTCTAACTAGCTCACCTGGAGGTTTGAATATATTTTATAATGTGTTAATTAGTTGTTCCTGATTTTATTTCTAGTATGAATTATTTGTTCTCATTAAATATATTTTTCCTTGTTTAGATTACTTTAAAACTATTTTATAGAATATGTCATGCTAAGGAGTATTATTCAGGAGATAAGATAGGTGGATGTTGTGTGTTTATAATTTTTCATTTAGGTCAATGAGTTGAGTTTTAAATTAATTAGGTGTTGATATTATAGTGGGTTCATTTCAGTTCTGATAAAGTTGGTGCATGGGAAAGTTGAAAAATTCTTTTTCATGTAATTGTTCATCATGAGATAGGTTTTTTAATGGGTTTCCTAATGGATTTTTTTAAGAGATGGTATGTGTGTATTGTAGAATAGAATGAGAGTTTTTGTTAAAAACTAGTTGGGAATTTGAAATTGGTAATTAGTAGTGAAAACCATTTCTAATGGATGATCAAGAGTAAGGGGATCATCATTAATGCTTCTTATTAATGAGAATACCTATGGTGTGGAGTTTATTATGGGGCAAGTCATTATAGGTTAATCAATTTAGTGAGATTTAATTCCTTGTATGAAAGTAAGGATTATTTGATAAATGGGAATCATATGAGAATTTTGAGACTATGAGCATATTTAGGTGGTGTTTTTATGCACGGTTTTGTGTTTCAATGGTACTCTAGGGAATTGTAAAAGGGTTGAATGGGTGATGAGTCTACTTTTTAAAGCAGCAGACCAACCGAGTACCCTATTAAGGAATACTATATACCATATGAAGTCCCTTGAAGCAAGGTTTAATGTGACATTTTTTTAAACTAAGATTCAATTTATGATTTGATTATATTGTTAATTACAAAATAGAATAGATTTTTTATTTTTAGAAATAAATAACTATGAATTAGTTGTTCTCATTCTATATTTTTTTAAGGATATCGTTTTATGGATATCATTGTACATATTTTTTAATAATTTTATAAGGTTATATTGATTTATTTTTACTTGAGAATTTTTTTTAAACGAATCTATTTTGTAATTCCTTCCACATGAATGAATTTTCTCATCAAAATTTTCTATTTTCCTCATAATGTTTCCATTCTTGGTTTTCTATATTTTTCGATGTCATTTATAATCTCAATATTTTATAAATTACTCCCTTTTTTTTGATATTTATTTTTGATATTTGTTATAGATAATAATGAATCAAAGTTGGATTAATGTACCCCGAATAGGTGATGAATACGAGGAAGGTATCGATGCTTTTTTGGAATTTTCTAAATGAAATGTTTCAAAAAATGACATGTTTTTCTATCCATGCCTGAAATGTTTAAATTTGAATAAGTTGAAAAGAATGGAGATCAAATATCATTTAATTTGTCACAGTTTTAATTCTAATTACACCCCTTGGATTTGGCATGGTGAAATTGGGAAAAATTTCAGATATATTGATGATGGTTCTTTGTAAGATGATAAATATAATCAACTTGATGAAATGATTTGTGATATTTAAGTAGAGGCAATTGAGAAACAACCAAAAATTGAGAGTTTATATGGAGATGCTGGAAAACCATTTTATTCGGGTTATATAGAATATAAGATTTTATCAATGGTGTTAAGATTGATTAACCTGAAGAAGAAACACGGATGGAGCGACAAGAGTTTTACAGAGATGTTACAATTGTTGAAAGAAATTCTTCCTAAAGAAAATGATCTTCTAGATTCACATTATAAGGCCAAGAAAATATTATGCCTGATGGGATTGGGGTGCAAGAAAATACATGTATGCTCGAATGACTGTGTTCTATATAGGAAAGAATATGAATTTCTATCAGAGTGTCCTAAATGTGATGGTATAAGTTGAAAGAAAAATCACATGCTGATTTAGAAGTTTTATAGATCCCTTCCAAGTCAATTTGGTATACCCCTATAATTCCTCGTTGAAAACATTTATTTTATAATTCACATGATGAAAAAAGGTTAAGATGACATGTTGATGAGCGGACATGTGATGAAAAAATTAAGGCATTCATCTGATTGTCCGCAATGGAATAAAATTAATCACCAATTTCCTACATTTGGAAATGAAGTTAGAAACCTCAGACTTGGACTGTGCATGGATGAAATGAATCTATACTGAAGCCTTAATAGAACACATAGTTCATAGAAAATTTTATTGGTAATTTACAACTTATCTCCTGAATTTTGTATGAAGTGAAAATATGTCATGTTGAGTTTAATGATCTGTAGAAAAAAATAGCCCAAAAATGATATTGATGTTTTCTTGTCACCATTAATTGATGATTTGAAACTGTTATGGGAGGAAGGTATAATGGTGTATGAGTCTTATAAAATGAAATATTTTCAACTACATGCAATGATTATGTTCACTATAAATTAATTCCCAGCATATGAAAATGTGTCTGGATACAGTTTTAAGGGGAATAAAGCTTTTCTAATTTGTGAACAACAAACTTCATATTATCAAATACATCATAGGAGAAAAATAGTATACATGGGTCATCAAATATTTTTGTCTATGGACCACTCTTATAGAAGATTAAAAAAGGATTTCAATGGCTCACATGAATCTAACATTGCTCGAAAACCTTTATCCATTGATCAGTATTTTGAGAGAGTGTAAAAAATTGATGTGGCATTTGAAAAGACACATAAATCTACTAATGATAGAAATATTTGGAAGAAACAGTCAATATTTTTTGAGCTACCATATTGGAGATATCATGAGGTGAAACATAACATTGATTTCATGCATGTGGAGAAGAATATATGTGAAATTTTGATTGGAACATTGTTAGATATTAAAGGAAAGACCAACGATGGGTTAAATGCAAGAATGGATTTACTCTTAATGGGAATATGTTTGGAGTTGGATCCCACTCCTGACGGAAGATGAACATTCCTACCCCTGTCTTGTTGCACCTTATCCAAGAGGGGGGAAAATAGATTTTGTCAATGTCTTCATGATATCAAACCACATGGTTATTCTTGAAATGTAATTTTTTTGTATCTTTAAAGGATTTAAAGTTGACAGGTATGAAATATCATGACTGTCATGTCATGATACAACAACTCCTACTAGTTGCATTGTGTGGAATATTTCCCACCCATGTCAGAATGAATATCATAAAGGTGTGTTATTTTCTTAATTCAAATTGTAATAAGGTGATTGATTTGAATGCTTTGAACACTTTAAAGAATGAAGTGGTTTCTATACTTTTTCAATTGGAAATGTATTTTCCTGCATCTTTTTTTGATATCATGGTGCATTTAATGGTTCATTTGGTGTGAGAAATAAAGATTTGTGGATATATATATCTATGTTGGATGTATCCTTTTGAAATCTATATGAAGATATTGAAGGGGTATGTTAAGAATCTATATCGACCTGAAGCATCCATTTTTGAGAAGTATATTTTTGAGGTGGTTGTAGAGTTTTGTACAAGCTATTTTTCTAATGTGGATCACATCAGTTTGCCTATATCTCTCCATGAATGAGTTAGTTATGGGGGAAAGTGGATTCATGGCTTTAAAGTCAAATCCTTGATAGGTGAACAGATAAATAAGGTACAATTATACATCTTAAATAACATATATGATGCTCAACCATATATAACATTTCATATTAATGAGTTAAAAAAAAGTTATCCAAAGAAGAAAGATATGTGGATTTTGAATGAGCATAACAAAACTTTTTTGCTATGGTTTAAAGAGACCATGAATGGTAAACCAGATAAATAAGAAACATTAAGATGGTTAGTGGGTGGTCCAAGTTTAAATTTGATAACATGGTTTGGGTATGACATAAATGGATATACTTTTCATATAAAAGATCGAGACAACATAAGTGCAATTCAGAATAGTAGTGTGTTGGTGTTCCTAGAAGTAATTCATTTTTCGAGTGCCAAAGACAAAAACCCAATATTCACATCAACTGCATATTATGAAGTCATTGAAGAAATATGTGAGGTTGATTACATTAAATTTTAAGTTCTAGTGTTTAAGTGTAAATGATTTATCAGTAACAACAGTGTCTGACACAATGAATTTGGAATGAAACTAGTTAATTTAAAAAACTGGAATACACAAATGATCCTTTTATCATGACAACACATGAAAAAAAAATTCTATGTTCTTGATCAATCTGATATGCAGTGGTCTATTGTTTTACAAGAAAAAAAAACAATATATTGGTGATGATAAACTTTAATAAGATGCTGATTTATGTGAGATCCCTACATCCATGGAATGATTAACAAATAACATTGATTAGCACATAGAAGACATGGTTTATGCCATACAAAATGATCATGACAAAGGAATTTGGGAAAAAAATCTTTAGTACATTACTAATATTATAGGTAACATATGTTTAATTATGTTTTACTTTTTTAAATTTCAAACGTTAGATATTTTAATTTTATTTTCTTTATTAAAACACATATTATAACTAATAAGTTAAATTGTTTGTTTATAGTAGTTTAGTTTTGTTTAGTTTTCCATGTTTACCCTTAAGTAACTTATCTATTAATTGATTTTTTTGAAAAACAATTATTTTAAATTTAAAATTTTAAATAAAAACAAAATATATTGTATAAGAGTATATGATAATTTTTGTTGTTGTAAAAATGATTTATCAGGTTGGTGAATTTTTTCTATGTAATTTCATCTCTTATTAATATTGTGTAGTTTTCATTCATTTAAGTCATTTCATCTCTCATTAATATTTTTAGAATTTTAATTAACTATAAAAAATATGAATAATAATGTGTTATGTTTAGTTTACTTTTCTTTTTTGTTTGATAATTTCTAATTTTGTATTTACATTTGTATGCAATTATTGGATTTGTAAGTTACTTTGATTTGTAGGATAATGGTAGATCAATCCTTTGATCCACCACATATTTTTGGAGATGATCATACTCATACCTTTGGGGAGGATCGTACACATGCTGCTTCTGATGAGCCTCCTCATCCTTCTTTACATGAGACATCTACTTCCATGAGGGAAAAAAGAGTTCAAGGGTTGGTAAACATGGCACCACATGTTTACCAAAATTATCAGTTGCCCATAGCCAGGAATATAGGATACCAATAGACTTTGATGGTAAAGATATTCCCAGAGGTCCAAATTCAAAACAATTCAAGACTTTTGTATTAGTATAGGCTAAAAGAAAAGTTAGTATTTTGTTTGATGATTGACGAAATGTTAACAAAGGGACATTATCACAATTGTAAGAGATTGTTTTGGCAATCTTGTTTTTTATCATTTCACTTATCTTGAAATTTTTATAGTAATATATGTTTTCCCCTTATTATCAGATGACATATGATATACCTAATACTGGTGGAGTTAGGAGGAAATGTTTATCATTGTCTTCTAGGAGATGGAGGGATTTTAAACCATCCCTCACATCATAGTTCATGTTTGGGAATAGTCAGCATGAAAATCCATGTGATATATATCCATTTATAGATGAATATACATGTAAGAAAATTGTTGAAAGTAGATGACGAGAAGAGTTTTTAGTAAGTGCAATGTTACATTTTTAGATGTTTTTTTATATTAATGACCATGTTAATGATTTATTTATTATTAATTCTTAATTTAAAGAAATCAAAGAGATCTCATCAGAAGATTCAAGCTAGAAATATATACCCTCATACATTATCTCGGGGAGGGTATACGTAATTGGAAGAACACATGCTAGAAGAAAAACTTCAAAAGCTGAGAGCTGAGTCATCAGGGTCTGCAGAGGTTTCCCCCGCTAGACATGAAAAATGGAAAAGGGCTTGTATGAGTAAAAAAGGACAATATATTATAGAAGAGTCAAGAGTTGTAGATGATAAGATTGTAATACATTTCTTTATTTATTGAAGTTAAATCAACTCTTTATATATTGTGATTCATTACATATTTTTTTCAAATATTCCATACAAGATTCTATTGAGTAGCAGAGCACACAGGGGGTCTTTATTACTGAGGGAAGATAGGATATTTTAGCTACAACATTGCGAAAGCCCGAACACCTGGGTCATGTACGAGGATACCCAAGATATGTATCGGTAAGAAAAGTGTTTCCACATTCAGAAGTTTATTCAAAAGAGTATGTTTATAAAAAAATAGAATCTTTGGAATCTGAAGTTTAGGATATTCAAGTGACGATGGGGGATGGGATCAAAGCTTCAGTATAGGTGATGTTTGCAGACATGAAAGGATATTTTTGGCCTACCAATCTAACTCCTACACCTTTGCCAGTAGATCCCACTCCTCCTCCTTACCCTACTCACACATATCTATTTCCAAACCCCACTCTTTATCCTACCCCTACACCCCTCCTCCATAGATTCCAAGTTACTGTGAGTTATATGTTGATGATCCTCATCATATTGTTGCATATGAGATGATATATTATATCAGTGATACCATTTATCATCGCTAGATTGATATAGAGCATCATAGGGTCACTATATAAGATATTGTAGATAGATTAGCAAAAATACCATGTCCTACAGATGAGGTGAGTATAGTTGGAAAAAGTATTAGATATTTTTTAGTTTGTCCATCTAGAATACTTTGACATATTACCATAGAGGTATGTATATATGTTATATTTTATTTCATTTTGTTATTAATTTTTTTTATCGTTTTAATGTTTATATATTTCTCTAATTTTTTATAGGAATAATTTAAAGGTAAAGAAATACTGTATAGACAACAAAAAAATTCAAAGTGTCATGACTTCAGATACAAATTCTACTATTCTTGATAGATTGTTAGCATAATCAAATTTGTTATTAGGAGTATATGAGATTCTAATTGATGCTGCTATTTGTGGGCATGCAATGACTGTGGGGCTTTTGAAAAATGATATCATGGAACTTGTAGCTAGAGATCAATTAGGCATCAACACAATGATTTTTTTCCATGTAAGAAGATTTTTTTTTATGTTCCTTTAATTTATTAAAAATTTATAATTATGTATTATTTGTATTAGGTATTTATATAAAATTTATATAGAGCATGGAAAGACAAATGTATATGGATTTATGGACCCACAGTTTATTTCTCCTATAGCTTTGACAATGACCGATGCTGAAAGAACAGTTTATATAGCTGAAAGATTTTATAAGAATGCCATCATTCAGTGTTGGATGTTTCCATATCTTGAAGAGTATGAAATATTTTTTTTACCACAAAGTGTTATATATCACTTAACATATTAACAATTCATATTAAATTTTCTTTTATATTAGTGGTCATTGAATTTTGGGTGTTTTTATCCAATAGAGAAGACATTGTATTGGCTTTGCTCTATCCATGGTGAAGTGAGAAAAAATTTTCAGAATGTATTAAACATGTAAGTTTGATTATTTTAATAATTTTTTATATTATAATGAATAAAATTTATTATATTCATATTATTTTCAAATAGGGAATGAAATTTATTTATAGAAACGACAAGAAAGAAGATCTCCAAGATTAAATTTTGTATAAACTAAGGTGAATCTTCATTTATAATTACTAAATTTTGGATATGTTAATTAAAAATGTTATTTTGAATTAAAATATCTTTGAAATGGTGTCATAAACAACAAGATAGAACTGAATGTGGATATAATGTTTTATGATTCATGTATGAAATAATTTCAATTGGTACAATTACAAAGTTTCATAAGGTTAGATTTCTTTATAAATATTTCCATAATATTTCATATGTTTTATTGAAAATTCAAGTAAAATGATTTTTGTATTTTTTTGTATCTTTTTGATGACCCACTTTCATATAGTGCAGAGGAGTTGAGACATTTACAAATTTAATAGACTAATCATTTTATAGGTTTGATTGATTTTTAGTTTATTTTTAATATACATTATAAATTTAAAAGTTCAATTGCAAGTGTATTTTATTGGGTTTCTACTACCTTTTCTACTATTCTATTTATTTTGGCTGCTGTTGTGGTGGAGGATGAATCAATGAACATTTTTTTTTAATTTTTGTTTTCATGTCAGTTATAGAATAACTGACGTGGAAAACCGATAATAGATATTAATTTATAATGTCGGTTTTAGTTAATTGATGTGAAAAATTTATTTAATACGTCCCCTCTAACAACATTGTTTAATAAACGATGTGAAAAGGCATAAAAAACTAACGTGAAAAATCGTTTATGCACTAGTGAAGGTATTTGTTCAGTTTTAATTTTCATTATCTGGTTACTTCACATGAGATCCTCAAACTGTATCGGGGCTTAGATCACTGGAGATGACAAGTTTCGTCGGTCCGGTGATGAAATTTTTAAATCCCTATCCCATCGGCTTCCGCTACGCTCCCCAGTACCAAAAATTGGTAACAGATCAAGCATGTGAATTTTCTAAGCCACAAAAAATTATTTTTGATTTAAATTTAAGTAGAGGGTATTATTTCAGTCCCAATGGAATAGACCATGCGTCGATCCGATTTTGAATGACCAAGTTATGACCTTCCAAAAATATTTTTATGGATGAAAGCAGTGTTTTTATGGGTATTAAAATTGAAAAACATATATATTTTCCAGCCAAGTTAAGACTGGATACTGGTCAAAGGAATAGTATTATCACATGACCAATAATTCTCCTAGATGTTTAAAATAATAATAATATTTTAGATGGATAGTTGTGGGAAGCTTGACACCTTGATTTGGTTTGAAAATAGACAAAAGTAGGAGTTTATAGAAAAAATCGGCTGACTTTTTTTTGTGATCAAAAGGCCAATTTTAGTCTTTTTGAAAGTATAAAAAATATATATTTCATATTAAAAAAAAGGGGAATCCACTCGACCGCTCCCCGTAGCCACCCTAGTTTCCCCCCTCTTCATCGATCCATGCCATTGAGAGACCTTTCAAGTGGCACCTCCCACAGGACCGTACCTCCCTCGCATGAGTCTCCCTCCTCCGGTGCTTCTCCTACGCAACGCTGCAGCCACCCCTCTGGTCACCAAATCTAGCCGAAGCCTCGATAGCACCTCCCAACCACTTCTCCGCCTGCTCGTCCTGCCAGACCACCCTCATCCGGTCGACCCTCTACAGACGCCGAATCCCTTCCCCATTCGCCAATCATCGGATCTCACCGGTGTCACCGTTGGCCAATACAGCTTCTTTCCAGTCAAGATCTGGCCTTACCGTCTAGCTCAGAAGGCCCATATTTGGCCGTGACCCTGAGACTCCAAGAGTGGCTAAAGGTGAGGATTGTTTCCTACAACCGAATGCCCGCGGTTACCCCGCCGCCTCTATCTCCAGCTCCGACCCTGACCTCCACCTCCAGTTCGTCCGCCGGCTGGATCCTCCCACGTCGCTGCCTCCTGGAATCCCGCAGCCTCACTCCTGTCGCTCCACTTGCCGGATGAAGAGTAATTTTTTTTTATGGGTTTTAAAAAATTTAAAATATGCTAAAAGGGGCTAGGGTTCGGATAATTTTAAAATTGGGTCCAGGATGCGTGAACGCCGTTCACGCATTACCGTCGGGGTCCGGGATGCGTGAACTTGCTGCTTTTATTGAGGTAAAATTTCTATTTAATAATTTAATTGTTTATTTGTGTTTATTTATTTCATTTGTATGTTTAATTGTATTTATTTATTTCATTTGTATGTTTAATTGTGTGTATGATTTATTTATTTCATATGTTATGCATGAAATGTTTTGTATGATTTAATTTTCTTGATGTTGAATGTTCGTATGATTTAATTTTTTGAATGTCTGTTGTATAAATATTGAATGTTTTATGTTATGTCTAAACTTTTTAATGTTTAGAAAAAGTAATTTATGTTGGAGAAATTTATTTTAATGGATGGTTTTGATGTAAGTGTAAATTAAATTACTTTTATTTACTAGTAATAATATTTTTAATCAATAAAGTATAAAATATATTTACTTATATTTTGAAAAGTAGAAGAATGACCAAAAAACATTACAATTTCATAAAATTTAAAATAACAAAAGTGTTTATTATGTAAATCTCAATTAGATCAGTTATAATAAAATTTATTTAATGTTTTTAATAAATATATATATATATATACACATGAAGTTAAATTTTTGTAAAAGAGGAGTAGTATTTAATATAGATTTTATATAATACGGATAATATAATAAATATACCAAAAAACACGGTATGAGTGATGACTGATCTTGAGACGACCGACCATGCATAATTGAAATTGCATGTTTTATTTTGTGTATGTTGTTATTCAATTTGTAATAATTGCATTTTTTCGGTATTGATGACCTGCGAGTCATCTCTCAGTAAGTGTAAGGACCTGCATGTCCGTTTAAATTAATTTATGTATTTCATACCCCTAGACCCTCTCACATGCATGTGAGTAAATTTGTAAATAAAAGACTGACGCCCCAAAGAGGTGTCGACGAAGAGGCATCCCCGAAGAGGTGTCGACGAAGAGGCATTTGAGAACTTGTTCGAGAGGTGGCGTTGCTATTTGACAGGAGATTGGCGGTCGCTGCAATATTTGATAATAGAGATAGGAGTTTACTCATATAAATTGTGGTTAGTTTATCAGATAATGATAAACTAATCGCAAGTCTCAAGATCAAGTCATGATTATATATTCATAAGTAATCAAACTTTATGAAACATTATATTAAATTTGCTTTTGTGCTAAAATCACAATCACTATACCTTAACAGTGATAAATCAATACATAAAAAAGTCTCAAGATAATCAATTATTGAAAACCAAATTAAATAATTTAAAATTTTAATGTAGTGTATAATATTTTTAAATTGTTTTTTAATAGGTAATTATGTCTGCTCAAATATATTGCAACGGTGAGGTAATTTGTACCGAGCAGGGTTTTAGCTACAGTGTGCCACCTGTCAAAGTGGTAAATCTCCATGGTTGTATGACATTGGATGCAGTTCGTAATAAGATTCATAGTCGGTTAAAATTGAGTGGAGGACAAGCAATCACTTCAATTAGATACCGACATCTTCAATATCCTGAGCGTATGTGGCACAGCGACTACCCTATAGTCGATGATGAGGATTGGATGGAGGCTTCTCAGTTATTCAGGCAACAGTGTATTAATGGTTTGATGGAATTATTTATTGTCATTTCTGATATTGATGTGGTGCAATCGATTACTACAGAACCATGCTTTGTGACCGCTATAGAAGTTGGTCCTTCACAACAGTCTTCTTTATTGCCTCCTTCTCATTCGACTCCTGTGGAAGAATGTAATGAGGAAGATCATCAAAATTTGGAAGGAAATGTAGATGACATCCCTTTCTGTGCTGATATAGTGCAAGAAAGTTTATCTGAGGAAGAAGAATCTGGGGAGTCAGCAGGAGATGATGTGGTTGGAAATGAACCTTCTGAGGTTCCTTTGAGAGACAGACATCCACTACATCCACCAGTTAGTGGTAATCAGCCTTCAGTTTTGAGTTCCTTAGTTGGAGGAATGTCTCGTGAACAACTTTTTGATTGGGATGTCATTACACCAGCTTCTGAATTCCCTGGCATTATAGGGAATATGCCTGCATCAAATGATAATGCCATATATGTTGGGCAGGAGTTCGAAACTAAACAGGTAATGAAAAATGTGATAAAGCAATACCACATTGAGCGACATTTCACATTTGTGGTTTATGAGTCAAAGAAGACCAAATATCTCATTCGTTGTGAAAAATATGGGTCAGAATGTAAATTTCGATTAAGAGCAGTATTTGATAAATGTTATGGATGTTGGAAGATAACCAAATTAGAAGGCCCACACACTTGTCTGCATCCCAGCTTGGCACAAGATCACTCTTCTCTTGATGCAGAGTTTATATCTACTGTTATTTGTGAGATGATACGAACAAGTCAGGATGTTCCTGTTGCCCTTATTCAGGAAAGAATTCAACAGTTGTATAACTATAAGGTATCATACAACAAAGCTTGGAATGCAAAACAGAAAGCCATTGTAAAAGTGTATGGTGATTGGGATGAGTCTTATGCGTTGTTGCCACAGCTTATGGAATTGTTGTCTCTCAATAATCAGATTGTTTATCAGTTGGACACTGTTGAGTATGTATCCCAAAATCATCTAGTTGATCGGTCAAAGGTGAAGTTCAAGAGGATTTTTTGGGCATTCAGACCGTGCATTGCTGCATTTCCCTTTTGTAAACAATTTATTCAGGTAGATGGCACATTCCTTTATGGAAAGTATACAGGTGTTCTACTCATTGCTGCCACACAGGATGGTAATCGCGCTCCTCTGCCACTTGCTTTTGCTGTTGTTGAAAAAGAAAATTTTGAATGCTGGAGCTGGTTCTTGGCATGTGTACGTGTTCATGTCACGCAGAAACAGGGCGTGTGTCTGATATCTGATCGTCATCGAGCGATTATAGAGGCCGTGAGTAGTGATGGGGTTTCTTGGACTGAGCCGAATTCTTATCACCGTTATTGCATTAGACATATTGCAAGTAATGTGCATAAGCAGTTTAGAGATGAGGCCATAAAGAAGGCGATCCTCAAATTGGGTATGGTTTTCTAAACTTTCTTTTTTTAACAAAATTTACTATCCATTTTAATACATTATTATGTTATGATTTCAGCATATGAACCCCAACAAGAAAGGTTTGATCGGCGTCTTGAAGAGATCCGAACAGTTAATGAGGAGGTATATGAATATATGGTACAAATTTCAAAGGAAAAATGGTCATTAGCATACGATGGTGGCATGAGATATGGGCATATGACCACTAATATAGTGGAGTGCGTAAATGGGGTCCTCAAGGGTGTGCGTAAACTCCCAATCACAGGGTTAGTGCAAGAGACATTTTTTAGATGTGTTCACTACTTTGTTGACCGGTCCCAAAAGGCCTACCAGAGGATGGAAAATGGAATGCTTTTTACTCAGCATTTTCAAACTGATATTGACCGGATACGGAATGAGGCTTCACGATGGAATGTTATAGCCTTTGACAGGGAAAAGAGGAGTTTTCGGGTAAGAAAGTGCTACGACCAGGGTGCATGCACTAATGGTGGAGTGTTTGTCGTGATGTTGGATAACAGGTACTGTGATTGTGGCAGCTTTCAGGCATTGAGATATCCATGTGTACATGTTATTACAGCTTGCGCTTCGGTAAATATATCGTGGGAGCCATATGTTGACCCGGTGTATCACATGAGCACTTTGGTTAACTGTTATAGTGCTGCTTGGATGCCTGTTGGTGACTTCCATTCTATCACATTGTCTGCTGATCAACCGACCATTGTCCCTGATATTTCCAGGTTTTCATAAGTCGGTTTTGGTATCATTTATAATTTTTTCAATGTGTGTCATTTTTAAAATTATTGGCTTCATGCTACTAGGTTGCGGCCTCGAGGAAGACCGAAGTCAACTCGCATCAGAAATGAGATGGATTGGCCTCGGCAACGAGGAGGGAGAATACGATGCAGTATCTGCCACGCAGAAGGACATACTCGTAAGAGATGTCCCCAAGTGGCAGGACAGAGTTCCAAATCTCATCATCCATGATCGAGTCTGTGTACCTGCTCTAAGAGGAAGAGGTTGTGGTTGGTGTCGATGATGAAGAAGAAGAATAAGAAATAGAGGATGAGGATGAGAAGAAGTAGAAGACTAAGAGGAAGAGGTTGTGGTTGAATAACATATTGTGGAAGTTTCTATAGTTACTTAGGAACTTGATCTATTTGGAATAATGTTAATGGTTATCTAATGGATAATGGATAAATTAACAAACGTAATTTCACAAATAAGAAGAAATAATTAATTTTTTACTTTTTCCTCTTAATTTTTAATGTGGAATAATGTTAATGGTTATTTAATGGATAATGGATAAATTAACAAATGTAATTTCACAAATAAGAAGAAATAATTAATTTTTCAGTTTTTCCTGTTAATTTTTAATGTGGAATAATGTTGATGGTTATTTAATGGATAATGGATGAATTAACAAACCTAATTTCACATATAAAAAGAAATTATTAATTTTTCACTTTTTCCTGTTAATTTTTAATGTGGAATAATGTTGATGGTTATTTAATGGATAATTGATAAATTAACAAACGTAATTTCACAAATAAGAAGAAATAATTAATTTTTCACTTTTAAATTATGGTTTTCTTATAAGATGTCTAGTTTTAGTAATGGCATCTGAGTGTCTGAGCATCCTTAACTAATGTTGATTGTGAGACTAGGCTAATATTGATTGTGACACCAAATAAAAATGAATATATCATGATTCCACTATTAATAAGTAACGATGATATCATGTGTGCAGATGGCAGGTTTTCCATTGCTTACATCTCAGGCTACTCATGTATCACGACTGCTTTTAGAGGGACGTCCTGTGGCTCCCTTGAGTGTACGTAGATCTCACCATTTCCATCATACTGCACCACCTCCCGCTATCGTCCCACATCTTCGTCGAGCTGGATTTTATGGCGTAGCGATGTGCGACTTCACGTTTCTTGATCATCAGCTCATTGCCGCACTTGTCGAGAGATGGAGACCAGAGTCGCATACTTTCCATTTCAGTGAGGGAGAGATGACTATTACATTGCAGGATGTGGCTATTATGTTGGGCCTCCCTATCGACGGACATGCTTTGACAGGCCGAGTTCCATCAGATTTGCCTGAGCTTGTTCATAGACTTCTGGGCATAGAGGTCCAGGATGATGGCAGGACCATCGTCGGTGGTAGATTGCGGATGCCTTGGTTAGACCAGCACTTCACACATTTACCAGATGATGCTGATGACGTCACCGTGCTGCGCTTTGCACGGGCATATATTTTGAGGCTGATCGGTGGCACGCTTTTTGTTGACCACTCTACTACTTTTGTGCACCTGATGTATCTATCTTTTTTAGAGGATTTGGACCAGGCAGGTCGATATAGTTGGGGGTCTGCCTGCCTAGCATATACATACAGAGCCCTATGCAGCGCATGTCGCATCGAGAAGATGCAGATCACAGGATGCATGGTTCTTCTACAGATGTGGGTATGGGAGCACATACCTCGTTTAGCTCCACATGCTCGTGCGCCATTACCCGTAGATATTGTAGCAGAGGCTCCACGTGGACGTTGGTATGTTATTATTTCTTTCTAATATCTAACTTACTTGTATAAAATTCTTTTATGAAATGTAAAAAAAATGTTATCTACAGGTGGAGTCAGGCGCATCGACATTCAGATTCTCCCAGACATGATGTTCACGCCTACAGACTTATGCTAGACAGCATTCGACCAGACGATGTAAGTGGTTATTATTTATATTGTTAAATCTTTACTCTTTACTGTAAATCTATTCATTTATTAATTGATTATTCATTTTTTCTTTCAGATTACATGGATTCCATATACAGATGTTATCCTTCAGAGTCTGCCCCCATACTGTACAGTGATGCTTGATATCGGCTCTTGCATGGTTCCACTGATTCATTTTCATATAGTCGAGTGGCATCAGACAGATAGGGTTATGAGACAGTTTGGATTCCTTCAGCCAGTTCCTGACCCGCCCAGTCAGTTGGATTCATTGCATTCCCTGAAGATGTCAGGGAAGAGAGATTTTGATTGGAGGAGCTACCATGCGAGATATGTAGCGTTATGGGACAGGCGACGAGAGTCCCAGTTGCGAGGGGCAGGGACAGTACGCTTTCATTTGATGGATCAGATGGATTATGCAGGCTGGTACATCAGGTCTCCCGTCAGATTTCTGACACGGCACGGACGGGGCTTCCATGACTTGTTATGCATTCTTTCTTTCACAGTTCAACATATTTTTTATTCAAATTAGTTAATAACAGAATTTGTTTTCGCAGGATGCTCGTATTTGTCATCTACTGCATATGTCTGATCCAGTGGAGAGAGCTGCCTTTGACCCAGCATATTTTCACAGCCTTGTACGACAGATGCTACCGTCGATGGACGAGATTTATCATGGCATTTTCTTTGATCCACCACCTGCTGCGGAGGCCGCGGAGCCTGCTGCGGAGGCCGCGGAGCCTGCTGTTGTTCCACAGGATGAGGCTGCTCAGCTTGCTCAGCCACATGATATTATTCCACTGGAGGAGGGTGTTCAGCATGACCAGTCATATGCTCCTCCAGCTTCTCAGGCACAGCCACAGGTACTTACAGACGCTGACTGGATTGAGTTCGATGTTTTATTGCAGTCATCCACAGCAGAGCAGCCATCTACTTCCTATATTGGTGAGAGTTCCAGCCAGCTTCCACTATCCTTAGATGCAGGCCAGGGTACAGGCGGTGAGACTGTACATCCACCGTCTGTCACACAGGAGGATGTGGAGGTGGCTGTCGATGAGGATGCGCAGCGTACGCCAGAGCACAGACGTAGACAGACACGGCGTGGACGCATCCAGTATACGCCTGACTGTGGGACAGAGGAGCATCCACACCGGAGGCGTAGATTAGGTTGACATTTGATTTATGATACGTTTTGTATGTGTATTACTGTTATCTAGACTTCTATTATACCTTTAATAAGTGTCTTACTGTTATCAAATTATCTACCAATGTATATATATATATATATATGTGTATAATAAATAATATGATTAGAAATTCCATAATACTCATATAAATTCAATAAGTTCAACATAAAGGTTAAATAATAATCCAAGGCTATTTATTTTATGAATAACATATTAAAAGACCAAGTAAAATGTTTTGAAGAACTTTAGGAGGATTTTGTTGGCCTACAATTAAATATAGGATCAAGAGAAACTCTTGACTCCTAATATGATATTAGGAAATTAGGTCACACAAGTGATGGAAAAAAGGGAAATTATGGTTCATAGGTCCAAAAAATAGTTAAAAAATGTTTAGGGAAGAAAATGATACATCGTAATGCCACAAATGGTATGGTTATTGTTCATAAACAGAAAGCAGTAATGATTGGTGTCAGAACACAAGAGCCTGTTATGTGGATAAAGATTTATTTTGGTATGAATTAGAATCAGAATATTTACTGATCTTAAGGAATAATGAGTGGTGTATTAGTGATGCACATGAATAAACCATTTATCAAATATTATTTTTGTGGAAATATGGGGAATTCTTAGAATGCTCATTCCATAGCCTTGAGGGTCACTATGTGACTTGGGACACACTATAATATTTACAAATAAGGTGTGTATTATCAAGGGAAAATATAGTGGAGTTGTTTTGTAAGGAAAACACACAAAGGGGAATCTATATCTTCTGAGTGGACAAGAAGATATGTATTTTATATCCAAGGAAGAAGAAAATAGGTTGTGGTATAAATTTATTGTTTATATGAGCCAATCATACATGGAAGATTTGTTGAAATGTGACACTGCTCAAGATCTCTCTAATTTATCATGTGATCATACTCATACATGCGATTCTTTCTAACAAGGGAAGATTATTTGAAATATATAAAAGGTTAAAGATCAATGGTCAATAAGAGTGATTGAACTAATGCAAATTGATGTGTGTAAACCTATTTCACCAAGATCTATTGATACGAAGAGATATTTTTAGTGGCCAAGGATCAATTAGGTGGTAATGAGAGGGAGGTGAATCAGTGGTAGCCTTATTTTACTAATTCTTTTTTTAAATTCAACCTATTGAAATTTGTTTAGGTTTTTGATCCACTCAATATAAACTCTCAATCATTCCTCAAGTGTAGTTGTAATGAAATAGGGAGAATCACATGTTATTTACAGGGTTATTTTGAAAATACTACTCATTTCTATATTGGTTATACCCCCCAACATGTATTATTCACTATCTCCACAAGTTAATACAATGACATATAATCCATTTTTCCTCTCTATAACAAAAAATAATCCACTATACACTCTCTTTCTCCATAATACATTGGAGATTCATTCTACTCTATAATCCAAAAGATACATCTACTTCCAAATTTAGGAAGAAGTTCTTCTTCAAATAGACTTACTCTATAAGAAATCTAGTCACTCCTACCTTGTGTACTTTATCAATAATTTTAGAAATTATTATATTAAGACTCTTTTCAGATTTTGTGCAATCTAGATTCTCCTCAATATTCAAATAATCAAGAACTCATCAATTCATCTTTCTGTATTTACCTGATACATTATTGTATCGAGTTATCAGAAATAATATTTCAATTCAACACAGAGTCTTCATCACCTTCATACACACTTTATTCACAAAACAAACAATAATTGTTCATGGGTAATATATCATTATTACATGATTTAAAATCAATCATTTAAATCCTTATTTAAATTTGTTTCGTAATAACACATTTAATTACACATTTATATATGAATACTCATCAGTAGTGGTATCATATTTTCCTCATATTGAATGCCCCATTAGTTTCTGTGGGTATTTTGTTTCATGCAACTCATAAAGAATACTAGAAGGATTAAGGTTCCCCTCTTTCTTCTTAATGTGGTGTCTATCTCTATGAATCATTATCTATATTCATACATGTAACTCATATTTAATTACATAATAAAATACAAAAACTCATCAAAAATACCCAATGCTCGGGTCTTCTCCATTCTTCACATAAATGTTACAACTCATGTAGGAATCTGATTCACGTGGATTCATCAAAATATGATCTTCTAATCACCCGAATACTTATGTTTCACATTTCATCACATAGGATATTCATTTTAGAATAAATTTTTACTCTCATCACATGAACTATTCATTTTATTATTTAAATTATATTAATGAAATTGTAACTTCATGAATATATTATCATGATTGTACCTTGGCATTAAATCTACATCTTACTTCATTTGAAGACTCTATTTCATCAAAAGTCTTGGGATCCTTCAGTTCATGCACGACAATGCATGAATATTGAACATGACTTGTTCTTGGATCATGCTTGGATATTATAAGTTCATCATGGACTTCTTAATATGGAAGGGTCCTTGGTTTTATCCAAGGATTCCCAACCATGATCTTTGTGACTCATCAATGGTAGATAACCAATGCTCTATAAAACCCTTGAGAAAGGGAAGAAGGTTCTCACTAATTAGACAACTTGAAAAAGTTAGATCAAACTGTTGTGTAAATGTCTGCATGTTTTTAGTGGAGAGACAATGATTGTGTCACCATTTTCCCATATAATAATATCACTCGGTTGAGTGCTTCCTTATTTATTTTATCATTCCTTCAGCTTGGTAGAAGTGATTACTGGGGTACGCTCTCAAATCCTCACTGGCATCGACCCATGTTGTCTTCTCTAACACCATTCCACTGCACATGATTGAACCACCACTCTAATACCATGTGCCTCATGTGAATTCATGCTCGCCTACCATTTCTTCCCATACAATAGTCAACTCCAGTTCCCACCTCAAAAGTGGCTGCACCTAATTCCCTTATGTAGCTAGTTGGATGGATTCCTTTTTAAATAAAGTTAAAAATATGTGTTAGATAAAATATTCCACCAAATTCCATATTCACTCCAAATACCAATCCTTATTCTTCATGAAAAATATAAATAATATATTTATACTTTTTTCAAATATCTCTTCATTTATGTAATTTAATTTCATATTTGGATAATTATCCATGTTTTAAAAGTGAGAATTATTTAAGATTATCTTAAATAGAAAAAAATGTGCAAAGGAGTTTTCAAAAATGTTCACTAGGTATTCTGTGAGATGCGTGAACGCCGTTCACGCATCCCTTCTCTCGGGAAGATGCGTGAACGGCGTTCACGCATCACGCCCGGGTCCGGGATGCGTGAACGCCGTTCACGCATCCCGGACCCATTTTTAAAAATATTGGAACCCTATACCCTTTTATCAAATTTTAATTTTTTAAAAACCCAAATAAAAAAATTAGCCCCGGATGAAGCACCTGGATCACTGCTGACTTCCCCACCTCGATCGGTCACCTTTCGCCCGTCTCGCGCCACTGTCCGAGCTGAGAATCACCACCGTCGCGAGACCCACTGCCGGCGCCATCACAGTCAAACTCCATACACGGGGTCTGCCCAGCCCAAAAAAAGCTTGGGAGGGTTCGACATGATCCGCAATGGGTGTGGGTGGGATTTTTAGGGCCCGTGTTAAATTAATATAATCAAAAATTAATTTAATTTTAGTTTTAAATTGAGTTAATTAAAATTATTTTTGGTTTGAAATTAATAATATTTTAATATTCAGAAATATTAATTTAATTTCAGTATTAAATTAAATTAATTAATTTAATTTAATTTTTGGAATTAAAATTAAATTAATTATGGTACAGAATAAAATAAATTATTTGAATTTATATAATTCATTTAATTTATGTAAATATCCTCGTACTTTAAATTTATTGCAATTTAATTTTATCAGATGTTTATTTTTATACCAGATGGTCTTGAGTTAGTGACTGAACCTTGCACGTCCGGTTTATTTTTAATTACTTTAATTATTTATTACATTTGTGTGATGATTATAATAAGTAGTTAATTAAATGAAGGTCTGTGTATCATCTTTTCATTCAATATATATAAGTGTCGGCATGTCTAATTTATTTGTTGTATATTATTCCCCTAAACTCTGTCATCTGTGTGCGAGTATACATGTATAGTTGATGATGAGGTAATAATATGTGGACCCCACCAAGATGACCTGAAATCCAGATGAGATGTGGACACACTGGACAGAGGATGAGCTGTATTATGAGTCAAGCTACAACTCAGGTATGATTACCCTAGGTCATGGTTGATCCATTAAGTTTAAATGGATCAACTAATATTAGTTTCTCAAGACCAGTCAAGTATTTTATTACCATGCATTTTATTTTATTCTATGCATTTGCATGATAGCAGGAAAACACATAAAATAATAAATAATAAAATGCATAAAGATGAGATGAGTGTTTTTTATATTAATGTCCAGTTGTGAGTGTGACAACATAGAATGAAATGATTAATATAAATAGATCACATTCATCAAAAAATATTAAAATCCCTCAAAGTAATATTAAGTCACAAACACCTTCCATTGTTTGAATTTGAACACAACTAGGTGTTTAGGGTGCTTGGTCAACTATAGTTGAGGGTGCCTCTTATTATTGGAGAGTTCTTATGAGAATAATGGGTTGACTTAACTAATGTTGGCAGTAAGGGAGTATCCATAGCTAGCTTGTTACAACTTTAGAGGAAAGCATTGAGTAAATCATATTTATGATTTTAGAAATTGGGATTTCACTCAATAGATCAAGGAGTCGTAAGTTAATGCAGTTTTCCAGTCAAATGCCTACCTTTAAATCTATGAGTAGTGGTATATCCATAACTTGTAAACTATGATAGGATGTTCAAGGATCCTTTCTATTAGAATACTCAAGTTATAGAGTATTCTGATTCTAGTATAGAAGGTTTCTAGAGTTTGATAAAATAGTGAGAGAAATTTAATGGTTTAATGATTTAAAAATCAATAATGCCTAAATCGGTAATCAAGATAAAATTACTAATATGTTAGATTTAATTTTGTAGAAAATGGAAAGTAATAACACAAAACATACTACGATATCAAATGGAAAAAGTAAATTTCTACACTGGCATGAGTTTCCAAGAGTAGTACAAATGCTTGTGTAAAATACTACGATATTGGAAATTCAAGGGTAATATAGTGGTAAATATACTTCATTAGATTCCTTTAAATGATTATTAAGGAATGTCAAAGTGATGTATGGTATATTTATGGTCATACAATATTAGTTTCTTTGGGTTGGTGTACCGAAGAATATCTTGACCAAGAATTCTTCGTTCATTATAATGTAGTGTGGAGCAATTCTCAAATGCACATTACCTTATCCACATTAAAGTTATGATGTTAATAAGTAGGATCAATGTTGAGTATTACATTTTAACATTGATCAAAAAAAATGTAGCATTAAGTAATTCCTAAACACACATTTCCTTAGACACATCAGAGTCATGATGTAAGTAAAGGAACATCAATATTGTGACCTATATTCATTGCATATACTTTCATTATTTTCCAAGAAATGCATTGAAAATAAAAACATTATCCCATAAGAATATGCAATCTATCATGATAAATGGATATCATATGAGTTATAGTATGATGGAAATATATTATTTCATAAGAACATGAGTTCATATGAAAAAGTGTTTGTTGAGGATATAAACAAACTTGTATCAAGTAAAACAAAATTTGCATCTAAAGTAATCCTAAAATTTTCTTATGATATTATAGAAATACCTATAATATAAAAGTGATAGTAAAAGTAATAGAATATATTTCTATATAAGGGTGCACATCTCTACTAATACAGTGGGAGCGAGATTGACTTGGGTTTATTCAATGATAGAGATGTATAAATAGTTGACATAGTAATGAATTCCACAATAGGTGTGGAATAGAATGTTCCAGAGACATAATACATAGGAAGGATGAAACCATAGAGATGATTTATATTTACTGTGGATGATGATAAATTATTCACTGAGAATAATAAATCCTACAAGTAATTAGTATATGACATTAAGCTAAGATTGACAAGATCAATTAAAATTCATTAATGGATTCCATGGATCAAAGTATAGGGGTATTATTATTTTGAATACTATGGTGGGTATTCAAGTGAGACCATACATGGGTGGTATAATAGTGGTACCAATAAGGATCAATTGCTAACACCAAGTTATTATGCTTAAATCCATTAAATTTTTTACATTTCATAACTAATTTCTATGATCATTTTATATTGACATTGGATGTCAAGACCACCAATTATGGAAGGTGTCTATATGACACAACCAGAAAGGGATGATGGAATCATATAATGCCAATAAGGCTTGAAAGTTACTGAAATCCAATTTAGGATTGAAATAAGCAACAAGATCATATAATATTCATTTGGAACGAATATTTTTTATGTGTCTACCATAGTTTAGTGGGAGCACCATTACTTTCTAAGTAAAATAAGTTTGGTAACATATAGAAAACAACTATTGGTCTTATAGTTAGCTAAGACAAGAATGAAAGTAATTATCCAGTGATTGACTTAAAGTAGCAACCTAAGTTCTAGGGAACATGATCTACTGAGTTAGATATAATGATTTCTAGAACTATTTAATCATACATATATTGAAAAGGTATTGAAAAATACAAGTTGGAACAGTTCAAGAGAGAATTTTTACCAATTTCACATGGCATAAATCTTTCCAAGAAGACATGCATGTGCATAGGTGGAGATTAATGTGGTTAGTTAAAATTTAATATGCTTCTATGATAAATCAATCATGTATTCCATGATATGTATAAGTTTTGATATTTCCAACATATAATTAATGTCAATAAAATGCCAGTTATATCCAGGAGTACTACAAGGGAACCAGTTAGAACTATTCAATTGTACTTGATCAAGTACAAAAGGGATATGTACCTAGTATGTGGAGAGGAAGGGGTACTATTTTTGAGGGGACACAAACTAGTATTTCTTGGATCAATGTGATCTAATATCAAAGTTAGGATAAGGTAATGATCAAGATAGGATCATTCAATCTAGTGGTATCCATTTCTACAAATATAAAGTATGTTACAGCTTTCGATGTAGATAAGAAGCAGTGTATAAATGCATAATGATCTTTTCCAGTTCTTGGAATTTCACATAGTAAGATTTTTTCATAATTTCATTATGTTAATTCTATTACTGGTACTATCCAATATGTCAAGTTTATAAAATTAAAAAAATAATATACTTAGGGTTTTCATCTCTTGAGAAGTTTTACTCAAGAAGGTTAGGCCACACATAACAGAATAACCACGAATCAGAGACATGGTAGACCTATAAATATAATCCATGACTCATTAGAAACATGATCTTAATCATGTGAGTTCTAACAAGTAATGTTAGGACATTGGATCTAGTGAAAGTGGGAGTGTTGTAATAGCTGGTGTGCTAGACCCAACTTTATAAGTACTTTTGATTTCCATATCATGTATACAATGAGATATGCATGATTTACACTTACTATTATAGTGTAGATATTTCTGATTCCACTATTTAAATAGTAGTTTCCATAGATTAATTATCACATCAAAAGGTTATAGTAGATCTCATGCTATAATGAGAACCTTGAGATACTATAACATTAATCTTAAATATATGTCCTATGGTCTAGATACATTATACTGACTAGACACGGTAGATGTCTGACTATCAGGTGTTGGGGGCTCATAATCATTAATACTTATTCTCATGAAGTTCACACTTGGTGATCTACGGTAGGATAGATCACGAGGACATACCTGCTAATAGGAACACCACATGTTTTGGGTGTCATTGGATGTTCCTATCTATGGACATATGTATTGGTCTCCTGAATTGAGATCATTATCAATGTGTTTCATTTGATCATGTACTTTGATACAAGGAAAAAATCATGATAATGAAATCATGGTGATGTATCTTATGTTGGGTGTGTAATTGGTGGTATGACATTGGTTGAATGATCAAGATAGATTTTGTCACTTCTGAGTTGAGGAAGTAATATCTCGGGCCAGGTTGATCAGGATGGTAGTAACTTTATAATTACACAGTCATGGTAGTTAAAGTTAAATCTATCCAGATATATCAAAAAATAATAAATCAAGAAAGGATGATGACACAAGTGTGCATATTTCTCTATAAGATATCTAAATACAAAGAGATTATATTATAAAGTGCATATTTGTAGGTTAGTTTTCATTGTTATGACTACTCCTTATCTCTTTAGGGGCCTTGATAGGTTTCTAAACTCCACTCTTGGTCTATGAATACTATTCAATTCTATCAAGATAAGGGCCTAGAGGGTCACACACAATAGAATATTCAATAATATTCCCTATTCTGGAAAATAGGTATATAGGACATGGTGGGACCCACCATGGGGTCAGAGTGTTTTCTAAGTCATCAATCACCGATGAATAAATAAATTCATTATTATTCAAGTTCAGAATAATTTGATTAAATTTATTTATTAAAAGTATTCACGAGGTATTTTGTGAATATAGAAAAAATATTATACAAATGAATATTATTTTAATATTCCAGGTTCGTTTAATATTAGCAGGAATTACGAGTCGAGTTAAATGACTCAATTTTATCACATAATATATTTAATATATATAACATGTATGTGATAAAATATAAATATTATTTATGATTCATTTTAGTTCATTATAATTATTTATTTATCTCTTATTTACTGGGTGTTGATTTTTCAGGGGCTGGGGAACCCTATCTAGGTATTTTCTACACCCACTATATAAAAGTTGGAGAGAGGCTCATTCCAATGACTATTCATTAATCTAGAATTATATCTTATCTCCCCCTTCCATTTTCTAGAGGATCCTCTCTCCGAGTGATTGATCCAAAGTGCCTTCGATGAATCGAAGGCACGTGATCGTTGCGATGTAAAAGGATTCGTCAGAACTCCATGATAGAACTCAAAATTCAATGAAAGGAAAGTGATTGGATTCTTGAGTGTTTGGGATGATCTAGAGGGGTTTGGCTTCAGATCATTTAAGTAACGGTAGTTGGCGACGAGCTGCAGTCGTTCACGCTTTGTTTCGAACAAGGTATTCATTTAGTTTTTATTTTCATGCTTTGGTTAATTCATGCGAGATCCTCGAACTATACCAGGGCTCAGATCGTCGGAGATGACAAGTTTTGTCACTCAAGTGATGAAAATTTTAAATCCCTATCCCACTATCTTCTGATGTGCACCCTGGTACCAACATCGGGCACCAGCTATGGACCCACCAAAGGTGGGATATATACCATAATTCAAGCCATCTAACATCCATGACCTCAAGAGAACAACAACATCCATGGTATAAAAAACCACTTCGTGAGTGCCCTGGAACCTCACAATCCCTAAAACACTCTAGATATAGTGAATAATCAACTAGAGGAGGGTTTAACTCATCAAAATTATACATTATCTCCCTAATCCTGTCTAACCACAACCAGCCAACGAAGGAGAGAACCAGATCAAAACTAAGGGCCAATGACTGATCCACGATATCCCAAGGGTATCCTCCTCAAACCAAAGTCCTGAGCAGAAACTACCTCAAATATCATGACCAATAACCAACCAAACATGGGATGATATGACCTTAAACCCACCTTCCAAACAGTTGAACTAGCAGTGCTGGTCTACTCTCAGGAAACAAAGCACAGGGCCTCTCTCAGCACCCTGGATCCCAACATCTGACAAACATCAACCACAAGCTCTCCACAACCCACCTCAGATCCAAACCAAAACTCCAAGATCCCACAGTCCATAGGGTCACAACATAAAGGCAAAGTACTACTAGGGACTCCCCTACCATACCCAAGATCTAGGGCCATGCCTTTCCACAAATCCACAAATGGACCCTAGGCCACAACACGAGTAGGACACCCTACAATGGATTTCTTTAGCTCATCCAAAAGCACAAGACACAACCAATATTGAAACATCCTGAATGACCCTTAGTGAAATCCAACTGATTCTCAATCAACAACGCACCCAAAGGGGAATCCAAAAGCATGATCCCACCAATAGGGGAATTCTCAACAGACCTCATAACCACCTCAAAAGGACTCTCCAAAAGGGCTCTTCATCCAAGCCAAACCATACCACATGGGCATTTTCAACCATTGACTATGAAAACCAAAAATCTCTCAATAAGTAACTAGGCCACTAGGGAATCCTCAAGAGTAACCTAGACCCATATTAACA
Source organism: Viscum album (assembly GCA_963277665.1). Taxonomy (NCBI): domain Eukaryota; kingdom Viridiplantae; phylum Streptophyta; class Magnoliopsida; order Santalales; family Viscaceae; genus Viscum; species Viscum album. The sequence goes on from OY728163.1 coordinate 132,272,250, forward strand.
ACTCAATGAAACCCATCTAAAACCACCATCCCACGATGTCAACCCAGCCTAAAGGCTCCAAAAGCTCTGATCCTCAAACATGGGAGCTAAACCTCAATTGATATAACTTTGAGAAACCAGTCCCGACATACAGGGACAAACCAAGATCTCCTCAGAGATACTCCTTGATCTCACCTCCTGATATATGTTTGAAAGAACCTTGAACAATAACATCCTAACATCCACAAGCCATTCCCACTAACGAGCTCACAACCCTCACCTGGGCCTCGTAGCTTACGACCCAACTGACAAGAGGATTCTAAAACCAAACCTCAAGGAAATACTCCTAAAAACATTATCCCAGTCTAAAAAACCACCCAGAAGGACTCTAAAAATTGTAAATATTCCACCATCAGGATCTATATGAAAAAACACTCAGAATGGACTAATCATAATTCCAATTTTGACACTAGGGTGAAAGATAGGAAAAACGGATCAAGGGAGGAAAAGTACATGGCGCGTACCTTCAAGGGTCCTCCATGGATGTGTTTCTCAAGCCACTTAGCATATAATTTCCAAAGTACATGGTGTGTGGACCCTATACTTGGAATATACTTTAATATGGGTACCTTCCCATGTACCTCAGCCCCCACTTGGCTTTTACACTGCTAGACCACACAACATGTACCTCCTGTACATGGTGTATACCCCACATGGGGTTCCCAAGCCGAGTACCTGGCCATGTACCCCCAGATGGGATCTGGATAAGAATAGTACACAACCACAAGATGTGTACCTTGCATGTGGTCTAAATTTGCACCCTACATGACCATGTGACCTTGGCACATCCCAGGTCATTACTACATGGTGTGTACCCCCCGATACATGATGTGTAGTCCCAAAAAACCATCTTCCCCAAATAGGAATAATATACGACCTGTGTTCTCTAAACTACACGGCGTGTACATGAGTATTTCTAAACAGAAAACCCTCAAAATGGCCTGAAACCCCATTTTATCCCTAATTAAGCCTAGATTAACCCACATGGGGTCCCCAACAACCCAAAAAGTCTTTAAAAATTTTAAAACAATAATATAAGGTGATTCACGATGAAAAAACATAAAACAAGTCTTCCACCAAGTGAAAACTGCCAATGCTTCATGCCAAATCTGCCACCCGTAGTCATAGCACTCTGATTTGGGCCTTGGAAAAACCCCTGATGGTGCCTCCTCCATCTCCCTATCCCCTCCTGTAATGACCTGAAAAATTTTATTCTTTTAATAATGAATATCTTTCCTCTCAATAACTTTTTATTATGTTTTAAAAATAAGAACATAGAAATAATTTTAAATTTCATAAGAACATTGAACATCATGTATTGATATGAACTAGTATAGTTAGGAACAATAAATGGATAGAAAATAATACTAGAAACCAAAAAAACTTTATGTTGGAACCCTTGTTTTAATGATCAAAAAATCATGTTAATTATGTATTTGATGGTTTTTATGTTTTATGATAGCATTTTATAAGATAAGGCAGTTTGATGAAATATTGGACAAGTGTTTAAAAGACTCACCATTGGCGATGAGTCACCACCAGAAAAGACTCACTGTTGAAGATGAGTCACCACCATAAATAAGTTACAATTAACGATGACCTATCTTCAAAATTTACCTACCACCAGAAAGGAGTCACTGCTGAGGATGACCTACCACCAGACTTTACCTGCCATCAAACTTGAGTCACCATTGAGTTGAGTCACTGTTGAGACGAGTCACTATTAAGATGAGTCACCGATGAACATGAGTCACCGCCAGACCTAAAATACCATCATATGACCTAAATCCATCCTGAATCACCATTGTCCTGACTCATCGCCAGACACGAGTTACCTCTAGGCTAAATCACCATCTGTAATGACCCAAAATTTTATCAATGAAATTTCCCTTCTTATGTTTATTTTATATAGTATGAATCATTTAAAACCACATAGATAACACAATAAAATCTTTATAAATGAAGAATAAAATAAATAATAGGTACTTCTAGATGTTAAGGAATCTATACCGATGAAATAGTAACTTTCCCTTAGAAATAGTAATACGACCATTATGAATAGTAAATCAGCTTAATGAATAGTAACCTCACCCATGAAAGTATAAATAAAATTTAGGAATCTCATAAGTAAAATTATGATATAATTATATCATAGTAAAAGTAAGTGAATATTTTAAAAATTAATATTTAGGTGTTGGTATTTTTATAAGTCATAAATATTTAATTACAATTTTATAATTAATAAAATTATTTAAAAGAAAATTAATATTCATAAAATGTATTCATAAATCAATATTTTTTTGTCTTATTATTTTAGGATAATTTTATTAGACCTTAGTTAATTTTTGAAAGTGTTATAAAATCAATTTTAAATTTAAAATATGTATTTTTCAAGTAAATAATGATTTTATTTAAAAATTAAATTTCACATATTTATAAAATTATTTTGATAAAATGGAATCTGTTTTTTAATTTTACACATAAAAAAATAATTATGGTGAATTTTTGAGATTTTTCTAAAATACTTGAATTTTTGGTGAATAGTAAAATACGGTAATTTGCGGTATAAATAAATTAGAAGCTAAATACACTATTCCTTGAGTCATCGCTGATAAAAGAACCAAAATATTTAACTTAATTCATTATTTTAATATATTTTATCATAATGCTCAAACTATTCATATTCTTGAGCCAAAATAATAAACAAATGAATAAGATATTCAAAAATTACCCTCTCCACTATAAAAACCACCCTCACTCCCTCTTATCTTCACTCCTATAAGCCTTTAAGCTTGTAAAATTTCTGCCAAAATTATTTTCCCTAGTCTCTCCCCACATCCAGGATCTCTTGGTCTTACCAAAATACCAAAATCCCTTTTCTTAAGGAGGTTCTCAATGAGGTTAATTCATGAGGTAAACCCTCTTCCTTTTTCTTTTAATTTCATTTTCAATTTACTTTATTTTCTTATCTTCTCCTCACCTCCTATGCCCAAATGGTCATGATAACTCTAGTATAATATATATATTATAATTATATCATGTTAATAGAATATAATTCCTCAAACTAATATCTATCTCTCTTTTATTTTTAAAAACGAAATCATCATCCGGGAGGTGCCGATTTACAACATTCGTGGACGGCAAACCTTTGTTCTCCAATTTATCCTTCAATACTGGTCATTAAACCATTTTTATGGTTGAACTAGATTATAAAATATATATTATGTCGCATGTAATGTTCTAGAACCAGAATTTATACATAATACTAATTCATATGACAAAACTGGTTCATGATGATCAAAATACTGCCGTAATAATCTAAACGATTATCACTAATGTTTTATTCAATAACTCATCCTCATAACATATAAACAAATTAATTATATAAACATTTAATATTTTTGATGTTCATTGGTATCATATAAATTCAATTCTTTAGAATTATATCCCTTCCACATGAACTTCCATACTCATATACAAGTATACCGATCATGAAACCCAAAGAAACGAACGCTGTAAAGACCCGCAAATTTCAAGGAAATTTTTTTTTCTTAATTTTCTTTGGAATTTTACAAGAGCGCAGCTTCAGACGGCACCTGATTCCGAGGCCCGGTGTGCCCGGAATCAATTTCCGAAGTTTGGCTCGGGTACGTTCAGTGAACGGACGAGCGGGTTTTTCTATCTTTTGAACCGGTGCCCGGAATCGAATTCTAAGGGCACCGATGAAATCGTAGCGCCGGTTTTTGCTTAGAAACGCCTCTTCCGGAGTTGCGTTTGCTCAGACGTGGTTTTTAAATTTTGCGGCTTTAAGTCAGAAATAAAATAAAGTTTGTGCGGCAACTTTATTTTATTTCACTTAAGCTGCTTGGAAGCCACTTGAAGCCACTTAAAGACGGCTTGAACTGAGTTGAACTGGATAAGATTCTATCCGGAAATATCCTACCCCCTTGGTAGGATATTTGTGAGGTGGGGCCCGCACGAGCCCCGCCGTTTCTTTCGCTAAGTAACGCACCCGCGAAAACCCGTCAAAGTAACTGAAAAGTCAACCGACGCGTTTTCTTTAATTCTTAACAGACCATTTAATTGGGCGGTTTATTTCGTGAATTAAATGGGCTGTTTCTTTCGTGAATTAAATGGGTCGTTTCTTTCGAATTGATGGATCGTTTCTTAACCGGTTTCGTGTGTTGGCATGTTTATAAAATAAGACCAACCTAAAAATACTTTGAAAGGATTTGAGAGGATCTTGTTTCTTCATCTCCCCGCGAAGAACGCGAAGAACGCGAAGAACGCGAAGAACGCCGGTGACCGAAATTCGACGACGCACACCGAGATCTGCGACGTCGACGAGCTTTACCCACGACGTTCTTCGGCGACACCTCTTCTTCCGTAGCCGATCCTCGTTCGGCAACTAAGGTATGAATCGGATCGTTAATTCTCCCTTTTTAAATTTCAATAACAACGGATTTAAATTAATTAAATCCGTTTGTTCTTGATCCGGAGTTTGGCGACGCGACGCCGGATACCGCGACGACGCGACGATCCCCCCTTCTTCCACGACGAGCAATCCCGCGACGATCCCTTGTTCGGCAACGACAGCTGCGAAGTAAGGGTTGTTGGAATTCTTTTTTTTAAAATCCCGTGTTTATTCTTTTGAAATAAAGAATCCGATCACGAAACAATTTTAATTTATTTAAAATTGTTGATTGGTTTCTTTCTTGTTTCTCCCGTTGATTATGACTAACGCGGAGGGTGCGGGTCTAACGAACAAGACACGGCAACCCTCCGCCGGTCTTCCCTTTTGTGCGGATTTGGCGGACGACGACGAACCGCGCGGCAGGGGTGATCTGTTGATCCCGCAGTGAAGGTCAGCCCCCGGGAGGAGCAACGGCGCAGACGGGAAAGGAATCGGGCCACCGGAGCATCTCCGGCGGCCCGCGGAAGGCGGCGGCGGCCGGTTCCGCGGCCGCGCGGAACCGGGGAGGGACGCGGCGGCCCGGCCGCGTCCGCGTGACAGGCAGCCCCCCGCGGGACCGCGTTTTGCTTGAGCCGCGGGTCAAGCCCGCGGCACCCTCCTTCGGCCGCTCGGCCGAAGCCGAGCCGGCCGGTCCGGTCGGCCGGGCCGCGCCCAGGCCGGACCGGACCCGGCCTAGCCGGTTCGGGCCGACCCGGTTCGGGCCGACCCGGTTCGGCCGACCCCAGGGGGGTTCGGGCCGGGTCGCCCCGGGCCCAGAACCCCTGTTTCGGGCCCTCTTCGGTCTTTCGCCCATATCTTGGGCCTGGGACCTCCGATTGACGAACCGTCAGCGGCTACGCGATCCTTGGATCGAGACGGTCGTTTCGGTATATTATACTCAAGGTTTCGGAAGACTTTGGGTTCGGCCGGGTTGGTTCGTACACGAAACCAACCGGGCCCTCGGAGCGGAAACACTCATAACTTGAGCTACGGACGTCCGATCGACGTACCGTCAGCTGTGGTAGTTTCCTCTAAGTGAGACGGAACTTTTGGCATACTCCTCCCGAGGATCGGATACAGGCGGAGTACGGTCGGGTTGGTTTTGCCCTAAAAACCAACCGGGCCCCTGGGACGGAAATGCCAATAACTCTCAGACCGGGCGTCTGATTGACGCGCCGTCTGTCGCGTTGAGATCCTGTTATCGATACGGAACTTTTGGATACATCAACTTCGGACTACGTGTCAGTTGATGTATCAGCCTCTCGGCTCGTGGAGCGGACCCTCCTGAACGAGCTCGCTTTGTGCGGGAACCCTAGCGCTGGCTGTGACTTCGACGACAGAGCAGAGATCCTCCGTGGACTGCGACGACGGCAGAGCAGAGATCCTCCGTGGACTGCGACGACGGTAGAGCAGAGATCCTCCGTGGACTGCGACGACGGCAGAGCAGAGATCCTTCGTGGACTGCGGCGACGACTGTGCAGAGATCCTCAGTGGACTGCGTCGACTACTGTACTCAGCGATCCTACGTGGAAGAGTGCTACCGAACTTGTGTGAGCTGAACCTTCTTTTTACCTTGAGCGGTGGAGCGCTTGGGTGTAGCGGCGGACCTGTGGTACTTGACAGTGGTGGTGCGCTTGGATGCAGCAGCAGACCCTTGGCGGTGGAGCGCTTGGTTGTAGCGGCGGACCCGCGATACTCTACGGAGTGTGTGCGCTTGGTTGTAGCGACAGACCCGCGACGGTGGAGACGTGCGTGCGGAGTACGGAGACCGTGTAGATGACTGAGACCTGACGACTGCTTGACCGACTCGACTTGGAGTGAGTCGACTAGCCCAGTGGACGGAGCGCCCAGTAGTTGGCAGCAGACCCACGGCGGACGGAGCGCCTGGTAGTTGGCGGCAAACCCGCGGTACTCGACAGGAGGAGTACCTCAGTAGGCTATCTGGGTGAGCGCCCGGTATTTGGCAGCAGACCCTCAGCGGACGGAGCGCCCGGTAGTTGGCAGCAGACCCGCGGTACTCGACAGGAGGAGTACTTCAGCAGTCTTAGGTTAGTGAGCAGTACCTCGGAGTCGTGACAGGACCACTGTACACTTCAGAGATGGGGCTCTTCAACTTTTACGGTTTCGATAATGAAAATCCTGGTTGAGCTGAATCGTATGTTACTCTCCTTTGTGGATTGTGTTGAACTATCCTATGTGGATTTTACTGTTTACTCTCCTTTGTGGATTGTGTTGAACTATCCTATGTGGATTTTACTGTTTACTCTCCTTTGTGGATTGTGTTGAACTATCCTATGTGGATTTACTGTTTACTCTCCTTTGTGGATTTGAGTCTTGCTTTCCTATGTGGATTGAGTTGTTCTTGAGCTCGTGAGCAGAGCTAGAAGTGGGGACTTAGGTATATGTATGGGCATATACCTAAGTCGAGTCAGATGTTACTTCGTGATTGCATCTTTCTTTTGTGCTATATCCTTTGTGGATTTCGGGAGACCTTCGGGGGTCTCGGGGTCCTTACTGAGTAGCTTGTACTCACCCCTGCACGGGCTATGCCCGCACCTTGTTGTGTTGGTTGCAGACGACGGACATCGCTGATCACGGTTGGGGCGTGGAGCAGGACGGTACCTGGAGGTGGACCACTGGGCGGGACGTGCTCGGAGCGGACGTGGGACCCGAGGAGCCTGGAGGCTATCTGTACCCACCCTTCAGGTGGGATTGCCAGTGGACGACACGAGGCCACCGTCTTTTCTTCAGTTGCTGTACTTTACTTTTCAGTTGTACTTTACAGTTGGGCTTGTATTTCCGGCCCCCTTTACCTTCTGCACTTTACTTTCCGCTTGCTGACTCTGTGTGGTTGTTACTTATAAAGGCAATGCCTTCCCTGTTTACTGGGATTTTACGCCTTGGTGCTAGTCGCCAGCCCCTGGCCTATGGAAGGCGAGCTTGGGGTAGTCACGGCACGGGCCCCGAGGTCGGGTCGTGACAAATTGGTATCAAAGGTGGTCGGTTCTACCGCAGACTCTGATCGTCTTTTCTTTCTATATGAAGCAATAGTGTTTAGTGTATTGAGTGTGGTTATCAGTTCAGGGAGCCCAGTGTTGGTGCGGCGGCCGACGTATCCGTACACCAGGACCCTGACTCATGATTTCTGACTTAATGCATGAAAACATTGATCGCGTGTGTGTTTCAAGTCTTCTTTGTGATTACTTGTGCCAGCTCACCAGGTGTACTGTTCTGACTGTGGTGCTCTTGTTCTCCTTTTCAGGATGGCCCCGCGACGACAGCCAGCTAGGGTTCCGAGTGTAGGGCGCGACGGCAGCCCACCGAGCGACGAGGCCTCGGTGCAGGGCCCTTTGCCAGCAGTGGCACCGGCGGTAGCTTTACCCGCCGAGCCACCGATGCTGCCAGTACCAGACGCTGACGATGCACGTCGCCTCAGGGCACTGCATGAGTTTCAGAGCCAGCGACCGCCCAGGTTTCGCGGTGAGGCGGACCCCCAGGCCGCCGAGGACTGGCTAGAGGCGGTGGTACGGATCTTTAGGCTAGTGAGGACACCAGCAGATCTCATGGTGATTCTCGCGGCGAGCCTCCTGCAGGCGGCGACAGGACGATGGTGGAGCTTGATGCTCCAGGTGCACGATGAGGCATCTCTTCTTTGGACGGACTTTGAGAGCCTCTTCCGCTCGGAGTTCGTCCCAGCCACCCTTCGTGCGGTGCGTATCCAGGAGCTTCTACAGCTGCGGCAGGGCAGCATGACGGTCGCTCAGTACGCGGCGAGGTTCACCGACCTTTCTCGGTACTCGACAGACATGGTACGGGACCCCTTCTTCCGGGCCCGGACCTTCGAGCAGGGTTTGAGACACGAGATCAGGGCATCGCTGATCTCCCTCAGCATACCGACTCAGACAGGAGTACTAGAGCGGGCCCTTCTGATCGAGAGCTTCCTTGCTGAGTCTACACCAGCACAGAGACCCACCGCAGGGCGGCACGTAGCGGAGTCTTCGGTAGCAGGTAGACGACAGATGACTCAGGGTTCCAGGCAGACCAGACCTACCAGTGGCTGACTGTACGACTCAGGCTCAGTTGTGCGGGGAAGCCGGGGTGGAGTCAGAGCCAGGCGTGCCGAGAGTGGGCAGTGCTACTCCTGTGGCGGAATTGGTCACATGGCTCGTGACTGCCCGACCCGCCATGCGGGGGAGCAGCAGACGGTTGAGGAACCACCTAGGCAGAGGCAGAGGTTCGACCGTGGCGGTCTGCAGGGAGGAGACGGACGAGGTAGAGGAGCTGGCCGAGCAGCAGGTGGTGGACGACGCTTTGAGGTTCTACCACCACCACCACCAGGAGGTCCACCCCGACCGCAGGGGAGATCTCAGCTTCAGGCAGTCGAGGCCTTCGATCATGGAGCCCTGGGAGCTGATGGACAGGAGCAGAACTAATGGATACATCCTTTGTACTTCTGGTTCCTTGTTGCTTTTGTGTAGCGTCTTGTAATATGAGCTGCAATAATAAAAGATGCATACCTTTGTGATATTTTCGTTCCTGTCCTCTTTCGTGATGTTACTAGGAGATTCCAGTTTTGGCTGTTGACTTGACCCTCACTTGTGAGACATCTACTGGAGGAGACCCAGTTACCACACACTGATGCCGACAGTGTGACTCAACCCTTGGAGGCGAGAGTAACAGTTGAATCTCTTAGTAGTAGCGTCGAGGCCTTACGACGTCATCCTTGGTATGGATTAGTATCATCCATGTTAGGATTGACTGTTTTAGGCAAAGAATGTGGTTCATCCAGGGGATGAGACCAGATTTCTCTTTTCGGCAAAGAAGAAATCTTGCAGCTCTTGTGGGACCTGTGATGGTCCAGGCCACGACAAAGAAGGTCCAGGTCATCCAGGAGCGGATGAGTACAGCTTAGAGCCGACAGAAACCATATGCTGACAGGAGACGGAGGCCACTGGAGTTCGAGGATGGCGACCACGTCTTTTTGCGTGTCTCACCTCGACGTGGTCTACGGAGATTTGGCCGAGGCGGCAAGTTGTCTCCACGCTTCATCGGGCCTTTCCAGGTCCTCAGCAGGATAGGAGAGGTGGCTTATCGCCTGGCTCAACCACCTCAGTTGCACCGGGTGCACGACGTATTCCACGTGTCTCAGCTGAGGAGATACGTGCACGACCCGACGCACATCATCGACTTTGGGGAGCTGGACGTGGACGATGGGGCGACTTTTGCGGAGGTCCCAGTGGAGATCGAGGATCGACAGGAGCGGGTCCTACGTGGGCGGTCGATTCCTCTTGTGCGCGTCAGATGGCAGCACGGGAACCTCCAGGAGAGCACTTGGGAGCGGGAGGCTCAGATGCGTGCTCAGTACCCCCATTTGTTCCCCTAGTTTTTGATGTATCTTTACGGGGACGTAAAGCCCTGAGGTGGGAGTAATGTAAAGACCCGCAAATTTCAAGGAAATTTTTTTTTCTTAATTTTCTTTGGAATTTTACAAGAGCGCAGCTTCAGACGGCACCTGATTCCGAGGCCCGGTGTGCCCGGAATCAATTTCCGAAGTTTGGCTCGGGTACGTTCAGTGAACGGACGAGCGGGTTTTTCTATCTTTTGAACCGGTGCCCGGAATCGAATTCTGAGGGCACCGATGAAATCGTAGCGCCGGTTTTTGCTTAGAAACGCCTCTTCCGGAGTTGCGTTTGCTCAGACGTGGTTTTTAAATTTTGCGGCTTTAAGTCAGAAATAAAATAAAGTTTGTGCGGCAACTTTATTTTATTTCACTTAAGCTGCTTGGAAGCCACTTGAAGCCACTTAAAGACGGCTTGAACTGAGTTGAACTGGATAGGATTCTATCCGGAAATATCCTACCCCCTTGGTAGGATATTTGTGAGGTGGGGCCCGCACGAGCCCCGCCGTTTCTTTCGCTAAGTAACGCACCCGCGAAAACCCGTCAAAGTAACTGAAAAGTCAACCGACGCGTTTTCTTTAATTCTTAACAGACCATTTAATTGGGCGGTTTATTTCGTGAATTAAATGGGCTGTTTCTTTCGTGAATTAAATGGGTCGTTTCTTTCGAATTGATGGATCGTTTCTTAACCGGTTTCGTGTGTTGGCATGTTTATAAAATAAGACCAACCTAAAAATACTTTGAAAGGATTTGAGAGGATCTTGTTTCTTCATCTCCCCGCGAAGAACGCGAAGAACGCGAAGAACGCGAAGAACGCCGGCGACCGAAATTCGACGACGCACACCGAGATCTGCGACGTCGACGAGCTTTACCCGCGACGTTCTTCGGCGACGCCTCTTCTTCCGTAGCCGATCCTCGTTCGGCAACTAAGGTATGAATCAGATCGTTAATTCTCCCTTTTTAAATTTCAATAACAACAGATTTAAATTAATTAAATCCGTTTGTTCTTGATCCGGAGTTTGGCGACGCGACGCCGGATACCGCGACGACGCGACGATCCCCCCTTCTTCCACGACGAGCAATCCCGCGACGATCCCTTGTTCGGCAACGACAGCTGCGAAGTAAGGGTTGTTGGAATTCTTTTTTTTAAAATCCCGTGTTTATTCTTTTGAAATAAAGAATCCGATCACGAAACAATTTTAATTTATTTAAAATTGTTGATTGGTTTCTTTCTTGTTTCTCCCGTTGATTATGACTAACGCGGAGGGTGCGGGTCTAACGAACAAGACACGGCAACCCTCCGCCGGTCTTCCCTTTTGTGCGGATTTGGCGGACGACGACGAACCGCGCGGCAGGGGCGATCTGTTGATCCCGCAGTGAAGGTCAGCCCCCGGGAGGAGCAACGGCGCAGACGGGAAAGGAATCGGGCCACCGGAGCATCTCCGGCGGCCCGCGGAAGGCGGCGGCGGCCGGAGGCGGCGGCCGGTTCCGCGGCCGCGCGGAACCGGGGAGGGACGCGGCGGCCCGGCCGCGTCCGCGTGACAGGCAGCCCCCCGCGGGACCGCGTTTTGCTTGAGCCGCGGGTCAAGCCCGCGGCGCCCTCCTTCGGCCGCTCGGCCGAAGCCGAGCCGGCCGGTCCGGTCGGCCGGGCCGCGCCCAGGCCGGACCGGACCCGGCCTAGCCGGTTCGGGCCGACCCGGTTCGGGCCGACCCGGTTCGGCCGACCCCAGGGGGGTTCGGGCCGGGTCGCCCCGGGCCCAGAACCCCCGTTTCGGGCCCTCTTCGGTCTTTCGCCCATATCTTGGGCCTGGGACCTCCGATTGACGAACCGTTAGCGGCTACGCGATCCTTGGATCGAGACGGTCGTTTCGGTATATTATACTCAAGGTTTCGGAAGACTTTGGGTTCGGCCGGGTTGGTTCGTACACGAAACCAACCGGGCCCTCGGAGCGGAAACACTCATAACTTGAGCTACGGACGTCCGATCGACGTACCGTCAGCTGTGGTAGTTTCCTCTAAGTGAGACGGAACTTTTGACATACTCCTCCCGAGGATCGGATACAGGCGGAGTACGGTCGGGTTGGTTTTGCCCTAAAAACCAACCGGGCCCCTGGGACGGAAATGCCAATAACTCTCAGACCGGGCGTCCGATTGACGCGCCGTCTGTCGCGTTGAGATCCTGTTGTCGATACGGAACTTTTGGATACATCAACTTCGGACTACGTGTCAGTTGATGTATCAGCCTCTCGGCTCGTGGAGCGGACCCTCCTGAACGAGCTCGCTTTGTGCGGGAACCCTAGCGCTGGCTGTGACTTCGACGACAGAGCAGAGATCCTCCGTGGACTGCGACGACGGCAGAGCAGAGATCCTCCGTGGACTGCGACGACGATAGAGCAGAGATCCTCCGTGGACTGCGACGACGGCAGAGCAGAGATCCTTCGTGGACTGCGGCGACGACTGTGCAGAGATCCTCAGTGGACTGCGTCGACTACTGTACTCAGCGATCCTACGTGGAAGAGTGCTACCGAACTTGTGTGAGCTGAACCTTCTTTTTACCTTGAGCGGTGGAGCGCTTGGGTGTAGCGGCGGACCTGTGGTACTTGACAGTGGTGGTGCGCTTGGATGCAGCAGCAGACCCTTGGCGGTGGAGCGCTTGGTTGTAGCGGCGGACCCGCGATACTCTACGGAGTGTGTGCGCTTGGTTGTAGCGACAGACCCGCGACGGTGGAGACGTGCGTGCGGAGTACGGAGACCGTGTAGATGACTGAGACCTGACGACTGCTTGACCGACTCGACTTGGAGTGAGTCGACTAGCCCAGTGGACGGAGCGCCCAGTAGTTGGCAGCAGACCCATGGCGGACGGAGCGCCTGGTAGTTGGCGGCAAACCCGCGGTACTCGACAGGAGGAGTACCTCAGTAGGCTATCTGGGTGAGCGCCCGGTATTTGGCAGCAGACCCTCAGCGGACGGAGCGCCCGGTAGTTGGCAGCAGACCCGCGGTACTCGACAGGAGGAGTACTTCAGCAGTCTTAGGTTAGTGAGCAGTACCTCGGAGTCGTGACAGGACCACTGTACACTTCAGAGATGGGGCTCTTCAACTTTTACGGTTTCGATAATGAAAATCCTGGTTGAGCTGAATCGTATGTTACTCTCCTTTGTGGATTGTGTTGAACTATCCTATGTGGATTTTACTGTTTACTCTCCTTTGTGGATTGTGTTGAACTATCCTATGTGGATTTTACTGTTTACTCTCCTTTGTGGATTGTGTTGAACTATCCTATGTGGATTTACTGTTTACTCTCCTTTGTGGATTTGAGTCTTGCTTTCCTATGTGGATTGAGTTGTTCTTGAGCTCGTGAGCAGAGCTAGAAGTGGGGACTTAGGTATATGTATGGGCATATACCTAAGTCGAGTCAGATGTTACTTCGTGATTGCATCTTTCTTTTGTGCTATATCCTTTGTGGATTTCGGGAGACCTTCGGGGGTCTCGGGGTCCTTACTGAGTAGCTTGTACTCACCCCTGCACGGGCTATGCCCGCACCTTGTTGTGTTGGTTGCAGACGACGGACATCGCTGATCACGGTTGGGGCGTGGAGCAGGACGGTACCTGGAGGTGGACCACTGGGCGGGACGTGCTCGGAGCGGACGTGGGACCCGAGGAGCCTGGAGGCTATCTGTACCCACCCTTCAGGTGGGATTGCCAGTGGACGACACGAGGCCACCGTCTTTTCTTCAGTTGCTGTACTTTACTTTTCAGTTGTACTTTACAGTTGGGCTTGTATTTCCGGCCCCCTTTACCTTCTGCACTTTACTTTCCGCTTGCTGACTCTGTGTGGTTGTTACTTATAAAGGCAATGCCTTCCCTGTTTACTGGGATTTTACGCCTTGGTGCTAGTCGCCAGCCCCTGGCCTATGGAAGGCGAGCTTGGGGTAGTCACGGCACGGGCCCCGAGGTCGGGTCGTGACAAACGCTCCCGAGTGATAAATTTGCATCTTATAACTCATCAAAAAGGATATAAATGAACTTAATAAAATTAAAATAAATCAAATACATATATAAAATTTTATTTATTAATTAATTAATTTATTTAATTTGATTATCCAGGACATTAAGGTCAAGTGAAAAATACATTCAGACATAAGGTAAGAGTTTTCCACCCGAACCACCAATTTATTTCAGGTTACACTTTTTCTCTATTTAACCCAATAAAATTATTAATTATTATTATATAATCCTCATAAATTATGTTTGAATATTATATATATATGCACTAATTATAATCCTTCTTTATTTTATGGGGATTTACATGTTTTAAAAAGATATTTCTCAAATTCTTTTTGATAAACAAGCCCGATTCAACGAAATTTCTCAAATTATTACCTATTTTCAAGTACCTTATATAATATGTTTTAAGACAAAATTATTTTTCTAAAATCAATCATTTTATTATGAAAAAAAAATATTAGTTAACTTCTGGTTTTATATAAATATTTTTCTAAATGAACTATTCTTTGCAAAGTAAAAGGGCATTTCTATCAAGTACAACTCAATGTTTTTATAAGAGTATTTCCATATATTTAAACACTCTTGTTTATTGTTATGTTTAATTGGGATTAATATTTTATGATATCATATAATATATTTTATTTAATGGTTTATGATTAGTTTGACTATGTATGTGCTATCTTGATACCATTCACCATATTACCCCGAATGGTTAATAATTATGTTTACTGATTAGGGAGAGTTATTTACATTTCATATATTAGTTTCAATATGAATTTATGTGTTGATTATGTTTCTCCAATTTCATATAAGAAATGCATTGGAATTAGTAAGTGATGGGTGGGTCCCACTATAGCCCCTAGATGCATTAGTAGGTATCACGAGACAGACTAGTTTGAATTTTTACCCGTTTAAGTATGGTCATGGCACAAGGCCTTGAAATCATGGTTATGATGTCCCACATTATGCATTCCCTCATCATGTAACTATTAATTGATAGTCCATGTGATTATTCGACTAGTAGAATATCCATGGTTATGTTTTATTATAGCGTTATTTATTCAGCTTTTTTCCCTTACATATTATGCTCAAGCTTACTTTTAATGGCACATGTACTTTTATTTATTCACCATGCCTTATTTCTTATGATTCCACTATATTACTTACCATTACTGAGCATCTGAGCTCACCTATTTCTTATTTTTTATTTTTCACCAGTATGTGAAGAAGTATATTATGAATGACTTGCAGGGATAATCTAGGATTTATGGATGTTTACAATGGAATTTACATATTTGTTTTTCCTTCCAAGTTATAATGTTGAACTTATGTCTGTATCTTGTTTTACAAAGCTGGTAAACTTTTTGTTCCTTTGGGATATGAATTACTTGTAATCATACCAATTTATTGAAGTAACTAATCAGCACCAGGAAACTGGGTTCAGGTATTTACAGTTGGTATTAGAGGAATTTTAGTAGAATCCTTGGAAACTAGATTTAGAAAACATAGATTAGTGAACAAAACCCTAAGATAGACTTTGAGAATAAGAATACAAGAACATACCATAATTTTGGTAAGGTATAGTTTATGTTGATCTTCCTAGAAATACATCCATATATAAATACTACAATTGGACATGGTTTTGACATAGATGTACCTAGGAGTAACAACTCCAACAAGGTGTTTTTGGGCGTGACTTGGGGTAACCTGGTACACGACAACGGGCCTTACTGCACACCTAGTTTGACACACCCATGGGATATGGTTAGGATAATTCACATTTTCTTTACAAACCATTATGAAAGATTTAATTGTAAATATATCCCCAAAGAAACCATGATTATGATTATGAGATTAGACATGCATAGGATTTAAATTTATGTTAAGTATTTTATTAGTTCGGTATTATACATTATAATTCAAAAACTAAATTAGTGTAAGCCATTATTTAGAAACGGTGCCTAGTAGAAGGAATGGAAACTACATGAACAAATGTATCCCATGTAGGGATTTCCCTCCCATGCAAGATAATGATGTTGGTTATGGAGCTACTACCGGTGCTAAGAAACTTATAATTATACCTAGACAACTGGCTTGTAACATCCCATTACCCACCTATCAGGTATGTTCTTGACCTCGTCATGGTTCTCATCTTTTCCATTGTCTATATGGGACTGATAAAGAATTGAGAGGATACCTATAATGGTGAAGTTAGAGATTTGTTGGACTCTCTACTTTAACGATCTTTTTCAATAAGTTGAAAGAGGATTTCACACCGTGTAAGTGGGTTACATGATGTGTAATGGTTTCTGGGTTCAAGTCATGAAAGGGGTCACACTGTGAAAGGTTACGCATCATGAATGTTGATTTCACGCTATTTATGTTTTAAATAACATATTTTTAATATGAGGCGATGGGTTTTTCGGTGTACTTAAACAGCGTGGAATTCACGATATGAATAGGAGTTTCATGTCATGTAATTCCACGAGCAAGGATGTTTTAGGGAACTGCTTGGGTTTTTGGTTCCCATTCGACCAACTATTTTCCTTCTCTCTCAAACCAAGGATCCTCTTTGATAATTTTTAGAGACACCTTTCCTTCCGGATCGATCTGTTCGGCATTCCATATTTGTTACAATTGTAGTGCGTCTCTCTGGGTAAGTTATCTTTCCACTACTTCATTGTTAGGAATCATGGTAGAACCTTTGGGTTAAATTATTAGATCTTTCGATCTAAGTTGTTTTTCTCTCTTATCCTATTCCAAGATCCGTTGTACGATCCCATTCTAGAGGTCGTTCCTTTGTTGGTTGTGGTGAGGTTGGATTTCATTATTAAGGTATGTGGTTTACTCTTCTCCTTCAACACTTTTCTTTTTCAATTGGACCAATATTGTGATGAGGATTAGATTCTAGGGTCTCCACTGGTGTTTTTGGGTTTTGTTATTTGTGGATTCCGTTGCGGGCGTGTGTGACCCGAGCTTTGAGGTAGGTGGTTCCGTATCTATCCTATAATAATTAGCCTAACTTCTCTTACTTTATAAATTGATTTATCAAATTGGAATTACTATTTGTGTGTGTTTAAAAAGGGGGTTTTAAATAGAAATAGTTTTCCTTAGTTTTTGATAAATTAAAAAGATATGGTTACTTTTGAAACAGTGACATTGATTTTTGAAAATGATCACATGGCTTACCTTGGGTACTTAGGTGGAAAGTTTAGCTTGAGGACATCGTCTGTGTTTTGTGATTATCATGAGGTTTTATCATGGGGATTTCCTAGGTTTCATAGGCCTATTTTCCTAGGGGATGGATATTGACATTATTGGGGGGTTTACTCATGGGGTATTCCTCTACTTCTTAGGCCCGTATTCTAGGAACTGGATTGCGCACTTGATTTATTGTGGTACGAGTAGTCTTCTAGTCTGACCTATAATGATCCTTGGTACTGATGCATGTGATACTGTTTTTATTTTGTAGTGATTGGTTTTCTAAGTTAGCCTTGATATGCATCTTGTACCTGATTTTGTTTAGAACTAGGAAAAAGGGAAATGTTTACCATGTTTTCTATAAAATTTCCTCACTTCTTATCATTCCATGTTTTATTTAAAATAAGAATAAAAGAATTGTTATAAAGAGACTTGATATGGAACACCTAGGTGGGATCCTACTGATCCTATTATCTCACACCCTACACACCTCCTTGGTGGTGCTTAGACCTTTGTATGTCTTCTAATGCATGGAAAGGAAAGGCGCCACAGTGAGGTAGCGAGGTTCATGTCAGCTGGTTTTAGGTAGCTGGTGGTGAGATGGTGGGAGTTTGTCTATGCCATCGCATGGAGTAGTTTTTTGGTTTTGGTCCTTTTAGTTGTTTGTTTCTTCTGTATTTTTACTATTATGGAATATATTTTCCTTTAGTCTTCCATTGTATCTTTCATTCTATGTATACATATATGCCATGTGTTTGTTCAGGTTGGGTGAAATCGTTCCCTATGGTATATTTTTCGATGCTCGAGTGCTTTTCGCCAACCCATAAGGATCAGGAATTCCCTTCGGGTATATGGTAGATTGGGTATGGTTCCAGGTTTAAGGGTAACTTGGGTCGGTTTGTTACAATTTGGTATCATAGGAGGTCTTTCCTCAAGAGTCCTTGTCTTAGGATGTCTGTTAGACTAGAGATAGGATTGTTGGGACTTGAGAGGTATGTTGTGATAAGTACCTGACCAGATCTTGTCGTAATGAGACTCAAGTTTCCATGAGATGTTGGGATGTGTGTCTCTAGAGTTGGTTTTGGTTTTAAAACTCAATTTTTTCTTATGGGTTTTCTATTTTGAATTGAGATTTGTTCTGTTGTCTAATTGTTCTCATGTTTCAGTGTGCAATAATATACCTTCGAGACGTCTTCCATGAGTTCCTCAGAAGGGTGCATCTAATTCTCCTTAAGGTAATCTACCTATAGATCAAAATCTCATCAATACTATAGTACGAGAAATTTTTTCTATTGATCAAGATGTATCTTGAGTTAAAAATTCTATTATTGAGGTACAACCCGGATCTGGAGGAGAGAGAGATCAATCACGAGAATTCTTGATCGATAAGCCACCATCTTTTAAGGGAATGACTAAACCTCAAAAGGTGGAGGATTGGATGGAAAGGATCAATAAAATCATCAAATTTTTGGAAAAACTTGAGAATATCAAGGTAAAGTGTGCTGGATTTAGGCTTGAGGGTTTTGGTAAACGATGGTGGGATTCAGTGGTCCAAGTAGGCAGACATATGGACTTGGATTAGAAGGGTTTCAAAACCCCATTCTTTCAGTAGTTTTAATCAGAGTCCTTGATGATGGAAAAGTATCTTGAGTTCCTATCATTACAACATGGAGAGAGTTTAGTGTCATCATACACTAACTGATTTTCTGAGCTTGTACGTTTTTCTCCAAACATGGTGAGGAATGACCTGCTGAAGGCTCAGAAGTACCTGTAGGGTTTAAAACTAGATATCGGATCATAGGTGTTCGTGTTGAAACTTTATACCTATGTGGATATGGTAGACATAGCTATGATGGTAACGATGTATATGGTAGTCAAGGTCGGTTTCTCCAACCCTTATTTTCCATCTAGTGGTAGTTTCAGTGGTGTGTATGGGAATAAAAGGAAGTGGAAGGATCATTACAGAAGTGGTGGAGGTGGGTCTCAGCAATGAGCATCCTCTTCACCATCCGTTGCATCTAGAAATGTGCCTTAGATGTGATATTAGTGCGGTAAGGGAGGACACACAATAAATTATTATCCTATGCCCGTGAAGACGTGCAATAGCTGTGTATGCATTGGTCACTTACAGTGCTTCTGTCAGGCTATGACTATGCCACGTTATGTTCGGGATTTGTTAGCTCCAAATGCTACTATGGAACAGTTAGAAACTTCAAGGACTACATGGCTCTAACCATAGGCCTCAAGAGTGAATCATTTTCACGTAGTAGATAAGTGTCCAACAGAAGTCGATGCAGGTCCGACAATAATGAGAGGTAATCTCCTTATTGCATCTTCAATATAAATTTCTTTATTCGATACCGATGCCTCCCAATATTTTATATCTACACATTCTGTTGATATTCTTAAACTTCTAATGTGACTTATGTCTTTTACAATGGAGTTAGCGACACCTCTCAGTAAGAGGAAAGAGTGGGGGTTTCAGTTTCCTTCTTGTTCATTAAAAATTACTGATACAGAGTTGGTCTAGGATTTTCTTATTCTTGATCTGGATCTATTCAACATCATCATCAGTATGGATTGGATTGTCACTCATCAAGATGAGGTTGATTATTATCGTCATCATGTTTTGTTTCTTACTGCCGATTAGAGCTCTCGTTTGTTTTAGGGGGAGTGGGACCTGAGGTCTAGTTGTGCATGAACTTCCCATCCAGAGCTTAGAAGTTTACTATATGCTGTTGTGATTGATCCTAATGAATATTATTTTATTTTTGATCTTCCCGTTGTTGTTTGAGACTTTCCTGATGTTTTTTCAGACGAATTCTCTTGTATTCCTCTAGAGAGAGGTAGAATTTACGATTTACCTAGTGCTAGGTACACAGTTAATATCGATACATTTATATCATAAGGCACCATATGATCTAAAAGAGATCAAGATTTAGTTGGACAACTTATTGGGAAAGGTTTTCATTCACCCTAGCATTTCGTCTTGGGAATCCCATGTGCTCTTTTCCAAGAAATCATATGGTTCACTTCAGTTATGTGTGGACTATCAGAAGTTGAACCGGGTGATGGTTAAGAAAAAATATACTTTTCCTCGTGTAGATGATCTATTTGATCAGTTAAAGGGGGTGAAGTGGTTTTCCAAGATTGATATTCATTTGGGTTATCATCATCTCAGAGTTTGAGAGTCTGATATATCTAAGAAATATTTCAGAAGTAGGTATGTCCATTATGAATATCTTGTGATGCCTTTTGGTCTGACTAATTCTCTTGAAATTTTCATGGATTTGATGAATCAGATACTCCATCAATATCTTAACACTTTTTAGTGTTCATGGATTATATTCTAATTTATTCAAAATCCAAGTGCAAGCATGAGAACCATCCAAGTTTGGTTTTGGAAATTCTAAGAAATCACCGTTTGTATGGAAAGTTGTCAAAGTGTAGTTTCTGGATTTAATAATTGAAGTTCTTAGGGGAAAATATTTCAGAACATAGCGTATCAGTTGATCCTGAGAAGGTTAAGGATGTCTGGTCTTGGAAGGAACCACAAAATGTCTTTGAGATACGGAGCTTCCTTGGTCTTACTGGGTACTACTGATGGGTTTTCAAGGATTTATCTAAGTTGGAATCACCTTTAACCACTATTAATAGGAAAGCGGTGAAATTAAAATGGGATGCAACGTGTCGATATTCTTTTGATAAACTGAAATGAATTTTGACATCAGCTCCCATTCTGATCTTACATGAGCTTGGTAAGGGATACATGGTGTTCTGTGATGCTTTGGGTACTGGTTTGGGATGCGTTCTTATACAAGATGACCATGTGGTAGCTTACAACTTTTTTCATCTTAGACCATATAAAAATAATTACCCCACTCAAGATTTAGAGCTTTCTACAGTCATGAACGTGCTCAAATATTGGAGGCACTATCTTTTTGGGGAGACGTTCAAGGTATTTTCTGATCACAAATGTCAGGGCTATATCTTTTCTTAGAAATACTTGAACCTCAAATAGAGAATATGGGTAGAATACCTTCAAACATTTGACTTCGATATCATCTACAACCCAAGAAAGGGGAATGTTGTTGCAGACACTCTCAGTAGGAAAGTACCATCACCGACCATTCTAGAATCAAAGGAGGAGTGGAACCTTATGGGATTTTTCACTTAGTTGCACTTGGATTCTCAGGAGGATATTTTAGGCATGGTTCTGAATAGTGTTTAGTTATCATCAAATCTCATGGATCCTATTTTATAGAGTCAACAACAGGATGATGATTTTTAGAAAACTCAAGAAATCCTTTATGGTGGGGAGACTGTTTCTGGCTGATCTCTTTCTTCAGATGGTATGCTCCACTTCGGGAAGCAGTTTGTCGTCCCGAAATCTATAATAATTTTAGTCTTGTTTGATTGTCACATATATTTGTGGGCCATTCATCTAGGAACTATGAAGATGTTTTATGACATGAGGTAGTGATTCTAGTGGCTGAGTATGAAGAGTGACATCACAAAGTTTGTGTCTCACTGTTACACTTGCCAATGGATAAAGGTAGAGCACTTGAAAATTTTTGGTTTACTTCAGCCTCTTCCAGTACCAATTTGGAAATGGGATAATGTATCCATGGGTTTTTTTGTTGAATTACCCTGGAATCCCTGAGGGAGGAATGCTATTTGGGTGTTTGTTGACCAGTTGATGAAGTCTTCTCATTTCATTCCACATAAAGACACTACTAAAGTTGAAGATCTGGGGAAGCTGTATATGCAAGAGATTGTGAGGTTACATGGGATTCCTTATTCCATTGTTTCAGATAGGGATACTAGGTTTACCTTGAGATTCTAGAGGAGTATTCAAGAGGCAATTGGAACTCATGTCAATTTGAGCACAACTTACCATCCATAGACAGACAGTTAGATGGAGCATGTGATTCAGATCCTAGAGGATATGATCTATCCCCATGTCATGAATTTCAGAGGATCATGGGATAACCATCTGAGACTGTTTGAGTTTTTTTATAACAATAGTTATTAGTTGTCAACTAGAATGGATTTATTTGATGTGTTTTATGGTATCCTGTGTAGATAACCTATTTTTTGGGTTGAGGTGGGTGAAGTATCTTTAGTTAGACCAAATTTGGTTTAGGATACATCCACAAAGATTCATGATGTACATCGACGTATGATAAAAACCCATAGTCAAAAGAAATTTTTTGCTAATAAACAGCTTTGAAATTTGGTTTTTTCCATAGGTGACTGGGTTTTCTTGAAAGTTTCTCCTCAGTTGGGTCACTATTGACTTGAAAAATAAGGAAAATTGGCTCAAAGATATGTTAGACTATTTGAGGTCACTGAGCGGATCAGGTAGTTTTATTATCGGTTATCATTTATGATTCAGTTGATAGGAATTCATGATGTTTTCTATATGTCTCAGCTAAGGAAGTATCACCCTAATCCCGATCACATTCTGAGTTGGGAATAAATTTAGTTAGAGCCAGATGTTTCTGTTCTAGAGAAACTGGTTGAGATTGTTGACTCTCAAGAGAAAATCTTGTGTGGGAAGTCGATTCCATTGTTCAAAGTTATATGGAAATAAGGACTAGATTCTCATGAGACTTGGGAATGTGAGTTGTTGATGAGGGAGTAGTGGCATCATTTTTTTCTATGGATTACATCTTCCACATGACTTCCCGGGGACGGAAATTTTTTATGGTGGGGAGTTTGTAACATCCCATTACCCATATATCAGGTACTTTATTGTCCTCATTATGGTTCTCCCTTTTCTTATTGTCTATAGAGGACCGAGAAGGAATTGGGAGGATTCCTATAATGGTGAAGTTAGATATTTTTTGGACTTTATGATTTAACCATCTTTTTCTGCAGGCTAAAGGAGGATTTCATGTCGTGTAACTGGGTCACACGACATGTAATGGTTCTTGAGTACAAGTCATAAAAGGGTCCACACTGTGAAAGGTTACATGTTTTGAATATAAGTTTCACACCATGAATGTTTTAAATAATGAATTTTTAATATGAGGTGATGGGTTTTTCTACACACTTAAATAGCATGGAATTCATAATGTGAATAGGAGTTTCACATCATGTAATTCCCCAAGCAGGGATGTTTTAGGGCGCCACTTGGGTTTTTGGTGCCCATTCGATCGCCTTTTTTCCTTTTCTCTCAAACCAAATACCCTCTATGGAAATTTTTGGAGACACCTTTCCTTCTAGATTGATCTGTTTGGCATTCCATATTCATTGTAGTTACGATGTATCTCTCTGGGTAAGTTATCTTTACGCTTCTTCATTGTTATGGATCACAATAGAACCTTTGGGTTTCATTATCGGATGTATCGATCTAAGTTGGTGTTCTCTCTTATCCTCTTCCAAGATCCATTGTGCAATCCCATTCTTAAGGCCATTCCCTTGTTGGTCGTGGTGCGATGAGCTTTCGTTCTTGAGTTATGTGGTTTCCTCTTCTCCGGTGACCCTTTTCTTTTCCAATTAGATCTATCTTGTGATGAGGATTGGATTCCAGGGTCTCCTCTAGTGTTGTTGGGTTTTATTGTTGGTGGATTCCATTGTGGGCATGTGTAACCTGATCTTTGAGGTAGGTGGTTCCGTCTCTAGCCTATGATAATTATCCTGATTTCTATTGCTTTATAAATTGATTTATCACATTGGAATAACTATTTGTGTATTTTGAAAAAGGGTTTTTAAAGATAAATAGTTTTCCATTGTTTTTGATAAATGAAAAGGATATGGGTACTTTTGAAATAGTGAAATTTATTTATGAAAATGAGCACATGGGTTATCTTGGGTACTTAGGTGGAA
This sequence comes from Viscum album, assembly GCA_963277665.1. Taxonomy (NCBI): domain Eukaryota; kingdom Viridiplantae; phylum Streptophyta; class Magnoliopsida; order Santalales; family Viscaceae; genus Viscum; species Viscum album. The sequence goes on from OY728163.1 coordinate 132,296,180, forward strand.
GGTTTATCTTAAGGACATCATCCATGTTTTTTATTATTAGGAGGTTTTCTCATGGGGATTTCCTATGTTTACTAGGCCCGTTGTTTTAGGGGATGAATATTTAAATTGTCAAGGGTTTACTAATGGTGTATTCCTTTACTTTCTAGGCCTGTGTTCTAGGAACTATATTGTGAACTTGATTTATTGTAGTACACATAGTCTGCTAGTATGACCTACAGCGATCCTTGGTACCAATTCCTGTGCTGCTGCTTCTGTTTTGTACTGCTTGTCTTTTTGAGTTAGCCTTGATATGCATGTTATACATGATTTTTTTAGAATTCTGAAAAAGAGAAATGTTTACCATGTTTTCTATAAAACTCTTTACTACTTATCATTCCATGTTTTATTTAAAATAATCAATCAATAATTGTTATATAGAGACTAGATATGGAACACCTAGGTGGGATCCTACTAAACCTGTTAGATCACACTCTGTTCACCTCCCCAGTGGTGTATAGACCTTTGTATTTCTTCCAATGTAGGGAGAAGCAAAGTGCTGCAGTGAGGTGGCAAGGTTCATGTCAGATGGTTTTGGGTAGATGGGTGTGAGATAGTGGGAGTTCGTACGCGCCATCACATGGAGTAGTTGTTTGGTTTTGGTCCTCACAGTTGTTTGTTTCTACCATCTTTTTACTATTATGGTATATATCTTCCTTTAGTCTTTTTATATATCTTTCATTATTTGTATACATATATTCCATGTGTTTGTTCAAGTTGGGAGAAATCATTCCCTTTGGTGTATTTTTCAATTCCTGAGTGCTTGTTGCCAGCCTGTGGGGATCGATAATTCCCTTCGGGTATGTGTCAGATCGGGTCGGGTGCTTGGTTTGAGGGTAACCCAGGTTGGTTCGTTACATGATTCAACTTATGAATAATAACCTTACCCATATGGAGCATCCTGATCCACAACATGGAGAAGAAATTTTAGACTGCTTTATGTGACAACAACCTCCATTATTTAATGGTACTACAAATCCATTCATAGTAGAGTAGTAGATAAGTTCCTTAGAGAAGATATTTCTTGCTTTGGGAAGTAAAAAAAGGGATAAATTTTTCATGGTAGTGTATCATCTATTAGGAGATTCTAATAAATGGTGGTAATTGATTCAAAACACAAAGGAGGAGTAAGATATTAAATATATGGAATGAAGGGATTTTAAGGAAATTTTCCTAGAAAAATATTTTCCTCGCGAACAACGAGAGGATATGGAGAGGAAATTATTGAGTCTATAACTTAATGAGAATGAAAATGTTGCAAAGTATGAATCCAAATTTACAAGGTTAGAAAGGCATGCTGCGGGCTACATACATAATCCAAGGAGTAGGATCGATCAATTCTTTGATGGTTTAAAACCATTCCTACAAAGGGCATTGGTCTCTTAGAATTTCTCATCATATGAAGAGATAGTATCATGTGCTATCAAGACATAGAAATAATTATCTAAGTCTTATGACTTTAAAGGAAAGAAAGAGAAGAAGAGGGCTGGTGAAAACTATAGAAAAGGAAATAAGTAAATGGGGGAGAAGGTAAGAGTTGACTTCCACCCTGTAGTAATTATGGGAAGAAACACCCTAGTACTTGCCTGAAGGGAATGTGTGTTTGTTACAAGTGTGGATAAAAAGTCCACCAATATTGTTATTTAAATAGAAATAAATAATCTTCCAATGTTCGATTATATAATTTTAAAGAGATGGGGCATTATGAACATAAATGTCCTAAGCGTCAAGGAAACTTTCCCCAAAGAAGGCCAAGGGAACACGGCCAAGTTTATGCGGTCACAACTGATGAGGTTTAAGTTTCTAATAATGTGGTGGTAGGTACTTTAATCATTTCCCAAAACTTATCCAATTATTTATTTGATTATGGACCATCACATTCTTTCATATCATCCCTATTTTCTAAGAAAATTTGACACTTCTAATTTGATTTAATAAAGGAGTTGTCAATAAAAAATCCTAAGGAAAGTGTCATTGTAACAAAGATGTATTGATCATCCCCCCTTATGACACATAAACATGATTTAGTTACTAAACTTATCATCATAACTATGATTTAATTTTATATAATTTATGGTATGAATTGGATTTCAAATTATGATGCAAATATCTATTGTAAGAAGAAGGAAGTTACAATTTTTAAGAATGATGTAGAGTCCCTTATCTTTAGATAAAAAACTTTTCCATCTAATTATTATCTAGATCCACCCATAGTTTCTCCCATGAATTCAATTCTTGGGGAGGAAGAGGATGAAATATCTATGGGTGAGGAGAGAAATGTTAAAATTGATGATATAAATATTGTTTTAGAATACATTGATGTATTTACAGAGGATTTACTTGGACATCCTACAAATTGATAAATTGAGTTTTATATTGATTTAATTCATGGTGAAAGTCCTATATCAAAGAATCCTTATAGAATTTCCATATTGGAATTAGTGGAGCTTAAGAAATAAATAGAGGATTTGAGTAGTAAGGGGTTTATTCTCCCTAGTGTTTCTCAATGGGGAGCTCATATTCTTTTCTTTAAGAAGAAAGATGGATCTATGAGGTTGTACATTGACTATAGGGAGATCAATTCTATTACGATACAGAACACATATCCTCTTCCTCATATTGATTATTTATTTGATCAACTTCACGGAGCCCAATATTTTTTAAATATTGAACTTCGATCTGAATATCATCAATTGTGTGTAAGGAAGGAAGATATTCTAAATCCATAAATTTGAACTATGTATGGGCATTAAAAGTTTACAATAGTGCCTTTTGGACTAACTAATTCACCCTATATTTTCATAGATCTAATTAATAGTGTTTTCAAGGAATATCTTAATGAATTTTTTGTGGTATTTATTGATTATTTATTTGTATACTCCAAAATCTATGAAGATCATGAGAATCACTTGCGTATTATTATGAAAAATCTTAAAAGAAATGAGTTATATGGGAAGTTTAGAAAGTGTGAATTATGGCTTCAAATAGTTTCTTTTCTTGGATATATTGTCTCTAAGGATGGAATCTTAGTTGATCCGGTGAATAAAAGGGTAGTTTAGGAATGTCTTACACCAACTAACACAATTGAGGTACACAATTTTATTGGTTTATCAGGTTATTATCAACATTTTGTTAATTTTTTTTCCTGATTCTCTAATCTATTAACAAAGCTTACACGTAAAGGGGTTAATTTCATATGGACAAAATAATGTGAAGAAAGTTTCGAATAATTGAAGAAAATGTTATTGAATTCTCCAATCTTAACTCTACCATCGGGAAATGGTGGATTTTTTATTTATAGTGATACATCAAAGAAAGGACTTGGCTATGTACTTATGTATAATGATAGAGTTATTTCCTATGCATCAAGGCAGTTAAAAACCCATGAACAGAACTATCCAACTCATGATCTTGAGTTAGTGGTTGTAATATCTTATATGAAGATATGGAGACATTATCTCTATGGTGAAAGATATGATATATATACAGATCACAAGAGATTGAAATATATATTCTCACAAAAACAACTAAACATGAGGAAAATGAGATGTCTCTAACTACTCAAGGATTATGATTGTTCAATACACTATCACCCAGGAAAGGAAAATAAGGTAATTGATGCATTAAGTAGGAAGGATCATGGATTTTTAAATAAAATGAGGATTTAAAGGGATCCTGTGTACATGGATCTTAAAAAGACGGATATGAAAATTATCAAGGGAGGTGAAATATCATTACTTTTTCAATTGGTTTCCCAACCATATTTATTGTAAAGGATTAAAAGTTCTCAGTTTGATGATGAGAATTTTCAAAAGAAAATTAAAGGTTTGAATGATGGGAAGTTGGATGAATTTGTGTGTGAGGGTGGAATTTTGAAATTTTGGAAGAGGATTTGTGTTCCCTCTATACCCAAGCTAAAAAGGGAGTTATTGGATGATGCTCATAGATCGAATTTCTCTATACAACCTAGTATCACTAATATGTATATAGATTTGAAGGAACATTTCTGATATGATAACATGAAGAGGGAAATTGCTGATTATGTATTAAGATGTTTAGTCTACCAATAGGTGAAGGTTTAAATAAAACATCCTAGAGGAGTCTTTCAACCTATTCTAATTATTACATGAAAATGGGATGAAATCACTATGGATTTTTTCACTGGGTTACCAAAAAATCCAATCATAAATGATGCAATATGGGTGATTATTGATCAACTTACCAAATCTACACATTTCCTCACTATAAGAGAGGATTTTCCACTTGAGAGCCTTGCATAGATCTATATTAATGAAGTTGTAAGACTTCATAGAGCACCTATCTCAATTGTGTCTGATCGTGATCCACAATTTATATCAAAATTCTAGAAAATTCTTAAGAAATCTTTGGATACTGAGCTTCATTTGAGTACTACTTATCACCCTCAAACTGATGGGAATTCAGAAAGAACGATCCAGATATTAGAAGACATGTTGAGATCATGATCAATTGATTTTCAAGGTATGTGGGATCAATATTTACATTTGGCAGAGTTTTCCTACTACAGTAGTTTCCATTATTATATTCAAATAGAACCATATGAAGTATTGTATAGAAAGAGATGTTGTACACTGACATGTTGTGATGGAGTTGGTGAAATAAATCTTGTAGGCCCATAATTTGTGGAGGAAACAACAATGAAGGTAAAGAATATTAAAACCCATATCAAAGTATCTCAAAGTAGGAAAAATAGATATACCAATAATCGAAGGAAGGATTTGGAATTTCAAGTAGGAGATCACGTTTTCTTGAAAGTATATCCATGGAAGGGTATTATATGACTTGGAAAGAAAGGGAAACTGAGCCCCAGGTACATTGGTCCTTTTGAAATTATGGAGAGAGTTGGAGACGTGGATTATCTTTTGGTGATGCCACCTATCCCTTATAAAGTATACGATGTGTTCCACATCTCAATGTTGAGAAAGTACATTCCAGACCCAACACATATACTCAATTTTTAAGGCATCAAATTGGAACCTGGCTTATCTTATTATGAAGAGCCTATTTGGATTCTGGACACTAAAGAATAGGTGTTGAGAAATCAGACGACTTAATTAGTAAAGTTACTTTGAAAAAATCATAAAATTGAAGAGGTGATATGGGATCTTGAGGATCTTATGATGAAGAACTACCCAAATCTTTTTGTGAGCTGATATTTTTGAAATTTCAAGGACAAAATTTTTATAGGAGGGGAGAATGTAACAACCCAAAATTCTATACATGAAATTTCCCTTCTTATGTTTATTTTATATAGTATGAATCATATAAAACCACATAGAGAACACAATATAATCTTTATAAATGAATAATAAAATAAATAAGAGGTATTTCTAGATGTTAAGGAATCTATACTGATGAAATAGTTACTTTCCCTTAGGAATAGTAATATGACCTTTATGAATAGTAAATCAGCCTAATGAATAGTAAACTCACCCATGGAAGTATAAAAAAACTTTAGGAATCTCATAAATGAAAGTATGATATAATTATATCATAGTAAAAGTAAGTGAATATTTTAAAAATTAATATTTAAGTGTTGATATTTTTATAAATCATAAATATTTAATTAAAATTTTATAATTAATAAAATTATTTAAAATAAAATTAATTTTCATAAAATGGATTCATAAATCAATATTTTTTTATCTTATTATTGTAGGATAATTTTATGAGGCATTAGTTAATTTTTGAAAGTGTTATAAAATCAGTTTTAAATTTAAAATCTATATTTTTCAAGTAAATAATGATTTTATTTAAAAATTAAATTTCACATATTTAGAAAATTATTTTAATAAAATGGATTCCATTTTTTAATTCTACACATTAAAAAATGGTTATGGTGATTTTTTGGTATTTTTCTAAAATACTTGAATTTTTGTTGAATAGTAAAATTCTGTAATTTATGGTATAAATACATCAAAAGCTAAATACACTATTCATTGAATCATAGATGACGTAAGAACCATAATATAGAACTTAAATTCATTATTTTAATATATTTTATGATAATTATCAAACTATTCATAGTCTTGATCCAAAATAATAAACAAATGAATAAGATATTCAAAAATCACCCCTCTCCTCCACTATAAAAATCACCCTCATCCACCTCTTCTCTTAACTCCTCCAAGACTTGAAGATAGTAAAAGTTCTGAAAAAATCCTCTTCTCTAGTCTCTCCCAACATAAATGAGCTCTTTGTCTTACCAAAAGACCAAAACCCCTTTCCTTAAGGAGGTTCTCAAGGAGGTTAATTCAAGAGGTAAACCCTCTTCCTTTTTCTTATAATTTCATTTTCAATTTACCTTCTTTTCTTATCTTCTCTTTACCTACTATGTCAAAATGATCGTGATAACTCCAGTATTATCTATATACTTTAGTGATATCATGTTAATGAAATATCATTCCTCAAACTTCTATCTTTCTCTCTCTTTTATTTTTAAAAACGAAATCATCATCTGGGAGGTGCCGATTTACAACCTTCATGGACGATGAACCTTTGTTCTTCAATTTATCCTTAAAGTCTGGTCATGAAGAAATTTTTATGGTTGAAATAGATTATAAAATATGCATTATGTCTCATGTAATTTCCTGAAACTAGTATATATACATAATACTAATTCATATGATAAAACTGGTCCATGATGATCAAAATACTGCCATAATAATCTAAACGACTATCACTAATGTTTTATCTAATAACCCATCCTCATACCATATAAATAAATGAATTATATAACCATTTAATATTTTTGATGTTAATTAGTAAAATATAAATTCAATTCTAGAGAATTTTATCATTTCTACATGAACTTAAGTACTCATATACAAGTATACCAATCATGAAAACCAAGGAAATGAACGCTCCTGAGTGATAAATTTCTACCTTATAACTCATCAAAAGGCCATAAATGAACTTAATAAAATTATAATAAATCAAATAAATATATAAAAGGTAATTAATTAATTAATTAATTGATTTAATTTGATTATCCAGGATATTAAGGTCAAGTGAAGAATACATTCAGACATAAGGATAGGGTTTTCTACCTGAACTACTAATTTCTTTCGGGTTACTCTTTTTCTCTCTTTACCCCAATGAAATTATTAATTATTTTTATATAATCCTCATAAATTATGTTTTACTATTATATATATAATATATATATTTATATATATATATTTACCAATCATAATCCTTCTTTCTTTTATGGGGAGTTATATGTTTTAAAAGGATCTTTCTCAAACTTTTCCTGATAAACAAGCCCGATTCAAGGGAACTTCTAGAATTCTTATATATTTTCAAGTACATTATATAATATGTTTTAAGAAACAATTATTTTTATAAAATCACTCATTTTATTATGAAAAAACTATATTAGTTCACTTCTGGTTTTATACAAATATTTTTTCAAAAGAACCCTTCTTTCCAAAGTAAAAGAGTATTTCTATCAAATATTACTCGATGATTTTATAAGAGTATTTAAATCTATTTCAAAAATATTTTTGATTATTATATTTAATTGGGATTAATATTTTATTATATCATCTACCATATTTTATTGAACGGTTTATGATTAGTTTGATTGTGGATGTGCTATCTTGATACCATTCACCATATTACTCTGAATGGTTAGTGATTATGTTTACTGATTGGGGAAAGTTATTCACATTTAATATGTTAGTTTCAATATGAATGTATATGTTGATTATTTTTCTCCACTTTCATATGAGGAATGCATTAGAATTTGTAAGTGATGGGTAGAGCCCTCTATAGCCCCTCAATGCATCAGTAGGTCTCATGAGACAAACTAGTTTGGGTTTTTACCCATTTATATATGGTATTGGAATAAGGCCTTGATAATATGGTTTTGATTCCTAAATTATGAATTCCCTCATTATAAGACAATTAATTGATAGTACATTTAATAATTCTACTAGTAGAATATTCATGGTTATGTTTTATTATGAAATTATTAATTTATCTTTTTTTTCCTGCCATATTATGATCAAGTTTACTTTTAGTGGCATGTGTACTTTTATTTATTCACCATGCCTTATTACTTATGCTTCCAATCTATTACTTACCATTAATGATAATTTGAGATCACCACTTTACTATGTTTTATTTTTCCCTAGGATGTGAATAAGTATATTATGAATGATTTATAGGGGTAATCTAGGAGTTATGGATGTTTACAATAGAATTTACATATTGTTTTTTCCTTTCAAGTTATAATGTTGAACTTATGTATGTATCTTGTTTTCCAAATCTACTAAACTATTCAATAATTTGGGATAAAAATTACTTGTAATCATACCAATTTATTGAATTAAGGCACAAGCACTAGGAAACTAGGGTCAGAGTCTTTACACCATCACTATTCTGGAATTTTGAATTAAATAATTATAATATTCATATTATGGAAGTTAATGCTATGGAATTATTAAATGATTATTATTAACTATTATAGGAAAACATTAAAGATTGTGTTATACCAAATTATAAGGATACAAAAGACCCGAATGATTGTTCCTTGAATAGTCTCTCCATCCTACAGTGCTATATATTAGAAGAAGTCTCCCTTGTGCGCAGAATGCATGCATTTTGGCCAAGTGTGAACACATGATCAAGTGTTCCAATTACTGAAGATATTTACATGTAGCATTATTACTAAAATTATACTGTGAAAGAGTGAAGTATATCAGAAATTTATATCCTTTCATACAGTTATAATAAAGAGATATTATGACACTCAGTTTTACTGCTACTTTCAAAAATTCGACTCGAGCTCCTCTCCAAGCTACATCCGAGGAGTCTCAAGCTTCAGAACACAATAGACCAAGAAAATATATCTTTTCTACATATTTATAATTAGATATCCATGTCACACAAGGACCTATTCCACAATACCCATGGGAATAAAACAAACACAAGACACACAAGGACCTCTTCAACAACACATTGATAAAGAAATATAAAGATAGTGAAAAAGATATCCTGTATCTTCCAATTATAGTGCAAGAGAAAGTGTGTGTTGATAAACAATAAAAACAACAAACTAATATAAATTAAATTCAACAAATAGTAAGAGAAAGTATAAATATGTATAAAAGATATATTTACTCGGTCTGATGTGTTATGAAGCTTGAGACTCCTATGATTTAGCTTGGAGAGGATCTCAAGTTGTATTTCTGAAAGTAGCAGTAAAAGAGAGAATCATAATCTCTCCTTGTTATGACTGTATGGAAGGATCTAAATGTACAATATGCTCCACTCTTTCACAATCGAATGTTATTAAGAATTCCGCATGTAAATCTCTTCAGTAAGTAGCATACTCAATCATGTGCTCACACTTGGCCATCATGCATGCATTCTGCACACGAGTGTGACTTATTTGAATATATAGCACTTCAGGATGGAGCGACCATTAGAGGAACCATCATCCAAGTCTTCTACATCCTCGTACTTTGGTCTAACACACTTTTTAATGTCTCCCTATAATAGTTAACACTATAAAAAAGAAAGACAACTAGAGGATGTTATATTTTCATTTAGAAGGGGTTAAAGCCCCCTCTAAATGCTTTAATAGTGGTTACCCATAACCGTCGCTAAAGTGGACACCAACTATGACTAGAGGCAGTTTTGGTAAAGCACTGGTAATATTAAGGTAAGTTTATCGATAGTTAAATTAAAAGGGGTTTTAACCCCCTCTAAGTTTTCATAAAATTGACCAAGAATCAATCAGTTAGGGGTGGTTCTAACACCACTAATTTAAATTTTATTATTAGGGGTGGTTAGTACCATCCCTAGTTTAATTTCAAACACCCCGTTTTGGGGAAGTTTTAACCACCCCTTAACATCAATTTTTTTTTTAAAAAAATTCTCACCCTCGCTCGCCTGACACCCCCGAGCCTAAGACCCCCCCGCTCAATGATGACACCCCCAGAGATCCCCCCACTCTTGACACCCTCCCACCTCTGGCACCCCCCCACTGACACACCAGCTAACACCGCTGCTGACCCCCGCTCTGATACCCACCGCTCGCCCGAACCCATCCCACCTCTGACACCCCGCTCGCCCACACCCCAAGATCCCCCCACTGACATGCCAGCTGACACCGCTGCTGGCCCGCCTCACCACCAACACGCATGCTGACCCCGCTCTGACACCACCACTCACCCGATTCTCTCCCACTCAGATTTAAATGTGTGTGTGTGACAATGATATTATTAATTATTATTATTATTATTGAACCTATTTTTTAGACTATAAAAATAATATGTTGGTTTTATAAATACTATAAATTTATATATTATACAATGTAGATTGTACATATATTATATTAAATACATTTATATTATATATTTATGTATGTAATTATATAAATTTATATTGTATCATGTATACACATTTATATATACACACAAAATAAAATACATTCATATAATTGAAAATATATAATATAATTAAATGATATATATATATATATTTACTAAATTAATTTATAATTAATATGGTATACTAAAATATATATAAAATAACTATATAATATATACAAATTTATATATAATAACATTTTTTTAATATAATATAATTATAATATATATATATATTTAGATTTAATTTTTTCTTATATTATATATATTTATATACATAATATAATATAAATGTATTTATGCATATATATATAATACAAATGTATTTAATAAAATATATGTATAATATAAATCAAAATATAAATCAAAATATAAATCAAAATATAAATCAAAATATAAATGTATAGTATTTATAAAACCATATATAAATTTTATATATTTGAATAAATATATTTATAATTACGTAATATTTTTTATACTAATATTTATATATGTATACATTTTTGTTTATATGTATAAGTATTTATTTAAACTATTTATATAATGTCTATATATATTTATATGTTTATAATGTATTTAAATACATTTATATAAAATTTTTATGTAATATATACACACAAAAACATGCACACACACACATATATTATAAAATTTGAATTTATGTGATATTTATTTTAAAAAATAAATAAAAAAATTCGAGGAGGTTCAAAACCCCATCTAATCAAAGGAATTAGTGGAGGTTATTGAACCCCTTTATTTTTTTAATCAGAGAGGGTTAAAAACTTACTCTAATGTCATAAATTAGAGAGGGATCACAGCCCTCTCTAATTTATTAAATTAGAGGGGTTCAAAACCCACTCTAATTTCTTAAATTAGAGGGGGTTCAAAACCTGCTCTAATGTCATAAATTAGAAGGGGTTCAAAATCCCATCTAATTTATTAAATTATAGGGGTTCACAACCCCATATAATTTCATAAAATATAGGGGGTTCAAAACCCCCTCTAATTTCTTAAATTAGGGGGGGGGGGGGTTATAACCCCCTCTATTGTCATAAATTAGAGGGGTTTTAAAACCCCCTCTAATTTCTTAAGTTAGAGGAGGTTCACAACCCCATATAATTTCATAAGGGGGTTCAAAAACCACTCTAATTTATTCAATTATAGGGGGTTCATAACCCCCTCTAATCTAAGGGATTATAAGTGGTTCATGAACGCTTATAATTTCTTAAATGATGGGGGGGGGGGGGTCTTCAACCCCCACTATTTCCTTTAAAAAAATTCATTATATATACATTCCCTCTAAAATAAAAATGAATAATATATATATATAGTGCCTCTAAAATCCAACCAAACATATACTGCAACTAATTATTAAATTACCAGCGATTTTGATATAACTGCCTCTAAAATCCAACCAAATATTCAAAAAATAATGATAGAAATTTTATAAGGGGTTGTGAAACTTCTCTAAATTTGATGATTAGTGGGGTTTGTGCATAACCCCCTCTAAAATGAATTTATAGGGGGTTGTGCATAACCCCTTCTAAAAAACCACCAAGAATCTTCTGTTTTTTTATAGTGTAAGAATAATAATTTAATAATTTTTATAGAATTAACTTCCATAATATAGACGTTATAATTATTTAATTAAAAATTCCAAAATAGTGACAGTGAGTCAGCCTAGTGGTGGCTCATGTTTGGTAGTGAGTCAGGCCAATGGTGAGTGAGGATGGTGATAGGTTAGGTTTGGCAGTGACTCATGTTTAGCGGTGACTCATCTCAACGGTGACTCATCTCAACGGTGACTCGTATCAATGGTGACTTGTCTCAACAATGAATTGTCTCAACAGTGAATCATCTCAATGGAGACTCAAGTCTGAAAATTGGTAAAGTCTGGTGGTAGGTTATCCTTAGCGATGACTCCTTTTTGGTGGTAGGTAAAGTCTGATGATAGGCCATCCTGAGAAGTGATTTATTTCTGGCGGTGAATCATCTTCAACAGTGAGTCTTTTCTTGTGACGAATCATATTAAATGGTGAGTATTTTCAACACTTAGTCAATATTTATCCAAAATACCTTAGCTTATAAAATGATATCATAAAACATAAAAACCATTAAAAATATAATTAACATGATTTTGTGATTATTAAAACAAGGGTGCCAATAATCTCCCATTTTTGATGATCAAAAATCATGGAATTTTAGAATCATGTAAAGAATAAACTTTGTCTTAAAATAGATCTACTTAACACTTTAAAAAATCAATGTGAGAGTTTGATCATAAATTTTAAAATTTTAAAATCATAAGATACATTTTTAAAAAATCGAAGGAATAAAATAAAAAAATAGGTATCAAAGGGTATGGTAGAAAATAATATCATAAATGTAAAGGAAAAAAAATCATAAATAGGTGTTGCAATAAAATTTCAAATTTATTCTCCCCATTTTTGGATTATCAAAATGTGAGGTAATAAAGCAATAAATGAAAATATAGAAACAGTGAATAATAAGAGACATTTTATGAATGACTAAGGTAATTTCATTACATTCAAAAAGAGATAAAAAAGTCATATAGAAGTCCCTATAAAAAATAAAGCCTAATATCAGTCACTTCTCATCTTGGGTAGTTGGAAGAGAAGGTCCCTTGACCTTATCAGAGGAAGTGGGAACATAAGTAGAGGTTGAGGAAACTGTGGTAGAGGCTGTAGGGACTACAGAGAGAGAAGAATTCTCTCATATGATAATCGGTTAGAGATACTAGAAAACTTCTCTGTGAGTCAGACTAAAAGGCTGGAACCGAGTAGGTAAATGATAATTTGGATATTGGGTAACTACTACTCTGAATATCTTTAGAGTAGTGGCTGGAGGAGTGAGATGAGAAGTCACTAGAATAGCATCCCGAGCTACCACTACTGAACCAGACACATGTAAGAAATGATTCATTAAATTGATGAAGTCCATAATGACATTACTGCCTCACTCCATGGAACTTAAAAATTCCTTTTTATCCTCCATAAACAATTTAATCACTAGATTCATCACTTTCATCCAATTAACCCACTCCTTGAAGGTTTGAGTAACTGGAGGCATCCAAAGGTTCTTAGTAAGAAACTTGAAGTGCAAGTTCATCTCATGCTTAGTGTAAATTCTCAAAAAATAATATTTTATAGCTTTGGTAATTTTTTCTCTATAAACTCTTACTTAATTTATTCATTCCTTAACCATCTCGTACACATGATCACTATTATGACTAATCTACCTCAAACTCTTCTGAGGGATATTATGAACATCACTTGAAATAGCTCGAAGCTCCACTTTAACAACTGATCTGATCAACTCAATATCCAAGGGAGGAGGTGGATCACTATAATTAGAAGGCAATGAAGATAATGAATTCAACTCCTCCAACAAGGAATTCATACTATAATCAAATTAAGTTCTCATATCATCCACTTTAGAACTCAAGTTTTACATCTCATTGGCAAGATTCATGTTCTCTATCTCCACTTCCTAAATGTGATGCATCATCTTAGACTGGATGTGTTGTATTACTAGATCAAACAAATATCTCACATATCTCTCACTAAGCTTAGTGATACGAGGTGTCTTATTCCTCAACATAATACCAAAATCATTCAAAAGTATTTCCTTGAAAGACTCTAGGTCAGCTTTGGAAACACTTTCAATAGGCACATGAGCAACAACAGGTGGACCAATAACATCTAATGGCTCATATTTGGTAGGAATATCTGAAGAAAATATTTGAATCTCCATTTAAACATATATCTACTCCATTATTGATCCATTAGGATCTATCTATACTCAAACTAGGATAATAGGTCTACCATTATTTAGTGGACTGATCTCATCATCAAAATTAGTGTAGTCTAATATGAGTCTCACAAAACATAGATATCTATCCCATTCTTCAAGATATGGGTCCCCCAACCTAGTATAAGACACGACAACAGACTCAAAAACTAACTACTCAATGACTGCAGGTTCAATAATTATAGGCTCAACAACTATCTTCTCATCAACTGTAGGATTAACAGATTCACCATAAGCATTCTCAACAGGGTGAATAACAAGGCTTGGGTATTCCTCCACCTAAATAGATTCTCCCAACTCATCTCTAGCATCTCTATCAACATCTCAAACTAAGTTTGGTCTCTCCTCATACCTAGAAGAAACAGACAATCCTGGAGAAAAAACATGTGCTTGAGGCATCTCATTATCATCAGGCCAACCATGATCAGAATCATCCTCACTTCCATCTCCATCACTGGTTCCTTCATCTTTTCTATCACCTTTACTTTTAACATTTTCTTCTTATTCTTTACAACCTTCTTAAATTTAAACATTTTCTTATTCATCTTCTTCTTCATCACCATTTCCACCATTTTCTTTATCAATTCCATTTGCACCTCCATTTTTATCATCAGATAAAGCTATAACATCCTTAGAATATCTTGAAGAACTATTATACTATTCTTCTTCAAAAACCTCAATTTCATCCTCTTAACTTCATTCTCTCAAAAGAGTCTCTCTAACCGGTATAGATTTAGGCAGACTAGTCCGACCAAAATTGATAGCTGGAGACCTCTTAGGTAAGTCTGGGTCACTACCCTCATAAACTAAAAATTCTTCTTCATTAACATAAGTCACAACCTCCTCTACTTCTTATTCCTTGTAATAATAAACTACCACCTCATATGGATCTAAGACATGATCCACAATATTCTTTGGCCTTATAGGGTGATAAAGAGGATTGAAATCCACATAAAGATTATTAACATCCCATTGCCTCTTACAGAGGTTCCAATTAATTTTTATTATCTTATAGATGACTTTTTTCAAATAAGAACCTCCACAATTCACCTCATTTTATTCTTCGCCATCAACTAAAACCTTCAATTCCAGCATGGCCGAAATGAACTTAGGGTAAATTAGGGAGTTTGACCGGGATTATGTCTTTCACATCTCCATCATATGAACCATCAAATACCAACATAGGTTTATTTTATCTCCATTTTTCATAATGTATAGAAAATATACATCTTGATATATCATTTTACTAAAATATCCTTTTCCTAGGAACAAAATGTTCTGTATAAACTTGAAAATAAAATAGAACTCATCATCTAACTAGGTTTTAATTTCTCATCTCAAAGTCCCATATCCATTCAACTCAACTAAGTCATCATTATATTTAAAATAATCACTATCACTTGGAATCGATCCTTTATAATAATTTGAGACTCTTTCATGAGGATCTTTAATACATCTAGACCATCGACTTGAAGAAAACACAACCTCCTACCCATTTATCCTTATTCAAACCCAGTCTTTATCTTCCTCAAAGATAAAATTCACATTATGATAAAACTAATGCACTAACCTAGGATATAACAACCTTTCGTTATTTGAGAACCACTCTACCCATCCCTAGTATTATATTACTTTAATCACCAATGATCTGCTCGACCTCAACCACACAACATTCACTTCTTTCTTAGGAACTACTGTACACTTCACAAGATGTGGGTTCTGCAACTCTTCAAATGGTTGGTTTGATTCTCCTATGTGTTTCGTTAAAGGAAGTGACTCATTGGGAGATAAAAATAATGTTTGCTTCACTTGAACTATTGTGAATGAGGTGTAATATTCAAGCCAGGTTGAGGGAAAGTTAAAGTTCGGGAGTGCAAAGGTCGTAGAGAAGTTTAAAGGAAAGGTATGAGGGAGAGAGTGTCAAAATTATAATAATTCCCCATTTTATATCATTTAGGGATTTGAAAATCATAAATTTAAAATTAAAATATTTAAATAAAAATGAAATAAAAATTAACCCATATAGAAAATAAAATGATCAATGGAGGTTCAAAACCAATGGTGAGTCAAAACCAACAGTAGGTCATTTCCAATGGTGAGTTGTTCTAACAGTGGGTAAATTCTAATGGTCGGTAAAGTCCAATGGTGGATAAACTCCAACGGGGGGTAAACTCCAATGGTGGATAAACTCAAATGGTGGGTAAACTCCAAAAGTAGGTAAAATCCAATGGTGGGTCCCCATAAAATTAAGTTTAACCAAAATTAATCATGCCAAATTCATGTTTGATGTAGTTCATTTTCTCATAATTCAATGGATTAGTAAAAATATCAGTAATCTAATGTTCAGTTCCAATGTATTCAAGAGTTATATATCCCTTTTGAAAATGGTCTATAAAAAAGTGATATCTTACATCAATGTGTTTTTTTCTAGAGTGAGATATAGGGTTCTTAAAAATGTTTATAGTACTTGTGTTGTCACAGTTTATGGGAAATATCAGAATTAATAACCATAGTCTAGTAGAGTGTGTTTCATCCATAAAATTTGAGCATAATAACTACCTGCAGCTATGTATTCATCCTCAATAGTAGACAGCGCAACAAATTTTTTTTTCTCACTACACCAACATACTAGAGACTTTCCCAAAAGATGACATGTTAGAGAGATGTTTCTTCTGTCTAACTTGCAACCATAAAAATCTGCATCTGAATAACTAACTAAGTCAAATACTTGTCCTTTAGGATAGAACAATCCTAAATCAGTTGTATACTTTAGGTATTTGATTTTTTTAATAGATTAAGTGTGAATCTTTAGGGTTTTCTTAAAAATGAGTACACATACACACACTAAACATAATGTCAGGTCAATTAGAAGTTAAGTAGAAAAGTCTTCCAATCATACCTCTATAACTGGTTTGATCCACTTATTTTCCAGCTTCATTAAGATCCAACTTACAGTTGGTACTCATAGGAGCATCACTACTCTTAGTTCTATCCAAAGAAAAATATTTTAAAAGATCCTTTGTTTATTTACTTTGATTTAAAATATTTCCTTCTTTATTTTGAAAAATATGAAAACCAAGAAATAATTACATTTCATCCATTAAACTCATTTCAAATTAGTTTTGCATCATATTTGAAAAATTAGTACACAAATAATTTTTTTAATACTAAAAAATAATATCATCTACATATATTTGAACAACTAAAACATATTTTGAAATTATTTTTATAAAAAGGGTATGATCAGCTATACCTTTTGAAAAACCTTTAGAAATAAAAAAAGAGATAATCCTATCATACCGAGCTCTAGGTTCTTGTTTTAAACAATAGAAATCTTTTTTTAATTTAAAAACATGATTTTGAACATGAGGATTATGAAAACTAGGGGGTTTTTAACAAAAAAAATCCTCAACTATATACCCATTTAATAATGCACTCTTGACATCCATTTGATATAATTTTAAATCTAGATGTGTTTCATAGTTAAGAAATATTCTAATTACTTTAAGTCTGGATATAGGCGAAAAGGTTTCTTCATATTTTATACCCTCTTCTTGACTATTCCCTTGTGCAACTAGTCTAGCCTTGTTTCTTATTATTGTGCCAGATTCATCAACCTTATTTCTAAACACTAATTTAGTGCCTATAGTCAAGGTGTATTTAGGTCTATCAACAAGTTATCAAACCTTATTTTTTTTCAAATTGGTTAATTTCTTATTACATATCCATTACCTATAATTTATTATTAATTGGATCATTTATGTTCTTAGTTTTAAGTTGTGGAAAGAATGCTTGATGTTCAACCTGATTCCTTAGAGAAGCTCTAGTTTGTGTACCTCTATCTATGTATCCAACTAAAACATCTAAAGGATGGTATTTAAGTGTCCTAATAGTTCTATAAAAGGAAGGGCTGGTCACCTCATGGTTTTATATAGGTTCTGGTTTAGGTTCTGGAAGTTCTTCAGAATTTGATGATTTTTTCTGCATGTTTTAAAGTAGTATCATAAGGGTTTTCATTTATATTCAAAGTTGACAAATCATCTTCAAGGTTTTCTAAAGGAGTTTTAGTTTCATTTGGATCTATTTCATAAAACTTGACATGAATAGACTCTTCCATAATCTTGGTTATTTTGTTAAAAACTCAATAGGATTTATTAGAAGTTGAATAACCGAGGAAAATTTATTCATTACTTTTAGATGCAAACTTATCAAGATTATCCTTAGTATTAAGAATAAATAATTTGCATCCAAAAACTCTAAAGTATTTAACCTTAGGATTTCTATTATTCTAAAGTTCATAAGGGATTTTCTTCAAGATCAGTCTAATTAAAACTCTATTAATTATATAGCAGGCTATATTCACAGCCCCAACCTAAAATTAGATAGGTAATTCATATTCATTAATCTTTGTTTGGGATATCTCTTGAAGTGTTATATTTATTCTTTCTATAACTCTAGTATGTCCAGGGGTCCTAGGAGAAAAGAAGTTATGGTTATAGCCATTTGTGAGAAAAAGGATTAAAAGTCTTGATTTTCAAACTCATAACCATGGTCACTTCTTAAGGTATTAATTATAAGACCACTTAGGTTTTATACATATTTTACATACTTGGTAAAGTGAGTGTAGGATTTAATTTTGTGAGATAAAAAAATACTCAAGTATACCTAGAAAATTAATCTATAAGGACATAGACACAGTGCTTCCCATTTAGACTAGAAACTCTAGAAGGTACAAACAAGTCTATGTGAACCAAATCTAGGGGTTAAGAAGTTAAAGCTTCTTTCTTTGGTTTGAAAGATATTTTTTGTTGTTTCCCTTTTTGAAATGGGTTACAAAATTTATGATTTGGGAATTCAAGTTTGGGAAGATCCTTGACTAACCCTTTCCTAGTAAGCTTTCTAAGTGAGTGGATATTATATTGATCTAGTCTCCTATTCTATATACATGATTATTTATGAAAGGCACTTAAGAAAGAAACATTTTGTGATATTAAAGAATCAATATTAACAACACACACATTATCATTTCTCAAATCAGTAAATAATAAAATATTTTTAGAATAAAAAACATTTAAAGCATTGTTTTCACATTTCATATAAAAACCATTATCACATAATTGTGAAATTCTAAGTATATTGTATTTGAATCCATAAAAAAATAATACTTTAGAAATTAGAACTGAGTTAAAGTTATCATTTTAGCCAAGTATAATTATTTTCCTTTAGCATTGTCACCAATGGTGACATGTCCACCATAAACATTTATTAGGTGTTTGAAGCTTGAGTAATCTCCTATCATATGTCTGGAACATATGCTATTTAGGTACCATAAAATTATACTAGATCTCTTCAAGCAACTTCCCTACAAAACAATTTTATACCAAAAATGATTTTGGTACCCAAAATTTATTGGGTCTATAAATTTTAGTGATTAGAATTTTAGGAACCCATATTTTCTTGATGGGTTTCCTATAATTATATTGTAATTTTTTTTAAAATAAAAATTTATTAGGTCTACTTGAATAAAAACTAATAATAGAATTTTCATAATTTTCTTTATGAATAAAAGTGCTCTTGGATGGATGGGTACCTAGACTGAGCTTGCACGGTGTTCTCTGTCGGATGTTGCGGTGCATTAGGTTGATGGTTTAGTGAGTCTCTCACTGGCACCATCGGGGTGGGGGGGGGGGGGGGTGGCTCGAAAGAGAGATAGGTGTGCTGTCACCTATCATCCAGTTCTCCTCTCATATTTTTGTATGAGTTAGAGGAGTGATCTGCTTTGGTTGTGTTGCCAGCACGACACATTTCATCGCAGAGGGGGTGACACATCATCTTGGTGGATTTCACTGTGGCATTTTCAGTTTTGGGGGGGGGGGTGATGAGACTTTCTAGATTGTTCTTGCTTTGATTTTTGTTTCCTTTTGGATTTTGTATCCTTTTTGTCCATATGTCCAGTTCTTCTAAGATGTCTTTCATCTGTCTCTGTAATGGGTTCCTCCTTCTTCCCTTCAAAAGGAGTTTCTTTCTTATTCAATAAACAGGGGATTTCCCCCTTTACCTTAAAAAAAGTGCTCTTGGAAATTATTCTTTTTCCTATTTGATAATTTAAAGTATGCCCAATTGTTTCCTATCGAGCGTTCAAGATTCTAGTGCTCTACTAATGTGTATAGTATCACTCGGTTCGAATCCTCAGTGATGATACTTTTTAATAGTCGGTTGTTTTCAATTGATTGTATTTTGATTAGGGGGTTTGTTTGCAGAGATTAATTGAATTGATTGATTGATTAAGATTGATTTAACAATTTGATAAATATTGGGGTGAGTTCATTAATAGTTAGTTAAGCCTGTGATATCCTTTATCCTTGCTTTATATTGCATTAAATCAACACCCATGTCACAAGTTGACGTTGATTGAAATTCCTAAGTGTAAAGGCTTTAATCCAAGAATTAACTTAACTAGGATTATAATCTCAATCATTAATTTATTGTGGTAGTGTATTTACGGTTCCAATAATCCATGAAATACATATGTTAAACAAAATATGTTATTAATCCATGACATGTTGAGTCCAACATACACAATGTTAAATTAAATAATACTCATTGAGAAAAAACTCTCAATCACTTAACATCCCTAAATGTTAACTCAACCCAATGGTATATTTACTCATACATTCATATTATTATAAATATGGTTTATTATGTTTATGATGATTAGTTAATTAGAGAAGAAAAATAATGGGATAAGAAAAGATTTGTGCGCCGAACACACACACACAAATGGTGATGAGAATTAAAAATAGAATTTCGATTGAACGAGAAAGAAAAATAAGGGAAGGGGTTTCAACTTGATTTAAAATATTTTAAGATAATAAATATTTAAAAACATAGAGTGGATGATTAAAACATAATATGAAGAAAAAACTTACACTAAAACAGAATTACAAAAACAACACTTATGAGATTACAAATGAAGAAAAGCACAAAAGTAAATGAAATAAAAGAGAGGAGGAATGGCCTATCAAGTAAAAATTTGAATTTGGAATTTCCTACCAGGTCTTTGTAAGAGCCTTGGTCATTCCAATTTATCCTCCTCTATTCTGAAATTACAACCACTTGCAAGGAGAGGAGGGGGATGTATTTATAGCACAATGTTGTGGGTTGTTTTCATTCCAAAACTTCCCCTCCACTTGGATCACAATTTTGATAATTCAGACAGCCGAATATCAATATAGACTCTACTTAAAAGTTGTATATAATAATGTTGTACGACTAATCTCAAAATTTGGAGGAATTTGGATTTATGGAGCCAAAGTTATGTCCGATTGTGTAAACAATTTTAAACTGTCCATTTCAATCCATACTTTTTCGTTGGCCTAAATGTGAATGGATTTTTTAATAGGAATATGAATTCAAATATGAATTATTTATCCAAAAAATTCGGCTGCCTTTATCTCCTATTTCACACTGAAAAATATCAGCTTGAATGGATGTCTCTATCAGAAGACATATCAAATTTGGTGTTCTGATCTCAATTCCCAGACATAATTGTGGGTTGGACATTAAAGCTTCATTTGGGCCCCTTTTTTTAGATTTGGGCCATGAAATTTTTATAAATGATTTCTTGAATTGTTCCCTAAATGTTGGAGGAGAATAAATTAATTTGGACTTCTGGATTCAGCCCAGTAATTCAATCTTCATGGATGGTCCAGTTTCTTCACAGATTATTTGGTCCTTATGAGGACCATATGACCCTTTAAATGAGAGAATTGGACACTAATTCCTTCTAATGAAATGTTGTAATTTGATTAAGTAACCCTAAAAAACAAGAATCATAAAATTTTGATAAGTAGGGTGAGAGTTATTATTAAAACATTAAATATACTTGAATCTGGATGAATTCAAATAGTGCTCTAAAATTATATTTAATATTTAAATATTAACATTTCACAAAAATTATGCACATTTAATATAAAATTAGTAAAGAGAGTATATAATAAGTTCTGAATAAGTGAATAACATCAAATCCCCCACACTTAGTCTTGTTCATGTCCTCATGTTCAACAAATATAAAAAACATTACAAAATTATTTTCACTCACCAACAAATATTAAAATTTTTTCCCCACAGAGGGGAGGTTTAGATCATTTAACTCTTCCATATTTAATTCCACCACAAGATATTACATAAAAAATGTTCAAAAAACAATTAATTTTTCATGCTCAAATTTAGAAATGAAAAATGTGGACACTCAAAAACTCACACATCTTAAGATGATAAAATTCATTAATAGAGGTTCACTCTTTCACCAACTAAAAGTGAAAATATAAGAGTTTGAAAGAGATCTCAGCTTCCATTCCCTATCCTAAAATGCACAATAATCATGAGGTCTTTTGAAGGGGTTTTTCTATGGCTATGGGACGTTATAAATTCAGTATTCAAAAGAGTAGAAAGAGGGGTAAAACACCAACATGGAAAAAGTAATGAACAATATTTTTGAAATAAAACATGGAAAGAAATGGAAACACATATTTACAAGGGAAAAATTGTGTGAATCAAAATAGAAAAGTGTAATTTTTGTAAGGGAATGAGAAGATGGAATATTTACAAAACACAAAACTTCTCCCAATGAAATAATAATATATAATGCAAGTGTTCTTTTTTTTATTTTCTTTTTTTTTTATTTTTTGAAAGTTGAACTTGAAACATATCTTACACTCATCTCCCTACCCATGATTGATCTCCTCACGACACTAATTGTAATAGTTATAACAAGATCAAAGGTTTAGAAATAGTGATTTTTGACCCACTCAAGACACAACCCATTATTTTTTTCATTTTTTTGAATTTTTAATCATTTTTTTGCCTATCGACCATTCAAGGTTATGGTGCTCTGTTAATGTGTATAGAAGCACTCGGGTCGAATCCTCGGTGATGATACTTTTTAATAGTCGATTGTTTTTTATGGGGGGGGGGGTTGTTTACAAAGCTTAATTGAATTGACTGATTGACTAAAATTGATTTAACAATTTGATAAATATTGGAGTGAGTTTATCAATAGGTAGTTAAGCTTGTGATATCATTGATCCTTGCTTTATATTGCATTAAATTAATAACCATGTCATAAGTTGACGTTGATTGGAATTCCTAAGTGCTAAGGCTTTAATACAAGCCTTAACTTAACTAGGATTCTAATCTCAATCAGTACTTGATTTTGGTAGTGTATTTATGGTTCTAATAATACATGGAATCCATATGTTAAACAACATATGTCATTAATCCATGACATGTTAAGTCCAATATACACAATGTTAAATTAAAGAATACTCATTGAGAAAATACTCTCAATCACTTAACATCCCTAAATTTTAACTCACCCCAATGGTAGATTCACTCAGCCATTAAGATGATTATAAATAAGGTTTATTATATTTATGATGATGAGTTAATAAGAGAATAAAAAATATGGGATAATAAAAGAGTTATGCGCCGAACACACACACACAAACGGTGATGAGAATTATAAATAGAATTTTTATTGAATGAGAAATCAAAATAAGGGAAGGGGTTTTAACTTGATTTAAAATATTTTAAGAAATTTAATATTTAAGAATAGTGGGTGGATGATTAAAACATAATATGAAGAAGAAACTTGCACTAAAACAGAATTACAAAAACAACAGTTACGAGATTATAAATGAAGAAAAACACAAAAGTAAATGAAATCAAAGAGAGGAGGAAGCGTCTATCAAGTAAAAAACTTGAGTTTTTAATGTCCTCCCAGGCCTTTTGAAGATATTTGGTCATTACAATTGATCCTCATCTATTATGAAATGCCAACCACTTGCAAAGAGAGGAGGGGGTGTATTTATAGCCCAATGTTGTGGGCTGTTTGCATTCCAAAACTGCTCCTCCACTTGGCTCAAAATTTTGATAATTCAGACAGCTCCTCCTCCAATGGCCCGAAGGCCTTCATTTTTTTATTGATTTTGATAATCCACCTTTCAAGGGGTGAGGTAGAACTCTAACAAGGCCCATAGGTGAAAGTATTACATGGACCATATGTAAGAACCCTATTTTTGCTGTGAAAGAATTTGTAAGATTCTTGATGTTATTCCAGAGCAGCTCCTTCATATGGCGTGCAATTCCAAGCCCCGGAGTGGCCAGAATTAAATTTTCAGTGCGTTCACACTGGACACGCAAAATAAATGAGATAAATCCTAAATGGTGCTTCATATCAGAGATCCGAGTGTACGGATGGGTCCGTAATGGGGTTTTTACCCTAGGAACGACATAAAACTTGTCGGCGCAGGACGTTTGGACCCCTCACCCGCTTTCGGGACGTTAAACGGATAATTAAATTAATTAATTAATTTGTTTAATGGTGAAACGCAAGTATCTATTAAACGGTAACTCTTATGGAAAAAACGAGGGCATATTTGAGTTCGGAACATGCCGTTTACCCTAGGAGGGGTGTAACTTTCGCGGGCGCAACCCGTCTGTGAAAAATGGCCCCAGGGACGTTTTTGTAATTTGGTGGCCTTGGGTGTTGAGTTTAATAACTTTAAAACGGGAGCTCATAGTCAAATTCCGAGACAACCGTTGTTCTCGGAAGGTGATGTTTACCCTAGGGGAGGTTTAATTTTTACCTCGCCAAAAGTTTCGGATGTGGGTTAAAATGAGGGGTTTAAGTTAATTAAAAATTTAATTAATTTTCTTATTTGAACCAAACCCACCCCCTCCTCCTTTGGCACCCCTAGAGGAATAAACCTCAAGGTAGCCCCCTCAAGATCCTCCTCTCCTACTCCCCTCTGGAAAGGCAGCAGCGCGGCGGCGGACCCTCCGTGAAGCGTCGGGCAACGCCCCAACAGGTAAGAGGTTTTGGGTTTGCGTTTTCATTTTCGGACCTTCCTTTCAATCCAATTTTATACATCAATTTGCCGTTAAATCTTTGAAAAAATCCCATGGTCATGTATTATACATTTTTTTCTTTCCATCGCATCTTTAGGAATTGAAATCGGAGTTCGGGGGCGGTCGCTGTCGTCCGTCGAAGTCTGCGGGTTTTGGAGGTCGTTTGGGGGTTCCAGCGGTTTCCGGCGATCCGACGAGCTTCGGCAGGCGGCGGCGGGGCGCGCTACGGCGGCGACGGAGTGTGGATGAGGCGGTCCGGCTGAGGGCGTGCGGGTAGCTAGTGGTTAGGGCTTGCGGTCAATCGAAGCATGCCGGGCGGCGTCGGTTGGGAGGCACCGGTCTCCAGCGGCGCCAGCGGAGGAGGCGCGGAGACCAGGCCGACCGGCTTTGCCGGTCCGCGTGCAGCGGGAGGAGATCGGGGTCGTCGGACCCCAGCTAGCGAAAAGGACCCGCAAAATGCGGGTCCTGAGGGGGGAGGAACCGGACCGGCTTCAGCCGGTTCGGGCGAGGCAGCCGGCCCCCGCGAACCACGGGCCGATTCTGGCATGGTGGGCCGACCGAACCGGCCCGGCCCGCCTATTCTCGTCCATTAAATGTTTAAATGCCCATGGAATGCGGACCAAATATCAGATTCATGCACCGTCAGCGGTGACGCATTTATGAAACCGAGAAGGACTTTTTGAGATGGTCTCAGGAATTTTTAATTCCTGAGACAAGGGGCTCGGGGCGCGACACGATGTTAAGTGGTTTGGCATTTTTTTCCGGGGATTCTTGTTTTGGACGACGCAGACACATCCGATGTCCGAATTGAGCACCGTTAGTGGAGTTGCGACCCTAGTGCTAAGAAGGAATTTACTAGTATGGTTTCGGGCGTCGAAGCTAGAGTTGAGGCGTGGGCCCCACGGCCCGTCCTTTAATCTGCGAGCAACGTTTAGCGACTTTCTCATCGGGCGTCCGTTCGGGGCGTGCGAGCAGTCGATTCTGGATGTTTTTTCGAGGGTATTGCAATGATGCAATCTGCCCGCTCTAATTCGGCACGATAGTGTGGGCCCCATGAGGGTCATTTGGGTATTGACGGTGATTTTCCATCTCTATCACCGGGCGACCGTTTTGGACAAGTGAATAGTCCACCTTGTGTACTTTTTCGAGAGGATCACAACGGTAAGATCCGTTCGTTGTGTTTTGGGACCAGGATGTGGCTCCCATGTAGCATCGCTCATGTATGATGTGCTGGAATGCACCTTTTTCTCCGGATATCCATTCCACTCAAGTGAGGAACCCTTTTGACGTGTTTTCCCGAGGGGATCGCAATGGTGTGATGCGACTGACTGTTTTTGGGGCCGAGGCTCCGGACCACGGGACGCCGTTCAGGAGTAAAGCGGTGTTGGTGACCTTTTCGTCGGATATCCGTTGGAGGCGAGTAGGTAGTCGATCTCGCATGTTTTTCCGTGAGGATTACAATGGTGTAATCTATTCAGGCGGGCGAAGCCTCTTATGCAATCTTATTAAATGTGGAAATGTGAAGGTGCCCCGAGGCGGTTCTTCTACCGTGTTTGTAGCGGACCCTTGGCGTGTGATCGCGTTCACTCCTAGGAGAGTGAGGTTGGTGTTTAAAGAGATGTGGTTGGATATGACTCAACCATTGAGGTGGCAGATTGGAGTTGTTACGTTACGCCTTCGCGTTGACGTTGGGTGCCGTGTACACGTTAGCCTTTGGGCTGGAGACATGGTATACTCTGGGAGTATACGGGAACACTGGGAGGTACATGTGGATGTTGGTACTTGAGAACGGTTGTGGTCTTGGTTGGGGTTGAGATGGGACCACACGTAGTGTGGGCCCCACGTGCGTGTCATGTTCTGCTTTACGTACTTTGACCTCTCCTGATGTATAGGGTTCCCCGGTTCTCAACTTTTAACCAGCAGGGTTGAGTCTTCCCCTGGCTCTGTGCTCGTTTGTTTGACCAGTAGGGTGGAGTCTTCCCCTGGCACGGTGCTCGTTTGTTTGACCAGTAGGGTGGAGTTTTCCCCTGGCTCTGTGCTCGTTTGTTTGACCAGCAGGGTGGAGTTTCCCCTTGGCTCGGTGCTCTTTTTCTCGACCAGTAGGGTTGAGTGGTCTCCCCTTGGTTTCTTTCTCGATGGTTTGGCCGACAGAGATGGTTTGTTCCTCTGTTTCTTCAGTTGTGAGGGGTTTCAGTACCATGCCCTTTCACCGGACTACGAAACCGTTTACGACTACGTGTGTTCGTACAGTGTGAGTGTTTCCCCACTTTCTGGGATGAGTTGTCTCAGTCCGCTTCGACAGTGTCTCGGCAGATTGGAGCGTGATCACCTTGAGAGGCCGGGGAGTTTCTCTCGTTCCTTCGCGATCCCTGGTAGAGTTCTTGTGGATTTAGTGTGACCAACACATTACGCAGGCACCGATCCTCTACCCAGGAGGTTGTTTCCAGTAGGGCTGAGGTTGTTTCTAGCCGGGCTGAGGTTGTTACCAGCAGGGCTGAGGTTGTTTCGAGCAGGGCTCGCCAGTTGTACCATCTAGCAGGGATGGCCAGTACAGCGGTGTTCACCGAGAAGTACCATCTAGTAGGGATGGCCAGAGCAGTTCCGGGTTTACCTCCAGTGGGGCTGGGTAGTGGTCCCCGATGTCGGGCTTACCTCCAGCTGGGCTGGGCAGTTGTCCTTGATGTCGGACTTACCTCTAGCTGGGCTGGGTAGTGGTCTCCAATGCCGGGTTACCTCCAGCTGGGCTGGGCAGTGGTCCCATCGCCGACTTTAGCCAGGTCTCCCTCCAGTGGATTACCCTGTTACGGGACTGGGCAGTGTGGCACCCATCGACTCTTGCCGGGTCTCCCTATAGTGGGAACCCGTCGACTTCCAGGGACCCTCCAGCGGGGCTGGGCAGGGGGTCGCCTGTCGACTTTGAGGAGACCTCTCAACTGTAGGGCAGTGACGAGTTGTGGTTTGACGTTCCCCCAGAACTCTCAAGTACGAGGGGCGCTTTCCCCACCGAGACGCGCCCTTGCAACGCGACCTAAAATCGTGCATACGAGTCAGTGCCGCCCAAAGTGGATAGTTTCGAGGTGCGGTGATTTGATCCCCTTGACTTGCAGTTCGGGGCAGGCGTACGGGATGCTGGGCATCGATGGTGTTTACTCCTGGGACTGTTGGTGACTCACTTTATTAGGCTGAGCTACGGGATGGAGATCCCCTTACGACCTTGTTCAGGCTTCTTTTTTAGCATATGTGTATGTATATACCTTGTTCTAGTACCCAAATCCTCGGTTTGGTTACTCTCCTTCCAAGAGAGGTGAAGATGCGCGGGGTATGCCACGTGCTTTCCGTGTCTAGATTCTTGTGGTTGGACGAGTCTACTCTCCTGGTATAGGTAGCGAAGACTCGACGGGAAGTTCATCTTCTCACCGTTTCTAGCTCCTTGTGTCTGGACGAGTCTACCTTCTTTCCTCTTGTTGGGTTGATCTGGACTCTTTATTGTACTCTTTACATCACTCTCAGTTGTACCTCTCTACTTTCCCTGATTCTCTCTACTGCTCACCCTTCGGTACCTCCTTTATTGCTCCCTCGAGACTTCAGGGTATCCTACTGAGTATTTTTATACTCACCCCTGCTTGGGCTTTGCCAGCACTTGGTGTGCCCTTGCAGACGACGGACAGGTTGGTTATGACTTCAGTGGAGCTTAGGAGTTCGGGATCTTGGACCGCGTGCGGTGGTCATAGTCATGTTCTAGGTGGGGGACCCTTCCAGCTGTTTTTGCTTTTGTTTACCTGTTGCCGGGTTGTGGCACTTTTCTGGTTGGGCGCGTGTTTTTCCCTTTTTCTTTTCAGTTTACCTTCAACTTTTACTTTGTACTCTTAGAGGTCGATGCACTTTTGTGGTTTATATATAGCAGTTGGTACTTTGATTTTCTTTTTACTCTGCACTTTTGCATTGAGTGTGTTGCGTGTGTGTGTACAGGTACTTAGGAAAAGACCTCCCCGAGTTGTTGTGCCTTCGGCGCTGGTCTCCAGTCCCTGGCCTATGGAGGCGAGCTTGGGGTAGTTGCGGCTCGAGCCCGGGTAGGGTCGGGTCGGGACAAAGTGGTATGAGAGGTGGTTCGTTCCTTGGGATGCTGTTCGGACGTCCCTAAAAGAGGAATTGGTTGGGAGTTAGGGCAACAGTGTTAACTTGTCCCGAGAGCGGCTCTCAGGCCAGGGAGTCTAGTGATTGTGCGGCGGCCGACGTATCCATTCACCAGGACCTTGATAACCCGCTTGTCGACTCCGCCTGCTGTGACACTTGTTACAGGGAAAATTGGTTTGTGCATCACATAGGACTGAGTCTTGACTGTCATTCACTACGGTAAAAAAGGCATTTAGCGGTGGTTTAAACCGCCGCTAAATCGATTGGCAGCGGTTTTGAAAAACCGCCGCTAAATCGTGCGTCAGGAAACTATTTCACGACAGTTTTCAAAACCGTCGCAGAACGTTTCGCGGCGGTTTTTGTATTTTTTTATTTTTTTTATTTTTTTTATTTTTTTTATTTTTGTTATTTTTTTTAATTTTTTTAATTTTTTTTTTAATTTTTAATTTTTAATTTTATATATATATTTATTTATATATTTATTTATATATTTATTTTTCGTATTTATTTATATATTTATTTCATATTTATTTTATATATTTATTTCGTATTTATTTTATATATTTATTTATTTATCTATTTTATTTATTTATTTATTTATTTATATATTTATTTTATTTTATTTATTTATTTATTTATTTTATTTATTTTATTTATTTATTTATTTTATTTATTTATTTATTTTATTTATTTTATTTATTTATTTTATTTATTTATTTTATTTATTTTTCGTATTTATTTATTTATTTTCGTATTTATTTTATTTCGTATTTATTTTATTTATTTATTTTATTATATTTATTTATTTTATTTATTTTATTTTATTTATTTATTTTATTTTATTTATTTATTTAATTCCGTATTTATTATTTCTTTTTATTTCGTATTTTTTTTTTTTTTAATTTCGTATTTATTTTAAATCGATTGGTGGCGGTTTTGAAAAACCACCGCTAAATCGTGCGTCGAGAAACTATTTCGCGGCGGTTTTCAAAACCGTCGCAGAACGTTTCGCGGCGGTTTTTTAGCGGCGGTTTTTTTATTTTTTTAATTTTTTTAATTTTTTTTATTTTTAATTTTATATATTTATTTATTTATATATTTATTTATATATTTATTTATATATTTATTTTTCGTATTTATTTATATATTTATTTCGTATTTATTTTATATATTTATTTCGTATTTATTTATTTATTTATTTATTTTTCGTATTTATTTATTTATTTATTTTCGTATTTATTTTATTTATTTATTTTATTTTATTTATTTATTTATTTTATTTAATTCCGTATTTATTATTTTTTTATTTCGTATTATTTTATTTACTTTATTTATCCATGCATGCACATCCCATGCACATGCACATGCTCATGCACATGCCCATGCCCATGCCCATGCATACCCATGCAATATAAATAAATTCTGCGTTTGGTGAGATTTGAACCCCTAACCTCTTGCATATTTTCCAAAGACTTTACCACTCCAACAAGCTCGCCATGTGTTTAATAAACAGAATTTAATATACTTATATATATTAATTGAAAAAACAAATAATACATAAATAATAAATATAAACTCAATAATAATAAATAATAAATACTAAATAACAAATAATCAATAATCAATAAGGAATAATAAATATAAATAATAAATAATAAATAAATATAAATAATAAATAATAAAAAAATATAAATACTAAATACTAAATAATAAATAATAAATAATAAATAATAAATAATAAATAAATATAAACATAAATAATAAATAGAAAATAATAAATAATAAATAAATATAAATAATAAATAATAAATAATAAATAAATATAAATAATAAATAATAAATATAAATAATAAATAAATATAAATAATAAATAATAAATAAATATAAATAATAAATAATAAATATAAATAATAAATAAATATAAATAATAAATAAATATAAATAATAAATAATAAAAAAAATAAATAATAAATAATAAATAAATATAAATATAAATAATAAATAAATAATAAATATAAATAATAAATAATAAACAAATATAAATAATAAATAATAAATAAATAATAAATAAATAATAAATCTAAATAATAAATAATAAATAATAAATAATAAATAATAAATAATAACTAATAAATAATAAATAAATATAAATAATAAATAATAAATATAAATAATAAATAAATATAAATAATAAATAATAAATAATAAATAAAAATAAATAATAAATAATTATAAATAATAAATAAATATAAATAATAAATAAATATAAATAATAAATAATAAATAATAAATAATAAATAAATATAAATAATAAATAATAAATATAAATAATAAATAAATATAAATATAAATAATAAATAAATATAAATGATAAATAATAAATAATAAATAAATATAAATAATAAATAAATATAAATAATAAATAAATATAAATAATAAATAATAAATAAATATAAATAATAAATAATAAATAAATATAAATAATAAATAAATATAAATAATAAATAATAAATAAATATAAATAAATATAAATATAAATAAATATAAATAATAAATAAATATAAATAATAAATAAATATAAATAATAAATAAATATAAATAATAAATAAATATAAATAATAAATAATAAATAATAAATAAATATAAATAATAAATAAAAATAAATAATAAATAAATATAAATAATAAATAATAAATAATAAATAAATATAAATAATAAATAATAAATATAAATAATAAATAATAAATAATAAATAAATATAAATAATAAATAATAGATAATAAATAAATATAAATAATAAATAATAAATAATAAATAAATATAAATAATACATAATAAATAAATATAAATAATAAATAAATATAAATAGTAAATAATAAATAATAAATAAATATAAATAATAAATGAAAATAAATAATAAATAAATATAAATAATAAATAATAAATAATAAATAAATATAAATATAAATAATAAATAATAAATAATAAATAATAAATAATAAATAATAAATAATAACTAATAAATAATAACTAATAAATAAATATAAATAATAAATAATAAATAATAAATAATAAATAATAAATAAATATAAATAATAAATAATAAATAGAAAATAATAAATAAATAAATATAAATAATAAATAATAAATAATAAATAAATATAAATAATAAATAATAAATATAAATAATAAATAAATATAAATAATAAATAATAAATAAATATAAATAATAAATAATAAATAATAAATAAATATAAATAATAAATAATAAATAAATAATAAATAATAAATAAATATAAATAATAAATAATAAATAAATATAAATAATAAATAAATATAAATAATAAATAATAAATAAATATAAATAAATATAAATAATAAATAAATATAAATAATAAATAATAAATAAATATAAATAATAAATAAAAATAAAAATAAATAATAAATAATAAATAAATAAATAAATATAAATAACAAATAAAAATAAATAATAAATAAATTTAAATAATAAATAATAACTAATAAATAATAACTAATAAATAAATATAAATAATAAATAATAAATAATAAATAATAAATAATAAATAACCAGTTACAAATAATAGATAATAAATAAATTAATGTATATTATAAATAATAAATAATAAATAATAAAGGAAACACATGAAAAAGTATGAAAAGACGTGATAAGGGATGAAAAATCATAAAAACGCATGAAAAAGGATGGAGAAGCATATGAAGAATGAGGCATTAGAAAAAATGAGAACGCATGAAAACTCGTGACAACTCTAGAAAACTCTTTAATAATTCAACATAATCATCATAATAACCCATAAAAAACCATTGATAAAGATAAAAAGTCATGGAAACCCAAATAAACAGTAATAAATGGAGCTACCGTTAAAACCCGTCAAAACGGTCATAAAGAGACAAAAACATTGGACTCACATTAACGGAGATAACTTATGATCCGAGAGTCCGTTTTAGATCCGAGACCTGTCAAATCAAAGATCCTGAAACGCTCTTCAACATGATAGGTGAAAGAGTCTGAATGGACAGACGGATCAGAAGTTATGACCATTTAAAAAAAGCTGACGGAGAACGGGTGCTAGAAATGAGACATTGAAAAACATAACAAACCCGATACCCACTAAAAAGGCCATAACATATGATCTAAGAGTGCATGTGGGCGCCGCGAATAGTCAAACTGAAGCTCATGGAACGAGCTATGATCTGGCAGGTGGAGGAGGCCAAACTGACACGCGGATCGAAAGTTAGGTCTGTTTGAAGACAAGTTCGACGGGACACCGGTGACAGAAACAGGGTTTTGGAGGCCTTTGGAGGGGTTTTTGGGGTCGAAAAACACAACAGAAGGCTATTTTTGTTGTTTATGTGCGTAGCTCTCTTCGCTGGCTTCGATTTGATATGTGGTAGAGCCCAAACGGACACCCGAAGCGAAAGTTATGGCCGTTTGAAGTTGGAGAACTTTTTTCAACTTTTTTATAACTCTAATATCTTCCACAACTTAGACCGTCTCACGGTTTTGATTATATGTGCCTCTAGATCTCTTCATGATCTTCGATTTGACTGGTCGTGGCGCTTCAACAGACGCCCGGATCAAAAGTTACGGTCGTTTTAGTGATTTCGGGGTTTCTCACGTTTTTTTATTTTTTTCATTTCATTTAGCGGCAGTTTTACCGAAACCGCCGCTATTTCGCGACGGTTTTTTTAAAAACCGCCGCTAATCCTCGAATAAAATTAAAAAAAAAAAAAAAATTGCCGTTTAGCGGCGGTTTTTTCGTGGTGGTTCTTAAAACCACCGCGAAATGGCGGCCCGAAAATGCGTTTCGCGGCGGTTTTAAAAACCGCCGCGAAAAAACCGCCGCTAAACGACGGTTTTCTTGTAGTGATTCTTGAGTCAGCTCCCCATCATTGTTGTTGTTGTCATATACATATATGGTCATCTGACCGCGACACTCCTTGATAATATTCAGGATGTCTCCGTGAAGATAGCTAGCCAGGATACCAGCTTTGGTTCGTGACAATGACCCTGTGAGCTACGAGGCCTCAGTCCAGGACCCATCATGTGAACCCCTTTCTCCGGGTGGGCTTGTAGCAGAACCCCACCTGTTGAGCGGTAGATAGCTTCAGCATAGAAGACTAAGCTTGAGCGCAGGTTGAGCGCGCTCCGTGAGTTCCAGCAGCAGGGACCGCTGAGATTCAATGGTGAGACAGACCCTCAGACAACAGAGGTTTGGCTCAAGATAGTGGTTCTCCTTTTCAGGCTTGTGCAGACACTGACAGATCAGAGAGTGGCTTTGATAGCCAACCTTTTTTGTGGAACATCTTGGCGTTGGTGGAGTCTAGTGACTCAGTTTCTTGACGAGTCGTCGCTTTCGTGGTGTGAATTTCAGTTGTTGTTCCATGAGGAGTTTTGCCCCTCCTGCTTGTGCTCCTTTCGGATTCAGGAGCTCCTGCAGTTTCAGCAGGGAGGGATGACGGTGACCGAGTACGCGGCTAGTTTCGCAGACCGTGCACACTTTTACCCGGACTTGGTCCATGACGACAACATCCGAGCGTGGAAGTTTGATCAGGGTATCCACCGAGAGATTCGTGCTGTCATAGTACCTTTGGGCATTTCCACATATGCCAGGGTGCTAGAGCAGGCGCTGGTGACATAGAGCTTCTTGTCACATTTTAGAGTTGGTGGTGGCAGCAGGCACGTTGGAGCCAAGACGTCTTCCGCAGCTAACGAGCATCCGCAAGCAGAACCTCGACGTAGGTGTCTTTCCGATAACCGGACTCAGGGGCCTGGTCGTACACCACAGTAGCGCTGGAGGGCACCAGTGCAGCCCGAAGAGAGTTGGTGCTATGCTTGCGATGGGCGAGGTCACCTGGCATGGGACTGCCCGACCAAGCATGCAGAGAGCTTCGGGCAGGCAGCAGGTGCATCACCACGATAGAGGCAACGCCGTGATCAGAGTAGTACCCAGATAGGTGGTGCTAGTAGAGGAGCGGGAGGAGCTGGTAGTGGGGGATGACTTTATGAGGTATTCTCATCACCCCTAAGAGGTCCACGACAGGCTCCGGGAGCAGACAGTTGGGACCGCGGACAACCGCGAGCTTTGGATGTCTATGATCCTATAGAGCATGAGGTGATAAGAGGTACGCTCTACAACTCTTCTACTTTTTACAATAGAATTGTTAGACTCTGTGTGTGGAATGTTTTTCCCCCTGCTCCTTGTTTGAGGTGTTACCAGGGTGACGCAGGGTGTCGGGTGTAACCCTGTGTTGGTAAGGTGAAAGGCGTGGGGACTTTTTCTCTAGTCGATGGTGTCAACTCCTTCGCCTTTCGAGTGTTTAAGAGAGCCTTGGTTGTGAGACATTGACTGTGGAATCTTGCGTGACCAGATATCCTTGGGTGTTTCACCATATGGATATTCTGAAGGAGGGAATCACCGGGACTTGTTCCAGGTGCGGGCGGTGATTCCAGTTGTGACATGCGATGTAGAGGTTTGGTCGGGGACGTGAGCTACCCCCGAGGTCCTTCGAACCATTTGAGAATGTGCATAGGGATGGCGAGGTTCCCTACCGCCTTGCCCTAACCCCAAAGGCTGGTTTGGTTGCATGACATCTCCCACGTGACTCACCCGAGAAGAGGTGTGCGTGCTCCTATGCACGACATTGGCGAGGGCAGACCTCACGTGAACGGATCAATCCTTTGGTCTGTGTGCGGTGGCACGGAGCTGTGCAAGAGTTCTTCTGGGTATGGGAGAGCCAGGTGTGGGCTTACTACCCTGAGTTGTTCCCTGGTTTTGCTTTTCGGGGAAGAAAATCTTGAAGGAGGTAATGATGTAAGAACCCGGTTTTTTCTGCTAAATACATTGGAAGATTCTTGATGTTATTCCAGAGCAGCGCCTTCAGACAGCGTGCAATTCCGAGCCCCGGAGTGGCCAGAATTAAATTTTCAGTGCGTTCACACTGGACACGCCAAATAAATAGGATAACTCCTAAACGGTGCTTCGGATCAGAGATCCGAGTGTACGTATGGGTCCGAAATGGGGTGTTTACTCTAGGAACGACAAAAAACTTGTCGGCACAGGATGTTTAGACCCCTCGCCTGCTTTCGGGACGTTAAACGGATTATTAAATTAATTAATTAATTCGTTTAATGGTGAAATGCAAGTATCTCTTAAACAGTAGCTCGGATGGGAAAACCTAGGGCACCGTTGAGTTTGGAACGTTCCGTTTACCCTAGGAGGGGTGTAACTTTCATGGGTGCAACCCGTCTGTGAAAAATGGCCCCAGGGGCGTTTTCGTAATTTGGCGGACTTGGGCGTTGAGTTTAATAACTTTCAAACGGGAGATCAGAATCAAATTCTGATACCACCGTTGTGCTCAGGAGGTGGTGTTTACCCTAGGGGAGGTTTAATTTTGACCTCACCAAAAGTTTCGGATGCAGGTTAAAATTAGGGGTTTAAGTTAATTAAAAATTTAATTAATTTTCTTATTTGAACCAAACCCACCCCCTTCCTTCTCCTTTGGCACCCCCTGGTGAAAGAAACCTCAATGAAGCACCCTCAAGATCCTCCTCCTCTCCTCCTCCCCTCCAGCAAGGCAGCGGCGTGGCGGCGGGCCCTCCGTGAAGCGTCGGGCAAAGCCCCAACAGGTAGGAGGTTTTGTGTTTGCATTTTCATTTCCAAGCCTTCCTTTAAATCCAATTTTATATGTCGATTTGCTGTTAAATCTTAGAAAAAATCCTATGGTCATGTATTATACATTTTTATCTCTCCATCGCATCTTTCGGAATTGAAATCGGAGTTCGGGGGCGATCGTCGTCGTCCGTCGAAGTCTGCGGGTTTTGGAGGTCGTTTGGGGGTTCCGGCGGTTTCC
The DNA here is from genome assembly GCA_963277665.1 of Viscum album. Lineage (NCBI taxonomy): Eukaryota > Viridiplantae > Streptophyta > Magnoliopsida > Santalales > Viscaceae > Viscum > Viscum album. Next base: position 132,333,403 of record OY728163.1, read on the forward strand.
GGTGGTCCGGTGAGCTTCGGCAGGCGGCGGCGGGGCGCGCTACGGCGGCGACGACGTGTGGCTGAGGCGGTCCGGATGAGGGCATGCGGGTGGCTGGTGCTTGCGGTCGAGTGAAGCAGGTCGGGCGGCGTCGGTTGGGAGGCACCGGTCTCCAGCGGCGCCAGCGGAGGAGGCGCGCCAGCGAGGCGCGGAGACCAGGCCGACCGGCTTTGCCGGTCGGCGTGCAGCGGGAGGAGACCGGGGTCGTCGGACCCCGGCTGGCGACAAGGACCCGCAACATGTGGGTCCTGAGGGGGAGGAACCGGACCGGCTTAAGCCGGTCCGGGCGAGGCAGCCGGCCCGCGCGAACCACGGGCTGGTTCTGGCATGGTGGGCCGGCCGAACCGGCTCGGCCCGCCTGTTCTCGTCCATTAAATGTTTAAATGCCCATGGAATGCGGACCAGGTATCGGATTTGCGCGCCATCAGTGGGCAACACATTTCTGAAAACGAGACGGGATTTTTGAGATGGTCTCGGGAATTTTTAATTTCTGAGACAAGGGGCTCGGGGCGTGACACGATGTTAAGTGGTTTGGCGTTTTTTTTCGGGGATTCTTGTTTTGGACGGCGCGGACACATCCGATGTCTGAATTGACTGCTGTCAATGGAGTTGCGACCCTGGTGCTAAAACGAAATTTACCAGTATGGTTTCGGGCGTCAAAGCCGGAGTTGAGGCGTGGGCCCCACGGCTTGTCCTTTGAGTTGCGAGCAGCGTTTAGCGACTTTCTCATCGGGCGTCCATTCGGGGCATGCGAGCAGTCGATTTTGGCTGTTTTTCCGAGGGGATTGAAATGGTGTAATCCGCCCGCTCTAATTCGGCACGATAGTGCGGTCCCCACGAGGGTCGTTTGGGCGTTGACGGTGATTTTCTATCTCTATCACCGGGAGACCGTTTTGGACAAGTGAATAGTCCACCTTGTGTAATTTTTCAAGAGGATCTCAACGGTGCGATCCGTTCGTGGTGTTTCGGGACCAGGATGCGGGTCCCACGTAGCACCGCTCGTGTGTGGTGCGCCGGAATACACGTTTTTCTCTGGATATCCATTCCACTCAAGTGAGCAGACCTTTTGACGTGTTTTCCCGAGGGGATCGCAATGGTGCGATGCGCCCGACTGTTTTCGGGGCCGAGGCTCGGGATCACGGGACGCCGTTCGGGCGTAAATCGGTGTTGACGACCTTTTCGTCGGATATCCGTTGGAGGCGAGTAGGTAGTCGATCTCGCATGTTTTTTCATGAGGATTACAATGGTGTAATCTCTTCAGGCAGGCGGAACCTGTCACACCCCGACTGCGGACGTCCGTAATTTTTCTCCTTTCTTGGTCCTAGTTTAAATTTTTCGAAGATTAATTGCGATTGGTGGTTTCGCGCCGGTGCGCGGTCACCACATCGCTAGCAGTTACCGTGCATTCGGCCCGGGTGACTATGTGCTCACCCGGCGTTTTAAATACTAAAGTTTTTGCATTGACATTTTATTACTCTCTCTATTTAAGTTGTGTTATCATTATTGTAGTTATTTTTATTGTATATATGTTTATATATGTGTATATGTATGTATATATATATACATAAGTCTATATAAGTATATATATATGTATATGTTTATCGTATCTATGTTTATGTGTTTATATATAGGTATATATATATATATATATATATATATATATATGTATATATGTATATACTTGTGTGTGTTATTTTTAAATGGTTTTATTATTTTAAATATTTTGGTTATAATAATAATTATTATAATTATCTAATTTTTATTATTATTACTATTATTATTATTATAAAGTTTTACTATTTTTTCAAAGTTTTATTATTACTATTAAGATTTGATTTTATTTATTTAATTAATTTATCATATTATTAGTATTATTATTATTTCCTTTTTCATTATTTATTATTATTATTATTATTATTATTATCATATATATATATATATATATATATATATATATATATATATTATAAACCTAAAACCTAATCTAACCCTAACCTACCCAGCCACCACTCTCCCCTCACCCCGCTCCTCTCTCTCCCTCGTTTCCCCCCCGCGTCGTCCTCTTCTCTCCGCACAACCCGACGGTCTCCTCCTTCAGCGCCGACCCCGTCTCCGGCCTCCGCCCTGGCGCGCCGCCGCTGCACCCTGTCCACCTCATCCGGCGCTGCCCGCACCGGCCTCCTCTCGGCCCGACCACGCCCCACCGCTCCCCTTTGCCGGTCTCGGCCTCCCCGTCGTCCCGCCTCCGCACCTGCTTCCCATCGTCGGCACACCCTCCCTGTTTTGGCTTCCACTCCGGCGTCCGACGGTCCGCACCGCCCAGCTGCCCTTCGCCGGCCGCACCGCCTCACCCCTGTCCCGGCCTCCTCCGACAAACAGCCCGACAACCCGCTCCCTCTCCCCCTGTCCCGACCTCCCTCCATCGTCGCGCCCTGCCGCCTCCACCAGTCCGGCCACCCTGTCGCCAGCGCACCCTCCGACCTCCCGATACCCCCGCTCCGGCCCGTTCTCCCCGCTCGGCCATCCCCTGTATGTTTCAATGTTTTTTTTATCTTGTTATTATATTATTATTATACTTGTTTTATTATTATTATTATTATTATTATTAAGTTAATATTTTTCTATTATTATTATTATATTATATTATTATTGTTATTATGATTATGTTAATATTATAATTATGTTTATTATATTATTATTGTTATTACTATTATTACATTATGTTATTATTATTACTATATTATTATTATTATTATTAATATATTAATAATAATAATAATAATATTATTATTAGTATTATGTTGTTATTATTATTATTACATTATTATTATTATTATTATCATTATTAAGTTATTATTATTTTTTTATTAGTATTATGTTATTATTATTATTAGATTATTGTTATTATTATTATTATGTTAATATTATTACATTATTATTATTATTATAAATTTTATTAGTATTATTATAAAGTTTTGTTATCATTATTTTATTGGGTATGCTATCATTATTATTATTATTATATTAATATTGTTATTACTATTATATTATTATATTATGATTATTCTAAATTATTATTGTTATTATTATTATTATTTTATCACTATTGTTATTATTATTATTATTATTATTATTATTACTATTATTATCATTATTATTACTCTGGCTTTCACCTTTGCTTTGTTAGGGGTTTCTCATCAACTTATATTTGTTTTTGATAGGTTTAGGATTTTTTTTGGACCTGCGCATGGCGTTTCCGAGAGAGCGCCATCGCTGCGCCTTGTTTCCGAGGTTCCGCCGTCTTCGCGCCTTGGTTCCAAGGTCGTTTTACCGTCACGCTTTGATCTTGAGGTAGGTCTCCCTTTGCACTCGCCTTTAAATTAAGAATTTATTTATTCCTTGTCTTTTTATTGAATTTTAGTAAATTTAAAAGTATTATTAAGTAGTTATTTATAGTGTGGTGATCTGCTGATAAAGGATATTTAAATTCTAGCGTTTCGTTGAAAGTGTTTTCTTAGTTTCAGTTGTGGGCTTCCATGGTAATATTTCTAAATGGTTCTTTATGAAATGTGAAACTGTGTTTTGAAATGTTTTTGATGTGTAAAATTAGTAGGTGTATTGTTTAGGGAAAATGGTGTTTTTCATAGAACCTTGATTAGAGGAAATGTCGTATGACCTTTAAACTTGTTTTTGGAAACTTTATGTGTGGTTCTTGGTTGTTGAAAAATGTTTCCTTTTGACGCGTGATTAAAGGTTTGGATTTCATTTGAGAAATAGTATTCCTTAAAAAGGTGGTTAAAGGCCCGTTTGTCTCTTGATAAAATTGGGGTGTGTTTTGATATTGGAAAATAATTCTACTTGTGAAACCAATGTGTTCCAGGTTTAATACGCTGATTTGGGTTTTCTTAAATAAAGTTCTAAGTGCGTTTCTGGTTTTCAATGAAATGGCATGTGTCATATCTCTTTAAAAATGCTTTAGTATTAAATGATCAAAATGTAAGTGATATGACGGCCCGATTGGCACTTTAATAAATGTGAAGTGATTGTACATCTATATATATATATATATACGTACTTGTGAGGGCATCTCTACAGGGGGACTTCCCTTCGAGGGTTGTCGTGTAGCGATGTCCGTGTAAGGGGTGGGCAAGTGCGGTGAGATGAGTCACGCATGCGTGGGCCTCCCACTTACACAGTGTTACTAAAACCACCATGGGTTCCTGGGCGTCTTGTAGATTATCGAGTGATGGTTGCTTGCTAACCCTGATTAGACGGGTTAGTACCCCCTGGAGTTGTGGACAGGCCAGGAGGGATGTGCCACTGGTTGGCTATTAGGGCGGCCAGTTGGTTATTGACTATGGAGTACCACGCCGGCAGGTAGTCTGAACCCGAGTACATCCAGGGGTTTTCTAGGGATGTTTAGGATCACCCATGGTTATTGCTGATAACTTCTGGTTTATTTTATTTTACTTTCACTTGGTTTTCCTTGCTTGTCTACCTTTACTTGCACTTGTTTTCCCTGCTTGTTTACTTTCAGTCATCCTTCACAGCCTATACTGTTAGACTTTGGGAAATGGTTTTCAAATGAAAATACTTTATTCTCTTTGTGTAAAACTTGAAAATGTAGCACTTTGCTTTTTAGAATGAGTTTAAAACTAATGGCAGGGAACCAACTTTCAAAAAAGAATAAGGGAAAAGTCTTGTGTTTTGATTTTCAAGTAAAACATTTTGAAAGCTTACTTTTATACATTGTAGTTCAAACCTGGAATATGTAGATTCTTTATTTACTGGAAGTGTTTTGGGATTTGTTGTTGGGCTCACCTACTGAGCACTTTTGTGCTCACACCTATCTTTTACCATTTCAGTTGCAGGTTCCTTGTGTTCAGGTTTTCCTGGCTTGAGTCGCTCAGTGAGAGAGCGACGTTGGTTTTAGTTGGGTGGTGACCCGCGAGGTCACGTGGAGGTATGTCGTGGTGTAGTTTTGTTTTTTTTTTTGTCTTTAGTGTTGTCTGTTTGTTCAGTTTATATTCTTCCTTTTGATCCTGATTTTTGGTTTGGGCTGAAATCGTTCCCAACGATTAAAGTTTTAAATGCCCGACACTTGTTGCCATCCCGGGGGGATCGGGAACGCCCCTCGAGACTTTCCGCGGACCGGCTCAGGTGACCGGTTCAGGGTCGACTCGGGATGGTTCGTGAAAAAATGGTATCAGAGGTGGTTCTTGTTATTTGGGTTTTCTGGTAGGTGGAGATTAGGACTGTCGGGACTCGAGAGGTAGGTACGGGAAGAACGTCATGAACCCTCGCCCGTTCCGCACCTCGAGTTGCCAGGGGTAGTCTGGGAATTGTGTCCTTGTCTTTTCTAGTTTGTCTTGGATTGAGAGATGACAACAGAGGCAATCCGACGTTACTTCGTGATTTCACCTGGAGTAGTGACCCATGTGGAGTCTGAGTACACGGTTTGAATTCCTCCTAGTGGTCGACGATGACTTGGGACATGGCCCACTACCATGTCGCTAGGTTGAGCGTGACTACTAGTCCCTCACTCTAGTGGTTAATGCAATTTTGGATGCTGCTTTCGTTTTGGTCGGTGTAAGTGCGTCGTTGGAAATGAAAAAAAGTTTTTGAAAAAAATTTGGACTGGTTTCTTTTAAAAGACCTTAAATGTGTGAAATGGGTTTTAAAACTGAAATCTCTTGATTTGAAAAAAAAAATCTGTTGTTTGCTTTGAATTGGTTAAGAATGATTTGGGATGAAACCCCAGGTCCTCTTTATGAACGTTGGCACATGTGTGAGAATGCATGGAAAAAAAATGCGTGTTTGTGCGAGTAAAGTTGGACAGTGGATGAAGACATGTGCAACGGTTCATGAGATTACCTGGGTGTGTATTTGAAATTAAAGGATTGACCTTGTTTTCTAAATTGGTTTTAAAGGGGGAACGGTTTTTGAAAGTTTTTGTTTTGAAAATGGATTGGTTTTGGAAAGAAGTCTTGAAAGAGGGTGGTTTTAAAGTCTAAAATAAAAAGGGGATTTTAAAAAGGATATTTTATTTAGGGTTGTGTTTGTGTTGGTTTGGTCTTTGTGCTGACTGTTTTTGATGAAGGCACTTTTATTGAAGTTGCTTCGGTTTGATATTGGTTTTGGATTTGTGTTTTATATGTCGCTCAGGAAATGCCACCCAGAAAGGTCTCTAAAGATTTTGATAGGTCATGCCCAGTTTTTGATCCTCCTCAGACTTTGCCTATTCTCCATGGTGATCAGGGTCCGTTAGAAGCAGTGAAATGGCTCGAGGAAGTGGAGCGTGTCTTTAGAATGTTGGGAACTCCCAATAGTGTTAAGGTTCGTGCAATTATGGAGTTGTTTGAGGGTCCAGATCTGGACCAATGGAAGGTGGTTGCCCCATCATCAACGCAAATTGAAATGATGTGGGATGTCTTTAGAGTCGTTTTCATCCAATGGTTTGTACCTGAGGAAGTGAAGCTGGAGAAAAAGAGAGAGCTTGTGCATATTCAACAAGGCCAACGGACGGTGAAGGCATATGTTGACCATTTCAAGGAACTGATTTCCTTTTCTCCAGAGGTAGCGTCGCATGAACTCATGAAGGTCTCTCTTTTCACCGGGGGTCTTCGTCCAGAGATCAAGGAGCGAGTCCTCCCTTATAAAGACCCTTGTTTCGAGAAGCTGGTGGAGAAAGCTTTCTTGGCTGAGTTGGTTTCCGGTGTGCGGGTGGTTAATACTTCAGCGTCCCCTGTTGTTCGTAAGAGTTCCCCCTCTGGTGAGGAAAAGGCGCCGGAGATACTTGTTCCTAAGGAGTTATCCCCTTTGGTCCCAGCTTCCAGTTCATCAGATCGTTCGATGGTATGCTTTCAGTGTGGTCGTTTCGGGCATTTAAAGTCGTCTTGTCGTAACCCTCTGAAGACGTGTCATCGATGCGGTTGTCTGGGTCATCTGGAGAAGTTTTGCAGGAAGCGTCGCTTGAAGAGGACGTTGTGATTAGAGAATGTCAGTACCTGACTGTGAGGCAGAAGATGCTTCAGCCATCAGAGCCCCGACCTCAGTTCTCGGGGTGAAGCTCGCGCACAGTCAGGAGTTCCCAGGGGTGTGATGCCTTGGTCTGGATTTTGTGTTCCGTGTTGGCGGTGGAACAATTAAGATCTTTTTGTACTTTTTCTCTGCTGTTAAGGTTTTAGTATCGTTGTAAGCATGTTGTTTTGATATGAAGTAATGATGGACTTGTTCTATTATAATCCAAGCAGACTGGTTTGTGTGGATGTGATATTCTGAATCGTGTGTCTTTCTTAAAAGTGTGTTTGACCCCTCGGTGGGTTGACCTTGGTTTAGCAATGCTCGTCAGATGTGGTTGTGTTTCATGGTTTTCAATGGGTCATGTTTTCAACTCGGTGTCTGGTTAAGTCTTTTCCATGGGTTTCCCCCTAGTGTTGAAGGTCGTTGACTTTGGTCGTGGGTTCAACGTTTCGACGAAGGTGTTGTTTTTTCGCTCGTGCTATAAGAGTTGGTTTAAACCGGTTGGGAGTTCCCACGTCGACCCCACCTTTTTCCTAGGGTTGTCTATTTAGATGGTCAACTTTCCTGCACAAGCTGAGCTCTTGTGATGGGGAGAACCCATTCGTGTTCTCCCCTCAACCTCGGACCTCAGTTTTTTATTGAATCGGTTGGGTGTGACCTGTGTAGAGTAAGGTCATCCCCGAGAATCTCAGTTTTTTTCAGTTCCTTTAGTTCTGTTTGGGCATAGACTTGGTTTTTGGCTGACTTGTGGCCTGGTGACTTTCTGGGGGCAGAAAGTGTCTGTGGTGGGGAGAATTGTCACACCCCGACCGCGGACGTCCGTAATTTTTCTCCTTTCTTGGTCCCGGTTTAAATTTTTCGAAGATTAATTGCGATTGGTGGTTTCGCGCCGGTGCGCGGTCACCGCATCGCTAGCAGTTACCGTGTATTCGGCCCGGGTGACTATGTGCTCACCCGGCGTTTTAAATACTAAAGTTTTTGCGTTGACATTTTATTACTCTCTCTATTTAAGTTGTGTTATCATTATTGTAGTTATTTTTATTGTATATATGTTTATATATGTGTATATGTATGTATATATATATACATAAGTCTATATAAGTATATATATATGTATATGTTTATCGTATCTATGTTTATGTGTCTATATATAGGTATATATATATATATATGTATATATGTATATACTTGTGTGTGTTATTTTTAAATGGTTTTATTATTTTAAATATTTTGGTTATAATAATAATTATTATAATTATCTAATTTTTATTATTATTACTATTATTATTATTATAAAGTTTTACTATTTTTATAAAGTTTTATTATTACTATTAAGATTTGATTTGATTTATTTAATTAATTTATCATATTATTAGTATTATTATTATTTCCTTTTTCATTATTTATTATTATTATTATTATTATTTTTATCATATATATATATATATATATATATATATATTATAAACCTAAAACCTAATCTAACCCTAACCTACCCAGCCGCCACTCTCCCCTCACCCCGCTTCTCTCTCTCCCCCGTTTTTCCCCCGCGTCGTCCTCTTCTCTCCGCACAGCCCGGCGGTCTCCTCCTTCAGCGCCGACCCCATCTCCGGCCTCTGCCCTGGCGCGCCGCTGCTGTACCCTGTCCACCTCATCCGGCGCTGCCCGCACCGGCCTCCTCTCAGCCCGGCCGCGCCCCACCGCTCCCCTTTGCAGGTCCCGGCCTCCCCGTCGTCCCGCCTCCGCACCTGCTTCCCATCGCCGGCACACCCCCCCTGTTCTGGCTTCCGCTCCGGCGGCCCGCACCGCCCCGCTCCCCTTCGTCGGCCGCACCGCCTCGCCCCTATCCCGGCCTCCTCCGACGAACAGCCCGACGACCCGCTCCCTCTCCCCCTATCCCGACCTCCCTCCTTCTTCGCGCCCTGCAGCCTCCACCAGTCCGGCCACCCCATCGCCGGCGCACCCTCCGACCTCCCGATACCCCCGCTCCGGCCCGTTATCCCCGCTCGACCATCCCCTGTATGTTTCAATGTTTTTTTTATCTTGTTATTATATTATTATTATACTTGTTTTATTATTATTATTATTATTATTATTATTAAGTTAATATTTTTCTATTATTATTATTATACTATTATTATTATTATTATTATATTATATTATTATTGTTATTATGATTATGTTAATATTATAATTATGTTTATTATATTATTATTGTTATTACTATTATTACATTATGTTATTATTATTATTATTAATATATTAATAATAATAATAATATTATTATTATTAGTATTATGTTGTTATTATTATTATTACATTATTATTATTATTATTATCATTATTAAGTTATTATTATTATTTTTTTATTAGTATTATGTTATTATTATTATTAGATTATTGTTATTATTATTATTATGTTAATATTATTACATTATTATTATTATTATAAATTTTATTAGTATTATTATAAAGTTTTGTTACCATTATTTTATTGGGTATGCTATCATTATTATTATTATTATATTAATATTGTTATTACTATTATATTATTATATTATGATTATTCTAAATTATTATTGTTATTATTATTATTATTTTATCACTATTGTTATTATTATTATTATTATTATTACTATTATTATCATTATTATTACTCTGGCTTTCACCTTTGCTTTGTTAGGGGTTTCTCATCAACTTATATTTGTTTTTGATAGGTTTAGGATTTTTTTTAGGACCCGCGCAGGGCGTTTCTGAGAGAGCGCCATCGCTGCGCCTTGTTTCCGAGGTTCCACCGTCTTCGCGCCTTGGTTCCAAGGTTGTTTTACCGTCGCGCTTTGATCTTGAGGTAGGTCTCCCTTTGCACTCGCCTTTAAATTAAGAATTTATTTATTCCTTGTCTTTTTATTGAATTTCAGTGAATTTAAAAGTATTATTAAGTAGTTATTAATAGTGTGGTGATCTGCTAATAAAGGCTATTTAAATTCTAGCGTTTCGTTGAAAGTGTTTTCTTAGTTTCAGTTGTGGGCTTCCATGGTAATATTTCTAAATGGTTCTTTATGAAATGTGAAACTGTGTTTTGAAATGTTTTTGATGTGTAAAATTAGTAGGTGTATTGTTTAGGGAAAATGGTGTTTTTCATAGAACCTTGATTAGAGGAAATGTCGTATGACCTTTAAACTTGTTTTTGGAAACTTTATGTGTGGTTCTTGGTTGTTGAAAAATGTTTCCTTTTGACGCGTGATTAAAGGTTTGGATTTCATTTTAGAAATAGTATTCCTTAAAAAGGTGGTTAAAGGCCCGTTTGGCTCTTGATAAAATTGGGGTGTGTTTTGATATTGGAAAATAATTCTACTTGTGAAACCAATGTGTTCCAGGTTTAATACGCTGATTTGGGTTTTCTTAAATAAAGTTCTAAGTACGTTTCTGGTTTTCAATGAAATGGCGTGTGTCATATCTCTTTAAAAATGCTTTAGTATTAAATGATCAAAATGTAAGTGATATGATGGCCCGGTTGGCACTTTAATAAATGTGAAGTGATTGTACATATATATATATATACATACTTGTGAGGGCATCTCTACAGGGGGACTTCCCTTCGAGGGTTGTCGTGTAGCGATGTCCGTGTAAGGGGTGGGTAAGTGCGGTGAGATGAGTCACGCGTGCGTGGGCCTCCCACTTACACAGTGTTACTAAAACCACCATGGGTTCCTGGGCGTCTTTTAGATTATCGAGTGACGGTTGCTTGCTAACCCTGATTAGACGGGTTAGCACCCCCTGGAGTTGTGGACAGGCCAGGAGGGATGTGCCACTGGTTGGCTATTAGGGAGGCCAGTTGGTTATTGACTATGGAGTACCACGCCGGCAGGTAGTCTGAACCCGAGTACGTCCAGGGGTTTTCTAGGGATGTTTAGGATCACCCATGGTTATTGCTGATAACTTCTGGTTTATTTTATTTTACTTGCACTTGGTTTTCCTTGCTTGTCTACCTTTACTTGCACTTGTTTTCCCTGCTTGTTTACTTTCAGTCATCCTTCACAGCCTATACTGTTAGACTTTGGGAAATGGTTTTCAAATGAAAATACTTTATTCTCTTTGTGTAAAACTTTAAAATGTAGCACTTTGATTTTTAGAATGAGTTTAAAACTAATGGCAGGGAACCAACTTTCGAAAAAGAATAAGGGAAAAGTCTTGTGTTTTGATTTTCAAGTAAAACATTTTGAAAGCTTACTTTTATACATTGTAGTTCAAACCTGGAATATGTAGATTCTTTATTTACTGGAAGTGTTTTGGGATTTGTTGTTGGGCTCACCTACTGAGCACTTTTGTGCTCACGCCTATCTTTTACCATTTCAGTTGCAGGTTCCTTGTATTCAGGTTTTCCTGGCTTGAGTCGCTCAGTGAGAGAGCGACGTTGGTTGTAGTTGGGTGGTGACCCGCGAGGTCATGTGGAGGTTTGTCGTGGTGTAGTTTTGTTTTTTTTGTCTTTAGAGTTGTCTGTTTGTTTAGTTTATATTCTTCCTTTTGATCCTGTTTTTTGGTTTGGGCTGAAATCGTTCCCAACGATTGAAGTTTTAAATGCCCTTCACTTTTTGCCATCCCGGGGGGATCGGGAACGCCCCTCGGGACTTGCCGTGGACCGGCTCGGGTGACCGGTTCAAGGTCGACTCGGGCTGGTTCGTGACAGAACCTCTTACGTGATCTTATTAAATATGGAAATGTAAAGGTGCCCCAAGGCGGTTCTTCTGCCGTGTTTGTATCGGACCCTTGGAGTGTGATCGCGTTCACTCCTGGGAGAGTGAGGTTGGTGTTTAAAGAGATGTGGTTGACTGTGCCTCATCCGTTGAGGTGGAAGGTTGGAGTTGTTACGTTACGCCTTCGCGTTGATGTTGGGTGCTGTGTGCACGTTAGATTTTGGGCTGGAGACGTGGTATACTCTAGGAGTATATGGGAACGCTGGGAGGTACATGTGGATGTTGGTACCTGAGAATGGTTGTGCGCTTGGTTGGGGTTGAGATGGGGCCACACGTCGTGTGGGCCCCACATGCGTGTCATGTTCTACTTTATGTACTTTGACCTCTCGCGACATAGAAGGTTCCTTGGTTCTCGACTTTTGACCAGCAGGGTTGAGTCTTCCCCTGGCTCTGTGCTCGTTTGTTTGACCAGCAGGGTGGAGTCTTCCCCTAGCTCTGTGCTCGTTTGTTTGACCAGCAGGGTGGAGTTTTCCCCTGGCTCTGTGCTCGTTTTTTTAACCATTAGGGTGGATTTTACCCCTGTCCTGGTGCTCTTTTGTTCGACCATCATGGTAGAGTGGTCTCCCCTGGTTTCATTATTGATGGTTTGGCCGACAGAGATGGTTCGTTCCTCTATTTCTTCAGCTGTGAGGGGTTTCAATACCGTGCCCTTTCACCGGACTGCGACACCATTTACGACTACGTGTGTTCATACAGTGTGGATGTTTCCCCACTTTCTTGGATGAGTTGTCTCGGTCTGCTTCGACAGTGACTCAGTGGATTGAAGCGTGATCGCCTTGAGTGGCCGGGGAGTTTCTCCCATTCCTTCATGATCCCTGGTAGAGTTATTGTGGATTCTGTGTGACCAACACATTACGTGGGCACCGATCCTCTACCTAGGAGGTTGTTTCCAGTAGGGCTGAGGTTGTTTCCAGCAGGGCTAAGGTTGTTACCAGCAGGGCTGAGGTTGTTACCAGCAGGGTTGAGGTTGTTTCGAGCAGGACTCGCCAGTTGTACCATCCAGTAGGGATGGACAGTATAGCAGTGTTCAATGAGCAGTACCATCCAGTAGGGATGACCAGAGCAGTTCCGGGTTTACCTCCAGCAGGGCTGGGCAATGGTCCCCAATGCCGGGCTTACCTCCTACTGGGCTGGGTAGTGGTCCCCGATGCCGGGCTTACCTCCAACTGGGCTGGGCAGTGGTCCCCGATGCCGGGTTACCTCCAGCTGGGCTGGCCAGTGGTCCCATCGCCGACTTTAGCCGGGTCACCCTCCAGTGGATTACCCTGTTATGGGACTGGGCAATGTGGCACCCATCGACTCTTTCCAGGTCTCCCTATAGTGGGAACCCGTCGACTTCTAGGGACCCTCCAGTGGGGATAGGTAGGGGGTCTCCTGTCGACTTTGAAAAGACCTCTCGACTGTAGGGAAGTGACGAGTTGTGGTTTAACGTTCCCCCAGAACTCTCAAGTATGAGGGGAGATTTCCCCACCGAGACGCGTCCTTGCGATGTGACCTAAAACCGTGAGGGCGAGTCAGTACCGCCCAAAGCGGATAGTTTTGAGGTGCGGTGATTTGATCCCCTTGACTTGCAGTTCGGGGCAGATGTACGAGATGCTGAGCATCGATGGTGTTTACTTCTGGGACTGTTGGCGACTCAATTTCTTGGGCTGAGCTACGGGATGGAGATACACTTACGACCTTGTTCGAGCTTCTTTTTTAGCATATGTATATGTATATACCTTGTTCTAGTACCCACTTCCTAGGTTTGTTTACTCTCCTTCCAGGAGAGGCGAAGACGTGCGGGGTATGCCACGTGCTTTCCGTGTCTAGATTTTTGTGGTTGGATGATTCTACTCTCCTGCTATAGGTAGCGAAGACTCGACGGGAAGTTCATATTCTCACCGTTTCCAGCTCCTTGTGTCTGGATGAGTCTACCTTATTTCCTCTTGTTGGGTTGATCTGGACTCTCTACTATACTCTTTATTGCACTCTCAGTTGTACCTCTCTACTTTCCCTGATTCTCTCTACTTCTCACCCTTCGGTAACTCCTTTGTTTCTCCCTCGAGCCTTCAGGGTATCCTACTGAGTATTTTTATTCTCACCCCTGCTTGGGCTTTGCCCGCACTTGGTGTGCCCTTGAAGACGATAGACAGGTTGGTCATGACTTCAGTGGAGCTTAGGAGTTCTAAATCTTGGACCGTGTGCAGTGGTCATAGTCAGGTTCTAGGTGGGGGACCCTTCCAGCTATTTTTGCTTTTGTTTACCTATTGCCGGGTTGTGGCACTTTTCTGGTTGGGCACATGTTTTGCCCTTTTTCTTTTCAGTTTACCTTTATCTTTTACTTTGTACTATTAGAGGTCGATTCAATTTTGTGGTTTATATATAGTATTTGGTACTTTGTTTTTCTTTTTACTCTGCACTTTTTCATTGAGTGTGTTGTGTGTGTGTACAGGTACTTAGGCAAAGGCCTCCCTGAGTTGTTGTGCCTTCAGCGCTGGTCTCCAGCCCCTGGCCTATGGAGGTGGACTTGAGGTAGTTGTGGCTCGAGCCCGGGTAGGGTCGGGTCGTGACACCATAGGCCTTAGAGGAATTCATTTCCCATAGGCTTCAAACATTACATGCAACCCAGACTAACTACTTGGTACTACTCCTCCCTAGAATCTTCATCGTGAAATAATCTCTCCACCTTCGCATGACTGATCAGCTAGGCTTTCCCATGCATGCACAGGTTTGTCCCGATTTCAGGTGCCACACCCTCTCATTCTTGCAATCCATTTAGCTTTGCTCTAGTGAAAGCTCCTTGCTCCTCCTCCTTCTGAAGATTGTTCCTTGTAGGTTGTATAGTTTTAATTTGCACTAAAGGTGGCTTGAAGGCCTTGAGGTGGCCTGAAAGCCTTAATGACCCGAAGGCCTGGGTGGCCCGAAGGCCTTAAAAGACTCGGGGACCAAATCGATGGCCCGAAGGCCCAAACAGGGGAATATTCCCAACTACTACAGTGCCAAACAGTGCCTGCTACAGTACCTGCTACAATATTGCTACAGTAACCCGAAAATTAGCCTCCGCCTAGATTTGATCCCAGGTCTCTTGGATGCACTTAAGGAGTCCTTACCAATTGGGCTGAGGCTCATGTGCATTCAGACAGCTGAATATTGAGATATAATCTTCTTAAAAGTTTTATATAATAATGTTGCATTAATACTCTCAAAATTTGGAGGAATTTGGAATTATTTAACCGAAGTTATGTCTAATTGTGTAAACAATTTTCCATTTCAATCCATACTTTTTCATTTGCCTAAATGTGAATGGATTTTTGAATAGGAATATCCCTTCAACTATGAATTCTTTCTTCAAAAAAGTTGGAAACCTATATATTCTATTTAACACTAAAAAAATTCATCTTGAATGGATGTCTCTATCAGGAGACATATCAAATTTGGTGTTCTGATCTCAATTCTTGGACAGAATTGTGGGATGGAAATTAAAGATTCATTTGGGACCATTTTTTGTAGATTTGGGACATGAAATTTTTATACATGATTCCTTTAATTGTTCCCCAAAAGTTGGAGGATAATAAATTAATTTATACTTCTGGATTGATCCCATCAATTCAATCTTCATGGATGGTCCAATTTCTTCATAGATTCTTCGGTCTTTCTTGTGAGGACTATATGACCCTTAAAATGAAATAATTGGCCACTGATTTCTTCTAATGAAATTTTTTAATTTGATTAATGAAACCTAAAAAACAAGAATAATAAAATTTTGATAAGTAGGGTGAGAGTTATTATTAAAACATTAAACAGACTTGAATATGGATGAATTCAAATAGTGCTCTAAAATTATATTTAATATTTAAACATTAATATTTCACAAAAATTATGAGCATTTCATAAAAAATCAGTAAATGGAGAATATAATAAGTTCTAAATAAGCGAATAAAATCAATAACCTAAGCCAGTAATATACTTAGGTTTAATTTTTTTCCTAGTATTTGAGTGAGAGTTTCTCTCCCATTAGTTAATCTCTCCAAGTCCTTCTTTAACTTCTAATTTGAAAATTTCAGTTCAGTATTTTATTTCAAAAATTGAGCATTATTTTCTCTTTATATAGTAAGATTAGATTTAACACTAGAAGATAAAGAATTCAATTTTTCAGGGTTTTGTATTTATATTTAAGCTCATTGAAGGTATCTTAAATCATATTACAGTATTCAATAATTTCCTTGTTTGTCATATTTTCCTCATGTTCATCTCCATAATGATTTGAATTACAAAATTTTCTCTGTCGGTGTTTTCTTCATGATTTGAGTTCGAGTCACTAGATCTGTCCTTATAGGCACTCTAGGTTGCTTTCATTTCTTTATTATATTTTCTATCTTTATCTTCATACTTATTTTTATACTTTAACTTGATACAACTGGACTTAACATGTCCTTTTGTTTTACATACATAATAGGTAATCTCATTTGAATTATCATCTCTTTTCCAATCCCTCTTCCAATTTCCTCTATTATCATACTTTCCCTTGTAGCTTAGTTTCCTAAAGATTTTTTTCTTATATAATTTATTAAACCTTATGAAAAAATAGGCTATCTCCTCATCACTATCATCTAGGGATTCCTCATCTAGAGCTTTTAGCCTGTACTTTTTCCTTATGTTTTGATATAGTAGTTTTAAAGGCTACATATTTTCTCTTGGGATCATCTTCCTCTTCTCGGTTAAATTTAAGATCTCCCTCAAAAATCCTTATCTCCCCAATAAATTCCTTGATAAGTAGTTTAATGGTGTCAAAGGAATATATTATTGAAACTAATGTTCCCCTATATCTTTCTGTAAGACATCTCATCAGTCACATGAATTGATCTTTGTTTCAAACTAGATTTTCCAAGGAGATCATTGTATTCACTATCTCATTAAACCTAAGATACATATCAGAAATTAACTCATTAGGTTTCATCTTAAATGCATCATATTTGATTTTATAAGTATTTAATCTCATTTATTTCACATTATTTGTTTCTTCGTGAGAAATAGATAATGTGTCCCAAATTCACATGCAGTTTTACAAGTAGATATCCTATTAAACTCTTCATCTCCTAAAGAACATTAAAAATAATATATGAATTTTTCAATTATTTTTATAGGTAGTTTTAGTAGCATTAACCCATGTATCTCTAGCAGTTTCAGGTAATTCATATTTATCCTATATTTCAGTCCATATTTAAAAAAACCATGATTTCAATATGAATTTTCATCTTGATTTTTCATTAAGCATAGTTATTTCTATTAAATAAGGGTGGTCTATTAGTATCAGAATGTTATTTTCTATTATCTATTTAAAGAACAAAATTTAGAATTGACAGAAATTTAATATATTTAAAACAATAATAAAATCACAGTTAAAAAGATTTTGAAAAACCTTTTATACCAAATGTTGTTCAAAGTGAGTAACTCAAGAGGGGGGGGGGGTGGTGGATTGAGTTCCCAATAATTTATTTCATTATTTAAGAATGCAACATTCAGTATAAAATAACACCCAATATCATACTAAATATTACAATGGAAAAAATAGAGGATAAATAAAGTGAAATATAAAAATTTGGGTCACCTTGATCCCCCAGAATCATTGCATCCATGAACATCACTGTAACATTAGAATAAAGAGTTAGTTATATAATATTCATTTTGGAAATGATATTGAACCTTGATATAATCGAAGTGAATGATGAAGTGTAAGAATGATAATGTATTTATAGGGAAATATGGTTATCTCCATTTATGCTTATAAACTAATACAATTGGTTGAAATTATGAACATTATTTAATAAAATAGTTGGTCATTATTATTATTGCTTACATAGATGCATTTTAAGTGATTTTCAGGATTATTTAATGATATAATTAAAATTGTATTATTTTTAGAGACTATGAAAATATTCTATTAAAATATGTTTTTTGAAAAATGTATAATTTTTAAATAAAATTTATTTTCATGAATTGATATTATAAAACACTTTTTAAAATGATAATATATTTTAACGAAGTCCTAACTAATTTTTATAGTCAGAAAGTTTATTTTTCTATAAAATTAAAAAAAATTAATGAATAAGGATTTTTATTTAAAGTTAAAATTATCATATTTAGAGAATTACTTTTATTAAATAAACTTCAATTTTGGACTCAACACATGAAAATTATATTAGGTTTATTTTTTTTGTAATTTTCTGACAAAGTTTATTTCTTTGGCGAAAAAGTGAAAATTGCCGCTTTATGAGTATTATGATTTTATGACATCAATATTATGTCAACATGATTAAAAATTTATGAAAGATTTTATTCAATAAAAATTTAATTTAATAATTATAAAAATTAATTTATGAATATGAATATTAATTTATAAATTTATAATTTACCTTTTTGAACCAAAAATTGGATTTTTGAAATAAAATTTATTTTTTGGATTCTACACATTAATAGGGTTAGATGGATGATAAGGCTTGGTTTTTAAGGCCTTGAACATATAACCACACCATCTCACTCATTAATGGTCCATAAAATTGGTTTTAATTAATTTCACCCACAAGTGGTTAGATTATATAATAAAATAATCAATATTTAATCCTTTGAAACCCACCCCTACTCAAGTATAAATACCACCCATTAAAATTTCCTCTCTACTTCAAATTAATAATCCACGAATTTATGGTCATTTTACCTCACAAAGGGTCCCTATAAGGTTTCCTCAATGTCTCAAGGTGCCTTCCTCAAGTTTTATGAAGAAAATCTTCAAGGTTAGGGAATTCTTCTCTTCTTCCTTTTCATTCAAGTACTTCCTTTTTGTAAGTTTTCTTAATGTCAAAGATTATTTATTTTCATGAATTTTTGATCTTCCTATTACAACCCAAATGGTGTTTTTATCAATGGTAGAACTCTATTCTCTCTCATTATGAATTTTTCATAATCCATGTTATATACCATCATGTTGCCGAAATCATGTCATGAAATTTTCTCTTTTTTATGAAATATTATTATATTGTGAATACCCAAACCTCTTACTTACCCATGTGAATTCACCTATATGAAAAAATAATTTATTTATTTGGGTATTTACATGTATTAAACCCATATTCCTTTTCATGGGTTAAAAATGATGTAATGTTCAGGTCCTTAAGAACTTATATACTTGATGATTTTATATGAAACCTATTAATTATTATCCTAAATTTATTGATGAAAATGATTTATTATAATCAATTTGGATCACATGAATTAATACATATGAATGACATAACCTGATATCACTCTAATGCATTGGGTAAAGAATTAATCTCTGGAGAAAAAATGTTTTATGATACCTTAGTGAATAACCTTGGTAATTATGATTTGTGACACCCTGGTGATTAAAATTGGAGACATGCTTATGAATGTCTCATTTTTATATTGTATCCAAATTTCCATGTTAATATTAATTCTCTTTATAGTATGATATTCCTCATTTTCATACAATCATGCCTTATTGATATGCCTCTTGGTCACATGCTAAGTATCTTCTTTGTTTATTCCCTTAATGGGATTTATGGTCACCCCTTTCTTTGATGCATGTCCCCAAGATATGAGACACAGTAAAAACAACTTAGGATGAACCCATGAAGAAGTATTTCAACTATATTAGAAGAATGTTTATGCTTTTTTATGTATCCATGTATTATGTTCTTATTTCCAAGACACTAAATCTCAAAAGATCCTCTGTATTATTAAATGTTGTACCATGTAATGAAAGGTTTACAAAATAAAAGGTGGTCCCCTGTATATACCTCTCCCTCTCCCTCTATCATCCATTCTATGAAAATCCCCAATGGGAATTCATGGGAATCCAAAGAGAAAATAGATAAAAGAAAAATGAAAAAAAGAAAAAGGGAAGAAAAAAAGAAAAAGAAAACAAAATGAAAAGGGGCTTAGGCCCAGCCATGGCACCCAATACAAGGTTATGCCTCTACTAGAAAAAACAATCCATTCCAAAATCAACCACAGAGATAAAATCTCAATTCTATTCTCCATTTAAAAATAAAATCTAACAAACACATGTGAATAAATTAATATTTAATTAATTAAATATTAAATATTCCATGAAAATTAAAATGACTTATATTTCCACCAAAATATTATACTAGGGTAAACAAACTATTCCAAGACCAATAGAGTAGTCAAAAAAATTATCTGAAATCATATCATAAGAGAATTTACTATTTACCCTTAAACATTCTCAAGAAAAAAAGGTTCAAATTTTCCCTGATTTTCAAAACTCATGATAATATGGGTCATCATAATTAATTTGGTTTCCCATTGCAGGAAATGTTCCATTTTATAATCATTTGTGCCTCATTTCTTGATGATGTTTGTTATTTCTCTTGTGTAGTGTAGATCGTGGGCAGGATTTGGTTGCTATCTCAGACATGGGAGGGACTTATGGTGCACATTTGGATACTTGGGGGGTGTATATTTGTTTTTGGTTGGGTTTTGGACGCCACAGGGATGTGTTTTACTTCATAAATACCATGGGATGGTGTTCTAGGTAGATGGATCTAAACAATCTCATATTCTAGTTGTGACCCTCAGGTTAGAGCCATGTCATTTCTTGACGAGGCATGTCTTTGGTTTTTGAGTTTCTGGTTGGAAACCATGTTTTGTATATTTTTATTTGTGATCATTTGGGATGTTTCTAAAGATTAGTGTTCTCCTTATGGTTTGGATCCTATTTCTTGTAGTTGTATTTTACCGGTGTAGTTTTGTGAATTCCATTTAGAGATTTCAAGAAGGTGGTTTCTCATTGACTTTCTCTTATTTTTGGTAAGAGGTTTCCAGTTATTCCACCATTTTAGTTCATTTATAAATGGCGGGGATATCAATGATCAGTCTCCATTTCTTTAGATTTTTTCATTGAGGTTTTGAATATTGGGTTTTTATCGAGTTTTTCTCAAGGACTTACTCAGTTATTGTTCAGTTTGTGTAGGGAAGATCAGTTATTTGAGAATTTCTCTTTCTCCTGGAGAGTTGTTTTATAATTTGTTCCCTTTTGAAATATACTTTAAACTAGGACTTTATGGTGGAATAATTTAATATTTTTGGGAGTTTGTGACACCCTCTATGTCATTGTGGATTTAATTAATTAATTAAATTAATTTATCTTGGGTTATTTAATTTTCTAGAAGCCTCGGTTTGGAGTTTTAATCTTTTTGGAAATTTTTTGTATTGTGCATGGGTTGACCATAGTTAGGAGTAACCATGAGACAACCGTTCGGGTCCCTTGGTGAGTTTGGTGTGTAGCTCATGGCTTATGCATAGTTTGGTAAACCATGTGATAAGTGTGAAAACTGCCTCTGTGTTTTGGAAGCACTAATTGGAACGATTTCTCCAATCATGAAATGCCTAAGAGATACCGAGTAGGGAATTATTTTGTTAGGATGTTCCTTGTGCATATATGGAACATGGTTAGGTAAACCATGAGGCCTAACCGTGTAGTTTTATAAGGTTTAAAAAAAGAAAAAATGATTTTCATATTTTTTATTTTTTTGAAGAACCCCTAAAATATAATAACTCTTACTCACCCCTCTCCTCCCCCCTTAAGTCAAAACATCCCCCCTCCCCTCCATTGGAATCCTCAACACCCCCTAGACACCACTCCTCATCTCATGATGACACCCCTTCCTCCCATCTTTCGACCTTCCTCCTCCAATTCTGAGCATCATTCCATCCGGTTTTAGGTGGTAAGCTTCTCCCTCCCTCTCTCACCCGATTTTATTCCTACCAGAAACCTTAATCACTGTTAGGGTTCGAATTAGGGTTTTGGATGAGTTTAAAATTATTTTTTTGGGTGTTTAGGATTTGAAGGGACCCTATCATGCATGTGTGATCCTCTTCCTTAAAAGGTGACTTGTTTTGACTTTCCACAATGTGCTTCCGGATCGATTACCTTTGGTCAGAGGTAGGTGTTTTGTTGTCACCACTTTATATTACATGCCTTTAATTTCTTGATGTTTTTAAATAATTTATATTTTAAATTATTCCTATATGTATGGTCCACGAGTGGCCAATTTTTGTATGAAAGTTATTTTAAACCATGACATGGAATGTGAACCCCTGCCAAGTATTTTTGAAAATTCCCTTTTAGCCTTTAAAGAATGATTTTGGTTTTTAATGAGGTAGATATAACTGGATTATTTTTTTAAAAGGTATTCTTGAATTAAAGTATCTTTCAAACCAAGTGTTGGGTTTATTGAAAGTATTTTAATGTTTAAACATGGGTTGTGTTATTTTAAAGGGGAAAGTTAACCCATGTGGATTTTATTTTGAAACTCGTTGAGGATTTGAGGGTTTTCAAGGTGATTTTAAAAAGGGTAAGAGTGAGTTACCATTTTAATTAAAAAAGTGTTTTGATAAAATATATTTTCATTACAATAATTTTTTAAAGATATGGACCATTTGGAATTTTAAGAAAATGAGTTTTCATAAATAATGTGAGACCCTCTTGATCCCCTTATGATCTATGTCTATCTAAGGTGGCTTGTGGTCCCATGAGGGAATGTTTATTTTCATGCATTGTATATTCTATTTACTTATTTTATTATGGGGATAATTTTTTGAGGGTAAGAGATGATTCATGTGTTTTTTTAAATGTATAATCCTTGAGTGAAGGAATGATTTATTGTGATCACCTCTATTTTGATTAGTCATGGGAACATGAGTAACTAAGTGGGAATATAGACTTATACTTCACTAAGTAGCTTCACACTACCAGTGTCCCATCTAATTAGTGATAGGTCTAGATGGGGTATTCCATCCCGATGAGGCTCGTTGTAGGCTAGTTAGGTGGTTGTTATAGGATGAAACGTAATCCAGAAGCTTATTCCATTGAGTAAAGTCTATGATGGTCTCACATTAGTACCTAGGGTATTGAATAAAACTAAGACCCTTTTTAGCATCATTTTGGGGATTTAACTTGTGCTTTGATTGTATCCCCAGCTTCTTGGATTATTTCTTGGAACATGTGTACTTGTCATTTGTTTATTATTATTGTATGACTTGAGCATGGGGTGCTTGCCTATGTTCTTTCTTCATTCTTGTGTGTTTTATTTTAAAATGTTTTGAAAAAGTAATTATGAAAGGGTTTTAAAAAGGAAAAATGGAATCATGTATTTTAAGTGTTTTCAAATTATTTTTAGAAATGAGTTCGAAAAGTGTTATCGTGTGAAAAAGTGGAAAATGTTTTGTTTTGAAACTATAAGTGTGTGTGAGTTTTGGAATGGTTTTTTAGCCCATTGTTCTTAGTTTTATATATGGTTGGTTTTAAAACATGTTTTGGAAAACCATTATTTTGGATAAGTGGTTTAGGTTGGAAAAAATATGTTTTCTAAGCAATTGTTTTCTTTTAAGAAAAAACTTGAAAAATAATTTTTAGAACATTTATGGTGTATTGTATATTATTTATAAAACTATATAGAAAATGTTTATTTTTTATGTTGTATTTAAACCTTTCATGCTTATGATGTGATATGAAAGTGACTGCTTAGTTTTGGCAGGTGGTGGTGGCCTACTGAGTGCTTATGTGATCACACCTATATTATTATCTTAGTTACAGGTTTTTGGTTCTTCTTCAGACTAATCAGTGAGTGTTGATTTATTTGAGGTTAGTTTTATTTTATCACATTCATCATGTGGTTCCCATTCCATGGTTTATTAGGACCCACATTTTCTTTTATAAAATGATCTGCATGTGGCCCTTTACTTGATTTACTTTGGACAAGTAGTCTTTTATTACTTTCTATAGATAGAAGATAGAAATATCTATTGGTGGGAGAATAAAATCCATTGTAGGGGCATATTTTCCTTACACGAGAGGGATATTATAGGGTCAGGTAGGTTTTTGGTGCTCAAATCTATTTACTACTTTATTAGTTTTGATTTTAGGTTGCTTACATGGATGTACGATGTACAAACGGGTCATGATATATTTTTATTATATTTATACTGCTATATTTTACTTTGATTATTGGGTGAAACCATTCCTAAGTGTGTTACTATGATTCCCAACACTAGTTTCCAACCCTTGGGATTCGAGAATTCCCTTCGGGCTAGTGGTAGGCCAATTTGAGCAACTATCAGAGGGACGGTCTAAAATAGTTTGTTACAGATGCACACTTTGTGTCATCATCTTTCATCGCTTTAGTATTTTATGACCTTATTGGATGAACTTAAATTATTCTAACATGAACATGGATTTAGTAGAGGTACTACCATCTTAGTCAACTGAGCTTGAGATATATCTTCCTTTCAAAAGTGATAAATCATGCCTTGATCATTCAATCAATGTCATACCACCAATGATGCACCCAACACAATCTACCTCACTACAACATAAATTTCATGATTTTTATCTTGTATAAAAGTATAAAATAAAATGATACACATTGATAATGATATAATATCAAGATAATAATACACATGCTTGTAAATAGAAACATCCAATGATACTTGAAACATGTGGTGCTCCTATCGGCGGGTTATTCCTCATGATCTTCTTTACTTGAGATCAAAAAGTGAGAACTTCATGAGAATAAGTCTCGATGATTGTGATCTCCCAACACTTGATAGTTAGACATCATCTTTGTCCCATTAGTATGGTGTATTTAGACCATAAGAAACATGTTTAATATTATTATCATAGTATTTTGAGGTTCTCATTTTAGATGGGAACTGCTATAACCAGTTGATACCACAAATAATCTAAGTACATTAACATATAAATAGTGGATGTATATGTATCAATACTATTATGATAATATAAAATCATACATAACTCTATATATACATGATATGGTAACTGAAAAGTACCATTCAAGTTGGTTCTAGGGAACCCACTTTCACAACATATAGCACATCCGATTTATCACTCTTTAACATAGGCACATCACAAACATTCTCTCCTTAGGTAAGATTTATCCTATTATTTTGGCCAATATAACCTATCCTTTTATGACACAACTAATTTTAATCTTTTAAGATTAGGTAGCATGAATTTTCAGCATTACCAACCTAAAACAAGTTGCCCCATATTATTTTTCCTCCTATCAATGCACATCCATATTTCAACCTCTTCACTAAGAACCCATATTTTTGAAACACCACTTAATTTACTTCATTATATATTTGAGATAGACTTAATAAATTGTGGTTTATCCCAATTATAAAAAAATTTAAAATAAGAATCATGAGGTTCATGTAAATTCATTAGGTATTAGATACACAAGAGACTAGATGTAATGATTGTTTCTAATAGGGTTGTATCATAATTTTATAATAAATTAAATCTCCTTTATCATTCACTAATGTGTGTTTCATATATTATATGAACAATGTAATGGAACATTACTATGAAAGTATGACTTTTACTTTACCCTAATTGATGGTCATCATAGAGTATTATGGGTTGTGATTATATGTTAGGATTAACATGAGTATAATCTTTTATGTGATATAAAGGTAGTCTCATGAGATAATAGGTAAAGACTTATAATCATGACTAACTTTAAAAATCATATCACATGTAATGTCATACATTAATTGATATATTTAGGGGTGTATGATTATTATTAATCCTCATTACCTGATGTTAAAAAGATACTTAGCATGTTAACCTTCATACTTTGATATCTTTCTCACACTAGTATTGAGGCTAGGATAATAAGGGGTGGTTGGATATGTTTATAATTATGTCATTAGTAGAGATTAATAAAGATGGAATTTGTTTTATTGTATAAAAAGTATGATATTTTTTCCCATGATTGAATTAGACTTCAGAAATGCATGGTTTTGTTTAGTTGAGTCACATGTGATATAATCAACTACTTAGACGAACGGCATGTGATGTATTCATTCATAATGGTCAATTTATTTTTAAGAATAATGATTGTATGAGTTATCTTATAATATATTGGTATGTTCCATGTCTATTGATAACTTTTTATCTTATACAAAGGGATTATATAACCATGTGTACGATTTATAGAGATACATCATATGTGTAATGTGTTCATATGGAGATATGAATGTGTTCGGTCAAGATCATACTAGACCCCATTATATCACTACTATAAATACCCCTTTTATCATCACTAAAAATGGCCTTTATCAATGCTAGAAAAGCACTGTTAAAGCCATCGAAGATAAAGGGAGGTCCCCTTTATCAGCACTCCAAAAAGCGCTGATAAAGACCCCTTTTATCAAGTCATATTTTTTACTATAAATATTAATTAGAAATATAAAATTATTTCCTACATCATGATATTTTTTTTATAATTTTTAGACACTAAATAAATTAAATTATTTATGACACCGTGATGATGCAGCGATTACCTCATTATTTAACGATTTAAATAAAATGAAAAGATAATGTAAAATATAAGACCTAAACTTATCAAAAACCTATTGGATGGGTGAATTTAGAACTCTTATCACCTTATTCTCGAAATATATAATTATGGGACTTTTAAAAACCAAAACTCATTTTATAATAAAGTAACATTTTATAACTTTCCAAGAGTGCCCCTCCTCTCCTCTTATAAAAGGCCCCCACCTCTACCACATTACCCACACCTCTCAAGCCTTTGGCTCGGCCAAACCCTACTCATTTTGTCTCTCCACATCCCTATATTACTCCTAGAAGCCTCACTTTGGGCATAATCTTTTCCAAGTAAGCCTTTGATCACAAATCAAAAAGAGTTACCCGATTTAAAGGTAATGTCTTCCCTAGTGTTCTTTTGTTTTATTTTGCTTCTCCAACTCCATAAACTCTTTTTATTTATTCCTTTTGTAACAACAACAGTATCTTCAATATACTAGGATGTTGTTATGGTGAGTATTCTATCTACTCTAACACACACCTCTGTCTAATGGTTAAAGAACATACTGTTTCCGTGGATGGCGAATTACTGCCTCACGAAACGATGATTGTTCTATCTTCTCATACCACCTCTCATGGTGGCCATTATGATGGAAAGTTATTTATTTATGATATATATTATATTTATTTCTTCTCTATTATTCTTTATTTTATATTTAATACATACCTTTATTCTTTTCATGTTGTGCAAATGCGATAATTTCATTTGAGGAAGTGTGGACTACCGCCCCCTCAAGTGATGTGACTCGTTCATGCAATACATTGAATGTATAAAGAATGAATTTGATGAAATTATTGATATATATAAAATATATATTATACTGGAATTATAATATATATATATCTCTCATCTAGTTTTAATTCTATTAATGTGCCAAAGAAATGAAAGTGGCGTTCATGCGTACGTACGACTTACCATCTCCATGAATGATACATTTCATTTCTTATCTCCAAATGTTATGTACTATTATAAGTACATATATATAATGGATATATATGTCATATATTACATCTAAATGATGGATATAATTCTGGAATTATAATATATATATCTCTCTTTTAACTTTAATTCCATTAATATGACAAAACAAATGAAAGTAGCGTTCATGCGTACGTACGACCTACCATCTCCATGAACGATGATTTTCATTTTTTTATCTCCAAATGTTATGGAATAGTATAAAATGAATATGTACAGGATATATATGATATTTTAATCATTAATACTATTTTGTAAATGATTTACTTATAACTACATGGGCAATCATTTTCAAACAAGTTCATTTTTGACTCATGTACCAAACATCGGCAAAAACGTCTGATATGAACTAACATTATTAAACAATTATTATAACATTATAATATGTGTTATGAACTGAATAAAAATATTTAAAGTAGGTCCTTTAGCAATTATAAATTGACCAAATTTTATTATTCAGGAGATTAAAGAACAATCGAGTCGTGTTGGACATGAGGTAAGGGATCCGACCTCTCTCTTTCTTTTCAAGTACCCTCTTTTATGTCATTTCATTTATGCTCCATGTTCTTATGTTGGAGGATGTTATTTTATAGTAACCATACTGTAATTTTTATTTTCAAATGATGAGATACCCCTTTTTATCTCTCATCATATCATTTTATGAATTTTTAAGTGGTGCCGTTAGGCTGCCGAATTTTTGTAAGGGATCCCACCCCTCTCTTTATTTTTAAGTACACTCTTTTATGTCATTTTTAAGCTCATCTTTCTTATGATTGGGATGTTATTTTATATTACTCTTACTGTAATTTTTATGTTCATATGATGAGAGACCCTATTTTCTCTCATCAATCCATTTTGGATGTTTTGAGTGGCGCCGTTAGGCTGCCAAATTTTCGTAAGAGATCCTACCTCTCTCTTTCCTTTTATGTACTCTCTTTTATGTCGTTTATTTTAAGATCCTATTTATTAGTTGGGGGATGTTCTTTTATATTCATATTACTGTACTTTCTATGTTCATATGACGAGTGACCCTATTTTATTTCATCAATCTATTTTTTTTGGAAGTTTTAAGTGGTGCAGTTAGGCTGCCGAGTTTTCATAAGGGGTTTTTCATCTCACTTTTATTCCCGTGAGATTTATGCTACATTTGCCACCATTTCCTTGGAGTGGTATATGTACTGCCCATTATTATAATCTTTGTGTAATATACTTTCGTTTATGAGTATTTACATCAATGTTGTATAGTCCTTCTTTCATGGGGTGTATGTTTCGAATGTTACCCAAATCGGTAAGGGAACCTTTCACCCTCCTCTTATTTAAAAGAATTATTTTGTTATGTCTTTTAAATTACATCTTATCATGTTGGGATATATTCTTAAATATCCTTATTGCTGTAAATTTAATGTACAAGTGATGAGATACCCTTTTTATCTCCCATCCACTCATTTTATGAATTTTGAAGTGACGCCGTTAGGCTGTCGAATTTTTGCAAGGGAACTTCTTAACCCAATTTTGATTATTTGGGATAAACTTGTACCCCTTGAATATGTCATTCTATGAATATGTGTGAATAAAATCTGATTTTTTACACTTAATATCCACTTATATTTGGTGTATTCGTTTTTCACACATAATTATGTAATTCATTTATCCTTAATCCAAAGATACCGTCTTTGTAAGGGACTTCGTCTCAATCTCCTTTCATTGAGGCATATTTTGTTCTAATACAAGGCTTTATTTTATATGGTGTATAAACCCCTTTGAATTTTAATTTTATACACAAGGAATCTTTTTCTATGAAGCGTTTTACTAAACGACAAAAAAGAATGTTTCTTTTAACGTACGCGGTGACAATGACCTTTTCCGCCGGCACGAGTATTATTTGATCTTTGGCTTCCTCAGCAAGCCGTTATATTTTTTAAAAGTAAATAAATACCATATAATCTTTTTGGTATTGAAAATGTTTTTGATAATGGATTTTTTATGTCAATATATTTAAGTGATATATTGTGCTTGAAATGTGGAAATGTTTTCTTTCCTTTATAATTGTTTTATGTGTTATGATTTTATAATGGTACTTGGACATTTGACGGGTGGTTATGTAATAAACCATATGACGGGTGGTGCTGTGAATACCAGGATGGGTGGTTATGTTATAACCTCCAATGCATTGGGTATGGAAGTCGGCCGTATGGCTATTCCATTAAGTGATATGTGTGGAAGTCGACCGAATGGTTATTCCACTTAAGTATGTTTATGTCCCAAGTTACCTTTATATGTTATGTGTTCTTTATATGGGTTTTATGGTAATCTTTTGGTTACAAAAGGGTAAGTAATGATCTTTTATTCAATGAAGAGTATTTTCTTCTTCATAAAGGTGAAAAGTATTACTTTGATAAAGTATTCATGGTTTACTTGTTGTTTTGAAAAACTAACAGTTTTCCTTCTTTATGTATCCCTTACTGAGCTTTTTTTTATGGTCATCCCATGTTTTTTTTTGAAATGTTTTTCACAGGACATAAAGTTGAATAGGGTCAAGGATGGGATCAAGGAAATGTCAGGATGTCTAAAACATGGAACTAGACATGTTTCTTTTTAAGAGTTTTTATTTTATGGAAACTTGGTAGAAGTGTATACTTTGTAATCTTTTGAGATGTAATAGTTATGTTTTAATTCTCTAAAACTATAAACCTAAAAAGATCCTCAATGTGAATTATTGATTTAATTCAATATTAAGTAAGGTTTAAGGCGGGGCCTTATAGTTGGTATCAGAGGTCGGTTTAGACAACTTTAGGGATTATGAGTTTTTGTTAGACACATGGTTAGTCCCTATATCTATTATTTCAGTTAAATCCTTGTTTTATAAATTTTTTTAGGTCAAGTAAATTCAGTTACGAATGGAAGGAGAAGGATCTCAAACGACATTCCTATCTCTTCCTGATGACATGCTTGCAATAATTATTGCAATGTCATGTTCGGATGATTGTGAAACTTTTTCTAGCATACAACTCACTTGCAAGCAGTTGTTTGAGATATCAAACACCTCAACTATACCTCGTTATCATCGTGGATCGTGGGTTGTATTTAGACAAATACTATTTTCACAATATTCTCATATTTTCAAGAAATGTAAATATTATCAAGGTATTTTCAAATATTTTACCTTATCACAAGAATTTGAAGCATATTATGATTTTAAAAATGGTGCTGAGGAAGGAGACCCTTACACAACCTATTTATATTTGATTTTAAAATATAGTCTCTCAACACATACTTATGGTATTTTAAAAGGACCAATAATAGAATGTTTCAACTCAAATTTTGTCCGACTATTTTATAGAAATCATGTTTTATCATATGTTTTGGAATTATATGTCATACATGATTATTTTCCAAAACTGTTTTTCTGTGAACACCCATATGACCCATGTTGTACAAGGTGTATTTGGATGGAGGAAGCAAATGATTTTGAAGGATCTCTAAATCATTGTTGTAATGCATGAGACTTCTACCTACCTGAACAAGATGACGATGAAACCGAGTGGACGTCATGATCAAGGTATGCTGTTATTCATTTTGGGAATCGTTTTATTTTTTCTTATGGTGGTGAAATAAGACTTCAAGAATTAAGATGTTGAGATTGTAATGAATTTGGATGAAAATGAGAGTTATAAGGAAACTATTGAGGTTAAAACATGTTAGGGTTATTTTTGGAGTTTTATAAAAAGGACAACATGCAGACCGTGTGACAACCCGTCGCGTCGGACAAAGCTGCGGAAATCGAACCCACAACCAAAGTGCAACTGGTATTTATTGCCTACCACTGGACTACGTGAAGTCCCTGGTTAGTTTGAATGATTCTTTTTAGTTAGACTATTTTATGAATCAAGAGTAAGTTGATTTTGGGTTATCTATGGAAATTATCAACCTATCATGGAGGATATGTGATTAGGTTAATTACTTTTCAATATGAGACTTCAAGAGAAACTGATGTTATTTGGAGATAAATGTTAATTTGTACCTTGGAAGACTATGTGATTAAATCCTTCAATATTTGGGTTTCAATCTTAGTTTGGTTTACTTTGAAGAATTTTATGGAAAAATTGTTTATCGAATGGTCTTCGTTGAACATTGGGTTTTGTTGGACAAATTTTGGAGATTAAGAATAGATTTTCTTTTTTATAAAGGATTATTCATTTGTGGATCTTGTTCTAACAATTTTGGTTTCTGTTTTTGTCTAAATACATGGGAAATATATAGTTATTTTTTGTGGGTTAGGTGATTTTATAGAAGTGGATTATAGCGCTCTTAATGTGAAAAAGTCATCCTAAATACTCATCTTTTGGAGAAAGTATGAGTTTGTGTTAGAAATCTGGTAAAAGATGAAAGTCTACAAGACAAGTAAGTATGTTTCCTTATGTTTTAGTTATGCTCATAAATAAATTACTCAATGAAAAGTAACTTAAAAACAAAAATGTCATCTGTTAACTTTTCCTACTGGGGAATCAAATACTGTTTAACCCATCACCAGTTTGTGATTTTCTGGTGGTTAACTTTCTCCTAAAAATGTTTTCTATCACTCTCCCTCAGAACATGACCCTTTGTTTTTTTCCTCCATATCCATGTTTTCATACATGTAATCCTAGTATGGGTTAACTCAGGTGACCTTTTTACTTCTCTTTATTTATTTTAAAGTGATAGTTTTACTGACTCTTGTTCTGATGTGGGATTTTCAATGAAGTTTCCAAGCCCTATTTTAAAATTACGAGAACGCAATTCCCAAAAAGGGGGAAGGATGTAACACCCCAGGTAAATAAAGAATATGACATTTTCATATTTATCCTTATTTGTGAATAAAATGTTAATATTACTTTAAAGGGTACGCTATGCTCGATGGAGTACCCAATACGCAACAACGAGTTTCTTGGGAATCTTACGTTGCACTCTAATAATAAAATAATATTATTTTAAATGGTAGTTAACACCTAGCCTTTGTAATGACGGGAATGAACAGAACTAACTACAAAATGATTATATATGTTTGTCAAATATTTTTACTTTTTACAATAAATTTTAGAGGATGAAAAATGCGAATGAATCCAATTTTAAGCATAAACATTCTAATATTCTTTAAAAGGTTGATTAACCGCCTTTTGATGGAGAATCTCTTTTAAATCCACTTTTTGAAAATTTTATGTGTTATATTTGACAAAATAAAATTCTTCTTTAGAATCGGGATATCAAAATTTACTTTGTGTAAATTTTTGGTATTTTTCCGATAAAGTTCATTTTTTAATGAATAGTGAAAAATGTTGTATTTTAATTCAAAACATCTTTTTAATCTAATTTATTTATATGATTAGATTATCTTTTGAATTGGTTTTAAAGTGAAATTAGAATATATTTTTACCATTTAATCCAATATTGGTCATTATAATTAATTTCACTTTGAAATTGGACTTAAACTAATGTTAATCTTTTAATAGATATTGTTCCTTAAAAACACGCTATTTGTTTTGACAACGGGAATTAATTATTAAATTAATTAATGAAACTTATATGTTTTGAATTTTTTAAAATAGACATCATTTTTGAATTCATAATATCAAATATAGCTTAGGGTTATTTTTTGTTATTTTTCTGAAAAACTTCAATTTTTGATGAATAGTGAAACCACTAAGTGGTAGTTTAAAAACTGATTTTTCGTTTAAATGAAACTTTACCACTTCTGGGATTTGAATTTCAAAAATCCGACATACATGGTTGTCATTAGGATGTAAAATGTGGTTCAATGGGATTAAAATAATTTTTTGGTGAATAGTAACTTTTAAGTTTTAATCGCGATTAGAGGTAATTAGTGTAATTTAAGGTAAAAATAATGTTTTAATAATATGAAATGACCTTGACACATGTCCTAACCTTATTGGATGTGTCATAGCCGACCAAGAAAATCCATGGGTCAACTTAGGGACCCCATGGAGCCACTTTGGTAGGAAAATGACATTAATACCTTTTTATTTAAAGTTAAAATTAAAATGTCACAAACATGTGTTGTTTTACTAAAACAATTTTTACATGGGGTTATAAAAGTCATATTTTTGACTATAAATATTAATTAGAAATCTAAAATTATTTCCTACATCATGATATTTTTTTTATAAATTTTAGACACTAAATAAATTAAATTATTTATGACACCATGACGATGCATCGATTACCTCATTATTTAACGATTTAAATAAAATGAAAAGATAATGTAAAATCTAAGACCCAAACTTGTCAAAAACCTATTGGATGGGTGGATTTAGAACTCTAATCACTTTATCCTTAAAATATTTAAATTTGGGACCTTTAAAAACCGAAACTCATTTTATAATAAAGTAACCTTTTATAACTTTCCAAGAGTGCCACTCCTCTCCTCTTATAAAAGGCCCCCACCTCTACCACCTTACTCACACCTCTCAAGCCTTTGGTTCGGCCAAACCCTGCTCATTTTGTCTCTCCACATCCCTCTCTTACTCCTAGAAGCCTCATTTTGGGCATAATCTTTTCCAAGAAAGCCTTTGATCACAAATCAAAAAGATTTACCCGATTTAATGGTAATGTCTTCCCTAGTGTTCTTTTGTTTTATTTTGCTTCTCCAACCCCCTAAACTCTTTTTATTTATTTCTTTTGTAATAACAACATTATCTTCAATATACTAGGATGTTTTTATGGGGAGTATTCGAGCTACAATAACACACACATCCGTATAATGGTTAAAGAACATACGGTTTCCGTGGATGGTGAATTACTGCCTCACGAAACGATGATTGTTCTATCTTCTCATACCACCTCTCATGGTGGCCATTATGATGGAAATATATTTATTTATGATATATATTATATTTATTTCCTCTCTATGATTCTTTATTTTATATTTAATACATACCTTTATGCTTTGCATGTTGTGCAAATGCAATAATTTCATTTGAGGAAGTGTGGACTACCGCCCCCTCAAGTGATGTGACTCGTTCATGCAATACATGGAATGTATAAAGAATTAAATTGATGAACTTATGTGATCTATATAACATATATATTTTACTTGAATTATAATATATATATATATATATATATATATATATATATATATATCTCATATAGTTTTAATTCCATTAATGTGCCAAAGAAATGAAAGTAGCGTTCATGCGTACGTACGACTTACCGTCTCCATGAACGGTACATTTCATTTCTTATCTCCAAATGTTATGTACTATTATAAGTACATATATATAATGGATATATATGTCATATATTACATCTAAATCATGGATATCATTCTGGAATTATAATATATATATCTCTCTTTTAACTTTAATTCCATTAATATGACAAAAAAAATGAAAGTAGCGTTCATGCGTACGTATGGCCTACCGTCTCCATGAACGGTGCTTTTCATTTTGTATCACCAAATGTTATGGAATAGTATAAAATGAATATTTAATGGATATATATGATATTTTAATCATTAATACTATTCTGGAAATGATTTACTTATAACTACATGGGCAATCATTTTCAAACAAGTTCATTTTTGACTCATGTACCAAACATCGGCAAAAACGTCTGATATGGACTAAAATTATTAAAAAATTATTATAACATTATAATATGTGTTATTAACTGAATAAAAATATTTAAAGGAGGTCCTTAAGTAATTATAAATTGACCAAATTTTATTATTCAGGAGATTAAAGAACGATCGAGTCGTGTCAGACACGAGGTAAGGGATCCGACCTCTCTCTTTCTTTTCAAGTACCCTCTTTTATGTCATTTCATTTATGATCCATGTTATTATGTTGGAGGATGTTATTTTATATTAACCATACTTTAATTTTTATTTTGAAATGATGAGACACCCCTGTTTATCTCTCATCATATCATTTTATGAATTTTTAAGTGGCGCCGTTAGGCTGCCGAATTTTTGTAAGGTATCCTACCCCTCTCTTTCTTTTTAAGTACACTCTTTTATGTCATTCCTTTTAAGCTCATCTTTCTTATGATTGGGATGTTATTTTATATTACTCTTACTGTACTTTTTATGTTCATATGATGAGAGACCCTATTTTCTCTCATCAATCCATTTTGGAAGTTTTGAGTGGCACCGTTAGGCTGCCGAATTTTCATAAGAGATCATGCCTCTCTCTTTCTTTTTAAGTACTCTATTTTATGTAGTTTCTTTTAAGATCCTATTTCTTAGTTGGGGGATGTTATTTTATATTCATATTACTTTACTTTATATGTTCATATGATTAGATACCCTATTTTATTTCATCAATCCATTTTTTTGGAATTTTTAAGTGGTGTCGTTAGGCTGCCGAGTTTTCGTAAGGGGTTTTTCATCTCACTTTTATTCCCGTGAGATTTATGCTACATTTTCCACCATTTCATTTGAGTGGTATATGTACTGCTCGTTATTATACTCTTTGTGTAATATAATTTCTTTTATGAGTATTTACATCAATGTTGTATAGTCCTTCTTTCATGGGGTGTACGTTTCGAATGTTACCCAAATCGGTAAGGGAACCTTTCACCCTCCTCTTCTTTAAAAGAATTCTTTTGTTATGTCTTTTAAATTACATATTATTATGTTGGGATATGTTATTATATATCCTTATTTCTGTAAATTTAATGTACAAGTGATGAGATACCCTTTTTATCTCCCATCCACTCATTTTCTGAATTTTGAAGTGACGCCGTTAGGATGTCGAATTTTTGCAAGGGAACTTCTTAACCCAATTTTGATTCTTTGGGATAAACTTATACTCATTCAATATGTCATTCTATGAATATGTGTGAATAACCTCTAATTGTTTTACACTTAATATCCACTTATATTTGGTGTATTCATTTGTCACACATAATTATGTAATTGATTTATCTTTAATCCAAGGATACCATCTTTGTAAGGGACTTCGTCTCAATCTCCTTTCATTGAGGCATATTTTGTTCTAATACAAGGCTTTATTTTATACGGTGTATAAACCCCTTTGAATTTTAATTTTATACAAAAGGAATGTTTTTATACGAAGCGTTTTACTAAATTACAAAAAGGAATGTTTATTTTAACGTACGTGGTGACAATGACCTTTTCCGCCGCCGCGAGTAT
The DNA here is from genome assembly GCA_963277665.1 of Viscum album. Lineage (NCBI taxonomy): Eukaryota > Viridiplantae > Streptophyta > Magnoliopsida > Santalales > Viscaceae > Viscum > Viscum album. The sequence continues at coordinate 132,369,786 of OY728163.1, forward strand.
TATTTGATCTTTGGCTTCCTCAACAATCCGTTATATTTTTTAAAAGTAAATAAATAACATATAATCTTTTTGGTATTGAAATGGTTTTGATAATGGATTTTTTATGTCAATATATTTAAGTGATATATTGTGCTTGAAATGTGGAAATGTTTTCTTTCCTTTATAATTGTTTTATGTGTTATGATTTTATAATGGTACTTGGACATTTGATGGGTGGTTACGTGATAAACCATATGACGGGTGGTGCCGTGAATACTAGGATGGGTGGTTACATTATAACCTCCAATTCATTGGGTATGGAAGTCGGCCGTATGACTATTCCATTAAGTGATATGTGTGGAAGTCGACCGGATGGTTATTCCACTTAAGTATGTTTATGTACCAAGTTACCTTTATATGTTATGTGTTCTTTATATGGGTTTTATGGTAATATTTTGGTTACAAAATGGTAAGTAATGATCTTTTATTCAATGAAGAGTATTTTCTTCTTCATAAAGGTGAAAAGTATTACTTTGATAAAGTATTCATGCTTTACTTGTTGTTTTGAAAAACTAACAGTTTTCATTCTTTGTGTATCCCTTACTGAGCTTTTTTTTATGCTCATCCCAAGTTTTTTTGAGATGTTTTTCACAGGACATAAAGTTGAATAGGGTCAAAGATGGGATCAAGGAAATGTCAGGCTGTCTAAAACATGGAACTAGACATGTTTCTTTTTAAGAGTTTTTATTTTATGGAAACTTGGTAGAAGTGTCTACTTTGTAATCTTTTGAGACGTAATAGTTATGTCCTAATTCAATAAAACTCTAAACCTGAAAAGATCCTCAATGTGTATTATTCATTTAATTCAATATTAGGTAAGGTTTAAGGTGGGGCCTTATATATATATATGCGTTTTATTTAGTGTATATATAATTTAAATTTATATACATGTTAATATATATATTTATATATTTCAAATTTATATATTTATATTTTTAAAATTTATATATTATAAATTTATATTTATATGTTTTCATGTTTATTTGTTTATATGTTTTAAATTTTTATATTTTAAATTAATATTTCAAACAGCCCGGGATGAAGAATTACAAAGTTACAAAGAAAACACACACAACGCATACATACAAAAAGCCGAGGGAGGCTCAAACTCGTGACCTCCTCGACACCCCATAGGGACACTACCACTGACCACACCCTGGGGGATATTTTAAATTAATATATTTATAAGTTTATATATTTATGTGTTTTCAATTTTTTTCTATATTATTTTAAATTTATATGTTTTTTATTTTTTATTTATATGTTTATATATTTATATGTTCAAATTTATAAAAATATTTTTATATGTATTATATTAATTACTTTATATATATGTGTGTTTTAAATTTATGTTTTTTAAATTTATAAGCTTATATTTATGTTTAATTGTTTATACACTTTAATATATTTATATATTATAATGTAATTTTAGGTATTTAATGGATCGTAATTTGATAAATGCACAAATAACTAGTGGAAAACATGAGAAAGGGGTTAATAATTTCTTAGAATTATCTAAATGAAATATTGAAAACAAAGACATGATTTTTTACATGCATGAAATGTTTGAACATGAGAAAATTAGGGTCCATAAAAATTGTAACATCCCCAATTTTAAGGCCCGAATCATTTTAATCTTTGACCTATATTTTAAAAATATAGTTAATTTATTTAAGGTATGTTAGGGTTTTTCGGGATGCCAGAAGTGAGAAAAACAAGGAAGGTGGATTGAGATGTAGCACTAAGGCTACAGTAGGGCCACTGGCTAGCTGTTGGTGAAGGTAAGTTTTGCTGTAAAGATGAAAATTCCACTGGATAGTTGGTGGGAGTTCTTGTAGCCTAGGTACTTCATTGGTGGAATTTCTAAGCAGACTAGATTCTGTTCATAGCCATCGGTGAGCTAGTGGGATCGGAACGGGTGGGGCGAGGTCGGGGCCTGTATAACTATTTTTTTAAAATTATTTTTTGTTTTTCATCCACTTATCCCTCAAACCTTACTCGATTTTAGAAACCCTAGAGATCTCTTTCTGACGATTTTGGCTTCTTACCTCCTAATTTTTGTCCTTATGAACCGCTGATTGATCTAGTGATCCTCGATTGGAAAGTTTCATATGTTCTAGCCCAATTATCTTCCTTATCTTATGATAAACCTAATATAATTTATTTCATGATCAAATATAAGGGTTCTGGTATGATCAAATGATAGAATTATCAATCATTGATAGAGAAAACAACATGATCCAGAGAATTGACATTTTCTTCTCGATTGGACCCAGGCTATTGATGGTGTCAGATTTTCTCGAATATGTACAATCTAGTCCCATCATTTATATGTATTTTACATATTATATATTGATCATATAGTTCTCATGTGATGGAATGGGGGTGGATATAGAGATCATTGACATGAAACTTGACTTAGGCGGAGAACCTTGAGATCGTAATGTTGTTGTGCTTTAGGTAGGGAGTCCTTACTATATATGGAATATGTAAATTTTGTTTTAATTTTTATATAGTGTGTGTGTATCCCCATGAGACCTATGCTTGATATGATTCACATGAGGTGTGTGTTTAGGATTGTGAGACCTATGTTTGATATGATTCATATATGGATGTGTGATGGTTATGTGATTATTTCTTGAAATGTTATGATTATGAATTTCCTTATTATAGAATTATGTGTTACATGTGTGGATTCTTTATATATATAATTGAGTGGATAGGTTGAGATGTACAAACTAGTCTATCCCTTAGAGGGGGAGTATGAAAGATCTGATGACTTTCCCCAATGTCATGAGACTGGGTTGATATGTGGAGATGGATTTCCCCAGAGCTGTGAGGCTGGGTTGACATGTGGTGTGTGGATTTACACATATCTATGAATTGGGTTGATATGAGTATTCCCCTTAAAGGAATGAGTGGTTATACCTTCAATGGGGATGTGGTAAGTTGATCGGTTGGCTGAGTACATCAGGGAAACATATGACCTTTCCTCCAGCATGGATCTGAAGTTGGTAGAGCCAGTCTTAAAGGACCTAAAATATGTGTGTACATGTTTGATTGATCGTTGTTATTTGTGAATTTATTATTTTCATAAAATACACTTGTGTATATTTCACACTTATATTAAGGACCCCTCGGTGGTGATCTTCTAGGTTTTATATTCACACCCTACACAAGATTCTCAGTGCACGTGTAGATTTCATGATTAAGGATCTAGTTATGGGAAAGGGACCTATAGTAGGCAGTTGATCAGGAGTAGTAGGATAGCCTGAGTTGATGTTGGGAAGACTCCAGGTCTTAGATGTTTTCTTACATGTTACTCATTTGTTTCCCCTGTTTATATACATTGACCCACTACTTGTGGGAATCCTTTATTTGGTTCATATTATATGATTGATATGTCATATTTTTATAAAATGGGATAATACTCTCACCCTTTATGTTTATATCTATTGTATTATTGGTTTCCCTTATTATTATTGATATTCTTGATGTTTCTCCATTTTATTCTCTAATTGGTTTCATATTATTGAGGGCATAGTCTTCCCATGATGAATCTGAGTCCCTCACCGCTACTTAGAAGCCACATACATACCAGGAGGGATGAATAAGGTTATGTGTAAAAACCTAGTTACTAATATAATAAATTATTTTCATGAATTAGATATTCATATTCATTATAAATATATTAATTATTTTTTTTCATCAGAAAGGAAATAGTTTTAACCAAACTCTTTTATTATAAGGTTTTTATTTAAAAACAAAATTTATAAATTTTAGAATTTGAATTATAAAAAATTAATTTCATTTTTTAAATAATCATATCATAATTAAATTAGGATTAAATTTTGGGATTTTTTTGGAAAATTTTAATTTTTCGGTGAATAATTAAAAGTACCCATTTTTGTAAAAAAGTCATTTCTTTTCAATAAATCAAGAAATTTAAAAGTATCATTATGTTTTAATATAATTTAAAGTAAAATAAGTATTATTTATTTATATTTAATCTTATTAATTTCTTTTTAATCTACTTTATATTTTATTTTATTATAAGTTTATTTTTGGGTTTCAAAATGGTTTTTTTTCTGAAAGCTGGTTAAAGTGCATAACATTTATCAATTTTAATTAAATAAGATAATACCTAAAGAACAATGTTTTAAATTAAATTTATATATAATATACCAATAAATATTAATTTTTATTGATATAATGATTATTATTATTCATAGAGTTAATATAAAATCATCTTTTTCTTAAAAAATACACTTCTTGAAAAACTGTTTTTTCATCACATCTACAGGTTTAATTTTAAATTAAATTCTGAAATTTATGTGAATTGATTTTTTTAAAATGAATTAAATATTTTTAATCATCATAATTTATATTATCTAATAAGGTTAAATTAATTTTTTACCATAATTAATAGTGAAAATAATAAAAATTAATTACCACGGTTAAGGTGAAACAAGTTTACCGGGGGGATAAACTAAAAAGATAAGGGTTAAAATTACTTAAAAACTTTTATAATTATATTTTTACCCATATTTATACCTTATAATATCTAATTATTGATAATGGTCCATTTCAGATCCTTGTGTCATGTGAAAAACATGGGTACACATTTTTCTTTTAAAAAATTACAAGTGTACCACTCACCTCACTTATAAAAGGTCACCCCCTATCCTCTCCTATACACACCTTAAAATCCATTTGTATATGCCAATAACTACACAAATATCTTCCTAAATTCACTTACCATGATCTATATCCATTATTTTGTTCATAAATTCATCCTTATAAGGCTTTTGGTGTTAACCAAATTAGGTTGTCTAAAGAAGAGGTATCGTGCTTAACCGATCATTTTTATTTTATTTCTTATTACACATCCTTAAAATATTATTAAATTATTATAATATAATAACACCATTATATCCCATATACTAAAATTTTATTATTCTAATTTCATAACCTAAATCAATCTTCTCTTCCATCAAATGGGGTATGAAATCATCATTCGTGGGTACGACAGATTACTGCCTCCTGAACCGATGTCATTCATTTTCCATCATCAACTATCAAATCTTGTAATAATGATGTATTTAAATCATATATAAATTATATTTTAACATATTTAATTTATCTGAGTTATTATGTCACATATACCGTCTTACTTTCCATTCTGTGGGGGATACGATAACATCCCTCATGTGTACAACAGACTACCACCTTGCGAAGTGATATGATACGTTTTTCACTAACACTTTATATGGAAGGTAATAAGGATAAATTTAATGAATATATGTGATATAAATGAAATAATTATGATATTCATAACATATTTATCATTATAAAAAGATAATATATCATTTTATTTTTTACACTAAAAAATGATAATGTCGTTCATGCGTATGTGTGGACTACCGCCTCCATGAAGTGATGTGTCTCTTTTTTCTTCACTAAATAACATGTATGATATATATAAGTATATTTAAAGAAAAAAATATGGTATTTATGAAATTATGATCATTCTATAAAGATAAAATAATACTTATCTTCCTTCCATAATGATCATTTAAAAATGGAAACGTTACTCTTGCGTACATATGACCTATCGTCTCTATGATTGTAACAAAGTTCATTTTTCATGAACAACATTAATTATTGGTTATAAAAAGTATAATTTATTTATAAATATGATAATTATTTCATTAATATTATTCTATAGATGTTGAAAAATGATCTCTTTGACCATAATCAACCTACCAAAGTCATTTTTTGACATGTAAGCAAAATATCATCAAAACATCCAATGTAAACTTAATTGATTAAGTAATTGTATACAACATGGTAATAATTGAAATAAAATGAATAATAAACTTTAAAAAGGTTCTTAATTCATTAAATAATTAACATAAGTTTATTATTTAGGAATATAAATAACGAATGTGACGAATCGAACTCGAGGTAAGGGACTTGGTCTCAATTTCCTTTCATTGAGGAACATTTTGATGTCATAAACCTATATTATTTATGAGGTGTATATACAGAACATTTGACATGTCATATAATTAATTTATCAATTATCATGATATTTAAATTTTTGTTTAACATTATATTTCATGGATATTACGATTCAAATGTTTCCAAAATGGTAAGGGACTTTTCTTTAAAAAAATATTCTTTTAAATTTTTCCTTAAAACTATCTTTCTATTCCATGTCCATGTATTTAAAATGATTTTATGAATATAATTTTATGGAAATATGAGTTTTAAAAATGGATTTTTTTTTCTTTCCATTTAAAAAAAAATGAATCTTTGTACAGAATATTTGACTTTTTTTACAAAAAATAAAAGAAATGTTCTATTTTAACATGTACGGTGATAGTGACTTTTCTCACCATTTTAAAAATTATTTGAATTTTTTATTAATTAATAATAATTCATGTTTACTTCAATGAAAAACCCTATTTCCCTTTTATTTGAGTATTTTGGTATTGAAAATGGGTTAAAAAGGGGTATTGAAAATGGTTTTTTAAAAGAAATGGGTATTTTGATATCTGAAAGAGTTTTTCATATAGGATTAAAATAGTTTTAAAAGGTTTTATAGTGAAAATGAAATATTTCATGATTTATGATTATGTTATCATTCTTGAGAATTATTTATGATGATGGGTTGTTCCATTATAAACTAAGGATGGGTGTTTACGTTATTTACCAAGGACGGGTGGTTTCGTGATAAAAAAAGGATGAGTGGGTCCATGATATCCCTATAATTCATTGGGTACTCTAGAGATAGAAGTTTACCATATTAGTTATTCCATTTGTAAGAGTGATATAAATGATGATTTCCCACGTTACCTCTATTATGTATATATCCTTTATATGGGTTTTAAATGATTTATTTGAGAAAAAATGTGTGCAATTTCATGTGAAAATTATTTATTTAATTTCACTCAAAGAACTTTTAGATAAAGGTGAAGATTTTATTGGTTTTCATTTTTTCATTGGACTAACGAAATTATTCTTTTTTTATGTTCCTTACAAATATTTTGGTTCTCATACCATGTTTTAAAATGTTTTTCATAGGGTTTAAGTATGGGTAAGGGAATGGATGAGGTCTATTTGAAAGTCCTGAAGATTTGTCATGAAAAGAAATCATGTTTTATTTTTAAAATTTTTATATTATAGGAAAAATGGATACTAATCAGAAGTGTCCAATTTATGTATATATGGTTTTGTAATGTCTGAGTTATAATGTAATTATCTAAAACTCTAAACTTGAAAAGATCCTCAAATGTAAGATAATGAATTCTTGACTTAAAACTCAATATTATTTAATGTTTAAGGTTGGGTGAATATAATTGGTATTATAGGTTGGTTTAGATAACTCTATAGTTTAAAAATAATGATAATAACATGAAATTGAAATATTTTACCTTATGGTTATGTTGAAATGATATAGAATTTAAAGATTACAATGTTTCTTCATCTAAACTATGTCTTTTAAAATGGTTTTCCATAGAGAAAATGAGGAAACTGTAGCAGTATGACACTAAGAGGATAATATCATTCCCAATTAGCATCTAGAGATGGTTGGAATTGGAACTGACCAATTTTTTTATATGATGGATTAGTATTTTCAAGTTATAAATGGTGGTGGTATCCATGCTAGAGAGAAACCTGATCTACCATGAAGGAAAATTTCTATAGTGGATCATTTCATGAGATAACATCCCCCATCATTCAATAGATCCTATAACCCTATGGTATCCAAAGTATATATCAATACCGTAGAGAAGATATTTGAAGTCATGGGATGTGCACAAAATCAAAAGGTAACTCTTTCCATTTATCATTTTGAAGGTGAAGCTGATTGTTGGTGGTCTCTAGTTAAGAATACCAGAGAGAAAGATGATATTATTTCCATGTAATGGGAAAAATTTAAGAATCATTTTCTTTAGAAATATTTCCTCAAGGTTATTTGGTTAAGGAAGGAGAAATCATTTATGGAATTGAGGAAAAAAGATGAATATTTTTTTGGCCACGTATGAAGAAAATTTTACAAGATTGGTTAGGTATATGCCATATTTTTTTGGGACGTTAATAGTAAAATTAATAGATTTTACTCAAGTTTAAAACTAATTTTATAAAGAGCTTTAGTTTCAAAAGAATTTAAAATATATTGGAATTTTTTTATTTTACTAAGAAAATGGAGATTAAGTTTTCTAATACTTATGTGCCTCAAGATGACAAGGGTAAGAAAAGGTTCGGATAGAAGGCAATGGGGAAGCATCCATCAAATAAATATAGAGGTGATAAAACCAAGTTCCCTTTTTATTAGAAGTGTGGTAAAAATAATCCTAGATAATATCTTATGAAGTATGGGAAGTGATTCCTATGTGGTAAGTTTGGATATATAGATCGTGACAATAAGGAAAATGAGAAAAAAAAAATAATGAAAATCTGATGGTAAAATGATTTTGTTGCAATGAGTTTTGGAATTATGCTAATGTGTGTATGAAGTTAGTAACTCAGACTGGGAATCATCAAGACCAAAATATGAAATGTGTGGAAAAATATTTTTCTACTACTATAGTTGATGTTGGTCCATCAAGTGAAGTGGTGAAAGGTATGTTACTTATTTATTAGAATTATACCATTACCCTATTTGACTCTGGATCTTCGTATTCTTTAATTTCTAATAAATTTGTAATTAAATTGGGAATATCACCTCATGAAAGTAAGATGAAACTTTTGGTGAAAACTTAGGGTGGAGGTATTAAAGAAACCATGATTTATATAAATCTTCCTATTATTATTAGTGGGATGGTATTTCCTATAAATCATGTTGAACTGACCATAGTAGAGTTTAATATCATTCTTAGTATGGATTGGATTTTAGTTTATCATTATAAGATAGATTTTAGAGCTAATCAAGTTTTATTAAATAATTTCATACCTTTTATAACATACCAATAAGCTGAGAAATTGATTAAATATGGAAATAAAATTTACCTAGCTCATATTTTTGGAAAGAAATAAACTATTCAGATTAGTGATGTCCTAGTATTAAATGAATTTATGGATGTATTTCCTGATGATTTTCCTAGTGTTATATGTTTTAGGGAGGTTGAATTTACTATTGACTTACTTCATGATGCTAAGCCTATTTCCAAACCCCTTTATTGAATGGATCTCATGGAACTTTTATAATTGAAAAATAAATTGTATGATTTTCTAGATAAATGTTTCATCCACCCTAGCACTTCACCATAGGGTGATCTATTTTAAAAAAAAGAAATATAGTTTTATGAGACTTTTTATTGACTATAGAGCTTTAAATAACATCACTATTAAGAACAATATCCTTTTCCTCATATTTATTATTTTTTCGATTAACTCTAGGGAGACCATTAATTTTTGAAGGTTGATATTAGGTTAGTGTTCCATTAGTTGCAATTGAAGGTAGCAAATATTTTGAATATTGTATTTCAAACTAGATACATGCATTATGAGTTTGTAGTTATACCCTTTGGGTTATTTAATGAACCTACTATATTTATGGACCTTATGAATAGATATTTCCATTAAATCTTAGATAAGTTTATGATTGTGTTTATTGATGAATTTTTGGTATATTGTAAAAGTCTATAGGAATGAAAGGAACCTAAGGATTGTTTTGAAAAACTTAAAAGAAAAAAACAGTATGGAAAATTTAGTAGGTGTAAATTTTAGTTGATTTTTTTCCTTGGTCATATTGTTTATAAAGATGGAATAATTGTTGAAATCTAGTAAAACAAAAGTTTTTTAACATTTAACAAGACCCAAAAATATCATATATATTTATTGTTTTCTTAAATTACCAGGTTACTAACAGTGGTTTGTTGAAAAAATTTCTCAATTGTATATCCCACTAACAAGGTTAACTTGAAAAGGAGTTTAATTCATATATAAAAAATAATGTGATAATTTTTTTAGGAACTAAAAATAAGAATGGTTAATGCTTCAATTTTGGACTTGCCTTCCATAAATAGAGAATTTCTCATCTACAACGATCTTTCATTTAAGGAAATTGGTTTTATCCTAATGAAAAATGATCAGGTAATTGCTTATGATTCACATAAATTGAAACCCCATGAATTAAATTACCTTACACATGATCTGAAATTAGATTATGTGGTTTTTTACTTTAAAATTTTAGAGGTATTATTTTTATATAGTAAAGTGTTAAATATATATTGATCAAAAAAGTTTTAAGTATATATTCAATAAAAAAAATTGAACATGAGATAGAGAAGATGGATGAAATTGATCAAGTATTATGATTACATGATTCATTACCATCTTGGAAAATTGAAAAAAGTGGATGGTGATTTGAGTCATAATAACCATGTTATGTTTGGAAAATGACAATTTGGTTAATGATTTGATGAATTTGGGTCTAGAAGTTATGGATGCAAGGGAATCCTTTATTTTGTTTTAGGTTTCAGTGCATCCAACTTTGTTAGAAAGAATTAAGAAAGATCTGAAGGAGGATCATGATTTGAAGGAAAAGGTAGAATCCATTAATAAGGGTAAGCTTCATGATTTTAATATTGATGAAGAAGGAATTTTATGATTTGGAAAAATATTATGTGTACCTTGTGATTCCCAGTTAAAGAAAGAGTTGTTGAGTAAAGCTCACAGTTCTCCATTTTCCATTCATCCGAGAAGCACTAATATGTATAGAGATATTTGGGAGTATTACTAGTGGGATGGTATGAAAATAGATATTACTAACTTTACCAAAGGTAATGGTTCAACCTTTTCTAGTTCCGGAGTGGAAATGAGAAAATATATCAATTGATTCCGTGGTAGTATTACCAAAGACTTCATGAGGTAACAATGCGGTTTAGGTTATTATTGATCGATTAACTAAATATTTACATTTACTTCCCATTTGAGATGATATGTATTTAGATTATCTTTCTCCACTGTATGTAAATTAGATAGTCATGTTACATGGAGTTACTCTCTCTATTGTATCAGACTAGGATCCCATATTCATATCTAATTTTTGGAAAGGACTTAAAAAGTCATTGGGTACTGAATTAAATTTCAATAAATCTTTTTTATTCTCAAAACGATGGTCAGTTTGAGTAGAAGATTCAGACCATGGAATATATGTTTCATTCTTATTCAATGGATTACTGGGGAATTTTTGATCAATATATTTCTTTAGTTTATTTTTCTTATAACAATAATTTTCATTCCAATATACATATGGAACCTTTTGAGTAATTATATGGAAATAAGTGTTGAATGCCATATTTTTAAGATGAATTAATATAAAGGAAGTTTATAGGACTAGAGTTGGTATAATAAATGTATGATAAGGTGTAGTTGATTCAGCATCATATGTGGAAAACTCAGGCAGAAAATTTATGTGGATAACTGGAGGAAAGATATTTCTTTCATGGTAGGTGATCGTGTTTTTTTTAAAGTATCTCCATGGAAAAGTGTTATGTGTTTTATTAAAAAGGGGAATCTAAGTCTGCATTTCACTGGACCATATGAAATCCTAGATAAATTTGGATCAGTTGCCTACGGAGTGTCCTTGACCCTGAGTTTTTCCCAGGCACACATTATATTTTATGTTTCAATGTTAAGGAAATATGTCCTAGATTCATCTCATGTTTTGAGCCCTAAAGTAGTTTAGTTAAAAGAGAATAATTATTATGAGGAACAACCACTTTAGATTATTTACTATATAGATCAGTTTTTTTAGAATATATTGATTCACCTGGTCAAGGTTTTATGAAAAAACTATATGGTTTAAGAGGCAACATGGGAATATGAAAATGCTATGAGAGAAAGATATCCCCACTTGTTTAATAAGTGAATAAAATTGTGAGGGTGTAATTTATAAAAGGGGGAATAATGTAATAGCCCATAAATGATAGAATAAATCATTTTCATGAATTATATAGTTATATCCATTATGAAAATATTAATTAATTTTTACATCAAAAAGGAAATAGTTTTAACTAAACTCTTTTATTACAAGGTTTTTATTTAAAAATTAATTTAAAAATTTTAGAATTTTAATTATACAAAAAGAATTTAATTTTTTAATTCATCATATCAAAATTAACTTAGGATGAAATTTTATGATTTTTTTATTTTTATTTTTTGGTGAATAGTGAAAATACTAATTTTTGTAAAAAAAGTCATTTATTTTCAATAAATTAAGTAATTTAAAAGTAACATTATGTTATTAATATAATTTAAAGAAAAATAAGTATTATTTAGTTATTTTTAATCCAATTAATTAATTTTAAATTAACTTTATATTGGATTTTAGTATATTTTTTTGGGTTTTAAAATGGGGTTTTTTGAAAAATGTTTTAAAGTGCATAATGTTTCTCCATTTTAATTAATTAATATAATCCCTAAAGTTGAATGTTTTAAATTAATTTTATATATTATGTATCAATAAATATTAATTGGTATTCATACAATTATTATTATTAGTCATAGAGCCAATATAAAATCATCTTTTTCTTGAAAAATACACTTCTTGAAAAACCGTTTTTTCAGTGTGTATGCAAGTTTAATTTTAAATTAAAATTTTAAAATTTTGTGAATTGAATTTAGTAAAATGTATTAAATATTTTTAATCATAATAATTTATATTATCTAATAAATTTAAATTAATTTTTTATCATAATGAATAGTGAAAATAATAAAAATTAATTATTGCGGTTATGGTGAAAATGGGTTTACCGGGGGTTAAAATAAAAAGATAAGGGTTAAAATGACCTAAACAATGTCTAAAATATATTATATGAAAATATTTAGAACTTATAATATCTAATTCTATATAATGTTCTATTTTTTATCCTTGTGGCGTGTGAAAAATGTGGGTATACCGTTTTCTTTTAAAAAATTACAACTATGCCACTCACCTCACTTATAAAAGTACACCCCTATCCTCTCCTCTACACACCTTAAAAGCACTTTGTATTAGTAAATAAATTCCCAAATATCTTAATAAGTTCCATAAAAACAACCTAGATCCATTATTTTGATCATAAAACCATCCTAATAAGGCTTTTGGTTCTAACTTAAAGAGGTTGCCTGAAGAAGAGGTATTATGTTTGACTGAGCATTTTTATTTTATTTATTCTTCCACCCTCTTAAAATATTATTCAATTATTATAATTTAATAAAAATAGTATCTACAATATAATAATATGTTATTATGTTAATGTAATAACCTAAAGACATCTCCCTTTCAATCAAATGGGATATAAAATCACCATTCATTTGTACGGTGGACTACCGTCTCATGAATTAACGTCATTCATTTTCCACCATCAACTCTCACTGATTGTCATAATGATGTATTTAAATTATATATATATATATATTATATTTTTAACATATTTATACTTATGGAGTTATTATATCACATATACCTTCTTACTTTCCATTCCATGGAGGATATGATAACGTCGCTCGTGTGTGCGACAGACTACCGCTTCACGAAGCGATGTGATTCATTTTTCACTAACGCTTTAAATAGAAGATAATAAGGATAAATTTAATTAATATATGTTATATAAATGATATAATAATGATAATAATGACATATTTATAATTATGAAAAGATAATATATCATTTTCTTTCTTACACTAAAAAATGATAACGTCGTTCGTGCGTACATGTGGACTACCACCTCCACGAAGTGATGTGACTTTTTTTCATCACTAAATAACATGGATGATATAAATAATTATATTTAAATAAATAATATGGTATTTATTATATTATTATCATTCTGTAAATATAAAATAATACATACCTTCCTTCCATAATGATCATTGAAAAATAGAAATGTTACTCATGCACACGTATGAACTAATGTCTCCATGATCGTAACATATTTCATTTTTTATAACCATAATTCATGTATATATATGATAATTATTTCATGATTATTATTCTTTAGTTTTTTAAAAATGAACTCTTTGACCATAATCAACCCACCGAAGTCATTTTCTGACATATATGTCAAATATCATCAAAACATTTGATGTAAAATTAATTGATTAAGTAATTGTATATAACATGATAATAAGTGAAATAAAAGTAATAATAAACTTTAAAAAGGTACTTAATAAAGTAAATAATTTCCATAAGTTTATTATTTAGGAATATAAATAATGAACATGACAAATTAAACTTGTGGTAAGGGACTTCGTCTCAATTTCATTTCATTGAGGCATATTTTGATTTCATCCACCTATATTATTTATGAAGTGTATATACAACCCCTATGAAATGTTATATTATGAATTTATCTATTATGATGATATTTAAAATTTTATTTAATGTTATTCTTTCATGGGTCTTATGATTCAAATGTTTCCAAAATGGTAAGGGATTATTCTTTAAAAAACCCTCTTACATTTTTCCTTAAAACTCTATTTCTCTTCCATGTCAATGTATTTAAAATGAATTTATGAATGTAATTATATGTACATAAGAGTTTTATAAATGAACCTTTTGTATTTATTTAATTTTTTTCTTAATAAAAATGAATCTTTTTACTAAATTTTTGACTTTATTTACAAATGAGAAAAGGAATGTTCTATTTTAACATGTATGGTGATAATGGATTTTCCCATCATCATAACCATTATTTGATGTTTAGCTTAATTTATAAGATTTCATGATTTATTCAAATAAAAACCACATTTTACTTTTCTTTGAGTATTTTATTATTGAAAATGGGTTTACAAAAATGGGTATTTTAGTAATGAAAATGGGTTTTTAAAAGAAATGGGTATTTTGATATCTAAAAGAGTTTTTAATATGGTATTAAAAGAGTTTTTAAAGGGTTTTATGATAAAAATGAAATATTTCATAATTTATGATTATGTTATGGTTCTTGGGCATTTTTTATGATCATGGGTGGTTCTGTTATAAACCAAGGATGGGTGGTTATGTTATTAACCATGGAAAGGTGGTTCCGTGATAAAATAAGGATAATTGGGTCTATTATATCCCTACAATGCATTAGGTACTCTATAGATGGAATTTTACCATATCAACTATTCCATTTGTAAGAGTGACATGAATGATGATGTCCCAAGTTATCTACATTATTTATATGCACTTGCTATAGGTTTTAAATGATTTCTTTTAGAAAAAAGTTTGTGTGATTTCATGTGAAAATGATTTTTTTCATTTCACTAAAAGAAATTTGAGATAAAGGTAAACATTTTATGGGTTTTCAAATTTTTTACTGGACTAACAAACTTCTTATTTTTTATGTACCTTACTAAGATTTTGGTTATAATACCATGTTTTAAATTTTTTTTCATAGGTTTTAAGAATGGGAAAGGGAAATAAAGAGGTCAAGATGAAAGTTATGAATATTTTTTATGAAAAGAAATCCTATTTTATTTTTAAAAGTTTTATATTATGGGGAAAATGAATACTGATAAGAAGTTTCCAATTTGTATATATATAGTTTTTTAATGTATGAGTAATGATCTAATTCTATAAAAATCTAAACCTGAAAATATCCTTAAATTTAAGAGAATGAATTATTGACTTAAAACTTAAGATTATGTAATGTTTAAGGCTAGTCCTTATATTATATAGAAATATAGCATGTTCCTGATGATTCGAGTTGAGGTGTTATAGAAATAAAATACTATATAATTTAATATTATTTTAATTATATTTATAAACACTAGATATTACATGGTGAGATAAAAAAGAAGTCAATATCTAACATTGATGAAGATGTTCAGTATGAGACATAGTATTGTCTTAATGAATCAACTGATGATGTATACATTGGAACCATTAAAAAAACAGTGTTGAATGATATTATAGAGAATATAAAAAACCACTGTTCTTAGGATGTGATAAACTTACAATGTTATAAATAGTGTTGAGATTGGTTAACTTGAAAGAAAGAAATGGTTGGAGCAATAAATTTTTCACTAAATTTATTGAACTTTTGAAATAGTTATTTCGAGAAGGAAATGGAATTTTAAGTTCCAGTTATGATGAAAAAAATATTATGTTTAATGGGACTACGGTATAAGAAAATACATGCTTTCCTCAATGACTATTTTCTGTATATGAAGGAATGTGAAATTTTATCAGAATATCATAAATATGAGGCATCATGATATAAAACGGATGAGAGACCCAACCGTGATTCATTCTCAAGGATACAAATTAAAACTCCCACAAAGTAAATATGTAATCTTCTAATAATTTCTCATTTAAAGCATTTATTTACAAATTCAAATGATTCATATTGACTGAGATGACATATAAATGAGTGAATCTCTAATGGAAACCTACTTTACCCTACTGATTCACTACAATGGAAGATATTTGATCAATAGTTTTTTGATTTTGGAAATGAATCTAGAAAACATAGAATGGGATTGTACACAAATGGAATGAATCCATATTGTAGATTTATTTTCCAGTATAGTTCATATCCCATTATGTTGGTAGTTTACCACATATACCCATAAATATGTATGAAGAAAAAATATATTATGATGAGATTAATCATTTCTAGACCAAAACATCCTATAAATGATTTTGATATTTATCTATCACTATTGATTACTGATTTGAAATTTCTATGGGAGGTAGGTGTTAAATTTTTTGATGCATACAAGAAAGAGTATTGTCTTTTATATACTATGGTAATGTTCACTATAAATGAATTTCTTAATATAGAAAATTGTCTAGATAAAGTATTAAGGGACATAAATATTTTACAATTTTTGAAGAAGGGACTTTATATCATCAATTATAGAATGGTATAAAGATAATGTACATGTTTCATCAAATATTATTTCGAATGAATCACCTTTATAGAATATTTTAAAAAAATTAACAGTTTAAAATAGTATAATTTTCACCCACAATATTTTACAACTGAATATTATCACAACAAGCTGAAAAAATCAATTCTATATTTAGGAAGATAGAAAGTTTGGGTTGTCAGAAAAATACATGGAAAAAATTGTTTATCTTATTTGATCTTCCTTATTAGATATTTTTCGAAGGTAAAATATACATCAATGTTATGCATATTGAGAATAAAATAAGTGAAATTTTTATTGGAACTTTTTTAGATGTAAAAGGAAATCCAAAAATAGATTTCATGAAATATTAGACTTAATATATATGAGAATACATTTGGAGTTAACTCTCACTGTGAAAGGAAAAAGAAAATATTTACCTCCATCTTTTCACATGTTAAGAAAGAATAAAAATATGAATTTTTGTTAAGGTATTCATGGTATGAAATCACCCAGTAGGTACTATTCAAATATGAAAAATTTGGTGTCATTAAATAATTTGAAGTGAATAGCGATGAAATATCATGGATTTCATGTATTGATGCAATAACTACTACCAGTTATACTATTTAGAATATTTATGATTCCTTCTAGAAAGTATATCATTAGGTTGTTCTACTTTTTCAATTCCATTTGCAGTAAATTCATGGATCCAAATTTTTTAAATGTGTTGGAGAATGAATCTATCCTAACACATTGTCAATTAGAGATGTATTTTCCACTATTATTTTTTGATATAGTGGTTTATATGGTGATTCATTTGGTGTGAGAGATAATAAAATACGGGCCTTTATATTTATGTTAGATATATCCTTTTGAATGATATATGAAAATTATGAAGGGATATGTTACAAATTTATATTAACCAGAGGCCTTTATTATTCAAAAATATATATTAGAAGAGGTGGTTGATTTCTATACTAACTACTTGTATGGAATGGACCATTTTGGTCTCCCTATTTCTTGAGATCTAGTAGTCAATAGTAAAAGTAAGGGGATCTATGGATTAAAAACAAATTTTATTACACATGATGTAGTGATTCAGACACATTTATGAATTTTGAACAGCACATGTGATGTTTAGCCATATATATCTTTACATATTGATGGATTGAATATAAGATATCTGAAAAGAAATGAAAAGTTGTTGATGAATGAGCATAAAAATACATTTTCTTTATGGTTTAAAAATAAAGTCAATAATGATCCATCTGCATCATAGACCTTGAAATGGTTAGATTGGTGACAATGTTCTAATGTTATAACATGGTTTGGTTTTTTCATAAATGGTTACACATTTTACACAAAAAATCTGGATAATAAGAGTACCGTTCAAAATAGTGGAGTAATGATTGTCATTGAAGTAATTTATCTTTTAATTGAAAAAGATAAAAACCAAATTTCTACATCAATAACATATTTTGGAGTTGTTGAGGATAAATGGAAATTGATTATACTAAATTCTAAGTTCCATTGTTTAAGTGTGTAACGAATCGGCCTGAGGCTGCCATCCCAACTAGAACCTGAACCAACTCGCCACTAACCTAAAGGGAATTCCCAATCCACATGGGAAGAAAACTAGTGCTTGAGTATCAAGAATTAAATTTTAGAATAATTTCACCCTCATTTACAATATAAAATAAACCAATAATGGAAATAGATAAAACATCCAACTAAATATGGAATAATAAAATATCCATACAAGAATAAACATACAACCAAAATAAATACAAATAGGAAGAAGAAAACATAACATATTAATCCAAAAAGTCCAATACAAAATCCCAAAATAAAATAAAAGGGATACGTAACCCAGAAAACTCCAACTATACCACAAATGACCCCACCGATCACTCATCACATCCCACTCACCCATCTGTAGATGAAATCAAACCAAAGGATCGAAGAAGAGATGGGTACAGGTAACCTATAAAAGATATATATAGGCGTGAGATAAATATCCCAATAGGTTACCACCCATTGAATCTATGGAAATTCTTTTAGTAATATAGTTTATAAAACATAAGGTGAAAACATGTTTTTCACATTCTTTATAAAACAAGTGCAGAAACATGCAACTTAGAAATTTACACACAATCAACCTATTTAATAAAACAAATCAAGGATGGTTAAACATTTTAATAATGTAATTAAACTAAGTAATTGGGCCTTTAAAACTATAAAAACAAACCAAACCACCTTTTATCACTCTTTCTAAAATTTTCATGAAAACTCATTTTTCATAAACAATATCAAGGGAAACTATTTATGAAAACTTGTTTAAGAAATGTGAAAACCATTTTATTTTTTTAAAAAATAATCATTTTTAACAAATCCTGTTTGAATGTAAAAAAATGAACTCAAAGTTTTACATAAATCACACATAAGAACCTAATTATCAAGGAAACACAGTCTGAGAAATAACTAAACAATGGTTCTAATAATAAATGAACTAGGTAAATACAATCAATTCATAAACTAAAATCCCCTAAAGTGTCCTAAAAAGGACTTAACATCACTAACATCGTCCCTAGGATCTTTTAATAAAGACCAAAACTTAAGATAAGGAACCTAGGATGAAACTATTGAAGCTATTTGTGTCCCTGGTAATCCAGTCAAATTATCAAGAAACAAATGGTTTATAAGGTCCTTCACTACATGGGCCACAAAAAGGTTATTATCTAAACAACCCACTATCCTCTCAGCCTAACTAATGAGGTATAGTGTGGGAAACACTCCTAATTAATCCAATTTCTATATAATAGGTATTGTTCTCATATAATCTACCCACTATCTACTTAGGACTCCCATTAAAAATCAAATGAAGGTGAGAAAAAATAAACCATCACATATATCAGATATAAAACATTTGAAATATCTCACGAATAACCTCCTACAACCCATAAAGAGATATTCCCAAACACATCTATGCATAATCATCACATGAAGATATATAAATATAAGACAACCCCTCATGAGATCAAAAACCACTATTGTAATACCCCACCCTTCTAGAGGTATATAACCATTTAAATTTTAGCCAAACCCCTTTAACCTCTTTGGTTGGATGTGTATCAAGGTTTTTGAGGCGGTATTGGGAGAGTTTGGGAGGTCTTAGAGGAGGTGGTGGACTATACAATGCTAATGTAGTTCCACCAGCTAACCGGTGGAAACCTAGTAGCCTTGTATGGGAATTGGGTTCATCAAATATCAATTGGTCCATCAGATAGTTAGTGGCCTCCTAGGATATTTTTTTTAAAAAGGGACATTTTGGTACTTTATCCCCTTTCCTCTTTAAACCCCACACAGGGTTTTCCTTATTTTTTGGTCCAGTAGCAGCCTCATACGTACCCCTCTCCCTCTCCTTGGGCCTTGAAGGATCTCCATTGATCCTTGGTTATTTTGATTGTTGTCACTTATTATCAAGAGCTTAATGTGAGTCAATTATTCCCATTTCTCCCTTTATTCATTTATTTCAGTGACTAGTGATCTCTCACCCTTTTATTCTAATATGCTCTATTTTGAGGTATTTTTTCAAGTTTCTCATTTTCCCTCGATTTAGACCAGAATGATAACCAATATAGGATGAGTGTACCTTTCTAATCATGAGGTGGGTGGTTCCTAGATTTAACCCATAATCATATCATATTTTACTAATACATGTATAGTGCATCATGCCAGTATTTTTATACGATAACATAACTTAAAATAAATGATTTAATTTTTCATTATTTTAGTTAAATAACCTTATTTAAATGTGATGAACCCAAGAAATAGGGTTATTCCAAAGGAATGACTCTTTTATAGAAAATGACCATGATTATAGTAATTATGAATTCATATGGCCACTTGAAACAAGAAATGAGATTGGGGAATCTCATTAGTTGTATGAATCGATAAATTATGTTTTAAATGGTTAAAAAGGAAATAATGTTTAGATCAATTATTGGGAAATGGAATTTCATAATCATAGATGATCGAAAATGTAACTTCAAGGATTTTTTGAGTTCTTATAAAATGAAAAGTGTGACTATGGTATGATCTTGTCTATCATATTGTTGTTTGAAAAAAGATTTTTATACACGTTTAGTAGGTATTTTTTCATGTTGTGAAATTGTTTTTTCCTTATAAAAAGGAATAGGAAAAACATGTTTTATAAAGTGGAAATGAACCTCATGGTGTGGTTTTTTTAAGAAATTAAAGTGGCCCTTGAAAAGTATTTTTTTGAAAAATATTATTTTACTGTAAACTTTAATTGATGCCTTATTACCTGGTAAATCATTTTGCATGAATTGGAAAATGGTGATGAATTTATAAGCATGAGTTGGATGGTAAATTTTTCAAACCATGGTATAAAAATTTGATTCCGTTTGAGGTGATGTCGAGTTACTAAATGAAAATTACCACATAAGCAGTCTTTTGATACTAAATAAAACACATTTGGGTGTTTTTGATACCCTAAATAAAATATCCTTGAGTGTGGTTGTGAAATATCACATTATGGGAGGTAATAAAAACACCTTACAAGGTGTACATGAAAACAAACAATACGGGTGGTCATAAAAACTACCTATAGGGAGGTTGGGAAAACTCACTTTGGGAAAGTCGTGATACTATGATTAACACGACCCATGAAACCTATTCAGATACACCCTAACATTGGACAAAGAAGGTATAGTCGATTGGGGTTATAGAACTAAGGATCAATGGTGGTATATAATAATACCAGGTTTCACCATATATCCTGGGCATCGATGGTTATTTACTACCTTTTGAATTAAGTTGTTAAACTATTTAAATTGTTTAATTATATCACTTATTGTTGCACTTTATTATAGATTGGTTTATTTAGGGACATTGGTGGTGGTGGTCTAATGACTTGTACTCACACCCCGACCAGGCGACCATCGCACTTGGGTACCTGAGAAAACATCACTATTTGGTTATAGGTATAGGTTTAGGGAAAATTCCCGATTCATGATGATTTTCTTATAATTCTAGAATGGAGTATGCGTGATGGTACTAGGCCTGAATCAGGATCAATTTGGGATGATTTGTAGATTTAGTTTATTTTTTTCCTTTTTTATCCAATTTATATGATCCACCCATGAGGGATCCATTGTGACATGTATGAAATACCGATTATTATATCATTTTTATATTGTAGTTATTTTTGGAACTTGCCTTGTCTTGTCTGTGATGTTTGTCTAACCTAGTTTATAGGATTGTTTATTATTTTTTATATTGTTGACACTCTGATGAAAGGGTATAGTCTCCCCAATATTTTCTCATAGACCCTTTTCTCTAGTCTACAACCTTTGGAATATTCTTGTGGTTACATAGTGTATCAGATTGGGTAACTGGTAGAATGGATTCCCGACTGGGACATTATAAAGTGGTATTAGAGAATCCTTTTATTTTATTTTACTATTTGAGAAATGTATATAGGAGATAGGATGTTGGTAAAATATGGTATGAAACTTGTGCCTGGGAATGGACACCCCATATATGAGGGAATTCCATGTTTCCAGGGATGATATTATTGTTCATTCCTTTTACTTTTAATTTTGAATATTTTTACCTCGATTGACAGACATGATTATGGGTTTTAATATTTATGGGATTTTTCACTCTTTTCATGTGAATACATGAATCATATCAGGAACATGTGATTATCATGTCATTTTTGTGATTGATTGTGGTTTTTTACTCTAATTATGACATGGGTTGGTTATTTAAAGTCTCTAGAACCATTTATACAATTCTCTCTTATATGAGTGTATGGTGGAATCTTACTTAACATATTATTTAAAAGGATAAAGATATGTTATGGGATTAATTTACTATATTATTATGAGGTGTCATCTAAATAAAATTCCAATCATAACTTATAGATTATTTTCCTTTATAACTTATAATTGACATTTTATTTAACTAATACCTTATAATGAAAATTTTAGGTAATGTAAAATGGAAAAGTGTACAGTTTTGAATTATATATATATATATGATACAGAAATAGTAGGTAATTGGTGATTTACCCTATATAAGGGTATTCAAGACTATTTAGAGTTCCCAAGTTACGATACCCCTATGACATGAGATATAATGAATAGTGGGGCTTGGGCCTATTAACACTTTTTATAAAGTGTAAAGTTAAAATTTATTAATAAAATATGTGATCTAATATAGAAAATTATTTTCCTAGCCTATCCATGATAACCAGGGAATGTTTCTATTGTTATATCCCTTGTAGGATAGTGTTTTGGGGATGTGATGTCGTTATAGACCCAAGAACCATGGGTGTTATGAATTCTAGATGCCATGGGATTTATGAGAAGGTAATAAGGGTGTTACCTATGATTTTTATCCTTTATACGTTGTGAGGTATATGGGATATGGACTATGAGCTAGGTGTGAGGACCTAGTGGACCCTTTGGCATGACCTAGGATTTAGAGAGTCATTGCTTGGTGATATATGAGGGTAACACATGAGATGGTTTGGGCCAAACTTATGAGTGCCTTTAGACATAATAATCATGGGTAGATACTTCGACTTATGACATAAAGTCATGTGAGGTGAAACCAATTCTATGGTTTAATAATGTTGGATGCCTTGGGTTTCTTGAGGAAGATCACCTTGTGTACTAGTTCTCTTGATTTTGAGATTGTATTTTGAAGGGAAGTATCATTTGGATGTCTAGACCTACTGATATCTGGTGTGGTTTTTGATGGGATGGTCAATGGTAATCCTAGATGGTCATATCTAGTATTAATAAAATCTAACCAAACACTCTATTTTGGGACCGAATCATGGGAGGTGCTCAAGGATATATGGTTTTAGTCATGTTAGATGCCTCGGTAATGTTAGTATAGGTGGGGAGGGTCTTATGTTATGAGTTGGATTGGGCATGAGATTCCTTGCATATATGGACACCCTTAGAGGTGTTTTGAGAAATTTTAGGAAAGGGATGCATCATGTTTTGAGAAAAGAAGCACTAAGAGTGATGAGGAAATGCCTTGATCCTATTGGTTTAGATACACCTTAAAGAGAGTGGTGGGACCATGGGAAGGTGATATGATACTGGAGAGACACCGGTTAGAGGTTGAATGTGTGGTTAAAATTATTGTCATTTTGTTGGGCCTATGTATCAGACGACACAAGAGAGTATGCCTACTAGGTCTAGACTGGATCGAGTAGACCATGTTGGTCACACACGAAGCCTGATGAGTTTGGATCAGTGAGTGGTCGTGTGGGAGACACAAACTAATGAAAATTGACAAAACACTTATAGTAAGACCATCCTAAAGATTCCAAATGCGAATCTAAATTGTATTTGAGGCTTGGGATGATGTCATGGAAGGATGCAATGTGACGACTTAACTGATCCTAATTGAACCTCAATAGAAGCATCAGAGGCTGACGTGACAGATACATGAGCATGGATTAGGAGGATGGAGACATATGTGGTTCAGATGAGACTCATTTGGTTTGGCACTCTATGTGTGGTATAAGGTGAGCCAGATAGTGGGGAGTGATCTATCAGTTGTTTAAGGGTTTGAAACTTGTTATTTATGAGAGTTTCAGAAAAAATCATGGGTTATGTTTCCATGGGTCAAGGAAGGGTAGTAATTAATGTTTTGTATTGGTGATTTGGTTTGAGTGGGATGTCCATGGCAATCCTTGTATTTGGTAGTGAATAGAGTGTGGGTCTTGATGATTTTAATTCTGGTTCCTTGAGGAAAAGATGTAATTAATCCCATGTGGGGTAGTTTCATATTAGTCATACATGTATGAATCTCATACTATAAGGATTGTTGATGTATGAGACCAACCTTTGTATAGATGCAATGAAAATTAGATGCCAGTATGTAAGTAAATCCAATTCTATTTGGGTTCCCTAAAGAATTACAGATATTAATTCTGGTGATGTTCTGGATGGAGTTTGGGAATTAACATCAAGCTTGGGATAAGTTTGAGATGATTTTAGGGTAACTAGATCAGAGATGTGCCAGTATTCATGGTAGGTAACACTGGTGGTATGACTAGCTGGTGATTCAATTGAGGGGTCACATCGAGCTCAGGTATGGACATAGGTGTGGGTGCTTGGTTGATCACGATATTCCTTCTGTAGTTAATGTTTTTCGATATAGTAATTTAATGGCATATCAATGGTGGAGGATTATCATTTCTAATATAGGATGGATAAAAAAGGTCTGATCAATTTCCATGCGTGGAATTGGATGCGGTGGGTTATGATTCGCATGAAGAACATTGTTTTAGATCATATAGGTGCGTTTTAGTTTTTTTCTAATGCCTTTTAAGGGAAATACAATGTGTAAAAATACTTGTATATGGGTGATGGATATACACCTGATTCAACTCAGAATGATGGGTGGTACTTACGATTGATCGGTGTTTGTGAGCGGGCCAGTAGACTACTAAAATTGTGTTTTGATAAGAAAATCCTATAGTAGGGAGAACACTATGGATGAACTGAGTGTGTGGTTCTTGTTTGAATTGTTCAAAAAATGTAGAAAATGACATGATGATGAACCCAATTTGAGGGTAGTTGCATTTTCATGACACCGCTTTAATATAGGTGGTTGAGTTAGGGAGAAATGGAAGTTACCCAAGTATAGTATCAGTCAGTGGGTTTTGGGTGGAATTTGTATGATCCATAATTTATGACTGTAGATGTGTGGTGATAGTCAAATGATATGACTGCTGAAAGTGATTTCCCTAGACCCAACTTGTGATGTAATTTGATTTCCACTACATGTATACAATTTGATACACACACACACACATGTTTATATTACCATAATAGTGTTGATACTTCTATATCCATTATATTTATGGTAATGTCCTTAGATTACATGTTGTATCAAAATGTTATAGCAGATCCCATGCTATAATGAGAACCTAGAGATACTCTGACATTAATCTTAAATATATGTCTTATGGTCTAGATACATTATACCGACTGGTCACAATTGATGTCATACTATCAGGTGTTGGGGGCTCATAAACATTGAGACTTATTCTCATAAAGTTTTCACTTGGTGATCTCTGGTAGATGAGATCATGAGGATATACCCATCAATAGGAACGCCACATGTTTTGGGTGTCATTGGTTGTTCCTATCTACATACATATGTATTGGTTTCCTGACTTGAGATCATTATCTGTGTGTTCCATTTGATCACATGTTTTGATGTAAGGCGAAAACCATGACAATGAAGTCATGGAGAGGTAGTTTGTGTTGGGTGCGTCATTGACGGTATGAATTTGGTTGTATGATCAAGATATGATTTTTTGATTCTGAGTTGAGGAAGTGATATCTCTATCATGGTTGATCATGATGGTAATACCTTCCTTAAATCCATGGTCATGCTAGTCAAAGGTAAGTCCATCTAGTTAGATCAACAAATAATAATATAAGAAAAGGATGACGACACAAGTTTTCATCCTACTTTATGAGATATTGTATGACAAAGAGATTATATTACCTAGTGTGTTCATAGGTTGGTTGTCATTGCTATGACTACTCCTTATCTCTTTACGGGGCATGAAGGGTTGGTAGATTCCTCTATTGATCTATGAATATTATTCACTGCTATTGAGATAAGGTCCTAGAGGGTCCCACCTAATAGAACATTCAAGATTCTATCATATTCTACTGAATAGGTATATTGGACATGGTGGAACCCACCATGGGTTCCGAGAGTTGTCCAAGATTTATCAGTCATCTATAAATAAATAAAATCATTATTATTCGAGTATTGAATAATTGAGTTGAATTTATTTAATAAAATTATTTACAAGTGCTTAAGTAAATACATGGAATAATATTATATGAATGAAACATTCTATTTTCATTTAATTTCAGGGGGAATTATGATTCAGGTTAATGAATCGAGTTTATCACGTAATATATTTAATATATATTACAAATATTTGATAAAATATAAATGAAAGAGTTAGTTCATCATGATTATTTATTCATTACTTATTTAACTGGATGATAGATATACGAGGTTCGGGAACCCTAACTAGGTATTTTTTACATCCACTATATAAGTTGATGAGGAGATCATTTTCTGGTGTGAAAGGTAAGAAACTCATTCCAACGGATTGAGATCTCATCTCTCCTCCTCCCGCATCCTAGAGAGAGAAAGTCCCCGTTCAAGTAATTGATCCAAGGATGTCTTCATGGATCATAGGAATGGAGTTGAGGTGATCGTTCTGATGTTGAATAAATCTTCGAAGCTCCGCTCTAGCACTCAAAATCCGACGATCAACATTCACACAGTTTCATGAAGCACGTGTGAATGATCTAGATGGGTTCAACTTCAGATCTTTCAAGCAATAATCACTGATAACAAGCTATAGCTGAACATGCTAAATCAAAAAAGTTACTTGTTTGTTTATTTATTTTGTGCTTATTTAATTCACATGAGATCCTCAGACCTATACTGGGGCTCATATCGCCAGAGACAATGCAGTTACGCCACTCTGGTGATGATATTGGAATAAAAATACCTAGCCCATCAGATTCCATTGTGCACTACGGTACCTTCAATCAGTATCCGAGTGATCGTGTTAATTTTCTGAGACAAATAAAATTTATTTTGCATTAAATTAAGTATAGATCTTTAAATCGGTCCTAATGGAACAAACCACGTGTTGATCCAATTCCGGATGACCAATTCATGCACATCCAAAATTTTTGGTATGGATCAAAAAATTGTTGTTGTGGTTTAAAATTAAAGAACAATATATTTATATATTTTTTCGTGTTATAATTTTGAGCCAAGTTTCAGCAAACCCACATTTTTTTTCTAATTTCAATCGATATCCGATGACCGGAACTCCATCGACCGAGATTATTTTTCTCTGGTATAGTGTTTGCTTCCCTTGGAAGATTTGCACAAAAGGTGGAGACTTTATTATCTTGGAAGCATTGTAAAATAAAAATTAGATTTTTAAGGTTAAAATGGGGTCACATTCAAATTTCTTCCCTCAGAATAAATACGGTGAAATATTGAAATAAAAACTGATAATTAATTAAAAAAAGGAATAAGAAAGTCAGGCTTCTATAGGAAGCTTGTGGGTCTCCTCCTCCTCAACCTCATGTGCCTCCTATGTAGGCGCCGAATCCTCCCTAGCTTCCAGAGCAGCCACCACAGGCTCCTCCTTCGAGACTTTGATCAACACCCCATTGACATCGTGTGGGTCTCATCCTTCAGCGGGCTCCCTCATCCCTATGCTCTCTTCAGAGCTCTCACCGGAGACACCTCATAGTCCCAGCTGCCGTACCCCTTTGCCGAGCCTTGTTCTGTTGTACCTCTCGTTCCCCTCGTTGTTTGATTTTCATGATCACAATCACCTTCTTATTTATCTAATATTGTGTTTTAAGTGTTGTGGATGATAGGCAAGAGATTGCCAAAGGAATGGCCCAAGAAAGCTGGAAAAGTGGACTGAAATTCAGTCCACCGGCCAACCGGTGTGATAGCACCGGCCAGCCGGTGGACCTGGCAGAGGCATTGCCCACTGCCAGGTTCCACCGGTCAGCCGGTGGCTCTGTCACCGGCCAGCCGGTGGCACCCAGATCAAACAGTGTGAGCTACTGTCTTGCCACCGGCCAGCCGGTGGCTCTGGCACCGATCAGCCGGTGGAGCCTGGACCAGAATTCTCCTCCTCTGCCAAGGCACCGGCCAGCCGGTGGAGCTGTACCGGCCAGCCGGTAGCCCAGTCAAACTAGCCGTTGGGTTTGACCAGTCAACCCTCTTTTGGCCTCCAACGGCTCCGAGGACTTCTCCAACGGCTCCGAAGGCCCCCAATGGGTTCCATGCCTATAAATAAAGGCCAAGGAAGCCCCGGACACTAACCGGAACTATTGTGAAGCCAACAGACACTTTTTCCATCATTCGGCAATCCTCCGGCGAGCCACTTCAAAGGAACCCCAAGTGCTCCAACCAACTTCCAATCCAAGGAGCACCTCAAGAAGCTTGGGAGAGCACGCTACATCAACTCCATCATACCTTGGCGCCCAAGTCTTCCTCACATACGGGTTTTATTGTTTTATTTATTTTTTGAGCTTAAAATTGGGTTTGTGCCTACAAACCCCAACCTTTTCTCTATCCCCTCTTTCTTTTGGGTTTCACACCACCATTAAGGTGTGAAGAGGTTTCTTCAAGCCTTTCCTTTTAAAAGGCTTGAGTTTTCGGTGAGCTAGCCTTCACCCGTTAAAAAGGCTAGTGGGTTCTTGCTATTCCATTGAAAGCAAGTGGGTTCTTGCTTAACCACTAAAAGAAAGCTGTAATAGGTCCTAGTGCTACCTCAAAGCCTAGTGGGTTTCTTGCTAAAACCATTGAAAAGCAAGCGGTAGGAATCTCTCAACGGTTGAGTTGGGAGTGGAGACGTAGGCCGGGTTTTGGCCGAACTCCGTTATCAATTTCTAGTGATTGCCTCTTTATTTCCGCTGCACTTTACTTTGATTTTTAATCTGTCATTCATTTTTTTTAAAGGCAATTCACCCCCCCTCTTGCCATCTTTTCCTCGTATTTTTCCGACCCAACAATTGGTATCAGAGCACGTATTTGAATAATTCCCTAACCGGTTTCAAATTAAAGATCCATTTAGATGACATCAACCTCTTTCGCCCCCGAAGGCTTTTCATTGGGTCGTGCTCCATTTTTTGATGGAACCGACTATAATTATTGGAAAACTCGCATGACAACGTTTCTTAGAAGTATAGGATATCCCATTTACAAAATTGTCATGCAAGGTTATACTTTGTCTACCCCCGATGAATCCAAATGGACCCCCACCGATATAAAGAATTTTGAGCTTGATGGAAAAGCCATGAACGCTCTCCATTGCGGCCTAGACCGAAATGAATTCAATCGAGTGTCTACTTGCACCTCCTCACATGAAATTTGGAAACTTTTAGAAGTAACTCATTAGGGCACTAACAAAGTCAAAGACACTAGATTGGATATGTATAGGCAAGATTTTGAGTCATTTTCAATGCATCCAAATGAGTCTATTTCCGATATGTTTACTCGCTTTACTGACGTATGCAATGGAAGGAAATCTCTTGGTGATGATGTTTCAGCCGAGACGATGGTCAAGAAGATCTTATGGGTCCTTCCGAGCTCATGGGCACCAAAGGTGACGGCGATCCAAGAAGCTAAGGACGTCAAAAATATGCCGGTAGAGGAGCTCATCGGATCTCTCATGACTTATGAGATCACGATGAGGAGGCAAGCTCAAAAGGAGGGCACACCAATTAAGACACCAAAGAACATCGCCCTCAAGGTTCAAAAAGAAGTAAGCTCCTCCTCATCATCCTCATCTTCCTCATCTACTTCATCTTCAAGCGGCGACTCAGAAATGGAGAATCTCGCCCGCCAAATGCACAAGTTTATGAAGAAGCACAAGAAGAAGAAGAAATCTCGCAAGGCGCGAAAGCAAGAACCCACCGCAAGATCCGAGCCCAAGGTAAAATGCTACGGGTGCGGCGAAAAGGGCCATTACAAGACCGATTGCCCACTCAACAAAAAACGGGCCACGCCAAAGGAAAAAGGAAAGAAAAAGGTCCTCAAGGCGACATGGAGTGACACCTCATCATCCTCCACCTCCTCCTCCTCGAGCAACCAAGGTACAAAATGCCTAATGGCATTCCATGAGGTAACTTCTTCCGATTCCTCTTCCTCATGTTCTTCAAATTCAAATTCTTTAAATCATTTGTCTTATGAGGATCTCCAATTTGCTAGAGATCAATTAGAAAATGGTTTTCATAAACTTTCTTCAAAATTTGTCTCTTTAAAAAAAGTATTTCAAAAAACTCTCTTCCGAAAAAGAACAACTTCTCAAAGAGAAGGAAGAGTTGACCCTTAAAATCCAAAATTTTCCAAATGTTGATTCTATGGAATCAACCATCAAAGACCTAAGGGAGACCCTAGCTAAGTTCACTCAAGGGGAACAAAATTTAAAAAATCTACTAGGTTCCCAACGAATATCTAGAACCACCCAAGGGCTTGGCTATTCCAAGCAAGCCTCCTCCTCCCATGCACCCACTATTTTTGTAAGGGGGAGCTCCGAATTTAAATTTTGTAACTATTGTAAAAAACCCGGGCACCTCATTTATGAGTGTAATTGCAAAAATGCCCGGTACGGCCAACCCAAATCCATTTTTTATTCGGACGAGTTTTTTAGGAGAAGACCCGCTATGAGACAAGTTTGGATTGAAAAATCCCTTCTTGCGAGTCTCTCCGGGCCAAAATTTACTTCCTTTCCCCGGTGATTTATTGTTTTTATTTAGGGGGAGTTAGGATCGTTTAAGCCCTTTTGATTTCAATTTCAAAATTTTCAATTCAAACCTTCTTTTTCAACTCTTGGTATCAAATTTTTCAATTCAAAATTTTCTTTTCAATTTTCATTTCATTTTTTTTGATTCAAATCTTTCAATTTCCAAAATTTCAATTGATTTTCAAATCCCATCTCTTGTTTTTCAAAAGTTCCCTCAATCAAGTTTTATGCCCCATTCTATTTTGATAATCACAAAGGGGGAGAAATTTCTTGATTGATTGGGGGAGAATCTTTTCTCTCATGCTTAGTATTTATTTTCAATTTATCATTTAAAAGCATGCCTTTCATTTATGTTTTTACTTTAATTATTTTGGTGATTGTGATCATCAAAATAGGGGGAGATTGTTGTACCTCTCGTTCCCCTCGTTGTTTGATTTTCATGATCACAATCACCTTCTTATTTATCTAATATTGTGTTTTAAGTGTTGTGGATGATAGGCAAGAGATTGCCAAAGGAATGGCCCAAGAAATCTGGAAAAGTGGACTGAAATTCAGTCCACCGGCCAACCGGTGTGATAGCACCGGCCAGCCGGTGGACCTGGCAGAGGTATTGCCCACTGCCAGGTTCCACCGGTCAGCCGGTGGCTCTGTCACCGGCCAGCCGGTGGCACCCAGATCAAACAGTGTGAGCTACTGTCTTGCCACCGGCCAGCCGGTGGCTCTGGCACCGATCAGCCGGTGGAGCCTGGACCAGAATTCTCCTCCTCTGCCAAGGCACCGGCCAGCCGGTGGAGCTATACCGGCCAGCCGGTAGCCCAGTCAAACTAGCCGTTGGGTTTGACCAGTCAACCCTCTTTTGGCCTCCAACGGCTCCGAGGACTTCTCCAACGGCTCCGAAGGCCCCCAATGGGTTCCATGCCTATAAATAAAGGCCAAGGAAGCCCCGGACACTAACCGGAACTATTGTGAAGCCAACGGACACTTTTTCCATCATTCGGTAATCCTCCGGCGAGCCACTTCAAAGGAAACCCAAGTGCTCCAACCAACTTCCAATCCAAGGAGCACCTCAAGAAGCTTGGGAGAGCACGCTACATCAACTCCATCATACCTTGGCGCCCAAGTCTTCCTCACATACGGGTTTTATTGTTTTATTTATTTTTTGAGCTTAAAATTGGGTTTGTGCCTACAAACCCCAACCTTTTCTCTATCCCCTCTTTCTTTTGGGTTTCACACCACCATTAAGGTGTGAAGAGGTTTCTTCAAGCCTTTCCTTTTAAAAGGCTTGAGTTTTCGGTGAGCTAGACTTCACCCGTTAAAAAGGCTAGTGGGTTCTTGCTATTCCATTGAAAGCAAGTGGGTTCTTGCTTAACCACTAAAAGCAAGCTGTAATAGGTCCTAGTGCTACCTCAAAGCCTAGTGGGTTTCTTGCTAAAACCATTGAAAAGCAAGCGGTAGGAATCTCTCAACGGTTGAGTTGGGAGCGGAGACGTAGGCTGGGTTTTGGCCGAACTCCGTTATCAATTTCTAGTGATTGCCTCTTTATTTCCGCTGCACTTTACTTTGATTTTTAATCTGTCATTCATTTTTTTAAAGGCAATTCACCCCCCCTCTTGCCATCTTTTCCTCGTATTTTTCCGACCCAACATGTTCCACCAGCCCGCCTACCTTTCTAGTGCAAAGCTGAACCATGGGACCACCATGGACTCTCCCCATCCTAGCTAACCTCATTGCGTGCTCCTATATCAATGGACGACTACCACTATTGCGACGCATGTGTACCCAGGCCAAGATCTGACCAGACGATGCCCTCGTCCACATTTTTCTGGACCACCGACTCGTTTAATTATTTATTACTGCGTGTGATGTTTGTAATAAGTAGTTAATTTAAAATGGTCTGCACAACATCATTTTTTTAATTCAATATGTATATGGGTCAATACGTCAAATTTACCAAGACCCCATCATTTTTTAATTCTATTGTATACTGCATTCCCAAGACCCCATCACTTGCATGTGGTTATTATTGTACATTTGATGATGATGATGTAAGATGTGGAACCCTATAAGTCAAGGTGACATCCAGATGAGATGTGGACCATGCCAAGATGAGGTTCTATCTCAGATGAGATGTGGACACGTTGGACCGGGGGATGACCTGCATTAAGATTCAAGCTTCGAATCAGGTATGATTACCTTAGGTCATGGTTGATCTATTAAGTTTTAATGGTTCAACCAATATTATATTCTCAAGATCAGTTGGATAATTATTTTCTTTATTCTTTGTTTAATATGTTTTGCATGTGAATTTTTGCTGCGAAAAAACATGAAATAATAAACAAGAAAATGCATAGAGACACGATAATTTTTTTTGTTAATGTCCAGTTGTGAATGCTACAATATAGTATGAACAAATTAATAGAAATGGATTACATTCATCAAAAAATATAAAACCCTCGTAGAAATATTAAATCATTAACACCAGCCATTATTTGAATTTGAATAAAATCGGGTGTATAAGGGATCATCATCCAAAGTTGGGGGTACCTCATACTACTAGAGAATTCTTATGAGAGTGATGGGTTGAATTAACTAAAGTTGGCAGAAAATAAGTAGCCAAAGCTAGCTTACTACAACTTTATAGGTAAATGTTGAGTAAATCATATATATGATTTTTGTAGTCGGGACTTCACTCAATAGATCAAGAAGTTAAAAGTTAATGTGGCTGGCTAGTCAAATTCATACCCTTAACTCTCTGAGTAGCGGTGTAACCAAATCTTGTAGACTATGAGGGGAGGCTTAAGGATCCTTGCCACTAGAATTCTCAAGCAACAAATTATTATAATTCTAGAACAGTGGGTTGCTATAGTTCAATAAAATAGTGGGATATATTTGATAATTTAATTAATCAATAGTGTTTAAAAGGTAATCAAGATAAAGTAATGATTGCTAAAAATTTATTTGTTGTAGACTAAACATGGAAATCACTAATACCATTGGAACTCTATCAGTGTGATAAATATTGGATAAATAAAATATCATGACTATCCATAACTTCTAGGAGTGGTACAGGTGCTTGCGCATAGTACTACACCAAGAAAGGAAGCTTTATGTGCTAGAATTATCATTTCCTACTGAGTCACATTAGAGGGTACATTGAGTGACTTAATTCCCTTGGGTTTAAACTAAACTAATAACTAGCGACTGATCTCATTCTTGCCTCTTTACCGCTGAGCTTCTCAAATTTTATTGTTAATTATAATATGAATAATATGATGAAGTCACTTCTAGATCATTTAGCTTTAGTCCACCAAGCTGATAAAGATACGAAGAAAACCAATTATTCAGTCCTTATGGTGAATAAGAGATGAAAGGGAAAGGATAATACATCTAAGGTTAAGTCTAAGTTGAAGACACCTAAGCACCATCCTTCAAAAAAGACAAATATATAGAGGGAAGGAAATGAGAAGGAGGATGTATTCTTTTCATGTAGCAAGAAAGGTCACTGGAAAAAGAACTGCAGAGTTGGGAAGAATAAGAATCATGGTGATGCTTCTAATTCATGTATTTTTTTCATTGAATGCAATCTATATTCATCTACAACTTGGGTATTGGATATATAGTGTGGATCATATATATGTATTCAAATATAGGAACTATGTAGATTCAAGAATATTGAAAAAGGAGAGGTAGATCTCCATACTACAAATGGTGAGAGTCTAACAGCCTTGGAAATGGGAGATTATCACCTATATTTTCCTAGTGGTTTGGTTCTTGTATTTAATAATTGTTATTTTGTACCTTCAGTAACTAGAAACATAATCTCAATATCATGTTTGGATACTATGAGATTTTATTTCAAGTTTGGAAATAATTGTTGTCTCTTTTATAAGGATAGAATATGTTATGGTATAAAACATCTTAATAATGGATTGTATATACTTGAAATCAAAAACCCAGTAATGGAAATCAATGAAAAAGACAACGAAAATGAATCATATAACACCCACCTATGTAACTTCATACTTGGCCATGTAAATGATAATCATTTACATAAATTACATCAAGCATGGTATTTAGAATCAACTGAGTTAAAACCTTTGAATGTATTTCACACTTTTTTACAAGGGAAAATGACCAAATAACACTTATTTGGTAAGGGATAAAGAGCCATATAATTACAAAAATTGATTTATAATGAATTATGTGGTTCATTTCCAGTAGAGGTAAGGGGTGGGTTTTCATACTTCATTACTGTTACCAATGACTATAGTAGGTATGGATATATCTACTCAATGTGGTATAAGTTATATTCCTTTTAGATGTTTAAGGAATACCAAAATGAATTAGAAAACCATCTTGGTAAGAAGATTAAGGCACTCTACTTCGATCGAGGTAGAGAATATCTTAACAAATATTTCATTGATCACTTAAAGAAGTATGGGATAGTATCCCAAATCACTCCTACTTATACACCAGTGTAGAATGGTGTTGGTGAAATGAGGAATAAGACCTTTCTTGACATGGTCATATCAATTACGAGTCAGGAAACTATTCCATTATCCTTTTGGGGATACACATTGCAGACAATGACATATACCCTTAACCGAGTACCAACTAAATCTACAGATGGGATTCCATATGATTTGTTTTGTGTAAAGAAACCCAATATGTCACACTTACATGTATGTGGATGTGAGGTTTTTTTAAAGACTATACCTAGTGAAGAATTAGCATCCAAAAGCATAAAGTTCATCTTTATAGGTTATCCTTGTTGGAGTTGGTGGCCTAGAACCAACTACTTTGTACTTTATTCATTAATAAATTCCTTATCACATCTTGATTGTTCTTCTACGTGACAATGCATGTGATAATGTCCTAAGAACAACTATTGCATTAATAGGTCATAGCGGATCTATGCTATGATGAGAACCCGGAAGTGCCATAACACTATTCTTGAATATATGTTCTATGGCCGGATGATATTATTTGAGGGACACAAATAATACAGGTCATTAGGGGTGAGGACTCATAAAACTTTGAGGCACCTTCTCATGGTGTGCGCCCTTGGTAATATCCAGGAGGATATTATGAGAACAAGACCCGCCAGTAAGAAATCCACATTTCATAGTGTCATTGGATGTTCCTATCTGCGGACGTGTGTATTGGTTCTTAGACTTTAAGATTATTATTAATGGGCATTACAACTCGTGCACTTAGATGTATTGACGAAAACTGTGACGACACACTGTTCGCAGCGAGGTAGGACACGTTGGGTGCGTCACGAGTAATACTGCATTAATAGATAATGCGAGAAAGGATTTGTCCCTTCTGTTCCATAACGGAAGTAGATATCTCAGACCCTTTGATGGAATTGATATAGCCTAAATAAATCCATGGCCATGGTAAGGTATGGGCAAGTTCAATTCCGGAAGTCAAAGAAAGAATAATCGATCACATGGGTTGGTGACACTAGCATGCAACCCACTTGATTGAAGATATCAAGACAAAGGGATTATATTACACGGTAAGCGTTCATAGGAGGTGACACGTCATTACAGCATTAACTTTTTTCTCTATGGGTGACTTGGCGTGTTGCTAGACGCTAACCTTGGACTTTAGGCAGGCTCTGCCTAATGCCACTAAGAAAGAGGCCTAGACAGTCACACACTAAGTGTGTCCATGTATCTCAGTTAAATATTAATTTAACAAGTTAAATAAATATTATTCCCGACTGTGGTTTAATAATTATTTAAGGATGCCTAATCACATTTATTTCAACACTAGTTATTCGAGAGAATATATTGTGGGCGAAATAATATATATATTTATTAGCGAGTAATCCAGTTACATTTATTTAAGAAATAAATATCCATTACTCAAGGTCTAATAAATATGGTGGAGGAAATAAATAAAATGGAAAAATAAAAGTACATTCCATGTATATTTATATACACGCCGTGTAGTTTGTTTTTTTCAGGATTCGTGAGAAAAATATTGTTTATTTAATTAAATGATATTAAATGTAATATGTTGGGTGCATGTCAAGTAATAATGATGGTCAACTGTCATTATTAAGACATGGGGTATTACTAAGAATTAAATGAAATGATTAAATACTTTCGGGCAATTAATTAATTTTATTATTCTAAGTATTATAATCCCAAATTACATTATTCTCATAGAGGAGAGCCATTTTGTTGTGCACAATGGATTTGGAAATACTCTCAAGCCAAGAGAGAATTCCCTTTCCACCAAGAACGCTTTCAAGTTACGAAAGCAAGATCCTCCACCAGATCAAGGCAGTTGAAGGAAGACATCGCAAGCGAAGGCTCTTCCACACTAGCACCCGGATATCCCTTCGGCGACGTCCAGAGATACGTGAAGCACATGTGGATCACCGCTAGAGGAATCTTGTACTTGGATTCTACAATGTAACGACGGATCACAAGATCATGACCGGAGACTCCAACGAAGAAAGAATTCCATAGAGGTAATTCTTATGAATTAATTAAATTAATTATAATCAACATATGATGATCCTATCTCAAGGGTTCCGGGACTCTTCTTTTCTTTTTCTTTCTTCGTTCTATTCTGAAGATTCGGCGTTTTATATTATGACGGATCTCGGATAGAACGTTGTTTAACGTTAAAATTAAAGTTGGGCTAACCCACCAATGCGCGTCCGCTGCGCCCGGAACCTGCAAGTGGTATCAGAGGGAGGTTATATCGTTGATTATAATTATTTAGTTTTTCGTTGGTAATTTACGCATTTAATAATTTAGTTATTTCAATTCAAGTTTAATCGTTTTGGAAATCTGAATATCGAGATCTATTCCTTCTCCCTTTCTTCTCGTTCACCTCACAGAAATGAATTTTTCTTTTAATTTTGATTAAAATAAAATAGTGGAACTCATCTGGAGGATCCAAACGTTTCTGTCCATATAACACCAGAATACACGACGTGTATTCAGAAGTACACTCCGTGTAGTCTAGGTTCAATGCATTGACTAATCCGCCAAATCAGGCCGTGTATTGGATTCTTTCTAAGAATTTAAGACACCGTGTGTTGACCAGAAACACGTGGCACACGGTTTCCGAAATACATATCATGTGGTCCAATGAACACGGCGTGTAGTCCCTTTGGGTTAGGGTTGGGTCGTGTACTCCGTACACGGCCTGCCCAGCTGGAAACCGTGTAATGCGGAAACTACACGGCGTGTGTCCCACTGTACACGCCGTGTACTCCGAAAATTTCCGAATTACATTAACACGCCCTGTCCCCGGGCGTGTACTTCGGATGGACGGTGAAGAAAAGTACACTCCGTGTAGTCGGAACTACACGCCGTGTACTCACCCAAATTACGCAGATTTATTAAAATTTATTATTATATTATACAAACCCTTGAGACGTGTACCATGGTGCAGGCGTAAAGCTGAGGCACAACACGTGATAGGTGTTTTATATATATGTGTTTAATTTAACATCTGCGTAATAAATGGGAATTCACTGGGTTTCCTCCAAGGTACAAGTTACGTACAAGGATAATTTTAAATGAATTTATTTGTTTAAAATTATGATGGATGAGAATCTCAAGGAAATTCAGAAAAAGGATTTAAGATAAAAGGATTGATTAATTAAAGACAATTAATTGATTCAAGCGTGATTTATCTTAAACAAGAACGATTAAAGAATTGAATGCTAGTTTTATTTATGAATAAATATCGTTGCATGTATGGATGATCATGAGCTAGACCGAGACCATTGTATGTGAATGGTTTCTTTTAATTTATTTATTTAAATTAATTTTGTTGGCCTGCGAGCCATCTCCTCATTAATATGTAGGGCCTGCGCGCCCAAGGATTCTTTTATGAAAAAACCCCTTTTACCCCTCACATGCGTGTGAGATAAATGCATATGTAATGGAGGGAGCTCCCAAGCTAGTGGAGGCGGCTCAAGTCAGGATCCAAGGTGAAACCAATCCAAGGAGATACAAAGGTGGACAAGTGGAAAGCTGTAAACACGAACCCGAAAGGTTCAAGGTGTTTCTTTCCTAGGTATTGGGTTAGTTTATCAATCGCTAGATAAACTAACCAATATAAAATCTCATGATCATACCATTTATTTTATTTCTGTCAGTTGCATGTCTTATTTATTGTGGGTGTGTTGTCACGATCATACAATTAATGAATTAAACGAGCATGCAAGATGGAACTAAAATAAAACCATCTTATACGTAAATATTATCTTAGACATGGTTAATCACTTAAGTATATCCCGCTCAATATTAACAAGCATGTAATCAAAGATAATAAAATGGAAATTTACGTATAAGGATAAAATCCCTCAAAATAAATATTAAGCCGACATAGCCTTCCATAATCTTGGTTAGAATCGAACCATAGTTCAAAGTTCTTGACCAACCCTAGTTGGGGTGCTTTCAATTATCGGGGAATTATAATTCAAGGTTTTGGGTTGAGTTGAATTGGTTCGCATCAAGGGTTGACTACCATAGCAAGACTTGGTGTGACCAAGAGGCAAAGGTTGAGGAAATCCCAAAAGGATTTCAGGATTGGGGAGCCCACTCAGCGGATCAAGGAGCTGCGAGTTAATGCAGTTGGCATTTGGAATGCCTACCTAAAACCCTTGAAGTTGCTTGACCAACCCAAGTTGGGGTAATGCGAAGGGAAATATGGATCCTTTCCACTAGAATATTCACTCAACAGAATATTCCGAAGTCAATGGTGAGGGATATTGGATTTTGATAAAATAGTGGGAGACTAATAAGTATTAATTAATTTATTTGTCTCAATTTTTTGTAATAAAGTACTAAACCTTTGCTCATCTTAATTTGTAGAAACGACAAGAAAATAAATTCAAACATATCATTGCGCACCATACTCGAAAAAGAAAACCTTCTCACCAGCACCAATTTCCAAGAGTGGCAGAGGCGTTTACGCGTCGTCCTTCGCCACGAAAGGAAATTGTATGTGCTGGAAGAGCCTATTCCAGTTGCACTTGGGAAAGAGGCTAGTGATGAGGAATTATCTCTCTATATGAAACACATGGATGATGCCACAGATGTCTAGTGTTTCATGCTATCGGCCATGTCTAATGAACTCTTGGAGCAACATGAAAATATGGATGCGTATAGCATGATGTCTCACCTTAAAGATCTCTACCAAGAGAAGGCGAGACAGGAGAGGTATGAGATCTCCAATGCTTTGTTTAACACGAATCTTGGAGAGTCTGCGCCAGCTGGGCCTCATGTAGTCAAGCTTATTGGCTACATTGAATGCCTAGACATCTTAGGGATTAAATTCCCAGATGAGTTACGTACAGATCTCATCCTATCATCACTGCCCAAGACCTTCTCTAGCTTCATTGTCAACTATAATATGAGCGGCAATGAGAAGAGTCTATCAGAGCTTATGACCTTGATTTTCTAGGTAGATAAGGACATGGGACGTGACAAACCCGCGATCCTTATGGTGAACAAGAAAAGGAAGGACAAGGCAAAAGGTACAAAGACTTATAAATGGTCTGAAGCCTCCGAGCACCGTCCCTCCAAGAAGGGGAATATCCAGAGGCAGGGCAAGGAACGGGAGGCGGTGTGTTTTTCATGTGGCAAGCAGGGCCACTGGAAGAGGAACTGCACCCAGAAGAGTGGGGACGCTAAATGTGCATTCGTTATCGAGTGCAATCTTTCTATTTCTACACATTGGGTATTAGATACAGCTTGTGGGGCTCACATCTGTATTCAAATGAAAGAACCAAGTAGATTTAGAAAGATCGCTAGAGGAGAGGTTGATCTTTGAGCTGCCAATGGCGCAAGGCTGGTTGCGTTGGCTATTGGCGACTATCACCTCTCATTGCCAACTGGCATGATTTTGGTTGTACAAAACTGTTATTTTGTGCCTAGTGTTACCAAGAACATAATTTCTGTATCTTGTTTGGATATGGATGGATTTATTTTCAAGTTTGGAAATAAGGGTTGTCTCTTTTATAAGAACAACATATGTTATGGTATGACACATTTGAATAATGGTTTGTATGTATTAAATTACGAGAACCAAGTGTTGGCAATCGATAACGAAACAAACTCACATGACTCATACATCACCCAGTTATGGAATCACCTCCTTGGTCATGTGAATGAGAAGTGCTTGACAAAGCTCTAACAAGATGGCTATTTAGACTCTACTGAGCTAAAACCACTTGATAGATGTCACACTTGTTTACAAGGAAAAATGACCAAGCCGCCTTTTGGTGGACAAGGTAAAAGGGCCACAGAGCTTCTAGGATTGGTACACACGGATGTATGTGGACCATTTCCAGTAGAAGCTAGAGGTGGATATTCTTACTTCATTACTTTTACTGATTATTTGAGTAGATATGGCTATGTCTACTTAATGAGGTATAAGTCAGAAGCCTTAGAGAAATTTAAAGAATTCAAGAATGAAGTAGAGAATCAGCTTGGTAAGAAGATAAAGAAGCTTCAATCGGATCGAGGTGGAGAATATCTGAACCAAGAGTTCATCGATCTTCTACGGGAGTCTGGGATTCTATCTCAGCTCACTCCTCCTTAAAAACCACGGTGGAATGGTGTTAGTGAAAGGAGGAACCGAACCTTGTTGGACATGGCGAGGTCGATGATGAGTCATGCGGATCTTCCATTATCCTTTTGGGAATATCCATTACAAACCACATCATACACATTAAACCGAGTACCAACTAAGGCGTAAAATGGAATTCCATCCGAGTTATGGAATGGAAGGAAACCCAATTTGTATCACACACGTGTATGGGGATGCGAGGCGTTTGTTAAGGCCTTCTCAGGCAACAAACTAGCACCCCGGGGCACAAAGTGTATCTTTATAGGATATCCCAAGGAAACTAAAGGATATTACCTATATAACCCTCAATACAAGAAAGTGACTGTCGCCAGACATGCCGTCTTTCTTGAGAGGGAGCACATCCTCAAGAAGGATAGTGGGAGCAAGATTGACTTCGATGAAGTTGATGCTCAAGATACACAGGAGTTGGTACAGGAACAAGTTCCACAGGTCCCCGTGGAAGAGGTTCCAGAAACACAAGTACTATGTAGGATCTCAAGAGAGGTAAGGGAACCAGAGAGATTTGGTTTCCTAGTCATTGAGGATGGTGAATCATTATTGTTGGACAATGATGAACCTATCTCCTACAAGTAAGCAGTAGAAAGCTCAGAAGCTGCAAGATGGCTAGAAGCTATGAATTCTGAGATGGATTCCACGTATCAGAACCAAGTTTGGGTTCTGGTCGATGATCCAGTTGATGTAAAGTCTGTTGGATGAAAATGGGTATTCAAAAGAAAGCTGGACATGGAAGGTCAAGTTAGCACCTATAAAGTAAGGCTAGTGGCTAAAGGATTCAGACATCGTCAAGGAATTGACTATGATGAAACCTTATCGCCAGTTTCCATGTTTAAATCTATAAGAATCATACTTGCCATAGCAGCTTACCATGATTACGAGATTTGGCAGATGGATGTCAAAACAACATTCCTTAACGGGAACCTTCAGGAAGATGTCTATATGACACAACCAGAAGGGTTTGTGACACCAGGTGAAGCCAAACGGGTTTGCAAGTTGCAGAAATCCATTTATGGATTGAATCAAGCATCTAGGTCATAGAAAATTAGATTTGATGAAGCCATAAAGGAATTTGGTTTCATTAAGAATGAATGTGATCCATGTGTTTATAAGCGGTTTAATGGGAATGTGGTCGTCATCCTAGTGGTATATGTTTATGACATATTGCTTATTGGAAACGACGTAACAACCTTAATGTTAGTTAAGGACTGGTTGAACAAGTGTTTCTCCATGAAGGACTTAGGAGAAGCAGCCTACATTCTAGGGATCAAGATCATTCGTGATAGATTCAAGAGGCTTCTTGGACTAAGTCAGGGTACATACATTGACTAGATACTAAAGAGATTTAGTATGGAAAAATCCAAGAGGGGATTGGTTCCAGTGTCACATAGCTTATATCTTTCTAAGAAAATGTGTCCCCAGACACAACAGGAGAAAGATAGGATGAGTAAGATCCCATAAGCTTCGACTATAGGATCCATCATGTATTCCATGTTATGTACCAGGCTTGATGTTGCCTATGCACTGAGCATGGTAGGAAGATATCAAGCAGATCTAGGATAATAACATTGGACTGCTGTTAAGACTATCCTTAAGTATCTGAGAAGAACTAAGGATATGTTCCTAGTGTATGGAGGAGAAGAGGATCTTGTCATCAGAGGGTATGCTGATGCGGGTTTTCAGACAGATCATAATGATCTGAAGTCGCAATCTGGATATGTTTTCTGTCTCAATGGAGGAGCTGTGAACTGGAAGAGTTCAAAGCATCCAGTTGTCGCCGATTCTACAGCAGAGTCCGAGTATATAGCGGCTTCTGATGCAGCCAAGGAAGCCGTTTGGATTCAGAACTTTGTCCAGGAGCTTGATGTGGTGTCTAGCAGTAAAGATCCCATTACATTGTATTGTGATAATACTACAGCGGTGGCTCTTGCAAAAGAACCAAGGTCACATCAACGGACAAAACACATACTCCGGAAGTATCACCTCTTGAGGGATTTCTATCAAAGGGGTGAATTTGTAGTGAGAAGAGTGTCCATGGAAGAGAATGTGGCAGAACCCATGACTAAAGGCCTATCTCAGCAGAAACATGAATATCATGTGAGAGCTAGCGGGTTAAAGGTTGTTAGCAGTTGGATCTAGTCCAAGTGGGAGTCTGTTGGAGTTGGTGGCCTAGAACCAACTACTTTGTACTTTATTCATTAATAAATTCCTTATCACTTCTTGATTTTTCTTCTGCGTGACAATGCATGTGATAATGTCCTAAGAACAACTGTTGCATTAATGGGTCATAGCGGATCCCTGCTATGATGAGAACCCAGAAGTTCCATAACACTATTCTTGAATATATGTTTCTATGGCCGGATGATATTATTTGAGGGACACAAATAATACAGGTCATTAGGGGTGAGGACTCATAAAACTTTGAGGCACCTTCTCATGGTGTGCGCCCTTGGTAATATCCAGGAGTATATTATGAGAATGAGACCCACTAGTAGGAAATCCACATTTCATAGTGTCATTGGATGTTCCTATCTGCGGACGTGTGTATTGGTCCTTAGAATTTAAGATTATTATTAATGGGTATTACAACTCTCACACTTAGATTTATTGATGAAAACTGTGATGACACACTGTTCGCAGCGAGGTAGGATACGTTGGGTGCATCACGAGTAATACTGCATTAATAGATAATGCGAGAAAGGATTTTCCCCTTCTGTTCCATAACAGAAGTAGATATCTCAGGCCCTTTGATAGAATTGATATAGCCTAAATAAATCCATGGCCATGGTAAGGTATGAGCGAGTTCAATTACGGGAAGTCAAAGAAAGAATAATTGAGCACATGGGTGGATGGAACTAGTA
Source organism: Viscum album (assembly GCA_963277665.1). Classification (NCBI taxonomy): domain Eukaryota; kingdom Viridiplantae; phylum Streptophyta; class Magnoliopsida; order Santalales; family Viscaceae; genus Viscum; species Viscum album. The sequence goes on from OY728163.1 coordinate 132,414,528, forward strand.
TGCAACCCGCTTGATTGGAGATATTGAGAAAAATGGATTATATTACACGGTAAGCGTTCGTAGGAGGTGACACGTCATTGCGGCATTAAATTCTTTCTCTATGGGTGCCTTGGCGTGTTGCTAGACGGTAACTTTGGACTTTAGGCAGGCTCCACCTAATGCCACTGAGAAAGAGGCCTAGAGGGTCACACACTAAGTGTGTCCATGTATCTCAGTTAAATATTAATTTAACAAGTTAAATAAATATTATTCCCGACTGTGGTTTAATAATTATTTAAGGATGCCTGATCACATTTATTTCGACACTAGTTATTCGAGAGAATATATTGTGGGAAAAATAATATATATATATTTATTAGAGAGTAATCCCGTTACATTTATTTAAGAAATAAATAGCCATTACTCAAGGTCTAATAAATATGGTGGAGGAAATAAATAAAATGAAAAAATAAAAGTACACGCCGTGTAGTTTTTTTTTTCGGGATTCGTGAGAAAAATATTGTTTATTTAATTAAATGATATTAAATGTAATATGTTGGGTGCATGTCAAGTAATAATGATGGTCAACTGTCATTATTAAGACATGGGGTATTACTAAGAATTAAATGAAATGATTAAATGATTTCGGGAAATTAATTCATTTTATTATTCTAAGTATTATAATCCCAAATTACATTATTCTCATAGAGGAGAGCCATTTTGTTGTGAACAACGGATCTAGAAATACTCTCAAGCCAAGAGAGAATTCCCTTTCCACCAAGAACGCTTTCAAGTTACGAAAGCAAGATCCTCCACCGGATCAAGGCGGTTGAAGGCAGACATCGCAAGAGAAGGCTCTTCTGCGCTAGCACCCAGAGATCCCTTCGGAGACGTCCATAGATACGTGGCGCATGTGTGGATCACCACTAGAGGAATCCTGTACTTGGATTCTACAACGCAAAGACGGATCATAGGATCGTGACCGGAGACTCCAATGAAGAAAGAATTCCATCAAGGTAATTCTTCTGAATTAATTAAATTAATTATAATCAATATATGATGATCCTATCTCAAGGGTTCTGGGACTCTTCTTTTATTTTTCATTCTTCGTTCTATTCCGAAGATTCGGCGTTTTATATCGTGACGGATCTCGGATTGAACGTTGTTTAACGTTAAAATTAAAGTTGGGCTAACCCACCAATGCGCTTCCGCTGCGCCCGAAACCTACAATCCTAAGAAACAAAAATATATTACATATATAACCCTTTAGATAGAAAAGTGATTGTGGTAAGACAATCCATATTTCTAGAAATGGAACACATTTCCAATAGACACAGTGAAAGAAAGATTGGATTTGATAAAGTTGATACTCTAGATGCACAAGAGTTAGTACAGGAACAATCTACTTAAGAGACTATGTGAGATGAATAATTTCTCAAAACAAAAGTACTGCACAGGTCAATTTAGAAGGTTAGAGAACTAGAGTGTTATGGTTTTCTTTTCAAAGAGTTAAGTGACACATTATTCCTTGAGGATGATGAACCTATGACCAACAAGGGAGTACTAGAAGGTAAGGATGCAGCTAAATGGAAAGATATGATGTATTTTGAGATGGATTCCATGTACCAAAATCAAGTTCGGATTTTTGTAGACCCTCCAGCTAATTTGAAACCCATTGGATGAAAATGGGTATTCAAGAAAAAGATGGACATGGATGGTAAGGTCAATACCTATAATACAAGACTAGTGGTGAAGGGTTTCAGACAACTTTAAGGCATATACTATGATAAAATCTTCTCACCAGTAACCATAATAAAATCCATCAGAATATTTCTTGCAATAAAATACTTCCATGATTATGAGATTTGGAAAATGGATGTTAAAACTATTTTTCTAAATGATAATTTAGTTGAAGACATCTATATGACTCAACCTGAAGGGTTTGTTTAGTCAAAAAATACCAAAAAAGTGTTCAGTCTTCAAAGATCCATTTATGGGTTGAAGCAAGCATCACGATCATGGAATGTTTATTTTAATGAGACCATAAGAGAATATGGTTTTGTCAAAAATGAAAGCAAGACCTGTGTCTATAAGAAGGTTAATGGAAATGCCAACATTTTCCTAGTATTATATGTTGATGGAATATTAATAATGGGAAAAAAGTGAAGGTCTTACAATTAGTTAAGATTTGGTTAGATGAATCCTTCTCCATGAAATACTTAGGTGAATAAACCTATATTCTAGGGATAAAGATCTATCAAGATAGATATCATAGCCTACTTGGTCTAAGTCAAAGTACATATATTGATAAGGTGGTTAAAAGGTACAATATAAAACAATAAAATAGGGTACTTTTTCTAATGACACATGGTATCAACATCTCTAAGAAAATATTCCCACAGACACAGGAAGAGATTGAAATAATGAGTGAAATTATTAATTCCTTAGTAGTGGGACCAATCATTTATGCCATGATATATACTAGGTTTTATGTTGCCTTTTCTTTAATCATGGTGGGAAGATATAAAGCTAATCCAGGAAAGATTCATTGGGAAGCTGTCAAAAATATCCTAAAGTATTTGAGCCATATAAAGGATATGTTCTTGGTGTATGGAGAAGAAGAGAAACTAGTAGTGATAGGATACATTGATGCTAGTTTCCAAACATATCATGATGATCTAAAATCACATTTAGGTTATATCTTTATCCTGAATAGTGGATCAATGAGTTGAAGAAGCTTAAAGCAACCTATGGTCACCAATTCTACACCAGAATCTAAGTATATAGAAGCTTCCGATGTATAAAAGGAAGAAATTTAGACACAGAACTTTGTATTATATATTTCTGTTATTCCTAGCAGTGCAGAGGATATATTGATTCTAGTTTCTAAACATATCATGATGATCTAAAATCACATCCAGGTTATATCTTTTTCCTAAATGGTGGTGCAGTGAGCTGGAGAAGATCAAAGCAACCTGTGGTCACTGATTCTACACCAGAAACTGAGTATATAGAGGCTTCCTATATAGAAAAGGAAACAATTTGAATATGAAACTTTTTCTTATATATTGGTGTTATGCCTAGTAGTGTAGACCCTATTCTAGTTTATTGTGATAATACTATGGCAGTGGTACTTTCCAAGGAACCCAGGTCACACTAGATGACAAATAATATACTTTAGAAGTTTCATATCTTGAGATATTTTACCCAAAGAGATAAAGTCACAGTTAGTAAAGCAGACACAGAGGAAAATGTGGTAGACTCCATGACTAAAGTCATATCTCAGCAGAAGAATGATTCTCATGTGAGAGCTAGCAGATTGAGACTTGTTAGCAGTTGGATCTAGTGAAATTGGGAGTGTTAAAAGTGGGTTCCCTAGACCCAACTTGTGATGTAATTTTATTACCACTACGTGTATACAGTTTGATACACACACATATATATACATATACATATATACATATATACATATATAAATATATACATATATACATATATACATATATCTATATATATACATGTGTTTATCTCACCATTATACTGCCAATAATTCTGTATTCACTACAAAAAAAAACAGGGCGATTAGAAGGGGTTATTTTTTCATTTATAAGGGGTTTTAACCCCCTATAAATACTTTAGCAGAGGTTATCTAAAACCATCTCTAAAGTGGCCGCCTACTCTAATTAGAGGTAGTTTTGGGGAAGCACTGGTAAAGTAGGCTTTTGTTTAGCGACAATTAAATTAGAAGGGGTTTTAACCCCTTTTAATTTCATTCTAAATTCTCAAAATATTATAGATTAAGGGAGGTTTTGACCCTATCTAATCCTCAGAGAATATTGGGAAACGTTCTAGAACCACCCCTAAGTGACTTTCAGTCCTCAAGTTTAGGGGCGGTCATATAACCACCCCTAAACTTCCCCCTCTTTTTATTAATTCCCCCCCATGACACCACCAGTGGCTGTATGGACACCCCCTTGACACCCCCTCACAGACGTGTACACCCCCTTGACACCCCAATGGACACCTGAACACCCCTTGACACCCTGGTCCCATGACACTTCACCCCAGACACGCTTGGGCACCCCCTTGACACCCCACCTGGACACGCTGGTGGCCACCTGGACTCCCCTGGACACCCCCTGACTCCCCGGTGGCCGCCTGGACACCCCACAACACCCGTGCACACCCATAGTCAGGGACCACCACACTTTTCCACCCGAGAACTCATACGCACGCCCACGCCTGTGTGCCACGCTGGTGAAAAATTTCATCAGAGTCGGGATTCGAACAACCGACCGGTAACAAGCAGCGCAGACCCCTGAACCACTATGTTGAAGGCCGTTACATTTATATTATACAATGAAATTTATTTATTTACATTTCGAAATATTAGATTATATATATATATATATATTTGTGTTTAGAAATATAAATAATATAATATATTTGTATATATATAATATATTTCTCTATAATATAATATATATTTGGGTATAATATTTATATATAATATGTATTTATGTATAATTATAATATATTTGTGCATATATTATATATATAAATACATATTTATACATGTATTTATAAATATATTTATATTTATGCGTGTGTGTATATTTTTGAATTTATATAATATTTATAGATATAATATAATTATAATATATATTATACATATATTATATTAAATAGATTTATATTATATATTAATGTATGTAATTATATACATTTATATTATATCATCTACACACATATATACACACACAAAATTAAATACATTCATATAATTAGAAACAAATAATATAATTAAATGATATATATATATTTACTAAATTAATTTATAATTAATATTCTATACTACAATATACATAAAATAATTATATAATATATATAAATTTATTTATAATAAAATATTTATAATATAATATAGATAGTATACATAAATAATATATTTATATTTATATTTATATTTAATTTTTTCTAAATTATGTATATTAGTATACATAATATAATATAAATGTATTTATACATAAATATACAATATAAATGTATTTATACATAAATATACAATATAAATGTATTTATGTATGTGTGTGTAACAATAATATTATTAATTATTATTATTATTATTATTATTACACCTATTTTTTAAACTATAAAAATTATATGTTGGTTTTATAATTTATATATATTTTATGATTTATATTATACATATATTATATGAAATAAATTTATATTATATATTTATGTATGTGATTATACACATTTATATTATATCATACACACACACACACACACAACTAAATGCATTCATATAATTGGAAATATATAATATAATTATATAATTATATATATATATATATATTTAATAAATTAATTTATAATTAATATGGTATACTAAAATATATAAAATAAATATATAATATATATAAATTTATATATAATTAAATATTTATAATATAATATATATAATATAATTATATAAAATATATATGTACATGTATATTTATATTTAATTTTGTCTATATTATATATATTTGTATACATAATATAATATAAATGTATTTATACAAAAATCTACAATAGAAATGTATTTAATATAATATATGTATAATATAAATCATAATATAAATGTATAGTATTTATAAAACCATATATACATTTTATAAATTTGAATAAATATATTTATAATTACATTTATATTATGTATACCAATATTTATATATGTATAATTTTTTGTTTATATGTATAAGTATTTATTTATAGTATTTATATAATGTCCTTATATATATGTGTGTTTATAATGTATTTAAATACATTTATATAATGTGTTTATATAATACACATACACACACACATGCACACACACACATATATATTATAAAATTTAAATTTATATGAGATTTATTTTAAAAAATAAATAAAAATTTAAAGGGGATTTAAAACCCCCTCTAATCAATGGGATCTGCGGTAGTTCATAACCCCCATCAAATTTCTTGAATTATAGGGGGTTAACAATCCCCTCTAATGTTATAAATTAGAGGGGGGGGGGGGGTCAAAACCCCCCTCTAATGTCATGAATTAGAGGGGGTTCAAAACCCCCTTTAATGCCATCAATTAGAGGGGGTTAATAACCCCTATAATTTCTTAAATTAGAAGGGGTTCAAACCCCCCTCTAATCTAAGGTATTAGTGATGTTTCATAAACCCCTCTAATATCTTAAATTAAAGGGGGCTGTGAACCCCCACTATTTTCTTAAAAAATCAATTATATATATATATATATCTAAACGAATGTTATATATATATATATATCCTATAAAATCCAAAAAATATATAGTGCCACTAATTATTAAATTAGCAGTGGTTTTAATACAACCGCCTCTAAAATCAAACCAAATATTAAAAAAACAATGCTAAACAATTTAGAGGGGGTTGTGCATAACCCTCTCTAAAATGAATTTAGAGGGAGTTGTGCATAACCCCCTTTAAAAAACTGCCTCTAATATGCTATTTTTTTGTAGTGATCCATTATATTTATGGTAAGGTCCTTAGATTATGTGTCATATAAAAAGGTTACAACAGATCTCAGGCTATATTGAGAACCTTGAGATGCTATGGCATTAATCTTAAATATATGTCCTATGGTCTAGATACATCATACTGACTGGACATAGTTGATGTTATAATATCAGGTGTTGGGGGCTCATAATCATTGAGACTTCTTCTCATGAAGTTCACACTTGGTGATCTATAATAGATGAGATCATGATTATAGTCCTATCAATATGAACACCACATGTTTTGGGTGTCATTGGTTGTTCATATCTATGAACATGTGTATTGGTCTCCTAACCTGAGATCATTATCAATGTGTTCCATTTTATCATATACTTTGATGAGAGGTGAGAACCATGATAAGGAATTCATGGCGAGGTAGTTTGTGCTGGGTGCGTCATTGGTGGTATGACATTGGTTGAATCATCAATATGTGATTTTTCGCTTCTGAGTTTAGGAAGTGATATCTATGACATGGTTGATTAGGATTGTAGTACCTTCATTAAATCCATGACCATGGTATTAGAAGGTAAGCATGTCCAATTAGATTAATAAATAATAAATAAAGAAAACGATGATGACACAAGTGTGCATCCTGATTTATGAGATATCATAAGAAAAATAGATTATATTACACAGTGTGTGTTCATAGGTTGGTTTCCTTTGCTATGACTACTCCTTATCTCTTTAGGGGCCATGATGGGTTGCTATATTCCACTCTTGGTTTGTGAATATCATTCACTATTATTGAGATAAGGTCCTAGAGGGTCACACATAATAACATATTCAAGATTCTATCCTATTATACTGAATAGGTATATAGGACATGGTGGGCCCCACCACGGGTTCTGAGGGTTTTCCAAGATTTATCGATCAACTATAAATAAATAAATTCATTATTATTCAAGTATAAAATAATTGAGTTGAATTTATTCAATAAAAGTATTTACAAGTGTTTAAGTAAATACATGGAATAATATTATATGAATGAATATTATATTTAATATTCAAGGTTCATTTAATAGTAGTGGGAATTATGAGTGGGGTTAATGACCCAAGTTTATCACATAATATATTTAATATATATTAATAGTATGTGATAAAATATAAATAATATAAATGATTCAGTTAGTTCTTCAGGATTATTTATTCATTACTTATTTAAGTGGAAGACAGATATATAGGGGCAGAGAACCCTAATCGGTTATTATATACATCCACTATATAAGTATATGAGGAGTTCATTTTTTGGTGTGCAAGGTAAGAAACCCATTCTAATAGATTGAGAGCTCATCTCTCCTCCTCCCATATCCTAGAGAGAGAAATATCCCATTCATGTAATAAATCCAAGGAAATCATTGCGGATCATAGGAACGGAGTCGAGGTGATCATCATGACAAAAAAGAAATTTCAGATCTCCATTCTAGAAGTTATAATTCGATGATCGACATTCAAAATGTTTCTTGAATCATGCATGGATGATCTAGAGGGTTTCAGTTTCAAATCATTCAAGAAACAATCCCTGATGAAAAGCTGCAGTCGAACATGCCAAATAAAATAAGGTACATGTTTTTTTATTTATCCCATGATTATTTAATTTATAAAAGATCCTTAGACCTATACTAGGGCTTTTATCACTGGAGAAAACACAGTTACGTCACTCTGATGCTGATATTGGAATAAAAATTCCCATCCCACCAACTTCCTCTACGCACCCCGATACCTTCAATGACCAGATGCAATTACTGTGAATTAGTCTTGTAAGGTATCCAAGTCTATGAAATTTCAGTGTTCTAGAGTGGCATTTCAATATGATTATTGAGGAAAATCCATGTGTTCTATAGTCTTTTAAGTGAGACTATAGGATCTAGAAAGTATAGCTGGGTGAAACCCAACTTGTTTTAACTAATGGACTTAACTAGTTGGGAATAGAGCTGGTAATTTGGGAATTAATGAATACTGTTATAAGTGAGCATTATGGTATCATTGATAAGAATTATCAGTGTCACAATACATATGTAGACGAGATATTGAATAGTGGATCTACCTTAACCTGTGATAGGTGTGTGTTTTTAGTTCATACATCGATAATATGTGATCGTGGGCTTATGTGTGCGTGTCATTGATATAGGGACACCACCGAGTTCAGAGGATCAGTGATGTTCAGGTGTATAGCCCGAGGATGAGCTATTATATAGTGGGGATGTTTTAATACCCCACCATTCTATAGGTGCAGACCCATTTGAATTTTGGATAGACCCTTTTAACCTCTTTCTTTGGGTGTGTCTCGTGGGTTTGGGGTGGTCTTAGGAGAATACAAGGGGTCTGGGAGGAGGTGATGGTCTGCAACATGCTATTGTAATGGAACCAAATAGATGGTGGAAATCTAGTAGCCCTGTATGGTCACTAGAATAATTTAATAACTATTAGTCCATTGGATAGCCGGTGGCCTCATGGGAGCTTTTAAAAAAAAGGGTTCATTTTGGTACATTGTCACCTTTCCCATTTAAATAACCACCTCAAGTTTTTCCTTCTTTTTTGGTCCAACAATATCTCTATACACGCCCTCTCCCACTCATTGTCTCTTAAAGGATCTCCCTTGATCCTTGGTAGTTTTTATTTCTGTCTCTTGCGATCAAGAGCTTACGGGGAGTCTAAAAGTCCCATTTCCCCCATTCTTTATTTATTTTGGTGGCTAGTGATCCCTCACCCTTTTATTCTAATATAAACTATTTACAGGGCTTTTGTATAGTTTCTTATTTTCTCCTGATCTAGATCAAAATGGAGGCTAATACTAGATGAGTGGACCTTTCTAGGCATGAGGTATGTGGTAACTATACTTAACCCAGTCTCCTTTTATTTTACAAGTGCATGCATGGTGTGTCATGCCGAAATTTTTGTACGATGTCCTAGATTAAACTAAATGACTTATTTATCCCTTTTTTAGTCAAATGACCCAATTTAAATGAGATTAACACAAGAAAGAGGTTGATTCCACTGGAATTAACCTTTTTGTAGGAATTAACCATAATTATGGAAATTTTAAATTCATATGGCCTCTTGAAATAAGAAATGATACAAGGAATCTCATTGGTTGTATGAATTGGTAAGGTGTGTTTTAAATGGTTAAAAAGGAAATCATTTTTAAATTGATGATTGGGAAATGGAATTTCAAAATAACAGATGATCAAAAGTGTAACTTTAAGGCTTGTTTGAATTCTTATAAAATGAAAAGTGATAATGTGATTTGATCTTTGTTATGATATAATTTTTTAGAAAAAATATTTTATATATGGTAAATGGGAATTATGTTATGTTGTGAAATTGTTTTTTCCTTGTAAAAAGGAAGTGGGAAACATGTTTTATAAATAGGAAATGAAGCTCATGGTGTAGTTTTCATTTGTGAAATTAAAGAGTCCCTTGAAAATTAATTTTTGGAAAAATATATTTTTTGTTGTAAACTTGAATTGATGCCCTATTACCTATTATATGTTTCTTCATGAATTGAAAAATGGAGATGATTTGATAATCACATGTTGAATGGTAAATTGATAAATCATGTTATAAAAAGAAAACACCCTCCGAGGTAGTGTTAATAACCTAAATGAAAACACCCTCATATGTGATCTTATGATACTAAATAAAACACCTTTGGGTGGTTATGATACCCTAAATAAAGCACCCTTGAGGGTGGTTATGAAAACACCCAATATGAGGGGTCATGAAAACTTCCTATGAAGTGTTCGTGAGAACTCCCTTTGAGGAGTTCCTGATAGTCTGGTTGGAATGGACCACATGACATGCTTAGAGACACCCCAACACTGGATAAAGCGGGTTTTTTTGATCGAGGTCATGTACCTGAGGATCGATGGTGGTGTAGACCAATATCAGGAGTCATCTTGGAGCTCAAGCATTAGCAATTATTTACTACTTTTAAATTAACTTGTTAAACTATTTAAATTGTTTAATCATAGAACTTATTCATTAACTTTATTAAATACCAGTTACTTTATAGATTATATTGGTGGTGGACTATAGAGTTTTACTCACACCCTTATTGGGCCACCATGACACTTGGGTACTTGAGAAAATATCACTATTTGTTCACAGGTACAGGTTTAAGGAAACAGACTAATGTATGATGATTTTCTTGTCATGATAGTATAGAGTATGGGTGAATGTACCAGGCCGGACTCAGGACCAGTTTGAGATGAGTTTCAAATTCAATTTATTTTGTTTCTTTATTAATATTTGTATATTATTCTCCCATTGGGGATCCATTGTGATATGTATGGCCTACCCATTTTTATAGAATTTTGATAATGTATTTATTTATGTCACTTTCCTTGTCTTGTCTATAATGTTTTTCTGATCTGGTTTATTTTATTTTTATTTATTTTTTACTAATTTTGTTTCTCAATAAAGGGTACAGTCTCCCCAAGGTATCCACATAGACCCTCACCTCTCATTAGAAGCCTATGGCATATGGGGAGGTGTGACTGAGGTTATGTATTGTATCAAAATGGGGAATTGGTTGAGTGAATTTTGGGTCAGGAAATTACAAAAAAAAAAGAATAAAAATAGTCACAAAGGGATTAAAGAGTGTCTCACACATTTATAAAACCACTTTTCTTAAATTTCCAATTAGTATTTTTCAAAAGTTCTTCGGAAGACAATATTTTATCACAATATTTAGAAGCCATACTTAAAAAATCCTTTGAAAAAAAATTATAAAGCCACACTTTGAAATCCAATTTTGAAATCCACCCATTTCCATAAAATTAATTTGGTAATAAACTCACCCATTTTTGAAAAGAAGGCATTTTTTGTACCAAGAACCCTTTTACAAAACCACACCTTCTAATTTCAAATAATTTAAATACACTAAAAGACCCCATGCTCTAAAAAACATTTAAATATAAATAAGGTAAACTCCCTTAGATTTCCATGACATGCCTTTAAAACATCACACCCATTCTTTAAAGACAGAATCAGTGTCAAAAATCCCTTTCAAACATTTAAATTCCATTAGAAAAGACTTTACAACATTTTAGAAAACACTTTACATGTGGTATGGGTATATTCCAAACTTTTAAACCATTTGAAATCCATTTAAAAAACAATGTGGTTTCATAGAGAAAATTAAATTATATAAGAAACCATTTCTAAAAACTTGATCCATTTTAAAGGAGTCACTAGGTAATTTTAACAAGTTATTTCCTCGTGAAACGTCCATGCTAAGAACAAAATCCATTAAAAAATCATTTATATCCTACTTCAAGATTATAACATGCTTCTAAAATCATAGAAGGAATTTAAAAACACCCAAGAAATTGATAACTTGCATTATAAGGGAATTACTTAGAAATACCTACCTCATTTTAAGTGGTACCACCCACAACCCATCTTGTTTAATGGAGAACACACAAACAAGCTTAAAAATGACCTTATCAACCCTAGAAACCCAAATACCTATCATTAAGATCTCCTCAAACCCTAATTTGAACCCAAAAATCGATTAGGTTTTGTGAGAGTGAGAGAAACCAAAAGGGAGGGAAAGGGGAAGATAAGAGAAAAGGAATAAAAAAGAAAGAGAGGCTTACCACTTTGATTCCACTAAGAATGAGGGGTAGAGATCTTTAAATCCATGTAGGAGGAATATGAGGAGATCCTCCATGCATGAACCATGCTAGGTCGTATGATATGGGAGAAGAGGGGTGACCAAACCCTTAAAATCAATAAGGGAAAATGGTAAAATCATCCTTTAATGAAATACAGGCAGGTTGTATGGTTTTGCCACAAGGTTTTCCAAACCACATGCCAATTATGAATAGACCACTGCCTAGAACAAAAACACGAAAATGGATACACTTGGGGATTCTACCTGGTTGTAAAAACCATGTGACAACATTTAAAAATGGTACTATCATATTATCGAGCCAAATCGCATGTTTGTCACATGGTTTATTGAACTGTGTGCAAGCTACACACCCTTACCCAACACACCAAAGGTCATGCATGGTTTCTCTTAGGCTCAACATAGTTTAGACTAAATAATTTCCTATCTGTGTAGGACAAACCATGTGTATTCAAAGTGAACATCATGTAAGGGAAGCAAAGGGCCACATAAGTGCCATCCCATGGTTCACCCAAAAACATACACCCAAAACTATACACTTTAAAAAAATTCCCAAAAATTAAAAACTCCCAAAAATTTAGATTACCACAAAATGGAATAAAATAATACAAAGTATAAAGTATCAATGACATGTGGGTGTCATAATTTCTCCACCATGTTGCATTATATCCCCATAAAGTCCTTGGTAAAATTAAGGTTGAAAAAATAAGGTAAATAATCCAATACTCCTTAAAAAAATGGAAAGATTGAGGATAACCCAAAATATCCCAATATCATCAAGGAATCAAATGAGATTTATTCTCCAAAAGACCCACTAAAAAACTCAAATAACATGAGAAACCTCAAACATGAAACAACCACGAGCATCTGGAAAATAACTCTAAACAAAGGGAGATATAAAGGGGTCTCCCCACCATTTAGAATTGATCTAAATGGTGAATCATAACCAAACACTCTTTTAATGGGAGCATCACTAATCCAACTAATATCCCTAAAAAATACAATAGAAATCATAGGATTCATCTAACCATAAATATAAACAAGCTAAGTTAAATCAAAAAAGGAAACATGGTCTATGAAACACTCAGAAGGAACCAATTCCTAAGAATATCCAAGATCACAAGACCATGTCCCCAAAACAATCTACAACCATGACATCTAAAACAACCAAAGGTCATGACAGTAGGTGTTAAAAAATCACTGCATCTCAAAACATCTAAAGTGCACAATGAAAAATACTTGACTCAATAAAGAAATAACATGGGATCCAACCATGGATAAAATAACCAAAGAAAGGGTGAAATAGGACCTCATTCCTGGGTTACCCACTCATGGTAAACCAAACCATAATTAAAAAGACACCATTTGGTGAATAATCTCAACTGGTTCCATGCCTATCCTAGTCACCTGAAGGAAACACCCCAAGATAACTTCATATCCAAGAAATGAGTCAAAAACCCATGCATGGATCTCAAAATAAGCCAGAAATACAAAATAATCCATACTAGGAATAAATGGAAATGAGGAATGAGAATATTAGAATAACTACTGCTCAATCAATAACAACCAAAAGAGAATTTGAATGATTACACCAACTAGAATCCACCTCAAGGATGCAAGGTTCTAAAATAATCAAGAAAAATTCCTTAAAATTATTAATCACCTTAAAACCTTAGGATATTGGTCCTTAAAATTTCACCTAACTATCTAGGAAAGGCTCACTTAAACTATTGTACTAAAAAAATTGACGTATAACACACCATCACACTATCAAAAGGAAAAAAAAAGCTTTCTAATCTACTCAATGTTTATGAAAAAGATAAGAATAAGGGAAGAAATACCCCAAGAAGAATACACTCTACCTTTACCGAGACCTTTATAGGGGAAATTCCTTATATGAATTGAAACATAGACCTAACTTGGTCATGTTTCCCAAATAACATCAAATGGTCCCAACCCACATGAAGGAAAAAAATTTAGCAATACAAAGAAACTAAGGCAACTCACATGAAAAAATCCAATCTCCTTGAAAATGAAAACATTTTCAAAGGAATAAAAAACCATTTTCCAAAACACATGTGATTTTAAATGAAACACACTATTCAGAAACATATTATTTAATTTAAAACCCAAATTTTACAGTGGGATTCCAAATCCATTTTGCCTAATTTTAAAAAACCACCAATTTATTTGTAAAATAAGGAAACCACCCAAGCTTCTTAAATCCCATTATTTAAAATATTTTCAAAATATTTACCATTTCAATTTCATTAAATGAAAATAATCACTATTTTAAAATCACCCCATAGGCTTACAATTTCCCTTACCATAAATCACCAAAGGGTTTTAAAACCAAAATATTTTCTAGGATTCATAATGAAATCACCCATTTAGGGTAAAACATGCCCAAAACCCTTCTAGAAAACCACTTATACTTTATAAAAAATATTTAAGTCTTGATTTCCAAGATATTTTTTTCATAAAATAAAAACTCATTTTTATAAACAAGACCCAATGATTTCTTTACAAACCAAAATTTATTTTTCACAAAACCCACTATTTTCAATTTTTTTTACACAATCATTAAAACCAAAAAGGAGTTATATTAAAATTATTAATCCACATCATAAAATTATCACAAGACCCACCTTTAATTATCCCCCTTTATTGGGGATATCTTAAGATTGGTATAAAAAAATTCAAATGGGATGCAAAGACATTCCCGAATCAGCCACATGGTTTGATGAACCATTGTCTAGTAAAATGTCAATCAATATAAAATCTTTAAGATCGTGCACTTAGTCACTACCCCGATTTATCATCTTGCTCAAACCATCCTCACACCATTGATCTAATTTACATTCCCATCCCAAAAATCAAATCCAACCACAAAGAAAAATCATGAAATGATAATAAAGAATGACATAATGACAATGGTAAATCTAATGAAAGATTGAACTCAATATTTAAACCCCACTGCCCATAGAAACTTGAGCACTATTACAAAGGGCGGTGATCAAGTACTCACTCATGGACAACCAACCGAGTCCTAAAAACAATCCTAACTCTATATTACTAAGGTACCCTAAATAAAAAGCGGAAAACTCAAGAACTTAGGTCCCTACTAAGAAAACCAGGCTTTGATACCATTTGTAATGAATGGACCAAGGATTCTATCCTAAAATGAAACAGACATGGAACTCCACTAGCCCAAAGGGTATTCTAGATACCCATGGGTTGGAAACCTATGTTTGAGTATCAAGTGTTAATTAAATAAGCTTTCTTATGACTTTTACATTCTTTTATCTTTTGAAAATCACAAACAATTTTTCCTTAAAGATCATTTTCTTTCTCCAAGAAAATTTATTTTCATTAACCTTAACTTAATTTTATATGTTTTACTTAATGTTTCTTATTAAAGATTAACCATATTTTTCTTAAGACCAAATTACCTTAAGAATAATTAGATATTTATTCAAACCTTATAACCTTACAATTTGTTAGATATCGAGTCTCACTGTTTTTAGACTTTGATTCCATTTGTTTTCAGAATCCGTTTCATCCTGATCTTTGACTCCGAGTTTCATAAAAATTAAACTTTGAATTCTCTAAAAATTAGCCTCTGAATTATCTGAAATTAAAACTCCTAATTCTATGAAATTCAGACTCAGAATTCTCTGAAATTCAGACTCTAAATTCTTTGAAATTCAGATTCTGAATTTCTTATAACTCATACTCTGATTTCCGCAAAATTCAGACTCCTATTTCATCTGAAATTCAGAATTTAAATTATATGAAATAAAGATTCCAAATTCCTCAAAATTAAGACTCAAAATTATATGAAATTCAGACTCTTAATTCCTCATAATTTAGACTCTGAATTCCTCAGAATTCAGACTCTAAATTCCTCATAATTCAGACTCTGAATTCCTTAGAATTCAAAATTCGATTTCCTCAAAATTCAAACTCCGATTTCATCTAAAATTAGACTCCATTTTCTTAAAAAATTAGACTCCATTTATATACATATTTAGACTCCATTTCTAACTATATTTAGTGTCTAATTATTGATACTTGCTAAATTTATCTTTTATTTCTTAAAGATGTTGTTCTAAATTTATCAGATTCTAATTTACTTAAGTTACTTAAATTTAATAATACTTTTCTTACTTGTTATAATTCCTTAAACTTGATTATGTTACAATGAAACGATGTTGTACAATCAATTTATAACTAACTATTGTTTAAGTGACACATGTACGGAATTCAAGGAAAAATATGACCGTTAGAGGAGGGAGATGACTGTTGGAATTTTTACCTATAAATACCACAACCATTTGAAAAATAAAAAATACTAGAGATTACATGTTGTGATGATGTGAAGTGATTTCTAGAGAGAGAAACTCTGGTGCCTTGTGTGATTTGTGAACATCTTGTTCAGCCTGATTTGGGTGAATCTGATTATTGTTGAGTAAAATTGAGGGCTTTTAGGGATAGGAAGATATAGGTTCATATTACCTTAAAGTTCTATTAAATTCTAGGATAGGAAGATAGAGGCGCTGACTACCTTAAAGTTTGAGGGCTTGTGGGTATAACAAGATAGAATCTGGTATTCTTATTGATGGCTTACCCTGGTTTGGGTAAGAAAGACTTTCTTGAAAGTATAAATCAAGGGAAATTTATCCAAGGTTATTGGATACCCTTTTCTTTGGGTTAAAATATTTCTAACTTTTTTACTTTCGTTGTTACAATTTTTATTTCTGCTGTATTTTATAAAATGTATTCACAACTTCATCCTCTTAGGAATAGTTCTGGATTTTGTTATATTCACTCAAAACCGGTTTTTAGTCATAACTATTTTGTTCCCCAAAGTGCTCCGTTTTACACAAAGTGATAATATGGTGGACATTGGGAGAAAGTTTTTTCTTTAAATAAAATTCAATCCTCAGGTTTTCATAAATATTATTTTTCTAAGAAAATGTGCATACCTAAGATTTTACTTTTTGAAAATTTTGGATCCAAAAAAATTTTGATTCCAAAATTCTAATTTTTTTATTTTCAGGAAAATAAAGGAAGTACCAAAAAAAAATACATGGTACATGGATAGTGGATGTTTCCAACACATGACTGGTAACAAAAACTTCTTTGAAAATATTATCAAGACAAAAAGAGGAAAAGTAACTTTTAGAGATAATTCTCAGGGAGAAATTGTTGGTATAAGTAACATTGTTATTCTTATAAAAGATTTAATTTCAAATGTTTTATTTGTTAAAGGCCTTAATCAAAATCTTATAAGCATAAGGAAAATATGTGATGAAGGTTACCTTGTAAATTTTAAGAATGATAAATGCTTAGTACAAAATTCTAAGGAAGAGTTTATTCTCTCTACCCAAAGGCATGACAATGTTTATACACTAAACTTAGAAGACCTTAGAAGCCAAGACCTACCTTACCTTAGTGAAATGGAAGATCAATATTGGTTATGGAATAGAAGACTAGGACACTATAATCTTAGGAACCTATGAAAAATATCAAATAAAATACTTGTTAAGGATCTACCTAAGCTTAGATTTGATTCTTCAAAAAGTTTTTGATCCTTGTCAATATGGAAAGAAACATAAGTCAAGATTTAAATCAATTGGTGAAGTCTAAACTTTTGATGCATTATAGCTAGTGCATATGGATCTTTTTGGTCCAACACCAATTAGATGTATTGGAGGAAAATAATATATATTTGTTTTAGTTGATGATTACATTAGATTTACATGGGTCTATTTTCTAGAAAAAAATCAGAATTCTTTTCTTATTTTAAATATTTTTTAGCCAAAGTTAAAAATGAGAAAAACATTCCATTGATAACTATTCATAATGATCATGGGGTAGAATTTTAAAAATCATATTTTGAAACTTTTTGTAGTAAGAAAGGCATTACTCATAACTTCTCAGCTCCAAGAACTCCTCAATAAAATAGTGTTATTAAAAGAAGAAATCGAATTTTTTAAGAGATAAACAGAACCATATTGAGTGAATATTATATTACTAAACATTTTTGGGATGAATATTTTAGTACTGCTTTTTATACTATAAATAGAGTTTTAATTAGATCTTTTCTTAACAAAACACCTTATGAATTATAGACTGGTTGAAAACCTAAATTTTCTTACTTCAAAGTATTTGGATGCAAAGTATTCATCTGGAATACTAAAGATAACTTACATAAATTCTCACCCAAATACGATAAAGGAATTTTCTTAGGCTATTCCACAAATTATCAGGCTTGTAGAGTTTTTAACAAAATTTCTTGTACTATTGAAGAAACAATACATGTTGAATTTGATGAAATAGATCCTTTTGTTTTTAAACAACCCCAACCTACATCTTTGGACGTGTTTTAAAAAACGAATTATAAACCTTTGATGGAAGATTATTCTAATAATGAAAATACTTAAGAAACTATTTCTAAAGTATTTACTCTAGAATATTTTCTACCTTATGTCGATGAACATGTTTTAAAAAACCCAAATCAGTTTTTTCTTAAGAATTATCCTAGTGATAGTATCATTGGTGATGTAAATCAACCCGTAAGGACTATAAGTTCTTTAATAAATGAAGTATAACATATATCATTACTTTCCCAATTAGAACCTAAAATAACTTATGATGCTTTAGGTGATGATGATTGGATTAAATCCATGTAAGATGAACTAAATGAAATCAGAAGAAACAAAGTCTGGACCTTGGTTAAAAGACCTAAGGAAACTTCTTTAATTGGAGTAAAATGGGCATTCAAAAATAAATATGATGAAAAAGGAATCATTGTAAGAAAGAAAGCATGATTAGTCTCTAAAGGCTATAATCAACAAGAAGGAATAAACTATGAATAAACCTATGCTCCAGTAGCTAGACATGAATCTATTCGTATTCTACATTCCTTTGCAGCATTCTTTAGTTTCAAACATGTTCAAATGGACGTGAAGTGTTCTTTCCTTAACAGACATGTTCAATAGGAATTTTATGTTGAACAACCTCCTGGTTTTGAAGACATAAAACATCCTAAACATGTTTTCAAACTTACCAAAGCTTTATATAGTCTTAAATAAGCCCATAAAGCCTGGTATGATAGAGTTACATGATTTTTGTTACAAAACAATTATGTTAAGGAAACTGCTGGTCTAACTCTTTTTATAAATAAAGATAAGAAATATGTTTTTATTGTTAAAATTTATGTTGATGACATTATATTCAGATCAAATCAGCAATATTTAAATAATTCATTTTCAAATATCATGAAATTTGAGTTTGAAATCAGTATAATGGGTGAGTTAACATTTTCCCTTGGTTTTCAAATTTCTCAAAAACCAAAAGGAACGTATATATCTAAACATAAATATATTGAATATCTTCTTAAGAAGTATGGATATGAAAACACTAAAAGTATAATTACTCCAATCAGTACCTCAAATTATCTTGATCTTGATGAAGCTGGGAAACCAGTAGATCAAACATCTTTTAAAGGTATGACAGGAAGTTTATTATACTTAATGACTAGTAGTAAAAAATTAATGTTTTAAATATGCTTATGTGCAAGATATAAATCTAATCTAAAGGAATCTCATTTAAAAGATGTGATTTTTTTGTTATTTAAAGGGAACCATGGACTTAGGACTTTTTTATTCTTCTGAAAATGATTTTTTTTAATTTTTTTTTTCAGATGCTGGTTTTGGTGGATGTAGAATAGATAGGAAAAGTACATCTATAACTTGTCATTTATTAATATATTCATTAGTTTCTTGGTCATGCAAGAAGCAATACTCAGTAACACTTTTCACTACTGAAGTCGAATATGTAGCAACTTGAAGTTGTTATGCTCAAGTGTTGTGGATGCAACACACACTCAAAGACTATGGAATGAGTTTTACAAAAAAATAGATATTGTTTGATAATACAAGTTCCATTTCCCTAAGAAAAAACCCTACACATCACTCTCGTGCAAAGCACATAGACATTATCATCACTTTCTTAGGGATCACACACTTAAAGGAGATATTATTTTACAATTTATCGGAACACAAGATCAACTTTCTGACATATTTATAAAATATTTACCCTCTAATAGATTTGAATATATATAAAAAAATAGCAATGATTACCTTCAGGTAATATTTCATATTAAATTTTTGTTAAATCCTAACTACTAACATTAAGTTACACCTTTTCATAGGGGGAGTACATTGGTTTATTCTTTCAAAAATTTATTTTAAAAAACCAGAACCTAATTTTTTTCCCTTCCTTAATAAAATTTTTCAAAACCTAAATTTTTTCCTTTCCTTAATAAATTTTTTAAAAACCTAAATTTTTTCCAATCCTTAATAAATTTTTTCAGAACCTAAAATCTTTCCTTTCCTTAATAATTTTTTTCAGAACCTAAATTTTTTCCTTTCCTTAATAAAAATATTTAGAACCAAATTTCTTTAATAAGAACCTTATCAATACCAATTATTCTTTCTAAACAATATGAAAGGTATGTTTCCTTACATAAATCTTTATAATCACATTTTTTTCTTGTTGGTATTTCTATCTTGTTTTAAGAAAACCTTATTGGATTCAATTTCCTTAAATACAATTTTTCCTTAAAACCTTGAAAGATCAGAATCTAAAAATTCTTGTTTGGAATTAATATCAACTGTCAAATAAAATCAAATTTATCTCAACCCTTGGATCTATTCGAGAATTTGAACAGTCATCGTGAAGCCTATTTAAAGGGACTCCATCTTCTCTCCCCACATTGGTTTTATCATATCTATGCGCTGAGTCTCTACTGCTCTTTATGTATTCCATTCTGATTCTTCAATTTTCTTACATTTCGAATGTCTCTTGAAACCTCTCCTCAGACTCTGATTCAATCCTAATCCAACAAGGAAACAAATGACTAGTTACTATTCCAAGAAAGGTTAGTGGGTCATAATTTCTTTGTGAAGTATAATTCTTTGATTGAAAATATTATAAAGTTGAATGAATGGGAAAGTGTTTGTGTTTCTAAAGAAAAGAATCATGATCCAGTCTATCTGGACATTATAGTGGAATTCTACGATTCAGTCTGTTTCTATGAACAAGGTGGAAGAGAGATGTTTAAGTTCAAGTGTTATAGAAAATCATACTCTTTATCTTTCAACAAAGAATCTTGTATCCTAGATATTCCCTATGAAGGTGAATCTATTCTATTCTCACACTAATTACCTAAAAAAGAAGGATCTTCTATGAAGAGTAAATATTATGAGTTCCTCAGACTCAATAATGTCAAGAAACCCAAGATTTTTCATCTCTCAACAAATCATAGGTTGGTAGCTTTATGGATGCAAGGATTTATTATTCCAAATAAGGGTGATAAGGATTCACTCAACATATATGATATGTTTCTCTTAGATTTCTTGGTTAACCTAAGAAAGATAAATTTGGTGAATTATATCAAACTAAAAAATTCCAACATCAATAATGGTAATTTAAATTATCATATTTTGATGTATCCAACAATCATTTGGAAGATTATTGTCTTATGTTTGGAATCCTTCAAGATCCCTTGCACCTCAAAGGCTAAGAATTTCAAGATTATGTTACTCAATGATGATACCTTGAGAAGGAAGAAAATAGAATTCAATGTTGAATCGAAATGTTTTATGATCTTCATGATAAGGATGATCAGCCTGAAGCTAAGAAGATGAAGTTCCTAAACCTTCAAAGAAAAGAAAGGATAAGGAGATGGAAGAACAACCAAATGAACCCATTCTAGAACCTCAATCAGCACCCCCTAAACCAAAGAATAAAAATAAGTTTTCTGATGAAGTAGTTGCTAAGTGGAAGGAGCATAAGAAGAAAAAATAGGAAGGTGATCCTATTTTTGGACTGGAACCTGCAGAGGAAAAATCTTTGAAAATTTTTGGAGCTGAAAATATCAAGAAACAAGAAAAAAAAGAAAACTAAAAAAGAAAAATAATTGAAAGATCAAGTTGCTCAGCTATTGTTAAAAGATGTTGAGAAATCCTCAGAACAAATTCAGGTACTGGAATCCTTCTTAAAGGAAGCTTCATTTCCACAACAGGTTGTTAAAGAGGAAAAAATTCATCAAGAATAAGAAGAAGAGGATGGAAGTGAATATGTGATTAAAATGGTGGAAGAGTATCATGAAGAGAAGAGTCCTAATAAAATCTCAATAAGAACTTACCAAGATTCATCCACCAAAATTGATTCATAAAAAGAAAAGTAAAATTCTAAAGAGGAAGAAGTTAAAAAAATCCATTTTATTGATGAGAGTGAAGACAATGATGACATTTTTTAGGAATATGAAGAGGAAGTTAATGTTCAAGAAAAAGATCAAAATGTATATAGTGTTGTTGAAAAGACTATTGCTAAAATAAAGATAGTCCTTCTTGATACACCTCAAAAATATGTAGCTGATCTTCAAAGTCAAAATTTGTTGAAGAAGTGAAAGGTACTCCTCCAGTGAAAGATGCTTCATATTATGAATCTTCATCATCTATGGGACATGATTTCGTCATGAAATATTTAAATAATATTTTTGATTCAATAGCATTATTTCCAAATATTGAATCCCTCTGTCAAATTATTCAGTAGTTAGTAAACATGAAGGAAGATTCTACAAATTTGTTGATGGAGAAGTTAATCAAGTAAGAATCAGATTTCAAAATTTCATGATCAAATATAAAGCTCATATAAAATCTTGAAGAACGATTAAATATTTGTTGAAATCAGTAGTTGATGAACTTATGATTTTTTGTGATTATATGAATTCAACCAAAGAGACTTTTAACAAGTCTAATGAAAAGTTCAAGATCCTTTCTGAAAGGTTGAATCAAGAGAAATTTTCCTGGATCCAAGAAGATAAAGATCTCTATAGAAAACTTAACTCCATATCTATTTCCAAAAATAGAGAAACCAATACCACAAATCAGTTAGTATAGAAATTCAAGTTTCAAGAAGAAGTTATCAAGTCTTAAGAAGAAAGGATTTATACTCCTTAGAAGAAGAACTAGGAACAAGAAGAGTTACTCAAGAAGTTCCAAGAAGATCATAAGGAGATAAAGAATATGAATGCTATCCTCAAGAAGCTTATTCCAGAGAATAATAAGGATGATTGATGAAATTAAAAACTTTGATCTTTTATTATACCAAAATATTTCAAAGTTAATGAAATCTCTTTGTTATACCTTGTTTCGTATGTTTCTTTTATAACCTTTTAGGTACCAATTTTTTTCTCCCTTTCATTCCTTTTTAAAAATCAAAAAGGGAGAGTAAAGTTTAAAAAGAATATCATATTAAGGGGGAGTTTAATCAAAATAAGAAATTTTTTAATAAAGGAGGAGCTTAATCTTAAAGAAAACTTTATTAAGAAAAGGAAATTCTATTTCGAGTCAATTTATTATGCCAGAGAATATGATCCTTAAGGTGAAAAAACCTAAGGGAGAGTTATTAATATTCACTAAGACACAATTATAAGGGAGATAAGTTTTTATTTTATGTTTTCCAAACTTAATATTCTTTTCAAAAAGTGGTTTATGCTTTCCAAAAAGGGGGATATTCTTAAGTCAATAAACTTTCTTATGACTTTTCCATTCTATTATGTTTTGAAAATCCCAAATACTTTTTACTTAAAGATCATTTTATTTCTCTAAGGAAATTTATTTTCTTTAACCTTAACTTACTTTTATATGTTATGCTTAAGGTTACTTATTCAAGATTAACCATTTTTTTCTTGAGAACAAATTACCTTAAGAATAATCAGATCTTTAGTCAAACCTCAGAACCTTATAGTTTCTTAGATACCGAGTCTTTCTATTTTTAGACTACGATTACATATATTTTTAGACTCCATTTCATCCATATATTTTACTCTGAGTTTCACATAAACCAAACTCCAAATTCTCTAAAAATCAAACTCCAAATTCTCTAAAATTCAGATTCTGAATTCTCTATAATTCAGACTCTAAATTCTCTAAAATTCAGACTCTGAATTCTTTGAAATTAATATTTTGAATTCCTCAGAATTCAGACTTCGATTTCTTCAAAATTCATACTCTGATTTGATCTAAAATTCAGGCGCCTAATTCTCTAAAATTCAGATTCCAAATTACTCAAAATTCAGACTCTGAATTCTCTGAAATTTAGACTCTGAATTCCTTAGAATTTAGACTCCGATTTCCTCAAAATTCAGACTCCTATTTCATCTAAAAACAGACTCCGTTTTCTCAGAAAATTAGACTCTGTTTATATACATATTTAGAATCTATTTTCCACTATATTTAGAGTCTGATTATTCATACATGTTAAAGTTATATTTTATTTATTAAAGATATTGCTCCAAATTTATCAGATTCTTGTTTACTTAAGTTACTCAAATTTAATAATTATTTTCTTACTTGTTATAATTCCTTACACTTGATTATGTTACAATAAAATGATTTCATACAATCTATTTCTAACTAACAATTTTTTAAGTGACACATGTATAGGTCCTTCTGAAATTCAAGTAAAAATATGATCATTGGAGGAGGGAGCTGACCGTTGGAATTTCTACTTATAAATACCCCAACCATTTGAAAAATAAAAAAACTATAGATTACATGTTGTGATACTGTGAAGTTATTTAGAGAGAGAGAAACTCTCATGCCTTGTGCGATCTATAAACATCTTTTTCAGCCGTGAAAAACTTGTTCAGCCTGCTTTGTGTGAATCTAATTGTTGCTAAGTACAATCAAGGGATTACAGGGATCAGAATATAGAGGTGCCAATTGCTTTAAAGTTTGAGGACTTTTGGGGATAAAAATACAGAGGTTCCAACTACCTTATAGTTCAAGGGCTTGCGGGGATAGCAATACAAACTCGGATATTCTTATCAAGGGATTACCCTGGTGTGGGTAAGACATATTTTCTTGAAAGTATAAATCAAGGGACCTTTATCCAATGTTTTTGGATACCCTTCTCTTTGTGTTAAATTATTTCCTACTTGTTTACTTGATTTGTTACAAGTTTTATTTATATTGTATTTTTTTAAATAAATAATGTACAACTTTATTATACTTTCTTGTACTTACTCTGATAAATAAAGATTCTATACGCTTTAAGGTAGAATCTTTCTCTAAGAAAAAACTGCTTAAATTTTCTAAATTTTAACTTGTTTAAGTTTTGGTTTCTTATATTTGTACCTGGGACCTTCCAATTATCCCTTTTAGTTATAACCAAAGAGAGTTTGTGAATTTAACTTGTTTAAATTTGTTAAACATACTTTCTTAAGGTTAAAATTGAAAGTTTTTAAAATTACAATTCAACCCCTCTTGTAATTGATCATCTACATCAATATTTAGATCCTACATCAAGGATCCGCTTTGAGAAAAATTTCACCCCCATTTTCAATATAAAATAAACTAGCTGTGTAAATAAATAAAAATCCAACCAAACATGGAATAATAAAAAATACATACAAGGATAAACATACAACCAAAATAAATACAAATCAGAAGTAAAAAAACATAACATCATAGGCCCAAAAGGCCAATAAAACATCCCAAAATAAAAAAAGGGGTTTAGAACCCGAAAAAATCCAAATGTACCATAAGTGAACCCTAGTCACTCATCACATCCCACCCACTCATCCATGGATAAACCTAAACCAAAGGACTAAAACTTAAGAAGATACTGATAACCTATAGAATATATATATAGTTGGGAGATAATTAACCCATTAGGTATCCCTATTCCAAGATTGTGGAAATTCAATTAGTAATATAGTTTATCAAATGAAAGTTTAAACATAAGGTAAAAGAAAGTTTTTTCACATTATTTATAAAATAAGTGTAGTAACATTCAACTTATATATTTACACACAACCACATTCTTTAATAAAAAATATGGGCAATTAAAAATTTTAATAGGTGATTCAACTAAGTTAAGAGGTCCTTTAAAACCATAAAAACAAACCAAATCACCTTTTATCTATATTTTGAAAATTTTCATGAAAAATCTTTTTTCATAAGAAATATCAAGTAAAACCATTTCTTAAAAGTTGTTTAAGAAATACCCAAATCATTTCTCTTTTCAAAACACACTTTAAAACCTTTTTAACAAAACCCATTTGAAATTAAACCAAAACATTCAAATCATTACATAAATCAAAAGTAGTCACCCAAGAATTAAGGACACATAATCCAAGAAACAACCAATCAATGGTGCTGATAATCAATGAACTAGGGAAATATAATAGAGTCCTAAACTGAAATCCCCTAAATCAACTTGAGAGGGACCTAACATCATGGGAATCATCCTTAGGATCTACTAATAAAGACTTGAACTAGTGATAAGGAGCCTAGTATGACACTAATGAACCTATCAGTTTCCCTAGTATTCTCATTGAACTATCTGGAAACAAATATAATGAGAGATCCTTCACTATATAGGCTATAAAAAAGGTTTTAATGAATCATTATCATATTGGATTAACTGATAGGTTATTACTAGAAAGAACTCCCTAGGCATCCAACTATTGTACACTAGTTATTTCTATCATATAGATCACCCATGATCTACCTGGGAATCCCATGAGAAATCATAAATAAACCACCATATATATCAAATTTAAAACATTTGAAATAACTCATTCCTAACCTCATACACCCTCATAAGAGATAACCCCAAACACATTTATACATAAGAAACACATGAAGATGAATCAATATAAGACATCCTCTCCCGAGATCAAAAACCACCATAAGAATAACAATAGTCACAAGGGGATCAATGTTGGCCTCAAATATTTATAAAACCACTTTTCTTAAAGTACCAAATGGGATTTCAAAAAAGTGCTTGAGAAGCCAAGCCATTTCCACACCCTTTGAAAAAAATAATTCAAATGAAATTTGGAAACCAATTATCAAAACATAGTTTGAAATAAAATTTTTAAATCCAACTATTTCCATAAAATAACTTTGGTAAGTAACACACCTTTTTTTAAAAGGAATCCAAATTGGTTCCAAGAACCATTTTAAAAAACTAGAGATCCCAATTCAAAAAAACTATGAGATCCCATAGTCGCAAAATCATTTAAATAAAAATAATTTCATCCCCTTTAATTTCCATGAAATTCATTTAAAATATAACACTCATGCTTTAAATACAAAATCATTCTCAAATACCCCTTTAAAACATTTAAATTCCTTTATAAAATCCACTCGAGTATTTTATAAAACACTTGGAATGAAACATAGATCCATGAAAAACTTTTAAACTAATTAAAATATATTAAAAACTAAAAAAGGTTCACCAAGAATATTAAATTCCACAATAAATCATTTCAAAACACTTGCACCATTTTAAAGGATCCACTCAGGAAATTTCACAAGTGATTGGCTTGAGAAACATCATCTCCAAGCAAAAAATCCATTAGAAAATAATTTACAGACAACTATAAGCTAATAAAATTCTTCTAAAATCATAAGAAAGAATTTAAAAATGCACAAGAAATTTATAAGATTCATTACAAGGAAATTATATAGAAACACCTACCTCATTTCAAGTTGAACCACCCAAAAATTATTACCTTCACTGGAGGATGAACAAGAAAGATAAGAAATGACCTTCTAAATGCTATACATCCCCAATACCCATCATTAGAACTTATATGAACCAAAAAAATGGTTAGAGTTCATGGGAGTGAGAGAAATTGAGAGAGAGGGAAAGTGGATGAGAATATAAGAGGAATAGAGAAAACACGAGGATTACTTCTTAGATTCCAATTGAAGATAATAGGGAGGGAGCTTGAAATTCATGAAGGAGGAAGAGGAGGAGATCCTCCATTCATTACACATGATAAGGAAAGTGATATGGTAGAATAGGGGTGCCTAAACCCTTAAAATCAATAAGTTTAAAAGGTTAAAATCATCCTTTAATGAAATCTGGGTAGGCCGCATGGTTTTCTAAACCGTGTTCTAATCATATATAGGATACCACCTCAAAAAAACCCACTTGGATAGATACACCAAAGTATTTTTCACAGTTCAAAAAATATGTGTTGACTATTCCAAATGGTACTTTAAAATTATAGATCTAACTCGTACAATTGTTACATGATTTACCAAACTGTGTGCAAGTCGTGTGCCCTTACCTAAACACACCAAATGTACCATATGGTTTCTCCTAGTATACTTATGGTTTGGACTTAACCATATACTACCCTTATAGTATAAACCATTCATGTTCAAAATAAAGTACATGTAAGGAAAGAAAAGATACGTGTTAGGGTTATGACATGATATACCCTAATCTATGCACCCCATACCATGTGCCTTAAAAAATTCCCAAATATAACAAAATTTAAATCCAAAACTCCCAAAATATTATATTACCTAAAAATTGAATAAAATAATACAAAATATAAGGTAATAGTGACATGTGGGTATCACAAAGTATAATTGGATTGATAGTAATGGTGGTGTGAAACATGATGATTATATATTTTCAATTATTTATTTGAAAATATTTCATTGTAAAGAAGAACCATTTATCTCAACGATGCATGAAAAATAGATATTTTATGTTATTGAACCATCTAACGATTAGTGGTTCATCATTATACAAGGGTAAAAAATTCATTTGGGTGATGAATATGTTGATGATATTGTAGAATTATGTGATATTGCTTCATCTATTCCTTGATTATCTGTGGATAACAATGGTTGTGATGTAGACAATGTCTATGTTATTTAGAATGATTATATAGAATACATATGGGAAAACATAATGTTGCTATCCTAGTTATTTAGGTAAATATCTATTATTTTTATGAAATTATACATGTAAAAACACTTTTTTTAACTTGGATATTTAATATATAGATATTGATCATTTCTTCCATTTTTTTATTAATTTTTATATTCATTAATTTTTGTTATATATTTTTTATTGAAGAAGCTTAACATAATTGTTTTTATCTAATGGTTTCTTTGTATTCATAATTTTCAATTATATACTTTTATTTGTATATATTAGTTAACAAAAACAAATATAAACTATTTTTTATTATGAAAATTTAAATTTTTTTATTCTAATAACCATTTAATTATAATAAAACATAGGTACCCAAAATTACACATTTTAGATATTGAAAATTTATAACTTTTCGCATTAATTTTTATGTTCATTAATTTAAGTTATATATTTTTTGGTTGAAGAAGCCTAACCTCATTATTTTGTTGCAACTATTTATTTTTATTCATCATTTTCAGGTATGCACTTTTCTTTATCTGTATTAGTTAACATAATAGATATAATTTTATTTTTATTATAAATAATCAATTTTTTTTTCTAATAATCATTTAATTATAATCAAATATAGGTATATGAAATTTCACATTCTTAGATTTTGATCATTTCTTCCATTATTGTATTAATTTTTTTATTCATTAATTCCAGTTATACATTTTTTAATTAAAGATACCTGATATAATTTTTTTGATGAAATTATTTCTTTATATTCATGATTTTAAATTATACACTTTTCTTGGGTTGTATTAGTTCACATAATATATATAATTATCTTTCTATTATAAACATATTTTTTTACTTATAATAGTCATTTAATTTTAATCAAATACTAGTAAACAAAATTTAATTTAATTAACATACGCCTATTTTAATTACGAACACAAAGGTAGAGGAAAATTTATCTTGGTTTGTGTATATTTATTTATATAAATATTTATATAATAATTAAATTATTTAATGAAATTAAACTTATGTTTTTTGAAATTATTTGTAGATATTATTATTCTCCAAAGAAGATGATACACAAATTTGGTAGATGTATGATTACATGTTTGCCAAAAATTTCACTTTCTTGTGGGGATCAGAGATTACTAATTTAATTCTGTGATAATAATAACCCTATAGGCCCAAATGTGAAGAAATTTAGAAGTTTCATGTCCATTCATATTTTTTGCAAGATTACTATATTATAACATAATTGGAGGAATATTGACCAGTTAATGAAAGTTCAGTTGAGACAATGTCTAACAGTAAAATATCTCAACTAATTTATTGATTTTTTCCAATGGTTAAAATATTATATATTTTATATGACTTACATTTGATCTTTTAAATTAAAGATGACATTCTACTTTCCCAATAATAAAGTAATTAAAAAGAGATGGATATATTTTGTGGTAATTAAATGGATGGTTTTAAATCAAAGTTGTCTTTAGTTTATACTTTTTGGAATAAACAAAATGAAAATTAAAGCCTCAAATATGGGTTTATATATGTAGAGAAATGGGAGAGTTTTTTTCACCAGTAGAAAAGCGGAAGCCTTTATGGTATGATAATTGTTGTTTATAAATTTTTTTTTTTAATTAATTGATTACTTATTCATTTATTCTTATGTAATATTAATCCAATAGATCTCATCAAGAGAAAAAATTATAGAATTTATACCCTTATACTTTATCACATGGGGGTATCCTTTACCAGGGGATAAAATGATTACAGAAAAGTTTAATTAATTAAGTGATAAATATAGTAGTGGATCCAAAGTGCTTCAGTTCATTCCTACATCTCCCCCACTCACCATGAAAAATATAAATTATGGGAATGAAAAATAGGTTAGTTTCTTATTGATCCATCAAAACAAGTAGCTGATAATATTATAAGAAATTAATTATAATTTTTCTTAAATATAGGTATTTTATAAATTCATTGTACAAATATTACACACACACACACATATGTATTATTTCAGGATGACCTTCAAGAGTAAGAAACATAGTGGACCTTTATCTAAGAAGGTGGGATATATATTCTTGTGACTTCTTTAGAAATTCAAGAACACATAGGTCATGTAAAAGGATATGAGGTAGGTTTTAGTTTTAGATTTTTTTAGATGTCCTAGTACAACATAAAAGGAGTTGGAATACAAGGGTGAAGTATCTTTCTAGAAGGATGATCATCAGGAGAATAATTTTTTGTTAAATTAGATAATTAAAACTTCTATTCAGGCTATGTTTTTTGAAATGGAGAGATAAATACATCCATCCCAGCATACCTATCTAGATTCTCCACCTCCTTGTTCACACTTGACTGTGTACTATGAGTTTCATTATGGGGATCCCTATTTAAATATTATATCATTTAAATTGTATATAATCCTAGGGATTATACACATTGTCATCTTATATAGATAGAGGAAGTAAGAGTAGTGGAACATGATATTATTGATCCAACTGATCCAGTGTTTTTTCCCTTTGAGGAGGAAACTACAATTAGAGAGAGTATATGTTATTTTTTTTACTCTTTTTAACTATCCTTTTTCATCAATTAACATATGAAGTATGTGTTGTTTTTTCAATTTTTATTTACTTTTGATTTTGAATTAATTGTAATATATTTTTTAGATTTACCTTATAAAAGATTATCTGAAATATAATGAATCATTATAAAATAAAAAAAGTTTATGTAACTAACACCCTCAAATACTTCTCATGTTTCTCAAGAAATAACAAAATTAACAAAAAAAATCTTTATGTCAGACAATTATTATGATTTTTTAATTAATAGTGACATATATGGGAGAGAATATCCATTAAGAATAGTTAAAAATTAAATCTTGGATGTTGTTATTAGTGTTGAGATCTCAGTACCTGAGTTTTAGTTGTTTTCTATTTAAGTAAATTTCAATTTAAATTTTCGTTTCATTTATTAAATATAACTTATAGTTATTTAATTTATTACTTATCTAATTATGTATTCCCACACTCTTTGCATACAAAATGAAAGAACCTCATTTTATGATTTTATAGATCTAGAGTACATTTCAATGACTATGTAATACACAAATAATCCTACTAGAGTTAAATATATATTTAAAATATTTGAAAATATCAATGTTAAATATTGGCTTCATCCATTTCTTAACAAGTAAGATGACTTATATAATTATTAACTAATATTCATTATAATTTCATTCATGCTATTTTTTTTATATTTTAATGGTAATTTGATGCTATGTATACTCTACCCATGTGAATACACAATAAAATGGTTATTCACTTTACTGGGCAAAGTTCATGAAAATTTTCAAGATTTGTTGAATTTGTAAGTTTTCCTCTATTCTATTAGTTCTTTAATCATAAAATTTTCATGCCACATATGTTTTTTTATTAATATATGAAAATTTAATAGGTCATAGAACGTTTTGAAAAAAATCACTTGTTGATAAAGAATAAAAACGAAATAAATTACATGCAAGTGTAGGTAGATATCTTTTATATTAGTTAATACTAGTTTTATATTATTTATATAGTGTTTCTTATTTTCAAATAATTATTTTATAAATGAAGTTTCATCATAAAAAATGAAGTATTGAATGTGTATATTATGTTTTGTGATTCATTTTTAGGATTATCCTGAATGGAATGATGATATATTTTCATATGGTTAGTTCCATTATAGCTCTTATGTTTTAAACCAAAATTTTATATCGTTAATTTTATAACATTTATTGTTTTAATAAGTTTTTTTGATGTCATATTACATTCAGTGGATAACTTAAACCAACATAAAGGATTATTTATGGACTATTTTATAGTCTTGATTAATTTATAGATGTATATTTAAAAACTTGATGTTGTAGTTATGTTACAATGAGTTTTTGATTGCTATTTACAACTATGAGATTTCTATTTATAGGTCATGGGTTATTATATTTTAAGATATTTAAAATATAATAATTAGGTTTATGCGTCATTTATTAGAAAAAATGATGTTTAAAGACACTTAAAACATTGGTTGTGATGAAAACTGATGTTGAAAGTGGATTTAGATTCCAGTTCTAATAAAAAACTGGCATCAAAAGCCTATATTTAGTAGGTTAAAGGTTAATTTCAATATTGTTTTTTTATGAAAACCAATATTGAAATTGAATTTTGATTCATATTTTCATAAAAAATATGTTTAAAGTCTATTTAAATACATATTTAGTTGTTATTTAAATGTTGATTATTATGACAAATGATATTGAAATTCGAATTAGACATCAACAATTATGAAAACCGACATTAAAAGTCACTTTTAACATCAATTTTCATAATAAATGACATTGAAATTATCAATATATCTATATTTAGTTAGGATTTAAAAGTTAGTTTTTTAATAACTATCATTGAAAGTCTTTTTAAACATTAGTTATTAAAAATAGATGTTCAAACTGTACTTTGAAATTTTAATGTAATCACATCGGTTTTTAACCGACGTTAAAAATCAAAAGTAACTGACATTAAATGGTTACTTTACAATAGTGAAAGAAGAGAGTGTCAATAAGGATTGGAAACCTCAAATAATCCAAATATGAATAATATAATCATTTATATAGCCTTATTTCAATCAATAAAATAGGTCGGGCATAACTGCTAATGTTTGGAAGCCTCCATACATTACACATAACATATAACTATTTTGATATGTATGATCATCAAAAAAATTTAATGATAATATAAATTTTATGAATCCATAAATTAATAATCTCAATGAATTATAATTGAAGTTAAGTCATTTGGAAAATGTGACATGTAATGTGAAATCATATATCACATATCATAACTCTATTATATGTTTTTATATAGATATATCATGCCTATCACATCATGTGATCTAGAACCATATCATTGTTTTTGATATGCATTGCATTCATATTTCTAGTTAATATATATATGGATCATCCAATATGATTCATTCTATTTTATTTCATAACCATAAATCTATTACTTATATGAAAATATCATAATGACTATATGAAAAACTCTACAACTCCTTGTGAATTAGTCTAAACTCCTTTGGATACAATTTATCAAACTCTCCCCATTTTGGAACAAATAATTTATTTAAAATTTAATATTTTTTCCAAGGCCTGTGTGACCCAATAAAATCTTATAGAAGGAAAATATATATTAATTTTCTAATTCATAAATGTAAAAAAAGTGTGGCCTCTAGAAAAATGTCATTTCTACTCACGCAAAAAAGGGTTCTGGTGTGATCTCAAGAAAAAATAATTATATCTTCATATGAACATTTACACCAAAATATATATATGATATATCATATGTATACTTATAAAATCATTTTTCTTATGAAATTAATTGACCACTAGAAATAAAACATGTCAATCTAGTATAGCATAATTCATAAATTTTTTATTACATGAGTAGATTGATCATACAGAATGACTACATCACTTGTCAATCATTCTAATAGATAATCATATCACATTTCACTTATCTAAGCATAACCATGTATATCATTAATCAATTAATTTATGGTCCATATATATTTTCATATCATACAAGTGGATAAATCTCATCTTGGTTAAAATCAACTGAAAAAATGACCAGAAACATACCCATAACCTCTTGAATAGATCAACCTTAAGGATAGTTTAAGAAATTTATCAAAGTATAAAGGTTTAAATACTAATTATCTTGTAATCATAAATTAATGTGGATTTATATTAATCATTCACCCCTAATTATATCAATGACTATATGAAATTCCATGTGATATACTTTTGTGGGTTAGCCCAGATAATAAGTCTCTACTTATTGTCTCATAAGTCTAATCTATATCATATATGAGACTTATAATAATGTTAATATTAACATATGACCATAAAAAATAATACTTCATGATTATATTAAACAATGGACAACTCAAAGTCATACTTTGAATGGTTTTTATTATTACATTGTTCATGATTAATATATATAGTATATATGAATGAATGATAAATAGAGATTTTATTTATTATAAAAACCCAATACATTCTTATTAACAACAATCATTACATTCAGTATATCATGTATCTAATACCCAAATACTTTACATAACCCTCATTCTTATTCTATGCTAATTTATTTATCAATATATCTATTACATTCTCCTTTGTATACACCCAATAGATTTTTACATCACCCATCTCAATGATCTCTCAAATAAAATGGTACTTGAGAGGGATTTGTTTAGAATTTTAGTGAGACTAGGGTTACTTATCCTTATAAATAACCCCATTTTTTTCACAATAAATATTAATTTCTACCTTAATTCTAGGAAACACCCTAAGTTCATTAATGAATTTCATAATCAAAATAGATCCCTTCACAACATCTGATGTAGTAATGTACCCTGCCTCTGTTTCTGATTCCACCACAATAACTTATTTATAAATTTTCCAAATAATAGCTCCACTATTTAGGTAAAACATGAAACTATATTTAAATATCATATAATCCTTGTTTTTTTGGAAAACAACATCTGTGTAAACCCTTACAATGAGTTCCTACTAACCACCAATGACCAAGAACACATCCTTACTTCTTAAGAACATAAGGATATTATTCAAAACAATCATGTAACACCCCATTATTTCATAGTACGTTATCTCTTTAAGGTAATTTAATAGCTTATATTTCATGCAACATAAACTTGGCTTGTTATATACGCAAGACTGAGTTTCTACGAAACAACACATTAGTATTATAATTATTTAAATGATATATTTATTTATCAATTAAATATTGTAATATGAATAGTAAAAAAATTTAAATGTTATTTATAATTTTTTACATAAATAAAACATATTTATAATGAAATTTATAAGTTTTGTTAAAATAGTTATATATCTAGAAAAATCATTTTCTTAAAAGAACTACTTTTTATGTCCTTTTGTGAACAATAATAAAATTAATCTTAGACACTCATAAAAATTGAATTTGTTAAAATAGAATTAATTTTTATATTATGAATATCAAAATTATCTTAGGGTTAATTTTTGGTATTTTTCTGAAAATATTCAATTTTTGATGAATAGTGAAAAATACTCCATAGCACATAAAGCTGACTTTTTCATTTAAATAATTTTTTTAATTAAAATTTATCTTAAAGTAAAAATAGATACATAATAAATATATTATCCCAATGTAATTCATTTGAGTCATTTTATAATAGAATTCGATATAAAAATTCATTGAACTGTTTTTAACATCTTTTTACCCACCTTCTAGGCACATTTGAAAATTAGTATAAAACGTAATTTTACCACTTTTATGAAATGAATTTAGAAAATCCGACATACATGGTTGTAATCAGTAAGTAAAATGTGGTTCAATAGGATCTAAATAATTTTTGACGAATAATAACTTTTGAAGTCACGAAATATCATTTTATATGGGATCTCTATATTCTTGATATGCTAGGATTCAACCTAATTATGGGTATGGACTAGCAAGACACATACTGAGCCCGTATTTATTTTTACCGTAGGAGGGTGAAATTTATGTATCATAAGGGTGGAAACTATATACATCATGGAGAGTGATATATATAGGTTGGAAAAGTAGGTCAAATTAATCAGCAACTGGGAAAGCTTATAGCCTAGGTTTCCAGTCTTTTGTTGGATGATGGGGATATGAAACATGATATCTTTCCACCAGTGGTGGAATAATTTCAGGATGTTTTTTCCAAATACTTCTTAGGGATAAAAACTAAGAGAGATGTGGAATTAACTATTGATCACATGTTGGGGGCTGAGCTAGTATCTATTACACCATACAGAATGGAACTGACAGAGCTTCAAGATCTCAAGGCTCAGCTGGAGGAGTTAGAGGATAGGGGATTTATCCATCCGAGTATGTATACTTAGGGTTCACCTATGTTATTTGAAAAGAGTGATGATGGGAGTTTTTTATTGTGTATTAATTTTCAGAAGTTGAACTGAATGACTGTAAAGAACCTGTATCCTCTTTCATGTATCAGTGATCTTTTTTATCAGTTGAGGGGGCTTGTGTGTTCTCAAAGATTGACTTGAAATCAGGGTATCACTAGATAAGATTTTAAACTTATAATATATCAAGGGTTGCTTTTAGAAGTAGTTATGGCCTATATGAGTTCATCGTAATGTCGTTTTGGTTGATGAACACACTAATAATGTTTATGGCCTTGATGAATAGGATATTTTATCTATACCTAGATTAGTTTTTTGGTGTTTGTGGATGATATATTGGTGTACTCCAAGACACATGATGATTATACCCAAAATCTTGACATCATATTGAGTACACTGAGAGAGAATCAACTATACGCCAAGTTATCTAAGTGTCAGTTTTGGATTGATCAAGTACACTTCTTGGGACACATCATCTCAGAGGAAGGTGTGTTACTGGACCCATATAATGTTTAGGCAGTGGTTTCTTAAGAGTATACCAAGAATATATTCGATATCCACATCTTTTTTGGATTATCTAGATATTTTAAGAGATTCATCCAAGACTTTTCCCATTTGGAAGTTCCTATTTCGAGCTTAACCAAAAAGGGAATAAAATTTGAATAGTCAAAATCTCACAAGAATGATTTCTGAGAGTTGAATACATAGGCAACAATTCTAATCATACCTGAGCCAGGTGAAGAGTACATTGTATATTGTGATACTTATGGGATTGGATTAGGAGGTGCATTGATACAGGGTGATCGATTTGTATCATATGGATCTCTGAAGCTGAGGCCACATGAATAGAACTACCCTACACATGAATTTGAGCTAGCAATAATGGTTTATGCTTTAAAGTGTCAGTGGAACTACCTTTTGGGTGAAAAGTTTTCTATGTATACTGATCACCAAAGCTTGAAGTACATATTTTTATATATAGATTTGAATATTTGGTAGTGGATATGGGTTGAGTATATGAAGTATTTCTATTTTGGGCTAGTATATATGACTAAAAAAGGAAACAAGTGGTTGACGCTTTGAGTAGGACAACATAAACTCAGATAGTTCAGGATTCTAGTGCTGAGTAGAAGATAGTGATTCTACTAGTTGAGATGCATGTGGTGGTTGATAATATTTATAAGTAGATGACTCTCGTATCAGTTTTAGTGGATTCGACACTCTTGAGATGGATCTGAGACATACATTATGATGATCTGAAATGTTTGACCTTGAGGGAAAGCCTTGAAGGTGGGGAGACACCTTCATATTGGAGAATAGATGAGGATGGGATCATCTTTGTCAAGAATTGGATTGTTATTTCTATAATCATGTGATAGGATCTCATACGACAATTTCATGCCTCGAAGTGGGCAGTATATCTAGGTATGACCAAAATGCATTGTGACCTATGTCCACAATTTTGGTGGCTGGGCATGAAAAAGAAGGTAGTTGGGTTCCTGACATGATTCTACACCTACCAGTAGGTTAAGGCAGAGCATTAATGACCTGGAGGTTTTCTGCAGTTGTTTCCCATTTCATAATGGAAGTGGGATGATGTGACCATGGATTTTATGGCATGTCTCTCGAATATTCTAAGGAAGAATGACACTATCTGTGTTATTATAGATATACTAAAAAAAGTAGCACATTACTTCCATATATGGGAGACTTTCTCATTGGAAAAGTTGAAAGATTTATATATTTAGAAGACATTCCATCAGAATAGGGTGACTCAGACTATAGTTTCATATCATGACTCACAATTTACTTCATTCTTCTAGCAAGGTTTACAGAAGGCGCTTGGTATATGGGTATTATTTAGCATGACTTTCCACCCACATAAAAATAGGCCTTCAGAGCGTACTATGAAGGTGCTAGAGGATATACTGCGGGAATGTGTTCTTGAATTCAGTGGGTCTTGGGAAAAGAACTTGGATTTAGTGGAGTTTTCCTATAAAAAAAGTTATCAAGAAACTGTACATATAGAACCATACAAGGATATTTATGGTAGGCTATGTAGATCACCTATATGCTGGATGAAGGCATGTGAGTTAGAGTTGTTGGGACTGAGTATCATGCAGAAGACATCAGAGCAGGTTCAGATGATTCAAAAGTGTATGGATATGGGTTAGAGTAGACATAATTCATATGATTATAGAAATATATGACCTCTATAGTTTAAAAAGGATGATCATGTATTCCTTTTAGTATCGCCTAGGTGGGTCACTATAGGATACAGAGGCAGGGAAAGTTGGCACCTTGATTCGTTAGACCATTTAAGATTGTAGAGAAAATTGGGATGGGGTGTACCAATTGAATATGTTTTCCATGTATCACAACTTTGGTAGTATCACCACGACCCTTCTAATGTGATCGATGTGGATGACTTTGAGCTTGAGAAAGATGATTCCTTTGAGGAGAATCTGATATGTGTGTTGGATTGCAGTGAGAAAGTTTTGCAGGAAAATATTGTGTCAATAGTTCATGTATTTTGGAAATATGAATGTGTGAAATAGGAATCATGGGAAATGGAAGTAGATATGTGGTCTCAATGGACCAATCTTTTTAACTCAAAATCTTAGATAAGCTTGGGAGTGCATCTTGAGGATGAGATGTTATAAGGTGGTGGAGATTATAAGATCCTGACCTTTTATAGAGTTGACACAATCTAGATTTCAGGTAATAATTTTCCTTGTGTTCATTAATTTTAATTTGGATTATAATTTGGGGTGTTTTTGGGTGGAAATTGAGAAAAATGGAAGAAAAAGGGGCTATACATAGTTGGTTCACGGTTAGAGAAAACCATGCACCCCAGCCCAGTAAATCGTACAACCTTGGACAATGGGGTCTGCACGGTTAGCGCATGGTTTGTCTAACCATGCTCCCTCTCAAAAGTAAACATAAAACCCTAAAATAATAGGCTCATGGTTTAGGCACATGATTAGGGAAAACTGTGTTCCCCTATGCAAGAAACCGTGCATCAGAATTAAGTTGACCCAAAAAATAGTTTCTTATTTACCCAGACCCCCTAACTAATCCCAAATCAACCCCCATTTGGCCATAGGATATCTTTCATGATTTTATAGCTCTCCAAATAAATTTAAAGCTTTCCGATCTCCATTTTTCCCAAATCGAAGCCCAGATCAAAGGTTCGCTCCTCTCCCGGTAAGTGGATCTTATTCTATCACTTTCCTATTCATACTCCTTTATTCTCTCATTATTTTAGTGAAAAGTAAGATACTATTTTGATAAATCTAAATATATTTAGTGATATCTAAATATACTATTATAGATATAGATCTAAATTCCAAAAATCTTGATTTCTCCAATCTTGATTTAGGCCTTTGAGATTCAGATCTTTTTCTACGTCATTGTGCTGCTCAATTTTTGGTGATTTCCATTAGGCAATTATTCTTCAATGAATTGGGGTAGGTTATCTATTATTCAAATCCCATAGTCTTATTATCAATTACATGTATGTGATTTTATAATTTCTAGAGTTTTTTTAGAAATTGGAATTTCAAATTGAATTAATTAATGTGGTCAATTAATTAATTGAGGAATTAGGGGTTTGATTGAATAATGGAAATTGAAAAATTGGGATAATTAATTCATGAATTAATTACCAAATAATTGAATTGGTAAATTGGGGATAATTAAGTTTTGATTTAATTATATAATTATTGGATTATGAATTGTGAACAATAAATCAGTGAATTAATTATTATATATCGAGTTGTGAAATGTTTAATTAATTATTGAATTTATTAATGAACTTTATATGGTTAATTAATTATTGAATTAATTAATAGAAACGATGAGAATAATTAATTGAGGAAATTAATTAATGATATGGGTATGCTTAATTAATTATTGAATTAATTAATAAAATGATTTATTAAATGACTATTGGTGTCATGTAACTTGTTTTGATTCTGTTGGCACAAAATAACACATGGGTTAACTGGGGTGTGAGTGAGGGATTCCCTGAGGAAGAATATGAGAGATTCCATTGTGATTTGTAAAGGACTTAGAGATCCTTCAGGGAGGAATACTGTGAGAGCTTCCATTTATATTTCCAAGGGACCGTGAGAGCTCTTGGGTTTTGTCTAGGGAAAAAACCATGAGACCTTTCCCCTTTTCCTAGAAAGTTATTACGTTTCATTAGTCTCACTTATTTTAGACCCTTGAGGTTAGATCCCCATGTGTAATTTATTCATTCTAGGATGATTTACATGTTTTCTTATTTCTATAAGATATGAATTGTGATAAGGAATTATAACAATGAAATTCAGTGATATGATATCCCATGGGGATTGTTCAAACTCTGACACAAGTCGAAGCAGGTATTAAGGCTCAAGCATCCTCAGGGAACCCATGGGGTTATGTAATTTAAAAAATATTTATTGATAATGTGATAACTATTTAATTTTTCATTTTAATTATTTCTTTATACAATTTCATACACTATTATTTGACTAGATATTGTTTTAGACAATGTTGGTGGTGGCCTACTGAGTTGTACTCACACCCTACTTGGGATGCCTGATCGGTACCTGAATATATTTTATTGTTGTAGGATAGGTTAAGGTAAAAGGACTTGTACTAGATAGTTGATTTGGGATTGGATCTTGGATGAGGGAACCAGACGTGGTTCATAACCCGCTTGGGAGTCGTCGGTGTATTTATTCTCAGTTTTCATTTTAGACACTTGACACTTACATCAGCATGACATTTTTTATTCTTTAGTTGGATATTATATTTACTACTTTTATTATATTGAGATATTGGAAATATATATGGTTATATATTCTTCTACTATTTCTTATTTATTTTCACATGTGTATGACTTTGATAAAAGATAGTATAGTCTCTCGATGATCGACTTATCAAACCCTCACTACTAGTCAGCAGCCTCTAGCATACAAGAAGGTGTTCCTAAGGTCATGTGGTGAATTGGCTCAGGGAATTAGTGTATGGAACTCAGGCCATGATGTTATATTTATGTTGAGAAAAACATATGTGATAGTTTTATTGGGTATTTTGTAGACATAAAAATAAATCCAAAATGTGGATTACATGTGATATTGGACTTAATATCTATGGGAATACATTTGGAGTTATCTCCCACTATGAAAATAAAAGATAATATATTTACCTCTTCCATGTCACGCATTAAGAAAGAGTGTAATGATGAATTTATATCAATATCTACATGGTATTAAAGTACCAAGTGGGTATTATTCAAATGTGAAAAATTTGGCATCATAGAAATATTTGAAGTTAATAGGGATGAATTCTCATTATTTTCATGCATTGATAAAAAAACTACCATCAATTTTATTATGTAGCATATTGTTGATGTGTAGTAGAAATTATATCATCAAGTTGTGCTACCTTTTCAATTACATTTATAGAAAGTCATGGATCCAACTTTATTTAATGCACTAGACAATGAATATGTTCTCAAAATTTGTTAACTAGAGATATATTTTCCACTTTTTTTTATATAATGGTTTATCTGGTGATTCATTTGGTGTAAGAGATAAGGATATATAGGCCTGTATATTTATGTTAGATGTATCATTTTGATCAATATAAGAAAATTATGAAGGGATATGTTAAAAAAATTGATCGATCAGATGCCTTTATTATTCAAAAATATATATCGGGTTAGGAGGTTGAGTTTTGTACTGACTACCTGTATGAAATAGAGCTTGTTAGACTCCCTATATTTAGATATATAATAGTTAATAGTAAAGGTAAGGGGATACATGGCTTAAAATTAAAGTTAATTATATGTGATGTAGTGATGAAGATCCATTTATACATTTTGAATAACAAATGTGAGGTTCAACTATATATATCATCACATATTGCTGGATTTAAGGTAATATATTTGAAATGAAATGAAAAGCAGTTGATGAATGAGCATAAAAATACATTTTCTTGATGGTTTAAGTAGAAATAAAACATTGATTCATCTATATCTGAGACCTTGAAATGGTTATCTAGGGGGCTATATGTATAATGTTATAACATGGTCATATTTTTTATTAATGGTTACACATTTTACATAAAAAATAAGGTCAACAACCATTCAAAATTGTGAATTAATGGTTATCACATTAGCAATGAATTTTTTGAGTGAAAAGGATAAAATATAAATTCTATATCAAGAAAATATCTTAGAGTTTTTGAGGATATATGGAAATTGATTATACTAAATTTCAAGTTTTAATTTTTAAGTGTATATGGGTTGATAGTAACAGTGGTGTGAAACATGATGATTATGGATTTACACTTGTTGATTTGAAAAGATTTAGTTGTAAAGAGGAACCATTTTTCATGGAGACACATTAAAAGTAGATATTTTATGTTATTTACCCATCAAATGATTAGTGATCCATTATTTTGAAAGGGAAAAAAATTAATAGTGACTATGATTTAGCCATATCCATTGTTATATAGAATGTCACATAGAAGGGATATGGGAAAATACTTGGTTACTCTCTTAGTTATTCATGTAAGTGTATATTTATATTTTATTTTTATGAAACTATCACTTGTAAAAACACTTTTTTAACTTATATAATTAAATCTATAGAATTTAGTCATTTTTTTATTTTTTATTAATTTTTATATTCATTAGTTTTAGTTATATATTTGCTGTTGAAGAATCTTGTCATCATTTTTTTGCTGCGATGATTTCTTTGAATACATAATTTTCAATTATACACTTTTATTAAGAATAATGATTAATAAAATATATATAATTTGTTTATTATTATTAATAATCAAATTCTTTACTTCTAACAACTATTTAATCATCATAAAATATAGGTACATAGAATTACATATTTTTAGATATTGATAATTTATACCCTTATTTATTAATTTTTATAATAATCAACTTATGTTACATGTTTTTTTGGTTGATGAATCATGACATAATTATTTCTCTACAACTATTTCTTTTTATTCATTTTTTTAGGTATTCAATTATCTTCAGATATATTAGTTAACATTATAGGTATAATTTGATTTTCATTACGAAAAATCAAATTTTTATACTTCTAATAATCACTTAGTTCT
Source organism: Viscum album (assembly GCA_963277665.1). Classification (NCBI taxonomy): domain Eukaryota; kingdom Viridiplantae; phylum Streptophyta; class Magnoliopsida; order Santalales; family Viscaceae; genus Viscum; species Viscum album. The sequence continues at coordinate 132,458,599 of OY728163.1, forward strand.
AACCAAATAATTGCACACAAAATTACACATTCTTTGATATTGATCATTTATTCCATTTTTATATTAATTTTAATATTCATCAGTTCTATTTATACATTTTTTGGTTTAAAAAGACTAATATAATTGTCTTATTGTGAATATTTCTTTATATTGATCATTTTTAGGTATTTACTTATTTTAGTTGTATTAATTTACAAAATAGATATAGATTTCTTTTTATTATGAATAATAATTTTTTTTATTCTAATAATAATTTAATTTTAATCAAATATTGGTACATAGAATTTGATTTATGTAACATACATCTATTTAAATGATGGAAATAGGGGTAGAGTAAAATTTATAAAGGTATGTGTATATTTAGTTATATAAATATATATATAATAATTAAATTATTTAATGAAAATAAACTTATGTTTGTCAAAATTATTTTCATCTCTTATTCTTCATCAAATAAGATGATATCGAAAGTTGGTAGATGTGATATTAAATGTTTTCCAAAACATCCAATTTCTCATAGGGAGAATATATTACTATTTGAATTATATGATGGCAATAACCCTATAGTCCCAAATGTGAAATATTTTAAGAGTTTCATGAACATGCATATTTGTTGTAATATTTGTATATTATATCCTAATTAATGGTGCATCAACTAATCTATGAAAGATAAATTAAGAGAGTGTGTAATAGTAAAATATCTCAACTAATTTTGTTTTCCAATGGTTCAAATATTATATATTCTATATGATGAACATTTGATCTTTTCAATTATTTATGACATTTTAATTTCCCACTATGAAAGAAATTAAAAATATTTGGATGTATTTTTTTGTTATTAAATGAAGATATTTTAAATAAAAGTTGACTTTAGTTTATATTTTAAGGAATAAAAAAATGAAAATACAAACCTCAAATATGGGTTTATAGAAGCAGATAGATGAGATTTTTTTTTCTCTATTTGGAAGGAGGAATCCTTTCTGGTATGATAATTATTGTTTATAAAATCAATTTGTAAAATTATTTTTTAATTACTTGATGACTTATTCATTTATTCTTATGTAATATAAATATAGTAGATATCATCAATAGATCCAGTTACAGAATTTATACCCTCATAATTTTTCATGTGGGGGCATCCTTTACTGAAGGAGTAAATGATTGCCAATTTTTTTCATGAATTGTGATCTAAATCTTATAGTATCTCCAAAGATTTTTAGTTCAGTCCTCTATATCATCTTAATCACCAAGAAAAATTGAAAAGTATGAGAATAAAAAAGGTTAGTTTTTATTGATACATCGAAATAAATAGTTAATGACATCGTAAGAAATTAATTATTATTTTTCTTAAATATTAGTATTTTATAAATTCATTAAACTAATATAACATTTAAATATATTATTTCAAGAATACTTTCAAAAGAAAGAGACATATGGGAACTTTATCCCTGAGGTTGGGATGGATATTCTTATGACTTCTTTAGGAAATCAAGAACAATCAGGCTTTATGAGAGGATATGAGGTGGGTGTTAGTATTATAATTTTTTTGGACTTCCTAATATAATATCAAGGGATTCATAATACAATGGAGAAATAGCTTCCTTGAAGTTTTAGATTCAAGATATGAATAAATTGATATTTTATTTAATTAAATCATCTGTAGAAGATATGTTTACATAAATGGAAAGACCAATATATCCTTCTCTTCCTGGTTATTTAAATTATATAGATCCTTGTTCAAACCCAACCATGTAATGTGAGTTTCATAATGGTTATTCACATTTACCCATTGTTGCATATGAATTTTTAAATAATTTGGGGAATTATATACATCATAAACTTATTTATTTGGTTCAATTAAGAGTAGTGTTACATGATATCATTGATACAACACCTCTAATGTTATTTCCTACCAAGGAGGTAGCCACAATTAGATAGAGTATAGACTATTTTTAACTCTATTTAGCTAGCCTTTTTCATCTATTGATATATGAGGTATGTTTCTTTTCAATATTTATTTACTTTTTATTTTAAATTAATTATAATTTTTTATTAAATTCACCTTATATAGGGGAATCTTAAATAAAAGGAATCATTGAAAAAGAAACAAAAGTTTCAAGAACTAAGACCCTCAGATACTTCTAAGTTTTCTCAAGTACTAACAAAATCAGTAGTGAATTACTTTATATTAGATAATTATTATGATTGTTCAATGAATACTAACATTTATGGGAGAGACTATCTTTTAAGAGTATTTAAAAAAAGACATATTGGATGTTGTTATTGGTGATGAGATCTCAGTACACATGTTTCAACTATTTTCCATGTAAATAAATTTAATTTTTTATTTCATTAAGTAAATATAAATTATAATAATTTAATTTATTTATTATCTAATTAATTATCTCCACACTCTTTTCATACAAAACTAGATCAATTTCATTTATGGTTTTATGGATCCAAAAAACATTTCAATGATTGTGTAATATCTAAATAAGCATGCTAGAGTTAAATATATATTTAATTGATTGGAAAATATTTATGTTAAATTTTGATTTACTCCATTTCTTGAAAATTAAAAAGACTTATATAATTATAAACTAATATTCATTATAATGTCATTTATACTAAAATTTTTGTATTTTTGTAGACATTAGATTTTATGCATACTCTACCCACATGAATTTTTAACATATTTTTTTCTCTTTAATGGATGAAGTTTGTGCAAATTTTCAATATTTATTTAATTAATAAATTTTATTATATTATATGAGCTCTTTAATATTAAATTATTCATATTGTATATGTTTTTTTATCAATATATGAAAATATAATAGATCAGGGAAGTTGGTTAAAAGATATCACTTGTTAATATAGAAGCCAAATAAAATAAATTATGTGTGATTGAAGGTTGATAACTATCATATTAATTAATAGTTGTTTTATATTACATATATGATGTTTTTAATTTTCAAAGAATTATTTTATAAACATAGATTAATCATAAAAAAGGAATTATTGAATGTGGATTTAATTTTTATTGATTCATTTTTAAGATTATCATGACTATAATGATGACATATTTTCACATGGTTAGTTCTATTACAACTCTTATATTTTAAACCAAAGTTTTATTTTGTTAATTTTATTAATTTTATTATTTTTATATGTTTTTTATGATGTTTCATTGAATTCAATGGATGAGTTAACCAAATTCAAGGAGTATTTTTGGAATATTTTATAATATTGATTAAATTTTAGATGTGTATTTAAAAGTTTGATATTTTAGTAAAGTTAACATGAGTTTTTTTCTGTTGTTTGGTGTTGTAGGATATTTATTTATAATTAATGGGTTATTGTATTTTAATATATTTAAAAAATAATAGTTAGGTTTCAAAATTAGTTATTAGGAAACCCATTGTTGAAATCCACTTTCAATGTCTGTTGTGATGAGAAATGATGTTGAAAGTGGATTTCGAGGAAAGTTTTAATAAAAAAAATGTTATCAAAAGTCTATATTTACTTGATTGAAAGTGACTTTCAACATCATTTTTTATGAAAACTGACGTTGAAAGTCACATTTGACATCAATTTTCATAAAAAATGTTGAAAGTATATGTAAATTAACATTTATTCAGGATTTAAATGTCAGTTATTATGATAAATGATAGTGAAATTAGAATTAGAGATTGGTTATTATGAAAACCATTATTGAAATTCAATTTCAACATTAATTTTCATAAAAAATGACCTTTAAAGTCTCTCTATATCTATATTTATTTATTATTTTAAAATAGTTTTTTAAAATAACAAATGTTGAAGTTTTTTTTCATCATTAGTTATTAAAAACCAATGTTAAAATTGAACTTTTAACAACAGCTATATTCACAGCACCATTTAACCGATGTTAAAAATGAAAAATAACTAGAGTTAAATAGGTACTTAGTTGTAGTGGAAGAATATATTTTTGATAAGTATTTATTTCATCAACTACTCCAAATATGAATGATATCTTCCTTTATATAGGCACACTTAAATCAATGAAGAATCTCAAGCGTCACTACTAATTTTGTCTGGCACTATACATTACATGTTTCATATACTGATTTTGATATTTATGATCATTGAACAATTTAATGATCATATAAAATTTATCAATCCATAAATGAATCATATAAATAACCTATAATTAAAGATACATGTTTTGAAAAATGTTACATACAATGTGACATTATATATTCCATGTCATAACTCTATCATATGTTGTTATATAGATATCTGATGAATATCATAGCATGCAATCTAAAACCATATTTCTACATGTGATATGTATCACATTTATATTGATAGTTAATATATATATTGATTATACAATATGATTCATCCTATTTTAGTGTAAAACTATGAATATCTTTATTACATGAATATCTCATAAGGACTTTATGAAAAACTCTATAGTTCCTTGTGAATCCGTCTAAACTTATATGGATAAGGTTTATCAAACTCTCTTGATTTTGGAAAAAATAATTTATTCGAAATTTAATATTTAATCTAAATCCTATGTGACCATATAAACATTTATAGAAGGGAAAAAATATGAATTCTCCAATTCCTAAATGTAATAAATGTGTGGCATTTAGAAAAATGTCCTTACTACTCAAGCTTTAAAGGGTTCTGATGTAATCACAAACAAACATAATTATATCTTCATATGAACATTTCCACTACAATATGTATATGATACATCATATATATACTTATACAATCCATTTCTTCATGACATTTAGTGACCACTATAAATGGAACATGTCAATCTAGTATAGGCTAATTCATACATTTTTTATTCTCTGAGTATATTGATCATAAAAAATGACTAAATATCTTATCAATAATTCTATTATATAATAATATCACATGTCACTTATCTAATACTGAACATGAATATCATCAATCACTTAATTTAAGTCCTAATTTTTTTCTTATCATACAAGTGGAAAAATCTCATCTTGGTTCAACTCAACTAACAAAATTATCAACAACATACCCAATAACCACCGGATTTACTCAACCACAAGATTGTTGTGAGAAATGTATCAAAGTATAATGGTTTAAATAATAAGTATCTTGGAAACCTAAATTAATTGGAATCTATATTAAGAATACACCCCTAAGTATATCAATGACCGTATGAAATTCCATGTGATATACTTTCATGGTATAGTCTAGCTAATAAGTCTCTAATTATTATATTATAAGTTTACTCTATATCATATACGAGACTTATACTCACGTTAATATTAAAATATGATTACAAATCATAATACTTAAAGATGATATTTGATTAGTGATAACTCAAAGTCATACTTTGAAGGGTTTTTATCATTCCATTGTTTATTTTTAATATATACAATATATATGAACGAATTATAAATGAAGATTGGATTTATTATAAAACCATGATATATTCCTATTAATAAAAAACACCACATTCATTATATCATGTATCTAATACCAAAATAATTTACATAAACCTCATACTTCTACTCTATTAATTCCTTTATCAACAGATCTGTTACATTCTCCTTTGTAGCCACCTAATATTTTTTTACATCACCCATATTAATGATCTCTCAAAATAAGATAGTATTTTTGAAGGATATGTTTGGTCTATTAGTGAGACCATGATTCCTTGTCCCAATAAATAGCCTCATTCTTTTCACAATAATGCTCAATTTCTACCTCAATTATAATAACCACCCAATTTCATTATTGAATTTTTTAATAAAAATATACTCCTTCATAGCAACTGATTTAGTGATGTAATCTGCCTCTATTGGTGTGTCCATGATAATTGTTTATTTAGAAAAATTCCAATTGATAGTTCCACTATTTAGGTAATACATGAAACTAGAATGAAATCTCATATCATCCTTGTTGGTTTGGAAACTAGAATCGGTGTAACCTCTTACAATGATTTCTTCATCACCACTAATGACCAAGAACACATCCCTACTTCTTCTTAAATACTTTATTATATTCTTCATAGTAATCCAGTGACTCTCACTGAGATTGTATTTCTATAAACTTGTTATTCTCAGAGCATAAACAACATCAGGTTGAGTGCATAACATAATATACACGATAGATCCTATGGTGGGCACATACGAAATTTTCTTCATCCTTTTTACCCCTTTAGATGGAGCTCAAGTATTTATAATATGTATGACATGTAATAATAGTAATGTAACAATTTTATAGTTCTCCATAATAAATATATTTATAACTTTAACTATATATTTGTTCTAACTTAGCCCAATAAACCTATTAATTCTATATCTATAGACCTTCATACTTGGTATTTAGGATGCATCACCCATATATTTTATCAAGAAACATTTTCCCAACCACATATTTACAACATGTAAAGTTGGGAAATCATTTTTGATAAGGAATATTTCATAAAGATACAATACTAGAAATTTCAAAACACTCCCACTAGTACATTTATATACCTAATAATAATTTTCATTCTTGATGAAACCATAATCTTTGATTACATCATCAAAACAAATGTTCCAACTCCAAGAAGATTGCATCAACCCTAAAATGGACTGTTGTAACCTATAAACCTTAACATGCTCTTTTAGAACTTCAAAACCTTTAGATTATTTTATATACACATCCTCGACTAAATTCCCATTAATAAAATTAGTTTTGATATCCATTTTATATATATCATAATCATAATGAGTTGCTATGACAAATAGTATCTAAATAGAATTTATCATTGTAACTAGAGAAAATGTCTCTTTATAGTCAATACAATGAATTTGTTTTTAACCTTTAGATATTATATTATCTTTATAGTTTTACATGCTACCATATATTTATTTTTCTTATGGGACAACAACTTTCACCATATGGGTCTCACCCCTTTAGGTTCATTTACTTAGTTCCAAACTTAGTTAGTGTACATAGAATATATCTTAGAATTCATGGCCACTAACCATTGCTCTAAATCATAACTCTCAATTTCATCTTAATAGGTAGTATATTCTTTATATATGAAAATTAATTCATCATATTTTATCATAATAAATAAATATCTATCATGTTCCTAAAGAATATTACTAGACCTTTTGGTTTTTTTATATAACTTGATTCAGTTTTGTTTCTATAACCTCTTTTGAAATTATATCACTTTCCATATTAAGAATAATTCCCATGTTTTGATTTTTTGAATTCTCCCAATTCAAATTTCCTCATACTAACACCTTGATTTATATAATTTTTTATGGAAAAGTATTAGTTTGGTCCACAAATACTTTTTTATTAGGATTATAGAAATAATATCACTTAGTTTCCCTGGGATAACCAATAAATAACCATTTTTATAATTTAAGGTCATGTTTTTAATAATACAACATTGTATGTATTCTTAAAAGCCTCAAATAATAATAAAATAAAAACTAAGACACCTATTAATAAATATCTCATATTTTATCTTTATTAATAATTTAGATAGAACACAATTAAGTAGAAATGTAGAAATTCCGTAAAAATATCCCCAAAATTATTTATGAAGGCCGCACCGACTCAGAATCGATCAAACCATGTCTAAAAATATATGATTACTTATCTAATATACACCATTCCATTATGGTGTTCTAGGAAGAGTTAGTCCTGAAACAATTCCAAAATCCCTTATATGATTAGTGAAATCCTAGATTAAGTATTCACCACCCCGATTTGATCATAGAATCTTAATATTCTTACCAAGTTGATTCTTTAATTCAATTTTGAACACTTTAAAATTTTCAAAGTTTTTAAACATATGTCTCATAGGAATCATATAACCATACTTACTAAAATCATTAGTAAATGTTATGAATTTCTTATACCCATCACTTTCTTGAGTATTCATCGGTTCACATGCATCACTATTTATAAGATCCAATAGTCTACTGTCCCTCTCACTTTTTCCACTAAATGGTTCTTTTATTCATTTTTTTAATAAATAGGATTTTTAATTTTCAAATGATTCATAATTTAATTATTCCAACAATCCATATTTATGGTGTCTTTGGATACAATTATCATTTATATACCCAAGGTGGTAATGGAAAAGATAAATGGTGTAACAATTAACCTTGACTTTGTTTTCTTAAATGTTATAAATCCACTTATCCTTTCATCAATTATTTTATATTTATGAGTCTATATTTTTCATAAAAAATGTGCGATGTACACGTGATATCCAATAACCATGAATCAAAATTATAAAAATTAATTTCTATAACATTCACTTCTATATGATATGAATTATTCTCATTGAGAAAAATTCTCAATCTTAGATTCTAATCTTGAATTTTATTATAGGGAATAAATATAAGAGATCTCAAAATGATAATCGTGATTCATTATATAATCATTAATAAAGATAAATCTATGGGTGGATATCTTATTTTATACATTTTTATCAATTAATTTCAATGAAAATCACTCCTACTAAAATTATTACTCCATGCATCATTATATTTATTAGAAAAAGTGTTGAGATTGTGAAGCTTCTTCAAGTACCAGATTCAGTTGACTAGAGGTAGGAACATTGGAATATCCTTCAGTCTTGTAAGGGTAGTGATAACTAGTCTTCATTGGTTGGCATCGATGTGGTTAGAAGGTACCATCTTCCAATGGATTCATGCTTCTGGGGGTGGTTAGTTCATGAGAAAGAGGATATATTTTTTTGTTTGAATGATGTCTTGTATGTTTTTATATGGAAAATGAGTGAGTTAAAAGTGTAATGTTATTCTATCGACCAAGGAATATTATAGGACATAAGAGGTTATTTTTGGGAATGGATGAACCCCCATGAATTTAGAAGTTTGTTGCAAATGGATGACTAGCTGTGACCCACTATTAGGGTGAGGGGAATAAAATGTTGAGGTATCAAGTGATCATTGAGTTTAGTGATGTATGTGGTTTCAAACTCATTATTATTGTAAACTTATTATACTTTCTATAAAATAAAAAGTTAAAATGCTTATCTCATAGATGTAAGACTCAATTTTCAAACCTTGTAAAATCCTTTTGTGTCCTTACTTGATTTATTTTGTTTTACATGTTTTATATTGAGTGTCATGTGAATGTTCTAGAGTAAGTGAAACTCAGTGTGGTGATTAGGGTGAGGTGATTCTTCCCACTTTTGTTACATTGAAATTTGTGAGAGTTAATTTTGGGACCTAATTTTGGTATTAATGGTCTTGAATACCTTAATTTATATAGATTAAGTCTTGTACAATATTATCAACAATTGGTATCAAAGAATTGGATCTCAGAAGATTGATAATTCAATCGAAAAAAACTTCTGTAACATTCTCTCTTACTCATATTATTTTCATTTTTAGTGGGAGTTACTGTCTTAAAATGGGATAACATTTGAGGATAGTGAGTTCTGAATCAAAAAATTTAATGTGATGGATTTTTTAGGGGATATTTATATAGGATTACCTTATACAAAAGGAAATATAAGTTCTATTAAATAGATTCAATTTTGAAGTAATGGAGAAAAGAGAATGATAAAGTAAATACAAAAAGGTTTTGGGTTTGTTAAGGTTGTCATTAACTTAGAATGTGGATCTGTAAATATGAAATAATAAAACTATAGTAAAGATAATGATATCTTAGGAAGATATGTGTGAAAATACCACTGTACTTAATAATGTTTTTTTGATGTGAACACTTTTTATAATGATGATATTATGAGGTAATACAGTGTCCGATCATGTGAATGATTTTAATTTGATCCAGAGTTAACTTGAGTCCCTGAAAGTAACTTTCATTGGTGATATTTGGGCCCTAATCCTATTTTCATTTTTCCAGAATAATGGGATAAAATGGTAATGAATGTAAGAATATCTTTCAGGAAAAGTGTCTTGATATTTGAGGATGTATGTAACTTATAAGTAAATATCACTAGAGGAGGTAGATTCATGAATATTTTAAAAATGTATTGAATACAAATGGAATATGGTACTAGCCTCACCAAAGAAGATGAATATGGTCAGAAGAAAATCCAATAGAGACAATTAAAGATAAATCTACCAAACTAGGTACAACATGTTGGAATTGTGGTAAAAGGGGTTATCTCAAGAAATATTTCTTTGATCATAATGGAAATTACTAAAGGATGTATTTTGGATTTTTATATTCTATGAACTCAAATACTGAGAGTAGTGGTAGTCTACTTTTGAGTGTCAATACTCTGATGAAATCTTGGATTATAGATTCTAGAGCATCATTCTATTCCATAGGAAAAATGGAGTACATATAAAATTATGTATCTGGAAGATTTGGAAGATTTAATCTAGTAGATGATGAAGATTTTAAAATTTTAGGGAAGAGAGATGTCAGAATTCAAAAAAAGAATAAAACTTTTTTTATGCCAAAGGATATTTTTAATATTCTAGGTCTTTGGAAGAATATGATATCTGTTAAATAATTTAATGAATTGGGTTATGGATTTTTTTTTTGAAAATGGAGTATAAAAAATAAATTATGGTTCCCCAGGTATAGAAATAGGTTTAAAGGATGACACACTCTATCTGACCAGAAATATAAAAGGGGAATTTGTTAGAGAATCAACTTCTGAATGTTTAGAAATGTGTAATTACTGACTTGAGATCCTTAGTGATAATGGTATGAATATTTTAGAAGAAAATTTCACATTAAAGATAAAATATTCAGACTTTAGAAGTTGTGAGAGTTGTATACCTGGTAAGCAATGAAAAGTGTCTTTTAATTTGGCCAAAATAACACCCAAATGTCAGAATATTTAACTTGTACATACATATATCTGGGGACTTTCCCCAGTGAAATATCATGTAGGGTCAAAAATATTTTGTGACATTAATTGATTAATCTATAAATAAAGTATGAGTATACATCTTGAAAAATAAATTAGAAGTGTTTAGAGTATTTTTTAGTGGAAATATATGATTGAAAGGGAAACAGAAAAGAAGATGAAGTGCATGAGTTTGAACAATGGAGGTGAGTTTACCAGAAGATATTTTAAAACATTATATAAGCATAGGGGTATTAGGAATGATAAATATGTACTTGGGATGGCTAAAAAAATGGTACAGTTGAAAGGATGAATAATACATTGGTGGAAAATTTATATAGTATGAGGCTGAAATAAAAAATACTAAAGGAGTTTTGGCTAGAGGTAGTAAACAAAACAACATAATAGATCAACTAAAGTTCTTAATTACTAATGGAAGAATAACTATTGGAAGCACCATGGATAGGTAAAACATTAAAACTTATATAACTTAAGGTTTTTGTAATAATGACCTATGTACATGTTGATGCCAAAGATAGATACAAGCTTTAAGATAAGTCTTTCACATGTTTCTTCATGGGATATAAAGATAAAAATATCATATATTGACTTTGGGATAGTGATAAAATGAAAGTTATTAGAAGTCAAAATTTTCTCTTTAATGATAAGATCTGATATAAAGATCATAAATTTTAATAGAAGTAATTTGGAAGCAAAGAATCAAATTTAATCCAAGTTGATCTGAATGTAGGTTCTTGAGGGATATATGTTTTGGAGAACTCATATGACTTTGAATCTACCAAAAATTCACAGGTTACAGAGGAATATTTATAGGAATGTATAAAGAGTTTTGATTCTTTACCAGTGAAATATATATGTTGGAAGCTTATGAATAGTGAGCCTCAATTTAGAGTTTTTGAGGATGAAATTTTGGTGGTTTTAGTTCCAAAGAGAGAAGAATCTAAAGTTACTATGTGATGATCTGTGAGGGTCAAATAGATAGTATAAAGGTATTTATTTGACATACACTGATTACTTTTAATGAATGTAGGAGAATTGGAAATCCTAAATGAAGTTTCTATCCTTAGTATTTGTTATGAGTTGGAGTTGTTTATGAAGGATGAGTTGGATTCAATGCATGTGAACAACGCCTAAGATCTAAATGATCTACCACTCGAAAAGAGATAAATTAAAAATAAGTGGTATTTTTATTAAAAGAATAAGATGATAGAAGTATAAGGCATAAATAAAGGCTGGTGGTCAAAGGGTTTCAGTAAATGGAAGGCATTTAATTATATGAGATATTTTATCTAGTAGAAAATAATAATACCATTTTAACTATACTATGTTTAGTTGCTTATTGAGGTTTATATTTGTAACAAATGGATGTGAAAATAGATTTTCTCCATGATTATTTAGAGGAATAAATTTATATGAAAAAACCTGTTGGTTTTTTAGATCAATGCAATTGAGACTTGGTATGAAAACTTAATATGAGTATCTATGGTTTGACATAATTTCCAAGGAAGTAGAAACAGATTTTCAAATCATTCATGGAGTAGAAAGGTTTTAATAAAATAAACTCAAAACATTGTTGTTACCAAAATGAGTACAATAATGGGGAGTTTATCATTTTTTTCTATATATGAATGATTTTTTTGGGTAAGTCCAAGCATTCAATGGATTTAGGGGTTTAAAAGGGACTTATTTATATGGTTTGAAATGAGATATCTTGGTGTTAAAAATAAGATATTAGTCACTTGAATTAATCAATATATTTCTATCTCATATGGACTACATCTAGAGGATTGATGAAATATTTGGCATGAGTGGATGTAATTCAACCTCAATACCTCTTTTTAGACACTTCAAAAATTCCAAGAAGTATTCAACATGGAAAAAAATGAGATAAAAAACATGTAAAGATTACCATATGCATCAGTGGTAGGGGGCCTCATGTATTTTATGGTGTACACCCATCTGGACATAACTCATATAGTGGGAGTGGTCTATCGGTACATGGAAAATCCTATAAAAATAATTATAAATATTTAAAGTGGATTATTCAAAACCTTAAAGGTTTAAAAGATAATTCTCTTTGTTTTGGATGATAATCCATTGTAGGGGTTAATTAACACAGACTTTGGTGTTTACTCAGATACATGGAAGAGTAAAAATAGATATGTTTTCAATTTTGGTGGAACCATGATCATTTGAATGTCAAGGTTCCAACTAGTGATTGCACTCTCTTTAATGGAATCAGAGTATGTGAAAAAAATAGAAGAAAAAAATGGTATCATTGAGGCATCTGATTAAAGAGCTCAAAATTATTCAAGAAAGAAGGCTATTTTACTTTTAAAGTCAAAGTGTAATCCATTTGGATAAAAATATGGTGTTCCATGTGAGGATGAAGCACATTGATCAAAATTAATACTTTATCTGGAAGGTGTTGGAATATGAAGAGTTAGAGTTGTGGAATACTATTGGAAAATAAAATCTAGTGGATAATTTCACCAAGGATTTAGTCCCAGTGAGTTTGAGGAAACATTGTACCTTAGTTGGGATTGGTTGAATGGAATGATATAGAGAAAAACTATATACAGTTAAAGTGGAATATTTTTTACAGAGTTTTTGAGGATGTCATGGAAGTCCTTGGAGTAGTATTCAAGTGGAAGATTATTGAGATTATAAAGACACTAAAATTACTAAATTTAGTTTACTGTAAGAAGGAACTCTTATAATATCCTTAAGTCTTATGAAGGAATTAATGGTAGTTCTTAAATGGTCAATATTGATTTCATCAGAAGATATTATCTTATGATGTATTCATACACATAGTGGTGGTCAGTTCACCAAAAAGAGGATACATTTTTCATTTTAATTGTATCATACATGGTATTTTATGGAAAAGGAATGAGGTGATAGTGAACTATTATTATACTATCATCTGGTGGTCAAACTAAGGAATGTTATAGGACATCAATAGTTACTATTGGGAATGGAATGGGGTCTATGAATATAGGAGGTTAGTGAAATTAGATGACTGTTTGTGACCAATTATATAATTTAGGGGGACCATATACTGAGGTGTCAAGTGATCATTAAGTTTGGTGATCTATATGTATTTTAATTCATTATAATTGTAAACTTATTATAATTTCAGTGAAATGAAAATTTGTAATGCTTCTCACATAGATGTAGGAATCAAAGTCTAAACCATGTAAAATCCTATTATGCCTTTTCTTGTTTTCTTTTATTCTTCATGTTTCTTTTTGAGTGGTGTTTGAATGTGATAGAATAAGTGAAACTTAGTGAAATTATTAGGGTGAGGTGATACTTCCTAGTTCTAGTACACTGACGTTTGTGAGAGTTCCTTACGAGATATGATTTCTACATTGCTAGTTTTAGAGACCTTAATTATTGCGGTTAATGTATAGTGTTGGATTTTCAACATCAAGACCTATATTTCACTAATTATTTAGTCACTTTAAAATTTATCCAAATATTTATCTATTTTGGTAGGCCATCATGCCAATCATATCATATATGACTCTTAGATGGTTATGTGGAAACTCCTTGCCTAATTCATCATATGAATTATCCTAAATCTATTCCTATGGGTACCTAATCCTATTAGGATAAACCAGTTAAGTGTAACCTAAATATTAGAATTGAATATGGGTACCTAATTCTATAAGGTTTATCCATATCCAATATTCCTTACATAAGATAATCCATGGGCCCCCATATTTTACATGAACAACTTGGTTGGATGATCATGGTATTGACATGTATTGGATTTGGAAAGAATCTCACGCTTGGTATCTAATGGGATTTTTTAGTCTTTACTTTTTAATATGAATCATATTTATATTAAATTCAAAATTATATAATCTCATTGAATCTTAATTATCTCATGTTTCACACCTTTTTTATTCATTCTTCTAATGATTTATTTTTGGAATAGTTATTCCTTCTACTTAATTAATATGTTCAAACTATATTCATGTATAACTCTTTAAACAACTCATAGTTTGTGTTATTTACCCAAAAATGAAATCCAAATAATCTACACATCCAAATATATCATGTTCATAAGGTACATGAAACCTTTTAATGTAAAATATTAGATTCATATTAAATTAAAAATCCCCATAAGAGAAAGCAGGGTATGATAGGTAGTCAACCCTCAGTTTTCTTAGAACTGCATAAACTCCTAGTCTAGTGAGTCGTCCAACCCAAAGTCCCACCACCCATGGCTCAATACTCAAGAGAGACTAAAATACTATTATAATTCCAATATCTAATATGTGTAATGATAATTGACATTTAAATTCAAGCTCATAACTCCATAACAAACCAAATTCAAGGTAGAGGAAAATTAAATCTTATGTTTTCATACCTGTCATGTAATGCATGGTTTGAAAATTTTATAATAAGAAATTTATCACATAAATTAAATAATGAATAATATCCATATAATATAAACAATTCATATATATGAATTTTTAAATAGGAATAAAATAGATAAATAAAGGTTTCTATTATTTACCGAGCATGATATGTTAACATAAACATTTCATATTTTACATAGGCATAAAAATATTCTATTTATAATTACAAAAAAAAATTATATAAAAAATTATAAATTATAATAATTTTATATAAAATAATAATTTTTTAATTTTGTACCATATCATATTTCACTGTTGGTATGTCATATTTATGATATATACTATCATATAGTATGTTTCAAAATTGTAATGATATCATAGCTATGGATATATTATATATCACTATTATTGATGCTAAAAAATGCATCCAAGAAGGATTAAGAAGGAATAATGACTAGAAGAAGTAAAATTGGAGGAAATAGATAGAGTATCACATAACTAGGGAGTTGTGTGGGTTTTTATATTGAGGCAACATAAAAAATATGAATTTGTCTATGTGTGCACAAAAATATTACATAACAATCTACTTATTCAATCTAGGAGGCCTATAAGTACTCCTTAAATCACCACATTGAGGCCTTTTGTATTTTTTTGAGGAAGATGAATAACTGTACCTCACATAAACTCAAATTTTATGCCTCGTACAAGTTTTATTAAAAAATTTACATAGACTCCCTTAGGTGATAAATATTATGTGAATTACCTTTCATAATCTATTTAATGTATTTGAAAACTCTTGATACTATTTCACATAACTCCCTTCCATGAATTTTTTTCACAAGCGATAAAAGCCTTATACAATCCAAGTTTTAGTGAAACACCTATCATGCATGAGAAAACTATTATGGTAACCCATTTAATGTATATTTCTTGAACCAAAATTCTATGAGTTTTAATGGAACATGGGATCCACATCCATTATAACTGGATTCATCCATGAAAACTTCATACATATGACCAAAATTTTGGTTGAACATTTCTGTTCCCTTTTCATTAGACAAGATTCAAGTATATTTTAATTAAGCCAAAAACATATCCTTGCTGCTTCCAACCAGGATTCGGGTAGCATTTGTATAAGCCCCAGACATATACTTATTTCTTTCTAGAAATATTTGAACAACCCAATGTTTAATCCCTGATCAATACCTTATTATCAACCCTTTCATGACATAAGAATCCTTAAAATAGTGGAAATAGGATCTATACCAACACTTTTATATACCAACAGTTTGAAAAAACCATTGGTATAGTCTGACTATACCAATGGTTTGTAAAAAATGTTGGTATAGTCTGTTTATACAAAACCTATCCAAATGGTTTTATTAAACCATTAGGATAGTCTCCCATCTAAAAAGATATCCCAATGGTTTTTATAAACTATTGGGAAATTTGGCCCCCAAATTCAGACCAGGCCTCCAGTTTCCCCCTTTGCATGATTTATGCCCTAAACCGAAGTTACCTCATTCCCAAACTACAAAACTTCTTCCACTGATTGATCCATCTTCAATCAAGCAATTTTTTTTCTATACTTTAAATCTGTAATTTCTACCTTAGTTTTAATGTTCGGTATCTATTTTTTTGTTTTGCGTTTTGATTTGGCCTAAATGAGAGCTCTGTGTGGTCATTCATCATATTCTTTTACCTCCTTTGCAATATTTATCTTCAGCAAGAATAAATGTTTCAATAAAGGGACCAATTATTATTCTTTTCTTAATAAATCAGTTGATAAAATATGTTTTTATAATTTAATTACATATCATCAGTTAATACTAGTCTTGGATTTAGGAGTAACTCCTAGTAGAAGGGTTTCCATTCTATAACAAAGACATCTATATTTTCAATGATAGAATCCCTTGTTTGGATTAAAATTTGGGAGCATTTTCATCTATAAATATCTATAAAAACTTCCAGACTGTATGCGACCAGATATTTCCATTAATCACTTTATGTATTAAATAAAAATTAGTTATCTTGTTCCTAGTGTGAAATTTCCCAAACACCTATATTAACCATACTTCTTAAATTTGGGATACCCACCCTTGATGCCAACACAGAGATACTATAGCCTAGATGATTAGATATCCTTCCTCTAATATAAACGTGACATTGAAAATAGGTTCCCATAAGATTTTGTGGATATGTAAAATTTAACTTCTTTAATTTAAAAAATAGCTATTTTTATCTATAGTAGGGGATGGATTTTGACCTTTCCAACTAGTTTTGGGAGTTACCACTAACAATATTAATTTTTTATATTTACTGAATATATCTCCTTTATTACCTACACTTTATAATCCTTTCATGGACCTATTTTATTGGTGTCATTGCACTTGTGTTTTAAAACCTTTATTGGTTATCACATTTCAACCTATTATTTATTTTTCTATATTAATTAAATAACAATTTTAATATTTAGTATTGGATTTCCCCATTAATATTTCATCAACAAGTAAGTTTTACCACTATACATTGGGAATATATGTTATTGACTGTTGTGCATCAAGGTGGGTTCAAACCATTTAGATTTTTCAAGGGATAAGATTTATCGATTATGGATATGTTTTTTTTCACTCATTATCTCTTTCAATGTCATTATATTTTATAGATAGAGTAATGATTGATGTGTTTTTCCTATTTTAACTCATGCATATTTATTATATCTACCCATATGTTTTATTAGATTTTATCTTGAATTGAACCCCTCTATTATATAATCCATGGGACTTTAGGTAACATGTTTTGACTCATCTGCTACTCTATATTATTTTTTCTGCACACCTATGGGATCCTTCGATTGAGTAAAGATTTTATCATGTAAACTATATTTGATTTTACCCATATGTTTTGTTATTTTTTTCTCAGACCCTTGGGCTCATAATTATACATGTTCTCCATATATATGTTTTGTATATATATTCATATATTGTAGGTATATATATTTATATTCCCACTATTGGATAAATATAAACCTATATTTTTTGGATAAATTATTCATATTTTACTTTTAGGATAGTGATGATAGTTTGAGAGATAGTGGATTCCTAATTAAATTAGGTGAAAAAGTTTTAGATCTCCAAGGGAAATACAAACATATATTGGAGTATATTTGAGTATGGTGTGATAACCTTGACATCCTGATGTAAAATTGGAAAATTCAAGTAAACTGAGAAAACAGAGAGAACCTCGGGAGAATCCAAACTTTACCCCACCCAATCCAAAAATGTCATTAATAACAGAAAAATGTTCACACCCCTTCTCTTTTCCCCCTAGAACCCACTTAAAATTAGGGACCATTTTCATCTTTCACCATGTAGAGGACATCGATGGTCATTGGTTTCTTTATTACAATGTGGTGGACCTCTATGAAATTTGTATTTATTATCCTGAGGAGAACCTCTAACATTCATGTATTTATCCCTTCATTTATCTTGTAGGTTAATTATTTTCTTTATGATATAATGAATTTATTCCTTCACTAATACACTCACAATCTAGTGATACCGATTTTTCATCTAGGAGAATTTATTTTAAGGCTAAAAAGATGAGGTGATTTTAGAAACAAAAACAACCATGTTTGTGCATTAAAATACAACCGAATTATTTTTTATTTTAATGATTCTAAATCATGTTTATTTTATTACTGATGAATTATATTTTTTATAGAAAAGTTTTTTTGGAAAATTTATCAACTTACACTATGTAAAGTGTCAATATGATTAATGAATATCTTACCATTTAATGAATATATTACCATTTAATACTTTCAAAAAAGATTATAAATATGATTGATTAATTATGAGTGTTCCTTAGTGGATAATTTTTTAGTATTTGAGTATAAATTCAACAAAGCCTCAAATGAAATGAGTGTATGGAACATATGAGGATACTATGTTACTTATGTCTCTACATAAAACTTTGTTTTATGAGATTTATTACCACACCTAAGTGAAATATTCATTGAATCATTTAATCTTATATGAGGTATATATTTAAAGATAATTCATTAACCAAAGTTTATCTAATACTGAGTTGCATCAAAAACTCAATACACTATTCACCCTCTATGTTTCATTTTACATTTGAGTTGTTCCTATGTTTAATGTATATTTACATATCACTTATATTATTCTTTAAAAGGGTTTCTTCTAATAATCCTTGTTCCTTATTTTTATATATTTTTCACATGAATAACTATAATAGAGGCTGATTGTATCCTAGACTTCCTAGTGTGTAGTTATTGCATGTAAAACAAAATCCATGTTATGGTTCATTTTATTTTTTTACATAAATGTTCTTAGTATTGAGTTACTATCATGTGGATAGAACTATGTTCTATATTGTAACTAAACCACCTATTTTTTTAATTCCACTATGTGTTATTTTTTCTCTCTTACATAGTCTAAAATCGATGTTGAAACAATACTATAATTTCGAATTCTATGTTTCAAAATATATCTACATATTGTGTCAGTTATGGTTTTATATAAAGTGAAAAATTCTAATTTACTTAAATATATTTTCAATTGAACTTAAATATTATTGAATTTATTTCATGAAATGAATGATTAATTTTTTTTACAGAATGGATAGAAGTTGGATGTATGAAACTGATCGGATCTTAAGCAATTTTCAAAACAATTTCGAGATATTTTTAGATTTCTCATTTGAAAGTGATTCATATATTGGCCACATACACTTAGAATGTTATAATTATATTGGAATACCTTGGTTGATACATGAAGAAGTTAACTACCATATAACCAAATATGATTTTCAAAAAATAAAACCATTATATATGGTATCACAATGGGGAGAAAATGGACTCTCAAAATACTGATGATCCAAATGAGAGTACTGGATTAGAGAATTTGATATGTGACTAGTTTCCATTTATTCTTCATCATGAGAAGGAAATAATGTAAACTCAAAAAGACTTCAATACGATCACACATGATTCACCTAAGGAAAATGATGATGTTGACAAAGTGAAAAAACTGAATGATGCTGCGACGAATCCAGTATATCGGTAATGTGGTAAAATGAAAAAGCTGGAGTTTTCAATTTGATTTTTTCATGGGAAAACAATGTATGGGATTTATAATATTTCCATAAATTACATTCTTACCTTCTTGAAGAAATTACTTATAGATGATGAAGATATTACCTCAAAACACTATATGGCCTAAAAGTTAGTTGAAGAACTTGGATTTTTAAAAAACAAAATTCACGCTTGCCTGAAATATTTCAGCTTATTCTGGGAGAAAACTGTTGAAATAAATGATTGTATCAAATGTGTAACATCTCGATGGTAGCCAAAAGATGATGGAACACCATCCCGTGTTCCAAAGAGTGTAATTTGGCACTTTCCATTGATCCACATACTCCAAAATATTTTCATTTTGGATGAAATATCAATAAAAATGAGTTGGAATGATACCGAGAGAAAGAATAATAATGAAGAGTTGGTTCGCCCTACAGATGGATTTTCATGATAGATATTTGATGCCTGATATCTTGATTTTGTGACTGATGTGCGTAATGTGAGGTTGAGTCTTTCATGTGATGGTTTTAATCCATTTGGGAATATGATTACTTCTCATAACACATGGATGGTTTTCATACACATTTATAACTTTCCCCCATGGTTGTGTATGAAAAAACCTTTCACTCTCATGAGTATACTTATATATGTCCCTTTTTTATCTTGGAAATGTTATATACGTATACGTGAAACCTTTAATAAAAGAGTAAAAACTTCTTGGGGATGTGGGTGTGCGCACATACGATGCATGCTATAAAATGATGTCTAGATGGAGCAGGAAGGGAAAACTTTCATGTACTGTTTGTATGAAGAATGATCGATCCAGAAGACTGAAATATTGTTGTAGTTTTAGTTTTATGGGACATGGATGATTCTTTCCAATGGACCATCCATATATAAACAATTTTTTAAGATTTGATAATACTTTGGATACCGACGATCCACCTTAGTGTATGTCTGGAACTGATGTGCTTAATGAATTGAAGGATTTTAGTTTTTCATTCAAGAAGGTTCAAATGAAATATAGAAAGAGAAAGAATGTTTCTAATGATACCCATTAAACTTGGAAGAAGAGGAGTATCTTCTTTGAGTTTATGTATTGGTCAACCAATTTGCTACGTCATTGCTTATATGTAATGTGCATTGAAAAGAATATATGTGAAATTTTTCTTTCAATTATTTTAAATGTTAAGGGAAATAAAAAAGATGATAAATGATCTCAGCATGGCTTGGTGGATTGGGGCATCAGACCATAACTGTATCCTATGTGTATCAGTGAAAATAAATGGAAAGTTCCATGTGATTATTATGTGATGACACCTATAGAAAAAATTAAATTTCTAGAAGTACTAGAGATTATTAAAGTTCCTAATGGATATTCAAGAAATATATCAAAACGGGTCAACATAAGAGAGTTGAAGTTAAAACCTTTGAAGACTCATGATTATCATGTCCTTCTGCATGAGTTTATTCCAATATAAATCCATCATTTTTTCCAATAATGTAATGATGTTAGTTATTCCGTTGTGCCACTTGTTTAAATATCTTTTTGCTAAGAATTTGTCCAAGTTTTTCTTGTAAAAAATGATGGAAGAGACAACATTAATTTTGTGTGAGTTAGAGAAAATATTTCCTCCATCATTTTTCATATGGATGCTGCATCTGAATATCCATATTCCAACTGAAATACTTCTCAGAGGACCTATTACTTTCCATTGGATATATCCAACTGAAAGAATATGTACACATTAAAATCTTATGTTTGGAATAGGAATCATCCTGAAGGTTCTATCATGAATTGTTACTTGGCTCAAGAATTTATGAATTTCTACTCAATGTATTTGGTTGATCTTACTTCAAGAATGAATAGAACAATGATAAATGAAGAAGAATGGTATGAGAAAATTGAACCCAGTTTTCCATCACTTCCTCAAACAGGAGGAATTATCGGATCATATACATTGATGACATTAAGCCTTGAAGCGCAGGATTTGGCACATCACACAATGTTTTTCAACTATGATTTGTTTGATGACTACATCAAGTAAGTAAATTTAACATATATATCTTATCTCCTCTCTTATAATTATACATATCTGTTAAACTATTTATATTTTTATCTATAGTGAAATTAAATAAATGATAAATAGAAATCATTGTTCTTTATCTTTGAGAAGGAGAGAGACTTTTCATAGAAAATAGTTTTTTACTTGGTTGAAATTGAAGGTAGAAATATTACTTTAATAAATAAATAAAATCAATATTTAATTAAATTTCATATTTTTTATATTTTAGGTATCGAGTTTTACTACAAACTCTGTTTCTAAGGAAATAAGAGATTTGGAATTTGCTCATAATACTAGGGTTCGTGAATGTAAATCAATTGTGATCAATGGGTATAGATTTATTATCACTGAACGAGAAAAGAACATACAAACACAACATAACAGTGTTATGATAACTACCACAACAGACTGTTATGCTAGTGCGTCAGATATTAGACTTCTTTTTGAAAATTTATCTTATTATGGAGTCATTGAGAAAATAATAATATAGGATTATTACACTCATGTCCGAGTCATGATAATGAAATTCTAGTGGTTTGATTTGATGACGAGGTAGGACACCTTTATTGAAGATTGTGGATTTCGAGTTATTGACATTACTCGCACTCTTGCTACTGATGAACCATATATATTGACATCAATGATGAAACAGGTTTTTTATGTCAAAGATCATCTTTAACCTAAATTTGGTGTCATTATTGAAGTAATTCCAAGACATTTTTTTGAGTATGGTGATGATGGAATTGACACTATCCCTACTACCATTGGAACCAATCCATTTATTACTTATGATGACTCCAATAGCTCAATTGTTAGAGTTTATTGTGAACCTGAAGTTGTTGTGGGAAATATGTGGAATCATCCATACATGTTCTCAATTATTTTGGTTTAGTTTGATTTGGGTTGTTAAGTTTAGTACTATTCAAATTGATTTAATATTGATTACAAATATATTGTATCTTACTTGACCTTAATGTGAATTTTCAATATTTATTGGCTGCAATTTTATTTGAGTTTTATTTTCTAATTTTGAATTGAACTGTATTCAAACCAACAAAACCAGCATTTCTAACTTAGTGAACATTTCAATGCATTATTAACCATAGATTCTTGACCCCAAAACCCATGAATCCCCCTATCCCCTCTCATAATTTTTTTTGGGTTAAAAATTAGTTTTCTTTTTTCTAATTACTTCCATATTTGTTTTCAAATGTAAGAAATGAAACATACTTAAGAGATGTGACAAAAAGGAGGACAGACAAAAATCGTCGGATGGATGAGATGGGCGTTCCTCAATAAGTTCTTGTCGTGAGTATTTTATTTCAAATATATATATATATAATATAATGTCATATGATTAATTTTTTTTTAAAAAAATTGCAGGATCCACCACTTAGGTGATATTTATTTGGTGAGCATCCTAGTAGTGGTCCCAGTACTCAGGCCGATGGTACGAGGGAGGGTGGTACGAGAGATAAGAGATTTAGTCGGCATACCTAATTAGACCATACCCCTCCCACTGATGTATCATCTATCCCACATTCTAATACCAGCGTGTCATTAGGGACACATGGGATATTTAGGCCTCCCATGTTTTCACTTCCCTTTACATTTGATCCTCCTCACCCATCTTTACTGTAATGGCCTGAACTTTTGAATAATATTTTGTTTCCTAAAAATGTATATTTTACTGTGTACCATTAATTAAAACTATTTAAGTATAAATTGAAATGTAACTATCTATTTTTGACCGTTATATGATCATTGGTCAATTATGATTGAAGATCAATATGATTATTGGAATCAATAATAATTTTAACATTATAATTATTGTTTATAAATAGAAATTTCAATGGAAAAATTAATTCAAAGAGAAGAGTAAATGGCATCATCCAGTAGACTCGGGCCATACAAAGCTCATTTGTAGATGATATGAAAGGAGGTATCATCATTGGGCTTCACTCTTGACTAAGTCCAAGCTGAGATTCAATATGTTAATATTGAACAGAATCTTCTACAGGAGAAGTACAAGTTAATAGAGATTACCACCTGAGCGATGTTATCTGAGCCGCCTTAAGATTTTGTCACCATCGCACACCTTACCCTTAGGTCTTATGCAGGTGTTATAAGGGGTTATGTAATAAGGCATTAGTTACTTATTGTGTAATCCCTTTTTATAAATAAAAATCTGATTCCATCAATTTCTTTATGAGAATAGTTTTTCCTAAAAATATAATGAATTAGACAAATTGATTTTTCAGGTAAAATGGTACTTTTCAGAAATATATAAATTATTATATTAAACTAAGTTTTTATTAATAATTTTATTATAATAGTGTTATAATAACAATACTTTATAATTATAAATGATGATTATATTTTTTATTTTTACTCTATAAAATATTAAGTTTTCAATTTGATAAGAATTATATTTTTTTACGATAAAATAGAAATTGTATTTTTCATTAAAGAATTTATTTTGATGAATTAATGATTTTTTAAATAATTAATATTTTAATAAAATATAATTATCAAATTAATTTTATGAATAATAAATGAGTATATAATTTTTATGAAGTCAAATGTAATTTTTATTAAGGTTAAAAACTATTTTTTCAAATCCCATCATGTTGAGTCAATAAGGTTTTCCTTATGACTTTTCCATTCCTTCTTGTTTTGAAAATCAAAAACACCTTATACTTAAGAAAATCTACATTTTACTTATATAAGGAAAATTTCCTTCTCAAAGGAATTTACCCTTACCATGTTTTCATTGTTCATATCAATATTTTTTCTTATGTATAAAAATCGGATTCATAACAAAAACCTCAGAATCGTATAATACTTAGATATGAAGCATTATGTTTTAGGATCCGAATTATGGATATGAACTGTAATGAAGTTCCACACCGAATTCTGGATATGAACTGTAATGAAGTTCCATTCCAAATTCTGAATACGAACTCTAATAAAGTTCCACTCCGAATTATGAACTCCGAACTTCTATGAGTTCGACTCCAAACTTTTACTAGTTCGACTCCGAACTTCTATGAGTTCGACTCTGAAATTTTACTAGTTCGACTCCAAAATTCTATGAGTTTGACTCCGAACTTTTACTAGTTTGACTCCAAACTTCTATGAGTTTGACTCCAAACTTTTACTAGTTCGAATCCGAAATTTTATGAGTTTGACTCCGAACTTTTACTAGTTAGACTCCGAACTTTTACTAATTCGACTCCGAACTTCTATGAGTTCGACTCCGAAATTTTACTAGTTTGACTTCAAACTTTTATGAGTTCAACTCCGAACTTTTACTAGCTCGACTCCGAACTTTTACTAGTTCGACTCCGAACTTCTACAAGTCCAACTCCAAACTCTATAAGTTTAGATTCTGAATTCTAGTGAAACCAGACTCTGAATTTCCTTAGAAATTCAGACTTCGTATTTCTACATAATTCAGGTTCTAAATTCCTATAAAACAGAATCCGAATATCCTTTTATTATAGACATTGAATTCCATATTGGTTAGACTCCGAACTTTTATTTTATTACATTCCAAATTTCATTTTTGCTTATACTGACACTCATTTCATTATAAAATGATGTCGTGCCTTCAATTACACTTGTTTTGTTATAAAATGATGTCATCCATTCTGTTTCTAACTAAACTTTGGTTGAGTTACACGTGTATAGGTCCCTCCGAAATTCAAGGAGAAATATGACCATTGGAGGAGGGAGCTGACCATTGGAGCTTCACCTATAAATAAGAGCTCATTTGAAAAGAAACGATAACTTTGACAACTTTGACATCTGTGATTATATGATGTTGAAGTGATTTCTAGAGAGAGATGACCTTATTAACTCTCAAGCTTCATGCAGAAATTTTGAACAACTTGTTCAAACTTTTCCTTGTGCAGACTTTCTTCGTGCGACTCCGATTATTGGTGATTACAATCGAGGTCTTACGGGGATAAGAAGATAGAGGTTCCAACACCTTGAAGTTGAGAGATTCCTTACCGAGGAAGACAGAGGTTCCAACTACCTTGAAGTTGAGGGCTTGTGGGGATAACAAGACAAAGACTCCGATATTTGTATCGAGGGATTAACTGGGTGTGGGTAAGATAGACTTGCTTGAAAGTATAAATCAAGGGATCTTTATCCAAGGTTGTTGGATACCCTTCTCTTTGGGTTAAAAGAGTTATTATTTGTTACTTGTAGTTTACTACTTGTTTTTTCTGATGCAGTTTTGTATTGTAAGGAAAGTATAATATTCTTATATTTCCTTACACTTGTACTCTGACTTAGTTAGATTCTATTTTCTTTAAGGTAGAATCTCATATTGTAAACTTTGGTTAAGTTTCATTTTCCAGATCTATATTTCTGGAACCAGTTTTTCAGAATCACTTTCCAGATTTACGCAAGTGTATAGAACTAGAAGTTTGTAACTTCTTACTTTGTCCCAATCTTTCAATTGGTGTTAGAGGTGTTGTGAATTTTCTTAGTTTAACTTTGTTAAACTTAGATCTTTCCTTGTTTAAGGAAATTTTTAAAGTGTACAATTCACCCCCCCTCTTTTATATTGAGCATCTACATCATTATTTCGATCCTACAATTGGTATCAGAGGAGGTATCTGAAATACTTATACTCACATATAAGTTTTTCTTGCTCAGTTTTTTCATTGTTCTATATTTTCCTTGCTTAGTAATATTTTCCTTGAATCTGAACTTTTTTTATTAACAGGTTTTTGTGTAGAAAGATTTTTAAGATGACAAGAATGAACGTTGGTTCTATAGACAACATAAATCCTACAAGACCACCAATTTTTGATGGTAATGATTATGAGTATTGGAGAGATCGAATGAAGACTTTCGTTATAAATACTGGAGTAGAAAATTTTGTTATTCTTACTGGAGGTTATCAAATTCCTGATAAGGAATTTAGTACTTTCACAAACCAAGAGAAGCATGATTATCAATTAAACTATCAGGTACACAATACTTTACTATGTTCAATGACTAGGATCATATATAGCCAAATTTCTTCTTGTGAAGAAGCTAACTGTATATGGAAGAAACTTTATGTTACACATTTTGGTACATCCAAAGTGATTGAGACTAGAAGATCCATGCTTAGAGCTGAGTATCATGGTTTTAACTTTCTTTATGGAGAACCCATTTGTAAGGTGCAACAAAGGTTTATGACAATCGTAAATAGCTTGCAATCTATGGGAGAGAAAGGTCTTGATGATGAATCTCTTGTTGACAAGATCATTGATATTATGGCCAATGAGTGGGAATCAAAGAGAACAACAATTGATGAGAACAAGAAGGTCACTCAAATTTCCTTAGATGAGCTGTTTGGAACTCTTCTCCAACATGAAACATGGATGAAGAGAGATGCTGACAACATCAAAAAGAAGAATGTGAATGGTACTGTTGCTTTTACTACAAAATCAAATCACATGAAATCTAAGACTCTTGAGAGATTAACTAGATCCAAGTCCAAGAAAGTTACTATCCAATCCGAATCTAGTGAGAGTGAAGTCTCAGAGAATGAGTTAGCAAATCTTGCTCGAAGAATGAACAAGATAGCTAGTCAAAGAAATTTCCAATCCAAGTATAAGAAGAAGGAAAGAAAATATAAGAAAGATTCAGAGGTCACATGCTATGATTGCAAGAGAAGTGGACACATACGTCCTGATTGCCCTATGCTTAAAAAGAAAGAAAGAAAAGAGAGGCATTCTGAAAGGAACAGGAAGAAGTTTTACAAAGAAAAAGCTAAGAAAAGTCTAAAAGCTAATACTACTTGGAGTGATAGCTGTGGAGACTCTTCAGAAAGTGAATCTTCTGAATATGATTCATCAGCTCAGAAGAATATGGGATTAATTGCTAATACTTCTTTCCCACATACATGTTTTATGGATAAGGTACGCTCTGCCGATGCTTTAACAAATTTATCTCTTCATAAGAATTACTATTCTGAAAATAGTACTTCTAATGAAGATACTTCATCCTCATAAAATGAAGAACCTTCATATGAAGAAGTATCTAGATTTTCCAAGTTACTTGAAGCAAAAAATTGTAAAATTTATAAAAAATTAGACAAGGAAAATACTAGGGAAGAAATTCTTACAAAAGAGATTTCAGATCTTTCTTCAGATCTTAAAGATAAAGAAGAGATTTTAAAAAAACTTTCTAAAGACCTTGATAAAGCAAATTCTGATAAGGAAGAACTTTATAAAGATCTTAAGAATGCTATTTCAAAAATGAATTTTTTTTAGGAAAAATCTAACTCTAAGGAAATGATTCCCAAGGATAAGAATTTAGTCATTAGACTGAAATCTGAATTTTTTTTCTTAAGAAGCTTCTTGCAAAATTTACCTCTGGGAAGGAAAATTTTGACAAGATGTATTCTCAAATTAAACCTCATAGAAACACTACTGGAGTAGGTTATACTCACCAAAAACCGATTTTCAAAAACAACTATTTTGTTCTTTCTAAATCCCCTTTTTTCACTAAGTGTCAAAGTGGTGGGCATTGGAAGAAATTTTTTTCTTTGAATAGAGTTCAATCTCTTGGGTATCATAAAGCATATTTTTCTAAACAAATGTGGATACCCAAAAATTTTTTATCTAAAAATTCCGGATCCAAGAAAGTCTAGATTCCTAATACCTAACTTGTTTCTTATTTTTAGGAAAATATGGAAAGTACCAACAACAATACTTGGTACATGGATAGTGGATGTTCCTGACATATGACTGGTAACAAAATCTATTTTGAAAATATTATCAAGACGAAAGGAGGAAAAGTAACTTTCGGAGATAATTCTCAGGGAGAAATTGTTGGTATAGGTAATATTGTTCTTCTTGGTAAAACTTTGATTTAAAATGTTTGGTTTGTTAAGGTTCTTAAGAACAACCTCATTTGCATAAGTCAATTATGTGATGAAGTATACCTTGTGAATTTTAGGAATGATAAGTGATTACTACACAATTCCAAGGAAGAGTTTATTCTCTCTGCCAATAGGCAAGATAATGTTTACACATTAAACTTAGAAGATCTTAGGAGCCAAGACTTACCTTGCCTAAGTGAAATGGAAGATCATTCTTGGTTTTGGAATAGAATACTAGGTCACTATAACCTTAGAAACTTATGTAAACTCTCTAAGAAAAAACTAGTTAAGGATCTATCGGAGCTTAGATTTGATTCTTCTAAAGTTTGTGATCCTTTTCAATATGGCAATAAACATAAATCTAGTTTTAAATCAATCGGTGAAGTCTCAACAACTGATGCATTACAGTTGGTGCACATTGATCTTTTTGGTCCAACACATACTGGAAGCATTGGAGGAAAATACTTTGTGTTTGTTCTAGTTGATGATTACACTACATTTACATGGGTCTATTTTCTAGCAAAGAAGTTTGAAGCTTTTTCCTATTTCAAAAGTTTTAAAGCCCAAGTTAAAAATGAGAAAAACCTTCCACTGAAAACTATTCATAGTGATCATGTAGGAGAATTTCAAAATTATGACTTTGAAACTTTTTGTAGTAGAAAAGGTATTACTCACAACTTTTGAGCACCTAGAACTCCTCAACAAAATGGTGTAGTTGAAAGAAGAAATAGAATTCTTCAAGAGATAAATAGAACCATGTTGAGTGAATATTATATATCTAGACATTTCTGGGCTGAAGCTGTAAGTACTGCTTGTTATACTATAAATAGAGTTTTGATTAGACCTTTTCTTAATAAAACTTCTTATGAGTTATGGAATGGTAGAAAACCTAGACTTTCCTACTTTAATGTTTTTGGATGCAAAGTATTCATCCTAAATACTAAATATAATCTATACAAATTCACACAAAAATCTGATGAAGGAATTTTCTTAGGCTACTCCACAACTTCTAAGGCTTATAGAGTATTCAATAAAAACACTTGTACTGTTGAGGAAACAGTACATGTAAAATTTGATGAGTCTGATCCTTTTGTTTTTAAACAACCTCATCCTACATCCTCGGATGTGTTTTCAAAAACTGATTATCAACCTTTGATAGAATATCCTTCTGATAAGGAAAATGTTCAAGAAGATACTTCTGAAACATTTACCCCAAAAGACTTTCTACCCTATGTTAATGAACAGGTCTTACAAAACCCAAGTCAGGTGTTTCTATGGAATCATCCCAGTGATAGTATCATTGGTGATGTAAATCAACCTGTAAGGACTAGAAGTTCCTTAAGAAATGAAGTAAAACATCTAGCATTTCTTTCCCAATTAGAACCAAAAATCACTAATGAAGCTTTAGGTGATGATGATTGGATCAAATCCATGCAAGATGAACTAAATGAATTCGAAAGGAATAAAGTCTTAACCTTCGTTGAAAGACCTAAGGAAAATTCTGTTATTGGAGTAAAGTGGGTCTTCAGAAATAAGTGTGATGAAAATGGAGTCATCGTTAGAAATAAATCTAGATTAGTTGCTAAAGGCTATAATCAGCAAGAGGGAATAGACTATGAAGAAACCTATTCTCTAGTAGCTAGACTTGAATCTGTTCGTATCTTACTTTCCATTGCAGCATTCTTCAATTTTAAACTTTTTCAAATGGATTTGAAATGTGCTTTTCTTAACGGTTATGTTAAAGAGGAAGTTTTTGTTGAACAACCTCCTAGATTTGAAGATACAAAACATCCTGATCATGTTTTTAGACTTACTAAAGCTTTGTATGGACTTAAACAAGCCCCACGAGCTTGGTATTATAGACTTACATGATTTTTTCTTCAAAATAACTATGTTAAGGGAAATGCAGATCCAACCATTTTTATAAAGAAAGATAAGAAAAATGTTTTGATTGTTCAAATTTATGTTGATGACATTATATTTGGTTTAACTCAGCAATCTTTAACTGATTCATTTGCAAGTCTAATGAAATCTGAGTTTGAAATGAGTATGATGGGTGAGTTAACATTTTTCCTTGGTTTTCAAATTTCTCAAAAACCAAAAGGAACCTATATATCTCAACATAAGTATATTAAAGATCTTCTTAAAAATTATGGATTTGACAACACTAAAAGTATTAGTACTCCCATTGGTACCTCAAACACACTTGATCTTGATGATGCTGGGAAACCAGTAGATCAAACATCTTTTAGAGGCATGATAGGAAGCCTACTATACTTGACATCTAGTTGTATAGACTTAATGTTTTCAGTATGCTTATGTGCAAGATATCAATCCAATCCTAAGGAATCTCACTTAAAGGCAGTGAAAAGAATTTTTCGCTACTTAAAGGGAACCATGGATTTAGGACTCTTTTATACTTATGGAAATGATTTTGTTTTAAAATGATTTTCGGATGCTTACTTTGGTGGATGTAGAATGGATTGAAAAAGTACATCTGGAACTTGTCATTTCGTAGGAGATTCATTGGTTTCTTGGTCCTACAAGAAGCAACACTTAGTATCACTCTCCACTGCTAAAGCTGAATATGTAGCAGATGGAAGTTGTTGTGCTCAAGTGTTGTGGATGCAACACACACTCACAGATTATGGCTTGAGTTTTACTAAGAATCAAATTTTTCATGATAACAAAAGTGTCATTTCCCTTAGTAAAAACCCTGCACATCACTCTCGCGAAAAACACATAGATATTAGGCATCACTTTCTTAAGGATCACACACTAAAAGGAGATATTATTCTTTAGTTTATCGTAACACAATATCAACTTGCTGACATTTTCACAAAATATTTACCCTCCGATATATTTGAATACATTAAACAGAAGTTAGGAATAATAACTGTAAGGTAATATCCCCTTATTAACCTCTTGTTGAATTATTCTCCTTATAGTAATAAACTCCTTTTCATAGGGGGAGTACATTTGGTTGTTAGCATAATCAAAATTTTCGTAGTCAGTTTTTTTTTCAAGCTTTTGTAATCAAAATTTTAGTAGGTAGTTTTTTTCAAACTATTGTAATCAAAATTTTCTTAGTCAGTTTTTCAAACTTTTGTAACTAAATTTTTTCGTAATGAGTTTTTCAAAATTTTCGTATTGAAATTTTCGTAATGAAGTTTTCGGAACTAAAATTTTCGTAATGGAAGTTTTCGGAACTGAAATTTTCGTAATGAACATTTTCGGAACTGAAATTTCAGTAATGAAAATTTTCAGAACTGGAACTTTTGTAATGAGATTTTTCATACTCATACTTTTCGTACTGTAATTTTGGTACTCAAAGTCTTTTCAACTTTAAGTTTTTCGTAGTTAGTTTTTCGTAGTCAAATTTTTCTTCAAGAAGAATATCACCTATTAAGAATAAACTTCCTGGCCAATCCGAAAGGTATGATTTCCTTACTTAAGTTTTTTTAGTCATATTTTTCTTTCTGGTATTTTCCTATGAGTTTTAAAATTTCATGTATTCTAGTTTTCTTAAATCCGATTGTTTTTCTTAAAACCTCAAAAGATCGGATTTAATATTTCCTTGCGGGTATGTTTTCAACCGTCAGATCAGATCAGAGAGTTTTTCAACCGTTAGATGGTTTTTGGAAGCTCAAAGTTCACATCCATCGCCTATATAAAGGGGAAACCCGATGGTTGTCCCACATCGATCTTCAATCTCTCTTGTGTTGAAGTTCTGCCTCCCTTCTTAAATCCCACTCTGAATCTTCCAAAGCTCTTCATTCTGAATGTCTTCTGAAGCAACTTCTCAGGATATGTCAACTACGAAGCCAATCTCAAAGTGGTTAGTTTACAGGGAGAGGTTAGTGCATCCGAGTTTCTACAAGTATGATTCTATTATATCTAAGAATACTAGATTGAATGGTTGGGAGGATTCTTGCTTATCGAAGCCAGATAAATAGGATCCGGTTTATACAGATTTACTTGTTGAGTTCTACGAGTCTGTTTCCTTCCTTGAGGAAGATGGAAGAGAGTTATTTTCTTTCATGTCTTATGGGAAGACTTAAAAATTATCTTACACCAAGGCTGCAAGCTTGGTGGGTTTATCTTATGAATGTGAAGTTGAGTTTTGTTCACATAAGCTTCCAGATGAGCAAGGAAGTTTCAACAAAGTTAAGGCATTGAAATGACTTGGACTTAAAGATTCCAGGACTGCTAAGATTGCTCATCTCTATTCAAATAATCAGATTCTACAGCTGTGGGTACAAGGTTTTCTCGTACCAAGAAGGGGTGATAAGGATAATCTCAATAAGAGTGACATTTACATCTTAGATTTCTTGGTAAATCTAAGGAAGATAAATTTGATGAGGCATGTTTTGATTACAGTTAATAATATTAAATAAGGGAATATGAAAGCTTAGATCATAATGTATCCGTCCTTGCTTTCTAAGCTTATCATCAGATGTCTTGATTCATTTAAAGTTGCTTTCACTTCCAAGCAAAGAAATTGAAAGGTAATGCTGGTTAGTGATGATAAATTAAAGAGGATGAAAATGAGTTTCTTCTGATGAATATGGATAATTCTACCCTTTACCAGAGGAAGAGGATGAGGCAACTCAGAAATATCAACAAAATCCAGAACTACCTGTTTTGTTTATCAATAAATTGTGCTATGGTCTTTGACCAAAGCACTACCTTTTTTTAAAAAAAAAAATAAAGTTAAAAGAAGTGGTGGCTGAAGACAAGACCCAGAAGGATAAGGAAACTCAATCTCCACCACCCAAGACAAAGAAACAAAAAGCCTACCCAGATGAAGTGGCTGCTAAGTGGAGGGAAGACAAGGAAAAAAAGGAAAGAAGGGGATCCACAGTTCGGATTGGACCCTGCTGAGGCTAAGGCCTTAAGAGAAAAAGCTGCGGATGAGTTAGAAAAACAAGCAAAAGAGAAAAAAATGAAGAAGAATATGTCAGAAGAAGAGATTGTTCAATCTCTCTTAAAATCCACTGAAATAGATTCTGAGAAGATTCCTATTCTGGAAACCTTTGATGTTCAACCATTACCAGAGACTCCTGGGAAAAATTACTTCACTCAGGAAAAGCTTAAAGAAAAATAAGTCGTTGAAAGAACAGAAGAAGAAGTTGTTGAGAGAGTAGAGGAAGAAGAAGAAGAAGAAGAAGGAAGTGCTGATCTAGATGACCTAATCAAACAAGTAGAAGATTATTAAGAAAAGGCTAAATCTGCAAAACTTGTCACTCCAGGAAAGGGAGTAGAGAAAGAAGGTAGGAAGGATGATGATAAGGAAGAGGAAGATAAGAAAAATGTTTTATCTGAAGAAGAATCCTATGAGAAGAATTTTCTTGAAGAAGGAGCAGAAAAGGAGAAAATAGATGAAGACCAGATTGTTCAACTATCAGAGAGCGAGGAAGAATATCCAGATGATCAACATATTCCAAAAATTGATAAAGGTAAGAAAGTGCTCATGGATACACCAACAAAATATGTTATAATAAAAAAGGAGGTTGGTGGTTTTTCTAAAAGGAAGCTGGTGAAAATTGAAGAAGAACAATCCCCAAGCAAAGTGTCTAATTCGGAATCATCAGCACAGGGTCATGATTTTGTGGTCGAATCTCTGAAGAAATTGGTGGAAACTATTCCGATATTTCCCACTATAGACTTCAGATGCCAGATGCTACAACATAGCATGAATCAGAAGTCAGAATCCTTATCTATGTTTATGGATAAGTGTGTGAAGATTAAAGTTGACCATATAAATTTTGTTATCAATTATGATGTTCATAGAAAATCTTGCAGTAAAATCACTTTGTGGTTAAAGAAGGTGGATGATGACTTGGTTGAGTTTGAAAATTTTCAGAATGAGGTAAAAGATGCTTTTGATACCGAGGATGCAAAGATAAAGAATCTTCAGGATAAGCTAATCCTTGAGAAAAATTCTCAGAATCAATAAGTAAAGGATTTGAATGATAAGGTTAACTCTCTTGCTCAAAATTTTATAAGGGATAGAGATATCCAGATTGAGCTCGAAAAAGACTTGTAAAGCAAGATGAGTTAGTGAAGATGCAAGAAGAGGCCATGAAGGATCAAACAGAAGTCTTGAAATCTCAAAATGAAAGGATAAAAGATTTGGAGAGGCAAGCTGAGGAGGATAAAAAATATTTGAAGAAGTTGAAAACCTTGTTTAAGAAGCTAATCCTGAAGGAAAAGGAAGACAAATAGACTCAAT
This sequence comes from Viscum album, assembly GCA_963277665.1. NCBI lineage: Eukaryota > Viridiplantae > Streptophyta > Magnoliopsida > Santalales > Viscaceae > Viscum > Viscum album. The sequence goes on from OY728163.1 coordinate 132,494,130, forward strand.
TTGATCTTTTTTTGCATTTTTCTTTCCTTGTAAAAATTATTTCAACTATAATGAAATTTTTGGTTGGTTGTATCTTGTGTTGTTATATACTAATGTTTCAGGTACTCTATTTATTTTCTATTCCCTTAAATTATTTCTGAAAATCACAAAGGGGGAGAAGGAAAAAGAACTACTTAAAAGGGGAGAAAGAAAAAATTTAAAATGGAGAAGGAAAAATTTCTAAGTGAAGATATCCTTAAAGTAAGGGGGAGTTTCTCATTATGAAGTTTTCTATTCCCATGATAATGAAAACTCCATTCCGGAAATCCAGAATACAATCCTTAGAGTTTCAATGCCAAAGGGGGAGTTAGTTGTATTCACTATCATCCATGAACAAAGGGAGATAAGTTTTAATTTCAAAGTCTAATGAAAATTTTCAAAGTCCTTATATTCTTTTTATAAGATGTTTGTGCTTTCCAAAAAGGGGGAGATTATTGAGTCAATAAGGTTTTCTTTATCACTTTTCCATTCCTTCTTGTTTTGAAAATTAGAAACACCTTATACTTAAGCAAATATATATTTTACTTATATAAGTAAAATTTCATTCTCAAAGGAATTTACCCCTACCATGTTTTCATTGTTCATATCAATATTTTTTCTTAAGTATAAAAATCGGATTCATAACAAAAACCTTGGAATCATATAATACTTAGATATGAAAAATTCTGTTTTATGATCCGAACTCTAGATATGAACTGTTATGAAGTTCCACTCTGAATTCTGGATATGAACTTTAATGAAGTTCCATTCAGAATTCTGAATACAAACTCTAATAAAGTTCCACTCCGAATTATGGACTCCAAACTTCTATGAGTTCGACTCCAAACTTTTACTAGTTTGACTCCAAACTTCTATGAGTTCGATTCCAAACTTTTACTAGTTTGACTCCGAACTTCTATGAGTTTGACTCTGAACTTTTACTAGTTCAACTCCGAACTTTTATGAGTTTGACTCTGAAATTTTACTAGTTCGACTCCGAACTTTTACTAGTTCGACTCCGAACTTCTATGAGTTCGACTCCAAACTTTTACTAGTTCGACTCTGAAATTTTATGAGTTCGACTCAGAACTTTTACTAGTTCGACTCTGAACTTTTACTAGTTCGACTCCAAACTTATACAAGTCCGACTCCGAACTATATAAGTTCAGATTCTGAATTCTAGTGAAACCAGACTCCGAATTTCCTTAGAAATTAAGACTCTGGATTTCTACATAATTCAGGTTCCAAATTCCTATAAAACAGAATCCAAATATCCTTTTATTATAGACTCTGAATTCCATTTTGGTTAGACTCTAAACTTTTATTTTCTTACATTCTGAATTTCTGTTTTTCTTATGCTGACACTCGTTTCATTATAAAACAATGTTGTGCCTTCAGTTACACATGTTTTGTTATAAAATGATGTCGTGCATTCTGTTTCTAACTAACCGTTGGTTGAGTTACACGTGTACAGGTCCCTCCGAAATTCAAGGAGAAATATGACCGTTGGAGGAGGGAGCCGACCGTTGGAGCTTCGCCTATAAATAGTATCTCATTTGAAAAGAAGCGACAACTTTGAAAACTTTTACATCTGTGCTTATATGCTGTTGAAGTGATTTCTAGAGAGAGAGGCTCTTATTAACTCTCAAGCTTCGTGTAGAAAGTTTGAACGACTTGTTCAAACTTTTCCTTGTGCAGACTTTCTTTGTGAGACTCCGATTATTGGTGATTACAATCGATGGCTTCCGGGGATAGGAAGATAGAGGTTCCAACACCTTGAAGTTGAAACCTTCCTTGCCAAGGAAGACAGAGGTTCCAACTACCTTGAAGTTGAGGGCTTGTGGGGATATAAATACAGAGACTCTGATATTCGTATCGAGGGCTTAATCGGGTGTGGGTAAGACATACTTTCTTGAAAGTATAAATCAAGGTACCTTTATCCAAGGTTGTTGGATACCCTTCTCTTTGGGTTAAAAGAGTTATTGTCTGTTACTTGTAGTTTACTACTTGTTTTTTCCGCAGCATTTTTGTATTGTAAGAAATGTATAATCTTCTTATATTTCCTTATACTTGTACTATGAATTAATTAGATTCTATACGCTTTAAGGTAGAATCTCATATTGTAAACTTTGGTTAAGTTTCATTTTCCGGATCCATATTTCTGGAAGCAGTTTTTCAGAATCACTTTCCAGATTTAAGTAAGTGTATAGAACTAGAAGTTTGTAACTTCTTACTTTGTTCTAATATTTCAATTGGTGTTATAAGTGTTGTTAATTTTTTTAGTTTAACTTATTTAAACTTATATCTTTTTTAAGGAAATTTTTAAAGTGTACAATCCCCCCTCTTGTATATTGAGCATCTACATCGTTATTTCGATCCTACACATCAATTTTAAATAAATACCGGTTTTTATTTTAAAATTGAAAATTAAAATATTTAGAAAATTATTAGATAAAATAAATATTATTTTTAGAATTAGGTTTTCGAAATTATCCAATGGTGAATTTTTCATAATTTTCTGAGATAGTCGAAGTTTTGGGTAAAAATTTAATACTGAATAAATATATAATGTTTTTTATGACATCATAATGACCCAATAGTTATGTAATAAAATAATATATAAGGTATATTCAGCCAATATATTTTTTAACTTTAAAATATTGTGATTTTATATTTTTTTATTAATTTTATAATTTATTTAGTGGACCCTCCAAGACTTATAAGATATTTAAACATTTTTAAATGATTTCCTTGAGATTATGACTCACCTTCACATAAGCATGCCTAATATTTTAATTTTTTTGGACCTTGTAATTATAAAATATTTTATAGTAATACCATTTTCAAGAAACTGTGGTAAAAAACCACGGTATGGTTTGTGGTTTTGATTAGTTTAATGTGTACTGTCCAAAACCTAAATAATAAATAATTCCCTCTCCTTGCCTATATAAACCCCCAATCTACCATTAATCTTCAATAAAACCATTTGGATCTCAACCAAACTCTTCCCTAATCTCTATATAATCCAACAAAGGCTCCCCAAGCTCCCAATAATCCTCTATCAAGCCTATCCCAAGCCTTTTGGATCACACTTCCAAGTAAGGGATCCTCACTTTAATCTCCTCCTTTCAAATTCAAGCATCTTATTTGAAAGTAGTTCTTGTAATTTCGAATGGTTATAATTTTATTATTTTATAATAATTATATTACTATCCATTTTATGTTATTTTAATGAGGTATTATTTATCCTCCATCATTTTAACCCTTACCTAAGCTATTACTATGCCAAAATTTTGTAAGGGATTTCACTCTTCTCATCTCCATTCCAGCTACTCTTTTACATTATACTTCTTAAGTACCATATTTATATGTTGGGTTATGATGTTACACGACCCCATAATGTCCATTTTATGTATATATGATGATATATTCATTTAAATCTCATAAATCCCCCCTATTATCCTTTAAGCACACCCATTACTATACCGAAATTCTACAAGGGATCTTCCACCCTCCTGTTTTATCAAGACTTCTTTTCATGTTATGTATTTGAATTTCTTTTATTCCTATATTGGGATATATTATTATATATCCCAATTACTTTCCATTTTATGTATAAATTATTATATCCCCTTTCACTCTCATTTATACCTCTTATGAACCCTTATGTATACTCGTTACCATGCTGAATTTTTGTAAGGGATTCCTCCCTTTTTTATTTTTACCCAAGTTTCTTCATGTTGTTATAACCTTTTATTTTAAATTAAAAATGTTGGGGTATGATTTCTAACCTACCCCATAATTCCCTCCTTATTTTTTAATGATTATATATCGATTTCTCTCTCATTAATGCCTTTCGGGTACATCTGTTACCACACCGAGATTCTGTAGGGGATTTCTATATTCTTATTTCCATTCAAGAATTTCTTATATATTATGTATCTAAATTCCATTTAATATGTTAGGATATTAAGTTATTTTATCCCCTTAATTTATATTTAATGTATAAACTAGGAGATACCCCTTTCCCTATCATCAACCCAATTTATGAATTTTCATATGATGTTGTTATGCTGCTGAAATTGCACCATGATTTTCCAAGACAAAATCATCGTGTAATGAATAACATACCCATTTATCTATCAAGGGTATTCAAATTTATGCACATATAATTATTTAATGGTTCTTATATATATTTATTCCACATTTATTTATTAGGGAATAACTTATGATGTTGAATGATTCCATGTTATATGATCTATGTGGCACACTTATGCATGAAATGAAATGTTTATGTAGGATGTGCCCTGATAGCACTTCAATGCATTGGGTAATGTTTAGTATCATGATACGCCATGTGAAATGAGGGTTTAATCATGCTAATTCATGTGAAATGAGGGTTTAATCATGCTAATTCATGTGCAATGAGGGTTTACTCATGCTAATTCATGTCCAATGAGGTATTACTCATGCTAATTCATGTGCAATGAGGGTTTACTCAAGATAATTCATGTGAAATGAGGATTTACTCATGATAATACATGTACAATGATCCTTAGATCATGATAATATCATGTTGTATGTTGTTTCCACATTTCCATGTTATGATAATCATGCTATATCATGCCTTTATGTTCATGTTTCTCTGATGCTGCATTGATATACCTATTGCCAAACATGTACTGTATTCTTCATGTTATGCCTTATTTACTCCCTTATTGGGATTTATAGCTCACCCTTTTCTTATGTATGACCTCAGTTTATCCCATGCAATTCTAATTACGAAGGAATGTTATGGTCATGTAAAATAATTTTTCAATAATGATGTTGTATTTTTATGTCTTAAATTGTCATGTAATGTTCCTAATTTCCCAAGATACTAGACCTCTCGATCCTTGAAGTTGTCTTAAGTGCTAGTTTTTGTAATAAATCATGTTTAAATATGTAATAAATAGAAGGTTTTTTATATATCTTATCTGATGATGATTCCCACTCCTCATCCATATCATGTATTTGGCCAGCCATCCATGCCATCATCTTTTAATCATACTTCCTTCTCTCCAAGATTACATATTCCATATTCTTCGACTCATGCTCTGCCACAGTCTGTGTCTGCAGAGCATAAAATGGGACCCACTCCACCTGTATAGGGTGTTCCTTCAGTTTCTGTGGATCCAGTGATGCCCATTGATTATACTGTCATAGGTATATTTATAAAACCCCAACAAATTTTTATACCATAATTTATTTTCATTATAACATGTATTGATATAATATTTATTTTTATTTCATAATAAGTACATCTACTGATAAGAGGCCGGGGCAGGGGCGTACATGCTTGTATACTGTGTGGAACTGCCACATGCATTTTATGGTGGGCTACAACAAAGACAATCAAATGATCAAAAAAACATGTCAGTAATGCTAGAGTTTTTTTGTGATACTTTCCAAATACTATGAAATCACTCTCATCAGCCCACTCTCATGGAGATAGTTGCCAAAGGAAGTCGAGGATAATGCTTGGGAACATATATGGGTAAAATATCTGTTGGATTTTATGTAATATATTATTTTTTTATTTATATAAATTAATATTTTGTGTCAGATTCAGTTTAATTTTCTCGATGGTGAGGGTGCATGGTCAGCACATCTATAGGAATTAGGTGATATTTGGAGAGGCTACATACACGAGTTGTATATTGGTTGAAATTCTAGAGTTGGTATATATTTAGAGGTGGTACATGCCATGGATTATTTTATGACAGAATAGTATCGACAAATGATTACTCATTGGATGACTACCAAGTTTAAAGTATTAATCACATTTGAGGTTTTTAATTGAAAATTTTCATGATTTGAATTAGTAATATATTTTTTATTATTTAATTTTATTTAGGAATCATCTAGAAAAAATAAACAAAACATTGATGCTAAAAAATACCTTCACACCTTGGGGTGCACTATGATGTCAGATCATGAGAGGAAGCAGGTACGACAGTTGTTTATAATTTTTTTTAGGACTTTCGCTTTCTATTAATTCCTCCATAATTTATTTGATTTCTAAATTTTTGATATAAATTTAGTTATTAAATTAATTATTGGTAAATTATTTTTAATTAAGGGTTCCTACATTCAATGTCATTATAGAGGTAGGTATTGAATATTAAAGGATATGTGCTTTGAGTAAAACAATTTTTCTCAAGTAGAAAGAAAAATGATGGAAGTACTATTAACGAAGCAACACAATAATAGATTGTAAGTTTTACTTTGATGATTTAAAATTTTAATATCTATTTTGTTACTTAATAATCTATTTAAATTTGTAACAGGCTACTTTGGAGGCCCTTGATGCCCAAGAACCTGACAATTTTGGGTCAAATGATCACTTACATCTGGTATTGGGAGATGAGAACCCAATAAGAGTACGCTACCGACCTGGTAATAGTATAGTAATTATGAGGTATTGGACCTATTTAGTTACCATTTTTACTTCCATAGAGTTGGAAATGGTTAAGGAACTGGAAGAACATGTTAAAAAATGGTCACACAGGCGAAAGAACTATTTGAAAGGTCAAACGCTGAATTTATGAAATTGATGCAAGCTTTATGTCCATCACTTCCACCAGAGACCAATGTGGAATGTGATTCATATATGTCATCGATGAGTTCTTTATATAGTTCACCAGGTAAAAATTCTAGTGGTGGTCAAGACGATGTGGTTCCTAGCGATGGCGATGATGATGGTGATGGCGAGGAAGAGGCCAAGGGTGAGGATGATGCTGAGGAGGAGGGAAAGGAGGAGGATGAGGATGAGGATGTGGATAATGAAGGGTATGAGGACAAGGATGAAGGTGGGGATGGTTATGGGGACAATGATGAGGCTAGCGATAATAGTGATGATAGTGATGTTGATGAGGGACAAATTGATCTCTTACATTTTTGATTGATATTACTAAGATTTGATGTTTAATGATTTTCTATGACTAAATATATGTGTGATTAGGTAGGTCACATTATCTTTATTTATTTATCTTTAAATAATAAAATTTTACTTTACATAGAGGTATGGATTCTATGAATTCTATTTTTTACATGGTATCAAAGAAATTTCACAATTCTCTTTTTACATACACTCAAAATCTTGGCTGAAGAACTTGAGCGTATTCATTTTCATTATACCAATTCTTAGTCATCTTTCTCTAATTCATTGTATTTTTCTTTTTTAAATTACTAGACACCATTTGTGATCTATTCTCATTCATAGATCATGTTGTACTTGATACTTTGTGTTGTTGTATTTGTTACCAAAAATATTTTTATTTTCTAAAAAATTATGAATCTTCTTGATCTAGTTTGTATGGATACATCACGGTATAATGTTTCATGATCCTAGAAGGTGTTTTTGAGGTCAAATGGAATTCATCTAGAGAGGATATGAGTGAATTTGAGTGAAATATGTAATTTTCTAGATTCATGTAAGAATTTCCAGTACATAGGAGTTTCATATAGCCAAATATATCATGTAACTAGATCTATTCATTGCTACCATAACAATTCCTATTTAAATATTAACCCCATTGCTTATGAAACCACTTTGGGAATCTCTGCAAAACCCCACTATTTATTTATCAATCATAAAAGATAAACCTATTAACTATCACATTTCTCTCAAGGAAAACCAGCCCACATGAATCTATATTGTCCTTCTAAGACCTTATTCATCAATTATTTTTTTTATATGTCACCTTCATGTAGGTCACATCACCAAAATACCTCACCCATGATTGTATAAATAGATTTAAATATATATCATTTCACCTCACAATAATTCTAACCCCTTTAGGTTAGATTCAGTTACCCATAGGTTTTATTAAATCAATGTTTTACATTGGAATTAAGGAATCCCATCCACTGAGATAATCCCATATCTTACTTCATGGTAAAATATTCCCAAGGTCTATAAGGTCACACCAAGATACTTACTCACCACTATACCCTTAGGCCCTAGTCCATTCACATGAAAATATATCCATATGCTTATAAATTACCTTATAAAATCCTTTGAATCTACCCATAGAGTATTGATATCATCACTATCAACCCACTATATGTCACTTGAGGTATTTACTCTATCTAAAGAATTAATAAATCTTGAGTATTTATCATCATCATGCTTCTACTATCAATCTAAAAAAAATCCCATCCTCTTTTATTGATAGCACTATGTTGTGGTGGAATGTTCATATAGTTCCTAAATCCATAACCACTGAATCAAAGGGAAGTTGGGGGAGAGTGAAATTGAGGGAGGTGAGGAGGAATCATACATAAAAATTACATATACACACAACTAAAATCACCCTTAATCATGGAGGATTTAATAGATAAAGATGAATATGAGGAGCTATCCAAATGGACTTCCATGTTGTCCCATAACTTCATAAAATTAAAGGTGGGATAAATATGAAATTTTTTCCATGCTCCTCTTTATAAAAAAATTCTTAAACCACACTAGGTACCATGTATATTTCCCCCGAGTACCTAATGTACAGACATCAAAGGTCACCAAATGGTCCAAAAATATTAATTACTTGATACCCCACTATTATATTCTATATATAAGTTGAAGGAAATTTAGGACCACCTAAACCTCACTAGGTACCAGGTCTATTAACTCTAGGTACTCAGTGGTTTCTATTACACTTAGAAGAAACAACACCCTAATCCAAACCCTAGTCAAATTTATAAAACTCATCATGAACCCATGATCATGAAAAAAGAATCCTCATTTTCATGTAAAATAATTATGGATTACATTAGAATCTGAAATTAAAACACATTATAGTTACGACTCTAGAAAATACAATGTTTCTTTAGTTATAATAACCTATAACAATGTGATTAGTAACAAAATATTAACCATACAACATCTAATCCTTGAGAATCATGTATAATAGTATCTCAATCTCTATCCCATCTAATAAAATACAATATCATCATTTTCTCATGATTGTAAATGAGGGATAATTGGTCTATCATCAAAATCAATCCCATTAAACTAATTTTTCAATGAAAAGTCTAGATTCAATCCCCATTATGAATCCACCATTTTTGAAAATGATTTTTTTAAATTAATTTATCCATTTCCAAATCTAATTACATGTGAAAAGTATTAGTCAATGTTCCATCTCACTGAATTCATCTAAAATCGCCCAAGCCTATGAACAACAATGCCATATTCAAAACCTGGAACATGATTTCCTTATATAGGGGTTATCATGATTCATTTTAACATCTATATAATACCTATATTAATGACCCTATTTTTATATTATTTTTTTGGAACATGTATATCTAAATCTTGATCTATACTTGATCCATTCATTAAAATCTATACCTCACTAGTCACCCTAGAACATAGATCGTATCCAATTACCATAGATGAATCGTAAAATTTAGTATTTTAAATGAATTAGATATGACCCATCCTTTCCACATCCATCCCCAACATCAAAACTCCAATAAATCACTAGTTGGGTTAGTTATACAGGTCAATCCACAAATTCATCACCACTTATCTTCCATCAGGGTCATATGAAAATATCTAATAACCCATGAAGATAAGCATTCCATATACATTCCTGAAGTATCCTATGGTAACTATCCCAAGAACCTTACTCTAAGGTATAAACACAAAATTGTTCATTTACCAACACAGATCAATCTATGAGCATCCTCATTGCATTTCCCATTGGTATGATTCCCAATCCCTATAAAATTTCTAGAATATGTATCTAGTATGATTCTAAATTTATTAAACTAGCATGAATCACCTATGATAATTCAAAAAATGACATAAAACCATAATAATTTTTTTGGTTTTATCTATCAACCATGACTAAATCAATGTTCACCACATCTATTCTAAACAATGAGTCATACACTTTATCAATTTATGGTGTGATCCCCACAATTTTACTATAATCACCAAATATCCTTGATCACCAACCAGTATAGATGTCTATCATCACCCAATCATTTTCACCCATTGAATATTCTAATTTCATACTCATAGATTCATCTCAAACTCTATAATTGGGTCTAAAATTCATGATATCCAAATCTTCTTCTACCCCATACTATCAAAAGTTCATCACACATGCCCCATACCACTTCCCACTATAGAACCACACTATCCCATAGGATGTCTTGTAAGTCCCTTGATTTTTTATTCCTCACCAGAGGGTAAGACCTTCCAAAATTCACATTTTTACATGGTTCAACCTATCCCATTGATATTAAAAAAGGTGTATAAGCTCATCCCAATGAATTTTAATGAGACAACTCCAGGATATTGGGAAACTAAGAATCCAAAATCCTAGTCCAATCCTAATGTATTTTACTAGTTCTCAATGCCATAAATTGTTCTTTGACAAGAACATGAAATTGATAAAATCCAACCACCTATCATAGTGGTAATGAGTAACACTGAAATGCACCATTGAATTATGTATAGTTTATTTCAATTTCATAGGTAATTATAGGTAATTAAAATATGAATTCTGAATTGTGTATGTGTTATACTTGTAGGTAATTGCATAGGGGGAGGCAAGCCACTACCTGCTGTTGGAATTATAGGAATTCTATGCCAACAGTTTAAAAACCATTGGTATATATGTGAAAATTGAATATATACCAACAATTTGCAAATTGTTGGTATAGACCTATGAACTCAAAATTTACCAACATTTTACATCAAACCACCAGTAAAAGTCTATTCCAATAGTTTTCAAACCATTGGGGTAGACCTGAAAATTTGACTACTGAAACGGTATCAAACCGTTGGTAAAAATTTATACCGATGGTTATTATAAACCATTGGTATAATGTTCTTTCCATTTCCATATACCAATGGTTATTCAATAACCATTGGTATATGTTTATCCCCACGCCTCAACATCCAATGGTTTGGACAACTGTTGGTATAAGTTATACCAACGGTTATCCATCCTTTACCAAAAGTTTAAAAATATTGGTATATAATAAGTTTTCAGTAGTTTTACCATATGATATTAAACTACATGGATTAATCATGTCACATGTCCTTAAATTTTAAAATTCAAAATATGTGAGTTTTGATTCCTTCTCTAACATGATATGTAGGAATCCTCACTAAGTTTTAATCCCAATATCACTACTACCTCACCGCCTCCTTGAATAGACAACATTTCCCAAACCTAATAACCATCATAGAGAGAACAACAACTCCTAGAGTGTATAATTATGAGGCTTCATTCCACGTAGTTTAACCACTAGAATCTAAACCATGAGTATCCCTGCTGGACTCTAAACTACGAGTGCCTTCCTTATAGGCCTTAAACCTATAGACCTATCTTTTCTTATGTGATGAGCATAATATGACCAACTCTTCCTTATATGACGAGCATAAAATGATTTACTCTTCATTATATGATGATCATAAGATGACCAACCCTTCCTTATATGATAATCACAATATGACTAACCCTTCATTATGTGTTGAGTATAAAATGACCTGTTCTTCCTTATGCGATGAGTATAAGATGAACCATTATTCTTTATGTGACAAGAATAAGATGACCCAACCTTTCTTATGTCATGAGTATAAGATGAAACATCCTTAATTAGGTGATGATATTAATATACCTTATCCTTCCTTATGTGATTAATATAAGATGAACCTACAACCTGACATGAGAAAGATAAAGTAGTGTCTAAGATTCACAACACATTGATCTCCTCTGACAGTATGGTTACCGCCCTACTATGCAAAAAAGTGATGCAATTAATCGATGTAAACATGGATGACATTAAGAATGGATTCATGAGAATATATTAAATATGTGAGGGAGTCTCAATCTATGATACAATCTATTTAGTGATATAGATGAGCCAATATCTCATGATCTTTTTATAATCAAAGGTTCTAGCACTATCACCCTAGTGGTGAAAAGCCACCCGCCATTGGAAAGTAGGAATAAAGAACCCCATATAATTACTATTCCATGCATCCAGGTAGTGGTCCTAGTTGGAAAGAATTGAAAATAGAAGTTCTGAACTAGATGTAAATTTATTCTCCTTCAATAATCATAAAACGAGTAACACTAGGAACCACCAACATCAAATTTATATTTATGGATAGTTTCCACTCCTATAAACTGTCAACCACTACACATTACAAGTAAGGGTCCCTTTCCACTTCCAATTGACAAGGTGGTGGTAATGATTCCCCTAATGCTTCTAATACTCAAAATCTCCTCCATGAAATGATTCCTTACATGTACACACAAGTAGAGACTATATCATAACCCATGGATCTTAAGTACCATCACCCCTTTCCCCAATGAAGGTTTTCTAGAGGAGGGTCATCAATTCTCTCATCTTCTAATACAAATAAGAAGGAACCATACCTACCCAATAGATGGTTCAAGTTGATCTAGAATTAATAACGTTGTGTCAATGTCCCCAACATTAGAGATCCCAGAGGGGGAAAGCACCCCATGTCACCACCACCAACCACTTAGGATGACAATCCCTAGAGCACACAGATTTCACCTACTCATATGTTGAGAAGGTAGGGGTTGTACAATGTATTCAAAGCCTATCTTCCACTTGGGAGTTTATGAGGAGGGATCCTTCCAACCAATATTTATATCAGTATAGGTATACATAGTCAGTAACTGAATGGGCCAAGCTTTCTCCCATTCCATCCACCCAGATTCAAGCTACCCAATGCCCACACCGAGGGAAGGACACTATACCTGCTTCATTATAGGACACTCCCATACCTTTTTAACTCATTTAGATTTCATTTCACTCCCTTTTTTCCCAATAATTAGATAGGGAAAACTTATTTCTAGTCTAGGATCAAGACCTCAGTCACCCACCGGGTGTGTCAAGTTGAATCTCCTAGACACTAATGCCACTAGTAGCCATAAAGAAAGAACTCCCCATGATAAATGAATGTATAGATCAAGAGGCCCTTCTCAAAGTGAAATGATTACCAAAAAACATGGAATTACTCCCCATGATACCTATAACTACAGAATCCCTCCCCACAACACCAATAAAAATGCACGTGGAGGGGCTCCCTATGACATAGATAGATTCATGCTTGGGGGAACCTCTAAACTAATGTTGGAAGGATCATATGAGGCATTAATAGAAGATCACCCCTAATCTTTTAGAATCATAGACTAATAATGATCAATAGGGTATGTTTGTGTCTCTACCACCATAACTCCTAGGAGGGAGCACTCATTGGTAGCAGATTTACATTCTCAAGAATGAAGTGAATATGGTCCCAAAGACCCTTCAAAAGTACATGTGCATAGAGTATTTTTGTCTTCCTTTTAGGGAATTTCTATGATTACATCCCTAATGCCATTAGTATCCTTTACCTATAATTATACACTATATGTGGGGGAAAGATTAATATCTAATCTAGATTCTTCAAATGAGGAAAAATATTCAATATTTCCATAGGAACCTAATATTTTCCTTCAATATAGTGATTCATGGTCTACATCCTATATAGAAATGTTGTTGAGGACTAATATAGTTTGTTAGGATATCTATTCAGTTTGAGACAGGGTATCTTAGATGGAATTAATCCCACCAGAACATCTGAAATAAAAGAGATCTTCATCACTCCCTCTTATGGAATTATACCAACCTCATAGATAATTCTAAAGTTAATGATAGAAAAATTGTCCTTTTGGATAATATTAGGGGGATAAAAAATATATGTGAGGCCCTATCCACCAAATAGGTTCTAGTCTTGCTTTTCATGTATGTGGACCCAAAATTATCTATATCAATGTTTCTCATTGAAAAACAGAAGCAATTTTTCAAGAAGAATTTATGGGAGATATTTAACGACCTTTATGGTAAATAGTTTTAGTATCCTAAAAGTTTCAATAATCTTCAGGGCCTTTACCAATAGTACTAAAAGTTTGACCTCATTTCTCTCTCAGTGGAACAACATCCTAACTCTAGTTCATGTCATTATAAATTTAGGTAGATATGTACTAAAACTCTCACAACACTATGTTGAATCACTAAAGAGGCATCTCCCCTTTTGTATTTTAGAGGTTAGGGATAGTTTATATCCCTTCATTTTTCTCCTCTTAGATAGTGAAAAAAGTTTCTCAAAGTTTCTCCCTCTAATGATATCAATGAATCTTCACCACTAACCATTATCGTGGTAAATGTCATCATAGTCAGTTTTCATGAAAATTATAAGTGAAATATCTATGATGAAGTGGGTAGGGAATAAATACCCCAATAGGACTAGCAAAGGCAGGTGAACCCCCAAGAGATATCTACACTTGATAGTAGAGACATGCCATGGATATTGAGAGTCCTCTTATCACACCCCGCCTAAACACCCATCATAATCTTACCAAAGGTAAAGGAATAGATTATAATTATAGTATATTTGAAGCTTATGAGTTAATATTGGTAGATTCCTAGATCACCAATTTATTCCAAGAGCTCTAAGTCCAATCGATATATCAATTTTAATCTCCTTAGTGATACCATATTGGCCAAGATGATGTTTAAGATAACCCTACAACACCTCCCATAGAGTTTATTAAACCAACAAATTTCAACCAATCTACTAGAATTAAGGTAAGGTGATTCGATAACCAGAGGTAGATCCCAAAAAACCCTATGGCTCCCTATCTAGTTGATAAGTGTGACTTAGCACCAATAGACCACAACCACTCCACTTCATGAGTGATCCAACCAACAAGGGGATATATGTGTGGAGAAGTATCTCGGGATAAGCTGATCAGTGACCTTTCTTCTCACATAGAATCCATGGAGATGTAATAGGTCTCAATATGTCTTGAAAAAACTTTATAACTAGATTGGGTGGACTATGTACCCCCAATTCCAAATTTTAAAAACCCAAGATTTGTTTCCTTCAATGGTATAGATAACCTAGAGTAACACCTCACAAATTTTTCCTCTTGGGGAACCCAATATTAGGGACCTTAAATTAGTAGAAGGTGATAAAAAACCATTGATTCATTTGGAAATTGGAAGGGCCTACCTTTGTTTAGTGAAATAATCTTGCACCAAGATCCATTTTCAATTGGAAGGATCTTTAATGGAAATTCATCCACCTGTTCAGCTGTAAGTGTAAACAATGAGAAAATTAATGTTTCATCAGCTTAATCTATTAATGGAAGGGTTTTAATCACTCCCTATATATTTAATAATTATATAATCGGTTATTGGAAATGTTTTTAGAGAATATCTGGGGTGATCTGATCCTAAATCTAGTTCTCCTAAAGTACCTAGGTGGATTCTGAGAGTTTGTTGAGAGGGATCAATATCTTGAGGAGGCTATATAGTGGGACAAGAAAATATATTTTCTTATACCTCCCATATCTTCATGAAATTATGGAAGGGAAGAGTGAGTTTTCATGATACAAACTCCACCCCCTCAACCGATATAGTTCGAGGAAGACCTTAAGAACAATATTTGGTAAGCACAATACCAAATCAAGAATAATGCTCATAGATAACATCAAGGATAAGATGTAAGACCCTTCATAGATTATAAGAACAAGTTATAATCCTCTAAATATAATAAATTTCATTAATTCTTAATATATTCCCTAATTAAGAACTTTCTCAAGATTCTAGACATCAAGAAGCTACATGATGCTAAATTAAAGAACCATCCTAGCCATTTCCCCTACCATAGTTTCCTTGGACACACCATCCAAGAAAAACCCATCTTCAAGTATTGGATATATAATATGGAAGATCACATCATTTTAGAGTTGATAGATTCTAAAGTTCATGTCATGTAAATTTTAGCCACCTTGGGTGATGATTAAGGTACCAAGGATTGGTAATGGGTTTGGAGTAAAGGTGTGCAGAAGCTTGATGATTAGTTATCATAAAAATTAAATACTTGAGAACATGGTATAATTTACGAATAGCTAAATCAACCAGAACCACCCTCATCCATTTTATTCTCTTTATAGACACCCTTAGCTTTACAACCATCTAGATATAAAAGGATTCAATGCCGAAATTATAAGGATTACAAGGAGCCTTGGCCAGTTCCAAAATCAGTATTCTCTCTCATGGATTTTATACCCCCTGTATTGGGAGGGAATTCCATGGTCTATTAAGCCTTATAGGATTCCTATAATAAAGAAAAATAGTATTCTTATATAAATTAAATCAGATTGGTAGACCATTTTACTAAGATCAGGTATGAATCATACTTTTCAACTCTTCCTAAATCCCCCCATTTACACTCTTGATCCAAGGGATGACATTCCTCAGGCAAGCATAATGCCCAAGGAACCATCCCTGAAAACACTATTTTTTCTACTGAGATAAGAATGAATGCATTAATCTAAGCTCAATAAGAGAATCATTATGAAAAAAAATCTCTAGTATACCTCTATGTCTTATTTTAATAGTTTACTTCCTAACTAAATCAAGACCATCGAACCACTAGAAAAATTCATAGGGTGTCGACAAAGCACCCACACCCCAACCACTTGGCCCTTATATGATTTTGGTCAGGAAAAAACCACTTGAGAGTAAAAATATACCCCTATCATAGAAGTATGGAATTATAAATAACATCATTGGTATTCCCACTCAACTCTCAATCCTTGATTCACTTTCTGATACCCTCATCAAGGCTATGAATAAACCTCTAGTGTTTAAGACTAAAGTGGTTTCCACTGAATCCTAATGCATAGAAGAATACTAGTATGAAGAGTGTTAGACCATAATCTACTTAATTAGAAAAGATTTTTTCATTGTCATACAGGTCCACATAAAACCCCTCTATGTTTCAGGTAATCTTAATAGTGTTGATGTGTGCTAGTTTTTAGTGGATAATGGATCTACAATCAATTATATCCCAAACTAGATACTCTGTAGGTTGGGATATACAAAGGTAAATATAGAATTTTCCAAATTTATAATTCAAGTATATTAATAGAGTGAGAAAATTTTACTTGATAAGATCTAGTTAAATAACCTATTCAGTGATTTGGTATCCAATACTAAGTTCATGGTTATCTCACAAGACACCACTTTCAACACCTTATTAGGGTGACCTTGGATACACCTATATGTTTCTATCACCTTATCATGTCCCCGATTCCAAAAATGATCCCTTAATTTTTGATTAGGGGTGATCCATGGTGATACTGCCCCTTTGACTCATGTGAGACCCATAACATTAATCAAGTATTAAAAAAGGAGTGGAAATAATCCTATGGTTGAAGGATCAGAGCATGCCAATGGACCTAATAACCTATAGTCCACCTTGATGGATCCATATGATGACTTGAAAAAAAATATATTTCTAATCCACTATTTGGAGGAAATGACTACAAACCTCAAACAACACTTTATCATGTTGGAGATGAAGGAGTGATCCCAAATAACCTACTACTTGTATGAGGGATATGTGAGACTGAATCTGAAGATGCCCAATTTTAGTGTAAATAGAAGTGTTTTACTTATGCCTGTCAATTGATTCCCTAATAATGTATATCAAAGAGTAGGGTTGACCAACTGGTGATTAGTTAATCTATGATGTTTTGATATAATGAGTGATCTGTACAGGTGAGGATTTCAAGAATTGGAAACAACAACATCCACTAACATGGTTTCTATAAAACTAAAATATTATATAATTATTATTAATATTATTCCCCAACACAATAAGGTCACTCCACATTGCAACCACTTGTGCTTAAGGAGTTTCACTCCTCCTCCAACCCTTACACTTCTGATTCGAAATTGTTGGATGAAACCCCACCTACCTTTCAAGAAAAAGTTTCCACCATCTTTAAGGAGATGATATAGGTAAACCTCAATATCAATGAAGAACTGAGGCTGATATTTATTAGTATCTTAATACCTACCAATGATTAGGATCAATACATTGGGCTCTAGAAGCAACAACATGGTATATATGCATGGAAATATAAGGAGATGTCATAGATCAATCCTTAGGCCTTTATCCACCATCTCAGTATTCTTGTTAGCCCTTGTTGATATAAATACAAGCCTAATAGAATGAATCCCTCTCATAGTTCCATGTTCAAGGATGAAGTTTATAATATGATTATGTTCAACTTCATCAAAGAGGTCCAATACCCCCAAGTGGTTAGCCAACATTGTCCCAATCAAGAAGAAAAAATAATAATTTTTTATCATCTTCTAGTATATCAAATAACACTTCCCAAAGGATGAATTACCAGTAATAGTCATAGAGTAATTGATTGACATAACTTACAGCTCCTAGACCCTCTCCTTTATGGATGGACACTCTGGAAGGATATCCCCCAAAGATGAAGAGGACATTGTATTCAGGGAACCCCTGGGAATATATTGTTACTAGGTGATTATCTTTGGCTTAAAGAATTATAAAGAAACCTACAAAATGGATATAAATCATGTTTTCAATCACCTTCTAGGAAATATGGTGGAGTGCTATACAAATGTTTTTTTGGTAAAATAACACCAATTTCAGAACCATATAAACAATCTTGAGAAAGTTTCTAGAAATATCCATGCCCACAACTTGAAGATTAACCCCTTGAAGTGTGTATTTAGGGTCACCTATAAGAAATTCATAAACTTCATTATCTAATACATAGAAATTTATATTGACCCAAATAAGATCAATTCCATTATTAAGATGACCCCTCTATGAAATTTTCATGATCTAAGAGGCTTCCAAGGGTGTTTAGCTTATATTTGGTATTTTTCACCAACCTAGTAGAAAAGTGTAAGTACTTTTCAAGACTAATGAAGTAAGGAACTACCTACTTATGTGATGAATAATTTTAAAATGTATTCAAGGACATCATGTATTATTTTCTATATACTCCAATTTTAATTTCTTCTATCCATGGAAAACTTTTTATCGTACCCAAAAGTGTTTGGTTGTATTTTTTTCAATTAGGTTTTTCAACTATTATAGTCAATTTATTTATGATAATGTGTTATCTTGGGTAAATAAGTGAGTATCCACCCATGAAAGAGGATTTATATGTTTCCATTGTGTTTTCATGGTAAATTAGAAGAACACAAGTCCATTGAATAGCTGGTTGGATAGATTCCATTAACCAACAACATAAAAATAGGAGCGAGCCACTAAACCAATAATGTTTATCAAGATTTTATACTATGAAGCCTAAAGTAGATCTGAGTTGAATAAATATAGATCAATATTTATTTAAGAATATTTTAACGTGATATGGTATAACAATTTATCATAATAATCTATTTCAATATTTTATATGCTACAAATCCTTGGATATTTTTTTGAAGAGTTTAGAGAAGCCCTAGAGTTATTGGAATTCATTTTTAAGATATTTGAAGAAATCTATAATCTTTAGAGTACACTGAAAAATGGAAAATTTATGAATGTAAGAATTTACCTATCAAATCATATGAATTCACTATGATTGTAAGTCCTCAGGTGATAAACATAAGTCTTTGAGGTGATCATAATACTTTAAGTTCCATCATATGAATCTTCCTGATCGTATGCCTTTTCTAACCATAATACATCATCATACGTCTTCCCTTACCATCATATGACTTTGGATTCTATTGAAAAATAGTAAAGTCATGATCATAAGACTTCATCCACATCATCATTCATGATCATAAGAATTCACCGTAAGTCTTTGAACTTATTGTATGACTTCTCTAGAGTATATTAGTTTTGCATAATCCTTATGTCTGAAAGCGTAAGTCCTTATCATAGGACTTTGAGAACACAAGTATCTAAAGTTCCCAGTGTAAGACATTAACACTTATTGAAAATTTAGAATTTATACTAGATGTAAAATGAATATTTTTTATACATAATATGATGAAGAATAAGATGAAATTTAATGATAAAAGATTTGTTTGGTCATGGAATAAACATCACAAACACCTAAATTGGGGTGTTATTAAATCTTGGGAAGAAGGAAAGGATTTTATCTTCATCCATAGAATGGGAAGATCAATGAATAATAAAAATAGAGTTTTTATAATTTTTTAATTCCTAGTAAATGAAAATATGATGATTCATATGTTGTGAATTCGAGTTCAAAACATCATGAAGCTTATAAATCCATGATGAAATCTTGTTCTTAAGGAATATTGAATGAATAAAAACTACATGTATTTATTGACAATGAAAGATTAATTTTTTGATTTTTCAAGAGTAACATAGATGAAGACACATCAAAGCTCTAGATTTACACCTATGTTTAAATTATCTTGATATGAGGAGGTTTGAATAGTAAAGAGAAACTAAGATGGAAGGTTAGAAATTTTACCAAGCCTAAAAGGAGATAAGTCTTCTATATTTCATAAATATAGAAATAAAAATCAGTAGATTCTTGTATTGTGATTTCAATGGATTAAACATCACAACACATTTGTGATTCAATGATGATAAATGAAAAGGGATGAGATGCTATTATTATGTACAAATCTGAGATTCAAGGATTTATTATTTTATTAGAAAGCATTAAGATGTGGGAGGAAGTGTCCACAACACAAATTTATTTGGTGTATATTTTTGTACAGCTGTGAATAATGAATGTGTGAATCTTATAGTGGAATTATTTCAGAATAAAAATAAAATCCTAGAGAATAATAAAAGAATATTTTATTTGTCCATGTTTTTGAAATGAGGAGAATTTATTAGAGGTATTATTATAATACTTATTAATGGAAAAAATCAGTTCATAGGAATACATGGGATACTAAAATGGGTATACTAACTGGTGATTTTTGGATAGAAGGTACTTTTTCTTCTCAAAATAAAATTTGGGTTATTTGAAAAATAAATAACACATTTAGTGAGCTTCCAATGCATGTGAGTAGTGTTGATCTAGAGGAGATCATAAACTAAGAGTCTATAGATCGATACAATAAAAAGAAAAAGTTGTTGTTGTGTATAGTACTATAAAGAGTGGGAACTAAGAAAAAATTAAATCTATCAAAGGAGAAGAACAAGAAGTCATTGAAATATGTAGTGAGGAAGAATAAGATAACCAATCCTATGCAACTTTCTAGGTCTCAAAGTAGGTGATAAAAGGTAGGTTTAGAGATGAAGTGTCTGAGAAGAAAAGACTGAGTTACATGCTTTTTTTTTGAATACTTGAAGGAAGTAAAATAATCTATGTAATTATGTAAGTAGGTTATTTTTTGTTGGTTCAATATCATATTTCATTATATTGTGATCTACTTTAGAAGGAATTGGTTAAATAACTCTTGGGATGTGATTGTAAATTACCTATAAAAATATACCAATTCATTTTCATAATATATTTGACCATACATGAGTAATGTTATGTGAATTTTATTTCATGATGATACCCAACCACCTATTTTTATTGGTAATTTTATTATAGTGGAGAATCCATGACTCAATAGTAGTTGAAATTCCAAGGAGTATGTTTCACACATCGGGACCAAACCGTGTAAAAATATAATGTGTTGATATTTGTTTACATACTTTCATTGAACGTGGTTGTATTATACTAAGTAATAGATAAAAATATCCATATATGTAATAGAACAACCTAATTAATCCCATAATGTCACGCAAATTGGTTTGCCACAAGGCGTGAATCATGTTCCTGATCGACATGGGTTGGAGACAAGCACCAAGGCATAATAAAAAACATCATAATGATTTCACCCTAAAAAGGCATGTGATGATATAGAAACAATATAGTATAACAATAAATATCCAAAATTCATCACATGTCAAATAAACCCAACCAAAAAGGCGACATCCAAAAGTTGGATAACAAGTTCTAGATGAAAAAGATACAAGACCAACAACATGGAACTCAAAGAAACCCTTCGTTCCATCTCCATGTGATTATGTTTCACCACTATATGAAACCACTATAAGGGAAACATGAACCAAGAAAGTAATCATTTATATGACACTCTTCCCTTTACCTATATCTTTAAAAACCAAGGCTACAAACTCCTAAAGGAAAAAAGTAGGGTGTGAGCACTAAATATCATAAGGATACCACCAAGAATCCATACAATGTACATCTACATTCACCTATTAGTTCTCATATAAAAAAATTCTAAAAAATACATAAGAAACCATTTTCCCATATAAAACAATCCTTTAGTTTTCTTTTTAAAAACATTCAACATCCATATAAACAAAAAATATGACATAACATTTATCCATGAGGCATAAAAATAGGTATAAAATAGGTTTCAAGAATCAATATTCATATTAAGTGGGAAATAATAATATCAAATGAACATGAACATAATGTATCCATACAACACCAAAGGGGAAATCAAAATACAAGGGTGTGCGTAACTCAGGCAAACAAGACCACCAGCTGGCATAAGTGACTCCTATAGTCTAAGAACCTTGGTCCCCTAAAAAGGCTACCCACTAGCTATCTATGGAATCTTGGTAACCTCTCATGGCAATAGATAACTCCACTAGGTATTTCATATGTCTAGTTTTCCCCTATACCCCAAGGTATTCTTGATGTGTTAATACATTTTCATTCCAATCAAGAAACAAAATTCATGTTTCATAAAAAAATTTCCAAGGTAATCCATTTCAATAAAAATTTTCCAAGGAAAATACCTTTCATTTACATGCCCATATTTTCATAAAATATTTTCTATAGTGATACCACTTTTCTTTCATGCTTGAAAACCACTTTCATTTCAAAAAAAATGAGGCATCATGTGTATAAAACGGTTTAAAAAAACTCCTTTTTTTAGAAAACAATTCCATAACCAAAAAAATTTCAATTTAATTCTCATAGATTCAAAATCTTTAATTTCATAATTAAAAACTAAAAGAAAATCATAAGAACTCAAGGAATGACAAGGGTTAGGCCATAGGATAGAGATACCTACCCCAATATTAAGGAAAAAACGTTTCCTTTCAGACTAGTGATGGGAATTGAGTAGATATGGTTCACATGACCCTAGATCTACACAAATCACACCCAAGAAGAAGGGAAACAACCAAACTACTGTTGGATGAAAGATAAGTACCCAGAACCCATTCTTTGAACTCTATATCTGGAATCTAAAACAAATAGAGGATATTGATCAATTTAATATAATGAAACCATGTTAAGAGACATTTCAAATCCCCCCATAAAGGATACACATGGCTAGAGTAATTGCCCTAGGATATTAAGAGAGAAAATGGAATCTAAAATTTTAAAACCCCTACCACCATTCCCTGGTGATACCCACCATGACTTGGTGGCCTCACTCAAGAGACTAACCATGGGGTCTATCCATGCCTTGGCCCTAAGATCTAGGATTTCTTGGCCTGGAAATGGGCTCCACCATGCCTATGGTGTTTCTTGTTGGTCAGGTGTATAGGGTGACCACCCCCAGGAAACACACATGACCACACCCTGCACTGAGTATAGTGGCTCCGTCCATTTCACATAGGAGTTCCAAGGTCATACCATGATTATGGTGCTACCCATTTTTACATAAATGGTTCTGGACACATTTTTAATCCACCATCAAGGAAAAATCCTTCTCCCGACTCACAAACAACTTAGAAAATGAAATGTAAAAGTTGAGAGAGGCTCAATACCTAATTACACATGTTAGGGTATGAAAATTCTACCCACCATAAAATATTTTTGTTCCAAAAAAGTATCAAGACCATGAAAAAAAAGGAGATAAGGTCATTTCTACATCATCGAGGCCTTGTGCTCCCATGTCTTATGGTTGAACCTACGACAATTTCATCTCACTCGAACTAATGATATCATCTTTTCACATAGCACCTTACTGTATCATCCAAATATCTGAATAAGTCTTTCAATCACTAAGGTATTTGGTTAAATCTCAATTTCCTCCCACTCAATCATGTTGGATAATTCTTTTTGATAATTCTTCAGTTTGTATACATGGAACACATCATGCATAGAAGTCAAATGAGTAGTTAAATCTAATCAATAATCCAATTTTATAAGTTTCTTTAAAATATAAAATGGGCTTAAAAAATTAGGTGATAACTTACCCTACCTCCCCTAATGTTTATTTCCCAACTGAGGTAAAACTCTGAGGAAAACCTAACCACATACCTCAAACTATAAAGGATGATTACACCAATCTACATATGAATTCTAGTGACTCTAAGTATCACTAAAATTTTCTTGATCACATTCACAATATCTATCATCTACTGGATGATTCTTACTCCAACCAAAGACTATTATCTAACCTTTATCCAACAAATAGGTGATCTATAAATATTTCCATACAATTACTCAAAAATAGGAATATGTATTGAAGCCTGATAACTATTTTTATAGGAAAAATCCACTAAGGGTAGATGTTTCTCCCGTGAACCAATGAAGTCAAGCACATAGGCTTGAAGCATGTCTTAAAGAATATAGATGGCTCACCAACTATATATATCCATATAAGGATGATAATTTATGCTCAACTTTAATTGAGAACCCATCACTACCTATAATCCACTACAAAACCAAGATGTGAAGCAAGGGTTCTAATCCAAAATGATAGTCAATGGAACACCATGAATTCTAAAAATCTTCAACACATATAAGTTCCTAAGATACTCTACATTCACTGAATCCTTAATAGGTAGGAAATGCACTAATTTAACGAGTTTATCAATAATCACCCAAATTTCATCCTTACCATTAGGAGTTCAAGGTAATACAATCACAAATTCTATATTTATCTCATCCCATTTTCATACTAGAATAGTTAAAGGTTTAAATTAACTAGTATACCTTTGATTGTCCACCTTAATTATCTGATACGTATGGCACCGAGATTCTAAATATATAATCAATCACCTCATTCCTGATCACCAGTAAGGACATATCAAGGAATAATACATCTTGGTGGCTCCTGGGTTCACAAACCAATTGGATAAATTTCTATTATCCACCAATTCCTATCTTAGGTCTATCAGAACATTCATACTACCTTAGAAGTGCAAAACCCTATCAGGATACTGAGACCACTCAATCAAGGTATCCCCCCATAAATATTCCTTCTAAATAACTAAAACTTTTCATTCTCATCCTATCCAAGAGAATATGATCATCAATAAATGATATATACTGATAACTAGTAATGATTAACTATCCATAAGTTGTCTCTTCATACAAGTGAATCTATGCAAACAAGACCATCAAACATCACTATTTCACTACTCTATCACTTCCCATGTCAATAATTTTCAACTCAAACAATTTTCTACCACTTTTCCTTTGGGGGGTGTATGAAATATAAAAATCAAATGTTTTAAGGTACTCTACCTAGTTTCACTATCTCAAGTTTAGATTACTATGATTGAACATATACATATAATTTTTTTGGTTTGAATACACTATAAACCACTCCCCAAAGATATAATGATTTCAAGTATTAAGAGTGTTCATCACTTCCACCAAATCAATTTCGTGAATGGGGTAGTTATTATCATGAGTGAATAATTGAAAAGATCCATAGGCTACCACTTATCTCACCTAAATCAGAACATAACCCAATCCCATACCCAAGGCATCATAGTAAACATCATATCCTAAACCAATCTCTATAAGAATAAATATTATATCTCAATCCAATCTCACTTTCAAGACCTCAAAAGATCTATGAAACTAATCACTCCAAAAAAATTCCATACCCTTATGGGTTAACTCTGTCATAGGGGATTCAAACTTGGATAAGTATCAAATAAAGTGCCTATAATAACTAGCTAATCCAAAGAAACTTTGATCTCAAACACATTTCTAGGATTATATCATGACATTACTACCTGAATCTTCTTAGTATTCACTATGACACCCTTCTTAAAAATTACATGGCCCAAAAATTTCACCTCTTGAATCCTAAACCACAATTTAGATAACTTTGTATACATATGGTGTTCATTGAAAACTCAAAGGATGGTATTCAAGTACTCAATATGATTCTATTATGATTTGGAGTAAACAAGGATATAATCCACAAAAATAATATGAAGGAATCCAAGAACCGATGTAAGATTCGATTCATCAATTCCATTAACACCACATGAGTGTTATTAAGGAAAAATGACATGACCATGTACTCGTAACACCTATACCTTCTTCTAAATGTGGTCTTAAAAATATATTATCTTGGATCCTCAGTTGATGGTACCCCAATCACAGATCTATCATTGAAAACCATTGGGCTCCCTTGATTTTATCAAAAGGTCATCAATCATAGGAAATGGATATTGTTTTAGAAATCACCTGGTTGAGTTTTTTGTAATCAACATAAATCTAGAGATCATCATCTTCCTTCTTTGAAAAGAGAAATATTGATACCCATGGTGAAATGCTACGATGAATAGATACCTTAACATTAGGATCCTCATGCTAAAACTTTAACTATTATAATTTAGTGGGTTCCATACTACATGAAGGTAAAGAAATGAAACCCATCCCAAGAAATAAGTGTATAATGTCATATTTTTTCATGTATTATTTTTAGATACAACATGAATTATTTTTTAGACTAGGAGTTGAGACAACGTGTTATTCTGAGGCCCGATGTGCCCAAAATAAATGTTTTAAATAGATTAAATATATTAATATCACAAAAACATGGTTTTCCTAAAAAGTGGAATAACTCCTTAACATGGTCCTAGATTAGAAATATGAGGGCACCATTGAGTTCATAACATGATTTTTACCTTAGGTGTGACATTATATTTGTCAGCATGAGGCGTTTGTGAAAAATTCATCCCGGGCATAAAATGAATAAAATAATAAAATAAATTATTGTATTTTTTTAATTGACACAGAGACCTAGATTTTCCTTTAAATATGTTGTTATAGCCAAATTGAAGGGTTATCTGCATAACCCTGAAATTTTGAGAGAGTATTGGAGAGTTATTGGAGGAGGTTCTGTTGAAAAATGACAACCGAATCGAAGACCAAAAACCTATGTGCAACAAAATTAGAGGATTTCACCAATGAAAACAACACAACTTCATTACTCATCAGAGATCAATCCAAATCGAGGTAGGATGTTGATTTTATTGGATTTATCCCCATTTTATTATTTTTATAACAAACAAGAATCAATAGACTGATGTATTGATTCATGGATCAGTCATATCGATTGATGGGTTTACCAATAAATATTTATTAGTAGAATTTTATTATGATATTATGGTTATTTTTTCATAGTTCTAATGGAAATGGATTGAGGCCAACTGAACATGGATGAGGTTCATTCATCTTAAGTGTGATTCTTTTTTTCTCCCCTTGTTCTACGTGAATTCATTACTAGTATTTTGTTTGACCAGTGATTCGATGCAAATATCGAGGAATCAGATGCTAAACACCTATTTCTTGGTGAAACAATTTGATATCATAGATTCAGACTTGTTATGGTGCGGTAATCATGTGATGATGGAAGTGATAAGTGAATCATATTGGATTGGAGATCTTTGGGTTCAATCAGTGTGTGCGACAATAAAAATGACATAGGATGATTGATTTCCATGCGAATCGGATGAACAGATCCCAATGATCAGTGAAGGAAATAATTGTGTAGAGTAGATTCATGATTCTTGTAATGATTCATGGCTGGATTTGGAACTAGAGGAGTGGATGAAATTGCGGGAGGAAGAACATTGGATTTTTTAAAATCCTAATCTGCATGATGTGTATTTCGGAAACACATGCTGTGTGGGACCCTTGGTGTGGTGTCTAGTGTTTCCAAGATGAATTTAAATATCGCACATTGTGTGACTATATCACATTGCATGTGAGTTTACCTGGAAGATCATTATGTACCTAAGAGGGTACATAGGCACAACTAGGAGTACATGGTCACAGACATGTCGTGTACTCTAACACGAACACGACCAGGCTAGGTGTACATGAGAAAATTCATGTACTTCGACATGGTCAGAAGTACATAGGTTGGGAAACTCCGTGTACTTTGAAATGAAAATGTTTAGGGGATATGATATACGGGTAGAACCTGGTGCTGAAGGGACACGTTGTGTACTACTAGTACACACCATGTACTCCTTCAAAGAAGGCTTTGAGCCCTTATCTCACTACAAGAAAACTGCCATTTAGCGGCGGTTTTTAAAACTGCCGCTAAACGCGTTTCGGGCCGCCATTTCGCGGTGGTTTAAAAACCGCCGCGAAAAAACCGCCGCGAAATGCCAAAAAAAAATTATTTTTTTTTATTTTTTTTAATTTTTTTTTAATTTTATTCGAGGATTAGCGGCGGTTTTTTAAAAAACCGCCGTGAAATAGCAGCGGTTTCGGTAAAACCGCCACGAAATGAAATGAAAAAATAAAAAAACACGAGAAACCCCAAAATCACTAAAACGACCATAACTTTTGATCCAGGTATCTGTTGAAGCGCCACGACAAGTCAAATCGAAGCTCATGAAGAGATATAGAGGCACATATAATCAAAACCGTGAGACAGACTAAGGTGCGGAAGATATTAGAGTTATAAGAAAGTTGAAAAAAGTTCTCCAACTTCAAACGACCATAACTTTCGCTCCGGGTGTCCGTTTGGGCTCTACCACATATCAAATCGAAGCCAGCGAAGAGAGCTACACACCAGTTCAACAGAAGAAAACTTATGTTTTGTTTTTCGACCCCAAAAACCCCTCTAAAGGCCTCCAAAACCCAGTTTCCGTCATCGGTGTCCCGTCGAACTTGTCTTCAAATGGACCTAACTTTCGATCCGCGTGTCAGTTCGGACTCCTCCACCTTCCAGATCATAGCTCGTTCCATGATCTTCAGTTTGACTGGTCGCAGCGCCCACATGCACTCCTAGATCATATGTTATGGCCTTTTTAGTGGGTATCGGGTTTGTTATGTTTTTCAATGCCTCGTTTCTAGCACCCGTTCCCCATCAGCTTTTTTTTAAATGGTCGTAACTTCCAATCCGCCTGTCCATTTGGACTCTTTCACATTTCAGGTCGAAGATCATTTCAGGATCTTTGATTTGACAGGTCTCGGATCTAAAACAGGCTCTCGGATCATAAGTTATCTCCGTTAATGTGAGTCCAATGTTTTTGTCTCTTTATGACCGTTTTGACGGGTTTTAACGGTTGCTCCATTTATTACTGTTTATTTGGGTTTCCATGACTTGTTATCTTTATCAATGGTTTTTTGTGGGTTATTATGATGATTATGTTGAATTATTAAGGAGTTTTCCAGAGTTGTCACGAGTTTTCATGCGTTCTCATTCTTTCTAATGCCTCATTCTTCATATGCTTCTCCATCCTTTTTCATGTGTTTTCATGATTTTTTATCCCTTATCACGTCTTTTCATACTTTTTCATGTGTTTCCTTTATTATTTATTATTTATTATTTATAATTTAATTTAATTTATTTATTATCTATTATTCGTAACTGGTTATTTATTATTTATTATTTATTATTTATATTTATTTATTATTTATTATTTATATTTACTTATTATTTATTATTTATTATTTATCATTTATTATTTATTATTAATATTTATTATTTATTATTTATATTTATTATTTATATTTATTAATTATTAATTATTAATTATTTATTATTTATATTTATTTATTATTTATTATTTATATTTATTTTTTATTTTTTATTTATTATTTATTATTTATTATTTATTATTTATTATTTATTATTTATTATTTATTATTACTAACAATAAAATATTAATAATAAAAATAATATTTATTACTGGTTATTTATTATTTATTATTTATAATTTATAATTTATAATTTATAATTTATAATTTATAATTTATAATTTATAATTTATAATTTATTATTAATATTTATTATTAATATTTATTATTTATATTTATTATTTATTTATGATTTATGATTTATGATTTATTTATTATTTATTATTTATTATTTATATTTATTTATTATTTATATTTACTTATTACTTATTATTTATATTTATTATTTATATTTATTATTTATATTTATTATTTATTATTTATATTTATTTATTATTTATTATTTATATTTATTAATTATTTATATTTATTTATTATTTATATTTATTTATTATTTATTATTTATATTTATTTTTTATTTATTATTTATTATTTATATTTATTATTTATATTTATTATTTATATTTATTATTTAGTATTTAGTATTTAGTATTTATTATTTATTATTTATTATTTATTTAGTATTTATTATTTATATTTACTTATTATTTATTATTTATATTTATTTATTATTTAATATTTATTTAATATTTAATATTTAATATTTATATTTATTTATTATTTACTATTTATTATTTATATTTATTTATTATTTATATTTATTTATTATTTATATTTATTTATTATTTATATTTATTTATTATTTATTATTTATATTTATTTATTATTTATATTTATTTATTATTTATTATTTATTATTTATTATTTATTATTTATTATTTATTATTTATATTTATTTGTTATTTATTAATTATATTTATATTTATTATTTATTATTTATTATTTATTATTTATTATTTATTATTTATTATTTATTATTTATATCTATTATTTATTATTTATTATTTATTATTTTTTATTTTTTATTTGTTATTTGTTATTTATTATTTATTATTTATATTTATTAATTATTTATGTTTATTTATTATTTATTATTTATTATTTAGATTTATTTATTATTTATATTTATTTATTATTTATTATTTATATTTATATTTATTTATTATTTATTATTTATTATTTATATTTATTTATTATTTATTATTTATTATTTATTACTTATATTTATTTATTTATTTATTTATTATTTATTATTTATTATAAAATAAATAGATAAAATAAATAAATAAATAAAATAAATAAATAAATAAATAAATAAATAAATAAATAAATACGAAAAATAAATAAATAAAATAAATACGAAATAAATAAATAAACAAATATGAAAAATAAATAAATAAATAAATTAATAAATATATAAAATTAAAAATAAAAAAAAATTAAAAAGAATAAACAAAAATAACAAAAATAACAAAAATAACAAAAATAAAAAAAATAAAAAAAAATAAAAAAAAGTAAAAAAAACTGCCGCTAAATCATTTAGAAGCGGTTTAAACCGCTGCTAAAAAACTGCCGCGAAACGTTCTGCGACGGTTTTAAAAACCGCCGCGAATAGTTTCCCGACACACAATTTCGCCGCAATTTTTCAAAACCGCCGCCAATCGATTTAGCGACGGTTTAAACCGCCGTGAAATGAAAAAAAACTGCCTCTAAATGTCTTTTTTGCCGTAGTGTCTTATTCATCTTGGACAAGTTTTGTTAGGGTGTGTTCCCTATATCCATTCCCTAAGGGTTAGTATGTAATTTCATCCTATACATAGGATAGTTATCCCTTTAGTATGACTTCTTAGATAGAGTTATTGGAATCCTTCCGTGAGGCTCAGAGTGAGATCCGCTATCATCATCTTTCCATGGGTGGAGTTCTTGGTATTATCACAACCAACACTAAACAGGCGCCAATCATATACTTAGTATGTTATTCCATATTAAGTTTTTAGTATACCTTATTTCCTTGGGTGTGATCCTATCTATGTATAATTCTCTTCATACTTCCAGTATATACTTCTTATGACAAGAACTGATGAGAAGTACATCTTAGACGCACTCCATAAGTGTTATCTGGCTCGTGAAGTGTGTTCTCCTAGATGAGTGCTATGTGGAATATTCGATCAGGAATCCTATGTTGGAATTGAAGTTATAAATTTACCTTGAGACTATGTGTATTTTTTGAGTATATCTATATATTCTTGTTATATGTGTTGTACACATATATCTGTGTAGAGATGACTATTGTTCTTGTTGTTATATTCTTAGTATTTTTGGGGTATCCTATTGGGTATTGTTTTACTCACCCCTGCATAGTATTTTCCTACATGTTTCATATCTTCTATAGATGGTTAACCTTTTGACATATTCCTAGAGGGACCAGGACCAAGAATTTATTAGTGACTCGAACAGACCATGGTGTGTTCCTATGGTTATCTTGATAGAATCCCCCATATGAACTTTTAGGTTGGATTTTTTTTCAAAATATTTGTTGTGGAATTGTATTCAGAACTCTTTACTTTCCATTACATGTTTTCATACTATGGTTATGGGATTTTAGATTTATACATGCATGGTTTATCAGTTGTTTTACATTTCAGCATTGTATGGGCTTGAAGATGTGTGTGTGTGTACAAGTACGTTAGGATAAGGCCTCTCATGTTAGTGATATGCCTACTCGGTGCAAGTTTCTATCCCCTGGCCTATTGGAGGTAGGATTGGGGAGTTGTGGTGTGGTACCTATTATGATAGATCATGATAGGGTTTTATATGAGCTTTTGGTTCTACCTTAGGACCAGAGTTTATGAGATTGGTTTGAGGAAACAATGTTAAGTGTTTTGAGTTCAGTTTTCAGGCAAGGGACTCTAGTGTTGGTGCAACATCCAATGTATCCATACATCAAGACTCTGATAACCTAACTTTTTTACTTGATATATAAGAACACTGTTTTTAGGGAAAACAATGGTATATTAATCATATAGCGGGTTATGGTTTCCATGTCCTTGTTGACTCTTCTCTTTAGATATACTCATTGACCATGGGGCATCTTGTTTATTTTAGGATGCCTCTATGATGTATGCCAGCTAGGATTCAACATTTATATTATGAAGATGATCCCATCAGTTATGAGACATTGATACAAGGACCTTTTCTAATGGTGTTACCTCTAGGTGGTGAACCAGTTATACCACCACCTATTGAGCAGCAGATGGTACCCATTGTACTGGCATATGAGGTGTGTAGGATGAGAATGCTTCATGAGTTTTAGTGACAACGACCCCTCAGGTTTCGAGGTGAGCCCAAAAAATAAGAATATGAAGACTGACTCGAGGTGGTGATGTGAATTTTCTATCTTGTTAGGATACTAGAAGACTATATAGTGGTTCTGGAAGTGATCTTTCTCCATAGATCTATAGGACAATGGTGGGGTTTAGTGACCATGTCTTATAATGAGGCAAGTCTAGCATGATCAGTATTTGAGTGCCCTTTCAAAGAGGTGTTCTCCCTAGCTATGTTGAGGGATATATGCATTTTAGATGATTCTGTATCTCCAAAAGGGTAGTATAACCTTGGCTGAGTATTCATTAAGGTTCACTAACCTCTCTAGGTACTCAATGGATATGGTTCATGATCAGTTCTTTCAAGATCAGAACTTAGAGTGAGGGTTGTAGAGAGAAATTCGATCCATTTTTATACCTCTATAAAATCTTACCTATAATGGGGTGATATAGAAATATTTGGTGGTTCAAATTTTTCTAGATGAGTAGATGTAGACAATAGTTTCCAATAGTGGGCACTCAGGAGCATAGACTTTGACAGTAGGGAGCTGAAATTAGTCTCAGGGACCTGTATGTTTGAGGCATTTTAGGAGTAACTCCCAAGAAAGAGTTTATATGGTTCAAGTCCCACAGGATGGGTCTAGTCATCCAAGGGAGAGGCATTACTACTCTTGTGACATCCTGGGATATCTTGCATGAGATTTTCTGACCCACCGTGTGGCTGATAGAGAGACAGTGGATAGACCATCAAGTTAGGATAGTGAAAAGAGAAAAAAGGTACTTAGGGTAGATGATGTGGTAGAGGATCTGAGAGATCAGATGGAGGTGGTCGACACTTCAACTTTTTACCACCACCACCCCTAAGTGGTCCACTCTAGGTTCAGGGAGCTGGGGGATAAAGGTGGGGAAAATTACAGGCGGTCGAGGCTTATGAATCAGAGGCTCCGGGGATAATATGAGGTATGGTCTCTATATTTTCTACCTTAATTGTAGTACTAATATACAAAGGTTCTAGTTATTCCTTTATTTCCACTTATCTGGTCTGAGACTTAGAGATTTTAGTTGAGCCCTTGGCTTGACCCTTGCACCTGGAGACTCTTATTGGAGATGAATCAGTGATCAAAAACTTGTTCCAAAATTGTGACCTAACTCTTTGAGGTGATAGTTTCAATTGGGATCTCTTTGTAGTAGTGATGTGGCCTTTTGATATAATATTAGGTATGGACTGTTTATCTACAGTCCATACCCAGATCGACTATTTCAAAAGGAGAATGCGGTGTGTCTGTGGTGATGAGACTAGGTTTTCTTTTTTGAGTGAAAAGGAAACTCAGGAAGTGCAAGACATACTCATTCATAGGATGGTACAACTAATTACTCATAATTTTTATAGAATGATCCTTGGTGTAGTGGATTTTATGAGTTTTCGGTTCCCTATAGTGGTAGTGAAGTATAAGGACTTCTTTCCTAAGAATATTCTAAGATTTCCTCCCCACTAATATATGCACTTCTGAATTAATCTACTCCATGGGACATCCCTGATATCTATGCTAGAATATTAAAGGGATCCTGTAAAGTTTCATGGGATGAGGGTGAAGTTAGAAGACTTGTAGAGGAAGGTCTTTGTTTGACCTAGTGTTTCACCCTAGGCAGCCCCAGTATTGTTTGTAAAGAAGCTGGATGGGAGCCTGAGGTTGTGTGCAGATTACTGTTTCCTAAAGAAGGTGACCATAAAGAATAAGTATCTACTACTAAGGATCTATGAATTATTTGATTAGTCGATAGGGTTGCAATGGTTCTCAAAGATTGACCTCAGATCAGGCTATCACAAGTCACGAGTACGGGATGAGGATATGTCGAATACAACATTTAGATGACTCTAAAATCACTATGAGTGCTTGGTCATTCAATTTGGTGTGACGAATTCCCCATTAAAGTTCATGGGACTCATGAACTAGATATTTCAGCCTTTCTTAGAATGATTCGTGTTGGTATTCATCAAATATTTCCTTGTTTACTCAGTGAATGATGAGGGGAATATGAGACACTTGAGGATGGTCCTGGAAATACTCTAAGAGAACCTGCTTTATGAGAATATCTCTAATTTCCAGTTCTATATTTAGGAGGTCCACTTTCTAGGACTTATTATCTCATCAGGTGGTGTGGCAGTGGACCTAGGGAAGGTCAAGGTAGTGTTAGCTTGGGAGCCACCTAAGAGTGTGACAGAGGCACAAAGCTTCCTTGGGTTGGAAGGCCATTACCAAAGATTAATACCCAAATTCTCCAGGATATCATCTCCCATTACATCTTTAAATCTAAAGGATAAACCTATCATGTGGGAAGAGAGGTTCTAGCAGTCTTTTTAGGAGTTTAGATAGATATTTACGAGCACACCCATCTTGAGATTACTTGAGTAGGGTGTTGAGTATGTAGTATTCTACGATGTATTATGAATTGTGCGATGGATGATGCGATGGCTAGAGTCCCTACAAGATTATGACTTTGATATTGATTGTACTCCTAGTAAGGGGAATGTGGTAGAATATTATATCAACATGAGGTTATGTTCACAGTTTTTGAACGAGGTGTTAGTGTTGTTGGCCTCACTTCAGTTATCCTTTGTGGATGGAGATAGAGCATCTTACCTTTAGCTGATGGTTTTCACCCCTCTTATAATACATCACGTTAGGAAGTTATATCTTGGAGATACTGACTGTGAGACCCTACATACTTAAATACCTGATGGAAATATCCTGATGTATTTTATGAAGGTGAGGGGCATGTTATTCCTTTTAGAGAATTCATGATGGTACCAGTGATGTTGCATGAGTAGGGTTTGAGAGAGTTTCAAACATCTCCTTTGGTGGTACATATAGGTGGGGTAAAGATGTACCATAACCTACGATTCTAGTTTTGGTGACCAGGGATGAAGAAGGAAGTTTCATATTTTGTCTCTCGATGCCTTACTTGTCCTCAAGTGAAGGTTGAGAACCAAGTTTTAGCAGGTTTATCTCATGTTCCAAATTGGAAGTGGTATGGTATATTGATGGACTTCATGATGGGAATACCACGTACATCCAGGGGAAATGATTCCATCTGGGTGATCATGGGCTGACTCACCAAGTCGGCCCACTTCCTAGCTATCTAAGAGAAGAGTTCAGTAGAGATCTTGGGATGCATCTATGTGTAGGAGATAGTTCGACTCCATGGATTTTCCTTGATGATTTTGTATAACCATGATGTTTTCTTCACATCTCAATTGTAGAAGGGATTATAGGAGGCTTTTGGGACTCACCTATGTTTGATCATAGATTTTCACCCCCAAACTGAAGTCCATAATAAGCAGACAATTCAAGTGTTGGAGGAAATGCTACAAGATTTCATGTTAGACTTTTTCTATAATTTGGAGGATCATATACCCTTGGTGTATTTTTCATACAATAATAAATACCATTCCACCATCGGCATAGAAACTTTCGAGGAATTGTATGGGTGACCCTATAGGTCACCACTTTGTTGAAGTGACCTAGGATAGTCAACACTTATGGGCCCAGAGTTGGTGTTATCCACTAAAGAGAAGGTGCTAATCATCCAAGAGTAGATGAGGACAACGTAGAGTTTTCAAAAATCCTATGCAGATAGACGATGAAGTCTTTTGGAGTTTGAGGAGGGAGACCATGTGTTACTATGGGTTTCAGATCGACGTGGATTATATAGATTTGGATGGGGCGACAAGTTATCTTTGAGATTCATTGGATCTTCCTAGATACTATATAGAGTTTTTGAGGTGGCATACTACTTATCTCTACATCTACAATTATATTGGGTACACGATTTCTTCCATGTGTTTCAACCGAGGAGGTACATGTATAATCCATCACATGTTATCGACTAGGGAGTGCTAGACATCGAGGATGGAGCTACCTTTTCTGAGGACCCAGTAGAGATCAAGAATTGGTAGGATAGGATACTTTGTGGGAGACCAACTAATTTAGTGTGTGTCTGGTAGAATCACGAGAATATTTAGAAGAGTTCCTAGGAATAGGATACCTAGATGCAAGATTAGTACCCATATATTTTCATATATCCAATTGTTTTGGGTTTTTAAGATGTAAAGCCCCAAGTTGGGGAGAATGTAGCAACTCATATTTTTCCATGTATTATTTTTGGATACTGTATGGATTATTTTTTGAGACCAGGCGCTGATATGGCATGTGATTCTGAGGCCTGATGTACCCAAAATAAATGTTTGAAATATATTAAATATATTAATATCACATGTGTATAGTTTTCCTAAAAGAGTGAAATAACTCCCAAAAGGGGTCCCGTATTAGAAATATGAGGGTACCATTGATTTCAAAACATGGGTTTTACCTTAGGTGTAACATAACCCTTATCGGTGTGGGATGTTTATGAAAAATTCATCGTATGAATAAAAGGAATAAAATAATAAAATGAATTGTTTTGTTTTGTTTGTTGACACAAGAACCTAGATTCTTCTTTAAATATGATGTTATAGCCAAATTTAAGGATTAGCTGTATAAAATTTCCATTTTGAGAGACCATTAGAGATCCATTATAGGATGTTCCATTGAAAAATGACAACTAGATTGAAGATTGACAACTAGTGTAGAATAGAATCATAGGATCTCCCCAACAACAACGAAAAAACTTTGTTCTTCATCAACAATTGATCCAAATCGAGGTAGGATATTGATTTAATTTTATTATCCCTATTTTATTATTTCAATGATGAACATGAATCAATCAACCAACAAATTAGTTCACGTATCAGTCGTATTGTGGGATGGGTTTACCTGTGGGGATTCATTGGGAGAATTGTTTATATTATGGTTTTCATTCATCATTCTAATGAAAATAGATCGAGGACAAATGTACATGGCCAGGGTTCATTCCTATTTTTCATGATTCGTAATTTTCTCCCATTTTTCTATATGAGTTCATCACCTAAATTTCTTTTGACCGATGGTTTGACCCAAATATCGAGGAATTGAACATTGCACACACATTTCTTAGCACAATGATTCGATATCATAGATCTGGACTTAGTATGGTGTGGCGATCATGAAATGAAAATAGTGAAGAGAAAATTAGATCATATTAGATATCTCCATGTTTAAGTAGTGCGTGCAATGAAAATGAGAATAGAGGATGACCGATTTATTTGTGAATTAAATGACTAGATCTCAATGAGAGATGATGGAAAGGGTTAGCTAGAGTAGATTCATGCCTCACTATATGATTCATGGCCATATTTGGTTCCAAATGAGCGGAAGATTCTATGAGAGGAAAAAGGAAAGATTCTAGAAAATCCCAATCTAAACAGAGTGTATTTTGGAAACACATATCATGTGGGACCCCTAGTGTGGAGGTTAGGGTTTCCACAATGAAGCTAAATATCACACAGCGTGTGACTCTATCAGCTATCATGTTCCTTGAACTATAATCTTAGAGTTTACCTTAGAGGGTACATGAATACCACTTGGAGTACACAACCACAAACACACTGTTTACTCAAACATGGACATGGAAAAGCCAGGTGTATATGGGTAGAGCTATGTACTTGGACACAGTTAGAAGTACATGGGTTGTTACATGTCATGCACTTTGAAATGGACATGGGAATGGGTCATGATATATACACTACCATGAATCATCACTGAAGGTAAATTCCATGTAGTACTAGTACACAACGTGTAATCCTTTAAAGAAGTCTTGGAGACCTTGTCCTCTTCATCTTGGATAAGTTTTTTTAGTGTTAATTCCTTATAACCATTACCCGAGGGTTAGTATGAAATCACATCTTACATATAGGATAGTGATCCATTCAGTAAGAATATTTGGATAGATTTTTTGGAATCCTTCCATGAGGACTAGAGTGAGATCATATATCATCATCTTTTCCTAGGTGGAGTTCTTGGTATTGTCATGACCAACACTATGAGGGCATCGATCCTATATTTATCGGGTTATTACAGATTGAGTTGTTGGTATCCACCATGGCCTTAGGTGTGATACTCACCTATTTATCATTATATTTATACTTCTAGTGTATAAATCTTATGGAATGACTCGATGAAAAGTGCATATTGGATGGGCACCATCGGTTCTATCTAACTCATGGAGTATGTTCTACTGGATGAGGTCTATGTGGAACCTTCGAGTTGGAATCCTAGGATAGAATTACAGTTCTTACTTTACCATGATACTATGTGTATTTGTTGATTATATCTAGATATTCTTATTATATGTGTTGTAGAAATATACTTGTATAGAGCTAAACATTATTCTTGTTGTTATATGCTTAGTGTTTTTAGGGTATCCTAATGGGTATTGTTATACTCACCCCTGAATGGGTTGTTCCCACATGCGTTGTGTCTTGTGAAGATGATCAAACTTTTGAAATATTCTAGAGGTACTAGGACTAGATATTTCTTATTGAGATAGACATACTAAGGTGTTTTCCTGATATTATCTTGATACCAATCCCCATATTTACTTTCAGGTTGGACTTGTTTTTATACTCTTTTTGGTGTGCATTTATTTGGCCCTATTTACTTTCCATTACTTGTTTTCTTAATCTGGTTATGGGATTCAAGATGTATTCATGCATGGTTTATTAGTTGTTTTAAATTTCATCATTATATGGGTTTAAAGATGTGTGTGTGTGCAGGTAGTTTAGGCTAAGGCCTCCCATGTTAGTGATATGCCTACTCATATCTAGTTTCCAGTCCCTAACCAATTAGAGGTGGGATTGAGGAGTCAAGGTGTGGGACCTATTGGGACAGGTCATGATAGTAATTATATAGAGAACTTGAATTCCCTTTGAGTAGGAAATTTAGAAAAATTATCTACGAAAACTTTAGGATATTTACACACCACCACTAGAAGAGGGTCACTAAGTTACGGATCAACAACATCAAGAAATATCTCTGATAGCTAGCATGAGATCATCTAAATACTAGGGTAAATGATAACTTATATCCCTAATCTAGGATCCCAATCACCCTAAAAGACATTATGACTCCATCGGAAGAAAGAAACTAAACCTGATGATGATAGAAATTGGTTTTAGTTTTATAGAAAATAATTTAATCCATGAAAATGATAAGATCAAATATTTCAAAATTAAGAACTAGTAAATCACAAATGGTTTTGTGGTCAGTTATCATCACTCGACACTCAAGACATCTAAAACCCTACTCTGAATTCTTTCTCAAAGGAGTGTAAAGAGTCATTATGAAAGTCATAATCTCTGAATGAAAACCAAACACATCATTGATTCTGGATGAGATAATGGAATGACTTTCACTAGTATCAAATAGATCTATCAACATAGAATATTTAATAAACATAATACCTCTCATGGTATCTATTCTTTCTTATGAATCCTATAATATATACTCTTCTTCATAGTTACATATAACCTCATCCCTCCCATTCTTCAAAACCAGAGAATCACCCTTGGAATGAGGTTGAGATACCAACCCTTTTATTTCATCATATCTAAACAGAGATACCTTATTAAAGTTTTATAAAACTCTATTTATATGGGATTTCCTCTAAAAGAAATGCTAAATATGCCCAAATTTATCACATGTGTGATATACCCTAAGTACTACCGTACAATTAGGTTTGAGGTGTCCCTTTATCCCATACTAGTTAAAAAACACCTGACTCTACCCTGATGTTTATTGTGCACCATGTAACCACTTCAACATTGGTGACATCACTTTATCTTTTGTCTATAAAATGAAATCTTTCTACATCCTGTTGTCACTAATGCTTTGAAGGGTCTTGTCTTCTTAGATATGTCTTCCTAAACCATAGATACCTTGTTCATAACCTCATTGAAGGTGTGTAGGCACATAAGTATCAACATAAAATGAATATCAGACATTAATCCCATAAAAAGCCTCCACTCCTTGAGATAGTCATTGGAAACAAGATCTAGAGATATTTTCACCAACTCAATAAACTGAGTAGCATACTCCATGATAGGATGATCTCCCTAACCCAATGTCAAGAAATCCAGAGTCTTCACAACTCACAGAATTTAAGGATAAAAATATTTATTGAATGATTTTTTGAAAATGGTCCAGGTGATATCTTCATGTAACTTGGAATACACAATTGATTCCCTCCACCTCTTTCCAAGACCCTCTAGAATATAAGTGGTGAAACCAACATTTGAATTTTTAAGAGTTCTCAAGAATCTCAAAATACTCTCAATCCTCTTGATCCATTATTCTAATTCTAGAGGACCCTTGTCACCATCAAAGATCAATATATGCTACTTAGTGAACTATATAGCATGGTTTACCTTCCATTATAGTTTAATTTTGTCTATTTATCCCAAGAACTAAATTTTTTGGACTATAGTTTCCACTAATACTGAGTTATCTAGATGATTTACACCTGGGAAGTTCTCCACAAATTTTTATATGGCTCCTAGATATGGTCTTCTTGGAGTATCCCTATTCTATAGAACAAAGAGAGAATAAACAATATAGAACAAAAAAAATCCTTTATCATAAACCATATTTTTGAAAATCGAATCCTAAAAAGGATAGAACTTATAAAAAATGATGCTAGACAACCCTGAACTTTCCATGGTAACTCGAGGATTGTTAAGAAAGTAACCAAGATTGGTGCACTACCACACTACCTCTAAATTTATGACAGTCCTATCTTCAGTCTATCAATAACCCCCATACATAAGAGGGCGATACATAAGGATGAGAATGGGCTTCAATGATAACCCAAACCTTTGATATCGATTTGTAATAGACCAACCCAAGTCATCCCATAATGTCACCCGAATTGGATTTCCACATGGCCTGAAGTGTGTTCCTGATCACCACAAGAAAGATTCAAGAACTAGGGTATCATAAAAAGAAACATGATAATTATTTCACCCTGAACTAACATGTGATAATATAGAAATAACAGTCACAATTTTTATAAAAAATACATAAAATTTCAAAGCGACCAAACCAAAAAGAGAACATCAAAAAGATAGATAGTAAGGTTTAGAGGACAAAGATGCAAGACCAACAACATGGAACTTGAAGTAACCCTTAGTTTCATCACTATGTTAGAATGAGTTACGTCCATCCCAACCCACTGGCAAGGAAACACAAACCTGAAGATTTATCCTTCACATGATGATCTTCCCTTTACCTATATCCTGCCAAACCAAGTCTATAAACACCTAAAGATAAAAGTAGGCGATGAGTACTAAATATTAATAGGATACCACCAAGAATATATAAAATTTATATACACATGAACCTATTAGTTTTTTTTATATAAAATAAATTTATAATACATTTATAAAATAAACCATTTTCCCATATAAACACACTGATTGGTTTTCTTTTAAAAAATTATTCCATATTAAAATAAACAATACAAAATCACATATCATTTATCCATGAGGCATAATATTTTGTATAAAATAGGTTTCAAGAATCAATATCCATATCAAGTGGTCAATAATCATATCAAATGAACATAAACATAATGTATTAATACAACAATAAGGGGAAAATCACAACACAAGGGTGTACACAACTCATAAAAACAAGACCACTATCCAGAATAAGTGACTCTTAAAGTCAGAGAACTTCAGTCCCCTAGAAAAATAGCCACTAGAAATCCATGGATTCATGGGAACCTCCCCT
This sequence comes from Viscum album, assembly GCA_963277665.1. Taxonomy (NCBI): domain Eukaryota; kingdom Viridiplantae; phylum Streptophyta; class Magnoliopsida; order Santalales; family Viscaceae; genus Viscum; species Viscum album. The sequence continues at coordinate 132,536,820 of OY728163.1, forward strand.
AGTGATAGATAACTCTACTAGGGATATCATATGTCTAGTTTTACTTAGTACCATAAGGTATACTTGATGTGATAATACATTTCCATTCTATCAAGAAACCAAATTCATGTTTCATAAAACATTTTCCAAGATAATCCATTTTATTAAACATTTCTAAAGGAAAATCCCTTTCATTTACACTCCCATATTTTCATAAAATGTTTTCTATAGTGACACCACACCACTTTAATTCTTAAAAAACACTTTTATTTTAAAAACCATATTTGAGGAATTTTAAAAAACACATTATGTGTATTAAATAGTTTTTAATAAAATTAATTTCTAGAAAACACTTCCATAGATAAACAAATATCAATTCACCTCTCATGTATTTAAAATAATCAATTTCATAATTGAAAACCAAAGGAAATGATAATAACTCAAGGAATGTTTAGTTATTGGCCCTAAGATAGAGTCACCTACCTTAAGATCGATGAGAAAAATTTTTCCTTCTATACAAGTGATGGGAAACTAGTATATCTGGTCAAAATGATCCTAGATCTACAAGGATAATTCCTAAAAATAAGGTAACCCCCAAAGCTAATTATGGATGGAATACAGGTTCCCAAAACCCTTCCAATAATTCTAGATATGGAATCCAAGACAAAGGGAGGAGATTGATCAATTTAATAGAAGGAAATTAAGTCAAGTGATATTTTAAAACCCTCTATAAAGGATGTACATGGCTATAATAACCACCATATGAATATAAATAAATAAAAGGGTGTTTCAAATTATGAAACCCCTACTATTGTGCTTTGGTTCTTCCTACCACAGTATGGTGGACTTACCCAGGAGACTGACAATGGGGTCTTTCCTTGCCTTGGACCTGAGATCTAGGCCATTTTTGGCATGTCCACAGGCTCCACCACACTCATGGTGTTCTTTGTTGGTCGTGGTGTATAGTGCGACCACCTTTATCCCACACCCTACATCGTTCTTGGTGGCTTAGTCCATTTCACACAGGAGGGCCAAGGGTACACCATAGTCATAGTGTTACATGTTTTTCAACTAAATGGTTTAAAAACTAGTTTTAATCCACCAACAAGGCCAACTCCATCTCCTAACTCATGAACGACTTGGAAAATGAAAAGAAAAATTAAAGAGAGGATTTATACTTTTTTCCACATGTTTGGGTGTGACAATATATTATTTAACTAGAAATAAGAGTCCACATACCAAAGAGGTTAATATAATAAAAAAATGGGTTTTAGTATAATAATTTTACAAAACCTAATCCATCCCTAGGTATATCTGCACCATCTTCTAGGACACTACACCTTTGATCCTCTATGTGACAGCCCTGTGGTGATTTCCCCACTCCCTCTTAGATCAGAAGAATAGTGAGGGTAAAGAGAAAAAAATTACTACCATAATCACATGATGATAGAAATCAAGGATGAATATTCTCCAATGAAGAACAACTTCCTTTACTTAGACTTTATGGTCCTAAATATACATTATTATCTATAGTATCATGAGGTCTATTTGATCTTCTGAATCGACCCATTGAAGTAAATACTCAATAATCCCATATTGACTGGATTATTGGTGAAGTTAAAAGTAATTCTATAGAAATTTAATATCAGTTTCATCCCTCAAAAGTATGTTAGGGGTAAAGCATTGGTAGATTTCCTCTTCATACACCCATCCCTTGAAGAGTTGACCACAAACATCAAGTTTTCTAATGAGCCCATTCTCTTTTTTGATGAAGTGGTACAATTCTAGTATATGAACCTTGAAAGTGCCTCTTAAATCTTGAATGGGAATATGATGGAAACCCTAAGCTCAATAGGACCATACTTGGAGTTTTCCCTATCACTCCCTCAAAGAAACTTATTCCATATTTCCCCTAGCTCGAGAAGACACTTGGGCGATGTTCAGATTTCCCTTAAAACCAAAGGTGTCTCATGTCCCATAGTTTCAAAATAATGGGGAAGATTCCATAGAAAATTTGTCTTCATCCCTTTATAACCTAGAATTGGATGTCATGATCATTTTTATGGAACATCAGAGATTGATCACCCTTGTGCTTGATGTGGAAGGCTGAAAGGTGAATTAACTTAACACCAGATATTCTCAAGAAGGATCTTTAAATGATCCTATAATGGAAGACGCATCTGATTAGATGATGCTTCTCATTGAGTACCTCCAGCATAGGATGATATCATCATATAGGTCCGATCAATAATAGGTATATGGGCGAGTAGTGAATTCCATCATCTATGATAGCCCCAACTCAGAGTAATCCCTCTACAAGTGGAGCTTTAATAAAATCCTTCTCTATTACACCAAGGGAAAGAGAATTCATTAGGTCTTGTATTTGGTTCATGATATAGAAAGTGTATCTCGTTATATAGGATTAAATCACTCCCACAAGATCCAAATTTTTAGATATTTTTGTCCCACCATGGTTCATGACTTTGTAGAGTTTACCAAGAAGGGTTATGCATGCAAGGTTTATTCTAACTTCTTGTATTAGCCTCTAGATATTATCTATACCACTAAGTGATATTAGCCTTTTACTATGCGGGGAATCAATATTATGGGTCCCCATCCATAAAAAATAGTGTGATAGTTTAATTTTATTATTACTACTACTAATTTTTTTCTTGAAATGGGATAATGTTTTTCCCCTAAAGGAGGTCAAGACTAGGTCTGTGATCAAGTTTGTGAGATCACACATCATTCATCAGTTTGGGATCCCTCACACCATTCTCATATAAAATATTGCATATTTATGATCCTCCATGCTAAATAATCTATATTACAAGTACATAATGCGATAAAACCATACTTCCTGCTATCATGTGATCATAAATGGTTAGATTGAGTTATTCAGAAAACTCCTCCATAGAATTGTATAGAATATGGTGGATTAGGACAGGAGGAGTTGGTCTAAAAAGATCTCCAATGTGTTGTGGGAATATTGTAATACTACCTAGGTGTCCCCTTAATACCTTATGTATGAAATAGAATCTCTGTTTCCCATCAAGATTTAGTTTTCATCACTCTAGATTGCCATCAATGTTTCATTAACACAAGATAAATTGTCCCAATTCTGACTAGGTAAATTATAATCTCATGATGATAGTAGTATCTATATGATATAAAATCATGAGGTCCATCAGTATTGAGTGGAACAATCATTCAATAAGAAGTTACACCTTCTATCATTCCTCTAAGGTGACTTGGTGCTAGCATTGATAATGCCGATGATACCAAGAAGAAAACCGTTGAAGTTATAGCCCAAATGGGAAGTCACCCTTTTTATTCACAAGGTTTAATCTAATGTCATGTACTCATTATTAAATATGGATGGGTATCACATTAAACCTCCCACAAATTCAAAGTTTCTTAATAAGTACCTTGTATAGGCCACACTAGTATTATATTCTTCACCACATGATGTTAAACTACATGGTTATTTTCCTAGTTTCATAAATTTAAAATAAATTGCATTAATTACTTAAAAAATGATTTTAAACTGTATAAACTATCATACTTTTTTTATGATGTAAATATATGGTATACATCCTCATTATATGATGTTAAAATAAATGGATCTTCCCCATCACATGAATTAAAACCATTTTATCCCTTGGTCAAAGCTATATGAATTTAAACTATATATCCTCAGGGGTCATATTTGTAAATAACCTAACCCTAGTAGCAGATATTTGGTGGTTACATTATTAAATTATTACTAGATAAAAGTGATCACATCCCAAAGTACTAAATAATTTATTAGTATTAATAAACTAGATACATATATTATCCTAATATTACATTTAAAAAATAAAAACATAGCATAAGAAACATTCTTTTATCCTTAATATCTTTTACAATATCCTTCTTCACATCCCAGGTAAAGGAAAATAAATAAATTGTGAGCTCAAATTATCTATAAGGGTTATGTAGAACATAATATAGCATGAGTAAAAAAGTTATAATAAATAAGAAAATTTTATAACTGAAAACACATTCCATTTAATCAAAAACTTGAGCATGAATAATAATATGGCAATAATAAATGATGATAAAATAATTCCATATAAATAATCACATGAGATTAAAATTTATCCATGGATATAATAACTATTAAAATAATCACGTGGATATCAATCAATGATTTCATAATGATGGAATACATAATTCTAGACAAATTAAACTTACATTTAAGGCCTCATTCCAAGACATTATAAACATACCATCAAGGCATTGTGCCTAGACATATTACAAAAATGAGTAAGGCATCACACACTTAACTAACATATTTTGTCTCATGATAACTATCGATGCATCAAGTGGATATATAATTTTGATCCCCACACATCAATTAACAACTCTAATACATTCATCATATGAATTATAATACAACTTAACCAAGAATCCTTAATAATAAAAAATTGTCCATATAAGAAGAACTAGTATATGAAATGTCAATACTTTCATAGTCAAACTAATCATAAAACATGTAGACAAATAATGATGATGTTATCATTATAAAATATCCCCATTATTGGAATAAGTTAAATAAATGGTATTTTTATTTGATGAATAAATATACCATAAAAGTATAATTAAAAATATTCTTGATGAAAATAACCTTTTTACTTTGAAATTCACTTTTAAAAACTAAAAATTCATAGAATAATAGGAAAAATATTTAATTTGAAAATAATTAAGGAAAATTATAGAGTAATATTATAATAATTTTGTGATAATTATGATGGGAAATCCTATTCATGTCGAGTACGTTAAAATAAAGATTCCTTTCACATTTTCGGTAAAAATTCAAAATCACATCGTTAAAAAAGTGAAAAGAAGTTTCATTTAAACCATTTTTTTAAATTTAAAAATAGTTTAAAATGTATTTAATAAATAATTTGTGGTTATTAAAAACATTTTTATATAATTTTAAGGAAAATATGGACATGGAAGAAAAAGATTCCTGATTGAGTATAAAAACAAAGTTGGTCTTCCTTAAAAACATTATTTCAATATCTTGAGTACTTACAGAAATTAAAATTAAAGGAAAACTTGTAATTTCTAAAAATTACCATAATATAATAAATTATATTAGGTTTAAGATAAAAATATCAAATAATTCCCTCATTGGATACTTAAACATAAACAATTCTGAATAATGATAAGATTGTAAAATAAACCCTTACCACTTTGGTAACTTTTGAATCATAACCCCCATAAAATAAATAACCTCAAAAGAGACTTTAAATACCATGAATATAAATTAAATCATGATATATCATATCAAAGTGGTAGTATATACACCACATCAAAGAAAAAATCAGTGAATATGGCATATGTCTCATGGAAACAAAAGTGAGGTGAGGAACCCTCACAATGATCTTATTATTGAAGAATGATTTAATCATTGAAATGATTATGTGTAAAAATTTAAATATACATAAAAAAGTGAAAATATAACACAAAATAGTCATAGGTCATTGCACATATAATCTTATAATAACATAGAAAATAATAAACTTTAAAAAATAATTATTATATCATTTATATAATATATATATTCATTAAATTTATCCTTATCCCCATCCATGTAAAGTATAAATGAAAAAAAATGAATCACATCACTTTTATGGAGGTTGTAGTCCACATGTATGCATGAACGATGTTATTGTTTTCCAATGGATTGAAATATTCAAAGGTAGATATGATATTATAATTATAGAATCATAATTATGTCATAAATATTATATATATTCATTAGTTCCAACTTTATAACCATCCGAGTAATGTGGTGATGAAAGATGAATTACACTTCTAAATAGAGATGGTAAGCTGTATATACACATGAGCGATGTTTTCACTTTTCATAAGATGTAAAAGGGGTGTAAAATTCTTGTAACATAGTCATAATAACATATTAGTATAATTTTTTTATATTATATTTATTAATTTGGGACGGTTAAAACAAATTTATAGGAATTAGAATAATAATGAAATTTAAAAGAGTCAGTAAAGACTATTACATATTATTTGATAGAATTCCTTTATATTCCTTCTTAATAACCCTTGTAGTAGTATTTTAAGAATAATAGAACCAATAAATAGTGTCTAGATAAGTTTATCAGATAAATGTTCAGGTTTTGGTCAAGCTGGATGGCTCAAAGTGGTGTAAATAATTAAGAGAAAGGGGTGTCCTTTTATAAGGGAGGGAAATGACACACTTGGAATTTCTAAAAACATTAAAATATAATTAATTAATTCCTAAGAAAAATGATTCCAAATGGATAGATATTTGAATAAAATTAGGATAATTTCTAATTATCCTCATCTAATGAAATTTATATAGGTTTTTGTGTAATTTAAAACTTATCTTTTAGTTTAACCCCTTGGTTAACAAATTTTAATCTGCAATGCGGTAATAACTTTTTCAATATTAAAGAGTTATAAGTTTATTTATATGGTAAAAATTGGATATTAAATGAACAAGGGATGAAATTTTTAACCATTTATCATCCTAATTTTTCTCTTTTAAGATTTTTATTATTTTTAAAAAATTTAATTATTCTTATCATAAAATATTATTAATGTTATTTTATGAATTATTCACATAATTTAACTTTGAAAATAACACAAAAATAGTGGTATTAAAATATAATCCTCAAAAAAATATAATATGTAATTTTTATCTTTAAAATTATTATAATACAATGATTCACACAAATTTTATAACTTTTAATATTTTTAAAACAATTTAATTTAGTTTTCTATTATTTGAATAAATGCAATATCAGTGTTGCGTAATCATTTAAGGTAATTATTTAATAAAAAAATAAAAAAATTACCATGATAAAAATAATTAATATATATTTTAAATAAATATTTATAACCAATCTTATCCTCTTTTTTATCCTTATGTAGAAAATTTATAGATATTAAATTCAAGAGAGTAACATTTCACATTTATTCTTTCCTTAAATTAATATAAAGGTCATAATCTAAGAAAATTGGAACCAATTGGAAATGTATTTTATACTTAGATGTAAATGTACTAATTAAACCCATAAAATAGTATAAATTCAAGTTTTGGGTAGATTTTAAGACCTTATCTCGTGGTTTTAACCCTATTTTACCTATTTTACTCTTAATGAGGTGACAAATATTTACCATGGTTATTATTCATAAAAAAAGGAAATATTTACCAAATTTTTACCTCTTAATTATAAATATATAATATATTTTTCAATATTAAATTTTTATAAGTGGAAGAAATTATTTAAGATAAAAATTCAAAACGCAATAAAAAACAGTTTTTAAGAAAAATGCCTTTTAAGTATAAAAATATTTTTATACCAAATTCAACCATAATATTTATTCCAATGAAATTAATTGGATTATTAATAATATAATCTAACCAATTTTACTTTTAAACCATTTAAAAAAATATAACTTTGTAAATTCTAGAAATAAAAATAAAATTTTCAATAAAGAGTATTTTTCATTATTCACTAGAAAATAAATATTTTTAAAAAAATACCAAAAAATCACTATATAATAATTTTTACATGATGATTAAAAAAATTATAATATTTTATCAAATTAAATTTATAAAATTTTCAAAAAATAATTATAAAATTTTCTCACAAAAAGCAATAAAAATCAATTTTGAAGAAAATGTGTTTTGAATAATAAATGTATTTACTAAAAAATGAGTGCTTATTTCATAATAATTAATCAATAATTTTTTTATTAAGTAGGTCCTTTATATATATATCATAATGAGGATAATCATATTCATACTCATGAATTCAATGACTAGGTTATAGTGGTCATATTTAAATAATAATATTTCATGGTTTATTTAAGATCAGTGTTGCATGTTGTATATGCTATCAAACATAGTGTTATTTTGAAATATCAGGGTGTCACATTACCCCCTCCTAATAAATTTCACCTTAAATATTTGGACAAGTGATTAATAATCAAGGGTTTTACATTTGAAATTACCTTTGTTGAAAACCCACATCATAAAAATGGTTAATAAAACTTCCTCAAAAAGAGGGAAAGGGAAATACAAAGGTCATCTAGAATAAAAAGTAACTATGTTTATAAATAGGAGAAAATTAGTGTGAAGTGAATATATATACATGGAGGAAAAATAAATTCTGAAATAATTATATAGAGTGACAAAGAACATTGATCATAAGAAAGTTAATGATAATGAGAAATTTAACGACTACAAGACTATAAATAAAAAAGGTGTGAAACATACCATCAATTCATCAAAAATGAATGTAACATGACAATATGTTTTTGATATCCTTTTCATATATTTGAGTAAAAACTTTTCTATCTATACTAAAAACATAATGAAATATAATTACATGACAAGTACAATCTCATCCTTTAATCAATTTCCACCATAAACTCATATTTTTTTCCAAGTGATGAGTATTAAAGATATATTTTTCATGCCTAAAACACTAAAATAAACATATAATAGATCAAAAATATTTTGCAAAAGGATAGAAATATATTCCTCCTATATTTAAATATTAACCTAAAATGAAATGGTTACTACAAGGTAAGATAATATCCAAAATTTATAAACAATCATATAAATAAATAATAAATTTTAATTTAAAGTTTCCACCATAACACCAAATGTTAAACATAGATTTTTTCACAAATAAATAACAATACATCCCAATTAACCTCAATAACCTCAAACTTAAAGAATTTTTTAAACTCAACTGTGATCTCATACCTTTAAATTTACACCCCCAAAAATTTAATTACATTATTCTCGAATAATCTTTCATATCAAACCACACATTCAACCTAAAGGTTACATATACCTAAAACCAATGAAACATCCCAAAAAAATATCATTAATCACCATGATAAATCACAATATAATCTTATAATTTAGTGAAATTCATACCAAAATCTCATGAACCAAATTCATATACTAACCTGAAAGGTAATCCTTAGATTGACCATAAACATCTTTGAAAATAAAACCTTTTCAAAGAATCACTTTTTAACCATCAAGGTTATCTATATCCCACTATCCAATAGACCTTAATTATATTAACATCAAATCATATACTAAACTTAAGGGTAATTTAAACCTCAAAATAGTATTCTTCCTAAAACCAAATAAAAGTTTTAAATCACCTCAAAATTACATCACTTAAAACCTTAAAAGTGGTATTTATGATTTTGAACTTTTTATTGACCTTAAACTTATAAATCCATTATGGTATCCATTAATCTTAAGTTAAACCCATATAAAAAAAATATATTATTCCAAAAATTAACACAATACTTACTCCTCAAATAAAATCAAAGACTATTTCCATAAATCTAAAAATGAAATAAACTTCATCAAAGATGACCTAAATAACTTTTTTTTATCAAATCACTAACTTTATTCAAGGCCACTCTTTTGGATGCTTTCATAGTTAGGGAGACCATTGTCACAGCGACACGATTCTTACCCCACATTACCACTTTCCCAATGTGGGTGTCATCCATAAATTTCATTATAAATTTATTCTCCTTGATAGAAATAGGATGATGGGATGTTGGTTCCTCCTTACATGGATTCCTCCTTGGAGCTTGTTTCCTAGTTTGAGCCTCCCTCATAGATTTGAGTCATGTTCGTGAAACTTGTTCCCAGTGCCATATCTTTGTGGATGCTAATTAATTACACAGCTTCTATCTTGGCAGCGAAGAAACCTTTCATCAAAATATATGGTAATATCAAGAATGTATGGGAATCCCAAGAAGATAGGTGCATTGGGAACCTAAATATTCCCCTCATTTTTAAGTCAGAGGTGTCTCATGTGAGGCATATTAAGCATACAAACTAATGTATCCCATGTCAGTTATGAGGTAGTTGATGCTAGGGGTGGCTTTCTCCTTTCAAAGTCAGAGGCATATCATATAAGGCATCTTAGGCATAGAACCTAAGTCATTATGTGTCGGTCATGAGTCTATCGACATAAAGGTCCTAATTATTTCGAGGCTATTTACCTCAAGCATCCCATGTTTATTTAATAGGGTATATATTCTAGATCAAGGTATGAGTTTAATGTCTTGTGGAGATGGGAATAGGGATAATGTATTATGGGGACAAGATGGAGGGATTATAATTCCTTATGGAGGATTATCCAATAGGTGTGTCCCTAGGAGGGAAGATGCCACACCTGAAAGTTTACCAATGGATCAGAATACCCCTTGAGGGAAGAATCGGGAGGTGCATCCCTTGGAGGAAACATCGCGAGTTTACCATTTTTGGGATGCCCCTTGCGGTGGACTAGGATTTATGGATTAGAACACTACTTGAGTTTTATTTGGGAGGTGTGTCCCTAGGAGCGAACACCACAAGTTTACAAATTTTGGGACAACCCTTGAGGTAGACCCAGAGTTGTGGATTAGAAAACCCCTTGATGTGGATCTAGGATATTACACCCCAACCCCAAAATCCCATAGACAGTGTATTACTTATTACATTGGAATGATTAAAAGGAATGAAATCCCGAAGGAACATTCAGTTTAGTAGTATTGAAGAAACTAGATATATACATTCAACTCAAATTACATTGGGGAAGGTAAAAAATATATAATACAAAACAAAAACCAATAAACTGCATCCATGAGAACTCAATAAATTGTCTCCTCGTCATAACCTGTTGATGGTAAACAAATTAAAGGGGTGATCTAAAATTCTCAGTAAGGTTTACAAATAGAATAATAATGATAAAAAATAATCAAATCATAATCAAACTATCATAGTCAGTATGGCATGGTAAATAAATGAAAAACACACACCATTAATAAATTGAGAATGAAACTATATCCATAGATTTTGTCATAGTGAAAACCTCATGGATAATAATAATTGAAAATGAATAAAGAGAATGATTATTAATTGGACATCATGTATCTGAAACATGATACCACTATACCATCAAAACAATTTAATTTTGTGGGTAGAAACCTGTCTGATTTTTGGAAACAAACTTGAAGGGTTTGTCGCCAACTGATTTGTCCCATGAGACCTATCAATGCATCGAGGGGCTATAGTGGGACCCACTCATCACTGTAAGTCCAAAATATTATTTATACATAGATATAATACAAGTAATATATGCATTATCAATATCCATATTGAGTGGAGGATACAGATTCTTCAAAGAATGTTGACATAAATAATGATACTTTTAAATGAGACCACTAAAAAAATCTTTAGGAAGTAATCCTTAAACATTCCAAAGTGTCTCATACCACCTTGAAATAGTAAAATCATAATCCCTTATAATATCATGAGAATAAGTAGAATCTTGATATGATATACCAAAGGGTAGTACATACACCACAAGTAATAAGTAAGTGGTGAACAAAGAATATATCTCATAAAAGATAAAGTGAGATGAGAAAAATCCTTTTTTACTTTGGAAAGAAGAGCTATTTTTGAAAATAATTTCTAATTGTCATGAAATTAGATATAAAAAAATTATATCCCAAAAAAATAGAAGTGAAGTTCATTGAAATTATATTTTATGCTAAAATAAAGTTCTATTAAGGCTATATCATTTAAAAATATTTTTTAAGAAGCTTTAGAAATAAAACATTTTAGTAAAATTTAAGGAATTATTTAAAGATATTTTAAAGTGAAAAGGAATGTTTTATTTCATAAAACAAGTAATTAAGCAAAATATATTTTCACTTTAAAATGTGTGATTTTTTAAATATAAATATGGATTAAAACAGATTATAGAGTGAACTTCAAAATAGGTCAGAATCCGAGAAGTTTCTTGAATCAAGCTTGTGTTTCAGGAATAATTTTTGAAACATCCTTTTAAAAAATATAAATTTAAATAAATGAAAGTAGGATTATGGTTGGTAAACATATATATAACATTAAAACATAATTTATGAGTAGTACATAAGAATAAATAAGAATATCATTGATGTTAGTAGAGAATAAGAGAAACCCGAATGAAAATGGAGGTTCAGGTAGAAAATACTTAAAACTTTGTAATCATTTGAATCGTATGCCCCAAAATTAATAATCATAAATTATATATTTATTATCGTAAAAATAAATATATTCATGATATTAACCATCAATGGGAAGTATACATACACCATACACAAGTAGTAGCAGTGAATATAGAATATCTCACAAAAATTAGAGTGAGATGAAGAAACCCCTTACCTTAAGTCCGATGATGTTCTTCACTTGATCTTAGTTTCCTAGATAACCAAATTAAATTCATTAATTAATATTTCAAGAACCTATTATACATGTATTTTATTTATTATAACCTTATTATGTTCATTCATGGCCCTTTTTATGGGTTAAGAGGTTCAATTTCATTATTCAGGTCTGTTTGTTTCATGATCAATATATTTATATACATGAACGAAGAATCATGTAAAATGAGTATTGTTGTCCAGAATTGAAGTTATATGTTATTAGTGAACATAAATAATTTTATATGGTTGTACATTTCATTTTGTTACTTGGAGTGAAGATGAATCATTATATAAATTATTTAATGATAACTGTTTGGGTTAATTGGCAGTTTTTGAACACCACAAACTCATTTTCTTTATAAATCAAAACCATATGTAAAAAAGATTCCAGAACCATAGATTAGAAATAATACATATATTATAGTCTAGTTCAACCATTATACTGGTCTGAAAACCCATCGTCCTTGAATGTGGTAAATTAGCACATCTCGGATGGTGTTTTCATTTTTAGTATAAAAGAATGGGAAATGAGAGATGATGAAGAAATATTACATTAACATAATAAAATTATATTTCATCTAAGGTAAAATAATTATCAAATAATTTGGGTGAGGGGTAATGAGGAAAGAAAAAAATGAAAGGAACTCGAAATAAAAGAAAGGTTGAGAAATCCCTCACGAAAATTCGGCAGCCTAATGGCGTCGCTTAAAATTTCATAAATTATTTTGATGAGAGAAAAGGGTATATAATCATTAATAAATAATATGTAAAATAAGGGGGATATGTAATTACATATCTCAAAATAAACCAATTAAATTAAAATATAATAACATAATAAGAGTGCTTGAAAAAAGAGAGATATTTTGAGATGAAAATTCTGTAGCATAACGAATATGAAACATGGTTTTAGAAAACATTAAAAAGAGAGGGGAAAGGGGTAACCCATTAATAAAATACTCATAAAATATTATAGGGACAGATAAATATTTAAATAATATCATGGTATGAAAACTTGAAATACATACGAAAAGAGAACTTGGATGGAAAAGAGAAGTTGAGAATGCTCTTACCTTGTAGAGTAAATCCTAAGATTTGAAGGTTGGGACCTTGGGGGCTTTATGACACATTGGTAGGACCACTATAGAGGTAAAACTACTAGATATTTGAGGAAGATGAGTTTTTAATGAAAGGAAATGAAGGAATGAGTGGGTATTTATGGTAAATGAGAGGGAGTTTTTTTATTAATTTAAAGGGACACCTCATTAGTGGTTTTTGAAAAAACATGATCTAGCCCATGGTATATGCCCATGGTATTAGAAAATTGGGACACATAACATCATATTTTACTGTACACAAGTCGACCAACATTTTATATTAATTATTACATCATTATGATGTCATTAAACATAACGAAAACTCAAAACTATATTTTTCTATTCATGAAAAATTCAAGTATTTTAGAAAAATCCCAAAATTCACCCTAACCATTTTTGGATGTGTATAATTAAAAAATTAAATCCATTTTTTGAAATAATTTCCTAAATATATTTAATTTAATTTTTAAATAATATCATAATTTATTCCAAAAAAAACAACTTTAAAACTATAAATCGTTTTATAACACCTTGAGAAATTAATCAAGGTCCAATAAAATTATATTATAACCATAAGAAAATAAAGTTATAATTTATGATTACATTTTATAAAAATATATTTCCATTTTAAATTATTAAACTAATCATAAAATTGTAATAAAATATTTAGGACATACAAAATTACCAATACTTATACTATGATCATTTTTTCATTTATAAGATGTTTGAATGGTATTTATACACTCATGAGAGAAGTTTCTATTTTTTGGCCAATTTACTATTCATTACTATTCAGAAGGGTGTGTTACTATTCATAAGGGTATGTTACTATTCATCAAAAATTAATTTTTTCTTATCATACTCTAAATATCTTACTGAATGCAACTATGTATGTCAGTTTTTTAAAATTCAAATTATAAAAGTGGAAAAATTATGTTTATTGGTTAGGTTATAATAAAGTGTTTTTTGTAGAGAATTAGCATTTCATGAATTCTATATTAAATATATTTATAAATTCTTGGGGTGTTATATCATTCCCTCCTTAATAGAATTGCGTCCTCGCAATTCAAAACTGCACTCTAAAAGTTAAAGTTTGATGCTTGAAAATTCCCTTGTGGAAACCCACATTAGAAATAGGTTTAACAAAATATCCTCGTAAAAGGTTAAGGGAAATGAGGTGTTCACCCCAAAAAGTATTCTTTAGAATGGGGTGATATTAATTGCAAGTAGAAACCCGGACATGGAAGAAAATATAACTATGAAGTTCTGATGGAACAAGATAGAGAACATGTTCAGATGAATGGTGATTACTAAAAAACTATAAACTACCATAAAAAATATTCATCGATATTATAAATGATAACATGAAAAACATTTTATTTAAGACTCTTTTCCTTGAGTTGAGAAATTATTCCACTCTATAAGAGTATAAATATATGTTTCTATTTATAAACTCATACTCTGATTGTACCTTAAACTATCTATACTTCATCACTTACCACAAGTTATGCCATAAGGCGAAGTAATAAAATAACCTATAAAATCTCATACAATTATCAACTTAAGCCAATTCATAAATGGTTAAAAATTCTAAAATATAAATATTTAACACTTTATAATGAAGGTCTCTGAAGTTCTAAGTTGATCTTATCATTAACCCTTAATTAATATGAAGCATATCTAAAATTTCACATTCCAAACATGCGAATAACTTCATCATGTATCCTTTTGAAATATGGTAATAACTTGAATTACCATAAAAACCATATTAGAAACATATATTCTTCTGTATTACTTAAGTATGATACATGTTATTGGATATATTCCATAAATCCAAAAGTGTTGTAAACTCTATTGATGATAGCATATAACACTTCTCGACAAGTCAATAATCCATTTCAATGTAGTCAGTACTTATCTGAAATAATCATTTCTTTATCATTATCTCAACATCAGATATATTTTAAGGGTTGTATTTCCATCAATAATTCATTTTATAAAAATTTTAACTTCCACTAAATATATTTTCTTAGTACCATTCAACTTATGGTTTCAAATCCTTAATGATAAAGTATTGAAGTAAAATCCTCATATATTCCATAATTCTTATAACTAGTACATTACTGACAAAATATTCAAATTACATAATTCTTAATGATGCATATTAATCCTTACACATCATCTACGATAGTATCATAACATTATCATTATCCAATATCATCATTTAGTGCATATTCCTTTGATGCTTGGGGAATTGATTCTCATAGTGTCCCATCTCCTTAAAGATGAAGCATTGTACATTGGAAACCATTTTCTTACCCTTGAAATCATGAACTCGGTGTCCTTTTTCTCTACACTTATAGCAAACACCCATTACCTTAAAGCATTAACCAAGGGGATTCTTTCCACAATTATCACATGTGGGAAAACCCTTATTTCCCTTATTCCCTTTATCCCCATATTTATCTTCCATACTCTTATTCTTTTGCTTCCCTTCAATGCCATAGAACCCAGATAAGTCTTTACATACCTTTTTAACACATGATATTATTTTCTCATATGGTGAGGATACTTGGGAGACAATATTTCTTTGAAAATATGTCTTAAGACCATTAGAGATATGATCCTTATTACTCCTTGCATCATATACATTGGTGAATTTCTCATTCCTTCTTCTAGGCGCCATTTCTAAGCAATTCCATATTATATATTAGCTCATAAAATAATGAACTCTCTATTACTCTAAACATGTTATAGTACATAACATAAATTTATGCATTTTAAATCCTAGAACTATATATTTTGGTTACTTTAGGGGCATAAATCCTTCATAATGGTGGGTAAATAAAATGTAAATTATCCTAAGCATATCCCCTAGGAGTGTCAAACCAAGAGTGCAGCAAATCCCATTGTCGTGTACCAAGATACCTCGGGTTAGGCCCAAAACTCATTGTTGGAGTTTTTACTCCAAGGTACATCTATGCCAGAGCCACCTCTACTTATTTTTATCCATACATGGATGTATTTTCTAGAAAGATCCACATAATCTATCCTTACCAGAATTCTAGGATGTTGTTGTTTGTTTATCCTCAAAGACTATCTTAGGTATTTGGTCCCTAACCTACATTTTCTAAGTGTAGTTCCTAAGGTTTCTACTAAACTTCCTCTAATACCAACTATAACACCCCGACCCCAGAATCGAAGAGTCAGTGCATTAATTATTTCATTGGCATGATTAAAAGGAATTAAATCCCAAAGGAACATTCATTTTAGTATTCTTAAAGAAACTAGATACATACATGCAACTCAAATTACATTTGGAAAGGTAAAAAATATATAATACATAATAAAAACCAATAAATTGTATCCATGAGAACTCAATAAATGGTCTCCTCTTAATAACCTATTTAAGGTAAATAAATGAAAGGGTGAGCTCATATGCTTAGTAATGGTTACAAATAGTGGAATAATGATCAACAATAATCAAATCATAATTAAACTGGCATAGTTAATATGGCATGGTGAATAAATAAAAAACACACACCATTAATAAACTAAGAATGAAACTACATCCATAGATTTTTTATAGTGAAAACCTTATGGATAATAATAACTGAAAATGGATAAATAGAATTCTTTTTAATTGGAGGCCATGTATTCGACACATGATACCACTATATCTTCGAAACAGTTTAATTCTTTAGGTAGAAACCTGTCTGGTTTTTTGAAACAAACTTGAAGGGTTTGTCACCAACTGATTTGTCTCATGAGACCTATCGATGCATTGAGGGGCTATAACGGGCCCCAATCGTCACTGCAGGTCCAAAAAATTATTTATACATAGATCTAATACAAGTACTGTATGAATTATCAATATCTATACATATTTGAGGATACAGATTCATAAAATTATGCTGACATAAATAAATATAATTTTAAATAAGACCACTGGAAAATTATTGAGTAAGTAATCCTTAAACATACCAAAGTGTCACATACCACCTTGAAACATTCAAATAATAATCCCTTAGAATATCATGAGAATAAGGAGAATATTGATATTATATACAAAAGGGTAGTACATACACCACAAGTAAGAAGTAAATGGTGAACAAGGAATATATCTCATAAAAGATAAAGTGAGATGAGAAAATTACTTTTTTTTACTTTGGAAAGAAGATTTATTTTAGAAAATCATTTATAATTGACATGAAATCATATTTAAAACATGTATATCCCAAAGAAATAAAATTCAAGGTCATTGAAATTATATTTTAGGCTTAAATAAAGTCTTATTGAGGCAAAATCATTCAAAAAGAGTTTTTAAAGAAGCTTTAGAAATAAAACATTTTAGTGTGGTTTAAGGAATTATTTAAAGAGATTTTAAAGTCCAAAGGAATGTTTGCTTTCATAAAACAAGAAATGAACCAAAATAGATTTTTCACTTTAAAATTTGTGGTTTTTGAAAGATAAATATGGTTTAAAACATATTATAGATTTAACTTCAAAATAGGTAAGAATCTGAGAAGTTCCTTGAATCAAGCTTGTGTTTTGGGAAGAATTTTTGAAAGATAATTTGGAAACATATAACTTAATATAAATGAAATTAGGATTCTAGTTTTTAAATATATATATAACATTAACACCGAATTTATTATTAGTACATAAGAATAAATAAGAATGTCATTAAGGTGAGTAGAGAATAAGAGCAACCCGAATGAAAATGGAGGTCCAGGTTGAAAATAATTAAATCTTTATAATCAATTGAATCGTATGCCCAAAAAATATTAATAATAAATGATACATGTATTATTTTGAAAATAAATATATTCATGATATTAAACATCAATAATAAGTATACATACACCATACACAATTAGTAGTAGTGAATACAAAATATCTCACAAAAATGGGACTGAGATGAAGAAACCCCTTACCTTAAGTCTGATGGTGTTCTTCACTTGATCTTAGTGCCATGGTTAACCAAATAAAATTCATTAATTAATATTTCCATAATCTCTCATACATTTAATTGATTTATTATAGCCTTATTAAGTTCATTAATGGCCTTTTTGATGGGTTAATAGGTTCAATTTCATTGTTCATGTCTGTTTGTTTCATGAGCAGTATATTTATATACAGGAATGGAGAATCATGTAAAATGAAGATTGTTTTACAGAATTGAAGTTATATGTTATTATTGAACATTCATAAGGTTACATGGTTGTAAATTTCACTTGGTTACTTGGAGTGAATATAAATCATTATATAAATTATTTAATGATAACTGTTTGGGTTAATTGGAAGTTTTTGAACACCACGAACTCATTTGCTTTATAAATAAAAACCATATGTAAAAAAAGATTCCATAACCTTATATGAGACATAATACATATTTTATAGTTTTTTATACCATTATAATGGTTTCATGACCATAATTGAAGACAGTGGTATAAATTGAAAACCCATCGTCCTTGAATGTGGTAAATTAGCACATCACAGATGATGTTTTCATTTTTAGTATAAAAGAATGGGAAAAGAGAGATGATGAATAAATATTAAATTAACATAATAAAATTAAAATTCATGTAAGGTAATGGAATTATCATATAATTTTTATGAGGGGGATGAGGATAGAAAAAAATAAAGGAACTCGAAATAAAAGAAAGGTTGAGAAATCCCTCACGAAAATCAGGCTGCCTAACAGTGTCGCTTAAAATTTAATAAAATATTTTGATTAGAGAAAAAGTGTATCTAATCATTCATAAATAATATCGAAATTAATGGAGATATGGAATGACATATCCCAACATAAAACAATTAAATTAAAAGATAATAACATAATAAGAGTTCTTGAAAAAGAGAGAAATTTTGAGATGAAAATTCTACAGCATAACGGCTATGCAACATGGTTTTAGAAAATATTAAACAGAGATGGGAAAAGGGTCACCCATTAATAAAAGTATCATTAAATATTATAGGGTCATATTAATATGGAAATAAGAACATCGTATGAAAACTTAAAATACATACAACATAAAAGAGAACTTGGATGGAAAAGAGAAGTTGAGAATTCTCTTACCTTGTAGAGAAACTCCTAAGACTTGAAGTTTGGGACCTTTGGGGCTTGAGGACAACTTAGGAGGACTAATAGGGAGATAAAACTACTATATCTTCTAGGATGATGAGTTTTTAATGAAATTAAATGAAGTAATGAGTGGGTATTTATAGTAAATGAGAGGAAATTTTTTATTAATTTAAAGGGACACCTCATTAGTGGTTTTTTCAAAACCATGGGATTTATCATGGTATTATCCACTTGGGAAACATCACATCATATTTTACTGTACACAAGTCAACCATAATTTTATATTAATTATTATATCATTTTGATGTCATTAAACATACTGAAAACTCATAACTGTATTTTTAGTATTCATAAAAAATTCAAGTATTTTTGAAAAATCCTAAAAATTCCCCCTAACCATTTTTTTTACGTTTAGAATTAAAAAATGAAATCCATTTATTTAAAATAATTTTCTAATTATTTCTAATTTATTTTTTAAATAAAATAAAAATTTATTCCAGAAAACAACTTTAAATCTATAACTCATTTTATAACACCTTGAGATATTAATCCAGGTCCCATAAAATTATATTATAGCCATAAGAAAGTAAAGTGACAATTTATGAGTACATTTTTTATGAAAATATATTTCCATTTTAAATTATTAAATTAATCATAAAATTTTAATTAAAATATTTACGACACACAAAATTACCAATACTTATACTATGATCATATTTTTCAGTTATAAGATGTATAAATGGTATTTATACAATCATGGGAGGTGTGTCCCTAGGAGGTAACACCGTGAGTTTACAAATGTTGGGATGCCCATTTATGGGGACCCAAATTTTTGGATCAAAACACTCATTGTGGTGTACCTGAGGGGTGTTTACCTTAGAGGGAATATGTCACACCTGAAAGGTTTACCAATGTCAAGAAACACATTCAGGTAGACCCGAAAGGTTGATCAAAACTCCCCTTGATGTGAATTAGGTATGGATGGATCAGAAATCCACATGGAGGTGGAACTAGGAGGTTTGTCCCTAGGAGGGAACATCAAGAGTTTACCATTATCGGGACGCACCTTGAGGCTAACCCGAGGTTGTGGATAAAAACACCCCTTGAGGTGGATCCCGGAGGTGTCTTCTTAGGATAGAACACCATGAGTTTAACAATGTTGGGACACCCCTTGAGGTGGACCCAGAGGTTTGGATCATAACACCCCTTGAGGTGGATCTGGGATGTGTGTCCTTATGAGGGAATATGTCACACCTGAAAGGTTTACCCAATATAGGCGAGCACATTAAGGTGGGACTATAAGGTTAATTATAATTCCCCTGGAAAATGATCTGAGATGGACGGATTAGAATTCCCCATAGAGGTGGACTTGGGAGGTGTGTACCTAAGAGGGAACATCGTGAGTTTACCATTGTCGATACGCCCTATGAGGTGGACCCAGAGTTGTAGATTAGAACACCCATTAAGGTGGATCTGGGAGGTGTGTCCCTATGATGGAACACCACGATTTTACCATTATTAGGATGCCCATTGTGGCAGACCCAGAGTTGTGGATTAGAACACCCATTGAGATGGATCTGGGAGGTGTGTCCCTAGGAGGGGAGATTTCACACCTGAAAGGTTTTCCAATTTTAATACTCCCCTTGAGGTAGAACCAAAAGATTGATTAGAATACCCCTTGAGGTGGATTAGGGATGCATGGATTAGAATTCCCTGTGGAGGTAGAAATGGGAGGTGTGTCCCAAGGAGGGAACACCGTTAGTTTAAAATTTTCAGGACACCCCTTAAGGAAGACCTAGATTTGTGGATCATAACACCCCTTGAGGTGGATTCAGGAGGTGTGTACCTAGGAGGGAATACTGTGAGTTTACCATTGGTGGGATTAAACCTCAAGTAGGTGTCCTACATACCCTATTTAGAAGATAGGTATCAAAACCAACATAGTTTGATGCTGTAATTTAAGGTCATGGGAAAAGACTGATCCGTGAAGTTTAACGTCATTGGATAAGGATAATCATGCCATGAAAGGAGAATCGATGAGTAATGATGTCAGGATTATGCATAGAAGCTTCCCTTCAGAAGAGTAGTGTTCTTGGTTGGACTGGTGTGGTGATTACGCATTGAGTTTATTGTGCACTACTAGGATCAGCAAGGACATGGTTAGGTATTTGGAATGGAATATTCCCATGTGCTTATAGTAATAACATGGATGTGGTTGGGGCTTATGCATGGAAGTAGAAAATTCTATCTTCCTCATGTTAGGTCATGAATTCATCCCATGTATATTACATGGGGTAGGGTTAAATTTTAATATCATGTAAAAAGGATGAGGTATGTGGGTCGTATTCATAGAAGCTTCCCATTTAGGCTTCCTCATGTCAGGTCATGGGGGAATCCCATATCCATTTTATGAGGTAGGATTACAGTTTAACATCACATGAAAGGATAAGGTATGTGAGGATTATTCATTGAGCTACCCATTCTGTCTTCTTCATGTGGGGTCATGAGGGAATCTCAACTTGTTGATGGGTCGAAGGATGTGATTGGGGCTTATACCTGATAAGGTGTCCCATAGTGGTTAGTTCATGGTCGTCTCATGATCATTACATGAGGAATCTAAATATTGACGTATAAGTAATCTCATGTCTGTCATAGGAGGCATCATTTTATTGAATGATATGGTACGATACATTTTAATGTCACATAGTGTGGACTATGGAATTTCTTCTCATGATTATGGAATGAGGAATTCTTAATGTAAAGGAATTTTATTCTTTAATGATAGGGTATTTTATAGTTTAAATTCATATAGTCAGGATTATGTAATTTCTTCTCATGATCATCGCATGAGAAATATTGTGCTTTATGTAAAGGAATTATATTCTTGAATGATAGATCATGATATAATTTAAAGTCATGTAGTGAGGACTATTGAATGTATTCTCATGATCGTGGCATGAGGTATCTTATGCTTGACATAAAGGCATCCTATTTTTTGATGATAATTTATTCTATAGTTTAAATTCATGTAGTGAGGACTACTAGGTGGATGATGCCTAGAAATTGCTAGTGTGGGACTTACATGAGAGCAGCCCTTCTGATTCGACCTGGCATGGAAGTTAGGTGATGGGGTTTGAGGAGTTTCTTAAGGAATGGTTCGACTCAAGGTACTCAAGGGAGCCAAGATGAGAATCTCAACTCATGATATGGTAAAGGAACCAAGAAGAGTAGGTCAAATCAAGGAATTTTTAGGAGTGTAGAGGAGTATCTCGAATCATGGTATTCTAGGGGTGGATGTTGGGGGCGTATAAAGGTGCAACTCAAAATGTTGTTTGTTTGACCCAAAAAGGTCACGGTGTGACTCACCATTTTTTATGGGGGTTAGTGATGGTAGCAAAGGGAATAGGTCGAATGTATGTGACAATATCTTGGAACTGATCTCGAGCAGGGGTGTAAGGGTGCAGCCCCCACAGTATGGACTAGCAGTCATAGAGGTAGGAGCTTCGTGAAGGATGGGGCTTCGCGAATCTTAGGGTCTCATGAAGGTTGGGGATTCACATATCTCAAGGTATCATGATGTATCAGGATTCATGGAGCTCAAGGATTTGCGAATGTGCTTTACTTTCTCTAAGAAAAATGAGGTCTCCAAATGGGTGTGAAAAACACTACTTCAAAAAGCATTAGAGCTTTAAGAAAATTGAAGATTCACAAGCCGCACTCATTTATAAAGGATTTACCCATAGATAAATGAGGTATACATATTCGTGAAGCTCATTGGAGCTTCATGAATTGAGGGTGAACTATCATATCTCAGTGTCTCTTCCTCCTCTTAATGAGGCCATGAGGGGGTATTTATAGGGTGTGTGTTTAGAAAATAATAGATTCATTTACAAAGCTATATGAGATTTGCAAATGGGCGCAACTCCATGAGTCTGAATGTCATGATCGTGGAGATTTATCATCAAACCTTCATGCACTCAT
Source organism: Viscum album (assembly GCA_963277665.1). NCBI lineage: Eukaryota > Viridiplantae > Streptophyta > Magnoliopsida > Santalales > Viscaceae > Viscum > Viscum album. The sequence continues at coordinate 132,560,280 of OY728163.1, forward strand.
GATGGGAGATCTGCAAATGAGACATCTATGAACCAGACCTATACTAATGGTAATTCTCAAAGTGAACTCTGTGAATAGGACCTCCGTGAATAGACCTTCTCAGACCGACCTTCAAGAACAGACCTCCATGGAAAGTTTTCAGAATCCTGACTTGAAAAGGCCATAACTTCTAATTTGTAACTCCATTCAGGATCTATGACTAGTCAAATCAAATCCCTAAAAATGATTTATGATTTTGGATCAAATTCCTTAAATGTTGGTCCACTATAGGACTCATTTTTATGGTTCCAACAGTCACCAATACTATCCTATTTACTTAATCAATGTAAATCATCTATTTATCACAACTAAAAATTATCACATTACACTAAATAAAATTTATTGGTTAAAGGTACCTTTTAGTATATGTTATTAATTCCTTAATGAGAATATACTATGTAAAAATCCTTTGATGACTTATGATTCTTATATCTAAAATATCATTACCACATAATTATCAAATCTCAAAACATAAACAATTCAATAATTACACTTAAATGATTAGAATAGAATATGTTCTTCCTTGGATTAGGATTTAACTCTTGGATTAGGTCATTGGCTTGGATAATTTCCATATTTACCATACACAATATATTGAACTATAAATGGTACATTGTGATGAAATTCATATCCCTATATTGTACTCTTTATTTTTCCTCGACAATCCATTGACATATGTCCTTATTTTCTACACATAAAACATTTTCCCATTCATTTGATACATTATATGGGGTGTATATTTCCAAATTTACAACATGAAGGAAAATTAGACTTATTTCCTCCATAGTCTCCACCACTTGTGCTCTTAGAAAACTCTATTAATCTATTCTTTTGTGAGTATAAGAGTTGGTTAATGTGTAGATTGTTAATCATATACCATTATAAATAATTATTCATAATCAAAGTATCTTTAAATACATTCATCATCCAATTTTTTTCTAATTATCATCATATTTTCTATCACATTTTGGCATCCCATATTTTTATTACAAAACTTTTCATTACATTTTACAAATAGAGGATCTTTAAAGTCTAGTGTCTTGGAAATAAGGTACATAATACCTGAAATAATATAAAATTATTTTAATCCACTTTAAAGGATCATTTAAATTTTCATCATAAGTAAAATTATTGCATCTCATAACCTGGGGTACATACATCAAATGAAATGGTGAGCTTAAGACCCAATAAGTGAAAACAAGGAAAATAATTTACAAGTAATCTTGAGTGAATACAATAAGAACTTAAGGAAATATCATAAAGGAATGAGAAAGAGGAATATAATGAAAAAATAACATGAATAATATCTTTAAAATTTTTCTATAACATTTAATTTAGACATTCATAAGCATATCACCAAGGTCCATCTCCAATGGGTCATAATAATTACCAAGGTTGTTCACCAAGGTATTGTAAAACTTGTCATCTCTAGAGATTAATTTCTTTACCTAATTAATTGAAGCACTATCAGGGAGAAACATTAATATATATTTGTTTTCATTTGATCCACATATATCATAATCAAACATTTCATAAATAACCCATATAGAATAAAACAAATGGGTTTCATATCAAAATCATGGCGTTTTAAAAGTGATTAAAAATAAGTTCCTTTTATCAATTTAATCCTATGAAAAAGGAAGGTGGGTTTCATGTATGTTAATACCATAATTAAAATATATAATTTTAAAATCCATGTGAATAACCCAAGATAAGATAGAGGTTTTGGTATTTACAAAAGAAAACAAAATAATTTCTTGATAAAAAGAGAGAAATTTCGAGATGAAAATATGGCAGCATAACGGGTATGAAATACAGATTTAGAAAACATTAAAAAGAAAGAGGGAAAGGGTATAACATTCATAAAAGACTCATAATACAGTATAAGGATATAAAAAATGTAAATAATAACATGATATGGAAATTTTAAGACATAAAACATAAAAAGAGAACATGATTGGAAAAGAGAAGTTGACATTTCCCTTACCTTAAAGAGTAACTTATAAAACTATAATATCAGGACCTTGAGGATTTGATTACACCTTTAGAGGAATACTTGTGTGGTAATACTATAATATCTTCTATGTGTGATTTTTTAATGAATATAAATGAAGTAATGGCTTGGTATTTATAATAAAAGAGAGGGAGTTTTTTATTAATTTCTGAGGACACCTCATCGGTGGTATTTGAAAAACCATAGGCTTTCCCTTGGTATTTGACCATGTTTTTGGACACCTGGGACACCTAATATTATAATTTAATCCACATGAGTCTAAAATAATTTTAAATTACAAATTACATCATTATGATGTTATAAAACACACCTAAAACTGAAAAATTGTATTTTTACTATTCACTGAAAATAAAAAACTTTTTAAAAAATATCATAAATTCACCCCAACCTAATATCAATGTTCTGAATTCAAATATGAAATGAATTTTATGAAAATAATTTTCTAAATATGAGAATTTTAATTTTTAAGTAAAATTACTATTTACCTGAAAAATACAAACACTTAACTAATAATTTCTAAAACAATTATTTACTTATACTATTATATCACATTACCATTCAAGATGACTAAATTATATTTATACTTAAGTGATTTTACAATTCCATTGGTCATATAACTATTTATAAAGGTAATATTACTATTCATAAGTTACTATTCACAAAAAATTAAGTTGAACTTATCAGACTCTAAATTTATTACAGATCACAACAATGTATGTCCATTTTTTAAAAATCATTTCATAGTATCAATTATTTAAAGTATAAAAAAATATTTTAAAATACTATTTTTTCAATATTCATCAATAATATGAATCTTCTTAGAAAAAAACTAAAAATTAATCCTAGATTAATTTTGACATTTGAAATTCAAAAATGATGTTTATTTTACCATAATAACAATTTTATTTATAAAAATGGATTACACAAAGTAACTAATTCCATGTTATATAACCCCTTATAACACCCATAGAGGACCTAAGAGTAAGGTTTGAAATGGTGATAGAATATTGGGGTGGCTCAGACATCATTGCCCAAGTGGTGATTTCTATCAAATTTAACTTTTCTCATAGGAAATTTTGTTCAAGATTAACGTGTTGAAGCTCAGCTTGGTCTTGGTCTAGAGAAAAGACCAGTGAAACTAAATCCTTATCAAGCTCTGACAAATGGTATTGGTACAGCCCGAGTCTACTGGATGAGATCATCAACTCTTCTTTCTGTATCAATTATCCATTATCATTTTTGTTTATAAACAATAATTATAACATTATAAATTATTATTATTTCCAATGGTCATATTAACTAATGTTAATATAATGGTCAAAACATGATGGTTAAATTTCATTTTTAATTATATATTTTTATTGATTATGACATATTAAGAGATAAATTTTCAGAAAACAAAATATCATTCAAAATTTTAGGCCATTACATTATTCTCCCTTAAGAAATTTCATCCCCAAATTTTCAACTCGTACCCTCATAAGAGAAAAGAGGCACTTATGTATCATAGTATCCTCATGTTTCCACGTGGATTATTCATATTTTTGGTTCCTCCACAATAATTTAACAAGGTGGGTAGTCTTGTTATGTAGAACCTTGTCTCTATGATCCAAGATCTCCACCGGCTACTCCTCATAAGACAGGTTGTGTTCTAGTTGTACCAACTCCGGATTCAGTACATGTGAAGGGTCAAGTATGTACTTCCTCAAGAGAGATGTAGAAAACATCATGAACTTATGTGAGATTTGGAGGAATTTCAAATCAATATGCCACTTATCCTACGTGATCAAGGATTTCACAGGGGCTAATGTACCTAGGGCTGAGCTTCCCTTTTTTCCCAAACCTCATGAATCTCTTCCATGGTGAAATTTGAAGAAATCATTTTTCACCAACCTCAAACTCCAAGTACCTTTGACGGTTGTTAGCATGAATCTTCTGTTAAATTTGAGCAGCCTTTATGTGTTGTTGGATGGCATAAACCTTTTCTATCATCTCTTGCATATGATCAGGCCCAAGAAGCTTTCTCTCACCAAATTCTTCCCAAAAATAATGAGTTATACACCACTTTCCTTATAGATCTTCATAGGGTACCATTTGAATTATTTAATGGAAGCTGTTGTTGTAAGATAACTCAAATAATGGGAGATGTTGATCCCATACACCTTTAAATTCCATTTAGCATGTTCTTAGCATGTCCTCGACTGTCCGAATAGTCCTTTCAGATTTTCCATTAGTTTGGGGATGATAGGCCATAAAAAATTCAATTCGGTACCTAGATCATGTTGAATACTTCTCTAAAAGTTTGATGTTAACATTGGGTCATGACCAGATATGATGGATAGTGGTACCCCATGCATTCTTACCACTTCCCTCATGTAAATCCTGGAAAATTGTTTAAGAGATAAATCTTCCTGAATAGAGATAGAATGGTTAGTCTTGGTGAGACAAGCCACTATAACCCATATCACATTATTTTCTTTGGATGTTTTTGGGAGACCAATGAAAAATTCCATAGTGATATTATCCCACTTCTATGCTAGTATAGGTAGTGGTTATAATACCCATTTAGGAAGTTTTCTCTCTACTTTCACTTACTAACACACCAAGCACCTTGTAGTGTATTTATAAATCTCCCCTTTCATTTTATCCCACCAATAATGATAAAAAAGGTCCCTATATAGTTTTTTGCTTCCCAGATGTGTAGATAATGTAGAGATATGAGATTCATCCATCTACTCCTTTGTTTTCAGAATAGATGGAACACATAGCCTTTTATGAAAATTCAGTACACCTTCTTGATCAATATTGAACTCAAGAAACATCCTATCCTTCATATACTCAAAATTATTCTGTACCAAGGGATCTTATTTATGAGATTTCTTGATCTTATCGGGTAATTATAGTTGAGAAATCATTTGGGATAGGTTTGATGATGTCCCTTCCCTTACAATTACCATATAAAATTTTACTAAGTCGTTGATCAAGGGATCTCCTTGAATCCTCATCATTGCTATAATAATAGGGTCTTTCCTACCTAATGCATCAGTGAAACTGTTTTCTCTACCAGGGTGATAATGAATTGAACAATAATAGTATTTAAGAAGTTATAACCATCTCCTATGTCTCATGTTCAATTCCTTTTGCGTGAAAAATATACATCAAAATTTGATGGTTTGTGTATAGATCATCCTTATCCCCCAAAAGATAGTTTCTCCATATCTTCAAAGAAAAAAAAACTACAACCAACTCAAGATCACTCATAGAATAGTTCTACTCATGAGGCTTCAAGTTTCTAGATGCATAAGCAATGATTTTTTCATTTTTCATGAGGGCGCACCTAAGACCTTTTATAGATACATCACTAAAAATAAAAAAAAATACTTCTTCAATTGAGGGAAGTGTTAACATGGGTGAATTAAACAATCTATTCTTCATCTCTTGGAAACTTTCCTCACACTCCTTTTTCTAGATGAAATTGACCCCTTCTTTAGTTAACTTGGTTAGTGGATTGGAAATTCATTAATTTTTTTTTCCACAAACCTCATATAATATCCTACTAAAACAAATAAACTATGAATATAAGTTACTATTATAGGATAAAGACACTCCTCTAAAACCTTTTTATTTATAGGGTCAACTGATATTACTTCATTGGTAACAATACGTCCCAAGAAAGATTTTTTTGTAACCAAAATTCACATTTTCTGAACTTTCCAAAAAACCAATCCTTCCATAGATTTTGCAAAATAAACCTTATATGATCCTCATGCTCCTCATGAAATTTGGAATATATTATAATATCATCAATAAAAACTACCATAAAGTTATCAAGGTAGTCTTTAAATACTCTATTCATCAAATACATAAAAATAGAAAGTGCATTAGTCAAGCCAAAGGGAATAAAAAGGATCATAAAACCCATATCTTGATTGGAAGGCCGTTTTTAAAATATCTTCTTTCTTCACCCTCAATTAACGATAACCAGATCAATGATCAACCTTGAAGAAGAATTGAGCCCCACGAAGCTAGACAAATAAGTCATCAATTATTAAAAGAGGGTTTCTTTTCTTCACTGTGATCTTGTTCAGTTATCTATAATCAACACATAGCTGCATTGATCCATCCTTATTATTCTTCACAAATTGAATAGGTTCTACCTAAGGAGACACACTCGGTTGGATAATCCCCTTCTCCAAAAGATCTTGGAGTTTTTTCTTTAATTCCTCCATCTCCATATTCACCATTATATACGGGGTTTTTGATATCCAATGAGATCCAGGTATGAGTTCAATGGATAAATCTACCTCTATTTCTAGGGGAGGTCTAAGAAACTACATAGTAAATACATCAATGTATTATATATGGGTTTTTTGATATCAGATGAGATCCAGGTACGAGTTCAATGGATAACTCTACCTCTCTTTCTGGGGGAGGTCTACGAAACTCCTTAATAAATACATCAATGTATTATTGAAATATGGAGACATTATCTATTCATATACTGTTATTTCTTTCTTCATATTCACTGATCAACTCCATAAATAAATCTATGGGTGGTGCGTCTAGAAAAAAATCAGGTTGAGATATCTCTCCTTTAAAGATATATGTAGGTTGTTCATTCAAGAATACTGATATTTCCTTTCTTCTACATTTGATCTTAGAATAATACTTTGAGAGCTAGTTTATCCCTAGTATAATGTAGAATTCCATCATGGGAATGACTACTAGATTTTAGATAATATTATGCTCACTAAAGTACATACTAGAGTTTATAAACACTGATGATTCTTGGATAATCCCACCACGAGTCTTGATTGATAACACTACTTTTAGAAATTTAGGGGTTGATTCTAAATTCTTTGAAAAATTGGAGGAAATAAAGGAACACATAGAACCAGAATCAAACAAATTACTTTCTAGCTTTGAGGGAACAACAAGAGTACATGCCACCACAAAGTTTGTAGCTTCAACTTTAGTTATCATGATAGCAAAATCACAACCTTTCTCCCTTGGCCTATGCTAAGGCTGATGGTGATTCCCCTCCACTACCCTTAGATTTGGACAGTGATTGGAAAAGTGCCCAAGCTAACTACACTTGAATCATTGGAATTCATGCAAGGCCTGTTAATATCCCCCTTATATTTAGTGTTGGTAAGTTTAGGCTTCACCTCACTATGAAAATTTCATCAAAATGGCCATCTCTTGCACAATTTTAGTACTTCCTTATCCCAAGCATACAGTTCCCTGAATTCTTCTTCCCGCATTTATTACATGTGGTAAGTTTCAATTTTTTCCCTTATTCCCTGATAAATGATCCTCCCCAAGATTGTATCCATTTATCTATTATTTTCATTGTATTTATATGACAATTACGTCTCACAGAACTCCAGTTCGACTTTCATAGCACCCTGCACGATCTCCTCATAGCTATCATAGTCTCAGTAGGTTATATTATTTTATATATGAGGTCTTAGTCTACCAAATAATCTATAAAACTCTACATTAGGATCCATGAAAAAGCTTGAGGTGTAATAGGAAATTCTTGTGAAGTTTATCTCATATATTCCCACATATTCATTCTCCTTCTTCTTTAGCTTGATAATTTCCTTCTCCATTTTTGTTCTTGTCGAACAAGGGAAATACTTATTAAAGAATATTCCCCTAAACTCTACCCACTCTAAAGATTCAATATACCCTCTTGTACTAAAGTTTTTAATCATTTCCCACCACTAATTAGCTTCTCCCTATAAATGGTAAATAGGAAGGGTGACTTTCTCTTGTTCTAAACAACAGAGTATAGAAAATATATTTTCTATAGAGCTTATACACTATTCTATAATCAATGGGTCGGTAGATCCACTAAACCTTGGTGGTATTTGACGCATAAAGAACTTAACAGGAAGTTTTTTCCTTTATGTTGAAATCTATATGTTAGCTTGATTCAAGTTATTTACCATAACTTGAGTCAGTTGATTCATCATTCTCATGAAAGTTTCCATTCTAGCTTCCATCAGAGGGTTGTTAGAGCATGGTCCATTGCGGTCACCATTTGTCGGGTTCCTCCTATTTCCTACCATTTTCAAAAATAAAAAAATCTTAGTGAGAAAATTATTTCATTTAATAATATTATAATTCTAAAGAAATTTTATGTATTAAAACTTCATTCTTAAATATGTTATTCTTTAACAACAATTAGGGTTTTCTATAAATCCGTCATAATGATTTATAAAAATATTGTGATTAACCAAACATACCCCCAAGGAGTGTCAAAATAGGAGTGTATCATGGGTCGTTGTTGTGATCCAATTCCCATTTGATTCTATCTCAAAGCATTGTTTTCAGGTTTTAACCCTAGATACATCTGTGACAGATCTATATCCACTTGTTTGTATCCAGACAAGGATTTTTTTGTTTAGAAACCACTTACATAATATTTCACCAAAATACGAGGAAGTTTTTCTATATTTAAACTTTTCTATAGGGTTATTCATAAATATTTCATATCCCAACTTCCCAAAATAACTAAACTATCCTTTTATACCAACTATGTCATCCCACCTTCTTTTTATAAAACTTTTCATTAAATTTTACAAATATAGGATATTTAAAGTCTAGTGTCTTGGAAAGAAGGTAAATAATACATGAAATAATATAACATTATTTTAATACACTTGAAAGGGTTATTGAAAATTTCATCCTAAGTACAATTACTGTATCTCATAACATGGGTAACATACATCAAAGGAAAGGGTGAGCTTAAGGCTCGGTAAGGGAAATAGGGAAAATAGTTTACAAGTGAGCTTGAGTGAATACAATAAGAACTTGAGGAAATATCATAAAGGAATGAGAAATAGGCATATAATGGCAATAATAACTTTAATAATATCTTTAAAATGTGTCTAAAACATTTAATTTATACATTCATAAGCATATCACTAAGGTCCATCCCCAAGGTGTCATAAAATTTACCAAGGTTATTCACCAAGGTATCGTAAAACTTATCATATCTAGAGATTAATTTCATTACCCAATATATTTGAGTGATATGAGGGAACACACTTAATATGTATTTATTTTCATGTGATCCATATATATCATAATCAAACATTTCATAAACAACCTATATAGAATAAAAGAAATGGGTTTCATATCAAAATCATGTTGTTTTAAAAAGTTCTTAAAAACAAGTTTCTTTTGTCAATTTAATCCCACAAAAAATAAAGGTGTGTTTCTTGTATGTTAATACTAGAATTAAAATATATAATTTGTAATCCATGTGAATACCCCTATATAAGATAGAGGTTTGGCTATTCAAAAAATAAAATAAAAGTATTTCTTGACAAAAAAGAGAAATTTTGAGATGAAAATCCAAAAGCATAATGGGTATGAAACACAGATTTAGAAAACATTAAAAAGATATGAGGAAAGGGTATACCATTTAGAAAAGACTCATAATATTGTATAATAATATAAAAAATGGATATAAGAACATGATATGGAAATGTTAAGACATAAAACATAAAAAGAGAACATGACTGGAAAAGTGAAGTTGAGATTTCCCTTACCTTGAAGAGTAACTTCTAAAACTCTAATATCGGGACCTTGAGTGCTTGAATACACCATGGGAGGACTTCTTGAAAGTTTATAATATCATATATTCTATGTGTATGATTTTTTAATTAATGGAAATTACATAATGACTTGGTATTTATAGTAAAATTGAGGGATTTTTTTATTAATTTCATAGGACACCTCATTGGTGGTATTTGGAAAACCATGGGCTTTCCCATGGTATTTGACCATGTTTTGGCCACTTGGGAAACCTCATATAATATTTTAATCCCCATGATCCTACCAGAATTTTAAATTACATATTACATCATTACGATATCATAAAACACACCAAAAACTCAAAAACTGTATTTTTACTATTCACCAAAAAACAAAACATTTTATAAAAATCTACTAAATTCATCATGAATTAATATTTATGTTTTGAATTAAAAAATGAACTCCATTTTATGAAAATAATTTTCTAAATATGAAAAAATTAATTTTTAAGTAAAATCACTATTTACTCAAAAAATACTAACACTTAACTAATAATTTCTAAAATAGTTATTTACTTATACTACTATATCACATTACCATTAAAGATTCCTAAATTATATTTATACTTCCTTAACTGAGGTTACTATTCCATTATTCATATTACTATTCATAAGGGTAATATTATTTTTCATAAGTTAATATTAAAAAAAAAATAAGTTGATCTTATCAGACTCTAAATTTCTTACTGATCACAACCATGTATGTTCATTTTTTGAAATTTATTTCACAGTATCAATTATTTAAAGTATAAAAAATATTTTAAAATACTCTATTTTTAATATTCATCAATAATATGAAACTTCTTAGAAAAAAAACTAAAAATTCATCCTAGAATAATTTTGACATTTGAAATTCAAAAATGATGTTTATTTTACCATAATAAAATTTTTATTTATACAAATGGATTACACAAAGTAATTAAGGCCTCATTACATAACCCCTTATAACACCCACACACGACCTAAGATTAAGGTTTGAAATGGTGATAAAATCTTGGGGTGACTCAGAAAACATTTCCTGAGTGGTGATTTCTATCAACTTAAACTTCTCCAATAAGTGATTTCGTTCAAGATTAACATGTTGAATATCGGCTTGGGCTTGGTCTAGAGAAAAGCCTAGTGACGCTAACTCCTTCCCAAGCTCTGATAAATGGTCTTTGTAGGGCCTAATTCTACTGGATGAGATCATCAAATCTTCTTTATGCATTAATTTTCCATTATTATTTCTATTTATAAATAATAATTACAATGTTAAAAATTGTTATTGTTTCCAATGGTCATATTAACCAACATTCATATAAAGGTAAAAACCTGGTGGTCACATTTAACTTATACTTATATATTTGTATTTATTATGACATAGCAAGACATAAATTTTCAAGAAACTAAATATTATTCAAAAGTTCGGGTCGTTATAACATTCAGTGTTAATATGATTCTGCCTGGTTCCATCCATTGACTAAAACCAAAAAGCATGGTATGAAAACAATAATCATTATGAGAAACCACATAATAATGAATTTAATTTATATGATGTCTAAATCATGACACCTTATTTTCAATCTAAGACACCTTAGGTTTAACCTATATCATTCATGGTCATTGAAGGTACACCTGTCATGGGGTATGGAAAAAAGAAAATTTCCCAATATTTTTCTTAAGTGGTTGACCAGGGTCAACTCACTTGAGGAGCTTCTTAGTTTGTTTACTTACTTGATATAATTTACCTAAACTACTTATTTTTTGTAGTTTTATTTATTCAAGGAATGAAATGTAATATAAATTACATAATAAAGTGAAAAATTAAACTAACATGCAATGATATAATGTGATTAACAATGAAAGAACTTGGCCTTTGTGGTTTGGTTTATGGGTTTCATCATTCTTCTTATTTGTGTTTAAATTTAGCTTGATAGCTTAATTATGAAATATAACTTTTAATCTTCTATACATTTATTTATTGATTTTTAAATCTTGAATGCCTATATAAAACTAAATTCCACCTCATCATATAATCAAGGTTTATGGTACACCTCAATCAAAAATGAGATGCCTTCCAAAAGCTAAATCCATAGTATGTTCTTCCATCTAATAAAAGGATATAATTCATCACATAAAGAGATTATATTTAGTATAATGGATGTATTTTTTTAAATAATATAAGTGAGTTTGAGTTTAGTGTCATGGTGGGAAATCTCCACACTCTTCCACTTAACTCTTGTTCATAACAAACATAAATAAAACACATTAATTAAAGAGAATACCAAATGGAAACACCACTTACCTCTTCTATAACAAGTCTTAGGTTATCCCCTCATTTTTTAGGGTAAGAGGTCACTATAGTGGACAAAAATAAGAGAATAAAAAAATAAAATAAAAATAATAGAAGGGAGATAGAGAATAATAAAATAATAAAACATATAAAAAATAAAAAAAATATATAAGAAGGCGAGAGAGAGAGAGATATGGAAGAATAATGATAAAATAAAAATAGAAAATATAATAATAAGAGAATAAGAAAAAATAAACACATGAAAAACTAAATTAAAATAATAAAGTGAGATAAGCATGAAAATAAAATAAAAGAGAATAATAAAGAAATAAAAATAAAAATACCGAGTGTTAACTGAATAAGAAGAAGAAGAAAAGAAGAATGGAATTTGGGTGGAAGGAACACTTGGTTAAATCCATGAATTCATTCTATTTGTAAAATAAATTAAATGTAAACTAAAACAAAACAAAATAAATAAGAAATAAAACCAAATAAAGAAAAGAAGAAATAGTGTCCTCATTGTCCTCCTCCAGCAGAGGCCCCCCTTTGTGGGTGTGCATATTCCTAGTAGTGGGATACTCCTCCTTTATTTCTAGATGAGGAGTTCCTCAGATGTCCCTTGGTCATGGTTAATCTTCACAAATATTCAAACATGGAGCTTGTAGATATCATTTATTTTTTTTGAATATCTGAGTTTAAATATCTATAGAACTCTATATGTTTCAATTTTGTAGTGTAGGAAGCATAGTAGAGTGGCAGAGCTTCATAAATGCATGGGATGACAGGCAGGTGATGTGGAAACATCTGTGATTTGTTGGTGCTCAACACTGAATGAAGTTGTGAAACAGGTGTTGGAATGGAAGAAGAGGCAGTGGTGGTCGATCTCCTTCTTCATATGGCCTTCAAAGTGGTCGGATGAAGAATTCATGGTTGTTGAATGAGGGTTTGATAGTGATATTGGGTTGTGGAATTGGTTTTGAAGCTTGAATTTGATCTATTATAATGATTCCAGGGTATTTCTTAATGATTAAGGAAGTGGCTAGTGATCACGAAGATGAAGGTGGTGTGGTAGAGGATAACAGTTTCGTGGTTCGGGAAATTTTTGAGTGTGATGCCATAGAGTGGGGGTGGGATGACATCACTTTGGAATGTGATTAAAAAAACAGAGGCAAGAATATCCTACATCAAAAGTGGGGATTGTTTCTATGAGCATTGAAATTTAAATGATCCACATACCTAGCTTAAAATTCTACTTTGTGGATGGGATCTCGGTTTCCACATGCACACACACAGTGTAACGAACCCGGTAGGCCTAAAGCCCAACCAAACTCGGCCACGCCTGAGCCCATCCCTATGATAGATAGAAGACCCCCACCCTCTGGCATATAATAGGCCCCCACCTCAGACTGGACCAGATAACACGTGGCAGGAACTATCCCCTGCCGGGCGAGGATTTAATTCACCTCCCTGGCAACTCGAACCGACGACCAGAGGCTTAACAGCCAACTGGGAGCGTTAACGAGTACCACTGGGCCAATGTCTCAATGGTACTCGTTAAATCTATCATTTGGTTGTTAAGCCTGTGGTCTCCAGTTCGAGTTGCGAGGGAGGAAAATTAAAATTCTCGTCGGGTAGGGAACAGTTCCTGTCACGTGCTATCTCGGCCAGTCTGAGGTGGGGGCCTATTATCTGTCTGAGCGTGGGGGTCTTCTATCTGCTAGAGGGCTAGGCTCGGGCGTGACCAAGTTTGGTTGGGCTTTAGGCCTTTCGGGTTCGTTACACACAGGTTTTCATGGTCCATGTGGGCTTTGGCCCAACTTACACGTGTGGTAAACCACGGGCTCACACTCCACATGGGCCTCATGCCCCCACGTGGTCTCATACCCTGTCAGCTTGCACTATCCCTATTATGTTATAAAATTTGTTGTTTGGGCCTTCTCCGGTTTGGCTAAGTGGCTACTATCCATGGTTGAGGGCTGGACAACCTTGGATTATTATTTAAACTCCGGAAAAAAAATTTATACGCTTATAAAAATTCAAATTACTAACAAAAAATTCATAACTAAAATTAAAATAAAAAAATTAAAATTATTATATTAAGATATACCAACTTTAATTATTTATTTTCAAATAATCACTTTTTAATAAAACATTTAATTACATGATCATTTTCATTGAAAAATAATGAAAATCATTAGAATGTGTTTTTAAAAAATTTCATGAAATATGAGTGTGTTAGCCATCATCTATTCAAATCATTCATAATGGTTTGTAAATAAAATGTGAAATAACCCAATCATATCTTCTAGGAGTATCAAATAAGGTGCACAATTAGTACACACTCACCGTACACCAAAATAATGGTTGAGATATTCTCATCCAACTCCTTTTGGGGTTATTAACACTAGATGAATATTTTCTAAAGCCACATCCATTTTTGGTATCCAGAGTGAGATTTATTTCAAGGAAAACCACATAATATCTACCCTACCAAAATTTTATGATGTTATCCTATACATAAACTTATCTTTAAATCCATTCATAGGTTTATGTTCCCTAATCTATGTTTTCATAAATCTAGTTCCCAAAGTTTCTACTAAACATGCTCTAATGCCAACTGTAAAGACGCCAACCCTAGTATCTCAGAGTTGATGATTATTTTATTACATTGGTTCAGATAAAATCAATCACATAACAAGGAACCAAATAGTTTATTATTATTGTTAAACTAGATACATGCATGATTTCCATACTACATTGGAGAAATAAAAATATACCATAATAATTATTCTTGCATTCTTGATATATTTCACAATATCTTTCTTTATATACTGGTGAAAGGAAAACAAATAAAGGGTAATCTCAAATGCTCAGTAATGGTTATGTAAAATGGAATCTATTATGAGTAAATATGGTATAATAAATATGAAAATTTATATAACTGAAAACACATTCCATTTAATCAATAACTTAAGCATGAAGAATAATATGATTGGAATAAATAATTATCAAATAATGCAATATAAATAATCACATGAACTTAAAACTTATCCATGGATATAATAACTATTCAAATAATCACATGGATATCAATAAATGATTTCATAATTATTGAAATCATAATTTTTGACATCTTAAAATTACAATTGAGGCTTCGTTACAAGACATCATAAACACACCACCAAGGCCATGTGCCTAGACATATTACATAAATGTGTAAGTCCTCAACCAATTAACCAAAATATTTTGTCTCATGAGACATCGATGCATCAAGGGGACATATAATTCTTAACCCCATTAATCACATAATAATTCCAATGCTTTAATCATATGAATAACAATACAACTTAATCAAAAATCCTTAATAATAAAAACTATCTGTATAGAAAGAACTGGTATATGGAATGTCAACACTTTATCATTCAAACTAATCATAAATATCTAGATAAATAATTAATATATTATTATTAAAACATATTCCAAGTGGATCATAAGTAAAATAAAGGGTTGTTATCATTGAGGAATATATATACCAAAAAAACATAAAAAATATTATTGAGAAAAATAACCTTTTTTATTAGAATTTCACTTTTAAAAACTAAAAATTTCTAAAATATTAGGGAAATAATTTATTTGAAAATAATTAAGGAAAATTTTAAATCATTTGGTGGTCATGGGGGGGGGGGTAAATTACGGTCAGACCAATACATTAAAATAAATATTACTTTCATAATTTTGGTAAAAAGTCAAAATACCTCATTCATAATTTACAAGAAGATTCCTTTCAAACCATTTTTTTAAAAAATATGACATGGTTAAAATTTTATTTAATAAATCATTTTTGAATAGCAAATACATTCTTTAAAATATTTTAAAGAAAATATAGACATGGAATAAAAAGATTCATGACCGGGTAGAAAAAAAAGTTGATCTTCCTTAAAAACATTATTTCGGTATATTGAGTAATTAAAGAGATAAAAATAAAATTAATACTTTTAATTTAAAAAAATAAATATAGGATAAGAAAATAGATTGGGTTTAAGATAGAAATGTTATATAATTCCCCTAGTATAGACTTAAACATAAACAATCCCGAATAATGATGAGAATGTGAAATAAACCTTTACCACTTTGGTAACTTTTTAATCATAACCCCCATGAAATAAATAAATTATGATAAGAATTTAAATACCAATAATATTAATTTAATCATGATATATCAAATCAAATGTGAAGTATATACAGCACATGAAAGAAACAAGTGGTGAATATGGAATATGTCTCATGGAAACAAAAGTGAGATGGGGAACACTTACAAATATCATATCATTTAAGTGAGAATTAATAAATGAAATGATTATGTATAAAAAATTTAAATCCACCTAAAACAAGTTTAAATACAACATAAAATAATCATAGGTCATTACAGAAATAATCTTGGAATAACATAGACAATAAATAATTACTATAATCCAATGAAACAATTGAGTTATAAAACCCCTTAACTCAGAACTAGATTCATTTATATGTTTTCAAACCTCATTTATAATAAATGTAGATTTATTATAACCTTTTATCACACATTTATTAATAATTATTCATTAAAATCACTTTTTTGGGTCATAACTATTTAATTTTTCATGTATGTTTTGGTTTGGTAGTTTTTGTCCTTATACTTTGATAATTGTTACATAATATCCATAATATTTATCATGATATAAATATCATAAATATTAATTATATACATATTTATAACAATCCATAAAAGGTATGGATAGGAAAATGAATTACACCATTCACATAGAGGGTAGACCGTACGTAAGCATGAATGTTGTTTTACCTTTTCGATGGATAGAATAAAAGAAAGGTAAATAATAATTAACCTTTATAGAATAATTATAATATGATATATATATATATATATATTCATTAAATATATCCTTATTACCACCCATTTAAAGGGTAAATAAAAAATATACCACATTTCTTTGTGAAGCTGGTAGTCTACACGTACGCATTAGAAACGTTATCATTTTTCAAAGGATTGAAAGGAAATAAGGTATATATGATATTATAATCCCAAAAAAAAAATTTATAAATATAATATATATTCATTACTTACATATTTATAACCATCCAATTAAAGTGGTGATGAAATACAAATCACACCATTATGCGGAGATGGTAAGACGTATGTATGCACGAGAGATGTTTTCATTTTTTATAAAATGAAAAAGAGATGTAAAATAGTTTTCCCATAATCATAATAATAACTAAATATATTTATGATAATTTAGTTGATATTTCTGTATGGTTATAAAAAATTTATAGGAAGTATAAGAAGAAATAAATTTGAAATATTCGGTAAATATAATTACCTCTTATTTGGTATACATCATTTAGATTTCTTATTAAGGACCCTTGTAATGGTATTTTAAGAATAACATAACCTATAAATAGTGTATAGGTAAATTTAGAAGAGAAATTTTCAGGTTTTGGTTGAGATATATGGCTCAAAGTGGTGTGAATAATTGAAAGAAAGGGGTTTCCTTTTATAAGTGAGGGAAAGGACACACTCGGAATTTTTAAAAAGATTAAAAAATAATTAATTAATTCTCAATAAAAATGAATCAAAATGTAAATATATCCAAATAAGAATATTAAATGTTGAAATATATTCAAAAAAATGAAATTTATATGGGTTTTGGTGTCATTTGAAACTATTTCTTTTGGTTGAATCCCTTGGTTAACCAATTTTAATCTTAACAATTGTAATGACTTTTTCAACATTAAAGGGTTATAATTTTACTTATAATATATAAATTGGATCATAAATGAACAATGGATAATATTTTATATCATTTATCCTCCAAATTTTCCTCTGTCAATATTTTTATGTTTTTTAAATAATTTAATAAAACATTTATCACAAATACTATTAATGTCATTTTAAGAACTATTCACATAATTTGACTTTGAAAAAAAATGAAAGAAGTGGAATTAAAATATAAATATTTAAAATATATATATTATGTTATTTTTATCTAAAAAATCATGGAACACAATAATTTACACAAATTTTATTACTTTTAATGTTTTAAAATAAATTTTTATTTTTATTTTTTTCATTAATTGAATAAATAATATATTGGCATTGAGTAAGAATTTAAGGTAATTATTTTAGAAACCCCAACCCCAGTAGCCCGAATTCAGTGGTCACTTTATTACATTGGCACTAGATACAATGTATCACATCCTGAAGTACTAAATAGTTTAGTAATCTTGATAAACTAGATACATATTTGAAATTCACATTACATTTTAAAACATAAAATACACAAAGAATTTTCTTTGAGATTTCCATTATTCCTCTTAGAGTATCCCTACATATAAATCAGAAAACACTTACTCGTATCCTAGGGAAAATAAAACATGAGAAAGGGGTGATATCAGATGCTCAGTAGGGTATGTATATAGTGGAATCTATGAAACAATGAGGCATAATCAATATGAAAAGGTAAATAACTAAAAAAATGTCATTTAATCAATATATTGAGCATAATATGGCAATTATAAATGATGATAAAATAATTCCATATAAATAATCACATGATATTGAAACTTAACCATGGATATTCTAACTAATCTAATAATCACATGGACTATCAAAGACTAAATTCCTAATTATATAATGAATAATATTTTACATCTTAAACATACTATCAAGGACTAATTACAAGACTCCGTACTATTAAGGCCTCATTCCATGACATCTTACACAAATGGGTAAATCCTTAACCAAATACCAAGGATAATTTGTCTCGTGAGCCTTACCGATGCATTAAGGGGATATATAATTCCGGCCCCCATCCATCACTTAATAAGTCCAATGAATTACTCATATGAAATTGGTGACACATAATCAACATAAACATTTTTATTGAAAAACTAATATACAAAATGTTAATACTTACACCAATCAAATAAACATAATCATAAACCATCCCTAACAATGAGGTGAATGATAATAAAATTGTACATCCTCAGTCAAATTGATCATAAAACATACAAATAAATAATAAGGATGATATTGATAAAACATATCCCCATTGGGTCATAAAAACAATAAATGATTGATGTTGTTGATGAATAAAAATACCATAAGAATGTCATTTAAAACATTTTTGAGGAAAATAACCTTTTCACTATGAGAATGTTTTTAAAACTAATAGTTCATAGAATATTTTGAAAATAATTTTCTATGAAAATAAACTTTTAAAACATGTAAAATAATATTTAAAACATCTAGTGTTCAATATGGCATAAAATTCCTTTCATGTCATACATGTTAAAATAAATATTCCTTTCACATTTTTGCTAAAAGCCAAACTGGACTTGTTTTGAAAATGACATGAATATTCCTTTTATTTTTTTTAAAATGGTTAAAATTTTATTTAATAAATAAAATTTTAAAAGGATAAAAATATTTTTTGATTTTTTTTAGAAAACAAGGATTTTGATGAAAAGGGATTTTTGACCGAATAGAGAAATAAAGTCATATTTTATTTAAAACATTTTCTCAGTCATTTTAAGTACCAAAGAGTGGGAAAATGGTACTATTAATTTAAAAATATCATGAATAAAAATAGGATAAGAAAATAGATTTATTTTAATATATAAATATCAATTAATTCCCCCAAGGTGTACTTAAACAAAAACATCCTTGAATAATGATTAGATTGTAAAATAAACCCTTTCCACTTTGGTAACTTTTAATTCATAAGACCCATGAAAGAAATATCATAAAATAAAACATTAAAAACCATTAATAGAAATAAATTAATGATATAACATATAAAAATGGGAATTATATATACCACAAAAATGAATAAGTGGTGAATATGGTGTATGTCTCACGGAAGTAAAAGTGAGATGAGAAACCCTTAACACTTGTATGAATTCCTTTATATGTTCTTGAACCTCCTGTATAATAAATACAAGTTTATTATACATATATTAAAGAACCATAATCATAAATATCATACCATATATTATTTAATTATAGTCTTTTATCATATGTTATTAACAATTCTTTGTTAAAATCACTGTTTCGAGTGATATTTTCTTCATTTTTCATGCATGTTTTAGTTCAAAAAATTTAGTGCTTTTAATTTGATCATGGTTAAATAATATATATAATTTTAAACATTATATAAAAATAATATATATTCATTATCTATATATTTATAGTAATCTATAAATTTTAGAGAGAGAGAATGGATTGCACCATCCATGGAGACAGTAGGTTGTACATACGCATGAACGTTGTTTCTATTTTTCTTTATAGATGTAACAAAATGAAAATAAATATTAATTAACCTTTATATAATTATTATTATTATATATATTAATTTATATTAATAAAATACATCCTTATTATCATCCATGTAAAAAATAATGAAAAACATTTAACATCGCTATGTGGAGAGGGTGGTCCACACGTACACACGAGCGACATTATTGTTTTCCAAAGGATTGAAAGATAAAAAGGTTAGACGTAATATTATATCTCTATAATTTTTTTTATTTAATATATATCACATATATTAATTAAATTTATCCTTACTACCTTCCATGTAAATCGTAAGTGAAAAACGAATCACAACGCTTCGTGAGGCGTTAGACTGCCGTACACACGAGTGACATTATCGTATCCATCATGGAATAGGAAGTAAGAAGGTATATGTGAAATTATAATTAAATAAGTATAATAATATAATAAATATTATATAGAAATGTTAAATCTATCATTACATCTATTCTTTAAAGGTGTTGATGGAAAACGAACTACATCGGTTCGCGATGTGGTTGTCTGTCATACACATGATCAACAGATTTATTTTACATTTGATGTAAGTGGAGATGAATATAGATTATGAAATTAACATAATAAAATCTCAGTATATATTATATACTGGTGTTATTATTTTATCATAATTGTAAAATATTTTAAGGAGTTATAAGAAGAAGTAAAATAAAAATGCATAGTTAAAAACTTTACCTCTTCTTCGAGAAACCTATCTAGGTTTAACCCAAAGTCTTCCTAGATTATATTTATAACCAAAAAAATGTATATAGTATGTGGGTACAGGTTTAAGGGATAAATTTGGGTATTTATTTTTAGAACTAAAAAAAGTTTTTTAAGTGTAAAGAGGAGAGGAGAGGGTGTGGCCTTTTATAAGTGAGGTTAGTGGCACACTTATAATTTTTGAAAATAAAAAGTTGTACCCATGTTCTTCACATGAAAAAAGGCTCCAAAATGGGCCACTATCAAAACTTATAGGTTATAAGGTCTAAATATTTCCATAAAATTGGTTTTGTACAAGTTTATAGGTCATTTTATCCTTTATCCTTTTAGTTTAACCCCCTAGTAAACTCATTTTCACCTTAACCACGATAATTAATTTTTATTGTTTTTACTATTCATTATAGAAAAAAATTAATTCAAACTTATTAGATAATATAAATTATGATTATTCCAAATATTTAATTCATTTTTTTCAAATTTCATTCACATAAGTGTCAATGTTTAATTTAAAATTAATCTCACAACCACGATAAAGAAGCAGTTTTCCAAAGACAAAAGTTTCAAAAGTTTAAAACGTTTTTATATAAAAAATCAATATTAAAGTGATTAAAATGACCAAAATTGGATTAATAGATATATAACTGAACTAATTTTACTTTTAAAATCATAATAAAATAAAATTTATCTCATAAATTCTTTGAATGAAAAGTTGGGTTTTTAATAAAAAATAGTATTTTCACTATTAACAAAAAAAATTATATTTTTATAAAATTATAAAAAAATCCCAAAATGATAATTTTTACATGTATATTTAAAAAATTAAGTTTATTTTTTAAAATAAATTTTATAAAAGTGTTAAAATTTATTTTAAATTATGTGTGGAGAGCATGAATAGGCCGACTTTTAGAAAAATACTATTTTCAGAAAACATTTCATTTTCTTTAAAATGGTTATTTTTTTATTTCTAATCTAGATATAAACATTTAATATATTTTATACATTTTGAAAACCATATAATTTTCATAATTTATTTAGTATTATTGTCACGACCCGCCCTCGGGGTCCGTGCCGTGACTACCCCAAGCCCGCCTTCCAAAGGCCAGGGGCTGGCGACTAGCACCAAGGCGTAAATCCCGGTAAAAAGGGAAGGCATTGCCTTTGTAAGTAAACAAACACCACAGAGTAAGCAAGCGGAAAGTACACACTAAGCAAAAGCAGAGTACAACTGAAAGTGCAGAAAAGTAAATGGGCCGGTATACAAACCCAAACTGAAAGTAAAGTACAACTCGAAAGGGAAAACAGCAACTGAAAAGTAAAAGCCGCTACACCGAGCTGTCCACCGGAAATCCCACCTGAAGGGTGGGTACAGATAGCTCCTCTCCTCCACGGGTCCCACCGTCCGCTCCGAGCACGTCCCGCCCAGTGGTCCACCTCCAGGTACCGTCTCGCTCTGCAAGCCTCAGCTAAAGTCAACGCTGTCCGTCGTCTGCAACCAACACAACGTAGTGCGGGCAAAGCCCGTGCAGGGGTGAGTATAAGCTACTCAGTAGGGACCCCGAGACCCCTGAAGGTCTCTCAAATCCACAAAGGATAAACCACGAAGAAAGGAACAATCACGAAGTAATAACCGATACTGCTTAGGTATATGCCCATACATATACCTAAGTCATCAATTTCAAATACGCTCCAACCTCCGAGCCCAAGTACAACTCAGTCCACACAGGAAAGTAAACGTATTCCACATAGGAAAGCAAAACGTAATCCACACAGGATTGCACAACACAATCCACACAGGAAAGCAACAGATTTCAGCTCACACAGGTATACTTCTTCAAGGACGATAAAGATGATCTCTGATCCATCTAAGTCGTCGGACCCACGAAGGATCGGGCCCACACAGGACCTGTAGGCGCTGGTTCACACAGGACCGCTGAGCGCAAGGACCCACACAGGATCGGACCCACACAGGATCGGGCCCACACAGGACCTGTAGCACTGATCCACGTAGGATCGCTGAGTGCTGTAGTCGTCGTCGTCGAATCCACACAGGATCTCTGTATTGTCGTCGTCGCAGTCACAGAAGCAGTAGTAGCAGTAGTAGTCACAGTAACAGTCGCAGCCAGCACTAGGGTTCCCGCACACAGCAAGCTCGTTCGGAGGGTCCGCTCCACGAGCCGAGAGGCTGATACATCAACTGTCGCAAAGACCAGAGTTGATGTATCCAAAAGTTCCGTATCGTCAACAGGAACTCAACGCAACAGACGGCGCGTCGATCGGACGCCCGATCTGAGAGTTATTGGCATTTTCGTCCCCGGGGCCCGGTTGGTTTTTAAGGTAAAACCAACCCGACCGTACTCCACCTACGTCCAAACCTCGGGCGGAGTATGCCAAAAGATCCGTCTCACTAAGAGGAACACAACACAGCTGACGGCACGTCAATCGGACTTCCGTAGCTCAAGATATGAGCGTTTCCGCTCCGAGGGCCCGGTTGGTTTCGTGAACGAACCAACCCGGCCGAACTCAAAGTATTCCGAAACTCTGAGTGCGATATACCGAAACGACCGTCTCGATCCAAGGATCGCGTTGCCGCAGACGGTTCGTCGATCGGAGGTCCGTGGCTCAAGATATGGCCAAAAGACCGAAAATGATTCGAAATGGGGGGTCCGGGTCCGGGCCGACCCGGCCCGACCCCCCCCCCCCCCTGGGTCGGCCCGAACCGGGTCGACCCGGGTCCGACCCGGCCCGGCCGGCCGGCGGCGCGGCGGCCGGGCGCCGCACGAAGGCAGCGCGGGGGAAATCAATTCCCCCACTTTCTTGGAATGACGGCGCGACTAAATGACGCGCCCCTTGATTAAAAACGGCCCCCACATGGGGGCCGGCTTGAAGGAAAAAATGGGGGGCTGCTGCCCCCCCCCCCCCCCCCCCCCTTCATGGAAACCGCCCCCCTCATAAAGAGGGGGGTTTTGTGAGCCGGCCGGGGGATTAATTTCCCCCGGTTTAAAGCCATCCGGCCGGCCAGCTGGCCGGCCGGTTTTCTCCAACGGGACCGAAAAATCCGGTCCCCTCTTCGGCTTCCGACGCCGGTGGCTCGGCCGCCGGTCTTCTCTTTCCGCCGCGGCCCGGAACTGGCCGCGGTGTTCGTCGTCCGGCGCGGTGCGACAGCACCGTGCCCCTCCGCCGTGCCTTGATTTCTTTCAACGCGGCGCGACGACGTCGCGTTCAAGATGTTTCTTCCATGGTGCGCGCGCGACGGTGTTGCGTAAAATAAACGCACGATTAACCGCGTGGTGCGACGGCACCACACCATCTTGTTTCCACCCGCAAAGCAATTCAACAAGAACGATGGAGGGGGTTCGGCCGTGTTCAAGCGGTCCAGCCCCCTCACGTTAAACAAAAACACTTTTATAAAATCCATACGTCAGTTATGCATGAACCACGAACAAGGATAAAATAATTAAACAATAATCAACAACCCCTACCTCGGGTATAGGTTCGTAGATTTGACAACGTTCCGCGGAAGACAACGTCGCGAAGGTCGGGCGTCGCGGTCGTCGTTCGTCAAATCCGATGACGAAGGGGTGCGTCCGATGTGATACGTCGTTGGCGAATCTTCGTATGCCGACGAAGGGAATCCGAGGAGGAAGCGGCGTTCCCTCTCGTTGACACGGAAGACGAAGAAGAGCGGAGCGGCGATCTTCGTCGGAACTTGAGCGTTCTTCGTCAAGTTGAGCGTTCTTCGTCAAAGCTTGAAGATGAAGGAGAAGCTCTCAAAATCCTCTCAAGAACAAAGGAAACCAACCCAACAAAATAAAATAAGATTAAGCTTATTTTATTACACAACCCTCCTCTTAGAATTTCAAAGGTTTGAAATTTAAATTAACCCTCTTCAATTAATTAAGTCAAGTTGTCAACATTAATTGAAATGGGTTAAAGGGGAGGTTTTGAGAGAATTTGAGGAGTTGGGGTTCGTGTGGGCCCCACCACACTTAATCCTCCCAAGGGAGGTTAAGTGGATGTGGGTCCCACTCCCAACTCCCTTTGGTAGGTTTTATCTAGTTAAAATAAAATTTGTTCTTCACAAATTTTATTTAACTAAAACTAAAAACCCAAAAACTAACTTTCAACCCGCAACAAACGCAACTTCCGAAAAGGTCTCTTTAAGCGAAAGTCGGCGCTGCGAGTTCATCGATGCCCTCGGATTTCAATTCCGAGCACCGGATCAAAAGTTAGGAATTCCCGCTCGTTCGTTCACTGAACGTACCCGAGCCAAACTTCGGAAATTAATTCCGGGCACTCCGGGCCTCGGAATCAGGTGCCGTCTGAAACCGCGCTCTTGTAAAATTCTAAAGAAAATTAAGAAAAAAATTCCCTTGAATTTTACGGGTCTTTACATTACTCCCACCTCAGGGCTTTACGTCCCCGTAAAGATACATCAAAAACTAGGGAAACAAATGAGGGTACTGAGCACGCATCTGAGCCTCCCGCTCCCATGTGCTCTCCTGGAGATTCCCGTGCTGCCATCTGACGCGCACAAGAGGAATCGATCGCCCACGCAGTACCCGCTCCTGTCGATCCTCTATCTCCACCGGGACCTCCGTAAAAGTCGCCCCATCGTCAACGTCAAGCTCCCCATGGTCAAAGATGTGCGTCGGGTCATGAACGTATCTCCTCAGCTGAGATACGTGGAAGACGTCGTGCACCCGGTGCAACTGAGGTGGCAGAGCCAGGCGATAAGCCACCTCGCCAACCCTGCTGAGGACCTGGAAGGGTCCGATGAAGCGTGGAGATAACTTGCCGCCTCGGCCAAATCTCCGAATACCACGTCGAGGTGAGACCCGCAAGAAGACGTGGTCACCATCCTCGAACTCTAGTGGCCTCCGCCTCCTGTCATCATATGACTTCTGCCGGCTCTGAGCTGTACTCATCCGCTCCTGGATGACCTGGACCTTCTCTGTCGTGGCCTGGACCATCTCCGGTCCCACCAGAGCTGCAAGATTTCTTCTTTGCCAAAAAGAGAAATCTGGTCCCATCCCCTGGATGAACCACATTCTTTGCCTAATACAGTCAATCTTAACATGGATGATACTAATCCATACCAAGGATGACGTCGTAAGGCCTTGACGCTACTACTAAGAGTTTCAACCGTTACTCTCGCCTCCAAGGGTTGAGTCACACTGTCGGCATCAGTGTGTGGTAACTGGGTCTCCTCCAGTAGATGTCTCACAAGTGAGGGTCAAGTCAACAGCCAAAACTGGAACCTCTTAGTAACATCACGAAAGAGGACAGGAACGAAAACATCACAAAGGTATGCGTCTTCTATTATTGCAGCACATAATACAAGACGCTACACAAAAGCAACAAGGAACCAGAAGTACAAAGGATGTATCCACTAGTTCTGCTCCTGTCCATCGGCTCCCGGAGCTCCATGATCGAAGGCCTCGGCTGCCTGAAGCTGACCTCTCGCATGTTCACCTACTCCCTGTGGTCGGGGTGGACCTCCTGGTGGTGGTGGTGGCAGAGCCTCAAAGCGTCGCCCACCACCTGCTGCTCGGCCAGCTCCTCTGCCTCGTCCGCCTCCTCCCTGTGGACCGCCACGGTCGAACCTCTGCCTCTGCCTAGGTGGTTCCTCAACCGTCTGCTTCTCCTCCGCATGGCGGGTCGGGCAGTCACGAGCCATGTGGCCTTGCCCGCCGCATGCAAAGCACTGTCTTCCACTCAAAAGACTGGCTCCACGTTGTGTGCCCTGCACTGCTGAGCCAGTGCCCTGAGGTCGTCTGCCTGAAGGTCTGGTCTGCCTGGAACCCTGAGTCATCCGTCGGCTACCTGTTGCCGAAGACTCCGCTATCTGCCGCCCTGCGGTGGGTTTCTGCGCTGGTGTAGACTCAGCAAGGAAGCTCTCAATCAGAAGGGCCCGCTCCAGTACTCCTGTCTGAGTCGGTATGCTGAGGGAGATCAGCGATGCCCTGATCTCGTGTCTCAAACCCTGCTCGAAGGTCCGGGCCTGGAAGAATGGGTCTCGTACCATGTCGGTCGAGTAGCGCGAGAGATCGGTAAATCTCGCCGAGTACTGAGCGACCGTCATGTTGCCCTGCCGCAGCTGTAGAAGCTCCTGGATACGCACCGCATGAAGGGTGGCTGGGACGAACTCCGAGCGGAAGAGGCTCTCAAAGTCCGTCCAAAGTAGAGATGCCTCATCGTGCACCTGGAGCATCAAGCTCCACCATCGTCCTGCTGCTGCGTGTAGTAGGCTCGCAGCGAGGATCACCATGAGGTCTGCTGGTGTCCTCACTAGCCTAAACACTCGTACCACTACCTCCAGCCAGTCCTCTGCTGCCTGGGGATCCGTCTCCCCGCAAAACCTGGGCGGTCGCTGGCGCTGAAACTCATGCAGTGCGCTGAGGCGACGTGCATCGTCAGCGGCTGCTGCTGGAAGCATTGGGGGCTCGGCGGGTAGAGCTACCGCCGGTGCCACTACTGACAAAGGGCCCTGCACCGAGGCCTCGTCGCTCGGTGGGATGTCGTCACACTCGACTCTCGGAACCCTAGCTGGCTGCCGTCGTGGGGCCATCCTGAAAGGAAACAGGTGCGCCACGGTCAAACAGTATACCTGGTGAGCTGACACAAAAAATCACAAAGAAAACTTTGAAACACACACACAATCAATGTTTTTGTGCATTAAGTCGGAAATCAGAAGTCAGGGTCCTGGTGTACGGATACGTCGGCCGCCGCACCAACACTGGACTCCCTGGACTGATAACCACACTCAATACGCTAAACATTATTGCTTCACATAGAAAAGATCATAGTTCGCGGTAGAACCGAACTCCTCTGATACCAATTTGTCACGACCCGCCCTCGGGGTCCGTTCCGTGACTACCCCAAGCCCGCCTTCCAAAGGCCAGGGGCTGGCGACTAGCACCAAGGCGTAAATCCCGGTAAAAAGGGAAGGCATTGCCTTTGTAAGTAAAAAAACACCACAGAGTAAGCAAGCGGAAAGTAAACACTAAGCAAAAGCAGAGTACAACTGAAAGTGCGGAAAAGTAAATGGGCCAGTATACAAACCCAAACTGAAAGTAAAGTACAACTCGAAAGGGAAAACAGCAACTGAAAAGTAAAAGTCGCTACACCGAGCTGTCCACCGGAAATCCCACCTGAAGGGTGGGTACAGATAGCTCCTCTGCTCCACGGGTCCCACCGTCCGCTCCGAGCACGTCCCGCCCAGTGGTCCACCTCCGGGTACCGTCCCGCTCTGCAAGCCTCAGCTAAGGTCAACGATGTCCGTCGTCTGCAACCAACACAACGTAGTGCGGGCAAAGCCCGTGCAGGGGTGAGTATAAGCTACTCAGTAGGGACCCCGAGACCCCTGAAGGTCTCTCAAATCCACAAAGGATAAACCACGAAGAAAGGAACAATCACGAAGTAATAACCGATACTGCTTAGGTATATGCCCATACATATACCTAAGTCATCAATTTCAAATACGCTCCAACCTCCGAGCCCAAGTACAACTCAGTCCACACAGGAAAGTAAACGTATTCCACATAGGAAAGAAAAACGTAATCCACACAGGATTGCACAACACAATCCACACAGGAAAGCAACAGATTTCAGCTCACACAGGTATACTTCTTCAAGGACGATAAAGATGATCTCTGATCCATCTAAGTCGTCGGACCCACGAAGGATCGATAGGTAACTAACCCCCGCAAAAGACCCACACAGGATCGGGCACACACAGGACCTGTAGGCGCTGGTTCACACAGGACTGCTGAGCGCAAGGACCCACACAGGATCGGACCCACACAGGATCGGGCCCACACAGGACCTGTAGCACTGATCCACGTAGGATCGCTGAGTGTTGTAGTCGTCGTCGTCGAATCCACACAGGATCTATGTACTGTCGTCGTCGCAGTCACAGAAGCAGTAGTAGCAGTAGTAGTCACAGTAACAGTCGCAGCCAGCACTAGGGTTCCCGCACACAGCAAGCTCGTTCGGAGGGTCCGCTCCACGAGCCGAGAGGCTGATACATCAACTGTCGCAAAGACCAGAGTTGATGTATCCAAAAGTTATGTATCGTCAACAGGAACTCAACGCAACAGACGGCGCGTCGATCGGACGCCCGGTATGAGAGTTATTGGCATTTTCGTCCCCGGGGCCCGGTTGGTTTTTAAGGAAAAACCAACCCGACCGTACTCCACCTGCATCCAAACCTCGGGCGGAGTATGCCAAAAGATCTGTCTCACTAAGAGGAACACAACACAGCTGACGACACGTCAATCGGACGTCCGTAGCTCAAGATATGAGTGTTTCCGCTCCGAGGGCCCGGTTGGTTTCGTGAACGAACCAACCCGGCCGAACTCAAAGTATTCCGAAACCCTGAGTGCGATATACTGAAACTACCGTCTCGATCCAAGGATCGCGTTGCCGCAGACGGTTCGTCGATCGGAGGTCCGTGGCTCAAGATATGGCCAAAAGACCGAAAATGATTCGAAACGGGGGGTCCGGGTCCGGGCCGACCCGGCCCGGCCGGCCGGCGGCGCGGCGGCCGCGGCGGCCTGGCGCCGCACGAAGGCAGCGCGGGGGAAATCAATTCCCCTGCTTTCTTGGAATGACGGCGCGGCTAAATTCCGCGCCCCTTGATTAAAAACGGGCCCCACGTGGGGGCCGGCTTGAAGGAAAAACCGGGGGGCTGCTGCCCCCCCCCCCTTCATGGAAACCGCCCCCCTCAGAAAGAGGGGGGTTTTGTGAGCCGATCGGGGGATTAATTTCCCCCGGTTTAAAGTCATCCGGCCGGCCAGCTGGCCGGCCGGTTTTCTCTAACGGGACTGGAAAATCCGGTCCCCTCTTCGGCTTCCGACGCCGGCGGCTCGGCCGCCGGTCTTCTCTTTCCGCCGCGGCCCGGAACCGGCCGCGGTGTTCGTCGTCCGGCGTGGTGCGACGGCACCGCGCCCCTCCGCCGTGCCTTGATTTCTTTCAACGCGGCGCGACGGCGTCGCGTTCAAGATGTTTCTTCCATGGTGCGTGCGCGATGGTGTTGCGTAAAATAAACGCATGATTAACCGCGTGGTGCGACGGCACCACGCCATCTTGTTTCCACCCGCAAAGCAATTCAACAAGAACGATGGAGGGGGTTCGGCCGTGTTTAAGCGGTCCGGCCCCCTCACGTTAAACAAAAACACTTTTATAAAATCCATACGTCAGTTATGCATGAACCACGAACAAGGATAAAATAATTAAACAATAATCAACAACCCCTACCTCGGGTATAGGTTCGTAGATTTGACAACGTTCCGCGGAAGACAACGTCGCGGAGGTTGGGCGTCGCGGTCGTCGTTCGTCAAATCCGATGACGAAGGGGTGCGTCCGATGTGATACGTCGTTGGCGAATCTTCGTATGCCGACGAAGGGAATCCGAGGAGGAAGCGGTGTTCCCTCTCGTTGACACGGAAGACGAAGAAGAGCGGAGCGACGATCTTCGTCGGAACTTGAGCGTTCTTCGTCAAGTTGAGCGTTCTTCGTCAAAGCTTGAAGATGAAGGAGAAGCTCTCAAAATCCTCTCAAGAACAAAGGAAACCAACCCAAAAAAATAAAATAAGCTTAAGCTTATTTAATTACACAACCCTCCTCTTAGAATTTCAAAGGTTTGAAATTTAAATTAACCCTCTTCAATTAATTAAGTCAAGTTGTCAACATTAATTGAAATGGGTTAAAGGGGAGGTTTTGAGAGAATTTGAGGAGTTGGGGTTCGTGTGGCCCCCACCACACTTAATCCTCCCAAGGGAGGTTAAGTGGATGTGGGTCCCACTCCCAACTCCCTTTGGTAGGTTTTATCTAGTTAAAATAAAATTTGTTCTTCACAAATTTTATTTAACTAAAACTAAAAACCCAAAAACTAACTTTCAACCCGCAACAAACGCAACTTCCGAAAAGGTCTCTTTAAGCGAAAGTCGGCGCTGCGAGTTCATCGGTGCCCTCAGATTTCAATTCCGAGCACCGGATCAAAAGTTAGGAATTCCCGCTCGTTCGTTCACTGAACGTACCCGAGCCAAACTTCGGAAATTAATTTCTGGCACTCCGGGCCTCGGAATCAGGTGCCGTCTGAAACCGCGCTCTTGTAAAATTCTAAAGAAAATTAAGAAAAAAATTCCCTTGAATTTTACGGGTCTTTACAATTATTCATACCCTCCAACTTAACGTCTGGTTTATAATTGTCTTGTATAAAGAATAATATTTTAATAGAGTGTCGTTTTTTGTTTAAACCCAGTGTTGGATGAATTGAAATCTATCAAAGATATTGAATTTATTTAAAAATAAATATATTATAAATTATCAGGTGGTTATATTTTCTTCTAACCTTGGTTTTACGTGTCTTTCCTAGTATCAAACATGATGTACTTATTTTAAAATCTCAGGGAGTTATATTCCACCCCTTTAAATAAATTACATCCTCCAATTTTAATCTTAATCTCAATAATCAAGGGTATGAAATTTTAAAATTACCCTCTTGAAATACTATATTATGATAAGGGTTAATAAAACATCCTCTTTATAATATATAATGGTAAGTATGAAGGTTATCTGAAATTATCACATAACTAGGTTTCCAAGTAGGAGAACATAGGTGGGAAGTGAAGATATGGACATGGAAGAAAAAAATAATGCTCAAATAATGATGGAGGGTGATACATTTAATTGATCAAAAGAAGTTTAATGATCAAGATAAATTCAATAACCACAAAAACATAAATCTATGATGAGGTAAGGGGCATTTTATTCATCGGAAATGAAGGTACTGGGATAACATTTTTATTTCCAAATCCTTTTTCTAGAGTTGAGGAATTACTTTACCATCTAGACCGAGAACATATTAAAATATACTTACTTGATATATTTATATTTCATAGGAACAATTTCATATTTTTTTTATACTTCGATCAATTCCCACTTCATTTCTTACTCTAAAAAATGAATATCCAAAATGAATTTTTATACCCGAAGTGCATTTAAGAGATCACTAGAATGCCAAGTCATTCTTCCTTTATCTAAATATTTTATAAAATCAAAATGATTAAAACATATTATCTAATAACACCCAAAGTTCAACTTAATCTATTCCATATATAGTTAACCGTAAGACTCATCCAAAATATGTCTCTCCAAATTTGAAGTCCAAAAATTTTGAAGGAAGGTTACTAAATAAACCTAAAATTCCCCAAATAATATAAAGTGTATCTTAATATCACATTAAAAAATTTTTAATACCTTGATCACCATAAAAATATTAATTAAAAAATGAATGCTTTCAAAAATAAAATCTCAGGCTGACAAATATATTCCTTAGAACCAAAATATGCAGTAAACTTTTACAAAGATAACATAAACCATCAAATCACTAACTAATTTAATATTCACCAATACTAACCCATAAAAGTATCATTATCATTGTTATCTCAACATAAAATAACATATTAAGGGTTATGTTCGCTTAATCATTCATTTTCCTTTGAATCACTTTTCTTAGTACCATTCATCACATGCTTTTAAATCCTTAAATAATACTACTACAGTACAATCATTATACATTTCATGATTTTTATAATGAGAATATCATCAATAAAATACTTTTACAACATATTTACATTATCAAAATACAAAAGAACATTAATCATTACAATTCAGCTGTATCAATATCATAAGATTGGCCTTGATCCCTTAGCTTCTTTTGAGGTATATTCCCTTGATGCTTGGGGAATTGGTTGTAATAGTTACCTATCTTCTTATAGTTAAAGCACTATACTTTGAGGCATTATCCCTTAAAATTGAATTAATGAGAATGATTTCCTTTTTCTCTACACTTTAAGAAAAAACCTTTTCAATTTAGTCATGTACCAAGGTGATTCTTTCTAAAAGTATCACATGTGAGAAAATCGTTTTTCCCTTCTTCCATTTATCCATTTTTTGATATATCATCATATTATTCTATTTATTACCTTAGAATCCATAAGAATTGGATAATTATTTATCTGTATTTATATAACATGATAGAATGTCCTCATATCATTATAAAGTTTGGTCAACTAGTTCCCTTCAAATGATTAGCTTATTCCCATCAAAGACACAATCAATCTTTCTCTTTAGATTATATATGTAGTCTTCAGTATACCTTAATATACTAGTAAAGTTGGATTCATAATTAGCAACATATTCCTCTTATTTTCATCTTATAATCAAGAACTATCTTTCCATATCTTCTCATTTCTCATGAAGAAAATATGTTTCCAAGAAGAGTACCTTGAAATCCTTCAATTCTATGTTTTCTATTTCTTCTTAATCCTCAGTTTTATGAATCAATGACCACTATTGATCTACATATTTTGAGATATTATTAACTAACATGAAATCTTTATCCCTTTCACTACTTCCCAAAGTGGTAAATATATTCTCAAAGTAACTTATCCACTGCTCAGCTAAAAATAGATTTTTAGTCCCATTAAATGATGGAGGTTGTTGATGCATGAAGTGATCTAAAAATGTTACACTAAGTAGTGGATCACCATGATACTCCATATGAGAAAGGTTATTACTCATAACCAAATTAATATTCCCCAATATGATTATAATTTTACTAGTTCTAGTTATAGCTCCATATCCAGCTACACTTTCTTACCCAGGAGAGAAATCCCTACATGGAGTATGTGTATTAATATAGTTCTCATTAATTCCATTAAGAACTATTTAAAAAAAATGAAATACACTATATTAGATCATTACATAATTAAATATAATTTATAATCCCAAAACTAGTGAAACACTTAACATAAATTGAAAATTTTATACATAGCTAATCTCATAATCATAAACATGGTTTCTTTGGGGGTATCTTTATTTTCAAATCCTTTATGATGGTTTGTGAAGAAAATGTGAATTATCCTAACTATATCCCCCAATAGCATTAAACCAGGTGCACATTAAGTTCTATTATCATTCACCAGGTGCTGATCAGGTCAATCCCAATGCGCCCTTTTTGAAGTTATTACCTCCAGGTACATATGTTCTAAAATCAAAACCACTTTTAGTATCCAAAAATCGATGTATTTATAGAAAGAACAACAAAATATATTCCTTATCAAAACTTTAGGACGTTCTTCTATGCTTATCCTAAAATTATATCATAGGGTTATATTACCTAATATATTTTTCCTAAATCTAGTTCCAAAGGTTTCTACTAAACTTCCTTTGATACCAATTGTAGAAACCCTTACTCCAGTATCCTAGAGTAGGTGGTCACTTTGTTACATTATCACTAGATATAAGGTATTCCATCTTGAAGGACTGCATAGTTTAGTAGTCTTAGTAAACTAGATACATACATGAAATTAAAATAAATTTTAAAACATAAAATACACAAATAATTTTATTTGAGAATTTCATTATTCTCCTTATCATATCCCTACATATCAATTAGAAAACACTTCTTTAAATCTTGGGGAAAATAAAACATAATAAAGGGGTGAGATCAAATTCTCAGTAAGGGTATACATATAGTAGAATCTATGAATAAATAATTCATAATCAATATGGAAAGTTAAATCACTAGAACATATTCCATTTAATAAATATCTTGAGAATAATATGTAAGGAATAAATGATCATCAAATAATTCAATATAAATAATCACATGATCCTGAAACTTAACCATGAATATTTTAAATAATAAAATAATCACATGGAATATCAATTCTTAAATTAATAATGATTGAATTCATAATTACATACATCTTAAACATACCATCAATTCATAATTCTAATACTTTTTATCATAAAATCTTTATTCCAAGATATATTACATAAATGGGTAAAGGCTATACTAAATACCCAAGATAATTTGTTTCCTGAGACCTACTAATGCATTTAGGGGCTATATATTTTCAGGGCCCACACATTATTTAATAAGTACAATTCATTCCTCATATTAAATGGGTGAAACATAATCAACATAAACATTTGTATTGAAAAACTAACATATGAAATGTTAATACTTACCCAAATAAAAAAACATAATCATAAACCATCCATAGTAATATGGTGAATGGTAATAAAATTGTACATCCTCAGTAAAACTATTCATAAACTATTCAAATATATAATAATTATTATATAAATACAATATATACCTAGTTCATTATAAATACAACAAAGGGTCAATGTCAATAATGAATATAAATGCTATAATAATGTTATTAAAAACATTTTTGAGGAATATTATCTTTTCAATTTTAAAATATATTTAAAACTAAAAAATTCACAAAATATTTTGAAAATTATTTTCATTGAAAATAAACTTTTAAAACCTGTAAAATAATCTTTAAAATATTTTTATGGTGTAAAATTATGTTAATATCGTACAGGTTAAAATAAAGATTTCTTTCACATTTTTGGTGAAACCCAAACAGACCGTGTTTTGAAAATGAAATGAAGATTCCTTTAAAAAAAATTATAAATATAGTTAAAACTTTCTTTAATAAATCATTTGGAAAATAATAAAAATATTTTTTGAAAACATTTTTAGAAAAAATGTATTTTGATGAAAAATGATTTTTGACCGAAGAGAGAAATAAAGTTAGGTTTTCTTAAAAAACATTTTCTCAATCATTTTAAGTACCAAAGAGTGGGAAAATGGTAATATTACTTGAAAATTTTAATTAATAAATATATTATAATAATATATATTGATTTTAATATATATATATAATTATTCCCCAAGGGAGACGTAAACAAAAATAATCCTAAATAATTATGAGATTGTGAAATAAACCCTTACCACTTTGCTAACTTTTAAATAATAAGCCCTATGAAAGAAAAAACATAAAATGAAACTTTAAATACAATTAATAGAAATATATTCTTGATATAAAATATCAAAATGGGAATTATATACATCACAAAAAGGAATAAATGGTGAATATATCATATGTTTCATGGAAGTAAAAGTGAGATAAGAAACCTTTACCACTTGTTCGACTTCCTTCATATGTGTCTAAAACTCTTGTAGAATAAATATATATTTATTAAAAATATATTATATAACCATAATAATATATCAAATACCATATATTATTTACTTAGAGTCTTTTATCACCTATTTATTAACAATACTTTGTTAAAATTACTGTTTCGAGTGATGTTTGCTTCAATTTTCATGTATGTTTTAGTTCAAAAAATTTAGTCCTTTTAATTTGATCATGGTTAAATAATATAAATAATTTTAAAAATGATATAAATATAATATATATTCATTATATATGTATTTATAGTAATCTATAAATTTCAGAGATAGAAAATGGATTACACCCTTCATGGAGATGATAAGTCGTACGTATGCACGAACGTTGTTTCCATTTTTCTAGAATAATAGAAAAAAGGAAAATAAATATTAATTAAATTTACTATAATTATTATTATTTTATCTATATAATTTATATTAATAAAATTTATCATTATTACCATTCATGTAAAAATAAAATGAAAAAATATTTCGCATCGCTATATGGAGGTGATACTCCACATATACGCACGAGCGACATTATTTTTTTCCAACGGATTGAAAGCTAAAAAATTAGATGTGATATTATATATATATATATAAGTATTTTTAGGTCATATATATAACAAATATTAATTAAATTTATCCTTACTACCTTCCATGTAAAGCATAAGAGAAAAACAAATCACATCGCTTTGTTTTGTGGTAGTCCATCAAACATACGAGCGATGCTATCGTATCCCTCATGAAATAAAAAGTAAGAAGGTATATGTGATATGATAATTAAATAATTATAATAATAACATAATTATTATATACATATATTAAATCTATCATTACATTCATCCTTGGATTGTGGTGATGGAAAAAAACTACATTAGTTCACAAGGCGGTAGCCCGTTGTACACAAAATCGATGGTTTTGTTTTTCATTTGATGGAAGTGGAGATGAATATAGATTATTAAATTAACATAATAACATATAAGTATATATTATATATTTTTATTTTTATTTTATAATAATTGGAAAATATTTGAAGGATTTATAAGAAGGAAAACAAAAATGCATAGTTAAAAAACGTTACCTCTTCTTCGAGAAACCTCTTTAGGTTTAACCTAAATCCTTCCTAGATTATATTTATTATCTAAAAAAGGTATATAGGATGTTGTTAGGGGTTTGAGAAATAAATTTGGGTAGGTATTGTAAGAACCAAAGTGTTTTTGAAATGTGAAGAGGGGAGGATATGGGTGGCCTTTTATAAGTGACGTGAGTGGCACACTTGTAATTTTTTAAAATAAAAAGGTGTACCCATGTTTTTCACATGTAATAATGTTCAAAATATGGACCATTATCTATAATTATATATTATAAGATATAAATATTTCCATAAAATATATTTTAGACAAGTTTTTAGGTTATTTTAACCCTTATATTTTTAGTTTAATCCTGTCAATAAACCTATTTTCACCTTAATTGTGGTAATTAATTTTTACTATTTTCACTATTAAATATGGTTAAAAAAATAATTAAAATTTATTAGATTATATAAATTATACTGATTCCAAATATGGAATCCATTTTTCTAAATTACATTTATATAATTTTAATAATTTAATTTAAAATTAATCCCATAGATGCGATGAAAATGCAGTTTTCCAAAGAGAAAAGTTTTAAAAGTTAAAAATGATTTTATATAAAAAAACTAATTTAAAATTGATTCTAATGAAACAAATTTTATTAATAGATATTTAATTGAACTAATTTTAATTTTAAATCCATATTAAAATAACATTTATCTTGTAAATTATTTTAATGAAAATTTAGTTTTTTAATCACTACTAGAATGGGAGGATATACAAATGGTTCCAAACCATTGGTATAGGCTGGTGAACCATTTTTATAGTGTATATCAACGGTTCTCCAAACCATTGGATATAGAGTTTTTGGGAAAGGCCTATTCCAACAGTTCTTAGTGAACTGTTGGTATAAGGTGATCTAAAATACAGTTTAACCAACGGTTCACTATGAATCATTGGTTAAAGCCTATAACAATAGTTATAAAATTGTTGGTATATACCCCCTCCCCAATTCCATAGCAAACAGAAGCCCCACCCTACCTATAGAAAATAAAACTTGTAAAAATAGCATGAAGCCCACAGAAAATAGAACAGGCAATGAAATAAACATAACCTACAAACAATGAAAAAAACTTGAAATGAAACCAACATAGAATCATAAATGAACCACAAACCAATACAAAAATAATGATAACACATGAAATCAATTGATTCATTTAACCAGTGATAATAAACATAAAAAACCATCACATATATTCATTTGTAAAAAATCATCAAACATAAAATGTCATAAATATAAATCAAAAGTGTAAAGGATTAATCATTACATCATCACCATCACTATCATCACCATCACTATCATAACCATCATCCTCAACCTCATCCTCATCCTCAGCCTCATCATCATCCCCAACCTCATCCTCATCCCCACCCCTCTTCCTCACCACCATCCTCACCCTCTTCCTCAATGTCATCCTCTCTATCACCATCACCAGTAACATCATCATTCTGACCACCACTAGGACTAATACCTGGTGTACTATATAATGTATGCATCAATAACATATATGCATCACAAGTTATGGCAGTCTTTGTTAGAAGTTATGGACATAAAACTTCCATCAGTTTCATAAATTCTTCATTTTCCCTTTTATTTCATTCTTCCACCTATATGGCCCTTTTTCGGCCTTTTCTTCCTTATCCTTAAAATTTTTGGACCATACATTAGATTTTTCCAACTTGGTGCTACCATAAATTTCACCTAAATTAGGCCAATTCCTCTTAGTGACAATACTCTTCCCTGGTTGACATCATACTCTGTCATGGTGCTCATCTACCAAAATATGATGTAAGTGATCATTTGGTCCAAAGTTGTCATATTCCTAGGCATCAAGGGCCTCCAATGTACACTATTAAAAATATAAATAAACTATTAAGTTATAAAATATATATTAAAATTTGGAATCAACAAATTAAAACTTATAATTTACTGATATGTCAGTTTGTTTACCGCACTTCCGTATTTTTTCTTTCTGCTCGAGAAAAATAGTTTTGCTCAAGGAACACATCCTTCAAAATTCAAAAATTCTCTCTATAATGACATTGAATTTAAAAACCCACAATTGAAAATAGGTTACTAATAATTAATTTCATAACTCAAATCAAATGGATATTAATTCTAAAGGAAGTTGAAAAGAAAAAAATATGGTAGATTAATTATAACTAAGTATTAATGAATGGGTTATCAATAGATATAACATATATATAATTTAATAGGTCATCATAGTAATCAATAATAAGGTGACTATGTGATCTCCATAATTAATGATAAGATGAATAGGTATTAGTATAACATAAAATAATATGCATGAATGGGCTATCAACTCTCTAATCACGACTATAATATAAAGGAATAATGTTTTGTTATGATTTAATAATATACATTACATTCCCTAAATGATCATTTTGAGATTTAAAATATATTACTTGAGTTTTTTTTATTTAATGATATAAGTGAAATTTTGTTTCTCTATCACATGAGGTCATATTGTTCTTTGGAACCCCCCATTCTATTTCTGTGATCCAAATCATGACTAAAAGAATGTTTTTCCATGGTTTTTTTCTAATTGTGTCATTTTAAAGATCTAAAGGAGAGTTAAGATCATATTCCTCCTCAAACAAGGAATTATAACAAGCCAAATAAGTACTTTAGAATAATAAACTCAATAATATATGTATAATATTTTCAAGGAGTGGGCTATATAGAATCTTGATTTACTTTATAGAATCTTTCAATGATTATTGGTGAAATTATCATGTCTAACTTATTATATAAAGTATTGGACACTATTCTTAATAGGAGGGTGTTAATTAATCTTGATATTCATATTTATAAGGAAAAAAATTGATTCATTAAAGGGAGAAGTATATATAGATCCATTTTCCTTTCCCAAGAAATGATTGATGATCTTGATAAGAGAGTGATAGGATCTAATGTGATGATAGAAATGGAGAAGATTCATTCTGATCAAAGACTAGATGACCCATTACCCAATCTATTTAGTTTTTCATGGGTAACAAAGAGATTTTAGTAGTGGATTTAATGGGATATTTTGACATTTTTTATTCCAATGGTTAAAATTTATCTCAAACTAAAATTTTTATGGATCTCTTTTGTTTTTATAGTGAAAAATAAACACTATTAATGCATGATTTGGAAGATTTTGAAGTAGGAAATTTCATGGCAGTAGAGGTTGAATTTTAGGATTGTGAAGAGTACCCTGAAGATCCCTTAGTACAAATACCTAAGGTAGAAGCATAATATTTCATGAATCTATAATTTCAAGACAACCATTGATAGGGAGCATAGGGTGGGGCTGGTAGAGATTTAAGGTTGTACAATAGCTACACATCAACTAGAATTCCAAAACATTCTACTATCCAAGTCCAAAATAAGGATTATAGGTTTATTTTCTTATTTTTTCATTATTTCTGATGTTTTATTCATTCTTCTATATAGGTTGACCAAAGAGATAACTACAAGAAAAAAAACAAAGACCAAAAATAGGTGTTTTCCATAATTTTTAGAATAAATTGAGGTTTAATTTCTCAATACCATATCCTATCATTGCCTTAAATTTCAATTGGACATAAATTAAAAATATTTTTTATAAAAAAATGATCATAATTGATACAGAAAAGGATTATGATTGGATGGGGTGGCCTTTTATTTTCAAATTTCTCAAAAATTTTGTTTTTTATAATGGGTTTGTGACCTATTCTTTGGGATTATTCTGCAATGGGGATTATATGTGGATTTTTCAAATCAACAATTGGTTTGAGATGGGGGTCCTATTTATATGAGTCTTTTAATCTCGGCCCAGAATTTCCTCAGTAGAAATTATAAAAAATACATTGATGATGGGATGATTCATACATACAAAGAAAGGTATTGTTTTTCTATAATTTCCCTCATTTTCTTTATGGATGATATGCTATTTTCTCTTAATGGTAGTGCTAATTCTATTCACAAATTCAAGTTGATTTAGAATTAATATCGTAATAGAGCTGGAAAATGTATCAATTCATGTAAAACAAGTACTTTCATTTCCAACAAGGTTTCTCCTTAGAGATCTATGTTGATCCATAATTGAGATGCATTTTATATTAAAATAATTCCCTTTTATTATTTGGGATATCCCTTATCTAATTATAGAGTTAGAATATATCACTATAAAAAAATTAAAACAATAATGGGTAGGTTCCTTAATTGAAAAGTCCATTTCATTTCTTTTATAGGAAGACCTACATTTATTAGTATCATTCTATGTTCTATCCCCATGCACATATTGTCTATATATAGATCTCCCAAGTGGTTCTTAGGAACATTTAGAACCTCTTAAACTATTTCATATGGGACTCCCATCAGGAAGGTCATCACCATTGGGCTAGTTGGTCAATGCTTTACAGACCCTTTCAAGAGGTTGGTTTCAATATCAGGGGTATTTTTGATATCATTAGGGTAATATAAGACAAAATCACATGGGATGAAATCTTTATAAATCCCATACATTTTTTTCCCATGAAATAGTCAGATTAAATATTAGAACTTCTTCATTTTATCACATTTCTAATATACTGGAGTCGTGGAAGCATCATTCAATTTTTTTCAACCTTTCAACATCATAATTTTCATTAGATGCATCATGTGTGCTTGTAGAAAAGTATTTTTGGGTTAGTATCCTTTCTTCCTCATGATGATGAATAAACAAAAACTGATCATCTAACAAATTCTCCAATCTAGTCCTCTCATTTAGATCATGATAATTTTGAGATTGAATTTTCTCCCCATTGTGATACCACACATAGTAGTTTTTTAACCCATATTTTGTTATATGGTAGCTAACTTCTTTATGGCTCAACCAAGGTCTTCCAACACTGTTATAACATGAGCAGTATATGTGAACACTATCTGAAGCACTATCAAATAGAAAATCTAAAAATATCTTCAACTTGTTTTGAAAATCACTTGAGATTCGACCAGTTTCATACATCCAACTTCTATGTATTCTATAAAAAATGTTATATGTCATTTTCCAAAAGCAATTAAATAATATTTAAGTTTAATAAAAAATATATTTAAAGAAATGATAATTGGTCACTTTATATGAAACTATAACTAACACACTAGTCTATATGAGAATTATAATAAACAATACAAAAAAATACTATAAATATAACAAAATACTATAAATATAAAACCATGATATTGACTTCAATTATATCAATTAGTAATTACTGTACATAATACTATGAAAAATTGTGTTCATAATTAATTTTTTCATTTATTTTTTCTCTTATTATATTCACTTTTTAACTAATGTTATACTTATTTGATAAATTAATGTATAAAAGATTACTAATTCTTGGTAACTATATCCTATTTGATTTGTATTGGTCTTGGTTAATTTTTTTATTTGTGATTAGTTTAGTTTTGGTTGATTTAGTTTGGTTGAGATTGGTTTCTTATTTGGATTGGGATGGTGGATGCCTGTTAGGGTTTTATTAAAGATTGTTCAAGTTAGTTTTTTTATCATTACTATAAAATTTATTTTATTTAGTTCAATTTAGTTCACTTATTTTTATTTTAGTTCATTTTGATGCAGTTTAGTGTAGTTTAGGTATACTCACATCTACTTGGGTAAGATCAATTCATTTCAATTCAATTAAATTGGTTTGGTCAAGTCAGTTCGGTTATGATATAGATAGGAGTTGTTAGTTTAGTTAGGTTTTAGTGTGTAAAGGGTTGATAGGTTCTATTCATTTATTTTCAAGCCTAGTTAGGTTGGTTTATTAAAATTTAGTTTTTTAGGATATGATCAATTCATT
The DNA here is from genome assembly GCA_963277665.1 of Viscum album. Taxonomy (NCBI): domain Eukaryota; kingdom Viridiplantae; phylum Streptophyta; class Magnoliopsida; order Santalales; family Viscaceae; genus Viscum; species Viscum album. Next base: position 132,603,311 of record OY728163.1, read on the forward strand.
TAAATTTAGTTTATTTAGTGGGTCATCATAACAATGAAAAAATTGGGAGATTATGTGACACATAGTGGATGTGATGGAAAATAATTGTATAAAGAAATATATCCCTAGGATAATTATGAGAAAATAGTTGGAATTAAGTCTAAATTTATAGAGATCATTGTATTTCATAATTAATGATATTTCTAATCAATGGTGACCCTCAAGTAAAGATATTTTTTTAATTTATGGAATCAAAGTTGTAGCATTGGTGATCAATGAATTCATAGTAGGATATTTTGATGATAAACATCTTATCAAAATAAGTTGTATATGTTAAATAGTTCATACACTAGTAAAGCTGATATTCTCTAGAGAGTGTGTTTTTTAAGGTTGTAATCTTGGAAAAGTAATTTTTTGTTGATCAGTATTTATCATTTTTTATTCTATTGATTGTTAATTAATTTCATGGGACTTGTATAGCTTTATATAAGATAATATTTGAGTTTTAATTCTTCTATATATGAGTATTATAATCTAGGATATATTATACGATGTGATAGAATTTCCCTTGAATGGATATTCATTAACTATTAAGTATTATCCCATAATGTGACTGGGATTTTTATGTTGTTAGACACTGCAATAGTTAATCTTATTCAAGGAATTTTCCTCTTATGACACTCTCAAACATTTTAGGCTTATATAATACACAATATAATACCCATTCTAATGTATTTTTATAATAGAGAAGGATTATTCAATGTGCTAACATAATTTAATCTATTGATATATAATTATTTTTTGTCATAAAGGGTAATTTTATTTAACAATATAAAAATATAAAATAATTTTACATCACATCCTCAAGTTATATTTAATTTTTAAAAATTTAATAAAATATTTATGAAGCTAGTGTAGATTGGTTTGAGGTGTATAGTGTCTCTAACGGTTAAGGAATCGAGACAAAACACCATATTGATGGATCATATCCTTATATCCTAGATATGAAACATCCCCTATTAACAATATTTTTTCTCAATCATTTCACAATAAAACCCAAAATGTAATAACATGTTTTAAAAACAATATTATCAAGATTTCTCAGGTATTATAGAGCCATACATATTAAATATTTATTCAAATAATCATATAGAATGTATAAATCATTAAATACACTGGCATTGATTATATAAAGATCATAAAAATATTTCTTCCTTAAGGTATACCAATATAAACTTTTTTTTTGTTATAACATCATCTCCATAAAATTGATAAATGCTAGGAAGTCCTCAGATGCATTTCTTGTGAATAGAATTGGTCATCGAATCTCGATACATGGTATGAATCTATAACACCCTCTGGTTATCATTGTGCCAACACCACACTTGAACCAGAAATATTTCATAACACCCTGGATGCCATGTCACGACCCGACCCATACCGGTCTCGAGCCGCAACTACCCCAAGCCCGCCTCCATAGGCCAGGGGCTAACAACTAGTGCTGAAGGCACAAAAAACTAGGGGAGGCCTTTACCTAAGAAATTGTACACACAAACACAACCAACTCAATGAAAAGTGAAAAGAAAGGAAAGAAAGATACAACAATACTACAAAAGGGAAACCAACATACATGCATCGACCTCTAACCAGTACAAGTAAAGTGCTGAAAAGTGCTGACAAGTAAACTGAACAGAAAAAGAGGCAAAACACGCGCCCAACCAGAAAGGTTCCACAACCCGGAAATAGGTAAAACGAAAGTAAACCGCTGGTGATTCATGCCCAGAAAGTCCTACTACGGCCACTGAATACAGCCCACACTCTTGTGTCCTCTAAGCTCCTCCGCAGTCTCGATCGACATATCTGTCGTTTGCAAGGGCACACCAAGTACGGGAAAAGCCCAAGCAGGGGTGAGTATAAAGATACTCAGTAGGATGCCCCGAAAGCTCGAGGAAGAAACAAAGGAGGTACTAAAATGGTGAGTAGTAGATATAACAAAGAACAACACAAGAGTGAAAAAGAGAGAGTGCAGCTCAACCCAACAAAAGGAAGGAAGTAGACTCGTCCAAACCAAGAGGTGCTAGACACGAAAATCATGTGGCATACCCTATGCATATTCGCCCCTCCTAGAAGGAGATTAACTGAACCCAAGGAGTAGGAACAAAAGTTGAGTGTATATATATATGCTCAACAAGAAACCCGAACGATTATTTAAGGGGATCTCTATCTCCAAGCTCAGCCCAAGAAGAGTCTCCAACAATTCAAAGGATAACCATCACTGATGCCCAACAGTCCCACACGCCCAAGCTACCTCATCGCTTAACCGTACAACCAAGGGTCCCACTCCGGCAATCATGGGGAAAATCCACCAACTAGCCACATCAAAAGGGCCTAGTCTGAAAGAAGTCATCGGATAACCCACTGCCCAGCTCGGCTGGAGGGTAAACCTCAAAAGGTCATCAGGTAACCCACTGCCCAGCCCCACTGGAGGGTAAACCATAAAAGTTCACTAGGTAACCCACTGCCCAGTCCCGCTGGAGGGTAAACCACACGAGATCATTAGGTAACCCACTACCTAGCCCCGCTGGAGGGTAAACCACAAGAGATCGTCAGGTAACCCACTGCCCAGCCCCACTGGAGGGTAAACCCTAAATTCAATGGGTAACCCACTACCCAGCCCCGTTGGAGGGTAAACCCAAAGGTCAACGGGTAACCCACTACCCAACCTCGCTAGAGGGTGAACCCTAAGAGGTCAATGGGTAACCAACTACCCAACCTTGCTGGAGGGTAAACCCGTAACTGGTCCAATAACTCTGCACTGCTCGTTCGATCACTGGGTGTCACCAACGCCGCTACCGTGCGTAGGTTCGGAGTGCGTCAAAGGAACCTATGACCAACGCCCTTTCATGTTTCCAAGTTTAATGAGATCTCAAAAGAGACTTCGCTCTACCAAGTAGATTACACTGCTGTAATCCTCACAAAAAAACCCGTGAGATAGACTACTTACTCGCTAGAAACGGGCTCCCGATGGAAACATTATTCAACACCGCTTTATGCCCACACAGACTCTTGTGGGGCCCGCACCTCGGTCCCAAAAGAGGTCGGGTGAACTGCGCCATCATGATGCTCTCGAGAAAACACATCGAAAAAACTATTCATACGCCATAAACAGACGCCTGATGAAAAATTCGTAAAACGCTACACACATCTTAAAAGACGGCCCGTGGGGTCCACACTTCAAGTCCGGCTTCAGCGTCTGAAACCACCCTGGTCAACTTTTTCTCGACGCCAAGGTCGCAATGCCGCTGATGGTACCTAAAACAGACTCCAGATGCAGAAGCTGCAACTCCTCGTGTTATAAGCCAACGAGGCCCTGTGGGGCCCACACCTCAGCTCTGAAACACGTCACGCAGATCATACCATGACGTTCCTTGTAGATAACCATGCGGCGTAGACTATTCATTTTCCTTGAACGGACTTATGTATCATAAGTCGCAAAAATGCGGCATACGTCCGGAAACAACCTTGTGGGGCCCACGCCTTGGGCCCAAATTTAGGTGGGCGGATTGCGTAGTTGAAATCCCCTTAGAAAAACACTCAGAAACGAGTACTCAAACCCCCTAAACGGATGTCGGGTGAAAACGTGGTGTTTCAACGTAAAACGTGCGAACTATGCCCTATGGGGCCCACACCCTTTATCCAACCCGAATGCTTCGGAAAGCATCCCAAAATGTCCGCACGAGGACTGGGGTCACGCTACCGCTGACAGCGCGTCAATCGGACATCCCAAACAAGAGTTAGGTCCGACGCAAGAATAACTAATTAATTCAATTAATTAATTAATTATTCACATTAAGCGTTTTGTGTCACCAGGCAACAAAACCAATCCTCAAGGTTTAGAACCAACATTGTAAGGACCCTATCAACTTCAGGGCCACAGCTCCTCTGACGTTGTGTCAAACGGATGTCCGGCTCGTGAACTACCTCCGTCCCAATTTTAATAATAATTTAATATTATTAAATTAACGTGTTTTGGGTCACTTGTCTTTGGGAACGGAACCCAAAAACCCCGAAACCCACTTTAAAAAGTCCGCCTTGCCGACACGAATTCGCAGCCACAGACGGCGTGTCAAACAGACACGCTGTTTAGAAGATATTCCCCCCGAATGCAAGGGGGCCCAACCGGGCCGGTTCACCTCAACCGGCTCGGACCGAACCGCCGACCCACGGCCCAGCTATGGGTCTGGCTCGAACCACCATGGTCCGCTGGCCGCGGCCCACTCCAGCCGCACCGGACCCCTCTTGTCCGGTTCTTCAAGGCAGACCGGACAAAGCCGGTCTCCGCGTCGCACCAGCAGGACCCGCAAAGTGCGGGTCTTGGTCTCCTCCGCACACCTAAGGCACTTACCGCCTCAGGTTCCCCCTGCTGAGCACGACCGCCCGAGGCCGCGGCTCCACCGCCTCCACATGCCGGCACCTCCGCCTCCCACAGCGCAACATCGGCTCGACGCTGCCCCTGCCGCCTGTTGCGGCCGCCTCGTCCGACGAACGCCGCGACCGCTCGAGGTGCCTCGTCCCGCTTGAAGCCCTGTGATTTACCGCCTCTGCTAAAGCCCCACGCTCCGCCTCCAGCACAGCCGGCTCCGCCCGGCATGCCCGACTTCTCTGGCCACACCCCGTCCATGCCGGCCACACCCAACACCACCGCACCGGACCCGCCCGGCTCCTCCGGCCGCCGCGCTCCACCATGTCTTCGGCTCATCATCCGGTCGTCGCCCTCGCCGGATCTAAACCTTCGGCCAGTCCCCCCAACTACTCTGGTGGTCGGAAAAATTATCAGACCCCGGTTTCGGGATCCTCAGGGCCGGAGCTTCACAAAGCTGCCCCTCGCTCGTCGAATCGTCACGGGTTTGGCGCGTCCAAAAATTTGGACAAAGAACGCCCAAGAATGAAAAGTAAAAACAGGGATCAAACGATGGTAGTTTTCATTCATCCAACATCCCAATTCCAAAATTTTAGAAATTGTACGACAAAATTGACAAAGGTGCGGAAAATTAACAAGAATTCTACCTCGATCCGGCTGTTCGTCATTGGCGATGTGCCTGCTGTGATCCCACTTTGATCCATCGAAGTCCACTCCTCAATATGGAAAAGAACGATGAATAACGCCGAAGAACACTCGAGAGAGAGAGAGAGAGAGAGAGAGAGAGAGAAATGGGTTTCCCCCAATTCCACATTTTATAAACTCTCTGAACTCCACCGACGGGCGTGGATTCTGAAACCTCCACGCTCGCTCATTTTATGTCGCGCCTAGGCAAAATGCCCCATTTCAAACTCAACAGAAGTCTCAGACTTCTATTCTGAGACTTCATTCAAAATTTATTTGAAAAGGACTCCAGCGATAAAAATCACTAAGTCATTATTTCAAAATGACGATTTTGCACCAGGGTGACATCTCTCACAGTAGGCCCGCGCCCGCAACCTTTACCCATCACCTAGGGTAAAAGGAATGCTCCGGACGCAACCATGCACACAGATTTTCGATCTGAGCTACCATTTAGAAGAAAACACAACCCTGCCACGTTTATAGTATAAAAACACTTAAAATTTTTATAAAATTTATTCCGGGCACACCGGGCCTCAGAATCGCACGCTGTCTTCGCGCCTAACTCTAGAATTATATGTAGAAATATTCCAAAGTATTAAAGGGAAAAACCTGGGTCTCTATATCATTCCCTCATTCAGGCTTTTTGTCCCCAAAAATCAAAACCAGGGAAGACTACTCGGGGTACGGAGCTCACATATAGCTCTGTCGCTCCCACGAAAACTTGCACACCACCATGCTGGCACAACACGTGAACCAAAGGGATGGTTCCTACTCATAAGGTCTTATACTCTCGAGGACATGCGTAGTAATAGACATGCACCTCATCAGCTACGACACGTGAAAGACATCATGCACTCACTCCTACTGTTGGGAGGGTAGGGTAAGACGGTATGAAACCTCTCAACCGTTTTCACAATTCCTAAATGGGGAAACTTGGGGGAATTCCCTGGCCGAACCTCTAATTTCCACATCATGACCAAAATCACGGTTTCTTCCTAGAACATGATCTCGTGACTCCATCCTTCAGAATACCCATTGGGTGAATCGCCCGTGGATATCTGATCACACGGTACCTCACTGTCGACATCCCCCAGCTGCGACTCTCTCATATGCTAAAGGAGTGGAGGAGTCAAAACCATCGAATGCAGGAAAGTTGTACCCTCCTTCTCCACCAAGATCAGTCGTAGGGAAGCTAACTACTATGAAACTTCCCGTGCCTGATGAGTCTAGGACTTCCTATTAAGGGAACCTGCCACAACACTGCCATCACTCCCCGTTGAAGCTCCAGCAGCTCCCGAAACAGTAAAAAGCATAATTATGAGGGGTAATACTCTTCAAAAAACAGCAGCTAGAAGTCATCCCACAAGAGTACCAACTTATCATGCATCTGAGTAACACTATCTCTACTACGCAAAACTGCGTGGTGGAAAAAGACTGGCTATCAAATCCACCATCTCACCTATCAGTTTTAGAACAAGCCTGAAGAGGCGGACCACCGACTCTAGCCAACCATTCACTATCTGAGGGTATGGATTACTGTGTAACCTCAGCGATCTCTGACACTGGAACTCATGTAGCATGCCCAGCCTACGCTCGTCATCGGCCTTTGTTGTAGGTACTATCTGCTACTCCACAGGTGGAGGTGCTACTGTCTGTCCTCCTGGAGAAAGGGTAATAGTATGATGGATTTTGAACTGAGGCCTCTTAGCTCACATAATCTTCATCATGAACCGGAGCTAGTATCCTGGCTGGCCATCATCATGGAGACATCCTGAATCCGATCAAGGAGTACTGTAGTCAAATGAGCATATATATATATCAACAGCAATGGGGAGATAACTCCAGAGGGACAGTCAAAGACTCAATCCTATATGATGCACAAACCAAATTCCATGCAACAAGTGTCTCAGTGTGCTAAGTCGACAAGCGTGTTATCAGGGTCCTGGTGAATGGATATGTCGGCCGCCGCACCATCACTGGACTCCTTCGCCTGAGAGCCGCTCTCGAGACACGTGGACACTATTGAACCCAAACCCAACCAATTCCTTTTTAGGGACGTCCAAATAAAGCCACAAGGAATGAAACACCTTTGATAACACTTTGTCACGACCTGGCCCATATCGGACTCGAGCCGCAACTACCCCAAGCCCGCCTCCATAGGCCAGGGGTTGGCGACTAGCGCCGAAGTCACAACAATTAGGGGAGGCATTTTCCTAAGAAATTGTACACACACACACAGCCAACTCAATACAAAGTGAAGAGAAAGGAAAGAAAGATACAGCACTGCTACAAAAGGGAAACCAACGTACATGCATCGACCTCTAACCAGTAAAAGTAAAGTGGTGAAAAGTGCTGACAAGTAAACTGAACAGAAAAAGGGGAAAAACACGCGCCCAACCAGAAAGGTGTCAAAACCCAGCAACAGGTAAAACAAAAGTAAATCGCTGGTGAGTCACGCCCATAAAGTCCTACTACGACCATTGAATGCAGCCCACACTCTTATGTCCTCTACGCTCTTCCGTAGTCTCGATCAACCTATCCGTCATCTGCAAGGTCACACCAAGTGCGGGCAAAGCCCAAGAAGGGGTGAGTATAAAGATACTCAGTAGGATGCCCTGAAATCTCGAGGGAGCAACAAAAGAGGTACTAAAGTGGTGAGCAGTAGACAAAACAAAGAATAGTTCAAGAGTGCAAAAGAGAGAGTGCAACTAAACCCAACAAAAGGAAGGAAGTAGACTCGTCCAATCCAACAGGTTCTAGGAGCAGAAAGCACATGGAATACCTCGTACGTCTTCGCCCCTCCTATAAGGAGAGTAACCGAACCCAAGGAGTGGGAACAAAATTATAGTGTATATATATATTCTCAACAAGAAACCCAAATGAGTGTGTAAGGGGATCTCTATCTCCAAGATCATCCCAAGAAGAGTCGCCAACAATTCAAAGGATAACCATCACTAATGCCCAACAGTCCCGCATGCCCAAGATACCTCATCGCTGAACCATACAACCAAGGGTCCCGCTCCAGAAATCACAGAGAAAATACACTAACTAGAGACATCTAAAGGGCCTAGTCTGAAAGAAGTCATTGGGTAACCCACTGCCCAGCCCCGCTGGAGGGTAAACCACAAGAGGTCGTCGGGTAACCCACTGCCCGACCCTGCTGAAGGGTAAACCTCAAAAGGTCGTCAGGTAGCCCACTGCCCAGCCCCGTTGGAGGGTAAACCAAAAAAGTTCGTTAGATAACCCACTACCTAGCCCCGCTGGAGGGTAAACCACAAGAGATCATCAGGTAACCCACTGCCCAGCCCCGCTGGAGGGTAAACCACAAGATATCGTCAGGTAACCCACTGCCCAGCCCCACTGGAGGGTAAACACTAAAGTCAATGGGTAACCCACTACCCAGCCCCTCTAGAGGGTAAACCCTAAGGTCAATGGGTAACCCACTACCCAGCCTCACTAGAGGGTGAACCCTAAGAGGTCAACGGGTAACCCACTACCCAGCCTCGCTGGAGTGTAAACCTGGAACTGGTCCGATAACTCCGCACTGCCCATTCCATCACTGGGTGTCACCAACGCCGCTACCGAGCGTAGGTTCGGAGTGCGTCAAAGGAACCTCTGACCAATAATCTTTCATGTTTCCACATTTAATGATATCTCGAAAGAGACTCTGCTCTCCCAAAAAGATTACACTGTTGTAATACTCGCAGAAAAACACGCGAGATAGACTAATTACTCACTGGAAATGGGCTCCCGGTGGAAAAGTTATTCAACACCTCTTTATGCACATACAACGTCTCGTGGGGGGTGCACCTCGGTCCCGAAAAGGGTCGGGAGAACTGCGCCATCACGATGTTATCAGGAAAACACGCTGAAATGACTATTCATACGCCCCAAACAGATGCCTAATTAAAAAGTTGTAAAACGCTGCACACAACTTAAAAGACGGCCCGCGGGGCCCATGCCTCAAGTCCGGCTTCAGCGCCTGAAACCACACTGGTCAACTTCGTCTCGATGCTAGGGTCGCAACGCCACTGACGACGCCTAAAACAGACTCCGGATGCAGAAGCTACAACTCCCCGTGTTATAAGCCAACGGGGCCCTGTGGGGCCCACACCTCGGCTCCAAAACATGTCACGCATATCGTACCATGGCGTTCCTTGCAGATAACCATGCGGTGTAGGATATTTATTTTCCCTGAACGGACTTATGTAGCATAAGTCGTAAACACGCAACATAGGTTTGGAAACCACCTCGTGGGGCCCACGCCTCAGGCCCGAATTTAGGCGGGTGGATTGCGTCATTGCAATCCACTCAGAAAAACACTCAGAAACGAGTACTCAAACACCCTAAATGGATGTCGGGTGAAAAATTGGTGTTTCACCGTAAAACATGTGAACTAGGCCCTGTGGGGCCCACACCTTGTCTCCAACATGAATGCTTCAGAAATCATCTCAAAAAGTACGCACGAGGATTGGGGTCACGCTGCCATTGACGGCATGTCAATTGGACATCCCAAACAGGAGTTAGGTCCGATGCAAGAATAACTAATTAATTCAATTAATTAATTAATTATTCACATTAAGCGTTTCATGCCACCGGGCAATGAAACCAAGCCACAAGGGTTCCGAACCAACTTTGGAAGAACCGTCTCAACTTCAGGGCCACAGCGCCTCTGACGGCTCATCAAACGAACGCCCGTCTCGTGAACCACGTCTGTCGTAATTTTAATAATAATTTAATATTATAAAATTAACATGTTTCGGGTCACCCGTCTTCGAGCACGGAACCCAAATACCTTGAAACCCACTTTAAAAAGTCCTCCTTTCCGACACGAATTCCCAGCCGCAGACGGCGCGCCAAACGGACACGCGGTTTAGAAGATACATCCCCTCCCCCCCGAATGCAAGGGGGCCCAACCGGGCCGGTTCACCTCGGCCGAACCGAACCAAACCGCCAGCCCGCGGCCCAGCCGCGGGTCCAGATCAAACCACTGTGGCCCGCTCCAGCCGCATTGGACCCCTCGGGTCCAGTTCTCCAAGGCGGAACGGCGGAAGCCGGTCTCCGCGTCGCGCCAGCAGGACCCGCAAAGTGCGTGTGATGGTCTCCTCCGCACACCCGAGGGGCTGACCACCTCGGGTTCCCCCTGCCGAGCACGCCTGCCTGAGGCCACGGCTCCACCGCTTCTGCACGCTGGCGCCTCCCACTCCCGCAGTGCACCACCAGCTCGATGTCGCCCCTGCCACCTGTCGTGGCCTCCTTGTCCGCCGAACGCCGCAGCCGCCCGAGGTGCCTCGTCCCGCTCGAAGCCCCGCGCTCTACCGCCTCCGCTGAAGCCCCACACTCCGCTGCGAGCATAGTTGGCTCCGCCCAGCCTTCCTTGCTTCTCCGGCCGCACCCCATCCACACCGGCCACACCCGACACCGCCGCACCGGACCTGCCTGGCTCGTCTGGCCGCCGCGCTCCACCATGCCTCTGGCTCGACCTCCGGCCACTACCCTCGCCGGAGCCGAACCTTCGGTCGATCCCCCCGACCACTCTGGTGGTCAGAAAAATTATCTGACCCTGGTTTTGGGATTCTCGGGACCGGAGCTTCACAATGTGGCCCCTCGCTCGTCAAATCATCGTGGGTTTGGCGTGTCCAAAAATTGGGATGAAGAACTCCCAAGAACGAAAAGTAAAAACAGGGATCGGATGATGGTCGTGTTCGTTCGACCATCATCCCAATTCCAAAATTTTAGAAATTATACGACAAAATTGACAAAGGTGTGGAAAATTAACAAGAATCCTACCTCGATCCGACCGTTCGTCGTTGGCGACGCGCCCGCTGTGATCCCACTTCGATCCGCCGAAGTCCACTCCTCAATCCGGTGAAGAACGGTGAAGAACGCCGAAGAACGCTCGAGAGAGAGAGAGAGAGATAGAAAATGGGGTTCCCCCAATTCCACATTTTATAAACTCTCTGAACTCCGCCGACGGGCACAAATTCCGAAACCTCCACGCCCCCTCATTTTATGTCACGCCTAGGCAAAATGCCCCATTTCAAACTCAACGGAAGTCTCTGATTTCCATTCTGAGACTTCATTCGAAAGTTATTTGAAAAGGACTCCAGTGATAAAAATCACTAAGTCATTATTTCAAAATGATGATTTTTCCCTTGGGTGACATCTCTCCCAGCAGGCCCGCGCCCGCAACTTTTACACCACACCTAGGGTAAACGACACGCTCCGGACGCAATGGTGTCGTTGAATTTCCGATCTGAGCTACTATTTATAAGAAAACACAACCCCACCACGGGCATAGTATAAAAACACTTAACATTTTTATAAAATTTATTCCGGGCACACCATACCTCGGAATCGCACGCCGTCTTCGTGCCTAGCTCTGGAATTATATGTAGAAATATTCCAAAGTCTTGAAGGTAAAAAACCGGCTCTCTACATGCCACATTATATTTTCCAACATAAACACTATATATTTTCTAAAAAAATAGTTTACATGTTCATACTAGCCATGAAAGTGATTATATGTGACAATGACACCTAGCAACTCACTACACCAACTTAACCGGAAAAAACATTGATGGCTTCAGTAGTACGGTTCCATCTATTTCAAAAAACTCTAGAAATATAATCCACCCTTATAAGATATAAAGTATTTAGAAAATGACAATTTTATATTAAATAATAATTAAATGAAAACCTTAAAGGATGAGAGATTACAATGGATGGGGAATAAAACTAAACATCATAGATAAAAAGGAAAAATAAATCTAGGAAGAAGATATAACTCTTTTCGAACTCACCAATTTGAAGTGGAATAAATTGAATTAATTAAACCAAGGATGGATTATACGATGGGAATAATAGGAGAATTCACTGGTTAGGAAGAATATGATCCCTTGGGTCAGGAAAAATGTGGATCGATTCGGGAATGAGGAGTGTGGCTACGCACTGTATTGGGGGAACCACTATCTTAATGGTTTTTAAAAATACCGGGATAGAGGATATATGCCAATGGTTTTTTAAAACTATTATGAAGCCTTATCTAAAATTTCCACATGAGAATTTGGAGGGTGGATACATGGGAATGAGGACATCTATCCAAAAGGTTTTAAAAAATTGTTTGGAATACTTATCTAAAATGGTTGCGCAGGAGGATCTAGGGGAAACTCTATCCCAACGATTTTAAAAATCCATTGGGATAGCCTTATATAAAATGGAATATCCCAATGGTTATGTTGAGCTGTTGGGATAAGACCCATATACCAACGGTTTTAAAATATCATTGGTATAGGGGTGTTGGTATAACTAGGCTTTCTAATAGTGAATAAAAAATAGTATTTTTCACAATTCACTAAAAATATTATTTTTTCATAAAATGCTCAACAATTCACCCAAATATAATATATACATGTATAATTAAAAAATTAATTTTATTTTTTCAAATAATTTTTCTAAAATTGGTAAAAATTAATTTTAAATTAGGTGTGCAAAGCACGATTAAACCACATTTTAGAAAAATACAGTTTTTCAGAAAATATTTTATTTTCTTTCAAATGGTTATTATTTTATTTATAATAAATATATAACTATTTATATATTTTATACATGTGTAAATCATATAATTTCCATAATTTATTGAGTACTATTCTTGTCTTCCAACTTAACGGCTAGGTTATAATAATTATGTTTAAATAATCATATTTTAACAGAGTTTTATGTTTCATTTAAACTTTATGTTCCATAAATTCAAAGCTATAGAATATATTTAATTTATTTAAAAATAAATATATCTTAAAGTCTCAGGGTGTTATATTTTCTTCTAAGCATATTCTTGAATGTCATACATGTTATCGAACAAGATGTTTCCATTTTAAAATCTTAGGGTGTTACAATTATCTAATTACTAAAAATTATAAATAAATTAAAATGATAATAAAATTAATTTATCTTTAAAATAAATATTTATATCCTAAATTATCCTATTTTTTTCCTTATTTAAAAAATTTAGAGATATTAAATTCAAGAGAGTGACATTTTGTATTTATTCTTTTCTTAAATTAATATAAAGGTCATAATCAAAGAAAAATGGAACTGAGTAGCCATATATTCGATACATAGATGTAAATGTCCAAAATAAACCCATAAAATAGGATAATTTAAAATTTTAGGTTGGTATTGAGACCTTATCTCATGGATTTAACCCTATTTTACCTATTTTACCCTTACTGATGTGACAAATATTTACCATGGTTACTATTCATAATAACAAAAAATAAAAGGGAAATATTTAACAAATTTGGACCTCCTTATTCTAATTATGTAATCTATTTTACAAGATTAAATTTCTATAAGTTTAAGAAATTAATTTAAGATAAAAATACAAAATTTTATGAAAAACAGTTTTTTAGAAAAATGCCTTTTAAGTATAGAAATGTTTTTATACCAAATTCAACCATAAAATTGGTTCCAATGAATTTAATTAGATTATTAATAATATAAAAAATAGAAATAATAATTCTTTGAAACCATTTAATAAATTAAGACTTTTTATATTCTTTAAACAAAAATAAAATTTCCAATAAAAATTAGTACTTTTTTACTATTCATTGGAAAATCAATCTTTTCAGAAAAATCACAAAAATAAACACTAATAAAATTGTAACATGATGATTAAAAAATATATAATTTTTATGAAATTTTATTTCTAAAAGTTCCATAAATTAATTATAATATTCACTCACAAAAAGAAAAAAAACTATTTTTTAAGAAAAAGTTATTTTGAAGAATAAAATTTCTTTACTAAAAGATTAGTGCTTATTTCATAATAATTAATAAATAAATTTATGTTTAGTAGGTAATTTATAAATATTTCATAATTTAGTTAATCCTATTAATAAACTATTATTCAATAGCTAAGTTATAATGATCATATTTAAATAATAATATTTCATGGTTTGTTTAAGCTCATAGTTACATGTTCTATATGCTATCAAATATAGTGTTCATTTTAAATATCAAGGTATCATAATATTGGTCCTCCCAAGTAATTATTGAACCCCATTATCATCACCCTCGTGATTGTTTCATTCATGTTTCACTAAAAATAACTCTTGCATGCTTTCCCATCACTTGTACTGGTATACCCCCATCGATATACCCAATACATGATGGTATAACTCTAGAGTTCTCAAGTTATCTTTGATCATCTTTCTTTACTTCACCAATAAACTGTGTTTATTTTTATTTTGAATAACCACATCAATATTTCATTTCTAAACGGACTCCCCTTGGCCCATGGTATGGCACGGGTGCCCCAGTCTTAGGCCGCCTCTCGTCCAGGGAACACGTCTTAGAGGAAACATCCTCCGCGATAACATGATGGAATCCCACCTTTCGTACAATCTCCTAATTGTCACCCTCAACCCATTTCCCCCCATTTATAATGATATAAATATAGAACCCATTTTTCATATATATTCCCAATAATCATCCCCAACCTATCTATTATGTCACTCCTCTATTCAAACTCTCTAAGTCATAACTTACCTTTACTCTACTCCTTTTCATTCAAGTGGAGTTTTAACACCCTTAGTACTTCCCTTAGTGCATCTATTCACATTGGTAGGGAAAATAGGTCTTTTGGAATCACACTCAACCGTTTCCCAATCCTCATAGGATCATTTACATTAGTCTATGTTGCATTTCAACCTTGTCTCATCTACCCATATGGTGTGCTCTCATGTAATATGAATATTCTTATATTTACTTATTGTTTCTAACACTGAGCATGATTCATATGGGTATAGAGTTTTTAATTTATTTATTCGATTAGTATGATTGAGACACATCAAAATCATAATCAAGGAGTTTAAAAAATCCTCACTATATGATATTGAACTACATGACCACTTGTCCTCATATTATGATGTTAAACTACACAACCACCCATTATCCCTAGCTATATGAATTTAAACTAAATATCACATATTCATACCTATTGTATGAAACTTTTATGTTTTCTTCCTTAACCTTGTTTCCCCTTTCATATATATTGAAAAACTTGTCCCGTTTTACTTTGTTAGACATGAAACTCATCACATTCATGAAAATCTGATTTGATAGAGCTCTGGATAAGGTATATTATACTTGTGCATCAACATTGAGAATATTTTTATATGTTTCATTCAAATAAATCTTGGTTATATAACTTAAATGAATTACCAGAATTATAATATAAAAAATATCAAGTTCATGATATCATATATTTGATTGCATATGGTTCTTCCATATCACATAATTGTATCCATAAAAAATAATAATTCTTATTTCCTTGATGACATTCTCTATGTAAAATATTAGTTTGAGACAAATTCTACAAGTAATAACATTTTGTATTTGATACCACGTGTTGAGAATATAAAGACCAAAATACCCTAAGAGTGGTGTGAATTAGGGCATCTAAATTATTTTATCAAACAGATCTTGTTCTTGTATTAGAAAGAAAACAGAAACCTATTAATTCAATATATATTATATGAATTTTTATTTCATAATAAGAAGAGGAGTTAAAATATATCTGTATAATTATTACTTGATGCTTGTAATCAATTAGTAGTTATATATTTTTTATTTACCCTATTTTTTCTAAGTAAGATAGAGTTGTGAGATCATTTCATTATACCACTTTACTACTAAGTAAGAGGAAAACATATGATTTTTTATTATCCTTATATGATAGTTAGTAGGATGAGGTTATTTTATGGACATAATTATCCCTTTGTGTTATTCATCAAGTGGATTTTAATTTATGTTCATCAACTGAATAAACATAAACTGAAGTAGGTTTAGTTTAATCTCATAGTGTCATGGTTAGCACATAGTGATACAAGTTTCGCGTTTACTATTATTAATATATACCTTTATTGTTTTTACCATAACTATTTTCCCTATTTTTTTGTTTTGTTTTTATTTCATTTTATAATCATGTCTATCCCCTCATATTTTGGATTTATGTACTCATATTATGCATGATTTCTAGGTTGTGAGTGAGTTAAGTGTCACTAACCATAGGCATGAACATGTATAAAATTTTATTATTATCACTCAATGAGTTGAATTTAATGAGGTAATCCTTCTATATTGGTGGAAACACCCCCAACCATGAAAATGGTGTGTTTTTTTATCTATATGGGTATATATTATGTTTTCTACAGGTTCATGTATAAATTAGGGATAAAGTTTTTATGGATTGATATGATTAGTGTTAGGGTGTGACAACCCAGTTAATGTTAATAATAAATCAATTTCACATATTAATATAATTCATGATTATATTTTATGGATTCATATTAGTTATAACAATTTTAAGTAATTTTTCAATCGAAAAAGAAATAGTTTTATTCTAACTAAAGTGTTTTCCATGCATTATACGGTTTTATTTAAAAGTTAAATTTCTAAATTTTAGAAACTGAAATGGATAAAATAGAATTAATTATTTATATTATCATATCAAATATATATTAGGGTGATTTTTTTGGGATTTATATGAAAATATTGATTTTTAATTGAATATTGAAAAATACTGATTCTTGAAAAATAATCATTTATTTTCTTTAAATCAAGTAATTTAAAAGTAATTTATGTTTTTGTATTTTTTTAAGTAAAATAATATCCATTTTGTTAAAAATAATATAAATAATTCCATAGGAAACAAAAGTATATTTTATTTTGGTATAAGTTCATTTTTATGCTTAAAAATTAAATTTCTAAAAAAATATTTTTCATTATGTTTTTTGTACTTATATTAAAATTAATTTATACCAATTATAAAAATTGAATTTTGAAAAATGGATTATATATTTTTAATCAAAATATTAAAATTTATTAATGAGTTCAATTTCATTTTTAGTCCTTATGAATAATAACCATGGTAAAAATGTGTCACTGCTGTAAAGAGTAAATCGGGTTAATTAAGGTAAAAACCAAGTGATAAGACCAAAAAATATTATATTAATTCTTATTGGATGATTTTATTTTGAAAATTATCACCTTATTTTTTAATTTTTATAGTCTTGGAACCACTTTTCTCTGATTAAGACTTTATAATATTTAAAACATTAGAAAAATTATAAGTGTGACACTCCCCTC
This sequence comes from Viscum album, assembly GCA_963277665.1. NCBI lineage: Eukaryota > Viridiplantae > Streptophyta > Magnoliopsida > Santalales > Viscaceae > Viscum > Viscum album. The sequence continues at coordinate 132,620,544 of OY728163.1, forward strand.
GCTTATAAATGAAAACTAGTTCTCCTCCCTTACTCATACCATTTGATCACTCTAATTCTTTTAATACCCACTCAAATATCTCCAAAACATACCTTACCATGAATTTGAGGATAAGGTCTCATAAAATTACCAACCTAGAAGATTTAAAGTGTAATCTAAAGGTCGTTTTTTAAAGAATAGGTATAACTCCTAATCGAGCATTTTCAATTTATTTCTTCTTCCAACTCCTTAAAATATTCTTAAAACATGATGATATAACAACATTATTATCAAAAATATACATAAAATTTATTATTTTTATGTTATAACCCTTATTATTCTTTTTTTATCCTATATAAAATGAAAACATCATTTATGCGTATGTGTGGACTACAACGTCCACGAAGCGATGTGTTTTATTTTTCATCACCACCTATCATGGATGTTTATAATGATGAATTTAATCTATATATATGATATTCATGAAATATTTATCATTATTTAAATATAATAAATCATCTATTTTCTTACCCTTACATTCGTTAAAAAATGATAATATCACTCTTGCGTCTGTGTGGAATATCACCTTCACGAAGCGATATGATTCATTTTTGCATATGTCTTTCCAGGATAATTATAAAATTGCATTTAATGTATAATAATAATAATTATATTATTTATTATTATTATTATTATTATTATATATTATTTAATAATTACACCTTTGAAAAATGGTCAACCCACTGAATTTTTTTTGTGATTATGAACTGAACGTCCTCAAAACATCTAAAATGAAATTAACTAATTTAATAACTACATAAGGCATAATAATAAATAAAATAAAATATTTAATAATAAGTTAATAAAAATTAAAATGGTTATTAATCAATTAAAAAATTAATAAAAGTTCATATTATAGGATTTAAAATATGTACATAGCGAGTCAGACTCGAGGTAAGGGATTTTTCTTTAAAACCTTATTTTAAAAGTTTTAAAGTTTTCTTCTATTTTTTCACCATATAAATACTCTTTAAAATGTTCCAAATATTTTATTAATATAATGAAATTTATGTTCACACTCATTGTAAACCATGTTTTACTTTCTTTATGAATGTTTTTAAATAAATTTTTTAACATTTTCTAAAAAAATCATTTTTGAAATTTTTACAAAAGTATGAAAGGGATATTTTTTTAACACATATAGAATAAGAATATTTTTACATCATCATGAGCATTATTCTTTAAAAATATTCCCCTTAAAATTTTTATTGTTTTTAAAAATAATATCTTATTTCTCATTCTTTTCTGAATTTTTTTTAAATAATTTTTGAATAAAAAAGGTCTTTTGTCCTTATTTTTATGTGAGTCCTAAAAGTGATTTTTATTTTCTATTAAATGGAATAATTTATAACATTTTATGATTCAAATTCAATTTTTATGTGTTTTTTTGTATGTTATATTCCTTGTACATTTTTCATGATGACGGGTGTTCCTAGTATATCCCTCTAATGTAGTGGTTAATGATTATGTTCTCAAGGGAATTATATTGGAAATAATTGATTAGGTTATTACATTTATAAGAGTGCATATAAGAGTGATTATAAGAATTATATAAAGATGATGTTCAGAGGTATATACATGATTTTTATATTCTTGTAAATTATTTTACATATAATTATTTTAGTTTCATAAGGTAATCTAATGATCATATGTTTACAATAAAGTTAATTCCCTTTTAAGGGTAAAATGTTTGTTTTCCAAGAAAATTTTTTCACTAGTACCCGTGTCTTACAAGAAGACAGAAAGATTATGATGTTTTATTTAATTTTTATGATATAGTTTATGATATATTTTTTAAATTAATCTTATTTCATGAGTAAGAAAATTAATATTTGATATTAAAGTTATTTATTTAAAAAGGGGGTAAATATGGGATTACATGATTTTCAAAATGGACTAATAAGTTTATTTCTTTTTGTATCCATTACTAAGATTTTTATGCTCATACCAAGTTTTTTAATGTTTTTATAGGGATTAAGGATGGGTAAGAACTGATAAGAAGACTATAAATGAATAAAAAATAGCATTGAACAAAGAAAATATGTATTTATAAAGAACTTTTTTTGTGGAAAATATGGATACTATATGGAAATGTCCACTCATTTATGTAATTTTTTACCTAATTATCAAAAAATGTAAACCAAAAAATATCCTTGAAATTTAATATAGTGTAACCATTAATATAAATCATGTAATTATGGGTTGTTTAAGTTATGGGGTGTTATATTTGGTATCATAGGAAAGGTTTATATAACATTAGAGGTTAGGATATTTAAGGGATGTCAATATATGGATTATATTATCATGAGAAAACTTTTAGGGTTACCATGTTGATTTATATAATCTATTCCTATTTAAAAATGGTTTTTCACAGTGGAAACATGGTGAATAAATTATAAAGGAATTATTAGGATAATTCCCTTTCAAATCAACGACATGGAATTATTGTAATATAATAATTTGTATCTATGTAAACTTAGTTAACATAGGATATTAATGGTGGTACCCCAGCTATAGAGTGAGCTAACATTCCACAGAGGAACATGTCAATAGTGAATCATTTCATGAAACCACACCCTCTGGCATTTTTTGGAACCTCATATCTAGTGGTAGTTAAAGAATAGTTTAATACTTTGGAAAAATATTCAAGGTTTTGGGTTGTTATGAATATAAAAAGGCAATTTCAGACATTTATTATTTTGAAGGTGAAGATGATTATTGGAGGTATTTGATTAAGAATAACAAGGTGGAAGATGATATTGATTATATGGAGTGGAAAATATTTAATGATATTTTCATTGAGAATTATTTCCTAAAGTTTTCATATTAGGATAGAAAGGAACTTTTTGGAAATGAAACAAAAGGATGAATAATCTACAATCACCTCTGAATCTAATTTTACTAGATTATCCAAGTATACAACAAATTTCATTCTCGATCATGATAGTAAAATTTATAGGTTTTAATCATGATTTAAACTATTTTTTTAAATATATTTATCCTTTCATTAATTTAAAAGCTATAAGAAAGTTTTATTAAGTGCTTAAAAGGTTGTGATTGAGTTTTTTACTCTTACAACAATAAAGACAAGAATTAATTTAGGTGGTATGAAATGGGAAAGTAGTCATTAAATAAATACAAAATTAATAGGTATAAATTTACCTATTATGATATGTATGGTTATAATAATCCTATGGAGTGTATTATGAAATCTTGAAATATTTATTTATTTATTATTCTAATAAATATTTCTTGTGATTGCAAAGAAAATAATTGGGGTAATGGTTATACAAAATATGATAAGCTGGCAGTGAGATGTTTTAAATTCAGTGAGATGGGTCATTATGATGATGTGTGTCTGAATAAAAACATGAATGATATGAATAATCAATATTATATGAAAAAATGTGTGTAAAATTAATTCATTATTACCTAAAAAATGCAGGCCCAACAAATGAAATGGTGATATGTATATTACTCGTTTACTCAGATTATGCCAAAGTCTTGTTTGATTCAAGGACAACACATTCTTTTATTTCTGGGGAATTTTCTAGTAAAATGGAAATATTAACTCAATAAATAGAGAAATAAATTTTATTAAAAACTCTTGGTGTAATTATTAAGGTGAAAAATATTTATAGGAATCTTCCAATGATTATCTGTGGAATGGTTTTTCCAAAAAATATTATTTTCCTACCCATAGTTGAGTTTGATGTTATTTTGGGTATGGATTGGATTTAATTTTATTGTGATAAGATAGATTACATGTATAAGTATGTTATATCAAATTTTCATAATTAGTTTTTATTTATATATAATAATGATTTCATACCTATGATAACATATCAATAAGCTAATAAAATAATTAAAGATAGTAGTGAAAGTTATCACGCTCATATTTTTTTAAAAGGAAGTTGTTTAGATTAGTGATATTCTAATAGTAAATTAATATGTGGATGTATTTCATGATAATTTTATGATTTTTATTATTGTTCATAAGGTTTAATTTACTATTTAACTAGTGTTTTATGCTAATCCAATTTCAAAAACCCCCTTATCGAATGGCTCCATTAGAGTTATTGGAATAAAAAAATTTGTTATAGTTTTTTTATTAAAAAGGGTTTTATTCATCTTATCACTTCAACTTGGGGGGATCATATTTTGTTTGTTAAAAATAAGTATGGTTCAATGAGTCTTTTCATTGATTATATAGAAATCAATAACATTACTGTTAAGAAAAAATGTTTATTTCCCCATATAGATGACTTTCTTGATCAGCTTCAGGGAGTATGGTATTTTTCAAAGATTGATCTCAATTTTGGATTTCATCAAATGAAATTGAAGGAGGAATATATTTTGAATATATAATTTTATACTAGGTATAGACATTATGATTTTTTGTTTATACCCTTCAGGTTGACTAATGCACTAGTTTTATTCATAGATCTTATGAATAGAGTTTTCTATGGGTATTTAGATAATTTTTTTGTGCTTATTAATGATATCCTAGTTTATTCTATTAGTTATTGGGAATATGAAATACATCTAATAAATGTTATGTAGATTTTAAAATAAATAAATATGTATGTAAACATTAATAAATGTGAACTTTGGTTACAATATATTTCTTTCCTTGGACATATTGTTTTTAAAGATGGTATAATTATTTATCCTATTAAAATTAAGGTGGTGGAAGAGTGGTAAATTCTTATAAATATCATTGATATTTATAGTTTTATTTAATTATTGGGTTACTGAAATTTTTTTATTAAAAACTTTGCTCAATTACCTATCCCACTAACTAAGTTAACTCAAAAAGGAGTTAAATTCATTTAGACAAATGAATGTGAAGAATGTTTTCAAGAATTGAAAATAATATTGGTTAATACTCAAGTGTTGGATTTTCTATCTATAAATGTTGAGTTTTTTTATCTATATTGATTCTTATTTGAAGGGACTTAGTAGTTTCCTCATGCAAGATTATTGGGTAATTGTATATGTTTTCACGACCCATACCAAGGGAGTCCAAACCATGACTATCCCAAGCTCGCCTTCAATAAGACAGGGGATGGAGAACGGCTCCAAGTAGGCATATCACTCACATGGGATACCTTATCCTAATATACCTATACACATGCACACATACCTAATATAATACAATTTGAAAATATAAAACAAATAATAACCATTCATGCATACATCTAAAAAGCCAACTATCAGAGTATGGAAACAAGTACTAGAAAAAAGGGTCAAATACAAGTCCACCCAAAAGAAACTGAAAACAAGTGTCCATCCTTAAACAATAGGAGAGTAATATTGGCAAGGTAACCATTGGAACATGCCTCAGTCTATCTGGATCACTATTGTATTCTTGGTCCTAGTCCCTCTAGGACTCCATCAAAAGGTTGGTCATCTACATAAGACATGACAAGTGTGGGAAAATCCCATGCATATGTGAGTATATCAATACCTAGTAGAACACCTTGAAATCACTAAGAATATAGCATAGAGAATAATAGTAATCTGATCAAAGGTATATTTCAACATCATATATAACATGAATATTTAGATATACTCATAGTAGACTCACAGTCTCAAGTAATATCATAACTGTATTTCCAACCTAGGATTCCTGCTCGAAGGTTCCACTTAGCACTCATCCCAGAGAACACACTCCATGAGTCATATAGCACTAATGGCATCCATCCAAGATATAATTCTCATAAACTCTATCCATAAGAAGTACATGTTGTAAGTATTAGGAGAAAGATACACATATGTGGATCACACTCAAGTCCATGAGGTATACCAACAACCCAATACGAATTAAACCGCTAATTAGGGGATCGATTCCCATGTAGTATCGATCATGATGATAAAAATAACCCCAACTAGGGAAATAATTATGATATAGGATATCACTTTGGGCCTCACAGAAGGATTCCAATAACTCTATCCAAGACTAAAGTTCCTTATAGGGGATCACCATCCTATGCATAGGAAGTGACTCCATACTAAACCCTTAAGGAATGGATCAAGGGAACTTACCCTAACGAAACATATCTAAGATAAAGAGTAAAAGGTTTATAATCCATATTTGAAGGAGTACATGGAGTGTACAAGAATTACATGGAATGTATCTTCATCACCAGGTTCTACCCATGTATCAAGGACCATTCCCATGTCTGTGTCTGAGTACATGGTGTGTCCATGACTGTGTACTCTTGGTTGTGTCTGTGTCTAGCTGGACATGTTCGTGTTTGAGTACATGACTTGTTTGACCATATATACTCCTTATTGTTTCTTTTTACCCTCTGAGGTACATTCTAAGATTCAAGGTAAGGTTTATATGTCTTGTGATATCTATCACATGTAATGTGATATTTTTCTTCTCATGGAAACCCTAGCACTACACTGGGGGTCCCACACAACATGTAATTTCATATTACATGCCGTGTAACATAAAATTTCATAGAAACCTAGGTTCTTCATCTTTGTACACTATTGAATCCATTACCTATGGTTGTGCCACCAATCTCACATAAATATCTCATATCGGGTCCGACTAAGCCTTGTCATCGCATGTTCACCGGGGATCATTCCTCGATCTGGTCCAAAACTATTCCTCGACTAGAACCATCATCTCACACCAAAGATATGAAGAACGGGTATCCCTAAATCCATTTCTAATCAATTATCCATCATCATATCTCAATATTATCATTAAACCAAACCTAGATCAGTAGTATCCATCTATTTTTCCAGGAAATGGATGTGAAATGATTGGTTTCTTGGGTATTCATCGAACCACTGATCAAATGAGACACTGATGATAAAAAATGAATAAATATGGGAGAATACCAAGAAAAAAATAGAGGAAAGAACCTTGGTTGTGTTTGTGTTAGCCACAATATTTTTCTATTAGAATGAAAAACTAATATTCAAAACAAATAGAAATTTCTCCTAAAAATCCCCACAAAATAAGCCCACACCAACAATACGATCGAATTGTGAATCTATTTATTAGTCAATTAATTTGTGTTCATAATAGGTTAAAAAAAATATGATAAATCAAAATTACACAAACATCCTACCTTGATATGGATCAATCATTGATGAAAAATAAATATTCAACATTTCCATCGGTGAGATCCTTTAATTCTATTGGCATAAACGATCGTTGATCTATCATCATCGTTTGACAAGGATTCCTCCAATTCTCTCTCACAATTCTATGTGTTATGTAACCAACCTTGAGAGTTGTTCACAATCATTCTTAAATAGATAAAATAATAGGTCACTATGCCACTTAATAAAATACATTTATTTATTTATTTTATTATTTTATTATTTATGCCTGCAACATCTTTTAACCAAATGCCTGATGTCAACGGATATTATGTCATGCCTATGGTAAATACTATGCTCTGAACTCAACGGAAGCCTTAAATTTCTAATCTAAGGTCTAATTTAATATTTATTCCACTTTTTTAGAAAAATTGTGCATGTGTGTTATTTAATATATTTAATATATTTAAAATTTTAATTTTGGGCTCACCAGGCCTTGGAATCTCACACCATCTCAACGCCTAGCTCTAGAAATAATCTGTATAATATTCTAAATGAATATATGGAAAATCGGGGTCTTTATATTGTCATAACCTTGGGGATTTATGTTCTAAAAAGCTAATAAAAATACTACACAAAGAGATGTGGGTACTGAGCATGAATTTGGGTCTCCCTCTCCCAAGTACTCTCCTAAAGATTCCTATGTTTCCACTAGATACACACTAAATTAATCGCTCACCCACAGAGGATACTCTACTACTAAACCTCAATATATATTGGGAACTCTAAAAAATTAGCCTCATCCCCAATGTCCATCTCTCCTCGGTTAATAATATGCAATGGGTCATGCATGTACTCCTCAGTTATGACACATGGAAGACATCATGTACCTGGTCTAACCGTGGGGGTAGAGCTAAGTGGTTATCCACCTCTTAGACACTATAAATTATATGGAAAGTTTCATTGAATATCAAATATATCTTTCCACCCTAGCTAAATATCCACAACCCACATCGAGGTGAGACCCTTAGAAAGACATATCCTTCCTCCTTGAACTCCAAAGGCCTCCTTAGTTGGTCTTCATAGAACTTATGATGGCTCTATCCAACCCTCATTTTCTCCATGATGGTATGAACCTTCTCTATTGTGGCTCACACCAACTCTGGGCCCATAAATGCTAACTCTCTTAGGACAGTCCATCATAGTGGTGACTTACAAGGTCACCCATGGAGGGCCTTGAATGGTGACATATCGATGGTGGAATTTTAGTTACTGTTGTATTAAAACTCCAAAAATGGTATTTAATCCTCCCAACTATGGCCAAAGTCTAACATGAAATCCTACGGTATATCCTCTGGAACCTAAACGGTTCGTTCAGTCAGGTTATCAGTCTAGGGATGAAATGTTGTGCTCAAACCAACTGGGTCCCAAAGGCATCCTATAATCCATTCCATAACCAATATGTGAAGTGATTATCATGGTCAAAAACAACCATTGAGAGAACTCTCACAACCACAAAACTGGGTTTTCGCAGCGCCACCCTTTATCAGTGCTAAAAAAAGAACTGATAAAGGGGGGCCTTTATCAGTGCTAAAAAAGCGCTGATAAAGGGCACTTTTAAACGTGCTAAAAAATCACTGTTAAAAGTGACCCTTTATGAGCGCTTTTTTTAGCGCTGATAAATCCCCCCCTATCAACACATTTTTTAGCGCTGATAAAGCCCCCCCCCCCCCTTTATCAGTTCTTTTTTTAGTGGCGTTGATAAAGGGGGGGGGGTTTATCAGAGCGCATTTTCCTAGCACTGATAAATGTTTATATTTCAAAAAAAATCATAAAAAATCATATATTGATATATAAGTATATTCATATTGATATAAATATAATAAATATGTTTTATATCGATTTCATATGTCGTAGACCCAAAATGGACACCCCAGAGCATAAATTGTGGTCGTTTGTAGGGATTAAGGACCTTTTAGTACCTTGAATAATATGGGAAGGTGTTACAATGGTATCTGTAGTTTAGTTCTGGTCGTAAGATTCAATTTGATATGTGGTTGAGGCAAAATAGAAACCGAGAGAAGAAGTTATGGTAAAACGGACCCCCGAAGCCAAAATTATAACCATTCAGAGGGTTTTTTTCCTTTTTGAACCTCAAATAATGTGATAATGGGTTTTGGTGATCACCGTAGTGTGTAAAGTTTTTCAAGATTTGATTTGATATGTGGTGGAGCCAAAATGGACACTCGGGACAGAAGTTATTGTCATTTGAAATTTTGCAACTCTCGTATCTCTTAAAAACCTAAGAAACTAGCAACTCACTAAAACATGTATAACTTCTGCTCCAGTTTTCTGTTTGGGTGATGCGACCAATAAAATTTAATCTTTTGAAACGATTGATGACCACGTCTAGTCTAAACTGTTAGAAGATCAGAGGAACAAAAGATATATCAGTTATAGCACTCTAAAAATGTCTAACTTCAAATGGCCATAACTTTCGCTCTGGGTGTCCTTTCGGGCTCTACCACATATCAAATCAAAGGAAGAGAATATATCTATTCATTGGATTGGCTCAGATGTAGAATCAATCACGTTTGGGAACCTAAACCCCCAAAAAAAGACCAAAAGACCTCCAAAACTCAGTTTCCGTGTCCGGACCCCTATCAAATTTTTCTTAAAACTATCATAACGTCTAATCTGTGTGTCTGTTCGGCCTCAACTACCTGTTTTATCATAGTTTGTTCCATGAGCTTCAGTTTGACTATTCATAGAGATTAAATGGACACCCAGAGAAGAAGTTATACCTTTTCCTGTGACTCTGCGATTTGTTAGGTTTTTCAAGACCCCATTTCTAGCACTTTTCTATATACATATTAATATATAATATTTTTAAATATGTATAAATATGTATAATTATACCTATAGATATACATATAATATATATTTGTGTGTGTGTGTGTGTTGTATATATGTATGTATGTATGTATGTATGTCCGTATGTATGTATTTATTTATTTATAAAAACACACATAAGAAAACATATTTTATAAATGTATTTAAAACTAATCTTATAAATATATATTAATATACAAATAAATATACAGATAAAAAATTATAACTAAATATATATATATATATATATATAAATAGATATAAATATATATTAATATACAGATATATATATATATATATTAATATAATTAAATATATGTATATATTAATATGACTAAATAAATATATATATATTAATATAAATATATATATGTTAATATATATATATATTAATATAACTAAATATACATATATATTAATATATGAGTAAATATAACTATATATATATATATAAATAGATATATTAATAAATGAAGAGAAAAACAATATGGTGGAGTGGTAAAGGCTTAGGCGCGCAGGTAGGAGGTCTCGAGTTTGAATCCTGGGGGAGGTAGGTCGCGCGCACAGGTGGGGGGAATTACCTAGCACTGTTAAAGGGGGGTGGGACTGGGTGGAGTTGGCCTGGGGTGTGCGTGGGCTACCATGGGCGGTGGGTGCTGTTAAAGGGGGGATTTAAGAGCTGTTGAAGCCCCCTAGAATTGAAAAAATATTTTTTTTTCAACTTTTATCAGCGCTAAAAAAAGCACTGATAAAAGGGGCCTTTATCAGTGCTTTTCTAAGTGCTGATAAAAGGGACCCCCTATCTTCACCTCTATTAATAACGCTTTTTTTAGCACTGTTAATCGACTTTTCTAGTGATGATAAAGGCCATATTTGTAGTAGTGTCTATGGAGTTAGAATATCTCCTACACCTATAGGTGTCTCAAGCTCTCTATCAAACTCTACTCTCGAATAGCTAGGAAGTGGGCTGACTTGGTGAGTAGGTCTACAATCACCCAAATGGCATCATGTCCCATGGATGTATGTGGTAACCCCATCACAAAGTATATGGATATATCATCCCAATATCACTTTGGAACCTAATGGAGTTAAGTTAATCTTGTTGGAACCAATTACTCAACCTTAACTTGATGAAAAGTAAGGCATCGAGATACAAACTATGAAACTCCCTTTTTCATCCTTGTCCACCAGAACTGATGTTGAAGTTCCTGGTATATCTTTTCCACACCTGGATGTACCACCGAGGGATATGTATGAAACTCCCTTATAAACTCCTCCCACAATTTCACTAGTACCATCATGCATTCTATAAAAATAACAACATGCTCCCCACATTCAAAAAATCATCTGAATCATGTTCAGTGGATATTTGAGTATATAGGGTCTCACAGTGAGAATCCCCATGTTGTGCCTCCCTTACTCACTATAAAAGTGTAGGGGTAAAAACCATTAAATGGAGGTAAGTTTCTCCATCCTCATCCATAAAGTATAACTATATCAAGGAAAACCACTCTAATGTCTCACTCAGTAACTACAAACAAGATCTCCTGCTAAGATAATTTGCTACCACATTCCCCTTACCATGAGTATAGACGATCTCGAAGTCATAATCCTGGAGAAAATCTAGCCAAAATATTTATCTCAAGTTGATATAATTCTGAGATAATATATAATTAATACTCTTATGGTCATAATAGATGATAAATCACTCGCTCATAAGTTAGTATCACCACGTCTTCAGCGCAAACACTACCGATGCTAGATCAAGATTGTGGGTCATGTAGTTTTGATCATGTATTCCCAAATAATGTAAACCAGAGGCAATCAACATATTCCTATGAATCATAACACAACCCAGACCAATACCTAAAGCATCACATAACACTACATACTTGACACCCACCACTAGAAATATCAATATGGGAGCTATCATCAATCTCTGCCTCAACTCCTAGAAAGCCTACTAGAACCTCTATGTCCACATGAAAGGATTCCCATTTCAGGTCAAATAATTAAAGGGATCTTATATCCTATAGAAATTTGTTATGAATATCCAATAGTATCCTTCCAACCTGAAGAATATCTACAACTCCATCACACTCTTTGGTGGCTCCAAATCTTACATTGCCTCAACCTTTGTCGGGTCCAATACTACATTGTCTATTGAGATAGCATGTCCTAGAAAATGGACCTCCTAAATCTATAATTGAAACTTCAAGAGCTTCGCATAAATATGGTGCTCTCAGAGTATGTCCAGAACCATTCTTAAGTGTCTCACAGGATCCTCCTCAGACATTGAGTACACTAGGATATCATCAATGAAGACTACCACAAACCTATCTAAGAAAGGATAAAATATTTGGTTCATGAGTCCTATGAATAATATTGTGGTGTTATTAATTCTAAATGGAATCAATAAGTACTCATAGTGACCATAATGACATCATAAATCCATCTTCGATATATCCTCATCCTGTACTTGCAATTGGTGATAGCCTATCTAAGGTCAATCTTCAAGAACCATCATTCCCCTATCAACTAATCAAAGAGGTCATCAATCCTCAGTAGTGGATACTTTTTATTTACAGTCACCTAATTTAGGTGAAGTTAATCCACACATAACCTCAAGATCTAGTACACCTTCTTGGAGAACAATATTAGGGCTTCCGAGGGAGAAAAACAAGGTCTAACAAATCCCTTATTCTATAAATCCTCCAACTACACCCTCATCTTGCGATACTCTATGGGATCCATTTGATATGCTAGTATAGATATTAGGGATTTCTTTTGGTGTAGCTCAATAAATATTTATAACTTAAGGTGGTGAGGTAAGCCTAGAACATCCTCAAGAAATATTTCCTTGTACTCCTCCACCACTATAAGAAATTGGAAACTCTTAGAATCCACTGCTCAAAGTGTCATTCTTTTTAACTAATGAGTGATCAGTTTCACCCTCTTATGCATGAGTCTATCATACTCTTCCTAGGTTTCCTTTTCACCAACAAGAAAAAACATCATCCTATAACTATTTACACACTGCATCCTATGATTGAAATAGTCTATCTAGGCATGAACTGTAAATAACTAGTTCGTACCTAATATGACATTGTAAGGCCTCATTACAACTACAACGAGATCCCATATGAAACTATCACCTCCAATATTCAGTTCACAACATTATAATAAGTGTGTGGTCACTAATTCACCTCTAGTAGGAGTCTCTAATCGTAAGGGTTGATCTAAAGGATCAACTGAAATCTCTATTCCCTGAACCAGATAAGTGTAAATAAAGGAATGAATCAAAGTAATATCTATCAGTATTATACCTAAGGTATAAAGGACACAGATCATACCTCATATCATCCTTGGAGCCTTAGGGTTATAAGCCTCAGTCACCTATATCTACCCACACCCCTATATCTTGGTTCCTTGATCCTGGAATGGACCACCTAGGGGTTGTTGTAGTAACAAGTCGAAATGTATTCCACATCTAGTAGCTCTCCCAGCTCCTCTTCCACATCCACTGCCCTATGTACCTTCCCACTCCTTATGATACCTCCGCCAAGGTGTCCCATCCATTATATATCTATCAGTCATATGAAGGGTCATAAAATACTACATTAGATGTACCTTTTCATCACAAGAGTAACATCTCCTCTCCCTAGGCTGACTAGATCCATCATGTGAGTCTTAAACTATAAACCCTTTGTCCTAGGATCACCTCCTAAAACATCTTGCACATTCAGAACCATGTTTCTACTGTAGTCTTCCTACCACCAAAGAATCATCTCCTTTTTTCCAATTATTGGCACCAACTATCTATGTCCACTTATCCAAGAAACTCTCAGAGACCAAAGAATTCTCTAGCACCCCTATTATAGGTTGGAATTCATATAGGAATCATTCTAGCTTGGATGTCTCTATGTAGACATCGCTCGAAGGTCTAACCCTAAATAAATAATCACACACCATATCCATTGAGTTTAGAGAGATTTTAGTGAACCTTGATGAATACTTAATCATAGTCTTACTATCTTGTTGAAGTTGTAGAAGTTCATGGATACACACAAACCTCAACATTGCTGGAGAAAACTCCTCTCTGAAAGGTTCTCGAACTCTGACCATACAAGAGTGTCCTCATCATATGACTAGGTCACTAATCCCCACCATCATTCTACAAATCCATGGATAAATATAACTTCCATGACCACCATCTAGTCTACAAGTGTCCTAACAAGACAAAATACTTGCTTCACTACCCCAAGACAGTACTCAGCCTCCTAGTAGTTGGGCTTACCTCGAAACCTATGGGGTGACTGACGTTGAAACTCATGAAGCATAATCAGACTTTGTAGCTCATTTACTGGTATGGATAGTACCATTTTCTGCTCAGTAGGTGATAGTAAAACTAGTGAACCACTTAGAGGCAACAGATCTTAAACAGGTCCTTATATCAAAGCCTCATCACTGAGGGGATCATCCTCATGATCCTGATACTAAATCCTAGTTGGAAAATGTCATGGAGGTGTCCTAAAATATAAAATATGTACCATGATCAATGATTATATTTGGAGAGTAAAATAAACAAGGAAATGGAAACCAAAAACCATTTCTATATGATGCATGTATCAATGTTTTCTCTGTAACTAGTGTCTATATTTACCTAGTCAACAAGCAAGTTATCAAAGTCTGGGTGTATGGATACGTCGGACACTGCACCAACACTAGAGTCCCTGGCCTAAGATCAAAACTCAAAACATGTAACATTGTTTTCCCAAACCAATTTCATGGACTTAATACCTAAGGTATAACTAACTACCTCTAATACCACTCTGTCACAAACCAACCCAATAGGGCCCGGACCATGACTACCCCAAACCCACCTCTAATAAACTAGGGATGGGTGACTGGTACCGAGTAGGCATATCACTCAAATGGGGGGACTTATCATAATGTACCTATTTAAACACACACATATCTAATCCCATACATTGATAAAAAATAAAACAACTAATAACCATGTATGCATACATCTAAAAATGCCACAACCAGAGTATGAAAACAAGTACTGGAAAGAAAATGGTCAAAATATAGGCCCACCCAAAAGAAATTGAAAACAATTACAACCTAAAACAATAGTAGGGGACTACTGTCAAGGTAACCATAGAAACACACCTTGTTCTGTCCAGATCACTAAGCTTCATATGGTCCTGGTCCCTCTAGGACTCCATTAAAATGTCATTTTTTCATAAGACCCAACACATGTGGGAAAATCCCATACAGGGTTGAGTATAAAAATACCCAGTATGATACCCCAAAATCACTAATCATATAGAATCAATAGTAATATCATCATAGATATATTTTAACAACATATATAACAAGAATATCCAGATATATTCATAGTAGACACATAGTCTCAAGTAAGATCACAACCATATTTCCATTATAATATTCTTTCTCAAAGTTTCCACATATAACTTTTCCAGGAGAAAACACTCCATGAGTCAGATAGAACTAATGGTGTCCATCTGATATATAATTATCATTGAGTCTCTCCATAATAATTACACATTGGAATTTTGAAGAGAATTATACACAGATGGGGATCACACCCAAAGACAATGGGTATACCAACAACCCAATTCGGATTAACTAGAAAAGTAGAGGATTGAAGACCATGTAGTGCTGATCATGGTGATACTAAGAACCCCACCTAAGGAAATTATAATGATAGAGGATCTCACTCTGATCCTCATGGAAGGATTCCAATAACTCTATCCAAGACTGAAGTTCCTCAAAGGGTATCACCATCCTATGCATTGGAAATGACTCCATACTAAACACTAAGAGAATGGATTAAGGGAATGTAGCCTAATAAAACTTGTCTAAGATAAATAGTAAAAGGGATATAATCCATTTTTGATAGAGTACATGGTGTGTACTAGAAGTACATGGTTTTCCCCTTTTACACTAATTTCTACCCATGTATCACATCTTATTCCCATGTTTGTGTCTGTGTACATGGTGTGTCTATGACTGTGTACTCCTAGTTGTGTCTGTGTCTAGCTTCGCATATATGTGTCTGAGTACACAGTGTGTCTGACCCTGTGTACTCTTGGCTATGTCTATATACCCTCATAGGTATACATTGAGTTTCCTAGTAAGGATCACACACCATGTGACAGCTATCACATGTCGTGTGATATTTTTCTTATCACAAAAACCCTATTTCCATATAGAGGGTCTCACATGGTGTGTAATTTCAGATTACACATTGTGTAACCTAGAATTTAATAGAAACCTAGGTTCTTCCCCCACGTATCTCCGCACTATCGTCGCCTATGGTTCGGATACTGATCTCACCTTGAGATTGTAGATATGGTCTGACCAAGCCTCTTCATTTCCTACTCGCCAAAGATCATACCTCCAACATTAGAAAAAGGCATTACCCCCATGAATATATAACCATGTTTTCTATAAAACATGGGTATATATTTGATTTAATCTATTTATACCAATATTTTATGTGAACCATTGGTATATATAGTCTATCCCAATAGTTTTCAAATAATTGTTGGTATAGTTTTAGATATACCAATGGTTTTTTTAAAACCATTAGGAAATATTCCCTCATATTCCCCTAGCCTCTCACCATCCCCCATTCACTCAATCCCTATCCCCCCCTCTTCAGTCGAGCCCTATTCTCCCCTCACCCAAGCGAAGACGGACAACTCTCCTTCTCCAGCATTCTCCCCTAATTCAGTGATTTTTTGATTTTGATCTTCCTCAACATCATATTACTGAGTTCTGAATCCTTTCTTCTCTTTTACTAACTATTTTTTTAATTTTTCTCTATGTATAAAAACCTAAGAAAGATATATTTAGGTCATGATTCTTCTATATTATTTGAAATAAGGTTCTTTTTGGGTGATGTTTTATTTTTGGGATTTTGGTTTAATGATTATAATTTGGATGAGCCTTTATAATTATATTGTTGTATATTTGGGATCTAGTTTATGGTTATATTATGGGAAGTGGTGAATCTTGGTTTAGGTTTTCCTCATTGGTTGGGAGTAAATACTCTTTTATGTGTGGGTTTTTGGTTGTTGGCACCGTTTAGGTTTGTGGTTCTGATGGATATAAATGAGTGAGGACCTTGTGTACACATCTGGGTAACTAGGGTAAGTGACCCTTATGTAGATTCTTAAATGGATTTCTCCTACCCTTACGCATCCTCCACACCATTCTTTAAATACATTTACTTAGGTGTCCAATGACTCTTACATAGTCTGTATAACCTTCATCAAGAATCCTTCATGCAATTCATGACACGTATCGATAAGAGAACCCATCACCTCATTAGTCCTATAATATTTACAAATATAGAGATTTAAATATTCCCATTAATACCTATCAATATATTTCATTTGACTTTATTTTAAAAATATCATTTTGAAATAATATAATTCAACCTCTGTTGAAACTTTAACTACCAGAACACTTTTACATATCATCTAAATTCATATTTTAAGATTACAAAGATTAAATTAACCTCTTGTAAATGACATGTTCACAAAAACTATAGAACTATTTAGTTTTAGATTAGTTTAGGAAACAAAGGTCAAATTTAACAATGTCAATGTTGTATATATTTTACTCCAAATACATAAACCATATTGCAACTTGAGTAGTTAAATATTCTGATGATCATAAATATCTTCTCATAAAAACTATTAATACATAAAATTTAATGAACATGGGTGACGAACATACCACTTTAAGATCTAGTTGACACCACTAGAAATCCATTTCTTCCAATTTCTCTACAATAAATTATTATTTCAAATGAGGATAAGTAGATTTTATGAGCCAATATTTATCTCCCCCTGATTTATTTGAACCTATAAACACCACTTTTTGAAACTACTTTGTTGGTAGAATTATTTTTTAAGTAGATTCTGAGTATCCTAAAAACACTCAGATGATACCAACATGTTAGTTTAAAATAAATTACTTGAAAGGCTTTCTAAATAGCCTATCTTCAATAGTAAAAATAAAACTTGTATTTGAAACCTGAATCACTACAAAATAGGATTTAAATCCATTGTATATTTAATATTTCATTATATTCATATATAATATAGCATTTATGGTAAAATTCATAGTGTTCTACACATAATTCATGATTTGTGCAATTTGAAAATTACCTAGAAATTTTATTTCATCATGCACTCTTGTATTTGTAATACTCCTTTTAGTTCACACATGGTGATTAACCCCCATGGATTATATCTACCCCTTCATCCCAAATCACTCAATTTATCATATTTAATAATAAAGTAAAAGGGTGAGGGGTACCTCTGACATCCTCATGTTAATGATTATGGTTTTTCTTGATGAATTGAATATTTTCTTATACTCTTTCTCCAGGACTTTCTAGTGGATTTATTTTCAAAACCACTTTTGATGACTCCATTTCATATATTCTCTATGAGATTATTTATCCTTATTGACTTGGGTTCCATCACTATTATGAGACTAATCCCACTAATATGTGCCACTTCTTTTGATACATTTTTCTTGAACCCTTCAACATGTTTCCTATACCAATAGAGTAATCTTCCACAAACTTTGACATATTTCCTTATGGATTGATATGTGAGATCATTAAGGAATACTTTATGCTTTTACTCTTATTTAATATTCATAATAGTCACTTTAAAGTTATTATTCCTTAGAGAATCCTTATTTAAGGGCACTTACTTCACAATCTATGCACACTCTATGTATATATAGACCCAATTTACTTTTATTTTGATAGTTGAAAGTTACTTTTTGAGTTAGTGGATGATCATTGATATTATTTGGGATTATGGAAGGAGAAAAGTGGTACATTTTTCCTTTACAATTAGAGATGAGTATTTTTTTCTAACAAATTTTGTATTTCATTTCATATATCATACAACTTCAATATTTCATCTCCTTTATTACATTTTGCATATATTTTTGTTATTTTAAAAATCTTAGTTTATATGATATTAGGATAGGATGATTATTTATATCTATAATAATTTTGGTACAATTTTCATGATATTATTATCCCATGTCTTTTTTGTTTTGATGTTGGGTGACACATTGTTGTTATTCTTGAGTAAATATTTTTCATCATAAATACAAGTGTATTTAATTAGATTAATTTCATATTCAAAACATGGAATTTTAAAAAAAAAAAATTGTTTTATAAATACATATGTATTTAATTGGATTGTGTAAAATTTATTTCCCATTTCATGTATTATAATTTTTCGGGTTCGTTATTCATAGGAATCACTTATAGAATATCTTATTTCTCTTATTCTTTTTTTTATAGCTAATAGTATTCTTTGATGAATTTCATATTAAAATTTTCTACAATGAATTCTATAATTATTTGTTTACATTATTTATTTGAATATAAATTTTTTCCCTATAATAGAATGGATAGAAGATGGATGTATCATACTGATTGGATTTCAATCGAGTTTCAAAACAATTTGGATATTTTTTTAGATTTTTCATTTAATAATTCTTTAGATGGCAGTCATATATAGTTTACATGTTATAATTGTGTCAATATACCATGGTTAATTTCTAAATAATGTATCTACTATATAAAAAAAGTTGTATTTCAAAAAAAAAACTATATGTTTGGTATCATAATGGAGAGATGAGACAATATTCTATTGTTCATGAATGGAAAGAAATATGTTGTATAAAAAATTTGATATTTTATTGGATATGATTTGTGCATCATCACAACAGAGATAGTATGATAGTGCAGGAAGATAATGATATTAATACTCATGATAAAAATAATGAAGGTGATGATGTTGAGAGAGTGAAAAAAAATTAATGTATGATGATAGAAATCCTGTATAACAGGAATATACTAAAATGAAAAAGTTTGAATTTTTAATGTGATTATATCATGGAAAAACCATATATGTAATTTCTAATACCATTATTGATTATATTCTTACCTTTTTAAAGGACTTTCTTTATGATGGTGCAGATATTCCCTCAAATCATAATAAGTAACAGAAGTTAATTAAGAAGCATAGATTTTAACTAATAATATTCATGATTGTTTGAAAGATTACAATTTAGTTTGGGAGGAAATAGAAAACCATAATGATTGTAAAGAATGTGTTACATCTTGATGGAAGGAAAATGCATATGGAACACCATCCCATGTTTCGCATAAAATCATGTGGGAATTTACATTGATTCTAGATATTCAAAAACTATTCATGCCTATATAAATCTCAACCAATATGAAATTGAATGATGCTAAGATAATTAAAGATAATGATGAGTTGTTTCATCTTGTAGATGGATTATCATGGCTGGAATTTGATGTACAACATCCTAATTTTTCAACTGAGATGTGTAATGTTAGTTTGGGTCTATCCTATAATGGTTTTAATATGTTTGGTCTGATTCTTACTACTCACAACACTTGGAAAAATTTTATTCATATTTAGAATATTCCTCCATGGATGTATATGAAAAAACCTTTCACTTTCTTGATTATATTAATATCTAGACCTTATAATCCTAGAAATTATTAGACATATATTTGTAACCTTTAATAATAGATTTAAATAAGCTTTGTGATATGGGTGTGTGCACATTTTATGCTTCTTAAAAAAATATTTAAGATGAATTCTACCCTTTTATGGAATATAAATGATTTACCTGATTATAAAATAATGTTTGGTTGGACCACAAAGGGAAAACTATCATGTCCTAATTTTATGAAGAATATATGATTAAGAAGACTTAAATTTCATCATAGTTTCAATTTCTTGGGGGCATCGATGATTCTTTCCAATGGATCAACAACACAAGAATAATTTTTTGGAGGTTTGATAATACTTTTGGCACTAAATAGCCACCTCAACTTATTTCAAAGACTTATGTGATTAATTAATTGAATGATTTTATTTTTTTATTAGGGAAATGTTATATTAAATCTAAAATGAGGAAGAATTTTTACACTGAATCCACTTACAATTTGAAAATTAAAAGTATATTTTTAAGTTTCCATATTGATCTACCAATTTGTTACAACATTATTTATATGTAATTCACATTGAGAAAAATATATGTGAAATGTTTCTTTAAATTATTATAAATATCAAGGGGAATACCAAATATGAATTAATATCTCATCAGGACTTGTTGTAGTAGGTTATTCTAATAGAACTATATCTTTTGTGTATCAGTGAAAACAAATGGAAAGTTCCTTGTGGATATTATGTGATAACACCTTTAGAGAAAAATCAATTTCTGGAAGTATTGGAGAATATCAAGGTTCCTGATGGCTATTCCAATAATATATCTAAATGATTCAATAGAAGGGAGTTTAAACTAAAATCCCTAAAAACTCATGATTATCACATATGTCTTCATGAATTTAGTCCAATAAAAATTTGGCATTTATAATCCAATAATGTAAGAGTGATGGTGATTCTCTTGTTCTGTTTTTATAGATAACTTTATGCTAAAAGGTTATCCAAGTCTTTATTGATAAAAATTCAAAAACATATTCCATTAATTTTGTGTGAGTTGGAAAAAAAATTCTCTATTTTTCACTTTCATGTTGTATTTAACAGTTCATCTTACAACTAAAACACTTCTCGGGGAACCCATTTCTTTTCTATGGATGTATCCTACTGAAAGAAATATATGAACAGACTTGTTTAATTGTGGTTTGTTCATTCACTATATCAAGTAAATAATTTGAATATTTATATGTTATCTTATACTATGTCATTTCACATATACCTTAAACTTTTATTATCACTTTATTTAGGGAACATAAAAAATTATAAATAGAGTTCATCGATATTTTCCTTTCAAAAGGAGAGAAGATTTTATAGAAAATATCTTCCTACTTGGTTGAAATCAAATGTATGACCATTAATTTAGTTAACTTAAATTATAGATATTAATTTAATTGTATTATTCATACATGTTTTAGGTATTTATTTTACTTATTGAATCATTCTCTCAAGAAGTATGAGTGTTTGATTTTGGTCCTAATTATTTAGTTTTTGAATGAAAATATTTAATAATAAATGGGTATAAATCTGTTACAAATGATTGAATAGTGAAAATGAGAACACATATTGATGTCATTATGTTAACTACAACAATGTACTGTTATGACAGTGAATCAGATAGTAGGCCTCAATACGAAAATGTGTCTTGTTATGGACTTGTTGAAAAAATATTATTATTGGATTAATACTCTCATGGTCGAGTCACTATGATTGAATTTAAATTTTTTGATTCAATGACACAACATGATACATTTATTGATGACTATGGATTCATATTTATTGACATTACTTGATTCTTGGCTACTGATGAACCATATATTTTGACATTAATGGAAAAACAAGTGTTTTATATGAAGGATCTTCTTAGACCTAATTACAGTGTCATTATTGAAGTAATACCAAGACATATTTTTCATGATGTTGGGGATGAAATTGACACCATTGATTCCACCACTAGTGTTGAAAAAAAATTGTATTTTATTACTCAAATTTTACCATTGAGATAATTGATGTTGAATCTAAATTAGTATTGGGTTAAATATAGAAGCGACCATATAAGTTCATAGTTCATCCAGTTTAACTTGACGTGAGTTTCTCAGGTTGGTACTATTTTAATTAATTTAATTTAGTTTTAGCTTGTAATGATATGTTGGTTTTTTTATATATAATTAGATTTATTTCAATTCAGAAAAAAACAGGTTTAAAACTGGGTTTTTAAAAAATATATAACCTAGTTTAAAATTATAGTTTCTAAAACATGTTATAAAATTGTTGATGACTTATTTTAATTTTAATTTGTATACATAATTTTTTAAAAAAAATTATAAAAAAATTTACATTTCATTCTTATTCAGATTATGAAAGATATTGAATAATTTCAAAGGAATATATTATTTGATAATGATTGATGGATGTGTGAGCTAGGGTTTTCTCCTATGGTTAGTGAATATAATAATTGTAATATTTTTCTTCTGCATTACATTTAATCTCATCTTCCAATTTTTTATCAAATATTTTTAGGGACATTCATTTGTACCATAGTTGGCTTCTCCTCCCTAGCCTACTAGTATGAGTCTGAGCACGGGTGCTCTTAGAGATACACAGAGCACCCTTTTTACCCATTCACAACCTGACCCACCAGCGGAAACCCCATATACCACACATTTTCATCCTCTACTTGAGCCTCTAGGGATGTTCCCACCCATGCCTCCATCACCATCTTGCTCTTCTATCATACCATGTATATACCACCTCCAAGGATATTACCATCTATACCATATTCATATCCTATGATGTATCCCTAACCCTTCTATCTATATCCTATCACGTCTATGCCACATCAATTTCCTACTATCCATCTAAGATATGATGATTTTTTTCCTTCACCATCCACTTCGTTGCTTATAGATGACCTAATACATGCATTGGAAAAGGCACATCCTTCATAGGCTACCGATCTAGGACAACCCACAGATCTATCAGATCTTAATGAGCATCCTGAATTGGTTTTTTTTATTATAAGTGTGTCAAATTATATCACCTCATTTTTTCTATTGTACATTGAATTAATTATTCCTTCTTTTTCTTTTATCTTATTTAGTGGGATCGTATAATAAGTGATGTGGGTGAACCCATATCCATGACTCTTGGAATCATCAAACACAAATAATGGTGGATTACAATGATAATAATCAAATGATAGGTAAAAACGATAGGAATTTTAGAAGTTTTATGGTAAATTTAGCCAAGTAAAATGATATAATTTCAGTGAAACCAATCTCATAGAGGCATATCGGGAATGAAATCACGGAGAAATTATGGGTGAAGATATGGGTAATTTTTTTTATTAAATTGATAAATATATTATTGTTTCATTTATATGAATTAACATGTTCATTTCAATGTCATTTTAACTTTCTTGGTGGTGAAGATACTAAGTTCACATGGTTGATAGATATTAGGGAGTTTGGGAAATCATATAATCACGATTTATATGTTGGTTGGAGGAGTAGATTTGGTTCTGATTTAGAGGGTGACCCAATATTCCCTGACTATCCAACAACAAAATATCTAGAAATGATCGTATATTGGAAAATAATGATTTTAATGTATTCTTAATCTTTAATGTTTTTCATTAAAATTTAAATTCTTATTAATTGTATTGATTTTTTTAGTATGTGTCAGAAAAAAACAAAAATAACAAAGATTCTATGCCATATTTTCACACTTTGGGGCATGTTACAATTCCCAATAATGATAGGTTCTAGGTATTTTAATATGAATATAAATAATATATATTTATATTTATATTGTTACTAAAGTAGTCATCTATTGGGAAAAAAAATCCTCAAGGTCACTTTTTAACATTTTTGGGTTGGTTTTGTTTTTTGATAAGGTGGGTTTTCATGGTGAGTTGTCGAGTTCTAGAGATATTTTTTACAATCCATGTTGAAAAAGAACCATAAAAAGGAATGGAAGATGTAAAGGTGGTAAAAAAATAATAGATACAATGTGGCGCTATTTTCCAGTGTTTCCTAAATTTTTGGGGTCCAAAATTTAGAGTTTGGATTACATTGAGAAATATGGATTTCCTTAAAGATCCCATAAATATATTGAAAATGAAAGAGCTTAGTGAAGATGGGATTCTTGAAAAGTGTTCCGTGAAGTATCAAAGAAATCTGACAGTGATCTATATGATTATGACAAGCTTTGTGAATGGCAGAGGTGAAGAGCATTACAAAAACCTAAAGGTTTTGACAAAAGCATTGCAATTATGAAAAAAGGAGCATCATTGTGGCACAAAGTCTTTGACATAAGGCTTCACAATTATGATGAGAATTGTAAACTGAAAATTTCCATATATCTTCATGAAAAATGGAGCACTACGGAGAAAAAATGGGAGCTTTGTGAAATGGTTCTAACGTGGTGTTGACACGGCCAGAAGGTTCTAGAGTCGGTGGGAAACACCTATAAATAGGCTGCTACCCCCCTTTATAAGAGTAGAGAGACTCAACAAAAATATTAAGGCTCTAAAATCGTGAAGGAGGTTCATATAGGCAGTGAGCTTCATGAAAGTAAGGGAATTCACAAAGGCTAATTGATATTTTCAAAAGGAAGGAACGTCACAAAGGCTAGTTGAGCTTTACAAAAGAGGTGTTCTTTCTGAAAGATAAGTGAGATTCATGGAAAAGAAAGAGATTCATGAAGGCTAGTTTGATCTTTATGAAATAATGAGATTTTTGAAAGGAGGTGTACTTATCAAAGGCTGGTTTGAGCTTCGTAAAAGAAGGAGCTCTGCGAAGGCAGTGATCTTTACAAAAGGGTTGTAAAAAGTATTTCCAAGTGTTATATAGTAAATTAATATTCATCCGTGGATGAAAGTGGTAAATCAATAGAAAATATACATATAATGGAGGATTCATTCATTAGAGATAATGAAGGTACCTACATGCCTATTAACTGTGAGTGGATATTCTGAAGAAGCAGTGAGCACACTTCAGTGGAGAGAGCAGTGAGATTTAAAATTGTTATTGGTTGTAAACTAGTAGAGATATTGAGTCTATACCAAACATTGTAAATGGCAGTGTTCTTTTATTGGATTTGGTACATTAACATGTCGTCATTGTATACCCCTTGGATGTAGCCTAGTGAGGGTGAACCAAGTAAAATTGATATGTCTCGTGCATGATTTACTTTCTATTCATACTTTTCTATGGGATAGAGAGAGAGAGAAGAGAGTTTTGTTTAACAACAATACAAGATCAAAAGGTGTAGTTGTTTTAATCTTTCATACCCTGATTCACCCCCCCCCCCTCAGGGTATTTGACCTAGTGGACTTAACATGGTCTAAGTGTATTTGTATTTTCAAGAAACATAAAAACATAAAAAGCTATATCTTTATGCTAAATTTTAATATAGAAGGATGTAAATCACCTATTTAGTTAGATTTTCATGTTGACATTTCAGTTTTCTTCTCATGAATCCTTTTAATATAAGGCTAGAAATTCCCTTTTAAACTAAGAAGGTATTTTTTATGATTTTTTATTTTAAAATGGGGAAAAGGTATTGACATGGGTTTAATACCTTTAAATAGTTACTTTTTAATAAAGAATTTTTTTTTGAAAATTATTCTTTGAACTAGAATTAGTTTTGAAAAAGGGTGGGTATATTGAAATGATTACTTTTTGTAATGTAATTTGGGAAAGTTTTTTTGTCAAATTTCATTTAAAATTAAGCTTATTTGAGGTATAATATATATTTGAAATATATTTTTGGGGGACTTTAAACCATAATGCTACTTTGGTGAAACTATGTTGAAGTTTAATTTTTTTTATAAACCAAAATTTAGTGGTAGGAAGAAAAAGGAAAAGAAACAGTGATTCTATTTGATGTCTTAGAGATCATGTTGTATAAGGATGTAACGTTTTTTTGTTATGTAATGGTTTGTTGGATATTAGTTACCTCTTAGGTATTATGGATTTAGTATTATTATTTTTGAATTAATGGGGTAATTTTGTCTAACGTAAAAATACCTAACCCATATTGAAAGAAATAACCTAACCTCAAAATACCTAACCCAAAATAAGCCAAATAACCTAAAACTAATTAAACCAATTTTTATAACCAAAAAATGAACAAATGACCAAATGAACTAACCAAAATTTACAAAACCTTGAAATGAACCAAATGATGTAACCCAAAATAAACCAAATTATCTAACTCAAATATGACATAACCCAAAGATAAACAAAATTTTATAACCAAAAATAAACCAAATGACCTAACTCAAATATGAAATAACCCAAAGATGAACCAAATAAACAAACCCAAAATTAACCAATTGACATGACCCAAGATGAACCAAATGAACACACCCAAAATTAACCAAATGACCAAACCCAAGATGATATAATTGACATAACCTAAAATTAACCAATTGAAATAACCCAAAATTAACCAAATGACATAACCCAAGACTAACCAATTGACCAACCCCAAAATTAACCAATTTACATAACCCAAAAGTAACCAATTAACATAACCAAAAATTAACCAATTAACATAACCAAGATTAACCAATTGACATAATCCAAAATTAACTAACGAACATAACCTAAAACTAACCAATTGACATAACCCAAAATTAATTGATTGACATAACCCAAGATTAACCAATATACATAACACAAAATTAAGCAATTAACATAACCCAGCCCTAAGATGAACCAATTGACGAATCGACACAAACCAATATTAACCAATTTATATAACCCAAGACTAATTAATTTACAAATTAACCAATTGAAATAACCCATGATTAACCAATTTATATAACCCAAAATTAACAATTTGATGTAACCCAAAATTAACCAATGACCAAACCCAAGATGAACCAATTAACATAACCCAAAATTAACCAATTGACATAACCCAAGATTAAACAATAGAAATAACCCAAAATTAACCAATTGATATAACCCAAACCCAAGATGAACTAATTGACCAATTGACATAACTCGAAATTGACCAATCAATATAACCCAAAATTAACCAAATAGACAAACCCAATATGAACCAATTAACATAACCCAAAATTAACCAATTAACATAACCCAAAATTAACCAATTGACATAACCCAAAATTAACCCAAGATTAACCAATTAACATAACCCAAGATTAACCAATTCACATAACCCAAAATTAAACAATTGATATAACCAAAAATTTATCCAAAATTAAGATTAACCTATTTACATAACCCAAAATTAACCAATTAACATAACCCAAAATCAATCAATTGATATAACCCAAGATGAACCAAATGACCTAACCCAAAATTAACCATTTTATATAACCCAAAATTAACCAAATGAATAAATACAAAATGAACCAAATGACCCAATCTGTCATGAACCCCACCCCACAAATTATACCCCTCCTGGGTTGGAAATGGGAGAATAAAGATAGTTACACCTAATTCCTACCTCTAGTAGGTCCTGGGTTAGATACTATCACCAAGGGTATAGTAAACTCATATATGGGAGGCATTACCCTATAAGAGAACACATGTGAAATAGAGAGATAAGAAAGACACCAACCAAATCCTACTTAGAATAAAATATAAAAGAAACCCAACTGGACATATGTAGTGTCAAGAAAGAACTACTACAACTGAAAGGGAAAACTACAAGTATCAAAAGAAAGTAAAATGGAAACGACCAAGAAGCCCAAACAACTCCTGTAAAACCCCAAGCTAGTAGTAACCATCCTGATCTCTAACTTCCTCCAAATGACCAGAAAAAAGTTTATATAATGTAGGGTGAGTATAACAGTATACTCAGTTGGATCCTCCTTAAATCCTCTCATGAAAAACTAAAGGAATCATGCTAAATCACATTGAACAATAATTGAAACTAACTCATCACCTAAATAGGTATACTAAGTTCCCAGCCTCACCATGGCTACTCTCACCAAGTATTTTATACACGTGAATATAATATAAAAAATAACATCAATAGTACCCCACTACCACTTCCCTGAAGGTTTTCCACTTTTTTCCAACGTCGCATGTCCAGAGTATCTCTATCTCCAAAAAGGCTATCACGAAGACACCTTGGTGAAGCACCACAACATGAACCTCGTACAAATCACCACCACATCCACCTAACCAAAAGTAACTAGGTAGTTTCTAGGAGCCACCACACCTCACGTAACATGTATCATACATTGGGTATTATACCTCAAGCCATCACAACCTATACACTGACTAAGGATCCTTAAGACATCACAACCAATGCACATTATACCTATAGTAGTCCTTAGTAAACTATATCCAGAATATATGTGTGTGAAATAACCACAAGCCATTAAATCCCTCTACACACATATATGGGGAAAACTAATTGTTGTTCCTACCATTAAAAGTAACTACCAAGAGAAGATAGTGGGTCTAAAGGGGGTAGTCAGTCATCCATCCTCCCACCGGGATGTCTTGGAAAACACCCCCCCCCCAGATTAAAATTCCTAAGGTGTTTTTCACCCTAACTGATATGGTGGAGTATCATATAGAAACACAAAAAGTATAGGATACAATATATCTCACAACCACACTATGGGAATAACCTAGTCTCATGATCAACTGCAGTTAACGTCTCTCGAACTCCTAACCTCTATTACTAAGACTAGATATCCTATAAGCACACAACCATTTAAAGAGACACATTAAATTAATTTATCCATTTTTATATGTTTGACTTTACATTAATTAATTCTTTAACCATTAATTAACCATTATCAATTCCACTTTACATTTCATTAGCATTCCAGAAAAGATCCATGCCCTCTAGGAATAAGCAAATTGAGTCCATAATTTCTCAGAAATACAACCCTATCATTGTATCCCAACAATCTCTAACCCCATTGGTTAAACATTTATTCATTTATTAAAAACATCACCACTTTCCATAATTCCATATATTCTATGAAAACATTCTAAGATACCAAACACAAGGGTATCAACATGGTGAGTAGATGAACTACCCGTCGATTCTTCTCCTCCTATAGTAGGAGCATAGACCCATCCATCCTCAAGAAGCTAAACATAGAAATCACATGGAATACCCCACACATATTCACCTCTCTTGGAAGGAGGGTCAACAAAACAATCTTCTTCAAGTATTGGGGAAATTGAAATAGATAAACAAGTAACAGGTTCAACAAGAATCCAACATTCATATCAACGGGTAAGCCCAACTTCAACCCATTCCTTTATATATGGTTTCCTCCCCAACACCCATATGAATACACCAATGCATCTTGACACTCTAAGAATCAACTAATTCCACAACAACTAGGACTCCCTGCCCCACATATCACAGAATCCCTCTAGGCTCATCCATCTCAAGCTCATGTCACATCACAAGTAGCAGGAAACAAAAAAACATAGAAATTGGTCTCTTGGCCCTAAACAAGGCATCTAACCTTCCCACACAATGATCTCTCACGGCTCCAAATCACAAGGCACTTGGCCTTTACAGCAAGCAGAAAACTCAGGCCCCACAAAATAATTGTCTTTTATTTATACAACTGGTTCTTAAAAAAATCATTTAAACATGCATATTTGTATCAATTTGATTATCATAAAAAAACAATAACCAGATTCATTAAACATTCCTCTCTATATTTATCCAATTAATTATAAATTAATTTCAAATTTATGTTCTTTACCAATTTCCCTAAATAATGACATTCTAAACAATAAAGGCATAGATATAACAATATCTAGCAAAACAAAAGGCAAATCATTATCATGGTACAAAGTAATAACGTCGCTATGTGATCGATACCAATTCTTCAACCTAGTTCAAATTTTTATTATTTCAATTTCATGGTGATCCAAAGGGATAAATTATGTTATACCTATGATTAAATTTAAATAAACATAGAATCAATGAATCCCCTACTTCAAAAGGTCATCAACGTTATTCGCTCAAGAATGGATCAATGCAATGGTTCCCAATCACCTCTCCTGCAATGACTACATCCACTCGAGAACGTCGTGACACCACCGTACCGACCAACAACCAAGAAATCTCCATTGGAAACATGGAGATCACATGCCATCACATGGAAAGGATAAATGGGAGGAAACAAATCAAGGAACCCAGGATAATGGAGGTAAAACATACCTTATATTGAAGACAAATCGATACTTTCATGTTGCACTAAAATAGGGGGTGCATGTGTTGTAGGAACAACTCTAAGGGGAACATGATCCAAGGATTGCAGTTCGAAAACATGACTCTTATGAGAGGAAGAAATTTGGGTGTCCCATAATAAGGAAAAAAATAAGTAAGAATAAGGGAGGAAGGTATCTCTTCCTTTTGAAAATCTAAATGAAGTAGCGGTTTAGATACAGTTTATATTTTCTTTTAAAGGAAGATCTGGTCAAGATTATGTGTTTTGACTGAGTAAAGGCACATAGACAATTTGGAAAATTTATATAGGAGTTATGGGTTTTGAATCAAACTTAAATCCCTTAAAATAAGGCTTTGAATGCATTTTACATAAAAGCTAATGTCAAAGGGGGAAAACTATAGGAAGATGGAAACACTGTTCACAACCCACCATAGGATGAATCATCGTTTTGGAAAAACTATTCAAACTACTATTGGAAAACTCACCATTCCTGAATCACCAGTCTGGAAACACTATTCAACCTACCATTGGATGACTCACTATTCCTGACTCACCATTTTGGAAACATTGTTCAACCTACCATTGGATGACTCACCATTCCTAAATCACCATTCTATAAACACTATAAAACCTACTATTAGACGAATCACCATTTTGGAAACACTGTTCAACCTACGATTGGATAACTCACCATTATTGACTCACTGTTCTGGAAACACTATTCACAAAACTAAAAATTTACAAAGTGTTAGAAATAAGTCTACTTGACCACCCAAAATACCTCCAACACTAAATTTTCACAAAGTAATGGACCAGAGAGGTCTGAACCATTACATCAGATACCTATCAAACTCTTCGTTCACTTGAGAATCCAAAACCAACATAGAGAGGAAATAGAAAAAGGCGACTAAATAACCACCCTGCAAGATACCTCTCAAATCTCTTTTCACCATAGGAGCTCAACTGCTTCATCAAGGAACAATGTGAAACCACGTGAAAACCACAAATAGCTCTTAAACACTCTCCCAAGGGAGATACCTCTCAAAAGAGATAAAGACACAATAAGAAACAAGATAATTTTATATCATAAATAGAAAGGGCCTATAACTACAAAACGAATAATGTTACAAGAGAAGAGAAAAGAATAAAATATCCTGGGGTACTGAGCACATATCTGTGACTCACATACCCAAGTACTCTCCTCCACTCCACCGTTCTTCCACAAGACATAAACAAGGGGTAAAGCATGCCCACACATCACCTTTTCCTTATGGTCTTGGATATCTATAGGACACTCCTTGAAGGTTGCATCATCGTCAACATCGATCTCACCCCAATTGATGATGTGAGAGTCATCATGAAGATAATGAAGAAATTGTGACACATGTAAAACATCATGTATCTATATCATCTGTGGGGGAAGTTCTACCCGATACGCCATGAATCCAACATAAGACAACACTTTAAAAGGCCCAGCAAACCAGGGATAAATCTTACTCCCATGACCAAACCTTCGCTGCCCATGGTAGGGAGTTAGATCCAGAAACACATGATCCACAATGTCAAACACCATAGTTTTAATCCTTTGATTGGTATAGGATTTATGATGATCCTGCACTACCTTTATCTGCCTGTGAATCACCTGAACCATCTCTGTCATACTCTGTACCAGTTTTGGCCTGAGAATTTCTGACTCTCTGACCCCATTCTAGCACAACATAGGATTGAAAGGTTGTCCATAAAAGGATTCAAATAGTTCCATACCAATGGTTGAATGAAAAATATTGTTATAAGCAAACTCTACTAAGGGAATTTTCCTCATCCATAAACCACCAAAATCTAGGACACAAGAGCGCAACATGTCTTTAAGAGACTTGAAGTCTGCTCTGTCTGACCATCTGTATGAGGATGAAAAGAAGTGATAAGTCATAGTTGAGAACCAAAAGTATGTTGTAAACCTCACCACACCCTAGATGTAAAATGAGGATCTCGATCGGAAATTATCATCCTCAGGACCCCATAGAGTCTCACCACCACCCCCAGATACTGCCATGACAAAACCTCCATGGATCTTGACTCCTTTATTGCAATAAAGTTGGATGATTTCATAAAATGATCCAATAAAATCCATATAGCATCATATCCTCCCTAATATCGAGGTAAACCAGTAACAAAGTCCATAAAGATGTCCTCCCACTTCCAATGAGGAACATCTAATAGTTGGAGAAAACCCTTGGGAATGTGGTTCTTGGACTTCACCTTCCGGTAGACCAGACATCGAGGTAGAAACTCTGAAACTGCACGCTTCAACCCAGACCACCAAATATGACCTATCAAAGCTTGGTACATCTTTTTCACACCAGGATGTACTACTAAGGGTGAACTATGGAACTATCTGATAACTATCTTGCGCTATGACAAAATAATTAAAACAGTTCCCTAAAACAACACACAATATTGTTCATTATAATACCAACCATCAGGGGCCTCGCCATAAACAACTCAATCTCTCCAGACCTCCACCTCAAGATCCCCCAATTGGGACTCTTCTATCTGCTGCACCAGAGATGACTGCACCATCATTTGAAAAAGACAACCTCTACCCCTGACTTATCCCATATCTAGATGTAATGTTGAAAGTTCTTCCATCACTCTCTAGAAATCACTTGATTCACACACTACATCACTATTTGACATCTTGTTCAGTGCATCACCTAAAACATTCCCCTTTCTAAGTGTATGTGAAATTTTAAAGTCTTAATCCTATAAGAACTACATCCTCTGATATTACCGTAAGTTCAAGTCACGTTGGGAGAAGATGTACCTCAGGTTCTTATGATCAATGGAGACCATATAACATTTTATAATGAGGTAATATATCCATAACTTATAGAAAACACCACTACCACCAACTCAATATAAGGGGTGGCATAGTTACACTCATGGGGACATAAAATTCAAGACCCATAAGAAATAGATCTCTGCTGCATCAGAACATAGCCCAACCCCTAACACGAAGCAACATATAAATCCTCTAAGTGAACTCCTTATACTATAAGACAAAGAACCGGATCACTGACTAACATCCCCTTTAGATACTTGAAATCTACCTAATACTAATTATTCCACATGAATACCTGATCCTTTCTAGTTAACGTTGTCAGAGGAGTCACAACCCAAGAGAAATTGGCTAAGAACCTCCTTTAATAGCCTATAAGACCAAGGAAACTTCACACCTATACCACTATCTCGGGGGATTCACAAGACATAAATAATTCTATATTTGATGGATCCATAAATACTCCCTACTTGGCTAAAACATTCCCCAAGAAATAGACTTCTCAAGCCCAAAACTCAAACTTCAACAACTTCCCAAACAGATTCTCATGATGAATAACTCTAAAAACAACACAAACATACCCTAAATTATCCTCCTCGAACGTAGAGTACACAAGGATTTCGTCGATGAAAACCACCATGAACTTATCTAGTAACTCACATAACACATTGTTCATCAACCCAATGAGCACAGCTGGATCATTTTCCACACAAAAAGGCATCACAATAAACTCATAATGCCCATGATGACAATAAAAAGTTGTCTTCGGGATATCCTTATCCTTTACAGACATCTTTTGATATCCTGAATAGAAATCGATCTTCTAGAACCAACTTGAACCCTTCATTTAATCGAAAAAATCATCAATCTATAGAAGAGGATATTGGTTCTCCACTATCACTTTGTTTAAGCGGCGATAATCAACACACAACTGCAAACTTCTCTCAGCCTTCTTCACAAAAAAAAACTAGTGCACCCCACGGTGACAAACTCGGCTGAAAAAAACCACACTACAAATGACCATTGAGCTGTATACATAACTCCCGAAACTCATAAGGTTCCATCCTATATAAAGATATTGAGATAAGAGACATATCTGGTTGTAGATCGATCCCAAACTCGAACTCTCGTCAAGGGGGTAACGCTCTAGCCTCTTCTGGAAAAATATTAGGGTACTCTTCCATGACCCTAGGAAATTCCTACTATTGAACCTCTGATAAACTCAAAATTATCTTATACATTAAGGATGATAATTAAGGAACATTCTTCCAACCCATATGAGGGTATCGCTCACTAACAAACATAGTTGGATCTTCATCGTCATTAAAGAACACCACCTTCTTCCAAAATCAATCCACGATAGCCTGCACCAAATAAAAATAATACATGTCGAGGATGATATCATATGGTTGTATTCATAAATATAGAAAATGTCCCTAATAGAAGTGTTTCCCCATTACTAGCTCACAGTCTCTACATACTTCAATCAAGTCAGCTCGACCTCTAACTAGCATATAACAAGGGAACTGGAAGACTCTCTACCACAAGTACCAAGGCATGGAAAAGGTTATGTGATATAAAGGAGTGTGTCTCTCATGAATCAAACAAGGTAGGTACCCAAGTATAAAAAAATCAAAGGGTTCCTATAACAACATCTGGCTCACCTAGCGTTGGAAACACTAATTCATGAAGCTAACCACAACCTACTCCATGGACTCTCTGACCCTTCTGGTGACCACCTACATGTCTGTGTTCTGCTCTCTAAGTATGGGGAGTATCCTGGGGTCGTCTTTTGCTTTCCCTATCTACTCTCTATTGATACAAAGCTGGTGCAACCAACTATTGTTGCCTCAGATAGAACTACCTCAATAGAGGAACTTGGAGTAGAACATCAGGCACACATTGACTTCTTGAAAAGGTAGAGAACTCATTCCACTAATAACCTCAGCCACCACAAGAAATACAATCACATGATCCCTTAGAATAGTCATGAGAGCCGCTGCCCCCATAGAAATGAGTCATTGATGGTTGGGACCTACCCCCAGAAAAATAGAAACTATTCTTCTCTAAAAATGGGGAACTGTGGACCACAGCTCTACTTCATGATGAATCTTAAAAACTCCCCTCTTGTGATGATCCAGTTCTAGATAACGTCCTCTTGATATCCTATTCCCTCACCAACACCTCGATATATGTATTTAGAAAAAACTAGGTGACCTGACATTGGATCTCTGGATGTAAAGCCTCTTATAAATACCTATCACTGGCCTCCTCTTCTAGAAATGGGTCCAAATCATATCATAGAAGGTTCTTGAAATGGATCATGAACTCTTTCACATTAGAGATCCCCAACTGAATGGTAATAAGCTCCTGGTGACAAGTCGCCTTCATGGTCGAAGAAATAAAATCATCTCTGAACTGCTCTCAAAATTTCTCCCATGAGACTGCTAAATCCTCACGATCACCAAGGAACAAGAATCGCCACTACTTCACTTCTCCACAAAGCATCATCACAACCAATGATACCCAGTGCTCCTTCCAAGAAAGGATCAAACTAAAATCTATCTCAACCTCTTCCAACCAATCTTCTGTGACTGCATCTAAAACAGATCACTCTTACTTCTATAGACTTTAGTGCTAAAACTCTCAGAGTTTCCTCCTCTAAGTGTTGTCATCTTCAGCCTCTACTCTGCAGCAATCTTCTGGTGCAACCTGCTGGACATATTCTCTACAAACCTGATGAGGATGTTGACCTGGATCCATACCTATAAAAGAAAAAATAGTTAGAGATCAAAATCCTAGAATATGGAAAACTTTAACATTAATTAATTGTTTTATTTTATTCATTTTAGTTTAACCTATCCCAAGGTCCACCCATTCAAACATAGGAGAAAAGAATGATGCTGTATGATCTCTTCCTCAGTCTCTACCCTACAACAAGTATCACCTTGTTTAGTAGCCACTGTAAGATTTAAGGTACATGAATCATATCAAAGGGGGACCTAAATACCTATGTATCAGCAAGTCTCCCTTTTTTATAGTGCTTTCTAAACACAGTTGACATGGTTTCCCTACCAACCCATGAAACCTCACCTATATATAACTCCAAAATCTATCCTATCTCTCAACCATACCTATGATACCACTCTGTCATGACCCCCTCCACACAAAGTTTACCCCTCCTAGGATGAAAATGGGAGAAGATAGATAGTGACACACGATTCCCTCATCCAATTGGCCCCAGGTTGGTGACTAGCACTGACGGTATAGTAAACCCACATATGGGAGGCATTACCCTCTAAGAGAATACATGTGAAAGAGAGAGATAAGACAGACACCAACCAACTCTTACTCAGACTACAATATGAAATAAACCCAAGAGCACATATCTAATTTCATGAAAGAAATACTACAACTGAAAGGGAAAACTACAAGTACCAAAAGAAAGTAAAACAGTAGTGACCACGAAGCCTAAACAGCTCCTATAAAACCCCAATCTAGAAGTAACCAGCTTGATCTCCAACCTTCTCCAACTAACCTGAAAAATAGTTTATATAAGATAGGGTGAGTATAAAAATATACTCAGTAGGATCCTCTTAGGATACTCTCTTGCAAAAGAAAAGGAAGCATACTAAAGCATAATGAACAATAAGTGAAACTAACTCATTGCCTAAATAGGTATACTAAGTTCTCAGCCTCACAATGGATACTCTCACCAAGTATTGCATACACGAGCATGTAATATAATAAATAATATCAAGGGTACCACACTACCACTTCCCAACTAGTTTACCACTTTTCCCCAATGTCACACATCATAATCATCTCTCTCCAAAAAGGATATCCTGGAGACATATGGGCGAAGCACCAAAACATGCACCTCATGCAACTCACCACAACATTCGCATAACCAAAAGTCACTAGATAGTTTCTAGGAGCCGCTAAAACTCACATAATGTGTATCATACATCAATTATTATACCTCAATCTATCACATCCCATACACCTAGTAAGGATCCTCAAGCCATCACAGCCAAGGCACATTATACCTATAGTAGTCCTTAGGAAACTATATCCAAAATATATGTGTGTGAAATAAGCACAATCCATTACATCCCTCTATACATGTATGGGGAAAACTAACTGTCATTCCTACCAGCACAAGTAACTACCAAGAGAAGAGAGCATGGACAAATGGGGTAGTCAGTCATCCATCCTCCCTATGGGGTGTTGGGGACCCCCCCCCCCCCAGGGTTCAAAATCCCTAGGGTGTCAGTCACCCTAACCAACAGGGTGTAGTAGTGTATAGAAACACAAAAAATACAAGATATAATATATCTAACAACCACACTATGGGCACAACCTAGTCTGAGGATCAACTGCAGATAACATCTCTCGGAATCCCGGCCTCCACTGCCAAGACTAGAAATCTTATAAGCACACAACCATTTAAATATCCACATTAAATTAATTTATCCATTTTTATCAGTTTCAATTTATGTTAATTAATTATTTAACCATTAATTAACCATTATAAATTCCACATTAAATTTCATTATCATTCCAACAAAGATCCATTTCCCTCTAGGCATAAGCAAGCCAAGTCCATAGTTTCTCATAAATACAACCCCAGTATTGCATCCCAATAAGCTCCAACCCCATGGGATAACCATTTATTCATTTATTAACAAGATCATTACTTTTTTATAATTCTAGGTATTCTAAAAAAACGTTCTAATCTATCAAACACAATGGTCTAAACACGGTTAGTAGATAAACTACATGTTGAGTCTTTTCCACCTATAGCAGGAGCGCAAACCCATCCATCCTCAAGAAGCTAAACACGGAAAGAAAATGGCATACCTCATGTTTTTTCGCCTCTATTGTAAGGAGGGTAAAAAACAATATTTCTAAAGTAGTGGGTAAAGTAAAATATATAACTAAACAAAAGGTTCAACAAGCATACAAAATTTATATCAACAGGTAATCCCAACTTCAACCTATTCTTTCATCTCCAGTATCCTCCCCAAAACCCATACGCATAAAATGATTCATCTTGCCACTCTAGGTGTAAACTACTACCAAAAAAACCAGGCCTCTCTACCCTAAATCTCACAACATACCTCCAATATCATCTATACCAATCTCACATCACATCACAAGCAGTAGGAAACAAACAAACATAGCAACTGGGCTCTTGGTCCTAAATAAGGCATCCAACCTTCCCACACAACAATCTCTTACAGCTCCAAAGCACAAGGAACTTTCCCTTTACAATAATTGGAAATGTTAGGCCTCAAATAATAATTATTTGTTATTCATACAACCAGTTATTATATGCATATCTGTATCAATTTGATTATCATCAAAATACAACAACAACAACAACCAGATTCATTAAACATGCTTATTTATCTTTATCCAATTAATTATCAATTAATTTTGGTTTTAATTTCTTTACTAATTCACATAAATAATGATATGATAAATAAGTAAGGCATAGATATAACATTATATATCAAAACAAGAGACAAACTGTAATCACAATACAAAGTAACAACATCGTTATGCAGTTGATACCAATTCTTTAATCTGGTTCAAATATTTATTATGTCAATTTCATGGACATACAAAGGGATAAATTATTATATATCTGAGATATCATGTAAATAAATAGGGAATCAATGAATCCCCTACTTCAAAATTTCATTAATTTTCTTCACTCGAGAACGGATCAATGTAATGGATCCTGATCACCTATCCCGCAATGACTGCATCCACCTGAGGATTTCATGACACCATTGCACCAACCAACAACTGAGAATGGTCCATTATAAACATAGAGATCACATGCCATACCATGGAAAGGATAAATGGGAGGAAATAGATCAAGGAACCCAAAATAATGTAGGTAGAACATACCTTATATTAGAGATGGATTGACAATTCATGGTTTCACCAAAACCTGGGGTCCACATGTAGTAGGAACAACTCCAAGGGGAACATGATCCAAGGATCGTAGTTAGATTTAATGACTCCTATGGGAGAAAGAACTCTAGGAATCACATACTAAGGAAAATAAGAATTAATAACAAGGGCATAAGGTATCTTGGCCTTTTGAAAATATAAATGGAGTAGTGGTTTAGATACATTTTAGATTTTCCATTAAATGTGGATCTAGTCAAGATTATGCAATTTGACTGAGTAAAGGCACCTGGACCCTTAGGAAAATTTAGATAGCATTTCTGGGATTAGAATCAGCCTTAAATCTCTTAAAAATGGTATTTGAATGCATTTTACATCAAAGATAATATCAAAGGGGCGAAATTGTAAGAAGCTGGAAACACTGTTCACAACCCACAATTGCATGAATCACTATTCTGGAAACACTATTCAGACTACCATTGGATGACTCACTATTCCGGACACACTATTCAAGAAACACTATTCAACCAATTATTAGACAACTCACCATTCCTAAATTACCATTCTGAAAATATTTTTCAACCTATCGTTGGATGACTCACCATTCCAGAATCACCGTTCTAGAAACATTGTTCAACATACTGCTGGATGACTCGTCATTCCTGAATAACCATTTGGGAAACACTATTCAACCTAATGTGGGATAAATCACCATTCCTGGCTCATCATTCTAAAAACACTGTTCAACCTACTGTTGGATGACTCACTATTCCTAACTCACCATTCTGGAAACAGTGTTCAACCTACCATTGGACAACTCACCGCTTCTAACTCACCATTCTAGAAACACTATTCAACCTAGCATTGGAAGACTCACTATTCCTGACTCACCATTTTGGAAACACTATTCAACCTACCATTGGACGACTCACCATTCCTGACTCACTATTCTGGAAACATTGTTCACAAAACTAGAAATTTGCAAAGTGTTATAAATAAGTCACATTGACCTCCCAGAACACCTCAAACATTGGATTTTCACAAATTAATGGACTGAAGAGGTCTGGAACATTACAAAACCCAAGATGAACCAAATGACTGAACATAAAATAAACTAATTGAAACAAACCAAGATAAAGAAAATACCCTAACCACAAATGAACTAAATAACCTAACCCAAAGGAAAATAAATAAACTAATCCAAAATGAACTAATTAACCTAACCAAAAAATGAAAAATTGATCAAATGACCTAATCTCAAAAAAACTAAGGACCAAACAACCAAAATGAACTAAATGACATAACTAAAAAAATACATTACCCAAAAATAAACCAAATTACCTAACACAAAACAAACCAAATAACCTAACATAAAAAATAGATAACCCAAAAATGAAAAAAAATAACCTAACCTAAAATGTCATAACCCAAAATGAAGGAAATTACATAACCCAAAATAAAAAAAATAACCTAAACTTAAGTAAACTAATTTTTCTAACCAAAAAATGAAAAAATGACCAAATTAACTGATCAAAAATTATATAACCCTAAAATAAACCAAATGTCATGACCAAAAATAAACCAAATAACCTTGCTCAAATATGACATGACAAAAAGATGAACTAAATGACTAAACCCAAAATGAACTAAGACAAAGTGGAAAAAATGACATTTCCCAGAATAAACCAAATTATATAACTCAAAAACAACTTAACCCAAAAACAAAGAAAATGGCCTAATCCAAATCAACCAAAATGACCTAACTTAAAATGAACCAAATGATCTATCCAAATGACCAAATAACCAAATATACCAAAATATATATCCCAAAAATGAACCAAATTACAAAACTCATTAATTAAAGAAACACCCTCACCCAAAATGAATCAAGTGACCAAACCAAGTAATATGAAAAATACTCTAACCATTGACCAAATGAACAAATGACCAAATTAAAAAACAAACTAATCAAAAAATGAATCTAATAACCAAATGATATAAATTACCAAGTGACCGAATAACCAAATAACATAACAAATATAATTGTACTGAAATGAACATACAAGTGGAATCCATATCATACCCATCCTTAGCATATTAATTAGTATGTATTGATTATGTTATACACTAGTATTAAATTTCTAATTAAATGTATATTTAAATGCTTCTTCATTTTATGGATTTCTTTAACAGCTAAAATTTTAATTCATACTAGGTTTATCAATTTCATATTATTAAATAAATTTCTATTATAATAATTAATGTAATTTGTAGAAAGTGGAATTGGGCATCAAAGTCTATGCACCTCAAACAAAATTATTTTTCTTAAGTGGGAAGAAAAGGGTTAGAAGTGTTGTAAATTCACAGACATAAGAAAATATTATAAGTATTTTTATTTATATTTCAAAATTTTATACATAATTCATAATTAAATATCTTTTTTATATTTTCAACAGTGTTCCCTGGAGGCCCTCGATGATAAATAAGATGAAAACTTCAGGAAAAATGCTTATTTGAGGTAGGTATTTGGTGAGGGGAACTAGGGGGAATCTGATGTCAACCTAAGAAAACATTGTCCCCAATAGGTATTTTTCCTCATCAAGTGCCTCTAAAACCTCTAACACCAATAAAATACAAAATTATCTTGCATAAGTAGCTGAGGCCAAAAAAATAGCTAT
The DNA here is from genome assembly GCA_963277665.1 of Viscum album. Classification (NCBI taxonomy): domain Eukaryota; kingdom Viridiplantae; phylum Streptophyta; class Magnoliopsida; order Santalales; family Viscaceae; genus Viscum; species Viscum album. The sequence goes on from OY728163.1 coordinate 132,662,793, forward strand.
ACAGAATCATGACATAGGTAAAATGGTTACAGAACAGTTCCTAAAATTTATGTCAGTTATATGCAATCACTTCCATCAAAGGTTGTTGATGTTTTTGATTCATGTAGGGAAATAATGTGCTCTATATATGATGTACGGAGTGAGGTGAATTAGGTTCCTAGTAGAATTTGAATTGATGGTACAATTGGTAGTGGTTTTAATAGTGGTGATGATGATGATGATACGGGTGCTCTAAAAATTATGTTAGTGATGGTGGTGATGAGGATGTTGGTGATAGTGATGAGGATGAGGATTTTGGTGATGGGGGAGATATTGATCCCCTCTATTTTTAGTTAATAGTAAAGAGACATGTGGATGTTGTTTAATGAATTGAATTGATCGATTATGTGGATATATATGTATGTTATATTATTGTAAATGGTTTGAAAACTATTATAAGTAGTTGGTTGAATTATAAATATACAATATATATGTATTGCATTGAATGTGTACTGTGGTTTTTATTTTTCTTATAGGTTCTATTATTTTTTATGCGGTGGGGATGAATGGGTTGTTGTTGGTTTTTGGGGACTGTTATTTATACCAATAGTTCAATGAACCATTGGTGTATCCTATCTAGGAGACAAGCTATATCCATAGTTCTCCTAATTGTGGTTGTAAATATATACTCACAATTTTCATTAAATCATGGGTATTATGAATACCTCATGGGATATACCCATGGATTAAGAATTCATAGTTCTATTAACCATGGTTATATTCTATACCCATGGTATTATGGGCTATACCCATGGTTTAGAACCATGGGTATAGGGTAAGTTTTCAATAGTGATCAATCTGCTCAAAAACCATCCATCGAGATGCAACATCATCGTACGTAAAAGATACAAAGAATGATTATCCATAAATTTATCCACAATCAATCATAAATTATCATAGATCAATCCCATCATCAACCAAACTCAAATATGTGGTATCAATCTGTTGCGCCAAGAAATGGATGCACAATGACTGATTTCTTAGATATTCATCAACTCACTAGTCAAACGAGACATCGATGATGAACACTTGAAGAATTGTGGGAGAAAAAAATATTCATAAAATAGGAATGAACCTATGTTGTGTTCAATTTATCCTCAATATTCTTCTGTTAGAAAGAAAAATGAAGATCCAAAACAAATAGAAAATTTATCCCAAAAATACACACAGAATAAGACCGCCCCTGAAAAATAATCAAACCATGAATAAATCCATTAGTCAATTGATTTTAATTAATCCTAGTATAAGAAAATGGGGATAAATTCACATGAAACAAATACCATAACTTGATATGGATCAATTTTAGATGAACAATGAATCTACAACTTTGTCATCGGTGAGATCCTTGAATTCTTTTTGCGAAAACAATCCCTGATCTGTCATCGTTGTTCACCAAGTATTTCTCCAATGATCTCTCACAATTACTAGAGTTATGTGGTTCACTCTAAGAATTGTTCATAATCATTATTAAATAGACAAAATAATAGTTCTCTACATCACTTAATAAAATAAATAAATTTATTTATTTATTTTATTATTTATTCTTGTGATGACTTTTAACCAAACACACGATGCCGACAAAGATTATGTCATGCCTAAGGTAAATCCCATTATCTGAGCTCAATGGAAGCCTTATATTTCTGATCTGATACTCCATTTAAGAGTTATACCACTTTTTAGTAAAACATTTCATGTGTGATATTTAATATATCTAATATATTTCAAAAAATAATTTTGGGCTCACCGGACCTTGGAATCTCACGTCATCTCAGCACCCAACTCTGAAAATAATACATATAATATTATAAAGTGATAAAAGGAAAAAAATTAGATTCATCACATATTAATGAAACCAATTAAAATTTTATTAATAGATTTACCCCATGCATGATCATGAACTAGTTGCGTTTTTTTTTACTTTAAAAATATGGAGTGGTATTTTATATGGGGTAAAATTTGAAATATATACTAACCATAAAAGTTTAAATTATATATTCACTAAAAAAGAGTAAAAAAAGTGGAATAGAAGATGATTATAACTTCTAAAGGATTATGATTTCACAATTCACTATCATCGGGGTAAAACAAACAAGGTTGTTGGTGTCTTGAGTAAAAAATATAATGCATCATTATCTCTGATACATTTGGAACACGATCCTTTGATTAATGATTTAATGAATGTGGGACTAGAAATTGTGCACGAATGAACTCCCAATATTTTGGTTCTAGTGTCAGTGTATTCATCCTTTTTAGATAGAATTAAGTGTGTTTAGAAAGAAGATCGAGGTTTTTAAGAAATATTAATTTTTTTTAATAAGGGTAAGTTTCCTGAATTTAATTTTAACAAAGAAGGTGTTATAAGATTTGGAAAGATATTGTTTGTTCTAAGTGATACCAAGTTGAAGAATTAATTACTATGTAAATCTCATATATATATACTTTCTCTTCATCCTAGAATAATTATTATGTACAAAGACCTTTGAGAATATTATTGGTGGTAATGAATGAAGAAGGATATTGTTTATTTTACCTTGAAATGTTTGACTTTTAAATAGTTTAAAGCTGAATGAAAACTAAAAAAGGGGATGAATCAACCTTTGAAACTACTAAATAGAATGATTCAACCTTTTTTGGTGCCTGAATGGAAATGGTAGAATATATCCACGAATTTCATGGTGGGATTACCAAATACATCTTGAGGTAATAATTAGATTTGGGTTATTGTTGATCTTTTAACTAAATATTTGGATTTTCTATCAATTCAAGATATTATTTATTTGGATAAACTTTCTAGAAATTAGATTAAAGAGATATTCATGTTTCATGGAATCCATCTCTCTATTGTATTTGACTATATCCCTGATTTACATCAAATTTCTATAAAGGAATTTAGAAGTGTTTGGGTACTAAATTAAATTTCAGTAAAACTTTTCATGCTTAATTTGATGGAAACTCAGAGTGAACGATTCATACTTTAGAGGATATGCTTTAGTATTTATCACAAGATTACTAGGTAAATTGGTATAAACCTCATTATTTAGTGGAATTTTCTTATAATAATAGTTTTCATTCCAATATATAGATGACGCCTTTTGAGGCATTATATGGAAATCAGTTTGGGACTCCAACATGTTGGAATTAAGTTAGTGAAAGATAGTTTTTAGGACCACAAGTAGTATAAGAAATGGATGATAATGTAAAGATGATTCAATATTATATTAAGGAATCTTATAGTAGGAAGAAGAGTTATGCAGATAACAGGTGGAAAGACCTTTCATTTGAGGTGGGTGATAATGTCTTTCTTAAAATATATCCTTGGAAAGGTGTCATGCATTTTAAAAATAAAGGAAAGTTAATCCCATGGTTTATTGGACCATATAAGATTCTGGAAAATGTGGGATCAGTTACTTTCTGAGTATATTTTCCTCTAAGTTTATCTCAGGTGCATGATGTGTTTCATGTTCTTTTTTTTAAGGAAATATGTACTTGTTGCATCTTATGTTTTAATCCCTGAGGTAGTATAGTTGTGTAGTTCCCCAACCTCAAATATCCTAGATCCAGTGTCTGATATTGAATACATTGGCATGATTACAAGGAATCAAGCTCCAAAGGACTAATCAGTTCAGTATTCCTGGTAAACCAGATACATAAATGAGTATTTTCTTACAAATGAATACACTAATTACAATATATTTTTTTCTTATTTCTAAACAAAAAACTTAGATTATAATGCTAATCCATCTGTTACATCTCTGAATATATTTCATAGTAATCTTCTTGGATTCCTAGGTCAAGAAACATGATAAAGGTAATCTCAAATGCTCAGTAAGGGTAAGTAAAGCATAAGTAATAATGAAACAATAAGAATAAATTAACATGGGAAGGTAAATAACTGATATCACATGCCATTAAAATAACTAGATAAGTAAATATCAATATATCAAGGTAATAAACTAAAACTCATGTCATCTAAATCAAAAAACTAAGAACTAAATGTATCCATAGATATGTCGATGCAAAATCTCATGGATAAATAAAAACTGAAGCTTGAAAATGAAATGAATCCATAGATATTTCTACGCAAAAACTCATGGATGAATAATAGTTGAATATAAATGAGTTAAATTCTTTATTATTGGATTACAAGTTTCTTAGGTATATGGTAAAATTACCATAAAGACCTTTTGCAAGAAGGTTTACAGTAATTAGGGTAAAAACACATATGAGGTGGTTATCCTAATGACTCATCCCATGAGACTAAATATGCATCAAGGGTATATAAATAAATGGGCCCCAATCATGTCATACCATTCCAAAACATTCCTTATATATTGGATAATCAATTTAACAATGTGCTTTATAAAATATCTATATGGAGTAAGAGATACAATTTTAGAAATATTTACCCAAATAATTAAAAAACATTAAAAGTAAGCATTGTGTGAGAAATAGTATATGGTTAAAGAAATAATAATATCCATGAAAAATGATATGGATATTTAGGGTAATTTCAATGTCAAATGATCATAGAAAATTGAATGTTTTAAGGGTACTAAAAAGAATCAAGGAATTGAATGAGAATACTATCCTTTTCCAAATCAATCATAAATCATCCATAGAAATATTAAGTATGGTATCAATACAACATACCCCAAGGGGAGTAAAATAAATATTTTTTGTCATTGATAAATAGAAACATTATAAAAATATCTTTTAAAAACATTTTTGAAGAAAATATAATTTTGTTTTGAAAAATCATTTGAAAATAATTTTGTTTTTAAAATACATTTTAAAAAATATTTTCATTAAAAATAAACCTTATAAACTTTATTGGGAATCTTTAGAGAAATGAAAGAGGATAAATCCATATATGTCATATGAGGTAAAAAGAAACATTCCTTTTGCAAAGAAAAATAGGGTTAGAAAAATGCCTTGTTTGGAAAGTGACAAGAAGATTCCTTTGAAAAAATTGGAAAAAAAAAGGGTAAAAATGTATTTAAAAAATCATTTTAAAATGGTTTTTTAGAAAATTTTAATAAAACATAGATTTTATAATAAAACATATTTTCCAACTAAACAGAGAAATGAAGTTGGGTTTTCTTAAAAACATTTTCTAAAACACCTTGAGTACTAAAGAGTGGGGAAATGGTAATAATACATGATAATGGTCATGAATCACTAGATAATAATTAAAGGGTTTATTGAATAATGATAATATATTTTTTTTTCAAATTGAAATACCATTGAAAAATCTTTAAAGTTATTTTTGAGGAAAATAATCATTAAACATTCGAAAGTTTCCCATACCACTTTGAAACATTTTAAATCATAAACCTCGTGAAGGAATAATATTAAATTAAATTCATAAATTCCATGAATATAATTTAATTAATGATATAATATATAAAATTTGTAGTAGATACACCACACAAAATATTTAAGTGGTGAACATGGAATTTATTACACGGATATAAAAAGTGAGATGAGAATCCCTTACCTTGTGTTTCCTTTTGGGTGAACATCCTTTAATTTTCTATATAATAAAATTATGTTAATTTTCTAATTTATATAGAAAAAATTTCATGTTTATAATTACATTTATTTTACTTATTACTATGTTGTATACAACTACTTGAACAATTTTGTTTACATCGGGTGTTTTGACCAAATTTTGTTTATGTGTTAAAAAAAACTTTAGTGGGTCAACTATGGTCAATGGGGTTAATATATAACATCTCCTAAATAATAATCATGAAATGATTATCATATTTATACACCCATTATAATTTTAAAATCAATCATTAAATATGGTTATGAAAAATGAACCGATGTCACAATCATGGAGACGGTAGGTCATACATACGCATGAGTAACGTTCTCATTTTTCAATGATTGTAATGGAAAGAAGGTAAGTAAAATTATATCTTTCCAGAATGATCATAATATCATTAATATGATATTATTTAGTCATATATACTTATATATAAAATTCTATTGATGTAAAATGAATTACATCGTGTTGAGGAGGCGGTAGACCACACATCTATGACCAACATTATCACTTTTTAGTGTGTGAAAGGATAATAAAGAAAACGATATGTGTATATATATATATAATTACATAAAGGTAATTATTTCATGAATTTCATATAGATGTTTTTTATGTCTCATATTTTCAATTATAAACATCATTTATACATTCCATGGATCGTGTGAATGAATCACATTGCTTTGAGGGGATGGTAGTCCACACTTCCTCAAATGATATTATCATATTTACCCATGATAGAAATCATAAAGGTATGTTTTTTACCCATTAGATGGATTTGTGTGTAAAAGTAGGTATAAATATTAATATAAAAACATTCTAGTATATTTATAATAATGGTTTTTTATGTAATTGTATAATAAGAATATTATATTGATTGAAGAATGGAAATGAAACTAAAAATCTTGAGAGAAGACGTAACCTCTTAATCAGGTAACTTCTTTTAGTTTGAACCAAAAGCTTTATTGGATTGTTTTCTACCAAAGGGTAGTGTTATAGGATGAGGGAAGGGATGTTGATTATATATTTTGGTATATCTTGGTCGATCCAAAGTGTCTTGAGAGGTTTGAGGAATGGGGAGAGGTGGTGGTCTTTTAAAGGGAAGGAAAAGAACTAACTTGGAATTTTTGGAAACAAGTTAGGTGTACACATGTTATTACCTAAAAAATTCATATAAAACCAACTAAATTAAATAATTTAAGGTTAATCAAAGAATTATGGATATCCAATGGGTTTTGTACAAGTGTATAGGTCATTTGGACCCTTAAATATAAGGTTTAGTCCATTTTTATGACTAATTGCACCTTAATCACTGTAACTAATTTTAATCACTTTCACTAATAATTTTGATAAAAAATTAAGTTTATATTAATAAACTCAAAATTAAATCCTAATTAAAATGGTTTATGTCTATTTTTTTAATTCAAATCATAGAAGAGGAAAAATTAAGATTAATGCTAATCTTACAGACACACGGTTTAACTGGTTTTAGTAGAAAAATGTTCAAAATATTGTTGAGTTTTTATATTCAATTTCATTGTGAAATTTATTATAATAAACTAAATTGTATTAATATATGTATTATTTATATAATGTTACTTTATAACAAATTTAAAATATAGTTTAAAATTAATAATTATTTAAACAAAAAGGCAGTTTTTAAGTAAAATGCAGTATTTTTCAATATTCATCAAAAAATGATGTTTCTCAAAAAAATAAAAAAAAATTAATCCTAGGATAATTTTAACATTATTAATTTAAAAATGAAGTTTATTTTATCAAATTAAATTTATAATACTATCAAAATTATATCTAAAATAAGTTCTCCATTAAAAGACGGTAAAATAAAAATATAGGTTTTTATGTGTAAAATAGGGTTTGTTATTATCTTATGCCTATCAAACCTAACGGATAAATATTAAAAATATTTTATTGAATATATAACACATATGTTTCATTAAAATAATTCACTAATTTTAATTATTTATTTTAATTAAGGTAAAACTCCTTTGGAAGCATAAAAATAATAATATTTCTTTTTTATATACAATTGGTTCTTATTTTCATTTCTCATTAATTTTTAACCAATGAATTCATTTCATATTGGTTTAAACCATAACTTTTATAAGTCAGTTATTACTATTCATAAAAACTAATTTAATGGATAGTTTTTATCATATTATATTAAATAATAATATTTTAATAATATGTTGTTATTTGATGAAACTCGGTCTTACATGTAACACAAGATATCGAGGAAGGTCACTCTTGCGTTTAACACAAGATATCTCAGTGTTTCATACATTACAAGAAATATCATGTGTTGAATTTATTAAAATATTAAATATATAGTAGAGTCTCAGGATATTATATTCCCTTACATGGTTGGTGTTGTGTGTCATACACGTTATTGAATACAATGTTGTAATTTAGAATTTTGGGGTGTTATATTCTCCCCACCATAATTAAATTGCATCCTCGCAATTTAAACTTGATCATGGTGATATATTGTTTGATACTTCATATATTTTAAATCCCACATCATGATAAGGGTTTGTAAAACATCCTCTAGAAAAGAGATAATGTGAAGTACAAGGGTCACATGGACTACCGTGTAACTAGGTCTCTGAGTAAGAGAACACTAGTGGAAAGTTGAGATACATACTTGGAATAAAAGTGTAAATATTTATAGGGATTTAATGATATCATCAATCACAAACAATTGAATGATCAATAGAAAGTTTGTGGCATCAAAGACATAACTCTGTGATGATTTAGAAGACTATCAGTTCATCCTAAATTAAAGTGTAATGACAACATTTTATTTCTAAGTCATTTTACTAATGTTGGGTAATTATTTTACTGGCCATGAATATAAGGAAATATTCATACCATATAGGTTTCAATTTCATGTGAATAATAATAAATTTTGGTTGTGCTTCGATCAAATTCTAATTCATTCCTTTACTACCAAAAATTAATTACCAACAATAAATTTTTTTATGCCTGAAGTGCTAAAAGAAACTTTTAAAGGATCGTAAGTACAATAGAAGAGTGAAAAGTCTAACTATTTGTCTCTAACTATCTTCTAAAACCATTATGGTTAATATATTAATCTCTAATCCTCAAAGGTATTCTTCTTCCTCCTCCTATACATCCAAAATCATCTTCCTCTTCATCTTCCGATGAGGAAATAATCCTTAAAATGATTTCTCCATAGTTGAGGGAGGAGTGGAAATTTTGGTTCCTGGGAAGTGAAGTCGTCGTCATTGGTAGGGGATTCTCTATAGAAGTTGTCGTGAGAGGTGAAAAAGTTTTCTCATCTTCTTTTAGTGAAGAGACACTTCATCCCACCTTATTGGGTGAGGCGGGAATTTCCTAGGGTTTTGATAAAATCTCGAGAGTATTTCCATTTGATTAATCTATATTATCTTGGGAGTTAGTGAGATTTTCACCATCAGTAGGCTTGGCAGTCGTAATTAAAATCACGAGGACTGCTGAATACACGTCTAAATTCAGACTTGTGCTTTCAATCTTATTGATGGGAAGTACATTTTATTCCTCTATATATTTTAGGGGATCAGTAGGAAACATTTAAAAACTATTTTGGGTAGCGATCCAATCAATTCAATCAACTGAGGGTTGTTTCCCCGTTGGTTCATAGAAACCTTTATCAATATAGTTTGACTCACAGGACTCAAATGGGGCCTTATCATCATGTAGTGTCCCACTCTTTCCATTAATTATATATTTTAGGCATCGATGGTATGAGGAGGGGATTGTTGCATGTTTATGCAACCAGGGCCTCCCTAACAGAGCGTTGAAGGCCATATTGGTTTGGAGAACTAGAAAATTTGGGTGATCTAAGAGGTCACTGAACCATGTTTTGAGATTGACTTGTTATAATAGTGTCTTCTCACTTTTGTTGTAGCCCAATAGGGTCATGGTACAGGGCATCAAATCATCCTCATTTCAGCCCAGCTGATGAAGTGTCCGCAGTGAGAGGAGACTAACCCCAGATCCATTTTCTGATGAAGACTTTTCAGATATCAACACCATTTATCATGCTTTATACATATAAGGGCTTGATGTGTCTTTTAATGATAAAATCTTCATCTTGATCTATAAAGGAGATAACTTAATGACACTCTAAAGGATTGATCTCTATCTGGTAGACTTCAGCAGCATCTAGTTCAGCTTCAAACTCCTAGGGACTCAGTAAAGCTTGTATGAGAGATTCCCTAAGATCTGCTAATAGATTCAATGCATCCATGATTGAGAGATTGGTTGGAGCTGAAGATAAATGTTTCAAAATATCATATTTATGATCTAAAGGCTAGGATTTCCCAGTTTGGGGATTCTCTTTGACAAGTGCTTTAGGGGCTTGAGCATTTGATAAAGATGGGTCGGCCCTTGGGGCTGGAGCTGGACGAGATTCTATCCTTGGTGGATCAGTCCAAGTAGATTTTATTACATTATAAGGGAAATAAGTAATTTTTCTTCCTCTGGTGGATATTTTAGTAGAATTTGACCGGGGTGGCTTCCTATGGGGGTAGGAAGATTTTCCTGTACTTATTAGATTCATTGGAGGGTCCTTCTGTGGGTTTCTGCAACACTGAAGGTTTGATAGGGGTGTGTCTATAAGCTTGATTTCTACCTTGGAAGCATCTCCCTTGATACCCCTTACTTATATGGTTTCTTCCTCCAATTCCCTAATTAGGTGTGGGGAATTCTGGTTGATAACTATACTCATCATCAGATAAGGGATCCATCAAATGGATGGCATTAACAGAGCCAAAAATCAGATCCTCTTCTGATGATGACTTTGTCTCATCCTCTACCTCTAGTTTTACCATTTGGTGGGGTGGTGCTCATTGTGTATTTTGGTGGGGTGATGCCTATTGTGCTGTTTGGTGGGGAAGTTCTCATTGTTCCATTTGGTAGGGAAGTGCCCGTTACTTTAGATTGTATGGAATGAAATATGAGAGTGTTAATGCCAACCTTGGATTTGGTGAAAGTTTATCTTCCTACACTTGTTTTTCACCCTTTTGATCGAACTAATTTTTGGGTGGTTGTCCTCTAGAGTATTGTGGGGTCGAGGATAATGGTTTTGTTTCATTGGGATTCTTTGGAGGCATGGTTGGTTTCTTTGAAAGTGCCTAGAGTATTCCATGAGCTCGGTTGACTATTTTCTGAGTCATCAGACTATCAAACTTTTTCTTCTTTTTGTTAACAATTTTTTTCAAATCCACTCCTTCATCTGGATTAGTAGTGGAAACATACACCACTTGCGCTAGCGGTGGTCCCATCTTGACCTGTATAGAATCTATCATCTTTTACAAGAGGAATTTTAGGATAAAACACTCCTAGATATTATGTCCCAATATCTGATAGAAGGGATAATAGTATGGCTAGTCATCAAGACCTACTTTATCGTCCCTCTTCAGATCTAGTAACCAAATAAAGTTTCAATTCATGGAAACTATGAAGTAGCTACAGACTTGATCATCCTAGAAAAAGTAGACTTTATTATTGTGTTTATAAAATTGATTTATCCCCCCCCCCTCCATTCATATTGATGGGGTGAGGGTGTATGTTGATGTCCAAAGAGACCTATATGGTTTGGTGGGGGCCTTGGAGCTATATCTGGTGTTGGGGGTTGTTTAAGCATGACAGAAGCTGCTTCAACTCTCCCTACTCTTTTTATTGGGGATGATGGAGCTGTCCAGGACTTGATATTAGTCTATTGCAAGGAATCTTCTATACTTTGTGTGATGGTGGAGAAGTCTTGGAACCCACTTGTATATTTTATATAAATTTGTGTTTTTCTCAGTTAAACTCAAAGATTATCGATTCACATGGAAAGAATATCATCTCGGAGGAGTGTTTGGTTCATGGAGTAAGTCATACCCTTACATCTGGAAATGAAGTCTAAGAATCTTTCATTCTCTTGTTGTTTTTATTTCATGATATCACTAACTATTGTTTTTGGAAACATCAATCTAAATTGGATTAGGAATTGGCACCATAGATCCTCCCATCCTATTATTGAGTTATCTTGTAAACCATTGTACCAGACAAAGGCTGATCCTTGTAGAGTTTTCACAAATCATATGAGCTTCACATCCTATTATTTCTTTGGGGTTCCCATCATAAGATCACAATAAGAGGAGTAGTGCATTAGATACTTCTCGGGGTCCCCTGATCCATTGAACACTTACGGGATTCCTGAAATTTGGTGGAGGCGGGATGTTTCTCACCCAGTCGGGATAAGGCTTCTGTTCTGATTGTACTGGAGTGGCTCATCTGTCCATTTCTTCCATTCAAGTTGTTAATAACTCAATGGTATTTAGGATCCCTTGATGCATGTCATATTGGACCTAAGCATGAGAGTGTGAGGTTGGGAAATATTGGATGTTTCAGTGCTACTGGACCTTGAGGTAGATACCCAGTCAGGGGAATCCTTTGTGGATTCTCCTGAATCTATTTTGGTTGCTTCCCTAATAGAGGGGAATCTTGATATCCTCCTGGGATTGGGTTCGGGTATACTGATGGTCCGAGAGTCACCTTAAATGAGCTTTCTAACCTTTCTTCATTCTACGATATGATCCCGTGAGGCAGAGGCACATATGATGGAAGTTTGTGTTGACACTACACCTAAGGAACATACCCAGTAGGCCATCTTTCTCTTAACAGCTTAGCGTTGAGTCACCTCAGCTCTTTCATTTCTTCCTCTTATCAAGAGAATATCTCCTCAAGAATAGGGGAATCATCTTCATCAGGAGGAGGAAGTAAGTCATAGAACTTGCTCTTATTCTTATCCTTGTTGAGGATTCACATGGAAGGCAATAGTGGATTGATTAAGGGGGCACACAAATTTAATGAAACTCTTTGGTTTTTGGCGTACACACCTCCAGGCTTGATGTGGATCATCTCTAATAGGGAACCCTATTATCATATTTTCATGTTATTTATATCATTTTTATCAAGGTCTTTGAGGCCTATGTCCATGATGTTCACCGATTCATATCGCATTTGGTGTGGCATACTAGGTGTGGAACGGTATGAGAGCTTCTTACATCCTTTGATGGATCTTCTCCATCCATTTTGTGATACTCCTTAGATTTCTTGGTGAAAAGTGACTTGAAGGTATCCCTAATATGACCATGTGGTACACCTCTATTCGGGGGGATGTGATTCATGGGACGAGATGGAATGGGTGACCCCTCTATCCATTATTCTCCCTAGACAGGATAAGACAGATGTCCATTAAGCAGTAATTTGAGGTAAAAATTCCCCCAGCCCTATGAGCTGAGGTTACTCCTATTCTACTATTGAAAGGCCTTAGCAAGGATTTTCTGGTATTATGGTGTAATTTGAGTTAAAAATACCCCATCCCTACTGGCTAGGGCTGGTCCTGTATTGTGGCATATGCTGATGTTATTTTCGCCTTCTTGATCTCACACATTCCCATGTGGGTGTGAGCCGGATGTGGTGTTGGGTCTACCCATGAATTACTTTCTTCCAAGGAAACAACCAGTGCTAATTGATTGTCTTATCTTAAATGGTATGACTATTGGATGTTCTTGGTGGCCTGTTTCAGGAACTTCTTGATGGCTTTCTCTCATCAGGCATAACGCTTCTGAGACTTACTCAAGGTCGTTTCTTTTTCAAGCGTTCCACCTTTCCTAAGCAGGGAATTAATTTGACTGTTGTCTAGGGATGATGACATTATAGGATGTCATTTTTATTTGGTTCTGCAGAATGGTAAGTGGGGTAAAGTGTATATATCCATGTTCTCCTTATCCTTAGATATGAACACCAAACATGGCATCATTGATAAGATAATGTAATTTTTGTAGCGCATAGAGGCATGCCAGCCCAAAGTCTTTCTTTCAACTTTTTGATTATGGATTCCATGTAGATGTAAGGTATTCTAGGTTGATTTGATAGAATATATCTCCCAATATGTTAACATTATCTGCATACCCATCATAGGGAAAAACATTTCTTTTAACTAGTAGCGAGTCATCCAGATATTGAGGCGAATGTTATGAATAAACTCTTCTGACAACTATCTTGGTATATTGAACTGAGAAGTGGTCACGAGACAATACATAATTCATATTTCATCCCTATATAGTAGTTTTATCACAATAAACATATCTTTTTGTTGTTAATCCAGGGAATCTTCTGCTTGATCTGCCTGGTTTAACTACTCCTTGATGGTTTTGTTCCAAGCAACAGGGCTGGTAGGAGTCTTGTTGACATGTGAATGGTATGAGGGTGTCTTGGAATATGGGCATAGCCCCAGGCCATACTCTTGTTGAGAAATGATATCACTTTTCATGGATAGAGTATCACACATGTCGTACTCCATTTTTTCAAGCGCCTCAACATATGAGGGTTTCTCACATTTGACCTAATGAGGGGAGGACCATCTCATTGGTGTGAATTTGGATTGTGGGGAGGACCTTTTAAATTGGTGTCGTGATGGTGAGGAATACCATCACATCTTAGTGTCCACATGTAGAGAGTAATTTTTTGGTTTATACCCTGGGGAGGACTGCAGCAAGGGGAGGTCCTTCATATTTATTGGTATCGTTGAGGGGAGGTCCTTCACAATAACCGCTATCATGGAGAGGACTACCATCATAGCTATGGATAAAGGGAGAGTCTATGTAGTGTACAGTCTGGGTAGGGCCTTTGGGATATACTAAAATGAGGGGAGGACCTTCTCTTTGCTTTATGTCACTATGAGGAGGACCTTCATAGAGACCGCCATCATGGATAGGACTACCATTATAGCTTGACATCCGACTACAGGGAGAAACATATCTACATATTATACCCTAGGGAGGACCATCAGGGTGGAATACAGCAAGGGGGTGTCCTTCTTGCTATACAATCTTTTGTTCAAGGGGAGGGATACCCTGACATGTATTAGGAGATAGGCTCTCGTGATCGATCATTTCCACCCACGAAGTAATCCCTTGTGGGTGCTATAGGGAGGACCTTCAGAGCTACTAGTGGAGACATTACGGGGAGGACCTTCGTAACTACTACTTCCACTTCTATAATTTTTTATTGTACTAATAGGATCTTGAGCCTCTGGTGATAGGTATTTGATGGTGCTAAGAACGCCAGCTTCTAGTAGAGCATAATCATAAGTTTGCACTTCATTTACCAGTTTCCTTTGGTGTGTTTCATTTTTGTGAACTCTCTTATTGGAAAATGGGTCACCTACTATTGGTAATGACCTTTATTTATGGGTACCTATTTGGTTGGTTACCATGATGTTGTTGGGATATGCCGATGAGCATCTTGAGTTTTGACAGGAATATATGTCTTCCCTGGAGTTGCCACCACGTTGGACCTATGTCCCCCAGTTGGAATGGGTATTTTTTTCTGATCTGATTGTCCTTGTATTGTGAAATATTACCATTGGACCTACTAGACTATAGCATGGATGTTGGTATGCTCTGATGTGATTATCTGATTTGGTGGATAGATCACCCCGCCCGGGGAGATCAGGTCATGGGCCCGACTCCTCACTTTTGTTGCTGACATAATAAATTATTGACATGTATGGAGGAAATATTCTTGGATCAATATCTAATCCTCCATCATGACCAATATGTGTTGAGAAATGTCTTTGTATGGAACAGGTATGAATTCCCATTCCGATGTCATAGCAGAATTTTTTTCCTGCTCTGGTCCTCTATAAGTCACCAGTTGGTACTGGAGGTTCTCTTGTATTGGGGAAAAGGAGTGAGTCTACCACCACCTGTTTTATATAGTTTCCACCATATTTTTATGGTGATCTTTGTATTCACAAACATAAATTTTATTATGCTCTTTTTCCACTATATTTATCTCACATTCTTGATTTTCATCCACAGGAATTTGACTCTGCACATGTTTTCTTTCCACTGTATTTGGTTTATGGGATTCATTTTGGTAGGTAAGATTTTGTAGCTTCCAATTGATTACCACTGTATTTGGTTGGTGGGATTCATATGCACTAGCACTTTTGTATGAATGCCCATAAATTTCAACCCTATTTAGATAGTGGGTTTGTTTTGCATCAGTAGGGACTTGTGCCTATTTACAGCTAAGTGTCGTCCTATTTGGATAATGGGAATCTGGTGCATTGGTAGAGATATGTATTTTCCTATAATTTATCACTCTATCTATGTGGTGGGACCATTGAGCACTGGTAGGAATGTGCATTTTCATGTATTGTGCCACCCTATTTCTGTGGTGGGATTCATAAGAGAAAACAAGGATATGCATCTTCTCGTAGATTGTTGTCATATTTCTGTGACGGGCTTCAGCAAGATGAGAAGGATTGTATGTCTGCCCATTATATGTTGTTGAGTTTGTGTGGAGGACCTCCTCCTTAAGAACCAAGGTGAGAACATTTTCCTGATTATGCATTTTCTATCCTTGGTAGGAATCCCAAGGGGCCTGTGTCCTTTGGACTTCAGTAAGTGCCCTCAGCATAGGATCCTTTTTAGAGAGAGGATATTGGGTTATATGCTACTGGTGGTGACATCCTCTGGCAAGATCCCTTGGGTGGGGTTCCTATACAACTGGGATGAATTCATTGGTGTTGAATTCATCTGCCTAAATAAGATAATGGAGGTACTTATTTTCATTCTCTGAGGATAGACTCCCAAGTCGATTTGAGATGGCTAGTGGGGATATCATGTGATGGATATTTAGCCGAAGTTGAAGAGGTGGTTGATGAGATTTATCCGATTGTAGGTCTTGTCTTACGACCTTTACCGTAGGGAGAGTACCATTTTTGTGGTACTCTATAATCAGTGTGTTTAAAACCCAACATTGAAGAAGTTGGGCAGGTGAGGGGTTCTTGTTCTTTGTTGGGGATCTGGCCGCCCGTGTGGTCACTGACAACTGTATCTGAGAAATTTGTGGAGATTCCATTTGGATTGAATATATATCTATTAAATTCCTATAATATATATATATATATATGACATATACAAACAACAAAACCCTATCAAAGTGGAATCTGATGATCACATGTGAAATTTATGATCTTTTTTGGACATCTTCCATTTGAATGTAAAGGGGTCTTGAGGTGGGGTAAAACTACCACCTTGGTTAGGGATTCATGTTGGGTTCACCATTTTTGTTTCGACCTAATTTGCATCTTTCCCCCATAGGGTAGCCAAATGGCCCAACAAACAGTAACTAGTTGTCCATTACAAGGACGGTTTTCACTTAGGGTACGACATCCTCAAATGGTCTCCAAAGGGTTTATCCACAGATCCGGAAACACCCAATGACCCCATTATCCATGATTCATGTACCTTATTTCCAAAGGCATGTGCTCGATGGATGATGATTTAACAAAAAATAATTAAAGACTTCCTTGGTTGAGAGGATGGGAGGTTGGACTCATCGCGCCCTTTTGGGGGGGAATATTTCCTACTCCAAGACTCTCTTATAGATTTAAGAAATGTCCATATGTTCTTGAATCCTTGGTTTTTACCAAGCATGCTTTTTTGGGTTACCCCTGGGTTACAAAATTAACCATATATGCGCATGGGTTGGAAATTGTTGAGACAACACTGGTTTAAGCCCTATGATGAGGCAATATGGAGTTTAATGTCATCCAGGGGGGATAGATGGTGTTTCATTGTCGGGATAGAACCCATAATATGGGATTCCTATGTATCCCTATGAGAGGAATCAGAAACCACATATTTTAGTACCGCTTAACTGGACAAATCACCTTTTAAGGTCATGCGACGAGGACCCATCCATGCAATTTAAAGTCATGTGGTAAAGAAATCTAGGAAGATGATGCCTATTCAAGATTTCATGTGGGACTTACACCAAATCATCTTAAGATTCTCAGGAGAGGCATGGTCTCCTAGGTGGATATGGCCCTACAAGGGATATGACCCGGTGGACACTAGGGAGATTTGGGTGTTGGGTTTGGACCTCAAGGAGGCTTCCCATTTTTTCCAGTTAGTTAGGAATCAAAGACCTCATAGTTGGGTTTAATTTGGGGCTTATAACATAGAGGAGGCCCATTTTTTTGAAAGAGTCACATCAGGGCTTTTACTTAAAGAGGATTCCCTAGTGAGTCGGGGGGAATTCTCATTGGGACTGACTTTTAAGGAGGATGCCCCTTGATCTCAGGCCTTAGTTAGGCATCATACTTATCCTGGTTAGAGAAGGAATTAGAGTTCTCATAGTTTAATTGGGGTGGGGATTACGCATGGAAGTTGTCCACTTGAAGGGGGCATGATCTCTCATTTCATGAATGAGATGATATGGATCTTGGTCCTAGATAAATGCTTCCTACATATCCCGGTTATGTTAGGAATCAGATTTCTCGTAGTTCATGATTGGGTTTTGCGAATGTCGTATCATCATAGACCTTTAATCTCATGTGATTCATGCTTGGTGGGAGAAACAAGAGGAAGCGGTAGATCTGACAAACCACACACTTTCCCTTCTACCTTGATGGAAAAGGAGGAACCCACAGTAGAGGGGTGATAGTGGATAAGGGCACATAGCAATGAACCCTTCAATGTGAAATGAGAGTGACAGTCATTAGGACTGTCCCGAAAGGCTAGGGGATTACTCCATGAGGGATTCCCTGAAATGGGTTTTGGGAAAGGGGAGGAATTTTTATCCTCATCAAAAGGAAAATAAATAATAATTCCTAGTCTTTCTCAAATTTACCAAAGTTTTTAGGGTTAAGCGGTCACTTTTAGTTTATCTTGGGTTGTCAAATCCTCAGAGACCTAAGAAGAAACCTATAAACACGTAAATTATATAGAATATTTTGACCTATGAAGTTTCTAACTTTGGGTTGATTTTAGATGGGTTTAAAATAGTACTAATAGTTCTATGTGAATTCAATTTATGATAAAGAGTTTATCCTAGGTTATTACAAGGGATGGATTGGATGAAATTCCTTTTTAACGATTTCAATTTCATATATTTGATATGGGTTCATTAAACAAGATCAAACAACTTAATCACTTACTGGTTTAATACCAAAACACCATAATAATAATCACCTATACACTTGTAGGATCATATTTATGATCACTTCAATGTAATGGTTCATATTATCACTTGAAGTGTGTGGCCTTAAAATTCAAAAAGTACAAAGAAGTTTTAAAATCATCATATAAAAATCTCAATTAAAATAAGTGATTAAACATTAATTGAGTGATAAATAACATCCAATCAAGACCCTTTATACTCCCTTGGATCAACCCATAAAAGTTTTATCCCTCCATTGATGTCATTCTATCAATGGAAGTGGGAAGGAGACTCATGAGGGAGGAATTAAAGAAAAGAAAAACAATAAAACAAAAAAATCACTCCACCATTGTGTGAATAATTTCACAAGGTTTGGTGTGAATAAATTCACAAATTGATGAAATGGTATCAAAATGATATGAATAAGAATATAATAATAGGATAATAAGAACTTTTATTAAGAAATTAAGGTGAATTGAACAACTTACATGAGGAAGAAATGCAATTACAAACACAAAGCGGCAGCATAACAATACAATTAAACCAAGCACCAAAGATGATCAACTCTTTCACCACCACTACCTTAAATAGGAATTTTTTGGAGCCTTAGGTCGAGACTCAAACAATTTAATTCACCTCAATTAATGAATTTGGGCCTAGGTGGGTGTTAAGTTAAGGGAGAGTGGACTTTTCCACCCTTGACAAACAATCTGAGCCAACTTCCATCCACAAAATAGAGGTGAATAAATGAGATTATGGATGGCCGAATTTAGGTGGTATATAGAATAAAAAAATAAATATATGGATGTCCCTTGATATTCTGTAAAAAATTATACCAAATTGATAATTGGTTTTTGAGATATGTGTAAGATGGTGGGATGTTTTTCTGGGCCACAGAATCTGGCCCAAAATTTTATCTCCAACTTAGACGGCATGGAACTCCCTTAAACACTCTAAATTAGATCTTTTAACTTTTTTATGAAATGTTAACCATGATTTATTCTATAATAAGTTAAAATTTCATATTAATTGTGATTTTATATTTTCTTCTGCAGTAATTTGAATGGGCTACTTTCCAATTCACTTCACCCAGAATGTTGTTGGTCCAAGGCCCACTTTGGTGGTCTTACAATGTGAATCTTCAAGTACTCCAAAATTATGAATTGTTCCCAATGGAATGAGAAACTAGAAAATTAAATATGAAAGTAAAATCAGGACCATATTTTTTTTATTATGTGTTCAAATATGTACCACTTAATAGCTCACTTTAACAAAGAATTACAATTACAATGTGAAATAGTGTTCAAACTATAAAATGAACTAAAAATGGTGTTTATGAATAATGAATCACATGAATATTGTAATATAAATAATTAATATTATCCTTTTTAAGTGGTTAATCACACCCCCCCCCCAAGTTGAGTTTTTCTAGTCTTGAGCAAATATATCTCAAAGAAATGAAATTTGAATTCCCTTTTCCAAAAATATTTTAATAAATAATGCTCACTAAAATACCTCATACCAAACAATTATGAAACCCATAAAAATAATTTAAATTCAAGATAGGTTCATAAGAATATCTCAAGCCCAATCCCATTACTTTTTTCAAATTCATCACAAATATTCATCCAATTCCAATTAAGCATGATGATGTGTTGTGCATCACAATAGACATGGGGGTTCATCATTATTCAAGGGAGAAAAATAAAATCTCTAGGTTGAATCACATTTTAATATTAAGATGATTATTAATTTTTTCTTTTGTTTTTGTTTTTTTGTTTTTGTTTTTTTTTTGTAATTTTTCAATGGTAATTTAAATTAAATCCAATAAATTGAACCCATGTAGTGAGATTTTGTTGATGACTCTCATGCTCAAAGACCTTAGGGCACCAAGTGAAGTTCACATACTCAGGCATCATCTTGAGTTAACACAATCAAAGAAAAATTCAAATTACCACAAATAGAGATAAAATTTCCAACTCTGGGCTAGAAAACTATGGAGTCACAGTCCCCATGTGCCGAAATCCACACATTAGTTCAATCCATTGCTCTATACACAATTGATCTTTTTTGATTGATTTTTTGTCTTGATTTTTTTTAATTTTTTTTAACACTCATGTTAAAATTAAAATGATCACAAAACCTATGCCATTTATTATGGGACCCTAAGAACTCAAACGAATACCCCACAATCCAAAGGATGTGCATTGTGTTTTTTGTTATTAAATGGATGAAAATATAAATAGTGAAAAAATCACATTGGACAATCGAACTTTCCAAAATCTATGAACATAAACTTAAACTTTCATTAAAATTATAATCAAGGCATGAAAAATTATTTGATATTCAATTTCAAAGTTTATAATGTGTATTATCATGTTCAAGGTTAAAGAAATTTTGTTTCATTGAGGAACACTATTTTTCAAATCATTTAATTTTTTTCACAAAAAAGTAATTTTTTATTTCATCTCCCCCAACATAAAATAACATTGTCACCAGTTTTTAAAGAAAATAAAATTTATATTTTTTTAGAGGGAAAGGAGGAGTTCAAAAAAGAAATTGAAAATTAGAATCATGGAATAAATTCACCTAGTGGTTGAAGTTGAAGTTAATGTTTCTCCCATTTAATCCTTGATCTCCATGTCACTCAGAGAATCCTCATCAATTATGGTAGTTTTTGTATGTACAACTTTGATTTTCCTAAAAATTCATGAATCTAACCAACCCCTTAATCTCAAACATCAACATAATTAGAACACAATGGAAACCCCGCGAGGTTCCCTTAACTAAAAATAAACAAAAACAAAAGGAAATAAAAAAATGTACCATTTTATTTTGAAAATCCAACCATGATTAAATGTATAGGTACTAGCCCGGTTTCCTCCCATAAAGAACTTTGTTTAATGTCATTATCCCAACATGGACCCTAAATCTATTAATTTGTTTCTGGTTCATAGTTTGTCTTAGTTAACTCATCATCTATTTATTGTTAATTGAATGACCCAATGAATTGTTTTAACCTATGACCATTGACTTTGAAGGTGTGACAGGTATTGGGATCCAGAATCTCTACTACCCCATGGTATTACACTTAATTCACTCTGTACGGACCTGACCATGTAGACCTTAACTTTCCCGAGTGTAAATGAAGTTTTGAACTATACAAGAGCACAAATTTTCATGATTCAAAGTTTTTAACCTTGAGATTTCTAGATTGGTAAGCTTTAACTCTAGATTTATTTATCCTTAAATTCTTATAAGCCTCTATCCTAATTTCCTCAAGTTCATTAAGATCTAATTTCTTCTTTGTTTCAACCAAAGAAATGTGAAAGTTCATTTTTTGACTACCCAAAAGTCCTTATGCTCAATTTCAACAGGCAAATGGAAATATTTTCAATAAACTAACCTATATGGTGACATGCCTAGGATGGTTTTTAATGTTGTACGATATGACCAAAGGGCATCCAAGAGTTTCTTAGACCAATATTTCCTAGAGGAATTGATAGTTTTTTCAAGAATTTACTTAATATCCCTATTCATTAACTCATATTGACCATTGGTTTGAGGATGGTATGAAGTGGAAACTTTATGAGAAATAACATACTTATACATGAGTAAAGAGAATGTTTGGTTGATGAAATGGGTTCCTAGATCACTGATTATATCCCTTGTAATTCCAAATCGAGAAAATATATTCTCTTTTAGAAATTGGATCACAACATGATGGTCGTTAGACTTTGTGAGAATGGCCTCAACCCATTTTGAGACATAATCAACAGCTAAGAGGATGTAGAGGTGTCCCCTAGAGTTTGTGAAGGGTCTCATTAAATCAATTCCCCAATAATCAAATATTTTGATGACCAGAATGGGAGTGAAGGGAATTTTATTTTTTTTGGTAATAGATCCTAATTATTGACATTGAGGAAAACTTTGGAAGATTTGGTAGGAATACTTAGTGAGGTTAGTCTGGTAGAAACCAATTTGGAGGACCTTTGAATTGGATTTATCTGTGGAAAAGTAGCCTCCACATGCCTCTCCATGATAGAATTTTAGAATGGACTCTTGCTCAGACTCGGGAACACATCTCGTAATGATTTGATCAAGCCAAAACATGAATAGGAAAGGATCATAAAACACATAGTTTTTTAAATCAAAAAGTAATTTACTATTATCTGGGGTCCCTAAAAAATTTGTAATGTCACCTGTCACCAAATGGTTTATTATATCAGCATAACATGGTCAATCACTCAAAGAATAGAGGTTCTCATCAAGAAATGAATCAGACACAAAAAGGTAATGTGATTTGTCTTTGAATTCCATCCTAGAGATATGATCAGCTACAAAATTTTCAACATCCTTTTTATCGTTAATGGTTAAATAAAACTATTGAAGAATAAGGACCCACCAAATCAGTCTAGCCTTGGAATCTTTTTTTTTTGAAAAAAAAATCACGGATGAATGATCGATGAAGTTAATTATGGGTGATCCTAAGATATATGATCTGAATTTATATAAGGAAAAAATAGTAAGTAACTCTTTCTCAGGGGTGGTGTAGTTTATTTGTGCATCATTTAAAGATTTTCTCACGTAAGTAATGACACATGGAGTTTTTTCACACTGTTTTCCTAAGACTACTCCTACAGTGAGGTCACTATCATCACACATGAGTTCGAACGTAAGTTTCCAATTGAGTGATTTAATGATAGGTGGAGAGATAATAGCTGATTTGAGTGTATATAATGATTCCATGTAGCTTCATGTCCATAAAAATGGAGTATATTTCACTAATAGAGCACAAAGTGGTCAAGAAATGGAGCTAAAGTTTATAATGAACCTTCTATAGAAACCAGCATGTCCTAAGAAGGACCTAACTTTCTTGATATTTTTATGAGAGGGAAGGTGAAGAATGATATTGACCTTAGCTTTATCAACTTCAATCCCTCTAACAGAGTCCAAATGTCCCAAAACAAGTCCTTACTTTACTATGAAATGGCATTTTTCTTAGTTTTGGATGAGATTCTTATCCTCAAATATTGAAAAATCCATTTTAACATTCAGAATTCATCCATCAAAATTATCCCCAAATATGGAGAAGTCATCCATGAACACCTCTAAACAATCCCCCACCATGTCTGAGAAAATTCACATCATGCACCGCTGGAAGGTACTAGAGGAATTACATAACCCAAAGGGCATGCACATGAAGTAAAAAAGTGCCAAATGGACAAGTGAAGGTTGTTTTTTCTTGATTATGTAAGGAGACCAAGAATTGATTATACCCTGAGAATCCATCTAGGAATTAGTAGAATTGATGACCCGCCACTCGCTCGAGGACTTGATCAATGAAGGGCAAAGGGAAATGGTCTTTATTGGTACATGAGTTGAGATTCCTATAGTCGATACAGGCTCTTCATCCACTATTGAACCTTGTGGGGAGAGGATCACCATTCTCATTGGTGATCACAGTGATTCCAAATTTCTTTGGTACAACTTGAATTGGGCTTACCCACTCACTCTCAGCAATGGGGTAGATGATACTTTATTTCAACAACTTGAGAATTTATGTCCTTATCACATCCATAAGATTGGAATTTATTCTCTATTGATTTTGACTACATGGTTTAGATTTAGATTCAAGAACAATCATACGAGTTCCAATGAGTAGTCTAATCCTAGGAACATCAGAAAGGGTCCATACAATTTCTTTCTTATGCTTTTCTTGGAAATCCAGAATAATCCTCTCTTGATTGGATTAAATAGAGGAAGAAACGAAAATAGGAAAGACTCGATTTTACCCTAAGAATTCATACTTGAGTGATGAAGGTAAGACCTTAAATTCAAGATCATATTGGTTAACACTTTCGAAAGAAGTATGGGACTTTGTATCAAATCTGGTCTCTTTTTACAAATTTATTGATATAATTGGTTTCTTTTGAATATAAGTTTTAGCCACTAAATTTTCCAAATCAGTTTCATGAATGGTTATAGACTCGATATTTTTGATTTAAAAAATGGTATCATAGATTGGTGATTTGAGAAAATCATAAAAAGAGATTTCTGAAAGAGATTCAAGCCAATGAGACAAATTTCCCTCATGTGAAAAAAGGAAATCAATCTTTTCTTGACTTAAACATCCATCAATAATTCATTGATGTTCCTCTAGTTCACTATCAACACTACCAATCCAATTAACCTCATAGATCTCTTTATCATCCCAAATTTAATAGTTTTCATTGTAGATGTTCAGATCATGGATCATGTTTTCTAAGGTTATTATCATGTTCCCATTCCTAACTTAGATGACTAAGTTGATTATTTCTAAGAAGGTATAACTAGTTTTGATGGGATTTTTCTCTCTAGGACCTAAGATTGGGTGATTTTCAAGGATAATGAATTCAGCAGGGTAAATGAAATTTTCAACTTTCACCAAAACATCCTTTAATATCCCCTTAGGAACTTAAACACTACAATCAGCAAGTTGAAGAGTGATAGATGTGGTTTGGAGTTCTTAAAGCCCTAAATTAAAATACATTTCATAAGGAATGAGGTTCACAATAGCTCCTAGATCACAAATGGATTTGAAAAATTTGTTCTCTCCTAACTCAACATTGATGTATAGACACCCTAGATCTTTTAACTTTGGAGGAATGGTCTCTTTAATGGTGGTACTCACATTAGCAGCCAAAAGGACTTTCTTTTTATGTGAAAATTTCCTTTTAAAAGTGAAAAGGTCCTTAAGGTGTTTTTAGTATAAAGTAATGGTTTTGATTCCATTGATAAGGGTAATGTTCAACTTAACCTGGGAGAATATTTCCCTCAAAGTTTCATTCAGTTCTGGTTTAGATTTTCCTCTCATGTGTTGAGGGAAAGGAGCTGGTTGTTTTATTGTTTGGTGTGGTTTTAGTTCCTTCTCATTCACATTGGTTTCTTCAAAATATATGGGTGGTTCTTAATCATTTTCATGTATTTTTATGATTTTAATGGCTCTGGAATGGTTTTTTTAGGTTTCTCAATATATTTCCCACTTCTTAAAATAGTCACTACTTTTAGTTGTTCATAAGAGGGTTGTGTGTAATTGGATTCTTCCCTTAAGTTTGAGGATGGTACTGCCTGAGTAGGAAAGGGTGCCTTTAAAATTTTAATGTTTTGTAGTTCATGTTTAAGGAATGAGACTTCTGAGTTCATTTTATCCATTTATTTACACAACTTCTCAAGTATTGGTAGAGGGACAGATTAGGTAGGGGATTGTGTTAGTTGGTTTATCCCAGGAGGATACTTTGGATATTGTATTGTTTTCTAATATTGTATAGGAGGGTGTTGGTATTGTACTCGTGGCGGTTTTAATGGGTTATGGTTTTGAAAATTTTTTGGAGGGTAAGGGTTTGGTCCTTGTGGCTGACTAGGTTGTTGGAAGGGTTGTTGGTTATCTCTCCAATAGAATCCTAGATGGACATTATACCTTGTATTAAAAGTGTTTTGGTATTGTGGATTCTAATAGTTCAAAGAATTTATCTCCTCTAGTGGTCCACCTAAAATAAAATCCTTAATGGAAGGTATGTTTGGTAATTTATGGATATTGTGGTAATGTTTGTAACAAATTTTGCAAACTGGCTCAACAATTTTAATTTCATGGACCTTCTTAAGATCGATCTCTTCAACCTTCCTAGTGAGTGCAGCAAGTTTTACCCTAAGGATTTCCTCCTCCCTAAGTGTGTGAATTCCCCCAGATTTGGGTTTATTCTCGTAGTAAGGTGGTATTCCCCATGTTTGGTTTTGTTCATCCAGTCCTTCTAGATACTCGTAAGCATCATTTGGGGATTTGTTTTTAAATGTTCCATTACACATCATGTCAATGAATTGTTTGTTTCCTATAACCAACCCTTAATAAAATATTTGAACTTATTATGGGATTAAAAATACATAGTGAGGTACCATTTTGAGTGTATCTTTGAATCTTTTCCAAGTTTTTCAAAATGACTCCCCTTATTTTTTTAAAAAAAATTGGATGCTCTTTTTAAGTGAAATTGTTTTGTGATGGGGGAAGTATTTTTTGTATAATTCTATTTTTAATTGGTCCTAAGAGTGGATTGAGGTAGGTCTCAAATTATTTAACCAATTATTTTCTCAATCCTTTAGTGATAAATTAAAGATCCTCATCTTAGATTACTCAAGTTGATGTGGTGGGAACATGGTTTTAAAAATGTCATTGAACTCTTTGACATGAAGGTATGGCATTTCCAACTCCATCCCATGGAAGGTTGGAAGGTGTTTTAAGACATGAGTTTTGAATACATATTGGGATTCTCCTAGGGAATAATTACTAATTAAAGAGGGTGCATTGGTCTAGGTAGGTGTGAGATATTCATTCATGGTTTGATCGACTACATTACCCAAGTTTGGGGCTACCTCATTTGGATTTCCATTTTGGTTCCCACCAGGGTTTATGAGTTGGTTTCTTTGAAGACCTTCCATTGAAATGGGATTAATTTTTGACTCTAGGGTATTAGTAATACTATGATCGAATGGAAATAGTTCCCTTGGTGTACTTCACTCCCCAAACTCAATACTATCCACTATAACAAGTCAGTTTTATTGGTCATGAGTATAGGCAGACATGCACCAAGAAAAGTAAAAAACAAAATAAAGAGGAAAATATAAGGGAAGTTTATGTGAGAAAAGAGAAATGGGAAAGAATAGGATTGGTATTGATATGAATTACTTAGGTCCCCAAAAACGGTGACAAAATTTGGTCTCGCCAAATTTTACCCAAGTTTTTAGGGTTAAGCAGTCACTTGTAGTTTATCTGGGGTTGTCGAATCCTTAAAGACCTAAAAAGAAACCTATAGACATGTACATTCTATGGACTATTTTTGGCTATGAAATTTCCAAATTTAGGTTTATTTTATATGGGAATAAAATATCACTTATAGTTCTATGTGAATTCAATTTATGAGAAAGGTTTGATCCTAGGTTATTACAAGGGGTGGATTGGCTAAAATTCCTTTTTAAAGATTTCAATTTTTTATATTTAAGATGGGTTCATTAAATAAGATCAAACAAATTAATTACTTACTAGTTTAATACCAATGCACAATCATATTAATCACCTATACACTTGGAGTATTATATTTATGATCACTCCAAGGTAAAGTTTCGTATTAGAACTTAAAGTGAATGGCCTTAAAATTCAACAAGGACAAAGCAGTTTTAAAATAGTCAAATAAAAATTTAAATTAAAATAAGTGATTAAACATTAATTGAATGATAAATAAAATCCAATACATCCCCTTGATACTCCCTATGATCAACCCATAAAATTTTTATCCCTCCATTGATGTTATTCTATCAATGGAAGTGGGAAGCAGACTCATGAGGGAGGAATTAAAGAAGAAAAAACAATAAAACAAAACAATCACTCCACCGTTGTGTGAATAATTTCACAGGGTTTGGTGTGAATAAATTCACACCTTAAGGAAATGGTATCAATTTGATATTAATAATAATATAATAATAGGATAAGAAGAAATTTTATTAAGAAACTATGGTTAATTGAACAGCTTACATGAGGAAGAAATGCAATTACAAACACAAAGATGAAGGATAACAATACAATTAAACTAAGAACCAAAGATGATAAAATCTTTCACTACCACTGCCTTAAATAGAAATTTTTTAATCCTTGTTTCAATCCTACAATATTTAAATTCACCTCAATTAATGGTGGTGTTCCTATGTGGATAGAAAGTTAAGGGAGAGTGGAATTTTCTACCCATGACAAACAATCCGAGCCAATTTTCATCCACTAAACAGAGGCATCGAAATGTGATTTATATTGCTCAATTTTAGTGGTCCATATAAGAAAAAAAATGAATATATATATTTCCCCTGATATCATGTAAATTTCAGCCAAAATGGATCTTTTTTTGTGAGATATTTGTAAAATGTTGGGCTGTTTTTCTAGGCCGCAGAATCTGGCCCAGAATTTTATCTCCAACTTAGGCCGCATGGAAATCCATTTAACACTATAAATTAGCTCTTTTCACTATTGTAATAAATTTTCCCCATGATTTATTCTATATTCAAGAAAAATTTAAGAATAATT
Organism: Viscum album; assembly: GCA_963277665.1. NCBI lineage: Eukaryota > Viridiplantae > Streptophyta > Magnoliopsida > Santalales > Viscaceae > Viscum > Viscum album. The sequence continues at coordinate 132,691,517 of OY728163.1, forward strand.
TGGATTTAATATTGTCTTCTACAATAATTTTAATGGGCTGATGTCCAGTTCACTTTTCTAAGAACTGTGTTGGTTCAAGGCCCACTTTGGTGGTCTTCCAATGTGAATATTCAAGTACTAAAAAAGTATTAATTGTTCAAAATGGAATAAGAAACATGAAAATTAAATATTAAAGTAAATTCATGGCCATTTTTTTTAGTGGGTGTTCAAATATGTACCATGTAATAGTTCACTTTAACAAAGAATTACAATCATAATGTGAAATAGTGTTCAAATTGTAAAATGAACTAAAAATAGTGTTTACGAATAATTAATAACATAAATATTATAATATAAACAATAAATATTATCCTCTTTCAGTGTCTAATCAATTAATTTTATTGATCATTGTCCCTTATTGAATGGAAAATCAAGTGATCTCCCTTGATCCCTAGAATGGGGAGGTCCACCTTAGTATCCTAAGGTTGGACTCCAGGTTACCATGGGAATGTATACTTAAGAACATTCTTGGGGTCAATATTGATGTGGGTATTACCTTTGTGACTCTGTTTACCATGGGTATATAGACTCAGAAGGGCGCACCAATGCGCCCGATGGCCAGTTCATATGAGTCTGGTGGCTTAGGAAGAGGATTTGGCCTAATGCCGATGGACTGGTTGGTGGAGAGGATTCAGAGGATGGTATGGAAATGGAAGGGAATGATTGGTACTGAAAGTTGAAAAACCTGAAGGCACCATACTCTTCATACAACTAGTTCATGTAGGGTGGGGTACCCTCCGCATACTATTTTTCTATGCGAGTGGAAGGGTCGTCTATATACCAGGGTGGTAAATGGACCTAGAGTCCCTCTATATGGTGGAATGTTGTGCAGGGTAGTGTTTTGTTCACATAGGGATGTGCTATGTGGTATATTGGTTTAAAAAAGGGACATTGGTCTTTTAGTTCATGGGAAATTCATCTATAAAGGGAGTATAGTTCTAGATTCACCTTTTGGGTTCTTAGTTTTCCCATATTATTATCCTTTCTTCATTTTATGGTTCATGGAGTTCTTATACCTTTTGGAAACCATTCTTGGTTCCGCACTTCATCGATTGTTTTCCTTAGAATTCTTCCGCCTATGAATTCTAAGATTTCCTCCCAAAAAATTTAACCTCTTCTCAGCTCCCCTTGGGGTCATTTTATAGATTGCTGAGGAGGCTATATCTATGAGTCACATGACACATTTTTCGGAAGCTCGTGGAGGGATTTCTCATCCCACAGACGACTCGATCAATCGATATTTTCAGTGTTTTGGTTCTCGGTGGTTGAAATCACCACCTCGCTCCCACGAATGACGTGGTTTTTTGGAGGCTTCCATCCTTGCCTCATTCACAAACTACTCAGTCTACAAAGATAGTGCACGAGGAATTAATTATCCATCACCTTTTCACCAATGACATGGTTTGTGGTTGGAATTTCTATGCCTCCATTATGCCAATGACATGGTTCCTTGTCCAACACTTCATGGGCCAGTGTTTCCTAGGCCATCTATGTACTTCTTGGTTTGCGTTCTGTGCCTTCTGCAGACCTTTCCCGATAAACAGTTTTTGGATCAGTTTGGGTCATTTTCCAAGTTTTATTCCTTCAATATTTTCATCAAAATTTCATCCTCCCATGCATCTCTTTCCTTCATCAATTTTATAGGAGTATTTTCTTTCACGTTGTAGGTTTTTTGGGACCCTACAATTACCCATGGATTCCTCCTATTTAGGGAAGAGATGTAAATTAGGGATCAATTTATACATACTACTCATATTCATTTCTCATTATCCAGTTACTTCATGTTCTCACATCATAAAAAAAATTGAACAAAATTTCATACATTCTTGAACCAGATAACCTATCACAAAGTAACCTTCATGATGATTCTTGTTCTAAACATAATATTTCATTGTGCGCATATTTATTTTAGTAGGATACATCCACCAAAAATAAATAGGTCCCCAGATAAGTGTTTCAGTTGGAATATGGATTTTTAGACTCATTATTAAAGTCGTAAATGATGGAGGAAAAAATACCCCTAACTCACACAAAATTAATGGATACACTTCCTACACTTTTATCAATATATACTTAGATAACCTTTTATAATAAAGGTATCTATAAAAATGGAACAATCAAATCACCATCACCGTTAAATTATTTTATAGTAAATGATGGATTTTTATTGGAATAAATTCATAAATAAGGATGTCATAATCATGAGATTTATGGATTTTAGTTTCAATAATCATTTATTGAATTATTTATATATGTTTGTTTAATATCCATAAGTAACCTTGATATTCTCAAATAATTCCATAAATTAATTTTTCTCTAAAGGTTTCATCACATAATAATCATAGGGAACTTTCCATTTATTTTCATTGATACACACGAGATGCAATTCTGGTCTAATACCCCAATCTAAAAATTTATGTTAAGATCATAAGTAATATTTGGTCTTCCCCTATATATTTAAAAGAATTTAAATAATAATTTCACATATAATTTTCTAAATGTTCATTAAATCTAAAAACATTCACAACAAATTGGTTGAATAATATGTCAACTCAAAAAGATTCTTTTCTTTCTCCAATTATAAGTGGATTAAATGCTAACATTCTTACTATTTTTAGATTTCATATAACCTTTCCCAAATAAAAAACTAACCTCTTAAAATTCATTAATTAGGTTATTTCTAACATATTTTGATGTGGATTTTCAGTGTCAATGGTATTATCAAACCTCGATGATTCTTACTATATGGAATCATTGATTTCCCATGAAACTAAAACTATAATGATATTTTAGTATTCTAGATCATGTATTATTCATACAAATAAGACATGATATTTTTTCCTTCATGCTCCAAATAAACCTCATTACTTAATAATTAAAATCATTTATAGTCTATAGAAGTGAAGCACCTATATAAAATATATTTTTTGAAGAAAAATTGAATGTGAAAACACCCACATCCCAAAGAAGCTTCAACTCTTTTGTTAAAGGTTTTAAGTAGACATCTATATCATTTCCAAGATCATAAGTTATAAATATTAGTATACTCAATAAAGTGAATGGTTTTTCATGAACATCTATAGAGGAATATTATAAATGTGAATAAAAACTATCCACATGCTGTAAGAAGTAAGAATATGAACAAATAGATTAAATCCATCACATTACATACCTAACCTAATATTACACACCTAAATGGAAAAATTAGGATGTCATATATCAAATGTTCAACATGCTAATCCATATTCAGGATGAACCAACTCATCATTATATTTAATTCTCTCAGCATCATGTCATCACATATTTGTTAATATTTCAATAGACATGAATATATTTTGAAGCATAAGATCAATGTAAAGTTCCACATGACTTTATATAAAATATGAGATGTTTTTCCATATATATTTGGATTTTATCGAGATACACCACATTCTTTACAATCATTTAGGTCTATTGTTTACTTCTATAATAAGCTGCTGTATAGATGTCTACTTAAAACCTTTCATGTAGTTTTCATGAAAAAATGGACTAAATCCAAAACAAAGGCTCAAATTGGAAATCTAAGGTCTTCATTGAATTTATAACATGGGTTTTATACTAGGTGTTGCATAACCTTTGTCATCATTAGGCATTTTGGTAAAGTTTTTTCACAGATGTAAATAATTAAATATACTAATTAATTAAGTTTTTTGTTATTATTGACACGACGACCTAACCCTATTCTATTTAAAGCTTGTTATAGCCTATTTTCAAGGTTAGCTACATAACATTTAGAATTTATAGGATATATTGGAGGATATCATTTGTGGATGACCATGGATCAAAGGATCAAACTGATACCACAAGGACCGTCTATGCCAATAGAGTTTGTGGGTTTCACCAACGACTATGATGTAGGATCATTATTCGTCAATAAATATTCCTAACTTGATTTAAGACATTTGATTTATGTGGATTCATCCCATCTATTTATCCCATGTCAAACCTAGATCAATTCCATTGACAGTAATTGATTTACGTATCAATAATTGATTTATGGTTGATTTATTTGATTATTTGTTAGTTAATTCATTCTTCGTTCTAATGGAAATGGATCAAGGCCACCCAAAAACATTTAATTTTCATTCCCCTCTATTGTTTATTTTATTCCTCCCTTTTTTCTTCTCATGTTCATTGCGGGCAATTTCTTGGCCTGCGGTTTGACGAATACTCAATATTTGATCATTGTGTGACCATTATTTAGTGAAATGGATCAATAATGTGGGTGAGGTTCACGGTTGAGGGTGTGATCGAGGTGCAATGATGGTAATGGGTGATCGGAGTAGGAACAATACCAAATTGGAGGTTTCTATTCTTCCCAATTTGAGGCATGATGATTGATGATGTAGCGGTGGTCATTTTCTGAGCGGATCAAAGACCAGAATCCATCGAGTGGTGACAGTAAAGAAGATCAACCCTTGATCCAAAAAAATTGCGTGTGATTGAAGTTGGAGGTGGTAGAAAAAGGAGATTTGGATTAGTACCATGATATTTTAGGAAATTCCTCATTACACGGTGTGTAATCTAAAATACACACCATGTGGGACCCCTGGCTACAGTGTTAGGGGTTTTTTCAAGAATAAAATATCACATGCTATGTGACACTTTTCACACACCATGTGACCCAACCTGGTGACTCTTCATGTACCCTTGGGTGCATGGGAATAGTTGGATTATATGGTCTAAGTCATGTACTCATACACAGACAGGTATAATGGGAAGATCTGTGTACTCAGACGCAACCAAGTACGTAGACACGGTTAGGTTTACATGAGAATGAGTAGGCAGAATGCTGAGTGCTAGCTTAAAATCTGAACACTATGTACCCAGGTCATACATTCCATGTATTTGGACAATTACATGTTATGTGAGGTAAAAATAAACAGGAATACCAATGTCTGGTAAGAAAAGTCGTATACCCCTAGTACACATCGTGTACTCCCTTTGAGGGTGTTTAAAACCCTTATTTACATTATTATAGACCAGGTTCAGTTGATTTTGATACTATGGTCCTTTCCAAAAAGGGTATAGTTTATTATTTAATCCTTGGGATATTATTTTGATCCCCTCTATGGGTTTTATATTAGATAGAGTTAGTTGTATCCCCCTGTAGGCCCAAGGTGAAATCCTCTATAATTTCTAGGTGGGGTTCATGGTATCAGTATGAAAACCATGAATAGGTAGTTTATCCCCTGTCTAGAAGGATGGTATAGTAAGGTTTTTTTTGTCCCCTAATGGGCCAAGGTGTGATCCCCTACTTAAATGATGAGATCATCAGAGATCCAGTGAGTGCCTCTTGGCGAGACTAGATGAACACAACCTCTCAGATGAGTATCATTAGGGAAATCATATCTTGAATACTAAGTGATCCCATAATGATTGTTACCTTTAATCCTCAAGAAATATCCTATAGTTGTAAATTGTGGTTGATACCCCCATGATACATGGAGCCTATTATAAGTATATCTGATATTTTGTTTATTATTGTTATGTATCTTCCTTTTTTGACATTCCTTATGTTGAGATGGATACTCTTGATGCTTTATTTTTAGTGATTTGGGGGTACCTTACTAGTTATTATTATACTCACCCCTACATGGGATTTTCCCACACATGTCATGTATTATACAAATAAAAAAGGCCATTTTATGGTGTCCTATGATGATTGGGAGTAGGTAGAGCATAGATTGGGCTAGATAGACTGAGGTGTTTAGTGGGTGTTGTATTTGATAATAGTCCCCTACTTCTGGCCAGGTTGGACTCCTTTTTAGTTTTTATTATAGATTTTATTTGGCCACCGTATCACTTTTTAGTACTTATTATTGTACTCTAATGTGCGATATATGTTTTTTATGCATTTATGGTATCATTTTTTTTTACTTCTTAGAATTTTATAAGCTTGTAGATGTGTGTGTGTGTGTGTGTGTGTGTTTAGGTACTTAGGCTAAGGCCTCCCAAGAATGAGATGTGCCTACTTGATGCTGGTATTTATTCCTTAGCCTATTAGAGGTGGGATTGGGGTAGTCACACTCATCTTATCACTATCCAGGTTAGTTTTGGTGTGTTGGGTCATAAAAAAGTGGTATCAGGGCACGATTCTACCTTATAACCATAGCATAGTTTTGTATATAACTGTGATATTGGTTTGGGAATTATATAAATAGTATCAAAGTGTTTTAAGTTCTTCTTTCAGGCCAAGGAATCCAGTTTTGGTGTGGTGGATGATGTATCTATTCACCTGGACCCGGATAACCTACCTTTTGAATCGGTACATATAGGCACTGATTTTAGGGAAAATATTATTAAATGAATCATATATGAATGGTTTGTGGTTTCCATGTACTTCTTAAGTCATCTCCCTAGATATAATCATTCACTATGGTGCATCTTGTTTATTTCAAGATGCCTCTATGATGACAGCCATCTAGGATTCCATTGCATGATCAAGAGGATGATCCACTGAATGATGAGGCTTCAGTACATGGGCTTGTATAGGAGGTGTTACCTCCTGGTGGTTTTGAATTTATTCCACCACCATTTTAGTAGTAGTTAGAAACATAATTACCAACTGAGGATGTATTCAGGTTGATTGTGCTACATGAGTATTATAGGTAAATACCTCTAAGGTTTTTGCGCAATATAGAGCCTCAGGTAGTTGAGGACATTCTAAAGGTAGGAAACTGAGTTTTTCACCTCATGATGAAACCTAAAAATCATATGGTGGTCCTTATAGTGATTCTTCTTTAGGGATCTGATGGGCGATGGTGGAGTCTGGTGACTTAGTCACATGATGAGAAAACTCTATCCTGGTCATATTTTGAGCATCTCTTCAAGGAGGAGTTTTATTTGGATATGTTGTGATCAATGTTCATCTAGGATATTTTTCATTTACATCAATTTAGTATTACCATGGTGGATTATTCATCATGGTTTACTGATCTCTCACAGTACTTCATGGATATGGTGTGAGATATGTTCTTCAAGGAATGAACCTTTGAGAAGGGACCATGCCAAGATATCAAGGATTTAGTGATATCTCTTTTCATTCATACCTATGATGGATTAATTGAGTGATCCTTATTAGTGGATAGATTCCTGGTATAGAAGACACCAACAAAGGGTAGTGGTAGTGGGAATGTAGTATATGCGACCATGGAATCATGTTGTTGATTTTAGTCATAGGTATCTGGGCATTCCAGACACTTTAAATGAATATGTTAGGATAGAGGATCGGCATTCCATGGCTCTTAGGATGTCTTGAGTTATCCGAAGAAGAAGCAGTGCTTCTCATGTGACGGTTAGTGACATCTTGGGATTTTCCAAACCATTGTACAACTAACAGGGAGAAATTTGAAGGATTTACTAGATAGAGAAAGATTCAGGAGAAGGGATGTTTATAGAGCAGTGGACATAGAAGAGGTGAAAGTAGAGTAATAGGAGTTGGTATATGGTTTGACTTATTTCCACCATCACACTCAGGTGGTCCACATCAGGATCAAGGAGCTGGTAGTCAGGGAAGGGGATAGATGTAGGTAGTGGATGCCTATGACCCAAAATTATCTAGAATGATTATAAGTATGATCTATATATTCTCTAATTTATTTTCTATAATGATAGATACATGTTTGATCCACTATTTACTTTCCATTTCTCTGGTATATGACTTTGATTTTCCGGTTGAACCCTTGGATTGATTATTATGCTTAGAGACTCTTATAAGAGGTGACTTAGTGATCACACACTTCTACTGATAGTGTTACCTGATGCTTAGAGGAGAGAGATTCTTATGGGATATCTTTGTAGAAATGATTAGGCCTTATGAATTCATATTAGGTATGTAATATCTATCTATAGTTCATTCTCATATTTCTATTTTAGGTGGAGAATGTGGTGTGTCTATGGAGATGGATCAAGGTTTTCCTTTATTGTTGAGAATTAAACCTAGGTAGAGTAGGATGGGCTCATGCATAGGAGGATATATCTGGTTATTAAAAATTTGGATATTATCTCCCTTGGATTAGTGGATTTTATGTGATTTTAGTTCCCTGTAGTGGTGGCAGAGTATGTAGATGTATCTCCTGAGGAAATTTAAATCTTACCACCCCACTAAAGATAGAATTCTTTATTTACTTACACCCTGATATATCCTTGATATATGCGCCAAAATATCAGATGGATCTTGTATATCTTTGAGAGATTAGGGTGTAGTTGGAGGACTTCTAGAGGAAGGTATTTGTGAGACCCAGTGTTTCCCTTTGGGAATCCCCATTGTTGTTTTCCAAGAAGGTGGACGGGAGCATGAGGTTGTGTGTGGATTATTGGAGGCTGAACCAGGTGACCCTGAAGAATAATTATCCACTACCGAGGATTAAAAATGTCTTCAACCAGTTGATTGGGTTGTGATGGTTCTCTAAGATTAACCTCAATTTGGGTTATCACCAGATATGAGTACAGGATGAGGATATACTGAAGATTACATTCAAATGTCTTTATAGACACTATGAATACTTTTTTATTCCTTTCACCATGAATAATTCTACATAAGTTTTCATGGAAATTATGAACCAGATATTTCATCCTTTATTAGATTGGTTTTTTGGGTTATTCGTATATTATATCCTAGTGTACTTAGCATCTAAGGAGGAGCATGTAAGACACTAGAGAATGGTCCTAAACATACTCTGAGAGCACTAACTTTATAGGAATCTCTCAGAGTGTTAGTTTTGGATTCAAGAGGTCTAATTTCTAGGACATTTCATCTTGGTTTATGGTGTAGTAGTGGTCCTAGAAAAAGTTGAGGTAGTGTTATCGTGGGATCCAACCAAGAGTGTGATGGGGGTGTGGAGATTCCTTTGGTTGGAAGGTTACTACAGGAGATCAGTTCCTAATTTCTTTAGGATATCATCACCTTTTACTAATTTGGCCTAGAAAGGGAAATCTTTCATGTGGAAATAGAGGTTCCATCAAGTCTTTTTGGATTTGAGGGAGAGATTAATGAGTTCCCCCATCTTGAAATTTTCAAAGGAGGGTATCGAGTATGAAGTGTTATATGATGACTCAGGGACCATACTTGGTTGTGTACTGATGCATAGGTATGTTGTGATCACCTATGGGTATTGAAAGTTGAGATTGCACAATAAGGACTACATGACCCATGATCTTGATTTTTCAGTAGTAGTCTTCTCCCTAAATATGTGGTGACACTATCTTATGGATGATCGGTTTATCATCTACTATGAACATAAGAGTCTCAAGTATATATTCTATCAAAAGGATTTTAACTTGAGATACATATGATGGATAAAGTTCCTATAGGATTATGAATTTGATATAGTTTATACTCATGGGAAGGGGAACATAGTGGTAGATGATCTAAGAAGGAGATTTTGCTCACGGTTTTCAGCCAAGGCTTTGAAACAGTTAGCTTCATTGTAGTTGTCCTTAGTAGACAAGGATGATGATTAATATCTAAATTCAATGTTTGTTACCCAACCACTTATACAACATGTTATAGAGGCTCATCTGGGAGATACTGACTATGATACCTTACATACTCAGATATCTACTGGTCATGAACTAGATGGATTTTCTAAAGGTGGGGAGAATTTCATCCTTTTCAGAGGATGTGTGATGGTACCAATGATGTTGTGGGAGGAGGTTAGGAAGGAGTTTTATAAATCCCATTTGGAATTAAATATATGTATGGAAAATATGTACTAGGACCTTTGGCATAAATTATGGTGTCTAGGTATGAATAAATATGTGGCAGAGTTTGTCTCTCAATGCCTCAATTTTCAGTAGGTGGAGGCTGAGCGCTAAGTTCCAATGGGTTTAGCTCAACCCCTTGAGGTTTAAAATTAGAAGTGGGATGGGATATTTATGGACTTAGTTACAAAGTTATCATGGATTTCTAGAGGACACGATGTCATCTGGGTGATTGTAGATTAACTCACCAAGTCATCTAACTTCCTAGCTAGTTGAGAGTAGAGTTCAGTAGAGAGATTGGGATGCCTTTACATATAGGGGATAATCTGGATCTATGGAGTTACCTCAATTATCATTTTATACCATGATGGTCACTTCACATCATGATTATAGAGAGTATTGTAGGAGTCCTTTGGGACTCAGTTTCATTTGAGCATGGCGTTTCACCCCCAGATTGATGTACAGGTTGAGAAAATCATTTAAGTTCTAGAGTAAATGTTGCAAGCTTTCATTTTGGACTATTTTCATAGTTGGTAGGATCACCTACCATTTTTGGAGTTTATGTACAACAATATCTACCATTAAACCATCAGTATGGAACCATTTTAGGCCTTGTATGGATGACCCTATAGGTCACCACTATATTGGACTGATTAAGTTGATTTAGCACTGTTGGGCCCAGAGTTTGTGTGATCTAGGACAGAGAAAGTGTGGGTCATCTAGGAGAAGATGACGACTGCACACAGCCATCAAAAGTCCAATGTAGATAGAAGATGGAGGCCTTTGGAGTTCAATGAGGGAGACCATATGTTCTTGAAGTTATCACCTCAACATGGATTATAGATATTTTTCTAGGATTTCAATCAAACTTCATGATTCATTAATCCTTTCCAAGTACTATGTAGGTTTAGCGAGGTGACATACTACTTGTCCCTGCTACTACAGTTAGACCGGGTATATGATTTCTTCCATGTGTCATAGATGAGAAGGTATGTTCATGACTCATCTCATGTTATCAACTAGGGTGAGATGGACATGCAGTATGGGGATACTTTCATATATTTTTAGATAGAGATAGAGAATAAATAGGATAAGATTCCATATGGGAAATTGATTCCCTTAGTGTGTGTCGGGTGTTAGCATGAGACTCTTTAGGAGAGAACCTAGAAGTGAGAGGCCCATATTCGAGCTCAGTACCCACATCTTTTTTAGTAGTCTTTTTTCACTTTTTGGGATGAAAATTCCTAAGGTGGGGAGAATATAGCATCCCTTTTTTGTCATGTAAAGCTTTGAAATATATCTAGTAATATTTTTAGATCCAGGAACTGTGATGTCACATAATTATGATTCTTAGTGAGCCTGGAATTTATATTTTAAAAATATTAATATCACATGCATATACTTTTCCTATAAAATTGGAATAACTCCAGAATTGAGGCTCGTAACAGAAATATGAGGTCTTCATTGGGTTTAGAATGTGTTTTTTACCCCAGGTGAAGCATAACATTTGTCACATCAGGCATTTTGGTAAAGTGATTTCGTAGAAGAAAATTATGAAATAAATTAATAAATTAATTAAAATTATTTATTTTATTATTGTTCACATAGTGACATAACCCCCTCTTATTTAAACAACATTATATCCAATTCATAGGGTTATCCACATAACCCTAAGAATTGAGAGGATATCTTGGAGGAGATAATTGGTGGATGAAAAATGATAAGAGGGTTAGACTAATACCACAAGGATAATCTAGGCCAGTAGAGTTAGTGGATTTCACCAAAGACTATGATGCGGGATTTTTCTTCATCAATGACCGATCCAAACTCGATATAGGATGTTTGATTTATGCGGATTTATCCTTTTTGTTTATCTCATGTCAAATACATATCAATTCCACTAACAATAATTGATTCACACATCAATGGTTGATTTATGTTTTATTTATTTGATTATTTTTTGGTTAATTCATTCTTCATTCTAATGGTAATGGATTGAGGCCAACCCGAACATGGACAAGGTTCTTTCCTTGTGTTTCTTGGATTTCTCCATTATTTCTTCACACGTTCATTATAGGAAATTGCTTTGTCTCGTAGTTTGATGAATACCTAGTATTTGATTTTTTCATTATCATTATTCAATGCAAAGGATCAATATTGTTGGTGAGGTTCATGATCAAGGGTGTGATTGAGGAGAAACAATGGAATTGGGCAATCATAGGAGGAGAGAGACTGAATCATGGGTCTTTGTTCTTCTGAGTTTAACACATGATAATTGAAGAAGTGGCGATGGTCGTTTTTTGAGTGAGTTGAAGGACAGAATCCAAGGAATAGTAACAAAAAGGTTGTTCAACCCTGAATTCTAGAATCTTGGGTATGATTGATGATGATGGTGATATAATTGGGAGTCACATAGGAGAACTACATGATTTTAGGTAATCCTGTGTTACACGACATGTAATCTGAAGATACATGCCATGTGGGACCCTTGGATGTGGCATTAGGGTTTCTGCAGAGAAGAAAAGATCATGTATTGTGTGACCCAACCCAGTGACTCATTGTGTACCCTCAATTTCACAGGCATGAAAGGATTTCATGGGCTATGTTGTGTACTTGGGCACTACTAGGTATACACGGTTAGAACGGTGTACTCAGACGCATCCAAGTACATGAACATGGTCAAGTGTACATGCGCATGGCTAGGTGTACACATGCACGAGAAAGCATCACAATGAGTTCCATATCAAATTATATATATCATGTACCCAAATAGGTCACACCATGTATTTGGATAATTACATGTTGTGTGAGATAGAAATAAACGGATAGACCAAAGTTTGTAAAGACATTCCATGTACCACTAGTATATGATGTGTACTCCCTATGATGGTGTTTGGAACACTTATTTTCTTAAATATAGATTAGGTTTAGTTGAGTGTGATACCATGTTCATTTCCCATGAGGGTATAATGCGTAATTATGTCCTCTACACAGGATTATGATCCCCTCTATGGGTTTTGTATCAGATAGAGTTTGGTGTTTCCCCCTATGGGCCTAGGATGGAATCCTCTATCATTTCTAGGTGGGTTTCGTGGTATCATAATGACCACTATGCATAAGGAATTAATTACCTATCTAGAAATATGATCTAGTGGGGTTTTTAGTGTCCCCCAGTGGCCTTGGGTGTGATCCCCAACCTGAATGATGATATCTTCATAGATCCAGTGAGTACATCTTGGCGAGACCAGACAAGCAGACCACTTGGATGAGTGTATTAAATGATAGGATAGATCGTAGAGTGAGTGATCTTGGAATGAGAATTACCTTGAAGCCTCGAGCAGGATCCTCTAGATAGTAGTTTTGGTTCAGACCCCAATAAGACTTGAAGTCTTTTATGAGTATATCTAGGATTTAGTTTATTATTTCTATGTATCTTATCTTGTTAAAATACCTTGTGTTGAGATGAATACTCTTGATTCTTTATGCTTATTGATTTTAGTGTATATTACTGGGTGCTATTATAGTCACCCCTGTATGGAATTTTATAACATATTTAATTTCTTATACAAATGATAGGCCATTTTATGGTGTCCTAGGAATACCAAGAAAAGGAAGATCTTAGATTGGGCTATAAAGACAAATGTGTTTAATGGGTGGTTCATTTGATAGTAATCCCCTCTTTCTAAGCATGTTATACACCTTTGCAGTTTTGTTTAGGGCTTCTATTTGGCCCCTTTATCACTTTCTAGTACTCATTATCATAATTTTATGTGTATATATGTTTTTCAAGCATTTATGGTATCAATTATTTTTACTTCTTAGCATTTAATGGGCATGGAGATGTGTGTGTGTGTATAGGTACTTAGTCTAAGTCCTCTCATGTGTGAGATATGCCTAATTGTTGTTGTTCTCTAGCCACTTGCCTATTAGAGGTGGGATTGGGGTAGTCACTCTTTGCTTATCGGTGGCCAGGAAGGTTCCAGTGGGTCAGGTCATGTCACTTAGCATCATCCATTAATTTTTTTCACTCTCTCAACATCATAATTTTTAGTATTTTCCTCATTTGTATTAATATCATTGTATTATTTAATTAGTATGCTATATTTCTCATGATGATGTTATAGCATCCCACCTTTTTATCACATAAACTTTCATTACATTTTACAAAACCGAGTATCTTTAAGGTTTAGTGTCTTGGAAACCAGGAACTTTAAACATGAAAACATAAAACATTCTTCTAAAACACTTGAAAGGCTTCTCCTCATGTTCATCCTAGGTTCATTACTGCATCACATAACCTGGGAGCATACATCAAAAGAAAGGGTGAGCAAAAATCCCAGTAAGGAAAACAAGAGAAACATTTTACATGTGAACTTGAGATACTTCAATAAGGTCATGAAAAAGAACTTTAAGGCATGAGAATGAAATAAGGAGGCATATCATAATAAAAATAACATTTTTCATAACTTGAAAATGTGGCTACATAATTTAACATAGACAATCATGAACATATCACCAAGGTCCATCCCCAAGGTGTCATTTGAAAATTACCAAGGTTATTCACCAAGGTATCGTGAAAATTGTAATCTCTAGTGGTTACATCATTACCCAATGCATTGGAGCGCTATCAGGGTGCACCCTTAAATTTTCCTTTATTATCATGTGAGCAACATATATAATCATCAAAAATTTCATAAATAACCCATATAGAATAAAATAAATGGGTTTCATTTCATAATCATAACGTTTTAAAAACTGCTTTAAAGACATGATCTTTACATCACTTTAAAACCCACAGAAAAGGAAGGTGGGTCTCATGTATGTAAATCCCAGAATTTAAAATAGAACATTTTGGTATATATGTGAATACCCCTTTAGAAGAAAGATCTTTGAGTATTCACTTAATAATATAAAAGAACTTTAAAAAAAGAGAGAGACATTTCGAGACGGAAATTCTGCAGCATAACGGCTATGTTACGAGGTTTTATAAGACATTAAAAAGAGAGGTAAAATGGGTAAAACATTCATAAATGACCGATAAAATAGTAGATGGACAGAATAAGAAGGATAAATGATCATGGTAATGAAATTTCAAGGACATACCATTTGAAATGAAAAACATGGAAGGAAGACAAAAATTAGATTTCTCTTATGAAAGTTCGGCAGCCTAATAGCGTTACTTAAAATTCAACAAAAATGATTTGAAAAGATCAAATAGGGTCTCTCATCATGTGAACATAAGAGTTTAGTATGATAGATATAGAGATAATTCACCAACATAATTAAAAAGGAACTTGAAAGACTTGACATGAAATTAGAACTTTGAAAAGAATGAGAAGGGTGAAAGAATCCCCTAAAAATTCGGCAGCCTAACGGCGCCACTTAAAACTTCAAAATACTGAATTGAAGAGATAAAATGGGGTCTCTCATCATATGAACATAAGAGTCTAGTATGATATATATAGAGATCATACCCCAAAATAACAAAAAGGAACTTGAAATAATTGACATGAAAGTAGAACTTCAAAACGAGAAGGGTGAAGAACCACTTAAAAATTTGGCAGCCTAACAGCGCCACTTAAAACTTCAAAATACTGAATTGAAGAGATCAAATGGGGTCTCTCATCATATGAACATAAGAGTCCATTATGATAGATATAGAGATCATACCCCAACATAACAAAAAGTAACTTGAAATAATTGACATGAAAGTAAAACTTCATAACGAGAAGGGTGAAGAACCACTTAAAAATTCGGCAGCCTAACAGCGCCACTTAAAACTTCAAAATACTTAATTGAAGAGATAAAATGGGGTCTCTCATCATATTATTATAAAATATCAGTATGATAAATTTAGAGATAATACCCCAACATAATAAAAAGGAACTTTACATACTTTACATGAAAAATAGATCTTGAAAAAAAAGAGAAGGGAGAAAGAATCTGTTACAAAAATTTCGGCAGCCTAACGGTGCCACTTAAAACTTCATAAAACGAAACAATGAGAGTAAGAGGGGATCTCTAATTATGTGAACATGAAAAGGGCAGTAAGCGGAGTATAAAAGAACACCCTTTAACATAAGAACATGGAGAATAAAAGAAATTACATAAAAGAGATTTCTTGGAAAGACAGAGAGAGATCAGATCCCTTACCTTAAAACATAACTCTTAAAACTCAAAGGTTGGGACCTTGAGGGATTGGGGGCACCATGGGAGGACTCCTTGGGAGGTAATGAGACCAGAACTTCGTTGGGGGAGAGTGGGGAGTCGAAAGGATGAGAGGATGGCTTGGTATTTATAGGGAAAGTGAGGGGACAAGGCATTACTGGCAAAGAGACACCTCATTAGTGGTTTTGGCAAAACCATGGGCTTGCCCATGGTATTTTCCCATGGTATTGGCCACTTGGGACACCTCATACCTTATCTCACTATTCATAATTCTAACATATTGATTACAAACTTAATACATCATTTAATGATGTCATTAAACACCCGTAACTTAAAAACTGTATTTTCACTATTCATCGAAAATTCAACTTTCTCAGAATAATCCCAAAATTTCACCTTAACCAAATATCAACGATCTGATTACAAATATGAACTCCATTTTATAAAAATAATTTTCTAAATATTTTTAATTTAATTTTTAACTAAAAACACTATTCACCAAAAATTCATTTTTTTCAGAAAAAACCCCAAAAATTACCATAGCATAATATCGGTGCTCTGAGTTCAAAAATGAAATCTGTTTTATAGAAATAATTATCCAAATATTTTTAATTAAATTTTTAATTAAAAAACACTATTCCCCCGAAAAAAACTAATACTTGAATAATAATTTATGAAACCGTTATTTAACCATTTTATTGAATCACATTACTTAATCAAGGTGCCTAGATTATATTAATACTTTCTTTAAGTGAGATTACTAATCCATTTGGACACATTACTAATCCTAATCATAAAATCACTATTCATAATTTACTATTCATCAAAAATTAAGTTGATCTTATTAGACTCTAAATTTCATACTGAACATAATTGTAGAAGACCATTTTTCGAAAATCATTACACATTTTTAATTATTTAAGGTTTACACAACCATTTTTAAAATATCCTTTTTCTAAAATTCATCAAAAATATGCATACTATATTTATCTGGTCATTTGAAAATTCATAAACTTCATCATAAGAAGAAATCCCAATTTTTATTTAAAACAAAGGATTACACAAGGCAGTTACGGTCTCCTTACATAGCCCCTTATCACACCAGCATAGGACCTAAGTGTAAGGTGTGATAAGGTGAGAGAATCTGAGGGAGGCTCGGCCAACATCGCACGAGTAGTAATTTCTATCAGTTTGAACTTCTCGCGAAGGCGATCCCGTTCTAGCTTTATACGATGAAGTTCAGCTTGGGTTTGGTCCAGAGAAAATCCCAGTGGTTCTACCTCCTTCCCAAGTTCTATTAGATGGGCTTCGATTGGTCCAAGACTACTGGGTGAGTCCATCGAATCTTCTTTCTATATTAATTAACCAAGATTACTTGTATTTAGAGACAATAATATTGACCAATGGTCATATAACAGTCAAAAACCAACAGTATCATTTTAATTATACTCATGTTATCAAATGAAACATTTTTGTTGAGTATAAAAATAAAATAACACATAAAATTAGGAAACAAGATTTATTCAAAATTTCGGGTTGTTACAGATGTACAAATGAAATCCGATTAAATATCAAATTCTCCATATCAATTCTTTCATTTTGTTCATGAACAATAGAATTTTTCCTTATCTCTCCATTGTGATACCAAACAAAATAGTTTTTTTGAAATACAACTTTTTTAATATGATAGTTAACTTATTCTCAACATAACCAAGGTATTATAACATAATTATAACATGAAAAACGTATAATACCTCCATTTGAATCATTTTTAAATGAAAAATATAAAAAAAATCCAAATTATTTTTTAAACTCTATTAATATTTGATCAGTATGATACATCCATCTTCTATTTATTCTATTATAAGAAAAAAAATATATTAATATAAAAATAGTAAACAATAATTAAAAAATTCCTTACAACCAATGTTATTTTGAATATATAGAATAACAAACATCTAGTTCATATTATTAAATAAGGTAGAGAGTCACGTGTGACTATTTATCTAACTTTTATTCATTAGAAAAATTAATATTCAAATATTTCACACCATATTAAATTGAAATTAATTATGCATAAATTTTGATCATTCAAATATTAAAATAAAACATTGAAATGAATAATTTCATAACCCCTTAATAAATTCACAAAAATAAAAAAAATCTAGAATAATTAAATAAATAATTATCAAATATATATGATAAAAAATAACAGATTTATATTAAATCCAAGCATGTTTAAGACATAAATCATTTCTCCCCACTTATCCAACCTAACCATTTTATCCTCACCTATGTAATCACATAAAAATGTACCACCCAACATGAAAACTCTTGTGTTTGATATATATATTTTTATTAGGGAAACATTCATAATACCATCGAGACATAATTTACCATCACATGTCTATAGAAAATTTCTAATAAGATAATCCAAATACCAATTTTAATATAAAATCCAACGAATAATACTAGTAGATATACAAACAAGAAATAATATAAATTACATATGTTATAACTGATGCATACAAGTAATAAACCAAACAAAGTATAAGACATAGAATGGGAAACAACCATTACATAATCCAATTAAATACATATGCATTTATGAAAAAAACTGTTTTTAAAACAACTTCTATATTTTAAATATGAAATAAAACCAATTAAATACATATGTATTTATCATGGAAAACATTTACTCAATAAAAACAACAATGTATCAACCAACATAAAAACTCTTTTCTTTGATACATATGTTTTTGTCAAGGAAACATTCATAATAGAATCAATAGATGATTTAGTATCATAGTTCTATGGATCATTTCCAATAATATAATTCAAATATCAATTTTAAAATTAAATTCATCAAACCATACTTGTAGGTATACAAAAAAATAATAATATATGACATATGCTATAATTTATGCATTCCAGTAACGACCCAAACAATGTATAAGACATAGAATAATCAATAACTAATATATATAATTATATTGAAATTAATTATGCATAAATTTTGATCATTAAATTATGTAAATAAAACAATTAAATTAATAATTTCATAACCCCCTAATAAATTAACAAAACAAAAAAATTACTACAATAATTAATTACATAATTAGTTAATATATATTACCTAAAAAACTTTATATTGTTTTTATGTAAAAGTAGAGAATAAATAGATTAAAACAATATATATATCTACTATAATCACATTTATTATGAAATAGTATAACAAAAATAATCTAAATGAATCTTTTTTCAATGAATCGGGAATAATTATGACCTTATAGGATCACATTTATTTATTGATACATTGAAAAAAATGAAAATGATGGTTTATAAAAGAGATGATGGATTTTTAACTCTCTAATTTGATTTTGAAGAAGAACCAAATCAAAAAATCAATTAATGAGAGAATATATATGGGAGAGAAGAGGGGTGGCCACCACTTAGGTTAGATAAGATAATGGATTGTGGGAGAGGAGGGAAATAGGGTATGTTGTGGGACTTGTTCCTCATCCTTATACTAATGGTTTTTTAAAAACTATTGGTATAGGTTATTGGTTATGACTCTATACCAATGGTTCTAGTAAGCTATTGGTAAAGAGGAATGGGTATAACCTCAAATTCTAGTAGTAGTTATGTAATGTTTTACCCAATTCTCTAAAAATCTAAACCAAAAAGATCCTCAAAATAGAATAAAGTTAAATACTTATTATAAATCATGTAATTATGGGTTTTTTAAGTTATGGGTTGTTATATAGTGAGGTCAAAGTATCGATTGCAGATTGTATTTTTGGGTCAAAGTCCATTTGTATTTTTTTTCTTATAGTTGTATATTGGTTAAACTATCGTGTGTATTTATTTATATATGCATTGTTTGTATTATAAATTGTTGGATTTCATATTTAATTATCATATAGATTTATATATATTTCTATATATTGGACTGTGGGATGTTCACTGGTGGGTCCTAGTTTATTTTGTATACAAGTTGTCTTGCCAACATAAAAATGGTTCATTCCAAATTTTTTATCAATTATCTCTTGAGTTTTTTATGTTTTTTAAATTTTATAGTCTCCCCAATGGTTTTTTATATCCCTAGATACTTTTTAACAACCTATAACATACTAGGAGATGTACCTGAGGCCATGTGGTTCTTCAAATTAGGTATCAGGTTGGGTGTATAGGTTGAAATATTACATGGATGAACCTTTTATTTTATTTAAATTTTAGTTATATATTAGCTATGGGGCCTTTATTATTTAATTTATTATTATTTCTATGTTATGGAAGTTATTTGTGATTATTTTATTCTATGTTATATTGCATGATAAGGTTGTGGGGTTTGATGTAGTATTGTGTGTAGTTTATTTGTATGTTTTTATTTTATGGTATGTTTGAAATATGGATGGGTCTTATTAAAATCTAGATAAAATATGAAATGACCCATTTTTGCAATTATCACTAAGGCCATAGCCCCCCTATGATTTGGTTAATCCCTTTTTATTAGTAGACAACCTTTGGTATACAAGGTGGTGTTAGGAATGTGAATCATGTTCAAGTTTTGATTAAATTATTAAAAGGAGAATCTATAGAAGTTGACTTAACTGGATGAAAAGTAGTAGTAGTGGGACTCTAATGAATTCTAGATTCTAGATGATACATTTTGGATGGTGTGGTCAGAATATGGATTCTTTTGATGTGTGTACAATCGGTTCATGCTCATCAGAAGATGGATGTGAGGAAGATGAAAAACATTAGGGTTATCAGTGTGATAGTAAAGGTCACTGATTCATCTACCGAAGGTTGGAGGTTAATCCAAGGCTATCTATAGGTGATCGGTAGAAATTTTGGAGAATGGTGGGACCCCCATTAATGTCATAGGTTAGTGACATTGGTTGATCGGTTGGGCCCCATTATAGGGGTGGGTTGTGACCACTTGTACAAGGGTATTATAACTCAAATTATAAGGGTAAAACTAATATCGGTAGTAATTACTAATTGAGTTTAAAAATAATAGTAACTTTTGATAGTAATAAGAATGAAATAAGTGTTCTCCCATGGTTTTAAGACTCATTTCTAGGCCATGTAAACCAAAGTGTTCCTTTCTTGATTTTTTTTCCTTATTTGAATATTTGTGAGTCTATTGAGTGTGTGCAAGGTTCAACTCGCTATGGTGAATAGGGTGTAGTGAAAATCCTATGTTTCGGTACAATTATATCAAGTTGTTCCTTATTATTAGAAACTTTTATAGGTTCTAATTCTGATTCATGGTAACTTTTTGTAGTGTTTCCAGTAGATCAATGGTGGTGGTTTTCCCAACAATTAGTATTGGAGTAGGTTCTTGCTTCTAGTGGCTCTGTACTCTTGGTAGAAATCTCTAGTAACATTTAATTTATCATTCCTTGTACATTTTTAATTATTTGGGATTTTATAGCTATCTGTTGATGCTCCTTTCCGTCACAGAGTCTAAAGGAATGAAAAGTGAAATAACTTGAACTCAAAGTGATTTATCCTTTGAAGAAACATCAAAAATTGACAAAGGCATGAACAATGGTTCATTTTCACTTGGGTCGCGCAAGTTCCACCAAGGTCGCACAAGTATACTTGCGCGCCGCCCAGTGGTCACGCAGGTGACTTGCGCGCCCTATCTAAATTTCACCCAGGGTCTTCACCAGCCTATAAATACCCCCTGTGGGCCCCACATTTAACGACGAAAAATTCAAGAAACTCAGATTTGAACTCCCAATTCCCTAGTCTCTTCTCAAAGATTTCGAACACTTCTAAGGTAATTTATTACCTAGAACGGAAGATCTTAATAGGGGGGAAGGCCTAAGTGTTGAAACTCATCAACACTTGCGCGCCTAAGTGGCCAACCCTTAAGGGAAATGACCACACTTGTGCACCGCCTTACCCCTTAACAGAACTTGCGCGCCACTCTTCTGAAATCCTCTAAGGATAGTACTAAAGGATTGAGCCAAACCTTGCCCAAGTTGTACCCTAAGGGTTGACCATCGCGCAAGTACCTATGTGTCACACAGGTACACCTGCGCGACCAAGACTTGTGCGCCCATGCAGTACTTTCACGCCACCTTCTTTTTGGTTCCCTTCCTTCCTATTTCACCTATCTTATGCCTATCCACCTATCCTATTCAAGATTAAGCCTTCAAAACTCTCTCCAAATCCATTCATGGCATGATTTCCTTGTTGGATTCCTTATCTGAAAGGAATTATATGGAACTTCTCTTAAAACCTAGTGATTTATACATCTTTATGTCAATAAGGTCAGAGATATCATTCATTCAACCTCATCCATTAAGATGATAGAATCCTTACTTTTGGGAATCCTTTTCAGGAGTAAGCCCCAGTCTAAGTTCTCTTAATTTTGGCATCCTCCTTAGGAATAATCCCCAAGTCCCCTAACCTGGGCATACTCCTTAGGAGTAAGCCCCAGTCATAATTTTCTAAATATGGGAATCCTCCTCAGGAATAAGCCCCAAGTTCCTAAATTTGGGAATATTCATCAGGAGTAAGCCCCAAGTTCCCAAATATGGGAATCCTCCTCAGTAGTAATCCCCAACCATAATTCTTTTAACCTGGTCTTCCTTTTCAGGAATAAGCCCCAGTCCAATTCTACAAATATGGGCATCCTCCTTTGGAGTAAGCCCCAGTTCTCGAATCCTTTAACCTGGGACTCCTTCTCAGGAATAAGCCCCAGTCATAATTTCTATTAACCAGTCTTAATTTACTTTTGATTTGGTCTTCCTTCTCATGAGTAAAACCCAATCATAAGTTCCCTCCTAATTTGGGCATCTTCCTTAGGAGTAAGCCCCAAGTTAGAGTATCCAAATCTCCATAAAGTACATATACCTTTATGGACCTTGTTCCCGAGTTTCTTCCCTTAATTAAATATTAATCTTCATCTATTTGGGAAGTCATACATACATAAGCCCCACATCATTTCTTATGATGGCACAATTGTCTGGTTTTACCAATACCTCTTGTTTCTCACACCGAGCATGACTCACGTGAGCTTAGAGTGTAAAAGTAATTATGACATCTTTCTTTGAGCCATAAATCATGCATAAATATCATACTCCCTTACTCGAACTACATGGGTTCTGATTCCTTTTCCAAAACAAAGGATATGTAGGTAGCCCATCTGCGGGTACAATCCCAACTCTGAAATAATCCATGTCCTTTTGAATGAAAATAAACTTCAAGTGCCCCACTAAGTGGCTTTAAAACTAGTATGGTCATCATAATGACCAAGAGACTTTTATGTATTGAAGGATACCATTGAAAAAGAATATCTAACAAATATATATGATTATCTATCAATGAAGAACCTCAAATACATATAAAAGATTCTCTAAATTTACTACATATCAATCATTGATTTTCAGATCTAAAGGAAAGATCATTTTATACTTGGTAATGTAATAAGGATTCATGAACATAACTTAAATCTATAAAGAGAGTCCCGGTGTAGACAATAATTCCCCTAAAAAAGGTGTGATGAGTCCGACCTCCCATCCTCTCGACCAATGAAAATTCTTAAGTCTCATCAGTTCACAACTAATGAGCACCTACCTTTGGAAAGTAGGTCCAAATGGATATAGAATCATTGGATGTTTCCGGTTCTACGAACAAACCCATTAGAACCCGCTTGGAATGTTTGAACTTTAAATCAATGAGGTCATCCCCAATTCCAGAGGAAATAAAAAATGGTGAACCCGGCGTGAATCCTTAACCAAGTTAAAATGATGTTTTACCTATTTTTTAGGCCCCTATTTAAACTCAATGAGAGGGCCAACAAGACAATCAATAACATATGTTCTTATTCAAAAGATGTCGTGGCCGGACTTATCTTGATTACGTCTGTTATATCAAACAGGCACTCTTTTCCAAGATCTTCTGCGTTACATAAATGGCTTCTCTTAAGTTCACACGCGTTAATACTTCTGCTGTGAATACCTCTACTATGAATGCATCTGTTGCTACTCCTGTTGGATCATCGTCCGCTCTGAGGACGACATCACCTACTCAACATCTTCAATGCTGGGTATCAAATGTGCTGGTTAAGGAGTACCATCAAAACAGTACTATTCCGACTCTAGAGGCCACTCGACAATCCCTCCAAGTCAATAATTCAACCTGGTCATCCGGACAGCGACGACCAGCGATCAAGAAGCAGGTGGTGCCAACCACCGTCTCCAACCATTTTGGGTCATTATCCTCATAACACAATCACCATTCACTCCCATATTCTGGGGAGGTGAATGAGCAGGTCCCTCAGGGACTTAATTCAAGGAGACAGGAGTCCTTCCTGAGGGCCCCCATCAACAATCGCCACCAGACTCATGCGGTAGTGTGCCCTCAACATGATGAGGGCATCGTCTCCAGGCGTTTGGCTCGGGTTCCTCGAACCCGAGCAGGTAAGGTGAACCGCCAGAGGCGAAATACGGTCAACAGTGAGCAGGTTATCATCTCTGCCATCTCCGGAGAAGTCCACCAACCTAACTTGGTGGCAAGCAACGAGCGGGCACAAACACCTATCCATTTTAATTCCGTTGTCTAGTAGACTCGTATGACAGCGGCATGCCAATCCCGCCAAGCAATTCCGGTGGAGTATTATAGACAGGAACATACACTTGTTTATAAATCATCATCTAGTAAGCAGGCTCCTCTGACTACATATGATGAATCCTGCCAACCCAATGTGTTGACAACTAGTAAATAGGCACATACACCTGCTTACACTCATCAATCCTGCCAGCAGCCTCATCTGTTAGTATTGAAGGAAGCGCGTCAACCACGTTCAGTGGAGTGAAATCAGCAAGCACATACACCTACTAGTATTGATCAAGTCTACCAATAGTCTCGTTTGGTAGCATTCGGAGAAGTCAGTCGGAAAGCTCTGGCGACAAACAGGAGGCAGACTCAACTCTCTGCCCCCACACATGAGTACTATCAGGATTCACTAACAGGAAAATGAGGACAGGAGTGGGAACAAACACCTACTCCAAGCATGGAATGGACGTATATCCTCGTTCCGGCAGCTGAAGTCACCAAGAACATTCTGACAATGGTGAAAGAGCAGAAGCAAATTCCTACCCATATTCTGGATGCCTTCCAGGATATTATAACAGTTTCAGCAGCATCCTAGGGAAAGACACATAAATCTATCCCTACCAGTGGAGTGACACATCAAAATTTCACTCCGGAATAGATACACACCTATGTTCTAGTCCAATAGGGTTGTGGGGCATAATCTCCCATATCATACGGACAGTCAAGTCAGGCACATACACCTGATTTGAGTGGAGATAATCAGCTTAACCTGATCATTTCTCCTGAGCAGGCACATACACCTACCCATAATGACCACTTTCATCAACAAGTGGTTCCCAAATTGAGTAAGAAGGCATCTAAGAAGAAGACTCACCCATCATAGTCAATAAATCAAGAGCCAATCTACAACAAGGCCTTGCTTGATGCTGGATTTCTTGATGCACTCAGACAATTATATGTTGCAACTCAAGATTCTACTCTCTTAGTTCCCAATAGTGGGAGCATTAATTCTGAAGGTCTTCATCAGACACTTCCTCATGAAGTCTTACTTCATGAAAATTCGGTCGATCTTGAAGTTTCATCTTCAGATGAGAGCCACAGGAACCCTCTGTGTGGTCAGAAGACCAAGGAGAAAAATGTTTCATCTTTTGTTGTAACCCACCATAGTGGTCCTCCCCATGATAATGAATTTAGCTGAGAAAGTCCTTTCCACAATTATAATGCACATTGCCTAGAAAATGCTCCAATGGACAATGTAGTGATGAGAAATCCCTCTTATCTTGAGGCACTTGAAAGTGTTAATCCAGTCATGTCTGATGCTTTACCTCTAGTAGGTGAAATACTTTCTCAATCAGAAGATAGTCTGGGGTGTAGGTCATTCTCCGAACCACCCCTGGACCGTTCATCTTCTAGTTTGATCAGTGAATTCTCTACAAATCTTGTTTAATCTGATGAAGCAACAAGGAAGCACCAACTCTGGTCCAACCAGGTAGAATAATCTTCATCAAATGATAAAGAAGAAGTACTAAATATGAGAAAACAACTAGAGAAGGGTGAAGTTCCAGTCATGTTTTGGCCTTTGGCTGACTCTCAGTATGACATTCCAGAGATGTTGACGGAAGATGGAATTCCTGATATTCGTCTCAACATATGGAAAACTCTTTGTCAGTTGAAAAAGAAAATATTATCTTATGATGAATATGAAAATCATGTCAAGATAATAGAAGGGTTACAACGCCAAATTAACTTGGTATCTCTCTCAGTTTCTTGATAATTGAAATCTGAAAAGCAGCAGAGATCCCTTCAGCGTTCATGCCTTGGCGCACTAAGAAGATTGTGCCAGTTGATTTCCAATTCCCCATATGGTATTCATATCAGGGGATGGGGTGTTCATGGAGCATTGCATTTCATGGTGCTCTCCATCAGCAAAACCCACAGAAAATGGTCTCATGAAATGTTATTGCCCATGGATGGCCACAGTTAATTGGCTTTGTTTGTAATCAAAGGCTTGCCCAAGAACAGGCTTCAGCTAGTTCTTCTCAAAATCAAGTATACAGAGAACAAGTTGTGGAATTACTCCTGCATCAAGAAAACGAGAATATTGAACAGTCCTCTCATTTGGAGAAATCACATCACCAAGTGACAGAAGTGTCAGAAATCATCCAACGGTCTTTTGAGCCAGGAGATAAAATTGGATGTAGGTTGATGCATCCAGCTAATTTCCGGACTAAAGTCCTCAAGATCAGGAAAGATTACAAGAAGGTATCAGATATAGCATCTCAAGAACCACACCAACTTGTCAGACTAGGGACTCTTTTAACCCAACCCTCAGAATCAACAAATAAGATTCAAGGAGTTGAGCAGGAATATCCCCAGTCCACCGGACTGGGGACTTTTTCAAATCATCATTCTCTTCCTCAGATAAATTCAGTCTTCTCTCGATTAGGGAAGAAGCCTCAAGAGGAACGAAGAGCCAAATTATCAGGATATTCCCTCCAAATTACGGTTCGTCAAGAAGTTCCTGAGAGATCAAATTGACAAAAGGAAATGTCTCATCAGGGACATGGAAGAATACAATATCATAGAAATGCTGATAGAAGGGATGCAATGTATTATGCATCAATTAATGTCATCAATTTTGTTGTTGCTGATCCAACATATTAGGCTCACTCAGAGATATGATATGAAGAGGTTCCTTCTCAAGAAGTTGTACTCACAGACACAAATGAAGAAGGTGTGTGTACACGAAATCAAAGGCTTGCCCAGAATCTAGGTGTTCCTTCAAGTAACCCACTTCCCCCTCTCCGAAAGGGATCCAACAAGGGGAAAGGAAAGAATCAGGTTACATACCCTTCCTCTAGAGAAGGTTAATCGCTCTCACTAGAGAAAAGATTTGTGCAATAGGAGGAAGAAATGAAGGAATTGAGGAGGTTGAATGCAGAACTACTTCAGGGTAGTCTTCCTACTAAGCATGCTGAAGTCAATCATCCAAGGGAATTTGTTGCAGTTACTGAGATGGATCGAGAATATCCTCCTCTACCAGTACACCCTCACAGGTCTAATCCTACAAGTCAAGTGCAACAACAATCGGTGGTGCTACCATCAGTTGCAGTACCATCCACCACATCTGTCTAAGCTCCAGTCATTGCACTTGTTCAGGTCCAAGATCAACCGGATGTTTCTCAAAAGTCAATAACTACTATTGAGTCATTAACAGCTCAGTTGGAAGCTATGGAGGGAAAGCGTTCTCAAATTCAACCAGAAAAGAGAGCTTATCCTGAATGGGTTGATGCATTTCCTCCCCCATCAAATTTTTAAAGTACCACATTCCCAATATTTAATGGTTCGGAAGACCCAGAGCAACACTTAACACATTTTGTTTCTTGTTGCGATCCTATGATGGGAACCTCTCAGCAATAGGAAGCTGTTAAGCTCAGGTGTTTTGTACAGTCATTACAAGGGACTGATTTTGTCTGGTACACAAGCTTGCAATCTCGGTCAATTACCAGATGGGAGGATCTCCGTCAACTATTCCTTGTTCAATTCAACTCAACTTTTCCAAAGACAATAGTTTTTGATCTTACAAACTGTAAGCAAATGGAGAATGAAAGGGTTTCATATTTCATTTCTTGTTGGAAGGTATTGAAATATTCCCTGAGCTTAGCACTCCCTTAAGAGGAATTGTTGCCAATATGTGTGGAAAATCTGTGTGATGAGTTACACATGCCGTTCATCCCTGTGAAATACACAGGAGGGTTTCAAGACCTTACTTCAATCGCTCAACATATTGAATATTATCTTATGAAGACTAAGGATAAAAATCGTGTAATTCCATTAGCTCTAGGAAGGAGAATGGGTAGAGCAGAGACTTCTACATTTATGCTTAAACAAGCACCTGTACCTGCTTCTACTTAAAAACCTTCATCTTATTGAAGGGATCCACCTCCTGAGCATCAGCAACATAGGTCGTTTCGTCAAGATGATCAAAGAGATAAAAGACGAAAACAATTTGAGGATTTGAAAAGAAAAGTTTACTCTTTCTGAAATGAACAAGTTTCTGGCTACTTCATTTTGGCTCTAGAAAATAATTTGGTTCAATTTCCAAGGCCCAAAAGGCCAAACAAGGAAGGAGATGAAGACCGTCCCAACTATTGTCTGTTTCATCAGATGTTGGGGCATCCCATTCAAGAGTGTTTTGTCTTCAAAGACCTCCTAAAAAATGGTTGACTTGGGAAAAGTCAAATTGAAAGGTTCTTCAGCTCAGGTAGCATGTGCTACTGCTACAGATCTAGAGGAGGAGGGCGAGTGGCAAGAAATCAAGAACAAAAATGCAAAAAAAAAATATGATGATTGGATGGTCAGAAAAATGATCAACTGAACTCATGTTATTTTGCAAACACAATTGAAGAAACCAATTATGTCTTCTGCCATGAATGCCGCAGAAAAACCCTCTTCATAAGAGGGAAAATCCTCAAAGAAACGGCATAATTCAAAGAAATAAGAAGAATCATAAGAAGATGAGTATGTTTCAAAGCCCAAGTTGTCTTTGACTCTGGCAGATTTTATGCCATCTACTTTGAAGCAACGGGAACCATCCCACCAAACAGAACAGCCTAAATTAGATAGTCAGGAAGAGTATTCATCGGATGAAGAGTTCATCTTTGGTTCTATTAATATGATTCATTTAACATATCGTTATGCCAGTCACGGTTTCGATCTTGATGAACATGGGCTCCCTGTATCAAGCATAGGAATCAGAGGAAGTTCCAGAGGATCAGGGTATAGGGTAATACGTAGATCTTTCAGAGGACACTATTACAATTCTACCCCTGCTAGAACTGTGTATGCGGTAGAAACTCATGGCAGAGCCCTTCAACGAGCTCAATAAGAACAAGAAAGTTCTTCCTCACAAGGCAGATTCAGTCCTGGAACAGTTATTCTGGAGGATCAGTTGGAAGTTACACCTTCTTCCTCTCAGTAAGTAAATAGACCTAATCAGTCTAATCTTCCAAAGCCAGGAGTATTACCAACTCCTACCCAAATACAAGATGCATCAACTTCCAAAGCATCAACTTCCAAGGCACCTGCTAAACCACGTGTTCCTGTTGGGAAACTCAGACCTTTGGATCAAAAGTATGATGTATTAAAACACCTGGCCCGAGTACCAGCCAAGTTATCAATTCTGGATGCTTTGAATCTGTCAAAGGATCTTCGGGAGGCACTCATTGAGGCTTTTTCAACTCCTCAGGAGTTTGAAACTGAAATTTCTACAGCTGAAGCCTACCATGTAGAGAATAATCCTATAGAATGCCATGCACTGATATCTTTCACAGATGAAGATGAAGATGATGTTGTGCATGGACATATTAGACCTTTGTATTTATCTGGAAAGGTCAATGGTGTAGACATCTGAAGATATTTCATTGATAATGGTTCAGAAGTAAACCTCATCCCCATTCGTACACTTCGTCGATTGGGCCTCAGGAAATCTGATTTATCTCCTTCTACTATGATGTTACAAGGATATGATAAAAATGACCAAGAACCACTGGGTGAGATTACACTCAAAACTCAGTTTGTAGATCTTGTATCCAATTCAGATTTCATGGTTGTTGATCAAGACTCAGCTTTCAACATCTTTCTTGGAAGACCCTGGCTACATCAACATGCGGCTATCCCTTTATCATATCATCAATGTCTCAAATATTGTTTCGATGGTCAAATTAGGACATTGTATGGTGATAAGGCCCCATTCAAGACATGTGAATCTCAATACATTGAGGCAGAATTCTATCACATTAAGGGTAAGGAGAAATCCACAATAAGGGAGATTGCCAAAGTTAACGCTCCATGTGGTTTGGAAAAAATTCCAGTAAACCCATTTACACATGTGAGTATAGATTATGTGTTTCCTATCAGTCAAATTGATAGGATAGACTCAAATAAAAATACTCTTATGGAAACTTCCATAATGTCAATTATGGCAAACAAGCTAGACAGCATGGGAGAAATTAGTGATTCACCAAGCAATGATGAAAGATCAAATGGGGATGTCTTCATTTCATCCGCTGAAATTCAGCAAGTCTATACTTCGCCAACCAGACCAGAAGAAGTTATAGCAATTATAGAGGAGAATGATGATATCAATTCTTAATCCATCATCTCCTATTTAATACCCAGGGAAGACCCTTCATCATCAATAGGGTCAGAAATGGAAGCTTCTTCTTCAAGATTTTCAAATTTTAACATCTCTTCTGATCATGGAAATTCGGCATCATCATCTACTATGCAAGTAGAAACAGAAGAAATAACACATGTTGAAGAAGAAGAGGAATATCTCAGGGATGCTCCTCCAGCATTTGAAGAGGGTATCTCTACCACCGTGGATGAACTCATAGAAATAAATCTGGGTACAAAAGAAGATCCACGCCCCACTTTAATCAGTGCGGCCATGACTCTTGAAGAGAAAGATATGTATGTTTCATTTTTAAAGAAAAATCGAGATATATTTGTTTGAAAATATACAGAGATTACCAGGCTTGATCTTGATGTTGCTACTCATCGTTTGGGTTTTTCAGAAGAACATCGAGGATTCAAGCAAGCTGCAAGAATAATACACCCAACCTATGCTTCCAAAATTGAAGCTGAAGTGGATAAGCTTATCAAAGATTACTTCGTCAGAGAAGTTCAATATCCCAAATGGTTGGATAATATTGTCCCTGTTAAAAAGAAGAATGGACAAATTAGAGTTTTCATTGATTTCAGAGATCTTAATCAGCATTGTCCTAAGGATGATTTTCCAGTTCTGATCACAGAACTCTTAATTGATGCAACAGCTGGATATGAAGCACTTTCCTTCATGGATGGATATTCTGGGTATAATAAAATCTTAATGGCTCTAGAAGATGAATAATATACAGCCTTCAGAGCTCCTCTGGGTGTGTTCTTCTATCGGGTAATGCCCTTTGGCCTAAAGAATGCAGGCGCAACAAATTAGCGTGTCAGGCATCGTATCTTCAAACCCTTTTTAGGGAAGTTTGTTGAATGTTATGTGGAAAATTTTGTGGTTAAATCCAAACAACGTTCTAATCACTTGGATGATTTGGAAGTCATATTCCACAAACTTCGGCAACATAATTTGAAGATGAACCCCTTAAAATGTGCTTTTGGGGTAACCTCAAGAAAATTTCTCAGCTTTGTTGTACGCCATCGTGGTATCGAAGTCAATCCTGAGAAGACAAAGTCAATCCTTGGTATGTCACCTCCTCAAAATTTGAAATAATTGTGGGGACTTCAAGGACACTTAGCCTATATTTTTCATTTCATCGCCAATTTGGTAGGCAAAAGCCTACCCTTCACCAAATTGATGAAGAAGGGAATCACTTACCAGTGGACTAAAGAATGTAAAGAAGCATTCGATATTCTCAAGAAGTATCTCTTAAGTCCACCAGTATTAATGCCACCATTTGAAGGAAGGACACTTATCCTTTATGTTACAGCTTTAGAGCGATCATTGCGTGCCTTTCTTGCTCATAAGAATGATACTGGGAATTAAAACATCCTCTATTATCTCAGTCGGACTATGCTTGAAGCAGAAACCCGATATTCAAGTATTGAGAAGTGCTGCCTAACATTAATCTTTGCAGTTCAGAAGTTGAGACACTACTTGCAACATCACGAGGTCCAATTGGTATCTCTCAATAACCCGCTCAAATTCATCCTTAGTCGTCCAATGCTTACAGGACGTCTAGTAAGGTGGGCAGTGATTTTGCAGCAATTTGATATCCAATATGTGTCTCCGAAGGCGATAAAGGGCCAAGATCTGGATGATTTCCTTGCTGAACATCCTTTAGTAGAAGATACATCTTCAGATATTGAACTTCCTGATAAGGAAATCTTCTTTATTCAAGATAGTCTTCAAACATGGGAAATGTACTTTGATGGCGCTTCCAGAAGTCCAACAGGGAGGAAAATGTAAAATCCTAAATTCAACAAAGTTGGGTTAGGAATTGTACTCATTTACCCGGAAAAGGTAGTTTTACCTTATTCCTTCTCATTTTTGGGAGGCGGTACAAATAATGAAGTGGAATACCAAGCTCTCATTGCAGGCTTGGAGTTGGCGCTTCAATCACAAGTGAATCACTTAAAGGTGAAAGGTGATTCAGACCTGGTAATCAAACAAGTCAATGGGGATTATGCCATCAGAAAAGAAGAGTTAATCCCTTTGTATGATTACGTTAGGGAGTTAATGGCGGAATTTCCTACGGAACCTAAATTTTCTTAAGTCCCGCGGTCAAAAAATGCCCAAGCTGATGAACTGGATAACATAGCCACAGCTCTGGAAGATCCAAATCGGGACAAGACATGCATCAGTATTGCTCATCGTCGTACAATTTCACCTTATGTTCAAACCAGAATAGAGTAAATCAGTAAAATTAGTCCCATTCCTGAACCATATAGTCATACTATAGGATGGATGACACCTATCAGGGAATACCTTCAAAATGGAACACTTCCGCCTGATAGAGTTGGGAAAGAACAAATCTGACGACGTGTGGTCAATTTCACTCTTTATGATAGCCCATATCACCTAGAGAAAATTTTCTACAAGCATGGTTTTGATGGAGTTCTCTTCAGATGCATTGATGGTGAAGAGACAATGGATGTCATGAAAGAAGTACATGCAGGAGTCTGTGGTTCCCACCAGTCTGGACATAGACTATCTGATCAAATTCTAAGGCTTGGATACTTTTGGACTTAAATGATACAAGATTGTGTTGATTTTACAAATAAGTTTCATTCATGCCAAGTATATGCCAACTTCATTCATCATCCCCCAGAGTTTCTTCATACATCTAAATACTCGTGGCCATTTTCCACATGGGGAATGGATGTGGTGGGACCTTATCCTTCGGCTACATCCAAGAAGTTTAAGTACATTCTTACTACTACTGACTTCTTTTCCAAATGGGCAGAGGCAATACCCCTCAAAGAATTCAGTTCTAAATGCATTGTTAGCTTCATCAAGTCTAACATCATTACCAGATTTGGTGTCCCTCATACCATATTGACGGAAAATGGCACCAACTTCTGTTCATCCGAGGTGAAGAAGTTGTATCAAGAATACAACATCAAATCCAACCATTCATCTCAGTATCATGCAGCGGCTAATGGCAAGATAGAATCCTTCAACAAGACTCTTTCAAACATATTGAAAAATATGGTGTATAAAGATAAGAAGTCATGTTCTGACAAACTCTTTCATGCTTTATGGGATTATCGAAACACCACCCGCATTGCAATGCGGTCAACTCCATATTCATTGGTATATGGAACGGAAGCAGTCTTTCCCATTGAGTTTCAGTTACCCTCGCTCAAAGTAGCTATTTTTGATCAATCATCTATATATGAACAATCTCAAAAGTGATTGGATGAATCAGAACGGTTAGAGGAGAAAAGATTGTGCACCCTGCACCACTTGGAAGTCTATCAGAATCGAATAGCATGAGATTTCAACAAAAAAAGTTCATCTTCGTTCATTTGTTCAGGGAGAATTGGTATTAGTTCTCAGAACTCCAATGATACCAGGAAAGAAACCTCCCAAGCTTGAGCCAAAATGGGAAGGACCTTATTCAATACATAAGGTCTACTCCAATGGAGCTTATTCTTTAATCTTAATGGATGGAGAACTCGTCAATACTCTAAACAATGCTAGATTTCTGAAGAAGTATTTTGTGTAACACAAATACTATATTTTTCCAGCAAGACGTGAAACTACATCATCCACGGTCCATGCATATGACCTTAAACTATTTGCATCCTTATCGTCCAACATGACGTTAAACTATATCGTCCCTTTTCATCCAACATGAAGTTAAACTGTGACATCCTAGCTACATGATGCTAAACTGTACAGAAGTCCCTTATGTCCAGCAAGACGTTAAACTAAATCATCAGTTGCGGTCCATGCATATGACCTTAAACTATTTTCATTATTTTCGTCCAACATGACGTTAAACTGTGAAAAAAATACCTTTCATCCAACATGACGTTAAACAGTGTCTTCTTTGTCCTTATTTCATGACATTAAACTACACAGTCCCCCTTTCGTCCAACATGACATTAAACTGTATTGTCCCCATCGTCTTAGCTACAGGACGCTAAACTGTACAACACCATTATTGTCTAACATGACGCAAAACTTTGTTCACGTCCAACATGACGTTAAACTGCGTCCCTATATTTGTCCTACATGACGTTAAACTGTACTGCTCATTCGTCCTACATGACGTAAAACTGGAAAAAGTCCCTTAATCCATCCTACATGATGTTAAACTGTATTTTGTCCCCACTACATGACACTAAACTGTGGAGCACCAATATTCCTCACGGCAAGACTTTAAATTGCATAGTCCATTCATACGTCCTACATGAAATTAAACTGTCCATCATTAAGGTTGTTGTTACCTCTTGTTTCTCACACCAAGTATGACTCACATGAGCTTAGAGTAAACTTTAACCATAACACCCTCTCTGGGCCATTAACCATGCATAAGTCACAACACCATTTTTTAGGTC
This sequence comes from Viscum album, assembly GCA_963277665.1. Lineage (NCBI taxonomy): Eukaryota > Viridiplantae > Streptophyta > Magnoliopsida > Santalales > Viscaceae > Viscum > Viscum album. The sequence continues at coordinate 132,726,626 of OY728163.1, forward strand.
GTTGTCCTCAAGAACAACTTGATCACTAATTCATTCTTTAATTGAACTACGCAAACTTTGATCCTTGCCTTCTAGGCTGGGTACATAGGCAACCTCCTAAGGTTCAAGCCCAAAACCAGTCTCTTCACATCGGTTCACCTTCATCTCATACGATGTTGATTCATGAAGCCATCCCCAGAATCAATATCTTTACATTGGTTCACCTTTGTCCTTGCTATATGACATTAAATTGTACATCACTTTTATCCTGTACGACCATAAACTACAACATTATTTGATACCTTCACCTGAGAGGGAATCATTATTTACATTGATTTCCAATCATGTTGTATTCCAAAGACTACGTGCATACATGGCAATGCCTGAACCTTTTATCTTGGATTAAACCATCATTGCACTAAAGTCCCCTTTCACCCTTCACTTGTATGAACCAAATCTGTACATAGGGTATTTCTAGAACTACGTGGGCTTGATTACCATCCTTATGGGATACGTAGGAACGTTCGAGCATCCCTTGAATCCATCCCCAAGTCATTGGGCCTAACCCCAAATTCCATTTTCATTCCCCTGGATGAAAAGTACCCATGAAAACACACATTGTGTATTCATTATTATGGTCCGAGCTCTATGACCCTAAACTAAGATCTCCCATACTTTCATCCCACACGACGTTAAACTGTATTTCAAGAACTACATATGGCTTGATTCTCATCCTTATGGGATACGTAGTGAAGTCCAAAATTTCAATTCAGGACCCAGCCACAACATGATTATGGTTAGAATTGATATATTTACCTCTTTTATGCATTGGAAAATACCCATTTTCATGTTTCATACTCCTAACCTTAAATATTTTCAGATCTCCATAACCCTTTTCTTGACTTCTAGTCACAAAATGTTCAATTTCTGAGAGTTATTTTTCCTTTCTATGTAGTACGTTCCCTTAGGTGGCCTTGCATAAATAGTCTATATAACGGACTTTTTAGCCAAAAGATACAATTAATTGACTATTCAGCCAATGCCCTTAGGCGGCCCTGCATAATTAAACCCCCTAACGGGTTTGTTAAATAATGGTAACTTCATTCTTGGGAAGAAAACCCCTTTTTTCCTTAGTTGTCTTAATGACAATAAGTAGGGATTCGCAAAAAAATAGCCATCCTTAATATATTTGTCTCATACTCTTTATCATGATCTGAAAGTATTCAATTCTATGGTTTATATTTATCTTCCCTACGTTTGGGTTAGACCTTTGTAGGAGTGACATTCATCCAGTTCTTATAAAATCTTGTTCAGAAATATCTTCTCCATATTCAAGTACCTCTCTCCATACAGCAGACTCTATGCTTTGGAAAATTTGAATCTCCATAAACTTCCACTGGATTTTAGCAGTAGAAAAGTAAATTTCTGAGAGTTCTTTTTCCTGACTATGCAGCACATGCCCTTAGGTGGCCTTGCATAAGTAGTCTACATAACGGACCTGTCATCCAAAAGATACCATTATTTGACTATGCATCCAATGCCCTTAGGGGGCCCTGCATAATCCAACCCCCTAACAGGTTTGTTAAATAATGGTAACTTCATTCTTGGGAACTACTTATTTTAATGCCATTTATCCCTTTTTTCATATCATTCCTCAGATTCAAAATTTCTTAAGTCATCATTTACATATTTTCCCCCATACTTGAACATGGTAATATGTTTTCAAATAAATTATCAAGTAATTGAGTCAATTCTAATCCACTCGGTCAAAGCTATTTCGACCTTAAACATTAGCCCTTTTATGTTCGACGTGCATGACTTTAAACTGCCCATAAAAGACAAGGGAACTCTGAATAAAAGTCAAGTCCCAACTCACTAAACATACATTTTGTATGATTTTAAGTAATATTGAGCAATTAAAAGATTCAAGGTTTATAGGGTTATTCATAATAATCCTAGTAAAAATTAAACTATTCTTACTAGGCCCATTGACTTAGGTAAAATTTAAAGTAGGTATCAAAGAATACAAGCACAAATGATGGAAGATAAAAGTATTATTCATTGATGCACAGGAGTTAAAAGGACATCCAAAGAATGGAGTATCTTCTCTTTTCTAAGACTTATAAAAGGTTGTCAACATAAATCTTCATTTGATTAACAGCATCCCTAGCTTCATCGGCAGCCATGTGAAGCTCATGCACTCGACCAGCTTCACTCCTTTCAGCTTGATGGAGTGCTTTCTTAGCATCTGCAATGGCTTTTATACCATTCATTTGAACTCCTTCCAATGAATTGTTAAGCTGGTCAAGTTTTCCAGAAACAGCATCTAACTGTTGCTGAAGGTTCATCTACTGGACGACTTTCTCTTTGATCTTATGCTTCAGTTCCTTCAACTTGGTAGCATGATCAGCCTCAGCTCGAGACACCACAACCTCAAATTCGTTGATGTTGACTGAAAACCTCACCGGGGTCAAATCTTGACGGCACTTTTTCTCCTTCTCCCTTCTTAAGATGACTTTCTTTACCGCGGCATGGATATTTTGATATCCAAAACCTCTAAGTCCTAGCATGACAAACAGGGATGACAGTCACGGTATCTTTGATGACAGCTCTTCTAAAGGTACTTTGGATATGATCTTCCCTATGTTCTTCTATGCCTTGCATCATGAAAATTGGAGTGCCTTTTGTACTTTCGGGTCCGACTCAGCATCACTGTCACAGGGGGGAATATAATCTGGGATTAATGCACTTAGGGAAGTGCCCTGTTCTGCTCCTTCCCCCTGGCCCGTGTTTCTTCACTTTCAATTCCTATTGGGGAAGAGGCTGAGGCTTCACCTTGAGATCTAACCACTGAAATTGATGGCCCTGCATAATCAATTGAAAGCTTTGGTTAGTTTCAAAGGATAAAAAAAGTTAATTGGTTGTCTTTTAAATTAAGTACAGTCGCAAATATTGTTATCTCTTACCCAACGGTAGATCAGTAACTTGAGAATGATCCTCCCCATCTTTCCTAGCTTCAACGGGATTTTCAGGGCAAGTTTAAGGAATATCTATGGGGTTCAGCTCCACTTGAGCTAATGTCTCTACAATAGTAGGGTTTTCTATACCCTCTTCAGGCATTGGTAGTTCAGCATATTTCTCATATAGAACTGCACATTTGAACTGATCATGATCAGACATGTAATAATAAGTTGTTTTTAACAGGACTAAGGATAACACTCATGTCCGTAATCTTATAAATTACATGGTAATTTAACATGATCTAAAAAAACTTGAAAAGATGCGCCAAGTTCCATCATTTCATCCAATGTAATCTTAGAATCCTGGTTAATCTCACCAGTGGGAGCATTTGATGTGTCTTCTTGATGGCCTTCATTCTGTAGCCTCTGATCTTGAATAGCCTCTTCAGATAAAATTGCGGCATCAGTTGTAATGGCTGCGAAGAGCTCTAGAGCAGGGTTTGAACCTAAAGTGTCACAAAATGGAAGTCAGTTGATGTTTCATTCAACATTTTATGAAGCATTTTTAACTTACCAGAAGTAGGTTCTTCTCTCCTTGCAACAGCAACAGGAGGGATACTGTAAACAGACGTTGGATCTTCTCCAGGAGCAGCCAAGTCAGCCTGAACTTGTGATTGTTCACCAGTACCCTCTGTGGTCCTCAAATGAGGGTCAGTTCTCTCCCTCATAGGGGAAATTGAAGAAGCCCCTGCAATCCCAAGAAGTATGAGCAACCTTTTTCATGGGTTAAGACTCATGATTATCCGAAGTACTTACCACTACTGATGAAGCATTTAGTTTTGGACTTATTCCTTCGATGCCTTTGTCTCTTTGGTTTTTTGGGAGTTTCGGAAGTCTCATTTACAGGTACATGAATTGGAGAATGTAAATTCATATCCAACTCCTCATCCATGGCTTGTTTTCCGAGAGATATCTCACTCGGCTCGCGAGGAGATTCAGTAGCAGCCTCGATGGCAGTACCACCAGGGCTATACTGTGGTGAAGGAACCTCAATAGTTTCTTTCTTTGCAAGCTACAGGATGAATAAAATAATTTCCTTGAGTAACAAAGCTTTGACTGAAATCAAATTACAAAGAAAATAAGGAAAGAGACTTACATATTCAGGAGCCACATAATCGTGCCACTCCTCATCTCTGGAAGCACCAATACCCTCAGTGGTGCCACGATCTATTATTTCCTTCACTCGCTTACTGATAGGAATGGAATCATTGGTGGAATATATGAGCATTTCTAGCTCTTTGATGTAATCCCACACTTCATCTGGGTTATTCTCGAAACAGATATCTATAGAAGCCAGAAGATTCCCTATTCCAGGGAGGTGCAGCCCCTCGCATAAATCCATCCAGGTAGTTTTAGAATCGTAGTATAAACTCTACCATATCTGGACAGCCTCTAGTCGTAGATATTCAGTATGTGTACCAGAAGGCTGTGAGGAAGGTCCTACAATCTTTGACTTCAACTTCTTCCCAGCTCCTGAAACTATATATAGAGAATAAGAAAATTAACTTGTTACTCTATAAAGTAATAGTGATTAAAATTTCCCCAATTAAGTAACTCACTAGGAGTTGATGGAGTGGGTCTTTTGATTCTAATGGGAGGATTATATCTGGCATGAGGCCGCTTGGCCACATGTTGTTCCTCATCATCCCCATCTGAGGAATCCAGTGAGTGAGTCCTAGATGAGGAATCCGGTGAATCAGCTCCAGATGGGGAAGCATCACCTTCTTGAGGCAGGTTTTCTTTCTCTACAGTTCTCTTCATTTTCTCCACCTGGTAAACCGGGTGATTTAGCACCACTCTAGGGTATGATGTTATCCAATTTTCAGCATACCATGTGGTCAAGTTATTTTCCGCTTTATCAACTGGTAGATCAAATACTGCCACGGTCTTCTCCCTAAAGGTCAGCAACCATAGTTTCTGGGAAACCATCGGATGTTTCTCTGACCTGACATGCACTGGGGGATATACAGATGTCTACTGCAAACACTTAAATTGGTGTTCAAATCTATATGGAGCATAGGCCTCGCATATAATCTCTTCGTCAATCCTGGTGACCAGCACACCATCTCTGCAGGCCAGCATGTATGCCCTTAATTCCAGGTTAGCTATTCCATCATCAACAAACCGCCTAGTTTGCGGGTTTCTATAAGGAAAGAAATTGAATTCCTTATGCATGCTTAGACTCACCTTTATGTCATAGGAATTGAGAGCTAGCGGAGAAATTCCAGAGAATTCCTGCATTGATGGCCTGAAAGAACTTCTAGTAATATGTACTGCATTTTTTACATTATACGTCCTGAAGTAAGTGGTGATCCATCCCTACAGAACTTGGAATGGTCCCACTATTCTCAAAGTATACTTACCCATGAATACATGGAGTAATATCCTATGAATCATTGTTAAAATGGGGGTAGCCAACCCAACCATTTTCCCCTCAGCCAACTTGGATTTTACAACAAAGGTCCCTGGCCTGACACCTCCCTTAGAGTCCCTGACTAGCAGAAGATAAACACTGAGTCACAAGGCCAAGAATCCCTCCAGACGAGTCTTCTTTGGGATTCTCTGATTTACTTCGTATCCCCACTTATCAAATTCTCCTGCTTCCAAGGTCAGCCAGAATGTGCCTGGAGCACCCCTCTTCTCTGTTTTAGGGCAGGTGGTAGGACGAGTGGGCCCCTTCTCCTTGGGCCCCTTTCCCTTCGATCCCTTCTCCTTCAGCTCCTTATCCTTCTTCTTGGTAAGAAACATATTCATCCACTCCTTTGTATTAATATCCTTTCTATAATGAGTTAATGAGGTCTCTGAACTCTTGAGCTTGTGAAAGATTTTCAATAATTCTCAAGCCAAAGCCGGGGTCTTCTCTGAATCATTCTAAGTCACCTTGGGGGGATGAATTCATCATACATATCACCCAAAATTGGAGCCCCTGAGATCTTATGGACATCCCACAGACTGATGCCTACTTCTCCATGAGTCAGATGGAAAGAATTGGTTTCTGGGCTCCAATGGCTAAGTATCTCTGGTATGAAGTTATCATGCCTGTAAACATATGTTTTCCCAACCCAAACGGCTTCATATATTGCAAATCCTTTCAAGTTCTTGACAAACTCTGCACAGGTTTGCCGCACCCTGTATGCCCACATCCAATTTGGCTTCAAACCTCCTCTAGGATAAAAGTCCCATCTCTTCTTCCAACCATTGGATTGATCAATCTGAGAATTTCGGAAGATTGAAGGATAACAATGTGGTTGCAACTCAAGCTTGTGAGGTTTCAGATCTGGCGTACAAGGGCTACGATGCATCATATGATCCTTCTCCACTGTTCCAAAATTTATAAATACTCCTCCACTGGAAATATTTGCTGAAGCAAAGTTGGTGTAATTCTGAAAGCAAGAATGCGGGAGATAGTTCTTTGCCTCTGGAATGGTGACTTCTCGCAGATGACCATAACCATACAGAGGTATATAAATTCTCTGTGGGAATTCAAGAAGATACTTCTTCAGATACTTTTCCAAATTCGGGAGAGTACTATCACAGATGGTATAATAATCATGGCCAATGATGCTCACCATGTCATCAATTTGCTTGCTAGACAGTTAATCAGCCGTTCCAATTCTCTTGGGGTCCATCGAATATGCAAAAAATTAGAATAAATTAACTCTTAAAAAGGTTTAGTTTTTATAAATTTGGTGAAGAAATTTGAAAAAATGGATAAGGCATTAAGGCGCACAAGTCTAAATTTTGGCGTTCAAGTATGGGTGTGTCGCGCAAGTCTTGGCGCGCAGGTATCACCACGCAAGTCCAAATACCTCTATGACAGCAAAGAAATAGCGGAAAACAAGTAACTTGCATGACGGAAGCAACTTACACAGAGAGAGCTCGAAAGTTTGAAATTCGGTGCTTTGCGCGAGGAATGACCGCGTATATATAGGCCAAGCCACACCCTTGCGCGCCGACGCCTGCGCGGCTCACACTTGTGTGCCGCCCTCTGCGCGCTCAACACTTGCGCGCCGCATGTTCCTTGGTTTTCTTATTTTCCTCCGAGTCCCATCCTCATTTCTTTCATATCCAACTCTAAGGGGGGACTTTTTTTTATGCTCCTTTCCGTCATAGAGTCTAGAGGAATGAAAAGGGAAATACCTTGAACTCAAAGTGATTTATCCTTTGAAGAAACATCAAAATTTGATAAAGGCATGAACAATGGTTCATTTGCGCTTGGGTCGCGCAAGTTCCACCAAGGTCGCGCAAGTATACTTGCACACCGTCCAGTGGTCGCGCAGGTGACTTGCGTGCCCTATCTAAATTTCGCCCAGGGTCTCCACCAGCCTATAAATACTCCCTGTGGGCCCCCCATTTAATGACAAAAAATTCCAGAAACTTAGATTTGATCTCCCGGCACCCTAGTCTCTTCTCAAAGCTTCCTAACACTTCTAAGGTAATTTCTTACCTAGAACAGAAGATCTTAAGAGGGGGGAAGGCCTAAGTGTTGAAAATCATCAACACTTGCGCGCCTAGGTGACCAACCCTTAAAGGAAATGGCCACACTTGTGCGCCGCCTTACCCCTTCAACAGAACTTGCGTGCCACTCTTCTGAAAGCCTCTAAGGATAGTACTAAGGGCTTTTTCCAAACCTCACCCAAGTTTTACCTTAAGGGTTGACCATCTCGCAAGTACCTATGTGTCGCGCAGGTACACCTGCATGACCAAGACTTTTGCGCCCACGCAGGACTTGCGCGCCACCTTCTTGTTGGTGCACTTCCTGCCTATTTCACCTCTCTTATGCCTATCCACCTATCCTCTTCAAGATTAAGCCTTCATAACTCTCTCCAAAGCCATTCATGGCATGATATCCTTGTTGGATTCCTTATCTGAAAGGAATTTTGTGTAACATATCTTAAAAACCTAGTGATTTACATATCTTTATGTCACTAAGGTCAGATATTTCATTCATTCAACCTCATCCTTTAAGATGAGAGAATCCTTAATTTTGGGCATCCTTTTTAGGAGTAAGCCCCAGTCCAAGTTCTCTTAATTTGGGCATACTCCTTAGGAATAAGCCCCAAGTCCCCTAACCCGGGAATCCTCCTTAGGAGTAAGCCCCAGTCATAATTTTCTAAATATGGGAATCCTCCTCAAGAATAAGCCCCAAGTTCCTAAATCTGGGCATCTTCCTCCGGAGTAAGCCCCATGTTCCCAAATATGGGCATCCTCCTCAGGAGTAAGCCCCAACCATAATTCTCTTAACCTAGGCTTCCTTTTCAAGAATAATCCCTAGTCCAATTATACAAATATGGGCATCCTCCTTAGGAGTAATCCCCAGATCTCGAATCCTTTAACATGGTCCTACTTCTTAGGAATAAGCCCCAGTCATAATTTCTCTTAACCAGACTTAATTTACTTTTGATTTGGGATTCCTTCTCAGGAGTAAAACCCAATCATAAGTCCCCTACTAATTTTGGCATTTTCCTCAGGAGTAAGCCCCAAGTTAGAGTATCCAAATCTCTATAAAGTACATATACCTTTATGGACCTTGTTCCTGAGTTTCTTCCCTGAAGTAAATCCTAATCTTCATCTACTTGGGCAGTCATGCATATATAAGCTCCACATCATTTCTTATGATGGCACAATTTTCTGTTTTTACCAATACCTCTTGTTTCTCACATCGAGCATGACTCACGTGAGCTTAGAGTCTAAAAGTAATTATGACATATTTCTTTGAGCCATCAATCGTGCATAAATATCATACTCCCTTACTCGAACTACATGGGTTCTGATTCCTTTTCCAAAACAAAGGATACGTAGGTAGCCCATCTGCGAGTACGATCCCAACTCTGAAATAATCCATGTCCTTCTGAATGACAATAAACTTCAAGTGCCTCACTGAGTGGATTTAAAACTAGTATGGTCATCATAATGACCAAGAGAATTTTATGTATTGAAGGATAATGTTGACTAAGAATCTCTAACAAATACAGATGATTCTCTATCAATGAAGAACCTCAGATACATATAAAATATTCTCTAAATTTTCTACATATCAATCATTGACTGTCAGATCTAAAGGAAAGCTCATTTTATACATGGTAATGTAATAAGGATTCACAAACATAACTTAAATCTATAAAGAGAGTCATGTAGTAGACAATAATTCCCCTAAAAAAGTTGTGATGAGTCTGACCTCCCATCCTCTCAACCAATGAAAATTCTTAAGTCTCATCAGTTCACAACTAATGAGCACCTACATTTAGAAAGTAGGTCCAAACGGATATGGAATCATTGGATGTTTCTGGTTCTACGAACAAACCGGTTAGAAACCGCTTGGAATGTTTGAACTTTAAATCAATGAGATCATCCCCAATTCCAGAGGAAACACTGTAGACGCCGGAAAAATCCGTTGCTCCCAAATGAAGCTCCAGATGAGGAAAGCGAGGTCATATTTGGATTCAGAAGCACGTTTCGGAAGGCCCGAAGGCCTGGCGCGAAATTTCAGAGGCCCGCGCGCAATATTGGGTATGCGCGCGCAATCCTTCCGGGATTCGCGCGATGGGGCGAGTCGGCGCGGAATTTTCCGCGCCCGATGTCCCTGCGTGACCCTATTGCGCGTCGGGCCCCTATTTCGTGCCCGAGCCAAATTGCGCGCCCGCGAACCGAATTGCGCGCCCGGGGTTGCCTATAAATACAAGGAGACCCCCAACGTTTTGAAGGTTGCGAGAATTCGAAGGGTCGCTCGTGCACGCAATTCCACCCCCTCCGCGCGCAATGCCGATCTTCAGGTAACCTCCTTTATTTCGCGCAAGCAAGCCTCGGGGTTCGCCTTCACGCGCAAACCCTTTGGATTCTTTCCGTTGACCAATTACTCACCCGAAGGCCTTCGCGCGCAAAAGCATCCTCTTGCGCGCAATTGCCACCCGGGTGCGCGCAATCCAGCCCGATTGCGCGCACCCCCCTTATTAAGTGGCCATTCGTTAAAGAATGGGCCGTTGCCCCCGTGCGCTATCAGAGGCCCGGTGCGCGCAATCTTTGTCTTCCGCGTGCAAAGCGCTGGCCCAATTGCGCGCCAGCCCGCCCAATTGTGCGCCGACCCGCGGTATTGCGCGCCAAGCTCCTCTTTTGCGCGCAAACCGCCGGGGTCGCCCCCTTTGACCCCCTGAGGGTACCCGCCTGCGTGGCGCCCGATGATCTTTATCCCGGGTGCCCGCACCGTGCGTTGTCTTCCCGTGCGGCCCTCCAGGCTCGCGCGAAGTGACACGGATCCATCGGTGGCAACTACTCGTCCTGCATGACGTTAAACTGCATACGTACGCGCAGCAGGATGTTAAACTGCCAGGCATCCATCGTCCCGCATGACGTTAAACTGCATACGTCTGCGCAGCAGGACGTTAAAATTCCAGGCATCCATCGTCCCGCATGACGTTAAACTGCATACGTCTGCGCAGCAGGACGTTAAACTGCCAGGCATCCATCGTCCTGCAGGACGCTAAACTGCACCACGTCCGCGCAGCAGGACGTTAAACTGCCAGGCATCCATCGTCCTGCAGGACGCTAAACTGCACCACGTCCGCGCTGCAAGACGTTAAACTGCCAAGCATCTTCGTCCTCAACACACGATGTTAAACTGTACTTCGTCCGGCAAGACGTTAAACCGTCCGCTTCGTCCTCAACACACGACGTTAAACTGTACTTCGTCCGGAAAGACGTTAAACCGTCCGCATCACCCGATCCCGTGCCTCGCACGCAGGGTCCCCCCCGGTTTGGATGTGGCCCCCACCCGCTCGTCTCTGCAGGGATGTCGGGATTGCCCCTCTTTAGGGACGATTTATTGGAGTGGCCTTTGCCCACGGGGGTAGGGTATTACAAACCCCTAGTTTCTTGTGGGGGACTGCACATGTGTATCTCCATTGTGCTTCCCCACTGCCGAAGCCAGTAGAGGGCGTGACAGGGATCGAGGTCTATCACCTTCGGCCCAAGTCCCTCTTCAACTGAGCTTTTCCGCACTCAGGTTGCCTCAGTGCGTAAGTCCTGACAGAATGAACTACGTGGACTTTGATCCCTATCTCCTAAATAGGGTACGTAGGAAGCCTCCCTGAGGTTCAAGCCCACCACCTGGTCGTCCCGGTCATATTCACGTTGGTTCATCCATCAGTGGACCCCTCCCGGGTTCACATTCGCGTCGATTCACCTATGAATCCGCCCTTGTGGGGGACTGCACATGTGTATCTCCATCTTGCTTCCCCGCTGCCGAAGCCAGTAGAGGGTGCGACAGGGATCGAGGTCTCTCACCTTCGGCCCAAGTCCCTCTCCAACTGAGCTTTGCCGCATACGGGCCTCCTTAGAGTGTATGCCCCAAACACCAGCGTCCAACATGACGTGAAACTGTGATCCACCCGGCCGTTCCATCCCCCTCTGTGCGAGGTGGTTCGGTTCAATCCTCCGCCCGGCAGCCTCAACCTCCTCGTGAGTCGGCTTGCCATTGTCCAGCATGACGTTAAACTGTATGTCCGAACTACGCTGACTTTGATCCGCGCTAACGCGCGGTACGTAGGAAGCCTCTAAGGGGTCCAAGCTCTTCACTCCATCATCCATCCTGATCCTTACCCGGGCCGCCACATCCCGGTGGGGTCATGCCATTTCATTCCACTCCACTTCACTCGGGAAGCCGCCCATGTGCTGGCCCCAGCGTCGGAGGTTCCCCTCCAGGGGTTCTGTCATCTGGTCCACTCCTCGTGTTGATCAGTCTGATGCCGTCCCCGCTGGACGTTAAACTCGCGGCATACCCCGTATTAAACATGGGAAACTGAGGAAAACCTCAGGTAACGCAGTTCCCCCGCACCCAGCGCGGGATGCCTCAGGCCATCACGCCTTCGAGAAGCCCTATTAGGGACAGAAGGCAGACATGCAGAGCCGCAGTGTTAAGACACGCCCCCAACACCCAGAGCTACCCGGTCTCCTCACCGCAGGTTGCTGCCCCGACCAGACTCCTTGGAGCATCTGGGCGGAAGCAGCGTAATTAGCCGATGTCCATGAAGATATGGCACCGGGAATGAGATTCACGAACATTCTTAAATCTATGAGGGAGACCCAGATTAGGCGACGAGTTCCGAGGAGACGTCCACGGAAGGAGGAGCCGACATCCCATCATCCCAGTTTCGATCAAGGAGTAGACGTCCCTGAATAAGGGACGGATGCCGCCTGCCTTTGGAAAGCGGGACTGCGGGACCACAAGCCGCGCTCCCATCCCCTTGGGTCGATGGGCGCACGCGCGAACACGTCCTGGCGGAACAGTGTCGGAACAGAAACCCGACGCACATCCGCACCGAAACAGAAAATGGTGAACCCGACGTGAATCTCTTCTCCTCAATACGAAGACCGATAGCTTTCATAGGTGTTGGAAGACTAGCATGTTGCCCGACCAAGCATTCAACATCGGGTCACGGAACCCGCCAGGGGCTGGGGAAAGGAAATCGGGCACTCCGTATCACGACGTCGATGGCATGGGTTCCCCCCACGGAAGGCGGCGTGGCACTAATGATCGGTTTTCGATTTCTTTTCCTGTCAGTATTAATGGGTTCTTCTCCCTGTCTTCAGGAATCAGGTCACCCAATCCAGTGCCTGATCGCCGCCCGCCCACTGGCGCAAGGGTAGGGGAAACACCAACGCGTCTACTCCGCGCGGTCCCGCCCGTTCCACAGTCGTCCCAGCAGCCGCAACTGCGGGGAAACCACGCCCTCACTCCCCCTCGGAGGTCATCCAGAGAAGGGTGATCAACAACTTGGTGCGGAGATATGAGGAAGAGGGAGTCATCCCCACCAGGGACATGGCTCGCCTAGACCTCGAGGAAGCTGCACCTCGCCACCAACGCCGCCCCCGAGGGCCGCGCAGGGAGGCACCGCTGCCTACCTCGACGTCCAACCGCTTCAGGAGTTTATCCCCGGAACGCTCCGACAGCTCCCTCCCCTATGCGGATGAGGTGGGGGATGTTCGGGACCACCCTATCTGAGATTCGCTCTAGGGATCCGTGATAAGGGCTCCTTCCAGGCCACGTCGACACCGCCGCAAGGCTTCTCAAGTCGAAGAACGGGCTCTCCACCTGCTTGCGCCGCTAATCCCGACTCGTCTGTCCCGACGCCAACTTCGGGCACGAGCGGAAGAGGATGCCCACCTTGGGTCCCTAGCAACAGCGGTCACGTTGGTCCAAGCCACTGCTGGCTCCAGTCACCAGGCCCCTGCGCATCCTGAGCAGGGGCACTTCTATGCCCGACCTGGATCGAGGCCCCGACCGCCCCAAAGGCAGGTTGGGTTGACTCTCCCGATTGCTGGTACAGGCAATAGCCACCGCGGACCACCTCGCGGTAGCGCTATTCACCCGCAGGGTCTACTCCGTGTGGCCGATCCAAGAGGCATGGGTGATCCCACCTTCCGATCCCGGCCCGGAGGCCTGCCCGGAAGCATCTCTCCCCGCGTCCCCTTTGATATCTGTCTCGGTGCTCATCGCACCTTGGTTTCCAGTCCTCTTGGCCCCAGCACCGGTGCGGCCAGAGGACGCCAGGACAGAGATCAGCCATGCCCCGAAGAACCACCCAGGGGCAGGAAGGCGAGGCGTCGACGTAGAGGGAGGAATGTTAGGGAATTCCGGACAAAGATCCGACCGGTTCGTTTCTCTGATACAGAGGCGGAGTATGATTCGGCGACAGAGCCCTCCCCCCGATCCTGCCAGTCAGGGGCAGGGGTAGGAATGTGGCACGTCAGCCTCGTACTCCCCGAGAGAGAGATCGATATGATCCCCGCTTCTCTCCGAAGGTATATCCGGAGTAGCGAGGGCCTGGTAGACCCCCAAGGATCAAGCTTGCGGTTGGTACCGGCCCCTCTGGAAGCGCCTTCTGCCTCGATCGGAGAAGCCAGAGACCTTTTCTGGGGACCGACGGTCGAGCCACGATCTAGTGCACCCTCGGCGAGCACCGATGCTACGGCAGGATGTTCGCTCGCCGGCCCGTCCTATCGTGATGTGGTAGCTGGGGCACCGCAACCCTCAGAGGGTGGCCCGGGATATGGAGGCCAATCGGCCTGCTCGCCGTATTCACCACCGGCCAGCCCGCCGGCCCGGCGGCCCGCCTCGGCACCACTACCGGTTCCCCGTCCATTCCCAGTCACTGAAGGGGACCAAGAAGACCTGGGTCTCGAGTTTGAGTCGTGGAGCTTATGGACCGTCCTTGCAGAGGGCCACTTCCCTGAGAAGTTTTGGCCAGTCGCAGGACCGGACTTTGATGCACCAGAATCGCTCACCCCAGATGAGTTCGAATGCTTCCGTCGAACTCTCCGGGAGACTCACTCCCGTTTTCACCGCCTACAAATGCTATATCCCGGGAGTCAAGCACACCTGGGGGATATTGGTGAGCAGTGCCGTCAGATCGACCTGGCCACGCTCCCCGCGGTTCGGCACCCCGGGTCATTTGGGCACCATGAGGCCCTCCAACAACGATGCGTTGAGTGTTTTCAAGTACTCCGCAAGGTTATCGAGGAAGCCAACCCCCACGTGTATATCCGTGGATGGGGGCAGTACGCTGCCCTACGCTTCAGTGCGATTCACCGACAGCCCGATTCGCTGGGTGGCCCTGAGGGTACATCCCCAGGGACGGAAACGGTCAATATGGCTGACCTGTCGGGAGAGGGGGACGACTTGGAACTTCTCGACGGGGGATCTCCCCCCGAAGACAAGTCGTTGTTGGATCCATCGGTGAGAGTTACTCATCACCAGAGGAACCTCCTGGGTCTCCCCACACCCACTGAAGCACTGACGTTGAGCTGAAACGTCAGCAAAGGTAAAGAGCACGACGGGGCTATAAAGCCCGCCGACCCATCTGCCTCCATGCAGAGGGCAGAGGGGGATCCAGAAAAGGCCACGCTACGTCAACAGATCGTCAAGCAGAAGAAGCTAGTTGACCAGCTCCTCGCCGAGCACGCTGCAGAGCGGCGGCCTGACTACGGTGATCCTAGGCCAGGACAGCAGGGATAGGAACAACCGCTACTCGACGAGACTCTCCCGGGCAACCGTGATTATGCCGTGTTTGCCGACAGGGGAGAGGCCATTGCCTATGGAAAGAGGGAGCGGTATGTTTCACCACACCCTCCCGAGCGGCGTGACTACCTGAGAGACCCCGCTCGGATTCCTCCCGCTGCCCCAAGGGCCGCTCCGCCCGCCATCCCACGAGCTGCCGAGTTCGACGACCCGGTCGACGACCCGATTGAAGAGTCATGCAATGCGATCGTGGTTAGAGATCCTCGTCAGAACTGGAACCCATGTCTGGACGATCCGATGGAGGCACTCATTGCCCGCTTGGAAGCCTTGGAGACTCGGCAAGTGGCAATACCACTGGACGGCAAGCCATACCCAGCATGGGTGGATGACATGCCGGCACCTCCGGGATTCGGGAACCCCACTTTCGCCCCCTTCAACGGGACTGGAGATCCGCCACAGCATTTGGCCCATTTCAACTCGAGGTCCGGGCCTATGTTGGGAACTCCGGCGCAGCAGGAGGCCGCTAAGCTTCGCTGCTTTGTCCAGACACTGGAAGGGCCAGCATTTGTCTGGTACAGCCAGCTCCCCGTCAGGTCGATAACTAGCTGGGAGGACCTTCGTAGACAGTTCCTCTACCAGTTCAGTTCCACGACCCGAAAGACGAGTATCGCAGACCTCTTCAAGTGCAAGCAAAGGCCTGATGAGCGAGTCGCGGATTTCGTCGCCCGATGGAAGGGTCTCACGTATTCCCTTGACATGCCATTGACTCAGGAGCAGTTGCTGAAAATGTGCGTCGGGAACGTCAAGACCGATCTGGTCCCTTCCTTGATCACTCAGAATTACCCCGGAGGGTTCAGGGACTTCTCATACAAATCTCAACGTCTTGAGGAATCCCTGCAACAGGTCAGTCAGGCACACCCACTGCCTCCTATGATCCCTGCAAGGAGAGTCAGTAGGGCTGAGCCCACTGTTGTTGCCCAGATAGAGGCCCCCAGGCAGTTGGAGCTGTTGCCGGTGAGGCCAGCTCCACAGCCTCACAGGAATCCGCCTCCACGGGCTCAGTTCCTGGCCCAGCAGCGGCAGCCCCAGAACCGGTCGGCCCCTCCGCGTAATGTACCGCCACAACCCAGGCGAGATAATCAGGGTCCACCTCCTCGGCAGGCCCCTCCAGCCCCTCGTCAAGACCACGCTCCCAGGGCCCCGCGATACCTGACTTACTCGTTTCACGAGGATCAGGTCCCCGGTTATTTCCGGAGCGCCCTGGAGCAGAGGATTGTGCGACTGCCTGAGTGTTGGAGGCCAGAGGAGGCACATCTCACGGATAACCCCCGCTACTGCCCTTACCATCGGGCCCTGGGGCACACCATCCGGCGGTGCTACGTGTTTAAGGACTGGCTCCAAGACCAGATTAACAACAATGTAATCAGGTTGGGCCCAGCTCCAGCACAAGTGGCGGGTGTGTTCGTGGGATCAGATGACGATAGTGGCGACGAGGACGAATGGCAGATGGTCTCCGACCGCGGATCCCAGAAGTATAATAACTGGATGGCCTGCAAGACGATCATTCGCGCCCATGGAATCATCCGTGCGCGCTTGAATCAGCCTGAGCCCCCAGAATCTGCGGGTGCTGCTCCGGAATCATCGTCCCAGCCTGCCTCTTCCGAGAAGAGCAAACGGCGGCGGTGCAAGAAGGAAGAACGCGCCCCGCCAGTTCCGCCACCATCCCGCACTCTCGGCGATTTCATGCCCCCGGAGATGGGGGTCCCTCCTCGGATCCGCCCGGTGATGAATGATTCGTCCGATGACAGTGTTGGGTACGCTTCGGTTAATACCGTCGAGCTGGTAAATCCCTTTTCGGTTCCCGACGTTGAAGAACACCAGGTGGACCTCCCTAGTGTCCCCGGTCGTCGCCACCGTCGGAGGAACCGCAACAACAGGAGTCGCTGGGGCACGGCAGTTGGTACCTCCAGCCAGGCCGTGCACACCACTGAGACTAGGCAGCGGGCACAAAACCGAGCTCAGCGCGTGCAGCCCCCCCATCCGGGGATGACGGATTCGCCTCCGCCACCGTTCGTGGTGTGGGACCAGGCAGAACCGCCTCAGCCGCGTCGCGACCAGCTCCGTCCTGCCACGAGTCCATCCCGGCCTCCTGGCCCTAGTACGGTGACTACTTCCCGGGCTTCAACCAGTGAACAGCGAGATGCGCCAAGCACCAGTCGGCCACCGGTCCAACCGGCAAGGCCCGTCATGCCTCCAACCGTAGAGCAACCTCCTGCAACCAGGGGCTCGCGCTTGGCAAGAAAGTATGATGTCCTGAAGCACTTGGCCGACATCCCAGCAAGGCTCTCCATCCTTGAGGTGCTGCGCCTGTCACCTGAGATGCGCGAGGCGCTCGCTGAAGCCCTGAAGAGCCCCCTCCAGTTTGAGACGGAGGTTGCGGCTGCAGAGGCCTTTCACGCCGAAGCGATTGAGGACGCCGAATGTCAGGCAGTTATCTCATTCTCTGGTAAGGTTGAAGACCCTCCTATACAGGGGCACATTCGTCCGCTGTATGTTACTGGCCAGTTCAATGGCCTTGAAGTCCGGCGCTGTCTTGTCGACACGGGGTCTGGGATTAACCTGATTCCAACTCGGACGCTCCGGAGATTGGGGTTGTTTGAGGATGACTTGATTCCCTTTGACCTCAGGATCCAGGGGTACGACCGCACTGAGCAAACTCCGGTCGGCAAGATACGTTTGAAGACCCAGTTCAGTGACCTGGTTTCTAACACCGAATTCATGGTAGTCTCTCAGGACACTGCGTATAACGCATTGATGGGCAGGCCATGGCTCCACCTTCATGCGGCGGTTCCCTCGTCATACCACCAATGCCTTAAATACTCCCTTAATGGTCGAGTAGGCGTGCTTTAGGGAGATGCCTCTCCTTTTGCCTCATGTGAAGCCCGCTATCTGGACGCGGACTATTACAAGAGCAAGGATAAGCAGATCCTGACGGGTGAGGTTGAACCTGTCGCTGTTGCAAGTGATCCCTGGGCAAGTTTGGATGACGCTTACGTCCTCCCGATCCATCGGTTGGACGTAGCCATGGTCTCGACGGCCTGTGAGTCTCCTGATGAGATGACCACGACCGCCCATGCCAGCACCAGTGGCCCAGCAGGATCTGGTAGCCCCAATGTAGTTTCCAACGCAGTCTCTCCCGTGGACAATCCCTCCCCGAGTGGAGAGGATGTGGAAGATGCACCCCCAGCCTTTGAGGAGGGCGTCTCTGCCACGGTCGATGAGTTAGTACAGGTGAACCTGGGAACCGAGGCAGATCCAAGACCCACGTTGGTCAGTGCCGCCATGCCCTCTGAGGAGCGGCAGCAGTACATGGACTTCCTCAGACATCACTGTGATGTGTTCTCTTGGGGCTATGACGAGATGCCGGGGCTAGATCCTCAGGTAGCCGTCCACCGCCTTGGTCTCCCGGCGAACCATCGCGGGTTCAAGCAGCCTCCCAGGAAGATGCACCCATTCCATGGTGCCATGGTTGAGGCCGAAGTCGACAAGCTTATCAAAGCCAACTTCATGAGGGAAGTTCAGTACCCCAGATGGCTGGCCAACATTATGCCGGTCAGGAAGAAGAACGGGAAGATCAGAGTCTGTATCGACTTCCGCGATCTCAACCGCCATTGTCCGAAGGATGATTTTCCCCTTCCGGTGACAGAGCTGTTGATTGACGCCACGACAGGGTTCCAAGCCCTCTCCTTCATGGATGGATACTCCGGATACAACCAAATCTGGATGGACCCTGAGGATAAGAAGTTCACTGCCTTCAGGGCCCCCCAAGGTATCTTTTGTTACCAGGTCATGCCCTTCGGCCTGAAGAATTCAGGTGCCACCTATCAACGGGCGATGCACCGCATATTCAAGCCAATCCTCGGCACACTGGTGGAATGCTACGTCGACGACTTGGTGGTCAAATCGCGCCAGCGTCAGGACCATCTCAAAGATCTTGAGAAAGTGTTCGGCTTCCTCCGGTCTCGCTGCCTGAAGATGAACCCGTTGAAGTGTGCCTTCGGGGTCACCTCCGGGAAGTTTCTTGGCTTTGTGGTAAGATACCGAGGTATTGAGATCGACCCAGAGAAGATCAGGGCGATTAGCCAGATGCCTCCCCCAGGTAACATCCGGGAACTGCAAGGGTTCCAAGGACACTTATCCTATATACGCCGATTCATCGCGAATCTGGCCGGCAAGTGTAAGCCCTTTTCTCGGCTCATGAAGAAAGGCACCACCTATGTATGGGATAAGGAGTGTCAGACCGCTTTCGAGGAAATCAAGCAGTACTTGCTTCAACCTCCGGTTCTGATGCCGCCTGTATCCGGGAAGCCGCTGGTCCTTTATGTGACCGCCCTGGAACGGTCCCTTGGTGCCCTTCTCACCCAGAAGAACAACGAGGGAACAGAGAATAGCCTCTATTACCTCAGTCGCATGCTCCTCGATGCGGAAATTAGGTATTCCCCCATCGAGAAGAGCTGCCTGGTGCTCGTATTTTCCGTACAGAAATTACGGCACTACTTGCAGCACCACGAGGTACAGTTGGTTTCTCGGGTAGACCCGTTGAAATATATCCTGAGCCGGCCTATGTTGACCAGACGTCTAGCGCGGTGGGCTGTGATTCTATAGAAGTTCGACATCAGGTATGTGTCTCAGAAGGCTATCAAAGGGAAAGCATTGGCGGACTTTCTGGCTGCTCACCCAACCTCCACGGATCAGCCGCTGGATCTAGGCTTTCCTGATGAGGCCGTTCTCTCAGTCGATCGTGCCGATCCATGCTGGCAGATGCACTTTGACGGTGCCTCCCGGAGCCCCACCGGTATAAGACTCGATAATCCTAAGCTCAACAAAGTGGGTTTGGGTATCGTCTTCATTACCCCGGAGCAAGTCGTGCTGCCATACTCTTTCCTGTTGTCAGAGGGATGTACCAACAATGAGGCGGAATACCATGCCCTCATCACTGGCCTCGAGTTAGCTCTCGAGATCGACGTTCCCCATCTGTGTGTGAAAGGGGACTCCGAGCTGGTTGTTAAGCAGATCAATGGCGACTATGTCGTCAGGAAGCCAGAACTTGTGCCATTGCTGGAGTGCACCCTCCTCCTGATGGCCCAGTTCCCTTCTCGGCCAGAAATTGTCCATATTCCCCGGTCGCAGAACGGTCGAGCAGATGCTTTGGCCAGCCTTGCTGCGTCACTCACGGAGCCTGAACAGGACAACCTGATCATCCGCGTGACACACCGCAGGCTCATCGCTCCCGTTATCCCGGAGGGAGATCGCATCCCGTCGGTTAGTAATCTCACCACGGTTGCCCCTGTGCCTGGAGCCCCGAGCACCACAGATATTCCAGTCGAACCATCCCCTGATTGGAGGACGCCTTTGGTTGAGTACCTCCAACATGGCACTCTCCCGTCGGATCGGGCCGAGCGCGAGCGGGTTCGACGCCGCGCATCGCAGTTTGTCCTCCAGAGCAGTCCCGGCCTAGAGCAGATCCTCTATAGACGCGGATTTGATGGTGTTCTCCTCAGTTGCCTTCAAGGAGTTGAGATCCCATGAGTCATGCAAGAGGTTCATGCTGGTTCATGTGGTGCCCACCAGACTGGGCCGAAGCTGTCCCACCAGATTCGGAGGTTGGGATACTTCTGGCCATCCATGATCCATGACTGCATCGAGTATTCCAGGAAGTGCCATGCGTGCCAGGTTCATGCGAACTTTGTGCATCGTCCGCCGGAGCCTCTCCATACCATCAGGTATTCTTGGCCCTTTGCAGTCTGGGGGCTGGACGTTGTGGGACCTTACCTGCCGGCGACGGCTCGCCAGTGCCGGTTCATTCTGACCGCCACGGACTTCTTCTCCAAATGGGCAGAGGCGATTCCGCTCAGGGAGGTCAAGTCCTGTTCTATCGCTGACTTCGTGACCTCCAACATCATTTATCGATTTGGAGTGCCTCACGCTATCCTCACGGATAACGGAGCCAATTTCCGAGCAGCCGAGTTGAAGAAGTTGTACGCCAAGTACAACATTCGCTCGAACCATACATCTCGCTATCATGCGCAGGCGAATGGACAGATTGAGGCATTTAACAAGACCCTCTCTAACATTCTGCAAAAGATGGTTGGTCAGAACAAGAAGAGTTGGCCGGACAAGCTCCCCAACGCCCTCTGGGCTTATCGGACGACGACTCGCAATTCCACCCAGATGACCCCTTATTCCCTGGTGTATGGAGCTGAGGCCGTCCTGCCCATCGAGATCCAGTTACCGTCCTTGCGCACTGCGGTCTACGACCAGCAAGCGCCGGACAGAGCTGTTGAAACCCGTCTAGTCGAGTTAGAAGCACTGGATGAGAATAGGATTCGCGCTTTGCACAAATTGGAGAGGCATCAAAGCAGAATGGCTCGAGCTTTCAATAAGAAGGTTCGCCTCCGCTCCTTCCTGCGGGGTGACCTAGTACTGGCCCTAAGAGCACCAATGATCCCCGGCAGGAAGCCGCCCAAGTTGGAGCCCAAGTGGGAGAGACCTTTTGTCATCCACAAGGTCTATCCCAATGGCGCGTACTCCCTAGCGACTATGGATGGTGAGCGTGTCACTCCTCCCACCAACGCTAGGTTCCTCAAGCAGTACTTTGCCTGAGTGTACCCGTCCTGCATGACGCTAAACTGCACCACGTCCGAGCTACAAGACGTTAAACTATTCAGCATTCATCCTGCATGACGTTAAACTGCACTTCGTCCCACACGACGTTAAACTGCATTCGTCCACACTGCAGGACGTTAAATTGCATGCTCCATCGTCCCGCATGACGTTAAACTGCACTTCGTCCCGCACTACGTTAAACTGCACTTCGTCCTGCATGACATTAAACTGCACTTCGTCCCGCATGACGTTAAACTGCCTCTCAAGAACTACGTACGGCTTGATTCTCATCCTTATGGGATACGTAGGACCGCCTGGACACTTGTGTTCCAGGTCCAGCCCCGTCTCTTGGTTGATCACGGGGATCTGCCGTCCCTTGGTTGCTCTCAAGGTGAGTCCTCCTACCCTTTCCGGTGATCTGTTAGCATGTTTTGGGGTACTTCGGTCTATGACCTGTAGTGTCGGATTCAATCCCGACAAGTCCTATGTTACTTGTCGGTCCTAGATCTTCCTCTTGTTCGGGCCTTCCTGGGCAGCAAATCGATATGAATCATGCGCTTGAGCGGTTGATGCTCGTTTGTTTGCCTCATCCTAGGCTGACGCGATTGGATGTTGTGTTGCGAATATGGTCAGCGACATCCTTGATCGCCATGTCAACTCTTTCAGGATCTGAACATTGGTTGCACAATCCTTTTCACACTCCGCCTCAGTGCGTTGTAGTGGAAACTCGACACTCTCTCTTCATACTGACCCTCAGTACACCCCTACACGTTAGGCAGGCCAACCAGGGTAATGGTGCCATTCGAGGCTCCCACGATATGAGCACCAATGATATGCTAATGTCCTCCCTAAGGGCCATGTGTAGCTAGACCCTCGTCCCCATGAGGATGAAGGAGTCGCCCGAACAATCGCATTCTGGGCCCAGCATAGCTGGAGGCTAGCATCTCTGCCCCTCGGTTGATAGACATATGCAGGCCCCTATCCCAGGATCCTTCTCCTGGAATTGTGCGTGACCGCAGGGCTGGGATGTGTCCCCACCTCCACTGGGTCCGCCGTATCGCAATAAGCGGATTCCTCCATGGTCCGAACCACACGACCTTAAACTGTGTTGCTTGGTCTACACAGTAAACTGTGATCGTCTTGGCCGCCCGACGAGAAACGGCACTGCATCGTGATGTTCTCCTCAGGGGACACTCACGTTGGGCGCTGGTTAATAACCACGCCATTTATCAATGCCTTTCATGGCTTGATTATTGTGGAGACGCCAGGGATTTCTTAATCACAGGCATGTCGCTGCACAAAGAAAAACCATCCACCTTTAAGGACAAACAAGAAATATCAAATACCGCTTCTTTTGGGTGCGAGGGCCAGACCCGCACCCCTCTCTGCGCTGGTGCCCGATTGTGTTGCGCCGCGCTTCAAGAACTACGTGTGGCTTGATTCCCATCCTTATGGGATACGTAGGAATGCCCGGATGTTTGAAACTTCGGGTCCAGCCCCCCACCTCTTAAAGATTCCCCCTTCTCTTGGGAATCCTCTGCCTTCGGGTCACCCTCAAGGCGTGTCCCTTGACCCCTTGCAGTGGTCCACCGGTGTCAAGAGCACTCTGGTCTATTGCCAGGAGGGTCAGGTTCAGCTTGGTCAGGTTCCTTCCACCTTTCAGGCTTCATGCTCCCCTTCATTCGGACCCATCACCTACGCCCTGGGTGGAACCCCCGTGAGCGGTCTGGATACAATGCCTCAGTGCTCTCCCACCGATCCGGGCTGGTACCCCCAAGGGCCTTGGGCAGCAAATCGATATGAATCCTGCACTTGAGCGGTTGATGCTCGTTTGCTGCCTCATTCCATCAACGGTCAGTGCGATATTGATGCTGCTTTTCCGCCACGGTCGGCAGTACTCCCATATCGTTATGCCGGTGCCCCCAGTCCTTGAGTGAATGGACGCATGATTCACATTACGTTTTCCACCCCCCATTCTGACCAGGAAAAATCTCGGCACTCTTGACACTATCCCTCAGTGCATCTTCGCATATCCAGAGGATAGGACCACGATGTGGCGTACTTTGAGGTTCTTATGGTCTGAACTCTAAGACCTTAAACTAAGATCTGCCCCTATGGTCCGAGCTCTACGACTTTAAACTAAGATCTCCCTAATCAGGGTTCTACGTCCCGCATGACGTTAAAATTGCACTCTCAAAACTACGTGTGGCTTGATCTCTAGCCTGATGGAGTACGTAGGAACGCCCGGGCATCTCGACTCGGGTCCAGCCTCAGGGATCGCTAAGTCCCGCCCCTCCTCGTCGCCGGCTGTCTGGCCTGACTTCTGGTAGAGTGGTGCGGTTGTGATTTTCTCCCTGATTCAGCTCGGGATTCCACATTGCAATGATGGGAAGTGACAGTTTCCTCGTCAAAGAGGTTCTGTCTGAGAATTGGGGTGATTCACGGCCAGATTAGTGCATCTGCCTAATACGCTTTCCCCACGGTGGCGCAATTTTGGGAGCGTTAGATTCTGTCCGAACAAATCATCACTTCGCCCCATGCTTCACATGCTCTTTTGATCCGGATTTCCACCCTTGCATCTGAAGGAACCCCCAAAGCGGTATTGATGATGAAATGTGATCCGCCTCCTACAATATGAATGATGACCTTCGGTCCGTCTATTGCAGTAGTATGGTCGATTGATCCATTGTCCGCTTGCCGTCTTGGGCATTTCCTGGAAGACTGACCGTCGTGGATTTCTGAATTCGGGACACGCGATTCACCCTTTCTCATTTCCCTATGTTCGGATAAAATCTCAACGCCCCTAGCATTGTCCCGCTCGTGTGTCGGAACAAGTTGGGGGGATGGTACATTGATTAGGTCTGAGGTCTCCTGTCCTAGGAATGACCTCCCTCTTTTCCTTAGAAATCCGAGCCCAATTGTGGATGCCTGAAGCTTGGTTAACGCTCCCTCAAGACAATGGATTGTGGTTGAGCACGTTAAGCCAAAAGATGCAGATAAATATGTTGATTCATAAAAATGGATCGAAGTATTGAGTAGCGGAAGCAAAATGTTCTGGGAATGGCAAAAACAAATCCCCTAGGGATTAGTGTGCTGAATGGATCTTTCCAACGCCACTACCCTTTGGCTGGCGGCCTCCAGAGCTGCTTCTCGCTCTCTGCATGCCCTCTCTTCGTCGGCGGTCGCAGCGCACAGTTCGTCGATCCTGGATTATGCACGCTCCCGCTCGACTTGAAGTGTGACCATCTGGTGGCCCGCCTCCGTCAGCTGTACCTGGGCGTCATCCAGATGGGCCGTCAATTGCTCCACAAGCTCAGTGCATGCTGTGACGAAGGCCTCCTTCTCTGCCGCCTGCTCTTCGAGGCGCCGGACTTCCTGCTCCGCCGTGAGAAGCGCCCGCGTGTTCTCCGACATGTCCCGACGTTGTACGACGTCAGCACGCCGGCGGCTCTCACGCATCTTTTCGGCCATGAAATCACGAACCGTCAGATAGAGGCATCGAGCATCAGCTCCCCCGGCACACAGGAAGCGCAGCCAGGTTTGAAGCGATCCCATGCGCCCCAGCCACTCCGATGAGGGTTGCTTGAGGAAGCGCTGGATGCACTTCCACCCCCTGCGGCGCGTTATCCGGCTCTCCTCGACCGCCTCCGCGTCCGAGTCATCCATATCCTCGGGGTCGGCAGACCGGTAGGTAGGGAAGGCAGCCAGCAGGTCTGCTGCAGGGTCCGCCCCTGGGATGTCCTCACAGGGGATAGGTTCCCCAGCATCTGGGCGACCTTCTTCTCTCTCCCCAGCGGCGTCGGCACCCTCGTCAGCCCCCTACCTCTCTCCGATGGCAGCACCGCCGGCGTCCGCTTCCCCCTGATCAGCAGTTGGTGGGGCTGGCTCGGTGTGAGAAGTCTGTTCTGGAGAAGGCGGCATGTCTGCCACTGGTCCACTCGTGGATGGCCTGGGTTCGACAGCCCGACGAGCCTCCAGTATTAAGATCACTGCGCAAGGCATGCCGTGGTTAGTCATGGATCGTCAACGGCAAGCACCAACAGTAAAGTAAGAAGACTTACGGGAATCCAGAGCGTCATCTTCCACTGTCCCGGCCGCCGCAGGAGCAATTGCAGCAGGGGACCCCTCAGTGCTTGTCAATTCAATGATGGGTGTCTGGCCCCCGCCCTGTCCTGCTAGCGCCTCTCCTACTCCTACTGAGGATGCCTGACCAACATATGTGCACTCCTGAGGAAGGTGAAGAAATGGGTTAGAAGCTGCATAAGAGAATGGATGAAGCAGGTTGAGTAGGGATAGAAACGGACCTCGAGGAGCTCGGTGATATCGATATTGTCAGAGCCGGCCACCTCGCCGCTCCCCCGCGAGCTCCCCGGATGGGAACTTCCCTCAGAGCCTTCATCCTCCCCCGTCTCCTCCTCTTCCTCGGAGTCATCGTTACTATCATCTTCCTCCGGCGGCATCTGTTCTGAAGCAGGCTCTAGACCGAGCATCACCTTCACCAGAAGGGACGGATCCGCACGCTGACCACGTTGGCGCACGTACTCGTCCATGGCCGTCAGATACGCATACCGCCGGTGGAAGTTCACCCTGTCGGCGACCTGAAGGCGCCCGACCTCTGGCATATGGATCCCTTCTCTGGTTATCTTCTGCCAGATGATTTCGGTCCCCAGCGACTGTCGCAGGGTCATCCAGGCCGACCACAGCGCTGGGAAGACTGCATCGTGGGAGGGTTCGAGCAGATGCCTTATCTGCTTCCCGGGCCGCTCCCCGACCACCGCATGTGCCCCCTCTCTGGGCGCTAAAGTCGTGGCGGCAGCCTGCGATGTGCCCGCCGCCGAAGTCCCTGCCCGCGCCGGCTCCGCTGCTTGGCGCGCCTTCGTTCTCCCCCACGTAACGGCGCCTAGCCTCCTTCCTTGACGCCCGGTCTCCGCACGGGTGACCTCGAGCCGCCGAACTGGCTTCCGTAGAAGCCCCTCGGGGTACGCGATGGCCCAGTGTTCAGCGTACTCGGTTGCCAAGCCTGCGTCGACCCCGGTAGGAGGGAGAGTGATGACATCGCCAGAGCCGAAAGCGGCGAACATTAGCCACATCTGGCGAAGGATGCAAGGGTTTGTCTCCTCCCGGACAACATCGAATACCCTCTTCGGCATCCGTTGAAGGCACCCGAACTGCCTGGCAAACCGGGTTGGCACGTAGGGCTCGCAGATCACCTTCTCGTCGATCCGAGCCACGAGCACCCCGCCCCGCATGCTCAGGAAGTATTCATGCTGCTCCAGCAGACCCTGCCCATTGTCGATCATCTGGACAATGGGAGTGGGGAACGGGCTGAAGTTGAAATTGGCGTGATTGCCAATCTGAATCCTCACGCCCTCCTCATTAAGGGTCATCGGAGCGACCCCCGCGATGTTCAGCAGGGAGGGTCGCAGGTCGTCGCCCGGAGGAATGACGGCGTTTGGAAACATGTACCCACCGAGGTGAGCAGCCACCCAGCCGTGGAAGAATTGAAAGGGCCCACAGACCCTTCGTGGCGACCCCCCTCGCGAGATACGTCCTAGGATGGCATACAGCTTAGCCAGCACCGGGACCCCGAGGATGTATCTTTTGTTGGCGGCCATGGTGCCCGCCATCACCAGTGTCACCGGGCGGACGCCCATCCTCGCGTCCCGCACTGGCAGGAGCCACCCACTCAGAAAGGCGGCCAGGAACGCCGCGTACCAGACATTTGGGTCCCGGGCCTCGATGACGCGGTACCCCCATGAGCGGTAGTCTCCCGTCTCCAGGACCCGCCAGTACGACCCGTTCCGGATCCTCTGAGCCGCGGTCGGGCACCGCTTCCCCCTGCCTGGCATCTTGACCACTGGGTCATACTCCAAGAACTGGCTGAACCACTCCTTGTAGGCTATGTCCTTGCGGAATTTCTTGACCCCGAGCCGCTACGTAGCCAGGTCCAGTAGATGCCATGTCAGGATGGGAGTTCGTGACCTGTCGCCCCAGGTGTTCCTCGGAGGCAGGAACTCATCGTATTAGTAACCCTCCAACGGGATACCTCCAATGCAGTGGATGTCCCAGAGACCAATGCTGACCTCCCCATGATGAAGATGGAAGATGTTGGTATCCGAGGACCAGCGGGTGAACAGCTCCGGTCCGAGCTCGGACTGCTAGTAGAAGTGGAACTGCGACATCCACACCGTCTCAAAAAGGCCGATGTACCGCAGTTCCTCCGCGAAGTGATCGCAGGTGTGGCGTACCCAGAACGCCCAGGCCCACTCACTGGTGAAATTTCCCCCAGACTGCAAGTCCCAGTCCTTCAGCCAGCCCTTGGTGTCGTCGGTGACACTCTGGCGATACGTTCTCGAGTAGAGGGCTGGAGAGTTCTCCGCAGTAGGCTCACTCCCGATAATGGTTCGCGTCCTCGGGTTCAGGACATAGACATCTAAGTGCCTGGTCTCCCTGGCAGGATGCCCGTTGTTGGTGATGTTATAGCGGGGAAGCTCGTCCTCCCGAGTCACCCAGGTCCGTGGCGCATCAACCTCGAACCCTGGCACCGGAACCTCATCCAGGATGCCGTAGTTCCAGAGTGGCAGGTTGTCCGACAGCGGATACGTCTTCTGGGCCGGCGTCAGCAAATCGAACAAGGATTGATTGTTGGAAACAATCTCCTTGGCTCCGTAGACCTCCTCGTTCGCCGCCATCTCATCTCTGCGAATGGCGGCATTCCCCTCATTCACTTGATTCGCGGCCATATCAGAAGCTCCGGGGGTCGTGTGGGTTAAGGGATGAGGTGTGCGGAAACGGAGGAGGCTGGTAGAGAAATTTGGGAGTTGGCGCGCAATCCTAGTGGACTGCGCGCAATTGGGAAGTCTGTCGCGTAAAACCCCGGGTATTCGCGCAAAACAAAGCCGAAATCCGGATGCGTTTGCGCACCGAACGAGCGAATTTCGCGCCGTCAATGGCAATTTCGCGCACGAGAGCTTGGAAGCTTATCGCGCGGAAAGCCTGTGTATGGCACGCGGAACCCAGGTCCCCTATTTATAGGTGAGGCCGGGTGTCCGCGCCGCGCGGAAAGCGCTTTGCGCGACCACGGCAGCGAATTTCGCGCCCGACGCCCTTTTTGCACGCCAAAGCCCCGCGCCACCCAGGACTTCGGCATTCCGGCGTCTCCCTCGGAACCCAATCGTTGCGACCTCTCGCCGATCAGATTCCGAGGGGGGGCTTTTGTAGACGCCGGAAAAATCCGTTGCTCCCAAAGGAAGCTCCGGATGAGGAAAGCGAGGTCATATTTGGAGTCAGAAGCACGTTTCGGAAGGCCCGAAGGCCTGGCGCGAAATTTCGGAGGCCCGCGCGCAATATTGGGTATGCGCGCGCAATCCTTCCGGGATTCGCGCGATGGGGCGAGTCGACGCGGAATTTTCCGCGCCCGACGTCCCTGCGCGACCCTATTGCGCGTCGGGCCCCTATTTCGCGCCCGATCCAAATTGCGCGCCCGCGAACCGAATTGCGCGCCCGGGGTTGCCTA
Organism: Viscum album; assembly: GCA_963277665.1. Lineage (NCBI taxonomy): Eukaryota > Viridiplantae > Streptophyta > Magnoliopsida > Santalales > Viscaceae > Viscum > Viscum album. Next base: position 132,755,820 of record OY728163.1, read on the forward strand.
TAAATACAAGGCGACCCCCAACGTTTTGAAGGTTGCGAGAATTCGAAGGGTCGCTCGTGCGCGCAATTCCACCCCCTCCGCGCGCAATGCCGATCTTCAGGTAACCTCCTTTATTTCGCGCAAGCAAGCCTCGGGGTTCACCTTCGCGCGCAAACCCTTTGGCTTCTTTCCGTTGACCAATTCCTCACCCGAAGGCCTTCGCGCGCAAAAGCAGCCTCTTGCGCGCAATTGCCCCCGGGTGCGCGCAATCCAGCCCGATTGCGCGCACCCCCCTTATTAAGTGGCCATTCGTTAAAGAATGGGCCGTTGCCCCCGCGCGCTATCAGAGGCCTGGTGCGCGCAATCTTTGTCTTCCGCGCGCAAAGCGCTGGCCCAATTGCGCGCCAGCCCGCCCAATTGCGCGCCGACCCGCGGTATTGCGTGCCAAGCTCCTCTTTTGTGCGCAAACCGCCGGGGTCGCCCCCTTTGACCCCCTAAGGGTACCCGCCTGCGTGGCGCCCGATGATCTTCATCCCGGGTGCCCGCACCGTGCGTTGTCTTCCCGTGCGGCCCTCCAGGCTCGCGCGAAGTGACACGGACCCATCGGCGGAAACTACTCGTCCCGCATGACGTTAAACTGCATACGTCCGCGCAGCAGGACGTTAAACTGCCAGGCATCCATCGTCCCGCATGACGTTAAACTGCATACGTCCGCGCAGCAGGACGTTAAACTGTCAGGCATCCATCGTCCCGCATGACGTTAAATTGCATACGTCCGCACAGCAGGACGTTAAACTGCCAGGCATCCATCGTCCCGCATGACGTTAAACTGCATACGTCCGTGCAGCAGGACGTTAAACTGCCAGGCATCCATCATCCTGCAGGATGCTAAACTGCACCACGTCCGCGCAGCAGGACGTTAAACTGCCAGGCATCCATCGTCCTGCAGGACGCTAAACTGCACCACGTCCGCGCTGCAAGACGTTAAACTGCCAAGCATCTTCGTCCTCAACACACGACGTTAAACTGTACTTCGTCCGGCAAGACGTTAAACCATCCGCTTCATCCTCAACACACGACGTTAAACTGTATTTCGTCCGGCAAGACGTTAAACCATCCTCATCACCCGATCTCGTGCCTCGCACACAGGGTCCCCCCCGGTTTGGATGTGGCCCCCACCCGCTCGTCTCTGCAGGGATGTCGGGATTTCCCCTCTTTAGGGATGATTTATTGGAGTGGCCTTCTCCCACAGGGGTAGGGTATTACAAACCCCTAGTTTCTTGTGAGGGACTACACATGTGTATCTCCATTGTGCTTCCCCACTGCCGAAGCCAGTAGAGGGCGTGACAGGGATCGAGGTCTCTCACCTTCGGCCCAAGTCCCTCTTCAACTGAGCTTTGCCGCACTCAGGTTGCCTTAGTGCGTAAGTCCTGACAGAATGAACTACGTGGACTTTGATCCCTGTCTCCTAAACAGGGTACGTAGGAAGCCTCCCTGATTTTCAAGCCCACCACCTGGTCGTCCCGGTCGTATTCAGGTCGGTTCGTCCATCAGTGGACCCCTCCCGGGTTCACATTCGCGTCGATTCACCTATGAATCCGCCCTTGTGGGGGACTTCACATGTGTATCTCCATCGTGCTTCCCCGCTGACGAAGCCAGTAGAGGGCGCGACAGGGATCGAGGTCTCTCACCTTCGGCCCAAGTCCCTCTCCAACTGAGCTTTGCCACATACGGGCCTCCTTAGAGTGTAATCCCCAAACACCAGCGTCCAGCATGACGTGAAACTGTGATCCACCCAGTCGTTCCATCCCCCTCTGTGCGAGGTGGTTCGGTTCAATCCTCCGCCCGGCAACCTCGACCTCCTCGTGAGTCGGCTTGCCATCGTCCAGCATGACGTTAAACTGTATATCCGAACTACGCTGACTTTGATCCGCGCTAACGCGCGGTACGTAGGAAGCCTCTAAGGGGTCCAAGCTCTTCACTCCATCATCCATCCTGATCCTTACCCGGGCCGCCACATCCCGGTGGGGTCATGCCATTTCATTCCACTCCACTTCACTCGGGAAGCCGCCCATGTGCTGGCCCCAACGTCGGAGGTTCCCCGCCAGGGGTTCTGTCATCTGGTCCACTCCTCGTGTTGATCAGTCTGATGCCGTCCCCGCTGGACGTTAAACTCGTGGCATACCCCATGTTAAACATGGGAAGCTGAGGAAAACCTCAGGTAACGCAGTTCCCCCGCACCCAGCGCGGGATGCCTCAGGCCATCACGCCTTCGAGAAGCCCTATTAGGGACGGAAGGCAGACATGCAGAGCCGCAGTGTTAAGACACGCCCCCAACACCCAGAGCTACCCGGTCTCCTCACCGCAGGTTGCTGCCCCGACCAGACTCCTTGGAGCGTCTGGGCGGAAGCAGCGTAATTAACCGGTGTCCATGAAGATATGGCGCTGGGAACGAGATTCATGAACATTCTTAAATCTATGAGGGAGACCCGGATTAGGCGACGAGTTCCGAGGAGACGTCCACGGAAGGAGGAGCCGACATCCCATCATCCCGGTTTCGATCAAGGAGCAGACGTCCCTGAATAAGGGACGGATGCTGCCCGCCTTTGAAAAGCGGGACTGCGGGACCACAATCCGCGCTCCCATCCCCTCGGGTCGACGGGCGCACGCGCGAACGCGTCCTGGCGGAACAGTGTCGGAACAGAAACCCGACGCACATCCGCACCGAAACAAACACTATCATAAGTAATTTAATCATAGGAAATGAAAGTTCATATAGATAATTTTGATAGGATATATTTTGTATTCTGTAGAATACAAATGGAATATTATATTATTCAAAAGGACCTGGATGTTCCATTGGCTAGAGTCAAACTAGAAAAGACATAGAAAGTGGAATATGATTGGATAGAAAATAATTCACTTGGTTTGATGAGGATGACACTAACTCATAATGTAGCCTTCCACATTCGAGATGTGAAGACTGCAATGGATCTAATGAAATATATGGTGTAAATATATGAAAATCCAACATTACTAAATAAGGTTTTCATGTTGTAGAAGTATTTCAGCATGATATTTTTAGAATTATGACTAGTGGAATGACATTTGAATGACTTAATCATGATTTTAAGACAACTTTAAATAGTGAAAGTTAGGTTTTCAAAAGATGTGTGGCCACTTCTACTATTGTCATCGCTTATAGAAAATTGGGGGATGATGGTAAAAATGATGAGAGCTTCTTTAGGGGAGTGTTTCACTCGGATTTCGGGAATGACCTCCTGGACAGGAGATTCAAATGTTCCGATCGGTTTCTAGCGGGTTTGTTCGTAGAACCGGAAACATCCAACGATTCCACATCTGTTTGGACCTACTTTCCAAAGGTAGGCACTCATTAGCTTGTGAACTGATGAGGCTTAGGAATTTGCATTGGTCGAGAGGATGGGAGGTCGGACTCATCACACCTTTTTGAGGGGAATTATTGTGTACTCCGGGACTCTCTTTATAGATTTAAGTTATGTTCGTGAATCCTTATTATATTACCAAGTATAAAATGAGCTTTCCTTTAGTTTTAAAAATCAATGATTAAATATGCAAGAAATTTAGAGAATCTTTTATATGTATTCGAGGTTCTTCATCAATAGAGAATCATCTATATCTGTTTAGAGATTCTTGGTTAATGGTATCCTTCAAAACATTTATATAAAATTCTCTTGGTCATTATGATGACCAGGATGGTTTTAAAGCCACTCAGTGGGGCACTTGAAGTTTATCGTCATTCAGAAGGACAGGGATTATTTCAAAGTTGGGATCGAACCCATAAATGGGCTACCTACGTATCCTTTGTTTTGGAAAAGGAATCAGAACCCACGTAGTTCGAATAATGGAGTATGATGTTTATGATTGATGGCTCAAAGAAGAATTTCATAATTACTTTTACACTCTAAGATCACGTGAGTCATGCTCGGTGTGAGAAACAAGAGGGATTGGTAAAAATTAGACAATTGTCCCATGAAAGATGCAATCATAAGAAATTGTTTGGGGCTTATGTATGTATGACTGCCCAGATAGATGAAGGTTTAGGATTTACTTTTTAGGGAGAAAATCCAGGAACAGGGTCCATAAAGGTATATGTGCTTTATGGAGATTTGAATACTCTAACTTGGGACTTATTCCTGAAAAGGAAACCCAAATTAGGAGAGGATTGATAATTGGGTTTTACTCCTGAGAAGGAACCCCATATCAAACGTAATTTAGGACTGGTTAAGAGAAATTAAGGGACTTGGGGATTACTCCTGAAAAGGAAGCCCATAATTATGACTGGGACTTACTCCTAAAAAAAGAGGCCCAGGTTAGGGGACTTGGGGCTTACTCCTGAAAAGGAAGCCCAAGATTATGACTGGGACTTGCTCCTAAAAAAGGGGGCCCAGGTTAGGAGACTTGGGGCTTACTCCTAAAAAGGAAGCCCAAGATTATAACTGAGTCTTATTCCTGAAAAGGAGACCCAAGTTAGGGATTAAGGTCTGGGGCTTACTCCTAAAAAGGATTCCCATATTTGAGATTGGGGCTTACTCCTGAGGAGGATGCCCAAGTTAAAGGAATTAAGGTTTGGGGCTTACTCCTGAGGAGGATGCCCAAGTTTGGGAACTTTAAGAATTTGGGGCTTACTCCTGAGGAAGATGCCCAGATTAAAGGACTTATAACTGGGGATTATTCCTGAAAAGGAGACCCAGGTTAAGGATTCTCTCATCTTAAAGAATGAGGTTGAATGAACGAACTCTCAATCTTTGGTGATATAAAGATGTATAAATCACTAGGTTTTGAGAGATATTCCACCGAATTCCTTTCAGATAAGGAATTCAAATCAAGAAATCATGCCATAAATGGATTTGAAGAGTGTCTTGAAGACTGAATCTTGAAAAGGAAAGGTGTAATGGCTTAAGAGGGGTAAAATGGGCAAGATGGGCACCCAAAAAGGTAGGGGCGCGCAAGTCTTGAAAGGCGCGCAAGTCTTTCGTGGGCGCGCAAGTATTGGTCGCGCAAGTATACTTGCGCGACATGAGGGGAACTTGAGAGATTTTCAACCATCATTAGAATAATTGAGCGACTCTTTATTAATCACTTTAGAATCCCATTGAGGTTTTTCCAGAAAAGGGACGCGCAAATTCCATCGAAGGAATAAGGCGGCGCGCAAGTGTGACCAGTTCCCTTAAGGGCTGGCCATTCAGGCGCGCAAGTGTTGATGAGTTTCAACGCTTAGGCCTTCCTCCCTCTCTTTAGATCTTCCGTTCTAGGTAAGAAATTACCTTAGAAGTGTTCTGGAAGCTTTGAGAAGAGACTTGGGCGTCGGGAGCTTCAATCCGAGTTTCTGAAAAAAATATCCTCTCGAATGGGGGGGCCACAGGGTCTATTTATAGGAAAAAGAAGACCCTGGGCGGTTACCGAGCGGTTATCACTTAGGTCACGCAAGTCACTTGCACGACCATAAGGCGTCGTTCAAGTAGACTTGCACGACCACTAGGCAGCGCGCAAGTACTTGCACGACCACTAGGCGGCGCGCAAGTGTACTTGCGCGACCATGAGGGAACTTGCGCGACCTATGGGAAATGTTCTCCTTGTTCATCCCTTTGTCGATTTTTGATGTTTCTTCAAAGGAAGAATCACTTTGGACTAAGGTATTTCCTTTTTTTCAGTCCTTAGACTCTGTGACGGAAAGGAGCGTCAACAAAAGTCCCCCCTCAGAGTTGGATCCGGAGAGAAAAGAGGATTTGACTCTGAGGTGAAAAGAAAAATAATAAATCTGGCAGTTTAAAGTCATGCATGTTGGACATAAAGGGGCTAATGTTTAAGGTCGAAATAGCTTTGACTGAAATGTACTAGAATTGACACAATTCCTTGAAAGTTCATCTGAAAACATACTACCATACTCAAGTATGAGGGAAAATATGTAAACTATGGCTTAAGAATATTTGAATCTGAGGAATGATATGAAAAAGAGCTAAAAGGCATTAGAAGAAGTAGTTTCTAAGAATGAAGTTACTATTATTTAACAAAACCCATTAGGGGGTTGAAATATGCAGGGCCACCTAAGGGCATTGGCTGCATGGTTAAATAAATAGCATCTTTCGGCTGACAAGTCTGTTATGTGGACTGTTTATGCAAGGCCACTTATGGGCACATGCTGCATAGTCAGGCAAAAGAACTCCCAGAAATTTAATTTCCTAGTGCTAAAATCCAGTGAAAGTTTATGGAGATTCAAATTTTCTAAAGTATAGAGTTTTTTGTATGGAAAGAGGTACTTGAATATGGAGAAGATATTTCCGAACAAGAGTATCGAAGAACTGGATGAATATCACTCCTACGAAGGTCTGACCCAAATGTAGGGAAGAAGAATAAACCATAGACTTGAATACTTTCAGATCATGAAAAGGGATATGGGAAAAATATGTTAAGGATGTCTATTTTTTGCGGATCCCTACATATTGTCATTTAAGACAAATAAGGACAAAAGAGGAATTCTTCCCAAGAATGAAGTTACCATCATTTAACAAAACCCGTTAGGGGGTTGAAATATGCAGGGCCACCTAAGGGCATTGGCTGCATGGTCAAATAAATAGCATCTTTCGGCTGACAAGTCTGTTATGTGGACTGTTTATGCAAGGCCACCTATGGGCACGTGCTGCATAGTCAGGCAAAATAATTCTCAGAAGTTTGACATTTTTGTGATTAGAATTCATGAAAAGGGTTATGAAGATCTGAAAATATTTAAGGTTAGGATTATAACACATAAAGATGGGTATTGTCCAATGTATATAGAGATACATAGGTCAATGATAACCATAATCATGTTGTGGCTGGGTCCTGAATTGAAACTTGGACTTCACTACGTATCTCATAAGAATGAGAATCAAGCCATATGTAGTTCTTGAAATGCAGTTTAACGTCGTGCAGGACGAAAGTATGATAAATCTTAGTTTAGGGTCATAGAATTCGGACCATAATAATGAATACACAGTGTGTGTTTTCATGAGGACTTTTCAGCTAAGGGACTGAAAGTGAAATTTGGGGTTAGGCCCAAAAGACTTGGGACTGGATTCGAGGGACACTCGAATGTTCCTATGTATCCCATAAGGATGGGAATCAAGTCCACGTAGTTCTTGAAATGCAGTTTAACGTCATGCAGGACGAAAGTATGAGAAATCTTAGTTTAGGGTCATAGAATTCGGACCATAATAATGAATACACAGTGTGTGTTTTCATGAGGATTTTTCAGCCAAGGGACTGAAAGTGAAATTTGGGGTTAGGCCCAAAAGACTTGGGACTGGATTCGAGGGATACTCGAACGTTCCTACGTATCCCATAAGGATGGGAATCAAGCCCACGTAGTTCTAGAACTACCCTTTGTACAAATTTGGTTTGTACACGTGAAGGGTGAAAGGGGACTTTAGTGCAATGATGGTTTAACCTGAGATAAAAAATTTAGGCATTACCATGTATGCACGTAGTCTTTTTGATATGAAACATGATTGAAAAATCAATGTCAATAATAGTTCTCTCTCAAGTGAGGAGATCAAAGAATATTGTAGTTTATTGTCGTACTGGACAAAAGTGTTTTATAGTTTAACGTCGTATAACAAGGACGAAAGTGAATCAATGTAAAAAATATTGATTCTAGGGGCGGTTCCACAGATCAACATCATATGAGATGGTGGTGAACCGATGTGAAGAGATTGTTTTTGGGCTTGAACCCTAGGAGGTTGCCTACATACCCAACCTAGAGGGAAAGGATCAAATTCCGTGTAGTTCAATTAAAGAATGAATTAATGATCAAGTTTTTCTTGGGGACAATGATCTAATAAAAAATGTTGTTGGGACTTACACATGGTTAGGGGACCAAAGAGAGTGTTATGGTTGAGGTTTGCTCTAAGCTCACGTGATTCATACTCGGTGTGAGAAACAAGAGGTAACAACAACCTTAACGATGCACAGTTTAATGTCATGTAGGACATATCAAGTGACTATGCAGTTTAAAGTCTTGCAGTTAGGACTATTGGTGCTGCACAGTTTAGCATCATGTAGTTAGGACGATGGGGATAAAATAGTTTAACGTCATATTGAATGAAAGGGGGACTGTGCAGTTTAATGTCATGCAGTAAGGACAAAATAACACACCATTTATGTCATGATGGACGAAAGTGTGAATAGTTTAAGGTCATATGCATGGACCGTGGATGGTTATATAGTTTAACGTCTTTCCGGACGTGAGGGACTTTTATACAGTTTAGCGTCATGTAGTTAGGACGTCACAGTTTAATGTCTTTCTGGACATAAGGGATTTGATAATAGTTTATGGTCATATACATGGACCAGGGATGATGCAATTTAAGGTCATGCTAGATGGTTTAGGGAACTTTTTCACAGTTTAATGTCGTGTGGGATGAAGTTCTTTTCTACAGTTTAACGTCATGTTGGAAGAAAGTTTATACAGTTTATCGTCATGTTGGACGATAGAACATTGTTGTACAGTTTAAAGTCATGTAGCTAGGACTAAGGTGAACCAATATGAGGATATCAGTTCTGGGGACTTTTTACATTTTATCGTCATGCTGGACGCTGGAAGTGCCACACAGTTTAATGTCATGTTTCTAGGACACAATATAGTTTAATGTCATCTCGGACAAAATATAGTTTAATGTCGTCTCAGACAAAATATAGTTTAATGTCATCTCGGACAAATAATGAACTTATGTACAGTTTAATGTCATGTAGATAGGACATAATATAGTTTAGTGTCATGTAGGACATAATATGAACCAATGTGACTGTTTTGGCTCTGGAAACAATATTTTGTGTTTATACAAAATACTTCTTCAGAAATCTGGCATTAGTTGGAGTCGTGATGTGTTCTCCATCCATTGAGATTAGAGAATACGCTCCATTGGAGTAGACCTTATGTATTGAATAAGGTCCTTCCCATTTTGGTTCAAGCTTGGGAGGCTTCTTTTCTTGTATCATTGGTGCTCTGAGAACCAATACCGATTCTCCCTGAATGAATGAACGAAGATGAACTTTTTTGTTAAAAGCTCGTGCTATTCGATTCTGATAGATTTCCAAGTGGTGCAAAGTGCACAATCTTTTCTCATTTAACTGTTCCAATTCATTCAACCACTTTTGGGATTGCTCATCTTTAGATAACTGATCACAAATGGCTATTCTGAGTGAGGGAAATTGAACTTCAATTGTCAAGACTGCTTCTGTTCCATATACCAATGAATATGGAGTTGACCGCATTGCATTGCGAGTGGTAGTCCGATAAGCCCATAAAGCATGAAAGAGTTTATCAGGCCATGACCTCTTATCTTTATCCACCATCTTTTGCAGTATATTTGAAAGAGTCTTGTTGAAGGCTTATATCTGTCCATTAGCCGCCGCATGATATGGAGATGAATGGTTGGACTTAATGTTGTATTCTTGATACAATTTCTTTACCTAAGAAGAACAGAAGTTGGTGTCGTTGTCCGTCAATATGGTATGAGGGACACCAAATCTAGTAATGATGTTAGACTTGATGAAGCTAACAATGCATTTAGAACTGACTTCTTTGATAGGTACTTCTTCTGCCCATTTGGAAAAGAAATCAGTAGCAGTAAGAATGTACTTAAACTGCTTGGTCGTAGCTGAAGGGTAAGGTCCCACCACATCCATTCCCCATGTGGAAAATGGCCATGAGTATTTAGCTGTATGAAGCAACTCTGGAGGTTGATGAATGAAGTTGGCATATACTTGGCATGAATGACACTTCTTTGTGAAATTAACACAATCTTGTATCATTGAAGGCCAAAAGTATCCAAGCCTTCGAATTTGATCAGACAGTCTATGTCCAGACTGGTGGGCACCATAGACTCCTGCATGCACTTCTTTTATGACAGCCATTGTCTCTTCACCATCAATACATCTGAAGAGAATTCCATCAAAACCACGCTTATAGAGAACTTTCTCAAGGTGATCTAGACTATCATAAAGAGTAAAGTTGACCACTCGTCGCCGGATTTGTTCTTTCTCGGCTCTATCAAGTGGAAGTGTTCCATTTTGAAGGTACTCCCTGATAGGTGTCATCCATCCTGTATTATGACCATACGGTTCAGGAATGGGACTAATTTCATTAATTTCCTCTGTTCTGACTTCAACATAAGGTGAAATTGCACGACGGTGGGCAATACAGATGGTTGTCTCGTCCCGATTTAGATCTGCTAAAGTTGTGGCTATATTAGCCAGTGCATCAGCTTGAGAATTTTGTGATCTTGGGACATAAGAAAATTTCGGTTCTGAAGGGAATTCCGACATTAACTCTCTGAAGTAATCATACAAAGGGATTAATTCTTCTTTTCGGATGGCATAATCCCCATTGACTTGTTTGATTACCAGGTCTGAATCACCTTTCACCTTTAAGTGATTCACTTGTGCTTGAAGCGCTAACTCCAAGCCTGTAATGAGAGCTTGGTATTCAGCTTCGTTATTGGTACCACCTTCCCACAACAAAAAGGAATAAGGTAACACTGCCTTATCTGGAGAAATGAGCACAATTCCTAAACCAACTTTGTTGAATTTAGGATTTTCCATTTTCTTCCCTATTGGACTTCTAGAAGCACCATCAAAATACATTTCCCATGTTTGAGGACTCTCTTGAATAGAGAAAACTTCCTCATCAGGGAGTTCGATATCTGAATACGTGTCTTCCACTGAAGGATGTTCAGCCAGGAAATCAGCCAGAGCTTGGCCCTTAATTGCCTTTTGAGACACATACTGAATGTCGAACTACTGTAGAATAACCGCCCACCTTGCCAGACGTCCTGTAAGCATTGGACGACTAAGGATGAATTTGAGCGGATTATTACGAGATACCAATTGGACCTCGTGATGTTGCAGGTAGTGTCTCAGTTTCTGAACTTCAAATATTAATGCTAGGCAGCACTTTTCAATACTTGAATATCGGGTTTCCGCTTCAAGCATAGTTATACTGAGATAGTAGAGACTATTTTCATTCCCAGCATCATTCTTTTGAGCGAGAAAGGCACCCAATGATCGCTCTAAAGCTGTCACATAGAGGATAAGCAGTCTACCCTCAACAGGTGGCATGAGTACTGGTGGACTCAAGAGGTATTTCTTAAGAACATCAAATGCTTCTTGACATTCTTCAGTCCACTGGTAAGTGACTCCTTTCTTCAATAATTTGGTAAAGGGTAAACTTTTGACTGCCAAATTGGCGATGAAACGCCAAATATAGGCTAAGTGTCCTTGAAGTCCTCTTAATTCTTTCAAATTCTGAGGAGGTGACATACCAAGGATTGATTTGATCTTCTCAGGATCGACTTCAATACCACGATGGCGTACAACAAAGCTGAGGAATTTTCCTGAGGTTACCCCAAAAGTACATTTTAAGGGGTTCATCTTCAAATTATGTTGTTGAAGCTTGTGGAATATGACTTCCAAATCAGCCAAGTGATTAGAACATTGTTTGGATTTAACCACCAAATCATCTACATAGCATTCAACAAACTTCCCTAAAAGAGGTTTGAAGATACGATGCATGGCGCATTGATATGTTGCACCTGCATTCTTTAAACCAAAGGGCATCACCCGGTAACAAAACACACCTTGAGGAGCTCTGAAGGCTGTATATTCCTCATCTTCTGGGGCCATTCGGATCTGATTATATCCGGAATATCCATCCATGAAAGAAAGTACTTCATAGCCAGCCGTCGCATCAATTAATAGTTCTGTAATCGGAACTGGGAAATCATCTTTAGGACAATACCGATTAAGATCTCTGAAATCGATGCAAACTCTAATTTGCCCGTTCTTCTTCTTCACAGGGACAATATTAGCCAACCACTTGGGATATTGAACTTCTCTAACGAAGTTAGATTTGATAAGCTTATCCACTTCAGCCTCAATTTTGGAAGTATAGGTTGGGTGTGTTCTTCTCGCAGCTTGCTTGAATCCTCGATGTTCTTTTGGCAAACCCAAATGATGGGTGGAAACATCAGGATCAAGGCCAAGCATCTCTGTATAATTCCAAGAAAAAATATCTTTATTTTTCTTTAGAAAAGAAATATACATCTCTTGCTCTTCAAGGGTCATGGCCGCACTAATTAAAGTGGGGCGTGGATCTTTCTCTGTACCCAGATTTACTTCTCTGAGTTCATCCACAGTGGTAGAGATACCCTCTTCAAATGCTGGAGGAGCATCTCTAAGATCTTCCTCTTCCTCTTCATTATGTGTTATTTCTTCCGTTTCTACTTGCAAAGTAGATGAAAAAACGAAATTCTCATGATCATAAGAGATGTCAAAATTTTCACATTTTGAAGAAGAAGCTTCCATTTCCGAACCTATTGATGATAAAGGGTCTTCTTTGGGAAATAAAGAGGAGATGATGGATTGATAATCGACATCATTATTCACCTCTGATGTTGATATAACTTCTTCTAGCCTAATTAGAGAAGTATAGACTTGTTGGACTTCAGCAGACGAAATGAAAACGTCACCACTTATGCTTTCATCACTGCTTGGTAAGTTACCAATTTCTCCCATGTTGTCTGGCTCGATTGTCGTAATTGACATTATGGATCTTTCCATAAGAGTATTTTGATTTGGGCCTATTTTGTCAATTTGACTGATAGGTAACACATAATCTTTACTCACACGTGAAAATGGATTTATTGGAATTTTCTCCAAACCATATGGAGCATTAACTTTGGTAATTTCCTTCATTGTAGATTTTTCTCTTCCCTTCATGTGATAAAATTCCGCCTCAATGTATTGAGACTCACATGTTTTGAACGGGGCCTTATCACCATACAATGTTCCAACTTGACCATCGAAACAGTATTTGAGACATTGATGGTATGATGACGGAATAGCTGCATGTTGATGTAGCCAGGGTCTTCCAAGAAAGATATTGAAAGCTGAGTCTTGATCAACAATCATGAAATCCAAATTGGATACAAGATCTCCAAACTGAGTTCTGAGTGTAACTTTTCCCAGTGGTTCTTGTTCATTTTTATCATATCCTTGTAACATCATGGTAGAAGGAGATAAATCAAATTCCATGAGGCCCAATCGACGAAGTGTACGAATGGGCATGAGGTTGACTCCTGAACCATTGTCAATGAAAGCTCTTCGAATATCTACACCATTGAATTTTCCAGATAAGTACAAAGGTTTTATGTGCCCATGAACAAAATCATCTTCATCTTTATCAGTAAAAGATATCACTGCATGGAATTCTGCAGGATTATTCTCTATGTGATAGATTTCAGCTGCAGCAATTTCAGCTTCAAACTCCTGAGGACTTGACAAAGCTTCGATGAGTGCTTCCCGAAGATCTTTTGACAGATTCAAGGCATCCAAAATTGATAAATTGGCTGGTACTTGGGCCAAGTGTTTCAATATATCATACTTTTGATCTAGAGGTCTGCGTTTCCCAATAGGAATATGCGGTTTAGCAGGTACCTTGGAAGCAGATGCTTTGGAAGCTGATGCATCTTGTATTGAAGTTGGCAACATCCTTGGTTTTGGAAGATTAGACTGATTAGATCCATTTACTTGCTGAGATAAAGAAGATGGAACCTTTAATCGGTCTTCCAAAATAACTGTGCCAAAACTGAGTTGGCCATTGGCAGAAGAACTTGCTTATTCTTTTTGATCTCGCTGAAGGGCTCTACCACGAGTTTCTGCTGCATATACAGTGCTAGCAGGGGTAAAATTAGAGTAGTGGCTTCGGAAAGATCCATGTCTTCCCTTATATCCTGAACCTCTAGAACTTCCTCGGATTCCCTTATTTGATACAGGGAATTCAGGCTCATCAAGACTGGAATATGGATCTGTTAATTGAATCATATTAACAGAACCAAAGATTAACTCTTCGTCTGATAAAGACTCTGCCTGGTTAGCCTGTTTAGGCTGTGCCGTTTGATGGGGTGGTGCCCGTGGCTTTGAAGTAGATGGCATGAAATCTTCCAAAGTCAAAGACAATTTAGGCTTTGATACATACTCATCTTCTCCTGATTCCTCTTTCTTCTTTGAATTGTGCTGCCCTTTTGAGGATTTGTCTTTTGATGGAGGCTTTACTGCAGCTTTTGTAGGAGACACAATTGGATTCTTCAATTGTGTTTGAAAAATGGAATGGGTCCGATTGATTGTCTTTCTGACCATCCAATCATCATATTTTTTAGCAGTTTTACTTTTGACTTCCTGCCACTCGCCTCCTTCCTCTGGATCTGTAGCGGTAATACACGCTACATGATCTGAAGAACCCTTCAATTTGACTTGTCCCAAGTCGACCATCTTTTGAAGGAGGTCTTTAAAGACAAAACACTCCTGGATAGGATGCCCCAACATTTGATGAAAGGGACAATAATTGGGACGGTCTACATCTCCTTCCTTGTTTGGCCTCTTGGGCACTGGTAATTGAACCAAATTATTTTCCAGAGCTGAAATGAAGTAACCAGGAACTTGCTCACTTCGGAAAGAGTATGTTTTACTCTTCAAATCCTCAAATTGTTTTCGTCGTTGATCTCTTTGATCATTTGGACGAAACATCCTTTGTTGTTGGTGTTCAGGAGGTGGATCCCTTCGAGAAGATGAAGGTTTTGAAGTAGAAATAGGTACAGGTGCTTGTTTAAGCATAACTGTAGCAGTTTCTGCTTTACCCATTCTCCTTCCTGGAGCTGATGGAATTATACGAGATTTAACCTTAGCCTGTATAAGGGAATCTTCAATCTGTTGAGCGATTGAAGTAAGGTCTCGAAACCCTCCTGTGTATTTCATAGGGATCAATGGCGTGCGTAATTCGTCACGCAAATTTGCCACACAGATTGGCAAAAATTCCTCCTGAGGGAGTGCTAAACTCAGGGAATACGTTAATCCCTTCCAACGAGCAATGAAATCAGAGACTCTTTCATTCTCCCTTTGCTTGCAGTTTGTAAGATCGAAAACTGTCATTTTTGACAAAGTTGAGCTAAACTGAAGAAGGAATTTTTGACGAAGATCCTCCCATCCGATGATTGACCGGGATTGCAAGCTTGTATACCAGACAAAAGCTGATCCTTGAAAGGTTCGCACGAAGCATCTGAGTTTTACTGCTTCTTGCTGCTCTGGAGTTCCCATCATAGGATCACAACAAGACACGTAATGCATCAAATGTTGTTCAGGGTCGCCTGATCCATTGAAAGTAGGGAAAACAGGGTTTCCAAAACTGGATGGAGGAGAAATTGAATCTACCCATTCAGGGTAAACTTTCTTTTCAGGTTGAACTTGCGCCCGTTTCCCTTCCATAGTTTATAACCGAGCTGTTAATGACTCAATAGTAGTTATTAACTTTTGAGAAACATCAGGTTGAACTTGGTTTTGGGTAGGTGCAATGAATGGAGCTTGGACATACGTGGTGGTTGGTGCTGCAACTGATGGTAGTGCTGCCAACCGTTGTTGCGTTTGACCCATAGGATTAGACCTCTGAGGGTGTACTGATAAAGGAGGATATTCCTGATCCATCTCAGTAGTTACAACAAATTCCTTCGGCTGTCGGACTTCAGCATTCTTAAGAAGAAGACTACTCTGAAGTAGTTCTGCATTCAACCTTCTTAATTCTTTCATTTCTTCCTCCTATTGTGCGAACATTTTCTCTAATGAGAGTGATTGACCTCCTTCAGAGGAAGGGTGAGAAGTAACCTGATTCTTTCCTTTCCCCTTATTGGATCCTTTTCGGAGAGGGGGAAGTGGGTTACTTGAAGGAATACCCAGATTTTGGGTAAGCCTTTGATTACGTGTGCACACACCTTCTTCATTTAGGTCTGTGTGCGGAACTTCTTGAGCAGGAACCTCTTCGTCTGATCCCTCTGATTAAGCCTCATCTGGTGAATCAGCAGCAATGGCATTGATGACATTAATGGATGCATATTGCATGGAATCCTTTCTATCAGAATTTCTGTGATATTGACTTCTTCCATGTCCATGATGAGACATGGCATTCCGTTGACTTGATCCCTCAGGAACTTCTTGGAGAACCGTCACTTGGAGAGAATCTCCTGATATCTTGGCTCTTCGTTCCTCTTGAGGCTTATTCCCTAATTGATAGAATACTGACTTTCTCTGAGGGAGGGATTGAGGATTTGAAAAAGTCCCCAGTCCGGTGGACTGGGGATGTTCCTGCTGCTTCCGCTCAACTCCTCGAATCCCATTTGTTGACTCTGAGGGCTGGGTTAGAGAAGTCCCCAGTCTGACAAGCTGGGGTGTCTCTTGACATGCTATGTCTGAGATCTTCTTAAAATCTCTCTTGATCTTGCGAATATTAGTTCGGAAATTAGCTGGATGCATTAACCTGTATCCACTTTTATCACCTGGTTCAACAGGCCGTTGGATGATTTCCGAAACTTCTGTCATTTGATGACGTGTTTGCTCCAGACGAGAGGCTTGTGCAATATTCTCGCCTGCTTTATGTAAGAGCAATTCAACAACTTGTTCTCTATATACTTGATTTTGAGAGGAACTAGTTGAAGCATGTTCTTGAGCAAGCTTTTGATTATGAACAAAGCCCATTGATTGTGGCCGTCCATGGGCAATGACATTGCATGAGACCATTTTCGGCGGGCTTTGCTGACTAGAAAGCACTGTGAAATGTAGTGCTCCGTGAACACCCCATCCTCTGATATGAACATCAGATGGAGAATTGGCAATTAACTGACGCAATTTTCTTAGTGCGCCAAGACATGAACGTTGAAGGGTTCTCTGTTGCTTTTCAGCCTTCGGATACCGAGAGACTGATAGAGATTCAAAATCAATCTGACGTTGTAGCCCTTCTATTATCTTAAGATGATCTTCATATTCATCATAAGATAATACCTTCTTCTTTAATTGACAAATAGTTTTCCATATGTTGAGACGAATATCATGGATTCCATCATCCGTCAACATCTTTGGAATGTCGTACTGGGAGTCATCCAAAGGCCAAAACATGACTGGTACTTCACCTTTTGCTAGTTTTTTCCTCATGTTCAGCATTTCCTCTTTATCATTAAATGAAGATTATTCTACCTGTTTTGACCAGAGTTAGTATTTCCTTGTTGCTTCATCGGATTCAACAAGATTGGTAGAGAGATCATTAATCAAACTAGAAGATGCATGACTTAGGGGTGGTTCGGAGAATGACCTACACCCTGGGCTATCTTCTTATTGAGAAAGTATTTCACTTGTTAGCGATAAAGCATCAGACATGACTGGTTTCGCATTTGCAAGTGCCTCAAGATAAGAGGGCTTTCTCGGCACTACATTATCCACTGGAGTATTTTCCAGGCAATGTGAATTACTACTGCGGAGAGGACTTTCGCAGCGAAGTTCATCATCATGGGGAGGACCACCATAATGGATTACAGCAAAAGATGAAATTTCTTGCTCCTTGGTCTTCTGACCACACAGAGGGTTCCTGTGGCTCTCATCTGAAGAAGAAACTTCAAGATTGACCGAACTTTCATGAAGCAAGCCTTCATGAGGAAGTGTCTGTTGAAGACCTTCAAAATTAATGTTCCCGTTATTGGGAACTAAGGGAGTAGAATCTTGAATTCTGACAGATAAATGTTTGAGGGCTTCAAGAACTCCAGTATCGAGCAAGGCCTTGTTGCAGATTGGCCTTTGATCTCCTGACTGTGCTGGGCGGATCTTTTTCTTAGATGCCTTCTTACTCACTTTAGAAACCACTTTTTGATGAAAGTGGTTAGTCTGAGCAGGTGTATGTGCCTGATCAGGAAATATGGTCAGGTTAGGCTGACGATCTCCACTCAAATCAGGTGTATGTGCCTGACTTGGTTGTCCGTATGATATGGGGGAGTATGCCCCATAACCCTCTTGGACTGGAACAGATGTGTGTGTCTGTTCCGGAGTGAATCGTTGATGTGTCACTCCACTACTAGGGATAGATTTATGTGTCTGTCCCAGAGATGATGCTGAAGCTGTTATGATATCCTGGCAAGCATCCAGAATATGAGCAGGAATTTGCTTCTGCTCTTTCACCATTGACAAAATATGTTTGGTGACTTCAGCCACCGAAACGGGGATATACATCCATTCCGGGCTTGGAGTAGGTGTATGTGCCTGCTCCTGTCCTCCTTTTCCTGTCAGTGAATCCTGACAGTACTCAATTGTAGAGGCAGAGAGTTGAGTCTGCCTCCCGTTTGTCATCGGGGCTTTCCGACTGACTTCTCCGTGCGCTACCAAGCGAGACTGTTGGTAGGCTTGATTAGTATTAGCAGGTGTATGTGCCTGCTGATTACACTTCGCCAAACGCGGTTGACGAGATCCATCATATGTAGTCAGACGAGCCTGCTGACTAACTGCTGATGTATAAGCAGGTGCATGTTCCTGCCTATGGTACTCCGCTGGAATTGCCTGGTGGGATTGGTGTGATGCTGCCAGACGAGTCTGCTGGACAGCGGAATTAAAACGGGCAGGTGTGTATGCCTGCTCGTTGTTCTCCACCAAGTTAGGTTGGTGGACTCCATCATATGTAGTCAGGCGAGCCTGCTGACTAACTGATGATGCATAAGCAGGTGTATGTTCCTGCCTATAGTACTCCGCCGGAATTGCCTGGCGGGATTGGCGTGACGCTGCCAGACGAGTCTGCTGGACAACGGAATTAAAAAGGACAGGTGATTGTGCCTGCTCATTATTTGCCACCAAGTTAGGTTGGTGGACCTCTCCGGAGATGTCAGGGATGACAACCTGCCTATTGTTAACCAGATTCCATCTTTGGCAGTTCATCTTGCCTGCTCGGGTTCGAGGAACCTGAGCTGAATGCCTGGAGTCGGTACCCTCATCATGTTGAGGGCGCACTACCGCACGAGTCTGGCGGCGATTGTTGATGGGAGCCCTCAGGAAGGACTCCTGTCTTTTTGAATTAAGGTCCTGAGGGACCTGCTCATTCACTTCCTCAGAGTAAGGGAGTGAATGGAAATTGCGTTCCGGGGATAACGACCCAAAATGGTTGGAGACGGTAGTCAGCACCGCCTGCTTCCTGATCGCTGGCCGCCGTTGTTCGGACGACCAGGTAGAGTTGTTAACTTGGAGGTCTTGACGAGTGGCCTCCAGAGTTGGGATAGTACCGTTGCAACGGTACTCCTTAACCAGTGCATTAGAAACCCAGCGTTGAAGACGCTGAGTTGGTGATGTCATCCTCAGAGCAGACGACGTTCCAGTAGGAGTAGTATCATTGGTTTTCACAGCAGCAGACCTCACAGTAGAGGTGTTTACAGCAGTAGTATTCACAGGGGTGAATTTAAGAAAAACCATTTTGCAGAAGATCTTGAGAAAAGAGTGCCTGTTTCATATAACAGACATAATCAAGATGAATCTGGCCACTGCATCTTTTGGATGAGCACATGTCAATGATTGATTTGTTGGCCCAAGGGGCCCAACAAAATAAGAAGAACATCACTTTAACTTGGTTAAGGATTCACGTCGGGTTCACCATTTTTTGTTTCGCTCGGATTTTGGGGATGACCTCCTGGACAGGAGATTCAAACGTTCTGATCGGTTTCTAGCGGGTTTGTTCGTAGAACCGGAAACATCCAATGATTCCACATCCGTTTGGACCTACTTTCCAAAGGTAGGCGCTCATTATCTTGTGAACTGATGAGGCTTAGGAATTTGCATTGGTCGAGAGGATGGGAGGTCGGACTCATCACACCTTTTTGAGGGGAATTATTGTCTACTCCGGGACTCTCTTTATAGATTTAAGTTATGTTCGTGAATCCTTATTATATTACCAAGTATAAAATGAGATTTCCTTTAGTTTTAACAATCAATGATTAAATATGCAATAAATTTAGAGAATATTTTATATGTATTCGAGGTTCTTCATCAATAGAGAATCATCTATATCTGTTTAGAGATTCTTGGTCAATGGTATCCTTCAAAACATTTATATAAAAGTCTCTTGGTCATTATGATGACCAGGCTGGTTTTAAAGCCACTCAGTGGGGCACTTGAAGTTTATCGTCATTCAGAAGGACAGGGATTATTTCAAAGTTGGGATCGAACCCATAAATGGGCTACCTACGTATCCTTTGTTTTGGAAAAGGAATCAGAACCCACGTAGTTCGAATAATGGAGTATGATGTTTATGATTAATGGCTCAAAGAAGAATGTCATAATTACTTTTACACTCTAAGCTCACGTGAGTCATGCTCGGTGTGAGAAACAAGAGGTATTGGTAAAAATTAGACAATTGTGCCATGAAAGATGCAATCATAAGAAATTGTTTGGGGCTTATGTATGTATGACTGCCCAGATAGATGAAGGTTTAGGATTTACTTTTTAGGGAGAAAATCCAGGAACAGGGTCCATAAAGGTATATGTGCTTTATGGAGATTTGAATACTCTAACTTGGGACTTATTCCTGAAAAGGAAACCCAAATTAGGAGAGGATTGATAATTGGGTTTTACTCCTGAGAAGGAACCCCATATCAAACGTAATTTAGGACTGGTTAAGAGAAATTAAGGGACTTGGGGCTTACTCCTGAAAAAGAAGCCCATAATTATGACTGGGACTTACTCCTAAAAAAGGAGGCCCATGTTAGGGGACTTGGGGCTTACTCCTGAAAAGGAAGCCCAAGATTATGACTGGGACTTGCTCCTAAAAAAGGAGGCCCAGGTTAGGAGACTTGGGGCTTACTCCTGAAAAGGAAGCCAAAGATTATAACTGAGTCTTATTCCTGAAAAGGAGACCCAAGTTAGGGATTAAGGTCTGGGGTTTACTCCTAAAAAGGATGCCTATATTTGAGATTGGGGCTTACTCCTGAGGAGGATTCCCAAGTTAAAGGAATTAAGGTTTGGGGCTTACTCCTGAGGAGGATGCCCAAGTTTGGGAACTTTATGAATTTGGGGCTTACTCCTGAGGAAGATGTCCAGATTAAAGGACTTATAACTGGGGATTATTCCTGAAAAGGAGACCCAGGTTAAGGATTATCTCATCTTAAATAATGAGGTTGAATGAACTAACTCTCAATATTTGGTGATATAAAGATGTATAAATCACTAGGTTTTGAGAGATATTCCACCGAATTCCTTTCAGATAAGGAAGTCAAATCAAGAAATCATGCCATAAATGGCTTTGAAGAGTGTCTTGAAGACTGAATCTTGAAAAGGAAAGGTGTAATGGCTTAAGAGGGGTAAAATGGGCAAGATGGGCACCCAAAAATGTAGGGGTGCGCAAGTCTTGAAAGGCGCGCAAGTCTTCCGTGGGCACGCAAGTATTGGTCGCGCAAGTATACTTTTGCCACATGAGGGGAACTTGCGTGATTTTCAACCAGCATTAGAATCCTTGAGCGACTCTTTATTAATCACTTTAGAATCCCATTGAGGTTCTTCCAGAAAAGGGATGCGCAAATTCCATTAAAGGAATAAGGCGGCGCGCAAGTGTGACCAGTTCCCTTAAGGGCTGGCCATTCAGGCGCACAAGTGTTGATGAGTTTCAACACTTAGGCCTTCCTCCCTCTCTTTAGATCTTCCGTTCTAGGTAAGAAATTACCTTAGAAGTGTTCTGGAAGCTTTGATAAGAGACTTGGGCGTCGGGAGCTTCAATCCGAGTTTCTGAAAAAAAATATCCTCTCGAATGGGGGGCCCACAGGGTCTATTTATAGGCAAAAGAAGACCCTGGGCGGTTACCAAGCGGTTATCACTTAGGTCGCGCAAGTCACTTGCACGACCATAAGGCGTCGCGCAAGTAGACTTGCACGACCACTAGGCAGCGCGCAAGTACTTGCACGACTACTAGGTAGCGCGCAAGTGTACTTGCGCGACCATGAGGGAACTTGCGCGACCTATGGGAAATGTTCTCCTTGTTCATCCCTTTGTCGATTTTTGATGTTTCTTAAAAGGACGAGTCACTTTGGACTAAGGTATTTCCTTTTTTTCATTCCTTAGACTCTGTGACGGAAAGGAGCGTCAACAGGGAGTCAGACCTAGTGTTTGAATATATTAGAGATACTATCCTAAATAAGGAACTCAAACAAAGATAAGTATAAGAGCGTATCAAAATCATATTGAATTCAAAAAGTATAGGATGTTAACCTCATCAAAAATATCTAGGAAGATTGGAAGCTAGATCTAGAAATGGAAAATCAAGGGAGAGAAGTCTTGAAGAATAAAATTGGACCATATTTATATATTACCATTGAGGGAAGAGTGGTCATCTGAAGAAGGATTGCAGGATTCATTGGTATAATTCTAGAAGGGATATTTCTAAATTTAATGTTCTATGAAATCAATAGCATATGGAAGTAATAGTATTTTTTTTTGAGTGTTAATGTTCCATTTGAATCTTGGATCATGGATTCTAAGGCCTCATTTCACTCTATGAAATAGTAGGGATTCATAGAAAATTATGTTCCCAAAAAAAACAAAATATTTCACTTGGTTGATGATAAGGATCTGGAGATTTTATGGAAGGGGATGTTTGTGTCTGAATGAAAAACAAAGGATACCTAAATCTTCAGCGAGTCAGACACATTTCAGGTTTAAAAAAGAACCTAATTTCCATGGTCATGGATAGGGGTGTCAAGGATAAAATTTTATATCTAACAAGAAAATAATAGGGTGTTACATTTTTCAAAGCATCAACTTATGAAATCTCAGAATTGTGGCACTACCACCTAGGGCTCATCAGTGAACAAAATATGAAATATCTAACAAAATATAAAAGATATAAAGTTATAAAAATTTTGTAATCAGAAATAAAGGGACGGTTTTGTTTAATATGAGTGGAAGAACACCAACATCCTAGAATTTAAATCCATTTTATACAAAAATTTAAGGGCATAAACCCACCCGTTCTCATAGAGTTTCATTTTACTTTGTGACTTTCATTGATGATTAAAAAAGTAAATTGTTGAATTATTTCTTAAAATACAATTCTGAGGTGCTCAGAGTGTTTTTTAAATGGAAGGAAATGGTGGAAAGGGGGGAAAATAAGTAGAAATTATTATGGTTATAAAATGGTGGTGAGTAAAATGGAAGTGATTTTCAGAATGTTATAGAAAAATTTCATGGATAATAAAAATTAATCAAAAGTTAATGTAAAAGGCACAAAGCATTGGATTTAATTCTATAATGTCCAAGGAGATCTGGGAAGAAGTGTTCAATTGTTCGGTGTACTTAGTTAAAATAATCCCTTCAGCACTAATGGGGATAGATATTCTAGAATAATGATTCTAAAGATAGGGAAAAACTAAAATCTAATTCAAAGACATGTTTATTTTTGAGATATAGTGATGAAAACTTAATTTTTCAACTTTGGTATAATGATAGTAAAAAATTCACTAGAAATATAAATGTTCTCTTCAATGAGAATATTTTTTGAAAATACTGGAACTTGATAGAAAATAAAGTTGATAATAAGGAATAAACTGAGCATATCCAAGATAATATGAGTGGGAGTACTAGAATAAAATAAGTTTTAGAGAATTGATACGGTAATAAATCTATTAGAATTATACAAATTTTAGAGGAAAATTCATGGAGCATTGAGGGTTTAAAATTAAGTCTAGTGGAATATGTATCTAAGTTCTTGAGGACAGCTAAATATCAAATCAGAGTACTGAATGGGGAAACTCCAGAAGTTTTAGTTCTAGAAATAGTAGAGTCATGGGATAAATTATGAAGATATTCCATATTCAAATGAACAGTTTATAAGTTCATACATTACCTTCATTGTGTTACTCTAATGGATGGTGGAGATATATAGAGCCTAAAATAGGAGACTACTAAATTATTTCATAAAGTGGGAGTTGGATATAAAAGAGGAATTAGATTCATCGTATTCTAATGAAACTTATGAGATAATAGTTTTACCATAAGGAATGAAATATTTTTATAAAAATTGTTCTATTTGAAGTAATGACTTAATGAAAGGAAGGGGTATAAGTCTAGGATATTTGTGAAATCTTTTTAGTAGAAAGGAGTGTATTTATCCAAGATTTATTCATCGATATTTATGCATACTACCATATAAACTATATTGAGTCTGTTTTCCTTCATAAATTTGCACCAAAATAAAATGAATGTAAAGACATAATTCCTTCATGGTGATTTGTATAAAGTGATCTTTATGAAGCAAATAATTGGTTTGTGGATGATTAGAATTGGGACTTGGTGTGTGAACTAAAAAGAAGTCTTTACAAATTAAAATCGGTTCCAAGGAAATGGAAATAGAATTTCAACACTTCCATGGGGAATAAAGGTTTCATGTGGAGTAATTTAGATCACTTTTGATACTGGAAGGTGTATAATGATGGGTTATTCATCATTCTTCCCTTGTATGTGGATGATATGATTTTTAAAGGTCTAAAAATTAAGAGGATATGGGAGCTAAAGAATGACTTTTCTGAAAGGTTTAAGATGAAAGATCTCAAGGAGGATATGATAATATTAGGGATGAAAATTTAGAGAAAAAGGAAGACTATGATCTTGGTTTCATCTCATAGAGATATATTTGTAAGATCATTAAAATATTTAGAATGATTAGATTTAAGGAAGTTGAAACCCCACTGACTAAACACTTCAAGTTATCTAAAGGGGTTGCTAAAAATGGAAGATAATTAAAGTATATAGTGAATTTTTAATTTTAATCATTAGTATGAATATTAATATACACCATATTCTATGCTCATCCATACATTACTTTTCTAGTTGGAGTCATCATTCAGTTCATAGAGAAAGGGAAGGAGCACTAGGAATCCATGAAATAGATTATATAGCATCTCAAAGGATCAAAATATATATCCATATGTTTCATATCATACACTCTATTATAGGGGTATATAGATAATGAATTTAGGGGATATTTATATACTCAGAAGAGTGTGACCAGTTTTATGATCACATTTAGAGGTATGAAAGTGAGCTGGATGTCAAGGTTACAGTTAGGGGTAGGTTTGACTATAATGGAAGTAGATTATATAGAAGGAATATAAGTGGGTAAATAACTGGTATGGTTGATTCATCTATTGGATGAGATCAAAAGTATTTAGAAAAGTGGTTTTCTTTATTATGTTAGTCAGAGTTTAACCCGATTGGAAAAGAATCTTATGTTTCATTCATGAATAAAACACATCGACCTGAAATTTCACTTTATCCAGAATTTTTTAAGAGGAAACATTGTGTTCCTTAGTGTAACTTGGGTGAATGAAATGTGGAGGAGGATATTTCATACTTAAAAAGTTTAAGTTGTCATATTTTCTGAAGTTTTAAATGGTTAACATGGTTTCCTTAAAGTAGTATTCGAGTGGGAGATTGTTAGAAATGTGGAGCATGTTAAAGTTTTGACCAAAATAATTGAATGAGTGGCTCTAGAAGTTGAATCAATAAAATGGAAGGTAGTGGTAGTGTGAATATAGTGGAGGTAAGTTTATTTATGATAAATTCTATATGGTTTATTTAGAAGATGTATTTTTTATGGGTGTACAAGCGGGTCAGGTTCAACAAAAATTGGATGAGAGGAAGATGATAGAATGTTAGGGTTATTGGTGTAAACTTAAGGTTTATTGATTCATTTACTAGAGGTTTATGGTCAATCGAAGTCTAGCTATATATGATCATTAGTCATTATGATGAGTTGTGGGATCCCTGTGAATGTTGAATATTGGTGCAATCGGATAACTAGCTAGGTCCCACTATATAGGTGGGGTGGGACCACTTGTAAATTGGTATTGTGACTCATATTTTAAGAGTAAAACTAATATTAGTTATAATTAATGATTTAGTTTTTAAATAATTCTAACTTATAATGGTAATGAGAATGAAAATAGTGTTCGGTCATGGATGTATAATTCATATCTGAACCACATAAACCAAAGTGTTCCTTTATTTTTTTTATCTTGTTTGAATGTTTATGATTCTATTTAGTTTGTGTGAGGTTAAAATCATTATGGTGAATAGGTTGTGGTAAACTTACTAAGTTTCAGTATATCAAGCTAAAATGATTCATTCAAATTAAGAACTTCTAAACGTTTTGGTTCTACTATATGGTAGATTCTGGTGATGTTTCTAATAGATTGGTGATGGATATTTTCCTAACAAAGGACACACTTTATTTTTGTAATGACCTAGCCTAGAATGGAGTATATATCATGTTATTTCATTGCAAATTATTTTTCCCCTTTATTATTTATTTCATAGATTAGAATACATGCTATAAAACCATATAAAATAAGTTCAATCCAAATAATATTTCATTCGATTTGTTTGAACAATATTCACTCATTATATGAATAGAGTTATTATAAAAAACACAAATCTTATTATAGTTGATATATGCATGTCACCATGACTTGGTTCACTTGTATTATATAATGAGTTTTTTTCATTTATTAATGATTTTTTTATTGAAGAACTCATGGAATTGTTGAAGGTTTGTTGTATTTGTTTTCAACCACATTTCAGAATCATTGGAAGCTATTAAGAATTTTCATGAGGTATTAATAAAGTTTTTGAGTTTATTGGAAATTCCCTAAGGATATTTGAAAATTTTATGAGTTTCTTTGTAAAATTTTATGAGTTAAAGATGCAAATTGGAAAATGCATTCAATACGTAAGGGTAGTTTAGAACAGTTGGAATTTGAAAAAGGAATGGATTACATAAGGTTACTCAAAATACATAGAAAATTGGAAAAGTACTAGGGTTTCTATGATATGTAAGGGTTGGTTTCTCAATATGTAAAGGTTATCATAGTGAATATGAAAAGGTAATTAGAGGGGAAAATTTGAAAAAGTACTTAAGAATAATTGAGATATGTAAGATTCATTTAATCATAAGTAATAGTTTATCTGACATAAAAATTAAGAATTTGAAAATGTTCAGAGCCACATAGAGATGTGTGAGAGTAAAATCCTTACATAAGTTTTTTCTAGATTGGTCCTACTAAAATGTAGTGAAGGAAAAAACCTTATGTTGATACATAAGGTTAATACTTAAATTTGAATGAATAATGCATATAGGCACTGAGAGAGAGAAATATTTGTAAAAGTACCAGATCCTCATTATTATATTTATGAGTAATAAATCTGTACAAAAGGGTCACCAGTTAGGGAAAATGTGAGATTTCTAGAGATCAAAAATAGATTATTTTGAGCTATCTTTCATGGATTAAAATAATAACATTTATAGTGGTTGATCTATAATTCAAGAAATGTTAGAAGAGTAAATGATTGAGAATACCACTACTTGGTTTTATAAAGATTTAAAATTCATTAATGGTTATTAAATTTAGAGAAGAAATTGGAATATTTTTTTGAGTAGGTTGATTTGAGGAAGGAAGAAATTTAAAAATGAAGAGCCTTATTTATCAAGTTATTAAAAGTTCTTCAATGAGTTTCACTTATTATAAATATAAGATCACATAATTGAAGAGTTTTAGTGATGAATTAAGAATTGATATCGAGAAACTAGCCTACTAATTATGGAAGTTCAAATTTGATAAGAAATAAATGTAAAGCCTAAAAAATTAGAGAGTCAAAGTTGAAAATCTAGAAATCATGGTTTCATAATAAGTGATCAAGGAAAAATTTTCTATAACCGCTATGAATTCTAGAATTTGAAGTTCTTTTTTGAATAAGTGAGAACAATTTGATTTAGATTATTCATATGGATCATAGGAATATCATCTATATTTTACATATGTGACATCGAGATAAAGTGATCTTACTCATTCTATTATGAGTTGTTTTGTAATGAGAGGGAGTTAGTATAAATATACAGCGTAAGATATAATTATTAGAAAAAAAAATAGGTTAAGGATTATAAATATCAAAATCAATTATGATATTTTTTGATATTAGTAGAAAAATATGTGTCTCAGAATCAACCTAAACATAGAAAGAATATAGTCACCCACATTGGGGGAAAGCCTTGTAAAAATATCATGTGACTTATATTGATTTATATTTATATTAAATATGGTTTGGGATGAGATATAACTATTGGTAATATCTTTTGACCACCAAATAATCCAATCAAACCACTATATGCTTCCCACTTTACTGAATAGAATTTCTCCACCAGAAGAAGATCAACGAACAATGTGCAGCAGAACTAGGTTATTTAGAAAGACTCCCTCAACCAAGTGTACCAAAATTAAGAAGCCAACACACCCTACTCACCAGAAAAAATCAACCTTATCAATCATAAATATAAATTAATGGAAATAAAAACAAATAGAATAACAAACACAAATCATTAAAGAATATGAGAGATTACATGATTCGAACAATGAGTCCTATGTTCATAGGAGAAACACTATCATTGCCTTTAATTATATTCAAAATTATAAGAGATTATAAAAAACAATATTAATAAGTACATTTAATCTATACACTCACAATTAATGTGTCTCTATTACATTATATTTGGTATTGAGGTCCAATGAACATATATACTAAGTGTCATCCAGTTAAAAATTTAAGCATGGTACACTAAAATTATGGAAAACTTAGCATGACTGCTTCATCTTAGATACCAACCCAGTGACCCCTTGAATTTACCATACTTCTAGAAATTCATCACACCATAATAACTCTATCAGAAGGTGTGGACTTTTTATGGTCCTGCTACTCCTTAAGAGAACCTGTTGTCAATGTCTTCACATTAATTCAAGAACCTTCCACTAACTAATTTTCGAGAAATGAAATTTTAGTGAATAAACTAAAATAGAATTTACCTACCAATAATCTATTACTTTAATACTTGTTTTAAGGAAATTATAAAACTATAAAACACTTTGAAAAAACTATTCCTTTCATCTTTCTCTTTCCTCAGTAAGCAATACTCCTCCATATCCTTTCTTCCATTCAACCAAGTCTCACAATGGCATGATTCTAGCTTAGAATTTCTTGAAATATCACCTTGGTGAACATATATTTTGTATTTTGTATTACTACTATATTTTATAGCTCTATATATTTATCCTACAACAAATATATAATGAAATGATACTTCAGATCAATATGTTTGGTTCAATCATGGAACATCATATTTTTTTCCAAGTGGATTAAACTTTTTTTTTCATAAAAAATATCTCTTACTTCCTAGATTCTACCAAGTTACTTAAACAAAAAAA
Organism: Viscum album; assembly: GCA_963277665.1. NCBI lineage: Eukaryota > Viridiplantae > Streptophyta > Magnoliopsida > Santalales > Viscaceae > Viscum > Viscum album. Next base: position 132,784,958 of record OY728163.1, read on the forward strand.
TTAACCAAATAATTTCCTTATCATATTCCATTATAGCTACATAATCTTCTTCTATTGTACTCAAAGTAACAAGACTTTGAATTCATGACATCTAGTTGACTGTTGTTCCTCTGTAAGTAAACACAAATCATATTATACTATTCTGGGTGACTGGATCACTAGAAAATTTAGCATCAACATATATATGTAAAGGATCATCCGTCCCATAACACAATTTTGTATATTTTATTCCTTTCAAATACCGAAGAGTCAATTTTATATCCTCCCAGTGTACCTTTCCTGGATTATACATGAATTTTTTGATTCATATGACACTTTATTTTTAGTTTTTAAAACCACATAACACTCAAGTTATAATTCATCTTAACTTTAAGCATTTTTTTTGTTTTTATTTATTGTTTATAATGAATTTCCAATAATATTAATTATATTGGGTGAAAATCCAAATATCTAAGTTTTCTATCTATATTATATTCACCAGATTTACAAGAACTATAGCGGTGTTGGACTAAATTCATTAGAAGTTGTGGAGAATTTTTAAGTCCATAAAATGATAATGAAGATACTTTCATTAGTTACAACTGATCTAGAAGAATATAGATTTCAAACATTTAATTTTTTCCAATTAGTTGGACTGTAACTTCAAGACTGAACCAAAAAAAAAGTAAAATACTAGATTACTCTAAAATATTTTAATCGATTGAAGTATACGAAAAAAGATTATCATGATAGTAATTTTAATTTTATTTCTTTCTATGTGTTTCTTCTAAGAGATATCATTCTGTGAGAATTTCATTATAAAGATCTTGGAATATCTTATTGTAATCATTATTGTGTTTTTTATCCTTTTGTGTCTAGGGATTCTGATAAGAAGAAAAATATTCTAGGTTGTAGAGTCATGTGGTTTTCAATCAGGTTGATCGAGGGATTATGAGGAGGAATACAGAGTGTCTAGGTTTGTACACTAACATCATATAATGGGTTAAGTTGAGTTCCTCTAGGGTATTAGAATAAAAACATTTTGACAGGTAAAATTTGAGGATTCCATGATTCAGGTTTATAAATTATCCTTTTACTTTAGATAAAATTATAGTTTTTAATATCCTTTAATGGGTACTTGATTTTTGAATCAGTGCTTCATATTTTTTATTTATTTTGTGCATAAAAGTTCATTAGTTTTTTTAAATTTCTACTATGAATTTGTTTTTGTTATAAGTTTACTAGATTTTAACAAGTTTAATTTCTTCCATGCATATTTGTTCTAATATGCTTTATTGTTGGTTGAATTAAATTTATTATCTTTATTTAGTTTTTTATAGTTAAGGTGGATGAGAAATTATAAGTCAAATTCACCCCTCCCCCTTCAGTTTACTGATAATGGTTATTTGGTCTAACATTTGGTATTATAACCTAACTTTTCTTATTTCTAAGAATCAAATCTATTTTATTGATACTAAATTGTGGTATCAGAGTAGGCCTCTATATTTAAGACAAGACCAAACATTATTCTTTAATTTCTATTTATCTGAATTTCAGTTTTTAGCTTCCTTACACCTAATAATGTGGTAGAGAAAAGTTTTTTTATGATGGTAGGAATACATGTTAGAATGATTGACAATATTAATCCTGATCAACCTCCTATTTTTTATGGGAATGGTTATGAATATTGGAGAGATCATTTGGATACTTTTTTTCATTATAAATGGAGATGAAAATTTTCTTATGTTGACTAGAATTTATAAGATTATATAGAAATAATTTACTAATTTTTCTAGATAAGAGAAAGTTGAATTTTATTAAATTTTTTGAGTAAGGAATATATTACAATGTGATATTCATAGAAACGTATATAGTCAATTTTTATATTTTCAAATAGATAATGAAATTTAGAATAAATCATAGGTTACACAATTTGGAACTTTGAAGGTATTAGAGTGAAATAATGTTATGCTCAGGGATTATTACTAAGAATTATTTTCTTACCTAGTGATAATATAGTTCAAATGAAACAAAGATTTATGAAAATCATAAATAGTCTACAATATCATGGAGAGAATTTGTTTTAATATAAACAATTCATATAAAAATTTATATATATTCTACCTAAGGAGTGGGAGTTTAAAAGAATAAAAATTGATGATAATAAAAATATTGTTAAGTTAAGTATTTATGATTTGATCAAAATATTAATTCAATATATGATTTATTTAAAGAGAGATGTTGAGAAAGAAAAGAAGAAAAATTGTGTTGATTTTGTATAAATTTTGAAGCTTTAAATTATATATGAAATACTTCAAGAAGTAAGTCTAGAAGATCAAAAAAATGATAATTGTTTAGAAACTATAGAATATGAATTTACATATATGTAAATAAAAACATTTATAAGTGATAGAAATAATAAAAATATTTTATAGAAACCATTTTATATGAATGTAGGAAAGCTAGTTATATACATCTAGACTGCCCGAAGTTAAATATAGAATATAAAAATTATTATAAAAATACTTCTAAATGGAAATATATGAAAATATTAAAGTCTTTGGATACCTATAGTTCTAGTATAGGTGACACTACTTCTGAAATTTCTTTGTATGGCAGTGATGATGGCTGGTAGATCACTAATTTTTATGAAAACATAAAAATTCATGAAAATGTGAAATTATCTATGGTTAAAATAAATAGTTTTGAAAGTATATCACAATATTAATTATTCAATAATATTTTATAATTTTCTATTGATGAGTAAAGTGATTATGAAATTTTTATTATTTAGAGAGTGATAAGAAAGTTAAATATCATGAGGAATTAGAGAACTATATTGTTGAAGTTGAGGAATCTTATAAGAAGCTATATAAAAGAAATTTTGGACTCATGACTGAGGTTTTTGAGAATAAAACCGAGATGAGTAAATCCAAGAATATGATTTCAAAGTTAACTTATAAGTTGAATATTGAGAATTCCAAATACTCAAAAGATAAAGGTGATGTTAGAAAACTTACTTCTGAATTAAAATAAATAATTTTTTTAAATTGAGTGTAAGAAGATTTTTCAAAAGTGAAAAATGAGAATAAAAAATTTGTTTTACAGATGGAAATTATAGATAAAAGATTTTAAAACCAACTTATGAGTTAAAGGAAAAAGGAATTTAAAAACATTGAAGGATCATTTGTCTGGTGATAGTATGGTAAACATTTCAAAGAATATAGTGAAATTTTTTTAAGATAAAAATGAGGTTATAAAGGAGTCTGAGATTGAAATTTTGAAAAATATTTTGACAAATTTTACCACAAATAAATAATCATTTGAAAAATGTATGTTTAGCTGAGAGTAAAAATATATACATACATTATTGTTAGAAAGATCACCATAAATTTGATTCATAAAAATAATTACTTTGTGTGAATTCAAGAACATTTATATACTATGTTTCAAAGTGGAGGAAACTAGAGTAAAAATATTTCTCTAAAGAAAGTTAAATAATTTTTAAGAACATGAGCCTTTATCTCAAGGAAATTGGATGCTTATGAGCATCAGAAAACTAATCATTTATGGGTTACAAAGTTTCTATTCACAAATACTTTAGGACCTAAGAATTTTTTTCTCTCAAAGGATTAATTTCTAACGAAATTAAGTAACTTTATACTGTAATCTTAATACTTATCATTGGTACCTGGTAACTATTTTTTTCATTTTACCTAAACTTAATTTTATTTTTAATAGATTTTTTTTAAGTTTGAAATGTTAAATTTTTTTCTTTATCTATTAAACTTGCTTATTAAGGGGGGTTTCCTTTTTATATGACTAAATTTTTAGTTCATTGTTTTTATATTTTATATTACTTTTGTAAAGGTTATTTATGTTTAATCATATTGTTTTTAAGTTTTTTTAAACTGAAGTTATTATTTTACGTGTATTTATTTTCTTTCTAATAGTCATACTTTTTTATTTAGTTTATCAAAAGTTTATATTTTAAAAAATCTTAGTCTTAAAACTTGAAATTTGACCTTTAAATTTTTAAGATAAAATATTTTTTAGAGTTTAGTATTATCTTCTCTCACTTGAATATTCATTGGTTGTTATATAAGTCTAATATTCATTTGATCAGTGATTATCGAATGTATTATAAATACCCTTTTGTCCCTAAAGTTCTTTTTTGGTATTCATAATGACGTGTTGTGGTTTCATGGTAGATAATTTTTGGAGCACTATACTTTTTCTATTTTTCAAATGGAATCTTTTGAAGAAGTTTAATTAAGAGAAATATTCAAAGAAAGGTGGGTTGATCATTTTTTATATGACCAGTGTGAATGTTTATTAAAAGAAATTTTTTCATCAAGTATATGAGGATATTGTGTTAATAGGTAAATCTCATGAATCTTTATATCTTAATTTTATCTAATAATTTTATAGAACATCCATTTTTTAGATTGGTGAAGTTAAGAAAACCATGTTTTTAGTGTGTGGAGTTGATTTCATTCTTGTTGTGAAAGAGTTAGTGGATCTTATAGGATTAACTATGGAGGGTGAGTACCAATTTTTTTCTCAAAAACTTCTAGAGACCTCAAGATCATTTTCTAAAGAAAAATTAGAATATTAACCTTTTCAAGTTAAGGAAATTTTTTACAAAAATAAATCATTTTTATTCAAAAGGCGGGATTGTGTTTCAATGGATTCGTGATTTTCTTTATCTGAGGAATGGTGATAAAGATATACTAAAGATACAATATGTTTATATATTATATTTTCTCTATAATATGTGGAAGTTTAATCTGGTAAAGCTTGCATGAGACTATATTAAAGTTATATGTTACGATATGCTAAATTTAAAAAAATTAACCTATGTGATAATTCTGATTAAATTTCTTGTTAAGTTTCTATTGAAGGGAGGAGTTTCTGATCTTGGGATTACTAAGAGAGTAATGGAAAGTCCTATAAACTTAGAGACCATTGGTATAATGAAGCTAGAATGTGTTCTAATAGAAAGAGAGTTTATTGATATAATTTTAGAAGATGTACAAAAAAATAAAGTTTTAAAAGAAAAGAATAAAGTTATAGATAAAAAGAGAAAATAATTAGAAGATAGAGTTATGGATCTTCCTCAAGCTCGAGAGAGGAGGTTATCTAATGAAGTGTTCGAGGATATGTATAAAAATTATAAGGTTTTGGAATATTTAATCTAATTAACTTTTGATAAAATGATGGATTTATCTAAATATCCCCCAAAAATGGAAAATATAATCCATCATATGTTATCCCATATTTAATATAGGTATTTATACCTCCATTAAGTGTGAACACTTTTACCCATAGAGAAATTGATGTTCTGAACCATGTTCATCATAAATCCTTTATATACCATGAAGTTTACATTAATATTTTTTCTAAAAGTTCTTTAGAATATTATTTTAATTTTTCAATGTCAATTTTTTCACCATAAGATAAAACCAATAATTCAAAAAAAGTTACAAAAGAATTGGAAGTGATTTATCTAGATGCAAAAAAAAGAATAAATTTCTAGAAACATCAAACTAAGATGTTTCCAAATATCAATAATTTTTGGAAGGAAAATATTCCAAGATATTTTAATTTGAGAATTTTTATACATTATAATGTTTAATTATACCTAAAAACTCCTTCAAATACAAAATAAGAATCTTTAAATAAAATTACTTTGAAACTTAGAAAAAAACATGAAAGAAATGAAAAGTTTCAATAAGATATCATCAATCAGTTGAAAAAAATGTGGAATATTATATCAATTATATCAAAAATTAATTCAAAAAAATTAGATGAATAATAGTGTTATAGAAATCAATCCTCTCAGACTTTGCGGAAAGTTATTGATTAGAAAAATAAATTAAAATTTGATTATATTATCTTAAAATAAATTTTTTCAATTATTTTTTTTAGATATTGATAATGTTATTAAGTCTAATAAAATACATGATAAAAAATAAAGTACCCAATAGATCAAAATTTGAATAATATGAGAGAGTTTGATGAAATGAATATTTATAATGGTCATCAAAATTAAGAAGTCAAAGTGCATGAACATAAGTTATGGGAAGCTAATAAGAAGATAAAATATTAGGAAAAGGATATTTTATATTTAAAGTAAGTAGTATAAAATAATAATCAAAAGTAGGAATTTTTGGAAAAAACTCTGTAGAATTTTGATATAATACAATGAATTCTTGAGAATATGATCTCTTAAATCCCTAAAAAATATTTAACTTCAAATACTTTTTTAATTTGTAAAATTAGCATCGGCTATTTTGGGAAAATACTCTTATATTTTTTAAATCATACATTGTTCTAATTCCTATTTTTTCCATTATATAAATTTTTATTTTTGGATACATAAATCAAATTAATGTTTTAGTTTTTGAATTTTTTTTTAACATCATTACTCAAAAGGAAATAAAGGTTTCTATTTTATTTTTCAGGACCTCATATAATAACTCTAATGGGGTGGAGTTTATCAAAATTTATATCTTTATATATAGGGATTTTTTTAATACATAATGGAATTTTTAATTTTAAGGGAATATTATTTCAATTTTATTTGTTTTTATTTTTGAAAATAAAAAAGTGCATAGATTTTGAGAAAAATTAATATAATCAGATTGTGTGGTTTCCTTTTTCACAAAGGAGTTTTTTTTTTTAAATTACATAATATTATTATTTAGGGGGAGATAAGTTTTTTATAAAGGATAATAAATTTGAAATATTTAGAGAGATTTGAGAAAAATTGAATTTATTAGATGTTTAAGATTATTTTGTTTCTCAAAAGGAAATATTTCATTATATAATAAATGTGGAGTTTGTTTTTAAATTTTTCATTCATGTTTCTGATTTTCAAAAAGGTAGATATTTTATGGTCGTATACTCACTTTATCTTTAGTTTTGAAAATTACATGAAAATCATGTTATAATTCATCTTAACATATAGGTTTTTTTATATAGAAAGAATTTCCAATAATATTAATTATAGAGGGTAAAAATATGAAACTCTGAGTTTTCTATCGAGATTATATTCACTATATTAACAATTAATGTGGTGGTGATATAATAACTTTATCGAAAGATGTGAAATGTTTTTGAGTTCATAAAAAGATGATGAAGCTACTTCTGATGCAGTTATACGTGATCCTAAAGAATATGGGTTTTGACCATTGAAGTTTTACCTATAAATTGGATTGTAACTTTGATACCAAAAAGAAAAAAAGGAAAATATAATATTACTCTGAAATATTTCAATCACATTAAATCTACAACATATTTTTGTAGAGATAGTACTTTTGATTGTATTAATTTCTAGTGTTTCTGATTATATTTTCCAATGTGTGAGTCTTTCATTGTAAAGATATTAGCATCTCTTATTGTAATTATTATTTTGTGTTGGGTACTTTGAGATTGATTTATTTTGATATTAATACATAACTTCTATGTTGTGAAGACATATTATTGTTTGTCAGGATGATTGAGGGCCTCTGATTAGGAAGGCATAGTGCCTAGGTCTGGACACTGATAATTTCTAGTGGGTTAAGTTGAGGGATTATAGGGGATTGGAAGATAGAACTTTTGATAGGTTAAAGTTGAAAATAACCTGAATTAGGTCTATAAATTATCCTTGTAATTTGGATAAAATTATTGTTTTTAATATATTTTAAGGGGTACTTGATTTGTGAATCAATACTCTATGTTTTTTTATTTCCACTATGCATACAAGTTCATTACTCATATTTATTTTCACTATTTATTTGTTTTTTTTTTCAAAAGTTCATTAAATTCTGACAACTTTAATTTATTTCATGTATATCTTTTTTACTCTAATTTACTATGGGTTAAACAAAAGTTCTTATCTTATGTTAGTTTTAATACTTGAGGTGGATGAAAAATTGTAAGTCCAATTCATCCTCTCTTTTAGTTTACCTGTCATGGTTATCTGGACTAATAGAATTGACTTAAAACTCCCACAGCATAGTTTACGTCCAACTGAGTGAAAATCATTGCATGTATCAAGCTTCTGATCACTGATGTATATGGAACTTTATCTATATATTGGTTATATTATTCCTTTTTTGGTGCTTGTACCTTGGAAAACATAAAGTTTATATTGAGAGGAGGTAAAATGGACTTTCTTAAAATCATACCAAATCTTTCAATAGTCATATAGATGTATTTATTCTAAGATATAACCAGTGTTCTATCCCTCAAATCTGTTTCAGTCTTCATCCACAAATATTTCTTGGCATTCCCAGATCATTAATCTCAAATATTGTGTCCAAATTAAGCTTCTTCTCTTGAATCTGTTGGATTGATGGACCCTCCAAAATCATTTCATCCACATACATCAATAGTATGATGAATGTTACATCATTTTACTCCTTAAAAAAATGATTTGTTTTCACTTATTGAAACCTTCTTTATGACATAAATAAATAAAAATTCTTATTCCACTACCTCATATCTTTCTTCAGTCTATAAAGACTTTTCTTCATCTTATTGATATCCTAATTCTACCATACTCAACACTGTATAGATAGTTTTATGTTTAATTTCCGGTGAGAAAATTTATGAAAAATCAACAACTTCCTTCTGTTGAAATCATTTTTCCACTAGTCACGCCTTGAATCTTTTCTTACCATCATCCTTTTATTTCAATCAAAAAATGCACTTATTCTATAGATCCTTCTTACCTTTTAGTAAGTCAATAAGCTCCCAAGTTCTATTTAACCTTAATAGAGACATCTCTTCATTCATCACTGGCTTCCATTTTTTGGAATCACTAAGCGTGTCCATCTCTTCTAGGCTCTATGGTTCCCATGCATCCATTAAGAGTAGCAAGTTCATATCATCCCCAAACCTCGAAACTATATTTATAATTATATCTGATCTCCTCAAATGAGTTGGTTTCATTATATTTCTTATATTAGATATTCCTTTTGGTACTTTAACTTCTGTTACTCCCACTCGAGCTTTAACTACCATTGAACTTTTTGGTACATCTTCCACTAGTCTCACCTCTGAAATTATGGTACTTCCCTATAATTTATCCATATTTTACTTCCTTTAAGTATTCTTACTCAGATAAACTTATAAATTGATGGTTTGTTTATTTTCCTTGACTTCCTTCCTTTCCAAGTTTTAATCCTTCCACATAATCCTTTCATTAAAGTGAATATCTTGGCTCTTGATGACTTGACTTTTGTCTTTATAACATAGCCAGAAATAAAAGTTATCATCACCATACCCAATGAAAAAAAAATATTTATACTTAGTCTCAATATTTTCCCTATCCTCAACATCAACATTCATATACGACAAGATTCTGAATACTTTAAGGTGGTGAACTTCCTATCGTTTACCGAACCATAGAACCTCAAGAAGTTCCTACCCAACTACTAATATTGGAATATTATTAATAGTATATATTGTTTTGTTGAGTTCCTATATCCAAATTCACTTAGGTACTTCTGATTTAAGCCTTGTGATTTAATCCTTCTCTATAAAATTCTGATGCATTATATCGTCCATGTAATTCTATTATGGAGTTATAAAAATTGTATTCTCATGCCTCATCTTTTTCTTCTTGAATAAATTTTAGAAGTTGTATATAATATAATCATCACTATTATTAGTGTGAATGAATTTAAAATTATAACCATATTCAATTTCTACCATGACTTTTCATTGATTTTTTTTTGAAAAATGTAAGAACCTGGACCTTCTTTTTTAGGTATGTTTTCCTTTTCTGTCCATTTTTGAGAAAAAGAGGAGAATTTGGAAATTTTGTAAGTACACTCTGTGTACTTTTCTTCCACTTGAGGTCGTGTGCTGGTCGTGTTCGGGCTAGTCACACAGGGTGTAGCGATGAGGTGGAGTCCGATTAATATGGTGTATGGAAAAGGGGACTACACGCCATGTACTCAAGAAGTATACACCGTGTACTTTTCTTTTTATTTCATTAATCGGACTGGGGTCGCGCCTAATCCCTTTTTTCATCTTCTTCTCCGCCTAATTACGACCAGAGCAACCTAGAGGTCCGACTCTTCTCTCAGCCACCGATACTTCACCGGTTGTCCGAATCGAACGCCGTCAGGTGCAATAGAATCGCAGCGGTGAGTTCTCGGTTCTTATTTGGCCATGTTTCCCGATTCCTCCTCTTGTGAGAGTTATATAAGGTTGAACGTTTTAGATTTTGTTGCATATTTACTCCGTTCTAGGCCGATTCATAGGACGAGGGTCAAGAATATTGATCACCAAGGATTGAGGTAGGTGGTTTGTTTCCCTACGTTGAATGCCTTTGATTTTTTGTGCAAAGAGTGTCGGATACCCATGTATCGGGTATCCCGGGTTAGGTTTGTTTGATACCTTGGTTAAATTGCCTTAGATTGCTTGTTAGCTTGAGGTTAATTCATGATAATATGTGCTTGTTTGCATGTTTGAGGATCACTCAGGGGTGTTCTTCCCTATTTGGATGTTTATTGTCATTTGGCACGGGTTTCCTATGAGGCAAACCCTATTGAATTGATAGTATGATTGTTGACTTGATTGCATGTATTGTATGCTGTTTATATGCTTCTGGATGCATTTGTAGCTATTATCCAAGTAGTTTCTGAACTTACTTAGGATGCTAACAGTCGATTATGCACGACTAAACTGCTCAGGGATGAGTGAACTTGGTGTGGTAGAATAAAGGGGGAATTGACGTTTAGGGCTTCCCTAGAGAGTCTGTTATAATTAGTATCGATCGCAGTACCTATGGGAATGGTACTTTGTGCTTCCTCAGAGTTTCCTTAGTTACGTAGCGAGACTATAGGGGGAATTAGATGTAAGTGCTTCCTCAGAGAGTCTATATCTTTCGTTGCAAGACCACAGGGGAATTGACGGTGAGAGCTTCCCAGAGTGTTTGTGCCTTTGTATGTTTACTTGACTATAGGGGTTTTATAGTAGGAGCCACCCAGAGAGTCAGTGCTTTATTTATTGGTTGGTTGTGATGAGTCCACCAATCCAAAGAACAAGCTTGGGTTGTACTGCCTGTTGTTTAGGTAGACTGCTGAGTTACCTGTTGTGATTACTTTCTTGCCTTGGGAGTATAGAGTTGTTGCTAGGTTCCTTGGTTGATAGCTAAATGATTGTACTGAACTAATAAATAAATTTGAATGAATATTTGTAGGATTGTTTTCTTTAGTGTACATCTGCTTCTCTACTGCATTTATTTCCTTTACTTTTTCTATATTTCTCACTGACACTAGGGCACGGATCTCATGGTGATTGCCTACTGGGATTAGTCTCACACCCTGTTTAGGTCCTGCTTTTCATCCCAAACATGTTATATGGTTGCAGGTGTAGATAGGGATTGTGGCCCTTATACTTCAGGTACATGATTGTTGGTTGGAGCTGGAGAGCATAGGACCGAGCTTAGGCTTGCGATGCTGCTGGAGTTGTTGTTTACTTTCATACCTTGTTTTCAGTTGTATTTCAACACGTTGTTGTGTTTGCTGCTTTACTTAGATACTTGTACCTGCTGCATCATTATCATTATCATTATATGTTCATTGCTTCCGTCGTTTAGTTTCAGTGTTTTCATGCTGTTTAATACTTCTTCCATTGAATGTTGTTTTCTTTCCTTGTATACCTTACCATATGAGGGAATAGTTTCCCCAATAACTTACCAAGGCCCTCGCTGCTAGTCGGCAGCCTCTGGCATTTGGGGAAATGCGCCTGAGGTCATGTGGAAAACCAGGTATGGGGCACCAGTGGAAGGGCTCCGGATTTGGGTCGTCACAAAAAACATCAAATTTATGCTTCAAAAATTAAACCCATACTTTTCTAATAGCATCATAAATAAAAATTAAAAAGTAAAGTGAACCTTTTAGGGAATGAACAAGGGAAGTTCCCTAAACATCTAAGTGAATGAGTTCTAGATTCCAACCCTTGGGTTTCCATCCATCTAAATTGAATGACACCCTTCTTTGTTTCCCCAACACAAAACTTTCACATCTCCCAATTTTGGTGTGATTATATTTTAGTATTCCTTTCACTGTTTGAACTTTCATGTTCTTCTCACTAACATGACCAATACTACAATTCCATACTTTTGGATCATAAAAATTTAAACTTATGTCCATTTCAATTCTATATTAATTTCTATTATAAAAATATTTCCCGCAAAACTTCTTTTTCAACCACCATGGATCATCGAGTAAGTTTCCATACTTCATTCAAATAGCTCGTCACATAACCTACTTCGTCAATTTATCCTATATAAATTAAGTTCCACCATATCCATAAGATATGTATAACTTATTTTATCTTAAAAAATCCCACATTATTCATTTGAATATTCACTTATCTTTTTCCAATGATATCTAGAGCTTCATCATCCACAAAATATACACTTCAAAAACTTTCAGATACATAATTTTCAATGTATATTTTCTCTCCTATTGAATAGAATTATGAAAATGAGTCAACTAACCATGAATCCACTAGAATTTTTACACTAAAAAATATTTTTATGCCTCCTCCCATTGTACCAATGAAATTTGTGCTTTCGAAAGATGACATTCTTCTAGATATTTCATTGTAACTTCTTCAGTCCTTCTTGAAGTGTCCACTTTTTTCACACTTCTAATATATAGAGGCTATACCATCCAAATTTCCTATGATATTATCCCATGGATTATATTCTGATGGTTTCTTCTAATAGATTTTTTTTTTGAGGTGATCATCCTCATCTATCAACATTAAGATCATTATTAGATGGTGCATGAACTTCCCTTTGATGAAGTTATTTATTGAGAAAAAAATTCCTGATATCATTGAATACCAAATATATCTTTCCATTAGAATTAGTAACTATATTTTCCATAGAATCCTAGCTCTATGAAAGTGACAACAGTAGTAGGAGTTCCCAAACATAATTTGTGAACTTAACCTTCACCGGTTTGTGATGCCCTCAAATAATATTGAAATTGTTCGTGTGATCTTCTATTGGTCTTCCTTCCAATAACCTTAAGTTTACTAGTTTCTGCATCATGAACACTTTATTCAATTTCATAGGTTTCTTGTATATCTTACAGTAACTTCATCACTTTTTTCATTGTATTTACTTAAAAAATGATAAAATAAATATTCCTCAACAAATAAATCCTTACCAGTTCTATTGCTTTCATGTCTATATGTTCTCATTCCTCCTCTTCTATATTCTCTAAAAAAATTCCATTAATTGGATCATCTAGGTCCTTCTAAATTATATGATTCTAAATATATATTCTCTAGAATCCAAAATTTGTTCCATCAGACTTATCTACCCAGACCTTTCCATCATCCAATTCCATATCTTACAATGATAATAACTCCCACTAAAATAGAGATATCGTCAAGGCATGAGTGGGTGAAGAAAACTAAGTTCATTGAATTATGGGATCTGATATCACTTGTTGAGAATCCATTTCAACCACCTCAGATTCCAATAAAACCATCAGAAGTTTCCTACTTCACTAAATAGAAGTTCCCCATCATAAGAAGATCAATAGATAATGTTCCACGGAATGTGGTTGTCGGAAAATATTCCCTCGACTGAGTACCAAAAATAGGAATTTATTTCACCCTACTCGCCAAAAAATTCAACCCTAGTAAGAATACACAAAAATAAATGGAAATAAAAAATGAAATAATAAATATAAAGTATTAAATAAAACAATAGATTATTTTCTTTGAACAATGATTCCTACATACATGGGAGAAAAATTATTGTTTCCATTCAATACAATCATAATTACAAGAGATTATAAAAAACAAGATCACCAAGTACAACTAATATATGAACTTGAAATTAAATTGACTCTCTTATATCATATTTGAAACATAGTTCCCATGAACTTATATACTAAGAACCATATAATCAATAAGTTAAACTCTCTCCCCTGAAATTATATAAAACATAGCATGACTACTTTATCTTGGATAACAACCTAGTGACCCATCGAATTTACCGTACTTCCAAAAATTCATCTCACCATCATAACTTCACCGAAAGGTGGGAACTTCTCATGGTCCTACTACCCCTAGAAAGAACCTTCTAGAATTTTCTACACACTAATGCAAGCATGTTTCATTAACAAATTTCCAATAATATAAATTATAGTGAATGAACTTTTAGTAAAATAAAACAAACTTCACCTTTCAATAAAATAAATTTTAAAAGATAACCATTGATTCAACACTCCCTTCTCAATGGTATTTCATATTCCTAGGTACTTCATTTTCCCATGAATTAAATATAAAAATCATGTTTACATTTTTGTGGTTAAATGGTAATTATTTTTATCTCAAAATAATAAATTTTGATAATAAATCATCATGGTTAGTGTAATAATTTTCATAACATGTACCATATATAAATTTTAATATTCTATTAGTTAATTTTACACTACTTATAAGAATTTTAACGTTTATAAATAATGAACTTAATGAATGGTATATCATACCTTTTAAGTTGAACAAAAAATTAACTTTTATAACACAAATATATGTTATGGAATTATCTCTCCTACCTATTTTCTCAATAATTTTATTCCTTTACAAGTCATACTTATGAAAATAAAAAAAAAATTGGAATTTCCAATAACTTTAAATATTTTTATTTTATTAAATGAAACTTTAAACATTTTTGTAAAATTTGGAGGCTTACCCCAGTGGTAAATACTCCCTATAATCTTGTATGAAACCCATTTTTAAATCCAAGAAAGGAAAAATTCTCAAGTAACTATAGAAACTGTATTTTTCAGCTTTTTTGGGCTTCCATGAAATCTATTTGAACCTTCAAGGCACTGGGTTTTTAGGCCATCTAGGCCTATGCTACATTGGAACTTCATGTAATCATGCAGGTTTTCAGCTTTGGAATTGGAGTAACCTCATACTACTGTATAGATTCTGAGTGATAGAAGTTGTGGTTGGATCTAAATAGAAGTGTAAATGGAGATAAAAGTTGGTAAAACAATTGTAAAAGGGTCACATTCATCCCTACATGGGGTAGGACTAGGCTTGGATACGATATTTGTAACATCCCCACCATGGTTCATTATGAATAGTAACCAGACTGGGTTTCCACGTGACCTCAAACTCACCTCCCCACAAGTCATAGGATGTTGACTAGTAGGAGGAGTTCAGGGTAATACAATGGGGAGACTATAACCCCATACTATAGTGTGTAATAATATATAAAATAAAATAAACATCATATATAGATATTAAACATAAGAGTGCGTGGAAGAAATGAACAATAACATTACTATAAATAATGAACATGTGGAAGCATACATTCATACAGAATCACTATCCACCCACTAGACTAACCACAAATACAAATAAAATAAAATAAAAATACACTAAGTCTCCAATACATCCCTAAGCCATTCCTCTATACCAATTTTCAATCATGTCTGAGTTATTCCACTCGATCATGAAACCATAGGCCTCTAACCAATCTGAACCTATGATAAATGAGGTATGATCAGGTACCCAAGTGTTATTTCCACTAAATAAGGGTGTGATTAAAACTCAAAAGGGAACCACTAACTCGATATCATATATATCTAGTAAATGAAGGTTTACACATGTGACATTATTAGAATAAATAAATATGGTGTAGAAGTTAAAATAACCATTATCTATCCTCAGTTTCTACCATGAAACCTGGGATTGACACAAACCTACTTTTTTCAGTGTTGGGGTGTCTATGATCATTTCATGTAATCATGATAACCAACTATTATCCTAATCCCAAAGAACCAATCCATGGTGACCCAAATCTATTGGGGGATTTATGTACACACCTAAAACCAATGTATAATCTCGAATCTAAGGATTAAATCCATGGTATACCAAATTGTGGTACTCCTAGATCCAATGCATGGCAGATCAAATCATGGTACATCATCTCGACTTTGAGGATCAAATCCAATGTATCCTGAACCATGGTACTTCCTATTCTAATACATGAAAGCCTAAATCATGGTATACCATCTCTACTCTGGGGATTAAATCCAAGGCATCCCAAATCATGGTATCTAATATTCAAATCCATAGAAGCCCAAAACAAACCTATAGGCCCCATACAACCCCTAGGAGAAATTCTTAGGTATCCCAAATCAGTATTAATCTCAACTCCATGGATCAATCCATGGCAGCATAAACACTCTCATAGGTCTGACTCCTAGAAGAATTTCAAAGGTATCCCAAACTAGTATGTCTTGGTGGGAATTGTGTCTTGTCCAAATAATCTCATATAACGCATCTTGATAGGGTTATCCTCCTTCCTAAACCCATCCATAACCTGAGGTTTTCCACACTGGTGTATGGATTACCATCATCACAGACATAACAAACTCAAATAATTGGTTCGGGTTCTAAGTTTATTATCTCAATCATCACTACTCATTTCACATACACGCCCTCTCACTGGGGTCAACATGTCACTGGGGAACCAATCAAGGTCCCCTAGGTCTCATCATATATAGATTCCCTTCATGGTTCCTCTTATTTGAAACAATTATCTTGGGTTATAAACCTTCATTTAAAGGGTATAGTATTCCTTAACATAGTCAAATCCATCCCAAGGCCTCTTTATCCTCCTAGGAAATACCATATAGGCACTTTACTAGATAGAAGGATCAAAGCCCTTATCAATACCTAAGTCATCCCAAGGTCAGTTTGAACACCTAACCTGTAGTAAAACTACCCAAGGCTCACCCACTAGGTGATCATACACTAGTGGGGAAATAATATTTATCCCACACTTGTATCAGTTATCCTGAAGGCTCTAAGTCATCACAAGGTTTCCACAAGTCCAGTCCCTTATCTGTTTATCTCAATTCATCGCACACCTATACATGTAGGTCAATAGGGGAAACTACTATTAGGTACACTCGTCTCATTAATTAAATTTCATTTACTTTACACCCATTGAGGTCTAAGAGTCATAGAGTATACAATTATAATCAAGGCCTCATCCATCAGTAGTTAAGGCAATCAATTTGGTGCCCAAGTTTCTGTCATGGACCTTGACACTTTGTTCAGTCCATTCATTTCATTTTAACAAAAGAATTATTTAAATTTAAAAAGGTAATTTAGCCTTAGTGGTGATTCCATGCATCACATGGTATGAATAAATAAATAAATAAAAATTCCATAGGTCATACACGAGGGACCACCTACCTCAATCAAGAATCCATTTCCTTTTTAAAATATATCCCAATAGCTCTGCCCAAGCTCGTCTAAGCCTATTAGGCCACCACCCATCATTTTGAGGCCCTAAACCATGCCAAAACATCCAATTAAATTAATCATAATCAAATTATAATTAATTAACAATTATAATTAAGTTTCTAATTTAAGGTGAATTGGAATAATCACTAAAAAACTCACTCATCAACCTCATTACACTGAAACCATAACCAAACACTCTCCAACAACCTATGGTGTACCTCTAACCATGTTCTAAGAAAAATACCTAACATGCATCATAAATTACATGGTAATATTAATTTAATTCAGGCCAAAAACCCTAAATAAAATTATATTGAAATATAACTCAACTAAAATGGCGTACAAAGACATATAGACATCATCTCAAGTCCTTATCTATGAAAGCTAAGAAAATGACTCATCCAAAATAGCCAATTCTGCCATGATCAAGTGGAATAAAAAATGAAAACCTAAATTGAGGAAACCAAATCAAAAGAAAATCAAGATGAACCAATAATAGAGAAAAGAGGAAGAATAGTGCCACCAATATCATGAAATCCTCACCCAAAATGACCTGGATCAGGGGGAGAGTGGGAGAGGTCTGACCAAACCCTCCTTGTGTGTGCTTATCTAAGCTAAAATATGGGGGGTTGAACTAGATTTTAAAATTAAAAGGAATTCCCCCTAAATGAGTTCACATCGTGAACTGATGTTCACACTGTGAACACCCTAGGTAGAGGTACCCCCTCCCTCTTTCCATAAAACTCATAGAGTGACCATTATGGTCACACCATGAATGGGATGATACATTAAAATTATAGTATCCTAGCCAGTCGTCCCTTCCCCAATATTTTCTCAAACACTCAATCCCTCTACCGAAGCTCAAAACCCATCCAATAATATCATTTATGGATGATCAAATGCTCATAATACCATTTTGAGTCATGATTCTCAAAAAAAACTACCCACAATATGAAAAATTGAAATTCCACATGAACTTTATAACCTATCCAGACATGGGGAACTGAATCATCATTTGTGGATAAGCATAGATACTTGAAGGGGATCTGGGGAGGGGTTGTTATAGTACTGGATTTCAGCCTTTGTATTGTCTAAAAAATGTAAGACCTTTGTGCCTTTGAGCCTTCAACCCATATATTTTGGGATTTCAGGATAAGTGTTTCCTCTCTACCTAGTTAAAAGGGGTATTGTATGATAAATAAAAATTAAAATGCCTTCAAACTAGGGAGTAAATTAGCCATTTTTTGCATCATATGCACAAATTTATTTTCAAATAACAATATTAAGGATCCAATCATATTGAATAAACTCATTAACTCGTATTAGTTTGAATGATTTGAGTTAATAGAAATGTAAGACACAAAATGTTAAAGGAACAAGATTTATTAGGAATTTATTTTTTAGATTATATATATTCCTATCATATATGAGGATCACAATCAATATTTGATATCAATCAATGAAGTTTTAAATTTTTATTATCAATGTAATTCCTCAATAAAAGGTTAAAACCTATGTTTATCAATGTCATAAATAATTTTATAGATGAATAAATGCAAGTTTTATTATATTATATGTTTGAGATATTCAAATGTGAATTTTATTGAATATTTATTAGAAATATATCTTTCACTGTGTTTTTTGAGCCAAAATTTATATTTCATTATGTATTTATTCATATTTTATTTTATTTCAAGGCACAACTATTTAGGTGGAAAAAACTTATCAATTATAACATATGGAATATTTTGATAGTTGAGTGAGAAACATATTTTTCATATTCTTCTCATGAACCATAAACTCTATGAATATGAATTAATTCAAATGATTCACCTAGTTAATCACAACCCAAATTACATACTAGGGTAAATTTTATCATTTACATTGTATACAAGAAAAATAATTGATGTTCAACTTTGACATAAACCATTCATTTAAAAATAGAGGTTTTGACATGTGTATCCATTATAAAAACATATTCCACATGATAATTTATGAGATATTTTAATTTTGATTGAACCATTTAAGAACACTAATCATTTCATTTCTTTCATTACCCTTATATTAATGCATGCCTCTAATGATAAAACCAAACTAATATGTATTCAATACATGTTAAAAAACTTATCACATATGATTTTAAGTTGTTTTTACACAGTCATGGTTAAAGAATTGACCATTATATTCAATATTACCAAATAAATCCAATGATAATAATATGATAAATAAATTTCATGTAATGAAATTAAAACAATAGGAAGCCGTGATAAATTTTCCAAGTATGTATAATGGTATATATAATCAACTTTTAACTTTTTGGATTGATCAAATATCCCAAACTAGTGAAAAGTTTACCCCAAATCCTCATTATTCCTACTAACTACTTGAGAATGATCGGATTCTCAACTAATGGTTTTAATCAAAATATGTACAAATATATATGAATCTAACTTCAGATTATTAAAATTAAAATCATAGTTTTGAAATAATTAAATTGAATCATATACAGTGCATATCATGTAAAAATTCTAAATGCATGACATGAAATATAAAATTATGTAAAAAAATTGGTTTTAATGTTTGATAAACTAAAACTAGGTCTAGGGTGGGTATGTTTTCTCTTAATAAATTAGGAAAAATGCCTATTTAAAATGATTTAAACCAATTTAATTAAATATAAAACTGTTTTTCATGGGAAAAAGTAGGTTTAAAAGGGTCTTAAACTCATTTAAGATGCATAAGTCAATTAAATATAGGATAAAAAGTAATTGAATTAGTTTTTAAACCATTGGACCAGTTTCAAAAAAAATAAATTGCTAGTACCACTTTAGGATATGATTAATACTGAGAGGGGTGGTGAATTAGTATTGGGGAATTTTTAAATTGATTATAACTTTGTTTACTATTTACCTATTTGACCTATTAGTATCTCAATTATCTTGTTCTCTTTTTGTTATCATATTCAGGTATATAAAATAAAGGATAGTGCACAATGTTTTTATAAGGTTCACTACTAAATAAAAGCAGTTGGTCCTTATCATATTTGGTTATGACTAGTATAAATAAATTATGTTTTATAATGAGGTTAAAAGTATAATAGTTTGGACAAAAAATAATCCTTATCCTAAGTGTGGTTCCCTACACTTTAAGAGGGGGGATGAAAATAATACTACTTCCCTAGACTAGTGGATTTCTAGTCCAACTTACACCTCCTTATTAGTTATTTTTACTTTTTGTATATAGTATTTAACTTCTTTATATTGATTTTTAAAACTAGGTAAGTACTCCACTAGTTGAGACTTCTTGTTAGATGTCACAATGACAGTTTGTTCTTCTCTTCCTTATTCTTTACTTGTTACTTGCATAGCAGCGAGAAAGTAACTCTCTTTCTTCACAGTAGTAAATAGTAACCTTTTATTTTCTTATTCTCTTCCTCCCTTTAGAACTTTTCTATTTGATTCTTTTTTATCTAATTTTGTTCGTCTAAAACTATTTTTATGGAACTAGTTAGTCTGATCTCTTATTATCATCTACACAAGTTCTTCTTATTTACTTTCATCTAGTACTTGTTTGTATGGAAACTTCTTTGACCAATATTGTTCATCTGGTATAGCTTTGTCCATTAACTATTCATCTAGAACTTATCCATATGATACGTATTCATATGATAATAGTTCTTCTGGTCCCTTATTCTTTTATTTGTAAATTCACTTCTTCATTTGGAGCTTTAATTCTTCATCTAGTTCTTTCACTCTTTTTAGTATCCCCTACTCCATCTGGTACCTCTTTATCTGATACTTCGACCCAAATGATAATTTACCTCAATATATTTGGTCATAACTTCCTTACCATACTTCACTTATTCAATAGTGATCTCAACCAATATTACTCTAATGACTAATATCTCAATCTAACTTTCCATGGTACACAATATCCCCTTTATATAGGCATAGTTTCTCTAAAAACTCAAGGAGATTCATGAACTCAAATTTAAATTTATCTCTTATAAATTTGAATATATCACTAAATTATTTTTTTGACTACCTTTAAACTACCTAGAATATAGGAGTCAATGGTATTCATAGGAATTCTTCTTAGACCTCTCTATAAACTATCTTCTTCAATACTCCTTTAATCTCAGTAAGAATCATGATCTTTCCTTAATTATTATTGAATTTTTGAACAACCAACTTAGCATCACTGTATTGATGAATTTAAAAAGACTTTGTAAAGTTGTTCTAATATTTATCCAATATATATTCATAAAACTTCTTCATCTGGTATTACTCTATACGGCTTACTCTCATAGGCCAGCTCTTCTTCCTCCATCTGATGAGTTCTCAAAATTTTGTATTATTTTTCTATCTGATGAACTCAATAGAAGATTTTTAATAATTATATATTCAATGTTAGTGCTCATAAAACTTTTATTATTGTCCTTTGATTAAATCTTATTTCAGTTTCCATTCTTGGACACCTTTGTATGATTCCATAGCTCAGAAACCCCTATCTAATTTCTTTTCTTAGAATCTTTTTTATAATTCCTCTAATCAGAAACTTTTATCTGGCATGTCTATATAATGAATTCACTTGGAAACTTCTATCTATTTACTTCATATAACTTCATTTGATGACTTTTTAATATTTTTTCTGATTACTTCATAGCATTTTGTTTTATGAAATCATTTAGAGACTTTTGTCTGATTCATTTTCTTATAAACATTTATCTGATTCCTTCACTTAGAAACTTATTATTTAGTGGAATCTATCTGGAAGCCTATATATGATGGATTCATTCATAATTCTCTATTTGACAACTATTCTCAGAAACATTACTATGATAACCTTAGTCAAACTCCCTTTTAATCCAAATCTTCCACAAAAAATTCTCTATCTAATGATCTTAACATGTTTACTTTGTCTATTAAATTTGTTAGGAAACTTCTGTCATATCATTTAGAAACCTTTTTCCATTATCCTAAAAACCTAATTCCGATAAAATTACTTTTTTTATTCACCAAAAAAATTACAATTTGCATCTTTATGTTTTTACAAGTTTGTCTGATAGATTTTTTACAAATCTTCACTTTTTTCAGGAAAATAGTTCCACCAACTTCTTCCTTTGAACAAATTTATACTAGATCATGAATTACATAGAATATTCATGATTTTTGGTTCTTTGAGAAACAACACAATATCACCTAATTTATCTCTCTTAGGATCTTTTCTTCTTTTAATATTCATCTTTAATCATATCCAAAAGTAATTTTGATGTTTAATCAATGAGGGAAACATCAACTAGAATTAACTAACATGTTTTTTTGGAGATATTTTTCTAATGTAACTGGGAATTTATTTGAGATATCATTTGGTTCCATCCTCCTAATAATCATCTCGATCTGATTGAATCCATCTGATCACCTCATTCTGCTAGACTATGTTCGTTAGCCTCAGTCTGATTACTTTCATTATATTGAAAACACAAGAGCTTATACAATCATCCAAGAATATGTTTGGGACATTAAGAATAGAGCATAAATCATCATAAGTTTATAAAATATTAAAAAAACTTTCTCCTTCAGTTAATGAATATATCAAATAATGAATACATTCTAAATATTCAAAAGGAATTAATAAAACTTATCTTCTTCCAAGATAAAAAGAATTGGGAACTTCATTTTCTTCAAGTAACATGGATACTTCAACCAAAATTCTATGAAAAATATTCTCTATAACCACTTCAACATACTAACATCAATGAAATAATTTTAATTCATTAACAACCATTTCCCACCATTGACAACAAATACAATACAAACAAGGTGGGATCTTTAATATCCCCCTTTGTAATTTTTAGAAATACCTTCAGATAATACCTTCAAGATGAATATGTTAATATGTGAGTATTTATATTCTTTATCTCCCTTTATTCTTAAACATTCATTTCACTTTATCTCTCCCTTAATGAAAACAAATGCAAAATTTCTTGTAAAAAGGGTATCAATTCCTTCTTAAGAAATGTTTCATTAATCATTTCACTCTAAGTCTACATTATCCATGATTTTTTTAGAAAACCAAAGGATTTTATTCAAAAAAAAATTGCATATTACCAATTGAACTTGATACCAAATGATATAATAACACACAGTCTTTTATTTAAGGGTTATCCACTTGTATTCTAGGATGAAAATACCAATTGTGATGCAAGGCTGATATAGAAAAAAAATCAACCAGAAACTCCTACACTTACTTCATAAAATAGATTAAAATGTTCAAGTTAAAATAGCAGGATTAACAACCTTATAACACTTTCATTCTTACACTCTTCTTATGTCACTGATTGATTCAATTTCCTCCAATTTTTTTTATGATTTTTATTTTTAGTATCCAAGTTTTATAGATTAATAAATATGTACCTTTTTTAATGACTCTCCTTCACTAATATTATATAATAATCATATTTATATGAGATAATGATTTTGGTAGATTCTTAAACATTATAAAATTGTCTCCCCCTTATAAAGACATTTATTATGATCTTCATAATGATAAAAATATTTAGTATATATGGATCTACATATTAAGAATACACCAAAATGGATCTTCTTTATATGGTTTTCCATACTTGAAAATTTCCATATCTTCACCATGAGTGATATTTATTTAATATCTTTATTTATAATTCCAAATGTTAATATCAAAACAAGATAGTATATTATTAAATTTTCTATTAGGTGTTGATATAAATCACTTAAACTTCATCAAGGATGAACCTCTTATAATTTTTTTAGTATAATAATTTATGAATCATTCTAGGATGAAAACTCTTTATCTGGGTTGTATAAAGTCAGCATCAATTTCTCCTACTAAGATTCTCCCCCTGAGTTCATGAATTAACTTTAATTCCCTAAATTGTGAAAAAAAATACAATACACAAATAGTAAGGAAATTAGGTGGATCTTTCTTTCTTATTCAATATGAACCACAAGGTTGAGATAGTTCTCTCAACCAAGTTGCTTCATCCCTTCTGGTCTTCATGCTTCCACATCTATTTTTCCAAACTGATTTTATTTTTTATAGAATAGATCTTCTCACATTCTATTCGTATTTGTGTGGAGAAATTTTCTTCTTAATATTATTAATCAATAATGTAATTTTAAATATTTTAAGGATTTCTTATTGTTATATAAGAATAGTTAAACAACCATTTTCATTGTGTCCAGATTTCTTTCACCTCCTATACATAAATTCTACTTCTTCATGTGGAATCTTTTATCTTCCTTTTTCACTATAATTTTCTTAATTTTAATCCATTTCCCTTTATTTTACAAAATATTCTATCCAGATTGCTAAAATATCATTACATACATTAAAAATAAGTTTTTAATTTTCCACATGGATTATTCTGAGCATCTTTCTTCTCATCAGTTCTTCTAGATGATGTGATCTTATTAAAATTATTATATTATGATTCCAAGAAATTCTCACTTTTCTTCCTTGATATTTTATTGGGAGAGTTCTTAGTTGAAAAACTCTTTTTTTGACATCCCAAGGTTGCTTCTTCTTTCTTCAGCAACCTTTGTGGTCTTATTTTCTTATCTGATTTTGATACATGTCGAGTTGAGCATGCACCATTTTTGTAACCAAAACTATTGTATACATCACAAATGTTTTCAAGATTTATAAATCTATTTATATATTTTTCTTAGTCTGTGAATGTTTCTTCTTTATATTTGGATTTCTTCCCCTTAGAATGGGCTTCCTTTGTACCCTTTCATTTAGAGGATTGTACCAAAAATCTAAAGTACAATTCCTAAATCTATTTCAGTACCAACATTGACCCATAAACCTAGATCTTCTTATATCTTTTATATATGGTCCAGAATTTCAAGAAAAATGGGCATATGAATTTTTTATTTTCCTCACATATGGTTGGGCTCTTCATGGGGAACCATCTTCCACACTTCTTCTTATATCCACCCTAGACATGGTGGTAGACTTATTATCACTTTTCTTTATCCATACTTATACAAATTTTATTTTCCAACCTACATTATTCATAAAAATAGATTTAGAAATATTATTTCTAGAAGATATGGATTATACCTATTTATTCACATATTCTTGATAGAGATCAATAAATGCATTCATGGTTTTCTTATCACGTGTTAAAGGTATTCTATTATCAGAATTATTCATTGAGAGTTGTATAGTAGTAGAAACTTTCTCCTCCTTTTTTGAATAATTGATATGTTTTTTTAAGATTTTATAATTGAATTACAAATCTAAACATCTCATATTGAGGGTGTTATTCTGATATTCAATCAAACTCACCTTCTCTTTATTGAAGGTATGACATAAATCCTTATATATATATGTGATATATATAGGCCATTTTGTATAGCAGGAAAATTATGATTTTCATGCACATAATGTTATATTATTTTATGAAATATGTTATTGTAGTAAATATGATAAACTATTATTATTTTTTGTTTCTCACACATGTTATCATTCAATGAGTTGGTACGTGAGATAAATTGGATATAGGGGTTACATTCATTAACTATACTAAAGCTTGTAAAATTTCTTACACATGTCAACACCATAGAAATTCTCCCCTACGTGTCTTCCCCACCTTCATTTATACTCATCCCACCTGTGTTACCATTCTCACGATTTCTTCCCCACACCCTAACTCTCCTCCCCACAATCTTGTCTCCAGATCTGCCTCCTCCTTTCCCTCTACATCAGCGTCAGCCTCCTCCTCTCCCTCTGCATCAGCATCCTCCTCCTCCTCCTCTACATTGGTGTCAGCATCTTCCTTCGCATCAGCCTCCACCTCCTCCCCGACTCCCTCCTTGACCCCTTTATATATCTCCTCCCTCCATGACTCCCCTCTCTAGCCACGAATCCACCTATGCCTCACCTCACCTTCAACCCCATATCCACCTCTATCCTCTTCCTAGAATACTATCTCAGCGTATGAAATATATGAACTAAAAATCCTTTGACAGCAGTGGTGAGTTTCTCCAAAACATCCACCACCTCTGTTCTTTCCTCGGTAAATTAGGTTTTGTGCGCCTTTCAATGAAGATTTAGGGTTGGTGATGACGGTATTTAATCTCTCAATTTTATAAATATAATCATGTACTACCTGATAAGAAGTGTAGTGATGCTGGGGATGGTGTTTCGCAATTCTATTTCATGTTAATTAGTTGAAGCTCTATTTCTTGTACTTTTAATTGCTTCTTGAGAAACCGAAAACCACAAAAACAAATGGGATTTCATTTTTTTGGTTATCCTATTACATCAATATATTGTTATTTGATATGGTTTTTTAGAAACCTATGAACCACAATAGAAAACTAGATTTTATTTTCATGGTTTCTTAAAGAAATATAAAGGTTTTAATTCCCAGTGAAGGTGATGGATCCCCTCCCACTGGAGTCGCTTCAATAAATTACTATTTCCTTGGGGTCTCTAACTGTTGTATGACTATTCCAATGATACTCATCAGAGTTTAATGTATTGATATGCTAAGTTGTGGTTTGATGAAAGAGTCAAGTGATACAGAGGTAAAAATTCTCCTAAGTTTTCATTTTTTTGCTCTTAGTAAAATCAAACTGCATGAATTTGATACTCCACCTAAATACCTAAATCCCTCATTTTTTATGATAGATCTAAGGATGTAAGAAATTTTTTATGATCTTATCCACCTTTGAAACAAAATGTTCACTATTATGATCTGTGTGCATTCTTCAATTATTTATGTATAATTACATTCTATGATTATATATATATCATTCATTCTACAATTAGTCACTTCTAAAATAATGTTATCATAATTATATTACTAGATACTCCTAATTAATTTTATCATGTAGCAAAACTTGGACCAAAAATTGCATATAATAGACTAACCCCAAAGCAGTTTTTTTTTGTCTATTTTATGTAATTTTCTTCATCACCTTGGTGATTATATTTTTTATTAATTTAATCATATACATTATAATAAAATTATAGGTTTCTAATTTCATCATAATTGCAGCATACGTTCACTTTTCCAGTCACCAATCACTACGGGATTCATATTGTGAATAGTGAATAATCTTTTACTTCATCCTCAATATCTTAAAGTCATTATTTTAAATCATATCTTTTGTTTTTTTGATTCATTAGTTTAAATAATTCTCATTTATGTTTTATTTTACATGCTTTGCACATTTAATTAGTTAAAATATATATCATTTTGCATATATTTTTTTCAATGTGTGTTGCAAAAAAGTCTCATTGTTTAGTTAATTTCAGAATTCTCATTTTCTATTTACTGTACATTTTAATTCATAGATATAATTTGGATCCAAATTATCTCATTCGTTTAAAATTTAATTTTTTCATTTCCTTTTACATTTATTTATTTAATTTTTTACATCTTTAATTTTTAATTGTAATTCATTAATTTATTCTATTTTACATTTAATTTGTAAGTATACTTCAAATAGGACATATGTATCTAATTAAATTATAAAATAAATTGTATACTAATTTTGTGACATATATTCAATTGGAGAATAGAAGAAAACCAAGTTGGAGGGGGGTGAATCATAGAAATTATATGAGGCCTCTATTGGGAAAGTAATCTACGCTTTAGATCCTGACTAAGATTTATTTGGGCGCTGTAAATTTTGATCAAATTATATTTTTTTGTCTTTTGTGAGGTTCCCCAAATGGATCAAGGTTGTGTTTGATATAAATTATTGAACACTGCATTATGAAATATATTATACAGTAATTCATAAAGATATATTGTGTATTATTATCCATACTGATAAAAGTTTTGATGGTATATCAAACCCTCAAATACATAATTTTTTCTCTACATTTTTATAAAAAACATATTGATCATTAAAAGAATAAACAATAAAATAATGGGAACAAACATATTTGAAAATTATGAAATCTTTGAAATATTATCCCTATTTAGATGATGTTTAGTTCAAATAATGATTCTTTTTAGGGCTTCATAATTAATTTTTGTAACTACAATGCATAGTTCATTGGGAACTAAAGATATGACTCGTGAAACTGCAATGCATAGGTCATCAAGAACTAAAGAGATGAATTTTGGAGTAGTATGGACTTTACTATTGATTAAAGTGTATTAAATGATGTCTAGAATGTATTCATGATTAAAGTGAATTAAATTAAATGATTTATTGATGATTTATAATTAAATTATTATGTTTTTTAATTCTTTTTCATTGGATAATTGGCTGGTGAGATGATGATTCCATGTCTATGTAATTGGTTATATGATTAATGTTTTCATTATTAAATACATTGGGGGATCATAGACAAAGTCCCAGGGATATACTACTCATGTTACTATATACGCTAGGTGTCGTTGGGTGTTATTACATGGATCTAGTGAGATTTTTATTATATATGTTTGGGGACATTTGGCATAGATAAACATATATTGTGTGCCTATTATTGTATAATGTAGTGGGGGAACATGGATTAAAGAAATTTTGTTCTTATCAAGGATATTGTGTGCCTATTATTTTGTGTGCCTATCAGGGATATTATGTGCCTATTTTATGATAAATTATTGGTTTAAATATGATACAGTAAAATCCCTGATAGGTACACAACACTTGATACAGTACAATCCCTAATTGGCACACAATCTCTTCCACAGGTATAGATATTTTGTACCTATCATTTTATAGGGAGTGCCTTTGTGAACAAGGGAGTTCCTTTATAAAAATTCTAAGGACCAAGGTGATGGATGGAAACCTTAAATGGATAGGTTATTTGTCATCAACCAGCACATCTTATAAGTGTTTTTTCTGTCATTGTATTCTCATTGTTTTAGATGCATGTATTCTCATTGTTTTAGATGCATGTAAACAAGGAGTGATTTCTGTCATCAAAAAAGCATGCACCACATTCATGAGTTGGCGTCAAGTCCCATCAATATTGTTCTTACCTTATAATCAAAAAAAGTTGGGATCAAGTTCCATCAATATTGTCCTTAACATAGCATCAATAAAGTTGGGATCAGGTTCCATGAATAACATTTTTGCTACTATCTAGGTAGATACATATTTGAAGATTGACTTGCTTGGGAACTCCATTTGGGATCTCACTGTTTATGACAGATTGGGTATTCAAGGTTAGTTCATGAATTATAATGGCTTTGTCTTTTATTCTTGGCAACCTCCCTATCTAGGTTGGATCAAAATCAACATGGATATTTCTTCCAAGGAAAATGCAGACCTGTATGTAGAACGAAACAAAAACATTTGATAGAAAAAGTGTTGAGATTTCACTCCTGTATACATACACTTAAACAGTGCATATTGTTTAAACATACATGCACATTGTTTGGTGTAATAAAATGTTTAAAACTACATTACACTCCTATATAAAAATGTTATAAATATAGAATGTTCCATACATTTCACCAATATACAGTATTGTATACATTACACTCATGTATAAATATGTATACATTACATTACACTCCTGTTTTTTATAATCAATTCCATAAATAGATTTTGAAAATACTTCTCCTTTTCGTATCATCTTTACTATTTTTAGAATGTAATGAATTGTATTTGATTTAATGGTAGTGAAACATTAATTCATGTGTTTTATGACGACATAAAGATGTTCATGTAGTTGCAAGTGACTAATTTGTGTAGATAATAATGACTTATCTATTTGAAGTGTATATTAATGAAGTCAATTTCAGTACTCTTCTTGATTTTTGTTTCACCTATGAGGGATATGCCCAATTCATGAATCTATTTCAGATAGTTGTTACTGAGGCCTGGTGTATCATATGGTGGAATAGGAATTAAAGAATGTATGTCATCCATTACATTGACATTAACTTAGCCATGAAAAAAAATATACTAAGAATCAATAGGTTCAGCGTACTGAGTTTCAAGCATTTCCTAAAGAAAAAAATTGTTTTGATATCCTTGGTGTGAATTGTGTTTCCTTTCATCCTTGGATCCTTTTCTTCTTAAGCAGTTTATGATTCTAGTAGTATCAATGTTCTGAAACGACTTTCTTTGGTCATTGACAGTGTGCTTCTCTCCATATCTATTCCTTCAAAATGTCTCAAACTTAACGTTACTTTTATCTTTTTATCCTTCACTGCTTGAGTTATCCTTTTTAGAACCAAGAGATGGATGCTTCTCCCAGTCAGTCATATATACTCAATGTGCATATATAGTATACACGTGATATTTTCATTGACAAATATATAATATCCTAGATTTATAGTTTTCAATACAATATGAATCCAATAGAATTTGAAGTTACTAAAATCATTTATTTATTTTAGGAACTTTTAATGCAATGAAGGAATATAGGATGTGCTTCAGACTTTTTGAGACCACTCTACAGGTCCATGTTTATGTATAGTTGTAGTTACTCAACACCATGGTATTGATGGTATTGAGGTATTCCAATGTTCTTGTGATGTCTATAGGTACGTGTTTTTTATGATATTATTTTATGTTTACCAACTAAAGTTTAATATCAATACTTTTTTAATGGGATAGGAGTTTCAAATATGATATTGATATTGGGAATATGGAGGAGGTTTGTCACTTGATTTGGCTGGAAAGAATTTGATTCTACAAAGTAAAAATTATTGGTGAATTATACTATTTTTTATTTATGTCTTTAATTTCTACTAAATATTATTTACATATACAGTTATGGTTACTCAATACCTTGGTATTGATGGTATTGAGTTCTTCCAATGTTCTTGGGATTTCTACTACTACATGATTTTTATGATATTATTTTATGTGTACCAGCTAAAGTTTAATATCAATACATCTCTGATTAAGTACTTGGATAAAAGTTTCAATATGATATTAATATTGGGCAGATGTAGGAGGTTTTTCACTTGATATGGCTGGATAGAATGTGATTATGCATACAAAGTTCAAATTTTTGGTGAATTAAACTATTTTTCATTTATGTCTTTAAGTGCTACTGAATCTTATTTACATATGTAGTTATGGTTACTCAACACTAAGGTATTGAGGGTATTGAGGTTTTCCAATGTTCCTGGGATGTCTACAGGTACATTTTTTTATTATATTATTTTATGTGTATTAGCTAATCTCAGTTCTCATCTGATGAAGTAGTTTGAGGAAAATCCAATATGACCTTTCCTGGGAGAATTGTAGGCAGCTCCGAGCTAAGTATGTAGTTTTCAAGGACAATGTTATTTTTGCAAACAAGATGGATTTGTGGCTTTAGTGGAGGGTCTTCAGGTTTTTTGTCCTATTCTCGCAGATGGAAGAGCTATTTGAGAAGGAGTTTTTTTTGAAGTTCGTGAAGGTCGACAGAGAAGAATAGCCATGGCTTGTTCTCATCAAGCGAAAGGCCATGGAAGTTAGCCAAGCATAGTTTGGGATCGTATATATTAACAATGTGACTATAGAGAGCCTAAAACCATATAGTGTTTTTCAAATCTCAATGTATTGTAAAAATTTATTGAAATTTTTTAAGCACAACCATTGTAATCCAATTCATGAATCATAAATTTTTTCAATTAGTTTGGATACAGTTTTAAATTCTGTTAAATTTTTGAGACCTGAATCCATTAAATCCCTCTCTCCCTTCTTTGGAAGACATTCGACACTCTAGGCATATTATATATTAATAATTAATTTCAAGTGGTGGATATTATCAAATTTATTTCCAATCTTATAATTTTGTGAAAACCTTACAAATTATAATGTATATTTATTTTACTCTTTTTCACATTCATTGTATGAATTTTTATATTGGTCAGGAATGATGATATGGATTTTTGTGAGGTTTATTCTTTTCAGGAGTCCTAGAAAATCTCAAATCCATTCGATGTATACATTTTTTATTAACTTTTTATTCATATATTCAACTATTTTAAAATACGTAAACTAAAGAAGAAGATCTCTAAATTCATATTCTATAAAAATAAAATTCATTAATGGGTTTTTATATAATTTTTCACCCAATTCAATGTATAAATTTTCTTTATAGTTTCTAATAAAAAACAGACATTTTCATTAATACAAGTATTGTTATCAAATTATGTATTATAACTAAGATTAGTGATAATGATATATATATCACATTACCTATGTTGCCTCAGTAGTTTTCCCCTAAAAATATGAATTAATTTCTCTACTCCTTGATATACAGAGTATTGACATTAATAACACAAAATTTCTCGATTATTATTTCACACAATGCACACCAAATATTCCATCATTTCTATTTATTTTTTCATAGGTTAGAATATTGAAAAATATATTCAACAAATTATCCACCTTTAATTAGATTTTTCACTTCACTATTATACCATTGTATGAGTTATAAAATTATATTTTGATGGTTGTGAAGACCTTCATCCTGTTAGAAATATAGATCCATTTCTGGGGAACGTTTGGTGTTAAGATTCTTAGGGTCTAAGAAAAACAAAATACCAAAAAAATAAAAAAATTGATACTATTTCTTAGACATGAATCTATCAAATCTATTAGATAAGTATCAATAGATTATTTTTAGATGTTAGTGCTGCTACAATGTTAAAAATAAAAATGTGTTAAGTTTGAGGCAGATAAGTCTTAGGGTATTATTATTTGGAACGTTTAGTGTGAACATTCACTAACATGTTACATAACATATTATTTTAATATTTGTTTAAGACATGAAGATAATTTTGTTGAATTTGGATCTCATTTCAATGTGTCACAAGTAACCCACATTTGTCTAAATTTTGGTCACATGTTAATGCCACAAAAAGTAATCTATTTTCTACAAATCCTAGATTGAGTATTGCAGTTGCTGCTTTTGTAAAGGAAATCATCTGAATCAATGTTTCCTATGTAAATATTCCAATCTTATTCTAGATCATACTCATGTTGATGTCACATAGGAATAAATCAACATTGTATAGAATGGTGATATTGATTCTCATGCTACAACAATATTCAATCTGTTTTCATTTTTTTTGTGATTCAATCTCATTTTTTTGGGTCTTCTGAAGTGGTTAAAAGCTCTATGTTGAAGTTTCATAGAATGGGTGAGTGTCTCCAATTAGGGAAAATAAATCCGGCTACCCCTCCGCTTACCTAGGATTGGTCTGTTCAGGTGAGCATTAAAACCCACAACCTAGCACTCAAGGAAATGATTGAAGAAGGTATATATTCGAATGATTGGGAAATGTCACCACTGAATGATTCTATGGAGAAGGATTAATTTGGTGTATATTTTTAATTAGGTTTCATTCCTTAATTGATGAAACTCTTGTTTCCATTTTAGTTTTCTCAAGATTTGTTTTCAAATGTAACCTTGAAACCTCATGTGTAACTGCTTTAATGAGGTCTCTTGGAGGTGATTGGAAAGAAACTGAAGTAGATTAATGGTCTAATTGGACAAATAATGATTAAAATCCAAGGAAACTTCATTCAGAGAGCTCAAATGTCTTTTAATATTTGTATTTTGGTATTGTGGACTCCTCTGTTCCCATCAACATGATTTTGGTGATCAATACCTCAGTCTTCATCAAGGGAGAGTACAATAGCTTCCATATTGATGAATACTTTAGTTTGGATGTTTTAAATCTACTAATTGGAAGTCATATTCATCACCATTGATAAGTACCTTGCACATGTAATCATGAAAATGTATATTTAGAGTGGTTTTTACCATAATAGTGCAGTAATATTCCTTCATTATAACCATTAGTGTCAACTGCATACTGTTTAATCATCTATTCCATTTAGTACATTATTTTTAGTTAATTAACAAATCTATTTCATTTTTAGATTATCCATTTGTACTCTATATGTTGTCTTTTTTCATTAAATTTCTTATTTATAGGTTAAATCCATGTATATTACCATCAGTATTCACTCCATTTCAATGTGTCATGAGCAGCCCACTCACTTTATTTCTTCTTCTAATATCCTCCCACTCTCCCAAAGAGTGACACAGATTTCATAGATCATCATCATAGTTTTTTTAGGTGTTTGAAATTTTTTAATTAAATGATTATGTCATGAAAATGCACGGGTTGGTTACTAGTTAATGTATATATTTCATGAACTAGCCAAGGGAATTAACAAATGTGTTATAATACATGATTTAATGCAGACACCACCCAGGAGCATCCTCAAGTTATATATAAACCCTACTAATAGATGATGGTAGTGTGGATGGATATTTGGACAATGACTCCTAGGAACCCAAATCTCTATTCATTCTTCTCTTTTGCTCATGAGGCATTATAATGTTATGGAGGAAGGATGGATCCCATTTGAACATTAGATGATTTTGTGCAACCCATGGATACACTATGAATATGGGATATACTTTAGCTTTCCTTAATGGTCTTTATCAAACCCATGTGAAGAAGTTTGTAAAAGTTGAAGATTCTCTTTAGTGTATGATATGATTATTTACAGTAGTTCTTCTTTTTAGTGTTTTTACACAAGTTTCATATATCATGCATGGGAGATCCTCAAACAATGGTTTTAATCAATTTCACTTGATCTGATAATTTTTATTAGACTCGTTTAAAACCCTTTAATAGTATTAGAGGGAACCCATGGTTTATATCCATGAAATATTTCATTGAAATGAAGAAGAAAACTAAAAATAAATCCCTACTTTTTAGGTTTATCAAAAATATGGAAAAGGTTTTACCATTACACAACTGGGATAAATAAAGGTAAAAAATGCCTTAACCTTATGAAATGGAGATGCGTGAGGGTAAATAAGGTATTACCCTTATACAATCAAGGATACCCAAGGCTTACCTTTAAATGAAGGGTTCACATAAAGGTAGTTTGTATTTTAACCCTTACATAAAAGGTTGGCGTAAAGGTGTTACGTAAGGGTATGATATTGATTACCTTTACATGTAAAGATAGTTCAGGGTTATAAAGGGTTATGTAAAGGTAACCTGAAGCTTATCCTTATGTGAAAATTAGGTATGTAAAGGTAAGAGCTCAGTACCCTTACATGGCATGCATTTCTTAAGGGTCAAGCCTATTTACCCTTACGTAGACTATCTACATAAGGGTAAAAGGAAGTTTCCCTTACACGAAATATGGATCCTGTATAAGGGTAAACATATAATGTTTTTAAATTGTTTTTAAATTCTTGAGTGATTTTAATGATTTATAAAAACTGTATAAATCATTATAAAAGGTATTTTGGGATATTTTAATAGATTAATTAATTATAAATTGTTTATAATAAATTAAACGTTTATGAAACATTTTATCCCCAAATATTAAATGTTAATATTTAAAATACCTTTTAAAAAAATATATGTCATGAATTATGATCTAGAAATAAAAAAAAATTATTTAGAAATTATAAGTAATAATTTATAAAGGTATCTAAACTATGAAATAAGGTTAGAATATAAAAATTTCTATATTTAAATTATGAATTGTTCATAATTAATTATTTTTAATTTTTTAAAATAAAAATGGGCTCTGGTTTGGATATTATTTAATCGATATCAAAAAAAATTGATGATTGACATGATCAAGTTTAAAATAATAATTAAGTATATGATATTCAGATTATGTAAAAAAATTACATAATAAAAAATGGATTATAAAGTGTTTATAATTTATATAAGATTATATATATATAATATAAATTCCATATAATTATTAATATGAAAGAGTTCATATTTTAATGAATATAAAATATTTATATTCAAGATTACATAATTTTTATAATGTTAAGGATGAAATTATAAAGGGGTTTATAATTATATTTTATTTATGAATTGTTCATGAATGGTTATATAATGTTTAAATATTTTAATTTTAATTTTATTTAAAAGGTTATTTCCTGCTATATTCATGTTTGTTAAATTATTTAATAAATATGAATATTTTGTATGCTTTAGTTTAATTGTTAAACTAATTCTACATGGAGCCTTGCATTACATGTTAGAAATGTCTTTATTATGAATTTAGTTTTTCATCTACCTTGACCTCGATTTTTAGTTGAAGTTATTAGCCTAAATTTATTTATTGAATACAGTTTGTGCATATTAGGTGTTATATTTATAATGAATTTAATTCTCTCTTGAGTAAAATATCCCTAGGGAGAGGGACTTGGGGTCGAACTGCCTACTTACCTAGAGGCCTATACCTTGTCTAGGAAATTGAATGGGGTTAGTTATTCATTGATCTGAGATTACTCATATGGAGATTGTAAATATTATATAATTATAAAATATTACATAAAGTGTTCATGTACCTTATGCATATGGTGCATTCAGATATGTATGGATATACTTGAATTCTAAGTTTGGGTAACTCAAACTTGTGGGTTTTGTAAATAGTTATGCATCAATATGGTTTGAACATATTGATTTGGTGGAGGGAATAAGTTTCCAAACTAAACTACTATAAGCATGCATAAAAGGGGATAACATGAGATAGTATGTTGAGATAAAATCCCCTTCAAATACTAAGTGTGAGATACCTTCAAAAGAAGCACTTTTCAAAACATCGATCATTCAAATGGGTAGGTTTTTTCATAGCAAGGTGCCCCTAGATTATCTTGTATAAGGAAAGAAAGTAATGGATGACACTGCATCATACTTAGGTATGTTCTTCCATATTAGGATTCCCATGGGTTGTATTTTTTTAATCTATTTTTGATGTTTTTTTGGGTTACATTTAACTGATAAACCCTTAGGAAGGATACTAGAGGAATGAAGTTGATTTTATCCATATAATGGATTAGACAAAGGGTTTTCCACTCAGCTATTCAAGAATCATATATGATATGATTGGGATGATGTCCTACCTAAATAATTAAGTGATGATAGGAAAATCCAAGTATACTAATTACTTAGTGAAATATGGGTCTTATATCACTAATGGATATGATGTGTTTTTAAAGGGTTCA
This sequence comes from Viscum album, assembly GCA_963277665.1. Taxonomy (NCBI): domain Eukaryota; kingdom Viridiplantae; phylum Streptophyta; class Magnoliopsida; order Santalales; family Viscaceae; genus Viscum; species Viscum album. Next base: position 132,822,209 of record OY728163.1, read on the forward strand.
TCGTTTTAGTGGAGGCCCATTTAATAAAATTTCTTATCAAATGGTTTATAAAACATAATAAGATTTTTTTGTTGAAAATATTATCAACATCATCAAGACGAACTTTGTGAAAAATCCTTGAAATAATAATATTAAAGTAAGTTACTCATAAGATTGGTAACTTATGAAATGTTCTTAAGCTATATTTTTTATTTTAGAAAAGTTCTTAATAAAAATTATGTGTCATAATAGTTCATTCCTTAGTAAACAAGTATTGAAATTGTTAAATAGGTGAATTTAGATGCTTATATAAGCATAGAGTGATTCATATAATATTTTAAATGAATTAGCTACAACATGAACAAAGGAATATTATTCTCCACTCAATATGATTAGGTACATAAAATTTTAATCTCATATACTCAATATGATTGGGTATGTCGAATAATATTTAATGTGATTTAATATTTTGATGAATCAATGAGACTAAAGGTTTCCTTAAATCTGTATTGGTTATAGAAATCAATTTTATTTTTATGATAGATATATGATATCAACTATATGTTTTAAAAAGTGTTATAAATATATAAAAGGTAATAAAATGGAAAGAATTGAAAATTGAATTTTGTTTTCAATTAATGTAGTAAAGGAGTTAATACATTAATAACTTGGATGATTCAATCTTAGATAAACACATCTTAAGATGTGTATTTTATCTCATTTTTCTCTTATGAAGAGCATAAAAAAAATTATTGTTTAATAAAATGAGACAAGTTATTTTTGATACACATAGTTATGATCTTTTCATCTCTATAACATAATTTAAGGGGAGACTAAAAGTTATTTTTTCTGGTTTGGGAAGTTATCCTATTGTTTTCTATGGAAATGTTCCAAAAATATGATTTAATTCAAAGAATGTTTACCATATATTCTCAAAGTGTTGGAAATATATATGAACTAGACATATGATTTCCAGGTTCTAAATTACTGTATAGATAGTACAAGTAGGTAAAAGTTGAAATCATAATAATAAAAGTTGGTTTAAAAGTTCAATAAATTTTTTTATGAATTCAAGAAATGCCATTGAAATCTAGGTTTTTTAGGAATGAATAGTAATAATTCAATATGATTGTATTATCCAAGATATACCTGAAGGATTTTAGGAAACTCTATATAATTTTTGTGTTAGGTATGGATGTTATAGAAATTAATTCTTTGATTTTGAAAGGTATGTGATATGGAATGTATATTTTACATAGTGTTGTAAATATAAAGGAGTTAAAAATAAATGGAAGAATTGATTGAGCTTGTATTTTATACCCATGAGATGAAGTAAATAGTTACTACATTAAGTTTTTGAATGTAAATTATTTTATCAATCACAAATGAATCTAAGTAAAATATTTGTATCTTCGTGTCATTTCCCTTATGTTATAAGAGAATTTTCTTGATTGCAAAGAGTTTTTGTGAACAAGTATGAGATGATTAATTATATACACATTGTTTATGATTCATCATTTTCTATAAGATTTTTTTAGAAAAAGATATAGATTAAAAGTATTTTATCTAGGATAAAATGTTTATCCAATTATTTATTAAATTATATAGGAATGTGTTCCTTCCACCCATAAATGGTATATTTTAATAAAGTCTTCTTTTCAAATAAAAAATTTTCCAAACACATATAATATCATATATGATATAGTTTATTTGTTTAATATTCTTACTGAAAGGAAATATATGTTATTTATTAAAAAAAGGGTTTGTGTATCTTAGAAAGATATTATAAAGAGAATATAATTTCTAAGAGAAAAGTGGGAGTATATATAGACTTAGATAAGTTCAAATTTAACAAATAAAAGATTATACCAGTCTAAGTTTAAAGTGAATTTTACTAAAAATACTAAGAGAGTTGGGATTTATTAGTAAACAATAATGTAAGTAGTTACATTATTTCAAGGAAAAGGTTTTATGGAATATAATTATAAGGATGACGATGATGCACTTAGAAAGAGTTATTAGTAGACAACAGAAGTTGACATTGTAACATTTGATGTTGTGAAGTTAATATGTTTGAATATGTTTAAGAAGTTAAACAGTTATGAATATGATTCCTAAGTCTTGTCATTATTCAAAATGGATTACTTAATAGATGTTTCTCACTAAAGATTTTAGTGGGATATTTTTATCATATGGTCATATAGAGATGTGACATGTATTACATATAATGTAATGTGTTAAAAAAAACCTATTAAGTATGGCATACATAAGGCTGATCTGGAAGTTTATCATATATGATATGATAAACTGGTGTTTATTTTAGTTTTGTTAAATATTCATAAATAGTTTAAGAATATTAAAATGTATCATATTAAAGGCAATCTCCATTTTATAATTCTTTCACATTAGCTGCATATATGTATATATATATATACATTTCCTGAAGTGAAATGATAATTGACCTCTTAAAGTATGACTTTGAGTTATACCTAATCAATGTTCATCATGTAGTATTATTAGTTATGATGAAATGTTAAGTTTATCATGAGTAAGATTCTTATATAGAGATATAAAATATTCCCATGAGGCATAAAAAAGAATATTATTCTTTGTGTGTGTTGGATGGCCTATTAAGTATACCACATGGAGTTTCATAAAAATTTTTTTGGTATAATAGAGGTGCATGGATCATATTTGGGTCCCCACTACCTGAGGTTGATGAGATACCTAGCATGATAACCTTTATACTTTTACATCCTACTTATGGAAGTCTACATATTGACTTACCTAATATGCGGGTGGTTGGGTATGTTTTCAATCATGTCATCAGTTATAGCTTAACCAAGATGGGATTTTTCCTCTCGTATGATGAGTATGACATCTAGACCCTCAATTGAGATAGACTGTGGGAGTGTGTGGCTGCTCCTAGATATTTTATATCTATCTAGATAAGGTAAATTTGATGTGTTTATCCATAAGTATGAATGGAATTTGATGTATTCATTGATCATAATATACTATACTTCAATAATCGAGAGCATATGAGTTGGCTATATGGGATTTACATGCTATGTGTCTCATAGTCACTCGATGTCTTGGAAAAAGGGGAAATATGTGAATGTATGTTTTTATATGATGCAAACTGGTTGACATGGTTATAGTGATACAATTTTTTGATAAATATCATGCCTAAACCCTTTATATATTGATTATCATTGATGATTTTCTAGATTCCAATTGTTTCTTACATATATGGATATATAGATTCATATTTTTTGAAAATGATATAAAGGCATGTGGGGTCACACTTTTTGGTCTATTGAATGGGGATTGAGTTTGACTTAGAGAGCTACTCTAAAATTATTTTATATTTAAGAAAAAAATGTTTTAGATGGGTGTTCATAATGTATTTCATATGATTTTATACAAGTTGGAGTTAATGATAACTTTCCAAAAGTGTTTTGGAAGATATCTGAAAGGAGTTTTGGATATTGTTTCATAAGTTTTTTTATATGATGTACTATAAGGTGAAATGGAACAGAATTTTAGGCTTTAGTGTAAGTGGGATATTGATGGAGATATTCCCTAATGACTTATATATATATATATATGATATATATAGGCTATTTTTTGTATTGCATGAAAATTATGATTTTCATGAACATAAGGGTATATTATTTCATGCAATATGAGATTGCAGTAAAAATGATAAATTGTTATCATTTTTTGTTTCTCCCATATATTATATCATTCAATGAGATGTTACATGAAATTAAATTTCTGGGGGAGTTACATTCATGTATATATTTCATGAACTGACTAAGGAAATTAACTTGTGTATTATAATGCATGAATAAATACGGACAGCACCCAAAAGTGTCCTCGGGTTCTATATAAACCCAATTGTTGAGATGGTATGTGAGTATGATATAATCTATAATATCAAATGTAGGATCGAAAAAATAGAGATGCTAAATAAAGTATCTAATGATGCTCAATATACAAGAGGGGGGTGAATTGTCCACTTTAAAAAAATCCTTTGGAACTTTTAAAGATGGTTATGTTTAACAAGGTTAAACAAGGTAATTCACAAAACCTCTAGTTATACACACTTGCTTGATTCAGGAAATATGATTCCAAGAAAGTGAATCTGGAAATATGGTTCCGGAAAATGAAACTTAATGAAAGTTTACAAAGATAAAGATTCTACCTTAAAGCTTATATAATCAAACTAAATCAGAGTATACAAGTATAAGTAAGTATAAGATAGTTATACTTTCCTCAACAAACAAAATGCAGCAAAAAACTTGTAACAAGACAAGTAACAAGTAATAAATCTTTTAACCCAAAGAGAAGGGAATCCAACAACCTTGGATAAAGGTCCCTTGATTTATAATTTCAAGAAAGTATGTCTTACCCACACCAGGTTAAGCCCTCAATATGAATATCGGAGTCTGTCTTGATATCCCCGCAAGCCCTCAACTTCAAGGTAGTCGGCACCTCTGTATTCCTCAGCAAGGAATCCCTCAACTTCATGGTAGTCGGAACCTCTATCTTCCTATCCCCGGAATCCCTCGATTGTACACAGCAACAATCGGAGTCGCACAAAGAAAATCTGAACAAGAAGTTCAGTACCCACTGAGTAATGAAAGTCTCTCTCTAGAAATCACTTCAACAGCATGTAATATCTAGAGTCATAGAACAGTTCATCAGAGTTGTGATCTCTTTCAAATGAGATCCTATTTATAGGCACAATACCAATAGTTGGATCCCTCTTCCAATGGCCATATTTTTCCTTGAATTTCGGAGGGACCTGTACACGTGTCACTCAAACAACGGTTAGTTAGTAACCGAATGTATGACATCATTTTATAACAAAAACAAGTGTAAGCAAAAATATGGTTACATAACCAAAATCTAATATTCATAATGTAATCCAATAAAAGTTCGGAGTCTAACCAAAAATACATTTGGAGTCTTATAATACAAGGATATTCGGATTCTTTTTTCTAAGGAATTTGGAACCTGAACTCTATAGAATTCCGAAGTCTGAATTTCAAGGAAATTCGGAATCTGGATTTACAAGAATTTGGAACCTGAACTTACAAAGTTTGTAATCAGAGTTCATGAGAATTCAGAGTTAGAACTAAGAAGAGTTCGGAGTTAGAGTTCATGAGAATTCAGAGTCAGAACTCATAAGAGTTCGAAGTCATAGTTCATGAGAATTCAGAGTCAGAAAACATAATGCTCTTTATATAAGTATTACATGATTCCAAAGTTTTAGGTATGAAACCGAATTTTACACTTAGACAAGATAATGAATAATGAAAAACCTGGTAAGAATAAATTTCCTTGGGGAAGGAAAATTTTCCTTATAGAAGTAAAACATAGGGTAAATTGAGATTTGCCTTGAGATAAGGTGTTTGTAATTTTCAAAACAAGAAGGAAAGGTAAAGTCATAAGGATAACTTATTGACTTAACAATCTCCCCCAAACATGAAGGAATGGAAAAGTCATAAGTAAAACCTTATTGACTCAACAATCTCCCCCTTTTTGGAAAGCACAAACATCCTTACAAAAAAAGAATTTAAGGACTTAGAAAATATATTTCTAGACTTTGAAAATAAAAATTATCTCCCTTTACACATGGACAATGATGAACATGACTAACTCCCCCTTAGGCTTTGGAACTCTAAGGATCATATTCTAGATTTCTGGAATGAGATTTTTCATAATCTTGAATACAGAAATCTTCATAGTGAAAAATCCCCCTTAGATAAACTCCCCCTTACTTAGGGATATTTCTTCTTTTCTTAGTATTATTTTTCCTTTATCCCCATTTGTGATTTTCAAAAATAATTTGAGGTAATGGAAAAGAAATCATAGTACCTGAAATATTAGTACAAATCATGCAAAAAAAACAAGCAACCAAAATTTCATTAAGATATGAAGAATTTGTACAAGGAAGAAAAAATACAACAAAAGATCGGACTAGATCTATTTTCCTTCCTTATCCTTGGGTATCAATTTCTTCATATGGTTTTCAGCTTTTTGAGTTCTTTATGGTCTTCCTCTGCTTGCTTTAGGACCTGACCCTGATCCTCTGCTTTCTTCTCTAAAGCTTTGATCTTTTCTTCCTGAGCCTTCAGAGCCTCTGCCTGAGCTTTCAACAACTCATCTTTCTTAACTAGATTCTCTTCGATCTCGATCCGAAGATCCCTTTCCCTTTTCCAACTTTGGGAAAAAGAATATAGATTCCCATTCAGATCCTTTACCTCTTGAATCCGATTATTCTGCTCAAAGGTTAGATTTTCCTCAAAGCTAGTCATGAGATCCTTGATTTTACTATCTTCATTATCAAAAGCTTCCTTAACTTTATGTTGCAACTCATCAAGATATCTCAAATATTCAACTATTTTCTATGACCGGCTAAAGACTTTCTTACAAGATTTTTTTGGGCATCATAGTTAATGAATAAGTTCTTGAAATCAGCCTCAAGTTGGACACACTTATCCATCACCATGGATATTGAATCTGGTTTTTGATTCATGCTGTGTTGGAGCATCTGACATATCGATTCAATGCTTGGAAAGATCATAATAGTGTCAACAAGCTTCTTCAGTGATTTAATGAAAAAATCATGTCCTAGGGATGATGATTCTGAATCTGAGAGTTTGCTTGGTAGAGTCTCTTTCTCTAGCTCAACAAGCTTCCTCTTCGAATATCCACCACCTTCCTTTCTCTTTAAAAAAATTTGGTAGGTGTATCCACAACCACCAGTTTCCCCTTATCGGTTCTCAAAAAAGCTTCCTCATCTGAAGACTCATGTTCACTGTCAGACAGCTGAATAATTATATCTTCATCTATTTTCTCTTTCTCAGCTCCTGCCTCAGCATCTTCAGGATGAATGAAATTTTGATTATAACGTTCTTCCTCAGAGAGCTTATTCACTTCATCTTCAGCTTTTTCATCTACCCCAGGAGTATCAAGATTCGAAGATTCGCCTTTTGAAGTCTGGATTGACAATTTCTTGGAATCACTTTCCTTCTCATGAAAGTCTTCAACTTGTCGTATGAGGTCTTCTGTGTCAGCACTGCTTTCCTGTTCTTTCACTTCTTCCAAAGCTTCCTTCTATTCAACAACCTTCTATTGTACTTTTTCCGGAGTCATGTACTTCTTCCCCAGAGTCTCGGGTAAGGGTTCTACTAGGAAGGATTTTGGTACTGGAATTTGTTTGGATGCTATTTCAGTATCCCTCATAAGGGATTTCACAATCTCAGTCTCAAACATCTTTTTATTTTGCTTCTTTTCCTTGGCTTGCTTCTCAAGATCATCTGTTGTCTTCTCTTTCAAAGCCTTGGCCTCAGCAGGATCCAGGCCAAATTGTGGCTCTCCTTCCTTATGATTCTTTTTGTCTTCCCTCTATTTAGCTACAACCTCATCTGGATAGGCTTTCTGATTCTTGGGCTTTAGAGGTGAGGATTGAGATTTCTTAGCTTTAGGAGTTTTGTCTTCTTCTACTTCAATTTCCTCTTATTTCTAACATTTTTTTATGGTTCTTCCACCTCTTGCTTCTTCGGAATGGATTCTGCTTCCTCCTCTGGTAATTCATATAATTCTTCGGAATCTTTAGAGAAACCAACACTCATTCTCTTCAAAGTATCATCACTTACCAACATGACTTTGCAATTCCTCGACTTGGAACTGCAAGGGATTTTGAACGATTCCAGACACTTAACAATCAACTTGGAAAGAATAGTCGGATACATTATAATTTGAGCTTTCAAATTCCCATTCTTGATATTCTCTATCGTAATCAAAATATACTTCATCAAATTTATCTTCCTCAAATTCACTATAAAATCTAAGATGTACATGTTACTCTTATTCAAGGTGTCCTTATCACCTTTTCTCGGTATGATAAAACCTTGAACCCATAACTAAAGGATCTGATTATGTGTTGACAAATGAGCAATCTTCAGAGTCTTGACATCTGAAAGTCCAAGACACTCCATAGATTTCACCTTGAAAAAACTTCCTTGTACATCCTGCAATTTATGGGAATAGAACTCAGCTTCTCCATCAAATAGAACTCCAACCAAACTGGCTGCCTTTGTATAAGATAGATCATAGGTCTTTCCATAGCTTTTAAAGGAAAACTTCTCTCTACCTTCTTCCTTAAAAAAACTAACTGATTCATAGAACTCAATAAGCAGATCTGGATACACCAAATCTTGAGCTCTTGGCTTTGATATACAAATGCTTTCCCATCCATTAAACCTGATGTTCTTGGATATAATGGAATCATACTTGGCAAAGAAATTTGGATGCACCAACCTATCTCAATAAATCTGCCACTTCGAAATCGACTTGACAGTTGACATCTCTTGAGAAGGAACTTCACTAGACATTTGGTTTTGAGAAAGATTTGAGAGGTTTGGAAGGAGATTTTGAAATGGGGGAAGAGCTTCGGCACGCCAAGGCTTGAAATCCGATGTGGGACAACCCTTTGGGGGTCCTTTATATAGGAATTTGATGCGACGGTTGAACTTCCAAACTCGATCTAATGGCTGAAAATCCTTCTGATTAGATCTGATGGTTGAAATGATATCCTCAAGGAAAATTTGGTAGGATCCGATCTTTTGAGGTTTTTTAAAAGAAAAACATTTGGATTTAAGGAAACTGGAATCTGAAAATTTTAAAATACAAAAGAAAATGCCAGCAAGGAAATTATGACTACAAAAACTTAAGAAAGAAAATATACCTTTCATAATACCAGGAAGATTATTTATATTGAGAAAAAATTCTTCTTGAAGAAATTTAGATTCCAAAAATGTTGATTAAGAAAAAAAATGAAAATACTTCATTATGAAAATCTTCATTACGAAAATTTTGAGTACGATAATTTTCATTATGAAAATTTCAAGTATGAAAATCTTCATTACGAAAATTTGAAAACCTTAATTATGAAAAACTTGAAAAAAATTAATTATGAAAAACTTGAAAAACTTAATTTTGAAAAAAACTTAAAAAACTTCATTACGAAAAACTTGAAAAACTTCATTACGAAAAAAAAACTTGAAAAACTTCATTACAAAAAACTTGAAAAACTTCATTACGAAAAACATGAAAAACTAACAAGAAAATGTACTCCCCCTATGAAAAGGAGTTTATTAAAGTAAGGAGATTGGTTAAATAGGAAGTTAACATGGAATATTACCTTACAGTTATCATTCCTAACTGCTGCTTAATGTATTCAAATCTATCAGAGGGTAAAGATTTTGTGAAAATATTAGCAAGTTGATCTTACGTTCTGATAAATTGAAGAATGATATCTCTTTTTTGTGTGTGATCCCTAAGAAATTGATGACTAATATCTATGTGTTTTTCATGAGATTGATGTTAAGGGTTTTTACTATGGTAAATGGAACTTGTATTATCACACAAAATTTGTGTTTTGGTAAAACTCATACCATAGTCTCTGAGTGTGTGTTACATCCACAACACTTGAGCACAACAAATTCTAGCTACTACATATTCAGCTTCAGCAGTAGAAAGTGCTACTAAGTGTTGCTTCCTTCAAGACCAAGAAACTAATGAATATCCTAAGAAATGACAAGTTCTGGATGTACTCTTTCTATCCATTCTACATCCACCAAAGTCAGCATCTAAAAAACTTTTCAAAACAAAATCATTTCCGGAAGTATAGAAGAGTCCTAAATCCATGGTTCCCTTTAAGTAGTGAAAAATTCTTTTCACTACCTTTAAATGAGATTCCTTAGGATTGTATTAATATATTGCACATAAGCATACTGAAAACATTAAGTCTAGACGACTAGCTATTAAGTAAAGTAAACTTCCTATCATACCTCTAAAAGATGTTTGATCTACTGTTTTCCCAGCTTCATCAATATCAAGTGTATTTGAGGTACTGATAGGAGTACTAATAATCTTAGTGTTGTCATATCCATACATTTTAAGAAGATCGTTAATATACTTATATTGGGATATATAGATTCCTTCTAGTTTTTGAGAGATTTGAAAACCAGGGAAAAATGTTAACTCACCCATCATACTCATTTCAAACTCATATTTCATTATATCCGTAAAGAAATCAGTTAAAGATTGCTGAGTTAAACCAAATATAATGTCATCAACATAAATTTGAATAATCGAAACATTTTTCTTATCTTTCTTTATAAAAAGGGTTGGATCTTCATTTCCCTTAACATAATTATTTTTGAAACAAAAATCCTGTAAGTCTATCATACCTGGCTCGAGGGGCTTAATTAAGTCCATACAAAGCTTTGGTAAGTCTAAAAACATGATTAGGATGTTTTATATCTTCAAAACCAGGAGTTTGTTCAACAAAAACTTCCTCTTGAACATAACCGTTAAGGAAAGAACATTTCACATCCATTTGAAAAAGTTTGAAATTGAAGAATGATGCAAAGGAAAGTAAGATACGAATAGATTCAATTCTAGCTACTGGAGCATAGGTTTCTTCATAGTCTATTCCCTCTTGTTGATTATAGCCTTTAGTAACTAATCTATCTTTATTTCTTACTATGATTCCATTTTCATCACACTTATTTCTGAAGACCCATTTGACTCCAATAACAGAAGTTTCCTTAGGTATTTCAACCAAGGTCCAGACTTTATTCCTTTATAATTAATTTAGTTCATCTTGCATGGATTTAATCCAATCGTCATCACCTAAAGCCTCATTAGTACTTTTTGGTTCTAATTGGGAAAGAAATGCTAGATGTTCTACTTCATTCCTTAAGGAACTTCTAGTCTATACGGGTTGATTTACATCACCAATGATACTATCATTGGGATGATTCTTAAGAAACAACTAATTTGGGTTTTTGTAAAACCTATTTATCAACATAGGGTAGAAAATCTTCTAGGTTAAATGCTTCAGAAGCATATTCTTGGACATTTTCCTTATCAAAAAGATCTTATAACAAAGGTTGATAATCCATTTTTGAAAACACATACGAAGATGTAGGTTGGGGTTGTTTAAAAACAAAAGGATCAGTTTCATCAAATTTTACATGTACTGTCTCTTCAATAGTACAAGTGTTTTTATTGAAAACTCTATAGGCTTTAGAAGTTGTGGAGTAGCCTCAGAAAATTCCTTCATCATATTTTGGTGCGAATTTGTGTAGATTATCTTTAGTATTCAAAATGAATACTTTGCAACCAAAAACCTTGAAGTAGGAAAGTCTAGGTTTTCTACCATTCCATAACTCATAAGGAGTTTTATTAAGAAAAGGTCTAATCAAGACTCGATTTATAGTATAACAAGTAGTACTTATAGCTTCAGCCCAAAAGTATCTTGCTATAGAATATTCACTCAACATGGTTCTTGTTATCTCTTAAAGAATTCTATTTCTTATTTCAACAACACCATTCTGTTGAGGAGTTCTTGGTGTTGAGAAATTGTGATTAATGCCTTTTCTGGTACAAAAAGTTTCAAAATCAGAATTTTGAAATTTTCCACCATGATCAATATGAATGGTTTTCAATGGAAGGTTTTTCTCATTTTTAACATGGGCTATAAAACTTTTAAAATATGATAAGGCTTCAAACTTCTTTGCTAGAAAATAGACCCATGTAAATCTAGTGTAATCATCAACTAAAACAAATACATAATACTTTCCTCCAATGCTTCCAATTTGTATAGGACCAAAGAGATCCATATGCACTAACTGTAATGCATTAGTAGTTGAGACTTCACCGATTAATTTAAAACTTGATTTATGTTGCTTTCCGTATTGACAAGGGTCACAAAATTTTGAAGAATCAAATCTAAGCTCCGGTAGATCCTTAACTAATATTTTCTTAGAAATTTTTCATAGGTTCTTAAGGTTACAATGACCTAACCTTCTATTCCACAACCAATAATGATCTTCCATTGCACTAAGGCAAGGTAGATCTTGGATCCTAGGGTCTTCTAAGTTTAGTGTGTATACATTATCTTGCCTATGGGCAGAAAGAATAAACTCTTCCTTATAATTGTGTACTAAGCACTTATCATTCCTAAAATTCACAAGGTAACCTTCATCACATAATTGACTTATGATAATGAGGTTTTTCTTAAGACCATTAAGAAATAAGACATTTGAAATCAAAGTTTTTCCAAGAAGAACGATGTTACCTATACCAATAATTTCTCCTTGAGCATTATCTCTGAAAGTTACTTTTCCTCCTTTCATCTTCATAATATTTTCAAAATATTTTTTGTTACCAGTCATATACTGGGAACATCCACTATCCATATACCAAGTATTGTTGTTGGTACTCTCTATATTTTCCTGAAAACAAAAGAGTTAGACTTTCAGAACCCAAACTTTCTTTGATCCAGAAATTTCAAAAAGAAAAATTTTAGGTACCCACATTTTCTTAGAAAAATAGGCTTTATGAAATCCTAAAGATTGAGTTTTGTTTAAGGAACAATTCTTTGCCTAGTGTCCACCACACTGACACTTAGTGCAGAATGGAGCACTTTGAGGAACAAAATAATTGTTGCTAAAAATCATCTTAGAACTAGTATAACCAAAACCATAACTATTCCTTAGAGGTTGGATTTGAGAATACATTTTATCAAAATTTTCCTTACCTAAGGTAAAGTTTGATAAACACTTCCTCGAGGAAAAAATTTCGGATTTCAGTTTGATAACCAAGTTCTTTTATTCTAAAACATCTGATTTGGAACTAGAGTTAGGCTCGAAAATATTTTTCTTATAAATTATGTTTTCTAGATCCTTAGAAATTTTATTCTTATTAGAATTTAATTCCTCAAGATTTTTTGAAATAATTTCAAAATCAACAATTTTATTATCAAGATCTTTAGAAATATCTGATATTTTATTAGTAAGAATAGTATTCCTAGAATTTTCCTTATCAATCTTTTTCATGAGTTTTTATTTCTCAATTTCAAGGAGTTTGGAAATCCTAGAAACTTATCCATAGAAAGGTAAAGTATTATATTCATCAGAAGAAGATTATTCATCTGAAGATTCGTAATATTTAGCATTACTATAATTTTCATTTAAAGAAACATTGGTCATTGATTCAGCATTGTGTACCTTAACCATCAAGCAATGATTTTCAATAGGTAATCTGGCTATTAGACCAAGATTCTTATGTCCGGAAGATTAGTAATCTGAAGATTCGTCTAAAGAGTCACCACCACTGGCACTCCATGTGTCATTAACTTTTAAGACTTTCTTATCTTTAGCTTTATAGTACTTATTTTTGTTTCACTCTGAATGCTTTTCCTTTCTTTCCTTTCTTTTGAGCATGGAACAATCAGGCCTAATATGTCCAACTATCTTGCATTCATAACATGTGGCTTCTGAATCTTTCTTGTCTTTCCTTTCCTTCTTCTTATATCTGGATTGAAAGTTCTTCTATCCAACAATCTTGTTCATCCTTTGAGCAAGATTTTCTAACTCATTTTCTAAAGATTCACTTCCACTAGATTCATATTGGATAATAACCTTCTTATATTTGGATCTAGTAACTCTATCAGGAGTCTTGACTTTCATATGATTTTAAGTAGTTGGAAAAGCAACACTGTCATTCCCATTCTTCTTCTTAACATTATCAGCATCTCTCTTCATTCTAGTCTCATGCTGAAGAAGATTTCCAAACAGCTCATCTAAGGAAATTTGGGTGACTTTTTTAATCTCATCAATTGCTATCCTCTTGGACTCTCACTCATTTGGCATGATGTCTATGATCTTATCTACACGAGCCTCATCATCCAAACCTTTTTCTCCCATATACTATAAGCTATTCACGATAGTCATAAACCTTTGCTGAACTTTTCTTATAGGTTCTCCATAAGGAAAATTTAAGCCATGGTATTCAGCTCTTAACATAGCTCTTCTTGTCTCTATAACTTTAGAAGTACCAAAATGTGTAACTTCGAGTTTCTTCTAGATACTATTTGTAACTTCACATGAAGATATTTTACTATAGAGGTTCCTAGTCATAGAACAAATTAATGTATTTCATACCTTATAATTCAGTTGATATTCATGCTTTTCTTGATTGGTAAAGGTACTAACTTCCTTGTCAGGTATTTTATATCCTCCAATAAGTATAACAAAATTATCAACTCTAGTATTGATAATGAATGTATTAATGCGATCTATCTAGTACTCATAATCATTTCCATCAAAAATAGGTGGTCTTGTTGGATTTAGATTTTCAATAGAACCAACATTGATTCCTGCCATCTTAAAGAAATTCTTGGCACACAAACTTGTTAGTAATTTAAGTTTGTAAACAAAAGAAGATATAGAACAAGAGTGTATCTAAGAAAAAATGAATCTGAACTTTATGAGTCTGAAAATATGATTCCAAAAAAGTAAGAAGAAAAAGAATTCTCTTCTAAATCTAATCATGAGATTAATTCAGATTGAACCAAAATTCTGAAACCAATTGTTAGATTGGTTCGGTAATCAAGGTAACCTGCTCTGATACCAAATGTTGAGATGGTATATGAGTATGATATACTCTATAATACCAAATGTTGGATCGAAAAAATAGAGATACTGAATAAAGTATCTAATGATGCTCAATATACAAGATGGGGGTGAATTTTACACTTTAAAAAATTCATTTGGAACATTTAAAGATGGTTATGTTTAACAAGGTTAAACAAGGAAATTCACAAAACCTCTAGTTCTACACACTTGCTTGATTCAGGAAATATGATTCCGAGAAAGTGAATCCGGAAAGATGGTTCTAGAAAATGAAACTTAATGAAAGTTTACAAAGATAAAGATTCTACCTTAAAGCATATAGAATCAAACTAAATCAGAGTATACAAGTACAGGGAAGTATAAGATAGTTATACTTTCTTCAACAAACAAAATGCAGCGGAAAACTTGTAACAAGACAAGTAACAAGTAGTAAATATTTTAACCCAAATAGAAAGGTATCGAACAACCTTGGATAAAGGTCCCTTGATTTATATTTTCAAGAAATTTTGTCTTACCCACACCAGGGTAAGCCCTCGATATGAAGATCGGATTCTGTCTTGCTATCCCCGCAAGCCCTCAACTTCAACGTAGTCGGCACCTCTGTCTTCCTCAGCAAGGAAGCCCTCAACTTCAAGGTAGTTAGCACCTCTGTATTCCTATCCCTGGAAGCCCTCGATTGTACATAGAAACAATCGGAGTCGCACAAAGAAAATCTGAACAAGAAGTTCAGTATGCACTAATCAATGAAAGTATCTCTCTAGAAATCACTTCAACAGCATGTAATCTTTAGAGTCATAGAACAGTTCATCAAAGTTGTGAGATCTTTCAAATGAGCTCCTATTTATAGTCACAACACCAACAATCGGCTCCCTCTTCTAACGGTGATATTTTTCCTTGAATTTCGGAGGGACCTATACACGTGTCACTCAAACAATGGTTAGTTAGTAACTGAATGCATGACATTGTTTTATAACAAAAACAAGTGTAAGAAAAAATATGGTTACATAACCAAAATATAATATTTGGAATGTAAGAAAATAAAAGTTCGGAGTCTAACAAAAAATACATTTGGAGTCTTATAATACAATGATATTCGGATTCTTTTTTCTAAGGAATTCGGAACCTGAACTCTATAGAATTCCGAAGTCTGAATTTCAAGGAAATCCGGAATCTGGATTTACAAGAATTCGGAACCTGAACTTACAAATTTCAAAGTCAAAGTTCATGAGAATTCGGAGTCAGAACTCAGAAGAGTTCAGAGTCAGAGTTCATGAGAATTCGGAGTCATAACTCATAAGAGTTCAGAGTCAGAGTTCATGAGAATTCAGAGTCAGAACTCATAAGAGTTTGGAGTCAGAGTTCATGAGAATTCGGATTCAGAAAATAGAATGCTCTTTATCTAAGTATTACATGATTCTGAGGTTTTAGGTATGATACCGAATTTTACACATAGAAAAGACAATGAATAATGAAAAACCTGGTAAGAATTAATTTCCTTGGGGAAGGAAATTTTTCCTTATAGAAGTAAAACATAGGGTAAATTGAGATTTGCCTTGAGATAAGGTGTTTGTGATTTTCAAAACAAGAAGGAAAGGTAAAGTTATAAGGATAACTTATTGACTTAACAATCTCCCCCGAACATGAAGGAATTGAAAAGTCATAAGGAAAACCTTATTGACTCAACACCAACTGCCATATGTTGATAGTGTGGATGGATATTTGGAAAATGAATCATAGAAACCCAAATCTATATTCATTCTTCCTCATTGCACATGAGGCGCTAGCATGTCGTGGAGGAAGGATGGATCCCATAGAAACACCAAATGTTTTTGTGCCACCTATGGATACACTGTGGATAGGATATTTCCTTTGGCTACCCTTTATGATCATTATATATTCTAAAACCTTTTTGTGAAAAGCCTTTACTATATTCTCTATTTCTTCTTCTGGCTTGGTGATTTCTTCCAGTATTTTTTGAAAGACTCCAAAAACAAGGGATACTATTTCATTATTAATACAATGTATAATATATTTCAAACTACTAACTAATATATCTTAATAATTTATTGATAGATCAACATCACTACTTTTTCTAGGTTCTCTTCTTGAAGATAGTTTGTACATGAATTTTTATATACCTCATGAATGCTTAATCTTGATCCACTTGTAGTAGGAAAGTTTTCCTTATCTTTGGTGGTAACTTGAACCATATTTTTTTCACTTTCAAAGCTATATTTATCTTCTTTATTATGATGACATGTAGATACGGATCTTTCTTCTTCCTCTTTGATTAAGAGGGAAAACTTCTTCAGCTTTCTTTTCTATTTATTTCTCCTTTTTTCATAGTATTGGTAAAAATATAATTCTTCTCAAAGATAATTAAAACTTTTCCAAAGCTAAACTTCATTGTAAATATAGCAAAGAAACTCAAATCTTCAAAAGAGAATAACTTTAAAGTAGAGAATCCAATAGAGGTTAATCTTGTCTCTGATACCACTTGTTAGGACTACTTTGAGATATTCTCAAATTTAGTCCTATTGGAAAACTCAAGAGGGGATTAATTGAGTTTCCAAATAAAATTTATATTTTAAAATTATTTAAATACTAAATCCCCCAAATTATAAAATACAACCCGATTAACTAAAATAGTAGAGTTATATAATTTGATATTTTCAAAAATCTAGAAGTTCAATGACAACTCAATTAAAATGGGTTTTTTTTAATAAAAGATGAGACGCAGAGGCCTCTTTATTGAATAAGAAAAAAGGAGTCCAGGATAGGAACAAAGACAGCAAGAAAATAAAAATGAAAACAGCAGAAAGATTAACATGTTTTAGAGCGGGTGCTCATACTGTGGTAAGGTAGGCGCCCACCTTTGCCGCGAGAGTGATGACCTCTCCTTCCAGAACTTGCATACATCCATTCGCCACCTCTATCATCTGAAGGTGTGTCCGCGGCATTGGAAGTCGCGGCAGGGTTGGCCTCCACATCACTAAAATTTGCAGCAATCAACTCAAATAAATTTGAAACATTGACATTACTTATTACCTTCCCAGGAGTCACTGTGATATCCTGCATGGGCTTTATACCATCCTTCTGCAAATATTTTCCATTCCTCTCCAACTCCTGCATGCCAGTGAAAAGCGCAGCCTCTTCTTTACCACTGGTGACCAAATTACCTTCATTATCCATCTCATCAGTGCGAACACCCGAGACTTGAATTGGGGAAGGATCCAAAACCACCTCATTATTCCCTTGCGTTATAATGCTATCACCATTTATATCATGACCATTGTTCTTACACTTCTCTAAAGTTGTAGCAACAATCAGTAACTTACCTTTCCTCAATTTTAGAGCATGAAACTTGTGCCTAGTCCTATCATCCGCAGCTGCCTGTGCTGAGCATTCCCTTTCAGATTGACTATCTTCTGATTCATATCCATTTATATCACCATCCATTCCTCTAACCAAAGCATCCTTGAAAGAGATGCTTCCCTCATTTTGATAACTTCCTTCAGCGATATCAACCCAGCTTGTTCCATCCTCTTGAAGAACGAAAACAACCCTTGGAAAAGGATCCTCAGCCTCAATCCATTGGCCCTTGTCAGCAGGTTGCACAACCTTCATTTCAGTATGGCAATTAGCCACAAAAGGCTCGTCAGCAGTCTTCTAAATATCATCCTACTTCTGCTTCCATCGACAATGCAGCGCATCATGTCCCTTAATTTGAAAGATAGAGCATATCACATCTCTCCTACATTGCAGGTCTGAATGTCCAATAATTTGACAAACTTTAAAAAATGGAGGCATTTTTTCATATTCAATTCCTAAGAAAATTTCATCATTAGATGTAGATAAAATGACGTGATCAATCATCATATAACTTAGATCAATTTCAGCCATCACCCATGCATAATGACCAAAGATAACCTTTTAATTTGCATAATCCATTCTGATTGGAACGCCAATCGTATAAGCGATGTCAAACAGTATCTCGGGATTCCATAAAACCCAGTTCAGACCATGGATATTTACCCATACTTGAGCATGTGTATCTTTGAAATCATTCATGTAGAAGCCTAACTTCCACTCATGAATCCGCAGAGTTCCGGGTTTGAGGTTGACAGAGCCAACGCTCCATGCCCTACCATTGAGTTATGCAGAGAGAAAGATGATATGGAAGTTACCCCGACCAATTGAGATACAATTGAAATCATAGAAACCCCAAACCGTAGCAAGATGCGAGATAAGATCTGATAATTTCTAGGGTTTCGTACCTTTAAAAAGAGAAATACGAGCTATGAAGGAGTGTTTATAAAGGTCGATCCACACGGAAATCGCGTCCTCAGAAGCTGAAACATGAGATGTGGTTCCTTTTCGGATGATTCGTAAGGGGGGTCGGTTCGCCAACGGGACAAAAGAGCTCTCTGAAAAACCTGATAACTTCCTTGATTCTGAAACACCCTCTGTCCGCGTCGTTGAGGTTCTCGGAGCCGACCGAGTGACAATCTATTGAGCGGTGAAGGAATGGAGAAGAAGGGATCTCGGGTTTAGGGAAAAACGAGAGTCGAGCGGTGACGGGAGTCGCTCCTCCAATTCCTCCATCATCTATTAAAATGGGTTTAAAACTCTTAGCTTTTGAAATAGCTTTACTAGAATCAAACATGGTATATAAAACATAGATTAAAGTTAAATATCAAAGTAAAGTTTTGTAATTGAGTTTTAAAAATAGATATAGATTTAAAAATTTAGTAAAGAAAAATAGATAAAAACACACGGAAAAAATAAAAAAGGAGGTTTAGTCTCAGGTCGAGACTCAGTCCTCTCCACTTGGAAATCACATGATACCAAGAAGTTTATTATAAATAAACTGATCCACAACTTAGATCAGGTTTTATAAAACAGCACACAAGGTTGTATAGGATATATATATCCTCTTCCACAGTTCTACATGGGAGAATAAAAAGATGAAAGTTTCACATGATAAGTCCAGGCTACACAAAATCTTTCATAGTTCTACATGGGAGAATAGATATATAAATGATAAAGAGAGATTCCATCACTATTCGGTTCGGTGTCGGAGTTGGTGCAAAAATATATATAATATAAAACAAACACAACTCAAAATTAATAAAACAGAGTAAGATAAAGGAAATAATTTGGTGTAGCAGAGTATGTAGATTTTTTGTTTCATATGAGATTCTTCTCTTCTCATTATCATCTTTTTTTTTTAATTTTATGTGTGAATATGTTCAAATGTTATCTTGATGTTTCATTGAAGATTAGGAAAGAACAGATTCATGTATGTTTAAATAATAGAGTATCGGTTCATATTTTCCATTTTCAAAAATTTATATATCATGTGTTATATTTGTCTCTATGTGCAACAATTTTATTCTATCTTCGATCGTCTTTTTAAAAATAAGTTCTCTTTAAAAATAGCCATTGAAAATTCATCACTAAAGATCTGCATATTTTGGCTGGAAATCCAGGCTCAATAAATGCCTCTAACCATCATTTAATTCTACATAGAAAAGTGGTTGGATTAATATATTTAATAATATAATAATTACCTATAGAAAAAATCATTTTAAAAGTATCACGTCAATATCTATGGTCACTTCTTTAATTTGAGGGTACATTGATAGATTGTACGGTTGATCATTTTTACCTATGTTCAATCACTTTGTACTTGTGGATGATCACTTTTCACTTGTGTTCAATCACCTTTTACTTATGGTCAATCCAATACTTTATCAAATTTAAGACTAGAGACCACAGTTTCTTTACTTGGTCTTGTGGTCACATGGTTGCTCGTATGGTCGATCCTACGGTCAATCTAACTAGCCTTGTGGTCAATCTATTAGGTGTGTGGTTGATCGGTTTGTCTTGTGGTCACTTAGTTATTTTCTTGTGGTTTCTTGGTTCTTCTATTATAGTTTCTTGGTTCTTTCTTACATTCGCTTGGTTCCATTTCCATATATTTCCCAAGGTTGATCTGATTGGTCATGTGGTCGATTGTATGCATTGTGCGGTCGATTTAAGACTTAGAGAAATTTTTTTATTTTCCAAAAAAAATATTCAACTTTCATAAAATATAAAAAAAATATTATAATTAAAAAAATATGATTTTTGATGATTAAAATAAAGAATTATTAGACTGAGCCAACAATATCCCCCTTTTTGATTATCAAAAATCATGGCATAAATATACATACAAAAAAGATTAAATCTTAGGCATTAAAGAATACAATATGTTATAGAAATCAATGGGAAATAATGAATAATAATTGTCAAATTGCTAAAATTTCATATTGTTCAAATAAAATAATTCCATACTTTATTTATTCCATATATTTTACTCCCCCTTTGGTATTATCAAAAATAATTCATAAAGGGTTAAAGAGTAAAGAAGCAATAAATAAAAATGAAAGTGTGTAGAATAAAAAGAACAAACACAGAAAGATTAAAATGATATTTCATTAATTATTCAAAAAATTTACATAGACCCTATCAGAGTCTAATAAAAATCTGAGTCCTTAGGAAGAGAAGAGTGTTTCTCTTTTTCAATAATAGGAGGATGAGGAGGATCAGTATAAGGAATGATAATAGGTCCTGTAATAGAAATTCCTTTGGAAATTGGTCAGATCTATCCAGGGGATTGATAAATAGAGAAATCAAAGGGTCCTATAGGAGTTATAAGTGAGGTAGAGGTTGGAATAGATGAATTGATAGTTCAGGCTTGGGAAGGAGATCCATAGATGTGAGGTATAAGAACAGTATGAGGTTCTAGAATAGGGTCATTAGCTACATACATATATGGATCTAATATTCTTATGATGTCGGTCATATCTCTTATCTCGTGTTCCATAACATGAAGGAGCTCATATTTCTCTAACATGAATTGATTGAGCAGAGGATTCATTACCAATAACTTCCCTATAATAGCTTTAAAGGTATCTGTCAGAGAGGGAATCTACAAAATATCTAGCTAGTGAAGGGAACTTAGTCTTGATGCCACGACCCATCCCCCAGGTCTCGTGTTGTGAATACCCCAAGCCTACCACCCGATGTCTAGGGGATGGAGACTAGCACCGAAGGCATTATCCCATAAGTGGGAGGCATTTTCCTGAGTACCTGTATGTACGTACACACAGACATCCAAATCTACAATGCTGAAAAGTAAACAAGCATTCCACTAAGACAACCACTGAGAGTAAAAGTACAAAACTCGAAGTAAAGGGGCTAGATACAAACCCAACAAAAAGACAATTACAAGATCCTGAAGTTCATATGTGGTAAACCCTACCTAAATGGTAGGTGAAGAGGGTTATTCTTGCATTCATATAAGTACACCTCATCTTTCAGATCTCACTGGGCACTGCCTGGTGTAGGACCACCAAGTTCTCTGTCGAGGTATCTGTCGTCTGCACAAGACACAAGACGTGCGGGTAGAGCCCATACAGGGGTAAGTAACATAATACTCAATAAGGACCCCAGAACAAAAAGGTAATACCACAAAGTAAAGTATTCACAAATTATACTATCAAATAGGTACATGAAGTGCATTCTCTAAGAAGTAAAGACGAGAGAGAGTCACTAGATTCATCTCACACAGGTATAACCTAAGTATAGAAAGCAAGACTATCAGTCACAATGCTGAACATCTTGTACTGTCGAGGGAATCATCCCCAATGAGTCATCATGGTCTTTTGGGCCACTGAGGTCCACTTTTCTACTGGGCCACTGAGGTTCGCTCATTTGTTGGGCCACTAAGGTCCGCTCGTCTGTTGGGCCACTGAGATTCGGTCATCTGCTAAGTCACTGAGGTCTGCTCATAGCGTGCTTGATTCCAAGAGAATATACTCCTCAAGACATCGACCTTATTTTAAATTCCACTAAAACTCACATGGGCATGTCAAAAGGAATGTCTCGTCATGAGGGTCCCAATGCAGCAAACGGCTCATCAATCGGATGCACGGTTTGGAAGTTATGCACGTTTTACTGAAAAGGGGTCGGTTGAGTCCAGGTCCGGTCTGACCCGACTCGGATCTGACCCGACCCAAGCTAGGTCTAACCTAGCCCCCTGGGGCCAACCCGAACCGGCTGGGCCTAACTCAGACTGGCTGGGCCCGACTCGGCCCACTGGGATGCCTGGGGTGACCCGCCTTCTCCAGTTCGACCCGCTATGGTGGGCCAGCTTTCCATGCCTGGACATGGTGGCAGTCACCGCATCCTCTCCCAGTCAACATGGAAGTTTCGCCACGCGACAACCCTATGGGTTTCCATGGGGCCCACCTATCACAGCCCCGCTGGACCGCAGCTCGTTGTTGCGTCCGCCGAAGACCCACCACCGGTAGTTGTCGGTGGCCCTTGTCGCTGCCCCGTGGCTGATTCCTCAGGGACCTCCACCGCTGTGGTGCGTCGCCGATGTGCACCACCTCCCACATGTGGCCACCTCCATGTGACAGTTTCTTCTACGGGCCATCGGACTTGCTCTGGTGGTCCATTCTTCAACCCGTGAGTTCCTTCGAGATCCTTGGGTCGTCACCATCACTGCTATGTGCTCCCAGATGTCTCACCATCGATCCGGGGGTCCGGTCATGAAGAAAAGAAGAACACGACCAATAGAGGGATCCAAGATGTTTTCGTGTCAATCTAATCCCCTCGCGTTAGAATTTAAAAACAACTTTGGAGGAGATTTAAGAATCTAACAAGGATAAATCTGATTCAAAACCTAGTGGTCAAAAACCCTCCCACATAAGTGATTGATCCACAGGTCACCTGTTCATGGGTTGACTCTCATTCATCGCTCAAATCCATGAATGGGGGGAAAGTAAATTCACTTAGAATCAAACCCCTACCTTGAGGTTGGATCGTTCATTGGAAAAGATAGCACCACTATCGTTTGTTGTTCCTCAATCAGTCGTTGGTGGCGGTTCATCAATCATCACTTGCCAACACCAAATCTCCAAGGGTTCAGAGCAATACTGTATTGAACAAACGATCTGGTATTCGGTTAACCCATTAAATTGAGAAAACATGTTTCACGTTTTTGTTACGCTGAGTCACAACATTGTTACACTATTTCATTTATAAAATAGTGTTTCTGTTATACTTAGGTTGCAAAGTTGTTACATTGTAACAAAATTTGAAATTTGAATAAAATAAACTAAAAGTTTATTTTATTTTTCCTTAAGAAAATTTTAATATATTTTTATTAAAAATTCTGAAAAAATAATATTTTCCCTCGACCTGTATCGGTTAAGGTTAAGACTTTCCTTAGGTAAAGTCATTGTTCTGAACGCAACGGTGCCCTCAGATTTTTAATCTGGGCACCCATTTAGAAGTTTCCAAACCCACGTACATGTGATATTTTAAATAATCTTAAAAAAGTTTAAACACTTATTCCAGGTTCATCGGGCCTCAGAATCAAGTGTCTTCTGAGTGTCTGGTCTCGAAATAATCCCATATAATTTAAAAAAATACATGGAATTTCTATTACATTCACCTTGAGATCTACCTTTGTGTAAATCCTTCAAAGATTGTAATTTATTTTACCCTTTATTACACCTTTATCTTTGGAAGTCTTAATGGATTCATCTCTAATCAAATCAAACTACTTTTCTTCATGAGCAGCAATGTCCATTTGAACTTTATTTCTTACATCCTTTACACTATCCAATATATTATGAATCACTTCATGAATTAACCTTCAAATCAAGTCCTTTTCAATATAAACTAAAGCAGGAAGATGTTCTAATGTAGAGTTTCATGGTTAGGATAGACTGGTCATCATTAATAGATATCTCTCATCTATAGTAGCCAACATATCTAACAGATCAACTTGCAAGGCTCCAATGTGATTTATAAAACTTTCCATTTAACTTCTAAAAGACCAAATCTCATGGTTTATATGATCTATTTTCATAAATAACTTGGGTTGGATATAAGAACCAACACCTTCAATTTTGTATGTAATATACTCATCTCTATCATGGGTATTAGCCCAACTGATACTCAAAAACACTTCTTTTAGAAATTCTAAAAGTTAATTTTTGAACTGAATGAAATATAAAAAAATTATCAATGAAGGAGGTATAGAGGAAGGTCAAGATTCATGAGATGGATTAGTTTACACTTGAGTAGAAGCAAATTCAAGAATAAAATCATCAACTAGATTGGAAGAATGATCATTGAACTCAGGTGTCTTTATTCAAGATTCTTCTTTATGAGGTAAGAGAATAGGAGGTTTCTCAATTTCCTTTAGTGAGGCCTTGGATTCTTCCTCATAATATTCAAAACCACAACTTATATTCTGGGAGAAGATTCGTAAACTATCTCTTCTTGAGAAAGATTTCCAAGTCCATCTCTGGGAGAAGGTAGAGTATCCAAGACCTTCAACAGATCTTCAAAAGAGCCAAGTCTTAATGGACTCTCCAAAATAGGAGTAGAAGGAAGATTAGGTACAAAATATTCTTCTTCTTCTCATGAAACAACAGTAAGAAAAGGTTCTTTTGTATTTGGATCATTATCATCATCATTGTCATACTTGTAATCCTTATCACCTTTATCATCCTTATTAGAATTTTTATCATCTATTTCATCCTTCTTTCCATTAATATCACCAAAATCTGTAAGAGTAGACACATCCATATCACATAAAGGGTTGTCCGGAGGGTCTTCTTCACCAGAAGGTGATGTATCAAATATGGGATCTCCCCCTATTTCAAACATAGGTGTACTCTCCATTATGAAAGGATCCACATTCTTATCCATTTATAAATCAGTGAGGGTTGGTCCAAACAACA
This sequence comes from Viscum album, assembly GCA_963277665.1. Taxonomy (NCBI): domain Eukaryota; kingdom Viridiplantae; phylum Streptophyta; class Magnoliopsida; order Santalales; family Viscaceae; genus Viscum; species Viscum album. Next base: position 132,847,503 of record OY728163.1, read on the forward strand.
TATAACTTGGAACCCTCTCCCCCCCCCCCAGGATTTACATCTCTTTCTTCAAACGATTCAGCCAACAAAGGTAATTCAAGATCTCTTGCAACTTTAAATAGACTGATAGAATATTCTGGAACAGCATGAGTAGGAGACACCTCTTCTTTTGCAGGTTCTCCTTCATCTGGAACCTCGTGAATAGGAGTATGACTATAGATCTCCTCAAAATATCTTTTTTCTTCTCTATGTATATTCATAGGATTTTTAGATTCCTCTTCATCAGAAGAATAATTTTCCTTAATGATTTTATATAGTTCCAAACCAAGATCAATGATATCCTTTAGTATTTATGGGTTTGATAATGGATTTAATTTTTCATAGATTCTCTCCTCATCAGTGACCCACATCCTTTACCAAGGATTTTGATTAATCTTCATCCTTTTATGGGTGGTCTGATTTAAATAGACACCACTTGGAAACATTGTCCTTTCAACTCCCATAAGAACTAATATTTTATGTTCTAATAAAATATAAATAAACTTAGGATATGGAAGTGTGTTAAACCTTGAAGGTGGTTTGGTCTACTCTTCCATATGTCTCATCAATAAAGGAGGTAGGCTAATCTGGAACCATTAGGTATATAAAAAAATCTTGATTCCTAATAGAGTTGAAATATTCCTTCCAAGGGAAGGTCATGTTATGAATTAATTTTAAAAAAATCCTACACTATGCCTTGAGCTCGTTTTCAATTGGTCTTTGGAAGTTTCTACCATCCTTTAGTTCCTCCAGCGCATTCCCAATATCAAAATGGAGATGGTTTACATGGTATGAACTTTTATGGTCACCATATTCACCAAGATGTGGAACTCTTAGACAATCATCCTAAAAGGTTGAAGTGACCTCACAATCTTGACCAAGAGGTTTAGTCTCAAGCCGAGAACTAATCTTCAGCACTTGGAAATCACCTTCTTCCAAGTAGTTTATTATAAATAAATTGATACACAACCTATATTGGGTTTTATATAACATCACACAAGGCTTTTCAGGATATACAGAGCCTCTTCCACAATTTTATGTGGGAGAATAAAATGATAAAAACTATACAAATATATTTTAGGATACACAACCTCTTCTATAGTTCTACATGGGTAAAAATATAATGAAATGAGAAATAGAGTATACAACACTCTCCAGTTCATCATAGGAGCTGGTGCTAAAAGATATACAATATACAGTACACACATCTCAAAAGTAAGAAAATATAGTAAAATAAATGGAAGAATTTAGTGCAGTGGAGAATATAGAACTTATGTTCTACAGGATATTATTCTCTTCTCGTTGTCATCATTCTATGTATAATTTGATGCATGAAGATATTCAAATGTTCTCTTGATGTTTCGTTGAAGATTGGGCAAGAACAAAGTTGCAGATGTTCAAAGAACAAAGTACCAGTTCATATTTTTTATTTTTAAAAATTATAATATCATGCATTATATCCATCTCTATGTGCATCACTTTTATTCCATCTTCAATCGTATTTTTAAAAATAAGTTCTCTATAGAAATATTCATTGAAAATTCATCATTTAAGATCCTCGTACTTTGGTAGGAAATCTAGGATCAATAAATGATTATGGATAGAATTTAATTCTGCATAAAAAAGTGATTTGATTAATATATTTAATAATATAATAATATAATACTTACCTTTAGACATGGTTATTTTAAAATCACCACATCAGCATCCACGATCGCTTCCATACTTTTTGGATTATTTGATATGTTGTACGGTCAATCATTTTTACCTATAGTCAATCACTTTGTACTTGTGGTCGATCACTTTTCACTTTCATTCGATCACCTTGTACTTAAAATCGATCCAATACTTTATCAAATTTTATACTACTAACTATAGTCACTTCACTTGGTCTTGCAGTCACATGGTTGCTCGTGCGGTCAATCCAATTAGTCATGTGGTTTATTTGTTAGGTGTGCAGTTGATTTATTTTTCTTGTAGATGCATGGTTATTTTCTTACAGACACTTGGTTATTTTCTTATAGTCATTTGGTTATTCCTTAACTCTCTTAGTTCCTTTTCCATATATTTCCTATGGTCAATCCAATTGATTGTGTAGTCGATTGTATGTATAGTTCGGTTGATTTAAGTCTTAGTGAAATTTTCATTCTTTTCTAGAAAATGATCCAACATTCTTAAAATAGAAAATGTATTATAATTAATAAAAACATTATTTTTTATGATTACAATTAGGAATCATTGGACTGATCCAACACTAAAGAGGGGGGTGAATTATTGTTGGTGAATTTTTAAACTAGTTATAACTTTTTATCCCTTTTACCTCTTTGACCTATTAAGATCTCAATTCTCTTGTTCTCTTGTCATTGTCGTATGAAAGTATATGAAATCAAGTAAAGGATAGTATGTGATGTTTTTGCAAGATTCACCGCTCAATAAGAGTAGTTATTCCTTATCGTGTATGGATTCTCTACAATAATGAGATTTCAAATATAGTGGTTTAGCTAGAAAAAAATCCTTAGCCTAAGTGTCGTTCCCTATACTTTTGGAGGAGGATGGGAACAATCCTACTTCCCTAAACTGGTGAATGCCTAGTCCAACTCACAGTTCCTTGCTGGCTATTTACACTGCTTATGTAGATAGTCTTCAACTTATTTAAGTTACTTTGAAACACTAAGTACTCCATGATTTGAGACTTCTTGTTGGATGTCACAATGATGCTTTGTTCTTCTCTTCCTTCTTCTTTACTTATTACTTTCATAGTAGCAAGAAAGCAACTCTTCTTATTCATAGAAGAAAATAGTAAGTTTCTCTTTCCTTCTTCCCTTCCACACCCAGAACCTGTCCATTTGATTCACCTTTATCTGATACTGTATGTCTGAAAATGTTTGTCCAAATCCAGTTTATTTGATCACTTCTTCTCTTCTGCATCTGTTTTTCTTCTTCGCTTTCATCTAGTACTAGTTTGTCCAAAAGCATGTCTGTATAATACTATTCATATAATATATCTTAGTCTATTACCTATTCATCTGGAACCTGTCTATCTGATACTTGTTCATATGATAAAAGTTTTTGTAATCCATTCTTCTTTTCCTTGTACCTTCACTTCTTCATTCAAAGATGTACTACTTCATCAAGTTCGTTCACTCTGTCTAATACCCCCAGCTTTGTTTGGTACCTCTTCATCTGATAATTTGACCCAAATTAAATTTTCTATCAATCCTTATGGAAATTCATTTCTTAAATAGTGATCTCAATCATAATTACTTGAATGACTAATATCTGGATCAACCTTTCCAAGGTACACTATCTCTCCTTTATATAGGCATAGTTTCTCCAAAAACTCAGAGAGAGGAACAAGCTTAAATTTGAATTTCTTGCTTCCAATTTTGAATATCTCATGCAATTATTTCTTCATTTGACTGCATTCAAACTTCTTAGAATATAGGAGTCAATTATCTTCATAGGAAATCTCTTTAGATATTTGTTTCAATTATCTTCTTTAATCCTCCTATAATATTAGCAATAATTGTGATCTTTATTTCATAATTATTGAATCATTGAATGACTATCTCAGTATATATGTACTAATGAATTTATAAAGACTTTGTAAAGTTTTTAAAATATTTGTCCAGTACATCTTTGAAACAACTTATCCATCTAATAGTACTCTATATGATGCACTCTATATAGTCATCAAGGCTTCCTCTTCCAGATGACTTCTTGGAATTCCTTATGACTTGTTCTATCTGGTTAAGCCAATAGATACTCATTCATAATTATCTATCTAATATAATTACTCAAAAACATTTGATTGATTTACATTGATTGAAGCTTCTATCTATTTCATTTCTCAAACACCTCTATCTGATGTCATAGCTCAAAAACCCATGTCTGATTCCTTAGCTTGAAATCTTTTAGTTGGTGCCTCAGATTGGAAACATATGTCAGATGTGTTTATCTAATGAATTCACTAAGAAACTTTTTCTTGATGACTTCATATAACTCCATCTGATTACTTTTTAATACTATATCTAATGTATTTTTAGAATTTTGTTTGATGATATCGCTCAAAGACTTATATCAGATACCTTTTCTTGGAAAATTTTGTCTAATGCCTTCACTTGGAAACCTCTTCATCTGGTGGACTCTGCCCAAAAGTCTATTTTTTATTTCTTAATTTGGAATCCTCTATCTAAAAATTATTCTAAAAAAAAATTTGATAACCTTATTCAAACTCCCTTTTCATCCAGGGCTTCCACAAAAATTTCCATGCCTGATGATCTTAACATGTTTCCTTTGTATGTTGACTTTATTAGGAAAAATTTGTACAATAATTTAGAAAACTTTTTCCTCTATCTTGGAAAACTCATTCTGATAAACTTCCTCCATTCATTCACCACATCTTCTTCACTTTTCACCATGATCTTTGTACAAGTTAATCTAATAAACTTTATACATCTCTTCAATTTGTTTGGGAACATAGTTCCACCAACGTCTTCCTTCGACCAACTTTATCTAGGATCATGAATGAAGGGTTTTATTAGATTCAAATAATGATTATCAGAAGGTGCATAAGTGATTAAAAACCTTTTCTAAGGATCTTCATTCAAGAAATATGAAACTTTTGATTAATACTAGAAATTAATAATATTGTAAATTCATACCTTACAGTAAAGGAATATTTATCATCTTTAAACTCCATCACATGGGTTTGATAAGGATCACTATGTGGAAAAATCATACCACCTCCATGGTGTATCCATGGATCAAATGAATCACATGTCATATATGTAGGATTCTCCTTTATCCCATGATGTGTTATAATCTCAGCAAGCAAAGGAGGAGGGAGAAGAGAGTTATGGGTTCTAGAGAGGTTTGTCCAAGAATTGTGTGATGTACACGCCCATTACATCATATGGAAGTGAGTTATATATAGCCTATCGAAGACACTCTTTGATTTCTACTTCATTTAATCATGTGTTTATAATGCATGAGTAAATTCTACGGCCAGTGCATTCATCACATGAATTAAAAATCCACTCTAGCATTACATTTCATGTAACGTATTAATAAATGATATCTTTAAGTGAGTTGAACCATTTGAGCATTAATATACTTAATATTTGGTTACTCATTTATTTAAAGGCAGTAGCATTCATGAAATCTAATTTCATTCATGCATCTAGATATACCATACACTCAATATAGTCATGTATCATATGCAGGATATAGCTTTGGGGAATATCTCCTTCAATATCCCACTTACACTAAAGCCTATTATATCTTGTTCCATTTCACAATATATTGTATCATATACAATAACATGTGAAACCATATCCAAAACTCCTTTTGGATATCTTCCAAAACTCTTTTGGAAATCTATTATCAACTTCACCTTGTATCACATCATATGAAATACCTTGTGAATACCCATCCAAAACACTTTTTAAATAACTCTAAAACACTTTTTAGAGTATATCCTTTAGTCACACTCGATCCCCATTCATTCAACCACAAAGTGTTACCCTATGGGACTTTATAGTATTGATAGAAAATAAGAATCTTTGAATCCATATATTTAATCAAAGAGTGGCCTCTAGAAAAGAATTAATGCTACTCAATCTATAAAGGGATCTGGCATGATCTCCATCAAACACATGTATCTTTATATCTGTCTCCACCAGTCTACATTGTATGTAAACATACATTCTCATATTTTCCCTTTGTCCAAGATATCGAGTGACCATGGGACATGGAGAATGTCAATCCCGTATAGACAACTCATTTTTTTTTACTCTCTGAGTGTATACTAATCTGATTAATGAATACATCACATATTATTCATCCTTACAGATAATCACATCACATGTCCCTTATCTAGATAGATATATAATATCTATTTGCAGTTGCACACTCCCGTATTTTATCTTAATCAAGGGCCCAGATGTCATATTCATCATATGAGATGACAAATCTCATCTTGGTTAAGCTCCAATTGATGACATGGTCAACAACATACCCAACCACCCCCATATTAGATAAATAAATATATAGACTTACATAAGTAGGGCATAAATCTATGAATGTTTTCATTCTAGGTATCTCACCAACCTTAGTGGTTACTTAAATATGATCCATGTACCCTAGTATACCAAAGACATTTGTATGAAACTCCATGTGGTATACTTAATAGGTCATCTAGTGCACACAAAGAATCATATTCTTTGTTTTGTGCCTCATGAGAAAATTTTATATCTCTATACAAGAATCCTACTCATGCTAACCTTAACACTTCATCACAACCTATAATACTCTATGAAGAACATCGGTTAGGGATAAAAATAAAAGTCATACTTTGAGAGGCCAATTATCATTACACTTCATTAAATGTATATCAATATATAAATTTATGTACCCAACATGAAAGAATGATAAAATAGCAGTTTCAATTAATATGATACATTTTAATATTCTTAAACTCTTTAATAATATTTAACAAAAATAAACATAATCACTGGTTTATCATATCATATATGATAAACTGCTAGATCAGCCTTATGTTTCCTACACTTTATGGGTTTTTTTAACACATTAAATCATAGATAATCTATGTCACATATCTATGTGACCATCTAATAAAAATTACCCAATAAACTCTTTAGTGAGAAACATCTATGAAGCAATCTAGTTTGAATAATGTTGAGACTTAGGAATTATATTCCTAACTATTTAACTTATTAAACATATTAAAACATCTTAACTTCACAACAAAAAATGTTACAATGTCAACTTCTATATTCTACTTAGAACTCTTTCTAAGTTCATCATCATCATCCTTGGAACCCTGTTCCATCCAACTTTTTCCTTGAAATAATGTAACTATTTACATTATTATTTATTAATATATCCTAACTCTCTTATGATATTAAGTAAAATTCACTTTAAACTTAGACTGGTATAATCTTTTATTTGTTAACTTTGAACTTATCTAAGTCCAAATATACTCTCACTAACCACTTAGTCATTATATTCTTTTCAGAATATCTTGCTAAGAAATGAAAACCCTATTGTGTTAGGAAATAACATTTATTTATTTTTAGTAGGGATATTAAATAAATAAACTATTGTTTTCATATCATATATGGTATTCTATGTGTTTGTAACCTTCCCTTTTTGAAAAGAGAATTTTATTAAAATATCTCACTGATGGATGTTGAGAATTCCCTCATATTTTAATAAACATATGGATAAAACAATTGTCCTAGATAAACACTTTTATCCAAATATTCTTCTCAAAACATGTTATAGAAATTTATGAATCATAAACCATGTGTATATAATTAATCATCTCATGTTGTTAATAACAACTATTTATTATCGAACATATTCGCTTACACATAAGTGAAATGAGATGAAGATACACATATTTTACTTAGATTCATTTCAGCTTGATAAAATCTTTTACATCAAATCCTTGATTTAGTAACTATTTAATACATCTCATTAATATAAAATACAAGCTAAATAGATTCTTCCTTTGATTTTAAACTCCTGAATATTTACAATAATTTTTGAAATATAAATTCAGTATCATATATCCTTCAAAATAGGAGAATGAATTTCTATAACATCTATACCTGTCATGGACATTCCATGGAGTTTCACAAACTCCTTTAGATATTATGGATAATCCCATAATATGGAATTATTATTCTTCATTCTTGATAACCCTGGTTTCAATGACCTTGATTATTATCTTGAAGAAACATTATTTAACTTTTCAATGAACTTTTATTCTTCCAGTTTAAACTTTTACCTACTTATATTTTCCATAAAGTACTAGAATCCAGACATCATATGATCAATTCATCTATTCTCAACACTTTGAGAATATTGGGTAAAATTTTCTCGAATCCAATCATGTTTTTGAAACATATCCATAGATATCAATAGGATAAATTCCCTAAGAAGAACAAGAAATTTTTCATTTAATTCCTTTAAAAGCTTGAATGAATCAATATATGATTCCATAACCATCTAGATTCACTTGGTGAACAATTTCAATGCCTGGTTACTGAGGAAGGAATTGTTCTGACACGTATAATTTTCCTTAATAATGTTTCTTAGATCACCAATCTTGCTTAAGAACCTTTATTAAGTTACCATTCTAAGGAGTATCTTACATTAATCTTCTCCTTATCAAGGATATGATCATAAAGTTTAGCTTGATGATGATGATGATATTATCTACAACAAAAGATTTTATCAGATGATTATCATGTTTTATAGCCATTCAATAAGTACTTGTATTAAATGTTCTCCCGCTAAAATGATGGACCCTTTTAAAAATACATCATATCCATTAGTGATCCAAGATCCATATTTCACTAAATAGTGAGTCTACTAGGGTGTTACTATCATCAATTAATTATTTAGGTAGGGAATCACCCCAATCATATCATATATGGTTCTTGGATAGCTAAGTAGAAAACCCTTTGTCTAATCCATCATATGGATAAACTCAACTCTATTCCTATGGTATCCTTCCCAAGGGTTTCTCAGTTAAGTGTAACCCAAAGAAAATATCAAAAATAGATTAACAAAAGACAACCTAGGGTCAACCTATTATGGAAGAACCTACCCAAGGATGATCCAGTGTCATTTATTACTTACTTTCCTTACACAAGATTATTCAGGGGCACCCTGATATGGTAGAACCTACATGATTGAATGATCGAGGTATTGAAAAGTGCCACTTTGTAAGGAATATTACACTTAGTATTTGAAGTGGATTTTAATCTCACCATATTATCTCATGTTATTCCATTTTATATGTGCATGCTTCTAGTAATTTTGTTTGGAGAACTATTCCTTCCATCAAATCAATATGTTCAAACCATATTGATGTGTAACTCTTTACATAACCCATAAGTTTGTTTTACTCACCCAAAATTAGTAGTCAAGTATATTCATATATATCCAAATACATCATATGCATAAGGTACATGGACACTTCATGTAAAGGTTTAGAATTATATGATATTAAAAATCTACACATGATTAATACCGGAGTGATAGATATCTAACCCCATTCACCACTCTAGACAAGGAATAAGCCTCCAGGTAGGTAGGTAGGTAGTCTGACCCCAAGTCCGTCTACCCAAGGATAATTTATTCAAGAGTGAATCTAATGTTAGACTTGGTATCCTAGAACCAATTGTTTTTTACTTTGATTACATGAATGTTTGATATATTAAATATTAAATTAAACATATTTTTACATATTTTTCATTGTTCTGCATGATTTTAATGTAATAATGACCTAGAGTATTTTTCGTATTGATAAGGACATAGTAGTTCCCCTCTATGATGAAAACCTTGAAGTTCTATGAAAATATTCTTAATATAGTTATACGGTTGGATAACAAACTACGATGGGACACATGGTATATAGACCGTCAATTGTGAGTAATCATAAGAAGATGATACTTCTTTTCATGAAGTTTGCACTTGGTAATCTCCAAGATGGGAGATTATGAGAACAGACCCACTAGAATAAATTATGTATGTTTTGGTGTCATCACATATTCCTATCTGTGAGCATGTATAATAGTCCTTATACTTTAAGATTATCATTAATTCATGTCACGACTCACGCACTTAGATTTTATGATGAAAATCATTACACCATGTATTGGTGGGAAGTAGGGTACATTGGGTGCATCATGAATGACATGTTATTAATGGATAAGTCAAGGAATTATTTGTCCCTTCCATATTTATGGAAGTTAATATCTTATCCTTTTGATTGAAATAGAACCATCGCCCTAAATTCCATGTCCATGGTGTAATAACGAGTTTATTTCAGATAGTCAAATAATGATGTATCAATCATATAGGTAGATGAAACCATCATGCAACCTGCTTGATGAGATATTGTGATAAAGGGGTTAAATTACACAGTGAGTATTCATATGTGGTTGTCATCATTTCAACTTTAATTTCTTTCTCTTGGGTGTCTTGACTCATTGCTAGATAGTAATCTTAGACTTTAGGTAAGCTCGCTAAATGCTAATGAGAAAGAATCCTAAAGGGTCACACACTAAGTGTTTCTGTTGGTCTTGATTAAATTATATTTGAATTTAATTAATTGAATAAATATTATTCTCAAGATTTAGGAATAATTTTATTCAAGTTATATCGATCACATAAATTAAATAAATTTTTATTCACCATATTGTGAATAAAATATATGTATTTATTTATTTGAATATTTAATTAATATTTATTTACTAGTTTGTGAATAAAATATTTATTTAATATAATAAAATATTTATTCAGTTGTTCAATAAATTCAAGAAAATTTCAAATGGACCAAGACCGTGTTCGATGATAAAATAGTTATTTATAAGTCGGTAAATATTATTTATCCATTTTGCGTAAGTTGGCGCACCACAAAATAATAATAATAATATTATTATTATTATTATTATTATTATTATTATGTGGCATGGGATTCCATTAATGGTTATAATTATATTTAATGGTTGTTATGCAATTAAATTTTGTAACTGAAATCCCATCTCTATAAATAGACGGGTATGTCAGTTGTGTAAAGCATTCAAAACAAATTCCAAGTTTGGGAATAGAGAATTGTTACTCACAATGAATTCTCTCTCGACTACTCCTCTTCTCTCCCTCTCAATAATGAGAAACCCAAGAGAGAATTTCTTCAAGACTAAAGAATGAGTGATGAAGAACGAACAATGCAAGACATTCGATTCATCATGCTAGCACCTGAAGAACGATTGGGGTTGCTCAAAGACCATTGGAGTATGTGTGGATCACTGCTAGAGGTATTCTACCCTTGGATACTAACAAGTGCAACAAAGACAATCCATAAGGTCCTTTTATATGATCAATAATTATCAATGAAGAAAGTTCCTAAGCCCAGATATTTATTTCTTTATATATTAAATAAATTAATTATAAATTTTATGTGCAAGATCCTCGCTCTTGGTTTCGAGTAATGATTATTAAAATAAATTTTAATATATCTCCCTCCACTAAAATTCTTCTATTGCGCCCAAAACCAATAAGTGGTAACAAGGGGTCACATTTAAATTTATAATTATTTATTTGATTGTTGGTCTATGCATAATCATGGTTATATTTTCATTTCATATTATTCATTCTTTAATTTGATTTGAATTAACATGTTATTGACATATTAATCATGTTTTTTCAGTGTTTCATTTTCTTAAATGTTAATAACAAAAGAAGAATGACTGGAGATGTCAATATGTCACATAGAAAGCAAATACAGGGTGTGTAGCCATCATGTACACACTATCTAATCCGGCCAAGTTAACACGCCGATGTTGGGACCAAGTTGGATGGAGAAAGAAGTAATAAGAGATTTCTTTTACATAGTGTTGTCTTTTGTTGTCAAAAGGATAAATAAACTCACTTTGTAAAAGGATTGTAAAACCAGACAATGCTTTGTTGATTTTTATTTCCCAAATATCATAATTTTGGAGAACTTGTGATGAAATCCATATGAAGGAAAGTGGGACAAAAGTTGATTCTAATCATATTCACTTTTTGATTGGAAATAATGATGTTGCTGAAATACAATGAAGTTTCAGTACTTTCCTTTGAAAATCTAATGATGCTAAAAGTGTTCGATCAAAGTCTATATATCATGGTAGATACGGTTTGTGATGAAATCTGTTGTTTGTTGAATAAGACAGATGACAATGAATCACATTTTTGTTCTTACTGAAACATATTTTAAGGTGGCATCATTTCCTATTTTTTGTCAAATTTTTGGGCCTCAAAATTGGGAAAATGGAGATGTGATTTTGGTAAAGGAAGGTGCGAGAAAGATCTAGCATGTGTGATAAATATTGTTTTGTGCACACAAGATTAAATGTGGCTTGGAATGTTGCGCGTAAGTCATGATTCAAGATCAGAACATCAAAAAATGTAAAAGGAATGAAGTGCACAAAAGATTCAAGAAGTGCGTGAAAGATGAGGTTGGTGCGAAAGAGACTTACACACCCAATGCGATGTCAAATGGGGTTTTTCATGACATTCCAGGACCTTGTGCGATGCATCATGGTTTTTCACACAGGGGTTAGGGATGCCTATAAATAAGAGGTGACCCCCCCCCCCCTCATTTGTTAAGCTCAGCACTTAGAGAAATCCAAAGCTCTGAATCGTGGAATAGTTGTACACAAAGGGAGTTACATTAAAGAATTGGAGTTGCGTGAAAACTAAGGAAGTTGTGCGTAAAAAGTGAGTTGCGTGTAAGAAAGAAGTTGTGTGCAAGAGGTTTTGCGTGAAGAATGTTAAATATTGCATGCAAGGCATTAAAGTTGCGCACAAGACACCTAAAAGGGTGCACGAAAGATTTGAGTTCAACACAAGAAGTAAGTTGTGCTCAAGGTATTTCTTACCAGCTTCTAGTTAGGAAAGAGAAGAATTGTTTTGAGTGATCAGATTTGTGAAAGTTTTTCAAGAAGCACTGAAACATTGTTTTTATCTATTTGTGATAATAGGGTGCACACGCGCTTGAGGATTGTTTTCCAAGTGCTACACGAGTGTAAGGGTATATCCTACTCATTGTATTCAACATCAATGGATTGTTTTCTAGTGTATTGTGTGGTATTATATTGTTTCCATACCATAATAAAGATGTATATACTCTTGTTGAGTAGTGAACCTTATAAATTCTTGTGTTCATATGGTTGCGTGTTTGGATTGTGATCAGCAGGGAAGAAGCTATCTAATAGGAGGAAAAGTTTGTTTAAAAAATAAAGAAACATAAAAGAAAAAATATCAATGATTCACCCCCTCCCCCTGTTAGTGATACTTAGATCCTAATTAGGTAACTTTATCTGAATCCCCAAACATGTGACTTGGATATGCAACAATCAAGGTACATAGCATGTAGTTGCATGTACATGTCATGTAGTCTCCCATTAATGGAAAAAATTAAAATTACATTAAATTTTAAAATTACAGCATTAAAACCTTATTTTATTGATTGGCACACCATTGTGTATTTGAAAATTTAATAATGGTTTTAAATAATTTTAAATGATCAATTAATTTACTATAATAAATATGTCATTAATGGTTCTGCCATTTATTTTTCATGAATGCTAAATTGATGTGTATCTCCAATTAAGTTTGAATGATCATTAAGATGAAAGATAATTTATTAATTTATTAATTAATTAATACAAGCGTGTTAATCTCAAAAATAAAGAATGAATAAAAAATAAATTATAGCCAGTTACTTTTTGTGTATTCATTGCATGTACGACCGGTCATGATTTTTACCAAGACCTATGTATGTGTTGTCATTTATTTAATTAAATTTATTACATGGTTTTTCAATTATTTAATATTAAATTAAAATATAGCATGTGATTCATCTCTCTATCTATTATTATATTGGACCTACATGTCTAAGGATATTTATATAATTTCTTTTAACCAATTATTTGGTTCCCCTCACCTACATGTGAGTAATAAATATTTAAAATTAATGGAGTATCCCTAGGTGTGTGGAGATGGTTCAAGATGGAACCATAATGACGCCAACTCTATGATACATAGGTGGACATGTGGAATGTTGTAGCTCATGCCAAGTCTAGAATAAAGATTTATTTCCCCTAGGTTATAGGTTGATTTAATGTCTGGTCATTAATTCAACCATTAGATAAGCTGATTATCTGGTCATTTAATTATTTATTTATTTTTATATCTGATGAATTAAAATTAAATTTATTGATGCAAGACCACAAACACATAAATGAATGAATTAATATGAAAATATGGAATTTAAATAAAATTGATTATGTATAAATGTTTTATCCAAACATGGTTAATTAATTAATTAAACACCCACTTAAATATTAACAAGACATGTAAAGCATAAAACAATATAAAAAATTATGCATAATAAAATAAAAAACCCTCAATCTAATATTAAGTCATACTAAGCCTTCTATTAATTTATTAAGAACAAAACTCAATAGAACTATGTGTTTTCCCAACCCTTATTGGGATACTTACTTTTATAAGGGGATTTTTTATGAAGGTTTTAGGTTGAATTAACCATTTTACATCAAGAGGGGTAGCTCTTGCTAGATTTGGTGTAATTTAGAGGCAAGTGTTGGGAAAATACAAGTTAGAATTTCTGGATTGGGGAGTCCACTCAACGGATCAAGGAGCTTCAAGCCTGTAGTTGGCAAAGACTTGCCTACCTAAATACCCTCTAAATATCTTTACCAACCCTTTTGGGGTTATACGAATTGGAATATGGATCTTTTCCACTAGAATTTTTTGGAAACTATACATTCCAAATTCAATGGTGAGGGTTATTGGGACTTGATAAAATAGTGGGAGATTTAATAAAATCAATTAATTTATTATTTCTCACAAAATTTGTAATCAAGCAAAGTACTAATAATCTTATCTTTTAATTTTAGAATAAAATGAAAATCTCATTATCCCTATGATTAATATTAGATAAATACAATATCCTCACTCGCATTAACTTCTAGGATTTGTTTAGACTCCTTCACGTTGTTCTATTCCATGAACAGAAATCTTACATGCTAGAAACATCAATGCCTGATCCACCTGTTCAAGATTCGAGTGATGAAAAGTTCTCGGTATATGAAAAAAATATGAATGATGCAGTCGACGTTCAATGTTTGAATCTTTCATCTATATCTAGTGAACTCATGAAGTCTCACGAAAACATGGATCTATATAGAATACTTGAGAACCTCTGTGGTTTTTACCATGAGAGAGATATATAGGAATAGTTTGAGATTTCCAAGGAACTCTTTCAGAGTAAGATTGCAGAGGGTTCCCCAGATGGGCCTCACGTAGTCAAGCTTACTGGCTACATTGAGTGCCTAGAGGTTCTATGGTTTAAACTCCCTAAAGAACTGGTCACGGATCTCATTCTAGCATCACTCCCTAAGAGATTCTTTAAATGCATTTTCATGGGCACCCTCAAATGATTAGTGATTTTCTTCGGGTACTTAGGTGCAGTAGAGTGGAGGAACAAGGTCTTCTCTCAAAGGAGGAAGTAAATTTGAAAACTTATTAATGGTATTTTAAAAATAACATAAAAGAGAATAAAAACACTAATTGAAAGGATGTGGGTGGTTTTTACCATTCATAATACTAGAAGAAGTTTTCTAGAAGAAGATTGTATAATATTTTTGTTTTTTTATTTTGAAATGAAGTTCGATTAAAAAGACACAACAAGAAGATTTGTTTAGACAATATTTAAAATACGTAATGGATCTAACTCTACCTCTTCATTTACTTATTAATCATTATAATTTAAATTAATATCCACTTAATTATGATCCCCTAATTTTTTAACCCTCAAACCCTACGAGAATTAACTTTACCACAAATATGAAGAGAATTAAACCCTAGGTTATCTTTGGAAAATGCAATCGCAACACCCTGCTTTGATTGATGTTCTAAGGATAGCTTATCGTAAGTGGTAAATTAAGGCAAGTTTTCATTCTTTAAAATGATTATGAATTGAGATTAGGGATTATATTTGAACTCTATAAATTTATCTAGTGTGGTCTTGTTTTATCAATTAAGTTTGTGCTCTCACAATTTATACAATACTCGACCTCGTGTGTTTTTGTGTTAATTGTTCAATTGCTTGCTTAGTTTCTTATAATTTAAAAACTAAATTCATATATCATATTAATTTAATTACATTATCTCAATGATTCAAAATAATTAAATGAAGAGGGTAGAAGATAGATCAATCACTAAAAGAACTACTCTTCCATGGGCGGTGTGGTCATCGTGGAGACATTTTGCATGATCAAAGGATTGAAAGGGTAGAACTCAATCTCGTCTCCACTCTTGAATTACAACCCAAATAGAAAGATTAAGAGAATAATGAAATTGAAAACAGCAGAATAAAAGAGAATAAATAAAATAAGAACAAAGAATTTTATTATGAAAACACAAACATTACAACATGAGGAAGAAGAAGAGGGCTTCGACGAAGGGATCCTTGCTTCAAGAGCTACCCTTATTGAATTGCTTGGAGAATTGGAGTGGAACCTCTTCTTCTATTCCCTTAACTTCCTCATGCATGTCCCAACCCCTCCAAATGAGAAAAAAAACTAATTTATAAAGTAGAGGGGAGGGGAGGTTTAAAGAGGTTTCAAATGTGAATGGGGAATCTCGGCCAAATATTTTAATACAAATTGAACGGCCCATTTGACCTACCAAACGCGTGAACCAGCTGTTACTCTAGAATAATTATTTGTGAAAAATAGGTTTATCGAGATCCTCTTAAAATTTGGGCCCAATCCAAGATCGTATGAAGAAGTTATGTCCCAAATACAGAACCAATGTCCAATCTATCGGGTCCATCCCACCTTTGACTTCATGGTCCATTTAGTCAAACCAAATGCACAATTTAGCTCTAATATCATGAACAAAGGTTATATCCCATTAAGTCAGGAACACGATTACAAAATTTCAAGTTAAAGTAATAAATATTAAAATATTTATCTTCAAAATACAATAGTGCACTATAAACGGTAAAAATGGAATTTCCATCAAATTTTTAAATGAATGATCTAATCCTAAATATTTTATAAATATTCATATTTAACACAATGTGAGGAAATTTTATCATTTATTATCAATAAAATATTCAATAAAAATGTTTTTTATCAACTCCCCCACACTTACCTTTTGCACTCCTCAGAAAAACCTCATATCATGTATTCAAAAAAAAATTGTGACAAGATATTCATATTTAAATTTCTCAATCCACAGTGAAAATATAGGGAAAGTAAGAATAAAATCAAGAGTCAATATCAATAAATTTTAAATCCATTATCTCATAAATTGTGTCAAAACAAAATCCAGTGAGATTCATAGCACCAATCATAGCGAAACAATTTATGGGTCTACCATGCCACCAATTCTCCACATGTGTGTGTGTGTGTCAACCATTCCAAGATTGTCTCTCCACCCTTTATCTAGTATATTCAGGTCAATAAAAACTTTTCTTCTTACCTTATTCTATTCCACCAAACCTTTTCAACATCCTTTGTAATAAAATTTCAAAACCCACTCATTTAAGCATTCCTAGAAGTCAAACCATGGGCTCCCGACCTAAATATACTCACATGTTGTACATTTATTCACTCCCCTATTTATTGTCTGTTTTTTTTTCTTTTTAATTTTTTTAGAGGACTTACAATAATCAGATATTATATTCACACGCATAGGTCAATATGGTATAGTGATGGAAATGATCAGAAGAGAAACTAATGTATTGAAAGACCATGTTATAAGCTGAAAAGGATTACTTACTCTAAATATACATTAAATTGGGTAAGAGAAACCCCCAAGTCATGATTGTGTAAAAAAATTTGTGGAGAAATCAATGACACAATTTACCATGAAAAAATATCACAAATAATGATGTCAAAATCTAAAAGGTTTTATAATGACACAACCATTCATATCATCGACGACTTCAATTTTTATAAAAATAAACCCTTGATTATAAAATTTTACTCATGTTTATCATTCTACCAATGAATTTTGAAAACATGAATTTTCCATATGTTCCACATGATAATGTTACATTATATATATATTTTTGATTTTTTTGTTTTTTTTTCTTTTTGGTTTTTTTTTTGAAAAATTTAATGAAAAACTTAATAGAAAATACACACAAAACACACAAATGAAAATCCTAAATATCTACCCCAAAATGTTGTCCCCTCCCCCAAACTTAAAATATTGCATTGTCCTCAATGTGAACCTATGAGATGATATATGCACATGAAAAGCAGAATTTTAAATAAGACAAATAATATAAAAGTGAAAGGGTTAGGAATGACTTGATACGCTTAAGTGATGATGGGGTCATGCAGTGTGATGAAATCCACTGCA
Source organism: Viscum album (assembly GCA_963277665.1). Classification (NCBI taxonomy): domain Eukaryota; kingdom Viridiplantae; phylum Streptophyta; class Magnoliopsida; order Santalales; family Viscaceae; genus Viscum; species Viscum album. Next base: position 132,865,506 of record OY728163.1, read on the forward strand.
TTGGTAGGAATTCCCTCAATGTATTTCTTCAAACGTTTCCCATTGACTGTAAATCTCCTTCATGTGTCCTCTTGTGTGATCTCCACTGAACCATAAGGAAAAACATTAGTCACAACATAAGGACCTAACCATCTAGAATGCAACTTACCAGGAATTAGCTTCAGCCATGAACTATAGAGAAGGACTTTCTCTCCAACATGAAACTCCCTTTGTTGGATCATTCTATCATGAGCTGCTTTTGATCTTTCCTTGTAGAGCCTTGAGTTCTCATATGAAGACAATCGAATCTCCTCAAACTCTTGAATTTTCAGCTTCCTTTGAATTCTAGCTTGGGCTAAATCCATGTTGCATTTCTTTATAGCCCAATAATCCTGATTCTTAACTTCCACGGGGAGATGACACGCTTTCCCAAAAACAATCTGAAATAGGGACATACTAATGGGTGTCTTGTATGATGTCCTATAAGTCCAAAGTGCATCATCCAAGTGCTTACTCCAATATTTCCTATTTGGCTGCACGGTTTTCTCCAAAATTTGTTTCAACTCCCTATTTGAAACCTCATCCTGACCATTTGTTTGAGGGTGGTATAGTGTTGATGTTTTGTGTGTCGCCCCATAGTTCCGAAGAAGGGAAGACAAATTCTGATTGCAGAAGTGTGTCCCTTGGTCACTGATGATGGACTTTGGTACTCTAAATCTACAAAAAAATCTGTGTTTTGACAAATTCCACTACAACATGAGAATCATTAGTCCCGGTGGCCTTAGCCTCCACCCATTTACTCACATAATCAACATCAACCAAAATATACAAAAAACTAAAGGAACTAGGAAAAGGACTCATAAAATCGATGCCCCATACATAAAAAATCTCACAGAATAGTATGGGTTTTGGGGGCATCTCATGTCTCCTAGAAATGTTACCAGTGTGTTGGAAATGAGAGAATGACTTACAAAACACATGGGCATCATGGAATAAGCTAGTGAAATATAATCCAGAGTCCAAAACTTTCCTAGATATTCGTTGGGGTCCAAAGTGTCCACCATAAGTAATTGTATGACAAAAATGTAAAACAGACTACAACTCATTATCAAGAACACACCTCCTAATAACCGGGTCACTACACATGCACCACAGGTATAGATCATCCCAAACATAAAATCTTGACTCATTATTTAACTTTTGGACTTGACTTTTCTTTAAACCTGTAGGGATTTCAGAGGAAACATGGTGGTTAACTAAATCAGTATACCAAGGATGCGTACCTAAGATGAAATAAATATTCTCATCAAGGAAAGTGTCTCGAAGTGGTACCTGGTCCAAGGTGTCATCTTATAGTGTGTGAGTAAGCCTACTCATGTGGTCTGTCACCAAGTTTTCTAACCCCTTCGAGACACCTTGGACCAGGTACCACTTCGAGACACTTTCCTTGATGAGAATATTTATTTCATCTTAGGTACGCATCCTTGGTATACTGATTTAGTTAACCACCATGTTTCCTCTGAAATCCCTACAGGTTTAAAGAAAAGTCAAGTCCAAAAGTTAAATAATGAGTCAAGATGTCATCTTATAGTGTGTGAGTAAGCCTACTCATGTGGTCTGTCACCAAGTTTTCTAACCCCTGATGGGCCTTTATCTCAATATCAAATTCCTAAAGAAGGATCATTCATTTGATAAGTCTGGGCTTTGTTTCTGGCTTTTTCAAGAGGTACCTCAGAGCTGCATGGTCAGAGAAAACAACTACTTTAGATCCCAATAAATATGAATGGAATTTATCTAAAGAGAACACTACAAGAAAATCGCCGTTTAGCGGCGGTTTTTTCGTGGCGGTTTTAAAAACCGCCACGAAACGTGTTTTCGGGCCGTCATTTCGCGGCGGTTTTAAGAACCGCCGCTAAACGGCAAAAAAAATTATTTTTTTTTAATTTTTTTTTAATTTTTATTTTAATTTTATTCGAGGATTAGCGGTGGTTTTTTAAAAAACCGCCGCTAAATGAAATGAAAAAAATAAAAAAACGTGAGAAACCCCGAAATCACTAAAACGACCATAACTTTTGATCCGGGCGTCCGTTGAAGCACCACGACCAGTCAAATCGAATCTCATGAATAGATCTAGAGGCACATATAATCAAAACTGTGAGACGGTCTAAGGTGTGGAAGATATTAGAGTTATAAAAAAGTTGAAAAAAGTTCTCCAACTTCAAACAGCCATAACTTTCGCTTCGGGTGTCCGTTTGGGCTCTACCACATATCAAATCGAAGCCAGCGAAAAGAGCTACGCACCAAATCAAGAGAAGCATGCTTCTGTCGTGTTTTTCGACCCCAAAAACCCCTCCGAATGCCTTCAAAACCCCATTTATGTCACCGGTGTCCCATCGAACTTGTCTTGAAACAGACATAACTTTCGATCCGCGTGTCAGTTTGGCCTCTTCCACCTTCCAGATCATAGCTCGTTCCATGAGCTTCAGTTTGACTGGTCGCGGCGCCCACATGCACTCCTAGATCATATGTTATGGCCTTTTTAGTGGGTATCGGGTTTGTTATGTTTTTCAGTGTCTCGTTTCTAGCACCCGTTCTCCGTCAGCTTTTTTTAAATGGTCATAACTTCCGATCCGTCTGTCCATTCAGACTCTTTCACCTCTCAGGTTGAAGAGCGTTTCAGGATCTTTGATTTGACAGGTCGCGGATCTAAAACGGACTCTCAGATCATAAGTTATCTCTGTTAATGTGAGTCCAATGTTTTTGTCTCTTTATGACCGTTTTGACGGGTTTTAACGGTAGCTCCATTTATTACTGTTTATTTGGGTTTCCATGACTTTTTATCTTTATCAATGGTTTTTTATGGGTTATTATGATGATTATGTTGAATTATTAAGGAGTTTTCCAGAGTTGTCACGAGTTTTCATGCGTTCTCATTTTTTCTAATGCCTCATTCTTCATATGCTTCTTCATCCTTTTTCATGCGTTTTCATGATTTTTCATCCCTTATCACGTCTTTTCATACTTTTTCATGTGTTTCCTTTATTATTTATTATTTATTATTTATAATATACATTAATTTATTTATTATCTATTATTTGTAACTGGTTATTTATTATTTATTATTTATTATTTATTAGTTATTATTTATTATTTATATTTATTTATTATTTATTTTTGTTTATTATTTATATTTATTTATTATTTATTATTTATTATTTATTTTTATTTTTATTTTTATTTATTTTTATTTATTTTTATTTATTTTTATTTATTTTTATTTATTATTTATTATTTATTATTTATTTTTATTTATTTTTATTTTTATTTATTATTTATTATTTATTATTTATTATTTATTATTTATTATTTATATTTATTTATTATTTATATTTATATTTATTTATTATTTATTATTTATTATTTATTATTTATATTTATTTATTATTTATTTTTATTTATTATTATTATTTATTTATTATTATTATTTATTATTTATATTTATTTATTATTTCTATTTATTTATATTTATTTATTATTTATTATTTATATTTATTTATTATTTATATTTATTTATTATTTATTATTTATATTTATTTATTATTTATTATTTATTTATTATTTATTATTTATATTTATTTATTATTTATTATTTATTATTTATTTTTATATTTATTTATTATTTATATTTATTTATTATTTATATTTATTTATTATTTATTATTTATTATTTATATTTATTTATTATTTATTATTTATTATTTATATTTATTTATTATTTATTATTTTATATTTATTATTTATTATTTATATTTATTTATTATTTATTATTTATTATTTATTATTTATTATTTATTATTTATATTTATTTATTCGTTATTATTTATTAGTTATTAGTTATTATTTATTATTTATTATTTATTATTTATTATTTATTATTTATTTATTATTTATTATTTATTATTTACTATTTATTATTTATATTTATTTATTATTTATATTTATATTTATTTATTATTTATTATTTATTATTTATTATTTATTATTTATATTTATTTATTATTTATATTTATTTATTATTTATATTTATTTATTATTTATATTTATTTATTATTAATATTTATATTTATTTATTATTTATTTTTATTTTTATTTATTATTTATATTTATTTATTATTTATTATTTATTTTTATTTATTTTTATTTATTATTTATATTTATTTATTATTTATTATTTATTATTTATATTTATTTATTATTTATTATTTATATTTATTTAATATTTATATTTATTGATTATTTATTATTTATATTTATTTATTATTTATTTATTATTTATTATTTATAGTTATTTATTATTTATTATTTATTATTTATAGTTATTTATTATTTATTATTTATATTTATTTATTATTTATATTTATTTATTATTTATTATTTATATTTATTTATTATTTATTATTTATTATTTATATTTATTTATTATATATTATTTTCTATTTATTATTTATTATTTATATTTATTTATTATTTATTATTTATTATTTATTATTTATTATTTATTATTTATTATTTATTATTTATATTTATTAGTTATTATTTATTATTTATTATTTATTATTTATTATTTATTATTTATTATTTATTATTTATTATTTATATTTATTTATTATTATTTATTTATTATTTATATTTATTTATTATTTATTATTTATATTTATTTATTATTTATTTTTATTTTTTATTTTTATTTATTTATTATTTATTATTTATTATTTATTATTTATATTTATTTATTATTTATATTTATTTATATTTATTTATTATTTATTATTTATTATTTATATTTATTTATTATTTATTATTTATTATTTATTATTTATATTTATTTATTATTTATTATTTATATTTATTTATTATTTATATTTATTATTTATTATTTATATTTATTTATTATTTATTATTTATTATTTATATTTATTTATTATTTATTATTTATTATTTATATTTATTTATTATTTATTATTTTCTATTTATTATTTATTATTTATATTTATTTATTATTTATTTATTATTATTTATTATTTATTATTTATTATTTATTATTTATTAGTTATTATTTATTATTTATTATTTATTATTTATTATTTATATTTATTTATTATTTATTATTTATTATTTATTATTTATTTATTATTTATTATTTATTATTTATTATTTATATTTATTTATTATTTATTATTTTCTATTTATTATTTATTGTTTATATTTATTTATTATTTATTATTTATTATTTATATTTATTTATTATTTATTATTTGTATTTATTTATTATTTATTATTTATATTTATTTATTATTTTTTATTTATATTTATTTATTATTTATTATTTATTATTTATTATTTATTATTTATTTATTATTTATTATTTATATTTATTTATTATTTATATTTATTATTTATTTATTATTTATTATTTTTATTTATTTATTATTTATTATTTTCTATTTATTATTTATTATTTATATTTATTTATTATTTATTATTTATTATTTATTATTTATTATTTATTATTTATTATTTATTATTTATTATTTATTATTTATTATTTATATTTATTTATTAGTTATTATTTATTAGTTATTATTTATTATTTATTATTTATTATTTATTATTTATTATTTATATTTATTATTTATATTTATTTATTATTTATTATTTATTATTTATATTTATTTATTATTTATTATTTATATTTATTTATTATTTATTATTTATTATATATTATTTATTATTTATTATTTATTATTTATTATTTATTATTTAGTATTTATATTTATTTATTATTTATTATTTATATTTATTTATTATTTATTATTTATATTTATTTATTATTTATTATTTATATTTATCATTCCTTATTTATTATTTATTATCTATTATCTATTATTTATTATTTATTATTTATTATTATTGAGTTTATATTTATTATTTATGTATTATTTGTTTTTTCAATTAATATATATAAGTATATTAAATTTTGTTTATTAAACACATGGTGAGCTTGCTGGAGTGGTAAAGTCTTTGTAAAATATGCAAGAGGTTAGGGGTTCAAATCTCACCAAACGCAGAATTTATTTATATTGCATAGGCATGGGCATGGGCATGGGCATGTGCATGGGATGTGCATGCATGGATAAATAAAGTAAATAAAATAATACGAAATTAAAAAAAAAATAATAAATATGAAATAAAATAAATAAAATAAATAAATACGAAAAATAAATAAATAAATAAATAAATACGAAATAAAATAAATACGAAATAAAATAAATAAAATAAATAAATATGAAAAATAAATAAATAAATAAATGAAATAAAATAAATAAATAAATAAAATAAATAAATAAAATAAATATGAAATAAATATATAAATAAATACGAAAAATAAATATATAAATAAATACGAAAAATAAATATATAAATAAATATATATATAAAATAAAAATTAAAAAAAATTAAAAATAAAATAACAAAAATAAAAAAAATAAAAAAAATAAAAAAATAAAAAAAACCGCCACTAAAAAACCGTCGCGAAACGTTCTGCGACGGTTTTGAAAACCGCCGCGAAATAGTTTCCCGACGCACGATTTAGCTGCGGTTTTTCAAAACCGCCGCTAAATGCCTTTTTTGCTGTAGTGGAATATGACTGCAAGAAACTCCTTTTCCATGGTTGTGTAGTTTGATTGTGTTGAATCTAGTGTTCTCAATGCATATTCAATCACATGTGAACGTCTCTCCACCCTCTGAGATAAGACAGCTCCAACTGCGAAGTTGGACGCATCACACATAAGCTCAAAAGGAATGTCCCATTATGGGGGTTGTATGATCAGTGGATTGGTCAGACACTTCTTCAGCTCATCAAATTCTACCCTACATGAATCATCAAACACAAAATCAAAATCCTTTTGAAGTAATCGTGACAAAGGAAGAGCAATCTTACTAAAATCTTTGATGAAGCGCCGATAAAAGCCTGCATGCCCTAGGAATGATCTAATATCACGCACACATGAAGGATGGGGTAAAGATGCAATAATTTATATCTTAGATCTATCAACCTCTATCCCATGTTTTGACACTACATTCCCTAAGACAATGTCATGTTCTACCATGAAATGACATTTTTCAAAGTTCAAGACCAGATTCTTCTCAATACAACAATTCAACACCTTTCCCAAACTACTTAGACATTCATCAAATGAGGATCTATAAACTATAAAATCATCCATAAATACCTCCATGCAGGTCTCAATAAAATCATAAATAATACTCACCGTGCATCTCTGGAAGGTACCTAGGGCGTTGCAAAGTCTAAATGGCATCCTCTGGTAGGAAAATGTGTCGAAGGGGTAGGTGAATGTAGTATTCTCCTGATCCTCCGGAGATATAGGAACCTGAAAATATCCAAAAAATCCATCCAAGAAACAATAGTGTGTTTTCCTAGCTAGTCTCTCAAGCATCTGATCAATAAATGGGAAGGGGAAATGGTCTTTGTGAGTGGACTGATTTAGTTTCCAATAATCAAAACACACACGCCAACTGTTTTTCACCCTCATTGGAACTAACTCATCTTTCTCATTTTTAACAATTATAACACCACTTGTCTTAGGCATAACCTGAATAGGACTTACCCACTGAGAATATGAAATGGGAAAGATTATGCCTGCCTTGAGAAATTTTTCATCTTCTTTTTTAACAACTTCCAAAAGGTTTGGATTGAGTCTCCTTTGTGGTTGCCTCACTGGTTTAGCCCCATCATCCAAAAGAATACTATGCATGAAAATGGAGGGGATAATACCTGATATGTCAGCTAAGGTCCACCCAATTGCCCTGATGTTCTCCCCCAAAATATTCAAAATCTTTTCTTTATGTTCAAAAGGAATATTATTATCAATTATAACAGGTAATCTCTCACCACTTAACAAGTATGAGTATTTTTGATATGGTGGTAATGTATTAAGTTCCAATGTAGGGGGTGATGTATGGATGAAGGAATTAAAGGAACTGAAACATGTACACAATGAACATCAGTATCAGAATATACATCATCAAAATCATAGAATAAAGCATCATACCATTAGCATACTCCACAGCCATGTCATAATCAAATTGAACGTTATCAAAATAAAAATATGAATTCATTTCAAAATCAAATCTAAGAGAGTTTTGTGCATTATAAACAGGTGTGGAAGTACTCTTAGACATCAAACTAGAACCAATGCTCATAATCTCCCTAAGCATAGGACAATCAAAATCCGTGGGGTTTTTACTTGGTGGTTCAAAATGGGAGATAACAAAAGCAGAATGGTCCTTTGAGGAGTACTTCATGGAGTCCATAACATTAAATATCACAACTTCATCTTCAAACTCCATGGAAAGTGTACCCTCATTGACATTTATGATTTTTTTTTTTGCAGTTTTGTGGAAGGACCTACCTAAGATAATGGGAGCATGTGAACTTAACTGGTCATCCTTTATGTTATGCGCATAGAAATATGTTGGAAAGAACATGTCTCTTACCCGGACAAGTACATCCTCAAGGACTCCTGCTGGATATGTCGTAGCTCTATTTGCCAACTACACCACTACTCTCATCGATTTCAAATCACCAACCTGTAAAGAAGAGAATAAAAAGTGAGTCATCACATTTATGGAATCTCCTAAATCACAAAGTGCATCAGAAAATTGTAACTCCCCTATGGTGCATGGGATGGTGAATGTCTTAGGATCCTTGCACTTTGTTGGCATTGCTAGAGTTCGTGTAATGAGTGATGACATATTCCTTCCAAGATTGATCCTCTCATTTCCCTTGATCCCACTTTGATCGGTATGAAGTTATTTTAAAAATTTAGCATACATTGGGATTTTCTTAATGGCTTCAAGTAAAGGGATATTGATCTCCACATTCTTGAATGTATCCAAAACTTCTTTTTCCATCGCCTCTTCACCCATTTTTTTGGTTTGTACAACCCTATTTGGAAAGGGAATGGGTTTAAGAGTAACATCATTAATCTTTTGTTTACCTTTATCTTTCTCCTTGGGTTGCTCATCAGCTGGTTTTGAATGGGGCTTCTCTGGAGTTGAGGTGAATCCCGGTGGAATGGTAGGTACAGATGTATCATTAATTTTCTTCCCACTTCTCAATGTGATGGCACTAACATTCCCCTTTGGATTTGGAGAAGGTTGGGAAGGTAGATTTCTGGAATTCTTACTTACCAGTTCATGGAGGGCATTGGAAATCTAGCTCATTTGAGTCTTCAACTCCCTCAGCTCTGAACCTTGACTCTTCAACTCATTCTGTTGATTAAGAACAATTTGTTTCAAAAAATCTTCAGTATTATAATCTACCTTTGGTTGAGAAATCTCTTTTTGTTGGCTTGTTAATGCTTGGGATTCAAATCTCCTTTGGGGTTGTTGGAAACCCTGCTGGTAAGGCAAAGACTGCTAGAAGTTTTGTTGAAAGGGGGACCTTTGTTGTTTTCAAGAGACATACCTCATGTATGATTGATCCTTCTACCCTTGGTTGTATGTTGTAGTAAAGGAATCAAACTTATTTTGGTGATATGGTTTTTGTTCCTGCTGAAATGCTCTCCCAGGAAACACTACTGCACAATCTTCTGTTTCTTGTAGTTGGGGGCAATAGTCAGTTGGGTGGCTTATCTCAGTGAAAATGCAACAAGGCTTTAAAGGAGTGGGTTGGGATGTCTTTTGAGACAAAGAAATCTACATCATCATAGTTTTCAATTCTTCCAACTTGGTATCAATCAAATGACTTTCAAGAGAAGAAGGACTTACATGATGTACTCCTCTAAAATGTGGTGTACCTAGATCGCCAAATTGTTGAGAGTTTTGTGTCACCTTGTTGATCAATGCACGTTCAGCTACTAGTGACTTGTCCACCAATGCCCCTCTAGCTACAGCATCTACCATGCTCCTCTCCATAGGTGTGATTCCTCTATAGAAGTATTGGATGAGGAGTTTCTCACTGATTTAGTGATGTGGGCAGCTTGTGCACAACTTCTTGAATCGCTCCCAGTACTCATACATTGACTCCCCTTGTGATTGATTTATCCCTGATATATCCTTATGAATGGAAGTGGTCCTTGATGCTGGAAAAAAACTTTGCAAGAAAATTCGTTTAAAATCGTTCCAACAATTTACATCTTCAGGTTGTAAATAATAATCAAGTCTTTGTAGCTCCATCAAGTGAGAATGGGAATATTCTTAGTTTGATTTGATCTTCAGCTAAATTTCTTAGTTTCACGATTGATAAAACCACATTAAATTATTTAAATTTTTATTTGGATCCTCACCAGATAATCTGTGAAATTTTTGAAGGTGAATTAATCCAGATTTCAGATCAAATTTTGATTTAAGATTTGGGTATGCAATGCAATTTGGTTGATAATTAATATCAGGTGCAGCCAATTCTCAAATGGTTCTATTAAGTTCATTTCCATTATTTTCATCCATTAGTTCTTGTTTTATGGTTGAATTTTAATTTCTTCCAATTTCAATGTTCTGAGAGTGGAGGAATTCTCCAACTGGTTGAATGTTGAAACTTCCCATAGACTGAGAATGTTTGATTTGATCCCTAAGGCTGCATTCAATCCCGGGGTCAAGATCTAAGAGATCTTTGGGATTATTTTGTGTCATAAATCATATAAAAATAAAAAATAAGGAAAGTAGACCATAATAAAAATGATAAGTTTGAGTTGATGGTCCAAAAATAAGAAGAAGAAGAAAACCAAAGAAGAATAAAAGCTCAGATTGGGTAAAAAAGGAAGAAAGAAGAGAAGATAATAAAATGTAATATAAAATAAATACCTCTAAATGGTTGAAATAATTACTTACCTCCCTGGAAATGGCTCCAATTTGAAAGGTACTGTCATGGGTGCCCTCAAATGATTAGTGATTTTTTTTTGGGTACTTAGGTGCAGTAGAGTGGCTGACCAAAGTCATCTCTCGAAGGAGGGAGTAAATTTGACAAATTATTAAAGGTATTTTAAAAATAACATAAAAGAGAATAAAAACACTAATTGAAAGGATGTGGGGTTTTTTTACCATTCATAAAACTAGAAAAAGTTTTCTGGAAGAATGTTGTATAATATTTTTGTTTTTTTTTTGTTTTTGAAATGAAGTTCGATTAAAAAGGCACAACAAGAAGATGCTTTTTTAGAAAATATTTAAAAGACGTGATCGATCTAACTCTACCTATTCATTTACTTATTAATCATTGTCATTTAAATTAATATACACTTAATTATGATCCCCTAATTTGTTAACCCCAAAACCCTATGAGAATTAACTTTACCAAAAATATGAAGAGAATCAAACCCTAGGCTATCTTCAGAACATGCAATCGCAGCACCCTACTTTGATTGATGTTCTAAGGATAGCTTATGGTCAGTGGTAAATTAAGGAACATGTACATTATAGAAAATGATGATGAATTTAGCTTAGGGGTTATATTTGAACTCTACAAATTTATCTCGTGTGGTCTTGTTTTACCGATTAAGTTTGCGCTCTCACAATTTACACAATACTCGACCTCGCGTGTTTTTGTGTTAATTGTTCAATTGTTTGCTTAGTTTCTTATAATTTAAAAACTCAGTTCATTGATCATATTAAGTGAATTATATTATCTCAATGATTCAAAATAATTAAATGAAGAGGGTATAATATATATCAATCACTAAGAGAACTACTCTTCCATGGGTGGTGTGGTCATCGTGGAGACGTTTTGCATGAGCAAATGATTGAAAGGGTAGAACCCAATCTCATATCCACTCTTGAATTCCAACCCAAATAGGAATATTAAGATAAAATGAAAATTGAAAATAATATAATAAAAGAGAATAAATAAAATAATAACAAAGTTTATTATGAAAACACAAACATTACAACATAAGAAAGAAGAAGAGAGATTCAACAAAGAGATCCTTTCTTCAAGAGATACCCTTATTGAATTTCTTGGAGAATTGGATTGGAACCTCTTCTCCTCTGCCCTCAACTTCCTAATTCACGTCCCAAACCCTCAAAATGAGAAAAACAGTCATTTATATAGTGGAGAGGAGGCTAGGTTTAAAGTGGTTTCAAGTGTGAACGAAAAATCTCAGCCAAATATTTTAATACAGCCTGTACCACCCATTTTACCACCAAAATGCGTGAACCATATGTTCTTCCAGAAGAATGATTTATGAAAAAATGGGTTAGCGAGATCCTCTCAAAATTTGGGCCTAATCCAAGCTCAGATGAAGATGTTATGGCCCAAATACAAAAACTAATGTCCAATCTGTTAGGTCCAGCCCACCTTTGACTTCATGGTCCATTTAGTCCAACCAAATGCACGATTTAGCTCCAATGTCCTGAACAAAGGTTCTATCCCATTAATTTAGGAACACAGTTAGAAAATTTCAAGTTCAAATAATAAATATTAAAATATTTATCTTCGAAATACTACAGCGCACTATAAAGGGTAAAACTAGAATTTCCATCAAATTTTCAAATGAATGATCTAATCCCAAATATTTTATAAATAAACATATTGAACACAATGTGAGTAAATTTTATCATTTATTATCAATAAAATATTCAATAAATATGTGTTTTATCAAATCCCCCACACTTACCCTTTTGCACTCCTGGGAAAAACCTCATATAATGTATTCGAAAAAAATTGTGACAAGATATGCATATTCAAATTTCTCAATCCACAGTGAAAATATAGGCAAAATAAGAGTCAAATCAAGAGTCAATATCAATTTTAAATTCATTATCTCATAAATTGTGTCAAAACAGAATCCAGTGATATTAATAACACCAATCATAGAGAAACAATACATGGGTCTACCATACCACTAATTCTCCACGTATGTGTGTGCCAACCATTCCAAGCTTGTCTCTCCACCCTTTATCTAGTATATTCAGGTCAATAAAAACTTTTCTTCTTACCTAATTCTATTCCACCAAACTTGTTCAACATCCTTTGCAATAAAATTCCAAAACCCACTCATTTAAGCATTCCTAGAAGCCAAACCATGAGCTCCCGACCTAAATATCCCCAAATGTTGTACATTTCTTCACTCCCCTCTTTATTGACTTTTTTTTATTTTTTTTATTTTTATTTTTTGAATTTTTTTAGAGGGCATACAATAGTTAGATATTAGGTGCGCATGATAGGTCAATCTGTTACAGTGATGGAAACGATCAGAAGAGAAACGAACGTATGGAAAGACCATGTTATAAGCTGAAAAGGACTACTTACCCTAAATATACATTCAATTGGGTAAGAGAAACTCACAATTCATGATTGTGTGAAAAATTGTGTGTAGAAATCAATGACACAATTTACCTGAAAAAATATCACAAATAATGATGTCAAAATCTCAAAGGTTTTATAATGACACAACCATTCATATCATCGATGACTTCAATTTTTATAAAAGTCAACCCTTGATGATAAAATATTACTCATGCTTATCATTATACCAATGAATTTTGAAAACATGCATTTTCCATATGTTCCACATGAGAATGTTACATGATATATTTTTTTGTTTTTTTTTTTGTTTTTTTGTTTTTTTTTTGAACAATTTAATGAAAAACTTAATAGAAAATACACACAAAACACACAAATGAAAATCCTAAATATCTACCCCAAAATTTTGTCTCCTCCCCCACACTTAAAATATTTAATTGTCCTCAATGTGAACCTATGAGATGAAATGTGCACATGAAAAGAATAATTTTAAATATGAAAAATAATATAAAAGTGAAAGGGTTAGGAATGGCATGATATGATTACATGATGATGAGGCATGCAGTGTGATGAAATCCACTGTATCAGTAGGAATTCCCTCAATGTATTTCTTCAAACGTTGCCCATTGACTGTAAATAGTTTTCCTATGTCCTCTTATGTGATCTCTACTGCTCCATAAGGAAAAACATTAGTCACAACATAAGGACTTAACCATCTGGAATGCAAATTACCAGGCATCAGCTTTAGTCGTGAACTATAGATAAGGAATTTCTCTCCAACATGAAACTCCCTTTGTTGGATCATTCTATCATGAGTTTCTTTTGATCTTTCCTTGTATAGCCTTGAGTTCTCATATAAAGACAATCGAATCTCCTCAAGCTCTTGAATTTGCAGCTTCCTATGAATTCCATCTTGGGCCAAATCCATGTTACATTTTTTTATAGCCCAATAAGCCTGATGCTCAACTTCCATGGGGAGATGACACACTTTCCCAAAAACAATCCAAAATGGGTACATACTAATGGGTGTCTTGTATGCTATCCTATAAGCTCAAAGCGCATCATCCAAGCGCTTGCGCCAATATTTCATATTCGGCTGCATAGTTTTCTCCAAAATTTGTTTCAAATCCCTATTTGAAATCTCAGCCAGACCATTTGTTTGAGGGTGTTATGGTGTTGATGTTTTGTGTGTCACCCCATACTTCTGAAGGAGGGAAGCCAAATTCCGATTGTAGAAGTGTGTCCCTTGGTCACTGATGATGGTCTTTGGTACTCCAAGCCAACAAAAGAATTTTTGTTTTGAAAAAGTCAACTACAACATGAGAATCATCAATTCTGGTGGACTTAGCCTCTACCCATTTACTCACATAATCAATAATAACCAAAATATACAAAAAACCAAAGGAACTAAGAAAATGATTCATAAAATTGATGCCCCATACATCAAAAATCTCACAGAATAGTATGGGTTGTTGAGGCATCTCATGTCTCCTAGAAATGTTCTTAGTGTGTTGGCAATAAGAGCATGACTTACAAAACACATGGGAATCATGGAATAAGCTAGACCAATATAATCCAGAGTCCAAAATTTTCCTAGCTATCTGTTGGGGTCCAAAGTGTCCCCCACAAGAAAGTGTATGACAAAAATGTAAAACAGACTCCAACTCATGATTAGGAACACACCTCCTAATAACTTGGTCACTACACATGCGCCACAGGTATGGATCATCCCAAACAAAAAATCTTGACTCACTCTTTAACTTTTGGACTTGATGTTTCTTTAAATTTGTAGGGATTTCAAAGGCAACAAGGTAGTTAACTAAATCAACATACCAAGGATCTGTACCTGAGATGGAATAAAGATGCTCATCAGGGAAAGTTCCTCGAAGTGGTATCGAGTCCAAGGTGTCATCCTCTAGAGTGTGAGTAAGACTACTCATGTGGTCCGCCACTAAGTTTTCTAACCCATTCTTGTCCTTTATCTCGATATCAAATTCCTGAATAAGGAGCATCCATCGGATAAGTCTGGGCTTTGCATATGGCTTCTTCAAGAGGTATGTCAGAGCTGCATGGTCAAAGAAAACAACTACTTTAGATCCTAATAAATATGAACAGAATTTATCTAAAGTGAATATGACAGCAAGAAACTCATTTTCCATGGTTGTTTTGTTTGATTGGGCTGAATCTAGTGTCCTCGATGCATAGGCAATCACATGTGAACGTCCCTCCACCCTCTGAGATAAGATAGCTCCAACCGCGAAGTTGGAGGTGTCACACATAAGCTCAAAAGGAATGTCCTATTGCGGGGGCTGTATGATCATTGGAGTGGTTAGACACTTATTTAGCTCATAAAATGCTACCCTACATGAATCATCAAACACAAAACCAGAATCATTCTGAAGTAATCACGACAAAGGAAGAGCAATCTTACTAAAATCTTTGATGAAGTGTCGATAAAAGCCTGCATACCCAAGGAAAGATCTAATATCACGCACACATGAAGGATAGGGTAAGGATGAAATATTGTCTATCTTAGATCTATCAACCTCTATCCCATGTTTTGACACTACATGACCTAAGACAATGCCATGCTCTACCATGAAATGACACTTTTCAAAGTTCAAGACCAGATTCTTCTCAATACAACAATTTAACACATTTCCCAAACTACTTATACATTCAACAAATGAGGATCCATACAGTGTAAAATCATCCATAAATACCTCCATGCAGGTCTCAATAAAATCAAAAAAAATACTCATTGTGCATCTCTGGAAGGTACCTGGGGCGTTGCAAAGTCCAAATGGAATCCTCCGGTAGGCAAATGTGCTGAAAGGACAGGTGAATGTAGTCTTCTCCTGATCCTATGAAGCTATAGGAACCTGAAAATATCCATAAAATCCATCCAAGAAACAATAGTGTGTTTTCCTAACTAGTCTCTCAAGCATCTGATAATAAATGGGAGGGGGAAATGGTCTTTGTGAGTGGACTGATTTAGTTTCCTATAATCAATACACACACACCAATTGTTTTGAACCCACATTGGAACTAACTCATCTTTATCATTTTTAACAACTATAACACCACTTTTCTTAGGCACAACCTGATTAGGACTTACCCACTAATAATATGAAATGGGAAAGATTATACCTACCTCGAGCAATTTTTCAACTTCTTTTTTAACAACTTCCAAAAGGGTTGGATTGAGTCTCCTTTGTGGCTGCCTCACTAGTTTATCCCCATCATCCAAAAGAATCCTATGCATGCAAATGGAGGGGCTAATACCTGATATGTCATCCAAGGTCCACCCAATTGCCCTAATGTTCTCACTCAAAAGATTCAAAATATTTTCTTCATGTTCAAAAGGAATATTATTAGCAATTATAACAGGTAATATCTCGCCACTTAAAAAGTATGAGTATTTTAGATTTGGTGGTAATGGATTGAGTTCCAAAGTATGGGGTGATGTATGGATAGAGAAATTGAAGGAACTGAAATATGTGCACAATTAACATCAGTATCAGAATATACATCATCAAAATTAGAGAATAAAGCATCAAATCCATCAGCATACTCCATAGCCATGTCATAATCAAATTGAACATGATCAAAATCAAAATATGAATCAATTTCAAAATCAAATCTAAGAGATTTTTGCGCATTATAAACAGGTGTGTAAGTACTCTTATATATCAAACTAGAACCAATGCTCATAATCTCCCTAAGTATAGGACAATCAAAATCCATGGGGTTTTTACTTCGTGGTTCAAAATGGGAGATAACAAAAATAGAATCGTCATCTGAGGGGTACTTTATGGAGTCCATAACATTAAATATCACAACTTCATCTCCAAATTCCATGTAAAGTGTACCCTCATTGACATTTATGATTGTTTTTTCAGTTTTGAGGAAGGTCCTACCTAAGATAATGGGAGCATGTGAACTTACTTGATCATCCTCCATGTTAAGCACATAGAAATCTGCTGGAAAGATCATGTCTCTTACCTGTACAAGTACATCCTCAAGGACTCCCACTGGATATGCCTTAGATCTATTTCCCAACTGCACCACTACTCTCATCGGTTTCAACTCACCAACCTGTAAAGAAGAGAATACAGAGTGAGGCATCACATTTATGGAAGCTCCTAAATCATAAAGTGCATCAGAAAAGTGTAACTCCCCTATGGTGCATGGGATGGTGAATTTCTCGGGATCCTTGCACTTTGTTGGAATTGTTAGAGTTGGTGTAATGAGTGCTGACACATTCCTTCCAAGATTGATCCTCTCATTTCCCTTGATCCCTATTCGATTGGTACAAAGTTCTTTTAAAAATCTGGCATACCTTAGGATTTTCTTAATGGATTCAAGTAAAGGGATATTGATCTCCACATGCTTGAATGTATCCAAAACTTCTTTTTGTATCGCCTCTTCAGCCATATTTTTGGTTTGTACAACCCTATTTGGAAAGGGAAGTGGTTTAGGAGTAACATCATTAATCTTTTGCTTACCATTATCTTTCTCCTTAGGTTGTTCATCAGCTAGTTTTGAATGGGTCTTCTCTGGAATTGAGGTGAATCCCGGTGGAATGGTAGGTACAGATGTATCATTCATTTACTTTCCACTTCTCAATGTGATGGAACTAACATTCCCCTTAGGATTTGGAGAAGGTTGGGAAGGTAGATTTCCGGAATTCTTACTTACCAGTTCATGGAGGGTAGTGGAAATCTGGCTAATTTTAGTCTTCAACTCCCTCAGCTCTGAACCCTGACTCTTCAGCTCATTATTTTGATTAAGAACATTTTGTTTCAAAATATCGTCAGTATTAGAATCTACCTTTTTTTGAGAAATCCCTTGTTGTTGGCTTGTTAATGCTTGGGCTTCAAATCTCTTTTGGGGTTGTTGGAAACCCTACTGGTAAGGCGGAGGCTGCTGGAAGTTTTGTTGGAAGGGGGGACTTTGTTGTTGTCTAGAGACATACCTCGTGTCTGATTGATCCTTCCACCCTTGGTTGTATGTTGAAGCAAAGGAATCAAAATTCTTTTGGGGATATGGTTGTTGTTGCTGCTGAAATGGTCTCCTAAGAAACACTGTTTCACAATCTTCTATTTCTTGTAGTTGGGAGCAACAGTCAGTTGGGTGGCTTGTCTCAGTGCAAATGCCACAAGGACTTAAAGGAGTGGGTTGGGATGTCTTTTGAGCCAAAGTAATTTGTCTCACCATAGTTGTCAATTCTTCCAACTTGGTATTAATCAAATGACTTTCAAGAGAAGGACTTACCTGATGTACTCCTCAAACATGTGGTGTACCTCAATCGCCAAATTGTTGAGAGTTTTGTGTCATCTTGTTGATCAATGCACATGCAGCTGCTGGTGTCTTGTCCACCAATGCCCCTCCAGCTGCAGCATCCACCATGCTCCTCTCCATAGGTGTGAGTCCTTTATAAAAGTATTGGATGAGGAGTTGCTCATTGATTTGGTGATGTGGCAGATTGCACACAACTTCTTGAATCACTCCCAGTACTCATACATTGACTCTCATTGTGCTTGATTGATCCTCGATATCTCCTTACGAATGGAAGTGGTCCTTGATACTAGAGAAATATTTGCAAGAAAAGACGTTTCAAACCATTCCAACAGGTTACATCTTCAGGTTGTAAATAATGCATCCAGTCCTTTACAGCTCCATCAAGTGAGAATGGGAATGCTCTTAGTTTTATTTGATCTTCAGATACATTTCTTGGTTTTAAGGTTGAGAAAAACACATTAAATTCTTTTAAATTTTTATTTGGATCCTCACCAGATAATCCATGAAATTTTTTAATAAGGTGAATTAACCTAGATTTCAGTTCAAAGTCCGATTTGAGATTTGGTTATGCAATGCAATTTGGTTGATAATTAATATCATGTGCAGCCAATTCTCGAATGGTTATATTAAGTTCATTTACATTATTTTCATCCATTGGTTCTTGTTTTATGGTTGAATTTGAATTGCTTCCAATTTAAATGTTCTGAGAGTGGAGAATTCTCCAACTGGTTGAATGTTGAAACTTCCCGTAGACTGAGAATGTCTGATTCGAGCCTTAAGACTGCGTTCAATCTCAGGGTCAAGATCTAAGAGATCTTCGAGATTAGTTTGTATAATAAATCATATAAAAATAAAAATAAGGAAACTAGACCATAATAAAAAAGATAAGTTTGAGTTGATGGTCCAAAATAAGAAGAAGAATAAAATCAAAGAAGAAGAAAAATTCAGATTGGGTAAAGAAGGGAGAAAAAAGTGAAGAGAATAAAATGTAAAATAAAATAAATACCTCTAAATGGTTGAAATAATTACTTGTATCCTCGGAAACAGTGCCAATTTGAAAGGCGTTGTCATGGGCACCCTCAAATGATTAGTGATTTTTTTGGGTACTTAAGTGCAACAGAGTGGCTGACCAAGGTCGTCTCTCAAAGGAGGGAGTAAATTTGACAACTTATTAAAGGTATTTTAAAAATAACATAAAAGAGAATAAAAACACTACTTGAAAGGATGTGGGGGGGGTTTGTCGTTCATAAAGCTAGAAGAAATTTTTTGGAAGAAGACTGTATAATTTTTTTGTTTTTTTGTTTTTGAAATGAAGTTCGATTAAAAAGACACAACAAGAAGATGTTTTCTTAGACAATATTTAAAAGACGCAATCGATCTAACTCTGCCTCTTCATTTACTTATTAATCATTATCATTTAAATTAATATCCATTTAACTATGATCCCCTAATTTGTTAACCCACGAACCCTACAAGAATTAACTTTACCACAAATATGAAGAGAATTAAACCCTAGGCTATCTTTAGAACATGCAATCACAACACCCTGCTTTGATTGATGTTCTAAGGATAGCTTATGGTCAATGGTAAATTAAGGCACATGTCCATTCTAGAAAATGAGGATGAATTGAGCTTAGAGATTATATTTGAACTCTTCAAATTTATCATGTGTGGTCTTGTTTTACTGATTAAGTTTGCGCTCTCACAATTTACACAATACTCGACCTCGCGTGTTTTTGTGTTAATTGTTCAATTGTTTGCTTAGTTTATTATAATTTAAAAACTCAATTCATGGATCATATTAAGTGAATTATATTATCTCAATGATTCAAAATAATTAAATGAAGAGGGTATAATATATATCAATCATTAAGAGAACTACTCTTCCATGGGTGGTGTGGTCATCGTGGAGACGTTTTGCATGAGCAAATGATTGAAAGGGTAGAACCCAATCTCGTCTCCACTCTTGAATTCCAACCCAAATAGGAATATTAAGATAAATTGAAAATTGAAAATAATATAATAAAAGAGAATAAATAAAAGAATAACAAAGAAGTTTATTATGAAAACACAAACATTACAACATGAGAAAGAAGAAGAGAGATTCGACAAAGAGATCCTTTCTTAAAGAGATACCCTTATTGAATTTCTTGGAGAATTGGATTGGAACCTCTTCTCCTCTGCCCTCAACTTCCTAATTCACGTCCCAAACCCTCCAAATGAGAAAAACAGTAATTTATATAGTGGAGAGGAGGCTAGGTTTAAAGTGGTTTCAAGTGTGAATGGAAAATCTCAGCCAAATATTTTAATACAGTTTGTACCACCCATTTTACCACCAAAATGCGTGAACCATATGTTCTTCCAGAAGAATGATTTATGAAAAATTGGGTTAGCGAGATCCTCTCAAAATTTGGGCCCAATCCAAGCTTGGATGAAGAAGTTATGGCCCAAATACAAAAACTAATGTCCAATCTGTTAGGTCTAGCCCACCTTTGACTTCATGGTCCATTTAGTCCAACCAAATGCATGATTTAGCTCCAATGTCCTGAACAAAGGTTGTATCCCATTAATTCAGGAACACAGTTAGAAAATTTCAAGTTCAAATAATAAATATTAAAATATTTATCTTCAAAATACTACAGCGCACTATAAAGGGTAAAACTAAAATTTCCATCAAATTTTCAAATGAATGATCTAATCCCAAATATTTTATAAATAAACATATTTAACACAATGTGAGGAAATTTTATCATTTATTATCAATAAAATATTCAATAAAAATGTGTTTTATCACTTTTCCAGTTTTGTTGTGAATTTTAATATGAACAACATTGAGAAGTTTTTGCTAGATCTTCTTATCCTCCGCAAAGTAGATAAAGATATGAAGCGTGAAAATCCTTTTGTCCTTATGGTGAACAAATGTAAAGGGAAAGAAAATAGCTTTAAGCCCAAAGCTTCTTCATACCCTTCCAAGAAAAAGAAGATAAAAGGGGAAGCAAGGGAACATGATGTTGTCTGTTTCACATGTAGTAAGAAGGGTCACTGAAAGAAAAGTTGCACCTGGCTAAAGAAGTAAGAGGAAGCTTCAGGTGAGTTAGTTTTCAAGTGCAATTTATCTATTTCTACAAATTGGGTATTATATACAGCTTTTGGTTCTCACATATGTATTCAAATACAGGAACTAAGTAGATTCGGAAAAATTGACTAAGGGGAAGTAGATCTACGAGCATCCAATGAAGTTAAACTTGTTGTTGTAGCTATTAGGGACTACCACCTCACATTACCGACCAGAATGATCTTGGTTTTAAAGAGTTGTTATTATATGTCTTCAGTTACCAAAAACATTATTTCTATATCCATACTATATACTAATGGATTCATTTTCAAATTTGTAAATAAATGTTGCTTCTTTTATAAAGATAGTATTTGTTATGGTAAGGCAAATTTACATAACGGTCTTTACATGTTGGATTACATGAACCAAGTAATGGCAATCGATAACGAAGTTACTTCACATAACTCATACCACACCCAACTTTTGCATCACCAGATAGGTCATGTAAATGAAAAACGCTTGACAAAATTACATCAAGATGGATATTTAGATTCATTCGAATTAAAACCACTTAGTGTATGTCACGCATGTTTACAAGGAAAAATGACCAAAGCCCCATTTAGTGGGAATGGTGAAAAGGATAAAGAGCTTCTTGAATTAGTTCATACTGATGTGTGTGGACCATTTTCTATTGAAGAAAAAGGTGGATACTCATACTTCATAACTTTTACTAATGATTTTAGTAGATATGGGTATATTTAATTAATGTAGTATAAGTCGGATTCTTTTGATAAATTCAAGGAATACAAGAATGAAGTAGAGAATCGGTTTGGTGGGAAGATTAAGAAACTCTACTCAGACCATGGTGGAGAATATCTTAATCAAGACTTCATTGATTATTTATTGGAGTTTGGGATCTTATCACAACTCAATCCTCCTTACACGCCTTAGTGGAATGGTGTAAGAGAAAGGAGGAATCGCACCTTGTTAGACATGGTGAGATCAATGATGAGTCATGTGAGTCTTCTATTGTCCTTTTGGGGATATGCGATACAAATAGCGGCATATATACTAAACCAAGTACCAATTAAATCGATAAATGGTATTCCATACGAATTTTGGAGTGGAAGAAAAACCATGTTATTGAATTTACATATGTGGGGAAGTGAAACATTTGTTAAGGCCTCTTCAGGTAACAAATTTGCACCTTGAGGCACAAAGTATACCTTAATAGGATACCCCAAGGAAACAAGAGGATATTACCTATACGAACCCTTTACAAAAAGGTTATAGTGGCAAGACACGTCATATTCCTTGAGAGGGAGAACATATACAAAAGTGATAGTGGGAACAAGATAAACTTCAATGAAGTTGAGGCTCAAGGAACACAAGAGTTGGTACAGGATCAGATTCCACAAAGCCTCATAGAAGAAGAAACTGTTCCAGAGACATAATAATTATGTAGGTGTACAAGAGAGGTTAGAGAAATAGAATGGTATGGTTTTATAGTTACCAAGGATGGTGACTCATTATTAGTTGATAATAATTATCCACTAACCTACAAGAAAGCAGTAAGTGGTATAGATGTTTCCAAGTGGCAAGAAGCCATGAATTCTGAAATGGATTCCATGTACCAGAACTAAGTCTAAGTTTTAGTGGATCCTCCAGTGGATGTAAAGACCATTTTTTATAAATGGGTATTCAAGAAGAAACTAGACATGGAAGGACAAGTCAGTACCTATAAGGTGTGACTGGTTACAAAAGGGTTTAAACAGCGTCAAGGCATTAACTACGACAAAACCTTTTCACCAGTTACAATGCTGAAATCCATCAAAATTATACTTTCCATTGCAGCTTACCATAACTATGAGATTTGGATAATGGATGTCAAAATATCATTCCTTCTACATGACACAACGTAGAGGGTTTGTGACTCCAAAGGATTTCAATAAGATATAAAAGTTGCAAAAAACCATTTATGGATCAAAGCAGGCATCCGGGTCATGGAAAATTCATTTTGATGAAGCCATAGCATAATTTGGTTTTATAAAAAATAAATGTGACCCTTATACCTACAAACGGTTTAGTGGGAGTGAATTCGTTTTCTTAATAGTATATGTTGATGACATATTACTTATTGGAAATGAAATACCTGTAAAGACCTGGAAATTTCAAGGAAATTTTTTTTCTTAAATTCTTTGGGATTTTACGAGTACGCAGTTTCTGACAGCACCTGATTTCGAGGCCCGGTGTGCCCGGAATAATTTTCTGAAGTTTAGATGGGGTACGTTCAATGAACGAACGAACGGGTTTTTCTATCTTTTGAACCGGTGCTCGAAATCGAAATCCAAGGGCACTGATGAACTCGCAGCGCTGGTAATTGCTTAAGGAGGCATTTACCACAGTTGCGTTTTAAGCGGGTTGAGAATTAATTTTTGGGGAAATAGTTTAAAATAAATAAAATTGGTGGCACAATTTTATTTTAATGGTTGGTTGTTAATTCCTCCCAAGGGGGGTTGAAGGTGGGCCCACACCCACATAACCTCCCATGGGAGGATATTTTTTGGGTGGAGGCCACACGTGACCTAAACTATTCATCTCTCATAACCCCTTAAAACCCCCCTTCTTTATTTTGTTAACTCCCCACTTTATTTGAGTAACTCTTCCTCTCCCCTCTCTCCCTCATTAAAGCTTGTCAACCTATCACATAATTAATTAGACAACTCATGGTTTAATTAATTAAGTGAATTGGATTTTTAATTTTGTAATTTTGAATGCATGGCATGAATTAATAAAATAAGGAGGAGCCTTATTTTATTTTGTTGGCTGGCTTGTTGTGTGGAGACTTTGGAGAAGAGCTCTAGTTTTATTTGAAGAACTTCATCCTCAACGAAGAACGCCAAGTCTCCGATGAAGAACATCGACTCGGCGACCCCGGTTTCTTCTTCCTTTTCCTCCTCCGCGGCAAGGAAGGAAACACAGATGCGGGAACTCGCCAACGACGTCACGCTTTGTTTTCTTCTCTCCGTGATAAAAAGAGGAGACGATGCTTCCTCCTCGAACGTTCTCCGTCGACATCTACGAAACCTCACCATGTGACGCCGTCAACAGCGATGCCGATGTTCGTCATCGTTTGTTGAGGTAGGGGTTAAGTTCAATTTTAATGGATTAAATTTGTGCTTTGGTTAGTCGTTGAGCATCTCGTTTACCTTGGCTGATTGCTATCATTTTATGCAGAGGGTGCGGGCCGAACGAACACGGCCCGACAATGCTCCGTTGTTCTCGTTTATTAATTTAGAATTGGAAATTGATGGCGGAGGAAGCACGACACTGTCGCGCCATGCTGGGAACGTGGCGAAGGGAACCGGTGTTGTCACACCGGTTGTGCGGAAAGAACCACGGCCCGTTACACGGGCCGCTTCGGCGGAGGAACAGGTCGGCCCGTCGGCCGGCCGGGCGGAGCTGGACCGTGGCACCGGGAGGGCGTCGCGCTGGAGAACGGCAGCCCGCCCATGCGGGCCACATGCGCAGAAGATCGGCCGGTCTAGCCGGTCGGTTCAGAGAAGGGTGGCGCCGCCTGGCACCACCGGTGCAGAAGACCGCCCCCCCCCCCCCCCTTGGAGCCCGCTCGGCTTCGGCTGAGCCGCTCTGCCAGCCAGCCGAGCCAGCCGGGCCGCGCCGGGCCGCGCCCCTCCTGGCCTGGTCGCGCCCCGCTGGGCCGGACCGCGCCACTTCGGACCGGGTCGTGCCACTTCGGGATGGGTCGCGTCCCTTCGGCCCGAGATATGTTTTTCTTCGGACTGGTCTGACACCCCTGTTGGGTCGGACCCGACAAACTAGGTCAACTCAACCCGTCAGCCCACTAGGCTAAACGGACTAGGCCCGTTATTCACTTAAACGTGAATAACTTAAGGACCGCGCGTCTGATCGACGCGCCATCTGCGGCACTGAGACTCTTTCGACGAGACGGTCCTTTTGCGATACTCTAAGTGAGTTTCGGATGATTTTCGATAACGGATGGGTTAGAAACGAGCATATTTCTAACCGGGCCCCTGGGACGGAAAAGCCAATATCTCTCAGACCGGGCGTCTGATTGACGTGTCGTCTATTGCGTTGAGTTCCTATTGACGAGACGGAACTTTGGGATAAATCAACGCTAGACTTCGTGACAGTTGATGTATTGACCCCCTTAGCTCGAGGAGCGGACCCTCCCGGAATCGAGCGTGCTGTGTGTGGGAACCCTAGAGCTGGCTGCGACTGCGACGACGATGACGACTGTACTTGGATCCTACGTGGGTTCAGCAGTGAGGACGATTGTACTTGGATCCTCCGTGGGTTCGGCAACGATGACGACTATACTTGGATCCTACGTGGATTCGGCAGCGATGGTTACTGTACTAGGATCCTACGTGGGTTCAGCAGCGATGGTTACTATACTAGGATCCTACGTGGGTTCGGCAGCGAAGACTTCTGTACTTGGATCCTACGTGGGTTCGGCAGGGAAGATGATTCAGAGGCTACATCTACCATCTCCACCCCTCTTCGTGAGTAGTATACCTGTGTGAGCTGAGTCTTGACTTTCAATCATTATCATCGATATGTTTGACTTAATTTCCTGTGTGGACTGGGTTGTGCTTTCCTGTGTGGACTGGGTTGTACTTGGACTCGGTAGTTGGAGCCGAACTGGTATTGATGACTTAGGTATATGTATGGGAATATACCTAAGTAATGTTGGTTGATACTTCGTGTTTGTATTATTCCTTTGTGGTTTATTCCTTTGTGGATTCTGGGAGACCTTCGGGAGTCTCGGGGTCCCTACTGAGTATCGTATACTCACCCCTGCACGGGCTATGCCCGCACTATGTTGTGTTGGATGCAGACGATAGACAGCACTGATCGAGGTGGAGTCTTGTGGAGCGGGACGATACCTGGAGGTGGACCACTTGGCGGGACGTACTCATAAAGGACGGCCGGACCTAAGGAGCTGACGAGACTATCTATACCCACCCTTCAGGTGGAAATTCCAGAGGAAGACTTGGTGGTTGCTGCTTTACTTTTCAGTTGTTGTACTTTCTTTCTTAGTTGTACTGTACTTTCAGTTGGGTTTGTATACCGGACCATTTACTTTCCAGCACTTACTTTTGTACTCAGTTTACTTAGTGTTTACTTCAGCTTGCGTACTCTGTTGTGTTTGTTTACTTATATAAAGCCAATGTCTTCCCTTTTATCGGGATTTACGCCTTTGGTGCTAGTCGCCAGCCCATGGCCTATGGAAGGCGGGCTTAGGGTAGTCACGGCATGGGCCCTGAGGATGGGTCGTGACAAATTGGTATCAAAGGAGTTGGTTCTACTGCAGAAATCAGGACTCTGATAATTTCTTCTCTGTGAAGCAATAATGTTTAGAGTATTGAGTGTGGTTATCAGTCCAGGGAGTCCAGTGTTGGTGTGGCGGCCGACGTATCCGTACACCAGGACCCTGACTTCTGATTTCCGACTCAGTGCTCGAAAACATTGATTGCATGTGTGTTTCAAAAGTTTTCTTTGTGATTGCTTTGTGTCAGCTCACCAGGTATACTGTATTAACCATGGCGCACCTGTTTCTTTTCAGGATGACCCCACGACGGCAGCCAGCTAGGGTTCCCAGTTACGTGCGAGATGGAAGCCCACCGAGCGACGAGGCCTCGGTGCAGGGCCCCATTACAGCGGAGGCACCAGCGGTACCTCTACCCGCTGGGCCACCAATACCACCATCCCCAGCAGTGGAGAGTGCACGCCGCCTGAGTGCGCTGCATGAGTTTCAGCGACAGAGGCCGCCCAGGTTCCGCGGAGAGATGGACCCTCAGGCAGTCGAGGATTGGCTGGAGGCTTTTGATCGAGTCTTCAGATTGGTAGGGACACCAGTAGATCTTATGGTGATCCTTGCCGCGAGCCTCCTGCACGCAGCAGCAGGTAGATGGTGGAGTCTGATGCTCCAGGTGCACGATGAGGCATCACTGCTTTGGACGGACTTCGAGAGCTTTTTCCTCTCGGAGTTTTTTCTAGCCACCCTTCGTGCGGTGCGCATTCAGGAGTTACTACAGCTGCGGCAGGGCAGCATGACCGTAGCCCAATACTCGGCGAGATTTACCGACCTCTCTCGTTATTCCACAGACATGGTACGGGACCCATTCTTCTAGGCCCGGACCTTCGAGCAGGGACTGAGGCATGAGATCAGGGCTTCGATGATCTCCCTCAGCATTCCGATGCAGGCAGGAGTACTGGAGTGAGCCCTTCTTGTGGAGAGCTTCCTTGCCGAGCCTACGCTAGCAGAGAGGCCTACCGCAAGGCGACACGTAGCAGAGTCTTCTACAACCGGAAGTAGACAGATGACGCAGAGGTCCAAGCGGACCAGGCCATCAGGTGGGCGACCTCAGGATACTGGTTCGGATGTGCGGGGCACACGCAGTAGATCCAGTCATACGAGAGGCAGGAAATGCTATGCATGCGGCGGGCAGGGCCATATGGCTCGTGACTGCCCAACCCGCCATGCAGAGGAGCAGCAGACGGTTGAGAGACCACCCAGGCAGAGGCAGAGGTTCGACCGTGGCGGTCCGCAGGGAGCAGGCGAACGAGGCAGAGGAGTTGGCCGAGCAGTGGGTGGTGGGCGACGCTTTGAGGCTCTACCACCACCACCACCAGGAGGTCCACCCCGACCACAGGGAGCTGACGGACAGAGGCAGGCTCAGCTTCAGGTAGTGGAGGCTTACGACCACGGCGCACCTGAGATGATTCGAGGTACTATCTGTGTCTACTCCACCCTTGCTTCAGTTCTTATAGACACAGGAGCGAGTCGTTCTTTTATTGCCACTGCCCTTGTTCGGAGCTCGGAAATTTTGACGGAGCCGTTGGCTCGATCCTTATGGCTAGAGACTCCTACGGGAGCAGACTCGACGATTACGCACTGGTGCCGGTAGTGTGAGCTTACTCTAGGAGGCGAGAGCTTCGGCTGGGATTTTCTTGTAGCGGCGTCGAGGCCTTACGACGTCATCTTGGGCATGGATTGGTTATCTACAGTCCATGCTCAGATCGACTGTATTAGGTGCAAAGTGCGGTGTGTCCGCACAGATGGGAGCAGGTTCACCTTCACCGACGAGAAGGGAGACTTTGCAGCGCGGGATGGACTTACGTAGAGGAGAGGGCAGCTGATCACACATCAGTTGGCTAGTCTCATCCTAGGAGAGGTTGACGTGCGGAGTCCGAGTTTTCCTGTTGTGGTGGATCAATATGCGGACATTTTCCCTGACGACGTTCTAGGACTACCTCCTCGCAGAGAGGTAGACTTCTATATTGACTTGTACCCCGGGACAGCACCGATATCTACTCCAGCATATCGGATGGATCTCGCTGAGCTTCGTGAGCTGCGGATACAGCTGGAGGACTTGTAGGGCAAGGGATTCATCGGAGTGGAAGTGGGACAGGATATCCATGGATTTCGTGATGGGGCTTCCACATACTTCCAGAGGACACGACTCCATCTGGGTGATCGTCGACCGACTCACCAAGTCAACCCACTTCCTACCTATCAGAGAGCAGGGCTCATTGGAGAGCTTGGGACGCCTCTACGTTCAGGAGATCATACAGCTTCATGGCGTGTCATCTTCTATCGTCTCTGATCGAGACGCTCGCTTTACTTCCCGGCTTTGGAAGGGGTTACAGGAGGCTATTGGGACGCAGCTACGCCTGAGCACCTCCTTTCATCCTCAGACGGATGGCCAGACATAGAGGACCATTCAGACTCTCGGGGACATGCTATATGCATGTGTCCTCGACTTTGGTCGTAGCTGGGAGGATCACCTACCTTTGGTAGAGTTTGCTTACAACAACAGCTACCACTCCACCATCGGGATGACATCATACGAGGCATTGTACGGCCGACCATGCAGATCACCTATGTGTTGGACTGACCCTGGGGAGTCAGCACTTGTGGAACCAGAGATGGTCTAAGCCACGACGGAGAAGGTGCAAATCATCCAGGAGCGGATGAGGACTGCACAGAGCCGATAGAAGTCCTATGCTGATAGGAGGTGGGGACCACTAGAGTTCGAGGATGGAGACCACGTTTTCTTATAGGTCTCACCTCGACGTGGATTACGGAGATTTGGCCGGGGTGGCAAGTTATCTCTGCGCTTTATCAGACCATTCCAAGTTCTCGGCAGGATAGGTGAGGTGGCTTATCGCCTGACTCTTCCACCTTAGTTGCACCGGGTGCACGATGTCTTCCACGTATCTCAACTGAGGAGATACGTGCAAGACCTGACGCATATCATTGATCACGGGGAGCTAGACATCGATGACGAGGCGACTTTTGTGGAGGTTCCGGTGGAGATCGAAGATCGACAGGAGCGGGTCCTACGTGGACGGTCGATTCCTCTAGTAAGCATTAGGTGGCAGCACGGGAACCTCCAGGAGAGCACATAGGAGCGGGAGGCTCATATGCGTGCACATTACCCTCATTTGTTTCCCTGGTTTTTGTTGTAGCTTTACGGGGATGTAAATCCCTGAGGTGAGAGTAATGTAAAGACCTTTAAATTTCAAGGAAAATTTTTTTCTTAAATTCTTTGGGATTTTACGAGTACGCAGTTTCTGACGGCACCTGATTCCGAGGCCCGGTGTGCCCGAAATAATTTTCTGAAGTTTAGCTCGGGTACGTTCAATGAACGAACGAGCGGGTTTTTCTATCTTTTGAACCGGTGCTCGGAATCGAAATCCGAGGGCACCGATGAACTCGCAGCGCTAGTAATTTCTTAAGGGGACCTTTACCACAGTTGCGTTTTAAGCGGGTTGAGAATTAATTTTGGGGGAAATAGTTTAAAATAAATAAAATTGGTGGCATAATTTTATTTTAGTGGTTGGTTGTTAATTCCTCCCAAGGGGAGTTGAAGGTGGCCCCACACCCACATAACCTCCCATGGGAGGATATTTGTGGGGTCGAGCCCACATGTGACCTAAACTATTCATCTCCCATAACCCCTTAAAACCCCCCTTCTTTATTTTGTGAACTCCCCCCTTTATTTGAGTAACTCTTCCTCTCCCCTCTCTCCCTCATTAAAGCCTGCCAACCTATCACATAATTAATTAGACAACTCATGGTTTAATTAATTAAGTGAATTGGATTTTTAATTTTGAAATTTTGAATGCATGGCATGAATTAATAAAATAAGGAGGAGACTTATTTTATTTTGTTGGTTGGCTTGTTGTGTGGAGACTTTGGAGGAGAGATCTAGTTTTATTTGAAGAACTTCATCCTCAACGAAGAACGCCAAGTCTCCGATGAAGAACACCGACTCGGTGACCCCGGTTTCTTCTTCCTTTTCCTCCTCCGCGGCAAGGAAGGAAACACAGATGCGGGAACTCGCCAACGACTTCACGCTTTGTTTTCTTCTCTCTGTGATAAAAAGAGGAGACGCCGCTTCCTCCTCGGACGTTCTCCGTCGACGTCTACGAAACCTCACCACGTGACGCTGTCAACCGCGACGCCGACGTTCGTCATCGTTTGTTGAGGTAGGGGTTAAGTTCAATTTTAATGGATTAAATTTGTGCTTTGGTTAGTCGTTGAGCATCCCGTTTACCTTGGCTGATTGCTATCGTTTTACGCGGAGGGTGCAGGCCGAACGAACACGGCCCGACAACCCTCAGTTGTTCTCGTTTATTAATTTAGAATTGGCAATTAATGGCGGAGGAAGCACGATGCTATCGCACCTTTCCGGGAACGTGGTGAAGGGAACTGGTGTCGTCGTGCTGGTTGTGCGGAAAGAACCGCGGCCCGTTACACGGGCCGCTTCGGCAGAGGAACTGGCTGGCCCGTCGGCTGGGCAGGCGGAGCTGGACCGTGGCGCCGGGAGGGCGTCGCGCTGGAGAATGGTGGCCCGCCCATGCGGGCCGTGTGCGCAGAAGACCGGCCGGTCTAGCCGGCCGGTTCGGGGAAGGGCAGCGCTGCCGGTGCAGAAGACCCCCCCCCTGGAGCCCGCTCGGCTTCGGCCGAGCCAGTCGGGCCGCGCCCCGCCGGGCCGAGATATGTTTTTCTTCAGACCGGTCTGACACCCCTGCTGGGTCGGACCCGACAAACTGGATCAACCCGACCCGTCATCCCACTAGGCTAAACGGATCGGGCCCGTTATTCACTTAAACGTGAATAACTTAAGGATCGCACGTCCGATCGACGCGCCGTCTGCGGCACTGGGACTCTTTCGACGAGACAGTCCTTTTGCGATACTCTAAGTGAGTTTCGGATGATTTTGGATAACGTCCGGGTTAGAAACGAGCATATTTCTAACCAGGCCCCTGGGATGGAAAAGTCAATATCTCTCAGACCGAGGGTCTGATTGACGCGCCGTCTGTTGCGTTGAGTTCCTATTGACGAGACGGAACTTTGGGATACATCAACGCTAGACTTCGTGATAGTTGATGTATCGACCCCCTTGGCTCGAGGAGTGGACCCTCCTAGAATCGAGCGTGCTGTGTGCGGCAACCCTAGAGTTGGTTGCGACTGCGACGACGATGATGACTGTACTTGGATCCTATGTGGGTTCGGCAGCGAGGACAATTGTACTTGGATCCTCCGTGGGTTCGGCAACGATGACGACTATACTTGGATCCTACATGGGTTCGGCAGCGATGGTTACTGTACTAGGATCCTACGTGGGTTCAAAAGTGATGGTTACTGTACTAGGATCCTACGTGGATTCGGCAGCGATGACTTCTGTACTTGGATCCTACGTGGGTTCGGTAGGGAAGATGATTCAGAGGCTACATCTACCATCTCTACCCCTCTTCATGAGTAGTATACCTGTATGAGCTGAGTTTTGACTTTCAATCATTATCATCGATATGTTTGACTTGCTTTCCTGTGTGGACTGGGTTGTGCTTTCCTGTGTGGAATGGGTTGTACTTGGGCTCGGGAGTTGGAGCCGAACTAGAATTGATGACTTAGGTATATGTATGGGCATATACCTAAGTAATGTTGGTTCATACTTCGTGTTTGTATTATTCCTTTGTGGTTTATTCCTTTGTGGATTCTGGGAGACCTTCGGGCATCTCGGGGTCCCTACTGAGTATCGTATACTCACCCCTACACGGGCTATGCCCGCACTACGTTGTGTTGGATGCAAACGACAGACAGCACTGATCGAGGTGGAATCTTGTGGAGCGGGACGATACCTGAAGGTGGACCACTTGGCGGGACGTACTCACAGCGGACGGCCAGACCCGAGGAGTCGACGAGACTATCTGTACCCACCCTTCAGGTGGGAATTCCGAAGGACGACTTGGTGGTTGTTGATTTACTTTTCAGCTGTTGTACTTTCTTTCTCAGTTGTACTGTACTTTCAGTTGGGTTTGTATACCGGACCATTTACTTTCCAGCACTTACTTTTGTACTCAGTTTACTTAGTGTTTACTTCAGCTTGCATACTCTGTTGTGTTTGTTTACTTATATAAAGGCAATGTCTTCCCTTTTATCGGGATTTACGCTTTTGGTGCTAGTCTCCAGCCCCTGGCCTATGGAAGGCGGGCTTGGGGTAGTCACGACATGGGCCCCGAGGACGGGTCGTGACAATACCAGTCTTATAGTCTGTTAAGGAATGGTTGAATAAATGTTTTTCCATGAAAGACTTGGGCGAGGCAGCATATATTCTTGGGATCAAGATCCATCATGATAAATCTAAGAGGTTGCTCGGCCTAACTCAAAGTACATACATTGACAAAATACTGAAGAGATTCAATATGTAACAATCCAAGAGGGGATTGTTGTCAGTGTCACATGGCATTCATATTTCCAAGAAAATGTGTCCTCAGACCCTTCAGGAAATAAATAGAATGGCAAGGATTCCATATAAATCAGGGATTGGGTCAGTCATGTATGTTATGTTATGTACTAGGCTAGATGTCGTCTACGTATTAAGTGTGGTATGTAGATATCAAGATGATCCAGGTGACCGCCATTAGATGGCAGTTAATACTATCCTTAAGTATCTGAGGCGTACTAAGGATATGTTCCCAGTTTATGGAGGAGATGAGGAACTAGTCATCAGAGGATATGCAGATTCTAATTTCCAAACCTATCAAGATCACATGAAGTTGCAAATGGGATACATCTTCACTTTGAATGGAGGTGATGTGAGCTAGAAGAGCTCAAAATGGGTTGTGGTCGTAGATTTTATAGCCGAGACCAAGTATATTTCAACTTCTGAGGCAGCTAAAGAAGCAGTTTGGATGTGCAATTTCATCCAAGATCTTGATGTGGTACCTAATAGTAAAGATCTCATCACACTCTATTGTGATAATACTACAACGGTGGCTCTCGCAAAAGAGTCAAGGTCACATCAGCGGACAAAGCACATACTTCAGAAGTATCATCTTTTGAGGGATCTTTCTCAGATAGGTGAGGTTGCAGTGAGCAATATTTCCATAAAAGACAACATAGAGGACCCCTTGACTAAATCCTTGACTCAGCAAGTGGGAGTTTGTTAGAGTTGGTGCCCTAGAACTAACTATTTGTACTTTTATTACATGAATATCTGATATATTAAATATTAAATTAAATATCTTATTACATATTGTTCATTGTTCTGCATGACTTTAATATAATAATGTCCTAGAGTATTTTTCATATTGATAAGGTTGTAGTAGTTCCTCGTTGTGATGAGAACCTTGAAGTGCTATGACAATATTCTTAATATAGTTCTATGGTTGGATAACATACTACGATGGGACACATAGTATATAGATCGTCAGGTGTGAGTACTTGTAAGCAGATGAGACTTCTTCTCATGAAGTTCTCACTTGATAATCTCCAAGATGGAAGATTATGAGAACAGACCTGCCAGTAGTAATTTCGCGTGTTTTGGTGTCATCAAATATTCCTATCTACAAGCGTGTGTAATAGTCCTTAGACTTTAATATTATCATTAATGCATGTCATGACTCACGTGCTTAGATTTGGTGACAAAAAGTGTCACGCCATATGTTGGCGGAAAGTAGGGTATGTTGGGTGCGTCATGAAGAACATGTTATTAATAGATAAGTCAAGAAAGGATTTGTCTCTTCCATCTTTATGAAAGTTGATATCTCGGCCCTTTGATTGAAATAGAACCATCATCCTAAATTCCATGGTCATGGTGTAATGACGAGTTTATTTCAAATAGTCAAAGAATGATGTATCAAGCATATATGTTGATGACATCATCACGCAACCTGCTTGATGAGATATTGTGACAAAGGGTTTATATTACACAGTGAATGTTCATATGTGGTTGTTGTCATTGCGACTTTAAGTTCTTTCTTTTGGGTTCTTGACCCATTTCTAGACAGTAATCTTGGACTTCAGGCAAGCTCACCTAATATCAACGAGAAAGAATCTTAGAGGGTCACATACTAAGTGTTTTTGTTGGTCTCAATTAAATTCTATTTGAATTTAATTAATGGAATAAATATTATTCTCAATACTGAGGAATAATTTTATTCAAGTTATATTGATCCCATAAATTAAATAAATATTTATTCATCGGATTGTGAATAAAATATATTTATTTATTTTATTGAATATTTAATAAATATTTTTTTACTAGCTTGTGAATAAAATATTTATTTAAGAGAATAAAATATTTATTCGGGTGTTCTTTAAATGTAAGAGGAGTTCGAACGGACCAAGACCATGTCCAGTGATAAAATAATTATTTACAGTTGGTAAATATTATATATCCATTTTGCGCAAGTTGACGCACCACAAAATAATAATATTATTTTTATTATTATATGGCATGATAGTTCATTAATGGTTATAATTATATTTAATGGTCGTTATGCAGTTAAATTTTGTAATTGAAATCTTAACTCTATAAATAGACGGTTATGTCTATTGTGTAAAACATTCGAAACCAATTCTATGTTTGGGAATAGAGAATTGTTGCGCATAACAAATTATCTCTCGACTCATCCTCATCTCTCTCTCTCAAGAATGAGAAACCCAAGAGAGAATTTTTTCATGACCGGAGAACGAGTGAACAAGAACGAACAACGCAAGACATTCGATTTGCTGCGCTAGCACCCGGAGAACGTGTGGCGCTGCTTGGAGACCATTGGAGCACGTATGGATCACCACTAGAGAGATTCTACCCTTGGATCCACCTCCTCCAATGGCCCGAAGGCCTTCATTTTTTATTGATTTTTGATAATCCACCTTTAAAGGGGTGAGGTAGAACCCTTACAAGGCCCGTAGGCGTAAGTATTACATGGCTCGTAGGCCTTAGAGGAATTCATTTTCCCGTAGGCTTCAAACATTACATACAACCCAGACTAACTACTTGGAACTGCTCCTCCCCAGCATCTTCATCATGAAATCAGCTCTCCACCTTCGCATGGTTGTTCGGCTAGGCATTCTCGTGCATGCACAGGCTTGTCCCGATGGCAGGTGTCATACCCTCTCATTCTTGCAATTTGTTTAACTTCTATTGTGGTGAAAGCTCCTTGCTCATCCTCCTTGTAGAGCTTGTTCCTCGTAGGTCGTCTGGTTTGCATCTGCACTTAAGGTGGCCTGAAGGCCTTGAGGTGGCCCGAAGGCCTTACTGACCCGAAGCCCTGGGTGACCCGAAGGCCTTAAAGGACTCGGGGAACAAATCGGTGGCCCGAAGGCCCAAACGGGGGCATATTCCCGGCTGCTACAGTGTCAAACAGTACCTGCTACAGTTCCCGCTACAATACCTGCTACAGTACCCGAAAATAATGTCTCTTCCTGGATTTGATCCTGGGTCTCCCGGATGCACTTGCAAAGCCCTTACCAACTAGGCTAAGGCTCATATGTTTCTACCCTTGGATCCTCAAAATCGCAATGAAGGCAATCCAGAAGGGCCTTTTTGGATAATCAATAATCATCAATGAAGAAAGTTCTTAAGCCCAAGTATTTATTTCTTCAGATATTAAATAAATTAATTATAAATTTGATGTGCAAGATCCT
Source organism: Viscum album (assembly GCA_963277665.1). NCBI lineage: Eukaryota > Viridiplantae > Streptophyta > Magnoliopsida > Santalales > Viscaceae > Viscum > Viscum album. Next base: position 132,902,151 of record OY728163.1, read on the forward strand.
CACTCTCTATTTTGGGCAACAATTATTAAAAGAAATTTTAAAATACCGCCCTCCACTGCAACGCTTCCGTTGTGCCCAAAACCAACATCTAATTCTTCATAACTCTAATACCTAATATGCACAAACATATTCAACAACTAAATTCAAGTTCATAATTTTAGTTACAAACCGGGGTCAAGGTAGATGAAAAACTAAATTCATTATAAAGACATTCCTATCATGTAATGCAAGGCTCTATCCTAAAAGCAGTTTAACATTTAAACTAAAGCATACATAATATTCACATTTCTTAAACAATTTACTAAACATTGATATAGCAGGTAATAACCTTTAAATAAATGAACAATTCAAATATATAAACATGAGATAAATATTTATAAACAATTCATAAATAAAAGCTAATTATAAACACTTTATAATTTTAGCATTAACATTATGGACATTCCATAATTATGAATATAAACATTTTATATTCATTCTAATATGAACTCTTTCATATTTATCATTATATGGCATTTCCATTTTCAATATATGATATTATATGAATTATAAACTATTTATAATCCAATTTATATTATGTAAACATTTTACATAATCTAAATATCATATACTTAATCATTATTTAAACTTTGATCATATCAATCATCAAAATAGTTTTTGATATGACTTAAATAATATCCAAATAAGGTATCCATTTTATTTTGAACCATTCAAAATAATTAATTTTGAACAATTCATAATTTAAATATAAACATTTTATATTTTGACCTTATTTCATAATTTATAACCCTTTATAAATTATTACTTATGATTTCTAAATAAACACTTTTATTTCTAGATCATTAAAAGGTGGGTTCCATTAACTATACACACGCTACAAAGAAAACTGTTCGGGGACTCGACCCCGCAACCGGCGCCCCGCACTTTTATTTCTAGATCATTAGTTATGCCATATAATTTGGTTAAAAGGTATTTCAAATATTAACATTTGATATTTGGGAATAAATTGTTTAATAAACATTTATTTAATTAATTAGAGAGAATTTATAATTAATTAATTTATAAAGCATTTATAAATTAAAATATCCCAAAATAACTTTTATAATGATTTATAAACATTTTATAAACCATTAAAATCATTTAATAATTTTTAAAAAATAAAATAAAATCTTTTATGTTTACCCTTACGTAGAAACTCATTCTTGTGTAAGGATATCCTCCCCTTACCCTTGCGTAGCGCTAAAAGGAGGTTCTTGCGTAAAGGCAAGTCACTACTTTTACACGTCTCAAAAAAAATGTGATGCGTTCATGTAAGGGTAGGTATCACTATACCTTTACATGTAAGGGTAAAGCATTGATGGCCTTTACGTAAACCCCTCCTTGCGTAAGGGTACTACCTTTACGAAACTCATTTGCATAAAGGTAATAAAGAGGTTACCCTTACGCAGACCTTCTGCGTAAGGGTAAATCATATTTACATTTACGCATCCCTTTTAAAAATACAAATACATTTACGCAACTCTTACTTCGTGTAAAGGTATGTTATGATCACCCTTATGCAGACCACTCTGCACAAGGGTAATCCCTTGGTTACCCTTACATACCTCAGTTATGTAAGGGTGAGGTCTTGATTACCTTTACATAGCCTAACTACGTAAGGGTGAGGTCTTGATTACCTTTACATAGCCTAGCTACGTAAGGGTAAACCCTTTACGAAACCGAGTTTCCATAAAACAAAACGATGCTCTGTTTTTTCGATTTATTCTTCATTTCATGAATTATTTCATAAAACTAAACATTGATCGCTCTAATAACACTAAAGGGTTTTATTAGAGTCTAATAACGATTATCAAAAGTTGTGGAAGTGATTAAAAACCCTTGTCTGAGAATCTCCATGCAAGAAATATGAAACCTACAATGAATACTAGAAATGAAGAATACTATAAATGCATACCTTACACCAAAGAGTATCAACATCATCTTCAAAATCCATCACGTGGGTTTTATAAAGATCACTGAGTGGAAAAAGCATCTCACCTATGCTGTGTATCCATAGGTTGAATGAATCACTTGTCGTACATGTAAGATTCTTCATTCCCCCACGATGTGCTAGCATCTCGGCATGCAAATGAAGAAGAAGAGGATAGTGATAGGTTCTAGAGAGGTCCATCCAAGCATCGTGTGATACACACACTCATTTCATCTTATGGTAGTGAGTTACATATATAGTCTATCGAAGACACTCTTTGATAGCTACTGCATTTACTCATGCATTTATAACGCATGAGTAAATTCCACGGTGAGGGCATTCATCTCATGAATGCAAACTCCACTCCAGTATTACATTTCATGTAACATATTAATAAATGATGGATTTAAGTGAGTTAAATCATTTGAATATTGATATACTTAATCACTAGTACAAAAACCTTTTTTTACATCGGTTTTTTTTTTGCTTTTTAACGTCGGTTTTTAGGCGACGTTATTGCGAGCGACGTTAAAAATATGATTCTTTACGTCGGTTATTTAATAACCGACGTAAAAAATGGGGTTTTATGGTTTTTAACGTCGGTTTTTAAAAAACCAACGTGAAATACGTTCTGGAAATGGTGTTATGAGGCCATTTTTTACGTCGGTTTTTGAAAAAACCGTCGTTAAAACCCCATATGTCGGTTATTTAATAACTGACGTTAAAAGTTATTTTTAACATCGGTTATTAAATAACTGATGTAAAAAATGTTTACCATCTTGTAGAAAATTTCCTAAGCTTTCATTTGACAGGTCATAGAGCTGAAACGGAGCTACGGATCAAAAGTTATGACCAACAGAAGTTTGATATTTTTTTCGAGGAAAGATTGAATGAGTCAACTGTAGCTTCATCTTCGAAAGAATTTTTCAATCCATAGGGGGATTCATAGTTTTACCATGATATAAAGAATCATACATCATTATAATAAATTAATAATCATTAAATGGTATATCAATTAAGAAAATTACTCATAGAAAATATAAATCATGGGAAAATAATTACAAATACCATGACAAGGTCGCGGAAATAAGAAATTGTTGATTCAAGTGGAAGATCAAACAAGTTGATTCGGTGGAACGATGATGGTCGAATGAAATGATTGTAAAATGGTATATCAATTAAGAAAACAAATCATAAAAACCCTAAATCATGGATATATGATTAAACATACCTTGACGAGATCGCGGAAAGAAGAAATAATTGATTTACGTTGATGATCAAAAGAGCCGATTTGGGGGAACGATAATGGTTGAAATAAATGATCGTTAAATTATGATATGTTTATAACAGAAACATATAATTGAGATGCTAAGATAAAATGCGGTATTAAAAATTTTAGGCGGCAATTCAAAATTTGGATGTCGCGATGTAAAAAAATTGAAATTTCGCGTTCGCGGGATATTAAAATTATCTTTCACGTCGGTTTTATGATAACCGTCGTGAAAAGATATTAAAATTTTTGCTTATTTTTCATGTCGGTTATTATAAAACCGACGTGAAAAATCAATCTTCATCACTTTTTCACGTCGGTTATTATAAAACCGACGTGAAAAATCGATTTTCATGACTTTTTCACGTCGGTTATTTAATAACCGACGTTAAAAGGTATTTTTCACGTCGGTTGTTTAATAACCGATGTGAAAAAAGTTTATAAAAATGTAGTTCATTTCCTAAGCTTTAATTTGACAGGTCATGGAGCTCAAACGGAATTACGGATTAAAAGTTATGGCCTTCAGAAGTTGATCATCTCTAAACGATGTCTTAGGGAATGCCATCTTCGGAAGGCCATAACTTTTAATCCGTAACTCGGTTTGAGCTCCGTTACCTGTCAAATGAAAGCCTGGGAAATGAACTACATTTTTGTAAACTTTTTTCACATCGGTTATTAAATAACCGGCGTGAAAAATACCTTTTAACATCGGTTATTAAATAACGGACGTGAAAAAGTCATGAAAATCGATTTTTCACGTCGGTTTTATAATAACCGACGTGAAAAATCAGATTAAATGGATTTTTCACGTCGGTTCTCAAAAACCAACGTGAAAAAGTGCGACGTAAAAAAAGGTTTTTTTACTAGTGAATATTCAGTTACTCATTCAATTAAAGGTAGTAGCATGCATGAAATCTCATTTCATGCATGCATCTTGATATATCATACACTCAATATAGCCATGTATCATATACAAGCTATGACTCTAGGGCATATCTCATTCAATGAATTCCTTAGAATAGTCATGATGTTGGGTTCTTTGAGGAACATCACAACATCATCTCATTTATCTCTTTCTCAGAAGCTTTTCTTATTTTAATATTCAGCTTGAATCATAACCACGAGGCATTGTGATGTTTACATGTTTATCCAGAGATCTTTGTCTGATGGAACTGGGAATTTATTTGAGCAGTCATTTAGTTCCATCCTTCGTCTGATCATCTCAGTCTGATCTACTTCGGTCGATCACCTCGGTCGGCTGAACTCAGTCTGCTAGCCTTAGTCTGCTAGCTTATGTTCGCTAGCCTCGATCTGATTACCTTCATTATGTGGCAAACACATGTGCTTCTCCAATCATCCAAGCACACATTTGGGGTATTAGGAAAAGCTCACCAATCGTCATAAGTTTATCAAATCTTCAAAAAAAAAATCGCCTTCAAGTAATAAATACATTCCAAATCTTCCAAACGCAAGAACACAACTTATCTTCTTCCATGATAACAAGATTTGGGAACTTCTTTTTCTTCAACACGCTTGGATACTTCAACCAAACTTCCATGCATATTCTTCTTTACAACCACTTCAACATATTGATGTCAATGAAATGCTTCTAATTCATTGACAACCATTAGCCACCATTGACACCAAATGCAATGCACACAAGGTGGGCTCTTCAAAAACAATAGACAATTAGAAATCTCGCATTGATTTGGCCTAACTAAGATCACTTCTTGTTGGACCAATTTTGATTCAGGGTATACCAAAATCGGACTGGCCTAGCATCGTTTTAAACTAAACCAAAATTGAATAAATTGACATCTAACCGATGTTATTTATGGACATTATCACCAATCGGTTCAACTACAAAACTACAATTTCTCATTCATTTGTTCGTCAATTTTTTTCTTTTTTTGTTCCAATCATCTTTAATTCGCTGCTTGGACGCTACCTAACCCCCTAATCAATTTCATATCATATTCGGAAGTGCAAAGAATTGATCCACAGAGGTAGTGAAATTCTACATACATGGAGAGAAGGGAATAAAGCAGCTGACTACCTAGCTTCCAAGACTCCAATTCATAATCGCTTCTTATGCTACTCCAGCCTGGGGCTCTTTCCCCAAGAGGGAATAAACTTTGTAATCAATGATGCTCTTGGATTGCATTATTTCAGGCCTCCGTAATTCTTCGACCCTCTCCCTAGTTTCGGGTTGTGGGGCTAGTTTTCCTTTTCGAAATTTAATAAATTATGTTATGTTAATTAATAATTGTGGTGGATGAATGACACGATACATGATATATATACATAATCATTATGTAGTTATGCTTTATATTTCTAGCAAATATTGATTAAATGCGTAACCATATTATCATTAATTAAATATTATATATTTAATTAAGATAATAATTTCCATATGATTTAATTTAATGTGTGCTAAATCATGATTCTATATTATTTTTTAAAATAATTCAACTATTTCATATTTAATTAAATATTTAATGGCCATTGAATCAAAACTTAACAAAATCATGTTAAAATGTTTAGACAATTTAATTATCATTTACAAAGTTCATTGGATGGCCATTCTAATCTTTTGTGGTACTGATCATAACTATAGATCGCATTCATAATTATAAAAAAAAAATCACATAAAAATGTTTGATGTGAACCAACCATCCATGATATACAATGACTACCATTGTCTTTTGCTCACTCACATTGAGCACAATTACTAGATATTAATATTTTCAATTTGATGACACTCATATGGTATGCATATAATCAATGTCACGTGAGTAGACCAAGGCAGATATATAAATCTAATGAAATCAAATGAGGCCACATATTTTTAGTCAAACTCGTTAATGGTATCTAGATGTAATAACTTGTTGTATATTAATAAAAAAATAACACACTCACCTAATGATATTCGTGCACGTCTCACAACCTCATTAATTTTTTTAAGTATGTTGCAACTTGCATATATTATATATATTATACATTTATAAATCTATTTAGAAAAAAAAAATTAACTCACCCACTGTAGTGCACCCCCAACCCCAAATTATTATTTTTACAATTTTCTCATATTACATATATATATATATATATCAACGAGCCTGTACCCAAGTGGTACAGGCTCCTGCTTAGCATCCAAAAGACCCGGATTCAAATCCGGGCAGGGATGAATTTTCGGGACTGTAGCAGGGCACTGTAGCGGGGGCACTGCAACACACTGTAGCGGCGGCAGTACTGTAGCGGTGGAGGAACTGTTGCAGGATACTGTAGCGGTGGCGGGTACTGTAGCAGGTACTGTAGGTGCGCAAGGTACTGTAGCAGCAGTACTGTTCACAGAGGGTCCTTTCAGCCAAAAAATGAGATTTCAAACCTTGTATTCAGGCCACTTGGCCTTGGGACTTCGGGCTATGTATTGGGTCTCCCTCTACCCTATAAGAGGTCTTTGGTTTAATAATAAATTGAGAATTCGACCCCAACCTCATTAATTTTTTTTTAAATATGATGAAACTTGCATATTATATATATATATAAACAAATCCATTAATATTATATATATATATATATAAAGCTATTAATAATATATATCAATTAAGTGTGGCTTTAAAAAATTCATTAATAATATATGCGTGTGTGCGCGCGTGTGTGCGCGCGTGTCAATAATTTAATATAATATATATAATAACTTATTTTATATTAACAAAAAAAATAACACTCATCTAATGATATCCGTGCACGTCCTTCAACCTCATTAATTTTTTTAAATATGTTGCAACTTCATATATTATATATAAATCTATTTAAAAAAAAAAATTAACTCACCCACTGCGGCACACCCCCCAACCCCTAATTATTTTTTTACAATTATCTCATATTATATATATATATATATATATATATAATAACTTATTATATATTAACAAAAAAATAACTATTCACCCAATGATGTTCGTACACCCCAACCTCATTATTATTATTTAAATATGATGAAACTTGCATATATTATATATACTATATATACATATATAAATCTAAATCTATTTAGAAAAAAAATAACTCACCCACTACTGCGCACCCCCTAATGCTGTAATTTCGGCCCGATCCAAATAGGATCGGGCCGGGCCGGGCCTACCCTGCAAAAAAAACTTAAAAATCATTTAGAAAAATGTTTTAAATTAAACAAATGTTTAAAAATAATTTTCATAAACAAGTTAAAAAAATGTAAAAAATCATTTTAAATAAATGATAAAAAAACGTTTAAATAACAACGTTTTAAACTCACCACTCACTGCTGCGCACCCCACAATCCCTAATTAATATTTTTTTTCAATTTGCACATAATATATATAAATTCATAGACATATAAATCTATTTAGAAAAAAATAACAAATTCATCCACTGTAAAATGTTAATAAAAAAATGTTTCTACATAAAACATGTTAAATGTTTAAAAAAAACATGTAAAAAACATACGTTCAAAAAAACGTTTTAAAATAAACGTCTAAAAATAAATGTAAAACATTTTAAACAAGTGTTAAAAAATATTTTTAAAAAAAATGTTTAAATAAAAATGTTTTAAACAAATGTTTAAAAAAAAGTTTTTAAAACAAACACTTAAATTAATTTTTTTAAAACAAACACTTAAAAAATACTTTTTACATTAAAATATGAAAAATGTTAAATGTTTTAAAAAAAATACTTGTAAACAACATGCGTTTAAACAAAATTAAAAAATGTTTTAAATTAATCATTAAAAAATGTAAAAAAATGTAAAAAAACGTTTTAAACAGATGTTAAAAAATGGTTTAAATAAAAACTATAAATAAGTTAAAAACATTAAATGTAAAAAAAATGTTTTAAATAAATGTTAAAAAAACATTAAAATAACAAACCTTTAAACTCACCAACTGGTGTGCACCCCCAAAACCTCTCATTAATTATTTTTGCAATTTGCAAATAATATATATATATTCACAATATATAAATCAATTTAGACAAAAAAAAACATATTCACCCACTATAAAACGTTAATAAAAAATAAAATAAACATTTTTACAAAAAACATCCGTTTTAAAATAAATGTAATTTTTTTAAATAAATGTTAAAAAAATGTTTAAATAAAAACGTTTAAAACAAGTTTTAAAACAATCATTTTGAAAATAATAAAATCCCACCATGACCCGACTTAAAAAAGCTCAACCCGGTCCGAAAAAGCCCAACCCGAATCGATGTTTTGGGCCGGTATGAGGTCGGGCTCGGGCCGCCTCATGGGGATGTTCGGGCCGGCCCGGGCTGGCCCCACCCAGCCCAAATAGCGGCCAGCGGCCCGATTTTTTGCATGTTAGGCCCGGCCCAACCCAACTCTGTCCGGATCGGGCCGAAATTACACCCTTAGTTGGTGCTCATCTTTTCATTGTATGTAGAGTTTGTTTCTTGTAGTTCAATTTTTTTACACTTGATTTGCCTAAATGAAAATTCTCCTTGCTCTCAAAACAAAAAATCTCATTTTAGATTATGTCAAAGATACTAACGAGACTATCCACGGAAAGATTCTCATGTTGGGTCATATTCAGTTCATTAATGATATTGAGAATACATTGTATGGTGAATATCATATGCAAGTACTACTCAATCCAACTACACATCCTTTTGTGACGGTTCTTAGTCATGTATAAAACTGGAGAGTATTTTACCACCTGAAAGATCATTATCATGATACATTATACTAATAGTAAAACACAAAATGGTAATGATAGAAGAATGTCTTGGATTAATAAATTAACACCAAAAATATAACCATAATCATCGACCATTCTCATGATAGATCCCTACATCACAATTTCCAATAGGGTCATGTGCCAGGCTACTCTAGAGTCTGATATCCAAATATCAACCATTCCAATAGCCCGTATGACAGGCTACTCTGGAGTCCATATGCAAATATCTACAGGCTGTTTCTTATCCTCTGATGAAATTATATTTTCACTTTCTGGTATCTCCACATACCTTGAAGTTTCAAGTTAAGATTTGAATCCTAGATAAAATGATCAAATAAATAGAGATTAAAAATAAACTAAACCAAACACGCTTTGAACATGAAAACCCCCAAAAGGGATTGTGGTAAAAAGCCAAGACCAAGCAACAAGAATTGAGATAAGATATTTGAGAGTATTGAAATATTTCAACAAGACACTGAAACAGCCTAATCTAAATGTACACAGCAAAAGCCACCCACACAACTCACCTCCATGAACTGCCAGCAGGTTTGAAGGGTTTTAGAAAGCCCAAACTTTCAGTCATGGATTCAGACTTCTGGCACTAATCCCTGGACCTGGATCTAGACACGGATGGAGATCTCAACACCAAACCATTCCGAGCATGTTTTTCTCCATTATTCTCAGATGGGGAGTATGACCGGTGACGCTGCCTCGAGGGCAGCTCTAGAGGTGATTCCGATCCAACTGTATTTTTTTGCTTGGGAGAAATGTGGTTGTTGCGCCGGCTAGGAGCAGGGGAGTATGACCTGTGCAAAATCCATGATATACACAACCACACTTTGCCGTCGACTTCATTCGGTGGAGATGAACAAAATAATGTGTCATGGGCAACTCACCTTGAGCGATGCCGACTTCTATGGCGAGGGGAAGGTGAACATGAAAGAGACTGAGACCGAGACCGTCCATGTCCTGTACCACATGGAATAAACCCTCAATCTAATAACCACAAACAAAAGGAGTTGTACACCCTTGGTCAAGGATGCGTTTTTTTTACTACATTACAAAAGCTGAGTTAGACAAGACTCGGCTATGCTTGTTACAACCAAAAATAAAATGATAATGATAAATAATAATAATAATAATAATAATAACAATATATTTTATAATATATTTTATTCCTATAATCAACTTAATTTGAAATAATTTAACATGTTTATAACACATTATTTATTTTAAATGATTTAAGAGGGTCAAGTTGCAACAAGGATAACATATGTTTCTTATGAGTTAGGTTATTTTTTGTCTAAATGGGATAATTGAATTAGGTTAGAGGTCATTTAATTTATGTCGTTATTAATTAGTTGGTCATGTCATGATGCAGTCTTATATATTTAAATTTAAACAGGTAGGTGGGTCGGGGTTAGGGTTGACCCCTACATACATAGATTGGGTAGGACCAACGAGTTTAATTAAATGGGTCAAGTCATGGTTGAGCGGAAATGGATTCACAGGACAACCAACCCAACAAGAACCCAACCCACGAACCCGAATTGCCACCTCTGGATTTTATGTATTGTAGAGAAGAATACCACTTAAAAGATTAAGCAAAATTATATTATATTCTTTTGTTATTATACATTCATATTATTTGATGCATTTCATCACATGTTTTCCATGCCTACTAAACAAATTATTGACTCAACAATCTCTTCCCCATTCCCCCTTACCACCACCACCACCCCCCCCCCACTTTCTGACTTCCCTCGCACCAAACATATTCTTTTTAAAGTGTGTATAAATGCTCCTGCACAAGTGTTTCTAAATAGCTTAATAAAAATGTGGATTTCTACTACGTAATTGAGTGATTCTCTAGAAATTTACATACATGTGTTTTTTCAAAAACATAACTAACATCACTTAATTTTTCTAACTGCGTATCACACTGCCATAGTTTCTAAATAGTGCATGAGAATGAAAGGTAAAGAAATCAACCAACACTAACCATGACGAGAGGATCTGCGGCTACCATATCCGGATGGCTCTCTAAAGGGCGTAACATGGAAAACACACATTAAAAGGATTAAAATCAAGAATAATAATCATGCTGTCACTAGTAAGAGCATCTTAGGGCCAAAAACACTTTTTTAAAAACACATTTATTTGTTTAATTTTTTTTCAAAATCAGAAAGCCAAAATAGAAATTTATAACTTTATTGAAAAGCTATTCTGATTTGCTATTTTAAAACTGAATGCATAAAAAAAATTACAACCACAACAAAAAAAAAATTATTTTTTATAAAATCACTTATACAAATTCATCACAAAATAACTTACTTTTAAAGTTGAAACAAACAGGCTCTCAGGAGAGGGAGAGGGGTTGTTATTATTACCTCGTCCTGGTTCTCTTGCGCATCTCTTCAGGCCTTTTCCTTGATTCTGAAGCAACAACCACACTGATTTCCCTCCCAGCAAATATCTGCCCATTCATGTGATACTGTGCATCCAAGGCATCATAAGAATCCACGAACTGCACAAACGCAAATCCCCGTGGTTCGCTGCAAAGGAAATAAATCAGAGCTACATTATTAATTGTGAAATTAAAAGGGAAGGCACCCACTAACCGTGTTCTTTAGTTATGGATTCATGCTCAGAGCCCTTCCAAATAAGTGGGCAATAAGATTTCACAAAAGCTAAAATCCAAGCAAAGAATATGAAACCAAACTTCAAAAGATCAAGAGGACTTGGAAATCCTTCACATGCTCGTTATTATATGAAGCACTTGAAAGCAACCTGCTCCAATCCTAGTATCTTCGCATGAAGTCTTCAATTTGTCAACAAAAAATCTTCCTGTCCAACAAACTTCTATTGATTGTGTAATTATCTAATTTCTCTTCAAAATGGAATAGTCTTCTTTTGAATATTATTCTCTACCACCCTTGCAAGAGCAGTGTGCTATGCAGTGACAACCACAGGCCTTGAACAAGTGTGGGGCTGGACTTGTTTTAACTCCAAACCAAAATTCCCCTGACAAACCAGTACAAAACAAAACTCACCATGAAAAGGAGTTCAATCGCATGTCATATACTTCATATTTAAACTTGACGACTCACTTTATCATTATAAACTGGAAGAAACAATTTGCATCACACAGAACTTACCATATACTGGAGAATTGATGTAATCACCCCACAAAGCTTCTAGTTCCCTTTCCATACATAAGTTTTTTTGAATTATACAACACTTTGGGATAGACCCAAATGAACGTGCACAAAAAAAAGCATAAAAATTAATGAGAAATTTAAAAAATGACATGATGCAAAACGTTAATGTTGCCACTACTAGAAGTATATGCCCATTCTATACAGCTGAACGAGTAAGATGGTCGAGGGCTCAAGCATCGCCAGCAAAAGCGGTTAAGCCAAGCCAAATCAATTTAATCAGATCAGATATGCCACACTTGTATATATATAATATTAATCTCACAGAAACATGTTTCGGTGGTACAAAATATAAGAAAGGCTAGTGCATTTTATTTCATTTTCCCACAGATGACCTTCACTGATTATGAGAAAGAAAGTGATATAGACGTTAACTGAAGGGTATTTTTTGGAATGCATTATAATTTGTGATGGATTTAATTTGTCCAAATAATTTTAATTATTTTCCTTAATTCTTCTAAAACATTTTTTTTTTTTTTTTGCCTATATTGTAAAACTGGAGGTGGCATTCATTTCAAAGACAACCCTAAATAGAATGCTTTTCCTTTGAATGTCACCAAACAACAATAAAACCATTTGGTTTGAAATCCATTGAAGTACACTAATAGTGGTGAAAAAATGTAAGAACAACTTTAAGAGCAACTTAGGATGAGAAATTAGCGAAGCTCAACCTATAGCAAGGCAAGTAAAGATTTTCCATGAAGGAATGAAAGAAAGGCTCACCCAGTATAGTAGTCCTTTGGAAGATAAACATCCCTGACCAGACCAAACCTTTCAAATGGAACTCGAAGTTCATCAGGCCTGCAAATGGAAAGCGAAAATGGTTGAAGCAGAAAAATGGCAGTAAATTAAATGAATACATTACAATATATTGGATGAAAAAATAAAAATTTGAAAAATAAACAAGATAAAGGTACGCAAGATTTAAAAGTATCTTATAGACATGGGTACTTGCCGACAATCCAAAGGAATGTTGCGAACCAAAAGACTTCCATGGATCGGCTCCTTGCGTCTCCCATATCCTCTTCTTGGGGGGCTTCTTGCACGGTTTGAATACCCTCTCCTTGGAGGGCTGTAATACGGGGGGCTGTACCTTCTCATGATAAAACCTGCAAAAAAGAATTTGAAAGAAACGCAAATTGTCATTGGGACTTAACAGAGCCCACCATAAATAGAGATCTCAAAGAAAAATGTACAAGCACAGATGAAACCACGCGTGCCCCGGTTAACATACTTTAGAAGGAATAAAGAGAACACTACGTTGAAAATAAAAAAACGAAGCAAGCAAACAGACAAAACAAAAGAAGGGGATGGGGGAATTGCAAGTATCTCAATAGTGTTTTTAGTTGAGACCAAAAAAAAAAAAAAAAGATCTTGCATCGCATCAACCAAGCCGACGATTGCGCTTTCTCGAGTAGGACATATGAATTGCACCAGCAGAATTCTTCGGCTGCTATTATGGAAAAAAGAAACACCGAAGGGAGCTTTCAAGATACAGCTAAAATAAAGCGCACGTAGCGAAGAATACCTGGAGAAGGAAGACCTGTAAGTAACGTGGGCGACGAGTCGATCTGGAAGAGAGCTTGTTAAACTTTAAAAGAGGTTCCCGAACCCTAAGAGTTTCGGTGAACATTTAATGTACCGGGTCGATTTTGAATCTCAATGGGCCGGCTTGTTGTGCTTTGTTGGGCCCCTAGATTGGCCCACTTCTCATTCCATAATAGCTCTTGGGCTCACTAGATAGAAGGAAAGAGGTGGAAGCATTTACAGTCATATTTTTCCCGTCATTGAGGCTAAGGTATACTATAGGACCTTCTTCACGTTGAGATATCTCATTCTCTTTATTTGTGTCTCAATACACTTGTTTTGCTCAAGTTTCTAGGAATGGATGGACAGACAGGTCTTTCTTAAACAGCGATGCAGGTTTAGCTTTGAATAAGAGAGCAAAATGCACAATTCGACCACCCTAGTGGATGTTGGTGAGTTCCCCATTGGATAACTACTGCTCAACTGATATCACATGTGTTCATGTGATTACTCAACTGATCACTTGCATGGAGTCTGGGATGAAATTAAATCCTTTTGCTCCTCATTTAATTTGGATCTTGGTTGAGAAAAACATTGCCTTTTGACTACCATGAGTTACATAGTTACATGGAGAATGACCTTTAATGACATTGAAGGCAATGCAAGTGATGCATGAAAGGCATCCTACTAAGGAAACATGAAAAGGGAGGAGGGTCGTGTTAGCTAGTTGACAACCAGGGTGATGCTTCATTGAATCTTTCATGACAACGAAAAGATAGAGAATAAGCATCTGAAGAAATTTACCACAATCAACTCAACTCCCCATGCATCTCAAGTAGCGATTGTTTGGAACCAAGGTTGTTCTTTGTTGGAAATAGAGTATATGGTTTGTGTTTGTTGTCAATCCTCACATGGAAGATCAGAGAGTTTGCAAGAAAATGGATCTTACAGCTCAAGCTGACAACAGTATTGAAGGTGGTGTCATTTCTCAGTGTTTGCCAAATTTTTGGGGTCTAAAATTTAGAGGATGACTTGCACCGTGAAAAGTGGGTTTTTTTAAGATCTTATGAAAATATGGAAAAGGCATGAGTTTCATGAAGATGAGCTTCACGTATGGTGTTTTACAAAGGATCAAAGAAAGATAACAGTGATCTACGCGACAGTGACGAGCATCACGAACGAAGAAGAATCGGAGCATCGCGAATGGTGACAGTGATCTTCGTGATTACGAGAATTAAAGGATCGCAACATGCGATGGTTTGACGGAAAGCTTCACGATAATGTCAAATCACAATGGAGCATCACGAATAGAGGAGCTACACAAAGGTGGTTTTGAAAGATCCAAAAAATCTGAAAAGGGTGGTGAAGCATCGTGAACGACCAAGCCTATAAATATAAGGCTATCCTTCTTCATTTCACATGAATTTTTCCAAGGAAAATCCAGAATCATTCTGATTTCGTGAAGCTAGGGGAGCTCTGCAGAACTGATATTCCATGCGAGCTTGAGCATCGCAAAAAGACTTGTTGAGTCTTAACTGATGTCAATGCTTTTGATCAATGAGTGTTTCACGATGACATGGTATTTTGCATTGACTTAGTGAGCTTCATGAAGGTAGTTTGTTCCGCGAAGGCAGTTAGCTTCGCGAAGGTAGTGAGCTTCGTGAAGGAGCTTCGCGAAAGGCAGTATTAAACATCAGGTTTATGTGAACAATGCTTTCAAAGTGCATCAACTCAGGTCTACAGTGCAAGTAGAGTCTCGTGCTAAGATAGGGATAAAGATTTTAATGTCAATCCATTGGAGCGACCTTCAAGTCGATAAACTGAGTTAGACTTCTCTCAAAGTAACGAGCTAAGGGGAGTCGACATAAGTGTTCTGAGGGACGCAATGAGCTATCCCTAAAATATTGTAAAGGTAGTGTTTTCTAGCACAGAGTGACTGTGTCTGAACTCTTGTATTCCATAACTAGTGAAGATTAATAGATTTTGGTATGTCTGACACATTATCAGTGTATGATCCTTGGACTAGCCCTTAGTGGTGAACCAAGTAAAACGATGTGTTGCCTTTCTGCATGTGAATGTTTGATTGTTGATTGAATCCATCATACAGGTTTAACGAGTTCCTACCAACATGGTAACAAGATCTGTCACATTAAAAGAAAAATTTGACACCCTGATTCACCTCTCCCCTCTTAGGGTGTTCTGGGGTTCTACAAGTGGTATAAAATGGAAGATTCACGTATGTTGGATGCTCTAGAGTAAAAATATTCTCTATTGAAGATTTGAGTTTCTTTCTTATGTTAATAATGAAGTGTAGTTTTGATGAAGATCTAGTTATCTTTGAACAAAAGTTTATATCCATCAAGACCATGATGAAAAAGAAAAAGAAAGAGAAGAGACAGTTGATGAAGTACCTATTATCTAAAGAAGAGATAGTATCTAGTTATCCATGTCTTTCTGACAATGAAGATATATTAGGCTTGTAATGTAAAGAGCAGGTGGCTTAGGTATCCAATAAAGAAAAGGACAACACTTCTACCTCATGTAAATCAAAATTTTCAAGTGATCATGAGGTATGTAGCACCTTTGATAGTTGTCCTCAAAATAAAGATCCTAGCACAAGTGGTGATGTTGATCAATCTACAACCTCACATGATTTTTCAATTGAGAAACTACAAAATTATAGGTAAGATATTCCTAAAGAAAGAGCTTTTGTTGGTTGTAGAATCTTTCAATTTATGTAGGTAGAGTTCACCCAGCTAGCAGAAGAAGTTGATTCTTTAGAAAAGGTCTTGTAAGGAAAAATTATTGAATGTTTAAAGGTCTCAAGATATGTTGGAACCTTTGAAGAAGCAAATAGGGAACTTGAAATATGTTCCTCAAAATACATTAAAGAAGTTGAAAGATAAAGAGGGATTCAAAAAGACTCTTGAAGAAAATATCCATGTGTTTGAAGAAAAATTGAGAAATAGCATTTATGTGTAGGGTTTATAATTGGAAGAAATATTCAAGAAGATCAAGGAACACGACTCTTTGATTCAGAATAAATTTGCACTGCATGAAGATGTGCTTGTTAAAATGAAGAAGGCTTGTGAAGAAAAGGTTATTATGATTGAAGATCAGAAAAACATCATCAATATGAAATTTCTAAATTTGGAAGCTCAGTTGGACAATCCTAAGAAGACATATATTGTGACTTCACAAAAGAAGGTAATAGTTACTGTTGCTACTCAATGCTCACTATAGGATTCTAAAGCTAGAAGACCTTTAACATGTGATAATAAGATCATGACATCTTTTGATGATCTATATCAAGTAGCTAGGAAGAAACATGTACCATCCAAACCAACTTGTGTTAATGCCTCTAAACCTATTATCATGAAGAGTGCAGGTGTAAGACAAATATTGGACAATTTTGGATGAAGAAAAGAGATAGGAAACCTACCACCATGACTAGGGTAGATAGGAGATAGAGTATGGAAGTTGGTTTCCCACAGAGAGCTCAACAAGTCATGAAGAAGAGCCAATAAAATTATACAAGAGATGCAAATAAATCAAGATTTGTGGGTCAATGTTGGTACTGAAATAGATTTGGGCATTGTGCATTAAATTTTTGGTACAATCCTCAAAATTTAAAATAACAAAAGTGGACTATCTCATGGAGGGTGAATCCAAAGATAAAGAAGCAATATTCACAAGTCCAGAAGCATTTTTTTTACTACAAATAGATTTGGAATCACTACTAGAAATTAAAGTTATAGCCACGGACCTGTACCCACAGTTTTATTGGTCCGTGGCTATACCTTTCTAATTGCCACAGTTTAATTAATCCAATGTGGCTATACTGCGTCCATCAATTATTTGGTATCAGGCTTGTCCTCCTCGATTCGCTACTCACCTCGCACCTGCTCTCCCCGACGACTTCTCCTCCCAACGAATTCTCCTCACCATGGCACCCTCCTCCCTGACGTCTTCTCCTCCCCGACGTCTTCTCCTCCCCAACGAATTCTCCTCCCTGACCTCACCTCACCACAACGCCCTCCTCCCCGACGACTTCTCCTTTCCAACCTCTCCTACCCGACCTCTCCTCACTGCAGTTCCCTCCTCTCCGACGAACTCTCTCACCACGACGCCCTCCTCCCCGACGACATCTCTCACAACGGCACCCTCTTCCCCGGAGACCTCTGTCATCGTGGCGCCCTCCTCTCCGAAGATCTGTCACTGCGACACCCTCCTCCCAGAAGCTTCTAATCAACACAGGTATTTTATACCATCTAATTTCATCAATAATCTGATTTTAAGGTTGTACTGTGATTTGTGGTTTCATGTGTTAGCGGTAATTCAAAGATGGGTAACCATAGTCCTAAAATAGAAATAAAGCAGCAAGAGCCCTCGATATACCTAATGACCTGTCTGGAGGGAAGTATCTCCTGATGCCCCACTAGCCAGCTTGTGATTTTGTAAATGGTGACCAATAGGGAACTAGGAACCTTGTTGTCATCTTGGGTGGATACTTTAATAGAATTTCTATGTTTTCACCTTATAAACTCTTTTTTACCTCTTATTCCTTATTCATCGGGCCTATCCATGATTGGAAACACCTTTTTCCTTCCCCCAAGTTTCCAAAAGATTCCCTACCTCATTTGTTACCAAATTAAATCATCATAGTTATACTCACTCCATTTCAGTATGTTTGACTGCATGAAATCCTTGAGCTTGTATTTATTTTATCGTTCTCTCTACTTTTTTACATCCTTAATTTATGTAGTTTTCTTCAAGGTTTTATTATGTTATTAATTGAACTCAAATTGGATGAATCCACTTGGAAAGGAAACTCTGAGTTGATTAATGTGGGAGTTCCTTATCATGTTTCATCATTTATATGGGATAACATGAACTGTCACACATGTAGGTGCATGAGTATGAATGTGGTTATTATAACTCCCATATTTAAGATCTTAGATATATTCTAAAGGGTAGAATTGACCTCATGTGGGTGGTTTATGAGTTTTATATTTTTCTCATAACTAACCCAAAATATGTAGTGATGGTTTTCATGATGGTTTTACAACTTAGTTATCAAGACCTAAAGTGGGATGTCTATGTTTTTTTACATCATCTAGGGGTGGTTATCTTGACTCATTATTATGGATCATGTCATTCCTCAATTATGAATAATATGGGTCTTGAGAATAAATGATATGGTATATAGTGATGAGATGTAGTGGGAGAATTATCCAATAGGCTTGGTTTCTTATAATGGGTGATTCAGATAATGGGCCATAAATCATATGGTTAGATCATGGGTATACCTTGTATTCAAAGTATAATTATTCCATGTTGGATTAAAATTCCATATTGGGGATGAGGTGGGGACATGGGACCTTTCCATAGGTCTTACAAAATGGGTTTTCCTTGCAGCCTATTCTAGGTTGTCATTTCATGTATTAGATTTTGGTTGTGTTACACATTCCTCATGATTCATTTCCTATACAGGAGGTCAGCTATGTTACACCTTAATCATGATTCATTTATTATATTATAGGTTGGATTTTTTACACCTTCCCCATGATTTATTTCCTATATAATAGGGTGATTATTTTACTCCTTCATCATGATCAGTTTCCTATATGGGACGTCGGCTATGTCACAACTTCCTTGTGATGCAGTTCCTATATAATAGGTTTGTTGTGTTATACCTTCCCTAAATCCATTTCCTATATAGAAGGATGGTTATGTTATGAATTTTCATTATTTGTTTCCAATGTGGGGCATTTTATATATTATTCCTTCCATGTTATCCACTACCCATATGGTTGGTAGTGGTTTTTTGTACAAGATGACTATTCCTTATAGCATTGGGAAAATCAGGTAGTGTCGGGGTTCATAAAAACTTGGTTAGTGCACGATGGCCCAAATTGGGTACATAACTAATTTGATATTTAGATATCATTAGTGAATGTACTCAAACATATTTCAACACTAAATTTAAGGTCTTGTTCGTGGTTTCCTACTAGGTTTTTATTATCACACCCTACACGGGTACCTTAGTGCATGTTCAGACATTTTTTCAAGGGTTTGGGTAAGGAGGAAGTCCCTATGTTAGGTGATTTAGCATGAGTTGCTTATCGTAGAGATGGAAGAGACTCTAATACATACTATGGTATCTTTTATGATTGAGCATCTATTATTATTTTTTTATTTTTTATTTCAAAAATATTGATCTATAGCCCGTGGAGATCATCTTTTCACTAATGATGTACGAATATCACAGGTTCATTTTGTTATAAAAGGTTATGCTATTTATATGGTTATCCTATATTTATGAATAAATAATGATCTTTTTAGTGCTTATTATAGGTTTTTATTTTATTTACTGTTGATGTTCTGACCAGGTTTAGTGAGATTTGTCATGATAGGTTATACCTATGATTTATTATGTGTTATCATCTACCAGAGCACTCAGTATGAATTTGTTTCTAGATGAGATCTTGGATTTGGCCTATGTATTACACATATTGTTTTTTTTTTCTGAGCTAGTTTGATCCATCTATTGTGTTGGTGATTCCCTGGAAGGGGGTAAGGGGTGCAGGGTGAGGGGGGTTGTCTGGGGGGTGTACGGGGTTGGGGGTTGGGGTGGTAGTGTGCAGGGGGTGTGGGGGTGCAGGGGGAGGGGGTGTCCAGGAGGGGCAGTGTGTCTGGGGGGTGTACGGGGTTGGGGGTTGGGGTGGTAGTGTGCAGGGGGTGTGGGGGGTGCATGGGGAGGGGGTGTCCAGGAGGGGTAGTGTGCATGGAGGGGGCAAGGGGTGTAGGGGGAGGGGGGTTGTCTAGGAGGGGGTTGGTAGTTGGGGTGGCAGTGTGCAAGGAGCAGGGGGTGTGGGGGTGCAGGGGGGTGTCCAGGAGGGGGGGGTGTCCAGGGGGTAGTGTGCAGGGAGGGGGGCATGGGGTGCAGAGGGAGGGGGGATGCACAAGAGGGGGGTGGGAGGTGGGGGGAAGTGTGTAGGGAGTAGGGGGTGTGGGGGTGCGGGGGGGGGGGGGCAGGGGGTGTAGGGGGAGGGGGGCTGTCCAATAGGGGGGTGTCCGGGTTGGGGGTTGGGGACAGTGTGCAAGGGGTGTGGGGGTGCAGGGGGAGGGGGGAAAGGGTGTGGGGGTGCAGGGGGGGTTCCAGGGGGGCTGTGTGCAGGGAGGGGGCATGGGGTGCAGGGGAGGGGGGCTGTCCAGGAGGGGGGTGGGAGGTGGGGGGCAGGGAGCAGGGGGTGTGGGGGTCCAGGGGGGTGTTTAGGAGGGGGGTCTGGTGGGGGGGGGGAGAGAGTGTGCAAGGAGGGGGGCAGGGGGTGCAAGGGGAGGGGGTGAAGGGGTTTGGGGGAGCGGTGTGTAGGGGCAGGGAGGGGGGTAAGGGGTGTGGGGGTGAAGGGGGAGGGGGCTGTCCAGGGGGTCAGGGGGGGGGGCTGTCCAAGAGGGAGGGGGTGTCCAGGGGGGTGTCCAAGAGGGATAGGGGAGGGACGTCTAGGAGGTGGGGTGCCCATCAGAGAATTCTATAAAAAACATAATAGGTCATTGTTCAAACATCTAGGTTTTAATGTGGGTGTTGGAGGTACACTAAAATAATCTTTTGTGTTCATAGAAATGTGTGACTATTCATGATTTTTTATAATTTGAAACATTTATGAATTCCCTTAACCATAATATTTGTTATGATTTTTTATTGACATGTTATTGATGGTTACTTATTATATTATGAAACAATACATATAATGTTAAGTCATTTTCTTGATTATTTATTTAATGTATGTTTATATGCCTCAGAATGGATAGATACTAGATGTACAACATTGATTATATCACTAATGAATTTCAGAAGGAGTTATGATATTTCTTGGACTTTGCATTCACTAATGATTCAGATGGCGAATTGATTCGATGTCCGTGTTTTGATTGTGTTGGAAGACCATGGTTAACTCACGAGGAAGTGAGTTATCATATCACTAAACAAGGTTTCCAAAAAAAATAATCCTGTGTGGTATCATAATGGAGAAAAAGAGCAAGTAGTGAATGACATTGATTCAGCGGAAAGGATTGGCATGAAAAATCTGATTTCCGATCGGTTTTCTTTTGTTTCTGAAGCCAACTCCTCATGTAGACCAGTGCAAGAGGAAATGAATACCAGAACACAATTTTCTTCTATTAATCAGGATGATGACATTGAGAGTGTTGGAAAGCTGATGGAAGATGCAAATACCCCAGTATATCAGGCATGTGAAAAAATGAGCAAACTTGAGTTTTTAATGCGATTATATCATGGAAAAATAATGTATGGATTTAGTAATACTACAGTCGACTATCTCCTTACATTTATTAAGGATTTACTATCTGATGATGTATGTATTCTAGAAAATGATAACATAGCATCAAAGTTGGTTGAAAATTTTGGATTTTCATCTATTAAGATTCATTCTTGCCCCAAATATTGTTGTCTATTCTGGAAGGAAAATGCAGAGTTAAGTTAGTGCAAATAGTGTGACACATCAAGGTGGAAGACTAATAAAGACGAAACACAATTTTTCATACCAGAGAAAGTGATTTGGCACTTCCCTTTAATTCCCAGGCTTCAAAAACTTTTTATGTTAGAAAAAATGGAAAAGAATATGAGATGGAATAAAGATGAAAGAAATAAAGATAATGATGAAATAGTGCATCCTACAGACGAGTTGGCTTGGAAGAAATTTGATAGGTTACATCCTGATTTTTCAAATGACCCATGAAATGTTAGATTGGGATTATCCTGTGATGGTTTCAACCCATTTCTCCAAATGCATACTGCACACAGTACTTGGCCTATTTTTATTCACATTTATAACTTTCCTTTATGGATGTGTATAAAGAAGCCATTTACTATCATGAGTATATTGATATCTGGACCCATTTATCTTGGAAATGATATTGATATATACTTTCATCCATTAATAGAGGAGTTAAATGAGCTTTGGATTGTTGGTACACAGGCGTAAGATGCATTCAGGAAGGAGTAATTTATGTTTCGTGCAGCTTTATTATAGACTATAAATGATTTCCCTGCCTACGGAATGATGTTTGGTTGGATTACTAAAGGGAAATTATCCTTCCCTATTTGTATGAAAATACACGTTTTTGAAGATTAAAGTTTCTACGAACTTTCAGCTTCATAAAGCATCAACGATTTCTACCGATGGATCATCTATACAGGAAAAATCGAAGATAGTTCGATAATGCTGTTGAGATAGATAAGACACCTCAACGAATGTAAAGTAATGATATTTTTAAAGAACTTGATTATTTGAATTATGTTCTTGGAAAAATTTAATCAAATATCAGAAAGCGAAGACATGTTAGTTCGAATTCCAATAACAATTGGAGAAATAAAATCATATTCTTTGAGTTGTCGTATTGGTCATAAAATTTATTGCATCATTGTTTGGATGTAATTCATATCCAGAAAAACATTTGTGAGATGTTACTTGCTACTATTTTAAATGTCAAAGGCAAAAAAAAGACGATTTGCGGTCTCGTCTTGATTTGATGGATTGGGGTATAAGATCAAAACTTCATCCTGAGTTAATTGGTCAAAATAAGTGGAAAGTCTCTATTTCCTGTTATTCGATGAAAAATGTGGAGAAGAAACAATTTTTTCAGGTATTGGAAAGTTTGAAGGTTCCAGATGGTTATTCAAGTAATATTTCGAAAAGGGTGAATACACAAGATGTGAAACTAAAATCTCTTAAAACCCATGATTACCATGTCTTGTTACATGAGTTGATTCCTATTGCCATTCAACATTTACTTTCACATAATGTTAGAGTTGTTGTGATTAAGTTATGTTATTTTTATCGAGACCTTTGTGCCAAAATAATGAGCAGAAGTGTTGTTCAGAAATTGCAAAGAGATGAACCGATTATTCTTTACAACTTAGAGAAAAATTTTCCCACCGTCATTTTTCACATGTATGTTACATCTGACTGTGTATCTTCCCACGTAATTTCTTTTTAATGGTCCTGTTTCAAGTCGGTGGATGTATCCTACAGAAAGAATGATGTTTACATTGAAATCTTATGTGAGAAATAAATATCACCCCAAATGCTCTATTGTGAAATGTTATTTAGCACAAGAATGCATGAATTTTTGTTCATCGTACTTGGCTAACGTCACCATGAGGTCTAATCGACTTATGAGAAGTGAATATGAACAATATGATCCCATTGAGACTACATTTCCTTCATTTCCCCAAACAGGGGGATATTTGGATCATACTCATTGTGTACTTTAAGCAGAGAAGAGTGGGAAATGGCTCATCATACAGTATTATTCAACTGTGGTGTACTTGATGATTATATCAAGTAAACTAATAAATATTCATTTTTTTCATTATGTTATTTCTTCATATCTTCTAGAATTTTTAAGCTTTCATATTTGTAGAGAACATTTAGAAATTATAAAAAAGAGAAATCGCTCTCTATCTATTAAGAGGAAGGAACTGTTGCACAACAAAGAATTTGCTACTTGGTTAACGTCAAAGGTAATAGATTTTCTTCTTCTCATAACATAATCACATGTCTCTGTTTAATATTCAATGTTGGTATCTTTTAGGTTTTAACTCTACCAATGAATGAAGTATCAGATGAAGTAAGAGCATTATCCTTTGGTCCAAACGATGTGGTACATGATTGTAAAGCAATGGTTGTAAATGAATTTAAATTTGTTATAAATAGATCTACAAAAAAATGGCAACACAGCATGACGGTGTCACAATAAGTGCCACAACAGATTGTTATGCGAGTGCATCAGATAGACAACCTCAGTCAGAAAATATATCATATTATGGTGTTGTTGAAAGAATCATTTTATTAGATTATTATGCACATGGTCATGTCGCAATGATGAAATGTAAGTGGTTTGATTCAATGACATGACAAGGAATGCATATTGATAACTGTGGATTTAGATTGATTGATATGAATCTCTAGCTTCACACTGATGAACCTTATATTCCTACATCATAGGCTAGACAAGTGTTTTATGTAACTTACCCATTACAACAACAATTTGGTGTTATTGTTGATGCCATTCCTAGACATATTTTTGACGAAGACATGGATGACAATGATGTTGTGGATGAACCTGTCGGTATTTATTCGAATGTTTCATTTGATGACACATATGACTCAATTGATAGAACATATTATGAACCATAAATTATCACAGAGCATACATAATTTTGACACATTTGTAAGTATTTACCTGACATTATCGTAATATTGTATGTGTTTGTTTAAACTTTTATACATGATATCAAATTAACTAGTATATTTTATACCATTATCGAATATAAAACTATTTATAGTCTGACCAATTTATGTTTAAGCACATCTATATTAATTCTTGAACATAGAAAAGTTTTGATATTTTATCAATATAAATATCACATTGAAAATGTATCTCATTGTTTTATGATACAATTGTATTATTTAACATTTTTCATTATTTCTATTTATTTAAGAATATTATTTTAAATTTCCAGGTCAAAATGTCTGAATATGATGATATTAGAAGAAATAGAAGAATACGAATAAATGAACAACATATGTCTCATCTTACCAACACTGTAAGTACAATTTATGTTTGAATATTATGGTCTTTCATATTATTTATCTTGTTATCGTTCGTTTTATTTTATCATCTATGTTATTTTAGGCTACTTCATCGAGGAGACGGTTGGATTATACTACCGAGGATGATAGTATGGCAGGGGGTATTGATTCTATAGTTCAACCTACTACTATGCCTCTTGAGTCACCAGAAGGTCATCCTCTCATTATGACACCTCCATATTATCCATAACCATATTTTCCATATCCCTTTTTTCCCACACCCACATTGAATGGTAGTTCTCAGACTCCCATCCCTCCTTATTTTCCATTCCCACCATCCACTGTACGGGGCACTGCACCCCCATATATCCCACTGCCATATCCATATCCATATCTACCCTCATCTGTACATGGTTATCCATCTACTGTACAGATTACTCCTACTGTAGATATCCCACCTACCATAGAGGCTACTCCCCCTATAGACACTTCACTTCAGGGGTCAGCAGATCCCCCATCTACTGGTATGTGTTTAAACATTACTGTTAGTGATTAATGATAAATTCATATATATTATTATACTTTTTTACTTTTTTTCATGATTAGATCTAGTCTCCACTAAACGACGAGGCCGTACAAAAATGTGAGAGGTTTGGAATCAACACACACAAATCATGGTTGAATACAATGATGACCGATCTATAATTAAAACAATGGTACAGAATGTAAAAGCTTTATGGGAACACTTGTTAGACACAACAATATCATTCCGGTTCAACCAATAAGTTGGAGGGAAGTTGGAGAACAAATAAAGGACAATGATTGGGCATAAATCTGGGTAAGTAATGTTAATCACATTTTATATATATTTATTTATAATATTTTCTTAACAAATATTTTTTCCATTGTAGCTCCGATATAATTTTCCTGATGGACAAAATGCCAAGGCTGCAAGGTTAATGGATTTAGATGAAATGTGGAGAGCGTACAAGTATGACTTATATCTTGGTTGGAAAAAGAGAGTTGGTATAGAGCTTGAAGAAGTACCTGTGATTCATGATTTCCCAATATCACAATAAAAAGAGATGACCGACTATTGAAAGAGTCAAGAGTTTAAGGTATTTGTTAAATTTATATATATATTCATTTATTTATTTGAAAACAAGTTTTATCTATATTAATGAAATTATATAATTATTTGTTTATAGGAGAAATCTGACAGAAATAAAAAAATAAGAGTGGAATGAAACATGTTTATACTTGTGGACACACTTCACTCCCAGATCTTGAGCAAACATTGGTAATTTAATATTTAAAATATTTAGCTTCATTTAGTGTAATTTTTTTGACTTCCAATTTTGATTGATTTATTTGTTTTTTCCAGAAAAAAGAATTGAATATCGAGGGTGATTGTAAGTATATTTCAATTTCTTTTATTTTGACTGAATTTAATTCCTTATATTATTTTATCATTTTAATTTATGTTATATATCAATCAATAGAATGATTTGGAGACATTAGAAGAAAAATAACCTGACAATTTGGGCCCGAACGATCATCCACATCAGGTATTAGGAGATGATCATCATGGAAGAGTGTGTTGTCGACCTGGGAAGAAGATTATACCATCTCGATACTGGTCTACTAACAACGTTTCTTTGAGCACCGGTTCTGGTTTGGTCATAGTGGAACAAATGAATTCTGCAATCAAAGAAGCAACTCAAAAAGCAGAAAAGGTGATATTTGAAAATATGAATAAAGTTATGTCTGTCATTTCTTCTACACTTTCACTAAAATTAGTTGTAGCGATTGATGCATGTTTGATGTCGATGAGTTCTACTAATGTAGATTCTTCTACCAGAGCTGGATCCGGAGCTGGAGTTGGAGCCGGAGCTGGAGCCGGAGCTGGTCCCAGTGTTGGTGCCAGTACCGATGCTGATGTCGATGATGATATTAGTGGCGTGAGAGGTGCTGATGGTGTTTCTGTAGGAGGCGTGGATGAGGGTTATCCTAAATATGATGATACTGATATTGAGACTCACTATTTATGTGAATTGTATTTGTGGATTGTTAATATGTCTAATTTTATTATGCAATGAGGTTTGATTATTATAATACTGAATTTTATTGTGGTGTTTCTGACTGTTTCTACATATATTGAATTATGTTATTATGAGATATGTTTGTTTATTTAGTAGTTAAGTTTTATTATTATTATATTGAATTGTATCCTCCCCCGACGTGACCATCATACCTCCTCTATGACGCTGCTCTGAGGTGGCCCCTCTATCTCCTCAGGCACACCTCCGATGATATGTAGTCCAATTTTCCATTTTTTGCTTGAGGCGGCCACTCAATTAGTTTCACTGATCATATTGGAATTTTGATGAATTGTACTGGTATATAGGATAGCGATGCATGCTATGTAGAGAACCAACAAGAAAACATAGCTGATGCAATTTATTTTCTCCCACGATTTACAACCGGGATTGACGTGAATATAAAATTCAAGAGGTAATGATTATTTTATACCATTTTTTGCAAGACATTAGTAACCATTTGTTGTATTTTTAATCAAATTTACTTGGCATACACCATGATTGCAGAATTGATGATTTAAAGTTTACTCTTGAGTGTACAATATTCGATCTTCTAGAAATTGGTCTGTATCATGGTTGGATAGTTGATTCCCAGGTATGTACTTTTGAATCCTGTACCTTTATAATTTGTTTATAACAAATGATTCATTATATGCATACCTTCATCATATTTATTTAATGTTCAGTTTCTATATTCATATTTGGTTCACTGAGTGGTGGTTCTTAGATCACTTGAAATGTTCATGATCGATTTTGGCTATCCCATATAGGTAGTGGGAAGACTGATCTCACTGCTATGTTTAAAGGGACATGATTCCATTAAAATTGTATTGATGTCCTCTATGTTTTTGTTCATATAGGAGGAGGATACTGATGAACATAAACTACTTCCATCCTCTAAATATTATCTCCATGATACAGTTATGGGAGAAGTGTTTTGTGGCAATTGAGAGACAAATAATAATGAATTCCCAGGTTTATTATCCCAGATGAGGGGGGCTATTCCACTTTGGGAAGAACCATTTCAGCTTTAGTGCCTTTTGGTGAGCATTCAATGGAAGAGAATAGGAATGGAATAAAACTATATTGTCAAGGTATTCTACCCTATAATCCTCTATTATATGTGTAACTTCACTCCTTTCATTCATTGAATTATTCTGGTAACACATTCTAATTTTTTAAAAATGAGCAGGTCCCTGCAAAGATCACTTGGAAGAGTATGCATCAACTTATGAAGATGTGGGAGAGTGTTCATTTTATTTAAATTATCCTTAAATATCAGTCATGGACCATAAATAAGTGACGACGGCTGAGGTGTTAGTTCAATCATGTTGGTTTC
Source organism: Viscum album (assembly GCA_963277665.1). Lineage (NCBI taxonomy): Eukaryota > Viridiplantae > Streptophyta > Magnoliopsida > Santalales > Viscaceae > Viscum > Viscum album. Next base: position 132,930,923 of record OY728163.1, read on the forward strand.
TAGCTATAAAGGTCTTCGTGAACTTACCACTTGATCTGGCGGGGATGGATGCACTTCTAGAGGATACTGATATATATTTCTATTCGTCCAGCACGTTAGTCCTGACGTAATAGAGTTTTTGAGATGGTGAATAATTATTCAATACTAGAAACCTTATATATATATATATATATATTTATTATCTTCTAATATTTTAGTTTTAGAGATGGTGAATAATTCTGGGGTACTAGGTGCAGTCTGCTCATATACTACTAGGGAACTCTACATTGTAGTCATGGTCTGTGTCAGAGTTTATGTTGAGGTCTACTCATTAAGTACCTTTATAATCTAAAAATATGTTCTGGTTTGGGTATTATGGTTAAAAAAATAGTTCTCTTCACCTTTTTTGGTGGCATGTCCCTTCCCCTTGCTTTGGTAAGCCAACAAATACTCATGTTGGGTAGTCGGGCGGCTGATATCAATAGGAATTTGAATATAGTGTTAGCTTGTCGGGCCACTGATTTTAGTCAGAATAGGTATAGGGGCTAACAATTCAATGGAATATGAAGGCTACAAGGACAGTGAGGTCTTAGGGAGATAAAATGGGTGGACTAGTGGCTCGGTGAACAAAAACCCACAACCCTATAATATAATATGAAGTTGATCGATATGGAACTGGATAGAGGCATCCAAGTAGTGAAACCACACCTCCAAAGTGAGGTTGGGTGAATATGGTTAGTCTTGGGAAATAGATACCCCCTTTTTAGTCTCTTTTTGGGTGATCCTATATCCTGAAGTTCCTGGAGATAGATCTTCACTCTCAATAACAATGTACTCGGGTGCCCACTCATAATATTTCTTGATCAATATAAATGGGACCAACATAAGTAGAAGATAAAAATCAATCAAATATAATTGGAACAAGGATGATAGTAGGATTGAGGCCTCAAAGATGATGTGGTTATCTGCCATATGTGTAATAAAGTTTCCTACCACCGGTGTAACATCCTTCCTCTTACCTATTGGATCGGGAATGGGAAGAGGTGTTATTAACCTTAGGTGGAATCCCCATAACATCAAAGTCTATAAATATGTTCCAGGTAAATACTAGATCATCAGGGGATGATTTTCCTAGAGATGAGAATAACCTACTGAATATGAAACAAAGAAAACCAATTCTATATGATGCATTTAATGAAATACAATACAACCCAAAATAGATGTAATATCAAAGTAGTGGATGAAATAAAATAAAAGATACTACACAAACATGAAACTGAGTAGGTAATCCCCAAATAAATTACAAGATATACCACTATGAAGAAGAACAAGTTAGCTCACATTTATATTTATAGCATAATATAAGTAGAGGGAATTGGGGGGGGGGGTTGGTGCAGGCTAGAGAGGTTGGGGGCTGGTGTAGGGGGGAAGGGGGGGGGGGGGGGTTGGGGGACTGGTTTTGGGGGGAGGGGACTGGTTTGAGGGGGAGGCTAGTACAGGGGAAGGTGGGGGGGTTAGGGGGCTGGTACAGGGGTGTGTGTGGGGGGGGGGGGGGGGCTGGTGCAGGCTAGGGGGTTGGGGGGATGGTGCAGGCTAGGGGTGAAGCCCTTAGTATTCACCACATTAGACTCCCAAAGTGAAATATTTTCCAATAAAAGGTTCTTCTTGAGTGATCAATAATTTCCCAACTATTACATCAATCAAGGAATTTCTTCCAGGGATACCATTAATGGAGGTGAATGATCTAAATACTCAAGAGATTTATGAATAAAACAATTTTCATCACATGTAAAATGAAAATACTAAATTCAATTGGTTGTATAATCAATTACCCAATCAACTACATGGTCTAAATCCTAACCATCTAGAAAATTTTCCAACCCATGACCCATTTCAATCCCAACCATCTCAACATCGAATCCAATATTTTCCATATAAATTATTAGAATATTTTTTAAAAAAAATATTGAAAATGAATTATCAATTTTCATCATTTATATTAGATATATAAAAAATTTAAATGGTTATGGAACCCATTCCCACTTAGGTTTACCCTTCCTCAATATCTTAGAAGAATCTTGTTACACACAAACCTCTCATGAATAACTCAAAGTTGTGACTATTCCCAAGAGTGGGAAAACTATTTTAAAACCCAAACCATTGATTCCTAAACCATTAGACTCTTCAAAATCATAGGAAAAAACTGAATAACCAACATTATAAACTGAAAAATCAGAGCTGGATAATGAGTGAATTGGTTAGGGAATGTTGAAATTCAACCATAGAAACATGTGGAAATTGTTGATGGGTGTTAAAATCCGGAGAAAAGTGATTTTCTATATTCAAAAGAGAGAAATTTGACATCTTGGAAATATTTTCCTAAATATTATTGTATTATTTATGGGAGAGTGTCAAGAAAATATAGGAGATTCAAGAGTTTAGATAAAGACATAATAACCCTCAAAGATAAACACATGTAACCCATCCAATGAGTAATGAGATTGATCTTTCTTATCGACACTAAAATAATAGGTGGAAGATGGAATTGATGTGACTATTAGATAAATAACCTCATTCCCACTTATAAATAGATTGATCTCAAACAAAATTATAACATATCATAATGGTTTTTGATTAGTTAATTGTTTTATATGGTGATGGTGTTTAGACTACTGATCTCCTCATCATCGATGATGTTGGTAAAATGGAGATGTGCAGTTTTCATTTCTTTCCAGTAGTATCAAGTGTTCTGAATTCAGATATCCCAGTACTATTTTCTATCCCCATCTCTAAAAGAGGAAAATATATTGCTGGAGTTGCATAATTAAGGAGACATCCAGGGTCAGCCATTTTCATGTTGAACAAGAATAACAGGGACGTCATTAAAGAAGAGATTTGATCACAGTTGGCAAATTTGTTTTGTAAGCATTAGGTGGTGAATGCAGTTGTGGAAAGAATCCTCTTCAAGAGTTAGGTATGGCTGCAGTTTCAATCCAGAGTTATATGACTGGATTTATGTCAAAATTAATTTTCTTGATATATGTTAACCAAATTTAGGTTAAGATGTAATACAAATTAAAATAACAATAAAATACAGCTTAAAATTATTTACTTTAAAAGGAGACATTCCCCCATCAAAATCCATTGATGTAAATGAATTTGTATTTTCATTTCTCAAGTGTGATTTTCATGAAATCAGATTGTTTCCATATGAGTAGTAGATTATTATCCATGAACCTTTAAAATTTATCATGATTTTCTCTATTAATTTGGTTTACACATAATACTACCACAATTTTCATTCATTTATAATATGATGCAGGGGAGTGTGGGGTGATAAAGGAGTGATTAAGCATTCTCAATTACCATGGGTTGGTGAAAGTAGTGTATAGAAAATCATTTTTTTTCACTACCTAACCTAACACACTAAAGAGAGAGTGAATGGATTGAGATATTGGGTCATTCCGGGGTATTATTTAGGGGGGTGAATTTATTTTGCAATAGGTTATTATATAATTAATGAGAGAATTATATAAGGGCACCCTTTATTATATTCATCATTTTTCACTTTTATTTTATTTCTTCCATGCACTTGTGGTTCCATTCCTTCATTATTTCATTATTTTAAAATTAATATTGTTATATTAGTATAGGTGTGAGGAGAATTAATGATTATATCCTTCTATTCACTTGTGGTTCCCTATCTCTTCTCACCATAAAATGTAGTATTTTTAATTTTCAATTGTATTACATTTCCAGATTGGAGTTGCAAATTAGTGGAAATAATGTTTTGAGGTCTTAATCAGATCTACCTATTGAATTAGAAATAACTGGTGTTTTTCATGCTGCACTTTGATCATACTTTTGGAATCATGCTTTTGTTTAAGGACATTCTTATTAAAGACTATCTATTAATGCCTATATAATAGAATGATTTAAATTTCTGTTTCATATAATCATGCTCAGTTGAATCCACATTTGATTAACCTGGATAGAGGGATGAACAGTGCTTGTTTACTTGATTGTAAAGTTGGTCCGAGAGGAATATGAATAATTTTTGTTGATGAAGTGAAGCACTTCTAATTATGGAATAGAGGAAAAAGTGGATGTTGCAATATGATTTTCTGTATGGAGTTTTGCTGTGCTTTTTGGCTCATACGATGACTCCCTTTCCTCATTATATGAAATTTTATTATAAGTCATGTTTATATCCTCTTTCATTTTATTGTAATACATTTCAGGATTGGTATTATTCAAGTATTCATGATTCTATCTTCTATTTACAGAATAATACCTGTGTTGAACTGTTGTTTTGAAAATTTTAGAAGAAAAATTAAGGACACACCTATCCTTTAGTTATTGATTACATTATATAAATTGGTCACTTTATTAGTTATAGACCTTTTAGGGATGGGTAGTTTAATGATAAATTATTGATACACTAATAAAGAAATAAGGATAAAAAGAGATGAATATTATAACTCCTTTTAATTAGGGGGGCTGGTGCAGGCTAGGGGGTGCAGGGGGGTTAGGGGATAGTTGTGGGGGAGGGGACCAGTTTGGGGGGGGGGTAGTTTGGGGGGAGGCTAGTATAGGGGTGGGGGTGGTGCAGGGGGGGTTGGGGGGTGGTGAAGGCTAGGGGGGTTGGGGGGATGGTGCAGGCTAGGGGCTGGGGGTGGTGCGGGGGGGCTGGTTTTGGGGAGAGGCTAGTACAAGGGAAGGGGTGGGGGTGGTGCATGGGGGGTTAGGGGGCTGGTGCATGGGTGGGGGGTTGGGGGCTGGTGTAGGCTAGGGGGTGGGGGCTGGTGCAGGCTAGGGGATGGGGGTGGTTTTGGGGGGGAGGGGACTAGTTTGGGGGGAGGCTAGTATAGGGGAAGGGGGGGGGGGTGGTGTGGGGGGGGGGGGTTAGGGGGCTGGTGTAGGGGTGGGGGGGGGGGGGCTGGTGCTGGATAGGGGGGCTGGTGCTGGCTTGGGGGGTGGGGGCGGTGTAGGGGGGATGGGGGGGGGGGTTAGGGGATGGTTGTGGGGGAGGGGACTGGTTTAGGGGGGAGGCTAGTACATGGGGAGGTTTGGGGGGGATGTAGGGGGTTAGGGGGGATGGTGCAAGGGTTAGGGGAAGGGTCGTGCCTGGAAGAGGCTGCACGACTACAGGAGGGGGGTGAGGAGGAAGTGGTCACTGGGCTGGGTTGTGGCCTGGGAGGCTGAAATAATCCAATATGTGCATGATTACAAGAAAAAATAGCAGTAACCTGCATTGATGTAGCTATATTCATCTACTCTTGCTCCCCATTTTTCATCTCGAACTAAGTGTCAAAGAAAAAGATAGATCTTGGTGACTAGTCAGTTCAGTGGTATCATGTGCTAGTTCAAACACCCCTTTCCACTCCTTTCACTGCATCTGTATAGACTCTAAATTCCCCATAGCGCCCACAGTTTAAGTTTCCTCAGTAGTTTTAAGTTCTTTTGTTTGAGTATTCATAGCCTCTAATTATTCCACCACCACACCTCCAAATCTCTTAATTGACACTACTTTGAAGTGAATCTAGGTAGGTCCATTCTTTTTCAGTTCAAAAAAGAAATAACAAACCCTAGGCATTCCATGCATAATTAATTCTTCCATAAATAACTTCATCATTTCCTGTGTTTTTTGGATTGAGAAATTTTCCCCTGTTCTTCCAATCAAGTGTAACCACACACCAGACACCATTTTTGAATGGATTGTTTTTGTGTTGATTTCATCTATTGTGTGAGTAGATAACTACTCCAACTATTACGACCATTATGAAACTATTCATTCTCCTCCAACACTATATGGATGAGAGCCTAAATATACTAGGGGGAGGGGGGGGGGGGTGCAGTGGGGGTGTCTAGAAGGGTTGGTGCAAGGGGGTCCAGTAGGGGTGGTGCAAGGAGGGGAGAGGGCAGAGCGTGTTGGGGGAAGAGGGCAGGGGTGTGTGAATGGATACATTGGCTAGGAGGGGGTGTCTAGGGGGGAGTGGAGGGGGGGGGGATACTACAAGGGGGTGGGGGTGTCCAGGGGGTAGGGTGGGGGGGTGTTTTCCATGAAGGGGGAGGGGGTGTCCAGTTTCCAGGGGGAGGGGTGTCCAGGGAGGGAGGGGTCTGCAAGAGGGAGGGGGGGGTGTCCAGGAGGGGGGTGTTTAGGGGGTAAGGGGGCTGCGGGGGGGGGGGGGGGGGGCTATTGCAAGGGGAGTGGGGGGGGGGGGTCCAGGAGGGGGGTGCTGTAGGGGGGTGGGATACCACATTAGATGATCTCTTCATTCCATTTAGAACAATTTCTTAACTAAACATATTGATTGTTGTACAATTATGTTTGACTGAAATCATATATCTCTTCATTCAACATCAATCAGTTCATCTCAATTTTTTGGAATCATAGTTCTATTGAGCTCCACTATAACTTTAATATCATTATGACTTAAACTTTGTACAACCACTCATTAATCTCCCATGTTAGCATAAGATGATTTAACTATCATTAAATGAGGGGGTGAAAAGGGGGGAGGGGGGCTGTCCAATGGGGGATTTGTAGGGGGGAGGGGGCTGCAGGGGGCACTGTAGGGGGGGCTGTGCAGGGGAGAGGGTGGGGGTTGTCGAGGAGGCTTTTTAGGGGGGGAGGGGGTTTGTCTAGGGGGCTTTGTAGGGGTGCTTTGCGGGGGGGGGGGGGGGGGGGGGTGTCCAGGGGGGCTTTGCAGGGGGAGGGGGGCTATCCAGGGGAGGGGGTAGGGGGATTTTCAAGGGGGGGGGGGTAGGGGACCTTGAGGGGGGGGGGGGGGCTGTCTAGGGGGGTTTGCAGGGGGATGGGGGGGGGGGGGGGCTGTTCAGGGGGGATTTGCAGGGGGTTGTCTGGGGGGGGGGGGGGCTGTAGGGGGGGATGTGTAGGGGAGCAGGTCTAGGTTTGTCCAGGGGGATTTTCAGGGGGTTGTCCATGAAGGGATTTGCAGGGGGGCTGTCTAGGGGAGGGGTCAGGGGGGCTTTGTAGGGGGGGGGGTGTCCAGGGGGTCTTTGAATTGGGGGGGCTATCCAGAGGGGCTTTGCAGGGGGGTGTCCAGGTGGGGCTTTGTAGGGGGAGGGGGGGCTATCCAGGGGGGGCTTTGCAGGGGGGAGGGGGGGTTGTCCAGGGGGCTTTGCAGGGGGGAGGGGGCTGCAGGGGGGTGGGCCACTACAGGGGGGATATGCAGGGGAGAGGGTGGGGGCTAGGGGCTGTCCAGGGGGTGGGATACTACAAGGGGGTGAGGGGGGTATTTTTTATGGATATACAGACCCTATAGACATGGTTTTTAAACCGCAGCTATAGGTCTATTGCCACAGTTTTTAACCGTGGCTATAAGTCTAATTCCACGATTAGAAACCGTGGTAAAAAAGTTTGTTCGTCCTCTTGTATAGCCACAATTTTAAACCGTGGCTATAGTGATATTACCATGGTTTAGAACCATGGCTGTATACCTATAGCCACGATTCCAAATTGTGGCTATAGGTCTGGGCCTATAGCTATGCCAAACTTAGCCATGATTCCTTAAACCGTGGCTATTACCTATATCCATGGTTTTAAACCATGGCTATAGCCCGAATTTCTAGTAGTGAATGCTTGATAATATCTATGATGTATGCAATTGTAGCGGTCACAAGGTTGGTACATGCTCATCTCAACATGTATCCAAAGCTGCTAAGAAAATAAGACCACAAAATATAGCTTGGAATGAAGAAGAAGCTTTGGGAACAAATTCGAAGAATTTTGTGAACAAAAATCCTCTAAAAAGGTATCAAATAATAATGGAGAGAAGACCTTGGTTTTTAAGTCTGAGAAGTTGAAGGGTAGTTCATTCAAAAGAACTAATAATATGGATGAAACTTAGAATAATTCATATGGAAGATCTAAATTTGCTTCCATAGTTCCTAATGACATGTAAGTTATCTAGACAAAATATTTGGAAATAATAAGGAACCTTGAAGATACACAAGTTATGGCTAGTGAAAAGGGAAGAGAAAAGATTCCACATGATGAAGGTAAAGTGTATGAGAGTTTGTTTCCAAAAGGAAACTCATGTGTTAAAGATGTTATGTGTGAGATATGTAATAAATATGCTCACATTGCAAAAGGTTGTTTAAACTTAATACCGAAATAAATAGCATTCCTTAAGGGGAGTAAGAATTTTTCATCCATGAAGGTTTTATATAAGAAAAATTCTCCACACAAAGTAGGAGAGTATGTGAAGAGATCCATGCTACCTCAACATAAATCAGAATAGATGTTCACTTGTGCAAGCATAAAGACTATAGAAAATAGAGCAACTTGGCTGAGAAAACATCTCAACCTTATTCTGCATATTGATGAACCAAGGATGAGCTGCCTTATTCCCTTAATATTTGATTATTATATTTATGATTATAATGCAGGGAATTTAAAGGTGAAGCATGTTCTCAGGGGGATAACCTGAGAAGAAGTGAGGACTTTCATTCCTCTTTTGATAGCTGAACTGAAGAAGTCACCATCTTTGAATGATTACTTAAATTGGTATTCAAATACAAACATGATGGAGGATCATTTTTGATGAAGCTAAAGATGTTCTATTCTATAAAACTAGGATAAATAAGTCACAATATGAAGAACCATTCTGGTGTTTTATCCATACTAAAATTTATTGAAATCCATTCTTAATGAGATTCATCATTATGAAGATGTTGAGAAGTATTTCTCTTGAGTAGGAGACAAATGATGAATTATGAAGAAGATGCCAAAATAATTATTTAAATTGTTATATAACCTAATTATTCTATAAATTACCTGAAGACCATGTCATTGGAAATTGAGTTTCAGGTATCATGATCAGTGGTCAAGGGACATACTTAGATACTGAAATAGTGGAAGGCTTGCAAAATATTCTGGGATGACATAAAGAATATGATTCAAAATAAGAATCAAAATAAGAAACGATGACTGAATAAACTTCATTTGAACCTCAAAGGAGAAACATAATATAATAAATTGATCAAACCAATATCATTGGGTATTGAACCGCGCCAACAAAAACACAAGATAATGGAAATGTGATCAGAAACAAGGCATGTCTAGTGTGTAAAGGCTATGCACATATTTAAGGAATTGATATCAAAGAAACGCTATCTTTATGGAGAGACTGGAGTCAATCGGGCTTTTTCTTGTTATGAAAATCCAAAGAGGATACAAATTTTATTAGATGGATGTCAAAACAAAATTCTTAAATGGTGTTCTTGAATAATAAGTCTACATTGAACAACCAGTGGGTTTTCTAATTGGTAATGATGAAATGAAGGTTTGCATATTTAAAAAAGGATCTATATGATTTGAAGCAGGCACCATGATCATGGTATTCTCATCTGGATTCTTATATGAAGAAGCTCAAATTCAAAAGAGGAGGAGTGAATCACAATCTTTATGTGAAGAATTCTAAAAAATATCAGTTCATAGTACTGGTGTACATAGATGATATTATATTTGGTGGAAGCAAGTAGGGATTAGTGGATGAATTTTCCAATCACATGAAATTGGAATTTGAAATATTTATGATTGGTAAAATCATATACTCCTTGGGTATGGAAGTGATTCAAAGGAAAGACCACACTTTTATTTCTTAGGAAATTTATGTGAGAAAACTACTAAAGAAATTCAATACGTATGAATCCAAACTAATGTCAGCTTTGATTGCAGTTGGAATAAAACTTGGAAATCATGAGGATGAGACTTATGTGGATCCCCCCATGTACAAGAGAATCATTGGAAGCTTATTATACTTGACTACAACATGGCCAGACATCATATTTTCAACATTTTTAGTGGACTTATTTCAAATCAATTCAAAGAAAAAACATATGGCAATAGTTAAACAAATCATGAGGTATATTCATGGTACACTGAATCTTGGTTTATCCTTTGTTGTTGGAAGATACAGTGAGTTGTCGGATTTTTCTAATGTTTTCTGGGCTGGATATGTGGTTGATAGAAATTAAAAAAGTGGTGGAGTGTTCTTTATTGGTAGGAAATGTGTGGGCTGGTTGAGTAAGAAATAGAAAAGTACTTCTCTTAGTACTGCAGAAGCAGAGTATATCTCTGCTAAAAAATCTTGTATTCAGTTATTATGAATGAAGCAACAACTAACTGATATTGGTGATGAGGTGAAACAACCAATGGTGATTCACTGTGATAACAATAGTGTGATCAATATTACGAAGAATCCTATTCAATATTATCATATGAAACATATTGAAATCAAACATCACTTCATCAAGGAAAAAGTTGAACAAGGCATGATTAGAATGGATCATGTTGGAACTAATGAGCAAGTGTATGACATTATGACCAAGCCATTGAAAAAAAATTATGTTCAAGAAACATCGGTTGAACCTTGGTGTTCAACCACCTCCCATTGTATGAGTAGGTTACGAGTACTCCCCTCTCCCCAATTGTTTTAAATATTTTAATCTGTTTGTGGTAGTGATGCAGGTTTATGGGGGAGATATGATCTTGGAGGAGTGTTTTTTGAGCTCCACATGTTCAATAATAGGTTCTTTGGGTTTATTTCCAATGGGTGAGAATGGATAAATTCAAGTCTATGAGGATTCAGGAGAAATGAGAAGTTGTAGGAGAATTGAGAGAAGCTACAGGAGAATTGAAAAAATGGGGAGAATGAAAAATTTAGTTTGTTGGTTTTAGGTTTTTGACAAACCATACAATTATTCTATGACATGATGATAATCAAGTGTTATGAGGACATAGTTTAAGTCATGAAATGATTCTATGACATGATCAATGCTTAGATTGGGCATCTTTAAGCATTCCAAGACACGAGATACCAATTCATGCTTCTCCACTTGTTTTCTACACAGAGATTTTCTCACGTAGACTTAGAGTGTTAGATGATTTGTTTCTTGCATATTAGGTTTTGGTTATGACAAGTGCTTTAATGAATTTATCTATAGATTTACAACAAATCCAAAGGTGGATATTTTTGGAACCAAGACTGTTTTTTACTGGAAATAGAGTATGGTTTGTGTTTGTTGTCAATCCTCACATGGAAGATCAGGGAGTTTGCAAGGAAAGGGATCTTACAGTTCAAGATAACAACGACATTGAAGGTGGAGTCATTTTACAGTGTTTTTAAAATTTTGAGGTAAAAAATATGGAGGATGGTTTGCATCACAAAAATTTAATTTCCTTGAAGGTCTTATGGAAATATGGAAAAGTCATGAGTTTCACGAAGATGGGATCCACGAATGGTGTTTCATGAAGGATCAAAGAAAGTTAACAGTGATCTATGTGATAATGATGAGCATCATGAATGATGAAGAAGCATCGTGAATTGTGACAATGATCTTCGTGATTACAAGAATTAGAGCATTATAATGTGCGATGGTTTGACGAAAATCTTCATGACAATGTCAAATCACAATGGAGCATCGCGAATGGAGGAGCTACATGAAGGTGGTTTTGAAAGATCTGGAAAATCCTCTAAGAGGTGGTGGAGCATCAAGAATGTACGAGCCTATAAATATAAGGCTACCCCTCTTCATTTCACATGAATTTTTCTAAGGAAAATATGAAATCTATTTGATTTCGCAAATCCAGGGGAGCTCCATGAAACTGACATTCCATGCGAGTTTGAGCACCATGAAAAGAATTATTGAGTCTTAAATGATGCTAATGCTTTTGATTAATGAGTGCTTTATGATGATAGGTTATTCTATATTGACTCAGTGAGATTTGCAAAGGTAGTTTGTTCTGTGAAGTAAGTTAGCTTCGCGGAGGTAGTGAGCTTCACAAAGGTAGTGATCTTTGAGAAAGTTAGTATTAAACATCAGGTTTATATGAATAGTGCTTTCAAAGTGTATCAAATTAGGTCTACAATGAAAGAAGAGTCTCATGCTAAGATAGATATAAAGAATTTAATTCCAATCCATTGAAGTGACCTTCAAGTTGATAAACTGAGTTATACTTCTCTCAAAATAGCGATCTTTGAAGAGTGGATGAAAGTGTTTTGAGGTACTCAATGAGTTATCCCTAAAATCTTGTAAAGGTAGTATGTTTGGCATAGAGTGACTGTGTATGAACTCTTGTTTTCCACAACTAGTTAAGATTAGTGTATTTTGGTACGAATGAAACACTGTCGGCGTATGCCCCTTGGATTATCCCTTAGTGGTGAACCAAGTAAAAATGTTATGTTTCCTTTATGGATGTGAATGTTTGATTGTTAATTGAATTCATCATATAGGTTTAACAAGTTCCTAGCAACATGGTAAGAAGATCTATCACATTAAAAGAAAAAGTTGACACCCTGATTCACCCATCTCCTCTCAGGGTGTTTCGGGGTCCTACAACGACTTTATACTTCTACCCTCACCATGAATATTGCCAACATTACTTTACCTATGATTTGACATAACATTTATATACCAAAATTATGCAACACCTTAGGCCAAACCTCATGTTGGCTTCTTTAATTATTTTTTAATTACTATTTTTTCACTAGTTTAGAGTATTATTTTAAGGGAGGGTTATTATTTTATCTATTTTAGAGTTTTGTCCTGTGAATGGGTATGCCATCATATGTAATTAGTTTTTCCATTATAATAAAATTTCAGAGTGTTATCCCCATGTGTGGGTGTTCTACCCATATTAATCTTAAGTTCCTCATGTAAGGACTCATCCCTATTTCTACGCTACATCAATTGATATTAGAGAAATGTTGTTCCTCATTTGTCACCATCCAATAACGAACCTATCAGTGCAATATTCCTTCATCCCATTTGTGATTCCAAACTTTCTAGAATCCAATGATTCAACCACCCTTCTTTATGGTGCCTCTTTTAGTCCATGAATCCCTCTATCAGTGCAATATTACTTCATCCCATTTTCACCAATCCATGAATCCCTCTATGATTTGTGATTTCTATCATGATCCACAGCTCTAAGGACCTAGGCATTTGCCTAGGAACCATGTTATAACAACCCATTATTTTCATACATGAATATTACAACTTTTTTTTGCAGAAAATACATAAACACACACCTAAAGACCATATTAGTTTAGTGCCTTTGGAATCTTGGAAACATAAATAACTGGTTCATAATACATCTACTTCTTCTCCCGCCCATTTATTCCTAACTCGAACCCTTTTTGACATATCAAACTTAATTACTTTCTTTGTTTCCTGGGGAAAAGAAACATAATAAAAGAGTGAACTCAGACGCTTAGTAAGAGAATACAAGGGAGATATTTAAGCATAACATGTACATAAGGTCATGAGAATATAAACATAATATTTGAAGATCATATCCTGTATATTAAAGATTGTATACATGAGTCATGGCATAAAGATAGACTGTTCATAATATTGGAGTTGGTTCCCTAGAACTAACTTTTACTTTATGATAACCTGTATTCATAGTTTTGAATATTAATAAATTACATATCACATCATGATTGTTCTTCTATGTAACATAATATGTAATAATGTTCTAAAAGTATTTGTCTCACTAAAAGGTCATAATAGTTCCCCGTTATGATGGGAACTTGGAAATTCTACAACACTATTCTTAAATATAAGTTCTATAGCTGGATGATATCATTTAAGGGACACAAATGATACAGACTATCAGGGGTGGATACTTACAGAACTTTGAGGTACCTTCTCATGGTATACACCCCTTGGTAATATCTAGTGTGGGATATTATGAGAGCGAGACCCGCCAGTAAGAAATCCACATTTATATGTGTCATTGGATGTTCATATCTACGAACATATTGTTCCTTAGACTTTAAGATTATTATTAATGAGTATTATGAGTCATGTAATTTGATGTATTGATGAAAAATGTGATGACATATGTTCACGATGAGGTAGGATATGTTGGGTACGTCACAAGTAATGTTGCATTAATGAATAAAGTGAGAAAGGATTTGTCTCTTTTGTTCTTTAACAGAAGTTGATATCTTAGGCCTTTTGATGGAAATGATATAGCCTAAATAAATCCATGGCCATGGTGTTCTATAGGCAAGTTCAATTTTTGAGAATTCAAAGAAAGATACATCAAGCACATAGATTGATGACACCAGCATGCAACCTACTTTCTTAGAGATATCGTGATAAAGGGATTATATTACACAGTAAGTGTCTGTATGAGGTTTTATGTCATTTCAACATTAACTTGTTTCTCTATGGGTGCCTTGTTGTGTTGTTAGACACCAACCTTGGACTTTATGTTGTTTTTCTTAATGCCATTGGGAAAGAGGCCTATAGGGCCACACACTAAGTGTATCTAGAATCCGAGTTAAATAATATATTATTATTTATTATTTAACAAGTTGAATAAATATTATTTCCGTACATGGTTTAATAATTATTCATGTATGCTTGATCACATATATTCTATCACTAGTTATTCGAGAAAATATAATGTGAGTGGAATATTTAATAAATATTTATTTTATATTCAGTGAATATAATATTTATTTATTTATTGGTGAATAATATTGTGATATTTATTTAATAAATAAATATTCATTATTCAAGGCCTAATAAATATTGTGGAGGAATGACAGACCGATTTTAAATAGCCTGATGATAAATAATAAATAATAAATATTATTTGATTAAATAATATTTAATTTAATTTTCAAGTTAATCAAATGTCGAGAAATAATAATAATAATATTATTATTATTTGACATGGGGTTCCATAGGGATTAAATAAATAATAAAGGGTACCCATTCAATTATTTTATTTTAACCTGTAGTTGGGGTTTGAGTTAGTGGTAAGCACCCCGTAATACTACATAAAAAATGGGGGTTCAAAACCCATTGGGTGCATGCATTATAGTGGTATTGTAGCAGCAGAGATATTGTAGCAACAACGGTACTGTAGCGGCGATAGGGGAACTATAGCAGCGGTGGGTACTATGCTGGTACTATAGCAGTGGGGTTACTATAGAAGTACTATTCCCAGAATGGGCCTTGGGCCAAAAATTTGGGCCTATGGGCTATGTAATGGGATAAATGATCACTGGGCCTTCAGGCTATGTAATGGGTCTCCCTCTACCCAGTTAAAGAGGTCTTTGCTTTGCTTTAATAATAAAATGAGGCTTCAGCCCCAACCTTTAAAAAAAATTCTTTTATTTTAACCCTAGTAGTATATAAACCCAATTATATTATTTTCTCTATGAGCCAATTCATTTGTTTTGGTTATGCACAACAAATTTGGAGAATCCTCTCAAACCCTAGAGAGCTCCTTTTTCTAAGAATGCTCCTAAGAATGGAGAGCGATCTTCCTCCACCTCTAACTCTCAAGAAAAAAGAGATCAAGGAGAATGCTTTGAGAGTGGTTCTCATAACGATCAAAGGCGAATGACGCAAGAGATCAAATTTGTCATGATAGCACTTATAGATTCATACTGTGATGTTCATAGATTTGTGGAACATGTATGGATCACTGCTAGAGGGAACCCACTCTTGATTCCTACAACGTAATGATGGTGCGACTCAAATCTGTTGTCAGATCCATCAATGGAGAAAGAATTCCAACAAGGTAATTCTTTGATTAATTAAATTAATTATAAATAATATTTTACGATCCTCCCTCTGGTTTTGGAATTTTTCCATTATATATTTTCCTTGATTTAGTTCTGTTGATCATGACATTTATCTTTGGGTAGATCTTAGATTGATCATCGATCATGAAAAAAAGAAAATTTAGGCATGACCCACCACATGCTTCCATTGCACCCATAACCTTTAAGTGGTATCAGAGGGGCCACATAATTATTTATAATTACTTAAAGATCATTGATTGATTTATGTATTTTTCATTTAGTTTTTAGTTCATGTTTAGTCATTCTTTTAATCTAAATTGTGAGATCTACTTCCTCCTCCTTAATTTCTTGTAGATCTAAACGAAATGATCAATTTTATGAATAAAATAAAATCAAAGAACTCATCCAAAGGTGTCGAGTATTATGGTCGGGTAACACATGAGTACACACCGTGTAACCAGAGTTACACGTCATGTACTTGTGTTCAATGCATCAGGAATTAATTCAAAAATTAATTCAAACCACGTGCATTGATGACACACGGTGCACTTATTTCTTACACCACATGTTGACCAGGCCAACCTGGTGCATAGTCAGCCAGAGTACATGTTGTGTAGCCCACATACACGGTGTGTAGTCTCTTTGAGTCATAGATGGGCTGTGTATTTACATACATAGCATGCCTGATTAGTGATCATGAAACTCAGAGACCACACATCGTGTAGTCACGTATACACACTGTGTACTCCAATTTTTTGAGGCACGATTTACATACTGAGTCCCTAGGAATGTGCCCAAGATAGACGGTGAGAGATGTACATACCGTGTAGCTTGCCTGTACATTCTATGTACTTATACCAAATTACACAGATTTAAAATTTATTTATTATACTATGTAAATCTTATCAACATGTGCTTGTATGTGGTCATTAAGTTGATAAGACACACCATGTGATAGGTTTTAATATATATATATATATAAATGTTTAATTAATATCTGCAAAATGTTCACATATGTTTATCATGTATGAGTCGTATTATAGTTGTTACTCTACAGGAATTAAATCATAACACGTGACTGAAAAATCATGTAATTCATGTAATCATTAAGTTGATAGTACACATCATGAAAGTACGTGATAAGTCATGTATGACATATGTCACAAGAGTAAATAGTATACAAGTATAATTTAGAGATTTTATACTTTTATGCATAAATTTCCAATTATTATCTTTATTACATACTTGTTAAAGGATTTTAGGATTGGGGAGTCTAATCAACAAATCAAGGAACTATGAGTTAATGCATTTGACATTTGGAATGCCTACCTAAAACCATTCAAGTTTCTTGAACAAACAAATTTGGGGTAATGAGAAGGAAAATATTGATCCTTGCCACTTGAATGTCCAAGAAAGAGGATATTCCAAATCCAATGGTGAGGGCTATTGGGTTTTGATAAAATAGTAGGAGATTAATAAATATAATATTTATTTATTTGTCTAAATTTTATCAGATAAAGTATTAAATCTCTTCTCATCTTACTTGTAGAAACAAAAATAAAAATGACATGAAACATATCACTATAATCCATACATGAGAAGGATAACCTTCTCACCGGTACAAAATTCCAAGAATGGAAAAGGCACTTACGCATTATCCTTCTCTATGAAAGGAAATTGTATGCACTGGAAGAACCTTTTACTAAAGTTCCTGGAAATGAGGCTAGTGATAAAGAGTTGTCTCAATATTAGAAACAATTAGAAAATGGTACAAATGTTCAAGTTTTAATGCTATAATCCATGAACAATGAGTCTTTGAAGCAACACGAGGACATGGGTGCATATAGCATGATGCCTCACCTTCGGGATCTCTATCTAGAGAAGGTGAGACAAGAGAGATACAAGATCTCTAATGCTTTGTTCACAACTAAGCTTGGAGAGTCTTCACCAGTTGGTCCTCATGTAGTTAAGCTTATTGGATACATTGAATTCTTAAACATCTTAGGGATTAAATTTCTGAATGAGTTGCACATAGATGTCATACTTTCATCACTGCCCAAGTACTTCTCTAGTTTTATTGTTAATTATAATATGAGTAATAATGAGAAGAGTATTTCAAAACATCTTATTTTTATTTGAAAAGTAGATAAGAATATGGGGTGTCATAAACTCGCAATCCTTATGGTGAATAAGAAAATGAAGAACAAGGAAAAGGGGCCCAAGAATCATAAAAAGTCTAAATATTATGAGCACCATCCTTCCAAGAAGAAGAAGATCCAAAGGCAGGGAAAGGAAAAGGAGATAGTATGTTTTTCACGTGGAAATCCAAGACACTAGAAAAGAAACTGTACCTTGAAGAAAGGGGAAAGTAAATATGAGTTGTTATCAATTGTAATCTTTCAATATCTACACATTAAGTATTATATAATTCTTTTGGTGATCACATTTGTATGAAAATATAGGAACCATGTAGATGCTGAAAGATTTCTAGAGGATAGGTGGATCTGTGAGCTGCCAATGGTGATAGGTTGGATGCTCTAGCCATTGGTGACTACCACCTTTCATTTCCAACGAGAATGATCTTGGTTTTAAAATATTTTTATTATGTACCAATGGTTACTAAGAACATAATTTCTATATCATTCCTAGATGTATATGGGTTTATTTTCAAGTTTGAAAATAAAAGTTATTTCATTTATAAGGACAACATATGTTATCATATAGAATATTTAAATAATAATATTTATGTATTAAATTAATAATACCAAATATTGGAAATTGATAACGAATCATGTTCACATGACTCATATAACACCCAGTTATGACATCACCATCTTGGTCATGTAAACAAGAAGAATTTGAAAAATCTATGTCAAGATGGTTATTTTGACACATCTGAGCCAAAACCACTTGAAATATGTCATGCTTGTTTACAAGGAATAATGACTAAAACACTATTTGGTGGATAGGGTGAAAGGTCCATAAAGCTTTTAGGATTGGTATACACAGATGTGTGTGGACCATTTCCAGTAGAATCTAGAGGTGGTTATTCTTACTTCATAACTTTTACTAATGACTTGTGTAGATATGGATATATCTACTTGATGAGGTATAAGTTTGAGTACTTTGAGAAATTCAAGTAATTAAAGAATAAATTATAGAGTCAACTTGGTGAGAAGATAAAGAATCTTTGATCAGATCGAGGTGGTGAATATCTTAACCAAGAGTTCATCAATTTTTTACAAGAGTTTGAGATTCTATCTCAACTCACTCTACCTTATACCCCACAATTAAATAGTGTTAGTGAAATGAGGAATTGTACCTTGTTAGATATGGTAAGGTTGATGATGAGTCCTATAGAACTTCTATTATCCTTTGGGGGATATGCATTACAAACTATGACATACACATTAAACTGAATACCAACTAAAGTGGTAAACAAAATTCCCTTCGATTCATGTAGTGGAAAGAAACCTGTTTTGTCACACACATGTGTATGGGGTTGTGAGACATTTTTTAAAGAATTCTTAGGAAAAAAAATACCACCCCAGGGTAGAAATTGTATCTTTATAGGGTATCTTAAGGAAACAAATGGATACAACCTATACAACCCCTCAGACAAGAAAGTGATTGTCACTAGACAAGCCATCTTTCTTGAGAGGGAGCACATCCTCAAAAGGATAGTGGGAGAAAGATTGAATTTGATGAAGTTGATTCTCAAGATACACAAGAGTTGGTACAAGAACAAGTTTCATAGGTCCCTATGGAAGAATTAGTTTCCTAAAACACAAGTACTATATAGGAGCAAAAGAGAGGTAAGAGAACCAAAGAGATATGATTTTCTAGTCACCCAAGATATTGACTCATTATTGGTTAACAATGATGAACCTCTCTCCTATAAAGTGGAGATAAAGATCTCAGAAGTAGCAAGATGAAAAGAAGCCATGAATTTTGAAATAAATTCCATGTATCAGAACCAATTTTGGGTTCTGGTCGATGCACCGATTAATGTAAGGCATATTGGGTGCAAATGGGTATTTAAGAGAAAACTGGAAATTGAAGGTAAAGTAAATACCTATAAAGAAATGTTAGTGAATAAAGGGTTTAAAAAACATCAAGGAATTGACTATGATGAAAACTTTTCAATAGTTTCCATGTTTAAATCCATTATAATTATATTTGATATAGAAGCTTACCATGACTATGAGATTTGGTAGATGGATGTCAAAACTGAATTCCTTAATGAGAACCTTCAGGAAGATGTCTATATGACATAACTAGAAGGTTTTTTGACTCCTAGTGATGTTAAAAGGATTTACGAGTTTTAAATATATATTTATGGATTGAAGAAAGCATCCAAGTCATGGAATATTCAATTAGATGAAGATATAAAAGAATTTGGCTTCATTAAGAATGAATTAGAGCCATATGTTTAGAAGAGGTTTAGTGGAAATGTAGTAATTATCCTAGTAGTATATATTGATGACATATTACTTATTAGAAATGAAATACTAGTATTGCAGTCTGTTAAGGAATGGTTAAAAAAAAGTTTCTCCATGAAGGACTTAGGTGAAGCGACCTATATTCTAGGGATCAAGATCATTCATGATAGATCCAAGAGGTTTCCAGGAATAAGTCAAAGTACATATATTGACCAGATACTAAAGAGAGTCAGTATGGAACAATACAAGAGGAGATTTGTTCTAGTGTCACATGGTTTACATTTTTATAATAAAATGTGTCCTCAAACAAAACAAGAGAAAGAGAGAATCAGTAAGATCCCATACACTTCAGTGATAGGATCAATCACGTATGCCATGTTATGTATTAGGCTTTATGTTTTTTATGCATTGATCATGGTAGTTAGATATCAAGTTGATCCAGGAGAACAACATTGGTCAACTGTTAAGGAAATCCTTAAGTATATGAGAATAACTAAGGATATGTTACTGGTATATGGAGGAGACGAGGAGCTGGTCATCAGGGGTTATACCAATGCTAGTTTCTAGACATATCAGAATGATCTAAAGCTGCAGTTAGGATATGTTTTCTATCTCAATAGAGGAGTTGTGAGCTGGAAGAGTCGAAAACAGCTAGTTATCTCTAATTCTACAATGGAGTCCGAGTATATAGCGGCTTCTGATGCAGCCAAGAAATCCATTTGGATTCAGAAATTTTTCCAATATCTTGATGTGGTACCTAATAGTAAATACCCTATCACATTGTATTGTGATAATATTATAGTGTTGGATCTTGCAAAAGATACAAGGTTACACTAATGGAAAAATCATATACTATGAAAGTATCACCTTTTGAGGGATTTTCATCAAAGTGGTGAATTTGTAGTAAGCAAAGTACCCATGAAAGAGAACATGGAGAACCCCTTGACTAAAGTCCTATCTCAGAAAAAGCAAGAGTTTTATGTGAGAGCTAGAAGACTGAAGGTTGTTAACAATTGAATCTAGTGAAAGTGGGAGTCTTCTGGAGTTGGTTCCCTAGAACCAAATTATGTGTACTTTATAATAACCTCTATTAATAGTTTTGAATATTAATAAAATACTTATCACATAATGTTTTTTCTTCTGTGTAACATAGTATGTGATAATTTCTTAAGAGTACCTATATCACTAAAAGGTTATAGTAGTTCCCCGCTATGATGGGAACCCATAAGTGTTACGACACTATTCTTAAATATATGTTATATATCCGTATGATATCATTTGAGGTACACAGATGATACAGGCTATCAGGGATGGAGACTCATAGGACTTTAAGACAACTTCTCAAGGTGTACACCCTTGGTAATATCCAATGTAGGATATTATGAGAATGATACTTGCCAGTAGGAAATTACCCTTTTGAAAAATACATCTTTTTATTCATAAAATTGGATTAATTCTTATCTTATGCCTATCAAATATATTTAATGAGTATAATTTTTTTGATTGAATATGTAATATATAAATTTTATTACAGGCATTCACCAATAAGGGTTTTTTTAATTTATTGAGATAAAATGGTGTTTGTACATAGAAAAATAGTTTTCTTATAAAATTAATTTCTTTATTTTCAAATAGTTATTACTTTCATTTATAGATAATTTATGACCAAAGGATTCATTTTATATACATGTTTAAATAATATTTTTATAATTTAGTTAATATTATTTGTAATCGCAATTAAAATAGCTAGGTGGTAACTATATTAATATTTTAATAACAATATTAATAATATATTGTAGTTCGGTAAAACTTGGTCTTGCATATAATTAAAGCTATCAAAAGAACTCATACTTGTATGTAACATAATCCAAACATTGTATTGCATGTACCAAAAGATAATATAAGAGTTGATTGTAGTAAAACCTTAACTTGATGTTGCATACAAAGAAAGAATAACTTGGTGCTTTCATATAACACAAGCAATATTTAGTGTTGGGTGAAATGAAAAATATCAAAATGATTAAATTAATTCGGAAAAAAATATTTTTCAAAATCTCAATGTGTTAGATTCTACCCACCTTAAAATTAATTTCACCCTCAAAATTCATATAGGTTATCAAATGTTTAATATTTTAAAGTTTTGTTCATAGAAACCAACATCTTAAAAATGAATACTAAAACTTCCCTTTATAAAAGAAATTTAGAAACATAATAGTTACCCAAAGTAACTCATAACTAGATTTTAATATAGGAGAACATAGGTGCAAGTGAAAACATAGACATAGAATAGAAAAATATCCATCAAGTTTTGATGGAGAGTTATAGAGAACATAGTTAGGAGAAAGTTAAAGATCACAAATACATAACCCAAAGAGGCTTGAAAAAGGTCATTGATATCATCAATAATGATGATAACATGACAACATTTTATTTCAAGAAAATTTTTCCTAAAGTTGAAGAGTTTTCTTAAGAAGATATACTTACATGATTTTAGGACAACCTTGTAGGTTCCGGGCGCAGCGGAAGCGCGTTGGTGGGTTTGTCCAACTTTAATTTTAACGTTAAACAATGTTCAATCTGAGATCTGTCACGATATAAAACGCCGAATCTTCAGAATAGAACGAAGAACGAAAAGAAAAGAAGAGTCCCGGAACCCTTGAGGAGGATCATCATATGTTGATTATAATTAATTTAATTAATGCATAAGAATTACCTTGTTGGAATTCTTTCTTCGTTGATGTGTCCGGTCACGATTCGGTGATCCGTCGTTGCGTCGTAGAATCCAAGTGTAGGATTCCTCTAGCGGTGATCCACACGTGTGTCACGTATCTCCGGACGTCGCCAAAGAGATCTCCAGGTGCTAGCGCGGAAGAACCTTCGCTTGCGATGTCCGCCTTCGACCGCCTTGATCCGGTGGAGGATATTGCTCTCGTAACTTGAGGGAGTTCTTGGTGGAAAGGGAATTCTCTCTTGGCTTGAGAGTATTTACAAATCCATTGTGCACAACAATGGCTCTCAAAAAATGTTGGGGTTGCGAGGATATTTATAATCAGGTTTGAGGTTAATAGAGTTATGATAATAAATAAACGCGTTACGCGTTTTATTTATTTCATTAACTCTTATTGAAAACCCCCATGTCGAATTATTAATTCCTTGACATGTGCCCATGCTGATTATAATAAATATCATTTAATAAAACAATATTAAATCCTCAAAATCCCAATTGGAAAAACTACACGGCGTGTAGTAATTAATACACGGCGTGTACTTGTTTTCCATAAAACTACACAACGTGTATATTTAATATACACGGCGTGTACTTTTATTTTCCATTTTCTCCACCACATTTATTAGACCTTTATTAATGACTATTTATTTCTTAAATAAATGTAACTGCATTACTCGCTAATAAATATATTATTTTATCCAAAGTATATTCTCTCGAATAACTAGTGTCAAAATAAATGCGATCAGACATCCTTAAATAATTATTAAACCACAGTCGGGAATAATATTTATTTAACTTGTTAAATTAATATTTAACTGAGATACATGGACACACTTAGTGTGTGACCCTCTAGGCCTCTTTCTCAGTGGCATTAGGCTGAGCCTGCCTAAAGTCCAAGGTTAGCGTCTAGAAACACGCCAAGGCACCCATAGAGAAAGAAGTTAACGCCACAATGACGTGTCACCTCCTACGAATGCTTACCGTGTAATATAATATCTTTGTATTGATATCTCCAATCAAGCGGGTTGCATGCTAGTGCCATCAACCCATGTGCTTGATTATTCTTTCTTTGACTTCCCGGAATTGAACTTGCCCATACCTTACCATGGCCATGGATTTATTTAGGCTATATCAATTCCATCAAAGGGCCTGAGATATCTACTTCCGTTATGGAACGGAAGGGACAAATCCTTTCTCTCATTATCTATTAATGCGGTATTACTCGTGACGCACCCAACGTATCATACCTCGCTGCGAACAGTGTGTCGTCACAGTTTTTGTCAATACATCTAAGTGCGCGAGTTGTAATACTCATTAATAATAATCTTAAAGTCTAAGGATTAATACACATGTCCGTAGATAAGAACATCCAATGACACTATGAAATGTGGATTTCCTACTGGAGGGTCTCGTTCTCATAATATTCTCCTGGATATTACCAAGGGCACACACCATGAGAAGATGCCTCAAAGTTTTATGAATACTCACCCCTAATGACCTGTATTATTTGTGTCCCTCAAATAATATCATCCGACCATAGAACATACATTCAAGAACAGTGTTATGGCACTTTCGGGTTCTCATCATAGCAGGGATCTGCTACGACCCTTTAATGTAACAGCTGTCCTTAGGACATTATCACATGACATGTCACGCAGAAGAACAATCAAGATGTGATAAGGCTTTTATTTAATGAATAAAGTACAAAGTAGTTGGTTCTAGACCACCAACTCCAACAGACTCCCACTTGGACTAGAGCCAACTGCTAACAACCTTTAACCCGCTAGCTCTCACATGATATTCATGCTTCTGCTGAGATAGGAATTTAGTCATGGGGTCCACCACGTTCTTTTCCGTGGACACTCTTCACACTGCAACTTCACCCCTTTGATAGAAATCCCTCAAGAGGTGATACTTCCGAAGTATGTTCTTTGTCCGTTGATGTGACCTTGGTTCTTTTGAAAGAGCCACCGCTGTAGTATTATCACAATACAATGTAATAAGATCTTTACTGCTAGGCACCACATCAAGCTCCTAGACAAAGTTCCGAATCCAAACAGCTTCTTTGGCTGCATCAGAAGCCGTTATATACTCGGACTCCACTGTAGAATCGGCGACAACTGACTACTTTGAACTCTTCCAGCTCACAGCTCCTCCATTGAGACAGAAAACATATCCAAATTGCGACTTCAGATCATTCTGATCTGTTTGAAAACCAGCATCAGCATACCCTCTGATGACAAGATCCTCATCTCCTCCATACACTAGGAACATATCCTTAGTTCTTCTCAGATACTTAAGGATAGTCTTAACAGCAGTCCAATGCTGTTCTCCTGGATCTGCTTGATATATTCCTACCATGCTCAGTGCATAGGCAACATCAAGCCTGGTACATAACATGGAATACATGATGGATCCTATAGCTGAAGTGTATGGGATCTTGCTCATCCTATCTTTCTCCTGTTGTGTCTGGGGACACATTTTCTTAGAAAGATGTAAGCCATGTGACACTGGAACTAATCCCCTCTTGGATTTTTCCATACTAAATCTCTTTAGTATCTGGTCAATGTATGTACCCTGACTTAGTCCAAGCATCCTCTTGGATCTATCATGAATTATCCTGATCCCTAGAATGTAGGCTGCTTCTCCTAAGTCCTTCATGGAGAAACACTTGTTCAACCAGTCCTTAACTAACTATAAGGCTGGTACGTCGTTTCCAATAAGCAATATGTCATCAACATATACCACTAGGATGACGACCGAATTCCCATTAAACCGCTTATAAACACATGGCTCACATTCGTTCTTAATGAAACCAAATTCCTTTATGGCTTCATCAAATCGAATGTTCCATGACCTGGATGCTTTCTTTAATCCATAAATGGATTTCTGTAACTTGCAAACCCGTTTGGCTTCACCTGGTGTCACAAACCCTTCTGGTTGTGTCATATAGACATCTTCCTGAAGGTTCCCGTTAAGGAATGCTGTTTTGACATCCATCTGCCAAATCTCGTAGTCATGGTAAGCTGCTATGGAAAGTATGATTCTTATGGATTTAAACATGGAAACTGGTGAGAAGGTTTCATCATAGTCAATTCCTTGACGATTTCTGAATCCTTTATCCACTAGCCTTTCTTTATAGGTTTTAACTCTACCTTCCATGTCCAGCTTTCTTTTGAATACCCATTTGCATCCAACAGGCTTTACATCAACTGGCTCATCGACGAGAACCCAAACTTGGTTCTGATACATGGAATCCATCTCATAATTCATAGCTTCTAGCCATCTTGAAGCTTCTGAGCTTTCTACTACTTCCTTGTAGGAGAGAGGTTCATCATTGTCCAACAATAATGATTCACCATCCTCGATGACTAGGAAACCAAATCTCTCTGGTTCCCTTACCTCTCTTGAGCTCCTACGTAGTACTTGTGTTTCTGGAACCTCTTCCACGGGGACCTGTGGAACTTGTTCCTGTACCAACTCTTGTGTATCTTGAGCATTAACTTCTTCGAAGTCAATCTTTCTCCCACTATCCTTCTTGAGGATGTTCTCCCTCTCAAGAAAGACGGCTTGTCTGGCGACAGTCACTTTCTTGTCTTGGGGGTTATATAGGTAATATCATTTTGTTTCCTTGGGATATCCTATAAAGATACACTTCATGCCCCGGGGTGCTAGTTTGTTGCCTGAGAAGGCCTTAACAAACGCCTCGCATCCCCATACACGTGTGTGCGACAAAGTGGGTTTCCTTCCATTCCATAACTCGGATGGAATTCCATTTGCCGCCTTAGTTGGTACTCGGTTTAATGTGTATGCTGCAGTTTGTAATGCATATCCCCAAAAGGATAATGGAAGATCCGCATGAATCATCATCGACCTCACCATGTCCAACAAGGTGCGGTTCCTCCTTTCACTAACACCATTCCACTGTGGTGTATAAGGAGGAGTGAGCTGAGATAGAATCCCAGACTCCCGTAGAAGATCGATGAACTCTTGGTTCAGATATTCTCCACCTCGATCCAATCGAAGCTTCTTTATCTTCTTACCAAGTTGATTCTCTACTTCATTCTTGAATTCCTTAAATTTCTCTAAGGACTCTGACTTATACCTCATTAAGTAGACATAGCCATATCTACTCAAATCATCAGTAAAAGTAATAAAGTAAGAATATCCACCACTAGATTCTACTGGAAATGGTCCACACACATCTGTGTGTACCAATCCTAGAAGCTCTGTGGCCCTTTCACCTTGTCCACCAAAAGGTGGCTTGGTCATTTTTCCTTGTAAACAAGCGTGACATCTATCAAGTGGTTTTAGCTCAGTAGAGTCTAAATAGCCATATTGGCAGAGCTTTGTCAAGCGCTTCTCGTTCACATGACCAAGGCGGTGATTCCATAACTGGGTGATGTATGAGTCATGTGAGTTTGTTTCGTTATCGATTGCCAACACTTGGTTTTCGTAATTTAATACATACAAACCATTATTCAAATGTGCCATACCATAACATACATTGTTCTTATAAAAGAGACAACCCTTATTTCCAAACTTGAAAATAAATCCATCCATATCCAAAAAAGATACAGAAATTATGTTCTTGGTAACACTAGGCACAAAATAACAGTTTTGTAAAACCAAAATCATGCCAGTTGGCAATGAGAGGTGATAGTCGCCAATAGCCAACGCAGCCAGCCTTGCGCCATTGGCAGCTCGAAGATCCACCTCTCCTCTGACGATCTTTCTAAATCTACTTGGTTCCTACATTTGAATGTAGAAGTGATCCCCACAAGCTGTATCTAATACCCAATGTGTAGAAATAGAAATATTTCACTCGATAACGAACACACCTTTAGCATCCCCACGCTTCTGGGTGCAGTTCCTCTTCCAGTGGCCCTGCTTGCCACATGCAAAACACACTGATTCCCGTTCCTTACCCTGCCTCTGGATCTTCCCCTTCTTGGAGGGATGGTGCTCGGGGGATTCAGACCGTTTATAAGTCTTTGGCCCCTTTGCCTTGTCCTTCCTTTTCTTGTTCACCATAAGGACCGTGGGTTTGTCACGCCCCATGTCCTTATCTACCTGGCGAATCAAGGTCAAAAGCTCCGATAGACTCTTCTCATTGTCGCTCATGTTATAGTTGACAATGAAGCTAGAGAAGGTCTTGGGCAATGATGATAGGATGAGATCTGTACGCAACTCATCTGGGAATTTAATCCCTAAGATGTCCAAGCGTTCAATGTAGCCAATAAGCTTGACCACATGAGGCCCAGCTGGCGCAGACTCTCCAAGCTTCGTGGTAAACAAAGCATTGGAGATCTCATACCTCTCCTGTCTCGCCTTCTCTTGGTAGAGATCTTTAAGGTGAGACATCATGATATACACATACATGTTTTCATGTTGCTTCAAGAGCTCATTAGACATGGCCGATAGTATGAAACACTGGACATCTGTGGAATCATCCATGTGTTTCATGTAGAGAGATAATTCCTCATCACTAGCCTCTTTCCCAGGCGCAACTGGAATAGGCTCTTCCGGCACATATAATTTCCTTTCGTGGCGAAGGACGACGCGTAAACGCCTCTGCCACTCTTGGAAATTGGTGTCGGTGAGAAGGTTTTCTTTTTCGAGTATGGTGCACAATGATATGTTTGAAGTCATTTTCTTTCCATTTCTACAATTTAAGATGAGCAAAGGTTTAGTACTTTATTATAAAAATTGAGACAAATAAATAAATTAATACTTATTAGTCTCCCACTATTTTATCGAAATCCAATATCCCTCACCATTGACTTAGGAATATTCTATTGCGTGAATATTCTAGTGGCAAGGATCCATATTGCCCTTCGCATTACCCCAACTAGGGTTGGTCAAGCAACTTGAAGGGTTTTAGGTAGGCATTCCAAATTCCAACTGCATTAACTTGCAGTTCCTTGATCCGCTGAGTGGACTCCCCAATCCTGAAATCCATTTTGGATTTTCTCAACCTTTGCCTCTTGGTCACACCAAGTCCTACTGTGGCAGTCAACCCTTGATGCGAACCAAGTCAAGTCAACCCAAAACCTTGAATTAGAATTCCCCGATAATTGAAAGCACCCCAACTAGGGTTGGTCAAGAACTTTGAACTATGGTTCGATTCTAACCAAGATTATGGAAGGCTATGCCGACTTAATATTTATTTTGAGGGATTTTATCCTTATACGTAAATTTCCATTTTACTATCTTTGATTACATGCTTGTTAATATTAATTGGGATATACTTAAGTGATTAACCATGTCTAAGATAATATTTACGTATAAGACAATTTTATTTTAGTTCCATCTTGCATGCTCATTTAATTCATTAATTGTATGATCGTGACAACACACCCACAATAAATAAACCATGCAACTGACAGAAATAAAATAAATGGTATGATCATGAGCTTTTCTATTGGTTAGTTTATCTAGCGGTTGATAAACTAACCCAAGACCTAGGGGAGAAACACCTTGAACCTTTCGGGTTCGTGTTTACAGCTTTCCACCTGTCCACCTTTGTATCTCCTTGGATTGGTTTCATCTTGGATCCTGACTTGATCCACCTCCACTAGCTTGGGAGCTCCATCAATTACATATGCATTTATCTCACATGCAGGTGAGGGGAAAAATGGGGTTTTTAAATAAAAGAATCCTTGGGCGCGCATGCCCTACATATTAATGAGGAGATGACTCGCAGGCCAAAAAATTTAATTTAAATAAATAAATTAAAAGAAACCATTCACATACAAAGGTCTCGGTCTAGCTCATGATCATCCATACATGCAACAATATTTACGCATAAATAAAACTAGCATTCAATTCTTTAATCGTTCTTGTTTAAGATAAATCACGCTCGAATCAATTAATTATCTTTAATTAATCAATAATTTTATCTTAAATACCTTTTCTGAATTTCCTTGAGATTCTCATCCATCATAATTTTAAACAAATAAATTCATTTAAAATTATCCTTTTACACAACCTGTATCTTGGAGGCAACCCGGCGAATTCCCATTTATTACGCAGATGTTAAATTAAACACATATATATAAAACACCTATCACATGTTGTGCCTCAGCTTTACGCCTGCACCATGGTACACGTCTCAAGGGTTTGTATAATATAATAATAAATTTTAATAAATCTTCGTAATTTGGGTGAGTACACGGAGTGTAGTTCCGACTACTAGGCGTGTACTTTTTCTTCATCATCCATCCGAAGTACACGCCCGGGGATAGGGCGTGTTAATGTACTTCGGAAATTTTCGGAGTACACGGCGTGTATAGTGGGACACACGCCGTGTAGTTTCCGTGTTACACGGTTTCCAGCCGGGCAGGCTATGTACGGAGTACACGACCCAACCCTAACCCGAAGGGACTACACGCCGTGTTCATTGGACCACACGGCATGTATTCCGGAAACTGTGTGCCACCTGTTTCTGGTCAACACACGGTGTCTTAAATTCTTAGAAAGAATCCAATACACGGCCTGATTTGGCGGATCAGTCAATGCATTGAACCTAGACTACACGGTGTGTACTTCCGAATACACGCCGTGTATTCTGGTGTTATACGGCCAGAAACATTTGGCTCCTCCGGATGAGTTCCTCTATTTTATTTTAATCAAAATTAAAAGAAAAATCCGTTTCTGTGAGGTGAATGAGAAACGAGAGAGGAGGAACAGATCTCGATATTCAGATTTCCAGAACGATTAAACATGAATTGAAATAACTAAATTATTAAATGCGTAAATCACCAACAAAAAAAACTAAATAATTATAACCAACTATATAACCTCCCTCTGATACCACTTGTAGGTTCCGGGTGCAGCAGAAGTGCGTTGGTGGGTTTGTCCAACTTTAATTTTAACGTTAAACAACGTTCAATCTGAGATCCGTCACG
Organism: Viscum album; assembly: GCA_963277665.1. Lineage (NCBI taxonomy): Eukaryota > Viridiplantae > Streptophyta > Magnoliopsida > Santalales > Viscaceae > Viscum > Viscum album. The sequence continues at coordinate 132,961,563 of OY728163.1, forward strand.
ATATAAAACGCCGAATCTTCGGAATAGAACGAAGAACGAAAAGAAAAGAAGAGTCCCGAAGCCCTTGAGGAGGATCATCATATGTTGATTATAATTAATTTAATTAATGCATAAGAATTACCTTGTTGGAATTCTTTCTTCGTTGATGTGTCCGGTCACGATTCGGTGATCCGTCGATGCATTGTAGAATCCAAGTGTAGAATTCCTCTAGCGGTGATCCACACGTGTGTCACGTATCTCCGGACATCGCTGAAGAGATCTCCGGGTGCTAGCGTGGAAGAACCTTCGCTTGCGATGTCCGCCTTCGACCGCCTTGATCCGGTGGAGGATCTTTCTCTCGTAACTTGAGGGCATTCTTGGTGGAAAGGGAATTCTCTCTTGGCTTGAGAGTATTTCCAAATCCGTTGTGCACAACAATGGATCTCAAAAAATGTTGGGGTTGCGAGGATATTTATAATCAGTTTTGAGGTTAATAGAGTTATGACAATAAATAAACGCATTACGCGTTTTATTTATTTCATTAACTCTTATTGAAAACCCCCATGTCGAATTGTTAATTCCTTGACATGCGCCCACGCTGATTATAATAAATATCATTTAATAAAATAATATTAAATCCTCAAAATCCCAATTGGAAAAACTACACGGCGTGTAATAATTAATACACGGTGTGTACTTGTTTTCCATAAAACTACACAGCGTGTATATTTAATATACACGGCGTGTACTTTTATTTTCCATTTTCTCCACCACATTTATTAGACCTTGAGTAATGACTATTTATTTCTTAAATAAATGTAACTGCATTACTCGCTAATAAATATATTATTTTATCCAAAGTATATTCTCTCGAATAACTAGTGTCAAAATAAATGCGATCAGACATCCTTAAATAATTATTAAACCATAGTCGGGAATAATATTTATTTAACTTGTTAAATTAATATTTAACTGAGATACATGGACACACTTAGTGTGTGACCCTCTAGGCCTCTTTCTCAGTGGCATTAGGCTGAGCCTGCCTAAAGTCCAAGGTTAGCGTCTAGCAACATGCCAAGGCACCCATAGAGAAAGAAGTTAACGCCGCAATGACGTGTCAACTCCTACGAACGCTTACCGTGTAATATAATCCCTTTGTCTCGATATCTCCAATCAAGCGGGTTGCATGCTAGTGCCATCAACCCATGTGCTTGATTATTCTTTCTTTGACTTCCCGGAATTGAACTTGCCCATACCTTACCATGGCCATGGATTTATTTAGGCTATATCAATTCCATCAAAGGGCCTGAGATATCTACTTCCGTTATGGAACAGAAGGGACAAATCCTTTCTCGCATTATCTATTAATGCGGTATTACTCGTGACGCACCCAACGTATCCTACCTCGCTGCGAACAGTGTGTCGTCACAGTTTTCTTCAATACATCTAAGTGCGCGAGTTGTAATACTCATTAATAATAATCTTAAAGTCTAAGGATTAATACACACGTCCGTAGATAAGAACATCCAATGACACTATGAAATGTGGATTTCCTACTGGAGGGTCTCGTTCTCATAATATCCTCCTGGATATTACCAAGGGCGCACACCATGAGAAGGTGCCTCAAAGTTTTATGAGTCCTCACCCCTAATGACCTGTATTATTTGTGTCCCTCAAATAATATCATCCGGCCATAGAACATACATTCAAGAACAGTGTTATGGCACTTTCGGGTTCTCATCATAGCAGGGATCTGCTACGACCCTTTAATGCAACAGCTGTCCTTAGGACATTATCACATGACATGTCACGCAGAAGAAAAATCAAGATGTGATAAGGCATTTATTTAATGAATAAAGTACAAAGTAGTTGGTTCTAGACCACCAACTCCAACAAACCTCACCCTTTGTTGTTCCTTGATCAATTTTAACTTCATCACTTATTCTAAGAAATGAAGGTGAATTTTTCATTCCTAAAGAATTATCAGATCATGAGATCCATAAATAGAATGATAGGTCATTCCATATGTCTTTATCACAACAATAAGGTTAGCACAAGTTATCCAATATGCATAATTCCTCATATGTCTAGGTAATACTTTAATCTATAAAACCTCATTTGAAGTTTAACATAAAATGTTCCATAAATGGTTAACCTTATAACCCTTATGAAAGTTGAAAGTATAAAACTTTAGAAATAAGGTCACTAATTTTTTCAAAAACATCTTAGCATTGATTCCCCGTATATCATAAAGTAGGTCTTGTTTTTAACATACCAAAAATGTGAATACATTCATCATGTATTATCTTGAAACATCGTAATTTTCATAAATCCTTATTGAAAACATGCATTATTTATTATTTGAAAGATTATTGAATATATTTCTTATGTCCAAAAATTTTGTAAACTCTATTTGTGATGGTATAAAACACTTTTTCAATAAATCCTTAATCAGTTCCAAGATAATAAGTACTATCCATTTTACTTATTCATATCCAAAACATCTTTATCCAAATATCATTATCTCAAAATTAGGGACATATTAAGGGTTACCTTTACCTTAATATTTTGTTTACCATGAATATCACCTTTTTATTAAATCACTTTCCTATATCTTCAGCACCATTCAATATGTCCTTTTCAATCCTTAATGAAAAACTTATACTGAAAATACTTATATATTTCATGATTCGTATAACATAATCTATGAATTACAGAACATATATAATTTAATCATACAACTTTATTCTTAAACCATTACTCAGGCTTCATCATCTTATTCTTCCTTAGAATATGAATTATGAATCATGTCATAAGGTTCCTTAACCTCAATATAATCATGTATCTTATGTTTAATGAAAACAATACTATTATAATATCTCATAACATTCAAATGTCATTTGAGGTCTCTTTATCCTCAACAGTATAACCAATACTCACACCACCTTCCTAATTCTCTTCAATAAATTTCCACTTAGGACATCAATTTGTATAATTCCCATACTTTTCACATCTGAAACATTCAATGTTAACTCAGTTCCTTCTTGTTCCCGCTATTGAATAAGACCATAAAACATAGTGTGAGCAACAATTATCATAGTATAAAACCACATAACCATGAATTTTTTTTATAGGATTCCTAAATCATGACACTTACTTTTAAATCTAATATAACTTAGGCTTATCCTTAGAGACATCCCTAGACATATCCTTAGAAATATCCTTAGGGATCTCACTAAAGTTTTCTCATCTAAGTTTCCAAAGGTTGACTAAACATTTTCTTTGATACCAACTACAACAAACTAGTATTTTCATACATAGATATTAAATCATTTTTGTAGAAATACATAAACACACTCCTAAATATTGTATTAGTTTAGTGCCTTTGGGAACTTGGAAACATAAACAACTAGTTTATAACACATATAATTCTTCTCCTACCTATTTCTTTATAACTAGAACTATTTTTGACATATCAAACTTAATTACTTTCTTCATATACTAGGGAAAATAAACATAAGAAAAGGGTGATCTTAGATGCTCAGTAAGAGAATATAAGTGAGATGTGTAAGCATAAAATGTATATAAGGGTTTGAGAACATAAGTATAACATTTTAAGATTATATCCTACATATTGAAGATCATATACACGAGTCATAGAATAAATATTGGTGGTTAATAAGACATTAATCATAAGTAAATCAATATCATAAGCCATGAAATCATAATATAGGAATAATACATGGAATTTTTGGTAGACACATAAACATGTAATACCATTCCCTATAAGTCAAGACACATTGCCAAAACTTAATAGTGAAATTCATGGGGACTATAACTACTGGGAGGGACACACCGCCATCCCCAATCGCATTCCTTTCCTTATAAAAGATGGGGTTTCCCCATCTTACTATAGTGGATTTGGTTTCCCCATCTTCTCATAGTGGATTGAGTTTCCCCATCTTCCATAGTGGATTAAGCCCGTCAAATTGTTTCCATCATTATATCATGAGATATAAATCATTAACCAATTAATTGAATAGAGATATAGGTCCCACCCATTAAAAAATAAAATCCATACATATTTGTTCCATAAGAACATAAATCATATATCATATCAGAACCCATGTAAAGAAATGAGTTTCATAAACACCATTCAATCATACATAACCCATGGAAAAGAGATGGGTTTCAAAAATATCATTCCATCATATATATAAACCAACCATAGGAATAATATGGATATTATATTTGAAAAATATCCCCAGTAAAGCATAATTAACCTCAAAGAATGTTATCATATATGGAAAATAATTTTGAGGGTTCACTTTAAAATAATTCCTGATGAAAATTTCCTTTTTTCTTTGAAAAAATTTTCTTTTATTAAAATACCATGTAATTTTAAAAGAAAAAAATTTATTTCAAAATAAAATCATAATATTTTAAATGAATCTTCAAATCATTAAGTCTTTATGAAAGAGTAAAAATCCATTCATGCTATATAAGTTAAAAAAACATCCCTTTTGTATTTTTTTTAGAAAAGTCACAAAGCACCTCATTTAGAAAATGAAAAATGAATCCATTAAAAATATTTAATAAAAAGTAAAAAAATGGGTAAAATGAATTTAAAAATATATATAAGAATAGTAAAAACATTTTTTAAAACATTTATAGAAAACATGGAAATGGAATAGAAATATTCCCCAGTAGATACTTAAAACAAAAAAATCCCAAATATGATACCACTTTATAATCTGTAGAATCATATGCCCCATGAAAGAAAGAAAGTCAAATGGATATGAAAATAAAAAAATATTCTGGATAAAACTCATAAAAGAAATTCATGGTAATTATATACATCACATATATTAAATAGGTGGTGAACATGGCTTGTATCTCACGAAAAATAAAAGTGAGACGGAAATCCCTTACCTTATGTCTTGACTCGCTTCGTACTTATTCAAAACTCATGTATAATAAATATAAGTTTATTATAAATATAAAAAATAACTATATTCATATATCTAATACCATATATGATTTTATTATGACATTATATTACCTTTTTATTAACAATTGAATGTTAATGTTATGTTTTAGGTAATATCCACGTCGTTTTCATATACGTTTTAACTTGTTATTCTTGATACTATTACTTAAATCATGATTTAATTATTTATATAATGTAAAAAATGATATAAATATCATATATATTCAGTATATAAATATTTATAATAATTTATAAAATATAGAAATATGAAATAGAATACACCATTTATGGAGACGACAGACCATACGTATGCATGAACATTGTTTCTGTTTTATTATCGTATTGAAAGAAATAAAGTAAATTATATATATATATATTATCATAAATTTATAATTATTATTTCACATATATCATATAATTTTACTAAATAAATTCTTAATACATTCCATGTAAATTTTGATCGAATCACATCGCTTTGAGGTGATGGTATTCCACACGTCCACAATCGAAGTTATCGTATTTAAACAAAGTGGAAAACATGAAGTTATATTTTATGTAATAATTAAATAATCATAAATACATAATAAATATAATATATATCATAAAAAACATCATTTCCATCGAATTCCTACCATGATAGGCGGTAAATGAAAAACAAACAATCATCGTTTCGTGTGGCGGTAGTCCACCGTACACACAAACGGTAAGTTCATTACCCATTAGATGAAAGTGTGTGTAATTTTAGGTAGAAAAATTAATATAAAAACGTATAAGTATATTTATTATACCTATATTTTTATATAAACATGAAATAAAAATAATTTAAGGTCTTTAAGGAATAAATAAAACAAAAATTTCGTTGATGAGCATTACCTCTTCTTTGGGTATCTCCTTTTGATTTTTCACAAAAGGACTTATTTGGTTGGATTTATACCTAAAATAAGTATTATAGAATGAATTTAGGGAAGTTGGGAGGAGATTTTTATAGATTTTTTCCAAACCAAATAGGTTATGAAGTGTGAATATAAGATAAGAAGAGACACCCTTTTATAAAAGAGGGGATGAGCACTTTCAGAATTTATCAAAAGATTAATTTATAATAAATTCAATATTAATACAAATACCTATATAAAGACATTTATTTGAATATAATATATAATAATGTTTTATTATCATAATAAAATATATTTTAGACAAGTTTTTGTGTCATTTTAAACCTTATAATTTTGATAAACCCTTAGTTAATTCATTTTAATTTTAACTATGGTAACAAAGTTTTTAATAGTAAGAGGATGTAATTTTTACATATAAAGTGTACATTGGACCATAAATGACAAATTTAATATATTTATACCATAAATAATCCTATTTTACTTATTTAATATTTTTATTATTTTTAAAATAATTTAATAAAATATTATTTTCATAAAATATCCTAAGTGTCAATTTTGACACTATTCATAACATTGACTTTAAGAAAATCAATACAATAAGATAAATTAAAAAAAATCATTTAATACACCCCTAAAATTTCATATGCATCTATAAAATTTGTGTAATACCTTAATTATGTCAAATTATATTTATTTTAAGATTTATAATATCATTTAATTGATTATTTCATTAATTGAATAATTACTGCATCACCACTATGTATTTATTCATGATAATTATTTCTACACTAAAAATTAAAAATAAAATTACATGATGTATAAAAACCTTTTATATTTCATAATAATATACATAGTAGAGCATATATTCTATTTAAACCCATATTAAAAATATTATACTTATTAAAAGTAAGAGTGTGATATTTTTCCACTCTCTTTGATTTTAACACTATCTAAGTCATTTTCATGTAAAAGTAGCCATTAAATTATTAAATTTATAACCTTATGTGATAAGTGTTTAATTAAATTCATAAAATAACATTTGGTAAAGTGTTAGGGTAGTTTTATAATATTTATAATATTATTTTTACCCTTAATTACCCGATTTACTCTTAACCGTGGTAATAAAAATTACTAAAGTTACTATTCATATTATCCAAAAATAAAAGTGACCTAATTACTAAATTTATAACTCCTTATTAAAAAAATTTAATTAATTTTTCATAATTCTAAATACATAATTGGCTAAAATTAATTTAAAATGAATCCTGTTGACAGAATGATAAAACAAGTTTTTAAAGTGAAAATGTCCAAAAGTTTGAAATGTTTTTATATCCAATTTTAATGTGAAATTGGTTAAAATTACCTAAATTGGATTATTTTTTTAAAATTTTACTAATTATAATCTAAAACCAATTAAAATAATAATTTAACAATATAAATAAGTTAGATGAAAAAAGAAGTTTCAATTAAAATTCAGTATTTTTCACTATTAATCAAAACATGAAACTTATTCGAAAAATACCCAAAATTTAACCAAAGTAAATTTTTATATCCTGATTTCAAATGAGACATTTATTTTATCATATGAAATCATAAAAGTTTCAAAAATTATATTTAAAATGGGTTCTCCATTAAAATACGATAAAATTACCTTTTGAAAAATACATCTTTTTATTCATAAAATTGGATTTATTCTTATCTTATTCCTATCAAATCTATTGAATGAGTGTCAAATTTTTTTATTGAATATGTAATATATAAATTTTATTAAAAACATTCACCAATAGTGGTTTTTTTAATTTATTGAGATAGAATGGTGTTTGTACATAGAAAAATAGTTTTCTTAGAAAAAGAATTTCTTTAATTTCAAATAGTTCTTACTTTCATTTATATATTTGATGACCAAAGGATTAATTTTATATAAATTTTTAAATAATATTTTCATAATTTATTTAATATTATTTGTAATTTCCATTTCAAAGGCTAGGTGGTAACTATAATAATATTTTAATAACATTATTAATAGTATCTTGTAGTTTAGTAGAACTCGGTCTTGCATATAACACAAGCTATCAAAAGAACTCAACATTGTGTGTAATACAAGCCAAATATAGTTTTTTGTGTACCAAAAGATAATCTAAGAGTTTTTTGTAGCCCAACCTTGACTTGGTGTTTTGTACAAACTAAGAATAACTTGGTGCTTTCTTATAACACAATTTATATTCAGTGTTGTGTGAAATGAAAAATATCGAAAATATTAAATTAATTTGAAAAAATTATTTCAAAAAATCTTGGGGTGTTACACATGTGCCCTATTACCACTCACAATCCCTTAGTGAAAGCCTCGGTGTTCCCAATATTTGCACACTCTAATCCATCATGTGCCAAATGATATGTGTGCCTAGAAAGTAGTGAACCCGAACCACGAGCTTTAGTCCCTACACACCTAAAAATAACATACCCAACTCCTTTAACCTTATGATCTTCTATAGGCATGTTATCCTAACACATCATGATCTATCTGTGTGTGACCCTATACCGTATTCCCATCCTTATTGTGCACTCGAATGCCACATGCCCAACCACCCTACACACTCAACTTACCCCTGCATGTGGATCCTCAGTGTGCCCAAACCCCTACACACTCCTTACCACCCCAGGTGACTTGTGTACAAGTTATCATCCTAGGTTCCTTCAATAACTATGTTTGATGAAGACCACTAAGGAATAATCAATGGACTCTTCCATTAAAGGTGTATCCATAAGCCGAATAAATCACACAATGATTGGGTAAGACCCCCTTCATACCACGATATGCTAGTATTTCTCAAGGTAAAGTAAAAATAAGTAAGATAAATTCAATAAGAAGAAATAACAGGATGAGAACACCCATCTAAATTGATCCTATAACAACCTAAAATTTTAATATATGTTTTCCTCTAATTAAGTAAAATATGTTTGATAGATTTCTCCACATGAAACAACAAACTAAAATGAAATCATGATACATTTAGACTGATAAAACCTAGCCATTGAATTATCATATATGAATGAGTAAAAAAACATGAAATATATCAATATATATATATATATTTATTTATATAAAGGTAATTTTATATAAATCCACTTAATTCATTATTGTGTTTAAGAATTTATCATTTTATGTGATGTAATTTTTATTAAATAAAACTAAGTATATTATTAAATGATGATTTTAATAAAAAATGAAATTGATTGATTAATGTTAGATTTAGTAGTGTTTTATAGAAATTAAGAATAAGAATTACTAGTATTTTAAAAAAAATTTATTTTCCTATAAAAACAATTTCTCATTGTATTTTATGATTTTATTTTAAATTTAAAAAATAAAATTATAGAAATTTAATTTATCAAAATAAACTTCATTTTACGATTTATAATTCTAATATTAGTTTAATATGTTTTTTTATTTTTCTAAAAATATTGTTTTGTATGCGAATAGTGCAAAATATTGATTTTTATAAATAACATGAATTTTATGAAATTATTATTATATAAGTATGAATTAGAAAGTAATTAAACCTTATTTTATAACCAAATATGTATTTTATAAGTGAACTCATAGTTTAAAAATGTTGGTTTTAATTTATAAACTCATATTTGATATTTTATAAATTAAGTTATATTTTTTTAAAATGTAATTAATACATTATGCATTTAGTATTTTAAATTTAATTTTTATCACTTTTAGAAAATTAACCAAATAAAATGGATTTAAAATTTTGAATCAGTAGGTCCAAGTTATGTGATAAGGGCAATTTTATTTTTGGGAATAAAGGATAAGTTACCTTAGGTAAAAACCAATTACCACGATAAAAGCTAAAATTATAAAAGTAAAAAAAACTGATGGTAATGATTTGAAGACATATTTAAAACATATGTGAGAATGGGTGGTTGAGGCCTATATATAACATATCCTTTAAACTCTATATCATTTCTCAATTTTGGATTCTCTTTCCTTGAGAGTGACCTCTCATTATTGAAACATTTTGAAAGTTTACCAAAATTTCATCCCTTTTCACTTATAAAAGGGGAACTCCTCTCCTCACTTACACTCCCAAAAAACCAACATATTTCATAAAAAATATATAAAAACTTATCCTACACATTCTTATCCACCATAATTAGGTTATGGTATTATCAAAAGACCATCCCTTAAGGAATTAATCCCTTTTCAAAGGAGATAATCCAAGAAGTGAGGTATAAACTTCTAATCGCTCCTTCCTCATTTCTATTTCAGTACATGCACTATTTATTCCTAAAATTCCATATAACATATTAAAATGAAAAAATTATTATAATTAGTTCAATTTTATATTATTATATTGATGTTACAAGCATTAATCACCTTTACCTTTTCCATTAAGAAAAATAAAAAAGTAAATCGTGCGTATGTGCGGACTACCACCTCCACCAAGTAACATGTTTGTTTTTCTTCAGCAACTATCATGAATGATTTAAAAAATTTAATTTAATAAACAATCATGATTATTTTAACTTATTTAATATTCTTAAATTATAAACCACATTACCTCTCTCTCTCGTTTTAAGGAAAATGAAAGCACCATCCACGTATATGTGTATATTACCGCCTCTATGGAACAATGTGTTCCGTTTTTCATTAATTCCTTTCATGGATGGATTCATGAATGATTTTTAAGGATAAATATTATTTTTATTTTAATTATTAAGGTTTTATTAAGAAAAACTTAATATCTTATTAATGATATGAACAAAAAACAACTATTATAAAATTAACCATCCGAAAATAAGCACACCAAGAGGAAAACTATCTTTTTATTTTAAGTAATGGATTTATATAAATTATATTCTCATTATATTTATTTAAAATTTTGATATATCACACCTATAAGCACTAATTAATATTTTTATGCTTTTGGTATAGTGATATTACAACTTAACCACTTCATAACCATCCATTAAATTATGGTATGTTTTTGTTTGGGTCAGTTTGACCACCCACCCAAACAATACTATAAAATAATGTAATGGATGAATATAATAACTTGAATACTGATAATATATGATAAAAATTATTAAATAATTACTTTAATTTTTTTAATGGTAACTTTTATATTAAACTCATTAATTAATATACCATCGTCCGTTTGTTAAATATCACCAAAGCTTGCTCATTGTTGATTTAACCTTCAAAGATCGCAACTAAAACTACCGTGAAATTAAATTATAACTTTATAAATAATTATAAAGAATAAATTATAGTAATTTTAATGTTTTTTAATGATTAACTTTGGTAAAATAACAAATAACAACACCTCTATTACAAAACCGGTTTAAAACGATCCAAATTACTCACAACCGATATTGAAAATAAGTAAAAACTAACTAATATACATGTAGATAAAAATATAAACGGGGGTTATAAATGGTAATATTCTTTCATAAGTTTATAAAATAAGTAATTAATATATTTATGTTTTTATAGTGGAGGTTAGAGTGTGATCGGGGAAATCAAGATAAAAGTTAAGAGTTTTTGTCTCAATCACCCTTCATTAAAACATGATTTGATATTATGAAGAAATATTCATTTGTATGGTGTAACTACTTCCACTTTGAATTATAGTATCATAAATTATTTTTGAAAATGGAAACTTAAATTTCATTCATGTTCTTACTTACGTGGGATATAATAGATATCTATCCTAAAATATAAGGGGTTTTCATAACTTAGTCTGCTTTATTGAGTTATAATGTTTTCCCTTAAGATTAAACCTTAATTTAATGTGATATACCCAATTTATATATTTTGAGATCAATTTTGATTCAAATATTCCTTATTTATGAGTTCTCTTACATCTTGAAAATTAAATTATGTTAATAATAATTTTCATCCTATTAAACAAAGATTTCCCTTCCTTATCCATAATTTACATTCCTACTGATGTTGTCCTTTTTAATTGGAAATAGTATTATGCATTATCTCATGCAACATTCATATTTACCTTATCCTCTTTTCAAAAAAAATATCATCTTTTTTACACTGTGGTATTTCAACAAAGGTTTTTTTTAAAACATAAAAAGGGAACCTTTCAGTTTCTGATTTAATGAGAAATTCCACCTTCATAAAATATTTATCACCATGAATATATTCCACTCAATATTTTGTGGAAAACCATCCTAGTTAATTTATTTTCTAAAGGGAAATGACAAGATATTTTATTTCTTAAAATATCCTATACTCATTTCGAAAAGCATCGCTTATGTGGTTTATTTTTATTATTAATTCTCCTCGATCCTTCTCATGAATTTTCTTATATTAGAAATAAATGTTCAAGAAATATGTTTCTTTATTAAAATATGAACATACAAAATGATTTAATTCCTTCTTCTCTTTGGAATCCTCTTAATATAGCCTTCAGTTATGCTTTGAGATGAGATTATTAAACCCAATTCTTTTTTAATGGTTTTATCATTATTCTAATTTATGTGTGGGTTATTTTCCTTACATGGTACACATATGTATTAAAATATTATTATTTTAATTATGTTATGGGTGGTCCCATGATTATATAGCCCTATAATGTATTGGGTAATGTTTTAATCTCATGAGATACCATATGTGGTGTATGGGTGGTTATCCTAAGCACACTATGTTATGTAACAGGTGGACCCATAATTATATAGCCCTCAAATTCATTGGGTAAAGATTTATATCTCATGAGATGTTATTCAAGGGATTAAAGAGTAAATCTAATCCACTATGAGACTTTTTATACAATGTTTATGGGAATGAGGAGTAAACCCAATACACCATGGGACATAGTTCACTATGGTAGTCTTGGTAGAGGGTCTTGACTTATGCTTATGATTCCATGTCTTATGTTGTCTCTATATATTCCATGATTACAAGATCTTATGATATAATTTTCTTATGTCATATTTATATGCTTATGATCATCCACTTTATTAGGTATGAATTCTATATTCTATGTTCATGTTACTTATTACATTCTCATTCCCATATGTTTATCTTATGCCCACTTATAATCTTTGACTATTATTGTTTATGTTTACTCTTACTGAGCATTTGAGATAACCCCTTATTAGGTTTCCATCTCCCCATGTTATGAAGAAAATTATTACACATGATATGTCTAATAGGATAACTTGTGTAGAGAATTTATGGGAGACATTGAAGACTTATTATGGATTAAGTAGTTTCTCATATAGTGAAAAAAGTATCCTTTTGATACAAAGAACATGGGTTTTTTAATTATTTTTTTGTCATAATACTCTAAAACTATAAACCTAAAAGGTCTTGAGTATATATTGTAATGAAATATCTTCTTTAATTCATGTAATTACTAGACATTCAGGTTCGGGTTGTCACAGTTGGTATTAGAACATGGTTTATATAACATTAGATTTTGGATGTTAGTTAAGGATAATTTAAGAGTCAATAAGCTAATATTAATCATAATTTCTAAGGTATATATAAACAGTAAGGTCATTTGAGGTAATATTGAATATTTTGAAGATTATTATGAGTGAATATTAGTGAAAACCCTAGGGATAAGTCTAAGTATAGGTAAACATCCTAAAATTTTGGCAATTTTTAAGTATGCAATTTTCCTAGAAATGACATACCTATATGGAACTATAAGTGGATGCATGCTTTGACATAGATGTACTTAGGGGCAATAACCCTAAAAATGGATAATTGGGTATAAACTCAATCGTTACCTGGTGCACAAGGAAGAGGGAGCACCAGCCGTAGATGCTGCGACTGAGCATCAGTACCAGGATCAACAGCCTCTCACTACTGGTCTACCGGAGCAACCTCCTGGAGCCTTCATGGAATTCCTCCCAAGGGATTACCAACGGCCGCCACAACAACTCTTCCCACGGCCATACTTCGCCCCTCAGGAGCAGTTTATGTAAGCTCCACCCCATCAACAACAACCTCCAAGACGTACCCTTATGGAATACAGACTTCCATCGATTCGCGGAGCTGATACGGGCATCGTTCGTCCTCCGGTCCAGGCCCAGCACTTCGAGATCAAGCCTGCTATCATGCAGCTGATCCAGAAAACAGTCTAATTTGGAGGCCTGGCCGGTGAGGACCTGAACGCCCATCTCTCCAACTTTCTGGAGATCTGTGACACCTTTCGGTACCATGGCGTGTCTGAGGATTCCATCCATCTTAGCCTATTCCCCTTTTATCTACGGGATAAGGCGAAGGACTGGATCAAGGGAATGCCACAACGATCTATCCTCACATGGGAGGAGCTAGCCTAGGAGTTCCTGTCCAAGTACTTCCCACTATCCAAGATAGTGACACTCCGGAATGAGATTCATAACTTCCAGCAGCACGACTCTGAGTCGTTGTACGAGTCCTGGGAACGCTTCAAGGAGATGTTACGAAAATGCCCCCATCACGGACTCGCACTCTGGATGCAAGTCCAGACCTTCTACGGAGGACTTACCACGAATACCAAGTCCGTGGTGGATGCTGTTGCTGGAGGTACGGTGATGCGGAAATACCCCGAAGAACTATTCGAACTACTGGAAGACATGTCAGCCAATAGCTTCCAGTGGCACTCCGACCGAGGGACGCAAAATCAAGGTATGCGCAACATTGATGCTACCACTATGTTACCTGCTCAGTTGGACGATGTTTCCAATAAAATCGATGCATTGAACCTCAAAGGAGCATCTCAAGTTCATGTGGCGAACCATCCAGCATGTGGAGACTGTGGTGATAACCACATCATGGGAGAATGCCCGGGTTCGGCTGGAGGCACCTCGACGAGTGTGGTGAGTTATGTTGCCCAAAATCGAGTGCCCAACTAGTACCAGCAATACCAGAACACAGGCTGGGGCCAACAACAACAGAATCCTCCGCCCCAGCGACCGCCCAATTACAACCAGCCTCCATACCATAACCAATACCAAAGGCCGCAACAACCCTAGTAGGGTCCTTATCAGCAACAAGGGTATCAAAACCCTCATCCACAGCAGCCACGATAGCCACCTCCTCCACCGGCTCAACAACCACCTCAGCAGGAGAACACCTCAAGGTTAGAGGATCTTATGACTAAATTTATATCTACTGCTGAGACTCAGTTCCATAATCATGAAGCTTCGATTCGAGGCTTGGAGAATCATATTGGCCAGCTAGAAAATCAACTCTCAGGGAGGCATCCCGGTACACTACCGGGGAACACCGAAAAGAACCCAAGGGAGGATGCCAATGCTATCACGCTCCGGAGTGGAAAAGAGCTCCACCAGAACCAATCAGCATAGCAAGGTGCATCCACACCCACCGTTTATGAAAAAGGTACCAATACCGACCCCTCCTTATCCAAAAGCCCACAGAAGGAGGCTTTACAAAATAAAGAAAATGAAGTAATCCAACCATTCAAGCCTGCCTTACCTTTTCCAGAAAGATTGAAGCAGAGGAAGCTGGACCACCAGTTCAACAAATTCATGGATGTTTTCAAGAAGCTACATATCAACATCCCATTTGTAGAGGCCCTGACTCAGATGCCCACCTACGCCAAATTCATGAAGGTAATCCTCTCGAATAAGAGGAAGATGGAGGATTTGGGCGTTATTTCACTAAAGAAGGAGTGCTCCGCGGTGATTCAACATTCCATTCCTCCCAAACTCCAAGATCCAGGTAGTTTCACCATTCCTTGTACTATTG
Source organism: Viscum album (assembly GCA_963277665.1). Lineage (NCBI taxonomy): Eukaryota > Viridiplantae > Streptophyta > Magnoliopsida > Santalales > Viscaceae > Viscum > Viscum album. The sequence continues at coordinate 132,977,155 of OY728163.1, forward strand.
GATCCTGCGAGTTTGGGAAGGCCCTCTGCGACTTAGGGGCCAGTGTGAACCTCATACCCCTTGGAGTTTTCAAGAAGCTGGGACTCCACGAGCTCAAGACTACCCGTGTAGCCCTTCAACTTGCTGATCGATCCATCAAGCAACCAAAGGGACTACTAGAGGACGTACTGGTCAAGGTGGGTAGACTGATCCTTCCTGCTGATTTCATCATCCTCAACATGGGGGATGACCAAGAAGCACCTCTTATACTTGGAAGACCTTTCCTCTCCACTGGGAAGGCGCTCATTGATGTGCACAAAGGAGAGATTATTTTCCGAGTAGGAGACGAGAGAGTCTCTTACAATGTTCTCAAAGCCATCAAGCAGGCATCATTGTCCAATCATGAGGATTGTTTTGCAATAACTACTATGGACGATCGCCTGGTGGATGATCTAGTATATTATTATATTTCTGATAACTTTAACATTCCAGACATTCCTGTTGAAGAAGAGCCCGAGAATTTGCAACTCCTGGATGGCCATGGTGGCCACTATTGGGACCATTATCCACCGTAAATATCAGGTAGCAAGGTAAGTAGGTCGAGCCAATGACCTAAACCAAAGGTGCTTCCTGGGAGGCAACCCAGAGGTTACATGCCGTGTCCCACTTAAATACACGGCGTGTATTTATCTTTTTAAATTTTAAACTTAATAGTATAAATCTATAGAATAAAAAATTAATAACTAGGGATAATGTCGGTGCCGATGGCAAAGTCATAAGAGTTTATTCGAGCCGTCCTCGGTTCGAATCCTCATGACCTACCTTCGGCACGAGATTCCTCCTTTTATTTACACGGCGTGTGTGGTATTTTACATATATATATATATATAAATGTGTTTAATAAAACCCATGATGGGGATGGACCGGTTGGCTAGAATTGTAATACGGTTTCAAAAGACACGGGTTCGAATCCAGACAACCGTCCCATTTCCATCTTTTGTTCTTTTAATAAGACGTGTACTTCGATATACGCCGTGTACGCCATGATTTTTCCAATATATTTTAAAAACATTTTAAAAATAAGAAATTACATGCGGGTGAAGTTGGTGGATTGGAAAAGTCTCGGCACCAGGTTCACAAGACCCGGTTTCGAATCACGCTATCTCCCCGCTTCACCCCCATCCTTTCCTAAATAAAAACCACACGCTGTGCTTTTCTTTATTTCCGTGTGTATAGGCCATATAGAATAAATATATATATAAATTAAATATGAATATCAGAACAACCATTTCTCTAGTGGGTGAGGGAGTTCGTTCGAATCGGCCGATCGCTAGTTCGAATCCCACCCCAAGCACCGGACCAAAGGTTGTACTACTCTTTTTCTCATTTTAAAATACACGGCGTGTATTTCCCGGTATACGTCATGTATAGGTTTTTATAATCGAATATGTAGATATATCTATTTTATTTTAATTATTAATAATTATTATATAGTTTACTATAATAATTATATTTATTTATATAATTAATTAAAAAAAAGGGGTACACACCCTGTACCAAACATACACGCCGTGTACCTCAGCTATATAAGCCGCGGTCCACCCGACTTGAGGCCGTGTCGCACGACTGTCCCAATTTCCTCCCCTCTTCCCGTTTCTTCTCCCGAACGCCACCTGAACCCCCCCTTTTTCCAAATCCGTCGATTTGGGGCGTTTCAAGTTCTGATTCCTCTCACATTGTGATCCTCGATCCAGGTACACCGTTCTACACCCTCTGTTTCAAATTTTTAGACTCATTTAGGGTGTTTTTCGGATCGGCCGATCGTTCGGCTTCCGGCGGTACACAGCCACGAAATGAAGAACACATGCCGTGTACTTATGAACATGGCCTCACATAGAATTTTTTGAAATTTGATTATACACGGTGTGTATGTTCGGTACACACCGTGTCCTTTTCATCGTGCTTGAGTACACCTTTGCACACGACCTCACATACCATTTTCATTTACACAGCGTGTGTGTTTGGTACACGCCATGTTCGTTGTTTGTGTTGGCCCCTCCATGTGTGGCACATAACACGAACTATCACCCTATGTTCCAGAACACGACATGTATGTTCGGTACACGCCGTGTCCGTTATAACTATCACCGGCCCGTGTTTTCCCTCTACACGGCCACTCACCCTATTTTCCTTTACACGACGTGTGTGTTCAGTACACGCCGTGTCTGTGTGATGTTTGACTGGCCCGTGTCTCCCCCTCTACACAGCCATGTTCTTCGTGTGCAGTCCACGCCATTTCTAGTACCTACACGACGTGTATTGTTTTCTATGAACTGATAAAAACATGGCCGTGTTATTTGTTCCACACAACCACCAACACTTTGAGTGAACACGGCGTGTATGTTCGGTACACGCCATGTACTTTTCCTTGGTCTGTTTTCACCCTCGGTGTGTCTGTCCAGAGAACACGGGATACTCTCCATTTTGACTACACGCCGTGTACTCTGGAGTACACGCCATGTACTTTTCTTTTCCAGTTTTCTCACATTTTCTTTGTTTTATTTTCTTTCCTTTTCATTTTTCTTTTGTTTTGTTTTCTATTTCTTTCTATTTCAGGATATGGCAGATCGCGATCCTTTGTGCGGGAAGCAGCCAGGATCCGCCACTGAGGGCGAGGAGTCCAATTATCGTCGGATCCGACTCCGACCACCTACGCAGCCAGACCCCGACGCTCCGGTCTTTGAGCTCCCTCCATTGGCCATTCTGCCTCCACTCACTCCCTCAGCTGAGGCGGGGCCTACTTCTACTGCACCAGCTACCACTTTCCCTATACTATCACCCTCAAAAGCTTCCATTCTAATGACTACGGTGAGCTCTGCTACTGCCAATTTTGCCGGGCCAGGGCCTGCTTCTGAGCTTCCGATCCCGAGTCTAGTACCTGCGGCTCCTACTTCTTTAGCTACCCTTCCCGATGCAGCGTGTGGGCCTACCACTTCCACGCCTCCTGCGCCATCTCTACCGGCCAATTCTGTACAAGATGATGCCTCCCCTGAGGTAACCCCATGATAGTGACCTTTTTCTTTATCTTATATATCTCTTTTGTCATTTTCTGTGCTGTGATGTTATGCATGTTTGTGGTTTTCCTTTTTCTCGACAGTCACAGGTATGGGCATGGAGCACCTTGGGCATCAATTTTCATGAGGGGAATAGTTTTCCATTTCTATTTTCTTTCTTTTTGGATTTACTTCTTCCACTGCTTTCCCTCATTTTGTCCCCCATTTCTCCCCGTTGCCCACCCTTTACCTTAGTATTGCACTTGGTGGGCCATGTGACTTCTTCAGTGTGGTGGAGCATCTATATCTCCCACACTTAGTCTTTTCCCTTAAACTAACTTAGGAGACATCATTATTAGACTCTATATTTGAAAATGTAAAGCAATTTTGGTTAATAAATCTTATAAATGCTAGAGTTATCAGTAGGAACTTTTGGAAAGGTTACATGCTTATTTTAGTTTTTAAGAATTTTAAAATGATTGATGATATAGTTTCAATTGCAACCCTTCATCCTTGATTAAATTACATTAATTAGGCTAATCATTTATATGCATGTCATGACCTGATTGTCCCTTTATTATTTTTCCACTCCTGAGAGGTATTCTAAACCCTTTTTCATATTTCTTTTCTAATACCCTCTTTCTTGAGAGATTCTTAGGATATGCATCACTACCATAATTTTCAAGTTTTTCTTTTCGAAACATGAAGAAATTTTTGAATTAATTTAACATGATTAAGGCATTAGATTGTTTCAACCCCTTTATCTTGAGACCTAACCTACATTTAATCTTCGTTAAGCCCATAGAAGCCATGAACAACATTTATAGGAAGCCACATTACAAGACTATTTCTTTTCCTACCCTATTTATTTTTAAACTTTACATGATTATTCATTTAAGCTTTAAAGAGGGAGTTGGCAATACATGGCATATTTTTGTGTACAGCCATGAAATAAAGTGTGGGGGAGTACCTCTTGATTATTTGGGGCAGAATGGGTTCCAAACATCTACTCATTGTATTCATAAGGGATTACCTTGTGTTTTTTTTCATTAAAAAAAACAACAACAAACAAACAACAATGGAACCTTATGCTTATTTTCCCATGAACCCTACTTGCCTAAGGAAGATGGTGACGATTAAAAAAGCATTTGACTGAGCTTTTGAAGGATATATTTTCAGTGAGCTTTACTTTGAATATCATGCAATGTTGTTTAAAGGAATTAGCCTTCCTTTTTCAAGCCTCAGAATTTATTTTCACATCTGAACCTACCAACCCTTAGCCACAGAAACATACGAACCTTATTGATAAAGCCCTCATGATTTTTGTAATTCAATTTTTCTGAAGTAGAGAACAAGATATCTTGAAAACCTACAGATAGAGTGTATATACCTTAGATTGATCATAACTCTGAATAAAAATATCTTGAGAGTGGAGTGTGATTTTGACTGGTAAGGTAAATCATCAAATGGCATGCTTATTTTTGAAAGGTTGAAAAATGTTTTGAAGAGGATGAGAGTAGTTAATTGCATTATATATGAGGCATGATTTCAATATCTTATGAATTGAATTTGTTTGTACCTTTTAGAATTTTTCCTCAGTAACTTTATCAGTTATACGTTTGATTAATTAAATTCCTTCCTTTTAAAGTATAGGCTCTCTTAATTAGATGTTGAGATTTTGCTTGAGGGAAAGCAAAAGACTAAGTGTGGGAGAATTTGATGCACCCAATTTTTGTATACATTTCCATATATATAATTGAAGATAAAAACATGTTTTTAACAAATATATGTTGTTTTATGAACATATTCTTTAATTTTGGTGATTCTGTTTACTTTCAGGAGCTTTCTAGCTAAATACACGAATCAAGGGATGCATGTGAAAATTTTGAAACTACACGGCGTGTACTTTTATACACGCCGTGTACATCCAGGCAGGGACACAGACCGAAGGAGGGAGTACACGCCCATGTCACCAGGCAGAGATACACGCTGTGTGGGGTGGAGTTACATGTCGTGTACCACTTTCTAGAAGCGTTAGTTGCCGAAGAAAAATCCACACGCCCATGTGGCCATTGATGAAGACACGACGTGTTTGAACTTTTACACGCCGTGTCTGTTATTCTAGAAGGGGATGGCGGCCAAAATTTTGATACTACACGCCGTGTATGGCGGCGCTACATGCCGTGTACACTCAAATTGCAGGCGGCGTTGTGTTCAAAAGTCAAAGACGACGTGCTAGGCCACCTGCCAGTGGAGAAATTGGTGCCAAAACACATTGACGAAAAGTACACGGCGTGTACTTTCTATACACGCAGTGTACTTTATTTTTCTATAAAAGAGGCCTTGGCCTACGGATTTTAGAGTTTGAAACCTTTGGATGAGAGAAGAAGCTCTGTTTCTACCATTTCCCGAGCCACCGTGGTGCCGTATTTCCACTACTCCACCTTCCGACACCCTACCTCAACGCTTACACGATGAATCTGTCAGGTATCACGTGTGTCGTTTATCCTCCACTTTCTATATGTAACTAAACCCCTCGTGTTGGGGCTGTGGATGAAGGGATCATAATTTGTATGTTGTTTTATATAGTTTTGTTCTATCGTTGTAATTCATCTTACTCTTATTAATCTACTGTTAAATATAACTGAGAATTATGACTCGGACCAAGGGAAGAATTCTCAGCGATACAAAGGAAAAGTAACAGTGAAAACATCCATGATCATTGGAAGGGTTTCACCGATTCAAATAATGGACAGAACTTAATAAAGAATTAAGAACACTGACTACCGGACCAAGGAGTCAACTACTCTAATTCCAAACAAGAGGAACCGAACCAAGGAAATATTGTAACAAAAATGAAATCCAGAATGATTGAATTCTTATGAACAATACAACCATTTAAACAATCTTCATAAGAACTCCTTATTCACCACAGCCTTGAAACATATTTTATTTACAATTTAAAAATGCTTTAAATTTACCCATTGTTTTCTTTCAAACTGTATCCATTTCTTCAAAGTAAATCAATTTAGTCTCAATCAAAACTCAAAATCAACCCAATCGATTCTAAATTCTGCATACTTCACCTAATTAAGTATTAACTCAATTGAATTCATGCACGCCATGGTTCCCTGTGGATCGACCCCGAACTTATGCTATACTAAAGTTCTAAGAACGGGTAATTAATTTGGGATGCATATAACTTCAATCAACGACAAGCGAGACCAGTAGCATAAGTTTTAAACTCTATATATTGAATTATAAATAAAATAATTATAGGTATAATTATTATATCCATAGTATAAGGTTCTTCTTCAATGTTTTTAGAAGTTACTTCTCATGGGTTTATCTATTATCCACTTATTAGGATTCTATTAGGAATAGACTACCTCTTTTTATCGAGGGATCGTATCAAATTACATATAAGGAAACCTCACTTCATATCCTAAATCAACCCATGATAAACTACCAGTGTATGGTTAATTATGAGATCCCTATGAAAATTAAAGAACCTTTATGATGTTTTGTTTCAACAAAGTTTTGTATTTATTGACAACTAACCTTTTTGTAAAAGAATTTTTTTGTTCTTTAGGATCAGACCTAGTCCATCAGAATGATTTTTTGTAAGAAAGATGAAAATTTATGAATGTTTGAATCAAAAAACAAAGGAGAATAGATGTTATTTTCTTTGAGAAAGTTGTTTTCTGGACACATGTTTTTAGGATGAGCAGTACCAGATGTAGAAGGTGTAAGGAATACAAAAGATAAAAGTTCTATATAGTTGTTGATCAAATTCACTATCGGACTCAGATCCATCATCATGAATTTCAATATTTATTAGACTCAAAATTGTTATAAAGTCAAAAGTTGTGGAGTGATGAATTTATAAGGTTGTTAAATAAGTTGAATGAATACAGTGATGTCAGGAGTTATAAAGTTCTTTAATTTCTAGCCTTAAAACAAATTACAATTTAATGGTTATGGGGTTATAATAAATAACGAAACATTATCATGATAAAATATTTTAAATAAATGGAGGAATCATAAAGATTTAATCAATTACAGAAATCAATAAAAAGTTTGCATCAGATCCAGAAGTACGAAACATATAAGTTTTCAGAAGTCTGAATGAGTTATAACTGATGAGGTGTGAAGAATTTCACAATTTCTAAGTGAAGTGATCATTGAATACTTTCCATCATAATGATAATTCCATCATTATGAGGATTCTATTGGACTAAAGTTGAGCAAGTTAATCAGACTGAAGCTGAGGAAGTTAATCAAACTGAAGCTAAGGAAGTTAATTGTACTGAAGCTGAGGTAGTTAATCAAATTGAACCCGAGGAAGTTAATCAGACTGAAGCTGAGGAAGTTAATTAGACTAGAGATGAGGAAGTTAACTGAACTAAAGCTGAAGAATTTAATCAAACTGAAGCTAATAAATTTAATCAGACTAAAGTTGAAGAAGTTAATAAAATTTTAGCTAAGGAATTTAATCAGAATGAAGCTGAGGAATTTATATCAAACTGAAGAAAAGTTAGTATGTTTGAAAATACTTATTTTCAGAGAAATATTGAGAAGTTTTGAAGCAGTCAAAGATGAATTTTAAATGTGATAGATTTTCAGATATTTGAAATTTGGGTAAGTGGGAAAAGTTTTTCAGTTTCCCACCTTTTCTATTTTGAGTTTCCTATAAATAGGCACACATTACATTCACACTTTGCAAATTTTTACGTATGCAGAGATGGCGGAGCACTACATATTTTTTTTCAAGTTTTTTTTTCTGGACTGACATCTTAGAATAAGGAAAGACACCTAAATGTTTTTTTACTAGACTGAGGAATATTAGACTAAGTATTTAAGTATAGTTTGAGTAATGCAGATTCTAAATGGGATCATCGGGCTGAGTCAATCAGACCCAACCACATCAGAGTGAGAGAATTGGACCCATAGAAATTGGACCGAGGATCTGGACTGAGAATTTGTGGAGTAGTTTGAATAAATTATTTATTATTTTGTTTTTGGATGAACTGTTTATAACAAATTTTTTTAAATTGATGAGATTCAGTATAATCATTCCTATTGGGAGATAAAAGGTGTCTAATGGGAGTTGGCACAAGTTATATTATCTTATTAATAATAGTTAATTTTTATAGACCCACATGAGTGGATATGGCAAGGATGGAGGTTCTCACACTGAGTCCAAACCTTTTAAATCTAGTGTTCTTTACTTTCTTTCTTACTTTTTCATACATGAGTATTTACTAAAAGATGATAAGAATATAAACTTTAATATCTTATAGGGGTTAAGTTTCTAAAATTTTCGAAACTTATAAAAAGTGAAAAATTGATTCAACCCCCACTCTTAGTTGTTATTCAATCTTTTGGAACTTCAATTGGTATTAGAGTCAAGGTTCCCTTATTAAATCTTTATCATGGATAATCTCAATTCTATTAACAGTAGAGGGATTCCTATATTTTATGGTAAAAATTATTATGGATGAAAAAATATGATGATTCCTTATCTCCCATCTCTTGGATTAGAAGTTATTGATGCTGCTATAATTGGGTTTCCACATATTGAGAAGATTCCTTGATGACTTTTGTTGATAATAGAAATATTAATATTGATGGAAAGGATATAAATGCTATCCATATTCCCTTATCAGAAAATGTTTATATGAAGGTGATGAGCCTCAAAAATTCAAAGAGTATGTGGTACATACTGTAAATTATTTTTGAAGGGAATACTATAGTGAAGGAATCAAAGCTATAAATATGGAATAGTAAGTATGAATATATAATAATGAAATATGAAGAAAATATTGATGAATAATTAACCATAGTAATTGATTTTTTGCAACATCATAGGATTCAAATATTTCCTAGAGGATTATACAATTGTGAAGAAACTTATGAGAAAATTTCTAAACATGTTTGATTATAAAATTTCCTCTTTAGAAGATAAGGATGATTTATATCTTGATGAATTTCAAAACTTTATTATTGCTTATAAAATAAGGAAATATCCAATGTTGAAAAGAATATAAAAGATGAAATGTATTTTGAAGTCATTAGAAAAATAAAAATGAAAGTTGTTGAATATGTTGATTCTTCTGACTCTGAAAATAACTAGAATGACGAGTTAAATAATAAAATCATGTCTCTTATATCTAATAACTATCTAAGATGAAGATAAAATTATGGAGGTAAACTTTCTCTCAAATATTTTGATCGTGGTGGAATCAAACACTTTTCTATGAATTTCCTCAAGAAGAAAGTTGGAAAATATTGAGATGATTTTGATGAAAAACCTCAATGGAAGAAGTGGAAGAAAAGTTCTAAAGAATAAAATTTATCTAAAAAAATATAATAATAAGTTTATCAGAGACAAAAGAAGTATGTTTTATAATAAAGTTGAATTATATTCAACTGAAAAAAATCTTTGAAATATGTAAGTTTATAAAAATTCAGAACCTTCATTACAAAATTTGAGAAGATAAAATATTCCTTAGATAGTGAATAAGGCAGTGAAGAATCATACAGAGAGTATCAACTTAGAAAAAAACTTTTTGAATGTATTGAGTAAAACAAAACACTCAAGAAATAAATAAGATTAATGAATAAATATTGTGATTTTTTTTTGAAGAAAGAAAATATGTCATCAAGCTGGTAGAAGAATAAATTTAGGAGTTCTTAAGTTACAAAATTAGAATTGATGAATCGGGAAAGATGATTGAATATCTTAATAATAAGTTGGAAGCTAAGGAAGAAGTTAAAAAGTTTCAATAAAAAATTCTTGAGTTTAAAATTAAATTGAGGAATATTAATGAAAACTTCAACAAAGTTTCAAAAGTAAAGGCTGATAATTCTAAAGTTGTTGAGAAAGATTAGATCAAGAATTAGAATAATTCATCACCCTCAAAAAATAATGTTTCATATGATTTTTATAATATTACAGGTGATACGAAAAGTACTAGGAATGTTTGGGTGGAGAAAGAATGTGATAAACCTATCACATCTAAAAAAGTTGAAAACTCACTCAAAAGTAAAGTTGGTCGATACCCAGAATATGTTAGAGCGAGAAGAAGTTATCAACCTTAACAAAGTTTCTACAAAGAAAGATCATACTTCAATAGAAAATCAAGATTTGATGGTTTCTGTTGGTGATGTGGAATCTATGCGCATAAGGATTATAATTTTTGGCATAAATTATCACTTCCCAGAAGAAGGTTTGAATAGAGTGTAAGAAATAATGAAAGTAGAATGAGTAACTTTCCTAACGTAAAGGAAGTTAGAAAAAAAAATATCAAGATGTTAGAAAATTTCCAAAAAAAGACCAGTTTGAATGTTTGAAAGAAGTTTGCAGAAGATGTGATTAGGCTGGTCATCATATCGAAAGATATATGACACTCCTTTTAGAACAAGTTTCTTATGGGTGAAAAGAAAAGGAATCTAGAAAGAAGAAAATTTAGGAAATATCTTTTGTTGTTGAGACTACCTTGAAAGCAAGTAAAAAAACCATAGATAATTGATAGTGGTTGTTCTTCTCACATGACAAGTGATTTAAAAATCTTGAAGCATGTTGAAAATCATGATGAAGGTGCCGTTACCTTTGGTAATTATAGTTCCTTAAAAATTAGAGGAATCAGGATGGTTGATATTGAATCAGAAAAGTTGAAATCTAAGGAAGTTTTATTTGTTGATGGGCTAAAACATAACTTATTTAGTGTAAGTAAACTTTGAAATGATGGAAAAGAAGTAATTTCAAGAAAATATTCATGTATTATTAGAAGTGTGAAATATGAAAAAGTTATCACAAAATTAGAAAGAACTAGTGGAAATCTTTTTCAAGTTGTAGAAATTAAAAACTTATGTTATCTAAGTGATGAAGATGAGAATGAGTTTTGGTACCAAAGACTTGTCCCTCTTGGGAAGAAAAGTATGAACAAACTTTCTAAATTTAATGTTGTAAAAAACTTTCTAGAATTGAAAAGAAGAGTGGAAAATTTATGTGTTACTTGTTTGAAAAGTAATATGACTAATAAAAGACATAAAAAAGTTGAGATTCAGTCTACAATACCTCTTAAACTTATTCATTTCAATTTAGTTGGGTTGATGAGATATTAATAAACCAAAAGGGATTTATACTTTATCACTTTTATTGACGATTTCACTCAGATGGACAACATCATGTTTATGAAGCACAAGTCAAAGTCTATTGAAATGTTCAGATTCTTTATAAAATATGTTGATAAAGAAATGAGGGTTTACATAAAGAAGCTGATAACATATAATAGAATAGAGTTCACATCCAATACTTTTGAAACTTATCTAAGAAATCATGGAATAAAACATCAGTATAATAATCCATATGCCCCACAACAGAATGGAGTAACAAAAAGGAATAATATAAGTTTAGTGAAAATGGGATAAAGCATGTTATTAAAATAAAAAATTTCAATGTTTTATTGGAGAGAAGATATTAATACTACTATACATGTTCAAAACATATGTTTTTTGAGACTAGAATCCAACATGATTTCTTATGAAATATGGTAGAACAAAAAACCTTAATTGAAATACTTCAAGGTTTTTGGAAGTCTCTATTTACTAAAAATAAAAAATCCATATCTTAAAAAGTTTGATGAGAAAGCTGAAGAAGGAACTTTTATGGGTTATTCACCCAATAGAATAAGTTACAAATGTTGAAACAAACATTTAAAAAGTTTTTTGGATCATATGATGTGAAAGTTATTAAAAATCAAAATTCCTTAACAAAAGTTGTTGAGAATACTGAGGAGGATAAATTGAATGTTTCTAATGAAGGTGAGAATGATACAAAAAAAAACATATCAAGATTCAAAAGAATCGTGTGATGAGGAAAGTTTAGTTGGGAAAGAAACTTTGAAATTTCCTACCTTACAAAAACATGTTGAGACCAAAAATATTCTTGGGAATCAGAAGGATCCAGTTTAGACCAAAAGAAAGTTGAGATTAGAAAATCAAACTTAACTCATTTCAAATGTTGAACCGGAATCAGTTTTAAAAGCTATTCAACACAAATAATGGGTGAATGCTATGAATGAATATTTGGATCAAATTGAGAAAAATGAAACATGGGAACTTTTTCCAATTTTGAAAAATAAAAATTTTATCGAAACAAAATGGGTTTATAGAAACAAATTTAATAAAAATAGAGATGTATCAAGAAACAAAGCAAGGCTTGTTTATAAAGTCTATACATAGGTAGAAGGTGTAGATTTTGATGAAACATTTTCCACCATTTCAAGGTTAGAAACTATTAGAATGTTTCTAGGAGTGGCTTCTCACCGTAATTACAATGTATATTAGATGGATGTAAATTCTGCATTTCTCAATGGAGAAATTGAAGAATAATTTTACATTGAACAACCTTATGGGTTTCTACTTGATGAGTATGAAAAAAAGTTTGTAGATTTAAGAAATATTTGTATGGGATGAAATAAAATCCATGTATATGCTATTCTAAGATTGAAAATTGTTTTATAATGTTGAATTTTTCTAAAGTAAAAGTTGATAGCAACTTATATGTGAAAGATGTTGACTCCAGAACTTTAATTGTAATTGTTTATGTGGATGATATAATTTTTGATGGATATAGAGAATATGTTTGTAAAATATTTTCTGAAGAAATGAAAAAAGAACTTTTAGATGTAAATGTTAGAAGGATTAACATTCTTCTTTGGTTTACAAGTTAAAAGAAAAGAAAAATACATTTTCTTATCTAAATAAAGTATGTTGGGGAATTGTTACAGAAGCTTGGGATGGAAGAATCCAAAGAAGTTTCTACTCATATCTCAGTAGGTATGAACTTAAGTAAAGATGAGTCTAGAAAAGGTGTGAATCAGAAAGACTTTCAAAAGATGATAGGAAGTCTAATTTACCTTACAACCTTAAGTTCTAATATTATTTTTGCTATGAATTTTTGTGCCAGGTATCAAAGTAATTTGAAAGAATCACATATGTTGAAAACAGAGAGAATTTTGAGATATGAAAAGGGAACAAGTTCACATGGGTTGTTATAAAAAATAAATTGTGAGATGAAGTTTCATGGTTATACTGATGATGATCGGACTAGAGATTGTAATGATATAAAATCAACCACAGGAGGAACATTTTTATTGGGTGAATGTTGTGTAAGTTGAAATAGTAAGAAACAAAGTTCAGTAAGTTTGAGCATAGTATAATTAAAATATTTTGTATCTACTCATGGTTGTACTCATATTTTGTGAATGAAAGTCCAACTGAAATATTTTAAAGTAAAAGTTTCTAAACCATTGAATATACTTTGTGATAATAAAAGTACAATTGATGTTTCTAAAAATACTATCCAATATTCAAGATGAAAACACATTGATATAAAGTTTCAATTCATAAAAGAGAAAGATTCTATTGGAAATGTTTTTCTAGAATATATCTCAAAGAAGTATCAAATTGCTGATATATTCACAAAGGAAATGACAAAAGAAAGGTTTGTTGAGTTGGGGCTACAACTTCATGTTCAACCTCCTCCAATGACTTTCTAAATATCATAAAGAAGTCCCCCACCATTCTTTGAATTATGTTTATGAAGGGGGAGAGAAAGTAAAAAATTTATAGTTTATAAGAAGTTTTTACTCATATTTATTTTATGAATCTAAATCTATAGTGATCAAATAATGGGGGAGATAACAATCAAGGGATAGAGAAAAAAACAAAATTGAGAAAAATTTAAAAGTGAGTGGGATTTTATCTTTACATGGACACAAAATTTTCTTGTCACTAAAGGATGAAATTCCTTAAAAAGCATTAATTTATATAGTAGCGTGGTGTCAGGACACTCACTTTTGAGAAAGGTTATGTTTTGATAAAAGTTGAAAACCTTGATTTATTTAAAAAAGTTGAGTTGTGAAAATTTTCTAAGAGTTTAAAAATTTGTTAATGAGCGTTGTCAACAAATCCAAAGGGGGTGACTAAAGAACCATTGTGATGTTTTGTTTTAACAAAGTTTTTTATTTTTTTACAACTATTTTTTTTGTAAAAGAATGTTTTTTGTTCTTTAGGATTAGAACCAATACATCATAATGAGTTTTTATAAGAAAGATGAAAGTTTTTGAATGTTTGAATCCAAACACAAAGGGGGATAAAAGTTCTTATCTATGAGAAAGTTGTTTTCTAGAAATATGTTTTTAGAGTGATTAATACTGAACATAGAAGGTATAAGTAAGATGGAAGCTGGAAGTTCTATAGATTTGTTGATCATATGGACCATCAGACTCAAATCCATTGACATGAAGTTAAAGATTCATTAGACTCAATGTTAGTTAAAAAGTCAGAAGTTGTAGAGTAAGGAAGTTAGAATGTTGTTGAATAAGTTTATTGAAGATAGTGATGTCAGGAGTTAGAAAGTTCTTTACTTTCTAACCTTAAAACATATGATGATTTTTTGGTCATGGAGTTCTCATAAATCCTGAAATGTTCTCATGATAAAATATTTTTAAGAAATATAGGAATCATAAAGATTGCATCACTTCCATAAATTAAGAAAAAGTTTTCATCAAATCCATAGGTATCGAGAACAAAAATTTTCTTAAGTCTAAATGAGTTATAGTTAATGAGGTTTGAAGAATTTCACAGTTTCTAAATGAGTTCACCATTGAATTATTTCCATCATAATGAGAATTTCATTATTATAAGGATTTCATATAAATGAATCCAAGGTAGTTAATCAGACTAAAGCTGAGGAAGTTAATCAGACTGAAGCTAAGGAAGTTAATAAAACTGAAGCTGAGGAAATTAATCACAATAAATATGGGGAAGTTAATCAAACTGAAGATAAGTAAGTTAATCAGAGTAAATCCAAAGAAGTTAATCAAACTGAATATGATGAATTTAATAATACTAAAGCTGAGGAAGTTAATCAGATTAAAGTTGAGAAAGTTAATCAGAATGAAGCTAAGGAAGTTAATCAGACTGAAGCTGAGGAAGTTAATCCAACTGAAGTTGAGAAATTTAATAGAATTGAAGTTGAGGAAGTTAATCCGACTGAAGATGAGAAAGTTAATCCAACTGAAGCAGAGGAAGTTAATTAGACTGAAGTTGATGAAGTTAATGATACTAAAGACGAGAAAGTTAATTAGACTGAATCTAAGAAAGTTAATTAGACTGAAGATGAGGAAGTTAATTAGACTAAATATGAGAAATTTAATCAGATTAAAGCTGAGGAAGTTAATCGTACAGAAGCTAAGGAGGTTATATCAAACTGAAGAAAAGTTAGTAAGTTCGAAAAGACTGATTTTGGAGTAATCTTGAGAAGGTTTGAAGTATTCAAAGTTGAAGTTTAAATGTGAGCGATTTTCAGAGATATGAAATTTGAGTAAATGCAAAAAAAATCAGTTTCCTACCTCTTCTATTTCCAGTTTCCTATAAATAGAAGCACATTAATTTATACTTTGAAACTTTTTACTTATGTAGAAAAGGTGGAGAACTGCATAATTCTTGTCAAGTTTTTCTTTTCAGATTGATATCTCTAAAGAATGTTAGATACCTAAAATCTTTGTTTATCAGAATGAGGAAGATCAGGATAATTATTTGATTTGATTTGAGTAATGTAGATTGTGAATGGGTTCATCGGACTGAGTCCATCAGACCCAGCCTCATTAGACTGAGAGAATCAGACCTAGCTAAATCAGACTGAGGATCCAGATTGAGCATTTGTGTAGTAGTTTGAACAAATTATTTATTCTTTTGTTTTAGCTCAATTTCTTGTAACAAAACTTTATAAACTAATGGGAGTTAGTATAATCATTCATATCGGGAGATAGAATATGTCTAATGTGAGTCAATATAAGTTGTATTAACTTCCTCATAATAGTGAATTTCCATAGACCCATGAGAGTGGCTATGGAAAGGATGTAGGTTCTCACACTAAGGCTGAACCTTGTAAATCTTATGTGCTTTAATTACTTACCTACTTTTTCATGCATGAGTATTTACTAAAATATGATAAGGATATAAATTTTAATAGGTTGTAGGGGTTATGTTTCTAAAAGTTTTGAAATTTTTAAAAAGTGACCAACTAATTCAATCCCCCCTTATTAGTTTTTATTCTATCCTTTAGAACTTCAAAAATTACTCCCATCATATTAGTTTTAAAATTGTGAGGATGCAATTTATTTAAGGGGGAAAATGTAACAACTCAAGATTTTAATATATGTTTTCCTCTAATTAGGTCAAATATGTTCGATAGCTTTCTCCACATGAGACACAAAACTAAAATAAAACCATAATATATTTAGATTGATAACCCAGTTTTTGAATTAGTAGTTATAAATAAGATTAACCAAATTACAAAATATATCAATATATATATAAATATAAATTTATATAAATGACATTTTATATAAATTTACTCAATTCATTATTGTATTTAATAATATATATTTTTATATATTATATTTTTTATTAAATAAAACTAAGTATATTATTAAATTATGATTTTAGTAAAATATAATATGGATTTATTAATTCTATATTTATTAGTGTTTTATAGAAATTAAGAATAAGAAAAAATAGTATTTAAAAAAATTTAGTTTCCTATAAAAATAGTTTTTCATTATATATTATAATTTTATTTAAAAATTAAAAATGAAAATTCCAAAAATTGAACTTGAAAAAATAAAGTTAATTTTAGGATTTATAATATCAATATTTATTTAAGATGAATTTTGGGGTTTTTCCCTAAAAATATTGAATTTCAGGTGAATATTTTAAAATGTCATTTTTATAAATAACTTGACTTTTATGATATTATTAGTATATAAGTATGAATTGAAAATTCATGAAATTTTTTTATAATACTAAAAATTTATTTTATAATTGACCATATAAATTTAAAAATTTTGGTTTTACTTTACAAACCCATATTTTACATTTTAGAACTTAAGTTATATTTTTAAATTTTTTTTAAATACATTATACAATTAGTATTTTAAAATTATTTTTTATCAATTTTATAAATTCAAACAAATTAAATGGTTTTCAAAATTTTAATCATTAGTTCCAAATTATTTATGAAGGACCATTTTTTTGTTCATAAAGGACAATTTACCTTTATTAAAAACTAGTTATAATGGTAAAATCAAAAATGGTAAAGTTAAAAAATCTAATGATAATTAGTTTAAAACATGTTTAAAACATGTGTGGTAGTAGGTGGTTGAGGGATATATCCACCTTATACCTTAACCTATAATTATTTCTAAATTTTGGTTCCAAATTACTTGATAATGGCTTCCCATTTTTGAAAAGTTTTGGTTACTTACAAAAATGTCTTCCATTTTCACTTATAAAAGGGGGACTCATATCCTCACTTACCCTCCCACAAAATCCCCATTATTTTGGCCCAAAATACGACCAAACCTCTAATAAACACTACTATACACCATAAATAGGTTCTGGTCTTCTCAAAAAAGTATCCCTTAAAGTATTAATCCATTTAAAAATGAGATAATCCAAGAAGTGAGGTATACACTTTTAACCGATCCTTCCTCATTAATATTTATTTATGTGAAATACTTCTTACTAAAATTAAATACACCATATTAAAATGATAATATTAGTTTCATTATATTACTATTATATTATTATAATTATGGTATAATCATTAAACACCTTTCACTTTTCCATTAAGAAAAACAAAAATGTGAATCATGCATACGTGTGGACTACCACCTCCACCATATAACATGTTCATTTTCCTTCACCACATAATATGGATGGTTTAAAAAATGAAATTTAATATATAATTATTATAATTATAACTCATTTAATATTCTTAAATTATAAACCATATTACTCCTCTCTCCCATTCTTAGTAAAATGAAAGCATCATCGTTGCATATGTGCGGATTACCACCTCCATGGAAAGGCATGTTCTATTTTTCATTACTTCCTTTCATGGATGGATTTATCAATGGGTTTAAAGAATACATATTATTTTTATGTAATTATTAGGGTTTTGGTAAGACAAATTTAATAACCTATTAATGACATGAATAATAAACAATCATTATAAAATTAATTGTCTTAAAACAAGCACACTAAGAGGAAAACAATATTTTTATTCTAAGTAATGGATTTATAAAAATTTTATTCTTATTATAATTATTAATAATTTTTCTATATCAAAATAATAAAAACTAATTAATATAATTATGCTTTTCGTATAGTGATATTATAACTTAACCACTTCATAACCATCCATTAAATTATGGTATGTTTTTGTTTGGGTTTGTTTGAACACCCACTTAAAAAATACTATAAAATAATGTCACAGATGACTATGAGAACATTAATAATGATAATATATGATAAAATTATTAAATAATTACTTTATTTTGGTTCTTTAATGGTAACTTTGAAAATAGGTAAAAACTAACTAATGTAAATGTTGAGAACAAATATAAATGAGGGTTATAAATGTAAATCGTTAAAAGTAATGTTTTTAACTAACTAATTAATATAGTTATGTTTTTATATAGGAGGTTAGAGTTTGATCGAGGAAATCAAGATAAAATGTAAGGGTTTCCATCTCAATCACCCTTCATTGATACATACTTTGATATTATGCACTAATATTCATTTTTATAGTGAAAATACCCCCTTGACTTATAATATCATAAATTATTTATAAAATTAGAAAATTCACTTCAAATCATGCTCTTCCTCACTATGGGATCTGATTTATATCTTCCCTAAAATATAAGGGGTTTTCATAACTCAATTTTTTTTCTTGAATTATAATTTTTTTCTTAAGATTCATCTTTCATTTCACATGGTATACCCTATTTATATCTTGTGAGATTAATTTTGATTCAAATATTTTTTATTTATGAGTTATATTTCTTCTTGAAAATGAAACCATTTTAAGAATAATTCACATCCTCTTAAATGATAGTTCCCCCTCCTTTTCCACAATTTTCCTTCCATATATGTATAATCATCCTTCTTTGGGTGCACCATTTCTTGTTTGGGAGTTTTTATAGAAAGGGTGGTTCATAATTTGGACCAAACCGTGAGCCCATTTCCAAATTTAAAAACAATTTTTTTTTCTTTTATAAATCCTTTTTTTAATCATTTTTCACCCATTACACTTCCCACTTTTCATCCCTTGACATATTAAAACTAAAATATCCTTTTTACCCCTTAATAATTTATAATAATGGTGAATTTGGGTTATTTATTCAGGTATTGGGCCAACCTTTGGGCCCATTTCCAGTTTTAAAAAAATAATTTGTTTATTTTATATATTATTCATTTTTTAATAATTTTTGGTTATTAAACCTCCCACTAGATCCCAATAACCCTATTCAAACCCCATGTTCCATTTTCCATATTTGGGGCTCATCTTAGTCACATATTAGGGCAAAACTTTTCAATGTTTCTCAAATCATCCATATTTTCCAAAGGTAATTTCTCAAATTCATAAATCATTCAATTCATACTATTTTTACCAAAAGTATTCTTTACCTAGTTCCTCCAGACATTATGATCCTATACCAGGAGTTCTAAGACATTCCCTTTCCTCTAAGGGTGTAGATCTAAGGGAAGACGAAGAGTTTTCTAGTTTATAAGGTGAGGTTCCTTCTCTTTTCTCCTCCCTCTTCCTCCTCCTTTCATTATTTCTTGGTTTTCTATTCTAAACTAGTCATGATAGACCTAGGGATATATTATCCCATGATTTTTAATGTGGTTTTTGTTTGTTTGGGGCTGTTCATCATAGTTTTCGTGTTTATAAACCCTCAGATGGTGATATTGGGTGTGCGTTTCCATTCCGCCAAGGATTTGAGGTAGGATATCCATTACGCATGTCTTTATCATTTAAGTTTCATGATTTTTTTTCACCTGATATATATGTTTATTATTGTTTTTTATCCTTTATATAATTTTCTTGGTGTGCAAAATGGTTATTTAAGCTTTGTTTTGTGAAAAGTAGTGTTGTTTTGTCATAAAAGTGCACACCAAGTGTTTGTTTAAATGTTCCGTTATCTTTTGCACCTAGTTTGTGAGGTTTAAAACCTAGTTTATAGTATTTTTAACATTTTCTAGTATCTTGAATAAAATTATGTCATGAAATTTGTGTTTTATTCCTTTCCAAGTTCTTAAAATAAATTGTTTTGTTTAAAAGTGCATGTCACATGTTTGGTAAATTGCTCGGTTGACTTTTATGTGTTAAGTGTGATTTCAAAAATTATTAGTTTGGATTTATAAATTAATTATAATCATGAAAAATTTTATTTTTTGATTCTTATATGGCTTTCCAATGTGGATTTGGTTTTACAAACAAATGGGTTTTGGTTTACAACATGTTTTGGCCCGAGTTGCCGAAAAATGGTCTGTTTCACATCCTTATGAAAATGGTTGTATTTTGAATATGTAACCTGAGTGTTTTAAGGGATTTATGAAATTATTTTTCTGCTTTAAATGGTGTTTATACACCTCTTTAAAAAAAGTGAAATGCGCACCTTTTTCAAATGTTAGTTTTGAGAAATACTTAAAGGCTCGTTTGACATTTTTCTTGTAAAAATGGTTTCCATGTGTATTTTATGTTCTATATTTTGGGGCTATTTTGTGGTCCATGAAATTGATTTATTAATTGGTTTTGGGGATTCCAAATCTGGTTTGATATGGTATTTATGGCTTTTTGACCTTAAAAGATAATTTTGAATGGATTTTATGTGCAAGGCCTCGTTATACTTCTTGAAACTGTTTTATGAAAATTTAGGTGGTTTATTGATCCATGAAATAAATGTGAGACATGTGTGTGGTATGTTTTACATGAATATGATTTTTAAATTTCATATTCAGGATAAAATGGTATTTTATATATGTGTAACTTGTTTGAGCACAAAAAAAAGGGAAAACCTGGGTATCTAGGTGGGCGGACATGTACTAGTATGCTAGTGATTCAGATGGGTTTTTTCCCTATTTCACATAGTGAGTTTGATGATGAAAAATCTAACTAAACTATGATTATGATGATATTGGGGACCACTAGATTATGGATGATTCTCCTACTAGTGGATCGTGTGCATGATAATGGATATTTGTTATGGTTACCTTTACACCAAGATATGATCTACCTGAGGCCCACAATGAACTAATACCTATGGGTGTTCCCATGACTTGTGCTCATTGGCTATTTTGTACTCACCATTAGCATACAGTGTGCTTAGTTGGTAAATTCAGCAACATGTGTGTTTTATTTAAAATTTTACCTTCTTTAAATCATCACTCTTGAAAACTATTTTCATTTTGAAGTTTCACCTCTTTGAAAAATTATTACTACCATTATTGTTTATAAAAATTGAAAGTTTTTGTCTGATAATTATTATAGCATAGAACCTCATTTGGAAAACATACTTTTATATCTTGTATTTAAAACTTAAAATTTATGTTTCTTTTATTTTAAAGGATGTACATTGGGAATAGAATATCGGGCTAACCTACTGAGTTTTAATACTCATACATATAGTCTTCTTATGTTTTTAGACCTTGTGCAGGTTTCAGATTGAGTTCAATCGCCTTGGGTGACATGTGATCATTGTGTTGGAGAGTAACCAGTAGGGTCACATGAAGTTATTTGGTTGTCAGGTTTGGTCGGTTTAGTTTTTGTTTTAGTTATACTTTCAGTTTCTTGTAAAAATAATGTTCAGTTCATTTATTTATATAAATGTATTTTGGTCCGTCTGTTTCTTTCCACTATTTGTTTGATTGTTTATATTTGAAAAAAATCGTTCCCTTGTGTACTCTATTGATTGTCTTAGTGCTTGTCCCCATCCTGGGAGGATCGGTTGTGCCTCTCAGGACTTGTCACGAGCTGGCCTGGGTGATCGGTTCAAGGTAAACTCAGGTTGGTTCGTGATAATATCTCTCTTCAAAACCCTTGGGTGAATATAGATTATTTTAGAGCCATTAATTCCCTTCTAGACATCTTTATAAATCATTTAATCTCTGGTTATTTGTTTTTATTTTGTTTTACCATCTCTTCCATTTTTTTTATTATCGCGGTGTAATCTCTTGACTATTGTTGAACTGGGTTTTGATATTGTGTAATATAGGTTTCTTCTTGTGATATCCTTCACATTCATTCCTCATTGTAATTCCCAATTGATATTGTTTCTTATATCTCTAGATAAATTTAGGTGGTCTAGAACAATTCCCCATGGTCTGTTTCTATTTTTTTAAGTATGTGAAATATTCTGTGATTGCGTCGACACAACATGCACATTAAAAAATAGAATAATGGGTGATGATAATCATGTGTTTAGACTAATACTTGGATCCCTTTATACCTAATGGTGTTGATACCTATCTTGTAGATACCTATAGGGTGGTCCTACCCTTGAATAATAAATAATTGGCTAATGGATCAAAGATATGTTTTATAATGACATGATACCTCAGGTGATTGCTTGTGATAGATTCACCTTAGAAGTTGGAATACTTGATTATTTAATTATGGAAATAATTTTATATAAAATGGGTGTAAAAACTAGCATGAAAACAACTTAAGATATAATTCAATGAATTAATGGGTGATTGAAAGAAAAATGGTAATTGGATGAATTGAACATTGTGGCTTATGATATCATGTTGTGTTATTCTAGCTATTATGAATTGTGTTTTAATTTATGTTGAAATTATTATATAAAGGGATTTTTATAGTTATGTTGAAATCCTTATATAAAGGGCTATGTCCGGTGGTGATAAAATTCTTATATAAAGGGATTTTCCTAGTTATGTTGAAATGATTATATAAAGGAATTTTCTCAGTGGTGTTGTAATGTTTATAGGGCTTGAACTAGTTATATGATTGTTCCATGGACTCGTGGTTATGGTTGGAATGGTTGTTCTATATGCTTAGAGATATTATGACATGGTGCAGAATTAGGTTGATTGTTGCATCATATTAGTTGATTAATACTCCTGATTATCAATTTATTACATGTACTTATTATCAGATTGATTTTTTCGACACAGTGGTGTTGACCTACTGAGTTTTACTCAAACCCTATTTGGGCCACCATTTATTACCTGAGTAGACTACATATATGCAGGTTTAGACAAGGGAAAATGAACTTATTTTTTATTTTTTTTTTGGATAGTTTGGATCTTAGATATGGGACCGACATGGGGTTTAGGACCATGGTCTTTTGAGTTTATTTGTTTCATCATGATATTTTATCTTTATTAATTTTAGTTTGAAATTTAGATACATTCCAACTTTTCATTACATTATCATTTTATTATTATTGGATTATTGATTTGACTTTTATTGTTTGGTTTATCCTCTATGATGTACTATTTCTACTATTTTCCATTCCTATGATATTTGTTTATTTTTGCTATATTAAAAATCTGTATCAGGGGGTATAGTATCCTCAATATGTTCTCTACTCCCTTGTTTCTACTCAGAAACATCTAGTGTATGGGGAGTTATGCTTGAGGTCCAATAACCAACCTGATTTGGCCAAGTGAGAGAGTGCTAGATTGGGGGACATTACAAAGTGTTATGAAAGGGGAAGGTTGTGATTTTATGTTTTGTTACTATTTTGGAAAGGTATATTAGAGACTAGGATGTGTCAGGACTTGGTAATGGACTTGTGAATGGGAGTATCTAACCCATGTATGGTGGAAAATCTAAGTGGCCAAGAATGATATTGTTGTTCATGTTGTTCCTTGTTATAGTTGATGTTATTTCACCTTGGGTGATTCACATGTTGTGCGATGTTAGTGTTTCTTGAGATTTATTCTCATGGACCAATATATCATGAGATGAGTATGCATGCATCATGATAGGAACATAGGGATATATATATTGATATGAATTGTTCATGATAGGGACATATTTATTTCATGTGATATAATTGCCTGTATGAATTGTGAAATGGGATACCTATTATATCTGATAAATGAAATGAAATAACTATTATGTCATGATAATTCACTTGTTAATTCATGTTTATAGAGACCATGAGATAGTGGTTCTCTATTATTATCACCCGTTTAGGTTGAACTTATTATTATTCAGTGTTCTAAGGAGTGAGTTTATCTTGTTGAGAAAATTCCTCCTCATCATCTTTGAATAGAGCATCAGGAGAGTGGAAATTAGTACACTACTAACAAAAATAAACCAAAGTTTCTTGTATCTCTTGAGGATCATATGGATTTTTAGATTTGTGGAATCTTCTTGAGGGTCATGTGATCCATGGAAATTGATACTGTTCACACCATGTCTTTGATGTATGAGCTGGTGAGAGATTTTCAGCTGCAATATCCGCTTATGTTCACTAGGGAGGGAGGTACCCAAGTAGCCAAGTTCTAGATAGAGTTAGTTCAGATGATATTTAAACACCTTGAAACACTATCAAATATGAGGGTGAATCTTTCTGCATACATGCTTTGTGGACTAGCTAGGCATTGATGAGACACTTTAGAGAAAGCTGGGTAGCAAGAGGAGTTATCCTGGAGAGACTTCAAGGTGAAGTTTCTAAGTCACTTATATCCTGAAATATTGAGTGATGATAAGGCTCATGAGTTCATTCACCTGACATAGGAGACCATGTTAGTGATGGACTACATTGTACGTTTCACTATCTTGCAGCACTTTAGGCCATCTTTAGTTGTTGATGATATTTCCAGGGTAAGGCATTTCCAGGATGGGCTTTACTATGAGATCTGGTCATAGGCGGACATTTTTCTCTTGAGTAGATTTTTAGTCATGATTAATTAGGATTTCTTCATTGAAGTGAATATTATAGGGCCCCTAAGAAGTGTTTAGGTAGTTTTAGTATCAAAAATTGGGAGCTCTTCTTCAGGTGGCAAGAAGCACCACTATGAAATTTATCACCAAGGAAACATTGGGAAGAGTAAATAGGGAAATGTGAAGCTATATCAGGATAATATTCCGTTGTTGTGCTATCAGTGTGGATATTTTGGTCATAAGAAGGATCAGTGTCCATACTATTCTTTAGAGTGTAATGATTGTGGTAGGTTGGGTCACCTACAGAGGTTTTTTAGGGGCATACAATAGCCAAGCAGTGATAGGGGATCAAGATAGGTAGCAGAGTATGGGAATGACACAACTACCCCTCAATAGATAGGTAGTTGGAGTTCCACTAGACATTAAGGTAGAGGTAGGGGATGTGGTAACCTAGTGCTAGAGTGGTAGTACCATGAAGAGGGAATAACCTATGGGAGTCATACTAGATCCCAGGGTAGAGGGGAAAGTTAGCTACATGCTATGTAGTCTACTATAACTTGTTTGGATGTAGGACCTTATATGATCAAAGGTATGATTCTTGTATCATCTACTATTGATCGTGTTTTGTTTGATATAGGAGAATCACATTACTTTATATCTAATATTTTTTTAAATGATTTGGGCATGGTTGTGGAAATCTTGGATGATTTCTTGACCAACAATACACTGTTGGGAGTGTAGTTAGAGAATATAAAATGATGCAAGGTGTGTTATTTAGAAATTAGTGGTTACCATTAATTTGGGGAACCATTTATGATGAAAATGAAAGGTTTTAATTTTATTATTGGTATGGATTGGATAGTTATATACTAGACTCATATCGACAGTTATCAGAGGAGATTTGCCTTTCTATCTATAGAAGAAGGTAACTATTTTCACCATGGTGAGTGGGATCTTCAAGCTGGTCATGTAGGACCAATTCGCTTCATATTAGATTGTCTCATGGCTTAAATAATAGGTATTTATATAGATGATAATGGAATGTTACAAGATACTTTTCCTCCAGTGGTAGACCATTTTTAGGATGTTTTTCTTGAATAGTTATATAGCTTACCACTCGAGCGGGAGACCGAGTTATCGAGTTGGTGCTAAGATAAGATATAGTTTCTATCTAACCTTAAAAGATAACACTAGTATATCTTAGGGAGTTAAAAGTTTAGTTGTATGATTTTTAAGATAAAGGTTTCATATGGATTAGTACATCTCCATGGGGTTCTCCAGTTCTTTTCTCAAAGAAAGCTGACGAGACTTTGCACTTCCATGTGGACTATAGGAAATTGAACCAGAAGACTATCAAGAACTGGTATCCCCTTCAACACATCTATGATCTCTTTAACCAATTGAGAGGTTCTAAGATCTTCTCTAAGATCAATTTGAGATTAGGATACCACTATTTGATAGTGAGACCATCAGACATACCTCAGACTACTTTTAGGAGCATGTATGGCTTGTATGAGTTCGTAGTGATGCCATTTGGTTTGATGAATGAATCAAAAATATTCATGGTCTTGATGAATTGAATCTTTCATCATTTTCTAGACCAGTTTTTGGTGGTTTTTGTCAAAAACATCTTGGAGTAATCCCAGTTAGTGGATGATCATGCCCAACATCTTGACATCGTCTTGAGTATATTGAGAGACCATCAGTTTTATACCAAGAT
This sequence comes from Viscum album, assembly GCA_963277665.1. Lineage (NCBI taxonomy): Eukaryota > Viridiplantae > Streptophyta > Magnoliopsida > Santalales > Viscaceae > Viscum > Viscum album. The sequence continues at coordinate 133,003,691 of OY728163.1, forward strand.
AACCAAATGTAGTCTTTGGATTGATAAAGTGAACTTTTTTAGGTTATGTCATATCAGAGGATGGAGTGTTAATAGAACTAGATAAGTTTGAAGATATGATATCTTGGGAGTGGCCTAATAATTTCTTCTAGATTCAGAGTTTTTTGGGTTTAGAAGGTTATTATTGTCATTTTATCTAGGACTTATCCCATCCAACAACACCGATATCTAGGTGAAAAAGAAAGGGGTGAAGTTTTTTTAGTCAGATTCTTATGAGATATATTTTCTAGAGGTAAAGGGAAATATGACCTCAGCACTGATCCCTACCTTACCTATTTCGGTTAAGACATAAACTGTGTATTATGACGCATCCAAAGTTAGAATCGGAGTAGTTCTAATGCAGGAGGAACGAGTGGTTACTTTTGGATGTAGAAAAATAAGATTGCATGAGGGGAATTATCCAACTCAATATCTAGAGTTAGTTGTAGTAGTACGTTCCCTAAGACACTAGAGACATTATCTTATGGGTGAGAGGTTTGTGGTGTACACAGACCATAAGAAACTTAAGTATATCTTTTCTCAATAGAACCTGAATCTTTGACAGAGGATGTGGGTTGATATATGTAGTCTTTTGAATTTGAGTTGGATTATTGTAAAACCCAAAGAATTTATAATATTTTACTTTTAGAATAAATTTAACATTTTTTCTATTTTTCTTTATACACAACACCAAGTTAAGCTTACGCTACACACAATACTGAGTTTCTTCGATAGCTTGTGTTACATACAAGACTGAGTGTTACCAAACAATAATATATTATCAAAATATTATTATTTAATATAATATCATATAACCTAGTCATTAAATTTTAATTTATGAATAGGATTAACCAACTTATAAAAAATATAAGGTTTAATTCAATGGTTACCTAACTGAAAATTATATTTTTTATTTTCAAAAAACTGCTTTGAGGATAAGTGGTAACCACAGAGTTCACGCGGGATACCAGAATACAAGTTCAGACCAAATTTGAAATTCAAAACACACAACCCGAGGAGGCCTCGAGCCAAGGGCCACCTGCGACAGCCGGAGTCTTGTCACCTGCATCCGCAATCATCGCCTGCAAATTGACATCATTGAACTACTGTCATCTTCAACGCCATCCAACACCTCCATAGCCCGTGACTGGAGCAAACGAAACCAGCTAACAATTCAATCCTAGATGAAAAATAGATCCATAGTCGACGCTGCAAACACCGATGGGAAATTATTCATACTGCCACACCAGAACCATCAACATATAAGATTAGAGAAGACCACCAAAGCTCGGATTGAGGCCTGTAATTTCCACCTGGAACACTATGGATGAACGAGCACACATCCCAGAGCCTCCTTAAAACCATCACAACAATCCGACCTGGAGAGCGGCGAAGGCACATGAAGCCATAGCAACGATGAATCAGACATGGCCTCGACAGATAAGCATCTTGCAAGGACCTCCAACCCGAACCCTCGAGCACACCATCGTCAAGACAGACAATCAAAACATCACCGAGAACCTCAAAGACCCCCGGAGCCGAACCTGCGGGGGAAGAAGAAGAAGACCGCCACAAGCCAGAACCAAAAAACCCGTCACCGCCTTTGAGACCGCGTACAACAGCCAGATATTCCCAACGCGCCCCTAGCCGACTCTAACATGAAGCATCAACCTTCACCGTAACAACAGGAAGCTCGAACGATGGACCCTCACCGCGCCTCCATGTGAAGCTCTGTCCAGATTGAGGATAGAGCCGGGAAGAGGCTGACAAACGGAGAGAAGATGAACGAGTCCACGAAGACACGCCGCCGTAGGAGAGAGACCACATGCCAAGAGCTCGCTGGGCTGAAGCAAAGAAATCCAGCTGATCCGCCGTGGGGAAGAGGAAGGCGGCGGTGAAGGGAAACCCTAGTGCAGATCCCCTTATGGGCACATCCTCCCAAATTCAATGGTTACCAATTAATTCGAAATGAATGTAAAAACTCATTGAATATAAATGAAATGTTTTTATGAAAAAATATTTTTATGCTCCCAAAGGAATTTTTTATTAAAAAATTTAATTAATCACTATTATATTAGGGTATTTTTTTTATTTTTCTGGGAAGTTTCATTTTTTTATGAATAGTAAAAAATACAGAATTTTAATTGGAAAATGAATTTTCATTTAAATAATTTATAAGGTTAAATTATATGTTTAATTGATTTTAAAGATTTATTAGATCTATTTTACATTTATTAATCCAATATACTTCATTTAGATCAATTTTATATAGATTTTGGATATAAAAACATTTCAATCTTTTGAAAATTTTCACTTTAAAAACTCGATTTCTCATCACGTCTATGAGATTAATTTTAAATCAATTTATACCAATTCTGTGATTTTAATTTGGAAACATTGATTCTATATTTGTAATAATAATGACTTATAAAGTCTAGTAAGGTCAAATTATGTTTTTACCAAAAATATTAGTGAAATCAATTAAAATTAATTATAGTGATTAAGGTAAAAACAAGTTTACTTAGTGGGTAGACATAGAGTATAAAGTGTAAAAATGACCCTACACTTGTAAAAAACTAATTTAATGGAAATATTTCAACCTTACCCCGTAATTTATCGAATTTTGTGTGTTATGTAAGCCTATTTGGAGGTAAAAATGCGGGGAACACACAATTCTTTTCAAAAATACCAAGTGTGTCCTCTCCCCCACTTATAAAAGGGCACCCTATCCTCACTTATTCACACCCATAAATCCCTTTGTCTCATCCAAAACTTGACCAAATAATCTCACAAAATACCTAAAATAATACTATAATAATCACTTTTAGAATAAATAAAATCAAGGAAGTATTTTGGTATAATCAAAAGGAGTTACCCGGATAAAAGTCAACATTCTTCAATGATCACTTTAGTTTTATTTCTTTCAACACCCCTTAAATTATTTTTATATCATTATTATATAATAAAATCATTATAATCAAGATAATGAGATTTTTTTATGTTAAGGGTATGACCTACACTCACACACACTTCCATCAAATGAGATACACAATTATCGTTCGTGTATACGATGAACTACCGCCTCACGGACCGATGTCGCTCGTTCTTCCATTACCATCTTTCATGGTTGATAATAATGATGGATTTATAGTTTATATATGATATATATGATATTTATAATTTATATATTCTTATTTAATTTTTATATAACACATACCTTCATGCTTTCCATTTTATGGGAATATGATAACATCGTTTATGGACGTGTGGACTACCGCCTCTTCAAAGCGATGTGATTTTTTCACGCTATACATGGAATGTATTAAGGATGGTTTTAATAAAAATATGTGAAATATATGAAATAAATATGATACTTTAATTATAATATACACATATATTTACTTTTCATTCTTTTAATATGACAAGAGAATGGAAATAGCGTTCATGCGTACGTACGGCCTACTGTCTCCATGAATAGTGTATTTCATTTCCTATATCCAGATTTTATGGAATGATATAAATACAAATATAATAAATATATATTATATTTAAATATGTTTTAAATTATTGAGATGATTAATTAATAGGAAAAAATAACTAGTCAAACATACTTGAAAAACAAGGCAATTAACACCTGAAATAATGAAAATAATGAAAGATTATTAACAAACAGGTGATAAGATGTTATAAAAGGATCATATATGAAATTATAAACATGATTATGGTTCTTTCATAATTTATTAACATTATTAAAACCATTATACATGAGGTTAAATATCATCCATCCAAAAGGAAGCGTAGGGTAAGGGGATTTCTAGTCTCACTTTTATTTTTACGAGACTTATTCCATATTCATCACTCATTTATTTTGTGTGGTGTATATACTTCCCATGAAGTGTTATATCATTAATTTAATTTATTTAATTATATTAAAAGTTTCAATTGATGTTATTCTTTCACATATCTCACGATTCAAAATTTTCTCAAGTAGTAAAGGATTTCATCTCAATTTACATTTCATTGAGACTTATTTGTAATTATGAACCAATTCACTTTAATGTGGTGTATATACCACAAATTTTTCATTTAATAACATTATTAAATAAAAAATAATGATATTTTAAGTTTCACTTTGAATTATTTCATCCAAGGGGAATTGGGATGAAAATTACCAAGTGGTAAAAGTTATTGAATAATCTCACTTTATTTTGGGATTGTTAATTTTTTGTTGAAACAATCACTTTATTGTAATAATTTTTCATTGGAGATTAAATTTATACTAAATATACATATCATTTACAATGGATATTATTATTTTCTAAAACTTATATCATTTTTACATATGGTTCTTACTTTGAAAGTTATTTAATTAACTGGGGAAATATTGATAAATCTGTATCATTTAATCAATACAAATATTTGATAAGGAACATTTATTATTAATTAAAATGATTATTCAATATATGAGGAATGCATTGGATTTCATATGTGATGTGAATTTCCCACTATATCCCCTTGATGCATCTGTAGGTTTCATGAAACAAACTAGATATGGTTTTGGCCGAGGCCTTACCCATTTAGTAGATTCCTGGCATGAAGCCTTGAAAATATTAGATTTTTGGAATGAAGCCTTTGAAATATTAGATTATTGGAATGAAGAATTGATATTATCAAACTATTTTCATGAAGAATTTATAGTATTAGATTCTTGGCATGAATCCTCGATGATAAGTTTTAGATATCCATTTTTATGCATTCCATCATTATGAATTAATTTATTGATATTCCCATTTGATTATTCGATTAGTTAGAATATTCATGGTTAAGTTTCATGATCATGTGATTATTTATATGGAAATATTTGATCATCTATTATTACTTCCATAGTATTCCCAAGTTACTGATTAAATGAAACATGTTTCAGTTATTACCCTTTTATATATTGATTATGCGTATTGATTCATGATAACTTCCACTATAATCTTACCCTTATTGAGCATCTGGGATAACCCTTATTTTGTTTCCTTTCCCTAGGGTATGAAGATGAATTATTGGAATGAGTTTCAAGGATTCTGAGCATTCTATTTTTTTATGTATTATGTTTTTTTATTACCAATGTAAAATGGGTATCATTTATGTGATCTAGTTTTCCAAAACTACTAAACTAACCATTAATTCAGGATTTGATTCCTTGTAATCATGTTAATGTAATAAAGTAAGACATTGAATATGAGATTCTGGAGTTGGGGCCTTATAGTTGGTATCACATGAATTTTAGAAGAAACATTGGAAACTAGATTTAGGAAAGCATATATTAGGGAATACAACTCTAAGTTATACTTTGAGGATAAGTATAGAAGAAAATACCAAAGAAACATTATTTATGATTACAAGATTAGATATGTATAGATTTTCAAATTTATGTTAAGTATCTTAATAGTTTTGGAATTATACATTATTTTTCATAATTATATGATTTAATTTAGTGTATTTTTTTATTTAGAAATGATGCATGGTAGAAGTAATGTGAATATAACCAATACATGTGATCCAAAGAGTGAGAATGATCATAACTTTTATAGTTGTGAGCCAATATTTCTAAGGGAGATAGTCTTCTAAGAATTATCATCATATGAGGACATAATATCATGTGATAATAAGATAGAGAAATAATTTTCTAATTATTATGGATTCAAAGGGAATTTAGAGAAGAAGATGACAGTAGATCAAAAAATGGATAAAGGAAAGAAGATAAATAATTATTCCCCATGTGTTATAACTATGGAAATAATCACCCTAGTAAAAAATTTAAAGGATTGAGATTTTGTTATAAATTCATAAAAAAGGGTCACTATGAAAAATAATGCAAAGAGAATAAAAAAATACTACAATTCAGTGTTTCAACTATAGTGAAATGAGGCACTCTGAAAATAAATTCCCAAGTGTCAAGAGAATATAACTCAGAATAAGCTAAGGGATCAAGGTAAAGCTTATGTTATTGATACAAACTAAGTGGAATAATTAATGTTCTTATATTTAGATTCAATAATTATTTTATTTTAGTATTTTATTAATGATCACAACAAGAAAAAATACCCATTTCTATGGTTCAAAACTGTGCCATAGCCCCCAAAACCGTGGCCATAGGCTATGGCCATAGTTTTGGCCAACCATGTCTGATATCACCATGGAAGTAAGTCCCAAACTATTTCCATAGTTTTAACCATGGTAGTAGCTTCCTATTTCCACAGTTTTGAAAACTGTGGAAATAGGCCTCAAAATTCTCCACCGTGGAGATTGAACTATAACCACAGTTTAAATCGTGGATATAGGAAGCTATTTCCATGGTTTTAACCATGGCTATAGCCTTGGAAAATAATGGCAGAAGCCTAAATAAAAAATGTGCCCGCTGAATTTCAATCCTTGCACCTCTTGTTTGCCAACCTGCGACGCTTACCACTACATCGCCGAACGTTTCATGTATATATGTATATATTATGATATATATATTAATAAAAATTGTGGAAATAGCCACAAAAATGTGGTAATAGGACTTTTTGCCAAATTTTTAGCGGGATTTTTTTCCCACGGAAGGGCAGGAACCCTATAACCACGGTTTTGGAAAACCATGGCTATAGGTCTTTGAAACAAAATGGCTTATAGCCACAGTTTTTAAAACCATGGATATAAGCCATATAACCGTGGCTATAGGCCACGAAAAATAGACCTATATCCACAGTTTTAAAACCATGTCTATAGGATGTAAAACTGTGGCTATAACCACCTATAGCCATAGTTTTAAAACCGTGGCTATAGGTCCATGCAATAGCTTCATTTTCTAAGAGTGGATGTACTAGTTATAAGAATTGTGGAATATTTAAGGATTTTATTTTTGTAATATTTCATTAAGTATTTGAGAGCATATGTCAAATGGTACCAAGAAAAGTGATTCTATGGAAATTTTAAATATTTGGAAAAAACATGGTTGAGGGAAATAAAAACCTTAATATGTTCCTAATGTTGAGATAATGATGTTTGGATAAAGAGACAATTGATATGGATAAATTAAATTGGATACTACTAACTACCTTGGAACTTATTCTAAAGTTTTGGATCATAATACTTGGTAGTGTTATAAGGTTAACCATTTATGAAATGGTTTAAGTTTAACTTTGGATGAGGTTTTAAATATTCTTGTATTAATTCACCATATAATGAAAACTATTATAAGAGATTAATTAGAAATAGTTAAAGTCACATCCAAAGGGTAATACTGTTCTTATTAAATAGAAACATATCAAGTAATTATATTTCCTCATATTACTAGAGAGTGAAATAATTTAAAAACTCTAGGAATAGGGTCTTGAAACCAAATTTTTTTCCTATAGTAATCATTTTTAATGATATAAATGACCTTTTTCTACACTTATGGGGTTTATAGACTTGTAGTCATTAAAATTATCTAGATCACCCACTTTCTTGTGATCAATGTTCTCTATCACTCTCCATCTTAATTTGATAGTTAGATTTCTTTTCCATTTCTAGGTTTTCACTAATGTTATATTATTCAAAAGCATAGTTTTATGATTACCTTCACAGTTAACTTTACCTATTATTAATAATATGTGTTATTAACCCTTAGGATGTGGGTTTTTCAATAATAGTATTTTCAAATATAAAACCCACAATTACTGAGATCAAGTTTGAATTGTGAGAATGAAATTTATTTAATGTGGGGAGAATGTAACACCCCAATAATTTAAAATATTTTCCTTTTAGAATAATTTTTTTTTTCTATTTTTATTTATACTCAACACTAAGTTAATATTACGCCACACACAATACCGAGTTTCTTTGATATATTATAATACATGCAAGATCGACTTTTACTGAACAATAATATGTTATTGAAATATCATTATTTAATATAATAAGATATAATATAGATGTTAAATTTTCATTTATGAATATTATTAACTAACTTATAAAAAATATATGTTTGAATTTAATGGTTACCAATTAATTAGGAATGAATTTAAAAACTAATTTAATATAAAGGAAATGTTTTTATAAAAAACTATTTTTATGCTCCCAAATGAGTTTTGTCTTAATAAATTAAATCAATTACTATTAGTGAATGATATTAATGAAATATATATATATATATATATATATTAAATAATTTATTTTTTACATTCATCCAATAGGTTTTATAGGTATAAGATAAGAATAAATCCAATTTTATGTATAAAAAGCTATATTTTTTTAAAGGCAGTTTTGCCGCCTTTTAACTGTGAACCCATTTTAAAACTAAATTTTGTAACATTTATAAATTTTATATGAAAAAATAAACTTCAATTTTAAATATTAATTTCAAAATTATATTGGGGTTAATTTTTATTTTTATTTTTTTGGGAAGTTTCATTTTTTGATGAATAATGAAAGATACCAAATTTTAATTGAAAACTGACTTTTTGTTTAATTAATTTATAAGGTTAAATTATATTTTTAATTGATTTTAAAGTTTAATTATATAAATTTTACATATATTAATACAATATAGGTCATTGGGATCAATTTTATATTGAATTTGGATATTTTTTTTAATATTTTGAACATTTTTACTTTAAAAACCCGCTTTCCCATCACGACTGCAGGATTAATTTTAAATAAATTTCTACCAACTATATAATTTTAATTTGAAAAAATGGATTAAATATTTTGAATAAGAATAATTTATAATATCTATTATGGTTAAATTGGGTTTTGAACAAAAATATTAGTGAAATCAATTAAAATTAATTACAGTGATTAAGTTAAAAACAAGTTTACTTAGTGGTTAAACTTAGAGTATAAGGTATAAAAATGACCCTAAACTTGTAAAAAACCTATTATATAGACATATTTTGACCTTAAAACTTCATGGATATATATTTTTTGTTATTTAAGCCTCTTAGTAGGTAAAAATATGGGGATCACACAATTCTTTTAAAAAATGCCAAGTGTGTCCTCTCCCCCACTTTTAAAAGGGCACTCAACCCCCATCACTTCTTCAGAAATATCAAGAAATTGGCTCATAAAAAACCTACCAAAATAATATCCCTAAATATCTCCCCTCATAATATAAGTCTCACATTGGGAAAAAATCAAATCAAGTAAGTCTTTTGGTATAGACCAAAAAGAGTTACCCGAATAAGAGGTAACATTATTCAATGAGAATTTTAGTTTTATTTATTTCACCACCTATTAAATTATTTTTATATCATAATTATATAATAAAATCATTATAATAAATATATTTATGAGTTTTAATTTTATTTTTATGATTTAAACTCACACACACTTCCATCAAATGAGATACACAATCATCATTCGTTTGTACGACAAACTATCGTCTCGCGAATTGATGTTGTTTTTTCTTACATTACCACCTTTCATGGTTATAAATAATGATGTATTTATTGTTTATATATTATATATATACAATATTTATAATTTATTTATGATTCTTAAATTTTTATGTAACACATACCTTCATGATTTCCATTTTACAAGAATATGATAACATCGTTTGTGGATGTGTGGACTACCACCTTCTCAAAGCGATGTGATTCGTTCATTATATACATGGAATGTATTAAGTATATTTTTAATAAAAATATGTGACATATATGAAATAAATATTATACTATAATTATAATATACATATATATCATTTACTTTTCATTATTTTAATATGATAAGAGAATGGAAACAACATTTATGCGTACGTACAACCAACCGTCTCCATGAACAGTGTATTTCATTTCCTATCTCAAAATTTTATGGAATGATATAAATAAATATATAATAAATATATATTATATTTAAATCATATTTAAATTATTTATATGATTAAATCATGATCTAATTAATAGGAACAAAAAATAACGATTCAAAACATACTCGAAAAACAAGGCAATTAACACCCGAAATAATGAAAATAATGAAAGATTATTAACAAATGGGTGATAAGATATTATAAAAGGATAATATATGATATTATAAACATGATTATGGTTATTTAATATGTTATTAACATGATTAAAACCATTATAAAGTAGTTTAAATAACATCCAACCAAAAACAAGCGTAAGATAAGGGGATTTTTAGTCTCACTTTTATTTCTGTGAGATTATTACATATTCACTAATTGTTTATTTTGTGTGGTGTATATATTTCCATATAACATGTTATATTATTTATTTCATTTATTTAATGATATTTAAAGTTTTAATTAATTTTATTCCTTCATGTATCTCACGATTCAAAAGTTACTTAAGTAGTAAGGGTTTTCATCTCAATTTACATTCCATTGAAACTTATTTGTTATTATGATCCAATTAAATTTAATGTGATGTATTAACTAAATATTTTTCATTTAATATCACTATTAAATCATAATTAATGGTATTTTAAGTTTTAATTTTAATTATATCATCCAAGGGGATTTAACATGAAAATTACCAAGTGGTAAAAGTTATTGGACACTCACACTTTCTTTTATGATTATTAACTTTATCTTGAAACAATCACTTTATTGTAATAATTTTTAATTGGAAAATATATTTATCCTAAATATACATATAATTTATAATGGATATTATTATTTCATAAACCATATATAATTTTTACATACAATGTTTACTTTTAATGTTATTTGATTAACTAGGGAAGTATTGATAAATCTACATCCTTTAATCAATACATATATTTTATAAGACACATTTCTTATGAATTAAATTTATTAAATATATGAGGAATAATTTGGATTTATTATGTGATGGGAAAGGCTCAATATATCTCCTCGATGCATCAGTAGGTTCCATGAAACAAAATAGATACAGTTTTGGACAAGGCCTTCCCATTTATTAGATTATCGGCATGAAGCCTTGATAGTATTGGATTCTTGACATAAAGCCTTAAATATATTGGATTATTATAATGAAGCCTTGATAGTATTATATTCCTGGTATTAATCCTTTATAGTATTATATTATTGTCACAAAGACTTGATGGTAAGTTTTAGATATCAATCGTTATGCATTCCATCATTATGAATTCTGTTATTGACATTTCATATGATTATGTGATTAGTTAGAATAACCATGGTTAAGTTTCATGTTCATATGATTATTTATATGGAATTATTTGATCATCTAATATTATTTCTATACTATTCCTAAGTTGTTGATTAAATGACATGTGTTTCAATTATTAGCCTTTCTATATCGATTATTCTTATTGAGTCATGATAACTTCTACTGTAGGATTACCCTTACTAAGCATATGAGCTCAAAATTATTTTGTTTCCTTTCCCCAAGGTATGAAGATTAATTCTTGGAATGAGTTTCAAGGATGATGAGCATTTTATTTTGTTATGTGTTATGTTTTTTTATTCAAATTGTAAAATGGGTATCATGTTTGTAATCCATTTTTCCAAAACTATTAAACTGATATGTCCTTTGGTATTTGGTTCCCTATAATAATGCCAATGAAATAAAGTAAGGAATTATCTCTGAGATTCTAGGGTAGGGTACTTACACTTATACACCAGGAAAGGGAAACATTGATTCCTATTCCTTGATGTGGAAGACATAGACATAGGAAATGTGTTAGTCTTGCAAGGAGTAGCAGATAATGGTGCTCTTTACAAACATGCATCTAGATGTTTAGGATTCATAGGGATGAGTAGATATTACTTCTACATCGGATATAATCATGATTATTGAACTAATCAAGATAGATAAGTTATCTGATCTGGAGGTCTTAGCTCTGAGGGACAACTTATATGGTGGGGAGCCACCATCAGGATAGTCTCTTAGTAGCAATGATATTATTATTATCCATGGACAAGTATAGGTTCTTATGGGATTGCACAAGGAGATGATGATAGTATTTCATGATTCTATATGGGTGTTATATCTAGGTATAAAAAATATGTATCATGATATTCATAGATAGTACTAGTGGTCAGGAATAAAGAAGAAGGTAATGAGATTTTTAGAGAGGTGTTTCACCTGTTAGTAGGTGAAAGTCAAGCATTATAGGCCTTATATACTATTAAAACCTATTACCATTCTATAATGGAAATTTGTTGATGTCACTATGAATTTTGTGATAGGATTAACTAATATACCTCATAAGAATGATGCAGTATAGGCGATCGTAGATCGAATGATGAAGGTATCCCACTTTTTTCCAATTAGGGAGACCTACACTATTAATGATCTAGGTAGTCTTTATGTGCATAAGATAGTCTAGTTTAATTATGATATAAGGAGTATAATTTATAATAGAGATCCTTTTTTCATGTCTTGGTTTTGGAATGGTCTTTAGAAGGCTTTGGGATTGTAGGTTCTTCTAAGTACAACCTATCATCCAAAAACTAATGGAAAATCTGAATAGACTATTCAAATTATAGGGGATATGTTATGAACCTAGGTTTTGGATTTATGTGGTTTATGGGAGAATCATTTAACAATCATGGAGTTCACTTATAATAATAGATTCTATGCATCAATCTAAATGACCCCCTTTGAGGCATTGTATGGAAGGCCATTCCGTTCACCTCTTTTTTGGTTGGAGGTAGGCGAGTTAACACTTGTTGGACCTAGTCTCATATAGGTGACATCTAAGGAATTTAATTTGACTAGGAGGTGGTTGGTGACCTTGCAGAGTAAGAAAAAATGTTTCTATGACCATCAATGATGACCTCTTGAGTTTAAGGTTGTTCATCATGTTTTCCTTCAGGTTTCGCCTAGGTTAGGGCAACACCATATCCTGAAACAAGGATAACTAACACCCATATTTTTTGGGCCATTTGAGATAGTGGAAAGGGTCGGTCTAGTGTCATATCGATTAGACCTTCCACAACACTATAGTTTCATGAAAAATGTGTTTTATGTATCATGAATTCGAAGATATCATCCAGACCCTTCTCACATGATGAACATTAATTATGCCAAACTTTGTGTAAACACATCCGTTGAGGAGAATCAGATATGGATTATGGACCATAATGAGAAGTATATTTGGGTAAATACTATAACTATAGTTTGAGTGTAGTGTAAGAATGAGCATACTAAAGAGGATACATGGGATACAAAATCAGATACATGAAAATAATGGCCAAACTTATTCGCTGAGACCCCATAGTGATGCTTGGAGGAGCTCAGGGATGATTTTTTTATATGGTGGGGAGGTTGTAAGATTCATTTTTTTAAGTTATATACTTATTTTATTTTTTAGTTGAGCCTCTTTTTCTTTGGGTTTTCCTTCTTCATTAAACCTTCGTGGTCGAGTCTTGTTTGGGGATGGATATATTTTTCTGGGGAAAACAACCCAAAGTTTAGAGATGTATGTATGCTTTAATTAATGAGGTCTAGGTAAAAACGTCAAGATATTATGTGGGTTATATGTGATTTAGAAGTATTTGAAGGTGGTTCGGGGTTTTCCTATGGAATATGGTTTGAAAGATATCTACTGGACACTTTCACATCGTGAGAAGTTTACATGATGTGAACATGTTATCAGGCATATGTTGTGGACTAGTTTAGGGAATGAAACTATTACATGTTGTGAAACTAGTTTACATTATTAAATGGTATATTGGGGTTATTTTAACATGGTAAAATGCATTTTTTAATGTATCTATTAAATCAAGAAATTCATATCATAAAATGGTTTCACATTATGAATCTCTCAGGCTCAGTGGTTTTAAACCACGTAGTGCATATGGTTTTATTTCATCCTCTATGAAACTATCTCTATCAAACCCTAAGATTACTCTAAGAGATTTTTAGAGTCATTCATAACCTTTTGGACATCTCGATCAAGCGTTTACTCTCTGATTATTTGTTTAACTTTGGTTTTCCCCTCTATTCCATTTGTTCTCTGTTATCATGGTGTAATCTCTTGACAGCTATTGAACCAGGTTTTGATATTGTGTGATCAAGGTTTATTCTTATGATATACTTCAACCCCATTCCTCATTGGGTTTTTAGGTTGAGAGTGATTATTGAATATTTGGATAAAGGTAGGTGGTTTAGAATAATTCCCTATGGTCCATTTTTATTTTTTAAGTATGTGCGATATTATACAACTGCACCGTCACTATGTGCACATTAAAAAATAGAATAATGGTTGATTATAATCATGTGTTTAGATTACTACTTGTATCCATTTGGACCAAATGGTGTTGATAACTAGATTGAAGATTTCAATATGGTTATCCTACCATTGAATAATAAAGAACTGGCTAATGGATTGAATATATATTTTAGCATGACATGAGACATCAGATGATTGCTTGTGATAGATTCACCTTGGAAATTAACATCCTTGATTATTGAATAAATGGTGATAATTTGACATAAAATGGATGTGAAAATTGGCATGACAATGGATTAAGATATAATTTAATGAATGAATGGGTAATTGAAAGAAAAATGGTAATTGGTCGAATTAACCATTGTGGATTAGGATATCACGTTGTGTTATTATAGACGTTATTAATTGTATTGTGATTTATGCTAAAATGATTATATAAAGGTCTTTTACTAGTTATGGTAAAATGATTATATAAAGGGATATGACTACTGATTCTGAAATGATTATATAAAGGTATTTTCCTAGTTATGCTAAAATACTTATATAAAGTGTTTTGCCCAATGATGCTGAAATGCTTATATAAAGGTCTTTTCTCAGTTATGATAAAATTCTCATATAAAGGGATTTTACCAGTGATGTTGGAATTCTTATAGGGATTGAAATATTTATATGATTATTCTATGGACTTGTGGTTACAGTTGCATGGATGTGCTACATGCTCAAAGATATTCCAGCATGGTGAGGAAGCAAGTTGATCGATGCATCATATTAATAAATTAATAAATACTCCTGATTATCTTTTTATTGCATGCACTTATTATCAGACTGGTTTTGTTTAGACATAGTGGTGTCAAACTACTGAGTTTTAGCCACACCCTATTCAGGCCATCATTTGGTACTCGAGCAAATTACATGGATGCAGGTTTGGACAAGGGTAAGGGACCTTGTTGTTGATTATTACTTGATCTTAGAGAAGGGACTGGAATGGGGTTCACGACTAAGGTATTTTTAGTTTATTTATGTCAACATGGTCTTTTATCTATATTAATTTTAGTTTTACATTTAGATACATTGCACCCTATCATTATATTATCATTTTATTATTATTGGATTATTCAGTTGACTTTTATTGTTTGGTTTATCCATTATGATGTACTATTTCTGCTATTTTCCATTATTCTAAGATTTGTTTATTCTCATTGTATTATAACTATAAACCAGGGGTATAGTATCCCCACTATTTTCTATATGCCTTCACTGCTAGTCAACATTCTCTAGCGTACAGGGATGCACATTTGATGTCTAATAACCAACTTGATTTGTCTAAGTGAGAGAGTACCAGATCTGGGGATGTTATAGATATCCCTATGAAAATTGATCCCAATGTATGAGTTTCAAAACTATGAGGATTCAATTTATTTAGGGGGTAGAAAACTTAATGACTCAAAATTTTAATGCATGTCTTCCTATAATTAAGTCAAATATGTTTGATAGCTTTCTCCACATGCAACACCAAAACCAAAATAACTTTGCAATATGTTTAGAGAAATAAAATCTATCCATCGAATTAGTAGGTATAAATAAGAGTAACAAAATTATGAAATATATCAATATATAAATTTATATAAAGGTTATTTTATACAAATATACATAATTCATTATTATGTTTAAGAATCTATCATTTTATGCATTTTACTTTTTATTAAAGAAAAATTATTAAATTATTATTTTAATAAAATAAAATATTTATTGATTAATTCTATATTTATTAGTGTTTTATATTAATTAATAATATGAACAACTATTATTTTAAAAAGTTATTTTTCTATAAAAACAATTTCTCGTTGTATTTTATGATTTTATTTAAAAGTTAAAAAAAATTATAGAAACTTAATTTGAAAAAATAAATTTCATTTTTTAATTTAGAATTTCAATATTAGTTTAAGATTATTTTTTGGGTTTTTTCTAAAAACATTGATTTTTGGGTGAATAGTGAAAAATACGTTTTTTATAAATAACATGACTTTTATGAAATTATTAGTATATAAGTATGAATTTAAAATTAATGAAACCCTTTTACAATACCAAATATTTATTTTATAATTGGACTTTTAATTTTAAAAAAATTTGGTTTTAATTTACAAACCCATATTTAACATTTTAGAACTTAAGTTATATTTTTTAAAAAATTATTTTTAATACATTATACATTTAGTATTTTACAATTAATTTTTATCACTCTTATAAATTCAAAAAAATTAAATGTATTTAAAATTTTGAATCATTAACTCCAAATTATGTAATAAGAGTCATTTTTTGTCATAAAAGATAAGGAACCTTAGGTAAAAACTAGTTAACACAGTAAAAGCTAAAATGGTAAAAGTGAAACAAATATAATGATAATGAGTTGAAAAAACATTTAAATAATATGTGTGAATGTGTTTTTATGGCATCCCGCCATTTTATAACATAAACTTTCATTACATTACACAAAACTGAGGATCTTTAAGGTCTAGTGTCTTGGAAACCAGGAACATAATACATGAAAACAACATAAAACATTCTTCTTAAACACTTGAAAGGCGTCTCCTTAAGTTCATTCTAGGTTCATTACTGCATCTCATAACCTGGGGACATACATCAAAAGAAAGGGTGAGCAGAAGGCCCAGTAAGGGAAACAAGAGGAACATTTTACATGTGAACTTGAGATACTTCAATAAGGACATGAAAAGAACTTTAAGGCATGAGAAAGAAATCATGAGGCATTTCATAATAAAAATAACATTTTTCATAACTTGAAGATGTGGCTACATCATTTAACATAGACAATCATGAACATATCACCAAGGTCCATCCCCAAGGTGTCATTTGAAAATTACCAAGGTTATTCACCAAGGTATCGTGAAAATTGTAATCTCTAGTGGTTACATCATTACCCAATGCATTAGAGCGCTATCAGGGCGCACCCTTAAATTTGCCTTTATTATCATGTGATCCACATATATCATCATAAAACATTTCATAAATAACCCATATAGCATAAAATAAATGGGTTTCATTTCATAATCATAACGTTTTAAAAACTGCTTTAAAGACATGATCTTTACGACACTTTAAAACCCACAAAAAAGGAAGGTGGGTCTCATGTATGTAAATCACAGAATTTAAAATGGAAAATTTTGATATATATGTGAATTCCCTTGTAGAAATAAGAGATTTGAGTATTCACTTTATAACATAAAATAATTTTTGAGAAAAGAGAGAGGCATTTTGAGGGGAAAATTCTGCAGCATAACGGCTAAGTTTCGGGGTTTTAGAAAAAATTGAAATGAGAGGGGACATGGGTCAACCACTCATAAATGATCCATAAAACAGTAGGGTGAAAGAATAATAAGGACATATGGACATGGTAATGAAATTTTAGGGACATACCATTTGAAATGAAAAACATGGAAAAAAAGATTTGATTTCTCTTATGAAAATTCGGCAGCCTTACGGCGTCACTTAACTTCAAAAGAAAATGATTTGAAAAGATCAAATAGGGTCCCTCATCATATGATCATAAGAGATCAGTATGATAGATATAGAGATCATACCCCAACATAATAAAAAGGAACTTGAAAGACTTGACATGAAAATCGAACTTGAAAAATGAGAAGGGTGAAAGAATCCCTTAAAAATTCGGCAGCCCAACGGCGTCACTTAAACTTTCATAAAACGAAATGATGAGAGTAAGAGGGGATATCTCATCATATAAACATGAAAGGGCAGTAAGAGTAATATAAAATAACATCCTCTCACATAAAAACATGGAGCATAATAGGAATGACATAAAAGAGATTACATGAAAAGAAAGAGAGGGGTCAGATCCCTTACCTTAAAACGTGACTCTTGAAACTCAAAGGATTGGACCTTGAGGGCTTGGGGGCACCTTGGGAGGACTCTTTGGAAGGTAAGAAGACCAGAACTTCGTTGGGGGAGAGTTGGGAGTGAAAACTAAAGGAGGAAAGGGTGGGTATTTATAGGGAAAGTGAGGGGACAAAGCATTAATGGCCAAGGGACACCTCACATGTGCTTTTCTCAAACCCATGTGCTCTCCCTTGGCATTTATCATGGAGTTAGGCCACATGGGGCCCCCAAAACAATAATTCATCACCCTTGGCCGGACAACCCTCAAAAGATTTCATGACATCATCATGACACCGTTATGATGTCATTAAACATACCGAAACCCTAAAACTATATTTTTACTATTCACTGAAAATTCAACTTTCTCAGAAAAATCCCAAAATTTCACATTAACGAAATATCAATTCTATGATTTCAAAAATGAACTCCATTTTATAAAAATAATTTTCTAAATATTTTTAATTTTATTTTTAAATAAATACACTATTCACCAAAAATTCATTTTTTTAGAAAAATCCCCAAAATTTACCATAACATAATATCGATGCTCTGAGTTCAAAAATAAAGTCATTTTTATAAAAATAATTTTCTAATTATTTTTAATTAAATTTTTTAATTAAAAAACACTATTCATCCTAAAAAACTAATACTTGAATAATAATTTATGAAACCGTTATTTAACCATTTTATTGAATCACATTACTTAATCAAGGTGTCTAAATTATATTAAAACTTTCTTTGAGTGAAAATTACTAATCCATTTGGTCACATTACTAATCCTAAGCGTAAAATCACTATTCATAATTTACTATTCATCAAAAATTAAGTTGATCTTATTAGACTCCAAAATCCTTAATGAACACTTTTGTAGAAGACCATTTTTTGAAAATAATTACACATCATTAGTTATTTAGGGTTTACATAAATATTTCAAAATATCCCTTTTTCAAAATTCATCAATAAAATACATTCTAAAATTATCTAGACATTTGAAATTTCACAAACATCACTAAAGGAAGAAATCTCAATTTATTCACCCGAAAGGATTACACAAGGAAACTGGGGTCTCATCACATAGCCCCTTATAACACTGGCATAAGACCTAAGTGTAAGGTGTGCTATGGTGAGAGAATCTGAGGGAGGCTCAGATAACATTGCCCTAGTAGCAATCTCCACTAACTTGAACTTATCCTGCAAGCGTTTTCGTTCAAGCTTGACACGCTGGAGCTCGGCTTGGGCTTGGTCCAAAGCGAAGCCCACAGATGCTACCTCCTTCCCAAGCTCTGAGAAGTGGGCTTCGTAAGGGTTGAGTCTACTGGATGAAGCCATCAACTACCCTTTCTTCATTAACCATTAACATCTTATTAAATCATTAAGAGTAAGTTAATATAATACTCAAAAAGATTGGGTCGTTACATTCTTCCCCCCTTAAGAAATTTCGTCCCCGAAATTTATACTTGAGGCCTAGCCGAAAAGGTGAGGGTACTTTTGCTTCATCGTTTCCTCGGGCTCCCAAGTCGCTTCTTCATACTTATGATTCCTCCACAACACTTTCACAAGGTGGGTAGTCTTGTTTCGTAGAACCTTGTCTCTACGGTCTAAGATCTCCACTGGATGCTCTTCATAAGAGAGGTCATGTTCAAGTTGTACCACCTCTGGGTTCAGTACATGCGAAGGGTCGGGTATGTACTTCCTCAAGAGAGATACATGGAAGACATCATGAACTTGAGCTAGGTTCGGTGGAAGTGCTAGACGATAGGCCACTGCTCCTATGCGATCAAGGATTTCATAGGGGCCAATGTACCTAGGGCTGAGCTTCCATTTCTTCCCAAACCGCATGACTCTCTTCCATGGAGAGATTCGAAGGAAGACTTTGTCACCAACACCAAACTCCAAGTCTCTTCGTCGATTGTCAGCATAGCTCTTCTGCCGACTCTGAGCAGCTTTTATGTGTTGCTGGATGGCATGAACCTGTTCCGTCATCTCTTGCACGAGATCAGGCCCAAGAAGCTTCCTCTCACCAGTTTCATCCCAACAAGTAGGAGTTCTACACCTCTTTCCATACAGAGCTTCATAGGGTGCCATATGAATACTCGCATGGAAGCTGTTGTTATAGGAGAACTCAACTAATATGAGGTGTTGATCCCATCCACCTTTAAATTCCATTGAGCATAATCTCAACATGTCTTCAAGTGTCTGAATAGTCCTTTCAGATTGGCCATCAGTTTGAGGATGATAGGCCGTACTAAAATTCAATTCAGTGTTCAGAGCATGCTGAAGACTTCTCTAGAATTTTGATGTGAATCTTGGGTCACGATCAGATACGATGGATAGTGGTACCCCATGCAGCCTTACCACTTCCTTCACGTATATCTTGGCAAGATGATCCAGAGAGAAATCTTCCCGAATAGAGATAAAATAGGCTGTCTTGGTGAGACGGTCCACAATAACCCATATCGCATTGTTTCCTTTGGATGTTTTTGGGAGACCAGTTACAAAGTCCATGGTGATATTATCCCACTTCCATACTGGTATGGGTAGCGGTTGTAATACCCCCTTAGGAAGTTGTCTTTCTTCCTTTACTTGCTGACACACCAGGCACCTTGTAGTGTAATCGGCAATCTCCCTCTTCATGTTATCCCACCAATAATGATCACGAAGGTCTCTATACATCTTAGTGCTTCCCGGATGTATAGAGAAAGTAGATCTATCAGCTTCATCCATCATTTCTTTCTTTATCTCCGGAATAGATGGAACACATAGTCTTGTAAGAAATTTCAATACACCTTCTTGATCAATATTGAAATCAGGGAACTTCCCATCCTTTACAGCCTCGAACTTCTCCTGCAGCAAAGGATATTCTTCTTGAGCCTTCTTGATCTTCTCTAGTAATGAAGGTTGAGAAATCATTTGGGATAGGGTTGATGATGTACCTTTCCTTATAATTCCCATGTCCAGTTTTACTAGATCTTTAATCAAGGGATCTCCTAAGATCCTCATTGTTGCCAGGACAACAGGATCTTTCCTGCTTAACGCATCCGCGACTTTGTTTGCTCTTCCAGGGTGATAATGAATTGAACAATCATAGTCTTTAATAAGCTCCAACCATCTCCTTTGTCTCATGTTCAATTATTTCTAAGTGAAAATATACTTTAGACTTTGGTGGTCAGTGTATATATCACATTTCTCCCCATAAAGATAGTGCCTCCATATCTTTAGAGCAAAAACAACTGCCGCCAGCTCTAGATCATGCGTAGGATAATTCTGCTCATGAATCTTCAACTGTCAAGATGCATAAGCAATTACTTTGTCATTTTGCATGAGGACGCACCCAAGCCCTTTCAGAGATGCATCGCTAAAAATAACGAATCCTTCTCCGATAGAGGGTAGTGTTAACACAGGTGCAGTAACCAATCTCTTCTTCAACTCTTGGAAACTTTCCTCGCATTCCTTTGTCCAGATGAACTTAACCCCTTTTCGAGTCAACTTGGTTAGTGGATTAGAAAGCCGTGAAAAGTTTTTCACAAACCTCCTATAATATCCCGCTAAACCAAGGAAACTACGAATCTCAGTTACTGTTGTGGGTTGAGTCCACTCCTCCACAACCATTGTCTTTGCAGGGTCAACCGAGATTCCTTCATTGGTTACGATGTGCCCCAAGAAAGCCACTTGTTGTAACCAAAACTCACACTTGCTGAACTTCCCAAAGAGCCTCTCCTTCCGTAGAGTTTTCAAAATAACCCTCAGATGATTTTCATGCTCCTCACGACTTTTTGAATATATCAAAATATCATCAATAAAAACTACCACAAAGTTATCAAGGTAGTCCTTAAAGACTCTATTCATCAAATCCATGAAAATAGCAGGAGCATTAGTCAAGCCAAAGGGCATAACAGTAAACTCATAATGCCCATATCTTGATCGGAAGGCAGTCTTTGGAATATCTTCCTTCTTCACCCTCAGTTGATGATAACCAGATCGAAGGTCAATCTTAGAGAATAATTGAGCCCCACGAAGTTGGTCAAATAAATCATCAATTCTTGGAAGAGGGTATCTGTTCTTCACTGTAATCCCGTTCAGTTCTCTATAATCAATGCATAGCCGCATTGATCCATCCTTCTTCTTCACAAAGAGAACTGGTGCTCCCCAAGGAGACACACTCGGTCGGATAAACCCCTTCTCCAACAAGTCTTGGAGTTGTTTCTTTAACTCTTCTAGCTCCACATTTGTCATTCTATACGGAGTCTTTGATATCGATTGAGACCCAGGTACGAGTTCAATGGAGAACTCTACCTCTCTTTCTGGGGGAGGTCCAGGTAACTCCTCAAGAAATACATCCATGTATTCCTGAACAATCGGAGCATCTTCAATTTGTATGCTCCCTTTCCCTTCTTCCTCATCACCAATTAACTCCATAAAGAAAGCTATAGGAGGTACTTCTAGATAGGGATCAGTTCGGGATATCTCTCCTCGGAAGATAACTGTAGGTCGTTCATTCAAGACTACTGAGATTTCCTTACTTCTGCATTTGATCTTAGCGTTATACTTTGAGAGCCAGTACATCCCTAGTATAATGTCAAATTCCATCATGGGAATGACTACTAGATTTGAGATAAGATTGTGCTCACCAAAGTAAACACTAGAGTCTCTAAACACTGTTGATGCATGGATAATCCCACTTGGAGTCTTGACTGACAACTCTACCTCAAGCAATTCGGGGATTGATTCTATATTCTTTGCAAACTTGGAAGAAATAAAGGAATGCGTAGAACCAGAATCAAATAAAGCACTTGCTAGTTTTGAGAGGACAACAAGAGTACCTGCTACCACATCGTTCGGAACTTCAACTTCAGTTGTTGTGATAGCGAAAGCACGACCTTGCTCCCTTGGCCTCTACTGAGGTTGATGGTGATTCCCCTCCACCGCCCTCAGATTTGGACATTGATTAGCAAAGTGCCCAAGCTGTCCACACTTGAAGCATGTGACTTCGGGTAGGGCCAGAACCATCTTTCCTCTTTCGTTAGTGTTGGGAAGTTGAGGCTTCACATCACCACGACAATTCCGAGAAATATGGCCATCTTTTCCACACCTATAGCACTTGCCACTTCCGATCAAGCAGTTCCCCGGATGCTTCTTCCCACATTTATTGCATGTGGCATGTTGCATATGCTTTCCACCTCTTTCCTGATCAAAACTTCTTCCCAGGCTTGGTTCTAGAGTTCTCTTCTTCTCATTAGATTTGTGAGACCATTGTGTCTCCCCAAACTCTAGTTCAACTTTCATAGCACTTCTAACTATTTCTTCATAGCTATCGTAGTCCCTGTTGGCTAGATTCTTTCGCAGATGTGGTCGTAGTCCACCAAAGAATCTATCAACCTTCCCATTAGGGTCCATGACAAAGCTTGAGGTATAACGGGAAAGCCTTGTGAAGTTCATCTCATAGCTTCCGATAGATTCGTTCTCCTTCTGCTTCAGCTCGAGAAACTCTTTCTCCATTTTCGTTCTCGTGGAACGAGGGAAATACTTGTTAAAGAAAATCCCCCAAAATTCTTCCCACTCCATAGCTTCCATCTCTCCTCGTGGATTCGTGTTTTTGATCAGTGACCACCACTGATCAGCTTCTCCCTCTAGGCGGTAAACAACAAGGGTGACTTTTTCTTGTTCCGAACAATGAAGTACAGAAAAGATCTTTTCAATGGAGCTTATCCATTGTTCCGCAACCAATGGGTCAGTAGATCCACTGAATGTTGGCGGTCGTTGACACATGAAGGACTCAACAGAAAGTTGTTCCCTTCGTGGTGAGGTCGGCCTCTCAGCTTGATTCAAGTTATTACTCATAACTTGAATCAGTTGGTTCATCATTCGCATGAATGTTTCCATTCCGGCTTCCATCGGAGGGCCGTCAGCACATGGTGCATTGCGGTCACCATCGGCACGGTTTCTCCTATTGCCCGCCATTTTCTAAAATAATAAAACCTTAGTGAGAAACTTATTTCATTTATGAATCTTTTAACTAAGACTTCATGCTTAGACAATTATAGTTCTCTATAATTCCTTCATAATGATTCATAAAAAGCATGTGATTAACCAAACATATCCCCCGGGAGTGTCATAACCAAGAGTGCAGCAAGGCCTGTTATCGTGCACCATTTCCCGTTCGAGTCTAGCTCAAAGCGGTGTTTTCGGGTTTCATCCCTATGTACATCTGTGCCAGAGCCGCCTCTACCTGCTCGTATCCAGACAGGGATGTATTTGTTTGATAAACCACTTACTCAATACTTACCAAAATACCAGGAAGTTTTCCTATATTTAAACTTTTCTATAGGGTTCTTCCTAAAGTTTTTCTATCCTAATTTCCACAAATAACTAAACCTTCCTTTGATACCAACTATGGCATCCCGCCATTTTATAACATAAACTTTCATTACATTACACAAAACTGAGGATCTTTAAGGTCTAGTGTCTTGGAAACCAGGAACATAATACATGAAAACAACATAAAAAATTCTTCTTAAACACTTGAAAGGCGTATCCTTAAGTTCATTCTAGGTTCATTACTGCATCTCATAACCTGGGGACATACATCAAAAGAAAGGGTGAGCAGAAGGCCCAGTAAGGGAAACAAGAGGAACATTTTACATGTGAACTTGAGATACTTCAATAAGGACATGAAAAGAACTTTAAGGCATGAGAAAGAAATCATGAGGCATTTCATAATAAAAATAACATTTTTCATAACTTGAAGATGTGGATAAATCATTTAACATAGACAATCATGAACATATCACCAAGGTCCATCCCCAAGGTGTCATTTGAAAATTACCAAGGTTATTCACCAAGGTATCGTGAAAATTGTAATCTCTAGTGGTTACATCATTACCCAATGCATTGGAGCGCTATCAGGGCGCACCCTTAAATTTGCCTTTATTATCATGTGAGACACATATATCATCATAAAACATTTCATAAATAACCCATATATCATAAAATAAATGGGTTTCATTTCATAATCATAACGTTTTAAAAACTGCTTTAAAGACATGATCTTTACGACATTTTAAAACCCACAAAAAAGGAAGGTGGGTCTCATGTATGTAAATCCCAGAATTTAAAATGGAAAATTTTGATATATATGTGAATTCTCTTGTATAAATAAGAGCTTTGAGTATTCACTTTATAACATAAAATAATTTTTGAGAAAAGAGAGAGGCATTTTGAGGGGAAAATTCTGCAGCATAACGGCTAAGTTTCGGGGTTTTAGAAAACATTGAAATGAGAGGGGACATGGGTCACCCACTCATAAATGATCCATAAAACAGTAGGGTGAAAGAATAAGAAGGACATATGGACATGGTAATGAAATTTTAGGGACATACCATTTGAAATGAAAAACATGGAAAAAAAGATTTGATTTCTCTTATGAAAATTCGGCAGCCTTACGGCGTCACTTAACTTCAAAAGAAAATGATTTGACAAGATCAAATAGGGTCCCTAATCATATGATCATAAGAGATCAGTATGATATATATAGAGATCATACCCCAACATAATAAAAAGGAACTTGAAAGACTTGACATGAAAATCGAACTTGAAAAATGAGAAGGGTGAAAGAATCCCTTAAAAATTCGGCAGCCTAACGGCGTCACTTAAACTTTCATAAAACGAAATGATGAGAGTAAGAGGGGATATCTCATCATATAAACATTAAAAGGCAGTAAGAGGAATATAAAATAACATCCTCTCACATAAAAACATGGAGCATAATAGGAATGACATAAAAGAGATTACATGAAAAGAAAGAGAGGGGTCAGATCCCTTACCTTAAAACGTGACTCTTGAAACTCAAAGGATTGGACCTTGAGGGCTTGGGGGCACCTTGGGAGGACTCTTTGGAAGGTAAGAAGACCAGAACTTCGTTGGGGGAGAGTTGGGAGTGAAAACTAAAGGAGGAAAGGGTGGGTATTTATAGGGAAAGTGAGGGGACAAAGCATTAATGGCCAAGGGACACCTCACATGTGCTTTTCTCAAACCCATGTGCTCTCCCTTGACATTTATCATGGAGTTAGGCCACATGGGGCCCCCAAAACAATAATGCATCACCCTTGGCAGGCCAACCCTCAAAAGATTTCATGACATCATCATGACACCGTTATGATGTCATTAAACATACCGAAACCCTAAAACTGTATTTTTACTATTCACTAAAAATTCAACTTTCTCAGAAAAATCCCAAAATTTCACATTAAACAAATATCAATGCTATGATTTCAAAAATGAACTCCATTTTATAAAAATAATTTTCTAAATATTTTTAATTTTATTTTTAAATAAATACACTATTCACCGAAAATTCATTTTTTTAGAAAAATCCCCAAAATTTACCATAACATAATATCGATGCTCTGAGTTCAAAAATAAAGTCATTTTTATAAAAATAATTTTTTAATTATTTTTAATTAATTTTTTTAATTAAAAAACACTATTCATCCTAAAAAACTAATACTTGAATAATAATTTATGAAACCGTTATTTAACCATTTTATTGAATCACATTACTTAATCAAGGTGTCTAAATTATATTAAAACTTTCTTTGAGTGAAAATTACTAATCCATTTGGTCACATTACTAATCCTAAGCGTAAAATCACTATTCATAATTTACTATTCATCAAAAATTAAGTTGATCTTATTAGACTCCAAAATCCTTAATGAACACTTTTGTAGAAGACCATTTTTTGAAAATCATTACACATCATTAGTTATTTAGGGTTTACATAAATATTTCAAAATATCCCTTTTTCAAAATTCATCAATAAAATACATTCTAAAATTATCTAGACATTTGAAATTTCACAAACATCACTAAAGGAAGAAATCTCAATTTATTCACCCGAAAGGATTACACAAGGAAACTAGGGTCTCATCATATAGCCCCTTATAACACTGGCATAAGACCTAAGTGTAAGGTGTGCTATGGTGAGAGAATCTGAGGGAGGCTCAGATAACATTGCCCTAGTAGCAATCTCCACTAACTTGAACTTCTCCTGCAAGCATTTTCGTTCAAGCTTGACACGCTGGAGCTCGGCTTGGGCTTGGTCCAAAGCGAAGCCCACAGATGCTACCTCCTTCCCAAGCTCTGATAAGTGGGCTTCGTAAGGGTTGAGTCTACTGGATGAAGCCATCAACTCCCCTTTCTGCATTAACCATTAACATCTTATTAAATCATTAAGAGTAAGTTAATATAATACTCAAAAAGATTGGGTCGTTACAGTTTTTAAGGAATATATAAACCTTATACATTATCCTATCTATTATTTCTCATTTTTTATCCACTTTCCTTGAGTGTGACTTCCCATTATTGAAAATTTTGGGTATTTAAAAAAATTCCATCCATTTTCACTTATAAAGGGACACTCCTCTCCTAACTTAGCCTCCCAAAACCCCCTTATTTCAGACCAAAATCTATCCAAAACCATCCTTAAAATTTATATCCACCCTTTTTTTCTTCTCAAAATACCATCCCTCAAGGTCTTAATCCCATTACAAAGGATATAATCCAAGAAGTGAGGTATAAACTTCTAATCGATCCTTCCTCATTTCTATTTCTTTATATGCACTCATTCTTCGTCAAATTCCATACACCATATTAAAATTATAACATAATTATAATTATTATATTGTAATATTATTATGAGTATGGTACAATCATCAACCACCTTTCCCTTTTCCATTAAGAAAAATGAAAACGTGAATCATGTATACGTGAATACGTGCGGACTACCGCCTCCACCAAGTAACACATTAAATTTTATTAACAACCTAACATAGATGGTATATAAAAGGCAATTTAATATATTATTATTATAATTATAACTTATTTAATATTCTTAAATGATAAACCATATTACTTCTCCATGTTCTAAGGAAAATGAAAGCATCATCCATGTGTATGTGCAGTTTACTACCTCCATGGAAAGACATGTTCCATTTTTCATTAAAAACTTTCATAGATGGATTTATGAATGATTTTAAAGGATAAATATTATTTTTATTTAATTATTAAGGTTCTTTTAAGACAAATTTAATAACCTATTAATTATATTAACAATAAACAATCGTTATAAAATTAACTGTCTTAAAACAAGAACACTAAGAGGAAAATGTTCTTTTTATTCTAAGTAATGACTTTATATAAATTATATTTACCTTATAATTATTTATAATTTTTATATATCACACTTATAAACACTAATTAAGATTATTTTTCTTCTGGTATAGTTATATTATAACTTAACCACTTCATAACCATCCATTAAATTATGATACATTTTCATTTGGGTCGATTTGACCACCCGCTTAAATAATAATATAAAATAATATCATGGATGACTATGATAAATTTAATAAAAATAATATATGATATAAATGAGTAAAATAGGACTTTATTTTGGGTTTTTAATGATAAATTTTATATTAAACTCATTAATTAAGATACCATCATTTGTTAAAAGTCACTGAAACTTTCCCATCGTCGATTTCACCTTCAAGGATCATAGATGAAACTCCCATGAAATCAAATTATATATTTATAAATAATAATAAATAATAAATAATTTTAATTTTAATGTTATAGTAATGATTGAATTTTATAAAATAATAACCAACGACACCACTATTATAAAACTGGTCAAAATGATCAAGATCACTCACACCCAATATTGAAAATAGGTAGAAACTAACCAATATACATGTAGAGAACAAATATAATGAGGGTTATAAATGGTTATAGTTATGATTAAGGTTTCCAAATAATTAATTAAGATGTTTTTTTATATAGTGGTTTAAAGTGTGATCGAGGTAATCAAGATAAAAGGTAAGGGTTTCCATCTCAATCACCCTTCATTGAGGTACGATTTGATGTTATCCAAAAATATTAACTTGTATTTTTAACAAAATACCCTAGAATTATAATATAATAAATTATTATTGAACATGGAAACTTAATTTCCATTCATTATTGTTCTTATAGCAGGCTATGATTGATATCTTCCTTAAAATATAAAGGTTTTTCATAACCCAATATGCTTTCTTAAGTTATAATTTTTATAATTAATATTTGTATTTAATTTCATGTGGTATAAAATATTTATATATTGGTAGATAAAATTTGATTCAAATATTTATTATTTATGAGTTCTCTTCCTTCTTGAAAATTCAACTATGTTAAGAATAATTCACACCCTCTTAAACAATATTTTCCCCTGCTTGTCCATAATTTCTCTTCCCATTAGTGTTATCCTTTTAATTGGAAACATGATTATGTTTTATCACATGTGACCTTCATATTTACCTTATACAATTTTCAAAATATAGATTTATCATCCCTTTTAGTATGTGGGATTTCAATATTGGTGTTTTTAAAACGTAAAAAGGGAACCTTTTGATTTATTATTTCATGACAAGTTTCACATTCAGAAAATCTTTCTCAGTATTAATAAATTTTTAAATCCTTAAATATTTTATGGAAAACCATCATAGCTCAATTCTAGTCCAAAGATAAATATTAAAATATTTCTTTCCTCAAAATATCCTATTCCCATTTTGAAAAACACCAATTATGTGGTTTATTTTTATTATTACTTCTCCTTGATCATTCTTCTGAATTTTCCTATATTGGAACTCAATGTTAAAGTCCAATATTTATTTATTAAAATATAAAAATCCAAAAATTATTTAATTACATATTATCTTTATAATACTTATAATATATACTTCTGTTTTTCTTTGAGACATGATGATGAAACCACTTCTTTCTCATTGGTTTTATCATGCTTATACTTTATGTATGGTTTTTTCCTTATGTGGCACGCATATACATAGAGATATTATGAATTTAATTATGTAATGGGTGGGACTAGAATTATATATCCCTATAATGTGGTGGGTAATGTTTTCATCTCATGATATACCATGTATGGTTCACTAGAGGTTAGCCTAAGCACACTATATTATGTGACGGGGGGCCTAAAGTTATATATCCCCCCAATGCATTGGGTAAAGATTTATATCTCATGAGATTTTATGTATGAGATTATGGAGTGAACCTAATATAATATGGAGCTTTTTCCACTATGTTTATGGAAATAAGGAGTGAACCCAATGATATACCATTTTCATATGCTATGATGGGTCTAAGTAGTAACATGATATCATATATCATGCCTTATGATATACCCTTCACCAAGGAATATGATATGAATTGGATTATAATATTTCATACCATAAGGCATATATTTTTTTCATCTAATAAAATAAAACCTAAATACATCACATGCATATAGGCTTTAGGGTATATCTATATGAATCTCCCACTTACACTAAAGCCTCATAGACTTTATGCTATTTCACCTTTTATTGCATCACAAACAATATCTTGTGAAATCATATCCAAAAATCCTATAAGATATATTATAAAATAATTTTATAAAGCTATCATTAATTTCATTGTGTATGAAATTATATTTAACACCTTGTTAATATCCATCCAAAACTACTTTTGGATAAATTCTAAAACACTTTTAGAGTAGATCTTTGAGTTTTATAAAAATCAATCTTGATTCAGTAAACTAAAAAGTGTGACCCCATGGGACTTTGTAGCATTAAAACCAAATATGGATTATCAAATTAAAAAAATGTAAGAAAATATTGAACTCTAATAAATCATCAATGTCACCCAAGCTACAAAGGGATCTAAAATAATCTCTATCAAACACATGTATCCCTATAGTTGTGTACACCAACTGTATCATATACAAACATGCATTTTTATATAACACATTTTTCTAATACATTGATTAACCATTGGTAACAAAGTATGTAAATCACATATGACTACTCACATGTTCTCAATTATCTAATTATAGACTTGAAAAATCAATGAATAAGTCACATTCCATTCATCTAAGCAGATGAGTACATCACATGCCCCTTACTGAGAGAGATAAGCACATCATATGTATTATTTATATATGACTGTACACTCATTTAGTTTATCTAAACTGCGGTACTAAATATCATAGTATTCATATGAGCATAAAAATCCCATCTTGGTTAAGCCTCAAGCAATGATACGATACAAAACAAACCCAACCACTCCCTGATTAGTTAAGCCTCAAGGCTTGTGTAATAAAGGTATCAAAGTATGAAGGTTCTCATGGTAGGTATCTTTCCAAACTCAGGTATAGGGAAATAATAATATCAAACATGCACACCTACCATACCAATGACATATTTTATGACACTACAAGTGGTATACTTGAGGGGTAATTCAACACACAAAACTCCTTTTGTGCCTCATGATCATAATTCATATCTTTATAAAAAATCCTACCCACATTAACCCTAATATTTTATCACAAAATATAATAATCACTGATGAATATCAATTATAAATAACTCAAAGTCATACTTTGAGTGGTAAATTATAATTTCACTTCATGGAATATATGCAGCCAACATGAAAAAAATAATAAATCAGACACTAGATATTATATGTCATGTTAAATTTTATATTCTTAAACTTATTTAATAGTATTAAAAATTCCATAAATAAGTGCTTGTTTAATCATATATCATATATTAGAACCCCACACTGTCCTTATGTTTGCAACACTTTTAGGGTTTTATTAAGCTTAATAAATTCCTATGTAATATCTACCTCATATCTATGTGACCATATGATAAAACCCTATTACTAAAATATTTAATGGGTAACATCTATTAAGAAAACAATTTTGAATAATGGAGAGACTTAGGAATCATATTTTTGATGTTCAACTTTTTTGAACATAATATTCAAACTCCTTAACTTCACAACATCTAATGTAACAATGTTAATATTTTTTTTCTACTGAGAACTAATTTTAAGTTTATTTTAATCATCATTCTTGGAACCTTTTCCATTATTTTTTCATTGAAATAATTTTGTTACAAATGTGACTCTACATTTTTTACTGACATTCCCTAAACCCTTTAGTATATTAAATGACATTCACTTTAAATTTTGAAAATTATAATATTTTATTTATTGACTTTGAGATTTTCTAAGTAAAAAAATACTCCCAATAGACTCTTAGAAACTTTATTCTTCTATAGAATATCATGTTAAGACACAAAAACTCATTTGTGTTTAGTAAATACCACATATTTTCTCTTAGTGAGAATATTTAACAAATAAATTATTTATATATATGATATATGGTATTCTATGTGTTTGGAGTGTCATTTGAAAAAGATGATTTTAAAATATGTCAATTATGGGTAGTGGAATCACATTTCTAATATTTTTTTTAAATGTAGATAAATTATTTTATCCTGGATAAAACTTATTCCATCCTTATTTTCCATTCAAAAAATGTTATTGAACTTTGGTGAATCATAAACATGTGTATTAAAACTATCATCTCATATCGTTCAAAACATTTATTTATTAACAAATGAATTACCTTATCATATAGGATAATTTAAGATAAATATACAAATCCTTTATATAGATCCACCCGAGCTTGATATATTCAATTTTATTTAAATTCATGATTAAACAACCCTTTGATTCATCATTTGGATACAAAATACAAGATCCATTAATTATTTTCTTGATTTTTAACTCATTTATACTTAATTTTTTTTATAAATTATACACTTCGAATCATATACCCTTTAAAATTGATGAATTGATTTATATAGCACCAATACCTGATACTACCTTTAGGTTTCAATGACCTTTATTGGATATTTTAAGAAACATTTTTGGAATTTCCAACTAGAATTTCTTATTCTGATTTGAAATTTTACCCACTTGTATTGTCAATACAAAACCATATCCTAAATATCACATGCCATGCTCATTTATCCTCAAAAATTTGAGAAAATAGGGTAAAATTTTATTGAACTCATTCACATCATCGAACACTTACAATAATGATAACATGATGAATTATATAGCCCAAAAATGTCTTAAATGAGATCTCTAGTATCTTCAAGTTATTATGATACTCAATCATATCAAGTATATGAGTAGAGACTATATTTACTTAGGTAATTTTGTATCTAATTCCCTTGAAATAACAAAATAATCCTTTTATTCTTCTCAAAATCATATAGATCCACTTGTTTAATAACTTAGAAATCTGGTTACTTAGAAAGGTAATACTTTAACACATTGAATTTTCCTTTTTCTTAAGAATTATTCTTAAATTTTTGTATGAGTCTAATAAGTTGTTAATTTTTAAGATTATCTTTTCAAATATAGATCTCAAACATCATGTTTGATGATGATGATCCCATTATATCTAAAACAAAAGATTTTATCAAATGAGTATTGATGGATTATCTCAACACTATTCCATTAATATCATAATGGTTAGGGTTACCCACTAAGTGTAACCCAAATCATATTCCAAATAAGAAACACCTAATGGTTAGGGTCACCTCATTTCTTGATCGAAGATAATACTGGGGCACCCAGTTTTGACATGATGTATTCAGTTAAATGATTGAGTTCTTGAAAAGTGTCTCTTTGAAAGGAATATAACACTTATATTTTTAAAAGGGATTTAATCTCACCATCTTATTACATGTATTATATCTACATGTATGCACAATTTTAATGGTTTAGTTTTGAATCCTTATTTTTTCCTAGAAAATCAATATGTTCAAACCATATTAATGTAAAACTCTTTACACAACTTATAAACAAGCCGGAGTTAAGGTATAAGAAAACTAAATCAATTATCATACCTAGCATGTAACCATTTAAATGAATGTATAATAATTTAAAGAACTAGTTTAACTCTATAAACTAAAGCATACAACCATTCATAATATAATAATTATATCTATGAATAAATCAAAGAATAAACTAAATAAGTAAATTACTCATATATTTAAACATGAGATTATGAACAATTAATAAATTAATTATAAACACTTTATAATTTAGACACACATTATATACATTCCATAATTAAATAAATATAAACACTTATATTTATTCTCAATATAAACTCCTTCATATTATTAGTTATATGATATTTTACTTAAATATATTATATATGAAATATAATCATTCTATATATGAAATATTCATATGTAATATATAGACATTCAAAATATAACATATTTATTATTTAAACATTGATCAAACTCATTTTGATATGGTTTAAATAATTTCCTTAAATAATATTTTTTAATTTGAAAAATTCAAATTAATTATTATGAAAAATTCATAATTAAAATATAAACTCCTTTATATATAGCCTTGTTTTTTATTTATAAATACTTTACAAATTACTCTTATAATTTCTATATAAATACTTAATATCCAAATTATTAGTCATGCCATATATTTTCAAAAGGTATTTAATATTACAATTATTTATTTATTAAATGTTTCAAAAACACTTAATAATTAATTATAAATAAATAATTACAAATAAATAAGTATAAATAAATAATTATAAATAATAAATGTTAATTAATTTATAAACCAATAATTTATTCAATAAATGTCCCAATTTTTTTAAATTATAAATAATTTATGAATTATATTATTTAATTCATAATTGAAATATTGAAAAATTAATTTTTATAATATATCATATTTTATGATACATGCATATTGTTGATGCACTATTGTGCATAAGGCATTTCCACTTGGTTTAATATCTATAAAATGCTTTTTGTGGATGGTTTTTGCATGCATTTCACAAGTTTGATGTTCCTTAATAGGTTTTTCAGTCACCAGAGGATGAAGCAGGAAGTCTAGGAATTTTGGAGATTTAGAAGGGAATTGGAGGCTTTTGGACCCTTTTCCCTTGACTATGCCAGATTGGAGTCACCCGGATCAACCAACGAGACATGAAGGACATGAAATTTCAGGAATTTCAAAGGGAAAAGAAACCCGCATGACCTCCACATGGTTATCCAAACCGTGTTCAAACCGTGCGGGAGAAGATGCCATTGACAGAGAGGTCGGCACAGTTGGCGCATGGCTTACCAAAACTGTGCGGCCCTTCAGAGAAACCATGCGAGACATACACATATGGACAAAGACATCTGCACGGTTGGCGGGCGGCTTACCCAAACTATGTGGCCCATCCAGGAAAACCGTGCGACCTTAAGGATTTGAGACAGAGACTTTCGCATGGTTGGCGCACGACCTACCAAACGGTGCACCCAAAACCGTGCGGACCACTGCAGCCTTCTCCTTTTAGCTTTTCACTTTTCACCTAATCCTTAACCCAGGGTTACCCTTTCTACCTGTTTTTAAACAACTACAAAAAGGTCCTTTCTGACTAAGAAGACCCTGGGGGGTGAGCCTGGATAAGGAGAGGATTTGAGGGAGGAGAATAAGGGGGCTGAGAACTAAGTTTTTTGTGATAGGAAGGTTTTCGAGCACTTGTTATCTGTTTTTTTTATGCTTTTGATTCTTCTATTTTATGTTGTAATGAACTTTATTATGAATTTTAGTAAGTTTATTATCCTTTTCATCATGAGTAGCTAAACCCCCCTTGTGTTGGGACTGGAAAAAATATGGGTTTGTTAGAACCAGTTTCTCTATTCTTGTGTTTTTTCATCATCTCTCACCTAATTCTCCCAACTTTCATGTCTTATTTCACTAGAATCCCCATATCAGACCAAGAATGGAGTTTTCAGGGGTCATTGGGAGAATTACGACAAGGATATCCATGACCATTGGATATACTTGTCATTTCTAGAGGGCGGTTCCTAAATTAGGAGTTATTAGAAATCAATTTCCAGACCAAGGGATTGATTTCTACCAACTTAATCAGAACTCACTGGACCAAGAGAGTTTCGAAAAAAATGAAACCCAGAAATGTGGGTTATTATGAACAACACAACACAATAGGGAATAAGTTTTAACGTCCCACATAAAGGTCTAGCCCTGACACATTTTTATCATTATCCATTAAAATATAGTTTTAAGTATTCTTCAATTTTGAAGTTAATTCATAGTGAGTTAGAGAAGGCCAAGCAATTAGTTCTCTTTCAAGACCCATCACTATGAACCACAAAAATCATATTTAAATTCAGCATCTTCACTTGAGCAATTTCAAATCAAGATACATAAACGCCAACATGGTTTCCCTATGGACCGACCCCGTACTTGCACACTATGCTAGTTAAAAGTTAGGGAAATTAATTTGGTGCTGAAAAACACTTTAGAAAAACGACACACCAAATTTTGGCGTCGTTGTCGGGGAAGCGGTCGTTTTTGTTAATTGAATTGGAGTCATTGAGTGAAACCAAAAATTAAAAAATTTAAAAATACTTTTATTCATCTCATTTCTGTTTTTCATTATTTTTTCCCATTTATGTTGGGTGTGTTGTTTGTGTTGTGCAGGCCCATAGGTATATGAGTGGCCGGGTCACTCGTTCCCAGATTTCCAAGTCATCGGAGTTACACCCGATAGATCCAGAAATTAAAAGAACGCCGTCCAGGCGAAGTCATGCACTTATGGGTGATCACAATGCAAATGATCCCATAGCGCATCAGGAGGAAGAACTGGGGGCTTTCCAACAAGTTGGAAAGCCATTCATTATTAAAGGAAATCCACCATTAGGTGTCTAGGAAGAGCAGCATCCGAATCCACTGGGGGATTACATGGAATACCTGCCGAGGAACCAACATAGGCCACCGGCTCAATTTGTATTAGGGTTTGGGTAGCCAAAACCGAGGCAATATATTCCAAAGGAGCATCCTTCCTATTTTCCTAAGAATCAACAAGCTTATTATCCTCCAGAGCAACAATAGTTCATTCCCCAAGCACCTCAAGAACCGATGCCGCCACACCGTACTCTTATGGAATATGGATTACCCTCTATTCAGGGAGCGAACACTGGAATAGTAAGACCACCAGTGCAGGCACAACATTTTGAGATCAAGCCAAAAATAATGTAGTTAATTCAAAATATAGTTCAGTTTGGTGGATTTCCAAGTGAAGACCCAAATGCTCACCTATCCAACTTTTTGGAGATATGTGACACTTTCTGGTACCATAGAGTGTCAGAGGATGAAATCCTCCTTAGGTTGTTTCCCTTCTCATTAAGGGATAATAATAAGGACTGGATAAAGGGGTTACCTCAGAGATCTATTCTTACCTGGGAGAAATTGGTCCAATCCTTTTTATCTAAATACTTCCCTCCCTCGAAGATGGTCACCTTAAGGAATGAAATCCATAACTTACAAAAACATGAACTAGAATCTTCATATGAGTCGTGGGAATGATTTAAGGAGATGCTGAGGAAATGCCCACACCCTGGACTGCCCTTTGTGGATGCAAGTCCATACTTTCTACGGAGGTATAATAACTAATACAAAGTCCATGGTTGATGCAGCTACTGGAGGGACAGTCATGAGGAAGTCTCCTGAAGAGATTTTTGAATTGTTGTAAGACATGTCAGCCAATAGTTTTCAATGGCATTCTGAATGGGGCACTCAGAAAAGGGGCATGCATAATATAGATGCCCCACCATGCTTTCGGCTCAACTCAATGCCATCTCAAAGAATATTGATGCTCTGAATCTAAAATATCCATCTCAAGTTCAAGCTATCAGTCAACCAACATGTAGTGATTGCGGTGACAACCATGCTATGGGCGAGTGCCCAGGGGAAAGTGTGGGAGCCTCTACCAGTGAGGTGAATTATGTTGCACAGAACAGGGGACCCAACAAATACCCTTAGTACCAAAACTAGGGGTGGAAAGAGACTCAAAATACAGGCTGAGGGCAACAACATCAAAATCCTCAGACCTGACCACAAAGACCACCTGGTTATGGTCAACAACAGTTTTAGACTCTATATCAGAGGCAAAACAAGGGTAAAAAATTTCAGCAAGGATCATATCAGCAGTAAGGGTATCAAAACCCTTGTCCTGCTCAACCATTGCAATAGCCACCTCCCCAATAAGTAGCCCAACAACCTCAGTAGGAACCTCCCTCAAGGCTGAAGGAAATGATGTCTAAATTTATAACTACTACTGAAACAAGATTTTAAAACCAGGAGGCATCAATTAGAAGCCTCGAGAACCAGATTGAGTAGCTTTCTAATAATCTCTCTTATAGACAGCCTGGTACACTACCGGGTAATACTGAGAAAAATCCAAGGGAGGAGGCTAATGCTGTTATTTTACACAGCGAGAAGGATCTGATGTCGAAGGTAACTATGAGTCAGGGTGCTACACCTCAAAGTAGTCCACATTCTCCTCAGGTGGAGAAGTCGCAACTAAGGAATCTTCCCCAAAACATGAGCTGGATAAAGAACCAGAAGACCCACAGGATAAGGGAAAAGAAGTGGTTAAAGCGTATGAAACTCCCTTGCCATTTCCAGCAAGGATGAAACAATAGAAGTTGGACCAGCAATTTTCCAAGTTCATAGAAGTCTTCTAAAAGCTTCACATCAACATTCCCTTTGTAGAGGCATTGATTCGAATGCCCACATATAAGAAGTTCATGAAAGAGATCCTTTCAAATAAAAGGAATATGGAAGACTTGGGAACCATTCCCTTGACCAAGGAATGCTTGGCGGTAGTCCAACACACTCTCCCTCCTAAGATCCAATATCCAGGAAGCTTTACTATCCCATGAACTATCAAACCTTGTGAGTTTTGCAAATCCCTTTGTGATTTGGGGGCGAGTGTTAATTTAATTCCCTTTGGAGTATTCAAGAAGTTAGGGCTGAACGATGTCAAGCCAACCCAAGTGGAACTCCAACTGGGTGATCATTCTATTAAATACCCTAGGAGGATGTTGGAAGACGTGTTGGTCAAATTGGGGAAATTAATTCTGCCAGCTGATTTCATTATCTTGGACATGGAAGAAGGCAAAAAGTTATCTTTGATTATTGGAAGACCCTTTCTGGATACCGGGAAGGTTTTAATTGATTTTCACCAAGGTGATATGATATTCTATGTGGGTGATGAGAAGGTTTCCTACAACATCCTCAAGGAGGTGAAACAGGTTTCACTGATGGAGCAAGAGTATTGTTGTGCCTTGAAAATAATGACTGATTGCTTAGGCCTAGAGGAAGATGATATGCAATATTATTCATTCAGCAATGAACCTGTTCTGGAGGATGACCAACTTGAATAAAACTATAAAGAATTAAGACTTATTGTAGGCCAAGGCGACCATTACTGGTAGAGGGAAATTTTTCTAGATTTATTAGAGCGAGCCAAGGTCAATCCGATCATACCTTCCATTCTCAAGGATCCCTAGCTTGAGTTGAAACCTCTCCCTTCCTCATTAAAATATGTCTATTTGGGAGAGGAACATACACTGCTGGTGATCCTAAACACCTCTCTCTCAAAAGATCAAGAAGAGGATCTTCTACAAGTCCTCCGAAGGTGAAAACAGGCCATTGGCTAGACAATCGCTGACCTTAAGGGTATAAGCCTCACGGTCTGCACCCACAAGGTACTTATGGAGGAAGGGGAAAAAGCCTTTCGCCAACCACAATAAAGACTGAACCCCCCCATGAAAGAAGTGGCCAAGAAGGAGGTGATCAAATTACTTGATGCTGGAATTATATACCCCATCCTCGACAGCCTATGGGTGAGTCCTCTCCGGGTGGTGCCTAAAAAGGGAGGCATCACGATGGTGACCAATGAAAAGAATGAGTTCATCCCGACTTGCACAGTTATGGGATGGTGGGTTTGTGTCGATTACATGAAGTTGAATGATGCAACCAAGAAAGATCATTTCCCTCTTCCATTCATGGATCAAATGCTGGAAAGATTGGCGGGGCATCAATTTTACTATTTCTTAGACAGTTATCCAGGATATAACCAAATCTCTATCGGCCCATAGGATCAAGAAAAGAGTACCTTTACTTGTCCTTATGGAACCTTCGCCTATTGCCAAATTTCATTCAGGATGTGAAACACTCCAGTAACCTTTCAGAGGTGCATGTTATCCAATTCCATGATATGGAGGAGTAGATTCTAGAGGTTTTAATGGATGAATTCTTGGTATACGGGAAGTTATTCAATACTAGCTTGACGAATCTGGAGCTAGTTCTTGAATGATGTGATCATAAAAATACGGTTCTCAATTGGGAGAAGTGCCATTTTATGGTGCAATAAAGAGTCGTATTAGGCTATAGGATCTCGATATAAGGAATTTAGGTGGATCTGAAAAAAATTGAAGTTATCTCGCAGCTGACCATTCCCACATCAGTCCGAGAAATTCAGAGATTTTTGGGGCATGTGGGTTTTTATCGAAGATTCGTACGTGACTTATCCGAGATCACTCATCCCTTAACCAATATAATGTCCAGGGATGTAGTTTTTGAGTTTGATGACAAATGTATCACAACCTTCCAAATTCTTAAGGAAAAACTTGTCGCCGCACCTATAATGATCGCTTCGAATTGGGAAGAGAAGTTTGAACTTATGTGCGATACAAGCGATTATGCCATTGGAGAAGTGCTTGGAAAATAGCTGGACTGTATTTTCAGACCTATCTATTATTCCATCTGATCATTAAATGAAGCACAACTTAATTAAACCACCACAGAGAAAGAAATTATAGCTGTGTTTTTTGCATTTGATAGATTCCGCTCCTACTTAGTGCTTTCTAAAGTTGTAGTCTACACGGATCATGCCACACTTAAGTATTTTCTAAATAAGAAGGATTCCAAACCGTGGCTCATCTTTTGGGTGATCCTCCTCCAGGAGTTTGATTTGGAGATTAAGGATAAGAAGGGCAATGAGAATGTGGAGGCTTATCATCTCTCCCAGCTGGAAATACCCCATTTAGAGAGAGAA
Organism: Viscum album; assembly: GCA_963277665.1. NCBI lineage: Eukaryota > Viridiplantae > Streptophyta > Magnoliopsida > Santalales > Viscaceae > Viscum > Viscum album. Next base: position 133,044,616 of record OY728163.1, read on the forward strand.
TAAGACTAGGATATCAAGGAAGACTTCCCTGATGAGAAGCTATTTTACATTGGAGTACCACATCATCCATGGTTTTCCAACCTTGAAAATTACTTAGCCACATTATTTTTCCACCTGGACTTATCATTTCAGTAGAGGAAGCGTTTTTTGTCAGAGGTAAAGAGGTATTTCTGGGAAGATTCCCTACTCTTTTGCTCATGTGGTGATGGGGTAATCCGTCATTGCATCCCTAATGAAGAGATTCAAAGTATTTTGTAATTATGTCACTCTTATCTAGTAGGATTACATCATGGGCCATATCGAACAATAGCAAAGGTTTTGAAATTGGGATTTTTTGGCCATCTATGCATAAGGACACTCGCCATTTTTTCTCCAGTTATGATCAGTTCCAGTATATGGGAAATGTGGGCCATCGTGCCGAGATTCCACAACACCCGATACTTGAGGTTGAAGTTTTTGACATGTGGGAAATCGACTTCATGGGTCCATTTCCCCCATCCTTTGGGAAAATGTACATTCTAGTATGTGTCAATTACATTTACAAGTGGGTATAAGTGGCGAAAATGACTCATAATATGACTAAGGTTGTCTTCAATTTTCTAAAGAAAAATATTTTCAGTCAGTTTGGGACCCCGCAGGTGTTGATTAGCAACCGCGGTACACATTTTGACAACACTCTCATGAAATATGTTCTCTTAAAGTATGGAGTCAAGTACAACCAAGGGACACCATACCACCCTCAATCCAATGGTCAGGTGGAGGTTTCAAACCGTGAGTTAAAGAAAATATTTGAGAAAATGGTAGGCGCATCAAGAAAGGATTGGTCCAAGAAATTAGATGATGCGTTATGGGCCTACCAGACAACCTTCAAAACACCATTGGGTATGTCATCTTTCCGGTTGATCAATGGGAAACCCTACCACTTTCCAGTGGAGATGGATCACAAGGCTTATTGGGCTGTCAAGGCCCTGAATTATGATCTCAAAGCTGTAGAAGAAAAAAGGAAGTTCCAGTTAACCGAGCTTGACGAGATAATGCAGGAGGCCTATGAGAATGCGAAACTTTATAAGGAGAAGATGAAGGAGGTTCATGAATACATGATCTTGTAGAAATTCTTCCAACCTGGTGATAAAGTCTTAATTTTTAATTCTCATCTGATGTTTTTTCCAGGTAAGCTGAAGTCCCGGTGGTCGGGACCCTTTATGGTGATTACAGTTTTCCACCATGGTGTGATGAAAGTGGACGGGGCAGATGACCGAACATTCAAGGTCAATGGGAAACACCTGAAGCCTTACTTTAGCATGGAAGACATGGTGGGAACAGTTTCCACCATGTAATTGGGGTAGCTCAAATCCTAGGTAAGTCGAGCTCGAGAATATATAAACATACACGGATTGGGAGGTAACCCGACATTCTGAAAAATTTTCTGTTCAAATGATTTTTCTGTTTGAGTGTGCCTAGGACTGCATGATAGTGTGATTTTCTTTCCCTACATCTTGTTTTATTTTTCTTGCTTCACTTTTCTAGTTCTTGTGTCTCGCCAGCAGGGGCTTTCATCTGTTCTATGCCAGCCACCTTTCCGCCTGCCGGGCTCTCGCACACCACCTGTTTTCCAGACTTGACCGACATTCAGGGTAGATTTTCACTCTTGCATTGTTTATATTCTTTAATTTTTCCCTCCCTTTTCATTCTTCCTTACCCACCCTTCTCTACTTTATTACCTTCATGGGGGACCGTGCTCGGTTTTAAGAGTGGGGGAGGGAACCCTTAATTGGAACCCCGTTTTGATTGATTACTTGACCAAGTACTTAGGGTATCATGTTTTCTTAGGTGTGTCTAAAGGGCTGTTATAGATGTCATGGGCTTATATCAATTATATAAAAATGAATTTTAGAAATTATCTCAGAAAATGGATCAAATGTCCGGATTGTCGAACCTAGTTTGTGATGTGAATAAACCTTGTAATACTTGAAAAGGAACATTTAGCCATTCATTTAGAAAAACAGTTTGTTTAAAAATGATTTTTGTGATGGAGTAATTCAAATTGAGGAACCCCTTAAAATGGAAGTCAAATTGTGCATAAGGAGAGGTGACGTTTTAGGAATTTTTTTTGCTGCACTAGTGGCTATTACATGGTCTTAATTCCATGAACCATTGACTTGCTAAAAAATTCTCATCATGTGTTTACATGAGCAAATTGGGCAAAATTTTATGCTAGTATCTCACCCCACTACAATTTTTTTTGAGATATGCAAAGGCATGCCCAATAATTTTTATGACCTTTCATCATATTCTAAATAATGCAAGTCAATAAGGGTGTGTGACCTATAAAAGTGATAGACAAACAATTGGCGATGACAAAACCTAGGACTAACTAATCTAAGTGTATAAAGAGATGAAAATAGAGGTAGGAACTTTCTTTGAAAAGTATAAGGGAAAACTCAGTTTTAAGAAAAATTTATTTATGAATGAATGGTTGACTGTTTTGGATTAAGCCTACTTTGTTAGCTAACCTCATAGAATTGGGGAACCATGAAGCATGAATGTTGTAATTTTTAACGGTAATTAGTTCAAAGTTCACATTCATCTAATTGGTATAATCTGTAATGTTTCTACCTGTCTATTTGGTAACTCCTTGGAAATGACTGTATATGCCCTTGTTTGAGGACAAATAACCAATCAAGTGTGAGGGAGTTTTATGCACTACTGTGCATAAGGCATTTCCACTTGGTTTAATATCTATAAAATGGTTTTTGTGGATGGTTTTTTCTTGTATTTCACAAGTTTGATGTTCCTTAATAGGTTTTTCAGTCACCAAAGGATGAAGCAGGAAGTCTAGGAATTTTGGAGATTCAGAAGGGAATTGGAGGCTTTTGGATCCTTTTCCCCTAACTATGTCAGATTGGAGACACCCAGATCAAGCACCGAGACAAGAAGGATGAGCAATTTCAGGAATTTCAAAGAGAAATGCAACCATCACGACTGCTGCACGGTTATCCAAACCATGTTCAAACTGTGTGGGAGAAGATTTCATTGACAGAGAGGTCCTCACGGTTAGCACATAGCTTACCAAAACTGTGCGGCCCTTCAGAGAAACCGTGTGAGACATGCACATATGGACAGAGACATCCATACAGTTGGCGCACTGCTTACCCAAACCGTGTGGCCCATCCAGAAAAACCGTGTGGCCTTAAGGATTTGAGATAGAAACTTATTCACAGTTGGCGCACGACCTACCAAACCGTGCTCCCAAAACCGTGCGGACCACTGTAGCCTTCTCCTTTTAGAATTTTCACTTTTAACCCAATCCTTGACCTGAGGTTCCCCTTTATACCAGATTTTAGACAACTGAAAAAAGGTCCTTTCTGACTAAGAAGACCCTGGGGGGTGATCCTAGATAAGGTGAGGATTCGAGAGAGGAGAGGAAGGGGGCTGGGAACTAAGTTTTTTATGATAAGAAGGTTTTGGAGCACTTGTTCTCTGTATTTTTGTTGTGCTTCTGATTCTTCTATTTTCTATTGTAATGAACTCTCTTATGAATTTTATTAAGTTTCTTATCTTTTTCATCATGAGTAGCTAAACCCCCCTTCTGTTGGGTCTGGAAAAAATGTGGGTTCATTATAACCAGTTTCTCTATTCTTGTGTTTGTTCATCGTCTCTCACCTAATTCTCCAAACTTCTGTGTCTTATTTCACTGGAAACCCCATATTAGACCAAGAATAGAGTTTCTAGGGATATTTGGGAGAATTACGACAAGGATATCTATGAACATTGGATATACTTGTCATTTCTAGAGGACATTTTCTAAATTAAGAGTCAGTACAAATCAATTTCTAGACCAAGGGATTGATTTCTACCAACTTAATCAGAACTCACTGGACCAAGGGAGTTCCGACACAAATGAAACCTAGAAATGTGGGTTATTATGAACAACACAACAAAATAGGGAATAAGGTTTAACATCCCACATAAATGTCTAGACCTGACACATTTTTATCATTATCCATTAAAAATCCAGTTTTAAGTAATCATTGATTTTGAAGTTAATTCGTAGTGAGTTAGAGAAGTCCAAAAAATTAGTTCTCTTTCAAGATCCATCATTATGAACCAAAAAATTGTATTTAAATTAAGCATCTTCACTTGAGAAATTTCAAATCAAGAGAAATAAACGCCAACATGGTTTCCATGTGAACTGACCCCGTACTTGCACACTATGCTAGTTACAAGTTAGGGAAATTAATTTGGTGTTGAAAACAACACTTCAGACAAACGACACACCAATTATAAGTCATGATATAGTATTATAACTATATCATGGTTTACAATTGATACTTTTCATATTGAGATGGATAATTCCACCGCTATCAATCATATTTTATGATATCCTTATATTGTATGCAGCGGCTAGCCTATCACGGTTTACGAGTGGTACATGATATCCATTTGATGCTATAGAATCATATTTTATGTTATAAATTATATCATAATAATTATGTGAGAGTCTATTTTAGACAACATGTATCGATGCTATCATTATCTATGAAACCTTATACCGTACGTTACGATATGTGTAAAACTAAAGGATTCAACTATGTCATATACTAAGATATTTCATATCATTTGTGGCAATACTATCACATCTTATGATATCAAATTTTTTAAATGAATCCAAAATTCAATTTATATATCATTTTTTATAAAACAATATGACATTAGAACAATATCAACATTTATTTATTTTCAAACATGATTTAATAAACCAAGAAGTATGGTAATGTTATGATAATACTAAAGTATTTCTAAGGATTGAACAATACTTGATCAATGCAGCATAAGAAAATGGAAACCACAAATCCAATATCAATATGCTATGCAAAACCGAAACCATGTATAAATAAATTAAGACCATATACTTTTTGCTGGAATTGGTTCCCTAGAACAAAATAATTTTGTACTTAATATTACATGTATATTCCAATATATGAATATTAATTTAAATATATTATCACATATTGATTGTTCTTCTACATATCATTGATGTGATAATGTCCGAGAGTATCTGTCGCATTGAAAAGGGAATAGAAGTTCCCTACTATGATGAGAACCTTGAAATTCTATGATGATATTCTTAAAACTAGTTACTTGGTTAGATAGTGTACTATGAAATGGCACATAATGCATAGACTGTCAGGCGTGAGTACTGATAAGTGGATGAGGCTTATTCTCATGAAGTTCATACTCAATAATCTCCAAGACTAAAGATTATGTGAATAGACCTGCCGGTATAAATTCTTTATGTTTTTGTGTCATTAAATATTCCTATCTATGATCATGTGTAATAGTCCCCAGACTTTAAGATTATCATTAATGCATTTCATGACTTACACACTTAGATTTACTGATAAAAATTGTCACACCAAATGTTGGTGGGAAGTAGGGCACATTGAGTGTGTCATGAATGACATGTTATTAATGGATAAGTCGAGGAAGGATTTTCCCTTCCATATTTATGAAAGTTTATATCTCGAACCTTTGATTGAAATGTAATTTTCACATTAAATTCCAATCCCATGGTATAACAACATTTATTTTAGATAGTCAAAGAAAAACGTATCAAGCGTATAGGTTGACGACACAGATGTGCAACAAGCTTGATGAGATATTAATATAGAGAGATTATACTACACTACGATCATTCACACATGGTTTTCAACATTGCGTCATTAAGTTCTTTCTTTTAGGTGACTTAACCCATTACTAGATAATAATCTTTAACATTAGGTGTACCTGTTTAATTCCAATGAGAAAGAATCCTAGAGGATCACATGCAAAGTGTTTATGTTGATCTTGATTAAATTATATTTTAATTTAATTATTTGAATAAATATTATTCTCACAACTGGGGAATAATTTTATTCATATTCTATTGATCTCTAATATATGAAAGGTAATAAATAATTATTTATTCATTAAATAAATACTTTATTTAATTACATGAATATTTAATAATTATTTATTCTCTGGATTTTGGATAAAATATTTATTTTATTTATTTAATATTTAATAAATATGTATTCACTGGTTTATGAATAAAATATTAATTTAAGTGAATAAAATATTTATTTTGGTATTTAATAAATACTAAGGAGTTCGAGCATACAAAGATTGTGTCGAGTGATAAATATTAATTTACAATCTGGTAAAATAATATTGATCATTTCATGAGTCAACACACGCCATAACATAATAATAATAATATTATTATATGGAATGTGGTTTATTAAACATTATAATATTATTTAAGGTCTGATATATAATTAAATAATATTTTAACCTAAACTCTATCCCTATAAATAGATGGTTATGTCTATTATATGGATTTAATAAAAAATTGAGGATAAATAATCATTGCGTACAACATAATTTTCCCTCTCTCTATCTCTCTTGAATTCCTACTCTCATCCTCGCAAGAACTAGAATAATTACTTCAATTCAAAATGATCTTAGAGAAATCAAGATGAAAAACACAATACATTTGATTTACCATGCTAGCAACCAAAAATTAATTGGCATTGTATAAAGATCAAAGGAGCACGTGCGGTCACCATTAGTAGGATTCTAAACTTGAATCCTTACAGTGAAATGAAGGTAATCCAAAAGGTTTTTTGGAAGATCAACCACATTATAAAATAAATAATCCTAAAATGAGGTAATCGTTTCTTCCCAATCTATATAAATTAATTATAAATTTAACATGAAAGATTCTCTTTGAGGGTTTTGAGAAACTCTAAATTAAAATAAATTTTAATTTAACTACCACCAAAGGCACTTCCATTATTCCCAGAACCTACAAGTGGTATGAGAGTGGTCAAATTTTTAAATTTATAATTATTTTTTTTATTTTTGATCAATATTCACAATCATGGTTGAATTTTTCATTTCATATTATTTGTTCTTTAATCCGATTTGAATTAGCATGTTTTTGAAATTTTAATTTCTTCATTAAAGATTCATGATTTATTAGTTCAAGAATAGATGAAGAATGATTGAATATTACATTAACAAGTATTGAGAAATCTGGCCAGATATTATGGGATTACATGATGTTTAGACGAAGCACATGTTGTTTACCTAAGTGCACTGCACCTGGCTACGTCACATGATACACGACGCACGAGTAGTAATTACACACAGTGCATTTATTTCAAACCGTGTGTAGACCAGGAAAACCTAGAACATGACATGTTAGATTAAACGGTATGTAGCCGGCATACATTTTATGTAGTCTACATGGGTTAGTGGTGAAATTTTCACAATCTTTGTGGTCATTATACATGGTCAATCTGCATGAGATTGATACCTTAAAGCATTAATGATATAAAAGACATGTATGTGGTGTATACAAAATGTTTTTAATCATTTCCCACATAAAAAATACACACTGATTCATTCACTGAGTTATGAAGACACATGGAATAAGCAATACATGGTGTGTAGCTGGTCTGTACACATTGTATAGTCATGATAGATGAACATGCCAAGTTCTTCAGCGGGTTTAATGGACACATAAAAAGAGTGATACACAATGTGTATCTAGCTTGTACATGCTATGTAGTCCATATTAGGTAGATGGATGAAGCCCCAGGTGTGTAACCCGAGTACATAACAACCGAGGTACATGATGTGTAGATCGTACGTACAAGCTGTGTAGTCTCCCAATAAAGGACATAATTAAATTAAATTAAAAATCAAAACAATAAAACCTTATTTTATTGATTGGAATACTTGGTGTGTTTAAAAATTTTATTATGGTTTTAAATAATTTTAAATTTTTAATTAATTTATTATAATAAATCAATGATTATTGGTTATTCCATTTATTTTTCATGAATTACATTAATGATGAGAATATTCAAATGAATTTGAATAGTCATTAAGATGAAAGGGAATCAATCAATCAATTAATTAATGCAAGAGATTTTATACTAATAATAAAGAATCAATATAAATGAATGTTAACCAATTTAATTTTGAATAGACATTGCATTTATGACCATTCATGAGCTTGACCAAGACTTGTGTATGTGTTTGATGTTTTAATTTAATTTATTACATGGGTTTGAAATTATTTAATATTAAATTAAATTTTATGGCCTGTGTGTCATATCTCCCTCTATTATTATGTAGGAACAACATGTTCATTATTTATGTAATCCTAATTAACAAATTCTTTAGTTCCCCCACCTACATGCGAGTTATAAATACTTATAATTAATGGAGTATCCTAAGGATTTTGGAGGAAGTTCAAGATAGAACCATAATGATTCCAACTCAGGTGATACACACATTTAAAGGTGGAATTTTTTAACTCATGCCAAGATAGGCACTAGGAATTTCTCCCTAGGTCAAAGTTTGATTTATTATTTTCTCAATAAATCATTCGTTAGATAAGCTCATGATCGGTTCATTAATTAATTAATTATTTTTTTCTTATGAATTAGTTATTTTATGGATACAATACCACTATCATATAAATAAATGAATTAATATTCAAAGATGAAATTTAAATAAATGGTTTATGTGTGAATGTTTTCTCCAACATGGTTAATTAATTAAGTAAAACCCACTTAATATTTAACAAGAAATGTAAAGGACAAAACAAGATAAAATTAATGAATAATAAATTTAAATCTCTCAAATATATATTAATTCATACTTGGCCTTACATTACTTGATTATGAATTAAATCCTTAGAACTAAGTGTTTGAGAAACCCTCGTTGGGACACTTACTTTTAACATGGAGTTATTATGAAGGTCATGGGTTGTCTTATTAATCTTACATCAATAGAAGTAGTCCTTGATAGACTTGATGTAACTTAGTGGTAAGTTTTGAGAAAATACAAGTCAATATTTCAGGATTAGTGAGTCTACTCAATGGAACAAGGAGCTTCAAGCCCATAGTTGGCAAAGACTTTCCTACCAAAATACCTTCAAGTAGTTTGACCAACCCTCATTTGGGTTATGAAAAGAGAATTATGGATCCTTGGCACTAGAATTTCCTAACAACTAGACATTCCAATTTCAATGGTGATAGATATTGGGACTTGATAAAATAATGGGAGATTTAGTAAAATTAATTTTATTATTTATTACATAATTTTTTAATCAAGAAAATTACTAATCATCTATTTTAATTATTGTATAAAATGGAAAGTAAAACTATGAAACCACTATGATCATTCCTTACCTCAAGTACTGTTCTGGAAAATAAAAATTTCTAGATATAGTATAATCGTTTATGTGATGCATTATTATCAAAAAGTTTTTATTATGTGTTGGAATCCCCTATTTTTATTTTTCCACCCCAGTAGGTGAAGAAAGGTGAAAAGGATGCCTACCAGAGATATGTTAAGGATGCTTCCCATATCTATTGTATTATATTATCAATTATTTTTGGAGAGTTGATGATATAATATAAAGACATATATACATACATCATAATATTATATCTCAATTATCTTGAGAAAGAGAAGGAAATACTAGAAATAAATAAGATTGACAATGCACTATATTATGTAAACTGGAATAAGAAAATCTAGCTGTAGATCACGATTTTAAAATGATGGGGTATATTGATCAGTTAAAAAAATTGGGATTCCACTTATATAAGAAATTATCCATTAATATTATTTTATTATATTTACCACCAAGGTTATCCTTATTTTTACAAGCCCAAACAAATGAAATGGATTAGACACTTAGGAAATTTTTGTCCATACTTTACCAAGTAAATAAGCACCGGTTGAAACCTATTTCTCCACCCTTATGGTGAAAATTTTGAAAACAAGGCTAAAGATCCCATGTCTAATATAAAGATAAAATATCCTTTATGGAATCCTTTAAAGAGATAAAATATTCAAAGGCATGATAATGAACATGAGGTTATATTGATTCTTATGTTGAAAGAATAAACACTGGAAAATAAATTTCAACGAATTGAAGAAGCAAGAAGTTTCATCCACTTCAGGTATATTCATTAAGTTTCTATTCACCACTTGTGTATTAAATACAATATGATTACAACATACATTTATTTAAATATAATAAATAAGAAAGAATATAAAGGTTATGGAGTAAACTTAAAAGGGTATGAGAAAGGGAAATTTCTATCTCAACCAAGGGGAGATCACTATTTCTTATTTCCAGATTGGATTTATTCAAGTTTGCAATAAGTGCGATCAAAAAATTTATCTCAATGTCTATATTGGAACACCGAGGCATTATTTCATTTTCAAAATAAATGTTGTTATGATACTTAAATACTAAACTAATGGTTCATTAACTCTTGAATAAAAAATATCCATTGCAATAAATTATGAACATAAAAATATAAGGCTCTTACCTAATTTTTATGAGATAATTATTTTTAAAATAAAACTAAAATTAGTTGACCTATTTATACCCAAAAAAGTGTTTTAGTCTATAAAAAAACTACTTATCATGTTTCAGATAAAGAAACATTTATAAACAAAGGTACATTACAAAACTTTTATAGTTAGTTCAATATATCTAGGTGAAATATTATAAAGATAAAGGTAACTTCATATACCTCATGGGATTTATTTAATAAATTTCAGAAATGCTCAGTGAAGTAAATGAGTGAACTTGGTAAAGATTAAGGAACCTCCAATCAATCTTGTAAAAGAACATCTTATCAAAGTATTCATTGATCATATATGTGGATTAAAGGTAATCCCAAACTCACATTTCCTTATACACATCATTGTAATAATGGTAGTAAAAGAAAGATCTATAGTGAGTCATATATATTTCAAATATTCCATTATTTCTTCCAAGATATGTTTTGAAAAGATAATTGAAACAAATAAACCATATTACAACTAAATTGTATAATGTATATCATATAAATTTTGATATGATAAGAATATATTAAGAAACTAACACAAGTTATTATTTAAATTCATTTTTTAAAATCTATCCTTAGCTACAAATGAACATCAAAACACTAAGGTTCATTTGAGTTAATGATCCTATGAACACTAAGGATATTAAAATATAGTTAAGATCAAATAGATTTCCACAAAGGAATCCTATATCTTTGAAGATAGTGGGATAATACTTAACTTATATGAGTTAAGGCTCTGAATTCACATGATTTTTCATAGGAATATTGGAATCCAAAAAACTTAATGGGAGGAGTAGTTCCAGAGACAGATACTGCGTAGAAATTTATAACCAAATAGGCAGTTAATGTTCACCACAATTGGTGATACATGTATTATTATTTTAGAAAAAATATTCCTACAATGAAACAGTAAATGGAAATATGATAAGGTTTACAGGAATGTAAACATTCAAGTAATGGTCTCCATGTATCAAGATTTAGGGACTCCAAATTTTAAATGTTTCTAAGAATTGATACTGTGGGTGAGTATTTAAGAGAAAGCAGGAATGGATGGTATAATACAACACCAATAAAGCATGATTGATTTTTAAAAGCTCCATTATATGAAAAAAACTATACACCAATCATCATGAATAAAACCCTTCTTTAATTCTACTTTTTCAAATCATATTTCTATGATCATCATATTGGGATATTGATTTTCATGTTCACCTCACTTAGAATAAACCTTACATAAGATGTCTATATGACATGAAAAAATGAGACCCTATGTTATATATATACTAGGAATAAATTAAAAATGTTGGTGACATCAATAAATTCCAATAAGATATGTATATTATATAAATTAATTTATGAGTAAATCATTCATAATGATTAAAGAATATTCATTTGGAAATAAATAAGTGACAAGAGTGTCTATCTGTTTTTTTGGAGCACTATAAGTTTTCAAGATAGATGTATTGATAACATATGGAAAACAAATGTTGTTTCTTAACACTTTGTTAAGACTAAGTAATGAAATTTCTCCAAGTATGACTAAAAGTAGAAACCATGTTTTCGGGAACAAAATATACAAGATAGATCCATGAGTTTTCTCAATTTAGTCATAGTACATATATTAACCATGCATTAAAAAATAAAATTTACAACAATTCAAGATCGAATTGTTACTGACATATAATTCTTCTAGAAAAACATGCACATGCATAAAAAGAGATTATTGAGATTAATATAATTTCACAATATTAAGTGATGGGAATTTATATCATGTTCCATGATATGTATTTATGTTTGATATTACTAATTCATGATGCATAGTATGTAAATATCAAACCAATGAAACATAATTCCATCAACTTATAGTTAGAACCATCCAATAGTACTTTACAAATTATAACTAGATGAGTTCTTGGTGTCTGGGGAAGTGGGAATAATAGTGATCAAGGGAATTGAACACTTGTATTCATTTAGTTCAATTTTATTTAGTATCATAGAAAAGGATAAGGTAATATTAAAGAAAAACTTATTACAGTTAGTGGTAGCTATATCGACCATATCATAGTACGTTGCAACTTCTGATGCAGCTTAAGGAGTGGTTTAACAATATCATGTTTTGATTTTGGTTTATAACAAAATAAAGAGTTTTATCATTATCATGATAATATTTTACTATGGATTTAGTTAGGATTTTAAGACATTAACATGGGTAAAATAGGTGGATAATTAGTTATATCACTATTTGAGGGATTTTCTCAATATACTAATGTTGAAGTAAAAATATTTTCCACAAATACAAGTGGATTTTTATAACCATATACATGAAAAAATAATAGGCCTTGAAGTTATTACCATACTCAATAGAAGTATTAATCTAAATGTGATAACTAACCAGTCATTAACAGTTGACTCTAGTACAAGTGGGATTTTTTTGGAGTTGGTGCCCTAGAACTAACTAATTTTGTACTCAAGATTACATGTATATTCAAACATGTGAATATTAATTTAAATATATTATCACATATTTATTGTTCTTCTACATAAAATTGATGTGATAATGACCTAGAGTATTTTTTTCATTGAAAAGGGTACAATAGTTCCCCACTATGATGAGAACCTTGAAATACTATGATGATATTCTTAAAACTAGTTCTACAATCAAATAACATACTATAAAAGGGAACATCATACATATATTATTAGGAAAAATTACCAATAAGTGGATGAAGCTTCTTCTCATGAAGTTCATATGTGGTAATCTTCAAGACTAGAGATTATGAGAATATACATGCCAATAGGAATTCCACATGTTTTGGTTTTATTATATATTCCTATATACGATCATGTGTAATGGTCCTTAGAATTTAATATTATCATTAATGCATGTCATGACTCACATACTTATATTTACTAATAAAAACCATCATGAAATATTTTGAAAATACATAGGGTATGTTGGGTGCATCATAAATGAAATATTATTAATGGATAAGTCAAGGAAGGATTTTTCCCTTACATCTTTATAGAAGTTGATATCTCAGTCCTTTTATTGAAATATAACTATATCATTAAATTCTATAGACACGGTGTAATGAATTTTATTTCAAATATTCAAAGAAACATATATCAAGCATATAGGTTGATGATATAGATGTGTAACCTGCTTGATAAGATATTGAGATAAAGAGATTATATTACACAATGGATATCCGTATGTGGTCATCAGCATTGAGACATTAAGTTATTTGTCTTGGGTTTCTTAACCCATTATTAGATGATAATATTGTACTTTAGGCATACCTGAATAATTCTAATGAGAAATAATCCTAGAGGGTCACACAGTAAGTGTTTCTGTTGATCTTTATTAAATTCTATTTGAATTTAATTATTAGAATAAATATTATTCTCATGACCGATGAATAATTTTATTCAAGTTTTATTGATCGCCAATATTCTTAAGGTAATAAATAATTATCTATTAATTAAATAAATAATTTATTTAACTACATGAATACTTAATAAATATTTATTTACTGTATTGTGGATAAAATATTTATTTTATTTATTGAATATTTAATAAATATTTATTTTCTAGTTTTTGAATAAAATATTTATTTAAGTGAATAAAATATTTATTCAGGTATTCAATAAATAATGAAGAGTTCGAGCAGACCAAGATCGTTTCTAGTGATAAATATTAATTTACAAGAAGGTTTAAAATAATATTTATCATTGTGTGAGTTAGCGTAGACCATAAAATAATAATATTATTATTATATAACATGAGGTTTATTAAAGATTATAATATTATTTAATGGACATTATGAAATTAAATAATATTTTAACCTAAAACCTAACTCTATAAATATATAGTTATTTCTATTGTGAAGGGTTAATAAAAAATTGAGGATAGAGAACTGTTGCACACAATAGACCCCCCCTCTCTCTAAAATTCCTCCTCTCTTCCTCTCAAGAATAAAAATTATTCCTTCAAGCTGAGAGGATCATAGAGTGATCAAGACGAACAATACAAGAAATTTTATTCACCACACTAGCACCTTGAAATAAATTAGATTTTCTTAGATATCAAAGGAGCACTGTGGATCACCTCTAGAGGGATTCTACACTTCAATCCTTACAAAACAACAAAGGTAATCTGAAAGGGGTTTTAGAAGATAAAAAATGTCATTGAGGAATGGATATGAATATGAGGTAATAATTTCTTCCTAAAATAAATAAATTAATTATAAATTTAACATGAAATATACTCTCTTGGAGTTTTAGAAAACTCTAAATTATAATAAGTTTTAATTTAACGATCACCAAAGGCACTTCCATTATGCCTGGAAACTAAACCTTTCACAATAGATGACTGATCCTCCTTCTTCAATCATAGTGTTTTATGAAGATAATTGAGGAATATCCAAACTAATATTTCCTTAAAGGGTTATCAATGGTTTGAATGAATCAAACTTCTATTTTATAGGACACTCCTTCACATCATGATATGCTAGTATCTATTGAGGAAATAAAAGAATAAGTAAGAGAGATTTGAATAGGAGAAACACTAGAAAGAGACCACCAAATTTAATAGATTACCCCCCTATATATTCCCTAGGAATGATCCCTAAATATCCATGCATTTACTTATATGTTGAAAATGTATGACTACATGGTATATCAGTCAAAACTCTTTATAACCTTTTATCCATGACAAATATCCCATTAGTTTAATCTTACGAAACATAAATAATATCCTATGTAGTAGAGACTATAAAGTTAACTATTAATTTCGGTTACCATCATCAATCATAGGAATAATATGGATCATAATATATGAATAATAATGCCTTAGGAAGTTTCCTTTTATACTATTATAGGCCAGAGTAATAGTGTAATATCGCATATCACGCTTTATGATATTCCCTTCACCAAGGCATACAATATTCCTTAGATTTTAATATTTTATACCATATGAAATTTTTGTATCCTAAAATAATATATATTATAAATACATTATATGTATATAGGGACATATCTCTATAAATGTCCAAAAAAAATGAAATTGAGAAATCTCCCTCTCTTGAATTAGACCACACAAATAATTCTAGAGTAAATTTAGTCACAATAACAACAATCTAAAAAAGAAATTTGCTAATGGTAGAATAAATCTCGAGAGCTTCATGAAGAACTATTAGAGGAACTATGAGACCATCTTATAGCACATGTTCCACAACATCAGGTACCGATTAACCATCATTGGGAAGTCGAACCCCATGTGGGACCCCATTGGCCACTACAACTCATGAAGAAATTGGTGCACTAGTTAAATCTCTACTAACTTAATGAGAGGATGAATCAAACTCTAAGGACAACTACTTATAACCACTATGGTCCTGATAATATCCTCGATATAAATTATACTCACTTACCTTCCATGATAATCTTGATGTGGAAGAATTTTTGGATTGGATTTTTGTGGTCAAAATGTTCTTATACTTGATGGATATACCATAGTATTTCTGAGTAAAATATATGGCCTATAAGATTTATGGTGTATCTTTTACATGGTTGAAATTTTTTTAGAATAACTATGGATGATAAGACAAGAATCTTATCTGCTCTTAGCATTGAATAAAGGATGCCTTAAACCTCATGTTCCTTCTAAAAAATTGTAATCATATATTATATCAACGACACCAAGATTGTTGGTAAGATACCTGTACCATCTAGAAAAGAACTCAAGATTAATACTAGATATTGAATCAGTACAATATTTTAGAGATATATGGTAAAAAAATATTGAGGTTTATTAGAGGCCTCTAACCCACCATTCAGGATAAGACACAACTAATTACCATGTTCAACCTAGATGATGCAATCAAAAGAGCTCTATGGGAAGTATCAAAACTCTAATGAACTCAATCCATTTAATAAGCTAAACCTAGGACCCATCAGGGAAACAAAAATCCAGGTTCAAGTCCCCACCACAAAGGGAGGTAAAATAACTTGAAGTGTACATTAAATCTGGTGAATAACCACTGATATAATGTACTACATGCACTGTTAATAACTATAATAATATTAGAAATTAACCCCTACCTCTTTTGGAGTTAATACCCTAGGATCAACCGACTTTTCACTTTTTATTTCCAAAATAATAATAAATATCGTATCACATGATGATTTTTCTTATGTATAATATTAATTTGATAATGTCCTTAGAGTATTTGTCACATTGAAAGGTTATAATATTTCCCTATTTTTATAATAACTTTGGAATGCTATTTTTATTATTAAATATATTTCCTATAGTATATAAAACATACGTCTGATAGGAAATATTTTTTTTGATTATCAGGTGTTGGGGACTTATAAGATATTGAGACTTCTTCTCATAAAGTTCACACTTGGTGATCTCCAGGAGAAGATATAATGAGGATGAACTCACCAATAGGAATTACATATGTTATATGTTTCATTGGATATTTCTATCTACAAACATGTGTATTGGTCCTTATACTTGAGATTATTATTAATGTATATCATGAATCATGTACTTTGATGTATCGATGAAAACCATGACAATATAGACTCATAGTGAGGTATCATACAATGGGTTCGCCATAAGTGATGTAACATTATTTTAATAAGTCAAGAAAGTATTTTTACATTTATATATAATAGAAGAATATATCTCTAGACATTAAATTCAAAAGGAACTATATGATTAAATTCATGGCCATGGTAGTTTTTCAATGTGTTCATTTTAGAATCAAGAAATACTAATCAAGCATATAGAATGATAACAAAATTATGCATCCTACTATAATAGATATTGTGACAAAGGTATTATATTACATAGTAGTAATCATTTAAGGTTGTTTTCATTACAAAATTAACTCATTTCTATATGGATAATTTGAAGTGCTTCTATATGCTCATCTTGGAATTTATGTAAGTTCACAAATTCCATTGAGAAAGAGGCCTAGAGGGCCACACACTAAGTGTAATTAGAATATCATTAAATCCTATATTGAATTTAAAATTAAAAATAAATATTATTTTTAGCTTTTGGAATAATAATTTTTCAAGTACCATTGATTGAATAAATTTAGTTACCAGATATTCGAGTTTAGAATATGTGAGTTGAATTTTATTTCTTGTTTATTATTCATTAGGTAATGAATAAATAAATATTTATTCACTAGTTTGGTGAATAAATTAATATAAATAATTATTCAGTTATGTTAATATTAAAAAATATATTTATTTATGAGTTTAGTGAATATAATATTTATCTATGAGATAAATATTTATTCATGAGTTTAGTAAATATAACATTTTTTTAAGTGAATAATATTTATTTTAATACATATTATATTATTCAGGGTTTGATAATTTCTGAGGAGGATTGACATGATGAGATAAAGGGACTCACTTAAATGATATATTTATCTATTAGTTTAGAATATGTCATGGATATAATAATAATAACATATTATTATTATTATTTGAAATAAGAAATAATTAGAATAAAAAGTTAGATAAAAGGACCCTTATGAAATTATCAATTATTTAACCCTAAGTATAAAATCCTGGTTATATAATTTTAGAGAGAGTAATAATTTTTGTTTATAATTGATTTACTCAAGAGAATTATCTCAATCCCCATAGAGAAATTATTTTAAGAACATAGAGAGAATAATATTCTTTATCCCTCTCAAGAACAAGAGTGAATAAGAGATAATATTTTTTTCCAATAAAGATGAAAAGATCAAGGTGCTTGGTTCCTATATGCTAGAACTTGGAACAATAAGAGAATTATTTAGATATTTATAAAGTAAGTGTAGATTAAACTAAAGGGATCATATTTTGGATTCTCCTTTACAACAATGATATGAAAGGAGCAGTAACCAAATTGACTAACAACAAGAATAATTATTAAGATAATTTAATTACATTTTTAAATTAATTATAAATTAAATGTGAAATATCTTCTGTAGAAGATTATGAAGTCTCTTCATCATGTTATTCATATATAATCTATTGAAATCAATGAAAAACCATTTTTGGGAACTGCCTCGACCACTTACATTACTTATTATAACCTTCAAGTAGTATCAAAGTGGTCACATTATAATTTATATATATTTATTATTATTTTTGATTGATTTATTCGTTTTTTATTAATCTTTGTTTCCAGTATTTCATTATTTAATCACAAAATTGAGGTAACATGTTTGTTCAAATTTATATGACCAATAAGATTCCAAGAATGAATGAATAATTCCCATAGATCACATCTATAGGTACTGAGGATGTTTGATGAATGACGTAGATATACAATGTAAAATGTAAAATTATATGTCATGTACCCTTGTTCAACCACATAATAGTAGAATGAGATAATAACGACACACCATGTGGGGGTTATTTTGTGGCATAATTACACACCGTGTATTGACTGCTATCCAACATATAGATTGACAAGAAATATAAGGCATACAAGTGGTGTACATTTTACGTAACCCCATATGACATTGAATCTGTGTAAATAATTGAAAAATGTGTGGTTAAAGTATGTTGTGTCATTACAAAACATGCATTGACTACTATTTGAAAAACATATCAACACATGAATTATATGATATGTAGTTGGCTGTACACATTATGTAACATGTGATAACTCATGATATATACATGTTGAGTCCCTAGGTGTGTTGTGTGGGTGGATAGAAATGAATTACATGATTTTTATCTAGATGTACACATTGTTAAACTCATGAAACTCATGCAAGTTACATGATGAGATAGGTGTTTCATGTAAATCAAACATGCATATAATTAAAAGTGAGACCAAACTACACATCTTGTAACTAGATTTATATGTAGTGCAATAGGTATTCTTCCACATTAGGTACATGACAAGTTATTTTCTATGTGTCATGTGAAATTATATGCTTTGATAATTATTATCTATATAATTCGGTAAATACCTAACATGTATAGTTGTCATACACATCATTTACTTCACGTGCATCGCATACACACCACATATATTCATGACATGTCATGTGGTTATACATGCCTCTCAAACTACCTAAAATGATCCATGGAATAACACATTGTGAATATAATGACATTTCATATGGGTATATATCCCATATAAGTACACAGTACACAATAAGGACCATACACAATGTAAGTCACATGTTGTTTCAGGTGACAAAACACATCATGTAACTATTAAATTCTAGAAATAGATTTAATAAAATGAAAAAGGGTATATAATATGTCAACTTTAGTATATTCCATGTATATATTAAATTCTAAAACTAAATTTAAATTAACCAGGAGGGTATATTCCATGTGACCCTGTTAGCAAAAAATGTGCACATAATAAATTTTAATCAAAATTAGATTTATTTGATTTGATTAAAATTATACAGGATGATAATCTTTTGTATCTTAAGGAATTTTTGGACTGATAATTAATACAATTAATTTATTAAGATTAATTTATTAATTCGAGTAACATTTCTATTAATAACAAGAACATATTGAATTGAATAGCATCAAGTTTAAAATGCGTAGTCATTGCATGTTGGGATTGATTATGATCTCGACCAACATGTGTATGTGTTGGTTTTTTATTTTATTTAATTATAATTACATGAGTTTTTATGTGATAATTTATTATTAAGTTAAATATGGTAATTTATGTATTATCCCTTCCTTATTTTTTATGTATGGGATTATGTGTCCAAGGTTTATTTTATGTAACCCTAAACCCCTAGTACTTCTCACCTGTGAGTGAGTAACTTACAATGAGAGGAGATAGTTTAAGACTTGATTTGTGGTGAAACCAACCAAGGAGTAATATATGTTAATGATGGAATTCTTTAACTTGATCCAAATATTGGCTTAAAAAGTATTCCCCTAGGGACAAGGTTGGTTTATCCGCTACTTGATAAAACAACCATTATATTAAAAGATCATGATCATATCACATGTTTATTTTATTTTTCAAGTGTATGTTTATTTATTTATTTATGAAATTCATGGTTTGTTTAATTAATTAAAAAAATCACATAATGTAAATAAATTAACATGGATGTTAAGAAAAAATAAAATAAAAATATTATGTGTAAATTATTTTATCAAACATAGTTAATTAATTTTTCAAATCCATATAATATTAAAAAGTATGTAAAGAATAAAATAAACAATATTTATGTATAAGTTAAAAAAACATCTCAAAGAAAATATTAAGTTAGTATACACATTCCATAATTTGAGTTAGAATTCAACCATATTTTGAAGTACTTGTCTGGCCCATATTAGGGTGTTTTCAATTATCAGAGAGTTTAAAAAACTATTGGGTTAACTTAACCTAGTTAGCATTAGGGGTTGATTACCTTAACAAGATTTAGTGATACTTGGAGGTAAGTGTTGAGAAAATATGGGTATAGGATTTTAGAATTGTGGATTCCATTGAATATATTAAGGAACTATGAGTTAATTTTGTTTCCAAGTAAAACCCACCTAAATATCTTTGAATAGTTTTTTAGGCCCATGTATTGATTATTTAAAGGGGTAATATAGATCCTTTGCATTAGAATATCCAAGTGACATGATATTCTGAATCAAATGGTGAGGGTTATTAGGATTCGATAAAATAGTGGGAGACTACTAAAATTAGTTTATTAAAACACAATTGGTAATAATATAAAGTTCCAAAATCTGTTTTCATTTATTATAGAAAATGGAAAGTAAAACCATGGTAACACTGTAATTATTCCTAGAAAAATAAAATCTATATTGTAACACAAATTTATAAGAGTGGTATATCTATTTGTATAATTAACCACTATAGAAAAATTTGTATCATATATTGGAATACCCTATTCCATTTTAAAATTCCCAATAAGTGAGTGAAGGTGAAAATAATGCCTACAAGAGATACATGGAGGCTTGTTTCTGACGCTTTCACTGGGGTGCGGACGTTCGTCTGCTTGAGTATGAAAGGCGTAGTTTCATTGCCCTAAATTACCACTTTCCAAAGGCTGGAGGCATCCATTCCTTGTTCAGGGATGTTTGCTCCTTGATCTAAACGGGATGATGGGATGTCAGTTCTTACTTCTATGGATTCCTCCTCGGAAGTCGTCACCTAGTCCGAGTCTCCCTTATAGATTAAGTCGCGGTTCGTGAATCTCATTCCCGATGCCATATCTTTGTGGACACTGATTAATTAAACTACTTCCTTCAGGACATTCCATGGGGTCTTGACATGGTAGAAACCTTCGGTCAGAGTAGATGACAACATCAGGCATGTCGGGGCATATCTGGATGCGTGGACATTAGGGAACCTGTATTATTCCTCATAAGAGGGAATCTCAAGGGTGCAGAACCTAAGGCATACCATGTTGAATGTGGGGAATCATATTCCATAGGCATGTATCTAAGGTTTTCCTCATCTTCCCATGTTTAACATAGGGTATGCCACAAGTTTAACGTCTATCAAAGATGGTTACGCCAAAGGCGTGTCTTCTGGGGTTTTCCTCAGGAATCTCATGTTTATCATGAGGTAGGCTGTGAGTTTAACATCTTACGGAGACAGAATGAGGGTGATTAGAACATACCATATAGAAGGATCAGATTGGTACATCCCTAGGAGGGAACACGTGGAAGGTTTACTGGGTGGATGGATCAGAACACTTGATAATAGCAGACCCAAGATGGTGTGTCCCATAAAGGGAAGATGTCACACCATGAAGGCTAACCTGGACACCACTTAGGGTGATCAGGGAGTATGCACCCTAGAGTGGGGGAACATAAAGGTTTACCATTGACTAGGATTGAGCCTCATGGAGGTTTCCTTTGTACCCTGTGTAGACGACAGGGATCAAAACCCACGTAGTTCGAAGGGGTGATGAATCAGGGTGTGCACAAAGGACAACGACCCAGAGACATGATGGGGCTTAAGCATGAATTGAGACCCAATTACTACTAGGAGAAGCAAGGAGGTGAATGACATGATCCCACCAGGATGTGGTGGCCTGAGTGAGAATCAGGATGGATGATGAAGAGTTGAATGGAGTGGAGGGGGAATGAGATGGGATCGTCATGAAGGTGACAGTAGTGTTGGTCTTGAGATTCGAAGAGACTTCATACGTATCCCCATGGCAGGGAATCAAAGTCCGTGTAGTTCAGTGAGACGATGTACACCTGAGGAGGCGGCCCGTGAGAATGGACGCATGGATGGGACCCGAAGGAAGTAGAACCTCCATGTTGGTGCATGATCTTCTCAGAACACATGGGATAGAGGGATAAATAAAGATGAGACATGGGTGCTGGGACTGAACCTCATGGAGGTTTCCTATGAATCCCCATGGCAGGGAATTAAAGTATGTGTAGTTCATCTGATGAAGACTTACTGCCGATTGGGTACTTCAATGGATTACCGCCGAATGAGGTTGACAACGGCTTACCACTGAATGAGGGAACAACAACTTACTACTGATTGAGGTACATAGTTTAACATCATGCAATATGGGGGTGAAACGACTTGAAAGAGGACCTGAGGCCTAGATAGATGGTGAGATTGAACCTCAGGGAGGATTCTTACATACCTTGTCTTAGCAAGGATCAAAGTTCACGTAGTTCAGAAAGGGTTTGGGTGAACCGACGTGAAGGTGGTCAGAACCAATGGGGTGTTGGGATTGAAACTTAGGGAGGATTCCTACGTACCTTGCCTTGGAAAGGATCAAAGACCATGTAGTTTAGAAGGGGTTGGTTAACCGACATCCGGATGGTCGGGACCAATGGATAGTGGGATTGAACCTTAGGGAGGATTCCTACGTACCTCAACTTGGCAAGGATCAAAGACCACATAGTTCAGGTGGTGGGAACCGACGTGAAGGTTATCAGAACTAATGGGGTGTTGGACTTGAACCTTTGGGATGATTCCTATATACCTCGCCTTGGAAAAGATCAAAGACCATGTATTTTAGGTGTTTGGTGAACCGACGTGAAGATGTTCTGGACCAATGGGTGGTGGGCTTGAACCTCAAGGAGGATTCCTGCATACCTCTTCTTGGAAAGGATCAAAGACCTCATAGTTCAGGTTGGGTGTGGGGATTACACTCTAGGCTACCCGTAGAGGATGTCATGGTCGATGCTTACTACTATAAGCCCATGTGAGTTGTGCTCGGTGTGAGAAACAAGAGGCAACAAGGACCTAATGATCACATCACAAAGGTGCGTCCATGAAGGGTGGTGAATGGGGCATACACAAGGAAGCTGCCCATGTACCACTATGGAGCGACAATGGTGAATGGGGCTTACGCAAGGAAGCTGCCCGGGTGCCACTATGGAGCGACAATGGTGAATGGGGATTACACAAGGAATCTTCCCGAGTGCTGCTATGGAGCGACAATGGTGGATTGAGCATACGCATGGAAGCTGCCTGAGTGCTGCTATGGAGTGACAATGGTGGATGACGCTTATGCATGGAAGCTGCCCGGGTTCCGCTATAGAGTGGCAACAGTGAATGGGGCTTACATAAGGAAGCTGCCCGTGTGCCGCTATGGAGTGGAAGTGGTGGATGGGGCTTACGCATGGAAGCTGCCTGAGTGCCGCTATGGAGTGGCAACGGTGGATATGACTTACACATGGAAGCTGCCTATAATTTCTTCCACATTTCTATCTATGAGGGCATCCCAACCCACTGGTGGGTTGAGGCCTTCACATATGCACTAGTGCATAAGAGGGATAACACCGATGGTGTTGGAATCCGTCCGAACAGAGGGAGATGAAAAGTGTGAATCACATGCCTGACATTTGAAACGCAATGAGGGTGGAATGGCGATGGAGGATAACTATTGACCATGTTCGAAACACATCATCCATATCGTGTTAGCCTGAAATGGGGACAAACAAATGAGGGTCGACTGCTGACCGTGTTCGAAACCTAGGACCTGACTAAAAGTGTCGTTCAAAGTCTTCCATGGTGTTGGCTCAGGACAGTAGGTGAGCTGATGCGACATGTGACCAGGCCGTTAGGGGGTCCCTTCAGACATGGAAGTGGATGATGATCTGAATGAAGGACACACAAATCATGAGGTGGAGTGATGGAATGTTTGAACGAATTCCAATGCTCTTGAAATTATGCCAGTGTAATCATGGAAATAGGCATATTATTCTTAGAGCATAAGTCATCTCTTATTTGGAACAAGAGGCATCTTATTATTTTCTAGATAGGGAGTACTACAATTTATAGTCATGTAGATATGACTATTAGTCATCTTATGCTTGGAGCATAGGGCATCTCTTATTTGGAATAAGAGGCATCCTATTATTTTCTAGATAGGGAGTACTAAAGTTTATAGTCATGTAGATGGGACTATTAGTCATCTTATTCTTGGAGCATAAGGCATATCTTGTTTGGAACAAGAGGCATCCTATTATTTTTCAGATAGGGAATACTATAGTTTATAGTCATGTAGATAGAACTATTATCCATCTTATGCTTGGAGCATAAGGCATCTATTGTTTGGAACAAGCGGCATCCTATTATTTTCCAGATAGGGAGTACTATAGTTTATAGTCATGTAGATAGGACTATTAGTCATCTTATCCTTGGAGCATAAGGAATCTCTTGTTTGGAGTAAGAGGCATCCTATGTTTGGAACATAGGGTGCACTTCAGTTTATAGTCATATAGAGAGGACTGTTAGCATCTTATGCTTGGAGCATAAGGTATTTCTCATATAGAGCAAGAGGCATCCTATGTTTGGCACATAGGGTGTACTACAATTTATAGTCATGTAGAGAGTACTGTTAGCATCTTATTATTGGAGCATAAGGCATCTCTCTTATAGAGTAAGAGGTATCCTATGTTTAGCACATAGGGTGTACTATAATTTATAGTCATGTAGAGAGGAATGTTAGCATCTTATGCTTGGAGCATAAGGAATATCTTGTTTGGAACAAGAGGCATCCTATTATTTTCCATATAGGGAGTACTACAGTTTATAGTCATGTATATAGGACTATTAGTCATATTATTCTTGGAGCATAAGGCATCTCTTGTTTGGAGTAAGAGGCATCCTATCTTTGGAACATAGGGTTCACTTTAGTTTGTAGTCATGTAGAGAGGACTGTTAGCATCTTATGCTTGGAGAATAAGGAATCTCTTGTATAGAGCAAGAGGAATCCTATGTTTGGCACATAGGGTGTACTACAGTTTATAGTCATGTAGAGAGGACTATTAACATCTTTTGCTTGGAGCATAAGGCATATCTCGTATAGAGAAAGAGGCATCCTATGTTTGGTACATAGGATGTACTATAGTTTATAGTCATGTAGATAGGACTGTTAGCATTTTATGCTTGGCGCACAAGGCATTTATTATATTGAGTAAGAGGCATCCTATGTTTGTCATATAGGGATTACTATAGTTTAAAGTAATGTAGATTGGACTATTAGGCATAAGGAGCCTAGAAATGGTTGGTGTTGGGACTTACGCAAGGGTGGCCCTTTCTGGTTCGACTTGGCATAGGAGTCAGGTGATGGGGTTTGGATGAGTTGGTTGAGGAATGGTTCAACTCAAGGTACTAAGGGGGATTGATAATGAGAATCTCAACTCACGACATGGGAAACTTACCAAGAGAAATATGCTGACTCAAGGTGTTTCATGGTGTGCGGAGGAGTATCTCGAATCATGGTATCTCATATATGGAAGGTGGTTGTGCATAAGGGTGCAATGGAAATGCTGATGTCCTGACCCGAAAAGTTCGCGGTGTGACTCTCCATTTTTCATGGGGGTCAGCAGGGGTGCGGGGGCTGTGCCCCCACGGTATGGAGCAGCGGGCACAGGCCTGGGCACTATGGAACATAAGATGGCCTATGCACAGGATGGTCTGCGCGCAAGATCGAGCTGTGCGACATAGGTGCGCGCAAGATTAAGCGCCTTGGTACTGTTGCGCGCAATATGGGAGTCTTGCGCGTAAGATGGAAGCCTTACGCGCAAGATTGATGTCTTGCATGCAAGATTGAAAGTTTTGCGTGCAAGCGCAGAATCATGCGTGCAAAATTGGAAGTTTTGCACGCAAGCGTGGAATCTTGCATGCATATGACTTGGGCAGAAAATATTCCAGGTGAGGATCAAACCACTGTGGGCTCACACAAAAGCGGACCCATATGAGACCTGTCGCGCAAGATCTCACATGGAGGATTTCATTCTTCCACGCGGGCACAGAAGAGGCAGTATTATGTGCAACAGAGCAGAGACCGACCTCCGGAGAGATCTCTCGAGGAGTGGGGGCTACACTTGTATTTATCAGTGAACCCAAGAGTGGTTGCGCGGAAGATTCCGCGTACACAAGTTGTTTTTCGCGCGAGGGGTGCGAGTAAACTTCTGCGCACACAAGTCATTTTCCATGCAGCCTACAGCGGGTGCACGTGAAAAGGGGTGTTTGACGTCACCTTTAGCATGGAAGAATCTTGCGCACACCTCTCATTACTTGTTCACCCCTTCCTTAGACGTTTTTTGGGTAGCCTGGGCAGAAGATGACCTCTCATTGGTCGCGTAAAAGGTTTGCGCAACATGTTGCGTGCAAGATTTTACTATTGCGCGCAATATTCCATACTTTCATGCAAAACATCCATTCTTGTGCACAATATTTCACTTCTTGCATGAAAAAACATCATTATTGCACGCATGATTTCACTTCTTGCGTGAAAAACCGTACTTTTCCCCAAAATCGTCCCAGACATCCATTTCCAGTAGCCTGAATTCAAACGGCCATAACGTTTTATCCGTAACTCCGTTTGGACTCCACGACCAGTCAAATCAATTCTTGCGGAACGATCTACACTTAGGGATCATATATGGAAGCATTCAGTGAATTACATGGACGCATTTTCTGATACCAACAATGCTTTTTCAAATGTATATTGCATTATGTTATTATCTATTCACAAAGAGATAAAAATAAAATATAAAGGCATGAATATATACACTATGATACTCATATAGAACTTAAAAAAGAGAAATAGTGACCAAAGATAAATGGGATAGTCACTACAGTATACAAGTGAAAATTGGAAAATAGGTACCAAACTAGTGATCTTTTATTCAAGATGTTGAAGTACATTAATCAGTTAGAAAATTTGAGCTTCTATATGGATTATAAAATATTAATTAATCTCATATTCTCATCCTTACCACCAAAATTATCCATATTAATTAAGAATTATAGAATGAATAGTATGGATAAATCACTCATGAATCTTTTAACTATGATTCACCAAGAAGACAAGGACCATTGGAAACATGGTTCCTCAATACTTATGGTTAAAAAAGTTAAAATAATGTTGAAAATACCATGAAAAGTTTTAATTCAATGGATCCTTTAAAATTTAATTTAAATAAATAAAATATTTAGAGTGAGAGTAATGAAAATGAGGCCATCTACTTCATATGTAGCAAGAAAGGTCACTGGAAGAGGAACTATAATGAGTTAAAGAATAATTAATAAAAGATTCTACTTCAATATTATTCATCATTGAATGTAATATTTTTGTTTCACTTCTTGGGAATTAAATAAAACATGAAATTCACATATTTGTATTCAAATATAGGAACCAAGGAAGTTAACAAAGATTATAAAAAGATGTACTCTCTAAATAGCTGAAGGTGGGTGATTTTTAAGTCAGCTATGGGAAGGTCAAAAATTCACATTTCCAAGTGGATTAATTATAATGAAACTATTATTTTAAATTGAGTGTTATGAAAACATTTATCTCAGTTTTCCAGTCATAGACACTGTTAGTGGGTAAGTTAAGTTGATTCCCACATCAAACTTTATGTAACATGTCACCCTTATAAATCTCTATAAATAAACACCAAGTCCTCCCATAGGAGTCATCTTGGGTATTGTTTACACTCTCCTCTATTATAACATGGTATTAGAGCAGGATCCAAAACCCTAACACTATTCCACCACTCTCCTAGGGGTTGATCTAGGTATTCCTCCTAAAGTTGGGGTAACAGTCCCTATGGATGGCCGACCCTAGTTCCCTGCCATCTCCCCTTACCATATCATGGTGCCCCTCATCATAGGTCCCAACTACCCCCTTGGTATTGAACTCCCTCCATCCATATCCCAAAATTCATGAAAAACCCCCTTACTGATGCTATCCTTATTTCTCCCCCACGCAACCCCAATCGTTCCACCCTACCATATTGACTATCCCTCTTTCATTGTTACTTCACACATCATGAGCCTTATTTATATCCTCCACATTATACACTATCCTCTTCCAAACTAGACACACACCCCTCTATATTGCACACTCTTTCTACATTAACCCCTTCCCATGATGTGCGACTCACCAGAATTAGAACCCCACCACCCAGATTATCACTGGACTGATCAGATCATTGTCATGTTTCTTCATCACTACTTAGACCATAATCGATCTGTCTGGATAACCACTGGGATTCTTCATCACTACCCTGATTACTGTTAAGCTGTCTAAATCACCATCAAGCTTCTTTATCATTTCTTATATCCATATTGAACAATCTAGATCACCATTATACTTTTTCATCACTATTTGTATTACCAAAATGCTACTTTATCATCACTCATATCACTATAAAGATACCTAGATCACCTTTAGACATATTCATCAACACCAGGATCATTTTTGGGATTCTTTATCACTGCTCAGATTAAATTTGAGCTACCTAGATCTCTATCAAGACCCTTTCACTATTTCTTGGATATTTTTGGACCTTTTAGATAATTCTTTTACCACCACCACAATTCTTTACTACTACATTTTTCTTGTTTTTTAATCCTTTTTAATTCTTATCATAAGATGGGCATATGAAACTTTAGGTGGGGTGTATGGGGTTGTTTCTTTTTTTATTATGTATCCAAGATAGGTACACCTACCTCAAGGGGGAGTGTTAAATTGTAACTTAAGTCGAGTTCCACCTCAAACTTTATGTAACATGTCGTCCTTATTATTCTCTATAAATAAACACTAAGGCCTCCCATAGGAGATATCTTGGGTATTGAGTCCACTCTCCTCCATTATAATAGACACAATGAGACATTATTTCATATTTGAAATGAATTTTATTACGGTATATCATACTTAATTAATAGTTTGATAATACTTGAATCACATATGTACAATATCGATAATTAATGATGAATATAAAAATATAAGACTTGAATAATACCCAGTTTTGAAAATATAATTCTTGGTCAAGTAAAAATTAAAGTAATTATCATGGATATACATATAAGGGTTGATGTAGTGACCTTGACCCAAGTATATTAGAGCTAGTGTTTGATTTATTACATTGGAATGAGATACAAATAATATCATCCCAAAGGATCAAATAATTTAGTAGTCTTGGTAAACTAGATATATACTTGAGTATTGCATTACATTTGAATACAAAAATTACAACACATTTTTTTTCTAAAATAACATTATTCCCTCTATAATATCCTTTCACATCAATAATAGTACACTTTATAAAATCTTGGGGAAAGGAAACAAAATATGGGTGATATAAAATTTTTAATAAGGGTTAATTATAGCTAAATCAATCATGAATCAATAGGCATAATCAATATGGAAAGTTTAATAACAGAAGACACATTCCATGTAATCAATAAACTGAGAAGGAAGTACATCCAGAGATAATATCAATGCAAAAATATTTGGATAATAATCAATATGGAAAGGAAAATAACTGAAAACACATTCCATTTAATCAATAATTGAGAATGAAATTCATCCATAGATAATATAATTATGAAAATCTCATGGATAATAATAACCAAATTTTGAATGAATAAAATGATTAATTATTGGATGCCATGTCTTAAACACATGATACCTCTACCATCAATATTTATCCTTAAGACAGTTTAAAACTACTGGGTATAAACCCATTGGGTTTAGCCAACCAATTTTATGTTAGCTTACTAATTCACCTCATGAGACTACCGATACATTGAGGGGATATCTATAACTGAGCCCCACCCATGTCTATACATCCAAAGAATTCCTTATATATCTAATAATAAATTTAATTCATGAACAATATGACATACCATCAAATATACATATTGGTTAAAGAATATATATTTATCAATATTTCCCCATATGAACAAATAAATTTTAATTTAGAACACCGTATGTAAAAATGATATATGGTTTAAGAAATTAACATATATATTATAAGAAATATGGATATTTACGGGAAATTTAATGTCCAATGGTCATAGGAAAGTGAATATTTTAAGGGAAAGTTAATGAATGCAAAAATGAATCAAGAAAGTGAATGTTAATACTTTCCTTGGTCAAAATGATCATAAACCATCCAAGGAAATAATAAAAATGGTATGAACACAATATATACCCATTATAGTAATAATAAAGGATTTTTTTTATGAATAGAAATACTATAAAATATATTTAAAAAAAATTTAAGGAAAATATCCTTTTCATTTTAAAAATCACATTTTAAAACTAAAATTTCACAAAAAAGTTTGAAAATAATTTTATTCAAAAATAATCTTTGAAAATTATAATAGAAGTTTTAAAAAATTTGAGTGTTCATGAAAACTATATTTTTTGTTAATTCTTACATGTTTAAATAAATACTTCATTCAATTTTTTGGTAAAATCCAAACATGAATTGTTTTGAAAATGGCATAAAAGTTCATTTCAATACATTTTGAAAAAATTCAAATTGGGTAAAAATGTATTTAGTCAATCATTTGTAAAAGGGTTAAAAATATTTTTGTTTTTTAGAAAACATGGGTTTGGAAGGAAATAGGTTTTTGATCAAAGAGAGAAACGAATCTATATTTTCTTGAAAACATTTTATCGATTATTTTAATAACCAAGGAGTAGAAAAATGGTACTATTAATTGAACATATCATGAATAACCATAGGAGGAGAAAATGCTATGGGTTTTGTTGGAAACTACTTATTTCAATGATCACAAATAATGATTATTATGTTTCTAATAAATTTTATGTTTTATGATAGTATATTATTCTATAAATAAATTTGATGAAATTTGGATAATTATATACATGAGTCACCATTAGGTTAAGTCACCACTAGACACGAGTAACCACCAAACAAACTCATTTATAGGATGAATCACCGCTTGACTGACTCACTTCCAACCATGAGTCACTGCTAGAATGACTCACTACTAGAAATGAGTCACCACCAGAAATGAGTCACCACTAGAAACAAGTCACTGTTAGTAATGAGTCACCGCTAGTGATGAATTACCGCTAGGAGTGCCACCATTTCTATTCTACAAAATTTGAATTAAATAATCCTAATATATATCTTATGGGAGTTAACACAAAGGATTAATGATTATTTCCAACCCTTTTTATGGATGCATTGAATAAAAGTTAGAGTCAATATGAGAAACCAAAAAATATTTATAATTATTATTCAACAAGTATTCCTAGAGAGATATATTTATGAAGGACTCTCTCATGAATGTAGTGAATGAAAAATGAGTGCTAGAAGATCATCATGTGAGAACTTACATGCTGCATACTTACTTTATTTCGATTATGAAAGACTGGAGTTAACTTAATATCTTGATCCTTTCCTATAGATAGAAAATATAACTTCACGACACTATGTTTTCCTGTAATTTTCAGAGAAATAGTTTGGGCTCCTCACCAAATCAAATATGAGGAATCTCAAGCATCTCGAGCATTAAAAACCGAGAAGAACTTCATTTCTTCATCTATATTTATTTTCTATCTTTGTTTTTGTTTCAATTTCAAAAGTGTGTTGTATTGTTCTGTATAATTGCACACACTGACTCCTACACCTAAACTGGAGAATAATCAATATTTTATTGTATCTATTTTTATCTGCTTACCCATGATTATTGTGGAAGAGGTCCCTATATGACATGTGCTATTTTTTCTTCTCACGTATAACTGTAGAATAGTATTTAAGCCTAGATAGCTTGAACTATTGTTTTTAAACCCAATCTTAGTTGTGGATCATATTATTATATAATTTTCTTGGTAGTGGGTGATTTCCAAGTAGAGGCGATTAGGTCTTGGATTGAGATTGAACCCCTTATTTATTCTGTTGTGTGTTTATGTTTTGTTTCATTTGTTTTAATGCTTATGTTTTATTTTATTTTAAACTATAAACAAAACTTGTATTGTGATAGTTAATATTAACTAGTGTTTATATAAGTATTTGTTTGAGTAGGCTGATTTCAAAAGTTAAAGTAATTTCCTATATTGTTTTAACCGATTCCTAATCAATCTTTGGGAAATATTTTAAAAGATAAAACTTATATTAAACTACTATTTTGATTAACTGGGAAAATTTATTTTAATTAGGGGATTTTATTTGAACTTTTTTTTAATATAAATTTTATTGGGTACTCAATTCACCCCCCCTCTTGAGTTACTTTCTCTGACCAACATTTGGTATAAGAGGTTCTTAAATACCTTTTCAACTGTTATTTTAGTTGTGTTTTAAATATGTAATTTTTATTTATTTATAAATTTAGTTCTTTATGGATAATATGAAAGAGGGTTACTCAATAAAAAAATGTACTTTTTGAATGGAACTAATTATGATCAGTGAAAAATCAAAATGAAAAATCATATTGAGAGCATGGGTTTCGAAATCCAGACTACTACTGGTGATATGTATGAAATACCTAAAACTATAAGAAATACATGGGATGATCTTACTAAAGCTATATATAATAATAACTATAAAGATATGAATAATTTTTATTGTTATTTGGGTGATGATGAATTTAATAGAATATCTTCATGTAAAATTTCTTTTGAAATTTGGGACACTTTAGACATTTCTCACGAGGGAACATCTAATATCAAAGAAACACACTTAAATACCTATAATATTAAATATGATACTTTTAAAATGAAACTTTATGATCATATTTAGGACCTGAATCTTAGGTTCAATGATATTGTGAATATAATGCACCCACTGGGAAATCCTATTTTTGATAAAGACCCAGTGATGCGCCTATTGAGGCATCTACCAGATAATGGAGAGAAACCTCTGTTTCAATTTGAGAATCATTTGATGTTATTAAGTTACCTATAAAGGAGTTTATTTGAAATTTTATGACATATGGGGAAGAAATAAAATCTAATAAATAAGAGGAAGATGAACCAAAATGAAAATCTATAGACTTTAAGTATACTACCTCAAAATAAAAGGAGAAAAGACAAGCTGTCAGTTCAAGTGATAAAGAATCATCTGCTGACACTGATGAATAGATGAACCATCTGACTAGAAGATTCAAAAGGTTTTATAATAATAATAATTTATTTAGGAAACAAATCTATATAGGTAAATATAAAAAAGAGAAAACTGGATAAAGGATTGGAAGAAAGATGAAGCTTTAAATGAAATCATTTGTTATGAGTGTAAAAGGAAAGGGAATGTAAAATCTAACTATCCTAAGTTGAAATAAAAAAAATAAATATTATGAAAAAAATAAGATATAATATAAAGTAATTAAATCAACTTGAAGTGATTATAAATATATCTCTAGTGATTCATACACAACTCAAGAGGATAATCATGATAGAGCTAACATGCGTTTTATGAAAAAAACATATGAGGTATCCAATATATTTCCCACTTCCCCTACACATATTTTTAATCATTCTAGATATGAAAAAAATGATGAAAACTTACCTAATTGGGATATTTTTTAGTACTATAACATGATATAAGATACATTCAATGAACTTAAGGATAAATATAAAATTCTAAAGAAACAACATGTTTTGACTTCTAGTTTTAAATCTAATATCAATATTGAAAAAGAGAAAAATGATCAACCATTAAAGAAGAATAATGAATTAAAATTTTATAATGGGAAATTAAATAGATTTTTTGAATGACTCACCAATGGGAGAAATAATCTTACCCAAATACTTGGAAAAGAGACAACACCTAAATATATTAGACATAGGAGAATTGATAAGAACTGTTTTACTCCTAGTTCCAATTCTGAAAAAACTTCTACTAGTTTTTATTCTTATGGACCTAAAAAGTATTTACTTATAGAAATTTAAAATACACTTATAGGAAATCTATTAATAAAACATGGATCCTTAAATATTTAATTACTAAAATTTATAGAACCAATAAGATTTGGGTACCAAAATTATTTTTGGTACAATATTTTTTGTAGGGAACCTTTTTTAAAGCCCCAGTAATACCCTATGGTATTTGGAAAGTAGAAGTTCCAGAAAAATTATTGAGGATTATTTAAACTTAAAGAATTTGATAAAGTTGTATGGTGGATATGTCAATTTTTGTGACAATTTTAAAGGGAAAATTATTATCCTTTCCCAAATAGGTAATTCTAACACTATTTTAATTTATAAATTAATATTTATATATAGTTTAAAGTAAAAAATTATTATAATATCATAACTATATAATGATGGGTTTCATGTGAAATTTGAAAATAATTCTTGTAATGTTTTTTATTATAAAAATGATTTAATTTTTACTTCCTTGATAAATGGAAATGTTTATGATATTAATTTAGATTCATGATTTTCTCAAAATATTACTTATCTAAGTTTTTTTACAAAGAATCTTGTATTTGACATAGGAGACTAGGACATTGCAATATTAATTCACTTATAAAGCTAACTAGGAAAGGGTTAATCAAAGATCCACCTAAACTAGAATTCACAAATGATAAATTTTGCAACCCATGCCAAAAATAGAAATATAACATGATATATTTAAATTTAAAGAAAGAAGTTTCAATTTATCAAACCCTAGAGTTGGTTCACATGGAATTTTTTGGACCATCTAGAGTTTCTATTATAAATGGGAATCACTATTTTTATGTTCTTTTAGATGAATTTTCTAGGTATACTTGGGTATTTTTTCTAGCTTAAAAAACTGAAGTCTGTTCCTATTTTACAAATTATTCTAAATCTATAGAAAATATTAGTGGACTTAGGATTAAGAACTTAATAAGTGATCATAGATGTGAGTTTGAAAATGAATAGTTTGAATATTTTTTCCTCAAAAAATTTCTATAGTCATAACTTTTCTACCCATAGAACCCCACAAAAAATGGTGCTAGAGAAAAGAGAAATAGAACACTTCAATAAATTTCCTAGACTATGATTAATGAATATAACCTTCCTATTTATTTTTGGGTAGAGTCCATGAATACATCTTTTTATATAATCAGTAGAGTTTTAATTTTAACTCTCTTAAATAAAAACCCTTATGAATTATGGAATAATATAAAGATAAATGTTAATTAATTTAGAGTTTTTGGTTGAAAAGTCTTTATTCTTAATACTAAAGATAATCTTGACCAGTTTGATTCCAAGAGTGATGATATAATTTTATTTAGTTATTAAACTTATAGTAAATCATATAGGGTGTTTAATAAAATAACTAAGACTATGGAAGATCCTATTCATGTAAAATTTGATGAAACAGATCCAAATGAGCCTAATACCTCTTTATAAAACCTTGAGGATGATTTATCAACTCTAAATATCAATGATAATCCTTTTGAAAATTTTGTAAAATAAGAAAATACATCATCCAGTTCTAAGGAAAAACCAAAACTCAAACCTGTAAAAGACTATGATATAACCATCCCTTCTTTTCCTAGAGATATTATAACTCACAGGTACCATCCTATAGATTCTATAGTTATATTCCTAGATAGGGGTACATAGAATAGATTTTATCTTATAAATTAGGCTGAACATCAAACATTAATGTCATGGATTGAACCTAAGAACATCAATGATGTAATTAATGATAAATTTTTTGTAATGGAAATATAAGAGGAACTTAATCAATTTTAAAGGAATAAAGTTTGGGAACTTTTATTTAGACCTAAAAAAATATGAATATAGGAACTAAGTGGGTGTTTAGAAAAAAAGTTTATGAGTCAGGCACTATAGTAAGAAATAAATCTAGGTTAGTTTCACAAAGATATAGTCAAGAAGAGGGTATTTACTATGAGGAAACCTTTTCACCAGTGTTTAGACTTGAAGCCATTATAACACTTCTTGCCTCTGAAGTACATTTGGATTTAAAACTATATCAAATGGATGTCAAAAGTGAATTCTTAAATTATTATATATCTGAGGATGTTTTTATAAAACAACACCTTTGATTTAAAAAAATTGATTTTCCAAATCATGTTTTAAAATTAACAAAAGATTTATATGGTTTAAAATAGGCTCCTAGAGCTTAGTATGACAGTCTGATCTCTTTTTTTGGTTTCTAAAGGTTTTTCAAAAGGCATATCCGATCCTTCAGTTTAAAAAAAATTTCTAAAGATATTTTATTAGTTCAAATTTATGTTTATGATATTATTTTTGGATCTTCTAAAAATTATTTTTATACTATTTTTTTAAAAATGATGCAAAATAAATTTGAAATGAGTTTAATGGTTGAATTAAAATTCATTCTTAGTTTTCACAATTTTCAAAATAAAGATGGAATTATTTAAAATAAAATTAAGTACACTAAATATATTTAAAAAAAATTAGTCTTGATAACACTAAAAGTAGTGATACTCCCATGAGTACTGCCTATAAGCTGGATCTTGATGAAACTAGAAAGTTAGTGGATCAAACCAATTATAGAGGTATGACCTGATATTATGTTTAGTGTGTGTTTGTGTGCCTATTTTAAAGCAAATCCTAAAGAGTCTAATTTACTTACTATTAAAATGATTTGAAAATAACTCAAATATAAAACCAATTTAGGATAGTTCTACCCTAGAAAAAAATCATTTGACTTAGTGAGTTATTCAGATACTAATTTTGAAGGTATCAAGTTAGATAGAATAAGACATAGTTGGATAAGACACCATTGGACAAGTCACCATTGGACAAGACAATGTTGGACAATACACCAATGGAAAATTCACCATTAGACATGCCACCATTGGATAAGTCATCATTGGACAAGACACCATTGGAAAAGTAATAATTGGACAATCCACCCTTAGACAAGTCACCATTGGACAATCCACTATTGGACAAGTCACCATTGGAAAAGAAAAAATTGGAAAAGGCACCCTTAGACAAGCCTCCATTGAAAAAGTCACCATTGGAAAAGTAACTACTAGAAAAGAAACCATTGGATATGTCACCATTGGAAAAGTTACCATTGGATAATCCACTGTTGGAATGGTCCACTATTGTGATGCCACCAGTCTTTATTTTTTCACCAGTCTCTATTTTTCTACAATTACTTATCTTTAGTATTAAATTTTTTATTTATTTTATTTATTTTTATTTTATTATATTTTCTAAATTCAAATACCTAAATGATAAATCCGGCTTAAAATAAAAATTCAAGTCACACTCACTCACACCTTATCCCTTTGAATCACTCTACCTTCCCTTTCTATCCCGACCTTCATCCTTCTTAATCCCTCACTTCACCTTAATTTAGCTAAAATAATGATATTCAAGTGCCCTTCTGAGTCATATTTTAAAAGATCATGGATTACTAAAATATTTAGAGAATAATTTAGTTGATCCATTGTTAAGATGAGGAAACCGCAACTTGAAAATTGTGTGGTTGTTGCTGAAAAGGAAGTGAATGATGAATGGTTGTTATCTAGTAAGTCATTGGTGCTTAGGGTGATCCAAGTCCAAGGATGGGTAGACTGGTTCTCAAAATATGATATAGGTTGTTTCATCAATTTTATCTATACACATAGTTTAGTTTTGGTAAGAAGAAATATTTGATTCGAAGCATGATAAATGGTGAAGAGTCTACCTTTTCTTTAAAAGAATAGGAAAGGTATATTAATGTGCCTTATTGAGGAGTTTTTAAAGACTATCATAAAATAACTAGTGACAATGAATCTTTTGTTTATGAGGATGAACAACTTGAGATAACTGGTGATAATACTCCAAGAATTCCTAGTGCTACTGATTTAGATGAATAATGAAAACTTATTTTCAAGTTTATTCTGTATTTTTTATGTCCCAAAAAAGGTGAATTCAGTACTATGAGATATCAAGATGTGTAACTTATATTCCTTATGAAATGAGGGGAAAAAATTAACCTTTTTATACACTTAATGATGTATACAATGGAAATGTGTAAGTCATATTATAGGTATAATTCTATCATTTAACCTAAGTTGATTTCATACATGTTGGAAACCAAGTTCTTGATAGATGAGGAAGATGAAGCCGAAGTAATGTGTGATGGTTTCTGATTGACTAAGGTTGTCTGTAAAAGGATGAAAGTGAATTGGAACCCATTGATGAAAAAGTGGGTTAGAGATAATGATAAAATCTATAATCCTTTAGATCATCCTACTAGACCCAGAAACTTAGTGGATCCTAGTTTGGATATAGATGAGATAGTAGTTTATTTTAATGAAGAAGAATAAGTTGTTTTGGATAAAGAAGAGGAAGTGGATACCTCTTTTGAAGAGGGTAGTGACCCATATATCCCTAAGAGAACTGCTATATCTATTGGAGTTGAAAGTATACATGCTTCTCTATCTTCCAGAGATAGTCTTAAGTGAAAGCGATGATGATGATGATGAAGAGACTGAGGTCTCTAGAGAAGAGTATATCAAGAGTTCTTATAAGTCTTCTAGAGAACTTTTAAAGGTATAAGATGGTTTTAAGGATGATAATAATGGAGACGATGGTAATAGAGACGATGTAGATGACGATGAGGATAATAATGATGATGGAACTACTCATGATAATGATGATGATATTGAGAGGAATTAATCACATAATCCTTCTCCTATTGCTTTAGTTAAATTTAGGGAGAGACCTGATTTTTACAGATCAATGTCTCTGGATATATCAGTTACAAATCAACTTGTTGGTGAAACTAACTCTGCTAGAGGTGAGACTAGAGTATCTACTGAGGGGGAGCATTCCCCATATTCTCTTAGAGTTGATCCTACTGAGAAGAATTCAGCTAGAATGGAAGTGGAAACTCTTCATGAATGGGAAAAGTTCCACAATTTTTTCTAGCTTGGTTTATACTACTCTAAGTCCAAGGATGTTGAATAAGATATTAGAGTGCATAG
Source organism: Viscum album (assembly GCA_963277665.1). Lineage (NCBI taxonomy): Eukaryota > Viridiplantae > Streptophyta > Magnoliopsida > Santalales > Viscaceae > Viscum > Viscum album. Next base: position 133,084,210 of record OY728163.1, read on the forward strand.
AGATACTCATGGTGGTTCTGATTTGGTAGAGGATGAAGTATTATATAAGGGGGAGCCTTACCTTGGTTCCAAACTACTTGGACTATCTTATGCATACTCAGATGATGATGGGATCAGTGATAACCACAATAGTCCAATAGATCATGGTGGACCTTTATCTTAGTTAGAGTTGGGATAGATCCCAAGGGATCTTTATTTGAGCATATTGACCATGCTATTGAGCTTTAATCCTTTCCTTTATATTCACTTTCCATTAGATCAAAGCCTATAGAGTAAGATATGCCTAGTGTTGATAGAGATGCTAAAACTCTACCTACTATTACTACTATTGTGCCTTTAGGTGTTGTTTCCAAATAAGATTTATGGTCTTTTAGATGTAGGCTTATTTTAGACTTTAGTATAATTTTTGTGGTCTTAGGAACCTCTTTCCACATAGATTAGTAAAGATGATGCCAGATGTTTGTTTGATTTGGTTGTTTTTTATATCTAGATCAATATGAATTTTCTTATTTAGGAAGTTGAAATTGAAAACAGAAGGTTGGATAGTGATATAGAAACCATGGGATCTATTATAGAGGAGACAAGGAACTCATTTTATACTCAGGATGCATTGCTGAGGAGATTAGAGAGTATTCCTAAAATTTATTCTACTTCTTCTGCTCTACCTCCCCCAGACTCAACTAATGATGACTTGATCATATCCACAATCAGAGAATAGATACATTCTTATATGGGTGATATCCATGCTTCTCATAAGGAGGAACTAATACAGATTTTATAGCATGGTGAGCACTTATATAAATTGTTAAGCGAGTGTTTTAATGAAGTCCAAAGTGATAGCGAAAACATCACCAAGGATTTCAAATACTATATTTATAGGATATATACTAAGCATGATTTGAATTATTATTTCAAGTTTTTAGATAAGAATCAAATTATTCTACATATTACTAGGTCTTTTAAGTAATAGGTAGACTATTTTAAAGCGATGACACCCCTTCCCAAGTTATTCATGAAGGATAAGAAAGATTTCTTTAGTGATATGGAGAGAGGAGAAAAAATTATTATAGATTTTATGAATCTCATAAAGTAATTCCTATATGTATATAGTATAAGTAGTTTTCCTTTTTGATATTCCCATGTTATCCTTTACATCTTCTCCTTCCTCATCACCTTTACCCCCTTAGTACTAGCTGTTTAGCACGTCTCAGATGGATGTAGTAAGGCATCTCAGACCAACGATCATTAGAGAGATACCTCAGACTACCTCATCACCTTCAGTATCTACCTAATCCCTATAAACATCTATATCAGTGCCTACTACCGCCGAAAAAGACAAAGGACTAGCTAATTCTACGTCTCGGGCTGAGACTGATTCAGATTATCCATAGTCTTTTATAAGGAATTTCTTGTATTTTCTTTGTATTCCTTTTTGGATGTACTTTTCTATATTTTATCCTTCATGAATTTTATATCTTTTTATTAATATATTTGTATTTAATACTTCTTGTAATATATTTTTGATAATCCCAAAAGGGGGATAATAGTTATGGTAATTACCTTTAATAACATAATACTGGACTTCTCCTTTGATACCATAATTATTTGGGATCCCAATATTATTTTAATGAAATTTAATTTACTATTTGAAGTTATTTATATTTAAAATTTGGAATTTTTCATGTTAAGAATATTGGTATCATTTAAATCCATCCATTTTAATTCCATGATTTGTGATCATTAAAAACAGAGATATTGTTGGGAGCTCCTTATTTTAATGGTCACAAATCATGATTATTATGTTGCTAATAAATTTGATGTATTATGATAATATATTATTATATAAATAAATTTGATGAAATTTAGATAAGTATATACATGATTCACCATTATGATGCTTCACCTCTAGACACGAGTCACTGCTAGACTCACTCACCGCCAGACTGACTCACCGCCATCCATGAGTCACATGGTAACTTTTAATTTAAAACCACCTTAGATGAAATATTTAAAATAGAAACTTTAAATACCATGAATAATTAAGTATTAATGATATTACATGTCAAAGGGGGTAGTATATAAACCATATAAAATAAATTAGGTGCATAACATTACAATATGCCTCAATGAAGAGAAATTGAGATGAAGTGCCATACCTCAAGAATCCTTTTGGTTGAATGAAATTTAACCTTCAATATAGTGGTTTTAAACATGTTATTAAATTATAAAAAACCATAATAATATTTATAATATCATATATGATCCTTTTATAACATCTTATCACCTGTTTGTTATTTATTTTTCATTATTTTCATTGTTTTGGTGTTAATTTCCTTGTTTTCTCATGCATCCTTCATCATGAAAGATCTAGATATTGTATATATTATATAGTTACATAATATTAAGATTAATAATAATGAAATAAATATAATATTTATACATTAAATATACTTTTAAAACCAATAATTAAATATGGTTTTGAGAAATGAAATACATTACAATCATGGAGACGACAGGTCGTACGTACGCATGAATAACGTTTCCCTTTTTCAACAATCATTATGTAAAGGAGGTAAGTAATATTTTAAATTTATATAATGATAATAATATCATGTTATTTATTTAAATATTATTATATATATCATCCATGTGGTGTGGTGATGAAAATAGAGTCACATCTCTTCGTGATGGTGGTAGTCCACACGTTCACGAACGATGTTATCATCTTTTAGTGAGTGAAAAGGTAAAAAAATAAAGTGATGTATTATATTTTTAGAATTATTAAAGTGTCATGAATATCCTAATTATTAAATTTATATCACATATATTCATTAAATTTATCCTCATCACCTTCCATGTAAAGCGTTAGTGAAAAACGAAATACATCACTTCATAAGGCGATAGTCCTCCATACACATGAGCAACGTTATTGTATCCTCTAAGGAATAAAAAGTAAAAAGGTATATATTATGTAATTAATAAATAGATATAATTATGTTATAGATATAATATATATAATTTATATCTATAATCATTCCCAACTGTGAGATGTAGTAATGAAAAAATGAATGACACCGGTTTACGAAGCGTTAGTCCGCCGTACACACGAATAATGATTTCATAACCCATTTGAAAAAAGTGGAGATGGTTGTAGGTAATTACATTATTAAAAAAAACATATTATTATATGTAATATACTGATTTTATTATATAATTATGGTTCAATAATAATTTAAGGAGTCAGAGGAAGAAATAAAATAAAAACACTCATTGAATAAAATTACCTCTGCTTTGGGTAACCTCCTTAGGTTTGCACCAAATACTTATAGGGTTGGATTTATAAAAAAAAATAGGATTATTAGATTATTGGATGAAATTTGGGAATTAATTTGGGTATTTATTTTCTAAACCAAATGGGTGTTAAGGTGTTAATAATAGAGTATAGAGGGTTGTCTTTTATAAGTGAGGTGAATTACACAGTTATAATGTTTGAAACGAAAAAGGTGTACCCATCTTTTTCACATGAAAAAGGGTCCAAAATGGATTATTATATATAATTATACATTAAATTGTCTAAATATGGAAATAAAATTGATTTTATACAAATTTTAGGTCAATTTAACCCTTATCTTTTTAGTTTAAACTCCGATAAATCTATTTTTACCTTAACCGCAGTGATTAATTTTTACTATTTTCACTATTAATTTTGGTCAAAAATTATGTCTATCATATTAGATAATATAAATTATTATTATTAAAAATATTTATACATTTTTAAAAATTCAATTAATAGATTTGGAAAAATATAATTTAAAATTAATCCCACAGACGCGATGAGAAAACGGGTTTTCAAAGAGAAAATGTTTATATGTTTATAATGTTTTTATATCAAAATTTAATATAAAAGAGATTCTAATGAAATAAATTGGATTAATAAATATATTTTTTAACGAATTTTACTTTAAAAAAATTCAAAATATATTTTAACTTTATAAATAATTTAAAATAAAAGAAAAATTTCAATTACAATTTAGTATTTTTCACTATTCATCAAAAATGAAACATTTCAGAAAAATATCAAAAACTCACCCCAATATAATTTTGATATTATGATTTCAAAAATAAATTTCATTTTATAAAATAAATTTTCAATAATTTTTACAAATTAAATTTTAAATTACCTGCACAAAGCGCGACTGGTCCGTCTTTTTGAAAAATATAGTTTTTCATAAAATATTTCTTTTTCTTTTAATTGAATATTATTTTATTTATAATAAATAAATAAACAGAATTTTCATATTTTATCTAGTAATATTAATACCCACAAAATTAACATCTAGGTTATAAAGGTACACTATATTATGGTTCATTTTGACTCGGGGTTGCATGTTTCGTAAGTTATCAAAGAGATTAAATTTATTTATAATGAAATATTTCTTAAAGTCTTAGGTGTTATATTTTATTATAATATTAGTGTTACATGGAATACATGCTATCAAAAAAATTTCATTCTTTTAAAATATTTGGGTGTTACATTCCCCCCACCTTAAATAAATTTAATCCTCACATTTTGATCTCGGTAATCTAAGGTTTGACATTTTGAAATACCATTATTGAAAAACCCACATCATAGATAAGGTTATTTTAATATCCTATTAATAAGATAGAAAGGGAAGTACAAAGGTCATTTGGAATAATCAAATAAATAGGTTTCCAAATAGGATAACATAGGTGGGAAGTGAAAAAATGGACATTGAAGAAAATCATAAATAATTATAGAGATCGATAGAGGTCATTGATCACAAGAATGTGAATAATCAATGGAAAGTTAAGGGACTAAAAACCATAAATTTGTGACGATTCAATAGACCTTATGATTTATTGGATATTAATTTAATAGGATATTTTTTTTTCAAGTTTCGTTTCCTAAATTTGAGTAATTCTTTTACTATCTAACAATATAAGAAGATACACTTACTTGATACATTTCTATTTCATAATCACAATTTCATCCTTTGGTTGTGCTTTGATAAATTTCAAATTCATAACTTACTCCATGAAATTAATACCCAAAAATGAGTTTTTATGATGAAGCAATAAAATTCACTTTTAATGGATCACAATATCTACAAAATAGTGAAAATTCTTTCCATATATCCTTAAATATTATCCAAAACCAATATTATTTGCACAAGTTATCCAATAGAATAAATTAATCTCTAAACCTCAAAAGTAACACCACTCTTTCATCATTAATATTTATTTTTTTCAAATAATTTAGCTAAAAATAATGACATATTAACTAGTACATCATGTAGGTCAGTGGTAGGTTCTAAACCCTTATCATCCTTCAATCATAGGTTTAAGCCCTATGACCTTGCCGGATGCGATGAATTATCACCTAACATACATGTTATTTGTAACGACCCAAATATTTATAGAATAATAACTTTTTATATCTATTAATATTTATGAATAAGATATCAATTTTATGTTAAATAGGACACTTTGTTTGATAACATACTCAACATGAAATTATGGGTTTCTTAGAAATCTTATGTTGCATACAACTTTGAGTTATACCAAAAAATAAAATAATAATAATAATATTTTTTTAAATGGTAGTTAACACATAGCCGTTGTAATTATGAGAATGAAAATAACTAAATAAATTATTATTAAACATGATTTTTAAATGTATTTACATTTATCCACTAAATTTTAGAGGCTTAATATAAGAATGAATCTGATTTTAAGCAGGAAATACTCTAATATTCTTTAAAAGGACGATTTACCACCTTTTGTTGGTGAACCCCTTTTTAAATCTAGTTTTTGTAACTTTTATATGTTCCATTTTACAAAATAAACTTATTATTTAGAAGAGGGACATAAAAATTTAATTTGGGTAAATTTTTGGTATTTTTCTAATAAAGTTCATTTTAATGAATAGTGAAAAATACTGCATTTTAAGCCAAAACTGTCTTTTCATCTAATTTATTTATATGATTATATTATACTTTTAAATAGTTTTAAAGTTTAATTATATTATATTTTTATCATTTAATATAATTATGGTCATTTTAAGTAATTTCACTTCGAAATTGGATATAAACACATGTCAATCTTTTGGTAGTTTTTACTTCTTAAAAACACGCTTTTTGGTTTTGATAAGAAGAATTAATTTTAAATTAATTTCTGCAACTTCTATGTTTTGAATTTAGAAAAATGGATTCCATATTTGGAATCAGGAGGTCTAAATTTTTTAAATATATACCTTTTAGTTTTAGACATTATGAATAATAACTTCAGTAAATATTTTATTTACCATGGTTAAAGGGTAAATATGATAAATAAGGGTAAACAATAATATTATATTAATATTAAATTACCCTAAAACATTTCCTAACCCTATTGGATGATATATTTACAACCATGGTAATTTTTAAGTAGATTTTACGACCACATAGAGCCACTTGTGTGTGAAAATGAAATTTAATTACTTTTAATTTAAAGTTAAGGAAAATATAACCTAAACATGTATCATTACTAATTTTTTATATGGGGTTATATAAGTGATATCTTTGACTATAAATATTCATTAGAAATATACAAATATTTCCTACATCATGGTATTTTATTTATAATTTTTAGACATCAAATAAATAAATTTATTTATGACACAATGGTGATGTAATGATTACCTTATTAATGAAAGATTTAAATAAATGAGATTATAAATATTAAAATAAATTTATTTTAAAACTTTTTATTCCATCCACGAATTTTATGGATTATTATGACTTTTTTTATTTTAATTAATTAAGTTTCTTCTAATTAATAATGTTTTTATCGATTTTTAAAAATGTCATGATATGAATAGTATAAAAATTGACATAAATGTGTTTTTAAATCAATTAATATTTTATTAAATGATATAGTAGTCCTAAAAATCTAATATTATGAAAAATGACATATATGATTTTAAAATTTTCATTAATGATACATTTTGGGTGGCTTGAAATTTTATAGTAACTATAGTAACCATATATTATGAAAATACAAGAAGACATGGTAAGAGTTAATTTATTTAACTAAGGGTTAAAGCTAAAAGATAAGGTTAATTTTATGAACTAAACTTGTATAAAACCCATTGGATAAGATGATTTTGACCCATACTCATCTTATATTCTAAATATATCACTTTGGTGTTATTATAATTCTAAAATAAATTAATAATAAAATAATACTTTCAAACTTTCCTAAAGTTCCCCTCCTCCCTCTTATAAAAGGACACCACCTATAACCCTTAATCAAACCTCCCAATCCCCCTTGGATCATCAAAAATCTTCTCAAATAAGCTCCCAAAATCCCACTATTACTCTTAGAAGCCTTACCTTGGGCAGAATGAAATTAAAGAATACCTTTTAGCTTAAATCAAAAGGAGTTACCCGATTTGAGGTAATATCTTCTCTCAAGATTCTTCCATTTATTTTCATTCTACAACCCCTAAACTATCTTTATTAAATTATTTTATAACAAAAAAGTATCTAAAATATAATAGATTTTTTTCTGTGAAAGATTCTAACTGAACTTACACACACCACCGTTTAATGGGTATAGAACATACTATTTCTGTGGATGGTGAACTATTGCCTCACGAAGCGATGATTGTTAAATATTATCCTACCACCTCTTATAGTGGAAATTATGATGGAAATGTAATTATATATGATATATATGATATTTTTTATCTATATTCTTTTGTAATTCTCATTTATAACATACCTTTATGCTTTTCATATTGTATAAATACGATATTTTCATTTGAGGAAGTGCGGACTACCGCCTCCTCAAAGTGATATGACTTGTTCATGCCATACATGGAATGTATAAAGGATGGAGTTAATGAGATTATATATGATATTATACTGAAGTTATAATATACCTATGTATCATTTAGTTTTCATTCCTTTAAATATGAAAAATAAATGAAAGTAGCATTCATGTGTACGTACAACTTACCGTCTCCATGAACGATGCATTTAATTTCTTATATAAAAATGATATGGACTATTATAAATACATATATAATGGATTTATATGATTTATATGATATCTAAATCATGAATATAATTCTATATATAATTTACTTTTGACCACATGGATAATTTTAAATTATAAAAAGTTCATTTTTGACTCAAGTTCCAAACATTGGAAAAATATACGATAAGAAATCAAATAATTAACTAATTTTTATAGTAGGGTAATAAGTGATATAAAAGGAATAATAAAATTGATTTTTTTTTGAATAAATTATAAATTAAATTAATTTTATTATTGAGGAAGAACAAGGAACATACAAGGCAAGTCAGACTCGAGGTAAGGGACTTCGTATCAATCTCCTTTAATTGAGGCATATTTTTATAATATATAACTCCTTCTTTTATACAGTGTATAAAAAAACCCTTTTATTTTTAATTTCATTAAAGGAAATATTTTTCTATAATTATTTTTACTAAAAAACAAAATGAATGTTTTTAACACATGTGGCGACAATGACCACTCTGCCACCGTAATCATTATTTGACTTCCTCTATAAGACTTAATGTTTTTAAAAGGAAAAAGAAATATCTTATTCTGTTTTTGGGTGTTTTGGTATTGAAAATGGTTTTTGAAATGTATTGAGTATTTCAATATCTTGAAATTATTTCTTGTGATTTAAAATGAAATTTATTATTGAAATGTTGATATTTGCAATATTTTATGTGTTATGATTATATAATGGTACTTGGAAATTTGATGGGTGATTATGTGATAAAACAAATAATGGGTGGTTCCGTGATAAACCGAGGATGAGTTGTTACATTATAACCTCCAATTAATTGGGTATGGAAGTCTCCTTTATGGCTATTCTATTTACTGATATGTGTGTAAGTCGACCGTATGGTTATTCCATTTAAGTATGTTTATGTCTCAAGTTACCTTTATATGTTATATGTTGCATTCTATGGGATTGTGTTAATATTTTGGTTACAAAAATAGTAAGCAATGAGATTATATTTAGTGAAGTGTTTTTACTACATTTTAAAGGTGAAAATTATTACTTTATAATAAAGTATTTATGGTTTTCTTATTATTTAAAGACTAACAATTTTATTTCTTTATATATCCCTTAATGAGTTTTTTATGCTCATCCCAAGTTTTGAAATTTTTTTCATAGGACATAAAGAAGAATAAAGTCAAGGATGGGATCAAGAAAAAGTTATGTTGTTAAATCATGAACTGATGTCATGTTTTGTTTTAAAGAGTTTTTGTTTTATGAAAAAATGGATAGTGAGTTGAAGTGTCTACTTGTAATATTCAAGATGTTATGTATAAGTTATGACCTAATTATATAAATCTCTAAACCTGAAAATATCCTCAATGTGAATTATTAAATTAATTCAATATTATATAATGTTTAAGACTGGGGCCTTATAGTTGGTATCAGAGGTCAGTTTAGATAAATTTAGAGGTTAGGGTGTTATTTAAGCATAAGTGACATAACCATAATGGTTAGAATATTTGAAAGAGTCATAGTTATTTTAGATAAATTGAATTGGTTTGAGATAAAATGAATAAGTATATCTTATTGTTTACCCTCCTCATAAGATGGTATATAGTAATTTTACTGAAATAATCACACTGACTTTTTGAATTTAGTAAATGACCGGATCTAGAAGGCACCAATGTAACAATGGATGTAAAGGAAACTATGGTGGTTTTCTGAATGAGAAACCGAATGAAATGGGAGCTGTAATGATAAATCTTGTGGTTATTCTTAAAACACTATCTAGAGTCATGATTGACCAATTGAACCTTGGTGATTTTTCTAAGGCATCATATATGCGATAAATAAATCCCAATGGAAGTTCAAGTAATAATCATAAAGGTAAGTATATTAAAAAACCTATGTGTAAAGAATATGGAAAGAAACACCTAGGAAAATGCTTCAAAGGGATGGGAAGATGTTTCAAATGTGGTAATGAAGTTTATAAAGCAATAACCTACCCTGGAAAAAGGAAGCATCTGGTTGACTCTAGTAAAGGGAAATAAGTTCTTTCCAAAGGATCAATTGAATGTTTTAAATGTGGTGTGCATGGTAATTATACAAATAGATGTCCTATGAAGAAAGTTCGGGAGTGGAATCAGCAAGATCGTAAAAATGCATGTTTACCAATTCCTAATGCCATTCCAATTGAAGATGAGGAAACTAAAAATGACCTATGAAAGGTATGAATTATTTCTTTGCTCATGTTTTGACATTAATGAAATCTTAGGACATTACGCATTATTTTTTTAGGAAAAAGTATAAAATAATAATATGAAAAAACATGGATAAAGGATCATAAATAATGTTCGATGATTAATATGTCTACATTTTAGGAATTGAAGAGTTATGTTGGATCTATAGATGATGATATGTTTAAATGTATTAATGATATGATTACTTTGGAATACTTTTTCTAGTATGTGTAACCTGAAGTTTGATATGTGAAAATGTTATTAAAGGAAGAATTATCTTTTCTGTTTTGGATATAGTTATAAAGAACCATTTGGGTTTATATGATCCTTGAATTTGAGGAAATTATAGGTTATTACTTTTTGGGATGAAAATGTGAGGTATGTGACAAAAGTTTTTGTTAAAATATGTTATGGTTATTTTTGAAGAATTTATCTCATTTTTTGGGAATGTTATAAAATTATATAGTTTTTGAAAAAGTAAAACACACAGACTATGTGGCAAACCGTCACGTTGGATAAAGTTGTGGGAATCGAACCCACAACCAAAGTGTGATTGGGATTTATCACCTACCACTAGACTACATAAATTCTATGGTTAGTATGACTTAATATTTTTTAGTTAAATGATTTTATGGATCAAGAATAATTTTATTTTGGGAACTTATGTTTTATCAAATGGAAATACTAATTATAGGAAAATGATTTGGTGATTAAGTGATAAAGGTTATATTGGAATAAATTCTCTCTTTTTGGAACAGTATATGCTTAAGTAAAATAGAATACTATGGGATCTCATTTGTGGAGTAATGGTTGAAATTTTAATTTTGAAGAATATATGTTTTTATTGTGGACATATGGTGATTTGGATTATTTTTGGAAATGATTAACCTATCACATAAAATATGTGATTAGGTTAATTACACATCAGTATGATACTTTAAGAGTAGTCAATGTTATTTGGGGATAAATGTTAAGATTTACTGTGAAAGACTATGTGATTAAACCCTTATGAGTTTTGGGTTTCAATCTTAGTTTGGATCACTTTGAAGAATTTTAAGGAAATTTTTTATTGAATGGTCTTTGTTGAACTTTGGGTATTGTTTGTCAAATTTTGGAGATTAAGAATAATATTTCTTTTTATAAAGTATTATATTTTTTTTTGGAATTATATGCTCTCGTACTAACAATTTTGGTTTGGGTTAATGTCTAAAGACAGACGAAATATATAGTTCATTTTTTTGGATTATGTGACTCTCTAGAAGTTGATTCTAGCACTTCAGATGTGATCAAGTAATCTTGAATACTCATTATTTGGATAAAATATGAGTTTGTGGTAGAAATTTGATTAAAGGATGAAACACTACTTTTCAAGTAAGTATATTTCCTTATGATATTAGTCTAGGTAGTAATAAAATTATTCAACTCTATGAAAAGTATCCTGAATAAAAAATGTTATACCCTTTCTTTTATCATCATACTTTTACCTAACCACAAATTTATGGCATTTTGGTGGTTAAATTTCCATGATCAAGTTCTCTATCACTCTCTATTAATCTATGAGAGTTAGTTTCTCTTCCATATACATGTTTTCCTACATAGAATCCTAGTATGAGTTATCTTGGGTGACCTTTGTAATTCTCTTTATTTATTTTAAAGTGATAGTTTTATTGAATCTTTTTCTGATGTGGGACTTTTAATGAAATTTTCAAGCCCAATTTAAAAATTACGAGGACACAATTTCCAAAAGGGGGAAGGATGTAATGACCCAGGTATTTATAGAATAATACCTTTTCATATCTATTAATATTTATGAATAATATATTAATTTTATGTTAAATAGGACACTTTTTTTGACAGAATACTCAACACTCAACAATGAGTTTCTTTGAAATCTTATATTATACACAACTTTGAGTTATATCAAAAAATAATATAATAATATTATTATTTTAAATGGTAATTAACGCATAGCTGTTGTAATATTGGGAATGAACATAAATAACTACAACATGATTACACATGTTTGTTAAATGTATTTACATTTATCTAATAAATTTTAGAGTCTTAAAATAAGAATGAATCTAATTTTAAGCAAGAAATACTTTAATATTCTTTAAAAGGTCGATTTACTTCCTTTTGATGGAGAACCATTTTTAAGTCTAGTTTTATCACTTTTATATATTCCATTTGAAAAAATAAACTTCTTATTTAGAAAAGAAACATCAAAATTTACTTTAGGTAAATTTTTGGTATTTTTATGATAAAGTTCATTTTTTAATGAATAGTGAAAAATAATGCATTTTAAGTCAAAACTATATTTTCATATAATTTATTTATATAATTATATTGTCCTTATAAATTGTTTTAAAGTGTAATTAGATTATATTTTTATCATTTAATCCAATGATGGTCATTGGAAGTAAATTCACTTTGAAATTGGACATAAATACATGTCAATCTTTTGGTAGTTTCTACTTCTTAAAAACACACTTTTTGGTTTTGACAGTGAGAATTAATTTTAAATTAATTTCTGAAACTTATATGTTTTGAATTTGGAAAAATGGATTCCATATTTGGAATCAGGATTTCCAAATTGTGTAAATAGGTACCTTTTATTTTTAGACATTATGAATAGTAACTTCAGTAAATATTTTATTTACCATGGTTAATGGGTAAATATGGTAAATAATGATAAAAAATAATATTATAATAATATTAAATTACCCTAACATAGATACTAACTCTATTGGATTATATATTTACAACCATGGGCATCATTGGGTCAATTTAGGACCCCATGGAGCCACTTGTGTGTGAAGATGACATTTAATTACTTTTAATTTAAAGTTAAGGAAAATATAACCTAAACATGTATCTTTTACTAAAACAATTTTTATATGGGATTATATGAGTAATCACTTAGAATATAGATACTACTTAAAAATATTAAAATATTTCTCACATAATGGTATTTTATTTATAATTTTTAGACATCAAATAAATAAATTTATTTATAACACAATGGTAATGTATGGATTACCTTATTAATGAAATATTTAAATAAATGAGATTATAAATATTAAAATAAATTTATTTTGAAACTTTTTATTCCATCCACGAATTTTATGGTGGATTATGACTTTTTATATTTTAATTAATGAAGTTTTTTTGATTTAATAAAGTTTTTATGGATTTTAAAAAAAGTCATGAAATGAATAGTATAAAAATTGACATAAATGAGTTTTTAAATCAATTAATATTTTATTAAATGATATAATAGTACTAAAAATCCAAGATTTCCCAACTAACATATATGATGTTACAAATTTCATTAATGATCCATTTTTTTGCTTGGAATTTTATTGTAACTATAGAAACCATATATTATGAAAATACAAGAAGACATGGTAAGAGTTAATTTATTTAACTAAGGGTTAAAGATAAAAGATAAGGTTAATTTTATGACCTAAACTTGTTTAAAACCCATTTTATGAGATGATTTCTACCCATACTTGTCTTATATTCTAAATATATCACTTTTGTGTTATTATAATTTGAAAATCAATTAATAATAAAATAATACTTTCAAACTTTCCTAAAGTTACCCTCCTCCCTCTTATAAAAGGATACCACCTATAACCTTTACTCACATCTCTCAATCCCCCTTGAATCATTAAACCTCTACCTAAATAATCTCCCAACATCCCTATCTTACTCTTAGAAGCCTTACCTTGGGAATAAGTCAATTAAAAAGGCCTTTTAGCTTAAATCAAAAGGAGTTACCCGATTTGAGGTAATGCATTCTCTCGAGATTATATCATTTATTTTCCTTCTTCAACCCCTTAAAATCTATTTATTAAATTATTTTATAAAAAAATAGTTTCTTCAAAATACTAGGTTTTTTTATGATAATAATTCGAACTAAACTTACACACACCTCCCTCTAATGGGTATAGAACATACTGTTTCTGTGGACGATGAACTACTACCTCATGAAACAATGATTGTTCAATCTTCTCCTACCACCTCTTATGGTGGCCATTATAAAGGAAATGTAATTATATATGATATATACGATATTTATTTTATCTCTATGATTATTTAATTCTCATTTATAACATACCTTTATACTTTTCATGTCGTATAAATATGATAATTTCATTTGAGTAAGTACGAACGACTGCCCCCTCAAAGTGATATGAATCATTTATGTCATACATGGAATATATAAAGGATGGAATTAATGAACTTATATATGATATTATAATGGAATTATAATATACCTATGTATCATTTATTTTTCATTCCTTTAAATATGAAAAAGAAATGAAATTAGTGTTAATGCGTATGTACGACTTACCGTCTCCATGAACGCTGCATTTCATTTCTTATATCCAAATGATATAGTGTAACATCCCCAGTCACAGGGCGCCTCATGAGACATGATATACTTAACATTTAATTACAACATTTACAAATAATATATCATGTCCCATGACTACAGAAGATCGCAAGGCTCAGGATTCTGGGAAACCAGCTACTCTGATAAACTTCATCAGTACATACCATGCCTGAAATTTTTTAAACAAAAACGTAGGGTGAGAAAATATGCCCAGTAAGGGGTTTAAAAACGTTTTTAAGGAAACTCTTTCTCAAAGTAGTCTTTTTAAAGAGAATAAAACACTTTGCTAAAAACAAAACATTTTCTTTTCATGAAACCAACATTTTGAAAACCACTTGCACAGAGAAGTACGTACTTGAAATAAGTTTTAAAGTAAACATGATCAGAGAGTGTAACATAAGAAGAATAAACAATGCATTATAGTCAAACAAGGATACTTAAAAAAAATTCTGTGACTAAACAGGGAAAGAGTTCATAACATGGTTCATGAGAAACAATACAGTTTATCTAGAAGTTCACCACATGAAAAATAGTTCTTGACATAAAAAATTACATTCTCATAGTCATGGGAGTTTTCAACTAGGGGTTATCCTGTTAGTTGAACTAACCCCTAGTTAATCAATTATCATTACATGCAGAGGGAATGAATAATACTGGACTTTGTCAAGACCTCACATCATGACCTTAAAACATAACTTTAGTACGGGTCAAGGCCAAACGCCAATCCCGTTTCCCATAGTAGCACAAGACAAGGCTAACCGCCAAGACCGTCGCACATGATAGCACAAGCCAAGTCTATTCACCAAGATCGTCGTGCATAACGTCTCATGAGACTCTTTCTTTACCCAATGCATTGGAGCGCTGTATAATTCCGGGCGCACCCGTCCATAAACATTTAAGTCATATACATCCCTCACATATCTTGACATGGTCATTCATTCATAGGGTTTCATACATTCATAATCAAAACCCCATTTATGCATACATACCCATATCTTGAGATGGATCATATCATAAAAAAAGGAACTAGGCCTTTGGCTTCGGAATAAGCAGTGATGTAAATAAACTAAATCAACTTGCTCTTGTACATGAAAAAATAACTAGAACACTGAACATAATGGATTTTCATGTAAAATTTCATCATGTTCATTAAATAAAACCATAAATTCATAGTTTGTCTCTTTAAACATGAAAAACTCATTCTTTACAAGTATAAATTTCATTGAGGGTACATAAATTTTCAGGTTAAGCCGGTCCACTGGTGCAACATACATGTTGGCTTAGCATCCATTAAAATTATTAGAAACTTATGTGTCTATATATATATATATATAACCAAGTCCTGATAATAATTAATTTTTAAAAAAGGTTTTGGAAACTGAACTTTTGAAAACACATTCACCTGAACACATATAAATGCTTAAGGGGGGTTCACGCCACACATTTTTACAAAAAGTGCATGAATTGTCAAAACACTGATAAATGAAAATTTTCAATTGGAAAATTCATTTTTACATTAAACCAATCCTTAAACTTCATCATATATATAACCATGTATATAAATAGTCTTGGTATCGTTCTTGGAGTAATTGTTTTAAAGGGTATATATAATTTTAGTAACTCATCACGTTATACCAAAATGTACTAAAACATAATAATCATACCCATTCATCATGTATTCTGAAAAAAAATGCTGTATGAATTCAAAGGTATTTATATACATTTAGGTACACATATACATACCAAATATATATATATATATATAGCCTACCTGAAACTAAAACAAGTAAAACGTTAATATCCTTTTACATATATAAAGAAAAGAACCGGTTATCAATTTCAGAATATTCCTTATAAGAAAAAAAATTGGATTATAGAAAGATATGTTTTACGGAATTATATATTTTTATATATATAAAAAAAACATATATACGTACATATAACCATCGAAGTGAAGGGAAACGAAGCAAAGGGATTTCCCTTCACTGTAAAGACCCCGGTTTTGGGACTCCAAACTGAAGCGGACTAGAACATTCCTCAAAATCAAGCATATGTGTATAGAAAACAGTGTATATACATATTAGTTTATATATAAACATCTATATAAATATAAATACCGAAGCTAAAAAAAAACAAAAAAACACAACATGGCTTGTCCCTTACCTCCGTTCGATTCACAAAATAGGAGAGGTGAAAATAGGTATAAAGAAGTTCTTTACGACCTTGCATACATATATATGTATTTATATAAACATATACATATATAGACCGTAAATAAAAAGGTTGCGTCGAACTGAAGAAGATCATAACAAACAACGGATTTCCCTTATCGGTTCAAAGAAGAGGAGAGCAAGAGGCGGCGACGAGGTCTCGGAGGCTTCCGAAGGAGGTGCTTGGAAACAAAGCCCGAAGGAACAACCCTTGCTTCGGTGCAACTTCTATTTTAAAAAAAAACAAGCGTGGAGAGGCATCGATGGATTCTGAGGCTGGGTCTTAAGAGGCGGTGCCGACCTGTTGACAAGAGGTAACCGCTGTCGGCTTTGGCGGAGGAAACAAGGGCATACCCCACTGGTTCAACGGCGCGACGAGGAGGAAAAAAAAACAGCGGCGCAAGGTAGGAGGAAGACGCGAAATCAGCGGGTGGCTGGGATCAAGCCACAGATGATCAGACAGCTCAGACACGCGCGGCATAAAAAAACACGCAGTTTTCGTTTTTTTTAACACATTAACATATTATATTTATTTATTTTATTTCAACGTTTTTATCTTATAAAAAAAAGTTATTTTATTGTTTTATTAAACCTATTATAAAATCATCATTATTATTATTATAACTTTATTATTAAACTATTATTATCCTAAGTCAAGGGTTATTAAAACACCTATATATTAAACTATTAACCCCTATTTAAAACATAAATTATATTTTCATTTTTCCTCTATTTCCTTTATCAAAACAAATAATTTAATTTAACTTATCCTTTATTTATTGCTACTTATATAAATTTAAATTTACCTGTTAATATCTAAATGTTATTAAAACAAAAAGACTATTTACTCCAAATTCTCAAAATAATAAATTTTCATTTTACGTTGAAGAAAACATAATTTTATAAAGTATGGTAACTTAGTATAATTATGCTAACATGAAAATACATATATATATATATATAGTAGTTTCCTTTATTAGTTAATTACTTTAATATTCTTAATTAAACATTATTATTAAACGTAACTACATTTAATCATACATGAAAGTGTGTTGATATAATTATCATCATCACGAAACACATAGGTAAAAGAAACCATAATTTGACGTAGTTTCCAAAATAGTTAATAAAATGTCAAATTATAAAAGAAATAATATATCTAATTTAAGGTTTGATGCAATATATATAACTCATAAAGTAAAAAATCCATCAGGTTTAATATAATTAGAAAATAAAAGCTTAATTGTTCAAATTAATATGTATAATGGAAGAAAGACAACAGTATTAATTTTTGCCATTTTGAAACATAAAATAAAATCCTCATTTTGGAAAACAAGAGATAAATTAACTAAATTAACATTGATTTCATTTTGAATCAAACTTTATAATTAATTTTCCGAACCTTCCAGGGGTAAGCCATCCTATTTCCAATGGTCAAGAACAAAACTTAGAGGATAGGAGGAACCAACGGTCAAAATAAAACATTGGATTCTTGTGGAAACCAATGGTCGAATTTATAGCCGTTTGGGGTTCAACGATCAGATTAGAGTGCTTATAAAAGGGTCTGTTCTCGGGGTGTTCCTCACTCTAGGTGACTGAAGGAGAAACAAAGATGGTTCGTGTGATCCCCTTGGTGCTGAGCACGGTTTCAGTGGCTTCGTCCATCCTCATGTTCATTATGATGGACGCTCGAAACCCCTACCGTATTATTGGGCTCTTAGTAGTTTTAAGCGGTCTCCCCATTATTGTAATCAGGTTCTTAGTTGGGATTTTGGGTTAATTTATCTTCTTGTTCGGTCAGTGGAAGTTGTAGCCGAAGCGTTACTCATTTGAATAAAAGAAGTTTTTCATTCATTTGATGCATTTTGTTATTGATTGTTGGTTCACTTGAAAAAAAAACAAAACATGGTTTCTCAGGTCGTTACATATAGACTATTCTAAATACTTATATTCTGGATATATATGATATATAAATCATGAATATCATTTTGGAGATAATTTACTTTTGACCACATGGACAATTTGTAATTATAACAAGTTCATTTTTGACTCAAGTTCTAAACATCGAAAAAATGTCCGATATGAACTCAAATAATTAAATAATTATTATATCAAGGTAATAAGTGATATAAAAGAAATAATAAACTTGAAAAAGGTTCTGAAGCAAATAGAAATTAACTTAATTTTATTATTTAGTAAGAATAAGGATTATACGTGTCACGACCCCCTCCCACCAAAGATGCCCCTCCTGAGCTGAAAATGGTGAAAGGGAGATAATGACCCCTGATTCCAGCCTCTAGTAGGCCCCAGAGTGGCGACTAAAACCAAGGGTATGAGTTTTCACAAATATGGGAGGCATTACACTTTTTATTATTTAAGATCGGGAAATAGGATGAGTCAAACACCAAAAGAAAAATGGACAAGTAAATGAAAATAAACCCAAACCAATCCCACATGTATGTTTATACAATTTTGAAACAAGGTACAAGTACAAGAAAACTCAAAAGTACAATACCAAAAGAAACAAGAGTAAAACAACTACAACAACTCCAACTGTCCCGACTAGTAGGGTCCCACACGGCCCTGGTAGTCCTCCTAAAAACTTGAAAGTAAATGTAGGGTGAGCATACAAGTATACTCAGTAAGGAAACCTAAAGCTCTCATACACAGGTGGGGAGACATCCTAATGTCCCATGAGAACAATAGAAGAAACCAAAACCTAGCAAGGAATTCTATCCACCCAACCTCACCAGCCACGCTCACCAAAAACACAAAACAAAAGGTAGTAATATATAAGAACACGAGTATTGGGTACCTCACACCATTTCCCCCTACTATCTAGGTGATCTTCCTAATGGCGAACGTCCTGACGCTACCACACTCTTCCCACCCGCACACACCTGGGCCTCAAAAGTCACACATCCCGCCCGTACACACCTGGGCCTCACAAACCACAATCCTGCCCGCACACACCTGGGCCTCACAAACCACATATCCATCCCTCACACACCTGGGCCTCACCAACCACAATCACATCCCTGCCTGAACACACCTGGGTCTCATCCCGAAGATTCTTGGGAACAGTAAACCTGCCTGAAGAATCTTGGGCTAAAATCACATCAAATGAAACCTACCCGAAGAGTCTTAGGTGTAAGGTTGCCTCAAGCCATCACAACCTATGGAAGAAGGAGCAGGAAAGAGTTAGTAACTAAGGGGAAAACACCCTCTCCCATGAAATGGGAGTGTTCGACACTAGGTTCTCAACATGGGTGGGGTGAAACAAAACACAAATATACATACATATATATATATATATATATGCATACCAAACACATAACCCAACTTATGGCTTCTAAACAGAGAAACTGAGCACGTGCCTCGACACTGCTACTACGAAGCATGCGTACAACAAACAATCTCAACCCCATTTAGGTTTTCATGTTTCAACAGTATTAGTTTATTAGTTCCTTAACTACTGGGAAATTATCAAACCAGATCAAGCGTTTCATAGAAAAACCCTTCCAACCACAAATAAAGTTAGATATAACACAAACAACACAAAACCAACCTTTTTTATCATCATAAACTCCCCATTTATTGTTCCCACATTTAATTCATTATCATTCCCCATAGTTCATTTATCACTTTCCACTTTCTTTTAATATCTCAACCCATTACTACAGTCCTGCTGCCACTATAACCACATCTCCACAACCGTATCACAAAACAAGGCTCGTGCCACATCATTTCCCCTTTAATATCATTTACCGCAGCCTTGCTACCCATCCTATTCATAATAACCCAAGATTCACCCCTCCCCCTTTTCACACACCACATAACTAAACCAACACCCACATGTTCATTATTCCATTTTGTTCAACCGGGGTGATCACACGAGGGTTCCAGATATTCATTTAATCAGCCAACTTTATGTGATTAACCAATTTACATATTCCACAAAGTTTCCATCCACAAAACGGTCTAGAAAGATAGGAAAACATTTAATTGTGCAAGAAAATTCCCCCAACGACTGTGATTTTCAGTAGGAATAAGCCTATTCAATTCACAACATAACAATAGGATAAACAAGGATAAACATAACAACTTCCCCATCCCCATTCTTTAAGCCAGTTATTATCTTCACTAAACTGGTTCAACTATGTCTCGTGAAAGAAAGAGTACAACCATCCTTCATGATGGAAAAATTAGAGAGACGAAGGTAAAAACCCTACCTCAACAGGTTCTGATCACAACGCTCCCCCAGATCAACTTTAGAAGACGCTCATCAGTGTCCGTCGCTTTTGCCAAAACCTGGAAAAACCTCCTCGTGTGGAAGCTGGGAAGGGAAAGCCAAAGGTAAAACAACAGATCCAAGCTCAGAAGTTCCGCCTCGTCATTATGATCTCGTGGCCGCTGTCGGATCGTAAATCGGAGCTCAGACGAAGAAGTTATGGAAGAAATGAGCATTGTAGTCTCTCAGGAGAGCTCTGCTCGAAGGAATGAGGAGGAGAAGAATGGTCTGAAAAGGAGGAGAGGCCCCCTCCTTTTATAGGCGAGAAAAACTAAAGTACACTGCGTGTACTTCCTAGTGCAGGACGTGTACTCGGCCATTCCACACGGTCTCCACACGACTTACAACATGGCATTAAACACGGCACATGACCATTGACTAGTCAACACACAGTTTGAGGGTAATGCGTACGCGGGGAGGGACTACACGGAGTGTAGTATGGGCTACATGGCGTGTACTTATTTATTTCATGCGGTAAGGACATAACTTCAACACGGCACACAGCCGTTGACTGGTCAACACATGGTTTGAGGGTAACGCGTACGCAGGGAGGTTCTACACGGTGTATAGGATGGGCTACACGACGTGTACTTATTTATTTCACGCGGAAAGGACACGGCTTCAACACGGGGTATACTTGGAAAGGTGGTACATGGCGTGTACTCACACTACACAGCGTGTAGTCACAAAATTCTGAAAAGTGTGGGAAAAGCCCATTCTACCCTCCAAAACACTTCATGTCATTCTTTTCGACAAAGGAATGGGCCGGAGAGGTCTGGGCCATTACATAAGATACCTATTAAAACATTCTCATCCCCGAGAATTCAAAAACCAACCCAGAGGAACCCAAAAAGATACCTCTTAGGGATCTCGTTATAACAGGAACCCAACCAACAACCCTAATCATATGTGTTAGGAATTCCTTCTCCTATGTCGAGATATTATCCTCTTTAGGAGGCACTGAATCGCCCGCACGGTTTCAATCGCATCCGCATTAATGCATCTCGTTTAAGGGTCATGTTTTTCACTTTCCCCACACATCCGGACATGTTACACACTTCCAGAGAAGAAGGAACAAAATGTCTCACAACCGACAAGCCAAACATTCCATATATCAAAGGTACAGAGTATACTATCAAAACAAAGCTTAGAAGAACAAAGAAAAATACAAGTCAAAACAACTCCGGGTACTGAGCATGCATCTGAGCCTCCCGCTCCCAAGTGCTCTCCTCGAGGCCGCCATGCCTCCATAACACACGAACCAAGGCGATGGTTCGTCCATGGAGAACCTTCTCTTTATGATCCTCGATTCTGACTGGTCGTTCGTCGAAGGTCATGTCATCTCCTATAACTAACTCTCCCCAGTCGATAACGTGAGAGTCGTCGTGTAAGTATCGACGAAGCTGGGAGATGTGGAAGACGCCATGAACCTTCTCCAACTGAGGTGGCAGGGCCAGCTGATATTCCACCTCGCCGACTCACCTCATCACCTCTAAAGGTCCGATGAACCTAGGGGAAAGCTTACGCCCCTTCCCAAACCTCCGCTTCCCCTGTCGAGGGGAAACCTTCAAGAACACATGATATCCCACCTCGAACTCCAAGGGCCTCCTCCGACGATCAACATAAGACTTCTGTCGGTCCTAAGCCGCTTTCATCCTCTCACGCACAAGCTGAACTTTCTATGTGGTGCTCTGTACTACCTCTGGCCCAAGGGAACTTGTCTCACCAAACATTGCCCAGCAAATGGGTGAACGACATGGTCTTCCGTAAAAAGCCTCAAACAGTGCCATGCCAATAGTATAGTGAAGCTTTTGTTGTAGGAAAACTCTACTAAAGGCAAGTGTCACACCCATGATCCTCCGAAATCCAGAATTCATGCTCGCAGCATGTCCTCCAACGTCTGGATAGTCCGCTCTATCTTCCCATCAATCTGGGGGTGGAAAGTAGTGCTAAGGCGTAGCTGGGTGCCGAAAGCATGCTGTAACCCCTTCCAGACTCGTGAGGTAAACTGAGTATCCCGATCTGAGACGATAGTCTTTGGAACTCCATGAAAATGCACCACCTCGTCTATGTACCTCTGTGATAAGGTACTCACCGGGCCCGACTCCTTAATTGCTAAGAAGTGAGCTGATTTCGTCAGTCGATCCACCACTACCCAGATAGCATCATAACCACCCTGAGCTCTGGGTAGTCCTGTGACGAATTCCATTGAGATATCATCCCATTTCCACTCGGGGACATCTAAAGGATGCAACAAACCACTGAGAACACGGTGTTCAGCCTTTACTTGCTGACACACTAGGCACTTAGCCACAAACTCCGCCACTGCCCGTTTCACCCCGGGCCACCAAAACTGTTCACTCAGGCCTCAGTACATTTTTGAAACTCCCGAATGTACTGACAAGGATGATCTATGGAACTCACGGAGAACTCCCTCACGCATTTCCTCCGGAACAAAAAACCTTCCAAGAAAAATCATCCGATATCGGTTGTCCTCTGACCATCCTTCTGGAGCGTTTCCCTGATCGATACAATCCCGCATTACTTCCGCCTCAGAGTCTCCCTACTGAGACTCTTCCACCTACTACAACAAGGAGGACTTAACCATTATCTGAAACAAACAGCCTTTAACACCCTCTACCCTTGCATCCAAGTGTAAGGAAACAAACTCTCCCATCACTTTCCAAGCATCAGCGGATCCCCGAACCACTTACTTATGTGACTTCCTGCTCAGGGCATCAGCCACAACGTTGCCCTTACCTTTAGTGTAAGAGATCTCGAAGTCATAGTCTTGGAGAAACTCAACCCATCTCCACTTCCATAAGTTTAGGTCACACTGGGAGAAGATA
The DNA here is from genome assembly GCA_963277665.1 of Viscum album. Classification (NCBI taxonomy): domain Eukaryota; kingdom Viridiplantae; phylum Streptophyta; class Magnoliopsida; order Santalales; family Viscaceae; genus Viscum; species Viscum album. Next base: position 133,108,246 of record OY728163.1, read on the forward strand.
TAACATAAGCTCTTGTGATCTAAGAAGACCCCAAAGCGCTCCTCAAAGAGGTAATTTCGCCAAAACTTCAGTGTGAACACTACTGCTGCAAGCTCTAGGTCATGGGTGGCATAGTTACGCTCGTGAGGGCGCAACTGCCTAGACCCATAACAGATCACACCCTTATTCTGCATTAGTACACACCCCAAACCAAGGCTAGAAGCATCGCAAAAAACCTCATACATCAACTCTTCCTCTGGAAATCTGAGTACTGGAGCACTGACCAACTTCTCCTTCAGGTAGTCGAAAGATTTCTGGCACTACTCGCTCCATAGGAAGACCTGGTTCTTCCTAGTCAAAGCTGTCAATGGAGCAGCAACTCGAGAGAAGTCCGAAACGAACCTCCGATAATAACCTGACAACCCCAGGAAAATACAAACTTCTACCACGCTCTTGGGTGCCACCCAAGAAACAACTGCATCCACCTTCGACGGGTCCACTGACATTCCAATCTGAGACACCACGTGCCCAAGGAAGTGTACTTCTTGCGTCAAGAACTTACACTTCGACAATTTCCCATAAAGCTAGTGGTGTCAAAGGACTTCCAAGACTACCCTGAGATGATCAACATGATCCTCCTCTGATCTTGAGTAGATCAGGATGTCATTGATAAAAACAACGACGAACTGGTCCAGAAACTCTCAGAAGACAATGTTCATAAGTCCCATGAACACAGCTAGTGCATTTGTAACTCCAAACAACATCACTACAAACTTGAAGTGCCCATACCTGCACCTGAAAGTCATCTTCGAGATGTCACTATCCTTTAACCTCAACTAATGATATCCAGATTGTAGATCAATCTTAGAAAACCAACCTGCTCCCCTCAGTTGGTCGAATAGATCATATATCCCTGGAAGGGGGTAATAGTTCTTGAACGTTACCTGATTCAACCTTCGGTAGTCTATGCATAGCCAGAGACCACCATCTTCCTTCTTCACGGACAAGACTAGAGAACCCCATGGCGATATGCTGGGTCAAACAAAACCCTTCTCCATCAGATTTTCAATCTGAATCCGCAACTCCCACAACTCAGAAGGTGCCATCCGATAAGGGTCCATCAAAATCAGACGGGCACCAGGCTGTAAGTCGATCCCGAACTCAACGTCACGTCGGGGGGGGGGGGGGGGTAGAGTCACAACCTCCTCACTGGAACATCCATCATCTCTGTATTAGCTGAAACCACTGATAACCCACCTAACAAGGAAAGGGGATGCTTCACATGCCAGCTTCCCACCTGATAGCTCCTCTCACCAACAAAAGCTACATGATTCCCATCCATTTCGGAACATAACTCTTCTTAGGAATCAATCGATAACGACACTAACATAAAAAAGCCAGTCAATGCCTAGGATGACATCGTATGGATGCATCTGTAGTAAAAGAAGATCACCACTAGATCGATGCGGTCCCAACGTCAACCCACATCCCTGGAAAACACAAGATATGCTGGTTTGACCTCCAATTGGTGTACTCAGCACCAGGGGTATGGAAAGTCTCTCTACGTCTAGACCCAAAGAATGGGATAGACCGGGTGAAACAAAGGAGTGTGAAGATCCTGAATCGAACAAAGCATAAACGAGAGTGCTGAACACAAAAATTGTACCTCGCACCACCTCTGGTTCTGCCGGAGCTGTCAACTCTGCTGCGTGCAACTGTCCACGCCCAGCTCCTCTGCTTCTCTGATGTCGACCACCTCCCCAACCACACCCTGGTCGAGGTACCTGAGGAGAACCTTGAGGTCGGCCTCCTCCTGCAAAGTCTTCCCTTAGAGGAGCAGGGTCTTGCTGCTGCTGGACGGGCCTCGCCGGCAACTGGTGTTGCTGAGGCGGGCGCTGAACCTGCCCACCTCTACCGTACTAAGCTCAGGTAGGGCACTGAATCTGAATGTTCCTGAGAACTCTGCAAGAGAAACACTTTGGTCCTAGGATCGTGAAAAAGGGACAAGGACCTGAAGATCTGAACTGGAATTGCTGGGGCCTGCTTCTTACTGGCCTGAATCTGGAAGGTCCTATCGTAGGAGACACGCTGCTAACTGCCTTCCCCTTCGACGAACCTGGCTGGATCCCCTCTTGTGGTGCACCTCCCTGCGAGTGAATCCTATCTACAACCTATGCCTTCTTCTGTACTGCCAAGTACATATAAAGAGTGAAGGGGGTGACAGCATACTGGAGCGAAGGACGAAGCGCCTCCTCCAAACGTCTCTCCTGAGACTCTTCATCCGGAAAGAGATCCGGAGTAAAGCGTAGGAGACCCTTGAACTTGATCTCCAATTCTCGTACTAACATACTCCCCTACTGGAGGGAGATTAACTCCTGTCGCTTCTCCGCCTAGATCATGGAAGAAAGGAATTACTCTCAGAACTCCTTCTCAAAGTCAGCCCACAGAACCTCTGCCTCTGACCTCTCCCCGAGGTAGAGAGTCCACCACTAACGCGCTGCACCTCTCAGATGACTGACTGCTAGGGGAACCCAGTACTCCCTCAGAGCAAAGATCAAAGTAAAATCGATCCCTAGCTCCTCAACCCACCCCTCCGTCTCCATATCCGAAGTAATACTTTCGTACTTCTTAAGGGTTTGTCGTTGGAAATAACGGAGAGTCTTCTGCCACTGATCATCTTCCTCCTCTCGGTCAATCCTCAAATGATCGACCGCCTGAATCTGCTGGCCCTTGACTGTCTAAGTCACCCAGGGATGACGTCCAGGTGCCATAGTTGTACGGTAAACAAAGATCGCTTAAGCCCAAGTAGCAAGGAAATTTCTCAAGGTTTCATTTTATCATTTTATTTCAATTTATTTCCCAGAACACCCAAATAAAGTAAAACACAAACATGATGATTCATGTACCTTCCCTAGGGTCTCTACCCTGCAATAAATGTAGTCTCACTTGGTCGTTCGGTAGGCTCAGAGTCCTTGTATTGGATCACAGGGGGCCCTAAAATCCTGTGTCCTAGCCGGTCTTCCCTGGCCTATGTCATGCACCAAGATCACCTAACACTGTTTCCCTACCATCCCATGCAATCCTCACTGTGTCTAAATCCAGACTCCATCCTATCTCTCAACCATTGCCTCTGATACCATTATGTCACGACCCCCTCCCACCAAAGATGCCCCTCCTGAGCTGTCAATGGTTAAAGGGAGATAATGACCCCCGAGTCCCACCTCTAGTAGGCCCCAGAGTGACGACTAGCACCAAGGGTATGAGTTTTCACAAATATGGGAGGCATTACCCTTTTTATTATTTAAGATTGATAAATAGGATGAGTCAAACACCATAAGAAAAAGGGACAAGTAAATGAAAATAAACCCAAACCAATCCCACATCTATATTTAAACAATTCTGAAACAAGGTACAAGTACAAGAAAACTCAAAAGTACAATACCAAAAGAAACAAGAGTACAACAACTGCAGCAACTCAAACTGTCCCAAATAGTAGGGTCCCGCATGACCCTGGTAGTCCTCTTGGAAACCTGAAAGTAAACGTAGGGTGAGCATACAAGTATACTCAGTAAGGAAAACTAAAGCTCTCATGCAGAGGTGGGGAGACATCCTAATGTCCCGTGAGAACAACAGAAGAAACCAAAACCTAGTAAGGAATTCTATCCACCCAACCTCACTAGCCACACTCACCAAAAACACAAAACAACAGGTAGTAGTATATAAGAACAAGAGTATTGGGTACCCCGCACCATTTCCCCCTACTAGCTAGCTGGTATTCCTAACGTCGAACATCCTGACGCTACCACACTCTTTCCGCCCGCACACACCTGGGCCTCAAAAGTCACACATCCCGCCCGTACACACCTGGGCCTCACAAACCAAAATCCCGCCCACACACACTTGGGCCTCACAAACCACTTATCCCGACCGCACACACCTGGGCCTCACCAACCACAATCACATCCCCGCCCGAACACACCTGGGCCTCATCCCGAAGATTCTTGGGAATAGTAAACCCACCCGAAGAGTCTTGGTCTAAAATCACATCAAACGAAACCTACCTGAAGGGTCTTAGGTGTAAGGATGCCTCAAGCCATCACAACCTATGGAAGGAGCAGGAAGGAGCTAGTAACTAAGGTGAAAACACACTCTCCCATGAAATGGGAGTGTTCGACACTAGGTGCTCAACATGGGTGGGGTGCAACAAAACACAAAGATACAGATATATATATATGCATACCAAACACACAGCCCAACCTATGTCTTCTAAACAGAGAAACTAAAAACGTGCCTCGGCACTGCTACTACGAAGCATGCATACAACAAACAATCCCAACCCCATTTAGGTTTTCATGTTTCAACAATATTAGTTTATTAGTTCCTTAACTACTGGGCAATTATCAAACCAGATCAATCATTTTGTAGAAAAACCCTGCCACCCACAAATCTAGTTAGATAGAACACAAGCAACACAAAACCAACCTTTTTATCATCACTAACTCCCCATTGATTGTTCCCACATTTAATTCATTATCATTCCCTATAGTTCATTTATCACTTTCCACTTTCATTTAATATCACATCCCATTACTGCAGTCCTGCTGCCACTATAACCACATCTCCACAACCGTATCACAAAACAAGGATCATGCCATATCATTTCCCCTTTAATATCATTTACCGAAGACCCACTGCCCATACTATTCGTAATAACCCAGGATTCACCCCCACTCCCCCTTTTCACACACCACGTAACCAAACCAACACCCACATGTTCATTATTCCATTTTGTTCAACCGGGGTGATCACACGAGTGTTCCAGATATTCATTTAATCAGCGAACTTTATGTGATTAACCAATTTCCATATTCCATAAATTTTCCATCCACAAAATGGTCTAGAAAGATAGGGAAACATTTAATTACGCATGCAAAGGCCCCCAAAGACCGTGATTTTCAGTAGGAATAAGCCTATTCAATTCACAACATAACAATAGGATAAACAAGGATAAACATAACAACTTCCCCATCCCCGTTATTTAAGCCAGTTATTATCTTCATTAAACTGGTTCAACTATGTCTTGTGAAAGCAAGAGGACACCCATCCTGCATGATGCAAAAATTAGAGAGATGAAGGTAAAAACCCTACCTCAACAGGTTCTGATCACAACGCTCCCCCAGATCAACTTTAGAAGACGTCTGTCGGTGTCCGTCGCTTCTGTCAAAACCTGGAAAAACCTCCTCGGGTGGAAGATGGGAAGGTAAAGCCGAAGGGAAAACAAAAGATCCAAGCTCAGAAGTTCCACCTCATCGTTACGATCTTGTGGCCGCTGACGGATCCTAAATCGGAGCTTGGATGAAGAAGTTATGGAAGAAAGGAGTGTTGGAGTCTCTCGGGAGAGCTCTGCTCGAAGGAATGGGGAGGAGAGGAATGGTCTGAAAAGGAGGAGAGGCCCCCTCCTTTTATAGGTGAGAAAAACTAAAGTACATGACATGTACTTCCTAGTACATGGAGTGTACTCGACCATTCCACATGGTTGCCACACGGCTTCCAACACGGCATTCAACACGGCACATGACCGTTGACTGGTCAACACGCAGTTTGAGGGTAACGCGTACGCGGGGAGGGACTACACGACGTGTAGGATGGGCTACACGGCGTGTACTTATTTATTTCATGCGGAAAGGACACGACTTCAACACGACACACGACCGTTGAATGGCTAACACATGGTTTGAGGGTAACGCGTATGCGGGGAGGGACTACACGGCGTATAGGATGGGCTACACGGTGTGTACTTATTTATTTCACGTGGAAAGGACACGACTTCAACACAAGGTATACTCGGAAATGTGGTACACGACGTGTACTCACACTACATGGCGTGTAGTCACAAAATTCTGAAAAGTGTGGGAAAAGTCCATTGTACCCTCCAGAACACTTCATGACCTTCTTTTCGATAAAGGAATGGGCCGGAGAGGTCCGAGCCATTACAATACGAGACAAGTCAGAATCGAGGAAAGGGAATTCATCTCAATCTCCTTTCATTGAGTCATATTTCAATAATATATAATTCCTTCTTTTATACGATGTATAAAAAAACCCTTTGAATTTGAATTTAATTCAGGGGGATATTTTTTTACAAATCATTTTACTAAATGACAAAAGGAATGTTTTTAATGTATACGGCAACAATGACCTCTCCACCACTGTACTCGTTATTTGACTTCCTCTATAAGCGTTAATGTTTTTAAAAGGAAAAAATAAACCCCTTATTCCGTTTTTGGTGTTTTGGTATTGAAAATGGTTTTTGAAATGGATTGAGTATTTCAATATTTTGAAATTATTTCTTGTGTTTTCAAATGAAATGTTATTAGTGAAATCTTGATATTTTAAATATTTTATGTGTTATGATTATATAATGTTACTTGAAAATTTGATGGGTGGTTATTCGATAAACCAAATAACGAGTGGTTCTGTGATAAACCAAGGGCGGGTGGTTACGTTATAACCTCCAATGCATTGGGTATGGAAGTTGGCCATATGGCTATTACATTTAGTGATATGTGTGTAAGTCCACCATTTGGTTACTTCATTTAAGTATGTTTATCTCCCAAGTTACCTTTATATGTTATATGTTGATTTCTATGGGATTGTGGTAATATTTTGGTTACAAAAAGGGTAATCAATGAGCTTATATTTAGTGAAGTGTTTTTACTACTTCTTAACGGTGAAAAGTATTACTTTATAATAAAGCATTCATGGTTTTCATGTTATTTAAATAATAACCGTTTTCTTTCTTTATGTATACCTTACTAAGATTTGTATATTCATCCCAAGTTTTGAAATGTTTTCCACATGACATAAAAAATAATAGAGTCAAGGATGGGATCCAGTAAGAGCTATTAAAACATGAAATGATTTTATGTTTTGTTTTAAATAGTTTTTTATGAAAAAAATGGATAGTGAGTTGAAGTGTCTACTTGTAATATTCAAGATTTTATGTATATGTTATGACCTAATTATTTAAAGCTCTAAACCTAAAAATAACCTCATTGTGAATTATTAACTTAATTAAATATTATGTAATGTTTAAGGATGAGGCCTTATATTATCCCTTTTCTAAACTATATTAATATAATTCCTATAATTTTCCCAAAAAAATCAGATAGAAATATTTGAAATAAAATGAATCAATAAATAACCTTTTTACTAAGGTTTTCAATGAAACATTTTTTTTCACAAAGTCTAATAATTTTATTTGAAAATTATTAGAATTTCATTAATGGTCATATTAAACCTAAAGGTTATAAATACCTCAAAAATTAGTTCTATAAAATGTAAATATATTATTACTCAAATAATTTTTTAACTAAAACATATACTAAACCAATGGGTTGAATTTCCATAAATTTCTTCCAAAATATCCTTAATCTTGGTAGAATATCATCACATAAAACCTAAAAAATGGGGTTTTAAGACTTTGAACTTATGATTAATATTAAAATCATAAAACCATGATGGTTTCGATAACTATTATGTTAATTAAAACACATATAATTCTAAAATTTAACACAATCCTAAGATGTTTCATAATTATTATCACCAAAATACCATTTGTAAAAAAAATAATTCTAAAATTTAATTATTGAATCCTAATACATAAATAATTCATACATTTTATTTCTACATAGGTACTTCCTTCATCTAGGGTTTATCCTTTATAAGGTGTAATTGAATCAGATAATTCTTATATTCTCCACATTTAAGACAAAAAACTATAAATGGATCCCTAGTATGAGATTTATTTCTTTCCACCACCCTCTTCATTTTTCATCAGAAATTATTTTATTTATTCCCTTAATTTACGCACATAAATATTTTTTCAATTCCCTTGAGACACATTCCTGGGAATCTCTTTCCACATTTCTTACATTATGGAAATAAATCCTTATTTCCTCCACGGTATCCATCACTCAAGATCTTAGAGAACTCCATCCTTCTCTTCTTTGGTGATTCTGGGAGTTGGTTAATATATATGTTATTAAATATATTTTTTTTGAAAACTGATAAGGAATAATCACAATATATTTCACTCTAGTAATCATACCATTTGGTTTCTAATAGTAACCTCCTTGTCCTTCATATTCAATGTTAACATGATTCATTTGGGTTCTATACATTGACTAAAACTAAAAAACCATAGTGTGAGCAACAATAATCACAATGGAAAAACCATATAATCATTTATAGAATGTTTAAATCATGAAACCTATTTTTTTAATATATGAAACATTAAGTTTAACCTAGTTCATTCATTATCATCATATATTCAAATCCTTCACAATGGTTTGTAAATAAAATGTGAATTATCCTAAGAATATCCCCAGGAGTGTCAAACTAGGTGCATAGTAAGGTCTGTTTCTGTGCAATGGGTGAATATCCAGTCAATCTCAATACATCCTTTTTGAATTTATTACCCCTAGGCATGCCTTTTTTAGAACCACTTCCACTTGTAGTATCCATATAGGGATGTATTGTAAGGAAAAACCACATAATCTATACCTTAACAAAACTTTAGGATATTCTTCTACACTTATCCTCAAAGTTTACCATTGGGTTATGATCCCTAATACATGTTTTTCTAAATCTAGTTCCTAAGGTTTCTACTAAAATTCCATTGATACCAACTGTAGTGACCATGAACCCATTATCCTAGAGCCAGTGTCTGTTTTATTACATTGGCATAAGATACAAGGAACCACTTCCCAAAGGACTGAATAATTTAGTAGTCTTGGTAAACTAAATACATATATGAGTCTTTTATTAAATTTGAATGAAAAAATTATAGCAATTTTTTCAAGAATAACATTATTACCTTTATCATATCCTTACACATCAATCATAGTACACTTTATAGAATCTTATGGAAAGTAAACAAAACAAGGGTGAGATAAAATGTTCAGTAAGGGTTAAATATAGTGGAATCAATCATGAATCAATAGGAATTATCAATATGGAAAGGTAAATAATTGAACACACATTCCATGTAATCAATAAACAAAGAATAAGTTGAATCTAGAGATAATATCAATGCAAAAGTCTCGTAGATAATAATCAATATGGAAAGGTAAATAACTAAAAACACATACCATTTAATCAATAATTGAGAATGAAATGAATTTATAGATAATGTCATAGTAAAAATTTCTTACATAATAATAACTAAATTATGAATAAAGTCAATGATTAATTATTGGACATCTTGTCTCAGGCACATTATACCTATACCTTCAACATCTACCTTGAATACAGTTTAAAACTAATGGGTACAAAACCATCGAGTTTAGATAACTAATTTCATGCTAGCTTACTAATTCGAATCATGATACTACTGATGCATCATTAGGTTATCTATAACTGATCCCCACCCATGTCTGCATGTCCAAATCATTCCTCATATATTGAATAATCAATTTAATTCATAAACAATGTGCCTTACCACCAAATATCCATATTGAGTAGAGAATACAGATTTATCAATATTTTCCCATTTAAACAAAATATCTTTAAATATAGAACACCATAAGTTAAAATGATATACGGTTTAAGAAATTAACATATCCATGATAAATAATATAGATATTTAGGGGAAATTTAATATCAAATGATCACAAGAAAGTGAATATTTCAAGGGAAAGTTGATGACTACAAAAATGAATCAAGAAAGTGAATGTCAGTACTTTACTTGGTCAAAATAATCATAAACCATCCATAGGAATAATAAGGATGATATCAACAAAACATATACCCATTTTAGTAATAATAAATGGTTTTTTATGTTGATGAATAAAAATACCATAAAATATCTTTAAAAACATTCTTAAGTAAAATATCCTTTTTATTTTGAAAATCACATTTTAAAACTAAAAGTTCATTTTTTTTTGAAAATAATTTTATTTTAAAATAATATTTTAATATTATAAAGTATTTTTTAAAACATTTTAGTGGTCATGATTTCTATAAATTCCATTCATGTCGTACACATTAAAATAAATATCCCTTTCACTTTTTTAGTAAAATCTAAATGGACATTATTTTGAAAATTACATGAAGGTTACTTTCAAAATATTTTTAAAAAATAAAATTGAATTTAAATTTATTTAATAAATCATTCGGTAAAGGGTTGAAATAATTTTTTTAAACAATTTGGAAAACATGGTTTTGGAATAAAATAGGTTTCTAACCGAAGAGAGAAATAAAGTCATATTTTCTTAAAAAAAATTCTCAATTATTTTAAGTAAAAAAGAGTGTAAAAATGGTAATATTACTAGAAAATATAATTAATAATATGATTATTAGAAAATGATATGGTTTTATTATACAATTATCAAATAATTTCTTTCAACATAATTCCAGAATAAAAAATCTTGATGAGAATGTGATTGTAAAATAAACCCTTAAAATGATAATAACATTGAAGTGATAAATAGTCAATGAATAAATTATGTGTATCAACTATAAATCCATATAAAATAACTGTAAATATAACATAAGATAATCAAAATTAATTACATACATAATCTTATAATATCAAATACAATAAAGGAGTAATATAACCCAATGAAATGAAATTGAGTTATGAAATTCTTTACAACTTGGTAACTTTTAAGTAAAAACCCCATTACATAAAATATTTAAAATTGAAACTTAAAATATAATGATTAATTATGTATTTATGATATTAAATGTTAAATGGAAATTATATATACCATATAAAACAAATTATGTACATTACATTAAAATATGTCTCAATGAAGAGAAATTGAGATAAAGTCCCTTACCCCACACTTCTTTTTGGTTGAATGCGATTTAAACTCATGTATAGTGGATTTAAAATGTTATTAACTTATAAAATAAAAATATCAATATTTATAATATCATATACGAACCTTTTATAACATCTTATCACCCGTTCATTAATTATTTTTCATTATTTTCATAGTTTTGAGTTTTAATTGCCTTGTTTTCTCATGCGTGATTCATCATGAAAGATCTGACTCTTGTAAATATTATAAAGTTAAATAATATCTATATTAATAATAATGAAACAATTATCATATTTATACATAAATTATACCTTTAAAATTAATCATGAAAGATGGATTTTAGAAATTAAGTACGTTACGATCAAGAAGATGGTAGGTCGTGCGTATGCATGAGTAACATTTCCATTTTCAATGATCATTATGAAAAGGAGGTAAGTGATATTTTACCTTTATATAATGATAATAATATCATATTATTTATTTAAATATACTTATATATATTATCCATGTGGTGTGATGTTGAAAATAGAGTAAAATCATTTCGTGAAGGTGGTAGTCCACACGTTCACAGACAATGTCATCATCTTTCTATGAGTCAAAAGGTAAAAAAATAAACTAATGTAATATATTTTAATAATTATAAATATGTCATTAATACCATGATTATTTAATTTATGTCAAATATATTCATTATATTTATCCTTATCACCTTCCATGTAAAACTTCAGAGAAAGACAAATCACATCGCTTCGTGTGGCGGTAGTCCTCTGTACACATGAGCGATGTTATTGTATCCCAAAAGGAAAGGAAAGTAAAAATGTATATATGATGTAATTAATAAATAGGTTTAATTATGTTATAAATATAATATATATACTTTATATCAATCATCATACCTAATAATGAGAGGTGGTAATGAAAAAATGAATGATATTGGTTCGCGAAACGGTAGTTCACTGTACTCATGAATGATGATTTCGTAACCCATTTGATGGAAGTGGAGATGGTTATAGGTCATTATAATATTATAAAAACATAGAATTATATTTAATATACTTATTTTATTATATCATCATGGTTTAATAAGAATTTAAGTAGGTGGAGGAAGAAATAAAATAAAAATGCTCATTGAAGAACATTACCTCTCATACAGGTAACCTCCTTAGGTTTGCACCAAATCCTTCCAAGGTTGTATTTATTCCCAAAATAATGTTTATAGGATGAGTTAAAGGATTTTTTAAGTTAATTTTCTATGTCTTTTCATAAATAAATGGGTGTGAATGTGTGAAGAATAGAGGATAGGGGTGACCTCTTATACGTTAGGTGAGTGGCCAACTTGTAATCTTTGAAAAGAAAAAGGTGTACCCATTATTTTAACATGAAAAGGGTAAAAATGGAGTATTATATATTATTAGATATTATAAGGTCTAAATATGTCTATATAATATATTTTAGGTAAGTTTTTAGGTCAATTTAACACTTATATTTTTACTTTAACTCTCAATAAATCCATTTTTACCTTAATCGTGGCAATTAATTTTTATTGTTTTCAATATTCATTTTGGTCAAAAATTAATTTTAACTTATTAAATAATATAAATTATTCTGATTCAAAATATTAAATCCATTTTTACAAATTAAATTCATAGAAAGACAAAATTTTAATTTAAAATTAATCCCTCAAATGTGATAAGAAAGCGGGTTTTCAAAGAAAAAATGTTTTGAAAAGTTTACAATGTATTTATATCAAAATGAAATATAAAAATTATTAAAATTAACTATATTGGATTAATAGATTTATAATTGAACTAATTTTTCTTTAAAGTAAATTCAAAATATAGTTCAAATTTATAAATAATTTAAACTAAAAGGCAGTTTTCAATTAAAATTCATCATTTTTCACTATTCATAAAAATGAAACATTTCAAAAAAATCCCAAATATTAACCCTAAGACAATTTTGATATTATTATTTCAAAAATGAAGTTAATTTTATCAAATAAATTTTCTAAAATTAGTAAAAATTAAATTTAAATTATGTGCACAAAGCGGGACTAATTAGTCTTTTAGAAAAAATATAGTTTTTTATAAAACATTTATTTTTATTTTAAATGATTATTATTTTATTTATAATCAATATATAACCATAATTTTCACATTTTAGTTAGTACTACTTATACCCTCCAACCTAATGGCTAGTTTATAATGTTATACTATATTATGATTCATTTTTGACTCGAGGGTGAATGTTCTGCAAGCTATCGAAGAGATTAAATTTATTTTAAAAGGAAAATTTCATAAAGTTTTGAATGTTATATTTTCTTATAATACTGGTTTTTATTTCACACATGCTACTGAAAAAATGTTATTTTTTTAAATATCTGGGTGTTACATTATAACTCTTAGGTATCTGACATACTTGTTATGTTTTAAACATGGAAATATTTGAGATTAATGGTCATAAAGCCACAAATATTCTAGAATTAGTTCAGTAAGATACATGTGAACAATTATAAGGATAATTTGGAGGTAATTTCATATAATTTATAATATTACTTTAATAAATTTTAATAATTTAAAGTATAAGAAATGAATAAACTTTTTAAAAGACATAATATCTTTCAGATGGGATAGTTAGAGAATATATTAACCAATATTTCATTAACCATTAAAATGTAGAGTGTAGTTATTACTAAAATAAAATTACCTTATATACATTAGAGCAATGTTGGTAGTAAAAGTAAGATAAATGATGATTCTTTTATATATTTAAAGTCTTCTAAAATTTGTTTCAAGAAATGTTTCACAAATAACAACATAACACCTAACCATGTGACTACTGTATTTATTAATGGATATAATATAAGTTATAATATGATGTAAATCCCTTAGGTATCAACATCATGTTTTTGGATGATAACTATTTGTTAAAGATAATTTAACAACAAACCTAGATAAATAAAACACTAAGTGAATCTGGGTTAATTATCTTAAAATTTACTTAAGATATTAATATATCTAAGATAGAATGGTGTTAGTAAAGTAATTAACTAATTTATATAAGTGAGAAACACTTATTTTTGAGATAGTGGGAGAAAGATAGAATTCAATGAAGTAAATTATCAAAATTTAAATTAATTGTAATAAGAACCATAAACTCTACAATATTCTATTGGAGGGTTTTTTATAGAGGCGTATTCCATGTTGGAAAGTTATAACCAAATATGTGGTTTTATATTCACCAATTTTAATTGATATATTATTAGTAAGAATAATGAATCTTACAAGTAATTTCTAAATGGACATGAGATAAGTTTGGAATGTTCATATGAATTTCAAAGTGGATTCCATACAAAAAAATATAGTTTTTCATTTTGGTGGTTTACCTAGTAGATATAATCCATTAGTACATATTCAAGAAGAAACCTAAAATGGATGGAAAAGTAGGTACCAGTGAGGCATAATTGGTTTCTAAAGGATTCAAGTGAATTTTAGCCATAGACTATAGATAAGCCTTACACCATTTTCATGCTAAAATCCATTAGAATTATATTTATCATATAAACCTTATGTGATCATGTAATTTTAAAATTGGGTTTCAATACCATCTTCCTAAATGGAAACCTAGTTGAAGTTGTCTATATGACAAAATCCAAAGGTTTTGTGACCCCAAATAAAACCAATAAGATATTAAAGTTTCAAAAATACAATTTGGATATAAAGAAACATCATGATAATAAAGTATTCATTTTAATGAATCCATAATAGAGATTTTTTTATCAATAATGAAATTAATTCATGTGACTACAGGAGGAAAGTAGAAGAATTATGGTTTTATAAAGTGAATATGTTGAAAACATAAAAAGAACATATATCAAGTCTTACAGTTTGTTAATACTAAGGAAAATATATTTCTATAATAATGAATTAAAGTAGAAACCTGAGTTTATGTGAATAAGATATTATAATATATAAATATATGGATTTTATTATATTTAGTCATAGTACATACATTGATAAGGTATTGAAAATACATGATGGAAAAATTTAAGAAAGAATTGTTGCCAACATCATATGGTTTGAAATCTCTTCAGGATATTGTGTTAAGGAGATCAAGGAGATTATTATGATGAATAAAATTACATATGATTAAGTGCTTGGAATTCATCACACATGAAATGATATATAACATCCCCAAATCAGGAGCCACTAAATTAGTGCCTTGAGCTAGGTCGCCACATGACCTAAAGCACGCCTCCTCGTACACTAAAGGTTGCCGACTAGTAGCGAGAGTCTAATAGAAAATGTGGGGAGATTATAACATATTTATAAAATTATACCACAATAGATAACATATGAAATAAAGGAATCAACATACAGTAAACTGAAAACATACATTATCAACAATTTCCCAAAACTGGGTACAATCCAAAACCAAACAATAAATATGTCATGTCATGCTAAGAGTGCCAAAAGTTAATAAACCCCAAAATAAAGACCAGTGGAATCATCCCCAAAATGGGCCCTAACTCCATGTTTGAATCCCTCATCTATGAACAACCCATTCCCAAATAATCTCTCTAGTATAGGGCCTTTTCCCAAGTCTTGACTTACTACCATGAAATCTATTCGGGTACCCAATGGAGGCCTGAGCAGGGTGTGAGTACAACTCATTAGGCCACCACCAATGGTGTCTACAAAATATCTAGTCTAAACCGATAGTGTATGAAATTACTAAATGAAAATAAAATAAAGAAAAATAATAAATAGGTTCCATTAGTCAAAAATATTCACTTATCCATTTTCATCATTATTTACATGGGTTAGGAATTTACATCATTTACACTACGACCTAATCCGGTCAATTATTAAGAATAAGGTAATAAGTCAAGTTTCCTATCTCACTATGGAAAAATATTTCACAAACAATTACATCAAATTTTCCTTGGATCGTTAGTTCATATAGTCTCTTCAAATGTAACCGTTAGGGCATAGAGCCTCACTCCCCTTCCCTAACCCATGCATAA
The DNA here is from genome assembly GCA_963277665.1 of Viscum album. Classification (NCBI taxonomy): domain Eukaryota; kingdom Viridiplantae; phylum Streptophyta; class Magnoliopsida; order Santalales; family Viscaceae; genus Viscum; species Viscum album. Next base: position 133,124,080 of record OY728163.1, read on the forward strand.
TAGGGGTGGGGTTTAGACCCTCAGTCTAACCCAATACATGGGAGTAGATCCTCAAGTCTAACATGCCACAATTACCAAGACACATGCACACTCTTCTTTATCCATTTACCACATATACCATATCATAAACCATACACATTTAGTACACATAAAATTTACAATTCATATTCATTAACATATAAATCAATATCAAGACTTAACCTATTAACACATTTACCATTTACATTTCATATCCCATTTAACCCATTTACCTTTTTCATACCTTAAAAAATTAGGAATATTTGAAAATTCCCATGCTTTAATCCATTTAACACATTCCTCAGTTCACATGCACTATCCCAATTACAAATTTCATTTACAAAATCATAAGTCATTTGAAACATTCACTTTATTCCCTTTAATTTTTTTTTCAAAATATGCCAAACAACCCCTTATTCCATTTCCAAAGACTAAAAACAAATACCATTAGTGCCTCTTTATCATTCAAACTGACATTTTATCATATTTATCATGGGATATATTTCAACACAAATAAACTCTATGCTTAACATTAAAATTTTCCATGTTTTTGAATATTGGAACACCCCATGGGTAGCCCTAAACCAGTCTAATAAATATCAATGCATCCCATGGGGATCATAAGGGGTTTAATTCATCATTTAGAGAACGATTTTACCAAATCTTACTAAATCAATCAATTTCACAACATAAGGTAAGTAATATAAAAAACACATATGGAAAAATCAACTTAAAGACTCTGTGATATAACTTGTAGACCACCTACCTTGATTCTAAAGACAAATGATTGCTTAAAATCGACCTTTGACTCATATTCAAATAGACTTCAAAGTCCAAACCTAAGATCCTCTAAAAAAATAGGGTTTTTGGGATTAAAAGGAAGAATAAAAATATATAATATCTAATCCAGAAAAGATATAAAAGAGAAGTGTTAGACTTACCCAGAGCTTTGATCCACACCCAACGACACTTTAAAAAGTCTAGAAATGAAGAATATTGATCCTTGGGAATCCTTGGGAATTTTGGTTCATCATTAAGGTTTTTGGAGGAATAATGTAGAATAATATCATGTGAGAAATACTAAATCCTGTAGGGGAAAAAAGGGAAAATCCCACTTTTAATGAGGCACACAGTTTGGCTGCACGATTTTCCAAAACATGCACTGACTATGCACTAGCCTTTTTCCAAGAGGGGCTAGGTCGCACAATTACTTGGGGAACCTGCACGGTTTAACAAACGGTGTGCCAACCATGCAGAATGGATCTATCCAAGCTCACACAATTTGGCCTTCCCCCTTTCATGGTTTACTTAACTATGAACCCCCTTCCTCTTGGCTAGCATAGTTTTAGCGCACGATTACTCTTAACCATAAACCAATCATACAACATGAACTGGATGGAAATTTCCCATTTCTTTCATGTCCCAAAACCCTTGAACTCCCCAAGGCCTCCTCAAACACTTGGTAAACACTTAATTAACCATTATTAATGTATTTAAACTACTATTTAAACAAGATCATACCTCATGAGAAGTCTTATATCTTACAACCTCCCCACATTATAACATCACATCCTCAAGCTTCTCTTCCTAAGCATCACTGAGCTCCCAAAGAAAACAGGTCAGGCCATTGGGCTCACATATCTCTCTCACTCTATCTCCCAAGTTTCTTCCTGAACGTTACCATGCTACCATAACAACTAAACCAAAGGCACAATCTTTCCTTGCAATACTTTCTAACTATGATCCACAATACAAACTGGATGATCCACAAAGAATGAATCAACCTCAAGCTCAACATCATCAACATAAACCACATGGGATGGGTTCATGTGATACTGATGAAGTTGTAACACATGAAAAAAATCATAGATACCACTATAACATAGTGGAATATCCAATCAGTATTCCACCAGTCCAATCATCTCTACCATCTCAAACATCCCAACCTACCTGGGCGCCAAATTAGCCTGTTTTTGGATTTGATGGTGACCCAACCTTGGCGACACCTGAAGAACAAATGATCACCCACCATAAACTCAAGAGGTTGGATATCTTGATCAACATAAGAATTTTGCCTACTATGAACCTTATCTATACACTTCCAAATTAAATAAACCTACTCCAACATCTCATACACGAGTCTCAGTCCCAACCACTCTGATTCCCCAACTTCCATCCAACACAAAGGAGATCTACACTATCTATGATCAAGAACCTCAAATAGTTCCATCTGAATTGTACCATGGTAATTATTTTTTTGTCAAACTCAACTAGTGCCAAATGATTTTACCATGACCCAAAAAAATCTAGGACATAAGCCTTCAACATTTCCTATAGTACCTAAATCGTACACTCTAATTTTCCATTCATCTGTGGGTGGCAATCCATACTAAAAAACACCTGGATACCAAGAGACTTCTGTAATACCTTCCCGAAGAACAATGTAAAATGTGGATCATGATCCAAAACTACAGTCCATGGAACCCCATGAGATTATACTAACTCCTAAATATACAAGTCACCCAACAAATCCATGGTGAAAGTCTCTCGAATCAGCAAGAAATTTTCCACCTTGGTTAACCAATCCACCACTACCTAGATCACATAATTATTTTGAGGTGTTCTCAAAATACCCACAATAAAATACATCGTCAAATCATCTAATTTCCATTTAAAAATGGGAAAAGGATACAATAAATCAACCGATTTATAATTCTTAGCCTTCACCTACTGACAAGTATAATATCGCGCTATGAAACTTGCAACCTATTTCTTTATCTCTGGCCACCAATACTACCTATGAATGTCACAATACGTTTTTGGTCAAACCAATATGAACCACCCACTTCAATTCATGAAACTTGAAAATCAACTCTCCTCACAAACATATTGGAACAACCACATGGTCACAAACATAAAAAATCCCATCATCACCAATAGTCTAATTGAAAGGTGACTTGTCACCTTTAAGACTTTATCTCAAAGCCAAACATTTAGGGTCCTCATATTGATTCTCCTTAATCCATCATAAAAGCATAGAATCAATTGATAAGGATGAAAGGTTTATATTCCCTTTTCTATATTGCACCTCTAAATGCATCTTATCAAAAAAATCCATCATTATCAACTCAGAATTGGATTTTTAAACTACCTAGTTTTGAGTCTTCTAACTTAGAGCATCTGCAACACTGTTTCCCTTTCTTGGGGTATAAACCAGCTCAAAATCAAAGTATTGCATGTAATCAAAACATATTCACTACTAAATATTCAAATCATAATGAGATAAGATTTTCTTCAGGATTTTATGATCAGTATACATTATAAATCATTCTCCCAATAAGTAATTCCACCAACACTTTGAAGCACAAACCACCATGTTCAATTCAAGATCATGCGTATGGTAATTTCCCACATGAGCACTCAACTATCATGACTCATACTCTACAACTTGATCATCCTACAAAAACACTTTCCCTAAGACCAAAAACATGTAAATCACAAAACATGGTATACTCTTTACCTGAATCAGGTAAAATAAGGATCAATACGATTGTTAACTGATTCTTTAACTCTTGAAAATCACCCTCACATGCTCAAGACCATTCAAACGTGACACCTTTATTAGTAAAACTCAAGATTGGTGCTAAAAATGGGAAAATACTTTGATAAAACTTTGGTAATAACCTTCCAAAACCATAAAACCTGAGACATTAGAAAAATTCTTGGGATACTCCCAAGATACAAGGACTTGAACTTTCTTCGGGTCCATTAACACACCTTCTTAAGAGATTATGTAATCCAAGAAATGCACCCTATTAATCCATAAATAACACTTGGATAGATTGGGGTTTAGATTATTCTCTCTTAGTGTACTCATGACTATGTCAAGATTTTTGGCATGATCATCATGAGTTTTAGAGTACACCAAGATGTCATCGACAAAGACAAATAAAAAAATATCTAGGTATGGGTGAAATATTAGGTTCATTAGGGATATAAACACTACCAGTGCATTGGTAAACCCAAAAAACATCACAAAAAACTCATATAACCCGTACCATATATTAAAAGTATTCCGCGATACATTAAAAGGTATCACCCTTAGTTGGTGATACCCTGAACTCAGATCAATCTTAGAGAACACTGAATCACCTCTCAGCTGTTCAAAAGGTCATTGATTCAAGGTAGAGTGTATCATTTATTAACCTTTATCTAATTCAGATTCCTATAATTGACACACAACCGCAATGAACCATCATCCTTATTGGAAAAAAACACTAGAGATCCCTAAGGTGACGTACTTGGATGAATAAAACCCTTGTTCTCCAGTTCCTCCAACTAGGTTTTAATTTCCTGAAGTTCTGTCGATGCCATTATGTATGGAGGAATAGAAACTAATTCTACAACTAGTAGAAACTCTATCATGAAATCAACATCCCTCTAGGGTGAAAACCCTGATAAGTAATTAGGAAACACATCCTAAAATTAATCTACTCTAGGAGGAAAGAAAAGATACTCTACTTTACCATCATTAAGCACAAGGAAACACACATAGGCTTTGAGTTCACCCAACTGCTAACAAACTAGCCTGCAAGGCCTGCTAAAATATCCCATTCCCCATGATAAAAATTTGTGTTTCCCTTAAGAGATGTGAATATTACCCTATGATGGTTACATTCGACTTAGTCCTTGTACAACACTAGCCAATCCATTCCCAAAATCAGATCAAAACCTAATATCTTAAGAGTAAACAAGTCCCACAAAAAAATGGTACCCACCAACCTCGAGATCACACCCCTTACATTTCCTAAAATCTTCCACTCACACCCCTAATGGTGCATCAATCAACATGACCCCAAACATACTATATACTACTAGAACCAACACAACCACAAAATAAGTAGATATAAAAGAGTGCGTAGAACCTATATCAAATAAAGAACTAGCTAATATAGAATCCATAAGAATCGTACCTCAAACAGTTGATGGTCCAACCACTCCACCTTTAGGTGCAGACTGAACTGCACAAATCTGACCTTCCCCTCTACCCTGGGCCCTGATCTGAATTCCTACTACTATACTAACCTATTGGTATATACACTCTTATCTTAGAGTACTACGCCTTCCACCTCTACTGGTACAAAATATAGAGCTCCAAATGCCTGCCTGATATGGGGTAACTGACCCCTGTCTATACTTGACATTGGTCTCAATCCTCTATCCATGCCTAACTGTTGAAGGATTCTACAAAACTTATTCACATTACCCATTCTTATACATGCTTGACAATCGACTAGTGGTCGATGTTAATGAACCTGCATGTGTCCCAACCCACCACAATGATAGAAAAAAACTAGGTCTCCACCCTAAGATGTTGACCATATATTCTTACTACTCTAAACACTACCACCCTAGAGAATATTTCCAAAATTATGCTTCCTTCCATTGGAATCCATACCACTGGTTCATTTAACTAGAACAACATTACCACCACCTAAAGCCTCACTTAAGTTCCCTTCATAAATAAGGGCCTAATCCACCAAATATGTGAACCTATTTAAAGGAACCTGTGACTTAATATCATGTATAATTTTGTCCTAAAAATGTCTTGTCATATCGGCCTCATCCCCTTACAACACCAGAATAAATCATTCCAAGTCTATGAAATAGCCCGTATAATCCATCACTAACATAGTCCCCTGGGTCAAACTCATAAGCTACATAGCCTTCTCCTACCTCAAGGTTTCTAGATAGAAATTCTCTAGAAAGATTTATTGGAAGTATTTCTATAACATACCATCCACCTACTGGGTTTGAACCAAAATTTCCCACCAAGGCTTTACTAGTCCCCGCAACATATAGGCTGCCAAATTTACTCTCTTCTCGGGAGGAGTCTCCAAGTGATCCAAAATCATCTGGATGGACTCTATCCAGAACTCTTTATCCTTAGGTATACCTTCTCTAGAAAAAATAGGAGGGTGATACAACTAAAACTCTATGGTAAAATAAGAAAATACTTGACATGACCCTCCCTGAGTCCCATTCGATCATTTGAATAAAATGATTAAAGTTTTCATGGAACTGCTCCTCTCCTAGATTATCTTGGACCAACGGGTTTTATTGCTCCGCTACTGGTGGATAATTCTTAGTGATATCCTCTTGTCACCCAACCATCACACGCCATCATAGTGAAATTCCTATGAAATTACAAACCTAAGTCTTATAACACATAACATAAATCTTCCACATTTTACACAAAAGAAGGCTCTCCTCTAGCCATAAATATCCCACTTCGCAAACACTATCCCAATGAACACTATCACACTGAGAACACTAACCTCAACCATCCCTACCATGGGTCATGGTCAAAAGGGATAGATTAACTTACTCAACCACAAGCCCTTTTTATTAGACATCCCTTTTTAACTGTTTCTACTTTCGAAACATAAATCTTTCCCTCTTAGGAACATTTACCATTTCAACACTTGTTACAACCAATATTTTAACTCATTTATAACCATTTATTAAGCACAATTATTTAACCATTCTGTAAAATTATTTCCATTTAACCATTGGAATCATCTTTATTACACTTCACTTTCATCAAATTTTCAAGGAAAATGAAATTCACTCTACCCTCCATGCCTTACACACCCTTCTCATGTGTGACTATCATGATCCCTAGGTTACTATAATTTTTCATTAATGTGAAACCTCATTCCATTTAATCCATGAGAAAAATATCATAAAACTATCAAATGATACAAAAATCACATCACCCAATGGTGAAATATCATTCAACTATAATAAAACACATTAAGAACAACAATTCCCACCTTGGGTACTTGGGTTTTCCCTCATACATGGGTTATATACTACCACACATGAGCTCCTTTAAAAGGTCTGAAACTTATTAATCTCATGTCTACCATTCCCAAATAGTAAGGTATAGAAAATAACACATCTAATACCACTTTGTAACATCCCCAATTCAAGATCTACTAAATCGGTTCCCCGAGACGAGTCACCACATGATCTCAAGCATTCCTCCCTATATGTTAGAGGCTGTATACTAGCAGTGAGGGTATAATAGAACACACAAGGAGACTATACCCTCTTTATCAGAGTAAGACACAAAAAATAACATATAAAATAAAGGAAACAAAAAATATTAAACTAGAAACATGAATTACCAACCATTTCCCAAAACTGGGTACAATCCAGAACCAAATAATAAATATGTCATGTCATGATAACAGTATGAAAAGTAAAGAAAACCCAAAACAAATACCAATGGAAGAATCAAAAAAATAGGTCTTGAATCTAATTATAGATCTCTCATCCATGAAAAACCCATTCCAAAATCATCCCTCTATAATAGAGCCTTTTCCCAAGTCCTGACCCGCAACCATGAAATCTTCCTGGGTACCCAATGGTGGCCCGAGCAGGGTGTGATTAAAAATTAGTAGGCCACCCCCAATAATGCCTACAAAAATATCAAGTATAAAGAGGTTGCATATGAAAGTACTAAATTAAAATAAAAATAAACAAAATAATAACTAGGTTCCATTAGTCAATAATATTAACTTATCCATTTTCATTATTATTTCCATGGGTTAAGAATTTACATCATTTAAACTATGGCCTAAGGTGGTAAATTAATAAGAATAAGAGAATAAGTAAAGTTCCCTATCTCACTAGGGATAAAAATTTCACAAAAAATTATATCACACTTAACTTGGATCCTCAGTTCAGGAAGTCTAGTCAAATGCAACCATTAGGGCATAGAGCCTTAGCCCCTTCCCTAACCCATGCATCATAGGGTTGGAGTTTAGATCCTCAGTCTAACCAAACCCATGGGCATAGATCCTCAAGTCCAGTACCCCACAACTATAAATCTATGTAAACATGATTCTTTATCCATTTACCACATATACCATATCACAAACCATACACATTTAATACACATAACATTCACAATTCATATTCATTCACATATAAATCAATATCAAGCCTTAACCATTAACACATTTATCATTTCCATTGTATAGAACATTTAACCCATTTACCTTTTTCATACCTTAACCCATTAAGTATATTAAAAAATTCCCATTCTTTAACCCATTTAATGCATTCCTCAATTCACATGCACTATCCCAATCACACATTTCTTTTACAAAATCATAAGTCATTCGACACATTCACTTTATTCCAATTAACCATTTTTTAAAATATTCCAAAAAATTCCTTATTACATTGCCAAAGACTAGACACAACTACTATTAATGACTCTTTATTATTCAAACTTACATGTCATTATATTTATCATGGGCTCTATTTCAACACAAATCAACTCTATGCTTAACATTACAATTTTCCATGTTCGGGAATGTTGGTACACCCCATGGGTGTCCCTAAACTGGTCTAATCAATATCAATATATCCCACAAGGATCATGAGGTTTTTCGTTTATCATTTATCCAACAATTTTACCAAATATCACTAAAGGAATCAATTTCACAACATGATGGAAGCAATAAAATAACCAAATATACACAAATCAACTTCAAGACTATGGGATATAACTTTTAGACCACCCACCTCGATTCCAAAGATGAATGCTTGCTTAACCATGTACATTGAATCAGATTAAAAAACCCTTTGAAGTCCCAACCTAATATCTTCTCAAAAAGAGGGTTTTAGGGATTCATAAGAAGAATAAAAAATATCAAGCCTTAATCCGGAAAAGAGAGAAAATAGAATCCTTAGACTTACCTAGATATTAGATGTGCACCCAATAACACTACAAATGGCCTTGAAATGAAGGTGATTGATTCTTGGGAAGACTTGGGTTTTTTGGTTCATCACTAGGGTCACTGGAGGAATAATGGAGAAGAAAATCGAGTGAGAGCTCATACATCTTGAAGGGGTAAAAAGGGTAAAATCCCACTTTTAATGAGGCACATGACTTAGCCGCGTGGTTTTCCAAAACGTGCCCCAACCATGCACCAACCTCATTCCAAGAGGGTCTAGGTCACATGGTTACTTGGGAAACCCGTATGGTTTAATAAACCATGAACTAACCTTATGGAATGGCTCTGTCCAAGCTCACATAGTTTGGCCTCCCGCTTGCATGTTTTACTTAACCGTGCACCCCTTCCTTCTGGATAGCATGGTTTGGGTGCACGATTACTCCTAACTAGGCACCATCCATGAAATATTCACTGGATGACCATTTACCCATTATTTCATGTCTTGAACCCCAGAGACACCCCTGGGTCTCCTCACACACCCGATAAACACTTTATTAACCACTCTTAGGGTATTTAAACTAGGATTTAAACAAGAGAATACCTTATGATAAGTTTGGGATCTTACATGATATGTAATGAGTTTTTATATTTATTATACACAAATTATAATGTAAAAATATCAAATAGAACCTAGATAATTTATCAAGGTAGAAATTAGAACTATCCAATAGTACTTAAGAAATTGAAAAGGATAAATTCCTCATACTTAGAGAAGTGATAACACTAGTTATCCAAAGGATAAAAAACTATTCTTCCTTCAGATTAATTGTTCTAGAATCATAGAAGGTATAAGGTAATAAATATAAGATTATTTACTCTAGTGTTTTCCATATTTATATAGACCATATATGTTTTGTCTTTTGATTCATATTAATAAGTGATTTAGCAATGATTTATTTACAATATTTTAGAATTATACCATGATATTAAAGCATTATCATTAAAAATATATATCATGATAAACTTAATACTACGGTATTGGCCAATATGTTAAGTGTATGATAGAGGAAAAAAGTAAATACTTGGTGATCACTTCTTAAGGAATTTTCTTAGAGTAAAGTCACAGTAAATAAAATAGTTATAGGTTAATGTGGTAAGCCCAATAGCTATAGCCATACCTCACTATAAGCATGTTTATCATGTGATAGATAAGAAAGATATTATTTATAAGTTGGATTTATTATATATAATTACCCTAGATAAACATTCCTTTATTTTACATCCTTTACATGATTTAAAACATAAAATTTCATAAATAATAATATCCTAAGTAATGATAGGTTTAGTTTCTTTAGAGACTAGCTACATAATAAGATTATTTCACAAATATTATAATAATTTCTCCTTAAAGGAACCATACTAGACTATATTATAGACATATTATTAGTAATAATCATACAAATAACCTAGGGAATTAAATAATAAGAAAGGGGTGAACTCAAACACTCAATAAGTGGTGAATAAACATTTCATCAAGGATGAGTACATAAGAATAATTAAAAACATGGACATAAGAGAAATATCATAACATTATGTGTGATAACTATAAAACATAAGTGGGATTTAAAGTACATTGTATAAGAACTTAAATCCATAAAAATCAACATTGAAACCCAATAGTTATAACATGTCTTAGAATCATTTGACATAAAACTTAAATAATGAGAGTATAAGATCACAATGAATAACATCCCTTAACTATGGAATAAACATTATCATAGGGAAACATTACTTTCATGATCCTCAAAATCAATTTCTATGCTTATGAGAAACTAAAATTGACCCACTAATACCTATCTCATGAGATATAAACTCTTAAACAATTCATTGAAGGGTGATATAGGACCCCACCCATCATTTTTCCATACTTACGCGTGCCACTTGAAAACAATCCAATTTTCACATCATAAAGAACCCATGAAAATAAAATAGGTTTCATAAAAAATCCAAATGGAAACCATTCACTTTACATAAAGAACACATGGAAATAAAATGATTTTCTTAAAACATCTAAATAACATCATGAATTAAATAATTTGATATTGAAAACTTGATCACCCAAAATGAAAACACAATTAAATAAAAATATAGAGTGAAACCTAAAACATAACCCCACTAGAGAATAATCCTTTTCAAATTGAAGAGAAATCACAAAAAAGGATATTTCTTAAAAATAATTTCTTAATATCATCTTAAAAAGACATGATTTTCAAGTCACTTTTGCAATGATCCCAACTCCAGTAACCCAGATCCAGTGTATAATTTATTATATTGTCATAATATATAAGAGATCACATCACCGAGGACCAGTAAATTTAGTAGTATTGAATAAATAGATACATACATGATTCCCATTCTAATTTGAAAATAAAATATAAAACGTAGTAAAAGTAAATGTTTTTCATCCTTGAAACTCATTCAAAGATTCCTTATTAATATCCTAGGGAAAGGAAAACAAAACAAAGGTGATCTCAAGTGACCGGTAAGGGTTATGTATAATGGAAACTATCATGATTTAATAAGGTATTAACAATTTGATAGGGCAAATAACTAAAAAAACATGCCATTTAATCAATCAATTGAGTATGAAATATATCCATGTATAATATCAATTTAGTCATCTCATAGATTTTAATAACTAAATTCACAATGATGGGAATATATAATTCCATGCATCTTGATATATTTCTTGTGCCAAGATACTTTCAAATATGGGTAAGTATACACCCAAAACCATTTAATAAGGTTAGCCAATTGGTTTGTCTCATGATACCTATAGATGCATCAAAGGGATATCTATAACTGAGACCCACCCATTACTACATGTCCAATTAATTCCTAATAAATTAAATAATCAATTTAATTCATAAAAATATACCTTATCAACAAATATCCATATTGAGTAATGAATACTGAATATCAAGATTTGCATAGTCAACCAATTAACTTTTATAGTAAAACATCATATGTAGAAATGATATAAATTTTAGAAAATAAGAATATCCCTAATACAAAGGATATGGGCATGGAAAATAAATGTATTGTATAGAAAAATATGATCATAATAAAGTTAATATTTCAAGATAAAATTGATGACCATAAAATTAATAAGAGATAAAATATGACCATAAATTCATAAAAAATATTGTTTTTGTAATAAAATCAAGTCTTTTTGTGAAAATAAGAAAATTAAAGAAAAAACATTTAATTTTTTTTCATTAAATAATTTTCTTTGTAAAACCATTTGAAACTTATTAAAGAAGCTAAATAGCATAAACTGGTTATGGTAGTGAGAAAACTAGTCAATTATGTATACATTAAAAAGAAACAACTCATTTTAATTTTTTTAAATGAAAGTTTAAAATGACCCTATTTGAAATATTCCATTAAAAACTTGTAAATAAAGTTAAAGATGACATATTATATCCTCAATAAATTATTAAATTAAATAAAAATTGTTTTTTTCATTGAAAAATATATATATGGAAGAAAAATATTCCCTATCAAGAATAGAAATAAGATATGATTTTCTTGTAAACATTTATTTTCTTAATTCAAGTGCCAAATAGAGGAAAATTTGAAGGAAAACGTGGAAATTACTTAAATATCTATAGAGTAATAATATATATGGGGTTTTAAAGGATAGATTATAGTATTCCTTCAATTAAAATATAATCAATCCGAAAAATGATATTATCAAAATAAATTCATACCTTTGGTAACTTTTGAGTTGTAACCCCTTGAAAGAGTAAAATTGAATTTAAACTTTAAATACCATGAATGAATATAGATTCATGTTAAATATAAAAAAGGGGAAGCATATACACCACATAAAAGAAAATAAATTCATAATAAAAAATATGTCTCAATTAAGTAGAAATTGAGATGAAAACTTCTTACCTCTTGATTAAACTTAGTTAAACGTTCTTTAACCCCTGTATAATGGTTTTAAATTTTTTATTAATTCATAATAGAACTATATTCATATTTATCTTAATTGATATATATTTTAATTTCATATCCATTACCAATTCTTGGTAAAATCAATCATTGAGTCTTAACTCATTCTAATCCAGTTTTTTGTATTTTCTAAAATCCACTTTAGGATTTAGCGGGAACCTCACATTAAAAATAAAAATAAATAAACATAGGATCAAAATTAAAAAATCAATACAGACATCAACCAAATCCCAAAATTAAAAATTTGAAATTGTACCTCAATCCCAGCACCACCAACCACCTCAGGCCATGAGAGAGCCGTAAGCCACCTCCTACATCAAGGTATGACATATCGATTCCACATCTCTAACCACACCATCATCCCCATAAAATTTTTTCCATCATCATCATCACGTCGCCATCGTAAAAAATGATAATAGACGCAACCAGTACCACCATCAATGAACCTTAAATTACATGTGTCAGCCAAAATCATGTCATCTTCCATCATCCTTATGAGTACACCACCATCGTTGCCACCGCCTAATCATCACTGATGGCGATAACTAGAAACAAATAAGACTCCTTCAACCTCTCCATCATCAATTCACCACCTTTGAAATCAATATCCAATACCATCATCCTAGAAAACACCTTTTTAATGATGAACAAGAAGAATATACAAACATAAAACCTAAACCTTAATATACCAATGGGACAGAGCCAATGAAGGTTGAGCCACATTGGACCCCATCGACCTCTCGAATATCACATCCCAAAAATTCCTAAAAACCACCACACCATCAACTAGGAGAGGAGTAATGGAATCTAAATCCATAGAATATTTTGAATTGTCTTGGTCCTCAACAATGAGCCACAACCTTCACCAGGACTGCCTAGCCATACTGACAAGCCTCCAAGAACCTTGAAACTATATTCATGACACCACTGGACTCAAATCATCCAAAAATATCAAATAAACCTCAAAACCTACAAACTATATCCAATAACAAGAATTATAATCTGACAAATATGGAAAACCATGTCTATGATCCCATGAGTCCTCACACAAAAAAAAATGAGGATGCCAATGTTCCAATGATGTGCATCATTTAACGAGGACCACCAAAAATTGAATTAAATACATAATTGGACGCACCTCTTGGAACATAATCTACCAATCAAACAACACATCCCAAAAGCCTCTTTAAAACCACTGTAGTAGACCAACTGGGAGAGTAATGAAGGAACATGAAGTCAGAGCAGCGTTTGAAGTGGACTAGGGCCTCAATAGAGAAACTCATCCTCACCTAGGCCACCAACCCTAACATTTGACGCCACCTACAAGAAAATAGAACAGCTAAAACAACACTAAAGAAACAAAAACCACCATGAAATAGAGCACTGAGAAAGGATGAGACCAGACTCAAGCCATGCTCTTGGGAAACTAACACAACTTGACCTGCACATCCCAAATCTCCCTGAGAAAATCGGTACACTAGACTGGAATGGGATAGTAAACTAATCCAATAGGATGAAAGAGAAGGGTAAGAGCTGAAAAGGGCTTTACTAAGGAGAAATGGATACAAAAGGTACCGAACTGCACCGATAGAGTGGGGGGAAAATGAAATACATCGACTCATGAGGCGGTAGTCCGCATGTACGCATGAGTGATGTTTCCATATTTCATTATTTGGATGAGTATATGAAAAATGGGTAATAAAATAAACATAATAACATTAAATTAATATAATTATTCCATTATTTTTATATTATTATTGTAAAATAAGATTTATAGGAGGAATAAGAAGAAATGAACTTGAAAAGAGTCGGTTAAGATGCTTACCTATTCTTTGCAGAACCTCCTTTAGATCTTCACTTAAGAACCCTAGGGATGATATTTTGAGAAGACCAAAACCTAATAAAGGATATGTGATGACCTTTTATAGAGAAGTAAAGGACACACTTATAATTACTTAAAATATTTAAATATAAAAAATTATTTTTCATGTGAAAGTGGAACCAAGTGGAAAAATTACAAAGATGAGATAGTCTAAGATTTAAATCCCTTTAAAAAATAAAATTTTGATAGGTTTATGTGTAATTTTAAACCTTATCTTTTCATTTAACCCTTTTGTTAACTAATTTTAACCTTAACTACTGTAACAACATTTTCATCATTAAAGGGTTATAAATTTACTTTTAAGGTAATAATTGGCCCAAAAAAAGTCAAGGGATGTGATTTTAGACCACATCCCATTATTTAATATAAATACCATTAGAGTCATTTAAAGAACTATTCATATATTTTTACTTTAAATAAATCAAGACAGGAATAGAATTAGAATATAAAATATTTAACCATAAATTATATATCATTATTAACCATAAATTTTATATTAAACCATAATTTACCTAAAAAATATTACTTTTTATGTTTTTAAAATAATTTAATTTTCTTTCTCTACTACTTTCCCAATCATTATGTTAGTTTTGTGTAAGAATTTAAGGTAATTATACCATAACTAAAAATTAAAAATAAATCACCATCATAAAAATAAATATGTTATGTTCAAAATAAACTTTTATATTTATTCATAAAATCTTATTATACCTATGTTAATGTATAAGATAAAATTAAATCAAAATATTGATGATTTAGAATTTTCCTTTACATAAAATAATATAAAGGTTTTTATCAAAGAAAAATGGAACCAAGATGCCATATTTTTGAATATATTAAGGTGGTGGTGTAATTACACTAATCCAATAAAATAGATGAAAGTTTATGGAAAATTTATAAGCCATATTCTATAGTTTTAACCTTCTTTATCCCATTTTACCTTTTTCTGAGGTGATAAATTTTAGCATTGTCACTATTCATAATTCCTAAAAATAAAAGATCCATATTTTCCAAAATTAAATGTAATTATTCTAAATAAAGAATCCATTTCATTAAATTTGATTTATATAAGTGGAATTAATTAATTTAAAAATAAACTTTCAAAATGTGATGACAAATAGTTTTTTTAGGAAAATGAAATTTTCCAGCATAAAATGATCTTACACCAACTCTATGAATAATAATAATAATTATATGAATTTAAATTCACACATATAGAATCTATAAATTTCATTTAAATAATTCATCATTATTGTCACACCCTAACCTAACACTAATTTTCTATTTTATTTATTTTTTATTTTTACTTATTTTTCTCTCTTTTTGGGTGGTTTTTTCTTGAAAATGGGAGTTTTTGGGCATAGAATGAATGTATCACAGTTAACACGCATAGTTTTCAAAGTCGTGAAGAAATTTTGTAACAACATCTATATTTATTATATAGGAAAACAAAATAATTGATTCATGTTTTTACAAACTGTGTGGCCAACCCGTGTACCGTGCTTTAAGAGCCTAGTAGAGGGAATACAGTTGGCATACAGTTTGCCAAATTGTGAAACCAAACCATGTATAGTGCCCAGGTTCATTAAAAATGTGATTATAACATTTTTTAATTCATGATTTAAACCCCAAATCACCCCTAACCCTTCTCATTTGGCCCGTGTGACCTTAGGGGGATTCTCCATCACCTTCCCCTTGACTTCTCTATTTACCATTGTGAATATTCATTATTTCCTCATGTTTTTTGAGTTGAATCTTCAAGGTAATATTCTCTTATATTATTTCTATTATCATTATTCATATTGTATTTTTATTTATTATTTTTCTATGGATCTAGTGGAATAGGGTTCATGTTTTGTTGCTTATAAATTAGATTTTTTGGTTTTCTAGGGTTATTATCAGTTCGTCTTGCTTCTTTGGGCCTCCTTGAAGTGGATTTGAGTTTTTATAATTGAAGGTGACAAATTTTGAGGTAGGTTACCATATTTCCAATACTTTAATTTGCAAACTATAATTTCTGGGTAATTTTAAAGTTTTTTTTCATTAATATATAAAGGGTATATTCTATAAAAAATGGTTGTGATTCTTGGAAATGGTTCCTCACTCATTTTACCTATTTTAACTATGCATATAAAATATGTTTCTTTTATTTAATCATGTTTTCAACTGTATTTTGAAATTAAAATAATTATAAATGTTTAATTTTTTTCAAATTATTTTCACCATGTAAAGTGGAAATTCCCAAATGTGTTTTGGTCTTTCGACTTGTTTTTATAAAGGCATAGTGGAATGGTTTGGTTTTCTATGAGTCCTTGAGTGTATTTAAAATCCATTGGTTCATTGAATGTGATTTAAACACACAAATATATATATATATATATAGGTTACCTCTTGTGTATATTCACTCATGGTGAGGGGAATATGTGCATTAGGATAATGGGTGATTATATATGAATCAATGTGTATATATTATAAGTGTGAATAGTAGGTTTTGAACTTGAAAGATTTGGGAAAAGTGGTTTTCCAAAAGAAAGTGTTTCCTTTTTAAAATGATGAGGCCCACTTAGAACTTTGATGATCATCCTTGGGAAAGAAAACCCCACTTAAGGAAATCCCTTTTGCTATGAATTAGGATGGGATTTGAATGGTGGGAAATATATGAAATGTGTGAAATTAATGAAAATATAATATAATATTATTAAGGGGTCTTGTGAATTGTTTATGTATCATGTAAAGGGGGAAAGTTTTGTAATTAAAATGGAGTTTGAAGGTGAGATGGTGAATGGTATATTTTAGTGCAAAGTGAATGATGTGTATGTATATGATAGTTTGAAAAAAAAACCTCTATTTTTTTTTCCACGAGAATCCTTGGATAGTTAGGAGGGAGATCTAAGTTTATATGATACACTATTTTGGTATTACGCTCGGACTAGTGGCCCTAAGATAGACTTTTTATACTCATGGGATATTCCCCTCAGTTGAACTAGTGAGGGTGATTCTGAGTGTTTTCGTAGTGTGATAATTGGTATCTGGTGCTAGAGTTGATTGATTATGAGTATGTTATAGCTCCATCCTAGACTATATCGATTAGTACCTAAGTTACCATGACACCTATTTTACATGTTTGATACTTTCCTCTATTCTTGTATCACTTTTATAAAAATGATTTCACTATTATTCCATTTTTTTGGAATTATTTTTTTAGAACACATCACCTCTTACAAGTGGTTTATTGAGAAATCCTTATTTTTTGTAATCTTTTTTGAAAATAAAAAGAGAAATGGTTTTTTGAAGCTTAGTCTACTACTTATTTTGAAAGAATGAAAACCCTATTTTTATATGATATAATTTCAAACTAGAATTGAATAGATTTCTCTTTAAAGGTAAGTCATATGGAATGTTTATATTTTGTAATCCTTACTGAGTATCTCAGTGTTCATTCCTAAATTATTATTTCTTAGTTTCAAATTTAGTTATATTTGGATCTATCATGGAGTGAGCGTGATTCCACAGTTAGTGGTGACCCGCGAGGTTACATGAAGGCATGTATGGTTGTCTTTTTCTTTTCCACTCCTAGTATTCAATTTATTTATTCTATTTTTAGTTGTTTTATCAATTTTTTCATAGTATAAATCATTTCTAATTATTTTATAATTAATGGCTGACACTAGTTTCAAGCTCAGGAGGACCGAGGATGCCTCTCGATCCTTATTGTGGGCCAAATCGGGTGCCCAGTTCAGGTTCAACTCGGGTTGGTTCATGAAAAAATGTTATTAGGGTAGTATGAACCTTTATATTTAGGATTTTTTGATTGTTTGAATCTATTATTACCATAATTAAGATGGTTAGTTATGGTTAGGTGCTTGATAACCACCTATTCAGAAGGATTCTTGAATTTATAGGGTTGTTTGGGATGTTTGTGTCTCGAATCTATGCTTTTTTATCCTATATTTTCAAGGTTTTATTTCCTTATTTGAGTGTTTATGATTCATGTTAAGAGTTTTCTGGTTATTTTGAGAAGATCTAAATCCTTTAGTTGATTTTAGAGGGATTTAGTGTTGGATTTAGTACCCTAGAACTAAATTTATCAATAATTTATTACATGTTTAATAATGTTTCTTATCACACCATGATTGTTCCTTTTCATGAATCTTGTATATGATAATCTCCTAGTTCTATATGTCTCACTAAAAATTCATAGCACTTCCCTGATATTATGAGAACTTAGAGGTGACACGACAACATTCTTGAATATATGTTCTATATCCAGATGGTATTGTCTGATATGACATATACAATACAAGATATCTAGGGTAGGAGGCTCATAAGACATTGAGACACCCTCTCATGGTGTTAACCTTTGTTAATCTTCAAGATATGAGGTTATGAGAATAGTCCCACTAATAGGAAATCTACATTTTCATGTGTCATTAAATGTTCCTATATGCAAACATGTGTATTGATCAGTAGTTTTTTATATAATCATTAATGGATATAATGTCTCATGAATTTTTATGTATTGAAGAAAACAATTATGAAATATAATGGTGGTGAGTTAGGATACATTGGGTATGTCACGAGTGATATTTTATTAATGGATAATGCGAGAAAGGATTTATCTTTTTTGTCCCTTAGAAAAAGTTAATATCTCAGGAAATTTTATGGGAATGAAACTTCTTACAAAAAACCATTCCCATGGTGTTTGGTGGGTGTGTTAATTTTCATATATTCAAATAAATATAAATTGATATTATAGGCTGATGGAACTAACATACAACCTGCTTGATTAAAGATATCACAGTAAAGAGATTGTATCACACGGTAAGAATTCGTAGGAGGTTGGGTGTTACTATGACATTAAATTATTTATTTATAGGATACTTGGTGTGTTTCTTTATGAAAATCGTGTATATTATGTGTTCATGCCTAATTCCACTGAGAAATCGGCCTAGATGGTTACACACTTAGTGTATCTGTAATCTCAATTAAATTCAAGTAATGAATTTAACAAGTTAGAATAAACGAGGTTTATTAGGTTTAGTTGATCTCTATAATTTAATCATAGGTTATTCAAAATAATAAATGAGTTAAATAATAGAAATAAATATTTATTTTAATTTTTTTAAAATATAATATTTATTATATTTATCATATAATAAAGCAATGAAATTTATCTATTAAATAGTCTTTATTTGAGGATCGATAAATGTTGACGAGGGAAAGAAAACCAATATTAATTATATAATTAGAAATGGTATAAATGATATTTATTTATATTCTTAATTCAATATAAATTTTAATCAATTAATAATAATAATAATATTAATATTAATGGACATTGGGTCGACTAAGAAGTTTAAAGGTGTTTAGGGGATTGAGTGTGATTTTCCAACCCTAAACCTTCCATAATAAATATCTAATTATGACTCTCTACTGACTCACTTTTGGTGTGAACAACAAATAAAGAGATACCTGCTCATGACCTAGACTGAATTATCTATTTCTCCTCTCTCAAGACAATGAGAGAACATCAATAGTTCTTTCTTCCCTGAGAATAATTTTTCTGCAATCAACTACGTACAACACAAGTGATCTAGATCGGCTGTGCTAGAACTTGGAAATTTTATAAAGATATTAAGATATTTTGGTGTATTCATGGATCACTAATAGAGAGATTATACACCTAGGTCCTATATAAAAATGATGATATGATGAGATCTGGTTAACAGAATCATCAGTGAAAGCAGAATTACAAGTTGAGGTAATTTTATATCTACTCATAAATTAATTATATGTTACATGTGAAGAACCTCCTATTCTGGTTTATGAACATTAATGTAGTCAAGTAATCTATGGTTTTCATTGGACATGATGTTTTTATCATGAACGACAATAATTACATGTAAATTAATACTAAGAGACAAGTTGTTCATACCATCAAAGGATGCTTCTGCTTCACCTGGAACCTACATTTAAAGGGTTGATGGTTAGTATGAATGGTCTATCAAATTTTATGCAGTCTATAATCCAACCTCTATTGAACTATAGTGATATTCACATGGTTTGTTCATGGTCTTCCAAACCGTGTGGCCAAACTATGCACATCATTTGTTCCTCTCAAAATTTTGGAATCTTGATTATTTGGGTGTTGGGTTGATTTCGTTCATTCTTAGTATTTCTATAAGTTCATTTGGGATGTTTAAATTCAGTTTAAAATAGTTTTTAGTTTATTACATATGGATTTCTCCAAAAATAAAACTTTGGGTTGTTTAAAAAAATGGAAATTGTTTAGGATTTTTAAAATTTATGTGAAATGTGGGATGGAAAGTGATTTAGGGATTTATAAATGTTTTATTTAAGGATAAAGGGTGGTTTAAAAGTTTGTTAGAATTGTTTAGTAAGATATTTTAGAGGATTCACCCTTTGTTTGACCCTTGTTAATCCTTATGAATTTTAAAATATGTGTATATGTGTGTAGTAAGTGCATGCTTGTTTTCATGCATGGATGTGTATAAGTGGAAAACCCTATTTTTAAATGTTATATTTTAAAAATATAATTAAATAGATCCCTATTTATATATAATGAATAGGGTGTGATTTCTCTTTTAGTATCCCTATTGATAATATCAGTGATCACACCGAAACTTTAATTTTTCAGTTTTAGGTTTAGTTGGCTTTGGATCAATTATGGAGAAAGCATGATTCTAGGGTCTATGGTGAACCCTGAGGTCACATGGAGGTATGTTTAGTAATATGATTATTTATTTATTTTTGATTTATGTTTATTTATATCTCTTCACGGGTGGATTTTTCTTAAAAATGAGAGTTTTTAGGCATGCAATATAATGACCCTAGTCTTTTACACATTTCATTACATGATTTTAAGCATAATTAAACTTCTAATTACAATCCAAGTATCGTAAAGTCTAGTGTCTTGGAAGGCTAGGTACATAAAACTGAAAACATGGGACTAAATAAAAAATTTCTTTATTTATCATCCATTATAAGATCCTAACTTCCTTTGAAGCCTAAAATATACATAGGATAACTTGAGGATACCATAAACAAATGGATGAGTTAAAAATCCCATTAAGGGAATAAACATTAAAATAAATCTTAGCACGTGGGTTAGAAGGCATAACATAATGATATAAAAAGGCATGGAACATGACTAAACATAAGGAATCATAATAAGGGACCATATAATCATGGATTCATAGTAATTTATAATCAATATAAAAAATGTATTTATCATGATTCATGTATCATTGCACATATAGAAGCATGATTCAAGGATCGTTTCACATAGAGGATCATGAGTCAAGGCTAAGCACTAAGATTGTTGCACATGGAGAACAAGTCAAGGATAACCACCAAGACCGTTGCACATAATGTCTCATGAGACTAAACATTACCAAATACATTGTAGCACTATCTTTATGCACCCATCATATCATGTTCATTAATATTTTGTCCATATAAATAATCATACATAATAAAGCAAACATAAACATAAGGGTTTACCAAGCAAATAATTTAGTATCATAATTATGTCAAAAGGCATATCAAAAGGGAATATCATAATGGTGTCCATGAAAGGATAGATTTAAATCATACATAGAAATTCATAAGGTAATATAGTAATATATCATGATAAGTGATGTCAAATTTAAGTGAAAATAGTGTTGAAGAAACTTTATAAATAAAATATTTTAGTACGGTTTAACTAAAAACATTCAAGATACTTAAAAATAGAAAAGGAATAATTTTTGTATAAAAACAAAATTTAACCAAGGTAGTTTTTAATCATAAAATGTGTGATTTTATAAAAATAATGGTGTCTTAAAATATATTATGGAGTGAATTTGAAAATGGGTAAGAATTCGGGAAGTTTCCTTAAATTGTGCTTTTTTATCGAGATGAATTGAGTAGAGAAACTTTTAAAAAACATGTATATACCTAAAAAATAAGGATGAATTGATCTTGATAAATGATTTTAGATAATATAAAATTAATTTATAATATATAAATAAAAATAAAATAGAATTTAATTTGGGAAAAAATAGAGAAAGAGTGGCCCAAAGGAATAATGGAGGTTCAGGTAGAATCCCTTACCTTATGTCTGAAACAATTTTTCACTTGAGATTAATGTACAGAATAATAAAATTAGATTCATTAATTAATAATTAAATAAACATTTATACATATATTTTATTTATTATAAATTTATTAAGTTCATTTATTTCCTTTTTGATGGGGTAAGAGATTCAATTTCATCGTTTGGGAGTGTTGATTTCCTTGGTTTTCATGATCGATTTACTTGTATATGTGTATGAAAAATCATATATAATGAGGATAGTTTTCAAGATATGAACTTATATTTTATTAATAAACTTATAGAATATTAAAATACCATTTTTTCCATAAGTGAGGGTGGTCAATTAGATAAATCAATAATGATAACCTTTTAGATTAATTTATCATTTTTTGATCACAACGAACTCATTTTGTTTTATAAATTAATATAATGTGTAAAAAAGATTTTAGAAAATTACATAAGATATAATAAATATATTATAATATGGTTCAACCATAATTTTTTTTTCATGACCAGCCTTGAAGGTGTAATTTAAAGATGAAATCATGCCATCTATAAAGGTGGTAAATTGACACCTCATGGAGGATGTTTCCATTATTAAAGTAAAAGAGAGAGAAGAAGAGATTTGATGAAGAATTATTACATAAACATGATAAAATTATAGTATATGTAAGATACTAGAGTTTTTATGTCACTTGGACAAGGGGAAGTTAGGAGAATATAAGAAAACAAAGTAACTTGAAAAGGGAATAGGATTTTACCTCTTGGTTCCTTCTTCTTGAGAGCCTCCTTAGGGGATTGGTTTTGATATTTTGTTATGAAAAAAATCTCATGGACATGGGGGAGAGGTTTGGGAATATTATTTGGTAGAATATAGACAAGTATCAAGGCTTTAGAGGTGTGAGGAGAATAGACAGTGAGGGGTGGTATTTATAGTGGAGGAGGGGGGTGTTTTCTCATTATTTAATTCATTAGTTTATTATTTTGGCTCCAGACTATCAATAATTAGATAATTATAATAAAATATGATAAAATAACGAAGTATAGTTTGAGAGTTTGGGCTTATATCAGTATTAAATCATCTATGACTCCATAAATCATGTATTTAACATTTATCATAAATTATCATATTTTACTATTAACAAAAAATTCAAGTATTTCATAAAAATACCATAAATTCACCCTAACCCTTTTTTACATTTAGAATAAAAAAAATAATTCCATTTTATGAAAATAAATTTCTAAGTATGAGATATATAATATTTAATTAAAATAATAATTTACTTGGAAAATACAAAATTTAAAATTAAAACTGCTTTTCTAACACATTGAAAATTTAATTAAGGTATCATAAAATTATCTTATAATCTTAAGACATCAAAATAATAATTTATGAATAAATTTTATGAAAATAAATATTCTTTTAAATTATGAAATTAATCAAAAAATTTAATTAAATATTTATAACCTATAAAAATACCAACACTTAATTAATAATTTTTAAAATATTTATTTACTTATACTATGATATAATTATACCATATTGTCACTTAAAAGATGAATAAATTTTATTTATACTTTCATTGGTGAGGTTACTATTCAATTGGATGGTGTATTATTCATAAGGGTCATATTAATATTCCAAAGGTCAAGTTACTATTTCATCGCTATAGGTTCCTTAACTTCTAGAAACCCTTCTTATTTCATTCATTAATCATTTATAAAGCTTGTATTGTGTTATATTATGTGTTTATACCATATGAAATAATTATAATAAGGGAATTTCCATTGATAAAACTTTGGGTCATTACATTCTTTCCCCCTTATGAAATTTCACCCTCGAAATTTCGTTTTACATACTAAGGTGAAAACAGGTGTGGGTACTTTTCCTTCGTCACTTGTTCTGATTCCCATGTTACCTCTTTATACTTATGGTTCTGCCAAAGTACTTTAACCTGGTGAGTGGTAATGTTTCATGTAACTTTATCTCTAAGATCCAAGATCTTCACTGGCTGATCCTTGTAAGAATGATCATTCTCCAACTATACCACCTCTGAAGTCAGTATATGTGAAGGATTCGGTATGTACTTCCTGAAGAGGGATACATGGAATACATCGTGTACTTGAGACATAGTTGGTGTAAATGATAATTTATAGGCCATATCTCTAAATGATCAAGGATCTTGAAGGGTCCGATATAACTGGGACTTAGCTTCCCTTTCTTCCTAAATCTCATGATTCTCTTCCATGGAGATATGTGGAGGAATACCATGTCTCCAAGCTTAAATTCCAAGTCTCGTTAATGATTGTATTCATATATATTTTTCCATCTTTGGGATGCATTGATGTGTTTTTGAATGGTTCTCACCTTCTCCACCATTTCTTCAACCATTTTATGTCCTAGAATCTTAGGTTCACCGACTTCATCCCAGCATGATGACTTTATTCACATTTTCTCATAAAGGAATTCATATGGAGCCATTTGGATGATCGAGTGGAAACTATTATTGTAGGATAATTCAACTAGTGGTAGATGTTGGTACCATTATCCTTTAAAGTATATAAAATATGATCTCAATATTTCTTCCAGTGTTTGAATAGTTTTCTCAGATTGACTATCAGTTTGAGGATGATAGGCCATACTGAAGTTCAAATCAGTGCTTAGAGCATGTTGAAGACTTTTCTAGAACTTGGAGGTGAATCTATGATCTCGATCAGATATAATAAATAATAGTACTCCATGAATCCTTACCACTTCTTTGATGTATATCCATGCAAGTTTATCTAGTGATAAGTCATCTTGAATTGTGATAAAGTTTATGATGATCCATAATAACCCATATGGAATTGTTTCCTATGGATATTTTTGGAAGTCCAGTGACAAATTCTATGGTGATGTTTTCCCATTTCCATGTTGGTATGGGTAATGTTTTCATCATAATTTTATTATTTTATCTTTCATCCTTATCATTATCACATACTAGGAACTTTGATGTATATTCAACGATCTCCTTTTTCATATTGTACCACCAAAAGTTCTCCTGGAGATTGTGATACATCTTTATGCTCCCTAGTTGAATAGAGAAGGTTGATCTATGTGTTTCATTCAGAAGATATTTATTTATCTCTGGATTTAATGGTACACATATTCATGACCCAAATCTTATGACTATATACTAACTTATCTTTAACTTGGAGGATTTCATATTTTGGGTAGATTCCACCCTTTTTTAAAGTTCGTCATCATTTCTTTGAGCATCCCTTTTTCTCCACAAGGGACAGTTGATAAATCATTTGATAAAGGATTTATGATTTTACTCCCTTAGTGATTTCCATTTCTATCCTTTGTAAGTATAATAATATTGGATCATTCTCAATTCTAATCATTGATAAAGATACATGATCCTTTCTACTTAAAGAACCTGCCACCTTATTTGCCTTACCAGGATGGTAATGGATTGAGCAGTTGTAATCCTGGATGATCTATAAGAACATTCACTGCAATATATTATACTTATTCTATGTGAATATATATTTCAGACTCTTGTGATCAGTATATATCTCACACTTCTCACCATAGAGATAATGCCACCATATTTTCAATGAAAAGATCACACCAACTAACTCCAGATCATGCGTATGATAGTTTTTCTCATGAATTTCGAACTGCCTTGAGGTGTAGGCTATCACTTTATCATTTTTAATCCATACATAGCCAAATCTTTTATTTTAATCATCATTGAATACCATAAAGAGTTCTCTAATTTTCAAGAGTGAGTATTGGTGTAGTGATAAGCCTGTTTTTGAGCTTCTTAAAGCTTTTCTTCACATTTGTAAGTCCATTCAAACTTCACTCCCTTCCATGTAATCTTGGTTATTGTGTTTTAAAATCATGATAAGTTCTTCAAAAATCCTCAGTAATACCTAGGTAGACCAAGAAATCTATGGATATATATTACAAATGTTGTCTTGGGCCACTCTTTGATTACCTTTGTATTGGAAGGATAAAAAAGTATTCCCTTTCTAGTGATAAAATTCCCCAGGATTGATAATTCCTCCATCTAGAACTCATGTTTACTAAACTTTTCATATAGTTTCTCCCTTCTTAAAGTCTTCATCACTGTATTAAAATGCTCCTCATGTTTTTCCTTGCCCTTGGAGTATATTATAATATCATTGATAAAGACTACCAAAAATTTGTATAGGTAATATATAAAGTCTCTATTCATTAAATGCATGAATTTTTTTAGAGCCTTAGTGAGTCCAAATGGAATCAATATAAACTCACAGTGTCTATACCTCATTCTAAAGTTAGTCTTGGGAATATCTTTATTCATCACCTTTAATTGGTCATATCCCAAGTAAAGTTCCACCTTAGAGAAATAACTTTCCACACGTAGTTGATGAAAAAAGACATCTATACATGATATGGGATAATTTTATTTTATTTTTATTTTATCGATCTCATGATAATCATTGAAGAGGCACATTGATCTATCCTTCTTCTTAATGAAGAGGATTAGTGCACCCCATGGTGAAGCACTCAGGCATATAAAACCCTTATCCAGATTCTAGTGTAACTGATTCTTCAGTTCTTCTAGCTCAACAGTGTCCATTATATAAGGTTTCTTTGAGATAGGTATAAATCTAGGAATAATTTAAATTGATAACTCAACCTCTTAATCAGGAGGAAGGCCAAGAAATTCTTCAGGGAATACATCAGTGTAATCCCTCACGATGGATATATCTTTGAGTAGGATCATCTCCTTTTTCTCAATCATTTGAGTGAGATATGCTTTCTCATAATTCTGAAGAAGATTCATTTTCCTCATTACACTTGTAAAGAATTATAGGATGCTTTGGGATGTGAAGAGTGGTCTTCCTTTCCCAACAGTTGATGTTGGATTTTTATAAATATAGAAAATCCATGCCGAAAATAGCATCAAACACTACCAAAAGAAGTATTAAAATATTTTTTGGGAGGTTCAGTATACAAACATTAACCAGGGAGGAGTTATGTACTTTGAACACAATAATTTCCCCATTATGTATTCTCATAGATAACTCAACCTCCAAATTTCTAGGTGGTGTTTGAATAGTTATACTAAACTTGCAATATATGAAAGAATGTGGAGAAACAGAATCAAATAGTATGTTCTATATTCTTGAATTAATAACCAATGTACCTATCACCACATCATTTTTTGGCTCCACATCAATAGTATTGATAGAAAAATCCATTCCTTATTACCTTGGAGGTTATTTTTGATTGCATTTGAAAATACTGGGCTTAGGGAATTGGTTTTATAAATTCCCATGTTCCTTGTAGTTGAAACACTAAACTACAAGCTACGTATTGATCATAACCTTCCTTTATTCTTCCATGTTAGTGGAATTCTTTATATCCCTTTGGTAGTTCTTATACAGATGCCCCATTCATCAAAATTTGTAGCATTTACTGGTTCCCTTTAGACAGTTCTCAGGATGATTCTTCCCAAAATTTTGACACATGGGACATTTAGTATTTTTACCATCATGGGATTTATTTTATGATCCACCTATATTAAACTCCATTTTACACTTTTTTTCACTAGGCCCACAAGACCATTGAGAGTCTCTGATCTCTATTTCAACATTGAGGGCACAACGAACAATATTATCATAACTATCAAAGTCTCAAATTACCAATGCTTTTTGTAAACTCGACTTTAGTCTACTAAAGAAGAGACCCACCTTAATTTTCGTGTTCATGAAAAAACTGGAGGTGTATCATGCAAGAATAGTAATGTTTTCTTCATATTCCCCAATATATTCATCTTCCTACTTCTTAAGTATAATTAACTCTATTTGTAATAGCCAGATGTTTTTATAAAATATTTTCTTTAATAATTTTAATTATTCAATAGCTTGCATTGCATGAAATCGTGAGTTTAAAAGAATCGTGATATTTCCTTAGTATAAAATTACAATTATATCCTAGACATTAGGTTAGCGGGAATAAGTATAACTAACTTATGAAAATGCATTTTGAATTCAATGGATATTAATTATTTATGAAAAATAAAAATCAATTAGATATTTTTATTTTTGAGTGAACTACTATTAGTAATGAAATTAATGAGATATATATTCTATATACTTAATAAAATATTTTTTATATTCATCCAATGGATATTTTAGTCACAAGGTATGAATAAACCCTATTTGATGCATAAAAACATATATATTTTTTATAAGGGTAATTTTATGCCTTTTCATGGAGAACCAATTTTAAATTAATATTTTTACACATTAATAATTTTTATATTACAACATAAACATGTTCTATTGAATAGGGATATAAAAATTTACTTTTTATGAATTTTTGATATTTTCTCATGACTATCAAGTTTTTATGAATAGTAAAAATACACTAATTTTTATGTGAAAACAACTTTTTTCATCAAAATAATTTATATGGTTAAATTATAATATTTAATGGTTTTAAAGTATAAATAAAATATATTTTTATCATTCAATATAATGTATTTCAATAGAATTAATTTTATATTGAATTCAGTTGTAAAAACTTTTCAATCTTTTGTAATGTTTTTACTTTTAAAATCTTTTCTCTCTTTCGGACAATGAGAATAAATTTAAATTAATTAATAAAACTTATTTTTTTTGAATTTTGAAAAATTTATTCCATATTTGGAATCAATGGGTCCAAATTATGTAAATAGATTTATTTTATTAACTTTGGTAATTTTTATTAATATGGTAAAAGGGTAAACCGGGTAATTAAGGGTAAGAATCCTATTATAAAATTACCCTAACACTTTTATTAATATCATTAAATGAGTTTTATTCTACCTAAGTCATCCTTGGGTAGAAATTATATCTATTTGAATCCACTTGGATGATATTAGGACATTTAATTTATTTTATTTAAAGAAAAGTTAAATATGTCTCACTCAAATTTTAATAAATAAATCATTTTTAATATAAGGTTATACTAAAGATAATTTATATTATAAATAATCATTTTAAAGATAATTTTTTTTAATTATCATGGTATTTTATTTTTATTTTTTATGAAATAAATAATTACCTCAATATCTTATACATTAATGATGCAGAAATTATTTAATTGATGAAAAATCAATAATATAATTTTTATTAAAATAATAGTACCCATTAAAAGATCAAAAAACTTGACCAAATCTCATTTTTCGAGTATATATCGACTATAATCTTCCAAGGGTCTAGTTATGGACCATTTAGATCCTTATAAAAGGGATTATGACACTTATATTATTTTATTTAAAGTGATGTTAAAGATGTCACCTTCATAATTTAATAAGTATAACATTTTAAATATTCTATTTTACAGAAGATAAATTAGACTAAAATTATTATTATGAAATATATTAGATTTATATTTATCATATAATTTTATTTTTAATTTTTTATTCATAAAATATGCATATTAAATAATTAAACAAAATTGTTGTAGTAATTATTTTATTAAGAGAAATATCATATAAATGTTATTAAAAATATTAAAGTAAATATAATTCTAGAAAATTAACATGTAAATGAATTTTATATATGAAATTTTTCTCCTAGGAATATAATAAAATAGTTTTTTGAAGTTATCTTGTTATATTAATATTTTTAAAAATCAATGAATTGAATAGTGTCAAAATCGATACTATCAATTGTTTATCAAAATAATGTTTTATTAAATTATTTAAAAAACATTAAACATTTTTAAAAATATATAATAACTTTTATATGGTGTAAAATGATCTAATGTATTTATTTATGGTCTATTTTACATCAAATAAGTAAATATTTTACCCTTTAATATTGAATTATTTTTTACCCTAGTTAAAAAATAAATAGAATAAGTAAGTGTTAATTAAAAAGATAAGGTTTAAATTGATAGAAATACTCTTCAAAAATTTATTTGTTGATGATATTACAACCCTATATCATATCATATTTTAAATTGGGTCATTTTTTAGGTTTTTGGGTAAGGTTTGATTCTATTATAAATTATTATTTATAGAGTTTCCAAAAGTGCCCCTCACCTCAATTATAAAAGGGAACCTCCTCCCTCAACTCTTCATTTAACTTTTAGCCTTAAATCTTGGCCATATACTTAAATCTGTTCCTTATAAACTTCCCTATTTACATTATATAGGTTATTTTCATCTTCAAAGACAAACTCTAGTGCTCTAAGAAGAGATTTAGAGGAAGCATGTCGAGGAAGAGGTAATATCTTCTACCGATCCTTTCAAACTTCATTCTTCTTCTTCTTCCACTTCATTATTTGTTTCATTATAAAGTAATAACATCAGTATCACTAATATAATGATATGTTATTATAATTATTAAACTACCATATTCCACCTTCTATCCATCCCGTGAAAAACAAAATCACCATGCGTGCATACATACGACTTACTGTCTCCACGCCGTGGTGTAATATTTTTTTCACCACCACCTTACTTTGATGAGTATAATGATGAAAATAATAAAAATATATGATTATTATAACATTATACTAATTATTAAATATTATAATCCATCCAATTCTATACCCTTCAATAATTATGGTAATGATATCGTCGCTCGTGCGTACGTACGACCTACCGTCTCCACGATGCGATGCTACTCATTCTACATGATCTTCATTAAAAAATGATTGTATACATGAATTTAATGAATAAATATGATATATAGTATAATAATATCATTCTATAAATAATATAACTATAACCCAAGAAGTGAAACATGAACTTATTCGACAAAATATGCATAAGAACATAAAACAGTTAATACTCGAATAACGAGTGATAATGAAATGATACTAACAAACAGATGATAATATAATCATATATAATATAATAAAAATGACTATGATTCTTTAATAAGTCAATAACATAATTTAAATCATTATATATAAGGTTCGTATACGTACAAAGGATATCAGACCTAAAGTAAGGGATAATTTTGAAATCCCATTATTATCTGTGATTGTTTATTCATAAGTATTTACTAGGGTATATTTATCATCCAAATCCATGTTACCTAAATAATTAATACTATTTATATTCATATATATTTTTTAAAATTTTATTTTTACCCATTGGTGAATTTTTACTAAATGGTATGAATGGAATATTTTTTCGTTATTCGATACGAGGTTTTTTTGACTTTTTTGGCAAAAGTACGAGGATAATGTTTTTTAACTTATACGACATGAACGAATTTTTACATATTTATAGTGGATTATTTCTATAAATCTTCCTCTACACTATCTCAAGTTTATTTTCAACTAAATTATTTTCTTTTAAAATTGTGTGGTATTTTGAGAAAAGAAAACATTTTTGAAGAAGAAATGATATTTTCCTCAATAATTTAAGTTCAAGTGTTTTATCAAAATTATTTTCCATCTAAGATGATTCTATTTAAATACGGTTATGTCTATAACCCTATTATTACTATAATCTTATTTTTTTAATAATAGAATTATATTTTATATAAATTATGTTATGATGGAATGATGTTTAAGAAACCCAATTTATTTCTTGGGTTATGCTATAATGAATGATTTAAGTTTTTATGGTACATGTAAGAATGATTTCATTAGGAGATGGGTGGGAAATATATCTCCCTATAATGCATTGGGTAAATATTTATATCTCATGATATAGATATTACTGGAACAAAAAGTAAATCTAATTCAATAATACAGGGTTGGAATGACAAGTAAACCCGGTTCAGTAATGTACTTTGTCCACTATGATGGTCTTGGAAATGAGACTTTCCTAATATGAAATGATTTTCTAAGCTTATGTGTATTTAAAAAAACTTCATGTATTATGTTATGACTTTTAGGTTTATGACCACTAATTCTTATGAAATTTTATCCCATGACATGATATCATGATCTTTCATATGCAGGGTAAGACTTTCAAATGTTATGTTCTTATATCTTATGATTATGATATGATTGATATTTCCATTTTTTACCCTTTATGAGAATTTGAGCCCACCCATTCATATGTTTCTTTTCCCCAGGTCATGAAAAATTGTATTAAGTAAGATATGTCAAAAAAGAGTCTAGTTATGAAGAAATAAGCGGGAGACAATGTAAATGTTTTATGAACAAATTTTTTATGTTTCCCAGTTTCTAAATAGACTATACCTATAATATCCTATAATAGAATTATTATATATTTTAATTAATATACTTCAATTTTGAATTAATATCAATATATGTAAAGTATGGGCCATTATAGTTGGTATCAGATGAAAAGTATAGTTAGCCTTAAAAACTAGGATGAGAAAGCCGTAGTAAGAACCCTAAGGATATGTCTAAGTATAGGTTACAATCATAGTGTTTTAGAAATGACCATGAATAACCTAATGTAAAACCTAAAGTTTCATAAATTGAAATTTTATTCATGATTATGTGGTTTCTTGTTATGATTAGTGTTTCTCACACTATGCTTCTTGGTTTTAGTCAATGGATAGAACCCAAAGGAACCGTGTTAATGTTGAATACGATGGGAAATACAATGATTGTCCTCTTGAGAAACCAAATGTAATGAGAGATGGAATGAAAAATATTGTACCTATGATCACATAAATTTATCAAGCTATGAATCATGTAGGACTTCCAAACAAGAAAAGGAGGGAGCATCATTCTGTTTAGTCCTTCATAAGGTAGCGTCCACCTTCTTTCAGTGGGTCTTCTAATCCATTAGTGGTTGAACAATGGATTAGTACCACTGAAAATATATTTTCAGTTCTACAATGTTCTAAACATGATAAATTCATTTTATCAGTCCATTGTTTGGAAGGTGAAGCTGATAAATGGTGAAATTCTATCAAGAATAGGAGGAAAATACATGAAATTGAGTCCATGGAATGGGAAAAGTTTAAGAACTTATTTTCCAATAAGTAATTTCCTTGTATTCTTTGAACAAAGATGGAGAAGGATTTCCTTGAACTTAAGAAAAAGGATGATGAATCCCTTGGTATCTATGAAGAAAATTTTACAAGACTTTCAAGTTATGCTTCTAGAATTATTATGCAACCTAAGAGTAAAATTTATTGATTCTTTAGTGGATTAAAACCAAATCTCTAAAGGGAATTATCCATAAGGGACTTTAATAGCTATGAGGAAATTGTTTGATGTGATCTCAAGGTTGAGATGGATATTAGAGTAACCCATCAGTCCTACGGGTTTGATAAGAAGAGAAAAAATGGAATTCAAAGGAAAATATAAAGACCACTCTAAAAAGAAGATGAGTTTTCCCTTATACTCAAAGTGTGGAAAGAAACATAGAGTAAATTGTCTTAAAGGGACTAGTAAATTTTTTAAGTGTGAAAAAGAAGGTTATTAGGAAGTTGAATGCTGAAGTGATGGTAGAAAGATATCTAATGATGCGAATAGAGAAAAGTCTACACAAAATGTACCTCCTATACTTCAATGCTACAAGTGCAAGGAAATGGGGAATTATGCTAATTAATGACCTAATCTAAGGGTTATTTATGACGATTTAAATCATTAAAATCTTAAGGCCAAAGAAAAAAGGAAAGTCACATGTAATCACTATCGGTGATGTGATGTATGATAATGAAGTGGTGAAAGTTACACTTATTATCCACTCTAAAGTAGAAAATGTTTTATTTAATTCTAGATCCAACCACTCTTTTATTTATGAAGAATTTTCTAAGGGTATTTCTGTATTACCTCAACAATTAGATTTTGAGTTAGCTATGACAACTCCTAATGGAATAATGGTCACATAAAAAGTTTATAATTCTTCTCTGGTTTAAGTTTATGGGAAATTTCTTCCTAAAAATATTTTGATCCTTTCTATAGTGGAGTTTGATGTGATTCTTGGCATGGATTGGATTTATCTATATGAAGCTCATATCAATTTCCAAGGAAGGGTAGTCACATTTCATATTCCAGATCAATCTATGATTATCTATCGATGCAAGTATGAATATAACCTTCCAATATAAATTTATTCCATCTTATGGGTCTTGATTCCTATAAACGAAGGTTATTTATCTCAAATGGTAGGGGAGAATATCACAATTAAGAATACACCCATTGCACGAGAGTTTGATGATTTATTTATGGAGGAATTTCTAGGTTTTCCACCAAATCATGAAGTTGAGTTTTCAATAGAACTCATACCAGGTGCTATTCCTATTTCAAAGACACCTTATAGAATGGACCCAATTTAGTTTTAGGAATTTAAGAAGCAACTCTAAAAGAATCTTGATAATGGATTCATATGACCTAGTGTGTTTCCTTGGGGAGCACCTATTCTGTTTTTTAAGAAGAAAGATGGATCAATGAGACTCTATATTGATTATCGATAACTTAACAAGATCAATATCAATAAAAAATATCATCTTCCCTATATTGATGACTCATTTTACCAACTACGCAGAGCTCAATACTTTTCCAAGATTGATCTTCATTCAAGATATCATCAATTAAGGGTCAATAAGGCGAATATAACAAAGATGAAATTCCATACAAGGTATGGACACTGTGAATGTTTAGTTATGCCTTTTGGTGTTACTAATTCCCCCACTATATTCATGGATCTAATGAATAGAGTCTTTAGAGACTATCTTGATCAGTTTGTGGTAGTCTTTATAGATGATATTCTTATTTATTCGAAGAGAAAGGAAGAACTTGAAGACCAACTGAGAATTGTACTGAAGACCCTGAGAAAGGAGAATCTTTAAGAAAAATTTACCAAGTGTGATTTATGGCTTCAAAAAGATTCATTTTTTGGGTCACATAATTTCAGGAGATGGGATATTTGTGGATCCATCAAAAATAGAAGTTTTTGAAAGTTGGCCGAGGCCAAAAATGGTAACTGAGATCTGAAGTTTTTTTTGTCTGTATGGATATTATCAATGTTTTGTGAATGATTTTTCACAATTATCTAACCCCTCACCAAGTTGACTTAGAAAGGAGTTAAGTTTGTATGGACAAAGGAGTGTGAAGAGAATTTCAAAGATATAACAATAAGATTATCCAGTGTACCTGTGCTCACACTACCTTGTAGTAGAGAAAGGTTTGTGATATATAGTGATGCATCTAATAAGGGGATGGTATGTTTTCTCATGAAAAATGATATGGTGATAGCTTATGCCTCATGGCAGCTGAAAATCCATGAGAAAAATTACCCAACTCATGATTTGGAGTTAGCTATAGAAATCATTACATTAAAGATATGGAGGCATTATCTTTATGGTGAAAGGTGTGATATTTATACTGATCATAAA
Organism: Viscum album; assembly: GCA_963277665.1. Lineage (NCBI taxonomy): Eukaryota > Viridiplantae > Streptophyta > Magnoliopsida > Santalales > Viscaceae > Viscum > Viscum album. The sequence continues at coordinate 133,160,168 of OY728163.1, forward strand.
AGTTTAATGTATATTTTCACAAAAAAATAGCTGAATATGCACCAAATAATATGGTTGGATTTGATTAAATATTACATTTTCTCAATACATTATCTCACTGGGAAAGCAAACAAGGTGGAAGATTCTTTGAGTCAACAAGACCATGTTACCCTATCCGTGATGAGGATCACCAAAAATACAATATTTTTGGATTTTCAAAGGATGGATCTTGAAATTTTAAAGGAAGGTGAGAAATATTATCTTTCTCGAATGAATGTTCAACCATCTATACAAGTGAAGATTAAAGAGGCATAGAAAAAGATGTCAAGCTATAAAAGAAGGTGAGAAATGTTTCCAAATTCAGCCTTGATTGTGATGGAATAATAAGGTTTAGAAATAGGGTTTGTATTCCTCCCATACCAGAATTAAATAAGAAGATATTGGATGAGGCCCATAGTTCTTCATTTTCTATTCACCCTGGAAGCACAAAGATGTACATGGACCTGAAAGAGTATTTCTGGTGGGATGGCATAAAAAGATATGTTTTCGAATATGTCTCTCGGTGCTTGGTTTTTCAGAAAGTTAAGAATGAGAGATAGAAGTCTAAGGGGATGTTACCACCATTACCCATAACGGAATGGAAATGGGAAAAACATCACTATAGAAATTACCATTGGACTTCCCAAAACATCCAAAGGAAATAATGCTATCTTGGTTATAGTTGATCACCTTAGGAAGTTGGATCACTTCATTTCTATTAAAAATTATTTCTCTCTTGATTATCTTTCTAGGATATATGTAAAGGAAGTGGTAAGATTTCATGGAGTACCACTTTACATTATATCTGATCAGGATCCAAGGTTTACCTCAAAGTTTTAGCGATGTTTTCATAATGCTCTAGATACAAAGTTAAGTTTCAGCACTACTTATCATTATTAGAAAGGTGGTCAACCTGAGAGGACAATTCAAACTCTAGAAGACATGTTAATAGATTTATCTATGGATTTAAAAGGTGGTTGAATTTTCTTACAACAATAGCTTTTACTCTAGTATTCATATGGATACTTATGAATCCCCCTATGTGAAGAAGTGCAGAACTCCAACTTGTTGGGATGAGGTTGGGGAAAGAAAGCTATTATGACCTAATCTTGTTGATGAAATGGAAGAAAATTTCATATCTATTCAAAAACACATAATAGAAGCTCAGATTCGACAAAAACGTTATGCTGACAATTAAAGAAAAGACCTAGAGTTTGAAGTGGGTGATAAGGTGTTTCTAAAAATATCTCCCTAGAAGAGAGTAATGATATTTGGAAATAAGGGAAAGGTGAGCCCTAGGTATATTGGTCATTTTAAAATTATGGACCGTGTTGGGAAGGTAGCTTACCGATTGATGCTTCCGTTGAATCTCTCTTAAGTTCATGATGAATTCCATGTATATCTCCTAAGAAAGTACATACCTTATCCTTCACATGTACTAAACTCAGAAGTTATACCACTAGAGAAAGATATTTCTTATGAATAACAACCGATAGAGATTCTGGATCATAGTGAAAAAGTTCTACAGAAAAAGACCAATCGCTTGGTTAATGTTTTATGGAGGAACCACTAATTTGAAGAAGCTAACTGATAACTTGAGGATATGATGATGGAGGTGAATCATCATCTATTTGTTTTCAAGTGACAAATTTTAAGGGTGAAATTCAGTTTAATGGGGGTTGAATGTAACACCCTCATGTTTTTATGAAATATTTTCTTTAAATAATTTTAATTCTTTATTAGATTTCATTGCACACAATCGTGTATTTAAATGAACCACAAGACTCCCTTAGTATAAAATTAACATTATATCCTAGACATTAGGTTAGCGGGAATAAGTATGATTAACTTATGAAAATTCAATGTGAATTCATTAGCTATCAATTATTTATGAAAAATATAAATCAATTATATATTTGTATTTTTGAGTGAACTACTATTTGTAATGAAATTAATTAGATATATATGTCATATAATTAATAAAATAGTTTTGATATTCATACAATGGATATTTTATCCATAGGGTATAAATAAACCCCATTCGATGCATAAAAACTATATTTTTTAAAAAGGGTAATTTTATGACTTTACATTGAATTCAGATGTAACAACTTTTTAATCTCTTTTAATGTTTTAACTTTTAAAACCCATTATCTTTTTCCAACAATGGGAATAAAATTAAATTAATTACTGTAACTTTTGTGTTTTTAATTTTGAAAAATAGATTCCATATTTGGAATAAGTGCATCCAAATTATGTAAACAGATTTATTTTATTAACTTTGGTAATTTTTATTAATATGGTAAAAGGGTAAACTGAGTAATTAAGGGTAATAATACTATTATAAAATTAACCTAACACTTGTATTAATATCATTGTATGAGTGTGTTTCTACTTGAATTATCCTTGGGTCTAAATGGTATCAATTTTAATCCACTTGGATGAGATTAGGACATTTAATTTATTTTATTTAAAGAAAATTTAAATATGTCTCACTCAAATTTTAATAACTAAATAATATTTAATATAAGGTTATACTAAAGATAATTTTCATTATAAATACTCATTTGAAATCTAAATTTTTTTCCTTTATAATGGTATTTTATTAGTAATTTTTATGAATTAAATAATTACCTTAATATCTTATACATTAATGTTATAGAAATTATTTAATTGATGAAAAAACAATAAATAGTTTTACTAAAATAATAATACCCATTAAAAGATACAAAAACTCGACCAAATCTTATTGTTTGAGTATATATATACCATAATCATCCAAGGGTCGAGTTATGTACTATTTGGTGCCATATAGAAGGGGTTATGACACTTATAGTATTTTATTTATAGTGATGTTAATGTTGCCACCTTCATAATTTAATAAGTATAACATTTTACATATTAGATTTTATAGAATATAAATTCTACTACAAGTATTATTATGAAATATAGTATATTTTAGTTCATAACAGTATTTTATTTTTAATTTTTATTCATCAAATATTTATATTAAATAATTACACAAAACTGTTCTTGTAATTATTTTATTAGGAGAAATATCAAATAAATGTTATTAAAAATTTTAAGGTAAATATAATTTGGGAAAATTAACATTTATAATGAATTTTATGGATTCCATTTACCTCCTATGAATATAATAAAATAGTTTTTTTGATGTTATCTTGTTATATTAATATTTTTTAAAAATAATGAATTGAGTAGTGTAAAAATTTATATTATTGATTATTTATCAAAATAATGTTTTATTAAATTATTTAAAAAAAATTAAACAATTTTAAAAATATATACTAATTACTATATGGTATAAAATGATCTAATTTATTTATTGATGGTCTATTTTAATTCAAATAAGTAAATATTGTACCCTTTAATATTGAATTATTTGTTACCATTGTTAAAAATTAAATAGAATAACTAAGTGTTAATAAAAAATATAAGGTTTAAATTGATAGAAATAATTTTAAAAAATTTATTGGTTGATGATATTACAACCCTATATCATCTCATATTATAAATTAGGACATTTTTAGGTTGTTTGGGTAGGGTTTTATTCTATTATAAATTATTATTTATAGAGTTTCCAAAAGTTCCCCTCACCTCAATTATAAAAGGGCAGCTCCTCCCTCACCTATTCAATTAACTTTGAGACTAAAATATTGGAAATACCCTAAAATGTTTCCTTCTCAACTTCCCTATTTACATTCTATAGGTTATTTTCATATTCAAAGACCAACTCTAGTGATCTAAGGAGATATTTAGAGGAAGCACGTCGAGGAAGAGGTAATCTCTTCTACCGATTATTTCAAACTTATTTCTTATTATACTTCATCTTCATTAGTTGTTTCATTTTAAATTAATAACATAAATATCACTTATATAATTATATTTTATTATAATTTTCAAACAACCATATTCCACCTTCTATCCATCCTATGAAAAACGAAATCACCACACCTGTGTATGTACGACTTACAATCTCCACGCCATGGTGAAATTTGTTTTCACCACCACCTTAATTGGATGGGTATAATGATGGAAATGATAAATATATATTACTATTATGACATGGTATAGATTCTGAAATATTATACACCATCCACTTCAATACCATTCAACAATTATGGTAATGATATCGTCACTCGTGCGTACGTATGACCTACCATCTCCACGATGCAATGCGATTCATTCTATAGGATATTCATTAAACCAAGATTATATACATGAATGGAATTAATAAATATGATATATATTATACTAATATCATTATATAAATGATACAAATATAACCTAATAAGTGGAACATGAACTTATCTGAAAAAACTTGCATAAGAACATAAAGCAATTAATACCTGAATAACGAGTGACAATGAAATGTTACTAAAAAAAGGATGATAATATAATCATATATGATATCATTAAAATTAATATGACTCTATAATAAGTCAATAAATTTATTTAAATCATTATATGTGAGGTTTGGATACATACAAAGGATATCAGACACAAGGTAAGGGATAATATTGCAATCTCATTATTATCCAAGATTGTTTATTTGTAAGTATTTACTGGGGTATATTTATCATACACATCCATGTTACCTAAATATGTAATACTATTTATATTATTTTACAATTTTTTAAAGTCAATTTTTACCCGTCATCAAATTTTTATTAAATGGTATGAAAGAAATCTTTTTTTGTTATTCGATAGGAGGTACTTTTTGACTCTTTCCGATAAATGTACGAGGAGATGTTTTCTTTAACTTATACAGAATTAATGGATTTTTACATATTCAAAATTCCTTATTTCCATGATTCATACTCCAAAAAATTTCAAATATATTTTCAACTAAATTATTTTCTTTTAAAATTGTTCAACATTTTGAGAAAATAAAACATTTTTAAAGAAGAAAGGATATTTTCCTCAAGAATTTAAGTTCAAGTGTTTTATCAAAATTATTTTCCATCTAAGATGACACTACTTAAATAGGGTTATGTTTCTATCAACATTATTACTATTATTTTATTGTGTTGATAATGGAATAATATTTTATATGGATTATGTTATGATTGAATAATGTTTAAGAAACCCATTTTATTTCTTGGGTTATGCTATGATGAATGATTTATGTTTTTTGGAATATGTAATAATGATTTCATTATGAGATGGGTGAGAAATATATATCCCTATAGTTAATTGGGTAAATATTTATATATAATTATATAGACATGAATAGAATGACAGGTAAATCTAGTTTAGTAATACAGGCCTGAAATGGTAAGTAAAACCAGTTCAGTAATTGACTTTGTCCTCTATGATGGTCTTAGAAATTAGCCTTGAATAATATGAAATGATTTTATATGATTATGTATATGCCAAAAAATTCATGTATTATGTTATTAATTTTGGGATTATGACCATTAATTCTTATGAATTTTTATCTCATGACATGATATCATGATATTTCATATGCAGGGTAAGACTTTAAAATGTTACGTTCTTATGTCTTATGATTTTGATATGATTTATACTTACCTTGTTTACCCTTACTAAGCATTTAAGATCACCCTTTCATATGTTTCTTTTCCCCAGGTCACGAAGAAGGGTAATAAGTAAGATATGTAAAAAAGGAGTCCAATTATGAAGAAATAAGTGGGAGACAATGTAGATGTTTTAAGAACCAGTTGTTTATGTCTCACAGTTTCTAAAGACACTATACCTATATGATCATGTCATGTTATTATTATATTTTTTAATGAATATAATTCAATTTTAAAGTAAAATACATGTATGTAATGTATGGTCCTTTATACTATTTCTATCCTGAGATGGAGGGTTTGGGGAAAATATTTATTGAAAAACATTTCCTTGAATTACTCCCAATCCATGGAATCAATTTCATCCTTGGACTTTGTATTTTTGATTAGTTTCCACCATTGATCATCTTCCCCATCAAAATTATAGACTGCAAACACAAATTTCTCTTCTTCCGAGCACTATAGGACATATAATATATTTTCAATAAAGTTAATCCACTGTTCTGTGAGGAGGGGATTGAAAGATCCTCTAAACATGGGATGAATTTTCCGCATGAATAATTTTATGGAAACTAGCTCTTCCCATGGAGGAGTGAGTTCCACACAATTAAAGTTATTATTCATAACTTGATCCAGTTGAGCAAGTACTGTCATGAAGCTTTGAGCACCCATTTATATCTTATTTGTCATATCATTAGTGAAATCATCACATTGCCTATCACACTGATTATTAGCATGTGTTAGTATATTTAACACCATTAAATACGAAAAAAGTGAAATTAGGGTGCTTTAATACTTAGCTAATAAGTATGAAATGGTAAATTTAAATATAAAAGGATAAAATCTTAAAGGAAAAGTATATCCTAACTTGTGATTCCCTAGGTTTCAATCTAGGTTATCCATGATCTATTTCCTAACATATATTATTATAGGAATTTGTTTGTTCTTTTAATAATGGTTCGTAATGAGCTTATGAATTTACCAATTCATATCCACTAGGAGTGTCAAAATAGGTTCACAATAAGACCTGTTGTTGTGTACGAGGTTACCCTAAGTCAGGCTTGGAACACCTTTTCAAAGTTGTTACTCCTAGGTAAATCTATTACAAAACTATGTCCACTTGTAGTATCCAGATAGAGATTTATTTTCTTGATAAACCACTTACTCTATACTTACCAAAATTTAGGGATGTTTTCCTAGACTTAGTATTATCCATAAGGTTCTTACTGAAGTGCTTTATTACTAGTCTCCAAAAATAACAAAACTTTTCCTCTAATACTAAATATAATGACCCTTTTCTTTTACACATATCATTACATGATTTTAAGTATAATTAAATATCAAATTACACTCCAAGGATCTTAAACTCTAGTGTCTTGGAATACTAGGTACATAAAACTGAAAACATGGGACTAAAACACATTTCTTTATTTATCATCCATTATGAGATAATAAATTCATTTGATACCTTACATATGCGTTGGATAAACTAGGGATAACATGAATAAATGTATGTTCTAAAAATCCTAGTAAGGTAATAACATTAAAATAAGGCTTATCACGTGGGTTAGAAGGCATAACATAATGATATAAAAAGGTATGGAACATGACTAAACATAAGGAATCATAACATGGAATCATATAATCATGGATTAAAAGTAATGTGGTAGAAAAATAAAAATGAATTTATCATTATTCAAGGATAATTTCACATAGAGGAGAATTATTCAAGGATCTTTGTACATAGAGGAGAAGGAGTCAAGGATAACCATAGAGACTGTTGCAGATGGAGCATGAGTCAAGGATAACCACCAAGACCAGTGCACATAATGTCTCATGAGACTAAACATTACCCAATGTATTGGAGCACTATCTAGTCAAATCCATAATAACATATTTAGGAATATGTTTTCTACATAAATAATCATATATAATCAATCTGACATAAACATAAGGGTTACCCATGGAAAGAATTGGGCATCATAATTATGTTAAAAGGAATATAAAAATAGAATATTATATTGGTATACATGAAAGTATGGATTTAAATCATACATGGAAATTAATAAGTTAATATAGTAATATATCATGATAAGTGATGTCAAACTAAAGTTAAAATAGTGTTTAAAAAACTTTATAAATAAAACATTTTAGTATGGTTTAAGGGAACAATTTCTAGATACTTAAAAATGGTAAAGGAGCAATTTTTTGTATAAAAATAGAATTGAAACAAGGCAGTTTTTCATGATAAAATGATTTATTTTATAAAAATAATGGTTTATTAATACATATTATGGAGTGAATTTGAAAATGGTTAAGAATTCAAGAAGTTACCTTAAATTGAGATTGCTTATCAGGAAGAATTGAGTAGGGAAACTTTTAAAAAACATGTATATCCATGAAAAAGAAGGATGGATGGATATTGATACATTATTTTGTAAAATATAAACAGAATTTATAATATGTAAATAAAAATAAAATATAATTCCATTTGGGTAAAAAGAGAGACAGAGTAACATGAAGAAATAATGGAGGTTCGAGTAGAATCCCTCACTTTATGTCTGAAATGGTTCTTCACTTGAGATTAATGTCCTGAATAATAAAATTATATTCATTAATTAATAATAAAATAACCATTTATACATTTATTTTATTTATTATAACTTTATTAATTTCATTTATGACCTTTTTTATGGTTTAAGAGATTCAATTTCATCATTTGGGAGTGTTGATTTTCTTTGTTTTCATAATCGGTTTACTGGTATATGTGTATGAAAAATCATGTCAAATGAGGATAGTTGTACAGAACAGAACTTATAGGTTATTAACAAACCTTTAGAATATTATAATACCATTTTTTACATAATTTATCCTTATCAATTAGATAAATCATTAATGATAATCATTTAGATTAATTTAGCGTTTTTTGATCACAACAAACTCATTTTGTTTTATAAATTAATATCATGTGTAAAAAATGATTATAGAACATTACATAAGATATAATACATATATTATAATATATTTAAACCATAAAAATGGTTTTATGAAAAACCGTGAAGGTGGAATCAAAATATAAAAGCACGTCATCCACAAATGTGGTAAATAGACACCTCACGGACGATGTTTTCATTCCTAAAGTAAAAGAGAGAGAAGAATAGATTTGATGAAAAATTATTCTATAAACATGATAAAATTCCATTATATGTAAGATAATGGAGTTTTAATGTCACTTGGACAATGTTAGGTGTGGAGAATATAATAAAAGAAAGTAACTTGAAAAGAAATTAAAAGAAAACGAAGAGAGTTTTACCTCTTGATTCCTTTTTCCTGAGAGACTCCTTAGGGGATTGGTTTTGTTCTTTTGTTAAGACCAAAAGCTCATGGATGTGGGGTATAGGTTTGGAAGAGTATTGGGTAGAATATATACAAGAATCAAGTCTTGATAGGTGTGAGGAGAAGAGGTGGCGAGGGGTAGTATTTATAGTGGAGGAGGGGGGGGGTTCTCATTAATTAATTCATATATTATTATTTTGGATAAAGACTATGAATAGTTAGAGAATTATCATCAAATATGATAAAATAATGAAATATGGTGCTATAATTTGGGCTTACATCAGGCTTAAATCATCTATGACTCCATAAATCTTGTATTTATCATTTATCATAAATTATCGTATTTTACTATTAACCAAAAATTCAAGTATTTCATAAAAATCCCAAAAAATTAACCTTAAATGTTTTCAACATATAGAATTAAAAAATGAACTCCATTTTATGAAAATAATTATATATGTATGAGAAATATAATTTTTAATTAAAATCATCATTTACTTGGAAAATAAATTTTTTAAAATTAAAACTGCTTTTCTAATACTTTGAAAAATTAATTAAGGTCTTATAAAATTATCTTATAATATTAAGACATCAAAATAATTATTTATGAATAAATTTTATGAAAATAAATTTTCTTTTAAATTATTAAAATAATCCAAAAAATATAATTAAATATTTATGACTTATAAAAATACCAACACTTAATTAATAATTTTTAAAATATTTATTTACTTATAATGTGATATAATTATATCATATTTTCATTTATAAGATGGATAAATTTTATTTATACTTTCATTGGTGATGTTACTATTCAATTATCTAGTTTACTATTCATAAGGGTCATATTACTATTCCAAAGATCAGGTTACTATTTCAGCAGTATAGGTTTCTTAACTTCTAGAAACGCTTATTATTTCATTCATTAATCATTTATAAAGCTTTTATTGTGCTCTCTTATGTGTTTATACTATATGAAATAATTATAATAAGATAATTTCAATTGATAAAACTTTGGGTCATTACATGCAATGCATGGCGCACAGTTAAGGTACTTGGTTTTCCAACTAGTGTAGAAACCATACGACAACCTATCTATTTTTTATAGAGTTGATTCACATGGCCGACAGACAATTTTCCAAACCATGTGTCCTACCCATGTTCCATACCCTAGGATCCTAGTATAGGGTTCATGGTTGGTACACAATTTTCCAAACCATGTACAATGTCCAGGTTTATTAAAAATGTGATTTTACTGTTTTACCCTTTTATTTTTTAACACCAAATCACCCCTAACCTCTCTCATTTGGCCCGTGAGACCCTAGATGGATTCTACCACACCTACCCCTTGGATCCGATCTTTCCCATGGTAAATATTTATGATTTATTTAAGGTTATGAGTTGATTATTCAAGGTAATATTCTTATAGCTTCTTCATCATCTTATTCCTTCTATTTTATTTTGAATTATTATTCTTTTACAGTTTTAGTAGTCTAAGGTTAATGTTTCATTACTTGTAAATTAGGGGGGGTTGGTTTTCTAGGGTTATTCTTGGTTCCTCTTACTTATTTAGACCTCCTTGAAGTGTATTTGAGTTTTCGTTGTTGAAGGCAACACATTTTGAGGTAGGTTACCATATTTTTAAACCTTTAATTTAAAAAATATGATTTATTGATGATTTTAAAGTGTTTTTTAATTTTTATATAAAGTTTATATTCTATGTAAAATGGTTCTAAATATTGGAAATGGTTTCTCACTCATTTTCACTAAGTTTCCAATACTAGTTTCTTTTGTTTAAGCATGTTTCAACCATTTTTTGAAATAAAAATCATCCTAAATGATTAATTGGTTTTCCAAATGATTTAAACCATGTAAAGTGGAAATGAAAATGGTGTTTTTTTGTCTTTTTACTAGTTTTTATAAAGGATTAATGGCATGGTTTATTTTTCTAGGGTTCCTTGAGGGGATTTACAATATATCAATTCATTGAAAGCATGATAACCCATATTTTTAATAAACTTTAATTCATGTTTTATTACATAAAGGTAAACATTATACAATTCCATAATACCATGAATGATATTGTATTTGTAAAATTAGGTACACAGAATAAAAAATTACAACAAAAATACAATGAAATTATTGAAAACTTCTTTAACATTCTCCTAAAATTCCATCGTTCTTCTAAAACTGCACATGATAACCTGGGGACGTACATAAGAAATGGGTGAGATATAAATCCCAGTAAGTGAATAAACAAAACATTGAATAAGGTAAATAAGTAAATGTGATCCAAGAGGTATGTAAAGGTAACATAAGAGGGGTGAGAATCCTAATCTTGAATAATGAGGCATTATTTAACATGATAAGATAAAGGCAACATGGGATTGAGGTGAAAATAAAAATCATGTCATAAACACAATTCAAGTATAATTTCTAAGACAACATCACATGGTGGAAAAAGTCCCATAATGGATTAGGTTGACTCCATAATATTATAAATGACATATCATGATGCTAAAACATTACTAAATGCATTGAAGCGCTATCAGGGAATACCTATATGTATATGCTCATATGTGACACATAGATCATTCAACATCAAGACATATTTCATAAAAATAAAAAAAAATTAATTAGTGTGTGTTAAATAAATATAAGTCCCTAATTAGTGAATTATAGGTAAATCTAGGTGAATACTCTTGAGTGGAAATGGGTATAGATATTCACTAAAAAAATGTTTGGCATGAAAAATCATAAGATAATTATGACAACATAACAGGGGTACGTAAAGGTACATGGGAGGGATTAATGAAATTTGAAAATGGTTTATCATCACTTGGATATAATAAGGGAAGTAGTATACATTTTTTGTAACATATAACAAAATGAAAAAAAGGAAAAAAGGAATAAAATAAAGGAGGTTATCGAATAATGAGGTCATGAAGAGGATTCCTTACCTTGAGAGGGCACTTCTAAAAGATTAGGAGGCAATTCTTGAGAGTTTGAGGGAAACTTAGGAGTTATCTAAAGAGGTAAGGTTAGAGTAATTTTTTCTATAAGAGTTTTTAGTGAAGATAAATGGGATGTTGGATGGGTTTATTTAGAAAAAGAGAGGAGAGTTCTTTATTAATTTCTAAACTTATGTTTTGGACTCTATATGATAAAGTAATAAAAACCACAAACAATGAAATGGTTTTTTCCTATAGTTTCTACCGAAGTGGAGTGGTTTTAATTATTTTCCATTTTTATGAACTGGTCTCATTAAAGTAATACCCTTGGTGATTTTAAAGTGAGTCATGTTTATAAATAATTGATTTTAAAACCTTAACATTTATTATAGATTTTGGTGGATTCATTAAGGCCTTATAAAGTTAATCAAATAACTTAAAAACACGTTATTTTATAGAGGAAATATATATTTGGTAATAGATACGTTTTATGGAATATATTCCTTGACTTTTTGGTCACTATGATGTCATAATACAAACCATATATTCTCTAACTATGGGGATTTAAAATTTTCAATAAAAAATCCACAATTATTGAAAAATAATGGTTTGCCAACGAGCCTGTACCCAAGTGGTACAGGATCCTGCTTGGCATCCAAAAGACCCGGGTTCAAATTCGGGCAGGGATGAATTTCCGGGTACTGTAGCAGGGTAATGTAGTGGGGAACTGTAGAAGACACTGTAGTAGTGGTGGACCTATAGCGGCGACAACACTGTAGCGGAGGAGGAACTATTGCAAGATACTGTAGCGGCGGCGAGTACTGTAGCAGGTATTGTAGCTGCGCATGGTACTGTAGCAGTACTATTCACAGAGGGTCCTTTGGGAAAAAAAGGGCTTTCAAGCCTTCTATTCAGGCCACTTGGACTTGGGCCTTTGGGCTATGTATTGGGTCTCCCTCTACCCTATAAGAGGTCTTTGCTTTAATAATAAATTAAGGCTTCGGCCAAAACCTTTAAAAAAATGAAAAATAATGGTTTTTTTACAATAATATTTTTTTGACCCTCATAAAAATTATTTTTGATTTCTTAAAATCATATTATCATTTATATTTAACAAAAAATAATTAATATTAATATTTTATTAAAATATAATTTATTTCAAATATTCTTGAATTCATTAAAAGTAGTGTCTTGATTGAAACTATACATTTCAAAAAAATATAATTCATGTTTTATCTATCAAAATATAATTCTTATCAAACTCATTATTTAATAATTTTAAAAGTGATTTTAAAAAAATAAATACAATCATTGATATATTTAAAAGAAAAAAATATAAAAATTCACGTTGTTTGGGTCTAGATACATAGCCCTTTATTACACCAGTGAATTCCCTCAGGGTAAGGTGAGTGATGGTGAGATTTTCTTAGGGTTGTTCGGCGTACATGGCTTGGGATGTGATCTTGATGAGATTAAACTTATCAAATAAATTGTTTCATTAATTATTTAGTTTTTTAATATCATATTGGGAATTGTCAAGGGAAAATCCAAGTGATTCTATAACCTTTGGAAGCTCCGGTAAATGGGATTCATTGGGTACGATCCTACTGGTCGAGGCCATCGCTTCTTCCGTATATTTCAATTGAAATTTACTATAACACTATATATACTACTAATATAATAACAATTAAATGGATATATTATAAATGGTTATTATTTTTACTGGTATTTTAAATTTTTCAATGTAATACCTCAAGATTCCACGATATGCTTCTCTTTAAATAATACAATAGCTTGTGCTTTACGCAGCTAAGAGTTCTAGCACACCACGACCAATCAAATTAGCCATTTAAAAAGTAGTTATAAATAGTAATACCCAATTTATGAAATTTATGAAATTTTATTTTTCAAAATGAACTTCACTATTGGATTTGGAATATCAAAATTATCTTAGGATGAATTTTTTGTATTTTTCTAAAAACTTTCAATTTTTGATGAATAGTGAAAACTCTGTGTTATTGTTTAAAACCAACTTTTTTTATTCACCTAATTATTTTTAACTTATTTTAAAGTCAAAATAGATACATAATACCTATATTAGTCCATTTAAATTCATTAGAGTCATTTTATAATAATATTAGATATATAAAATTTTATTGAACTTTTTAACGTCTTTTACCCACCTTCTATGTACATTTGTAAATTTGCATAAAATGTAAATTTATCGATTCTGTGAATTTAATTTCAAAAATCCGATAGAAACGATTGTCATCATTAAGTAAAATGTTGTTCAATAGGATGAAAATATAGTTTTTGTGAATAGTAAATTTTTGAATTTTATTTGCCACGGTTAAAATTAAATAGGGTAATTAAAGGTAAAAATAATATTATAATAATATAAAATTACCCCAAAACTTATTATAATTCTATTGGATAAGTATTTTTCAACCAAAATCAACCCTAGTACAAACATATGATCCTTTTTGATCCACTTGGGTTAGATTAAAACATTTATTATATTTTATTTAAAGAAGAGTTAAAAGTGTTAAATTCAAATTTTAATAAATAAACCATTTTTAATATAGGGTTATACATAAGATAAATTAAAATATAGATATTAATTAAAAATATAAAAATATTTCCTACATCATGGTATTTTATTTATAAATTTCATACATTAAATAATTAAATTTATTTATGACACAATGATGTTGCATTAATTACCCTATTAATGAAAGATTAAAATAAATGATATTATAAATATTAAAATAAATGTAAATTGAAACTTTTGATTTACTGAAAGAATTTTATAGGTTCATATGACATGTTAAGGCTGATTCAATGTATTTGTTTTGAAGGAATCAAGTTTTTAAGACTTTAACAAAAACCAAATTACTAAATAGTGTCAAAATTGACATAAATGAGTTTTTAAAACAAATAATATTTTATTAAATTATATATAAGTTCTAACAACCTAATATTCCGAAAAATGACTTAGATAATGTTACATATGTCATTAATGAACCACTTTAGGTTCTCTTGTCTCTTTATATAAACTATATTAACCACATAGTATAAAAATACAAGAAGACCTGGTAAAAGTTAAACTATTTAACTAAGGGTTAAATTTAAAATATAAGGTTAATATGGTTACCTAAACATGTATAAAACCTATTGGTTGAGAGGTTTTCAACCTATACTCATATTATACTAGAAACAAATCAATTTGGAGCTATTAGAAACCGAAAATAATTTTATAATAAATTAATATTTCAATCTTTTCCTAAAGTGACCCTCACCTCTCTTATAAAAGGGAACTTCCCCTTCTCTTAAATTCACAACTCCAAAGAAATTTTTCTCAGCCAAACCATTCCAAAATCTCCTCCCAACCATACTAAATTAAACCTAGAGGCCTTAAATTGATCATAAATCCAACCTAAGGAGACCTTTTGTTCAAATCAAAAGGAAGCACTCAAAGAAGAGGTAATTATTTTATCACATCTTTCAAAGTTCTTTTCTTCTTATACTTCCTCTTTATTCATTGTTTCTATACTAAAATAATAACTATAGTACCTTATATATACTGATATGTTATTATAAATACCGTACAACCATATTAATTATTCTATCCATCCTATGAATGACAAAGTCACGATGAGTGCGTACGTATGGCTTACCGTCTCCACATCGTGGTGTAGTTTGTTATTCAATAATTCATTATTTTGATGAGTATAATAATAATTATAATTGATGTAAATAATAAATATAACTTTTTAATGATTCTGTATATATAATATACCATCCAATTAGATATGATTTCACAATCAATAGAATGATATTGTCGCTCGTGCATACGTACGACTTACCATCTCCACGACGCGATGAGATTTCATTTCCCATCATAACCATTCAAGAATAATTTTCATTTGATGATTAAAAATAATGTTTAAGAACTTAATATCATTATGAATATGAATAAAATACATTCTATCCATAAAAAACATGACTTACGTAACAAAACTTATAAAGGGAAATGAATCAGTTAACACCCAAAATAATGATAATACTGAAATATTATATTAGAGGATCATAAATGATATCATATTTATGTATGTGTTTGTTGTATAATTTAATAAAAATTATTTAACCATTATATAAGAGTTTAACATAACCTCGACTAAGTAAAAGTACAAGTTAAGTGTTAATTTTACAATCTCTTTATTATTCGAGGTTGTTTATACGTAAGTATCTATTAGGACTTCTTTATAATCCACATCCATGTTTCTTAAAAATGTATTTTAAGACATTTTTAAAATTTCCTAGACTATGAGTTAAAGTCATTTATACACTTCTTTTAATTTTTATGAAATGTTTTGAAAGGAATCTTTCTCTCATTTTCCAAATAAGATACTTTATGACCTTTTCGACAAATTAAGGAATGGATGTTTTTTAACTTATACGGTGGGTGTGTTTATTTTTTACTGTTATAACACATTCGAATCTTACCTTAAAATATTATAATAATATTGTCAAAATAAATGTTTTTTTTATAATTATGTAACTTTTAAATTATTTCAAAGTAGAAAGAGATATTTCTCTCAAATAATTTTTGGATAGATTTCATCTATGTCAACATATATTGTTGGATTTTATGTTTAATTGAATTTGATTTATTATGATACAATATTCCATATTGTATTGATCGTTTTATGATATGTTTGACTGTAGATGTGCTATTTTTATGTCATTCATGGTTTATGGTGAAAATATTAACATTTTGTACGCTAGTTTAATATGAATGTTTATGTTATGTTTCACTCTTTTCATATGTGGAATGCATTGGATGTAGTAAGTGATGGGTGGGGACCGCTATAGCCCCTCAATGCATCGATAGGTATCATGAGACAAACTAGTGTATTAGAACAAGTTATTAAAAATATTTTTATTTTTAGTCTTGAAATGCGACCTTGACTATGTGGTTATGATGTCCAAAATTATGCATTCCATCATTATGAGATTAGCTATTGATATTACTTGTGATTATTATACTAGTAGAATATTCATGTGAATAAGTAAATGGAATTATTTGGTTTATCTTTTCCATATTATGCTGAAGTTTTTGTTTAAAATTCTTTTTTTAGTCTTATACATTTCCTTAATTGTTTATGCTTATTTATGATAGTTTCCACTATATTTTTATCCTTACTGAGCATCTGAGCTCACCCCTTTCTTATGTTTTATTTTTTTCCTAGGATGTGAAGAAGTATACTATGACTGACCTACAAGGATATGATAAGGGATATGAGTGTGTTCAAAGGAGTCACAATGTTGCTTTTTCATTTTATAATATAATGTAAAATTGATGTATATATCTATTACTTCCAAGGATAATAAACTGATCGGTCTTTCAGGACTTGATATCTTGTGATCATGCAAATGTTATGTAATAATGCACCAACTCTAGGTTATTGGGGTTGGGCGTTATAATTGGTATCAAAGGAAGTTTATTACAAACATTGGAAACTAGATTTTGAAAAAATCTGATTAGAGAACATCACCCTAAGATAGAATTTGAGGATTAGTATAGAAGAACATCCAAAAATTTTGGTGATGTAGATATTATTTGGGTTTTCCAAGAAATGCATCCCTGTCGGGATACTACAAGTGAACATGGTTCTAGCATAGATATACCCTAGGAGTGAAAACTCAAACAAGGAGTTTCGGGCTTGACCTGGGGTATCTTGGTACACGACAATAGGCCTTACTACGCACCTAGTTTGACACTCCCAAAGGATATGATTAGGATAATTTAAATTTTATTTACAAACCATTATGAAGGATTTATGAGTAAATATTTCCCTAAATAAAACTTTTTTATGATTATGGATTATATGTATAAACTTTTCAATTTATGTTAAGTATTTTACAAGTTTAAAATTATGCATTGTGATTCATAAACTAATCTAGTGTATTCCATTGTTTATAAATGGATCATAGTGGAAGGAATGGAAACCATATTAACTCACCTAATACATGTAGGGATTTCCCTCCTATTCAAGATAATTATAGTGGATCTAGTGATGTAACTGGTGTTGAACAACTTATAACCATACCAGGACAACTCACCCAGGTTATGAATAATACACTTACCCGTATGGAGCACACTGATCCACAATGCAGAGGATAAATGTTAGACTACTTCATGAGGAAATTTCCACCAACATTCAATGGGACTACAAATAAATTTGTAGCTAAGAAATGGATAAGTTCCTCAGAGAAAGTATTTCATGATTTGGGGAGTAACGAAAGGGAAAAAGTTGTCATGACAATTTATCACCTCTCAGGATATGCAGATCAATGGTGGTCATTAATTCAAAATAAAAAGGAGGATGAATATGTATCAAATATATAATAGAGGGAGTTTAAAGAGATTTTCTTAGAAAATAATTTTCTTGTGAAAATTGAGCAGATATGGAAAGAAAATTTTGAGTCTGAGGCAGAAGGAGGATGAGAATGTCACAAAGTATGAGTCTAACTTCACAAGGTTAGCAAGGAATACTGTATATTATATAAAAAACTAAGAAGTAAGATTGATCAATTATTTAATGGGTTAAAACCATTTCTATGATGATCATGGTCTTACAATTCTTCTCATCGTACGAAGATATAGTCTCATATACTATCAAGATAGAAAAGGAATTCTCTATGTCTTATGACTTTAAAGTGAACAAAGACAAGAAGAGATCTTCTGAACAGTCTGGAAAAGGAAATTAGGGGAAGAAGGAAAAATTTGAATTTCCATCCTGTAGTAATTGTGGGAAGAAACACCGTAGTACATGCCTAAATGGGATGAGAGTTTATTATAAGTGTGGAGAAAAAGGCCACCAAGATCGCTATTGAAATGGGAACAAAGAGGCTATCAATGTTCAATGATATAATTTTAAAGAGATGGGGAATCATACAAATGAATGTTATAAGCATCAAGGAAACTTACCTCATAAAAGTCCAAGGGAGTAAGGCCAAGCTTATGTGATCACTACTGCTGAGGTTGAAGTTCCTAATGACATGGTGACATGTACTTTAATCGTTTCCTCAAAATTATCCAATGATTTATTTGATTCTAGATCATCAAATTCTTTCATATCTTCCCAATTTTCCAATAAAATTAGATATTTCCAATTTGACTTAATAAGAGAGTTATCCGTCAAAGATCCAAAGGGAAGTATCACTGCAATAAAGTTTTGTCAAGAAGTTACTATTATGAAATATAAAAGTGATTTATATACTAATTTTATTGTCATACCCATGATTGAATTTGATATAATCCTTGGTATGGATTGGATTTCATACCATGATGTGAAAATTTATTGTAAGAAGAAGGAGGTTACAATTTTTGATGATGATAAGAAATCCATTATCTTTAGAGTAGAAACATCACCATCTGATTCTCATCTAGATCCACCACTAGTAGCTCTACTAAATTAAATTATTATAGAGAAATGGAGTGAAAAAAATATGGGTGAGGAAAGGAATATTCAAATAGATAATGTATCTATTTTTCAATAATACATTGATGTGTTTCCATAGGATTTACCTAGAAATCTTCCAGAATAGAAAATTGTGTTTTCTATTGACTTAATTCCTGGTTCAAGGCCCATATCAAGGACCCCTTATAGAATGACCATTGTGGAATTAGTGTAACTAAAGAAACAACTATAGGAATTGATTAATAAAGGATTTATTTTCCATAGTGTTTATCTATAGGGATCCCATGTTCTTTTTGTTAAGAATAATGATAGATCTATGAGGTTGTGCATTGAAAAAATTGAGATCAATGCTATAATAATAAAGAATAATTATCCCCAACCTCTTATTGATGATTTATTCAATCAAATTCATGGAGCTCAATATTTTTCAAAGATTGAACTTCGATTTAGATATCATCAGTTGTGCGTGAGGAAGGAGAAAATTCCAAAGACATGATTTTGATCCAGGTATGGGTATTACAAGTTTACAGTAATGCCTTTTGGACTGACTAATTCACCCTTTGTTTTCATGGATCTAATTAATAGATTTTCCAAGAAATATCTTGATGAATTTTTAGTGGTATTTATTGATGATATCTTGGTATACTCCAAAATCTACGAAGATCATGAAAATCACTTGCGCACTATTCTGAAAACTCTTAGAAGATATGAATTATATGAGAATTTTAGCAAGTGTGAATTCTGGGTTCAAGAAGTTTCTTTTATTGGCCACATTGTCTCTAATGATGGAATCTCTATTGATCCTTAAAAGACACGGGTAATCCAAGAATGGCCAGCACCAATGAGTATAATTGAGGTATGCAATTTTATTGGTTTAGTAGGTTACTATCGGCATTTTGTCTAGAACTTTTCCCAATTGGCTAACCCATTAACCAAGATCACATGTAAAGGGGTTAAATATGTTTGGAAAAAAGAGTGTGAAGAATGTTTTAAATAATTGAAGAGAAGATTATTCAATTCTTCTATCTTGACTCTACCACCGGGGAATGATGGGATTTTCATTTATAGTGATGCATCACAAAAAGGACTTGGTTGTGTCCACATGTAGAATAATAGAGTTATTCTCTATGCATCATGACAACTAAAAAATTCACTAACAAAACTATCCCACTCATGATATTGAGTTAGCAGCTATAATATTTTATCTAAAGATATGGAGACACTATCTCTATGGTGAAAATTTTGAGATATATACTGATCAAAAGAGTTTGAAGTATATTTTATCATAGAAATAACTCAACATGAGGCAAAGGCGATGGATTGAACTACTCAAGGATTATGATTTCACAATACAACACCACCCAGGGAAGGAAAATAAAGTGGGGGATGCTTTGAGTAGAAAGGATCATGGATTTATAAAAAATATGAGAGTTGAAAGGGATCCTATGTTCATGGATCTAGTAAAGATAGATATGGGAATAATCATGGAATGTGAAACATCAATAACTTTTCAAATGGATTCCAAACTATCTTTACTAAAAAGGATAAAATGTTCTCAGACTGATGAGGAGGAGTTTCAAATGAAAATTAAAGCTGTGAATGATGGGATATTGATTAACTTCATGTATAAAGATGGAATTTTGAAATTTGGGAAGATGATTTATGTTACCGATATACTTGATCTAAAAAGGGAATTATTGGATGATTCTCATATATCTAATTTCTATATACACCCAAGTAGCACTAAGATGTATAGAGATTTGAAGGGACATTTTTGGTGGGACAACATGAAGAGGGAGTTTGCCGATTATGTGTCAAGATGTATGGTTTTTCAATAGGTGAAGGCTGGAAGATAACATCCTAGAGGAGTCATGAAACCTCTTCCCATACCTGAGTGGAAATGGAATGATATTATGATGGACTTTTTCGTGGGGTTACCAAAGACTCCTAGAAGGAGTGATGCAATATGGGTCATTATTGATCGTCTTACCAAGTTAGCACATTTTTCTTTCTATAAGAGAATATTTACCACTTGAACGTTTAGAAAGACTATATATTAATGAATTTTTAAGACTTCATGGTGTACCCCTATCAATTTTTTCTGATCATGATCCATATTTTACATCAAGACTCTGGAAAAGTCTTCAGAAATCCTTAGATACTAAACTTTGTCTGAGCACTGCCTACAACCCTCAAACTGATGGTTAATCAGACATTACTGTTCAAACCTTAGAAGACATGTTGAGATATTTTTCACATGACTTTCAAGGTATGTGGGATCATTATTTACCTCTGGTAGAATTTTCTTATAACAATAGCTTCCATTCAAGTATTCAGATGGCACCCTATGAAGTGTTATATGGAAAGAGATGTCACACACCAACTTTTTGGGATGATGTTGGTGAAATAAAACTCATAGACCCAGAACTTATTAAGTAAATAATGGAAAAGGTGAATATTATTCAAACCCACATCAAATTAGCTCAAAGTAGGCAAAAGATCTATGCTGATAACCGAAGGAAGGATTTGAATGTTCAAGTAGGAGATCATATTTTCTTGAAGGTATCTCCATGGAAGGGTGTTATAAAATTCGGTAAGAAGGGTAAATTAATTCCCAAGTACATTGAACCTTTATAAATTCTAGAACGAATTGGATTTGTAGCTTACTATTTTCAAATTCCACCAAGTCCCTTCAAAGTTTATGATGTGTTCCACATATCACTAATTGAGAAAATACATGCCATACTCAACACATGTTCTCACCTATGAAGAAATAGAACTGGAACCCGATATGTCTTATTGTGAATATCCTATTAAGATTCTTGATACCAGAGAACAAGTGTTGAGAAACCGAATAACTTTTCTTGTAAAAGTTCTTTGGAGAAACCATAAAATGGAAGAGGCAACGTGGGGATCTGAGGAACTTATGATGAAGAACCACCCAAGTCCTTTTATGTAGTAATATTCTAGAAATTTCGAGGAAAAAATTATTTGAAGGAGGGAATAATGTAACACTACAAGCTTCCGCAATACGGTTCTATTCAAATAATACAATAGCATGCACTATACATAGCTCCGAGTTCTAGCACACCACGACCGATCAAACTAGTAGTTTAAAAAGAAGTTATAAATAGTAATACCCATTTTTTGAAGTTTTATAAATTTTATTTTTTATAATAGACTTTATTTTTGTATTTGGAATATCAAAATTATCTTAGGGTAAATTTTTGGTATTTTTCTGAAAACATTCAATTTTTGATGAATAGTGAAAAACACCGCGTTATTATTTAAAACAAACTTTTTATTTACTTAATTATTTTTAATTTATTTTAAAGTAAAAATATATACATAAAACATATATTTGTCCAATGTAATTCATTGGAGTCATTTTATAATAAGATTAGATATATAAAATTTTATTGAACTTTTTAACGTCTTTTACCCACCTTCTTGGCACATTTGCAAATTTTTATAAAATGTAATTTTACCACTTCTGTGAATTGAATTTTAAAACTCCAACACAAACAATTTTCATCAGTAAGTGAAATGTGGTTAAATAGGGTGAAAATAATTTTTGGTAAATAATAACGTTTTGAATTTTATTTACCACGATTAAAAGTAAATAGGGTAATTAAAAGTAAAAATAATATTATAATAATATAAAATTACCCCAAAACATGTCTTAATTCTATTGTATAAGTGTTTTTAATCCAAAATCAACCTTAGGACAAACATATGATCCTTTTATATCCACTTGGGTAAGATTAGGATATTTATTGTATTTTATTTAAAGAAGAGTTAAAAGTGTTAAATTCAAATTTTAATAACTAAAACATTTTTAATAAAGGGTTATACATAAGATATATTCGACTCTAAATATTAATTATAAATATAAAAATATTTCATACATCATGGTATTTTATTTATAATTTTTAGATGTTAAATAATTAAATTTATTTATGAGACAATGATGACGCAGCAATTACCTTATTAATGAAAGATTAAAATAAATGATATTATAAATATTAAAATAAATTTAAATTGAAAATTTTGATTCTATAAACGAATTTTATAGGTGAATATGACATGTTAGGTTTGATTTAATGTATTTTCTTCAAAGGAATAAAGTTTTTATGACTTTAACAAAAACCAAATTACTAAATACTGTCAAAATTGACGTAAACGAGTTTTTAGAAAAAATACCATTTTATTAAATTATATAATAGTCCTAAAAATATAATATTATATAAAATGACTTATATAATTTTATATATTTAAGTAATGAACCAATTTAGGTTCTCTCGGAATTTTATAGTAACTATATTAACTAGGTAGTATAAAAATACAAGAAGACATGGTAAAAGATAAACTATTTAACTAAAGGTTAAATCTAAAAGATAAGGTTAATATGGTGACATAAAAATGTCTAAAACCTATTGGTTGAGAGGTTTTATAAAAATCATAATCTTATCCTATAAATAAATCCATTTTGATCAATTATAAACTGAAAATAATTTATAATAAATTAGTATTTCAATCTTTTCCAAAACTGCCCCTCACGTCTCTTATAAAAGGGTACTTCCCCTTATCTTGAATTAACACCTCAAAAGAAATTTTGATCGGCCAAAAACTAACCAAATATTCCCACAACTACCTTCACTTCAACCAAGATGCATTAAATTTATCATAAATCCAACCTAAGGATCCCTTTTGTTCAAATCAAAAGGAAGCACCCAAAGTAGAGGTAATTATTTTATCACCTCTTTAAAATTTCTTTTCTTATTCTAATTCCACTTTATTTGTTGTTTCCATACTAAAATAATAAATCTAGTAACTTATATATACTAAGATATTATTATAAATATGGTATAACCATATACATTATTTTATCCATCCTATGAATGACAAAGTCACCATGCGTGCGTACGCACGACTTACCGTCTCCACGTCGTGGTATAGTTTGTTATTCTACAATACGTTACTTAGATGGGTATAATAATGACTATAATTTATGTAAATAAAAAATATAAATTTTTAATGATTCTATATATATAATATACCATCAAATTACATATGACTTCACCATCAATAGAATGATATTGTCCCTCGTGCATACACACAACATACTGTCTCTACATCGCGATGAGATTTCGTTCCCCATCATAACCATTCAAGAATAAATTTAATTTGATGATTAAAAATAAAGTTTAAGAACTTAATATAATTTTTTATATTAATAAAATACATTCTATCCATAACAAACATGACTTACATAACAAAACATATAAAGGAAAATGAATCAATTAACACATGAAACAATGATAATACTGAAATATTATATTAGGGGATCATATATGATATCATATTTATGTATGTGGTTCTTGTATAATTTAATAAAAATAATTTAACAATTATAACTAAGTTTAACATACCCCCGACTAAGGAAAAATACAAGGTAAGGGTTAATTTTACAATTTATTTATTATCTGAGGTTGTTTATACGTAAGTATCTACTGGGACTTCTTTATCACCCACATCCATGTTTCTTAAAAATGTATTTTAAAACATATTTACTATTTCCTATACTATGGGTTAAATTCATTTATACCCTTGTTTGAATTTTTATAAAATGTTTTGAAAGGAATCTTTTCGTCATTTTCCAAACAAGGTACTTTATGACCTTTTTGACAAATTATGGAAAGAATGTTTTTTTTACTTATATGGAATGTGCAGTTATTTTATGCCATTATAACACCTTTGAAGCTTCCCTTACATTCTTATAAGAATATTTTCAAAATAAACATTAATTATAATTATGAGACTTTTAAATGATTTTAAAGTAGAAAGAGATATTTTTTTGAAATAGTTTTTGGATTGATTTCATATGTGTCAACATTTATCGTTGGATTTTATGTTTAATTGAAGTTGATTTATTATGACAATATTCCATATTGTATTGATAGTTTTATGATATACTTGACTATAGATGTGCTATTTTTATGTCATTCACGGTTTATGGTTAAAGTATTAATATTTTGTTTTCTAGATTAATATGAATGTTTATGTTATATTTCACCTTTTTTCATATGAGGAATGAATTAGATGTAGTAAGTGATGGGAGAGGCCTACTATATCCCCTAGATGCATCAGTAGGTATTATGAGACAAACTAGTGTCTTATAACAAGGCCTTGACAATATTTTTATTTATAGTCTTGACACGAGGCCTTGACTATGTGGTTATGATGTCCAGAATTATGCATTCCATCATTATGAGATTAGCTATTGATATTACATGTGATTATTCGACTAGTAGAATATCCATGTGAATAAGTAAATAGAATTTTTTGGTTTATCTTTTCCATATTATGCTGAATTTTTTGTTTAAAAGACTTTTGTTTCAGTCTTATACATTACATTAATTTTTTATACCTATTTATGATAGTTTCCACTATATTGTTATCCTTACTGAGCATATGAGCTCACCCATTTCTTATGTTTTATTTTTTCCCAAGATGCAAAGAATTATATTATTAATAACCTGTCGGGATAAGATAAGGGATATGAGTGTGTTCGAAGGAGACACAATGTTGTTTTTTTCATTTCATAATGTAATGTAAAAGTTATATATGTATATATTACTTACATGTCTACTAAAATGATCGGTCTTTTGTGACTTTATATCTTGTGATCATGCCAATGTTATGTAATAATGAACCATCTCTAGGTAACTGGGGTCAGGGCATTAGAGTAAGACCATATAAATATTCAAAATATCCCAAGTTGTGCACATGTTTTCTATAACTTCATTTCTTAATAAAGAATTTACACATTTAAAAAGTGAATTTCATTTATAAAATACCAGGTTGTTATAGAGTGTGACTTACACACTCACACATATAGGCACCCTCTTATTCATATTAACACATGGTGATGGAAATATGTGCATCGGGATAAGGGGTTTTTATATATGAATAAAGGTGTATATGTTATAAGTGTTAAGCATGGATTTGGAACATGAAATATTTGGGAAAAAATGGATTCCTAAAACAAAGTGTTTCCTTTTAAAAATGATGTGGCCTGGTTATAACTGTAATGATCATCCTCAGGAAAGAAAATCACTCTTAAGTAAATCCCCTTAGTTTTTAATTGAGATGATATTTAAATGGAGGAAAATATATTAAATGTGTGAAATAAATGAAAATATAATATAAGCCTGATATGGGGGCTTGTGCATTGTTTTTGTAACTTGTAAAGGGGAAAGGGGATACACTTAAAATTGAGTTCATTAGTGATATTGTGAATGATATGTTTTAGTTAAAAGTGAATTATGTGTATATATATGATAGTTTTATAAAATCACCACAATTTTTACATCATGGGAAGCCTTTGATAATTATTAGGGAGCTCTCGGTACACATGATACACTTGTTTAGTAACAAACTATAACTATTGGACCTAATATATATTTATTATGATCATGGGATATAACCCTTGGTTAAACCAATGAGGGTAACACTGAGTGTTTGGGTAGTTTTATAGTTAGCATATGATGCTGGGGGTGATTGATTATAGGTATATTATAGCTCTATCCTAGATCATATAAACTTGATACTAAGTTCACATGAAACCTATTTTACATGCATACTACTTTCCTATGCTATTGTATCATTTTTATAAAAATTATTTCATGGTTATACCTTCTTATATGAACTCTTTTTTTTCACATGTTTTATCTTACAGGTGGTTTATTGGGAAATTCTTCTTTTTTTGGAAACTGTTTTGAAAATAAAATTGGAAACAGTTTTCTAAAGCCTAGTGCACTACATGTTTTTTAAAGAATAGAAAGCCCTATTTATATATGTTATATTTTTAAAATATCATTAAATATATTTATATTTAAAGATAAGTCACAGGGTATAATTTCTATTTTGGTATCCTTACTGAGTATCTTGATGATCAGACCTATATTATCATTTTTTAGTTTTAGGTTTAGTTGGATTTGGATCACTCATGGTGAGAGCATGATTCGATGGTTAGTGGTTACTCGTAAGGTCACATAAAGGTTTTTTCGGGTTCTTTATTTCTTTTCTGCTACAATTGCTCACTGTATTTTTTATTTTTTTATTTGGGTTATCAATTGTTTCATGGGATAAATCATTCCTAATTCTGTTATACTTGATGTCCGACACTAGTTTCTAGACTGGGAGGATTGAGAATGCCTCTCAGTCTTTATTGCAGGCTGGATTGGGTGTTTGGTTCTAGGTAAACTTAGGTTGGTTTGTGACAATTATGTATTATTTTAATTAATAAAAATATAAATCATTATGTACTTATTTTTTTTTTTAAAATATCCCCTTTTACCTCCAAATGATCCTGTATTTGTTTCTATAAAATTGATGATTAGTATATGATTAATTTTATATATTATAATAAATTATTATAAATAAAAGGAGTATTATCTAAATACTACATTTTCAATTATTCATAAAATCAGATTTCTAAGGGAAAATTATAAATATTAATTCTTGGATTATTTTTACACAGTAAGTTCGAAATTAATATTCATCCTATCAAATTTTATTTTTTTCCATGAAATATTAAAATTTTCATTTTATTATAGTTTTATTAAGAAAAAATATTCACTTACTATATTTGAAGCTTGAGTGTTACATTCTTCTCCCAAAAAATTTTATCTTTGAGATTTTCATGGATATTAATTTATAAACAAATGAGGGTGGTTCTTCTTAATAACTTCATTTGGTACCCATTTTTCTTCCTCTATTTTATGATTTCTCTAAAGCACCTTTACTATTTGAGTTATCCGATTCCACAATACTTGTTCTCTAGTGTCAATAATCTGGATAGGATCTTCAAAAAAAGATATATTACCTTCCAATTATATTTATCTATGGGTGATAACATTTTTTGGGTTTGGAATATACTTCCTTAATAATGATATATAGAACACATCATGTACTTCAGAGATGATCAGTGTAATTTCAAAATGATAATTCATAGCTCAATTTTTTTTTTCAGAATTTTGAAAGGTCTAATGCACATGGGGATTAATTTTCCTTTTTTACTAAACCTTATAATACCCTATCATTTAAATACTTTCAAGAAAATTTGATCTCTCACTTGAAATTACAAATCTTTCCTTCGATTACTGGCATAAATAATTTTATTACATTGAGATTATTTAATATAGATCTGAATTTTCTTTTCCTTCATCGTTGCATCCTTAATAATTTTTGGGAATGAAATATTTTATTCACCAAATTCATCCCAAAATTTTTGATCATGTCATATCTTTCCATATAATGGTTCACACGACACCATTTTAATACTTTTATGGAAGATATTGTTATAGGAGGACACTACCAAATGTAAATAATAATCCCACATAAGTTTAAATTCACAGATCATGACCTCATAATGTATTCTAATTCTTGAATAGTCCTTTTAGATTGTCCATTAGTTTGAGAATGATAGGTGGTGCTCAAATTTTTCTCTATATCAATAGACTTATGAATAATTTTCTATATTTTTGATGTAAATCTTGGATCATGATAAGATGAAATAGAAAGTGATGCACCATGAAGTCTTACAAGTTCATTAATATAGATCCATTTAAGACTCTAAAGAGGTAAATCTTCTCACATAGTGAATAAATGTTAAAATTTGGTAAGGTGATCTATAATAACTGATATAACATCATTATTTCTAGGAGCCTTTATAAATATAGTGATAAAGTCCATATATCATCCCATTTCCAAATAAGAGTAGGTAGTGGTTGCATGAATCCTTTAGTATGTTTTCTATCAGCCTTTAACTATTTAAAAACCAAGCATCTTGATACACAATAAACAATTTCCTAATTCATATTATCCCACCAAAAATGTTCCTTCAAATCCATATATATATTGGTACTACCAATGTGTCCAGAGAAATTCAATCTATGAGCATCATATAATAATTTCCTTAGATTAGGTATATATGGAACACATCACCACTTTCCAAATTTCATAATATTGTCTTGATAAAAAAAGTCTTCCAATATCCCATTATTCTTAACATTAATTTTCTTTTAAAAATTCTCATCATCATGCTTAGAAAATTTTATCTTTTTAAATAAAGATGGTCTGACAATCATTTGGAAAAGGAGCGGTATTTTCCATTACTTAATAATTTCTATATCCATATTTACTAAATCCTTAAACATAAGATCCTTATTAATACTAATTTTTGTCACGACTCCATGATCTCTTATTTTTAATGATTCAACTAAATTTTTACCTTCCCCTAGGTGGTATTTTATTAATAAATTATAATACTTGAGTATCTTGATCCATTATCTTTACCTCATATTGATCTCTTTCTATGAAAAAATATATTTCAGACTCTTATGATCTATGTATATATCACATATTTCACTATAGATATAACACCTCCATATATTCAAAAAAATATTATAGTTTCAAACTCATGACCAGGGGTTGAATGGTTCTGTTCATGAGTCTTTAACTTCCTTGATGTATAGGCAATAAATTTATTATTATTTATAAGGACATACTCAAGTCCTTTATTTGATGTATCACTATATATCAAAAATCCATCCCTTCCTGATGGTAGAGTAAATATCATAGAATTGATCAATATTTTATTCAATTATTGAAAATATTATTAACATTACTTTGTCCATATAAACTTAACCCCTTTACATGTTGACTTGGTTAAAGGGTTATCCAACTGGGGAAATTTTTTAACAAATATCTTATAGTAACCTATAAAACCAAGGAAACTATGTAAATCAATTATGTTCGTTGGTGTAGGTAATTATTTTATTACTTTTGTTTTCCTAGGTTCAACTAAGATTCCATCCTTAGAGATAATATTGCCAAGAAAATAAACCTTCGAAAGCCAAAATTCACACTCGATAAATTTCTCATATAACTCTTTTTCTATAAGAGTATAAAGAATGATTTACATGAGGTTCTCATGGTTATCATAATTTTAGAGTAAACCAAGATATCATTAATAAATACCATACAAAAATTATCAATATATTCATTGAATACTCTATTCATTAGATCAATAAAAAAGGGTGCATTAGTCAATCCAATTGGAATTAGTATAAAATAATAATTCTCATACCTCATATAAAATATTATATTTGGAATATCTTCTTTCTTTATTCACAATTAATGTTACCCAGAACGAAGATAAATATTTAAAAAATAATGATCCCCTTGAAGTTAATCGAACAAGTTATCAATGCGAGGCAGAGAGTACTTTTTATTTATATTAATAACATTTATTTATCTATAATCAATAAACAACCTCATATATCCATCTTTATTCTTAACTAAAAGAATAAGGGATCCAAAAGGTGAAACACTAGGGCATATAAATCCATTATCACACAAATCCTATAATTGTTTCTCCTATTCCACTAATTCCACTCTAGCCATTCTATAAGGAGACTTTGATATAAGACTTGCATTAGAGATTAAATCAATAGAAAACTCAAATTCACATCCTAGTAGATATCTAGATAATTCCTTAGGAAACACATCAATATATTCCTATAAAATAGGTTTATATTTAATTATAAGATTACCTTTCCCATTCATAGATTTCATCTTCTCTTATTCCCCAAGAATCTCATTCAAAAGAGCTACTGGAGGTGGATCTAGAAATGAACCAGATGATGAAGTCTCCCCACTATAGACAAGGGATTCCACATTTCCACCAATAATCACAACATCTTTCTATTAGAAATAATTTTTTCACTATAATTTGAAATCCAATCCATACTAGGGATTATATAAAAGATAAACTTTTTTATAATAATCAAGAATGAAAATAGGGAATGTTTATGTGTAAAAATTAGAACTGATTGAATCATCCTTGATGTGGTAAGATTTCCACTAAGTTTATTGACTGAAAAATACATTTTTAAGGTGATAGAGAAATATATAATTTTCTTATAAAACATCAAATATATAATTGAGTGAGAAGATATAGAATAAAATGAATCATTAGTTAAATTTTTGGATATGATTAAAATACCTTCCACCACATCTTTATAAAGTTCAACCTGAAGTGTAGTGATCACATAATCTTTTCCTTCCCCTTGGCCTCTTCTATAGTAGGTTACCTTAACACATGATACATTGGTTTGAATAATGCCCCATTTCTATATAATTGAAGCACCCGAAAATAGTTGTTTTTTTATTTCCCTTCCATTCATTATCGAAATGACCCTGATCTCTTAACTTGTAACAAAATCCCATTCCATTCAATAATTTTTTAGGATTTTTATTTCCAAAATTTTCACATGATAGAAATTTCTTCATTACATTCTTATTCTTTGATGCATTACATTTTTCTTAGTGATCAACTAATCTCTTATTTTCTTGATTCAAATCTAAGATACATGATCTATAAAATTATTTCTTTGTTTTGATGGTACATAATACTATTTCATCATATGATAAAAAATTTTAAGACATGAGTTTCCTTTGGATTCTTGGATTAATCCTTTCAAAGAAATTATCAATTTTTCTTTTTGGATTACGTATATAATCTGCAACATACCTAGATATTATTACAAAGTTATCCTTATACTCTATAATATTTTCCTCCTTTAATTTAATTTTATGAATATTCTCTTCATTGTATTTCATTTCTCATGAGGGAAATATTTTTTGAATAATATTAATTTAAAATATCTCCATTACATATGTTCAGTTTCTTCTCATTCTAGTATTATAGATCAACAAAAACTATTGAGCATCATCACCTTTAATACAATACACTAAAAGTATAACATTTTCCCTTTCATTCCATACCAAAGACAAAAATTTCCTTTCAAGGGACTTAATCTATTGATCATCTACTAATGGATCAATATTTCTACTAACATATAGAGGATTATATCACATGAAACAATCCAATATAGGTGTATCATTTCATGGAACATCATGTTTATTTATATGTACAAGTTTTTTTTGTCAAAACCTAGGTTAGATTCCCTAGTATGGACACAATCTTCTCATCTTCCACATTATTTATATCAGCTTACTCAATAAGGAAATCTATACATTGGCCATGAGTTTTGATACAATTCCTTATACTAGAAACAATTTCTAAATAATGAAATATATTGAATTAGATCATAACATTATGAATTTTAAATTCTTGTATATATTCCTTAAGTTGGTTTAAAACTTAACATAAATTGATAATTTATGCATAACTAATCTCTGAATCATAAACATGGTTTCTTTAGGAATATCCAGAAATCATAAAAATATTTTCAAATATTTCATAATGGTTTGAAAATAGTGTATTATTCGACCAAATCATATAACATGGGAGTGTCTATTTAGGTGTGCTATCTTAGTCCCAAGGTGTCGATCAAGTTAACACCCAATCCTCCCCATTCAGAGTTATTACCCCTAGGTGCATCTATGCCATAGCCATATCCACTTTCTATTATCTAAAAATGGGTGTATTTTCTATGAATACCATAGAATCTATAATTTACTAAAACTTATGATATTATATTATAATTTTACATATCCTCACAGTAGGTCATAGTGTTATGTTCTATAATTTATGTTTTCTTAAATCTAGACCTCAATGTTTCTATTAAACTTTCTCTAATACTAGCTATAATGACCCCAACTCTAGTAACCCAGAGTTGATGTCTATTTTATTACATTGACATAGGATACAAGGGAATACATCACCAAGGGATGATTATTTTAGTAGTATTGAATAATTAGATACATAAAATATTCCCATTTTACATTGGAAATAAAATATATAACATAGTAAAAGTAAATATTTTTCATCCTTAAAACTAATTTAAATATTACTTCTTCATATCCCAGTAAAAGTAAAATAAAATAAGGGTGAACTCAAAAACTTTGTAAGGATTACATACAATGGAATATATCATGATTAAATAATTTATAATCAATATGTCAAGATAGATTACTATAAACACATTCCATTTAATAAATAACTTTAGCATGAAATGGATCAATGGATAATATCAATATAGTAATCTTATGGATAATAATAACTAAATTTTGAATTAAGGAAATTCATAATACCAAATATATTTATCGATGATTTTTTCTAGGATACTTTAAAATATGGGTAGGTATACACCAAAACCCATTTAATAAGCCTAGTCAACATGATTATCTCATGAGACCTATCGATGCATCGAGGGACTATCTATAAACAGGACCCACCTATAACTGCATATCCAAATCATTCATTATATATTTAATGATTAATTTAATTCATAAACAATATTCCTTATCAATAAATATTCATATTGAGTAAATAATACAGAATATTAATATTTATGTAATTAATAAAATAACTTTCATAGTAAGATAATGTATATAGAAATGGTATATGGTTTATGAAATATGAATATCCATGATAAAAATAATATGAATATAGAAGAGAAATATAATTTTTGTTGAAATATGATCATAATAAAGTGAATATTTTAAAAGAAAGTTAATGAACACAAAATTAAGAAGATATAATATATGACCATAAATTCATCATAAATATTGGTTTTGTAATAAAATCACGTCTTTTGGAGAATATAAGAAAATGGAATAAAAAAATTTAAAATAAATTTTCACTAAATAATTTTCTTTGTAAAACCATAAGATACTTTTTGAATAAGTTAAATAGTATAAAATAGTTAGGTTAGTGGGTAAACCCGTTAATACCGTATAAGTTAAAAAGAAGCATTCATTTTGATTTTTTAAAAAAATTAGAGAATTAAAATATTGGAAATATTAATTTAAATTTTTTTAAATAAAGTTAAATATGGAATATTATATCATTAATAAATTATTTAATTAAATAAAAAGGAATTTTGTAAAACATTTATAAAAAAAATTGGATATGGAAGATCAAGAAGCAAAATAAGATCTGCCTTTATTTTAAACATTCATTTGCTCAATTAAAGTGAAAAAGAGAGGAAATATTGAAATAAAACATATAAATTACTTAAATATCTAGATAATAATAATATATATGAGGTTTATGAAGGATATATTATAATATAACTTCAATGAAAACATAAACAATCATAAAAATGATATTGTAAAAAAAATTAATATCACTTTGGTAACATTTGAGTTATAACCCCTTGAAAGTGTAAAGTTTAATTGAAACTTTTTATACAATTAATAAATAGATATTCATGTTAAATATAACAAAGGGTTAGTATATACACCATATAAAGGAAAATAAGTGTATAATACAAAATATGTCCCAATAAAGTGTAAATTGAGATGAAAACTCATTAACTCACACTTACACTTAGTTGAACATGATTTAACCTCCTTTATAATGGTTTTAAACTTATTTTTAATTCATTCCCGAACTTCATTCATATTTATCTTAATTTATATATATTATCATTTCCCATTCATTACCAATTGTGGGTAAAATCAATCATTAGGTGTTAACTATTTAGTTTTCTCATGCATGTTTTATCATGGATGTTATGGATCATATATATAGGTTATAGTTTAATAATATAAATAATTATATTCATGTTATAAATATAATATTTATTCAGTAGTTACATTTTTAAAACTATCCATGTAAGGTGGTAATGAATAAATAATCACATCGCCTCATGTAGGTGGTAGTCCACACGTAAGAACAAACGACATTATAATTTTCTAATAGATATGTGGGAAAAGAGGTCAATATTATTTTATCATTTTATAATCAAAATTATCTCATAAATATATTTTTATTTCTTTAAATCAACCTATATATATCATATATTTGAGGTGGTGATGAAAAATGAAATACATAGACTTGCGAGGCAGTTTACCACACATACACATGAGCGATGTTTCCATTTTCCATTAAATATATGAGTATATAAAAAAATAGAAATAAAATAAACATAATAACATTAAAATAATCTAATTATACTATTTTTATTATATTTTTATGGTAAAATAAGTTTTAGTGTAGGTATAAGAAGAAATGAACTTTAAAAGAGTCGGTTAAGATGACTACCTCTTCTTTACGAAACCTCATTTATATCTTCACTTAAGGACCATAGGGTTACTATTTTGAGAATACCAAAATCTCTATAATGTAGAAAAAGATTTTAGGGTGAAATGTTTTTAGGGTTTGGCTAATCTAATTTAATTAATGCGGTGTTAATAATATAGGATATGTTGTGTCCTTTTATAGTGAAAGAAATGACACACTTGGAAAGATTTGAATATAATTAATTATTTTTATGTGAAAGTGGAACCAAGTGAAAAAAATTCAATTATATTATAGGATATTCTTTAAATACCTTAAAAAAAATAAAATTTGGACAAGTTTATGAGTCATTTTAAACCTTGTCTTTTGCTTTAACCCTTTCATTAACCCATTTTAACCTTAACTGTGGTAACAATTTTTTTATTCTTAAAGAGTTATAAATTTATATTTATGGTAAGAATTGGTTAAAAAAAGGTCAAGGTATGAAATTTTAGATCATATAAAATATATATTTTTCTATTTAAAGTTTTTATTATTTTTAAATCATTTAATAGAATATTATTTAACATAAAATACCATTAATGTCTTTTTAAGAACTATTCACATATTCTGACTTTAAATACATCAAGACGAAAATTTGATTCGAATATAAACCATTTAACCATAAATTATACATTATTATTAATCATAAAATTCTTATTAAACCACAATTCATCCAAAATATATTACTTCTTATGTTTTTAAAATCATTTACTTTGATTTTTCTACTGCTTTCATAAGAACCGTGTTAATGTTCTGTAAGCATTTAAGGTAATTATACCATCACTAAAAATTACTAACAAATTACCATCATAAAAATAAATAAATTATATTCAAAATAAAATTTTATATTAATTAATAACATATTATTATCCCTATGTGAACATATAATAGAAATTAAAATCAAGAGAGACATTTTGGAATTTTTCTTTATTTAAAATAATATAAAGGTATTTATCAAATAAAAATGTAACCAATACATCATAATTTATAATATATTAATGGGGTGGTAAACTTACACTCATAAAATGAAATATAGGATAGTCATGGATGATTTGGAAGCCTTATTCTATAGTTTTAACCATGTTTATCCCATTTAACCCTTTACTGAGGTGATAAATTTTACCACGATTACTATTCATAATGGCTAAAAATAAAACCTAATTATTTACCAATTTTGAACATAATTATTCGAAATATTTAATTTATTTTATAAAATTAAATTTCTATAATAGGTATAAATTAATTTAAAAAGAAATCTCCAAAATGTGATGAAATATGGTTTTTTCAAGAAAATGTATTTTTCAAGCATAAAATGAGCTTACATTAACTCCATGAATAGTAATAATCCTTATTTAAGTTCATATATATAGATATATACTATTTAAATTTAATTTATATAATTTATAATTAAGTATTATTTTAATTAATTAAAATGGAAAATCATTATTCACTTAAATATAGTTTTCTGAAAAATATAGCTTTTTACCTCTAAATGATATTATATTTATTTATATTAAATTTCTAATCAATATATGAATAATTATAAATGTTATAAAAAATTATTATAAATAAAAAGTAGGATTATCTAAATTCTACATTTTCATGTATTCAAAAAATCATATTTCTATGGGAATAGTTCAAAAATTCATTCTATGCTTTTTTTGACATAGTAAGTTCAGAATCAATATTAATACCATAAAATTATAATTTTTGTGCCATGAAATATTAAAATTTTAATTATATTATAGTTTCATTAAGATAAAGTGTTCACTTTCTATAATTGATGCTCGAATGTTATAACTTTCCAAAAACCATTTTTTAAAGATGAAGTGAAAAACTCTTACAACTTTACTTCAAAAAAATTCCAATAAATATACTTTGATTGAAAAAAATAACATGTCAAATATTTAATATATTATAAGATAATATGATATCATGGAAACAAAAAATCCTTTTTAATATTTTAAAACACCTTTATCAAAAACCCACATCATTAAAAGAGTAAAAAAACTTTTTTTAAAATGAATAAAGGGGAATAAAAGGATAGTTGTATATAAAAACAATCTGAGTTTCTATTAAGGAATGGAGAAAATTTTTGGGAAGTAAAAACATAGATGTGGAGGGAAAATCCATTAAAATAAATATGAATTATTCTTAAAAAATTCATTTTCTAGAAATAATAGAATCATCAATGAAGAAAAATTTGATGTGAAACATTATTTCCCCATAAAATAAGTCTGAAATAAAACATAACTTCATAATAGGTTATAATAGATCAATATTGAAATATAATTGTCAAAGATGAGTGATTATGACCCAAGGAAAATATTTGAATCATAAAAACCCCTTATAATTTGTGTACCGTTTAACTCAAAACATATTGAAATATAGAGATCATTAAATTGAACTTAAATTACCATGAATAAAGTAAATTAATGATATAATATCTCAAATGGTATGTATATACACTACATAAATGTAATTGGGTGCATAATACAAAACATGTCTCAAAGAGAGGTTTTGGCAATAAAAACCCTTAAATTGTATTCCTTATTACTAAATCATGCTTTAACCTCCTGTATAATGGATAAAACTATATTAATAACTTATTCCATGACCTTAATACAAATATAATAACCTTTTTATAATTATTTTATAACCATATATTACAAATGTATTAACTGGTTATAGTTTATTTTAATTATCAGGTGTTAGAACTCTCAGTTGTTTGTTTATACAAACTTCACAAAGACATGATCAATTATCACTAAGTGGTTTCAATTTAATCATTACTATATCATTCAAGATAGAATTATTTTTTTAAATGATTAATCAAGTCCCATTTCTATTAGGTGAAATACATGAATATGTCTTGTGAGAATATAAATCCTAATGAACTACTTTTAGACAAGTTTAAAGATCAAAATCTTATATATTAATAAATATTTTAAATATAAAAAACCCTTTTAAAAATAATTAAAACATATTTATATATCCTTTTTATATTAAATTACCTCTATATAAAATCCCATAATCATTTATTGCATAATCCTTATAACATTATTTACATGGGTGATAAAACTGACCAAAACAGTAACATATTATAATGTTTTCATGAGTAATGAAATGTACTTATATAATGATAATATTATATATTAATAAGCTTAAACTTTTCATAATTTTCATATATCCTCAGTAAATCCATTCTTATAACCATCCAATATGAGTGGTGATTTCAAACGAAATTCATAGTTCGTGGAAGTGGTAGTTCACACGTACACACAATTAACGATCCAATTTACCATTGAATGGAAAGAATTATGGTTTATAAAAAATGTTTATTTAGGAATTTTATTTGTGACATAAAAATATATATTTATTCACCAAATCTATCCTCAATACCATAATTGGGATGTGGTTATGAAAAACAAACCACATCGTGTCGTGGAGGCGGTAGCCCACTGTTGACACTACATAATTTGTTTCATACACTTCTTCACAGAGTGAAGATATGATTCTCACATATAAAATAAATTTAAAGTATGAGTAAATATGTTTTCACCATGAAGGAAGAAGATACATGTTGGATTTCTATGTGCCCAAATACTACCCCATACTGATGGAGAAGTGGAATGATTCCCCTATCTAGGAGTGGGCAGTGGGTTTTCAAGATCGATGATGAAAATGTGTTGACACATTAAATTCAATATCCAAGTTTCATCCGAGAAGACATGGTGTATTTACCATCTCAAGAAGTGTAGATCTCTTCAAGACCTTCGATTTGACTGGTCGTGGAGCCCAACCATACTTACAAATCAAAAGTTATGGCACTCGGAAGATGGATAAATTTCACAAATGGACCTATGTGGAGGACCTACACGGACGACATACGTGGAGGACCTACGCGCTACACCCCTATGTGGAAGACCTATGCGGAGGAACTATGCAGAGGACCTATGCAACAATATAATTTCTACACCCCAATGTGGAAGAGCTATGTAAAGGACCTATGCAAAGGACCTGTGCGGACAACTTCCCTTCGACCAAGTCTCCTCCATGCCTATAGATAAGACCCTTGGGCTCTCCATTTCAAGGAAGAAAAAAGTTGGAAGAAGTCCCAAAGCTCTAGTTGAATAGATCTTTCTCACAAATCCCCCAAATTATCTCAGGTAGCTCTCTAAAATATGAGAGAAGAGATAATTAAAGGGGTAAAAGTGATTCAATGTCCCAACAGGGTCTAGAACATATGGAGCTACACCAAGGACCTGCATGGCGCACCTGCACGAAGCACCTGTGTAGAGTACCTACGCAGGGGAGCTACGTGAAACACCTACACGAGGAACCTTGGAGAAGAACCTGTGCAACCACGCCGGTCCATACTGCAGGGGATGTGACCCCGCACCACTGCTTAGAATCAGTGTCGGGCTGCAGTCCTGGACCTCCAGGCCAGTCCCTTCGCTTCCGTCACTAACCCCCATGAAAAATAGAGAGTTCCACCTCAAACTTTTTGGCTTTGGTCAGTGAAATTTTCCATTGCAGCCTTTATGCTACCCAACTTCCAGCCATAGAATACTATTCTTTGAGACGATCCATCACACACAATGAAGTACCTTGAGTTGACTTAATCTTCTTGGTTCCATTCACATGTTATGATTTTGGACTCTCCTTATGGATTCCTCAAGTACCTTGAGTTGATAAACTCCTCAAGAAACTCCTTAAACCTCATCACCTGACTCCTATGCCAGGTAAAATTCCAAATGGGAATCCTCCTTAGGAGTAAACCCCAACCAATTCCCAAATGGTCATCCTTATTAAGAGTAAGCCCCAACCAATTCCAAATGGGCATCCTCCTTAGGAGTAATCCCCAACCAATTCCCAAATGGACATCCTCCTTAGGAGTAAGACCCAACCAATTTCAAATGGTCATCCTCATTAGGAGTAAGCCCCAACCAATCTCAAATGGGAACCCTCTTTAGGATTAATCCCCAACCAATATCAAATGGGCACCCTCTTTAAGAGTAATCCCCAACCTATCTCAAATG
Organism: Viscum album; assembly: GCA_963277665.1. NCBI lineage: Eukaryota > Viridiplantae > Streptophyta > Magnoliopsida > Santalales > Viscaceae > Viscum > Viscum album. The sequence continues at coordinate 133,200,662 of OY728163.1, forward strand.
GGCACCCTCTTTAGGTGTAATCCCCAACTAATCCATCAAGGGAATCCATCATGGTGTAATCCCCTAACCTTCATTCCTTATTCCTTTCATTTGGACCCTTTTCCAATGTAAAGTGAATAGGGGGAGGGCTCATCACCTCTCCCTCTTCCTGGGTCACCTCAACCTCATCCATCTTGGATACCATAGGTGCACACTCCTCCACCAATAGAGTGGGAAAAGTGAATGTGTCATTGTTGAATATTTTACATCCTCTTGTTTCTCACACTGAGCATGACTCACATGGGCTTAGAGATTCATGAAAATTTCAACATGTGCACAAACACTCACACCCAACGAACTACGAAAACTATGATTCCCACTATAATTGGGATACGTAGGAAGCCTTATCAGGGACCGAGCTCATTGGATATCCTCTTTAGTAATCCAACCCTATTTGACATAATCTGGGCATCCTCCTTAGGAATAATCCCTAAATTAAACCCCTAAAATCATCAAGGAATCCTTTTTAGGAAGTAAGACCAAACTAATTTCTCTCAAAGGACTATACTCTCTTATGAGATTTAATGAACCACAGTAACTATGATTCCCACCATAATTGGAATACCTAAGAAGCCTTCTCATGGCCCAAGATCATTGGATATCCTCTTCAGAAATTCAACCATAATTCCCTTAATCTGGGCATCCTTCTTAGGAATAATACCTAAATTAAACCACCATAATTGTCAAGGCATCCTTTTCAGGAAGTAAGCTCAAAATTGTTTCTCTCAAAGGACTATAATCTCCTATGATATTTCTCAAACTATATGGGATTTGATTCCCATACATATGGGATACATAGGAAGCCTCATTGAGGTTCAAACCCAACACTTCAAATCCACCCTATTCTCATTGGGCCACATTCCCAAGAGGGTCTAATCTTACTTGGAAAACCATATCCTTTCCATGTTCCTTAGACCGCCTCGACATAAGTCCCACACCAAACATTGACTAAGCAACTTTCGTTTATATTTCCTTACTACATGGAATTAAACTATACGATTAGTTCCTAATCACATGACTTTAAAAGGTATGATATTGTCCCATTAAGAGGCACCAAACTACGAGGGTTCTGATTCCTTTCACAAGGATATGTAGGTAACCCATTTCATTTGAACGATCCCAATATCAAAATAAAACATTGTCTCCTTGGATGAAAATAAATTCCAGAGTGCCCCGCTGAGTGGCTTAAAAACCAGTATCATCATAAAGATAATTAAAAGAATATCTCAATAGTATATGAGAGGATAAGATTGAGGGATAATATCAAATACATATAGATATCTCCCTTAATGAAGAACCTTGAATACATACTGATGATTATAAAATTTACACATGTTAATAAGTGATTTCAAATTCCAAGGGAAACTTATATTATTATTGGTTAATTAATAAGGATTCATGAAAATATCTTAAATTTACAAAGAGAGTCCTGGAGTAGAAAATAATTCCCCACAAAAGGCTATGATGAGTCTGACCTCCCATCCTCTCAACTAATGAACATTCTTAAGTATCGTAAAGTTCAAACTTAACGAACACCTGCCTTTGGAAAGATGATCCCTTTTGGATAAAGAACTATTGGAAGTTTTCGGTTCCATGAATAAATCCAATGGAAATTTCTTGGAAGTAGTGATTCTTAAAACTAGAACACATATTTCAAGGAACTATGAAACACCCACACATATACATGATCACTGTTTTTGTCTCTCTTAGTGGATGAAAATTAATAATAATTATTTTTCAATTAATATAATGAAATTTAAGTATAAAAATTATACTGATTTCATTATATTAATAATTTTAGATATTATTTAGGAAGTATTAGAGTAAAATAAAAGAGTAAGAAAAAGTAATACTCATATTGGAAGCTTGAATTTTCTCTTTAAAAACTCATTGTAAATAAAGGCCTTAATCAAAATAAAGGTGAAAATAATCTTATAGATTTTGAAGAGGTATCTAGATATATAAAACTAGAACAGTTTCAATAATAAATTCAAAATATAGGTGAATCTTGAAGGGGTGTAAGTGTTAACTTTTTATAAGTGAAGAGAAGGGTTGTTTTGAAAGTAACCATTACATTTTCAATAATGTAATGTTACTATTCAAAGTTCAATGGATCAAAAATAGAAAAAAGTGGATGATAAAGTGATTTTAGGTCTAAAATAACCTCAAAAACGAATTTTGGATACATCTTTGAGTTTTTTATGGTATTTTATTTTAACTTTTACCATAATTTACTTTTACCTTGGTAATTAATATTTAACCTTAGTAATTAAGATTAATGAAAAAATTAATATTGAACCTTTTAAATATTTTTAACCTTATCATTTAATTTTTTTAAATCATTTTATCAAATAAAATTTTTAAGGGTTTGAAAAGTTGGTTTAAGATTAGCTCACATAAAGTGTAAAGTAGTTTTTAGAAAAAGTGTGTTTTGAAGCTTAAAGTTCATATGTATTCCATAGTTATTAAAATTATCAATTAGAATGAAATAAATTGGTTTATTATAAAACAATTAAAATATATTATTATTTCATGTCAATCCAAAACTGAATCTCACCTTGAAAATAATTGATTCAAATAAAATACTAGAAATAGTTTTTATTAAATTAAAATTTTAATTTAGTTTTAAAAGTGCTAGTAATATGATTTATAAGATAAAATAATGTATTAAAATGCATAATTATATTCCTTAAATACATAATTTAATACTTAAAAGTTTTTTCAAACTTATAAATATACTTATATAATGATAAAAATCATAAGAATTATAACTTTCACAAAAACTATATTTTTCGACTAAAAATGAACCTTTTTAGATTGAACTCAAAAATTCATACTTAGAAAATTTTGATATTTTAATTTCAAAAATTAATTTAGTTTTTTAAATTTGAAAACTTAAAATTTATATATTTTATTTTTAATTAAGAAAATAAAATATAGAGAATATCTATTTTTATAGGAAAACAAATTTCACTATATAATATATTATTTTTCTTATAAATTACTAATTAATATGGTGTTCAATTAGTATTCATAAAATAAATACATCTTGATATTATTTGATCATAATAAACATAATTCCTTGAAATAATATTCTGATTTTTAGAGAATACTATTTTTAATCATAATATGGATTGAGAAAAAAATAACCTTTTGAAAAGTATAAAAATCTATGATATATCTATAAATATAAATATTTTTTTACACGTTGATATAATAATAATTTATAATAAAAAATTATTATGTTAATTGTGTAATACTTAAGCATCAAATGAGCTGAGGTTGTAGATTCTAGTGGCAGTCAAGTAGCATGGATCTTATGGAAATCTATACATGCTTGAAATTCTCTTATATATGGTTTTTTCTCATACCGTAATTAATTGAGTTCATATTGGGATTGGTCCAGAGAAAAACTTAGTGAATCTACCTCCCTTATGAGCTCATATAAATGGGATTATCAGGGGAGACTTCTTCTTCTTGATAACATTTCTTCCTACTTTCTTTATTGATCTTGAAATATGGTTACTTCAATTTATATAATTTAATTAGTGGATATGTTTTTAATAGTCATATTTAATATTCAAAACATATCAAGGATTTTTGTTTTAGTTTGGTAAATTTTTAGCAACACTATATTTAATATATTATTTATGTAAGAAGAATATATAGTGAAATATTATGTCATTACATTCCCCCATAAATAAATTGCATCCTCACAATTTTAATTATTACTTACTAATGATGTTATCTAAGAGTATCTATAATATGACCCGAGATTTAATTTTATATTTAAGTATCAATCACAATTATTCACTTATAATACACATAATCCCTATGTATTGTTTCTTCCTAACCATTAGTATTAAATATCTTTCATGGTTTGGTGTTAAGACCTATTTTATTTTTCTTTGAGTTCATAGATCAGACCTATGATAGTATATTATCATAATTTGTCTTAATGTATGAAATATGATTCCCTATCTATATAATAACTTCAACACACACACTTATCCCTTATCCTCCATGTTTCTTCAACTTGGCAGTATCAATGGAAATTTTAGGTTAAATGATGAATTCAACAAATAATGGTCCTCCTCATCATACGGCTCATTAAGATCCATGTTTAGACCCCTCAAAAACATTTTTTTGGTGTAGCTGCCTCCACCAAACTAGCCTTCACCCTCTCTAGATTATCCCTCTCCCATGTCTCCATCTTTTATATATAACCATACATATCCTCACCCACTTTTTTCACTAGTTCTTACATTGTATTCTCTATGAAACCCTCTTGTAAAAAGGCCGACAGAGGATAGATACCCCACAATGTCCACTCATGGTGGCTCTTCATGTTACCAACAAGGTCCTTCCAAGACCTAGAATATTTCTTTCACACACTGCATTTTATTATAAACCCACAATTGGAATAGTTCTTTTAACTTATCTAGAAACATCGGGGCCTACACACGAAGACAGTACATTGATGGATGATAATGAAGATAAATAATTTTTTTCATCTAATATTATAGTAACATTACAATCTCTTGTCAATGATCATTGGTTTTTGTTTTATCCCCCATCTATTTTTTAATAGTGAGGATATTTTGGGTAGTCTAAACATGATCAGCGAATATGAAGTCTATTTTGAAATATTTAATTAATTAATAAAATTATGTGAATTCTATATAAATGGACCATACTAAGATTTATATTATCATAAACTTAAAAATCAAGATATAACTATAAAACAACTAGATATTTTATTTAATAAACAAAACATTAGGGTGGTGCACTTAGAAAATAAAATAGGAAACATAGTATGGCTAGAATAAAGATCCAAAATTCAAAATTCTAAAGTATTGGATATTTTTATTAAAATCAATCTCATATGTAGTAATTAAAAAAGTTCCACCTTATTCCATTGGTTGTGGTGGTTGTTATTTCCTATAATCCTTATCATCCTTGTGATTATAACACTAACTTAGATAGTGCACACGTTCTTCACACTTAAGGTATTATACCATTAGTGGTTCTTTGGGATGTATGTTTTCTACTACCATCATGATAACTGACATATTACTTTTAATGTGAAATATTGATGATTAATAACCCCATATTCTACAAGTAAAGAATCTTATAGCCCCCTTAAGAAAATTCCCTTAGTGCTTCTTTCCAGATTTTTTACATATAAAAAACTTAATATACTTTCCTTCATCATCTTGACCAATTTATCTTTCATAAGACTCCATAATTCTATTCTTTGGGGTATTTGGGACTTCAATTATGTTCACATTATTAATCATATTTCATTATATATGGTTTGGTATAATCATATGGTTTCTCACTCATGGTCCTATTTTGATGGGTTTTCCATTAAGGTAATATCTATATTATCCCTCACACCCATGTTTCCATATAGTTATAACTATAACTAATAACAAAAAGGTTAACATGAGTGAAAAAACATTAAAAAAACAGGGTAATAATCCTAATCATAAATGGAAGTTAACCTTAAAATGTATTATTATTTTATATCATCATGTTATCCTATAATTTATTTAGTTTAACCTATATCAATATTGGTTAAATTTTAGGTTGGTTTTTCTCATAATTCTTAATCTAATCCCTAAAATTAACCATAAAATCAATCCTTAAAAATGGTTCATAAATATTATGAGATCAACTAAATAATATCACCCAAGAGTGTCTTTAAAAGTGTAAAGTTGGGTTCTTTGCTGTACACTAGGTCATATTTGAGTTAATACACAACACACTCTCTTAGGGGATATTATCCCTAGGTACAACTATTCTAGAGCCTGCATCTACTTTTCTGTATCCAGATAGGGAATTATTAAAAAAAACACATTCTCAGTAGTTTAGAAAAATTTCAGGATATTATCCTATACTTAGAATCATATCTATGGTTTTCCACTAAGGTTCTATAGCCTTAATTCTCAAAATAACTTCTCTAATATCCAAAAAATAACTAAACCTTTTCTTTGATAGCAACTATAGAGACCCAAGGTTAAAATGATTTTATTTTATATCACATACATGATTTAAAACATTACATTTAATAAATGATAATATCCCAAGGATAGATAGGTTTAATTTATTTGGATAATATCTTCATAATAATATTATTTTACAAAAATTGTGATCATTTATCCTTAAAGATACCATACTAGACCATATTTTAGACTTATCATTAAGAAAACTCATCCTTATAACCTAGGTAATGAAAAAATAATAAATTTCAGAGCTCAAATTATAATTTTGGGGTGAATACACATTTCATAAAAAATGATTTCATAAGAATAATTAAAAACATGATCATAAGAGATATATAATAAAATCACGAGTGATAACCATAAACCATAAGTGAGCTTCAAAGTATATGGAATAATAACTTAAGTCTATAAAATATGAACTTAGAAACATAATATCTATAACATGGATTACAAGAATTTAAAATAAACCTTGATCATGTGATCATAAGATCATAATTAATAACATCCCTTAACCATGACACACACATTTTTATAGGGAAACACTACATTCATGAGCTACACCATCAATGCCCATGCTTACAAGCAACTAAAATGTAATTATGAATACTTATCTCATGAGATATAAAATATTAAACAATGCATTAGAGGGTGATATAGGACCCCACCTATCATTCATACATATTCACATGTTCCACTTAAAACTAATTCAATTTTCACATCATAAATAACCCATGGAAATAAAATATGTTTCATAAAACATCTAAATACAATTCATTCACTTTGTATTAAGAACCTATGGAAATAAAATGGTATTCTTAAAACATATAAATAACATCATGAATTAAATTCTTTGATACCAAAAACCTGATCACCCAAAATAATGACATAATAAAAGAAAAAATATAGTTTGAAACATTAAACATAGCTCCATTGAATAATAATCCTTTATCAAAAACCCACATCATTAAAAGAATAATGGAAAATTTATTTTAAAATGAATAAATGGGAATAAAAAGATTATTTGAGATGAAAATAATTTTATTTTCTACTAGGTAAAGGAGAACATTTTTGGGAAGAAAAAACATGGATATGGAGGAAAAATCCATTAAAAGAAATGAGAATTATTATTAACAAAAATTGAATTTTCACAAAATAATAGAATCAATAAAGAATAATAATTTGGTGTAAACATGATTTCCTTATAAAATAATCAATAAATACAACATAAAATAATCATAGGTTAGAATATACAAATCTCAAAATATAATAGTAAAAATGGAGTGATTATGACCCAAATAAAATACTTCAGTCATGAAGACCCCTTAGAATTTGAGGAGAATTTAACTAAAAACCTATTGAAAGAGATAAAACAATAAATTCAACATTAATTACATTGAATACACGTAATTTATAATATAATATCTCAAATATAAATTATATACACCACATAAATGGAATTAGTTTCATAAAACAAAATATGTCTGAAAGAGAGTAATTTGGGACAAAAACACTTACTTATATTCCTGCTTTCTCGACTATACTGTATCATCCTATATAATGAAAAAAACTATAATAATTAATTAAATCATAACCTTAATATAAAAATACTACCCTTTTTATAATTTATTTTCATTATGGGGTGTTACAAATTTCTGTTATTTGTTTCATAAAAAATTCATGAAGATAATGTCAATTATCACTAAGTGGTTTCGAGTTCATCAATCCTAGATCATTAAATTATTTTGGAAGTTAATTATTATGGATTTATCTCTTATTCACTTATTAAAATTCAATTAGGAATGGGTTATCTCTTTTTATGAAGGGCTCATATCAAATTGCATATAGGGAAATCTCACTTCAAATTCCAAATCAAACCATGATCATCTACCAAAGTATGGTTAATTAAGACCCCCATGAAATTTAATCCCATCAGATGAGTTTAAAAATCAAAAGGATTTAATTTATATAAGGGTGAGAATGTAACAACATAATATTTTAATATATGTTTTCTTCTAATTAAGTCAAATATATTTGATAGCTTTCTCTACACACAACACTAAACTAAAATAAAATCACGATATGTTTAAATCAGTTAAACTAATCCTTGGAATTATTAAGTAGTAATATAAATAACCAAATTAAAAAATATATCAATATATATATATATATAAAGGTTATTTTATACATTTTTACTTAATTCGTTATTTTTTTAAGAATCTATCTTTTTATGTGTCGCACTTTTTATTAACGAAAGCTAAGTACATTATTAAATTATGATTTTAATAAAATATAATATTCATTGGTTAATTCAAGTTTTAATAATTTTTTATAGAAATTAATAATAAGAATAAATGGTATTTTATAAAAATTATTTTCCTATAAAAAGTTTCTCCTTATATTTTTTGATTTTATTTAAAAGTAAAAAATAAAACTATAGATAGTGAAATTTTAAAAATTAAACTTAATTTTTGGATTTATAATTTCAATATTATTTTAAGATGATATTTTGGGTTTTTACTAAAAATATTGATTTTTAGGTGAATAGTGAAAAATACAATTTTTATAAATGACATGAATTTTATGACATTATTATTATATAATTATGAATTTAAAATCCATGAAACCTTTTTATAAGACCAAATATGTATTTTATAAGTGTAATTATAATTTTTAAAAATTTATTTTTATTTACAAACTTATATTTGATATTTTTAATCTTAAGTTATATTTTTCAAAAATATTGTTTTTAATACATTATACATTTAGTATTTTAAAATAAATGTTTATCACTTTTTAAAAATTAAAAAAATTAAATGGATTTAAAGTATTGAATTATTTGGTCAAAATTATTTAATAATGTCCAATTTGTTTCAGGCATAAAGGATGAGTTACCTTAGGTAAAAACTAGTTACCACGGTAAACCTTAAAATGGTAAAAGTGAAAAAATATAATGGCAATGAGTTAAAAACATGTTTAAAACACCTGATTAAATGTGAGGTTGATTAGTATATAAAAATTTTAACTTCTAATATATATTATTTCTCAACTTTTGAGCCACTTAACTTGAGATTGAGTTCCCATTATTGAATATTTTGGCTATTTATAAAAACTTCATCCCTTTTCACTTATAAAAGGGCCACTCTTACCCTCCATTACTCTAAAAAACACAATTATTTTAGCCTAAAATATACCCTAACATATAATCCAAATTACTATACACCCTTAATTTATTCTATTATTCTCAAAATACAAACCCTCAAGGTCTTAATCCCTTTGCAAAGAAGATAATCTAAGAAGTGAGGTATAAACTTTTAACCGTACCCTCCTCATTTCTATTTCTTTATATGGACTAATTATTCCTAAAATTAAATAAAAATATTAATATTATAACATAATTATCATAAATAAATTTTTATTATATTATAATTATGGTATAATTATTAATCACATTTCCCTTTTACATTAAGAAAAAAATGTGAATCATGCATACATGCAGACTACCACATCAACCAAGTAACATGTTTATTTTAATTCAACACCTAACATGAATTATTTAAAATATACAATTTAATATAAAATTAATTTAATTATAACTTATTTAATATTATTAAATGATAAACCATATTACTCCTCTCTCTCATTATAAGAAAAAAAATAAGACATCATCTATGCATATGTGTAGATTACCAACTCCGTGGAATGGTGTGTTACATTTTTCAATACCACCTTTAATAGATGATTTTATGAATGATTTTCAAGGATAAATATTATTTTTATATAATTATTAAGGTTATGGTAAGAAAAATTTAATAACCTATTAATGATATGAATAATAAATACTCGTTATAAAATCAAGTGTCTTAAAACAAGCACACTAATAGGAAAATGAACTTTTTATTCTAAGAAATGGATTTATATAAATTATAATATCTATATAATTCTTTATAATAATTATATACAAAAATTATAAACATTAATTAATATAATAATACTTCTAGTACAGTGATATTACAACTTAACCACTTCACAACAATCTATTAAATTATGGTATGTTTTTGTTTGGGCCGGTTTGACTAGACACTTAAACAATATTATAAAATAATTTCATGGAAGGCAATGATAAATTTTATTTTGATAATATATGATACATATGAGTAAATAATTACTTGTTTTTTGTTTTTTTAAAGGAAAATATATCTTAAAATCATTAATTAGGACACCACCATTCGTTTGTGAATAATCACCAGAACTTGCTCATCGCTGATTTCACCTTCAAGGATCGTAGATGAAACTTACATAAAATTAAATTATTACTTTTTAAATAATTATAAAGAATAAATTAAATTAACTTTAATTTCCTATTAATGATTAATTTTTTTAAAAATAATAAATAATGACACTGTTATTATGAAACTGGTTCAAAAAGATCAATATTACTCACAACCAATATTGAAAATAAGGTAAAAAATAACTAATATACTTATAAAGAACCAATATAAATGAGGTATATAAATGTTAATGGTTATGATTAAGGTTATGAAATAGTTAATTAATATAGTTATGTTTTTTATATATGAGGTTAGAGCACGATCGAGGAAATCAAGATAAAAGGTAAGGGTTTCCGTCTCAATCACCCTTCCTTGAGGAATGATTTGATATTATACACCAATATTTATTTTTAGTGTGTAACTAATTACAACTTAAAATATAATATCATAAATTATTATTGAACTTTTAAAATTAACTTTCATTCATTATCTTCCTTGTTGTGGGATATAATTGATATCTTTTCTAGAATATAAGGGTTTTTATAACTCAATCTACTTTCTTGAGTTATAACATTTATTCTTAAGATTCATCTTTAATTTAATGTCATATAACTTATTTTTATCTTGGGAGATAAATTTTTATTCAAATAGTCCTTATTTAAAAGTTATCTTCTTTAGTGAAAATGAAACCATGTTCATAATAATTCTCATCCTCTTAAACAACAATTTCCCCTCCTTGTCCATAATTTCCATTCTCACCAATTTTTTCCTTTTTAATTATAAACTTGATTATGTGTTATATTATATAAAATTAATATTCTTCTCTCCTATTTTCAATATAAAGTTTTATTATCTTTTTAAGGATGTTGGATTTTAAAAAATGTATATTTAAAACATAATAAGGGAACCTTCTAATTTATTATTTCATAACAAGTGTCACCTCCATAAAAGTTTCTCACTGTGAATATATTTTTAAAACCCTAAATATTTTATGGAAAACCATAATATTTTAATTTTATCCTAAAATTAAATGACAATCCATTTCTTTCCTTAACATATTCTATACTCATTTCAAAAATCATCACTAATATGGTTCATTTTTATTCTTACTTATCCTTGATCCTTATCATGAATTTTCTATATTATAAATCAATGTTCAAGACATATTTTTCTTTATTAAAATATGAACATACAAAATGGTTTAATTACTTATTTTATTTTTAATCCTTATGATTTATCCCTCATCCTTTCTTTAATACAATATTATCAAACAAACTTTTTTCTCATTGGTTATATCATGCTTATAATTTATGTGTGGATTATTTTTCTTATTTGGTATGCATATGAATACACATATTATAAATTTCATTATGTGATAGGTGGTCCCATAATTATATAGATCTTAGATGCATTGGGTAATGTTTTCATCTCATGAGATACCATGTATGGTGCATGGGTGGTTTTTCTAAGCACATATTGTTATGTGATGAGTGGTACTAGAATTATATATCCCCTATTGCATTGGGTAAAAATTTATATCTCATGAGATGTTATATATGAGATTTGAAAGTTAACCTAATATACTATGTGAATTTTTCCACTATGTTTATGGGAATTGGGGGTAAACCCAATCCATCTAGGCACACTATCCACTATGATAGTCTTTGTAGTCAGCCATGCCTTATGCTTATAATGTCATGTATTATGTTGTTTCTACATATTCTATGATTTAAATATCTTTTTATATAATTTACTTATGTCATGTTAATATTTTTATAGTCATATTATTTATTGGGTATGGATTTTATGTTTTTTGTTCATGTTACTTACATTCGCATACCCATAAATTAATCTTATGCCCACTTATGATATTTGATTATTATTACTTATGTTTACCATTAAGGAGCGTTTGAGCTCATCCCCTATTATGTTTATATTTAGACCATTTATAAATAAAAGTATTAATAACGATATGTATAACATGATATATTGTGTGTATAATTTGTGGGATATGTTGAATACTTATTATGATTTAAGTAATTTATTAAATAGTGCAAAAAATGTCCTTTTGATACAAAGAAAATTAGTTTTGTTAGTTATTTTTTTGTATTAATCCTCTAAATCTATAAATATAAATGGTATTAGGTATGTATTTTAATAAAATGTTTTATTTAATTCATGTAATTATCATATGGTTAGGTATGGGCTGTCACAGTTGGCATAAGATCTAGGTTTAGGTAAATTTATAGGTTATAATGTTAGTTAAGGATAATTTAAGGGTCTATAAGATGATAATGATCATAATTTCAAAGTAATAGGTAAAATATTAAGTTATTTGAGTTAATACTGAATATTTTGGGGATTAGTATGAGATAAAATTAGTGAAAACCCCAATGATAAGTCTAAGTATAAGATAACATCCTGAATTTTTTTTAAGTTTATAGTATGTAGTTTTCCTAGAAATAAAATTTATACCTGTATAATAAAATTGAATTTAGGCTCTAACATAGATATACCTCAGGGTAATAACCCTAAAAAGTTTGGATTGGGTATTAAATCGACTGTCACCTGGTGCATGATAAAGATGACTAACTGTACACATGGTTTGACACTCTGGGGGGATATTATTTGGTTAATCATATACTATTTATGACCCACTATAAAGGATTGATTTAGAAATTATTTTAAGGGATTTATTTGATAATTATGAGAAAACTAAACATAAAGTAACCTAGGTTTAATCAATAATGATATAATTAAAACTAATAGTGGTATAGGTTGAAATAAAATAGCTATAGGTTAACATGATAGTATCATAAATTAGGATATCTTATAGTTAAATTTCCCTAAGAGTATTTATGATAATAATATTATAATTTTTCATCACTCATGTTAACCTCTTTTGATTTTATCAATGGTTGGAACTATAAGGAGCCGTATGTGTGGGGGATAATGCGATGATTACCTCAATGAACAACCCACCCAAATGAGATATGGAGTGAGAAAACTTGCGATTGTGAAAAACCATCAATCATAAAATATTACTAACAATGTGTACATAGTTTAAATACTAAAAAACCAAATAAGATAAGGATTTAGTATCATGGAAGTTTTGGTGAAAATGATAATGAGGGAAAGAATATTTAATTTCATTTGTGTAAAAAAAGAGTGAAGAGGCACTAAGGGTAATGTCTTAAAGAAACCAGAAGATGTTTGATATATGGTAAATGAGGGAATCAAACAATAGGATATTAAAGAAAAAGGAATAGTTTAGTTAGCATGATGATGAAAATAATTTTCTCCCTAAGCATCCAATAGTAATTTTATTTTTTATGTGTGATGAATTTAGTCACCATACAAACCAATGCACTAATCTAGTCGATTAAGATGATAATTGATACCAATAACCTCTTAGACCATGGGAAGAATAAAAATCCTATGAAATGAATACTATTGAAGTAAAATGTGATTTTATCTCTAGATTTTTATATCTCTTATATCGTGTAAGTTTTAGATAATTAAATATTGAATTATAAATAAAAACATTTGGCAGTATAATTAGAATATCCATAGTATAAGGATATTATTAAAGGTTTGTAGAATTTACTTCTTGTGGATTTATCTCTTCTTCACTTATTAGGATTCTATTAGCGAATGAATTATCTCCTTTTATAAGGGCTCATATAAAATTGTATATTGAATAATCCCACTTCATTCTTAAATCAATCCAGGATCAACTACCAATGTATGGTTAATTAGGAGATCACTATAAAAAATAATCCCATCAAACCTCGAATCAAATCCTTTGCTTCTCGCTCTAGGTTTTTCTCAAATATAATCAGAACTCAGAGTCCCTACAGTAGTGAATTTCCAAAAATGGGTCTATAGATTTTATGGAAGAAAATATGAAAATTCTTAAAGACCCTATCGAGGAGTGTCAGTTTTCCCTTCTTGCTTGGATTTTAGGCTTGTGAAGGGACACTCCTTTGATGCTTGCTGATTTCAAGGATCAGTTGCTTTAGAGATGGGGTTTTAATTACTGGCACTTGATTTCTCTTGGGAAAGGTATGTATCATATTGTATTTCCTTAAAAATAACTTCAAAGTTTTTCTTGGGGCTTTGGTACAATTCCTTTGAATACTGGGTTCATTGTTCTTCAGCAATGGGACCCCTTTGAAATTAAGATTTCTTCCACACAAAATTGGATTAGAATTAGGGGCCTTGGTTAGTTCTTCTAGAATCCATAAATTCTAGGGGAAGTTTCTTCTGTTTTTGGTTCTTCTATTAAGGTTGATTAAGAAAATGAACTCTCTAGGTTTGGTCACTTTTCCCGTGTGCTAGTTGAGGTTGATCTAACCCATAAGTTGATTGATAATGTGTTTCTTGTGAATAGTTATTTTAAGATTGAACTCTCAATTAAGTATGAATGACTACCTGATTTTTGTGAATATTGTCTTTGAATTGGTCACTCGCATGATCAATGTAGAAGGAATATAAGTTGCGTTCTTTGTAAATCACTCAGGCACTCTACTGATCAGTGTAAGAGGGAACAACCAGGTACTGGACAGACTGGGATCAAGGTCTTTAGGAAGAAGGATACTTCCTCATTTGATGAGGTACTCAAACAAGGATTAACTGAGGCCCCTATTGGTGGGGATACTGTGTGCCCACCGCAGCATGTTACTATTGTGGTCAGTAGTGGCGATGCTCCCCTGAATGTCACTACTGGTTATGCTGGGGGCTTAAATGATTCAAATAAATTCTGGTCCAAATTGTCTTACAATGATTCTTAATGAGAGGCATCCATTCAATAAATTGTTAGTATTGAGATGGGTTAAGTAGCGGTGGATTCTTATCGTAGTAAAGGCAATCTGAAATAGATTGATGCTTATGGATTTGATCTGGTGATATCTAGAAAACTGAGAGCTCCCTCTGTTGAAAATACTGAAGGGGTTTCAATGGCCAAGGATAGTGTAGTTGGGACTTCACTTGTGAGTATTGGGACCATTGAGGGGTTTACTGAGATTGTTGTTCAAGATGATTCACAAAAGGTTTCCCAGATTTGTCCCTCTAACCCTGATGTTCAGGCTGGTGCAACTCCTCTTCTCCATGATGAGGTGCAACATGCTATCCAGAGTAATGCACAACCTGGTTTACAAGCTTATCTACATGCTGATTCTGACTCCCAATTGCATAAATTTAATGGGGAATCCAAGGATGTCGCACTGCAAACCTACACAAAACTATCACAAGGGTAGAATAAAGCTGGTTTTAATTTTTTTCTATGTTAAACTCTATTAACACACTTGAATTTGACTTGATTAATCTTGAGGGTCTTGAGAGTGCAGGTTGTAGAAACCAAAAACATGGTAACTTACTTCATTATACAGTTGGAGAGGTTATATTAAAGATATTTACCCATGACAGAGGTATTGATAATGCCTTCAATGTGGGTGTATATTCCATACAAGAGGTTATACATAATGACGTTCAGGGTGCATAGAAGTAATAGATGGAGGATGTCCAGAGTGTACAATAGCAGGCTGGTGATAAGGGGGCTATCCAGTTTTCACAGGAGGTGGTGGCGGTCCAAGATGAATAGGCTAGTTAGGATGACCATAGACAGGTATCAGATGCTATGTATTCCAATTAAGTAGAAGATATGGAAGACGAGGCACCATATTTGCAGTCAATGCAATGGTGAAGAGGTTGTCATCTGGTGCCTTGGGGGGGGGCTCGAGGTTGGGGTCGGTCTAGAAAGAGGTGATATTTACTGTATGTGTTGAACGTTCTATCTTCCTTTGGGTGTGGTGTTGTCACCTTTTGAACATTTCATCTTTGTCGTTTATGTACCTTTACTTTTTTATAATAAAATTTAGCATCATGGATCCCAATTCATGGTAGAGCCTTTTTGATATGATATGTTTATACTAATAAAACCTAGAAGTTGAATTAGTAGGCATAAATAAGAGAAACCAAATTAGAAAATATATCAATATATATTTATATAAAGGTTATTTTATAAAAATTTACTAAATTCATTATTGTGTTTTAGAATCTATCTTTTTATATACTGTAATTTTTATTAAATAAAACTAAGTATAATATTAAATTATGATTTTAATAAATTAAAATATTTTTTAATTAATTATATCTTTATTATTGATTTATAGAAATTAATATTAATAACAAATAGTATTTTTAAAAAGTTTTTTTTCCTATAAAAACAATTTCTAATTGTATTTTAGGATTTTATTTAAAAACTAAAAAAAGAAAATTATTGAAATTGAATTTAAGAAAATAAATTATATTTTATTATTTAGAATTTTAATATTAGTTTAAGATTAATTTTTGAGTTTTTTCTAAATGATTTATTTTTATGTGAATAGTGGAAAATACTATTTTTATAAATAATAAGACTTATGAAATTATTAGTATATATGTATGAATCATAAATTCATGAATCATTTTTATAAGAGAAAATATATATTTTCTAATTGAAATTATAATTTTAAAACTATTTTTTAAAATTTATAATCCCATGCTTTACATTTTAAAACTTAAGTTATATATTTTTTAAATTGCTTTTAATCTATCATAAATTTAGCATTTTAAAATTAATTTTTATAACCTTTATAAATTATACCAAATAAAATGGATTTAAAATTTTTAATTAGTTTTTCCAAATTATTTAGTAAGAGACATTTTATTTTTAGGCATAAAGGATAAGTTACTTTAGGTAAAAACAAGTTACTATTGTAAAAGCTAAAATGGTAAAAGTAAAAAAAAATATAATTATAATGAGTTGAAAAAATGTGTGGGAATGGGTGATTGAGGCATAGATAAAACTTATCCCTTAACCAAAATATTATTTCTCATTTTTTGTACCACTTTTCTTGAGTGGGACTTCCATTTATTGAAAAGCTTTGGGTATTTATAAAAATTTCACCCCTTTTCACTTATAAAAGGATAACTCCTCTCATCACTTACCCTAAAAAAACCTCTATTTCCGAAAAAAATCAACATTTAACTATCCTATACACTCATATACTCCCTCAAGATTTTATGGTATTCTCAAAATACCATCCCTCAAGGTCTTAATCCCTTTGCAAAGAAGATAATCCAAGAAGTGAGGTATAAACTTCTGACCACCCCTTCCTCGTTTCGATTTATTTATGTTCATTCATCCATCCTAAAATTTCACACACCATATTAAAATAATAACATAGGTATAATTATTATACTATTATGTTATTATAATAATGGTATAAGCATTAATCACTTTTCCCTTTTCCATAAAGAAAAACAAAAACGTGAATCGTGCGTACGTATGGGCTATGCCTCCGTCAAGTAACATGTTCATTTAAATTTACCTCTTAACATGGATGGTTTTAAAAAGTAATTTTACTATATAATTATGATTATTATAACTTACTTAATATTAAAAAATGATAAACCATATTACTCCTCTCTCCCTTTCTCGAGAAAATTAAAACTTCATCCACACGTATGTGCGGATTACCACATCCATGGAACAATGTGTTCCAATTTTCATTACCAACCAACATGAATAGATTTATTAATGATTTTTAAGAATGAATATGATTTTTATGTAATTAATAATATTTTTTTGAGACATTTTTAGTAACCTATTAACAATATGAACAATGAACAGTCATTAAAAAAATAACCGTCATAAAACAAACCACTAAGAGGAAAAGAATATTTTTCTTCAAAGTAATGGATTTATATAAATTATTTTATTATTTTAATTAAAAATTATATATATAAATATTATAAACAGTAATTAATATTATTATTCATCTATTATAGTGATATTATAACTTAACCACTTCGTAACCATCCATCAAATTACGGTATGTTTTTGTTTGGGTTGGTTTGACCACCCACTTAAACGATAATATAAAATAATGTCATAGATGATGATTTGAAATTGAATACAGATAAAAAATGTTAAAAATTATTAAATAATTAATTTATTTTAGTTATAAAATGGTAAATTTTATATTAAACTCATTAATTAAGATACCACTATCCATTTGTTAAAAATAATTGAAACTTGATTGCTGTTGATTTCAACTTCAAGGATCATAATTTAAATCCTCATGAAATATTATAAATTTATAAATAATTATAAATAATTAATTAAAGTACATTTAATGGTATAATAATGATGAAAATTGGGAAAAGAATAAATAATGACACCACTAATACGAAACTGGTTCCTAACGATCATGATCACTCGCACCCGATATTAAAAAAAGGTAAAAACTAACTAATATACAAGTATATAACAATTATAAATGAAATATATAAATGTTAATAGTGATGTTTATGGTTATGAAATAGGTAATTAATATATTTATGTTTTTTATATTGTATTTTTGGGTGTGATCGAGGAAATTAAGAGAAAAGATAAGGGTTTCCATCTCAATCACCCTTTTATTGAGGCATGATTTGATATTATGAACCAATATTCATTTTTATGGTTTAATTACCGAACCTTTAAATTATAATATCACAAATTATTATTGAAATTTTAAAATTCACTTCTACTCATGATATTACTTACTGTGGGATATGATTTATATCTTCCCTACAATATACGGGTTTTTCATTTCTCAATTTGATTTCTAAAGTTATAATGTTTCTCATTAATCTCTGTCTATAATTTCATGTGGTATAACCTATTTTTATCATGGGAAATAAATTTTTATTCCAATATTACTTACTAATTATTTATCTTCTTTATTGAAAATTCAACAATGTTAAAAATAATTCCCGTCCTCTTAAACGACGAGTTCCCCTCATTGTCCATAATTCCCCTCCCTGCCAATGTTCTCTTTTTTAATTGAAAAACTGATTATGTGTTATCTCATGTAAATTTCATATTTATATTCTATTATTTTTAAAATAAATATTTATCATACCTTTTATGATATGAAATTTCAAAAAAGGTGTTTTTATAACATACAAATGGAACCTTCTGATTTCTTATTTTGTGAAAAGTGTCACCTCTATAAAATGATTCTAAACATGAATATATTTTGAAAAACCTAAATATTATATTTAAAACCAACCTATTTAAATTTTATTATAAATGGAAATAATAATCTATTTCCTTTATTAAAAGATCCCATGCTCATTTCAAAAATCATTACTTATGTGGTTCACTTTTATTCTTACTTCTCCTTGACCCATCTCATGAATTCTCATATATTGGATCTCAATGTTCAAGATATATTTTTCTTTATTAAAACATGAGAATAAAAAATGATTTAATTCTTTATTCTATATTTAATCCATATAATATATCCTTTATTTATTCATTGATACAATATTATGAATCCTGTTTCTTTCTCATTGGTTTTATCATGCGTATGATTTATGTGTGGTTTCTTTTCCTTATGTAGCACACATATACATTCACATATTATGAATTTCATAATCTGATAGGTGGGAATGAAATTATATATCCTTACAATTCTTTTGGTAATGTTTTTATCTCATGAGATACCATGTATAGTGCACATGCTGTTAGACTAAGCACATTATGTTATGTGATAGGTAGGTTTAGAATTATATATCCCTCTAATGCATCTGGTAAAGATTTATATCTCATGAGATGTTATGTATAAGATTAGAGAGTGAACCTAATCCACTATGAGAAATTTTACACTATGTTTATGAGAATGGGGGGTAAACCCAATCTACCATGGGACACTTTCCACTATGATAGTCTTGGTAGTGAGCCTTGACTTATACTTATGATTTCATGTCTTCTATTATTGCTACATATTCCATGATTATAAGATTTCATGATATCATTTCCTTATTTATTGTTTAAATTATTATGTTAATCTTCTTTATGTGTAATAAACTAGGTATTTATAGAATAATTTTTTATATTTTTTAGTATTTTTGATTTAAATAGAAATTATTTAAATAAATAATTTATTATATGGTTATTTATTTTAAAACATTAATATTTAAATTATAGAATTTTATTTTGATAAAATTATTTTCATTTTTTAATTAATCATTTTAAAATTATCTTATTATGAATTTTTGATAATTTTTCTGAAAAAGTTTAATTTTTTGTGAATAGTAAAAAATACGGTTTTTAATAAAATATGGTATTTTTTTGTGATGCCATGAATACATTTTTGTGATATAAAATTTATAAAATTTATTTAATAATTAAATTATTATATTATAAGATTAATATTTTATAGAAATTAATTAGAATAGGAAAATTATGTTCTATTCATGATAATTATAAAAAATATTATCAGTGCTGACATAGTGCCTACACAACATTGGCGATGTCAATTTTGGTTATTTATAAATAATAATTGAGTGCTAAAAATTATTTTCAAAAACTAATTTATTAATTATTATGTATTATTTATGTTTTTTTCTGTTAATTTATAATTCTATATTTATATAATATTAATCTTATCCAAATGCATGTGTAATGCTTACATAGGGAAAGAAAAGAAAACAAAAAATTTAAGATGTTATTTTGACATGTATATGAGTGAATATAAATAACGAATGAATCTAGAATTTTATTTTGAACATAATTAAATTATTTTTATGATAGTAATTTATTTTTTAATTTTTATATATGAAAAAATTAACATTAATTCTTGGCAAATGTGGATGAAGTGCTTCTGCAAGCACAAGAAAAATAAATAATTTTTTTATTAAAATTATAAGAATTATTAAATGACAAAATTTTTGGATAAAAAATTTTATATAAGAAAATAAAAACCATTATCATGTTTTTATTATAATTTGGTACATTCTGGACCCACATCGATCAAATTACCCCTTATTATTATTTTATTAAAAAGAAATACAACTTGTTCACACTATAACTTTCAATTTGTTTAATATTTTAATAAGAGGTTTTACAGAACTATTTTTGAACAAGAATAGTATTTAGAAATATAATAAAATTAAAATTTTTATAGAATTATATTTTTAATTTTTAGGAGATAAATAATTACCTTAATGGATTGAACAATTATGATGCATTAAATATTTAGTAAATGGATAAATAAAATAAATTATTTTAAAAATATTTAAAAAAATATAATTTGATATTTTTAACTCAATTAATGATTTATATAGGTAATTATAATATGTATAAGATATAGTAAATAATTTATTTCTAATTGGTAACTTTTTTTATGTGTTTAAATTCATGATTCTGAATAGTTTTTAATTTCGAAAAAAATATTTTTCCATGAATAAAATATTTTATTAAATTATTTAAAAATAAAAAAATTATTGAACAGGGCCATAAATAAAATGATTTTGTAAAAAACGTGATATCATATGATTTTCACCTTTTTAGAGTCTTAAAATCTATAATAAATTTATTATATTATAATAATTTGAGTAATTCCTATGTTTCCCCTCACTTCAACTATAAAAGGATGCTCCCTCCTTCACAAATTTTCATCACCTCAAGCCATATTGTTTGGATAAACTCTACCAAATTAATTCTTTATCATACCTTTACAGATTATTGTTATTATAGTCTCACAAAAATACAACTTCCAAGAACCATTAAGGGGTTCTCAAGGGGAATTTTTCAAGAAGTAAGGTTCCTTTTTCTTCTCTTTTATATTCTTTTTCACTTATACCTTATCCTCACCTCTTATCCAATGTTTCATGAAAAATTTATTATCACATACATATAGGGGTATTTTTTTTATGGTATATTACACATAAAATCTATCATATTCTCTTTTATTTCTTAAATAAAAAAATCACCATCCTTGGGGTGTTAATTCACCGCCTTCGTGGATGATGATTTTTCGTTTCCCTTTTACCAAAATCATGGCTAGTTTAATTTCAGATTTAATTGTTTAAAATGACCTATATATATATGTTATTAATTCTAGTTTATTATTTCATTTTGATAAGAAATACCATAAATAAACCGACCATAGAAACTATTAAAAGAACGCACCTGGAACAACGAAAAGAACAAAATATTGTTAATAAATGGGTGGAAAATGTTATTATAAAAACATGTAAGGTATTATAAACATGATTTTAGTTTGGTAATATATTAATAACACTAGTAAAACCAATATACATAAGTTTTGAAGACTTTTTAAGGAATTCAAACCAGAGGTAAGGAAATTTACTTTTAAGATCCATTTAAAAGTATCTTTTACGAAATTCAAAAAGGTTGTTTTTTATATATATGTAATGAGAGGTTTATCATGATTTTATGATTATTTATTACAATTATTTTTACATTATATGTTTTCATAGTTATTTTTGATGAATATTATTTCATTATTATGTTCATGATTTTTATATTTTAAAAGTGATTTGTTTTACAAAAAAGGGTATTTTGGAAATTTGAATGTGTTTTGATCAAGGGTTGAAATGAGTTATAAAGTGTTTTATTCATTATATATTCCTTAAAAATGGTTTATGTTCGGTTGAGTCCATTATATATCAATATATGATGGTTTTATCCCCATTATAGCTCAAGATATGTTAGGTTGAGCCCATTATAGCTCAAGATATGATAGGTGAGCCCCATTATAACTCTCCAATGCATTGGGTACTCCGAAGATAAAAGTTGACCGAATGGTTATTCCATGTGTAAGGGTGAATGTAAGAGTGATATGGTAAATATTTACCAAGTAAAATACAAGATATTTTTATACATGCTTATGATTTTTAAAGAAAGGGGTTTATAAGGAATTTTCATGTTTTCACTGGACTAACATTTTTTCTTTATTTATGCACCTTACTGAGATTTTTGTGCTCAAAACAAGTTTTTAAATGTGTTTCATAGGTTATAAGGATGGGTAATATAAACGAGGAAGGAAATATGAATTTTATAAAGATTTTTATCAATAAAAATAAATCATACTTTATTTTAAATAGTTTTTTTTGAAAAAAATAGATAGTGAGTAGAAGTATCTACTTTGTAATATTTGAGTGGTTATGTAATATTTATGGAAGAATTATATAAAAATATAAACAAGAAAATATCCTAAATGTAAAATAATGTATGTTCTAAACTAAAATTCAATATTATGTAATGTTTTAAGGCCGAGTACTTATAGTTCGTATCAGAGGAGGGTTTAAATAAATTTAGTGGTTAGGGTGTTATTATTAGAATACTATAAATGATTTTGAATTTATGGCTGATTTGAAATGATATATAATTTAAAGATTACCATGTTGCTTCATATAAGATATGTCTATTCAGAATAGTTTTCCGCAGAAGAAAAATGGAAGCTGAAGTAGAAAGGCACCGATAGAACAATATCCTTACAAATCTGTAACCTAGAATGGTGGGAATTAGAACTGAGATGTTTGTGATAGTAATGGCTAAATTGACCCTGGCGATAAACTTTGGTGGTATCCATGCTAGAGAGGAACTTGATCTACCATGAAGAAACATGTCTTTTGGGAAGCATTTTATGAGGAAAAATCCTCCAGTATTAAGTGGAACCATAGATCCATCGATAACTTAATGGTGGACCAATGATCTAGAAAAGATATTTAATGTCATGGGATATTAATAATGCCAAAAGGTAATACTAGCCATTTATTTTTTTAAGGTCAAGACGATAAATGGAGGTCTATGGTTAAGAATACGAGATAAATAGATGATCTTGATAGTCTAGTATGGGATGATTTTAAGAGTCTTTTTATGGAAAAATATTTTTCTAAAACTATTCGACTTAGAATAGAGAAAAAAATTCTTGGAACTGATGCAAAAATATAGCGATTCAATGAAAGAATATGAATACAATTTTACAAGTCTGGCCAGGTACATACCATATTTTACTTGGAAATTTTATAGTAAACTTAATATATTTTATTTTGGTTTGAAACCATTTTTATGAAGAGATTTGGATTTATGAGACTTTAAAAGATATGATAAACTTGTTCATTATTCGGAATAATTTGAGATGGAGTTTTTTGTAATGTATGTTCCCCTTGATGTCAAGAATAAGAAGTGGTCAGGTTGGTAGGCATTAGGGAAGAATTCATCAAATAAATCAAAGTTAAAAAAATCAATTTTTCTTCTGTGAAACACTACTAAAAGTTAAGGCTATAACCATTGTTTGAAACCATGACTATAAGTCCAAAAACTATGGATATAATTTATAACCCTGGTTCCATGGACCGTGTCTAGTATTGGTGTGGCTATATGTCAAGGTCTATAGCCATAGTTTTAAACTGTGGATATAGGTCTATTTCCACGGTTTAAAACAGTGGATAAATTTTTATATCCATAGCTCAAACCATGGATATAGCCTTATAGCCACAATTTGAAACTATGGAATAACCTTAAGCCACATAGGTACTATATCCATGGTTTGAAACCATGGTTATAGGCCTTTATCCACGGTTTAAAACTGTGGAAATTGACCTATAGCCACAGTTTAAAACCTTGGATATAGGCCTTACAATTTCATAAAGAAACACCCCCACAACCCCCACTCCCCCACAACCCCCACCTCGACAGACCCCCTAGCTCACCCCCTCCCCCCTTTCACACCCCCACTCTCCCCCTAGACAGACCCCTTTGCACCCCCTGGACACCCCTCCCCCATACCCCCCAGACACCCCCTTGGACACCCCTTCCCCTTGAACACGCCCATGGACACCCCCTAAACACCCCATGGACACCCCATGGACCCCCCCTGGACACCCCCCTGGACACCCCCCTGGACACCCCCTGGACACCCCCTGGACACCCCCTAGACACCCCCTGGACACCCCCTAGACACCCCCTGGACACCCCTAGACACCGCCTAGAAACCCCCTGGACACCCCATGGACACCCCCTACCCCTAGACACCCCCTAGAAACCCCACTGAACCCCCCCTGGACACCCCATGGAACCCCCTAGACAACCCCTGGATACCCCCTCCCCCTGGACACCCCCTATACACCCCCACTGGACCCCCCCTAGACAACCTCCACTAGACTCCCTAGACACCCCCAAACACCCCCTAGATAGAATCCCTCTCCTTTCCTTGCACCCCCTGGATAGACCCCCCTACAGACTCACCTTACACCCCTCCTTGCCTTTTACCCCCTGGACAACCCCCCTGTTGACCCACCTTGCACCCCATCCTTGACTTGCACCCCCTAGAAAACCCCCCTCCTTACCTTGTACCCCCCCTGTAAACCCCCCCTATTGACCCACCTTGCACCCCCTGGACCCCCCCCCCCACTTCTTGCCTTGAACCTCCCCTGGACAACCCCCTCCTTTCCTTGCACCCCCTGGACAAGCCCCCAGCTGACCCACCTTGCACCCTCGTTGACATCCCCCCTCCTTGCCTTTCACACCCCAGACATCACCTCCCACTAACCCACCTTGAACCCCCTAGACAACCCCCTCCTTGCCTTGCATCCCCCGAGACAACCCCCTACTGAAACACCTTGCACCCCCTGGACAACCCCCCTCCTTGCCTTGCACCCCCTGGACAGCCCCCCTGCTGAGCCACTTTGCACCCCTATGGACAGACCCCCTTGCCTTGCATCCCCTGGAAAACCCCCTTGCTGACCCACCTTGAACCCCCTAGATAAGAGTAGTAAATTAGAACATATTATAGAAGAAAAATCAAACCAAAAAATTCCCGATAATCTGCATCAGCTATATAAAATCCCTAAAAAGGGAAAAAAGTAGACCATGTGTAGTAAACAAGGGTCCATTTGTGCCTTATACGTGTTTTTACACATTCTTTGTAGACTTTAATAATTATTTGTGACATATGGATGTAAAAATCTTGAATACTGAACTAAAAAAAGTTCAAGAAAATACAGCTCTTGCTTTACTTGGAATTTTATTTGTGAATAATAGGTAATAATTCATAAGTTCATCACCTAAAAAATCATCTAACATGTATATAGACAGATACAATAATGTTTAAAATTAATAATACATACTAGTAAATAATGAAATATCTGAATTGAAAGTTCAAATGACAGAAAAGTGATAAGAATAAATATGAATGTATATATGTTATGTACTGAAGAAATGTCTTATGTTGTGCCTTTCCGCTTCCTCTCATATTATATAATCAATACTGTCATTGAGGTTAGGATACAAACTATGGTCATCGAGTCATTGTTTTTGTATAATTTATAGAGAATAAATGATATAATTTGATGATCTTATCTTGGTTACATCCCTAATAATTATCAAAGTAGATACCTTACCCATACACACACCTGAACAACCCCTACACACCCCAGAAAAACCCCTCCACCCCTCCACTGCACACTTCCCCCTACCACTCCCTCCACCCCTACCCCCTACCCCCTGCACACCCCCTGTAACCCCTGCCTCCTGCACCCTACACCCCCTACATCCACCCCCTACAACCCCCTTTCCCCTGTACCCATCACACCCCCTCCTGAACTGGACACCCCCCTCCTGGACACCCCTTTCCCCCCTACACACCCCCTGAAACCCCCCCTGCCTCCTACACCTTGCACACCCCCTGCATCCACCTCCTACCCTTTTACCCTACACACCCCCTCTTGGACCCCCCTGCCCCCTGTACACCCCCAACAACCCCTGCCTCCTGCACCTTTCACCCCCCCTAAATCCACCCCCTGCAATCACCCCTACCCCTGTACCCTACACACCCCTCCTAGACTAGACACCCCACTCATGGAAACCCCCTCTTAGACACCCCTCCCTCCTAAACAATCCCACCTCATGGACCCCCCCCCTCCTAGAACAAACCCCCTCCCCACTACACACACCCCTCACCCTGAACACCCCCACTGCCCCCTCCCCACTACACTCTCCCTCCCCTACACCCCCTTCCCTCTTCCCCCACACCAGCTCTCCCTGAACACTTTTAAAAACACCCCTTCATCCTACACACCCCTACTTCCCCCTCACACTGCACACCCCTCCCCCTCACCCTGCACCCCCTACCATACAAAAAACCCTCCCCCTCCTCCTGTACACTCCCCTTAATGGATTATCATCCTAGATAAGTGTCTCCAGAGCTCCTCTATGAACAACTTCAGCTACTGATCTCATATATCTAACTCATATTCCTAGTTCTCCACCTTGATATTCCAATGATTCCACAACACCTGAACAAGAGGCACTATCTTCACTCATAACACCTTCCTACTCCAATCCATGAAATAAACTAGACATTACTCAAATGATGTGTCCACCTTCTACTCACTATCATTATTTTCAACCACATATGGATGATCTGGATCATACTTCAAGAGCTATGATACATGAAATTAAATTTTCATCACCTAATGTTATAAAGTAGGAGGTAACCTGTAAGGCATGATTCTGATCTTATCCACAATATTGAATATACCAAAAAATCTTGGCATAAAAGTCCCATGTTTCCTAATTCACCTTTTCCCTAAACAAGTTGATAACCATTAGAATACCCAATCGCCCATGGTGAACTCTAGAGGTTATTTCCACTATAGAACCAAAAACCATTTCCTTCCTTGAGCGGTATCCAGCCACATCTAGATCATATGAACAAGTGATGATGATAGAAACATCAACACTTGAAGTGAAAGTTTCCTCTCTAATAAGGAGCCAACATATCATGCAGTTTCAATTCAGGTAATAGAGATGTGGAACATACAATTTAACATTATACATCAATGAAATTAAACATGAAATTCACATTTTAGACAATTATAACATAATCATATGTAATACATGTACACCACATTATGGTTTCCAAAATGGTAAACAAGCATTAAGACAAACATAACATAGTTTATAAAACATCATTCTTTTCTAGATACATTATAGATAAGTGAAACAAATTTTATGTTATGTGGGATGAGCATTTTATTGGTTTTATAATACCTATAAAAACAATTTTATAACTATTGTATGGGTGGTAACTAGGGAGTATTAATAAAATTATAAGTAATAGACCATGTATAGTATTTTTCATAGACAATACATACTCAGTACAACTTCTATTAAATAGAAACTTCAGACATGTAACTAACACTATAGATGAAGACAATAAATTATAAAAGGAATATGAATGGGAGAAACTTACAACTCAAATCAAGACAAACACATAACATGAAACTGAACTGAAAGAAAAAGAGTCATATACCTTAATAGGTAAGCTCTATGATATCAGTGATTATATCCCCATCGACACATTTCAAATCCCTCACAGTCTTGGACTTGTAGACTCTATCATATGTCATCACCAACTTGGTGTCCTTATTTTATAATATCCATACTCAGGATTGCATTAAAAAAATTTAAATCAATATAAATTAGAAAAATAGTTATGATATATGAAAATCCCCCCCCAACCTCCTACCCCCTCCCCTGCACACCCCCTGCCCCCTCCCCTGCACCCCCCTTCCCCTTCCACCAACACACCACCCTGCCCCCTACACACCCCCTATACACCCACACCCACACCCCCTTCCCCCTTCACCCCCTACACACCACTTCCCCCTACCCCCTGCACACACCACACTATCCTCTGCCCTACACCCTGCCCCTCCCATGCACACCCCCTATCCCTGCCACACCCTGCCCCCTGACCCCTCCCTTACACACCCCCTACCCACTCCCCTACACTCCCGCTGCCCCGACCACCAACACACCACCCTTCCCCCTTCCCCCAGCACACCCCCTACACACCCACTCCACCTACCCCCTTCACACCCCCGCCCCTACCCCATAAACACCCCACAATTCTCCCTTACCTACCCATTGCCCCTCCCCTTCACATCCCTCCCCCTACCACACCCCCAGCCCCTGCCCCTCCCCTTCACACCCCTACCCCCTCCCATGAACCCCTGAGTCTACCACCATCACACCACCCTGCCCCTTCCCCCTGCACACCCCCTACAAATACACATCCACACCCCTACCCATGCCCCTTCCCCCTGCCCCCTGCACACCCCCTCTACCCCTATGCCACTTGCCCCATCCCCCAACCCCTACACCCCCTTGTACACCTGTACACCCCTTTCACCCTAAAACAATATACACCACAACATCTACCAAACACTAACATCATTATATGGTATAATTAAATGTATAAACCAAGAATAAAACATACATGTAAAATGTACCTCAATATCAGTATCACCAAAACCATCACGACCCTCATCATCTCCTTCAGAAACAGCAACATCATTATCTCCTCCTCTCATACCACCATCATCATCAACATCCACAATGGAATATGCACCTAATTTAATGGTAGGAGCAGAAGAATTATCATAAACCTAACAAAAATAAATGAGAAAACATTTAATTAATGAAAACATAAAAAGGTTATCACTAAAATCAAAAAATCAATCCAGATTTATTTTACTCAAATAAAATCATAAAAAATGTGAAAATATTGCAATTATAAGGATTTTAATGGAATTTGAGTGAATAAAACAATGAATTACATATAAAAATTTATGAAATTTTTAGTTCGATCACTCCCCCACACTTAGATTATTGAACTCCAAGGAAATGCATTGTCTATTGGACATCCTAAAAATGAGAAACACCCCTTCCACCCCTGTCCCCCTGCACACACGCCCTTGCACACCCCCTGTACACCCCCACTACACCACCCCTACCAGACACCCCTTTCACCACCCTTTTTGGACACCCCCACTACACCCCCTCATGGATAGACCCCCCTAGGAAGACACCATCTCCCCTAGATAGACACCCCCTACATAGACCCCCTTACACCCCACCCTGCACAACCCCCCCACACATGTACACACCCCCTTGTACACCCCCTACACACCCCCACTGCACATCCCTACACAACCCCTCTGCAACCCCCTACACACCCCTTGCAGGTGTAATTTTGGAATGTAACTAAATTAAGAATGATCAGGTGTCATGGTATCCTGATTAACACATAGATACCTTAGGTGTAGGGAGTTATAGTAGCCTAGGTATTCATGCATTCCTTATTGTTTTCTTATAAATTCATATTGATATGTACATCCCAATACTAAATAACATGATCATTACTAAAGGTTTTTTTGTTCAAATGATATCCAATGCCATCTAATACATACACTACAGAGTGGTATCATGAATCACTAGATAACACAAACCACAATATGATGGATTTTACTACATCATGCTGTATACTTTGGTGTACATTTAAAATAATCTACAACTTTCATGTATGAATTATAAGTTTTATTCAAATCATTGAAAATAATTGTGAAATGATACCAATACCTTTGGATATGATATTCATATAAACACCCTCAAACATTGGGAGAAAACATTGTACCAAAATTGTGAGAAACTGGAAGCCCTCTACGTGCATTTTGGTGGACATATTAGAGTTGTGAAATATGAGAATATATGTTTAGGAGGTGGATTAATAAATAGTGATGTGGCCATGGAGATGTTTGTTTTCCTAATAATTAACTACTCAATGTTATGGTGTTAAGAAGAAGGGTATTTCATTGAGGGTGAAGTCATAAGAAGCACTCAAAATGATATGGAAATCATGGTTATGTTGTACAACATTGATGATCATATGAATTATAATGTCATATGAAAATGTTGTACATAAGTATTTCCTAAAAGTATTCAAATATAAAAAATATGACTTTGTTTGACTATGTGATCAAAGAAGATATGACAATATAGTCTCATGGGTGGGATTAACACTACCCCCTATACACCCCATGCACCCCTGCACACCCCCTGCACACCTGCCCCATGAACCCTCTCCCTACCCATTTAAACATAACCCAACACACCCCTCCCCTAGCACCCCTCTTCCCCCTTACCCCTAACCTACTCCCAACACACCCCTTCCCCCTCCCCCTCCCCTACACACCCCTACCCACCCCCCTTCACACCCCTTCTCACCCCATGCACCCCCTGTAGTGGAGGTGTTTGTTTATAATTGGACATTTACCACTTCCCCTTAAGGCATTTGAAAAGCGGATTGAATGTCACCATTAATAATCCACTCTATTTATTTTATGAAATTCAGTTAAACTTTAAAAAGGAGGCATAACCATTACATAATTCACTACATGAGGAAATAATTCTCATGTGCTAAGTTAACAATGTTCGGTTCCATTTCACTCATTCAATTCATTAAAACATGAAAATACATTTATAAGATCAGAGGGGGTCACTTAGTGGTGACTTGGTCATTACAAAACATTCCTACTTGGGAAATTACATCTTAAAAGTCTAATGACATTTAAAGGGTGTTTTGGTTCAAAAAAATATTTTAATAAAAAGTGGAAAACCCCCTACATGGATATAAAAAGGGTCAAGTATTATGTGTGATTTACAACTACCAATGACACCAAGTATAAGGAAGAAATCAATTCAATGATGTCAAGCAAGGTATACCACTATGAGTTTTCACAGATAGCGTACCTCCATTGGAGGGGTTTTATTACAAAACCATGACTTGTTTATCAAACAAAACAATTACCTGAACTAAAACTTATTCAAGAATTGAAATTTAATATAAAAAAGAATAATTAAGAAGGAAACTAAATGAAATTTATATCATTATTGAATTAAAGAGGATATGAGAGGGACCCTACCTAAAATGAGCCAAGCCACACTCGGCACTTGAAACTTTTCTCAGTGACCACTCTAAGCCGCTTCATCCATCATATGGGAATACACACCTTTGTATATACATAAGGATTCCCTAAATTCTATGTACATGTACTCATTGCCTTGAACACACACAAGAGGATCCTTATATATATGATAACATGCATAATCCCGTTATAACCCACACACATATGCATATATATATATATATATATATATACATAAGCACACCTTTCCCTTTATATGTAATCGCAATGACATGGATTGATATACATATAACGAGAGAACTTATTATATATATGCTTATCTATGCATACGCGATGAGTCGCCTTTGACTCTGGTTTCCGCAACACACACGAACGGGTCCCGAGAGACTTCAACAAAATGAAAGTGATATGATGAATCATCATTAATTGAACCTAAAAATTGAATTAAGTGGAACATGATTAGTGAGAAAGGCAATAATAGAACAGGTGACGATGTTAACATCATCAATATGAAGCATAATCCGTAAGATTATGACATCGGGAAAACAATATCTTGTTGAAGTCAACATAGTGTCATGAGAATGAATGGGTGAAATGAGAGATTAACATAAAACAATACAACCAAGGAACAACTCATTCAGTTTTTTCAGTAACTAATGCCCCAAGTACAATTTTTTTTACAATTTGAATATTTCTCATGCATGATTTATTTTAAATAGTAGCAATAATCACCATTTAAATCTCTCTTGATATTTGAAGGAAATATGTGCATAATTAAGAATTATAAGAAAGAAAATAAGTGATCATATGAGAAACTAACAATGTAATTGAAAAATGATAAACATATTGACACCATATTGTAGGCTATATTGCAGTCATGATTTTAGAGAAGTACATGCTCCAAAAATATCTTATGATGTGAAACCCCCTGCCCCCTCATCACTACACACCCCACTTTCACCCCCTCCCCCTCCCCCTACCCCTTACACACCATCCCCCTCCCCCTTCCCCTGCACCCCTACCCCTTCCCCCCTCCCCTCTGCACCTGTGGACCCCCCTCACCCTCCCCTCTTACACCCCACCTACACCCTCCCCCTCCCCATCCCCCTGCAGACCCCCACCTTACACCAGAACCCCCACCCCCTACACACCTTCTACACCACTGGCACCCTTTCCCTCTCCCCCTCACCCTGCCCCCTGTACACCCTCCATCACCCCCTCCCCCCCATACCCCTCACCCTTCCCCCTGAACACCCTACACCACCCCTCCCCTCCCCCTCCCCCTTCCCCCTGCACACCCTCCCCATCCCCCTGACCATGCACCCTCCCACCTTGCACCCCACCTGCACCCTCCCCTCTTCCCCTTCCCCTGCCCCTGCAGACCCCCCTTCACCCTCCCCCTTGCACCCCACTGGCACCCTTCCCCCTCCCCACTGCCCCTGCAGACCCCCACCCTACACTAGCAACCCGACCCCCTGCACACCCACCTGCCCCACATGCACACCTACCCTACCCCTTGCACCCCTCCCCCCAACTTGCCTCCAACACACCCTCAAACACCCCTCCACCCTCACCCTGCCCCCTGCACACCCCCTCCCCTGCCCCTACACCCTCCCACCTTGCACCCCACCTGCACCCTCTGCCTCCCCCTACCCCCACCCCTGCAGACCCCCTGCACCCTCCCCCTCCCCCTTCCCCTACACCCCCCTGAACCCTCCCCCCTTGCACTCCATCTGCACCCTCCCCCTCCCCTACCCATACCCATGCAGACCCCCTGCCCCTATAGACCCCCTACACCCTCCCCTTGCTCCAGGGATACAATTTATCTCATTTTTCCTAGCTCTAGGGTTCTCTAATATTCCATTTCTCCATGAAAAGACATAATGATCAATTTGAGTAGTCATGTATAAAATTTTATGAAGCAATTGATATCTAACTAAGATGATTCATGAAATATAGGTTCATGAAAGGTGGAGGAAATTGCATTTGAAAATTACAAAAGATAAAAAATTACTAACCATATTCCATTTCAAATAGAGAAAACATACATTAAAAAATGTAGAAAGTATTACATTCTTAATAGGTGAAAAAAATACTTGCATTGAGGCACTCATGCATTCCATCCCAGTAATCAGAAAGTATATTGAAACCTAATATGTTAAAGCCAATTAAAGCACTACATCATTACCTTTTAAGGATATATCATCCATATTTTATTTTCATGATCAATAAAATAATGCCCACATGATGCACCTACCATTGTAAATAGGTGCAGGAAATTATAATAAAAAATCCCAAAAGAAAAAAATTACTACCCTATTGATCCATATGTCACTGTAAATAGAAAAAATATAAGTTTGAAAATATAGAAAGTATAACATGCTAAAAATGACTAAGAAGAATGAAAAAAATACAAACAATAAAAAAAATACTTGTGGATTATCATATATTGTGAATTGTGACATGTTTTCTCACTATCACAATATTGGATAAAACACAACTCAAAACATTTCAGTGTTGATACACAGTTATCAATGTAGATGGGGTGTTTATAAAAGAAACATGAAAATACAAGCATACACACACACACACACACACATACAACACACAAGCCTGACCTACAAGTTTCACATTAAAACTCATAATCTCTATCTTATCATCAACACCATAACATTGTTACCATACTATGCCACAACTTAATGAAACTCACATCACAAAACCAACATGAACAACCCATAATTTCCTTTATTTCAATTACATATCCATCCATTTTCCTGATTATTACATTACCAAAAAAAATTCATTATTTAATCAATTTGGACCCATATCTAAAGACAACATATTGTATCCAATTTATACTATTAATTCCCATTAAAGTTCAACCCATTAATAATTTTTCAACTCATCAAACTAGTTATGACATTTATAATCCAATCCATTTTTATTAATTTACATCCCACACCATTACCCATTCATCATTACGTACTTCATATTCCATTAATACCAAGATACAAAAACAAGACATGACACAACAAACCAACTACCTAAAAATAATAACTATAACATATCCTTATAAATCTAACAACTAAACCCAACTATCTCACCAAAACCACATATCAATCACTATACTTCCACTACTTAGAACACATCTTGCACATGAACTGTTCATGAACATCATTGCACAAACCCCACAACGGCCACCCAACCATAAGGCAAAAAATAAACATACTAGTTGTGCACAACAAAAAATTTCTAAATCACATAAATCTATAATTCACTTAAAGGGTGAGTTTTCTCATTAATTCATCATCAATTTCATAAGTATTTTCACAAAAAATCCAGATTCACACACATTCATTTATTAGTCTTATATAAGTGATTATCTTTTTATGAGAGTTGGTTTTAAAAAAAATGATAATAAGGAATCTTAATCAACAATAAGGTTTAACTATTTCACAATAGTCACAACAGGAACATAATAAAACCTTAAAATTCAGAGAAATAATCATCACTTAGAAATAATAATAAACTGGTAAAACATGTAAAAACACTACATCACCTTAAATTTCATTTAAAGCTATATCATTTCCTTCATTAGTTAATCCTTATATCTACCTAAAGGAAAACTGAAATATGCTAGTTGCACAGATGCAAAAAATAATAGAGAATTAGAATCCCATACCTGGGAGTAAGATTCAAATCAAACTAAACCAAAAATAGGGGATATATAAACAATTATCACTACCTCAAAATGAGGCACAATGCTATAGAAAATAAAAGAAGAATGGGGGATGTGAACATTCCTAGAATAATGAGAATGAAATATTTTGGTGGAAGAAGGAGACTATAAAATCTCAAGAATGAATTCCACTTGGACATGCTTGATAGGTGAGATGTTACCATGAAGGCGAAAATGTTTCCTTGTTTGGTGGTAGCGATGGGAAGTGTCATGAGGGGGATGAGTATGGGGAAGCATCACGAAGGCCATCCAGGAATCGTCGGGGGATGAGGATCAGGGATAGGAGAGGTTTAGAATACTGTTAGGGAAGAAGGGTCACCGCTGAGAGGAGAGGTCACCGCTGAGAGAGGATAAGTGGTGAGGGTGGAGGAGGTTGGCCGAGAGGAGAAGTCACTACCAAGAATAATGGGCCGCTAAGAGAGAAGAGGTCATGAGTAAGGCATCTCGTGAGGGTTGAAGGAGATGAGAGAGCCGCTGAGGGTTTAACAACCATATATCCATGAGTTTTAATTAAAACTATGGCTATAAACTAACATGTAGCCATGGATCACAAAACCGTGGTTATAGATCTATGGATATAGGTCATTTTTCTAGTAATAAAAAGTGTGGTAAAAATAATCCTAGAGAATTTATTGTTAATTTTGGGAAATGATATCGATGTAGAATGTTTGGGAACATGTCTCATGAGTGCTAAGAAAATGATCTAAAAATTAATGAGAAGTAGATGATGATATGCTTTAACTATAAGGAATTGGGTCATTTTGCTAATATGTGTCTTAAGCTAGTCACTCAGTCATGAAATAAGTAAGATTGGAAGTAGAAGGATGTGTAAAATTTTTTAAAACCACTTCAACAGATTTTGATTCATCCAAAAAAGTGGTATCAGGTACATTTATTGTTTTTATAGATTTTGAAAATGTGTTGTTTAATTCAGGTTCTACACATTCCTTCATTTTTGAGAAATTTTCAACAAAATTGGAAATTATGCCTCATGAAATAAAGCCAGAAATCATGGTAAAACTATCTAGTGGAAATATTGAATAAAAATAAAATTATAAGAATCTACCTATCTTTGTATGTGGAAAGAGTTTACCTACAAACCTTGTTGTGTTTCCTCTAGTAGAGTTTGATGTTATTCTAGGTATGTACTGAATTTTTTTATCATTCTAAGATAGATTGTAGAAAAAAAGAGGTTGTTTTTCAGAAAGAGTTTTAGTTTGTGTACAATAATGGACCCATACCATTGATAAAATATCAAGAAGCTAAGAAATTATTAAAAGATGGAAATGAATGTTATCTTGCAAACATTTTTTAAAAAGGGAAATGTTCTGATTAATGATGTGCCGGTGGTAAATGGGTATCTTGATGTATTTCCGAATGTTTTCCTGGGTGTTATTATTGATTGAGAGGTTGATTTTATTATTGACT
Organism: Viscum album; assembly: GCA_963277665.1. Taxonomy (NCBI): domain Eukaryota; kingdom Viridiplantae; phylum Streptophyta; class Magnoliopsida; order Santalales; family Viscaceae; genus Viscum; species Viscum album. The sequence continues at coordinate 133,237,759 of OY728163.1, forward strand.
TAGTTCTTGATACTATGAAAATTTCTAAACCCCCTATCAAATATAGAAAATGGAACTTTTAGAGTTGAAAAAGAAATTGTAGGAATTATTAGATAAAGGATTCATCTGACCCATAACTTCACCATGGGGTACTCCTATCTTGTTTATTAAAAAGAGATATGGTTCAATGAGACTTTACATTGATTATTAAGCTTTGAATAACATCACTATTAAGAACTGGTATCCTTTTCCTCATATCGATGATTTATTTGATCATATATAGAGAGAATCATATTTTTTAAATATTGATCTATGGTTGGGGTACCATTAGTTAAAAGGAAAGGAAACATACATTTCGAAGACTATATTCTGTATTAGATATAGGTATTTTGAATTTTTTTATGCTGTTTGGGTTAACTAATGCACCTGCTATATTCATGTATCTTATGAATAGAATATTTCATGAGTTATTGGATAAGTTTTTGGTTGTGTTTATTGATGAAATAATGTTATATTCTAAAAGTAAATAGGATCATGAAAGACATCTAAGGTTTTTTTTTGAAAAACTTAATAGAAAATGATCCGTATGGAAAATTCAGCAAGTATGAATTTTGGTTGTAACAAATTTTTTTCCTTAGTCACATTGTTTCTTAATATGACATAAATATTGATCTTTCTCCAATGAGAGTTGTTGAAGAATGGACAAGAACCACAAATATAACGGATATTTATAGTTTTCTTTTTTTGGATGGCTATTAAAAGAGGTTTGTTGAAAACTTTGCACAATTATCTATCCCATTGAACAAGTTATCTCAAAAAGGAGTTAAATTCATATGGACAGAAAAATGTGATGATTTTTTTCATTAATTTAAAATAAGATAGGTGAATGATCTAGTTCTGATCCTACCTTATAGAAGTGATGAATTTTTCATCTACAGTGATGCTTCTATGAAGGGAATTGATTGTGTTCTGATGTAGAATGATCATTTAATTTATTATTCTTCATGTCAGTTGAAACCTAATGAGTTAAATTACCCTAAAAATGATTTGGAATTAGATTTTTTTTTATTTTTTCATTAAAAACCATGTGATTCCCTCTAGAGTTTCATGTCTTGAGGTGAATTTTTTTCACTAACCATGCACTAATCATGTACCTTAGACATTCTTTAAAAAAACTAGGGATCCAATCACTAAATAATCCCAATATGATCCTGAAATATTCCTTGTTTATTTAAACACAAGTATAAGGTTAAAAAGGAAGATTCAAAATAAAAACTTGAATGGTTCATACCTCAAAAGAAAAACCAGGGTGTTAGGAACTATAGTAGAGATTATAGTGGTGGCAGTATTGTAACAGGTAATGTAGCAACCCATGTACTATAGCAGTATCTCAACCTTTAGAACAAATCCAGGCTCTAAATCACGTAAGAATTGCATGAAAAGGGATTTTTGTATAATAAGAGTTTTGTGCATAATAATAGAGTTTTGTGAAAAGTATAAAAGTTGTGAACAATAGGTTTTTCTGCGATAGCACGCGAAAGTTGGGAGTTCTATACCTAAACTCAAATGTTGCATGCAAAGTGTTAATGTTTCCCAAAAGAGAATTAAAAGTTGTTCGAAAGGTATGATTTTCCCAGTAATTCTATGGTAATGGGATAGTCATAAAGTGGATGATAGTGGAACTTAATGATACACTAAATGAGGTTTAAAACATACTAATTCAAGAGATTAAAGTGGATTATTATGGAGGAGTAGTGATCACACTTTAGTTGATAAAGAAGAACATTCAAATTGTGATTGGTTGTAAACTAGGATGGATAGTGAGTCCGCTCCAAACATTGTAAAGGTAGTGAGCATGATCATATAAGTGATCCAGACCAGACCTCGTTTTTTCTAGTTAACCATAGTGGATTTATTATATCAGTACATCGCCATTGTATGCTCCTTGTGTAACACCCCAAGAAATTTTAATATTAATTAAGTGTTTATTTAATAATTTGTTTTAATTTAAAAACAAATGAAGAAAAGTTGTAATAAAAGTTTTTAATAAGATATTTTTATAAAATACTACTTTCAAGAAATATTATTTTCTTTAAATAAGTTAAAATATATTCTTTAGTACATTTTAATGTTTAATGTTTTGAATAAATTAATATTTTTATGAAAAATATTTTGATAATATATATTTATATTTTAGATGTGGTATTAATTTATTTAAAATATTATTTTAATATAAATATATTTAGTTGATTTTTTTGTAAAAATAAAATATTTGAATAACTAAAATGGTTTTAAAATTTAAAATGAAAAAATGTATAAATATATAAATATCTCATATTTATTTTATTTTTTATGAATATTTTAATGATAATAACAATAATAGTAATAATAATTAAGTGTAATTTTTTTAATAAAATTATTATTAGTAGGATAATATATTTTATAAAAATATGAAATTATAATAATGATTTTTTATGATATTTTTTGAAATTACAAATATATATAATATAAAGAAAAGAATATATATATATATATAACACGTTTTTCAATATATATATATATATACAATTATATTAAAAAAATTAATTTATTCAGGTATAAAAACGTTACAAGTTTTTATAAAAAAAGGTGATTTTTTTGCATAAAAAACATGATGTGTTAAAACGATAAATAAAATAAAAAAATACTAATTAAAATGTGATTTTATAATAATATAATATTAAGGCAATCATGTCATGCAACAAAAAAGAGAGTGATGGAATATAAAAATAATGAAATGATAGAATCGTTGGGATAATTGAAGCGTGACTCATACAAAGACAAAAAGTAAAAAAAAGTAAAAGGATAAAAAAATATAATGAAACCAAAACATATATATATATATATATATATATATATATATATATATATATATATAATGAAATACCACTGTTTTTCTTCCCCATTTTCCTGCCCGCACTAGTAGGTCGGACGACAACCAGCCAAGCCATATCCTTCTTCGAAGTCCCCTTCATCCATGGCCCATATCAGGTTCAATTTCTTCTAAAACTAAAAGGGTGGTTTGAAATAAATTGAGCTTTCCACTACTTACCGAGAGTAATGGAAACTAATAGAATATACAAACCTTCTGTATATAAATCCCTATATGTACTCTTTGAGACACTCGATTTATTTTCAAGTTGCACTCTTTTACTTCCTTACTGTGTGTCTAAAATCGACCTCTTCCACTTTCAAATCAAGTAATGGTTTAGTTGTTTTGTTCAAATTATGTTGTTATACATAGATATATGTATTTATATATATGTATATATGAAGTCATATCTATCTATATAACTTAAAATTTTTATAATGATAAGGGTTTTGGAATTTAAATATTTATCTCCAAAATACTATGGTATGCAAGGGTGTATTTTTTATCAAATTATGGTTATTACGTATATATGTGTATATATATGTATATATATATACATATATAACTCATTATTTTATGTATATATATATATATGAGTTAAGGGTTTTTTATCCAAACTTTATTTCTAAAACTTATGTATGTGCAGGTTTATTTTAGTTTTCAAAATTTTTATTGCTTTACAAAGGTGTTATAAATACGTGAATATATACACATATATACGAATCCATTTTAGTATATGTATATACACAATGGGTTCCTATTTTAAAAACTTAACTCCTAAAACCTATGGTTGTAAGGGAATTATGTTTTGAATGTTTTTAAACCACATACACATTTATATATGTATATATATACATATACATATATATACACATAAATATAAATATGTTTAAGTATAATAAATCTTTTTTATTTTTAGAAGTCATAAATGGTATTTCAACCATCTAATTAATGTTTAAGAATTTATTTAAGTTAATTAATTTTACAAAATACAAGTGTTCCTTGATAATTATTATTATTTTACATGTAATTATGATTCAATCTATTATTTTATGTGAAAACTTCCATCTTCATCTCCTGTCATGTCATGCCTGGAAAGGTATGGCCATCATCTCGCTCATATGTGATATTCCACGCATTATGAGATCATGCATGAACATATTTTATTTTCATATAGTTATGGTTTTAAAATTTTATTTGTTATTAAATGCATGGAATTATCTTAAATGGTTTTAGAAAACTAATTTAATGTAATGATTATGTCATGTTATATGCAAAAGATATTTTCTGGGAAAGAAAATAAATTTATGTATGCGATTTAGAAATGTTTTGGGTTAGAGCTGAGAAAGGCAGTTCCATAGATTTTTTTAAAAAAGGCACTAGTATGATGAATGCTATGATATGGGGAGTGAACCCATTATAATTAAGGTAACCTTGTTTCACATGAGTTATTTCTAGTATCCTTAAGTTATGGTTTTATAATGGTTTTCCTAGTATCAGGGAATAATCCAACAAAAAAATTATTATTTTTAAAGGAGAAATAATAAATGATTTTTCATATATAATTATTTTATGATATCAGTATATCAGAAATATAAGGATTTTCAATTATTTAAATATCTACTTTGAAGTTTATTTATTTAAATATATAATCAAACAAAGGATTATTTCAAGAAAATATTATTTAAAGGTTTTTCATAAACATTTTTCAAAACCCCTTTACTGAGAATATTTAATGCTAACCCTATGTATTATAATCACTTTTAAAAGTTTAGAAACCTTGACACAATGAAATTATGTTGTGGAAGTTATGTGCTAAACAATTATTGTTTATTAAATTTTAATTTTTTTACAGTTATGTTGGAATGTATTGTTTCTTTCTAATTATCCAAAACCAAGAATGGTAAAAGATATTGATATGCAATTTAAATGTTTTGTATTTATTATGTTTATTTTATAAGAAAAAATACACATCATTTATATGGGTTGAGTTCGGTAGCTTGGGCTTAGGTATTTATAGTTGGTATCAGAGTAATGGTCTAGATAATTTTGAAAAATTAGGAAAAAATTAATAATTCTAAATATGTATCTTGTGTAGAATTATTTTCCCTGTATGTATGAATAAATTGAGAGGGAATAATTCTGTTAAGGGGGGTGAATGTAACTCCCAAAGAAATTTTAATATTAATTATGTTTTTATTTAATTATGTTTTTATAATTTAAAGACAAATGAAGAAAGGTTTTAATAAATTTTTTTACTAAGATATTTTTATAAAATAATACTTTCAATAAATATTATTTTCTTTAAATAAGTTAAAATATATTCTTTAGTACATTTTTATGTTTAATGTTTTGAATAAATTAATATTTTTGAAGAAAAATATTTTGATAATATATATTTTTTAAATGTGATATTAATTTATTTAAAATATTATTTTGATATAAATATATTTTTTTTGTAAAAATAAAATAATTTAATAACTAAAATGGTGTGAAAAATTAAAATGATAAATTTTATAAATATATAAATATATAATATTTATTTTATTTTTGTTTGAATATTATAATGATAATAATAATAATAATAGTAATAATAATTAAGTGTAATTTTTTTATGAAAATTATTACTATTAAGATAATATATTTTATAAAAATATGAAATTAAGTTAATGATTTTGTTTTATGATATTTTTTGAAATTAAAAATACATACAATATAATAAAATTAATTTATACCTATATATAAAAAAAGGATTTGTTTTCAATATATATACATATAATTATATTTAAAAAAATAATTTATTCATGTATAAAAACGTTACACGTTTTCATAAAAAAAGTGATTTGTTTTGTATAAAAAACATGATGTGTTAAAATGATAAATCAAAGAAAAAAATACTAATTAAAATGTGATTTTATAATAATATAATATTATGGCCATCATGGAATGCAACAAAAATTGTGTGATGGAATATAAAAAGAATGAAATGATGGAATTTTTGGGATAATTGAAACGTGACTCATACAAAGAGAAAAAGTAAAAAAAGTAAAAGGATAAAAAAATATCATGAAACCAAAATGAATATATTTAATGAAATACCACCTTTTGTCTTCCCCATTTTTTTTCCTACTTGCACCAGTAGGTTGGCCGACGACTGCCCAAGCCATATCCTCCATCGAAGTCCCCTTCATCTATGGCCCATCTTGAGTTCAATTTCTTCTAAAATGGAAAGGGTGATTTAAAATAAATCAAGCTTTCCACTACTTATCTGAGAGTGATGAAAACTAATAGAATGTATAAATCTTCTGTATATAAATCCTCATATGCACTCTTTGAGACACCTGATTTATTTTCAAGATATACTATTTTTCTTCCTTATCGTGTGTCCAATAGTTGGTCTCTTCCACTTTCAAATAAAGTAAGTGTTTAATTGTTTTGTTCAAATTATTCTATTATACACAGATATATATATTTATATATATGTATATATGAAGTCATATTTATCTATAAAATTTAAAATTTTCATAATGATAAGGGTTTCTGAAATTAAATATTTATCTCTAAATCTTATGGTTTGAAAGGGTGTATTTTTATCAAATTATGTTTGTTACATATATATTTGTGTATATATGTATATACACACACACATATAATCCATTATATATATATATATATATATATATGAGTTAAGGATTTTTTTTATCAAAACTTCATTTCAAAACTTAAGTATGTGTGGGTTTATTTTAGTTTTCAGAATTGTTATTGTTTTACAAAGGATTTATATATACATGCATATATACACATATACATCAATCCATTTTGGTATATGTATATATATAATGGGTCCCTGTTTTAAAAACCTAATTCCTAAAACCTATGGTAGTAAGGTATTTATGTTTTGAATGTTTTCAAACTAGATACACATTTATATATATTTATATACATATACATATACATATACATATACATATATATGCACATAAATATAAACATTTTTAATTATAATTAATCTTGTTTATTTTCAAAAGTCATAAATGGTATTTCAACCATCAAATTAATGTTTAAGAATTTATGTAAGTTAATTATGTTTATGAAATACATGTGTTCCTTGATAATTCTTATCATTTTATTTGCAATTATGAGTCAATCCATTATTTCATGTGCAAAATTGCATATGCATCCTATGAAAAGTTATTTATGGGTATGTATAGATATCATATAGCTTATATGTGACATTCCATGAATCATGAGATCATGCTCACACTTATTTCATTTTTCATAAAGTTATGGTTTTCAAATGGTATTTGTTATTACAAGCATGAAATTATCCTAAAAGGTTTTACAAAACTCTTTTATGTAAAGATTATGTCTTGTTATAAGAAAAATATATTTTATTGGAAAGAAAATAAATCTATGTATGCAATTTAGAAATGTTTTGGGTTATAATTGAGAAAGTAAGTTTCATAGAATTTTTTTTAAACAAAGTCATGAGTATGATGAATTCTATGATATGGGGAGTGAACCCACAAGAATTAAGGGATCCTTATTCCACACGAGTTATGTCTAGTAGCCTTACGTTATGGTTTCATAATGGTATTCCATGTATCAGGGAATTAGCCACCAGAAAAATTATTTTTTTAAAGGAGAATTCCAAAATAATTTTTAATATATAATTATTTTATGAAAGTGGTATTTTAGAAATATGAGGATTTCCAATGATTTATAAATCTACTTTGAAGTTTATGTATTTAATTATATCTTCAAACAGAGGATTATTACAAGAAAATATTCTTTAAATTTATTTCATAAACATTTTTTAAAACCCCCTAATTGGGAATATTAAATGCTCATAATACTTATTATAATTACTTTTAAAGGTTTAGAAACCTTTCCATGATAAAATTCTGTTGTAGAAGTTGTGTGTTGAAGAATCATTTTTTATTAAATTTTAAATTTTGTATAGTTATATTGGAATCTATTTTTGGTTTCCAATTCTCTAAAATCTAGAATGGTAATAGATCCTGATATATAATTTAAATGTTGTGTATTTATTATGTTTATTTTATAAAAAAATAACCAACATTTATATGGTAAGAGTCCGGTATCTCAGGCTGGGGTCTTTACACCTTGGACGTAGCCTATTGAGGATTAACCAAGTAAAATTATTATATTTAATTAATGATTTCATTTTTGTTCATACATTTCTATGGTAAATAGAGAGAAGATTTTTTCTTGTTTAACGAAAAAACAAGATCTAAAGGGGAAGTTTTTTTAATTTATTATACCCATATTCACCCCCTATTAGGGTATTTAACATAGTTGGGATAACAATTGGTATCAAATCCAAAGGTTAATTTTAGTGTTTCTCTCCAAGTATTTTTAATGGATGTTGTTAATCATAAAGGGAATTTTATATTTGATGGAAAAAAATTTCAATTATGGAAGAATCAGATGCAACACTATTTTTTATCCTTAGGTATGGATGTCTATACAGTAGAAACATATTGCATTTCTGACAGTGTGGACAATGGCTCTTTAACAGAACCTAACAGAAGGGGACTGGATGTTGATGCTAGAGGAATCAATGCATTAGGAGTTCCTTATCCAATGAAATCTATACAAAGGTGATTCCATGTAAGTCAACTAATGCTATGTGGGAAAAACTGTTAAATATCTATAAAGGTGACTAAAAAGTTATATAAGAAAAACTTCAAGTTCTATGGAACAAATATAAGGATCTCAGAATTAACCCCAATGATCCATTTGATGCATTCTTTGACCAAGTGAATGTTGTTGTGGAAAACATGCATGGCCTTGGAAAAGTTATTAAATATTTAAAGATTATTAAGTGTATATTGAGAATACCTCTACCTCATTTTAATCCAAAATTTTATGTGTTGGAGGATAAAGATCTAAATGAGCTAACATTGGATAGATTTCACAACACACTTGTCATATACGAGATGAGAAATGAGGACATTGAGTCTGTGGAAAAAGGGAATTCTAAAGAGGTGGAATTAAAGTCCATAAAGAAGGTCACCATTGAATATTGTCTTGAATAAGAAAATACAGGTGATGTGATTTCATTCCTTTCTTCAAATATACAAAGATGAAATTAAAATTTCAAAAGGAAACTTCCACTAGCAAGTTTCAAATGTGGAAAGGGTTGTCATCTTGCAACATGGTTCCCTAAGAAATTCCAAGAAGATTATTAGGATGAAGTTGAAATTCCCCTGAAGAATTAGTTTACCTATGTGAAAGGAAAGAAAACTTTTAAGAGAAATTTCTTAAAAAATAAGAGTCTTATTTCACAAGAAAATGAAAGTTCAGAGGAATCTAAGGTTAAAGAGATGGTTAACTAAAAAGATCATTGAGAAAACGCTATGGTGGTGGTTTTAGGTATCTCCCATAACAGGTAATAAAGAAATAATGATGAAGAAGAATTCAAAGGAAGAGTAGATATGTAAGCTTAATTAGAAGTCTCTCTTGAGGAGATAGATGTTTGGAGAGAACAAATGAAGAAATCCAACAAAGTAGTTTGTGATTCCAAACTCTATATGAAAAATAGGAAGTATAGAAGTATGAGATGATGAAAAAAATTGAAAATATTAAGTATCATTGTAAGTGGAATCAGAAAAAAAAGTTGAGTACAAGATCAAGTTTGAGGAATAGAAAAGGCTGATCGATGGTTTGAATAATACGGCTAAAGAACAAGTAAAACATATTCATGAACTTGAAGAAGAATTTTCCCAGCCTGTGAAGAAAAGTTAAGGATCAGGACAAACTCTTGAATCTTTGTATGGCATCAAAAAATAAGATCTTTCAGGTGATAAAAAAGTTGGAATTTGTGTATAGAGGTCCAGTAGAAGAGAAGCAATAGTAAAATCCAAATGATAAGCCCGATATATGACTTGATCAAAAACAGAAATTAGTCATGGTTAAAGTTATACTGTAAGCAACCACTTCGAGATTGAAAATTGATTTGGGTATGAATAAGAATTAGAGGATTCAAGGAACCCAAGGGAAAACTAGTGGTGTAGAAGCGACACATAGGAATGCACCCCACATTAGGTGTTAGTGCTTTGGAAAGATGGGAAACTCAAAAAATGTGTGTTCCATAGAGAAGATATACCTATGGGCACAAGAACTACAGAGACAAACAAATAGTTCTCAATATTATAGGATATCTTTTGAGGGTCATTTTTTCTAGTTTGAAGGATTTGGACACATGGCTATACGTTTTACATCAACCATATAGAAGAATGCGCCAAAGCAAAACCAAATTGGTCGTAATCAGCAAATCAATGAATCATCAAGTGACCTGAAAATGAAAAATATATTTATATCTCTTTATGATGAAGCTGTTCCATCATACTATGAATAAGATCATTATTATCAATCCATATCAGGTGTGAAGAAAAAAACATTGATAAAAAATAAAAGAGCTGAACTTGCAGTGGTTGCAGAGATTTCTCTTAAAGCAGCATATCTTTATAGTGTTTGGATCCTTGATAGTGTATGCACATCCCATATTATAGGAAATAAGGATCTTGTTACAAGAATAAAATATGAAAAGTAATGTGTTTTGAAATTTGGAAATAATAAATCCCTGAAGATTATTGGCTTGGGTAATGCTAAATTGGTGGGAAAAGAAATGATATGTACTGATGTCTTAGTTGTTGAAGGTCTTAGTCACAACTTTCTTAGGGTCAGTCAACTATGTGACTCAAGTCATACTATAATATTTACTAGGAAAATTTGTATTATCGAAGTAAGATATGGTGTATTTGTTCTACAAGAAAAAAATAAAAAATGGAAATCTCTACCTTGTAAGTGGAGAAGAAGATATGTGCTTTTTACCTAGAGGGGAAAAATGGTTATGGAATAAATGAGTTGGTCATCTATGCCAACCATCCCTGGAATATCTAGTAAAATGTGGAGCATCTCAAGATCTACCAAATCTATCATGTGATCGTACTCATATGCATGATTCTTGTCAATAAGGAAAAATCATCAGAAATATGTACAAGGTAAAGAAAATAAATTCAAATAGAGTTCTTTAATTAGTGAAAGATGATGTATGTGGACCCATCACACCAAGATCCATTGATGAGAAGTGGTATTATATTCTTTTCATTAATGATTTCAGTAGAATGTCATGGGTGTTTATCATTTCCTACAAGTACGATGTGTTCAATTGTATACTAAAATATCATAGGGAATCAGAAAGGATGATTGGATAGAAGATTTTGAAGTTTTATACTAATAATGGTATGGAATTAACAAAAATACAATTGGAATTTTATATTGAGATACATGGGATAAGGCCTCAAGTTTCATCTAGGAGAACTGTTCAACAAAATAGAGTGGTGGAGAGGAAAAATTGGATCATGAAAAACATGGCTAAAATAATTCTTATCGAAAAGGACCTACTATAGAAATACTAGAGGGAACTATTCTTGACATTGGTCTACATATCAAACATGACTCTATTGTATCCTAAAAAATAAAAGACTCCTTAAGAGATGTGGTATGGAAAAATACTACATTAAAGCACTTTTGAATCTTTGGAAGTAAATTTTTTATTCTTAATAAGGAGAGACACATGAAATTTGAATTATGTGGAGAAGTGGGGATATTACTTTGATACTTAGGAAATATGAAGGAAAATAAATTATTTAATAAGAGGATGAGAAAAGTAGTTGAAATAAATGATGTCACTATAGTTGAGAATGAATAGAATATTCAATAACATTGTAAATAGTTCATTGATGAAAGTGATGAGGAAGTAAGCACCTCAAGGGGATTTAAAGTGGAAATTCTAATTTATAAGATGATAATGATGATTAATAGGATAAAGTAAAATCTATATTTTCCCAAAAAATGTAGAGTCAAGATGAAATTGACAGACATAACATCATTGGTGATCAGGTATCACTAGTTCAAACATGAAGAATGAAGTCATTACAACAGCCATCCTTCCTATATTAGGTATATCCAAAATGTTTTGATAAAGAAGTTAGAGATGAGATTTGGGTTTAGGCTATGAATGAATATCTTGACCAAATTGAGGAGAATCATACATGGGAGATTGTTTCAAGACCAACATATAATAATTTTATTAAGACCAAATGAGTCTTTCGTAACATGATGAATGGACATGGCATAGTGATTCGAAAAATATCATAAATAGTATGAAAAGGGTACTACCATATAGAGGGTATAAATGTTGATGAGATATTTCACCTATTTCAAGTTTAGATTTAATGAAAATATTCTTGTCTATAGCAGTGAAAAGAAAGTTCAATGTTTTCTAGAAGGGTGTCAAGTTAGCATTTCTGAATGGGGTTCTGGAAGAAGAAGTTTATATCAAGTATCTAGATGGTTTTCTCATTAATTAAGATGAGTGTAGAGTTTATCAGCTGAAAAAGGTATTTTATTGGTTGAAACCAACATTAAGAGCATGATATTTAAGGCTCGATTATTTCTTGAATAAGTTTATTTTTCAATGTGGTGGAGTTGATTACAATATCTGTAAAAAATGATAGTATTCAAAGGATGATGGTGATGGTGTATGTCAATGACATAATCTTTGATGGATAAGATGAAACTTAGTGAAAATAGTTCACAAAATTCATGAAAAGTGAATTCAAAATGTCAATGATTGGTGAACTAACATTTTCCTTGGTTCATAGGTTACACAATTAAATAATGACACATTTATTTCTCAATAAAAATATGACATGGAGGTTCTAAGAATATTTGAAATGGATAATTACAAAGAAAAGATGAATCCAATATCAACTTGGATGAAACTATCACGGTATGATAAAGGTAAAGATATTAATGTCATAGAATACAAGTATATCATTGGTAGTCTATTATACTTAATAATGACATGAATAGATATTGTTTTTTTCACATTACAAGCAGAAAAATATCAATGTAATCCCAAGGAAAGAAACATGCTTTAAGTGAAAAGAATACTTTAGTATATCAAGGGAACAATGGATTTTGGTTTGTTGTACAATGATAAATATCATTAAGAGTTATTGGTCTTTATATATACATATTGGTCTAAATTAGCATGTGATAGAAAATCAATATCAGATGGTGCATTATGTAGTTGTAGATTTTTTATTTATTAGATAATAAAGAAACAAGATTTCATTTCGTTGAGGTCCACAAAAGCTAAATATATTTCAACTACTCAAGCATACATGTTTTTATTATGGATGAATCAGAATCTTGATGTCATGGGAGTTCAATTGAAGTATCTGATCAGAATCCATTATGACAATTAAAGTGCTATAAATATAAGTAAAAATCAAGTCCATCACTCAAGGAAAAATCACATTGAAATTAAGTATCATTTTATCAAGGAGAATGTGGATAATGGATTTGTGAAGTTGGATTATGTGCCGATATAACTACAAGTTGTAGAAATTATGACTAAGGCCTTACCCAAAGAAGCGTTTTAACGATATCGACTGGATTTTGGAGTTTAGTCGACTCCCCATACTTGAAAAAGTGTGGATGTGGGATCCCTTCTCCCAGAGGTATAGTGTGTTCTTTACACCATTTCAGACCACAAACAAGTGACCTTCAGGTTCATTGACAAAGGGGTAAAAATTTTGGATAATAAAGGAGAGAAGCTTATAGGAGGAGCAGTGAATTAGGGGGAGTTTCAACATTTTTATGTTTTTAGATTTTTTGACCAACTATGAAATGATTCTTTGACACGATGGGTATTCAGTGTTAAAAGGAAAAAACTCATGGATATCATATCTTATCCTGTACATATTTAAGCATTACAAAACAAGAGAACCCAAGAAGTGAGATAAGGGGAGTATTAAATATGACGATGCTAGAGATGATTTATCAAAAAATATATATCACGACATATGGAGTTCATGATGAAAGAAGTTGACTGGTTTCAGGAATGAAGTGTTTCACTGACAAGCCTTTTATGCTACTCTTATTTCTCATGCCGAGCATGGCTCATGTAGGCTTAGAGTGTGTCTTGAGTAAATCATTGATCACTATCTAAATATAGAAATGTGAGTATTATTAGATTATGGAAGAAGTTTTAATTTGGTATCAAAATGAGAAGAGTTGTGAACAAACCCAAAGGGGGATATTATTGGGAAAAAATCCCTCAAGGTAACATTGAAGTGTTTTTGGGTTGATTATGTTTGTTGACAAAGAAGGTTTACATGGTCAGTTGCAGAGTTCTAGTGAGATTGTTGAAATTCTATGTTGATAAAGATCCAAGAAAAAGGAATGGATTCTCTAGAAGCAGTATACAAAGATGTGTATATAAGTTGTCAATGTTTCCCAGTGTTTCCCAAATTTTTGGGTCACAAAATTTGGGGAATAGAGAAAGGTGTTTTTGGAAAAATAAGTTTTGTGAAAGATTAAAGGTGGATTGGAAAGTTGCGTGAAAGGCATGCTTTGGGATTACCACATCAAAATATAGAAATGGAAAGAAGTTCATGAAAGATTTGAATTTTTGTGAAAGATGAGTTTTCAAACCAAAAGAAGAGTTGCATGCGCCTACAAAATAGAGATGAAGTGATTGGAATGAAAGAGAATTACACACCCAATGTGACATCAAAAATGGTTTTCTACACTTGGGTAAATGTTTCACACAAGGTAGTCAGAGGGTGAGAAAATTTCAGGAAAGATCAATTATTTTTATAAATAATTGTATTTTCCCCTTCATTTAGGGGATCAAACCTTATAAAAAACCAGGTCTCTGAATCTTGTAAGAATTTCACACAAAGGTAGTTATGCATAAGAAGAGATTATTTATAAGAAGAGAGTTTCATTTAAGAATAAATTTTCATAAATGCATAAAATTTTCACACAAGAGGTTTTTTCGTGATAGCATGCATAAGTTGAGAGTTCAACACCTAAACTCAAATGTTGTGTGCATGGTGTTAGTTTTGTGTGCAAAACACTTAAATGTTTCACAAAAGAAAATATTTACCTAATAATTCTATTATAAAGGGGTATTCATCAATTTAATGATAGTGTAACTTAATGAGACACTAAATGAGGTGTAAAAAGTACTAATTCCAGAGATCAAATTGGATTATTATGGAGGAGTAGTGAGAATACTTCTGTTGAGAGAGCAATGAGATTTCAAATTTTCATTGGTTGTAAAACAAGAGGGATAGTGAGTCTGCTCCAAACATTGTAAAGTTAGTGATTATAGACATAGAAGTGATCTATCCCAAAACTCATTTTGGTAGTGAGGATTAGTAATTTTTTTACATCAACACATCACCATTGTATTCTCCTTGGATATAGCCCAGTGAGGGTGAACCAAGTATAATTACTATATCTTTTGAATGATTTCATTTATGTTCATATATTTCTAAGGGAAAGAGAGATATAAGAGTGTATTTTAATGAAGAAACAAGATATGAAGGTGTAGTTGTTTTAATCTAATACTCTAATTCACCCCCCTCTAAGTGTATTT
Organism: Viscum album; assembly: GCA_963277665.1. Classification (NCBI taxonomy): domain Eukaryota; kingdom Viridiplantae; phylum Streptophyta; class Magnoliopsida; order Santalales; family Viscaceae; genus Viscum; species Viscum album. Next base: position 133,253,136 of record OY728163.1, read on the forward strand.
TACCTAGCTATCCTAACAATAATATTTATTTGAATAAATATTTTATTATTAAAAGTTGAATAAATTATGAGGAAGATTGACGTGCCGAGATAAAGGACTCAACATAGATGATATATTTATCCATGAGTACATATCTTGTCATGAATATAATAATATTATATTGTTTTTATTATTTTACATGAGGATCTCTTAGAATAATTAATTTGATAAAAGGTCCCTTATGAAATTATTAATTGTTTAAACCTAAGTATAAAATATTGGTAATATCATTTTAGATAGTAATAATTGCTTTACATAATAGATTATCTCAAGGTAATTATCTCAATAATTAAAGATAAATCATAAAAAAATTCACTCAATAATATAGAGAGAATAATACTCCTCCTCCCTATCAAGAAAAAGAGAGAATAAGGGACAATATTTGTTGTGATCAATGATGGAAATAGAAATGTTATTGGTTCCTCCGTGATAGAAATTGGAATTCTAGGAGATTTTTTTGAAGCTTTTTTGAGCAAGTGTGGATAAAAATAGAGATATTATAGTTTGGATTCTCCACCAAAATAATGAGATAATATGAGTGGTAACTAAATTGATCAACAAGAAGAATAATTATCAAACTGAGGTAATTCTAGTTTTATATTAATTATAAATTAAATGTGAAAAATCCTCTCTAGAATATTATAGGTCTGCTTTATCAAATTCTCTATATATAATTTATTGAAACCAATAAAAAAACCATTCTTGGGAACCACCTCAATTGCTTCTATTATGTCTCAGAACCTTCAAGTGGTATAAAAGTCTTCACATTATAATTTATAATTATTTATAATTATTTTATTTATTTTTCATTTGTATTATAGTATTCATTTCTATTTTTTCATTCTTTATTCCAAAGTTTTGATAATGCATTTTTTGAAATTCATATGACGAAGAACATGTTGAGAATTGATAAAGAATGATAAAAAATAAACTCTAGAGGCATCAAGGAAGGTTGAGGAATGTCATAGATATAAAATGTGTAATGGAAAATTATATTTTATGTACCCTTGGTCAACCACACAAGAGTGGGCCACAATAATCACAACACACCATGTGGGGGGGGGGGGGACATGTGGCATAATTAAACACCATATATTGACTGCCATCCAACATATAGCTTAATAGGTTGTTTACGAAATGTGGTTTGTGTATACATTGTGTAATCCCATATGATATTGACTATGTGTAAATTGTAGAAAATTGTGTGGTAAAATTATAAAGTGTCATTACATGTCATGTATTGAATTCCAGCTAAGAAACCTAGAAGTACATGAAGTACATACCATATATTTGGTTTTATATGCTATGTAACATGTGATAACTCATGTGAGAAACACATCGAGTCCCTAAGCATGTATTGTAGTTGGATAGAAATGGATTACATGGTGTGTATCTAGATGTACATGTTGTTAAACTCATGAAACTCATGAAAGGAACACACTAAGATAGGATTTTGGTGTGATTCAAACATATGGATAATTAAAAGAAAGACCAAACTACATAGATTGTAGCTAGTTATACACACAATGTAATAAGTATTCATAAATGTCAAGTATACATCAAGTGACTTCCCATGGGTAATCTGAAATTAAATTATTTTATAAGTATTATCTATGTAATTATACAGATACTTGACATGTATAGTTATCTTACAAATCGTGTACTTCATGGAAATCATAAGTGGTACACGCTGCATATATTAACGACCTATCGTGTGGTCGTACTACCTTGTAGACTACTTGGAAAGGCCCATGGAAAAACACACCATATATATCATGATATTTCATGAATGAATACATGTTGTGTAATTATATGGTACATGATAAAGACCATACACATCATATGACCCATGTCATATCCTGTGACATAACATGTCATAAAACTGATAAATTCTAGAAATAGATTTATAAAAATCTAGAAGGGTACATGAATAGTCACCTCTAGTATATACAATGTATATATTAAATTCTAAAATAGAATTTAAATTGAATAAGAGGGTACACACCATGTGACCCTGTAGTACACAACGTATATATAATTAATTGTAATTAAAATTAAATTTATTAAAATTGTTTAAAATTGTGTAGGATGATAATATTTTGTATCTTACGGACTATTTGGACTAATCATTAACAGAATCAATTAATTAGTTAATTGAAATTAATTTATTTAATTGAGTAAAATTTATCTTAATATTGTGAATGAATATAAATTAATGCTAGCAAGTTCCAAATACATAGTCACTTTATGTTATGATTGATTATGAGCTCGACCAACCTGTGTATGTGTTGGGTGTTATTTTATTTACTTATCATTGCATGAGTTTTATATGATAATTTAATATTAAATTAAATATAATGATCTGGGTATCATCCCTTACTCCTTTATTATGTATAGGCTCGTGTGTCCAATGTTTATTTTATGTAACCCTAAACCCTTGTCACTCCTCACCCATGTGTAACTCCCAATGAAATGAGATGGTTTATGACTCGATCTGTGGTGAAAATAACTGAGGATTTATATAGGTTAATGGGGGAGTAATGTAACTCAATCAAGATATTAATACAAAATTTATTCCCCTATGTCCAAGGTTGGTTTATCTTCTACTCAATAAACCAACCAGTATATTAACAGATTAGAATGATATCAAATATTTATTTTATTTTTCAATTTCAGGGTAATTTATTTAATTATGTGATACATGGTTTATTCAATTAATTGAACATTATCATATAAAGTAAATAAATTAGAAATAATTATAAAAAAAGTAAAATAAAATGATTATTCATAAATTATTTTATCATACATATTTGATTAATTTTCTCAAATCCATATAATATTAAAATGAATAAAAATAATAAAATAAATAATATTTATGTATAAGTTAAAAAAATACTTCAAAGAAAATATTAAGTCAGTAAATTCCTTCCATAACTTGATTTATGTTACCATAGTTTGAAGTAATTTTCGGGCCCCTGTTTGGGTATTCTCAATTATCATAGAGTTTTAACAAAAAACTTGGGTCAACAAAGCCTAGTAAGAATTATGGGTTGATTACATTAACAAGATTTGGTGTAACATAGAGGCAAGCATTGAAAAATTATGAGTATAGGATTTTAGGATTTGGGAGTCCACTCACTAGATAAAGGAATTATAATATAACGTTTTTGGTAAGTAAAAACTACCTAAATATCTTTGAATAGTTTTTTAGGCCCTTATCTAGATTATTAAAGGGTGAATATGGATCCTTTCCATTAGAATATCCAAGTGACAGGATACTCCAACTCTAATTGTAATGGTTGTTGGGATTTAATTAAATAGTGAGAGACTAATAGAATTAATTTATTACATCATAACTAGTAATCAAGATGAATTATTAAACGCTGTTTTCATTTGTTATAGAAAATAGAAATTAAAACCATGATAAAACTATGATCATTTTAAGACAATGAAAATGTCCTATCTGAAACAAATTTTCTAGAGTGGTATAACTATTTGTAAAATTTACTACTATAGGAAAATTTTTATTTTGTGTTGGAATAACCTATTCCGGATTAGACTTCCCAATGAGTGAGAGAATGGTTAAAAGGATGCCTATAAGGGATATATGAAGGATATTTCAAATGTATATTACATTATGTTATCTGGTATGTACAAAGAGATGAAAAGAAAATATAAATACATGGATGTATACACTATGATAACTCATATATAACTTAAAAATAGGAAATAGTGGATAAAAATAAATGAGACAGTCACTACACTACACAAGTGTAAATTGGAAAACAGGTACCTAGATAGTGATATTTCATTCAAGATATAGAAGTATATTGATCAGTTAAAAAAGTTGATATTCCATATGGATAATCAATTGTTCATTAATATAAAATTATCATCCTTAACACTAATATTATCCATGTTCATTAATAATTATTAAATTAAAAGTGTAGAGAATCTGCTCATGAATATTTTGACTATGCTTCACCAAGTAGATAAGGACCAGTGGGAACATGTTTCCTCACACATTATGGTGAAGAAAGTGAAGGAAAAGGTTGAAAATCCCATTAAAAGTCTAAATTCAAGGGATAATTTATAATTTCCTTTAAATAAATAAAATATTTTGAGGGAGAGTAATTAAAAGTATACTATCATCTTTGATCATGGTAAGAAAGGTTACTAGAATAGGAACTGTAATGAGTTGTAGAATAAATATGAAAAAGATTATACTTATATTAATCCTTGAATATAATATTTATATTTAAATTCTTGGGTATTAAAAACAATATGAAATTCACATATTTGTATTCAAATATAGTAATCAAGTAAGTTTATAAAGATTACAAGAAGTTGGATTCTCTAAGTAGCTGACTGTGGGTAATTTATAAGTTAGCTAAAGGAAGTTCAAAAATTCATATTTCCAAGTGGATTAATTCTCATGAGAATATTATTTTATATCATGTTTTACTAGAACATTTATATCAATTTCTTGTTATAGACACCATTATTGGGTAAGCTAAGTTGAGCCCCTCATCACACATCATGTAACATGTTGTCCTTATTATTCTTTATAAATAAATTCTAGGGACCCTCATAGGAGGAATCCTTGGTATTGGGACTACTCTACTCTATTATATCATGGTATTAGACCTTTATTTAAAACCCTAACACTATTATAACTCTCTATTAGGGTTTGATCTAGGTGTCCCCCCAAGGTGGGTGGGGGGCAATAATCCCTAAGGATGACCAACCCTAGTTCTGTTCCTCCACCCTCACCCTACTACGGTTCCCCTCATCATGCATCCAAACTAATCACCCCCATTGTTTATAATATCCATACCTTTATTTCCACACATTCATGATATAACCCATTACCAATGTCATCCCAATTTCTCCCCTCACACAACCCTAGTTGTGCTACCCAACTATGTTTCCCATCCCTCTTTTGTTTCCCCTTCCCCCATCACACACCCTAGTCCAATATCCCCTACCTCATGCACTAGACCATTCAAAACTAGATATATTCTTATAAACATTCAATACCCTCCACACATAACACTCCTTATACCTTCACCCCTTCCACTAATTTGTGCCCCTTCAAATGAAAAATCCCACCACCCAAATTATTTCTGGTCTGATCAGATCATTTTCAAGTTACTTCATTACTACTATGATCATCATCAAGATAACTAGATAACTTCCAGGCTTCTTCATCACTTCCTGAATTACCATCGGGCTTCTGAGATCACCCTAGGGATTCTCTATAATTTCTCATATCCCTATTGAGACATCTATATCACCATCCCACTTCTTCATGATTGCCCATATTTTTATCAGGCTAATTCATCATCACTCATATTACTATCAAGCTTCCTAGATCACCATCTGACTTCTTTATTACCACCCAGATCATTTTTGGGATTCTTTATCACTACTTTGATTACCATTATGCTTCCCAAATCTATGTTGGGATCCTTTCACTACTGATACGATCTTCTTTAGCTCTTTTATCATCTTCCCAAACCACCACTGAGATTATTTTTCTCTTATGTTTTTTATGTTTTTTAGTATTTTGAATTTTTACTACATGCTAGGTATATTAAACTTGATGTGGAGTGTTAGGGAAAATTTCTCTCTGTTTTATTATGTATCCAAGCTAAATATGACTATCTTTAGGGGGGTGGGTATTGAAGGGAAACTTAATTCGATTCCCACATCAAACTTTATGTAACATTTCATCTTTATTACTATCAATAAATAAACACCAAGGCCTTCCATATGAGTAATCTTTAGTATTAGGTCCAATCTATCTATTCGAATAGGAATAATAAGATAATATATCATATTTGTAATGGATATTTTTATGGTATATGATAATAAATTAATAGTTTGATAATAATTGAATAAAAAATTTATAATATCAATAGTTAACGATGAATATAAAAATACAAGATTCAAATAATACCCACTTGTGGAAAGATAATTATTGGTCAAAAAAAATTAAAGTAATTATCAAGGATATATCCATAAGGGTGTTTAAACTATAGATCAAGAACTCATAGGTATCTAACATACTTGTTAAGTTTTAAATAAATAAATATTTGAGATTAAAGGTTATATGCCACAAATATTATGGAATTAGTTTTTCAAGATACATGTGAATAATTCTAAGTAGAATCTAGAGGTAAATTCATATACTTTATAAGATTTCATTATTAATATTTAGTACTGTAAATTGTATGCAATGAATGAACTTGGTATAATATATATGATTTTTCAGATGGTCTATTAAGAGAATATCTTAACAAATAATTCTTCAACTATTCAAATTTAGAGTGAAGTTATTCTTAAAATCGTATGGGATTATGCACATCACAGTGATTATGCTAGTAAAAGGAGGATCAATTGTGAGTCTTGTATATATTTTAATTTTACCAAAATTTATTTCAAGACATGTTTCTCAAATAGTAGGGTAACACCAAACCATATTCCAATTATATTAACTAATGTTTATCATATAAGTTCTAATATGGTGGAAATCCATTATGCCTCAGCATCATGCGTTTCTGTGACAATAATTTGTTAAATTTAATTTTTCAAAAAAATTACATCATGAAAATAGTAAGTTCATATCAGTTAATTATCTTAAAAGTTACTTAATATATTAACATTCTTCATATAGAAAGGTGTTAGTCATGTGATTAACTATATTTTTATAAAAGTGAATCACTTATTTTTGAGATATTGGGAGTAAGATATACTTCAATGAAGTCAAGCCTCTAGATGGGAATTTGTTGACATAAGAATAATAAACTCTATAAAATTCAATGAGAAGAGTTGTTCCAGAGGCATATGTCATGAAATAAATTTAAAACCAAAGATATGTTTTTATATTAACCAAGTTTAGGTGATACATTATTTTATAATAATAAATAATCTTACAAGGAAGTGGTATATTAATATGAATTAATATTTTCAAGTTTATGTGAATTTAGAAATGGATTCCATGTTCTAAAATCTAGTTTTTCATTTTTATGGTTTATACACTTGATATAAATCCATTTATGTATATTCAATAAGAAAATTGAAATGGATGGAAAATTTGGTACCAATGAGGGAAAATAGGTTTTTGGAGGTTTTAAGTGGTGTTTAGGCATAGTCCATAATGAAATTTTATATGAGTAATCTTGATAAAATCCATTAGAATTATAATTTTGATAGAAAAATTATATGATCATGTAATTTAGAAATTGGGTTTCAAAACCATATTTTATGATGTAAACCTTGTGGAAGTTGTATATATGATGAAACTAGAAGGTTTAGTGACAAAAACTAATTCCAATAAGTTATGAAGGTTATAGAAATCCATATTGGATTGAAGAAAACAAGAAGATAATAAAGTATTTATTTTAATGAATCCATAAGAGAGTTTGATTTTATCAAGAATGAAAGAAAGCTACATGTCCATAATTGGTTAGTGGGATATTGATGATTTTATAAAGTGAATATATAGAGAAAATATGGAATAAATATATTAAGTCTTAAAATTTTTTAAGACTAAATAAATATTTTTTTAAAAAAAGCGGCGCTTTGGTCAAATGGCCAAAGAAAAAGACTAAATTAAAGATATTTCTATAATAATTAATTAAAAAAGAATCCCAATTTCTAGTGAAGAAGATATTATAATATATATATATATATATATATAGTGTTTCTTATATTTATTCATAGTACATACATTAACACAATATTAAAGATAAATGATAGAATAATTCAAGAGTGAATTTTTTCCAATATCACTTGGTGTGAAATCTCTTAAATATAATGTGTTAAGTCACATCATGAGATTATTATAATGAACAAAATTATATATAATTAATTAATTTGAATTTATCACACAAGAAATTATATGTACTAAGGTTTGATATTACTTAGGAATAAAGAATAATGGGAAAATATCAAATATAACTAGAATAATTTCTCAAGGTAGCTGTTAGAACTCTCCAAAAATACTTATGAATGTGAAATTAATAATTTCCTAATACTTGGAGAAGTGAGAACACTAATTATCTGGTGGATAAAAAACTTTTATCTCCTCAGATCAATTTTATCTAGAATCACAGTAAGGCTAAGGTAAGCAAGAAAATATTATTTAAGTAAGTGGTTTCTACATTTATATAGACTGAGTACATTGTAGATTTTGATGTAGATTAAGAAGTGATTTAGCAATGATTTGTTCTAGATTTTGGAAGTATACCGAGATAGTAAATCATTATCATAATATATATATTATGATAAAAACAATAGTATGGTATTATCTATGATGTGAATTTTATGATAGAGTACAAAATATAAATACCCAGTGATATCACTTGAGGGATTTTCTCAGAGTGAAGTCATAGTAAGTTGAATATCAATAAGAGAACATGATAGGCCTAGTATCTATAGCCATACCTCAAAAAAGAATGTTTATCATGTGATAAATAATAAAAAATTAGTTATCAATTGGATTTATTATATATAACAACCCAAGCTAAACATGAATTTATTTTTCATATTTTATCATTTAAATCATTAAATTTCATAAATAATAATATCCAAAAGACTGATAGATTTAGTGTATTTATAGACTAGCTACACAATAAGATTATTTTATAAAACAGATAAACTTTTATCCTTTAATGTAATATACTAGACCACACACTAGACATATCATTAGTAAGACTCATCCTCATAACCTGGGAAATAAAAACATATGAAAAGGATGAGATCAAATTCTATGTAATGGGTGAATAAAAATTTCATCAAGGAAAAGTTTATCAAAATAAATAAAAATATGACTATAATATAAATTTCATAATATCATAAGTGATAACCATAAAACATAATTGAGATTCAAAGTACATGATATACGAATTTAAATCTACAAAATATCAGCATGGAAACATCATAACTATAACATGTATTAGAATCATTCAACCTAAACCTTGAATTATGAAAGAATAATATAATAATGAATACCATCCCTTAACCATGGCACAAACATTTCATTGAGAAACATTAACTTCATGAGATACATTGAAACGAATGTCGTTTAACTTCATGAAAATTAATTATTTATAACACCTACTAACTATTAGTATCATGGTAAGTAGGGATTGAACCCAAGAAAAGTAAATTTGTGCATCCAAAATAAAAAGATAACAAACAAAAAGAAAACTAAATAGTGGAAATAACTATGAGATGGTGAAAGAGAAATAAGAGAGAAAAGAGAGAGAGACCAACAAAAAATGAATTTAAGGGGATTCAAATCATCCTAAATTGATTAAAAAATATTTTCTCTACTTGATTTCAATCAACATGATTATGCCAGTAACTGTTATTTAGGTGTGTAGAGACAAATAAATAGCATTTAAGAGTTCTACACAGTAAAATGGACTCTCCTAAAATTGATTGGTGAACTAAATTTCAGGAAGATAGATGTTCAATTATGGAAAAGATACACCTCATCTTTTTTCAATTTTCGGTACTTTTGATGATTCTTAAAGGAAATCGATTCACTATCATCTCTATTCAGTACTTGTAATAACATGAAAATAATGATAATCATGAATGAATTTTTTTTAACTGTATGAAAAATGCACCAATATAATTATAAAAAAGAATAAAATAGATTGTAATTTATCAATTAATTTCAATCCCAAACCCCTAAGAAAATTAGGTATGCATGATCGAAAAAATGAAAATATAATCAAGATAGTTCATATCTAAATATAAATAAAAGAATAGAAAGAGGAAATATGATTCTATGTCAAGGTCTCAATCTTCCTCGAGATCATACTCCTTTGATTCCTGCATCAAGAGTGTTTACACTTCCACTCCAACTCTCACTTCATAATTCTTTCTCCTTTAATATTCTCTCATCCACATCCCTATCCATTTCAATAAAAAACATGTTCTCAATGTCCTATTATATACTTAAAAATAAAAACTTCACTTGCCTGCTTCATTCAGTAACTAAAAACTTGTAGAACTAATTCCTTGACATTTTTTCACTACCACAATTGTTTTATAAATATTTTTTAACATACACTTCCACTTGAATATCAACCAAATCTATCACGTGACCGTACTCATACATGCGATGATTTTCAATAAGAAAAAGTCATCAGAAAGATATAAAAGGGGAAGAAAATTCAAATAGAGTACTTGAATTTGTGTGTGCTGATGTATGTGGACCTATCTCACCAATATATATTGATGGGAAGAGGTATTATGTTCTTTTCATTAATGATTTTAGTATAATTTCATGGGTATTTATCCATTACAATAAGTCAAATGTGTTTAGTTGTATAAAGAAATATCAGAGGGAATCAGAAAGGATGCTTGTATAGAAGATTTTAAAGTTTCATACTAATAATGGTATGACATTCACAAAACGACAAGTGGAATATTATCTCGATAAATAGGGGATAAGGCCTCAAGTTTCAACTGTGATAACTCTTTAAAATAATGGAGTGGTGGAGAGGAAGAATTGGATCATAAAAAACATGGCTATAATAATTATTATCAAAAAGGACCTACTAGAGAAATACTAGAAGGAAGAAGTCTTGACAAAGATATACATATCAAACATAGCTCTATTGTGTGTGAAAGAAGAAAGGACTCTATAAGAGATGTAATATGTAACACCCCAAGATTTCATAGTACGTTATTTCATCAAAGTAATTCAATAACTTTAAATACACGCAACACTGAGTTCTAACGCACCATGACTTACCAAACAAGCCGTTCAAAAGAGATTATGAATAATATTAACTGAATTTTGAACTTTATATAATACTTATAATTTTAGAATCCATATTATGAGTTTCTTAGATATAATGTAAGAACAAATACATTTTTTTTCAGATAAAAGAAGTATTTTTCAAAAAATGCAATTTTACCGCCTTTTAATGGAGAAGCCTTTTTAAATACAATATTTGAAACTTTTATATATTCAATTTTACAAAATAAACTTCTTCTTTAGAATCGGGACATAAGAATTTAGTTTCAATAAAGTTTTGGTGTTTTTATGATAACTTTCATATTTGGGTGAATAGTGAAAAATACTATATTTTAACTGAAAAAAGCTTTTTTAATCAAAATAATTTATATTGATAAATTATCTATTTTAATGGTATGGAAGTATAAATAGATTATATTTTTACCATTTAATCCAATGATGGTCATTGTAAGTAATTTTACTTTGAATTTGGACATAATCAAGTGTCAAACTTTTGATAGTTATTTCTTAAAAATACGCCTTTTGGTTTTAATAGCGGGAATTAATTTTAAATTAATAAATTAAAATTTTATGTTTTTAATTTGGTAAAATAGAATTAATTTTTGGATTCTGAATATCTCAATTAGATTAGGGTGAAATTTTGGTACTTTTCTGCTAACTTTCATATTTTGATGAATAGTGAAAATTACTAAATTTTAATTAAAAACAACTTTTTTAATCGAAATAATTAATAGTGATAAATTATGAATTTGAGTTATTTTAAAGTATAATCAGATTATAATTTTAACATTTAATTCAATTTTGTTCATTGGACATAATTTCATATTTAAACTGGACATAAGAAAGTGTCAATCTTTTGATAGTTATTATTTGTTAAAAACACGCTTTTTGTTTCGACAACGGGAATTAATTTTAAATTAATTTCTGCCACTTATGTGTTTTGAATTTAGAAAAATATATTCCATATTTATATTCATGATTTCCAAATTGTGTAAATAGGTAACTTTTATTTTTAGACATTTTGAATAATTATTTTAGTAAATATTTTATTTACCACGGTTAAAGGGTAAATTCGGTAAATAAGGGTAAAACTTAATATTATAATAATACTAAATTACCCTAAAATGTGTCCTAAAAATATTGATTGATACAATTCCGACCTTGGGCATATTTGGGTCGATTTTGGGACACCATGGAGCCACTTGTAAGTGATAATGACACTTTATATTAATTAAGTTAAAGTAAATGCAGAAATGACATGAGCCTATATCTTTTAGAAAAACATTTTTTACATAGGGTTATGTATGTTGGATTTTAGACTATAAATATTCCTTATAAAGATAAAAATATTTCCTACATAATGGTATTTTATTTATAATTTTTATACATTTAATAATTATATTTATTTATGACACAATAATGATGTAGTATTCTCCTTATTAATGCGAGAATCAAATAATTGGTATTATAAATGTTAAAATAAATATAATTTGAAACTTTAAATGACATCCATGAATTTTATTGGTTAAAATGGCATAATAAAATTTCTTAAATTATTTTTTTTGAATTAATAAATTTTTTAAGACTTATAAAAAATAAAGTATTAAATAGAGTCAAAATTGACATAAAAGAGTTTTTTAAAAAAATATTATATTATTAATTCATATTCTATTACAAAAAATCTACGGTTCATCCAAAGGACTTATATAATGATAGTTTTATCATTAATGGACCACTTGGGGGTCGCTTTGAAGTATATAGTAAGTTTATTTACTATATAATATAAAAATACAAAGTGACATGGTAAGTGTGAAACTAATTAACTAAGAGTAAAAACAAAACGATAAGGTTAATAAAGTGAGAAAAACCTGTCTAAAACCTATTGGTTAAGTTGGTTTTGACCTATACCCACATTAGACTTTGAATATTCCACTTTGGAGCCATTAGAAACCGAATATGAATTTATTATAAAATAATACTTTAAGGTTTTTCCTAAAGAGCCCCTCCACCCCCTTATAAAAGAACACCACTTCTAACCGATTCATCACACCTCTAAACCCTTTTGTCTCATCCAAACACTGCCCAATTAAGCTCCCTAAATCCCTATCCTCCTCCTATAATCCTTACCTTAGGAATAAGGCACTTCAAGATTCCTTTTTGGTTCAAACCAAAGGGAGTTATCCAAATTATAGGAAACGATTTCTCTTAGCTTCTTTTCTTTTATTTTACTTCTCCAACCCCTAAACTCTTATTATTATTTTCTTTTGTAAAAAAAAACAGTATCATAAATATACTCGGATATTTTTATGAGAATTATTAGAACTACACTTACACACACCTCCATATAATGTGTGAAGAACAAAATGTTTCTGTGGATGGCAAACAAACGCCTCACGAAATGATGATTGCTCAATTATATCCTACCACCTCTCATGGTGGCCATTATGATGAAACTATAATTAAATATGATATTAATGATATTTAATTTATATATAATCTTCTGTAATTCCATTTTATACCATCCCATTATTAGTTTCATGTTGTATATATATATGATAATTTCATTTGAGGAAGTGCGGACTCCCACCCTCTCAAAGTGATATGACTTGTTCATACCATACATGGAACATATAAAGGATGATGTTAATTAACTTAAGTAAAATATATAAGATATTATATTATACTGGAATAAAAATATACCTATGTATCAATTGGTTTTTATTCCTTTTAAAATGAAAAATGAAATGGAATTAGCGTTCGTGCGTACGTACAGATTACCGTCTCCACGAACGCGATGAGATTCATTTCCCAATCATATCCATTCAAGAATAATTATAATTTGATGATTAAAAGTAATTTTTAAGGACTTGATATCATTCTGGATATGAATAAGATACAACCTATCCATAACAAACATGGCTTACGTAACAAAGCATATAAAGGAAAACGAATCGGTTAACACCCGAAACGACAATAATACGAAAATATTACTATCAAAATAATATTAAAAGATCATATATGATATAATATTTAAATATATTATTATTGTATAATTTAATAACAATGATTTATCTATTATACAAGAGGTTAACCTACCCTCGACCAAGGAAAAGTACAAGGTAAGGGTTTATTTTGCAATCTCTTCATTATCTGAGGTTGTTTGTACGTAATTATCTATTGGTATATCTTTATCATCCACATCCATGTTTATTAAAAATGTATTTCAAATAATTCTTACTGTGGTTTAAATTCACTTATACCCTTGTTGACTTTTTATAAGATGTTTATAAATGAATCTTTCCGTCTCTTTCCAAACAAGGTCCTTTTTAACCTTTTCGACAAAATTATGGTAAGAATGTATTTTTTTTAAACTTATACAGCGGGTGCTGCTATTTTTCTCCATTATAAAATCATAGAAGCTTCCCTTACAAGATTATACGAATATTTTCAAAGTAAATTTTTTATTTTATAATTATGTGGATTTTAAATGTTTTCAAAAAAAGAGATATTTCTCTCAAATAGTTTTGATTTCATCTATGTCAACATCCTTTGATGGATTTTTTAAATTTATTTGAAGTTGATTTATTATGATACAAAACTTCCATATAGTATTGAAGGTTTTGTGATATGTTTGACCATGGATATGTTATTTTTATACCATTCATGGTTTATGGAGAAAGTATTGACATTTCGTATGCTAGTTTTAATAGTAATGTTTATGTTATGTTTAAACCTATTAATATGAGGAATGCATTAGACTTAATAAGTGACGGGTGGAGCCCGCTATAGCTCCTCGATGCATCGGTAGGTCTCATGAGACAAACTAGTGTCTTGGCACAAGGCCTTGACAAAATCTTATTTGTAGTATTGGCACAAGGCCTTGACTATGTGGTTATGATAGTCTGACATTATGCATTCCATCATTATGAAAGTAGTTATTGATATTTCATGTGATTATTCGATTAGTATAATATCAATGTGAATAAGTAAATGGAATTATTTTATTTTATCTTTGCCATATTTTGCTGAAGTTCAAGTTTAAAAGGCTTTTGTTTTAGTTATACATTTCCTTAATTGTTTATGCTTATTTATGAAAGTTTACACTATATTGTTATCCTTACTGGGCATCTGAGCTCACCCCTTTCTATGTTTTATTTTCCCCAGGATGTAAAGAAGTAATTTATGAATAACCTGTAGGGATAGTATGAGGAGATATGAGTGTGGAATATGGATACTATGTTGTTTCAGTTTTCATTTTATGATGTAATGTAAGACTAATGAATGTATCTAGTGATTCCAAGGCTAATAAACTAATCGGTCCTTCAGGACTTGATCTTTTGTTATCATGCCAATGTTATGTAATAATGCACCGACTCTGGGTAACTGGGGTCAGGGCGTTACATTTGGTATCAAAGAAAGTTTGATACAAACTTTGGAAGCTAGATTTAGATAAACTCTGATTAGAGCACATAGACCTAAGATTAAATTTGAGGATTAATATAGAAGAACTTCCTAGAATTTTGGTATTGTAAAGATTTTGTGAGTTTTATGAGAAATACATCCCTGTCTAGATACGAGCAGGTAGAGGTGGATCTGGCACAGATGTACCTAGGGGTAAAACCCGAAAACACCACTTTGAGCTAGACTCGAACAGGAACTGGTGCACGACAACGGGCCTTGCTGCACTCTTGGTTAAGACACTCCCATAGGATATTCTTAGGATAATTCTTATTTTCTTTACAAACCATTATGAAGGGATTATGAGTATATACTTACTCAAAGAAAACAATTTTATGATTATGGATTATATCCATAAACTGTTCCATTTACGTTAGGTATTTTACAAATTTGGAATTATTCATTGCAATTCATAAACTGACCTAGATTATGCTATTGTATAGAAATGGCACCCAGTAGAATGAATGTAAACCCCAACAATACGTATGATCCAAAGAGTAAGAATGATCATATCATTCATGGTATTAAGCCAACATTTAGAAGGGAAATAGTCTCCCATGTATTCTCAACATATGAAGAAATAATATCACGTGTTAATAAGATAAGTAAATAATTCTCTGAGTCCTATGGCTTTGAAGGGAAGCAAGAGAAGAAATGGATGGAAGAGAGAAAGATAGATAAAGAGAATAGGGAAAAGAAGAATTTTCCTATATGTGATAACTGTGGGAAGAAACACCCTGGAACTTGCCTGAAAGGAATGAGATTTTGTTATAAGTGTAGAGAAAAAGGACACCATGTACGTAACTATAAGGGTAAGAAAAAGGTTTCAAATGTACAATGCTTCATCTGCAATGAGTTGGGACACTACGCGAACCAATTTCCAAATCATCAGAGTATGCCCCAAATGATGCTATTGGATAATAATCAAGTTATGATACTACTATAGATGAGGAGGAGTGATTAGAGTTCTTATGTTGTTATTAGAGAATTATGTCATTTTAGTGTTGTATCAAAAATGTACTGGTTATAATAATTATGGAGTATATAAGGATTGTACTGTAGTATTATTTTTAATTAAGGACTTGAGATTGTGTGGAACAAAGAAAAGTGACTCAATAGAAGGTTAAATTTTTTGGAAAATATATGGTTGAGAGAAAGATAAAACATAATATGGTTATGATATCGAGGTAGTGATTTTGGAATAATACATGATTGATTTGGATAAATTATATTGGATATTCTAGACTACCTTGAAACTGATTAATTATTTTTATATTCCATCATTGTTGGAGTTTACAAAATTTTTGCATAGAAGGAGTATATCTATAATTCTATAAGTAATAAGGGATCATGAATGTAATCAATAAGGTTTTATGGTATTTCATGATGTTGCAGTGTTTTAAAAGAATACATGATGAAGGTGTTCACATGCTATTACGTGGAAAAAAGGATCTTCATTGTGTTTACCTACCTTATAAATTTTGGACTGTGAGTTTGGACAGAATTATTTTGGATAAGTCTAGTTTGAGATTATTTTTGGATTTCCATAAAAAGGACAACCCGGAGGTCGGGCGGCAACCCGTCGCGTCCGGCAAGGCCGCGAGACTTGAACCACAACCGAAGGGAGACAAGGGTGTATCACCTAACATTGACCCACATGATGTCCTGGATTAAATAATGTAGTTTTTTAATGGTTCTTCTAGATGAATTATAAATTCATTTTTTTGAACCCTATACGAATAGGATAAATATAATATTATTTTTAAGTTCTATTATCTTTTAGAGTGAAAGATGAGTTTGTGGTAGAACTTAGTTAAAGGATGGGACTCTACTTGTCAAGTATATATTTTTATTCTTCTCTTATTCAATGAAGAAATTAATTCTTATACTTTAGTGAAGGGATCTTAAAACAAAAAATGTGATATCATAATACCATATGTTTTGTTGAACCAATGGTATTTTAGATCATCATAGATTAATGAATTTAAGACCCTTAATTTTATACTTATTTGTGATTGATGACCTCAATCACTACCTATAAAATATTTACATTTTACCTCCAATTATATGTCTCTAATTTCCACCAATTTTCTTCTAATCGAGATCATAATTTGGTGGTGACCCTATCATTTCCCTTTTCCTCTTATTAAGATTAAAGTTTATTAACCTAATTTCCGATGTGGGTTTTCCCAAAGGTATTTTCTATTTTCAACCTTTTATTTTCGAAAAATGATTTCAAATTGCGAGGATACAATTTATTGAAGGAGGGAAGAATGTAATACCCCAATATTTCATAGTACTTTATTTCTTCAAAGTAATTCATTAACTTTCAATACACGCAACACCGAGTTCTAATACACCATGACTTACCAAACAAGCCGTTCAAAAGCGGTTATGAATAGTATTAACTGAACTTTGAACTTTATATAATCCTTATAATTTTATAATCCATATTATTAGTTTCTTAGGCATAATTTAAGAACGAATACATTTTTTTTAGATAAAAGAAGTATTTTTCAAAAAATGAAATTTTACCGCCTTTTAATGGAGAAGCCTTTTTAAATCCAATATTTGAAACTTTTATATATTAAATTTTACAAAATAAAATTCTTTTTTAGAATCGGGACATAATAATTTAGTTTCAATAACGTTTTGGTGTTTTTCTGATAACTTTCATATTTGGGTGAATAATGAAAAATACTATATTTTAACTGAAAACAACTTTTTTAGTCAAAATAATTTATAATGTTAAATTATAAATTTTAATGGTATGTAAGTATAAATAGATTATATTTTTACCATTTAATACAATGATGGTCATTGTAAGTAATTTCACTTTGAAATTGGACATAATCAAGTGTCAAACTTTTGATGGTTATTTCTTAAAAATACGCCTTTTGGTTTTAATAGCGGGAATTAATTTTAAATTAATAAATTCAACTTTTATATTTTGAATTTGGTAAAATAGACTTCATTTTTGGATTCGGAATATCAAAATTATCTTAGGGTAAAATTTTGGCATTTTTCTGAAAACTTTCATATTTTGATGAATAGTGAAAATTACTAAATTTTAATTAAAAACAACTTTTTTAATCGAAATAATTAATAGTGATAAATTATGAATTTGAGTGATTTAAAAGTATTATTAGATTATAATTTTACAATTTAATCCAATTTTTTTCATTGGACATAATTTCATATTTAAACTAGACATAATAAAGTGTCAATCTTTTGATAGTTATTATTTGTTAAAAACACGCTTTTTGTTTCAACAACGGGAATTAATTTTAAATTAATTTCTGCCACTTATGTGTTTTGAATTTAGAAAAATGGATTCCATATTTATAATCAGGAGGTCCAAATTGTGTAAATAGGTAACTTTTATTTTTAGACATTTTGAATAATTATTTCAGTAAATATTTTATTTACCATGGTTAAAGGGTAAATCCGGTAAATAAGGGTAAACAAATAATATTATAATAATCCTAAATTACCCTAAAACGTGTCCTAACCATATTTGTTGATACATGTACGACCATGGGAATCTTTGGGTCTATTTTGGGACCTCATGGAACCACTTGTAAGTGATAATGACACTTTATATTAATTAAGTTAAAGAAAATGCAAAAATGACATAAGCATATATCTTTTAGCAAAACAATTTTTACATAGGGTTATATATGTTTGATTTTCGACTATAAATATTCCTTAGAAAGATAAAACGATTTCCTACATAATGGTAGTCTATTTATAATTTTTAGACATTTAATAATTAAATTTATTTATGACACAATAATGATGCAGTATTCTTCTTATTAACGCGAGAATCAAATAATTGGTATTATAAATGTTAAAATAAATATAATTTGAAAATTTTGATGACATACATGAATTTTATTGGTTAATATAACAGGATAGGATTTCTTAAATGAATTTGGTTCGAGTTATTAAAGTTGTTTAGACTTTAAAAAAAATCAATTATTAAATATTGTCAAAATTGACATAAAAGAGTTTTTAAAACAAATATTATATTATTAATTCATATTCTATTCCTAAATATCTAAGGTTCGGTAAAAGGACTTATATATTGATATGTTCATCATTAATTTATCAATTGGGGGTCTCTTTTTAGTATATAGTAAGTTTATTTACTATATAATATAAAAATACAAAGTGACATGGTAAGTGTCAAACTAATTAACTAAGAGTTAAAACAAAACGATAAGGTTAATAAAGTGACCCAAACCTGTCTAAAACCTATTGGTTAAGTTTTTTTCGACCTATCCTCACCTTATAATTTGAATAATCCACTTTGTATCCATTATAAACCGAATATTATTTTATTATAAAATAATAATTTATGTTTTTCCTAAAGAGACCCTCTTCCCCCTTATAAAAAGACACAACTTATAACCAATTCCTCACACCTCTCAAGCCTTTTGGATCCTCCAAACTCTGCCCAATTAAGCTCCCTATATACCTATCCTCCTCCTAGAAGCCTTAACTTAGGCATAATACACTTCAAGAGTCATTGTTGGTTCAAACCAAAGGGAGTTACCCAAATTAAAGGTAATAATTTCTCTTAGCTTCGTTTCTTTTCTTTTACTTCTCCAACCCCTAAACTCTTCTTATTCTTTACTTTTGTAACAAAAAAAGTATCCTAAATATACTAGGACATTTTTATGAGAATTATTCGAACTAAAATTACACACACCTCCATTTAATGGGTGAAGAACATAATGTTTCTGTGGATGAAAACCAAACGCCTCGCGAAACGATGATTGTTCAATTATCTCCTACCACCTCTCATGGTATCCATTATGATGGAACTGTAATTAAATATTATATTAATGATATTTATTTTATATATAAGATTATTTAATTCCATTTTATATCATACCATTATTCGTTTCATGTTGTATATATATATGATAATTTCATTTGAGGTAGTGCGGACTGCCGCCCCCTCAAAGTGATATGACTCGTTCATACCATACATTGAACGTATAAAAGATGGTGTTAATAAACTTAAGTTACATATATAAGATATTATATTATACTATAATAATAATATACCTATGTATCATTTTGTTTTTATTCCTTTTAAAATGGAAAATGAAATGAAAGTAGCGTTCGTGCGTATGTACGGATTACCGTCTCCACGAACGCGATGAGATTCATTTCCCCATCATATCCATTAAAGAATAATTCTCATTTTATGATTAAAAGTAATGTTTAAGGACTTGATATCATTCTGGATATGAATAAGATACAACCTATCCCTAACAAACATGGCTTATGTAACAAAGCATATAAAGGAAAATGAATCGGTTAACACCCGAAACGATGATAATACTAAAATATTATTAACAAAACAATATTAAAAGATCATATATGATATCATATATATATATATAATTATTTTATAATTTAATAAAAATGATTTAAATATTATACAGGAGGTTAACCTACCCTCGACCAAGGAAAAGTACAAGGTAAGAGTTTATTTCACAATCTCTTCATTATCCGAGGTTGTTTATACGTAATTATCTACTGCGACCTCTTTATCATCCACATCCATGATTCTTAAAAATGCATTTCAAATCATTCTTACTATGGGTTAAAGTCATTTATACCCTTGTTTAATTTTTATAATATTTTTATAAAGGAATCTTTCCGTCTCTTTCCAAACAAGGTCATTTTTAACCTTTTTGATAAAATTATGGTAAGAATGTCCTTTTTTTAATTAATACGGTGGGTGCGGCTATTTTCAACCATTATAAAATTGTCAAAGCTTCCCTTACAATATTATAAGAATATTTTCAAATTAAATGTTTTATTTTATAATTAAGTGGCTTTTAAATGATTTCAAAAAAGGAGATATTTATCTCAAATAGTTTTGATTTCATCTATGTCAACATCCTTTGATGGATTTTAAGATTATTTGAAGTTGATTTATTATGATACAAAACTTCCATATAGTGTAGAAGGTTTTGTGATTTGTCTGACTATGGATGTGTTATTTTTATACCATTCATGGTTTATGGAGAAATTATTGACATTTCGTATGCTAGTTTTAATACGAATGTTTATGTTATGTTTAAACCTATTAATATGAGGAATGAATTGGACTTAATAAGTGACAGGTGGAGCCCACTATAGCTCCTTGATGCATCAGTAGGTCACATGAGACAAACTAGTGTCTTGGCACAAGGCGTTGACAAAATCTTATTTGCAGTCCTGGCACAAGGCCTCGACTATGTGGTTATGATAGTCTGGAATTATGCATTCCATCATTATAAAAGTGGTTATTTATATTGAATGTGATTATTAGATTAGTAGAATATACATGTGAATAAGTAAATGGAATTATCTCAATTTATCTTTTCCATATTATGCTGAAGTTCAAGTTTAAAAGGATTTTATTTTAGTTATACATTGCCTTAAATGTTTATTCTTATTTATGAAAGTTTCTGCTATATTGTTATCCTTACTGGGCATATGATCTCACCCCTTTCTATGTTTTATTTTTCCCAGGATGTGAAGAAGTAATTTACAAATGACCTGCAGGGATAGTATGAAGGGATATGAGTGTGGACTATGGAGACTATGTTGTTTTAGTTTTCATTTTATTATGTAATGTAAGACCGATGAATGTATCTAGTGATTCCAAGGATACTAAACTAATCGGTACTTCGGGACTTGATCTTTTGTTATCATGCCAATGTTATGTAATAATGCACCAACTCTGGGTAACTAGGGTCGAGGCATTACATAATATGGAAAGAATACAATATTGAATTACTTTCTAATCGTTGGAAGTAAATGTTTTATTCTCAATAAGAAGAAATACATGAAATTTGAATCATGTAGAGATGAGGAGATGTTACTAGGATACTTAGGAAAAATCAAGGCAAATAAATTCTATAATAATAGGCTGAGAAAGGTAGTTGAAAGAAATGATTTCACTATAGTTGATAATGAATAGAATATTCAATAACATTGTAAATAGTTACCTGATGAAAGTGATGAGGAGGTAAGAACCTTAGGGGGATTTAAAGTAGAAATGATAATTTATAAAATGAAAATTACGATGAGTAGGAGAAAGTAAAATCTATATTTGCACGAAAACTGAAGGGTCGATATGAAATTGACAAACATAACATCATTGGTGATCAGGAAGCACTAGTTCCTGCAAATCATTTTTTTTTTCACATTTTCAGAAGCCGGTTTAAGGGGTTGCCGGTACCCATTACACCATTTCACCCCATCCTTTTAACCACATCTCCACATCCAGATGAAATACACATTTCAAATTTAAAATTCAAATCCACCGCCAGCCGCCTCGAGCTTCGAACCCGCGTCATATTCACGCGCCCACGATCGCTTCAAACCTACCAACGAATCCCACGACAGCGCTGACATGCCTCGCGCCGCGCACCGCATGTCAATCCCTCACTGCGCAATAGTTTACATTCAAATCGAAAGCCACACGATGACCTGAACACAGTCACGCGCCACACTTTCACTGGAACACCGGCGAGGTACACCGGCTCCCGTCGTCATCTTCACCGGAGACCATCGCCGTCGTCCCTGTAGAGCTTCACCGATATCAAAAATATCACCGTCGGAGAAACATCCCGACACCAGAACATCAACGTCTTCACCCAAATCACCAAGAGAACAGAGCAAAGGCCTAAAACCTTCACCCTCGTCTCGCAAAAAGGAATCAATCGCAAAAACTCTCTGATATACAACAAAACCTCCACTCCAGCAACCATCATGAACAAAAAAATCAAAGAGATCAAAAAAAATTCCACCAAAAACCAAATCAAGCCGCTCCAGAAACGACACCATAGCATCACCCTGACTCGAAAAATACCACCTCCACCCGAACAACTGACCACATCAGACACAGAAAAACCCCAACTAATTCAGAGGAGAAGATAAGGAACCCACAAACCGTCGACAAACGAGCGCGACCACCCAACACTGAAAAAATCTCACCATAGGGCAACCACAAGAAGTCGAGAACAACACCAGGAGCGCTTCGAAGAGTATGCCGTCGATGCATATCGGTCTTACACCCGCAGATCTGAACCAGCAACCACTGAAGCCCAAAGAGAACCTTTATAGCAAAAGGGAAGACCACAAACCCGCCAGATGCAACGACTGCAGAGAGCCTCCACAAACCCACCGAACGCGGGGGAAAACGCCATGTCTTCCGTAGTGAAGGAGCGTCGATGGCGAGAGGAATCAGAACGAGATGAGATCTGGGTAGGCTATGAATGAAGAGCTTGACCAAATTGAGAGGAATCAGACATGGGAGATTATTTCAGGACCAACTTATAAGAATTTAATTGGGACCAAATGGGTATTTAACAAAATGATTAATGAATATGGAATAGTTATTCGAAACAAATCATGACTAGTGTGCAAAGGGTACTTCCATATAGAGGGTATCAATGTTGATGTGATATTTTCACCTATTTCAAGGATAAAGGAAATGGAATAATTATTATCCATAGAAATGAAAAGAAAGTTAAATGTTTTCTAGATGGGCGTCAATTCATCATTTCTTAATGGGGTTTTGGAAGAATAAGTTTATATTGAGTATATAGATTGTATTATTATTCATGAAGATGTGTTAATAGTTTGTTGGCTGAAAAAGGTGGTTTATTGGTTGAAACAAGCATTAAGAACATGGTATTAAAGGATCGACCAGTTCTTGAATAAGTACAGTTTTTAGTATGGTGGAGTTGATTACAATATTTATGTCAAAAATGATAGTAATAAAAGGATGATTGTGTTGGTGTATGTCAATGACATAATATTCTATGGATGAGATGAAACTCAGTGAAAATAGTTCACATAATTCATGAAAAGTGACTTCGAAATGTCAATGATTGGTGAACTATGATTTTTACTTGGTTTATATGTTACAAAATGAAATAATGACACATTTATTTCTCAATAAAAATATTAAAATAAGGTTCTAAGAAGATTTGAAATGGATAATTTCAAGGAGATGATGAATCCGGTAGCTACTCAGATGAAACTATCATGAGATGATAAAGGTAGAGAGATAAATATCACATGATATAGGTAGATCATTGGAAGTATGTTATAATTAATAGTGATATGACTAGATATTTTTTTCACATTCCAATAATAACAATATCGATGAAATCCCAAGGAAAGACACTTGGTTGAAGTGAAAATAATACTTCATTATATCAAGGGAACAATGGATTTTGGTTTGTTTTATACTGATACATTTCTGTAAGAGTAATTGGTTTACATAGATACATATTGGTACAAATTAGCATATGATATAAAATCAATATCAAGTGGTGAATTCTATCATGGAAGATTGTGTATTTATTAGAAAATAAAGAAACAATATTTCAGTTCATTGAGGGCCCCAAAAGCTGAATATATTGTGGCTACCAAAGCGTACATGTAGTTATTATTGATGAAGCAGAAGCTTGATGATATGAGAGTTCAAGTGAAGTATCTGATCAGAAGCCATTGTGATAATTCAATGGTTATAAATATAATTAAAAATACAGTCCATCACTCAAGGACAAATAACACTGAAATTAAGTATCATTTTATCAAGGAGAAGGTGGATAATGGACTTGTGAAGATGAATTATGTGCCTACATAACTACAGGTTGCAGACATTCTGACTAAGGCCTTACCCAAAGAATAATTTGAATGATATCAACTAGATTTAAGAGTTTAGTTGACTCCTCACAATTGAAGAAGTGTGGATGTGAGATCCCCTCTTCCTGAGGTATAGTATGTTCTTTACCCTGTTGTAGACCACAAATGAGTGACCTTAGGGTTCGTTGAAAAAGGGGAGAAAATTGTGGAAAATTAATGAGAGAATTTGATAGGTAGAGCAGTGAAGTAGGGGTAGTTTCAAAATTTTTAAGATTGTAGATTTTTGACAAACCATACAATGATTCTTTGACACGATCTGTATTCAGTGTTAAAAGGAAAAAACTCATGGCTATCATATCTTTGCTTGTACATCTTCAAGCATTACATAACAAGAGAACCCAAGAAGTGATATAGGGAGAGTATCGAATTTGATGATGCTAGAGATGATTGATTAAAGGATATATATTCTGACAAATGGAGTTTATGATGAAAATAGTTGACTGGTTTTAGGAATGAAGTGTTTCACTGACGAGTCTTGCACGCTACTCTTATTTCTCATGTCGAGCATGGATCATGTGGGATTAGAGTGTGTGTTGAGTAAATAATTGATCACTATCTAAATTTATATATTTGAGTGTTGGTAGATTATAGAATAATCATTAACATGGTATCAAAATGGGAAGAGTTTTCAACAAACCCAAAGGGGGAGATTATTGAGAAAAAATCCCTCAAGGTAACATTGAAGTGTTTTCGGGTTGATTGTGTTTGTTGACAAAGAAGGTTTCCATGGTCAGTTGTGGAGTTTTAGTGATATTGTTGAAATGGTATATTGATAAATATCCAAAACGAAGGAATGGATGCTCTAGAGTTTGTATAGAAAGATGCATATATAAGGTGTCAATGTTTCCCAATGTTTAAAAAATTTTTGGGCCTCAAAATTGGGATAATAGAGAAAGCTATTTTAGGAAAAAGAAGTTGTGCACAAGGTTGAAGGTGGATTGGAATGTTTCGTGCAAGGAATTTTTTGGGATCAACACATCAAAATATGGAAAAGGCAATAATTTCATGAAAAATTTGAATTTGTAAAAAATATGAGTTTGTATGCCAAAGGTAGAGTTACGTGCACCCACAAAATTGAGATGAAGTGATCGAAATGAAAGAGACTTACACACCCAATGTGAATTCAAAAATTATTTTCTAAACTTAGGGAAATTCTGCCCACAAGGTGGTCGGAGGGTCAAAAACTTGCATTCTAGATCAACAATGTCTATAAATAAGCGGCTTCCCCCATTCATTCAACGGATCAACCCATATTGAAAATATAGGCTCTAAATCTTGTAAGAGTTGCACACAAAGGGAGTTGTGCATAAGAAGAGAGTTTTGTGTAAGAATAAAGTTTCATGTAATAATAGAGTTTCATGAAAATCATAAAATTTTCACATAATATATTTTTTCGTGATAGCGTGCGGAATTTGGGAGTTTAGTACCTAAACTCAAATGTTGTGTGCATGGTTTTAATGTTGCATGAAAGACACATAAAGGATGCACAAAAGGCAGGATTTACCTAATAATTCTATTGTAAAGGGGTATTCATCAATTGGATAATAGTGGAACTTAATGAGAAACTAAATGGGTGTAAAACATACTAATTTAAGAGATCAAAGTGGATTATTAAAGAAGAGTAGTGATAATACTTCAGTTGAGAGAGATATGAGCTTTAAAATTGTGATTGGTTGTAAAGCAGGAGAGAAATTGAGTCTATTACAAACATTTTAAAGGTAGTGAGCCTGGAAATAAAAGTGATATATCCCAAAACTCTTTTTTGGAAGTTAGGATTAGTGAATTTTGTATATCAACACATCACCATTGTATGATCCTTGTATACAGTCCAGTGAGGGTGAACCAAGAAAAATTATCGTGTCTTTTGAATGATTTCACTTCTGTTCATACATTTCTCTAGGAAGGAGAGAGATAAGAGTGTTTTTTAATGAAGAAACCAGATTATAAGGTGTAGTTGTTTTAATCTAATACCCTAATTCACCCCCTCTCAGGATATATTACCTAGATAGCCTAAAAATAATATTTATTTGAATAAATATTTTATTATTAAAGGTTTAATAAATTATGAGGAAGATTTAATTGTTGAGATAAAGGGCTCAAATTAGATGATATATTTATCCATTAGTATAGATATTTTCATGTATATAATAATATTTATATTGTTTTTGTTATTTTACTTGAGGATCACTTAGAATAAATAATTAGATAAAAGGTCCCTTATGAAAATATTAATTGTTTAACCCTAAGTATAAAATATTGGTAATATCATTTTAGAGAGTAAGAATTGATGTGCACAATAGATTCTCTCAATGGAAATATCTTAAGCATTAAAGAGAAATTATAAATAAATTCACTCAATAATATTGAGAGAATAATCCTCCACCTCCCTATTAAGAAAAAGTTAGAATAAGAGATAATATTTGTTGTAATCAATGATGAAAATAGAAATGTTCTTGGTTCCTCCGTGCTAGAACTTAGAATACTAAGAGAATTGCTTGAAGATTTGCAGAGAATGTGTGGATTAAACTAGATATATTCTAATTTGGATTCTCCACTATAACAATTAGATAATATGAGTGGTAACTAAATTGATAAAAAAGAATAATAATTATTAATCCAAAGTAATTATAGTTTTAAATTAATTATAATTTAAATGTGAAAAATCCTCTCTAGAAGATTCTAGGGATGATTCATCAAGTTCTCTATATATAATCTATTGAAACCGATAAAAAACCATTGTTTGGAACCACCTCAATTTCTTTATTTGTGTCTCAGAACCTTCAGGTGGTATAAAAGTGTTCACAATATAATTTATAATTATTTATTATTTTTTTATTTACTTCTTCATCTGTATGTTAGTATTAATTTCTATTTTTTCATACTTTATTCGAAAAGTTGAGATAATGTGTTTTTTTAAAATTCATATGACCAAGAACTAGTTTAGAATAGATAAAGAATGATCAAAGATCACCTCTGGATGTTTCAAGGATGATTTATGAATGACATAGATATAAAATGTGTAATGGAAAATTATATGTTGTGTACCCTTGGTCAACCACCCAAGAGTGGGCCACAATATTCACAACACACCATGTGGGGGGGGGGGAAACATGTGCCATAATTAAAAACCATATATTGACCACCATCCAATATATATATATATATATATATATATATATTAAAAGGTAGTATTTGAAATGTGGTTGGTGTATACACTGTGTAATACCACATGACATTGACTACATGTAAATTGTGGAAAATTGTGTGGTAAAAGTATACAGTGTCATTACATATCATGTATTTAATTCCAACTAAGAAACCTAGAATCACATGAATTACACACCATATATTTGGTTTTACATGCTATGTAACAAATGATAACTCCCATGAGATACACATCGAGTCCTTAATCATGTTCTGTTGTTGGGTAGAAATGGATTACATGTTGTGTAGCTGGATGTGAATGTTGTGAAACCCGTGAAACTTATGGAAGGAACACACTGAGATAAGAGTTTGGTGTGAGTCAAACATAGGGATAATTAAAAGAAAGACCAAACTACAGTTCTTGTAGCTAGCTTTACACCTAGTGTAACAAGTATTCATCAACGTCAGGTATACATCGAGTGATTTCCCATGGGAAATCTGAAATTAAATTCTTTTATAAGTATTATATATGTAATTGTGCAAATACTTGACATGTATAGTTATCTTACAAATCGTGTACTTCATGGACATCATTAGTGGTACACGCTGTGTATATTAATGACCTATCATGTGGTCATACTACCTTGTAGACTACTCAACAAGACCCATGGAACAACACACCATATATATCATGATAGGTCATGCATGAATACTTGTCTTGTAAGTATATGGTACACGATAAGGACCATACACCGTGTAAGACACATGTCATATCAGGTGACAGAACATGTCATGAAATTGTTAAAATCTAGAAATAGATTTATTAAAATGTAGAAGGGTATATTCCTAGTCACTTATAGTATATGCTATGTATATATTAAATTTTAAAACTAAGTTTAAATTTTCTAAGAGGGTACACACCACGTGATCCTAAAACACACAACATGTACATAATTAATTGTAATTAAAATTAAATTTATTAAAAAAATTTAAAATTATATTGGATGAGAATATTTTGTATCCTAAGGATAATTTAGAATGATCATTGAGAAAATTAATTAATTAGTTAATTGAGATTAATATTTTAAATCGAGTAAAATGTATCTTAATAATGAGAATGAATAAAAATTAATGCTATAAAGTTCAAAATCCATAGTCATTTTATGTTTTGATTGATTATGAGCTCAACCAACCTGTGTATGTGTTGGGTTTTATTTTATTTAATTATCATTGCATGAGTTTTTATGTGATAATTTAGTTTTAATTTAAAAATGATGATCTGTGTATAATCCCTGACTCCTTTATTATGTATAGTCTTTTCTGTCCAAGGTTTGTTTTATATAACCGTAAACCCCTGGCACTCGTCACCCATTTGTAACTCCCAATGAAAGGAGATGGTTCATGACCCGATCTGTGGAGAAAATAACCATGGAGTTGTACAAGTTAATGGTGGAGTGATGTAAATCAAGCAAGATATTAACTCAAAAATTATTCCCCTAGGTCCAAGGTTGTTTTATCTTCTGTTGAATAAACCAACCGGTAGATTAAAATATCATGATGATATCACATTTTTTTTAAATTTCATGTTTATTTATTTATTTATGTGATGCATGGTTTATTCAATTTATTAAACATTATCATATAAAGTAAATAAATTGGAAATCATTCTAAAAAAAAGTAAAATAAAATGATTATTCATAAATTATTTTGTCAGACATAGTTAATTAATCATGTCAAATCCATATAATATTAACATGAACAAAAAGAATAAAATAAATAATATTTATGTATAAGTTAAAAAAACCCCACAAAGAAAATATTAAGTTAGTAAATACCTTCCATGACTTGAGTTATGAAACCATAGTTTGAAGTACTTTTTGGGACCCTTTAAGGGTATTTTCAATTATCAGAGAGTTTTAACAAAATTCATGGGTCAACAAAACCTAGTAAGAATTATGGGTTGATTACCTTAACAAGACTTGGTGTAACTTAGAGGCAGGCACTGAGAAACTATGAGTATATGATTTAAGTATTGGGGAGTCCACTCAATAGATCAAGGAATTATAATATAATGTTGTTGGAAATTAAAAACCACCTAAATATCTTTGAATAGTTTTTTAGGTTCTTATCTAGATTATTCAAAGGGGAATATGGATCCTTGCAATTAGAATATCCAAGTGAAAGGATATTCCAAATCTAATGGTGATGGTTATTGGGATTTAATAAAATAACGAGAGACTAATAAAATTAATTTATTACATCAAAACTAGTAATAAAGATGAATTACTAAAAGATGATTTCATTTATTATAGAAAATGAAAAGTAAAACCATGATAACAATATGATCATTTCAAGAAAATTAAAATGTCCTCTCTGAATTTTTTTTCTGGAGTGGTATAACTATCTGTAAAATTTACTTATATAGGAAATTTTTTATTCTGTGCTGCAATCCCATATTATTGATTAGACTTCCCAATGAGCGAGATAAAGGTGAAACAGATGCCTATAAAAGATACATGAAGGTCATTTCAAATTTCTATTGTATGATTTTTTTTCTATTTACAAAGAAATTAAAATAAAATATAAATACATGGATGTATACACTATAATAACTCATATAGAACATAAAAAGAAGAAATAGTGGAAAAATACAAATGAAATAGTCACTACACTGCACAAGTGTAATTTTGAAAATAGGTACATAACTTGTGATATTTAATTCAAGATATTGAAGTATATTGATCAGTTAGAAAAGTTAAGATTCCATATGGATAATCAATTGTTCATTAATATAAAATTATCATCCTTAACACTAATATTCTCTATGTTCATTAATAATTATAAAAAAAATAGTAGATAAAATATGATCATGAATCTTTTTATTATGCTTAACCAAGTTGATAAGGACTAGTGGGAACATGATTCCTCACCCCTTATGGTAAAAAAAGTGAAATAAATTGTTGAAAATCCCATGAAAAGTTTAAATTCATTAGATAACTTATAATTTCCTTCAAATAAATAAAATATTTTGAGGGAGAGTAATGAAAAGTATACTATCATCTTTGCTCGTGGAAAGAAAGGGCACTAGAAGAGGAACTATAACGATTTGAAGAATAAAAAAGAAAACAAATTCCACTTTAGGTATATTCATCCCTCCATATAATATTTATAATCAAATTCTTAGGAATTAAATAAAATATGAAATTCACATATTTGTATTCAAATATAGTAATCAAGTAATTTTATAAATATTACAGGAAGTTGGATTCTCTAAGTAGTTGAATGTGGGTGATTTCTATGTCAGCTAAGGAAAGTTCACAAATTCTTATTTCGAAGTGGATTAATTCTCATGAGAATATTATTTTATATAATGTTTTACTAGAATATTTATATCAATTTATTGTTATAGACACTGTTATTGGTTTAGTTAAGTTGAGTTCCTCATCACACTTCATGTAAGATGCTGTTCTTATTATTCTCTATAAATAAATTCTAGGACCCCTCATAGGTAGAATCCTAGGTATTGGGACTAATCTACTATATTATATCATGGTATTAGATCTTGATTAAAAACCCTAACACTATTATACATCCCTATTAGGTTTGATCTAGGTATGACCCCCAAGGTGGGGTGGGGGGAAACAATCCCTATGGACAACCGAACCTAGTTCTCTTCCACCACCCACACACTTTTACAGTTCCCCTCACCATGCATCCAAACTAATAAACCCCTTTGGTGATGATATCACTACCTCCATCTCCCAAAATTAATGATAGAACCCATTCCCAATGTCATCCCAATTTCTCCCCCCACACAACCCCAGCCGCGGTACCCAACTGTGTCTCCCATCCCTCTTGTGTTTCCCCTCCCCCCATTACACACCCTAGTCCTATCCACCCTTCCTCATGAACTAGACCATTCAAAACTAGACATGTTCCCATACACTTTCAATCCCCTCTACAATTAATACTCCTTCTTCCTTCACCCCTTCCACAAATTCATGCCCCATCAAATGCAGAACCCCACCACCCAAATTATTTCTGTTCTTATCAAATTATTTTATGGTTACTTCATTACTACTCAGATAATCATAAAACTATCTAGATAACTTCCAGGATTCTTCATCACTTCCTGAATTACCATCAGGCTTCTCAGATCACCCTATGTCTTCTTTACCAATTCCCAGATCCCTATTGATCTATCTAGATCACCATCACACTTCTTTATGATTTACCAAATTTTCATTAGGTTACTTCATCACCACTTAGATAACTGTCAAATTTCCTTGATCACCACCAGACTTCTTTATTACCACCCAGATCATTTTTGGGATTCTTTGTCACTACTCATATTACTATTTGTCTTCCCAAATATATGATGGTATCCTTCCACTACTGATATGATATTTTTTGTTACTTTTACCATCTTCCCGAACCACCACCGAGATTTTTTCCTATATTTTTCATGTTTTTTATTCTTGTGAATTTTTATTACAATCTAAGAATATTCAGCTTGAGGTAGAGTGTTAGTGAACACTTTTATCTATTTTATTATGTATCCAAGATAGGTACACCTATCTTGGGGGGGGGGAGTATTGAAAGGTAAATTAATTCTATTCCCACATCAAACTTTATATAACATTTCATACTTATTATTCTCCACAAATAAACACCAAGGAAATCCATATGAGGAATATTTAGTATTAGGTCAAATATATTCCATTCTAACAAGCACAATGAGACACTATTTCATATTTGAAATGAATATTTTTATGGTATATCATAATAAATTAATAGTCTTATAATACTTGAATAAAAAATGTATAATATTTATTTTTAACTATGAATATAAAAATATAAGTCTCAAATAATACCCACTTGTGGAAAGATAATTCTTGGTCAAGAAAAAATTAAAGTAATTATCAAGGATATATACATAAGGGTGTTTAAAATCTAGATCAAGAAATCATAGGTATCTAAAATTCTTGTTAAGTTTTAAATAAGTAAATATTTGAGATTAAAGGTTATATGCGACAAATATTCTAGAATTAGTTTATTAAGATGCTTGTGAATAATTTTATGTAGAATCTAGTGGTAAATTCATATACTTTATAAGATTCCATTATTAATATTTAGTAATGTAAAGTGGAAGTAATGAATAAACTTGGTAATATATATATGATTTTTCAGATGGTCTAGTAAGATAATATCTTAACCAATAATTCCTAAACTATTTAAATATAGAGTGTAGTTATTCCTAAACTCATATGGCCTTATACACATCATAATGATTATGGTAGTAAAAGGAGGATCGATGATGAGTCTTGTATATATTTCAAGTTTTCTAAAATTTATTCCAAGACATGTTTCTAAAATAGCAGTGTAACACCTAACCATATTCCAACTATATTAATAAAAGGATATCATATAAGTTGCAATATGGTGAAAATCCATTATACCTCAACATCATGCATTTTTTTGAGAATAATTTGTTAAATTTAATTTTTCAACAAACTTACATCATAAAAACAGTAAGTGCATCTCAGTTAATTATATTAAAAGTTACTTAATATATTAATATTATTAATATAGAAAGGTGTTAGTCTAGTGATTAACTATATTTTTATAAGAGGGAATCACTTTTTTTTGAGATAGTGGAAGAAATCTAGACTTCAATGAAGTCAAGCCTCTAGATGAAAATTTGTTGACATAAGAATAGTAAACTCTATCAAATTCAATAAGAATAGTTTTTCTAGAGGCATATTTCATGCAAGAAAGTTAAAACCAAATATATGTTTTTATATTAACCAAGTTTAAATTATACATTATTTTATAAGAATAAATAATCTTACAAGGATGTAATAAATGAATATGAGTTAAGATTGTAAAGTTTATGTGAAATTATAAATGGATTCCATCTACCAAAATCTAGTTTTTCATTTTTTTGGTGTTACACTTGATAGAAATCCATTTATGGGTATTCAATAAGAAACCTGAAATGGATGGAAAATTTAGTACCAATCAAGAAAAATTGGGGTTTAGAGGTTTCAAGTCGTGTTTAGGTATAATAAAGGATAAAATTTTACATGAGTAATCATGATAAAATCCATTAGAATTATAATTTTAATAGAAAACTTATATGATCATTTAATTTAGAAATTGGGTTTGAAAACAATATATTTTAATGTAAACCTTGTTGAATTTTTATATATGATGTAATTAGAAGGTTTAGTGACACCAAATAATTCCAATAAGTTATGAAAGTTATAGAAATCCATTTTTGATTGAAGAAAACATAAAGATAATAAAGTATTTATTTTAGTTAATCTATAATAGAGTTTTATTTTATCAAGAATGAATGAAATAAATATTTCTATAATAGTATAGTGAGAGATCTATGATTTTATAAAGTGAATAAATAGATAACATATAGAAGAAATATATTAAGTCTTAAATTTTTTTAAGACTAAATAGAAGATATTTCTCTAAGAATTGTTTAAAAAATAAACCCAATTTCTAGTGAAAGAGATATTCTAAAATATATATATCAAGTTTATTAGATTTAGTTATAATACATACATTGACATGATATTGAAAATAAATGATATAATAATTGAGGAGTGAATTTTTTCCAATTTCACATGGTGTGAAATCTCTTAAAGATAATGTGTTAAGTCACATGAGGTTATTATTATAATGAATAAAATTCCATATACTTATGTAATTGGAATTTAACACACATGAAATTATATGTACTAAGGTTTTATGTTACTTATGTATAATGAATAATGTGAAAATATCAAATATAACTATGATAATTTCTCAAGGTAGCTATTAGAACTGTCCAAAAATACTTAAGAAAGTTAAATTAATAAGATCCTCATACTTGGAGAAGTGAGAACACTAATTATCCAGTGGATAAAAAACTTATATCCCCTTAGATCAATTTGATCTAGAATCACAGTATTTCTAAGGTAAGAAAGAAAATATTATTTAAGTATGTTTCTTCTATATTTATATAGACCGAGTACATTCTGGATTTTGATGTAGATTAATAAGTGATATAGAAATAATTTATTCTAGATTTTGGAATTATACCAAGATAGTAAAGCATTATCATAATATATATATTACGATAAAAATAAGTTTATGGTATTATATAAGATGTGAATTTTATAATAGAGTACAAAATATAAATACCCAGTGATATCACTTGAGGGATTTTCTCGGATTGAAGTCATAGTAAGTAGAATATCCATAAGAGAACATGACATGTCAAGTATCTATAGACGTACCTCAACAAAATAATGTTTATCATGTGATAAATAATAAAAAATTATTTAGTGGTTAGATTTAGTATATATAATAACCCAAACAAAACATGCATTTATTTTGAATATTTTATGATTTAAATAATTATATTTCATAAATAATAATATCCCAAGGACCGATAGGTTTAACTTATTTAGAAACTAGCTACATAATAAGATCATTTTATAAAACTCATGATATTTTATCCTTTAATGTAATATACTAGACCATTCACTAGAAATATCATTAGTATGAATCATCCTCATAACCTGGGTAATAAAAAAATATGAAATGGATGAGATTAAATTCTCAGTAATGGGTAAATAAACATTTAATCAAGGAAAATTTCATCAAAATAAGTAAAAATATGAATATAAGAGAAATATAATAATATCATGAGTAATAACCATAAAACACAAGTGAGATTCAAAGTACATAACATACGAATTTAAATCCACAAAATATCAACATGGAAATATAATAACTATAACATGGATTAGAATCATTTAAAATAAACCTTGAATCATGAAAGAATAATATAATAATTAATACTATCCCTTAACCATGGTACAAACATTTCATTGAGAAACATTACCTTCATGAGACACATTGAAATGAATGTCATTGAACTCCATGAAAATTAATTATTTATAACACCTACTAACTATTAGTATCATGGTAAGTAGGGATCGATCCCAAGATAAGGAAATTTGTGTGTCAAAAATAAAAAGAGAACAAACAAAAAGAAAATCGAATAGTGGAAATAGTGATGAGATGGTGTAAGATAAATAAGAGATAAGAGAGAGAGATACCAACAAACAGATAAATTTAAGAGGATTTAGACTATCCTAAACTGATTAAAAAAATATTTTCTCTACTTGATTTAAATCAACACGATTATTCCAGTAACTGTTATTAAGGTGTGTAGAGACAACTAAAAACCATTTAATCATTCTATACAGTAAAATGGAAACTCCTAAAATTGATTGGTGAACCAAATTTTAGGAAGATAGATGTTCAATGATGGAAAAGAGAGAACTCACCCTATTTCAATTTTCGGTACATTAGATGATGCTCAAAGGCAATCGATTCACTATCATCTCTGGTTAGAACTTATAATAGCATGAAAATAATTATAATCATGAATGAAAAAGAATTTTATTGTATAAAAAATGCACCAACATAATTATGAAAAAGAATAAAATATATTGTAATTTATCAATTCATTTCAATCACAAACCCCTAATAAAATTCAGTATACATGATCAGAAAAATGAAAATGAAAATATAATTAGGATAGTTCATCTCTAAATAGAAATAACAGAATATAAATATAAAATAAGATTATATGTCAAGGTATCAATCTACCTCAAGCTCATTCTCCTTTGATTCCTATATCAAGAGTGTTTCCACTTCCACTCCAGCTCTTGTTCTAGAATTCTCTCTCCCAGAACCTTCTCCCATACCCATCCTTGTTCATTTCATTAATTTTTTTTCTCAATGTTCTATTATATACTTAAAAATAAAAACTTCATTAAGATGATTTATTCAATAAATTACAAATTAGAGAACTAATTCCCTAACATTTTGTCACTACCATCATCATTTTATAATTATTTGTCAACATACACTTCCACTTGAAGAGGTGAGTTTTCAAAAATAAAATCCCTGATTTAAAATAATCCATGTGTTAAACACCAACAAAAATTAATCCTTACTATCTAACTAACAAAAAAATGCTCACTTAATCCCAATATGAATCTTACCATTCAATAATGAAAAAAAGATCTATTTTAAAAAAACATTTTTATTGGAAGTATCATCATCTATGAAATCTATCACAAAAATTATCGAGAACATGTAGTCTCCAATCATGGATTAAATAAGAAGGTTCTCAATAGAGAGGAATCATTGAGTTATCTCATTGAATAGGTGGTATACATTCTCTACTAACTACACACCTGTAATGAGGGAGAAAATCAAAACCATTCAATCTCTCTAGATCAAACAAGAAAATAGTAAATTACAAAAAACAAGTTCTTCTTCAAAACAAATCATCAAAACTATTGGAAAATAATCCCATTTTTCTTGGAAAACACATACTCTCACTATTAGAATGGAGGAATGATGATTTATAACATGGTTATCTTAATGTGTATGGATCTAGAGGTTTGGGGATCACCTACTGAAACAAACCTTGTAAATTTATTTCCTTTATTTTGATCATTTATTTTTCCTATACATTTGTATGAAAATATATAGATGTGTGGATTGTGGGTTATATGAGAATCCAAATATGAAGAAATAAAATCAATCTATTTATACTACAACTTCTATTGAGATCCCCACTAGTGATCTGCGATCACCTGGTGTTATGTTAGTCGCTATAAAATATCCTCCTTCAATAGTATAAAAAGAAGTTTTGAAGTTGAGGTGAGAAAATAGAGATCTATTAGATGTGTGTCTTCTTTCACTACCCATAACCACATTCAGTGGTATCAGAATGAGGATTGAAGGTAGTACTTCTTGTGAAAAGTTTCTATCAAACCTACTACCAACCTGTTTCAGTGGTGAGATGAAGAAGATAATGAATAGTTCATAATATTCATTCTATTTTTTGAAATCTTGTGGGTGTGAAACTTTTAGTTCCATATTTATTTTGTTTTGTTATTTTTTCAAAAACTTGATTGGAAATATTGTCTTTTGGCTACCATTTTCCCCATTTACCTTTTTGTTTGTCTCCCTATCTCTTCCCTTTTTCAATTTTTTCCTCTCACCATGTATATTTCTTTACTCTCCCACCAATTTTACATCTTTCCCCCCTTTTAATTTTTCTTAGACTCCACGATATCACTTTATTAAAAAAACCACCTCATTTACATTGGGAATTCTCTCAACTCCACTCCTGGCTATGCTATAAAAAATTTTATCCACTCATTTATATTTTAAAAAATAATGATCTAGTCATTTTGAATCCATCCAAGTTTGACTGTCTAATTTTTTTGTCCATCTTCAATTCCAAAACAAAAAAAATATAGCTGTTTTAAACTTAAAAAAAACACTCTTACCTTTCAGATATCTATATCTGTCATTTTCCCATCAAAAAATATATTTTTTCTCTATGGTTATTGCATTTTCACAATATGTTATCCCGAAGTTGATGAAAAACAATTAATAAAATTGTTGCATCCAAATGTGAGTGATCCTTGGCACCCAAGATGTCATGGACATTGTGGAGGATAGATACACTAAGAATAAATCCAAAGAAATAGAGGCTGATCTACTAGATATTCAAAAGGTCACTCTTTTGGAAGAAAAAAAGTGAGGCTGAAAGGAAAAATCCTAAATTTATCAAGGCCCAGATGAAGACTTTTGAAATAATTTCTTCATCAAAATCCTCAAAGGAGATCTCAGATACTCTCCACAAAGAATTCAAAGGATCTGAAAAATTGAAGTGGATTTGGATTCAATATACACAAGGGGAGTTCGAATCCCTATTTATGAAATATTATGAGAATGCAGATAATTATCATACTCATGTAATGGTTATGGTAAACCAACTGTGAATAAATAGAGAAAATATTACCAATATGAGGGTATGTGGGAGGAATTTTCAATCCCTTGATCCAAAATTTGATTAAATAGTCATTGACCTGGACAAAAAAATACCTAGATATGATATCTATCAAAGAACTCATTAGATCTGTACAAGTCCTTGAATTGAAGGTGAACTGATGAAGTGAAAAGAATAGAGTGGAGAATACCCTACAATCAACGTTGTATCTCAACAGATTTGAAAAGGAGAAAGGGGAAATTTTAAAGAACCTAAGGAAGAGGATTCCATGGACAAGAATTTGATCATAGATGAGTATTACATAATGGATAAATCCCAAATAAAGGAGGCCATGGGTATCAAAACTATACTCCATGAGAATAAGTAAAAGGAAAAAGAGGAGGATTCAATAATAACCAACCAGAAAATAGAAATTTTCAATGCTATAATTGTAAAAAATATAGACATTATAGCAATGAATGTTTGAATAAGAAGCCCCTTAAGAATGAAAATGAGGATACACATATCTTTGAATAAAGAGATAATTTTGGCGAGTCTCATGTTTTGATCAAAAAAACATCAACAAAAAAATAAAGGTGTGTGGTGTCTTGACTCTAGAGCTATAATCCACATGATAGGGCACAAGAACTTGTTTATGAACATAGATGAGCAGTTTTGAGGAGAAATTTCATTTGGATATCTATTAATAATATTTTTCTATGGAAGAAGAGATATTATGATATGGAAAAAATATGGTGATCACGCTTTCATCTAACATCTACTATATACCCGACATGAAGACCAACATCTTGAGTTTCGGGAAGTTGGTGGAAAAAGGGTTTCACATAAGCATGTAAAATAAATAAATGATGATTGTTAATGAAAAAGGAATCCCAATCACAAAAGTACTGATGGCCACATTTTTTTGATTATGATCTAACCTAATGTACCACCATGTTTGAAAATGGTACATGACGATAAAAACTAGCTATATAATCTCAGGTTCATACATTTCAACTTTGAAAGTTTATGATTATTAGGAAGAAATAAGATGGTTAATGGGATTCCCATCATTTGACAACCGAATCAAATATTTGAAAGATGCATTATAAGAAAATAGAATAGAAATATCTTTGCAATGAAGGCCAACTAGAAAGCTTAAGCTTCACGGAAGCTAGTTCACACCGATGTGTGTAGACCATTAAATCCAAAATCAAATGGAAAAGATGTATTTTTTTGACATTTATTGATGATTATAGAAGAAAAAATGGATATATTTTCTCAATATGAAGTCAAAAGTGGTTAGAATCATAAAATAATTCAAGGAAACTGGT
This sequence comes from Viscum album, assembly GCA_963277665.1. Classification (NCBI taxonomy): domain Eukaryota; kingdom Viridiplantae; phylum Streptophyta; class Magnoliopsida; order Santalales; family Viscaceae; genus Viscum; species Viscum album. Next base: position 133,293,487 of record OY728163.1, read on the forward strand.
AGAATATCAAAGAAACCATCACATACAAACTTTGTGATCTGATCGAGGTAGGGAGTACACCTTTGATATGTTTCAAGAGTACCTTAAACAACATGGAATTCAGCATCATCTAATGTTGTCTTACACACCCCAACTAAATAGTGTCACCAAAAGAAAAAATTTCACTATTATCAACATGGCGAGAAGCATGTTGAAAGAAAAAGGAGTTCCCATGACTTTCTGGGATGAAGCAACCTCATGTGCGGTGTATCTACTCAATAGATTCCTAACTAAAAATCATGAAGCAAAGACACTACATAAATCTTGGAGTAATCACAAGACAAGTGTAATCCATCTTAGAGTATTTGGTTCTATTTCCTAATTTAGGATCCCGAAGACAAGACAAATAAAGCTTGAGGACAAAGGAGTAAAGTGTGTCCTTATGGGATACAGAGACTGATAAATGGGACATTGTTTGTATAATACCATCACCAATAAGATTATATTCAGAAGAGATGTTATCTTTGATGAAAATGAGATAGGGAAGTGGAATCAATATGATGATTCTAGAGTGGCATAGATCACTCTATAAGATGAATAAATAGTTTAAGAAATACTATACATGAATGAGTAATTGAAGAATATTTGACATTGTCACCCATAATCGTATATCTAAGGACATAGAATGAGAATTTTCTAATATAATTCCTCATAAAATTTGAATCCTTTCAAATATATATGATATAATAGAACCAATGGAAAAGTATGTAAATTTATATCATTTCTCAACAATATCCAATCCATTTAGATTCGAGGAAGCTAAAACTGATGAATTGTGGATGAAAATTATATATGAAAAAATATATTTCATCGACATCACTGAAGGCTATATGAAAAAGGAGGGATTTGACTATGGTGAAGTCATTAAACCTATTAGTCATCCACCCAGATGGATTCAAATTAATGGGTCACAAGAAAAACAAGTTTAAAGGGGTTGTTGGATAATAAACCTATTTCTCTTGTATGGAACCTACTATCACTATTGGAATGAAGGAATGATGATTTCAGACATGGGTAGATTAATATGTATGGATTTGGAGGTTTGGGAGGCACTTACTGCAACCTACCATGGAATTTTATTTCCTTTGTTTTAATATTTTATTTTTCTTCTACATTTGTATCCCTATATATAGATGTATGGTGTGTGGGTTGTATGAGAATCTGAATATGAAGAAATAAAATCATTCTATTTACACTAAAAATTCTATTGAGATCACCACTAATCATTCGCAGTAGTGTGGTGTTATGTTATCCACTACAAAATATCCTCTTTTAAGAATAACATCATCTTCTTCATTCAAATGCATCAAAGTTGTAGGATGAAATGGAATTAAATTCTCTATTTTTTGGATTCGGTAGTCAAATTCAACTATATATTCATTTTTCAAATACATTTAATCCAAACCCCCAAATTCATCAAATGAAGTCCAAACCTTTGAGCTTAGAACATCATTGAAATGGAATCAAATAATTTATAAAAATTCTGCTTCTGAACTGGTGGTGTCGGTTTTGTTGGAAATCTGGTCGATTTCATCTTCTCAAGGAAGCTTCAACTTTATCCTTTATCTCTTATCACATTAGAGTGGAGAGGGAGGAAAGATCGAATCTGTGCTTAGTTCGGTCAACTGCAACTATTCATGAAACTTAGATGAATAAACCAAAACCCATTTATTGATCTCAGAATCCAATTCATACTTGAGTTTCTCTTCTTAAATCATTGCATGACGCTAGCCATCATCATCTTCCTCTTGGTTTTAGAAGAATAGAGTACATGGTACTCAAGATAATCAGATATGTAGTTTCAAACAAAAAACCTTACATGGGCATCTATATCAAAACCTCTATATGGGTCACTTCAGAAATTTTGGCTACACATAGTCATTCAGAAATCAAATACATGACCATATTGTTATATAAAATCAATCTTCAAATGGGTTGTGTGTGTCAAACAAAAAATGGATACATGATTTTCTTCCATGATTTGGCAGTATTGGGTGATCTCTAAATTACCCTATGTGAATTCCATTTCATTTGAGTCGCTACATCCAAAAATTAATAAAACTCAATGTAAAATAAATTCATCAAAGAATAAATTAATAAATTATAATTGTTAAAATATTTTAAAGCACCTTTTAACATTTTAAATGAAATAAATTCATAAAATTAATTTGTTAAAATAATAAAAATTATAATTCAAATAAAATAAATCAACTTAAATTAATTAACTAATTAATTAATTACTAGAAATAATAAATGATAAAAAAATATCAAATAATTAAATTGTAATTAAATATTACTGGATATTATCATACTTAAAGAAAATAATTTAAATGTTAAACATAATTTAACTATTTAAAATACTTAAACGATAAACGAAAAAAGATATAAAAATTAAGTACACAAAACAAAAAAATATAAAATAATTAAAATAATGAAAAAATGATATTTTAAACTATAAAACAAACATTTTTTATAATAAAGACCATTAATTTACAAATTCCACCATAATGTTTTCATTAAGTAATTATTATCTTAATTATTATCATATTAATAAAAAAATACACATAAAAACCCCCAAAAGATGTGGCAAAACATAATGAATAAAGGTCAGATCAAATCCCCCCACACATAAGGTGTTTTTTTTCCTTAAGCCACATTTAGTCACATTCAATGGTATAAAATAAATCTCAAAATGGAAAATATAATATGCCAATAAGAATTTATTTTCAAATTGATTTTACCTCAAGTATTATTTCAAGTAGTAAATATGAATTCCCCATAAATTTAGATTTATTCACCATAAATTCAGTTAATATTTTACAAAAATTATTTAAATTGAAAATTTTAAAGACAATTTAATAAAAATCATTTCGAATCGAAGTGAAAGTATAATATTCTCTTTACCTTCAAGTGAGAAGACCCACATAATTTAAGAATATATAATAAATAGACTGAAAATTTGATGAGGTGGAGTGAAAATTTATTTGTGGAATAAATAACTCATCCTATAGTTTTAAGAATAAATAATTATAATAATTAAAGAATGAGTTCAACATGGATTTGTATTTTCATTTGATAATCCATTTGGATGAATATATTTTGAGTTAAATTCAAATTAAAAAACTCAAAGTAAATAATAATCATATGGAATTCTACTAAGATCTTACCTAAATCCATTTTTTAATAGGATAATAAAAATTATTTACTCAATTGAATTAAAGAGGTGTTATTGATTAATCTCCTAAAAGTGCCTTTTCAGCCCTCAATTTTGAGAAAAAGTTTCACATTGTGAAAATTTCTAAGTAACGCTAAAAAATTTATAATTCCAAAACATTTAATGGTTTTTTATGGTCTCTTAATGAATTACAGTTTAAAATATTAATAGAACCCACCCCACACTTAAAACCCAACAATGTCCCAATTTTTGAATTCAAAGTGGTAGAATAGTTATGAAAGTTTATGTTCAAAAATATTTTCATTTAAGTAGTTAATTATTCATGTTTTATGGTAAAAATATAGATCAAAAATTATTTTTCCACACAAAAACATTCACAAAAGTATAAGGAATCCATTGGACATAGAAAATTAGTTCAAAAAAAAAATTGAAATATAGAAATGGTGTATACTATCACATTTAAAATTCAAGAATTATTTTCAAATGAGTAGATAAAATTTCATGTAAATAAAAATTTTCAACACACACAATAGTTTAAAATAACATCAATGAACCATAGATTAAACAATAATTTAATGAATTTAGAACATATTTCCACAATATTTTTAGAATAGCCCACACAAAAAGAATAATATTTTCTTGAACAAAAAGTAGAATAAAAAAGTTGTTAATTAAAACTATTACTCCCCTAATTATAATATTTATTACTTAAATATTAGAATGAGACAAATCCCATATGAACTTGAGTAAGTAACCCTAGTATTCTAAATTTTTATCTCTTATGAATGGGAAAGATAAGAATTAAATACCATAATTTTAAAGTTGAAACAAGCTAAAATGAGAGTAATTTTTTTGTTAGTTTGATTAAATTTGATCTAACTAGTAAATCATTTTTATCTTTAAAAATATTGAATTTGTACTTTGATAGTGGGATACATATTCCATAACATGGTTACAATGAATCAAAAAAAAAAAAAAATCTTAAACCTATACTCAAGGAAATATAATACACTATATAGCCCTCTGTCGGCTCTAGAAAAATTAGAATAAGTGTAGATGCAAATATCACTCTTAAATACTTTTAGGTTCTATAAAATTTCTCATCCCACTCAAATATGAGTCCCTTTTGAGTCATGTCTATTAAAACCTTAATAAATCTTGAACAAACTACCTATAATATCTATCTAGACCCAAGAATCTCCTGATCTTGAATATGTTCCTAAGTATTTCCACTGGTATTTGAAGCCCGAATTTATTTCTTTAATGAGGATGATTGAAAAATCACTGTAGGTGACCAAATTATACACACTAATGGGAAGTCCTAGGAGTATATTTGAAATCTAAATTAGTGTTACCTAGCTTTCCACTTTGGAAGAACAGTAATTAATGACATCTTGAGGGAACCATGTGAGTAGAATCTGGATACTGGACACTCCTTCTACTACCTCATCAAGATTCATGGATCTTTCTTTTCTGATATAAAGAGGATTCTTTCTATATTATTATAAGTATGTCCCAATTTAGTTAACCCTTCCATATTTTTATCATCCATCACTTCCTTGTCAAAAACCTCAACATAGGTCAACAGGGAAAAGAAAAAAATATTTTATATTACTTTTAGCCTTAGATCAATATTGTAATATCGATCATTAAGATAGTCAATCATGAGAAGATTTGGGGAAATGTAGAACAACTCTAAAAACTAAGTGACTCTATTATATTTTAACTCCCCTACTCCAGATTCACCAATTCATTATCCTCATCCATCCTTAAAGTTTCTAGATAAAACTATTGGTTGAACATTTTCTTGAACTTTACCTAGGTGAGATATTTATTTATCTTAGACTACACAATAGAGTCTCACCATTTTGGATCAGTCTCTCTAGTATATACATGAAAAAACTAACCATAGAGGCATCATGAGTCTTGAAAAATAAAAACACATGATCAATATTTTACATACATTCTATAGGTGCATGATGCCCTTAATATCCAAAAAATACAAGTGGATTCTTCTAAGTTAACTTATAAGTAAGATCCAATACTTGAACTGACTCTTTTACATTTCATAACCCATTCATCAAATGGTTATATTGATTAACTAAACAAGATCAGGGTTCACTAAAGGGTTAGCCTATAGTGTATTCTATATTTGTCCCTCTCTACAATTCATTGGATTTTTTGGGTGGAATAGTTTATAAAGTTTGAAACATATAATACAGTTAATACATTGTTCATATCCGAATTTCTTGGGTAAATCAAAAAAAGTTACCCAAAAACTCATAAATAAGAAATATCAACAACAATAGAAATCTAAAATACCAAAGGGGTAAAAAAATAAAAAATTTCAACATTTTCTCATCGCTAATGGTTTGGACACAATGTTTGAGGTTGGAGATCATTATAAGAACTATGTGTGTGCTTTTATGAGGGTTTCTAGGATTATCTACATTGATGTTTTCTGATTTTCTTGACCATGTGATTAAACCTTTCGCTTTGGGTTTCTTCTATATTCCACCTTGAAACTCCAAATTTTAAAAAATAAATCATCATATTTCTCTAAAACTCATAACAACCCTATGTCACAAAAAAATCATATCAAAATACCTTAGAACATAAAGGTTTTAGGTGCAGTACAATCCATTTGATCCCAATCCCAATGATAGTTTTTGATTGAATCCAATAAATAAATCAGAAGAACATGAAAAATAATGATATGTATCATCATCATATTTTAATAATCATAATGAAATAATCCTGAAACCAATTGAGATGATATTTCACATTAAATTTATAATTTATTTAATAATAATAAATCACCACGATCTTGATTTCTTTCTTCGATGTGATAAATAAAACCTCTATTTCTTTATATAATTATTTCATCAAGAGAATCTAATGTAAAATCCCTCTAGTGGTGATCCACACACATAGTTTTTATCATGAAGCATTAATGATGGTCCTTTGGGTACTATAACTATGGTATTAACCATCTTGCATCACTCCCTTTGATTTCCACACAATCCTCGAGGGTTCGAGGATTAATTATTGTTATCTTGTTCTTGTGAGGATTGCTGAAGGTGGAATAATTCTATCAGTCTTGAGAGAATCTATAGAGAAGTTATTCATGGGGATAATTCAATAAATAGGTAATCATTATATACAATAAAATGATTTCTGCACATACCTAAAAATGATATATCAAGTATATATAGATATAGGGTTAAAGAGATGGTAATTTCATAAAGGACCATAATGAATTTATTATTCCTTAGAGAACCCCATGTATAATAATAAAAATAATATCATTATTTATTTGACATGATACTATCTCCTTGATAATATAATTATCAATAAGTTATTTTTTATTTAAATGATATTTAGTTTATCATCACCATTATTAGTTGACATAATTCAACACATCCACTTTACTTGAAATTTACTGAACATTTAATAATAAATATTATTCATTTAATAAATAAATAAACATGATATTCAAGGTAATGTGAATAAATTTTTATTTTTAATATTCAATTAACTTAAAATATTGACTGAATATATATGATCAATAAATCCTGAATAAATATTATTCCTCGGTTTGGATAGTAATACTAATTCAAATAATTAAATTAAAATACAATTTCACTAAGATCAAATAAAACCCTAAGACTAAGTGTGTGACATATTGGACTAGTTAAGAAGAAAATATGGTTCAAGGGGTGTGGGGTTAATAATACTTTTTAAAATGTTAGAAAGATCCTTAAAATAGATAACAATCAATGTATATTATAATAACATGTATCAGTAACATTATAAAGTATGTTTCGAAACATAAAAATTAGAAAAATAAAATATAGATGAATATAATTTTTATTATTTTAGTTTTCATCACCAATATACTATATCCACACTTCACTCTTCTCTACTCAGTGAGAAGAATGATACTCACTAGAAAAAACAAAATTTTGGGAGGTTTGATAAAATTTTACATACCCTGACTTTTAACTACCTAGAGGATTAACCAAAATAATAATAAATACTTGAATTCTATTCAATATTCAAAACCTAGGATACCTAGATTTTTTGGATTTATAACCAAACAAATGATCTTTTGGAATGTAAAATATTAAATCAAATATTACAATGCAAAAAAATAATGAAAATAATACAACAAATAAAAATAGTATGAAACTATGAATAACAGAAGAGTGTTGAAGTTCAAAATTTCGATACAAATATTTGATCACTTGATAAAAATAATGAATGTTAAAGTTACTTCATGATGGTATAATAATTTAACAATAGTTGTAGGATAAATTATTTTGAATTTTTTTATCTATATTGAATTAAATCTCATGAAAAAACTATAGATTCAACCCCTATTCTTAGTTTATTTCTTCAAATGAGCTATATCAATATATTTTTTCATGTTCCTATGATCATTCCAATTACTGAGTTCCTCTTCATTAACTCTTGAGAACATGGGATTCTTATAAACCAATCATAGTTAGCCATGATTAGAAATAATAAAATAAGAGAACAATATCTTTTACCTATACAAGAAGAAATTCCATACTATTTTCTTTATCAAATAACTCAAAAACACTTCCAACAGATGTATTATAAATTATGTATACTTTAAAAAATAAAAAAATAGATAAAAAAATGAATAATCATATGTTACATGAAATTAAAAAAACCAATGAAAAAATAGTACCACCTTTATCCACCTATGATATCTCCATGCTCACCATAACTCCCATAATAGGCTTTCCATCTCTCATAATCACTCCTCCAATTGAAAATTCCCTGCACTATGGTGCAGTTCAAAAATTATAGCCATTTTTCATAGAGACTTCATAAAAGATGATGTGTCTCCAAAATTATTTGTTCCAACTATCAAAACTGTTTCAAAACCCCATTTTCTATATATTTTATGCCTCATGAATAAAATCATCACCAAGAATTTTATTATGATGAATTAATCTCTATAGAGATCCTGAATTTCACCTATGAGATATGACGATAATTTCTATGATGTATAAGTCATTATTTGGACATTTTACTCTATCTGTTTCTAATATCTACATATAGGTAATGAGAAGACTCACATAAAGGTAATTAGAAAACTTTGATATCAGCATAAAAGAGAAAATCAAATTCTATAAGCTACATAAAGGTATAACCCATGTTTTTAAATCCATATAAAGGTATGTAGATGTCCATGTAAAGGTAATATATAAAACTATAAGCTGTATCAAGGTAATCATTAATTTCTATAACTGTATGAAGGTAAACATCAAATTCTAAAACTACATAAAGGTAAACAAGAAGATCACATAAAATGAAATTTCAAATCCTATGAGTTGTGTAAAGGTAGCATAAAAAGTATATATTCTATATAATTTATATAAATTTAGGGTTAAATGAACATATTATGTATAAAGGTAGTATTCAACCTACATAGAGGTGATACATTAAAACTAATATCCACATGAAGGTAAAACAAAATTTTATAAAGTTAATAAGTAGAACATACAATCCGCATAAAGGTAAACTTAATTTCACATAATGGTAAAAAAATAATTCATCTATGTAAGGGAAAGATATAGTCTACGTAAAGGTCATTTAAAGTTATTTATGGTTATTTAAAGGTAAAGTTAGTTTACCAAAAACTCACAATTAAAACTAAAAAATTATAAAAACAAAACATTTAAAGATTAGTGATTAAATATAAAATAAATATGAGGTAAAGTAATTATCAAAACATAAAAAAATTAGTCTCTCTAACTTCAAACACTTACAATCACCTAATTTTTATAAATTTAAAAACTGAAAACTTAGAGATATTTAAAATATTTAGAAATTATCAATAAGTTTACTTTTTAAATTTATCTCCCCATTTTCAAATTTGTAAAAATTAAAAGTAAAAAAGTTTATTAACAACTTCAAATAATTATTACAAAAAATATTAACAGACATTTAAAATCCATTTGGTTTAGATAAACACATTAAATATACTCCTTAATTCATGAATTCATATATCATCAAACTAATTGAAAATATAAAGAATTATATATTGAAAAACTATAATACTCAAACTCTATTAGAAAAAATAATAATATGAATATATCAATGAGTTCAAATTATAAATTTTGAAAAAAAATAATGATTTAACTTCAACTTTGTAAATCTGTTACAAATCTATTCCAAAAAATAGATTCACTACAAAAAAGAACTTATAACCATTAAAAAATATAAAAAATTAAAATTTTAGTAATTTAATGTTGATAACCATCATTCGAAGTTTAAACTTTATTTTTTAAAATTTCATTACATCAAGTGGTTTAGTAAAAATGTCACCTAATTAATTTTTAGTTGGAATAAATTCAAAAACAATGTCTCATTTTTTTATATGATATCTTATGAAATGAAATATGACATCTATATTTTTTGTTCAATAGTGTTTTAAAGTATTTTTTAAAATTTAAATAGAACTAGAATTATCACAGTTAATTGTAATTTTATTAAAATAACCATCATAATTAGACAACGTTTGTTTAATCCTTATACATTGAGAACACAAACTATTTAAAACTATATAATCATCCTCAAATATGGACAATTAAACTTATAATTGTTACTTAGAGCTCCCTAAAATTAAATTCCTACTAAGAAAATGACACATACTTGATATATTTTTCTAATAAATCCTATAAAAAAATCAGAATCAGAATAAGAAATCAAATCATTTTTTATTATCATAAAACAAACCACAATTAATAGTTCCTTTTTATATATTAAATATTTTTTAATAGAATTAAAGTGACTTTATTTAGTATTTCACTAAAATATAGAATATAAGCATACTGAAAACATGATGTTAGTAATAGATGTTGTTAAATAAATAAAACTACCTATCAAGCCTCTGTATAGTTTAACATTGATACACTTTCCATATTTATCTAATTCAAACATATAATTAGCACTCATAGGTGTTTTAATATAAGATCCCAAAATAAAAATTTTAATAAATTCTTTAGAATATTTAGATATTTTTAGAAATATAATTTTTTTTATCCATGATATTTTATTAACTAAAAATAATTTCAGTTCACCAATTAAACTCATATCAAATTTTGATGCCATGAAGACAAAAAAATAATTTCTGAGCACATTACTAATAGAACCCAAAAAAATACCATCAAAATATATTTTTATAATAAAAATAACTTTATAAACCCTTTTTATAAATATACCAGGGTCAATATTTCCTTTGATAAAATTATTTTATGGTAACAATAAAGAAAGACTATCATACCAAGCTCTAGAATCTTTCCTTAGAATATATAATAATTTAGATAATTGAAACACATGATTTAAAGATTTGTATTTTTCAAATATATGTGTTTGATTAACATACACCTCTTCAGAAATTATTCCATTCAAAACTAGAGTCTTAACACCCATTTGAAACTGTTTAAAATTTTTAAAACATAAAAATCCAACAAAATCTTGATTACATCTATCCTAGAAACAATTGAAAAGTATTCCTTAAAATCAATTACTTCTTATTGAGAATAACCTTTCATGAATATCCTATCTTTATTCTTAACTATATTACTTTATGTATCCATTTTATTCCAAAAAATTAAATTAGTTTATATAGTTTTTTATATCTTTATGAAGTTAAAATAAATTCAAAAATTAATTTATTATAAGTTAATTAAGTTCATAAAGAATAAAAATAATCTAATTTTAATAATTAAAATCTTCTCAAAAATTTATAGTTATAAAATTAGTAAAACAATATGTATTAACAAGAAATTTTAAAATAGGTTTTCATATTATAATTCAAGAATCAAAATTTATAATTAATTTTTAAAGAGGATAATTTTTAAGAGTCATTAAATTTTTGAGAGTAGATTGAAAAGAGGTTTTATCCACCTCAAATGATACATTATAATTATCATCTTGAGGATCATTTTCACTAAATTCAAATTCTATGACTTTATCTAAATCTTAATTCTAATTTACAATATTGTTATTTTAATCAAATTTTACATGAACAAATTCTTCAACAACTGAAGTTCCCTTATTTAAAAATCTATAAGACGTACTTTATTTAGAATATCTTAGTATCATCCCTTCATCACATTTAAAATCAAACTTATCTAGACTATATTTTGCGTTTAAGATAAAAAAATCTACAACAAAATACCCTAAAATATCCAATTTTAGGCATCATACCTTAAAAAAACCCATAAGTATTTTTATTCAAAATTGACCTAATTAAATATCTATTTAAAATATGACAAGATTAATAAACATATTCATAACAAAAATATTTAGTCAAATTAAATTCATTAATCATATTATTAACTATTTATTGAATTGATTTATTATTTCTTTATACCAAACCATTTTTCTATGGTGTCCTATGAGAACAAAAACTATATTGATATCCATTATCTTCACAAAATTTTCCAAAATTATAAATTAACAAGTATACAACCTCTATCACTACTAATAGAGATTATTAAATAAACTTTATTATTCTAAATTAATTTAAAAAAATTATAATAATTATTTAAAGTTTCCCTTTTACAAATTAATAAATAAGTCAATGTGAATTTACTATAATCATAATCAATTAAAAACATATAATTATTTCCTCCTAACCAAGTAGGATGTATAGGACCCAACAAATTAATATGTAATAATTCAAGAGGTATATCAAATTTGACATAATTATAGATTTAAAATTTTCTTTATGTTTCTTACCATTAAAAGAAGATTCGAAGACAAAATATTTACTTACTTTCAATTATGGTAGATCTTGTACCTATCCATGATTTCAAATTGTTTATGAGATCCAAATATTATAATGTCTCAATCATCTATGACAAAAAATATCATATTTTTCTATATCTTTTAAATACTCAATATTTTTCTTAGTTATTTTAGAAAATTTAATAGTATATATATAGTCTTTTCTATTTTATGAAAATAAAACAGAATCATTTTTAAAAATTGTGCACGCACCTTTTTCAAATTTTAAATCTAATGAACCATAACATAGTTGTGACATACTTATGAAATTGTGTTTATAACCCTATATATATATATATTAATTTATAAATAATAATAGTTATTGAAAATGATACTTCTCAAAACCCTTTAATATAACCTTTAAAGTTATATTCATAAGTGATTAGGCCTCCATCACACGAATTGAAAGATAGAATGTTAGAAATATCACTGGACATGTGTTTGGAACACATTATTTATATAAACCATGAATCTTTGTGACTTTTAATCTAGATCTACTATAATCAATCAATTAGAATATTCTTTTAGTACCCATTCCATATTGTGTCTAATTGAATTAATAGTAGAACATTTAATAACCTAAAAATATTTAAAACATCTATTTATAGGCTATCTAGAAAATAAATTCTTAGAGATACATGTTTTTATTTCACCAAATGATTAATTAAATATTATGTATCTTTCATTGTAATAATTCTGATGCATTATACACTTAAAATAAATAACACTTGAAACATTTCCACTTGAACTATTAACAAACCATTTTTTTCATTCTTAGAAGTTAACTGTTATAACCAAAATCATTTCTATTTTTTTAGATTTCATCATAGAAAAAATATTACCATATTTTCCCTTACTTTGAACAAAAATAAATAAATCATCCTTTAACTTTACAATTTTAGATATCAACTTTTCATTTTCTTTTTGAATAACTTCCAAACTATCACATACTTTCACATTCGAACATGAATCTATATTTATAAGAAATTTATTTTCTTTATTTAATATTTTATATTAATTCTCAATATTACTTAAATATTACAGGACCAAGTTAAATATTATTTCTCAATATTCATCATTCTAAAAAATGTAATATTTAATTCTTTTCTTATCATATTTATGTTTTAGTATTTTAGAATCTACATCATTTATTATTATTAATTTTTAGAGATAAATAATTTCAAACATTTGACTTTTCTCTTTAATATTATTATTTTATTTGAAAATTTTCCTTTTCTACAATAAAATTTCTTATAATTTTCAATAATTCTAAAACTATATTTTTTTTAATTTCTTATTTTCTTCATTAAAGTTTACAACAATAAACATTTCCTAAAAAAATGTAACTCAAATATCAATAAAAATTTGTTTCTTTTTAATATTTTGTAATATAATTATAAAAAACTTTAATAGGTTTTAATAACTCACTTAAATGTGATTTAGGTACCTCAAAAAAATTATCTATTAATGAAAGGTTCCTAGTTTTCACTTCACTTCTTGACTCACTTCCAAAATCAAAATCATCAGTATATGTCCAACCATCAAATAATTATTATTCCCCCTTTTCAATTTTCTTTACTTATATTTGAATGTTCAAGTTTTGGACCATATTACTTTACATGGACTTTATTTCTACACTCATAATAGGTAAGATATGAAACATAACTATACTTACTAAAATTACCTTTTTTCTTCTTTTTTATGAAATGTCTCTTGGCTTCTCTGTTTTTTTTAAAAAATATTTATTTTACTCAAATATGATAAACCCTTATCACTTCCTTAGAACTCATATTGGAAAGATGTAGATTATATTAGATTTTAAAGTAACACCTTTCTTCTTAGAAACTTCATCATTCATAAATTTTTTTAGTTCAAGATCATACTATAGTAAAGAACCAGTTAGTTCATCTAATGTATATTCTTTTAAATTAGAACTCTCATCAATTACCAGTTTCCTTTGACAAAACTTATTTAATAGCAATATAAGAACAATTTCAACTATATTACTATTATCCATATCATCTATAAGTTTATTTATATCACTTATAATTCCTGAGAATTAGTAGAAATTATATTTTACTGATTCATATTCTCCAATTTTAATTTCTAGGTAATCCATACATAGTATTCCAATTTCTTTAATCTTATTAGTACCATAGTTTAAAAATTAAAAATTTATCTAGATATATTGCACTGTCTCAATTTTTAAAGTGTGGATAATAAAATTTAAACATATAGAACATTATAATATATTCATTAATTTATAATTAAAAACATATTTTACCACATCGTTATCAATAAGAGAATTCAAATGAGTATCCAGAAGCTTGTATGGTTTTACAAGGACTATGTAGTAATCAATACATAATTTATTGAGATATTCTTCCATTTTAGATTCCCAGTAAGCATAGCCATTTCCATAAAAATATTATGCTTTTTGTAGAATCCTACCATCATTTAAGTTTAATCCTACTATCTTGAAAAAATTTTCTTTCTTAAACTTTTAATTATAGGATATTCAGGTTAGCACAAAGTAAATATAAGAAACAAAACCAATATCCAAATGAATAGGATCTGATGCTAATTGTTGGCCTAGTTAAGGTAAAAATACGGTATAGAAGAGGGAGGTGGTGATTATTCCTTCTAAAATTTTAGAAAAATACTATTAAATGGATAATAATCTGAGTTTATTATTATTATATGCAACAATAGTGGAAAGTAGTAGTGTTCAAAACTTAAAAAGTAGTGGAAATAAAAGATAGATGAAGATAATTTATCTATAGTTGTTCATGTAGCAACCCAAGTAATTTTAAGATAACTAATTTTAATATTTTATTCATATTTAATAATTATATTTTTTAGAGTTATATTCATTATAAGTATATTAGGTAATTTTTTTAGTCAAAAGGAAAACATTATTTTTTACCAAATTAGGTTTTCATGCATTATATGGTTTTATTATAAAGATTAACTTAAAAATTATAGAATTTTAGTTTTAAAAAATTATCTTCTTTTAAGAATTTATTATTTTGAAATTTTCATAGTATGATTTTTTTATAATTTTTAGAGAAGTTTTATTTTTCAATGAATAGTGAAAAATACTGATTTTTATTGAAAATTGACTTTTATTTCAATTATTTACAAAGTCACATTATATTATGGATTATTTTTAAAATTTCAATAGTTCTATTTAATTAATAACAATCCAATAAATTTTATTAAGATCAACATTATAATTTAATTTGGTATAAATATAATTTTATTCTTTAAAACACATTTTTCTAAAAAACCAATTTCATTGCATTGTGTGGGTTTAATTTTAACTTATATTCTTAAAATTATATAAATTTAATTTGATAAAATTAATTAAATATTTTTATTCATAATAATTAATATTATATAATAATTTTAACTTAATGTTTTTTTAAAAATGAATATTAAAAATAATAAAAATATGTTAACATGGTTAAGGTTAAACCATTTTACTTAGGGTTAAAATAAAGTGACAAGGGTTAAAATTTCCTAAAAACTTGTCTAAATTATATTTTATAGCCATATTTAAAATAGATATCTTATATCCTTTATAAATACTCCATTTTTAATCCATTTGTTTGAGTAAGGCATTAATATATTTCAATATTTTTAAAAATTCAAAATGTATCCTCTCACCCACTTATAAAATGACACTCCCTATCATATTTTATCCACACTTTAAAACAATTTTTATTGATAAAATTACAACCCAAAATATTTCCTTAAATACCTCCCCATTTCTTATATTCCCTATTTTGGTCAAATAACCAACCTAGGAAGGCTTTTGGTATAATCTTAAAGTTGTTGTCTGAAGAAGAGGTATAGTTCTTGACCAATTGTTTTCATTTTATTTATTCTTATAAATCCATAATATCTTATTAAAAAATGTTTAAATAATTATAATAATATATTACATATACAAATATGTTTTTATGTTAATGTAATAACCTATATCCATCTCCTATTCCATGAAATGGGAAATGAAATCACCATTTGTGTGTACTACGAACTATTGCCTCATAAGTTGATGTAATTAATTATCCATCAACACCTTTAAAATATAGTTATAATGATTTATATAATGTTAAAACTTGTTATTTGGGAAATATTTATCATTTTGGAAAGATGATATATCATATTTTTTCTTATCTTTCCATCTATTGAAATATGATAACGTCATTTGTGCTTATGTGTGAATTTACACCTCTACAAAGCAATGTGATTTGTTTTTCATCACTAAATCACATGTATGATATTTATAAGTTTATTTAAAGATATAATATTATATTTATTATATAATCAGTATTCTATAAAGGTAAAATGATACTTAAATTCTTTTTATCAGGCTCTTTGAAAAATGAAAATGTTACTAATGTGTACATATGACATACTGTCTCCATTATTATAATTTAATTAATTTTCCATAACCATATTTCATGTTTTATTTTAAAATTAGAATTTATATATAAAAATGATAATTAATTTACAATTATTAATGTGGATATGATGGTATAATGACCACTTTAACCATAGTCAGCCTATCGAAATCATTTTGGATATTTGAGTCGAATATTTTCAAAACATATAACACAAACATAATTGATTAAGTAATTGTATATAACATGTTAATAAATAAAATAAAAAGAATAATAAAATTAAAATTTTTTCCTAAAAAATTAAATAATTAACATATGTTTATTATTTAGGAAGATAAATAATGTACGTAATGAGTCGAATTCAAGGTAAGATACACTTTACCTTAAAACATAATTTTAAATGTTTTAAAGAATTATTTTCTAAAATTTTTTCTTCCATGTCAGTATTCTTAAAACATATTTTATTGACATATTTATATGGAAATAAATTAATTATAGAGGAAATTTTAAGTCATTTTTTACTTTTTCCAATGGTATTTAAAAGTAATATTTTTACATATTTTATAATGAAAATTCTAATAAAAAGGAAAAAATAATGTTCTATTTTAATGTAAGAAGAAGCAACAATATTTCCATCCATTGTAACTATTATTTGATGTTTTTATTCTTTTATAATATTCCATGGTTTCTTAAATGAAAATACATCCTTCCCTTTGTTCTGAAAATTTTTAAAAAGGGTTTTAAATGAAATTAATATTTTGATATCCAGATATGTTTTTTCTTATGGGTGTAAATAATATTTTTATGAATGTGATGATAAAAATGAATGATTTCATGTGATATGATTATGATACGGTTATTGAGAAATTTTTATTATGATGGGTGAGCTTGGTAGATATTAGAATGATGGGTGAGCCTAATATAGCTCTCCAATGCATTGGGTAAAGGGATAAAGCTAACTAAATAGGTTTCTCCTAAGATATTATTAGAATTTATCTGTCAGGTTATTCAATTTTAAAGGGTGATATTGAAATTATATCCCAAGTAACCTATATTATTAATCTATGATTGTTATGAGTTTTTATAAAAATCATATGATTTAACAAGGTAATATAATGAGATTAAGTTTAAAGAAAAGTTTATACAACTTGTAAGGGTGAAATTTATAATTGTTATTGAAAACGTTTTCAAGTGTTTTTTATGATTGGAAAGAAACATTTATGAGCATTATTTTTTATTTAATATATATTATGAAATGTTTTATAAAAATATTTGGCCATAGAAGTTGATTTGTTGGGTATGGAAATTTTTATTTTGAGTTCAAATTTTATTTTTAAAAGGAAAATATTTTTGAGTATTTATGGAATTATGAGATTATTATTTATTTTTGTATAACCCTTACTGAGATTTTTGTGCTCAAACAATGTTTTAAAATGTTTTTCATAAGGTTTTCAGGTTGAACATAAAAAAATATAAGGTAAAGATGAAAATTGTGAATATATGTTATGAAATAAAAACTTATTATATCTTAAAAGTTTTTTATTCTAGGAAAAATGGAAACTGAGTGGAAGTTTCAAATTTATGATGTAATATTTATTTATGTAAGGTTAATGACCTAATTATTTAAAAATATAAGCATAAAATATATCTAGTAATGAAATAAAATGAATTCTTATCTAAAAAATAAATTTTATGGATTGTTTAAGGCTATGTTCTTATAATTTGTATCATAGAAAATGTTTAGATAATTTTACAGGTCAAGATAATGGAAGTAATACCCTAAAGAGATTCTAATTTATGGTTACAAAGATATAGAATTTTAATATTACCATATTGGTTTATCTAAACTATGCCTGTTCATAATGGTTTTTTTTCTATAGAGGAAACAAGGAAGCTAAAGTATGAAGACACCAAGAAGAGAACATCCTTCAAAATTATTAACCTATAATGGTTGTAATTAGAATTAATAGTTTTAATGATACAATGAATCAGTTAATATAGGCTATAACTGGTGGTGGTATCCATTGTAGAGAGAAACTTGATATACCCCATAGGAACATGTTGATAGTAGAGAATTTTATGAGATAGTGACCTCCAATATTAAGTGTATCTTCTAACGTTGTGGTTTATAAGGGATGAATTAAAGCTCTGGAAAATATATTCAAAGTCAAGGTTTGTTCAGGACATTAAAATTAAACTCTTTATATTTATCATTTTGAAGGTGAAACCGATTAATGATTGTCAATGATTAAGAATACTGGAGAAATAGAAGACATTTATGCCATGAAATGGGATAAATTTAATAATATTTTCCTTGAGAAATATTTTCCTAATATTTTTTAACTTAGTATGGAAAATAAATTCGTGGAATTTAGGTAAAAGAAGGTAGAATTAATGGCTGAGTATGAAGAATAATTTACCAAATTTGAAAGGTATGCACCAAATTGTATCCATGATCTGGATAGTAAAATTAAGTGGTTTTACTCAGGATTAAATACAAGATACTCAAGAGCATTAATATCTCATGAATTTAAAAGTTATAATAAACTTGTTCAATGTGATAAGATGGTAGAAATGGAGTATGCTGATTTTTTTATAAAATAAAATATAAAACGAGATCTAGACGGAAGAAAAATGGGAAGAATACATCGGAGAAATATGAAGGCAAGAAAATCAAGTTTTTAGTTTATGATATGTATAGTAAAAATTACCATGGAGAATATCTTATGAAATTAGAGAAGTGATTTTGATATGGTAAATTTGGGAATATAGATCATAATTTAAAATAAAATGATATTAGTAGTGGTAAGACCAATTCTGATAAGCAAACCATAAGGTGTTTTAAATGTAACAAGATAGTTCATTATTGATATGTGTGTCTGAGTAAGTTCATGAATGATAGGAAGAATAAAGGCATATGGGTGTGATTAATTCCTCTGACACTACTTTGGTAGATGTTGGGCCTTATAAAGAAGTGGTAACATGGACATTACTTTTTTATTTAGATTATTCTAATGTCTTGTTTGATTTAGAGTCTACACATTCTTTAATTTCTAAGAAATTTTCTCTTAAAATAAAAATTTATCATCAAGAAATGAATTCATAACTTTTAGTAAAAACACCTTGGATTATTATTATGAAAATAAAAATTTAAAAATATATTCCTAATAATATTTTCCCCTATAAATCTTATTATATTTTCCATTAAATAATTTTATGTTATTATGGGTATATATTAGATTTAATTTTATCATTTCATGATATATTAAAAATTCAAAGAAGTAATTTTTTGAAACGAGTTCCCCTTTGTATATAAGAATAAATTCATACCTTTTATAACATATTAATATGGCGTGAAACTACTAAAATATGGAAATGAAATTTATCTTTCTCATATTGTTCAAATATAAAGAAACTATTCATATTAATGATGTTTCCATAGAAAATGAATATCTATATATTTTTCTCAATGAGTTTCATGGTATTATTCCTAATAAAAAATTGGGTTTACTATTTAATTAGTTCCTAATACTAAGATGATTTTAAAACCCCCTTATTTCATGTAACAAGTAGAAATTTTTATATTAATAATGCACTTGCAAGAATTTCGTGATAAAGGTTTCATTCAAACTAGCACTTCACCATGGGGTGCACCTATTTTATTTTTTTAAAATAAAGATAGTTTCATGAGTATTTTAATTAATTTCAGAGAATTGAATAATATCACTATGAATAATAAATATCAATTGCCTCATTTTGATGAATATTT
Source organism: Viscum album (assembly GCA_963277665.1). NCBI lineage: Eukaryota > Viridiplantae > Streptophyta > Magnoliopsida > Santalales > Viscaceae > Viscum > Viscum album. Next base: position 133,313,711 of record OY728163.1, read on the forward strand.
TGATCACTTCCATCGAATCAGTATTTTTTCAAGGTTGATATCTGGTATGGGTACAAAATCGGAAGGTGAATGAGGTTGAAATACCTAAGAAAGTGTTTCATACTAGGTATGAGAATTATGAGCTTATGGTTATTTCATTTGTGTTGAAAAATTCTTCAACTTTATTCATCGATCTTATAAATAGTGTTTTCCATGAAGATTTGGAAATTTTTTTGGTCATGTTTATTGATGATATTTTGGTTTATCCAAAAGGTTATGAGGATCATTAAAAAATTAAATGGATTTTTATAAAAATCCTGAAATAAAATAAGTTATGTGGAATATTTTTTTAATGTTATTTTTTGTTATATCATATTTCATTCCTTGGACATATCATAAATAATGATGGAATAAATATTGATCCTCTTACAACTAATGTGGTTGATGAATGACCAAGGCCTATAATTTTTACCGAGATTCATAATTTTCTTGGATTATTAAGAAATTATCATCGGTTTATTGAAATATTATCATGGTTATATAGCCCACTAACCATGTTAAAACAAAAAAAGAGTTAGTTATATCTGGTTAAAGGAATGTGATGATTTTTTGCAAGAATTTAAAATAAAATTAGTGACTGATCTAGCTTTTTCCCTACCATCCAAAACTTTTTTATCTACATCTGTGCTTAATTAAAGGGATTGGGTTATGTTTTAAAATATAATGATTTTGTAATTTAGTATACATCACACTAATTAAAACCCCATGAGAAAAATTATACTATATAAGAACTTGAATTGGAGGTTGTAATGTTTTCATTAAAAATTTAGAGGCATAATTTATATAGAGAAAAGTATCAAATATATACTGATCATAAAAGTTTGAAGTATATATTCACTCAAAAATTGTTGAACATGAGAGAGATAGAATTGATAAAGTATCATGACTGTAAAATTATTTTCTGTCTAATAAATTGAACAAATTATTGGATACTTTGAGTTGAAAATATAACACCACATTAATTATGTTGTGATGTTCAGACCCAGGTTCCACTCAGAGGTTCCCCAAACTGGTGGTCCATATAGCCTCAAGCATGCCTTTCCATATTCTAGAGGATTCTGACTCGCATCGATGTCCTGGGGTGTGTTCATGGGGATACTATTTCGTCTCGTCGGAGTAGTACATCGTTAAAATAGATAAATAACTAGAGGAAGAACAACAATAATTAAAAAGATAGTCAAAGCATGTATAAACATCCAATCACTAAATAATAATCAAAATAAGTAACTGAATCATAAAAAGATGATGATGTCATGTCACTACAAAATAGGGAAAACATGTATACATGGAAGAAGGCTATCAATATAATACATGATATAAAAAAGAAGAAAAATTCCAAAATATATCAAATAATACCAAGATCTATCCTGGATATATTCTACTAAGATCCTATCTTAAGTCATGAAAGAAGTCTCACATCCATAAGTGGATGCTTCCCTTTATATACACATGCAAGATTATAGTCTTCCCAGGTACCATCATCAACTCGAATAGGGTGTGAGATAAACTTAGTAGGCCACCACCAATGATGTCTATAAATATCTAGTATGTGAATATAATATAGAATTGTGGAAATATAATAAGTAGTAATGAAAACTATAAATTGGTCGACTCTAGTTCTAGAAGTACACTAAGATGATTATACCTGCTTCAGCCTTAATTGGATAGTTTGAACATGTAACCATATGTATACACATATACAGACTATATACATAGTGAAATCTACAACCATATATGTGGATACTTCCATTGTCCTAGAGGAAAGGCATAACTTAGACATCCATAAGTTGTAGCATGATTATCACAAGTATCAAGGGACTCCATGCCCAATATCAAATTAGTAAGGGTCTTTATGTAAAGTATCATAATCATAGGTATACCTTAACCAATATCTTATTAGTAAGGGTCTCTATGCCCAGAATCATACTCCTTGGGATTTCATTCCCAGTATAAAAGTAGTAAGGGTCTCCATGCCTAGTATCATAATCATAGGGACACCGAGACTAGTATCACAGAAGTAAGGGTCGCCATTCCAAGTATCACAACATAGGTTCTCTATGACTGGTATCACAGTATAGGGTATCCATGTCCAATATCACAATATAGGGTTTCCATGTCCGTGTCACATATAGGGATTCCATTCCCGTATCACATTTATAAAGGGTCACTATTCCCGTTCCACAATAGAAGAAGGGACACCATGGCCATATAAATATATTTAACAAGTATAAGGTTCATCCTTTCCATTTTCTATAATTAAAAAGGGTCATCATGAACATACATCAATAGTAATAAGTAATAATTGGCTTTAATATGAGCTAATGAATAATTAATAACTCATTTACATTCAATAATGGCATGGTCATAACCATTGTACCATTTGATTTGGTGGAGTGGGCTTACCACTCACCATTATTTAATTCAATTCATTATAACCCTCTAATTCAATAGTCATTCCAAAACCATTTAGAAGAAGTCTTTTCCATTTAATAATTTATTAATACCAAGGAAAAACCATGGTAACACCTAAAAATGCGGAAAAGGATGATGAGACCTAACCAAACCTGATCAAGGAATAACTTGAACTATTCTTTCAATGACATTGAATTAAATATGATTTTGGTGTATTTTAGAGTAATTCTTAGACAATCTGGACTACAACACCACAACTCATATTACAAAACATCAATACTTGAGGGATAAATACTAGACCACCTACCTTTTTCTCATAGTACTATCCTTATCCATCATTGACCCATATTTTGGCCTAGATTGGGAGAAAATGGAAAAATAGACAAACGCCCTAAAAATAGGTCATATTACCTCACACCAAAATAGAAAATCTAATTGAAAGAAGAATGGAGAAACGAGCCTATGGATTGAAGAGATTACCCAAAAGAATATAATGAGATCGACAACGTTGGAATCAGGATTCAGATGGAGCATTAAACTTAATACATAGATGAGCTTGGAGGAGATCTAAAGTGGTAGAAGGAAGAGTGGCCATGAATTGAGAAATATGAAAGGAAGTAAGAGTTTAAAATTTTAAGTCATTAAGTGAAAAAAATTAAATTTACCCAAATACTAGGGATCACATGGTTTGGCCAAATGGTTTTCCAAACTATGCACCAACTGTTCACCTCCCACTTTCTAAAGAGGGAACCCACACAATTTCATGTGAATAGTTTGACTAACGATGTGAAAATCATGTTGCACACTCTGTTAAAGATTGAAGGTGCCCCCGTAAATACATGCACCTTAGGCTGCACCGTTTCCTCAAACTGTGTAGCCTCTTGAGACCCTCTATACACCCCTCACACGGGTAGGGAAACCCTGCAGATTGGATCATATAGTTTTTAGTAATCATGTGGCCAAGTCCTTTTCTCCACCGGCTGGGTTTTCGAGCTTTGAAAAAGTCCCACACACACCCAAAACAACCATGAACTCATTAGGCATCCATATTTGGTAAAAAAGAGTTAGAATAAATTTCAATATATATATACAAGATAGAAAAATCAGGTTATTACAGTCTTCCCCCTTAAAGTAACCCATCCCTGAGTTCACCTTCTAAGGGTGGAGAAACACAGTTAGAGAATAACTCTAACCACTGAGCACGTACATTGGCATTCCACTCCCAAGTATCATATTGTACCTTGTTGTACTTCCAATGAACCTGTACTAAAGGGATAGACTGAACTCGTAGAGTCTTCATGATCTGATCAATGATGTGTATAGGATACTTCTCAAAATAAGCATTATCATCTAGATAAACATCCTTAGAATCAAAAGTATGAGACAAGTTAGCATGATAACATTGAAGCTTTGAAATGTGGAAGACGTCATGTATTGAATGGTAAATTTTAGAAAATAACAAGTGATAGGATATCAGCATGACTCAATCCAGAATCTCAAATGACCAAAAAAATGTAGCAATAGTTTCCCTTGCCTTTGTATCAATCTATTCCCATGTCTGGGCGATACCTTTAAGAAAACATGATCACCGACATCAAACTCTAGAGGTTATCAATGACGATTGACATAAGATTTATATCTAGACTGAGTTGTAGACATACACTTCCCGAACATTTGAACTTACTTTGAAGTATCCTGAATGAGTTGAGGACCCAATATCACTATCTATCCTACCTATAACCAGCACAAGGGTGAGAGAAACATCTTACCATATATGGACTCATAAGGAGCCATTAGAATCATCATTTTATTATTGTTATTATAGAAGAAATCGATGAGAGGGATATGATTCTACCAAGAACTTTAAAAACCAAGAAATCATGCTTAGATCATGTCCTCTATCACCCTTATAGTCTATTTTGTCTAGCCATTGATATAGGGTTGAAAATATATACTCAAAATCACCTATGTACCCATAGATCTCTATAACCCATTACAAAACCTTGATGTGAAATAAGTGTCTCTATCTGACATGATAGTATGAGGGAACCCATGTAGCTATATAATCTCACAAAAATACAATCTTCCCAACTCATAAACTAAGAAAGTATCCCAGATACGAAGGAAGTGAGCTACTTTTGTTAGTATATCCCCGACTACCAAAATCACATTGCTACCTCAAGTTGAACTCGGTAAGCAATTGCAAAATTCCATCACAACATATTCCAATTTAAATTCTTATACTGGTAATGGCTGTAACAATCCAATATGTCAGTGGTGATTCTCCTTCACCTACTGATAGTTTGAACACCTAGTGATAAAACCTACTATATAACATTTCATCCCAAACCACCAATACTATTAGAACATGTCACAATATTTCTTGGAGATAATTGGATGAACTACCCACTTAGAAGCATGTGACTCCTACATCATCTCCTCTATAATATCTATAGGATCCTTGATACTCCTATGTTTATGCTGGATGTCTTCATCATCTATAGTCTAATCTAGAGGCGGGTCCTCACTTGAGATACTCTCTCATAGGACCAAGTCTTCAAGATCTAAAAACTACCTCATCTTATATCTCTTAAGAATTTAAGAGGTCAATGATAGAAATATAAGTAAAGAATATTCAATATGGTCCTAAACCTCTATTTTCATATAGAAAAATAAGTCCAAAAGATTCCAATAATTACTGGCCTCCTGAGTTTCCTATGTCTTAGTCCTCCATCTCAGATCATCAAAAAAATCATAGCCTATCATAGGAATATAGGAATGCTTGATGTTAATTTACTATAGATATTCAACCCATATTCAGTACCTAGGATTCAATTCACATTGAATGAAAATATAATTGAGGATTTTAGGCCTGTGAACACCACAAAACCCTCTCCCAATCGGTAGTGCCTCCAATAAAGAAAGGCATGAACAAAAACTACCAACTAGAGTTCATACATCAGGTAATTCCTCTCATGAGGCCTCAGCTCTAGAGACCCATATGAAACGATTCAATATTTCAACATCAGAACTTCTCCTTTACTAATATTTGATGCATCAAAATAGGTTGTATAGCTTCTACTCAACTCTAGAATAATCATGATCAAAACTAAGGTCAATCTCCATTTTAGATCTTAAAAGGATATCTCATAGGATTTGTTCTATATAAATATCACAAAATTATTAGTCAGGATCATAATAGGTGATTCTAAGCGTGATAAGTACTATATAAAATGAATGTCATAACCAGATATCCCCAAGAAACTCTGTACATCAAAGACATTATTAGGATGCACCCAGGTAGCCACAACTCTCACGTTCTTTGGGTCAACTAAAACTCATACCTCTATGATAATATGACCCAGGAAGTGTACCTTATTAATCCATAAGTGACATTTATAGAGCTTATCATACAACTAGTTAATTCTTAGTGTATTCAAAATGATCTCAAGATGAGTGGCATTGTCATTTTGAGTATGTGAATACACCAAGATGTAATATAGAAAGACCATGACAAAAGAATCCAGATAGGGATTGAAAACCCTATTAATGAAATCCATGAAGATGAAAGGCATGTTCATAAGACTGAACAACATAACGAGATACTCATATAAGCTATACCAATTATAGAAACCCATACTTGGAATATCTAAAGGTCTGACTTGAACCTGAATATAGCTCAATATTAGTTCGATCTTTCAGAATACCCTCTCTCCTATGAGCTAGTCAAAGAGATAATCTATACAAGGTAAGTGATTACAATTTTTTATTATAAGCTGATTTAACTTCCTATAATCCACAAAAATTCCGAGTGTTTCGTCTTCCTTCATGGCGAAAAGAACTGGTGAACCCCATGGTGAAGTATAGGGCTGTATGAATCTTTTGTCCTCTAAATCTTTTATCTCCCTCTTGAGCTATTGGAATTTGATATTATCCATCCTGTAAGGAGGAAAGGATATCAGTGCAGCTCCATGAACTAGTTCAATAGTAATTTCTACCTATGACTTAGGAGGCAGTCTTGAAAAGTCATTAGGGAAAACATCCATGAATTGATCGACTATAGGAGGGAACTCGGTATGATGTAAATCTTGATCATCCCTAAATTCTTGAAATCTAGGTGGTTTCTCCACCTTATCCAAGATTCTATAGTATATTTCTACCTTCCTAGACATCCCACTCACCCTTGTGAATGTAAGTACCACCCTATGGTGATGTAAATAACACCCTATGGAGATAAAAGTACACACATAATGGATAGGGAAACAAAAAACCGTCCCAATAATGACATAAAATCTAGTCATATAGATGAAGAAAAGGTCCCATAAGAAGCTATTAATACCTAACTCAAGAGGAAAATAATTTTATTCATGCATAATCTTAAAACGTATACCCAACAGTGTATCAAGAATCATAAAACCACAAGATTACTCAACATGAATACCAAGGCTCTCCATAACTAAATTAAATATGAAATAATGTGATGAAATTATATATAATAGGTTAGAAATGATAGAAGAGGCTAATAAAATAGTACCTCAAATAGTAGATGGACCAGTATCCTTCTTCTAAGGTATAGGATCCACTGAATAAATCTTTCTTGATCCACAACCTTGTGAAGTAACCTAAATACCCAGATTAGGTCAGCTGTATTGGAATTTTGTAACAAAAGCCTAGATACCACAACCACGACATAATACTATACTTGTATGACTAGTAGTAGTCTAGCTACTTAATTTGTGAGGTTCTACAGAACCTTCTTCTGAAGGTGAAGCTGGCACAGATCCTATCCCACTCGGTAAAGATGGGAAGGTCCTATAGAAATACTGAAGATGCCCTAATCTTTCATAGGATCGACAGTTTATAGGGTCCTTAGGACACTATGGATTCTTATTCGCAGACCTCCTACACTAATGAAATACTACATAACTGTATGTGGGTGTCACCTGGCTTCCGTAGCACATGCGTGCAATTTTAAAGCATCCCATCCTACCACTAGTTGAACCAATAACCTATCTCAGTTATGAACCACCCTAGATCACACCGTCTGCTCCCCATAGGTTCTTCTCTTTGAGAAGATCCTATTTCACTATATCAAAAATGGTATTCAACTATAAAACATTCACTTAATAATGAATATAATGCCAAATTCCATCCTTAAATCATCTTGCTTTCACTGGCTCATTAGCCGTATAGATAGTCACAAAGTGCTGAAGATCTGTAAAATAAGTTGATTATTATATAACTACAATATAATGCTACTATAGGTTAATAAACACTCTAAAATTTTTAGCATTTAAGGTCTTAGGGAATAAATATTCAAGGAACCTCAACTAGAAATCCCTCCAACTCACTTCCTAATATTGTACTACCTGGTTCAGGATATCCAACCAGACTTTGAAGGATCCTCTAAGCATATAAGTAGTGATTTTCAATATCCTCTCATGAGGCATATACATATGCTAAAATAGATACATAAACTTCTTTATCCACAGCTTCATCACATGTGGTCTACCATTACCCAAAACATGGGTAGATGTTGCTTCTGGAACTACCGTTTCAGCTCTCCCATAGAAGAGGAAGAGTGCAGATCTCCCTGTATCATCTTCATAAGCTATAGAAAATCTCCTTAAAACTAGGTATCATCATCCACATCAAAACTTGGAAGATGTTCCATAGGTGTAACTACTATAAGTATCATTGGAATCTTATGTCCAACCACCTCTGGATCATGGTCATGACCACCCTCCTGGTGACGACATGAGGATGTCATGGCAACATAGCTCTAAAAATTCCCAACACCTTCCACAAATAAGATTTGATATTGTTATAATCCAAAGTTATTAGAATATAACATGTAAAAATCCTTTCTATAATAAACTCACCCCTATAACAGCACATAAATCCATTCTTGGGCAGTATAATTGATCAAAAATAACACAAGAAATGATACCTACTTCCAAATACCAAGGTTGGTATTGGGTCAAGATATATGCTTTAAAATTACAATTTCCATTTAAAATTAATATTTATATTACCATTATCTTTAAATAGTTGAAACAAATGGGTCACACCATCTAATCTATAAGGTCCCATACAATTTATGAACCAAAGTTTAGTGTCCACTCAATCCATACCATAACACATTACTACCCATGAAACTAATGGTCAATGACTCAATGTTCCATAGTTGAATGCTAAGCGTGTCTGTTATAGCCTAAGAATGAAAATATATTTTAGGATTTGGTAGGAACTCTATTTAACCAATATGTTTTCTCAATCCCATGCATGAATTGTCAACTGATAAAAATTGTATTTATAATAGTCAAAGAACTCATGGAAATAACATGCAATGCAAACAATACAAACATACTATATGAAATGGAATATACATGGAATGTGAATTCCCTACCAGGTTCTTAAAATGAGGCATGGTAAATTCTTCCTTTCCCTTATCTCATGAGTAAAAGGTTGAAAATTAGACCTTAATCATAATAATAATAACCATCACATAGAATGTGAGTCACCAAATGGTGGAATCAAATAAAATGTAATAAGAAAAAGGCATTACAATAATTCCGTTTTCCAAGAAACTACATATTACCCCAAACATGGGTTAGATACTCCCAGGAAAAGATTATAACTAAGTCTAGAAGCATTATTAATTTCCTGTCAATTATCACAAAATAGTAAGGTAAGAAAAGAACATGCTGATACCACATTGTGACATCCCAATCTAGATGCTACTTAGAGGTGTCCCTAACTGGTAGTCCAAATAGCGTCAAGCATGCCTCCCCACATGACAGAGGCTCCCAAATAGTAGCCATGACCTTGGGTGTGTTAGTGGGGAGACTATTCCCTATAGTCAGAGTATTATACTGATACAATAGATAAATAAATAGCATAAGAATATCTATAATGAAAAATACATTTATAAGAACATATACACATCCAATCACTGAATAATAGTCAAAATCAGTAACTGAATCATAAAAAAAGATAATGATGTCCTATCTCTACAAAATAGGGAAAATATATATACATGGTAGAAGGTTTTAAATAAAAAACATGATATACAAAAGGAACAAAAATTCTAAAATCTGTCAAAGCATCCTGAGCTCCAACCTAGTCATCCACTATCATGCTATCATCCCAAGTCATGCAAGAAGTCACACATCCACAAGTGTACACTTCCTTTTATCTACACCTGCAAGCGTATAGTCTTCCTGAGTACCATCGACATCCTAGATAGGGTGTGTGATAAACTCTGTATGCTACCACTAATGACATCAATAAATATCGAGTCAGTACATATAATATTGGAGTGTCTAGATATAATAATCAGTAATGAAAATAGTAAATGAGTTAGCTTTGGTTGCATAAGGACACCAATCTAAAATTACTTGATTCAGCCTTAGCTGAACAGTATGAATGTGTAACCATATGTATACAAATATATGGAATTTATATGTAGTGATGTTTACAACCATATATGTGGATACTTCCTTTAGCCTATACCCAAGTCATAACTCAGAACTCCATAATCTGTAGTATGCGTATTATAAATATAAAGGGCTTCTATACCTTATATCACAACAGTAAGGGTCTCCATGCCTATTATCAGAATCATAGGGATTCCATGCCTAGTATCACAATAGTAAGGGTTTCCCTTCCCAGTATCATAATCATATGGACTCCATGCCCAGTATAATATTAGTAAGGGTCTCCAAACCCAGTATCATAATTATAGGGACACCATTCTTGGTATCACAGTAATAAGGGTCACCATTCTTAGTATCATAGTATAAGGTCTCCATGATCGGTATCACAATAGATGGTTTCTATATAGTATAAGGTCGCTATTCTCATGTCACATATAGATACTCCCTACACGTATCACATTTTGAAAGGGTCACCATGCCTGTGTTACAATAAGAGAAGGGAATACATGCCCATATAAATATATATAACATGCATAAGGATTATCCCACCTATTTACAATAATCAAAAAGGGTATTCATGCTCATACATCAATGGTAATAAGTAATCATTGGATTTAATACATGCTAATGGAAAATTCATAACTTATTTATATTCAATAATGACAAGGTTGTAACCATTGTACCATTTAATTAGGTGACATGGGATTAATAGTCACCATCATTAAATTCAATTAATTATAATTATCTCATTTCAGAGTCATGAAAAAACCATTTAGAAGAAGTTTTGGTCATGTAAGAATTTAATAATTCCAAGGAAAAACCATGGGCACACCTAGAAGTGTGGAAAAGGATGATGAGACCTAACCCAACATGAATAAGGTATCACTTGAACAATTATATCAGGGAAATTAAATTAAATATTATTTAGGTTTATTTTAGATCAATGATCAGAAAATCCAACATTCAGTACCATTAAGAATATTTTAAAACATAAATACTTTAGGGATAAATACTATACTACCTACCTTATGTTCATAGTACTATAATCGTCCAATATCGTCTATTTTTATGGACAAGATTGGGAGAAAATGGAAAAAATAGATGAACACACTGAAAATAGGGTATATTAGATCACACTGAAATAGTACCACCAAAATAGATAAGAACAAATAAACAAGACTAATTATTGAGTATATTACCTATAAGAATCCAATGAGACTGAGGATGTTCAAATCTGACTTTGGGTGGAAGATTTCCTTCAATACATAGGTAAGCATGGAGAAGATCTCAAGTGGAAGAAGGATGAGTGGCCAAAGATGGAAACATAAGAAAGGAATAAATGGTTTTAACATTTTATTTCATTAAGGGAAAAAGTGAAATTCACTAAAAAATGATGGGTCACACTGTTTAGCCACACGATTATCCAAACTGTATGCCAACCATGCTCCTAACTATAGAGGGAAACCACATGGTTTCATGCACATTGTTTAACTAACCGTACATATAACATGATGCACACTCTTCTAAAAAATGTAGGTACACTCACACAGACATGTGCCTCAAGATATATGGTTTCCTTAAATAGTGATGCCTATTGAGGCCCTCCCTCTAGCCCTCAAACGATTAGGGAAACCATGTGGACTAGTTAACATAGTTTCAACTAATTATACAACCCAATACTTTTCTCCACCGGTTGGGGTTTCTAGGTCTAAATACGACCCAAAAACCCCCAAAACCAATGTGAACTCATTGGGCATCCATATTAGGTCCAAAAAAAGAGTTAGACTGAAATGTATTAGATCTATAATAGATATAAAACCCTAGAACTTACATATGTTATGTCTGGAACATTATCATTTGGTTAATGATTTGATGAATGTTGTCTTAGAAATTGTGCATGAAACTCCATATTTTTTATTTCAAGTTTCAATCTAATTGTTTTTGATATACATAATTAATAATTCTTAGAAGATATATCATGAGTTACAGGAAAATGTATAATTTGTTAAGAAAGGTAAGTTTCCTAAATTTAATATTGAAAAGAAGGTGTTTTTATATTAAAAAAGGTTATATTTTTCATGTAAACCCTAGTTGAATAATGAACTGTTGACTGAGGCTCATATATCTCCATTTTCAATTTCTCCTAGTATAAAAAAAATGTATAGAGACCTTCATGAACATTTATTGTGGTAAAGAATAAAAAAATATATTACTTATTTTACTATGAAATATTTAACTTATCAATAGGTCAAAGATGAATGAAAATTACCAAATGGGATGCTTCAGCCTTTTCCATTTCCTGAATGGAAATGGGAGAAAATATTTATGGATTTCATGGTGGTATTACAAAAGAAATCTTGAGGTAATAATGCGATTTGGGTAATTATTAATCAATTAACTAAATCTTCTCATTTTCTTTCCATTAGAGATAATATTTATTTGTATCAAATTTATAAACAATATGTTAAAGAGATAATTATATAACATGTATCCCCTCTTTCCATTTTATTAGACCATGATATCAAATTAACATTTAATTTATAGAAAGGCCTTCATAAGACATTGGTCAGTGAATTAAATTTTAATACAACCTTTTATCCTCAATATGATTGAAAATCAGAGAAAATGATTCAGAATTTATAGGATATGATTTGATCTTCTTCAATAGATTATCAGGGAATTTGAAATCAATATCTAAATTTGTTTGGGTTTTTATATAATAATAGTTTTCATTCCATTATATATATGACACGTTTTGTATCATTATATGGAAAGCATTGTCAGAATCCAGCTTGTTGGGATGAAGTTTGTGAAAGAAAGTTATTAAGACCATAATTAGTATAAGAAATGATTGATAAGGTAAATATTATTTAGTATAACATGATAATATCTTAGAGTGAGTAGAAGAGTTATGCCGACAACCGGAGGAAATATATTTCTTTCGAGGTAGGAAACTTTATGTCCATGGTTCATTGAGACATATAAAATTCTATAGAATATTGGAATGGTTTATTTCTTAGTGGCATTTCCAATGAGTTTGTCTTATGCATTGTACATATTTTATGTTTCATTGTTAAGTAAATATGTGTAGAATATATCTTATGTCTTGAGCACTAAGGTAGTTCAGTTGGATGAATTTTTTATGAGGAATAAACATATAGATTCTTGACCATAAATAAAAAGTTTTGTGGAATAAAGTGATTTTATATGTTAAGGTTTAATGAAAAAACCTTATGATTTAAGAAGCAACATGATAATTAGAAAATTCTATGAAGGGAAAATATCCCCACTTATTTAAGTAATGAATAAAATTATGACGAGGAAATTTAAAAATGGGGGGAATAATGAAACAAACCATGTAATATTAAGATAAATCATTTTCATGTCTAATTTATATTTATTAATTAGATTTTATAGAGTTATATTCATTATAATAATATTACATAATTCTTCAGTCAAAAGCAAAATGCTTTATTTCTAACCAAATTGTGGATTTCTTTCATTACATGCTTGTATTTAAAATATTTATTTCCAAATTATAACATTTTAATTAGAAAATACTAACTTTATTTTTTAATTAATCACGTTAAATTTACACTTGGTTGAATTTTTGAGACTTTTCTAAAATGTTTTATTTTTCAATGAATAATGAAAAATAATGTTTTTATTGACAACTATCTTTTCCTTCAGAGATTTTTAAATTAATATTCTATTTTAGATTATTTTCAAATATTAATTAGTTACTTTGGATTAATAATAATATATTAAATTTTATTTCAATTGACATTATACTTAAATTTGGTATAAAAAACTTAATAATTAAAAATATTGTTTTTCTGAAAAACCATTTTTCATCACATTTTCAAGTTTAATTTAAAATTTAATTATTAAAATTATGTGAATTTAAGTTTAAAAAATGCATTATATATTTTTAATAATTATAATTAATATTATTTAATATGTTCAACTTAATTTTTAGTCATAATTAATAGTAAAAAAAATAAAAATCTATTACCATGGTTATGGTTAAAACAGGTTTACCATGGGTTACACTAAAGTGATAAGTGTTAAAATGACCTAAATACTTAACTAAATACTATTACATGGACTTATTTATACCCTATATCATCTCAATTTTTTTAATGATCCATTTTGAGAATTTTTATAAGTAAGTCATTAATATATTTTAATCCTTTTAAAAATTCCAAGCATGTCCACTCCCCAACTTATAAAAGGACACTCCTATCCTGTTTTCTACACAATTAAAAATACTTTTAGTTTGGAAAATAGATGAAAGAATAAATTAATTTTTATACCTAACCATATTATATAATAATTTATTTGATAAAAAACACCCCAGGAAGGCTGTAGGTATAAAACAAAAGAGGTTTTCCAAAGAAGTGGTATAATTCTTAACAAAAAAAATTTCATTTATTTATTCTTCTAACTAATTCAAATATTCTTAAAAAATTATGAAATAATAACACCAATATATTCTATATAATAACATGTTTTTATGTTAATGGAATAACCTATATCTATATCCCCTTTCATCAAATGAGATATGAAACCATTGTTAATTTGCACGGCAGACTACCACCTCGTGAACCGATGTAGTTCATTTTCCATCACTGCCTCTCACAGATGGTTATAATGATGGATTTAACTTATATATATGTTATTCTGGACATATTTAGAATTATTTAAAGATAATATATAATCTTTTTTTCCTTACCTTTCTATCCATTGAATAATGATAACGCCGTTCACGCGTACATGTGGATTACCACCTCCACGAAGTGAAGTGGTTCGTTTTTCATCACCACATCACATGGATGGTATATGTAAATTTATTTAAAGATATAATATGATATTTATTAAATAATAATAAATCTATAAATATAAAATGGTACTTATCTTGTTTCTTTCATGCTCTTTGGAAAACTAAAACGTTACTCATGTGTACCTCATCTCCATGATTGTCACACCATTCATTTAATTACAATATTTCATTATTTATTTTAAAATTATAATTAATGTATAAAAATTATAATTATTTCATTATTATTATTATATAGATAATTTAATAATTACCTATTTGACCATAGTTAATGAACCAAAATCATTTTTAAATATGAGATGAATATCATCAAAACATTCGATGTTAACATAGTTGATTAAGGATTTGCATATAACATGATAATAAATAAAATAAAAGTAATAATAATATTTAAAAAGGTTCATAAGAAAGTAAATAATTATAATTTTTTCATTATTTAGGAAGATAAAGATCATACATGATGTGTCAGACTCAAGGTAAGGGACACATTACATTAAAACCTCATTTTAAATGTTTTAATGATTTATTTTCTACACCTTTTTATTCCAAGTCCATATTATTAAAATTATTTTTTTAATGTATTTATATGAATATAAATTAATTATAAAGGACCTATTAAGTAACTTTTTCCTTTCTTTCAAAGGTTTTAAAAAGGAATATTTTGATGAAAAGATAAAAGGAATGTTCTATTTTAATGTATACAACATCAATGGTATTTCCCTCCACCATAACTGTTATTTTATGTCTTGATTACTTTATAATATTCCATTTTTTCTTCAATGAAAATCCATCCTTCCATTTTTTTGTGTATTTTAAAAAATGGTTTCAAATGGAATATATATTTTTATATCCAGCAATGTTTTTTCCTTTTGGGTGAAAAGAATATTTTTATGAATGTGATGATGAAAATGAAATCTTTAATGTGTTATAATTATGCTATGGCACTTTATATTTTTTATGATGATGAGTGAGACCGATATATCTCATTATGATGGATGATTTGAATATATCTCATGATGATGGGCGATCCCAATTTAGATCCCCAGTGCATTGGGTAAAGGGATATAGTTAATCGGTTAGGGTTCTCCTAAAATATTATTAGAATTTACCATGCATGATATTTCATTTGTAAGAGTTATTATAAGAGTGATATGGAAATAATGTCCCAAGTTACCAAAATAATTTATCTATTATTTATATGGGTTTTTAGAGAAATATTATGATTTCACAATGTAAGATAATGAGATTGATTTTGAAGGAAAGTTTATGCTACTTCTTAAGGGTGAAATGCATATCTTTTTTTGAAAATGTTTTCATGAGTTTTTATGAATCAAAATAAAACTTCATAGTATTATTTTCCCTTTAATATTTCTTATGAAATGTTTATGAAAATATTTTCATATAGAAGTTGATTTATTGGGTAATAAAAGTTTTATTTTTCTATCAAAGTTTACCTTAAAAAATACAAATGTTTATAAGTATTTATGGGATAACTAGTTTCATTATTTATTTTATATATACATTATTGAGTTTTTTTTGATCATATCACGTTTTAAAATGTTTTTATGGTGTTTTAGGGATAATTAATGAGAAGGATGAGGTTAAGATGAAATTTATGAATACTTTTCACAAAAAGAAAACTTGTAATATCTTAAATGTTTTTTATTGTGTAAAAAATGGATTCTGAGTGGAAGTGTCCACCTTGTGATGTAATACTTATTTATGTCAGGGAGATGAACTAATTATTTTTAAAATCTAAACCTAAAAGATATTTGATAATGAAATAAAATGAATTCTTATATAAATAATCAATTTTAAATATTGTTTAATGTTGATTACTTATAGTTCATATCACCAAGATATTACATATAATATTCAATCTTCTATACTTAGTGACAATAAAAGAAGTCACTAAGAAAACTAAACATTTTAAAGGTGTGATATCCTTTTATAGTTCTTTCCATTTACCTACCTAAAGGCATAAAAAAACAATAAATACCTTAATTTTACTGAGGTGTCACAACCCATAAGACCTTCCTTTTGGTTGGGAGGTATAACCAGGATGTTAGGATTTTGGAATGAAAATTCATAAACTAACTACTAAAGTGAAAACAATAATGAAAATAACACAATGAATAAAAATAGTATGAAAGTAAGACTAATTGATGAGCGGCGAAGATCAGAATATTGATGTATATCTTTGATTAATTTTTCAATAGAATTATAGTTGAAGTTCCTTAATGATCACATAATAATGGAATAATAACCACAAGATATTTTTTTTGAAAAAATGTTCTATATCACTTGAATTATCTCTCATGAATAACATGTACATGTAGCTCATGTTCTATATAAATCTGTTTAATTAATCCATATTGATCTATTTGATCAACTTACCATGTTCGAGACAATAATTAAGATCCTATTCATTAACCATTGAGCATGTAGGATTCTTATAAAGCAATCGTAGGTATCCATGATTAAAAATAATAAAATAATAGAATAATATCATTTACCTATGCATGAAGAAATACTATTCTATTTTCTTAATCAACTAATTCAAAAAAAGTCCCCCAAATTTGTTAGTAATTATATGTATTTTACAAAATAGTAAAATATATAGAACAAATCTATGAATCATTCAGTAAATGAAATTAGAGAAACTAATAAAAAAATTAGAGTACCACCTTCATCCTTTCATGAGACTACCACACACACCATAATGCGCATAATTGGAATTCTATTTTTTTATAGTCACTTCTATAACTCAAAATTATTTGTACAATGATGTGGTTCAAAAGTTTTGATTATTTTTCATAAAACCATTATAAAACATGAAATTCATTAAAAACTATTTATTCCAACTACTATGACTTCTTCAATGATCTATTTTCTATATATTTTCAATCTCATGAATAAAATCTTCACTAAGACCTTCATTATACTGAAGCAGTCCCTATGGTGCTTCTGAATTTATCCTATGAGCCATGGTGAAAATATCTATAGAGTAGAGGTATTTATTTGTACACATTATAAAATCTATTCCACACCATGTTTATAGGTAATAAGAAGACTTACATTAATGTAATTAGCTAACTTTGATATCTATGTAAATGTAACCTTCAAATTCATTTTGAAACTTTAAAGTTAAAATAATAATTTTCATTCTAGATAAAGGTAAATAGATTCCCATGTAATGGTAATATTGAAATATATACACTACATAAAGGTAATCATTATTTTTTTATAACTATTCAAAGGTAAACATCAAATTCTATATCCATATAATGTTAACCTATAAGCTCATGTCAATGTAAAATTCAAATTACATGAATTCTGTAAAGGTAGTATAAAAAATATATAAGATTTATGGGTTGTGTAATGGTAATACTAAAACTATATAGGTAGTGTAAAGTTAGTATTAAAGATACATAATTGTGATATATTAAAACTAGTATCCATGTAAGGATAAAACATAATTTCATAAAGGTAATAAATAGATAATCTGTGTAAAGGTAAGCGTAATTTCACAAAATGTTAAACGAAAATTTACATGAGCTATGTATGGGAAGATATATTCAATGTAAAGGTCATTTAAATTTATTTTATGTTACAAGAAGGAAAATGAAATTTAATAAAAACTCATAATTATGACCTAAACATTATAAAAATCAAACATTTAAATATTATTGATTAAATATAAAATAAATGTGAGGTGAAGTAATTAACAAAACATAAATAAAAAATTTTTCTCCCCAAGTTAAAAAACTAACAAGACCCTCTAGGAAACATCCTTGATGAAATTAGGTAGACTTTCCTAAATTCCAATATCAATGTATAGTAACACGTAAACGCATCCATAAATAAATTTGTTAATTTCACAATGGAAACAACCACATAAAATTATCACTGTTTAATATAATCCATTTGTATCGATATCTCATCAAGTTGGTTGTATACTCATGTCCCTAACCTATATGTATGATACATTTTTCTTTACCTATATAAAGTTAACTAATAAATGCACCATGGATATGGATTTTAGTTTGACATTTCTTTTCTAATAAAAGTTCAAAGATATCATCTTCTATAAAGATGGGATGGACAAATCCTTTCTAAAATTATTAATTAACAACACACCATTCATGATTCACCCAATGTATCATACTCCCTCACAAACATATAGAATGATAGTTTTTTGAAATACATCAAAGAACATGAGTCATGATATGCATTCATCATAATACTAAAGTCTAAAGATCATTACCTACACTTGCAGATAAGAATAACCAATTACATAAAAAAATATGAAATTCCTACTGGCATATATATCCTTATAATATTCCATCCTAGAGATTACCAAGTGAAAAATTCATGAGATAAATACTCATATATTTATATTACTCACACATAATAGTCTGCACTATCCATTTCCCATTAGATGATGTCATATGACCGTAGGATATTAATGTTAATAATATAAAAAAAAATTTCAAGGTTATCATCATAGAAAGGAATTACTATAAACTTTTTAATGTGATAGATATTCTAGGAAATTATCACATTAAAGTTACACATAAAAACAATTAATATCTAATAAGGGTTTTATTAATAATAAAGTATATGAATATATATTAAATCTAATGTAAAAATTAGTTATATCCAAGGACTAAATCAAATAGACTCTCACTTAGATTAGATTTAATTGATAACATCATTTAGTATTCTTGTTCTCATAAGATGTTCATGCTTATACTAATATAAGGATTTAGTCAACAATTCCACTATATTATATTCCACAGAAACCCTGCTTACTACAATATCATATATCTAATAAAAATGTCTCAAGAGATGATACTTATGAATTATTTTATTTATACACTTATATAATCTTGGAACCTTACATAATCCACCATTACAATATTATCATATTACAACATGAGAGGATCTTTACTATTACAAACTACATTAGGATCATAGATGAAGTTTTATATACAAAATACTTCTTTAGATACATCAGAAGTATCAATATACTTTGAATATATTGTGTAATTTTAGAACATTAATTTATTTGAGTTCTTACATCTCACAAAACCTCCATTGAGAGTGAATATACACCCTCATAATGATTTCATATCTTCTTCATCTGTTTGGAAGCTAGAATACGTATATCCCCTAATGACTACCTTCTTATCTCCTATATAAACTAGGAAAATATCCTTAGTACACCTAAGGTACATTAGGATATTCTTGACTACCATCTGATGGCGGTATCCTGGATTAGCTTGATATCTACCTTGTACACTTTAGGCATAGGTGACATCTAGCTTGGTACATAACATACCAAACATAACAAACCCAGTCACTGATTTATATGAAATCCTAACCATCCCATGTCCCTCCTCAAGTGTTTGAGGAAAATTTTATTAGAAGGATAAATTCTATGTTAAATTTATAATAATTAACACTTTTATTGTTCCATAATTAATCTCTTCATTATTCTATCAATATAAATACCTTTACTTGGAATGCGCAACATATTTGATATATCATGAAGGTTCTTGATCCCTAGAATGTATGTTGCTTCACCTGAGACCTTTATGGACAAGCATGTGGTTAAACAACTCTTAATGGACTGTAATATTTTTATCTAATTTCTAATAAGTACTATATTGTCAACATACACTATCAAGAAAATTATTAAACTCCCACTAAATTGCTTATAGACACAAGGCACACATTTATTATTTATGTAACCAAATTTCATTATAGCTTCATAAAAGTGAATTTTCCATAGAATATATACTTTTTTAAATTCATAAATGGATTTATGAAACTTGAATAACTTGTTAGAATCGTTTTGAGTCACAAAACATTTTTGTTTTTTCATATAGATGCCTTTCTAAGGGTTCCCATTAAGGAAAGATGTTTTGATATTTATCTACCAAATCTCATAGTCATGGTAAGTTTCTATGGAAAGTATAATTAGATGGATTTCAATATATAAACTAATGATAAGGTTTTATTATAGTATAAAACATATAATTTTTTAAAACATTTTTCAACCATTCAAGTATTATAGGTATTGAATTGTCTATCCACGTCTAGTTTCTTCAAGGAGATTTTGATAGGGTGAACATGACTCTTCTTCTCTCACTCTTCTCGGAGATGACCGAAATTGATGATAGTAGTCTTGAACCCCTTTCATTAGGGGGGGGGGGATATCAACCTACCTCTCCTTTAGAGTCTATGATTCCTTTCTTTTCTTTATTCTATTTTCATTCTTTTTACCCTTCTTTTTGTCTATTTCAATAAGTCTGAAGGTTCAATAAATTTACGATAGCTCACCTCAGATCTAGGACTTGACCTCAGAGTTTATAGAAGACACAGGTCATTTAGGATTGACCCTGGTGGATAAATTCAGATATCATCAATCTCTGGCTGATAAGTTGGGTAGGTTAAACTTCTGATCTGCGGTTTGAAGGATATAGTGATTGTTAGTCTCCTTGAAAAAATGGCATATTGTGATACATTTTTCTTAATTGGAGGATATGATTCATGCTTTTTCCATTACTACACGCACCTAAAATGAGAGTCATTTATACCTATTTTGTTGGTCTTATGACTTCTACATGAAGTGGGAAGATCCTACCACAACATTTTGGTTAAGTATTCCATAATTAACACTTCCTTTTAAAAATCATGCTATCATATGTTCACTCAGAAATATGGTCGGTTGTTATTTGTGTTTGGAATGTAGAACGAGTGTGGTTTGTCATCCAATTTACCCTCGTATGTGTGTTGAGTTGATGTATCTAATCCACTAAAAACTGGATATGGATTACTATAGGGGAAGAGTTTAGATGTAAATAGGCAATTGTTTTTGAATCCTAGACATATTTTTGTATGTATTGAAAGCATTTGGGATATCTATCTATAACATTTAATTGAGGGTGTAAAGGTGGTATTTTGAAATATGATCTTCTAAACCAATATTCAATTAGAATATCCCTAATAAAGGGTATTAGTGGCTAAATTCTGGACAACCCCAACTAGGAGGAGACAAGTCATATGAATATTAATTCGAAGGTATCTGATATTTTCAACCAGTTGAGGATCATTATAACCCCCAATCAAATTCAAGATCCTTCGAAAATAGTAGGAGGGGAGGGAGTGGGTGTAGTCATGGAATCTAATCCCATTTATTCGAATTATAGATCTCATTTTGGGTCCATGCACTAAGGAAGTGCTCAGAATCTTGAAATGTTGTTATAGGTGCCAATCAAGGGAGATTCTATATGCTGTGAGATTGAGGAGTTATCATTGTATGGTTCAAAGGGTTGGGTGAAATAATTGAAGGGGCCGATCCCTAGAAGGATGATGCCAATGACCCATATTGCCAACCAATTTGAAGCCCTAGGATATGATGAGATGACCATGAATGTACCCGAATGTGTAGAGGTTTGCAAGGAGGGTCAATATATATATATATGAGGCTAATTCAAGCGGGGAGTGATTTAGTCATGTTTTTGGTGATAGTATGGATGGAGATCTTGGAAGATAGATTTAAAACCCAAGAGACAAAACAAGAGGAAGGGATTATAGGACTCATAAATATACCTTATTTCCAAGAAGGATAAGGTAAAGTATGGAAGGATAAATCCTACTTACCAAAACCAATGAAGATAATGTTGGCCTTGAAATAGAGGTCCAAAGAATTAATATTTTCCTTATCCCCCACTGACCAGGAAACTGAAGGTAGATATCCAAATAGAAAAGTGAAGACTGGAGTGGCAATGAAATATATTAACCTGAAGCAGGAATTCATTATGGAAGAGGATCACAACAATAGTGAGGTTAGACCATCATGGGTTGATGATGTTATGTAGGATCTCAGTATGCATGGTAAGTAAGATCCAATCTCCAATGATTCTCTGAAAGGTGATGAAATGTGGTTAAAGACGGAAAAATGGTTCATGAGGTTCTCCTTCATTCCAATGAATTGATACTAAAGGACTCTTTTAAGATCAACATATATAAATAGGATACTCATTGTATGTTTGAAATACCACTATAGGTAAATTTTAATGAAGAAAAACATTCCTGGATCAATAAATATAATAGAATTTTGTTACATGGATTCAATGAAGAAAAGAAAATCTTGGAAGTATAGGTTCAGGAAAGAAAACATATGGCCTTCCAATTTGAGAAGCTTATCAAGGAAAATAAACACCTTTAGGTAACTTATATTTAAGGAAAATTATATAGATTTTTTCATTCCAACACTTTTCGTTATTTTTAATGACTAGACTTACCCCTTTTAGTTACGACGTTCCTTTGATTTCGTGTACCTGGTTTCCCTTAAAAGTGATTTCTTGAAATAAAAATTTTAAATTTGGAATGTCTAGTTTCTTCTTGAATACCAATTTGTAATCAATAGAATTTACATCCACTATAGGATCTATCTAAATATATAATTAGTACTGGTACATGTAATCCATTTCCTAATTCATGGATTCTTTCCATTCAACAACTTCTTTTCCACTTACTACTTAATTTGTTAAGAAATATATGACTCTATCTTCTTCTGAAATAACCTTTAAAATCTATCCACATCAACCAAAGTTGCGCATATAAAAATATCATTTGGTAATGCACAAATGAAATATTCCCACTAATTAATCATATCCAAAGTAGGAATACCTCACACCTTATTCACCACACAATGACAACCATGGAGAGCATACACAAAAATAAAAGGAAATACAAACAAATGGAAGAGCATAAGTAATTATATTCTTAAGACAATTATTACTACATGCATATGAGAAACAATAAGGGTTCTTTTCATTATAATCATAAGTAAAAGATACTATGAAACATTGTTACTGGGAAAAAGTACACTTTAAAAGCTCTGATGCTATCCGTTATCTATTATAGAATGATAATTTATTATAATCGAGGTCCCAAAAACATATATACTATGTTATTTATTAAAAAAGGTAAAAATTATCCCTTGAAATTATGAAAAACTTAGCATGACTGATTTAGTTTGGATACTAATTCGGTGACCCCTTGACTTTATCGAATATATAAGCTTTCAACGCTCCAATGTAACTCCATCGAAAGATGTAAAATTTTTATGGTCCTTCAACCCATATAGAGATCCTTCTTCCACTTTCTGCATGCTAACTCCAACCATCATCCATTTCAAAAAAATTCGGTAAACAAAATTTTGACGAATGAAATTCGGGTGAAAAGAATCTAAACTTCACCTCCCAAAAATTAACCACAAGAAGAATTATTTCAGGGAACCTTCCACAACTCTCCAACACTTAGAAAAAACCAATTCCTCTTTTATAGTAATAAGTTTTACCCAACCTTTCTTATTATATTCACCCAAGTCCCACTGAGTCATGATATGAACTCAAAATTTCTTGAACTATCTCCTTGGTAATCATATCTTCTATATTTTGGATCAATATTGTCTTCCATATCTCTAGATTCTAATCCTTGATAAAATTTATAATGAAATGACACTTAAGGTCAATATGTTTTATTAAATCCTATAAAATATGATTTTTATCCAAGTGTATTACACCTTATCTATCATAGAAAATGATTTTTAAATTATGAATTCTCCTAAGTTCCATTAGAAACCAAATGAACCAAATCATTTTTTCCTATACTTATGTTATAACTACAAAATATATTTCAAATTTACTTAGAGAAATAATCTTCCCAAACTGTGACATCAAGTTGACCACTATTCTTCCTAAGGTTAATAAAAACATTTTGTACTCTTTTAGGTGTCTGAATCACTCATAAAGTTAGCGTTAACATATCTATGTAAAGGGTTGTATATCCCAGAGCATAAGGATATATCTTTTATTCTTTTAAAATACCAATGAATCCATTTTACAGCCTCCCAATGTACCTTTACAATATTTTAAATGAATCAACATACAAATCCCACTAAAATGAAATGTATGATAGAGTTAAATTCATTAAGTATATTGGACATCCTAACATTGATGCAAATTTAAATGTCTCAATATAGTTGGACTCATCTTCCATTTCTCATGCTTATGCCTTGGACAACATGAAGTGTCTACAAAATGAGTTAGGACCAATTTACATATATTAATACCAAATATTTCAATGAACATCTAAATATTGTCCTTATAAGATAAAATCAATGTTCTAACCCACAAATCTCTTTCAATCTTCATACCCAATATTTTATTATCTTACTCAAGATCTTACATTTTGAATCTTCCAACCAATATACTTTTTATCTATATAATCTATTGAAGTAACATTCCCACTAGAAGAATGTAATATATATAGAATAATAGTATAATGAATGTTCTATTATTATAATCCTTTTGATAAAAACAATGACTAGTATTTCACTTATTTAAACCTTCTTCTAACATAAATAAATAGAATTTATGATTTCCTTTCTTGCAATATTACTTCAAACCATTTAGATTTTTCTTCAATTTAAAAACCAAATTCCAATTTTCATCTTCTATAAAACCTATTGGATACCTCATGTAAATTTATTCCTATAACTCAAAATAAAGTAACTCCATATTTACATCCATATATTCAAGATATAGATCTTTCAATGCTACAATACTACGAACCACCTAGATAGTTTTATATTTAACTATTGGTGGAATTTTTTTTGATAAATACATTTCTTATTTCTATTGAAATCTATTTTCTACTATCCCTTCCTTGAATATTTTCTATCCATTAGACCCCTGCTTCAATTAAAAACCACATTTATTTTAAATTTCCTCCTTCCCTTTAAATAATTAACTCATTTCCCAAGTTCTTTTGGATTTAATTGAATATTTATCTTCACCAGTCATTGACTTCCAATTTTTGGAATTATTAAGTATTGTCACCTCTTCTGGGAACTATGGTTCTCCTGAATCCATTAAGAGTAGAAAGATAATTTCATCCCCAAAACTCTAATATTGGTTTATAAACATGGATGATATCCTCATCTGAGTTGGGTACTATATACTTCTCGACATTTCTCGAATTTATAGAGACCTAACTTATATTTCTCTTACTCAATATTCATCCACTCTTGAGCTTTATGGAATATCTTTTGTCAGTCTCACCTATAGAATTAAAAAGATATCTTATGAGTTATTTGGAATGTTTTTAATTTTGATGTTCTTACTCAGATCAACTCAGACTTTGACAGATAATTTTTACTCGTAAAATTCCTTCTTGTCCATGTTCTTGTCCTTCTAAATCACTCCTTTATTGAAGTGAACATCTAATCCTCTAATGAATTATCTCTTCTCTTTATGAAATTATTGAGAAATGAAGTGCTCATTACTATACCCAATCAAAAAACAAGATTTAGTTATAGCCTTAAGATTTTAAATATACTTTATATTGGTAATAATATGAGATAAACTTTTAAATTATTTAATATAATGACCTTAAAATCATTTACCGAACCATAAATCCTCCATAAGTTCCTAACTAATAACAAATTTTGGACTTTGCTTGATGAGATATACCACTATGTTGAGTGCCTTTTCCCAAATTCCCTTAAGAATTCACAAATCAAACCTTATACAATGAGCCTTATTCATCAATGTCCAACTCATTTATTTGACCACTCTATTATATTATAGAGTTCCTATAATGAAATTATAATTCCTTATTCCATTATTATTTTAGAATTTCTCAAAGTTATATTTGGTGTATTTACCACCATTGTCAGAATGTAGGCATTTCAACTTTGGACCACACTCCATTTCCATTATAAATTTACATTGAATGAAATCCCAAAAAACATCATAATTATGATTCAAAAATTAAATCCCAAATTTGGTAGTAGAATCATTAATAAATGTTAAAAGATAAAGTAAACCTCCAAGGGAATAGAAATGGGAAGGTCCCTAAGTTTTTATATAACCAAGTTATAGTTACCATGATTTGGGCTTCTATCCATCCAAATTAATGGAAACCTCTTCTATTTTCTCAATATACAACTTTGAAACCTTCCAATTTCTATGTGGTTAAGATTTAGTATGACTTTATCAATTAAAACCTTTATATTATTCTCACTGAGATGACCAATCCTATGATTCCAAAACTCTCGATATTTTAATGATAAATTCTCTGCTAATGAAATTGCATATGTGCTTCCAGTCAAATATATTGTCTTATCCTTTACTCATTTTTCAACCACTATATATCTCTGAGTCACTTACCTAACCGTATTCGAAAATATAGTACCATAGCCCACTTCATAGAGTTTCCTAATGAAAATTAGGTTCTTCCATAGACTCAGTATATTTCTAACTTCTTTGAGCATCAAGACACCCCCGATCTTTATTTGAATATTGATATCTCATTTCTCTATAATCTCCAAAGCTTCCTAATTTACAAAATGTACATTTATAAAACATATAGATATATAATTTTCAATGATCCTATACACTCCTATAAAATGAAATGGTTATCCTGAGTCAACAACCCAAGGATCCACAAAATTATTTACACTAGGAATCAACTCACTGCCTCCTTCCATAGTGACAATGGAAATTGAGCTTCTGTAAGGTGATGGTCTTATAGATCTTTCTATGTGACTCCTATAATATGTCTTTAAGTGTTATTATTTTCCATGCTTCAAATATATAGGGAAAGGGTCATTCAAATTTCATTAAATATTATACCTCAACTTGTATTCTGATGATTTGTTCTAATTTATCTTTTTTTAAGGTGACCTTACTCATCTTTCATCATTAGGAGAATTATAAGATAATACTTGGACTTATCATTGCATGGGATCCTAGTTTAGGATTAGGTTTCACATATCCCCAAACACCAAATTTGTTTTTTATTTTGTAATTAATGATATTAGTTACCATAACATTCAAACTCCCCCGAAGTGAAGATATTAGTAAAAATGAACAAAAAAAATCCATGAAATTCACTATAACTGATTTGAGCAACCCAAAAATCATATTTAAGTCATTAACACGATTTTCCATTGGTCTTACTTCCAATACCCTTATGCTAAACAATCACTATATCATAAAAAAATAATTAAGTGTTATAATTTTATCATATATATCCACCAAAACATTAATTACTTATACTATAGTTTTATTTTATAGGATATTGAAGGGACGTTTTCTTGATAAATACATCCTCACTAGCTTCAGTTCCTTCCTATACATCCATTAATATTCAACATTCACCATTTTATTTTGTTGTATGCCAATATGTGGAATATATATGTCCTTTTGAATGAGTTCATCCTCCATATATATCTTCCAAAATCCAAAATCCATTCCAAACAACTCATCAAACTGAACCTTACCATCATATGATGAAATTCCTTCTACTGACAATGAACTCCCACTGAAAAAAATTAAAGCAATGTAAGGAAGTTCTCATTTATTCATAGAACAAATACACTTCTCTAATACCACTTTTGGGGAAATATGTGACCATATTTCCTTCCAATATTACCACTATAAGATTCCTAATTTGACCAATTGAAGTGTCACATAAAAGAAGATCATTGGAAATTGTGTAGTGGAAATATTCCCTCTGACTAAGTATATAATAAGTAGGAAGTCCTCACACCCTAATAACCACACAATCTTCCCCAAAGAGAATAAACAACATAAAATGTAAATACAATCAAATTGAAGTATACAATAAATTACATGATTAAAACAATGAGACCTACATGCATGGGAGAAACACTAGTGTTTATTTTCATTATAATAAGAAGTAAAAGATATTGTAAAACAATATACTAAGAACAAGTAGCCTTCATAAGTTCTGGCTATACCCCAGATCTCTTCTCTAAAGATCTTTTCTTAGCACTGAGGTCCCAAATACTTATATACTAAGAGTTATCCAATAAACAAGTTAAAACCTCTCCCATGAAATTATAGACAACTTATCATGACCACTTCAAATTGTAAACCAACCTAGAGACCCATAAAATTTATTGAACTTATAGACTTTCAAGGATCCAATGTAACTCCACCAAGATATATTAACTTCAGATGGTCTCACTAGCCATATGGAGATCCTCCTACTCCTATCTACTCATAGAGTCCATCCTTCAACTGTTTTATGAAATTTTGTTAAATTTAATTATGATGAATGAGAATCTAGTGAACTAAAACCAGTCTCCACTTCCCAATATCCTTACAGGTTACATGATCATTATCATCCACTAATAATGAGTCACTATCCTTGGTGACTAGAAAATCACATCATTTAGGTTCTCTATTCCATTTTGTCTTTCTATATAGTACCTTTGTATCTATAACATCCTCTTCAATGCAGATTTGTGGAACCAGATCATGTGCCGACTTTGGTGTATCACAAGATGAGACTTCATCAATTTCTATATCACTCCCATTATATCCTTTAGAGATGTGTTACCTCTCAAGGAATATGGATTTCCTTTCCACTATTACCTTATTTTATGAGGGATATTATAAATTGTACTATTTAGTTTCCTTTAGATATCCTATAAAGATATACATTTTACCTCATGGTGAATGTTTGTTACTGGAAGATTACTTAACAAATGCCCCACATCCCCAATAATGCATATGTTACAAAATGAGTTTCTCCACATACCATAATTGAAATGGAATAACTTTATTCACTTTATTTGAAACTATATTTAGTGTTTATATCACTATCTATAATGAATATCACCTAAAGGATAATATAAGTCTTTCATAACTCATCATTGATGTAACACCAGAGTTTTTTGGAAACATTTTATTTTATAAACCATATCTTTATAATCATAAAATATTTTTTTAAAAGAATTTAAATTTATTTTTAAATAAGTTATAAAAGATATGAATTAAAATAAAAACACTTTATTCATTCATAAATGGATTATTATAATAAAAGTGCATAAAACTAAGTATTTCACACCATGGATTATCACTCACCACAAATAAAATACATCCATTAAAAGAGAATAAATCAACAGGGTACAATAGATAAAAATGAATAAAATGTTTATGAATAAGAAATATATTAGATCATCATCAAACTTGAGGGTTACTAATAGAAAAAACCTATAATTAGGAAGAACACCATGATAAGAGAAATAATTTTAGATAATCTATAATATGAAATAAGAACTATGACTTGTAAGGTGAGAGTGTAATGAATTAAATATTTAGTAAGTATATATATATAAGAATTAAATTCATTCATTAAAAATATGATCATTACAAATAAGTTCTTTGCACATATGGACATTGTAGATATGTTCATTGGTTATATATCTTATAGGTATGCATAAGTCATATACTGTTAAGTATTAAATTTTAAATAATATAACTTACAATGAAATAAAAATTTGATATTTAAAAATGATAAACATAAATAAATAAATAAATAAATATATTTATGTGTTTTATATAAATATTATTATTAAAATTTAATATGAAGTATATATAAAATAGAAATAAAATATTTTAATGGAGTAACAACATGAAATTTTAAAATATAAAAAAATAATTTCAATTTTATTTCTTAAAGAATATTTGGTATAAATGTATTATTTATTTTAGATTAAATTGAATAATGTTAAAATATTATTATATATGACCAAATATATTATCATTTTTAAAATTAAAATTTAATATGAAATAATATTAAGAACACTTAATGTTTTAAAAAATATTTTTTCGATAATTTTTTTATTTATATTTTGTAATTTATTTGAAAAAAATGAATTTATAAAATCTAAAATTTAGAATTTATAACATAAAATAAATTTTCTAATTCATTACATCAAAATTTAATTAGTATTTTTTTTTTATTTTTTTCTAAAAAAATTTATTTTTAGTTGAAAAATACTGTTTTTGTGAAAATTATAATTTTTAGGATTTTATCATTATGAAAGAATATCATAGAAGCTTAAATATACTTTTAAATAATAAAATATGCATTTAAAGAATGAAGTTATGAATTTAAAAATATTATTTGAACTTATAAAAACCATGTCAAGTATTTTTTGAACTAAAGTAAAATGTTACAATAATAAATTTATTTTCAATATTTCTTTGAATGAAATATTTTCAATGTGAGATTTGGTTATGGATTTCTATTAAAGACACAATTTTTTTTATAATGAACTAATTTATTTCATTTGTATTGATAATTTTAATAACCATGGCTTACACATAAATGTTAATCTTTGACACACACTTTTTATGCATTATGTGCAATAACCTTAAAATTAAATTTTCAATTCCATAGAATATTTATTTAATGAAATAATTTCCAGATTTTAAATCATAGGGTTCAAATTAGTTAAGAGGTTCAATATTATTATTTTTTCATTAAAATTAATAACTAAGGTTAAAAAATAATTAATAAGGTAAAATTAAATTAGGGTAAAAATTAAAAAGTTAAAAGAAAAAGCCCTAAAACACTCAAGGTTGTCTCTAAAATAAGTGGATAAGATGTTTTTAGACCCAAAATCACTTTCTAATACACATTTTTCCATATTGTTTCCATTTAACCTTAAATAATAACTTTATATTATTGAAAATGTAATGGTTACTTCCAAAACAAGCATTCTCTTCATTTATAAAAGATAAAACACCCCCAATTAAAGACTCACCATAACTAAGAAATTATCCTTTAAAGTATTAAAAATTTATCCTACCAGAATTCTAAACCACATAAAAAATCCTATATTCACTACTAATTATCATAATTCTTTAATTTCAAAGAATAATTCATTGAAAATATCCAAGTCCCCTACACCAGTATAAACCTATTCTATGTGTTTCATTATTAATTTTTAATATCATAACCTTAAATAACCTTATGAATATAATTAATATAGTGTCATTATCATACTAAAATTTAAATATATTAATTAGAAAAAATATTCATTCCACTCCATCAACTAATAAAAACCAAAACATTGATCGCATGTACGTGCAGACTAACGCTTCCACGAAGCAATGTTCGTTTTTAACACCAAAAAATAAAGGATAATATAAATGATTGATTTTATAAATAAATATTATTTATATTTCCCAATTAAAATTATTAAATTATCATTTTTCTTATACCATCATTTTATATATTCATTGAGAAACAGGATTTTTAATCATGTGTACGGTGGACTATCTCCTCCGTAATCATTGAATTATTTTATCATTACCAATAATATTGGATATTTATAAGAATGGATTGAAAGAGGATATATAATATTTATTAAATGTTTAATATTATTAATGTGTAATAATTTTATTATATAATGACATTCCCTTACTCATGAAAACATTATAAAATGTTACTATTTGTGTTAGTTTTACCACCTATGTGAATGATGTTATAATGTTTATATCGTGAATGATTAAAATTTCTATATAATTATAATATAATGTAATAATAATGTATTTAATATATATTAATGATTCTATAGAGTATGTATTTTAATATTATAAAATTTATTATTATATCACATTTGGTTCATTAAATACGTTGAAACTAGTTTATCACATTTTCCATTTTCAAAAATTGTATTAATTTCATTAACTTAATGAAAATAAAACTTGGATAATAATTTGAAAAAATTAATATTATATCTTGAATAATCCAGGAATTATAAAATTGAAACTACTTATTAAGAATCAACTTCATTTTTTGATATTTGAATGAGATAAAAAAATAATCATTCTAACTTCCATTCGGGAAAATAACTAAAAATAAGAAATATATTTGTAATGAAGGATTATAAGTAACATTTATAAAGGTTAATAAGTGAATGAATTATTTAATTAAGTAAGTTAATTTTATTATACTTGATGATAGATCAAGGATGTGTTAACTAAAACTCAAGGTAAGGTTCTTTGTCTCAAATTCCACTATTTGAGACATATTTTTCATTATAAAAGTAATATATACTTGATTAATGTTAGTTTATGTTCAATTTAAAACTAAATCTATTTTAAGATGTTTTTATTTAAATTATCCTCAAGTTGTATGGGTTTTTTTAGACTTAATTATTATTCTTTGAGACATGTTACATGTCATGAACTATGTTTCCTTTTTATGGTGTTGTATTGATTTACTATACCATGATTTTACTATAATTTATTTAATTTTAATTATTTATATACAAAAAAATGAATTTATTTTCTTTAATTGTCTTTAGACTTAAGTTTTAACCTAGTTGTAAGAGTTTTCGGCAACTTAATTTGTGCTCATTGAGTTATGGCCTTTCTCGTGAACTTATTAAATATAATTTGGCTACATTATTCCCTTTTAATTCATTATGTGGTATTCTATAATTGTTTAATTTTTTTCCATAAAGACCCATTTTCAAATATTTCATTACTCATGGAGTATATTTCCCATATGGATATTGATAAATCAAATATCCTTTCCTTGAGTTATAATTATTAATCTTCAACTTTTTTCTTATATTCTTGGTTTCTTATACAAAAATATTTTGTTTTATGGAATTTTATATCCCTATTTGGGAAAATAGAGTTTTGATCCAAATAAGGTTTTATTACTCTTTTTTAAAATGTATGTTTTCAAAAATGTTTTTCACAAAGTATTTAAAAGGTTCATTTACTTTCGTTATAAATTGTTTTATCTGTAGATCCAAATTTCATAAAGAAAAAATTATGTCATTTTCGAGAATCAATTATTGTATATTATCTTTTTAAAAGTGAAATCTTTCAAAATATTTTACTCCCCCCTTTCAAAATTAACTTTTTAATGTGACATGTATGTTTATATTTTATGTCAATGTTAACAATGTTTTTTAAATGTTCTTTTAAGTTTTCACATCAATTTTCCTTTTCATATTCAAAAGGATTTTAACTTATGGGATTTATGTTACATGATTTATTATTTTATAAATATTAATATTTAAAATTTTGGGTATTTAACTCCCGTTATCAAAAAAATCGACTCTCAATCCATTATTATGTGATATTATTTGAAAAATTATATTTCAAGGATGTTTTTCATCTATTTCAACGTACTTATGAGATTCCTTTGATGAAATAGGTATATTTTCTTTTAAATCCATCCGTATTACTTCTTTGCTTGGATTATGTAATGTTATTTCCTATCAAATATATGTTAAATCACTGCCTTTTTGTTTCATAACCATCCACAATGAAAAGGATTAAATTTTTTTCCATTTCATTTGATTTGTGAACACTCTATATCTCATTCCTTTTATTAGAGGGTGTTCAAATAGATTAAATTTTTTATTAATTAGTAATTATTATCTTACCCATATACCATTTTTTAAATTCTATTAAATAAATATAATTTATTATATTTATTAAATGGTATTTATCAATAAATTTACTACATATATTTTGATACCTATTTAATTTCCATGGGTTTATCAGGTTGATTATTTTATTATGCGAATCCACTATACAAGGATATGAAACCTATTAACTATACAAGGGTTATTTGTTATGTAATTAGTGAATGATTTTCTAATGGAGCACCTAAGTATGGATGATTACGGGTTGTATCCTATAAATCCACTAGTAAAAAATAACTTTTAACATCATGGTTTTAACATCAACTATTTAATAACTAATGTTAAAAAGTCTTATTTGTTCTTTCTATAAATAACCAATGATAAAAACCTTCCCTTTGGGTTTTAATGTTAGTTTTTGTTAAATAACATTAAAAAAATTCATATTGGGTTTTAACATCAG
This sequence comes from Viscum album, assembly GCA_963277665.1. NCBI lineage: Eukaryota > Viridiplantae > Streptophyta > Magnoliopsida > Santalales > Viscaceae > Viscum > Viscum album. Next base: position 133,348,195 of record OY728163.1, read on the forward strand.
TTATTTATATAGCCGACATTAAAACCCTTTAACTTTGGTTATTGACATTAATTATATATATAACCAATGTTAAAAATATTATATGAGAAGGATTTGACCATTAGTTATTTGTACAACTGATCTTAAAAGAAAAATTTCAAACACATGGGTTTAATATTTTAATTTTTTCATAGCATGCATTTTATTTTTTAATATCCTACCTAAATTTGAATACATCATCGCTCTATATATTTTCATTTATATTATATAACTTATAATTTTATTTATTTCAAAATTTCAAACCTCTTCGATCCACATAATTTTGTATCACTTCTTTAATCGATAATTTAAACATATTTTTTGGTTTGATTATTTAATTTATTTATTATTTTTCCAATAATAGATAAAATTATTTATAAAACTTATTTTGATAAAGAATAATTCTTCTAATCGAGTTATAAAGATAAATATTCTGCATGATATTCACCAACTAAAGTTCAAAATTACCAATCAATAAATGTTGTGGTTTCCACATTAGTCTCTCCCTAAAAAGAAGCGGGATATTGAAAAATTACATATCATTAAAAGGAAACCACTAAATGAAATGAAATTAGGTTTATGATTTAAGTCTATTTTTTGTTTTTTATCATTTTCTTTCTATAATTTTTAGTTCATATTTCTCTTGTTTTATTTGAAGTGAGTAGTATATATCAATGTTTCAAAAAAAAAATACATGTATATTCCATGTTGGTTATATTAATAACCAACATATAATGTGACTTTATACATTTATTGTTTTAAAAAATGGTGTCAAAAGTTTAGGATTTTACTTTTGACATTGATTAATAGAATAAACAAATTAAAAAGTATCCAAAACAAATATTCCAACATTAGTTTATAAAAAGAAAAATTTAAAGGTATAATTTTATCATTAATAGTAATAATATCACTTTATAACTGACTTTAAAAGAAAAAAAAACAAATGTTAAAAGTGTTTTTCCATTGTTGATCCCTCTAATGAATTAGTTAATAGTTTATATATCCTGATATTGGTATTTGTGAGTACATTTTAGTTGTTTGTACATATGGGAACTGATGGTGTGGATCAGAAAGTTTTTTTACTATACTAATTTATATTCCATATTTGGAAGTTGTTTCATAATTTTTTGTTTATTCTTAGGAATATGCTATTAACTCATGGTTTATGTTTATTGACTCACTATTTTTTTTAATGCCTTATTTTTTGTGAAGATTTATATTATGATTTATGAACTATGATTTGTTGGGTATGATTTTATTATGTATCTTTATTATTCCCATATTCTCATCTTTTTCTGAATTATTATCATTGAATGTTATCTCTTATACTTACCCTTGTTGAGCATCTAATCTCACCCTTTTCTTATTTTTATGTTTCCTCGGGTTGTAAAGAAAAGTAATATGTAATATTTTTCTATAAGGGTATATTAGGAGAATAATTTATGGGACATGTTGAAGTATTGTTATGGTTTAAAGGTTGATAAGTTAAGGTTTATTATAATTTCAACGGTACGTATAACCCTTTTAGTTAGTTGAGTTAAAATTCTAGGGATTTGGGTAAGAAATTTTTACTGAAAATTCTCGGGATAAGTATAATTTATAAGTTTAAGTATAGGATAACAACATTAAATTTTATTAAATTAGATATTTTATGGTTTCCTAGAAAATACATCCCTTTATAGATATTAGAAAGTTGATACATGATATATAATAGTTATACTTAGGGGTAATAAGCGAAAAGAGAGTGTATTGGTTATTAACTCAATCATAACCGGATTCATGGAACATGAACTGAAAACCTGGCTAGAAACTCCTGGGGGATATGCTTTGGTCAACAAATTTATAATTCAAAATCATTAAGAAGGATTTATTTTTTAATTAATTTAAGGTATTAGGTTATAAAGTATGAGATAAAACATCTCAGAGTATCATAGGTATAATGAAGAGAGTTATATGAGTACCCAAGTATTAAATAATTGAAACGAATGTATTATATGATAAAATGAAGGTTTCATTAATGAATAAATATTAATATTGATATTTCATGTTAATATATTCTAATGCTTTTGGATATTATCCTAACAATTATGGTTTTAGTATTTTTTTTGATATAGGATCATAAAGATGAAGTAGATAAAGGTTTGTATCCAAAAAACCACTATGTATTGTAACTGAATAAGAGTGTATACTTCAATGGTTGAGATTATTAGTATATTTTTGTTATGATAGAAAATGTTAGTTTTATAATCTTACCTAAGTTAGTGAGGATGGTACCATAATGAAATTAATTTTTTATAATTATAGATATTTTCATTAGTTAGTGATATTTAGAAATTGTATTTTGTATATTCTAAAACTAATGACCGTTATGTGAAATATATAAGGATTTTTCTTTAGTAGTTCCATGTTAATGGTTTTGAAGAAAATATTAAATGGAATCAATAACCTTAAAAAGTTATTTTTTGAAAAGGTTATATTCTTGGGGATAACAATTTAAGTACACATGACTGAGGTATGGATAAATCCTAGGATTAATATAAGATTAATGTTGAGGTAATAAAGGGTTGAATGAGTTTTTTAAAAGTGAGTTAAATAGTATTTTAATTGATTATTTATTTAAATAGAAAGTAATAAATTATATTTTTTGGTGATGATTATATTATTTTTGGGATTGTGATATATATTAACTTGTTTGTGGCCTTATGAACTAATGATTAATACATGTTACACTTCAAACTAGAGTTAATATTTGGAGGAATATATAATATTATAGAATTTTAATGTATTTGAGATTCAAATGGTTTTGGGAGAGCTATGTTATGGTGAATATATGATTATTTTATACACATACTGGGGAACATGATTTTATGAATGATTAATATTGTTTGAGTAAATATAAGTAACTTGGTAGATTCCAATAATGTAAGTTAGATTTAATATTATAATTTATATACTAAATGATGAATATGTTAAGAATACCATCACCTACTTTCATTAGTTAAGAGTAATTAAAATTTCAAGGATGAAATTTATTTAAAGGGGAGTATGTAATGCCCTTGGTTTTTAGGAATAATATTCTTTTACAAACCATATGTTTATAATTATAAACCATTTTTTGAAGAAATTGAAACTAATTTGGAAATAATTCATATGATACATGAAAAAAACTAACATTACTTTATTCATTATTAAGTGGAACATCACAAAAAAGGTGCATAAAATGAAGCATTTCACTCCATGGACTATCACTCATCTTGGATAAAATACATCCATTAAAAGTGAATAAATTAATATGGGATAATAGAAAATAATAATAAAATCATTATGACTAGAAAATCCCTTAATTCATCTTTAACCTTGAGGATAACAATAGCTAAACAAACCTAAAGAGGAAGATCACCATGATAGGAGAGAGCATTGTGAAAAATATATAATTTGAAATAAGATCCATGCCTTGAAAAGTGAGTGAAAAATGAATGAATTATTTAGTAATTATATATATTCAGGAATAAAATCTGGTTATTAAAAATAATTTCATTGCAAATATGGTCATTCAGAATATGGTTACTGAAAATATGACCATAGTAGATATGATCATAAATAATTAATTTTAATGTTTTTTATTAAAGTAAATTCATTTAAAATAATATTTATTTTATATTAAATTGAACAATTTTAAAATATTTTTATATATAAATTAATATATTAATTTATTTTAAATTATAAATTGAGATGAAATAATTTTAAGAACATCCAATGTTTAAAAGTCTCATTTTTGTAATAATTTTATTTATTTATATTATCTATGTTATTTAAAAAAATAAATTTATAGATTCCAGAATCTAAATTTTATAAAATATTTTTTTGGCATTTCCGCACTCAAAATTTAGTTAATATGATTTTTTTGAATTTTTTTCTAAAATGGTTGATTTTTTTTGAAAAATATGGTTTTTTTGTGAAAATTATATTTTTTATGATTTTATCATTAGGTAAGAGTATCCTATAATTTTAAAATTTGTTTTAAGTAATAAAATATATGTATTTAAGGACTAAACTTATGAAATTTAAAATATTATTTGAACTTATAAAACCTATGTCAAACATTTTCAGATCTAAAGTAAAATGCAACATTAATAAGAACTCTTTTAAGTATTTATATCAATTATTTTTAAGGTGAGATTCAGTATTTGATTTTTGTGAAAGAATTATAACTTTTATTTTTTTTATAATAAACAATATTTTATAGAAATTGATAATTTTAATAACTATTTCTTTCATGTAAATTATAATATTCGAAACACACTATTTTTAAAAACTATTTTTACTTGTTATGTGTACTAATCTTAAAATTAACATTTCAATAACATGGAACTTTTATTTGATGAAATGAATTAAAAATTTTAAACAAGAGGATTAAAATTATGTAAAATGTTTCATATTAATTTTTTCATTTAAATTAATTACTAAGGTTAAACATTAATTACAAAGGTAAAAGCAAATTATGGTAAAAGTTAAAAGTTTAAAAGAAAACCCTAAAAAACTCAAGTTTGACTATAAAATGAGTTCTTGAGGTGTTTTAGATAAAAATAACTTTAAAATCCACTTTTTTAATATTGTGTTCATTGAACCTTGAATAGTAACTTTATATTATTGAAAATGTGAGGGTTACTTCAAAAACTACCCTTATCTTCACGTAAAAAAGCTAACACTTCCACCACTTCAAGAGTAACATTCCCTTTGAATTTACCCATAAATATATGATAAATGTTTACTCTTAGAACCCTATCTCACATCCAAATTCCCATGATCACTACTAGTTATCATTATTCCATCATTTCAAGTAATAATTCCAAGAAACAAAATTCAAGTACCCAATGCGAGTATCCACTTATTCATGGTGTTTCCTTCTAAATATTAACTATCCTAACCTTTTGTAACCTTATGAATATAAATAATTAATAATAATTTGAATAATCTAATTTCATTATATTAATTAAACAAGAATTATTCATCCCATTCCATTCACCAAGAGAAAATAAAACATCGATCAACCACACATGTAGACTACCACCTCCACGAAGTGATGTTGTTCTTTTTTGAACATTTTCTACAAAGGATGGTATCAAGGATAGATATGATGAATAAATATTATTTCTATTTTAAAATTAAAATTATAAATGATCATTTTTTATATACCATAATTTCTTCCATTCAATGAGAAAAGAGATTATTAATCACATGTATGATGAGCTACTGCCTCCACAAAGGAAAAATTTATTTTATTATAACCACCCATTTTTGATGGTTCTAAGAATGTATTTATGGATGATATATGATAATTATGACATTTTTAGGCTTATTAATGAGTCATTCTATCATATCTAATGGAATTACCCTACTCACAAAAACATTATAATACATTACCATTTGGGTTGGTTTTACCACCTATGTGAACGATGTTATAATGTTTATGTCATAAAATATTAAGGATACTTATATAATGATAATATCATCTAGTAATAATTAATTTAATAGGTATTAATTATTTTTTATTTTTTAATATTATAAATATTTATTAGTACACCACCTTTATATTTTTAAACACATTGAAAATAGTTTATCATGTTTTATATTTTCACAAACCACATTCATTTCTTTAACATAATAAAAATAAAACTTGAGTAATATTTAGAAGAAATATTATTATATCTTAAATAATATGGGAATAATGAACTAAAAAACACTTAGTGATAATTGAATTAATCACTAAAACGCCTCTATATTTTAGTAAAATAAAATTTTTCAAATAAATTTAATATTTTTGATATTTTGTTTTATATAGAACACTAATTTTATCTTTTATTACACACAACACCGAGTTTAAACAAAACATGACATAATATTAAAATATTATTGATTAATATGATAGTTATTACATAGATATTTTAATGGAGGTTATGAATTGTATTAAAAAAATTATAAAAATATATGGTTTAAAATTTATATAAATGAATTCTTTGGGGAAAAAAATTAGAAATAAAAATAAAAACTATTCCAAAAAAAAGAAAACCTCTTTCTGAAAAAATATTTTTATAAAAACAAACATGTTATACCTTAATAACTAAACAAAAAACTATTGGTGAATTATATTAATGAAATTTAAACATTTTATATTTAATCAAATTTTTAACATTCATCTTATGTGTTTTCAATATAAAAGATAAGAATAAATAAAATTTTATGCTTAAATAATGATTTTTTCTAAAAAATATTATTGTTGAAGTTTTCAAACATATTTTAAAACCAATTTTGATAATTTTATAAATTTATTTTAAAAAATAAATTTCATTTTTGAAACCAACATGTTAAATGTAACACCCAAAGAATATACAATATATTTATTTTTGAATAAATTTAATTTTTTTAATAGATTGCAATACACCAGGTTTAAACAAAACACGATACAAAATTTAAAATTAATTTTTACCAATTTTATAAAATTTATTTAGAAACATAAAATTAATTTTTTAAATCATTGCATCAGAATTATCTTAGGTTTAATTTTTGGTATTTTTATGAAAGGTTTCATTTTTTTATTAATAGAAAAAATACTGAATTTTAAATTAGAAACTAACTTTATGTTTATATAATTTATAATGTTAAATTATAATTTTAATTAGTTTTAAAGAAATATTGATTAAATATTATGTAAATTAATCCAATTTAGATCATTTTAATAATTTTCATTTTGATTTTTGATATAAAACATTATAAACCTTTGGAGGGTTTCTCTTAAAAAACTCACTTTCTCATCGCATTTATGAGATTAATTTTAAATTAAAAAATTTCCCCTTCTATAAATTTAATTTCTAAAAATTTATTCCATATTTTTAATCATCTTAATTTATAATATCTAATGATTTCAACTAATTTTTTTTACCAAAATTAATAATGAATGCAGTAAAAATTAAATACCGTGGTTAAGGTAAAATAAGTTTACTATGGGTTAAACTAAATATATAGGGGTAAAAAAAGATCTATAAACTTTTCTAAAATCTATTTTATGGACATATTTAAACCATTAAACCTCTAAGGTTCAATAATGTCCCATTTTTACCCTTGTGTCATCTGAAAAACGTGGGACCATTCAATTATTTTGAAAAATACAAAGTGTTTTCGCTCCACCGCTTATAAAAGGCCACCCCATATCCCCCCTTATTCACATATTTAAACCTCTTTATTTTAAAAAATACCTACCAAAATAAATTTCAAAATTTTACCCTCATCCAATAAGCCTTATTTTTAGTATAAAGTGAACCTAGGAAGTCTTTAATGGAAACCTAATGAGGATGCCTGAAGAGGCAATAATGTTATTCAATGAGAATTTTTATTTTATATCTTCAACCACCTTAAAAAATTATTATTAAAACATGATGATATAATAAAATCAGAATATTTAATATACCCTGAGGTTTTTATAAAAAATTCATGACCTAAAACCATCTCAACTTTCATAAAATGTGTTACCAAATCATCATTCATGTGTGTGGTGGACTACTGGCTCAAAAACCAATGTCATTCGTCCTTTCATTACCACCTTTCACAGTTGGGTGTGATGATGGATATAAAGTATATATGGGTTATTAATAACACATTGATACATATTATGCCATTATATCATATATTAATTTTTACCTTCCATTCCATAGGAGATAAAATAACGTTGCTTGTCTGTACGATATAGTACCGCCTCACGAAGCGATGTGATTCATATTTCACTAACGATTCACATTGAAGACTATAAGTATATATTTATTAATTATATGTGATATAAATTAAATAATTATTATATTAATTACATATTTATCATTATTTAAATAGAATATATAATTTTATTTATTACCTTTTCTCTCACTTAAAGATGACAACAGCGTTGGTGTACATATGAACTATCGCCATTATGAAGCGATGTGACTCTCTTTTCAACACCACACCACATGGATGATATATATAAGTATATGATATAGTATATATGATATTATTATAATTATATAAAAATTATATATTACTTAAAACTTCTTTCCATAATGATCATTGGAAAATGGAAACGTTACTCATGCGTACATATGACTTACTATCTCCATGATCGTAACATAATTAATTTTTCATAACCATATTTCATGATTGATTTTAAAAGTATATTTTATGTATAAATATAATAACTATTTCATGATTATTATTATTTATATTATTAAACTATGTAATATGTGAAAAAATTGGATCATTAATGAAAAAACATGCATAAGAAAACCAGGAAAATAACACCCAAAAAATAAAAATAATGAAAGATTCTTAATGTACATGTGATAAGATGTTATAAAACAATCATGTATTATATTATAAATATTAATATTGTTATATTATAAGTTAATTACATGTTTAAAAGCACTATATAAGAGATTAAATCACATTCAATGAAAATAAGCGTGAGGTAAGGGGTTTCATCTCGATTTGAATTCCATTGAGAATTATTAGTTATTATGCACCAATTCACTTTTATGTGGTGTATATAATTCCCCTTATAAATATCATGATTAATTTAATACATAATGTTATTTTAATTTTTAATTTTAATTATTTCATCTATGGGGATTTGACTTGAAAATTACAAAGTAGTAAAAGTTATTGTACAATCACTCTTTCATTAGTGATTATTAACTTTCTATTGAAACAACCACTTACAATAAATTTACTTTCTATGTTAAATTTATCTCAAATATCTATATTCTTTCATGATGTATTTTATTATTTCCTAATATCTATACCATTTTTATATATGGTGTTTAATTTGAAATTTATTTTATTAACTGGGGAAATATTGATAAATTTGAATCCTTTACTCAATGCATATATTTAATGATAAGAAATATTTATTCATGAATTAAATTTATTATTCAATATATGAGGACAGATTTAGACCTACAATGATGGGGGGGAAATAGTATTATATATCCCCTAGATGTATCTGCAGTTCTCATGTGACAAATCAGTTTGAAAAATTAAACGGGTTTTTACCTATAGTTTAAAATGTCTTATGAAAGGTCTTGATATCAGAGGTATCATGTTCATGAGACATTAAAACTAATAATTAAGTATTGGTTTCATTTAGAATTTAGTTATTATTATCCATGATATTTTTACAATGATATTATCTCTAGATTCATTTCATTCTTTTTTCATTGATTAATAACCTTAGTGTTTAGTTATTTACCTTTCCATATTGATTACACCTTAGCTGTTCATACAGTCAAGTTATTTAAATGGATTGTGTGTTTAGTTATTTACATTTTCATATCGGTTATTCTTTAATGTTTCATGAAATCTTCTACTATACTTAACCCTCACTAAGAATTTGATCTCAGCCTTATTTTGTTTCCTTTCCCTTGGATATGAAGAAGAGATATTTGAATGAGTTTTCAAGAATGTTTTGCTTTTTATTTTTCTATGTACTATTTTTTATTCCCAATGTACAATTGGTATCATGTATATATCCAGTTCTCCAAAACTGCTAAATTAATTGGTCCTTCAAGATTTGACCCATTGTATCTATTCCAATGTAATAAAGTAAGGCACCAACTATGTGATATTGGGGCCCAGACCATTATAGTTGGTATCAAAAATTTTAGTAGAAACTTTGAGAACTAGATTAAGTAAAACATAGATTAGGTAACATAAACATATGATAAAATTTGAGGATAAGTATAGAATAATATAAAAAAATATTTTTATGTTAGAGATTATGAGGTTTTACTAAAAATAAATCCTTGTTTAGATACTACAAGTGGATGCAGTTCTAACATAGAGGTACCTAGGGGTAATGAATCCAAAAAAGAACGCATTGGGACAGACCCAATCATCACATGGTGCATGAAAACATGCCTTACTATACATTTGGTTTGACACTCATGACAGATATTCTTAGGATAACTAAAATTTTCTTTATAAAATGTTATGATGGATTTGAAAATAAAGATATGTCAAAAGAAAACAAGATTATTACTATGAGATTAACAATGAATAAATTTTAATTTATGTTAAGTGTTAACAAATATTTGTAATTATACATTCTGATTTAAAATTAATTATTTTATGAGCTAATATAGTATATAACATTGTTTATAAATAGCTCCTAGATTGAAGAAGGTAAATAATACTCTTGGTCACTATAGAGTTTTCCCTACTGAGGAAGCCAATACACTTGGTATTGAAATTGAGAAAATTATGACTATATTAGGGTATCTTAATTAGGTTATAAAAAATATCCTTTCATGGATGGATAAACCAATTCCACAATGAGACTATCCCTTGTTGGATTGCTTTATGTGAAATAATCTCACATCATTTAGTGGGACTACTAATCCAATTTAATTCAAGAAATGGATTTAGTCTCTGGAGAAGATATTTATGGCCTTTGGAAGTGATGAAAAGGAAAATATTACAAATATAGTATTTTATCTCTATGGTGATGGAGATCAATTGTGGTAGTTGATCGTAAATTATAGGGATCAAGAGAAAATAGAACTCATGGAATGTAAATATTTTAAGGAGTCATTATTCATTAAATATTTCCACCATGAGAAAAAATTGGGATGAAGAGAAAATTCCTTAGCTTAAAGAAAAAGTAGTAAAAAAGTATTTCGGATTAAAAATCATCCTTTAAAAGATTATCTAGGTATGATATGAATTACATATGCAATTCAGAGTGAATGATCAACCATTTATTTTAAGGGCTTGATCCCAGAGAAAGGGAATGTATCAAATAAGAATAAGAAAACAAATAAATTTTTACCTTGTGAGAACTATGTAAAGAATCACCCTAGTAAATTATTAAAGGGAATATGAGTTTTTAATAAGTATATAGATAAGGTTCACCATGCAAAAGAAGTCAATAGGAAGAAATAAATCAATGATGTACAATGCTTTATCTATAGATAAATGGGGAATTATTCACACCAATTCCATAAGAATCAATGTAATCCACCACAGAAGAGGACAAGGGAAGAATGAAAAGCATATGCGATCACTACTACTAAGGTGGAAGTAACCATTGATGTGGTGGTAGGTACTTTAATCCTAGATTAAAATTTATCTAATTCTTTATTTGATTTTGGATCCTTTCACTCTTTTATATCTACCCATTTTTCCAAGATACTTTTACACTTTCGTTTTAATTTAAGAAGGGGGTTATCAGTCAAAACTCATAAGGGAAGTATCATTGCAATAAGGAAGTTTTAGGAAGTCCCCATTATGACACACATAAATTCTTTATTTTCTTACTTTATTTTCATACCTATAGTTTATTTTGATACAATACTTGGTATGGACTGGATTTCAAAATAGGATGAAAAAATTTATTACAAGTAGAAGAAAATTATGATTTGTGAGAAAGATATAGAATTCATTATCTTTAGAGTTGATACTTCATCATTTGAGTCATATCTAGATCTACCCTAGTAGCTCTACTGGTTCATATTCTAGGGGAATAAGTGTATAAACAATATACAGATGGAGAGGGTAATCCTAAAATTTATGATGTACCTATTTTATAAAAATACGTTGATTTATTTCCTAATAAATTACTTAGAAATAACCTAGAGCATGAATTTGAGTTTTCCATTTTTTTAATACCTAATGAAAGAACAATATCAAAGACTTCCTATAGAATAGACACTATATAATTAGTGGAGTTAAATAAAAAATAGAGTATTTGGGTGATAATGGATTTATTATCCCCAGTGTTTCACTACGGGGAGACCCTATTCTCTTTGTTTAGAATAAATATGGATCCATGATGAAAATCATTGATTATAAATAAATAAATTCTATTATAATAAATAACAAGTATTATCTTCACCGCATTGATGACTTATTAGATCAACTTAATGAATCCTATTATTTCTCAAAGATTGAGCTTCGTTCTGGGTATCATAAATTGTGAGTACATAAAGAATACATTCCAACGAAAACTTTTCTAATGAGGTATAGAAATTATGAGTTTACAGTAATTCCATTTGGATTGACTAAAGTACCCTTGGTTTTTATGGATCCAATAAACAACATATTTAAGGAACATCATAATGATTTTTTAAAAGTATTCATTGATGATATTTTGGTGTATTCGAAATTCTATGAGGACCATGAGAATCAAATGAGGATAATTATTGAGACTCTTATAAAGAAAGAGTTATTTGGAAAATTTAGTAAGTATAATTTTTGGCATTAGGAAGTTTATTTTCTTCGTCACGTTCTCTATAAGGATAGAATCTTAATTGATCCTATGAATAAAAAGGTATTAACAGAATGTCTTATACCAATAAACATAACCAAGTGACATTGTTTTATTGGTTTGGTAGGATACTATCAGTGATATTCTCAGAGTTTTTCCTGATTGGATAACCCATTAACTAAGATTACACACAAAGGGGTTAAGTTTCATTGGATAAAATAATGTTAAGAATGTTTTATGAGCTAAATAATAGATCTGTCAATGATCTGATTTTGAGTCTACCATTTGGATGTTATAGGATTATAATATATAGTGATTCATTTAAAGGACTTGGTTTTTCTTTAATGAAAAATGATAAAGTTATTTCATATATATCAAGGAAATTGAAGACTCAAAAATTGAACTATCTAACACTTTCTCTTAAGTTGACTACTATAATATTTTATTTGAAAATTTGGAGAAATTATCTCTATGGTGAATGTTATGAGATATACATGGATCATAAAAGAATAAAATGCATATTTTAATAAAATTTCCTCATCATGTGAAAAAGGTAACGAGTTTAGCTACTCAAGGACTTTTATATCTCAATACATTACCACCTAGGTAAATAAAATAATGTAGTAGATGCCTTGGGTGGAAAAAATAAGGGATTTTTGACCCAATTGAGGATTGATAGGGATTATATGTTCATGGATCTAGTAAATATGGATATGGTAATCATGGAGGAAGGGGATACATCACTCATTTTCAAATGATTTCAAAACTATCATTATTATGAAATGGAAAAGTTCTCAATATTATGATGATAAATTTTAGAAGAAAATTAAAGCTGTGAATGATAAGAAATTAGCATATTTATTTTGTGATTATGGTATTCTAAAATTTAGAAAGAGTTTATGAGTTCCATCTATACACAAGCTAAAGAATTAATTATTTGATTATTCTCATAGATTAAATTTCTTTATACACAATGGAAGCATAAAGATATATAGGGATCTGAGGAAACATTTTTTTTCAGGATAACATAAAGTGGATTTTTTTTGATTATGTGTTGGTATATTTTGTTTTTGAACAAGTTAAACCAGTGAGATAACACCCCAGATGAGTTATAAAACCTCATACTATTCATATTTTGAAATGGGATGACATTACTATAGACTTTTTCCTAGGAATACGAAAGAAAACTAGATATAATGATGCAATAAGGGTTATCATTGACCTCCTAACCAAATCTGCACATTTCCTCACTGTAAGAGATGATTTACAACTTTAGAACCTCACAAGGATCTATATTAATGACTTTTTAAGACATCATGGTGAAACTATATCAATTTAATCTGATTGAGATCCACATTTTACATATAAATTATAGAAGAGTTTTCATGAGGTGCTTGATAGTGAGCTTCATTTGAGCACCACATAACATCCTCAAATTGATGGAAAATCCAAAAGGATGATTCAAATAGTGTAGGACATGTTGAGTTCATTCTTACATGAATTACAAGGTATGTGGGATCAGTATTTACCATTGATATTTTTTTTATAATAATAATTTCTATTCAAGTATTAAAATGAAACTGTATGATGCATTATATAGAATGAGATGTCACACTCCAACTTGTTAGGATGAGGTTTGTGAAAGGAATATTTTAGTCCCAGAACATGTTGAAGAGACAACAAAACAATTAAAGGCTATTTAGGCTCATATTAAATAATCCCAAAGTAAGCAAAAGATTTATGCCGATAATAAAATGAAGAATTTGAAATTACAAGTGGGAGATCATGTTTTCCAAAATGTATCTTCATGGAAGGGTGTTATAATGTTAAAAAATAGGTAAACTATGTCCCATGTATATTTTTCCCTTTGAAATTATTTAAAGAATTATATTTGTTTCTTATCGTTTGGAAAAGCCTCCAAATCTTTCAAAATTACATGATTTGTTCTATATATCATTATTAAGGAAGTATATTCCAGACCCAATGCAAGTGGACAACTTTGATTAAGTAGAGTTGAAACTTGATCTATCTTATAGTGAAGAACCCATCTATATTCTTGATACAAGAGAGAAAATATTGAGGAATTAGATGACTCATATATTAAAGGAACTTTGGAGAAATTAAAAAATGGGGGATGAAATGTGAGAACTAGAGGATATTATTAAGAAAAAGCACCCACATCTATTTATATGTTAATATCTATGAAATATCAAGGATGAAATTTTTATATGATGGAAGAATGTAACACTAAAATTATTTATAATATATTAATTTTATAATAAATTTAACTTTTTCAATAGCTTGCGATGCACGTAACATCGAGTTTAAACAAAACATGATACATAATTTGAAATTATGTTTTAACACTTTTAGAAAATTTATTTTAAGAAATAAACTTATTTTTTAAAATCATCATATAAAATTTATCTTAGGGTGATTTTTTGGTATTTTTCTATAAAGGATTTTTTATAAATAGTGAAAAATAATGTATGTTAAATTTAAAGATGTACTTTCATTTAAATAATTTATAATGTTAAATTATATTTTGAATTGGTTTTAAAGTAAAATTAGTTCAATTTTATATCAATTAATCTAATTTATGTCATTTTAATAATTTTCATATTGATTTTTTTTATAAAAACGTTTTAAACTATTGAACTTTATCTCTTTAAAAACCTTATTTATCATCACATATATGGGATTGATTTTAATTTAAAACATTCCACTTATCTGAATTGAAGTTGGAAAATTGGATTTAATAATTTTAATAATCATAATTTCTAATTTCTAATAAGTCCAACTTAATTTTTTTTCCAAAATGAATAGTTGATTCTGTAAAAATTTATCACCAAGGTTAAGGTAAAAATGGGTTTACTGGGGGTTAAACTAAAAAGATATGGGTAAACAAAACCTATACACTAGTATAAAAACTAATTTATGGAATTTTTTAGGGAATTAAACCTATTATTTTATATAATTTCACATTTTGGACCCTCATGACATATGAAAATTGTGGTATCTCTCAATTCATTTCAAAAATAAGAAAGTGTGCCCCACTTATAAAAGTCCACCCCTATCCTCTTTTAGTCAAACTTTAAAACCTATTTGGTTCCCCCAATACCTGACCAAATCACTTCCAAAATTCCCTCCACTTAACTTATAGTCCTTATTTTTGGTTAAAATCCAACATATATAGACTTTAGTGAAAACCTAATGAGAATACCTGAAGAAGTTGTAATGATCTTGAACGAGTATATTTATTTTATATCTTCCACCACCTCCTTCAATTATTATTAATCCATGATGATATAATAATTTAAGAATCTTAAATATAATGGGTTTTTATAATAAATTAATGACCTAAAACCATCTCCACTTCCATCAAATGTGTTATGAAATCATCATTAATGTGTATGGAAGACTACCCCCTCACAAATCGAAGTCATTCATTCTTCCATTACCACCTTTCATGATTGGGTATGATTATAGATATAAAGTATATATATGATATTTATAAAATATGTATACCTATTAATTAATTATATAATATATTTCTTTTTTCCATCCATTCCATTTAATATATGATAACGACTCTCGTGTGTACAACATACTACAATCTCGTGAAGCGATGTGATTTGTCTTTCACTAATGATTCACATAGAAGATAATAAGGATAAAGTTAATGATTATATGTGATATAAATGAAAAAATTATGATATTCATGATATATTAATAATTATTTAAATATAATATATCATTTATTTCTTACCATTTCACTCGCTTAAAGATGGTTACATCGTTCGTGTACGTGTAGAATACCGCCTTCACAAAGTAATGAAAATATATTTTCATCACAAAACTATATAGATGATATATATTTAAGTAAATAATATGGTATATATGATATTATTATTATTATGCAAAAATTATATTTTACATACCCTTTTTCTTAATGATCATTGGAAAATGGAAATGTTACTAATGTGTACGTATGACTTACCGCCTCTATGATTGTAACATACTTCATTTTTCCTAACCATATTTAATGATTGGTTTTAAAAGCATAATTTATGAATAAAAATGATAATTATATCATGGTTATTATTTTGTATATGATTAAACTATGTAATATGTGGAAGAATTAGATCATCAATGACAAAACCCCCATATGAAAATAAGGAAATTAAAACCCAAAATAATGAAAATAAAGAAAATAATGAAATATTATTAATAAATGAGTGATAAAATGTTATAAAAGGACCATATGTGATTTTTTAAATATTAATATTGTTATGTTATAAGTTAATGAAAATTTTAAAACCATTATAAAAGAGGTAAAATCATGTTCAACTAAAAGGAAGCATTAAGTAAGTGATTTCATCTCGATCTACATTCCATTGATAATTATTTTTGGTTAGGAACCAATTCACTTTTATGTGGTGTATATACTACCCCATTGATATATCATGATTAATTAATAATTCATGGTATTTTAAGTTTCAATTTTAATTGTTTCATCTAAGGGTATTTGACTTGAAAATTAAAAACTGGTAACAATTATTGTAAAATCTCACTATCTTTTGTTATTGTTAAATTTTTATTGAAACAATCCCTTACTTTTAATTATTTTTCATTATACATTAAATTTTTATTAAATATACATATTCTTTGATGATAGATATTATTATTTACTAATCTTTATACCATTTTTATATATGGTGTTTACTTTTAATGTTTTCTGATTAACTAAGGAAATATTGATAAATCTATATCCTCTACTTAATACAGACATTTGATGATAATGAATATTGATTCATGAATTAAATAAATTATTCGATATATGAGGAATTCATTTCACCTTATTTGATAGGTGGGCCCCAATATTATATATCCCATAGAAGTATCTATTAGTCTCATGAAACAAATCAGTTGGATAAATTAAATGGGTTCCTACCTATAGTTTAAAATATATTATGAAAGGTATTGATAATAGTGGTATCATGTGCTCGAGACATGATGTCTAATAATTAAGCATTGTCTTCATTAAAAAGTTAGTTATTATTATCCATAACATTTCCACAATGTTATTATCTCTGAATTCATTTCATTCTCAGTTTATTGTATAACTGAAATGGTTTTTCTGTTATTTACCTTTCCATATCAATTATGCCATATTTTTTAATGATCTCTTGTTATTTAAATGGCACATGTGTTCAATTATTTACCTTTCTAGATTGATTATTCTTTAATGTTTCATGAAAAACTCCTCTATACCTAAACATTAATAATAATTTGAGCTTAAAATTATTATTTTTCCCTTGGATATGAATAAGAGATATTTGAATGAGTTTTCAAGGATACTGATCATTTTTTTGTCATGTACTATGTTTTTTTCCAATGTAAAATGAATATCATGTATGTATATAGTTCTCAAAAACTAATAAACTAATCAGTCTTTTGGGATTATAACCATTATATATATTTGAATTTAATAAAGTAAGGAACCATATCCAAGCTTATGGGGTCATTTCAGTCAAATAAAAAATTATATTAGGGTGATTTTTTGAATTGTTTTAAGAAGATAATGTTTTTGATGCATAGTAAAAAATAATAGTTTTTATTAAGAGTTGTCATTTCTTATAAAAAATTTAAAAACATAAAAATTATTTTAAGATGGTTTTAAAAGAAAAATTAGTTCAATTATATATATATACTTATTTATTAAATTTAAATCATTTTAATAATTTTCTTATAAAATCTTTTTAAACTTTTGAACATTTTCTCTTTGAAAACCCACTTTCTCATCGTGTATGTGGAATTAATTTTAAATTAAAATTTAAAAATTATATGAATAGAATATGAAAAAATATATTCCATATTTTTAATTAGAAAAATTTATATTATATAATAATTTCAACTTAATTTTTGACTATAATGAATAGTAAAAATAGTTAAAATTATTTACCGCAGTTAAGGTAAAAATGAGTTACCAGGGATTAAAAAAAGACAAGGATTAAAAATGATAATTTTTTTTACAAAAACCATTTGATAGAAATATTTAGGACTTATATTTTATAGGATTTACAATGGTATATTTTTGGCCCTTATAACATGGGGAAAAAGTGGGCATTCCTTTTTCTTTTAAAAAATTACAAGTGTTCCACTCTGCTCACTTATAAAAGGACACCTCCTCTCCTATCCACTTCACATTTTAAAAACCCAATTTTCACCGAAGAAAAAAACTAAATAACTCCATTAATTCCCTATTATCATCCTAGAATCCATTTTTTCTCTATAAATCCAACATAGAAAGGCTTTTGGAACAAACCTATGGAGGTTTTTTTGAAGAAGATGTAACATTTTTTAACAAGTTTTTTTATTTTATTTATTCCTCCACAATATATAATTATAATTAAAAAATTATGATATAATAAAAAAATTATCTTCCATATAAAAAATATTTTCCATGTTAAGGTTATGACCTATAACCACCTCTTCTTCCATCAAATGGGTTACAGAATCATCTTTCACATATATAATTAACTACCTCCTCATGAACCGATACCATTATTTTTTTAATTACCAACTCTCAAGGATAAACATAATGTTGGATTTATTTTTTATATATGATATATTATGATTATATAATCATTATATAACATATTCATTTTACTTTACATTCAGTGGGAATACGATAATGTCACTCGTATGCACAGTGAAATACCGCTTCATGAATCGATGTGATTCATTCACACTTTACATGGAAGGTAATAAGGATCGTTTTAATGAAAATATATGAAATAAAAATTATTCTTTAATATTAATATATTATTTACCTTTCTTTCTTACTTTCCATTGAGAAAATGGAAATAATGTTTATGCGTACGTATGACCTATAGTCTCCATTAATGATGTATTTAATTTCATATATTTACCTTTTATGGATCAATCTAAATAAATTTATATGGAATATATATGATATTTATATTATTTTTAAAATTATGGATATTATAGAACCATGATCAAAGTAACAATACCAAAAATAAAAAATCAAAACATACACAAAAAAATAAAGAGGTTATTGCCTGAAATCGGAATTTAACATAGAACTGTTAATAAACAGGTAATAAAAGGTCACAAGTAAATAATATATGGTATGATATATATATATATATATTTATGTAATATATTTATAATAAACTTATAATTATTATATAGTAGGTTCAAACATGTATGAAGGAATTCAAGACTTACGGTAAGGGATTTCTGTCTCACTTTTTACTTACGTGTGGTACATGTCATAATAACCATTTATTTCTTTTATTTAGTGTATATAATTACCATTAATGTATTTTATTATTAATATCCTTAAAATTATGTGGATTTACATATCCATTTTATGATCATTATTTCATGGGGTTTACAGTTCAAAAGTTACCATAACAGTAAGAGATGTTTGTCTCAAATTGCCTTCTTGGGGACATAATCTATGTTATTCACCTATATTATTATATGATGTGTATATAATTCCCCTTTTTAATGTTATATAATGAATATAATTCTTATGAATATATTCTATGTATCATTTTATTTTATTCTTTCATGGGAATTGTGATATAAATTTATTGAAGTGGTATAATGTTTATGTTACAATCTCATCATTTATTGGGATTTTTAATGATTATGCTTACAATGATTAAATATTATGATATTTATATCAATAAAATATTTAATTTTATTATAATATGTTTATTTAAGAATAATAAATATTTTCACTTCATTTTCCTCTCCTTATATATTGAAGAGCTTAGAATGATGTTCTAAAAAGAATCATCTTTATTCAACTCTTTTGTTTTAAACCCTTCTTTTTTTTAAAAAAAGTTTTCAAATATTTTTTTAAATTTTTTCGACATTATTAAATATATTTATTGAATAAATTTTTAACAATGTTTAAAAATTTACAAAATCTTTTGAAATAAATATTCATGTTATTTTCTAAAAAAAAGTCGGTTTGGATTTTACTGAAAATGTGAAAGGAATATTTGTTTAAACATATAAAACTTGAATAGAATCTATAAACATCATGATAATTATTTGATTTTAAAAAATAATTTATATGTTTTAATGTTTATTTTTAAATAAAAGGATTTTCAAAAAAGATCTATGTTTTTAAAAATGTGTTTTTTAAAGAAGAAAATTTATTTTCCTTAAAATTATTTTAAATGATTTTTAAATATTCCTTTATAATTTTTCATGGATATTTTAAAATAAAAGGATTTAAAAAATATTATATGTTTTTTTTTCAAAAATTTTATTTTTAATTAAAGGATATTTTTACGTGAAACTTTACAAGTGATTTTTTCTTTCAAAATCATTTTCCATCTTAGATGAAATCCTTTGATGTTACTTATACTTTACTAGGGATATGAACCGAGGATAAAATTCATAATACTTCCCTATATAGTTTATGTTTATAATGAAAATATTTTTGTGAAACCCATTTCATTTCCATTGGTTATTACAAGATAAAATGCTTATGAAACCTGCTCCTTTTTTCCAATGGTTAGGCTTTGAGGAAATGATGAAATGAGTGTGAAACCAATTTCTTTTGATGGGTTCTTATAATAAGAATGTTTTATGATATTATGGAACATGTATGTATGATTTTCATCATGTCATGGGTGGGACCTATATCACCATCCAATGCATTGGGTAATAATTAATGTTTTATGAGCTCAAAGGGTACACATGAGTTTATCCCAAGGCCAAAAGATGGTACATGGGAGGTTATCCCAATCTCAAAAGTGGGTACATGAGAGTTTGTCCCAAGACCAAATGAGATTACATGGGAGGTTATCCCAAGACTTAATTAGGTACACAAGTGGTCATCCCAAACTTGGCATGTTATGAATGTCTTTGTGGGCATCCTGGACATAAGATTTTATATGATTATATATATTCAACAAATCTATATATTATACTGATGTTAGGGTCTCATGGATTATATTAATTGATTAAATTACAATTCATGTCTTATGAAATATCAGGATTTATCCCATGACTCATTTTTATGAACTATGATATGCAGGGTATAATATTTGCATGTTTTTCTCACATTATCATACCTAAATGCTCATGTTATATTGATATCTATCTGTTTACCCATAATGAGTATATAAGATCACCCTTTATTATGTTTCATTTCCCCTAGGATATAAAAAAATTTATTTTGTACGATATGTCTAAAAAGGGAGATAGTTGTGAAGAACATAGTGGGAGATGATTTATCTCACTTATGGACCAATTGTTTATGTGTATATGTTTCCAAAGGCATTATACCTTTATGATCCTCAGGAATGTGTTTGTGTAATATAATGAATATTTATCTAGAAAAATGTAATATCTATATATAAAAATCTTGGGTCACTAAAGTTGGTATTAAAGGGAGGGTTTAACTAACCTTCGGAAACTAGAATTAGAAAAATTTAGTGATAACCCTAATGATATGATTGAGGATAAGTCTAAGGATGAGTCAAATTATATGAAAGTGTCATGGAATTTTATTAAAGGATTTAATGAGTGGTTTCAAAGAAATTAAATCCCTATATTAATAAAACAAGTGGATGTGGATCCAGAATAGAGGTACCTAGGGGTAGTAACTCCAAAAAGGGATTATTGTGCTGGACCCGATCGTCACCTGGTGCATGGAAATGGGAATTGATGCACATGAGTTTGACACTCCTAGAGGATATGATTTATGAATTCACAAAATCTTTATGAACCAATATGAATTATTTAAATATATGATAAATATGAATAAACTTGGATAAACCTAATGTTTCGTAGATTAAAAATAAGTTATCAAGATTTAGACATCCTATATGTTATTTTTCATGATTATGTGGTTCCCTAGTATGATTATTGTTTCTCACGCTATGATTTTGGTTTTAGTCAATGGATGAAACCAAAAGGAATTATGTTAATGATGAATGTGATGAAAAATGAAATGATTTTTCTCCCAAAAAACTGAATTTTATGGGATTTGGAATATAGAGTAAAATTTTATACTCATAGAACATTCTCAAGATAATAATCATACTATAATTACAAATAATAAAGAGAGGCAACAAAATTCTATTGAGTCCTTTATGAGGCAATTTCCACCTTTTTTTGGGACCTATGATCTACTAATTTCTTAAAAATATATCATTATCCTTGAAAAGATATTTTCCATCCTCTAGTATTTATAGCATGAGAAATTCATTTTTCCTATCTACCATTTAGAAGGTGTAGTAGATCAATGATGGAATCTTATCAATAATATGAGGAAATAAAATGATATTGGATCCATGGACAAGGATAATTTGAACAAAATATTTTTCAATAAGCACTATCCTTATATTATTCACATGAAGATATAGAATTAGTTCCTAGAGATAAAGAAAAAGGATGATGAATCCATTGGTACCTACGAGGAAAATTTTATAACACTTTCAAGGTAAGATTATGGAATTATCATCCAACCTAAATATAAGTTTTATTGATTCTTAAGAGGATTAAAACCAAGTCTTTGAAGGTAGTAAGACAAAAGAGACTTCAATATCTATGAAGAGATTGTTCTATATACTATCAAGGAAGAAGTGGTGGTTGGAGTTATGTATCAATCTCCTGATTTTGATAAGAAGATAAAAATGGAATTCAAATGAAAATCTAATGACCATGGAGAAAAGAATATGGGGTTTTCTTTATGGTCAAAGTGTGGGAAGAAAAATGTGGGAAATTTTCTTTAAGGAACTAGTAAATGTTTTATGTATGGAAGGGAAGGTCATCAGTAAATAGAAGGCTTATGTGATAGGAATAAGTAATCTAGTCATTCTAATAGAGAGAAGTATACAAAAAATCAGCCACCCACAATCAAGTGTTTCAAATGAAAAGAGTGTAGGAATTATGTGAATCAATTCCCTCATCCAATGGATAACGAGGATGATAATCCATAACAACATATGAGGAAAAATGAAAAATATAAAGCTTATGAAATCATGATGGTTGAAGTGAATCATGATAATTTGGGAACACTTATCCTCCATTCACTAATAGTTAATTTTATGTTTTATTTCATATGAATGATCCCTTTGAAAATCTTATTGTTTGTCATTTAGTGAAATTTCATGTGATTTTTAGAAATGATTATCTCCCGCTACATGGATTATGGAATAATTAAATCACATCTAATATTCTATAAATATAAGGTTTAACCCAAGCCTCTAATAGAAATGTTTTTGTACATGATAAGTTCTTATTTAAAGAGTAAATGGTGAATTAGTTTCAGAATATTATATATCATCATGTAATATTAACTTAAGTGTGACGAATTCCATCATGGGTTTATAATTTTAAGGATTATCATAAATTCAAAGTCTTAGACATGCCTCTTGAGGTTTTATTTGATGAACTTTTATTAAGATTAAAGATATTTTGGGAGAAATTTATGGTAATAAAACCCTTTGGTTTTGTATATGTTTTAGTGAAAATATTTTTTGAGGAATTCCTTCACACTTTATGAATATATTGATAAATGTATGGGTAACCTTTATGGTTTATCTAATATTTTATGTTAAATAAATTAGGGGTTTTATTTGATCTCCTTATAAAGTTATCACACTTCAACGCTATCAGAGAAAATTTCACTCAAGATACACTCACAGGAATATAAATTATGTGGTAAGAGTTTAGTTAGTACCAATTTAAATTGTATCTAATAGGGATCTGAAGTTTACCTCAATGTTTTGGTAAAGCCTTCAATAATATCTTGATAAACAATTGAGTTATACTACTGTGTATCATCCTCAGATAGATGGCCAGTCCAAGAAGAAAATTCAAACCCTAGATGATATGCTAATAAATTGTTCTCTATATTTAAAAGGTGTTTGGAATCAATAACTTACTCTAGTTTAGTTTTATTACAATAATATCTCTCACTCGAACATATAGATGGCTCCTTATGAAGCCTTTTATTAAAGGAAGTATATAAATCAAAAATCCAATAATTAAGTTACAGAAAGAAAGATATTGGAACCTGATCTAGATGATGAAATGAGAGGAATATTATATCAATTAAAAAACACATAAAGGCATAATAAAGTCAATAGAAAATTTATGATGATAATATTTAATGTAATCTATAATCTAAAGTTAGTGATAAGGGTTTTCTATGAATTTATCTTTGGAAGAAGGATGGTAAGACTATGACTTATGTAGCTCATTCAATTTGAAATAATTGATCATATATGGATAATAAATTATCATTTGGCCCTTTCACTAAACCTATATTAGGTTCATGATGTGTTCCATGTATCTATCTTGAGTATGTACATAGCTGATCCATCACATGTAACTGAACTCAATGGTTTTATTGCTAGATCATGATATTTATTATGAGGAGAAATTAGTGTAGATTATAGATAATATAGATAAATTTCTATAAAACAAGACCACTCTCCTGATTAATGTTTATTGGTGAAACCGACAGTTTGAGAAAGTTACATAGGAACCCAAGGATGGAATGAGGCAAAAGTATCCTTAATTGTTGTTACTAAAGTGATAAATTTCAAGGGTGAAATTCATTTTTAGTGGGTAAGAATGTAAAAACAAAATATTTAAGTGAAATATATATATTTTTAAATAAATTAAATATTTTAAATATTTTTTGTTATATGAAATACCAAGTTTAGCTTTCATTACATGAAGCACTGAGTTTAAACAAAACATTGCATACTATTAAAATATTATTATTTTATATGATAGTTATCACCTAGCTGTTGGAATGAAAGGTATGAATATGATTAAATAACTTATGAAAATATATGGTTTTGAAATGTATATAAAATGAATTATTTGGTGAAAAATTAATTAGAAATGTATATAAAAACTATTTAAAAATAAAGGAAATAGTTTTCAACAAAAATATATTTATCAAAAAAATAGTTCTAACATAATAATTAAACAAAAAAATTTGATGAATTAATTTAATGAAATTTATATATTATATATTAAATATTTTTTTAGAATTAATATTATTTATTTTTTTTAAAAAAATATAAGAATTAATCCAATTTTATGCATAAAAATTGTAGTTTTCTAAATTGCAATTTTTTTCCAGTTTGTACAGTTATTTTAAAAATGACATTTGAAAATTATAGAAATTTTATTTGAAAAAATAACATTTATTTTTGAAAAAATTATGTCAAAATTTTCTTAGGATGAATTTTTTATAATTTTTTTAGAAGATAAATATTTTGATGAGTAATGAACAATAATGGTTTTTATTAAGAATTTTCATTTATTTTAAAACTTATAAAAACATTAAATTTTTTTAATGTGTTTTTTTAAAAAAAAGTATATATATATATATATTATATTCAGTTCATTTTAATCATTTTTATATTTAATTTTTATATTGTACCTTTTTAAACTTTTGAATATTTACTCATTGAAACCCCACTTTCTCACTATATTTGCAGGATTAATTTTAAATTAAAAAATTACAATTTTGTGAATGGAATTGAAAAAATGGATTAAATTTTTTAAATAATAATAATTTATATTATCTAATAATATAAACTTCATTTTTGACCATAATTAATAGTAAAAAAAGTAAAAATCATTTTCCAAGGTTAAGGATAAAACAGATTTACTAGGGAGTTAAACTAAAAAATAAGGGTTAAAAATGCACAAAAATGTGAAAAAAGTCCATTATAGGGACATATTTTGATATTATTTCTTATAGAATCAATAAGGTTCAATATGGGATCCTTTTTTCATGTGAAAAATGTGATCACACCTTTTCATTTTCAAAAATTACTAGTGTTCCACTCACCTTACTTGTAAAAGGCCACCCCTCTACTCTCTACTTCACACTTTCAAAACACATTTGTTTAGAAAATAACTACCAAAATAAATTCCTTAATTCCATACTATAAAACTATAATCCTTATTTTTTTTTTCAGAAATCCAACTTAGGAAGGATTTTGGTGAAAACCTAAGGAGGTTACTCGAAGAAGAGGTAATACTCGTTAATGAGCATTTTTATTTTTTTATTTATACACCAAATTAAATTTCTTTAAAACCATTATGATATAATAAAATTATTATATTCAATATAATGATACGTTTTTATGTTTAGTTAATGACCTAAAACAACCTTCCTTCATCAAATGGGTTACGAAATCATCATTCATGTGTATGGAAGACTACAGCTTTGTGAATTACTATCATTAATTTTTTTCATTAACACCTTTAAAATATCGATATAAAATTATGGATTTATTATTTATATATGTAATATATGATACTATTATTATTTTGGAATCATTATATCACATATTCCTTCTTACTTTACATTCCTTGGGAATACAATAACGTCACTCATGTGTTTGAAGGACTACTAGCTCATGAAGAGATGCGATTAATTCATGATTAACATTGAATTTAATAAGGATGTTTTTAATGTAAATAGGTGATATATATGAAATAAAAATTATTCTATAATGTTAATATATTATTTACCTTTACTTCTTTCATTTCGTATGGAAAATGGAAACAAATGTTTTGCGTATGTACGACCCACTGTCTCCTTGAATAATGTATTTAATTTTATATATATACCTTTTATTGATAAATATAAATACATTTATAATTAATATATATGATATTTATATCATGGTTAACAATATTCATGTGATGTTACCATGATCAAAGTAATAGGATGAAAAATAACAAATCAAAACATACATGAAAAAACAAAGTAGTCATTACCCAAAACACGACATTAACATGGAATTGTTAATAAATTGGGTAATAAAAGGTCATAAGTAAATAATATATGTTATATTATATATATTTATAGCTCTTAATATATTTAGAATAAAATTATATTTATTATACACGAGTTTTAAATGTGTACAAATGAAGTAGAGATTTACAATAAAGGATTTCCATCTCACTTTTTTACTTATGTGAGAAAAATCCCATATACCCCACATATTTATTTTATGTGGTTTATATAATATTATTATCCTTAAAATTATGGGGATTTACATATCCATTTTAGTATCTCTCTTTCATGGGGTTTATGGTTCAAAAGTAACCAATGTGGTAAGAGATATTTTTCTCAAATTTCCTCTTGGAGCCCAAGTTATGTTATACATGTATATTATTATATAAGGTGTAAATAATATCCCTTTGACATGTTATATCATGAATATATTTATTTTAATTGTTTTATAAGTTTTAGGTAATGTTATTCTCTCGTGGGGATTATGATTCAAAGTTACCAAAGGGGTAAGAATTCTATGTTACAATCTCATTTTTTATCGACATTGTATATGATTATAATTCCAATGATGAAATAATATGATATATATCACAAGAAACTAATTGATTTTATTATAATCTGGTTATTTATTTAGGATAAATATTTTTTTCTTCATTTTCTTATATTTATATACCCTAGAGTTAAAAATGATGTTTTTATGAAAAATCATCTTTATTCCTCTTTTCGGTTGAAAACCCTTTTTCTTTCAAAACCATGTTTTCTATCTTTTTTCTAAAGAATGTTGTTAAAATTATTCAAAGGATTTATTAAATAAAATTTTAACTATGTTTTACTTTTTAAAAATTTGTTTTTAAAGAAATATTCATGTTGTTTTCTAAATATTACTCATTTAGATTTTATAGAAAATGTGAAAGGAATATTTGTTTTAATGTACATGACATGAATATAATTTCCCACTTTCATGATAATTATTTTATTTCAAATATTCTTTTATAAATTTTCAAAGTTATTTTTATAGAATAAAAATTTTAAAAATTTTAAAAAATCATTTTTTAAATTAGAAAGATTATTTTTCTCAGTAATTGTTTTAAATTATTTTTTAAAGATCAATTTATATGTTTTCAAGGTTATTTTCAAAGAAATTTATTTCCAAAATAGTTTATGAATTTTTACTTTTAAAATTTTCAATTTCAATGAAAGGAAATTTTCCTCAAGAAACATTCTAAGTGATTTTTATTTCAAAATTATTTTCTATCTAAGATGAAATAATTTGATGTTACTTATGATTTACTGGGGATATGAACAAAGAAAAACATCATCAATATTTATCTAGATTGTCTATATTTATTATTACAAGATATCTATGAAACACATTTCACTTCCATGGTTTATACCATGATAAAATTCTTATGAAACCCACTTCTTTTTTAATGGGTTATTCTTTGAGGAAATTATGAAATGATTGTGAAACCCATTTCTTTTAATGGGTAATAATATGATTAATGTTTTATGATATTATGGTACACATATGTATTATTTTCTCATGTGATGGTTGAGACCTATATCAACCTCCAATAAATTGGGTAAAGATTAATGTTATATGATCTCAAAGGGTACACAAGTAGTTATCCTAATATCAAAATAGGTTATATGGGAGGTTATAAAAATCCAAAAATAGGGTACAAAAGAGGTTATATGAAGCCTGAAAGAGGGTACATGTGTGGTTATCCCAAACCTAAATTAATTACATGGGTGGTTACCTGAAACCTAACATGTTATGAATGTCTTGGTGGGTATCCTTGATATAAGATTTTATATGATTATGTCTATTCCAAAAATCTACGTATTATGTTAATATTATATTCTCATGGTCCATGTTATTTGATTCCATTATGATTCATGTATTTTTAACTACCATGATTTATTCCATGACTCATGCTTAAGATCTATGAATTACAGGATATGTTTTTTTTATTTTATTCTCATGTTATCATACCCATATCCTCATCTTATATTGATATATCCCTTGTTTACCCTTACTGAGCATCTGATATAACCCTTTCATATATTTCCTTTCCATAGTATATGAAGAAAGGTATTATGTATGTTATGTCTATGAAGGGTTCTAGTTATGAAGAACCTAGTGAGAGATGGCATAGCTCACTTATGGACCAATTATTTATGTTTCCAATTTTCCAAATGAAATATAACTTTAAAATCCGTAGGAATGTGTTTTTGAAATGTATTTAATATTCATCTAACAATATGTAATATCTATTTAATAAAATTTGTGTTCACTATAGTGACCCTTATATTTGAATGATAAAAAAAACAAATGTTCTAACTTCTGTTAGTGAAAATAACTATAAATAAGTAATATATTTTTAACAATGGAATAAAAATAATGTTTATAATGGGTAATAAATTTTAATAAGGTACTTAATTAAGTAATTATGTTAGTTATGTTTATTATACAGGTTGTTAGATCAAGGATTAGTTAACAAAAACTCAAGGTAAGGTTTTTTCAACTCAAATTCCGCTCTTTGAGACATGTTTTTATTTATGAACCTAATTTATTTTAAGTGTTTTATATTATGATTAATGGAGATTTTATATCATCAAATACACATTATTATTGGTAATTTATTTTAAATTCAAATATATCTTTATTTCAAAAGTTTTTGATTTAAATTTTTCTCAAGTTTTAACGTTTTCTAGGTTTCAATTCTGATTATTTAAAACATGTTACATGTTATGAACTCTATTTATTTTGTATGATGTTATATTTATTTACTATCTAATTAATTTTTATACTTTATTTACTTTTAATTCATGGGATATACTCATACAAATCAATTTCTTTTCATTAATTTTATTTTGACTCAAGTGTTACCTCAATTGTAAGTGTTTTTGTTAAATTAATTTCTATTTATGGAGTTATGATTGTTTTTATAAAATTATTTAATATAATTTTGGTAAATTATACCCTTTTATTTTTTTATGTGTTATTTTATCATTGTTTAAATTTTTAATAGATAATTCCATTTTTAAAAATTTTATGCTTCATGGTGTGTGTAGCCCATAGGGATATTCATAACTCAAATATCCTTTTGTTAAGTTATTATATTTCAACACTAACATTCTTCTTCCATGATTTATTTATGTAAAGATAATATTTAATTAATTATTTTTTTATTATCATATTTCAGAAAATTAATTTTTTATAAAAATACGATTTTATTACTCTTTTTTTATTATGTAGGTTTTAAAAAAGATGTATTTTCAATGTATTAAAAATATTCATTTCCTTTCATTATAAAATGTTTTATCTTTGGATACACATTTCTTATAGAAAAAATTATTTATTTTTGAAGGATCCATTATTGGATAATTTTTTCAAAATATTTCAATTCCCCTTTTCAAAAGTTAGTTTTGAAAGTGAGATGCATGTTTTATTTTACGTCAATATTAAAAATGTTTTCTAAAAGTTATTTTAAATTTTCACGTTTATTTTTCTTTTCATATTAAAAAGGATTTTCCATTATGGGATTTATATTACCTGATTTATTTTATTAAAAATATTATTATTTATAATTTGGGGGATAGAACTTGTGGTATTAAAAAATATGATTCTTGATCCATTCTTGTGTGATTCCATTAGAAGAATTATTTTGCAAGGATATTTTTTATCCGTGTCAATATACTTTTGTGATTCCTTTGATACACTAGGGATATTTACTTTTGAAACCATATTCTGTATTTATTTGGATGAATTATGTAATTTTCATTCCTATCCATGATATGATCAATCGATACCTCTTTCTTGCCTAACTATCCACCATGAATTGGCATAAATTTTCTTTCAATGCATTTTATTTATGTACACTATATTTCCTTCCTTTTATTGAAGGATGTTAACCCAAATTACATTAATATATTGATAGAGGGAATTATTATATTTGATTTATATCATTTATCTATATGGTGTAAATACCATATGCTTTATTATCTCAATTTAATGGTATTTACCTAAAAAATTACTGAATATATTTGGATACCCATTTACCTTAAGTGAATTTATCTTGTTGATTATTTACTTACGTGAATCCATTTTAATGGGATACAAAAATGATTTTATTTCCATAGGTTCTTTATGATGTAATAAGTGAAAGATTTTCCAGTGGAACTCATATGTATAAATTCTAATGGGTGGGGTAGAATATCCCCCTCTAATGCATTGGTTAAGAAGTAATATCTCAATATATAGGCATTAACATGTATATTTTATTTTCTTATAATAATGGGTGTTGATGGTATGAGTTATGAATGTTATTTTACCTATACTAATATATTTTTTATATTTGAAATATGTTTCATTGTTTTTATTATTCCTGTGACTATGTTATGATATCATGGATCATGTTTATTGACTCACACTTTTGATTCATATCTTATTTTATGTAAATATTTATGCTGTGATTTATGTTGTAAGATTGATGGGTATAAGTTTCCAATATATCTTGATTATAACTATATGATTATCTTATTCTCATTTATGATCTTTGATTTTTATAACTTATATTTATCCTTAAAAAGCATTTGATATCAACCCTTTCCTATTTTAACATTTCCCCAGGTTTTGAAGAAAATCAATATATAATATGTGTCTAGAAGGTAATTTCATGAGAAAATATTGTGGGAGATGTTTAAGTATTTATATGGAATAAGATATTTATCTCATAGTTTAAATAAAAATGTCTATTAGTTGAAGAAGACATGTTTTTTTAGTTAATGTTTTTTTCGCAATTATCTAAAACTCTAAACCTAAATGGTATTAGGAATGTATTGTAATTCAATATTTTATTTTAGAAATGTAATATTTGGATGATTATCCTAGGCTTCCATAATTTTTATCTGAGTAGATTTTTGATAACTTTGGATATTAGGATGTTATCCGTTGAGGATAAAATGAGAGTTCACAATTTTATATGAGGTTGATGGTAATTTCAAAGGTATAAATAAACATTTAGGTTATATTAGGAGATAATTTTGGATTTATAATAAGATAAATTTAGTGAAAACAATCGTGATAAGTCTAAGGGATTATATTAAGTATAATATAACATCAAGAAATTTTAGAAAAGTTGAGATTATGTGTTTTTACTTGAAAATAAACCCCCATATAGATACTATAAAGTGGATATAGGTTCCATTATAGTTTTACCTAGGGGAAATAACCTTAAAAAGGAAATTATAGGTATTAACTCCACTATGACCTAGTGCATGATAAGAAGGGATAACTACACACCGAAAAATACACTTCTAGGGGATATTATTTGTTCAATCAATTTATATTTAAGAACCACTATAAAGGATTTATTTCGTAATTAATTTAAGTTATTAGGATAATAAGTATGAGAGAATACAACTTAAAGTTACCTAATAAGAACTAAGAGAGTTATTGTATTAACTAAATATAAAATATTTTAAATGAAATTATCATAGGTTAAAATGAACACGTCATTAAACAAGATATCTTAGGATTGATATTTAATATTTATATACTTTTATCCTTTTGGATATTATCATAACCATTTTATTTTTAGTAATTTTTTGATACAGGATCATGATGACGATGCTAAGAAAGGTATATATTAAAAAATTTCTATATCTTAAAAAATAACAAGAGTGCATACTTAAATGGTTAAAAATATTAGTATGGTAATATTATGATATAAAAGGTGAGTTTCCTAGTCTTACTTGAGATAGTGAGGTTGATACCATAATAGAAATTATATTTTTATAATAATAGTTATTTTCATTAGTGGGTGATACTTATTGATGGGATTTTGGTATATTATAAAAGTTACGAGGGTTATGTTAAACATCTAAGGATTTTTCTTCAATACTTTTGATTTAAATGTTTTGAAAGATATATTAAATGGAATAAATTAACTTGAAAAGTGATTTTATGAAAAGGTTAAAATTTTGGGGATAACTATTGAGGGAAACATGTCTGAGGTATGTATAACTCTTATGATTAATATAAGCTAGATTTTGAGGAAAAACATGGATGATTTATTATGTGAAAAGTGATTTAGATAGTACTGGAATTGATTATTGATTTAAATAAAAAGCAATCTAAGATATTTTTTGGTGATGTTTATGTGATATTTGGAAATATGATATATATATATATTTTGGATATTATGTAAATGTGATTAATAAATTTTAGGGTTTAAAATATAGTTAATTTTTAGAGGAATATATAATATCACAGTGGATTAATGTATTATAGACTCAAATTGTTTTGGGGTAGGTATGTCATGGAGAATATATGATTAGGATATACAAATACTAGGGTACATGATGGTAAAAATTATCAATGTTGTTTAAGGAAATATAAATAACTTTATATAGCCTAAGAAAGTATGGTAGATGTTATATTAGAAGTTATATCCCAAATGATGAATATGTTAAGAATACCCTCACCTACTTACATTATTCAAGACTTATTATAATTACAATGATTCAATTTATTTATGGGGAGAGTATAACACACAATATTTTTAACAAGCATATTCTTTTACAAACCATTTTTTTAATTCTTATCCATTATTTATTTAAAGTAATTGAAATTGATTATGAAATAAGTCATATGATATATGAATTAAAATAAAAACACTTTATTAATTCATAAGGGTAATTTTACATTAAACAAGCATAAAACTAATAATTATACACCATGGATTATCACTCACCCTAGCTAAAATATATCCATAAAAAGTGAATAAAACAATTGGGGAAATAGATAAAAATAATAAAATATTCATGAAAATAAAATCATTTGGATCATCTTTAACCTTGAAGATTACTAACATCCAAATAAAACCTATAATGAGGAAAATATGCATGAATGAAGCTAACATTGTGCAACATCTATAATATGAAATAAGAACTACGATTTGCGAAGTAAGAGTGGAATGAACAAATGATTTAGTAAGTATATATATAAATGATTAAAATAGGGTCATTAAAAAATATGGTCATCTCAAATATGGTCATTGCAAATATGGTGGTTCTAAATATGGTTAGTGGTCGTATATCTAATAGGTATAAAAATGTTATGCATTGTTAAGTAATACATTTTAAATAAGATATCTCACGATAAAATTCAATTATGATATTAAAATATTATAAATAAATAAATAAAAATATTTATCAAATATTTATAAATATTATTATTAAAATATAATACAAAGTAAATATAAAATTTAAATAAATATTTTAATGTAGTAGTAAAATTAAATTTTCTAATATAAATAAATATATTTAATGATATTTATTAAATTGTATTTTTTATAAAAGTAATATTTATTTTATATTAAATTAAAAAATTTTAAAATATTATTATATATGAACTTATATATTCACTTATTTTAAATTATAAATTGAGATAAAATAATATTAAGAACACTTAATTCTTAGAAAGATCATTTTTTCAATAAAAGTAATTTTTCTTTATATTATGTATTTTCTTTTAAAAACTAAATCTACAAATTCTAGAATTTAAAATTGATAAAAAAATTTCATTTTGGAATTCCTCACCCTAAAATTTACTTATTATGAATTTTTTATTTTTTTAAAAGGATTTATTTTTAGTCAAAAAATAAGGTTGTGTGAAATAGAAAGAAATAAGCTCTATATTGGATCTAACCACTTGTGTTATTCTATTGCATGTTTTTTATCTTTAAATTGATTTTTTTTCTCTGAATATTTTTCAATGTATTTTTCAAAAAATTAAAACTTTGATAGTTTTCATTTATGTGTGATATATATAATGCGTTTGATATAAGTTGAATATTTTAAAAGTGAAAATAATACCATTTGTGTTAGTAAGGTTTTGTTCACACATTTGATAAAGTATTTTTTAAATATCATATTATATATACCTATTGAATTTATGAATTGGGATGTTTTTAAATTGTGGGTTTTAATTCTATAAAATTTTAAAATAGAAATTTAGATGTGAAATCTCAATTCACCCCTCTCTTGAGCATTCCACTAGGACCAACATTTGGAGTAAGAGAAAATTTTAACTTTCTTTTAGGATCTATTTTTTTCTATCTTAAATTTTTATGACCATTATCATGTTATGATGAAAAGATCATTAATTTATTTTAATATTATGTAATTATGAATTCTAAACCTATATTTTATGCTACCAATCAACCATAATTTTTTAATGTAACTAACTATTCTCAATGTAAAATAAAAATTGACATCTATTAAAAAAAAGGGATTGGATATCTAGGGCATTATAATGGATAAATATGAAAAACCCAAAGCTGCTAGAAAATAGAAATTTGATCTAACTGATCCTCCTTATATTTTTAATTTTAATGTTTTAAATAAAATATTTTATTTTTTAGATGAAGATTAATTTAATTTAATATCTTCTTTTTCTACAACTTATGAAAACCAAGAGACTCTAATTGTATCTCATGAAGGTATCTCTAATGTTAAAGAAATATGATTGAAATGTTTTACTATGAAGTATGAATTTTTTATGATGAAACATGACGACACCATTTCTAAAATTTATTATATATTCAATGAGGTAATCAATAACATGAAGTCGCCTAGAAAAACTATAGATGAAAAACCAAAAGTGAAAAGACTATTGAGTTTTTTACCTGATATATAGAGAAATACAACGATGTACATCATATAATTACATGAAATCAACAAGATAAAAGTCAATAAATTATTGGAAAGTTGATGATATTTAAAGATGAAATAAAAATAGATAATAAAGATTTTGAATAGAAAAGGACAACTATTACATTCAAGATTAATTTTTTGAAGGATTGAATAACAACAAAGAAGGGGGGTTGAATCTCTTCCTCAATTTTTTTAATTTTAAAAATTATTAAAACTTAACCCCTAGAACATGTTAAAGTTCATACAATTATTATCTTTTATCAAATAATCATGCATGTAAATGTTGGAAATCAGGTAAGGCATATGATATTTACAAGATTCCACTTTAGTGTGAGAACCTATATCCTTTCCATAACCACTCTTATGGGTCTATATAAATTCACTATTAAGAATAAGTGAATAAAACTTGTGAAAACACCCATTATACACATTTTATATCCCAATAAGAATGATTATACTCACACCCATCAGTTTAAAAATGTTCTTAAAAAAAATTAAAAAGGAATATATACTTTTTTCCATTTTCTTCACAAAATTTCAGGAGTCCTATTTCGCTGAGTTAGATGGTCTTCAATCTGATAAACCCATTCTAATTGTCTTAGTTTGATCGAATCAATACGATGATCCCTTTATAATTATATTCATAAAGAAACTTTATTTTCTCTCTAAAAAACTTTTTCTTCTCATAAACTACTCAAAAAACTCAATTTGAACTTCCTTGGTCCAATGAATTCATTCTAATGGACTCAATATAATAAAACCATTCCCAATATGTAAAAATAAAACTCTTCTCAAATGCTCAATATGATCTTCCTCAGTATGGTAACAAAAAAATTTCAGGTGTCTGACCTTCTTTTGAGATCTCATCCTAGAAAGAAAAATTTAAAGTAATTATGTAGCACTCCACCTTTTTATTATAAGAAAAAAAACACAATGTGTGAATGTACTATGATTCAATTTATAGGAAACTCAGAATAAAAAATGTGGGAAACTAAATAATTTTTCCCTCTTACCTAAATATTAAATAGTCATAAATCACTTATATTTAAACTTCATATTTAACTTCTCCAAACCTTCCCAATATCTCTTCGAGATCAGTCTTCTCGAATAAACTAACTTTTGTTCAGCCCTATGTGACTTCATCATATTCAGTCTGATGTATCTTTTTTAGCATAATTATGATAAAACGTTCTTATATCACCACAATCTAACTATATTCCTTTGATCATTATGATTTGAATATCATTAACTCATTAAAATCTAAATATCTTCAACTCATTATGATCTGAATATCTACAATTCATTATGAACTGAGTTTCCTCATCAGAGTCAGTCTAGTTGAATTTCCTCCTCAAATTCAGTCTGATAGAATCCTTATAATGATGGAATTCCTATTATGTTGTAATTATCATTATGATGAAATCTACACTATGATCCTTTTAAATTATTGAAACCTCATCAACCATAATATATTGATACTTTTTAAATTTTTTGTTTCCATTACTTCCGGATTTGATGAAAACATTGTCTTGATCTCTAGAACCGATAAAATCTTTATGATTCCTCAATTTCTTCAAAAGGTTTTATCATGAGAGTTTTTAGGATTTATGATAACTTCAACATTGGTAAATCATCATATAAATTTAGTTAGAATGTATTGATTATTTTAAACTCATTACATCACTTTTTTAAAACATCTTATTGAGAAATATTATGACTTCTTCACTCAACAAATTTTGACTAAAAAAACAATGTCTGATGAATATTTAAATTCAGGAAGATGGATCTGAGACCGATGACACCCCTAATGAAAAAAATTATCTTTCACAAAAATTATGTTTCTGAGTATTATCACACGAATAATATATGTCTGGTGCTTCTCAGTCCGATCAATTGGGTTCAGAAAAAAAAAATTCTATAAAATAGTTTATCCCCTTTATGTTTGGTTTCAAACAATCAAAAACATTCACATGTTTTATAAATACATTATTTTGAAAGATATTAGTAATAAAAAAATAATAAAATTTATCAAGAAAAAACATCACAAAGGTTCTTCAATATCCCCCATTGGATTTGTTAATAACACTCTTTAAGAATATTTTCAACTCTGAGAAAATTTTCACAACTCAACTTTTTTACTTTTAAAAAAACACAACCTTTTTAAAAAAGAGTGTCCTCACATGGAAATACTGTATAAAGTATTTTTTTAAATAATTAGATACTTTTATGATAAGAATTGTTTTGTCCATGTTAAGATAAAATTTCCTCACTTTTATTTTTCTCTCACTTTTCTTTCTCTCTCCCCCATTTTATGATAACAATAATTCAGATTCATAAAATAAAGATAAGTATAAACACTTTTCAAAGTAAAACGTTAATAATTCCCCTTGTCAACATAATACATAGAATGTTGGTTCTATTCTTTATAAGATTTATTATGTCATTAGAGGATGTTGAACATGAAGTTGTAGCCTCAACTCAACAAACCTTTCTTTTTTGCATTGCCTTTGTGAACATATCAATAATTTGATATTTCATTGAGATATATTTTAGAAAAATATACCAATTTTTTTCTTCTATTTTTAAAGTAAAAAATTTATATCAATTTTATTAATCATTTATGTTAGATAAGAGTTTTAGAAAGATCAATTGCACTATAATTATCATAAAGTATCTTCAATTTTTTTCGAAACTTTTTATTTCATAACTTATAGCTGAACTTTCTTCCATAATATCTTAGTACAAGCCTGATTAGTCGTAGAATATTCAAATTCCACTATCCTCAATATTTCTGAGCTTTATTTCTCAATATTCCATATCACACAAAATTTACCCAAGAAAAATGTACCTCATAAGGTTCACTTTCTATCATTACAATCTCCACCCCAATCAGAATTAGTATAACCAAGAAACTCCATCTCACAATTTTCTTTGTATAACAACCCATGTGAAGTTATTCCTTTGAAATATCTCCTACTTATCTTTTATGGTAACATATGTGATTCTTTTATATTACTTTAATACATGGAACAAAAATTCACAACAAAAAAATATTAGGTCTTGAGGCTGTAATGTAAAGTAGACTTCCTGTCAATTTCTAAAAGTATTTATGATTAAAATTTTTTCTAGAATCATCTCTACTAAAATTCATCCCCACTGAGATAAGAGTATAAACTTATTTGGATTCTTTCATTCCAAACTTTTTTAATAATTCCCCTAAATACTTTTCTTTATATAAGAAAATGTATTTTTTATTTTGTTGAACTTGCAATCCAAGGAAGAAAGTAAGTTCTCCCAAAATTAAAATCTCAAAGTTATTTTTAATTTACTGATCAAATATTTCACAAAAACCTTCTATATCCCTAGTGAAAGTTATATCATCTATATAAATAATTACAATTAGAGTTATGGAGTCAACATATTTCACATATAAGTTTTTATCCACTTTTCCTTTAGAAAAATTCAACATTTTCTAAAAATTTCATGTTTTGAATTATAAGAATGCAGAGCCTGTTTCAACCAATAAAAATATTTATCCAGTTTACAAACTTTGTTTTAATCCTCATTAAGTTTAAACCCACAATGTTTTTCAATGTAAACTTCTTATTTAATTTATCCATTTAGAAATGATGACTTTATATCCATATGATGTACTATGTAATTCCAGTGATAATATACTACTAGAAACATTCTTATAGTTTTTAACCATGCAATGGGGCTATAGGTTTAATCAAGATCCACACCTTACACCTATTTGTATCTTTTATAAACAAGGGTTTCTTGGTTTCTTGAAACTTCTCCATGTTCATTCAACTTGTTTTTATAAACCTAAATTCTTCCAATAACATTTTTACATTTCAGATTTGGAAAAAGTTACCATGTTTCATTTTTCTAAATTTTATTCAACTCTTCATTCATACCATTCACTCATTCATTGTGTGGAATAGCTTCTAAAACTAATTCTGGTTAAACTTTTGAGATAAGTAAAGTTTGATCTTCTAATATCTACATTCTTCTAGTCTGAACTGGATCCTTTTGATTCCTAATAATATTTTCAGTCTCAACATGTTTTTAAGGTAATAAATTTCAATGTTTATTTCCTATATGAAATTTCCAAATAACATGATTCTTCTGAATCTTGATAAGTTTTTTATGTATCATTCTCACTTTCGTTGGAATCCTTCAGCTTTTCCTCCACATAATTCTCAAAAACTTTTGTTAAGGAATTTTTATTTTAAATAACTTTCACATCGTATAATTCAACAATCTTTTGTAAACATTTTTTTTTCAACATTTGTAACTTATTCCATTTGTCGAATAACCCATAAATGTTCCTTCTTAATCTTTCTCATTTAACTTTCCAAGGTCTGGATTTTTTATTTTTATAGAACATGGACTTATAAAAACTTTCAAGTACTCCAATGATAGTTCTTTTTTTACCAAATTTCATAAAACTTCATGTCGATTCTGGTCTCAGAAATAATATTTTCTGAATATGCACATAAGTAATAACATATTATATCTAATATAAATTTGAATGTTTATATTCTGCAAACATGTTTATTCCCATTTCCACATAACTTCTTTTATTTATTTATGATACTCCATTTTTTGTGGAGTGTAAGGAGTACTATAATGTTATTTGATTCCATGATTTATTAGATAAGTTTCAAATGTATTTCTTGTGAATTTGGTATCATTATCTGTTCTCAACTTCTTTATATTGACCCCCATTTCTTTCTCAACTACCTTTCTGAAAAACCTGAACATTTTCATAGCCTATAACTTACCCAAAAGTTTAGTCAGAGGCAAACCTCCGACCATTTATTTAAAATAAAAGAAAAAGAGAAGTACATTAGACAAGAGCAACAAGGCGAGAATACCAATTACATATCATAAAAGACAGACCCATCGCCACATCCCTGATACACCATTTCCTCCGCAGTAGCTGATTCCCACTCCGAACTTTCATAATGTTTCAGAATCTTGGAATACTTCCTTATAAGATTGAGCTTCTCCAAAGAAAGGAGCTCCTTAGAAGAGGTTGCAATCCGTCCAACCTTCCCACAGAAGCTCTCGTAGTCATAGGCATTGGCAAGTGAGAATAATCTTTCCGAGGCCTTCTTCGTGGTGGGTTAGTCTTCACTTTCTTTACCACAGACACTCTATTTTTTCACCCCTGAACCATATCACTATAGGAGGGCTGGACCATACCACCATCATTTTCTTTCTCACTATCAGAGCAGTCCCCCCATTTAACAGAAATGTGCACCACCCTATACCCATCACCGCCACCATGCATGCCTTTTTTCACATTACAATCTCCAGCTAAGCTGTCCAACAATGAACCATTGTCTGTATTTGCTTCAGAGCCCTTCTCAGCACTATATGTCCTCTCATTCCCCATATCTTGATCACAAGTGCCAACACTAGCAACCCTTGACTCAACATTAGCTCCTAAGGAAACATAATTTTGATCCTCATCAGTCCTTTCAGCATCCTGCTCATGATCTAGGACCAAATCAATATCCACCAGGCATGCAAACCGATTGTCAAGCTCAATGTTGTTCGCCTGCCTCCCAGGTGTTTCCTGCATCCCATCCACTGTCATCACAGCACCAATGGCATTAGCAGTTTCCTTGATAGGAGTTTCTTGATTCCCAGCCAGCTTCACAGTCCCAAGATCCATGTGTTGATATTGCCTCTCAATCTCCTCTTGAGATGGGGAATTAGGACCTACAACAACAACTTGCACGTCATGGACAGTGACAATGGCTGCAGGTGCCCTCACAGTTTCTAGACAGAGAGAATCCACACCACCATTCTGCCCACCCAGTTCCACATCTTTCTCCACATCAGCACAACTTCGTTCAGCATGAACATTCCTCTCAACACTAGCACTCACTTCCCTTCGGGGGCTTTCCATCAAGGATGGAACCTCAAACATAGGAGTTTCAGCAGAGCCTCCTGCATCCTTAAAAGCAGAAGAAGACTCAACACTTACATAATATGAGTTGTTAATTTTTCTAATATGAAAGAGATCACAACCAGTTCTTTATCTGTTTTTAATAACATTTCCATCTTTTAAACTTTTTATACCACAAGAATATTTTTTGAAGATCAATTGTTTTCCATCATCATGATGTTGAATCACACTAATTAAGTAATATTTTATTCCATAAACAAATAAAACTTCCTTAGATATATACTTTTTTTCTTCAATCTCAGTCATTCCAATTATTTTGATCTTTAAAAAACTATCATTACCAAAGGTAACTACTCCTACAACATGAATTTCAACATGTCTCAAGATTTTTATATCACCTGTCATATATGATGAATAACCACTATCAAGTATCCATGGTTTATTCCTTTTACTTTCTTTCATAGTTATCTAAAAAAACCTCTTTCTGCATCTTTCTTTTTCTAGAATCTATTTTCTTTCTACCACAAGAAACTTATTCTAGAAGGATTCTCATACATCTTTCGACATGATGACCAACCAGATCACATATTCCACAAACTTCTTCTTGAAATTAAAATTGATTCTTTTAGAATGTTTCCAACATCTTTAGATTTTTTTTATAACTTATCATGGGTTAAGAAAGTCACTCATCCTTCTTCAGCAATTTCCTTCACATTGTTGAAAAAATCTTATTAGAAGTGAAAAGTTATGAAAAAAACTATAATTCTTGTGTTCATATATCTTAAAAAAGTAGTAATAGAAATAAAATCATGATTTTTTTGAAGTAAGATCTTTCTCTATAGAAACTTTGTTGACATTGAAAAGTTATTCCTTATATAAAAATCAATGGATGTGAACCATCTTTCCTACCAAGTGAGTTTTCACCTTTTATAGATGAAATAAGTTTCTCATAGCCTTTTTACACCCAAGCTATTCTAAAAGAATTTTCAGAACCAGAAATATTAGAAAAATCAGATGAACATTATTTTTAGTGGGTGAATATTTCACCTGATTATTGATTTAAGCTCTCTCAACAACTTTAGATGTATCATCATTTGTATCTGAAGATGTTTTAAAGTTTTCATTCTTCTTACTTAAGGAAATTTTTTAATCAATAAGTTTTTATTGAAATTTATTAACTTATTCTTCCTTAACTTCCAACTTCTTACTGAAATCTTCAATTATATTTCCCTATTCATAAATTATAAGTTCGTAACTTAAGATCTTCTGAATTTATTCTTCCTCCGACTTGATGACATATTTTCTTCCTTCAGTAACTTATTCACAATATTTATTTATTACTGTTATTTCATTCTTGAGAGTTCTGTTTTTCTGAAGACATGAAATAAGTTTTTTTTTGAGTTGATACTCTCTATATGATTCTTCACCACCTTCTACATTATTTGAGGAAACTTATGTTTTCATAATTTTTTCAATAAAGGTTCTGATTTTCTATAAATTTTTATCTTCCTAAGAATTATTTTTAGTTGAGTCCAATTCATCTTCCTTACCCAACATACTTCATTTTTCTCTAACGAACTTATATATGTTGGATGAATTTTCTTTATTAGAACCATTTTCTCTCTTTTT
The DNA here is from genome assembly GCA_963277665.1 of Viscum album. Lineage (NCBI taxonomy): Eukaryota > Viridiplantae > Streptophyta > Magnoliopsida > Santalales > Viscaceae > Viscum > Viscum album. The sequence goes on from OY728163.1 coordinate 133,391,611, forward strand.
ATATCAAGGTTTTTCATCAAAATTGTCTTGATATTCTCAAATTTTATTCTTGGTTAAATAAATAGAAAAGATTCAAATTCTACCACACTCAAAAAATTTCATATGAAGTCTACCTACATACTTTCCTCTTCCTCTTAGATAGTTATTAGATATAAGAGACAAGATTTTGTCATTCAACCCATCATCCTCTTTATCTTCTTATTCAAAAGGATCAATATCTTCAGAATACTTTAATTTAATTTTTCTCATGGATTCAAAATCTATTTCATCTTTAATATTCTATTTGAACATTGGTGATTTACTCATTTCATAAGTAACAATAAATTTTATAGTTCATTAAGAGATAAATCATATTTATCTTCTAAAGAGGAAATTTTGAATCAAAACTATCTGGAAAATTTCTCTTAAGTTTATTGAAAATTGTAGAATATTCCAGGACATATTAAATTACTTTTATGTTGTAAAATATTTCATTTACTTTGGTGAAGTATTTATCAATATTTTCTTCATATCTCATTCTTATGACCTCATGCTTACTACACTAGATATGTATCTTTTCTTACTTAACTTTAATATTCCCTTTGAAAATACATTCTATCTTGTCCCACATACTCTTTGAAGTTTTGAGACCCATCAAATTTATATAAACATTTTATGATAAGGATATAATGATAGAAGTTTTTGATTTACTTTCATATTTTTTATTTCTATTATCAGTAAAAGCCACTGTGGAATCTTTCTCAATAAGTGGGAACCCTATTGTAGAAGCATAAAAAACATCCCAACCAAAAGATAAGAGATAAGTAATCATCATAATTTTCAATCCATAATAATTTTTTCCATAAAATGTAGGAATTTATCTATTTTTGATAGAATTGAGATTATCCATGATAAAAATTCAATAAGGGAACCCGGCTCTGATACCAATTGAAATTCCAAAGGATAGAATAAAAACTAAAAAGGGGTGGGGGGGGGGTAAATATGATGTTATCCTTTTATAAGTATCAATACATTTAAAAGTTAATACCTATAATATATTAAAGTTCATATTCTTATAATCTTTTAGAAAATAATAATGCATGAAAGAGTATGGAAGAAAGTAAAGTACATGAGATTTACAAGGATTACCCTCAGTGTGAGAAGCTACATCCTTTATATAGCCACTCTCATGGGTCTATCAAAATTCACTATTATATAAAAGTGAATAAAACTTGCTCTAACTCTAATTATACACCTTCTATGTATTGATAGAAAAAATTATACTAAACGCCATTAGTTTACCATGTTTCTTAAAAAACATTGATCCAAAACAAGTGAATAAATACTTTTTCAATATTCTCCAAAAACTTTCCTAGGTCTGATGTCCGTAAGTCTGATGGCCTTCAGCATGATGAAACCATTATTATTGAATTAGCCTAATTGAATTAATATGATTCTACCATTCTTCTTCTATCCCTAAATGAAATTTCTATTCTGTCTAGATAACAATACTTTCCCTTCTTAGAAACTACTCAAAAAACCCAATTCAAACTGTCCCGGTATGATGACTTCAATATGATGAAATTAGTATGAAGAACCCATTATCAATCTAGAAAACTCAAAATATACTCAAATTATCAATACTATCTTCCTTAATCTAGTAAATAAAACATTCATGTGTCAGTACTTCTTTTATGATCTCATTCCACAAAGAAAACCTGATATGAATTATATATCACTCTTCTATTTTAGCATAATAAAAAGTTTCAAGTATGAATTTATTGTGATTATATTTATAGGATTCTCAAAATATCATAAATGAGAAACTAAAAAAAATCCTCTTACCCAAACTTTAAATATCTAAAAATTACTTTCATTTTCACTTCATCTTTGACTTATTCAAACCTTATAAATATTTCCAAAAGAGCAGTCTTCATAAACAAAGTATCAGTTATTTAATATGATTTAATTTACTCATATTCAGTCTGATGTTACTTATTTAGCATCATAATGATAAAAAATCCCCAACTCACCACGATCTAACTAGCTTCATCTTCTCATTTTGATCTAACTATCTTCATCTCATTAGGATACAACTATCTTTATATCATTACGATTTACTATCTTTATCTCATTACAATCTAACTTTCCTCATCATAGTAAGTTTGGTTGGCTTTCCTCCTCAGAGTTTTTCTGATGGAATCCTCATATTTATGGAATTATCATTACGATATAATTCTCATTATGATGGAATATTCACTATATAACTTTGAAATTCTTCAAACCCCATCATCTATAACTTATTAAAACTTCTGTAAAAATCTATTTCTAATATTTCTAGATCAAATTAAAACTTTATCTTGATATATAGAACTTATAAAATCTTTATGATTCCTACATCTATTCAAAATATTTTATCATGAAACATTTCATGATTTATGAGAAATTAAATATTTGTAAATCATTGTATGAATTTTATTAGAAAGTAATAAAACTTTATAAATCATTAAATCAATTCTATAAAATATACTCTCCAAAAATCATTATGACTTCTTAACTAAAAAACTTATGACTTTATAACAAAAAACCATGCCTGATGAATCTTTTAAGTCATGCTGATGGATCTGATAGTAATGATACGCTTGATCAACAATTTCATATTTATAATTACTTTTGTGTTTGGTTATTCTCAGTCTGATACTCTGCTTCTGGTTCTTCTTAGTCTGATCCTCTTGGTCAAAAAAACAACTTTCTAAAAAACAACACTTTTATCCACCTTCATCATTGGGTTTTGAACATTCAAAAACTTTCACCAATTTTTCCAAAAAATTATTTTAAAAAAGATTTGTTTTCAAAACATAAAAAATATTTTCTAATAAAAAACATCACAAAGGTTCATCAAAAGACATATGAGTCTAAATAAATGTAAGCGATCAAAGATGATTTAAGTGGTGGTGAATCCAGTTCCGAGTGTGATGTGAAGATAAATCATTTATCCAAGAGATTTAAAAAATTATATAAAAATAATAAATTATATATAAAGTAAAATTATAATGGTAAATATATAATTAAAGGATACTAGAAGAAATATACGAAAAAGGAAGGCTCCTTTGTTGATATTTCTTGTTATGAACGAAAAATAAATGGAAATATCACCGATGATTAGCCTAAGTTGAAGTAAAAAAGAAATATGATTATGGATAGAATAAATAAAAAAATGTTATAGAGATAACATGGAGTAATTTATAAGATAATTCCAGTGATTCATAAAAATTTAATGCATGTGAAATATCCAATTTGGGATTTATATCCACTGCATATAAGGTAAAATCTATTACTTTGAATTTTTATAGTAATGAAATTTTAAAGGAATATTAGTTGATAAATGAATAATTGTTTGAGTAATATTATATGATTTAGGATTCCATGAATGAACATAAATATATAAAAAATACATGTTTTTTATGTTAATACTAAAATTAATCTTACTATTAAAGAATATAAGAATGAAAACTTGTTAAAAGAAAAAGATGACTTAAAATTGGAAAATGAAAAAATAAAAAAGGGTTTGGAATAATTTTAAATTGTAAAAAATACCATGAATATGATATTGTGAAGTTATAAAACCCTAAAAAATAATAATGCTATCTGATATATATTTGGATAGTAAGGGAAGATATATAATAATTACTTTGTTCCATGATCTAAGAATAAGACATTAATTTTTAAAACTAATGAAACATATGGGTATCGAAACAACTCAAATTATTATAGATGTGTAATATATTTTTATCAAACTCTATTAATTATATTACTAGTAAGTATATAAAAAATGTGGATTCTTAAAGCTTTAATTTCTAACTTCTCTAGACCTAAGAAAATATGGTTATCAAAATCATTTCTTCATTGATTTTTATAGGTAACATGATTGAAAAGTTATAACAAAATATTTTGGTATGTGGATAATAGATGTTATAGTAATATGACTAGAGTATATTATAATTTCAATAGTTAAGTATAATTGGATGATGTACATGTCAATTTTAGCGATAATGTAAAGGTATAATAATCAGCCTTGGTCAAATTAGTAACACTGAAAATGTTTTAAATTTTAAAGTTTTATTTGTTGATGGTTTAAAATATAACCGTCTTAGTATATCCCAATTATGGGATGAGGTTTTCATTGTTAATTTTTATAACAATTATTTTATGTTTTATGAATATTAACATTATTTTGTTTTTATTTATTTAATAAATGACAATTTTTATGCTGTTAATTTAGATTCTTTATTTTCCAAAAATTCAGTCTGCTTAAGTATAATTTATAAATAATACTGGCTTTAGAATAGGATACCATTCCACTATAATGTTCACTCACTTAAATATATAGTTAGAAAAATATTATTCAAGGATCAATATAAACTAGAATTCAAAAAATATAGATTTTTCAATCCCAGTAATAAGGGAAAGAAAAAAAACATCTTTCAAACAAAATAAACAGGTGTCAAACTCTCAACCACTAGAATTTCTTCAAAAAGTTTTTTTTACCTTATAGATTTTATAGTTTAAATGGAAGGAATTATTCTTATGTTATTGTTTATGACTACTTGCTATTTTCAAGGGTATTTTTCTTATCTCACAAAAGTGACGCCTATACTTATTTTGGTAAATATGAAAATTATGTGGAGTCCTCTAGTAGAATTACCATTAATAACTTGAGAAGTTATTATTGTTGTGAATGTTTTAATATTTAATTTAATAATTTAATTTAAAAACATTGATATAATCACAGTTTTAATTACTCTCAAACATTCCAATAAAATGGGGTTGTTGAAAGGACAAATAGAGCTCTCTAAGAAATTTCTTAAACTATGCTTAGTGAATATGACTTACGTATTTATCTATAATCAAAAGCTATGAATATAACTTTTTATGTTAATAATATGGTTTTTAATTAGCACTATCTTAAATAAGAATCATAATGATATATGGAATGATAAAATATGAAGTTAAGTCACTTTAGTGTATATGGATATGAAGTATTCATTCTAAATATAAAATAGAATTTGGATTTTTTTACCAAAGAGTTATGAATGATTTTTTCAAGGTTTTTCAACCTCCATTAAATCATATAGAGTGTTTAAAAAACTATATAAAGTTTTTGAAGAACATGTACATGTCACTTTTTTATGAGAAAGATCCACATGAACCTAAATATTCTTAAAATAACTTGAGAATGATATTTCAAATATGAATATCAATAACACCTCTAAGACCTCTGAGCATGTTTCTTATTTGGATGAAAAGTATCCTAGAAGAGACCAACTAGACCAACCTAACCTTGAATAATATCTGAAATATCTAAGAACTAAAATTGTGAGAATAGTTAAGACCCAAAAATACCATCTCTTAGATTCTATAGTAGGATACCTAGATGAAGAAACTCAAAACTAAGACTTTTTAAGAAACCAAGTTTAACATCAAGACTTATTATCTAAGTTTGAGCCTAATAACATTACTGAATCAATCAATGATGAACGCTGGGTAATGGATATGTAAGAGGAATTGTTTTTTTGGAAATAAATAATGTATGGGAATTATTTGAAAGAACTAAATATATCCTAAGTATTGGTACAAAATGGGGGTATAAAAGTAATGATAATAAATATAGAACAATAGTTAGAAACAAATCTTTATTTTTTCCCAAGTTTATATTCATTAAGAAGTTATTGATTATGAATATCCCTTTCCAGAGTTATCTTGACTTAAATCCATTAGAATACTTCGTTCTTATGAAAAAAATATTAATTTAAAACTACATAAAATGGATATCAAGGGTTCATTTGTAAATGGTTACATTATTATAGATACTTTTATTAAAAAACCCACTAGATTTTTAAACCATTTTATCCCAAATCAAGTTTCTAAACATTCAAAATCCCTTTATAGATTAAAACTGGCTCCCATAGCTTAGTATAAGAGGATCAAATATTTCTTGATTTCAACTGTAATTTGAAAAGGTATAATTAACCCTACTTTATATATTAATATAACTTCAAAATATTTTTAGTTCCTTAAATATATGTTGATGATATTATTTTTGGTTCAACCAAAAATTCTTTTCATATTGAAATTTATAATTTGATTCAAAATTAATTTGAAATGAGCTTAATAGGTGAGTTAAAATTATATCTTGGATTTCATATTTCTAAAAATAATGATGTAGTTATATTAAATCAAATAAAGTATAAAATAAATTTTTTAGAACTTTTTAACTTTAATATCACCATTGATAGTGGTGATTCAATGAGTAAAAGTTGTAAACTATACTGAGATGAAACTAGGAAACACATTAACTAAACTATTTATATAAGAATGACTATGAGTTTTCTATACTTATCTACGTGTCATCTTGATATTCTGTTTAGCGACTTAATGTGTGCATGTGTGTTATTTTCTAAGTGAACTGAGAAAATCACACTTAAATGTTATTAAATGAATTTTAAAATACCTAAAAAGTACAATAAATTTTAGACTATTTTATTCCAGAGTCCTTGAATTTTAATTAGTAAGTTTTTATCATGATAATTTAGATGGCTATTTATTAGATAAAAAATAACCTATGGAACATATTACTTTTTAAGAAAGCCTATAATATCATTGTGTAGTAAGAAATATAGTTATTTTTCATTATCTACTAATAATATTGAGTACATAGTTACAGATAGTTTTTGTGTACAAATTCTATGAATGAAATACACTCTAATAGACTATGGAAATCAATTAATATATATAACTATATATTTTGATAATAAGAGAGATATTAAAATTTATAGAAACAATACATCTCATTCAAGAATAATAATGTGATATACTACATCACTTTTTGGGAGATAATTTTCAAAAAATAGATATCACTCTTGAATTCAATGGAACTAAACTGATGATAACTTATATTTTTGAAAAGAATTTTAATATATAGATATTAAGTTATAATAGACATGAGTTTTTTAGGATTAATTATTCATAATTATTATTATTTGTTTAAATATTATCTCTTATAGTAACTCTTTTTTGAAGGTCACAGGTGACTGTAAGGCTCAAGTTCCTTCAAGTTGTTTATATAGTAGGTTAATCAGCTATGAACACTAACTATAAGTTAAGGTATGTGTTAGTTCAACCTATTATGGAGTCATTAAGATACCATAATATAAGCTATATGGTTATTCAAGATACCATGACCATTTAACATAATTGTTTTCCTAGAATTCTTTATCAATATTTTATTTAAATTATTTTTATTTCCATTTTTACCCTATACCATGAGCTAAATAAATATCTATAATTAAAATTATTTCTCTCTAATAATTAAACCATATATTACCCTTTCTCTCTCTTATTTCCAGATTTTATTTTATGGATTTTTTTGGAACCTCTCCAAGATGGTGTGTGTAAAGAGACCGTTGGAGTTTGGTTTTTATGATGATTGGCCTCAATTAAAGAAGGGAAAAGTGAGACAATGTTCTTTTTTAAGCCATGTAGTCCATATATTCTTCATTTATTAGTTTTTCCATAATATAAGATTGATTCTAAGTGGTTGAGTTTTATTATATATTTATTTTGGAAAGTGATTCAATAGTAGGGGTGGTCAAACTAATCTAGAGAGATAAATAATCTATTTTATCTAAGGTTAATAAAATAGTTCTATGTGAGTGATGTGTTTGAAATTGGTGAGAATAATGATATCATTTGAACTCTAGTAAATCTATATTAGCTCATTTTTTATTTTAAAAATCTGGAAAGATATCTACAGATCTCCTATAACAGTGATTTCATGGATTGTTAGAGTTACTATCTAGTGGGTCATGCAAAATTTGAATTTAAGAAAGATCTGTTAGAAATAATAGGGTAAGAAAACCCTAGAAGGTTTATTGTTATAGAGTTGAATAGAGAGTTTAGATTTTTTTTCCAGTTTTTACAAAACCTAGTTTGACTTAAGAATGGGTAATTCTATATTTTGAGGAACCAAAAACTATTATTTTTATATTTAATTAATAATGGTGTAAAATTTAGTTTGGATAGGTAATTTATTGGGAATATGGATGAAATTTATAATCAATACTCTTAGTTTAACTAATTTTTACATCTTAAATTAATTTCAGACCAGTTTCTATTAAAAGGGACTATTCCTTAGGGGGAGGGAAAGTCTATATATTTTGGTGGGATATGTTTGAATCAACCCATTTAAAAAATATTGAAGGTTAACTACAATATATAGAAGAAGGTATATGTTTATGAAAATGATATGTTTAATAAAAAAATCAATTAAGTTTCAAATCCTTTTATGTTGAAAGATAAAGAATCTCCAAGTTTTAAACTTGATGAAATTTATAAATATTCTTCTAAAGAAGGATTGGTTATGGAAAGAGATGAGGCTGTAACTATGCCTGAAGAAGAAGTAGGAACTAAAAGTTCTGAATGTTATAATTTTTTTGAGGAAGAGTAAATGGTTTATCGAAATAAAGAGGATATGAGTGATCACAAAGATGAATGGAGCCCCACTTCTAAGTATTTTGTTGGACTAAGTCTCAAAGCCAAATTTGTTTCATATGGATCACATGAGACTCCTAAGTATCTTCCTTCAAGATAAAAAGTGGTTGATTCCAATGATGAAAAAATTAAACCATCTAATCCCAATGAAAGAATAGTTTCTAAATATGATGATGATTATAGTGCTTATTATGTTGAAAAGGATGAATTTTTTCAAGATTACACGCCTTATGAAGAAATAAAGGAAACAAGTGTAGGGAAGTTATATACTTTTCACGACATATAGAGATATTATTCTTTAGATCCTTCACCTAGTAAGGTGGAGAAGTCCCTTGGACCTCTTCATAGAATATAGAACTTATACTCTTGAAATTATGGTGATGATCATTATGATAGAGGCATTCAACCCGAGAATGGTGGAAATGCAATTATAGTTCACCTACCAATCCTATTAGCCCTCCTATTGTTTAATGACACCCAACGGATTAAGTTGATGTTGAAGAAAGACTTAATGCACTTTATTCTATAGCTAGAAGACATAAGGAAGACATGTTGAACTGAACCATGGAATAAGTTCTTGATTACATGTTTAGTCCCACACTTATGAAGGATGACAATGATCAATATCCCACTACTTTGTTTGAGCCAACAAGTGGTGGACCTATCATTGATTCTTCTATGTAGAGAGAGACATAGTGAGAATTTGATGACATGATTTATGGTTCAAAATCTACTTTAAGGAAAAATTGATCACCTTCTAAACAATATATTCCTAAAACTCATACTTCATCTAAATAATATGCTACCAATGATGACCTAAATGAATTTTAGGTTGACCTATTGAATATATTGAAGATTTTTTTTGTAATTTGAATTAGTCTTTGAGGACTCCAAAAAATAATAACTTTTTGTAGATATTTTATTCATTGTTCATCATATTCACCCCATAATTTTTTCAAGTTTGATCACTTTAAAATAAATATTTAGCAGCTATAATATCATGTTGGAATTATTTATGAAAATCATGAGGATATAAAGTTTTATTTAGCTCAAAGAGATATCAGTTTATTTTCTCAAATTTATAAACCTGCTACTCTAATTCCCCTCCTCCTGTTCCAACTAATCCTGATTCTCTCGATGATACTTCAATAAGACATATTATTTATGAATAAATAAAAGTTGTGTTGGATAGTTTTGTATACATGATAGAAATTATTCACTCTTGTTTCAAACTCAATCTACTAAGACTCTTGAGTTAGTAAGAAGATATGCCAATTAATATGGAAGGGATATAGAGATAATCAAAGAAGGAATCAAATACTACCTGACTAAGATGTTTAATGAGACTAAATTATAGTCATTTTTAGGTCATTGGTTACTGGTTTAAAGATTCCTCCTATGATCACATCCTTTAAATAATAAGCGGATTAACTCAAATTCCTTATACCATTATTGAAAATATTTATAGAAGAAAAGTGAAAATTATTTTAGACAATAAAGAATTGGTATAAGGTTATTAGTGATTTCAAAAGGATAATATAATTCTATATGTATATTGAAAATATTGTTATGGTGACCTGTTTTACAGTTCCTATCAGAAATCTTGGATATACATCATCTTTATCCACTCCACTTACCACCTTTTCAACCCCAACCTCTACTTGTTCGGATTCACACCTATTTAGGTAGTACAGTACCTCAGACTAGCTTCTAGGAGTATTATAATCATGGAAAATTCTAATCCTACACCTAAACCATGATCTTAACCTTCTAGAGTAATGGAAAATATCATTTAGATCTCAATGCCACTATATATAATGTATATGATTTAGGTTCTGATTAGGATACTTGATAGGGAACATATATTTTGTGTTTTGTTTTAATCTAATTATCTATTAATATAATTTGTTTTTATCTTGATTAAATAATAGGTTGTTACTTTTTTTCCTACATTTAAATATATATTCTAATATTTTTTAATCTTATTGATACTTCCAAAATAGGGAGAAATCTATTATGAAAATTGATAATGTTCTGAATGAATATCGAGTGGGTTTAAATATAAAATGAAATAATCTTTTAAGTGTTACACATTTTTTGATTTGAAAATTATCCTACCATGATTTTTGATCATCCACAAGGGGGAAATTTTTATCTTATTATATCAATTTATTTTTTTAATGATATCAAATAACTTTTATTATAATAATAGTTCGTTTTTTGTTTTATGTTTATTGATATGTTATGGAAGAACATTTACCAAGTATGGATCAACTAAATGACCAATATTCGACCATATGAACAAATTAAGTGACTATAAATAAATATGTGCAAGTCTTAGACTGAACAAAAACTGAATCCAACATACTACGTGGTAGATGATTGACCATGAGGAATAAAGTAATTTTTTTAAGTGTTGGACATTACGTATAAAGAAAACTGAGTAACCACATGATGAATTCATTTACCACATAAAAATAGTTGAGTGACCATTCCAGACTCAATTGATATTTCTATGTTTTTAAGCTACTGCACGAAGAAACTCATTAGCCTCATGAAGAATGTAAATTGAGTGTGGTTAGTTTAATTGACCACATAATGATCCTTGATCAAATGCATGTTCTTTCCAATCAACCATAATTACTCAATTTACTACTGTAAGGAAACTGACAACACTGCATTTATCCTGAGTGATAGACCCACCTTGTCAAATTATAGACCTCTAATGGATAGTTTTGACATTAAATGATATTTATTATAGTAGTTAATAATTATCTATCCAATTATGATTATATTCCAATGGATACTTTGAGAAAAAACATATAAAAATAAGATAAAAAACTATACATGAGATACATTTGGTTATTTTTAATGATATTAGTGCTTAAATTGTCTTATAAAATGATATTATTTTTTATGGGAGATATTGAGAAAAAAAAAGAAAAATAATAAACTGAATACTACTCTTGGTTTATTTTATATAGGTAAAATGACTGAAAAGTTCTAGTAAAAGATAATTGTATCTATAAATTGGATGTTAAATACATATGACAAGATAATATTCTAGTTTCAAGAGTTTATTAGAAATAGATAGTGTACATCTAACTTTTAGTGACAATGAAATTGAAAAATAATTAGCCTTCTTCAAATTGGTAACTCTGAAACCATTTTAACTTGTGATGTTTTATTTTTTGGTGGTATAAAATTAAACCTGATTAATATATCCCAGTTCTATTATGATGGTTTCAATGTTATATTTTTTAACAATTATGGTAGGATTTATGAATCTTGCATGAATTTGTTTTCATTTCATTAATAAATGACAATGTTTATATTATTAATTTAGATTTATTATTTCATAAAAATGTTTTTTTATTTAGTGTCTTTCATAAATAATCATGGATGTGGAATAAGATACTAGTACAATATAATGCAAAATCACAAAAGAATATAGTTAGAAAAGGAATAGTCAATGATATACCGAAATTAGAATTCCCAAAAGATGAAGTATGCAATCCATATCAAAAGGGAAAGCAACACCAAGTTTATTTCAAACCAAATAAAGAGGTGTCAACCTCTCAACCACTAGATTTGTATCATGTGATTTTTTTGGAAATTTTAGACTTTAAAGAATTTATGGAAAAAATTATTATTCTTTGATTGTTCATAACTTGTAAAAATTCACATGGGTATTTTTCTTGGCACACAAAAGTGAATCTTGTACTCGTTTGGATAAATATGAATAGTATGCAGAGATCATTGGTGTATTTCCTCTTAAGACCTTGAGAAGTGATCATGTATGTAAATATTTGAATCAATACTCTAATAATTTATATTGAAAAACTGGATAAAATCATGATTTCTTTTACCCTCAAACATGTCAAAAAATGGGGTTCTTGAAAGGAATCACAAAACTCACCAAGAAATTTCTTGAACTATGATTTGTGAATATGAACTACCTATTGATCAATGCGATGTAGCTATTAAAATAGCCTGTTATATTGTTAATCCGATTTTTATAAGACCTATATTAAAGAATAAACCTTATGAATTGTGGAATGAAAGAAATATGAAGGTAAATTACTTTAAAGTATTTGGATATAAAGTATTTATTCTAAATATAAAAGAGAATATGTAAACATTTAAACCAAAGAGTTATAATAGAATTTTTATAGGTTATTAAACCTACAATAAACCATATAGAGTCTTTAAGAAACCATATAATGTTATGGATGAATATTTACATGTCACTTTTGATGATACAACTTCACATGAACATAAAATTTTCTTAGAATACCCTAAATATGATATGTCAAATTTGAATATCAATAAAAAATCTAAAACCTCTAACCTTACTATTGATTTGGATGAAAAATATCCCATAAAAGACCAACAATACTGACCTAAACGTAAAGAAGACTTGAATGATCTTAGTGGTTAAATTCCTAGAATTATTTAGACCCACTAATACCATCCCTTATATATTTTAATAAGAGATCTAGATAAAGAGATCAAACCTGAGATTCTATTCTAGATCAAGTTGAACCTAAAGCCTAATTTTCTTAGTCATAACCTAATAATATTATAAAATCAATCAATTATGAATATGGGGTAATTTCTATGAAATATTAATCTAATAAATTTCAAAAAATAATGTATGGTAATTAATAGGAAGACTTAAAGACAACTGATTTTTTGGTACAAAAATGGGTGTTTAAAAACAAGTTTGTTGAATATGAAACAATAACTAGAAAAAATATATATCAGTTTCCCAAGGATATTTTTAATAAGAAGTTATTTATTATTAAGATCCATTTTCACCAGTATCTTGACTTGATGTTATTATAATAATACTTTCTTATGCAACACGTCTTAATTTCAAACTACATAAATGGATTCCAAGAGTGCATTTATAGATGATTATATTATTATCTATTCTTTTATTGAATAATCCCCCACATATTCAGACCCTCATTCAATGTATCATGTTTTAAAACTTTTATAACCCCTTTATAGTTTAAAATTATCTACCATAACTAGGTATAATTGGATCAACTCTTTCTCAGTTTCAAATGGATTTTTAAAATTTATAGTTGATCCTACTCTATTTAATAAAAGAGACATGAATGATTTTTTGTTTGATTAAATCTATATTGATGATATTATTTTGGGTTCATCTAAAAAATCATAATGAATTGAATTTTCTAAGTTTATTCATAATGAATTTGAAAATAGTTTAATGTGAAAGTTAAAATTTTTTCTCAGATTTCATATTTTTCAAACTAAATATTCAATTATAAAAAATAAAAGAAGGTATAAAAAATAAATTTTATATGTTTTTATCTTTGATGGTACTAAAGTCAGTGGAAATTCAATGAGTACAATATATAAACTGGACTTGGAGGGAAACCAGTTGAATAAACTATTTACAGAGGTATGATAAAAAAATTTATATAATTAACTGTCGTTCAACCAGATATTATTTATATTGTGTGTATATGTGATCATTTTTAAGAAAACCCAAATGGAAAAGACTTCAATTTTGTTAAATAAATTTTTAGATACATCAAAATTACAACTAATTTCAAACTATTTTATTTTAGAGGCCATGAATTTTAATTGTCGAGTTATTGTGATGATGATTTTAGGGGTTGTTAGTTAGATAAAAAACCAACTTTAGGACATGTCAATTTTAAGAAAGTCTATTGTTTCTTAGTGTAGTAAAAAACATGATTATTTTGTATTTTCATCTAATAATATTTATTACATAGATACAGACAACAGATGTGCACCAATTCTATGTGTGAAACACACTCTACCATATTATGGATTTCAATTTCAACATGTACCTATAAATTATAACAATATAAGTGCTGTTGAAATTTATAAAAACCCTGTATCACATAATAGAATAATTCATGTGATATAAGGCATCAATTTTAGGATATCATTTTCAAAAAGGGCATACCACTTTTGAATTCATCAGCACTAAAAAACCATTATCTTATATGTTTACAAATCCTTTAAATATAGAGATATTAAGTTATAAAATTCATGTTTTTTTCATAATTAATTATTACTAATTTTTATTTTATGTTTTAATCTTATATATAATTGTAATTATGTTTTAAAGGTCACACATTTTCACAAGGATCAAGTGGCCGCAAGGTTATTCATACAGTTGGACAACCTACCATGAGCATTGATTGTAAGTTAAGAGATGTGGTTGGTAAACCTATCAAGGTTCCCTTAATACACTATAAGACAAATCACATGGTTAGTCAAGATATCGTGACTACTAGAAATAATTTTTTACCTTGAAATATTTATTATAATATTATTATGATTCTTTTCATTTCCATTTTTTAACTATACAATGACCTAAATGATTATATGGAATTCAAATTACTTATTTATAAGACTTGAACCCTCTTGAACCCTTACTCCCTCTCATATTCAAATCCTATTTTCTTGATGCTTTTTAAACCCATAAAATATGGTGTGTATAGATAAAACATTGGAATTTTATTCTTTTGACACTTAACCACCTTTGAAGAAGAGAAAAGTGAGAAAAAGTTCTATTATTGAGACATACAATCCACATATGCTGAATCAGTTGGTTGTTATAGAAAAATGATAGTGTAGATTTTTTTTTGATTTTGAGGTCTTTATTTTGTAAAGTGATTAAATAGTATGTGTGGTCAAACTGATCATGTGAGAATAAAAAAACCATTTTATTTAAGGTTAGTAAGATAGTTATATGTGAATAATGTGTTTGAAACTACTGAGAATAAGGATGTCATTTGAGCCCTAGTAAATATAGAATAACTCATTTTAACTTATAAGTAGTTGTAATTATGCCACTAGATCCATCATAATAGGGATTTAAAGAATTTTTGGAGTTATAATCTAGGGTTCATGCAACCTTTGAATATGAGAAATATCTACTGGAACTGATAGGGGATGGTAATCCTAGAATAAATATTGTTGTACAGTTGTATAAAGAGCGTAGATAACTAGTCAAGTTTACGGAACACCTATTTTTTCCCATAAATGGGGATATCAACATTTTTAGGCACCATAATCCATTATTTTAATATTTAATTAGTAATAGTGTGCATATCAGTTTGGCTAGGTATCCTATGGGGATTCAGAAGAAATATATAATTTCTCCTCTTGGTTTAACTTTTTTTCATCTCTTAAATTCAAATTTAGAATTGTTTATATTCAAAGGGATTATTCCTAAAGAGTAAAAGTATATATATTTTGGTGGGATGTGTTTGAACCAAAAAATTTTCAAAATAATGAAGGTTAATTGGAATTCATGGAGGAAGACATGGGTAGATGATAATAAGAATTTTTATTAAAAATAAAATATAGTTTCACGTCCTTAGAGGCCAAGAGTTAAAGATGGTCTATTTTAGGAACCTAAAGAAAGAGATAAATATCCTGATATGGAATAATTTTTTGTGGAAATATATGATGTCTTGACATGTTTTTTAAATAATAAGTGGGAATTAATAATTTTAATGTTAGAAAATCCTTGAGGAAGTGGAGATAGTATATCTAAATGAAGATTCCATGAGTGCTCATAAAGGTGAAATGATCCCGACTCCTAAGGATTTATTTAGACTAAGACCCAGTCCCAATTTTTTTTTCATATAGATCATGTGATACTCTTAAGTATCTTCCTTCAATTGAAGAGGTGTTTGATTCCAATAATGAAGATATCAAACCATTTTATCTTAGTATAAGAATGATTCTTAATATAGTTATGATGATTACAGTGCTGATGATGGTGAAAAGGATGAATATATTGAATATTCCATTAATTCAAAATAGAAAAAGGAATACATTTCAGGGATATGATTTCATGTTCAAGAGATAGATGGATCTTTAATTAGAAATCCTTCACCTAGTATGGGGGAGAAGTCACCTGGAACTTTTATTGGCATTAATCACCCATAATATGAGTATAATGGTGATGAACATAATGATATAGGTAGTCCACATGAGTATGGTGAACATACTATTCTAGTTTCACCTACCTTTCATTTTTTCCCTTCTATTGTGGAAGGATCCCCATTGGATCAAATTGATGTTGAAGAAAGACTTCAGGAACTTTCTCTTATAACTGAAGGCCATGAAGAAGAAGTGTTGAACTAAACTATG
Organism: Viscum album; assembly: GCA_963277665.1. Taxonomy (NCBI): domain Eukaryota; kingdom Viridiplantae; phylum Streptophyta; class Magnoliopsida; order Santalales; family Viscaceae; genus Viscum; species Viscum album. The sequence goes on from OY728163.1 coordinate 133,408,312, forward strand.
AAATAAGTACTTGATGGATTTTTTAATACCATGCCTATGGAGGATTATAATGATATAGACCCTACTATTTTGTTGTTCCAAGAAACGGTGGAGCTATCATTGATTTTTCAATGTAGAGAGAGATATAGATATAATTTTATGACATGGATTCTGGACATACCTCTTCTTTTAGGGAGGATCTATCACCAAATAATAAAGGTATTTATCCACCTCCTTATGAATATTATTCATATGTTACCAATGATGAACTAAATTAATTTTAGGTTGATGTGTTGAGTATATTGAATTCATTGTTTTTGGAATTTAGATCAATACTTGAGGCTATAAAAGTAGAATAACTTTCAATATCTATTTTATCCATTATGTATCATATCCATCCCATAATCCTTAGGAAGTTTTATCACATTGAAAAAGATATTCATCTGCTGAAATAGAATGTTGGAGTTCTTTATACATAAGTTGAGGATATGATGTTTCATTTAGCTCAAAGATTGTTTTCATATATTTTTTATGCTATTGTTGATACATCTTCAAGTACACCTCCTCCCACTCTAACTTCTCTTGATTCTCTTGATAATACTTTAATAATATAAATTATATAAAAATTAATTATTGTTGTGTTGTATGGGCTTGTATATACCTAAGAAATTATGCTTTCTCAGTTCTGAACTCAAGGTGCTAAGACTTTTGAGTTAGTAAGAGGATATTCTTTGAAAAATGTCTAGGATATAAAGGTAATAAAGAAACCCAATGAATACTACCTGACTAATATATTTTCCAAGTTGACTTACAATAATTATTTAGGTATTTGGATATTGGTTTTTATATTACTCATGTGAACCAACCCTTTAAATAATTAGTGGATCAACTCAAAGTCCTTGCATCTATGTTGAAAATATTTATAGATGAAAAGAGAAAATTTCTTCATACTATGGAGCATAGATCTAGGGTTATTAGTGTGTTCAATAGGATAATAGAACCCTATATGTATGTTTCAAATATAGTTGTGGTGAATCCTTTTACAATTACTATCAAAACTCTTGGACAAACATCTTACTCAATAGCTCCATTGAGTACCTCTATAGCCCCCACCTATACTCCATCTGGATTCACACATATTTAGGTTGTAAAGAACCTCAGACTAGTTTCTAGAAGTATTATGATTATAGAAACTTCTGATCTCACTCTTAAACCACCATATTAACATTCTACAGTAATGAAAAAATATTATGTATCTGATGTCCCATACCCAGATTCAACTCAGGGGTGCCTCAATCCTGGTGGACCACATGGTCTCAAGCGCATGTCTCTGAATGTCCGAGGCTACCAACTAGTAATGAGGTCCTAGGGTGTGTCCTTGGGGAGACAATTCCCTCATTAAGAGAGTGTAACACAGTGGTAAAATATAAAATAGTGGTAAACAGTGGAAGCAATATAAATAATCATATGGAACAACATAAAAAGATAGAACAATAATAAACAAGAATAACTGATAATGATATACATAAGCTAATTATGATATATTCCATTTCAATGTAATTAATGAAAAACATGGATACAAAACATCAAACAATACATTCTATAAAACGTATAAAAAAGGAATCCTAAAACAGTCCCCAACATCTCGAGCTCCATCATGGTCATTTGATACCTGCTATATCCTAAGAAATCAATAAATCAAGTGTCTATAGCCAGTCACTTCCCTTTTCCAACACCTTCATACATGTAATCTTCCCAGGTACCAATGGATGTCCATATATGGTGTGAGATAAATCTTAATAGTCCACCACCACAAACATCTATAAAATCCAATCCATGTAATATAAACTAAAATAGTGTACAAGAATGTATATAAAAAAGTAAAGTAGTAAAATAATGTAAATACCCAAGTACCTGCATAAGCCCTTGGTTGGTGTCTCAACATGTAACTAGTTCATTAATTTATTAAGTTGTAGTTTATATAAATATGTCACATGAGGTAAAACCAGCACTGACATCCTGACATGATAATATAGTGAAGGATCCAAGATATAAAAATAAATCCTAATGATATTAATAATGAAAAGGGTCCAGGGTAATAACCAAGGTAGCCTTAGCCTCAGGGGTCTAGCCAAATCAAATGAAAACTGTAGCCTGGCTATAGGGGTAAGAGTGTAATCCAAGGAGCATCATCGAAGGAATTCCACAATAATGAATATAACCAAGTATAATGAATACATCCAATGTAAAATGGGATAAGTAATGTCTAGAACCAAGGATGCAACCAAGGAAACATATGTCTATAGAATCTATTATAGATCCAAGGAGTTTATACAAGGAATCCTGTAATAGTAAAAGAGGGATCCTATGCTATCATACTGGACATCCACTCATAGATGAGGATCAGTTTCCATGGTGGGTATCAACCATGGAAACTGATATCCTTGAATCGGACTCGCGTCTACAAGCACTCAAGGAATTATCTTAGGAATCTCAAAGCTATCTCGAGTCTGATAACTCCTATAATGATGTTAAGGTCCATATTCAAGGCACCTTACAATTGATTCATTTAATTCAATATGCTATGTAATAATCATACCATTTAATAAGTTCATTTGGTTCAAGTCATCCCTTTCATTATTATGAAAAGGCTAAGGGGAATGAAATCATTTAATTCATTTCATATAATTCATAATAATTTAATAAGGTTCACTCTGATACCTTCCGTTAGACATGGAAAGGGGTTCTGTGGACCTGCAACTAATCCATTCATTTATAATCCATTAGGACAAGTAATATATATATATATATAATATACTTACCATTTCCATTTATGATTGATTTATAAAATTGAATCACTTACCTTAGGTGGTTCAAGTGGAAAGAAAATATAGTATTATCCATTATCAATTAACAATTCAATTAATTAAAGGGGATTTACATTAGTAAGGTTAATCCAAACACCCGAACGATGAACTATATGAATGTATCAAACCATTAAAAAATCAATTATGAAGAACACCCTACTTGGGGTGGTCAGTGTTGTTGACATAATCACCAAAGATGAATAAAAAATATGGAATGCGTCTTAGAACATTGTCTAATGACTACAAGAAAGGAACATGAATTAAACAAGTGACACCCGATGAAATCGACATGCACACATGAAAATTTATAAAAAAAAAGAATCTTTAGGGATGAGTTATAAAACACCTACCTCGTAATCATACTCGTCTACTCATCCAGTTGCAGTATATAATTTTTCCTAGATTCAAAGGGATATAAAAATTAGAAAAATTTCCTAGAAATAGGGCATATGATCCTGCATCTAAATAGAATCTTCTATAAGAAAAATAATAATGAAATATTAAAAAGGAATTGAGTAATTATCAGCACAGATCATACAAGATGAAAAATGCTTCAATCAGACTTTGGATAGATTCTCAAGATCAAAAACTATTGAAGATGGATTATAGGATTAAAAATAGGGAAAATAAAGCTCTCCTCCACTGAAAATAAGAAATAGGAAAGTAGGGTTGATTTAATTTTGTTTTTAGGGATTTTTCATAAATTCACCAAAAAAGCCTCACATGGTTTGGCCACATGGTTAGGGAAACCATGTGCCAACCATGCATGTTCTATTATAAGAAGGGGAAGACACATGGTTATGCCTCAGAGTTAGGGAAACAATTTGAAAACTGGGCGAATCACCCATGCATCATGAATGTAGTTTTTATCATGGCCATGTATCCCCTGGTGCATGGTTAGAGAAAAATGTGCACCCTATACAAGCTAACTATCTAGCCATGCACGATTAGAAGTAACCATGCATAATTCCCCACATAGTTCCTTCTAACCATGCCGCAAGCCTATTTCATCCACCAGATGTGGTTTTGGGATCCAAAAAAGCCCTACAAACCATTTAGAACTTTGTGAAATAATTAGGCATCCATATTAGGTAAAAAATAAAGGATTTTACAAAATTTAAAAGGATACATACCTGATTCAAATGACTAGTTTGTTATAGTATCAACCCTTAAAGGAATGCATCCCCAATTTTACCTTCCATGGGAGGAGAAACAATTTCGGATAACAACTTTGGCCACTAGGAACATACTCCAGCCTCATGCTCCCAAGTCTCGTCAAGTACACTGTCGTGCTGCCATAACTACCATACCAGAGGGAGTGACCAACTCCAGAGAGCCTTTATGCTTCATTCAATTATGTGTATAGGATACCCCTCAAAGGAGTAATCAATATCTAGATCAACTTCCTAAGGAGAAAAAGTATGCAATGGGTCAACATGATATTGGTGATGTTGTGAATCTTGGAAGACATCGTGCAAAATATGATACCTCTGAGGTAGTTGTAACTAATAGTCTACCAACCTAGACCTCTCTACAATCTCAAACAGACACACATAATGAGGCTAAAACCTCCCTTCCCTCCATATCCATCAATTACCTATCCTGGGCGATACCCACTGGAAAACAAAATCCTTGACTTCAAACTCTAGAAGTCATTGGAGATGATCGACAAAAGATTTATGTGTAGACTAAACAGTAGACATGAACTTCTTAATCAGTTGAACCTACATCAAAGTCTCCTATAAAATATGAATACCTAGTAGGGGTACCTCACCTACCTATATCCAACACAAGGGTGAATAGAACGAACTACCGTACAAGGCCTCAAAAGGATCCATCTGAATTGTCTCGTGAAACCAATTTTTAAAGGAAAACTTGATGATAGGGATATTATTATACCAAAAACCACTGACATTAAGGAAAAATTCTTAGAGCATGTCCTATAGCACTTGCATATTTTGTTCTAAAAATCCATCGGTCTGAGGATGAATGGTTGTGATTTTAAGGACCTGTACCCATTGCCTTCTGCAACCCCTACTAGAACCGTGATGTGAGACAAGAATCACTATTTGAAATGATAGTACAAGGGAACCTGTGTAGTCGTATAATCTAACAAACATATATTCTTCCAAAATCAACAACTTAGAAAGTCATCTAGATAGTAAGTCGGCTACTTTGTTTAGTCTATCAATGAAAACCCATACAATGTATCTACCTCTAGGTGACCTAGGTAAACCAACTCGAAAGTCTATGGAAACATCTTCCAATTTACATTTTAGGGATAGAAGAATTTTTAAAAAGACTATAGGTATCTAGTTATTTTACTTCATCTGCTGATAGGTGAAACACCTAGTAATTAATCCTACTATCTAACATTTTATCCCAGGCCACCAATACTAGCATCACATATCTCAATACATATTAGAGATGCCTGGATTAAATTCCCACTGAGAAGCATGAGACTTTCGCACCAAATCTTATCTCATATATATAGAAATATAGACACTTACATTTATACTTAGGATATTTTCAATGTCCACAAAACAATCAATAGGTGGGTTGACTCCTAAAATAATCTCATGAGGAACGCTGTTTTTAGGATCATAAAACTGTCTACTCATCCCCTTATCAAGGAGGGAAGAGGTAACTATCAAATCTAAGAGATAATAATTCTCATGACTATCATGAAAATATAGATGAATCATTGAAAGGATGGTCATTAATTTCCATTATTCATTGTCCTCCCGTATGGACTATACACGAGTTTTCTAACTCAGCGCATCAGCCGCTACATTTCACTTTCCAAACGTATGGGCAAGATCAACATCAAAGGACTAATGATATTTTACCCATATTCACTATCTAAGATTAAAGTAATGTTTTCTGAAGATATATTTGAGTCTATTTTGGTTTGTATACACCACAAGGTGCTCACCCATCAGATAGTGTCTCCAGCAATGTAAGTCATGGAAAACTGTTGCTAGATCTAGGTCATACATTGGGTAATTAATCTTCTGATGCCTAAATAGCTGATACTTGTATGTGATGACTCATTAATCTTACATTATCACTTCTCATAGGACAATTTATGATGCATCACAGAAAAATATATATCCTCTTCGAAACTCTGTAATAATCATAATAGGTGTCAAGACAAGCCTCCATTACAGCTCCTCAAAAACATTCTCTCACTCTTCTAACAACAGAAACTTGAAACTCTTCTCATTAAGTCCGTTTAAAGGTGAACAAAGGCATGAAAATTATTATATGAAACACCTATAATATCCATCAATCCCTAAAAAACAACATATATCAAACACGTTCTTGGGATACTCCTAGGAAACCATAACAATCACCTTCTCTGATGAAATATAGACTTCTGATTATGAGATAATTTGACCTAAGAAGTAGACCATGTCAATCTAGATGTGAAACTTAGAAATATTGAAATAAAGATTATTTTATCTTAGTGTACATAGAATGATATCTAGGTACTTATAATGATCTCTCCAATTATGAAAATACACCAAGATTTCATCCAAAAAGACTATGAAAAAAGAATCCAGATAGGGGTGTAACACCATATTCATCAAATCCATGAAAACATTTGGATAATTTTTAAGACCAAATGACATAACAAGGTAAAAATATAGACCATACCTTCTATAGAAATATGTAAAAGGTATGTATGATGGCTTGACTCACACATGATGATAGCAAAATCTCAATTTAATCTTAGAAAACATAATAGATCCTCAAATATAGTCTAATAAATCATCTATATGAGGTAGTGGATACCGGTTCTTGATTTTAAGATGGTTAAACCATCTCTAATCCATGCATAGACACGGGGTTCCATCAGCCTTCTTATTGGAAATTACGGGAAAACCTTAAGAGGAAGTACTGAGCCATATAAAACCTTTTTCCTCTAAATCCTCCAACATCAGCTTGATCTTATGAAGCATTGTAGGTTCCATCCTGCATGGTAGAATGGAAACTAGATAATATCCTAGAATGAAATCGATCATAAAATATACCTATTTATTAGGAGGTAAGATAGAAAAATATTAAGGAAACATGTCCCTAAAAAGTTATATTACTGGAGTAAATTTATCATGATGGAAACCATGATCCTCTATGAAGTGATTATAAATATAAGCAGTCACTCTACATAGCCTATGATGCTATAGTTCAGCTCTATTAGCCTAGAAATCTCACTCACACTTATATAGATAACTAATACCTTTTAGTGATGTAAATGATACCATATGATGATAGTAGTCTACAAAGGCATGATACATAACTAACCAACACATCCCAAGGATGAAATTGAATCTGGTCATCTCAAGAAAAAAATAGGTACCACAAGAAAGGGTAACTGCCTAACTAAAGGGGAAAATCCGTGCATTAGAATATTCCCTCTTACCATACTCCAAACTGTGTTTCTAGGGTCATTACACCACAATAATGATATATTTCTAGTCCAATACTATCCAAGATAGATAATGAGATGAAGGAGTGTGAAGAACCTATATCAAACAAAGAAGACACTAAAATGGAGGCTAATAGAATAATACCTCATACTGTAGATGGTCCTATAACCTGATACTTTGGTATTGGTTATATTTTATACAGCTGACCTGATCCACAAAACTGTGAAAAAACTAGACTATGATGATCAAAACTGCTCTGCTGGTGCTACTGGTGATCCAGAGTCTAGCTACCCTGACCACAACCTCCTCCCCAGCTAGTCCTATCAGTGCTAATGAAACTCCTTAGTTGACATGGGGTAAAATAACCTACCCCTAAAGGTGGATCTGGTGCAGATCCTCTTCCACTATAAGATAAGAGAAAGGTCAAGTATAATCTATTAAGATTCCTTATACGACCCCAAGACTGACACTATATAGGGTCTCTATCACTCTAAGGGTTTATATTCCCCTATTTCCACACTGATGGAACATCATATAGGCACCACTATGGGTACTATGTCTGCCTCTTCCCTGATGAGAAACCTCAATTGAACATTTCCTACTACCAGAAGAACTATTGGCCTCCCTTGACACTGATCCTCTATACCATATACTATTACTATCCCTCAGGTTGAACTCAGTGATAAGATCCTTATTGACTATCTCAAAGAAGGTATGCCAGAGAAAGACATTAAATAGAGTATGGATGACATAAACAATCCAATCCTCAATGTTTCTAGCATGTGAAATCTCATCACTATCTAGAAGTGGTACAATGTACTATAACTCAGTGAAATGTGCTAAATATTCTACAATGGACATGGAACCCAACTCGAGACACATGAACTCTTTGGATCTATTAGTTGTCAACATATGTGCAAAGAACTAATCCTAGAAGGTAGTATATAAATCATCCCATACCATGCTTAAATGGTGACCCACCTAGGTAACTACATCCCACCAATGCTCAAAAAATTCATGTATCATGTACACAAAAGCTTGACCCTCCACTCTAGAGGCATCTCAAGATGCTCAAAGATAGAAAGGGTGGCCTCCAACCAAGAATCAGTAGCCTGTGAACTACCATACCTCAAGAAATTAGCAGGATGCTACTACTAGAACTCACATGTCAGATAAATCATCATTAGTATAGGTTGTGGAGTAACTTGAATGCACATCATCAGACACTGAAAACCATCACTTAGTTGAGCATAAGTTTTCAGATCATGTATAACAAGAGGTTCCTAAAGTGGACCTCCTAACAGTAATAATAGAGGATCAAGTCTCACCATGTCTATATCCTGGGGTTTTTCACCCTCTTGGCACATGACATGGAAACTTCATGGTATAATTGGTCTAGAAATTCCAAGAACATGCCTTCGAACATGCTTAGAAGAAGATAAATAAAAACACTAGAGGAATCTGAATGAATGGATTAGGATCACTACCCATGGTATACTATCCAACTACTCGCTTAAAACACCAGGTATTTGTATGTTCTCTAGTATAGATTAAAGTGGTTCCAGTAGATGAAGGGTTAACTATTACTTGCCTTATCATTTTATAGAAAACATTTGATTCTATAAGTAATGTTTTACTTTTCAAGTTTTCTTTTGATTATTTTCATATATTAAGGTTCATTTAAAATGAATTGTCCATCCTAGTGAATTAGGGCATATACACCTTATCACTGAGATCGACACCCATTTAATTTTAATCTATTTTCTCAACTTAGAAAATAACCCATTCCAACCCATGAAGACCAATAAAACCTAATGAATTGAAACTAGAAATCTCCCAATCACAACTAAGGAAAACAACATGCATAATATAACTACAAAAACATCACTCAATAATCATAGAAATATCAAGAAATGTAAGGAGAAAAATGAACCTTTATGTCATGGAAATATGCATGACCTGTGAATTCTTGTTTCCTATAATGATGCATGAACAATGATCCTTACCCTCATAACATCAGACCAAGGATGAATTAAAACTCTAAATTAGATTAATAATAATAACCAAAACAAATCATGTGAATCACCCAATGGTGGAATGATATCATCTATAATTGTAAAAATAAGATTTTTTTAATTTAGGTAGATTGGAATTTACATCAAACATGGATTAATGATGCCCAAGAATAGATTATAAATAGGTTTCTTAGCACTGATAATCTCCCATATATTGTCTCCAAATATTAAATCAAGAAAGGATTGGATTTTATACCACTTTGTGACGTCCTGGACATGGATTCCACTCAGAGGTGCTCTAATCATGGTGGGCTAGATGGACTAATGAGGATCTCCCTGAATTCCAGAGGTTTTCGACTAGCAGTGAGGGACTGGGGTGTGTTAGTGGGGAGACTATGACCTCAAAACTAAATTTCAGTACAATAGAAAAAAATAAATAATAGGTAAATAGTGTAATAAATATAAATAATCATATCACACAAGAAAATCATATAAATCAATATTCTAGAGGAACAACTGATAATGATATAGAAAAACTGATGATGATATATATCATGTCTCTAGAAAGAAAGAAAACAAATATAGAAAGCAGAAGACAATACATGATTTGATAATGTAGAAAAAAGGAGTCCAAAAACCATCCTTAGTATCTTGAGCTCCAGCTTGGTCATCTACTAACAGCTACATCCTAATAAATCAAGAAATCAAGTCTTCGAAGCTAGACACTTCCATTTGTTGACACCTACATACATGTAAAATGCAGGGGTACTAATGGTGGCCTAGATGGGGTGAGAGATAAATCTAATAAGCCACCACCGATAGAGTCTATAACATCCAATTCATGTAATATAAACTAAAATAGTGTGTAATAATGAATATACCAAAGTAAAGCAGTATAATAAGGTAAATACAGAAGCACCTAATTCAGCCTTTGGATAGTGCCTAAACATGTAACCAGTTCATTAATTAATTAAGTTATAGCATATATAAATAGGTCACATGAGGTAGTACCAGCACTGACATTTTGAAAAGACAATATAGTAAAGGATCTAAGATATAATAAGGATTCCTGATGATATTAATAATGAAGAGGTTCTAAGGTAATAACCAAGGAAACCTTGACCTCATGGGTTGATCCAACTCATATGATAACTATATCCTGGATATAGGGGTAAGGGTGTAATTCAAGGAGTGTTGTCCAAGGAATTCCACATTAATTAATCTAACCAAGTACAATGAATACATCCAAGGTAAAATGGGATAATCAATGGATAGTCCCAAGGATCTAACCAAGGTTCCAAATGTTTGTTGAAGACTTGTTATATCTAAGGAGTGTATCCATGACATCCTATAATAGTAGAGGGAACTTATTGTGTCATATAGGGTATCCACTTATATATGAGGATCATGTTCTATGGAGGGTATCAACCAAGGCAACCGACATCCTTGAATCGGAATGGTTCCCACGAGTGCTTAAGAAATTCTTTTAGAAACACAAAATCTAACTCGAGTCCGACCACTCCTATAATGATTTCACGGTCCATATACAAGTCACCTTAAAATTTATTCATTTAATTTAATTGGCTATGTAATAGTCATAAAATTTAATAAGTTCATTTGGTTTAATCATTTCCATTAATTAGTGTGAAAATACTAAGGGGGATTCAACCATTTAATTCATTTCATATAAGTCATAATAATTTAATAATGTTCACTTCGATAACTTCCATTAGACACAGAAAGGGGACCTATAGATGTGAAACACAACCAATTTTTAATAATCCATTAGGCCTAGTCATATATATATATATATATAATATACTTTCATTTCTATTTAAAACTGATTTATCAAATTGAATAACTTCTGTAAGGAAGGTCAAGTGGAAAGAAAACATGGTACTAGCCATTATCAACTCCGAACTCAATTAAATAAATGTGGATTACCATTATCAAGGTAAATCCACAAACCTAAATAGTGGAGTAGATGAACTTCTCAAATGATTAAAACCTCAATTATGATGAACACCCTACTTATGGTGGTCAGTGTTATGAACGTAACCAGCAATGATGAATAACATATATGGTATGGGTATTAGAACATGGTTCTAACTACTATAAGTAAGACACATAAATTAAACAGGTGATTATCAATGAAATCGAAACACACACATGACAATATATAAAATTATAAATCTAGAGGGATGAGTTATATACCTCCTACATCATACTCATATGACTCTCCTTGTCCAGTATCTACCTCTAGTTTGGCATGTATTGGAAGAGATAAAATTGTTGTACCTCTCGTATCCCCTCGTGGTTTAATTTTCATGATCACAATCACTTTCTTATTTATCTAACATTGTTTTAAGTGTTTTTGTTTTATAGGAAAAATATTGCCAAGGAAATGGGCCATGAAGCACATCAAGTGGACTGAAATTCAGTCCACCGGCCAACCGGTGTGATAGCACCGGCCAGCCGGTGGACCTGGCAGAGGCATTGCCCACTGCCAGGCTCCACCGGTCAGCCAGTGGCTTGACCACCGGCCAGCCGGTGGCATCCAGTCAAACAGTGGTAGCTACTGTCTGCCCACCGGCCAGCCGGTGTCTCTGGCACCGGTCATCCGGTGGTGCTTGGAAATGAAGAATCAGCTACTGCCAAGCCACCGGCCAACCGGTGGCCCATCCACCGGTCAGCCGGTGGAGCCATGACTCGAAATCTCCCAAATTCCTCAAGCACCGGCCAGCCGGTGGGACTGTACCGGCCAGCCAGTGGAGCCAGTCAAACTAGCCATTGCAGTTTGACCAGGCTGGCCCACTTGGCTCCCAACGGCTCTGTAAGCCTCTCCAATGGCTCCGAAGACTCCAAAAGGGTTCCTTGCCTATAAATAAAGGCCAGGGAAGCCCCGGACACCAACCGGATCATATTCAAAGCCCACGGACACGTTGTTCATCATTTGGCGTACCTCCGACAGACTTCCTTCAAGGAACCCATCTTGCTCCAACAAACTTCCACATCCAAGGAGCTCCTCCAAAGAAGCTTGGAAGCGGCCTTCAACATCTCCAATCAATCAAAGGCGCCCAAGGCTTCTCAACATACGGGTTTTATTGTTTTATTTATTTTGAGCTTTAAATTTGGGTTTGTGCCTACAAACCCCAAACTCTTTCTTCATCCCTCTTTCTTTTGGGTTTCACATCACCATTAAGGTGTGAAGAGGTTTCTTCAAGCCTTTCCTTTTAAAAGGCTTGTGTCATAGGTGAGCTAGCCTTCACCTGTAAGAAGGCTAGTGGGTTCTTTCTCAACCATTAAAAGCAAGTGGGTTCTTGCTTAACCACCAAAAGCAAGCTGTAATAGGTTCTAGTGCTACCTCAAAGCCTAGCGGGTTTCTTGCTAAAACCATTGAAAAGAAAGCGGTAGAATCTCTCAACGGTTGAGTTGGGAGCGTAGACGTAGGCCGGGTTTTTGGCCGAACTCCGTTATCAATTGCGTGTCTTGCCTCTTTTATTTCCGCTGCACTTTCACTTTGATTTTAATTTGTTAATCATTTTTTAAAAGGCAATTCACCCCCCTCTTGCCATCACTCCCTTTTTCTCCGCCTAACAATTGGTATCAGAGGCAAAATTTGAGTAATACCTTCACCGGTTTCAAATTTAAGATCCATTGTGATGGCATCAACCTCTTTCGCCCCCGAAGGATTTTCTTTGGGTCGTGCTCCATTTTTTGATGGAACCGACTATATTTATTGGAAAACCCGCATGACTACTTTTCTTAGAAGCATAGGATATCCAATTTATAAAATTGTTATGAAAGGATTTTCCCTCTCCTCTCCCGATGAGTCTAAATGGACCCCCAATGACATTTCTTATTTTGAGCTTGATGGCAAAGCCATGAACGCTCTTCATTGTGGTCTTGACCGTAATGTATTTAATTGTATTTCTTCCTGCACTACCTCTTATGATATTTGGAAATATTTAGAGCTAACCCATGAAGGTACTAGCAAGGCTCCAAAGCAAGAACCCGCTCAAGAGCAAGAACTCGACAAAAAATTCAAACCCACTTGCCCACTTCACAAGAAAAGGGCCAAAAGGAAAAAGGGAAAGAAGAAGGCTTCAAAGGCAACATGGAGTGATAGCTCCTCCTTCTCCTCCTTCTCCTCGAGCGACCAAGGTAAAAAATGCCTAATGGCAAAACATGAGGTATCATCTTCCGACTCTTCTTCCTCATCATCCTCTAGTTCTTCTAATTCTTTTAATCATTTATCATATGAAGAACTCCAACATGATAGAGACCAATTAGAAAACGGTTTTCATGAACTTTCTTCTAAATTTGTTTCTTTGAAAAAGAAATTCAAAAAACTTTCCTCCGAAAAAGAACAACTTCTCAAAGAGAAGGAGGAACTCTCCCTAAAAATCCAAAATTTCCCAAATGTTGATTCTTTGGAATCAACCATCAAGGACCTTAGAGAATCCTTAGCCAAGTTCACCCAAGGTGAACAAAATTTGACCAAATTATTGGGTTCTCAAAGGGTTTCTAGGACCACTCAAGGACTTGGCTACACCAACCAAGCTTCCTCCTCCCATGCTCCAACTGTTTTTGTAAGGGGGAGCTCTAGTTTTAAATTTTGTAATTATTGTAAGAAACCCGGGCACCTCATTTATGAGTGTGATTGCAAAAATGCCCGGTACGGTCAACCCAAATCTATTTTTTATTCGGACGAATTTTATAAGAGAAGACCTGCCATGAAACAAATTTGGATTGAAAAATCCCTTTTGGCGAGTCTCTCCGGGCCAAAAATAGTTTCGTTTCCCCGATGATCTTTTGTTTTATTTAGGGGGAGAAATTTTCTTAAATTCAAAAATCTCTTTCGATTCATTTTTCAATTTAAATTCATTTTTTGATTCAAAACTCTCAATTTCAAAAATTTCATTTGGTTTCAAATTTCAAATTTCAATTGGTTTTTGATTCAAAACTTTCAATTCAAACTGTTATTCAAATTTTCATTTCAATTTCAAAAATCTCAATTGATTTTTCAATTCTCATATCTAGTTTTTCAAACCCTTTCCCTCAATCAAGTTTTATGCCCCGTGCTATTTTGATAATCACAAAGGGGGAGAAATTCTTGGTTGATTGGGGGAGAAATCCTTTAAAACATGCTTTTCATTTCAGTATTTTACTTTGATTGTTTCGGTGATTGTGATCATCAAAATAGGGGGAGATTGTTGTACCTCTCGTATCCCCTCGTGGTTTAATTTTCATGATCACAATCACTTTATTATTTATCTAACATTGTTTTAAGTGTTTTTGTTTTATAGGAAAAAGATTTCCAAGGAAATGGGCCATGAAACACATCAAGTGGACTGAAATTCAGTCCACCGGCCAACCGGTGTGATAGCACCGGCCAGCCGGTGGACCTGGCAGAGGCATTGCCCACTGCCAGGCTCCACCGGTCAGCCAGTGGCTTGACCACCGGCCAGCCGGTGGCATCCAGTCAAACAGTGGTAGCTACTGTCTGCCCACCGTCCAGCCGGTGTCTCTGGCACCGGTCAGCCGGTGGTGCCTGGAAAAGAAGAATCAGCTACTGCCAAGCCACCAGCCAACCGGTGGCCCATCCACCGGTCAGCCGGTGGAGCCATGACTCGAAATCTCCCAAATTCCTCAAGCACCAGCCAGCCGGTGGGACTGTACCGGCCAGCCGGTGGAGCCAGTCAAACTAGCCGTTGCAGTTTGACCAGGCTGGCCCACTTGGCTCCCAACGGCTCTGTAAGCCTCTCCAACGGCTCTGAAGACTCCAAAAGGGTTCCTTGCCTATAAATAAAGGCCAAGGAATCCCCAGACACCAACCGGATCATATTCAAAGCCCACGGACACGTTGTTCATCATTTGGCGTACCTCCGGCAGACTTCCTTCAAGGAACCCATCTTGCTCCAACAAACTTCCACATCCAAGGAGCTCCTCCAAAGAAGCTTGGAAGCGGCCTTCAACATCTCCAATCAATCAAAGGCGCCCAAGGCTTCTCAACATACGGGTTTTATTGTTTTATTTATTTTGAGCTTTAAATTTGGGTTTGTGCCTACAAACCCCAAACTCTTTCTTCATCCCTCTTTATTTTGGGTTTCACATCACCATTAAGGTGTGAAGAGGTTTCTTCAAGCCTTTCCTTTTAAAAGGCTTGTGTCATAGGTGAGCTAGCCTTCACCTGTAAGAAGGCTAGTGGGTTCTTGCTCAACCATTAAAAGCAAGTGGGTTCTTTCTTAACCACCAAAAGCAAGCTGTAATAGGTTCTAGTGCTACCTCAAAGCCTAGTGGGTTTCTTGCTAAAACCATTGAAAAGCAAGCGGTAGAATCTCTCAACGGTTGAGTTGGGAGTGGAGACGTAGGCCGGGTTTTTGGCCGAACTCCGTTATCAATTGCGTGTCTTGCCTCTTTTATTTCCGCTGCACTTTCACTTTGATTTTAATTTGTTAATCATTTTTTAAAAGGCAATTCACCCCCCCTCTTGCCATCACTCCCTTTTTCTCCGCCTAACAATTGGTATCAGACCAATTCCCTAAAAATAGGGCATATGATCCTACATCTAAATAGCATCATTGATAATAATAATAATGAAAAAATATTAAAAATGAATTGAGTAATTAGCAACATGAATCCAAAAAGATGAACGATGCTTTGATCAGAATCTGGATAAATGCTTGGGATTAAAAAATTCTAAACATGGGTTTTAGGATTTAAAAGGGATAAAAGAGATCTATCCTATTCTATAAATAAGAAATAAGAAAGTAGGGTTGATTTAATTAGTTTTTTAGGGAATTTTTATAAATTCACCTCAGAACAAGCCTCAAATGGTTTGGCCGCACGGTTAGGGAACAAGTGTGACAACTATTCACATTCTTCTATCGAGAGTGGGAACCTACGTGGTTAAGCTTCATGGTTAGAGAAACTGTGCACCAACTATGCGAATCACCTATACAACATGTCTGGAGTTTTTTGCATGCATGTGCAGCCCCGAGGGCATGGTTTGGGAAAACCATCCGCCTTATACCAGCCCATTATCCATCCTTTCATGGACAGGGTTCCGGCTCCGAAAAATCCCCAAGCACAATGATACATTTTCTAACACAGTAGGCATATATATTAGGTCTGAAATAAATAATTTTACAAAATTTAAAAGTATCAATACTAGAGTCAAAAAATCAATTTTGTACACTGTATATCATCCTTCAAATAGATAGAATGCCTGTGATTCAGATTCTAATTATACTACTTAATAAGGATCTTTATTTTGTGTTTGGATTTAAAATTATTTTCAATAATTATAATCTTTTCTTATCTTGATTAAATTATGCTCTATTACTTATATAACTACATTTAAACATATGTTATAATCATTTATTATCTTTTTGATACTCGCAAAAGGGGAGAAATGTCTTTTGGAAATTGATAGTGTTATGAATAGATATTGATTTATTTTAAACATAAAATGAAATAATATTTTTAGTGTTATGTAATTTTGATTAATTTTTAAAATTATTCTTCTATGATTTGCGAACCTAAAAAAGGTATATATTGTTAGATTATTCTAGTAATTTCTTATTTTAATAATCTCAAACAATTTTTCAAATATTAATAATAAGTTTCATGTTTTATGTTAAGTGATTTATTTTTGATGAAAATTTACCAATTATGGATCAAAGTTATGACTACTATTCAACCATATAAAGAGATAGGGCAACCATGAAGAAACCTATCTAAGTATCAGATTGGACAAATATTAAAGACAAGATACTATGTGATAAATGATCGAATATGAGGAATATAGTAAAAAAACTATATGTGTTAGACCTACGACATGAAAAAAATCGTGTGATCACATGACGACTTCATTGACTATATGATGATCACTGAGTGACCATTCAAGATTTATTTATATTTCTACATACTGAAGCTACCACCCAAAAAAATTCAACAGAAATATAAATGAATTAAATAAACCATGGTTAGTTGGATCAACCAAATAATGATCTTTGATTGAATGTATGATGTATCCAACCAACCATGGACCACATGAAGTAATGAGCTACTAAAAGGTAACTAACTATACTACATCAACCATGAGTGAAAGACACACCATGTATAAGTATAGATATCTAATTGTTAGTTTTTACATTTAATGAGATTAATCAAATTAGTTAAAAAATTTCATTCCAAGGATGACTACCTTCCAATGGTTACTTTGAGAAAAAACTTCCACAAATTAGATAAAGGCTTGAGCATGAGATGCGTTTGGTTTTTTAGTGATCTCACTGGCTAAATTTTACTATACCATGATACTGTGTTTTCTCAAAGATATTTAGAAAACTAAGAAAAAGGATGAAATGAAAACTTCTTTTATTCTTGATCTTACCTGACAATCATTCATGGAAGAGAACCTTGTTTATCAACTAAAGCCGATTAGAGATCATGTTTCATCAATATTCTAATAAACTATTCACTATATATGTTTTTCATTACATTTTGAGTTGTAATTTTTTTTCTTGTATATATTCTAGAACATGACCAATAATTCAAAAAGGATTACTCTGATACTCCCTAATTTATTTAAATCATTTATCCCATATATAATTGTGGAAGAGTCTTGGTTGAGTCTGGACTGCCCCATGTAGAGGTATCTCTTTAAAACCTGATCCAAATTATAAATCTATTTATTATGATTAATAAAAATTCTTATAAGTGGATTAATTTTATGTGGAGAGGACTGTGATCTATCTTGGAGATAACCACTTCTCTAATTTTTCTATGAATTTTTAATATTATCTTTACTACTTTTTTATCTCTGAATATTTTTCAAAGTATAAATTTTTAAAGTAAAAATTGATAAATATATTTTATATGTGATATTTATATATCATGTTTGATATAAGTCAATTTTTTTTTCAATGTTAGAATGAAACCATTTTTAACTAGGTTTTGATCATGGCTTTGATAAATCATTTTAAAATATAAAATTATATATAGCTATTTAATTTGTTAAATAGGATTTTCTCAAATTGAGGTAATTTTAAATATATAAATTTTCAAGGAATCAATTTTTACTTGTAATATCAATTCACCCCATATTGAGCATTACACTAGGACCAACATAAGAGAGTGTGTATTTTGTGTTAAATTTAAAAATTAATTTACTAAAAATAAATTCCATCAACCTTGATTTATTTATTTGTTGTTGGCGATCCACATGTGATTATTTGTTCTCAAAGATCCCAAATTGGTAATTTTGGAACTATCATGGCGATAGAAAACATCATGCATTACTAAATTTTATTACCACACAATCATTTGGTGTTGAATGATCAATTGTTGTTCTCTCTTTCTTGTAAGGATAGAGGAAGGTGGAAGAATTATCTTTATTTGGAGTGAATATTTAAAGAAGTTATTCATGGGAAGAATTCTCTTAAGAGGAAATATTTTTTCATAAAATAATTTCCATTCATCTATATATATGATATAATTGGGTATATATTGATCTATGTTTAGAGAGTTGGTAATTGAAAAAGGCCCCTTATCCAATTCCTTAATACTTAATGAACCCGATATCACATAATAATAATACTAGAACTTATTCGACATATGCATGCCTCATATATAATATAAATATCAATAAATAAACATTTATTTTAAATGATATCTCATTTATCATTTCTATTACCAGTATCCATAACTCTGCTTGTCTAATTTCCTCAACATTTATCAAACCAGTAATAATAAATATTTTTCATGAAATAAAAAAATAAATAAAATATTCCCTGTCCTATGAATAAATATTTATTTTAGTATTATACACAAATAAAATAATTTATGAATATATGGGATCAATAAATCTTGAAAAAATATTATTTATCAATGTTGGGAATTTAATTCAATAATTAAATTCCTATCAAATGTAGCAAAGATAAAAAATCATTATGTGCATGACCTCCTAGGCCTCTTCCTCAGTGGCATTGGGTGAGATTTCCTAATGTCTAATATTAGCATCTAACAATATATAGAGGCATCCATAGAGGAAGAATTTAATGTAATAAACATGACAACCACATATAAATGATCATTATACACTATAGTCTCTTCATCTTGATATCTCATAAAGAAAGTTTCTTAATCATGTCACCAATATATATGCTTGATAAATATTTCTTTGAATATCTGAAATGAGCCTATCAATACACCATGTCCATGGATTTTAGTTTAACTGTTCAATTCTAATAAAATGCCAAAGATATCATATTTCATAAATATATAAGGGATACATTCTATGTAAACTTATTCATTAATAAAATACCATTCATGACACACCCATTTATCTTACTTTTTCATGAACATTTGACGTCATGATTTTGGGTAATACATCAAATTACATGAGACATGATATATATTAATAATAATATTAAAATCCAAATATCATTACACATGATTTAAAAAAAAGGAATATCCAATGATTCTTAAACATTTATAATTCCTACTGGTGGGTCTATCATCACAGTCTCCCATCTTGTAGATTACGATGTGTGAAATTCATGAGATAAAGTCTCATACACTTATGATTAATTTCACTTAACAACATACTTAATATTTTCCCATTAAATAACATCATATGACCATATGACATATAGTTTAAGAATATTATCATAGCATTTCAATATTCTCATCATAGCAGGGAGATTTTGTAACCTTTGCAATGGCATATATACTCTATTAAATTATCATAATAAATTTACATAAAAGAACACTCAATATGTCATAATGTATTTATTAAACCCAATTATATGTAGATATAGAAAATATAAAGTACAAATTAGTAGGTTATAGGGGAAAAAATCCAATAGAAGAAAGCTCAAAGTAAGACAAAATTCTCAAACACCCATGGAAACTCGAGGTTTATCACAACAAATATCTGGTTAAACACTTCCCCACTCTAACATCTTGAGTTCCATGGATTAAATATTTTTACCACCTTTACAACCCCAATAATAAAAGGTATCTAATACCATTTTGTAATGCACCGGTCCATGTTAACACACTGTGTCACCTAGACTAAACTACCCATAAACCCTAAAACATGTTCCCAATTTCCATGGGTTCACAACATGCACCAAGGGTATTGAATATAATTAATGGTAATTATTTCACCCATAAAACACATAAAAAACAATGTGTATTTATTCCCAAATATTTAACATGACCTCTCCATAACTGGTATATACATACACACAAATAAAAAATTTTAAATAATAATAAACATCCAAATAGAGTATAACACAATAGAAAAATATAACTAAAAATAAACTATCAATTTATATACATCACAAGTAAAGTGATAAAAAATAATATAAATATATATATAAAAAATAATACAAGTTTGGAGAGATTAATACATTAAAAACCAAAATCACCACTTGAGGATCTCCAAAAATTCTACACATGAACCATCTCTATGTGACCCATAGTTACTACTAATTCCATACCATTAAGGATTATGAAGGAATCAATAAGTAGTAACATAAGACATTAATCCTTTATCTTCACCTGAATCATACATAACCAAGTCAACATACACCAAATGGATGTCTGTAGGGAGTGAAGAAAATCCTAGTAGGATAACACCAAGAATCTATCTAACATAATTCACAATGGAAACAATTAGTATTAGTTTGGAAATATTATTTTGAAAATTAAAATTTTAGGAAAGAAACAATTACATTTATTTAAATAGACCTTTTAAAAACCAATTTACATCCCATGGGTTTTTAATAATACAATGTTTTTTGAAATGAATGAAAAAAATGGAATGTAATAAGCATAACCAATGGAAATGAAACATAATCATCAAGTATTAACTAGAAAAAATAATATCACAAAAATACCTCACATTTTCAATAATTGTTGGGAAACACCCAATGTGAATGGAGTAATCTTGGAATAAATTTATGGAACATTGGATAACCTATGAGAACCTTCTTATAACTCAAACCTGACTTACCCTCTTAGTCTCACACAGAGGTAATCCCTAGTTGAGAACAATTATTTCTAGGGAACAATACAAAGAACAATCTATACTAGTGGATCACTTATCCAATAACCCAAATTTGTTCTAAAGGTTCCTACGAACAACTCATCCATAACCAATCCAATAAATATAACATGAATAACATTAAATAAGTGTCTCAAATATAACATCAAAAGTACTAAAAAATGCTCAAAAAATAAAACAACATCAACACCAAGTAAACACATAACCAATAAAGAATTTATATTAAAAAAGGATTAAAAATTAAATAAAAACGATTTATAAATCATTTCACCTTCCCAACTTCCTTTGACAAATATATTTGGAATAAAAAATATCTTTTGATCATTTCATAAAACACTTAATGTTCATAAATCTAGTTTCAATGTTAAAACCAAGTTAAACCCTATTTTTCAAGAAAAATGACAAAAACATATGAAAATAACATAAATCAGTCCTTAATATATATTTAAATCCTAATATGTAAATAAAATCCATAAAAACTAATGTCCTAAATGTATTCCAAAATAATTATCCATTATTAAGACACACCTACATCAAACACAATTTAATCTTGACAGCTTCTTAAAATATCATAAGAAATTTATGAGATGGATCCTAAAAATAACTAAAAGTAATAAAATTTTAAGCTAAAAATACTCCTAGTATTAGTCCTATATTCCATAGAAAACTAACCCAGAGGGACATAGATATACTAGAAGAACAAGGGAATATAAGAATACTTGAGAAAAAATCAATGATAATCCATGATTTTAACTTGAATAAACCCACTAAAATTGATGGATAATCCCCATGAATCATAGAGGAGGAAGAAATAACTACCGTAGGAGATACTATTTTTGATATTTATGTTTTTAGAAAATCTACATGGTTTGGAAACACATTTTGATAAACAACATATCAACTGTGTTTTTTTCAAAGGATAGAACCCTCAAACATAAGAGTCATTGACATGGTTTGATTGAATGATATTCATTGACCAAGAAATACCCATGAAACCAATCCTTACATTTCAAACAAGGATACATAATTTCATAGGAATATATATGGTTTGGAGAAACATGATCTAATCCTAAAAATGACATAGAAATAAATCTTATCTATACACATAGTTTCAGTGCAGAACTAATACTAACCATGTTCTAGACACATGCCTATACCTAAAAATTACTTTTCAATATTTTCAACCTCCAACTCCTAAAAACATCAAGAATTAAAATAAATAAAATAATGAATCAAAATAAATACATACCAGTGACCTAGTGGTGTCACATATACTAAATATGATTAGGTATTTGATAATACTCAAAATAATTAAGTAAAATGATTAATTAGAGAGAATGAAGATATCATATAATGATTATTTTCATTAATAAATTTTTTATATTATCATTTATAGACATTTTCAAATAGTATGAATGAGATTAAATTTTTTTACTTGATATTATCAAAGTGTTTAAGATCGTTGAACTAGGCATGTGATGTGTGGGTTTTTATGGTGTATTAATAATAAAAGACTTTATCAAGATCACGTGGATCTAATTAAAGGATATATATTGTTATTTCACTTAATTTATATTAGAAGAGGTGTTTTTGTTAACAAAGTTTTGTTATAAACAATATGGGATTATGTATTCAGAAAACATGGTTTATAGTTCCTGCAATTTTATCTTTTTTTTTGAAAAGGTAAAAGGCTAAACAAAATTATCCAGGAAAAGTTTTTCCACGTATTTGTTAAAATATGAAGGAACGAGTCCCCCCATTCACAAATGGAATATCTTAAAGTATAAAGACTTACCTTCCAATAGAAATTTTTTCAAACTCATAGAATACAATAAATAATATGGAAACTATAGTTTATTTTTTTCAATATTCATACCAAAAGAAAATAAAAGTTATTTTCTAATTGAAAATAGTTTTTTGCTCAGAAGGATATTATGATGAGATTATAATTTCTACGAGGCTGTTGGGAGAATATTCGAAAATAGACAAGCTCTAAATTAAGAAATAAATGATTACAATAGTCTAAAATTAAATTAATTTCCACTTAATATCCTAAAGAGTTTAGGATATATAAAATAAAATAAAATGTAAAAGTTATATTTAGTTACTCTAAGAAAGTGAATATCACCATCTCCTAAAGTGTTATTCTAATTAAATTTCAAATTGAATTTTACTTAATTCTAAAAAAGAGTTTTAGGGTATTTAGATAAAGTGAAATTCCAAGAGTTAAATTTAGTTACCACAACAAAGTTAATGTCACTTTATCCCAAAAGTAGTTTATGATGTGTTGTTAAGAAATAACGTAAATTGTTACATTAGTTACAAAAATATTTTAAGTAAAATTATAATTGAAAGGGTTACAAGGATGATGATGTTGAACTTTTAATGTTTTTAATTTGATAATTGGAAATAAAATTGTAACATTTTATATTGTAGAGTTATAGAGTTTCAATATGTTGAAGGAGTAGAACATTAGGAATATTATTTATAAATCTCAATATTATTTAAAACTTATTTTTTCAAAGATGTTTCTTAATAAACATCTTAGTGTAATTTTATTATCAGGCGTTCACATAGATATGTGGCATGAATTACATATATATATAATGAATTTACAAAACTCTAGAAAATGTAGTAAATAAATGGTTGATCTAGAAGTATATCATATAAAATATCATAGATTGATTCTTATATAGGGTTTTAATAAATATTTTTAAAAGAGTTTTAATAATATAAAGTGTATCTTATAGACTAAATCTCTACTTTATCTTTATTTATCAAGGAATTCATATAAGTATGTATTGATATAGTTTTTAAAAAACAAAATGAGAATTGACCACTCAAAGCATAACATTGAGTTATACCTAATCTATGTTCATATAGGAGTATTATAAGTTATGATGAAATGATAAATTTATAATGATTAATATTCTTATATGTAGACATTGAATTTATTATGAGGCACACAAATCTATTTTTTTTTTGAATAAGATTACCCATGAAATATACCAGATGGAGTTTCATATATTATGTATTTGGTATACTAGGGGTGGATGGATCATATTTGGAGTCCACACTATCTGAGGTTGGAAATATACCTAGCATGAAAACCTTCATACTTTTATACCTTTATTAAACATTCCTTGAATATGGGATAATTAGGTATGGTTGGATATGTTACTGACCATGTAATCAGTTAGAGAAAAACTATGATTATATTTTCCTCTCATATGATGAGTATGACTTATGGGTCCTCAAATGAGATAGAACAATGAGTGTTTGGAGATAAATAGATAATATATATGTTGTAAAAATCTATTATATTGAGGTACATGTGATGTACTCATCCATAACGGTGAATAACATTTGATATATTCATCAACGTGGTCAATCTATACTTGATAAATCAAGAATATATGAGTTTTCTATATGTTATTGGCATACTATGTATCCCATGGTCACTCTATATCTTATATAAAGGTAACATATAATAATGCACGCTAGAATTTCATTTTATTTGTGTATATATATAAAGAGATACCTATGTTTGAGGGGGATCATGTTAGATCCATTTATAGCCTAAGTAGCATTGATGATTTGATAAAAGATTATATTTTCTTACATTTATGGATCCAAAGATTAATATTTGTTGTTAATGAAACAAAGTCATGTGGGGACAAACTTTGTGGTTTATCGAATGAGGATTGAGTTTTACTTATATATCTACTCTAAATGTTTTATTAGAGTAATTATAAAGGAGTTGTGGATGATATTTCACAAGTAATTATATATGATGTGATACATAGTGAAATTGATGACAATGTTATAAAATTAATTTAAAAGATTCCAAAAATGAGTTTTGGATGTGTTTTAAAATATTAGTGAATATGATACTGTATAATGTGAAATTACACTATATTTTTTAGGAATTCTTGGTAGTGGGAGATTGTAGGAGATATTCCCAAAATCCATTACACGTATGATGCATTTAGCTGATATCATAGTGCATGACATAAACCTATTACATGATATTACATTCATAAACTAAGAGTATATGATATATATTTTTGATTATATCTTATTTAATGATACGGTATATGATAATTGTATGATATGAGATTTAAAACAATTTCTTATACCAATATTTTTAAATGAATATGTGATATTCTATGGAGGTTTTTGAATGGAGCCAGGTTATATGATATTATCTAACACACTATAATTGAAGGGTTTCCAATTTATAATCGTTATCATTTGAGTAATAGTCTATAATGCCTGTCAGGAATGCCACGTTGCATTAAATACAATGAATGGGTGTTTATTATTCGTGAAATAGTTTCAAGAGTTTGTCATAATATCTACTCACAAGTTATAAATAATTAATAATTTATGATTACTTTAGGAGTTTCCTTGAGGTATCTATATAACTAAGGAAGTTCTCATTCTATTCGTGACTGATAACATGTTAGCTTTCCCATGTTCTCTAATGAAACTCCCTCATCCCTATAGTATTTTAATACTTAATATTTTAAATAGAGTGGTATTAGCTTGATGTAAATAAATAATAACCCCACTCATGTAAAGTGAAATTTGGTTTCAAAGTATGGATATATCCAGAGGTGTTATGTCATTAGACTTCTACTTATGTGATCTTCATCATGCCCATTCAAAGATGTTTGAAGATGATGTAGAGTGAGAAATGGTGTAAGATACAAAATAAAATTTTATTCATTTATAGTTTACACATGGTTTCATTTAACTTTCATGGAGATCTTGGATTGAGTTTCTATATTTATTGCACCAGTTTAACAACTATTCTTAGATCCCAATGAAACCCAATATAATAAACCAAAAATAATGAACACCATGTTCTCCTTTCACTAATGAGTATAAAGTACTACTTTCATCATAATTATTTGATGAAGATATATTAGAGGTAGATAAAAGAATCCCTCTTTAATGGTTTATTAATAGGTTGAAATAATAACTTGATGGTTGGGTTGGATCATACTCATAACCATGGTATGCTAGTTCCTCACTAGGAAAAGGAAGGAAAATGATGAGATCTTTGGGAGGGAGGAAGAAAATCACCAAGTGATTTCACTGGTGATCACATCCCATATTAGTTGGACTTAATTATTATATATCCCCTTAGGACTATAACTCCCTAATATTTTAAAATAACACTATGTTCAATAGCGTATTCAACATGCAACATTGAGTTTAAACGGACCTCGATATAATATTTAAATATTATTATATAAATATGACCAAATTTAACTAGCCATTAAATTGGTGGGTATTAATAATATTAACTATATTATTAGATATAAGAAAAAATAATATATAAATTTATCGAAAATTTATTTATAATTCCTCAAAATTTAATAATGATATTTTATTCCACAAAAAATAAATTTTTCCTTTAAAAACGTTTTTATTGTTTTTTGCAAGAAAATTTTATAATTTATTTATATAAATTATTAAAATTTTATTTTAAAAAATTAAAAGAAATTTCTAAATCATCATATGAAAATTTAATTGGGTTGAAATTTTGGGATCTTTTAGAAAATATTGATTTCTCAGTGAATAGTGAAAATGCCATTTTTTTGTAAAACTGTCATTTATTTTTATAAATTAATTAATTTAAAAGTACCATTATTCTATTAATTTTACTTTAAATTATCATAAGTAATATTTATTTTTATTTAATAAAATTATGTACATTTTAATAATATATATATATATATTATATTATTATAAGTACATTATTAGGTTTAAGAAGACATTTTTTCTGAAAACTATTTTAATGTGCATAATGTTTATCCATTTTAAATAATTAAAATAAACACTAATTAAGAATTATTTAAATTAAATTTATATTCTATACATATAAATTTATTAATTTGAATTAATATAATGATCTTTACTATTCATATATTTAATGTAAAATCATCTATTACTTGAAAAATGCATTTCTTGAAAACCCATTTTTTGACAAGTTCTGTAGGTTTAATTTTTAATTAAATTTTGATACTAACATGAATTGAATTTGATAAAATTTATTCCATATTTAAATAAATATAAATAATATTAGATAATAATTTTAACTTAATTTTTTATCATACTGAATAGTAAAAATAGTAAAAATATATTACTATGGTTAATGTTAAAATCGTTTTACCAGGTGGTAAAACTAAATAGGTAAAGGGAGTAACTTGTTTTCAACATGTTTATTTTTTAATGGTCGAAGTTTGGATTGAATATATAACCCCTAAAATACCTTATTTATAAATTTTTGAGGCAATTTTCTTAAGAGTGTCTTCCCGTTACTGAATAGTTTGGGTATTTAAAAAAAATGACACTTCTACTCAATTATAAAAGGGAAACCCATCACATCACATATTCATACCAATAAATATATTTGTATATATAGAAACCTACTAAAATATCTCCCCAAAATCTATATTAACATTCTAGAGCTTCCGATATTCTCAAAATACTAACCATAAGGTCTTTAATAAGTGATCCAAAGGAGGTTTGTCTAGGTGCGGGTAATCATCTTTACCAAGCACCGTATTTTTACTTTTACTTTTTCAAAATTCAATTATCTCTCAAAAATTCCAATATAATAACCAAATTATATCATATATAATTATATATTATTCTGTTTATTGAATAATATTTATCAATCTACTATTCCATCAAATGGGAAACAAAACCCTCATTTGTTTGTACGGAGGAATACCTCCTTGAGAACCGATATAATTCATTTTCCATCATCACATCTCATGGATTTTTATGATGATAGATTTAATATTTTTATAAGTCATTAAAAACATATTAATAATATGGTAAAATTAATATATGATATACTTTCATACCTTACCATCCATGGAAAAATGATAACATCATCCGTCTGTACGGTGAACTATCACCTCCTGAAGCAATGCGATTCCTTTTTTATTAATATGAAACATGGATTCTATATGTATTTTTATTTTAAGAAATAATATGGTATTTGTAATATTATTATCATTTTATAAATATTGAATAACACTCACTTTTTTCCATTATGATCATTGAAAAATTAAACTGTTACACATGAGTACATATGGCTTAACATCTCCATGATTGTAACATAAATCATTTTTCATAACCACAATTCATGGTTATTTTTAAAAGTATATTTTATGAATAAAAATTATAATTATTTAATGATTATTGTTATTTATATTCTAGAAAGATTACCCCTTTGACCATGGTCAATAAAATGATTATGTTTTGAAATTATGAACTAAACATACTCAACACACCCGATGTGGACATAACTGATTAAGTAATTAAATACATCATTAAAATAAATGAATTATTTTTTAAGTATAATGAATAAATCTTAAAAAAAATTATTAAGTTAAAAAATAATTTATATATTTTTATAATTCAATATATAAAATACATACAAGACAAAGTCTGGACTCAAGGTTAGGGTTTCATCTCAAAAAATCCTTTTTTGAGACATATGTTCTATTATGAAGATAATTTATTTTAAATGGTTTATAAAATAGAAATTTACATATCATATCATGGGTAATTCATAATTAATGATATTTTGATTTCCAATTAATTTACTTCATTCTTGGGAGTATTGATTCAATTGTTAAAAAAGCTGTAAGAGTTTATGTTTTAATCTCAATTTAATCGATATTGTTTATGCTTGAATTTTCATTATAAGAAATTATTTGACAATTTTATAATAAAACCATTTAATTTTATTATCCTATTTTTATTCATGAAATTTTTATTTAATGTTACTATTCTTATTTTTTTATTACTTAAAATTATTGATAAAATGTTTTTAGAAAATATGATATGATTTCTCTCTTTGGTCGAAAATCCATTTACTTCTATATCTATGTTTTTTTAAAATATTTTCAAGACAATTTTTTAGATTCTAAAAATAATTTATTATGGAACATTTTACCCATGTTTTAATTTTTACAAAATCTTTTTAAAGGAATCTTCATTACATTTTCTGAATGAGGTAGCTTTGAACCTTTTTACAACAGTGTAAACGAAATATTTCTTTTAACTTATATGGAATTTAAGGAATTAATCACCATTAAGAGAACTCAAATATTTTAAGATAAATTTATAATGTGAAATGATTATTTTTATAGAGTTTTTTTATAATATTTTAGAAATTTTTATATTATTAAGAAGTGACTTTAAAGTGAAAAGTTTATTTTTCGAAGACATAATCTATTTAATATTTTAAAGATATTTTCATCAACAATCACAATATTTTATGTTATGTATTGATTATAAATTATGTATATATGTCTATAAAATATTTACCTATCATATTATCAGTTACTTTTATAGGCTAATACAAGAATTATGTTCATATCTCAAATGCATTAATTATAAAATTTCATTTTATTATGACATGAGTTAGATTATGCAACCACTTTTATTTTCATGGGTAATTATTATTTTTATGCCTGATGATTGATTTTCATTTTTTGGCACACATAATCATGAAAATGTTATTATGGTTGCACCAAGATAGAACTTTAATTAATTGGGTAAATATTTAGTTTCATGAGGAATCATGTATGGGATTAGGGAGTAAACCTAATCCATTATGGGACTTTTTCCACTATGTGATATTATCTAGAAGTTAGCCTTGACTCATATTTATGTCATTTTATATGTTGATTCCATATTTCATATGATTCCATGATATTATGATACCTATAACAACCCTGCTCTTTATTAGACACCTAAAAATGATTTATTACATCAAAATTCATTTATGAAAACTCTGAGTATCGAGTGGTATAGTGTCTTGGGAAATTAGGATCATTACATAATAACTTAGAACATAAAATACACATATTTATTGAAGAATTCATTTACATGACCACACACATTCCTTCAAACTTAGCGTTGCATGGGATAACCTGAGGACATGCATAAGAAAAGGGTGAGCTATAAAGCCCAGTAAGGGAGTAAACAAGACATAACATGAATAATATAGCACATGATAGGAAATAGGCATATCAATGGATCAGAAGAGAAAAATGAACATAAAGGCATGATATTACATGACTATCATAACATGGAAATGTGGCAACAATATTTAACATGATTTTAGAAAGATCCAAGTCTCATCACACATAGAGCATGATTAAATCATCATTTAACTTGAATTATCTTGGGTAAACCCTCATTGTGCATGGTGTATTTGGATACTACTCTTTACCCAATGCATTGGAGCACTATCAAGGGAAACCCTTCTTAATCATTTCATTTTATGTATAAGTGTGCCACCTGGACCATATAACATAAATTCATTAAACATTATCATTTATTCCATGAAAAAGGATTGTGTAATTCATACATGAATATCTAAAATAAATAAGTAAATGTTAATAAAGGTGAATACCCTTTATAGAGAAATGATCATGGTATTCACTACACAATGACTTTGGCTTGGAAAATCGTGGTTCTATTTCAGCAACATAACTACATGACATAAGAATTCATAAAAATGTTTGATGAGAGATAAATGGGTTTCTCATCATATGTACAATAAATGGACATAAAGGGGGTCATATAAATACATTTCCTAACATATTTAGTGGAATTTATATGTATAATATAAAAGAAGTGCTTGAATGTAAATGAGGGGAGAGAAATATTTTACGGAATTTAAGCATAGTATTGAGTGTATATGGGAGGAATTAATGAGAGATAAAGGGGTATATCATAAATAAAACATAAGGAGGGCAGTATAGGGTAGGTGAGAAATCATACCCCGAATTATTTAATTGAAATTAAAAGGGTATGACAACATAAATAAACTTGGACAGAAATGAGAAAGGAAGAAATCCCTTATGGAATTTCGGCATGGTAATGAGTGTACATGGGAGGTATTAATGAGAGAGAAAGGGGTATATAATCATTAAAACATAAGGAGGAATGTATAGGGGTGGTTTTAAATAATACCCCAACACGTTTAATTGAATATTCAAGGGTATAACAACATAAAGAAACTTGGACAAAAAATGAGAGAGGAAACAATCCCTTGCAGAATTTCGGCATGGTAACAGTGTACATGGGAGACATTAATGAGAAAGAAATGGGTATCTCATCATTAAAAAATAAGGATATCAGTATATTTGTGGTGATAAATCATACCCCAACATTTGTAATTTAAAATAAAATGGCATAACAACATTAAAAAATTTGGACAAAAATGAGAAAAGAAGAAATATGTTACCTGAAAGTGTGATCCCAAATGCGTGGGAGGGGATTGATGATGGATTATTGGGAGATTGGGATGCTTTAGGAGGATTATATAGATATAAGGGTAGAGTTTGGTTGAGATCCAAAGGCTTTTAGTGAAGAGTAAGTGGGAGCTTGGGTGAGTTTATATAGGAAAAGAGAGGGAATTCTTTATTATTTAGATTTTGGATGCCACAAATTAAACTAATAAAAACCACAAACCAACCCATGGTTTTTTCAGATGGTTTTTTCCAAAGGGGATTTGAAAACAGAATTTTATAATTACAAATTCATAATGTATTAAAATATTGGGATTTCTTATGTTGAGGTGAGTCAAAATCTCATGGAAAACATTTTAAAAGGTTAGAATATTTTATAATCTTTGGAGGTTCTACTAAAGATTTTTAAAATAAATAAAAAAACCCTAAAATACCATTATTTTAAAGTCAAAACATATATTGGACGAAAATCCATTTATATTATCTTATTACATCACTATTGGGTCATTAGGATGTCATAAAACACATTATATATTAAAACAGTATTTAATTCTACCCAAAAATTCAATTGTTAGAAAATTATGAAAAATTCACCATAGGATAATTTTGACATCCATATTCCAAAAATAATATTCATTTTATCTAAATAATTTTCTAAATATATGAATTTTTACTTTTAAAATAAAAACTAATGTTTATTGAAAATTCATGGGTTTGAAAAAAACTATTTTCAATCCTAAATAAAAATTAAAATTGTATTCATAAAAATTATATGATCATTTACATTTAATAAAAATTAATTTATTAATAATATTTTGTTAAAATTTTATTTAATTAAAAAATCCATTATTTCTTCAAAATAGATTTTTTAATTGAATATTAACTAAAAATACTATTTTTGCTTTAAAAACTATTTACAATGTAACAATAGTAAAATGAATGTATATTATTTATTCTATAAAAAAATAATGTACATAATCACAGTGCTAAGGTCTTATTACATAACCCCTTATAACACCTACATAAGACCAAAATGTAAGGTGTGTGATGGTGACAGACTCTTAGGGTGTCTCGAATAACATCGCTTGAGTGATAATCTCTATCAACTTCCACTTCTCCCGTAGGAAGTTCTTTTCAATCTTAAAGTGATGATTCTTAGCTTGGTATTGGTCAACAGAATAGCCCAGTGATTCCACCTCCTTTCCGGGCTATGAAAAATGGGCTTTATATGGAGTAATTCTACTAGATGAGGCCATCAATTCCTTTATTTGTGTAAATTGAATTTGTTAAAACCCAATATTTATACTGATCACGTGATCACTTCTCAATGGATATATTAACAACGATAAAAATTCTTAACCGTATTTTGAAATCCAAAATCATAAAACCAAAGAATTTCATATGTTTTATATAATAAGACCTTTAATTACATTAAGAGGAATTTTCATTAATAAAAGTTTGGGTCGTTACAATCCTCCCACCTTAAGAAATTTTGCCCTCAAAATTTCCTTTTCCCACACTAAAATAGATGAGGGTAACTCTAATTCATCACTTCCTTTGATTCCCACATTACTTCTTCAAACTTGTGGTTTCTCAACAACACCTTCACGAGGGACATTGTCTTATTTCATAGAAATTCTTCCCTATGATCTAAGATCATCACTGGATTCTCATCATAGGATAGGGAATTCTCCAATGGTACCACCTTGGGATTGAGTACATGGGATGGGTCAGGTTTGTACTTCCTCAAGAGTGATACATGTAATATATCTTGTACTTGATATAGGTTTGGTGGGAGTGTTAATCGATATGTCACTACTCCAATGTGATCAAAGATCTCAAAAGGGCCGATGTACCTTAGACTAAGATTTCCCTTCTTACCAAATATCAAAACTCTCTTCCACAATGATATGCAGAGAAATACCATGTCTCTGACATAAAACACTAGGTCTCATCGATGATTATCAATATAGCACTTTTTTCGACTCTGAATAGCTTTAATGTACTGCTGGATAGTCTTAACCTTCTCCCACATTTCATAGACCATTTATGGACCTAATAGTTTTTTCTCCCCAACATCCTCCCCACATGCCGGTGTTTGACACCCCTTTTCATAAAGGGATTCATAAAGAGCCATTTGGATGCTTGAATGGATACTTTTTTTGTAAGAGAAATCGTATAGAGGAAGAAGTTTATACCATCCTTCATTAAATTCAACTGAGTATGCTCTGAACATTTCATCAAGTGTTTGGATATTTCTCTCATATTGTCCATCAGTTTGAGTATGATAAGCCGTACTGAAGTTCAGATTAGTATCCAGTGCATGTTGAAGACTCTTCCAAAACATAGAGGTAAATCCTGGATCTCAATCAGATATAATCGATAGTAGTACTCCATGCAGCCTTACTACTTCTATGATATATATCTATGCCAGTTGATCCAATGGGAAATTATCTCAAATCAAAATGAAGTTTTTAGTATTTGTAAGACGATCCACAACTACCCAGATATCATTGTTTCCTTTGTATGTCTTCAGAAGCCTGGTGACAAAGTCCATGGTGATTTTCTCCCATTTCCATGCTGGTATAGGTAATGGTTTCATATTCCCATTAGACTTATACCTCTAAAACTTCACTTGCTGACATACCAGGAACATTGATGTATACTCAACGATATCCTTCTTCATGATACCCCACCAATAATGCTCTCAGAGATCTCAATACATCTTTGTGTTTCTTGGGTGAATGGATAAATTAAAACTATTTTCATCATCCAAAAGTTTATTCTTTAACTCCAGATTTGGTGGAAGACATAGTCTTATCCCAAATCTCACAATTCATTTTTAATTAACATTGAACTCTTAGGATTTCCATTTTCTGATAGTTTCCACTTTATTTTGAATTCCCACATCATCCTTTGGAGAATCCTTTATCCTTTCCAAAAGAGACAGTTGAGAAATAATTTTTGAAAGGATTGATGATGTTCACTTATTTATGATTCCCTTGTCCATATTTAATAAATCTAAGAATATTAGATCCTTTTCAATTCTCATCAATGATAGAATTGTTGGGTACTTTCAACTTAGAGAATCTACCACCTTGTTCGCTTTCCCGGGGTGGCAATGGATTGAGCAGTTATAGTCTTTGATCAAATCTAGCCATCTTCACTGGCTCATATTGAACTCTTTCTATGTGAATATATACTTGAGGATTTTGTGATCTGTATATATTTCACACTTCACCTGAAATAGGTAATGTAGCCAAATTTTTAAAGAGAATATTACTACAGCCAACTACATATCATGTGTTGGATAGTTTTTATTATGAGCTTAAATTTCCTTGAAGCATAGGCAATTACTTTGTCCTTTTGCATCAACACACAACCCATTCCCTTCATCAAAGAATCACTAAATACCACATAAAGTTCTTCACTTGTGGGTAGCGTGAGAAGGGGTGTAGTGATAATCCTCCTTTTCAACTCCTTGAAGCTCTCTTCACATTCATCAATCCAAGATAAATTTAATCCCTTCCAAGTTAGCTTGGTAAGAGGGTTGGACAATTGTGAGAAATTTCCCATAAATCGGAGATAATATCCAGCTAACCACAGGAAGCGACAAATATCTATTACCGATGTTGGCCTCATCCATCCTTCAATTGCAATTATCTTGGAGGGATCCAAAGATATCCTATTTCTTGTGATGATATGAACCATGAATGAGGCATCCTATAACCAGAATTCACACTTGATGTACTTTGCATAGAGATTCTCCTTTTGCAAGGTCTTTAGTATAGTTCTTAGATGCTCTTCATGCTCCTCCTTGGTTTTGGAGTATATTAGAATATTGTCTATAAATACTACCACAAATTTTTCGAGGTAATTTCTAAAGACTCTATTCATAAATTCCATGAATATTTTTAGGGAATTAGTGAGTCTGAAAGGAATTAATATGAATTTATAGTGCATGTATCTTGTACGAAAAGAAATCTTGTGTATATCCTCTTTCTCTACCCATACATGGTAATACCCCAACCGAAAATCCACCTTGTAGAAGTATTGTTATGCATGTAGATTATCAAAAAATTCATCAATTATGGGTAGAAGATACTTTTTATTTATCATGATTTTGTTGAGATCATGATAATCAATGAAAAGCCATGTTAACCCATCCTTCTTCATGACGAAGTGGACTAGTGCAACCCGTGGTGAAGCACTTGGGCATATAAAATCTTTATCTATATTCTCCTGTAGTTTTTTCTTCAGATCCTAAAGCTCCAAAATAGCCATTCTATATAAATTAATGGATATTTAAAATGCCCTAGATACAAGATAAATTAATAATTAAACATCTCTTCTAGGAGGAATACCAGGCAATTCCTTGGGAAACACTTCAGTGAATTCCCTCACAATAGGCTTGTCTTCAAGGATGGTTTCTTCCTTAGACTCAATCATCTGATCCAGATACGAGTT
The DNA here is from genome assembly GCA_963277665.1 of Viscum album. NCBI lineage: Eukaryota > Viridiplantae > Streptophyta > Magnoliopsida > Santalales > Viscaceae > Viscum > Viscum album. Next base: position 133,444,444 of record OY728163.1, read on the forward strand.
CTCATAGGGTAGTAATATCCACAATTGAGATGATGGTGATAAAGAAGATTCATCCTCCTCCTTGCACTTGTACAAAATCGGGGGCCGATTTTCCATATGAAGAGTGATTTTCCTCTCATGGAGATTTATGTTGGATATATATAAGGAAATCCAATGCTTGCCAAGAATTGCATCAAATTACACCATATGAAGTATGAAGAGGTTCACTGGGAAGTTCAACCCACAAATTATGATAGGGGTGTAGTTATATTCCTGAGATGTAATTATTTCTCCATTTTCTGTTATCACCGACCTATTTAATTCCATGATTTTTGGTGGTGTTCAGATTGTTCTACTGAACTTTTGGGATATAATATAATTAGTAGAACTATAATAAAAACGTATTTTCACTACTCTTGAATGAATAACTAGAATACCAGTCACCACTTCGTTTCTGGGGTTCACTTCAGTGGTAGTGATGGAAGAAGATCACCCTTGTTTCCTTTGAGGTTGCTAGTTTCCTTCGAAAACATTGGCTCAGGGCACTAGTTTGCAAATTTACCTAGTTATTTTCAGTTGAATAAATGAACAATGTATTTAGGGTTTAATGGAGATTTCCTCTCATCTATTACAACCACATGTTTTTCTTGTTGGCAGTTATTGGCCAAGTTCCCTTCTATTTCACAATTAAACCATTTCGTCGTCCCCTTTAGGAAATTTCGAGGGTGATTCTTTCCACACCTTTGGAAAGTGGGGTGCTGGATTTTATTATCTTCGTTGGATTTATCCATCGGACCACCATAATTGAAGTCCACCTTACACTTCTTATCCCCATGATACCCCTGAGATTCTTCGATCTACTTTTCGACTTTGAGGTGACATCAGGAAACTTCCTCATAGATCTCGAAGTCACAGATCGCTAGGTATTTTCGTAGTCTAGGTTTTATGCCAACAAAGAAGCAGAAAACCTTGCATTCAGGGGTAACGACAAAGCCAAAGGAATATCATGCAAGCCTTGTGAAGTTTGTCTTTTACTCTCCGATGAATTATTCGTATTTTTTCTTAAGGTCAAGGAAGTCCCTTTCCATCTTCAGTCGGTGGGTGGAAAGAAAATATTTATCGAAAAACATTTTCTGGAAATCCTTTCATTCCAATGCCTCTATATCCTCCTAAGGATTGGTATTTTTGATCAATGTCCACCATTGATCAGCTTCACCCTCCATACGATAAGAATCTAGAAGAACCTTCTATTGTTCATAACATTGAAGGATGGAGAATATATTTTCAATAGAGTTGATCCATTATTCGACAATTTTGGGATAAGAAGATCCATTTAAAGTAGGAGGCCTTTGTCTCATGAAGCTCTCGATTGTGACTTGTTCTTTATGGGGGGGGGGGTTTATTGTTCCTATTGACCCATGTTTCTATTCAAAACATGAGTTATCTAAGAGAGTATCATGAAAAATTTCCTGTTTCTTGCTCCCATTGGATTAGGAATATCATTAGGATAGTTATCACATTGATCTTCATGTAAGTTGTCAACCCAAGTTCTCCTATTATCAACCATTGGATGGAATAAAAGGAAATTTAGGGGTAACACATAAAGGGTAATCCAATGACTAAAACAGATGACTTATAAATTGCTTTTATTTCTTTAACTTATGAATTTATAGGCTTCATTCTATTTTATCCATGATCAACTTCCCAACATATATTCTTAGGGGATTTTTTTATTCCCTTAATAATGGTTCATAATAAGATTATAAATTTACCAAAGCATATCCCCTAAGAGTGTCGTAACCAAGAGTATAGAAAGGCCTGTTTTCATGCAACAGTTCTCAATTGAGTCTAGCTCAAAGCGGGGTTTTTGGGTTTTACCAAAAGGTACATCTGTGCCAGAGCTGCCTCTACTTGCTTGTATCCAGATAGGAATGTATTTTCTTCATAAAACACTTACTCAATACTAAACAAAATTTAGGGATGTTTTTATTATACTTATTCTTGTCCCCAAGGCTTTTACCAGGGTTTTCTAATCATAATCCCAAAAATAACAAAACCCATCCTCTAATACCGACTATAACAACCCTATTATTTAGTAACACTTAAACATGATTTATTACATCAACTTTCACTTAATAAAACTATATGTATTGATGATTATCATGTCTTGGGAAATTAGGAACATTAAAAAATAACATAGTACATAAAATACACATCGTTATTGAAAACCTCTTTTACACGACCACACACAATCCTTCATACTTGGCATTGCATGGGATAACCTGAGGACATGGATAAGAAAAGGGTGATATATAAATCCTAGTAAGGGATTAAAAAATGCATAACATGAAGAATATAGTACATTATAGGAAATAGGAATATCAATGGAGCACAAGAGAAATATTAACATAAAGACATGATATTGTATGACTATCATAACAAAGAAATGTGGCAACAACATTTAACATGATATTAAAATGAGCCAAGGATCATTGAACATGGAGCATTATTAAACCCTCATTTTAATTTTATTATGATGATTAATCCATCATATCTCATGGTGTATCATGATAATATTCTTTACCCAATGTATTGAAGTGCTATCAGGGTGAACCCTTCTTAATCATTTCATTTCATGCATAAGTCTGTCACATGAATCATATAACATGGATTCATTAAAAACCATGATTTATTCCGTGATAAAAGAATGTGGAATTAATTTATGAGACTATATTATCAATAAATAAATGTTCATAAAGGTTAATACCCTTGATAGAGAAATGGGTATGGAATTCAATACACAATGACTTTGTCTTGGAAAATCGCAGTGCAATTTCGGCAGCATAACAGTGTGACACAAGAATTCATAAAAATGGTTGATGAGAGAGAAAAGGGGTATCTCATCACATATACATGAAATAGGCAGTAATGGGGTAATATATATACAGGTACCAACATATTTAATGGAATTGAAATGCATAATATAAAATAAGTGCTTTAATGTAATGAGGGAACAGAAACCCCTTACAGAATTTTGGCATAGTAATAAGTGTACATGGGAGGAATTAATGACACAGATAAGGGTCTCTCATCATTAAAAAATAAAAAGGTAAGTATAGGGGAGGTGAAAAATCATACCCCAAAATATTTAATTGAAATTAAGAGGTTATAACAACATAAAGAAACTTGTACAAAAATGAGAAAGGAAGAAATCCATTACAGATTTTTGGCATGGTAATGAGTGTACATGGGAGACATTAATGAAAGATATAGGGGTATATCATCATTAAAACATAAGGAGGGAATTATAGGGGTGGTTATAAATCATACCCAACTTTTTTTAATTGAAAATACATGGGTATAACAATATAATGAAACTTGTACAAACAATGAGAGAGGAAGAAATCCATTAAAATATTTGGGCATGGTAATGAGTATAAATGGGAGGAATTAATGAGGTGTAAAGGGGTATATACTCATTAAAACATAAGGATAAAATTATATTGGTGGTGATAAATCATACCCCAATATTTGTAATTTAAAATAAAATGTCATAACAATATAAATAATTTTGGACAAAAATGAGAAAGGAAGAAATCCCTTACATGGAAGTGTGATCCCAAAAGCTTGGGAGGGGATCAAGGGAGGATTATTGGGAGTTTGGGGAGACTTGGGAGGATTATATAGATAATAGGTCATATTTTGGTCGATATCTAAAGGATTTGAGTGAAGAGGAAGTGGGAGCTTGGGTGGGTTTATATAAGAAAAGAGATGGAATTTTTTTTAGGTTTTGGATACAACACATTAATCTAATCCAAACCACAAACAAAACAATGGTTTTTCCCATTGTTTTTTTTCAAAGGGAATTTGAAAACATTATTTTACAAGGCCAATGGCCGGAAATCTTAAAATATTAGGCTTTCCTTTGTGGTGGTCTGTCACACTCTCAAGGAAAACATTTTAAAAGGGTAAAATATTTTATAAGCCTTTAAGGGTCAACTATAACTTTGTAAAATAAATAAAACAAACCAAAAATCACATTATATTAAAAGTAAAACGTATATTCTTTTAACATGACATTTATAGTATCTTATTACATCACTATTGGGTCATTATGATGTCATAAAACACATTATTTTTTAAAACAATATTTATTTTTCACCCAAAAATTCAACTATCTCAGAAAATTATGAAAAATTCACCATTGCATAATTTTGACGTCATGATTCCAAAAATAATATTCATTTTATCTAAATAATTTTGTAAATATGTTATTTGTTTAATTTAAAACAAAAACCGATGTTTACCGAAATTTCATGGGTTTGAAAAAAAGAATTTTCAAACTTAAATTAAAATTACAATTGTATTCATAAAAATTATATGATCATTTAAATTTAATAAAATAAAATTTATTATTAAAATTTTATTAAAATTTTATTTAATTATAAAATCCCTTAATTCATCAAAATATATTTCTTAATTGAATATTAACTAAGAATACTCTTTGTGATTTAAAAACTATTTAAAAAGTAACAATAATAAAATGAATGTATATTATTTATTATATAAAAAAATAATTCACATAATCATAGTGAAAAGGTCTTGTTAAAGAGCCCCTTATAACACCCAAATAAGACCTAAGGGTAAGGTTTATGATGGTGACAGACTCTTAGGGAGGATAAGATAACATCGCACGAGTGATAATCTCTATCAACTTCCACTTCTCCTGTATGTAGTTCTGTTCAAGCATAATGTGTTGAATCTTGGCTTGGGATTGGTCAAAAGTGAATCCCAGTGACACCACCTACTTCATGATTTCTAAAAAATGGGCTTTGTATGGTGAAATTCTACTGGATGAGGCTATCACTTCCTTTGTCTGAGTAAATTCGATTTGTTAAAGCCCTATATTTTTACTAATCCTTCGATCATTATTCAACAACTATATTATCAACAATAAAAATTATTAATTGTATTTTGAAATCCAAAATAAAAAAACCAAAGAAGTTCATATGTTATATAACCATTTTAAATAATAACACATTTAATTAGATCAAGAGGAATTTCATTAATAAAAGTTTGGGTCGTTACAATATCATTTTATATATGTTATTCTTCCATGTGATTACTCTTGAGCCATCTATTTTATGATATCATTTCATACTTTTGACTCACAAGTTATGCTTCCTTATCATGTTTATTCCCTTGTTGGTATTTTTAACTCACCCCTTTTTCCTATGTATTCCCCAGGATATCTAAGGAAATTTAGGATATCAAAAGTATTTATGATCACATTATTAGGTTTTCATATATATAACCATTATGTTTAACCAAAACCATTATTTGAGAATAATGCTATTATGTTTTTGGAAATGTAATTTGAAGGTAAAAAGATAATATTTGAGGTGAAAACCTTCTTTCATATTGAGTTTATTGAGCTTATTTTGGATGTAGGGTAAATTATTTAATTAATCATCTATGTCAAACAATTAAATATATTGTTGAATTTTTTATATTAATACATACATATTCATTTTGGGTATTTTTATACATTATGCTAACTATTTTTTTTAATAAAGAAAAGTGGAATAGATTAATACTCTTTAAGGATATTATGATATATTAAAACTTAATTTTAGTTCTTCAAGAATAAGTAAATTCATATTGGATATTCATTTCTTAGAGTAAAATGGGAAGTGGAAAGACATCTAATCATAAACAATGGATAAAGTTGTGTTTATGAAATAAAAATATACCAAGTGATTATATTGTATAGTTTTATCTGTATTAACAGTAAAATAATACCTAGACTCTAGGAAAAAAATCTTGAAACATAAATGTTGTCCAATTTCCTTTATATATGATGAATCAATATTATTTTAACTTATCACATATTTATCATTCTGTAGTCATTAAATTTCTTTGGATCATTCGATTTTTTATGTTTAATGATTCAACGAATCTCCATAATAATATATTATTTTATTAAAAGTCTATATTTTAATTTCCCACTAATTTACTTCTATATGGAAACCTATTTATGTGTTATACCAAATGATGTTTTTATTTCCATTTCTCTCTTCTATGAAGAAGTTTTATAACCCTTTTTACAATGTGTGTTTTCCATAAATATATTTTTGAATATCAAACCCTTGATTACTAAGAATTATTTCAAATTGTGAGGAAGAAACTTATTTTATGGGGTTATAATGTAAATTGATGAAATTTTAACATAACACTATGTTTGATAGCGTATTTAACATGCAACCCTAAGTTTTAATGATCTGTGATATAATATTAAAATATTAGTATATAAATGTGACTGATTTAACCTAACCATTAAATTAGATGACATAAATTGTATTAAATAATTTATGAAGTATACATTAAATTAGTGTAGAAATTCATTGATAAATTATTAATAAGTACTCAACTTTTAATAAAGATAATTTATTATAAAAAATATATATTTCCTTAAAAAATGTTTTTATTTCTTTTTGAAAGAAAATATTATAATTATTTTTTGTAAATTTTATTAATGTTATTTTATAAAATTTAAATAATTTTTCAATCGTAATATCAAAATTTACATCAGGTGAAATATATTTTTTACAAAATATTGATTTTTAGTGAATACTGAAAAATTTACATTTTCTTAAAATTTTCATTTATTTTTAATAAATTAAGTAATTAAAAATAAAAATAAAAATTTGATTTTATTCAAAACAATAATAATAATTATTTAGTTATATCTAATATAATTAATTATACTTTAATAAACTTTATATCCTATTTTAGAAAAATATATTCTTTGGATTAACAACACATTTTTCTAAAAACTATTTTAAAGTGAAGAATGTTTCTCAATTTTAGTTAATTAAAATAAAAAATAAAGTGGAATTATTTAAATGAAATTTAGTTATTATAAATATAAAATTATGAATTTAAATTATTATAATAAATATTAATAGTCATAGAGTCCATGTAATACCATTTATTTCTTGAAAAATGCATTTCTTGAAAAATGGTTTTTGACACATTTTGCGGATATAATATTAAACTAAATTATGTAAATTATTTAAATTTAATTTGAAAAAACAGATTGAATATTTTTAATCAAAATAATAAATGTTATATAATAAGTTAAATTAACTTTTGATCATTGTGAATAGTAAAAATATATTACAACTGTTGATGTTAAAACTAATTTACGGGGGGGGGGGAGGGGATGAAAGTGTTAAAGGGAGTAACATGTTTATTTTAGTGGAGGTGTCAATAATTAATATCACCACTAAAAATAATTATTTATAAATTTTGGAGGCACTTGGATTGAGAGTGACTTCACATTAACAAATAGTTCAAGTGCATATAAAAATGCTAGTCCTCCTCAATTAAAAAAGGGAACCCTCTCCCTTCAATTATTCACATCTCTAAATCCATTTTAATTGACCAAAACCTATAAAAATATCTCAAAAAAATAGTTATCCAAATTCTATAGTTTATTTTATTCTCAAAATACCAATCTTAGGGTCCTTAATAATATATCCAATAAAGGTTCCTCTATGAGAATGTATTCATCTTCACCAAGCTCCTTTTTTAATTCATATTTCAACCATAAATTATTTATTAAAAGTTTAAAAATAAAAAAACCATTATATACTATATAATTATATCTTCTTATGTTTATGGAATAATATTTATCCATACCCACTTAATTTAAATGAGAAAGAAAACCATTTTTCATGTGTAAGACATACTACCACCTCAGGAACTGATGTTATTATTTTTCCATCATCACTTATCTAGAATGTTTATGATGATATATTTAAAATTTATATAATATATTCATAAAATATTAATCATTCTATACATTTAATATATCATATACTTTATTTCCTTACCATCTATGAAAAAATGATAATGTTTTTCATGTGTACTGCGAACCACCTCTTCACAAATTAATGTGATTCGTTTTTTATTATAGTATCAAATTGATGGAATATGTACATGTATTTAAAAAATATTATATTTATGATATTATGATAATTTTTAATGATAAAATAATGGTCAAATATTTCCATCATGATCGTTGAAAAATGAAAACGTTTCAAATGCGTACATACGACCTACTATCTTTATGACTGTAATGAAGTTCATTTTCCATAACCTTAATTTATGGTTATTTTTAAAAGTATAACGTATGTTTAAAAATTATAATTATTCCATTATTTTTTTTATATTATGGAATAATTACCCCTTCAACCATGATCAACACACCGATGTTGTTTTGAAATTATGAACTATGCCTTAGAAAAATATATGACGTGGACATAAATAATTAAGTAAATAAATAAATAATTAAAATAAATGAAGTAAATGGTTTATGTATATTTTATTAAACCTATAAATTTTTCTTAAGTAAAATAATAATTGATATAAGTTTATTATATAGTGGATAAAATAAATACATAAAAAATTCTTGACTCGAGGAAAGTATTTCATCTCAAAAATTCCTTTTTTTGAGGCACATGTTCTATTATGTACCTATTTTTATTTTAAATGTTGTATACACTGAAAATTTACATATTATACCATGATTAATTAATAATTAATGATATTTTAAGTTCAAATTCATTTAATTCATTATTGGGAGTTATGATTGAAAAATTACCAAAGCAGTAAGGGTTTATGTTCAAATTTCATTTTAATTAGTATTTTTTATAATTGAATTTCCATTATAGGAAATTATTTGATAATTTTATGATAAAACCATTTAATTTTCTTATCCTCTATTTATTCATGAAATTTTTAGGTAGTAATACCATTATCCTCTCTTTGTCACTAAAAATGATTGAGAAAAGTTTAAAGAGAATATGACCTCATTTCTCTCTTTAGTCGAAAATAATTTTTCATCCATATCTATGTTTTGTAAAAGTATTTCCAAGAAATTTTATAAAATTCTACAAAAAATTTATTAATAAAAATTTACCAATGTTTTAATTTTTTAAAATTTTTTTTAAATGAATATTTCTATCATTTTATGAATGAGGTATTTTAAACCTTCTTACAACAGAGTGAAATGAATGTTTTTGAAATTTATACTGTATGTGTAGAATTACCCTACATCAAGAATGCTCAATTCCTTGAAGTTTAATTTATAAGTTTAAATGGTTATTTTTAATGAAATTTTTTTCTATAATATTTTATAAATTTTTAAATTACGAAGAAGTGATTTCAAATTGAAAATGATATTTTTTTAAGGAATGTTCCATATAATTTTTAAAGACATTTTCATCAATGAAAAAAACCTTTGTTGTTATGAATTTCATATATATTATGTATATATATCCCACACATATATACCTAGCCTATTCTGAATAATATTTATTGTGTAATACATGGATTATTTTCATTTCTAAAATTCCTTAGTTTTGAAATTTCCTTCGATTATGACTTTATACAAGATTATGAAACCCATTTTACTTTCAATGGTAATTATTATGTTTATTACTTATGATTTATTTCCATTTTGTGGAAAAACTTATCCTAAATAGTTTATAATGAGTGAAAACATATAGAAATTCAATGCATTGGGTAAAGATTTAGTCTCATGAGGCGTCATGTAATGGATTAAGGAGTAAACGTAATCCATTTGAGACATTATATACCATGTGGTATTGTTTGGGCAGTTAGCCTTGAATGATGTTCATTTCATTTTTATACGCTAATGACACACTTGCTATGATTTCATGATATTATGATACCATGTTATATATATTATGCTTCCATGTGATTACTCACAAGAATTCTCTTTTATGAAATCATGTCATACTTTTAATTCACGAGTTAGGCCTCCATATCATGTTTATTCCATTACTAGTATTATTAAGTCACCCATTTTTTCTATCCATCCCCTAGTCTATCCCATGATTTTTAGGAGCCCAAAATGATTTAGGATCACATTATATATAATAATGTGATTTTTTTAATTTAGTCTCACATTGATGTATTATGAACCTAATCTTTCAAAGACACCATACCTTATGATATTTGGGTTGTATTTAATGGATGTTTATTTTAAAAATAATTTAATAATTTGTGAAAATTCTTGGTCAATATAAAGAAACTCCTGAGTGATCTGAAATTTTCTCATGCATTAATAATTACATGAGTAAATCATTGACCATGGATCCATCATGTGAATTTATTATTTAAACCTCATAATGTTTCATCTTGGGAAACATTAATAATAACTGATAACCTATATGGTAGATCACTTGGACATTAAAACCTAATGAATTATGTCATTATTAATCACAATACCATGATGATAATATTCTATGACTGACCCCACTATGATTCCATCATATTGTGTGTTATGTTTAATTAAGTCAGAAACATGATATCAATATATCCATGCCTTATGATATTTCATTATTATACCATATGTTATATCAAAATATACATTGAATGTGGAAGAATTTAGTGCACATATTCATCAATATCCCACTCACACTAAAATGTCATAGTTATTTTTCCATTTCACTTTATATTATATTACATACAATAAATTATGAAAATCATATCCAGAACCCATTTTGAATATCTTCAAAAATACATTTGGATAGTTATAATCAACTTCACTATGTATCAAATATTATTAAATACCATGTGAATACCTATCAAAAATCTTTTTGGATAAACTCTAAAACACTTTTAGAGAGTCTCTCTATGTAAATCCCAATCCCTATTCAGTTAACCATAATATGTGACCCCACAAGACCATGTATTATTTAAAATAAATATGGTTTCCATAATTCATAAATGTAATAAAAGAGTGTCCTATAGTGAATAATTAATACTACTAAAGATACAATGGGGTCTCACATAATCTCTAGAAAACACATGTATCTCTATAAATTTTTACGGTAGATGTATCATAAGAAACCATACTATAAGAACTTTGGTTTGAGTTTTTGATATTTTTATCATAACATTTTAATGTAGGAATATGTTGGGGTTAGTTTGAGGATGTTTCATATGGGTTTAAAAGGTTTTGTATGGTTATTTAAGGGAACATGATTGGTGAAAACCTTAAAATATTCATAGTTAACCATGTGGGATAAAATAGGGGTCTTGAAACTGGTGCACAGTTAGATCACTATTTTGGTAAACCGGGAAAACATGATTTTTTTTCAAATATTACCATTCACACATTAGGTGTACTATTTACAAAGTGGTGTGTCCAAACCATTAATTAATTTAAATATATCATAAAAAAATATTTTCAACCTAAAACTTCAATATAAACTATCATTTATTATCTCCTTGATAAGGCTCACAAGCTAGATAGGTTACTTGGGTGACTTTGGTGGTTTTCTTCACTATGTTTACCCCTCTCTTTGAATATTAGAGCATTTATCCTAGGGATCAAAGGTAAGCCACCAAAAATTTATTCTATTCTCTTATCTAGTCATTTTATTTTGGGGAGAAACCCTATTGAGGGATTATATGCTCGAGTCATGTAGTTAGGATGTGTTTTGATACAAATTTTATTATAAAACAACTTAGGCAATTTCTAAGATCAGAACCTATGAGGGAGTGGTTTGGTTTCAACTTATAGAACATTTTGAAGGTAGGTGAATTTTCTATCACACATATTTTTTCAATAACTAATAAGATCACAATTTTAAAAGTTCAATTTTTATTTTTATCTTTGATAAATTATTTGGATAAATCTTTTTTGAACATTATAATTGTGTAAAATGGTTTTAGAAAATATTTTTGGGATATTAACACAACTTGTTTGAAAAAAATCATATTTGGAGATTTTATATTTTTACTATAAATTAGATTGTGATAAAATCATATTTGATAACAATATGGTGTGAGTTTTTGTGTTAATTCATTCTATTTATGAAATATGTATTTATGAGATATGGTTTTAAATAGTTGTGTCATGGAATTAGAGTGAGTTGGTGTAAGTTTTTGATGCATATGGAAAGGTAATTCTCAATTTGAACTTAGAAATGATGCTAAAATTGGAGAAAATTTGATCAACCTTATGAGAACATGTTATTTTACTGGGTTGGTGTGCATTAATGATGCACATGGAAAGGGAATTGTTGGTTTATACTTTGATGTTGTGCTAAAATTAAGGCATAATGGAATATACTACCAAGTGATGACTAGGGTTTATAGGGATGGTTTGTTTCTAATGCGTTTGGGTGATTTGGGGGAACTGTTGATTGGGTGATGCCTTTGGTTGGTAACATAACTCACAAACTAAGGGGTGGGAATATTGCATCGGTGTGTGAGTTATAGCGTGGGTTACCTTATAAATTAATATTTTAGATGAAATCTAATTTTTGTTGTGAGTTATTTATATTGTTTACCTTGAAGTTTTTTATGAATATCATGATTTACTTATATATATATATAATGTGACTTAACTTGTTCTTGTTTAAGCATGTGTGGAATGCCTATGGGGGATTTCATATTGGGTTTTATACTCAACCACTAAATTTTAAACTTGATGCATATTAAAATATTGTTCTATGTGATATAGGTAAGGGAAGGATATCTTAATTAACTTGTAAGGTGTCTTTATGTTTTTGTATTTTATTATGGATTAGGAAGTTTGGTGGTAGCAGTTGGTGTATCATGGGATAGTAAATTTTTTTGTCACCTTGTCTTTCAATTTTAGTATTTAATCCTATATAATTACTTGGATAGGTTATTGGTTGTTGCATCTTTTACTATGGCTATAGTTATTCCATGTTATTTTAGTTTTTTAGTTTTATCATGATTTATATCTATATCTTTTTATTATATTTTTCTACTATAGGTTGTGTCATTTGTAAGGGTAAATAATCCCACCAATGATATTTTATAACCTTGGGATTTATTATCAGACCTTGATGTCCATGAGATGTACCTAATGTTATTGGAATTACAATCCAATACAAGCCAATGGGTTAGGATTGGGATGTTACAAATGACATCAGTTTGGTATGGTCCATTATTTGGGTATTATGCCTTGAGATATGATGTTTTAAAACTTGAAATATAGTGTATAAAAAGGAATAAATAAAATATTTATACCAAAATTTATGTTACCTAGGTTGTTCAAGTATGAAAGGTTATGTTAAACACTTCTAAGTGCATTTTCATGTCATCATCTTAGGGTTAATCGATCAGCGTTAGGTATCATGCATTAGTAAAGATAATTCCCACTCAGATTACATCATTCATATATTATTTATCTATTATTCTTTATAAATATTTGATATGATAACCCTTTTTTCTATGTAAATTGGTTGTGCTTATGGATAAAATTGGGAGTAATAAGAAATGATTTAAAAATATGGTAAAATACTGAATTTATATATTATGTGTGTCGATTATTACATGAATTTATTTGTTATACTCTCACATTATATGCAGTTATATTCTTATGTTTTTACTGATATTATGTTTTGTGTCTTCTCTATTTATTAAAGTAATATGAAATTAGTTTTTAATTGAAAATTAAAAATTTAATGATTCATATAAGAGGCATTTGACTAAATATTAATTGGAATACTTGTTATTCTAAAAACAAGTAATTTTTTTACTAATAATTAATTAAATTAATGATAACATGTCGAAATTCCTATTATATTAATGATTAGTGAAATTTCAATAGCTTAGAATATTTTTAAAAATTATATAGTGAAATATTTCATCATGATATGCTAATATCTATTATAACATGCCATGTGTTAAATTAAATTGCATTATTTTAAGGTTTAGTGTATTTTGAATTTAACGAGACTTAAATCGTGTTAAAAATTTTAGTTATATATACTTTCTTATAATAATTATCAGTTAAAATAATATCATCTATGTAATTTTCTAATAATGTTTAACATAATGTCTATCACAATGTTTAAAATTATATATGTTAAATGGGACAAATTATTATTTTAGATGAATTTTTTAACTATTACAATTGTTATTTCATTGGTTATGAGTGTATTTTGAAATCTTTGACATATTAACTATGATTATTTAAATTGTTCATTAGTTGGGCATGCTTGTTTGGTAACATAATAATTTTGATAAAATATTTAAGATAGAGCATAATGAATACCAATATAGAAGAAGAGTATGTGGTATATAATGTTTTTTTATTGTTAAAAATAATTTAATATGCTTAAGACTTACAAAACATGATATACATAGTCTTTCATTAACTTGTTCTATTAATAGATATTATTAATGGAAACGATAATGATGGACTTTCCTTTCGATTCGTACACACACCACATGTAACACACCCCCCTCGATTTTCTATTTTCTAAAAGTTGGGTGGGATACATTCTTTATGATTTTGTTCTTGATTTATAAATTTTCCTTGTTAGGCAGAGAGGACCTAACCCATCTCCCTCCGAGCATAAAGGGTGATCATTGATGAGTTTATGACCCTACTCCTTTTGCCAGTAATTTTCCTCCAATAGTTTTAGATCATTATAATTCTCTTGGATCCCTTGGAATGTGAGGCTCTAGTTTTAATGTTATCCTAATCTCCTTCATAGACACTCTTACTCAATCTCTATCCCTTTCACTAGTTCCCATCTTCCCTTGATCTATATTTTCTCCTTTAGCTTTCAAGTCATTCAGGGTTGTCAACAGTAATCTATCCTTCTCTCCATCAATTCACAAATTTATCTCAGTGTCTGATTATAATCATTGTAACATTAATATAATACCCTATTATTTTATTATATATCTCTCTATAAATAAATTGGATAACTTGCTTTATATGAAATACTGAGTTTAAATGAATTAGGATATACTACTGAAATATTATTATTTAATATGTCCAAAATCAACTAGTTATTATATTTGTGGGTATTAATAAGAATAAAATCATTTTAAAAAATTATTTTTTACACATTTATAAAATGTATTCATTGGTAAAAAAAGTGGGTATAAATAAAAATAAAATAAATTTATGATAAAAAGAGATGTTTTCTAAAAAAATTTATGCATGCGATGTTTTTTTATATTAATAAATTAAATTAACCTCTATTAATGAATGATTTAATGAAACTTTTAGATTATTTAGTTAATAATATGTTTTAATATTAATCCAATTGTTTTTAATTGGCATGTAATAAGAATAAATTATGTTTTATACAAAACATGCATTAAAAACATTATTCATTACATTTTACATGATTATTTTAATATTAATTTATTCCACTTTTTGAAATTGAATATTATAAAAAAATTCCATATTTATAATCCTAATTTTATAATTATTTAAATAATTCAATTTCATTTTTTTCATAATGAATTGTAAAAATAGTAAACAATTAGTTACAAAAGTTAGTGTTAAAATAGGTTTTCGAGGGGGTGTTAAACTAAGAAATAAGGGTAAAAAATCTACTTAAAATGTATACATATTATTTTTTAAATATATATTGACCTTATTTTATATTAACTTCACATTTTTGGATGTTTTTTTCAATTTCATAAGAAACTGACTTTATGTTATTTAAATATTTTTAGTATTTCGATTTGTGTCCCTCCCCTCAATTATAAAAGGGAACCTATACTCCTACCTTACCCCTGATCATTGATCACTCTAGATTATAAAATAACTAACGAAAAACATTAATAGATTAATTAACTTCATTATTTAATTTCTTTTATTACTCTAAGACCATCCTAACGAGGCTTATGGTGTTAGCCAAAGAAGGTATCTTAAAGAATTGGAAATCATCTTACCCAACTAGTTCAAAGTTGTTTTTTATTTTATCCAAATCATTTGTATCTATCCTAAAATAATGAATCCAATATCATAAATATAATGAGATATTGTTATTATTATTTTGAAACCAATTTTCATATCCATTATTATCTAATAAAAAATGAAAGCATCACCAGTGTGTACATACGGACTATACAGTCTCCCTGAACTGATGTATTTCATTTTCCATCATCAAGTTTTGTAGGTAGTTATTATTATGGATTTAATATTTATATAAAATATTTATTAAACAATTATTCTTATGTAATTATATGACCATATCTACCTTCTTACTTTCCCATCCATTGGAAAATGAAAACTCACACTTTCATACATGTGGGCTACCACCTGCATGAATTGATTTGATTCAAATTCAATTTCTATTTAACATAGATGGTAATTATGATATATTTAATAAATATATATGAAAATTATTATATATTAATTATTTTTTAAATGTTAATTTTTATTTATCTTACTTTCATTCAATCCATAAATAAATTGAAAACATCACCTGTGCGTACCTATATATTACTATCTCCACTAAGTGATGTAATTCACTTTTCATAATAACATTATAAAAATGGTTATAAAATTTTATATAATGAATAAATAATATTCTTAAAACATTATTAAATAATCCGAACTGTTTAACCAAAACATGCATGGAAAAAAATATGTTTTCACCCAAATGTTCATTTTAATAAAGAATTGTTAATAAGTAGAAAATTGAAAATTATAAATGAATGACACATAGTATGTTATGTAGGAATATATATTTTTAATATATATATATATATATAATAATCTTATATTTATTTTATACAAGCTTTTAGAACTTAAAAATCAACAAGATAGTTGAGGTAAAAGTGTAAGTTACAGTCCCATTTCTTTTAGGGGTTGTCTATGCTAAATTTCTATAAATGGAAAATATATGGTTCTTATCCTTTAAACCCCAAATATTTGTGAAACCTATTTTTATTACTAAATTTTTAAAGTTAAAATTCCATTTTCCTCTCTTCAATACATAAAATGATAAAGAAAATGTTTTTAAGAAAAATCAACCTTATTTTCACTTTGGTTGAAGGAAATTTTCTTTCTTGTCTATATTCATTAAAATGTTTTCAAGAATATAATTTATTAAAATCAAATGATTTTTTAAATTAAATTTAAACCATATATGAATTTTTTTCCCAGAATGTATACAATGATTTTTTACAATTTTTTCAAAGTGGTTATTTATGAATTTTTATGAAAAGTGTAATATGAATCATTATTTTATCATTTATCGTATGAACTTTTTTCCCACCATTAGGACTATTACTTTATTAGAATATTACCTTAAATTTTTCCATGTTAATTTTAAATGAAAATATTATTCTTAATATTCTGGAAGTTTTTAGTATTTAATGATACCAAAATGGTATTCTCCCCATTTTCAAAGAAATGTTAAAATGATATTCTAAATGTATTTTTATCTATGGAAACATCCTTTAGTGGTTTTTATACTTCACTAATTATATTATTCTATTATAAAATATGATCTATTTCTTTTAATTGATCATGATGATGATTATATAAGGATTATTCTATTAAATTCATTTCTTTCCCATGAGTTTATTAAGTTAAGATGAAATATTTATGAATTATATTTATTTTCCATGGGTTATGGTATGATGAAATGATGGAATGTTTATGAAACCAGTTTCCTTGAAACATGTTATTATATAATGAATTGATGAATATTTTGTGATATTTTTGTGCACATATATATACACTTTTAATTATGTGATGGGACGGTGAAAAATTATATATCCCTCTAATACATTGGGTAAATATTGAAACCTCATAAGATAATATGGTATAAAATGAAGAGTAAACCTAGTTCAGTAAGGGACTCTATCCAATATGATAGTATTGGGAGTAAAATTTTAATAAGGAAATACTAGAATAGGGAGTGAATATAATCCAATATAATAATCAAACAAGTGATCCTTGAAAAAGGAAAAAATTTTCTATTCTTATTTTTATGCTACAAGCCTATGTCTTAGACTTACGATATTTTTCCATGGATCCTGATTGTTTATTGATAATTACATACTATTATGAATTATTTATTTTTTATAAAAAAACCTATGGCCACAATTAATGGATAATGATCTTTAAATAATTATATATGAATTTCATAAGTTATGATCATGTTCTCAGAACTTTATGCTGATTATCACTTATGATCATCACTTAACATCTCTTATGTTTACCTTTACTAAGAATTTGATCATACCCTTTCCTTTGTTTTCATTTCCCTGAGTTATAAATAAAGTATTTAAGTTGGGTATGTATAAGATGGGTACCTTGTGAGACAAAATTTGTGGGAGATGTTGAAATTTTTTTATGAAATAAAATCATTATGTATATAGTCACCAAATAAACCAAACCATTATTGTTGTAGGGAATGTATTTTTATGATATGTAATGAATATTAAAATTAAATTAATTATAATTTTTGTATGAAATTATTATGTCACCTTAGTTTGTCTTGAAAAATGTTTTATTTTTTTTGAGATTACTATTATAGAAATTTATATGAAATCATTTGGATATGTCTAAGTATATGATGACATCATGATATATTGGTAAAGAAGAGATTTTGTGGATTTCATACAAACAAATCCATATCTAAATATTGGAAATTGGATGCATCTATGACTTGGTGTACATAAGGGTAAGAACACTGAAAAATGATGGATGAGTATCAATATGATCTTCACTCGGTGCATGATGAGTGGGTCTAAGACTGCACACATGGATAGAAAATCCTAGGGGATATTCCTTGGTTAATTCAAATTCTCATTATAAACCATTATGATTAATGAGAGGATAGAACATATGGAAATAGATAATAATATATATTGTTGTTATATAAACATAAAGTGTCATGTTTTTAATCAATGTTTCATAATCTAGGACATCATAAGAATGATTTTTCTAATCACATGACTATTTACTAAGATTATTGATGTTTTATACCCGCACTATGTTTTTGGTGTTTTAGTCAATGGACGAAATCAAGAAGAATCATGTGTAAAATGAATGTGATGGCCAATTACATGAACTTACTTATGAGAAACCACCGAAAATGAGATCTAGGATATAAATCTTATAGCAATGCTCACACAACCCCCACAACCTATGTATGTTAACATGAATAAAAAATGATATTCTAAATGTTGAAAGTAAGGATAAAATCACTATTGAGTCATCTATAATTTTTTTTCACCTTATATTAGTGGTTCCTATGATCCAATTATTGATAAGAAATGAATTATTTTTATAGAAAAGTCATTATCTATTAATCTTCATAATTAAAATGTGTATAGGGAGGAAAAACAGGTGGTAGATGCCCTTTCCAAGAGAGCTATAATGGAACCAGGCACAATGTGGTCATTCAGAGCTCCTAATTTCTGTGCATCACTGATTAATGATGAATTGCATGTAATTGTTCACTCCCGCCATTTTAAGCACCTCACGAGGTATTAATGATTAGCAACACCAAAGATAGATAGAGTGACCAACTTCAGTTTTTGTTGACTATTGTTGGGTGACATGTTTTTGCTGTCTGGAATTGATGGGTTGGCTTCCTGTGTTACTGCATACTACGGGCATGGAGCTCATTTTTCTTAATGGAGCACTGTCATATGAACTCTTAATGGTATGTCTGGTGCACTGTGAAGGAGTCAGCCTAGGGTCTTGTTCAGATATGCTGGAGGTAGCTTAGCGGACTGTCATTTATACTCATGGTCAAGCATACTTGCTGGACCCATTTTTTCTTGCTGTTTTAATTTCAATGTTAATGAGAGTTCCCCACATTCGACTTGTAAATACCCTTGCCTTATGTCATATTGAAAACTTATTTTTCGTTAATAAATTTTTCGGTTAGTCCAACTGGACCCATACTTTCCTGGTATTCCCCAATTATCGGACCATGATAGTTTTATTTTTTTCATGTATCGTTTCGAAGTTGAAGCTGATCAATGGTGTAGTATTATCAATAATACGAGGTAAGAGGAGGAAAATGATTCCATGAGATGGGAATATTTTAAGAAGGTATTTTATAATAACTACTCTCCCCAAACTCTTTTCATGAAATGGGAAATTGAATTTTGGAGCTAAATAAAAAGGATGATGAATCCATTAGTACCTCTGAGGCAAATTTCACTAGACTTTCAAGGCATGATTCTGATTTTATCATCAATATTGAAAGAAATTTTTCCTAATTATTTATTTTCTTTATATAATAAACCCTAAAGGAATATTCTATAAGATAATTTGATAAATATTAATAAATATTTTGATTTTTATTCAAGTTAGAAATATATATTTTAGACTGTCATTGTTCTCATGGTTTTAGGGATAAAATGAGAAAGATATAATTTTTAGGAAATTGTAATAATAAAACACAAGGAGGAAAGAATATTAATAATATTTAGTGTCATAATTTTGTAAGGAAGCACAAAATAAATTTCTTTATGGGGTATGATAAATTTTTTAAGTGTATAAATTAAGGCCATCAAGTAAAGAATGTTGGTGTGGTGTGAAGAGACCAATCAATGATGCTGAGAAATCTCAGAAAAATGTGATACAGACACTCCAATGCTATAATAGAATTTATTATGGATATTATTCCAATAATTTCATGAATATGAGGGTTAATGATGAAAATAAACAATTCATAACCTCTTAATCTAAGAGACAAAGGGAAATATCATTCAATCACAACTGCTAAAGTGGGTCACGAGAATAAAGTGGTGACTAGTACACCTAAAATACACTATAATAATGAAAATGTATTATTTGATTCTAGATCTACCCACTATTTTATATCTAAATAATTTTATAAGGGTATCACATAACTACCTTAATTATTAGATATTGAATTAGTAGTAAAAACTCTTAAGGGTATGATGATAGAATCTAAAGTGTATAACTCTATCTCTATAGAAGTTTGTGGGAATATTCTTCAGGTAAATATTTTGAATCTTCCTCTAGTTGAATTTAAAGTTATTTCAGGAATGGATGATATTTCTTTATATAGATCTTATATCAATTTACAAGGAAGAAAAATCGCATTTGATATTCCAACGGAACCTGTGATTGTTTTTTATTGAGAGGATGAATATGACCTTCTAATAGAAATTACTTCCACTATACAATTCTTACTACCTAATCATGAAGTATATTTAACTCAAATGGTTGGGAATAAACTCAATATTGGAGAAATTCCTATTTTCTAGGAATATTCTAATGTATTTACTAATTAATTTCCTAGTCTTTCCACAAATCATAGAGTTGATTTTTTATTAGAACCCATACCGGGTTCTATACCAATTTCAAAAAATTTATATATAATATCCCTGATTGTGTTGTAGGAATTGATGATTCAACTCCAAGGGAATATTATTAAGGGATTCATACTATCTAGTGAATTACCATAGGGTGAAAATGTTGTTTTTTATAAGAATAAATATGGGTCAATGCATCTTTTTAATGATTATTTAGAGATTAATAAGATCACTATCAATAAAAAGTATCCTCTATCCCATATTGATGAATTTTTTGATCAACTATGCATAGATCAATAGATTTTCAATATAGAAATTTATTCCAAATATCATCAATTAATGTTCAAGAAGGAGTATATAAATAATAAAAAATTATATATGAGGTATGGTCATTATGAATTTATAGTGATGCCATTTGGATTTACCAATTCCCACACTATCTTTATGGATCTATTGAATATAGTATTTATAGACTACTTTGATCAGTTTTTGGCCGTATTTATTGATTATATTATTATTTATTAAATGTGAAAAGAAGAGCATAGAGATCCTTTGAGGATTGTGTGGAAGTCCCCAAGGATGGAGAATCTATAAAAAAACATTTATCCAATGTGAATTATGGAAACACAAATTCTAATTATTGAGTCATATAATCCCTAGTGAGGGTATATCAATGGATTCTTCAAAGATGAAAGTTATTGAAAAATGGCCCAAAATGACTATAGTAACCGAGACCCACGAATTTATTAGGATGGATGGATATTTTAATTTCTTTGTGTAGGAATTATCGTGGATATATAATATACTAACCAAGTTTACATGGATGTGATCCATGTTCTTTTTGACAAATGAATGTGACGAAAATTTCAAGGAGCTGAGAAGTAGGTTAGTCAGTACACCTATTCTCATACATCCGTGTAGTTTAAAAGGGTTTTTTATCTTTAGTTATTCATAAAATAAGGAACCTGGATTCTTACTCATTCATAATGACATGTTGACAGCTTATACTATGTGCCAATTGAAAATCCATGTGAAAAAATACCCAACTCATCATTTAGAGATGAAAATGGTAATTTTTTTCAATAAACAAATAAGGCATTATCTTTATATTAAAAGGTGTGATAAATATAAAAATCATAAAATATTGGGGTATATATCTACAAAAATTGTTTAATAAGTTCCAAAAGATACAATTGAAATTGATTAAATATTATTACTTCTCAATATAGAAACACATGTGTATGTTTCTCTAAGTTAGAAGGACCATGCTAGTTTTTCTATGATAATGATTGAAATGGATCCAATATTTAATTATTTTTAGAAGTTGGATATTGAAAACAAAAGATTAATTAAAATAAATTATATCTTTCTTAGATAAATTTTTAACCATCCATACATGCCATGATTAAAGAGGCGCAAAAGGATGATGTGTAACTATAAAATAATGCGAGGAATGTTCTTGAGTTCAACAAAGATTTAAATGAAATGATATGGTTTACGAATTTATATTGTTTCCCATCAATACCATAATTGAAGATTGAGCTACTAGATAAATATCACAGTTCATCAGTCTCTATCCATATTAAAAGTATGAAGATGCATAGATATTTGAAAGTGTAATTCTGGTGGGATAACATAAAATGTTATATTTTAGAGTATATATCTTGATTCTTGGTATATCAGAAAATTAGCAATGAGAGATAGAATTATATGGGGATGTTAAAACCTTTATCCATACCAAAATGAGAATAGGAAAACATTACCATTGGTTTAATCAAAATAATACACAAAACATTTAAAGGGAATAATTCTATTTAGGGTGAATTTAATCACCTAATTTAGTCAACATATTTAATTTTCCTTAGGTATGAATAATATCCTGACAAGATTTATAGGATATAAATTATGTAAGTGGTAAGGTTCTATGGAGTATCATATTCTATTTTATGCTATTGGGAACCAAGGATTATGTCAATGATTTGGATAAGTATTCATCAAGAATTGAATACAAGATTGACATTTATCACTACATCTCATAATCATAAAGATGGTCAGTATACAAGGACCATTAAAAATGTATAATTTATACTAAGATCTTTTCCTATAGTTTTTAAAGGTGCTTGATATCACTAACTTATTTGTTTTTGTAATTAGTTTACGATAACATATTTCAGTAAAGAATTGAGATATCTTAATTGAATCTTTAAAAATAATTAAGTGAAGAATTACAATGTTACATGATAAAGTTATAGAAATAAAAATATTGGAACCTAATATAGTTTATGAAATGGAAGATAAGGTTATATCCATTCAATAGTAAATTATAGAGGCTCTAAGTCAATATAAAATTTATACTAACAATATCTGATGAGATCTAGAGTTGAAAGATGGTGAAAGTTGTTCTTACGAATATATCTTTAGAAAAAGGTTATGAGATTTAGAAATAAGAGAAATATGAGACCCACATATATTAGACCTTTTAATTTTTTTTGATCTAATCGGTATGATTTCTTATCGCTTGGAACTTCCACCGAATCTCTCTCAAGTTCATGATGTGTTCCATGTATAGATTTTGAGGAAGTACGTACCCGATCCATCACATGTACTAAAATCTTAAGTTTTATAACAAGATAATGATATTTCTTATGATGAACAATTTATGGAGATTTTGAATCAGAGAGATAAAGTGCCATGAAACAAGACCAATAACATGGTCAAGTTTTGTGGTGAAACTATAAATTTGAGGAAGCTATGTGGGACCCCTAGCATATGATGTGGTAGAAGTATACTTAGTTGTTTTTATCATAGTGATAGAATTTTGAGGAAATAATTATTATATGGTGGTAGAGTTTAACACCCCTGAATATTATTAAATATTTATCTTTAACTAAATTAGATACCTTTATTTACAAGAAACATCGAGTTTAAACGAACCAAAATATACAATTGAAATATTATTATTTAATGTGATAGTTATATCAAAGATATTAGATTGGAGGCTATGTATATGATTAACTAAATTAATAATATTTATTTTTTACACATTTATAAAATTAATTCATCGGTTATCAATTGTTTAGAAATTAAAATAAAATCATTTGAAGATAAAAAGAAATGTTTTCTAAAAAACTATTTTTATGTGTGTAATGTGTTTTTATCATAATTAATTAAATTAATATCTATTGATGAATGATTTAAAAAAAGGTTTATATTATATATTAAATATTTTTTAACCTTAAAATAATGGTTTTTATTAATCAATAAATGAGAATAATTTTATTAAGTATAAAATACATTAAAAATAGTTTTCATTACATTTTGAGTGATTATTTTAAAATTAATTAATTACATTTATAGAAATTAATTTTTATAAAATTGTTTCCATATTTAGAATCATAATTATAATTTTTTTAAATAATACAATTTCCTTAGTTATAATTAATAATAAAAATATTAAAAAAAAATAGTTACTATGGTTAGGATTAAAACAGTTTTACTACGGGTGGTCAAACTAAGAGATAAGTGTAAAAATGCCACTTAAACATGCATAAATATTATTTTTGGAATATATTTTAACATTAAATTCTTTTAACTTAAATTTATTGGCCATTTGGTTCCACATTCCCAAAAAAATTGACTTTATATTGTTTAAATCATTAAATTAATTCATGGTATGTACTCTCATTACATAAAATAGGCCACATCTTCTACCCCCTTATTCAAAAATGCCAATCACTATAGATCAGTGAATTCCTACTCAAACTACTTAATATCTTCCCTAACTTTTTTTTGATAATCCTTGGTTACCTAATTAAATTACTAAGATGACTTAAGGTGTAAACCAAATGAGGTCTCTCAATGAAGAGGTAATAGTCTTACGCGACTCTTTCAAAGATTATTTCTTGTTATAATTCTTCTAAATCTATTTAACCATGATAACATAAGGAATCCAATACCATAAGTATAATATATTGTTATTATGATTATGATACAAACAATTTCATCTCCTTTATCATCAAATGGGACACGAAATCATTTTTTTATGTCCGTATGAACTACCGTCTCCATGAAGCGATATATTTTATTTTACATCACCACCTTTAATGTTTGGTTATTATTATGGATATAATGTTTTTATATTATATTTATGAAATATTTATTAATATAAAATTATAAAATATTATCTAAATTCTAACCTTCCCATCCATTGGAAAATGATAACATCGCTCATGTGTCCGTGTAGATTACCACATCCACAAAGTGATGTGACTCATTTTTCATTTTCACTATACATGAATAGTAATAAAGATAAAGTTAACGAATATATAAGATATTTATAATATAGAAATGATTATTTAAATTTGAATTATTATTTACCTTTTTACTATTCATAGAAAAGTAAAAACATCACCTTTTCGAACGTATGAATTACCATCTCCACAAAGTAATGTAGATCATTTTTCATCATCACTATATATAAATGGTTATAAAAGTATATATAATGAAATATATGATAATTTAAAATTGATTAAGAATATTGAGATGTTTAAACCATGACAAAGTACATGTATTGGAACTTTTTAACCAAGAAATGCATTGAAAATTGACCAGTCTTCACATGAATGTTCATTTTAATAAAGAATTCTTAATATATGGATAATTTGAACTTATAAAGGAATGATACATAATAATTCATTTAGGAATACAGTTTTATAATATATGTATAATATATATATATATATATATATATATCATATTTTATGTTTTAATGCATAAAAATAAAGAAGAGACTTTAGGTATGAGTTTATGATATACTACCATTTTTTTCAGGATTGTCTATGATAAATTTATATTATTATTTTTCTTTAAAACTCATATATTTTAATATATTATGTTTATTAATAGAATTTTAAAGTAATAGTATCATTATTGACTCATTAGTATAAAAAATAATTGATATTTTAATAAGAAAATCCGATCATATTTCCTTTTTTGTTAGTTATTTTTTATTCCATATCCAATTTACTTAATTTTTTTATAAAATTTTATTTTAAATAACAAAATTGTTTTTAAAATTCATTTCTAACCATATTTTAATTTCTTTTAAAAGGGTTTAAAATGATTATTACAATTTTTCTAAATAGTTTATTTATTAATTTTTTACAAAAAGTGTGAAAGGAATCATTATTTTATCATTTACTGCAAAAACAGAATTTACAACCATCATGAATATTCCTTAATTTTAAGATTAATTTAAAAGTTTACATGGTTGTGTTCAAAGAAATAATTTCTCATTATATGTAAATTTTCAGTTTTTAAAGTAACCAAAAAAGTGTATATTCCCTATTTTCAAAGAAATTTTTAAATGATCTTCTAAACTTATTTTTTTATCTATTTCATCATACTTTAAGTATTGTTATGATTCACTGGGGATGTTATATTATGTTACCCTCTGATTTTTTTCTTTGGATGTCTTATAATGATGTTTATTTAAGGATGATTCTTTGAAACCCATTTCTTTAACACATGTTAATTATGTTACTATGAAAACATTATGAAACATGTTTCTTTTTCACACGTTTTGATATAATGGAATGATGGAATATTTATTAATACCATTTCCTCTATATGGGTTGTTATATGATTAATTGAAGAATATTTTATGATCTTGTGGCCCACATATGCATGGTTTTTATTATATAACTAGTGGTCCTACAATTAATTAACCCTATAATTCACTATATAAAGATTGATATCTCATGAGATAATATGGACTAAAATGGGGAGTGGACCTAGTTTAACAAGGGAATATATACAATATGATAGTCTTGGTAGAGAAACTTGACTATGTAAATGATGTAATAGGGAGTGAACCCAATATAATAGGATTGTATTAGGATTAATCCTTAACTAATAAATTGTTTTTTAAGATTATGTGTATAAAAAAAACCTATGTCTTATTCTTATGATATGTTATCATGTCTCATGATTGATTGTTAATGATTCATCACTATTTAGACTTATGTATTTTATTATAAAAGCCTTATTCCATGATTCCAAAATAAATATGTTTGACTAAATAAGTATAAATTTAATAATTTATAATCATGTTCCCATACCCATATTTTTATACTCACTTATGATCAATGATTGTTATCTCATATGTTTAGACTTACTGAGAATTTGACTCACCCTTTATTATGTTTTAATTTACCCAGGTTATGAAGAATGGTTTTATGTAGGCTATGTAAAAGAATAGTACTTTGTGATAAGAACTTCATGGGAGATGTTGAAGATCTTTCATGAAATAAGATTAATTTGTATCTAGTCTCTATAGACATGAAGACTATATGTTTTTGGGGAAAGTATTATTATTATATGTACTTAATATTCACCAAACAATATTTAATATTTATTTATGAAATGTATGGATCACCTCAATCACCAAATGTTTTGTGGATCACCCGTCTCTTCTATTCTTCTAATGTCTTATCAGCTCTCAGAATATCACATTTCCATTGACATTATCAATGCTCAACCACAAATACTTTCAAATTCATATTTTCTCTAGGGACGAATTCATTTTATCTTTTGTGTGAGAAGCTTTCTCATTTGGTAGTTGTAATTTCTTCATTTTTCATTGGTTGATGGATATTCATTATGGGAGGGTTCCCTTATAACACCCCCAGTTCGAGAAACCTTTATATGTTATTATGTATTCTAAATTTATATAATGTTTTGGTTGAGCTACATTAATTTATAGATATATTAAAGGAGTTTTTTAAGAATTATATAGGGTGCACAGTTTGATCACATTTAGTGTAAACCATACATATCCCCATTTTAATCATGTGAGGGATAAATAATCTCTCTGTGTTGGTGCTTGGTTTAAGAAAATGTGTGGTGACCATGAAACATTGAAAATTTTAAAAAATTGTAATTTTACATGGTTGTATCATAATTTACCATAAGGCCTAACCTAAACATATGGTCATGGGTATTTTATAGTGACACTCACACGATTGGTGTAGAGTTTAACAAATCATACAATGTAATTAATTAAATATGGAAAAACATTTAAGACCCAAGCTCCCCCTAAAACACTTATTATTCCTCCCTTGACATAGTTTCTCGAAACCCATCATATCTTTTGAGTTATTTTATTGAGTACTTAACTTTTGGAGGCCAATATCAATGAATTAGAGATCATTGGATCTTGGGAGTCAAATTTTAGGACATTATTTTCAGTCATATTTTGAATAGTCTCACCTTCCTTTGAAAGAAACCCCATACTAGGGATGTCATTCCCATATATATATGATCATATGTGTTTTGATAATGTTTTAAAATATTTTTTTAAGGTAAAAAACAAATTAACTTATATTTGTGGGATCATAAATCAATTCATCATAATCAAACCATTTGAGGTAGGTGGATTCTCCCTCTTCCCACTATCTCATAGAACACGAAGTCTTTTTATTTGACAAATAAATTACTTATTAATTTTACTGAAAAACTCATGTTAAAACTCTATTGTAAATCTATCTTATTGGTTATTATCTAAATCTTGTGTAGTGGATAAAACCAACAATGCGTTCAATAAAATGATTCTATATATTTTAAAAAAATAAGGCTTTTGGGTGTTAGAACATAGAATAGACATGGATGGTGTGAATTTATATTTATATGGGAAGGGATTTGTGGGTTAGACATGGTCATAGTACCAATTATGGGACATGTTATATTTACCCCTAAGTGATGACTTCATACTGGAGGGATGAGTTCATGCTCTTGCATTAGACAATTTAGAGATCCTTTTAAGACATGGAATGAATTAATTTTATGAATTTTAGGGGTGCATGGGTTCATGCAAGGTGTATTTATTGGTGTGGGTTATTTTAATTCATGATGTGGTTTTTATAATTTCTATATACTTTATATTATAAATGTGATCTAATCGGTTCTTATTTTAGTGATATATTTGTGATATCTTGGGGTTTTCATATTGATTTGATATACTCACCCCCTACATAGGCATTTTGGCGTGTAAGAAGATGTTTTTTACCATGATATAGGTAAAGATAAGGTCTCACACACTACTAGTGGAGAACATTGATGTTATAATCTTTTCATTGAGGAGTTAGATCATGGAGATGTCTTGTCGAGGAGTTGTTCGTGGAACCACATCAGTGCCTTGGTTTCTCTTAGAATATTTAATTTTTTTAATAAATTCATGTTGGTGTATATTTTACTCATATGACTATGATGAAGATTTTGGTTTCCCATTTAATTGGAATTCTTTTATTTTTGAAAACATGCATCATGTTCATCTTATTCTATTTTGTTTTTCTACTACATGTTGGGTTTTTATTAGGAAAATCATTCCCCATGATTTTTTAAAATAACATAGAATTTATTACAAGCCACTGGTTTCTAGAAGAAACCACCTAAGGTGAGTGTAATCTCAGTCCCCCTATAACAATGGGTCAAAGTAAAAATATTATATCCCTTATCTTCTTCTATTTGTATTTTTATGCTGAGGCTTGCTATATATTTCCAAATCCCAAAGATTTTGAAGGTTATTGAAGAATTCATTGGGAAATTAATTTTCATTGATAAAGTTTTGATTAGGATGAATCATATTTCAATGGCTCTCATTTGTGTGGAAATTGAAATCTCCTAACCATTCCCCCAATAAATCATATGGTTCATGAGCGAGCCCATCTCCTTATAGTTGAAAATTTTCTTCTACTCTATGTTCATTTTATCTATGAGTTTATTATTTAGGGACTTTTTGTTTCCACTTTTAATCAATTAATTCTCAATATAAAGTTTTTTGAACCTGTTAAGGGGTCTAGGACTATGTAAGATCCCTTATTGAGATATAAATAGAAATTCACTTAATAGATTCCACCCTCATAAGACGAATTGGAATTGTGTTTTTTGTTTCATGATCCCATGGTTTTTTTGGACTCCTAGTTGGATGATGTATTATCATAGTTTACTAACTGGTCCAAATATTACCTTCAATAACTAGGTTCAGTTAGAAAGGATATCCCCCTTATTCCTGACCCCAGTTCGGGTGAATGTTTCTTCTCAAAGGTAACCTCCACATTCATGGGATGCCTCAAGGATGGAATTTTTAGGTTTGTCTATTTGGTCCTCGTGATGATGCTTGCACTATTTTTTGTTCTTGTAACTATAAATTTAATAATTATTATGTGTTTAGTGACTCTTTATAAACTCTCATCTTGGAATTTGGCCTCTACTTGGATGTCCATAATAATTCTTGTCTTCCTTCTGAGATAGTCATTCCAATTTGATTTCACATAGATTTTTAAGAAACATGTTTTAATGACTTAACCTTTAATTTATATCCCAACCCTTTTATAGTATTGGTGGATATCGGTTACAATACTCCAAACTCCCCACCCCAATAGTTTATCAGGGGGGATGGGGTCAGAATTCAGTATCTCTCACCCTAGTACGAAGTAAACCCAGATCCCATTCTTGATCCTATATTAACTACATAACCTATTATAATTGATTCCTACATATAAAATCTTCTAAAATCACCAATGATACTTATTCATCATCCTTATGACCTCTTTGATCAAATATAATGTTAGGGGAATTAGGGTCCCAAATAAATATGAATTCTTATCAATGGAATTTTCCAACGTTTTTTCTCTTATAACAATTCTAAAATAGAATCTCTGAGATTACTCTATTTACTTGTTTGATTATAAGATTAATTTATGGAACTACATATATTATAGACTAATTAATAATAAAATGTGGATATTAGAAATAAGATCTATATTGGTTAACCTTATTAACTCATCCCCTCAATATAACATAGCTAAAATTCATTACTCCTCTTTCTCTGTTTACTTGACTATACTAGAAAAATTGGGGGAAATCCCCTATATTAAAGAAGAATAAACACCCAAGTAATTTTTTTTGGGAAAATGGTGAGCCCATCATAAACTGAACATTTAAGGCAAAAAGGCCATGGAGTACAATCGCCCGAAGTCCCAGTAGAAAAAACCATTAAAAACATCATGTACCTAGATCTTAGTGGGACATCTCCCATTACAAAACAAGACCAAAGGCCTAACCTAAAAAAGGAATCAAACCCTAATTTACCCATAAAAAGATCCACATGACCATCAGTCAATCCACCGCCCTACAATAGACCCATGACTAGATCTTGGTTACACTTGAGATTATTTCACTTGGTATAATAAAAAACATGGTAACAGAAGGGCATAGCTTTTTCTAGACCAATTCATATCCAAGAATTATGGTATCTATAACTTCACTAAATATTTTGTTTCACACATGGCTCTAGCTATCCTAGATCACCCTCTGATATTTATAAAACATCTACAATCATGGAGTGGGTTTCAGAGTTTTGCCTTCTCTAACCCATGGAACTGATATTGTAAATTATATCATAATTCAAACTATTGTTGGATTTACAGAATGAAACGAAATTCATGGGTTGTGTTTTAGAAAACAAATTAGACGAATAAAAATATACATTCTAGAGTGGGTGAACAATAGAGCTAACAACCTCAATAGTATAGAAGATCTTAAATTAGAAATTGATCAGATAGATGTTTCAAAGATGAGATGGTATGGTGATTCTTTTGATATCATTATTAAAAATCATATACTTTTAGTAAATAATATTTTTGAATGAGAGTGGATATAACATGAAATATTAAGGGTGATGTTGATTAAAATGGGAGATTGAAATACTACCTATTTCCATTCATGAATCATGGAAAGAAGGTTTATGGGAAATTTAAACATGAAACTTGATTATGGATTTATAATAATGACTTTGAGGTATCCATCATGACTAATGTCACTTACATCTCATAACTTATCACATGTGGAGGAATAGGAGAAGGGTATGGTTATCTCAAGGAGGAAGAGGTAAACTCTCTCTTCATCGCCATAATGAGATTCATTGATGTACACCATAATGAGGTTATGTCTTCCATTATTACAGAGAAGGAAATAAAGGAGTCTATTTATAATAAAAAATCAGATCATAACTCAAGACTAGATGGATTTCTAGGGTAATTATATGTGTCTTTATAAGATATCATTAAGAAATAGGTCCTTGATGTCATCCATGATTATATCAAGGGGGGGGGGGTGATTCCTAATTCCTTCTTTTCTACTGATCATATTTTAATTCCCATGGTGAAAAACCATAGTTCTTTTAGTGGTAATCAACTAATCAACATGTTTAATTTCACCAATATATTCCTTGAAAAAATACTTAATGATAGAGTCTCTCATATCCTTACTACATGATTTAAGAAGAGAAACATGGTTTTATGATGGGAAATACATTTCAAAGTACAATTGTATTCTTATTAGAGATATATAATATCTTGATTAGAGAGTTAAAAGATCAAATATCATTGCTAAAATTGACATGTAAAATCCTATTATCTCATAGAGTGAAACATTATCTTTAAGTTCATAAGGAAATGTGGCTTCACAGGATAGGCATGTGATATAATCTTTAATCCTTATTAATCTCCATGATTCACTATCACATTAATGGGAAATGAGATTAGATTTTTAAAGTTGATATGGGGCCTCCATCAAGGTGACCCTATCTCACATAGTCTTTTTGTTCATTTTAATGATGCGATTATCATGAATTTCAATAATGAGATTTAATTTGGGTAGGTTATCCCATTAAACGGTATTTATGAATTCATATGTTTATGAAATTTATTATTTGTTAATGATATTCTTTTTTATTTAAATGTAAAATAAAAATCCATTCAAAAAATCAAACCCTATTGAATTTATATCGAATGTGAAGAAGAAATAAAATAACACCACCAAATTTAGTGTTTTTATATTTATTAGATTCCCAAGAATATACTCATAGCCAATTAAAACACGTATAGTATTTTCAAATAGAAATATCTACATGTATTACCTTAGAGCACAAATTTTTAATAGTAGGATTCATATGCTGCGTTTCGAAGGCCTAGTGGAGAGGATCACATGTAGGATCATGAACTAAATTATACTTTCTATATTTTTTGGAAGAATCATCATCATTTTAGGTATCCTGACTTTCATTCCCATTCATGTTCTCTTCCTGATCAAGGTTCCCAGGGTAGTGCTCAAGAAAATCAATGATAACCTTAATAAATTTATACGGGATTACCACTAAGAGGGTGAATGGAACCAGTTGAGTTAGTCTTGAATATTAAATCCCATTGTTGAGGTAGGTATCAATTTCAAGATCATGGAAGAGTTCATGTAAATCATATAAGAAAAGCTAGCATGTTATTCTCTCATGATCTATTCCCTGTAGTTGAAATTTTAAAAGGATAAATATAGGATAATTACTAGGTAATTAGAAAGGGAGTATACTTCAATATCTTATATGTAATGGATTATCTAAGATACATTCCATATTTTACTCAAGCATTCACACTGGATCATTGGTCATGATGATATTTCCTTTTGGAATGATAACTGGTCGATCCAATCACTTTATTTCCCTGGGTTATTTAAAATGATCGTGAGCTTATATAAGGCACTTGAACATATATTGTTTATCTCTATTGTACTCAATGATGATTAGAAGAATAATACCTTAAGCATCAATCTGATTTCTAATCCTGACCATTTTGTTTTGACCCCTGATCTTCAAATTCCTATAATCTTATACATATCCAATATTGTGTACACTAGTGGGTGGATTTACTTTTAAATAACTCCATACCCATAAAATATACTTTATTGGTTTTGTATAGTCAACATAGAAAAATAAAGACTGACTCATTTACCTAATATAAATAAATTTAATTGTCTTACAAGTCCTAATGTTGCTTTTATACTAATACAGATACTGAAAAACAGATATTCATAGAAGGATAATGGGTGTAAACCATCTGTAATTTCCTTGGGGAGTGTGTGGGTGTTTCCATATAACTTGGTTATATTTATAATTTAATCACTGCATAGTTTGGTAGTGGGAAAGGTTATATTTAAGGAAACTATATACACTAGAATAGGACCAATATAGGCCTCAAAATCAATAATACTGGTGCATGTTCTAAATACATAAATAATGGCGGGGGAATAATACAAGACAATAATGGTTTCATGGAAGTGGAGTCAAGTGCCTTCTATAGTGAAGGAAACCCACTCAATGTAGAAATATAATCCATACTCAAGGGAATTATCACATTCAGACATTATGATATCTCTCCATCCATTGTTGAATAAGAATCCACCTTACTTGTAAAATGTAAGCATGAATCTTCTCCCACCCATTCATCTTTCACCTAAATAGTTAAGGAGTGGAGGAGGTTTATTGATCATGATGTAGAAATTATTTATAGCTGGTGATAATGAAACAAAGTGGTTGATATCTTATGTTCTAATGGGGACTCCAATGACATGTTTCATTTATATCTATTTTGTCCTTCAAACCTAATTGAAAGAATATTTTATGAAGGGATGATCTTAGGATCCACCACTTTAGACCCCTATAAAATCTTCTTTGGTGTTTTCCACAATTAATAAAATATAATTTGTTTTGGAAGGAGTTGATACTAAATTTGGAGACTCTAAAATTGAAATTAATCATGTTGTTAATATTGTGGAATTGTTTATTATTTTAATTAAAATAGTATATTTTATGAGGACATATTTTTTTGATAAAGAGGATTCTAAATTAATGTTTTTCATTTCCAAGTTTTTTTATTAAATATTGTGTTGATGTATTATTTCTATTAAAGTGGTTTAAAACAAGTAGTGGGACACTTTATAAAGGGTTTCTTTCTTGTGATTAGAATCTAGAAAAGAGTAAATAGTTTTCTCTAAATGATTTTTTTGGAAAGATAAGTGGTTAATGAAAACCCTTTAATGGTTCTAAGCTCTAGAGATTTGAATATATATTTTAGGTAATGTGTAACATTGTGAATTGATTAGAAAAACCTTATAATAACATTCAAAAAATATATGGTAGTTCGTTGATATTTCCTTGTAAATATTTTTCTGATGAATTTTCATATTGATCCTGTTGTGGTTGTGTGCGGTAGACATGATACATGGAAAGAGAAATATAGGTTTCATGTGAAAATAATACCTCGTGTGAGGAGAATCAATACACCTATTGAGAAATGAGATATCAAGATATTTAAATTTCTTACTAAGATCAATTATTATTAACATGGTATTGTTTTGAGGGGAATTAAATTTTTATATATAGGGTTATATTCAATATAGTTTTGTTTATGAAGTGTCTTATAGTATTCAAGTGTCGTGGTGATTTAAATATATAGAGATTATCCTTACCATCTCCTGAATATGTACATCATTTTAACAGGGAATGATACAAAGATCATAAAATATAAAGTCATTTCTTAAAATTTGTTGGAACCATATATAATCAGTTAGTAAATGAACTAAATTAATTAAAATT
Organism: Viscum album; assembly: GCA_963277665.1. NCBI lineage: Eukaryota > Viridiplantae > Streptophyta > Magnoliopsida > Santalales > Viscaceae > Viscum > Viscum album. The sequence goes on from OY728163.1 coordinate 133,480,043, forward strand.
TCAGTTGGAGTAGTTAGAAAATAATGAAAACCTTACTTTTCTACATTCTATCTAATAAGAACTATATAGTTAATAATTATTATATTATATTAGGGTTAGGATGGGTGTCCTTTAGCAGTTTTTATGATCACTGGGAATACTTTTTTAGGCCCTTTGGCATTAGTAATGTACAAGATGTATTATTTACACCGATGAGCGATATTATTCATGGATACCCAAGTAAACATTATATTTGAAGGTTTGTGACTTACTACCAAGAATTGTTTCATGTTTTCAAATGTCTAATCTCACCAACAACTACTCTAACTAGGAATGACACTTCATGATCAATTTATTAGTTCATTGAAATTTCATTTTTCTTTGTGGAGTTTTCATATAAATATAGTCAAATAGAAATGATTCACTTGATTCCATTGAGATAATTTGTTATAGGCAAGAAAAAATATTATGATACTAATGTATATCATCAGTAAAAAATTTATAATAATAATTTTGGGTATGTGATCAGACTTGGGAGTGGGAAAAAATTATACTGGAGAAATGTCCTGAGATTTTCTAAGACATCATCACCCTCCATCTTTCCAAGGGTGGAAATCCTAATGGTGAGGAGAATGTAATGCCCTTGGTTTGAGGTGTTTATATGCTTTATCATGAATTTTTAAACCATGAATAGGTTAAGTCTCATTATAAGGATGTTTTAAAGTGTTTAAAAAGGATCTAAAATGTTATCGAACATTTCATGGTTGGTTCATTTTTAGGGGAAACCATGAATGGTTCCAAGGTAACCGTACATAATGAAATTTAAAAATTGGAGTAGTATCATAGTTTGGATAAACATTATAGCCAAACTATGTGGTCTTTCTGATGGTTTTTGGTGAGGTTAATGGGCGGTTCAAGGATTGGGTAAACCATGCTGCCCAAGACATTTTGGGTTATGGAATCCACATTATTGGAACACATTTTACCAAACAGAGTGGCTAAAGTATAGATGTCTTTAAAGGGATCTAAAAATTAGATTTTTAACCCAAGCCTCACCCCAAAAATTTTATTTATTAGGGATATAAAGCTAGAATACTTCCCAGGGAAAATTTGGTGGTTTATATCACTATAGATACCCCTATCTATGATTATTATAACATTTGGCCTATGGATCAAAGATAAGACTCTTAATTATATTTATCATATATTATCCTCTCATTTTATTTGGGGGATAAACTTTAGCTGAGGTTTACATTATCAGATATTATGGTTTTTTTTATGTATTTTATTATGAGCCATCTTAAGTTGGTTATAAGATCCTAGATCTATGAGGACATGGTGTGATTTCATCTTAATGACATTTTTAGTGGTAGGTAGATTTTATATCAGTCTATTTTTTTAATAACAAATAATATTTTTTAAATGTTAAATTCTAGTCTCTGACTATTCTAAATAATTTGGAAAAATCTTTTTTGAACATTCCCTCACTATAAAATAGTTTTAAACAAGAGTTTTGGGTGATTCCCAAAACATGTTTGACAAAATGCCTATTTGGTGATTTGTTAAAACTATTATTTTTATTTGTGAAAAACATGGGTTTGATGTGAATTTGGTGTAATTTTGTGAGTTTACTATTGTATTTATTGAAATGTGTGTTTGTTTATTTGAAATAATTGTTTCATGGAATTAGGATGAGTTAGCATGCATTGATTATGTATATGGAAAGTGATTTATTGGTTTGGAATTGGCCATTGTGAAAAAATTGGATCATATTAGATTGGAATCAAGAAAACATTACACATTCTTGGGTTTTTTGGAATTCATTATGCATATGTAAAGGGCCATGTTGGGTTTGTCTTTTCCATAATGCTAAAATTTTGGCACCCTAGATTGTATCGCCAAGTGATGAATTGGATTTTGGGGGATGATTTTCCACTTGTGAGTTTGGTTTATTAAAATGGCCCATCAAATGAGTGAAACATTGGTCTTCTTACATGTATCCTAGAGGAAGGTGGGATTAAATATCATGTTCATGTGAGTTGTGGTGTGGGACTCCTAGTTAAGTAATTTTTTAAATTCAAATTTATTTTTGGAGTGATTTTTATGTAGTTTACATTGGCCTTGTTTATTAGTATCATGATTTTATTTTGTATATATTAAATTTAAGATAATTTTTTTGTTTAAGTGGTGTGTGTGGGATGTTTATGAGGAATTTTATAATGGGTTATATTCTCACTCATTGAATATGAATAATAGTATTCATTTAAGGACATATTCCATTAATACTTATTTAGATATGATATATTTAAGGGAATCATTTTGTCTTGCACGAAAATTAAGATTTTTATGAATTGGGAATATTTTTTCATGTGTTCTAGACACCCAAACCATTCAACCACATAAAATATAATCAAATTAATTTTATTCATATTTATATGAAACATAAGGGTGTAAATGAATTCATACATTCATGAATCAACCACTGAATTTATTAATATTCTTTATTGCATGAATAAACGAGAGGATAATCAAGGATAATATGTTATTTACTATTTAAATTCTACCATGTGATTATAGTGTATGGGGAATTCCATTATTCTAGACTAAACATCCCTAACCCCATTTCTATTTTTCTTCTTCTTCATTTTCATGTTGAGATTCTAGCATGTCATGGGAGAAATGAGAATCCAACATGTACGACATGTGATTCATTAAACCTATGGATACATAGGGATGGGATGTTTGGTGTCTACTCTTAGTGATATTTATCAAATTCATGGATATTTGATTGAAGATTTTTCAATTTCCCTATGGTGTACGATATACATGTTTACTAGTGTTTCTTTATTTTAATATTTTATGTAGTTTCATATTATCTTACATGGAGATCCTCAAACAAGTGTTTTTAATCACTTAACCTTTATTTTATAAATCTCATTAGACTCTAAAAATATTCTTATGTGGAATAAAAGGAATCCATGTTTAGTTGTATGAAACCATGCATGAAATTAAGAAGAAGCTATAAAAAATAGAGCTGTGTTTCAGTTTCTGAAAATCTTATTTCATAGAAGGGTTTACCCTTATGCAAATGGTCTACATAAAGAAAACCAATAACTTAACCTTACACAAATGAGATGCATAAGGGTAAATAATCAATTTATCTTACACATAGAGTTATATATAAGGGTCATCACAACATAACCATATGTGAAATAAGGGTTTTGTATGGGTTTTGAATTTTTAAAAGGGCTACACAAGGGTAACTGACTGCTTACATTTAAGTGTCACCCTTATATATAAGGTCTATGTAAGGGTAACCCATTGGTTAATGTTGGTTATAGTAGATTACTCAAGTGGTGGGGGGTGAATTGAGTATCTATAAAAATTTCTAGTTAAAAATTATTCATAAAAAGGTTTCCCCAAAAGGCTAAATAGGGCCTAGTTACAAGGTTATACTGTTATAATAGTTTGACTATTTAAATAACTTCTTAGAAGATAGATTAGTTCTAAGTAATCTTAATGCTAGAAATTAATATTACTTTTGTAGCTATTCTACTAAGAAAATATAATTATAACTTCTTTCCAATATTAATTATCCAAGTAAATTTAGTGATTTCTGAATTATACATTAAAGCAGTAAAACAAAGAAGACTAAATTAAGAAGCACAATAGATATGAAACAAGTGGTTCAGTTTCAACCCAAGACCTAATACACTCCACTAGGTGATCACCTTCCACCAAGCAGTTTATATAAATAAACATTATCCACTCCCTGGATCAGGGTTAAACAACATTACACAGGACTGTCCAGGTCACACAGGGACCTCTTCCATAGTTTTTCATGGGAACAAACAACTAGGCCACACAAGGGCCTCTTACACACTTTTATTTGGGTATAAACAAGTGTTAAAATATGTTTGAGTAAGGATATCTTGTATTCTTGAGTTTAATGCAGGAGACAAAGTTTGTTTTTATACAGATACACACACTACTCGAAAGCTAGTAAAATGATATACAATAGAGCAGAAACATTGAGATAGGTTTAGAAATGCTCTGAATGTTATTCTTTGTAGCTATTAACTTATAAGATGAATTAGATACAGAAATTCAGTCCTCCTATGGTAAACAGAGTGTCGCAAGACAAATAGATCTGGATTGTGTTCTTCGTGATGTTTGATAGTGTAAAGTTGTTCTTGATTCTAGGATTCAGTTGATCTTCGTGTGTTCTCCAGCAATGTTGAGTTGCATGAGACAATTCTTTCTTTAATAAATATCTATGTTTATTATATTATCCTGCTCACGGCCACTAGCTTGTTCGGATTTTTAGTATTGTGCGACAATGCTTATTTTTACTGGGTCGTGTCACTCTTTTATCTTGGAATACATGTGTTTGAGCTGACAGGTTGCATGTATTATACACCTCGTACCTCTTAATGTCAGATGACATTTCTAAAAAGAAATATTAATTTTTCAGTGCATTTAAAATCTTTAAATATGACCATTAGAGATTATATTGAAAGATAAAAAAAAACATATTAAGAAATGGTGTCACAGTATGTCATAAAAACAGTGTCTCCTTCACACGGTGTTTGGATTTGTCACCGTGTCTTGTGGTCACGGTGTCTGGTTCACAGTGTCTCAATGTCACAATGTCTTGTTAATGGTGTCTTGTTCATAGTGTCTTGTTCACGGTGTCTGGTTGTCACGGTGTCTGATTCACTATGTCTGCTTCATGGTGTCTGATTCACTATGTCTGCTTCATGGTGTCTACTTCACCGTGTCTGCTTCATGGTGTCTCGACTTAGCCAAATATCTATATTCCGACTTAAGCAGTGATATTATTGGAATGAATTAAGCATAGTCATTTTTAGAGAAATCATTATAAAGTGAATCAAAATATAGTGTATAGTATCCAAACTTAGTGTATAGAACTTAAGTTCTTTGGATAGATTTTACTAAACAACTGTTCATTTTATGTGGGATAGATTGCAAAGAGTTAACATGGTTTATAGACTGAATAGGATTTGTGATCATTAACACATGATTTATACATGAGGAGTCCAACAATATCCTCCTTTTTGATGATCACAAATCATGTATATTTAGAGTGTATATTTGTTCTAACAACATATTTTGAATATGCTTATAACATATATAGAGTAAGTTTTCTCTTCTACTCTATGTCTCCTATATTTCTCCCCCTTTTGGGATTATCAAAAAGTATCAATAAATATAAAGACAAAAGATATAAGAAAGGTGAATAATGTATTAGATAAAAAGAGGGGCATTACAAAAAAATAAAACAAAATTAACAAGATTCCCATAAAAAAGAGTAAGCACTTCCCTTCTTCACTAGTTGGTATTCTCTTTTCCCATAGCAGCAGCAATAGAAGAAGAAGCCATAGGAACAGAGGTTGAGGTAGAAAAAGGAAGTGAGCTAGTAAAGAGAGAAGATAAAGGAAGACCCTCTAGGAAAGAGGGAGCCAGAGTAGGTGCATTAGAAGATAGAGGCTGTTGTTGATAAAGGATCATAGGCATGATTTGACTTAGTGCCTATCTAGTAGACATAGAAGTGGAGGCTAGGGCATAGGTGAATGTAGGAAAACCTAGTCTCAGAGGTGTAGCCGTAGGAGCAACAATGGATATACTCTGTACATGAAGATAGGGCCTCATAAGCTTGATAAAATCTGCAATGATATCTCCACCATACTGCATAGCTTCCGTGAAGTCATCCTTGTTTTTTATAAACATGTACAACAGATGAGTGAATTATGTGAGATTTTGGACTAGAGTCTTGAAATCTTGAGTAACATGAGGAATCCTCAGATTTTCTACATGATATTTGAAGTGATTGGTCATGCCAGTTTTTGAGAATATTCTGTTGAAGTATAAATCCAATTTCTTGGCAATTTCTTGTTGAGAATCATTATCAATTTTAAATGGATTTGGACCAGATAAATAACTCTTTCACTGTTCTTGATAACTTCATATAGATAATCTTTATTAAAACCACTACACACTATCTGTAGTTCTTATTTGACCACTTTTCTGGGAAGGTCACTATTTAAGGAATATTGAGATGATTGTCCTGATTCCTTAGAAGCAGTGACAACTGAGGTGAGAGATTTCAGTTGATTCAACACTTCTTAAAGGAACCTCATATACTCATCAGTGAGCTTGTTAAGATTAACAACAAGATCTCGCATTTCTTTCAAAATATATTTGTTTCTTTCAGCCACTTTTTCAACTAAGGAAGCTAAATGAGGTTGAATCTGAGAGGAAACATTCTGCAGGGTTTGAGGAACAACAGACTCCACGGGATGAGAAGCAAGCTCTGATATAGAATTCATCACCTTTTGAATTTCATCAATCATACCTCTTAAAGTCTTCTTTTCATCACTAAGCAATCTGTTTTCAACTCTGACTTCATGAATCTCATGAAGCATTTTGGGTTGAATCTTCCAAATAACTTTTTTCAACAACAGTGAGGCATCTCTATCAATTAGATTTGTTATAGGAGATGGTTGTCTATTCATGAGTTTTTTAACTCTAGACAAAAGGGTAGCTCCAAATTTTTTCACATCATTTTTACTCACCAAGGATTGTTGTTTTGGTGAAGGTTCAGAGATAGGGACTGATACGGGCTCATGATATTTTTCAGGGGAAAGATTAGAGACATATTTCAATTGGAACATAGTGGAAAGGTCAAGGCCTTTTATTAAGACTTCCTGGGAGTCATTCACATCATAAAAGATGGGGGATTTATACTGAGTGTCTACAGGGATTGGATTAATCAGGTTTAGTACTTCAATAGATTCCAGATTTGGGGGTTTCTCCCCCTCAATAGTTTCATCCTTCTAAGGACTGAGAGTCTTAGGGTCTTGATCTATTTACACGGATTCATCTCTTAGTTCCTCACCCATTTCCTGTCTATCCAACTGAAAATCTAGTTACAGCCTTTCCTCAACCGAAGGAATGACTTTAGGAACATATTGTTCCACTTTGTGTTCTTCAAGGTCAGTTTCTTGAATAACAGGTAATTATTCTTCTACAATATCTTCCATAGCATTCTTTTCGGTTTCTTTGACAATAGATTCTATTTCAACTTTGGGTTGATCATCCAAATTAATAATATCTTTAGAATAAGGGACTTCATTTTCACATACGACTCGAGGGACATGAGTACTATCTTCCTTATTAGAAATAGTTTCTTTGGGAGGCACATCAGCCTCTTCTTCTTATTCTTCTACTTCAGAATACTCAACAAATTCATCAGGTTCCAAACCTGGAATAATAATATCTTTTGGTCTTGAAGGACTTTCCAATGGATGGAAGTTTTCATAAATCCTATCATTGTCTTCCACCGATGCTTTTTCTAATTATTCCAATTGATTTTCATCCTTTTGATAATTAATTTTGAAATGCAGAACTCACAATCCTTGATAACTTCTTCATTAGGTACAACCATACATTTTTCATGAATCATGGATGAGATAAGCTGAGAATAAAATAGAGAGGTTGACTTGGATGTGGTTTTGATAAGCTCACACATATGGTGTATGACATACTTATAAAGGTTGATATTATACCCATTTTTCATAAGATGAATCAGAAACACATCCTGATATTTCAGTACAGAAAAATTACCTTTTCTGGGGCTAATCAAGTTCTGTATAAACTTACAGAGGGGTCTAGATTCTCCATCAAGTTCATTAGTAATGGCACTCCTCTTGGTGGCATTTACGATTAATCTTTTAAAATAATCTTACAAAAAAATAATTCACTAGAAGGTGGAGGTCCTCTATAATAGTCCTCACAGTTCCCATCATGAGGTATCCTAAGGCATGCATCCCATAACCTTGAAGAGAATGAGCATTTCTGTCCATTTATCCAGCTTCTCACAGCATAGCCATCTTCATAATCAAAGGAGAACTAAACATATTGATAAAATTGGGCCACAAGCATAGGATATATAGGTATATCTTTCTTTGAAAACCATTCTAACCAGCCTTGATCTTTTAAAACTTTGAAAACCAGAGACTTACTTGACAGAATCTACTCAGGGAATATCTCTTTCTCAGGTACTACTACACGGTTCACCGGATTTTGATTTAGAGGACATTCAGGTGCTATTATAAAGACCTGACCTTATGACATACATAATATTGAATTTAGTCAAGAAAACACTTATTTTTTACATTGAATATATTTTCATGTTTGGAGCTTTGTAGAATTAGGACAATACATTCATAACATTACACAATATTGCAGAGTGGATACCATAAAAACAGTTTCCAGTTTTTTCAAAATACAAAACATTAAATATTAAAACAAAACTCCTTAACAATTATTCAACATTTAACATAGCTTCCTTACTTTTCTTACAAATACATTAACATGTGAAAATCATTTAAAAACTTGGGATGATCACAAAAGATCAGTAAGGGATGAAAAAAACACATTAGTCCATGAATACTCGTAACGTATGAAAATAATTTTCAAAAGACATACTTGTCACTCATATATAATTAATTAGTGTAATATGAGATATAAAAAAGATCTATAGATAAATGAGAACACAAATATAAACAGAGAGGTATCTTGGAGAATTACTTACATAATCTTGTAACCATCTTGGCTACCTTATAATTTGTAACCCTCACGACTACCTTACTTTGTGTAACCATCGCAGTTACACTTGAGTAACCATACGGCCGACCTCCAACTTACTCATACCCAATGAATTGGAGGGAAATATAGGTCCCAAACTTCATCATAAATAATTCCCAAGAACCAAAACATAATCATACAACATGAATAATTCCATAAAAACATTACTTTGGAATTTTGTAAAACTAAAATTTTAAAAGAGGTTTTTAAAAAGGAAATCCACTTATAAATTACATACAATTGAAGAGAGACATAATAGAGTGGATGGAGTATGTGTATATAATGTAAATACACATAATAAAACATAATATAAACAGAAATCATCACACAAAGAATTTAAATAGAACGTAAATAACGAAGTAGAAGGTTAACCCAGAGAATGGAAATAGGGTTAAGAATTCCCTTACCTCGACTTTGTCTTACTTCAAACTTGTTTAAACCTCCTTGTAGAGTAACCATTAGAACTTGATGGTTGGGACCTTGGGGGATTGAGGAAACCTTGGGAGGAATACTATGAAGGTAAGGAGCCTATAGATTCATTAAGGGATAATTGGGAATGAATTAAATGAAGGGAAGAGTTGGTATTTGTAGGGAAAGTGAGGGATTATTTTAATAATTTTCAAGGGACACCTCATGAGTGGTATTTACAAAACCATGGGCTTCCCATGGTATTTCCACATTGTATAAGCCACATGGGATACCTCAAAAATTATTTAACTATACACAAGTCGACCAGATTTATTACATCATTATTATATCATTAATGATATCATTAATATAGTGAAACTAAAAACTGTATTTTTTTTTCTATTCACCGAAAAATGAACTATTTCAGAAAAAATCCCAAAATTCACCCTAACCATTTATCAAAGTGTATATTTAAAAAATGAAGTCCATTTTTTGAAAATAATTTTCTAAATATTATTAATTTAGTTTTTAACTAAAATTATACTTAATTCAAAAATTAACAATTCTAATTCTGTAACTACTTCTATATCACAATGAAAAATTAACCTAGATTCTATTATCTCAAAGACTTAATAAAATAAAATAATAATAAAATTTACTATTCATTAGGTCCATATCACTATTCATATTACTATTCATAAGGGTATGTTACTATTCACTAAAAAAACAAGTTAGCTCCAATAGACTCCAAATAACATACTGAACACAACTGTAGAAGATAGTTTCTTGAAATTCAGAACATAGAAGTAGAAAAGTTGTGTTTTAAAGGATAATTAAAAATATATACTTAAAACAAAGTTTCATTCATTTAAATTCATTTTTTTTTAAAAAAAATGGGATGTCACATTATCCCCACCTTTCGGAAATTGCGTCCTCGTAATTTTATTTACTTGTTAAAAAAGTGAGGGTACCTTGATCATGGTGTCCACCTGGTCTGATCATCATCCTGCTTAGGTAAATAGAACGTCCATGCATTGTAACAATGATTTATAGATCCTTCAAAATCATTTTCTTCCTTTATCCAAATACACCTTGTACAACTTGGGTCATAAATGTGTTCACAGAAAAATAGTTTTGGAAAATAATCATGTATGACATATAATTTCAAAACATCTGATAAAACTTGATTTTTATAAAATAGTCGAACTGAGTTTGAGTTGAAACATTCAATAAATTGTCCTTTTAAAATAACATAATTATGTGCTGAAAGAGTATATTGTAAAAGCAAATATAAATAGGTTTCCCAATGGTCTCTGTAACACCCGAGACTTTTATGTTATATAAATCATCAAAGGAATCTTTTTCTACACAACACTTGCTTGGCTTGCTTTACACGCAATCACGACCTTCCTCGATAGCTTGCGTCGTACGCAATAGCGAGTTTCACTAAACAACAATATGCTATTAAAACTAGCCGTTATGAATAGTAATAACCACTTTTTGAAATTTTATAAATTTTATTTTTCAAAATGGACTTCATTTTTGGACTCAGAATATCGAAATTAGCCTAGGGTGAAATTTTGGTATTTTTCTGAAAACTTTCAATTTTTGATGAATAGTGAAACCACTAAGTGGTAGGTTAAAAACTGAATTTTGCATAAAACTTAATTTTACCGCTTCTGTGAATGGAATTTTAAAAATCCGAGAGACACGGTTAATATCAAGGACTAAAATGTGGTTCAATGAGATGAAAATAATTTTTTGGTGAATAGTAACTTTTTACTATTTTTACCGCGGTTAATAGTAAATAGGGTAACTAAGGGTAAATATGATATCAATATTACCCTAACACATTTCCTAATTCTATTGGACAAGTGTAATTCGACCAAAAACAAACGTAGGAATAAAATATGACCATTTAGGCCCACTTGGATTAGATTAGGACATTTATTATTAATTTATTTAAAGAAGGGTTAAAATAGTAAAAATTAATGTTTAATAAGTAAATCATTTTTAATATGGGGTTATACATAAGATAAATTCGATTGTAAATATTCATTAGAAAGCTAATAAGATTTCCTACATGATGGTATTTTATTTGTAATTTTTAGACATCAAATAATTTAATTTATATATGACACAAAGATGATGCAGTAATTATCTTATTAATGAAATATTGACATAATTGATAATATAAATACCAAAATAAATGTAATTTAAGACTTTTTATGAATTCCACTAATTTTTTAGGTTACTATGATATATTAGTGTTGATTTAATCAACTTGGTTAGAACATATAATTCTGTTATGACTTTTTACAAAAATCATATATCAAATAGGGTCAAAATTGACACAAAATAGTTTTTAAATCAAATATTATATTATTAATTGTTATTTTATTCCTAAAAATCTAAGGTTCGGCCAAATGACTTAGATAAGGATATATATATTAATAATAAACAATTTGGGGTTCTTTTGGCATGTTAGAGTAAGTGTATTAACCATATAGTGAAAGAAAACAAAAAGACACGGTAAAAGTTAAATTAATTAACTTAGAGTTAAATCTAATTGATAAGGTTAAAATAATACCCTAAACTTGTATAAATCCTATTTGTTGATAGGATTTCGACCCTTCCCCACTTTATCTTCGAAATAAGACCCTTTGGAACCATTATAAACCGATTTTGACTTTAATATTAAATAATATTTTGAGATATTCCTAAGGTGCCCCTCTCCTCCCTTATAAAAGGGCACCTCCTCCCCCTCCTCCTCACACCAATTTGAGCACTCAAGATCGGCCAACCCCTGCAATTTTCTCCTCTCCACTTCCCTAGAATAATCCTAGAGGTCCTGGTCTTCTCCAAAGACCAATCTTAGTTCCTTAAGTGGGGGATTCAAAGAGGTGTTCCAAAGAAGAGGTAATATCCATTACCGATCTTTTCAATTTCTTTCTTCTTCAACTTCTTCTCCTTTAGTTGTTTCATGGTAAAGTAATAACATCAGTATTACTTACATACTGATATGTTATTATAAATATGAAACAACCCTAATTAACCTTCTATCCATCCTACGGAAAAATGAAATCACCGCGCGTGCGTACGTACGGAATACCGTCTCCACGCCGTGGTGTAATCTATTTTTCCACCATCACCTTACAAGGATGGGTATAATGGTGTAATGAGTAACTATATATGATTATTATTAAGTAATATTGATACTGAAATAATATATATATATACTCCAATACAATTCCACGATCATAGGAACGATATCATCACTCGTGCGTACGTACGGAATACCGTCTCCACGATGTGATGCGACTCGTTCTACATGATCTTCATTTCATAATGATTATATAAATGAATTGAATGAATAAATATGATATATGTTACACTAATACCATTCTGGATATAAGGAATCTATAACCTTACAAGAAGAATAAGAATGTATTCGGCAAAACACGCATAAGAACAAAAGGCAATAAAGACCCGAGTAACAAGTAACCATGAAATATTACTATCAAGAAGCTAAGAATATGAACATATATGATATCATATCAATATGTATGATTCTGGAATAAGTCAATAACATTATTTAAACCATTATACAGGAGATTCGGACACGTACAAAGCAAATTGGACTTAAGGTAAGGGAAAATATCACAATCTCACTTTTATCCGAGATTGTTTTTACTTTGGTAATTACTGGGGTGTATTTTATCATCCACATCCATGTTCCCTCAATATTTAATATTATTTCCATCCTTCTACAATAGTTTATATCCAATTTTACCCTTCATTGAGTTTTTAGTAAAAGATATGAAAGGAATCTTTTGTCGTTTTTTTCGTACGAGGTACTTTTTGACTTTTCCGACAAAAGTACGAAGAATGTTTTTTTTAACTTATAAGGCATGAATGGATTTTTAAAACATTACTTCAAAGAAGATTCCTTTACAAGTTTTCAAGTTTATTTTTAATCAACTTCTTTTATTTTAAAGTTGTATGACATGTTATGAAAGGAAAAATGTTTTTGAAGAAGAAAGGATATTTTCCTCAAGAATGGAGTTCAAGTGTTTTATCAAAATTATTTTCCATCTAAGATAATAAAGGGTTATATTTTTATTATTACATTGATTTGATCATGTTGTGATGAAATTATTTTTATGAATTCCTTTATCTTATATGAATTGATTTATGATGTCATGATGTTTCAAGAATCCCATTTTTTGTTACTTGTGTTATGCGATGATGTATGTTTTATGATTATGTGGCACACATAAGAAAGGATTCATTATAATATGGGTGGGACATATATCTCTCTCCAATGCATTGGGTAAATACTTTATATCTCATGAGATAGACATGGCTGGAACGGAAGGTTATTTCGGTTCAGTGATACAGGACTGAAACGAGGAGTGAACTCGGTTCAGAAAGGGACTTTGTCCACTAAGATAGTCTTGGCAATGAGTCATGACTAACAAGAAATGATTTTCCATGATTATATGTGCATGCCACAAAGTTTCAAGTTTTATGTTATGATTATGGGGATCTCATTTTCACTTCTATGATTTATTCCATGTTATGATATTATGATCTCTTTTGCAGGTTTTGATTTTCAAAAAGATATGATATGATTTTTATTTCCTTTATTTGCCCTTGCTGAGCATTTGGGCTCACCCTTTTATGTTTTCTTTTCCCCAGGTCAGGAAGATGGATATTAAGTAGAATATGCTAAAAGGGACCCTAGATATGATGAAATAAATGGGAGACACTGTAGAAGATTTATGAACCAGTTGTTTATGTTTCCCAGTTTCTAAAGACACTATACCTATACGGTCCTTTGTGGTTTTGTCATATGTTGTAATAAGTGTGCTTCAATTTTGAAGTATTAACAATGTATATAAAGTATGGGTCGTTATAGTTGGTATCAGAGGAAAGGTATAGTCAACCTTTGGAAACTAGGATTTGAAAGCCTTAGTAAGAACCCTAAGGATAAGTCTAAGCATAGAACACAATCTTAGAAATGGCCATGAATAACCTAGGATAAGACCATAAGCCTGAAATTTTTTTTTCTTGAATTATGTGGTTTCCTATTATAATTAGTGTTGCTCACACTATTCTTCTTGGTTTTAGTCAATGGCTGGAACCCGAAGGAACCGTGTTAATGCGAAATGCGATGGGCAATGCAATGATTGTCCCCTTGAGCAACCAAACGATATGGGAGCTAGAATGCAAAATCTTGTAGCCATGCTCACACAACTTTCTCAAGCTATGAATCATGCAGGATTTCCAAACGAGCAAAGGAGGGAGCAACAATCTGTTGAATCCTTCATGAGGCAGCGTCCACCTTCTTTCAGCGGGTCTACTGATCCATTAGTTGCTGAACAATGGATTAGTACTACTGAAAAGATATTTTCAGTTCTTCAATGTTCTGAGCATGATAAAGTCATCCTAGCAGTGTATCGTTTGGAAGGAGATGCGGATCAATGGTGGAATCTTGTTAAGAATATGAGGCAAAGGGATGAAATTGAGTCTATGTAATGGGATGAGTTCAAGAACTTATTTTTCAATAAGTACTTCCCTCGTATTCTCCGAAAAAAGATGGAGAAAGAGTTTCTTGAACTGAAGCAAAGGGATGATGAATCTGTTGGAACCTATGAAGCAAATTTTACAAGACTTGCAAGGTACGCTTCTGGTATTATTATCCAACCTGAGAGTAAGATCGATCGATTCTTTAGTGGCTTAAAACCAAGTCTTCGAAGGGCGTTAGCCATAAGGGACTTCAATAGCTACGAGGAAATCGTTCTATGTGCTCTCAAAGTCGAGATGGAGATTGGAGTAACCCATCAGTCGCATGGGTTTGATAAGAAGAGGAAGATGGAATTCAAAGGAAACTCTAAAGAGCACACTGAAAAGAAGATGAACTTTCCCTTATGCTCAAAGTGTGGAAAGAAACATGGAGGGAGTTGTCTTAAAGGGACAAGTAAATGTTTTAAATGTGGAAAAGAAGGTCATCGGGCATTTGAATGCCGTGATAATGGGAAGAAGATGTCTAATGACGCAAACAAAGGAAGGGATACACAGAATGAACCTACTACACTTCAATGTTTCAAGTGCAAGGAGATGGGGCATTATGCCAATCAATTCCCAAATCCAAGGGTTGATGATGATGGTCGATGTCAAAAAACTCTTAAGGCTAAAGACAAAGGAAAGTCACATGCAATTTCTATCAGCGATGTGGAGTACGATAACGATGTGGTGAAAGGTACACTTACCATCCACTCTAAAGTAGCAAATGTTTTATTTGATTCTGGATCCACCCACTCTTTTATTTCTGAAAACTTTTCTAAGGGTATCACCGTATTACCCCAACAATTAGATGTTGAGTTAGCTGTGACAACACCTAATGGCACAACAGTCGCATCAGTAGTTTATAATTCTTCTCCGATCGAAGTTTGTGGGAAAGTGCTTCCTGCAAATCTGGTGATCCTTCCTTTAGTGGAATTTGATGTGATTCTTGGCATGGATTGGCTTTCTCTACATGGAGCTCATATCAATTTCCAAAGAAGGGAAGTCACATTTCATATTCCAGATCAACCTACGATCGTCTATCAATGCAAGGATGAACATAACCTTCCAGTGGAAATTTCTTCCATCTTATGGGTATTGATTCCACTAAATGAAGGTTATTTATCTCAAATAGTTGGTGAGAAACTCACGATTAAGAATATGCCCATTGTACGGGAGTTTGATGATGTCTTTCCGGAGGAATTTCCGGGTCTTCCACCAAATCGTGAAGTTGAGTTTTCAATAGAACTTGTACCGGGTGCTTTGCCTATTTCAAAGACACCTTATAGAATGGCCCCAATTGAGTTGCAGGAATTGAAGAAGCAACTCCAAGAGAATCTTGATAAGGGATTCATACGCCCTAGTGCGTCACCTTGGGGAGCACCTGTTCTATTTGTTAAGAAGAAAGATGGATGAATGAGACTTTTCATTGATTATCGAGAACTTAACAAGATCACTATCAAGAACAAATATCCTCTCCCACGCATTGATGACTTATTTGACCAACTACGCGGAGCTCAATACTTTTCCAAGATTGATCTTCGTTCAGGGTATCATCAATTAAGGGTCAAAAGGGAGGATATACCAAAGATGGCTTTCCGTACAAGGTATGGACACTATGAATTTATAGTGATGCCATTTGGTCTTACTAATGCCCCTGCTATCTTCATGGATCTAATGAATAGAGTCTTTAGAGACTATCTTGATCAATTTGTGGTAGTCTTTATAGACGATATTCTTGTCTATTCAAAGAGCAAGGAAGAGCATGAAGATCACTTGAGAATTATATTGAAGACCCTGAGAAAGGAGAAGCTTTATGCCAAATTTACCAAGTGTGAATTTTGGCTTCAAAAAGTTGCATTTTTGGGTCATATAATCTCAAAAGAGGGGATATCTGTGGATCCAGAAAAAACAGAGGTTATCGAAAGATGGTCAAGACCAACAACAGTAACTGAGATCCGAAGTTTTCTTGGTTTGGCTGGATATTATCGACGTTTTGTAAAAGATTTTTCACGATTATCTAATCCACTCACCAAGTTGACCCGAAAAGGAGTTAAGTTTGTCTGGACGGAAGAATGTGAAGAGAATTTCAAGGAGTTGAAAAGAAGGTTATCCAGTGCACCTGTGCTCACACTGCCTTGTAGTGGAGAAAGGTTTTTGATCTACAGTGATGCATCCAAGAAGGGATTGGGGTGTGTTCTTATGCAAAATGATATGGTGATAGCTTATGCCTCACGACAGTTGAAAATCCATGAGCAAAATTACCCAACACATGATTTGGAGTTGGCTGCGGTAATCTTTGCATTAAAGATTTGGAGGCATTACCTTTATGGTGAAAGGTGTGATATTTATACTGATCATAAAAGTTTAAAGTATATTTTCACACAAAAGGAGTTGAATATGCGTCAAAGAAGATGGTTGGAGCTGATTAAGGATTATGACTGCTCAATCCATTACCACCCTGGGAAAGCAAACAAGGTGGCAGATGCATTAAGTCGACAAGACCATGCTAGTTTATCCATGATGAGGATCACAAAAGATCCAATATTTATGGATTTACAAAGGATGGATCTTGGAATTATAATGGAAGGGGAAAAATCTTATCTTTCTCAAATGAATGTTCAACCATCTATACATGTGAAGATTAAAGAGGCACAGAAAGAAGATGCCGAGTTACAAAAGAAGGTGAGAAATGTTCCTGAATTCAACCTTGATTGTGATGGGATAATAAAGTTCAGGAATCGGGTTTGTGTTCCTCCCATCCCCGAATTAAAGAAGGAGCTGCTGGATGAGTCTCATAGTTCTTCATTCTCTATTCATCCTAGAAGCACGAAGATGTATAGGGACCTGAAAGAGTACTTCTGGTGGGATGGCATGAAAAGAGATGTTGCTGAATATGTCTCTCAATGCTTGGTTTGTCAACAAGTTAAAGCTGAGAGACAGAAGTCTAAGGGGATGTTACAACCATTACCCATACCCGAATGGAAATGGGAAAACATCACTATGGACTTTGTCACAGGACTTCCTAAAACATCCAAAGGCAATAATGCTATCTGGGTCATAATTGATCGTCTTACAAAGTCTGCACACTTCATT
This sequence comes from Viscum album, assembly GCA_963277665.1. NCBI lineage: Eukaryota > Viridiplantae > Streptophyta > Magnoliopsida > Santalales > Viscaceae > Viscum > Viscum album. The sequence goes on from OY728163.1 coordinate 133,497,764, forward strand.
GCTATTAGAGAGGATTTCTCTCTAGATCAGCTTGCCAGGATATATGTAAAGGAAGTGGTAAGATTTCATGGAGTACCACTTTCTATTATATCTGATCGGGATCCGAGATTTACCTCGAAGTTCTGGCGAAGTCTTCAGCATACTCTGGATACAGAGTTGAGTTTCAGCACTGTTTATCATCCCCAGACAGACGGTCAGTCTGAGAGAACAATTCAAACCCTAGAAGATATGTTGAGAGCTTGCTCTATGGATTTCAAAGGAGGTTGGGATCAACACCTACCTTTGGTGGAATTTTCTTATAATAATAGCTTTCACTCCAGTATTCAGATGGCTCCTTATGAAGCTCTCTATGGAAAGAAATGCAGGACTCCAACTTGCTGGGATGAAGTTGGGGAAAGAAAGCTATTAGGACCTGATCTCATTGATGAAATGGCAGAAAAGGTCAGATCTATTCAACAACACATAAGAGCAGCTCAGAGTCGACAGAAAAGTTATGCCGACAACCGAAGAAAAGACCTAGAGTTTGAAGTAGGTGATAAAGTGTTCTTACGAATATCTCCCTGGAAGAGGGTTATGATATTTGGAAAGAAGGGGAAGTTGAGCCCTAGATATATCAGTCCTTTCGAAATACTGGATCGTGTTGGGAAGGTAGCTTACCGATTGGCGCTTCCACCGAATCTCTCTCAAGTTCACGATGTGTTCCATGTATCTCTCCTGAGAAAGTACATACCAGATCCTTCACATGTACTCAGCTCAGAAGTTGTACCGCTGGAGCAAGATCTTTCTTATGAAGAACAGCCGATAGAGATTCAGGATCGTAGCGAAAAAGTCCTACGAAACAAGACCACTCGCTTGGTGAAAGTTTTATGGAGAAACCACCAACTTGAAGAAGCTACATGGGAGCTTGAGGATATGATGAGGGAGAAGTATCCTCATCTGTTTGTTGCAAAGTGACGAATTTCGAGGGCAAAATTCTTTTTAAGGGGGGTAGAATGTAACACCCGAGACTTTTATGTTATATAAATCATCAAAGGAATCTTTTTCTACACAACACTTGCTTGGCTTGCTTTACACGCAATCACGACCTTCCTCGATAGCTTGCGTCGTACGCAATACCGAGTTTCACTAAACAACAATATGCTATTAAAACTAGCCGTTATGAATAGTAATAACCACTTTTTGAAATTTTATAAATTTTATTTTTCAAAATGGACTTCATTTTTGGACTCAGAATATCGAAATTAGCCTAGGGTGAAATTTTGGTATTTTTCTGAAAACTTTCAATTTTTGATGAATAGTGAAACCACTAAGTGGTAGGTTAAAAACTGAATTTTGCATAAAACTTAATTTTACCACTTCTGTGAATGGAATTTCAAAAATCCGAGAGACACGGTTAATATCAAGGACTAAAATGTGGTTCAATGAGATGCAAATAATTTTTTGGTGAATAGTAACTTTTTACTATTTTTACCGCGGTTAATAGTAAATAGGGTAACTAAGGGTAAATATGATATAAATATTACCCTAACACATGTCCTAATTCTATTGGACAAGTTTAATTCGACCAAAAACAAACTTAGGAATAAAATATGACCATTTAGGCCCACTTGGATTAGATTAGGACATTTATTATTAATTTATTTAAAGAAGGGTTAAAATAGTTAAAATTAAAGTTTAATAAGTAAATCATTTTTAATATGGGGTTATACATAAGATAAATTCGATTGTAAATATTCATTAGAAATCTAAAAAGATTTCCTACATGATGGTATTTTATTTGTAATTTTTAGACATCAAATAATTTAATTTATTTATGAAACAAAGATGATGCAGTAATTATCTTATTAATGAAATATTGACATAATTGATAATATAAATACCAAAATAAATGTAATTTAAGACTTTTTATGAATTCCACTAATTTTATAGGTTACTATGATATATTAGTGTTGATTTAATTAACTTGTTTAGAACATATAATTCTGTTATGACTTTTACAAAAATCATATATCAAATAGTGTCAAAATTGACACAAAATAGTTTTTAAATCAAATATTATATTATTAATTTTTATTTTATTCCTAAAAATCTAAGGTTCGGCCAAATGACTTAGATAAGGATATATATATTAATAATAAACAATTTGGGGTTCGTTTGGCATGTTATAGTAAGTGTATTAACCATATAGTGAAAGAAAACAAAAAGACACGGTAAAAGTTAAATTAATTAACTTAGAGTTAAATCTAATTGATAAGGTTAAAATAATACCCTAAACTTGTCTAAATCCTATTGGTTGATAGGATTTCGACCCTTACCCACTTTAGCTTCGAAATAAGACCCTTTGGAACCATTATAAACCGATTTTGACTTTAATATAAAATAATATTTTGAGATATTCCTAAGGTGCCCCTCTCCTCCCTTATAAAAGGGCACCTCCTCCCCCTCCTCCTCACACCAATTTGAGCACTCAAGCTCGGCCAACCCCTGCCATTTTCTCCTCTCCACTTCCCTATAATAATCCTAGAGGTCCTGGTCTTCTCCAAAGACCAATCTTAGTTCCTTAAGTGGGGGATTCAAAGAGGTGTTCCAAAGAAGAGGTAATATCCATTACCGATATTTTCAATTTCTTTCTTCTTCAACTTCTTCTCCTTTAGTTGTTTCATGATAAAGTAATAACATCAGTATTACTTACATACTGATATGTTATTATAAATATGAAACAACCCTAATTCACCTTCTATCCATCCTACGGAAAAATGAAATCACCGCGCGTGCGTACGTACGGAATACCGTCTCCACGCCGTGGTGTAATCTATTTTTCCATCATCACCTTACAAGGATGGGTATAATGGTGTAATGAGTAACTATATATGATTATTATTAAGTAATATTGATACTGAAATAATATATATATACTCCAATACAATTCCATGATCATAGGAACGATATCATCACTCGTGCGTACGTACGGAATACCGTCTCCACGATGTGATGCGACTCGTTCTACATGATCTTCATTTCATAATGATTATATAAATGAATTGAATGAATAAATATGATATATGTTACACTAATACCATTCTGGATATAAGTAATCTATAACCTTAAAAGAAGAATAAGAATGTATTCGGCAAAACACGCATAAGAACAAAAGGCAATAAAGACCCGAGTAACAAGTAACCATGAAATATTACTATCAAGAAGCTAAGAATATGAACATATATGATATAATATCAATATGTATGATTCTGGAATAAGTCAATAACATTATTTAAACCATTATACAGGAGCTTCAGACACGTACAAAGCAAATTGGACTTAAGGTAAGGGAAAATTTCACAATCTCACTTTTATCCGAGATTGTTTTTACTTTGGTAATTACTGGGGTGTATTTTATCATCCACATCCATGTTCCCTCAATATGTAATATTATTTCCATCCTTCTACAATAGTTTATATCCAATTTTACCCTTCATTGAGTTTTTAGTAAAAGATATGAAAGGAATCTTTTGTCGTTTTTTTCGTACGAGGTACTTTTTGACTTTTCCGACAAAAGTACGAAGAATGTTTTTTTTAACTTATACGGCATGAATGGATTTTTAAAACATTACTTCAAAGAAGCTTCCTTTACAAGTTTTCAAGTTTATTTTTAATCAACTACTTTTATTTTAAAGTTGTATGACATGTTATGAAAGGAAAAATGTTTTTGAAGAAGAAAGGATATTTTCCTCAAGAATGGAGTTCAAGTGTTTTATCAAAATTATTTTCCATCTAAGATAATAAAGGGTTATATTTTTATTATTACATTCATTTGATCATGTTGTGATGGAATTATTTTTATGAATTCCTTTATCTTATATGAATTGATTTATGATGTCATGATGTTTCAAGAATCCCATTTTTTGTTACTTGTGTTATGCGATGATGTATGTTTTATGATTATGTGGCTCACATAAGAAAGGATTCATTATAAGATGGGTGGGACCTATATATCCCTCCAATGCATTGGGTAAAGACTTTATATCTCATGAGATAGACATGGCTAGAACGGAAGGTTATTTCTGTTCAGTGATACAGGACTGAAACGAGGAGTGAACTCGGTTCAGAAAGGGACTTTGTCCACTAAGATAGTCTTGGCAATGAGTCATGACTAACAAGAAATGATTTTCCATGATTATGTGTGCATGCCACAAAGTTTCAAGTTTTATGTTATGATTATGGGGATCTCATTTTCACTTCTATGATTTATTCCATGTTAAGATATTATGATCTCTTTTGCAGGTTTTGATTTTCAAAAAGATATGATATGATTTTTATTTCCTTTATTTGCCCTTGCTGAGCATTTGAGCTCACCCTTTTATGTTTTCTTTTCCCCAGGTCAGGAAGATGGATATTAAGTAGAATATGCTAAAAGGGACCCTAGATATGATGAAATAAATGGGAGACACTGTAGAAGATTTATGAACCAGTTGTTTATGTTTCCCAGTTTCTAAAGACACTATACCTATACGGTCCTTTGTGGTTTTGTCATATGTTGTAATAAGTGTGCTTAAATTTTGAAGTATTAACAATGTATATAAAGTATGGGTCGTTATAGTCTCCTTCTTCGGCACCTCTTTCAAAATCATAATATGCTTCAAAATATCTTGATAAGGTAAAATATTTAAAAATTCCTTGATAATATTTACCTTTCTTGAAAATATGATAATATTGAGGAAATATGATTTGATTAAATACAACCCATGATTCACGAATCTATCAAGGTATATTTGAGGTTTTTTATATCTCAAATAATTTCTTGTAAGTGAGTTGTATGTTAGAAAATGTTTCAAAGTCGTCTGGACATGACTTTGCAATAATTATTGCACGAAAGTCATCATTAAGAGATAGAAATGTCATTTGAGATCATCCTCCTTCCATTTTTAACTGAATTTCATTAATATAAAAAGTTATAAAACAAGGATTTAACTTAAAGAGTAGACACACAGACTAACCACATGTTTAACGAAAACTCATAATCCCTAAAGTTGTCTAAACATTTCCTCTGACACCAACTATAAATACCCGACCTTATTACATACATAATCCTGAATTTTTTCAAAAATACACTTCCTTTTACATTTAAGATCTTTTAATGTTTAGAGATTTATAGAAATAGGACAATACATTCATAACATTACACATTATTACAGAGTGTATACCATAAAAACAGTTTCAATTTTTTTTGAAAATACAAAACATTAAATATTAAAACAAGACTCCTTGAAAATTCTTAAACCTTTAACATAGCTTCCTTCCTTGTCTTACAAATCCATTAAACTGTGAAAATCATTTAAAAACTTGGGATGAGCACAAAATCTCAGCAAGGGATGAAAAAAACACATTAGTCCTTGAATACTCGTAACGTATGAAAACAATTTTCAAAAGACATGTGTGTCACTCATATATACTTACTTAGTGTAATATGAGATATAAACAAGATCTATACATACATGAGAACATAAATATAAACATAGAGGTATCTTGGGGAATTAATTACATAATCGTGTAACCATCTTGGCTACCTTATAATTTGTAACCCTCACGGCTGCCTTACATTGTGTAACCATCGCAGTTACACTTGGAGTAACCATACAGTTGACCTCCAACATACTCATACCCAATGCATTGGAGGGAAATATAGGTCCCACCATTCATCATAAATAATTCCCAATAACCAAAACATAATCATACAACATGAATAATTCCATAAAAAAATTACTTTGGAATTTTGTAAAATTGAAATTTTAAAAGAGGTTTTTAAAAAGGAAAGCCACTTATAAATTACATACAATTGAAGAGAGACTTAATAGAGTAGATGGAGTATGTATATATACTATAAATACACATAATAAAACATAATATAAACGAAACCCATCTCAAAAAAAATTTAAAAAGCACATAAATAATGAAGTAGAAGGTTAACCCAAAAAATGGAAATCGGGTTAAGAATTCCCTTACCTCGGGTTTGTCTTACTTCAAACTTGTTTAAACCTCCTTGTAGAGTTAAACTTAGAACATGAAGGTTGGGACCTTGGGGGATTGAAGAAACCTTGGGAGGACTACTATGAAGGTAAGAAGGCTATAGATTCATTGAGGAAGAATTGGGAATGAATTAAATGAAGGGAAGAGTTGGTATTTATAGGGAAAGTGAGGGACTATTTTAATAATTATCAAGGGACACCTCACGAGTGGTATTTACAAAACCATGGGCTTTCCCATGGTATTTTCTGATGGTATAAGCCACATGTGACTCCTCATAAATTATTTAACTATACACAAGTCGACCAGATATATTACATCATTATTATATCATTAATGATGTCATTAGTACACTGAAACTAAAAACTGTATTTTTTACTATTCACCGAAAAATCAACTGTTTCAGAAAAAATCCTAAAATTCACCCTAAACATTTATCGATGTGTAGATTTCAAAAATGAATTCTATTTTTTGAAAATAATTTACTAAATATTATTAATTTAGTTTTTATATAAAATCATACTTAATTAAAAAATTAACAATTCTAATTCTATAACTACTTCTATATCATAATGAAAAATTAACCTAGATTCTATTATCTCAAAGCCTTAATAAAATAAAATAATAATAAAATTTACTATTCATTAGGGTCATATCACTATTCATAAGGGTATGCTACTATTCACTAAAAAAACGTGTTGGTTCCAATAGAATAAAAATAACATACTGAACACAATTGTAGATTACAGTTTCTTGAAATTCAGAACATAGAAGGAGAAAAGTTATGTTTTAAAGTATAATTAAAAATATATACTTAAAACAAAGTTTCATTCATTTAAATTCATTTTTTTTAAAAACTGGGATGTTATAGCTATCTTGGGAGAGATATTCTTCTTCTTTGAGCTACGTTTCTTAGGAGTCAACGACGAAGGACATTTCATCCTGGGCATTCACTGAAGGTTTGAGAGAGAGAAGGGTTGAAGGATTCAAGAAGGGTTACAAATTGAGTGAATAGAAGAAAGCTCGATTGAAGGACAAGTGACACTTCCTTTACTTTATCATTTAGGAATACCAAGCGTCGCAAAAGTGAAAGCGCGGAAAAATAAAAAGGTGAAATGAATAATTACCACGATACAGTTTTTAATTTGTAAATAAAAATCATAAAAAAATATTTACGGTCGTATCAGGTGTTTATGGTGAGACAGTGAATAACTTTTACAGTGAGACACTGACTGGTCCTTACGGTGAGACAATGACTGGTCCATACAGTGAGATAGTGATTGTCAGATAGTAATCAAAAAATACTAACTATGAGACCGTAAACATGAAATAGTAAGATATATAATAATAAAACATTTACTAAAGATTTATCATGCCTATTTCATGTATGATGTAGTCGATTCTTTCAGAATTTAACAGTTTGGTAAATATATCAGGAAGCTGATATTTATAGTACCAATGAATTCCAAAGTGATATCAAATTTTTGAGAATGATCTATGAAAATGTGATGTCTTACATCAATATTCATTGTCCTAGATTGTGAAATAGGTTTTTTAGAGATGTTAATAGCACTTGTGTTGTCAGAATTTATAAGTACATGCCTGAATTGATATTCATAATCAAATAATTTGTGTTTCATCTACAAGATTTGTGCACAACAACTGCTAGTAGCTATATATTCTACTTCTGCAGTAGATAGTGAAGCATAATTTTGTTTCTTACTACACCATGATACTAGTTAATTTCCTAAAAAGTGACATGTTCCAGAGGTGCTTTTTCTATCTAACTTATAGCCACCGAAGTCAGCATCAGAATAACTAACTAATTCAATTGATTTTCCTCTAGGATAGAACAGTCCTAGATTGGGTGTATGCTTGAGGTATTTGAAAATACTCTTTACATAATTTAAATGAGATTATTTAGGATTTTATTGAAAATGAGCACACATACACACACTAAACATAATTTTAGGAATACTAGTAGTTAAGTAGAGTAAACTTCCAATCATTCCTCTATAAGTGGTTTGATCAACAGATTTTTCATCTTCATCAAGATACAAGTTACAAGAGGTACTCATGGGAGTGTCACTACTTTTAGTTCTATTAAATCCAAAACGTTTTATAAGATCTCTAGTATATTTACTTTGAGTTAAAATAATACCATCATTATTTTGAAAGATTTGAAATCTGAGAAAAAAAATTAGTTCACCCATTAAACTCATTTCAAATTCATTTTGCATCATTTTAGAAAAATCAATACATAAATAATTTCTTGAAGATCCAAAGATAATATCATCTACATAGATTTGAACAACTAAAACATCATTAGAAATTATTTTTATAAAAGGGTATGATCAACTATTCCTTTTGTAAAACCTTTAGAAATAAGAAAAGCACTCAACATATCATACTAGGATCTTGGAGATTTTTTTTAAACCATATAAAGATTTTGATAATTAAAAAATATGATTTGGAAAATGGGGGTTTGTAAAGCCAGGGTTTTGTTCAACAAAGACATGCTCAACTATATACACATTAATGAATGCACTCTTAACCTCCATTTGATATAGTTTTAAATTCAGACGTGCAACATAAGAAAGCAGCACTAATGGATTCAAGTCTTGCTACTGGTGAAAAGGTCTCGTCATAGTCAATTCATTCTTATTGACTATATCCTTGTGCAACCAATATTACCTTGTTTATAAGTATGTTATCAGCTTCATCTACCTTATTTCTAAACACCCATTTAGTGCCTATGGTGAATGTGTCTTTAGGTCTTTCAACAAGTTTCCAAATTTTGTTCCTTTCAAACTGATTATGTTCTTCTTGTGTATCCATCACCCAAAATTCATCATTGATAGCATCATTAATGTTTTTAGGTTCAAGTTGTGAAAAAAAAGACTTGATGTTCAACCTGATCTCTAAGAGAAGCTCTAGTTTGAGTTCCTTTGTCTAGGTCTCCTACAACAGTATCAAAAAGATGGTTTTTAAGAGTTCTAATAACTCTAGAAAAGGAGGGACTAGTGATTTCAGGTTCATTAATAGGTTTAGGTTCATTGTGGCTTGGGTTTAAGGAATTTCCAGAACTGGATGTTTTCATAGATTCTCTCATAGAAAAGGTTGAGGATTTTGGATTAATGTTTAGTTTTGATACATCATCCTTCTGGTTCTCTATAATGGTTTTAGGCTCATGTGGATCTGTTTAATCTAATTTGACATGAAAATACTCTTCCATACATTTAGTTCTTTTATTGAACACTCTATAAGATTTACTAGACATGGAATATCCTAAAAAGATAACTTCATCACTCTTGGATGAAAAATTTTCAAGATTGTCCTTAGCATTAAGAATATAGACTTTTCAACCAAAAACTTTGAAGTAGTTAACCTTGGGTTTTAGATTTTTCCATAACTCATAAGGATTCCTTTCAAGAATAGGTCTGATCAACACTCTATTGATTATGTAGCATGCTGTATTGACAGCTTCAGCCCAAAAATAAATAGGTAGGTTATATTCATTAAGCATTGTGATAGCGATCTCTTTCAGGGTTCTATTTCTTCTTTCTATAACTCCATTTTGTTGAGGTGTTCTAGGGGTAGATAAATTTTTACTATAATAATTTTGTGAGAAAAAGGATTCAAACTCTTGATTTTCAAACTCACAGCCATGATCACTTCTTAAGGATTTAATTCTAAGTCCACTAAGAATTTCTATAGACATGGAATATTTAGTAAAATAAGAGAAGGCTTCACTTTTGTGAGCCTGAAAGAATGTCCGAGTATATCTAGAGAAGTCATCTACAAGAACATAAACATAGTTCTTCCCATTTAAACTAGAAACTATAGATGGTCCAAGAAAATCCATGTAAACCAGCTTGAGAGGTTGAGAGGTTGACACTTCTTTCTTCGGATTGAAGGAAATTTTGTGTTGTTTTCCCTTTTGACAGGGATTACACACTTTGTCATTTGGAAAATCAAGTTTGGGTAATTCTTTAACTAAGATTTTTCTAGTTATCTTTCTAAGGGAGTGAATATTATAGTGTCCTAGTATCCTATTCTAGAGCCAAGAATCATTATGAAATACACTTAACCATAAAGAATTTTGAGAAGCTAAGGAATCTAATTTAACAAAGTGAACATTTTCATTTCTAAATGCAGAAAACACTAATTATTCTATAGAATTAAAGACATTTCAAGAATCATTTTGAAATATAACATGAAATCCATCATCACATAATTGTGAGATACTAAGAAGATTATATTTTAATCCGTTAACAAATAGTACTTTAGAAATTAAAACTGATTTAGAGTTACCGATTTGGCCAAGGCCAATAATATTTCCTTGGGCATTGTCACAAAATGTGACATATCCTCCATCTATTTTTACTAGGTTCTTGAAGCATGAGTAGTCTCCTACCATGTGTCTTGAACACCCACAGTCCAAGTACCAAAAACTTTTACAGGAACTCTTTAAGTAGCTTACCTACAAAATGAATAAGGAAAAATAGATTTTGGTACCCATACTTGTTTAGGTCCTGTAATATTAGTAATAAGCGATTTAGGAACCCATATATGCCTCATAGGTTTCATATAAGCATTAAGTAAAGTATTTAAAAAGTAAACTCTATTTGGGCCAGAAAAACTTGAAACAATAGAAATTTTATCATAAATTGTATTAGTTGATTTGTGTCCAGAACGAGGAGTAAAACTATATATCTTAGATTTATAAAGAAAATTCATTCTACCAATATTTCTTTTTCCAAGTTGATAACCAATGTCAGTGTTATATTTAGGGGAAATTTATTTACCTAGCATTTGAGTAAGGGTATTTTTCACATTGGTAAACTTTTCTAGGTCATTCTTAAATTTCTCATTAGAAAGTTTTAATTCATTGTTCTCTTTGATCAGTTGATCATTTTTATCTTTTTCAGTTCTGAGTTTATATTTGACAATCATAGTAAGAGCATGTAGTTTCTTCAATGATTTATATTTCTCTTTTAGTTCATTGCAGGTTTCTTCAAGAATGTTATAGTGTTCAAACATTTCTTCATTAGTCATATTTTTAGAGTCACTTTCATCTCCATAATAATATGAATTATGTACTGGAGAGTACAGTGTTAACTCAGATGTGTTTTTCATGAAACACATTTTGGATTTGTTATCTTGTTCACCATGTGATGTTTTTTTTGTTTCTTGAACTGTCCTCAGAATCACTCTAGGTTGCTTTCATTTCCTTTTTATACTTAATATCCTTGTCCTCATATATCGTTTTGTACTTGAGCTTGGGACAACCATCCTTGATATGTCCTTTGCATTTACATTCATAGCAGAAAATATCATCAGTCTTGTCACTTCTTTTCCAATCCTTCCAACTTCTTTTTTGGTTATATTTTCCCATGAAGTTAGGCTTTAGGAAAAATTTCTTCTTCTTGTAAAATATTTTGAATCTTATAGATAATTGAGAAATATCATCATTACTGTCAGGTGATGATTGCTCACTACTGGAACTTTCTACAGAAGCTTCCAATTTCACTTTGTATTTGTGTTTAGATGTGGTGGTCTTGAATGCAACAAATTTCCTTTTTGGTTCAACCTCTTCTTCCTTATTGACATTCATCTATTATTTATACATCATCAGTTTCCCAATGAGTTGTTTTACAGGTATCTTTCCAATGTCGCATGATTCTCTAATAGAGATAGAGGTTCCTCTCCATCTATCAGGAAGACATCTAAGAATTATCATGATCTGTCCTTGGTAGTGACTTCTCTTCCAAGAGAAATCATTGTGTTGGAAATCTCATTGAACCTAAGGTACATGTTAGAGATAGGGTCATCAGGATTCATTTTAAAGTTATCATATTTAATAGTATGAGAATTAATTCTGATCTCTTTTACACTAAATGTTCCTTCATGCGAGACAGACAGTGTATCCCAAATTTAATTGGCAGTTTTACAAGTAGAAATTATTTTGAACTCTTAATATACTAAAGAGTAGTATAAAGCACTCATAGCATTGAAATTGTTATTGTAGGTAGTTTTGATAGGTTCGTCCCATGTGATTCTATCAGTAGCAGAAATATTATATTTATCTATAATAGAAGACCAAATTTCAAAACCCATACTCTCTAAATGCATTTACATTTTAATTTTCCATTGAGAATAGTTGGTTCAATTAAAGAATGGTGGTCTGTTGGTTGAAGAACCTTCCAATTTTTTATCCATAATATAGAAATACTTTAAAAAATATAGAAATTTAGAATTAACAGAAATTTTCAGATCTTCAAAGTATAATTACAATCACATTTGAATTAGGTTAAATAGAGTCTTAATAAACAACATTAAGCACCAAATGTTAATCTGAGTTAATTACTCAAGAGGGGGGGGGGGTGAATTGAGCATATATAAAAATTTACGGTTAAAAAGTATTCTTAAACAGGTTTCCCCAAATTGTTAAATACAACTTTGTTAATCAGGCTTATACTGTTATAAGAGTTTGACTGCTTAAATTACTTCTTAGAAGATTGATTAGTTATCATTAATATTAATGTCAGTCATTAATATTACATTTGAAGCTATTATACTAAGACAAGACAATTATAACTTCTTTCCAATATTTACTATCAAAGTGAATGTAGTGATTTTTGAATTATACAGTAAAGCAATAAATTAGAGAAGACTAAATTAAGCAGCACAACGGTTATGAAACAAGTGGTTCAGTCTTAAGTCGAGACCTAATCTACTCAGCTTGGTGATCACCTTCCCCCAAGCAGTTTATATAAATAATCTTGATCCACACCCTAGATCAGGGTTAGAAAATAGTTCACAGGATTGTCCAGGTTGCACAGGGACCTCTTCCACAGTTTTTCATGGGAAAAAACTACCAGGAAACACATGGACCTCTTCCACACTTATCCATGGGTATACACAAGTGTAAAAAGATGTTTGAGTAAGGATATCTTGTATCCCTAATTTTAAATTAGGACATAGAGTGTGTTTTTATACAGATACACACACTACTCAAAACATATTAAAATGATATAAAACAGAGCAGAAATATTGATATAGATTTACAAATGCTATGAATATTAGTCTTTGCCGATCTGGACTTCTAAGATGAAGAAGATGCAGAAATCAAGTCCTCATATGGAAAACAGAGTCTCACAAGCCAGATAGATCCGACTTGTGTTCTTTGTGATGTTTGACAGTGTGAAGATGTTCTCTATTCTGGGATTCACGTGAGCTTTTTGTGTTCACCAGCAGTGTTGAGTTGCATGAGAGAATTTTTTATTTAAGAATTCTCTAAGCGTATTCTGTTGTCGTGATCACGACCACCAGCTTGTTCTTATTTTTAGTATCATTCTACACTACTTATTTTTCCTGGGCTTCATTACTATTTTATCTTATAATGCATGTGTTTGATCCGAGAGGTTGCATGTATTCTACACCTTGTACCTCGTACTGTCAGATGACATGTCTACAAAGAAATATTCATAATGTCAGTGCATTTAAAATCGTCAAATACAACCATTAGAGATTAAATTTAAATACGAAAAACATATTAAGAAATAGTGTCACCGTATGTCATGGAAATAGTGTCTTCTTCACACGGTGTATGGATTGGTCATGGTGTCTTGTGGTGACGATGTCTGGTTCATGGTGTCTCAATGTCACGATGTCTTGTTCATGGTGTCTTGTTCATGGTGTCTTGTTCAGGGTGTCTTGTTCACGATGTCTTGTTCATGGTGTCTTCTTTATGGTGTATTGTTCACGATGTGTTGTTCACGGTGTCTTGTTCATGGTGTCTGGTTGTCACAGTGTCTGCTTCACTATGTCTACTTCACGGTGTCTGCTTCACGGTGTCTGCTTCACTGTGTCTGCTTCACGGTGTCTGCTTCACTGCATCTGCTTTACATTGTCTCAACTTGGGAAAATATCTATATTCAGACTTATGTAGTGATATTTATGGAATGAATGAAACTTAATCATTTGTCAGATAAATCATTATAATGTGAATCAAAAGATATCATATAGTAACCAAACTGAGTTTATAGCACATAAGAGCTTTGAATAGATTTTACTAAACAACTGTTCATTTGATGTGAGATATATTACATAGAGTTAACAAGGTTTATAGACTGAATAGGATTTGTGATCATTAAAACATGATTAATACATGAGGATTCCGATAGTTAACTTTATCCAAATGTTTTGAATGAAAGCAGTAAACCTACACAGTGGTTTAAGAAGGTCATGTATAGGTGAATGAGGCTTACACTTACATAAAGTGTTCGTGTAAAGGTATTATCAATTTTACCATTACACATAATGATCTGTGTAAAGGTAATCTTGGAATTAACTTTACATAACGTGTTATATTTTTGTCGTGTAAAGGTAAGAAGTGATTTATATTTACACTAGGGATTCTAGATGGCCTGAATAAATGTATAAGAATTTACCAATATCCAGGACTATCCATATGCATAAGGGTATACAAAATTGTTCTAATTTTTTTTTAAAATATTTCTACATTTAAAATTATTTTCATGGTTTATGAAATGTTTATAAATCCTTATAGAAGGTATATTGGGATGTTTTAATTTATAAAATGGTTATAAATTAATTAATTATAAATTATTTGTAGTTAATTAAATAAATGTTTATGAGGAATTTTATTCCTAACTGTTAAATGTTAGGATTTGAAATACATTTTAACCAAGTTATATGAAAACAATTATGATCTCTAAATAAATGTGGTTATTTAGAAATCATAAATAATAATTTATAAAGGGTAAAAAATTATGAAATAAGGATAAAATATAAAATGTTTATTTTTAAATTTTTAATTGATCTTAATTAATTATTTTTAATTGTTGAAAAATAAAAGGGGGGATTTATTTGGATATTATTTAAGAAACATCAAAAAGTGTTTTGATGATTGATATGACCAAGTTCTAAATAGTAACTAGTTATATGATATTTATATTATGTAAAATGTTTACATAATAAATACTACATTATAAATAGTTTATAATTCATATAATATCATATATTTGAAATAAAAATTCTATATAATGATAAATATAAAATATTTTATTGTGGAATGAATATAAAATGTTTATATTCATAATTATGGAATGTCTATAATATTAAACTAAAATTATAAAAGGGTTTATAATTAGATTTTATTTTTTAATTGCTCTGAAATTTGTATCTCATGTTTAAATATCTGAATTTTTATTTTATTTAAAATATTATTCCCTTCTATATTATTTTTTAGTAAATGTGAATATTGTGTATGCTTTAGTTTAAAATGCTAAAAAAATCTTTATGTAGACTTATGTTACATGCTAGTATGTCTCTATAATGAATTTAGTTTTTGAACTACCTTAACCTTGGTTTGTAACTAATGTTATGAACCTGATTGTAGTTGTTGAATATAGTTTGTGCATATTTAGTTTTAGAGTTTTGATGAATTTAAAACTCTATTGAGTACAGAATCCCTAGGTAGAGGGGTTTGGGGCTAGACTACCTACCTATGAGGAGGCTTCTTCCTTGTCTAGGATGGTGAATTGTGTTGGTTATCTATCACTTCGAGCTTACTAATGTTGACAACCCTATCCCTTTAGTTTATGTGTTCTTGTTACATATGAATATAATTATTCTGGATATATATGAAAATTTTTGAAATCTATTTTTGGGTAAGATACATAAAAATGTGGTTTATGTAAAAATTTATTGAATCAAATATCCAAAATTCATATATGATATGATTAGGATGATTCCTTTCCTAAATAACTAAGTGGTGATAGAAATGACATATCAGATTCATTTCATAGTGAAATATAGATCATGTCCCACTAATATATATGATTAATTTTAAAATGGGTTGTCATTTTAGTGGGATACCATTTACTAAAAGTCATTAATAAGTGTTAATAATACATGATATTCATATGATAACATATTTTTCATAGATAATAACATCATCATCAAGATAATATTTGTAATTATTCTTGATTAGGGGAATTTTAATGTTAGTTTCTATTAAGACTTGTAACATAAGAAATTTTTCTAAGAAATGTTATTGATTTAATAAATGTTCTTAAGGAAAATTATATGTTTTATAATATTAATAATCCAATATGATTGGATATTCCAGGATATTACTAAAGAATGTTTTGAAACTCTATAGAATTTTCATGTCAGATATGGATGTGATAGAAATTAAGTAATATATTCTGAAAGGTATCTGATACTGAATATATATTTTAAAAAGTATTATAAATATTAAGGAGTTTAAAATAAAATGAAGAACTAATTGAGATTTTACTTTATAATCATGAGATGTAGAAAATAGTTTCTACATCAAGGATTTGAATGTAAGGGATTTTATCAATATAAAATGAATCTAAGTAAAATATATATATCTTTATCTCATTTATCACATGTGAAGAGTAGATTTTTTATTATATTCAGTTTTTATAAACATTTTTGAGCTCATTAATTTTCTAAGAATGGTTTATGATTCCAAAATTTCTGTAACATGTTTTAAGAAGACGGGTCAGATTAATGTGTTTGTCAGGTATATAATTTTTATCCAATTATCTATTAAAATATGAGGGAATGTGTTCCCATGACCCATCAGTGGTATATTTTAATTATGTATACTTTTAAATGAAAAAATGTTTCAGAAATAGAGAATTCCATATATTATATTGAAATGATAGTTTATATATTTTAAATTTATACTAAAAGGAAATAAATATTATTTCCTAACACAAAATAATTTGTGTCTCTTAAAAAAGATATCCTAAAAAGAATATAGTTTATAAGGGACTAAGGTTTGTATGTTTATAAACATAGAAGTTAAAAATTAATAGATAAAGGATAACACCAATCTTAAGTTTAAGTGTTTTCCACTTAAAATCCTATAATGTTTAGGTTATGTTAAGGTAAAGAAACATGTAAAGTGTTAAATTTAGTTACCATTTAGAAAGTGGATATAACTATTTTACCAATATAAGATTATAATTTTTTTCACCCAATATCCTAAAAGTGTTTATAATGTGGGATGATAAAGAAAACTATAAATAGTTACATTTAGTTATCATAACAATTGAAAGACACTATTTCATTAAGGATTTTAGTAGCCAAATTTAGAAAGTGAATCAAACTATATCATAAAAGAGTTTTAGGATATGATTACAAAGAGAAATTCAAAGAGTTATATTAGTTACCATAAAATAGTGTTATTATATTATCCTAAAATTGTTTAGGGAACATCGGTAAAGAGAAATGTAAGATCTGCATTTTGTTACAATATTAAAGTTTGCATCACCTTATCTTAAAAGTGTTTAGTAGTACTCATAAACAATAATGTAATTATTTACATTATTTTAAGAAAACGTTTTATGGAATATTTTTACAAGGATGATGATGATGAAATTAGAAATAGTTTTAAATAGATAATAAAAGTTAACAACTTAACATCTGATGTTGTGAAGTTGAGGAGATTGAACATGTTCAAGAAGTTAAATAGCGAGAAATATGATACTTAAGTCTCACCAATATTCAATTCTAGATTACTCCATAAATGTTCCTCCCTAAATAGTTTAGTATGTGAGTTTTATCATATGGTCACATTGAAATGTTAAATGGATTGCATAAAATGTAATGTGCCAACCAAACTAAAAAAGTGTATCAACTATAATACTAATATGGTAGTGTATCACACATTTTATGATAAATTTGTGTTTATGTTTATTTTATTAAATATTGTTAAAGAGTTTAAGAATATTATAGTGTATTATATTAAAGAAAACATCCATATTATCAATCATTCATGTTAGGTACATAAATGTATATATAGCTATACATTTTATAAAATGAAAATGATAATTTCCCACTCAAAGTATGACTATGAGTTTATCCCTAACTAATGTTCATCATGGATTATTATAGGTTATGATGAAATGTTTTGGTTAGTATGAGTAATATTATTTTATAGAGATATAGAATATAATCATGAGGGGTAAAATAGAGAATCTTATTCTTTGTGTGTACTGGATGACCTACTAGGTATACCACATGGAGTGTGATAAAAATGTTAGGGGTACATGGATCATATTTGAGTCCCCATTACCTCAGGTTAATGAGATAACTATAATGAGAACCATCATACATTGATACCCTACTTATTCAAGTCAAAATATTTATTTCAGGGGCGGTTGAGTATGTTTTTAATGATGTCATCAGTTAAAGTTTAACAAAGATAGAATTTTTCATCTCATATGATGAGTATAACATATAGGCCTTCTATTAAGATAGAATTTGGGAGTGTGCATGTTCACTTAGTTTTTAAAAATCTACCAATATTAGGGACAAGTGATGTACTTATCCATGATGCTTAAGGATATGTGATGTATTCATTGATCAGATCAGTATATACATTGAGAATCAAGAACAGATGAGTTAAATATATGGGATTGACATTAACCATGTCCCATGTTTGTTCACTTGATGTCTTAAACAAAGAGAAAATATGAGAATTCACATTTTCATATGATGAGAACTGGTGGACACATGTATATAGTCTTTGTTTGAGGTATATCTCTCTATACCCTTTTATAGTTGAGCAACATTAATGAATTTCTAACAGATTCTCTTTTATTATACTTATAGACCTAGTGATTTGTATTTATTTTGAATGCTATAAACACCTATGGGGTCACACATTGTGTTTGAATGAATATGGATTGAGTTTGAATTATATATCCACTCTAATATTTTTTAGAGTTAATTCAAAAGTGTTTTTCAAAGGGTATTTAAGAGGTATTACATATGATGTTATACAAGGTGAAGATAATGTTAGCTTTTGAAAAGTGTTTTGGAAGAAATAAAAAAGGGTTTTTGGATATGGTTTATAAGTAATTTTATATGATACAATTTAAGGTAAAATTGAAACACATATATTATAATTTATTGAAAGTGGGATGTTGGAGGAAATATTCCCTATATCTGTATTTATATATGGTATATTTATGGAATGTATTTTGATTTTATTGATAGTTAGGATTTGAATGAATTGGGCATGTTATTTCATTTGTAATGGACACTCAAACCATTCAACCATATAAATATAATTAAATGAAATAATTTTATATTTATATGAAATTTACAAATATTAATTGTATTCATACATTCATGAACAACCCATGGAATTTATTCAAGCATTTCATCTCTAGAACAAATGATATGACAATCTAGGTGTGTAGTTGATTTCCTATTAAACATCTTTCTTATGATGGAATTTTATGGGGAATTATATTATTATTTTAAAAACATTCTTGAGCCTAATATCTCTCTTATTTTTTACTTTGTATGATGAGATTATAGCACATCATGAGAGAGAGGAGATCCTCTCATGTACAAAATGCGATTCATTCAAATTTTAGTTACAATATGAAGAGGGGAAGTATTTGGTATACCAATGGTGAACTTTATAAAACCCATGTTATGTTTTTTTGAAGATTTTTAATTTCCCTATAATAGATAGTACACATGTTTTACAACATTTATTTATTTTAGTTTTTATGAGGTTTTAAATCATCTTTCATGGAGATCATTATATAAGGGTTCTTAATCAGTTTAACTTGATCTGATAAATGTTATTAGACTGTATAAAAACCCTAAACATATGAAGATATTATTATGAATCATATAGTAATGGGGAGGACCTCTTAATTTACGATTGAGGTATCTCAATACTTCATTATTCGATAATGGATATGAAAGCTTGGTTGTAGAAGTTAGTAGAGCTTGGTGTAGTGACATGTTTATCACCTTGTATTTCCATTTTAGCCTTTGGTATTGTATACATACTTGGATATATCATTGGTTTCCAAGACATTGATTATAATTATTGTTATTATATGTTATTATAGTTTTTTTTATCATGCATTATATCTATATTTTTTCATTGGAATTTTCTACTACTTGTTATGTCAGGTGTAATGGTAAATCACTCCCAAAGATAGTTTACACCATTGGAATTATTTTTATCCTTTCTTGTTTAGGATATACACCAATGGTTAATGAAATTATAATCCTATCTATGATAATGGGTTAGGGTCAGGATGTGACACATTCATTCTCATATGATTCTTTTTTCAAGACATCGAGTAACTATATGACACAAATCATGTCAATGTTGTATAGATATGCATATATTATTGATTATTAGAGTATCGACTAACCTAGTCAATGAATAAATCACATATAATACACCATTATAGAAGAGTACAATTAATACCCCTCACATGATAGATAATCACATTATATGTCTTATCTAACTATGTTCCTAAACTTTTTCAATCTATGTCAACTGAGGGACAATATTTCATACTTATCAAATGAGAGGAAAAACACCATACTGGTTAAGTTTAAACTAATGATATGATCAAAAAAATATCCCACCACACTTGATTAGCTAATCCTTAAGATATATATAATAATAATGTAAACATATAAAGGTTATCATGATTGATATATCACCAAAATTAGGTATTTGGGATGTTCAAATATGAACCATCCACCCCTAGTATAACAAATTCATAGTGTGTGACACTATATTTGGTATACGTTTTGGGTTATCTAATACCAAAAAAAATCAATTTTGTGCCTTATGATCATATTATGTATCCTGATACATGAATCATACTCATTCTAACCTTAACATTTCATCACAATATATATTAATACATGGTGAATATCGGTTTGGGATAACTAAAAGTTATACATTAATAGGTAAATTATTATTTCACTACATAAATATACATAGAAAATAAGAAATAATGATAAAGTGGAAGTTTCATTTTATATAACATGATATTTTTCATATTCTTAAACCAATTTAATAATTTAAAAAATAACATACATAAGTTTCTATCTCTTCATATCACATGTGATAAGATTTCAGATTAACAATATGTTTAGTACCATTTTAGTGTTTTGTTAAACCATTACATCTCTATGTAATTACAACCAAATATATGTGCAAAAGTATAATAAAAATCACATACTTAACACCTTTAGTAGGTAACATCAATTAAGTAAGCTAGTTTGAATAATGGTGAGGCCTAGTATCATATTCTTAATGTTCAACTCTTTGAACATAATATTCAAATTCCTTACTATACAAACATATAATGTTATAATGTTAATAACTTAAATTTTATAATTAGAACTATTTATAAGTTTATCTTCATCATCATTCTCAAAACTCTTTCCATAAAGGTTTTTCCTTGAGAATATTTTTAACCATTATAACCCCTTACATTAATTGTTTAACAATACACCTTAAAACCTTTGGGATATTTAGTGGCATTAATTTTTTATTTTTACTGACATACTATTTTATTTGTAAACATTGAATTTATCTAATTAAAATCATACTTTCACTAACCTATTAGACACTATATAATTTTTATAAATTTTTACTAAGATAAAAAAACTCATTTGTGTTAGGAAATAACGATTATTTTCATTAGTGATAATATTTAACAAACCATTGTATCTATATAATTTATAGTATTTTATGTGTTTCTAGAGTTTAAATTTAAAAAATAATTTAGTCATTAAAATATTCCACTAATAGTAGATAGATCAGATCCCCCATATTTTAATTGAAATATGTATAAATTCTTTAATCCTGGATAATTTTTTAATCCACATATTATCTTTGAAACATGTTATAGAATCCAAATAATCAAAAATCATGTGTATTTAAAACCATCATATCATATTATTATTAATAAATATTTATTAATAAAAAAATTCTCTTATCATATAAAATAAATAAGTTGAAAATACAAATAATTTATTTAGATTAATATGAGATTAATATATTCATTTTCAATTCATTTTTATGATTCAACAATACTTTTTTTCATCATCAAAATGTATGCTAAAAATAACCCTCAATTATTTACTTGGTTTTGAACTACTTTATATTTTTATATACCCTAGATAATTATATCACATTGAAATAATTTCCATCCTTCATAACTTTAACTTTAGGTTATAGTTACCTTATTTAAAAATTTAACAAAATATAATTGGGCTCTCTAACTAAATTTTCTTCTTTCTGTTTGAAGTTATACCCATTTATTTTGGAAGTGTTGGACCATAACCTAGAAATCATATTTATCAGTTCATTTTTATTCAAAACATTGAGAAAATAGGATAACCATTTCATAAAAAAATTACATTGATAG
This sequence comes from Viscum album, assembly GCA_963277665.1. NCBI lineage: Eukaryota > Viridiplantae > Streptophyta > Magnoliopsida > Santalales > Viscaceae > Viscum > Viscum album. The sequence continues at coordinate 133,520,059 of OY728163.1, forward strand.
AAAGATTATAATGATGATACTAGAATAAATTCCATAATCAGAATAAGGCTAAAAGGAAATCTCCAGTCACACCCATTCATTGATGCTCATAATAGCATTGAGTATATGAGTAGAGACTAATGTTCCTTAATTCATTTTACATATATTGAATTTGATTATTTTTAAAACATTATATGATTATAATAAGTATCAATATTCTATAATTGGATAATTTCAAATTTAGGTACATGGGAAGGTATTTCTCCAACACGTGGTATTTTTCCTATTTCTAAAGAAAAAATATTTTTTTAATAATATAATAATTTAATTTAATTATAATTCCCCCTTATAAGGTGGATCTCAATGTTATGTTGGATGATGATAATGTTATTTATCTATAATAGAAGCCTCTATCAGATGATTATCATGTTCTAAAATCATTTAATAAATAATTTTATTAAATTTTCTCCAAAAAAAATGACGAATTATTATAAAGAATATCATATCTATTTGTGGTACAATACCTATATTTCACTATAACCTAAAATAGTTAAACATGTAAATAATGTGTAACTAAAATCACGTCAATAATATCATATATGAATCTTGGATAGTTGAGTGTGAAACTATATACCCTAATAAATCATATAGATAACTCAACTCTATTCCATTTAGGAATTGAGACACTATGATTGGGGGGGTGAATGAGGTATCCCCAAAATTATATACATAAATGTTACATCAATTTAGATGAATATTCAACACATATCATAATACTACAAGCCCAATAAATTTAAAGGTTTTGTGTATTTGGAGACTAGATATATAGTCAAATTATTTCATGAAGGATCCTTAACATCTCCTAAAACATTTATCTCACATAGCACGCTTACTAAAAATAACCTACTTATAACATTTATTTATAAACTGAGGAAAATTAAATATAAGAAAGGGTGAGATCATATATTCAATAAGGTTAAACGTGGGAGATAATAATCAATGATCAAAAGTGAGTCTAATATGAGAATATGGGTATGTGAATATGATTAAAACTTATAAAAATCACACCCAATCAGTAAAAGATATTAAATAATAATCCTTGTAATAAATACATGTCATAAAAAAGTACATAAGTCGTAAGATTGAAGAATCATCAATAATCAATCATGATCCATACAAACATATAATAATCATAATACATAAGTTTTTGGAATACACATAAATATTGAAAATCATATCATTATTTAGGGGTTACTTCAAATATTATCATAGAAAAGCGACCCATGTTTTTCATACATAGATATTACATATTATTATATTATTATTCATTACGCATCATAATGATCCATACTATAATTTTATAAGTCTAGTATCTTTGTAAACATAGAAACATAGACAACCTGTTCATAAGATTCTCCCATTAATTTGTTCATAAATTGAACACTTATTAACAATATCATTCCTAAAAACATTATTTATAAAATGGGTAAATAAATAATAAAAAAGGGTTATATAAAATTCTCAATAAGTTAGATATTAATGATCATGTAAACATAACATGAGCATAAGGGTATGAGAACAAGATATTAACTTTTGAAATCCATACCCTGCATATCATAATCTTGAGTCATGGCATAAATCTTGGAAGTCCATAAGATATGAATCAAAAATAAATCAAAGAACCTGAGCCATGAGAGAATAAAATTAGTATAAGACATGAAATTATAGAATAAAAATAATAATATAAAATCATTTCATTAGTATAAAATTCTTCACATCCAGGATTATCACAGTGGATTGGGTTCACTCCCAAACCATCGTAGTAGTCAAGATTCACTCCCAAGATTACCATAGTGGTTTGGTTTCACTCCATAAACCATCATAGTATTTTAGTTTTATTACCAAGGCAATCATAGTTGGAAGATTCCTTTACTATATTGGGTTCAGCCCCATTACAGTCTTGTTTATCTCACTAGATATAAATCTTTACCCTATTATATGGAGGGATATATATATATATATATATATATATATTGGGAACACCGGTCACATAATGAAAATCATACATGTTTTTTATAATAAGATCATAAAACATTAATAATTTTTTAACCCATGAAAATAAATAGGTTCTATAAAAATTTAATCCAAGAATAACCTATGCTAAATAAATGGGTTTCATAAACATTTCATCATTTCATCATAACATAAACCATGAAAAAAATAGGTTTCATAAACATATTATTATTATGAACAATAATAATATAGAGGAAGAATAAAGATGTATCATTGGATCATATCCCCATTAAATCATATATTAAATAAGGACTTGTTTTTTTATGAATAGATATACATCACAAGATCATTATAAAATTATTAAGGAAAATATCCTTTCCACTTTGAAAATAACTTTTCAAAAAATAAAAATTCACAAAATATTATGAAAATAATTTTATTTGAAAGTAACATTGTAAAGTTATAAATAAATCATTATAGTATAGAACAGTTATGTCTTCATAAATTTCTATTCATACTGTATAAGTTAAAATAATGCATTCCTTTCACATTTCATTTGTAACAAGTAAATAATTAACTAAATGGAAAAAAGAGGATCTATTTTAAAACATTTTAAAAAATTGAAACATGGGTAAAAATGACATTAAAAAATAATTAGATATTAGAAATAACACTATTTAATTATTTTATAAAATATGGATGTGGAAGAAAAACGTTTTTCGATTGAGGAGAGAAATAATGTTAATTTTCCTTAAAAATGAATTGTCGTTCTATAGAGTGCTTATGGTGAGGAAAAAGTATGGAAAACATTTATTCTCAAGAATTAATATAATTATACGAAAATTCATGTGTTTTGTGAATGTAGATCATAATATTTCATCATCATAAAATTAATCATTAACAATCCCAATAAATAATGAGATTGTGAAATAAAACCCCTACCACTTTGACAGCATTTGAATTGTAAGTCCCCTGAAATAAATAAGATTATATGGATATGAAATCACTATAATTTTTACAATAATAATTGTAAAATACATTCATTATAATTTTATACACCATATAAAAGAAACAAGCGGTGAATATAGAATGTGTCTCACAGAAATAAAAGTGAGATAAAAATCCATTACCTTACGATTGACTTCCTTCGTACATGTTAAAACCTAATGTATAATAAATGTAAATTTATTATAAATATATTATATATAAAAACTCATATATATGATACCCTATATTATTTACTTATAACCATTTATCACCCATTCATTAATAATTATTTATTAAAATCACTGTTCATGGTGATAATTGCTTCATTTTTTCATGTTAGTTTCAGTTCAGTAGTTCTAGTTCTTGTACGTTAATCATGGTTAAATAATTTATATAATTTTAATATTGATATTAGTATAATATATATTCATTATATATATAGAGATATCTATATAATATATAGATAGAAAAATGAATTTCACCATTCATATAGAAGGTCAGTTGTACGTACGCTTGGACACTGTTTCCAATTTTAGAAGGTTGGAATAAAAGATTAGTAAATAATAAACAACATTTAAAAATCAATATTATATAACATATATCATATATATTAATTAAATCCATCCTTATTACTATCTAATTAATAAATAATAAAAAATGAATCACATTATTTCATGGAGGTGGTAGTCCACACCTACAAACGAGCGATGATATCTTTTTCCAATGGTTTGGAAGGAAGGAAGGTAGATATAATAATTTCACTCAAAAAGTGTAACTATTTTCATAAAAATTATATGTAAACTTTAAACCCATCATAAAAACCATCCATGAATTATGGTGATGGAAAATTAATTGTATCACTATATGGAGACTGTAAGACGTATGTCTGCATGAGCGATACTTTCACATCCCATTTGATGGAAAGATAGAGAAAAAAGTGGTTTAACAATCATAATAATAAAATAATATTATATTTAGTATAAATAATTTATTATTTTATGAATAATATTATAGATTTATATGGGGTAGAATAATAATTAAAAATAAAGTGAACTGTTAAGGCGATTACCTACTCTTTAAAACAACTCATTTTTATCTCCTCTTAAGGACACTAAGGTTGGTCTTTCAGGAATTAAATAACCTCTAAATTATTTAAAAATATATTTATATGGGAAATTTAAAGGGTATGGTTGAGATAGAAGGGTAAAAATGTTTGAATAAGTGAGAGGAGGAGGTTCCCTTTATAATTTAGGTGAGGGTCACTTTTGAAATTTCTTAAAATATTAAAATATAACAAAGTAATTATCAAAGTAAATTATAAAAAAGGATATGGATTAAAAGATAACACATTATCGTCTTTAAATCCAATCAACCAATAAAATTTGAATAGGTTTAGGCAGTGTTTGAAACCTTATCTTTTTGTTTAACCCCTTTGTTAATTCATTTTAACCTTAACCGCGGTAATATCTTCTTCACTCTTAAAGGGTTATTATTTTACATATAAGGTGAAAATAGGATACTAAATAGAATAATAACAAAATTTTAGACCATATATTATCCAAATTTTCTTATTTAAATATTTTCATGTTTTTTAATTAATATAATAAAAGTATTATTTTCATAAAATATCAATAATGTCAATTTTGACATTTCTCATTTAATTTAAATTAAAATACATAAATAAAAAGGTGGAATTAGATTATAATAATTTTTTTAAAAAAAAATATTTTATATTAATCTATAAAATTATTATAAAACTAAAAATCATTCAAATTATATTACTTTTAATATTTTTAATAACATTTATTTTATTTTATTTATAAATTGTAGAAATACTACATCGACGTTTGATAAGAATTTAAGGCTATTATATAATTTTTAAAAATTAAAAATCAATGTACATCATTAAAATAATTTCCTTATTCTAGAAATTTTCATTTATATTCATTCATAAATAAATTTTGTCCCTATGTGAAAAAATAATAGATATTTAAAACTAAGAGAGTGACATTATATTTTTATTTTCATTTAATATTATATAGGTCATTTTAATGGACAAGTATCCATTAAAAAATAAATTTAGAACCTAATATGATATTTTTAGAATTAACTTCATAAAATAAAAATTAATATGAAAAATTATGGCCTTATCACTTAGTGTTAACATATTTTAACCCAATTTACCCTTTACTGTGATGATAAATTTTACCACGATTACTATTTATATTGACCATTAAGAAAATAGAAATATTTATAAAATTTGAAAGTAATTATTAAAAATATTGAATAATTTTTATAAAATTTAATTTATATAATTGGATGAAATTAATTTAAAAATAATCATGGGACATTTGATGAAAACCACTTTTTAGAAAATACATTTTAAGCAAATAACTTGGGTTATTCCTATCACATGCCTTAAAAATTATAAATGAATTTTAAAACATTTTGTAACTATATAATATATAAATTTATTTAAAAACACTAAAAAACTAGGAATAATTTAATTTATTAAGATAAAAATACATTATAATCCAAAAAATATTTTTTGGAAAAATATATGTTTTGTTTTCAATTGGTTATTTATTTTAATTTATAATTAATTGATAACTAGAGAATTCACTTTTTACATATTTAGACTATAAATTTTTAATAATTTAGTTATTCATATTTATATTCAACAATTAAATAGATAGGTGATAACTTCCACTTATTACTTAAAATCATTGTTGTATATGGACAAGCTAGCTAGGAAATCAAATTATTTATTGAGAAATACATTATAAAATATCTGTGTGTCACATTATCCCCATTTAATAAATTTCATCATAATAATTTGAACTTTTTTTTGGTAATAAAGGTTTTTATATTTGAAAAATTCCTTTTTTGAAATACTAAATCATAAAATGGGTTAATAAAACGTTCTCTTGAGAAGACTGAAAGTGAAATATGGTGGTTTTATGGAAAAACAAAAATCAAGGGTTTCAAAATGGATAAAATTAGAGGGAAGTGAAAATATAGACATAGAAGAAATAAGTTATATCTATGTAATGATGGTGAGTTACAATGAATATTTATCATAAGATAATGAATGACGATTAGAAAGTTAATAATTATAAGACCATAAATCGATGAGTTGGGAAAAAGTACATCAGTTAATCAAAATTGAAGGTAATAGGGAAATATTTTTTAATATATTTTTTCTAGAGTCGATACATTACATTACTATCTAGACTAAGAACAGAAGGAAATACACTTAGTTAAAATTAGAATTTATTTCTTTAATCAATCACCACTTAAAAAATGCATTTTTCGGAAAACTGCTTTCCATCATGGTTGTGGGTTTTACATTAAATTAAATTATTCCACCTATTTTTATTGAATTTGATAAAATTGATTCTATATTTTTAATCACAATAATTAATATTAGGTAATAAGTTCAACTTAAATTTTAGAGAATGTGAATAGTAATTTTTGTAATATATTAATTACCATGGTAAAAGGAAAATAGTTTAATTAAGGGTAAAAATAATTTAACAAATACTAGAAAAAAATAAACACTAACATTATAAATATTTATATTTACTTTTCATTGAAATTATTATTATATTTAATCCTTATTATTTTTCCTTTATAAGTTATTAAGAAACTAGTTTGATAAAAATTATATTTTGATACGATAAACCACAAATTATATTTTTATGTAATATGAAATTTAAACTAAGACATTCCTTTTGATGAATTTATAGATTTTTGAAATAAGTTATATTTTAATAAAATTTTATTATTAAATAATAATTTATAATTCTAAATGATAATATAATTTTTATGATGTCAAATGTAGTTTATATAATGGTTTAAAAATTGTTATTGTGAAAAAACCAAACATTTTTCAATAAATATTAATTATTATTTTAAAAATAAAAATACACATATATAGATAATTATTTATATGAAATGAATATTTTTTTGAGTCATAATGTAGATATTATCAAACGGTTAATTTTTTAAAATTTTATAAGACTTTCGAATTTTCGGGTAAAAATTAAATATCGCATAAATATATAGTGTGTATTATTACATCATAATGACCCAAAAGTGACGTAATAAATAATATAAATGGAATAAAAGACCAATTATATGTTTTAAATTTAAATTTATGTGATTTTATGAATATTTGATTGATTTTATATAGCCTTTATGAATCCTCAAAAACCTAACACATATTTTAAGGTTTTAAAATCATTTCTATAGGAGTATGACTCACTTCTACATCAGAAAGTGTATTATTATAACAATTTCATCCCATATACTAATAAATAATAAAATAACTACCATTTTTCGGAATCGATGGGAAAAACCCATGATTATTTTTTTTGGTTTTGATTACTTTATTATATAGATTCGAAAACATATGTTTGGGAAATAATAAAGAATTTATCACTCATTTCCAATATAAAACCACCCAAGATCCCATTTCTCTTTATTAAAAAACCTCATAGAAAATAATTACTATATCATAACCTATCTATATTCCTCTAAAGGTTCCCCCAATCTCTCAAGAATCTCCTCCCAATAATTTGGTATCACACTCTCAAGGTAAGGGATCATCTCATTCTTCTCTTTATTCAAGTATCTTCTTTATCTTATGTTTTTTATCTTCATTTACTAATATTGGGATATGTTACCCCATATACAAATTAATAAAAAATTTATGTATAAATTATTATATAACCCATTCACTCTAAACAATACCTCCCATGAACATTCATATACCCCCATTATGCTGTCGACATTTTAACACGATTTTCCATGCCAAAAAATTGTATAGTGATTACCCAAACCCATTTCTTATCATGGGTGGTCACCTTTATGAAATTATAATTCTTATTTGGGGACATAAATTTTTTTATTCCATTCTATTTTATCATGGAATAAAAATTAATGAAAAATTATTCCTTGTTTTATGATCTATGTGGATCACTTATATATGAGAATGAAATGAAAGTGACAGGTGCACCCCAAATTATATAGTGCTCCATTTCATTGGGTAATGTTTTTTCCCATAAGACATCATGAAAGAGAATAGGGTTTGATAATAATCCATCATGATACTTTTTCCATCATGATGTATTGGAATGTTTCCTTGACCTATGTTTATAACGTACTGTTTTAAGTTGTTTCCACATTTACCATGTCTCCTTTATGTTATCATGTTATACTATGCCTCATTGTTCATGTTTATGATTATCACCCCTTTTATATCTCATTTATATTCAAATTTTATAACATGTATTAATTTATTCATGTCATAAAATGTTTTTTCCCTAAGTTTTATTTATTTCTCACCCCTTTCTTATGTATGTCCCAAGGTTATCCCATGAAGTTTTATGTTTGAGAATGTTAAGGAAGTTTTCAATAAAGATGATGTATTTCCAGTTATAAGTTTTTATGTAATGTACCTAATTTGCAAAGATAGTATACTTATTGATCTTTGGAGTTTTATTATGTGTTATATTGTGAGATGAATCATTAATGCATGTGTAATAAAGATAAGAGTTTTCATAGTTGGAATAAAAGGAAAAGTTTATTTTTTTTGGGATTAGGATTAGAAAACACTATCAAAAGCCTTAGAGAAATAACTAAGTATAAGATAAATCCATATATATTTGGTAATGTAAAGCGTATGTGGTATATCAAGAAAATAAATCCCTTTTTGGATGATACAAGTGGATGTGGATCTGGAACAGATGTATCTAGGGGTAAAATATGATAACACCACATTGAGATAGACTCGATTGGGAAATAATGAATAACAATGGGCCTTGCTATACACCGGTTTTGACACTAGCATGGGATATGATTTGGTAAAGAAAAAATCCCATTATGAACCATTATTAAGGGAGCAAACAATTCCCAAAACATTATATGTATAAAATAGATCATGGATAACATAAAAATACTATAGAATAGGCCTTTAACATCCCTAAAAATGTCCTTTATCAGTGCTAGAGAAGCACTGACTACCGAAGAAAGATTAAAAGACCTTTTATTTTATCATCACTTTTATTTATCACTGATAAAGGATACCTTTTTCAGCATTTTGAAAAGTGAGATAAAGGGAAAATTTATCAGCTCCTTTAAAAGTTCTGATAAATGAAGATTTTATTTTCATTTTTAAAAGTGCTGGTAAATGATACATTTATCAATAGTTTCAATAGTGATGATAAAGGGAACACTATAGTTTGTTGTAACAACACACTACAACACCAGTGCAATGTGCTCTAATAGAACAATGAAACACCAAAAAACACCACTAGATATCAACAAATTCAAGTAACACTAAAGAATATAAATTAAATGAAATTTAGAACACAAATACATGAAAAAAACACTATATTATAGTCATTTCAAACATTTATTTATACAATTATATAAGTAAAAAAAATTTCATACATTCAAAAAAATCAACATTATTTTGTGTTTTGGTCCTAACCCTGAATCATGATATTTCTGAAAACACCACCTCTACTTGAGAAAATGAATAAAGTAGTATAAGAAAATAATTCTTATATTGGTAATAATATAAAGAAATAAATTAACAGAATGTGTTAATATTCAACTAAACATTGAATCATGTTAGGAAAACTATGTATCAGATTGAGTTTGGTTTATTATTATACATCAAACAATTTATTATTCCTATTAATGCATTATCTCTATGAAAATAAATTCAATAATTATAAGGAAAACCCTACAGGTGCATCCTAGTGGTTGTGTGAGTGAGAAGTTTTTAAATAAAATTTAGATTTTAAACTGATAACTAACACTTCTAGGAACATAGTGTATTGGATTAAGGATTGGATGATACCTACACATAAAAAATGACTTATGGATCATTTCTATAAAGTATTAGTATGATCTGAATGTTTTTTATTGGTTTTGAGTAGGTCAGTTGTATATTTTACTAAAATTGATGCCAATTTTAAATAAAATGATACACTTGTAGTCATAACTATAACACTGTTCATTTTATTGAGGTTCAACTGATTCCTACATATCTCAATTGACTTATAGATTATTTTTCTATAGTATAAATGTAACATGGTATCATTTTCTTGTTTTTGGTAATGTCACTTATATTTTTTTACTAAAATGTCATTTTAAAATATAAACACACACTTTGACTCCTATAAATCACATCATGTGTCAGTTTTAATTGATACTGATTCCTACACATCATGAATTACCTATGAATCATTTTCCCAAATTATTAAGAAACTATGATCATGTTTGATCAGTTTTCAAGGAGTGACACTTTTTGAACTAAAATGTTAATCTTAAACACACAACATACACTTTCAGTCATATTGAGCACATCATGTACTAAATTTATGTGAGTATGATTCCTACGGATATAAAATTACTTATGGATCATTTTCGTAATGTGTCAAAATAATATGAATTAATTTTCCCATTTTTGAGTAAGACAATTGTCCATTTTACTAAAATTGATGTCAATTTTATATAAAAATATGAAATTTGATTCATAATAGATACAACATGAATTGGATTGAAGTGTGGAGGATTCTTACACATCACAAATGAATTATGGATCATTTTACTATAGTTTAAAAACAATATGAATGTGTTTCCTTGTTTTTGAGTTCATCACATGACTTTTTTTAATAAAATGTCATTTTAAATTGGAAGCACACACATTTAATAATACTGATCACATCATGTATTGGTTTTTTGTGAGAATTATTCCAGAATATCAAAAGGGAATTATGAATAATTTCCCCAAATTTTCAAGAAAATAATAGCGTGTTTGATCAGTTTTCACTTAGTGACATTTTTCGAACTAAAATGTCGATTTAAAATTGATAATGGACACATTGAGTCATACTGGGAACATCATGTATCAAATTGAGGTGAGTCTAGTTATTACACATAAAAATGAATTATGGATCTTTTTATAAAAGTATCAAAACCATATGAATTGATTTTATTGGTTTTGAGTAGGTTCATTGTCCATTTTACTAAAATTGATGCCAATTTTATATGAAAAGACACACTTGGAGTCATACCGGTCACACCATACATAAAATTTATATGAGGATCATTCCTAAAAATATTAAAAGACTTATGGATTATTTTACTATAGTATCAAAATAATGTGAATGTGTTTTCTTGATTTTGAGTATGTCACTTGTCTTTTTTACAAAAATGTCATTTTAAGCTAGAAACACACACTTTGACTCATATCGATCACATAATGTATCATTCGGACATGATACTGATCTATATACATCATAAATGTATTATAAATAATTTTCATGAAGTATCAATGAAATATGTGTGTATTTTATTAGCATTTAGTGAGTGACCCTTTTTGAACTAAGTGATGATTTAAAACTGATAACAGACATGTTGAGTTATAATGGGCACATCATGTATTATATTGAGGTTATCAATATTAATACACTTAAAAAATAATTATGGATCATTTAAATAATGTATTAAAATGATATTAATGTATTATCTCAATTTTTAGTGGGTCAGTTGTCCATTTAACTAAAATTAGTGTCAATTTCAAATAAAAAGACGCACTTTGAGTCATATTGTTCACACCGTGTGTTGGATTGAGGTGCAATTAATTCTTATACATCTCAAATTACTTATGAATGATTTTCATAAAGTCTAAAAGCAATACTAATAAATTTTATTTTTTTTGAGTACATTGCTTGTCTTTTTTACTAAAATGTTATTTTAAACTGGAAACAATCACTTTGACTAATACAAATCACATCATGTATCCTTACTACATGAGACTGATTCCAAAATGTCACAAATGACTTATGAATTTTTGTAATAAATTATCGATAAAATAATATTGCGTTTTTTTGTTTTTCATTGAGTTACACTTTTTGAACTAAAATGTAGATTTTAAACTGATAACAGACATATTGAGTCATACCAGGGACATCATGTATAACATTGTGGCGAGTTTGATTAATACATGTCAGAAATGACTTATCGATCCTTTTAGTGAAGTATCAAAATAATCAAAATGATTTTTATTGGTTTTAAGAAGGCTAGTTGTCCATTTTACTAAAACCGACGTCAATTTTTAAAAAATGTCACACTTAGAGTCATTCTAGTCAAACCATGTATTAGATTGAGATACGAATGATTCCAACACATCTCAAATACAATATGGATCAGTTTACAAAATTATAAAAACAATATGATTTTTTTTTATTAATTTTGAGTATGCCACTTTCCTTTTTTACTAAAATGTCATTTTAAACTAGAAACATGCACATTGACTCATACAGATCAGACCATGCGTTAGTTTGATGTGAAAACAATTCCTACAAATTGAAAATGACTTATGAATCATTTTTGTAAATTATTAATAAAACCCAAGTGTATTTGATTGGTTTTTAGTGAGTGGGTATTTTTAAACTAATAAAGGACACTTTTAGTCCTATCGAGAAGATCGTGTATAACATTGAAGTGTGGATGATTCATAAAAATCAAAAATAACTATTAGATCACTATCCTATAGTATCAAACTAATATGAATATGTTTGATCAGTTTTGAGTATGTCATTTTTCCTTTTTATTAATATTAATGTCGATTTAAAATTAAAAGAAACACTTTAAGCAATACTGAGCACACTATGTGCCATATTAAGGCTCGACTAATTCTTACACATCCTAAAGTATCAAAATCAAAATCCTAACTTCCAATGTTAAAATGATTTAAATTTATTTTTTTTGTCAAAAATACAACATTGTATACCGAATCAATGTTCTTATCCAAAGATGTTTTCTCATTTTTGAATACTAGAAGAGTAGAGGAAGCTCATGTGACCATTATATCATGAGAAGTCACCACAATGACCACATGAGATTACTCTAATATTATATCTTTGAATGAGAAATGTTTTTTTTCTATTAATTTTAAGTCAATATGACTTCCCAAAAGATCTGTGAAAAAAATAAATAAGTATTAAATTATAATTATAAGGCAATTAACATGAAAATGGTAGATAAAATGATGAAAAAACTAATTAAATAAGTATTAGGGATTATCCTCTTCATGATGGTTCTATGTATTTTTGATGAATTTATTTATTGTAATTATCTATGTTATAGGATCTATCTTCAATCTCTCATGAGCATGAGCAGCTTCGAACAAACCACCCTAACTAAAACAAAAGAATCCACCTGTATAAGAAAAAAATTATTATATGAGTAATACAGAAAAGAAATAAATAAAAAATAAATATGAAATAATACATTAATTATATAGAAATTTATTTTACTTTGAAGATATCAATATTACCTATGTCATTGAATAGTGGGATGAACTTGAAGGAAAGTGATAAATTCCAACACTACATGGATGAAAATTGTTTGAGGGAGAAGAAGTGTATTAAATTTTTGGTACATAAAGGCACAAATATTTATAGATCATCCCAACTCATGAAAAAGAATCCACCTCTATAGGAAAATAATTATTATCTATGTAATACTAAAACAAAATAAATTGAACAAAAATATGAAAAAATACATAAATTCTATAGATAATAATTTTAATATGAAAATGTCATGAACCAACCTTGGATGTCCCCAGACTGTTCACTAAAGTTGATTTCTTGTATGGTCTAAAGGGAATTCTCGACCCCTCAGGCTGGAAAATAATGCCGGAAGTAAAAATAGTAAGAAAGGGAATTATTTCTCCCAATATTAGTTAATAAATGGAACAATAAAAAATAATAGAGAAATCCAATATTAAATATATTTCTAATTAAACATATTTTATCCTTGAACTGAAAAATACAGAGAAACTATACAACAACATCCAAAATAAACCAGATGAACATAATGTCTCCATGTGACCCTGAGGGTCACTCTCTTATACCAAACAAACTATCACCAATGATGATCAAAACCATTCTTAAAACTACACCACAAGATAATAATAGAAAGAAACTATAAGCGTGAGTATTAAAACTTAGTATCTGTGCCCAATCGAAACTATTCCCAATAAAGTTACTTTAAAATATAGTAACATCAAATTAAATTTAGAGATACAATATATATAAAGTAATATTTTACTCAAATATTTCCACTTTAAAACCAATCATGATCTATTTTCCTTGTTACCATTTGAATCCACAATATTTTCAAATAAGGAACCATGTTAATTTTGAAAATAAAGATAAAATTTTATTTATATTGTAGAGAAAGAGTGTAAAACACTTTGAAAATATTTTTACATGAATACTTGAAAACCTTTTACCATTTTTGGTACTAATCCAAAATACTCAAGAAGTATGCACAATAATTATAGAACAAAGGAAATGGGAAAATATCCCACAGGAGTATCTGAACAACACTACATCAAAATAATTCACCACAGACAACTAAGTGATAATAAACATGGGTGAAACCTATAATCTCATTAATAATACAAAATATACTAATAAATATTGACTTATCCTAGAAATAATGCCTCACTTGATGACATCAATAACGTTGTCACATGCCCATCCCCACCCCACCTATCATAGACCAAGGGGAAATATCCAATAGAAATAATATCATAATAAATTCCCATGCTATGGGCCACTATCCAGTGTATAACCTAAGCTAGTGAAACAGTCGTTCTCAGAAAATTCACTCACTATTCTAGGTTCCCATGTCATGATGTATAAAGAGGGTGAGCCAACTGATTCCAACTGATCATCCAATCACATACACGTATATAATAATAATTCACTTATAGGTTTCACCCGAATCGCTCCAATGATCTATCCCTTTCCATTCAACTCATAGATCAAAAAGGAGTCCACACCAAGGATCTACCACATACTTACTCAAAAAATGGGTAACAAGGATTCCAAAAAGAGGATATCCCACTCATTCACATAAATGGATTTTGAGGATTTCATAGCGAGGACATACTATCCATTTAATATAAACAAGGAAAGAGATTTATCCAAGGAGAGTTTTCATAATAAACCCTTCCACTATTTTTACAAATTTCCAAATGGGCCTCAAACACCCTTCACAAAAACCATAATTTCTAAAAGAACCAAATCAATATTTAAAAAGGTTGTAAACACACCATTTCCATTTCACAATCATTTTAAAAATCTATTTTAAACATTCAAATCACACTATCAAGAAAAATCCATTTTTAATTCCATTTGAGGCACCCAAAACCACCATCAAGATTTCATAACAATTTTTTCAAATCTAAACCAAGCTTTAAAATACAAAAATCACATGAAAAATCCAACCATGAATTTTATCAAACACTTGGCATGAAATATTTGACAAAAAATTCCATTTATCACATGAGAAGGAATAAATCACCATTTTGTACACCAAACAAGAATTTCAAAGATCACACATCACTATTTCATATTCAAGGGATGTTAGAAAATCAAGAAACTAATTAATATTAAATTATAAAAGAAAGTGTAAAAGGGAAACCAACCTCAATCTCATGATGCTTCAACAACACACACCCAAAATCGCACCATAAAGGTTCCAAGATACATGATCTAACCTGAGACACCCTAAAAGCACAAAACCACAAATATAAATCAAGGGAAACACAACCATAGATCCACATAACCATGGGAGAAAGAGATATCAAGAGAAAATGAAATAAAGAGGAATTGGGAGGAGAGGAGAAGATAATACCTTGATAAATCACCCTTAAATCTTGAATATATCCATATATCTACTATAAGGGAGGAACAAGGAGGCTTGAAGAACCAAGGAGAAGCCTCTCTAGGGTAGTAAAAACTAGGTTCAGAGAAATGGGAGAATTTTTCATTTAAATCACATAAGGTTTGTTTCGGAATTTCAAAAAATTTAAGAGCTGGGAGGCTCACACGATATGGCTACACAATTTACCAAACTATGCACCAACCATGTACCCACAACCGAACACATCTGGGAACCCACATAGTTTGGCCACATGGTTTGGTAAACTGTGTTCCAATTGTGTGGAGTGGTTCTTCTATAGGAATGCAGATTCCTACAGGCTTTAAGAATGACTTTTGAAAAACTATGTGTAGTTCGTGTGCCCCCAACAAGAAGTACACCCAAGCTCACACGGTTTACTAGGATAGGCTGAACAGTTTTCTCTAACCATGTGCAAACTTTGCACCAAGGGAAAAGAACTTAAAATAAAAAATTCAAACCCATCACACCCAAAACTTGAGAGAAAATCTGAAAGAGAGAAGATAAACTGAAATAATGGTCTAAAATATAAACTTTATGGTGAAAATTCTCCCCACCATAATTCTTTATACCCCTAAAAGAAATACATCTTTCGGTTGATCGATCAATGGCTAAGGATTTCAACAACCGCATGATCTGACCTGTCAAACTAAGAATATATCAACCATAGAAAAATAGAACTTATGCCTCTTTCCCAAAACAAAACAAAAACAAAACCCATTACTTAAGAAATGATTAGAAAAATCAAGCCACAACTCCCCAACTATCACAACCCGACCCTTGTGGTTCTTTTATTTTTTTCATTTTCTTGGATTTGAACATTTTTTTAGGGTTTCAGATTGAGTCCCAGTTTAAATTTTTGACTTTTTCTTTTAAAATGACTATTTTGGGTGTCTCGGCATCTCACGAATGGGAAGAGCACGGTTTGGAGACCATGAAGCTTCGCCTAGGCAACAGTGTAGCATGTCTATCATCAAAAAGTAAAATAAGAATTAAAATAATTGAGAATATTATTAATGAAAATATAATAATAATAGTTATTATTACCATTCTTAATATAAAAAATAATATTATTAAAAAATAATTATCATCATTGTATTATTATTATTATTAATATTATTTTCTTATCATTTTCATTATATTTTTATTATTAAAAATGTTATCATCTTTATTATTATTATTTTTGAGTCATACGGGGTAACCATGCAGTTTCATGACACTTTAAATTAATAAAAATAAGTTTAACGGAAAAGAAATTAAGTAAAGAAAGTGTTTTAGATTATTATTGTTGCAGATATTATTATTATTTAATTTGTTATTATTATTATTATTAATAATATTATAGATATTATAATTAAAGAGAATATTAATTATTTTTGTTATTAAGAATTATTATTATTATTATTATCATTATTATCAAGAATTATTATTATTATTATTTTAATTATTGTTATTATTATGTTTATTAAAACAATTCTAATTATGGTCATTATTAAGAAATTTTTTTTATAATAGTAGTATTATTATTATATTGTCATTATTATTATTTATTTTTTTTATTTTATTAATAGGGTTTTAATGAGGGTAAACCCTAATTCTTTTTTATTCCCTCTTTCTTACTCGAGTTTTTTTTAAATAATTTTTTTTAAAAAAATATTTTTTAAAAACAGGCTAGGTTAAATTTTTTTTGAAAATACGCCACAAAGGCAGCATCCTTGATGCCGCCTTTGGGCTCGGGTGAAAGGCGGCATCCTAGATGCCGCCTTTCCCCTAAAACAGAAAAAAAATATTTTTTCTAGAATTTATATTTATTTATATTTTTTTGTTTTGTTATATATATATATATATATAAACAAAACAAAACAAACAAAACAAAAATATAATTTTCAGCAGAATTTATCCGCTATTTAAAATCCAGAAGTACTACCATTATAGCAATCTAGATTCTGATAGAAGCTCTCACCCAGGGATCCTTTTTATAAGAGAGCTTACCCTGGAAATCATTCTGCATTTCCGATGTGGGATTCTGGTTCTCCATTTCCTGCACAGAACATTCTGCATTTTCGATGTGGGATTCTGTTTCAAGTACGTGACTTTGAAAGACTATAAAATATAAACTATAAGGCCAATATAAATGAAACTTAAAAAATGGATTAAACATATAAACAATAGTTGAAAACAAAAAAAATCATAAAAAATGATGATAAAAAATAATTTATAAGCTTTCAAAACCACTTACTTTAAACATAAGAAGTTTCAAGTACGTGATATTGAAAGCTTATAAAATATAAATTATATGACCAATATAAATGAAACTTAATACATGAATTAAAAATAAAACAAATATTTGAAAATAAAAAGAATTTCGTAAAAAATATTGATGAAATATAATTTATAAGCTTTCAAAACGACCAACATGAAACTTAAAAATGTTTCAAGCACATGACTTTGAAAGCCTATAAAATATAAACTATAAGACCGATATAAATGAAACATAAAACACGGATTAAACATATAACAAATAGTCGAAAATAAAAATAATTTCGTAAGAAATATTCATGAAAAATAATTTATAAGCTTTCAAAACCACCTACTTGAAACTTAAAATGATTAAAGTATGCGGTTTTGAAAGACTAAAATATAAACTATAAGACCGATATAATTTAAAGTTAAATCATGGATTAAACATATAATAATTTATTTAACTATTAAATTAATATTATTAATAATTAATTATATAATAGTTAATTAGTAATATAATTATTCATTATAATTATTCATTAGTAATTATTAAAAATTATTATATAATAAATAAGTAGTTAATTAGTAATATATTTATTCATTATAATTATTCATTATAACTATTATTTATTATTTATTATTTATATAATACTTAATTAGTAATATAATGATTAATTATATAATTTTTAACTATATAATAAATAATTATTTAATTAGTAATATCATTATTAATTATATAATAATTAATTAGTTAATTATAAATAAGATAATTAATTATAATAAGTAATTATAATTATTAATTAGTAATTATTAATAGATAATTATGTAAAAATTAATTAGTTAATTAATAATATTATTATTAATTATATAATAATTAATTAGTAAATTTGTAATATGATTTTTAATTATAATTATTCATTATAATTATTTATTAGTAATTAATAATAATTAATTGTATAAAAATTAGTTAGTTAATTCGTAATATTATTATTAATTATATAATAATAAATTACTAAAATAGTAATATAATTTTTAATTACATTTATTCATTATAATTATTAATTATTAATTAGTAATTAGTAATTAGTAATTATTAATTATTAATTAGTTAATTAGTAATATAAATATTAATTAAAATTAGTCATTATAATTATTAATTATTAATTAGTAATAATTAATTATATAATAGTTAGTTAGTTCATTAGTTATATAATTATTAATTATATAAAAATTAATTAGTAAATTATTAATATAATTTTTAATTACATTTATTCATTATAATTTTTAATTATTAATTAGTAAATATTAATAATTAAATATTTCATAATTAATTAGTTAATTAGTAATATTATCATTAATTATATAATAATTAATTAGTAATATAATTATTACATATATAATAAATATTTACTTAATTAGAAATACAATTAATAATTATAACTAATTAATTAGTAATTAGTAATTATTAATTATTAATTAGTTAATTAGTAATATAAATATTTATTATAATTATTCATTATAATTAGTAATTAGTAATTAATAATTATTAATAAGTAATTAGTAATTATTAATTAGTTAATTAGTAATATAAATATTAATTATAACTATTCATTAAATTATTAATTATTAATTATTACTTATTAATTATTATTTATATAATAATTAATTAGTTAATTATTAATATAACTATTAATTATATAATAATTAATTAGTTAGTAATATAATTATAATCTCTCAAAGTCACGTACTTGAAACATTTTTACGTTTGAAGTAGGCGGTTTTGAAAGCTTATAAATTATTTTTCATTAACATTTTTTTGGAAATTGCTTTTGTTTTCAACTATTTCCTATATGTTTAATCAATGTTTAACGTTTCATTTATATTGGTCTTCTATTTTATGTTTTATGGTCTTTCCAATTCACACACTAGAAAAATTTTATGTTTCAAGTATGCGGTTTTGAAAGCTTATAAATTACTTTTCATCAACATTTTTTTGGATATTTCTTTTTTTTCAACTATTTGTTATATGTTTAATCAATGTTTAAAGTTTCAATTATATTCGGTTTATAGTTTATATTTTACAGTCTTTCAAATTCACGTATTTGAAACATTTTTAAGTTCCAAGTATGCGGTTTTGAAAGGTTATAGATTATTTTTCATCACCATTTTTGAGGAAATCCTTTTTGTTTTCAACTATTTATTATATGTTTAATCAATGTTTAGAATTTCATTTATATTGTCCTTATAGTTTATATTTTATTTTATTTCAAAGTCACGTACTTGAAACAGAATCCCACATCGAAAATGCAGAATGTACTCCACAGTAATGGTAGAACTTGAATCCCACATTGAAAATGCAGAATGATTTTCAACGCAAACCCTCTTATAAAAGGGAGGCCTGGGTAAGAGTTTCTGTCAGAATCCCGACTGCTGTAATGGTTGTAGCGCTGGATCTTTAATAGCAGATAAATTCTGCTGAAATTTTATGTCTTGTTTATAAATATATAAACAAAACAAAACAAAACAAAACAAAAAATAAAAATAAAAATATTCAAAAAAATATTTTTTTATGAGAAAGGCGGCATCGCGGATGTCGCCTTTCACCCACAGCGCAAAGGCGGAATCGCAGATGCCGGATTGCCCCCGAAATGAAAAGGCGGCATCCGGGATGCCGCCTTTGAGGTGCATTTTGAAAAAAAAATTGCTGTAAGCATTTTCTGGAAAATATTTTTTTTAAACAAAAAAATCCTTCTTACTCCCCCTCTATCTCTTTCCATGGCGCACCCACCCTCTCCACTACGCTGCGCACTCCATCTCCTCCACCTAGTTTGGCGTGAGCTCCACTTACAGTGACTCCCTTCCCCAGCCACCTCATCACCCCTGTCTAGCCCCCTTACTGCTCGGCGTACGCGACCCCCTGCCTCTGCACCCCCTGGTGTGGCTCCCTGCCACCACATCCCGCCAACTGGATAACTCCCCTTCTGACGACCTACCCAGCCGACACACCTCCTCATGATTGAACTAGTAGCATGACCCTCTCCCTCATGCTCAACAGCGTAGCCCCTAGCCCATGACCCCTTCCCCTATTGTTGTGCATTTCTAGTGCCCTCCTTGTCAGTGACCACCCTTTCTGACAGACACCCACTTGTTCCCTCTAGCTCAGCGCACATAGCCCCGACAACCCTCTTCCGACATTTTTTTCTCTCAGTCTAAATACAATCCTACTAATTCTAAATTATTCTTGTTTTTACCACTTTTTTATGGGTTTTTTTTCAATTAATGGTTTTTTGGTAGGGTTACCATATTAGAACCTACGATGAGAAAATTGAGGTTTATATTATTATCACTCCATATATTTGAGGCAGGTTCCCATTGTCATTGCCATTAAAATTTATGTTTCACCTATTTCTAGTTGTTTTCACTATATATATATATTTTCCATGTGTTGTTTTTCACACTTTGGTTTAGTTATTTAGTGTTCAAGAAGGGTCGTTTATGCCTTATTATGTGAAAATGGCATTGTTTTTTTAAAAATGTTCACACTGCATGTCTGATAAATAGTTCATTGCCAATTCACAAGTTATTTGTGATATTTGAAACATGTTTCAACCACTAAAATAAAATGAAGGCATGAAAATTGGTGTTTATACTTTGTTTTGTATTAAATAGAAATTGTTTTGGTAAATATTTCATTCCCTGTGTCTTTTTTTATATAAAATGCCTGGTTGGATTTTATGGGTTATGTGTGATTTGAAAAATGGTCCCATTGGATTTAGAAATGTGTCAGAATCATGAAAAATGATGTTTTTATGTTCCTTATATGGTTTCTAAAATGGTTTTTGAATAGTTTTTAAATGATTTTAAATTAAAAGAAAGAATATTTGAGGCTTTTTAAACCCGTTTGATTTGGAATCATAAATTATGGCATGTTTGGTATTTTCATGTAAATTGGTTGTGTTCTAAATGTGAGATGTATGTGTTTTGAAGATTGATTATAAATATTTTTGAGTTGAAATGGTGTGAATGATGCCACTTTTGAAAAGTGTTTTCATTTTGGGATAAGTGTTTGTTTTTGAATGTTTTTGGGCCTGTTTGACCATTTTATGAAATTAGTGAAAAAGTGTTTATTATGAAAACCCTTGTTGGGTGTTTTTCATGTCTTGAGTGCATGTAATGGGTGGGAATTCCTTGTTGGGGGATTCTCAGGATCTATTATTAAGGTTCTTCGGTTGTAACCCTTTATAAGTGTTTTATTTTAAGGCATGAGAAATGTATTAAGGGAGACTCTGGGTGAGACCTGTTGTGCATTATTATTATTATTTATATGTGCTTTGATGCTTGACTAGAATCGGTTGGCTGAACCCTTTTTAATAGCCGAGACATAAGAACCTAACATATCTGGATAATATTCTAAGAATGATTATTGCACTGGTAGTTAACGTGCTGACCAGTGGCAAATAGTAGGTGGATATATGCTTGGGTTTATTACTCTGGGGTTTTACCTTAGTATGTCTTGAGTTAAGGTGGTCGAGAATATTGAGTTTTTCGATTACATCATGTGTGGAATGCTACCATGGATGGAGTCTCATGTATCAGTGTATTCTGGATTATTCTAGATTTCCTGGGTTCACCTATGTTTGTTGCTTTATCCATTTTTAGTGATGATGAGATACTGGTATGATTATTTATTTTTCTCAGTAATATGATTACTTTGGTACTTTCTTGTGTAGGGTTTTTATAGGAAAGTGGTGTGTTGATTTTAAGAGGGTTTTTGAGAAATTATTTTTAAGGAAAAGTGTTTTATTATATTTTTTAAAGATTGAAATATGGACACTCCTCCCCCTTGAAAATACTAATATCTAACTAATGGTAGGACTTTGTTTCTAGAAATAAAAATTGGTAATGAGTTATACTTCTCTTTGAGTAAAATACATAGAAAAAATTATTTTGTTAATTGTATTTCATACTTGAAACAGGTAATTCTTAAATTTTAAAGGTAGTGCGTTGGGGAATAGAATATTGGGCTATCCTATAGAGTTTTAATACTCATGCCAACAGTTCTTTTCTATTTTTAGTCCTTGTGCAGGATCTGGCTTGGGTGTGTTTGTCTTGGGAGGCATTTGATCGTGGAGTTGGGAAGTGACACGAAAGGTAATACATAGATAGTGGTTGTCCCATTAGGTTAGTATAGTTGTGTATTTAAGATGTGTTTATTGTTTCATATTAAAATGAAATTCATTTTAGTTTTATTTATATTTTTTAGATGCGTATTCTTCTTGCTACTATTTAGATATATTTTATTTTTTGTGATAAATCATTCCCTTTATTTACTCTATGATGTACTTGGTTCTTATTGCCAACCAGGGAGGATCGGGAACGCCTCTCAGGCCTTGCCGCGAATCGGCTCGGGTGACCAGTTCAGGGTCGACCCGGGTTGGTTCATTACCAAATGGTATCAAAGGAGGTTGGATCTCAGCAGACCAAGCTTGTTAGGGTGCCCTTTACTATTTGGGGTTGTCAAGGTCGATGGACCAGGATCGTTGGAACATGAGGGGTAGGTTCAATAAGAGTATCGCAAACTGTTTCCTGTTCTGATCCTCTCATTTCTAGGGGATGTATGATTTTTTAGTTTCAATGGTCCTCAGTGAATTGTTTGTGATTAGGATATGACAAATGGGGTTGGGATAACTGTTTCTATGAGACTGCATAGTCTGGAAAGCTGTGTGGGGCTAGGGGCATGGTCCTAGAATGCTATCTTTGTTGGTGACATGTTTTGAATATGACCACAAACCATATTTCAAATTCAACCACCGAAACTAGTTCCCTTTCTGAGTTCTTTTGGGTCTCCCATGAATTTTAATTTTTTTTTTGAATTGGATAAATTTGTTTTGAATGATTGGTGTTTTTCAGAAAGTGTTTTTTTCATTTCAAAAAGGGGATGTTTTTTTAATAATGGTTTGATTTCTTATATATTATGTTTTTTGCTTATGTAGTGTTTTATCTTGAGTTTTTTTTTTAATTTTGAGTTGAATTTTATTTGGTTTTTGGATTTTTTCCTTTCCAATGGTTGTTCCCATAGAACTTCAATGGTTGATCGTAGTGCGGTTGATCAACTTATGAATTTTATTCTTGACTTCCGAAAGCTGGATCCACCTCTATTTTATAGTTAAGAATACCCTTCCGTAGAGGAGGATTGGATGTGAAATATCTAATGGGACATTAACATCATTTAGTTTCCTGAGTCTTTGAAGGTAAAGTTTGAATCCTTCATGCTTGAAGGTTCACTGTGGATGTGGTGGAAGTCAGTTTCTCAGAATAAGCCCCGTCAAGAGCTTATTTGGGAGTTTTTGTAGTATTTCTCCATTCGTTAGTATTTCTATGAGAATGAAAAGCTGATAAAGGGGATGGCGATGTGTTGTCTGCAGTAGGGTGGTAGATTAGTGTTGCAGTATTTATAGTGCTTTTTGGATCTAGTACCTTATGATTTATGATATTCCATAGATGAGTCCAGGGAGGCTCAGCATTTTGAGGCATGTCTCTATCCTGATCTGCAGTCAATGGTGTCAACGTCCAAGATAACATCATTTGTCGATGTGGCGAGATAAGATTTTCATTTCAAAGTTGTGATGGTAGGAGTTCTCGAAGTAGTCCCCCTCCTTCAATTCCTAGGATTAGTGGTGAGTATTCTAGAAAGGATATGAGTAATTGATTGAATGTTGATGGAGAATGTATCGGAATCAAAATTCCTTAGGATATTTCATCAACCTCTTCGGAGCGAGAGATCCTTGTGTGTTATCAGTGTGGGAAGTTGGGTCTCAAGAATTCATCCCATACAAATGCTCCGAATCCATTCTTGGATTGTGGACACTTGGTTCACTTGTAGTGATTCTGTCAGAGTGTCTCTAAAAATAATCATAGGGGAAACTCTCAGGAGTGATTTGCTTTTGGAAATCTATTTAGATCTTTTTTTGTATGTTTCCTTCTAGTGTAAGGGATCTCTAATCTTGTAATTTGTACTAATGGTGTTTTGGTGTTTCGAAATGTATGGGAATGTCGTGGGTCTTTTAATGAACTATGGTATTCAATTCCAATGTGTTTTTCATTTCAAAACTATGTCCTTTATTTTTATAATCAAAATACGTATGTTTCTTATTGGTATTATCAAAAAATAACTACAAGGTATGCGATTCTTCATCCATTAGATCTTTAGAAAAACAGCCTTAGAGTGAAGCTAGAACATAGTCGGGATCCCTGGGGGTTTAAGAAGTTTTGTTAAGGTCGTTACTCTATCGTTACAGTGAGACATTTCTAGCATTTCTGTTGTGACTTCTCCGTCATTGTAAATTTACTCTTGTCTCAAAGAGTTTGGTGGACTTTCCCCGCACACAATATCTATGGTTATGCTTTCTTATATGTGGGTTTCCGGTCAGTGTCCTTCTGTGGGCCACCCATGTGAATCATGTTTGGTCTTGGATTTTATTTTTCCTTAGGTGAAAAGTGGTGGGTAGTTTTCGGTTGTGGTTCAGTGGCCCAATCATTGGGCCCCTTCCCGCAAAACTGATGTGGTGGGGGTTTTTGGTCCATGTGGGAGGTTTTGGTTCAACTCTTTTCCCCTTAATGAGTGGATAGTTTAAACATTCATGTTTTTTTCTATATCTTGGGAAAGGCTAAGATTGGGTATCATGTTGAATTTACATTTAGTCATTTTTAGTTTGGTTCTTAATGGTAGGGAGAACCACCACGGATCACACCGAATTTTCTCTTAAGATATCAGATGTTAATTGAATTCTAATAGAGGGGAGTCCATTCGGGCCTCCCCCAGATGGTGATTTACTTCGGTCAATGAGGTTAAGTTTCGTTGGTAGTCAGTGAAATCTCCCTAGCCGAGGTGTTGGATTGTATTTCTATGGGATCCTTAAGTATTGATCAATCAAATGAAAAGTGTTAGGGATTTCTGGGGTAATTAAGTTATATAGTGGGGAGAATTTTCACACCCCAACCCTGTTGTTATTTTATTTTATTATTTTCATGGATTTGAACAATTTTAATGGTATTCGGGTTGAGTATCTGTTTAACTATTTGAGTTTTTATTTTAAAATACTTGTTTTGGGTTTGGCAGCATCTGAATCATGGTTAGAGCATGGTTTGGGGACCATACAACTTTTCCTAGGTAGCCCTACGGTCTTCCCGTCTTCAAAAAGTAAAATTAGAATTAAAATCATTGATAATATTATTAATGAAAATATTATTATTATTATTATTATTATCATTATTAATATAAAGAATAATATTCTTAAAAATTATTACCATCGTTATATTATTATTATTTATTATTTATTATTATTATTATTATTATTATTATAATTTTCATTACATTTTTATTATTAAAATTGTTATCATCTTCATTATTAAATTTTTTTATGAGTTATGCGGGGTAACCACACAATTAACCAACACTTGAAATTAATAAATAGATGTTTAGTGAAAAATAAAATATATCTAGCAAGTGTTTTATATTATTATTGTTGTGGATAGTAATAATATTATTTAATTTGTTATTATAATAATTATTAATATTAATGTTACTGTAGATATTATAATTAAATGAATATTAATTGTTGTTTTTATTAATAGTAATTATTATTATCATTATTGTCAAGAATTATTATTACAATTTTAAATATTGTTATTATTATGTTTATTAAAAAAATTATAATTATGGTTATTATTAAGGGTTTTTTTATAATAGTATTAGTATTATTATATTATCATTATTATTTTTAATTTAATTTTATTTTATTAATAATGTTTTAATGAGGGTTAACCCTAGTTATTTTTTATTCCCTCGTTCTTCCTCGATATAGCTCTTTCCATGACGCACACACCCTCTCCCCTACGTTGTGCACTACTTCTCCCTCACCTGGTGCGGTGCAAGCCCCACCTATAGTGCCTCCCTTCCCCAGCCGCCTCGCTACCCCAATCCAGACCCCTTGCTGCTCGGCCTGCATGACCCTCTGCCTCTGCACCCCACTGGTGCTGCTCCCTACCACCACCTCCATCTATCCATTTGACTCCCCTTCTAGAAACCTACCCCCCTGGTGTGCCTCCTCCTACTCGAAACAGCGGCGCGTCCCTACACCTACTGCTCAGCAACATAGACCCCAGCTCATGGCTCCTTCCCCTGCTACTGTGCATTTCTGGTTCCCTCCTTACCGGCGAATGCCCTTGCTAGCACACACCCCCTTGTTCCATCCTGCTCGACACACACAACCCCCAAAACCCTCTGCCGATGTGTTTTTCTCTTTGTCAGTATTGTTTGGAAAGATGGTAAAGCATCGAATGGAAAAATAATTTAAAAGCGAACGCACAACAGAAATAAAATCTACCCCCCCCCCAAATAAAACGGATGCACAACGACCCAAAATTAAATGTGTAGAAAATAAAGTTGACACTGAAAGTTTTTACGTGGAAAAACAAAAAGGGAAAAACCACAGGACCTAGTCCAGAAAGAGGGATCCACTAAAATCAAGAGGTACATAGTAGAGACTCCCCAAAAATGGAAGGGATCTCAAAAGTATTACTCAAGAATAAAACTCTAGATAAAAAGATAGAGATCAATAAAGATGATCGTTGAAGAAAGGCGATCACCAAAATGGGATTTTCTCTCGGTGTTGCTGCTACCAGTGATAATGAAATGTCTTTCCCTTACCTCCTTATATATGAAAAATAATCCATGTCAAATAATGTCACCGCATCAAAAGAGTGTCAATGCATGACTTAATTCACATGGCCTTGGCCCGTATTAAAAACAACCCATGAAAAGAGAAACCGTTTGGGAACCATTTGAAGAGGCGTTACGCAGTGCACCAACTAGGAAGGCGCCCCACAAACTCCCCCTCCGACTCAAGTTGGGATCACCTCCAACCCTGAAATTTGTCGGCAAGTCTTATCTTTTCTGATGGGTAAACTATTGGTCAACATGTATGACCCGTTGTTATCAGTGTAGATCTTCTCAAGCTCTAACTGTCTTGAATCAAGGACGTTGCAGAGCCAATGATATCAAATATCGATATGTTTCAACCTTCCATGAAAAGTGAAATTATTTCCCAAAAAAATAGCACTCTGACTATCACTAAATAAAACATGCCTGTCCGGATTTAATCTGAGCTCTCAAATAAAAGTTTTCATCCACAACAATTCTTTTCATGCCTCAGTAGCTGCAATAAACTCTGAATCTGTGGTAGATAAAGAACCACAACTCTATAATCTAGACTGCTAAGATACATCTCCCCCTTCCAAAATGATCAAATAGACTACAATAGACTTCGTCAAATCGATATCTCCAGCCATATCTAAATCTTTAAAGACACAAAGCATAGGTTCCCCTTTTGTCAAAACACAATCTCAGATCAGAAGTACCATGAAGATAACAAAAATTGTACTTTGCTTCTCTTCAATGCTCTCTACCTGTATTTGATAGAAAACAACTGACCACACCAACTACATGAGCTATATCAGGTATAGTGCATACCATTGCATTCAACAAATAGCCAATAGAAAATGAATAAGGTATGTGCTGCATCTCCTCTCTATCTTCATCAGTAGAAGGTGACTGACTGGTACTGAGCCTAAAATGTAAAGCAAGATGAGTACTAACCAATTTCACTCTATCCATAGAAAATCTCTGAAGAACCTTCTAAATGTTTCTCTCCTGAGATAACCATAACTTCTTGGCCTTCCTATCACAGGAGATTGTCATGCCAAGAATCTATTGTGCTGGCCCCAAGTCTTTCATATAAAAAGACTGATAAAGATCCTTCTTCAATCTGTCAATTCTAGAAGTATCATGGCCAAAAATGAGCATATCATCAACCTAAAGAATAAATATAATAAAATCATCATCAGTAAATCTCTGAACAAAAACACAATTTTTAGAAGATGTCTTCCTGAAACCCTGATGAGAAATGACAGATTCAAACTTCTTACACCACTACCTCGGAGCTTTCTTTAAACCGTACAAACACTTCTTCAACCTGAAGACTTGATTTTCTTTACCAATTTAAAAAAAACCTCTAGATTATCTATATAAATCTTCTCCTCTAAATCTCAATGGAGGAAAGCTGTCTTCACATCTATCTGTTCAATCTGCAGATCTAAACTAGCGGCCAAACCAAGAACAACCCGAATAGAAGAAATTTTTACAACAGGTGAGAAAATCTCATCAAAATCAATACCTTTATTCTGACGGATTGCTTTGACAACTAACCTAGCCTTATATCGTGGAGAATAACTGGATTCTTCATTTTTAATCTAATAAATATACCAATTTTGCAAAGCTCTATTCCCTGTCGGTAACTTCACCAACTCAGAAGTGTGGTTTTCGTGCAATGATGTCATCTCGTCATCCATTGCTGCAACCCATATGTCCTTCTATTCACTCTCCATTTACTCATCAAATGATTTTAGTTCTCCCCCTTCAGTAAGGATCACATACTCATCAGGTGAATATCGAGTAGAAGCAGTGCGATGCCAAGATGACCTCCGAAGTGGAACTGTGGGTTCATTAATAACCCCTATAACCGGATCATCAGAAACAAAAGGTACATTGGAAACATCAACTCCAACCCATTCACCTTGAGAATAATTCTGTACATAAACATGATCATCAAAATCAAAAATATGAGGTTAATGTGAATCAGAACCTGGCTCAAGACTAACAAAACCATCAGAAGTTGGAGAAGTGGATTTTTCTCCCTTATCAATGTCTGCAATTATCTGATCATCCTTAAACACTGCATTGTGGCTTCTGAAAAGTTTCTTCAAAATAGGATCATAGAACCTATACCAAAACTCATTGTCTTCATAGCCAATAAAAATACACTAGTGTGTCTTACCATCTATCTTGGATGTCTTATCTCTAAGCACATGAACATAAGCTTTGAAACCAAAAACACGCAAGTGATCGTAGCTGATCTCTTTTCCATACCAAAATTTGTCAGGAGTTTTTTCACGACCCGTCCTCGGGTCCCGTGTCGTGACAACCCCAAGCCCGCCTTCCATAGGCCAGGGGTTGGCGACTAGCACCAAGGCGTAAATCCCGGTAAAAAGGGAAGGCATTTCCTTTGTAAAGTAAACAAACACCACTGAGAAAGAAAGCAGAAGAAGTAAACACTAAGTAAAAACTGAGTACAATAGTAAGTGGGCCAGTATACAAACCCAAACTGAAAGTAAAGTACAACTTGAAAGGGAAAACAACAACTGAAAATAAAGCCGCAACGTCGAGCTGTCCACTGAAAATCCCACCTGAAGGGTGGGTACAGATAGCCTCCACTACTCCTCGGGTCCAGCCGACCGCTCCAAGTACGTCCCGCCCAGTGTTCCACCTCCAGGTATCGTCCTGGTCCGCAAGCCTCAACCACGATTAGCGTTGTCCGTCATCTGCAACCAACACAACGTAGTGCGGGCATAGCCCATGCATGGGTGAGTATAAGATACTCAGTAGGGACCGCGAGACCCCCGAGGGTCTCCCAGAATCCACAAAGGATAATCCACAAAGGAAAGATACAATCACGAAGTAACATCCGACACTGCTTAGGTATATGCCCATACATAAACCTAAGTCATCAATTCTCGTTCGACTCCAACATCCGAGCCCAAGTACAACCCAGTCCACACATGAAAGCAAAACGTAAATCCACACAGGTTAACACAACACAATCCACATAGGAAAGCAAAATAGGATTCAGCTCACACATGTATACTTCTTCGTATGATGATAG
The DNA here is from genome assembly GCA_963277665.1 of Viscum album. Classification (NCBI taxonomy): domain Eukaryota; kingdom Viridiplantae; phylum Streptophyta; class Magnoliopsida; order Santalales; family Viscaceae; genus Viscum; species Viscum album. The sequence goes on from OY728163.1 coordinate 133,550,832, forward strand.
AGATGATCAGATATATCCAATGATTCATCTAAGACGTCGGACCCACAAAGGATCAATATGTACTAACCCCTGAAATTACCCACAAAGGATCTGACCCACACAGGATTGATAGGTAACTAACCCCCGCAAAGACCCATACACGATCAGACCCACCCAGGATCTGTAGGCGCTGGCTCACACAGAACCACTGAGCACTGACCCACACAGGATCGGACCACACAGGATCGGTAGCACGGATCCACGTAGGATCGCTGAGTGTTGTAGTCTTCACCATTGAATCCACTGAGGATCTCTGCACAGTCGTCGTCGTCATCGTCGCAGTCGCAGCCAGCTCTAGGGTTCCCACACACAGTAAGCTCGTTTGGGAGGGTCTTCTCCACGAGCCGAGAGCCTGATAAATCAACTGAAACATAGTCCAGAGTTGATGTATCCAAAATTTCCGTATCGTCAACATGAACTCAACGTTGCAGACGACGCGTCAATCGGACGCCCAGTCTGGGAGTTATTGGATTTTTCGTCCCAGGGGCCCAGTTGGGTTTTAAGTCAAAACCAACCCGACCGTACCCCACCTACATCCAAACCTCGGGCGAAGTAAGACAAATGATCAATCTCACTAAGAGGAAACAATCAAAGTCGAAGGCACGTCAATCGGACGTCCGGAGCTCAAGATATAAGCGTTTCCTCTCCGAGGGCCCTGTTGGTTTCGTGTACGAACCAACCCGGCCGAACTCAAAGTATTCCAAATCCATGAGTGCGATATGTAGAAACGACCATCTCGATCCAAGGATCGCATCGCCACTAACGGTGCCTCGATCGGAGGCCCTCATCCCAAGATATGGGCGACAGACCGATAAGGTCCGAAAATGGGGGGTCTAGGCCCGGACCGACCCGACCCAACCCCCCATGGGTCGGCCCGAACTGGGTCGACCTGACCCGGGTCCGGGTCCGACCCGGATGGCGCCGCCCGGCCCGGCTGGCAAGTCGGCTCGGCCGGTTACGACCGAGCGAAGTGGGGGGGGGGGGCTTCCCCCCACGTGATGGAGCCGCGACCCCACGTGGGGCTGCCCTTGCCAGCGGACGCGGCTGGCTGCCGCGTCCCATCCTTTTCCGGTCCCGCGCGGTCGCGGGACGGCCGGCCTGCCTCCGTGCCGGCAAGTCGTGCCGGCGGGTTGCTCCGCAGACCACCGGACGAGTTCCGGTGGTCGTAAAAACGCGCCGTCTTCGCCAATGGCCCTCCCGGGGCCCGTTCTTCACTGCGAGGACCTCACATCACCCGTGCGACTTGTTTTGGTCGTCGTCTGTCATTTCGCACACCAAGAACAAAAAAGGGAGGTGGGTTCGGACTTGTTCATTGGTCCACACCCACCGCGTTAGCGGTTTTTTAAAAGACTGACAACAAAAGTTTAATCAAACGCCGCGGGTATAAATCACAAGGATTTAAATGAATCAAACCCCTACCTCGTCGTAGTCGTCGAACGTGAGTTCTTCGCAGAATTGACCGTTGCGGAAGAGGAGGATCGTTGCGTTGCAGAAGGGGAATCGCATCATCGCGGTACACAGCGTCGCGTCGACGATCTCCGAGGGTTAAAGAAAACACACAGATTTAATTGTACCATTTAAACCCATGTTGTGGATAAAACCCACAAAGGAAAATAAAAGATCCTTAATCCCCTACCTCAATCGGTTGACGATCGAAGATTGTCGCGGGGAAGGATCGTCGCAGAAGAAACGTCACGGAAGGAGGATCGTCACGTCGCACCGTCGATCTCTGAGGATCCGGCGTTCTTCGTCGCCCTTCGTCAGAGGCCGGCGTTCTTCGCATTTTTCGCGTTCTTCGCGTTCTTCGTGAAGAAGGATGAAGATCTCCGAGACTTAGAGCTTCCTCCAATTCCTCTCAACAAGAAACCCTCAAGTAAACACATGTTGGTCTTATTTTATTCCCATGCCAACGATTTGAAATTCAAAGTTAAGAAACGAACCATTAATTCGATGAATTAATGGTAACGACTTAACTGCCCAATTAATAGGGGAGTTAAGAATTTAAGAAAACGCACCGGTTGAATTTCATTTAAAAGGGGTTTTTGCGGGTGCGTTACTTAGAGGAAAAGAAATGGTGGGGCTCATGCGGGCCCCACCTCACAAATATCCTACCAAGAGGGTAGGATATTTTGAGTTCCACCATATCTGCTTCAACTTAGCTTAAGTGGATTTAAGTGGCTTAAGTGAAATAAAATAAAGTTGTCGCACCACTTTATTTTATTTCTTAACTTAACCCCAAAAATTAAAAACCACACCCGAGAAAACGCAACTCCGGAAATGGTGTTTCTAAGCAAATACCGGCGCTGCGATTCCATCGGTGCCCTCGGAATTCGATTCTAAGCACCAGTTCAAAAGTTAGGAAAACACGCTCGTTCGTTCACTGAACGTACCCGAGCCAAACTTTGAAAAATGATTCCGGGCACACCGGGCCTTGGAATCAGGTGCCGTCAGAAACTATGTTCTTGTAAAATTCCAAAGAAAATAAAAAAAAATTTCCTTGAAATTTACTGGTCTTTACATCACTCCCACCTCAGGGCTTTACATCCTCGTAAAGATACATCATAAACTAGGGAAACAAATGTGGGTACTGAGTACGCATCTAAGCCTCCCGCTCCCAAGTGCTCTCCTAGAGGTTCCCGTGCTGCCATCTGATGTGCACTAGAGGAATCGACCTTCCACGTAGGACCCGCTCCTGTCGATCCTCGATCTCCACCGGGACCTCCGCAAAAGTCACCCCATCATCAACGTCCAGCTCCCCCTGGTCAATGATATGCATCGGGTCGTGCACGTATCTCCTCAGCTGAGATACGTGGAAGACGTCATGCACCCGGTGCAACTGAGGTGGTAGAGCCAGGCGATAAACCACCTCACCAACCCTGTTGAGGACCTGGAATGGTCCGATGAAGCGTGGAGACAACTTGCCGCCTCGCCCAAATCTCTGTAATCCATGAAGAGGTGAGACACGCAAGAAGACGTGGTCTCCATCCTCGAACTCTAGTGGCCTCCTCCTCCTGTCAGCATAAGGCTTCAGCTGGCTTTGAGCTGTCCTCATCCGCTCCTAGATGATCTGGACCTTCTCTGTCGTGGCCCGGACTATCTCCAGTCCCACAAGTGCTGACTCCCTAGGGTCTGTCCAGCACGAAGAAGATCTGCAAGGTTGGCCGTACAACACCTCGTATGGTGCCATCCCGATGGTGGAGTGGTAGCTGTTGTTGTACGCGAACTCCACCAAGGGTAGGTGGTCCTCTCAGCTGCGACCAAAGTCGAGGACACATGAACAGAGCATGTCCTCGAGAGTCTGAATGGTCCTCTCCGTCTAACCATCCTTCTAAGGGTGATAAGCGGTGCTCAGACGTAGCTGCGTCCCGAACGCCTCCTGCAACCCCTTCCAAAGCCGGGAAGTAAAGCGAGCATCTTGATCGGAGATGATAGATGATGGCACACCGTGAATTCGTTCAATATCCTGAACATAGAGATGTCCCAAGCTCTCCACTGAGCCCTGCTCTCTAATGGGTAAGAAGTGAGCCGACTTAGTGAGTCGGTCGACAATCACCCAAATGGAGTCGTGACCTCTGGAAGTGCGTGGAAGTCCAGTCACGAAGTCAATAGATAACCCGTCCTACTTCCACTCCGGGACCTCCAAGGGCTATACCAAGCCTGATGGTACCTGATTCTCTGCCTTCACCTGCTGGCAGGTGATGCATAGAGAAATGAACTCTGCCACAACCTTCTTCATGCCCGGCCACCAGTGCTGTCGTCTAAGGTCCTGGTACATCTTCGCCACTCCGGGATGTACCGACAAGGGAGAAGTGTGAAACTCTCTCAGCACCTCCTCTCATAAAGTAACTGGTACCAATGCATGTCCTCTAAAAAGGATTTCGTGCTCTTCTCCAAAGGAGAAACCATCAGGTGCCTGTCTTGAGGATATCTGCCCACGTTGCGTCTCATAGTCAGCATCCCCACATTGTGACTCTCTGACCCGCTACATTAGTGGAGGGGTGACTGTGAGAGACTGAAGGAAGGATACTCCATCTCTATCCATGAAGGATATCTACAAAGCGGCCAGCTGCTCTGTCTCCTTCTCAAGTAGCTGAATGCATGTCCTCCTGCTGAGAGCATCAACTACAACGTTCCCCTTCCTGGGAGTATAGACTATCTCAAAGTCATAGTCCTGGAGGAACTCGATCCATCGCTGCTGTCTCAGGTTCAGGACCTTCTGATAGAAGATGTACCTGAGACTCTGATGGTCAGAAAAGAATGTAAAGCGCTCTGCCATCAGGTAGTGTCTCCATGTCTTCAGAACGAAGACCACTACTTCTAACTTCAGGTCATGGGTAGCGTAGTTCTTCTCATGCGGCCTCAACTGACGTGATCCATAGGCGATCACTGCCCACTCCTGCATCAGGACACAACCAAGTCCGGTCCCTGATGCATCGTAGTAGACTACGCACCCTACTCCCTCCTCCGACAACCACAAGATAGGTGTGCTGGTCAATCTCTGTCTCAGCTCCTGGAAGCTCTGCTGACATCTGTCTAACCACACAAAGGGTTTCCCCTTCTTCGTCAAAGCTGAGAGTGGTGTCGCAACTCTGGAGAAGTCTGGCACAAATATCCGGTAGTATCCAGCTAGTCCCAAGAAACTCCACACCTCTGTCACGCTCCTAGGTGGCTCCCAAGCTAGCACTACCTCGATCTTCGCAAGATCCACTGCAACTCCTGCCTTAGAGATGACGTGCCCCAAGAAGTGGACCTCACGTATCCAGAACTGACACTTCGAGAGCTTTCCATAAAGCTGGTGCTCTCAGAGTGTGTCCTGTACAACCCGCAAGTGGTAGGCGTGCTCCTCCTCAGTCGTCGAGTATATCAAAATGTCGTCGATGAAGACCACGACAAATCGATCGAGGTATGGCTGAAAGATCCTGTTCATGAGGCCCATGAACACTACCGGAGCATTGGTTATGCCGAATGGCATAACCAAGAACTCACAGTGGCCATACCGACATCTGAAGGCCGTCTTCTGCACGTCCTTGTCCCGAACTCTGAGCTGATGATAGCCTGACCTGAGGTCTATCTTTGAGAACCACCATGCTCCCTTGAGCTGATCAAAGAGGTCATCAATCCTCAGTAGTGGATACTTGTTCCTCACTGTCACCTGGTTCAGGTGACGATAGTCGACACAATGTCGCAAGCTCCCGTCCGCCTTCTTGGTGAACAATATCAGGGAAGCCCAGGGTGAAACACTGGGTCGGATGAATCCCTTGCCTTGAAAGTCCTCCAACTGTACTCGTAGTTGTCGAAGCTCAGCGGGGGCTATCCGATATGCTGGAGTCGATATCGAGGCTGTCCCGGGGTACAGGTCAATATAAAAGTATACCTCTCTGCGAGGAGGTAGTCCTGGAACGTCATTGGGAAAGACGTCCGCATACTGATCCACCACTGCAGGAAAACTAGGACTCCACACATCAACTGCTCCTAGGATGAGGCTAGCCAACTAATGAGTGATGGTCTGTCCTCTCCTCTGCGGAAGTCCATCCTGTGCTGCGAATGCTCCCTTCTCGCCGGTGAAGGTGAACCTGCTCCCATCGGTGCGTACACAACGCACCTTGCGCCTAATATAGTCGATCTGAGCGTGGACTGTAGATATCCAATCCATGCCCAATATGTTATCGTAAGGCCTCGATGCCGCTAAAAAAAGTTCTCAGCTGAAGCTCTCGCCTCCTAGAGTAAGCTCACACTGCTGGCACCAGTGCGTAATCGTCGAGTCTGCTCCCGTAGGAGTTTCTAGCCGTAAGAATCGAGCCAACGGATCTGTCGGAATTTTCGAGCTCCGAACAAGGGCAGCGGCTAAGAAAGAATGACTTGCTGCTGTGTCTATAAGAACTACAGAAAGGGTGGAATAGACACAGATAGTACCTCGAATCATCTCGAGCACGTCGTGGTCATAGGCCTCCGCTGCCTGGAGCTGTGCCTGTCTCTGCCGGCCAGCTCCCTGTGGTCGGGGCGAACCTCCTGGTGGTGGTCGTAGTAGAGCCTCAAAGCGTCTCCCACCACCTGCTGCTCGGCCAGCTCCTCTGCCTCGTCTGCCTGCTCCCTATGGACCACCACGATTGACCCTCTACCTCTGCCTAGGTGGCCCCTCAACCGTCTAATGCTCCTCGGCATGGCGGGTCGGGCAGTCACGAGCCATGTGGCCCTGCCCGCCGCATGTGTAGCACTGTCTGCCTCTCGAAAGACTGGCTCCGTGCTGTGTGCCCCGCACAGTTGAGCCAGTGTCCTTAGGTCGTCTTCCTGAGGGTCTGGTCTGCCTAGACCCATGAGTCATCCATCGGCTGCCTACTGTAGAAGACTCTGCTACGTGCCGCCCTGCGGTAGGTCTCGCTGCTGAAGAAGGCTCAACAAGGAAGTTCTCGATCAAAAGGGCTCGCTCCAATACTCCTGCCTGAGTCAGAATGCTGATTGAGATCATAGATGCCCTGATCTCATGTCTCAATCCCTGCTCGAAGGCCCGGGCCCCAAAAAATGGTTCCCGTACCATGTCTGTCGAGTAACGCGAGAGATCGGTAAATCTCGCCGAGTACTGGGTGACCGTCAAACTGCCCTGCCGCAGCTGAAGAAGCTCCTGGATGCGCACCTCACAGAGGGTAGCTGGGACAAACTCTGAGTAGAAGAGTCTCTCAAAGTCTGTCCAGAGAAGACATGCCTCATCGTGTACCTGGAGCATCAAGCTTCACCATTTGCCCGCTTCCGTGTACAGTAGGCACGCTGCGAGGATCACCATGAGGTTTTATAGTGTCCTCACTAACCGGAAAACTCGTACCACTGCCTCCATCCAGTCCCCGGCTGCCTGGGGGTCTGTATCCCCGCGGAAGCTGGGCGGTCGCTGGCACTGGAACTCATGCAGTGCACTAAGGCGACGTGCATCGTCAGCGGCTGGGGCTGGAAGTATCAGTTGCTCGACGGATATAGGTACCACCGGAGCCTCAGCTGTCAAAGGGCCCTGTACCGAGGCCTCGTCGCTCGGTGGGCTATCGTCATGCGCAACTCTCGGAACCCTAGCTGGCTGCCGTCATGGGGCCATCCTGAAAAGGAAACAGGTGTGCCACGGTCAGAACAGTATACCTGGTGAGCTGACACAAAGTAATCACAAAGAAAACTTGAAACACACACATGCAATCAATGTTTTGGTGTATTAAGTCGGAAATCAGAAGTCAGGGTCCTGGTGTACGGATACGTCGACCGTCGCACCAACACTGGACTCCCTGGACTGATAACCACACCCAATACGCTTAACAATATTTCTTCACATTGAAAAATGATCAGAGTCCAAAGTTCTATGGTAGAACCGAACTCCTCTGATACCAATTTGTCACGACCCGTCCTCAGGGCCCGTGCCGTGACTACCGCAAGCCCGCCTTCCATAGGCCAGGGGATGGCGACTAGCACCAAGTCATAAATCCCGGTAAAAAGGGAATGCATTGCCTTTGTAAAGTAAACAAACACCACTGAGCAAGCATGCAAAAGAAGTAAACACTAAGTAAAAACTGAGTACAACAGTATGTGCGCCAGTATACAAACCCAAACTGAAAGTAAAGTACAACTCGAAAGGGAAAACAACAACTGAAAGTAAAGCTGAAACGTCGATCTGTCCACTGAAAATCCCACCTGAAGGGTTGGGACAGATAGCCTCCACTGCTCCTCGGGTCCAGCCGACCGCTCTGAGTACGTTCTTCCCAGTGTTCCACCTCCAAGTACCGTCCTGCTCCGCAAGCCTCAACCACGATCAGCGCTGCCCGTCGTCTACAACCAACACAACGTAGTGTGGGCATAGCCCGTGCAGGGGTGAGTATAAGCTACTTAGTAGGGACCCCCGAGGGACTCCCAGAATCCACAAAGGATAATCCACAAAGGAAAGACACAATCACGAAGTAACATCCAACACTGCTTAGGTATATGCCCATACATATACCTAAGTCATAAATTCTCGTTCGGCTCCAACATCCGAGCCCAAGTACAACCCAGTCCACACAGGAAAGCAAAACGTAAATCCACACAGGTTAGCACAACACAATCCACATAGGAAAGCAAAACATGATTCAGCTCACACAGGTATACTTCTTCGTATGACGATAGAGATGATCAAATATATCCAATGATTCATCGAAGCTGTCAGACCCACAGAGGATCGATGGGTACTAACCCCCGCAATGACCGACAAAGGATCTGACCCACACAGGATCGATAGGTAACTAACCCCCGCAAAGACCCACACAGGATCAGACCCACACAGGATCTGTAGGCGCTGGCTCACACAGAACCGCTAAGCGCTGACCCACACAGGATCAGACCCACACAAGATCGGTAGCACTGATCCACGTAGGATCGCTGAGTGCTGTAGTCATCACCGTTGAATCCACTGAGGATCTCTGCATAGTCGTCGTCGTCGCAATCGCAGCCAACTCTAGGGTTCCCGCACACAGCATGATCGTTCGGGAGGGTCCGCTCCACGAGCCGAGAGGCTGATACATCAACTGAAAAATATTCCAGAGTTGATGTATCCAAAAGTTCCGTATCATCAACAGGAACTCAACGTCGCAGACGGTGCGTCAATCGGACGCCCGGTCTGAGAGTTATTGGCCTTTTCATCCCAGGGGCCCGGTTGGTTTTTTAAGTCAAAACCAACCCGACCATACTCCACCTGTGTCCAAACCACAGGCGAATTATGCCAAAAGAGCCGTCTCACTAAGAGGAAACCATCAAAGTCGACGGCATGTCAATCGGACGTCCGGAGCTCAAGATATAAGAGTTTCCGCTCCGAGGGCCCGGTTGGTTTCGTGTACGAACCAACCCGGCCGAACTCAAAGTATTCCGAAACCTTGAGTGTGATATGTCGAAATGACTGTCTCGATCCAAGGATCGCATCACCGCTGAAGGTGCGTCGATTAGAGGCCCGCAATAGATGATATGGGCGACAGACCGAAAAGGTCCGAAAATGAGGGGTCTGGGTCCGGACCGACCCGGCCCAACCCCCCCTGGGTCGGCGTGAACCGGGTCGACCTGACCTTGGTCCGGGTCTGACCCGGATGGCGCGGCCTGGCCCGGCCTGGGCGTGACCCAGCCCGGCCGGCGAGTGGGCTCGGCCGGTTACGGCCGAGCGGAGCGGGGGGGGGGGGGGGGGCACTGCCCCCCTGCGTGTTGGAGCCGCGGCCCCGCGTGGGGCCGCCCTTGCCAGCGGACGCAGATAGCTGCCACGTCCCGTCCTTCGCCGGTCCCACGCGGTCGCGGGACGGCCGGCTTGCCGCCGCGGCTGATGCCACGACGGTTCTCCCCGGCGGCGCGCCGGGCGCCACCGCCTTCTACCGCCGTGCCGGCGAGGCTCGCTGGCGGGTTGCTCTGTGGGCCACCGGACGAGTTCCGGTGGTCGGAAAAACACGCCGTCTTCGCCAATGGCCCTCCCGGGGCCCGTCCTTCACTGCGAGGACCTCACATCACCCGTGCGTCTTTTTTTTGGTCATCTTCCGTCATTCCGCACACCAAGAATGAAAAATGGCGGTGGGTTCGGACTAGTTCGTTGGTCCGCACCCACCGCATTAGCGGATTTTTAAAAGACTCACAAAAAAAGTTTAATCAAACTCCATGGGTATAAATCACAAGGATTTAAATGAATCAAACCCCTACCTCGTCATAGTCTTCGAACGCGAGTTCTTCGCGGAATTGACCGTCGTGGAAGAAGAGGATCGTCACGTCGCGGAAGGGGCGTCTCGTCGTCGCGGTACACGACGTCGCGTCAAAGATCTCCGAGGGTTAAAGAAAACACAAAGATTTAATTGTACCATTTAAACCCATGTTGAGGATAAAATCCACAAAGGAAAATAAAATATCCTTAATCCCCTACCTCAATCGGTTGACGATTGAAGATTGTCGCGGGGAAGGATCGTCACGGAAGAAAAATCACGGAAGGAGGATCGTCATGTCGCGCCGTCGATCTCCGAGGATCCGACGTTCTTTGTTGCCCTTCGTCAGAGGCTGGCGTTCTTTTCATTTTTTGCATTCTTCGCGTTCTTTGCGAAGATGGATGAAGATCTCCAAGACACAGAGCTTCCTCCAATTCCTCTCAACAAGCAACCCTCAAGTAAACACGTGTTGGTCTTATTTTATTCCCATGCCAATGATTTGAAATTCAAAGTTAAGAAACAAACCATTAATTCGATGAATTAATGGTAACGACTTAACTGCCCAATTAATAAGGGCGTTAAGAATTTAAGAAAACACACTAGTTGACTTTCATTTAAAAGGGGTTTTTGCGGGTGCATTACTTAGAGGAAAAGAAATGGTGGGGCTCGTGTGAGCCCCACCTCACAAATATCCTACCAAGAGGGTAGGATATTTTGAGTTCCACCCTATCTGCTTCAACTTATCTTAAGTGGATTTAAGTGGCTTAAGTGAAATAAAATAAAGTTGTCGCACCACTTTATTTTATTTCTTAACTTAACCCCAAAAATTAAAAACCACACCCGAGAAAACGCAACTCCGGAAATGGCGTTTCTAAGCAAATATCGGCGCTGCGATTCTATCGGTGCCCTCAGAATTCCATTTCGAGCACCGGTTCAAATGTTAGGAAAACCCGCTCATTCGTTCACTGGACGTACCCGAGCCAAACTTCGGAAAAAGATTCCGGGCGCACTGGGCCTCGGAATCAGGTGCCGTCAGAAACTGCATTCTTGTAAAATTTCAAAGAAAATTAAGAAAAACAATTTTCCTTGAATTTTATGGGTCTTTGCAAGTTTCTATCTAGAAATAAACCACACGTGATAAATTGATAATATAAGCAATAGTAAGTAAAGCCTCACCCCAAAAATGTCCAGGAAACATTGCTTCTGAAAGAAAACAACGAACTCTTTCCAGCAAAGTCCAGTTCATCCTCTTAGCTACACCATTCAGCTAAAGCGTCTTAGGCAGCGTCTTCTAATGCCGAATACCTTCTTTCCTAGAATAATGATCAAAATGACCACAATACTCTCCACTATTGTCAGTGATAATACATTTCAATTTCTTTCTTGATTCCCTCTCACCAGAAACATGAAATTTCTTAAAAACACTGAGCACCTGACTTTTGGAATTCAAAACATAAACCATAATCTTTCATGAGTAGACATAAATAAATGTACCAAAATAAAAACCGCCACTAAAGGTATTAGATTTCAAAGGACCACAAATGTTAGAATGTACCAATTCAAGTACCCGTGACTTCCTGTGTGGAGGATGACTATTGAAACTCACTCTGCTTTATTTTCCAGCCATCCAATGGTCACATGTGTCCAATTTGACACTCTTCAAATATGGAAGAAGATTTCTCTTGTCCTAACAATGAAGACCTTTCTCACCAATATTACTGAGCCTCTTATGCCTCAACTTGGATGAAACACTGTACTGAACAATGCAAGTAGTATCACAGGAAATAGAAGCTCAATTCTAGTACAAACCTAATTACTTATTCCCTTGAGCCACAATCAAAGATCCTTTCGAAATTTTCCATTGGAAATCACCAAAAGAACTGATAAACCCTTCATCATCAAGAACAATGGTAGAAATGAGATTCAACCAAACCTAGGGTGCATGTTAAAAATTCTTCAAAATCAACTTACTTCATGTACTGGTATTTAAAAAAAAAGTCCCAATGCCTTCGACGTCAGCATGACTATCATTGACCATCTTCAAAATACCAAAATTAACTGGGCTGTAAGATGTAAAGAACACCTTCTTCAATGTCATGTGGAAATAGGAACCACTATCAACAACCCAACAAGAATCTTCAGAAGCAATTTTAATGGAGTCATAGACAATAACAAGATCTCCCCCTGAAGTAGTAGTGACATGATCATCTCCATCACCATTTTTCTTCTGTGGATTTTCCTTCAATCTATTCTCTCTTTTCAGTTAATAACAAAATTTCTTAACATGCCCCTTCTTAACACAATTTTGACATTTGAAGTATCTCTACTTTGGTCTGGATTTGCTTATACCTCTGCTCTTACATCGACTGCTCTGCCCCCCGTCCTGGCTTCTCGCCCTGTTCTCTGTGACTAAAAGCTCTGAAAAAGATTTCTCCTGAGTGCATCTCCTGACCTCTTCATTTAAAATATCAGACTTGACAAAACTAAATTTAACAGCACCATTAGGAGAAAATATGGTTAGAGAAACACGTAAATTATCCCATGATTCGGGTAAAGTGTTAAGCATCAAAAGAGCTAAAACCTCATATTCAAAATTGATACCCATGCCAGAAAACTGATCAAAACATCTTTAATATTCACTTAAATAATCAAAAATATACATACATTGTCTGTACCTCAAGTTCATCATTTTCATGAGAAGAAATAGTTTATTGTTTCCCATCTTGGAAGCATAGGTCATCTCAAGCTTCTCCCACAAAGTAATGGCGTGAGAGATGTTAACAATGTGGTTCATCATGTTTTCTTCGACCCATTGGCGAAGGAAGATACGCACCATATCATGATCTAATTCCCATTATTCATCTGACATCCTCTCTGGATTCTAGGTACTAAACACTAGAAGATACATTCACTTGACCAAAATAAGATCCTTCATTTTAAGTCACCACATAAGGTAGTTGTTACAATTCAGCAAAATCTTCTGACAGTAATTGGCCTCTATAATAAATATGAAATAAAAAACCAAAACCTTTGATACCAGATGTTGGGAAAGTTGGAAAAGTGACGAACGCACAATCAATTTAAAATAGAACATGCAACAGAAATAAAATATTCCCCCCCAAATAAAATAGATGCGCAACTACCCGAAATTAACAGTGTAGAAAATAAAGTTGACACCGGAAATTTTTATGTGGAAAATCAGAAAGGGAAAAAACACGAGACCTATTCCAGAAAGAGGGATCCACTAAAATCAAAAGGTAGAACGTAGATAATCCCCAAAAATGGAAGGGATCTCAAAAGTAATACTCATGAATAAAATTGTGGATCAAAATATGGAGAGTAGTATAGATGATCGTCGATGAAAGGCGATCACCAAAATGGGATTTTCTCTCAGTGTTGTTGCTGCCGGTGATAATGAAATGTCTTGATCTGGCCTCCTTATATAAAAAGAATAATTCATGTCAAATAATGTCACCCCATCAAAAGAGTTTCACTTCGTGAATTAATTCACGTGGTATTGGCTCGCATTAAAAGCACCCCATAAAAAGAGAAACCGTGTGGGAACCATTTGAGGAGACATTACGCGTTACGCCAACCAGGAAGGAGCCCAAAATGTATAACTTTCTACTACTTTTAAATTATTCTTGATTTTACCATTGTTTTGTTTGGGTTTTTTTCTATTAATGTTTGTTCTTGGTAGGGTTAGTATTTTAGAACCTGTGTTATTATTGTGCCATGTATTGGAGGTAGGTTCCCATTGCACATGCCTTTAAAATTCAAGTTTCACTTATTCCTTGATGTTTTCATTATATATATATGTTCCAAGTGCTGTTTTTCATCCTTTGGTTTAATTATTTGTCATTAATGAAGGGTTTTTTATGCCATGTTTTGTAAAAATTTCATTGTTTTGTTAAAAATGTGCACATTGTATGTTTGATAAATTGTTCATTGACAATTCTCACATGATTTGTGATAGTTGAAACATGGTTCACTAAATGAAATAAAATTGAGGCATGTAAATTTGGGGTTATACATAGTTTTTAAAAAAATATAAATTGTTTTGGTAAATATTACATGCCTCACTACTATAAATAAGGGCTTTATCAGCGCTAAAAACAGGATTTAATAGTGATAAAAAAGTGTTATAAAGCTTCGTGCTCATAGGGGGGGAGGGTCCCCTTTATTAGTTCTTTTTTAGTGGTGTTAAAGGTAGAAATTATCAGTGATAAAAAAATTCTAATAAAGGATATGTTTATCAGCGTTAAAAGAGCGGTGATAAAGGGAGCCTTTACCAGCACAAAATAGGCGCTGATAAATGCCCTTTCTTGCTGTAATATAAAAATCTTCAACGGCACACCCAAACAAGACCAGCAAAAAAAATCAACATATCAATAAGTATACCCATACAAAATTAATACAAAATACATAAGGTAATTTTAGCAAGTATACCCATACAACAAGTATACCCATACACCATTAACACATAATTCATAAATTATTTAAATACATAAATAATTCAATTCATAATTCAAGGGGTTGGGGCTGTTCAGGGGTTTGGGGTGGCTGTCCAAGAGGGGTAGGGGGTGTCCAGGGGTGGGGGTGTCTGGGGGGGGGGTGTCTGGGGGGATAAGGCTATCCAAGGGGGGTGAGGTGGTGTCCAGGGGGGGTGGTGGGGGCTGTCCATGTGGGTGGGGTTGTCCAGGGGGTGGGGGTGGGGTGTCTTGGTGGTGGGGTGGTGTTGAGGAGGGGTTGGGTGGGGGGCGTCCAGGGGGTGGGGGCCGTCCTGGAGGATGGAGGGGTGTCGAGGGTGTTGGGGGGGGGTGTCCAAGGTGTTGGGGGGGGGGCTTTCTAGAGGGTGGAGGTGTCCAGGGGGTGGGGTGGTGTCAGGGGGGGGTCCAGGGGGTTTGAGTGGCAGTCCAAGAGTGGGGGGGGGGGGGGTGTCCAAAGGTGGTTATCCAAGGGGGTGGGGGTGTTTAGGGTGTGGGGGTGGGGTTCCAAGTGGTGGGGTGGTGTCTAGGAGGGGCGGGGGTGTCATCCCGAGGGTTGGTGGGTATCTAGGGGGGTGGGAGTGGGGGTGGGGTGGGGGGGCTGTAATGGGGGTGTCCAGGGGGGTGGGGTGGTGTCCAGGGTGTTGGGGGGATTTCCATGGGGTGGGGGTGTCCAGAGGGTTGGGGGGGTCCAGGGGGTGGGGTGGTGTCTAGGGGGGTGGGGTGGGGCTGTCCAAGTGGGGTGGGGTGGTGTCCAGGGGAGTGGGGGTGGCTATCTAAGGGGGTGGGGGTGTCTAGATAGGTGGGGTGTCCAGGTGGTGGGGAGGTGTCTAGGAGGGGTGTGAGTGCCGTCTAGGGGGTTGGTGGGTGTCCAAGGGGGTGGGGGTGTCCAGGGGAGGGGGGGGGGCTGTGAATGGGGGTGTCCAGGGGGTGTAATGGTGTCTAGGGGTTGGGGGGAGCTTTCCAGGGGGTGGGGTGTCCAAGGGGTGGGGTGGTGTCTAGGGGGTGGGGTGGTGTCCAGGGGGTGGGGTGGTTGTCCAAGGGGGTGGGGGTGTCTAGGTGGTGGGGTGGTGTCTAGGAGGGGTTCGGGTGCTATCTAGGGGGTTGGTGGGTGTCCAGGGGGTG
Source organism: Viscum album (assembly GCA_963277665.1). Lineage (NCBI taxonomy): Eukaryota > Viridiplantae > Streptophyta > Magnoliopsida > Santalales > Viscaceae > Viscum > Viscum album. The sequence continues at coordinate 133,566,154 of OY728163.1, forward strand.
GAGGTGTCCAGGGGGTTGGGGGGATTTCCAAGGGGTGGTGGTGTCCAGAGGGATGGGGGGGGGGGGGGTCTAGAGGGTGGGGTGGTGTCCAGGGTGGGTGAGGGTATGGGGGGTTGGTGGGGTGGTCCACAGGGGGTGGGGTGGTGTCTAGGGGGTTTGGGGTGTCTATCCATGGGGGTGGCGGTGTCCAGGGGGTGGGGTGGGGGCCTCTAGGGGGTTGGGGGTGTCCATTTTAAACAAAAGAGAGACACTTTGAGTGATACCGTCCACACCGTGCCTCATAGTGAGAAATAGTTGACTTTTAAACATCACAAATGACCCATGGATCATTCCCCTAATGTATCAACACAATCTAAATGTGTTTGGTCGGATTTTCGTACGTCAGTTGTTGTTTTCACTTAAATATTTTGTCCATTTTAAACAAAATAGAGACTTTGAGTGATACTTGCCACACCATGCCTCATATTGAAGAAGGTTTGACTCGTACATTTCAAAAATTACCCACAGATCATTCCCCTAAATAATAAATTCAATCCAAATGTGTTTGGTCATATTTCCGTACGTCAGTTGTTGTTTTCACTTAAAATTCTGTCTGTTTTAAACAAAAGAGAGACACTTTGAGTGATACCGGCCACACTGTGACTTGGATTTAAGAGGGGTTTATTTTTTCATGTCATAAATGACCCATAGATCTTTCCCCTAATGTATCAACACAATACGAATGTGTTTGGTCAGATTTCTGTATGTCAGTTGTTGTTTTCACTTAAAATTCTATACATTTTAAACAAAAGAGAGACACATTGAGTGATACCTGGAACACCGGGCCTCAGATTGAGGCATAGTTTACTCGTACACATCAAAAATGACCCATGGATCATTCCCCTAAAGTATCAACACAATAAAAATGCATTTTGTCGGATTTCTCATACGTCAGTTGTTGTTTTCACTTAAAATTATGTCCATTTTAAGCAAAAGAGAGACACTTTGAGTGATACTGGACACACCGTGCCTTATATTGAGGCGAGGTTGACTATTACATGTCAAATATGACCCATGGATCATTACACAAAAGTTTCAACCAAATCCGAATGTTTTTGGTATGATTTTACTATGCCAATTGTTGTTTTCACTTAAAATTCGACCGATTTTAAACAAAAGAGAGACAGTTTGAGTGATAACGGCCACAACGTTCCTTGTATTAGGGTAGGGTTGACGCGTACACATCACGAATTACTCATGGATCATTCCCATAAAGTATCAACAAAATCCGAATGTGTTTGGTCAAATTTCTGTACGTCAGTTGTTGTTTTCAATTAAAATTCTATCCATTTTTAACAAAAGAGAGATACTTGGAGTGATACCGGCCACACTGTGCCACAGATTGAGGCGGGTTGACTCGTATATGTCAAAAATGGCTCATGGATCATTCCCCTAAATTATCAACACAATACTAATCCGTTTGGTCAGATTTATGTATGTCAGTTGTTGTTTTCCCTTAAAAGTTTGTCCATTTTAAACAAAAGAGAGACACTTTGAGTGATACCGGCCACACCGTGCCTCAGATTGAGGAGGGTTTGACTCGTACACATCACAAATGACACATGGATCATTCCCCTAATGTATTATCACCATCCTAATGTGTTTGGTCAGATATGAAGGTATTTTGGAGATTTTACTGTTGTTTCTTATCCATAGCCAAAAGAAAAGTGGTTCATCATTCTTGCACGTTGCTTGTGCATTTCATCTGTTAAAATGAAAAATGACTCATTGGAGAAAGAATGTTTTATTTAATAACAATTAAATTTTTCCAACAAACATTTACATACAATAATCTTTCATATTTTGATCCCCTTAACCCCTATCAAAAATGACCACCAATTGTACACATCCCCAAGTTAGATCTTCATTCTATTTATGTACCATCTTCCATCAGGTATGCGGCCCACTAATTTCGGAATAAATCTATATTGTATTGTGAGTATGTGGATTTTTGAAAGTCATAGTAGTACTACAAAATTTATTAATAAATAATTAAAAATTAATTTTAATGAAATAGTAGTTGGTTGTGAAAATACCTCTTTAGGAATGCTAGTTTGTTGAGGAAAAACTATCTATTTCATAAATTTACAAACATAATAACTGAAATCATTATCGCTTTTTTAGACACCGCAAAAAAATTTATCATTAGGAGAATAAGAAACTTGTGTTGTTATGTGTTTGGATAGTGAAATTTTGTTATATATACCCAGATATTTGTCCATATGTAGTACTTGGTCGCCTCCTTATACTTATCCCATGTCCTCATTCCTTTTTTTAGACAATAATGATACACCTCCCTATCATAATATATTCCTCAGTAAAAGATAATATAAATTATATTACTTGATGTTTAGACCTAAAATGTAGGATGTAGTATCTTACTGATTCAAAAACTCCATCATGTGTGGTCGGTTTGATGGATATCCTTGCATTGAATCCAAAAAATAAATCTTTGGAGTATCAAAGTTCAACGTAATTAGTAGCCAATGTTGTCTAAAAACAAAAAAATGAATAAGTAATAAACAAAGTGAAAATATAATTGATATTCTTTAATCATAGAGTTTTACCCCTATATGGTTGGTATTAGTAAGAGTCGGTCATCCGTAATCTTGCTTTCAAATGTTTTCAGGAAGCCGTTCACTATTTAATAATTTTTTGATGGATCTAATTTTGTTAGTTGTATTGATGTGCTATTAGGACTAACAAGTCCAAATTTTGGGTCATGGGAATGTTATTTCAACTGGTTTTCATATATACATCTGTCAATAATATAAAATACATTTAGTCATAATTTTCACATTATATCATCTTTTAGAAAATCAATTAATGAAAACATACCTCATATATAAATTTACAACAATGATGCCTAGAAAACCGTAATCATGGATCTCATTTACATTTTCAGCATCAACAAAATCCTGAATTTCCTCTCCCTATATATTCTTTTTAAAACCATTATATGACTACTACTACCTATTAGCTTCGTATCCATATGATTATTCAATGCTAGTAAATGTGGATAGATAATAGGTGGTGTTATTGTGCTTTCAGAAGCTCTTTGGGATCAGTTGGTCGATCCTTTAGATGATTTTGAGCCGAAATTTCTTGTCACCCCTTCCCTTTATCCATCTATAATAACATTCATGGGTTCAGACCTCTTTTTCATTAATTGTTAAATTTTTAGCTTGAAAAAAATGGAAATAAATACCTCTTTGTCCATGTGTACTCTTAAAAGTTCTGACGACCATGAAATGAATGTCCCAATAGCCTTTTAGACCATATGAATATCATCGTCATCAAGTGGAATAGGTAGCTCTGCATTTGGATCATGAGATACAGAAATTGTCACTTTCAGATGATCTTTCGGAAGTGGTCTATTATGAAACTTTTCCTCTGGGATGTTGAACACCGTAGCCCTCGCTACAAGGTGATAGGTGGGTGTTGACATATATAAATCATAGTTATTATCACCCTATAGAAGATCATTATAATAAAAGTATTAGTGTTTTCCTGATTCAAATTTCATGGGAACAATTATTAGAATATTTATTACTATGAAAAAGACTGTTCTTTTAGGGGAATGACTTGCCTCAAAGATGGTGGGGGGTTGGGTGGGATCCTCATGCACTGGTTGTTCCTGATTTGTGCCTTCTACTTGCTTCCCACCTATAAAAGATTCTAGCAACTCTCCCTGCCATTGTAATCGTTATTTATGAGTTTCTAGTTATTCTCTCATTTGTTTCATTTTTTCATCTCTATCATCTGTTTGTTTTTTTCTCATAATATACTCGGGGTATCACCCAAAACCCCGCACCTCTAACATGACCGTATTGTTCTGGACGCTTCAAAGCCGTCAATAATTGGTCTGCATCCGCTATAGGAGTAGCTGATTCCTATGACTATCGGATATAGAAAATAAATAATTATTTTTAAATAATAGAAATTTTAAACAAAAATTTTTATCATGTCATACTTACACATATTTCCCACACTTTTTGTATGTTTTCATCTACTATATTCCCTTCCTTATTCACACGTTCCTCCTTCAATAACACATGACGTGGGATGGAATTGTCTTTGGTTTTAGAGTCATCAATCTACATATAAATATAGAAAGATAATTATGATTTTGTTTTTTGGCACCTAACAAAATTTCTGTAAATTTAAAATACGTACCATTTTATTTTCTAGTAAAGCATACCCCATCCTTGCTTTACGATTGGGGTATGTTGTTTTGGATGCACGTTCATTATTGTCAGTACTGAGTTGCAGTTTCATAAATGAAATATTGACAATCAAAGTGATGAACACACGTATCCTCAAACAACGTATTATCAACCACAATGTACCTGAACCTTATTATCCCCACAATTATCAATAAAGGCATCCCATGCTTCTTGGGATATCATGTGATCATAGACAATGGGTGGGTGCGGGTTTATTTTACCTTTAGAATATTTGAGGTGACATTTTGTTAAAATAGTGCGAAAACCTTGATGACACCTTCTTGCAAGCCTTAGTAAATCATTCTTGTGTGATTCATCTACTATAAATGTATTCTGCATGATATTGAGAAGAGTAAGACAATATTTCATTATTTTATTTTCTAGTAAATTAAATAAATAATATCATAATGTTACCGTAATTTCTTCCTAGATCACAACCTTCATCCCAGACACAACATGGTTCCATGAGTCTATTTCAATCGGCACGCATTGCCGAGTGAAAATTCCAATGTAACTACTAAACATAGCATTGTTGGAATTCACATGTTGTCCTCGTGCATTGCATATGACATCAAATTTGATTCCTTTTCTTTTCGCCTTATGAAATTTGGATAACATTGTCAAACTGCGACGCACCTATGTTTTCGACGATGTTGGTCTTTCATCCCCGACCATTTCAGAAATGTCAACATCATCTATATGTTCATCTGAAATGATAGAAACTCCATGTGCTGATGGTTGTTGGACCTCAACACTATGAGGAATAATAAGTTCAGAAACATGTTGTGGCTTTGCACTATGAGCAACCACAACAACAGCAGCAGTAACTACAACAACAACTTGTGAGACTTCTTCAGCGTCAAGGTTAGGAGCACTAGAATGTGTAGAGGTCCTTATCTTCAAAAGTGGTTGAAAATTTAATTTAAAATACATAAATTCAGTAATGATAATATAATAACATGATATAACAAATCTATATTACAAACAAAATATAATATGTTTATTGAACTCTCTTTCTTTTTTTCAAAGGATGAATGGATTTTACACCTCTATCGATTATCTAAATCCCTTCATTATGGTATCCTCTAACATATAAAACATCATCTACATTGGGACCGCTACGAAATGATTACGATGTACCACTGAAAGGATTATCCTCAACTGAATTTTCATCGGACCCTTCATTAGTTTTGGACGATAAAAAAACAATCGACCACTTTTGGTTTTCGGGATCTGGAACATAAAATACTTGTACCGTTTGTGATGCCATTATAAAGTATTCATATTTTTACCCTTCTTTACTAAAATCAACATTCAAAAATCACAATTCATCTATTTTAACACCACTATTTTTAGAAACCCATTTTCTTTAAAAATTCGACAATTGGAATGTCTTATAATCCAAGTCCCATATTTGTTTGATAATGCCGTAGTATGACATACTTGCACAAATTGGATTTCTGTCCTTACTACCAGAAACATGCATCGCTTCAACCATAAGTGTAACTCCACTATTTTGCATGGTAATATCTTCATCATGTTAACCTGTATAGAATGTATAACCATTAATTACTTAAACATTGTAAGATAATACATACACACTTGGTTCAGCGGCTATCCAACGAAGTCGTTCTAAAATTTAATTTGAATTTTCATCTAACTCCTTAAAAATATGGTCCGGAAACCATCCTATAAATTGGTGGTTATGTGTTTTTGATATCCATTTTTCATCCCTTAATGGATTAAACTGCCTAAGAATTTCATTATGGGTTTCAATATATGGAGAAACCTCCTAAATGTTATGCAAAACATAAAGGTGGTCCTGCTCACGATCTGTAATATTGATTGTCACAACATTTCATCTATAAATTCCCTCACCCTCCATGCGTCCAATGTGATGAGATTTCAGGAGACCAATGCTTTCCACATCAGATAGGTATTCAGTACAAAATTAATTGTCTTCCTCAATAATATATCTCTTTACTATACAACCCTCTAGCTGACTTTGATTTTTGACATACCCTTTCAAAATCTTCATATACCATTCAACGAGGTACATTCATCTATAGTGCACAAGACCCCAAACCAGAATCTCTCTCACCAAGTGAAGCATCAAATGAACCATCATATTAAATAATATTGGTGGGAAGAACATTTCTAATTCACATAATATGATAAAAATTTATCTTTCCATAGCTAGAAATTTCACTGGGTCTAAAATTTTGTTATATATAGATTTGAAAAAGAAACAATGTTTGGTTAACGTTTGACGAACATTCTTGGGAAAAATGCGACGTAAATCTATAGGAATTAAATCTTGCATCAAAACATGACAGTCATGTGATTTCAAACCTTTTAACTTCAAATCATTCATTGACACAATGTTCTTGATATTTGATGAATACCCCTTTGGAACCTTTACATCTTTAAAGAAGTTTCAAAACTGATATCTCTCCTCCCTAGAAAGAGTGTAACCAGTTGGAGGAAGAAACATTCGATTTCCACCATTCACAGTAGCCAAATCTTCTCGTATTCCCATGTCAACCATGTCCAACCTTGCCTTAATTCCATCCTTTGTTTTTCTAGGGGAATTTAGCAATGTTCCGATAACACTGTCACATAAATGTTTTCCCACTTTCATCACATAAAAAAATGTCTGATGTACAAAAAATTCCAGTATGGCAATTAAAAAAAACTGATCCCTTTTTCCAACCAATCTTCGTAAGGTTTTTCGAAAATGGTTTACCAAAAACAGTGTTCACATCTTTTACTTTCTCAAACAGCTGATCACCTATTAGTGGAGATGGTGTTGTGCATTGTTCTGAACTTGCATTGAATGTTGTCATCCATGATCGGTACTTGTGCAGACAAGGTAGAAATCTACGATGTCCTAGAAACATAGTTTTCGATGAATGTTTCAACATAATTGATTCTGTATGTTCTTCGCACACAGGACACCCTTGAGTTCCTTTAATTCTATATCCTAACAAATTACCAAATGTAGGGAAATAATTTATCATCCCATACAACATTTATCTCAATGTGAAGTATTCAATTTTATAAGCATCATACAATATAACACCTGAATCCCACAATAAATTCAAATCCTCAAACAAAGGAAACAAAAAAACATCAATATCGTTACCTAGTAGTTTTGGTCCTAATATAAGCATAGATAACATGATAAATTTCTGCTTCATGCATAACCAGGGTGGCAAGTTATAATTTAACAACATAACAGGCCATGTACTATGAGTGATGGTTTGAAAATCAAAAGGATTCACTCCATCAGAAGATAACGCAATACGAAGGTTTCTCGACTCTTCCAAATTCAGGATACTCATGATCAATTATCTTCCATTGAGGAGAGTCATCTGTGTGTCGTAATTTCCAATCTTTTTTTCTTTTATCTGTATTTTATGACAATTGTCTTGCAGTTTCTTCACTTCCATATAGACGCCTAAACCATGGAATGATTGGAAAGTACCATATAACTTTTGTAGGACTGGATTCATCTTTATTGTATCAAGAATCACCACTCTTTTGGAATTATGTAAGTGATTTTTTCTCCTTGAGAAACAGTATACAGACTTTCGGGTATGCATGTATTCTTTCAGAAATCATACCCATCGAGTGTAACATTTATTTAGATTCATATGTCTAGTTTGGGAGCTCATTATATTCTGAGAGCATGTCATTCAAGAGATAAAGTAGTTCCTTAATGATGACATCACTCTATTCGTTTCTTGATTTCAATTTATACAACTTTAGTATAGTTGACACTATTGTATATCTAGTGCAATCGGTATGTAATGGTGTCTTTGCATAACTATATAACTTCTCAAAAAATTTTGGGAAATCAAGAAGTTTAACTTCAACTGTCCTTTTCATTTCCTCAATATGATCTTCATCATCATTGACATCTATAATCACATCCTCTATACATTCCTCTTCAATATCCATATTTTTATTCATATCTGCTGATCCATAAAATGGAGTTTTATCCATGCGAGTAGCTACAATCGTTTTTCTCCGTGTTTATTCCAACATTTATAACTCTGATCTATTCTGTGACACATCAACTGTTCTTCCAACTCCTCTGGAGTAATTAGTATAGAATAACAACAACGTAAACACAAATAAAGTATTTGAGAAGAATCCTTTGCATGATCCTTTGAAAACTTGATGAGGTCTTTCACTCTGTTCTCATAATCTATTGTCAGACGATTAACATCCATTCAATTTTTATTCATCTCTATATTATTTGAATCTAAAATATTAGTATTTATGATTCAAATACACAAAACAAGAATTCCAAATACATTAGAATAGAAACACTTCCTTATAAAAGTAGAGATTAATAAATCCTACCATATACCTAGAAAATAATTGAAAAAATTACGAAAAATAGTTTCTTGTAACTATTTCTAATAGTACTACAAGAAAAGTATAACAAAAATTGATTGTACTTCCAAACACTCCTGGAGCCTCTTGGTAAAAAGACTCTTGTGACTATAACTATCCAAGATTCTATCCACTAACTTACCAATAAAGGAGTGGTATACTTAGGGGTAGTATTAGTATAATCAAACCAAAGTTCCATCCACCTCATGCTGCTCCCCAATCTCCTCCATCACTTTAGTGTTGTACAAACCTCATTTATCTAGTTCCTTCCTCTGACTAGGCTATTCTTCGACTACCTCTCTGACTGCATCATGAATTATAAGAAAATTCAATGTGATATGTCTATACCCATCAAAATCGTATTAAATTCCTTAGAGGAATGGGATATCCTTGAGGTACCTAAGAATGACAGTGCCTCCTAATATAAGACTTGCATCACACACCTACTATGGGTGGGTGATAATAACCCTACATCCCAGAAGATCACTACCTTAAACGATTATGATATCAACTCAAACCATAGGCATAATCATCGCACACTAATATAGCTATTTGAATCTTAGTATTACATGTTGAATTCCCCCAAACCACTAGAGGTTGGTCTATGAATCGATCAAAATAAATTAATGGATTTAATAAAAATAGATGAAATACAATCCAACCAAGTGAAATCCATTTACAATATTCTGAGAATAAATTCATCCCCCATCACATAATAGGGTTCTCCATAATGTAGTTGTACTTAACCAAAATCACATGTCCTGACACACCAAGGGTAGTTCTTTACTAGAGTAGTCTCCATTCAAAATAACAATATTGATAACTATAATAGGTACCATGGAAGAATCACTATCTACCCAATGAAGTGCAGGGTGTCTCCCCATTTTCAAGAGAAAAACTTCTAGACTAGAACCTAAGAACAACTGGTCATAGAGGCTCACTAAGTTGACACCACCCTTAAATCATCCTTGACATAAAATAAATATGTGTGGAGTTTTACATTGATCAAAGTCAAGAAACATTCCAAAATCCTAAAAAGAATTAACCACCCAAGTACAACTGCTCACATGTTCATACGACTATCTAAACCCAAAGTAGATGCTTAAATTCCAGAAAAAAACTACATAAAAATGTGCAATATTATCACCTTTTCAACTACCAAGATATAAAAACTTATACAAAACCATTTATTATAATTGATAAGTGATTTAAATAATTATAAATATGTTTTTTCACGATAAAACCAAGTGTAGTCAAACATAGCCTTATATACAATAAATTGTGATCAATTGTGAGCACTTTTCAATAAGTGATGTCAAACATAAACTATGTAACCTATAAACACTTATACAAAATCATTTTTCATAAATGGTGTCACACAATTGTTTTGTAACTGTAAAACAAAACCTACATAAATGATAGAAAACTAAGAACAGATAGTAAGTATATGGAAAAAGCTAGATAGCTACACCCTAGGAGGAAGAAAACTGAAGAAAACACTATGGGAGAGACCCCACCCAAACCGAAGCCAAGTCCAAGTCTCACAGCCGATTCCTAATCAATTTTCTGTACCTCTCCATCATTCTTTCCTCCCTATATAACAACCCCCGTGAGGCCCATCCCAAAGTAGAACCTTCCCCATAAACACAATCATAAATAGAACCTTCCCCATAAACACAATCACCATCACATCATGACACCCACAAAGAATAACCAATTAATAATGAGGCAGGTACTATCAAAACCCTTCTTTTTCATGAAGAGGTTTACAAAAAGACCACTTTCCCTAGTATAGATACACCCACCAGAAGGACGGGAAAAAAACTCAACATTAATAGAATATTCATGTATAACAAGCTCTAGCTTGAGGTTGCACGAGAATATCAAACCCTTATACATATGACACTTGGTGAAAAATAAATTCTAGGTCCAACCATCATAAGGACCCATGAAGAATCATAAAAAATCATACATTAGTTCAAATCATCTACTAACCAAGTTTAAGAATCCACTACGTGTGTGATTTCGTGACATAGATTGTTAGAACTCGATGTTAGTTAGCATCTAATCCAAGGGTGGTGATCATGGGGTAGAATCCAAACATCACCATAATGAAAATACTCTCACAAAACGTATCAACCAAAAATAAACCTAAAAGGAGAAGTGGGAGACTTACCTAGAGTAGATCTCACCCGCAATGGAGGGAGAGAAGATGTGTCGAGCAGTGAGGGAGCCTTTTGTGATACGTCGGGAGGGGAAGGCATGACCGTGAGGGGGAGGTGCACAGGAGGAGCCATCACCATTGAGAAATGGAGGTGTAGGGTTCACAGGTAGTCCAGGGGAGAGGAGGAAGTAGGGTTTGTAGGGAGGAGGATCCGCAGAAGGGGTTCGAGGTGGAGGAGAAGGAGTAGGGCTAGCGGTGGAACTCCAACAAAGAGAAGATCGCAGGGGGAGGGGAGTTGTCGCAAGGGTATAACACCACGAGGTATTGAGGGCGCGATAAAAAGAGGATACTGTGCACCCGGTTTTATAAAATATGGGACTATGGTTTTATCAGCGCTAAAAAATCACTGATAATGGAACCCTTTATCAGCGCTTTTTAGCGCTGATAAAGGCATTATTTATCATCGATTTTTTAGCGCTCATAAAGCGTACTCTTTATAAGAGCTAAGAAAAAAGTGCTGCTAAAGAATTTCTTTATCAATGCTAACATTTTAGTGCTAATAAAGGCTTACTTTATCAGCACTTGAATCTTAGCACTGATAAAAGGTGGCACTTACCTTTCCCATTTCTGTAGTAGTGCCTTGTGTCTTTTTTTATATAAAATGTCTGGTTGGCTTTTATGGGTTAAGTGCGATTTAAAAAATTCTCACTTTGGATCTTGAAATGAGTCAGTATCATTATAAATGATATATTAGGGTTACTTATATGGATTCTGAAATGGTTTGGGATTTATAAAGAAATTAGATTTTATTTTCAAGGTGTTTTGGTGTGTTTTCACCCCTTTATAAAAAGTGAATGTGTATATTAATAAATTTGGGTTTTTTGAATAGTGTTTTAAATGGTTTTAAATTTTAAAAAAAAGAGAAATTGTGTCTTTTTAAACTCGTTTGATGTGGAATGTTGAATTATGGCCCAATTGGAATTTCCATGTAAATTAGTTTTGTTCTCAATGCGTGATGTAAATGTTTTGTAGAATGTTTATAAATGTTTTTGATTGTAAATGGTTTGATTTAAACCAATTTCGAAAAGTGTTTGAATTTTGATATAATAGTTTGTTGGTGAATTTTTAAGGGTTTATTTGACCATTTTGTGAAATTAGTGAAAAAGTGTTTATTATGAAAACCCTCATTTGGTGTTTCTCATGCCTCGATTGCCTGAAATGGGTGGGAGGTCCTAGAGGGTGGATTCTCTAGTTCCATTGTAAGGGTTCTTCAGTAGGAACCCTTTATAAATGATTCATTCTAAAGAATGAGAATGGTCATAGGGGAGACTCAGGGTGAGACCTATTGTGCATTATTATTGTTAAATATATGAGATTTGATGCTCAGTTGGCATCAATTGGATCACATATTTTTTATAACTGAGACATAATAACCATGAATATTGAGAGAATATTCTAAGAATGGTTACTACATTGGTATTCAACATGATGACCAGTGGCCCATAGTAGGTGGGCATATGTTTGGGTTTATTACTATGGTCTTTACCCTCGGTCTTTCCTGAGGTAGGGTGGCCGAGAATATTAAGAATTTTGATTTCATCGTGTGTCGCATTCTACCGGGGATGGAGTCTCATGTATTATTGTCTTCAAGATTATTCTAGATTTCTTTGGTTCACCAATGTCTATAGCTTCAATCATTTGTAATGATGTTGAGATACTAGTATGATTATTTCTATTACCCTGTAGTATGATTAATGTGGTGCTTTCTTGTGTAGTGTTTGTGTAAAAAAGTGTTGTGTTGATTTTAATAGGTTTTTTGAAGAATTGTCTTTTAAGAAAAGTGTTTTATTATCTTTTGTGCGGATTGAAATATAGACACCCTTCCCCCCTTGAAAATGCTAATATCTAACTAATGGTAGGACTTTGGTTTTGGAAATAAAAATGGGAAATGAGTTGTACTTTTCATTGAGTAAAATACAACGAAAAACATAATTTTATAAATTGCAGTTCACACTTGAAAATGGGGTTTCTAAAATTTTAAAGGTATTTTCATTCGGAAATAGAATATCGGGCTAGCCTAATAAGTTTTAATAATCACCCCTATTGTCATTTTTTATTTATTGTCCTTGTTTAGGTTTAATCTTGGGTGAATTCATCTTGGGCGATGTTTGATTGTTGAGTATGAAAGTGACCCATGGGGTCACATGGAGATGGTGGTTGTCCATTTCGGTTAGTCTAGTTATTTATTTCAGATCTATTTTCAGTTTCCTATTCAAATGACATTCTGTTATGTTTTATTTATATTTTTGAGATGCATGTGGTTCTTGATACTATTTAGTTATGTTTTGTTTATTGGGTGAAATCATTCCCTTATCTACATTGTGATGCCCTTGGTTCATGTTGCCAGCCTTGGAGGATCATGAATTTCTCTCAGACCTTACTGCGAATCAGCTCAGAGGATTGATTTATGGTCGACTTAAGTTGGTTCGTGACAAAAACCATGCTTAGAATGGTACCATTGGAAAAAATCCAATGAATCCCAATCCTCACCCAAACCATAGAGTACTAAAAATCATCAACATCAAAAGAATCCACATCACACCGGAGAAACACCAGAGCAGAACTAGATCATCGAAGTGGGAGGCCGAAAAAGAATCCCCTCCAATAGAAAATAAACTAGCACAGATTATTTCTAAACTAAATCTCAATGAGACCCCCAGTGGGTCTCCCCACCATTGAGAACCTACAAGCTTAAACTGACGACATAGTCAAACATAAGAAATTTCCCACATAGGCCAACCAGTGACACCATAAGGGGAACTTCTGAAAGAAACTCAATATAAAGAGTACCGAAACCATGATAAGGAAAAGATACAACAATATAATTTAGACCACCCCTCCATAATACAGGATAAAAGAACTAAGAGAAGGTTCATCATGCCCCCAGTAGTTTCTGGACTACATGAAAAGATTCACTCTAAGGCCTATTGATGGATCCATGATGTTTGAAGCATATACTATTACATAGTTAGGAGATAATGATCCCTGATTGGAACACAATGCCTATAGAAGAACTAAAAGATCATAACACACCATGAACTTTCTTTTCCCAAAAAGGGAATAGCAGAACACACCATCACTTAAGACATAATAGTTAATAATTTCCACATAAAAATACACTTTTATTAAAATAGGATTTCCCATGAGATTCTACTACATCCCCATAAATTTAAAATAAAAGTGTACACTACAAGGAAAAATCTCAAAAAATAAATAAATAAATAATACAAATAATAGGTTACAAACATCAAATAGAGACTTTAATCTAAGCCCAAATAGAACACTACTCCTAAAAAAAGACATGTGTGTCTTTTAGAGTAGTGGATCTGTCCCCATGGCGATTCTAAAAAAACACCTTAATAGAACCACTACAAGTGCCCTATGTTTTTATGTGTAGAAGGTCTTTAGAAAATTTGGGTACAACAACTTATTTTGATCTGTCGTTCTACACTGATGGCACATCTTGATCCTATTCTTCAAATAAGAAAATGAAAGATCAAAATACCTTTTAATCCCATGAACAATAACAACTAATTCATTTCACTTCCCCACTTCCTTACTAGAATTACCATCACTACTTCTAGGAAATGATGGAGGGAATACTACCTCAAGCACTCCTACTAACCTAGATTCAACATGAGAAACTTTCCTAACTACATCGGTAAAAGAAGTTAGATTTAACTTCAGCACCATTGACTGGAGATTAGGATGATGTCCAAACTCAAAATGTTGAGCCTTCAAGGATTAATTTATGGCCCACTCTGGAATCTAAGAAACGAGATCTAGAAAATGATGGAAGTACTCTAACACTGATCTATTACCTTTCTGAACACAACACATCTCAATCTATTTTCTCAATTTCACTAGATTTGAGAAATACTGCTGAATAAAGGAATTCTTAGAGAACTCATAGGAAAGATCTTCCCCAAGATTGTTCCATGATACATACTTCCACCACTTCCAAGTTATTCCTTCAATCATAAATATAAAGAACATAAACTTAAATAAATCAGAAAATTCAAGGAATCTAATGTTCCTTTCTATTTTCCACATATACACTTCCGATTCGAGATGATCCGCTTGACCATATAAGAGAGGTGGACTAAACATTCAAAACTCAAGAAAAAATACTTAGGTTTATCAACTGGAAAGCTTACTAATATGGAATCACCCATAGTTTCACCTTGAATATCCATCTAATATATATTGGGGAAAACACCAGGCAATAAGAAATCTAAGAGCTAATTCAATTCCAACTCATTGAAAAGTGTTCTAAAATTCAAAACACTATAAAACAATACTTCAAAATCATAAAAAGAAGTACAAAACAACCACTGGTTTTCAAAAACTTCATAAATTTCCACCTAAAAAAATATTCGAAAAAAATTAAATATGGTGGGTTGCACACTCACCAATGATATTCCTTCGAGTCTCACTCACCTTCACATTCTTATTCCACCACAGACACACATCGTCTCAGGCCACACTAGTCACTCATCCACTCAGTCCAATTTGGCCACTCATCCACATTTCCACACATAACTATGCATGTGAGCACCCATGAGAATACCAAAGGCCATGAAAAAACATTCCCTTTCAATATCTATAAAACTATCTAAAATCCCACCATCCACCAAGTAAAAACCATTTTAAAATTCCACAATTCAATCCATTTCATCATGCTAAAAACTCTATCCCATGGGCTTCCATCTAAACATATAATTCGACTAATTTCATTCCAAACATTTTCAGCAACACAAAAAATTTCATTTTGAACAAATTTCCAAATTACACTATTTCAAAAAAAACCTGCTTTCCAAAAAACCAACTTTGGTAAACCTTCAATTTTCTAAGTCTTTCTTCAGAATGATACTAAAAAGTCATTTTCCATCTTACCCCAAATGACCATTTCCATTTTAAAAATAAAATTTTCACAGTCCAAAAGTAAGAGTTGTGAAAACAATTTCAAAATCACAAGGAACTCACACAAGTGGAAATTGAAGCATTTGGGATGGGTCATTTACGATGGGATCCCATTACAAAAGGTCATTTGTGATGGGTTGCGGTTCTAAATGACATGTTGTAGAAAATGATATAATAAATGGTTTTTTCTTGTGATTGACTCTCATAAAAAAAACTATTTATGAAGGTATGGGTTCCCGCCACAAATACTTTATCCAAGTTTTTAAGATAAAACCTTTTGAGATAGGATTAACTACCAATTGTAAAAAACATAAAAAATAATAAAAAAATATTAATTTTATTTAAACAAATAATAAAAAAATTATAAAATTATAAAAAAATAATAATAACTGAAAAAATGAATAAAATTAATAAAAATATAATTAAAACAATAAAAAATTATAAAATAAAAAAATTATTTAATAAAAAATAATAAAATTATTAAATAATGAAACACATAATATTATCAATAATATTAAGAAAAAAAATAATAAAAAATAAAAAATAAAACAATAAAAATAAAAAAGAGATAATAAAAATAATAAATAAATAATAAAATAATAAAATAATAATAAAATAATAAAATAATAAAATAATAAAATAATAAAATAATAAAATAATAAAAAACACAATATTTTCAATAATATTAAAATACACTATATAGAAATATAAATATATAGATTAATAAAAACATTACAACAATTTTTTACATTCAAAATATTTATAAAAAAAGTATATAAATCACTGAGGGGGATGGTCATCTAGAGGATCTGGAAGAGTTGGTGGAGGGAATATCATCCCCTAACCATGAGTTTGACATCACATATACTTTATCATCTGCTTCTGTTACTGCTTCTGCCATCGACACATCTCCTCTTATTATTGTTGTTGTCGACAAAGCTCTTCCTACTCACTATGCATGGTTTCTATAATATCACCCTGAGCTCGTAGCTACTCCTCATTCTGCGTAGAAAATGATGATGGATTGATCTCCCCTCGAGCTTTATGATAACATCAAAGTAGTACCACAACAAATCGTAGGTATCAATCGAATGTCGATACCAACAACTCATTCTTTCTTGAAGGAATATTGAGTCACCCACATCCATGCTACATAATCAATTCTTGTTGCACTGGAGGTCTGATCCTCGGTCTCAGCTTGACTCTCAACCTATTTCTGAGATTTCGTGACCTTATATGGATGTTTAAATTTTAATTTATAATTAAAATAGTGAAAATATTATTTGTAGTTAATTTTAAAACTAAAAAAGAAATTATATTGACCATAATAAGATTCTAGAGATCATCTCTAATCTCTCTAGTGATAGGATCACTGTACATCATCCTATAAATGTATAAAATAATAATATCAGATTTTTAGACTACATATATGATTATATAATAGACAATGTACATTTTAATTTATATAACTTATAAAAAATGTTCTTACCAAATGTTGTCAACGCATACTAAATATAAAACTATCATCTCGATGTGTCACCTACTATCTCCCCTGGTTCCATCGACCTAATGAATTTATCCTATGGAAATTATATCCAATATAATAAGAACATAGTCGAACCAAGATCCGAGATGGCATATAATTTTGCTGGTGGCCACAACAAGACTGATCAAAACCCATGACTTCTACTTTCCACATTTCCGTCCTCCTCAAATTGTACAAAAAGTTACAGTAATTATCAAACATACATCCCTTCTATGCCTCCTAGATAGAGACTCACATGATATCATCAATGAGATACCATAAATCCTATAACTAATTAATAATATCAAGTTATTAATTAAATTAATTTAAAAATAACCATTATTTATTTACGTAACATCCAATAATCGAACATGTGATGATGAACATCAAGGATAATCTAATACCTTGTAACCCGTGTTCCAGAAAAATAATTCCATAATACATCAATTCCTTTTCCAAATGAAATATGTGAAAATATAACAAAAAATGAACAAATAATAAAAAAAATTAGAAAATAAATAAATTAATGAAAATTAATTATAACTAATTATAATACACAATAGAGCATACCTCTGCATGCATGGATCGAACTAAAGATGTGGATACCGCTCGATGATATGGTTAGGAATCAATAATCTTGAAAGTCATTGAACCCTCCGAGTGGTCACTAAACTGCCAGTAGTATGAGAGTTATAGGATATACCATTAGGCTTATCATCACATAATACAACATCATATTACTCTCAGATTATATTAGAGAAACATTCATCGACCATATGAAACATGAAATGACTGTTATCAATATATAACTAAAAACAAGTATTATATTTGGATATATATTATTTTTGAATATAACTAGTGTTTAATTGTGTCAATATTCATCCTCATCTTCATATATTCTAGTGTTAGTATCTTCATATTCCACCTCATTATCTTTAATTTCCACAGGAGTTTTATCTTCATAGTCTCTTACTATTTCAAATCAACTTGTTACATAAACAACATCATCACCTCCATTAACCCATAACTATCGGGTGTCCTTATCAATATTGTTGTCTCTTTATGGAAAATATGGATTCGGTGTTGTATCTTTTAAACTTTCAATTCCTCACATTTCAACAGAACCACATCCACTTTGGATATATTGATTTCCAGGAGATTTCATTTTTATTATGCTATACCAATAACTCAACTCTCTCAAACCAGTATAATAATTTGTATAATAAATTTGATGTGTCTGATGATCCAATAAAAATGGATAATTTAGTATAAGAAGGATTTTATATTTAATATTAACAATTCCATGGAATGGATAAACATGGAATCCTCTATCAGTATCCAACCAATGACATTTAAACATCATTACATAATTCTATCCCATATAAATCAGTTCAATTATTTCAAAAAAATGTCATAAAATTCAACTTAACTTTCTCTATGATGATATCCTCTCAAGGAAACACCATTATTCATCATTTTTTATTTCCCACATGCACATGTATGAAATCAAAAACCATTCACCACATATTAATTATAAGATTTAATTATTTTGGATGGTGGGTTACCCAATACATACAATCGATTATTAATTTTATCAGCATATTGAGAAACCAATTTTTTTTTAAAAAAAACTATAAATATAACATGTAATAAATTTATTTTATATGTTAAACCATAAAAAAATTAATCTATCATTTTTTGAAACCAGAAGGAATAATTATCTTTTCGATGTTCTTCAAGAGTAACTACTATAATTTTTGGAAACAATTTCTTAATATGATTATCATATAATCTAAAAAAAGATATTAATTTACTTAAAAAATAATGAAAATAAATGATATGGTACCTCATAGTAAAAATGGGTTCATATCTTCAATGTTGATCAAAACATATGTATAATCCCTATGATGTTCATCATTTAAAAGACATCAATCATGAACTCCACCAAATCCAAGTTAGGGTTGATTAAAAACTAATAATTCATTTCTCATTTATTCATCAAAATATCCCTTTTTATGGCCCATGCAGTTATGTTTTGATGGATATTTAGATAGAAAATAATGAGAGAAAAAACAAATAAATTTCCTCCAATAAATAAGCTTCTTCAATTTATCCTTCCACTCATGCATTGTTGCGTTACTTTTTCTTCAATTGTGTTATGAAACTATCAAATAGGTACATCCATCGGAGCTGTACTTGACCTCTTTATTTTTCTTCATTCGAAAAATTTAATATAAAATGTTTAATTAAATCAAAGATATCTCGTAGGATTTTTTTTCCAATTTATATAAAATTAAAACAACATCTTCTTGAAGTCTACTTAGTGCATCATGGTCATTTATTACCACAAAAATGTCTCAAAAAATTGATATATCTATTAGCACATCCCAAATATTATATTTGAAAAAACCTCTAAATCTAATCAGTAGAAGCCTTTCCATTATAACACGACAATAAATACCTTTTAGTTCGGTAATATAACCATTTCTAAAAAATCTAGACAAACTAGAAACATAACCATCCAGAAGAATCAAATTTGTAATCCATTTACAAAACAATAAATGATTTTATTTGGAAAATGTATAAACCAATTTTGGCTTCATTAACTTCTACGATATGATATTTTCAAATAGTTCATGTTTCAGTCACCTATAAATTTGGGAAATATCAAATCATTCCATTACATGATCTTTGGTCTTACAAGGCGTGTCAAAAATTGTATAAAATATATTATCAAAATATATATTCTCAATATGTATGACATCCAACATACGACAGACCAACAAATCAAACCAATATGGAATATCCAAATAATGCCAATTTTTATCCAATTATGTTCTTCCCTAAAGACATCTATTTTATATTGTGTTATAGCTGGTCCAAATGTAATAAGATGTAATCGAGAGATAATAGATTTTATTTCAATACCTTAGATCATTGTTGGAGGTCCATCTCTTTCAATTATACATTTTCTGAAATTATTTCCATTCCTCTGAAAAGGATGACCGATTGGAAGAAATATACAATGACAGTTGAAAAAAAGTGATTTATTTCATTAAAGAGAATAATATCCTTAATTTATCTCATACAATACAAACATGATTTTGGACCATGTGTAATCCATCCAAATAACATGCCATATACTGGGAAGTCACTAATTGTCCACTTAAATGCAGCTTTCATTAAGAAATTTTATTTTTTCAACAACATCATATGTACTGACACCATTACTCCACAATAAATTTAACTCATCAATCAATGGATTCAAACAAACATTGATGTTCTTTTTAAGATGTCTTGGAATTAATAAGGTCAAAAAGATATAAGTCTCACTCATCAAAATACAAGGAGGTAAGTTGTATAGGGTCATAAATATGGTCCAATAATAATATTGACCACCATAAGAACAAAATGGACATAAAAAATTAATAGAAAGACCCAATCACATAGTTTGATCTTCTGAATCAAAATAATGATGAAGTTGATCAAAATGTTTCCATGAATAACAATCTGGAGGATGGTTTAAGATTTTGACTTTTGAAATATTGGTTTTGTTCTATGAAATCAATAATTTTGTGTTCTGAGACATAAATAAACACTCAAATCTAGGTGTTAGAAGAAAATACCACAAATATTTTGTAGGAATCAATCTAGACATCCCTAGTTGAGCTTTTTTGTACCTTCTTTATCCACATGTAAGACAACTAACTAATGATTCATTTTCACTATAATATAACATGAAATCATTTGAACATTCATGAATCTTCTGATAACCAATACCTAAATTACTAAACAACCCCTTGCACTCCTAGAAATTTATAGGCATCAAATTTACTATAGTAAACAGTGTTTTAACCAAAGAGAATATCCGAGAAAAGAAACTATCTGAAATTCCTTTATCTTATTTAATAGCTATAAATTTTTCAACCCCTTGAAATTTTCTTATCTTGCAACCAGGATATGAGGAATACTCCATATACATAAAAAACTCATAAAATTGGGATGGTTCCAACTTAGGAGTTAAATCAATGTCATCTTGAGTTTCAGTTTGTAAAAAAAGATGGACCAACCACATCGGGTACAAAATTTTGAAACTGTGATAGATTTAGAACCAAATTATTAGTATCTTCCCTGGAACTCTGTTCACCATGTTGATACCAAAAAACATAATTTTTTTAAAAACCAAAAAACAATAGATGACCCCAAATGTTGTCAAATGTGTCAAGCATCCTTAGATCACATTTATTTCATGAACACTTAATTTTTCTGAATGATTTTCTTTATTTTGATGATGAAAATGATAAAAAGGATTCAAAACCCTTAATATATACATGAATTATTCCAGAACTTCTTGGATTCGTTTGATGATTTATCCAATAATGATCACGTAATAAATACTATTGATGACTTCCGTATTCCATATTTCCCTAAAAAATATAAAATAACTAATTTTTTAAGGATTAATTTGATATAATAAAAACACGATCCCAAAAAGATAAGAAAATAAAAAAAATATAATTGACATAAAATAACCATAATTATTACTAATTATTACCAATTATTACTAATTGATTCTAATTAATGTTAACTAATTCTAATTACAACTAACTATATCTAATTATCACTAATTATCCCTAATTATAACTAATTATCATTAATTATCACTAATTATCAATAATTATCACTGATTATCCCTAATTATCACTAATCATCACTAATTATTACTAATTATAACTAATTATAACTAATTATTACTAATTATTACTAATTACCACTAATTATTACTAATTACCACTAATTATTACTAATTACCACTAATTACCCCAAATTATAATTAATTATGACTAATTATTACTAATTATCACTAATTACTACGAATCCATGCTAATAATTACTAATCATTAATAATTATTGTTAATTACCCTTAATTATTTTAAATTTTTACTAATTATCAATATTTTTTTTCTAATTATTACAAACTATCACAAATTATCACCAATATTGCTAATTGCTACCAGTTATTACTAATTACTATTAATTAATAATAATTTTTAATAATTATTATTAATCATTACTAATTATTACTAATTGTTACTAATTATGACTAATTATTAATAATTATTACTAATTACCACTAATTACTATTACTTATTACTAATTACCACTAATTACGACTAATTTTTAGTAATTTCTAAAAATTTTCACTAATTTTTAATCTTGATTGTAATTTTTACTAATTACCACTAATTACTACTAATTACAAATAATCACTACTAATTATTTTTAATCATCACTAATCATTATTAATCATTACTAATTATTACCAATTAGCATTAATTATTACATATTTTTACTAATTATCATTAAGTTTTACTAATTTTTACTAATTTTTACTTATTATCACTAATGATCCCTAATTGTTACTAATTATTACTAATTAACACTAATTAATTCTAATTACTACTAATTATTACTAATTATTACTAATTAGTACTAATTACCTCTAATATTTACTAATTATTATTAATTACAACAACGTATTGCTAATTACTACTAATTACCACAATATTTTATGAATTATTACTAACTATTACTAACTATTACTAATTATTATGAATTTTTAATCATTAATACTAATTATTACTAATTATTACTAATCATTACTAATTATTACAAATTACCACTAATTACCACTAATTATTACTAATTATGACTAATTGCCACTAATTACTACTAATTATTACTAATTTTCACTAACCATTGCTAATTATTACTAATTACCATTAATTATTACAAATAATTACTAATTATAACTAATTTTTACTAACAATTACTAATTATAACTAATTATAACTAATTATCACTAATTATCACTAATTATTACTAATTATTAATAATTATTAATAATTACCTCAAATTATTACCAACTGTTACTAATTATTACTAATTACCACTACTTATTACTAATCACTACTAAATCCCACTACTTTTTACAAATTTTTACTAATTTTTACTTATTGCCACTAATTACCACGAATTACTACTAATTATTACATTTTATTTCTAATCATTAATAATTATTACAAATTACAACTACTTATTTCAATTGTTTTTACAAATTTTCATTAATTTTTACTAATTTTTACTAATTATCACTAATTGTTACAAACTGTTACTAATTATTACTAATTACCACTAATTAATACTAATTATTACTAATAAATACTAATTAATACAAATTACTACTAACTGTTTCTAATTATTACTAATATTTCTAATTATTACTAATTATTACTAGTTATACTGAATCATTACTAATTAACACTAATTATTATTTATTATCATTAATATTTACAAATTACCATTAATTTTAAAAATTACTGCTAATTTTAACTAATTACCACTATTTTTAACCAATTACCTTTAATTTTAACTACTTTCTATATTATTTACTAATTTCTACCATTTTTTACTAATTGCTGCTAATTATTATTAATTACTACTTATTATTACTAATTACTGTTAATTGTTAGTAATTACTTCTTATTATCACTTATTATTACTAATTTTTATGCGTTAATAACAATTTCTTACTAATTACTACAAACTATTACTAATTATATTTAATTTTAACTAGTTTCCCTGATTTTTAATAATTATATCGATTTATTGCTATTTTTTACTAATTACCACTAATTAATACTATTTGCAGCTATTCTTTACTAATTACCCTTAATTATTAACAATTACCGCTGATTTTTACTAATTAGCACAAATTTTTATAAATTACCTCTTATTATTATTAATTTTAATTAATATATTACAATTTTTCCCAATTAACTTTGATTTTAAATATTTTTTTTAATTTATCACTATTTTTGTTCTAATTACAACTAATTAATACTAATTACTTCCTTTTTTACTCATTACTGTTAATTATTAATAATTACCGCTAATTATAGCTATTTTCTTCCAACTAAAACAAATTACTGCAAATAAAAAGTATTTACTTTTTAATTACAAACATTACCACTAATTAAAACTAAATATTAATAATTTAAAATAACTACTGCTAAACATAAATAATTTCTTCTAATTATAAATAATTACTTTTAAATATAAATAATTACTTCTAATTGAATATAATTACAACTAAATAATATTATTAAAATCTAATAAAAAATAAAATAAATAAAGTAAAATTTAAAACATAACATAAATACATAAAAAATAAAGCTTTTATGTGCTCCAGACCTCAAAATTTCCTTCCCCTTAAAAATCTATACTTCTACACGAAGGAGGGAAGAAGTGAAGAAAGGAGAGGTGAATTGGTAATTGGAGAGAAAAAATTTAAATCGGTATGTAAGTTAGATTAGTAGTGAGAAGACTATTTGTGATGGGAACCCCATCATAAATAGTTCATGCAATAAATACTTGAGGCAAAATTTAAAAAACTAATTGTGAAGGGTCCAATCACAAATACTCACCTATTGACAGAGTATTTGCGATAGGTAAATGATCCCATCGTAATTAGTATTTTTTTCAATGTTTCCCATCACAAATAGTTCCCATAATAAATGTTGCGGTTATAAACTAATTGAGATGTATTTTGTCACAAATACTCACTTACCGACATAGTATTAGCATTTGCGACGGGTCAATGATCCTGTCACAATTACCTTTACATGATCAAGGGTATTTGTGATAGGACTTAGTTCCCATCGCAAAAACCCATTTGTGTGTTTTGACGGGAAGGCACGCCCATATTATTTGGGATGGGCGCTGGGCCCATCGCAAATTACCCATCGCAAAAAGATCATTTTCCCGTAGTGTTAAAGCAATTCACACGGGGAAAACTAGTGTTGGTGGGTGACTTGGCCATATGGTTGGTGGCCACATGCCAATCACACCAACAACATACAAAGTATTCTAATACCATGTTCTCGACTCTATATGACTTTCCAGTCCCTGCGATCTCATAGAGACCACTAGCCCAACTCCCACATCATTTCCCAAACACAAAACATTCCATAAGATGAAAAGAAACCAAATAAAACTGGACTTCCCATGGAAACTCAAGGTTTCGGTCTTGAAAGTGTCGGCCAGACACTCCCCCTAGCTACATTCCATGTTCCGACAATCCTACCACATCTAACTTGACATCTCCAAAAAAAAGGGCACTCTAAAAGTAATGTCCTCTAAAGGGTGAATTATATTGATACCATTTTATCACAAACCAACCTAGGTTAACCTCAAATTGGCCACCCGAGCTGATTTATTTCAAGTCCTGAAGGGCGTTCCCATTCTCCATGGGTAGGCTACTAGTGTCGATCATCAAGAAAGTAATAAAGGGAATGCTTTCTCCCAATATAAATAAATAAATAAAATAGTAGAAAGCAGCATAGCCACCTAATATTAAATATATTTCCAATTAAACATATTTTATACATGAACTTAAAATACAATAAAACTATAAAATAATATCCAAACTGAACTAGACAACCACAACGTCTCCATGTGACCCCGAGTGTCACTCATCTATACTAGACCAACTATCATGCATGTTGATAAAAACCAAGATGAAACTTGCACCACAATCTAAAAATAATAAGAAACCACATGCATGAGTATTAAAACATGGTAGGTGTACCCAATTAAAAGTATTCCCAATGAAAATGTTTTCAAATAAAAAAACTTCAACTTCATGTTTGAAATACAATATATATAAAAGCCAGATTTTCCTTTCAATTTTTCTCTTTTAAAAACAAACACAGTCTGTTTCCCTTTTTATGATTTGAAACCACAATCTTTTCTAAAAAGGTTCCATATTCATTTTGAATATAAAGACAACATTTTATTTATAATGGAGAAAAAGAGTGTAAAATGATTCCAAAACCTTTTTCTGTGAACACATGAAAACATTTTATCATTTGGCACAAATCCAGACTACTCAAGAAGTAAGAACAATAATCATATAACAAGGGAAATGGGAAAATATCACACAACAGTATCTAACCAAAAATGCATCACAATCATTCCCCACTGACAACTAAGTGCTGATAGACATGGGTGAAACCTAGGATCTCAAGAATAATACATAACATACTAACACATGTTGACTCATCCCATAAAGCATGCCTCACTCGATGACATCAATAATTCCCTCACACACCTAGCCACACCCTACCTAGTACATAATTGTTAGGAAAAAATCCCTCAAGGTATCATTGAAGCATTTTTTAGGTGATTGTGTTTTTTGACAAAGTGGACATTTGTGTGGTGATTGTTGACAAAGAAAAACAATGACATACAAATTTTTTGACAAAGGATATTTCATGGTGGAATGAGGAGTTCAAGATCTATGGTCAACGATCCATTTTTTATTCAAGAACATTGACAAAGGAATGGATAATCTAGAGGCGGTACGAAAAGAGCAGATATAAGGTGGCGCCGTTTTCCAGTGTTTGCCAACTTTTTGGGCCTGAAAATCGACAAATGAAGAAAAGTGGTTTTTGGCAAAGGTACTTGCACGCCATGTACTTGAAGGAGAGGAAAATTGCGCACCTAATGTTTTTCAAGATCAGAAGGTAAAATTATGGAAAAGGAAAGAGGGTCGCGCATGTATTTGTGTGGTCGCGCAGGTGACTTGCACGCAGTGAAAGGAACTGCGTGCCGGTGCCTAGGAGGGTCACAAAGTTGCGCGCCATATGTTTTTCAAGATTAGATCATCGATATATGGAAAATCAAAGAGGGTCGTGAAAGTGACTTGCAGAGGTAGAGACCTGCGCGACGAGACTTGCGCGCCGAGGGGAGACTTTATCTCCACCGCGTAGGTTGAGAAAATGCCTATAAATAAAGGACCAACCATCCTCATTTTCAACGGAGTTCAACACTTTGAAAAATCAGAGCTCCCGTCGTGCTGGTGTGGTGGTCGCGCAAGTGGTGTGTGGTCACGTAGGTGGACTAACGTGCCAGTGTTTGATGTTGTACGTCAGTTGGTTTTTGTGCGCCAATATTTGTTTGGGTGTAAAAGGGGTTGAGTCGTGCAGGTTTGGAGTTATAGAAGATTGTTCTGCGCAATTGTTTGAAGTGACTTGTGCGCCCGTTGTGACCTACGCGCCGATACTTGCGCACCGGGTTAGACCTGTGTGCCAAGTAAGGTTGATTCATGTCAGTTATTCAGGGTTGTGTGAAAGCTGGAAGATTTCCCAATACCTTCGATGCAGATAGAAATTCATCTACGGGTGAAAGTTGGACTTCAACAGAGCATCTACATACAACAGAGGATGCATTAATTAGAGATAATGAAGAGACCTACATGTCTATAAACTGTGTGTAGATCCTTTCCAGAGTAGTGAGAAAAGGAATAGGAAGAATGTGATCCTCTCCACCAGTAGTGAGCCAGAGAGAAGAAATATGGAGTGACCCTTGGGAAAGTAGTGAGCTGACCCTAAACCTTGTAAAGGTAGTGAGACTGGGACAGAGTGGCTATGCCCGAACCTTGTAATCCACAGCAAGTGAAGTTTAGTGGAATTTGGTACAACCAACAACGTGTCGGTGTATGCTCCTTGGACGTAGCCCTTAGCGGCGAACCAAGTAAAAAGTTCTGGGTCATATTCTTGCTTTACTTTCTGTATATATTGTGCAATGGGAGAGAGAGAAGAGTGTTTTTCTAAATAACAAAACAAGATCAGAATGGGCTTTAATTTTAAATTAGTCATACTCTGATTCACCCCCCTCCCTCAGGGTATTCATCCTTATGGACCTAACAATTAGTATTAGAGGGAAAGGTTGATATTTATTATACTCTCAATGGAGGTCACTAATGATAAATGGATTTCGATCTTCGATGGATGTAATTTTCAGATATGGAAGAATTGATTGCAACACTATTTCCGATCTTTGGGAATGGTTGTGTTTTCAGCTGCTATGCATAGTATCACAACTGATATTACTAGTGGTGCATTATCAGAAGCTGAGAATAGAGAGTTGGATGCTGATGAAAAATCAATCAATACTTTAGGGGGAGACCTTTCCAATCCCATATATAAAAAGGTGATGTCATGAAAAACATCACATGCCATGTGGGAAAAGCTTTTGAATATATATGAAGGGGATACAAAGGTCAGAGAGGAAAAGCTGCAAGTGTTGTGGAACAAGTATGAAGATCTGAGAATGAACCCGAGTGAGTCTGTTGATGCATTCTTTGACAGGGTAAATGTTATGGTAGAAGACATGCGAGGTCTTGGTGAAATTATCGAAGACATAAAAATTATGAAGCGCATATTGAGAAAACTTCAACCTCAGTTCAATCCGAAAGTTCCTATTTTGGAAGAGAAAGACCTGAAAGAACTGAAATTCGACAACCTACATAGCACCCTTATTGCATATGAAATGAGAAATGATGATTACGACGTTGGGGAAAGGGGAAATCCAAGGAGGTGGAATTTAAGGGTATGAAGAAGCTCACCATTGAAGATTCTTAAGAGGAAGAAGAGACAGATGAGGTAATGTCATTCCTCTCCTCAAATCTTCAAAGAGGAAAAGGAAAGTTCAAAGGGAAAATTCCTCTTGCATGCTTTTGATGTGGAAAGGTTGGACATCTCGCAAAAAGATGCCCCAAAAATTTTAAAGATGAAAATGATGAAGATGATGTTGAAATTCCTAAGAAAAAATATTCAACCTATGTGAAAGGGAAGAAGCAGTTCAAGGGAAATTTCTTCAAGAAGAAGAATCTTCTTTCACAAGAAATAGACAGTCTAGATGAGTCTCAGGTTGAAGAGGTTGGGGAAAAAGAGAACTGAAAAGATTGAGGAGAAAATGCTATGGTGGCAGTCATCGGTAGTGCTCAGGAAAAGGAAGAAACTGACACTGGAGAAGAAGAAGAATAAGTCGAAGGAAGATTTGATATGCAAGCTGAATTGGAAGTAGCACTTGAGGTGATAGATGTTTGGAGAGCCAAAACAATAAAATCCAAAAAAGTTGTTTGTGATGACAAACTCTACATATAGCAGCAGGAAGAAGAGATGTCTGATTTGATGGAAGAAATTGAAAAACTCAAGTTATCAACACCAAAGAACTCATAATTAGTTAGTGAGTATAAGATGAAGATTGACGAACAGAAAAGGGAGATCAATGGCTTGAACAGAAAAGTGAAAGATCATGTCAAGAATATTGAAGATCATGAAGAAGAAGTTTTTGGTCTGCGAAGAAAAGTTAAAGACCAGGAAAAACCTTTGATTCCAAATACATTCTTGGGAAAACAGGTCATTCCGAAGACTGAAAAGAAGAAAGAGGAGCCCAGTAGTTCAATAGGAAAGAAACAGCAATTGAGCTCAAATGTTAAGGCTGATTAAAGGCTTGATCAGAAGAAAAAATCTGTGGCAATTGAAGTCAGACCGCAAGCACCCGTCCCGAGATTGAAGGTTGATTTGGGCACAAAGCAGAATCATAATATTCAGAGATCCCAAGGGGATAATCATTGTGTTGAATTAACACGAAGGAATTCACCTTTTATCATGTGTTATTGTTGTGGAAAGATGAGACATTCACAGTATGTGTGTTCCATATCCAAGAGATATCGAAGGGAATGAGAACAGAGGTGGAAGCCAAATAGAGAATGGTTTTCCAGAATATATTTCGAAGGACACTGTTTTTGGTGCAGAGGATTTGGGCACATGGCAAGGTATTGTACTTCGAACATATAGAGAAATGTTCCAAAGCAGAATCAAAATGTTTTCAAGTAGCAGATCAATAAACCAATAGGTGAGTAAAAAAATGAAGAATAGATTTGCGGCATTGTAAGATGAAGCTGGTCCATCACACTCTGAGAAAAAATAGAAGTCTCAGTCAATGATGAGTGTGAAGGAAAAAGTATGGACCAAGAAGAAGAAAATTTAGAAGGATGTGGTGGAAGAAATTGCCCTTAAGGCATCAGATCGCTATGTTGTATGGATCCTTGATAGTGGTTGCACATATCACATGACAGGCAATAAGGATCTTGTTACAGGCATAGAATATGACAAAGAAGGAGTTGTCAAATTTGAAAATGATGAAGGCCTGAATATTGTTGGCTTAGGAAAATCCAAGTTTGGGGGCAAAGAAATGAGACGTGCTGATGTCTTGGTAGTAGAAGGTCTTAGTCATAACTTGCTCAGTGTCAGTCAACTATGTGACTCTAAAAATTCTATCCGATTTACCATGAAGATGTGTGTTGTGAAAGGAAAATATGGAGCAGTTGTTCTACAAGGAAAAAGGACAAAGGGAAATATTTATCTTGTAGGTGGGGATGCAGATATGTGCCTTTTATCCAGAGATGAAGAAAACCATCTATTGCATAAGCGACTTGGTCATCTATGCCAACCATCAATGGAAGATCTGGTAAAGTGTGATGCTTCTAGAGACCATCCCAAACTATCACGTGATCGCACTCATACGTGTGATGCATGCCAACAATGTAAGATCATCAGAAATACATACATGCCAAAGGAATAGAAATCAACTAGAGTGCTCGAATTGGTGCATGCTGATGTATGTGGACCTATCTCACCATGAGCTATAAATGGGAAAAGGTACTATGTTATTTTCATTGATGATTATAGCAGAATGGCCTGGGTATTTGTCATTACCCATAAGACAGAGGTGTTTTGTTGCATAAAGCAGTATAAGAGGGAATCAGAAAGGATGCTTGGGAAGAAAATTCTGAAGTTTCATACTGATAACAGTATAGAATTCACAAACATTCCAGTCAAAGACTATCTCGAGAAACACGGGATAAGGTATCAAGTTTTATCAGTGAGAAATCTCCAACAAAATGGAGTGGTTGAGAGGAGAAACCGGATCATCAAAAACATGGACAAAATGATTCTTATTGAAAAGGACCTACCAGAGAAATTTTAGAAGGAAGTTGTTTTCACATTAGTATATATCTCGAACAGGTCTCTGTTGTGTCTAAAGGAAGGGAAGACTCCCTATGAAATGTTGTACAGAAAAAATCCAACATTAAAATACTTTCAAATCTTTGGAAGTAAGTGTTTCATTATTAACAAAAAAAATCACAGGAAGTTTGAGTCAAGAGAAGATGAGGGGATATTCGTTGGCTACTTAGGGAAAAAATCATATAAATGATTCAACAAAAGGTTGGGAGAAATTTTTGAGAGAAATGATGTCACTATAGTTGAAAATGAACAGAATACTCAATGAACTAGTGAACAATTTCTAGATAAAAGTGCTGATGTGGTAAGCAACAAAGGGGGAGAAAAAGTGGCAGAGGATGAATCAGAAGAAGATACTGATGATGAACAAGAAAGTGTCAAGTATGTGTCTGCAAGGAAGCCAAATAGTCAAGATGAAATTGATAGGAAGAATATCATTTGTGATCAGACAGTTCCAGTTCAGACTCGAAGAATGAAATCATTATAGAAAACATCATTTTTATCTCAGGTGGAGCCAAAATGTTTTTCCGATGTAGATGAAGATGAAAACTGGGTTCAGGCTATGAATGAAGAGCTTGATCAGATTGAGAATAACTAGACATGGGAGATTGTTTTGAGGCTAGCAGATAAGAATTTCATTAGGACTAAATGGGTCTATCACAACAAGATGGATGAAGATGACATAGTGATTCAGAACCAAGAACGACTAGTGTGCAAGGGATACTCCCAGATAGAGGTAATAGATGTTGATGAGACATTTGCACCAGTTGCAAGGCTGGAAACAATTATATTATATTTGGCCATAGTAGTGCAAAGAAAGTTCAAAGTGTTCCAGATGGATGTCAAATATGCATTCTTGAATGGAGTTCTGGAAGAGGAGGTTTATATTGAGCAGCCAAATGGTTTCTCATTCATGAGGATGAGAACAAAGTTTATAGGCTGAAGAAGTCATTGTATGGGCTGAAACAAGCACCAATATCATAGAACTCAAGGCTTGATCAGTACTTAAAGTAGCTTGGTTTCTAGCATGTGGGAGTTGATTACAATCTTTATTTCAGCAATGATAGTAATCAAAGAATGATGGTGTTGGTTTATGTCAATGACATAATATTTGGTGGATCAGATGAAGCTCAGTGCAGATAGTTTTCTGAATTCATGAAAAATAAGTTTGAAATGTCAATGATTGGAGAGCTAACGTTTTTCCATGGTCTATAGGTGACACAAGTAAGGAATGGAATATTCATTTCTCAATATAAATATGCCAAGGAGGTTTTAAGAAGGTTTGGAATGGAGAGTTCCACGGAGATGACGACTCCGGTTGCTACCCAGATGAAATTATTAAAAGATGAGGATGGCAAGGAAGTTAATATCACAGAATATAGGTAAATTATTGGAAGTCTATTGTACTTGACCGCAACAAGGCCTGATATTTTTTTCATCACATGCCAAGCATTGAGATATCATATTAATCCCAAGGAAAGCCACATTCTTGCAGTGAAAAGAATACTTTGGTATATCAAAGGCACCATGGATTTTGGTCTGATGTATAATGAAAAAACTCAATCATTGTTATTGGGTTACACATATGTAGATTGGGCCGGATCTGCAGATGATAGAAAATGAACGTCAGGAGGTGCATGCTATCTTGGTGGATTGTGTATTTCTTGGCTAAGCAAGAAGCAAGATTGCATTTCATTGAGCACCAGAGAGGCTGAGTATATTTCGGCCACTCAAGCATGCACACATTTATTGTGGATGAAGCAGAAGCTTGAAGACATGGGAGTTGAAGTGATGTCTCCGATCGGAATCCAGTGTGATAACTCACGTGATATCAATCTAAGAAAAAATCTCTTCCATCATTCAAGGAAAAAGCACATTGAGATAAAGTATCATTTTATCAAGGAGAAAGTTGAGTAGGGAATCGTGAAGTTGGATTATGTGCTTACAGAGCTACAGGTTGTAGAGATTTTGACAAATGCCTTACCCAAGGAAGATTTTGAGAGGCATCGAATGGCTCTGAGAGTTTAGTCAGATCCCCACACTTAAAAGAGTGTGGATGTGGAACCACCCCCTCTCCCAGAGTAATGATGTGTTTTTCCCTAATGTGATGATATGTGTTTTCTACTCTGTTACAGACTGAAAAGGAGTGACCTTTGGGTTTGTTGATAAAGGGGGAGAAAATAGTGATTGTTCAATGGGGAGATATTGTGGCTATTTTAGAAATCATGGCAGATACGGGGAGAAGCTGACAAGTGCAGAAGTGAGAGAGGGGGAGCAATGAAAAAGGGGTAGAGTATTAAATATGACAATTCTAGAAGTGATTGATCAAAGAACAGATATCACGATAGCTGAGGATCATGATACAAGCAGAAGAGTGGTGTTGGAATGTGGTAAGAATATTTCCAAAAAATTAGTATCAGTTCGGTTTCAACAGTGGGTGTCAGAGTTGAAGTGATCCATTGATGAAATTTTCATTTACTCTTGTTTATCACGCCGAGCATTTCTCATGTGGGATTAGGGGTGTCAGAGTTGAAGTGATCCATTGATGAACTTTTCATTTACTCTGGTTTCTCACACCGAGCATTGCTCATGTGGGCTTAGAGTATGTGTTGAGTAAATCCTTGATCGCTATCAGAATCGAAAAAGGTGAATCATGTATGAATAATTAAATATGTATCTTTTTATGGAAGAGTTTTCAACAAACCCAAAGGGGGATATTGATAGAAAAAATCTCTCAAGGTATCATTGAAGAATTTTTGAGGTGATTGTGATTGTTGACAAAGTGGACATCTATGTGGTGATTGTTGAAAAAGAAAATCAATGACATAAAATTTGTTGAAAAAGGGGATTTCATGGTGGAATGTAGAGTTCAAGAGATCTGGTCAATGATCCATGTTTGATTCAAGGATGTCGATACAAGGTGGCGCCGTTTTCCAGTGTTCGCCAAATTTTTGGGCCTGAAAATCGACAAATGAAGAAAAGTGGTTTTTGGCAAAGGGACTTGTGCGCCATGTACTTGAATGAGAGGAAACTTGGCGCCTAATGTTTTTCAAGATCAGAAGGTCAAATTATGGAAAAGGAAAGAGGGTTGCGCAGGTATTGGTGTGGTCGCGTAGGTGACTTGCGTGCCATGAAAGGACCTGTGCGCCGGTGCCTAGGAGGGTTGCAAATTTGCACACCATATGTTTTTCAAGATCAGATCATCGAAATATGGAAAAGGAAAGAGGGTCACACAAGTGACTTGAAGGGGTAGAGACCTGCACGCCAAGACATGCGTGCCGAGGGGATACTTGCCCGCCACTGCGTAGGTTGACCAAATGCCTATAAATAGAGGACCACCCCTCCTCATTTTCAATGGAGTTCAACACGTTAAAAAATCAGAGCTCCCGTCGCGCTGGTGTGGTGGTCGCGCAAGTGGTGTGTGGTCACACATGTGGACTTGCGCGCCATTGTTTTATGTTGTGCGCCGGTTGGTTGTTGCACGCCAATATTGGTTTGGGCATAAAAGGGGTTGAGTCGCGCAGGTTTGGAGTTGCAGAAAACTGTTCTGCACAACTGTTTGAAGTGACTTGCACGCCAGTTGTGACCTGCGCGCTGATACTTGCATGCCAGGTTAGACCTGTGTTCCAATTAAGGTTGATTCATGGTAGTTATTCAGGGCTGAGTGAAAGCTGAAAGATTTTCCAATACCTTTGGTGCAGAGAGAAATTCATCTATGGGTGAAAGTTGGAATTCAACAGAGCATCTACATACAACAGAGGATGCATTCATTAGAGATAATGAAAATAACTACAAGTCTATAAACTGTGATTAGATCCTTTCCAGAGTAGTGAGAAAAGGAAGAGGAAGAAGGTGATCCTCTCCACCAAAAGTGAGCCAGAGAGAGAGATATAGGGAGTGACCCTTGGGAAAGTAGTGAGCTGACCCTAAACCTTGTAAAGGCAGTAAGCTTGGGACAGAGTGGCTATGCCCGAACCTTGTAATCCACAGCATGTGAAGTTTAGTGGAATTTGGTATGACCGATAAACTGTCAGTGTATACTCCTTGGACGTAGCCCTTAGCGGTAAACCAAGTTAAAATTTTTGTGTCCTGTGCTTGCTTTTCTTTTTGTATATATTGTGCAACAGGAGAGAGAGAGAAGAGTGTTTTGATTAACAGCGAAACAAGATCAGAACATGCTTTAATTTTAAATTAGTCATACCCTGATTCAACCCCCTCTCAGGGTATTCAGCCTTGTGGACCTAACAATAATGAAGGTCACTATCCCATATCAATAATAATAAAATATATCCCCCTACTATGGTCCACTATCCAGTTCCTAACCCAATCTAGTGCAATAATCATTCTTAGAAAATTCGTTCACTATGCCAGTTTCCCATGTAAAGATGTATGAAGTGGGTGAGTCAACTAATCCCAATTTGCAATCCAATTAAATGGACATATAAAATGATAATTTAAACACAAGCATCACCCAAACCACTCTAATGATAAACCCACTTCCATTCAACTCATAGATCACAAAGGAGTCAACATTGAGGATCTCCCATTTCCGCAATAAGTAAATTGGTCACGAGGATTCCACAACGAGGAAATACTACCCATTCATATAAATGGATCACAAGGATTTGATTGTGAAGAAATCCCTTCCATTTAATATAAATAAGGAAATATAATTTTCAAAGGAGAGTTTTCATAATAATCACTTACTCAAATTTTAAAAATTGATAAATGAGCCTCAAACACCTTCACAAAAACCATCATTTCTCAAATAAACAAATCCATATTTAAAAAGGGTGTAAACATACCATTTTCTATTTCAAAATAATTTTACAAATATCTTTTTAACATTCAAATCACACACTAAATACAAATCTATTTTTAAATCCATTTGAGTAACCCAAAACCACTATCAAGATGTCATAAAAAAATTTCCAAAGCTAAACTAGGCTTTACAATCCACAAATCACATGAAAAAGTCAACTAGGCATTTTATCAAACAGTTGGTGCTAAAAGTTAATAAAATAGTACCATTTATCACATAATAAAGAATAAATCCATACTTTTCACACCAAACAATCATTTCAATGAACAAACATAACTGTTTAATATTCAAGGAAGGTGTTAAAAGAAATGAACAAAGGAAATTTAAATTATAAAAGATATTACCAAAGGGAAACATACCTCAATCTCAAGGTGCTTCAATAAATAATTCCAAAAAATCACAACAAGAAGGTTTTAACATCCAGGATCTAATAATAAAAACCCTAACTCCACAAAAACTCGAATATTAATCAAGGGAAACACAACCCTAAATCCACATGACCATAAGAGAAAGTGATCACAAGTGAATATGAATAAAGAGAAAGTGGGAGGAGAGGAGAAAATGTTACCTTGATAAATCAACCTTGAATCTGGAAGAAATACATAGATATACTTCAATGTAGGAAGGAGGAGGCTTAAATAACTAAAGAGGAGCCTCCAGAGAGCTATACGGACCTGGTGGGGGAATATTGGTAGATTTGGGGTTAAAATTCCTTAATGGTAGCTAAGAAATTTATTTTTTTAAGATCTAAGAAGATCTCTTGGTTTGGATACATGTCCTACCAAATCATATTCCAATAATAATCCATTTACTATAAACATCTAGGAACCCCCATGGTTTAGATACATAGTTTAGTAAATAGTTCTCCAACCATACAAAATGGTTCTTCCATGGGACATTGCCATCCCACATGATTTTAGAGTGGTTTGACTAATCATCCTTGGGATTTTCTCCCCCAACCAGAAGCACACATAAGCTCGCATAGTTTCCGGGGATAGGACACATAGTTTTATCTAAATATGTACCTAGAGAAAAATACCCTAAAACTCAATATTCAAACCCATCACACCCAAAACTTGACAGAAAATACCAGGGATGAAAGATAAACCAAAACTAAGGTCCAAAATAAAAACATGGGTGTGATATTAAACATCATGATTACCTCTATGATTAAGAATATACAACGCCATAAATCTTCCTTCAATGGCATGAAATATAGACAAACGTATTCTTAAATAAACAAACCCTATAAAAAATGTTGAAAATTAAATCAACATTACATTATAATTTTTTTTGTAAAACTGAGAAAGTATATCATAACATTATCTTTACATCTTCCCAAAGGGTTTCCTTAGTTATAGTTTGTTCTTCCAAGGGATTTTTAACATAATAATGTGAAAAAGATATTGTCTCATTGAGAAGTCAAACACTTAATTTATATTTTGTTAATGCATTAGAAAACATATAATATTATTAGAAAAACATAGTATTTTAAAAAACACTTTTACCTTCTCACGGAACTATTTTTTTAAAGGTTTTAGGGATCTAGTTCCCATATCGAGAGTCCAAAACCCCTCATTATGCTCCCCTCTAATGTAAAAGATATTTTATATGTTGGTTGAAACATGAAATGATTGTGATCTCCCAATGAAAGGGTGATCCTCAATTAGATTTTCATCTGACCCAACAATTTTTTAGTCACCAAAAGGATAATCAACAAATTATTTTTTGTTGGGTCTGAGACATAAAATACTTGCATTTATTAGGATTCAATTATGAATGAATCATCATTTTCCCCTTACACACTAAAATTCAATTTCACGAATCCCATTTCATCAACTTTGAATATAATCATATTGTCAACCAATTTGAATCAGAAAATCATTACTTGAAAAATTATATAATCCAACTCATATATCTGTTAGATAAGGCCAAAATATAACATATTTTCTTTAATTGGATTTCTATCATTAGAACCAGATATGAAAATTTCTTCTTCCTCAAACTCAACACCAATGTTTTTAACTATACTACAATCATCATGTTCTTTTGTATATAACTTATAATAATTGATTAAAAAACTAGTATAAGATATAACATTTTCATTTGGTCATCTGGATAGACATTGAATTAATTCAATTAAAATTTTTAGATAAATC
The DNA here is from genome assembly GCA_963277665.1 of Viscum album. Lineage (NCBI taxonomy): Eukaryota > Viridiplantae > Streptophyta > Magnoliopsida > Santalales > Viscaceae > Viscum > Viscum album. Next base: position 133,604,410 of record OY728163.1, read on the forward strand.
ATTATAGAGTTTATATTGTAACCGTCCAATAAACTTTTGATTATATGTATTTGATATCCATCCTTTATCCCATAATGGATTCAAATCTCTAATAATTTATTTGTGGGATTTAATGTATAGATCAACACCTTTACTATTATGAAAAATTTAAAAGTATTCTTTCTCCTTCTCTGTCAATGTAATTGTAACAACATTACATCTTGAAATACCTTCACCCTTATGGTGTATGTTATGATGAGACTTTGGGTGACCAATGCTTTAAAAAAATGATAGGAAATAAATACAAAATTTAATAGATTCTTTAAAAATATATCATTCTACAATAAAAACTTCTTACTGACTTCAATTCTTGACATACCCATTGAAAATATTCATATAATATTCAATGGGGGTACATCCATCTAAAATAGACATGACTACATAGTTGAACGTCTCTAACCAAGTGAACTATTAGGTGTACCATTATATCAAATAATGATGGTGGAAAGAACATATCTAATTCACATAATATGATATCAACCTTTTTATTCATGATTTGAGACTTCGATGGACTTAAAAATTTACTGCATATGGATTTGAAAAAGAATTAGAGTCTAGTTAATGTATTTCATATATTTTGTGGTAGAATGAAATAGAAACCCACATAAATCAAATATTGCATCAAAACACGACAATAATGTGATTTTACTCCTTGTAACATCAAATTAGTCATTGAAATAAAATTCTTGATATTTGAAACATACCCCAGTGGATCTTTAACACTATTAAAGAAAAGGAAAAATTTCTATTTTTCATGTCTGGATAGAGTGTAAACTACTGGTGGAAGAAAATCCCGACTTTTTCCCTTCTCCAATACCAAATCCTACCTTATTGCCAATTTCAATCAAGTCCAACTTAGCCATGATTCTATATTTCTTTTCTATAGGAACATTTAGTAACATAGAAAAAAATGAAATTAATTTTTTCTACATGCATGAAATCATTAAAATTTCTAACAGGGAAACAATTATAATAAAATTATACAAATAAAATTGATATGTTCTTCCAAAAATATTTTGTAAGGTTTCTAAAATGGTTTACTGAAAACAATATCAATATCTTTAAAATTATTTTACAGTTGATCACTCATTACTGGAGATAGTGTTGTACCTTGTTTGATATTCCGATAGAATGTTATCATCCATGGTCAATATTTATGTCATTGAGGTAAACATTTATGATTTCTTAAAAACACAATATTCAAGGAATGCTTCAACCAAATTGAGTTTTCACTTTTTTCACAAATGGTACACCCCAATATTCCTCTAATGCTATAGGTTGATAAATTTACATAAGTGGGAAATTAATTTATCATCCCATATAAGATGACCCTCGATGTGAATTCTTCACTTCTATGAGAACCATACATTGTAACAACATTATAACACATGAGTTTTAGATATTCAATAAATGGATCAAAATAGACATCAATATCATTATCGGGTTGGTTTGGTCCAGATATAAGTAGAGACAAAAAAATTTATTTTCACTTCCAGAATTACCATGGTGGAAAGTTATTATTTTCCAACATGATGGGAAATGTATTATTAGTAATACTATGTAAACAAAAAGTATTTATGCCTTCTGTAGATAACACATGATGAATGTTTCTCGTCTCATTTATAATTTCAAGATACTTGTAATAAATTTTATTTCACTGAGAATAATATGTTGGATGGCATATGATACCATATTCAATTCATGTATATGCACATAATGTTAATTGTCGTACCGTTTCCTAAAATCTATATAGTCATCTAAAACATGGAATGATAGGAAATTACCATACAAATATCAAAAACAATTATTCATTTCTCTTGTATTGATTTGTCACGCACTTAGGGAATTAAACGAGTGATTCATGGTCCTTTTGAAACAATATTCAATAATTTGGAAAACTATGTATTTTTTAGAGTTCATTCCCATTTAACATAACAATCGTTTAACATCCTATGTTCAACATGGTAGTTTATTTTATTCTGGTAGCATATCATTTATGAGACTAAGTAGTTCTATAAATCTAGTTTCACTCCACCCGTTACCATATTTTAAATTATATAACTTCAGTATAGATGATAATGTGGTGTATTTAGTAACCCTAGTAAACAATGGTCTCTGGGAATAACTATTTAACTAACAAAACAACTTTGGACAATCATGAATGTCATATTTAATTTCTATTGTCATTTCTTCCATGCATTATCCTTCATCATTTACACTAGTATTCATATCAAATGATCCATAAACATTAGTATTATCCCAATCGATATGAACATTCAGTTTTCCCCCAAGTTTAGTCCAAAATTTACAACTACGATCTATTCTGTGACAAATCAAATGTTCTTCCAACTCTTCTTGACTAATTTGTCCTGAATAACAATAACATAAACAGAAACAAAGGATTTGAGAAGGGTTGTATGCATGCTCTCTTGAAAACATGATGAAATATTTAACTCCATATTCATACCATGTTATTAAAAGATTATCTTTCATCCATGTTAGATTCAAATCCATCCTATTAGGTTCATAAAATATTAATTTTTTACAAAAAACAGATAAATACACATAAGATATTCATTACCAAAGGTTGAAAGTTATAGAAAATTACAATAAAGGAAACCCAACATTTGATTATTTCAAATAATTTTAGTATGATTTTAATAAAATCTTTAATTGAATTTAAGAAAATAATTAGTCCACTATGGTAGGTGTTTTCCTATGAATTTATTTAAAGGTTAAAGTTATAGAAAACTGTCATTCTCATCCACTCATCTTTCGATCATTTATTATTGCATTTTATTTTTTGACACACATCCTCCATATCTTGTGCACATGCACATATGTTTCATGAAATAATCTAAGAAGAATTAATCCATGGGATGCATACTTCTCAGAGTAGTTTAAAAAACACAAAAGAGACGGGGGATGCGTCTCAAGAAACAAAATGCTATAACAATTAGGGAGACAAAACTGATTAGGATGGAAATTGTCTATAAAATATATGGGGGATGAGTCTCAAGTAAAAACTTTCAATGATAACTTTTGGTTGAAATATATCAATTCTTTATTAAATTCCCTAAAAAATAAAATATAAGACAAAAATTAAGATGTAATAATAAAACCAAATTTTATCAACAAGAAGAATAAACTCGTATTCAGTTTACTAGAAGATATAAAAATGTATTGATAAAAAAATTTAATTAATAACGAGTTATTTAATTTAAATGGATGGTAATGAGAGATTCATAGTGGTGGAACCAATAAATATAGACCTAAAATGATGAATACCTAAAAATAATTTCTAATATATAGAGTTTTACAACCTCTACTCTATTTTTTGGTATAAGTGGTGAAATTACATAAGGAATTATTAAATTTAATATCAATGGTATATCAAATATTTGAAAACATATGAAGATTCTTGGGATGTCATATCACCACACTGACCCATACCAAGGATTCAAGGAATTTCATCATATTAGATCTACCCATCTGAAGGATTCTAGAGAGGCCATATAATACACATTGAACCATCCTAAAAATTCTAGGGTGATCCATATTTAAGTTTTCATAAAGAAATAATACACATCCATAAGATATATCACAAACAAGGGAGAAAAACACACCAACACTTGCAACATCTATCCCTAAAAAACAAGCCTCTACTGAGATGGAATGACTCTCGTGAGATCACATTTTGTAAGAGGAATACACTTACTTCGTTAAAAAATCTATGCAGAATCACAAATTTAATAGATCTATAAAACATCACTCCCCATCTAAAAACTATACTGTATAAATACCAAAAAGAAATAGTCCGTTTAATATTCTAGGAAGTATTATTATAGGCTACCCAACCTCCATCATGGAAATTGATACATAAAAAAAGTATATAGACATCATAAAATGGGATAAAACTTCTACAATATGGTTATTTCCACTATTTATCCAATGAAAAAGAAGCACGATTCTTCCACAATGTCAAATAAATAAAAGAGTATCTCAAAAATCTCCTATATTAAATCACATCTATAACTAAGAAAGAAGGAGATACTCATAGATCCTAGAAGAGAAGCTGGGAATGCTCACAATACAGGTGTTTCACACTGTAAAAATTTAAAGCATTAAAATGGATGATATCCATGGTTAAATCTCTAAAATGGATAACTCGCCATACAAAAAGTTAAAAAATAGATTCAACCGTGGCCAAAACTGTTGATGTTGTATACCCCGAGTTCCCTAAGAGAAGGTAGTGAAAGACTAATGTTTGAGAGAAAGTAGAGAAATATCAAAGTTTGAGGCTTGGATTCATTCTACCCTTGAATCACTGGAACGTTAGAATTATTCAAGAATTGATTTGAGCCCTGATTTGAGCTTTGATTCACAGAGGAGGAGCACCAGCAACATGTAGCTGCCACAAAGTTATTTGGATATTGTTAACTAGTTCACGATGGTTAGAGTTCTTAAAATATTTTGGGACACTTTTATCAGTACTTTCTTAGTGTTGATAAAGATAAAGCTTTATGAGTGCTAAAAAACGTTGATAAAATCCATCCATTTTCAACACTAAAGTTTTAGTGTGGATAAATTTAAAAATGATCAACACTTTTTTAACGCTGATAAATCTCTATTTTTATCAGTGCTAAAAATCATTGATAAAGATGCCTCTTATCAATACTTATTACTTAAGTAATGATAAATGATTTACAATTATAATTATAAATATTTTTTTGTAAACATATATATAATTATATATATATATATATATAATTAATAAATATATAAATATAAATATAGTAAATATATTCTTAATTTAGTAAATTTATTATAATTTTATAATTATTTTAATATATAATTAAATATTCATAATAATATAAATATTTTAAAAAAATAATATTTATGTCATTGTATATATATTTAATAAATGCATAAAAATACAAATATACTTAATATATTAATTATTTAAATAAATTGATTATAAATTTAATAATTATATATATAATTATTTATTTACAATTATATAACTAATTTTTGGAAAAATAATATCTATTTATTTATAGTTATAAATGTATAAATGTATAAATGTATAAATATAATAAATGTACATTTATAAATATTTTTTATAGACATATTTTTTATAATATTTATGAATATTTAATCTTAAGTGCATTCATGTTAAAAATAAGTTAAATTTAATAAATTAAATATAAGCACACTTTAACAATATTGAAAAAATGGATAAGTTGCTTGTGTGTGAATTAGACACACATACACACACACACAGAGACACATATATATATAAATTCATTAATTATTTAAATGTGAAATCAATATAACACAATTTTTGTCTACAATAAATTGTAAAATTAAATGACATTCAATTATATCCATCTCTCTATACAATTAGTTAGTATTTTTAATTAAAATTAATTTTTAATTATAAATAATTATTTACTAAATATATGACTATTTAATGTAAAGGAATAGATATTTTTTATTAAATAAATCATATTTATATACAATCATATATATATATATAATATACTATTTATTAAAATTATCAATAATTATTTACTTAAAAAAATGTTGAATATTTTTCTTAATTTACTTATTTTAAATTTTATTAGTTTAAATTTCATTTTTCATACACACATATATATTTAATATATAATATTTATCGGTATTTAAAATTTATAAATAGTATAATAATTTATTTTTCAATAATTACTTAATTAATAAAATTTGTAATATTTTTTTAATAAACTATTTTTTTATTTTTTATTTATTAAATTATTTAATTTTAGCCAGACCTTTATCACTGGTAAAAAACACTAATAAAGGATCCCTCAATGAGAGTTAAAAATAAAAACTAACAAATGGTACACTTTTTCAGTGCTAAAAATAAAGCACTGATAAAGGGTACACTTTAACAGCGCTAAAACAAAAGCGCTGATAAAGGTCAACACGATTAAAGGACATTTTTTTATTAGTGTAGATTAAATCCTTGATATTCATAATTTGATGACTAAACTCCATTTATAAGTTATACCTTTAATGTTAATGGATTCTTGTTTCTGTGTGTAATAGTTTAAAGATACTAAATCCTAATTTTTTCCTTTATTCTAGTATATGGATAGAAATAATAGGAATAAGTTGTTATTATTTGGTGAATTATGTTATCCATTAGAGGTTTCTTTTATTGATTTTGGCATTAGAAAAAATCATCTGGAGTTCTCATCATTTAGAGAAAAATATTAGATTATAGTTTAAATTAATTAAAGGATGAAGTCATTCTTTTAAGAGAGTATATTTTCTTATATTCCAAGTCTATGTGATAATTTAATTATTTAACTCTAGGAAAATAATCTTGAATGAAAAAGTTTATGATCATTTTCAATGAATTGATGGTCATTGTACCCATCACTGATTTATAGTTTTTGGGTCATTGAATTTCTCCTGACCATGTTCTCTATCAAACTAAAATTAATTCTTCGATATTAGTTTTCTATTAAATTTCCATGTTTTCACTTGCCATTAAAGTTCTCATATTTGGTAACCTAGCTATGTGATTACCATCAAACTTATTTTTCTATCTTTTCATGAGGATGTTTTAGTTACCCTTTTTAAGATGTGGGTTTTCAATAAATATATTTTCAGGTTTCAAAACATCTCTTACCAAGTTCATGATTAAATTTAGAGGACATGATTTACTAAATGGGGGATAAATTTAATGCCTCGAGTTTTAAAAGAGAAAAGTATGTTCAATAGTGTATGTGTTATGCTACACTGAACAAAAGAAAACCAATATTATTTAAACAAGTCCCTTATAACATAGCCATTATATTTCTGGGACTAATATAATTAAATAGTTTTTGAAAAATATATATATGATCAAATAAATGTAAATGAATTGATAAATTCTATGAAAATATTCATGAAATATATTGGAAATGTCTTTTGGTTTTTCAAAATATTTTTTCCTATTAAATGATCTATATTTATTTTTGTGAAAAAATATTATAAATATTTTTTAGAATATTTATTAAATTTATATTATATAATTAACATAATATTTTATATCTTCATTTCATTATTCTCTTAGAATGAAATTCTATGATTTTTTGGAAAATAATTTTTTTTGTGAATAATGAAAAATACTCATTTTTTTGTAAATACGTCATTAATTTTGATAAATTAAGTAATTTAAAAATACCATTATTCTTATAATTTTATTTAAAATTCACATAAATATTATTGAGTTATATTTAATAAATATAATTATATTTAAAACAACTTTATACTGGATTTGAGAATAAGTTCATTTTTTGGCTTAAACTGTATTTTCCTGGAATTTTTTTTAAACTGAATAATTTTTATAATGAATTAAAATAACCCCCAATTATGTATGATTTAAATTTAATTTCTATTTTATATTTCTATCCTTATGAATTAAAATCTATATAATGATTATTACTAGTTATAGAGTTAAAGTAATAACCCATTTTCCTAAAAAAATGCATTTTTTTAAAATCGCTTTCCATCATGCTTGTAGGAATTATATTAAAATAAATTATTCCAACTCTATAAATTGAATTTGATAAAATGGATTCCATATTTTTAGTCATAATAATTAATATTAGGTAATAATCTCAACTTCTTTTTTGAAGAATATTAATAGTAACTATAGTAAATATTTACTACCACGGTAAAACAAAATTGGCAAATAAGGGTAAAAATAATTTAACAAAGACTAGAAAAAAGAATCCAAAAATAGAATGAATATTTATATTTCCGTTTAATTGAAATTATTATTATATTAATTCCTTATTATTCTTAATTCAAAAATGATTTAGCAATCAATTTGAAAAAAATTATATTTTAATATAATAAAACCCAAATTGTATTTTCAAGTACTATGTAATGTCAATTAAGACCTTCCTTTTGATGAATTAATGTATTTTTAAATATATAATATTTTAATAAAATAATATTATTAAATTATAATTTATAATTCTAATTGATAATATAATTTTTAGATGTCAAATGTAATTTCTATAATGGTTCGAAAACTATTATTATTAAAAAAAACCCAACAGATCTCAATAAATGTCAATTATTATTTTAAAACTAAAAATACACATATTTTTTAAATTATTCATGTAAATTTAAAATTATTTTTGGAATCATAATGTTGGAATTATTCGATGGTGAATGTTTCATAATTTTTTGAGATAGTTGAATTTTAGGTTAAAAATTAAATACCGTATAAATATACAATGTGTTTATATGACATGACAATGAGTCGAAAGTTATGTAAAAAATACTATAAAGGGTATTAAAAAACAAATATACATTTTAACTTTAAATTAATGTGATTTTAATTTTATTTTATTAACTTTATAAATACTTTGTAAATCCTCCAAAACCTATAATATATTTTAAAGAATTTAAATCAATTTTAATAAGAGTGTGACTCACTTCCACATTATCAAGGGTATTATTCTAATAATTTCATCCCCTATAATAATAAAATAATTAAAAAAATTCCATTTTACAGAAACCATATGGAAAAACCATGGTTAGGTTTTTGGTTCTGATTACATTATTATATAGGGTCCAAAACCTATGTTTAAGAAATAAAAATGAATTCCCCGCTCATTTCCTATAAAAACCCACCCAAGATCCCATTAATATTCACTAAAAAACTAGGATCACATATATAATATACCAAACCCTCTCTAAAGACATCCCATGGTTCCCCAAGCTCTCAATAATCTCCTAACAATCATTTGGAATGAAACTCTAAAGGTAAGGGATCGCGTCCTTCTCCTCTTTATTCAAGTATCTTGTTTATCATATGTTTTTTATATTAATTTAATAATGCTAGTATATGTTCTACCATATCCCCCTTACTATATATTTTATTTAAAAATAATGAAATACCACTTTCAATCTCATCAGTCCCTCAGATGAACATTTATATATCAATATTATGCTGCTGAAATTTCACTATGATTTTCAATGCCAAACAATTGTGTAGTGAATACCCATGACGATTTTCTATCAAGGGTGATCAACTTTATGAACTTATACTTATTTATTGGTTACATAAATGTATTTATTAAACACTCCTTGTTCATGGAATAAAAAATGAGTAAAAAGGATTCCATGTTTTATGATCTATGTGGCACACTTAATTAAGAGAATCACATGAAAGTGACAGGTGCATCCAGAATTATATAGCACTCTAAAGAATTAGGTAATGTTTTATCCTCATGAGTAATCATTAATGGGATTAGGGAGTGAACCTAATTCATCACAGAACTCTATTAATCCTGATTTCTTAACAGTTAGACTTAACATATCTTTATATTGTAGTGTTTTATGTTGTCGCCACATTTCCCATGCCGCCTTTATGTTATCATGCTATAATAGGCCCCACAGTTCATGTTTATGTTTCTCACCCAATTTATGTCTAATTTATATGCCTATTTTACAACATGTATTAATTTATTCATGTTACTACATGTTTATTCCCTTATTAGTCTTTATAGATCACCCCTTTATTATATATGTCCCTAGGTTATCCCATGTTGTTTTAAGTTCGAGCATGTTATAGATGTTTTAAATAAATATAATGTATTTCCTATTTTATGTTGTTATGTTATTTACCTAATTCCCAAAGACACTATATTTATCGATATTTCGGGTTTTATTATGTGTAATATTATTTAATAAATCATTAATTAATACGTAATAAAGAGAGTGTTTATCATATAATATATTCAATAAATCCAAATATAAAATAAACTTCATCAAAGATGACATAAATAAATTTATCATCAAATCACTAACCAAATTGATGGTCACAAATACAATCTAATCAATGTTAATAATATATTTATCCCAATTAAAAATTATCACTTTTCATGGTTATTGGAACCATTCAACATATGTTTTCATATCCTTAAAGAAAACGCGTGTGAAAAAAATCCTTAGATGTTTCATTATTATAATATCAAAAATATTCATGATATAATTTTTTAATCCCAATAAACACTTTATTAATTTAACATAAAAAAGTGGTATAACATAGTTCCTTCCTTGGTTTAAGAGTTAACACTTGGATTGGGTAATGGTCTTTAATAATTTCTGTATTCTCCCCACATGATATAATAAAATACCAATGGTACTTTTGGATTGACTTCATTTTTCTCCAAAAAACTCTTCATCTTTATTAAGAAATTAATTTCTCTTTATCCCTAATTTAATAATATAAAAAATATTTTTATTCTATTAAGAAATTACAATAAGTGATTCTTCCCACATTCTCGACATATAGGAAGCCAAATATTATTTCCTTAATGGTATTTATAAAACTCTTTATTTATAATATTATGTGTTTTAAGAAACTCGACTATGTATGGGTTGTTAATCATATAATGGGATCACTAATTAGAAATAATCATAATGTTTTTTATTCCATTGTTTATTTAATTTGGTTTATCATTTTGAAAATAATTCCAATAACCATTAGTTTTAACATGAATCCTTTTCGTTCTATCCACTGACTAAAACCAAAAATTATAGTGTAAGTGACAATAGTCAAAGCGAGGAATCATAAAAAATAATTTAAACAGTGTATAAATATTGACAATTCATTTTAAATCTATGATACCTTATGTTTAACCTAGGTCATTCTTGATCATTACTAAAACTTTAGGATTTGTAACTTATACTTAGACTTATCCCCTCATTTATTATTAAAGTTTTCTCTTCTTAGTTCCCAATGGTTAACTAATTTTTTTGTGATACATACTTTAGTGAACCATAAATTTTTTACATAGATATTACATTTTATTAAATGAATATTAATGAAATATCATAATGATCCATGCTAGAATCATATAGTTCTACTATCTCAACCATCTTGGGCACATTAGAAACTAGTTCATAAGAGTCTCTCGTTAAGTTCATCATAACATTCAACCTTCTTAGACATATCATCCATAAAACCCTTATTCATAACCTAGGGAAAGGTAGCATAATAAAAGGCGATCTTATATTCTCAATAAGGGTAAATAAGGGAGATATCCTTGATCACATAAGTATTATAAGAGCATAAGTGTATCCGTCCATGAGATTAACCTTTCAAATCCATACCTTAATTAACATAGATCATAATTTATAGTCTTGGAATAAATATTATCATTTTATAAGAAATGAATCATAAAGAAATAAAATAACATGAGGCGTGAGAGAATAACATTGTTATAAGACATGGAATTGTGGAATACCAATAAGAAAAGAAAATCATTTCCTTAGTAGTTAAGGATATATTACCAAGACTATCATAGTGGACTGAGTTCACTCCCCAAACCATCGTAGTAGTAAAATTATACTCCCAATACTGTCATTGTGGATTTAATTCAATACTCAAACCATCATAGTATTCAAGGTTCACTCTCAAGAATATTATAGTGGAAAAAGACACTTACTGAACAAGTTTCACTCTCTATTACAGTGTTGTTTATCTTAGGAGATATCAATATTTACCCAATGAATTGGATTACTATATATTTACAGGCATTACCTTCACATAACTAAATTCATATATATGTGTGACACAATATTATAAAACATTTATCAAACTATAACCCTTGAACAAAAATGAGGTTCATAAAAAATATCATCATATTATAACCCGTGGAAAAGAAACTGGTTTCATAAAAATTACATCACTTCATCATTGTATGACCTGTAGAAAATGATCAAGTTTCCTAAAAATATTATCCTAAAAAACATAAAGAAAATTGAGAAATAAGAATGATGGCATCCTTATATTATATCCCAATAAAATGATATTTTAAAGAATAATTTGTTTTATTTTATTAATAGAAATACATTACAATATCATTAAAATTTTTTTGAGGAAAATATAATTTCCACATTGAAAATCACTTTTCAAAATATAAATGTTAAAAAAATATTGTGAAAATAATTTTCTATAAAATCATAATTAGAAAATTATAAATTAGTATATATAGTATTTAGTGGTCATTATGACAGGAAATTCCATTCACACAATATAAGTTAGAATAAAACATTCCTTTCACATATTTTTATATTAAAAAGTTACCTATTCTGATAAAAAAAGAAGATTAATTTTAATTTTTTTTATAAAAAGTAAAACATGGAAAAAATAAATTTAAAAAATCATTTGAAATTATTAAAAAAAAATTAAATATTTTTATAGAATATAGATATGGAAGAAAAGGTTTTTTTGAATGAAGAGAGAAATAATGTTTATTTTCCTTAAAATTTCATTTTTGGTATCATGTTTACTTAAGGTGAGGAAAAAATATTGAACATTTTATTTTCATGAAATAATCAAAGGAAATTAAATTAATGAGTTTATTGAGTGGAAGACCATATTATTTCATCATTAGAAACGTAAGCTGTATGCAGACATGAACACTATTTCCACTTTTTGATGGTGAAAAAAAAATAATTTTAAATAAAAAATCACTTATTAAATCATTATTATATCATATATATATATTGAATGCATCCTTATTACTATCTATGTAATAAATAAATGAAAAATTAATCACATTGCTTCCTAAAGGTTGTTGTTTATACGTAAACACGAGCAACATTATGGTTTTCCAACAGTTTGGAAGGAAAGATTATAGAAAAGATATTATCCCTACATAATAATAATTAATTAATAAAAATAATATATAAACTTTAAAACCATTATAATATCCATCTATTAATGATTGTGGTGGAAAATGAATTATATAACTACATTGATACGATAATCTGTACGTACACATTAGCGATACTTTCACTCCCAATTTGATAGAAATAGGGTGAATAAATATAGTTTTATAATAATATTAAAATTTAATTATATTTATGATATTAAATCTATGATTTTATTAATAATATTTCAGATTTACAGTAGGGAAAAAAATAATTAAAATGAAAGTGATCGGTTAGGGCGATTTACTCTTCTTTGAAACAACTCCTTTAGATCTCCTCTTAAAGAAGGGTTGATATTTTGGGATTAAAAACACAGATATAATCTATATAATTATTTTTATAAGATATTTAATCAGGTTATGGTCAATATATAAGGCTAAAAATGTGTGAATAAGCGAGGGTATGAGGTTTCGTTTTATAACTAAGGTGAGGGGAACTTTTGGAATTTCTTAAAATAATAAAATATAACAAAATAATTATCAAGTAAAATGATTCGAAAAGGATAGGTATTAAAATAAATAATACTATGGGGTTTAAATTAAATTAAAATATAAAAATTTTATAGGATTAATTGGTTTTTAAACCATATCTTTTTGATTTATCCCCTTATTTAACTAATTTTATCATTGACCGTGGTGACGTCTTTTTCAATTTTAAAAGACTATAATTTTACATATAAGGTGAATATTGGATCTTAAATTCTCAAGGGAGTAAATTTATTACCATATAAGATTAACCTTATCCTATTTAATTATTCTTATTATTTTTAAATAATTTATTAAAATATTATTTTTGTAAAATATCATTAATGTCAATTTTGACACTATTCAATTTATTTGACTTAAAAACATAAATATAAAGTTTTAATTGATTTATAATCCATTTATAAAACAATATTATATCATATTAATCTATATAATTCATGTGACACTATAAATAAATCAAATTATATTACTTTTATTATTTTTAAAAATCATTTATTTTATTTTTATATAAAATGAAGAAAATTTTCATCGATGGTTCATAAGAGTTTAAGGTAATTATATAATTAACATAAATAATCAATAAATTTATATGATCAAAATAATTTCATTATTCTGAAAATTTACATTTATATTCTTTCATAAATAGCTTTTTGACCTATGTGAACACATAATTGATATTTAAAGCTAAGAAAGTGACACTTTGTAACTTTATTTCCTTTAACTATTATATATGTATGTTTCATAGAAAAATATACATTAAAATAATATATTTATATCATAATATGATAATTATAGAATTAAGTTCATCTAATAATAATTAGGATGAAAAATTATGTCTTTATCACTCATTTTTAACCTGGATTAACCTGATTTAATAATTAAAACATTGATAAATTTTACCAAAGTTAATATTCATATTATTAAAAAATAAAAGGGAACTATTTAATAAATATAAATCCTCTTATTAAAAAACTAGAATCCATTTTATAAAATTAAATTTCTATAATTGGAAAAAATTAATTTTAATTTAAGCACGTAACACGTGATGAAAATCAATTTTTAGAAAATATAATTTTAAGAAAAAAACTTGTATCATTCTTATAACATTGCTAGAAAAATATTAAATTAATGTTAAATTTTTTATTAACTATATAATATAAAAAATTCATTAAAATTATTAACCAATAGAGAATAAATAAATTTATTAAGATAAAAATACATTATCCACCTAAAAATAGTTTTATATAAAAATATATCTTTTTTCCAATTATTTTCATTTATAATATCTTGATAACAAAATAATTAATTTTATAAATATATAAAAAAATTCTTTCATAATTTATTTATTTCTATTCATACTCATTTATAAAATGTATATATGATAAATTTTACATAATATATTGCAGTTTGTTTAGACTCAGTGTTGTGTATAACACAAGCTATCGAAGAAATAAAATTATTTAAAGATAAATATATGTTAAAATTTCAGGTTGTTACACATAGTGGAAAGAGTCCTATAGTGTATTGGGTTTACTAATCATTCTTTAATTTCCTTAGTCAAATCTAAATTCCATAATTATCACAGTGGATATAGTCCCTTGGCATATTCGATTCACTCCCCAATCCATCATTTCCTTATTCAAGGCTCACTTCTAATACTATCATAGTGGAAAAAATACATTACTAAATTGGGTTCAATCCCCATTCTAGTTCATATTATCTCATATGAATTCCTTCTTTACCTAATCCATTGGAGGTCTATATAATCCCAAGCCAACCCATCACATAATAAAAACCATACCTAAGTGTGACATAAGATCATAAAAATATTAACCATTTTGTCATAGCATAAACGATGAAAAATAAATAGGCTTCATAAAGATTTATTCATAAAATAATTATAACAAATCCAATGAAAATAAAATGTATTGTGTCATAAAATAATTTATATCATTATTGAATTAGCTCATGGAATGAAATTATTTTCATGATATCATACTTATAACACCATCATCATAAATAATCCATAAAATTAGAGGGTATCATAATGGTATATCCCCATTGAAGAATAAGAAACATAAAATGATGATGAATTATATATAAAATATATTTAAAAGAACATTCAAACGTTTATTTGAAAACATGATAAAGATAACATTTTCTTTTGGAAAAAATTTATATAAAAATTCAAAAAATATTGAGAAAATTATTTTATTTTAAAATAACCACGGAAATTTGTAATGAAATATTTAAAGAAAATACCATTCAAGATGATAGGATAAGTTTTTCAAGATGTATACGTCAAAAGATAACATTAATTTCAAAATTTTATAAAAAGTAAAAAATGGCTTGTTTAGATTTTTTTTTAAAATATTCATTTTAAAAATTTATAAATAATGTTATAAATTGTGTAAAAAATCATTTACATTCATTTCAATTTTTTTAAAAGTTCCATAAAACAATTTTAAAAAACATAGATATAGAAGATAAGGATTCTTGATTGAAAAAGAATAAATAAGGTCAACTTTTCTTTTAAACATTTTATCAGGCATTTTAAGTACCACTAGTGGAGAGTGGAACTAATAATTTAAAATTAAATAAATAATTATATTATAATAAAATTTATGGGGTTTAAAGGATAAATGGCATCTAATTTTTTTAAATGGAAATTTAACATTGACAATCCTGAAATGAAAAGATATTGTGACGTAAAACATTACACTAGGATAAATTTTGAACCGTAAACCCTTTAAATGAAATAAATTAAAATTAATCTTTAGATACAATGAATATAAATTTATAAATGATATAAAATATTAAATGGGACTTATATTCACTATATAAACATAAATAGGTGCATAACCTGAAACATGTCTCAATGAAACAACATTGAGATGACGAACCCTTATAGTTTTTATAATATTTGAATAAAAACCTAACAGAGGAGATAAACTTAGTTATATTTTTAAATCAAAATTATATTAATTAAAATAATAATAAATTACATTTTTAGGTAACATATAGACAACACAAAAGAAAAAAGTGTTGAATATGGCATATGTCTCAAAGAAATAAAAGTGAGTCAAGAAACCCTTACCTCAGGTACCATCTTACTTCGTATATATTAAAAAATACTATAAAATAAATATTTATTTATTAAACATATATTAAGTAACAATATTCATATATGTTACTATATATAATTCTTTTATAATTCCTAATTACCCTTTTATTGACAATTCTTCATCTAAATCATTATTTGGGTGAAAACTGGTTTATTTTCCATGCATGTTTCGGTTCAATAGTTCTGATACATGAAATATGGTCTTAGTTTCTTTATCTAAAAAATATAAATAATTTATTAACTAAAATATTTATTAATTATCTTTTATTTTATAACTATCCATATAGGTTAGTAATGAAAAATTAATTATATCACTTTTGGGGGATGATAATATGTACTTACTCACAAGTGATGTTTAAACTTTTTGATTGATATAAAGAAATAAAGATAAATAATTATTCAAATTTAAATAATAATTATTAAATAATAAATATCATATATATTAATTAAATCTATCCTTATCTCAATATATGTAAAGAGGAAATGAAAAATCAATCATTTTTCTTCATTGAGGTGGTAGTCCGCACGTACAGATGAGCGACATCATCAGTTTACCACATATAAAATGGTAAGAAGATAGATAATATATTATATTTATATAATAATAATTATTTTTTAAAAAAACTTTTATCCGTTAAATTCATCTATATAATTATCCAATATAAATGATGTAGAAAAACAAAATACACTACTTCATAGAGACGGTAGTCTGTAGGTACATATGGGTTCTGTTTTTATATTTCATTAAATATAAAGAAGATATAAAATAGATGTAAAAGTAACATAAAAAATTATTTATATTAAATATTCTTATGTAATCATGTTAGAATGGTTATAGTAGATTTATATGAGTTTTAAAGAAAAGAAACATTAAAAACATCAATAAGAACATATAACTCTTATTTAGGAAACCTCCATTGGCTTACACCCTAATACTTATTGAAGTGGTATTTCATGAATAGAAAAACTCTTTGGGGAGGATAATATGGTTGGGAGATTATTTTTCTAGATATTTAATGAATTAAAGGGATCGAGTTATGTGTAAAATATAGGATAGTAGGTACCCTTTTATAAGTGAGGGTAGTGGAACACTTATAATTATAAAGAACAATAAAATATTAAAAAGCCACTATTATAAGAAATTGTCACAAATTTAGATCACGTTTGAATATGGGAAGATATAATATCATAATAAATTCATAAAATAGTATTTATTCTAGTTTATAGGTCATTTTAACCCTTATCTGTTTAGTTTAACCCATCTTCATCCCTTTTAACCTTTAGCATAGTAGAGAATTTTTAACTCATCTACTACTCATAATGAAAAATTAAATTGATATAATTAATAAATTTGGACAAGATTATTCCAAATATTGAAACAATTTTATCAAATTCAATTTAAATAATTTTTATGAATCCATTTTAAAATGAGTTAACAGAAGTTAATAAAAACAATTATTAGAAAAATACATTTCTAAGCGTAAAACTGAATTTAATCCAATTCATTGTGTAGTAAAAAAATTAATGTGAATATATTTTTATAAAATATTTTATTAATACCTTTAATTTAAATAATTCATCAATACTAATAAATTCAATTTGTAAAGATAAAATAATTTTCAAACAATATAAAGAGTATTCTGAAAAATATCTCTTTTTTACCTTTTAATGACTTTATTTTATTTTTATAACCAATTAATAATCAATGATATAATTATTAATATTTTTTTAAACACTAAATAAAAATATATTTCATAAAAATCCTATTTCATTAGTTATCAAGATAAATAATATATATAAAACTATAATACCTTGAAAAAGTGATCTATTAACATAAAACAATATTATTTTTAACATTTAAATTAAATACTTTTTCTTTATGTAATAATTCTATAAATACCATTCATAATTTATTTATTCATATTCATACCCTTTATTCCAAAAGAAAAATAATAATGGTTAAATTTAATAATAATATTTCCATTGTATATGAGTGTTCATTTAATCTTGATGTTGCATGTAAAGAAAGATATCAAACACATCAAATTTATTTAAATGGAAACATATCATAAAATCTGGTGGTATTTTGATTTACCCCCACTATAAGAATTTTTACCGTAAAATTATATTACTCTAAAAATATAAATGAGAAAACCATAGCATCATCACATTCTCAGGTTCCTTTATAGATTTTTTTAAAAAAATTATCACCCCAAGACTTTGACTAGGAAAGTTATCTAGTTCCACAACATTTTATCTCTTCGATACATAATATTCATTATTTGTTGCTCATAATAAAGAATAGTATTAAGAGGTATATGCTCGGATTTTAGTACATTAAAAGGACCAGGTATTCACTTCCTCAAAAGAGATACATTAAACACATCATGAACTTGGAAAAGGTTCATTGGAATCACCAAATGATAAGATATCATCCCAATATGATCAAGAATATCAAAGGGACTGATATATCATGGTATCAACTTTTCTTTCTTTCCAAATCTCATAAATTTATTCCACGGAGATATTTATAGAAATTCTTTATCACCGACTTTAAATTATAGATCTTGCAAATGATTTCCAACATAACTTTCCCATCATCTCTTAGTTGCCTTGATGTGATTCTTAATAGACCTATCTTTATATTCCATTTCTATAGCTATCACAGATCCTAATAGATTTATTTCTCTAACTTTATCATAATGCATTAGATTTTTTTAATTATTTCCATAGATGGATTCATAAGGATCCATATGAATGATCAAGTGAAATTTATTATTGTAGAAATGTTTAATTAGAGGAAATCATTGATTCAAAAACCCTATTAAAACCATGGAATAAGTTATCAAAATATCTTATTGGTTTTTAATTTTCCTATTATATTGAACATCCTTTTTAAAATGATATGAAATGTTAAATTTCATCTTAGTATTCATTTTGTACTAAATACTTTTCTAGAACATTGTGGTAAAAGTCATTCCCCAATCAGATACAATAAAATATGGTATCCTGCGAATCTATACCACTTAATTAATTTATATCCATGAAAGTTATTCAAGAGAGAAATATTCTCTAATACTAATAAAATTCATTAAATTGGAATGGTGATTGACTATAAAACAAACAACCTTAGGTCCTTTAGTTGTTTTTGGGAGTTAGATAAAGAAATCCTTGGTGATGTTTTCCAATTTCCATTCTTGTATGGGTAATGGTTTTAAAATCCCCTTAGAATTATATTTCTCATCATTAACATTCTAACATAATAAATATTAATAAAAATACTTTGAAACATCTATTTTCTTATTGTACCTATATAAATACTCTTTTAAATATCTATACATATTCACACCACTAAGATGAATAGTTATTTTCTACATCCAATAATACCTTAGTCAAATCTAGAATCAATGGGATACAAACTTGGTTCTTGAACCTTATCAATCCATTAAAATCATTTTTGAACGTAAGAAAATTTCTCACCATCTTCTTTAGTTTTACATCTCACTTCTACACCTCATTATTTCTTACATGGATGGATGGATGGACATTCATCTTAGTAAGATTAGATATCTCCCCTTTACTCATGATTTAAAGATAAATCTTACTTAAATCCATATTTATTGGATCGATTTCTATCCTCATCATGGAAAAACTAGCATGGTTCGTCTGACTTAGAGCATCATCCACCAGTTCACCTTCCCTGGGTGTTAATATATTGAGAAACCATAATATTAAATAAAATCCAACCATATCCTTTAGTTCATATTCTACAATTTCTATGTGAATATATGCATCAATTTTTTATGATTAGTATATGTATTACACATTTCAACATATTAATAATGCTTTTATACCTTCATTTTTTGGTATCTCTTCAACAATTTTTTATAATCACCCCTTGTGAATAGGTTGTAAAACTAATATAATTGATGCAATTTACATTGGAAGTTGAAATTAATCCTCACAACAAAAGAAAATCATAGGCTGATTAAGAATGTTGAGTCTACTTTATTGATGTTTTATTTACATTAAAATATATCAATATGATGTGACGAAGAATATGGGTGAAGATTAAGTGATTCCTCAATTACAATAAAATACTTTTGAATTTTTTTGAAGTAGTTTTGAAAAGAAATCAATGAAAATATATATTTTTATGAGGAATTTATTGAATAACAAAAAAAGATATTTTTGTTGCATGAGGAGAAGAAACTAATTATCTTGTTATTTTTTGAAGAAAAATTATACGAAGAATGAATGTCTAGAATTTTTTTTATATTTATTCATAAATTTTATTTTTAAAAATGAGTTTTGGATTTTTTAAATAAATTCTAAAAATAAAATAAATTTGATATTGGATTTTTCAAGATGATATTTTGAGTTTTTTTGATGTGTGGAAGGCCTCAAGATTGATTATGAAATTATTGAGATAATTGTGAGAAAATATTTCTACTTATATAAAGGTATATGGTGAATTATATTACCCGTGTGAGGGTATATTCTACCTATACAAAGGTACATTATAATTTCATTACCTATGTAAGGGAAAGAAATGTTATGTAAGGGTACCAAGCCACCTATATAAGGATACCATTCTCATATAAAGGTAAATAATGCCATATAAGGTTATTCATTACCCATGTTAAGGTAACAAACCCATTTCATTAAGATAACATCATGTATAAAGGTACATATGGAGTTATTTAAGGGTATCTAAGACATATTATATGCTTCATAAATGTACCTATGGGGATTTTTATGGGTTGGTGTGAATTATTATGCATTTTATAAAGGAGTATTTTCATCCTTAAATGAAAATGATGATCGTGTATGGGTATTAGGGAATTTTTATAAGGGTATCAACATCACTGTGTATATGAAATGTTGAGTTTCTTATACTTTATCAAGGGTAATAAGTGAGCATAAAGGTAGTTGTGTAAAGGCAGAGAAAATCTAAAACCATATGTATGGGTAGTTAAAGGATTTATAAGGGTACAAGAATCTCTTGTAAGGGTAATCCACAAGTCTCACTACTCATGTAATTGTAAAATGATATGACAAAAAAGAACTAAATATGCTACTACAAGTTACAATATGATTTTAACATAATTTTCATGGAGGTTCTACCTCTAGTTTTAGAGATTATACCGTTATCAATGATGGTAGGACATTCTACCGCTTGATGATAAGAGGTTCTACCACTATATGGTAGGAGGATCTTCCGCTCAACGATAAGAGACCGCTCAATGGTAGGATAAGATAGCTTGACCATTTCATGGTAGATGGACGTTCACATGAGGTTAGCTCAAGTAGAAGAAATGAATGAGGATTTAACTGATTTTATTCATGGGGTATAATCAAAAAATCATGCATGTTGTCCTACATGCATGCATGAAAGATGAATGAGACAAATAAAGGAAAACATCCATACTTCATAGAGCTATTCACTATTTACAATTAATTCACCATTATTCCTAGTTAATATAATCTATATCATTCATTTTGCATGAATCAAGGATTATAGAACACTAGCCACCCGCAGGGCATCATTAAATTCCTCTAAGGATACAAAAATTTACTATATTATAAAACTCTTACAACCTAACTTAAAATTTATTACATAGAAAGAATATGTGTATAACGAACAAGTATGATTCATATGTTCAAAACTAATTAAAGAAAATTAATCTTCAATTGTTCGATTGTTTGATGAAATCGAAAGGGTAAATTAAAGATTGAGTTGAATATCAAGAGACGAGGTAGGCCAGATTCATTAATTTGTAGGATTTTTTGAGGGGGAATTAATTCATTATGAGGTCATTCATATTTGGTTTTATAATGGAGTTATCATAGATCCTTGGTCTTGGTACCTTGCACTAATCATTTGATTTCAACTTCAGAACGATCATTTGCTAGGAGCAATTTAAAAACTAGGTGACCCGAAACCCTATTTAAACATAACTAACCTATATTTCAAAATGTTCTTAAACAAAAAAGGCCAATTAATAGATGAAATTAAATAAACATCCTTAAATTGGACGAAGTGGTCATTCAATTGAAAAAAAGAAAAAGATTGGAATTTATAAATAGTGTTGTATAAATGAAAAACAAGAAAATGAAATAAAAATAATACCTAATGAAACATCCCATTAAAATCAAATCATTCAACACAAAATAAAACTACTCTATAATGATAGGCATGATGAGAATGAGAAGAACAGATACCCAGGGAAGAATGGTGGTGAATAACGATGGGGAATCAGGGATCCGGTGGTACCACTTTGGCCGGCATCGATCCATCAAAGATTATTTAGTCTAGACCCCTAGTTTTGTGTGGACACAAGGTTAGTTTTATAATCCATTCCATCAAAACCATCTTAAATAGATATTTAACTTTTTTACTAGTACTTACATGATGTTTAATTTGTACACGATGTGTAACTCTTTCACAACATTTAATAACTTCACAACTTGTCCTAAGAAGAATTAGCTACTCTTGATGATCTCACACCATGTATTTGATTACATATCTTGTAAATATCAATTTTCCTATTTTCTATCTCCCTCCACCTTCAAAAATCTGATGGTGCACCATAAAAAATTAAAGCAGTGTGAAGTGTATTTTATATCATAAATATCACTTATTTTTGTTCCTTTTCAACAATTCATTTTATAGTTACGTAAAACAAAAAAAAAATTAAATATTCCAAACATTGGTATGATTAAACATTTAAATATATAAATCAATGTATTAAAATACCACACAATATATGCATGAAATATAGACTTCAAATACATTAAGATGCGGTTCTCAGGATTTACATGGAAAATTTATGAAGAAGGAAATGTTGTTGAAATTAAAAAATACATGATGAAACAGAAGGAATAATACCCATGTTCTTATGAATTTAAAATAGGAGAAATTGAAGATTTAATTGTGATGATGTAATTAAGACAATATTTAATTGAAGATAATCATGATAACAATATAATTATTCACTAAACATCATTGTAGAATAATTCAATGATATTATATAATGAAAAATATCCAAAATTAATGTGATGATTAATTGAAGTTTCATTATGTCCAAACTAAATGAGAGAATAACTACAGTTGGTTACATGAAGTTATTAATAAGAAATCATGGCAGAGAAAATAAAAAACAAACACAGAATTTATTACTGTTATCAGATGAAAATATATTTTAGGTTGTTAAAGTATATACTCTTTGAAGAATTTATGATCTAATATATATTATTAGGGAATATTTACTAGTATCTAAGAATAAAAGTGTGATTCCAACTATGATAATTCAGATACATTCTAAAGAGTTAAGGAAAGAAAGGGATATCTAGTGTATCCTATTATGAACTGATGAGGATATATAGAAGAAGGGCCAAGGAGAAGAAATTACTATAAAAATATATTTCTATATAAAGAATACAAATAATAATAAAGAGAAGAATAAGAGATTTGTAACTTTCTATTTTCAAAAAAGAGAGTGTTCATGACTAACTATACTATTATTAAAAAAGATTAGTGAGTTTATAATTGAAGAAAAATAAGTCCAATAGATCACTGCATCCAAATCCAGTGGAATTTCAAGACCTTTTCACAAGAGGTTGAGAATAACTTTGAATAACTTATGGGGACATTATAAAAAATACTATTGAAAGACTAGTGGTTACAATATATACAACTAAATATTAGAGTAGTGAATAACACATGCCCGACACTTTTGTGTGAAACAAAACTTTTAATCACTATAAACTATATTTATAATAAAATTCATGAAATAACCCTAGGTTGATGATAGTAATATATAGTATTTTTCATTGAGATTTAACTTTGTAAAAATCCTCTTGTGGTATTCATTTCTTTCATTTGATTTTATATGTGAGATGTGAGATATAAAATAACGAGCAATCAAGGATTTAACTAGACAAAGAGGTTGAATATAAAAGATAATTTTTAAAATGAAACTACTGATCCACCAACCATCCTAATGGTTTGTCTAGCATGAGGCTATATAAGTGGTATCCAAGGGAGGATACTTGTGTTGGAATCTCAACATTTAAGTTTCTATTTATGACTATATGAAATTATTTCATAAAATTATAATGAAGTGAGGTTTTGGAGAATTTAATTTTTTCTAAAATAATCATTCCATTTCTTCTAAGTATTTTATTAACAAAGAAAAATAAAGAGAAGATATATATGAAAAATATTCCCCTATGGTAAGGAGAGGAAGAAGAAGTTTCAGTCCATTTAAGAAATGATGAAGTCAGAATTGAAATTATTTGATATGAAAATAAGTTATTTCAATAACCAATTTTATATATAAATTACTACCTTATTGGGATCAAATGATTCAAATGACCATTAGGTATGTGTTAATTTTTGTTCAAATTTTCCTGAAGATGATCCACGAGTGAGTGGAAGTGATAAAATGGAATATGAGTTTCCAATTGATGCATTAAGGGATATGTTTCATTTTATCCCAATAATATTATTTCTTCTATCTACTTTATTTTTTTAAATATGAAAAATAGAATAAATATTTTTTAGGTTGATTATGAATAAATGGAGAATATATTATCTAACAAGTTCAAAACCTGTGAAAATATCTCCACACAAGTTAGAGTCTTTATTTTATAAAATGAGGATATTAAAGGAAGATAATACAATATTGAATAAGAGTGTATCAACACAATTTGATAGAAGGGTGTGTCCACTTTATAATTTTTGATGAATATCCATGCTTTTGAAGAAAATATAAAAAACAACATTGATGTCAAGAATACACAATTGAAAATTAAATCTAAGAGAATCAAGGATATTGACTCTTTTTTGCATGAAAATGATGTTATGTATGAATTGTTTTTTTTTTGAATATGAAGAAGGATTATGAATAAATAATTTAATTAAATGAATATATAAATAATTCCCTCAACATGAGATATCATGAATTGTAAATAAAATTGGTAAATATTGAAAAGACTCAAATTGAGACTTCATAGTCAAATAAGTATTGATATTCTACAATATAGTGTTAATTGGAAGAAATAACTTACAAAATACCTCTATAATTTGTAAATAAAATCACTAAAAATCCTAATTATCTATATCTAGAAGGTGTGAAGAATGAGGCACCATCCATATCTCAATGTAATAATTTCTCTTATTTTTTTCTAAAAAATGTGAAGGTTTAAATAAAGAATCTATAAATATATATAAGATTTTAAATTAAGATAATACTAACAATATATATATGGTGTGAAGAATAATTGTGTATATTGGTTCCCCAAAATACCCCAACATGTGATAAATAAGACAAAAAAATAGTATTTTTATTATGCTCAAAAATATTGATAGCATAAAAAATAAAATAGAAGATCAGTATTTGTGGGTAAATGTTGGTGTTGAAATAGATTTGGTAATTTTGAAGTTTGGTGTTGGTATAATTCCATAAATTATAAAACACAAATTAATTCTATGACAAGGGGGATAAATTTTGTAAAGATACAAGAATCACATAATAATAAGAATCTCTCTACATCAAAAAAAATTGAATCACTCAAATATTTTTGTGATGTTTTTAGAGGTGGTTGTAAAAAACTTTTGGCATGTAAATATTAAAAAGTATCAAAATAGAAATATAATAATATAACATATAAGAATTATGTAAAATACTTGGATATAAATTGGAAGAAAGTTTAAAAAACTATTACCACAAAGAAGTTTTAGAAGAACTCATCAACATACACAATATGAAAGAAAGAGTGGATTAAAAATAAGTACAAGAATATTTTAAATAAGAGTTATACATATAAAGATAAGTATATAAATAAATGAAAACATGATAATACATGTGTATACTCTAATAAATCTGTCATTGTATCCAAAAAAATTCTTTCGATTTGGCCAGTAGATTTTGAGAGAGAGGAAGAAATCCAGAAAAAACAAGAAAAGGATAGTGAAAAAGGTAAAGAGAAGATCCCACAAGAATAAGTTGAATTTAATGATAGGTTTTCAAAAAAAATACAAACCTTGTGTTAAATAATATGTTCTATGTGAGATAAGCAATAAAGCTATGCAAAGTGGAAGAGGATTCTTGATAACATTACTAACACAAGAAGAAGCCTTAAAGAGAATGGATATTGCTTCAGGAGGGTGAATATTATATGATTAATATAGATAAAATAAACATATCACAAAAATAAATAGAATTTAATATGAGATACATTATATATAATGATAAATCATAATTGAAGTTTATATGTTCTAGCATGAAAATAGAGGAAATAAAGAATCTTAGTTGAGGAATATTTCTCAAAATTTCTGTTCACATTGAGGAGAAAAATGATTAACTTTATTAACCTAATATTTTTATATTTTATTTATGATTATAATATAGGTAATTCAAGGTGATAAAATTTATCATGGGTAGAACCTTATAATAATTTAAAAAGATGTAGTTAACACCAAACATAAAATGTGATGATGATCCCATCCTGCATTGATCTTACAAGTTGGTATTCTAAATACCATCCATTTAAGAAGATAATAATTATTAATCATGTTGAATTATCCATTAATTAAAAACCACATGAATATAAATTTTCATCTATTCCATATATTATAATATCTTGTATAGATTCATCATTATTAAGATGTTCAGAAATGTTTCAAGGGGAAGACGAGTGAAGAAGAAGCTTCCAGAATTATTTGTCTCATACAGATTTGACAACTCTTCAAAGTCATTGAAGATAATATAATTGACAAGGTATATTTTCATAACTCTATAATACATTATAAATAATATCATATCCCAAAATAAATAGGGATAATATTATTTTTACCAATGAAATGAGTGTAACCAGTTGAATGTAGTGCCAAGGATGTTATCAAAGCCTTCAATTTGTACTTGAGTGCTTTTAATATATTTTTTGAAGAAAGTAAAAGAGTTTAAGGTTTATATTTTTGTATTTAAATTTTTATATAACAATTTTTTTATCTTGAAATATATTTGGATATTCCTTGAATAATATTGTGTATTCTCATTTCATGTGGTGTAATTTAATTATTATAATGGACAACATTGTAGTCTAGATGAAACTATCTTGTTTTCTACACTAAGAATGTCTCACATAGGATTAGAGTGGAATGGGTGATAGAAATTTGATAAGTAAGAATTAATACCTATTTACTTATGTGAATTAATATTAATTTTCAATAAGGGACAAATATATGTTTGATAATAAAGGGGAAGATAAGGCATGAATCATATTGACAAATCATTTATCTATTGGAATTGACCAACAAATAAAAGGTGGAAGATTGTTCAGTCCAATTTGTAGATGTTTTATTGTTTTTAAAAAACCTATTTCTATACGATGTAAATAATATGTGTGTGGAAGGAGAAGTGTTCAAAAGAAGTTTATCCATGCTTATCCAATATTCTAAGATGTTTATGAAGTTTTTTTCAAAAGATGTCCATTCAAATATCTATATGTATGTAGAATTTATTGAAGATCATACAAGATAATTTATTTTTGAATAATGATAAGTGGATAATTATTTTAGGATATTTTAAAAATAATTTAAATATTAATTAATTTAATAAAAAAATGTGTATATTTTTTTATGATGAATATTTTGAGAAACATATTCTAAAATTTATAATTTAATTCCAAATTAAATGAAAGAATATGTTGTATTTTTGAATTTGACATTTTGAGTTTTTGTTTAATGTGGGGAAGGAATCAGTATTTATTATGAAGGGACTTAGGTAATTTTAATACAATTTGGAGACTTATATAAAGGTATATGGTGAAATATATTACCTTCATAAGGGTAACTCCCGCTTTTGTAAAGGTAAATTGGAATTTATCACCTATGTAAGGGTAACCAACACTACGCATAGGTACCAAGATACCTTCCAAAAGGTATGATGATCATGTACAATTAACTGATGCTATAGAAGAGTATTCACTTCCAACATGATGGAAACAAACCCATTGTTTAAAGCGAACCTCCTACATAAAGTTAAATGTAGAGCTATGTAAGAGTAGACATGACTTTTTATGCACCATATAAAGGTATATCTATAAGTGTGTAAGGGTAGAAATGAATTCTAATGAACTTATTAAACTTATATTCCCATGTGTAAAGGTAAATTATGTTCACCTAAGTTTCATTGAGTGTCTATAGAAGGTCATAAACACCTCTATGCAAGGGTACCAACAAGTTTCTTATATTGTTGTAAGGGAAAGCAATGAGCGTAGAGGAAACTATATAAGGGTATCTAAAAAATATGAAATATTTTGTAAGGTTAGTTGAAGGCTATATATGAGAACATGTAGCTAACATAAATGTAACTTGAAAGTCTCACAACCTGTGTAATGGTAAAAAGTTATGTCATAGTGTCGCACACACAGGTTTAGGTACATGAACCTTTATTCATTTATTTTAAGTTTATTTAATGATAAGGTTTAGTTTTAGGATGTTCCAAGGTTTTTTACATGTTTGGGATTCTTTTATAAAGTTTTATGGTTTGTCTATGGTGATTAAAAATCATGAACCACCTATAGGAAACCATTCACGGGAAGATAATGGGCATTGGAAAAGAGCATGATTAGCAGATGGCTTGGAATAATTGTGTGACTGTCCAGGGGAATCCTTTATTATTGAAATAGAGGGAAAATCATGGTTATTTCATGGTTTTTGTAACAACGGCGATCCAACCATGTGAGGTTTGGAATTAATATAGTAACATGACATGGTTTTCTTAACTATGAGACCAAACCATGTGACAAACATTTAACACATATAAAATTGTGGATGTAATCTGAATTAATCTTTATAACCCCCTCTAATCCTAAAATACCTTAATAAATAGAATTTACATTTCTCCTAATGGTTGAGATAATTTTTCCTCTAATTAGAAAGTTATTCTTAGGTTAATCAATGAGAAATAAGGGTGAAAATTTATTAGTAATTCATCGTTCTCCATCATTAATCTTATATATTTCCTTCCCTCTCTCTCTAAAAAACATATATCTAATTTGTGGTGGAGAGATTAATGTAACATTATGATAATATTTATGTTTTATCATTATATTTATTTAAGTAATGGATATCTATTTTTGGATGTAGAGGTTCATTGTGCCATTCTTTAGTTTTGCCAACCGTTGTGAGGTAGGTGGATTCTCTATCTTCTACACTTCACATAACCAAGAAGGATTAGTTTTCATTAAATTAATTGCTTTAAATTGATATGGAATCTATGTGTGACTCTTTATGGAAACCTATTTTGGGTTAAAATTTTTTAAATTGTGTAAATTTGATGGTTTTTTAGAAAATTCTCTATGATGATAATTTTTAAATGATGATTCTAAAATTATGGATTGGTTTTGATGCATAGAAAAACTATTTTCTGTTTTTTATATTAATAAATGTTTTATATGGAATGGTTTGGCATGTAAATTTTCATACATGGTTATCATGAGTAAATTTTCGTTAGGCGTGATCTTGTGGAAGGGCCTTGTGCCATTATGGCACCTGGTGTTGATAAACTAATTACTACATGGAGGATTGATGAGAGACCACTCATGAGTATGTTAGTATCACCTGGGAATGCATGGTGTGGGTGTGGAGATATGGTAATTTATTTTCTAATTAAATTGAAGATTTTTGTGGATGAATTATTTTATTTTTTTCTATGTAAATTGTTTATAGCTTTCATATACAGTTTTTTTACTACTTAAAACTATTTTATATAAATTGTGACAATATGTTTTGTCTTAGTGGCATGAGTTGGGAAGTAATTAGGTAAATCATACTATGTTTAGACTAACCCATGGTTGGGTACTTTTTTGAATTATCATATTTTCTCTTTT
Organism: Viscum album; assembly: GCA_963277665.1. Lineage (NCBI taxonomy): Eukaryota > Viridiplantae > Streptophyta > Magnoliopsida > Santalales > Viscaceae > Viscum > Viscum album. The sequence continues at coordinate 133,634,728 of OY728163.1, forward strand.
GAGACACAATTAAATGAAATGTATCTCAATTATTTAGTGATGTTTCTTCATACCTATGATTAGAATATTGGGGTGGAACTTTGAGTGAGTTGGGTTTTTCTGTTTGATGTCACTTGGGTTTTTTAGTTTTATGGTATTTTTGATTCACATAAAACACATCTTTTTTTCTCTTTTACTCTAATATTGTTTATTGTTTTGGTTATGTTTTGGGTTTTATTTTTTACTCATGCGTCATATTGAGTTTTTTTTGTTTTTTGATTATGTATTTTAGATGTTTTATCTTTAAAGTGGAAAATCATCCTCCAAATTTTCATAAACCCTTAGAATTTATTTTCTACATTTGGTTTCTTGGGGATTTCACCTAAGTCATAGTAGCACACCTTTAACATCCCAAGCCAATTAAGAGGGGCAAGATGTTACAAATAGAATTAACTTGTTCAGTCCTTGACATAAGAAACTGTATTAGTCATGGTTAGTCCAATTGTATTTTTAGGAGAAATGAAATAATTTTTTATAATTCTTGAGTTGGGTTGGTATAAATGAGATAGGATTTTTGGAACTTGAAATGTAGGGCCTATAACTATGAAGCTAAACACTTTATGATAAACTTCATGTTACATTTTTTGGGTACATGAGTGATTTAAGGCAATTCTAAGTGGTTGTCATATCATAATAAAGGGTTCATTTGATTAGAATTTCCTGAAATTTATTTATAGTAAGACTTACCAATAGAAATTCATTGTAATGTTTTAGTTTAAATTATATATGAAATGGAGAGAAAGTTTTGATTTTTGGGAATAATGAATATAGTTATTTTGAAAAGAATGGTTGTTTTATTATTAAAAATAGTCCAAATGTTGATGTTGGTTGAATTTTGGGAAGATATATTTTGATATATATTGATGTGGTAAAATTGTAATTGAGAAGACTTCAGTCTCTAATGAGTGAGACTAAATGAATTTATGTTCTAGTTATAGTTAATGAAATTATAAATGTGTCGAAGAAATCCACCATAGGTGGCTAAAAAATATGTTTTTGTACCTATTCCACCAGAGAAAAAAACTAATCTAAATCATTTTTCAAGATTTTTGAACCATGGATAAGGGTAATTGAAATGATGAACCATAGAAAGTTAACCATTCTGTTTAGTTCCAAAAGAGAAATCCACCAATATTTTAGGGGGATTCTAAGATAAAATTTACAATTATAGTTGAATCAGATGAAATGAGCCTTTTATTTAATTGGGACACCAAAAGAGTTGATAGTTTGTAAATTTATATGCTAAATTATTTGGAATACAAATGGTGGGAACTAAATATTCAGACCAAATTGGACCAAGGCATGTCATTGGATGATTTTTAATAAATTGTTAATAATAAATTCCATCATCACACATTTTATATTTTTAAAATAATAGAATTATTCAGTTTGAAGAAAGAGAATATCTTAGTGACAGAGTGTGATGCTAAATTTATGAATTTAGTATACTTTTCCTTAGATGTTGCTGCAAGTGAATCCTTGAAGGAACACACTTTTATGTTGGGATTATAACCAGATATTATATCAACGATTTCAATGATTTTTTATAATGGATAATATAGAGGGGGATAATAGAGAGACTATAGTTGGAAATGATATCTTAGGAAATATTATTGTGGGGAGCATGTTTATTCATATGGGAGTAGGTGGAAACTCTACTGCTGGGAAGAAGCTGAAGAGGTACAATTACTTCTAGAGTGGTGGGAAACCTTAGATATAGACCCTGGTAAGAGGTATAAATCATCTTAATTCACTCCCTTATGAAGGATTTGATTGATAGAAGCATACCCCAATTTTTTAGTTCTAATCATATTTTTGATAATATAGGTATTCATGTTAATATGATGCCATCTATTTTGAAACTTCAAACACTGCTTAACCAAAGATAATGTCTAGAATTTATAAATAAATATTTTTAATAAATAATAATGGGGATGTGTTTCTTTGGTATTTATCTATTCTTGAAATGGATGTATATTACTTGATTTTGGTTATGGATTGGTAGATATCGTTTAAGGCCCACATCAACTATTATTCCCAAAATTATAGATTCACACCTCTGGACAGTATCGATAATCTCTTTAAAGGATATTGGGATGTAAAGGAAAGTAAAGTAATAATTTTTGAACTGGTGGTAGGAACCATATCGTATCAGTTTATAGTTCTTACCTTGGAAGCTATAGATGATACGGGGAATATATATTTTCTAACTATTATTGAACAATTTCTTGATTTTTTCATTGAAACATTCAAAGGGTTTCCACTAAAAAGTGTAATGGAGTTTATGATTGATATCTTACCTAGGGATAATACTATCTTAATTCCATCTTATAGGATGGAACCAATATAATTGAAAGAATTAAAAGTTTAGCTGTAAGAGTTTCAAATAAAAGGGTTCATTTGGAAGAGAATGACTCCATGGGTGGAACCAATTATATTTGTGAATAAGTGGTGAGTCGTTTCACCGAAGGTATATTATTGGTGTCTCAAATTATTTTTAACCTAACAAGTATAATATCAGTAAGGGGTCAATCCACATGGAAAAGGAGTTTATTTTTATCTTGGTTAACTTAGTTTGTATTTTTGTTTTAGTGAAGGCTGCTAAATTTAGTGTCGATTCTTGTTGTTTGTTTTGGATACAAAAAGAACAATTGGTTTTAAGTTTCTTTTAATGAATTGCTTCAATAGAATATAAGTAAAATACAAGAAAATTGGTCTTGATGTAAATGAAGATAGAAATGCGTTGGGGTTATGGATTTATGAAAAGTGTGATTATTAAATAAAATTGCTTATAAGGTTGTGTTGTTCACAATAACCCAACGCTCTGGGATCAATTTGTAATAAAGTCTCCTTAGTCTTGTAAACTTTATATTTAGAGTTGAAGAAACTAATTCCTTGGTCTGGTAGTTAGTGTTTAAAAGATATTTATTTGTCTTAGTCCATTTTGAGTTGACAAATACTTCCAATGGTCATTAAATTAGTCGTCGGTATTCTTCTTTTGAATACTAGAAAATTCTACCCTTGGTCTGGTACAGAATTTCCAGTGATAAGATGAAGTGATTTAAGAAGAATAAGAAGAGATTATTAAAACAAACACATTCATAGAAACTTAATTCAAATTACAACTCATCATCTCCCACAACCCAAACACACTGGGTGTTTAGCTACACATGGAGGTAAAGATAATCACAAGACTCTTGATACCTGATGTGACCATTCTTGGAACTTTGAGGTGGAAATGATTTTTCAATAGATTGTCGAATGATGGTAGTATGACAGTAGAACATCTCTCCTTTGGAACTTTAACCCTTTTCTCAACACAATACTAATAACACCCTCGTTCTCTCTCTCCCTGAGTCCGTATGCCAAGGCATCCTTTTATAAAAAAATAAGTACACGGCGTGTGGACAAATTACATGCTGTGTACTTTTGTCAATGCATTTTTGCCTTTGTTTTCTCTGCTGGTAGGCAGAATAACACACCGTCATTGACTTGGAACACGGCGCTGCCTAGTAGGTGAATGTACACAGCGTGTAGTGCTGCCATACACGATGTGTAGTCCCTTCTTCCGGCCACTAACCGCTTATATAAATGTATACATGACGTGTATCATTAGAACACAATGTGCACCCTTCATCCGGACACATGGGCGTGTAGACTCTTCTCGTTCACCAAATGCTTCTAGAATGGTATACACAGCATGTATATTTTGATCATGGCTTGTACCGGCTTCTGGTTAATTGGGCATGTACTTGTCCTGGTCAACCCATGTCTGAGCTTGAATGTACACAACATGTATATAAGTACATGTCGTATAGGTGTAAATTTTGGCTTAGTTCTTCCCTATTTTGGGTATTTGGATATAAACCTATTATAAATGAACAAGATCACCAAAATCAAAGTATTTTTTCTCTAAGAAGTAGGTAATTTCTAAAAACATGTTCTTATTTTTCAAAAGAGTATATGAAAATGTATACACAAATCAGGTGCGTCAAACTCCCCCATACTTAGTCATTTTCTTGCCCTCAAGAAAATATCAAAATTTAATTAGAATAGTCTATATTTTAAAATAAGGGAATTCAATTAATCATAAATGTAAATAATAAGTTACAGGAGAAATTTTCAAAAAGAATACAAAACCGTCTCAGTCTAGGAGATATTCAAATCATGCCTCGTGTATAATTCAATCAACTACTTTCATCCTCTTTTAACACATGTTTAAACCTTTCAAAAATAAGCAAGCCACGTGATAATTTACCTTAACAAAAATATACTCAACACTCAAAATGTTTTTAATCAAATATATGATCAACAAAATATATATACACTCTATCCATAGGTTTGCAAGAAATCTAGTTCTCCACTTTAGAAAATTTGACTTACAAAAATCATGAGGGATTTTCAAGGATAAGATGTTTCTATGGCTAAAGGTTGGTAGGTAAAGATGTGAAAATAACTCCGAGGCTTGAAAGAGGAGGATAAATTCTTTAAATAATAATGCATGATATTCAAAATTAATCTCAATGTAAAAATTTCCTCAACAAGATTTATCAAATAATCTCATCACCACCATCTCCTTTAGTTGGGTAGGAGTGAAAAACCAACAAGTCAGTATAAGGCCCCTTTGTTTACACCATTTTTTTTAGAACACAAAGGGAACCTTTTAGAATTTCCAAAAATAGAGGTTTGGAACCCTTTTCACCCCAAATGATCAAGAGGCTCTCCCCCATTCTTAATTTCTTGACAATTCACAAATTTATTCCATGTGTTTCCAATCAATTCTTTTGAGCTCAAATAAATAATCATGCAAAATCCTAAAATAATTAGTGTAGTAAGGGAAATATCCTTGTAATATGTCATCCTATAAAGTCTATTCATGGTCTCTAAGGAATTTTCAAAGATAAAATGTAGATTAGGTCTCAAGATAAAAAGGATTAAACAATCCAGTGCCTCAATCATTTTAATGTAACTCAAAAATTCCTCATGTTTTGAAAAAAAAATTAAAATTATAGTATTTATGTATATTCTAATAATCTTTCTAGAAAGAGGGTATTACAAAGAATATGAAAAAGGGTTTAGAATACCTCTCGTGAGTGGGAAAAACAAATAAAGAGATAATAAGGTCATGAATGGAAAATAATTGATTAGTCTAATCGATGTAATTATCCAAGAGTTACAAGTTTCAATTTAAATTATATCAGCAATCATTTTAAAACACTAAAGAAACAAAACGATCATGCAATTTTTTTAAAAAAAATTCCATTTCTTCTTATTTATTTACAAACATGATTAACCAAAAATATCTTCACATTGTCAAATATATCTTCTAATAATGATATCTCCTATAATATGAAAAGGGAAAAGACTAGAGAGGTCGAGAGATGCCCCCATACTTAATAACGCACGTGGTCCACCAGGTTCCCAAAAAGAGGAACAAGGAAATGTGGGGACATAATAGTGGACCAGACCGAGGGGAAGTAAGGAAAGAATTATACTAAGAAAGAAAATTAAACAATGGAAAAAGAATACTCCCCTCGTGGATAGGAGAAGAAAAACGGAACGTGTTGAGATAGTCGATCCCAAAGAGTGCCAAAGTACCTGTGAGAGGGGAAGAAAGAGAACACTGCAAGCATACACAATAGACACATGAACAATATATCATAAAAAAATATATATATAAACAAAAACATGTGTCCCAAAATCCAGTTAGGGGGTCACCTCAGAAGAGGCATCATCTAGTACAGAACTAGCAAGGGGAGAAGGCTCAGGAGCTGTGGAAACTGGAGGTTCAGAATATGCACCCGGAAGAGAAGCCAAAGAAGTAGGAGCCACAGGTGCTGGACTCGGAATGAGAAGCTCTACATCACTCCCTGGACTAGCAGTAGTGGTGGTAGTAGCAGCAGTAGCTAGGCCCACTATAGATGGAGAATGATATCTGTGGCCAGAAAAGTAAAGGGCGGTGGAGCTGTAGAAGAAGATCTAGGAACTGAGGCAGAGGCAGGTGGCGGGGGCAGTGGAATAGCAAGATGCTGAAGAATAAACCACAACATCTTCTCCAGGTGGTCTTGGTGGCTATCGATGCGAACCAAGTGCTTCACCATCGTATCGAGGTGGAGGGAAAGGGCGAGACCGACCAAGGGTGCGGGGGTAATTGGGGATGGTGGTGGTATATAAGAAGGAAGGCTAGAAGAATTGGGGTCAGTAGAAGTGGATGGGCTGGGGAAGCTGTAGGGGGTGTAGAAGGAGGAGGAGGTGCATCGGCGGGTGCAGGAGGGTCAGCAGGTGGGCGGGGTGGAGCCTGGGAAAGGATGTAGGCACCCCCTACTTCAGACCAATCCCATGAGAATAAGCATGAGATAGTCCATCCGATGGGGTGAACCTAACAAGTCATGGGGTAGAGAAGTCTCAAAAACCCCAAGGTGATGGGAATGGCGAGTGGGGTAAAACCCACCGTTCAGGTTTCCCTAATGGTTGGTAAACATTCGCATGGAAGTAGGAGCCAGTGAGGTAAGGGAGGTTTGGGTAGTCTTTCCGGATGACACATGTAAAGAGATCCATGTCATGACCGGTCATGACCCCCATATCCCCATGGGGGGGGGAAGAATAGAGCAAAAGCACCGGTGGGTAAAACGGAGGATGGGGTTCCGGATAAGGGTACTCTTCTAAAAGGTATGGGTATTTTAGTGGTCAGGCCTAGCAATCTCCCACCACATAGCAACGAACTCAGAGCATTCAGGCAAGGTCAGGTTAGAAATAGGGGGTGGGGTGATGGGATGAGGGTAGAAACCACACCCTCGGCCGAACTCGGTCATGGTGATGGAAAATTGTCGACCGCCTAGCCAGAAGCAAACCACGGGTACCGCATCACTAGGGGTCTCTCGGTACTTAGCTTCATTGAACTCAAACAAGGCAGCAAAATCCAAAAATAAGACTGCTGACCAAGAAAATCGTGATCAAGGGAGTATTTCCAAGGAGATCCTATAATTCGCCCCAGATACCGAGCTACTGTGGAATGCTGTTATCCATATAAAGGATGCTCAACGGAATTAGATGGAGAGAAAAATGGAGAACTCCATCTTGTGCCAAGTCGGTGACTAGGAACAACATGCAAGGGTATGGAACACTTGTATGTCTTGGCCCAGGTGGAGGTGCAGCAGTAGGAGCTGGCTCTGGGGGTGGATCAGCTGCAGTAGGTGGAGGGTCACTAGATGGGGCGGTCGATGAGGGGCCAGCTGTGGAGGAGGAGATATCAGGTGGAGTGTTAGCTGGTAGGGAAGGAATGATGGTGCTTGGACCAGCCTCGGTGGATGCGTGAGGGGTGGAATGGGGGCCAACAGAGGGAGCTTGTAACTGGAGCGTCTGGGTCTGGCTACGTCGCAGGTTGGAGTCGTATCCATTGATAAATTGGCCTCTCTCTGTCAGTGGCGGAGGTGGGCCTCTTCCCACGAGAATGATCTCGGTCTGCCATAACCTTAAAGAGAAATAAAAGCTAAAAAAAATAAAAATAAAATAAAATAAAACAATGAAAATGTGAGAAAACTGAAAAATAAAAGTACACGGCGTAAAAATCCAGAGTAAACAATGTGTAGTGAAAACTGGGTAACATCCTGTGTTCTCTGGATAAACACACCGAGGGAGCATGAGATAGACCAAAAAAGGGTACACATAGTATACCAAATATAAACGTCGTGTTCAAGAAAATTGGACATGGACGTGTATCTATAAAGATACAACCATGATTTTATTAGTTCTCATAGTAAAGGACACACCATGTATAGATCAGACACGACATGTTCATCACCAGAGGAACATGGCCGGGTGAAGAGCAAGACACGGGATGGCTGAAAGAAATGAATGACAAGACGTTCACCAAACACACACACCATGTAAAATAACATGGTATGCGAGTCTGTGTGAAGTGCTACACACAGGTGGGCCAAAAGAAATGGAATACATGGCATGTACTGAAAAAACACATCATGTATATGAACACGGTGTGTGATTCTGTGTCCAAAGAATACTCGATCATTATGAGGGAAGGTACACGGTGTGTACTGAACATACACACCGTGTAGTTTCAAATTTCGAATCATCCAGTGTGTGGATGTGTATCAAAGTACACGACGTGTGTTCTTCATATCATGACCCTGTACAGCGGAAGCCGAACGGCCAGCTGATCCCGAAATCACCTTAAATGCATCTAATAACTTGAGAGAGAGGGTGTAGAAGTGCGTACCTGGGATGAGGATAAAAATATAGTAGAAATCAGAAGGTAAAATTCTCGAAAACAATGGATTTGGAAGTGGGGAGTTTGGGTGTCATTAGGGGGAAGAAAATAGGAAGAGGGGGAGGCGCCGCATGACATGTCCTGAAGCCGGGTGGCCACAGCTTATATATCCAAGTTACATGACGTGTACATCCAGACTACACGTTGTGTATTGCGATTTATTATTATTATTATTATTGTTAATATATATATATATATATATATTATAATGACCAATATAATAATTAATATTAATAATCAAAAATATTAAAAATGGATATATATATATATATATACAGAATTTAAAAATAAAACTATACATTTAATGAAGTGTGAAAATGCATGACATGTGTTTTAAATGTGGAAAAGAGAAGTACAATTTTTGGTCCGGTGCTTGGGGCAAGGTTTGAACTGGGGATCGGTCGTTCCGAATGGAAGCCCTCAACCACTGGAGCGAAGGTTGTACTATTGCCCATATTTATGAGATATATATGTTTAATGTATACAACCTATACTACATGGGAAGAAGAAGATTCACAACCTATGGTTATTAATTATATAAGAAGGGGATGAAGCAGGGAGATTAGCTGAGGTCAAACCCAACTCTTTTGGAACCAGGGAAGAGACTTTACGAATATGCCAACTTCATCTGCATGAATTACATTATATGGAAAAGTTTTTAATTTAATAATAAAAAATATAGCCTAGATGACGTATATCCAAAGACATGTTGTAGGGTTTTATTAAAAGGGTAAATGATAAAAATGGGGTGGTTGTCAGGATTCAAATTCGGGTCTTTTGGAGCTAGGTGATGATCTTGGCCAACCGGTGCATCCCCACCATGGGTTTTCTTATAAGATTATATATATATATATATATATGAAATTTACTACACATGCCATGTAGTAAAATATGAAAAATAAAAAGGAGGAATCCTGTGCCGAAGGTAGGTCAGGAGGTGTCGAACCGGTGACGGCTTGGATAAACTCCAATGACTATACCATCGACACCGACATCATCCTTGTTTATGTATTAGTTAAACTACATATTTATAATTGCTAGAAAAATGAAAAGGAAAAGTACATGCCAAGTATATAGGTGGTACACGGCGTGTATCCTCTGGGTTGACTCCCAAGAAGCGTCTTTGTTTTAGGTCCTTGGCTCAACCTACTTACCTCATTTACATGAGCTCTATGGTGGATAATGGTCCCAATAGTAGCTGCCCTGGCCTTCTAGGAATTGTAGGTTCTCTGGATCTTCTTCAACTAGAATGGATGGAATGATAAAGTTATCAAAAATAAAATAACATACCAGATCATCCATTAAGTAATCATCCATGGTTGTTATCACATAACATCACTCATGATCGGGTGATGTTGCATGCTTGACAGCCTTGAGGATATTGTTGGAGAATCTCTCATCTTCTACCCATAACATTAGCTCCCCCAGGTGCACGTCGATGAGTGCCTTCCCAGTTGCCAAGAAATTCCTTATCAAAAATGATAGGTTCCTCCTGGTCATCTTCTATATCAAGGATGATGAAATCTGCAGGAAGGATCAGCCTTCCCACTTTGACGAGTATGTCCTCCAGTAGTCCCTTTAGATGTTTAATGGATCAATTAGCAAGTTGAAGGGCTACTTGGGTAGGCTTTAAATCCTTGATCCCAATATTCTTGAAAACTCCAAGGGGCATGAGGTTCATGTTGGCCCCTATGTCATAGAGAGCTTTCCCAAAATCACATGGTCCAATGGTACAGGGAATAGTGAAACTACCTAGATCCGGGATTTTGGGAGGAATTGAATGTTGGATGACTATAGAACACACCTTGGTGAGGGAAATAGTGCACAAATCCTCCATCTTTCGTCTATTGGAGAGTATTTCCTTCATTGATTTGGAATTAGTGAGTATCTGCGTTAGTGCCTCTGCAAATGGAATATTTATGTGTATCTTTTTGAACACATCCATGAATTTGTTGAACTGGTGGTGCAGATTTCATTGCTTCAATCTCTCTGGGAAGGGTAAGGTAGGTTCAAAGGGTTTGACAACCTCCTTCCCTTTATTATGTGAATCCTCCTTCTATGGGATTTTGGATGAGGAGGGGTCAGTATTGGTACCTTCTTCATCAACAGGGGGTGTAGATACACCTTACTGTGCTGGTTTGTTATGTTGGATCTCTTTTCCACTCCGGAGCATGAAAACATGGGCTTCCTCCCTCGGGTTCTTCTCTATGTTTCCCGATAGAGTACCAGGTTTCCTTCTTGAGAGTTGGTTTTCCAATTGTTCAATCTGGTTCTCTAGGCCTAGATTTTAAGCCTACTAATTTTGGAACCTGGTCTCAGTAGTATATATAAAATTTGTCATGAGATCCTCTAACCTTGAGGTGTTCTCTTGCTGAGGTGGTTGTTGAGCTGGTGGAGGTGGTGGCTTTCGTGGCTGCTGTTGGTGAGGGTTCTAATACCCTTTCTGCTGATAAGGGTCCTTTTGGGGCTGTTTCTACCTCTGATATTGGTTTTGATAAGGAGTCTAGTTGTAGTCGGGGAGTCATTGGGGCGGCAGATTTTGCTGTTGTTGTCCCTAGCTTGTATTTTGTTGATCAGGCCATGCCAGGTTCTGGTACTACTGGTACTAGTTTGGACCTCGATTTTGTGCATCATTACTTACCTCGCTTGTTGATGGGCCTCTAGAAGAACCTGGGCATTCTTCCATGATGTTCTTATCACCACATTCACTACACGCTGGATGGTTTGACACATGTACTTTGGATATTCCCTTCAGATTGAGTTCATTGATCTTCTTGGACACAACATCCAACTGGGTATCTAGCATGGTAGTGGCATCAATGTTATGCATACCTTGTTTCTGTGTGCCCGGCTCAGAATTACACTGGAAGATCTTAGTAGACATGTCTTCCAGGAGTTCGAAGAGTTCTTCAGGGGGCTTCCTCATTACCTTACCTCCAGCAACATCATCCACCATGGACTTGGTAATAGTCGTCAACCCTCCATAAGAGGTTTGGACCTGCATCCAAAGTGGAAGTCCTTGGCGTGGGCATTTGCGCAACATCTCCTTGAAGTGCTCCCATGATTCTTATAATGATTTTATGTCATGTAGCTAGAAGTTGTGGATCTCATTCCGCAACATCACCGTCTTCAAGGGTGGGAAATATTGGGACAGGAATGCATGGGTTAGATCCTCCTAGGTGGGTATGTATCATTTCATCAAGCCTTTAATCTAGTATTTTTACGTATACCTTAGAGAGATGGGGAAAAGGCGAAGATAGATGGAATATGTGGACAGTTCGTGGTAGCGTAACGTGTCACAGACCTCTGGAAAATTGGATAGATGGGGATTGGGATCCTCGCTGGGCAGGTCGCCAAATTGAACGGTGTTCTAGATGAGATGCATGATAGCAGGCTTGATCTTGAAGTGTTGGGCCTACACCGGTGGACGGATGATGCATGTGTCAGCTCCGTGAATCAATGGAAGGTCGTAATCCATGAGAGTACGACATGGAGGTGGCTACAAAGGAAGGGGAACTGGCATGAATTGTTGGTCCTAAGGAGCATAGAACGGCCCCTGAACATGTTTAAAATTTGGCTTCCACTCTGGTTGGAATTGTTGGAGCTACTAAGGATGGTATCCTGGAGCAAGTGGAGATTTCTGGTTCTGGTAGTCATCTATTCCTAATTGTTGTCCAGATCCTTAGACAACAACTGTATTGCCTTCCTGGGTCTACAACAGTGGATTAGTTTGGTTTTGTTTATCCATTAGTGCTCATTAGGACCTCAAAATGTCCATTAGATTTTCAGGTCATTTGGGAAAAACCCTGATGACTCAGTGTTCTTGGATTGTGTGAGGTGACTTCTCATACACCTAAAGGCCTACAAAAAACAAAACAAAACACCAAGCGTAAATGAGGAAAAATAAAGATAAACAGAAATGAGAATAGATAAGAAATTTTTGTGAATTTATGATATTTATTTTCACTAAAATTTGATACAAATTTAATTAAAACGAGAATGAAATTTACTCTATGTTTCCTGAAAACGGTGCCAGAATTTGGTGAGTCATTTCACTGAAGGTATATTATAGGTTTCCCAAATTATTTTTATCATAACAATTATAACACCAGTAAGGGGCCGATCCACAGGGAACAATGAGTTTATTTTTATCTTGTTTAACATAGATTGTATTTTTGTGTTAGTGAAGGCTGCTAAATTTAGAGTCGATTATTGTTGTTTATTTTGGATACAAAAATAACAATTGGTTCTAAGTTTCTTTTAATAAATAGCTTAACATAATAAAATTAAAATATAGAAAAATTGGTATTGAAGTAAATGAAGATAGAAATGCATTGGGGTTATGGATTTATGAGAAGTTTGATTATTAAATCAAATTGCTTATAAGGTTGTGTTGTTCAGAATAACCAAAAACTCTAGGTTCTATTTGTAATAAAGTCTCCTTGGCCTGGTAAACTTTATATTTAGAGCTGAATAAACTAATTATTTGGTCCCATAGATAGTGTTTAACATATCGTTATTTGGATTAGTCCATTTTGAGTTGACTAATACCTTCAATGGTCATGAAATTATTCTTCGGTATTCTTCTTTTGAATCCATTAAAATTCTTCCCTTGGTCTGGTACAAAATTTCCAGTGATAAGATGATGTGACTTAAGAAGAATTAGAAGAGATTATTAAAACAAACACATTCATAGCAACTTAATTCAAATTACATGTCATCATCTCCCACAAACCCAACACACTGGGTGTTTATCTACACATGGAGGTAAAGATAATCACAAGACTCTTGATACCTGATGTGATCATGCTTGGAAATTCGAGGTGGAAATGATTCTTCAGTAGATGGTGGAATGACGGTAGTATGATGACAGAGTGTCTCTCCATTGGAAGTTCAACCCTTTTCTCCACAAAATACTAAAAACACCCTCTATCTCTCTCTCCCTTGCTTCAATGGCCAATGTATCCTTTTATAGAAATAATAAGTACATGATGTGTGGAAAAAGTACTCACAGTATACTTTTGTCAACGCATTTTTGCATCCATTTTCTCTGTTGGTAGGCGTCCTAACATGTCATCATCTACTTGGAACACGGTACCACCTGGTCGGTTAATGTACAAAGTGTGTGGCACTGCCATAAATGACATGTATTCTCTTCTTTCGGTCACCAACCGCTTCTAGAAATGTATACACGGTGTATATCAGTAGAACACGGCGTGTACCCTTCATCCGGCCATAGGGGTGTGTAGACCCTTCTCATCCACCAAATGCTTCTAGAATAGTATACATGACATGTATATTTTAAACATGATGTGCATTGGCTTCTGGTTACTTGGGAATGTACTTGTCCTGGTCAAACCATGTATGAGTTGAATGTACATGATGTGTATATAAGTAAACGCTGTGTAGGTGTAATGTTTTTCTTAGTTCTTCCATGTTTTGTGTTTTTGGCCATAAACCTCCTTGAAATGAACAATATCACCAAAATCAAAGTATTTTCTCCCTAAGAAGTCGTTAATTTCTAAAAAAATGTTATTATTTTTCAATAGAGTATTTTAAAATGTGTACAAAAATCAGGTGCATAAATAAAGTTGATGGATCTCTATGAATTTGTGTGGATTATCATAATAATAACCATGTTATAATAAATAATCAGCATCATCATTCTTGAATTGTTGATATATTTGATTAATTGAGTGGATCCCAGTGGTTCTCGGAAATTATAATATGTTTGAGGTATCACCAACTATGATTTTGAAAGGAGGATATTTTGAACATTTTTTTTCAAAAGTATATTTGGCCATTATGGGTTTGTGTTTATGACTTTTCGCATTATCAATGTAGCAAATTTTTTATGTATTTAAAAAATAAAATATTTTAGAGGTATATAGATTACTTTTAAGTGGTTTTTTTGATGATATACTACTGTATTTTGGGGAAACAGTGGACCATGAGAAACACATGCCTATACTGTTGGGTCTTTTTTGGGAGAATCATTTGTATGACAAATTATCAAAGTTTTTTTTATGGATACCAGAGGTATGTTTCTATGGAAATTTCATATCTAAAAAAGGTATTATTGTAGATACTAAAAAATTATAAGCTATTATCTCTTGGAAACCAACTAATAATGAATTTGAGATATGTAGTTCCCTTGGCTTAGAATGATACTATAGATGTTTTGTACATGATTTTTCATATTTCGAATCACTGATGATATATTTGAAAAGAAAATGAGTTCATTTCCATGGAAATAATGAATTTTAGTATTACGTTCATGAATTTAAGGTTATAATTTCATCATACCCCATCCTCACATTTTCATATTTTGGATAGGTCTATGTTGTCTATCATAATGCATTGGGATTTGGGTTGGGTTGTGTTCTCAAACATGGAGATCATGTTAATTCTTATGGTTCACACAAATTATGGTTTCATGATAAGAACTACCAAGATATGATTTTGAATAGGAAGTTTTGGTCCATGATTTAAATACTTGGAATTATTATCTATTTGGTGATGTATTCACAGTGTTTATGGATTATAAGAGTTTGAAAAAAATTTCTCACAAAGGCATTTGAATTTGAGTTAGTATATATAGATGGAGTATCTACAAATGTTTGAATTTGAATTGATATATAAACAAGATAAAGGGAACTCTATGGTGGGAGAAATGATTAGTATTTCATAAAAAGATTTTGGTGAAGAGTCTTTTAACTCATGTCAACTAATTTCAATCATAAAAGATATACATCTATATTTCTCAGACTAAGGTGATATTTTAGTGTTATTTCTAGTTTCATTTTATTATAATTTGGTTGAATTAGTTAGAGTTTATATGAAATCTGATCTTGATTGTGTTAACATGAGGACAAAAATCAATGGTGGGGAGGCCATTGAGGTTGGGAAGATGGATGAGTGTTTATAGGTATAATTTAGAGATTTGATGGTTGTACCTTTGGATTGTTAGGAACAAATTATTAGTTTCTCCCACTACTAAAGATGGGATGTTCACCCTAGGATTCATAAAATTTATAAAGTGTTGAATGAATAATTTTGGTGGTTTTTTTGGAAAAGCGCTGTTGTGGATAATGTATTGAGATGCCTCAATTTTCCATAGGTGAAGGCAGAGCATCAAAAACTAGCTAGAAAATTGCAATATTTTCTGATTCCCATTTCGAAATGGGAGTAAATATATATGGATTTTGTAACCAGTCTTCCAAGGATGGTTATGAAACATGATTCCATATGGGTGATAGTGGATAGACTACTGAAGTTCAATAATTTCATCACTATTCATGAAACCAATATAGTGGAATACTTGTCCAAAATCAATATGTGGGAGCATGAAAAGGAAATTATACAGAAAATGCCCATAATCTTTTAATAATATGTAGGTTTTATACATTCTAGGGATGGAAAGGAAAATGGTGGGGAGAATTTTGCACACCCATTTTGTGCACATGAACCTTTCTTAATGTAATTGGAGTCTATGTAATGACCTGGTTGAATTTTGGAAGATTTCAAGCGGTTTGGGAATGCTTTGGAGGATTTTCTATAGGTTTATGGTTTGTACATAGTTATTAGAAACCCTGAACCACCTTTAGGAAACTATGAAAGGGAAGAGAGTGGGAACTAGGTAGGTGCACTATTGGGGAATAGTTTTTAAAAAACCATGCAAGTTCTCATGAGAAACTATGCTTCTTGAAATTAAGGGAAAAGTATTTTCAGTTCATGGTTTCTCTAATCCTATGAGCAAAGCATGTGAGGTGTGCCTATAAGACAGTAGTACCACACAGTTTTCCAAACCATATGGCCTAGCTATGCAACATATATTTGGAACCCATAAAAATGTGGATCTAATCCAAATTAAGAATCCAAACCCCATCTAATCCCCTCATTCCTCAATAAACCATTTTCCTTTTTCCCCCAAGTCTTGGGAGACTATTCCCTTTGACGTAGAAGTGATTCTTAGGATAATCATAGTGAGTTGGAGGCCTATATTCATTGGAAAGTCATCATACTTGGTTGTTCTTCTTAGATCTAGCTATGTCATATCTACCTTAAACGTATATGTAATTAATAGTGGATAGATTCATATTCCATTATGGGAATATTATTATTCTATCTTTGTATTTATTGAAGGAAAGTATATACATGACTGAATCTGGTGTTTCGTTGGTCCATTCTTCATTTTTTCAAATCATTATAAGGTAAGTGTCTTCTGTCTCTACACCACTTGTCTTATAACATAGTGGATTTTTTAATTAAATTATTTTATTGAAATTTATATGAAAATTGATTTAGATTCTTGATGGAAAACTCTTTTGGGTTATGGATTTCAAAATTATGGAAATTTGATGGATTTTTGGAAAATTATCTTTGATGAAAATTTTTAAAAAATGATTTTAAAATTATGGGTTTTTTTCTGAATGGATTTTTTGAAATCTTTTAAATAAATAAAGGTTTAATTTAGAATGGTTTGTAATCCATGGTTAGGGTGAGTTCATTTTTATTAGACATAACACTGTGGAAGGGGATGTTCCATTGCGAAACATGGTATTACATACCTTGTGATGACTTAGTGGATCAATGAGAGATAACTCATGAGTATAGAACTATCACCAAGGTATTCATGGTGTGTGTGTGTGGAGGCATGGATTTGAGTATACCAAATAAATTGGTAAATGTTGTGAAAGGATTAATTTATTTCATCTGATGGAAAATTGTTTATAAATTTGTTATAAACTGTTTTTACTAATTTAATCAATTTCATATAAATTGGGTCAAAAAGTTTTGTCTTAGTGGAATGATTCGGAAGTCATTGGGTAAATACTAATGAGTTTAGACTCACCCCTTTCTTGGGCACTGTTGTATGTTTGTAGATATCATCTATTGAGACAGTGTTAAAGGTAAGGTATCTCAGTTCATTAGTGATACTTCTTGTTATTATGGGATTTACATGTGGAGAGAGATCTTAGGGAGGGTTTTGTAATGATGATGGATATCACATGGGAGTTTTGAGTTTTATGGTCTTTTGATTCTCTTCGATTATAAATTATAGTTTCTTCTAGTACTATAATATGGTTTATAGGGTAGGTTTTATTTTGAGTTTTATTTTGTTCTCATTCATCATATATAGGTATGGTAAATTATTTTTTATGTAGTTTGGATATTATATATTTCAAAGGTAAAATAATCCCCCAAATGTTATTGAGGCCTTTTTCATTTATTTCCATCCTTTGGTGCATTGAGGATGTCACCTAAGGCCTAGTAGCACACCTGTCACTTCTCAATCCAATGAGGAGGGGTGATATGTTTCTCATATAATAACTAAATATGCTACCACTAGTTGTAAAGATATGATATCATCAATTTTTAAGAGTTTATACCACCAGTGTTGGATATTCTACAATAATACCTGATAGTATGTGGTGCTACCACTCAATGGTCGGAGGAGCTTCTACTCGATGTTTGGAGATCTCTCCATGGTAAGAGGTGCTACCATGACTTTATTACTGTATAAAGAGCTTAAAATGTGGTTTTATCAAGAAGTATTCATGAATTATTATTAAACTAACTTTATTCATGGGTTTAATTGAAAAAATCATCTAGGCATGAAAGAGTTAAGAGATAACTGAAGGAAATAGTTCCATAGAATATAGAGTTTTTCACTATTTGTGGCGAATGCACCATCATGTATGGTTAATATGAGTCGGATAATTCATCTTTCATGAACCAAGGAGTTTAAAATACTTATAGATGAGATTCACAATATTTACTTGAAAAATTTATATATATGGAAATTATATAGTTATTGAAAACTACACCAAGAAATTGGAGGAATGAAACCTAAGTTCTTGTGAATTTAATTGAGTAGTTATTGAAGATGTAATTTTGAACATGCATTTAACTCAGTATTTCAATGAATATAATCACGATATCGAGATAATGATTTATAAAAAAATTATGAAGAATGATTATGGATATTATACAAGAAATAATATCCATAATTATTGTGATGATTAATTTGGGTTTTATTCTAACTAAATTTAATGAGAGAATAAATTATTTTAGTTACAAGAATTTATGAAGAAGAAATCACTAAAGATAAAATGAGAAAATAATACTATAATAATAATAATAACTATTATCATAAAATAATGTATTATACTTTTTGAATTATTTTTCCATGGAAGAATTATAGACCTGATACAAAATATAATGTAAATATTTACTGGTATGGAGGAAGAAAAGTGTGATCTTGAATCTTTCATGAGATGGCCTGGGTACCATAGTAAATCTATAACCAATCCATACCTAATATATCCTGAAGGACGTTCCCAATCCC
Source organism: Viscum album (assembly GCA_963277665.1). Classification (NCBI taxonomy): domain Eukaryota; kingdom Viridiplantae; phylum Streptophyta; class Magnoliopsida; order Santalales; family Viscaceae; genus Viscum; species Viscum album. The sequence continues at coordinate 133,653,405 of OY728163.1, forward strand.
CAAGGGTCAGAACTAGCACAAGGCAACATACAGTATGCAAGTGGGAATGAATTTGGCACAAAACATAGTGAAAGAAGGAAAAGAAAGTCAACAAGAATACAAAAGAAACTCCACTGGGATTAATATACTATAAGTCAAAAAATAATTAAATCCCAAATTGCCAACGAGCTTGTACCCTAGTGGTACAAGCTCCTGCTTGGCATCCAAAAGACCCGGGATCAAATACAGGCATGGGTGCATTTCCGGTTATTGTAGCAGGGCACTGTAGCAGTACTGTAGCAGCCGTGGAACTGTAGAAGCAGCGACACTGTAGCGGAGGAGGGACTGTAGTAGGTACTGTAGCGGCGGTGGTTACTGTAGAAGTTACTGTAGCAGCGCGTGTACTATAGCAGTACTGTTCACCGAGGGGTCCTTTGGGCCAAAAAATGGGCTTTCAAGCCTTGTATTCAGGCCACTTGGTCTTGGGCCTTCGGGCTATGTAATGGGTCACCCTCTACCCAGTCTAAAGAGGTCTTTGCTTTAAATAATAAATTGAGGCTTCAGCCCCAACCTTTAAAGAAAAAAAATAATTAAATCCCAAATTACTTCATTCCAAAAAACCAAAACTATGAAAAATACTATAATTCCCAAAGGATGAAAATCACTATGTCCAGGGTTCAATATCTTCCCCCTCAAAAGATCCTCTCCCACTGCTCAAACAAGGAAATCTACAGACACCTGAAGGCACAAGTAGGGTGTGAGTTAAAAAACCAGTAGGGTCACACCAAGGATTCCATATCATATGCCAATAGTATATTAACCAAAGAATACTTTCAATTTTAGAATAACCAGGTTTGTAATTTTAAATCATATTTAAACAAATCATGCTATACAATTCAAATTATGGAAAATACTTTAAGAAACAACTTTAAAAGTGATGGAATATTTATAAAACAATTGATTAAATAAAATATTATATAAAAAAGTTATATATATAAAAGGAATATAAATTAGTTTTACAACATTGGCATACATTTATATCTCAAATATAAATAACAGACGAGCAACATGGTCATATTCCAAATAGGTACGAATGTTGCAGGCTATAAGACATTTCACTCTCTAAGTGATCATGAAAATATGTGTATATATACATCCCTTTGACACTATACAAAGGAAACTCATCAATATTCCATCAAGGATGTGACCAGAAGAATTTATGTTTTAGAACGTTATATAAGTGTAGAGTGTGTCCAACTAACTCACAAACTACCTAATTATTTCATGTGATTTTACAGAATAAATGATGGGAAATTTATTTTAATACTACTTAAAATATAATTAAATCTCATTCCATCCAGTTCAAATGCCAATTTTACATTTTAAAAAAATGGGGTTTTCATAAAAAACATGCCTCTTTAACAAGATAAAATAATAGGGTTTCTATGAAAACAATTCAATCCATTTTCAAAAGATTGAAATCAATTCAAAACTAATTCTGTCAATTTCACAATACATTTACATAAATAAATTAAAAACATTAATTGAAATAAATTCAATCAAATTTTCAATTTAAATCAAATGATTTAAATAAACCAATTTCCACAAACACCCCCTAATTCAATGTAATTGGTGGTTTTCCTAATTTCCATGGTAAAACCATTTCAAACATCCCAATTCAATGGAATTGGGTTTTAAAAAATCAAGTGAAATAATGTTTGAGAAATTTAATTTAAATAAATAATAGAAATAAATCGTGCAATTCAAGGTTAATAAAATTGTCCAAATGGGACGGGACCACCTACCTTTATCCTGAATCTCAACACTCACAACGTCTCCTGTCAATGATAATGAAGGTTTAGAATACCTTGAAACTCAAAATAGATGTGAGATCCATTAGTACGGAGCATAGACCCATCAATTTCAAGATGATCCCTTGAAATCCCAAAGGAGGGGAATAAGAGAATGAAAAAAAGGAATAAATCATTCCCATGAATCATAATTCCAACACAACAATGATCGAATGCCAAACGATATAATCTAGAAGGCTTGGAGAGATTCAATATTTCTTGGGGAAGGTTTTATATCAAGAGGGGGGAAATCGGACAGGATCCAAAAGTAATATATCTGTCATGCTCCCTGTTTAAAAACTGCAGTTAGGGTATTATATGGCATGTAATCCCAATAAACTTTGTGAAATAGTCTATTTCTGTAACCACTGAAAAACACATCCCCTCGAATTAAAAAAGAACAATCCGAATTAAAAACTGATATTTAATTTACTAATGATGTGTAAAGACTCATCACATCATGTACCATTCACAACGTGAATCCTATCACGGATTGCATAAAAAAACTCTTACATGGTGTGTAACCCTCCCAAATCCCTCAGAGGAGCCATTTAATGGTTGGAGATAAACAAATATATAACTTCACTATTATTGGTATCCTCGAAATTCATTATCAAACCTACCCAATCAATGAAAAAAAGAAACCATGACAAGGTTAAAGATGTACCTATCAAATTAGTAATGGTTTGTTCCAACCTCCACACCATTAGAACTTTATGTCCCCAAAAAGCCTATAAGGAAGATTCCATACCAAATAGATGATGCCACTGCTATCTCATCACTACCTCACATTCCCACATCTCATGATTATCAAAACCACGGTTCCATAGCACCCAAACCAAAGGTATCATCCTCTCATGAAGTAAATTGGTCTCAAAATCTATTATCCTAACTGGCTGCTCAGTTAAAAATAAATCAGGTTCAATCTCAAGATCACTCTATATCAAAATTTGAGATGGATTAGAGAGATTCTTTCTTAGCTGTGATACATGGAACATGTTATGTATCAACATCAGCTACGGTGGCACATCTAAATGGTATGAAACCTTCAACACCTTTTCAAGAACCTTGAATGGTTTCACAAAATGAGGAGAAAATTTCCCTTACTTCCCAATCCATCAATGACCGAACTAGGGTTAATATTTTAGGAACACCTAATCACCAACTAAAAAAATCCAAAGTTCTACAATGATGATCAACACAAGAATTATATTGGTGTTGTTTCGTAAAATTTTATGAATAATTAACTGAATATTTTATATCATTTCATGCAACAAAATTGGTCCAACCAAGGGACTTTCACCAATCTCTGACCATCACAATTTATATTTACAATGCATGGAACTCATAGAATCAAAAGGATCCATCCTTATCTATAGTTGTTAACTATTGTTATAATAAAAATAAACCATACCAAAGTGATCATCCAAATCCCTATTGAAGTCAAGAAAACAATCACAAATCATATCCTCAATAATCTATATAGATATCTCTTTTTTTCCATCTGACTATGGATGATATGCTGCCTTCAAATTGACCTGAGATCCCAGTTCATCCAGAAGGCCTCTCCAAAATTGAGAAGTAAACTTAGAGTCCCTATCATAGACTGTAGAATATGGAAATCCACGTAAATGAGTAATATCCTACATAGAAATATTTCCCAACTCTTCAAATTTGGATGCATCAAGAATGGGTATGAAGTAATCAGACTTGGTTATCCATTCGATCATAACCCATATCAAATTGTTATTTATCAAGGTATGTGGAAACCCAATCACAAAGTCCATAGATATCTCATCCCACTTCCATGTAGGGATTGAAAGTGGCTAAATCAAACCCAAAGGTTTCTGATGCCTGACCATAACATGGTGGAATGTATAATATTAGGAAACAAACTCTACAAATCCCTATCTCATACTTTTCCACCATAACTACTACTACATGTCATAGAACATATTAGTGGTTCCTAGGTTTACAACCCCCTAGGAATTATGAAAATCCCCCATACAATCCTTCTTTGATGCAAACGTCACAATAAACAATTCTAATAACATAGAACACCCTTTTTGGTGAATGGACATTTGGAAATTATCTCCTCACCATAAGAAGAGTGTATGATGATGCTGAATTATTCATCATGTTGTTGACTCTAAAGAATCATCTCAAGAAGAGAAAATTATAACTAGATACTAGCTAATAAAACACCATCCCCCAATTCTTGATCCCCAATATGCAACTGAGCAAAGAGGGAAGTCAAATTCCACTCTTTTGAATATTCATTCTCTTCTTGTGCTGGAAATTTCCTTCTCAATGAATTTTCAATGAAATTACCTTTTCCTAGTGAAAATGTGATGTCTAAATCAAAATAAATTTTGTATTCCACCCAATGACTCAGATGGAGATTTAAATATTTTTTAGAGAATATATTACTCAAGCTCTTGTGGTATGAAAACATGATAAAACTTCTTACATAAATGTAATGTCTCAAAATCTTAAGCTCAAGTATCATATCTGTATGTTCAAGTTCATGGGTAGGATAAATTTTCTTATGTGGCCTAATCAAAAGAGATCCATAAGAAAATACCTAATTTCCCTCCATAATAATATAGATCCATCCAAAACCTGATGCATCACAAAACACCGTATAGACATTCCCAACCTCTAGAAGAGTCAACACTAGTGAAATAGTCAGAATACATTTCATCTCAACAAAAGAACTCTGAAATTTATAATTCGAAGTAAACATCACCCCCTTCTGAGTTAGAGAAGTCATTAGAGAAGCCACATTGGATAAGTCCATCACGAAATAGCGATAATATCCAGCTAATGCCATGAATCTATGAATATAGAAGATAATTTGTGGTTTCTCCCAGTCATAACAACCTTATCCTTCTTAGGATCAACCAATATACCCAGTTTAGACACCACACATCCCAAGAACTTCACTTACCGAATCTAGAAATCACACTTCGAAGATATGGTATAATGTTCTTGATTTCACAGAAAAGTAATAACTATTCTTAGATGATGCAGATGGCCCTTCTCAGATCTAGAGGAAATAAGGATGTCATCCACAAATGTCATGACCTATCCCCCGTGTCCCGTTCTGTGACAACCCCAATCCCACCTTCCATAGGCCAGGGGATGAAGACTAGCACTATAAAGGCATATCCCTAAAACTAGGAAGGCATTGCCTTTTTTAACCTGAAAATGCACCCAAACCAAGCACACAATAAGATACATAAAAAAGTAAAATATATAGTAAATAGTGTGAGTATGTTAAGTAAAGGATCTGGAATACAAGCCCAACTGGAAAGTACAAGTAAAAATGAAAATAGCTCATGTGAATACCCTCCAAGGATCCTACAAGAGGGTAGGTACAAATCTCGAATGGTCACCTCTATGGTACACCTCATCTAAGGTCTACTTCCAAGCCTCCTCCAGTCTTGGTACCATTGACCTTTATCAACCCTGTCCATCATCTGCACAAGACATAGTAAGGTACGGGCGTAGCTTATGCAAGGGTGAGTATAACGATACTCAGTAGGGATCCCGAGACCCCCTAAGGTATATCATAATCCACAGAGGATAATCCAAAAAACAAGAATACAATTACAAGCATGAAGCAAAAATACACTCTACTTAGGTATATTCCCGCACATATACCTAAGTTACCAAGTATACCCATCTCGTTCGTGAGGAAACACAAGGCCCAACTCTTTAGCCAAAATCAAAACTTTTCGATGAAGAAAAGAATACCATGAGGGTAACACCACTAAGGTAAGTACCACAAACGTATCACCAAATATAAGTGTACCACAAAGAAAATGACTCAGCTCACACCAAGTATAACTTAAGTATAGAAGTAAAAATGAATAGTCGAAAGCTAGATCATCTTATTCTGTTAAGTAGCACTACTTATGAACCTCACATGATTGATAGATAACTAACTCTCGCTAACCCCCACATGATCTGACCCACGCATGATCAGTATGCGATGACCCACATAGGATTGTTGAGAGATGACCCAAACAGGATTTGATAAAAGCTGACACAAACAGGATTCGAAGATGACCCACACATGATCCGAAGATGACCAACATGGGATCTAAAGATCCATCAAGTACAGCCAGCCATAGGGTTCCCACATTATGCTTTCTTGATTCTGGGAGTATTATTTCCTCAAGCCATTGGTTGATACTTAAAATATCTTGAATTCACACGAAGATGTATCATGAAAGTCCATCAGGTCATAAGGGTCCCAACACGATACACGACATTTCAATGAGATGCCCGGTCTGTAAGTTAATAGTGTTTCTGTTCTGAGGGATCGATTGGATTCAGATTAGATCCAACCCAATAGTACTCCAACTATCTCCAAAAGTCACATGGAGTATACAAAAAAGATGATCTTGATCGAAGTATTCCAGCGCTGTAGACGGTTTGTCAAACAGACACCTGGTTATCAAGATATGGGAAAAAAGGCATATCTGGGAACAGATGGGCCCAGGTCCGGCCCAACCCTATCTGGGCCCACCGAACCAGTCTGGGTCGTCCCGACCCAGTTCGGGTCAAACCGACCCGGATGGACCTGACCGCAGTGGCCCTGGCCTATTGGGCGTGGACTACTGGGCACGGCCAGCTGGGCGCGGCCCATGGAGCTTGGCCTGTGGATGGGTGCAGTCTGCCATGGCAGGACCCACCCTAGCCGCTTCCCGGGGGGAGGCACCCCCGCAGAATTTCTAAATGGTCATGTTGGACCGTTCGACTTTGACCAACCCTGCGCACCACATAGCACTGCCTGCTATCATGGGGGAACCACCGGAGCGGGTCCCGGTCAGTATGATGTGGCCGACCGAGAGTCAGGTTGGCTCCCCTTCTAGGGGTGCTGTCATGCCACTGCACCAACCGTGGCCGACCGAGTTCTGGTCGCCCTTCGGGTGTGCTGCCGCAGCTCAGCAACTGTGACCTCTATCTCTGGCAGCGCGGAAGCGTGCCGCCCCAACTCCCATGTGGTTGGCCGGTGTGTCGGCCTCCATCCTCCTCCACCATGGTCTATGGGGCACAACCTCCTTCAGCGGCACTATTGCGCTGCTGCCACCATCGCGGCCAACTAGTGTGTCGGCCGCCGCCTTGCACCCTGCCAGCGCCATTCGATGGCATTGGTCACCAACGGACTTCCTCGGGTCACCAGGTGAGATCTGGTGGACCATTATTCAAATGTAAGAGATCAAATATTGTCTTGGGACATCGCCTTTTCACCTATCCCTCCATGGTTGGGTTCCACTCTACCTGGTGATCCGCCCATGAAGAACACATCAATCCACGAGGTAGCAGAGGGATCATGCTGTGTTCATTTGGACCGCGACCTCCATGTTAGTTTGATAACAAGTGGCTCAATAATATTGAATCAATGTAAAATATTAATGAAGAACAATCAATAGATAACCCTACCTTGATCATTCCTTGGGGAATGCTTGTGATTGGAGTTGGTGTCAGTGTTTGTCGTCCCCGCAACAAGCCGCTAATGATGTCGCTCGAAGAACGATCCTCCGACCATTCCTGGTGGATCCATTCTTCGTTAGGAGCCTCAAGATACCCCTCTCCCTTTATCCAACTAAAAACCAACCCCCAATACCCTCAAGAAGAGTTATTATAACTCTTCATTAAAAAATATGATTCAATAATTTAGAATTAATGAATCCTATTAATTTAAGGAGATTGTGGTCAAACATTTTCTGTAATTGGGAATTTAATGCCCAGTATTAAATGTCTAACCTGTCTAATGTGGTCCCCCACTTTCATAATTTCAATGTAGAGATGGAGGATATATTTTTAAAATATAATAAATTTATTTTATTTAATCTTCTATGAAAAAATGAAGAAACCAACTTCTTCTCTCGACTCACTGCGGTCGAGGTTAAACACCCCTTAAGAGAATATCAGCATTGCGAGTTCAATGGTGTCCTCAGATTTTAATTCTGAGCACCGATTCAAAAGTTACAAATTATCACTTGCATTTTAACGGAACATACTTAAAAAAGTTCAGAAATTCATTCCGTCCACTCAAGGCCTCAGAATCACATGCCGTTGAAATTCGCAGACTTGTAATATTTCCATATAATTAAAAAAATTAAATTGAAAAATCTGGGTCTTTACATTCTCCCCACCTTTGGGATTTGCATCCTTGAAAGCCACAACACAAACTATAGAAACAATAGGGGTTACTGAACATGAATCTAAGCCTCCCACTCCCATGTGCTCTCTTGGAGGTTCCCGTGCTTCCATTAAATGTGCACTAGCGGTATCGATCACCCACAAAGGACTCCCTCCTGTCGATCCTCAATCTATACCAGAACATCCGTAAATGTCTCCCCATCCTCAATGTCTAGCTCTCCCTAGTAAATGATGTGTGATGGATCATGACCGTACCTCCTTAGCTGAGATACGTGGAAAAAATTATTCACCCAGTGCAATTGAGGGGGAAGAGCTAGGATGTACGCTACCTCACCAACTCTGAAGTGGACCTGGAAGGTTCTGGTGAACCTCAGAGATAACTTTTCGCCCCGACCAAATCTCTACAAACCTCGTCGAGGTGAGACCCATAGGAAGACATGTTCACCATCCAGAACACTAGAGGTCTCCGTATCTTGTCAGCATAAAACTTCTATGTGCTCTGTGTAGTCTTTATCTGCTCTTGGATGATCTACACCTTCTCCATTATAGCCCATACCATCTCTGGTCCCAAGTGTGCCGACTCCCCTGGGTCATTCTAGCACAGAGGTGATCTGTATGTTCGACCGTACAATGCCTCAAATGGGGCCCTACCGATAGTAGAGTGAAAACTGTTGTTTTATGAAAGCTCCACCAAGGGAAAGTGATCCTCCCAACTGTGGGCTAAATCAAGGGAGCATGCATGAAATATGTCCTCATAGGCCTGAATGTTCAACTCTGTCTGACCATCCATCTGAGGATGAAAGGCGATGCTCAATCAAAGATGAGTCCTGAACCACTCATGCAACCCCTTCCATAGCGGGGAAGTAAAATGTTCATCATGATTGGATACAATCGTCGAGGGAACTCCATGAAGCCGTACAATCTCCTGCATATAGAGGCATCCCATGCCCTTTACTGAACCCTACTCTCTGATAGGTAGGAAGTGGGATGACTTGGTGAGTCAGTTAATGATAACCCAGATGGAATCATATCCCTTTGATGTACGTGGAAGTCCTGTAACAAAATCCTTTAAAATTTCATCCCTCTTCCAATCTGGCACGTCTAGTGGATGAACTAAGCCTGCTTGAACCTTATGCTCTACCTTCACTTTCTAACAAATGAGGCACTAGGAGACCAACTCTGAAACTTGTTTCTTCATTCCCGGCAACCAGTACGGACATCGGAGGTCCTGGTACATCTTCACCACTCTTGGATGTACCAATGGAGGGGATGTATGGAACTCCCTCAACACATCCTCCCGAAGCGCCACCGGTACCATAGTACTCTCTCTAAAGAGGATGATATGCTCTCCACCTTCAAAAAATCCATCAGGTGCCTGTCCTATAAATATCTGAGCACTTTGAGCCTCATAGTCAGTGTCCCCAAACTGCGCCTCCTTGACTTGCTAAAGGAGAGGGGGAGTTATTGTCAGAGACTGAAGATAAGATTCTCCATCTCAATCCCCATAGGATATCCGCAAAGTAGCTAGCAGCTTTATTGCATCACTCAGCAACTGTATACCAGATCTCCTACTGATTGCAACGGCTACTAAGTTCCCCTTCCCAGGATTATAGACTATATCAAATTCATAGTATTGGAGGAACTCAAGCCAACTCCACTGTTTCAGGTTAAGGTCTTTATGAGAGAAGATATACTCGAGACTCTTGTGATTAGTGTATACTATAAAACGTTCCCCCATCAAGTAATGTCGCCACATATTCAAGGAGAAGACCACTGCTTCTAACTCTAAGTCATGGGTAGCATAGTTCTGCTCATCCTGTCTCATCTGTCAAGAACCTTAGGCGATAACTGATTTCTCCTACATCATGACACATCCAAGCCTAGTCCCTGATGGGTCGCATTAGACTACGTACAAAATTCCCTCCTCTGGTAGACTCAAGATGGGGGAACTCGTCAATCTCCTCCTCAGATCCTGGATACATTAATGGCATCTCTCCAACCACATGAAGGGTTTCCCCTTCTTTATTAATGATGATAAGGGTGCCATAACTCTGGAAAAGTCAGTAACAAACCTTCGGTAGTAACCAGCCACAACCAAGAAACGTCGCACCCCCGTCACACTCCTGGGTGGATCCCAAGTAAGCACAACCTCAATCTTCATTGAATACACAACATATCCATCCTCCGAGATGATGTGTCCTAGGAAGTGATCCTCTCGGATCCATAACTGTCACTTTGAGAGCTTACCATAAAGCTGGTGCTCTTAGTTTGTTTCCTGAACTATCTGTAGATGATAGGCGGGATCCTCCTCGGCAGCTGAGTATACCCAGATGTCATCAATGAAAACTACCACAAATAGATCGAGGTATGGATGAAAGATCCTATTAATGAGTCCCACTAACACTACTAGGTAATTGGTCACACCGAATAGCATAACCCAGAACTCATAAGGACCATACCGACATCTGAAGGTTGTCTTCTAAACATCTTTGTCTCGTACCCTAAGTCGGTGATATCCTGATCTGAGGTCTATCTTTGAAAATCACCATGATCCATTCAGAAGATATAAAAGATCATCAATCCTCAGTAGTGGGTAATTATTATTCATAGTCACTTTATTCAGGTGCTGATAGTCCACACCGAGTCTCAAACTACCATCTTCCTTCTTGGAGTACATAATCGGGGCCTCCCAAGGAGAACAACTAGGCCTAATATACCCCTTTCTCTATGAGTCCTCCAGCTATACTCACAGTTCTTGAAGCTCTGCAGGAGACATCCGATATGCTGATGTAGATATCAGTGTCGTCCGAGGGTACAAGTCGATATAAAAATCCACCTCTCTATGAGTAGGTAGACCCGGAACATCATCAGGGAAAACATCAGCATACTGGTCCACCACTATAGGATAGCTTAGACTCTCAACATCAACTGCTCCGAGTGTAAGGCTATCCAACTAATGAGTGATTGGTCGCACCTTTCTCCAGGTAAGTCCATCACGTGCTACAAAGGATCCCTTCTTACTGGTGAAGGAAAACATGGTCCCATCCTCATGGACACACCACACTTTGCACCTATTACAGTCGATCTGAGCATGGACTGTGGATAACCAGTCCATAACCAAGATGACTTTATAATACCTCAACACCGCTAGCAAGAGATCCCAGCCGAAGCTCTCACCTCCTTGAGTAAGATTACACATCTGACACTAGTGTGTAATCGTCTAATTCTTTCTCATAGGTGTCTCTATCCGTAAGGATCGAGCCAACGACTCCACCAGAATCTCTGAGAACCAAACAAAGGCTATGGCAATAAAAGAGTGAATGGAACCTATTTCTATAATTACTAAAACTAAGGTGGAGTAGACACAGATCATACCTCGAATCATCTCTAGAGAATCTTTGTCGTAGGCCTCAACTTCCTAGAGCTAAGCTCATCCCTGTCCACCTGCTCCCTGTGGTCGGGGTAGACAACCTGGATGTGGCAACTATAAAACCTTGAATCGTCGCCCATCGCCTACTACATGTACAACTACTCTTCCACGTCCTCCTAATTCCTACAGACCTCCTCAATCAAACCATCACATATGCCTAGACGATACTTTGACCATCTGCTAGTCGTCCGTATGGCTGGTTGGGCAGTCACGAGCCATGTGAGCCTGCCTGCCACTCGAGTAACACTGCCTGCTCCTCGCCTATCCTGCTCTGTCTCGAGAGCCCATCACAATTGACCCTATATCATATGGTCGTCCACTTGTAGGTATGGTCCCCTTAGACCTCTGCGTCATCTGTCTAATGCTAACTATAGATGACTATGCTACAGGATGTCTGGTGGTGGGTCTCACTACCTATGACTGCTCATCAAGGAATCTCTCCACTATGAGTGCTCGCTCTAACACCCCCACCTTCTTTGGGATGATGAGAGAAATCATTGAATCTCTAACCTTCCGTTTGAGCCCCTAATCGAAATTCTGGCCCCTAAAGAAAGGGTCCCACACCATTTCAGTGCAATAGCGTGTGAGGTCGGTGGACCTTGATGAATATTGAGCCACAATCATATTTCCCTACTAAAAGTGGAGAAGATCTTGTATATGAACATAGCGTAAGGTCACTAGGACGAACTCTTCCCTAAATAGGACCTCAAGGTCCGCCCAGAGGAGTGTAACCTCATTGTGAACCTGGAGCATCAAGCTCCACCATATTCCCGCAGCTTCCTGAAGTAGAATGGCTGAAAGGATGACCATGAGATCAGCTGGTGTCCCTACCAGTCGAAAAACACTGACCACGACCTCCAGCCAGTCCTTAGCCACCTGTGGATCCATATCTCCCAAGAACCTTAGTGTCCTCTGGCCTTGGAACTCGTGCAATGCACTCAATCGACGTACACCTTCTGCTGTTGGGGCTGGTGGCATCGGCTGCCCAACATGTAGTGGTGCTGCTGGTACACCACCCTATGGTACAACTACCAAAAGGGGGACCTCACTACCAAAAATGACCACATTAAAAGGGGATATTTTTTACTTTATAAGGGGTTATAACCCCATCTAAAGACATTAGCATCAGTTATGAGAAACTGCTGCTAATGTGCCATGCAACTGTTTGTAGAGGCAGTTTTGAGAAAGCTCTGGTAAATGCATGATGAATTTAGCGGTAGTTACATTAGAAGGGGTTTAAACTCACTTTAATGTAGTCTAGAGTTTACCACGACTGCTTGCAATTAGTGGCGATTATAACCTTATCTGCCACTACTAGAGGCATTAGGGGAGGTTCAAACCGCCCCTAATTGTTAATTGTATTAGGGGAGATTTTACATAACCTCCCCAAATGTTTCTTTTTTATTTTTTACGAACCTCCCACCTTGCCCCTCCTATGTGTCTCGGTGTGTCTTGGGTCTGTCCCCCCGTCCTCATCTATCTCGGGTGTCTTCTGTGTGTCCCCATGGTCATCATGCGTGTCTCGGTCCCGCCCCCATCTGTCCTTGTGCATGTATCCTTTGTCGGATCTGCCACCCCCCATCCTCATGTGTCTGCTGTGTGTCACCCCGATGTTCCCTAGTCCTCGTGCGTGTCTCGGTCCCGCCCCAACCAGCCCCCGGGTCCTTATTCTACTGTGTCCCCCCCGGTGTCCCCCAGTCCTCGAGCGTGTCACCCGGGTCCTCGTGTGTGTCCCGGTCCAGCCCTGCCCCCGGTCCTGGTGCGTTCCTGGTCCAGACCACGTCTCCTCTTGGTCCTTTAATTTGGAGGAATTTTAAAATTTTTGAATCAGTCGGGATTCGAACCGTGCTACAATAGGGTATCAAGCCGACACCCAAACCACCAACCCAACTCTCATTTCATTTATACTAAACATATATTATTCAATATATATATTGATATGTTTATTAAAATATAAATTATTTGCATAAAATATTTAAATACATATAATAATTTTATTAAAATATGCACATATATTAATAAACATATATATATTAACAAATTTAAACATAATTTATATATTATTGTATTTATATATATTAATAAGTTTATTAAAATAAAAATTATTAATACAATATATTTAAATACATATAATAAGATTACTAAAATAAGCATATATATTAATAAACATATATATATTTACAAATTTACACATATAATTTATATATTATTGTATTTATAAATATTAATAAGTTTATTAAGATAAACATTATTTACATAAAATATTTTAATAAATTAAATAAATAACATGTAACTTATTTATATAAATATAAATATATATGTATATATATATATTTTCTGAAGACCTCTATAAATTATATATTTACATATATTTAAATAAAATTATGTATGCATGTATTTATAAACACATTTATATCAAACACACACAAACTCAAACGTGTATTTATAAGTTTATTTGTAATTGTTTATTTTTATTTGAATACATGTATATTATATATATATATATACATATTAAGTTTATACACGCACAATTAAATAAATATATATATATATTACATATTTATATGAATATAATATATTATACATTTTATAAATACATTCATATATGTATACACAATATATACTATAGATATATTATGAATTTGTTTAAGAAAATAGTAGGGGTTCATAACCCCTCTGATCTCTTAAATTAAAGGGGGTTGTGAACCCCCTATAATGTAAGACATTAGTGGGGGTTCAAGTGGGGTTTTGAACCCCCAGTAATGTCTTACATTAGAGAGGGTTTTGAACCCCCACTAATGTCTTACATTAGAGGGGGTTGTGAACCCTCACTATTTTCTTTAAAAAAAATTCTGTATAACACACACACACATAACACCTCTAAAATCCATCTAAATATATATATATGTGTGTGTGTGTTTGTGTGTATGTATGTATGTATATATGTATATAGCGCCTCTAACCAAATATACACTATATATAACTAAATATATAGCACCAATAATTATTAAAGTAGCGACATTTTTAACATATCCATCTCTAAAATACAACTACATATTAAAAAAATGCTAAAACTATTAGAGGGGGTTGTGAACCCCCTTTAAATTCGATGATTAGAGTGGGTTGTGAAAAACCACCTCTAATGTTATAGAAAATGAATTTAGAGGGGATTTTTTAGAACCCCTTCTAAATAACCCTTTCTAATGTACTGTTATTTTGTAGTGCCTGCACCGAAGCCTCGTCTCTCAGTGGGTTGTCGTCGTGTACTCTATCTGGAACCCCAGATGGCTGTCTGCACAGAGGCATCCTGATGAGAAACAGGTGCTCCATGGTAAATAAGATATACCTTGTGAGCTTAATCAAAGAGACCGCAAAGAAAACCCTTCAAAAACACACACACAGACATATTTTTCGTGCACTGAGTCAGAAATCAGAATTTAGGTTCCTGGGGTATGTATACGTCTTCCACCGCACCAATAATGGATTCCCCAAACTAAAAACCACAATCATTACACCTAACACTATCTATGAAACCAAAGACTAGAGTCCATGTTTTCCAGTAGAACCGAATCCACTGATACCAATTTGTCACAACCCATCCCCCGAGGCCCATTCCTTGACTACCCCATGCCCGCCTTCCATAGGCCAGGGGCTGGAGACTAGCACCAGAAAGTCATATCCCTAAAACCGAGAAGGAATTGCCTTTTTAACCTGAAAAAGAACCCCAAACCAAGAAAACAACAAGATACAAACACAAATTATACTATATAGTAAATAGTGTGAGTACAATAAGTAAAGGGGCCGAAATACAAGCCCAACTAGAATGTACATGTAAAACTTCAAATAGTTTCTTTGAACACCCACCAAGGATCCTACCTGAGGGGTAGGTACCACTCTCTAATGGTCACCTTTGTGGTAAACCTTTCCTAAGGTCCACATCCAAGCCACATCTAGTCCTGGTACCCCCAGCCTCGATCAGAATTGTCTGTCGTCTGCACAAGACATAGCAAGGTGCAGGCGTAGCCCATGCAGGGGTGAGTATAACGATACTCAATAGGGACCCTGAGACCCCCCTAAGGTCTCTCATAATCCACAGAGGATAATCCACAATGCAAGAATACATTTACAATTACGAAGTATCAATCAACTCTACTTAGGTATATGCCCATACATATACCTAAGTTACCATGTATTACCATCTCGTTCATGAGGAAACACAAGTCCCAACTCTTTAGCCAAAAGCACAACTGTTCCACGAAGGAAAGAATACCACGAAGGTAACACCACAAAGGTATGTACCACAAAGGTATCAACACAGAGAAGTGTACCATATAGGTAATGACTCATCTCACTCTAGGTATAAATTAAATACAGAAGTACCTATGATTAGTCGAAAGCTATATCATGTTATTCTGTCATGTA
This sequence comes from Viscum album, assembly GCA_963277665.1. NCBI lineage: Eukaryota > Viridiplantae > Streptophyta > Magnoliopsida > Santalales > Viscaceae > Viscum > Viscum album. The sequence continues at coordinate 133,669,263 of OY728163.1, forward strand.
CCACTGATTCTAACCCTCACATGATTGATTGGTAACTAACCCTGCTAACCCAAACATGATCTGACCCACACAGAATCAGTATGTGCTAACCCACATAGGATCACCGAGTGCTAACCCACACATAATCTGATAGAAGATGACCCAAACTGGATCCAAAGATAACCCACGCAGGATCTGAAGATGACCCACATAGAATTTGAAGATTATTTATGTACAACCAGCCATATGGTTCGTGCACTAATCTCGCTTGATTTTGGGAGGATCCACTCCTCAATCCATTGGTTGATACATCAACTACCATGAAGTCTGACGAATAAGTATCACAAAGGTCTGTCACATCATAAAGGTCCTAACACGATAGATGGTGGGTCAATCGGATGCCCGATCTATAAGTTTTTAGCATTTCTATTCTGAGGGCCCGATTGGATTCGGGTTCGATAAAACCTATTTGTACTCCAACTGGATCCAAAACTCAGGTGGAGTATACCAAAAGGACCTTCTTGATCAATGGATTCCAGCGCTGCAGACAGTTCGTCAAACGGACTTCTGGTACTCATGATATGGACAAAAAGGCGTATCTGGGAACAGATGGGACTGGGTCCGGTCTGACCCATTTGGAACAACCCATCTCAATCCAGTCTGGGATGATCTGACCCCATTTGGGTGGACCCTACCCAGTTTGGGTGGACTTGACCAGGTCCGGGTCCAACCCGGTCAGGGTCCGGCCCGGATGGGCAGGACCATAGCGGGCCCGGCCCTGCCCACAAAGGGGGTGGCCCGGCCCGTGCTTGGTGCGGCCCGCTGGGCACAGTCTGCTCAGAGTGGCATACGGAGCTTGGCCCGTGGCTTGGTGCGGTCCGCTGCGGCAGGACCTACCCTAGCCGGTACCTGTGGTGAGGCGCCCCCATGGAATTCCGAACGGTCCAGTTGGACCGTTCGGCTTTGGCCAACCCAGCGGCACCACGTGGTGCCACCTGTTGGCATGTTGGACCCACCAGAGTGGGTCTTGCTCGGTGTGACACGGCCATCCAGAAGTCCGGATGGCTCCCCTTCCAGTGGCGTCGTCACACTGCTACTCCAACTGCGGCCAACCGGGTGTCGGCCGCCCTTCGGGTGCGCCGTCGCGGCTCAGCCGATGAGACCTCCATCTTCGGTGGTGCGGATGCACGTTTACCTGGCTCCCACGCGACCATCCCGTGTACCAGCCTCTATACTCCTCCACCGCAGCTAACGGGCCGCAGCCTCCTCCAGCAGCGTGGTTGCGCCACCACCACCATCGCGGCCGACTGGAGTTCCGGCCACTGCCTTGCAGCTTGCCAGTGCCGGTCATCGACTCTAGTCGCCAACAGACTTCCTTGGGTCACCAGGTGAGCTTCAGTGGCCCGTTCATCAAACTTTAGAGATCAAAGTTCGTCTTGAGACATCTCCTTTGCATCTATCCCATCGTGGTTGAGTTTTTATCAACCTGATGATCTTCCAGTGAAAAACACATCAATCCATGAGGTAGCGGAGGGATTGGGCCAGGTTCATTTGGCCCGTGCCCTCGACATTAGTTTTATAACAAGAAACTCAAGAAGATTGAATCAATATAAAATTTTAATGAAGAAAAATCAAGAGAAAACCCAACTTCAATTGTTTGTTGGGTAATGCTCACGATTGGAGGTGGCGTCAGTGTTCGTCGTCCCCGCAACAAGCCGCTAATGACACCGATTAAATGATGATCCTCCAACCTTGCTTGGTGGATCCGTTCTTCTTTAGGGGCCTCAAGATCCCCCTCTCCCTTTCTCCAATGGAAAACCAACACCGAATCCCCTCAAAAATATTTAATATAACTCTTCATTAAAAATTATGATTCATTAATTTAGAATTAATGAATACTATTAATTTATAGAGATTGTGGTTACACATTTTTTGTAACTGGGAATTTATTGCCCAACATTAAATGTTTGACCTCCATCATGTGGTCCCCGCTACCAGAATTTAAAAGGAGAGGTGGGAGGATAAATTTTTAAAATAAAATAAATTTATTTTATTTAATCCTATACAAAAAGAACACAAAAACCCCACTTCTTCTCTCGACCCACTACGGTCGAGATCAAACCTTCCTTAAGAAAATATCGGTGTTGTGTGTTCAATAGTGTCATCAGATTTCAATTTCGAGCACCAGTTCAAAATTTACAAATTTCCACTCGCATGTTAACTGAACGTACTTAATGAATGTTTGTAAATTCATTCTGGCCACTCTGGGCCTCAAAATCACATGCCGTCAAAATTTTCAGAATCGTAATATTTCCATATAATTAAGAATAATTTAAATGGAAAAATCTGGGTCTTTACAAAAAAGACCACCACAAAGTTATCTAGATACTCATGGACAATCCTGTTCATCAATTCCATTAAAACAATAGGATCATTTTTTATACCAAAGGGCATAACCAAGTACTCAAAATGTTCACACCTGCTCCCAAAGGTGGGTTTCTAAGTGTCATATTCTTTTATCCTCAACTGATGGTAACCAGATTGATGTTCAATCCTTGAAAACCACTTCACCCCTTTCAACTGATAAAACAAATCATCAATACATGAAAACATATACATTTTCATTAATGTAACTCAATTGATATTTTAGTATTCAACACATAGGTGAAGAAAACCATCAACTTTATTTTCAAAGAGAATAACCACCACCCAAGGTGACACACTCAAGCATATAAATCCTTTTTTAGGAATATTGTACAACTGTGAATTTATCTCTTTAATTTCTTATAGATACATACAATAAGATAGAATAGAAACTAGTTGAGTTCCCTATATTAGGTCAATGGAAAACTCAACCACTTTTACTAGTGTAAACCAGAGGAACCAGAACGTAACAAATCAGGATACTGAATGAAAACTAGAGGGAGATCACCACTGAAGTATTCCCACTCCAGATCAAAAGAAAACATTGATATTACCATCCCCATATTTGGATAAGAAGCTCTGGCTCTACTCGACGTTGGGCCCCAATATCCTTGAACGACAAGAGACACATCACTTGGTGTAGTAAGGTAGACCTACATATGATAACAATCAATATGATCTTTATTTAAAATGATCCAATCCATTTCGAAAATGATGTCAAGATGTTTCATGTCAAGGAACATAAAACACCAATCTAGCTCAACATCTGATAGTGAGAAGACACAAATGGGACTACATAGACCCTTCTCTCTATTCATATAAAGGGGTGTAGTAACATCCATTATATAAGATAAAATATCTATAGGAAGATTTAAATGATTAAAAATATAGGCTGAAATAAATGAATGAGATGCACTGGTATCAAATAGAGAAGTCACTAATGATGAAGCTATAGTAATGGTATATCTCATAGTCATTGGACCCATGTCTGCGTCCTTAGGAGACTCTTCCACCGTGTGATGTAGATTCATTATGGATGTCTATATACAAAACCCTTTTACATGAGAAGCATCTAATTTCCACAAAGTTTTAGGAGGAGATGGTTATCTTATTCCACTAAAAAGAGTAGAAAAGATAAAACAAAATATTTATAAGTGCTCTTAAAATCATCAAGTGCTATAGTTCTTAGGCGCCTTAGTGAAAACCCTCTTATAATTTATGAGATTTTCACACTAATAGTAAGTCAAAGAACTTCCTCATGGTGTTGTAGGAGGTCTAGAATGAACCTTCCATCATGAACTTCTATAAGAATCATCATGATTATTCTTTCCCTTGAAGGAAAAAACACTCCACAAGGAGAAAAAGGAACTCCCATCAACCATGAATTTCTAGCTAGGTCCATCTCAATCATCAATAACCTATATAGAACATAGACATAATTGGTAAGATTTAGTAAGAAGACCTAATAATGGATAACTTATCAAAGGAACAACTAAAACCATCAAGTCTTTATCATCTCATCATATACTATCCATTGTGAAATATTCATGATATCATTAAAGTGATTTGAATACTCTGTAATGGTTCTATAGGCCTACTTAAGCTTCAAAAACTTAACAGCATTGGCCAACACCATTGATTTTAGATATGACTAGAAAGTGAAAAGAAACATTATTTCTTTCCACGCTATTCCCTCATATTTTTTCCCATCACCATTATGTCCTACCATCTCCTGTTCATTCCTTCTATCATGAATGTGGAACATTTCACCTGAATCTCTTCGAGTGTATCCAAGATATCAAACCTACATTCTATCCTGCCCAACTATTCCTCAGCAGGTGGTGTAACATTCCAGGTAAATAAATAATAATACACATTTTATATTTATTAATATTTGTGAATTAAATATTAATTTTACATTAAAGGGGATGCTATGTTCGATAGCATACCAGATACGCAACAACGAGTTTCTTTGAAATCTTAAATTGCACACTAATAATATAATATTATTATTTTAAATGGTAGTTAACTCCTAGACATTGTATTGGAGGGAATGAACAAAACTAACTACAATATGATTATACATGTTTGTTAAATTTATTTACATTTATCCAAATAATGTTAGAGGCTTAAAATGTGAATGAAATTAATTTTAAGCATAATTAACATTAAAAGGCCGATTTGCAGCCTTTTAATGGAGAACCCTCCTTAAATATAGTTTTGGTCACTTTAATACATTTTATTTGACCAAATAAAATCTTTATTTGTAACTAGGACATCAAAATTTACTTTTTGTAAAATTTTGGAATTTTTCCGATAAAGTTCATTTTTAATGAATAGTGAAAAATATATTATTTTAATTCAAAACTGTGTTTTAATCTAATTTATTTATATGGTTAGATTATCTTTTCAATTGGTTTTAAAGTGTAATTAGAATATATTTTTACCATTTAATCCAATTTTGGTCATTAGAATTGATTTCACTTTCAAATTGGACATAAATAAGTGTCAATCTTTTGATATTTATTGTTTCATAAAAACATGTTATTTATTTTAACAACGAGAATAAATTTTAAAATTAATTAATGCCACTTTAATGTTTTTAATTTGGAAAAATAAACATCATTTTTAATTCGGAATATCAAATAACGCTTAGACTGAATTTTTGGTATTTTTCTAAAAAACTTCAATTTTTGATGAATAGTGAAACCAATTAGTAGTATTTAAAAAACTGACTTTTTCATTTAAATGAAATTTTACCACTTATGTGATTTGACTTTCAAAACTCTGGCATACATTGTTGTAATTATTATGTAAAATGTGGTTCAATAAGATAAAAATATTTTTTTTGTGAATAGTGACTTTTGACTTTTATTTACCGCGGTTAAAGGTAAATAGGGTAATTCAAGGTAAAAAGAATATTGTAATAATATGAAATTACCATAAAACATGTCCAAACACTATTGGATGAGTCATGAACAATGATGGGAATATTTTGGTCGATTTGGGGACCCCATGGAGCCATTTAAAAGTGATGATGACACTTTAGATTATTTAATTTAAAGTAAAGGAAAAAATGACAAAAAAAATATTTTAGTAAAGTAATTTTTATATGGTGTTATATATGTCATCTTTTCGACTATAAATATTCATTGTAAATCTAAAAATATTTAATACATCAATTTTTTTTATAATTTTTAGACATCACATAAATTAAATTATTTATGACACAATAATGATGTAGCATTTACCTCATTTAATAATGATTTAAATAAATAAGATTATAAAAATTAAAATAACATCCAAAACCATCCAATTCATATTGGATGATATTATTTCTACTATTATTCATCTTAAGTTCTACGTTAATGATTTTGTAACTTTTAGAAACCTAATATCATTATAAAAAAAAATATTATCTCACTTTCCTAAAGAGCCCCTCCTCTCCTTTATAAAATGAGACCACTTCTAACCAATTCCTCACACCTCTCAAGCCTTTTTGATCATCCAAACTCTACCCAATTAAGCTCCCTACATCCCTAGACTCCTCCATGAAGCCTTAACTTAGGTAGAAGGCACTTCAAGAAGTCATTTGGTTCTAACCAAAGGGAGTTACCCAAATTAAAGGTAATAATTTCTCTTAAATTGTTTTCTTTTATTTTACTTCTCCAACCCCTAAACTTATTTTATTCCATTATTTTGTAAACACACCAGTATCCTAAATATACTATGATGTTGTTATGATAAGGATTATAACTACAATTACACACACCTCCATCTAATAGGTGATGAACATAATGTTTCTGTGGATGGAAAACTAACACCTCACGAAACGACGATTGTTCAAATATCGCCAGCCTCCTCTCATGGTGGCCATTATGATGGCACGGTATTTATATATGATATATATTATTTTTATGTTTTATTTATTCTTCTGTATTTTTTTCATTTATATAAATACATTATGGTTTCCATTATGGGTAAATACGATAATTTCATTATAGGAAGTGCGGACTACAGCCCCTTCAAAGTGATATGACTCGTTAATGCCTTACGTGGGACATATAAAGGATGGAGTTAATAATATTGTATATTATATTATACTAGAATTATAAAATAACTATTTATAATTATGTTTTTAATTCCATTAAAATAATAAATATAAATGGAAGTAGCGTTCATTTGTACGCACAACTTACCATCTCCATGAACAGTGCATTTAATTTCTTAAATCTGAATGTTATGTACTATTATAAATATATATATATATACTGGATATATATATATGATATATATGATATCTAAATAATTAATTTCATTATGGATATAATTGACTATTGACCACATGGACAACTTGTAAATAAAAGGCGTTCATTTTTGACTCAAGTACCAAATATCGACAAAATGAACGTTATTAACATAAATGATTACATAATGTTTATAACATGGTAATAAGTGATATAAAACAAATAATAAACTTGAAAAAGGTTCTTAAGAAAGTAGTAATTAACTTTAGCTTATTATTCAGGATATTAAAGAAAGATCATGTCAAGTCGGACATGGGGTAAGGGATTTTCTAATCTCACTTTTAAATCCCTGAGATTTCCATTGTTCGCCACTTATTCATTGCATGTGGTGTATTGTGTGCTGAAATTTGATATATATTATCATGATTCTAATTATATTCATGGTATTCTGTGATTCATTTTGTGGTTATTCACTTTTGGTCATACGACTCAGTTGATTACAACGTGGTAATGCGTTTCATCTCACTTTTTAATCCCATGCGATTAATGCTATATTTGCCACTATTTCCTTTTGTGTGGTGTATGTACTTCCAATGATTGTAATATTTGTGTAATATAATTTCATTTATGAGTATTTAAATATTCATTGTATGATCCTTCTTTCATGTGGCGTATGTTTTATAAGTAACCAAATCAGTAAGGGAACCTTTCACCCTCATCTTTTTAAAAGACTTATTTTTGTTATGTCTTTTAATTTACATCTTATTATGTTGGGATATGTCATTATATATCTTTATTGATGTAAAATTTATGTCCATGTTATGTGTTACTCTTTTTGTCTCATCAAATCATTTTCTAAATTTTAAAGTGACGTCGTTAGGTTGTCGAATTTTTAGAAGGGAACTTCTTAACCAAATTTCAATTCTTTGGGTTCAACTTGTACTTCTTGAATATGTCATCATATGAATATGTGTTAATGACCTATGATTGTTTTACACTTAATATACACTTATATTGGGTGTATTTATATTTTTCACATATAATTATGTGATTGATTTATCCTTAATTTAAGGATACCATATTTATAAGTGATTTCATACCAATTTACATTTCCACTGAGACTTTATTATTATTATGCACCAATACACTCTTATATGGTGTATATACTGTACTTCAACATATTATATCATGAATAAATTTATTCTAATTATATTATAAAGTTCTTAATAAAATTTATTCTTCAATTATTTGTATTCAAGCGTCTCTCTTTTTGTTAAAATCTCATTAACTAAATATCATTTTAAATGTTTTAAAGATTTATTCTTCTAAATATTTTTCATTAATTCCCATGTTTTCAAAATGGGGTTTAGGATTTATTTATATTTACATTAATGTTTTCATATGATAATTCATTTAAAAGATTCAAAGTGGTACGGGACACATTGATTCAGAAATCTCTTTTCAAATGGTTTTGAAAATGATTTGATAAAGAATTGTTAATTTCAATATGTTGATTTGATATATTGGAATGTGGAAATGTTATATTTACTTTATACTTGTGTTATGTATTATGATTATGTTATGGTTATTGGGAATTGTTTACTTATACGAGTGGTTCCATGATAAACCTAGGGCGGGTGAGCCCGAGATAGCTCTCCAATGCCTTGGGTAACATGACGGAGGAAAATGTGATGTTTCTACTAAGATATTTAGGGAATATACTATGATGGGTATTAAAAGTGTAACTCCCTACATATCTTTTATAGCTATTATGTAATTTTGAGATGGAATCCATAATAAACCTTTTTTATTTATGATTTGTGTGTGTTATTCATAAATCTTATGATTTCGTATGATATGTTATGATTGAAAATTATGGATTCATTGATTTGTATTTATTGATGGGATAATGTTTTCCTTCCTTATTTTATAACTTTTACTGATATTTTTATTCTCATACCAAGTTTTTGAAATGTTTTCCACAAGACTTAAATATAAATAGGATCAAGGATGGGATCAAGGAAAAGTCATCCTTTCTAAAACATGGAACTAGATATGTTTCTTTTTAAGAGTTTTTATTCTATGAAGAAAATGGATATTGAGTAGTAGTGTCTACATGTAATATTCAAGTTATCATGTAATAGTATGGCCTAATTCTCTTAGACTCTAAACCTAAAAATATCGTCAATGTGAATTATACATTTAATTCATTATTTTGTAATGTTTTAAGGACGGGTCCTTATAGTTGGAATCAGAGGTCGGTTTAGACAACTTTAGGGAATAAAAGTTTTAATTAGACACATGGTTAGTCCCTATGTCTATTATTTTAGTTAATTACTCATTTTATAACCTTTTCAGATCAAGGAAATTCAGTTACAAATGGAAGTAGGAGGATCTCAAACGATATTCTTCTCTCTTCCTGATTACATGCTTGTAATAATTATTGCAAAGTCGTGTTCGGATGACTGTGAAACTTTTTCTAGCATACAACTCACTTGAAAGCAGTTGTTTGAGATACCAAAAACCCCCACTATACCTCGTTATGATCGTGGATCATGGGTTGTATTTCAAAAAATCCTATTTTTACAGTATTCTGATATTTTCAAGAAAGGTAAATATAATCAAGGAATTTTAAAATATTTTACCTTATCACAAGATTTTGAAGCATATTATGATTTTAAAAAATGTGCTGAAGAAGGAGACCCCTGCACAACCTATTTATATTTTCTTTTACAATACAGTCTCTCAACACATACCTATGGTATTTTAAAAGGACCATTAATTGAATGTTTCAATTCTAATTTTGTCTATCTATTTTATAGAAATCATGTTTTATCAGATGTTTTGAAATTATATGGCATACCTGATTATTTTCCAAAACTATTTTTTTGTGAACACCCATATGAAACAAGTTGTACAAGGTATATTTTTATGGAGGAAGAAAATGATTTTGAAGGATCTCTACATCATTTTCGCGATGCATGGACCTTCTACCTATATGAACAAGATGACGATGAAACCAAATGGACACCATGATCAAGGTATGATGTTCTTCATTTTGGTGATCATTTTATTTTATCATATTGTGGTGAAATAAGACTTCATGAATTAAGATGTTGAGATCATAATGAATTTTAATGAAAATTAGAGGTATAAATAAACCATTTAGGTTAATACATGTTAGGGTTATTTTTTAGTTTTATAAAAAGGACAACCCGTAGGATGGGTGACAACCCGTCGCATCCGGCCAGGCTGCATGAATCGAACCCACAACAGAAGGGAGACAAGGGTGCATCGCCTACCACTAGACTACATAAATTCCCCGGTTAGTATGACTTATTATTTTAGTAAAATGTTTTTATGGAACAAGAATAAGTTTATTTTTGGAACTTATGTTTTATCACATGGATATACTTAGTATAGCAAAATTATTTAGTTAATAAGTGATAAAGGTTGTTATGGAAGATGTTCTCTCTTTTGAGGAAACACTATATGCCTATGGAAGATAGAATACTATGGATTTCAATTGTGGAATAATGGTTGAAATATTAGTTTGGAAGAGTCTATGTTTTTATTGTGGACATATGATGATTTGGTTAATTTATGAAAATGATTAACCTATCATGGAGAACATGTGATTTGGTTAATTACTTTTCAATTTGAGACTTTATGAGTAACTATTGTTATTTGGAGATAATTGTTATCTTGGAAGACTATGTAATTAAATATTTACGATATTTGGGTTTCAATCTTAGTTTGGATCACTTTTGAATAATTTTACAGAATTTAATTTGAATGGTTTTTGTTGAACTTTGGGTTTTGTTTGAAAATTTTTGGAGATTAAGAGTAGTTTTTCTTTTTTGTGAAATTTTATCCTTTTTGGGTATTATCTGATCTCACACTAACAATTTTGGTTTTAGTTGATGTCTAAAGACAAGGGAAATAAATAGTTCTTCTTTTCTGAATTATGTGATTCTCAAGAAGATGATTCTTGTTCTTTTTATGTGACCAAGTCTTTTTAAATGCTCTTTGTGTGTTGAAAAGATATGTTTTTGGTAGAAACTTATTAAATGATGAAACTCTACTTGAAGGTAAGTATATTTCTTTATGTTCTTATTAAATGTAGTAAATTAATTCCCCCAAATTATGAAAAGGAATATAAAACAAAAATGTTGTTGGTTTACGTTTCCTACTGTGTAATCAAATATCGTTTAACACATCATAAGTTTGTGATTTTCTGGTGGTTAACTTTCTCCTAATCATGTTTTCTATCACTCTCCGTCAGAACATAACGATTTTTTCTCTCTTCTATATCCATGTTTCCTACATGAAATCCTAGTACGGGTTATCTCGGGTGACCATTGTACATTTCTTTCATTCTTTTAAAGTGATGGTTTTAGTGACCCTTTTCCGATGTGGGAGTTTTAATGATATTTCCAAGCCCAGTTTTAAAATGGCAAGGACGCAATTCCCAAAAGGGGGGAAGGATGTAACATCCTAGGTAAATAATGAATAATACATATTTCATATTTATTAATATTTTTGAATTAGATATTAATTTTACATTAAAGAGGATGCTATGTTTAATAGCTTACCCGATACACAACAACAGGTTTCTTTGAAATCTTACGTTGCACACTAATAATATAATATAATTATTTTAAATGGTAGTTAAATCCTAGCCGTTGTATTGGCATGAATGAAAAAATAACTAAAAAATGATTATACATGTTTGTTAAATGTATTTACATTTTTTCAATAAAATAAAGAGGCTTAAAATGCGAATGAATTTAATTTTAAGCATAATTTACATTAAAAGATCTATTTACCGCCTTTTAAATGAGAACCCTATTTAAATATTGTTTTGGTAAATTTAATACATTCAATTTGACCAAATAAAATACTTCTTTATAATGAGGTCATCAAAATATAATTTGCATAAATTGTTGGATTTTTTCTGATAAAGTTCATTTTTTAATGAATAGTGAAAAATGTTGTATTTTAATTCAGAACTGTGTTTTAATATAATTTATTTATGTGGTTAGATTATATTATTAATTGGTTTTAAAGTGTAATTATAATATAGTTTTACGATTTAATCCAATGTTGGTCATTGGAATATATTTCACTTTGAAATTGGACCAAAAGAAGTGTCAATCTTTTGATAGTTATTGTTTCTTAAAAACACGCTATTTGTTTTAACAATGGGAATAAATTTTAATATTAATTACTTCCACTTATATTATTTGAATTTGGAAAAATAAACATCATTTTTTAATTCAGAATATAAAATAAATCTTAGGCTGATGTTTTGGTATTTTTTGGAAAAACTTCAATTTTTGATGAATAGTGAAACCACTTAGTAGTAGTTAAAAAACTAACTTTTTCATTTAAATGAAATTTTACCACTTATGTGAGTTGAATTTAGAAAATCCGACATACATGGTTGTTATTAGTAAGTAAAATTTGGTTCAATAAGATGAAAATATTTTATTTATGAATAGTAACTTTTACCTTTTATTTACTGCGGTTAAAGTTAAATAGGGTAATTCAAGGTAAAAAGAATATTGTAATAATTAAAAATTACCTTAAAACTTTTCCAAACCTTATTGGATGAGTCATGGCCTACCATGGGAATCTTTGGGTTGATTTGTCAACCCCATGGAGCCATTTAAGAGTGATGAGGACACTTTAGATTAATTAATTTAAAGTAAAGGCGAAAATGACAAAAACAAAAATCTTTTAGTAAATTAATTTTTATATGGTGATATATAAGTCATATTTTTTACTATAAATATTAATTGGAAATATAAAAATATTTCCAACATCAATGAATTTTGTTATAATTTTTAGACATCACATAAAGTAAATTATTTATGACACAATAATGATGTAGTATTTACCTCATTAATAAAAGATTTAAATAAATAAGATTATAAATATTAACATAACATCTAAAACATGTCCAATTCATATTGAATGAAATTATTTCCACTATGAGTCATCTTATCTTTGACTCTAATGATTTTATAACCTTTAGAAACCTAATATCATTATATAATAAAATAATATTATCACACTTTCCTAAAGAGCCCCTCCTCTCCCTTATAAAAGGAGACCACTTCTAACCAATTACTCACACCTCTCAAGCCTTTTGGATCGTCCAAACTCTGACTAATTAATCTCCCTACATCCATATACTCATCATAGAAGACTTACCTTAGACATAAGGCACTTCAAGAAGTCCTTTTGATCAAAACAAAGGGAGTTACCCAAATTAAAGGTAACAGTTTCTCTTAAATTGTTTTCTTTTATTTTACTTATCAAACACCTAAACTTATTTTATTCCAGTATTTTGTAACAAAACCAGTATCCTAAATATAGTAGTATGTTTTTATGAGAATTATTAGAACTAAAATTACACAAACCTCCATCTAATGGGTGAAGAACATAATGTTTCTGTGGATGGAAAACTAACGCCTCACGAAACGATGATTATTCAAATATCTCCAACCGCCTCTCATGGTGGACATCATGATGACACTGTATTTATATATTATATATATTATTTTTATGTTTTCTTTATGCTTCTGTATTTTTTTTCATTTATATAAATACTTTATGGTTTCCATAGTGGGTAAATACGATAATCTCATTAGAGGAAGTGCGGACTACCACCCCCTCAAAGTGATATGGCTCGTTAATGCCTTATGTGGGATGTATAAAGGATGGAGTTAATAATATTTTATATGATATTATAATGATATTATAATATAACTATGTATAATTATGTTTTTAAATCCATTAAAATAATAAATATAAATGGAAGTAGCGTTCATGCGTATGTACGGCTTACCGTCTCCATGAACAGTGCATTTCATTTCATACCTATAAATGTTATGTAATATTATAAATATATATTTATACTGGATATATATATATGATATATATGATATCTAAATAATAAATTTCATTTTGGATATAATGGACTATTGACCACATTGACAACTTGTAAATATATGGTTTTCATTTTTGACTCAAGTACCAAATATCGTAAAAAATGAAAGTTATTAACGTAAATGATTACATAATGTTTATAACATGGTAATAAGTGATATAAAAGGAATTATAAACATGAAAAAGGTTCTTAAGAAAGTAGAAATTAACTTTAGCTTATTATTCAGGAGATTGAAGAATGATCGAGTCAAGTCGGACACGAGGTAAGTGATTTTCTTATCTCACTTTTAATTCCATGATATTTCCATTGTTTTCCACATATTCATTGAATGTGGTGTATTTTGTACTGAAATTTGATATATATTATCATGATTATATTTATGTTCATGGTATTCTGTGATTCATTTTGTGGTTATTAACTTTTTGTTATATGACTCTGTTGATTACAACATGGTAATGGGTTTCATCTCACTTTTTATTCCCATGAGATTCATGCTATATTTTCCACTATTTCCTTTTGTGTGGTGTATGTACTTCCCATGATTGTAATATTTGTATAATATAATTTTATTTATGATTATTTACATCTTAATTTCATGATCTTTATTTCATGTGGCATATGTTTTGTAAGTAACCAAATCGGTAAGGGAACCTTTCACCCTCCTCTTTTTAAAAGACTTTTTTTGTTATGTCTTTTAATTTACATCTTATTATGTTGGGATATGTTCTTATATATCCTTATTGATTTAAAATTTATATAAAAGTGATGATTTATCCTTTTTATCTCATTAACTAATTTTCTAAATTTCAATGTGACGTCGTTAGGCTGTCAAATTTTTATAAGGGAACTTCTTAACTGAATTTCCATTCTTTGGGTTCAACTTGTACTTCTTGAATATATCATCCTATGAATATGTGTGAATGACCAATGATTGTTTTACACATAATATCCACTTATATTTTGTGTATTTATATTTTTTCACACATAATTATGTGATTGATTTATCCTTAATTTAAGAATACCATCTTTATAAGGGATTTCATCCCAAATTACATTTCCACAGAGACTTAATTGTTGTTATGCCCCAATTCAATATTATATGGTGTATATAATGTACTTTGACATATTATATCATGAATACCTTTATTCTCATGATATTATAAATCTCTTATTAAAAGTTATTCTTTAATTATTTGTATTCAAGCATCACTCTTTTTGTTAAAAACTCTTTAACTAAAATATCATTTTAAATGTTTTAAAAATTTATTCTTCGAAATTTTTTTCATTAATGTCCATGTTTTAAAAATGGGTTTTAGGATTTATTTATATTGACATTAATGTTTTAAAATTATAATTCATTTAAAAGATTCAAAGTGGTAGGAGACACTTTGACTCAGAAATATCTTTTAAAATGGTTTTGAAAATGATTTGATAAAGAATTGTTAATTTCAATATCTTGATTTGATATATTGGAATGTGGAAATTTTATCATTACTTTATACTTATGTTATGTGTTATGATTATGTTATTTTTATTGGGCATTGTTTACGTATACGGGTGTTTCCTTGATAAACCTAGGGCAGGTGAGCCCGAGATAGATCTCCAATGCATTGGGTAACATGACGGAGGTAAATGAGATGTTTCTTCTAAGAGATTTAGGTAATATATTGTGATGAGCACTAAAAGTGTAACTACCTACGTAGCTTTGATAGATACAATGTATGTTTGAGATGGATTCCATAACTAATATTTATGATTTATGATTTGTGGGTGTTATTCATAAATCTTATTATTTTGTATGGTATGTTATGATTGAAAATTATGGTTTCGTTGATTTGTATTTATTGATGGGATAATGTTTTCCTTCCTTATTTTATAACCCTTACTAAGATTTTTATTCTCATCTCATATTTTTGAAATGATTTCCAGAGGACTTAAATATGAATAGGGCCAAGGATGGAATCAAGGAAAAGTCATGTTGTCTAAAACATGGAACTAGACATGTTTCTTTTAATGAGTTTTTATTTTATGAAAAAAAGGATACTGAGCAGTAGTGTCTACATGTAATATTCAAGTTGTCATGTAATAGTATAGCCTAATTCTCTTAAACTCTAAACCAGAAAAGATCCTCAATTTTAATTATTCATTTAATTCAATATTATGTAATGTTTTAAGGTCGGGTCCTTATATGTGGAGGATCCATAGATCCTTTAAAAACTACTGTCTTATATTAAGATAACTTCTGAGAATGATTCCAAATAAAATCCCTTGGAGGATCCACAACAAGATCCTAAATGAGGACTGGAGGTGGTACTTGTCCCAGAGCATGGACAATGCGCACAATAACCTCAACTAAACATGGTCCCACTTGAGGATTCTCTCACTGTTTTTCAATATAAGCATCCTCCAGGATCAATTTCACATGTATTATTGGAGGCATGATGTTGCAAAAAATCTGCATACAATGAGGAAGAAATCAAACTAATAGTCAAACTGAGCCACAAGGGAATTTTATCCCAACATATAAAACCAAAAATATTTTGATTTCACTCTTTCCAAATAATAATAGAGAAAATATTATGTCTAATCCACAAGACGACTTTCCCTAAACACCCCTGGAGACATAAGGTTCATTGTAGTGAGACATAGCCAAGAACTTAATAACAAATACCTCCTAGGTACCAAAACAATATCATAATTCATACTGTCTTGAAGACAAGAAGATCAATAACCTCATTTGACACCATTTTGTCATGAACCAGACCAGGTAACTAGGTAACCCAAAAAAAAATATGACCATGACATAGCCCAAAGATCATTAAAAACCCCTATGGTTCGGTGACTAGCACCTAGCTTCATACAACATGAATGTGGGAACAAAGTTTCCATAAAACAGAGAAGAAGAAATACAAGAAAGTAAATATTTATACAAAAGAAACTCCAATGGGTGCAATGTACCAGAAGTCAACAAGGAATTAAATCCCAAAGTATTAAAACCCAAAAACAGAATTAGGGGAAAAAACCAAAGTCCCTATGGACAAAACTCACCACGTCCACTGTTCAACAGCTTGAGTGTCCTCAAAAAGAACATTTCCCCCCACTCGAACCTAGAAGGAGATAATCTATAAACACCCGAAGGCACAAGTAGGGTTTGAGAAACAAATACCAGTAGGGTTTCACCAATGATTCTATATCAGTTACCAATAATATATTAACTAAAGGAATTCATTCAATTTTAGAATAAACAGGATTGGAATTTTAAATCATATTTAAACAAATCATGATGTACAGTTAAAGTGATGGAAAATACTCTAAGCACTAACTTTACAAATGATTGAATATTTATAAAACAATGGATTAAATAAAAAATTTATATAAAAATGTATATATAAATATATAAGGCATATAAATATGTTTTATTACATTGGAATACATTTATATCTCAAATATAAATTACAATCGAGAAACATGGTTATCTGCTAAATATGTATAAAAGTTATGGTCTAAAGGACTCCTCACTCTCTAAGTGATCAAGGAAATATGTGTATACACACTTACCTATGACACGAGCCAAATTATGCTTATCATATAAGGACCCAAACTTAAACATTACATAATAAATGACCTTTTTCTAGTCTAGGTTTTGGAGAATAGACACAAACTTGAAAATTATCAGAGTTCCAGTAGAAATAAAATAAAACAAACAAAAACACGATGTGTGATAACACTCTAAGTGAAGTGAACAGCTTCGGAAAACTCTGCATGACCTATAGAAAATCATATTAAAACGAGGGGTGAGAACAAAAATTACCATTAAGGGGTTTATGAAAACCATCAATAAATTCTTATAAAACATTCTTTTGGAAATAACCATGAGAATACATATTGAAATACCCTTAAAAAATTCTATTATAAATTACATATGGCTTAAAAATAATATATCATTTTAGAAACTACTTACGTTCAAAATTATCATAAACATAATATAGTGTCTTTCCTAAAATAATACGCAGTCTTAAAAAAAACATTATCTTGAGGTTACTTGAATCGTCGAAGGCTATCTGGGCCTACCCACTTAGCGAAAGATGGGTTCATTCCTCAATGACCTTCCATATTTACAATGATCAAGTTCCATCTTTTATAAAGATCATTTTTAAGTTTTCAATACACATATATATTTTCATTGGATTTTTAATTTTTTTTGATAAACCACATCAGTAAAATAAAATAAGAATTCGAATTGATGCTTATATATATATGTACACATGTATATATATATATATATGAATATGAACTTTTATGTCGTAGCACATGAATGTTTGGTTACAACCAAAAAACATATCACAGACTGTCCATGTATTCAATACACTTTCCATTCTTATAAATGATTGATCTTAATAAAATAATCATAATAATTAATTATGTAACTCACATAGAATTTGATGTGAATTATTTAAAACATAACGCATCAAATGAAATACATTTACTTTCTAAATTTCAATTTTAATCCATAAAATTTTAATTGGAACCATAATTTTATTAAGGATGCAATGAATGTCGAAGTAAAGGAATCAACTCATGGACATGTATATATGAAAACGTAGTGCCCAAAATGTCAATAAAAAGTGAGGACATATTATTCTCATTTTTCTAGAAGCATGATGAAAAAATGAAAATAAAATTATAAACATGATAATAAACATATCATCCATTTATATATCTATATAAACCACACATTTGAACATGAAAGTAAATAACCAATATCTTACACATTTTTAAATTAAACTCGAATGGATAAATATAAACAATTCATCAAAATCAACTCTCAAAACTGAATAATAGTCTCCCTTATGACAAGAAAAATTCAAGTATGGTTTTGATGGAATCAAATAAACAAATCTTCTTATAATTTAATAACACACAAACTTCATATATTTGATGCTTTAATCAAAAGTTAATTATAAAATTTATGAAAAAAACTGCAAGTAACATAAATACTCCCTTACAAGATATAATTGAAAATAATAATAATTACCTTACATAAGTTTTAGATTTCATATTTGAGACATAATCCATTGACTCATATATATATATATATATTTAAAATAATGAGTTATATATGTGTATATATGTATATATACACATATATAGATGTAACAACCATAGTTTGAAAAACTAAAATACACCCTTACGTTGGATTGGATCAAAAGATGGACCGAGTGGATGATTTTTTTGAGCAGAAAGAAATTTTTCTTTTTGGAGGAATATGGTTGGGTCTTTTAACCATTATAGAGGAGTTCCCCAAATTTATAAAGGATATAAATAATACTAAAGATTCCAATAGAAGCTCAGAAATAAAATCTTATTTTAAAAATAAACAAAGAACAAAAAATAAAATATCGGTAAATAATTTTTTATATTATTATTACTATTTATTTTTTTATGTCATATCATTTTTCAAATTTTTGAAATGTTTTGAAATCATCTCATTTTTACATTTTTTTAAGTTTAAAATATATTTTATCTTTTCTATTTTGACTAACATTTCAAATCTTATGTTTGACATGCTACCAAGAAATCATTGATTTGTTTCTTTAATTATTTTTAAAAATATTTAGTTTTTTTAATAGTTTATGTTGAATTTATATTTATTTCAACATATTAAATAAATACATTTTTATTTTTTGAAAAATGAAAATGAAAATCATTTTTTTATAGTTAATTCAAGGCATTTTTTGTCATCCCAATTTTTATCCATTCCCTCCACATTTCACTTTAGTTCTTCGATTTTGGAAATCAATCATTACTATTATATAATATTATATTTTAAATCAAATTTATTTATTTGGTTTTTTTTCTAATCATTTCACATCATTATAACTTTATCATCATTTTTTTGTTTTATCAAAACATGTTCTCCTTTTTTAATACTTCATATATCGTTTTTTAAATTATTAAATCATTGGTTTTTTATAGAAAAAATTTGTACTATTTATATAAAAATAGTCTTTGTATTTATATAATTAAATCAAATTAGGTAATGGATTTTTTTTGTTTAACACATATTCATATATAAATCTTTTTTTAAAATATTAATATAATTATATCTATTTATAAAATGAAAATTCTATATAAAGAAAACATAAAATAATTTATTATATTTATAAAATATATTATCTTTAAAAAATTTCAATTTATAACTATATTATTATATATTCAAAATTTATATGTTTTTTTCCTAATGTTTTAACACGTCATTTTTTTTATTTAAAAAAACATTATACAAATGTTTAAACTTAAACATCTATTATATATATATGTATAAAATAGTATATATATATATATATGTATTATTCATATTATTTTATTATTTCTAAATATATATATATATTAATAAAAATATCAAATCACATTAAAAAAACAAATATAAAGGTTTTTTTTATAGAAAAATAATTATACACATTTATAATTTATAAATTTTATAAAATAATAGTTATTTAAAATATTATTTTAAAAAAAGAAAAACAATATTTGTTTTTATGTTAAATTTGAAAACTATAATAATTATAATTAATTATAAGTATTATAATTAACTTATAATCAAAAACATGAAAATTCATTTATTATTTTTAAAGAAAATCATCTTTAAAATATTATCAATTTGTTTTAATTATAAATAAATCCATTCAATATAATATTTATATAATAAAACTAAGTTTATATTTTCTTGGGTGTTACATTTTTCCCCTTAAAAAGAATTGTGTCCTCGCGATTCATTTCACTGGACTAAAATGAATTCTAAATTTCCATATTTAGAATTATGAAACACTAGGATATCTGAACATCTGAACACGACAACATCTAATCTCCAAAGTTGTCCAGACCATTCCTCTGATACCAATTATAAGGAACCAGCCTTAAAAAATACATAACAGAGGGCCTTTTTCTGGTATAGATTCGGGTGAATAGGCTCAAACTTAAAAATTATGAGAGTTTTCAGCAAAAATAAAATAAAACAAATAGAAACACAACATGCACTAACATCGTAAGGGAAACGAACGCCTTAAGAAAACTCCATGTGACCTATGGGAAATCATTTTAAAACGAGGGGTGACCACAAAAATTCCCAGTAAGGGGTTTAAGAAAACCTTTGATAAATTCTTATAAAACATTCTTTTGAAAATAACCGTGAGAAAACATACTGAAATACACTTAAAAATGATATTAGAAATTACATACATCTTAAAACTAATAAGAGATTTTAGAAACTACTTACGTTCAAAATTTTCTTAAACATAATCTAGTGTCTTCCTTAAAATAATATGCAAGATTAAAAAAAACATTATTTTGATGTTACATGAATCGTCAAAGGCAGTCTAGGCCTACCGACTTAGTGAAGGATGGGTTCACTCTCCAATGACCTTCCATATTTAAAACTCTCAAGCATCGTCTTTTATAAAGATCATTTTTAATCTTTCATTAATTATATATATTTTCACTAGAGTTTTTGATTTTTTGGAAAAAACACATCACTGTAATAAAATATGCATTCCAGCTGATGCTTATATATATATATATATCTGTATATATGAATATAAATATGCATATTATCTTTTATGTCGTAGCACTTGCGAGTTTTGTTACAACCAAAACCCTTATCGTAAACTGTCCATGTATTCAGTACACTTTCCATTCTTATAAATGATTGATCTTATTAAAATAATCATAATAATTAATAATGTAACTCACATAGAATTTTAAGTTAACTACTTAAAACATAACACTTCCAATTCAATACATGTACGTATTAAATTCGGAGTTTAACCCATAAAATTTGAATTGGATCCATGATTTTATTAAAGATGAAATGGATGTCTATGTAAATTCGTAAACGGATGGCCATGTATATATGTAAACACAACACCCAAAATGTAGATAAAAATAAAAACATATTATTCTCATGTTTCTAGAAGCATGATGATAAATTGAAAATAAAATTATAAACATGATAATAACCATATCATCCATATATAAAACTATAAAAAAAATATTTTAACATGAATGTAAATAATAAATATATTACACATATTTAAATTAAACTTGAATGGATAAATATAAATAATTCTTTAAAATCAACTCTCAAAACAAGAATAGTCTCCCTTACGACAGAACAAATTCAAGTATTGTTTTGATAGAATCAAATAAATATATCTTCTTGTAATTTCATAACACACACTTCAAATATTAGATTCCTTTGTCAAAAGGTAATTAGAAAATTTAAGAAAAATAATAATTCCAAGTAACATAAATACACCCTTACAAGATATAATTGAAAATAATAATAATTCCCTTACATAAGTTTTAGATTTAATATTTGAGACATAATCCCTTAAATCACATATATATATATATACTGAAAATAATGAGTTATATATGTGTATATATGTATATATATATATATATATGTAATAACCATATTTTGAAAAACTAAAATACACACTTACCTTGGTTTGGATCAAAAATGGACTGAGCGGCCGAATGTTTCAATCAAAAAGAAATTGTCGTTTTGGGAGGAATATTGTTGGGTCTTCTAACCATTATGGTAAAGTTATACAAATTTATAAAGGAGATAAATCATACTAATGATTCCGTGAGAATCTGAGAAATAAAATCTTATTTTAAAACTGAACAAAGAACCAAAAATAAAATATCGGTAAACATTTTTTTATATTATTATTACAATTTAGTTTTTTTTAATCATCTTCGTTTCCCAATTTTTGAAAAGTTGTGCAATCATCTCGTTTTAAATTTTTTTAATTTTAAAATAAATTTTATCTTTTCTATTTTGTCTGACATTTCAAATATTGTGTTTGACCCGCTACCAAGCAATAATTGCTTATTTTTTAAACCATTTTTTAAAAGTATATAATGTTTATTAATAGATTATGTGGCATTTTTGTTTTGTTTAAAATATTAAATAAATATGTTTTTATTTTTACAAGAATGAAAATGAAATTCATTTTTTATAGTTAATTCAAAACATTTTTTTATCATCCCGCTTTTTATCCATTCACTCCACGTTTCACTTTGGTTCTTTGCTTCTGGAAATCAATCATTAATATTTTATATTATTATATTCGAAATAATTTTTTTATTTCTAATCATTTCACATCATTATAACTTTATCATTTTTTTTTTGTTTTAACAAAGCTCGTTCATTTTTTTAATACTTCATATATCATTTTTTTAAATTATCAAATCATTGAGTTTTGATAGGAAAAAATGTTGTACTATTTATATAAATATATTTTTTTTATTTATATAATTTAATCACTTTAGGTTATGCATTTTTATATTTAAAATATATTTATATATAAATCTTTTTAAAAATATTAATATAATTACATCTATTTATAATATAACATTCTATAAAACGAAAGCATAAAATAATTTCATATATTTATAAAATATACTATCCTCAAAAAAATTCTTTACACTTTATTATTTTATTATTATATAAAAATTTATATGTTCTTTTCCTAACATTTTTACACATCATTTTTTTCTTTTATAAAAACTTTATACAAATGTTTAAAATAAAACATCTATTATATATATATAATCGTATATATATATATATGTATTACTCATATTATTTTATCATTTTTAAATATATATATTTTTTAATAAAAATATAAAATCTCATTTATATAAACACATATATAAATTTTTTTTGTATTAAAATAATTATACACATTTATAATTTATAAAATTTATAAAACAACAGTTATTTAAATTATTATTTAAAAAACAATAATTTTTTATGATAAATTTAGAAACTATATTAATTATAATTAATTAATTATTATAATTAACTTATAATAAAAAACATGTAAATTCATATATTATTTTTAAAGAAAATCATATTAAAAATATAATCATTTTGTTTTAATTATAAATAAATTCATTCAATATAACATTTATATAATAAAACTATGTTTAGAATTTCCGGGGTGTTACAAATCACTATCCCATCAGGGATGTGACTTGCTACATTTATGTTTTAGAAAGTTTTATAAGTATAGATTGTGTCCAAATAACTCACAAACTACATAATGATTGCATGTTCTCTAACATAATAAATGATCCTAAATATTTTTAGAACGATTAAAATCCAATTAAATCCCCTTCCACCCATTTCAAATTCAAAATTTCCATTTAAAAACCGAAATAAAATTTTTAATAAAAAACAAGCCTATTTAAGAATACAAAACAACTGGGTTTCTATCAAAACATTTTAATACATTTTCACAAGTTTAAAATCAATTCAAAAATAATTCCATCAGTTTTAAAATAAATTTACATAATTAAATTCAACAAATAAATTGAAATAGCTTCCATCAAATTTACTATTTATATTAAACAATTTAAATTATCCAATTTCTAGAAACGATCCCATATTTTATGGAATTAGGTTTTTCCCAATATCCAATCCAAAACCATATCAAATCCCTCAATTTAGTAGAATTTAGTTTTATCAAATCAATAGAAATAAGTTTGAGTAAATGAATTTAAATCAAAAATGGAAATAAATCAATAAATTCAAGGTTAATAAATTTGAAAGAATGGGATAGAACCACATACCTTTATCATGAAACTCAACACTCTTAATCACAAATATCAATGAGAAATAAGTTGCGGAAGACCTAAAAACACAACCTAGAAGAGAGATCCATTCGTATGGAGCATAGATACCTCAAATTCATGATGTTCCATTTAAAACACAAAGGATGAGAAAGAGAAAGATGAATAACGAAGAGAACACTTACTTAAAAATCACACAGCTAACACAATAACAATCGAACACCGGGTGAGGGGATTCATAAGGGTTGAAGAGATTCATGATCGCATGGGGAAGGCATTGGGTCGATATGAGTGAAATTGGAGAGGACCCAAAAAGGAATAGATCATCTATTCTTCCAATTTGAAAAATGTATTGGGAGTGTTACACGACATGTAATCCCATTAAACATCATGAAATAGTTAATTTCAACAACTGTTGAAAAATGCGTCACCTCGAACTAAAAACAAATGCCCTTAATTAAAAAATAATATTCAATTCACTCACAACATTTAAAGTCTCATCACATTGTGTACCTTTCCCAGTGTGAATCCTTTCACAACTTTCATCTATAAACTCTTACACATTGTGTAACCTAGATACATGGCATGTAACCCTCCTAAATCCCACAAAAGATTCAGTTAAATATAAGATTACAATAAATCTCTAACATCACCATTATAGTTATCATTATAATTTATTGTCAACCACGGCCAATAAACAAAATTGGAAAACCAATAAAAGGATAACGACATACATGTTAGATCAGTAATAAGGTGTTACAAAATTTTATTATTTAGAGGCATTCTAAAGAGTCAAATAAAAAAAAGGAGTTCTAGTATAACTTTTTATGAACTAAATAAGAAAGTGGGAAGAATAGAGGACATGAATAAATTAATTTGAACATATTTCTTCATAGGAATAAAGATAATTATTATAAGGATAAGAAGAAGAGATTTTGGCATTCCTATTTTCAAAGAAGAAGGTGAGACAGACTGACCATATTCACATTACAAAAGATGAATGATTTTATAATTTAAGAAGAATAATGACAATAGATCACTCCTTCTAAAACCAATGAAATTTTTATACCTATTCATAGTAAGTTGGGAGGACCTTTTAAGAACTAATGGTGCCCTTATAAATAATTCCATTAAATAATTGGTGGTTCCTGTATAAAAAATTCTATATCTGGGTAGTGAATGATGTCATCTCGACACTTTTTCCTGAATTTAACTACACTTGTAATCACTATAGTTTATAGTGATAATAAAATCCATGAGACAACCATAGGTTGATCAAAAAGAATATTAGTCTTTCTCATTGAGTCCAACACTTGTAAATATCCTTACGTGATTTTTAGTGACTTCATTTTTTTTCATACAAGAGACATGGGACATAAAATAATTAGATATTAAGTCTTCTAATACATCTAGTTTTAATTGAAAAAATGATACATAAAAAGAAACATTGGTTTACCAACACTCCTAGTGGTTAATCCATCTTGGGGTGCTACCCATAATTTCAAATTCAACTTCCCTTCCTTAGAAATTAATATGGGACCTATCTAATGATAATCAATCGAAGCCTAAAATAATGTAAAATTATACTAAATAAAGAATAATATTTTTCCATGGAACACATTATTATAAATGTAAACATAAAACCACAAACTCTAGAGTGAAGGATAAGTTTGGATCCACTTCAAAAATTGACATATCAGATGCCCTTCCTTCATCCCATGGTCTAGGAGTAATTTCTTATAATATAAAATTTAATTATATAATTCATAAGTTCTCCACATTTAATATATTGAACTATTAGTGGTTCCTTATGATGAAATTTATTTATCACAATTAAAATATTTTTTTCCTAGTAAATAAGTTCCTCCATTATTTCCTTTTTCATACAAAAAACATCTTCTCATTCCTTTGATACATTTACATCAGTGATTCTTACTATATTATTATCATATAGAAAATTAAATTATATTGCATCCTTGGTCGTCATCAATTTAAATCCCATGATTCTTAATTATTATCTTATTTGGTGTTTTAAAAAAATCACATAGGATCAGGATATTAATCATAAAATGATTTAGCTGGTTAGACATAAACATAGAAGTTTTCACATCATATTATATCAAGATTGGTTGATTGTTTAGATAAACACTCCATTTTCCTTCACACCCATTATCATCAATGTTACCACTAGTTTTAACCATTTACTAAAACCCAAGACAATAGTGTGGTAATCAAGAATCATTAATTAGAGTAAACAACTATATGAAAATGAAAATAATTATTATGATATCCTATATGATGAAATATTATTTCAACCTTGGAAACATTATGTTTATCTCATATCACTATAGATTATCATAGGATTTCATAGATTCTATATTTTCATTCATCATAATGGTTCAGAAAGAGTATTTGAATTAAATGAAGCATTTCGCCTAGGAGTGTCGAAATAGATGTGTAGTTATTCCTCTTTGTCTCACACAAGGTGAATATTGAGTTAGTAACTAACCAACCTTTTTTAGGTTATTACCCCTAGGAGAATTTGTTCCAAAAAAAGTATCCACTTGTTTGTATCCAGATTGGGATTTCATTACTTGGAATCCACACAATCTTTATTTTACCAAATCTTCTAGATTTTAACATACACATAAACTCATCCCTATAGTATTTAGCAATTTTTTATAATATTAACCTCAAAAATAACTAAACCCAACTTTGATACCATCTAAGGTCACCCAAGAATAACATAAATATTACATCATTTTAGAGTAATATTAAAAAACAACTCATAATAATACATTCCCAAATACCATAATGTTTTGTCATATTAGGAGTCTATATATTCAATAAACTTATTTCTTGAAAGAACTTCAATAAATCCCACAAAGTTAATCTCATAGAGTAATAACGTTATACATAAAATCTATAAAACCTTTCTTTATAACCTTGGTAAAAGGAAACATATAAAAGGGTGATCTTAGATTTTCAGTAAAAAAATTCATAAGGGCATGAAATCATCAATAATAAATCATGAACATGATAACATATCATGAGTATAATAAAAATGTATTTATCAGACACATAAGAATAGAATATAATTTACATAGTCAAAATTCACTTATAAGAAAATCAAAGGGGATAAAGTCCCATATTGTTTTGGGTTCACACTCTATTCTATCAATTCCTTAGAAAATTATCACTTCCATGACTATAATAATGGATGATGTCCCTTAGTGGACTAGTTTAACTCCATATTCCATCATTTATGTAGTCAAGCCTCACTTACATGACTATCACAATATACATAGTCCCTTACTAAACTAGGTTCACTCTATATTCCAATTTATATTATATCATGATATGTCATTATTTACTCAATCCATCAGAGATCTATATAATCCCAATCCTACTAGTGACATAATGAAAACCATACATAACTGTGTTTCATGATAAAAAAAATCATCATTTCATCATATTATATCCAATAAAAAAGAAAAAGGTTATATATATATATATATATATATTTTATTATCAAATAATCATATGCTATCTAGGGAAATTAAAAGGATGATATCATAAAAAAAATTCACTAATTCATCATATATTAAATACGTTATATAAATAAACCAGTTTCATGAAATAAAACTATGAAAACACCACCATAATTCATCTATAAAAATGTATGGGATCATAAGATCATATCCCTAGTGAATCACAAGAAACATCAAAGGATATTGATATTGATGAATAATTATTTCCAAAGAAAAATTGAACCTTTTTTTGAAAACAAGGGAAAAATAACCTTTTCTATTGATAACTTTCTAAATAAAAATTCCCAAAAATATTTAGAAAATTATTTTATTTTAAAAAAATGTAAAATTTTAAGGGATAATTCAAATAAAATATTATTCTTGATGATATTAAAACTCGTTCATGTCATATATATGAAAATATAAAATTTAACACTTTTGTAAAATGTAAAAAATGGATTGCTTAATTTTTTTTCAAAATTATTCATTTAAAAACTCTGAAAATAAATTTAAAGGTATTGAAAATTTAATTTTTAAAAAAATTCAAGTACAGGTAAAAAAATTTATGAAAAAATTTGAATAAAACATGGATTCAAAATACAAATATTACCCACTCAAAAATAAGAAATTAGGTTATCTTTTCTTAAAGACAATATTTAAATAATTTTAAGTACCAATGAGAGGAAAATGGTATTAATTATTTATAATTATTAATTGAAGAAAATATACTATTTTTAAAGGATAATGATCATATAATTTACATCCATAGTTATTTAACATGGAAAATCCAAAAAATAAATGAGATTACAACATAAAACCTTATAGTTTTTGTAACGTTTGAATCCCAAATCCCAAGAATGAAATAACATAAAATAAATATTTAAATACCCTTAATATAAATATATTTATGATATATAATATAAAGTGGATTTATATATAATATATAAATACAAATAGGTGTGTATTATGAATCATGTCTGAAAAGAATAATATTGAGATTAAAAACACTAATATCTTTAGTAATATCTGAATCAAAACCTCAGGAAATAGATAACCATTGATAAATTTTTAAATTCAAATATTATTAATTATATTTTTTATAAAATATATTCATTTTAATTACATACACAAAAAAAAAGTGGTGAATATGACATATGTCTCTAGTAAATAAAAGTGAGGTCAGATGCCCTTACCTAAGGTCCCATATTTCTTCACATGAATATAAACTCAAATATAATAAATCAATATTTATTTAAAACCTATTATAGAACCATATTTAAATATATCTTACAATATATAATTCTTTAATAATTTCTATGCACTCTTTTAATAACAATTATTCGTTATGATCTTTATTCAGGGGAAAATTGGTTTGTTTTTCATGCAAGTTTTGGTTCGACGATTCCCGTATTTGCACAATTTTGTTTGTTTCATCATCTATGAAATGTAAATAAATTAATAAAGATCATATTTACTCATTATAAATTATTTTATAACTATAAATATATAATAATTATGAAACATTTATTACATCACTCTGTGAAGATGGTAGTTCGTATTCAAATACGAGTAATATTCCCACTTTATGATGTATAGAAAGAAATAAAATTAAAAAATATTTCACCTTTAAAGTAACATTAATATATCATAAATATAATATAGATTCAATAAATCCATCCTTATTACTATCTATGTATATTAGAAAATAAAAAAGAATGACATCGCTTCATGTAGGCGGTAGTCCACATGTATGCACGAGCGACATTATCATTTTCCAACAGATGGAAAGTAAGAAGGTAGATAATATATTATATTTCAAAAAATATAAATATTTTGTGGACATAATTTAAATCTATTAAATTCAACTATATTACTATAAAAGATATATTGTGTTGAAAAATAAAATACTTCACCTCATGGAGATGGTAGTCTGAACGTACGAATGAGTGATGTTTTTATATTACATTATATATAAAAGAGATATAAGTTGTATGTAAAATTTAAATAAAAACATTTAATTA
The DNA here is from genome assembly GCA_963277665.1 of Viscum album. Taxonomy (NCBI): domain Eukaryota; kingdom Viridiplantae; phylum Streptophyta; class Magnoliopsida; order Santalales; family Viscaceae; genus Viscum; species Viscum album. The sequence goes on from OY728163.1 coordinate 133,699,066, forward strand.
TGGTAAATATAATTATTTAATCATGTGAATATGTTTATATAAAATTTGGATGAGGTTTATGGAGAAAGAAACATGAAATGGTTTGGTAATAACATATACCTCTTCTTCAGGAATCACCTATTTGATTACACTTTAAGCCATCTTAAGTGGTATTTTATGAAGAAAAAAACCTGTATTATGAGGGAAGTAGGGTTGGGAAATTATTTTTTAAAATCAATGTCAATTTGAGGGACTAAATTTTTATTTATAAAAGATGATAGGAGGTTCCCTTTAATAATAGAGGAGAGTGGAACACTTGTAAATATTATAAATATTAAAAAATATTCAAGTCACTCTCATAAGAAAGTGGATTCCAATAGTCTCAAGTCAAAATATGGGATTATATAGGATCTAAATCCATTCATCTGATCTGATTTATAAAAGGTTTTAGGTCATTTAAACTCTTATCTCTATAGTTTAACCCCTCATTAACACTTTTTACCTTTGTTATATGAATGATTTTTTTCATGGTTACTATTCATAATGGCAAAATAGGATTAAATTTTGAAATAATGATTCCAAATACGGATTTGTTTTTATTATATTTAGTTTATCTAAGTGGTAGAAATTAATTTTTAAAATAATTGGGAAAAATAATATGAAATTAATTTTTAGAAGAATTCATTTTTAATTAAAAACTGAATTTAATTTTATTAAACATTGACACCATGGTTAAATGACCAAAGCTCAAAAATCTATAAATAAGGAAAAAATATTACAAAAGTTCAAAAAGGGAAATTTATTACAATCTTTATAATGAAGTGAGATGAGATCTATTGTAATGTCAACCATCCATGCAATATCATTGTTAACTCCATTGTTTGAAATACTATCCACCACCCTATTCCACTTGTCGTAAGAATGGGTGATAATATAATTGATCTTAGTCAGATATTTGAGGTACTCCATTCATCTTACTATGAGGGGACACAACATATGAACCACCCCATGTCAAAGAGCTTGAATTATGGTAGTGGAGTCACTTTCAATCCATATTTTATTCCATTCTTTTTTCTTCATGATACTAACGACGGTAATGATGTTGTACCTTTCAACTTCTAAAGAGGAGGCAAAAGCACACATGTCATAGAAGCATCCAAAAATAAGCCCATTACGATTCATGCAAACTAATACATAGCCCCCCAGGGATAGGGTTTCCTTTTGAGGCACCATCCACATTTATTTTGATCTATCCAAGGAGAGGTGGTCTCTAGAAGACTTCCAACATACCTTTCATCTTATTGAATTTTAATTTGATTTCAATACGATGATGAACAATAAGATCCCTGATGGAGTTCTGTCTGGTACCTATTTTCATCATTCCATATTCCTTGATAGCAGTAAAGATATTCACCTGAGCTACAAGAATATTGAAAGTAGTATTATTTTGAATGATAGAATTCCTCTCATAAGAGATGACGTGTATCAATTATGTAACAACAGCAACAAAAAGTTTTTTAACTTGAGGAGGGAAATACATACCTATGAATCTTTGAACATGAGACCTATTGGAGTCCAAAACTATCCATCTAAGATAAAAAATGTCAAATATTCAATTCCATAATGTAGAAGCAGTATCACTAGCTAAGAATAGGTATTCATCATCCTCTATGTGTTGATTACACATACAACCTTTAGAATAGAGTTAAATGATAAATAACTGAAGACAAAAATTAGTGGGGGCTATATTTTGTGATATTATCCAAACCAATGTGAATATAGAGGGTCTAACCCATGTCTTGTTAAAATTGTTTATTGATGAGAAATCTTGGATAACATTACAGAAAGTATGATTCTAGTGAGTTTTGAGTTTAGAACACAATTATGAGATGGTTCCCAAACCAAAAAATAATCATTATTAACAAAAGGTTAATTAGTAATAATGGAATTAATATCATTAGTTAAATATATATCCACAGATAGATTATAGTCATTTATAGAGATATTAATATCAGTATATAAGTTCATGGAATCAGTCATAGAGGAAAGAGGTAACCCATTCCAGTTAGCCATTGAAAACATCAAAGAAAATTCTTTATTGATAATCCATCTTGATCAAGACATGATTTTAGAAAACGAGTTCTCAATCGACGGCCAGATAGATGATTCCATGTTCAAGGTCCTACCTTTTCTTATATTGTTATAAAATATGCCTATAAGAAAATTCAAAACCAAGGAATTATTGTTTGTAATGTTCCACATGAGCTTATCTTGAAGGGATTTTTTAAAGAGGCAAAGGTTCTTAATACTGAGATCACCATTGCCATGGGGTTTACAAAAATTATACTAATGGATAATGACATATTTCCTCTCAAGAGCAATTCATCTCCAGAAAAAAAAACCCACTGTTAAGAATTTTAGTTAATTCAATAGGCCATTTATAAACCATCATAGAGTAAACCATTTAAGAAAAATGGTATAATTTATAAGATAATTCCAACCAACCATGGATAAAGATTATATTTTCCAAGCATAGAGTTTATTATTAGTCTGGTCGACTATATTAGAGAAGTGATTTTAGGCTTTCCCTAAAAGATAGAAAATCCAAGGTACATCAATGGAAGAGAGCATTCTTCTAAATTGAGGTCATTTATTATAGAATAAATGAGTAAATGTATAAATGTATAAATTTTCTCATGATAGATATGAAACATGTCAATGTGTAAAGTTTATCATGATAGACATCTCACCAACATTATATATTTGGGATATCCAAATATGAACCATCCACCCCCCAATATACCAAAGGAATAGTGTGTGACACTCTATTTGGTATATGTTTTTGGGTTACCCAGTGCACAAGACCCATTTTGTGCCTTATTGTTATATTCTTTATCCTGATACATGAATTATACTCATTTTAACCTTAAAATTTCATCACAATATATATTACTCCATGGTAAACATCAGTTAGGTACAACTAAAAGTTTTAACTTAATATAACATGATATATTTTATATTCTTAAACCAATTTAAGAATTTAAAAAATACCATACATAAGATTCTATTTCTTCATATCACATATCATAAGACACCAGATTAACCTTATATTTACTACCATTTTATTGTTTTGTTAAACAATTACATCACTTTTTAATTACTACCAAACATATGTGTAAAAATATAATAAAACTATCATACTAAACACCTTTAGTAGGTATCATCTATGAAGTAAGACATTTTGAATAATGGGGAGGCCTCGTATCATATTCCTAATGTTAAACTCTTTGAACAAAATATTCAATTTCATTATGATACCAAAATATAATGTTAGGATGTTAATAACTTCTATTGTATAATTAGATCTATTTCTAAGTTTATCTTCCTCATCTATCTCATTACTCCTTCCATTAATGTTTTTCCTTGAGAATTTTTTTAACCATTATAACCCTTTAATTTAAATTTTTACCGATATACCCTAAATATTTCGGGATATTTAGTGCATTATTTTATTTATTTACTGACATAATATTTTATTCGTAAACATTGGATTTATTTAATTAAAATCGTGATTTCACTAACCTATTAGACACTATATTATTTTTATAAATTTTTTCTAAGATACTAAAACTCATTTGGGATAGGAAATAACGATTATTTCATTTAGTAATAATATTTAACAAACCATTGTATATATATCATTTATGGTATTTTATGTGTTTTAAGAGTTTCAATTAAAAAAATAATTTATTCATTAAAATATTTCAATGATGGTATATAGATCGTGTCCTCCATATTTTATCAAACATATGTTCAAACTCATCAATCCTGGATAATTTTTTAATCTTCATCTTCTTTTTGAAACATGTTATAAAATCCAAATAATCAAATATAATGTGTATTGAAACCATCATATCATATTCTTCTTAATAAATCATTATTAATAAAAAAAATTCACTTATTATATAAAATAAATAATATGGAAATAAAAATAATTTATTCAGATTAATATATTCCTTCCAATTCATTTCCATGATTCAAAAAACCTTTATTTCATCATTTAAATGTATACTAAAATCCCCTTCAATTATTTACTTGATTTGGAAATCCATTATGTTTTTAGATACCCTAGATAATTATATCATATGGAAAAAATTTCCAACCATTATAACATTAACTTTAGGTTATAATTACCTTATAAAACAAGTTAACAAAATATTATTCAGCTCTCTAAATAAATTTTATTCTTCCAGTTTGAACTTATACCTACTTATTTTGGATGTTTAGGACCATAAACATGACATTAGATGTCCCAGTTCATTTTTCCTCAATACATTGAGAAAATAGGGTAACTTTTTCTTAAAAAAACTATCATTGATAGAATGATTCTAATGCTGATACTAGACTAAATTCAATAATCAGAATAAGGCTAAAAGAAAATCTCCAGTCACACATATTCATTGAAACACTTATTAACATTGAGTATAAGAGTAGAAATTAATGTTCCTTAAATCATTTTACATATTTTGAATTTTTTTTTTGAAATCATTATATACTTATTATAAGTTTCTATAATAATCATTTGGATAATTTAAACTTTAGAGTACTTGGGATGGTATTTCTCTAACACATGGCATTTTTTTCGTTTATTAAAAAAATTATTATTTTTGTAATAATATAATAATAATATTAAATTATACTTCTCCCTTATAAGGATAATCTAAATGTTATGTTGAATGATGATGATATTATTTATCTACAACACGAGCCTTTATCATATGATTATCATGTTATAAAATCATTTAATAAATAATTTTAGTAAATGTTCTCCTAAAAACGATGAATACTTATAAAAAATATCATACCAATCAGTGGTACAAGATCTATATTTCACTATAACATAAACTAGTAAACATTTAAATAATCTATGACAAAAATTAAGTCAAACAAATCATATACGAATCTTGGATATTTGAGTGTGAAACTATATACCCTGATAAATCATATGGATTCACTCAACTCTATTCCTATTAGGACTTGGGACACCATGAGTGGTGGGCAGGGGTTAATGAGGTATCCCAAAATTATATACAAAAATGTTACATCATTTTAGAGGAATATTAAATACTTCTAATAATACAACATTCCTAATAAATGTAATGGTTGTGTATATTTGGAGACTATATACATAGTCAAATTATTTCATGAAAGATCCTTAAAATCTCCCAAAAACTTTATCTCACATAGAACCCTTATTAAATATACCCCACTAAAGAACTTTATTTATAAACTGGTGAAAAGTAAACATAATAAAGGGCGAGATCATATATTCAATATGGGTAAACATGGGAGATATAAATCAGTGATTAGAAGTGAGTATAATATGAGAATAATGGTATGCGAATATGATTGAAAATTATAAAAAACACTCCAAATTAGTAAAAGAAAATAAATCACGATCCATGTAATAAATCCTTTCCATAAAAAAGACATAATTCATATGAGTGTAGAATCATAAATAATCAATCATGACCCATATAAACATATCATAATCTTAATACATATGTTTTTGGAATACACATAAATATAGAAAATCATATCCTTAGTTAGGGTTCACTTCAAATACTATCATAGTATAGAGAACCTTATTTTTCATAAATAGATATTACATCTTATTATATTATTATTCATTATGCTTCATAATGATCCAAACTAGAATTGTACAAGTCTAGTATCTTTGTAAACATGGACACATAAACAACTGGTTCATAAGAGTCTCTGATTAATTTCTTCATAAATAGTACCCTTATTAACAATATCATTCCTATAAAAATTCTTCCTAAAATGGGGAAATAAAACATAAAAAGGGTTAGCTCATATGCTCAATAAGGGAAAATAAGGGAGATATTAATGATCATATCGACATAACATGAGCATAAGGGTATGAGAAAATGATATTATCTTTTGAAATTCATACCATTCATATCATAATCTTGAGTCATGGAATAAATCATAGAATTCCATAGGACATGAATCATAAATAAATCAAAGAACATTATCCATGAGAGCATAACATTGGAATAAAACATGAAATTTTAGCATTCATATAAGAATATAAAATCATTTCCTTAGTATAAAATGCTTAACTTCTAGGAATATCATAGTGGATTGGGTTCACTCCCTAAACCATCATAGTAGTCAAGAATCACTCCCAAGTTTACCATAGTGCTTTGGTTTCACTCCCTAAACAATCATAATATTCATATTTCACTACCAAGATAATCATAGTTGGTAGATTCCCTTACTGGATTGGGTTCACCCCCATTACAGTACTATTTATCTCATGAGATATAAATCTTTACCCTATTTCTTAGAGGGATATATAAATTTGGGAACACCAGTAAAATAATGAAAATCATATATGTATATTATAATAATACCCAAAAACATTAATAATGTTTGAACCCATGAAAATAAACAGGGTTCATAAACATTTCATCCTAACATAACCTATAAAAAATAAATGGGTTTCATAAACATTTCATCATTTTATCATAGAAAAACCCATGAAAAAAGAACATGTCTCAAAAACATATTATCACAACGAACATGAATAATATAGAGAAAGAATAAGGATGGTATTATTAGATCATATCCCCAGTAATCAATATTTCAAATCAAGATATGTTTTGATGAATATAAATACTTTAAAAGATCATTATAAAAATTTTAAGCAAAATATCCTTTCCACATTGAAAATAATTTTTTTTAAAACAAAACATTCACAAAACATTCTAAAAATAATTTTATTTGAAAATAACATTATAAAATTATAATTAAATAATTATAGTATTGACAGGTAATGAATGCATAACATTTTATTTATACTGATAAGTTAAAAGAAAACACTTATTTCACATTTCTTTTGTAAAAAGTAAAAAATTAACTAAAATGAAAAAAGAAGATATGTTTTAAATCATTTTAAAAAAATTGAAACATGTGTACAAATGAATTTAAAAAATAATTAGAGGGTAGTATTAACCTTATTTAATTTTTTTTAGAAAATATGGATATGGAAGGAAAATGTTTTTCGATTGAGGAGAGAAATAAGGTTAATTTTCCTTAAAAATGAATTTTCGATCTATTGAGTACTTAAGGTGAGGAAAAAGAAATAAAGACATGTATTCTCAAGAATTAAACTAATTATAAGAAAATTTATTTGTTTATTTAAGGTAGATCATAATATTTATTCATCATAAAATTAATAATTAACAATCCCAATAAATAGTGAGATTTTGAAATAAAACCCTTACAACTTTGACAACATTTGATTTTTAAGTACTGTGAAATAAATGAGATTACGTGGATATGAAATTGCCATAAATTGAACAATAATAATTGTAAAATACATTCCTGGAATGTTTATAAACCATATAAAATAAACAATGGTAAATATGGAATGTGTCTCATAAGAATAAATGTGAGATAGAAATCTCTTACCTCAGGTTTAACTTCCTTCATACAAGTTCAAAACTACTGTATAATAAATGTATATTTATTAAACATATATTATATAAAAAATATCATATATATGATACCATATATTATGTACTTATAACCTTTTAGCACCCATTTATTAACAATTATTTATTAAAATCAATGTTCTAGGTGATAATTGTTTCATATTTTCTTGTTAGTTTTGGTTTAGCAGTTCTCATCTGTGTATATTAATCATGGTTAAATCATCTATATAATTTTAGTTTTGATATTAATATAATATATATTAATAATATATATATAGAGTTATCTATATAATATAGAGACATAAAAATGAATTTAACCATTTATGTAGAAGGTCGGTCAGTCGTATGCTTGAACACTATTTCCAATTTTAAATGGATGTAATGTAAGATTCGTAAATAATAAATCACCTTTAAGAATAAATATTATATAACATATATCATATATATTCATTAAATCCATCCTTTTTACTATTTAATTTAAAAAATTTGAAAAAGGAATCAAATTACTCCATGGAGGTGGTGGTCCACACCTACGAATGAGTGGCGTTATATTTTTCCAATGGTTTGGCTGGAAAGAAGGTAGATATAATAATATAAATCCAAAAGAATAATTATTTCATAAAAATTATATATAAACTTTTACCCCATCATAATAACTATCCCTCAATTACTATGATGGAATATTAATTGTAACAGTACATGGAGACTGTAAGACATATGTTTGCCGGAGCGATACATTCACTTCCCATTCAATAGAAAGATGAAGAATAAAGGTGGTTTAAAGTTAATAATAATAAAATAATAGTAAATTTAGGATACTGAATTTATAATTTTATGATGAATATTATAATTTTTATAGTGTAAAAGATGAATTAAAAATAACGTGACCAGTTAAGGTGATTACCTCCTCTTTGAAACAACTCATTTTGATCTCCTCTTACGGACACTAGGGTTGGTCTTTTGGGAAGAAAATAACCTCTAAAATGTGAAAAATGATTTTTAAAAGAGATATTTAAAAAGTATAATAAACATAGAAGGATAAAAATATGTTAAGAAGTGAGAGGAGGAGGTTCCCTATATAATTTAGGTAAGTGTCACTTTTGAAATTTCTTAAAATAGTAAAACATAACAAAGTCATTATCAAGGAAAATTATTCCAAAAGGATATGGATTCAAAGATATCACATTATAGGGTTTAAATCCAATCAACCAATAAAATTTTAAAAGTTTTAGGTAGTGTTTTAAACATTATCTTTTGGTTTAACCCCTTTGTTAAATCATTTTAACATTAACCGCAGTGGCGTCTTTTTCACTCTTAAAGGGTTTTTATTTTACATATAAGTTGAAAATAGGATCCTAAATGAAATAAGGATACAATTTCATTCCATATATTATCTAACTTGTCCTATTTAAATATTTTAATGATTTTTTAATATAATAAAATATTATGTTCATAAAATATCATAAATTTCAATTTTGACACTACTATTTTAATTTAAATTAAAAGAAATGGCGAAAAATTTGGAATTATATTATAATATTTTTTAAACAACAAAAATATTTTATATTCATCTATTAAATTCCTATAAAACTAGAAATAATTTATATTCTATTAATTTTAATATTTTTAATAACATTTTTTTGTTAATTGATGAAATACCACATTGGCGTTTCATAATAATGTAAGGATATAACATAATTAATAAAAATTAAAAATAAATTTACATCATAATAATAATTTTATTTTTCAAAAAATGTATATTTATATTCATTCATAACTATTTTTTTTCTCTATGTGGAAACATAATAGATATTAAAAACTAAGAGAGTAACACTATAACTTTCTTTGCATTTCACATTATATAGGTCATTTTCATGGACAAGTATCAATTAAATAAACATATTTAGAACATAATATGGTAATTATAAAATTAAATTCATAAAATAATAACTAATATAATAAATTATGGCCTTATTCCCTAGTGTTATCCTATATTAACCTGATTTACCCTTTACCACGATGATAAAATTTACCACATTTACTATTGATATTGACCATTATGAAAACTGAAATAGTTATAAAATTTGATCCTAATTATTAAAAATATCCAATAAATTTTATAAAATTAAATTTCTATAATTGGATGAAATTAAGTTTAAAATAAGCATGCGACATGTGATGAAAATTGCTTTTTAGAAAATACATTTTTAAGAAAATAACCTGGGTTATTTCTATCACATGCCTAACACATATTAAATGAATGTTAAAACATTTTATTAACTATATATTATATAATTTTATTTAAAAACTATACCGAATAGTGAATAATTTAATTTATTAAGATAACAATACATTATACTCCTAAAAGATGTTTTTTTTGGTAAAATATTTATTTTGTTTTCAGTTGGTTGTATATTTTAATTTATAATTAATTTATAACCAAAGAATTCATTTTTTATATATTTAGACCATAAATTTTTCATAATTTAGTTAGTCTTATTTACATTCACCAATTCAAAGACTATGTGATAATTTCCAAATATTGTTTAAAATCGGTGTTGCATGTGCACAAGATATCAAGGAAATCAAATTATCTAAAGATAAATACATTCTAAAATATACGTGTGTCACATTATCCCAACTCATAAATTGAATCAAAATAATATGATATTTTTCTTGGTAATAAAGTTTTTTATATTTGAATAATTTCTTATTTTAAATACCACATCATAAAATAGGTTAATGAAAATTTCTCTTGAAAATATGAAAAGAGAAATATGGTGGATTTTTGGAATAACATAAATCTTGGGATCCAAATTGGATAAAATTAGTGGGAATTGAAAATATAGACATGGAATAAAAATTTAATTTCTATATAATGATGGTGAGTGACAATGGATATTTATCACAAAAAATTGAATTATGTTGAGAAAGTTAACAATTATAAGACCATAAATCAACGAGTTGAGAAAAAGTACATTAGTTCATCAAAATTGAAGGTAATAGGGAAATATATTTTTTAATATATTTTTCCTATAGTTGAGACATTACATTACTATCTAGATTAAGAACATAACAAAATATACTTACTTTAAAAGTTGAATTTCCTTCTTTTATCAATCACCACTTACAGAAAATTCATTTTTATGAAAATCAATTTTCACCATGTTTGTGTGTTTTACCTTAAATTAATTTATTCCACCTATTTGTATTGAATTTTAAAAAAATGATTCTATATTAGTAATCACTATAATAAATATTAGGTAATAATTTGAACTTAAATTTTAATGAATATGAATAGTAACTCCAGAAAATATTTATGTTCGTAGAAAAAGAAAAATAGTTTAATTAAGGGTAACAAAAATTTAGCAACTACTAGAAACAAAGAAACACTAAAATTAGGAATATTTATATTTACTTTTCATTGAAATTATTATTATATTTACACCATATTGTTTTTACTTTATGTATTATTAGGAAATCAGTTTGATAAATATTATATTTTTGTAAGATAAGACACAAATTATATTTTTAAGTTATATGAAATTTCAATTAAGACATTCATTTTGATGAATTTATAGATTTTTGGAATAAGTTATATTTTAATAAAATAATTTTATTAAATGATAATTTATAATTCTACTTGATAATATAGTTTTTATGATGTCAAATTTAGTTTCTATAATGGTTCAAAACTTATTACTGTGGAAAAACCCAAAATTTCTATAAAAATATATTATTATTTTAAAAGTAAAAATACTCAAATATAGATATTTATTTATATAAAATGAATATTATTTTTTGGAATTATAATGTCAAAATTATCCAATAATAAATGTTTCAAAATTTTCTAAAACTATGGTATTTTCGGGTAAAAATTAAATATCGTATAAATATATGATGTGTATTATGACATCATAATGACCCAAAAGTGATGTAATATATAATATAAAGGGAATAAAAAACCAAATATATATTTTCAATTTAAAATAATGTGATTTTATCATTATTTTATTAATTTTATAAAGCCTTTCTGAATCCTCCAAAAACTATAACATATTTTAAGGTTTTAAAATAATTTCAATAAGAGTACGTCTCACTTCCACATTAGAAAGGATATTATTATAATAATTTTGGCCCATATCCTTACAAATAATTTAAAACAATACCATTTTCTTAATCCATGGGCAAAAACCATGATGTGTTTTTTGGTTTTGATTAATTTGTTATATAGATTTAAAAACCTATGTTTGGGAAATAATAATGAATTCCCCACTCATTTCTAATATATACCCATCCAATATCCCATTTATCTTCACTAAAAAACCCTGTAGAAAATAATTACTATTAGATATCCAATCTATATTTCTCCAAAGGTTCCCACAGGCTCTCAATAATCACCTCCCAGTCATTTGGTATCACACTCTCAAGGTAAGGGATCATCTAATTCTCCTCTTTATTTAAGTATCTTCTTTATCTTACGTTTTTTATCATTATTTAAAAATATTGGGATATGTTATCCCATATAAGCCTTAATAAAAATTTCATGTATAAATTATGATATAACCCTTTCACTATCAATAAGACCTGACATGAACATTCATACACCCCTATTATACTATCGACATTTTAACATGATTTTACAAGACAAACAATTGTGTAGTGAATACCCATACTCATTTCTTATCAAGGGTGTTCACCATTATGAAATTATACTTCTTGTTTTGGAACATACATTCGTTTGTTTCAAACTCTTTTATCATGGAATAAAAATTAATGAAATATTATTCCATGTTTTATGATCTATGTGGCACACTTATGTATGGGAACGAAATGAGAGTGATAGGTGAACCTAAAATTATATAGTTCTCCAATGATTTGGGTAATGTTTTAGTCTCACGAGACATCATGGAAGGGATTAAGTAGTGATCCTAATCTATAATGAGACTTTTTCCATCATGATGTCTTTGAATTTTTCCTTGACCTATGTTTATAATGTAGTTTTTTTTGTTTTTTCTATATTTCCAATGTCTCATTTGTGTTATCATCCTATATTATGCCTCATTGTCCATGATTATGATTATAACCACTTTTATGTCTCATTTATATTCCAATTTTATAACATGTATTAATTTATTCATGTTATGCAATTTTTATTCTCTTAGGTACATCTTAGTTTTTAAAACATTACCATTTTATAACATGTATTAATTTATTCATGTTATCGATGCACTTGAATGTGTTGATAAATGGATCGTATACTAGAACTTTTGGAAGCATATATGAATTCATCATTTATCATCACTTTTGAAGGTGCTGGTAAATGTGTACTTTATCAGTAGTTTTCAAAATTTTGATAATGGTATCCTTTATCAGTGCAAAATAAAAGTGATGATAAAATAAAGGGATTTTAATCTCGCTTCGGTAGCCAGTGCTTCTCTAGCACTGATAGAGGCCATTTTTAGGGATGTTAGAGGCATATTCTGTAGTAACACTATGTTATACATGATCTATTTTATAATATATAAACATATAATAATTGTTTTTCCCTAAATAATGGTTCATAATGGGCTTGTGAATTTACCAAATAATATCCCCTGGTAGTGTCGAAATAGGTGTACCGAAGGGCCTATTGTCATGCACTAGTTCCCACAAGAACCTAGCTCAATGCAGTGTTTTCATGTTTTAACCCTAGGCACATCTTAGTGTGAGAAATATTCATACACATAAAAAATTACTTATAGATCTTTTAAATAAATTATCAAAAAAATATTAATGAATTTTCATAGTTTTTAGTAGGTAAGTTGTCCATTTAAGGAAAATTGGTTTCAATTTCAAATAAAAAGACACACTTGGAGTCATACCATTCACACCATGTGGAATATTTATTGGAATTTAATTATTATACATTTAAAATGACTTATGAATGATTTTATTAAAGTATAAAAACAATAAGAATAAATTTTCTTTGTTTTGAGTACATCACTTGTCTTTTTTACTAAAATGTTATTTTAAACTAGAAACACTCACATTGACTCATACTGATCACATTGTGTATCTTATTTTACATGAGACTGATTACAACATGTGAAAAATGAATTATGAATTTTTAAAATAAATTATCAAGAAAATAAGAGTGTGGTTTTTTTCAGTGAGTTACACTTTTTGAACTAAAATGTCGATTTTAAAGTGATAACAGACACATTGAGTCATAATAGGAACAACGTGTATGATATTGAGGTGTGGTTGATTATTATATGTCTAAAATTACTTATGGATCGTTTTAGTGATGTATCAAGACAATAAAAATGATATTGATTGGTTTTGAGAAGGCCAGTTGTCCATTTTACTAAAACCTATGTTAATTTTAAGAAAAATGAAACACTTGTAGTCATACCAATCCAACCATGAATTGGATTGAGCTACAAAATATTCCAACACATCTCAAATACCATATGGATCATTTTATTAAATTATAAAAAAAATAAAAATTTGTTTTCATAGTTTTGAGTATGCCACTTTCCTTTTTTACTAAAATGTCATTTTAAACCGAAAACACGCACTTTGACTCATACCTACACATCATGATTTAGTTTGATGTGATCCAATTCCTAAAAATCATAAATGAAATATGAATCATTTTTTAAAATTATTAATAAAATACAAGTGTGTTTTATTGGTTTTCAGTGAGTGGCACTTTTTAAACTAAAATGTCGATTTTAAACTAATAAAGGACACTTTAAATCGTACTGGGAAAATTGTGTATCATATTAAGGTGTGGATGATTCCTACCAATAAAAAATGACTTATAGATCATTATACTATAGTTTAAAGCTAGTATGAATATGTTTTTTGAGTTTTGAGTTTTTCATTTGTACTTTTTACTAAAATTAATGTCAATTTAAAATTAAAAGAATCACTTTGAGAAATATTAGGCACAATGTGTGTCAGATTGAGGCGTGAATTATTCCTACATATCCCAAAGTAAAAGGAAAACTTAAATTCCAATGTTAAAATTATTTCCATTTCCTTTCTTTGTCAAAATTTCAACATTGTGTACTAAATAAATGTTCCTAATTGAATTGTTTTTCTCATTGTTGAAAGACAGAAGAGTAGAGTAAGATCATGTGCCCATTATATAATGAGAATTCACCACAATGTCCACTTGAGATTAATCTAAACTTTTATATTTCAATGAGAATAGTTTTTTTCTATGAACATCATGTCAATATGAATTCCCAAAAGAACTTTGAAAAAAATAAATATTAGAAAATAATGATAAGGTCATTAACATAAAAATAGTAGACAAAATGATGACAAAATTAATAAAATAAATAGTAGGGATTAACCTCTTCATTGATGGTTCAATTCATTCTTGATGCATTTATTTTTTTCATTATCTATGTTGAAGGCTTGAAGTGAAATCTCTCGTGAGCATGGGAAACATCAGACAAACCACCCTTACTAGAACAAAAGAATCCACCCGTATAAGAAAAAAATAATAATATGAGTAATACTAAAAATAAATAAAAATAAATAAATATGAAAAAATATATTTATTTTATAGGAAATGATTTTAATATGAAAATATCACGATTACCTATGTGATAGAGAAGTGGTATGAACTTGAAGGAAAGTGATAAATTCCAACACTAGAGGGATGAATAAATTTTGAAGGAGAAGAAGTTTGTGGAATTTTTGGTACATAAAAGAAAAAAATATGGATAGATCAGCCTAACTCAAAAAAAAATCCACCTGTATAAGAAAATAATTATTATCTAAGTAACACTAAAAATAAGTAAATTACACATAAATAAGAAATTGTATATAAATTCTATAGATAATAATTTTACTATGAAAATGTCATAAACAAAACTTGGATGACCTTGAAATTACCACCAGAGCTGATATATGGTATGGTCTAAATGGAGTTCCTTATCCCCACAGGATAGAAACTAGTGTTGGGAATCAACATAGTAATAAAAGGAATTATTTCTCCCAATAGTAGTAAATAAACTGAAAAACAGAAAACAATAGAGAAATAAAATAATAATTATATTTATAATTAAAAATATTTTATCCTTGAACTGCAAATTACAAAGAAAATATACAACAACATCCATGTTGAACCAGATGACCTCAATGTCCCCATGTGACCCTGAGGGTCACTCTCCGATACCAAACCAAATATCACCAATGATGATCAAAACAATGATGAAACATAGACAACAAATTAAAAATAGGAATAAACTTTAGGTGTGAGTATTAAAACATAATAGGGGTTCCAAATAAAAACTATTCCCAATGTACGTCCTTTAAAATAAATTAATATCAAATTAAAGTTTGAATTACAATATATATAAAATTAAGATTTTACACACATCTTTACACTTTAAAACCAATCATGTTCACATTCCCTTTTTACCATTTTAAACCACAATATTTTCAAAAAAGGCTCCACATTCGTTTTGAATAGAAATATAAAAGTTTATTTAAAATGGAGAAAAAGAGAGTAAAACACTTTGAAAATTTTTTCCCATGTAGACTTGAAAACATTTTGTCATTTTTTTCCCAAATACAGACTACTCAAGAAGCATTCACAACAATTATACAACAAGGGAAATGAGAAAATACCCCATTAGAGTTTCTAAACAACACCACGTTACAGTCATTCACCACAGAAAAGTAAGTGTTAATAGACATGGTTGAAACATAGAATCTCATGAATAATCCAAAATATAATAATACATGTAGACTAATCCTATAAAGCATACTTCACACTATGACATAAATAACATCCTCACATGCCCAGCCACGCCCTACCTAGCACAGACCTAGAGGAACTATCCCATATAAATAAAAACAAAATATATCCCCATGCGATGGGCCACTAACCAGTGCATAATGTAAGCTAGTGTAACATTATTTCTATGAAAATGCACTCACTATGTTAGGTTCCCATGTGAAGATGAATGATGAGGGTGATCCAACCGATTCTAACTAATCATCCAATCACATGCACATATATAATAATTTATAAACATGTTTCACCAGAATCAATCCAAAGATCAATCCCTTTCCATTCAACTCATAAATCCCAAAGGAGTCCACAAAAAGGATCTCAAATGTCCTCACTAAGAAAATGGGTATGTAGGACTCCAAAAATAGGATATCCCACTCATTCAAATTAATGGATCATGAGGATTATATAGCAAGAAAATCCAATCAATTTAATATAAACAAGGAAAGAGTGTTATCCAAGGAGAGTTTTCATAATAAACACATTCACTAATTTCATAAATGTTCAAATGGGCCTCAAAAAGCCTTCAAAAAATCCATCATTTCTCAAGGAACCAAATAAATTTTTAAAAATGGTGTAAACGCACCATTTTCTATTTTTCCAATCATTTTAATAATCTATTTTAAAAATTCACATAATGCTTTCAATCCAAATCCATTTCTAAATCCATTTGAGGTACCCAAAACCACCGTCAAGATTTTATAACAATATTTCCAAATCTAAACCATGCTTTACAATATAATAATCACATGAAAAATCCAACCATAAATTTAATCAAACACTTGGTGTGAAATATTTAATAAAAAAATTTCATTTATCACATGAAATGGAAGACATCACTAATTTGTACACCAAAGAATCATTTCAAATATCACACATCACTCTTTCATATTCAAGGAATGTGAGAAAATCAAGAAACCAATGAATATTAAATTATAAAATCAATTAAAAAGGGAAACCAACCTCAATCTCATGGTGCTTCAACAAGGCACACTCGAAATCACATCATGACTGTTCCAAGATCAAAGATCTACCAAGAGACACCCTAGAAACACAAAACACCCATATAAATAAAGGTAAACACAACCCTAGATCCACATGACCTTGAGAGAAAGAGATCTCAAGAGAAAATGAAAGAAAGAGGAATAGGTAGGAGAGGAGAAGAGATCAACATGAGAAATCACCCTTGAATCTGGAAGAAATCCATAGAAACACTCTAAGGGAGGAGTGAGGAGGCTTAAAGAACCTTGAAGGAGCCTTTATTGTGTAGTAAAACCTAGGTGGGGGAGAAAAGGGAGAATTTGGAATTAAAATCCCACAAGGTTTATTTAGGAACTTCAAAAAATTTATGACATGGGAAAGTCACATGATTTGGCCGCACAGTTTACCAAACTATGCACCAACCGTGTGCCCACTACCAGACACATTTGAGAACCCACACAGTTTGGCCACATGGTTTTTTATACCATGTTCCAATACATTTTAGTGGTTCTTCTGCTAGAATGTTCATTCCTACAGTCTTTAAGCATGTTTTTGACAAACTATGTGTGGTTTGTGTTCCCTCAGGAAGAAGCACACCAAAGCTCGCACACTGTCCTTGAATAGGCCACACAATTCTCTCTAACCATGTTTCAACTGTTCACCAAGAGAAAAACACACTAAAATTCAAAATTTAAACCCATAACACCCGAAACTTGAGATAAGAAGTTGAGGACAAAAGATAAACTGAAATAATGGTCTAAAATATAAAATTTGGTGTGAAAATTCTCCCAACCATAATTCTTTCTATCCCTAGAAAGAAACAATATCTTCCAGTTGATCGATCAAAGGATAAGTATTTCAACAACCGAATGATCCGACATATCAAACCAAGAATATATCCACCATATTCAAATAGAACTTATGGCTCTTGCTCGAAACAAAAAAAAACCACTACTTGAGAAACGACTTGAAAAATCAAGCCACAACTCCACAACTGTCACAAACCGACCATTTTTGTTTTTTTATTTTATTAATTTATTTTCTTTGTACAATTTTATCAAGGTTCAGGTTGAGTCCCGAATTAAATTTTTTAGTTTTTACTTTAAAATGACTTTTTTGGGTTTGGCAGAATCTGACACGAGCAGACCATGGTTTTGAGACCGTACGGCTTCGCTTAGGTGGCCATGCACCTTTCCCATCTTCAAAAAGTAAAATAAGAATTAAAATCATTGATAATATTATTAATGAAAATATAATATTTATAATAATTAATCTTAATATAAAAAATAATATTATTAAAAATTACTATCATCATTATAACATGATTATTAATATTAATATTATTTTTGTCATCATTGTCAAAATATTTTTATTATTAAAACTGTTATCATATTTATTATTACCTTTTTTATAAGCCGTGTGGGGTAACTGTATAGTTTCCCGGCACTTTAATTTAACAAAAAGTAGATCAATGAAAAATAAATTATGTCAAGCGATTGTTTTATATTATTATTATTGTGGTTAATAGTATTATTATTTAATTTTTTATAGTTATAATTATTTTTATTAATGTTATTATAAATATTATAATTAAAGTGAATATTAATTATTATTGTTATTATGAATTATTATTATTATTATCAATATTATCATTAATTATTATTAGTATTTTAATTATTGTAATTATTATTATTATTAAAATAAATATAATTATGTTTATTATTAGGAAAATTTATTTTATAATAGTATTACTATTATTATATAATTGTTATTATTTTTAATTTAGTTATATTTTATTAATAGAGTTATTATGAGGGTAAACCCTAATTCTTTTTTATTCCCTCTTTCTTCCTCCCTCTCTATCAATTTCCATGGCACACCCACTATCTCCGATGTGATACACACTCTATCTCTCTCACCTAGTTTGGCGTGATCCCCAACTCTAGTGGATACCTTATTTAGCAGCCTCTCCACCCCTCTTCGCCTCCCTTTCTGTCCGGCATGCACGACCCCCTACCTCCGTACCACTCTGGCGTGACTCCCTATCACCACCTCCCTATAGCCGGCCGACTCCCCTTCTGGTGACCTACCTAGTGGGTGTACTTACTCCTGCTTGAACCAATGGTGAAACCCAAACCCTCATAATCAACAGTTGAGCCCCCATCCCATGATCCCTTCCCCCACCGCTACACATTTTTGGAACCCTCCTTGCCGGCGACCACCATTGTCGGTGCACCCCCTTGTTCAATCTAACTCGGCTCGCAAAGCCCCGACAACCCTCTGTCTGTGTTGTTTCTCCCCATCGGTATCCCATCCTATTAAATCTAAATTATTCTTGTTTTTACCACTATTTTTGGGTTTTTTGTCAATTAATGGTTGTTCTTAGTATGGCTAGTATATTATAACCCGCAGTGAGCAAATTCAAGTTTTTATTATTATCGCTCCATGTATTTGAGGTAGGTTCCCAATGTGATTTCTTTTAGAATTTATGTTTCACCTATTCCATGATTTTTTACTATATATATATATATTCCAAGTGATGTTTTTCACCTTTTTTTAATTATTTAGTGTCCAAGAAGGGTCTTTTATGCATTTTTTTGTGAAAAATATCATTATTTTGATAGAAATATGAACACTTCATGTCTGATAAATTGTTAATTGAAACTTCACACATGATTTTTGTTATTTTAAACATGGTTTAGAAACTAAAATAAAATTAAGGCTTGAATTTTTTTGTATATACTTAGTTTTGTATTAAATAGAAATTGTTTTGGTAAATATTTCAATGCCTTGTGTATTGTTTTATATAAAAAGCCCAATTGGATTTTATGGGTTATGTGTGATTTAAAAAATGGTCACTTAGGATTTAAAAATGTTCTAGAATCTTGAAAAATGATGTTTTGAGGTTCCTTATATGGTTTTTTAAATGGTTTGGGATTTATATCAAAATGAGTTTTGGTTTACATGATTTTTAGTGCGTTTTCACCACTTTATAAAAATTTCACATGTATGTTGATAAATTTGGGTTTTTTGAATAGTTGTTTAAAATGATTTTAAATTTAAATAAAGTGTAATAGTGTCTTTTTAAACTTTTTTTCCATAGAATCTTGAATTATGGCCCCATTGGCATTTCCATGTAAATTGCTTTTGTTCTGAATGTGCGATGTAAATTTTTTGAAGAATGATTATAAATGTTTTTGATTGGAAATTGTGTGCTTGACACCACTTTTGAAAAGTGTTTTCAATTTGAGATAAGACTTTGTTTTTGAATGTTTACGGGCCTGTTTTTCCATTTTATGAAATTAGTGAAAAAATTTGTTATGAAAACCCTTGTTTGGTGTTTCTTATGTCTCAATTGCATGTAATGGGTGGAATGTAATTGTTGGGGGATTCTTATGATCTATTATAAAGGTTATTCTGTTGGAACCCTTTATAATTGTATTATTTTAAGGCATGAGAATGGTCCTAGGGGTGACTCAGGGTGTCACCTATTATGAATTATTATTATTATATATATGTGATTTGATGCTTGACTGGAATCAGTTGGGTGGCACCTTTTTAATATCTAAGACATAAGAACCTGGCATATTGAGAGAATATTCTAAGAATGATTGATTCAATGGAAGACCACATACTCGCCGATGGCCTATAGTATGAGGATGTATGTTTGGGTTTATTACAATGGGGTTTTCCCTTAGTTTGTCATGAGTTAGGGTGGACAAGCATATTGGGTGTTTGGATTTAATTATGTGTTGAATGCTATTGGGGATGGAGTCTCACATATTAGTGTCTTTTGGATTATTCAAGATTTCCCAAGTTCACCTATGCCAGTTTCTTTAGTCATTTTCAGTGATGTTTAGATACTGGTATGATTATTTCCATTTCCCTATAGTATGATTACTATGATACTTTATTTTGTAATATTTGTGTATGAAAGTGGTGTGTTGATTTTAAGAGGGTTCTTGAAAAAATGTTTTTAAAGAAAAGTGTTTTATTATCTTTTTTGCATATTGAAATACAGACACCCACCCCCCTTGAAAATACTAATATATCACTAATGGCATGAATTTGGTTTTGGAAATAAAAAAGGGCAACAAGTTGTACTTTTATTTGAGTAAAATACATAGAAAAAAAATAATTTTATAAATTTTAGTTCACACTTGAAACTAGTTTTTCTTAAAATTTATAGGTAGTACAATGGGGAATTGAATATCAGGCTAGCATATTGAGTTTATATTGATCACTCCTATAGTTCTTTTCTATTTTTAGTCCTTGTACAAGTTCCATCTAGGGTGTGTTTTCCTTGGGCGACATTTGATCGTATAAAGTGACCCGCGAGGTCACACGGAGATAGTAGATGTCCTGTTCGGTTAGTATAGTTGTGTATTTCAGATGTGTTTAAAATTTCTTGTTCAAATGAAATTAATTTATTTTTAATTATATTTTTGAGCTACATTCTCTTCTTTCTACTATTTAGTTTATTTTTTTTTTATTGGTAGAAATACTTTTCTTATATACTCTGTGATATCATTGGTGCTTATTGCCTACCTAGGAGGATTGAGAATGCCTCTTGGGACTTTCCGCGATTTTAATTGGGTGACTAGTTCAAGGTCGACCCGGGTTGGTTCATGAAAAAATAGTATCTAAGGAGGTCGGATCTTAGTAGACCATTCTTTTCAGAGTTCCGTTTACTATTTGGGTTTTCAAGGTAGATGGAGTATGATTTTCGGAACTTGAGGGGTAGGTTCAAGAAGAGCATCGAGAAATATTTCTCTTTTTGATCCTCAGGTTTCTAGGGGATGTATTATTATTTTTTGTTTCATTGGCCTTTAGGGATTTTTTTTTTCTGATTTGGATAAAATCTAGGGGTTGGGCTAATAGTTCATGTGAGCATGCACGCCTTGTAAATCCATGTGGAGCTAGGGGCATGGTCATAGAAGGCTATCCTTGTTGGTGACATGTTTGACTTATGGACGCCTACTATATATCCAAGTCACCAACTAACAAAAGTTGTATTTTTGATTTCTTTTGGGTATCCATTGAATTATGAATTTTTTTGAATTAGATAAATTGGTTTTAAATGGTTGGTGTTTTTCTGAAAGAGTTTTGTGCTTTTAAATAAGGGGTTTTTTGTTGTTAATAATAGTCTACTTTTGTATGTTTAAATTTGGTTGCTTATGAAGTGTTTGATCTAGATATTTTTATTGTTGAGTTGAATTTTATTTGGTTCTTGAGTTTTTACTTTATAGTGGTTGTTCACATCAAACTTTAATGGGTGATCGTAGTGTGGTTGAAAAACCTATGGATTTTATTCTTGAGTTCTGGAAGGTGGATCCACTTCTCTTTTATAGTCATGCAGACCCTTCCGTAGCGGAGGAGTGGATGTCAAATATTGAAACAGGACATTAACCTCATTGAGTTTTTGATGTCCCTGACGGTGAAGTTTGAAACCTTAATTCTTGAAGGTTCACCGTGGATGTGGTGGAACTAAGTGTCTCCGAATAAGCCCTATTAAGATCTTAAATGAGAGTTTTTCAAGGCTTTGTTAATTTGTTATAATTTCTATGAGAAAGAAAGGGTGAGAAACAAGATGGAGATATGTTGTCTGCATCATGATAATAGATCAATGATGGTGTATTTATGGTGCTTTGGTTATCTAGTCCTTTATGATTCAAGGTACGCCATAGATGAGTCCACAGTGGCTTAACATTTCAAGGTGGGTCTCTAGCCCAATCTATAGTCGAAGGTGTCAAAGTCCCACCTAAATTCATTTTCCGATGGGGTGATTTAAGATTTTCATGTCGAATTCGTGATGGTGAGAGTGATCAATGTATTCATCCCTTCTTCAATTCCAAGGAGTAGTGGTGAGAATTCTGGAAAGGAGATTAGGAAGATATTTAAAGTTGATGGAGCATTATGTGGAATGAAAATGCCTCTGGATCTTCCATCAACCTCTTCAGAGTGAGAGATCATCATGTGTTATTAGTGTGGCAATCTGGATCACAAGAAGTCATTGTGTACAAATTCTATAAATCCCTTCCCGTCTTGTGGATGCTTGGGTCAGTTGTGGTGATTTTTTCAGGGTGCCGCAACAAAGTGTCATAGGGGAAACATTCAGAAGTGATGTGATTTTGGAAATATATTTAGATATTATTTTTTTATATTTACTTCCAGTATAAGGAATCTATTTTCATGGAATTTTTACTAATGGATTTTTTGGGGCATTGAAATATATGTGAATGTCATGGATCTTTTAATGAACTCTGGTTTTCCAGGCCAGCGTGGTTTTCATATAAAAAATCTGTCCTTTATTTTGTCTAAAAAAAAGATATATGTTTCATATTGGGATTATCAAAACATGAATGCGAGGTAGGAGATTATTCATCCATTATATCCAAAAGGCCTCATATTGAATATGGTGCATAGTCGGGAACCCTGGGGGTTTAAAAAGTTTGGTTAAGGCCATGCCTCTATTGTTACAGGGAGACATTAGTAGAATTTATGTTGTGACTTCTTCATCATTGTAAATTTTCACTTGTCCCAAACAGCATGGTGGAATTACCCAACATGCATTATATGTGGTTATGCTTTATTGGTTGTGGGTTTCTAGTCAGTTTCCTTTTGTGGGCCACCCAACTGAATTGGCTGTGGTCTTGGATATTATTTTTTTACTTAAGTGAACTTTGCTAAGTAGTTTTCAGTTATGGTTCAATGGCCCAATCATTGGGCCCCTTCCCTCCCCGCCCATGTGGTGATGGTTTTTGGTCCGCGAGGGAGGATTCAGTTCAACTCTTGTATCCTTCATGAGTGGGTGGTTTAAATGTTCATTTTTTGTTCCTTTAGCTTGGGAAAGGATAAGAGTGGGGGTTAAGTTGAATTTCCATTTATTCATTTTTAGTTTGGTTTTTAATGGTGGGGAGACCCACCACAGGTCTCATTGAACTTCCTCTTAAGATGTTAGATGCTAATTCAAATATAATGGCGGTGAGTCCGTTCGGGCCTCCCCTACTAGTGATTTAATTCGGGAAATGATGTTAAGTTCCATTGGTGGTCGGTGAAATGTACCTAGCCTAGGGGTTGGATCATATTGCTATGGGATCCTTAAGTGTTGATCAATCGGATGGAAAGCGTTGTGTTTTTCAGGGGGTAGAAAGTGTTATGCAGGGGTGAATTGTCACACCTCGACCCTTGTTGTCATTTTATTTTATTATTTTCTTGGATTTGAACAATTTTATATGGGTTCGGATTGGGTCCCATTTTAATTTTTTGGTTTTTTTAATTTAAAAAACACATCTTGGGTTTCACGGTATCTTCCACATGGACAGAGCACGGTTTAGGGACTATACAGCTTCGCCTAGGCAGCCTTGCGACCTGCCCGTCTTCGAAAAGTAAAATATGAATTAAAAGCATTGATAATATTATTAATGATATTATTATTTTTGTATTATCTTTTTTAATATAATGAAAAATATTATTAAAAATTGTTATCATCATTATATTATTTGTTATTATTTTTGTTATCATTATCATTATATTTTTAATATTAAAATTTTTATCATATTTTTTATGAATTTTTTTATGAGTCGAGTATGGTAACTACGTAGTTTCCTAACACTTGATATTAATAAAAAGAAGTTCAATGAAAAATAAATTAAGTCAAGAAATTGTTTTATATTATTATTTTTTGGGATAATAATAATATTATTTAATTTTTTATTATTATAATAATTATTAATAATCTTACTACAGATATTATAATTAAATTGAATATTAATTATTGTTTTTAGTAGGAATTGTTATTATTATCATTATTATCAAGAATTACTGTTACTATTTTAATTATTTTTTTTATAATTTTCATTAAAACAATTATAATTATGGTCATTATTAAGAAAATTGTTTTTATAATAGTAGTATTATTATAATATTATCATTATTATTTTTAATTTAGTTTTATTTCATTAATAGGGTTTTAATGAGGGTAACCCCTAATTATTTTTTTATTCCCTCTTTCTTCCTCTATCTCTATCTCTTTCCATGACACACCCACCCTCTCCCCTACGCTGCACAATCCATCTACCTCACCTAGTGCGACGTGAGCCCCACCTCCTGTGCCCCCTTCTGTATCCACCTTTCCTCCTCTATATGACCCCCTTGCTACCCATCGTGTGTAACCCCTACCTCAGCACCCCACCAGCACGAAACCCTACCACCGCCTCTATCTAGCCGTTCGAGTCCCCTTCTGACGACCTACCCATCCAATGCGCCTCCTCCTACTCAAACTAGAAATTTTTCCCTTCCCCTCCTGCTTAGTGGCGTAGCCCCCAGACCACTACACCTTCCCCTACTACAGTTCATTTATGGCATGCTCCTTATCGGAAACCACCCTTCCCAGTCACACCCCCTTGTTCCCTCTTTCTCGGCATGCATAACCCCAACAACCCTCTACCGACATGTTTTTATCTCCATCAGTATACCTTCCTACTACTTCAAAATTAATCTTGTTTTTAACATTGTTTTGTTAGGGGCTTTGTCGATTAATGGTTATTATTGGTAGGGTTAGTGTATCAGATCATGTGAGGAGAAAATTTGAATTTGTGTGATTATCGCGCCATGTATTTGAGGTAGGTTCCCATTACACATTCATTTACAATAAATGTTACACCTATTAATTGATTTTTTCACTATATATATATACATATATGAAAAATGATGTTTTTCACCATTTGGTTTAATTATGTAGTGTGCATGAAGGGTCATTTATGACTTGTTTTGTGAAAATTGCATTGTTTTGTTAAAAAAGTGTGCACTACATTTCTGATAAATTGTTCATTGAAAATTCACACGTGATATTTGGTATTTAAGACACAGTTTAAGAACTGAAATAATATTAAGGCATGAAAATTGGTGTTTATACTTATTTTTGTATTTAATAGAATTTTTTTGGTAAATATTTCATGCATTGTGTCCATTTTTATATAAAATCCCCGGTTGGCTTTTATGGGTCAAGTGTGATTTAACAAATGGTCACTATGGATTTTAAAATGTGTTGGAATTAGTAAAAATTTGGTATTTGGGTTCCTTATATGGTTTCTGAAATGGTTTGGGACATATAAAGAAATGTTTTTTAGTTTTCACGTTGTTTTGGTGTGTTTTCAACCCTTTATAAAAAGTTCATGTCTATGTTGATAAATGTTGGTTTTTTTAATAGTGTTTTAAATGGTTTTAAATTAAAAGAAAGAATAATTATGGATTTTTAAACCTATTTGTCTTGGAATGTGGAATTATGGACCGGTTGGAATTTCCATGTAAATTGGTATTGTTCTGAATGTGCGATGTAAATGTTTTGAAGCATTTTTAAAAATGTATTTGATTGGAAATGGTGTTCTTGACACCACTTTTTCATTTTTTTCATTTTGAGATGAGATTTTTTTTGTGAATGTTTAAGGGTCCTTTTGGTAATTTTATGAAATTAGTGAAAAAGTGTTTATTATTAAAACCCTCGTTGGGTGTTTCTCAATCCTCGATTGCATGAAATGGGTGGGAGATCCTTTTTGGGGGATTCTGAAGATACATTGTTAGGGTTATTTGGTTGGAACCCTTTATAACTATTTTATTATAAGGAATGAGACTGGTCCTAGGGGGGGCTTAGGGTGAGAGTTTTTGTGCATTATTATTGTTAAATATATTTGATTTGATACTCGGTTGGCATCGGTTGGCTCACCCCCTTTTTGAACCGAGACATAATAACCTATAGTCGACATGATGAATAGTGTCCAATAGTAGGTGGATAATGGGTTGCACTTTTCTTTGAGTGAAATACATAGAAAAAATTACTTTTATAACTTTTAGTTCAGAATTGAAAATTGTTTTTGTTAAATTTTAAATGTAGTTCATCGGGGAATAAAATGTTGGGATAAAATATTAAGTTTTAATACTCCTGCCTATAATTCTTTTTTATTTTTAGTCATTGTTAAGGTTACAACTTTGGTGCATTCTCTTTGGGAGACCTTTCATTGTTAAGTTGGAAAGTGACCCATGGGGTAACACAGAGAAGTTATTTATTTCAGATATATTTTTAGTTTCCTGTTCAAATTAAATTAAATTAAATTTTATTTATATTTTTTATCTTTATGTGCTTCTTTCTATTATTTATTTTGGTTTTTTTGTTGGGTAAAATAATTTCCTTATGTACTTTTTCATTCCCTTGGTGCTTATCACCAATGCGAGAGGATTAGGAATGCCTCATGGGCCTTACTACAAATCATCTCAGAGGATCAGTTCAGGGTTGACTAGGGTTGGTTTGTGAAAACAACCATGCTTGTAATGGTACCGTTGGGAATAATCCAACGAATCCCAATGCTCACTAAAACCACAAGGAACTCAAAATAAATAACATCAAAATAATCCACTCATACCAGACCAACACCCGAACAGAACTAGATCATCGACATGGGATGTCGAAAAAGAATACTCACCATTAGAAAATAAACTAGCACGGATTATTTCAAAAATAAATCTCAACAAGACCCATGGTGGTTCTCTCCACCATTGAGAACCAAATTTCTTGAATCGATAACACAATCCAACATATGAACTTTCCCACATAGGCTAACCACCGCTCCAAAGGGGTCACTTCTGAATGAAACTCAAGCAAAAGAGTACCCAAAAAATGATAAGGAAAAGACACAATAAGAGCATTTAGACCCCCCTCTATAATAGAGGAGAAAAGAACTAAGATAAAGTTCCCCAAGCCCATAGAAGTTTGCTGAATACGTGAAAATATTCACTTCAATTACTTTGGATAGATCACTAATGTTTGAAGCATAATTTGTTCTGTAGTTAGAAGCTAATGATCCTGGATTGGAATAAAGAGCCTATGAAATAACTAAAAGATCATAACATACCACGAAATTTATTTTCCCAAATAGGAAACATGATGAACACACCATCACTTAGGATAGAAGAATTCATAATATCCAAATAAAAACACACTTTTATTAAAATAGGAGTTCTCATGAGATTCTACTACATCCCCATAAATTTAAAATAAATGAGAACACCACTAGTAAAAATATCTAAAACAAAAATAAACAATACAACTGATAGGTTACAAAAATCAAATGGAGACTTTAATCTGAGCACAAATAGAACACTACTCCAAAAAATTGACATGGGTGTCTTTTGAAGTTGTAGATCTAGATCCAAGATGATTATTGGGAACACCACAATAGAACCACTGCAAGTGTCAGAGGTATCTATAGGCATAGAAAGTATTCGGAACATTCGTTCATAATGACTTCTTATGATCTGAATTTCTACAATGATGGTACATCATGATCCTACTCTTATAATAATCATAAGAAAGATCCAAAGGCCTTTTAATTCAATGGAAAATAACAACAGCTTCAAGTCTCATCCCCACTACCTTACTAGAATTCTCCTCACCACTTCTAGGAACTGATGGAGGGAATACTACCTCAAGCACTCCTACTGACCTTGCGTCAACATGAATAACTTACCAAACCGCATTGGAAGAAGATGTTAAATTGACCTCCGAAACCTTTGACTGTAGATTAGGAAGTAGTCCAAAATCAAAACCATGAGAATTCAAGGAGTCATTTGTGGCCCACTATAGAATCTAATAAACAAGATCCATAAAATGATGGAAGTATTCCAACACCGATCCATTGACTTTTTGAAAATAACATATATCAATCCCTTTTCTCACCTTTACTACCTCTGAGAAATACTACTGAATAAAGTTATTCTTTGAGAACACCTAGGTTGGATCTTCCCCAGGATTTCTCCACAAGACTGACTTCCACCACTTCTTGGTTATTCCTTCAATCATAAAGGTAGACAAATAAATCATAGATGAGTCAAGAAAATCAAGTAATATAAATTTTCTTTCTATTTTCCACATCCACTCTTCCGTGTTGAGAGGATCCGCTTGACCATAAAGGAGAGGTTGACTCAACTTTTAAAACTCAAGAAATAAATCCTTAGGTTGATCAACTGGATAGCCTACTAATATGGAATCACCCATAGCTACACCTCAAATATCCATCTAATCTCTATGGAGGAAAACCCCAGGTTGTAAGAAATACAAGACCTAATTCAATTCCAACTCATCAAAAAAATTTCTCAAAATCAAAACACCGCAAAAACAATACTTCAAAATCATAAAAAAAGCACCACACAACCACTGGTTTTCAAAAGCATCAAAAATTTTCTCCTCAAAAAACTTTTGAAATAAATTAAACTTGGTTGGTTTCAAACTCACCAATGATATTCCTTAGAGTCTCACTCACCATCACATTCTTATACCACCCCAGACACACATAAACTCATTCCATACTAGGCACTCATCCAGTCGGTCCAAGTCAGGAACTTAGCCACGTTTCCTCACGTAAACATGCATGTGAGAACCCATGGGATTACCAAAGGCCAGGGAAAAACATTCCATTTAAACATATATAAAACTATTCAAAATCCCACCAACCACCTTGTAAAAACCATTTTCAAATTCCGCACTTCAATCCATTTTATCACACTAAAAAACTAAATCCCATGGACTTCCATCCAAAAATCCAATATAATTAATTTCATTCAAAACATTTTCAACAACACAATGAATTCAATTTTGAAAAAATTACCAAATACCTCTATTGGAAAAAAAATTTGGCTTTCCAAATTACCAACTCTGATAAACCCTTGAAATTAGTTTTAAAAAATCTGCATTTCTAAGAATTTCTTCAGAATGATACTGAAAACTCATTTTCCATCTTCCCCAAACCAATCCATTTCCATTTTAAAAATCCATTTTTCATAGTCCCAAAGCAAGAGTTCTGAATTCAATTTCAATATCACGATGAACTCACACAAGTGGAAATTTAAGCATTCGAGACAGGACATTTACAATGGG
This sequence comes from Viscum album, assembly GCA_963277665.1. NCBI lineage: Eukaryota > Viridiplantae > Streptophyta > Magnoliopsida > Santalales > Viscaceae > Viscum > Viscum album. Next base: position 133,729,277 of record OY728163.1, read on the forward strand.
ATCCCACCACAAAAGGTCATATGTGATGGGGTGCTATCGTAAATGACATGTCTTAGAAAAAAATATCATAAATAGTTTTTTTTGATGGTCTGTAAAAAAAACCTATTTATAGAGGGAAGGGATCCTATCACAAATACTTTATCCAAGTTATAATGGAAAACCTTTTGCGATGGGATTAACTTCCCATAAAAAAAACATAAAAAACATAAAAAATAATAATAAATGTAATATTAATAAAATTTAATAAAATAATGATAATAATAATAAAATAATAAAATAATAAAATAATAAAAACTGATAAAATAAATAAAATAAATAAAAATATATTTAAAATATTTTAAAAATATTAAATAATAATATATTGAATAAAAAATATTTAAATTATTAAATAATGAAAAACATAATTTTTGCAACAATATTAAAATATAAAAAAAATAATGAAACATAATATTGATAATAAAAACGGTAAATAAATAATAAAATAATAAAATAATAAAAATTAATAAAATAATAAAAAGCACAATATTCATAAAAATATAAAAACACAATATATTGATATGTAAATATATAGACTAATAAAAACAATACTACAATTTTTTACATTCAAATGTTTATAAAAATATTTATAAATCACGGAGGGGAGGGTAATCTGGAGGAGATGGAGGAGATGGTGGAGGGAATACCAACCCTAAACCATGAGTTAGATGGCACATGTACTTTATAATATGATCATGCAACTATTTTTTCCATCGACGCATCTCCTCCTGTTCTTTTTACTATCGATAGAGCTCTTCCTACTCACTATACATGGATTCTATAAGCTCACCCTGAGCTCAAAACTGATCCTCATACTGTGTAGCAGATTATGATTCCTTGATCTCCTCTCGAGTTGTATGATGACATCACAGTGGAACCCTAATAACTCTCAAGTTTCAATCGAGAGTCTATACCAACAAATCAGCCTTCCTTGATGGCATGTTCAGTTGTCCGTATCCATGCTACATAATCAATTCCTATTGCACTGGAGGTCTAATCCTCAGTCTCAACTTGACTCTCAACATATTTATGAGACATCGCGACCTCATATGGATGCACAAATTTCAATTTATAATTAAAATAGATCAAATATTATTTGTAGTTAATTTTCAAACTAAAAAAGAAATTATATTGACCATAATAATATTCTAGAGATCATATCTAATATTTCTAGTGACAAGATCACTATAAATCCTCCAATAAACATCAAACATCATAATATCTTGTTTCTAGAATACATATAGGAGTATAAAATAAGGAATTTACATTTAAATTTATTTAAACTATAACAAAAGTTCTTACCAAATGTTTCTAATGCATACTGAATGTACAACTACCATCTTGATATGTCACCTACTCTCTCCCCTAGTTCCATCGATGTAATGAATCTCTCCTCCGAAAAGTATCTCCCATATAAAAATAATATAATACATCCAAAACATAAAATGACATATAATTTAGTCTGTGGGCGCAACAAGACTAATCAAAATCTATGACTTTTGCTTCACACATTGTTTTCCTCCTCTAATTATGCTAACATTTATGGTAATGACCAAACATACATCCCTTCCATGCCTCCCAGATACAGCCTCACATTCTATCATCAATGAGATACCATAAACCATATAGATAATTAATACTATCATTTTATTAAATAAATTAATTTAAACACCACTATTATTTATTTACATAACATCCAATGATCAAACATGCAGTGATGAACATCAATAAAAATCTAATACCATGTAACCCATGTTCCAGAAAAATAATTCCACAATATAGCATGTCCCTATCTAAATGAACAATATAGAAAGATTTAAAAAAGAGTCCATATAATAAAAAAAAATTAAATAAATAAATTAATAAAAATTAATGATAACAAATTGAAATACACAACTGAATATATGTCTACATGAACAGATCAAACTGAAGACATTGATACCTCTCAGGGGTTAGGGTTAGGAATCATTAATTTTGAAAGACCACAAACCCTCTATGTTGTTTTTGAACTGCCAGTAGTATAAGGATTAGATGATGTACCATCATGCTTGTCATCAGGTAGTATAACATCATCTAACTGATGAAATATATCAGAGAAACATTCATAGACCATATGAAATATGAATTGACTATTATAAACAAATAACTGAATACAAGAATTATATATGGATAAATATTTTTTGTGAATATAACTATTATTTAATTATTTCAATCTTCATCCATATCTTCATCTATGATAATGTCAGTATCTTTATATTCCTCCTCAGTATCACCAATTTCCATGGGAGTTTTATATTAATCATGTATTTCTATTTTAAATCCAATTGTTTTATAAACAACATCATCCCCTCCATCAAAAAATAACTACGGGGTGTCACTATTGATATTCGTGTCTCTTTGTGGAAAATATGGATTTTGTGTTGTATCTTGAAAACTTTTAATTCCTTACACTTAAACCGAACCACGTTCAATTTGGATAAATTTATTTTCATGAGTTTTTAGTTTTTATTATTCTATACCAATCACTAAACTCTGTCAAACAAGTATTATAATTCATATAATAAATTTAATGATTATTATGATCTAATAAAAATGAATCATTTACTACAAGAAGGATTTCATATTTAATATCAATGATTCCAGTGTGCGGATAAACATGCAATCCTCTATCAGTATATAACCTATGACATTTAAACAACATTACAAATTTCTATCCCAAATAACACAATTCAATTATTTCATAAAAAATTTCATAAAAGTCAAATTAACTTTCTCTATGATGATATCATCTCAAGAAAATACCACTATTCATTGTTTTTTATTCCCCATATGTCCATGTATGAAATAAAAAACCATTCATCGCATATACATTATAAGATTTAACCATTTTTGATGATGGGTTACCCAATACACACAATAGATTTTCAATTTTATCAGCATGTTGAGAAACCTAAAAATTTAAAGCAAAATTATAAATATAACATGTAATAAATTTATTTTATATGTTATACCATAAAAAATTTACTCTATTAGTTTATTAACCATAAGGAATAATTATCTTTTCGACATTCTTCAAGAGTAGCTACTATAATTTTTAGAAACTATTTATTAAGATGATTATCATATAATATAAAAAATATAAAAATTTACATAAAAAATACATAGAATAAGTGATATGGTCCCTCACAATAAAAATGGTTTCATTTTTTCAGTGTTGAGAAGAACATATGTATGACCCCTATAATGTTCATCATTTAAAATCCATCATTAATGAACTCCACTAAATCCAGGTTTGGGCAGATTAAAAACTGATAATTAATTTCTCATTTCATCCTAAAAATTTACCTTGTTATGGCCCATGCAGTTATGTTATGATGGATATTCAGATTAAAAATAATGATAGCAGAAAAAATAAATTTTCTCCAAATAAGATTCTGCAATTGATCCTTCAACTAATGCTTTTTTACATACCTTTTTATTCAATTTTTTTCAAGAATCTCTCAAATGGGTACATTAATCAGAATTGTACCAGACCTCATCATTTTTCATCATGTGGGAAATTTAATATAAAATGTTCCATTGAATCAAATAGATCTCGTAGGAATTTTTTCTAATTTATATAAATTTAAAACAACATATTCTTAAAGTCTACTTTGTGAATTATATTCTTTTTTTCCACACAAATGTCTTGGAAAAAATTTGATTTTTTTTGGCGCATCCCAAATCATATAATTAAAAAAACCTCTAAATTTAATCGGTATATGTATTTCCATTATAACATGACAATAAAGACCTTTTAGATCGATAATATAACCATTTTTAACACATCTAGAAAAACTGGAAACATAACCATCCAGAAGCCTCATATTTATAATCCATTTAAAAAATAATAACTAATTTTCTTTGGAAACTATATAAATCTCTTTTGGTTTCATTAACATCAATGATCTGATATTTTCAAACAGCTCAAGTTCTGGTCACCTATAAATTTGGGAAAGATCTAATCGTTCCATTGTATGATCTTTGGTCTTAACAGGTGTGTCCAAAACTGTATAAAATATATTATCAAAATACATATTCTCAATATGTATGAAATCAAACATGTGACAGACTTACAAATCATACCAATATGGAATATTAAAAAAATGCGCCTTTTTATCCAATGATGTTCTTTCTTAAAGCCATCTATTTTTTGTTGGTGTATAGTCGGTCCAAAGGTAATAAAAGGTGATCAAGAGGTAATAGATTTTAACTCAATACCTTAGATCATTGTTTGAGGACCATTTCATTCAATTATTCATTTTCTGGAAATATTTCTGTTTCTATGAAATGGATGATCGGTTGGAATAAATATGCGATGAAATTTAAAAAAACAAAGATTTATTACATGGAAGAGAATAATATATTCACTATCACTCATATTTTACAAAAATGATTATGGACCACGTGTACTCCATCCTGATAACATAAAATATACTAGGAAGTCACTAATTTTCTACATCAATGCCACTTTATTTATGAAATTTTATTTTGAAACAACATCATATGTACCTACACCATTACTCCACAATAAATTTATCTCATCAATCAATGGATTCAAACAAACATCATTGTTCTTTTTTAGATTTCTTGGAAGCAATAAGGTAAAAATGATATAAGCCTCACTCATCAACATCTAAGGAGGAAAATTGTACAGGGTTATAAAGATGGTCCAACATTAATATTGACTACCATAAGAACCAAATAGACATAAACCATTAGTGGAATGACCCAATCACATTTGTTGAGCTTTTGAAAACAAAATATGGATGAATTTGATTAAAATGTTTCCATGAATCACCATCTAGAGGATGGGTTAATCTTATACCAGTTGAAATATTGGTTTTGTGCCAGGAAATCTCTAAAACTATGTTCCAAGACTAAAATAAACACTAAAATCTAGGTGTTACAGGTAAGTACCTCAACTATTTTACTGGAATCAATCCAGACATCCCTAGTTGAGCCTCTTTGTACTTCATTTATCCACATGTAGGACAACTAACTAATGATTCATTTTCACCATAATATAAGATGAAATCATTTGAAGATGCATGAATCTTCTGATAAATAATACCCAAATTACAAAAAAGCCTCTTTCACTCATAGAATTTTATTGGCAACAAATTTCCTACAGCTAACAGTGAATTAACCAAAGAGAATATCTGAGAAAAGGAGCTATGTGACATCCCATTATCTGATTTAATAAATATAAATTTTTCAACCACTTCAAATTTTCTTATCTTGCAACCATGATATAATAAATCCTTAGTAGACTTTAACAACTAATAAAATTTGGATGGTTCCAACTGAGGAGTTAAATTAATATCATCTTTAGTTTCAGTTTGATAAAAATTTCGACCAACCACATCAGGTACTAAATTTTGAAACTCTGATGGATTTGGAACCAAATTATTAGTATCATCTCTGGAAATGTGTTCATTGTGTTGATACCAATTTTTTTTTCAAAACCAAAAAGTAATAGATGACCCCCAATGTTGTCAAATGTGTCAAGCATCCTTAGATTACATTTATTACATGGACACTTAATTTTTCCTTTTTATTGTTTTTTTATGAGGAAAATGATAAAAAATGATTAAATACCCACAATATATACATGATTTATACCGGAATAGTTTGGATTCCTTTGATAAATTATCCAATCAAGATCACGTAATAAAGACTGCTAACAACATCATTATTTCAACTTGCACTAAAAAATGAAAAAACTATTTTTTTATTATTAATTTGATATACGAAAAATCTTATCCAAAAAATACAAGAAAAAACATTGACTTGTTATCACAAGTAATTATTACTAATTATTACTAATCATTACTAATAATAAATAATTTTTACTAATTGATGCTAATTAATGTTAATTAATTCTAATTATTAGTAATTATCTCTAATTATCACTAATTGTTACTAATTATCACTAATTAGCACTAGTTATCACTAATTATTACTAATTACAACTGACAATAACTAATTATTAATAATGATTATAATTAATACTAATTATTATTAATTACCACTAATTACACAAAATTATTATTAATTATGACTAATTATCACTAATTACTACTAATTATTACTAATCATTACTAATTATTACTAATTACCATTAATTATTAGAGATTTTTAATAATTACCACTAATTTTAACTAATTATTACAAAATACTACTTATTATCACTAATATTTCTAATTATTACTAATTAATAATAATTAATATTAATTAATAATAATTATTACTAATTATTACTAGTTATTAGAAATTATTACTAATTATAACTAATTATTAATAATTATTACTAATTATTAATAATTATTAGTAATTATTACAAATTATTACTTTTTATTACTAATTACCATAAATTAACATTACTTATTACCAATTACCCCTAATTACGACTAATGTTCACTAATTTTTACTAATTGTTTTTATAAATTTACTAATTGTTACTAATTATTACCATTTTTTACTAATTACCACTAATTACTACTACTTACCACTAATTATTACTAATTATTACTAATTAATACTAATTACCACTAATTATAACATTTTTTTTACTAATTATCACTAATTTTAAATAAAGTTTATTAATTTTTACTTATTGTCACTAATTATCCAAAATATTTACTAATTATTACTAATTATCACTAATTAATTCTAATTACTACTACTTATTACTAATTATTACAAATTAGTTCTAATAACCTCTAATTATTACGAATTATTACTAATTACCACAACTTATTTCAAATTACTACTAATTACCACTATTTTTTTCTAATTATTACTAATTATTACTAATTACTAGGAATTATTAATTATTATTACTAATTATCAATAATTATTACTAATTCTTACTAATTATTACTAATTACCACTAATTATTACTAACTATGATTAATTACCACTAATTGCTACTAATTATTACTAATTTCCACTAAACATTACTAATTATTACTAATTACCATTAATTATTACAAATTTTTACTAATTATAACTATTTGTTATTAATTATTACTAGTTATCACTAACTATCACTAATTATTACTAGTTATTACTAATTACCTGTCACGACCCGTCCTCGGGGCCCGTGCAGTGAGTACCCCAAGCTCGCCTTCCATAGGCCAGGGGATGGCGACTAGCACCAAAGGTGTAAATCCTGATAAAAAGGGGAGAAATTGCCTTTATAAAGTAAACAAACACCACAAAGTACGCAAGCTGAGTAAACACTATGTAAAGTGAGTACAAAAGTAAGTGGGCCAGAATACAAACCCAACTGAATGTAAAGTACAACTGGAAAGAAAGTACAGCAGCAGTAAAGTAAAGCAACAACGCTGAGCCGTCCACAGGAAATCTCACCTGAAGGGTGGGTACAGGTAGTCTCCTCCGCTCCTCGGCACCAGTCGTCCGCTCTGTGTATGTCCCATCTAGTGATCCACCTCCAGGTACCGTCCAGGTCCATGAGCTCTTACCTCGATCAGCGCTGTCCGTCGTCTGCATTAAACAGAACGTAGTGCGGGCATAGCCCGTGCAGGGGTGAGTATACGCTACTCAGTAGGGACCCCGAGATCCCCGATGGTCTCCCAGAATCCATGAATGATAAACCACAAAGGAAAGGTACAATCATGAAGTAACAACCAACTCAACATAGGTATATTCCCATACATATACCTAAGTCATCAATTCCAGCTCGGCTCCCGCACACGAGCCCAAGTACAACCCAGTCCAAACAGGAGAACATAACCCATTCCACATAGGAATTCACAACCCAATCCACTCAAGAAAGCACAACCCAATCCACACAGGAAAGCACAACAATCATATCGTTGATATTGATTGTAAGTTAAGACTCACCTCACATAGGTATACTTCTTCATAAGGAGATATATATGATCAGTTGTAGCCACTAATTCATCTAATCTATCAGACCCACATAGGATACAAGACCAACTAAGCTATCAGACCCACAAAGGATACAGGACCAGCTACTCTGCCGGACCCACGTAGGATACAAGTACAGAGTCAAATACTGCCGGACCCACATAGGATGCAAGAACAATATTCAAGAACTGCCAGACACAGATAGTATACAGGAACAGTAGTCTTCGCCATTGAACCCACGGAGGATTCCATTACGGTCGTCATCGCTGCCGAACCACGGAGGATCCCAGTACAGTCGTCATCGTCGTCGCAATCACAGCCAGCTCTAGGTTTCCCGCACACAGCATGCTCGATTCTGGGAGAGTCTGATCCACGAGCCAAGGGAGGTCAATAAATCAACTGACGCTTAGTCTAGATTTGATGTATCCCAAAGTTCTGTTTCGTCAAAACGAACTCAACGTCACAGACAACACGTCAATCGGACGCCCGGTCTGAAAGTTATTGGCTTTTTCGTCCCAGGGACCCGATTGATTTTTAAGTCAAAACTAACCCAACCGTACTCCAAATGCATCCAAACCACAAGAGGAGTAATCCAAAAGAACCTTCTCACCAAGAGGAATCCAACAAAGTCTATGTCACGTCAATCGGACGTCCGGAGATCATGTTATAAGCGTTTCCGCTCCGAGGGCCCGGTTGGTTTCGGGTTCGACCCAACCCGGCTGTACCCAGTGTTCTCCTAAACCTTGAGTGTAATCTACAGAAACGACCGTCTCGATCCAAGGATCGCTACACAACTGATGGTGCGTCGATCGGAGGTCTTTAGCCCATGTTATGGGTGTTTGAACGGATCTTTCCAAAAACAGGGGGTTCAGGCCCGGTCCGACCCTGCCCGATACCCCTGGATCAGCCCGAACCAGGTCGACCCGACCCGGGTCCGGGTCCGGCCCAGTTGGGTGTAGCCCAGACCGGCTAGCGTGGGCCGGCCCAGCCGATGCGGCCCGGCCAGGCGCGGGGGTCCGGCCAGGCGCGGGCCGCCCGACCCGGTGCGGGCGGTCCGGCCTGGCGGGGGCGGTTCAGCCGAGTGCAGCCGGTCCGGTCCCATGCGGGCGCCCGCTCGCTGAGCGGACGAGGAATGGGGGGGGGGCTTCCCTCCTTGCTGGACAAACAGTCGGCCTTAACCGAACCCGCGGGACCTGTGGGGTCCCGCCTCCAGTTGGCTCCTGCGGCCGGCTCAGCCGGCCGCTTCCTCGAACCACCGCGGCCATAGGTCGCGGCTCCTGGCCGTCCGCCACAGCGCGATGGTGCCGCGCCCCTACGCCGTGGCCCGAATCAGGCCGCGACCGCTTTCGGTCTCAACGGCGCGGCGCGACGGCGCCACGCTCCTTCACCGCGACCCGCACCGGCCGTGGTTCCGTCTTTTCCGCGCGGTGCGACGACACCGCGTCGCCTCCATTCCAAACCATAACGAAGAATAACAACAAATGGGAAAAGGGTCGGTCGTGTTTGTGCAGTCCATCCTCCTCCCGTTAATTTGATAACAAGCGGCTATTTAATTAACGATGAGCACCAGAAATAACCACGGACGTAAAATCAAACCCCTACCTCAAAGAAGTTGTCAAACATTAATCGTCGTGGGAAAACGGTGTCACGGGGGGTGGTTTCGATGACTATGTTGGCGAGCATCAAATAAGTGGTTGACATCTCACACCGGCAGTAGAGAAGAGAATGATCGGCACGCCGTCTCTCCTTGGTGCTCTGGCGTTCTTCGCGTTCTCCAACGAGATAGATGATGTTGTTCAAGACTAGAGCTTTCTTCTCCAATCCTTAACACACCCAATCTTACCCAAAAATAAAATAAGCTCCACTTATTTTATTAAGCCATGACATGAGTTCAAAATTTTAAAACTCAAACCCATTAATTGAATTGATGTGTTGGGTTGATTAAATGAGAGGAGAGGGGAAGTCACAACATTAAAAACAAGGGAGGTTTTAAAAGGAGTTTAAAGGGGGTTATGGGGAAATTGAAAAGGTGGGGGATCGTGTGGGCCCCACCACACTAATATCCTAACCAGAAGTTAGGATCACATAGTAGAGAGAAATAAAGTTTTGACACAACTTAATTTCACTTAAAACTTAAACCACTTTGTAAAGAAATAAAGATAAAATTTTAAAACAATTATACTTTTATTCCTCACATTTTTAGCATCTCCTCCCGAGAAAACGCACCTTCGGAAAAGGTGTTCCTAAGCAATTACCGGTGCTGCATTTTCATTGGTGCCCTAGGATTTCGATTCCGAGCACCGGTTCAGATGTTAGGAAAACCCGCTCGTTCGTTCACTGAACATACCTGAGTTAAACTTCGGAAATTGATTTCGGGCACACCGAGCCTCGGAATCAGGTGCCGTCAGAAACTGCATAATCGTAAAATCCCAAAGAAATTAAGAAAATAATTTCCTTAAAATTTAAGAGTCTCTACATTACTCTCACCTCAAGGCTTTACGTCCCCATAAAGATACATGAAGAACTATGTGATCAAAAGAGGGTACTGAGCACGCATCTGAGCCTCCCTATCCCAAGTGCTCTTTTTGAGGTTCCTGTGCTGCCACATGATGTGCACTAGAGGAATAGACCGCCCACATAGGACCCACTCTTGTCGATCCTCAATCTCCACCAGGACCTCCGAAAAAGTCACCCCTTCGTCAATGTTAAGCTCCCCATGGTCGATGATATGCGTCGGGTCGTGCACGTATCTCCTAAGATGAAATACGTGGAAGATGTCATGCAACTGGTGCAACTAAGCTGGTAGATCCAGGTGATATGCCACCTTGCCTATCCTGTAGAGAACTTGAAATGGTGTGATGAAGCGTAGAGATAACTTGACACCCCTTCCAAATCTCTGTAATCCACGTCGAGGTGAGACCCGTAAGAAAATGGGGTCGCCATCCTCGAAATCTGGTGGTCTCCGCCTCCTGTCAGCATAAGACTTCTGTCGGCTCTGAGATATCTTCATCTACTCTTGGATGACCTGGACCTTCTCTATCATGGCCTGGACCATCTCTAGTCCCACAAGTGCTAACTCCCTAGGGTTTGTCCAACACAGAGGTGAACTGCAAGGTCGGCCATACAATTCCGCGTATGGTGCCATCCCGATGGTGGAGTGGTAGCTGTTGTTGTACGAAAAATCTACCAAAGGTAGGTGATCCTCCCAACTATGACCAAAGTTGAAGACACATGCATGAAGCATGTCCTCGAGAGTCTGAATGGTCCTCTCTGTCTGACCGTCCGTCTGAGGGTGAAAGGCGGTGCTCGGGCATAGATGCATCCCGAATGCCTCCTGCAACCCCTTCCAAAGATGGGAAGTAAAACGAGCATCTCGATCGGAGACGATAGATGATGGAACACCATGAAGCCTTACGATCTTCTGAACGTAGAGGCGTCCCAAGATCTCCACTGAGCCCTGCTCTCTGATAGGTAAGAAGTGAGCCGACTTGGTGAGTCGGTCTACAATCACCAAAATGGAGTCGTGTCCTCTAGAAATACATGGAAGTCTAGTCATGAAATCCATAGATATCCCGTCCCACTTCCACTACGGGACATCCAAGGGCTGTACCAAGCCTGCTGGTACCTGGTGGTCTGCCTTCACCTGCTGGTAGGTGAAACATCGAGAAACAAACTCTGCCATAACCTTCTTCATACCCAGCCACTAGTGCTGTTATATGAGATCCTGGTACATCTTCACTACCCCTGGATGTACTGCTAAAGGAAAAGTGTGAAACTCTCTCAGCACCTCCACATGTAAAGAAGCTGGTACCATGTTACGCCCTCTGAAAAGGACGACATGATCTCCTCCTATAGAAAAACTACCAGGTGCATGTCCTGTGGAAATCTGTGCATGTCGCATCTCACAATCAACGTCCCCACGTTGTGCCTCTCTGAACCGCTGAAGAAGTGGAGGTGTGACAGTGAGCGACTGAAGGAAGGCTACCTCGTCTCTATCCACAAAGGATATCTACAAAGCGGCTAACTGCTCTGTCGCCTCCCCAAGAAGCTGAATGCGCATCCTCCTGCTGAGAGCATCAGCTACCACGTTCCCCTTTCTAGGAGTATAGACTATCTCAAAGTCATAGTCCGGGAGGAACTTGAGCCATCCCCACTGTCTCAGGTTCAGGTCCTTTTGCGAGAAGATGTACCTGAGAGTTTGGTGGTCAGATTAGACTATAAAGCACTCGCCCATCAGGTAGTGCCACCACATCTTCAGATCAAAGACAACTGCTGATAAATCCAGGTCATGGGTAGCGTAGTTCTGCTCATGCTGCCTCAACTGTCGTGATCCATAGGCGATCACTGCCCTCTCCTGCAAGGCCTCCAGCTGTACCCAAAGCTCTCGAAGCTCAGCGGGAGCCATCCGATATACTGGAGTAGATATCGGGGCTATCCTGGGGTACATGTCAATATATAAGTCTACCTATCTGCGAGGAGGTAGTCCTAGAACGTCGTCAGGAAAAACGTCTGCATAGTGATCCACCACTATAGGAAAACTCGGACTCTGCACGTCAACTGCTCCTAGGATGAGGCTAGCGAACTGATGAGTGATTGGTTGTCCTCTCCTCTGCGTGAGTCCATCCTGCGCTGCAAAGGATCCCTTCTCACCGGTGAAGGTGAACCTGCTCCCATCGGTGCAAACACACCGCACCTTGCGTCTAATACAGTCGATCTGATCATGGACTGTAGATAACCAATCCATGCCCAAGATGATGTCGTAAGGCATCGATGCCGCTAAAAGAAGATCCCAGCCGAAGCTCTCGCCTCCTAGAGTAAGATCACACTACTGACACAAGTGCGTAATCGTCGAGTCTGCTCCCATATGAGTATCTAGCCGTAAGGATCGAGCCAACGGCTCCGTCAGAATCTCCGAGCTCCGAACAAGGGCATCGACAATGAAATAATGACTCAACCCTATGTCTATAAGAACTGCAGAAAGGGTGGAGTAGACATAGATAGTACCTTGAATAATCTCTGGTGCGCCATGGTCGTAGGCCTCTGCTGCCGGAAGCTGAGCCTGCCTTTGCCCGCTAGCTCCCTATGGTCGGGGTGGACCTCCTGGTGGTGGTGGTGGTAGAGCCTCAAAGCATCGCCCACTACCTGCTGCTCAGCCAACTCCTCTGCCTCGTCCGCCTACTCCCTACGGACTGCCATGGTCGAACCTCTGCCTCTGCCTGGGTGGTCCCTCAACCGTCTTCTTCTCCTCTACATGGCGGGTCGGGCAGTCACGAGCCATGTGGCCCTGCCTGCCGTATGTATGCTCCTCAGAAGGCTGGCTTTGCACCATGTGACCTGCACCTCTGAGCCAGTATCCTGAGGTCATCCGCCTGATGGTCTGGTCCGTTTGTACCCTTGAGTCATCCGTCGACTACCAGCTGCAGAAGACTCAGCTACATGCCACCCTGCGGTAGGTCTCGCTGCTGGTGTAGGCTCAACAAGAAATCTCTCTACAAGGAGGGCTCACTCCAGTACTCGTGCCTATGTCAGAATACTAAGGGATATCATTGATGCCCTGATCTCATGCCTCAGTCCCTACTCGAAGGTCTGGGCCCGGACGAATGGGTCCCATACCATGTCCGTGGAATAGTGCGATAGATCTGTAAATCTCGCAGAGTACTAGGCTACCATCATGCTGCCCGGCCACAGCTATAGTAGCTCCTGAATGCACACCGCACAGAGGGTGGCTGGGACGAAATCTGAGCGAAAGAGGCTCTCAAAGTTTGTCCAAAAGAGATCTGCCTTGTCGTGCACCTGGAGCATCAGGCTCCACCATCTGCCTGCTGCCGCATTCAGGAGACTCGCTGCAAGGATCACCATGAGGTCAGCTGGTGTAACCACTAACCTAAAAACTCGAACAACAGCCTCCGGCCAATCCTCGACTGCCTGAGGGTCCATCTCCTAGCGGAACCTGGGCGGTCTCTGACGTTGAAACTCGTGCAGTGCACTAAGGCGATGTGCACTCTCAGTGGCTGGGGCTGGTGGCATCGGTGGCTCGATGGGTAGAGGTACCGCCGGTGCCTCCACTGTAATAGGGCCCTGCACCGAGGCCTCGTCACTCGGTGGGCTATTGTAACACCCCAAGATTTCATAGTGTGTTATTTCTTCAAAATAATTAAATAACTTTTACTACATGCAACACTGAGTTCAAGCGCACCATGACTTACCAAACAAGCTGTTCAAAAAAGGTTATGAATAGTATTAACTAAATTTTAAACTTTATATAATCCATATAATTTTAGAATCCATATAATGAGTTTCTTAGACATAATTTAAGAACAAATTCATTTTCAGTACTTCACTTTTACCAACTTTTAATAGTGAACCCTTTTTAAATCCAATATATTAAACTTTTATATATTCAATTTGACTAAATAAATTTACTTTTTAGAATGGGGACATCAAAAATTTACAATGAAGCATCCCAAGCTTCCACGGTATGTTTTCCTTTGAATAATATAGTAGTGTGTCTTGTACGCAACATCGAGTTCTAACACACACCACAACCAGTCAAACTAGCCATTATGAATAGTAATACCTATTTTTTGAAATTTTATAAATTTTATCTCTCAAAATGGACTTCAATTTTGTATTCAGAGTATCTAATTTAGCCTAAGGTAACATTTTGGAACTTTTTGGATAACATTTATATTTTGATGAATAGTGAAAATTACTAAATTTTAATTAAAAACAACTTTTTAAACCAAAATAATTTATATTGATAAATTATGAATTTGAGTGGTTTTAAAGTATATATAGAATATATTTTTACCATTTAACACAATGTTGGTCATTTTACATAATTTCACAATTAAACCGGACATAACCAAGTGTCAATCTTTTGATAGTTATTATCTCTTAAAAACACGCTATTTGTTTTGACGACGGGAATTAATTTTTAAATTAATTAATGAAACTAATATGTTTTTAATTTGGTAAAATAGACATAATTTTTGAATTCATAATATCAAATATATCTTAGGCCTAATTTTTGGTATTTATCTGGAAACTTTCATTTTTTGATGAATAGTGAAACCACTAAATGGTAGTTAAAAAACTGAATTTTTCATAAAACATAATTTTACTGCTTCTATGAGTGGAATTTCAAAAATCCGAGAGAAACGGTTAATATCAAGGAATAAAATGTGGTTCAATGAGATGAAAATATTTTTTGGTTAATAGTAACTTTTTACTTTTATTTACCACTGTTAAAAGTAAATAGGGTAATTAAGGGTAAAAATGATATTAATATTACCCTAACACATGTACTAATTCTATTGGACAAGTGTATCTCGACCAAAAACAACCTTAGGAATAAAATATTTTTATTTAGATCCACTTGGATTAGATTATGACATTTATTATTATTTAATTCAATGAAGAGTTAAAAGAGTTAAAATCAAAGTTTATTTACTAAATCATTTTTAATATAGGGTTAAACATAAGATAAATTAGATTATAAATATTCATAAGAAATATAAAAAGATTTCCTAAATAATTATAATTTATTTATAATTTTTAGACATTAAGTAATTTAATTTATTTATGACACAATGATGATGCAGTAATTACCATAATAGTGAACAATTAAAACAATTGATATTATAAATACCCAAATAAATATAATTTGAGACTTTTTATGAATTAAAATAATTTTCTAGTTTAATATGAAATGTTAGGAATAATGGAATTAAATTTTTTCGAAGTAATACTTCTGTTGGGAGTTTTACAAAAATCAATTATTGAATAGTGTCAAAATTGACATAAAAGAGTTTTTAAAACAAATATTATATTATTCATTGATATTAAATTCCTAAAAATATAAGGTTAGGACAAGAGACTTATATAATGATAGGTGTATCATTAATGGACCACTTGGGGGTCTCTTGGAGGTATATAATATTTTTATTAACTATATAATATAAAAATACAAAGTGATATGGTAAGTGTCAAACTAATTAACTAAGAGTTAAAACTAAAAGATAAGGTTAATATAATTATCCAAACCTGTCTAAATTCTATTGGTTGAGTGGTTTTCGACCCATCCCCACTTTAAACTTTAAATAATCTACTTTTTATCCATTAGTAACCGAATATTAATTTATTATAAAATAATATTTCTAGCTTTTCCAAAAGTGCCCCTCACCCCTCTTATAAAAGGGCACTGCCCCTTCTCACTAATTCACACTTTCAAAGCCTTTTGTTTCGACCAAACCCTGCCCAAATACTCTGTCAACTTCCTTCACTACAACCTAGAGGCCTTATTTCGATCAGAAAGCCAACCTAAGGAGACCTTTTGATCAAATCAAAAGGAAGAACCCGAAAAAGAGGTAATGTTTTCACCACCCTTTTTCAAATTCATTTCTTCTTCAACTTCTTCTTTCTTTGTTATTACCATTCTAAAATAATTAATCCAGTATATCCTATATACTATAATATTATTATAAATATGGTACAACCATATTCAGTATTCTATCCATCCTTTGAATGACATGTCACCATATGTGCGTACGTACGGCTTACCGTCTCCACGTCGTGGTGTAATTGTTATTCAATATATTATTATTTGGATGGGTATAATAATGTTTTGTAATTCATGTAAATAATAAATATAAAATTATAATTATTCTTTATATAAGATATACCATCCAATTAAATATTATTGTAATATAAAAAGAATGGTATTGTCGCTCGTGCGTACGTACGGACTACCGTCTCCACGAACGCGATGAGATTCATTCTCCATCGTATCCAATCAAGTATAATTATCATTTGATGATTTAAAAAAAATGTTTAAGGAATTGATATAATTCTGGATATGAATAATATACAACCTATCCATGACAAACATGGCTTATGTAAAAAAAACATATAAAATAAAACGAGTAAGTTAACACCCGAAACGACGATAATACTAAGATATTATTAACAAAGAAATGTTAAAAGATCTTATATGATAACATAATAATGTATATTATTCTTGTATAATTTAATAACAATTATTTCACCATTATACAGGAGGTTAACCTACCCCCAACCAAGGAAAATTACAAGGTAACAGTTATTTCACAATCTCTTCATTATCCGAGGTTGTTTATACGTAATTATCTACTGGGACCTCTTTATCATCCACATCCATGTTTCTTGAAAGTGTATTTCAAAACATTCTTATTATTTTACAGAATATGGGATAAATTCATTTATACCCTTGTTTGAATTTTTATAAGATGTTTATAAGGGAATCTTTTCGTTGTTTTCCAAACAAGGTCTTTTTTATCCTTTTTGACATAATTAAGGTAAGAATGTTTTTTTTAACTTATACAGTGGGTGCGGCTATTTTCCGCCATTATAAAATTTTCGAAGCTTCCCTTACAAGATTATAAGTATATTTTCAGTGTAAATGTTTTATTTTATAATTATGTGACTTTTAAATGATTTAAAAATGAATATTTTAATATTTTTTGAAAGGTACTATTTATCAAAATCAGAATTTTAAATGTTTTAAAGATTTATCTTTCTAAATATTTTTAATTAATGTCCATGTTTTCAAATGATTTTAAGGATTTATTTATATGGACATGAATGTTTTGAAAAGATATTTCTTTTCAAAAGTTTCGAAGTGGTATGGGACACATTGATTCAAAAATCTCTTTTAAATTACTTCCTTAATAAATGTGTGACTTTTAAATGATTACAAAAAAGAGATATTTCTCTCAAATAGTTTTTTTTCATCTATGTCAACATCTGTTGATGGATTTTAAGTTTATTTGAAGTTGATTAATTATGATACAAAACTTCCATATTGTTTTGAAGTTTTTGTGATGTGTTTGACTGTGGATGTGTTATTTTTATACCATTCGTGGTTTATGGATGAAGTATTTACATTTTGTATGCTAGTTTTAATACGAATGTTTATGTTTTGTTTAAACTTTTTTCATATGGGAATGCATTGGACTTAATATGTGACGGGTGGAGCCCGCTATAGCTCCTCGATGCATCGGTCGGTCTCATGAGACAAACTAGTGTCTTGGCACAAGGCCTTGAAAAAATATTATTTGTAGTCTTAGCACGAGACCTTGGCTATGTGGTTATGATAGTCTCGCATTATGCATTCCATCATTATGAAAGTGGTTACTCATATTGCATGTGATTATTCGATTAGTAGAATATCCATGTGAATAAGTAAATGGCATTATTTAATTTTATTTTTTCCATACTATGTTGAAGTTTATGTTTAAAAGATTTTGTTTCAGTTATACATTGCTTTAAATGTTTGTTCTTATTTGTGAAATTTTCCGCTATATTGTTACCCTTACTGGGAATTTGAGCTCACCCCTTCTTCTATGTTTTATTTTTCCCAGGATGTGAAAAAGTATTTTATGAATGACCTGTAGGGATAATATGAGGGGATATAAAGACAATATGTTGTTGTAGTTTTTCACTTATTGATGTAATGTATACTTTATGAATATATCTTGTGTTTCCAAGGCTACTAAACTAATCGTTCTTTCAAGACTTGATCTTTTTTGTGATCATGCCAATGTTATGTAATAATGTACCGACTCTGGGTATCTAGGGTTGGGGCATTATAGATGGTATCAAAGGAAGTTTAGTACAAACCTTGGAAGATAGAGTTCGATAAACTCTGATTAGAGCACATAGATTTAAGATGGACTTTGAGGATTATTACAGAAGATCTTCCTAGAATTTTGGTATTGTAGAGATTTTGTGAGTTTTCCAAACAATACATCCCTGGCTGGATACGAGAAGGTAGAGGCGGCTCTGGAACAGATGTACCTAGGGGTAAAACCCGAAAACACCGCTTTGAGCTAGACTCGAATGGGAACTGGTGCATGACCATGGGCCTTGCTGCACTCTTGGTTACGACACTCCCGGGGGATATGCTTAGGATAACTCTCATTTTCTTTACAAATCATTATGAAGGGTTTATGAGTATATACTTCCTCAAAGAAAACATTTTTATGATTATGTATTATATCAATAAATAGTTCAATTTATGCTAAGTGTTTTATAAGTATTGAATTATGTATTTTGATTCATAAACGGATCTAGTGTATGCCATTGTTTAGAAATGGCGCACAGTAGAAGGAATGAGAACTCCAGAAATGCACATGATCTAAAGACAAAGAAGGATCATATCTTTCATGGTCTTAAGCCAAACTTTATAAGAGAAATAGTCTCACACGTATTATCATCATATAAAGAAATAATATCATGTGATGACAAGATAAGTAAAAAGTTTACTGAGTCCTATGGATTTGAAGGGAAGCAAGAGAAGAAAAGGATAGAAGAGAAAAATATGGATAAAGGGAAGAGGGAAAAGAAATTTTTTCCCATATGTGATATTTATGGGAAGAAACACCCTGGAACTTGCCTGAAAAGAATGTGAGTTTGTTATAAGTGTGGAGGAAAAGGGCACAAAGTACGTGACTGCAAGGGTAAGAAAATGGTTTCCAATGTACAATGCTTCATTTTCATGGAGTTTGGACACTACGCGAACCTATGTCCCAGTCATCATACTATTCAACAAATGATTCCATTGGATAATAATCAAGTTATGATACTATCACAGATGAAGATGAGTGATTAGAGTTCTTATGTTGATTATGTCATTTGAGTGTTGTATCAACAATGTACTTGTCATACTAATTATGGTGTATATAAGGATTGTACTGCAGTACTATTTCATTAAGGACTTGAGATTGTATAGAACAAAGAAAAGTGACTCAATAGCAGGTTAAATTTTTGGAAAATATATGGTTGAGAGAAAGATAAACCATAATATGGTTCTGATACCGATGTAGTGATTTTAGAATAATACATGATTGATTTGGATAAATTATATTGGATATTCTTGAATACCTTGAAACTGATTAATGATTTGTATATTCCATCATTATTGGGGTTTACAACATTTTTGGATTGAAGGAGTATATCTATTATTCTTTAAGGAATAAGGGATCATCAATGTAATCAATAAGGTTTTATGATAATTCAGGATGTTGCAGTGTTTTAAAAGAATACATGATGAAGGTGATCACATATTATTACACAGCAAAAAAGATCTTCATTGTGCTTACCTTCCTTAAAAATTTCGGACTGAAGTATTTTGGATAGTTCTAGTTTGATTATTTTGGATTGCCATTAAAGGACAACCCGGAGGTCGGGCGGCAACCTGTCGTGTCCAGCAAGGCCGCGAGACTTGAACCCAAGACCGAAGGGCGACAAAGGTGTATCACCTACCACTGACCCACGTGACGTCCTGGATTGAATAATGTCGTTTTTAATGGTTCTTCTAGATGAATTATAAATTCATTTTTTAACACTATACGAATAGGATAAATAGAAAATTATTTTTATGTTATATTATCTTTTAGAGTGAAAGATGAGTTTGTGGTAGAACTTAGTTAAATGATGAGACTCTACTTATCAAGTATATATTTTTCTTATTCTCTTATTCAATGAAGAAATTAATTCTTATAGTTTAGTGAAGGGATCTTAAAACAAAAAAATGTGTTATCCTAATACCATAGGTTTTGCTGAACTGATGGTATTTTAAATCCTCATAGATTGATGAATTTAAGGCCCACAATTTTAGACTTGTTTGTGATTTATGACCTCAATCACTAACTATAAATATTTACGTTTTTCCACCAATTATATGTTTCTAATTTCCACCAATGTTCTCAGAATAGAGATCATAATTTGGTGGTGACCCTTTCATTTCTCTTTTCCTCTTATTAAGACTAAATTTTATTAACCCAATTTCCGATGTGGGTTTTCCAACAAAGATATTTTCTATATTCAACCTTTTATTTTCAAAGAAAAATTTCAAATTGCGAGGATGCAATTTATTGAAGGAGGGGAGAATGTAACACCCCAAGATTTCATAGTGTGTTATTTCTTCAAAATAATTTAATAACTTGTACTAAACACAACACCGAGTTAAAGTGCACCATGACTTACCAAACAAGCCATTCAAAAGAGGTTATGAATATTATTAACTAAATTTTAAAATCTATATAATCCTTATAATTTTAGAATCCATATTATGAGTCTCTTATACATAATTTAAGAACAAATTTATTTTCAGTGTTGCACTTTTACCAACTTTTAATAGTGAACCCTTTTTAAATATAATATTTTAAACTTTTATATATTCAATTTGACTAAATAAATTTACTTTTTAGAATGGGGAAATCAAAAATTTAAAATGAAACATCCCAAGCTTCCATGGTATGCTTTCCTTTGAATAATACAGTAGCGTGTGTTGTATGCAACATCGAGTTCTAACACACACCACAACCAATCAAACTTGCCGTTATGAATAGTAATACTTACTTTTTGAAATTTTATAAATTTTATCTCTCATAATGGACTTCATTTTTGTATTTGGAGTATCAAATTTAGCCTAATGTGAAATTTTGGAACTTTTCGGATAACATTTATATTTTGATGAATAGTGAAAATTACTAAATTTTAATTAAAACCATATTTTTTAACCAAAACAATTTATATTGATAAATTATGAATTTGAGTGGTTTTAAAGTATATTTAGAATATATTTTTCCCATTTAATACAATGTTGGTCATTGTACATAATTTCACAATTAAACCAGACATAAACAAGTGTCAATCTTTTGATAGTTATTATCTTTCAAAAACACGCTATTTGTTTTGACGACGAGAATTAATTTTTAAATTAATTAATGAAACTGATATGTCTTAAATTTGATAAAACAGACATCATTTTTGAATTCATAATATCAAATATAGCCTAGGCCAAATTTTTGGTATTTTTCTGGAAACGTTCATTTTTGATGAATAGTGAAACCACTAAGTGGTAGTTAAAAAATTGAATTTTTCATAAAACTTAATTTTACCACTTCTGTGAGTGGAATTTCGAAAATACGAGAGACACGGTTAATATGAAGGAGTAAAATGTGGTTCAATGAGATGAAAATAATTTTTGGTGAATAGTAACTTTTACTTTTATTTACCACAGTTAAAAGTAAATAGGGTAATTAAGGGTAAAAATGATATTAATATTACCATAACACATGTACTAATTCTATTGGACAAGTGTATCTCGACGAAAAAACCTTAGGAATAAAATATTATCATTTAGGTCCACATGGATTAGATTAGGACATTTATTATTATTTAATTCAAAGAAGAGTTAAAAGAGTTAAAATCAAAGTTTATTTACTAAAACATTTTTAATATAGGTTTACACATAAGATAAATTCGATTATAAATATTAATTATAAATATAAAATTATATTCTACATAATTATATTTTATTTATAATTTTTAGACATTAAATAATTTAATTTATATATGACACAATGATGATGCAGAAATTACCATAATAGTGAAAAATTAAAATAATTGATATTATAAATACCCAAATAAATATAATTTGAGAGTTTTTATGAATTAAACTAGCTTTATAGGTTAATATGACATGTTAGTAATGATTGAAATAACTTTTTCGAAGTAATCCTTATGTTGTGGTTTTTACAAAAAATCAATTATTGAATAGTGTCAAAATTGACAAAAAAGAGTTTTTAAAACAAATATTATATTAATCATTCATATTAAATTCCTAAAAATATAATATTCGGCCAAGAGAATTATATCATGATAGGTGTATCATTAATGGACCACTTGGGGTTATCTTTGAGGTATATAGTAAGATTATTAACTATATAATATAAAAATACAAAGTGACATGGTAAGTGTCAAACTAATTAACTAAGAGTTAAAACTAAAAGATAAGGTTAATATAATTACCCAAACCTGTCTAAATTATATTGTATGAGTGGATTTAGACCCATACCCACCTTAACCTTTAAATAATGCACTTTTTAGCCATTATAAACCAAATATGAATTTATTATAAAATAATATTTCTAGCTTTTCCAAAGGTGCCCCTCACCCCTCTTATAAAAGGGCACTCCCCCTTATCACTAATTCACACATTCAAAGCCTTTTGGTTCGGCCAAACCCTACCCAAATACTCTCTCAACTTCCCTCACTACAACCTAGAGGCCTTAGTTTGATCAGAAAGCTAACCTAATGATCCCTTTTGATCAAATCAAAAGGAAGAACCTGAAGAAGAGGTAATGTTTTCACCACCCTTTTTCAAATTCATTTCTTCTTCAACTTATTATTTATTTATTATTACCATTATAAAATAATAAATCCAGTATCTTCTATATACTGTAATATTATTATAAATATGGTACAACCATATTCATTATTCTATCCATCCTTTGAATGACATGTCACCATATGTGCGTACGTATGACTTACTGTCTCCATGTCGTGGTGTAATTGTTATTCAATATATTATTATTTGGATGGGTATAATAATGATGTGTAATTCATGTAAATAATAAATATAACATGATAATAATTCTATATATAAGATATACCATCCAATTAAATATTATTTTAATATCAAAAGAATGATATTGTCGCTCATTCGTACGTACGGACTACCGTCTCCACGAACGGGATGAGATTCATTCTCCATCGTATCCATTCAAGTATAATTATCATTTGATGATTTAAAAATAATGTTTAAGGACTTGATATCATTCTGGATATGAATAATATACAACCTATCCATGACAAACATGACTTACGTAAAAAAACATATAAAATAAAATGAGTAAGTTAATACCTGAAACGACGATAATACTAAGATATTATTAACAAAGGAATGTTAAAAGATTATATATGATAACATAATAATTTATATGGTTATTGTATAATTTAATAACAATTATTTCACCATTATAAAGGAGGTTAACCTACCCCCAACCAAGAAAAAGTACAAGGTAAGGTTTATTTCACAATCTCTTCATTATCCGAGGTTGTTTATACGTAATTATCTACTGGGACCTCTTTATCATCAACATCCATGTTTCTTGAAAGTGTATTTCAAATAATTATTACCATTTTACAGAATATGGGATAAATTCATTTATACCCTTGTTTCACTTTTTATAAGATGTTTATAAAGGAATATTTCCATCATTTTCCAAACAAGGTCCTTTTTAACCTTTTCGACAGAATTAAGGTAAGAATGTTTTTTAACTTATACGGCAGAGGCATCTATTTCCCGCCGTTATAAAATTTTTGAAGTGGTATGGGACACTTTGATTCAAAAAACTCTTTTAAATTACTTCCTTAATAAATGTGTGACTTTTAAATGATTACAAAAAAGATATATTTTCTCTCAAATAGTTTTGATTTCATCTATGTCAACATCCTTTGATGGATTTTATGTTTATTTGAAGTTGATTTATTATGATACAAAACTTCCATATTTTTTTGAATTTTTTGTGATGTGTTTGATTGTGGATGTGTTATTTTTATACCATTCGTGGTTTATGGATGAAGTATTTACATTTCGTATGCTAGTTTTAATATGAATATTTATGTTATGTTTAAACCTTTTCATATGGGAATGTATTGGACTTAATATGTGACGGGTGGAGCCCGCTATAGCTCCTCGATGCATCGGTAGGTCTCATGAGACAAACTAGTGTCTTGGCACAAGGCCTTGAAAAAATCTTATTTGTAGTCTTGGCACGAGGCCTTGGCTATGTGGTTATGATAGTCTGACATTATGCATTCCATCATTATAAAAGTGGTTATTGATATTGCATGTGATTATTCGATTAGTAGAATATCCATGTGAATTAGTAAATGACATTATTTCATTTTATTTTTTCCATACTATGTTGAAGTTCAAGTTTAAAAGGCTTTTGTTTCAGTTATACATTTCCTTAAATGTTTGTTCTTATTTGTGGAAGTTTCCACTACATTGTTACCCTTACTGGGCATTTGAGTTCACACCATATTCTATGTTTTCTTTTTCCTAGGATGTGAAGAAGTATTTTATGAATGACCTGCAGGGATAGTATGAGGGGATATGAAGACATTATGCTGTTGTAGTTTTTCACTTATTGATGTAATGTAAACATTATGAATATATCTAGTGTTTCCAAGGCTACCAAACTAATCGGTCATTTGAGAGTTGATCTTTCTTGTGATCATGCCAATGTTATGTAATAATGCACCGACTCTGGGTATCTAGGGTCGGGGCATACAACTGTCATCTCACACAAAGCTCGGAACCCTAGATGGCTACCGTTGTGGGGCCATCCTGAAAAGAGACAGGTGTGCCACGGTCAAAACAGTATACCTGGTGAGCTGACAAAAAGTAATCACAAAGAGAACCTTGAAACAAACATGAAATCAATGTTTTCATGCACTGAGTCAGAAATCAGAAGTCAAGGTCCTGGTGTATGGATACGTCGGCCGCCGCACCAACACTGGACTCCCTGGACTGATAACCACACTCAATAACCTTAACATTACTTCTTCACATAGAGGAAGATTAGAGTCCTGAGTTCTATGGTAGAACCGAACTCCTCTGATACCAATTTTTCACGACCCGTGCTCAGGGCCCATGCCGTGACTACCACAAGCCCGCCTTCCATAGACCAGGGGCTGGCAACTAGCACCAAAGGAGTAAATCCGGATAAAAACGGAAGACATTGCCTTTATAAAGTAAAAAACACCACAAAGTACGCAAGATAAGTAAACACTAAGTAAACTGAGTACAAAAGTAAGTGATGGAAAGTAAGTGGGCCAGAATACAAACCCAACTAAAAGTAAAGTACAACTGGAAAGAAAGTACAGCAGCAGTAAAGTAAAGCAGCAACACCGAGCCGTCTACTAGAAATCCCACCTGAAGGGTGGGCACAGATACTCGGCTCTGCTCCTTGGCTCCAGCCATCCGCTCCGTGTACGTCCCATCTAGTGATCCACCTCCAGGTACCGTCCAGCTCCATGAGCTCCTACCTTGATCAGCGCTGTCCATCGTCTGCAATCAACACAACGTTGAGCAGGCATAACCTGTGCAGGGGTGAGTATACGCTACTCAGTAGGGACCCCGAGACCCCTGATGGTCTCCCAGAATCCACTAAGGATAAACCACGAAGGAAAGGTATAATCACGAAGTAACAACCAACTCAACTTTGGTATATGCCCATACATATACCTAAGTCATCAATTCTAGCTCGGATCCAACACACGAGCCCATTTACAACCCATTCCACACAGGAAAACATAACCAATTCCACATAGGAATTCATAACCCAACCCACTTCGGAAGTCACAACCCAATCCACACAGGAAAGCACAATAGTCATATCGTTGATATTGATTGTAAGTTAAGACTTATCTCACACATGTATACTTCTTCGTAAGGTGATAGAGATGATCATATGTAGCCACTGATTCATCTATGCTTTCGGACCCACATAGGATACAAGACCAGCTAAGCTGTCAGAGCCACAAAGGATATAAGACCAGCTACTTTTCCAGACCCACGTAGGATACAAGTATAGAGTCAAATACTGCCGGACCCACATAGGATACAAGAGCAGTAGTAAAGAACTGCTGGAACCACATAGGATACAAGAATAGTAGTCTTCGCTGTCGAACCCATGGAGAATTCTAGTACGGTCGTCATCGTTGCCGAACCCACGGAGGATCCCAGTACAGTCGTCATCGTTGTCACAATCGCAGCCAGCTCTAGGGTTCCCGCACACAACATGCTCAATTCCGGGAGGGTATGCTCCACGACCCAAGGGGGGTTGATACATCAACTAACACATAGTCCGGAGTTGATGTATCCCAAAGTCCCGTATCATCAACAGGAACTCAACGCGACAGATGTCACGTCAATCAGACGCCCGGTCTGAAAGTTATTGACTTTTTTGTCCCAGGGGCTGGGTTGGTTTTTAAGTCAAAACCAACCAGACTGTACTCCAATTGTGTCCAAGCCTCGATCGGAGTAACCCAAATGAACCTTCTCACTAAGAGGAATCCATCAATGTCGACGGCACATCAATCGGATGTCCGGAGCTCAAATTATAAGTGTTTCCGCTCCGATTGCCCAGTTGGTTTTGTGTTCGAAACAACCTGGCCATACCGAAAGTTCTCCGAAACCTTGAGTGTAATATACCGAAACGACCATATTGATCCAAGGATCGCTATGAAACTGACGGTGCAACGATCAGTGGTCTGTAGCCCAGGTTATGGGCGTTTGAACAGATCTATCCGAAAACATGGGGTTCTGGCCCGGTCCGACCCGACCCGATACCCCTGGGTCGGCCCGACCCATCCGGTGCTACCTGGCCTGGCGCAGGGGTCCGGCCCGTTGTGGGAGGCACGGCTCGGTGTGGGCGTTCTCGCCCGGCGTGGGCGGTTCGGCCCGGTGCGGTCCCGTGCGGGCGTCTGCTCACCGAGCGGACGCAGAAGTGGGGGGGGGGCATTTCCCCCCTTGCTGGACAAATGGCCGACCATTTTTGGCCGACCTTAACCGAACCCGCGAGGTCCCGCCTCCAGCTGGCACCAGTAGCCGGCTCAGCCGGCTACTTCCCTGAATCGCCGCAACCATAGGCCGCGGCTCCTGGTCGTCCGGTGCTACGCCCCTCCGCCACGACCCGACTCCGACCGCGACCTATTTCGGTCTCAACGGCGCAGCGCGACAACACCACGCTCCATCGCCGCAGCCCGCACCAGCCGCGGTTCCTTCATTTCCGCGTAGTGCGACGACACCACATTGCCTCAGTTCCAAACCATAATGAAGAATAACAACAAAGGGGAGGAGGGTCAGCCGTGTTTGTGCGGTCCGGCCTCCTCCCGTTAATTTGATAACAAGCGGCTATTTAATTGACGATGAACGCCAGAAATTACCACGGACGTAAAATCAAACCCCTGCCTCGAAGAAGTTATCGAACGTTGATCGTTGCGGGAAAACAGCGTCGCAGGGGGTGGTTTTGATGACGACATTGGCGAGATTCAAAGAAGAGGATGACGTCTCCCACCAGCTGCATAGAAGAGAAAGATCAGCATGTCGTCTCTCCTTGGTGCTCCAGCGTTCTTCACGTTCATCAACAAGATAGATGATGTTCTTCAAGACTAGAGCTTTCATCTCCAATCCTTAACACAACCAATCTAGCCCAAAAATAAAATAATCTACACTTATTTTATTAAGCCATTACATTAGTTCAAAATTTAAAAACTCAAATTCATTAATTGAATTAATGTGTTGTCTTGATTAAATGAGAGAATAGGGGATGTCAAAACATTAAAAACAAGGGAGGTTTTAAAAGAAGTTTAAAGGGGGTTATGGGGAAAGTGAAAAGGTGGGGGCTCTTATGGGACCCACCTCACTAATATCCTAACCAGAAGTTAGGATCACATAGTAGAGAGAAATAAAGTTGTGACACAACTTAATTTCACTTAACACTTAAACCACTTAGTAAAGAAATAAAAATAAAATTGTAAAACAATAATAATTTTATTCCTCACATTTTTAACATCTCCTCCCAAGAAAATGCACCTTCATAAAAGGTGTTCCTAAGAAATTACTGACGTTGTAGTTTCATCGGTGCCCTCAGATTTTGATTCCGAGAACCCGTTCAGATGTTAGAAAAACCCACTCGTTCGTTCACTAAACGTACCCGAGCTAAACTTCTGAAATTGATAACGGGCACACCGGGCCTCAGAATCCGTTGCCGTCAGAAACTGCGTACTCGTAAAATCATAAAGAAATTAATAAAAAAAATTACTTGAAATTTACGGGTCTTTACATTACCATTAATTAATACTAATTATTGCTAATTATTACAAATTATTACTAGTTACCTCTAATTATTACTAATTCTTACTAATTACCACTACTAATTACGAATTACCAATAATGACCACTAATTACCCTAGAGGTTTTCTAATTATTATTAACTTTTACTCATTACCACTAATTTCCACTAATTACTATTAATAATTACTAATAATTACTAATCATATATAATTATTTCTAATTACCAATAATTATTAATTTTTTTACTAATTGTCATGGATTTTTTCTAATTGAAAGTAATTATCACTAGTTGTTACCAACTGTTACTAATTATTACTAATTACCATTAATTAATACTAATTATTACTAACTTATACTAATTATTACAAATTTATAGTAATTGTTACTAATTGTTAATAATTATTACTAATATTTTCTAATTATTACTAACTGTTACTAATTGTCACTAATCATTACTAATTAACACTAAGTAATATTAATTAAAATTAATATATACAAATTAAAATTAATATTTATTAATTACTGTTAATTTTAACTAATTACCTCTAATTTTAACTAATTACTTCTAATTTTAACTATTTTCTCTAATTTTTATTAATTTCTGCTAATTTTTTATAATTACCACTAATGTTTTATAATTACTGCTAATTATTACTGACTACCGTTAATTTTTACTTATTACTTCTAATTATCACTTATTATTACTAATTTATATTAGTTAGTAACAATTTTTTTACCAATTACTGCTAATTATTACTAATTACTATAAAATTTTACTAGTTTCCTTGATTTTTCATAATTATAACGATTTATTGCTATTTTTTACAAATTACCACTAATGAATACCATTTGAAGCTATTTTTACTAATTACTATTAGTTATTAACAATTAGAGTTGATTTTTACTAATTAGCACAAATTTTAACAAATTACATCTTATTATTACTAGTTTTTATTAATGTAAAACAATTTTTTACTAATTAACTCTAATTTTAGATAATTATTTCAATTTATCGCTATTTTTTAATAATTACAACTAATTATTATTAATTACCACCTTTTATATTCATTACCATTAATTATTACCCGTTACTACTAATTATAGATATTTACTGCTAATTAAAACGAATTACTCCAAATGAAAAGTATTTACTTTTTAATTACAAAAATTACCACAAATTAAAACTAAATATTAATAATTTAAAATAACTTCTTCTAAATAAAAATAATTTTTTTATTAATAAATAAATACTTATAAATATAAATAATTACTTCTAATTGAATATAATTACTATTAAATAATAATATAAAAATTTAATAAAAAATATAAAAAATAAAATAAAATTTAAAACATAACATAAATACCTCAAAAATGAAGCTTTTATGCGCTGTAAACCTCAAAATTTCACTCGTTGTAAAAATTTGAACTTCTACTTGAAGAAGAGAAGAACTGTAGAAAAGAGAGGTGAATTGGTGAATGGAGAGAAAAAAATCTGGTGGGTATATAAGTTAGATTTGTAGTGACAAGTATATTTGTGATGAGAACCCCTTCGTAAATAGTTCACGTAATAAATGCTTGAGGTTACAGTTAAAAACCTAATTGGTATGAGTCCTGTCGCAAATACTCACCCGTTGATAGAGTATTTGTGATAGGTAAATGATCCCTTCATATTAGTATTATTTTCAATGGAACCAATCGCAAAATAGTTCACACAATAAATGAGGCGGTTAAAAACTAATTGCGACAGATCCCATCGCAAATACTCACTTGCCGACAGAGTATTAACATTTGCAATGGGTGAATGATCCTGTCACAATTACCATCACATGATTGAGAGTATTTGTGATAGGAATTAGTTCCCATCGCAAATACCCATTCTCGTGTTTTGATGGGAAGGTGTGCCCATAATAATGATAGGTGCTGGGCCCATCGCAAATGTCCTGTCGCAAAAGGTCATGTTTTTGACAGTGTTAAAACAATTCAAAAGGGGAAAACATGTGTCGTTGCGTGACTTGGCCATATGCTTAGTGGCCACATGCCAATCACACCACTGACATAAAGAGTATTGTAAGACTATGTTCTTGACTCCATATGAATTTACAGTCCCCATGAGCTCATGGAGATCACTAGCTCAACTCCCACTTCATTTCCTAAACACCAAACATTCCACAAGAACCAAAGAAACCAAATAAAAATGGACTTCCCATGGAAACTCAAGGTTCATGTTTAGAAAGTGTCGGTTTTGAACTCGCCCATAGCTATATCCCAAGTTCCAAAAATCATACTCTATCTAACTTGACATCTCCAAATAACAAAGGGAACTCTGAAATCAACGTCCTATAAATACGGACATACATTGTTACCATTTTATCACGAACCAACTCGGGTCAACCTCAAACTGGCCACCCGATCCGATTCATGGAAAGTCATGAAGGGCATTCCTATTTCCCACAGGCTGGAAACTAGTGTCGTGCATCAACAAAGTAATAAAAGAAATGATTTATCCAAATATAAATAAATAAAACAAATAGTGTAAAGAAACATAGCCACATAATATTAAATATATTTCCAATTAAACATCTTTTACATGAGAACTGAAAATACAATGAAACTATACAACAACCTTCAAACTGAATAAGACAACCACAATGTCTCCATGTGACCCCGAGGGTCACTCTCTGATACTATACCAACTATCATGCATGGTGATCAAAACCAAGCGGAAACCTTCAACACAAGCTGAAAACAAGAAGAAACTATTGGAATGAGTATTAAAATTCACTAGGTGTACCCGATTTAAACTATTCCCAATGTACTTTCTTTAAAATAAAGAAACACCAAATTCATGTTTGAAATACAATATATATAAAAGTATGCTTTTCTACAAAAATTTTCACTTTAAAAACTAACAAAATCCATTTACCTTTTTACTGTTTAAAAACACAATAGTTTTTAAGAAGGCACCATATTCATTTTGAATATAAAGATAAGATTTTATTTAAAACAGAGAGAAATAGTGTAAAATGCTTCTAAAACCTATTTCTGTGAACATATGATAACATTTTAAGAAGGCTCCATATTCATTTTACAAATATTTCTTAAAAATTCACATCACATATTAATTCCAATTTATTTGAGGAACCCAAAGCCACCATCAAGATTTACCAAATATATTTCCAAAGCAAAACTAGGCTATACAATCCACAAATCACATGAGAAAGTCATCTCGGAATTTTATCAAACATTTGGTGTGGAATATTTAATAAAAATACCATTTAGCACATAATAAGTAACATGTCCCTACTTTTCACACCAAACATGAATTTCAAAGAACACAAATAACTATTTAATAATAAAGGATGGTGCGAACAACAAGAAACCAATGAAATTTAAATTATAATGGCTAGTGCCAAAGGGAAACATACCTCAATCTCATGGTGATTCAATAATGCACACCAAAAACTTACAACAAGAAGGTTGCAACATACAATATCTACTAATAGGAACTGTAACCACACAAAACCCCCAACATTAATCAAAGGAAACACAACCCTAGATCCACATGACCATGGGTGAAAGTGATCATAGTAGAAACTAAAATAAAGAGGAATCAATAAGAGAGGAGGGGAGATTACCTTGAGAAATAACCCATGATTCTTGAAGAAATACATATATATACTCCAATAGAGGAAGTAGGTGGCTTAATTAACTACAGAGGAGCCTCCCTAGGGCTGTACGGACCTGGCGGGGGAAAATTGGTAGATTTTGGATTAAAATAACATAATGGTAGTTTAGGATTTTTTAAGATATAGGACGATCTCATGGTTTGGCCACATGAATTACTAAATCGTGCACATACATAATCCATTTAATTGACACATCTAGGCACCCACATGGTTTAGCCACACATTTTGGTAAATAGTGCTCTAACCATGCAGAATGGTTCTGCCATAGGGCATTGCCTTCACACATGCTTTAAGAGTGGTTTGACTAACCATCCTTGCGCTGTGCACACTCAACTAGAAGTACACAAAAGCTCTCATGGTTTCATAGGATAGGATGCATATTTTTTTCTAACCATGAGCCAAGATAAAAACTCCGTAATAGTCAAAATTCAAACCTGTCACACCAGAAACTTGAGAGAAAATCCCAAGGCATAAAGAGAAACCAAAATAGAGATCCAAAATAAAAACGTGGGTGTGATATTAACCATCATTATTACCTCTATGATTGAGATGAGATAAAACCATTTCTATTCCTTCAAAGGCATGAAATATTGATAAAATTCTTCTAAAATAAAATAACCCTACGAAGAATAATTAAAATTAAATCAACATTCTATTATATCTTTTTTGTAAAATTGAGAAATTATATCAAAACATTATCCTAACATATTCTCAATTGGTTTCCTTCATTATAGTTTGTTCTTCCAAGGGATTTGTAACATCATCATGTGCTGAAGATATTATCTCATTGAGTAGTCACACATTTAATTTATATTATATTAATGCATTGTATAAAATATAATATTATGAGAAAAAACAGAGTATATTAAAAAAACTTTCACCTTCTCATTAAACTCATTTTTTAAAGGTTTTAGGGAATTTTTCGATATCGAGAATCCAAATCCCATAATTGTTCCCCATATAATGTACAATACATTTTCTATATTGGGACCAACATGAAATGTTTGTGATCTCTTAATGAAAGGGTCATCCCCAATTAGATTTTCATCTGACCTAGAATTTGTTTTAGTCTCCAATAAGATAATCAACCAATTATTTTTTGTAGGATCTCACACATAAAATACTAGCATTACTTGTGATTCTATTAGGAATGAATCATCGTTTCCCCCTTTGACACTGAAATTCACCTTCACAAATACCATTTCATCCACTTTCACTGCACTCATATTTTTAACCCATTTGAAACAGAAAATCATTACATGAAATGCTGTATAATAAAACTCTTATATCTACTTGATAAGGCCAAAATATGAAATATTTTCATAAATTGGATTTCTATCCATAGAACAATATATGTGAATCGCTTCTTCCTCAAGTGTAACACAACCTTTTTTCATCGAAATACAATTGTCATGTTGTTTTGTATATAATATTTAACCATTGATTACAAAACTAGTGTAATATATAAAATTTGTATACGGTCCTCTGGCAAGCCATTAAATTCGTTTGATAATTTAATTCAAATTTTCATATAAATCCTTATAAATTTTATATCGGAACCATCTTATAAACTATTGATTATGTGTATTTGATATCCATCATTTATCCCATGATGGATTCAAATATCTAAGAATTTATTTTTGGGATTCAATGTACGGATAATCTTCTTATCTATTATTAAAATTTAAATGTTCTCTTACTCTGGCTCTGTCAATGTAATTGTAACAAACTTAGATCTGGAAATCCATTCACCATTAAGGTGTCTGCTATGATTAGACTTTCGGAGACTGATGCTATCAATATATGATAAGTAATTAATACATAATTCAATAGATTCTTCAACAATATATCATTCTGTAATACAAACTTAATACTAACTTCGATTCTTGACATACCCTTTCAAAATCTTCATATACCATTCGATGGGGGTACATTCATATATAATAGATAGTATTACATAGTTTAATGTCTCTAACCAAGTGAACCATCAGGTGGACCATTATATCAAATAATGATGGTGGGAAATCATATCTAATTCCCATAATATGATATTAACATCCTTATTCATGATTTCAGACATCAAAGTGTCTATAACATTACTGCAAAGGGTATTAAAAAAGAATCAGATTCTCGATAATGTATTTCATATATTTTGAGGTACAATGTAATATAAAGAAACATGCATCAAATATTGCATCTAAACACGACAGTCATGTGATTTAACTCCTTGTAAATACAAATTATTCATTAAACCTATAACACCCTAAGGTTTCATAGTACTATACTCTTTTAATAATACAAAAAACTTGTGCACTATGCAGTTCTGAGTTCTATCACACCACGACTAATAACACTAGCCTTTTAGAAAGAAGTTATAAATAGTAAAATCCAATTTTTGAAATTTAATAAATTTTATTGTTCAAAATGGACTTAATTTTTGGATTCATAATATCAAAATTAATATAGGGTAAATTTTTGGTATTTTTCTAAAAACTATAATTTTTTGAGAAATAGTGAAACACAACGTTATTTTTAAAAACCAACTTTTTATTTACATAATTATTTTTAAATAAAATTTATTTCAATCTAAAAATAGATACATAATACCTATATTAGTCAAATGTAATTCGTTGGAGTCATTTTATAATAAGATTAGATATATAAAATTTTATTGAACTTTTAACGTCTTTTACCCACCTTCTTGGTACATTTGAAAATTTGCATAAAAAGTAATTTTACTTATTCTCTGAATTGAATTTACAGAATCCAACAGGCACAATTGTCATCAGTAAGTAATATTATATTAAATACAATAAATATAATTATTGGTGAATAGTAACATTTGAATTTAATTTACCATGGTTAAAAGTAAATAGGGTAATTAATGGTAAAAATAATATTATAACAATATAAAATTACCCCAACACATGTCCTAATTCTAATTTATAAGTGTTTTTCATACAAAATCTAACTTAGGATAAAAAAGGATCCTTTTTATCCACTTGGATTTAATTATGATAGTTATTATATTTTATTTAAAGAGGAGTGAAATGTGTTAAATTCAAATTCTAATAACTAATTTTTTTAATATAGGGTTATACATAAGATGAATTCAACAATAAATATTATTTATAAAGATAAAACCATTTCCTACATCATGGTATTTTATTTATAATTTTTATACATTAAATAATTAAATTTATTTTTGACACAATGATGATATAGTAATTACATTATTAATGAAAGATTAAAATAAATTATATTAATAGTATTAAAATAAAAAAAAGTTGAATTAATTAATTCAATAAACTAATTTTATAGATAACATATACATGTTAGTGACACATTGGAAGTATTGGTTAGATGTTATCATGTTGGTTTGATATTCTTGAAAATGAAAATATTGAATAGTAACAAAATTGACATAAATGATATTGTAAAATAAATACTATTTTATTAAATGATATAAAAGTCATAGAAATATAGAGTTAATAAAAAAACATGGATAGTAATAAAAATTTCATAAATTATCCAATTTAATTTCGTTTGGTAATTTATAGTATCTATATTAACCATTTAGTTTAAAATTTAAAGAAGACATGATAAGAGTTAAAATATTTAACTAAGGGTTAAATCTAAAGGATAAGTTTAAATATACAGACTAAACATGTCTAAAACATATAAATTTAGAGGATTTATAACCATTCATATCTTATCATCTAAATAAATCAAATTGGATCTATTATAAACTGGAAAAAATTTTATAATAAATTAATATTTCACGACTTTCCTAAAGTGTCCCTCACTTCTCTTATAAAAGTCCACCTCCTTTTTCTTTTTAATTAAAACCTCAAAAGCCTTGTGTATAATCCAAAACCTTACCAAATATCCTACCAACTATCCTCAATTAAACCTAGAGGAATTACATTGATTATAAAGTCATTCTAAAGAGCCATTTTGTTCAAAATCAAAAGGATGCACCTGAAGAAGAGGTAATTATTTTATCACCTCTTTCAAAGTTATTTTTTTCTTATACCCACTATTTATTTGTTGTTTCCAAACTAAAATAATAAATCCATTAAATTATACACACTGAGATATAATTATAAATATATTATAACCATATTAATTATTCTATCCATCCTATGAAGGAAAAAGTCACCATGAGTGTGTGCGTACGACTTATCATCTCCATGTCGTGGTGTAGTTTTTTATTCCAAACTAAATTTTTGGAGTGGGTATAATAATGAGTTTAATTGATGTAAATAATAAATATAACATTATAATCACTCATTATATATAATATAACAACCAATTACATACTATTTCTCCATTAATATAATGATATTGTCGCTCGTGCATATGTACGACTTACCATCTCCAAGACGCGATGTGATTTGTTCCCCATCGTAACCATTCAAGAATAATTGTTATTTGATGAATGAATTTTTTTTAAGAACATAATATAATTATATATATGAATCAAATAAATATGATTTTTAACAAACAAGACTTATGTAACAAAACATATAAAGGAAAAAAATTAAATAACACCCGAAACAATGATAATACTGAAATTTCATTAACAACGAAATATTAGAGGATCATATATGATATCACATTTATGGATGTGGTTCTTGTATAATTTAATAATAATTCTTTAACCATTAAGTAATAGGTTAACATACCCTCGACTATGGAAAAGTACAAGGTAATGGTTAATTTTATAAACATTTGTACTAATTATTATAATAAGGGTTAAATTCATTTATACCCTTGTTTAAATTTTTATAAATAGTTTTGAAAGGAATATTTTTGTTTTTTTTCAAACAAGATACTTTATTCCCTTTTCAAAAAATTAAACAAATAATTTTTTTGTTAATTTATATGGCTGGTGCGGCTATTTTCTACTGTTATAACACCTTCAAATCTTCTATTACAAGATTATAAGAATATTTTAAAAAAATATTTTATTTTATAATTATGCTAATTTTAAATGATTTAAATGTAGAATGAGATATTTCACTCAAATAGTTTTTGGATTGATTTCATCTCTGTCAAAATATATTAGGGGATTTTATGTTTAATTGAAGTTGATTTATTATGATAAAATATTCCATATTTTATTGATAGTTTTATGATATGATTGATTGTGGTTTTACTATTCTTATGTCATTCACACTTTATGGTTAAACTATTAACATTTCATATGATAGTTTAATACAAATGTTTATGTTGTGTTTCAACCATTTCATATGAGGAATGAATTCGATGTACTAAGTGATGGGTGGGGATCAATATATTCCCTCAATTCATCGATAAGTCTGATTAGAAAAACTAGTGTCTTAGCACAAGGCCTTGAAAATATTTTTATTTATTGTCTCGGCACGAGGCCTTGACTAAGTGGTTATGATTTCCTCCATTATGCATTCCATTTTTATGATATTAGCTATTGATATTACATGGGATTATTCGTCTAGTAGAATATCCAAGTGAATAAGTAAATGGAATTATTTTATTTGTCATTTCCATATTATAATGTTTTTTTGTTTAAAAGGTGTGTGATTTAGTCTTATACATTGGCTTAAATTTTTATGCTTATTTATGTTAGTTTCTGCTATATTTTTATCCTTACCGAGCATATGAGATAACTTCTTTCTTATGAATTAATTTTTCCTAGTATGTCAAAAAGTATATTATGTCTGACCTACAAAGATAGACTAAGGTATATGATTGTGTTAAAAGGATACACAATGTTGTTTTTTTTCATTTCATAATGTAATGTAAAACTTATGTATATATCTTGTAGTTCTAAGGCTACTAAACTGAGAAGTATTTCAAGATATAATCTCTTGTGATCATTCCAATGTTATTTAATAATATACTAACTCTAGGTAACTATGGTCGGGGAATTACATTTGGTATCAGAGGAGGTATAGTAAAAACCTTAGAAACTAGATTAAAAAAACTATGACTAGAGAACATTACCCTAAGATACAGTTTGAGGATTAGTATTGAAGAACATCCATAATTTTTGGTGATGTAGATAATATGTGGGTTTTCTAAGAAATACATCTCTATATAGATACCACAAGTGGACGTGGTTGTAGAACATATGTATCTTGGAGGGAAGACTCTGAAAATGAGTTTGGGGCTTAACCCAGGGTATCTTAGTATACGACAATGGGCCTTACCACACACCTGGTTTCCCACTACCAGGGGATATGATTAGGATAATTCATATTTTCTTTACCAACCATTATGAAGGATTTATGAGTAAATACTTCCAAAAAGAAAACATTTTTATGATTATGGATTATATGCATAAACTATTCAATTTATGTTATATATTTTACCAGTTTGTAATTATGCATTTCCATTAATATACTAATCTAGTGTATGTCATTTTCTAGAAATGGGACCTACTGTAAGTAATGGAAACCGTATCAATGAACGTAATGCATGTAGGGATTGAATTATTTATCAAGATAATTATAGTGGAGCTGGTGATGCAACTGGTTCTGGACATCTTACAACCATACTTGGAAAACTCACCTATGTTATGAATAATAACCTTACCCATATGGATCACCCTGATCCACAATGTAGAGGATCAATGTTAGACCATTTCATGAGGAAAATACACCAACATTAAATGGTAATAAAAATCCATTTGTAGCTGAGTAATGGATAAGTTCCTTAGAGAGAATATTTCATGCTTTGGGGAGTAGTGAAAGGGAAAAAGATGTTATGGGAGTTTATCGCCTCTCAGGAGATGCAGATCAATGGTGGTAATTAATTCAAAAGAACAAAGAGGATTAAGAAGTATCAAATTTGGAATTTAGAGAGTTTATAGATATTTTCTTAGAAAAATATTTTCCTCATGAACATTGGGCAGATATGGAAAGGAAATTTTTGAGTCTAGATCAAAAGGAGGATGAGAATGTTTCAGAGTATGGGGATAACATTACAAGGTTTGCAGGGCATGCTACATATTATATACATAACCAAAGAAGTAAGATTGATTGATTCATTGATGGGTTAAAACCATTTCTCCAAAGAGATTTAGTATCATAATCCTTCTCATCATAATAAGATATATTCTCATGTGCTATTAAGAAAGAAAGTGGACTCTCTAAGTAGTATGAATTTAAAGTAAAGAAATATAAGAAGAGATCTAATGAACACTTTGGAAAAGTAAATATAGGGAAGAAGAGAAAATTTGACTTTCCATCATGTAGTAATTGTGGTAAAAAACACCCTGGTACATGCCTAAAGGGGATAGAAGTTTGTTACTAGTGTGGAGAAAAAAGACACCAAGATGGTGACTGAAAGGGGAATAAAGAGGCTATCAATGTTCAATGGAATAATTGCAATGATATGGGGTATTATGAAAATGAATGTACTAAGTGTCAAGGAATCTGACCTCAAAAAAGGTCAAGGGAGAATGGTCAGTCTTATGCGATCAAAACTACTATGGTTGAAGTTATGAATGATGTGGTGGAAGATACTTTAATAATTTCATCAAAATTATCCAATGATTTATTTGATTATGTTTCAATACATTCTTTTATATCTTCCCAGTATACTAAGGAAATTAGATATTACCAATTTTAAATAAATATAGATTTTTAGGTTTAAACTCCTAAGGAAAGTATCATTGCAACAAAATTTTGTCAAGAAATTACCATTATGACATATAAACATGTTGTATATGCAGATTTTATTGTAATACCCATTATTTAATTTGATATAATCTTCAGTATGGATTTTCTTTCTGACCATGATTTGAAAATTATTTGTTTGAGGAAGGAGGTCAAATTTTTTGATGATGATATGAAATCCCTTCTCTTTAGAGCTCAAACATCACCATCTAATTGTAATCTAGATCCACCTCTATTAGATCTATTTAATTAAATTATTGGGGAGTAAGAGAGTTGAATAAAAATGGGAGATAAAAGAAATGTTCATATAGAGGATGTACCTATTGTGCAAGAATATGTTGATGTGTTTCAAGAGGATTTACCTGGACATCCTCCAGAATAGGAAATTGAGTAATCTATTGACTTAATTCCGGCTTCAAGTCACATATCGAAGATCCCATATATAATAACCATTGTGGAATTAATGTAAATAAAGAAAAAAATAGAATAATTGAGTAAAAAGGATTTATTCACCCTAGTGTTTCTCTATGGGGAACCCCTATTCATTCGCTTAAGAAGAAAGATGGATCTATGAGGTTGTGCATTGATAACTAGGAGATCTATTCTATAACAATAAATAACAAGTATCCCCTACCACTCATTGATAATTTATTCGATCAAATTCATGGAGATCAATAATTTTAAAAGATTAACCTTTGATATAGATATAATCAGTAGTGTGTGAAGAAGGAATAAATTATAAAGACAACATTTTGAACTAGGTATGGGAATTATGAGTTTACAGTAATGCATTTGGGACTGACTAATGAACCCTCTATTTCATGAATCCAATGAATAGAGTTTTCAAGGAATATAGTGGTGAATATTTAGTGGTATTTATTGATGATATCTTGGTATACTCCAAAATCTATGAAGATTATGAAAATTACTTGTGCACTATACTAAAAAATCTTAGATGAAATGAATTATATAGGATATTTAGAAAGTGTGAATTTTGGATTTTGAAAATATATTTTCTTGGAAATATTTTCTCTAAGGATGGAATATCTGTTGATCCTTAAAAGACAAGTGAAATCCAAGAATGAACCACACTGACGAGTATAACTAAGGTACAACATTTTATTGGTTCAACATGTTACTATCGGTGTTTCGTCCAAAATTATTCACAATTGGATAACCCATTAACTAAGATCACATGCAAAGGGGATAAATTTGTTTGAAAAAAATATTGTGAAGAATGTTTTGAAGAATTGAAGAGAATACTAGCCATTGCCCGTATCTTGACTATACCATTAGGTAATGATGGATTTGTCATTTATTGTGATGCATATAAGAAAGGACATGGTTGTGTCGTAATGCAGAATGATAGAGTTGTTACCTATGAATCACGATAGCTAAAAATTCAGGAACAAAACTATCATACTCATGATCTTGAGTTATCAGTTGTAGTATGTTCTCCAAATATTTTGAGACACTATATTTATGGAGAAAAATGTGATATATATACTGATAAAAAGTGTTTGAAATATATTTTCTCATAGAAAGAACTCAACATGAGTCAATGGTGATATCTTGAACTACTCAGGGATTATGATAACACAATACACTACCACATGGGGAAGGCAAATAAGGTGGAAGATTTTTTGAGAATAATGAATCATGGAGTCCTAGAAAAAATAAGAGTTTAAAGGGTTCCCATGTTCATGGATCTAGTAAAGATGGATATGGGAATAATCCTGGAAGGTGAAACATTAATAATTTTTCAAATGGTTGTGAAACCATCTTTACTATAAATTATAAAAAGTTCCCAGACTGATGATGAGGAGTTTCAAAAGAAAATCAAAGATGTGAATGATAGGAGATTGGTTGAATTCGTATATGAATATGGAATTTTGAAATTTGTGAAGAGGGTTTGTGTTCCTGATATACCTGATCTAAAAAGGGAATTGTTGGATGATGCTCATTGCTCCAATTTCTCTATACATTCCCATAACACTAAGATGTGTATAGATTTTATGGAAAAGATTTGGTGGGACAACATGGAGAGAGAGATTAATGATTATGTGTCATTATTAATGGTTTGTCAATAAGTGGAGGCTGGAAGACAACATCCTAGAAGAGTCATGAAACCTTTTATCATACCTATGTAGAAATGGGATGATATTATGATGGAATTTTTCATGGGGATACCGAGGAGTACTAGAATTAATGATGCAATATGTGTCATTATTGATCTTCTTACCAAGCCATCAAATTTTCTTGCTATAAGAGAAGATTTCCCACTTGAACGTTTAGCAAGAATATATATTAATAAAGTTGTAAGACATTATGGGATACCCCTATCGATTGTTTCTAATTGTGATTCCCATTTCACATTAAGATTCTGGAAAAGTTTTTAGAAATCACAAGACACTAGACTACGTTTGAGTACTTCCTACCACCCTAGAATTGATGGACAATCAAAATGGACTATTCTAACCCTATAAGACATGTTTAGATAATTATAACTTGTCTTTAAAGGTCTGTGGGATCAGTATTTACAAATGGTAGAATTTTCCTATAATAATATCATCCATTCAAGTATTCAGATGGAACTATATGAAGCATTATATGAAAAAATATGTCACACACCAACTTGTTGGGATGATGTGAGTGAAAGAAAACTCATAGACCTAGAACATGTTGGGGAAAAAATGGAAAAGGTGAATATTATCCAAACCCACATCAAATCAGCTCAATGTAAGAAAAATATATATTTGGATAACTAATGGAATGTTTTTTAATTTCATGTATGAGATCATGTATTCTTGAAGGTATCTCCAAGGAAGGGTGTTATACGATTCAGTAAAAAGGGTAAATTAATTCCCTGGTAATTCTGACCATTTGAAATTCTAGAACAAATTGGAGCTGTAGCTTACTGTTCGGAAATTCCTCCATGTCTTTCCAAAGTTCATGATGTGTTACATGTATCACTATTGAGAAAATACATGCAAGACCCAACACATGTACTCACCAATGAAGAAATAGAACTAGAACATGATCTATATTACTGTGAAGAGCCTATCAAGATTCTTGATACCAAAGAACAAGTTTTGAGAAACTAGACGACTTATTTGGTAAAATTTCATTAGAGAAACCATAAAATGGAAGAGGACTCATGGGAACATGAGGAACTTAGGATCAAGAACAACCCAAATATTTTTATGAAGTAATATTCCAGAAATTTCAAGGAATAAATTATTTGAAGGTGGGAAGAATGTAACACCCCAAGATTTCATAGTACGCTTCTCTTTTATTAATATAATAGCTTGTGATGTACGAAACTCTATGTTCTAGCATACCATGACCGATCAAACTAGATGTTTAAAAAGTTTTTATAAATAGTAAAACCAAATTTTTGAAATTTTATAATTTTTTCCAAAATGGACTTTATATTTGGATTCAGAATATCAAAATTACCTTAGGGTGAATTTTTAGTATTTTTCTGAAAACATTAAATTTTTGATGAATAGTAAAAAACAATGCGTTATTGTTTAAAACTTACTTTTATTTACTTAATTATTTTTAATTTAAATTTATTTTAAAGAAAAAATAGATACATAATACCTATATAAGTACAATGTAATTCATTGGAGTCATTTTATAATAATATTATATATATAAATTTTTATTAAACTTTTTAACATATTTTACCAACCTTCTAGACACATTTGCAAATTTGCAAAAAAAAAATAATTTTACCGCTTCTATGAATTGAATTTCAAAAATCTAACAAGAACGATTCTCATTAGTATATAAAAATGTGGTTCAATAGGATTTTTTTTATTGAAAAGTATCTTTTTAATTTTATTTACCATGATTAAAAGTAAACAAGGTAATTAGATATGAAAAT
Source organism: Viscum album (assembly GCA_963277665.1). Classification (NCBI taxonomy): domain Eukaryota; kingdom Viridiplantae; phylum Streptophyta; class Magnoliopsida; order Santalales; family Viscaceae; genus Viscum; species Viscum album. The sequence continues at coordinate 133,773,248 of OY728163.1, forward strand.
AATATTATAATAATATAAAAATACCCCAATACACTTCCTAATTATATTATATGACTTTTTATCGATCAAAATCATCCTTATTACAAATATATAAATTTTTTATCCACTTGGATTAGATTTAGACATTTATTATATTTTATTTAATGAAGATTTAAATGTGTTATATTCAAATTTTATTAACTAAACCATTTTTAATATAGGGTTATGCATAAGATAAATTCAACTATAAATATCCATTAGAAATATAAAATGATTTTATAAATGATTTTATTTTATTTATATTATTTGGAAGTTAAATAACTAAATTAATTTATGACACAATGATGATGAAGTAATTACCTTATTGATGAATGATGAAAATAATTGATATAAATAATATTAAAAGAAATATAATTGGAATTAATTAATGACAACCACTAATTTTATATATAAATTAGACTTTTTAGTGACACATTATAAGTATTGTTTCAACGTTATGATATTGGTTTGATATTTTAAAAAAAGAAAATATTGAATAGTAAAAAACTCACATAAATTATATTTTAAAAAAAATATTATTTTATTAAATGATACAGAATCCATAAAAATATAAAGTTTAGACAAATAACATGTATAGTGATAAAAAATTCACAACTAATCCAATTTACGTTCTTTTTAAAATATATTGTAACTATATTAACCATCTATTTTAAAAATACAGGAAGACATGGTAAGAGTTAAACCGTTCAACTAATGGTTAAATATAAACGATACGATTAATTTTATGACCTAAACATGTCTAAAACCTATTTGTAGATAATATTTCCACCCATACCCGTCTTACGCTTGAAATAAATCAGTTTGGATCTATTAGAAACAAAAAATAATTTTATAATAAATTAATATTTCACGATTTTTCTAAAGTACCTATCACCTCTCTTATAAAAGTCCACCTACCTTTCTTTTTAATTCGCACATCCAAAGCCTTTTGGATTGTTCAAACCATAAAAAAATCTCCTCCCAACTACCCTCAATTAAACCATGATTTCCTTACATTGATTAGAAAGGCAACCTAAGGAGCCTTGTTGTTCAAATCAAAAAGGAGAACTCGAAGAAGAGGTAATTATTTTATCACCTCTTTTGAAGTTATTTTATTTTTCTACAACATCATTCTTTGTTGTTTCCAAAATAAAATAATAACTATAGTAACTTATATATAATGATATGTTATTATAAATATTTTACAACCATTTTTATTATTCTATCCGTCCTATGAATGAAAAGGTCATCATTTGTGCGTACGTACGGCTTACCACCTCCACATCGTGGGGTAGTTTGTTATTCAACACTCTATTATTTTGTTGGGTATAATAATGAGTATAATTGATGTAAATAATAAATATAAGATGTTAATGATTCTTTATATATAATATACCATTCAATTACACACAATTTCACCATAAATAGAATGATACTATCGCTCGTTCGTATGTATGGATTACTGTCTCCATGACACGATATGATTCATTCCCCATCATAACCATTAAAGAATAATTTTCTTTTTATAATTAAAAATAATGTGTCAAAACTTAACATCATTCTATATATTAATATAATAAATCTTATCGATAACAACCATGAATTACGCAACAAAACATATAAAACAAAATGAATCATTTAACACTCAAATCATTGATAATACTAAAATATTATTAACCAAGAAATATTAGAGGATCAAATATGATATAATATTTCTGTATATTGATCTTGGATAATTTAATAACAATGATTCAACCATTATACCTGAGGTTAACATATCCTCGACTAAGGAAACCTACGATGTAAGGGTTAAATTTATAATCTCTCTATTATCCGAGGTTATTTATACGTAAGTATCAACTGAGAATTATTTATCATCCACATAAATGTTTCTTAAAAATGTATTTCAAAAACAATTTTACTATTTCCTAGACAATGGTTTAAAGTCATTTATAACCTTGTTTTAATTTTTAAAAAATGTTTTTAAAGAAATATTTCAGTCATTTTCAAGCAAGATACTTTATGACCTTTTTGACAAATTAAGGAAAGAATGTTTTTTAACTTATACAAAGGGTGAACCTATTTTAAACCGTTATAACACCTTCAAATCTTCCATTATAATATTATAATAATATTATCAAAATAAAAATTCTATTTTATAATTATGTGAGCGTTAAATTATTTCCAAGTAGAAATTGATATTTCACTAAAATAGTTTTTGGATTGATTTAATATGTGTTAACATCTACTATTGGATTTTATGTTTAATTCAATTAGATTTATTATGATAAAATATTCCATATTTTATTGATAGTTTTATTATATGTTTGACTGTGGATGTGCTATATTTATGTCATTCATGGTCTATGGTTAAAATATTAACATTTTGTATGCTAGTTTAATAGGAATGTTTATGATGTGTTTCACCATTTTAACATGAGGAATGTATTAGACGTAGTAAGTGATGGATAGGGCCCGCAATATCCCCTTAATGCATCAGTAGGTCTCATGAGACAAATTAGATTCTTGGCACAAGGCCTTGACAATAATTTTATTTATAGTCACGACACAAGGCCTTAACTATTTAATTATGATGTTTGGAATTATGCATTCCATCATTATGAGAATAACTATTGATATTTCATGTGATTTTTCATCTAGTAGAATATCCATGTGAATAATTAAATGGAATTATTTGATTTATGTTTTCTATATTATGCTACAGTTTTGGTTTAAAAGGACTGTGTTTTAGTCTTATACACTGACTTAAATGTTTATTATTATTTATATCAGTTTCTGATTTATTGTTATCCTTACCAAGCATCTATTCTCACCCCTTTCATATGTTGTATTTTTTCCCACGATGCAATAAGTATATTATGACTGACTTATAGGGATAGGTTAAGGTATATTTGTGTGTTCAAATGAGACAAATTTTTTTTTCATTTAAAAATGTAATGTAAAACATATATATGTATTTATGACTTCAAGGGATACTAAACAGATCGGTCATTAGGGACTTCGTCTCTTATGCTCATGCCAAGGGTATGTAATAATGCACTGACTCTGGGAAAATGGGGTCGGGGTGTTACAAACACAAAATTCTTGATGTTTTATGAATACCCCAGTATAACTTTTACACTTTTAAGGGAAAGGAAAAATTTCAATTTTTCAAGTTTGGATAAAGTGAAAGCATCTGGAGGAAGAAAATTCTGCCTTTTATCCTTCACCAATACCAACTCTTACCTTATCCCCATTCCAATCAAGTACAACCTATCCTTGATTCTATAGTTCATTTTTATAGGAACATTTAGTAATGTACCAAAATAAATATCAAAATCATTTTTTCTACATGCATGACATCAATAGAATGTCTAACATACCAAAAATTACAATAGAAAAATTCAAATAAAATTGATATATTCTTAAAAAACAAGCTATGTAAGGATTTTAAAATGGTTTATTAAACACAATTTCAGTATATTTTACTTTATTGTATAGTTGATCACTTTTTACTCAGGACAGTGTTGTACCTTGTTTGATATTACCACTGAATGCAATCATCCATGATTAATATTTATATTGTTGATGTAAAAATTTATGATGTTCTAAAAACACAATCTTCAAGGAATGTTTCAAACAAATTGAGTTTTCACTTTTTTCACAAATGGTATACCTCAATATTCCTCTAATTTTATAGGTAGATTAATTTACATAAGTGGGAAATTCATTTATCATACCATACATCATGACCCTTGATGTTAATTCTTCACATCTATTAGAATTATACATTATAACACCTATATCCCATACAAGTTTCAAATATTTGATCAATGGAGCTAAATAGACATCAATATCATTACTGGGTTGGTTTGGTCCTGATATAAGCAGAGACAAAAAATGTATTTACACTTTAATCATTACCATGGTGGAAAGTTATAATTTACCAACATGACATGACATGTATTATTAGTAATACCCTATACAACAAAAGGATGTATTCCATCTGTAGATAAAAGATGATGAAAGTTTCTCAAATCATTTCCAAATTCAAGATACTTGTAATAAATTTTATTCCACTAAGAATAATATATTGGATAACGTAGGATCCCATCATTAATTATTGTATATAAATTCCAAGTTAATTGTCACACAGTTTCTTGAAATCCATATAGTCATCTAAAGAATGGAATGATAGGAACGTATCATATAGATTCCAAAGAAACAAATTCATTTTTCTTGTATCAATTTTTTCCACACTTAGGGAATTTTATGAGTGATTCATGGTCCTTTTGAAACAATATTCAATCATTTGGACATCTATGTATTTTTTAGAGATCATTCCCATTGAACATAACATTCATTTAGAATCATAAGTACAACATGGTAGTCCATTTTATTCTAATATGTTTATTTCATATTTATAATAAAATATACATATATTAGTTAAACTTATGTTATTACTTTATAATGAAACTACTAAATAATAGGAAGTATAAGAAGAACTAAATTTGAAAGAATCGGTAGAAGAGATTACCTATTCCTCGACGTTCCTCCTTTAAATTTCCTCATAGGGAATTAGAGATGGTCTTTTGAGAAGACCAGAACCTCTATAATTTAACTAGGAAAGTTGATAAGAGAAATGGGAAGGGTTTGGACGAGTTTGAAGGCTCAAAATGGAGTTAATAGGATATGGAGGACGTTCCCTTTTATAAGAGAGGAGAAGGGGACTTTAGGAATATTTTCAAAATATTAATTTATTATAAATTTTATTTCGACTAAAAATTGTCTAAAACACATTTAATAAGAATACAAGATGATTTTGGTATGAATACTACTCATAAAATAAATTTTATACACATTTTTAATAGTTTTTATCCTTATCATTTTGGTTTAACCCTTATTTTAATCTTTTTAATCTTACCATTATATCATGTTATTTACACCTTGTGGGTTAGTGTAATTACCATATCCCGTGAAACGACCCAAAAATAGTTATTAAAGACATATTTGGACTTATAATAACCCTTTAAATGATTCTTAGATTTTTTAGAATTTGAGATCATATAATAAACTATTTTATGTTTTATGTTTTGAATTATTTAAATTTTGGACACTATTAATAAATGAATTTTTAAAAATTCATATAAACCTTATACCTAAAAAAATACATTAAATAAAATATAATATGTCAATTTCATCAAGAAAATTAGAGAATGTCATCAAAATACAAAATTATATATGTTTTCATATTTAAAAATTCATTTATTTGAATCTTCCATTAATGAGGTAATCACTACATCATATTTGTGTTATAAATAAATCTATTTATATAATATATAAAAAATATAAATAAACTAATCTAATGTAGGAAATTTTTTATCATTATAATGAATATTTATAGTCATATATATTAGTTATAAAACCCTATATTAAAATCTATTTTGTAAAATATATATATGTTTATGTTATAATTATCTTTACTTTAAATTGAATCTTATAAAATATCATTTTCACATCCAAGTGAATACATGGGGTCCCAAAATTTACCCATGGATGAAAATGGATGGAAATATCTTAAAAAATCGGATTAGGACCATTTTAGGATAGTTTTATATTAATAAATTATTATTTTTTAACCTTTATTTACCAGATTTACCCTTTAACCATTTTTTAGCCTCAATTTATTATTTAATGCAATGACATCTTTATTGTGGGTATAGGGAGACCCATTACATAGATCTAAGGCCCAATACCATGTGGCCTAAATAGAAGGCTTAAAAGACCATTTTTTTGGGCCAAAGGACCCCATAGTGAACAGTACTTCTATAGTACCCGCACTGCTACAATACCTACTACAGTACAACCGCCACTACAGTCACTGATACAGTGCCTCCACCGCTATAGTGTCACCTCTACTATAGTACTAAAATAGTACCTGAAATTATTTCCCTGTTTGGATCTGATCCGGTGTCTTTTGGATGCCAAGAAGGAGCCTTTACCACTTTGGTACAGGCTTGTTGGCAATTTACCCTTTAACCATGGTAAATAAAATAATTACTGAAGTTACAATTCATAATGTCCAAAAATAAATGGTACCTATTCAAACAATTTGGACCTTATGATTCCATATATGGAATCCATTTTTCCAAATTCAAAACACAAAAGTTTCAGTAATTAATTTAAAATTATTCTCTATTTTTGAAATGAGAAAATGAGTTTTAATAGTTAAAACATTGCAAATGATTGAAATGTTTTTACCTATAAATTCAATGTAAAATTAATGATAAAGACCTAAATTATAATAAATGGTAAAAATATATTCTATTTATACCTTAAAACAATTAAATATTATAATTTAACTATACAAATTATCTTAATGAAAAAAGTTGTTTTTAATTAAAATTTAGCATATTTTTACTATTCATCAAAACATGAATGTTATCAGAAAAATATCAGAAATGTTTCCAAAGTAAAATTTTATATACCACTTCAAAATAATATATTTATGTTTTCATATAGAAATTACAAATGTTCAAAAATATTAATTTAAAACGGGTATTCCATTTAGAGTTGTAAAATAAATCTTAAAAAAAGGTTCTTATAAATAAAATAGGTTCTTATAAAATAGTGTTTTATTCATACCCTATCAATAAAATATTCATTGGATGAATATAAAAATTATTTTATTATGTATATAACATACATATATCATTAATTTCATTACCAAATTCAATTCAATAAAAAATACATATATCTAATCGATTAATATTTTTCATAAATAATTAATAGCCAATGAATTCATAATGCATTTTCAAAATATAGTTATAATTATTCCCGCCAACCTAACAGCTAGGCTATAATGATAATTTTAATTTAAGGGCATCTAACGATTCATCTAAACTCACAATTTCATGCAAATCAAGCTACTAAAGGATACAAATTATTGAAAGAAAATATTTCATAAAAACATAATCATGTTATAATAGTAATCAAGGTTCACTCCCAAGAATATCATAGTGGAAAAAGACCCTTACATAACTTGCTTAACTCCCCATTATATTCTTGTTTATATCATGAGATATCAATCTTTACCTAATGAATTAGATTACTAAATATTTAGAGACCTTCCCTTCACATAATTAAAGCCAAACATGTGTGTGACACAAGATTATAAAACATTAATCATACTATAACCCATGAATAGAAATTAGTTTCATAAAAATGTCATCATAATATAACCCTTTAAAAAGAAATGGGTTTCATAAATATTACATCACTTTGTCATTGTATGATCGATGGAAAAGGAATGAGTTTCGTCAAAATATTATCATCATAAACATAAAGAAACTCAAGAAAAAATAATGATGGAATCCATATATTATATCCCTAGAAAATAATATGTTAAATAAAGATTTTTTATTTTATTTTATAAATATAAATACATTACAAGATCATTAAAACATTCTTGAGGAAAATATACTTTCCACATTGAAAATCACATTTCAAAATATAAATGTTAACAAAATATTGTGAAAATAATTTTATATAGAATTATAATTGGAAAATGATAAATTATAATATATATTATTGAGTGGTAATGATTTCAATAAATTCCATTTCAACAGTATAAGTGAAAATAAAAAATTCGTTTCACATTTTTTTTGTAAAAATTAAAAAATTACATCATTTGAAAAAAAACAAGAAGAATAATTTTAAAGAATTTTATAAAAATTAAACCATTTGGAAAAAAAATTTAAAAAATCATAGTATAATACTAAAAACCTTTTTTGAAATATTTTAATAAAACATAGATATGGAAGAAAACATTTTTTCAACTCAAGAGAGAAATAAAGTTTATTTTCATTAAAAGGACATTTTAGGTATCTTGAGTACTTAAGGTGATGGAAAAAAATTAAACTATGAATTATCAAGAAATAATAAAATGAAAATGAAATTAATGAGTTTTTTGAGAGGAATATCATATTATTTCATCATTAGAAACTTAAGTATAAACATTCTTGATAAACAATGAGATTGTGACATAAAACTCATACCACTTTTTTAACATTTGATTCATACAAACAATTAAATTAATAACCTTATATGATAATAAATTACCCATATGTTTTATAAGAATTATCATAAAAAAATTCATGGATATTATATACACCACTTGAAAGAAACAAATGGTGAACATGACATGTGTCTCACAAAAATTAATGTGAGATGAAAATCCATTACCTCGGGTCTGACATCCATCATATGTGTTCAAACCTCATGTATAATAACTATATATTTATTAAAAATATATTCAATAACCTTAATAATATATATCATATTATATATGATTTACTTATAAACTTTTATCATGAGTTCATTAACAACTCTTTATTAAAATCACTTTTTTGGGAGATAATAGATTTATTTTTTCATGTATGTTTTGGTTCTATAGTTTTGTTACTAGTAATTTGATCATGGATCCATCAAATCCATAACTTTAATCATGATATACATATTATATATATTAATTATATATATTAATTAATTATTTATAATTTTATATAAAATCATGAGATAGAGAAATTAATGGAAACTTTCATGGGGATGGTAAGCCATATGTATACATGAACACTCTTTCTATCATTTTATGGATGAAAAGAAAGAAATTTAAATAAAAAATCACCTTTTAAATCATTATTATATCATATACATTTACTAAATCCATCCTTATTATTATCCAAGGAAAACACAAATGAAAAACAAATCACATCGCTTCTTAGAGGTTGTAGTTTAGATATACACACGAGATACATTATGGTTTTCAAACGGTTTAGAGGGAAAGATGGTAGAAATGATATTATCCATCCACAAGAATAATTATATTTTAAAAATAATTTATAAACTTTAAAGCCATCATAATAACCATCCATGAATGATGATGTTGAAAAAAGAATTATATCGCTATGTGGATACGATAAGTCATACGTACGCATGAGAGATACTTTCACTCCCTATTTGATGAAAATAGGGTGAATAAACGTTAGTTCACAATATTAAAAACATTTAATTATATTTTGGATATTAAATACATTATTTTATTAATAATATTTCAGATTTATTGGAGAAAATGAATAATTAAAATAAAAGTGACCGGTTACGACGATTAACTCTTCTTTGAAACAACGCCTTTAGATATCCTCTTAAAAAGTATAGGGTTGGCCTTTTGGGATTAAAAAAAATTATAATGTGTATAATTATATTTATAAGATATTTAATCAGGTTATAGTCCAGATATAAGGCTAAAAATATGTGAATAAGTGTGGGGATGAGGATTCCTTTTAAAACTAAGGGGAGGGGTACTTTGAAAATTTCTTAAAAGATTAAAATATAACAAAGGAATAATCAGGTTAAATGATTAAATAGGATATTTATTAAAATATATTATATTATGGGTTTTAAATTAAATCAAAATATAGAAATTTTATCAGTTTATTGGATTTTTATACCATATCATTTTGATTTAACCCCTTATTTAACTCATTTTTCCTTTAACTATGGTGACATATTTTTCACTTTTAAAAGATTATAATTTTATGTATAAGGTGAAAATTGGATAATAAATTGTAAATGGAAGAAATTTATTACCATATAATATCCAACTTATCCTATTTAATTATTTTACGATTTTTAATTAATTTAATAAAATATTATTTTGATAAAATATCATTAATGTCAATTTTGACACTATTCATGTAATTTGACTTAAAAACATAAATAAAAAGTTTTCATTCGATTATAATACATTTATAAAAAAACTTTATCTCATATTATTCTATAAAATTCATGTAACAATATAAATCACTCAAATTATATTACTTTTATTAATTTTAAAAACCATTTATTTTATTTTTATATTAATCGAAGAACTATTTTATTGATGTTTCACAAGAATTTAAGGTATTTATATAATTAAAAAAAACATACAAAAATTTATATCACGAAATTAATTTCATTAATCTCAATATTTTCATTTATATTCTTTTATAACTATCTTTTTCTCATATGTGAACACATAATAGATATTTAAAACACATAGAGTGACACTTTTTAACTTTATTTATTTTAAATATTATATATTTCTGTTTCATGAACAAATATCCATTATACTAATATATTTATATACTACTATGATGATTATAGAATTAACTTCATCCAATAAGAATTAGGATGAAAAATTATGGCTTTGTCACTTGTTTTTAACTCAGATTAACCCGATTTAACCTTTACCGCATTGATAAATTATACCAATGTTAATATTCATATTAATAAATACTAAAAGAAACCTGTTTCATAAATATGAATCTCCTTAATAAAAAAAATGTAATCCATTTTATTAAATTAAATTTATATAATTGGAATAAATTAATTTTAATATAAGCGCGCAACACGTGATGAAAATCACTTTTTAAAAATATAATTTTAAGAATAAAACATTGTTCATTTTTATAACATTCCTTGAAAAATATTAAATTAATGTTAAATTTTTTATCAACTACATATTATAAAATTATCATTAAAATCATTAACTAATAAAGAATAAATACATTTATTATGATAAAAATACATTATCAGCTTAAAAATAGCTTTCTATAAAAATGTTTATTTCATTTTAAATTTTTTTATTTTCATTTATAATTACATGATAACCAAATAATTAATTTTATAAATATATAAAAAATAATTATTTTTTAATTTATTTATTTATATTGATACTCATCAATCAAACAAATAAGCGATAACTTTCACATAATATAGCGTGGTTTAGTTAAAATCGGTGTTGTTTGGAACACTAGTTACTGATGAAATACAATTATTTGAACAAAAATATATTCTAAAAATTCAAGGTGTTACACATAGTGGAAAGATTCTCATAGTGGATTGGGTTCACTATCCATTCTATAATTTCCATAGTTAAAGCTCACTTCCAGAATTATCATAATGGAAAGAGTCCCTTGGAATGTTAGATTCACTCTCAATTCCATCATTTCATTATTCAAGGATCACTTCAAATACTATCATAGTGTAAAAAATCCATTAATAAATTGGGTTTAATCCCCATTCTAGTTCATATTATCTCATAAGAACTCCTTTACCCAATGCGTTTAAGGGCTATATAATCCAATGTTAACCTATCACATAATAAAAACAATACCAAAGTGTGACAGAAGATCATAAAAACATTCATCATTTCTTCATAGCTTAACTCATCAAAAATAAACAGGTTTCATAAAAATTTATTCATAAAATAATTATAATAAATCCTATGAAAATAAAATGGATTATATCATAAAATCATTAATATCATTGTTAAAATTGATTATGGAATGAAATTAGTTTCATGATATTATACTAAGAACATCATCATCCTAAATTATCCATTAAATTGGATGGAATCACAAGGGTATATCCCCAGTGAAGAATAAGAAACATAAAATGATGATGACATATATAAAAAATACATTTAAAAGAATATTCAAAACTGTATTTGAAAACATGGAAAAAATATCCCTTTTTTGGTTAAATTATATATAAAAATCAAAAACAATATAGATAAAATTATTTTATTTTAAAATAACCATTGAAATTTGTAATGTAATATTGAAAGAAAAGTCTGTTCTTGATGATGGGAAAAGTTTTTCAAGTTGTATACATTAAAAGAGAACATTTATTTCAAAATTTTATAAAAAGTCAAAAATGACTTGTTCAGATTTTTTTTTAAAATATTCATTTTAAAAATTTATAAATAATGATAAAATTAGTGAAAAAATAATTTAAAATCATTTCAAATATATTTTAAAAATTCATTAAAACAATTTGAAAAAACATAGATATAGAAGTCAAAGATTCTCAACCCAAATAGATAAAGTTGGCTTTTCTTAAAAATATTTTATCGGTCATTTTATATACCACTAGTGGAAAGTGGCACTAATAATTTAAAATAACATAAATAAGTATAGTATAATAAAATTTATAGGTTTTAAAGGATAAATATATCCTAATTTTCTCAAATGGAAATTTAACATAGATAATCCTAAAATGAAAAGAGACTGTGACATAAAACCATTCCACTATGGTAAATTTTTATCCATAAACCCTTCAAATGAAATAAATTAAAATAAAACATTAGATACCAAGAATTAAAATTTATACATGATATAAAATAGAGAATTGGAAGTATATTCACTATATAAACATAAATAGTTGCATAATAAGAGACATGTATCAACGAAACAACGTTGAGATGATGAACCCTTATAGATTTTATAATATTTGAATCAAAACCTAATAGAAGAGATGACCTTATATATATTTTTAAATCAACAATATATTAATTAAAATAGAAATATATTACCTTTTTAGGTAGTCTATACCCAAAAAGTGGTGAATACGACATATGTCTCCTAGAAAAAAAAAGTGAGTCGAGAAACCCTTACCTCAAGTACCATCTTACTTCATATACCATAAAAAATACTGTAAAATAAATATCCGCTTATTAAACATATATTAAATAACCATATTCATATATTTTACTATATATAATTCCCCTATAACTGCTAATTACCATTTTATTGATAATTCTTCATCTAAATCATTATTTGGGTGAAAATTGGTTTATTTTCCATGAATTTTTTAGTTCAACGGTTCTGATCCTCGAAACATGGAATTAGTATCTTTACATAAAAAATGTAAATAATTTCTTAACTAAAATATTTATTACTTATATATTATTTTATAAGTATCCATATTGGTTAGTGATGAAAATGAAATATATCACTATGGGGAGACAATAATAAGTATGTACTCACAAGTGAGGTTTCCACTTTTTGATGGATAGAAAAAAATAAAGATAAATAATTATTCACCTTTAAATAATAATAATTATTTAATAAATATCATATATATTAATTAAATATATCCTTATATCCATATATGTATACTGGAAATGATAAATCATTCATATTTTATCTTTAAGGTGGTAGTCCGCACGTATAGACGAGCGACATCATAATTTTACCACAGATAGAAGGGTAAGAAGGAATATAATATTATATATTTATATAATCCTAATTATGTTAAAAAATTTATATCCATTAAATTCATCTATATAACTATCTAAGAGAAATGATTCAGAAAAACAAAATACACCACTTCATGGAAATGGTAGTCTGTAGTTACATATGGGGTTTGTTTTTATTTTTCATTATATATAAAAGAGATATAAAATAGCTGTAAAATTAACATAAAAATTTTTACTTATATAATAAATATTCTTATGTAATCATGTTAACATGGTTATATTATATTTTTATGAGTTTTAAAGAGAAAGAAACATGAAAAATATCAATAAGAACACATACCTTTTCTTTAAGAAACCTCTATTAGCTAGCACCCTAATACTTCTTGAAGTGGAATTTCATGATTAGAAAAACTATATGTGGAGGGGAATATGGTTTGGAGATTATTTTCTAGATAAATAAAAAATTAAATGGATCAATCGATGTGTAAAACAGAGGATAGGAGGAACCATTTTACAAGTGAGGGTAGTGGAACACTAATAATTATAAAGAACATTAAAATATAAAAAATCCACTCTCAGATGAAATTCGATCAAAATTAGATTAATATTGAATATGGGAATATATAATATCATAATAAATTCATAAAATATGATTTATACAAGTTTATAGGTCATTTGTTCCCTTATCATTTTAGTTTAACCCCTTTTCAACCCTTTTAACTTTTACCATAATTATAAATTTATAACTCAGTTACTACTCATAATGATAAAAAAATAAATTGATATCATTAATAAATTTGGAAATAAATATTCCAAATATTTAAATTTTTTTATCAAATTAAAATTAAATAATTTTTAGGAATCCATTTTAAAATGAGTTAACAAAAGGTAATAAAAACCATTTTTAGAAGAAAACGTTTTTATGTATGAAACAAAATTTAATCCAATTAATTACATCGAAAATAAATTGATGAATGGGAATATATTTTTATCAAATATATTATCAATAAATTTAATTGAAATCATTCATCAATACTGATAAATTCAATTTATATAGATAAAATACATTGTCCACAATATAAAGAGTTTTCTAAAAAATATCTCTCTTTTACATTCCAAGGATTTTATTTTATTCTTATAACCAATTAATAATCAATGTAATAATGATTATTCATTTTCGTAAACATGAAATAAAAATATATTTCATAAAAATCCTATTTCAATTGTTATCAATATATATAATATACATAAAACTACAATACTTTGATAAAGTGATGTTTTAGCATAATAAAATATTATTTTGAAAATTTAAAATTAAATACTTTTTTATTAAGTAAAAATTCTATAAATACCATTCATAATTTATTTATTCATATTAATACCCTTTATTCAAATAGATAGATGATAATGGTTAAATTTAATAATAATATTTCCATAGTATATCAGGGTCTGTTTAATATTGATGTTGCATGAAAAGAAAGCTATCAATCACATCAAATTTATTTAAAGAGAAATGTATCAAAAAATCTGTTGGTATTTCCTTTGAATGCCATTATAAAAATATTTAATAAAAAATTATATTACTCTATAAAAATAAATGAGGATACATCAGCCTCATCACATCCACAGGTTCCTTTACAGATTCCCCAAATTTTTATATCACCACAAGACATTGACTAAAAAAGTTATCTAGTTACAACAAAATTTCTCTATTCAATACATATTATTCATCATTTGTACCTCATAAGTAATATCATTCTTATTAGGTATATGCTCTGATTTTAGTAAATTAAAAGGAATGACTATTCACTTCTTCAAAGGAGATACATGAAACACATCATGATCTTGGAAAAGGTTTACTGAAATCAATAAATAATAAGATATCATCCCAACATGATCAAGAATATCAAAGGGGCTTATATATCTTGGTATCAACCTTTCCTTATTTCTAAATCAAATAAATTTATTCCATGGATATATTTGTAAGAATTCCTTATCTCCAACTTTGAATGATAAATCTCGCCAATGATTTCCAATATAACTTTTCCATCATCTTTGATTTTCCTTGATGTGATGCTTAATAGACCTAACCTTATATTTCATTTCCATAGCTATCATATATACCAATATGTTTATTTCTAGAACTATATCATAATTCATTGGAGTTCTGTACTTATTTACATAGAGGGATTTATAGGGATCTATCTGAATGATCGAGTGAAATAAATTATTATAGATAAATTCAATTAGAGGAAAGATTTGATCTAAAACACATATAGAAATCATAAAATAAGTTATCAAAATATATTATTTTTTTTTCAATTTTCCTATTATACTAAAAACACGTTATAATAAGATATGAATTTTTAATGTTAAAATTAGTATTCAATGATAACTGGACACTTCTCCAGAACATTGTGGTAAAAGTGAGATCCCAATCAGAAACAATATTATAAGGCATCCTATGATACCTTATGACTTCATAAATGTATATAATTGAGATTTAAAAAGGGAAATATTCTCTAATAGTAATAAAATGAATTAAATTGGACAGGTGACTGAGTAAAAAACAAATAACATTACATTCATTAGATATTTTGGGGAGTTTGATGATGAAATAAATGGTGATGTTTTCCCATTTCCGTTTTAGTAAGGGTAATGGATTTAACATCCCCACAGACTTATAATTATCATCATTAAATTTCAGAAATAATAAAAAAATAATACACATACTTCGAAATTTATATTTTTTGTTGAAACACAAGAAATACTCTTTTAAATCTCTATACATTTTCATAACTCCAAGATTAATAGTTATGTTCTACATCCAATAACACCTTCTTCAAATCCGGTATCAATATTCAACATAATTGGTTCTTGAACAATATGATTACATGAAAATCATGGTTGAATGTAGGAAAATTTCTCACATTCTTCTTTAGTTTTACATCCCAATTATGCACCTCATTATTATTTACATGGATGGATGGATGGACATTCATCTTACTAAGATAATATATCTCCCCTTTAATCATGATTTCAAGATCAATATTCTTTAAATACATATGTATTGGATCTATTTAAATCCTCTTCATGGAAAAAATTGCATGGTTATTCAAAATTAGAGCATCATCCATCTTATTCTCCTTCATAGGGTGGTAATATATTGAGCAGTCATAATATTTAATAAACTCTAACCATCCTCTTTGGTTTATAATCTAATCTTTCAATTTTAATATATACATCAACATTTTTCAATTATTATATGTATTAAACACTTCAACATATTGATAATTCTTTTATGTATTCAATGATGGGTCTCTCTTCAACCATTTTTGATAAGTACCCCTCATTAATAGGTAGTAAAACCCATATAGTGGTTTAAATTTCCATTGGACGTTCATATTAATATTCACACCTAAGGAAAATCATAGGCTGATTAAGAATTTTGAGTCCACTTTATGGAAGTTTTATTTACTTTTAAATATATCAATATGATGGGAAGAAAAATCCTTGTGAACATGAATTTATCCCTCCATTAATATAAAATATTTTTTGGAATTTTATGAAGTAGTTTTGAAAATAAATCCATGAAAATATATATTTTCATGAGGAATTTCTTGAAGAACATTAAATGTTATTTTTATTTCATGAAGAGAAGAGAATAATTCTTTAATTAGTTTTGAAGAAAAAAAATAAAGAATGAATGTCATGAGAAAATATTTATATTTATTCATGAATATTATTTTGAGAAATGATTTTTGGAATTTTTATATAAATTCAAAAAATAAAATAAATACGAGATTGTATTTTTCATGTTGAGATTTTGAGATTTTTTGATGTGGGTAAGTCCTCAATATTTATTATGAATGGATTAAGGTGATTTTGAGATAATATTTCTACTTAAGTAAAGGTATATGATGAATTATATTACCCGTGGAAGGGTATATCCCACTTATGTAAAGCTACATTTGAATTTTATTTCCAATTTAAGGGAAACCAATGTTATTTAAGGGTACCAAGACACCTATGTAAGGATATTGTTCTAACATAAATGTAACTGATGACATATAAGGTTTTTCACTACCTAAGTTTAGGTAACAAACCCATTTCATTATGGTTAGATCCTATATATGTGTACACATAGAGTTAGGAAAGGGTATCCATGATGTTTTGAATGTTTCATAAAGGTACATATGAGGATATGTATGTGTGGTTGTGAATTATTATGAAATTTCTAAATGTGAATTCCCATGCCTAAATGAAAATTATGTTCGTGTAAGGGTAATTGTGAATTTGGGTAAGGGTATCAACATCACAATGTATATTAACTGATGAGTTTCTTATACTTGAGAAAGGGTAATAAGTGATCATAAAGGTAGTTGTCTAAATGTATAAAAAAATCTAAAAGCTTTTGTAAGGGTATTAAAAGGATTTATAAGGGTACAAGAATATCCTGTAAGGGTAACCCACAAGTCTCACAACACATGTAATGGAAAAATTCTATTCCAAAAAGGAACTAAATATGCCACTAAAAATTACAAGAAGGTATTACCATAATTTTCAAGGAGGTTCTACCACCCGTTTTAGAGATTATACCTTATCATAGATGTTAATACATGATACCACTTGACAATATGAAGTTCTATCACTCAATGGTAGGAGGATCTACAACTCGATGATAGGAGACCACTCAATGTTAGGAGGAGATAGAATGCCCATTTTATGGTAGAAGGATTTTCACATGAAGCTAGATCAAGTAAGATAAATTGAATGATGATTGAGCTATTTTATTGATGGGGTATAATCAAAACAATCATGCATGAAGTCCTACAATACATCATGAAAGATGAAGTAGAAAAATAAAAGAAACACATCCATTGTTCACAAATCTATTCACTATTTACAATTAATTCACCATTATTCATGTTTAATATGATCTTGATCATTCATCATGAATGAATCAAGGAGTATGTAATACTAACATCCCATAGGGAATCGTTAAATTTCTATGGGGCTACACAAATTTACTAATTTATTAAACATAGAAAACCTAACTAAAAATCTATTACATAGAATGAATAAGCATCGAACGAACAAGTAATATCCATATGTTCAAAAAAAATTAATGAAATTGAAATTTCAACTGATTGATAGTTTGAATTAATAGAAATTGTGGGTCAAATATTGGGTTGAATATTAATAGACGAGGCATGCCAGATTCAGTGATTTTTAGGATCGTGTGCAGGGGATTCAATTCATTATGAGTTCATTCGTATTTGGTTTCACTATTGGGATATGAAGGGTCCTTGGTATTGGTACCTTGAATTAATCCAGTTATTTCAACATCGGAACTATCATTTACTAGGTGCAATTGGATAACCAGGTGACTTGAAACCCTATTTTAACATAAATAACCCATATTTCATAATGTTCATAAAAAAATAGCCAAATTAATAGATTAAATGAAATAAACATCCTTAAATCTGACTAAATGTTCATTAAATTGGAAATAATAAGAATATTGTAATTTATAGACAGTGTTGTTAAAATCCAAAACAAGAATAAGAAAAATAAATAATATCCAATGAAACATCCCCCTAAAATCACATCATTATACATAAAATAAAAATACTCTCTAATTTTAGGCATGATGAGAATGAGAAGAACAGATACCCGAGTAAGAATAAAAGAGAATAATGATGGTGAAGCTGGAATCTAGTGGTTCCACTTTAGCTGGCAATAATCCGTCAAATCTTATTGAGTCCATAACCCTAGTGTAGTGTGTAAAAAGGTTTATTTTATCATCCCTCCAATTAAAACCCTCATGAATATGTCTTTAATTTTTTTACTAATACTTACATGATGTGTAATGTGTACACGATGTGTAACTACTTCACATCGTTTAATGACTTCACAACTTTTCTTGAGGATAATTAGCTACTCTTGATGATGTCACACCGTGTATTTGATTACATGTCATGTAAATGGTCTTTTTCCGGTTTTCCAACTCACTCTACCTTTAAAAATACGATGGTTTAAACCAAGAAATTAGAGCAACATGAAGTGTATTTTAGATCCTAAATATTACCTAGTTTTTTCCTTTTCAATGATTCATTTTATCTTGATGTGAAACATCAAAAAATTTAAACATTCTAAACATTGGAAATGTTAATCATTAAAATATAGAAATCAATGTATTAAAATAACATAAAATATATTCATGAAATACAAATATCAAATATATAAAGATGTGGTTCCTAGGATTTACGTGAACAATTTATGAAGAAGGAAATGTCATTGATATTAAAAACTATTTGAAGAAACAGTGGGAATAATTCCCAAGTTCTTATGAATTTAAATGAGGAGAAATGGATAATTTAATTGTGATGATGTAATTAAGCCAATATTTAAATGAATATAATCATGATAAATATATAATTATTCATGACACATAATTGAAGAATAATTTTAGGATATTATATATTGAATAATATCCAAAATTAATGTGATGATTAATTCAAGTTTAATTATAACCAAATTAAATGAGATATGAACTGCAGTTGGTTACATGAAGTCATGAATAATAAATCATGGAAGATAATATAAGAATAAAACATTAAATTTCTAATTATTATCATATGTTTATATATTTTAGGTTGTTGATGTATGTACTCTTGGAATAATTGATGATCTGATACAGATTATCAAGGAATATTTACTAGTATCAAATAGGAATAGTGTGATTCCAACTATGATAATTCAGATACATTCTAAATAGTCAATGAAATAAACGTATATCTAGAGTATAATATTATGAACTGATGAAGATATTGGGAATAATGGATGAACATAATAAAGTACAATAAATATATATTTTCATAGGAAGAATATGAATAAGAATAAAAGGGATATAAGATGATATTTGTGACTTCCTTTTTTGACAAAAGAGAGTGTGCAAGACTAACTGTACAAATATTAAAAAATATTAGTGAGTTTAGAATTGAAGAAGAATAAGGCCAATAGATCACTGGATCCAAATCCAGTGGAATTTGAAGGGCCTTTCACCAGAGGTTGAGAATACCTTATAATAACATGTGGGGGAAATTTTAAATAATACTATTGAAAAGTTGGTGGTTATAATATATACAACTACATAATAGGGTAGTGAATAACACATGGATGTAACTTTTGTGTGAGACTAAACATGTAATCACAATAAATTATATTTAAAATAAAATTCATGAAATAACCCTAGGTTGATGATGGTAATATATAGGATTTCTCATTGATATTGAACCTTGTAAAAATCCTCTTGTGTTTTTCATTTCATTCATTTGTTTTTATATGGGATATGTGGGACTTAAAATAAGGAGTGATCAAGGAATTAACCATCCATAGAGGTTTAATATAAAAGTAAATTTTTAAAAGGAAAATACTAATTCACCAACAACTTCAGTGGTTTATTTAGTATGAGGCTCTATTGGTGGTATCCAAGGGAGGCTACCTATATTGGAATATCTACATTGAAGTTTTTCTTTTTGAATATTTGAAATTATTTTATAAAATTATAATTAATTAAGGTTTTTTAGAAGTTAATTTTTTCTGAAATCATAATTCACTTTCTTCTAAGTATTTTTTTAACAATAAAAATAATTTGAAGATGAATATGGAGAAGATTCCCCTATGATCAGGAGAGGAAGAAGAAGTTTAAGTCCCTCCAAGAAATTATGGGGTTAGAATTGAAATTATTGGAGATGAAAATAGGTTATTTGAATTAAAAACTATATATACAACATTACTACCTTATTGGGATCAAATGATTCAAGTAATCATTAGGTATGTGTTATTTTTTGTTTACATTTTCCTAACGTTGATCCAAGAGTGATGGAAGTGATAACATGGAAGATGAATTTCCAATCGATGCATTAATGGATATGTTTCATTTTATCCCAATGATCTTATTTCTTCTGCCTATTGAATTTTTTTCAACATGATAAATGAAATTACTCTTTTGAGGCTGAGTATGAAGAAATAGAGAAGATATTGTCTAATAAGTTCAAAACCTATGAAAATATCTCCATACAAGTTATATTATTTAAAGTATTATATGAATATATTAAATGAAGATTCTATAACATTAAAGAATAGTGTATCAAAACAATATAATATAAGGTTGAGGCCCCTATCGAATTTTAGATAAATATCCATGAATTTGATGAAAATTTGAAAAACAACATTGATCTCAAGAATACAAAATGTGAAATTACATCTACGAAAATCAAGGATATTGACTCATTGTTATAAGAATAGAATGTCATGTATGAAGTGATTTTTTAAAATATAAGGAAGGGATATGAATAAATAATTAAATTTAATTAATATCAAAAGAATTCTCTCAATATTAGATGTCTTTAATTGTAAATAAAATTGGTAAATCTGGAAAAGAATCATATTAAGAGTTCATAATCAAAGAAGTATAGATATAATACAATATAGTATTATTTGGATGATATAACTTACAAACTACCTCAATAATCGGGAAACAAAATCATTATTAAACCTAATGATCTATCTCTAGCTGGTGTGAAGGATGAGTTACCATCCATATCTCAATGTAATACTTTTTCTATTTTCTTTTCTAAAAAATGTGAAGGTTTAAAAAAATAATATATACCAAAATGTAAGAGGTGAAATTAAAAATATACTAATAATATATATATTGTGGAAATAAAAATTATGGAATTTGGTTTCCCAAAATACCCTAACATGTGGTAAGTAAGACCTAAAAATAGTATTTTGATTATGCTCAGATATCTTGTTCGTATACAAGATAAAGTAGAAGATCAATATTTGTGAGTCAATGTTGGTGATGAAATAGATTTGGGAATTTTTAATATTCTTGTTGGTAAAATTCCATAAATGCTAAAACCCAAATTACGACAATTCTAATGGGGCAATAAATTGGTAAAGATATAAGAGTCACATAATAATAAGAATATGTTCACATCAAAATAATTTGAATCACTCAAATATTTCTATTATGATTTCAGAGGTGGTTGTAAAAAAAGTTAGGAATGTACATATTAACATGTATCAAAGTAGAAATATAATAATGGAACATATAATAATGATGTATAGACCTTGAGTATAAATTCGAAGAAAGTTGAAAAAATATTACAGCAAAGAATTTTTAGAAGAACTCATCAATAGACATAATGCATAAGAAAGAGTGGATTCAAAATTTTTCCAAGAATATTTTCAACAGGAGTGGTACATATCAAGAGAAACATATAAAGAAAAGAAAACAGGATAAGACATGTGGAAACTTTAATAAATCTATCATTTCACCCAAACACATTCTTGTGATTTGGCTAGTAGATTTGGAGAGAGAGGAACCAATTCAGAAGAAGAACATGAAAGGCTAGTGAAAAAGGTAAGGAGAGGATCCCATAAGAATGAGTTTATTTTAATTATAGGTAGTCAAAAAATAAAAAATTTTGGTTAAATAATAAGTTCTATGTGTGAGATTCAATAAATATACACAAAGTGGAAGAGGATGTCTACTAACTTTAACAATACAAGAAAAAGCCTTCAAGAGAATGAAGATTACTTAAGGAGGTGTATATGATATGATGTATAGAGAGAAAAATACCACATCACATAAATAAATAGAAATTAATTTGATATCCATGTTATCTAGTGATAAATCATAATTGATATTGAGATGTTCAATCATGAAAATGGAGGAAATAAAGGAACTTAGTTAAGAAAAACATATCAAAATTTCTATTTACATTGTGGAGAAAGATGATTAAATATATTAAGTTAATATTTTTATATTGTATTAATGATTATAATATAGGCAATTGAATGTGATTAAATTTATCATTGGTAGAACCAAATAATTATTGAATAAGAGGTTGTTAATGTCAGACAAAAAATGTGATGATGATCCCATCCTTCATTGATCTCACAAGTTGGTATTGTAAATATCATCCATTAAAAAAGATCATCCATATTAATAATGTTGAATTATATAGCTATTGATAACCACATGTATATTAATATTTATTTACTATATATATTAGAATATCTTGAATATATTCACCATTATTAATATGTTGAGAAATGGTTCCTTTGAGGGGAAGATGAGTTAATAAGTAGCTTCTATAATTATTTGCCCGATACAAATTGTACAACTCTAGAATGTGATTGAAGAGAATATAATTGGCAAGGTATGTTTTCATAACTATCAAATACTTGATAAATAATATCATATCCCAAAATAAAGAGGGATAATATTATTTTAAACAATGAAATGAGAGTAATAAGTTTATTAAATCACCAAGGATATTAATAAATACGTATATTTGTACTTGAATTCTTTTAAAATATTTTTTGAAGAATGTAAAAGAGTTTTAGGTTGATATTTTTTATTTCAATTTTTATACAACAATTTCATTATCTTGAAATATATTTGGATATTCCTTGAATAATATTGTGTATTCTCATTTAATTTGCTATTATTATTTTTTATAATGGCTAAATCTGTTGTCTAGATCAAACTCTCTTGTTTTCTACACCAAACCTGTCTCACATAGACTTAGAGTGGAATGGTTGAAAGAAATTTAATAAGTATGAATTAATACCTCATTTATTAAGTAATTTAATATTAATTTTCAATAATGGGGAAAACAATGTTTGATGATATAGGGGAATAGAAGGCATGAAACATATTGACACATTATTTATCAATATTAATTGACCAAAAAATAAAATGTGGGAGATTTTTCAATCAAATTTTTAGACGTTTTATGTTTTTAAAACAAATATTTCAATATGATGTAATAAAAAAGTGTGTGTATGATGAAGTGATCCAAATAAGTTGATACATGCCTATCAAATATTCTAAGATGTTTATGAAGTAGTTTTCAAAATTTGACAATGAAAATATCTATATGTATTATGAATTTAATGAATATCATACAATATAATTTATTTGTGAATAAAGTGAAGTGAAGAATTATTTGAGGATTTATGAATAATAATTCAAATATGAATGAATTCCATAAAAAAATATGTATATTTATATGAGGAATATTTTTAGAAACATCTTATAAAATTTATAATTTAATTACAAATTAAAAGAAAGAATATATTGTATTTCTGAACATGATATTTTGAGTTGTTTTTTAATGTGTGGAATGACTTAGTATTGATTATGAAGGGGAAGAAATAATTTTAATGAAATTTGGAAACTTATGTAAAGGTACATGGTGAATTATATTACCTGCGTAAGGGTAACTCCCACTTATATAAATGTACATTGGAATTTCATTACCTATGTAAGGGTAACATACAATATTCACAAGTACCAAGCTACCCACATAAGGGTACCATGATGGTGTATAGTTAACCGATGCTACAAAAGAGTATTCACTTCCTACATAATTTCAACAAACCCATTGTGTAATGATAACCTCATATAGAAAGGTACATTTAGAGCTATGTAAGAGTAGCCATGACTTTTTATGCACCCCAAAAAAGTTATATATGGAGGTGTGTAAGGGTATATATGAATTCTAATTCACTTATTAAAGTTACTTTCCCATGTGTAAAGGTAAATGATATTCACATAAGGGTAATTTAGGGCCTAAATAAGGGAATCAACACCTCTATGTATGGGTACCGATAAGTTTCTTATATTTTTGTAAGGGAAAGCAATGAGCATAGAGGTAACTATTTAAGGGTAGATAAAAAATATGACATATTGTGTAAGGGTAGTTGAAGCCAGTATGTGTGAACAAGCAGTTAATGTAATGGTAACTGGTAAGTATCATAGCCCGTGTAAGGGTAAAAGGTTATGTTATAGTGTCACATACATAGGTTTAGGCACATGACCCTTTATTCATTTATTTTGAGTTTATATAATGATTAGGTTGAGTTTTGGGAGTATCCGAGGGTTTTTCCATGTTTTGGATTCTTTTATAGAGGTTTATGGTTTGTGTATGGTGATTAGAAAGCATGAACCACCTATATAAAACCATTTAAGAGAAAAAAATGAGCACTTGTAAGGAGAATGATTGGAATATGGTTTGGAAAAATTCTGTGAGTGTCTAGGGGAAACCATTATTCTTGAAATAGTGGAAACATCCTTGATAGTTCATGATTTTTCTAACCATAGGGATCCAACCATGTGATGTTTGGAATTAAGATAGTATCACCACATGGTTTTCTAAACTGTGCAACCTAACCACGCGACATACATTTCACACATCTAAAAATGTGGATCTAATCTGAATTAATCCTTATGATCCCATATCTTCCTAAAATACCTAAATAAAAATAATTCTTTTTTCTCTTAAGGGTTGAGAGACTTTTTCCTTTGATTATAATGTGATTCTTAGGTTAATGAAAGAGAAATAGAGGTGAGAATTTATTAGCAAGTCATCGTTCTTCATCATTAATCTTATATCTTTCATTATTATCTCTCTCTCTCTCTAAAAAACATAGATCTCATTTTTGTTGGAGAGATTCATGTTACTTGATGATAATATTTATGTTTTATCACTGTATTGATTTAAGGAAAGGATATCCATGTTTGGATCTGGAGGTTCATTATGCCATTCTTCATTTGTATTAACGGTTATGTGGTATGTGGATTCTATCTCTTATCCAATTCACATAAATCTTGATGGATTAGTTTTCATTATATTAATTTCTAGAAATTGATATATAAACTATGTGTGATTCTTGATGGAAACCTCGTTTGGGTTAATGTTTTTTGAAATTGTGTAAATTGGATGGTTTTTTAGAAAATTATATATCATGATAATTTTTAAATGATGATTTCAATATTATAGATTGGTTTTGATGCATGAAAAAACTACTTATAGATTTTTTTTAAATAAATAAAGGTTTTATATGGAATTGTTTGGCATGGATATTTTCATACATGGTTATCATGAGTATATTGTCATTAGGTGTGATCTTTTGGAAGGGGCATGTGCCATTAGGGAACTTGATGTTGATCAACTAATGAATACTTAAAGGATTGAAGAGAGACCTTTAATTAGTATGTTATTATCATCTGGGCATTCATGGTGTGGGTGTGGACTTAGGGTATTGTGATTCCTAAATAAATTGAAAATTTTTGTGAATGAATTATTTTATTTCATTCTATATAAATTGTTTATAACTTTCATGTAAACTATTTTTTACTACTTAAAACGATTTTTATATAACTTGTGAAAACATGTTTTGTCTTAGTGGAATGTGTTGTGATGTAATTAGGTAAATCATACTGATTTTAGA
This sequence comes from Viscum album, assembly GCA_963277665.1. NCBI lineage: Eukaryota > Viridiplantae > Streptophyta > Magnoliopsida > Santalales > Viscaceae > Viscum > Viscum album. Next base: position 133,799,664 of record OY728163.1, read on the forward strand.
CTCACCCTTATTTGGGTAATTTAGTGAATTATCATATTTTTTCTATCAAGACATTTTTAAATTAAAGGTATCTTTGTTCATTAGTGATGTTTCTTGATACATTGGGCTTAGTATGTTGAGTATGAACTTGGAGTGTGTTGGGTTTTTCTATTCAACATCACTTTCATTTTGTTAGTTTTATTGTATTTTGATTCACTTCAGGTATATCTTTTTTATTTCACTTTTACTAGGATATGGTTTATTGTTTATGATATGTTTTGGGTTTGATTTTGTACCCATTCATAATATAGAGTTTTTTGTTTGGTGTTTATGTAATTTGGATGTTTTATCTCTAAAATATAAAATCATCCTCCAGATTTTCTTAAAGACCTTGGAAATTATTATCTACATTAGGTGTCTTAGGTATTTCACATAAGGCCTAGTAGCAGACCTTTAACTTCCCAAGTTAATGAGGAGGGGAAAGATGTTATAAATAGAAATAACTTGTTTAGTCCTTGACATAAGAAATTGTATCAGTCTTGGTTTGTCTAAATTTATTTTTAAGATAAATTATATAAAATCTTTTAATTCCCGAGTAGGGTTGGTAAAAAGATGTTAGGAATTTTAGAACTTTAAATGTAGGGTATAAAACTGTGTAGCTAACCTCTTTATGCCAAAATTCACGTTACCTGGTTATTTGGGTACATGAGTGTTTTAAGACAATTTAAAGTGGTTCTCATATCATCATAAAAGGGTTTTCGATGATAATTTCATTTCATTTACTGATAGTAATACTTCCCAATAGGAATTAATTGTTAATTATGAGTTTAAATGGTTTATGAAAAGAAGATAAAGTGTTGATTTTTGAGATTAGTAAAAGTAGTTATTTTAAAAAAATGGTTGTTTTATTTTTAAAAATAGATTATGTGTAGATGTTGGTTGAATTTTGGGAAGATATATTTTGATATATATTGATGTGGGAAAATCGTAATTGTGAATACTTCATTTTATAATGAGTGAGACTAAATGCAGTTTTTTTCCAGTTATAGTTAATGACATTAGAAATGTGTTGACGAAATATACCATAGGAGGCTAAAAACTATGTTGTTGTACCTGTTCCACTAGAGGGGAAATATTGAGCTAAATCATTTTAGCATATTTTCAAACCATGGATAAGGGTTATTGAAATGATGAACCTTAGCAAGAAGACCATTCTGTTTAGTTACAAAAGACAAATCAACCAATTTTTTAGGGGAATTCTATGATAAAAAGTAGAATTATGGTTGAATAATATTAATTTAGCTTGGGATTTTATTAGGACTCCAGAAGTGTTGATAGTCAATATGGAAATGTGTATGCTAAATTATTTGGCATACAAATGGTGGGAATTATATATTTAGGCCAAATTGGACAAAGGTTTGTCATTGGATGAATTTGATTTTTTTTTAACAAGAAATTATATCATCACACCTTACATATTTATAGAATAATGGAATTATTCAGTTTTAAGAAAGATAATCTCTTAGTGACATTGTCTGCTACTAAATTTATGAATTTAGTATGTTTTTAATTAGAAGTTGCTGAAAGTGGAACCTGGAACGAACACATTTTTAAGTTGGGAATATAACTAGATATTCTCTCAAAGATTTAAACGATTTTTTATAATGGATTTTATAGAGGTGGTTAATAGAGAGGCTATAGTAGAAAAGAATATCTTAGGAAATACATTTGTTGGGATCATGTTTATTCACATAGGAATAGGTGGAAACTCTAATGCTAGGAATAAGATGAAGAGGAAAAACTACATCTAGAGTGGTGGGACACATTAGATACAAACCCTGGGATCATTAAACATTCATCCTCAACTAAAAAGTATGACATGATGTTTTTAAAGTGTTTCCTTTTACCATACGAAGTGATATTGTATACCACCACCAAGATCTAGTCATTTTTTTCAACCATATTAGTCATCTTTAGTGCTATTGTCACAATGCTCCAAGGTAGGGTGTTAGAGACACATCTCATGTTTCTCAGGAATCTCATGCTTCGATAAGATTAGCACAATATAATAGTTCTCTTCATCATAACAGTGCAATCTAATGCGATTCTAGTGAAATCATTATTTCTTAACTAGTTCAATATCAACAGGGTAACAAAGAGCAAAGTGTAGTGATTAAGAAATTGTATGGAGTAGATAAAGTGATTATGGATGATTATTCTAGTCCATCAATGGTGAAACGTATGATTGTTCTTAATTCAATACCTTATGAAGTCTTTGTTTGATATAGGCATACCCCAATCATTTATTTCTTCTAATATTGTTGAAAATATGGGTTTTCATGTTGATATGATGCCATCTATTTTGAAACTTAAAACACTACTTATCCAAAAAGAATGTATCAACTTTCAATATTAAAATTTTTAATAACTACTAACCGAGATGAGTTTTTTTGGTATTTATCTATTCTTGAGATTGATATCTATTACCTGATTTTGGGTATGGATTGGTAGATATTGTTCAAGGCCCACATCAATAGTTATGCCCAAAATTATAGTTTCACATCTCTAGATAGTATCGATCATCTATTTAAGGGAGATTGGGATGTAAAGGAAAGTGGTGATGGACTTTTGAAACTTGTGGTGGAACCAAATCTTATCAGTTTCTAGTGATTACCTTTTAATCTATAGATGATATGGGAATATATATTTTCCAACTGTTATTGCCAAATTTATTGATTTTTTCAATGAAAAATTCATAGGTTTTATACCAAAAAGGAAAGTGAAGTTTATTATTGATATTTTACCTAGGTTAATACTATCTAAATACCATATTATAGGATGGAAAAAATATAATTGAGATAATGGAATTTTTAGTTGGAATAGTTTCAACAAAAAGGGTTCATTCAACAAAGAATGAATCCATGGGTGGAACCATGTTTATTTGTGAAGAAGGTGGATGGAACTCTATAAATTTGTGTGGATTATCATAAGAATAACCATGCTGTAATAAATAATTAGTATCATCTTTCTTTAATTGATGATATATTCTATCAATTGAGTGGATCCCAATGGTTCTATAAAATTGTCTTATGTTGGAGGTACCACAAATTGTGAGTTTGAAAGGAGGATATTTTGAATATGTCTTTCAAAAGTATTTTTGGCCATTATGGATTTGTGGTTAGGCCTTTTGGTCTTACGAATGCATTAAATTTCGTTATATATTTGATAAATCAAATATTTTGGTGGTGTATAGATTCCATTTAAGTGATTTTTATGATATACTATTGTATTTAGGGTAAAAAGTGGACCACGAGAAACACATGACTATAAAGCTGGGTATGTTGTGGGAGAATCATTTTTATAAAAATTTATCAAAGTGTTATTTATGGATACTAGAGGTGTATTTCTTTTGAAATTTCATTTCTAAAAAAGGTATTATTGTAGATTCAAAAAATATAAGCTATTATCTCTTGGAAACCAACCAATAATGTATTTTAGATATATAGTTTCCTTATCTTAGCACAATTATATATATGTTGTGTACATGATTTTTCATGTTTGGAATCACTGATGATATCTTTGAAAAGGAAATGAGTTCCATTCCATGGAAATAAAGAATGTCAGAATTAATTTTAAGAATTTAAGGTTATACATACATTATATCCGATCCTCTTATTTTTAGATTTTGGATCAGGATATGTAGTCTAATGTAATGCATTGTGATTTTTGTTGGGGTGAGTTATCATAAATAGGGATCATGTTGTTTCTTATGGTTCAAGAAAATTATGTTTGCCTAAGTTGAACTACCAAGACATGATTTTGAATGGATGTTTTGGTCCATGATTTAAATAATTGGAATTATTATATATTTGGTGATACATTCACAATGTTTATTGATCATAAGTGTTTGAAACACATTTTATCATAATGATATTTGAAATGGAGGTAGTTTATATAGATTGATTATCTGCAGATGTTGAATTTGAATAGATATATAAACAAGATAAAGGGAAATATATGGTGGGAGAAATGACTACTAATTCATATACTCAGGTTGATAAAGAGGATTTTAACTAATGTCAACTAATTTCAATCATAACAAACATACATCAAGATTCATCAAACCAAGGTGATATTTTAGTTTTCTTTCTAATTTTATTTTTTCTCAATTTGGTTGAATTTGTAAGATTTTATCTGTCATGTGATCTTGATTGTGTTGCCATGAAGAAAAAAATCAATGGTGGGGAGGCCATTGAGGGTTGGAAGCTAAATGAGAATTTATAGTTATGATTTATAGACCTGATGGTCTTTCCATTGGACTGTTAGGAACAAATTATTATTTTCCACCACCACTCAAGATGGGATGTTCACCCTCAGATTCATAGAATTTATTAATTGTTGAGTGAAAAGTTTTGGTTTTTTTCGAGAAATGAGTTATAGAAGAGAATGTATTGAGATGCCTCTCTTTTAAATAGGTAAATGCAAAGCATCAAAGAGTAGCTAGAAAATTGTAGTATTTACTGATTACTATGTGGAAATGGGAGTATATATCTATGGATTTTATAATTGCTCTACCAAGGATGGTTTTGAAACTATCTTCCATATGGGTAATAGTTGACATACTAATGAAGTTGGCTCATTTCATCACTATTCATGAAACCAATATGGTGGAATACTTGTCCAAAATCTATATTTGATAAATTTTAATGATACATGATATTCAAGTATAGATTTTATCTGACCAAGACTCTATATTTACATGTCACTTTTAGAAATCCTTGCAACAAGAACATAGAATGCATTTGACCATGAATATGGATTATCATTCTCAAGATGATAGATTGTTTGAATGGAAAATCCAAAAATTAGAGAACATGATTATCGATTTTGTGACTGATTTCAGCATCTCTTTATAGGAGCATATACCATTAGTGCAGTTCCTATACAATAAAAATTATAATAAATCAATACATATGGATCATTTTGAATAATTTTATTGATTTCCTTATTGTTATTCGCTTTATTGGGTGAAAAAAGGTTAGAATTCAGTAATTGGAACCAAACTTGTTCTAGATTCCATAGACAAGATTCAGTTGATCAGAATGAGGATGGATATGAACCAAATTCATCAGATATTATATGCATGTCATCATCAATGATCATATTTTTGAGGTGAGTGACCTTGTATTTTTTGGGATCTCTCTAAGGCTTGGGTATCACCATTTTATTAAGAAGTTAAAATTTTCTCATCAATACGTAGTCCATTTTGAGACATTTGAATGAATTTGTGATGTGGAATATCATTTGGAATTTCCATGAAGGATTATTTTCATGCACAATGGGTTTCATGTCTCTCAGTTGGAAAAGTATCATCCTAATCATAACCATGTGATTTGATGGGATCATGTTGACCTAGAGCTAGATTCTTGGTTGATTTGTGTGTCAGTACGGATTATGGATAGGCAAGATAAGATCTTTCATAGGAAAATATTCGGCCTTGTATAGGTTTCATGGAAAAATGGAAAGATTCATGAAGAAATGTGGGTGCATTAATATGAAATTATATAGAAAAGGCCCATACTCTTTTAAGAAAACGTATGTTTTCTACATTATGAGGATAGAAATAAAAATGGTGGGGAGAATGTATCACACCCATTTTCATACAAAGGAACCTTTATTAATGTAATGGGATTCTATGTAATGATCAGCTTGAGTTTTGGGAGATTTCAAGTGGTTTCGGAATGCTTTGAAGGTGTTTCTATAGGTTCATGGTTTGGACACAGTTATTAGAAACTGTGAACCACCTCTAGGAAAATATGGAATGGAAGAGAGTGGGAACTGGGTAGGTTCACTATTGGAGAATTGTTTTGAAAAACCATGAATGTTACTAAGGGAAACTATGCTTCTTGAAATAGAGGGAAAAGTATGGTTGGTTCAAGTTTTGTCTAATCCTATGAGCTTACCATGTGAGGTGTGGCTATAAGACAGTAGCACCACACCATTTTCCAAACAGTATGGCATGACTATGTGACATATATTTGGCACCCATAAAAATGTTTATCTAATCCAAATTAATAATGAAGACCCCATATAATCCCCTACTCCATAGATTACCCATTTTTATTTTTCTCCCAAGTCTTAGGATACTTTTCCCTTTTATGCAGAAGTTATTCTTAGGTGAATCAATGTGAGTTGGAGGCCTAGATTCATTGGTAAGGCATCATACATGGTCATTATTCTTAGATCTAGACATGTTATATATACCATAAACTTATATATAATTCATGGTGGATATATTCATGCTCCTTGATGGGAATATTGTTATTCTATCATTGGATTTATTGAAGGAATTTAAATACATGGTCAGTTGTAGTGTTTTGTTGTTCCATTCTTTAATTTTTCCAATTATTATAAGGTAAGTGGATCCTCTCTCTTCATCACTTGTATTAGAACATAAATTATTATTTTTCATTAAATTATTTAATTGAAATTTATATGAAAATTTATTTGGATTCTTGATGGAAACCTGTTTTGGGTTATAGATTTCGAAATTATGGAAATTGGACGGTTTTGTGGAAAATTATCTTTGATGAAATTTTTTAAATGATAAATTTAAAATTATGATATTTTTGTATGAATTTATTTTTTTAAATGTTTTAAATAACTAAAGGTTTTATTTAGAATTGTTTTTAATCCATGGTTAGGGTGAGTTAAATTTCATTAGACAAAACCTTATGGAAGGGGGTGTTCCATTAAGAAACTTGGTATTGCTTACCTTTTGACGACTAAGTGGATAAATGAGATACCACTCATGTGTATGGAACTATCACCTAGTTATGAATAGTGTGTGTGTATGTGTGGATACATGGATATGGGTATACGATATAAATTTGGAAATATAGTTAAAGGATTGTTTTGTTTATTCTGACGGAATTATTTTATGAATTTTATATAAATTGTTTTTACTGCATAAAACTATTTCATATAAATTGTTTCAAAATGTTTTGTCTTAATGGAGTGAGTTGGTAAGCAATTGAAGGAATAATACAGTGTTTAGACTCCCCCCTTTATGGGATGCTGTTGTATGTTTGTTGATATTATCCATTGAGATAATGGTAAACGTAAGGTATCTCAGTTATTTAATGATACTTCTAGATATTGAGGGATTAACAAGTGGAGATAGATCTTTGGGAGGGTTGGGTAATGATGGTGGATATAACATTGGAGTTTTGAGTTTTATGGTCTTTTTTATTCTCTTAGAGTATGAATTATGGTTTCTACCAGTACTCTGATATAGTTTATTGGGTTGATTTTGTTTTGAGTTTAATTTTATTCTCATTCATCAGATATAGGTTTGTTAAGTTATTTTTTATGTAGTTTGGATATTATATATTTCAAAGGAAAAATAATCTCTCAAATGTTATTAAGGCCCTTTTCATTTATTTCCATCTTTTGGTGCATTGGGGGTGTCACCTAAGGCATATTATCACACCCGTCACTTCTCAAGCCAATGAGGAGGGGTGGGATGTTACACAGAGAATAACTAAATACACTACCACTTGTTATAAGTATATGATATCATCAGTTTATAGGATGTTATATCGCTAGTGTTGGATATGATACTATCAACCTTGATAGTTTAAGGTGCTACCACTAAATGGTTGGAGGATCCTCCGCTCGACGTTTAGAGATATCTCCATGGTAGGAGGTGCTACCATGAGTTTTTCATGGTATAAGGCAATTAAAATGAGGTTTGATCAAGAAGTATACATAGATTTTTATTGAACAGAATTTATGAATGGATGTAAATCAAAAAATCAGCAATTCCTAAAAGAGTTAGGAGATAACTAAAGGAAACACTCCCATAGTATATAGAGTTTTTCACTATTCGCGACGAATGCACCATCATGTATGGCTAATACAAGTTGGATAATTAATATTTCATTAATTGAGGAGTTTAGAATAATTGTATATCTAGTTTACAATATTTATGTGAAAAATTTATAAAGATGGAAATTCCATGGTTATTATAAACTTCACAGAGAAATAGGAGGAATATAACCTACGTTTTTGTGTATATAAATGAGTAGTTATGGAATATGTAATTATGAATATGAAATTAATCCATGATTTCAATGAATATAATAATGATATCTATATAACGATTCATAAAAAATTTATGAAGAATGATTTATGGATATTATTCAAGAAATAATATCCATAATTATTGTGATGATTAATTTGGTTTTCATTCTAACTAAATTGAATGAGAGAATAAATTCCTTTAGTTACAAGAATTTATAAAGAAGAAATCATTGAAGAGAAACTAAGAAACCAAAACAATAATAGTAATAATTATTTTTATCATAAAAATTGGTATTATACTTTTTGAAGTATTTTAAATGGTAGAATTGTAGATTGGATAAATATTCTCAAGGAAATATTTACCAGTATGTAATAAGAAATGTCTGATATGGAATCTATCACGAACCAGCCCCGGTACCATGATAAATATATAATCGAGCCATCCCTCACATATCCCGAAGGATGTTACCAATCCACATGGGCCAGAAACTATCACATGGAAGCATACAACATGCATGTGGGAATGAATATGGCTCAAAACATAGTGAATAAAAGACAAGAAAGTCAATATGCAAACAAAATAAACTCCACTGGGAGTAATTTCCTAGAATTCAACAAATAATTAAATCCCAAAGTACAACAACCCAGAAAACCAAAACAAGGAAAGATACACTAAGTTACAAATAACATAACTCACCATTTCAAAAGTTCAGTAGCTAGATCCACCTCCAAAAGATCCCCCCTGCTCAAACATGGAAATAGATAATCTACTAACACCCAAAGAAACAACTAGAGTTTGAGTTAAAAATACCATTAGGGTCTCACTAAGAATTCCATATCATATTCCAAAAATATTTTAACCAAAGGAATAATTTAAAATTTATAATAAATAGGTTTTTAATTTTAATGCATATATAAAAAATCATTGAATATAATTAAAATATCAGAAAATACTTTAAGAAACAACTTTACAATTGATGGAATATTTATAAAACAATGGATTAGATAAAAAATTTATATAAAATAGTTATATAAATAGAGAAGGAATATAAATTAGTTTCAAAAAAATTTCAGAAATTTATATCTCAAATATAAATAACAAGCGAGCCACATGGTCATCTTCCAAATAGGCATGAAAGTTCCAGGTATATGACTTTTTACTCCATAATTGACCATGAAAATATGTGTATACATACACACCTCTTAAAATAAAAAACTCAAACTCATCACCATGCCATTGGGGATGTGACCAACTGCATTTATGTTTTAGAACATTTTATAAGTGTAGAGTGTGTCAAAATAACTGACAAAGTACCTAAGTATTTACTGTGATTTTATAGAATAAATTATGGGAAATTTATTTTAATACTGCTCAAAATATTATTAAATAGCATTCTTCCAATTTAAAAAACAAATTTTCCATTGAAAAAACAAAATGGGGCTTTAATAAAAAACATTCCTCTTTAACAATATAGAACCACTGGGTTTATATCAAAAAACATTATGCTATTTTTAAATGTTTGAAATAAATACAAAACTAATTCTGTCAATTTCACAATCTATTTCAGTAATTAAATTCCAAAATTTAATGGAAATAAATTCCATTAAATTTACAACATAAATTAAATGATTTAAATCAACCAATTTCCTCAAACACCCCCAATTCATTGTAATTGGAGGTTTTCCCAATTTTCATGGAAAACCCATTTCAAATCTCCCAATTCAATGGAATTGGGTTTTATAAAATCAATTGAAATAAAGTTTGAGAAATTGAATTTAAATAAAAAATTGAAATAAATCATGCAATTATAGATTAATAAATTTGGTTAAATGGGACAAGACAACCTACCTTTATCCCAAAACTCAACACTCACAATGTCACCTGTCAATGTTACTGAAGGTGCAGAAGACCTAAATACTCAATTGAGAAGCAATATCCATTAGTACGTGGAATAGATGCATCTATTTCAATATGTTCCATTGAAATCCCAAAGGAGGAGAAAGAGATAATGACAAAAAATGAAGAGAACACTTTCCCGAGAATCATAAGGCCAACAAAACAACAATAGAAAACCTAATGGGAGGATCCAGAAGGTTTGGAGAGATTCAAGATTGCTTTTAGAAGGCTTTGTCTCAAGAGGGCTGATAAAAAAGAGGATCCAGAAGTAATAGATCTGTCATGCTGCCTATTTAAAAACTGAATTCAAGGTATTAAATGATGTGTAATCCCCATACAAATTTTGAAATAGTTAATTTTTATAACCGCTGAAAAACACATTATCTTGAATTAAAAATTGTTGATCCGAATTAAAAACTGATATTTAATTTACTCATGATGTGTAAAGACTCATCACATCATGTACCATTGACAACATGAATCTTTTCATGACTTTCATCCAATAACTCTTACACATCATGTAACCATGTTACATGGCGTGTACCCCCCCCCCCGAATCCCACAGAAGAGATGGTTAATGTTATGAGAGAAACAAATATCTGACTTCACCATTATAGGTATATTTTCAATTAATTCTCAAACCTACCCAATTGATGAAATTGAAAAACCGTGACAAGGTTGAAGATATAACTATTAAACTAGTAATGTGGTGTTACAACTTCCCCACCATAAGAACTTTCTATGCACACATAGACTATGAAGAAGATTCCATGCCTAAAATATGAGGCCACTTCTATAAAATCAATACCTCACATTCCTACATATAATGATTATAAGAACGATGGGGCCATAGCATGCGAACCAAATATACCATCCTACCATGAAGTGCCTTGGTCTCAAAATTAACTATCCTGACTAGCTAATCAATCAAAAATAAATCAGGTTCAATCTTAAGATCACTCTATCTGAAAATGTGAGATGGATTAGGGAGATACTTTCTTATCTTTGAAACATATAATATGTTATGTATCAACATCAGCTATGGTGGATGTCCTAAAAGATATGAAACTTTCCACATATTTTCAACAACCATAAATGGTTGCACAAAATAATTAAATGGTTTCCCCTTCTTCCCAGTCCATCAACGACCCATCAAGGGTTAAAATTTTATGAAAACATGATCACCAACTGAAAAACCGAATAGTCTATGATGATGATCCTCTTCAGGATTATATTGGTTCCATGCCATCAACATTTTATAATGAATTAACTGAATCGTTTATATAATTTCAAACCCAAAAATTGGTCCAACCAAGGAACTTTCACCAATCTCCAACCAACACAGTGGATATTTACAAGGTGGTTTATTCAAGGACTCAAAATGATCAATCATAATTTCTAGCTATTAACTATTGTTATAAAAAAATCATATATCCCTACATGCTCATCCCAAGCCCCACCAATGTCGTGATCAGAAGAACAATGCATATTCTCAATAATCTGTATAGACCACTCTTTCTATCCATCTGAATATAGATGATATGCCACACTCAAATAGACTGGATATCCCAGTTTTTCCAGAAGGCCTCTCCAAAAGTGATCAGTAAACTAAGGATCCATACCATAGATTATAGAATATGAAACTCCTCAAAAATGAATAATCTATTTCACATAATGATTTCCCTACTCCTCAACATTGGATTCATCACGAATGTGTATGAAGTAATCAAACTTGGTTATCCTTTTGATTAGAAACCATATCAAATTCTTCTTTATCAGTGTACATGGATAACCAACCACAAAGTCAATAGATATCTCATCCGAATTCCATGTAGGGAATGAATGTGGCTGTAGAAAACACAATGGTTTCTGATGATCAACATTAACTTTGTAAAATATATTACAATAGGAAACAAACTCAGCAATTCCCCATCTCAAACTTGGACACTTGAACTATTGAAAAATTTTATAGAACATCTTAGTGGTTCCTAGCTTCACAACCCCATTTGAATTATGAAAATCCCCCAAAATATCCTTCTTTTCTATAAACAGAACAACAAATCTATTCCAGTAACATAGATTACTGTCTTCAGTTAATGACCATTGAAAAATTGTCTCCCCACCATAAAGATAGTATAGGATGATACCAAATTCATCATCAAGATATTGATTCTAAAGAATCATCTGAATATGAGTAGACTATAATAGGATAATGGCTAAATAAACTTCATCCCCCGATTCCTATAACCCTATATGTAACTGAGCAAAGAGGTACATCAAATTCCACTCATTTAAAGGTTCTTTCACTACTTGGGTTATAAATTTCCTTCTAAATTAATTTTCATTGAAATTAAATTTTCCATGGGTATATGTGATGTCAAAATAAAAATACTATATATATTCCACCCAACACATTGGGAAGATATTTAAATCTTTTTGAGAAAAATATATTACTGATGCTCTGGTTTTATGAATACACGATGAATTTTTTTACATAAATGTCATGTCACCAACATTTATGCTCAGGTATCATAGTTGTATGTTCCAGGTCATGGGTAGGATAATTATTCTCATGTGGCCAATACTGATGAGATTCATATGAAAATACATTATTGCACTGCAAAATAATATATCTCCATCCTACACCTGATGCATCACAAAAGACCATATAGTATTTCCAATCCTCTCAGAGAGTCAACAATAGTTAGTAGTCAAGATATATTTCATCCCAATAAAAAAAACTCTAAAATTTAACATTTTGAGAAAACATCACCCGCTTCAGAGTTATAGATGTAATTAGAGAAGCCAACTTGGATAAAACCATCACGAAATAGTGATAATATCCAGCTATGCCCAAGAATCTCTAATACTCAAAGTCATTTTTTTCGAGTTCTCCAAGTCATAACAACCTTATCCTTCTTAGGATCAACCAATATACCCTCTTTAGACACTATGTGTCCCAAAACATCACTTCCTGAATCCAGAAATCACATTTAGAATACTTGGTATAATGTTGGTGATTTCTCAGGAGGGTCAAAACTATTCTCAGACGACTTAAATGATCCTTCTCAAGTTTTAGAGAAAATGAGGATGTCATCCAAAAAGACTACCACAAAGGTATCAATATACTCATGGAAAGTCCCATTCATCAAGTCCCTGAAAACTATAAGAGCATTTGTTAGAAAAAAGGGCATAAAAAAGTACTCATAATGGTAGTAGCAGCACCAAAAGCTTGTTTTCAAAATGTCATATTCGTTTATCCTCAACTGATGGTAACCCAATAGAAGTTCAATCATTTAAAAACAATTCACCCATTGAAACTAATCAAAAAAATCATCAATCTGTGGAAACCTATTATTTTTATTTACTGCAACTCAATTGAGCTTTTGGTAGTCAACACATTGGTGAAGAGAACCATCAACTTTCGTAGAAAATTGAACCAGAACCACCCAAGGTGACACACTCCAGCATATAAATAATTATTTATGAAGATAATACAACTAGGAATTTACCTCTTTCATTTCATCTACAACCATATGGTAAGAGGTAATGGAAACTTATTGAGATATAGGCATTAGGTATATGGAAAACTCAATCTCTCTTACTAGTGTAAAACCAAATAAATCATATAGAAACACTAAATGAAACTCAATGAAAACTATATGGATATAACCGCTGAAATATTCCCACTCCAGATCGAAAATAAAACACTGATATTAACTTCCCCATCTATGGATAAGAAGGTTCATATCTACTCAAACTTGGGTCCTAAACTTCTTGAAATAAAAAAGACACCCCACATGGTGTAATAAGGTTGACCCATTGAAGATAAAAATCTATCTAATATTTATTTTGAATGAGCCAATCCAGTATGAAAATGATGTCAAGATGTTTCTTGTTGAGGACCAGAAAACTCCAATCCATCTCAACATCTAATAGAAAGAAGACACAATTGGGGCTACGAATACCTTTCTGCATCTTCATATGAATGGGTGTAGTAACATCCATTATACAAGATAAAATCTTCATATGATGATTTAGATGATTAAAAATATAGGTTGAAATAAAAAAATATGAACCACCATTATCAAAAAGAAAAGTCACTAATTATGAAGCTATAATAATGGTACATATCATAATCACGAGACCCCTGCCCACTTACTTTAGAGGCTCTTCCACCATGTGATGTAACTTCGTTCTGGATGCCAATGTATGAATCCATTTTGCACATGAAAAATCTGATTTCCCCAATGTTTTAGGATGATTTTTGGATCCTATTCCACTACACGGAGTAGAAAAGATATTGAAGAATATCTTTAAGTGTCCTTAACATCATCAGGAGCTATAGTTATTAAGAACCTTAGTTAAAACCCTCAATGAATTTTTAGATTTCCAAATTGATAGAAAGTCAAATGGAATCCTCATGGAACTGTAGGAGGTCTATAATGAACCTTCCATTATGAACTACTGCAAGAATCATTACGAATCTTCTTTCCCTTGAAGGAAACAAAATTTCCACAAGAAGAAAAAGAAAATTCATTCAATCTTGAATTTCCAGTTATGTTCATATCAACCATTATTGACCTATCTATAACATCAACATAATTTGAATCTTTAGTAAGAAAACATAATAATGGATATCTTATCTATGTCCCAACTCAAACCATCAAGACTTTATCCTCTCATTAGATAATATATCAGGAGAAAACTGAACGAGATTAGTAAAGTTATTCAAATACTCCATCACAGTTCTATCGGACTTCTCAAGCTTGAAAAACTCAGCAGCCTTGGCCAAAACCATTGATTAATGATATATCTAGTATGTTAAAATAACATTTAGGTCTTTCCAAACGAATCCCCATGTTTAATTACCATCACAATTTTTTCTTACCATCTTCTGCTCAGTATTTCCATCACCAAGGTGGCACATTTTACATTAATCTCTTCGAGTGTCTCCATGAACTTAAATAGAAATTATATCCTCCCCAAATATTCCTCATAATTTTGAGGATCCATTGATCCTTTTAAAACTAGTGGATTATAGTTAATGATCTCTTTAGAACGATTCCAAATAACATCCCTCGGAGGATCCACAACAAGAGCCTGAATGAGTACTAGAGGTGGTGCCTTCCCTAGAGCATGGATAGTGCACACAATCACCTCAACTAAATGAGGGACCACATTAGGATTTTCTCACTGTGGTTCAATAGAAGCTTCCTCCAGGATCAATTTTTCATATCTTCTTGGAGGCATGATGCTACACAACATCAGTAGACAGCAAGGAATAAATCAAAGTAACATTAAAACAGAGCAATAAGGGAAATTAATCCCAACATATAATACCAAAATATTTAGTTTTCACTCTATCCAAATTACAATAAAAAAATTAAAAATAATCCCCAAGACAACTTTCCCTAACCACCCTTTGTGACTTAAGGTTCATTGTAGTGAGAGATATCTAAGAACTCAATCGAAACTACCATATAGGTCCCAAAAACATTTCGAAATGCATACTGACATCAAGACAAGATGTTCAATAACTTCTTTTGACACCATTTTGTCATGAACCAGACCGAGTAACTAGGTAACCCGATAAACAAGTTGACCCTAACATAGCCCAAAGGGCCTTTCAAATCCTCTGGGTCGGTGACTAACACCTAGCATAATACAACCTGAATGTGGGAATGAATTTTACCCAAAAAATAGCATAATAAAGACATGAAAGTAAATATGCATACAAAATAAACTCCATTGAGAGTAATATACCAAAATTCAATAAGTAATTAAAGCCCGAAATATTACGACCCAAAAACAAAAATAGGGGGAAACAACCAAATTCCCTAAGGACACAACTCACCATATCCATGGTTCAATAACTGGAGCCACCTCTGAAATATCCTTTCCCCTCTTAACCTAGAAGGATATAATCTACAAACTTCTGAAGGAATATGTAGGGTGTGAGCTAAAAAGAACAATAGGGTACCACCAATCAATCCATATCAGATAAAAACAACATATTAACTAAAGGAATGCTTTCAATTTTAGAATAAGCAGGTTTGGAATTTTAAATCATATTTAAACAAATCTTGCTATAAAATTCAAATGATGGAAAATAATTTAAGCAATGACTTTAGAAATAATGGAATATTTCTAAAACAAAGGATTAAATAAAAAATTTAAATAAAAAAATTTATATAAATCTAGAAGGAATATAAATATGTTTTTAAAAAATAAACTATATTTATATCTCAAATATAATTAACAAGCGAGCAACATGGTTATCTACCAAATAGGTATAAAAGTTCCAGGATATAGGACTTCACAAACTCAAAGTGATCATGGAAATATGTGTATACCCAGAGGCCTATGACACTATCCAATGTTGTCTCATCACCATCCCATCAGGTATGTGTAATTCTATATTTATGTTTTAGAAATTTGTATAAGAAAAGAGTGTGTCCAAATAACTCACACACTACATAAGGATTTCATGTGCTCTTATAAAATAAATGATAGAAAATTTATTTTCAGACTGCTTAAAATCCAATTAAATCCCATTCCACCCATTTCAAATTCAAATTTTCCATTTAAAAATCAAAAGTGGTTTTTAATTGAAAACACTCCTCTTTAATAATAAAAACCACTGGATTTCTATCAAAACATTTAGATACATTTCACAAGTTTGAAATAAATTCAATACTCATTCCATCAGTTTCAAAATAAATTAAAATAATTAAATTCAACAAATAAATGGAAATTGATTCCCTCAAATTTTCAATTTAAATTAAACAAATTTAATCAGCCAATTTCCAGAAATGATCCACAATTTTATTGAATTAAGGGTTGTACCAATTTGTAAGCCAAAAACATTTTAAATATACCAATTCAGCAGAATTGGGTTTTTTAAATCAATTGAAATCATGTTTGAGTAATTTAATATAAATCTGTCATAGAAATAAATCAACAAATTCAAGGATAATCAATTTGGAGAAAATGGGACAAAACCATCGAACTTTATGATGAAGCTCAAAACATATAACGACACCTATCAATATGAATGAAGGTGTAAAATTACTAAAAAATAAAACTAGAAGAGAGATCCATTAGTATGGAGCATAGATACATCAATATAATGACGTTCCATTGAAACCATAGAGGAGGAGAAAGAGAAAAAGATGATGAATGAAGAGAACAATTACTAGGGAATAAAACCGCTAAGACAACGACAATTGAACACCGTATATGAGGATTTGGGATAGCTAGAGAGCTTCATGATTTCTTGGGGAAGGCATTGGGTTGATATGAGTGAAATTGGAGCGGACCAAAAAGAAATAGATCAGATGTTCTGCCTATTTGAAAACTATATTTGGAGTATCACATGATGTTTAATCCCATTACAGATCGTGAAATAGTTAATCTCAATACCCGCTGAAAAATTTGTTGCCTAGAATTAAGAATAGAGGACCTGAATAAAAAACCAATATTCAGTTCAATCACATCATGTGAAGGATCATCACATCGTGTACCCTTCACAACGTGAATCCCTTCATGATTTTTATCCGCAAACTCTTACTTGTTGTGTAACCAAGTAACATGGCATGTAATGCTCCTTAATCCCACAAAATATCTAGTTAAAGCTAAAAGTCCAAAAAATATCTAACTTCACCATTATAGTTATCCTTCTAATTTATTCTCAAATATACCCGGTCAAAGAAAATGGAAAACCAATAAAAAGTTAAAGACGTACCTGTTAGATTTGTAATGGGGTGTTATAGAATTTGATTAGTTAGATACATTTTGAAGAGTTGACTAAAGAAAATAAGTTATAATATAACTTTTTATGAACTAAATATGAAATTGGAAATAGTATGAGAAGTGAATAAATTAATTTCGACATATTTTTTCATTGGAATAAATAGAAGTAGAATAAAGATAAGAAAAAGAGATTTTTATATTCTAATTTTCAATGAAGAAGGTGAAAAAGGCTAGCCATATTGATATTACAAAATATGAATGATTTGATACATGAAGAAGAATATTTTTAAAATATCACTACTCTTAAAACAAATAAAATTTGTAGACCTATTCACAAGATGTTGGGAGGACCTTTGAAGGACTAGTGGTGCCTGTATATAAAATTCTATTGAATAATTGGTGGTTCTAGTATAAAAAATTATGTATCGGGGTAGTGAAGGATTCCTTCTCAACAATTTTGTGTGAATTTAACTACACTTGTAATAATTATAGTTTATAGTGATAATGAAATCCCTATTATAACCATATGTTGATCATAACAAGGACTAGGCTTTCTCATTGAGTCCAGACCTTGTAAAAATCCTTGTGTGTTTTTAAGGCTTTAACTTTTTCATACAAGGGATGTGGGACATAAAATAATTAGATATTAAGGCTTCAAATATATACTGAGGCTTAATTGAAAAAATAACTCATAAAATGAACCATTGATTTACCAAACCTCTAAGTAGTTAATCCAGCTTGGGGTGCTACACAAAATATCAAATTCAACTTCCCTTCCTTAGAAATCTATATGGTAATTATGTATAGATAGACAATCCCTGTCTAAAATAATGTAAAATTTTACTTAAGAAAGAATAATAATTTTTTTCATGGAACTAATTCTTAAAAATGTCGACATGAAATCACAAACTATAGAGTGGAGGATAAGTTTTTCTCCACTTCAACAATTGACATAGCACATGCCCTTATTTTATCGCTTGGTCTAGGAGTAATGACTTAGAATATGTTATTTAATTAGATAATTCATAAGTTCCACAAATTTAATACATTAAACTATTAGTTTTTCATTATGATGAACATTATTTATCACTATCAAAATATTTTTTCCCCATAAAATGTGTTCCTCCATTTGTTTTCTTTTCATACAAAAAACATCTTCCCATTAATTAGATACATTTACATCAGTGATTTTTCATATATTATTATCATGTAGTAATGTGAATCTTATTTCATCCATGGTATTCATCAATTGAAATCCCATGAAACTTAATTATTCTCTTATTAGATGTTTCAAAAAAATAACATAGGTTCCAGATATTAACCATAAACTGTTATAATTGGTTAGAGATAACCATGAAATGTTTTACTTTAGATTCTATCCTGATTGGTTTGTTATTTAGATAAACACCACATTTTCCTTCACACAAATTATTAACAATGTTCTCAGTAGTTTCATCCATTTACTAAAACCCAAAACAAAATTTTAGGCATCGAGAATCATTAATTAGAGTATAAAACCACATGAATATGAAAATAATACTTATGATATCCGAAATAATGAAACCTTCTTCTAACCCAAGACACTTTATGTTTATATCATATCACTATAGATTATCATAGGTTTTTATAGCTACTATATTTTCATCCATCATAATGTTTCATAAATATTATTGGAATTAAACAAAGCATATCCCCCTTGAGGGTCGAACTTGATGTGTAGTTATTCCTCTTTGTCACACACAAGGTGAATATTGTGTTAATAACCATCCAACCTTTTCAAGGTTATTACCCATAAGAGAATCTATTACAAAAATGTATCAACTTTTTTGAATCCATATAAGGATTTCATTACTAGGAAACCAAAAAATCGTTATTTTACCAAATCATCAGGATTTTATCATACACAAAAACTTATCACTATAGTTTTTAGAAATGTTTTATAATATTAACCTCAAAATATAACAAAAACCTAATTTGATACCAACAAAGGTGAACTAATAATATCATAAACATTACATAATTTTAGAGTAATATTAAAAAACATATCATAATAATACATTATGAAAACCATAATGTTTTATCATATTAGGAGTCTATATATGAAGTAAACTTATTTAATGAAGGAACTTCAACAAATCCCGAAATGTTCATCTCATATAGTAAAATAATTATACATAAACTCTATAAAACCTTATTTATAACCTACATAAAAAGAAACATTTGAAAGGGTGAGCTCAGATGTTCAGTAAAAAATGTCATAAGAGCATGGAATCGTCAATAATAAATCCCGACCCATGATAACATATCATAAGTATAATAAAAAAGTCTTTATCACACACATACGAATAGAAAATCATTTATATAGTCAAGGTTCACTTCTAAGAAAATAATAGGGAATAAATCCCCATAGTGTATTGGGTTCACTCTTTATTCCATCACTTCCTTGGTCAAGTCTCACTTCCATGACTATCATAGTGGATGAATCCCATTAGTGAATTGGTTTAACTTCCCATTACATAATTTTCTTAGTCAATTCTCACATATATCATGAGATGTCATTATATACTCAATGCATAAGAGGGAAATATAATACCAATCCCACTAGTGACATGATGAAAACCATACATAAGTGTGTTTCATGATCTTAAAAAATTCATCATTTCATCATAGTATAACCAATGAAAAAGAAAAAGATTTCATAAATATTTAATTATCACATAATCATATTATATCTAGTGAATTTAAATGGATGATATCATAAAAAGATTCTTCAATTCATAATAGATTAAATAATCTATAGAAAGAAATGAGTTTCATGAAATCCTACTATGAAAAACATAATCATAATTCATTTATAAAAATGTATGGGATCATAAGATCATATCCCAAGTTAATCATTAGAACCATAAAATGATATTTGTATCGATGAATAATTATTTTAAAAGAAAAATTAAACCATTATTTGAATAGATGAGAAAAATATCCTTTTTATAACATTCTAAATAAAGATTCTAAAAAATATTGACAAAATTATTTTATTTAAAAAAACCATATAAACATATAAGGTATAATTCAAATAAAATATTATTCATAATGATATTAAAACATGTTCATTTCATATATATTGAAATAGAAAATTCCTATAACAATTTTGTAAAACATAAAAAATTGATTACTTAATTTTTTTCCAAAATAATTCATTTTCAAACATAGAAAATAATTTTAAAGGTAGTGAAAATTGACTTTAAAAAAAATTTAAAGTATAGATAAACATATTCATAAAACAATTTGAATAAAACATGGATTCAGAATACAATGATTGCCGTCCGAAAAAAGATGAAATATGGTCAACTTTTTTTAAAGACACTTTCTCAATAATTTTAAGTACCAATGAGACTAATGTGGTATTAATACTTTAAAATTATATAAATAACTAGAGTTGAAGAAAACATATTGGTTTTAGGGGATAATGATATTATAATTTACAGAAATGGTTACTTAATATAGACAATTCAGAAAATAAATGATACTGCAACATAAAACATTATAGTTTCTGTAACTTTTTGAATCATAAACCCCAAGAAAAAAATAACATAAAATAAAAATTTAAATACCATTAATATAAATATATTTATGATATAAAATATAAAGGGTAATTATATATAACATATAAACCCAAATTAGTGTATAATATGGAACTTGTCTCAAAGGAATAATATTGAGATTAAGAACCCTTACATCTTTAATAATATCTGGATCAAAAACTCATGAAAGAGAGAAACATAGATAAATTTTTAAATTAAAATAATCTTCATTATAATTTTCAAAAAATATATTAATTATAATTACATACACAACAAAATTAAAAAAGTAGTGAATATGACACATGTCTCAAAGAAATAAAATTGAGATCAGAATCCCTTACTTAAGGCCCCATATTTATTCACATGCATTATAACTCATGTATAATAATTAAATATTTATTTTAAACCTATTATAGTACCATATTAATATATATCTTACAATATATAATTCCCTTATAATTTATATGTACCATTTTAGTAACAATTCTTCATTAATATCTTTATTTAGAGGAAAATTGGTTCATTTTTCATGTAAGTTTTGGGTCGACGATTCTAGTCATTTCACAATTTTAATGGTTTTATCATCTATAAAATTTAAACAATTTCATAAATATTATATTTACTAATTATATTTTATTTTATAACCATACATATAGAGTAATGATTAAAAATGAATTACATCGCTTCCTGAAGACGGTAGTCTGTATACAAACATGAGTATTATAACCACTTTATAATGTATAGAAAGAAAGATTACTAAAAAATAATTCAAACTTCAAGTAACATTATTATATCATAAATATATTATATATTCTATAAATACATCCTTATTAATATCCCTGTAAATTATAAAATAAAAATGAATCACATCACTTCTTGGGGGCGGTAGTCTACACGTATGCGTGAGCGACATTATCATTTTCCAACTGATGGAAAGTAAGAAGATATATAATATATTATATTTAAAAAAATTTAATTATTTGATGTAAATAATTTAAATATATTAAATTAAACTATATAACTATACAAGATATATGGTGTTTAAAAATAAAATACTTCTCATCATGGAGATATAAGTCTGTACGCATGCATAAGCGATGTTTTTATATTACATTATATACCAAGGAGATAGAATATGGATGTAAAAATTAAATAAAAAAATTTATGTATGGAAAATATAATTAGTTAATCATGTGAATATTTTTATATAATATTTGGATTAGGTTTATGTAGAAATAAACATGAAATGGTTTGGTATGAATATATACGTCTTCTTCGGGAATCATCCATTGGATTACAATTTATGATTTCTTGGAGTGGTATTTTATGATGAAAAAACCTATATTATGAGAGAAGTATGGTTGAGATATTATTTGTTAAAATAAATTTCAATTTAAGGGACTAAATTGGTGTTTATAAGAGAGGATATGAGGTTACCTTTTATAAGAGAGGAGAGTGGAACACTTGTATATATTATAAATATTAAAAAATATTAAAGTCACTCTCGTTGGAAGGTGGATCCAAATGGTGTCATGTTAAAATATAAGATTATATTGGATCTAAATCCATTTATCCGATATGATTTATAAAAGGTTTTAGGTCATTTCAGCTCTTATCTCTCTATTTTAACCCCTCATTATTCCTTTTTTACCTTTATTATATTAAGGATTTTTTATATTGGTTACTATTAAAAATGAATAAAATTTTTAAATTTTTAAATAATGATTCAAAATATGAATTTTTTATTATATTTAGTTTTTATAAGTGGTATAAATGGATTTTAAAATAATTGTGCAAAACCAGATGAAATTCATTTTTAGAGAAATTCATTTTGAATTGAAAACTAAATTTAATATTTTTAATTGTGGATGCCTTGGTAAAAATATAAAAGAAAAAATATATAATGAGGGAAAAAAAGATTACAAAAGTTTGAAAAAGGGAAATTTATTACAATATATACCGTGAATTGAGATAAGATCTTTTGGAAGGTAATCTATCCACAGAATATCATTATTAACTACATTTTTTGGCAAGACCATCCACAACCTGGTTCTCCTTGTGGAAAGAATTGGTGATAATATGATTGATTTCAGTTATATGTGGGAGGCACACCATCCATATTTCTATGAGGAGCCACACCATGTGAACCACCCCATGTCAAAGATACTGAATGATTGTATTGGAGTCACCTTGAATCCATATATTTTTACATCCTTTTTCATGGTGAGACTGATGGCGATAATGACATTGTACGTTTCAGCTTCTAAGGAGGAGGCAAAACCACACATTCCATAACATAATCCAAAAATAAGCCCGTTGTGATTCTTAGAAACAACTCCATATCCCCCGAGGCTTGGATTGCCTTTCGTGGAACCATCCACATTTTTTTTGATCCAGCCAAGGAGAGAGGGTTTCCAGAATAAATTCAACATAACTTTCATCAGACTAAATTTTACTTTGACTTGGATACGATAAATAACAATACGATCTTTAACAGAGTTGTTGGAGGTAATTGTTTGCATCAATCCATCTTCCTTTATAGCAATAAAGATATTCACCTAAGCTTCATGAAAATTGAAATTATTATTATTGTGAGTGATAGAATTCCCCTCATACCAGATGACATGTATCAATTTTGCAACACAAACAACAAAAAGTTGTTCAAATATAGGAGAGGAATCCATATCTATGAATCTTTAAAGATGAGACCAAATGGAGTCTAAAACTTTCTTTATAAGGTAAAAAATTTCAATTATGGAATTCCACAATGAATAAGTAGTAGAACAAGATAAGAACAAGTGCTCATCATCCACTCTGTGTTGATTACACATATAACATTTAGAATATAGTTGAATGCCAAATAACTGAAGACAACAATCAGTGGGGACACTATTGTGTGCTATTATCTAGGCCTAAGTGAATTTGGAGGGTCTATCCCATGTCCTGTTAATTTTTTTGATCAAGGATAAATATTGGATTGAATTACAAAAATTAATATAATAGTAGATTTTAGAGTTTAGAACACCATTATGAGACAGTACCCAAACCAAAAAAATCACCAGTGTTGACAAAAGGGTAATTAGTAATATTAGTGTTGATCTCATTAGGTAAATCTATATCCAAAGAGTGATGATATTCATTTATAGAGATATTAATATTAGTAGATAAGTTCACGAAATTTTTTATTGAGGAAAGAGGGAGCCCATTCCTATTATCCAACCAAAATTTCAAAGAATATTTTTTTTGATAATCCATCTAGAGTGAGACATGATTTTAGAAGACGAGCGCTTAATGGAAGTCCAGATAGAAGAGTCCATGTGAAATGTCCACCCTTTTCTTATATTTTTATAAAATCTTCCTCTAAAAAAATTCTAGGGTGAGGAATTATTGTTCATAAGATTCCACATGAGCTTATAATAAAGGGATTCATTAGAGTCACACGTTCTTAATATCAATAGCACTATTTTCAGGGGGTCTACAAAACTTATTCTAAGGGACAGTTACAAGATTCCTCTCAAGAGAGCTTCCACTCCATTTTTTTAATCCCTTTTTAATATTTATAATTAATTTAGTAGGAAATTTATAAACCATCCCGGAGTAAACCATTTTATAAATAATTTTATTTTTTTACAAGATATATCCGACCTACCATGGATAAGGATTTTAATTTCTAAGAGGAGAGTTGATTATTAATCTTTTCGACTATATTAGATAAGTTATTTTTGGATTTCCCTAGAATATAGGAACTCTAAGTACATAAATGGAAGAGATCCTTCTTTTAAACCAAGTTTATTTATTATAGTGGCCTTTCTGGTTATAAGAAATATTTGTTCGAAGAAAACGTAGGATTTTCTAAAGTTTATGGATTACCCTGATACCACATTGTAGTGAGAGAGGACATAGTTGAGATTTTTGAGGTTCCATTTGTCCCATAGAAGGAATAAAATAATATCATCCACATGCAAGAGATGAGGAGAAACAATCTGGATTCTAGAGGCAATAACATGCTTAATTTTAACTTGGTTTACTAGATTTGTGATAAGTCTACTGAGGTAGCACTCATCAATAATGAAAACGATATTAGAGAGAGGTTCCCCCTGCCTGAATCCATTTTTGCAATTGAAGTAGCCAATTTGAGCACCGTTAATCAGAACTGAAATGTGAGATGAACAAAAAAGAGTATTAATCTTTTGAACAAAAGTATCACTAAACCCAAACATAGTAAAGACCTTGAAAATAAAACTCCAGTCCATGGTGTCAAAAGATTTTCTAATGCCATGTTTAATGGAAATTCTGCCTCCTATGTTGGTTTTTTTGAGTAAATTAGTAATTTTAGAGGCATGGCAGATGTAGTCCAAGATGTATCTTCCCTTAAGAAAGCCAAACAATTTCCAAGAGGCATTTTTTTAGCAATAGAAGTAACCCTATTTAATAAATGTTTAGAGATGATTTTATTGATAGTGATAATGAGAGCATTGGGTCAGAATAGATGAATTTATGAAGAATTATCAACTTTGGGAATAAGGGAGATGAATGGAGCATTAATCACATAAAGAAGCTATCCATTAGAGAAAAATGATTTAATCATTCTACAAACATTATATTGGATGATAACCCAATAGCGTTGTAAAAATGAATTCGTGAAACCATCATGACTAGGGGCACTATCATTATTTAATATAAAGACCACCACTTTAATCTCATTCTCTATAGGAACATTGGTTTGGATAATGTTTTCATTATCACCCACTATAAAAGTAATTATATCTGACATTGTATATTTTTTATGATTAGGACCATTATAGATATTTTATATAGAGGGAAAAATATTATTAGGCAAACCTTACTTATTTTCAATGATTTTATCCCTTTATTTAGGGAATGTAATGCATCTACAAGATTTTTTATCTCTTCGTAGAGCATCGTAGAATTTAGTGTTTTTTTCGCCATCTTTTATTCAGTTAATTTTAAAATATGTTTTTATAGATTATCGTTTCTGGTGTGAAGATAGATTAGTTTAATGCATAGATCAATTTATTGTTTGGGATAATTAACAAAGTCATTGTTCATAGGGTCAATTTTAATTTTATTGAGAGTTTTTTCTAGAGAATAAATTTCATTATCAGTTTGTTTGACTCTTTATGTGTTCCATGAATTTTTCTTTTGCTATAAATTTTTTAATTTAATAATACAAGAAAATCATCATTGTTATATTTTATAGAGTTCTGGGTGTATTTAAAAATCTTGTCACAATCAATCATAGAGGTCCATGCATTATTAAATTGAAATGTAAAGATAGGATTAGAAACATAAGAATTTTGAATTATTAGAACATGGGGATGCTATGAGTTTAGATGAGGCAGGTTGATTCTAGAAATTGTGTCCCAATTATTCAGGGCATGGATGTTTGTGAATTCTCTATCATGTTTACTAGCGATTACCATATTATGACGTCTTTTATACCAAGTATATTTTTCTCCTACAATATTTATCTCCAAGATGTTATTAACCCCAATACAATATTTAAATTCTTTTGATGAAATGTTAGAGTGAGAAGGACCCTTTTTTCACTATGTCTAAGAATAACATTGAAGTCTCTAGAGATGATACAAGGAGCTTAGATCTTGTTATTTAAAAGATATAGGTTTTTTCATATAGATTTTCTATCCTGATACCTATTATAAGCACAAATAAGGTAGAAAAATATATGAAAAGTTTTTAACGTCAGTTCATAGGTGAAATATTGAGTGTCAATATTAAATATATGCACATTACTTAAATAAGAGTGAGTAAAGATCTAATAACAATATAAAATCTGAATTTAATCAAATTCCCTTCCAAGTAAAATCCATTACATGACTAGAAATATATTTAATTGAATATACTAGATAAAAATTTCATTAAAATAATTCATTAATATATATTAAACTAAATAATTTTGATAAATACTTTGTGCACAATAAAAAAAATTGCTAAGAAATATCACTTTTTTCCTTGCAAATGATTTTATCCTCATTTTAAAAAATTGATTGAAAATTTTTAAATGATTAATAATTTTTTCTCATTAAATACAAATATATTTTATAAAAATATCATTTGTGATCAAGATAAATATTATAAATAAAAACAGAATACTTGGAAATATTGATCTATTAATATAAAATGATTTAATTTGTAAAATATAAAATTTAGAATGTTTTCATTAAAGAAAAAATTATAATTAATTTTTATAATTGAGTTACTCATATTCATATTTGATAATACAATATCTATGAGATAAAAATAACATTTTATAAAATATTTTAATAACATATTGTGGTTCATTTAAGCTCAGTGTTGTGTGTAATACAGTATATCAAATACATAATATTTAATTAAAGAGAAATATAACATAATATCTCAGCATTACATTGTGGATAATGGTGTGAGTAAATTTATTATTTTTTGAAATAATTATCTTACCAATGTAAAAATTTGGGTGTTTTCCCTCATTGGAAGGAAAAAAACTACAACCTATGTTTTATTTTTAATTAACTTAAACCAAAATTCAATCCTATATTTGAAAATGTAAATGCATGGCACACATAAGTATTACATGGTTCACCTATATTTGAAAACTCCAAGAAGTATACATTCAACATTTTACAGGTATACCGATATCCACTACAACCCACTCTTTATAAAAATATATGACTTAGGCATGGGGACTCCTCACCAAGGTTCACTGCCTCTTCCTCTCTTACACTAACTACTTTCAAGAGGATCACATTTTTAGGGATAAAAAACTACTTTCCATGGGTTACTTCCACTTATTCTCCTCTATATGTTGATTTGTTGAAGGTATAAATTCATATAATTATATGGATTCTATTATTTTATGAAGATAAAGGTCTCTCCAAGATTTATACCTAAAATCTTCATCATAATCCCATTTTGTTGATGCTCAAGTAAATTTTAAATGTTTCATATAATTATCTTCTAAATATAAAAACTCAATGTATAATGATTAGATTATTAAATTATTGAATCTTACTTCATGAAGTAGCAACCAAAAATTTTAGATAATATTCCCATTAGTGGAAATATTAATTTTTATATTCCATCCTTCATTAATAATCTAAAAAAATTATAAATTATGTACAAAAAATATTATTACTTTAAAAACCAGAAGTATTAAAAAATGTATTACACTATCCATTACCTATTACGAACAATAAATATATGAACACAATATTTTTACACTTCATATACCAATCTTCAAAATAATTCCATCCAAAACTACAATTCTTAAAATTAAATATTTAATGGTCTCATTATTTGTATATTCATCCCATTAGAATATATAGTTACACTTATTCTTAATGGAAAAAACGTTCCCACTCTTTTTAATATTATTCTTTATAATTTCTATCTTCCCCTCTTTCATTATGTATAACAATGTTTCTAATATAACATTGGAACCTAAATTTCCATTTAAAAATTTGAACATCAAATTAATTTACAACTATTTTTTATTCATATCAGTCCATTTTATTTTATTCAATCAAATTATCACTATAGAACACTATTTGAATCGTTAATTCTTGAGATATAATAGTCAAATATTTATAAGGTAGTCAAACTTACTAAATTGTTCAAAATTTTTAGGAACAAGAATATTCACACCAATACTCCCTTAAAAATGCATTGCTCCTTCCCAATATAGTGCGTTTGGACGAATCTCTAGGTGAAAATCCCTTATAAGTGACCTAATATATGTACTGTTGGTCATTTTGAACATTATTATAGATACCTATTAAGACTCATCGATTATATGAAATAATGACCTATTCTACAGGAAACACCGTGCCCATTTTGGGATCACTATTTATTATTGGTTGTACTATATTTCAAAATGCCCCATTAAATACCCAATTTCTAGTCCCTATAGCATGTCATCACAATTTCACTACACCTATCAATATTTCATCCACTTCCAAAACATTCAGTACTATGATTTACCATATCACATAGGTGATTTGAAAATACACCATTATTGCTACTATAATGTTTTCCATTCTATTAATCCATTATTAGCTATACATTAGTCTATCATGACCGTGTACATAATATATCCCCCTTGAACATTTATTATAGGTGAAATATTTAATTGAAATAGTGATCATAAAAAACACTTCAGCTTTATTATATACATTTAAAAAAAATCTAAAATGCATTCATCAAAAACACCATGAACTATTATAAATTGTGGTGAGAATTACCTTCACCAAATCAATTTCACTTATCTTAGATTAATCCCTCAAGTATTTAGCAAAAACAATATGTCAAACTTAGGAAAAAATTATCATCAACAACATTTTAGAAATCAATGGTTTCAATATGAATGATTTTCCATGTTCATATCCATCAATAACCTTTCTTTAATATGAATATTCTACTTTATTAAAAACTATTCAATTCATCAAGGGAAATAATATCTTTACATCCACCCTCAATATACAACTTCAATAGTATCAAACATCCTCTATCAATAGTTATACTATAAAAATATCATTTCAATGACTCTCCAAGCATGACATACAAGGAATATTCACCAATATATCCTTCATAATTCAACCATTCTTTATGATATATTATATAACATTATTATTCCTCCAAGAATTACATAAAACGATTCCTCAAAAAATTTAACTCAACCATTCACCAAACATGACATCCAATTCAATATTTTCTACAAATCCAACACAAACTTAGGGTTGTAATAATCCCACCTTTTGGATAATTGTTGTCAATATCCATACCAAAACATTATCCTAATTTTTTAATAAAAAAGGATATACTTACATTTCTACCCCCTTTGGTCTTATCGTATATTTTAACATGAATATTTGTACCCTAAATTATATAAGGGCGCATTCACTGGCTCTTAATACACCTTATTCGACATACCATCTTCATAATATTTTCAAGAGAACTCATCATAATATAACACCTTCATTATTTAATGACTTATAGAGACTATACAATTTTTAGAAACATTTGAGTGCTCTAAACTAGCCATTTTTAACATTCAAATAACTCTTAATAAAAGCTAAAATTTTCTCAAAAAATAAAAATGTGTGAATTTACTACTTAGAAATAAATCATCAACAAAACCTAAAAGCACATTTATCCAAATATTAGTGTAGAAAACACGATTCAATGATAAAAAATAAATTCTATCCTTTTTATTCACTAATTAACTTACATTATAACATTAAAAAACAATCTTCCTTTGATATCAAAAATATTACAAAACGATGTTAGTGTATATCCAATTAAGCACTATATTGTTATACATTCCATATATAGAATCAATTAATACTACATGTAACCAATATATTCTACTTGATGCACATTATCTTCCCCTCATAACAAAGAAATATTTTTAGATAAGGTTAAACACCCTTTGAATCCCCATTATATCCTACACTGTGATTTCTTCAACTTTTGGATAATACAAATTGAATAAGTAATCTAGATAATAGATAAATTTCCATTTTTATGACCATTTTAGTATCCTAAAATACACTTACAAGATAACACCATTATAATTACAAAAATAGATATAGTAAATAAACACCCATGTTTATAGACATATTTTTTCATGAACGAGAAACTTCACCAGTCTTTAACTTACGTTTCATAGTTGTGGAATTGAGACTACATAAACATACATCTTCCTTAACCTCCCTAAATAAATGATAAAATTATTAATTATCCATTCATATCAATTATTGATTATTTAATTATAATAAGGATCCCTTGAGTTACCAACCAGGCGATATATTATATTTTTTATCTTTATTCACCAATGTTTTTCAATTCCATGAAATTATTATAAATTGAATCATATTTTTCATTTATCGATTCTTATTTCCTACTTTTCAACGAAGTATGGGATCTCATCCTCATGTATTCATTACTTCTATTACTATAGAATCATTCCATATAACAAATAATTAAAAAATATACTATCCACTGATAAAAATATCACTCCATTTAATATAATCCCCTGAATGTGACGAACATATATGGATTTTATAACTATCCATATTTAATTTATTACTCTAGACGTTAATTTTATCCCCTTTGATCACAAATAAATAACACCTCCTAATCACTGACTTCATAATTTTTTATTTTCCAGATCTAATATCTAAATAATTATTTTATATTGACTATTGGTATGTGTTCTAGAATGACCCATCCGGGAACACCATGCTAACAGTAAAAAGATTGTCGCACCCCAATTCTATCTCTAATAGGCCAGGGGATAGTAACTAGAAGCAATTATGAATATCACACACATGGGAGGCTATAGAATAAATTACATACACACGAAAACACTTGCACATATCTATTCAATAATATAACTAATAATAGATAAAGAACTAATACAAAAAATGCATGCAAACACATAAAAACACATCATAGTATGATAATAAAATGGGAAAAATAAAAAAGAACCATTAAAATAAAATATTCCAACACATTTACAAAAAAGTGGAACTAGTGTCAAGATAAAACTCTTAGAACTATCTACTATATATTAAGAACAACTAAGATCCACCTGATCCTGGTAATCCTATGACTATGTTCAAAGACCTATCATTTTCATAAGACATTAAATCTATGGGTAGATACCATATAGGGGTAAGAAAAAACATACCCAGTAGAACACCATGAAATCCCAAAACACAAAACAACAAGGATAGTTAGATAAATATAAAAAAGGTGATTCAATCATTAGGAAAGTAAATTATAACCATGATATGTTTATGTATAGACACCAAGTCTCAAAGTAAGGTAATTTCATTACTAATAGACTACAATTATTCTTGACGCTCTAATGTAACATTCATCCAAGATAAATCACCCTTGGGTTTTGTAAACCCTAATGGTAATCATCCAAGAGATCCTGATCATCGAGCCTCACCATGTTTAAGTACACATTGTAACTCATAAGATATCGATATAAATGTAGGGGATCTTACCCAAGGCCTATAGGGGATAGTTAACCCTATACTGAATAATCCCTAAGGAAGGGAATCACACACAATGGATGTCATAAATGAGATACGTAACCTAATATTTGGATGAATGGTAGATGTTCACACATGGGGACAC
Organism: Viscum album; assembly: GCA_963277665.1. Classification (NCBI taxonomy): domain Eukaryota; kingdom Viridiplantae; phylum Streptophyta; class Magnoliopsida; order Santalales; family Viscaceae; genus Viscum; species Viscum album. The sequence continues at coordinate 133,832,133 of OY728163.1, forward strand.
AAAGACAGATACCCAACTCTATCTAGAACTAGCCTATAAATCATATTCCTCAACCTATAATTATGATGAGATACCACACAATACCCTCTGAGGGTGGGACTAATAGAATACACCCACACTGATTCTAATGTTGAACAAAGGATATCAAGGGCTTTGACCTACCCTGATAGAATTACACAATGTGTATCATGTACACATGGAATGTCACACTATGTCTAGTTTTATATGTGTTTGAGTCCTCCAACTCATGACCATGTACTTTCGCCATGCCCATGTACACTAACCATGCCCCTACCTATGTACTTAGGGGTACACACTAGGTTAATAGAATTAGGATACACCACATATGGTTAGGTCACATTCCCATGTGATACTTATCTTTATACATAAAACCTATCGAACCCCAAGGGGGGTTCACACGACATGTGTTCTTCCAAACCACATGTCGTGTATATTTAAATTTTCCAGAAACCATTGGTCTTAACTTGTATCAGAACATGCATCCTTATTCTCTTATCTAACAAAAATTTCTGAAAATTCCAGATCTAAGTTTCACTAAGCCGGATCCATCTATGGTAGATAGATTCCAGTGACCCATCCTCTCAAAAATCCCCTCCCGTCGCTCCTTGTTTCCAAAACACCAATACCGTGGAACATACTCCTTTGATCCAACACTGACCTTCAATAATCAACATAAATCCTCCATAGTGCCTCCAATACCAAATCTATACCCATGGTAATGATTCTATGGGCCAATGGTTAGCTTCATAGAGATCAGATCATTGGAAAATCTAAACCATATATCAAATAAAATACTAATGATGAATTTTTGAAGAATGAGTATATATATATCATGAAACCTGAAAGTAATAAATGATTTATGGACATTTTTAGGTCTTAATTAATCAATTGAAATAATATATAATGATTAGAAGAAAAATATTGTTAAAGAATTAATAATATTCAACCCAATTTTAACAAATGATCCAAAAAATAATTTTCTGAAGAATTAATTCACATTTTCCAATGAGAAATCAAGAATGGTGAATTAAAATAATGAAAATAACTTCCAACATCGAAAATTGATTGATTTAAGAAGAAGTATTATTCTGCGTCATTATTTTTTGGTGAGATCTATGAAATTATTTTATGAAGGCATTCTCGCATGAGTGACCATTGACGAACTCACTCAGTTTGTCATCATCACCATCAAACTATGTGATTTCACCAAAATATTAGCAATTTAGTTTTCCTCCTCAAAACAATTAGTATTGGGTATATATACCTATATTTATTCATAACAAGGTTACAAATATTCTTATTTTCTTGGTTAAACATTAATTTAGACAATAAATAAATAAATTAATTCAGTTATTCTAATTTCTACTAGTAACTGAACTCTACTGGAAGTCCTAACATAGACAAAAATTATATCATACCCAGGCCATAACCCATAGTCCATATTTATTTGAGGTATTCATTTTCCCATATGAGATACCATTTGGGTTTTAATCCATTATTTTGGAAAAGATACATTTGATTGATTTAATAAATTTAATATTTTTAATATATGAACATCGAGGAATAAAGTCCAATATAATCCTATGTTGACCTCATGCATTACTCGAAAAATATTATTTAAAATATTTCAAGGTGTTACATTTAAAAAATAGAGTAATTAAATTCTCCCCACATCAAGGGTTTTAGTCATGAAAAGAAAAATAAAACTAAAAAAGACGAGGATACTGAGCTTGAATCTAGTTCTCTCTTTACCAGTTTCTACCATAATGATTTCTGTGTTGCCAATAAAAAAAAGAAAAAAGGAATAACTCAACCATGAAGGATACTCAATTTCCAGTCATTGATGGCCACCTAGTAGTATGAGAATATATATCCTTTATAAATTTCAAGATCAAACCAATGAATAATGTGTGATGAATTGTTCAAATATCTTGGTATCTATGACAAGTGAAATATACCATGCACCCAGTAGAATATGGTGGCGTGCTTTAGTAGTACACCAGCTCACTAACCCTATATTGTATCTAGAAAGTTCAATAGAATCATAGAGATAAAGTTCCAGTTCATCCAAATTTCTGCAATCCTCACGAACATGAGACCATCATGAACACATAGTATTCATTATAAGACTAAAAAGGAATCCATTTTTAGTATTAATAGGATTGATTATAGTGATAGAAAATCATAATCCACTCATGGATAATCTGTAGTTTCTTTTTTATCACTCACACTAAATTGAGTCCCATAAGAACTATCTCCAATAGCTCTATCCATCTCATCAGCAACCTTCATGGTGTCCCACAAAATCCCTCCAATGGATCCATATCAATAGTGTAGTAGATGTTGTTGTTAGATGAACACTCTAATATGCTAAATGTTCCACTTTGTAAGGCTGTTTTTATAGGGGTGGGATGTCATGTTCAACTACAAAAGAGTCCTAAATTCTTCCTATAATTCTTTCTATAATAATTTCCTAAAGAAAACATCATGGTATGAAGTGATCATCCAGGTAACTCCATGATAATAGACTATATTCTACTCATACAATCATTCTAAACTCTCCATCGAACATTGATCTCATATATATTGGATGTGAGACAATATTGAGAGTCAATATATAATCACCAAGATAGTGCTGTGACCTATAGTTGATTGTTGATGTCCCATTAATCAATAAACAGATATAACGTCCCACGTACAATTTTTCACCTCATGGGGTTGGTCCAAACCTACTAGAACCCAGTTCTTAGCATTTAACAACATCCAAGTGAGGTATCAGGAAATAAACATAGCAAAACACCTCATCATCCCACACAAAAAATGTGCCCAAAGGTCCTGATACATATTTGATATTCTAGGATTTACTACATAGGGGGATGTGTGAAACTCCACCATTACCTCCTCTCAAAATTTGGTAGTTACCATTTTATATCCATATAAAATATTGACGTACTCCCCACCATTATAAAATCAACTAGGATTATGTTTATTAGATATCTGGTTACTGAAGACCTCACAATTGATATCCCTAAGATATGCCTATTTGACATGCTAAAGAAGAGGAGGATTAACAACCATCGAATATAGGTATGATACACTAAAATATTCCTCTAAGGAAAATTACAATGAGGCCAAATTCTCTAATTACTCACTAAAAACTATAATTATTATTTTTTGCAGATATAATCTACTAACATGTTCCCCATCCAAGGAGTATAGATTATATAAAAATAATAGACCTAAAGAATATCAAACCATATATTCTACCTCATGTTAATATATTTATACAAAAAGATACACATGAGGATATTATGGTTGGAATAGATGATGAGTAACTATCCCATAAGATAGTTTCACAAATAATTAAAAGTGAACACTACTTCTATTATCTCCATGTCATGGGTCACATAGTTCTACTCAAGCAGTATTATCTACCAGGACCCATAATAAATAACCACCTTCCTCTATAAATGAACACATTCAAGGATTCATATCAAGGCATCGAAATGATTAAAATAATTAACACCCTCATCTAGAAGCCTCAAGATGGGGACACTTATCAACATCTTTCGCAACTCTTGAAAATCCTATGGACCCTTATCTATGAAAATGAAAGGTTGTGCCTTCCGAGACAAAAATGTCATAGGTGAAAAATTCCAGGAGACATTAAGTATGAATATATAGTAATATCCATTCAACCAAAGGAATCCCAACACCATGATGATGCTCTTGGGTGGCTCCCAATCTAGCACTGCATCGATTTTGATGGGTCATACTGCTACTCCCTCTTCTAAGATGACATGTCCTAGGATGTGGGCCACTCGAATATAGAGCTGATACATTGAGATATTTCTATAAAGAAGGTGATATAATAATATTTCAAAAACAAAAATATAATGTATCACATTATACTTCATTAACACATAGTACACAAGGATGTCATCAATTCATACTAACACGAACTGATGCAAGATGTTTTTAAATATTTGTTCTATAATTCCAATAGACACTTTTGAGGAATAATTCTGCCAAATGGTATAAGGCCCCAGCCTTAAACCTTACTTAATCGTGAGTTATTACAAGATTACACATTGAGGATCTTTTCGGGTTTAGAGTTTTAGAGAAGTAGATCAAAAAGCTTTCATTACATTACACATATAAACAAAGTGGTTACATAAAGATAGTATTCTTCATTCCCATCAATTGAAACATATTTAAAATAAAAAATGGATTCTTTCTTGACACTTCCTTGACACTATCATCATATTATGTACCTTTCCCTTGACCTGTGGAAAACATATCAAAAAACTTGGGATGAGCATAAAAAGCTCAGTAAGGGATATAAAAATATGGAAAGGAAACATGGGTACATATATACATAAGAATGAAATCATACATTACCCATAAAACATAAGCACATTAACATACCTCATCAAATCTTGAATAAATCATAGAAATCATAAGACATAAAGGTAACTTGAGGCATTCATAACATTCTTACGTAGGGAGTAACCCTCTTGGTTACGTTTGGAATACCCATCATAGTATATTCCCAAAATCTCTTCGGAGAAACCCTAACGTTACACTCCTTCGCGTTACCCAATGCATTGGAGAGCTATATCGGGCTCACCCGCCCTTAGTTTATCACGGAACCACCCGTCTTCATAATAATGCCCAGGAAACTCAACATAATCGTATCACATAAAACATGCATAAAAGGAAACATAACATTTCCACCTTTCAATCACAAGATATCAATACGACACATTGATATAAAAACATTATGAAAACCATTTTCAATACCAAAATAAAAGAAAAGTAAAACATGTATTTATTTTTCTTTAAAAAAAAGGTATGGCTTGTAGAGGAAGTCGAAACTCCAATAATGGTCACGGTGGCGGAGAAGTCGTTGTCGCCGCATACGTATGACAAAAACATTCCCTTTTGTCGTTTAGTAAAATGCTTTGTATAAAAAATATTCCTTTTGGATAAACGTAAAATTCAAAGGGGTTTATACACCATATAAAAGAAGGTTGTGTATAAAACAAAATACGCCTCAATGAAAGGAGATTGAGACGAAGTCCCATACCTCGGGTCCGACTTCACTCGGTCGTTCCTTAATGTCCTGAATAATAAACTTCAGTTAATTTCTACTTGCTTAAGAACCTTTTTCAAGTTCATTATTCCTTTTATATCACTTACATCCAAGTCATGAACACTATGTAATTATTTAAGTTTATAACGGTCATTTTAACGATCATTGGTACTTGAGTAAAAAATAAACCCTTTATAATTACAAGTTGTTCATGTATCCATTATATCCAGAATTATAATAATGATGTATATATCATATATATCCAGTATATACATGCATTTATAATATTACATAATCATTTAGAGGTAAGAAATAAAATGCACCGTTCATGGAGATGGTAAGCCGTACGTACGCATGAACGCTAATTTCATTTCTCTTTTGTATTTTATAGAATGGAATCATAATGCTATAAAGGTATATTATAATTCCAGTATAATATCATATATAATATCATAGTTCCATCCTTTATACGTCCCACATATGGTATTTAACGAATCAAATCACTTTGAGGGGGCGGTAGTCCGCACTTCCTTAAATGAAGATATCGCGTTTACCCATAATGGAAACCATAAAGGTATGCCCAAAATGAAAAATACAGAAGCTTAAGGAAAACATAAACATATTATATATCATATATAAATATAGTGACATCTTAATGGCCACCTTTTAAGGTGTTAAAATAATGTTGAACAATCATCGTTTCGGGAGGCATAAATTCACCATCCACAGAAACAGTATGTCCTTTAACCATTAGATGTAGGTGTGTGTAAGTGTAGCTCGAATACATCTTATAAAAACATCCTAGTATATTGAAGATACTGGAGTTGTTACAAAAGAAAAGAATAAAAAGAGATTAGGGGGTTGGAGAAGCAAAATCAAACAAAATGACTCAAAAGAAGACATTACCTTAAAATCGGGTAACTCTCTTAGATTTGAGCTCAAAGGCTTCCTTGGGAAGACTTCTGCCCAAAGTGATCCTTCAAAGAGTAATAGAGGGATGTGGAGAGCCAAAATGGGCAGGGTTTGGCCGAGACAAAGGATTTGGGAGTGTGGTTAAGGAGGTAGAGGTGGGGGCCTTTTATAAGAGGAGAGGAGGGGCACTCTTGGAAGGTAAAGAAAAGTCACTTTATTTTAAAATGGTATTCAGATTTAAGAGGTCCCACATTGATGTGTTTCGAGGATAAGGTGATAAGGGTTCTAAATCCACCCATAAAATAGGTTTTGGCCATGTGTAGGTCTTAGATTGTACATTATCATTCCATTTTATTTAAATCGTTAAATAATGAGGTCATCGTTGCATCATCATGATGTCATAAATAATTTAATTTATTTAAAGTCTAAAAATTATAAAAAAAATAATATGATCTAGGAAATAGTTTTATCTTTCCAATGACTATATATAATCAAAAATATGATCTTTATAACCCCATGTAAAAATTGTTTTAGTAAAACATCTCATGTTTGTGTCATTTTTACTTTTATATTAAATAAAAAGTTATTTATGTCATTTCCCAACCAAAGTGGCTCCATGGGGTCCCCAATTTGACTCATGGATTTTCTTGGTCTGCCATGAAACATTCCATGAGGGTAAGACATGTGTCAAGATCATCTCATTTTATTAAAGCATTTTTTTACCTTAAACTACACTAATTACCTCTAATAGCGATTAAGAACTTAAGAGTTACTATTCACCATTTTTTTTAATCTCATTGAACCACATTTTACTTATTAATGACAACCATGTCTGTCGGATTTTTGAAATACGAAACACAGAAGTGGTAAAATTTCATTTAAACGAAAAATCAATTTTTATAAGTACCACTTAGTGGTTTCACTATTCATCAAAAATTGATGTTTTTTAGAAAAATACCAAAAATTAACCCTAAGCTATATTTGATATTCCAAATTCAAAAATGAAGTCTATTTTACAGAATTCATAACATATAAGTCACATTAATTAATTTAATAATTAATTCCCGATGTCATGACAAATAGCGTGTTTTTATGAAACAATAAGTATCAAAAGATTGACACCAGTTTAAGTCCAATTTCAAAGTGAAATTGATTCCAATGACCACCATTGGATTAAATGGTAAAAATATATTCTAATTTCACTTCAAAACCAATTCAAAAGATAATCTAATCATATAAATAAATTAGATTAAAAAGCAGTTTTGATGTAAAATGCAGTATTTTTCACTATTCATTAAAAAATGAACATTTTTTGAAAAATACAAAAAATTCACACAAAGTAAATTTTGATGTCCTAATCATAAATAATAGGTTTATTTTGACAAAAATAGCTTATAAAATTTTCAAAATACATATTTAAAAATGGTTTTCCATTAAAAGGCAGTAAAACAATATTTTAAAAATATTAGTGTATTCCATACTTAAGATTGGATTTATTTTCATTTTATGCCTTTAAAACACTATCTAATTCATTAATAGACATAGATAAAAATATCTATTACTCATTACTTACTTGGGATGTTACATCCTTCCCCCATTTTGAAAATTGCGTCCCCGCAATTTATTTACTTATCGAATAAATGGAGGTACTTATCCCTCATTGCATTTTCAGATTCCCATGTTGCCTCTTCCATCATGTGGTTTTTCCACGAAACCCTTACCCGATTAATCACTTTATTCCGTAACACTTGCTCCCTGTGGTCAAGAATATGGACCGGTTGTTCCTCATAAGATAGGTTCTCTTCCAGCTGAACTACCTTTGGACTCAAAACATGAGATGGATCTGGCATATACTTTCTCAACATCGAAACGTGAAAAACATTGTGTACCTGAGATAAACTCGGAGGTAAAGCCACCCGGTATGCAACTGATCCAACTCTCTCCAGAATTTCATATGGTCCAATAAACCTTGGACTTAGCTTTCATTTCTTACCAAATCTCATCACACTTTTCCAAGGATAAACCTTGAGAAAAACATGATCACCTACCTCGAAAGGTAGATCCTTCATCCGGTTATCCGCATAACTCTTCTGCCTGCTTTGAGCTGTTCTCATGTGCTTCTGAATTAGCTGAACTTTTTCTGCCATATCTTCTACCAATTCTGGTCCCATCAACTTCCTTTCACCCACTTCATCCCAGAAAGCTGGAGTTCGACACCGCTTCCCATATAATGCCTGAAATGGTGCCATCTGTATACTGGAATGAAAAATGTTATTATATGAAAATTCAACCAAAGAAAGATGTTGGTCCCAACTTCCCTGATAATCCATAGAGCAAGAACGTAGCATATCCTCCAATGTCTGAATTGTTCGTTCTGACTGCCCATCTGATTATGGATGAAAAGCTGTACTAAAATTTAATTCAGTACCCAACGACTTCTGAAGGCCTTTCCAAAAGTTAGAAGTGAACCTGGGATCATGATCAGAAACAACGGAGAGGGGAACTCCATGTAGCCTGACTATCTCTTTAAGATAAAAACAGGAAAGTTGATCTAGGGAAAAAGTATCTCGTATAGCAAGGAAATGAGCATATTTAGTCAAGCGATCAATAATAACCCAAATTGCATTATTACCTCGAGATGTCTTCGGTAATCCCACAAAAAAGTCCATGGATATATTCTACCATTTCCACTCTGGCACTGGTAAAGGCTGAAGCATCCCTTTCGGTAACTGTTGCTCTGCTTTAACCTGTTGACATGTCAAACACTTCACAGTAAAATCAGCAATATCTCTTTTCATTTCAACCCACCAGTAATACTCCCGCAGATCTCTGTACATCTTAGTACTGCCAGGATGAACTGAAAACAGAGAACTATGAGCTTTACATAACAACTCTCTCTTCAACTGTGAATCACAAGGCACACACAATCTCTTCCCAAATCTCAAAACGCAATCATTATCAATGTTGAATTCAGGCAACTTACCTTTATGAACCAGCTCTACCTTTTTCTGCAACTCACTGTCTTGCTTCTGTGCTTGCTTGATTCTATCTGATAGAGATGATCTCACTGATACCTAAAACAAAACAGAAGAACATCATGTACCAACAACTTCTATGCCAAAGTTCATCAAATCCTTAACCAAAGGATCACGTTCCAAACGAAAAATTACTAATGAAGCATTACTTTATCGACTGAAAGCATCAGCCACTTTATCTGCTTTTCCCGGATGGTAATGAATTGTACAATCATAATCCTTGATTAATTCCAGCCATCTCCTCTGCCTCATGTTTAACTCTTTCGGAGTGAATATATACTTTAATATTTTGTGATCAGTATATATTTCACACTTTACTCCATACAAATGATGCCTCAAAATGTTTAAAGAGAAAACAACAGGAGCTAATTCCAAATCATGTGTAGGGTAATTTACCTCATGAGTTTTCAACTGTCGTGAAGCATAAGAAATTACCTGATCATTCTGCATTAGGACGCAACCAAGTCCTTTCAATGAAGCATCACTGTATATAACAAACTCACAATTCTTGGAAGGTAGTACCAAAACTGGAGCATTCACCAATCTTCTTTTCAATTCCTGAAAACAATCATCACATTCTTTTGTCCAGATAAACTTAACACCCTTCCGAGTTAGCTTAGTCATTGGACTATATAACAGTGAAAAATTTCTAACAAAGCTTCGGTAATAGCCTGCCAAACCAAGGAAGCTATGAATCTCAGTTACATTTGTGGGTCTTGGGCATTCTTCAACAACCTTTGTTTTTATAGGATCAACTGTTATCCCATCTTTAGAAACAATATGGCCAAGGGAAGAAATTTGTTGCAACCAAAACTCACAGTTTCTGAATTTTCCATACAGTTTCTTTTATTTTAAGGTTTTCAAGATAACCCTTAAATGTCTTTCATGCTCCTCTTTACTTTTAGAAAACACCAAAATATCATCAATGAAGACCACCACAAACTTATCCAAGAACTCATGGAAAATTCTATTCATTAAGTCCATGAATACAGCAGGTGCATTGGTTAGCCCAAAATGCATTACTACAAATTCATAATGGCCATATCTTGTACGGAACACGGTATTTGGAACATCTTCTTCCTTTAACTTTAGCCTATGGTACCCCGATCTCAAGTCAATCTTTGAAAAATACTGAGCTCCCTAGAGCTGATCAAACAAATCATCGATATGAGGAAAAGGATATTTGTTCTTAACATTGATGTTATTCAAGGCTCTATAATCAATGCAATGTCTCATTGAACCATCTTTATTTTTAACAAATAAAACAGGATCACCCCATGGTGATGTGCTAGGTCGAATGAAACCTTTCTCTAATAAATCTTGCAATTGGTCCTTCAACTCTAAAAGTTCAATTTGAGCCATTAGATAAGGGGGTTTTGAAATTGGATTAGCATCAGGAACTAAGTCAACAGTAAACTCAACTTCCCGATCTGGTATTATTCCAGGCAACTCATCAAGAAAAACATCAGGATACTCATTTACCACTGGCACATCATTAATCTGAATAGTTCCTTTATTTTCAACGATGTGTGCAAGGTAACATTCATTTCCATCTTTTACAAGTTTCTTGGCCTCTTGATAAGTTATCAACAGTAAGGGTTCATTCTCGTACACAAACTGAAAGACTTTCTGGAAAGAAACTTCTTTAGCTCTACAATCAATCTTAACATGGTAAATAGAGAGCCAATCCATACCCAGGATAACATCAAACTCTACTAGAGGTAGAACTATAAGGTTTGCAAGTAGGTTCTTTCCACAGATAAGGATAGGAAGATTCTTGTAAATTCTTTTTGCCTCAACATTTACCCTAGGTGTTTTTACCAAAAGTTCAGGAGTCATTTCTTGAGATGGTATTCCCATTTTACTAGAAAAGGCTTCCGAGATGAAAGAATGTGTAGACCCCGAATCAAACAACACACTGCCATAATCTGAAAAAACAAACAAAGTAACTGATACAACTTCATTTGATGGCCCGACATCTGCTGAAGTAGTTGCAAAGGATTTCACCACCCCTTTCTGCTTGTAGTCTAACTTCTTCCCATCACCCAAGCTCTTTGTCGGACACTCATTTGCATAGTGACCCATCTCATTGCACTTAAAACATTTCACTAACTGTAAATCAAATTCGGTCTTACCTTATCCTTGATCTTTTTCAGTGCAATCACGAGCCTTATGTCCCATCTTACCACATCGGTAGCACTTTCCAGAATTTAGAAGACATTCCCCTGCATGCCTTTTTCCACATTTATCACAAACTGGAAACTTAGTTTTCTTACCGTTAGAATTTTTTGAAGAATTCTTACCTTTATCTTGCCACCTCGGTCTCTTCTTATTTTGGTTGTTATAGAACACTTGATCATTGGAAAACTCCATTTCCACCTTCTCAGCACACCGAACAAGCTTTTCATAACTTTTAAACTCACGAGAAGCTAATGCCCATCGATATTTTGGCTTTAATCCTGAGTAAAAATGATTGATTTTACTATCAAGGTCTCGGATAAAATTTGGAGCATACCTTTCCAATCGAGTGAACCTTTCTTCATAGGCAGCCACTGAGTCTTCCTCTTTCCTCAATTCCAAGAATTTCTTTTCCATCCTAAGTTGAACAGCCTTAGGAAAACACTTCTCAAGAAACATACCTTTGAATTCATCCTAGTCGAGAGCATCAATCTCATCAGCGTCCCTGATATTTTTAACCATCAACCACCACTGATCTGCTTCACCCTCCAAACGATAAATAGAAATACTAACCTTTTGATTGTCTGAACACCCCATGACATCAAAAATATTCTCTAGTGCTTTAATCCACCCTTTAGCTAGCACATGTTCAGATGACCCTCTGAATTATGGGGGATGTTGCCTCATGAAATGTTCCACCACTGACATGTTCCTATGTGGTTGATCTGGCTGATCTCGTGTATGGATACCACCGCCATTTATCGCTTGAGTAAACTACGCCATTACTGAAAAAAATTGTTCAGTTCCAATTCCGACCATCTCAGGATGCTGATTCGGAAGGTTATTTCCTTCTTCATGCCTTCCTAGCACTGCTTCCCTGTTTCCTCTACAGAAAACCATTCTGAATACACATGTATTAGATGAAGCAACATTGTAATCTTCAAATACTATATCACTTCAATTTGACCATAATTTTTTTTGGATAATAATTTAATAGAATTCTAACTCCTAAAGTTATCTAAACCGACCTCTAATACCAACTATAAGGCCCCAACCTTAAACCTTACTTAATCTTGAGTTATTACAAGATTCACATTGAGGATCTTTTCGGGTTTACAGTTTTAGAGAATTATATCATAAAACTTGCATTACATTCCACATATAAACAAAGTGGTTACATAAAGATAGTACTCTTCATTCCCATCAATGGAAACATATTTAAAATAAAAAATGGATTCTTTCTTGACACTTCCTTGACACTATCATCACATCATGTACCTTTCCCTTGACCTGAGAAAAAAATTTCAAAAAACATGGGATGAGCATAAAAAGCTCAATAAGGGATATAAAAATATGGAATGGAAACATGGGTACATATATACATAATAATGGAATCATACATTACCCATAAAACATAAGCACTTTAACATACCTCATCAAATCATGAATAAATCATAGAAATCATAAGACATAAAGGTAACTTGAGGCATTCATAACATTCTTACGTAGGGAGTAACCCTCTTGGTTACCTTTGGAATACCCATCACAGTATATTCCCTAAATATCTTCGGAGAAACCTTAATGTTACACTCCTTTGCATTACCCAGTGCATTGGAGAGCTATATCAGGCTCACCTGACCATAGTTTATCACGGAACCAACCATCTTCATAATAATGCCCAAGAACCTCAACATAATCATATCACATAAAACATGCATAAAGGAAACATAACATTTCCAACTTTCAATCACAAGATATCAATACAACACATTGATATAAAAACATTATGAAAACCATTTTCAATACCAAAATAAAAGAAAAGTAAAACATGGTATTTATTTTTTTTTTTAAAAAGGTATGGCTTGTAGAGGAAGCCGAAACTCAAATAATGCTCATGGCGGCAGAGAAGTCGTTGTCTCCACATACGTACGACAAAAACATTCCCTTTTTTCATTTAGTAAAACGCTTCGTATAAAAAAGATTCCTTTTGGATAAACGTAAAAGTCAAAGGGGTTTATACACCGTATAAAAGAAGGTTGTGAAGAAAACAAAGTATGCCTCAATGAAATGAGATTGAGACAAAGTCCCATACCTCGTGTCCAACTTGACTCGATCATTCTTTAATTTCTACTTGCTTAAGAACCTTTTTCAAGTTCATTATTCCTTTTATATCACTTACTTCCATGTCATGAACACTATGTAATTATTTAAGTTAATAACAGTCGTTTTAACGATCATTGGTACTTGAGTAAAAAATAAACCCTTTATAATTACAAGTTGTTCATGAATCCATTATATCCAAAATTATAATCATGATGTATATATCATATATATCCAGTATATACATGCATTTATAATATTACATAATCATTTAGAGGTATGAAATAAAATACACCGTTCAGGGAGACGGTAAGTTGTACGTACGCATGAACGCTACTTTCATTTCTATTTCGTATTTTATAGAATGGAATCATAATGATATAAAGGTATATTATAATTCCAGTATAATATCATATATAATATCATAGTTCCATCCTTTATACGTCCCACATATGGTATTTAACGAACCCAATCACTTTGAGGGGGCGGTAGTCCACACTTCCTTAAATGAAGATATCGCGTTTACCCATAATGGAAACCATAAAGGTATGCCCAAAATGAAAAATACAGAAGCTTAAGGAAAACATAAACATATTATATATCATATATAAATATATTGACATCTTAATGGCCACCTTTGAAGGTGTTAAAATAATGTTGAACAATCATCGTTTCGGGAGGCATAAATTCACCATCCACGGAAACAGTATGTCCTTTAACCATTAGATGTAGGTGTGTGTAAGTGTAGCTCAAATACTTCTTATAACAACACACTAGTATATTGAGGATACTGGATTTGTTACAAAATAAAAGAATAAAAAGAGTTTAGGGGGTTGGAGAAGCAAAATCAAACAAAAAGACTCAAAAGAAGACATTACCTTAAAATAGGGTAACTCTCTTAGATTTGAGCTCAAAGGATTCCTTGGGAAGACTTCTGCCCAAAGTGAGGATTCAAGGAGTAAGAGAAGGATGTGGAGAGCCAAAATGGGCAGGGGTTCGTAGAGCCAAAGTCTTTGGGAGTGTGGGTAAGGAGGTAGAGGTGGGGGCCTTTTATAAGAGGAGAGGAGGGGAACTCTTTGAAGGTAAAGAAAAGTCACTTTATTTTAAAATGGTATTCGTATTTAAGAGGTCCCACGTTGATGTGTTTCGAGGATAAGGTGATAAGGGTTCTAAATCCACCCATCCAATAGTTTTTGGCCATGTGTAGGTCTTAGATTTTACATTATCATTCCATTTTATTTAAATCGTTAAATAATGAGGTCATCACTGCATCATCCTGATGTCATAAATAATTTAATATATTTAAAGTCTAAAAATTATAAAAAAAATACTATGATATAGGTAATATTTTTATCTTTCCAATGACTATTTATAATCAAAAATATAATCTTTATAACCCCATGTAAAAATTGTTTTAGTAAAACATCTCATGTTTGTGTCATTTTTACTTTTACATTAAAGAAAAAGTTATTTATGTCATTTCCCAGCCAATGTGGCTCCATGGGGTCCCCAAGTTGACACATGGATTGTTTGGGTCTGCCATGACACATCCAATGAGGGTAGGACATGTGTCATTCTCATCTCATTTTATTAAAGCATTATTTTTAACATAAACTACACTAATTACCTCTAATCGCGATTAAGAACTTAAGAGTTACTATTCACTAAAAAATTATTTTAATCTCATTGAACCACATTTTACTTCTTAATGACAACCATGTATGTCAGATTTTTGAAATTCAAAACACAGAAGTGGTAAAATTTCATTTAAACGAAAAATTAGTTTTTATAAGTACCACTTAGTGGTTTCACTATTCATCAAAAATTGAAGTTTTTCAGAAAAATACCAAAACTTTACCCTAAGCTATATTTGATATTCCGAATTCAAAAATGAAGTCTATTTTACAAAATTCAAAACATATAAGTCACATTAATTAATTTAATAATTAATTCATGCTCTCATGACAGATAGCGTGTTTTTATGAAACAATAAGTATCAAAAGATTGACACCAGGTTAAGTCCAATTTCAATGTAAAATTGATTACAATGACCACCGTTGGATTAAATGGTAAAAATATATTCTAATTTAACTTCAAAACCAATTAAAAGGATAATCTAATCATATAAATAAATTAGATTAAAAATCAGTTTTGATGTCAAATGCAGTATTTTTCACTATTCATTAAGAAATGAACATTGTCTGAAAAATACCAAAAATTCACCCAAAGTAAATTTTGATGTCACAATATTAAAGAATAAGTTTATTTTGACAAAAATAGCTTATAAAAGTTTCAAAAGATAGATTTAAAAATGGTTTTCCATCAAAAGGCAGTAAAACAATCTTTTAAAAATATTAGTGTATTCTATGCTTAAGATTGGATTTATTTTCATTTTAAACCTCTAAAACACTATATAATTCATTAATAGATATAGATAAAAATATATATTAATCATTACTTACTTGGGATGTTACAAATGGAATCACCAATTACTCATAGTGGCTATAGTATCAAACGATTACCATATTCATTATATTCCCCTTGAAAACTCAAAGATAGTTATCAAAATGAACTATTATCAATCTTCTATAAGCACTTCTCCCCTTCCAACTAGTCGAAGAGGTTTTCATTTTTAAAAAGTGGATATTTATTATATTTGGTCAATTCATTCAAGAAACAGTAATACATGTACTACCAATATTGTGACCCATGCCTTTTGCACATATTATTTCATGTTTTTAATATAAATATCTAAGAAGTACAACACCAAAGATCAAGGGGCCTAGTGTCTATGAATGACTAGGTTGATAATACATTTAAAGGAATCTAATATATGACATCATTATTTATTTCCCCATAATGATCTCCGAAATATATTTGTTCCCATAACACTATATGGGATAAAATGGGTAATACATAAAATAAACGTACGAGCTAAAAATCATAGAAAGAGAATAAACATGGTAAGGAAACATAATGTGTGAGTCAAAGGCACAACATGATATAAATAAAGAGGAGGATTGTGATTAATAAAATTGGAGAATAATATAAAGAACATGGTATCACATGATCATAGAAACATGAGACATTTGAAAAAAAACATATAAAATGACATGAACAAGAGTCAAGGATAAATTCCTAGACAATATCACATAGTGGACCATGAATTTGGTTTACTTTCTAATCCGATACGTAATGTATCATGAGACAAAATCATTAACCAATGCATTGGAGTGCTATTTGGGCATGGCCATCATAACATTTACATTCTTATGTATTCCAAAAAATTGTAGTAAATCATAATTCATAAACATAATAATTACCCAAGGAAATAAAATGGGTTTCATAAAATAAGTCATTTGGGAAATAATAATAAGGAATGTATTACCCCATAAGAATAAGGTTTAATAATCTCGGTATATATAATAGAGAAATTTATGTAGATTTTTTTCATTCCATAATATTAAAGAGATTGAGAAAGGGAGTTAGATAGAAAAAGATCATAACCCAAAAAAAAGAGTGGTTTATAGAGATCACATACCTAGAATGAAAATAATTATGCACATTATTTAACTTCCTGAATAATTAACTTATGTTAATTAATTACTTTCTTAATAACGGTTTTAATTTTTATTATTCATGTTATATGAAATTACTTAATCATTTAGGTTCAGATTATATATTTTTATGATATTCATCACATATGTCCAAAATCAATTTTGTAAGTTCAGTAAGGTTAAATAGATTTTTAATTAATAATATCCAGAATAATAACAATGAAATAATTAACATTATTTATTTAAAAAATATAATTTTTCAACAAACCATGAAATATGGTTATGAAAAATGAGATACATTATAATCATTGATAAGGAATTCCATACATACAAATGAGTAACATTTTCATTTTTCAAAGATCATGATGGAAAGAAGGTAAGTGTTATTTTATATTTTCAGAATTATAATTATATTTTTTATATCATATTATGTATTTAAATAAACTTATATGTACCATATTTGTGATGAATTAATGAAAAATGATTCAGATCACATTGTAGAGGTGGTAATCTACGCTTGCACTCAAACTACGTTATCATCTTTTAAATAATGGAAATTTAAGAAAATATATGATATATTACTTTTCAATAATTATAAATATTTCATGAATATAATATATATGCATTAAATTAATAAAAATAAATCACCATGAGAGGATATGATGCAAAATAAATTACATTGGTTCATTAGGTTGTAGTTATTCGTACACATGAATGATTGTTTTGTTTTCCATTCGATAGAAGATGAGATGGATGTAAGTTATGAAAATAAAATAATAAAATCTAGGTATATGGTATATACTAATGTTATTATATCAACATTGTTGAATAAGATTTTATGGATATAGAAGAATAAATAAAAAAAATTCTCGGTTAAGAACAATACCTCTTCATCAAACACACACTTTAGGTTTTCACCAAAATCCATCCAAGAAGGATTTTATAATCCAACCAAGACCTTTGAGATACGTTAAGGGGGATAAGTATGAGATTTTTATTGGTATTTTCTAGACCAAAATTCATTTCTTGTGTGAAGAAAAAAGTATATGAGGTTCCCTTCTATAAGTGATTTGGAATGAAGTTTTTGTAAATACCCAATACTATTCACTAACAGGAAGCCAATCTACATCCAAGAACAAAAACAATTGATAAACGATGTATTTTAGGGAATATAAGTTCGCTAAAAACCTCTAAAATTTAACAATAAAAATGTTTTAAACATGTTATTCACTTTACCTACTCACTTTAATTATTTTAGTATTCATCATGGTAACTAGTTTTTTAGCACGGTAATTATCAATTTAATCCTAAAAATAAAATTAAACTTAAAAGATAATTTTTTACATATTATTATAAATATGGAATAAAATTTATCTAATAAAATTATTATTTTTTTGGGGAAAATATTTTAACATAAGAAAATGTAACATGAAAAACCACATCTTAACCATAACTATGATAATTATTTTTTACAGTATTTACTATTCATTACGAAAAAAATTAAGTTGAACTTATTAACAATATTAATTATTATTATTAAAAACTATGGAATAAATTTTATCAATCCCTATTCAAAAAATTGGTAGAATTTAAATTAAAATTAATATTTAAAAACGCAACGAAATGTGGTTTTTTAGGAAAATGATTTTTTCAAGAATTAAAAGATCTTATATTACTCTATGACTCTAAATAATCATTATTTTAATATAAATTAATATAATTACACATATAATATAAATATTTTATTCAAATATTTCCTTACTAGGGGATATTTTAAATAATTAAAATGGATAAACTTTATGCACTTAAGAAAACATTGTAGAAAACTTTATTTTAAAAGCATAAAATTAATATCATATCCAAATCATGAAAATTAAAAAGTAAAATTATATTAATTATATTATTATAAATAAAATAGTTCATATGTAACTTGAATAACAAATTAAAAATATTATGGGGATTTTATCTTACCTTACTAATGAAAATAAATTATAGTATTTGAAAAATTGTAAATTTTTTCACTTCATTAAAAAATTAATCATTAAAAAAATAAAAATATTTCACCCTAAGTTAAGTTTTATATGTTTATTTCATAAATTATGTTAATTTTATAAAATTAAATTAATGAAAGTGTAAAAATTAATCATATGATCAATTCAATAAAAAATAAATATTTAACTTTTTTGAGGCAAAAGTCAATTTTTAAAGAAAAAAATGAATATACTAAAATTTTAGTTTCATCATATAAAATCCTTAATTTTTTAAAGTTGTTATTCATATCCACACCACCTATTTTAATATATAATCTATAATAGTTTTGTTCAAATAATAATATTCTAGTAGTATATCACAAGTTTTTTAAACACATTGTTACGTGTGGTAGAAAATTTCAAAGAAATTATTTTTATTTAAGGATAAATATATTCTAAAGTCTGAGAATGCTTAATTAATACCCCATTATATAAATTTTCTCCATAGTTTTATCATTGTCATCAAATGTTCAATATTTGAAAATAAATATTTTTGAAAACACACATAATAAAAACAGACTCTTGAAAAGTGGAAAAAGGAAACTTGAAGATCATATAAGAAAAAACATTAATAGGTTTCAAAATATAAAAATATTATTGGTAAGTCAAAATATATATATTTATGACAAACCCAATTTACAAATAATAGTGTATATTGATATATGTCATTGATTATAAGGAGGAAAATGATCAAGAGAAAGTTAACCACCACAAAACCGTTAACCAAATATTAATAAAAAAGACCAACAATTTATCAGAAATAAAGGTATTATGATAATGTTTTTATTTTAATAAAATTTTTAAAAAGGTGAGGAATTGAATTACAATAAGTACTAAGAACATTTGGAAACACACTTATTTGATAATTATAATTTCATTCTTCAATAAATTTCAACCACATTCTCATCTTTTTTTCTAAATGATGATTATTCATGATTATTTTCTTATTACTAGAGCACAAAAATAAAATTTTAACAGATCCCATAATCTATAAAAGGATAAAAATTAATTCTTACTATCCTTATACATTAAAAAAAACTATAATGGATTTTATATGGCAATATAATTTGAAAGTTTCATAAACCATCATACGATGAAATACCTCATTAGTAACTAGAGCCTCAAAAATATCACAGAAAGGTAAAAAATAGATAATTTGATAAATAAATTACCTTATATTTTATCAAAATATTATTAACTAAGGTTTAAAATCACAAATTTTCAATAATTTATCAAATTTTCATACAATATAAATTTAAAATTTATCTCTAAATAAAATAGATCACTCTTAAAGTCCCATAAAAAAGTATATTACCAAATCATAAGTGATTATCATTTTTATAAATAACCATATATACAAAAGGCATAGTAAAATCATAAATTCTTCCAAATATCAATACAATCCTTATATATTTAATGATTCGTATAACCAAAAACCATTGATAAAAATAATTCTACAACATAATTATTGAATCCCAATACGTAAATACGCTCACCTGAATGATTAATATAAAAAAAGTCCTTAATTATTCTAGGAGTTAACCTTTAGAATATGTAATTAACTAGGATACTTTCCTAGTTTTCCATATTTAAGACAAAGAACTATAAATGTGTATCTAGGATGAGATTTATTTCCCTCTATTAGAATCCTCATTTTTCCTAAGTAATTTAATTATCCAGACTTTATTTTATATACAAAATTATTTTTTGTTACTTTGTGACATTATTTAGGGTCTATCTTCCCACATTTATGATATGAAGGAGATTTATCCTTTTCTTATCCATTGTATCCTCTACCTGATTTCTTAGGGAACTTTATCCTTATCATCTTTGTGAGTCCACGATTTATTTAAGGTATAGGTTATTAATAATGTATCATGATAACTAATTAGTAATTATCACAATATATTTAAAATTAGTAATCATCCCAATTTGTTCTCAAAATAATCACATTCATCATTAATAACATTCCTCCTAGTTCCAAGCATGGTCTAAAATAAAAAATCATGGTGTGAGAAACAATAATCACAATCATGAAAAATGGTTTATATGATTTCTAAATAATGAAACAATATTTTAGATATATGAATCCTTAGGCACATCATAGGTTATCCTTGATTATAATCTATTCAAATCCTTCATGATGGTTTATAAATAAAATGTGAATTCACCCAAGAATATCCTTAGAGATAGTAAAAATAAGTTCATTGTAAGGGCACAATCACCATGTATAAGAATGATGTTTATGATATACTAAACCAAAACTTTACATATTTTCCCCCTAAATTCATATATTCTAAAACCATGTCCACTTGTATTATTCAATAGGGATTCATTTATAGAAAAACTACATAATCTATTACTTAATAAAACATTAGGATGTCATATTATAATAAGAAATATCCTTTGGGTTCTGAATAAATTATTTTATTCATAATCCCATAAAATAACTATAACATTCTCTGATACCAAATATAGAAACCAATTCCTTTTATATATAATATGAAATGATTTTTATAAGAAATATCCAATTATTGCAGTAGTAAAATTTGTGAGGCCTAGTGTTTATTATAATTCTAAGTTCATAATATATAAAAAAAGAAAGTAAAAAATGAAATCCTTATTTAATTATACACATTGATCTACTATATCCCATTGAACTCCTAATACTACATAATATAACCTAGAAAATACATTAAGGAATGAAGTGAGATAAAACATCTAGTAAGTGAATTAACATGGTAAGGAAACATAACATATGAGTGAAAGGTGTATAATGATATCATAAATGATAAGGATGATGAGTAATCAAAAGTGATAATAACATAAAGAACAGGGTATCCTAATATCATAGAAATGTTATAGATTTTGTAGAAACATGTAACATTAAGTAAACATGAGTTGAGGCTAAATTCTTACATAATATCACATGATTGATAAAGTCCCAAAATCGATTAGGAATACTCCCTAATCCCATACCTAATGTATCACGAGAAAAAAGGATTACCTAATACATTGGAGAACTATCTGGGAACACTCATCAAAACATTTATAATCTAATGTGTGTCACAAAATGAGAATCAATTGTAATGTATAAACTTAATAATTAATCATGGAAAGAAAAGAATATTCATAATCATACCTCACATAATAATAAGAATAGATTTTATAAAGAAATATTTTTATAATTTATTAAAATATATGTATTACCCAATAAAATTAAAGGAGAATAAGCTTGTTTTCTACATGAGAGAAATATATGTTTAATTTAGAAGCATTCCACAACAATAAATATAGAGAGAAAGTGTGTGAGAGAGATAATGGTGATAACCCAAAAAATGGTTATTTAAGGAGATCCCATACCTTGATTCCAACCCATCTCCTATGTTCTTTATATTCCTAAATAATAATCTTATGTTAATTATTTACATTCCTAATAAGAATTTGGATGTTTATTATTTGTGTTATTTTCAATTACTTAATCATTTAGGTTTTTTTGAATGTTTCAATGATATTCTATTAATATGTCCAAAATCATTGTCAATGAGATTATAAATTCATAATATAAAGAATAATAATATTGAAATAATTTTTATATAACTAAATTGTTATTTTTAAACCAGCCATAAAGTATGGTTTTGACAAATGAGGTACGTTGTAATCATGGATATGGTAAGTCACATGTACACATGAGTAAAGTTTTTCATCTTTCAATGATTATGCTTGAATGAAGGTAAGTGTTATTTTATCTTTAAATAATGATTATTATATCATAAATTCAATTTTTTATATTTAAATACACCTATATATACCATTCAATCCTTGAGACAATGAAAAAAAATCACATCACTTCTGGATGTGGTAATCTATATGTTTACATGAAAAACATTATAAAATTTTATTGAATAGAAAATTAAGAAAATATAATATATATCAACTTTATAGAATGATAAATATTTCATGAGTGTCATATATATATATGGTGAGAAACATTTAGGGCATAGAAATTATATTAAAAAGGTAAAGGAAAACAATAGAAAGGAGATGGATGAGGTCATACAAGCATTCATGCCCTCATGACAAAAAGAAACCATGGAAGATCAAATATCAAAATAATAAAATAATAAAAATCACCATAACGGTCATAATTAGGTATGGGACCATGTGATCTGGTGACCATAGTTGGCTTTAGATAGGAATAGTCCTTAATATATCTCACATTCCTAGAAGGAATAGATTGAAAACCACCATCATCCATAACAACATTTTTTCCTTTAACCAAAGCCTTACTATATGATGGTTTTTTGGGGGATTCATCCTCAACATCATCCCACTTTCCATGAATACCCTGAGTTTCCCTTAATTTGTTTGTTTTTTCTTGAATCTTTGATAGATTCCCATCCTCATTTGAATTTTTTTACCCCTCAATTACAGGAGAATACTTCTTAGGAGACACTCCGGTTGTGAGGCCGCCTTCATCTTCTTGAGAATGCTCTCCGTGCTCAGAAACCAATGTCAAGGTCATTCCTTACCCAGACCCATGAGTTACATGTGTTTCCTTTGGTAACTTGTCAGGAATAGATTGTTTGTCTCCAAGTGGATCCACATTGTTTTTGTGTTCTGTTTTCTCAATTTCTTCCTGCAATAATCCTCATGGTTCCCCTTTAAAGAGCAAAAAGAGAAACCCACATCCTTGTGACATTTTTCCTTAATAAGACCAATAGTCTGACACTCCGAATAAAAAACAAGAAGTTGTTCATATTTCACTTTTGAAGAGATATCGTCATCCAATGTTGAGAGAACAACATTATGAATCAAGAAAGAGCTTAGATCAATTTCCACTAAGACCCTAGCATAATGACCAAATTTAACAATCTCTATATTCCAATATATTTTGATAGGAATTCCCAGAACTAAGGAAATATCAAATAAGATCTTGGGATGCCACAAGAACCAATTAAGACCAATAATTTTGATCCAAAACTGAGCACTAGTATTTTTTATGGCGAATGGATTAAACTGAAAGTCCTACTCTTGAAAGAATATCATACATGGTTTTAAGGCAATTGATCCAATACCCCATGCTCTGCGCTTTAGATCCTCTGATGAAAATATGATGTGGAAGAAACCCCGACCCAAAGGAATAAATATCCAACCCTAGAAACCCCATATAGAAGCTAGATTCTGAACTAATTCATCAATTTTCCACGATTTTCCTTCAGAAGGAAGAATTAGTCTCGCAATTATGGAGTATTCACAAAGTTTTAATCTGTCAGGAATCGCATCCTTATTAGCAGTCACAGGGGCGGTGTCACCATTCTTGACCGTTCGCTCCAGAGCAATGTCTTTAACATGTGAAAAATATCAGTCATTGGGGACCAATTCACTATCTTTAGTACCGAATAGGGATTTCAATTTACCAGATTTCTTAGTCATGGGAGGACCAAGTGGATATTTTTCCGTTTCATCCACTAAGGCAGAAGGTTCATCTTCTGCTGAAACCGCACCATCTTCTAACATCTCAGTTTCCACTACAACCACAACATATGTCATCCCTACCAAAGTCATATTCACGCCATCTATCTTGTTCACCGCATCCATAGGGAAATTAGCCACAAATCTTATTCTGGTCCGCAGACATCAGTTTGTGAGGTGTTATTCCTCCATACACATGAATGATGGTTTCATTTCCCATTTGATAGAATAGAATAAGGATATTGATTAAGAAATAAAAATAATAAAGTCTCAGTAAATGGTAGATACTTATGTTTTTATATAAACATGGTTGAATAATACTTTAATGATATGGAATAATAAATAATAAAAAATGATCAATTAAGAGCGATACCACTTCTTTGGATAACCTCTTTTGGTTTGACCAAAAAACATTCTGATGAAGGGTTTATAAAAAAATACATCTGATAGAATATCTTAGGGGGAGTAAGAAAGGTGTTAATTATGTATTTTATTAACTAAATTCATTTTATGTGTGAATAAAATAACAGAGGAGGTACCCTTATATAAGTTAGAATAAGGTTCATTTTTGAAAATACGCAAAACTGTTTAATAATAGGAATTCCAACTGAATAAAAGTGCATAAAAAACTAATAAAGGTTGTATTTAATAGAATATATGGTCTATCAAAACATCCAAAATTTTAAAAATATCATGTTTTAAACATTTCATTCTTTTTACCTTTATGGATACTCACTTTTAGCATTTTAGTTTTCTCTATGACAACTACGTTTTTTTAAATAGATAATTTATCCATTATGAATACAACTAAAATGAGCCTTATTAGATTCTTTGGACCCAATTATTCCATAAATTAAATCCAATTTATCAAATAAAAATTATATTTATGTGGAAAATTAATTTTAACAGAAGTACATGTAATGCATAAAACCATGTCTTAGCATTAACCACAAAAATAATTTTTTCCCATTTTTACTAATCATTATGAACCAAAATTATTTTCATATTACTAAAAATATAGAATATATTTTATCAAATTCAATTCAAATAAGTGGAAAAAATTATTATAAAATCGAACCTGGTAAACACGAAGAAAAACAATTTTCATAAATATTCTTTTTTCATGAACTAAATGATCTTATATTAAATCTATGACTGTAAATAGTATTAAAATATATTAAAGTTTTTATAAATGGATATATTTTTAACAATTTTAATTTAAATATTTCCATAATAGTGTTTATTTAATTTAATTAAAATTTATGAACTTTATGCACTTAAATTTTTTTTCCAAAAAACCGTGTTTTTAGCACAAAAATTAATTTATACCAAAATCGTGAAAATTGTTGTTTCAAATTATATTAATTATATTATTATAAATAAAATTGGTCATATATCACTTTGAGACTAATTAAAAGATATTTTACTTTCAATTTACTGGATTAATGAAAAAGAAATTATAGTATTTGAAAAATTGGTAATTTTAACTATTCACTAAAAAAGAAATCACTTTTGAGAAATAAAAAAAGTTCAAACAAAATTAATTTTGATATTATGAATTAAAAAAATATGTTCATTTTATAAAATCGAATTTCTAAATGGGTAATAAATAAATTATATTATTTATTCAAAAAAATGAATAAAAATCATTTTTTAGAGAAAATGTATTTTTAAAGTATATAATGACTCCAATAAAAATATACACACTTTATATTAAACCCTTATAATTTTTTTAAATGTTTTCATTCTTATCCATACCTACAATTTCAAACTGTAGTTTATAGAATTTATATATAAATAATAGTTTTTTAATATTATACTATAGTTTAATTAATCATGGTATTGTTAGTAACACAATCTATCAAAGAAATTAAATTTAATTAAAGGGAAATTTGTTTTAAAATCATGCGGTGTTACAAAATAAATATCCAATTTTAATTCTTGGAAAAATAACATTGGGTCCACCTAGAGGATAAATAGGTATAAAAAATACTTACCTCTACAAATACTCAAATTACATCTTAATCTCTCAAAGCTATATGGGGGCCATCTAATATACTGTCAAAGATATAAGGGTGGCCCTTGGGTGTATGTCTATGTTGAAGTCGATCACTCTTTGAGGATATAGGCATGAAATTTACCCAGGAAATGTATCCTCATACTCATCCACCATGACATGAAACTGAAATCGCACAATTTATACTAATCCAAGGAACATTCAATCTAACTAAGTATAAATCAGCTATATCCTCTAAAAAATGAGACCACCCAACTCTAACCGGGATTCCTTATCTTCAGTGAAGTAAATAACATCCCATTCGCCCTAAAATATCAAATCCTTCTCTAGAAGTAGTCTATCTATTCATAAATTGTGGAGATCGATTTCATACCTAGAATTAAATTTCAAGACCATATCCTGACTATGAAAAGATCCCATACTAATCCATCTCCTCAATGAGTCATGTCACAGTATCGGTAGAGGCATGTAATAAGTAAATCTTCCCTGGTATGAGTATCCAATCATAACGGTCATGAAAAATGATCCACTATAATCACTATATCTCAAAAATGGAATGTATAAAGGAAATATTTTCTTGTGATCATGTTTAAAAAAACTGTAGGTAAAGTAGATAAGTCATAGATCATACCACAAATCATCCTCAAAGGCACCATGTCACAATCATATCCTTATTAAAGTAGTTCATAATCTTGAACACCATCTAATTTAGTGTTATGAGGAGTATATGGAGGTGGTAGTGGTCGTAAGGAATCAGAATGTCATTTTCCACTTGCTTCCCACTTAACTCCACTTCCACATCCACTAGCCAATGGACCTCTCTGCTCAAGTCAATGCCTCTTCCAAAGTGGTCCATTGACAATATCCATATCTACCAAATGTCATTTCTATGAAATCACATGAGATATGAACTCACCCTTTATAGGAAAAACACCA
The DNA here is from genome assembly GCA_963277665.1 of Viscum album. Classification (NCBI taxonomy): domain Eukaryota; kingdom Viridiplantae; phylum Streptophyta; class Magnoliopsida; order Santalales; family Viscaceae; genus Viscum; species Viscum album. The sequence goes on from OY728163.1 coordinate 133,859,489, forward strand.
CACCTCATTCCACTAATTCGTACCTCCCAATGATTCCTAAGATATTGACCCGCTATCATGAGACTGCCATCGATTCTCCCTCACATGCTCAGATACATGAGTATAGTGTAAAATACTAGAAACTTAGTTCTTAGATATAGGGTGACCACTACTGGAACTAACTTTTAGTAAATACTCTTCTTGAAAGATCTCTACAACAAAGTCATGATCAAGTACCCCAAGATAGGAAGGGACACTGATTGATACAACACCATGCTAGATATTTGTGTGAAGTCCATGCTTAGTGATCGATGATGAAAAATAACCATTATGAACTATGTCCATGGAGTACCGTGATATGTTAGTGAACCTTAATATGCACTCCTCAATTGAAAAAATGTCCAAACAATGCTCTAGAAGCTCCTGAATATAAACTGACTGAAGCATTGCAAAATAATCCCACCAAGGAGGCACTAAAAAGCTTACCGACTGAGAGTCGCATGTTCGTGAATATGAATCACCAAACACCATATCTCTTATATTCCATAGATAATTCTCTACACTATGACCAATATCTAATTGTGAGGGGTCATAATAAGGAGGATAACTCACCTAACTTCATCAAGCCAGTCCTCTATTTCCAAAGGGTCTATATCACCATAAAAACCATGTGTTATCTACCTTTAGAACTATTCAAGTGTATTCAGCCTATACATGTCATTTTTTGGTACCTTTAGAACAATAATATTCTCAACTGGTGGTGGTAGTATTAGTAAACCACTCATGGGTTCCACCTCCTGCACATGTCCCTAGACATAATTCTCATCACTAATAAGATAATCATCTAAATCCTTCTATAGAATCATAGATGTTTTTAATTATAGTGGCATCCTATAATAGTCATTACGTACCATAATCAAAGAGAATATATTGGTAGTTGACATAAAAAGGACCTATAAAACTATAATCCATTATTATACGACACATGTACTGATTTTTTACATCAAATAAGTGCTTACATGTACCATGTTAATAAATAAGTTATCTGATTCATATGGAATGGATATATTAGGTTTTTCAAAATCAATAGGTTCCTTGGTAGAAAACAGGATTCAAAGATACTTTAACATTATCACCATAGTTCCCAAACCAATCCTAACAGATAGACTATCTCCAAACTGCATACCTAATATAACCTAGTTTCTAGTACCACTATATCAGGACCTAACCCATTGGGGACCACTTGTATAGTATTAAGAAAACTGCGACATTGAGATCCCACATCTAATAGGCCGGTGCTAGAAACTATAATTGAGAATGTATATAACACATATGCGAGGAATTATCCTAATGTACCCCCACACACATCTCTATACCAGATTTTAATGAATAAAGGATAAAAACTGACAGAAAAAATTCTTTCATATAAATGATCCAACATTAATGTGAAACAAATATTATATAATAGAAAAGGGACAAATAAAAACCCAACGTAAAAGTAAAAGATTATAACCTACTAAAAAAGGGAACTACTTTCAATATATAGATCTTAGAACTGACTGTATTCCATATATTGAAACAAATATCCTTCTTCTTTCGGTCCTCCTAGGAATATATCAAATGTATTTTCATCTATATAAGACATTACATATATGGGAAGCTCATATGAAGGGGTGATTATGAACATAACAAGTAGGATACCCCAAAATCACCAAAAAAAATCATCTAGATAGATTAATATCAATATAAAAATGGTTATTCAATATGAAGGAATGTCAATTACAACCAAGATACTCTCTTAAATAGATAAAAATTATTAAAGTATGCTCACATCCTCATTTCCTACCAATGATTCATCTTGAGGATCCATGGTAATGTTAATCCCTGAGAAATCACACTTGAGACTTTCTAACACTAATGGTGATCATATGAGAGATCATGTCTTTCAACCCTTTCAATATTTTGGTACACACAAGAATTAATAAGATATCGATACACATGTATGAGATCACTCATAGGGCTTATGTGGGATACCAAAACCTATTAGGAACAATCAAATAAGAAGTGGATCATAAGACTTGGATTTAAAAAATGGGATACATGATGAATCCAAGGGAAAAATGATAGAGGATCATGCCCTGAAATACATGGCTGGATACTTTACTCTATCCATAACAAACCCATAAAGGGACAGTCAAATTATAATCCTAATAGGATACCTCACTATACCATGTTAAGGATGGTATAAGGGAACATACCCACACTGATTTTGAAGTTGCAATAATGGGAAAAAGGTATATAACCAACCCTAAATGGGATATACAATATGCAAAGAGAACAAAATGCCCCTATAAGTCAATCAATATCGATGTTTGAGTTTGTGTCTTAGTCCTCGGTCCCATGACTATATAATCTATCCATTCTCATGTACACTAGTTTTGTCCATTTTTGTATACCCATTGGTTCACACAAGGTTTTCAGATTTGTGGTACATGGTCTGTGGTTAGGTAACACACTAGTGTGATTCTTACCTTCACATGACAAACTCAACCATTATGAAGTTGTTCCACACAATATATAATATTTCGAACTACATGGTGTATATATTAGGATATTAAAAAAATTAGGCTTCATGTGTATTTTACTATATGTTTTTATCCTCTTCTATATACATGAATCACTCCCAAAAAGTTGGTATATAATGTTTACTAAGTCTAATTCATAATTGGTAGATAGATTATCGTCACCCATCCACTTAGGAATCAACAATCATCGCACCACATCACCAAAATACTATAATCCATGAAACAAACTCCTCCAATCCAACACCTACCTTCTATCACCATCCTAAAGACTCTATATCAGATTTAAAACAAAATACAAACCCAGGGTAAAGATCCATTATTCAATAGTTGATTACACAACGATCAGTTCCTAGGAAATGTCGAACGATCATTCAAATGGAATATTGATGATCAAATTTTATTAAATGAGGGGAGATGAAAGACGAAAGTGATAATTTAATATTAACTATTATTCATGTTTACCTTCATTCGTTGATAATGAAAATGATTCTGAGAAGTAAAATATTCTAAAAAAACAAGAATATCCTACCTCATATCAATAAATGACTTAATAATTACATTTCTAAATAATTTCTTCTCATTATCCAATGGGAAATAAAGAACAGGTAATTAAACCAGGGAAAGCAAACTCCATTACTTGATAATAAATCAATTGATGAAAAATTATGATTATACACTATTTTCATTATTTAGATCCAATAAATCTATTATTGAGGATGTTTTTAATGTGAGAACATTTAAAAATTCAATACATTCATCATCATCTCCACTAAATTCTGGGGTCACAACTATAGTTTCAGATTATGATAGTCCTAAAAACATAGGGTAATGTAGTTAAACCAAAAGTTTTCAATTATAGGATTATAAATAGACTTTCTTTCAAGATTAAACATTTAATTATATAATAAATAAATAAATAGATTTAATTTAATTTTTTAATTTATACTAGAAACTTCACTCTACTAGAGAACCCTATATTGACCAGACTTATGTCACACCTAGGGTGAAACTCATTTTCTCTATTTAATGATAGTCTCACTTTAACACTAAAATAATTATTCAGTAGTTATTAAATTATTTCTGAAAAACGTCATGTAGATGATATATTAAATTTAATATTTTTAATATATCAACACTAAGTCTCCACATTCCCTGAAATGCTATGCTAACTCTACACCCAACCCAAAAAACATACAGTAAAAGTTTATTATGTGTTATGTGGAAATCACATTTGTTATAATTAAAACCTTCCAATAAAATTCCCGAAATGTGATAATATTTTATGTCTTTTAAATCTGTCCATTATAAATTTTTTACTACGCACTTTAATTGTGTGTCCTTTAATCCCACACAAATAAAAGTTCCTCGTAACTAACATAATGAAGTTATATTTCCTATATATAGTTTCCAAATACATATTATCTATTGACTACATATATGTGTTCTTCTTGAAATTGATAGAAGTTTCCATGTGTTGATATTTAGTATTTCAATTTATTCTCAAAGTATAATGATATCCCTCAGGATTATCAATCCTCAAATCCTTTATCATTCATAAAACTTCAATATTCTCAACATGAGAGTTATTTTCTTCTTGAACATGCTTTATTTTATGTTTGTACTTAACTTTAAGACCATTAATTATTGGTTTATAGAATTTTTTTTTCATGAATAACTCCATATCATGAATTAGTTTATCAATGACAACATATTTATATTTCATTTTATTAATCATTATTATAATGGTCTCATATGAATCCATTGCATCCTCCATTATTTTTCATATTTTTTCTAAAATTACAACATAATAATAATTATTTTCATTTTCACCCTTCATGTATTCTATTTCACTTATCATCTCTTAAATATCCTACTATTTTTTGAACAAACACTCTCTAAAGTTTCTCTAATAATTGGTTTAATATTTTTTATTACCATACTCTATGTATTCTAGTGATACATAACCTATATCCTTAGATATATAGCAACCACCTACAATAGAGTTATATTCACATATGTAGATGTAATCTATTTGTCTACCTCCTTGGAAAGAAATAGTTTCTTGGCTACCTTTTTCTTGATATTTTTCATCTTTTTTATTGAAATTTGACATTCTTAAATAATATAATTCATATTATTAGGTGTAATTGATCAAAAATATACACTAGTAGATGCTATCTAGTTTTATTCTCCCAACACATATACTTCACTATACAATTCTTCTAATTTTAAACATATATATTTTTATGTATTATATTGAGATATCTTCATGAAAACATATTCATATATATAATTACTTAGTGTTTTATCAGTAAAAGAATCAATATCTGCCTCCTCCAATATAATTTTTTACATATTAAAAAAACCAGTTTGGATGGGTGGAGTGGGAACCCACACGACCTTCACATGGAATCAGAAACACCCAAAAATTAGTTGAGTATTGTAGAACACATCAACCCATGATAAAAATTTAAACATTGAGAACTCAAATACAAAATTTAAAACCATTAAACTTGTATGATTGGATGCCTCAAGCCATTATCTTATAGAATATAATTTTCCTCTCATCACTATTATCACTAAAAACCATCATGAACTTCAGAATCACATCATCAATTTACTTTCCAAGGTGAATTGTATTCCATTAGAATTGTATAATAACTTACCACCACAAAAAATCAACAATAAAAATATATATAAATTTCTGAACTAGAAAAAAATTAGACCACTATAAATAATAATCACTACAACCTTAGAAACATTCCAGTGATGGACCATAAAAATATAATTTCCTATTATATAAATAATATATAATGATATGATGAATTAAAAAAATCTATTATCAGAATATCATAGATGATTTAAATATATAAATAAAAATACAATATTAACTCCTTATTCCATTTTTAAAAATTATTTTACTCAAATATCATGTTCTTTACAAGAGATTATATAACTTGAACTGTATTCAAAAAACAAATTTCAAGCTTAAATCCTCAATAGAACCATAATTTGATATTATATTTAGGGAAATTAAACACTCTGAGAAGGAGGGGTGAATCAGGGTGGGAGTATAATTAAAACCTTTTCAAATAAGTCCCTTTATACACTAAAATTTAGGATACATTTACTTAATTAGAAGAAACACAATTAAACATGTGTTTTAATTTTTTATTAATTCCAACAAAAACCTAATAAAAGATATCAAGATGTAAATGAAAGGCACATGAATATTTTACTTGTTTCATCTATGATATGATACTCCAAAGATCATATAATCAATATTTAGTTACTGTACCAAAATCGACTATAACTAAATATTTGTGTGGATACAATATTTAGTTAAGGGAACTCCCCACCATGGATCACTACCTATTCCTCTATTCTACTCACTAATTTCAAAAGGATCACATGTTTAATGATATTAATCTACATCCCAAGGGTCACTCCCTATCGTTATCCTATAAAAACTAATTTAGTTAAGGTATAATTTCATAGAATTATAGGCCACTTATTAGTTTATGGACTTGAAGGTCCCCACAAGATTTATAATTGAAATCTGTGTCATAAGGTCCTATTATTGACGTTCTAGTGAATTCCAAACATTGGGTCTAATCATCTCTCAGATATGAAAAAAAATCTCTATATATAAAGTTGATTTATTTATTATTCAATATTATATATAAATAAAATAATAAAAACAGTAGATAAAATTACCAATAATGGAAATATTTATCCATTCATTCTGAACAAAATTAATATAGAAGAAAAATTTTATAGTATGAATAAAAACTCTTATTACTTTAGAAAAAATGAAGCATTCTTCAATGTAATCTACTATCCACTTCATGTTCTGAAATTCAAAGATATGAAAAAAAAATATTTTAATTAATAAAATATTCTTCAAAAATAAATCCATTCAGCAACACAATACTTATTAAAATTGGATCTTCAATTTTCCCCTTATTTTTATCTTCCTCCCATTATAATACATAGTTCCACTTATTCTTATGGAACACATAGTTCCCACTATCATTAATTGTTTCTTCAATATTTCTAGGTTTCCCTCATTTGTTATGTATATCCAAGAGGAAAATATAAAGCAGGAAACCGAAATTTTAAATTCAAAATTTGAATGTAAAATTAAATTTTAACTTATTTTTATTTAGATCCATCAATTTGATTTACTTACATAAAATAATCATCCCCATTTGAGCCACTAATGTGTGATACATAATTGTTAAGTAGTTATAGAATAGTCAAATAAACTTAATTTCTCATAAATAATAATAATATGAATATTCATTCAATAAATCTCTTCAAAATAATTTATTCGTGACACTACAACGTGCTTTATTGAATGTATAGGATAAACATGTAATGCCTCGACCCTAATTTCCCAAAGACGATGCATTATTTTATTTCATTGGAATGTTTAAAAGAAATTTTTATCCTGAAGTATTTATTATTATAGTTGTTTTGGATGAATATATACATACATAAGTTCAACATTACAACTAGAAATGAAATACAATATAACAGATCTATTAGTAACTCCCATAACTCCTAGATAATCCCTACAAGTCATTCATAATAAACTTTGTCACATCTTGGGGAAATATAAAACATAATAAAGGGGTGAGATAATATGATCATTAAATGTAAATAATACCATGGAAGTAATCATAAACATAAAAAATATGCATGATGAATAAAAAAACACATTCCTTGAAAAATTAATCATGAGCATAATATGGAAGGAATAAAAACTAATTTAATAATTCCATGAAAGATAACCATGGATTTTATACTAGCAGAATAATCACATGGACTATCGATATCTATTTTCATAATGAAATAATTCATAATTATGTACATTATAATCATTCTTTGATGGCCTCATTACAAGACCATATATAAATGTGTAAAAACCCAAACTAGTTTGTCTCATGAGACATACCGATGCATTGAGGGGCTATAGAAGGCCCCGCCCATAATCTAATATGTCTAATTCATTCCTAATTTAAATAGGTATAAACAAAAATAACATATAAAATCATATTTCAACTATCATATTAAATGTAAATAACTTTCCCCAATCATTAAATAAGAACAACAAAAATTCATACTAATACAGTGAATGGTGTCATGATAGCACATCAAAAGTCAAAATAATAAAAAACCATTCAATAAAATATAGTATAAGATATACTATAATATTATTCCCAATTAAACATCATAATCTACAATAATATTGAAATATATTAAAATACCCCTATAAAATCATCGAGTAATGCATGAGAGAAATACTCTTTTACATTGGAAAGAAGAGTTCTTTTGGAAAAATCATTTCATAAAACTATATGTAAATTAATGAATATTTTGTTTCATAATAAATTGAGTGATTTTAGAAAAATAATGTTGTATAAAAATAGAGTATATAGGGCATTTGAAAATAGGTAATAATTCGAGAAGTTCTTTTGAAACGAGCTTGTTTATTGGGAAGAATTTTTGAATGATCATTTTTAAAACACATAAATCCATATAAAATAAAGAAGGATTATGATTGTTAAACATATATATAACATTGAAATAGAATTTATGAGTATTAAATAAGAATAATTAATAATTTCATTGAGTTAAGTAGAGAATAAGAGTAACCCGAATGGAAATAGAGATTTGAGTAGAAAACGATACCTTATGTACGAATGTGTTCAAAACGTGACCATAAAATCATATATAATCAAATTAAATATCTTAATTAATTAACTAAGAACCTTATATACATTTATTTTATTCATTATAATTTTATTTTGTTCAATTATGGCCATATTAATTAGTTATATGATTGAATTTTTTCATTCTAGTGTGTTCGTTTCCTTGATTTCATGACCAGTTCTCTTGATTATAAGTAATAGAGTTCACTTAAAATTGGTATAATTATCCAGAATTAGAATTGCTTGTTTTTATTGAAAATAAATAATTTTATATAGTTATATAAATTATTTGGCTACATATTATTAGGATTAATCATTATATAATACATTTATTGGTAATCATTTAGATTATCAGAGGGTTTATTGATCATAACAAAATAATTATGTTTTATAGTTTAGTAGTATGTAAATATGTTACATCCATAAAGTTAAAATGGATTTATTATAAAATTTTCATTATTTTTCAACCACTAAAATGGTTTCATGAATATTTTTTAAGAATAATTTGAAGAACTAATCTTCGTCATCCATAAAAGTTGTAGATTGGCACCACTCGAACAATGATTAGGTTTATAAAATAAAAATAGAGAGTAATGATATTGATAAAGAATATTAATTTAAAATTATATAATTAATATATATATATATATATATATATGATACATGAGATATCATTATCAATTGTAAAAAGGAGGTTAGGAGATAACAAGAAGATAAGTTAAATTGATATGAAATTAAATGAAAAAGGAAGAGGATTTAACACTTGAAATATCCTTCTAGAGAACCTCTTTAAGGGAATGGGTATTGGTCTTTTGAAAAGACCAAGGGCTCATGTACATGAAAAGAGAATAGGGTAGAGTATTTGGGTATAGCATTTATAATATTCAAGGATTAAATTAGTGAAGATAATTGGGAGTGAGGGGTGGATTTTATAGTGGCAGAGGGGAGTGATATTTGAATATCTTACTCATTATTTTATTATTTTGATCAAAAAAATAATTAATTCTGATTACTATGAAAAAAATAGTAATAAGTGCATGTTAATTCTAACCAAGTGTTCTTATATCAACCATGATTCATGTAATATTTTATTTATCTTATAATATACTTATACTGTAAATTTCCATATTTTATTATTCACAAAATTCAAGTATTTAAGAAAAAAACAAAAAATTAACTCCAACCATTTTTTGACATGTAGAATTCAAAAATGGACTCAATTTTATCAAAACAATTTTCTAATTATATTAAATTTAATTTTTTAAAAAAATCTTTACTTACTCGAAAAAAATAGATTTCAAATTTAAAAGTAATTTTATAATACTTCCAAAAATTAACTCAGGTCTTGTAAAAAATTCATAAAATCATAAGAAAAAAATATTTATTTAAGAATACATTTTATGAAAATGAATTTTATTTTAATTCAATTAATAAATTTAAAATTGTAAATAAATATTTATTACCCACAAAAATAGGAACACTTAATCATTAATTTTTAAAATATTTAATCTCATTTATAAGGTGCCTAAATTTTATTTATACTTACATGGGAATTTTACTATTTATGACGGTCATATTAATATTCTTAAGGGTAAATTACTAATCAAAAGTTTCAAGTTACTATTGATCAAAATAAATGTAACCTGATCCTATCTAACACTAAATATCTTACTAATCACAATCATGTATGTCCATTTTTTAAAATTCAAATCCAAGAAACATAAAAATTATGTTCATTGGATAGGTTATAAGAAAGTGTTTTATCATAGAGACTCAATGTTTAATGCATTCAATTTTAAATTAATTTATAAATTCTCAGGGGGGTAAATTTTTCCCACTACAAATAATTCATCCTCAAAATTAAAAGAATGTTACCTCATGAACATATTTGGGTAGTTCTTAGTACCATTTCCCTCAAACTCCCACATTACCTTTTAATTTTTATAATTTTTCCAAAGTACCTTTACCAGCCGAGTCATCTGATTTCTCAATACTGATTCTTTAGTGTCCAGAATCCGGATAGGCTCTTCACAATATGATAATTTAGGTTCTAATTATATACCTTCAGAAGAGAGGATATGAGTTGGGTATGGGATGAATTTTCTCAATAATTAGAAATTGAACACATTGTAAAGCTTAGAAATGCTTGGTGGCATTTTAATAAAATAATTGACTACTCTAATTGTCTCTAGAATTTCAATAGGGAAAATGTACTAGGGGCTCAATTTACCTTTCCTTCCAAATCTTATAACAACCTTCCATGTAGATAATTTAAAGAAAACATGATCTCCATCTTGAAATTAAAAATATATCCCTTGATTATCAATATAGATCTTTTTTGTACTTTGAACATATTTCATTGGGGTTGGAATAATATTTACTTTTGATGTTGTTTACTTTATAAGCTCTGGGCCCACAAGCTCCCTTTCACCAACTTCATCCCAACATGTTGGTGTACAACATATCTTTCCATACAATGCTTTATATGGTGCCATTTGAATACTATAATGGAAACTACTATTGTATGAAAACTCCACCAAAGGTATATAATGACCCCACATACCTTGAAGGTCAAGTGAACAAGATGTCAACATGTCTTCTAATGTTTGGATTGTCCTTTTTTATTTCCCATCAGTTTGATGGAGATAAGAAGCACTCAATAAAATCTCAGTATCCCAAGATTCTTTATGACTTTTATGAAATTTTGATGTGAATCATGGATCATGATTACACATAATTGAAATATGTTCTCCATGAAGTCTCACAACTTCATTGATATCGAGTGAGGAAAGGCGCTCGAGTGGGAAAACCCCCCTTATAGTGAGAAATGTGCCAATTTCACAAGTCAATCAACTATTAACCATATTGAATCATGTTTTATGGGAGTTTTGGGTAATCTATTAACAAAATACATGGTTATTTCATCCCATTTCCATGTAAGAATAGGTAGAGGTTTCATGACTCCTATATGATATTGTCATTTGACCTTCACTTATTTAAAAACTAATCATTTGGATACATAATCAATAATTTCCCTCTTCATGTTGTCCCACCAAATATGTTACTTAAAATATCTATAAATTTTATTTCTACTAGGGTATATAGAGAAATTCAAGATATGGACATCATCCAATAACTACTTTTTAGATCGGGTATAAAGGTAACACATAGCCTATTAAAAATTTTTATAATTCCATCTACACACATGAAGTCAGCCATATTCCCATCATTGACACCTCTAATTTTCTTTTGAATATTCTCATCATCATAATGAGAAGTTTTAATTATTTCAAATAAATATTACTGGGAAACCAATTGAAAAATAAATGATGTTTCACCCTATTTGATAATTCCCAAATCCATATTTTATAGATCCTTGAATACATGTGCCCTTTCCATCCTCAATTTGTTTAAAACTCCACGAGCCTTCATTATCAATGCATCAGCTACCTTATTTCCCATTCCTGGGAGGTAGTGTATGGAAAAATTGTATTCCTTGAGTAGATCATAACATCATCTTTGGCTTATGACGATCCCTTTATGTGAGAAGATATATTTCAAGCTGTTGTAACCTGTATATATCTCACATCTTTCACCATAGATATAGTGTCTCAAAATCATTAGAGAAAATATTAAAGATTCTAAATCAAGATAATGAGTTGGATAATTCTATTAATTATTTTTAATTTCCTCGATGCATAGAAAATAACTATATCATTCTTTGTAAAGATACGACCAAGTCCTTTCTTTGAGGCATCACTATAGATAAAAAATACACCATTCCACAATTATAGAGTTAGGATCAACGAATTCAATAATCTCCTCTTCAAATTTTTGAAACATTATTCACATTATTTTTCAAAACAATCTTAACCCATTTATGAATAATCCTGGTCAATGGGTTGGTTAAAGGGGTGAATTTATAAATGAAACACTAATAATAACCTTCTAAACCAATAAAACCATGTACCATTATTATGTTTATTGATGTGGGACATTATTTAACTTCTATTGTCTTCAAAGGATCCACTAAAATTATATCCTTGGAGACAATATAACCCAGAAATGAAACTATTTGAAGCTAGAATCCAAACTCACTAAACTTCCCATATAATTCATTTATTATAAGAATGTTAAGAATAACATGCAAACGATTCTCATGATATTCATAGATTTTGGTGTATACCAAGATATTATAAATAAATATCACAAAAAATTCCTCAAGATACCCCTTGAAATCTATATTCATTATATCCATTAAAATAGAGGGTGCATTTGTCAGTCCAAAAGGCATTACTGTAAACTCATAATGCCCATACCTAGTTTGAAATACAATTATTTCATGATATTCCTTCCTCACATGAAACTGATGATATCGAAATAAATGGTCAATATTTGAAAAATATTTGGATCCATGATATTGATCAAATAAATCATTAATGCGAGGAAGATGATAATTTTTCCTTATCGTAATAGAAATGATAGCCCTATATTCATTGCATAACCACATAAATCCATCCTTCTTCTTGAAGAAAAGATCTTGGTCTACCCATGGAGAGACACCGGGGAGAATAAACCCTTTATCACTCAATTTCACTAGTTTTTTATTCAGTTCTACTAACTCCACAGTCTCCATTCTATAAGGTGTCATTGATATAGGTCTTGAATAGAGAATTAAGTCAATAGTGAACTAAACATCCCACTCTAGAGGATTTCAGGTAAAATTATTTGGAAACACCTCATTGTATTATTTCACAATATGTACATCCTCAATTTTAATATTCCTTTCCTCAATCATTAATATTGAGATCTCATTCTACCCAATTATTTAATTCAGTTGATCTAATAGGGGTGGATCTAGATAAGAATAAGATAATGTTGTTTCTACTATGAAGATAAGGTATTCTACTTCGTTCTCAAAAATGGTAACCTCCTTCTTCTTGAAATAGATTTTCACATCATAGTTTTAAATCCAACTCCTACTAAAAATTTTATTAATGAAAATCATGGATAAGATGATATGCTCCGAAACTAAATCACATTTATGTTTCATAATGGGGATTGATTGAAAAAAATTTATTACTATGATACTTTCCTTAGGAGTTTTGACTGACAAATCCTTTTTTAAATAAAATTGGAAATGAAAATTATTCATGAAAAGCTAGGAAGATATAAAATAATTCGATTACCCATGATCAAATAAAGAAATGGATATGTTTTAGGAAATGATTAAACTAAGTTTCAACACATCATTAGGAGCATCATCCTCAGTAGTTGTTATCACATATGCTTGGCCATTCTCCCTTGACCTTCTCTAGAGAATGTTTCCTTAACGATTAGGACAATAATTTTCATAATGTTCAATATATTTGAAATTATATCATTGAAAATTGGTGGATTATTTATTTCCCTTACAATCATGATATTTGTGGAATTTTCCTCCACACTTGTAACAAACACCCATAATATTCAATAATATACCAAGGAGTTTCTGACCATAATTATCATAAGATAGAAAATTAATTCTTCCCTTCTTCCCCTTTTCCTTATTTAATTTTCTAGAGTGCTCAATAATCATCATATTTTCTGGTATTCCCCTAATTTCATAATACTTAGAGAATTCATTTTTTTCTTTATAGAACCTAAGTCCATACCTTCATACGTTGATAAAATCTGGGATACTATTACCCTTTGGAGGAATTGTTTTAAACCATAAAATAATTGACCAATATTATTTCTTGAATTACATATGTGGTCCATGGAATGCCTTTCTATCCTTTTGATGTTAGGTTCATACTTGGCAACATTTTAATCCTCTTTTCCCCTCATATTCATAAACTATATTTCCATATTCACTCAATGTTCATGAGGAATGTTTTTTTCTAAAATTATTTCCTTAATTTACCTCCATTAGACATTTTAAATCTCTTCCACCTCCTTTTTGGAATTAGTAACCACCATTGATCAGAATCAATGAAAAACAATAAAATTTCGTGATATCCTTATCCCTTTTTTTAATTCCCAATGTGAGAAATATATTCTATAAACAAATTATCAACTAATCTGATACAAATGATTTTGTAGTTCCATTAAATTATTGAGGATGTTATCACATAAAGTGATATAAAATTTCTCCTTCACATTGTGGTTCAAGGTCATCCATATGGGTAAGGTTATTTTTCATAACTTTAGTTAGCTATCCTAGTATAGTTATATGTTGCTCAATACGAGTCACATCTCCTGAACCAACATCATTATCTTTCATGGGGGTAAATACCAACATGGGATATGTGCCTTCATGGGGTTTACATTACTTCCACTAGGAACCATTTATAAGTGATGGAATACAATAGATTAATTTATGAATCATATTTCATAATCTCAACTCGAAGAATACTTAACATAAATTAAAATCCTCTCCATAACTAATCCCATAATCATAAACATGGATTCATTAAGAAAACAAATATACTTTTAAATACTTCATAATAATTTGTAAATATGATGTGAATTAACCTAAATATATAACCCAAGAGTGTCAAACCAAGTGTGTAGTAAGGCATGTTGTTGTGTACCGTGTTAACCCAATTCATGCCTGAAACACCATATTTGAGTTATTACTCCTAGGTACCCGAACCATGTCCACTTATAGATCCCAGAAAGTTATTATTTTTTAGTATCCACATAATCTCTTCTTTACAAAAATTATATGATGTTATTTTTTGTTTATTCTCAAAGTTTATCTTTGAGTTATTCCCTAATTTATATTTTCTAAATATAGTTTCCATGTTTTCTACTAAACATTCTTTGATACCAACTTCAACGCCCCGAACCTAGTTTCCTAGAGACAGGGTGTTATTTTATTACAATAGAATGATTAGAATAAGGGTTTATACTGAAGGATCAGATAGTTTAGTAGTTTTGGAAGACTAGACACATACATAATTTCAACATTAAAACATGAAATGAAATTCAATAAAGCATATCTGTTAGTAACTCTGAAAACTCATAGAGTATCCTTACAATTCAGTCATAATAAACCTCTTCACATCCTAGGGAAATATAAAACATAAGAAAGGGGTGATCTCAGATGCTTAGTAAGGGTAAATAATAAAGTGAAGTAATAATAAAGATAAACATTAGGCATGATGAATAACTAAAATCACATGCCTTTAAAAAATAAACTTAAGAATAATATGGAAGGAATATGAAATGATTAAATACTGACATGAAACATAAAAATGGATATTCTACAAGTTGAATAGTCACATGGACTGTCTATCTCATGTTTCATAATGAGGGAATGAATAATTCTCGACATCATAATTATTTTTCCATGGCCTTGTGCTAGGACCATATATAAACAGGTAAAATCCAAACTAGTTTGTCTCATGAGACCTACCGAGGCTTCGAGGTGATATATATGGCCCCACCCATCACATAATAATTCTAATTATTTCATAATACGAATGTGTATAACCATAAACAAATAAACATTATATTGAAGCTAATATAAGAAATGAAAACAACTTTCCCCAATAATTAAATATTAATACTAACTATTTAGAGTAATAACAAGAATGGTATCAAGATATAACAATAATAGGTAAAATAATCATAAAAAATTCAATAAAATATGGTAGATTATATCATATAATATTAATCCTGATTAAGCATAAGAATAAACTAGTGTTTTGAAAAAGATGAAAATACTCGTATAAAAAAATTGAGTAATTCTTAAGATAAATACTCTTTTACTTTGAAAAGAAGAGTTATTTTGGAAAAATATTTTATTAAAACTAGAAGTGAATTAAGGTAGATTTTTTTATAAAAAATGAGTTATTTTTTAAAAATAATTGTGAAAAAATTGAGTATATAGTGAATTTGAAAATGGGTAAGAATTCAAGAAGTTCCTTTGAAACAAGCTTGTGTTTTCAGAATAATTTTCGAAAGATCCTTTTAAACATATAAATCCCTATAAAAGAAAGCATTATTCTTATTGGTACACATATAAATAAAATTACAACATAATTTAAGAGTAACTCTAATGAAAATGGATGTTTGGGTAGAAAACCCTTACCTTATGTCTGAACATGTTCTGCACTTGAACTTCACATACTAGATAATAAAATTAAATCCATTAATTAATTAATTAACATACTTATATACATGTATTTTATTCCTAAGAGTTTTATTAATTCCATTAATGTTTTTATTGATATGTTATATGATTTAATTTCTTTTTTCTGGAGTGTTCGTTACCTTGATTTCATGATTGGTTTGCTTGATTATATGTAATGGAGTTCCTTTAAAATTGGAATAATTGTACAGAATTGATATTAAATTTTGTTAATTAAAATAAAAAAATTAAATGGTTATATATAGCATTTGATTTCATATTATGAGGATGAATAATTAGATAATACATTTAGTGATGATCGTTTAGATTATTATGATAGTTATTGATAAAAAAACCTCATTTTTGTTTATCGTTTAGTATTATGTTATAATGTTACTTATAGAAAAAAATGGTTATATTATAAATTTCACACCATGTATCAACCATTAAAATGGTTTCATGAACAACATTTAAGAATATGTTTAGGAGCTAAACTTCTTCAACCACAAAGGATGTAAATTAACACCTCCCAAATGATGATTTTGTTTATAAAATAAAAGTGGGAGAGTAAGGAGATTCATAACGGTTATTACATAAACATGATATAATTACATTATATATATATATGATATTGGAGTTATCATGAAAAAATTGAATTAGGAAGTTAGGAGTTAAAAATAGAAGAAGACAAATTGAAATGAAATTAAAATAAAAAATAAGAGGATTTACATATTGAAATAACCTCCTCGAGAACCTCCATAAGGGAAAGGGTTTTAATTTTTGAAAATACCTAGGGATCGAGGATGTGGGGAGGGATAGGGAATGTTTTTTTGGGAAGATATTTGAGAAGGTTCAATTCTAAGAGGATTGAAGAGAAGAGGAAGTGAGGTTGGATTTTATAGTGGAGGATAAGAGTGTTTTTTGAATATCTTATTAATTATTTAATTATTTTACTGAAGACAACAAATAGTGTTGATTCTAGCGACCAAAAATAGTTATAAGTGAAAATGAGTTCTAACCATGTGTTCTTACATAACCCATGATTCAAGTAATAGTGTATTTATCTTATAATGTATTTATACCGTAAATTCTATTTTTAACTATTCACAAAAAACTAATGGATTTTAGAAAAATCAAAAAAATTCACCCCAACAATTTTTCACAATGTAGAATTAAAAATTGTCATTATTTTATGAAACTAATTTTCTAAATATGTGATATTTAATTTTTAAATAAAATAATCATATATTTGAAAAAAATAAAGATTTCAAATTTAAAATCAATATCATAATAATTTAAAAAAATAACTGAATTATCATAAAATTATCCTAAAATCTTAAAAAAATTATTGATTTAGGAATAAATTTTAATAAAATTAATATTATTTTAATTCAATTTATTAATTTAAAATTTTAATTAAATATTTTATGATCAAAAAAATACCAACACATAATTATTAATTTTTAAAATATTCACTCTCATTTATAAGGTGCCTATATTTTAGTTATATTGACATTGATGAGTTTAATATTCATAAAGATCATATTACTATTTATAAGGGTACATTATTATTCATAAGGTTGAAGTTTCTATTCATCCAAAAAATGTAAGGTGATCATATAATACTATAAATATCTTACTGATCGCAATTGTGTGTGTCAGTTTTTCAAAATTAAAATCTCTGAAGCAGAAAAATTATGTTCATTGGCTATGTTATAAAAATGTGTTCTTTCATAGAGACTCAGTGTTTTATTCAGTCAATATTAAATTTATTTTTAAATTCATGGGGTTCTATAAAAAAATATCAAAATGGCCATCTACATAACCTATTATAAATTTTGAGTTTTTCTTTAGAAACCCGATTGGTCAAATCCATTATCCATAATAAACACCTCAACCATGGGCATAATAATGGTCATTTATGCATAACCATTTATTATTAGTAGAACTCAGTTTAGAATTTGACATTCAAACACCCAATTTTTTCACCATGGTGTATCATTACAAGTTTACTACACTGATCAAATTGCCCACCACTTCCAAAACACCAATTGTTGGGTTTCGTTGTTTCACATAGGTACTCTTAAAATCCACCACGATTACCACTATAGTGTGGTCTATTACATAAATCCATTTTAGATACACACAAGTCCGTTATGACTATGGTCACAACATATCCCTCTTCACCATTTCATATTTGAAAATAATTCAATTGAAACAAGGATCAAAAGGGCGTTTTATCTTTATTATTTTAATTTAAAAAGTCAAAATTGATTCACCAGAGACACTATAATTCATTCCAATATTTATTGAATATTTCCTTCACTAAATCACTTTCATTTAACTCTGGTTAGTTCCTCTAGTTATTATAACCCAAAATATAGAAAAATCAGGAAAGAATTATCATTAATAATTTTATAATCATTATTGGTTTTAATGTAACACCTTTACGTGTGAAATTTTATCAAAAACTTTTGTTTAAAATTAGCATGATACATCAGTCAAACATCTCTAATTTCTTAAGGGAAAAAATATCTATATACTCACCATTCAATATCCATCTTCAATTATATAAAAAATTCTCCATCAATATCCATAATAACAACTACATCATTTCAATCACTATCCATCCATGACATGCAATGATTATTCATCAATATATCCTTCATAAATACCACCATTATTAATGATTTATTTTATACCATTCTTATTCCTAAAATAATTACATCTATTTATTCTTCAACAAATAAAATACAACCATTCACCAATCATGATATATAATTCCACATTTTCAATATAACCCATAAACCCTTAGGGTGGTAAAAATTCCTCTGGTATCTTATCTATTAGGGTTTAGAAGCTAAGTGTAAATCGAAGAGAAAATAAAAAATGTGGTGATAAATGGTTATAGAAACCTCATTACTTTCATTCCTTACATAATATAACCCTTGCGCACAAATATATTTCATTTCCTACCCAGTTGGATGATTATTCTCTTCAAAAGGCATACTTTTTAAGGAACCTAACACTTAGTATTTTTATGGGAATTTAATATAACTATATTATTTCATATATCCCATTTATATAGAAGAATGATTCTAATCATTTAGTGTTGAATCATATTAATTTTATTAAATCAATATGTTCAAAATATATATACGTGTAACTTATTACACAACTCATAACTTATGTTATTAACCTAAATTAAATGTCATATATATTTATAATCATCCAAATTAATCTCATGTATAAGGCTTATAAGACTCATTAATTTAAATTTATAGATTCAAATGAAATCAAAAATCCCTGTTTGTGTAATCTTGGAGTGACATATAACCAACCCTTACCTTTCTAGACAAGCTATAAGCCTCCAAGATAGTGGAAAACCTGACCCAAAGTCCCTACACCCAAGGATACATACTCAATGGAGACTTAAATTTCATCATTACTAAAACACATAGTACATATAAAATATTATATGATTCATTATTAATGCTTATAACTGAGTATAATCCAATGTAAATATATAATAAAACAAAATCAATTATGATACCTAGTAATTAACTCATTAGATGTATGTGTAGAAACTTATAAAATCAGTTTACATCATTAAATTAAAGAATATATCAATATTCTTGAAATTATATTTACATTCTTGTATAATAATTGGAAATAAATAAAGAACTTATATTACATATAAGAAGATAAACATTAAGAAAAAATTCATAAATATAGAAATTTTCAATACTTTATTATTTATCCATGTATTATAGAAATTCCTTAATTAAAATATATAGAACAAATTTAAACTTATTTTCAATATGAACTCAATAGTATGGTCCTTTTATATGAAATTTTATTTTGAATGTATCATATTAAATATTACCATTATATATATGAACAATTCGTATATTATATAAAAATGCATATATAATGAGAACATTCACAACGCTTATAAATAATGGCCTACAACATGATTCAATGTAATATAGTCATGATTTCTGACTACCTAAGTTAAATAAAATCAGTACATGACAATTTGAACTTGTGATGTGAACATGTTTAACATTTATCCTATTCATGGAATTCATACATTAGGATATGAAAATTATTTTAATGAATATACGATGACTAGTTTTTCAGCCTTCAATTAGTGAAATCATACATGATTAATACCTATAACATATGTTATGACATTATGAAAAATAAAAGGATTGAACAACATTGTTGCCTACAATTTCCAATATTATAAGGCATGACCCAATTATATTAAATAATACCTTATATTTCAATAAAATCTATAAAAAAATTTATCAAATTTTTGTTATTATTTATATTATTATATTAAATATAAAATTAAGATTCTTTATTTTAAAAATGATTTTGGGAATCAAATCACCTGACATGGATCTAATACAATTGTTCAGTTTCTTAGGATCGATCAACAATTAATCAATATATTTTAATCAACAAAAAATAATAGATAAATGATGCACTGTGTATAATATTGAATCCATCTATAAAACTAAAATTAAGAACATCAAGCATACCTTTATCCAATGAACATCAACTGAATAAATTAGCACAGTGGATTTATGAATATCCATTATAGGATGATGAAATGTTTCCTCATACATATTGTATTCATGGGTTGAAATAATCACTCAAACCATGGGTTGGATCATCCTCAAATATATGGTAATATATTAACTCACTAGAAAAATAATGAATAAATGATAAAGAATTTGTGGGGATAAATAAAACCATTAAGTGTTTTTCACAAGAGATCATATTCTATTATTTATGGGATAACTTGTATCATCTATTGAGAAACTCCTGAGTTATTTCGTGTTTACTAAAACATTAGAAATTAAATGAGTATATCCTTATGAATTCATGAATCTATTCATGCACTCATCACACTAATTAATTGTTTCAACCTTAAAATGTTTCATCTTATGAAATTTTAATAATAATTGATAACCCACTTGGAAGAACACCCAATAATTAACATGTAACATTCAATTTCCTTAGTAATTACAATATTATATTAACAATATTATATTATTAAACCTTCTATGATTTCATAATTTCATATGATAAGATTGAACAAGGAAGAATAATGATATGAATATATCCATTCACAATAATATTTCCTTATCAAAATATAAGATATATCCAAATACACAACAATTGATTTAAGTGTTCAGATATATATCCATAAAATGTAAGATTATTTAGAGAACTATGTAGGATTAAAGTGAATTTCATATACTATTTAAAGAGGATTCGATGTTGAGATTGTTCCTTTACACATATATTTGACCAAGAATATAGTCATCCATGATGATTGGATTGTGCTGGCACCACATAACTTGCTTGACTTTTTTATAAATAAATAAGTGAGATCACTTGTTCAAATAATTTGAAATATTTATCTTGGTCATACATTGTTAATAAAAAATTTATTGTTTCTCTCATGGAGTAAGAATAATTTTAAACCGTGTAAATATCTTATGTGCTTCTTTGTGAGTTTGACTTTCTTTTCGTTTTCTTCTTGGGTGTGTGTTTTTGAAGATCTATTGAGATCAAGATGATTTGATATGAGAATTTGGAGGGTAGTTAATGTTAAATATGTACCAATATATATAATATGATATAATATGATATATAATTTTTTATTTAATTATATATATTATATGTATGTACTATTACGCATGTATTTAATACATGCATTAAAAAATATATGGTTATGATATATATATATATATATATATATCCTAGATAATTTTTGTCATCAATCCATTGGGAATTATTTAAATGGATTGAATATGTGTTTAATAGGATTCAATGAATTTATAGGAATGAGAATAAATTTATATGGATACATAAATATGGATACTACATTTCATTTTATGAAACACATCCAAGATTTATATATAGAGGCATGCGACCCCACATGTCGTAATCATTCAATTGTGAGAAATACTATAAATTATATTTTCCGCCCATACTACTATTTATTGTCCAAGATAATGGTTATAGAACCCAATTAGTTTTTGGGTATCCTCATGATACTATCATAGATCCATTGGCCGATGTACCCCCAAGGAGGTAGGGTTCTTTTGGTCACTTCTTCTCGATCTTCATCAAGAGTTATCCTTTAATGAGGAAGAAGAAGGCTACTACTGTTAGAATTTCTTTGGTATTATATTTTATAGATGTATTTACATATTGATTCTTAAAGATAGTTTTTATTATTGTTGGGTTATCTTTTAAAACATATTGTTATATTCCAGATGATAAAATCCCATTAGTCGTATCAAAGGGATGACTTCTTTGATGAATCAACGTGTATCCTAGTTTATGAAGAATCACATTTTAATCGTAAAATGGTATTTTTAAAGATTTGAAAATAAACATGAAAATTCATATTTATTAATTAATTAAAAAGTTTATTTAATTATTTATGTTATTAATATTAATAAAATGGTTTATAAATGGGGCATAACATTAATAAAGATAAAAAATTCTTTATTAAATTTTTTCAAATTTGAAAAGGTCATATTTATGACTATTATTGATGAAAAGAAATAAAGTATTTATTCTAATTATTATAATTCAATTAATAATTGAATAATATTAATTATATATATTTTATAAATAATGAAAGCGATATTTTGAAATATATATATAAATTTATAAAAGTGTCATTTAAATTAATTTACTATAAATTGATTATGGTTAATTGATAAATATATTTCTTAAATAAATTTTGAAATATTAAATGACAGGCTGTACGGTATAGAAATTAATAGTTAATTTCAAATTTGTAAATGTTGATTTATATATAGTTCATAAATTCCTACATATATGATATTTATATTATTTAAAAATGCTTATACAGTTGATATTGAATTATGAAATGTTTATAATTCCGTAATTGTCCTATAAATTATATATAACATAAGAGAAAGAGTTCATATTGAATAGAATATAAAATATTTTTATTATTTCTAATTTTTAAAATTTTAATAATTTGATTTTATTTATGAATAGTTCATAAATGCCTCACATTTTGGACAATAAATAATTATTTATGTAACGCCCCGACCCCAGAAGCCCAGATTCAGTGCATTCTTACGTATCATTGTCCTGAAAATAAAATATCAAGTCTCGAAATACCGATTAGTTTTTTAGCCTTGGAAGTACTAGATACATTCATAAGGTTTTTATTACATCATAAAATTGAAAACTACAACAACATTGTCTCCATAGACAACATTGAGATCCCCTAGACTATCCATGGAGGTCAGTCATAATATACTTCTTTGCATCATGGGAAAATAAAACATAGAAAGGTGTGAGCTCATATGATTTGAAAGGATAACATTATAACGGGATCTTTCATAAATAAGCATAAACATTTAAGGCAATGTATAAGACTAGAACAAAAGCCTTTTAAACATGAACATCAGTATAATATGGAAAAGATAAAAATTAAATAATTCCATTTAAGTATTCAGATGGATATTCTACTAGTAAAATGATCACATGAAATATCAATAACCACTTTCATAATGACGGTATACATAATGCTAGACTATCATGACCACATACTCAAGGCCTTATGCCAAGACTACAAATTAGATTTTTTCAAGGCCTTGTACCAAGACACTAGTTTGTCTCATGAGACCTACCAATGCATCTAGGAGCTATATCGGGCTCCACCCGTCACTTACTAAGTCCAATGCATTCCTCATATGAACATGTTTAAAGATAACATAAAAATTCGAATTAAAACTAGAATACGAAATGTCAATACATTATCCAAAAAACCATGAATGGTATAAATATAGATCATCCACAGTCAAACATAACTCGTTCAATAAAATATGGAAGATTGTATCATAACAGATTAACCTCAATCGAGAATAATGAAGGATATTTATATAGATGAGAAATAGTCATCAAAACTATTTGAGAGAAATATCCCCCTTTTTATGAAAACATTTAAAAGCCTCACTATTTATCATGAAGACATTTAAAATAGATTTTTTAATCAAAGTTTCCCATACCAATTTTATTCTTTTAAAAGAAACTTTAATTTTAAAACTTTAATGTCCATATAAATAATTCCCTAATACCATTTTTAAAACATGGACATTAATGAGAAAGATTTATAATAATAAATCTTTAAAACATTTAAAAAGATATTTTAGTTAGAGTTCCTAAACAAAAGAGAGACACGTGAATAAAAATAATTGAGGTAATAAAAACTTTTTAATATCATGAGAATAAAAGGATTCCTGATATACTATGTCAAAGTACATTATATACACCATATAAAAGTGATTTGGTGTATAACAACCAACAAGTCTCAATGGAATGTAAATTGAGATGAAATATCATATAAAGAACGTATCCTTAGGTTAAGGATAAATCAAAGAAATAATTATGTGTGATAAATATAAATACCCTCAATATGATTGGATATCAAGTGTAAATCAATCAGAGTACATTCACACATATTCTTGTAAAAAAAACACCAATGAATTGGATATTTAACTCTACAAATGGAGATTGAGTTAAAATTTCTCTTATCAAGTTCATATCGATGACTTGAGAATTTATAAATGGATTGATTATTTGTATCAAATGTATATCCACAGAAAGGGGTGTGTAAATTATGACATAATTAAATGAATTGTGATTCTACACATAATCTTGGAGTAAAATAATCAATGAAGTATGTGTAAAGCCGGATGAGTGGGAATTGAAATTTCAAATTCCCTTATCGATTTGGTAACTTACGAAACATACAACCATGAAAGAATGATTATACAATGATGATTTAAATATCCACAAATTACATTTTATTACACAATGAATATTATCATGGGTAGTACACACACCACATGTAATAAATAAGGTGGTGAACAATGGAAATCTCAGGGAATTAAAAACGAGATAAGAAACCCCTTACTTTGTAATTTTTCCTTGGTCGAGGGTAGGTTAGCCTCATTTATAATGGTGAAATAATTTTTATTTAATTATAGAAGAATTATATACCTTAATATGATATCATATATGATCTTTTAGCATTAATTTGTTAATAATATCTTAGTATTATCGTCATTTCGGGTGTTTACGGATTCATTTTCCTTTATATTCTTTGTTATGTGAGCCATATTTGTTATGCATGGGATGTATCGTATTAATATCCAGAATGATAACATGTCTCTAAACATTATTTTTAATCATAAAATGAAATTTATTCTTGAATGGATATTATGGGGAATGAATCTCATCGCGTTCGTGGAGACGGTAATCCGTACATACACACGAGCGACAATATCACTCTTTTGATATTAAAATAATATATACTTTGATGGTATATCATATATACAGAATCATTATCATGTTATATTTATTATTTACATGAATTAAACATCATTATTATACCCATCCAAATAATAAAGTATTGAATAACAATTACACCATGATGTGTAGACGGTAATCCGTACGTACGCACGTATGGTGACATGTCATTCAAAGGATGGATAAAATAATGAAGATGACTGTACCATTTTTATAATAACTTCACAGTATATATATGATACTGGATTTATTATTTTATAATGTAAATAACAAAAAAGAAGAAGTGGAAGAAGAAAAGAACATGAAAGAGGGTGGTGAAATTATTACCTCTTCTTCAGGTTCTTCCATTTGATTTGATCAAAAGGGATCCTTAAGATGGATTTATGACCAAAGGAGGGCCTATAGGATGAATTTAGGGATGTTGAGAGGATATTTGGGCAGAGGTTGGCTGAGTCAAAAGGCTTTGAAGGTGTGAATTAGTGAGTACGGGGACTTCCCTTTTATAATAGGGGTGAGGGGCACCTTATGAAAAGCTAGAAATATTATTTTATAATAAATTCATATTCAGTTTATAATGTCTTAAAAGGGGATTATTTAAAAGTTAAGGTGGGGATAAGTCTAAAAACACTCAAAAAAGGTTTTAGATAGTTTTGGGTCACTATATTAACTTTATCTGTTTGATTTAACTTTTTGTTAAATAGTTTGACATTTACCATGTCTCTATGTATTATATATTCTTTAGTTAATAAACATACTATATAATTCTAAGAGGCATAAAAGCGGTGAATTAATGACACACCTATAATTATTTAAGTCCTTTGGCCGATCCATATATTTTTAGGAATAGAATATCAATTAATAATATAATATTTGTTTTGAAAAACACATTTATGTCAATTTTAACACTATTTAATAATTGAATTTTTAAAGAATTAGAATTCTTATTAATTCGAAAAAATTCATTTAAGAAATAATAACATGTCATATTAACCAATAATATTTTTTTATTTCATCAAAACATTCATATTATATTTATTTTAACATTTATAATACCAAATATTGGATTCTTTTATTAATAAGGAAAATAATGCATCATTATTGTGACATAAATAAATTTTACTATTCGATGTCTAAATATTATAAATAAAATACCATTATGTAGGAAATATGTTTATCTTTCTAATGAATATTTATAGTAGAAAATATAAAATATATAACCCTATGTAAAAATTGGTTTTCTAAAAAATATATATGCTTATGTCATTTGTGTATTTACTTTAACATAATTAATATAAATGGTCATTATCACTTAGAAGTGGCTCCATGGGGTCCAAAAATCGACCCTAAGATGCCCATGGTCAGACATGTATTAACCAAAAGGTTTAGGACACATTTTAGTGTAATTATAATATTAGATGTTTACCCTTATTTACCAGATTTACCCTTTAACCATGATAAATAAAATTTTTACCGAAAAATTATTCAAAATGACTAAAACATAAAAGTTACCTATTTACACAATATGGACCTACTGATTCTAAATATAGATTCAATTTTTCTAAATTCAAAACACATAAGTGGAAGGAATTAATTTAAAATTAATTCTCGTTGTCCAAACAAAGAGCGTGTTTTTTAAGAAATAGTAACTATTAAAAGATTGACACTTGTTTATGTCTAGTTTAAATGTGAAATTACATCCAATTACAAATATTAGATTAAATGGTAAAAATATATTCTAATTATACTTTAAAACCTCTCAATCATATAATTTATCACTATAAATTATTTGGATTAAAGAAGTTTTTTTTAATTAATGTTTAGTATTTTTCACTATTCATCAAAATTTGAATATTTCCTAAAAAATACAAAAAATTTACCCCAGGCTAATTTCGATATTCCGAATCCAAAAATGATGTCCATTTTGAATTATAAAATTTATAAAATTTCAGAAAGTGGATATTACTTTTCATGATAGCTAGTATGATTGGTTGTGGTGTGTGTTAGAACTTGATGTTTCGTACAACACACGCTTCTGTATTATTCAAAGGGAAGCGTACCATGGAAGCTTGGGGTGTTACATTCTCTCCTCCTTCAATTAATTTCATCCTAAAATTGTTATCTAAAAAACTTTTCTTGGGAATATAATGGAAAGTTCCACATTGGAAAAAGAGTCAATAAAACTATCACTTTAAAAAAAAGAAATAGAAGTACAATGGTCACCCAAGATAACCCATACTAGGATTAAATGTAGGAAAACATTGATATGGATGATAAATTAAGTGTAAAGTTATGATAAAGAGAGATAGAAAACATGATCAGGAGAAAGTTAACAACAAGAAAACCACAAACATGTGATGGGACAAACAGTTATTATTCTACCAGTTGGAAAATTAAACGGAAATCATTTTTTTTTTGTATTAAGTTACATTAAATAAAGATGAGGAATTCATTTATGAGATTGATTAAAAACATAAAGATATATACTTAATTTTTATGTAGTGTTTCATTCTTTAAAAAATTTCTACCCCTAACTCATTTTTTTAAACGATGTGTATTCAAGAAGACATGGTCACACTGGATGAGTTAGAATAAACTTCTATAGAATCACATGATACAAAAAAGATAAACTATATTTTTACCTTGTATTTAGTGATTAATCAATACTAAAATGGTTTGCATAAAATATGATGACCCCCCAAAAGGATATTCCATTAGAGAAAGAAACACTAATCTTAATTTCTAAAACTAAACCAACAATACCCCAAATATAAGTAAATACCAATCAATAAACAATTGTCCTTAAAATCCTTCAATATAATCCAAACTAATATTGAAACCCAAACCTTCAAATAATTTGGTTATGTTGTCTTCCACGTTAAATTGTATCTCCAAATGACATCAACTACTATTAAAGTCACATACTGAAAAGTAATTAACCTAATCACATATTATCTATTATTGGTTAATCATTTCCATAAATAACCCAAATAAATATACATCCACAATAAAAACAATGATAAAAATCCACCATTACTCCTCAAATGAAATCCAATAGTATTCTATTTTCCGTGGGCATATAGTGTTTCCAACAAAGTGAACATCTTCAAAAATAACATTTATCACTTAATCACTAAATGATTTTCCTATACTAAGGTTTTTCATTTGATAAGACATAAGATACCAAATCAACTTATTTTTGATCAATAAAATCATTTAACTAAAAATAATTAGTCACACGAACTAGGGACTTCACGTTGTCCATTGGTAGGCGATAAATCCAAATCTCACTTTGGTTGTGGGTTCGATTCCCATAGCTTTATCCGACGCGACGGGTTATCACATGGTCTGCGTGTTGTCCTTTTTCAAAAACTATATTTTACATTACCAAAATGAGAAAAATTCCTCAAAATAACCATAACATAATTTAACCACAAATGTTATCTCATACCTTGCATTTTCATCCTAAAATATAATAACTTGTAATTGCCTCAACCCCAATGATCATATAAAACAAAATGGTTATTTATGTCTATATCCACAAGAGAAAAGACAAGTCTTCCTCACATATTATTTTCAAATGACAAACAATAGGGTTATAAATAAAAGATAACATTATTCCTAAGTAATCCCATCAACAAGGAGTACTAGTAATTTTAAAAATTTATCCAACCATTTATTTCCACATAGCATCTTCTTTGACCATGAAAATATCC
Source organism: Viscum album (assembly GCA_963277665.1). Classification (NCBI taxonomy): domain Eukaryota; kingdom Viridiplantae; phylum Streptophyta; class Magnoliopsida; order Santalales; family Viscaceae; genus Viscum; species Viscum album. The sequence continues at coordinate 133,888,983 of OY728163.1, forward strand.
TATAGAATAGGGAATTCACTCGGGTTATATACAGGTCCCCTAAATTTATAGAAAATTATTGTAAATGGATTCTTGGGACCATTTTTTATTTTCTTCCATAGTAATTTTCATTTTTCCTTGAAAATTCTTCACATTATGTCATTCTTTCCCAATTGTAAAGAATTTCTTTGATACATTGAGAAACTTTCCTGGGTTTCTCCTACCAAATTTCTTGCATGATGGAAATTGAGGATTCTTTTCTCCATGGTCTCCACTGTAGTACCTCTTATTAGTCATCACCTTTCTCTTCTTTTTTGAGTTCAGGAGTTGGTTAATATATATGTTATTGATCATATTTTTGGAAAACTGATTTGGCATGAACACGATATCTTTTACGCCTATGAATATTCCTTTTTTTCTCATTTCCACCACCATTCCCACATTGTAAATCATTCTCAAAGTTACTATTACTTTCTTGGAATCCATCCATTGACTAAAAATAGAAAACATTGTGTGAGTAACAATAGTCATAAAATCATTTAGAGAATATCATGAGACCATATACTCAATTTGAAGCACTGTAGGATTAACCAAGGTAATTTAATCTCATCTTATGTTAAAATAATTTAAATCGGTTTGCAAAGAAAATTTAAATTATCCTAAGCATATCCCACGGGAGTGTCATAACCAAGAGTGTAGCAAGGTCCGTTGTCGTGCACCAGTTCCCGTTCGAGTCTAGATCAAAGTGGTGATTTTAGGTTTTACCCCTAGGTAAGTCTGTGCTAGAGACGCCTCTACCTACTCGTATCCAGACAAGGATGTATTGCTCAGAAAACATAAAAAAATATCTACAATACCAAAATTCTATGATGTTATTCTATACTAATCCTCAAATTCCATCTTAGGTCTATGTCCTCTAATCAAGAGTTTATCTAAATCTAGTTTCCAAGGTTTGTAAAAAACTTCCTATGATACCAACTGTAACACCTCGACCCCAAATGCCCAGAGTCGGTGCATTATTACCTATCATTGACATGATCATAAATGATCAAGTCTCGAAAGACAGATTAGTTTAGTAGCCTTGGAAAGTACTAGATACATTCATAATGTTTACATTACATCAAAAAATCGAAAACTACAACAACATTGTCTCCATAGACAACATTGAGATCCCATAGAAAATCCCTGGAGGTCAGTCATAATATAATTCTTCGCATCCTGGGAAAATAAAACATATAAAGGGGTGAGCTCAAATGCTCAGTAAGAATAAACTTATAGAGGAAACCTTTATAAATAAGCATAAACATTTAAGGAAGTGTATAAGACTAGAACAAAATCCTTTTAAACTTGAACTTTAGCATAATATGGAAAAGATAAAATCAAATAATGCCATTTAATTTTTTACATGGATAATCTACTAGTCTAATGATCACATGAAATATCAATAACCACTTTCATAATGATGGAATGAAAAATTCCAGACTATCATAACCACATAGTCAAGGCCTTATTCCAAGACTACAAATAAGATTTTGTCAAGGCCTTGTGCCAAGAAACTAGTTTGTCTCATGAGACCTACCGATGCATTGAGGAGCTATAGAGGGATCCACTAGTCACCTTTTAAGTCCAATGCATTCCTCATATGAACAGGTTTAAACATAACATAAACATTCGTATTAAAACTAGCGTACGAAATGTCAAATATTTATCTAAAAACCATGAATGGTATAAAAACAGCTCATCCACAGTCAAACATAACTCATTCAATATAATATAGAGGATTGTATTGTAACAGATTAACCTCAATTGAGAATAATGAAGGATATTTACATAGATGAAAAATAGTCATCAAAACTATTTGAGATAAATATCTCCCTTTTTTTGATAACATTTAAAAGTGTCACTATTTATCAAGAAGCCATTTAAAATAGATTTTTTAATTCAAAGTGTCCCATACCACTTTGAAACTTTGAAAAGTAATTTTAATTTTAAAATGTAAATGTCCATATAAATAAAACATTAAAACCATTTTTAAAACATGTACATTAATGAGAATTATTTAGAATAATAAATCTTTAAAACATTTAAAAAGATATTTTAGTTAGAGTTCCTAACCAAAATAGAGACACTTGAATACAAATAATTGAGGTAATAAAAACTTATTAAAATCATGAGAATAAAAGGATTCATGATATACTATGTCAAATTACATTATATACACCATATAAAACTGATTTGGTGTATAACAACCAAGAAGTCTCAATGGAATGTAAATTGAGATGAAATCTATTATAAAGATCGTATCCTTAGGTTAATGATAAATCAATGACATAATTAGGTGTGATAAATATAAATACACTAAATATTATTGGATATTCAGTTTAAATCAATCAGAGGACATTCACACATATCCTTGTAAAAACAACACCAATGAATTGGATATTTAACTCAACAAAGGGAGATTGAGTTAAATTTACTCTTATCAAGTTCATATCGATGACTTGAGAGTTTATCAATGGAGTGATTAAGTGTATCAAAATTATATCCACAGAAAGGGGAGTGGAAATTATGACATAAGAAAATGAATAGTGATTCCACACATAATCTTGGAGTAAAATAATCAATGAATTATGCGTATAGCCGGATGAGTGGAAATTGAAATTTCCAATTACCTTATTGATTTTGTAACTTACAAAACATACACCCATGAAAAAAGGATAATACAATGATGATGTAAATATCCATAAATTAAATTATATTACACAATGAATACAATCATGGGTAGTACACACACCACATGCAATACATAAGTGGTCAACAATAGAAATCTCACGGAATTAAAAGTGAGATAAGAAACCCCTTATTTTTTACTTTTTTCTTGTTTTATGGTAGGTTAAACTCGTTTATAATGGTTAAATAATTGTTATTTAAATTTACATGAATTATAAACACTAATATGATATCATATATGATCTTTTAACATTTATTTTTTAGTAATATCTAAGTATTATCGTCGTTTCGGGTGTTAATAGATTCATTTTCCATTATATTATTTGTTATGTGAGCCATATTTGTTATGGAAGGGATGTATATTATTCATATCCATAATTATATCATGTCTCTAAACATTATTTTTAATCATCAAATGAAATTTAGTCTTGAATGGATACGATGGGGAATGAATCTCATCGCGTTCGTGGAGACAGTAATCCGTACGTACGCACGAGCGACAATATTACTCTTTTGATATTAAAATAATATATAATTTGATGTTATATCATATATAAATAATAATTATCATGTTATATTTATTATTTACATGAATTAAACATCATTATTATACCCATCCAAATAATAAAGTATTGAATAGCAATTACACCAGGACGTGGAGACGGTAATCCATACGTACACACGTTTGGTGACATGTCATTCAAAGGATGGAGAGAATAATGAAGATAGCTGTACCATATTTATAATACCTTCAAAGTATTAAGATGAAACTGGAGTTATTATTTTAGAATGGAAATAACAAAAAAGAAGAATTGGAAGAAGAAAAGAACTTGAAAGTGGGTGGTGAAATTATTACCACTTATTCGGGTTCTTCCTTTTGATTTGATCGAAAAGGCACCTTAAGTTGCCTTTCTGACCAAAGTAGAGACTCTAGGATTAAGTGAGGGAATTTTAGAGGTTATTTGGGCCGGGTTTGGGAGATCCAAAAGCTTTTCAATGTGTGAATTAGTGAGTAGGGGGAGTTCCCTTTTATAAGAGGGGTGAGGGGCACCTTAGGAAAAGCTAGAAATATTATTTTATAATAAATTCATATTAGGTTTATAATGCCTCAAAAGGGTATTATTTAAAGTCTAAGGTGGTCATATGTCTAAAACCACTCATCCAATATGTTTTGGACCAGTTTGGGTCACTATATTAACTTTATCGTTTTTATTTAACTCTTAGTTAAATAGTTTGACATTTACAATGTCTCTTTTTATTTTTATATTATATAATAAATAATGTTACTATATAACTACAAGAGACCCCAAATTGGTCCATTAATGATACAAATATCATTATATAAGTCCATTATCTTACCCTTATATTTTCTAAAATAGAATATCACTTAATAATACAATATTTGTTTTAAAAACTTATTAATGTAAATTTTGACAATATTTAATAATTGATTTTTTTTAAAGTATTAAAAAATTTATTAATTAGAACCAAATTAATTTAATAAATAAAAATATTTAATAGAAACCAATTAAATTCTTGGATATCCTCAAAACATTAAAATTATATATTCATTTTAACATTTATAATACCAATTATTTGATTCTTTCACTAATAAGGAAAATACTACATAATTATTGTGTCATAAATAAATTTAATTATTCAATGTCTAAAAATTATAAATAAAATAAAATAATGTATGAAATAGTTTTATATTTCTAATGAATATTTATAGTCAAAAATATAACATATATAACACTATGTAAAAATTGTTTTTCTAAAAGATATATGCTAATGTCATTTTTGTATTTACTTTAACTTAATTAATATAAAGTGTCATTATCACTTAAAAGTGGCTCCATGGGGTTCCGAAATAGACCCAAAGATTCCCATGTTCGTCCATGTATCAACCAATAGGGTTATGATACGTTTTAGGGTAATTATAATATTATTTTTGTACCCTTATTTACCGTATTTACCCTTTAACCATGGTAAATAAAATATTTACCGAAGTAATTATTCAAAATGTCTACAAATAAAAGATACCTATTTACACAATTTTGACCTCATGATTCTAAATACGGAATTAATTTTTTTAAATTCAAAACATAGAAGTGGCAAAAATTAATTTAAAATTAATTTTCATTATCAAAACAAAGAGCGTGTTTTTTTAAGAACTAATAACTATCAAAAGATTGACACTTGATTATGTCTAGTTTAAATGTGAAATTACATCCAATTACCAATATTGGATTAAATGGTCAAATTATATTTAAATTATACTTTAAAACCTCTAAATAGAATAATTTATCACTATAAATTATTTTGATTAAAAAATCTATTTTTAATTAATGTTTAGTATTTTTCACTATTCATCAAAATTTGAATGTTTTCTAAAAAACACCAAAAATTAACCTTAGGATAATTTTATTATTCTGAATAAAAAAATGATGCCCATTTTTAATTTTAAAATTTATAAAATTTTAAAAAGTTAGTATTACTATTCATAACGACTAGTTTTGATTGGTCGTGGTGGGGTTTAGAACTCGAAGTTGCGTACAACATACGCTACTATATTATTTAAAGGGAAGAATACCATGGAAGCGTGGGGTGTTACAATTTATTTATTAAATTTACATAATATTTATGTTTAATTCATTATTAATTAATTTGAAATTATTAAAATTAATGGGGATTTGAAGGATATTCTTTAAGCCGCATCAAAATGTGTTTTGATAACTGTTATGATCAAGGTTTAAATAATAAATGAATTATGATATTTAGATTATGTAAGGGGTTTACATAGTATAAACTGAATTAAGTAGTTTATAATTCATATAATATTATATATTTTAAAATTAAATTCCATATTATGATAAATATGGAAGAATTCATAATTGATGGAATATAATTTTTTATATTCATAAATAGGGAATGTCCACAATATTAAAGATGAAATTATGAAAGTTTTTATAATTAGGTTTTATTTATGAAATAGTTAAAAATATTTATACCATATTTAAGTATTAATTTTTTTTAAATGTAATTACCCCTTTTATTCATAGTTATAAATTGTTAATATTTTGAATTTATATATACCAAAATTGATCTGAAAAATTACATCTAGTATATATCCTTACATATCTTGCTAGGTTTCATATCATAAAATTTAGTTTTCAATGACCTTGACCTCTGTTTGTAATTTTATTTATGTTCTTAAGAGTAGTTATTGGGAATATTTTGTGCATATTTGGTTTTATAGTTTTCCAGAATTGAATTATCTTTTGAGATATGTATCCTTTGGGTACAGGGCCTTGGAGTTGGACAACCTACTTTCGTGGTGGATTCCTTGATTAGTAAATTGAATGGGGTTTTCTATCTACTCCTCTAGTCTTACTAATGTAGATCTTGTGAATATCATATATATATATGAATTTATATTATGCAATCATGTACCTACTTCATATGATACATTTGGACATGTATGATTATTCTGTAATTTTATTTTAGGATGATTAACACAGGCTTGTGGGTTGTGTATAGAGTTACATAATATTTTTGTGGGAACACATTAATTTAGTAGTAGGAATAGGGATTCCAAAACTAAATCATTAGAAGAATGAATATATATAAATGAAATGTTACACGAGAAAATAATGGTTATATATAATTTAATAGTAATGAATTCAATATTGATATGAATTATATTAAATTTAGAAAATGTTAATAGAAAACCCTGGAAATACTAAGTGTGATAATCCTTCCAAATAAGCACTTTTCAAGACCTAAATCATCCAACATGGTAGTTTTTTTCAATATTTGGATGCCACTAGATTATATAATGCGGGACAATAAAATAATAAGTGTAAATGGAATGTTTGGTCAGGTAGTTTCATACAATATTGAGGTGTCCCTATATTATAATTGGTTATCTTTTCCTTGAATTTTTTGGTTTCACTAGAAGGGATGACCTAACAGTTTAGATACCAGAGGAATTATGTTTAGTGAATCCATATGATTTATTTAGATAAATGATTTCCGATCAACTATCCAAATGGAACAACTATTGTGATTGAGATGATTCCCCACCTAAATAACTACATAGTGATATGAACACCCTAGAATACTAATTGCTTAGTGACACATGGATATGAGTTCTCTAAATATATATGATGTACCAGGTAATCAATTTTAGTTTTATCAATTAAATTATAATCCCTTCATGTAATGATATAAAATGTGATATTCATATGATAATATGTTCTATTGTAGATATATGAATCATCATTTATCTATACCTTTTATTAACCCTTATAATGATAATCTTAAAATAAGAGGCTCATAAAATTTGTACCTAAAAAATGTTCTTGATTAATTGAAATATTCTATGTGATATCATTATTTCTTCTTACGTAACAAACTGTTGAAATTATTCAACAAGTGAATCTATATGCTTGTGTAAGTATGGAAGGATTTCATTTTGATTTTAAAGACAATGGTTGTAAAATGACCAATAGAATAATAGACCCTACTCAAGTACTCAATACATCTAGGCACATCAAGGATTTTAGTCTCATATAGTCAAAATGATTGGGTATGTGAAATTATATTTTGATGACAGAATATAATAATGAATTTGTTTGACTAAATGATTTATTAGATATTGAAATCAATTCTATTTTTATGATGGATATATGATATTAGCTTCATGTTTTACAAAATGTTCCAAATATAAATAAGGACATATGTTTTGAAATAATTAAAACATGATGTTTGATTTGATGTAATTGAGAAAATTCACTCCGATATTGATAACTTGTATTCTTCGAGGAAGAATAAAATCATCAAAATATGTGTTAAATATCTCATTTATCTCATTGGAAGATCTTGTAAATAGTGGCTGTTTAAATGAAATGATATGTTCGTTTTTATACATTCTTTATGATTAGTTTAATTATATAACACGATTTAAATGGGATACTAAAATGGATTGTTCTGGTTAGTGAATTTTACCGATTATCATTTATGGAAATGTTCCAGCAATGTGATTTAATTCAATTTAAATGTTTACCCAATATTTTAAAAGTGTTGATAATGGATGATATAAGCATATTATGTTTGTATTATGGTACTATATAGATTGTACATATGGGTAAAATTTCAATAAATAATAAGAAAATAAATTACTAAAGTTAAAAATGATTCTTCGAGAATAAAATCAATGTCATAGAAACCTATGTATGATAGGAAAGTAATAGTAATAAATTTTTTGATTGTCAAAAAATATACCTAATGGATTTTTTGAAACTTCATGGAATTTTCATGATAATTATGGATGTTATAGAAATTAATTATTAAATTTTATAATGGTATGTGATACTAAGGTTTAGTTTTACAAGTGCAGTGAATATACAATAGTTAAAAATATATGGAAGAATTGATTATGATTGTAGTTTTTATGCATGAGATGATGTAAATAGTTTCAACATCAAGAATTGTAATGTAATGTAATATGTCAAGCATGGATGAATTTAAGTAAAATATGTGCATGTTTATCTAAATTCTACTATATGATAAGAGATGATTGTTGAGCATGTGCTTTTTTCAATAGTAAATAAATTTATATGGGGGATATTGTTGAGAACAATACTCTATCTCTTAATTAAGATTTTTATGGTCAAAAATATCATTATTTTTTATTCTAATAATTTTACTTTGAGTATATTTCCATAAATTAATATAATTTATTTCTTTATTTTGAGATAATATTAAAGTGTTTAACTCGCATGGAATATTTGGAATTGTATTCAGAAATATCTCTTAGCATGTTCTGGAAACACTTTTCATACCCTATATTGAAGAGCATAGTGTAAGGATGGAATCCGTCGTTTACTTTACATGTTATTAGAAAAGTATGGTTAAACAACCATACTTTATCTGAAAAGTATGAAAGAAGGAAACTTACTTTTGGAAGGAACCTTACTTTTGGATGGACCAATACTTTTGGAAGAAGAACCCTACATTTGGAAGGAACCTTACATTTGGGAAATCGGAAAATTATAGAAGAATATCATTATGTAAGTATGAGAAGTTAATATTGTTTCTTAAAATTATAGTTCATCAACCTTACTTTTGTGAACAACGATACTTTTGAGAGTTGAAGAGAAAAGTATGGTTCTTCAACCTTACTTTTGTGAATGATCAACCTTATGTTTGAAAGTTGAGAAAAGTATGGATCATTAACCTTACGTTTGAGATCAAACTTAAGTTGTGAACCTTATGTTCAATGATTTTATATTATGTATTTCAATCCTGCATTTGGCGTCAGAAATTTAAATTATGACTTTAATAAAGCAATGTTCTTTAAGTGGATTATTAGGCTGATTTCAGGCCAGATTAAAAGCCTGAATCTAAAGAATGTCTTTGATGAATTCAAAGCCGTTTATTAATGATTCAAAGGATTGATTTAAGAGGATATTTTTATGGTTAATATTAAGGAATGTTAAAACATCATTGTTATTCAAAATTTCGAATATTTCAAGTCAAAAGGCGACTTTTGTGGATCAAAATTTATAAAAGAGAAAGCTCGTCCTTATTCTATATGCATGTGTATTATTTTTTATTACAGAAATAGAGGAAAATTATTGAAAATATATATCAAGCTCTTTAGTTTTTCACGGCTACAATTTACAGAGACAATCAAGACTCACAAATATGCTGTTACAAAGAACGAAAAATTTTGATTTTCCGATAATGAAGATACACGTGTAAAGATTCCCTGATACTACACCGAATATCTTTTTTGGATCTAATATTGTTGATGTTTCTGAATTTTTTTCAATATCTACTACAACTAGATTGGATCAGAACTACTTCTTCTTGAAGAAAATCTTTTCTAAAGATAATGATCATTCAATTTTCAATTTCTTGCTATTGAAATTGTGAAGAACAACTGGAAGTTATTTCAAATAACAAATACTCTTTTACTTTGAGTAACCAGATTCTCATACTAATCTGTATGTTTGGTTCAATGTATGAACCAAAAGGATCTATCTAGCCTTAAAATTGTAAAGGCGTCAACTACCTACACTTAGTTATGGAATGGTTTGTTTATAAAAGGACCAGATAGTGAAAATCACTAAGCCCGTGGAGTAGAGCACTGGTGGAGTGGACTAGGGGCCTTCTGTTCCCCAAACCACTATACATCGCATGTACTTTTCTATTTATTTCCTGTTGCTTAATATTTCTGATAACGTTAAAAGGACTGATCATGATCTCCTGAAGAAATTTTCAAAGGCGCAATTAACCCCCTCTTATGTATATTTGGTATAACATGATCCAACAATTGGTATAAAAGGCGGAGCTTTTGTAAAAGCTATAACAAGTTGAAAGATTTTGGATTATACATCACCAAAATGGCTAATACACAATAGGGAATGTCAATGGTTCGAGATCCCTACTTCAATATTGAAAATTATGGATGCTAGAAATCAAGGATGATAATTTATTTAAAAAACCATGTATAAATATTCTACAAGAAAATTAGAACTCCATATGTGATTCCAGAGAAACTTGAATCATGTTGTGCTAATACAGAAGCAGAGTACAACATAAACTCAAAACCCATGAATTCTATCATTTATGTCTTGGAACATATGAATTCAACTGAGTATCTCAGTTCCTGACAACGTATGAAACGTGGTATACTATTGCAGTTTTTATGAAGGAACTGACAATGTCAGACAGATGAGGTATGGTAATACTAATCTAAAATTCGATACATTTAGAATGTTTAAAGGATAAAGCATCACCCTGAATAATGGAAGGTTGAAAGATACTATCAAAAACATCACTGCTTTGGGAGATCCGATTAAACATGCTGATCAATCTGTGAAAGTACTAAGAGTACTACCACCAAGATAGAATGGAATTTCTTCTGATATCAGAAAATATACACTTGTAAAAGATTTAATAATGAGAGAGTTAATTGGAACTCTAATGATGTTTGATTCTGAGATGCAGGATGAATAAAACGAGCATATGGTTCTGAGCAAGAGAGAAGACACTACCTTAAAGGTGTCATCTCAAAGTAAAAGTAGAAAGCTGAGGCAAAAGGAAATAAAGGTGAAATGAGAATTTTCGGATTCCTCTAATTCAGATGTGGAACTGGTTCAGATAGCCAGAAATTTCATTAAGTTTTATTGATAAAAAAAGGTTTTAGAAAGTCTTTTAATAAGGATGATAATGAAGTCATATGTTATGAGTGAAAAAAACTTGGTCATATCTGAACTGACTATCGACAAATAAAGAAAGGAAAAAAAGAATAAATTTTTAAAGAGAAATGATTATGAGAAAAAATAGAAGAATACAATGAAAGCTAATTGGAGGTTATTTGAAGACTCTAGCAGCTCATCAGAGTCTGATTCATAAAAAGAGGAATTGAACCTAAATTTCAATATGTGCATTATAGAAAAAACTGATGAGCTATAATCCTATTACACATCTGACTCTAATTCAAGCTGCTCAAATGATAAACTAGAAGATTACTACAGTATACTTGTAAAGAAATATGATTCTTTATTAAAGAAACACAAATATTTAATGAATATTCATAATTCTGTTTTAGTAGAGAGAGATATTCTACCAAAACAACATTAGGAATTATTAGAAAAGTATAACTTAATTAACACAAACCATACATATCATGCGTCTAAAATAAAAACACTTCAATCATAAGTAGAATAATACAAAAGTGCAGCTCTTATTTTTAAAAAATGAGAAAATACAGTAAATGAAATACTTGGAAATAATGTGTTTAAAAAGGAAAGATATGGAATAAGCAATAATAGGGAAAAACCTAAACTATATAAAAATCACATTGCTCCTAGTACTAGAAAAGTAATCTTTAATTATTATGGAACAAGGGAACACATATCTAAATACTATTATTTAAAGAAACTGCAAATAAGTGGGATTAAAAAATCCTTTATTAAAAGTAGTTTATATGATTCTTTTGATTATTGAAAAAGAATGCAAGTCTGGATTCCCATGTCTTTTCTAGATAACACTACTGGAACCAATAGAATATGGGTACCAAAACAAATCCTTGTTTAAATAACATTGTAGAAAGCAGGTCACATACACCAAACTGAAATACGGTACATGGACTATGTATTCTCCAGGTACATGAGTGGAAACTCATCAAATTTCGGAACTCTAACTCAAAAGGATGGAGGTACAGTCACATTTGGTTTCAATTCTTAAGGAAAGATTATTAGCATTAGAATAGTTGGAGATCCAGAAGCTGTCTGAATAAATAAAGTACTCTATGTACAAGGATTGAAACAAAACCTGATAAGTATCTCTCAACTATGTGATGATGGTTATTCTATAGATTTTTCTAACAATTGATTCTCTATTTTCAAAGATAAATTGCTTAAACATAGAGCACCCAGAACTGATAATGTTTATACCCTGGATTTAAATTCCCTATGTAAAAAAATGTAAACTACTTAACTACTAAGATAAATGAATCTTGGATCTGGCATATAAGACATAAACATTATAATATATATACTTTACATAAGTTATCTAAGAAATAGCATGTTTCTGATTTTCCTAGTCTCAAATTTGAATGTGATAGATACTGTGATGCATGTCAACTTTTAAAGCAACACAAATCATCCTTCAAAACTGTTAACAAAGTTTCTACATCTAAATCTCTAGAACATATCTATATGGATCTGATTGGACCTTCAAGATTAGAAAGCTGGCTAGAAAATTATATGTATATGTTTTAGTTGATGACTATTCTAGATTTACTTGGATTTATTTTCTAAAATGTAAAAATGTAACATTTACTATATTTGAATGTTTTTTCAAAGCTGTTCAATATGAAAACATTTGGAAAATAATTTAATTAACAAGTGATCATGGTGGAGAATTTGAGAATATAGAATTTATTTCATTTTTCTTAAATATGGGTATTAAACACACCTTCTCTGCAACAAAAACACCTCAACAAAATGGTATTGTTGAAAGAAGAAATATGACTATTCAAGAAATTGCTAGCACTATGCTAAATTAATACAGTCTTCCTACCTATTTCTAGGAAGAAGCTGTAAGCACAGCCTGGTATATAATGAATAATGATTTAATCAAATATTTTTATAAAAGATACCCTATGAACTCTGGAATAATAGAAAACCTAAACTAAATTAATTTAATGTTTTTGAATGCACGGTTTATATCTTAAACACCAAGTACAATCTTGGAATGTTTGATCCAAAATACGATGCAGGCATTTTCTTAGGATATTCTGCTACTTACAGAGCTTATTGAGTTTTTAATAAAAAGTCAAGGATTGTTGAAGAATCCGTTCATGTGAAATTTGATTAATCTAATCCCTTTCAGAAAAGGAAAGTCCAAATTGTTGAATATTACACTAATGATAACATGAGACTTGAAAATTTAAAATATGATTTTGATAAATATATAAATTAAACTCAGTATAGTTCATAAGGACATGACATTGAAAAACTAATAGTGTGCTACCTAAACAGTCTAGAATCATACAGAATCACCCTTTAGAATCTATTATAAGATACTTAGACACATGACTAAAAACATGAAGAAATGTAGGAAATATTGTTGAATTCTATTCCTTTCTAACCCAATTAGAACCTAAGACATTAGAAGAAGCCTTAGTTGATGAATGTTAGAAGATATCAATGCAGGAAGAACAAAACCTATTCAAGAGAAATTATGTTTGGAATTTAGTTAAAAGACCTCAGAACTATCCAGTTATTTGAACCAAATGGGTATTTAGAAAAAAACAAGATGACCAAAGAATAATAACTTGAAATAATTAAAGACTAGTATCTAAGGGTTATAATCTAGAAGAAGGTATAGACTATGATGAGACCTTTGAACTAGTAGCTAGATTATAAGCCATTATGATACTTTTATCCTTTTTATCTCATATGAACTCTAAATTATTTCAGACGGATGTTAAGTTTGCCTTTTTAAATGGTTATTTAATGGAGGATATTTATGTTGAGCACCCAAAGGGTTTTGAAACTTCTCAAAAATTAGGTTCTATTTTTAAACTTACTAAAGATATTTATGGCCTTAAACAAGCACCTAGAGCTTGGTATGAGAGATTAAACTCTTTTCTTTTAAAAAATGGTTTTACTGTTGGAGTGGAAGATCCTACAATTTTTAAGAAAACTGATGATTCTAATGTTTTATTGGTTCAAATTTATGTTGATGATAAAATTTTTGGTTCAAAAAATTCAAAACTATTTCATTTTTTTTCAAATTTCATGCAAAAGGAATTTGAAATGATAATGATGGAATAATTAAATTTCTTTTTTGGACTTAAAATTTATCAAGAAGTTTTTGGAAATGTTTTAAATCAAAGGAAATACATTACTGATTTACTAAAGAGATTTGAACATGAAAACAACAAGACATATTCAACTCCTATGTGTACTAATATAAACCATGATTTGGATGGAATTAGAAAATCAGTTGACAACAAGTTAAATTGAGGTTTGATTGGTAGCTTATTATATCTTACTGTGAGTAGGTCATATATAATGTATTTAGTATGTCCTTGTGCTAGATTTCAATCTGATCCAAATGAATCTTAATTAAGTGTTGTCCAAACAATTTCTAGATATTTAAAGGGAACTGATTTTCAATCTCTTCTCTACCCAAAGCATCTAATTATAATTTAATTTCATATTCAGATGTAGACTTAGGAAGTTCTCTATTTGATAGAAAAATAAACTCAGGGAATTTTCACTTTGTAGCAAAATCTTTATTGTCATAGTCTCATGAGAAATGAAACTCAGTTTCCCTATCAACTGATGAGGTAGAATATGTATCTATAGGAAGTTTCTATGTGCATGTTTTTTGGATGAAAAACATTCTTATTAACTTTGGACTAAATTTTAATAATACACCTATTTTATGTGATAATACAATTGCTATAATTATTTCAATAAATCCTATTAATCATTCTTCGACTAAGAATATTGATATGAGACATCACTTTCTAAGAGATAATGATCTGAAAAAGAATATATTCTTAGAGTTTATAAGCACTGAAATTCAATTAGCTTATATTTTTAATAAACCAATTCCCACTGCAAGGCATAATTTTATTAAGGGAGAGATAGGTTAATTTATTTATAAATTATTTTTTTCTTTTCTTTCTTATTATATTTTTTAGTTTTTTAATTTAAAAACATTGTTAGTTCTACTTTAAAAATTTTCTGCATAAGTTTTTACTTTTAAATTTGCAATAATTACTATGTACATAATGACATGGGAATCAAGGATTTCAAAAATAGTTTCCCATTCTAAACCCATTCATTTTCTCAAAACCCTTCAAAACCTCAAAAACTATTTATTGATCTTCTCTACGCGCACCTGAACCTTCAAAACCCTAACCTTTCAAATCATCAAAGATATATATTAGTAATGGAAAAGACCAAGAAGATTGATGAGCCAAAGACCAACACTTCTAAGCATTAGTGCACGATTGGAAGGAAAATTCTACAAAGAAAGGTATTTGATTTTGAATGGCTATATCAGACTGATCTGATGATACAAAAAGCCCTATCTTTTCATAGCATGGAACAAATGTTTAATGGAGAGAATAAAAAGTTTCTATATGAGATATAACTTCTTCATTTGTTTTAATCTATTTAGTTTATCATGGGAAAGGATGAAGATATTGTGATAGAAATGATCAAGGACATAGAATTTTCGATTTCCTATGTGGAAATTGCTCGAATTATTAACAGCCCTAATGAGGGAGTATATCACATTTATTTGAATAATATTGGTGATATTGTACATAATTAAGAGGACTTTATGTCTTTTCTTTTTGGATCAATGAATGTAAGGAAGATTCTAGTAAAATATCTAGAGCCGAATCAAAATATTTTAGCTCAGTTTTTGCAAACAGGGATTGCACCTCGTATGTCAGAAATGGAGAATATTTTATACCCTGACATGTATATCATGTTTCTCTTGATGAGTGATATCATGTTAAATTTTCTAACATATATGGTAAGATATCTCAGTTATTTCTGCCAACTAGAAGCGAGAATGAACTTCTATCCCTTTGGAAGATTCATTTCAATGATTTTATTTATGAAAGATATGATAAGGCTGGTGGATGCTCGAGTGAGAATCCACAACAACAACTGGATCAATGTAGGAACATTGAGAAAGATTGGTTATTCTTGGAGCACATTCAAAGGAAATATTATGCCTATAGAGGCAGAGGAAGATGAAGAGAGTGCTCAAGCATAACCTAGAAAGTCAAAATAAGGACCTGCTGAACCGCTTCTGAGCTATAGATTTATTAGAGAATATATAGTACATAAAATTTCACAACAAATAGTTTCTTAGATTGAGGTGACTCCTCAAGTAAAATAGGAAATTATGCCTCTGGACGAAATAAAGGCATAACTTTAAGTATGGGAAGAGGTGACACCTACAACTAATCATCAAAAGGAAATTGATCAAGAGGAATGAGTTTTAGATGAACCTTTCTTGGAAGAGATCAATGAAGAAGATGCTCATGTGGATAAAGAACCAGTTTATATGGATCAATCAAATAACACTTATGAGATTCATACTAAAGTATTAAATGAATATTTTTCTATGGATGATTTATGGAAGGACTCTGAGGAAAAATCTATAGAAAAACTAGTAAAGGGAGGGGATGAAGAGAAATTAGATGTAGATCACTTAACCTTAGTACTGTTACATCATAATGAAGATAAAACAGAGAATCAAGCACAAGGTTCCTATAATTATAATAATTATCCTATGGAGGAGTTGATCAAAAAGTTAAATAAAGTTCAAGCTGAAAATGTCTCTTTGCAAAGTTCATTAGAAAATGAGAGGCATAAGTTTTAGACCCTGAAATCTAGTTCAATTTATAAGAAATAAGTAGAAAATTTAAAGAAGGAAATGAGGTTTGTAGTTGCATATATAAAATCTGAAATGGTGATGAAGAAATATTTAATTTAATTTAGAACATTCATAAAGCAACAATTTATAGCTGTTAGAAAATCTGAATCCAGTAAATTAGGTACATTACCTAATCTAATCAGAAGATTTCAGGAAATTACAATGGTTATGAGCAATATGAATGATAGATTGTAGGCACTTCAATGTAATAATTCTCATTTGATAGTGTTATTGGACAATCAGATTTTTCTGTTAGACCAGTTGACTTCTAGTTAACCAAGTATTAGAAATTTGCTGAATCAATTCACAGACAAGTTAACTCTATTTATGGACAAGGAAGAGAGGCTTCACGAGTTCTTTAAAGTCAATCTGATTGAAGATCTTCATCTAACTCAATAAAACAGAGATATCAAAATCCAGTTGGGAGATGGATTGATGAGTAGATTAAGAACTCAGTTGGTGGAGATCAAGTCTACAATTCAGAGGAGATGAAACCTACACTTAACCAATCATTGATTTATGTTGTTGTACTCACTATATTTTAACAATATTTTCAATGATGTTTTTTTAATATTTGTGTGTTACCAATTTTTTTACTCTCTATGTTAGAGATGACCATAATACAGATTCAAATATTTATAAACGTTTAATAATATAATTGAATTAGTTCAGTGATACATTGAAATGTGTTATATCTTATTCAATAATTCTTTTTGATATCACAAATGGGGGATAAATTTAGATAAACATAACATTTTTCTAAAGTTATTTAAAATTAATTTTATTTTCTGTCACGAAATGGAAGAATTAAAATTTTACATTTTTCTTTTGAATCTTTTTACTCAGGGGGATAATTTTTTTAAAATTATAAGATGTTACTTTGGGGAGAAATAATAAACTCATTTTTTTTATCTTTGAAAAATTATAAACTATGTGTAATTAATTTTAATGTTAATTTCATTGGTTATTTTATGTGTTTTTTGTTCATAAAAAAGGAAGAGATTGTTGAGAATGTTTTGTTTTCAATAGTACATAATTTTATATGGGGGAGATTGTTGAGAACAATACTCTCTCTCTTTATGATGATTTTAATTATCACAAATATACTTATTTGTTATTCTATTAATTTTACTATGAGTATATTTCAGGAAATTAATATTATTTATTTCTCTATTTTGAGATAATACTAAAGAGTTTAATTCATTTGGAATATTCGGCAATGTGTTTGGAAATTGTTTTTAGCATATACAGGAAAAACTATTCATGCTCTACATATTAAGAAATTACAAGACCGTGTTCTGGAAAACATCTTCATGCCCTACATTGAAGAGCATAACATAAGGATGGAATCATTCATTTACTTTACAGGTTATCAGAAAATTATGGTTAAGCAACCATACCTTATCATAAAATTATGAAATAAGGAACCTAACTTTTTGAATGACATTACTTTTAGAAGAAGAACCCTATGATTGGAGGGAACGTTATGTTTGGGAAATCAGAAAAGTAAGGAAGAAGATCATCATGTGAGTATAGGACATTATTTTTGTTTCTTAAAAGTATGGTTCATCAAAATTACTTTTCTGAACAACCATACACTTGAGAGTTGAAGATAAAATTATGGTCCATCAACCTTACTTTTTTGAATGATCAACTTTACCTTTGGAAGCTGAGAAAAGTATGTATCATTAACTATAAGTTTGAGATCAACCTTACATTGCGAACCTTATGTTTAGAGATTTTATGTTATGTTGTTTAATACTACGTTTGGTTTCAGATATGTAAATTATGACTTTAATAAAGCAATGGCCTTTAAGTAGATTATTGCGCTAATTTCAATCCAGATTGAAATCCTGAATTTAAAGCATGTCTTTGAAGAATTGAAATTTCTTGATTAATGATTCAAAGGATCGATTTAAGAGTATATGTTCATGGAGAATATTAAGGAATGTTATAACTGCTCTGTTATTCAAACTTTTTAATACTATGAGTCAGAGGGAGACTTTTTTGGATCTAAATTTACAAAGGAGAATGCTCATATTTATTCTATATATACCTGTATTATTTTGTATTACATAAATTGAGGAAAATCATCGAAAACATATATCAAGCTCTTGAATTTTTTTCATTGCTACTATTTACAGAGACAATCGAGACTTATAGATCTGCTGTTACAAAGAATGAAGAAGTTCTATTTTTTTATGATGAAGAAACACAATTAAAGATTCACCAATTCTACATCGAATATCTTTTTTCGATATACTGTTTTTAAAGTTTCTGAATTTATTTCAAGACCTACTACAACTAGATCGGCTCAAGACTACTTCGACCTAAAGAACATCTTTTCTAAATACAACTATCATTCGACTATCAATTGCGTGCTGTTGCAATTTTGAAGAACAACTGGAAAGTATTCAATGAAAAAATTATCATTTTCTTTGAGTAACCAGATTCTCATACTAAGCTGTATATTTGGTTCCTTGTATGAACCAAAAGGCTCTGTTTAGCATTAAACTTGTAAAGCTATCAACTGCCTATACTCAGTTGTGAAACAGTTTGTTAATAAGAGGACCAGATAGTGAAAATCACCAAGCTCGTGGAGTAGATCATTGGTGGAAGTAGACTAGGGGCCTTCTGTTCCCCGAACCACTATACATCACATGTCCTTTGTTATTAATTTTCCACTGTTTAATATTTCTGATGAAGTTAAAAAGACTGACCATGATCTCGCAAAGAAATTGTAAAAGACACAATCTACCCCCATCTTGTGTATAATTGGTATAACCTGATCCAACAATGATGTTTGATAACAAAGTATTGTTATGTGATGATTAAATATATACCCATGATTAATGATTCACCGATTAGTATAACATGGACTTCATAATATTATTTGGATAAAAAGTTTATACAGGATAAAAAATTTATCTAAATACATTTAAAATATATGGAAAAGTTGTTTCTATAAATAATTAGTGGTATATTTCAATAAGGTATTATTTTCAAGTAATAATGTTCCAAAAACATAGAACACCATATATAACATGGAGAAAATATTTTATTTGATTAATATTTCAATTAAAAGGAAATAAATTCCAAAATAATGAAGTATTTTTTTTGCATATTAGAGAGTTATTATAAAGAGAATATGAAGTCTAAGAGGCTAGTGGGAGTATGTATAGAATTTTATAATTCCAAAGTTATCAAATAAACGATTCTGAAAATATTATTTTGAGTAATTTTTTTTAGTATCCTAAAGAGTTAGGGTATTTGATAGTATGAAAAAAATTGTAACATTTCATTACTGTTAGAAAGTGAATATTATTGATAACTAAAGGATTATACTAGTATAAAATTACAGCGATTCTTTACTAAAGGTACTAAAATGTATAGGATATATAAATATAAATAAATATAAAGAATTATATTCAATTATCATAAGATAGTGAATTACACATGATATCCTAAGAGGCATTTTAGGATATTAAAATAATAAAAAAATTTAATAATTACATCATTTACAGTGAGAAATTGAAATTAAATTGATGTAATAAAATAGTTTGAGATATAATCATAATGAAAAATGTAAATAGTTACATTTCTTTTCCATAAAATTTAAACATCACAATTACATAAATGATTATACTAGTTAATATTAAAAAGTGTTACACTATATATCCTAAAAGTTTTTATGGTATAATAATAAAAAAAATGTTAATAGTTTCATTAGTTACAATAATTTTTTTATAAATTTATCATAAATTTTTTTTGGTAATGGATATAAAGAAAAATTTAAATTGTTATAATAGTTATCATAAAAAATTTGATATCACTTTACCCAAAAATGGTTAGGATGTTCTAGTAAATAGATAATTTAAACATTTATATTATTTAAAAAACATTTCTTGGAATTTTGTTTTATGGAAATGGTTTCAAGGATGTTGATAATGTACTTATAAAGAGTTATAATTATAAAACATAAAAACAATATACAATTTCATGTTATAATGTTAAAGAGTACGAATATAATTTAACATAGTTAAACTCAAGTAATATGATTTCTATGTCTAACAATTACTCAAAATTTATTTCCTCTTAATTGTTACTCACTAAGAGGTTAGTGAATGTTTTTTATGTTATGGTCACATATAGATATGATGGATATTTAATTTTTTTCTAATGTTTAGAAAATGGATCCATTACAACAATAACTACATAAGGGTAATGTAGAATCTCTTAATATATGTGTTGTAATTGTTTTAAATGTATCATATAATTATAATAAAATCTATATCTCTTTATCAATAATTCATGTGTATTAAAAATTATTTTACCAAAATGGTCTAATGGTAAATATCTCAAAACATTATACACATTGATCTTTCCCTAACTGATTATCATCATGAATTATGATGGGTTGTGATGATATATAAAGGTTAGTTTGATTAGATTATTATATTCATTAAAAAGGGTTGTATATGAGTTATTGAAGAATATATTCTTGAGGAAATGAGTTTAAACGTTTTACTTGGAGTGATACATTAATTTATATATCAGGTAATATCATACTATCATGGAAATACATAGAGATTTATACTTATTATAAGTCCTCCCCGCCTAAGGATGATGAATACCCAGAATGAGAATGTCCATATATTGATAACTTATATATAAAATACAACAAATTAACTATGATAACATGGAATTGTTTGGGTATATTACAAATCATGTCATTGATTTGAGTGCATCCAAGATGATATTTTTTCACTTGTATGAAAAGAAAAGATATATGGCCCCCGATTTAATTATAATGCGTAAATACATGGAATTTTTTATAATTTTTCACATATGATGTGTTCAAATACTTGGAAAAGTTACTTGTGATGTGATTATATGAAATTAATGATTGAAGTGTGAGGTATACATCAACTTAGTAAATATTTCTTGAGTAATCAAGAAAATTATGAGAGTCCATTACTGGATTGACATGTTTCATGTCTAGTAGTCACTCGAAGTCAAATAAAAATGGGTTATATAAAATACATATGATGTATATGATACATATTGGGGTGTATAAGTTTGTATCAAGATACGACTATGTTTTATGAAGATAAAAATAAACTCTTTAGTAACTTAAGTAGCACTAATGTTTTTATAGAGGATTCTCTTTGGTTACATCTATAAAATCATGATTTCATAGTTTTTCTCAATGCTACCAAGTTACATAGGGTCACAATGTTAGGCCCTTGGATAAGGATAAAATTTTGGATGCATATATTTGTCAAAATAATCAGAATTTGTTGAAGAAACCATACCCAAAAGAGTTTGGTTGGATTCATAAAGACTTGAAAAAATATGCATAAATTCATTATGGGATTTTAGTAAATGAGGGATATTTTTAAATGTTAACTTATATACTTATACATATATATATATATATAATGATGTTATATATAAGTGTATATTAAATAATATGAATTTGAGGTAGGTATTAAAATGGATATAATAAACACATTTGATAATACATATATGTATATGATATATATATATATATTTATTTATTTATCCCAAAAAGTTTCTATCATCAATCCATTATGAATGGATTCAATGGATACAATATTTTTTTGAACAATATTCAAAGAATTTATGGAAATTTTAATAAATTAATATGGTTATACAAATATAGCCGACATGTTTCATTTAATGAAATGCGCTATGGATGAATATATAAAGGGATGATATCCCACATGTTGTAATCATACGATAGTGATAAAGCCTATCAATTATCCCATCTTACCATACTATTGTTGATTTTATAAGATGAAGGAACTATCACCGCTTTATCAATTAGGTATCATTATGATATGATCAAATATTGTTTGGCCATTGTACTCTCATGGGAGGTAGGGTTATTTTGTTTAATTATTCATGATCTTCATCAAGAATTATCTTTCAATGAGGAAGACGAATACTACTATTTTTATCATTTTATAGTTACACTGTTTTAAAAAGATATTTAATTGTTTATTCATAAAGATAGGTATGACAGTGGTTGGGTTATCTTCCATTTAATATGGTCATTAGATGATAATTGAAAAACTCTCAGCTAACTCATTCATAAATTAACATTGGGTACTTTTAGTTTCAAAACATATGTCCTTGTTTTCAAATTGAGTATTTGGTAGGGAATTTTAGAGTTTTGTGTTCTTGAAACAGAAATAGGTATCCCAGATTGGATGAGGAGAATATTTTTTCTGAGGTATCAGTATTTTATGATTTCCCTTCTAGTGGGAGTTTACTATCATGAAATTAATTATGTTGAAATAAGGAATGGTTTTTATATACAATTTTATCATAGAAATTAAATTATGGATGATTTATATTGAAAATAATCTGTATCAAAATAATATTGAGCCCCCTCTTAATGGTATCCAATTAAAAGTAATGTAGAATTTGAAATGAGAAATATTGAACTAGAACCCTCTTGAGGTTTTTCAAATGATGTTGTACTGGAACAAGGTATATAGATTTTGGGAGATTAATACAACTACATGACTAATGAAAAAACACCTCAACATATATCAAAATACTGACTCTATGAGAGACTTTGTCAATATGAAGTGAATATTCAACATGAATATATTGGATGAAAGGTCAATGATAAATCATTCCAATGATTTCAACATGATTTAAAGTCAACTCAAATTATTGGTAATGGAATTGGATGAAGAATTTTGGGAATTGGTACTTCCTTCATCTATTCTAAAATCATGTGATACAATGGTTACTAATATTATTAATTCTAGAGGAAACATAAACTTGGGTTTTGAGTAAATCTAGTTTGAATGAGGTTATATAGAAGAAAGAATTCAAGGATTCTATTGGATGAACATTTTTATTATAAGATAGGGAAAATTATTTTCAAAGGTAAAACGAAATACAAAACAAGGGGATGAAGGAATGAGTGAAGAGTTTATAGAAATAAAAATGTTCTGAGTTTGTATAATAACATAATGGTAAAAGGTAACTTGAAGAAATTTTAAGTAGACAAGATGGTAAATACAAAAAATTATACTTTGAAAATTTCTTTAATAAATACAATAACTTATAATGAAAGAACGTTATTGGTATGTGTGAACAATTCATTAGAATCATGAATCATTGAGTTCAGGTTTATTTAACTAAACATATGAGAGAAAGATAATTCAAATTTATATATTTGGAAGACTTTGAAATGTAAAACATGTAAATGATGAAACCCTCAAGATATTTAAAAAGGGTGATGTGAATTTATAAACTAGGAGAATATAGTTTCTATTTTTGTAATGGCTGTGACAAATATTAGGGTTACAGAATAATTTTATCTCAACTAGTTAGAAGGAGGATTTTAAATTCTATTCAAGTATTATATAAGAATCATGGAGTAGAATTTTTGGTTCCATGGTGGTGGAAAACGTTATTCTGGAAAAAATGATGTATCTTAATGAAATTTCAGAATGCATAACACTTTCCATAAAAATTACATCTACATCCGTAAAACTACAACATGATTAACTAGGTCACATGTATGATAGGGGGACAAAATATATGGATACAAAGAGATTATTGAAACATTATTGTTTTGAGTATGAAACATGTGAGGTGTGTATGCCTAAGAAGCAATAATATTTTTCATTCAAAATGAAGGAAAATATATTTAAGAAACCAAAGTTTGAGATACTATATTCAGATGTAAAATGGACAACTCATGTTCAATATAATAAAGTTTAATTTTACATTAATACCATCAAAACCAATTAAAAAATAGTGTGGTTATTTTTTGTGATGAAAATTTATCATGTTTTGAGACCATAATTCATTGGAGTGACATTATGGAAAAGAGGTAGGTTTGAAATCCAAGGTGCATGAGGTTCCAAAATAGCATAGAAAATGGAAAAAAATAATTCTAATTGTTTTTATAGAAGAAAAGAATATGTTTTTAGAGGAAGATCCCAAAAAATATATAATATAATGGTCTGTAGTAGAAAATAAATCTAATGTTATACAAGAGAGACAAAATTATGATAATTCATTATGGGTTTCTAAAAGAGTTTTGAGCATATGAATTGAATTGTGCTACATACCTTGTAAGTTAGAGTCATTAAAAACTATTGGGGAAGGAGTTTCCATAATACTTAGGGACGATAATAAAGGTTTCTTATCTCCACCTAAATGTATTTAGAATCATTTTGAATTTCCATACTGATTCATTTTAAAGGGATAAATTATAAGAAAAGTATCAAGAATGTTTCTTTGTGGCTTCTAATAATTAAGAATTGGATTTTTAAAATAGGATAATAATATATAAAATGAAATTAGAATCTAAAATATTTAATTTTACTAATGTACACCATATTAATATTAAATCTAAATGAAATATCTATTGGAGAGTACAAAATCAAAGAAGCATTCAAAGGTTGATCTGAATAGAAGTTCATAATGCTTGTTCAGTTTAGGAACCAGTCATGTTATAAAATTTCATGATAGTTAAAAAGGTGTAATTTTATATAGATGTTGGATCTTATAGGTTTATCCAAGGACAATTTTATAAAAAATTCATGGATTGTGGAGCCACATGTATGATTTTAGAAAGAATATATTTCATAAAGAGCATAAACTAAGGAGTTTTGGTGGTATACCACAGTTATGAGGATATTGTAAAGTTTCATATATAATTTAGATTATCTACTTATTAGGAATGGTGGTGAACCTGAAATCAAAAATGAGTATGAAAGACATAGATACTCAAAATAATGGGTGTTGGTGATGAATGAGGAGATGTATTCATTACGTGATTTAATAAAATGATATCATTATAAAATTATACTCTCGAAAACGCTTTTATAGAACATATGGGTCTACAAGTAGATATAATAAGTGTATGATAGAAATTAATACATGAAAATGAATTTCATGAAATGATTTTAGCAATTTAAAGGTTTATATTTATATTAAATTCTTTCTATAATTTTTATGCACACAAAAATCTTTATGGTGATTTAAATTATTGTGGAAGGAATATATCTTTAACAATTTTATATGAAGATGAATTTTCATCATAGAGATCTATACATGGAAATTAAAATGTAGTAACCAGAAGGTTTCATATGAAATTAAATTATAGGACTCGTTTTTAAGCTCAAATAATGTTTATATGAGGTAAATCAAGATTGTAGATAAGGGAACCAGACATTTCATGTGCATGTGATTAAAAAAAGTTCATCTGAAAAAATTTAGATCCTTATTGATACTGGAAGGTTTTGTAAAATGGGGGTTTTATTATAATTTTATTACAAGTAGATGACATGGTATTATAAGGTTTGAAAAAGAAACAAATTAATGATATAAAGGTGGAGTTATCCAAAAGATTTGAGATGCTGGATCTTTGGTAATCCAAACATATTTTAGAGAGAAAGATTTATAGGCACTAGAAACAAATAAAATTGATGTTTTATTAGTTGGAATATATTTTCAAGAGAGTGGAATGGTTCACAATGTTCATATCCAAACCTATATCTACACCATTAGCTGGGAATTTAAAATTTTCCAACGGGAAAATACCACTACTGAAATGTTTGAATAATTACATGAACAATGTTTGTTATGCATAATAATTCATAACATTAATTTATCTAATTATTTTCTGATGTTCTAACATTTTTCAAGTTGTTGGAGTTGTTAGTAGGTTCATGGGGAATACAATAAAGAAGAAATGATAAGTAGTAAAGTGGATAATCTGGTATATCAATGTTTATAAGGACATTTATTATGTTATAGAATTTAAAATCTATTTTAATGGTATATTTATATGTATTTTGGAGGATATATGAACACACCTAGGAGTACCACTAACTTTATGTTTAAATATAGATAAATTTATATAATTTGGTTATCAAGACTATAAGAATTGGTTGTGCTATCTACCATGATTTTAGAGTAATGTAATATCTTGTTACATGTTTTAGGAATTTTTTACCATTGTTTTGATCTCTTTCAGTTAAGATCTTGTTTTAGGGTATTTTAGGTAAAATTTAGTGAATTTTGGAAGCTCTTGGGGATATACACGGTTGGCGTATAGATAGAGAAACCCATGAGGTTTGTTCTATATACCCATGTGGCCACCCCTCAAAACCCTCAACCCCTTGTAAAGTGATTAATTCATGGTTGTCACATGGTTAGTTTAACCATGTCGCAAAACTATGATACCCAAATAAGAGAACTGTTGGGGTTCATAGTTAGGGAACTATGTTTTTTTAAAAGTGTGACCCTCCCCATAAATCCACTCACACAATTTATAATTCCTATAAAATTTTAATTGAAAATCTAAAACCCCTTGTTTATGATTTATAATTCCCCCATTCTAACATAACATTATTTTTTCATCATTGGAGGCTCCCAAGAAGTGATTTTCGACCATCTAAATCATTTTATTCATGGATAAATGTGGCTTTGATCCCGTTCAATATCCTCCATGTTAGTGAAACTCTTAACATGTGGTTTATTATAATATATCATTATATCATCATTATATTTTGATATATCATCATGTAATTGATGGATCTAACTCTTTTTTAGATCTATATTCTAGGCAATGTTCCCACATATCCTTTGCCTCATTCTTCATTGACATTCCCTGACGTGAGTGTTGTGTGTAGTGATTCCTTTACCTAATGTTTGGTGGTTACATAATTATTTTCCATAAAATTGAGACATTTAATTGATTGATTAAAGTGAAATTATTTTTTTAATTGATTAAAAAACATGGATTTTATTTTATGATTGATCTATTATTTGATGTGGGCATGAGATTTGAAAAAAAACCCCAATTTCAATTGAGTGTAAGTTATTGGACAATTATTTTAAAAATTATTGATATTTTTCAAAATGAATTTTATGAAATGATGAGATTTTGATCTTAATACAATTTATTAAATTAAAATTCATTTTAAATGGAATGAGATTGTGAAAACCTATTATTTGGTTTTGAAATTAGAAGGGCATGTTGAAAATAAAAATTAGGAAATTGTTATTTAAAATTTTATAAAATGATTAACATGCAATTTGATTGATTAGTTGATTGATTAGAGCACACAGGATCATGGTTAGTTAGTAGATGGTTGGGATAACAATGTTAGGATCTTGATCTCATAGAACCAGATTTATGATGAAAACACAAATTAAACCAATTTATCTCATGACTCTTTTGATGAGTTACCGTATTGATGTGTAGATTAATTTACTTTAATGTGTTCCCCTATCAGTTAATTAATTATATATAGAAATATTTTATGATCCATGATAACTAATAATATTTGTGAGGATCCTATGGCCATATAAAATGTACCATATGGAATTTTAACACCGGGTTATAAGTTATTCTATTTAACATGCATTCAATTGATTTATTGAAATATTTTATTCTTGTAAATTGATTTATATGATTTATTATTTGAAATTTTCATTGAAGATAGTTTGAAATTTATTTTGATATATCCTCTATCCATTGAATTGAATTAATTTGTCAGATTAAAATATTAAAATGTAATTCCATGAATTATTTATTAAAAATGATATCATAAATAGAAAATTACTATGGTATTGATTATGGAAAACTTGGTGAAACCATAATGTGAATTATAGATCATGATATGTATTTACCATTTGTTGTTTTTAAAATGTCTTCTCCTAGGACAGATAAAAAAAAGGTTTCACTTAGATATGGTGGATGTTATTGATCCTTTGGAAAATAGATTAGTGGTGGTGACATGTGGAGTTGTTGTCCACTTGCTATATAGTGTTCTGAGATTTTTAGGTTAACATTGTAGTTTATTTTGTGGTGTTTATATTTATATTGGCTATTTTTATTACTATTTTTTCTATTACTTTATTCTTTTTATGTGTTTATAATACTGACTTTTTATCTTTATTATTCATTTTTTTTGTGGAAAATGCATTACCTATTTCATCAAGTATGATTCCAGGTGATATTTTTCAACCCATGAGGATCCAAAATTCTCTTCTGGCTGTGTTTGTGTAGGATTTGGTATCAGGGTACTAAGGTATCTAGGCTGGTTCATGAAAAAGTGGTATTAGAAGTTCCAGTTAAGCATATTTCCTTGATTTTAGAGTGCGGTTTGTACTCTATTGATGGGACTTAAGAGTTAGTTGTGAGCAAGTTCCTGACCATTTCTCATCTTAATGCGCCTTGATTCACAATCTGTATTTTAGGTAATATATCATTGAGGAATATTTTAACCTGAATATTTTATTTTTCATCCTTTTTATTTGGGTATATCGATATCTAAATCTTGAAATTTTATCTAATGGGATGGATATTCCAATTTCTATCATTTGAGTTGTTGATTTCATTAATCTTATGATATCTTCAGTGTTTTTTATTGATATAGTGTAGCATAATTCCTCTGAGAATATCTTTTAATAACCACAATAGTAAGCTTCTGGTGAACCATAGTGACTAGATCCTCTTGTGGAGTAAAATCTAGTTGATATTATCATTCATGTTGCTCAATCTCAGGGACATGTACATGTTCCTATTATTGTTTAGGATATAGTTGTAGAACCTCAAAGGTAGGAATCATGGAACAATTATCAAGATTTCCTTCACCTTAATCCACTTACTTTCCAATGAACTAATGATCCTAATGAGGTTGATGATTTGTTGAACAAAATAGAGTACATTTTTTATTTCTTGGAAATTATTGAATCCATTAAGTAAAAATGTATTACCATTAATCTGAAAGAACCTATAAGAATATGGTTTTATTTGATGGTATTAATGACTAATCATGGGGATTTGGAGTGGAAGGACATTAATGTTATCTTCACTGATAAATTATATCCATAATCTTGAGTACTAGATAAGGCTATGGAGTTTTTCATCCTCTTGTAGGATGATAGGACTATGATGTAGTATGTAAATGACTATATCAATATATTTCAGTTGTCACTTGATATTATATCAAATGATAATATTAAGAATATATGGTTCGATATGGGTCTCCGACCTGATCTCTTTAAATAGTTTTTATTACTTAATCTCACATACTATGTCAAAGTACTAGATATGGAATTAATGGTTAAGCTTTACATGGCTAGTATTTTGGGTTGCAAGGATATCCTTTTTCTCCCAGTGGTAGTGTTATGATTTAATTTAAATGAAATCAGAATCCTGATGAGTCTCATGGTGGTTCCCGATAGCTAGAATCTTCTAGGACTCATACTGTTTCTAGTAGAAGCACTATCACTTGCTTCCAGTGAGGAAAGTTTGGTCATTCTAAACATGTTTTTAATGAGGCACTAAAGATCACAGTTCTTATGTCCACTCAAGAAAGATCCGGAAATTATTCCATTTTTTGTCAGCTTCACAAAGTGATATGGGCTAATAAACACCTTAATGTAATATGATTCAATCAGATGCTTTGCAAACAAATGGGTTCTATACATAGGTATTTGGAATGAATATTATTCTTATAGTGGAAGAGTATATGGAGGACGTTGATATAAGTCCAATTTCTATGAGAGGTTACATAACTATGACATCATCTATAGTGACTACCTTATTTTATATACATTCATTTTTATTATTTTTTATAATCATGTATTATGAACCTATTAAATCATTCTATGTAGCATTTTTCTTATGTGATTAATATTACTACACCAATTATAATGAAGAGAGGGAAGGGTCTATAGTGTCCTTATTTTTTATTATCATAATTAGAGATTTACATTTCTTGATGTTTTTTGGTTCATGAAATGAAATCTCTTGATGCCATCATTGGTATGGATTGACACATTTCTAACAAGGCCTTAGTTGGATGCTCAATTCAATGGTTCTCCTTTACTATGCCTGATGCGGCGTGTCATGTATTTTAGGAAAAATGTGTCCCAATATCGAGTAAGGATGGACTTTATTATACATGGTGGGGTAAAGTAATATCAATGTTTTCTTTTTTATTTGGAGTGGGAATTTTTGAGTGACGATCTCCCCCCTCTTGTCGAGTTTCCAGATGTGTTATATTTTGGTTTATTTTGTTTTCCACCAGCAAGATAGGTATAAATATCTATCGATTTAGAGTTTAGTACAATGATAGTATCAATCAATTTTTACCATACATAAGCAAAAAAATTTAATGATTGAATGATTTATTTTCATGATCTGTAAGATAATGACTTTATTCACCAGAGTGTTTCACCTTGGGAAGTGTCAGTTCACTTTGAAATGAAATTTGATGGAACACTTCACCACTTTGTTGATTACGAAAAATTCAATCATGTTACGATTAATAATAAGTATAAATTATCACATTTTGATGGTCATTTTTTTACCATTTAAAATGGGAATTTTGGTTCCTTATGATTTATCTTCAATCTTGTTGACACCATTTGAAAATAAAATAATATGAAATTTAAAAGAAAACCTTACAGAGTAGATATGGACATTATGAGTATATTTTTATTCAATTTTGTCTAAAATATTATCCAATAGTCATTGTGGACTTTATGAACATAATATTCCATGAGTATATTGAAATGTTCATGGTGTTCTTCATGGATTAAATCATGGTTTACTCTTGGTTTGAGGAGGATCATATGCGTCATTTGAGAGTAGTTATGGAAATATTGATAAATCATCAAATCTATTACAAACTATCAAAATGTGATTTATGTATTCAGAAAGTGAATTTCATGGGACACATGGTCTTTGAAAATTGTATTCCGGTTGATCCTAAGAAGGTTAAAGATGGTATGATATGGGATTCACCATGAAATGGATTCAACATTTAGATATTATTGGGTTTAGTGGGGGTATTATTTCTAGTTTTTAAATTATTTGTCTAAGTTTTCCTATATGATAATTTCACTAACTTGTAATGGATAAAAGTTCCCTTGAAATGGTAAAAGTTAGAGTTTATTTTTTAGATGAAATTTCTTTTGAAATCTATTCTGGTGTTGACTCTTTCATAAAATGGGTAGGTCTATGTGGTCTTTTTTAATTCATCGATTTCACGTTAGGATATGTTCTTATGATTTAAGATCACATGGTAGTCTGTGGTTCTTGATTTCTTAGGACACCTAATAATAACTATCAAAACCATGACCTTGAACTCACATACATGATTCATGTGCTGATGTGTTGGTTGAATTACCATTTCGAATAAACATTTACCATATTTTATGACCCTAGATTCCTAAGGTATGTTTTCTCTCAAA
Organism: Viscum album; assembly: GCA_963277665.1. Taxonomy (NCBI): domain Eukaryota; kingdom Viridiplantae; phylum Streptophyta; class Magnoliopsida; order Santalales; family Viscaceae; genus Viscum; species Viscum album. The sequence goes on from OY728163.1 coordinate 133,920,957, forward strand.
AATAATTTAACGTTCAGTAGGGGTTTTGGGTGGAGTACTTATAATATTTTTATTTTGACATTTCTTACACCATGGAGAAGGGGAATGTCATTGCCGATGCTTTGAGTAGGAAACCTATGACCAAGGCTATGAATAAATCATCAAAAGAGTGGAACTTGATGGATACTTTAGCACAATTTCATTTCAGAGTTCAATAAGAATAAATATTTTGTTTTATTGGAAGGTTCTCAGTTGAAATATTCACTTATTAAGAGGATTAATTAGGGTTATTATCTCAATGATGAATTCTATGGAATTAAGGAATCTCTTTATATTAATGAGATAATTAGTGAGTATTTTTTCTCTTCAGAGGGAACCTTATTCATTCAAAATTAGTGTGGTTTTCATTTTCCATGAGAAAATCTATCATGTGGTATTTCCATTATTTTCTGTGGGATTTAAACTATTGAATAAAAAAATACGTGTTATGAAATGAAATGATGATTCTAGTGGTTTAAAATGATATGAGATATTTTTTTCACAATGGCATACATTCCAGAATGTAAAGGATAAGAACCAAAGACCTTTTGGTTTACTTTGTCAACTTCTAAGGTGGGAATAGAAGTGGGATGATTTTTATGTTGGTATTTTAATTGGGATTGCATGTACCCCAAAAGAAAACAATTCAATATGTTTTTCAATTGACTGGATGGACAAATCATGTCACTTTATACCCATTAGTGATATAAAAAATTTTAAGGTGTTGGGAATTTTATAGGTGAAGGTTTTTTTAATTTTCATGGATCTATATCTTCTATAGTATCTGATAGAGATTCCTATTTTACCACTTCTTTTTTATAAGGCATTCAGGATATTATGGGATCTCAAGTTTGTTTGTGTACAACATAACATCTATAGATAGATATCTGAATATAAAGAGTAGTAGAGATTCTGGAATAAATTCTTCAGAAATGTGTTCTGAATTTTGGGGAAGCTTGGGATGTCCATTTTGGTATTGTTGAAGAAATTCAGATGGCAATATTTGAGGCCTTATATGGAAGGCCATGTAAACCTATTTTGTATGAGTCAGAGATTGGTGAAATTTCTTTAGTTGAACCGAGATTTTTTTAAGAAAAGAGGATAAACATTCAGTTGATTTTTCAAATAATTTTGATTAAACATAGAAGGTAAAAACATTATTCTATCATTATAGGAGAACTTTGGTGTTCTCAATTGGTGAAAATGTGTTTTTATAGTTTCACCTTGTTCGCCTCATTGAGGTCATCATAGATAGGTGAATATCACACAATAGTTTAGGAATCCTTTTGAGGTTGTTGATAATGTGGGGAAAGTGTATAACCATTTATAACTTCTACATTAGTTGAAATCAATAGATTGTGTGTTCCATGTATCTCATATTTAAGAGTATATTTTTGACCCATATTATTTCTTGATCTTGGAGGATCTTGATATTGATGTTGATTTATCCCTGACTAAGCATCCAACTTGGAGAGTTGATTCTGAGACAGAATTACTTCATGGGAGGATGATACCTTTGGTATAGGTTCTATATAATCAAAATACAAATTCTCATGATACTAGGGTATGTGAGGGGATGATTAAAGATTATTGTCCTCATACCTTTGATATGGAAACTTCTTTAAAGGCTTTCTAGGGAGAGAATGTTTTTATGGGGGAGAGGTTATAACATCTCATTACTTTTTTAAGGTTTTCCTTGAAGAGTTTTTGATCTCATATTGGGTGGGTATCTCTTTTGGGTTTTTAGGAGAAATTTTCATAATTTAGGAATCCCTTAGGTATATATATTATTGGATCACGATTAGGAAAAACCATGTGGTTTGGCCTAACAAACCGTTCATCCTATTGGAAGCCACTAGAAGTGGTGCACAATTTTTCAAAAATATACCGCATGTCCTAAAAACCACAAACCACATGGAAAATGGGGAATTAATGGTTAGGACCTGGTTTGTTTAACCATGTGTCCAAACCATGAACACCAAACATTATACCTAGAGGGGAACACAGTTCGGGTGCATGATTTTTCTAACTGTGCACCCCTCAGAAACCCATGTCTGTGGTTTCTAATTCCACTAAAAATTTAATTGAAAAATTTAAATCCACTATCTACTATGTCTAATACACCCATTCAACCATAAACCATTTTTGCCTTTCTTGGAGGATCCCAAGATGTGATTTTTCCCCCTAAACCCTTTTCTTTATAGATCAAAGTGGTGTCAATATCATTCAATCTCCTTTGGGTAAGTAGATCTACACTTGTATAGTTTATTATGATATCTAATTCTCTCATCCTTCGAGTCTGATATATCATAATGCAATTAATCGATCTAAACACAATATTAGTATATCATGATTTTATTTTGTGTTCAAGTAAAACCTTCTCATCATTCTTCATTGGCCTTCCCCATTGTAGATGTAGTGCGTTGTGATTCACTAATCTAAAGGTTATTGGTTCAATAATGTTTTCCCTAAAATTGAGTTTTAAATTACATGATTAAATTGGAGTGAGTTTTAATTCATTTAAAAACATAGGTTTGTGATGATTAATCTATTTTTTAAGTGGAAATGATATTTGAGGAAAAATACCCTATTTTGAAGGCATTTAAATTATTGGGATAATTTATGAAAAATGGTGGAATTATATGGAAATTGTTTTGATTAAATGATTTGAGGTTGATCATGAGAAAATGGATTAAATTGAAATGCGATTTAAAATTTAATGAAATTTTTAAAATCGATGATTTTTTTTTGAAACGATAAGGGAATGTTGAAAAATGAAATTGGGTAATTGTAATTTAAAATGTTCTAAAATGATTGATCACCAATTTGATTGATTGATTAATTTATTGAATTACTTCATAGAATAGGTAGTTAGCAAGTGTTTCGGACAATCACACTTTGATCTTGATCCCTAAGCATTAGTGTTATATGAAAACACTAATTGAGATGTGATCACTAAAGAGATGTGTGATGATCCTATAACATTTAACTAATATAGCACTTGGCTTTTAACCAAGGTATTATGTGTTATTTGATTTTACATTCATGGAATTGATTTATTTAACTATTTTATTTATTCCTAATGATTTATATAAACTATTTTATATAAAATGTTCATTTAACCCTATTTGAAATTAGTTCAGATATACCTTTTATCTATTGAAATAAAATCTTGTTTTGATTTAAATTGTGTTAATTTAATACCATGAATTGTTTTATTTAAATTGATATCATAAATTTTAAATGTTTATACTATTTATTATAAAAAGTTTATTGAGACTCTACTTGTATTCATAGATCACATGATACATTTTCATTTATGATTTTTCATACTTTCTTATATAGGGTATGAGAAAAGGGAAAGAACCACTTGGAGGTGGTGGATATTCTTGATCCTTTAGACCATGGTGTGGGGATGATGATTGGTGAATCTATTTAGTACTTTTTACAAATGGGTTTTGAGATGTTCATATGGTTAATATTGTAGTTCTCTTTGGGGTGTTTAATTTTATTTTGGGTTTTGTTATACCTATTTAATTGTTGTACTTTATCATTTTTTAGTGTTGAGTATACTGACTTTAATATTTCATCCTCCACTTTTTTTTTTGGAAATTATACTTCCTTTTTGATCATGTATGATTCCAAGTGCTAGTCACCAGGCTGTGGGTATCTAGAACGCCCATCGAGATTTGTTTGTGTTAGCTCAGATATCAGGGTACTGGGGTATTCGTGCAGGTTTTGGACAAGTATGATGTGAAATTGGAAGCTAGGAAAGGTATAATATGGATTATTGGTTTATTGGAATAACATTAAAGGAATAATACTAAAAATTAATATTTTATAATAGTCAAAGTGAAAAATATTTATCAAATAATATGTTTTTTTACTTAAAAAATTTTTTTTGTCCAAAGTATCACATCATTCAAAAACTTTTTGAAGATTTATTGCTATAGATATGAAATATAGACTTAAATTAGAATTCTAATGATATGATGAAAACTATCATAGTTTGAAAAATTAAGTGGTAGAGTTATACCTCAGTGGGACTTGGGTGACTGAGAAGATAAATGAAGGGAGATTCAAAGACTATTTCTATATAAGGATGGTTGAAATTTCCTAAGTGATCATGAGGAATTGATGGCGAATAATTTAAAATAGTATTCAATTATGAAATTATTATGTTATCTTTGTGAAAATGATTATTTAGTTAAGTTTTAAACATTTCAAAATTTGTTTTTTCTTGAAGCATCACTTTTTTATGGGTGCGATAATTTGGTTTAAAATGATTAATGGACCTGTTTAAAAGAAACTATTTTAAACCAATTAATGTATTAAGAGAAAAAAAATAAAATCAGTGATTATATTATAACCATATTAAATAAAAAATAAATTTATACTAGTTTATAATAGTTTAAAATGGTTAAAAAAATACAACAAATACTTACATCATGTTCTAGTATATTTTTTTATAATCAATTTAGAATGTTGATGTCTTTCGTGTTACTTTCCATATTATCACATTATAGTTCATAATATATTTTAAATCAGTTAATTTTAATACCCCAAAATTTAAATTATAATATTTTTGAATAATTTTTAAATTTATATGAAATAAAATTCATTACTAAGAATGGATGATGTCACAAGCATACAACTATTTTGACACATTAATATGAACACCTCAGTTCATCCCATTTCCAATGATGAATGGTTAAATAATCTTGTGTGGGGGATGAGGGAAAATATATAATGCTACTACAGAAGAAAAATATACGACCAATATAAGATGTGTATGAAACCTAATATTTAGAAAGTGATTTTGATAGGGTAAGACGTGAAAGAAAATTAATATTTAGTAAATGTTAATGATGTATTAATCATAACTAACAAAAATTAAGTACAATGAATTAAGTAGAATAGTGAACCATGATAAAAACAATAACTTATATCCCACAAATAGAGAGGATCCAAGAAAAAATGGAAATAATATAGAAATGGGTTGTGTTTCTTTATGTTGGAAACTCAATGCCACTATAGTTTGGGAGATAAATAGTGTGTAGGGTTAGAGAAGTGATAAACACAATGAATATGAGATATTTTATCAAAAATCAAGAACCAGAAAAACGTATGAAGGGAGGAGTCTTGGGAATAAAATGAGAAGTTGTAGAATGGTTCACCCATTGAGGATGATTGGATATGGGATATGTGATCAAAATAGAATGGTAATCAGTTCTATGAGGAGGGTATACTAATGGGGAGCTAAGGGGAGGGGATTAGAATGGGTAGGTGGAGAGGGGAGTGGTGATCCGAATGAGGAGGGATTCATAATGCTATGAAGGATATTATAATAGAGTGGGAATAGAATAGAGGATTAAAGATCTTTATAGTAAAGAGAGATGGATCAGTAGGGGGTGGGAGACTGATGGGAGGGTGATAGGAATTGGTAGGGGAGATTGGAAGGGTTGGGATGGGAAGTGGGCCAAAATATCTAGCCCCATTTTTACTTTACACCACAAAACTATTGATACACCATTTGTATAGTTTTATTTTATTTTATATTAACTATAAAAACCTAAGGTAAACAAAAATATGATAGATATTTAATTTCATTGATTGGAATGGCTATTTTTGAGTTAATAAGATGATTTATTGGTTTAATATGACTATCGACGATCATTTTTATTTAGTTTTTAAAAACCTACACACCCCTACACTTTAAAAACTAGATTATAGTAGTGATAATAGTACTAGGGAAGTATATAGGTTCAAAGAAAATTTATAATGATAGATTATTATTGAAAATAGATCAGAAAAAGGATAAACTAACTAGATTATGAGTAACTTAATTGAATACATAAAAATAACCTGATGTTTTAATGGGATATGTAAGATTCTTTAGGGGGCTATGTAAGTGTAATTTTTTTCACTGTTCCATTTAGATCAGAAGATGAGGAAGTGAACATATTGGAGGATTTGATCATGCATAGTAACAGTCATGAATATGTAATGGTGGTGTCACTAACAATACTTCATAGACTTGTCTATAGAAAAATAAATTGGATCAATAGCTCAAATAATGGGTAATATTTATATGAGTATTCTGTTATTAATAATATTAGTAGTGTTTCTCCCTTGGTATAAAAATATATGTAAATAAAAAAAATCTCTTTTGATGTCTTATGTGAGTGTGACTTTCATTTTTTTTCTTGTTATTTGGTGTGTTTTTTGAATATATCCTAAGATTAAGGAAATTTAAAATGAAATAATGTATTTTAGTTCCTTTGTCCATGAATTGAAATTAGATGTCAGTTTTTTGGAACATTTATCCATATCCAACAGGTGAGTTTCTGGAAGGGATTTATAGAACTTGTTATTATCATCAAAAATCATCAATTTATATTTATGGTGATGTAAGGGTTTTTAAGATGGAACATTTCATTCATTGTAAAAAGATGCCTGATGCTTTATATGTGGATGTGTTATTATTTATATAAGAGGAGTGACTCTATAAAATTATGAAAACTATCAATTCTAACCATGATATCTATTTTATCATCCATTTCTTATGTAGTCTAAATAAAATATTCCAGATAGAATTGAATTTAGAATCTCCATCAATCATTAATCATATGGATAAACAAAATTTATCAACAACACTATAATAAGTTATGAAAAATCACTTCTTAATTACGATACTAAGAAATTGAATCTCTTTCTCACTCTAGATGAGTTTTTATTCAATAATGTTGTGAATACAACCAAGGTGAAAAATATTTTTGAAGTGGATCACAAGTGGAAAATAAAGAGGACACTTAAACTGGTATCATTTCTTAAGATTCTTTGGTATAGTGTGGTATCTGATCACATTGGGCATTGAATTGAATATATATTTTATAATTTTATTTATTGTAGTGGTTAATATTTAATTAGGGGTTCCTATTTGTTTTATTTCATTGTAGAATAGAAACTATGAATCAGGTTTTTGATTTAGAGCATGATTCTCCAAGATCTTTTATAAACTTTCCATTTCATTTCATAGAAACATCAAGTCTTATATTTGACCAATAACTATAAACATTATATAATTTTTATTTTCAATTTTAATTTAAATTACATATTGTGATGATAACCCTCCTTTTATCCAAAAAACACCGATAAAGACACCACTAACATATATATGGTGAGTTATAAATATTTAGGCATTATCTATTTTATACCTTAAATTAGTATTTTTATTAATTCCTATCAAATATTCATATTTACCCACTATGCGAGGTCACTCATGGAAGAAATTTAATTTTTATGCTTCCACAATGTAGAAGTTAGTTTAGAAGAAATCACTACTTTTATAAATGTCATGAATGTCAGTTTTCCCTTTGCATTTATTTTTATGATAAGAAACTATGTTAATATTTTTCACCTATTTAAATGGTTCTATTTTTGAATTCAAGTATAATCATGTAATATAATAAAATTACTTTTGGTAATTTTCATAAACACCAGTGGTACATGTTAGAGTATTTATAGATTTAGGATAAGATTCCATATAGGTTCATTTTTTGTGTTTATTGGTGAAATTTAAGAGAACTATAACATTAAAATATCAATTTCATGTCATTATATGGATATTTTTATATCACATAGGATTCATGAAATGATTAAAATATTAATATAAAAACATAAAATTCAATCAATAGTGGGAGAAATTTTTCCAATTTACAATAATTCCAAATAAATATTCATTGTTTATGGACTTTAATTTCTTATAATTAACTCTGATGCTTAGGAAACTGTCTGTGATGAATGTGAATTTCACAAATCCATTAGTGGTGATGGATTTATAAGAATTTTAAAAGAATTATACCCTTGATGTGATACTGAAACTATATGTGATAGACAAAAGGCCAACCCAATCTATTGATCATGGTTTATAAGTAAGATTATTTTCCTAGAATATGATATTATTTTTAGCAACCTGTTATGGAGTGAGTATAATGATGATGCCTATTTTTTAGTGGACTATAAAAGGGTCACCTATAGATGTAGATCTTTCATCATGTATTACTAACAACACATTTGGGACATAGGGATATTAAAACCATGAAGAAAATATTACCAATAAATATCCCAATCGAACCTTATATGAGACTATCATGTGAAAATAAAATATTATAAAATAAAATAAAATTATGTAGTGTAATTTTCATCCATTTTATTGATTCATTATTAAATTTATCTACTAAATTTATATAAAAGGAGAATGTTGTTGTGATATTAATTCTATTAAGTTGTATATGACTTTGTCTAATTTATAATTTTTTTAATGAATGGATAATGTTACCTTCATATGATTTTAATAATGTGAAATCTATACATAAAGTCTCTAGTATAGTTTTTTATAACCTAAAATAATATATCATGCTATAATTTAAGTTAAGAAGTAGTTAAACTCTTATAAGATATATATCTTTTTTTATTTTTTTAAATGGAAGTAGATATTTTTCTTCTATGGAAATAATATTCATTATTTTTATATATAATTATATATTTATTAGTTCCATTGAAATTAATTAAGATATTTATCATGCATTTTCCATGTTCTCATTATAAATTATTCAATTATTGCCTCATAATATCAACAATAAAATCTTGTGGAATTTTTAATCTATTAATTTATAATTTCAAAACACTGAAGTTTGGGTCTTATTTATCAAAATAGATGAAACATGATAAGATTAAATAATATTATATATTTTATCAAGTTTAGGTTCATCCAATGATAGTAAAAAAAACATTATAGAAGGTATGCTAATAATCATCTATCAATTTCAAAAAACATTATTGATATAAAATATGTGAAATTATATTTTCTCAAAATTTTATATTATATAATGTAATTGAGGTGTTTACTATCAATCCACATAATAAATTTCATGTTCATTGTACTTTTATAGTCAAACATATGACTAAATTATTAAACAATGTTTAATTGTCTTGGTAAACAACATATTTTTCATTAACCTATGTTCTCATGAAATTATGAAAATATAAATAACAACATGTTAATACCAAATACTAAATGATATTATTTACTATCATATTTAATTTTTATGTACATAATTTCAGTTCATTTGAATATATATTTTAGGATATGTGAATTAATTAATTACATTTTGTCTAAATTCTGAGTAGATTTATGGACATATATTTAATGATATTGGATAATTTGATTATAATTATAATTGATTAGGCAGTTAGATTTTCTTGTATGATCTAAATAGTTTCCCAATTGGCCATACTTGTAAAGTATCCAGTTATGATATATGTTTATATCAATTGGAAATACCAAAAAAATATAAATTACATAATTAAATCACCATAATGAAAATTATATGAAAATAGAAAAAATGAATTCAAAATTGACAATTTAAAAAACAATTTGAATTATGTTTAATATAAAAAACATGAAAATTTATTATATATATATCAATAATTATTTAAAAAACATAATTTAATATTTATTTCCAACCCCCTTACACTTAATCTAGTGTATTTCATCAAATATGAAAAAAAACACATGTAACCAAATCAATTTTACTTTCCAAAAAATATAATTATATTTTATTAAAAATGTTTGTTGTTTAGTCTTATTTAATCTTTTAAATTTATTGAAGTAAATATTATCATTTTAATAATTGTAAAACAACACATCATTATTTATACTCAAAATTATAAATGAAAATATTCCCTCATAAAGTTAATTTTTCTCTAATTTTCTATATTTATCAACAATGTTAAATCATTGACCAATATAGTGTGATGATACATTAGTATTTTTTGATATATAAACATTAAATTTACTTACTCAAGTGAAAACATATCAATTGGGATCTTGGAATGGTTTTTACATGGATTATAGGATGGTAGAAAAAAGTGAAAAGAGTGAAGAAATGCGGTTAAAACATTGACTTTGATAAAATTATACATTACTAATACATTGATACTTGTATGATATAAATAAATATTTTAAAAAGTGATTCTATATTTAATATTGACATCCTAAGTTAGTATTCCTAATAAATTTCAATGTTTAATATTTTAAACTAAATATATCGGGGTTGGGGAAAGTTTGATTTAGATAAAAGGATGGAATAAAGAGAAATGATGAGATGTTAGTACAAAACTAAAACATGGTACCTAATGTCAGAAAATCAAATACCGAATAGTATTTGATCTTAATTTTAGTGTAATATGGTGTTTCCACTAGGTACCTTGTGGCATTGTATAGGGTAACCAATAGGAACATTTTTCATCATATAAGGAGTAAAATATTCATTTGATATCAAAAACTAAACCTAAAATATCCATTTTTTTTATTTCTTCCCAATTTAAAGTCCATATACTTCTAAAAATCCATTCCCTTGATCTTATATTCCTCCCATAAGATCCATGTTTCATGTTTAGTCCAGATTTCTTTCAAATTGGTACATGCCCCATATTTACACATAACTAAGGCAAGGAAACACAGTATTCTTTTTTCTAATATTATTATGGTCATGGTAGGAATCCTTCATTTTTTCCATCAATGATTTAAAATACATAAAAAACATTGACTATTATTTCATCAAGTGATAGGAGGAGCATGTATTGAATAATCTTGATATAATGAAATCAATCTTTCTCTTTATTTCAATCTTTCTTGGGGAAACTGTGTAAACCAATATTTTTACACATACATAGGATTCCTAGTTTTGTTAAGTGGTTGAATAATCACTTCATATGGATTATAAACTATTATTTTAACAATTAATTAGAATTTTACCCCTAATTTTGTTTCATATTTTCACAGGGAATATGATATCAACATCATGAACACTACTAAAACACTGTCCTATATTAGTGGTTTGGTTGAACCATTGTTATATGTTTTATGTAACAATTATTTTTCAAACCATTGGAATACAATCAAAAGAATTTATGGTACATATGCTAATGCTTTACAAATATGTGATGTATAGATCCCAAAAACATTGGGTTACTACACCAATGGTTCTAGAAAATTGTTTGTATAGGTTTATTTATTATACATGATATTTTATGTCTTATACTAATAAATAAATAAAAATTTATAATTAATATAATATATATATATTGTTATACATAAAAGTGGATGTAGGATAGTTTAAATTCATTAAAGTATCACATGGGGATCCATGGTTTGAAAATCATTGTTTTTTACATTTCCTATACCAATAATTTACCAAATTATTTTGTATAATACTATAATGACGTATTTAAAACCAAAAAATCAAAAAAAAATTATTGCCTAAAGTATTAATTTTGGAGGTATATTGATATTTATTTCATGTTTCCTCTTGAAAAATGAATAAAAGGTTTTTCCTTAATATAAATTCAATATTTAGTTTCACTTCTACGTTATGTTGATTATTATGACTCGATTATTCCATCGTACAGGTTTATTTACATTTATAACATGTATACATGTGGAGATAAATGTTTTTGGTCATTGAAACAATGTTTTGGAGTAGATATTTGTGGTATCAAATATAAGGAGGCTTTGGGTTGTTGTATATTATGTGTATATGCATTGAATGTCTTTGAAAAAGAGGATAGTGGTTCATATGGGTACACCAGCTATAGGTATGAATGTGGATATGATGTTGTTTATTCCTTTTAGAAGAGGGGTATCCTAAGATAGTATGATATTTATTACATATATGTATATTATTAGACACACACAATCATTCTTTTGAGGATATGGTCCTCTTTAGAAAGTATGAATGTTAATATTTATTTTTGATTTGCCTCATATAGAGGATGCTGGTGGTTCATTCTCATATTAATATACCCAATTATGTTGTAACAATTCTTGTTGTCTTCTAAGTATGACTCAAAATAGATTTATACAGTTCTTAATATGGACTTTAAACATGTCATCACATAATGGATATTTTTCGTAATTAGGAATTTTTGAGTTATTTTATATATATTTGTTTTGACTGATTTATATTATTTTTTATACACTTGATCTTATTATAGTATTTTGTTCAAAAAATCCCTCACCATGTCTTGGTGAGTGTATCTTTGTGGTATCTTATACAACATTAAGTTTTATATGTAGAATGACATGTAATATCCTTTAGATAACTCTCCCATAATTATTTTAATATTTCATTTTCAATTTACATGTCCTTTGATGACGTGTGTATATGTTTATTATTGTTATATAAGTTGAGTAGTCAAAAAATAAATGAGGAAAAAGTTATAAATTGTTTTAACGGAGGAATCAAAAAGGCTTGAATGATTAATTATAAAGGAATTAGGTGAACTCTAAGAGTCCCGCTCATTCAATGAAGGAGGGATACAAACTTTTTTACCATGGACAACATTCTTGATGACCAGAGATTATTATTAGTTCTACTAAGATTCATACATTTATTTTCCCTCAATTATACATTGAGTGGGAGGTGCTAGAACACTATAGTGTAAAAGAGGTCATAAAAAAGAGTTTTTTATTTCAGTGGCTAATGTAAACCAACGGTGTAAATAAACCATTAATTCTCAATAAGGGAAATATATCATGCTCACTACTGATGAAGGTTAAAATCAAAGGAATAATGAAATACCATTTTTTGGGGTTTTTCTTATTCTAACATGCCAATTTTTCTCCTACTCAATATTATAGTTTGTTTCATGAATTATTCCACTAAAATTGTATATTTTTATATCACATGAAACCCATCAGTGGTATTAAATCATATAAAAATGATGAATCAATCAGATTAATGTTCATTAGAAAAAACAAATTGGATTTTTCTCATTTACCACAATATTACACCTTCAAAAATCCCACCATTGTCATACATTATACTATAAAATTAGATAGAATTATAAAAAATGGAAGATTAATTTCATATATATATCTTGATAATGATGTAGTGATCCAAAAATATATATTTCTGGTGTCTAAATAAAATTAAGAAAAAATAGGCATCGTAGGATGATACCTCTATGTTGTTGTTAGTGTTGGAATTGGTTCCAAAGAACCGATTTATTTTTACTTTATTATTACTTGTAATAATTAATATTAATATTAATAAACTACTTATCACATCATGATTTTTATTCTATGTGACATAATATGTGAGAATGTCCTAATATTATCTATCACACTAAAAGGTTAGAATATTTCACCACTCAGATGAAAACCCAAAAGATCCATGACAATATTTTTAAAAATATTTTCTATATCCAAATGAAATATTTTGAGGGAAAAATGATATGGGCTATTATGGGTGTATAATCAAAATACATTGAGACATATTCTCATGGTTTACACTTTCATTAATTTACAATGTCATAGATTATAAGATCGGGTCCCACTAGTAGGATATCTATATTTATAAGTGTCATAGAATGATAATATATGATAATGTGTGCACTGATCCTTTCTATTTAAGATTATTATGAATGGATATTATGAGTCACATAATTTTACGTATGAATATAGAGAAAAATAAAACATTTTTAGGTGAAGGGGGATACGTTGGGTGTGTCACAGGTAATATTTCATTAATTAATAACATGGGAAATGATTCATCACTTAGGTTCTTTACTAGTAGATGATATTTTAGACCCTTCTATGGAAGTGGTACAACCTAAATAAATCAATGTCCATGGTGTCCTATAGGAAAGTTAAATTTTGAAAGCTCAAATAATGAGACATCGAGAACATAGGTTGATGACACCAACATGAAACCATCTTGATCATAGATGTCATGATAAAGTGGTTATATTAAACAATAAAAATCTATATAAGGTTTTATGAAATTGTGATATTAACTTCATTCTTTATGCATTCCTTGTCATGTTTTTAGGTTCTTACCTTGGAATTTTAGATTCTTCGCATAATGTCACCAAGAATGAGGCCTAGAAGGTCAAATACTATGTTTATCTAGAACCACTTTTAAATGATAATATTATTTTTTATTTAACATGTTGAGAAAATATTATTCCAATGATTTTTTTAATAATAAATATTTTTTGGTTGATCCCATATATATCATCAAAAGTGATAATATTTTGCAAGAGAAATATTAAATAAATATTTAATTTATATTTAGTTAATATAATATTTATTTTATTATTGGTCAATACTATGGTGATATTTATTTATTAAATAAATTCTGATAATTAATTGCTTTATTAAAACTGTCAAGGAATTACTCAATGAGTTTAATTGGATTGTGAGAAACAATATAAAATTAATATTAATTGAATAAATAATATTTAATTTATTTACATTCTTTGTGCATGGAAAGAAATAAACATAATATAATTATTATAGAAATGGGGTTCCACAGGGATTACAGATATAATAATTACTCTTGTGAAATTATTATTTTCCAACTCTAACACTATTTAAACCCAATTATATTATTTTTAATTAAGAGGATTTCATTTTTTAGTTTTCTACAACATTCACAAATTTATATCAAATTTACAGAGAGCTCCCAGAGAAATAATTATATCATATATGGAGAGCGATCCTCATCCTCTACAACTTTTGGTATTAGAGAAATTAAATAAAATCCTTTTTTATGCAATTCCTAGGGAAATCAATGACATACAATGAATGTGTTAGGATCTTGCTCACATGAAACCATATATTCCTATAGTGATGTCTAGAGGTTCATGGAGTATATGTGGATCAACATAGGAGGAAATATATATTTCATTTATAAAATAAAATGACAATGCAATGTAGATAAAGTTTTGGATTCATTAGTAGAGAAATAGTTCATCAAAAGATAATCATTTAATTGGTTAAATTAATTATAAATTATTATGTGATGATACCACATTATGGTTTATACATTCGCATGATACTTAATCATTAATTCAATCCCATAAGTCATGATGTTTATCGTTGATGTACATATCAGATTAATCACCAATTACGAAAAATATAAGTTGGCCATACCCCATCTGGTGATTTTTCTATTCCCAAGACCTTATAGATGTATTAGATTGGTTACACAGTTATTTATAATTATTTAATGATCATTGATTTCTTTACTTATTTATCATTAGTTTCTCATTCTTGTTTAATTCTTCTGTAATTTAAATCATAAGATCTACTCATCCTATATTTCATTATAGAAAACATGATTAAAATCAATTAATTCTATGAATAAAAAACATTTGAATAAATCATCCTTAGGTGATGAGGATTTTGAGTGGATAACATTAGAGTACAGAACATTTATTCCATTGAGAATGTGGCGCACCAATTCTTAATATACTAAGATAATTATTTAATTAATTCAGAGTAAATTCAATAAACGGTAATTTAATACACGTGATGTTTATTTAAATACACTGTATGTTGAGTGGTTAATCCTAGAACATGGTTATCTAGGTAACATCACTTGTAACATTTACACAAAACATGTAGTTCATCAGTCAAATATGAACCATTTATTTTTTTACATGACCTACATAACTGATGATCGTTTAACGCAGAGACCACACAACGTGTATCCCATGTAGATTCCATGTACTCCATTAATTTCCATGTCATGATTACATGATGAATTCATAAGCATGTGATATAAGTAGATGATGAGAACAATAAATAACACGTATTTGGATAGTAAATGTCATGTATATTACGAATTTTGGTAGAATTTAAATTATATTTATTATACTACATAAACCTTATCAACATGTTTTATGTGGGTCATTTGTTTGACCATGTACATTATATGTGATGGGTTATATATATATTTATATATAATAAATTTATAATTAATTTATATATAATATTTAAGAATATAAATCACATATAATTATTAAAGCAATCATTACTCTTTTCACATTGATAGATAATATACTACATAAATAACATATGTTCTATGTGTCATTCAGTTACCTCATATACACTATTATTTAATAAGTCATGTATTCCACATGTCTCAGGAATAAATATTATACAAATATAATACATGTTGGGTAGTTAAATGAATACTCACTATGTTTCCTCCAAGGTATATGTTTTGTACATGGTTAACATTAAATACATTATTTAATTTGTTTAAAATATTTATGGATGATAATCACAATAATGTTCAGATGAGAATTAAGATAAAAATAATTGATTAATCAAAGTGGATAAATAATTTATTTTAATTTGATTTATCATAAATAACAATGAATAGAATTGAATTCTAATTTTATTAAATGTGTTTTTTTTGCAATTATGTGGATGACCATAGACATAGATCATACCTTTTATGTGATTGGTTTCCAATATAATTTTGTATTAAATTAAATTGGCCGCATGTGCATCCTCTTTCTTGTAACATCTTATTACTCCCTTTCAGGTAATTATCTTTAATTTAATTATTTTCTTCTTTATTTGGGTGTATCTAGGGACTCATGAGAATAAATACCATTTTTATAGAAAATGAATTAATTTTTGGTTATAGATGTTTGTTTGAATTAATAGAGTCTGGGTACAAATGTGTTAAAATCATTGCAGGGTTATTTCCTAGTTCTAAAAATACCTAGGTGTTTTTCATTTTATTTTAATAACCTGAAGTATTTTACTCTATGATGGGAACTTACAAGGCATGTAATTGGTCACCAAACACAAGCCGTGAACTATTTACACAATATGAAAGTGGAATGCACTTTTTAATTGTTACACAATATGTAATAATAAATTTTTGCCTTTAATAAAACTAAGATAGTTTTTTAGTGTACTCAAGCATTATGGATTACAAGATGTGTAAAATGGTTACACATCATGTAACTATTGAGAGGTCATCATTTATGGAACTATAAAAGAAATAACTTTTTTTTATTGTCCCATATATTACTTTTCTCTTAACATATAATGCTTCTTCGACGATTTTTAGAGTCTTCGTTCGATCCAAATTGATCAGTTTAGTGACAGATCATCCTAGTGGTTGGATTTCATCTCTATAGGAATGTATAACTTTCTTATTATTAATTACATTGATCTTTGTATCAAAGTGGTGTCACATTATCAGATATGTTGACCAATGGTGATGTTTCTTCTTGTTATATTAAAGATTTGTTGTTTGATTATGTCATGACAACCATTTCCTTTATCAGCTATGCTGTGGAAGGTGTGCATTCTTGAGGTATGCTTCATTAACTATTCTCTGCCAACAACTTTTGAAAATTAGATCAATTAAAATATGTGTTGATTTATTATAGGTCATCCACTTTCATTATTGCATTATCATATTGGTGGATCCTTTGTGGCATTATGTAAACTCAGTTATTAAGTTAGGTAGTTCCTTCTCTAGCATGAATTCATGAAATGTATTACACATATTTTAATAAATAGATATAAAAAATATGGAATGATGTTTTTTTCTGTGTATATGAATTTGTGAAAAAAATTGGGTTTTCTCTATTTTTAGGTAAATAAAAAAGGAGTTATTTTAAAATAAATTAAATTATTTATGAAGTGCATCACATGGGAATCCTTGGTCATATAGGTGGAAGGTTTATCTTAGGGACACCATCCATATTATCATCAGGAGGTTAGAACATGGGTATTTTTTTGGCTCCCAGGTTCTGTCATTCTAGGAACTTGTTATTGAAATTGTTGGGGGGGCGTTCAAGGGGTGTTTCTATACTCCATAGGCTTGTGTTAAAGGGACACGTTTTGAATAAATCATTAGTGTCATACAAGTAGTCTTCTATCCTAACCTTTCGAGTTCCTTGGTGTGATTTAACTGTTCTGGGATTTATATTGTTTTTTCTATAACCAGCATGCTATGGATTTTGATAAATGATAACTTGAAAATTATGATTCAAATTTATATATCTGTTTTTGTTTTGGTATTTTTGGAAACATGGAAATATTTTCCATTCTTTGATACAACATATTTACTGATTATCATTCCATGATTTAATTTAAATGAACATACATGGATTATTGTATAGATATTTTTAATAGAACGCCTAGGTGAGATCCTACTAATTTTATTATCTAACACCTTGAAATATCCTTTGATGGTGAATAGACCATTTTATTTCTTTTGATTCACGTAAATAGAATGTCCCGTAGTGAGGTGGTGAGTTTTTATGTCAACTGGATGGGTAGCTGGTGGGGAGATGGTGGGAGTCTTCACATTCTATCACATAGATTAGTTGGTTATTCCTATTTTAGTGGTACTTTGTGTTTGGACATTCACCTGATGAGTGTTTCTACTTTTGAGTTTTTTGCTTATAATTATGAAAAATATTTATCTTATAATATTTCTCTATATATTAAATATATGTGAAAATTCATTACTTCATGTTCGACCAAATAATTCCCTCTAGTTCTTATGTATTGCTCGGGCTGCTCGTCTCCATCCTGAGGGGATCAGGAACACCCTTCGTGCTTGTGGAGTTTCATGATGGGTATCCATTTGAGAGGGTATTTTGGTATGTTCATTACAATTTGGTATTAGAGGAGGTATTTTCTAAAAATCATTTGTCTTTGGATGTTCAGTAGTCTGGAAATAAGATTGTTAGGACTTGAGTGGTAAATTACAAGAAGTGTCTGTCCAACTGCTGTCGTTATGAGACTAAAGTTACAATGGAATATTGGTATGTTTTTCACTTATTTTGTTTTCATAATCTTAATATTTGTTTTTGATAATTGGTTTTATACATTGAATTATGATTTTTCTATCATTTTATCATTTATTTGGTTTTGGTGTAATACAATATTCCTCCAATACGTGTTTTGTGATTTCATCAAGTAGGGGCAACCAATGCTCCTTAAGGGAACCCGCTGATGGATGATAAATTTATGAGGTTGTTATGGGGGAAATTCATGCTATTGAACAGAACTTTCGACAAGTTCCGAACATAGTTGTTGAGGTATAACATGGTGTTGGAGGAGCCAAGGATCGACCATGAGAGTATTTTCATAAGAATCCACCATCCTATAAACATATAAATGATCATCAATAGGTGGAGGAATCTCTTGGAAAGATTGATCATATCATCGAATTCCTAGAAACACTTTAGAATATCAAGGTGATGTTTGTAGAGTCTATACTTATCGGTCAGAGAATGCATTAGTGTTATTCCACGGTATAAACTGATAATGAGGTGGAATTGGACACGAATGGTTTCGAGTCTCTATTCTTCTATTATTTTTTTCCTATGATCTAGATAATGGATAAATATCTAGAGTTCCTAAAATTCTATCATTGAGATCATGCAGTGTTAGTATACACCAATCGAATTGCTGAGTTGGTATAGTTTTTTTTTGAAAAACATCCCTCAAGGTGTCCTCTTAGTATGTTTTGGTTGTGATTGTGTTTTTTAACAAAGGTATATGATCGATAATATGTATAGCTAGTGTTTTATAAATCATGTAATTATGTTGGTGCAGTATCATATTGTTTTCCAAATATATGGGCCTCAAAATCGGGGGTTGGATTTTTAAAATTGAATATTTTTGTGTTGGCGTATAGGATACATGAGACACATAGCACAATTCGTAAAATGAATAAGGTGGTACATGTAATGTCTAATGAAATCAATAAAGGAAGGGAACTATGAAGTGCAAGACACAGACCGTGTACGAGAATGGTTCACAGGGAGAATAGGGTTTCTGATGAAGGAATAAAGTACAAAGAAATTTTTTGATACATGGGATGGATTGTTTTTCATGGAAACAAGGCATTGATTTGAGAAACCATGAAGGGCGTCATTGGAGAAAACATGACAGTGATTTGGGTTTTCACGATGAAAGATAGACAGTATGTAGACCACTTAGGGAAGAATGGATTTCAGTAGGAGAACAATACTTAGTGAAAGATGCACCCCATTGAAGATTTGGTAAATATAAAAGAAGAAGATTTTTGGGATAAATTTTTCTATATAAGGATCTCTAATCCCATCATTACATAGGGAATGTTTCCTAAGAAAACATATTTTCTATGAGAATTTGATGAAGTCAAAAAGTTGTTCATGATGGATAATTTCACAAAGGATAAGTGGTTTATGGGTAAGTGATTGTGTGATGGGTGAATAAGTTTGTGGAAGAAATTAACTGAAAGGATTTTTCGAGGCATTGAATCCTGCAAAAGAATAAGTGTTTGGAAAAAGAAGGAATTCTGTAGATGGTACACAGAAGCAACGCTGGTGTGAGAATGTTATAACAATGCATGGATGGAGAAGCAGTTTGCGAAAGAAGTAGTCTATAAAATATGGAAGTCGAGTATGCAGAGGCTATACACAGAGGCATCATATAGTAGAGATTCATAGTAGTAGGTTGTGTAGACATAACATAAAGGTGATATGCAGACGAATAGATAGTCCGTGGAGCAGGGGAAGTTTGCGAAGGAGAGGCGATCCACAAAGCATACCCACTATGCAATTCATAGAATAGAAATGGTTGTTCTCGAAGGATTCAAGGAAGTATAAAAATTCACTAAAACATTTCACGAAATAAATTTCATTTTATTTAAAAGTATTCAGAAAATTGGATTTCATCTGTGGGTGAAAAATGGACATCAACAAAGCATCTAGCTATAGTGGACGATGTGTTCTTTCCTGGAAATAAATCGACCTACAAGACCACAAACTATTAGTGGATCCCTTCCAAGAGTAGTGAGAAAATGATGTGAAAGAGGATAATCTTTGTCATTGGTAGTGAGACATAGGAAGGGACATAGGGAGTGACCCTTGGGAACTAGTTAGAAGACTGTAAACCTTGTAAATTAAGTGAGCCTACAAATAGAAAATCTATCCCAAACATTTTAATTTGGTAGTGAGCCTTTGTGTGTTTGGTATAATTGACACATCTCCATTTTACGCTACATATATGTATCATTGTGTGGGTGAGCCAAGTAAAAATATCAGTGTCCTTGTGTTTTCCTAATTTCTTTACTTTTAGTGCATTATCACTTGATAAAATTGGAATAGACGTGATCAAAATTAACATTAAATAGCATATGATGTGACTGTTATAATAAAGCGTTCAATATCCAGTGGGGTAGGATGATGTTTTGAATGATTATCCATACCTTGATTTACCACCCTATCAGGGTATCTAGACCCATTTTGGACCTAACAATTGGTAAGAGGGAAGGTTTAATTTATTATATTTGTTTTCTCTTACTTGGTTCAGTCGATTGGTGAAGATAAAGATTCGATTTCCACTTATCTTCCGATTCCATGGAAAAGGGAAGAACCTAAAATAAGAAGTAGAAGTGTGGTGGTATTCCTCACTATGGAAGTGTTTATGGAAAAATTTTGATTCAATATAATGAATCCAAAATTTTACTGTATAATTATTTTGATGAATCAGATAGGGGAAATATAGAATCACTTAATGATATTGTAGGGATGAGTGAAGAAGTTTACATTCAATGTGATGTTGAAACTACTGATGATAAAAAAATACCAAGAAGATAAATAGTGGTGGTTTTTCTTGAAAGAAAGGAATTGGATTAGAAATTGAATAAAGAAAATTAATCTAATGAAATTTGGAACCAAATACTAGAAAATATGGTCAAAAAACTAAGAGGCTTGAATCAGAGGCTTATTAACATTGCTATTAATCTGAGGGAGAATAATGATCCCCAATATGAAGAACTGATAAATAGATATAAAAAGATAGAAAACCCAAAAGATGATGAAAATGTAGAAAATCATAAATCATAAGAAATTTAGAATATAAAATCTAGAAATAATGATCTTACTACACAACTGTTTATACAAGTTCAGAAGAACCAAAGGCTCCAAGAAGAGGATGTATACTGTTCTGATTCCATTGATCATGAAAAATTGAAAATAAAGGAGAAAAGTGACATGGTAGATAAGCTCACATGTAAATTAATAGATGATATGTGTAGAGTGAAAATCTCAAGAGGGAACATAATGATAAAATTGAATCAAGGGATATGATGATTTGGAAATTGAGGGAATAGATGGAATTAGTGATGAAAGAAGTGTTGAAATCCAATGAAAATGGAAATCCTAAAATAAAGGATTCCTTGAACATACTGTTTGATTATCCTTTGGCCGGTGAAGATGAAATGAGAAGAAAATATGTTATATCTGAAGAGAATCAAGAATATATTTTCTTATCTCAATGTCTATAGAGTTTGGGAAATACCTACATCATATTTGATGAATCCCCTCCCATGCATGACAAGAAGAGAGTTGTGAATATTTCAAAAAAATGGGCAAATACAATACATACTAAAACTAGACCTAGAAAATTATTTACAGAAAGAAATGAAAACATGTGTTATTTATCTGGAATGCAAGGCCATACTTAAATTTTTAGAGGCTTTATAAAATATTTGAAATAGTGAATAAATAAATATTAAAAAATATAAGAATAAGAAGAAGCCTCTTGAAAATTATGAAAGGAATGACTCTCAGAATAACACATCTATCAGATGCTTTTGTTGTGGAAGAAAAGGACAAACCATGAGTATTTCTTATGAATCCCAAGGAATCAATGTTAGAAGGAGAAGAAGAACTCTTAATGCATCAACATCTTAACCAATAATGGACAATACGAGGTATGATTTTAATATGAGATTTTTATATGTTCAAAAAGATATTTTAGCATGAAGAAAGCACAGAAGGAAAAAGATCCTGAATGAAGACCCCCACAACTTTGGTAGTTTATAAAAAAATTCCTATATTGGAAGACATACTAATAAGTTTAGAAAATGGATTAGAACCTCAGGGGATTCACAATGAGATCAACCAAAGGTATATCATTCTCCTCCTCTAATACATCCACAATAACTCATTAGGAAAAATGTGAATAAATGTGGAATAAAAAGGGAGGAACTACTCTAGTTGTGATTAAGAAAAATGTAGGTTCAGTGAAAAACTCACCAGAAGTATGAAATATTGTGGAGCCTCAAATAACTCATAAAAGAAAATGAATAATGATTGTCTCCCCAATGTCACATTCCTAGAATGGTGAGAAGTTAAATAAGGGGAAAGATACCTCCAATAGAGAAATAATGCATATAAGATGACTAGTGGATAGATTCCAACTCATAGAAAGAATCATGAAAAATGGAATCTTAGTGAAAAAACTATTAAGGAAATTGGTTTTAGATGGTTTAGAACCAAAATTGTGAACAAGGAAAAGGCAATATAAACTACTCATCATAAGAAGACATAGAATGTGGGTAATTAATGTTTAGTCATCAATCCAGAAAAGTGAGGTTGGATGGGTAGTTGGAAAATCATAGAAAGACTACAATGCTTTGCAAGAAAGTATCAAAGGGTTGATCCATCAGGATCAACCATAGTCCTCTTCTTGAGGATTATAGAGACTCCACTCTACCTATTTGTATAAATGATATGAACTAATGTTCATGTGTTTAATTTCAAAGGGATATATGATCTAAGGGAAGATGGAATCAAAAGATGAAAAGTGTTGATTTGATGTCCTCTTTAATTTCAATTTATTCAAATAAGCCATAAGAGCTGAATAATTAAGATGGAATAATTACACGAAATGTGTTAATGGTTTATGGATACATAAAAGGTATTGAATTAATTGATCAAAATGGACAGAAGTTGTGTTATTAACTTTATCCCTTCATTCTTACACTACGATCTAACTCAGTAGGATTAGAGGTTTTGTTGATGGCTCCTTGAAAAGATCCACATATGAAGAAATGACGTAGGGGAAGATGATTGTTTTTGTTTTTTAAATAGTGTGACTAACAATTTGATGTGTTTAATATCACCGGGGGATCATTTTTTCTATTTATTATATGCAAGATCTCAATGGAATAGAATGAATGAATTTTTATGTTAAAAAGATCAATTGTGGACAGGTAGAAAAATTTATATATTTCATTATTATAAATTTTTTATACAAAATTATGGCATCAAATAACCATTTTCATGACACCAATAAGATGTGAGATAATGTCAAAAATGTTTCAATATGAGGATGAAAGAGTTGTTGGAAGCAATGATGTAACCATAGTAGAGAATGAAAAATAGATTTATCAACATAGTGAATAGTCTCTTGTTGGGTGTGATATAGAGGTTACCAACTTAGGGGTATTTGAAGTTGAAAATAATGATTCATAAGAAGATACTAATGGTGAGAAGGAGGAACTAGCTAGATATTAAAACATGGTTCTGTCAATGAATAAATAACTTTATCAAGTTGAGAAGAATCAGATATGGGATATTGTTTCAAGGCCAACCGATAAGAATGTCTTCAAGGCAATATGGGGTTTTCTCAAAAAGATAAATGAATATGATGTTGTGATTCCAAAAAAATAATGAAATATGTACAGAGGATACTCCTAGATACAGGGTATCATTGTCGATGAAACATTTTCACCTATTTCAAGGCTAAAGATAATCATATTCTTCATTGTCCATAACAGTGTAAATAAGTTGGAATTTTTCTAGATGAATTTGTAGTAAGTATTTATAAATGGATTTGTAGAAAAATAATATTACATTGAGAAACCATATTTATTTCTCATTCATGATTATGATAACACAATGTGTGGCTAAAAAAGGTGGTTTATGGGATTAAGCAAGCAACTTGAGCATGTTATTCAAGGCTTGATCAGTTTTAAAGAAGTTTGAATTTTAGTGTGGTGGAGTTGATTTCAATATATATGTTAGGAATGACAGTAATCAATGGATGACGATTCTAGTGTCTGTCAATGACATAATATTTTGTGTATTGGATGAAGGAAAATGCTGACAGTCTTCCAAATTCATGAAAAATGAGTTAGAAATTTCAATGATTGGTGGAATGAATTTTTTCATTGGTTTACAGGTAACACAAGTAATGAATGTAACATTCATATATCAAAGTAAATATGATTATAATGTTTTAATATGGATTGGAATGGATCATTCCAAGGGTATGAAGACTTTGTTGGGTGCTCGGATGAAATTGTCTCATCATGATGAAGGAAACATAGTCAATGTCATAAAATTTAGGCCGATCATTGGAAGTATGTTCTAATTAACAACAACATGAAAAGATATTGTTTTTTTCACATTTCAATATGCACATTATCATGTTTATCCCAAATAATATCCCATTCTTGTGGTAAAAATAATTCTTTGGTATCTCCAGGGAACTTTGTATTTTGGTTTCATGTATAATGTCAAATCTCAATCAGAGCTATTGGGATATACAGATGCAGGCAAGGCCAGATTAGTAGATGATAAGAAATCAACATCAGGAGGTTCTCTCTATCTTGGTGAATTGTGTATTTCTTGGCTATGAAAGAAATAATATTTATTTTCATTGAGATCCACAAAATCTAAATATATTGCGCCTACTCAAACATACAAACAACTATTGCAGATGAAGAAGAATCTTGATTATATTGGAGTATACGTGAAGTCTTCAATCAGAACCCATTGTGATAATTTCAATTCTATAAATCATAGAATGATAAAGTCCATCATTGATGAAAAAATTGAAATAAATTATCATTTTATCAAGGAAAATGGGGAACAAAGGATTTTGAAGTTAGAGTATGTATCTACAGAACAACAAGTCATAAATATTCTGGTAAAGGCCTTACCCAAAGAAGAATTTGAAAGGCATAGACTGGCTTAGGGAGTTTAGTTGACTCCCACAATTAAAAAGTGTGGATGTGGGACCCCCTCTCCCCAAAGTATTGTATATTTTTCTCTAATGTGCTAATATTAGTTCTTTACCCTTTTGAAGACCTCAAAGGAATGGATTTTAGGTTCATTGACAAAGGGGGATAAATTTTTATATTTAACGGGATAAAATGTCATAGTCAAGACATGGGGAGAAGTATCTAGGTAGAGTAGTGAGATAGGGGAATTAAAATCTCTTAGGGGGAGTAGTGACATAGGGGGAGATTTAAATATGATGACACTAGACGTGATTGATCAAAGGATACATATCAAGACAACTGTGGTTTGTGATGAAATCTGAAGAGTGGTTTTGGAATAGAATGATGTGATTAATTGAAGATATTTTCATTATACAATTTTTCATCATATAGATCATTTCTCATCTAGGCTTAGAGTATGTGACAATTAAATTGTTGATCGCTATCTTAATCTTAAGAAGATAATTTTTGAAGTAGTTGGAAGAATCTTTAACATGGATTCAAAGTATGAAAGTGTTTTCCACAAACAAAAAAGGGGGATATTTTTGGGTAAAAACACATAAAGTTGTCATCTTGGTATGTTTTAGCTGTGATGTAGTTAGTTGGGAAATCTATATGACTGTGAATAAGTATGTTTGGTGTTTTCCAAAGCAGTTGTTTAAGGTTGTGTAGTTTTTTAGTGTTTTCCAAAATTTTGGACTTCAATATAAGGAGTTGGATTTTTGGAAATAGAAGATTTTCAAAAAGGCGTACATGGTATGTGGACAACAAACAATAGTTCAGAGAATTCATAAGGTGGTATGTAAAATGTCGAAGGAAATAAGAAAAGGAAGGGATCCACAAAGTGTGAGATGTAGACTACATACTTGAACCATTAATGGAGAGAAATCGGTTTATAGTGAAGGAATTCGTTACGCAGAAGGCTTGTCGTATGCAAGATGGCTTGTAATTCATGGAAATGAGGTGGTGATTTGAGAAACCTTGAATGACATAATTAGTGAAAATGTGACTGTGATTTAGGAGACTGTAAAGGAAGAGAGGCGGTACAAATACCCCATAGCGGAGACCGATTCGTGGTAGGATCACAATATGGGGTGAAAGTTGTACCACATTAATGGTTTCGTAAATATTGGATTAGGGGATTTTTTGGATATATTTTTATATATAAGGAGAACAAATCCCATCATTTCATAGATAAAATTTCATAAAAAATCATATATTCTCTGGGAATTCAGTGAAGTCTGAAAGTAGTTCACGAGGGTGCATTATCTGAAGGATATGCGGTTCATGGGGAAGTTATTCAGTGAAAGGTGAAGTAGTTCATGGGATAAATTATGTGAAAGTATTTTTTGAGGCACCAAATCCTGCAATGGAAGAATCGGTTCACAGAAGAAGGAAGTTTGTAGATGGTAAACAGATGAAAATATGGTACATAAAGGATGGAACAATACATGTAAGGTGAAGTAGTTCATGAAAGAAGCTGTATGGGGAAGACATAAGTCTAGTATGCTCAGGTGATAGATAGATATGGTACATGGAGGTGGATTTCAATATTAGTTTATAGAGGCTGAACATAGAGAAAGTACGTGAAAGTAGAGACATTCCAGAGAATAGGGGTAGTTCATAGTGGATAGGATATCCACTAAGCATACACGCTATACATGGTGCGGAAGAGTCTAGGTGGTTCTTGGAGGATTCAAGGAAAATTTGAAAAGAACTAAAATAGTATGAAAAATCAACATTAACTAACCTAAAAGTATAATGAAAATTGGGTTTAATCTACAGGTGTAAAAGGGACTTGAACAGATCTTGTACCCATAGTTGAGGATGTATTCATTCATGAGAATCAGGGGACCTATATTTCAATAAATTGGGAGTGGATCCCTTCAAAGATCAATGAGAAAAGGAATTGGAAGATAGTGATCCTTCCCACAAACAGTGAGCTCAAGGAAGATAGATAGGGAGTGAACCTAGGGAATATAGTGAGAAGATCCTAAACTGTGTATGGGTAGTGAGCATATCCATAGAAGATCTATCCAAATAATTTTAATTTGGCAGTGATTCATAGTGAATTTGGTACAATTGTCACATCTCCATTGTATAATCCTTCTATGTAGCCCAATGACGGTGAAACAATTAAAAATCTATCTGTCCTTATGTTTTAATTATTGATTTACATTCAATTCATTATCATCAGATAGAATTTGAAAGGATATGATCAATATTAACATTAAAAAGAATAAAATGTGCCCTTGTAAAGAAGGGGCCAAAACACAGTGGGGTAGTAATAGGTTTATAAAGATTATCCATACCCAGATTCACCCCCCCTCAAGGTATCTAGGCCCCTATTGGACCTGACAGGTTTTCACCAGAGGTAGTGAAAGAGTGACTAGCTAAAGGATTAGAAGTACATGTAGGGTTTAACAACTAATATGAGATCATTGGTATTTATGATAAATATTTTGACATTCAGGGAGACAGTGGGCATCGATATGTTCGGAGAGATGAATTTATAAGTGAAGGTTGAATCAACTACCTCTTCTCTTCTACCAAATGGTGCCTTCAGTGGAACACTAAGGAAAAAGAGGAAGTGGAAGGATCATCACAGGGGTAGTGGAGGTGGTTCTTATTAGTAGGTCTCTTCAACAACTCTATTTGTGGGTAGTGGTGTGACTCTAACATGCTATTAGTGTGGAAAGGTCGGACACATGAAATGTTATTTTTATACACTGGCAGAGATGTGTACATGATGATGGTATTGTGGTCATCTGTAGCATTTCAATTAGGCTATGTATATACCTCAATATAGTCTTTGTTCCTCAGCTCCAAAGGATATTGTGGTTCATTCAGATGCTTCAGATACTATAGGGATCTATCCATAGTCCTCAGGAGTGAAGAACATCCATGCAGTAGATGCGTATTCAATAGAGGTAGATGTGGGTCTAGTGATAATGAGAGGTTTCATATTTATTTCATTCTCTGTAGCAATTTTTTTATTTGATATAGGTTCTTCTCACTCATTTATACTTTTCTATTTTATTTATATGATTAAACATACAATTAAAATCATGTACATTTATATTGAGTAAGAGACACATCTTAGGAAGTGGAAAGAGTTGGGGTTTTAGTCACTTTTTTATGTGCCTTCAATATTAAATATAGTGATAGTCATAGGTTTTCTTGTTCTTGATATGGATTTAATTGATGCTATCATTAGGATGGATTAGCTCATCACTAATCAATATGAGTTTTATTATTATAAATAGTGTGACTTTTTTCATGTGGATGATAGGAGCTCATAGCAATTTTAGGGAGAGTGGGGTCTGAGGACTAGTTGTACAGGACCTTCCCACCCCATGCTCATGAGTTTGTTGTATGTAGTTACAATTGAGCTATCACGAACCAACACGGGTTGATCCTGAACATGTTACCTGAGCCGATCCATGGTAAGGCCCAAGAGGTTCCCTCAATCCTCCTGGGCTGGCGACAACCTCCAGGGCATCGACTGAGACGATGGGAACAATTTCTCCAAATAAATTAAAATAAAAGAAGTGGAAATAATAAAGAGAAACACATAATAAATAAGCTAAATAAAATAACTAAACAAGAACTAATGAAAATAAAAACTAATCGAACGAGAAGACACTATCTCTATGTGACCCCGATGTTCACTCCCCAATAGAATGATCATGTGTTTCCCAAGGAGAGCACAACCAATATTAAACCTATAGAAGAACTAAAAATAGAAAATAAATATATGCATGAGAATTAAAACATAGATTCCTATCCCTATAATATGTTCCCAATGCACTACCATGAAAAATTAATAAAACATCAATTATATGTTTAAACTACAATATATTAAAATATTAATTTCTAAATTTTTTGCATAAATACAAAGTAAAAACCATTTCCCACAATCATTTAAAAAAATAGATTCTAACCTTAAGTGTCACCATGCTAATTTAAGGGGAAAGAGATTTTTTAATTTGAACCCCAAACTAAAGAGTTTAAAAAATGAATTCTTTTTAATGAAAATAGGTTTTTCATAGAAGATAGAAAACCAAAAAATCACATTCCATGAAAAAAACCACTCAGGAGTACCAATCCAATCATATAACAAGGGAAATGTAAATAAGTATGCAACTATCTCAACAACAGTTCAAACTGATAAAATCCACTAAACATTGGCGAACCTGTAAGATATGGAATAATCAAAATGACACTAATACATGTGACCCTATCTATAGTATCATGAGGAATATGATAAAATCTAATGCTATAAACACTCAGACACCCTTTATCAGGACAGACTGAGGGAAATCCCATAGTAATGAACCCAAAAACATATGCTTACCATAAACGATTGGCTAGTACCATAACTTACCAATGAAAAACTCGTCTTAGAAAATTCTTTTTATATTCCAAGTTGATATTTCACAAATATAAATGGTGGCGAGACAAAATATACCACCATGCATCAAATCCAAACATATATTTATAATAATATTTCATAGCAAGTCTCTCCCTGAGTCTCCACAATGATTTCTGTCGTGCCTTAAATTGAATAGATTACCAAGGGTTCATAACCAAAGGACCCATATAATCAAACTCAAGGATTCCATTCTGAGGACATCCCAACCATCCCATGTCAAAAAGGCACGAGGAACATCAAAAAATCATTTATGACAAACACTTTTTTATCATTTTTCAAAGTGGCCAAACTTGCTCTTAAACGTACCATAAATCCAATATTTAGTAACAACAAAATCCAATTTTCAAAAGTGGTTAAAAAACACCAATTTCAAATAAAATAATTTAAAAAAAACATTATAAAACATTTCCATCACACTTTAAAGCAAATCTCTTTTACATGAAAAACCCAAATGGGCTACGACTCAATATAACAAGACAAATAAATTTTTAAAAGTCATAACACACTTCCTTAAGAATAATAACAATTAAAAAAACCGTTTAAAGAAACTCCAAACCAACATTTCACATGACACGAACTTGTTAAAAAAATTACACTATACTTTCAAGGTAACAAAATAATTTCAATGGTCAACTGGGCTTTTTTTTGAAAACATGTGGTGTGCACTAATTTAGTATAAAAAACCAAATTATCAAAAACCAATCCTTAAAAGATTTTCTGCACAATAAATGATTAACCAAGAGCGTACTCAACTATATTTACCATTATTATAAGTGAAAAAACATAAAATAAATGATTATTAAATTTAGAAGGTCATCACATGGAAAAAATACCTCCGAACCAAGGCGCGCTTACAACGAACTCTCGGAAATTCACCACTTCGGGTCCTAAAAAGATAAACCTACAAAAATAAATAGTAATGAATAAATAACATAATAAAATTATGCAAAAGAAAACAACCCAAGGGAGAAAGGTATACCGAAGGGAAGGGTATTCATGCCGGAAGGATCAACGCACTGGCAGGGGTGACACACCAGAGATGACACACTAGATATGACACACCAGAGATGACACACAAGAGATGAGTCAGTCACGAAGGGTGATTGCCGGAATTGTGTGTGCTAGAGAGGGGAGTACCGCATATGGGGAGCCACAAAAGTGTGTTGTTTCATTGGGTATTCTATGAACAGGGTGAGGGGAAGCTTCGGGGATACTGTAAGGGGAGGAGGGAGAGGCCAGTGTCGCCAGTGGGGTTGTCTCCAAGCAGGAGAGGATAAGGGGTCAGTGTCAGCTGGATTAACTGGAACAAGGGAGCGGGGGGGGGGGGGGGGGGGGTCTATACAGGGAGGTTGTGCAGGAGGATGTTGCGAAGACTCTTGGGTGGCCTGGGATAAGGCTGAAGATGAGCTGCTGGGACTCGGAGGAAGGACACTAGACGGAGCGTGGAGGGGTGGGGGGAGTATGAGACTATCGAGGCGTAGCGGTAGTTGGCCGGTTGGGGTGCTGGGGAGCACTGAAAGGGAGGAAGAGGTAGTGTTCAGGTGTTGTGGGGGAGGCCAGACTGAGTGGTCTAGGTAGTGAAGTGGTAGAGACCATGGGGATATTGCATGGAACACACACACAAGGGAGGAGGGGTAACACTTAGGGTTTTCCAAAAAAAATCCTCCCTAAAAAACACATTAAAACCGATAATAAAACAATTGATGGAAAATATAATAATAATAATAATAATTATAAAAATAATAATAATAACAACAACAATAATAATAATAACAATAATGATAAAATAAAAATAATCAAGGTATTCATATTATTTTAATTATAATAAAATTCTTAAGAGTAAAAATTTTAAACGATGAAATTAATGTTTGTTTTAATTAATTTTTTTTATTTATTTTCATTTTCTTAGAACGGACGATCACATAGTTTCCATGTCGATACTTTGTGGCTACCAAATCACACTCTGCCCATGCAACCACTGAAGTCAACACCAAAAGACCATTTTTTAACATAACTCAAAGAAATAATTTGTCTGGGACTCACCTGAACCCAAAAAAATATATTTAAGGTAGAAAATAATTAAATAAAATAAACATATGGGTTGGGGTGTTGTAATTCATACATCATAATGATGTCTGCCCCCAAATATCCCCAACATTATCCATCCAATTATTCAACACTTAAGGATTCCACATAAACACGATCCAACCACTAATATAATGACATTTCATCAACTACCATTAGAACTCATCCTCTTCTCTGGAAACAAATCACCAGTAGAGGGGATATCTAAACGGACTCCCCAACATAAGAATTCTACATTCACCTAATAACATCTTTAGATAAAACTCAAATATGTGGTGGGTCTCCCCACCATAAATAATCAAACTAGAAATGACCAAATAGAAAACCAACTTAGAACGTAATTGGGACATACTCAAGCTAAACGAAACACAACAATAACACTTAAACCACTCAGTCTTGTCTGAAAGGAATAAGAGTTATACTGATAACTCTGGACGAACCAAAAACCCTCACCCCATGGGAGGGGAGGGAGGGATCAAGGATTGGATCAATAAAACTACAATGGAAAAATACTCACAACTTACCACTTCAGGGTGGAAACAAACCAAATCCACAACTGATTCACATGGGTGGTCCACACAAGGACACTAATTTGAAACTTGCATACAAAATGCACAATTACAGGAATTGAGTCTGGGGTATGTCCCTCATGCTCTTTATGACCATAATAAATTACTAATGACAATGAAGCCACAGAAAATTCTAAAATTGTCCCTCCATGACGATAGAGGCATATCCATATCCATGTTCCTTAAAATTCATCTGATGTCCCTCACTACACACTGAATTCACTTAGAGGCCTTTCGGCTAGATCCATGATGGATGAAAATTCTCCTACGTCAAAGAAAGGTTATGATAAGCCCAATACATGACATACAACTTTTTATTTGAAAAATGAAAGGACATGATTTTGAAATGAAAGCCACACTGAGATTGAAAACCATAGTTCATCAATAGACCCCCAAAATTACAATACATTTCAAAACCCAAAAAACCATTACAAAAACTACCATGAAAAAAGAGCTCTTACACTAAAAGGAAACTGACAATATAATCATTAATGAAAACCCTACAGAACATCAGTTCTGAGACTTCCTCCACAACACTTTCAAGAAACGCCCCGACAGAATAGCCGAAAGTGACCCATGCGTCCACACACCTATCAGGGCATTGAAGCATTTTCATATGATGACTTTTTGTGACCTGGAATTCCACACTAATAATACTCAAGGATATGCCACTCTGTAGAGGTTGACAAATTATTTTGAGGCCTTTTGATTCCATTACTCTCCACATCAACTTTCAATCGCTTCCTCCTTTACTTGCCAGAATATTTTCCCCCACACCTAGGAATTGAAGGCTGTAGGAATACTTCAAGAACTCTATCTATCACGAATTTTACAAGAAAATATTGTCGCACCACATCAAAAAATGAAGTAAGGATTTACTTTGACACCTTTGACAATAGATCATCGTGGAGACCCACCTCGAAAAGTCAATCCTTCAAGGAGTCATCTTTGGAAAACCCGAAATCATAAGGGATTAGATCTAAAAAGTGGTGGAAATACTCCCAGACGGATTTGTCACCCTGCTACAAATAACACATCTTCATCCCATTTCTCACCATTTATTTCTTAGAGAAATACTGATGAATGAAGAAATTATTGAAATACTCCCATGTTTGTTCTTGTTAGGGCTTGTTCTGAGACGCTGAATTCCACCACATCTATAGTGAAGCTTCCAGCATTAAGGTTTAAAAATTAACCTTCAAAAACTCAGGAAACATAATGAGGTCAATGTCTCTTTTGATATTTTTCATCCACTCCTCGATATAGAAGGGTCTGCCTGACCATAAAAGAGAGGTGGATCTAGCCTCCGATGCCTAAGTACAAAATCATTAAGTTGATTAACCAAACTATGATCACCAATCAAAGATTCATGAGTGAAACCACTAGAAATGAAAAATAAAAGAACACAATCAAGGCCAACTCAAAAAAATTAAATCATCAAAATCAAATAGCATATAGGTAACAATATCTAAACCTGAGAAAATAAGATATCATAACATAAAAACATTCCTTTGGAAAACATCATTAATTTAAAACAAGTTTGGTGGGTTAAAACTCACCATTAGTATTCCTTAGAGTCTCACTCACATGCATCTTCTTGTGCCACCCCAGGAATCCATCCACAATAACAGACATCTGTTCATATTCGAACATACTACTATGAATGTGTGCACCTGTAGGAACAATAGGGACAAAAAACAATTTAATTTCCAAAAAATGAACCATTCATCTCATTTGCTTTAAAAGTATCCCCAAATTAAACATGTCATTTCATTCAACCATTTTTAAAAAACTATATTTTTTTCTGATTCAAATCACTTTTAGAATTCAGAGGAGACCCAAAATAACTCAAACAAGGAACTAGTGTCGATGGATGACTTGACCATATGGTTGGAGGCCATATTCCAAACACGTCACTGATAGGAAGAGGCCATTGGGACCACGCCTCTAGCTCCAAATGGATTTCTTGGTCATCCAGGCTCACAAGCACTATTTTCCCCGCTCCCTTTATCATATCCCAATCACAAAACAATCCATAAAAACCCCAAAAAACTAATTAAACTGAATTTTCCATTGAAATATGAGGATTATAATGAGTAAGTGTTTGTGACATCCTTCCCGAACCTACCACTCGATTTTTGACAATCATACTCATCTACCTTGACATCCCAAATTATAATGGTTTCTCTGAAATGCGAGACCCACTAAGAAAAAAGCTCATATGATACAATTTCTGTCATAAACCACCATGGGTCAACCCTGAACCAGTTACCCGAGCTGATCTACAGCAAGGCCTGAGAGGCATTCTAAATACTCCCAGGCTAGCGACATGCATTAGGGAATTGACAGAGATAATCAGAACAAATTTTTACAATTCAATAAAATAAAAGATGAGGAAATAATAAAGAGTAACGCAGAATAAATAAGCCAAATAAAAAAACTAAACAAGAAATTATGAAAATAAAAACTAACTGAATGGGAAGACACTATCTCCATGTGACCCCACATGTCACTCCCCAACTCAGCAATCAAGTGTCGCCCATGGTAAGTGCACCTAGGATTGAACCTTTCAAAGAACTAAATATTAGCGTGATTATTAAAACTCAGTAGGCTAGCTCAATAATATATTCCCAATTCACTACCTTTAAAAATTTAGAAAACCTCAATTATAATGTTGATATAAATTATATTAAAGTATTCATTTCTAAAATATTACTTAAAAACAGTGTAAAAAATAATTTCCCTTAATCAATTAAAAAAATAGTTTGTAACCTTAAGTGTTACAATGGTAAATTAAGGGAAAAGATATTATTTTATTTGAAACCCACACTAAGAAGTTTTAAACAATTATGATTTTTAAGAAATTTTTTTCTTAGGAGTTAGAAAACCAAAAAATCACTTTCCATGAAAAACCACACTCAAGAGTACCAAAGTAGTAATATAGTAAGGGAAATGTATATAGGTATGCAAGTATCTCAACTACAGTAAAAATAGAAAAAACCCACTAGACATAGACAAACTATGGAGATCGAGAATAATCCAGATGACACTATTACCTGCGACCCCATCTATAATAGCATGCCACATATGATGAAATATAACGCTCTAAACACTCAACCACCATTTTTCAGGACCAGATGTGGGCAAATCTCACAGAAATGAACCTAAAAACATCCACCTACTATGGGACACTAGTCAGTACCATAACCTACCAGTGCATCACTAATCATAGATATTTCTCTCAATATTCCATGTTCATATGTCGCATTTATAATAGGAGGTGAGACAATAGATGCCTCTGAGCATCAAATCACAACATATATTTATAATAATATTTCACAGTAGGTCTCACCCCGAGTCTCTCCAATTATTTCCCTCATGTATTAAATTCAATAGATTACCAAGGGTTCCCAACCAAGGGACCCATATAATGTAACCTAGGGATT
Organism: Viscum album; assembly: GCA_963277665.1. Classification (NCBI taxonomy): domain Eukaryota; kingdom Viridiplantae; phylum Streptophyta; class Magnoliopsida; order Santalales; family Viscaceae; genus Viscum; species Viscum album. Next base: position 133,957,189 of record OY728163.1, read on the forward strand.
CTATATGAGGACATCCCAACCATCCTATGTCAACAAGCTATGAGGCACATTCATGATGGTTTTATGAAAAATACTTTTGATCATTTTAAAATGGAAAAACTACCCTTAAACATACCATAAAACCAATCGTTATTAATAATAGAATCTAGTTTTCAAAAGAGGGGAAAAACCAATTTTACATAAATGAATTTATAAAAAAAACCCTTTATAAATGATTTCCATAACACATTAAACCAAAACCCTATCACATGAAAAATCCAAAATAGCTATCACTCAATATAATAAGAAAAACGAATTTTTAAAAGTCATAACAAACTTCCAAAAGCATAAAATCAATTTAAAAAACCATTTTCAAGAAATTCCTAACCAACATTTCACATATAAAATTTTATTAATGAATCCAAACTATACATTCAACCTCAGAAAACAATTATAAAGGCCAACATAACATTTTTTTTCAAAACATGCAGTGTGTGATAATTTAGAAGAACTAACCAAATTATCAAAAACCAATCCATAAAACATTATCCGCATAGTAAAAGCATATTCAAGAGGGTACTAAAATATATTTAGTATGATTATGTGTAGAGAGAACCTAAAATTAATTATTTTTAAATTTAGAAGGTCAACGCATGGGAACCCTACATTGAAACCAAGGCGTGATGACAACGCCCACTCGGAAATGCCCCGCGTGGGTCTTAAAATGCTAACACTACCAAAATAAACATTAATGAATAAAAAAATAATAATATTAAGAAATGGTATAGAATCCAATGGAGGAGGGTATACTAGAGGGAGGGTTATTCATACCGGAAGGAGTGATGCTACAGTAGGGGATCACGCCAGTAGGGGAGATGCACCAGAGTTGAGTCCATTAGGAAGAGTGATGGTGTGAATTTCATGTGTCAGGTAGGGTAGTAGCACACAAGGGGAGCCTAATGGAGGTTCCGTGCCACTAGATATGGTACACACATGGAGATAGGCAGCGTCAGGGCTACTGTAAGGGGAGGAGGGAGATGTCAGGGTCTCCAGTGGGTTCGTCGCTGAGAATGAGGGGCTGAGGGGGGGAGGGGGTGCTATTGAAGAAGAGGTCGGACAGGAGGAGAACAGGGCATTTTTTGAGTGGCCAAGGAGAAGGCCGAAGCTGAGGTGAGGGGACCAGAGGGAGGACGCTAGTCGAACCATTGGGGTGGGTTGTGAGATGCTGTTGAGGTGTGACATCAGCTGGCTGGTCGGGTTTCTGGAGAGAGCTGCAAGGGGGGAAGAGGCGACATCCAGGTTTGCTAGTGGAGGACTGACTGAGTGGTTGAGGTAGAGATGAGGCAGCAACCAGGGGGCTCCTCTGCTGCACACACACCGGGGAGTCCGAGTATCAATTAGGGGTTTCCAAAATATTTCCCTCCCATAAAAAACACCATAAAACAGCTAATAAATAATGATTGAAAATATAATAATAATAACAAAAAATTAATAATAACAACAATAATTGTAAAATAAAAATAATCAAGTTATTCATATCATTTTATTAATAATAAACTTATTCATAATAATAATTTTATGTGACATAATAAATGTTTTTTTTAATTACAAAATTCCTTTATTTTCATTTTCCAAGAATGGATGGTTGCAAAATTTCCAAGGGGAAGCCGCACGACTTCCATATTGCGCCCTACCTGTGCGACTATCAACGTCAACACCAAAGAGCGCATTTTTTTAACATAACTCAAAGAAATAAAGACACACCCCAAACCCAAAAAATTAACGATAGAAAATAAATAAATAAATTAAAGAAACAGATTGGGGTGTGACATAGTCCCAATGATTTTTATTCCATAATTTATCTTCCCCACATATTTTGGGTCTTGAAAACATTTTCCTAGATGATGAATCTGGCCTTCCTCTAGAGACAGAGGTAGAATTTATGGTTGGTATAGTTCCATGTACACAACAAATATATATTCCTTCCTATCATATAAAACCATCTGATCTGAAATAGATCATTATTTAGTTGGATGATCTGGTGTCGATGGGTGTTTTTCTTGCATCATTTATTCATTGGGAATCCCTATTTCTCTTTTCCATGAAGGTATATGGTTCACTCCGGTTGTGTGTATACTACCGAAAGTTGAACAATGTAATAGTTAATAACATGTATCATTTTCTCCATGTTGATTATTTTTAATTAGCTAAATGTGGATAATTTGGTTCTCAAATATTGATATTTTTTTTAATTAATCATCAGTTTATAGTTCTGAAGTTTGATATACCAAATATAGATTTTAGGGGAAGGTAACACAATTAAAAATATCTTGTGATTTCGTTTGGTGTGACTAACACTCTTGCAGTTTTTAATGGATTTGATGAATCACATATACCATCAGAATATTAACACTTTTTTGTTGTTTTTATAAATGATATTTTGGTTTATTCTGAATACAAACATGAGCCTGAGTACTATATGATTTTGGTTTTGGAAATCCTGTTGACTCACTATTTATATAAAATTCTTTCAAAATTCAACTTCACGATTAAAGTAGTAAAATTCATAGGGAACATAATTTTTTAGAATGTTTTATTAGTTTTTCATGAGAAGTTAGATCCTGTATTATTTTGGTAAGATCCACATAATGTATTTGAGATTTATATATATCATAGTCTTGTTAGATACTATAAATGGATTTTCAAGGATTTCTCAAGGTTGGCACAAGCTTTCACTATTATTACTAGGAAAGGTGTTGAATACACATGGGATAAAGAATGTTAGTATTCTTTTAATATGTTAAAATGAATTCTCACAAGAGCTCCTATTTTAATCTTACCATATCTAGATAATTGGTATGTGGTTTTTTATTTTTATTCTAGAATTGGGTTGTTTTGTGTAATAATGTAGGATATTCATGTGGTGGATTGCGACTCTTGTCATTTTAGACCACATGAGAAGAATTAACCCACCAATGATTTAGAGGTGTTTGTAGTTATGTATTCTCTTAAATTTTCATTTAATTATATTTTTTGGGAAATTCTCATAATATTTTATGACCATAATAGTATGAGTTATATCTTCTCTTAAAAGACTTGAATCATAGAAATAGGTAGTGGGTGGAGTACCTTTAGGAATTTTACATCAATATCTACTACATCATAGGTAAGGGGAATGATACTAAGATACTTTTCTCAGGAAAGTTCCGATGAAAAATGTTCAATAATTGAATGAATAGTTTAACCATAAGGGAATTTTTTCTTAGTTTAATCTGGATGCTCTTGATGATTTTGTAGGAATGGTTTTTAAAAGTGTTCAGTTCTCATCATCTCTCCATAAGTCTATTATTTTGAATCAACTGTAAGATGATGAGTTCAAAAAAAATTATGATGGGGAGACAATTTCAGGTTGTTCCCTATCTTTATATGGTATTATTAGTTTTTCGGGATTAGTTTTCTGTCCCAACTTTAATTAGGAGATCAGTTTTGTTTGAATATCACAGTTCTTCCTAGAGATTTTTTCTAGAAAATTAAAATTTGTATTATGACATGAGATGCAAATTTTGGTGGGTGGTTATGAAGCATGGATTTTATGGTTACATTTCATTATATTACACTTTATTGAAGATAAATGTCAAGTATTAAAAACCTTGTAGTTTCCTCCAGCCTCTTCTAGTTATTGTTTAGAAATGGGATTAGGTATCCATATACATTGTTTTTAGTTTACCATGGACTCCCCAAGGGATGAATTATATCTGGGTGTTGATTGATTAGTCTAAAAACTAATATCATTTCATTATGATCCAATATATAACAAATGTTGAAGCTCTGGGTAAGCTGTATGTGTAGCAAGTTATAAGGCTACATGGAGTTCCATCAATTGTTGTTTCAGACATGGATACTAGGTTTACATTGAGGTTGTAAATAGGTATCTAAGAGGTTATGGGGACTCAGTTTATATTGAGTTCAAATTATCATCCATAGACAGATGGTTAGACAGTGCATGTTATTCTTTATTATGGAGGATATGATTCTTGCTTATGTCTGGTAATTCAGCTGATAAAGGGATAACCATATGGGGTAGGTTGAGTTTTCTTATATCAACAGTCGTAAGTCGTTAATCATAATGTCTTATTTTGTGGCTTTGTATAGTAACCCATGTAGGTCACCTAATTATTGGGTAGAGGAGGGAAAATATTCATTGGTGGGATAAAGTTTATTTTATGAGATGTTTTCATGTATTTTGGATATAGGTTGGCATTTAGTGAAAACAAAGAGTCGGTATAAGTCTTAATTATATAAATGGTGTCTTTCTTTGTAGTTTTCCATAGGTGAATGATTATTACTAATGAATCCTTCTTTTTTGGGTGACCATTATCTTCAAAAATAAGGAATGTTGGCTACAAAATATGTGTGCTCGATTGAGGTCAATCATCATGAAGGGAACATTGATTATATGTTGAAACTATTGGTTCAATTGATAAGAATCCATGATGTTTTCCAAACATCACAGCTCAGGAAATATCATCATGATCTTTATTGTGTTCTGAGTTGGGAATATGTTTAGATAGAGCCATACATTTCTATTGTTGAACACATTGTTGAGATACTGGAATCTTAGGTGAAAAAATTTCACGGGAAGACTATTATGTTTGATAGAGTGTTATTGTGTCACATATCAGATTCTCATGAGATTTGGTAGTTCAAATCATTCAGGAGAGAGAAGGGGCCTTGACTCTTTACCAGAATTCATTAATCTATATGACTTACTGGAGATTAAAAATCTTATTGTGGGGATTTTTTAATATCCCATTTACCACATTCGAGTAATTATCTTCCCATTACTTGTTTCAATCTTTATTCAAGAGCATCGTTGGACTTGAGAGTATGGAGAACATTTATTGGGTAAAATGTATTAAAGTTGAAGGTTGGATGTTTGTTTGAAATATTAGAATATTTTTATAAATTTGGTAATGAATTATTGGGTTTTTCTCAAGTTCAGATAATGCCCATGGTTTTTTTCATTTTGTATAAGAACCCGGAGTTTTCTACTATGTACTACGAACACACACAACATGTTAGGTGATTATATGATGTGTACATTGTCATCACACACAGGTCCTGAACTATTTACAAAACATGAAAGTGGTACACACCCTATAATAGTTAAATTATATATAATAATAAAAGGTATATGTTTAAAAAAATGTGTTTTTAGAGTACCTATGCTTACTGGATTACACAACATGTAAAAGGGTTTCACTTCATGTAACTATCTGGAAGTCATCTTTTATTGCACCGTATGAGAAATTATTTTATTCATTATCCTAAATATCTCTTGGATCTAGACCTAGAAGTCTTATCCTATGATTTTTGGAGTCTCTATTTGATCCAGACCAATCCATTCAGTGATTAATCATCATGGAGGTTGGTTTTCATCTCTCTTGGAATGTAATAATTCCTGCTTCTTCGATACATTGATCATTGTAGCATTATGTAATTTCATTATAAAAATCAATCGACATGTGGTGATGTTTCCTCTTTTTTTCTTCAAGATCTTTTGTCTAATCATGTTTCAGGGGTTGTTTCCTCTATCAAATTTGGTGCAGTGGGTGTACATTCTTGTGGTATGTGTTGTTTCCTCTTCTCCACTAACCCTTCATGAAAATCAGATAAATTCTATGATGTGTAGATTGATTTTGGGGACTATATTGTCACTATTACTTCTCTTGCTGATGGATCCTTTATGGGAATTTGCTACTCAATGTTTTGAGGTTGGTGGTTCCCTCTTTATCCAATGTTGAAGAAAAATATTTGTCATGTTTTTATAAATAGATTTATAAATAAATTTGGCATGATCTTTGTGTGTGTGTAAATGAATTTGTGATAAAAATTCAGATTCCTAGGTATTATGTAAATGTAAAATGGGTATTATCAAATAATTTAAATGATATATGAAATGAATCACATGGGAATCCTTGGGTTTGTAGGTTAAAGTATTAACTTCGGTCCATCATCCTTCTAATATTGGGGAGGTTATCTCAGGGGGATTTTCTCTACTGCCTAGATATATTCTTCTAGGGACTTATTCAAGAAATTATTGGGGTGGTTCACTCATGGGATTTATCGTTGATCTTTATGACTATGTTCTAGGGACTTTCTGTGCATTGGTCATTATTATGGTATGAGTAGTCTGCTAGCTAGACCTATTGATTTCAATTTCCATTAATTATTCCAAGTATGGGAATGAAACCATCTATATGGTTTAACCAGGTTATAATTAATGTGTTATGACTCACCCATGGTTTAGGAATTATTTTATACTCATGGTTTTAATTTATATGACCAACTGAGGTTGTTGTTATCAAATAACCACTAAAATGATCTAAACGAACACCATTAATGTTCTAACTTATGAATAATCCACATGTAATAACTAAAAATGATAAATGGAATAATTTATATTAATGGATATATGTAAATAATACTCTATTCCAATTCTGTAGTTTCAATTCCAATCGAAAAGAACATCCACCACAAACCAATCATGGAAATCATGTTAAAAACTCACCCAAAAACAGTGCAAGGGGAAAATAATAACAATTATGGGTGAAATGATCACATAAGATGTTATAAAAATGAATATTTTTCTGTAAAATATTAATAACAATATTTTAACAATTATACAAAAGTTTTAAACAAGTTGGAAGTAATACAATCCCAAGGTAAGGAAATTATTAACCCGATTTCCATTGTTTGGGTTAACCTTCTAATTCATTATATATGTGCTATTTAATTTTTTTGTGTAATGGGTTCAGTTTATATTATGTTTCATTATGTGTATTTACAGTATATATACATACTCCATACACTCTCTTAAGTATCTATTCAATTGTATGATATTTATAAGGGGCTTTTCTTTTAAAAAACCTGTTTTAAAATTCTGTTTTAAGAAATTACAAAAAAATGTTTTTATGGAATTATTCATGTTGTACGATTATGTTTTGGTTCTTGGGAATTATTATGACGAAGGCTGGGACCTATATATCACTCCAATGCTTTGGGTATGAGTAAGTTGGAGGTCGGCTGTATGGTTACTCTAAGTGTAACTGCGATGGTTACACAAAGTAAGGTAGCCATGAGGGTTAAAAATTATAATGTAGCCAAGAATGGTTACAAGATTATGTAAGTAATACCCCAAGATACCTTTATGATTATATTTATCTTCTCATGTTTTTTGCGGATCCTTTGTAAATATCTTGTTACAAAATGTAAATATATATGGCTTACAAGAATGTCTTTTGAAAATGCTTTCATACGTTATGAGTATTCATGGACTAATGTGATCTTTCCTTCTTTTCCATCCCTTACTGAGATTTTGTGCTCATCCAAAGTTTTTAAATGATTTTTTCACAGGATAATGGATCTGTAATACAAGGAAGTAATACATGTTAAATGTTGAAGAATTATCAAGGAGTCTTTTTGTATGTTTTAATGTTTTATATTTTGAAAAAAATGGATACTGTTTTTATGGTATCCACTCTGTAATAATGTGTAATGTAATGAATGTATTGTCCTAACTCTATAAATCTCTAAACCTGAAAAGATATTCAATGTAAAAGGAAGTTTTTTATTGACTAAATTCATGATTATGTATTTAATAAGGCCAGGTCCTTATAGTTGGTTTCATAAGATGGTTTAGATAACTTTAGAGGTTAGGGTGATGTTAATAGAATAAGATAAATGATTTTCACTCTATGTTTAATTGAAAATGTTATAATATTTAAATATTGCCATGTTTCTTTATGTAATACATGTTTGTTTAGAATGGTTGTATGCAGAAGGAACAAGGATGATGTAGAGGAGAGGCACCGAAAGAATGACATCCTTCCGGAACTATAGCCTGGAATGGTAGGGGTTGGAACTGAGCAGTTTGTGACAGTAATGGATCAGATAACGCATGCAATAAATGTTTGTGGCATCCATGCAATAGAACCAATAGAGGTACCATAGCGGAACATGACAGTAGTGGAACATTTTATGAGAAAACATCCTCCTGCATTCAATGGATCTCCTGACCCTGTAGCAGCTAAAGGATGGATCAAATCCCTTGAAAAGATATTCGATGTTATGGGATTTTCAGACAATCAAAAGGTAAGTCTTTCCATTTATCTTTTTGAAGGGGAAGATGATCAGTGGTGGTCAATGGTAAGGATTATCAGGGGTAGAAATAATTTTGATGCCTTAGAGTGGGATGAATTTAAAAGTCTTTTCCTTGAAAAATATTTTCCTAAGGTGGTGAAACAAATAATGGAGAAGAAATTCCTTGAATTTAAACAGAAGGAGGAAGATTCAGTGGCTGTTTATGAAGCAAACTTCACCTGACTGGCGAGTTATGCACAAAATCTTATTCTGGATCTTGATAGAAAAATCAACCGCATTTACTCAGGACTGAAGCCAAGGTATCGAAGGGCATTGGCCTCCAATGAATTCAAAAGTTATGAGAAATTTTTTTGATGTGCTGAGAGGGTAGAGATGGAATTTTCTGATGATCATGTGTATTTTGGAAATAAAAAAAATAGGTCCAGTTGGTAAGAAATGGGTAAGAATCGACCAAAGAAATATGATGGTAAGAAAATTGAATTTCCAGTTTGTGAAAAGTGTGGCAAGAAAATCCCTGGGGAATGCCTTAGAAAATATGGAAAGTGTTTTAAATGTGGTATGTTTTGACATATGGCCTGAGATTTCAATGAAAATTATACTAAGAATAATCCTAATATGGAAACTGTAATGTGTTTTCAATGTGGTGAAATGGGTCATTATGCAAATGTCTTCCCAAAGAGTGATCCGAAAGATCAAAATAATCGAGACTACAAGTAGAAAGGTGTAGTGAGATCCTTTGAGACTACGTCATTAGATGTTGGGCCATCCAATGAAGTTGTATCAGGTACTTTTTTTGTTCACTCAGATGTTTCTACAGTTTTGTTTGATACGAGGTCTACAAATTCCTTCATCTCTAAGAAATTTTCTGCTAAATTGGAAATATCACCTCAATAAATGAGACATGAACTTGTTGTTAAAACACCATGGGGAAATGTTATAGTAAAGAGGAATTATTAGATTATTTCTATTGTTTTCTGTGGAAAGAATTTACCTGCAAAGCTTGTTGTTTTACCCTTAGTCGAGTTTAATGTTATTCTGGGGATGAAATGGCTTTTTGATTATCATGCTAAGATTGACTGTAGAGAAAAAGAATTTATTTTTTAGAAAGAGCTTTAGTTTGTATTCAAGAATGAACCTATACAATTGATAACATATTAGGAATCTAAGAAACTATTCAAATATAGAAATGAAAGTTATCTTGCTCATATTGTTGAAATCAAGGGAACTATTCAAATTAATGATTTGCTAGTGGTAAATGAATACCTTGATGTTTTTCCTGATGAGTTACCCAGTGTCATACCTGATCGATAAGTCTAATTCACAATTGACTTGGTTCCTGATGATAAGCCAATTTCAAAACCCCCATATCGTATGGCTCCAATAGAACTTCTTGAATTGAAAAATCAATTGCATGACTTTCTTAACAAAGGATTCATTCATCCTAGCACTTCACCATGGGGAGCCCCTATTTTGTTCATTAAAAGGAAAGATGGTTCCGTGAGACTTTTCATTGATTATAGAGCTTCAAATACCATCATTGTTAAAAAAAATTATCCTTTGCCTCATATTGATTACTTGTTTGATCAGCTCCAGGGAGCTCAGTACTTTTCCAAGATTGAATTTAGATCCGGATACAATCAGCTGAAGGTGAAGGAGGATGACATCCCGAAAATAGACTTTCGTACTAGATATATGAATTATGAGTTTTTTGTTATTCCATTTGGATTAATTAATGCACATGTTGTATTGATGAATCTTATGAATAGAGTATTTCATGAGTTCTTGTATATATTTGTGGTTGTATTTATTGATGACATTCTAGATTTTTCTAAAAATAAGTTGGAGCATGAAAAACATCTAAGGGTTGTTTTGAAAACATTAAAAGAAAAGAAACTATATGTAAAATTCAGCATGTGTGATTTTTGGTTACAAAAGATTTCTTTTCTTGGGCACATTGTAGATAAGGATGGAATAAGAGTTGATCCTGCCAAAACAAAGTAGTTGATGAATGGCCAAGAGCCACAAATATTATAGAGATTCATAGTTTTTTGGGCTTATCAAGTTATTACCGATGGTTTGTTAAGAACTTTTCACTGTTAACTAGCCTGATAACTATGTTAACATGGAAAGGGGTTAAATTTTTTTTGGACAGAGGAATGTGATGTTTGCTTTTAGGAACTGAAGAAGAAATTTGTGAAAGCTCCAATTTTGGCTTTACCTTCCCGAAATGGTGAGTTTGTCATCTACAATGATGCTTCTGTGAAAGGGCTTGGTTGTGTTTTGATGCATAATGATTAGGAAATTGCCTATGCTTTGAGACAACTCAATCCTAATGAGCTAAATTATCCCACACATGATTTGGAATTGGAAACTTTGGTTTTTTATTTAAAAATTTGGAGGCACCATCTATAAGAAACCAAATGAAAAATATATACTGACCATAAAAGTCTAAATTATATATTCACTGAGAAGGAATTAAACATGAGGTAGAGAAGATGGCTAGAACTGATAAAGGATTATGACTGCACGATCAATTACCATCCCGGAAAAGCAACCAATGTTATGGATGCCTTGAGTTTCAAACATCATGCTTCATTAACCATGTTACGTTTGGAAAATGATCCCTTGATTAAAGATTTGGTGAATTTTTGATTAGAAGTTGTTAGTGCAGGGAATACATTTTTTTTCAGGTTTCAGTGCAATCTTTTTTGTCAGATAGAATTAAGAAAGCACAGAAGGAAGACCGTGATCTATAGAAAAAGGTAGAATTGGTTAAAATGGGAATGTTTCCAGAATTTATTCTTGATAAAGATTGTGTTTTAATATTTGGTAAAAGGTTGTGTGTGACTTGTGTTTCTCATTTGAAGAAAGAAATATTGTGTGAAGCTCATAGTTCTCCATTTTCAGTTCATCCAGGAAGTACTAAGATGTACAGAGACATTCGGGAGTATTATTGGTGGGATGGAATGAAAAAAATATATTGTTGATTTTACCATGAGATGTTTGACATGTTAATAAGTTAAAGTAGAGTAACAATTACTGTAGGGGATGCTTCAGCCTTTGCCAGTGCCAGGGTGGAAATGGGAGAACGTATCCATGGACTTTGTGATGGGACTGCCAAAGACTTCTCGAGGTAACAATGTGATTTGGGTTATTGTTGATCGGATAACAAAGTCATCAAATTGTCGTTCTATTAGAGATACTATGACTTTGGATTAGCTTTCTCGATTGTACCTCATGGAGAATGTCAGGTTACATGGAGTTCCTCATTCCATTGTGTCTGAATGAGATCTCAGGTTCACATCTATCTTTTGGATAGGACTTCAGAAGTCATTGGGCACAGAGTTAAATTTCATAACAGCTTTTCATCCTCAATTAGAGGGAAATTCAGAATGAACGATTCAAAATTTGGAGGATATACTTTGATCTTGTTCAATGGATTATGAGGGATGATTGGATAAACATCTTTCTTTCGTTGAGTTTTCTTATAATAACAGTTTTCATTCCAGTATTCAGATGGAACCAATTGAGGACTTGTATGGTAAGCGGTGTCAGACTCCAGCATTTTGGGATGAAGTTGGTGAAAGAATGTTGATGGGGCCAGAATTAGTAGAAGAAGTTTCTGAGAAAGTGAGGGTGATATAGCAGCACATGAATACAACTCAGAGCAGGAAGAGAAGATTTGAAGATAACAGAAAGAAAGACTTCTCTTTCGTGGTAGGTGACCATGTTTTCCTAAAAATATATCATTGGAAAAGTGTGATGCGTTTCGGTAAGAAAGGGAAGTTAAGTACACGGTTCATCGGTCCATTTGAAATCATGGAGAAAGTTGTAACTGTTGCATACCGCGTAGCATTGAATATGATTTTATTTCAGGTACATAATGTTATTCATGTTTCGATGTTGAGAAAGTATGTGCCAGATTCATCACATATCATGAGCCTAGAAGAAGTTCAGATGGAAGAGAACCTTTCTTATGAAGTGAAACCAGTTCAGATTCTTGATCTAAGGGAACTTGTATTGTGGAATAATATAATCCACCAGGTAAAGGTTTTGTGGACAAACCACGTGGTTGAAGAAGCAACATGGGAGTCTGAAAATGCTATAAAGGAAAATTACCATCAGTTGTTTAATAAGTAAATAAAATTGCGAGGATGCAATTTCAAGAAGGCGGGGATAATGTATAACCCCATGTTTTACTAAAAATAAATAGAAATTCATGGAACTTTGTTTTAAGTAGATATTTTTAATTATCCTTTAATAAATAACTTTTCTACTTCTATGTTCTGAATTTCAAGAAATTGTCATCTACAATTGTGTTCAATATGTTATTTGGAGTCTGTTGGAAACAACTTGATTTTGGTGAATAGAACATACCCTTATGAATAGTAATATGAATAGTGATATGACCCTATTGAATAGTAAAATTTATTATTATTATTATTATTTTTCTTACGGCTTTAAGATAATAGCATCTAGGTTAATTTTTAATTGTGATATAGAAATAGTTACAGAATTAGAATGGCTAATTTTTGAATTAAGTATGGTTTCATTTAAAAACTAAATTAATAATATTAAGATTTTTTTTCAAAAAATGGACTTCATTTTTGAAATCTACTCATTGATAAATGGTTAGGGTGAATTTTGGGAATTCTTTGGAATCAGTTGATTTTTCGATGAATAGTAAAAAAATACAGTTTTTAGTTTTGCTGTGTTAATGATATAATTAATGATATAATAATTATTTCCAAAATATGGTCAAATTTTTTATAGGTAAATAATATTTGAGGTTTCCCAAGTGTCTTATAACCTGAGAAAATACCATGGTAAATCCCTTGGTTTTGCAAATACCACCCATGAGGTGTCCCTTGGAAATTATTAAAATAATCCCTCACTTTTTCTATAAATACCAACTCTTAACTTCATTGAATTCATTCCCAATTCTCCCTCTACGTAGATATGGACTCCTTACCTTCATAGTAGTCCTCCCAAGGTTCCCTCAAGCCCCCAATTTCCCAACCATCATGTTCTAAGTGTTACTCTACAAGGTAAGAAAATCTCAATTTCTTTCTTTTTTCCATTCAAGTTCTCTTTTATGTGGCATAATTTTTAATTTTCCATACCATGTTCTTATTTACTTATTATTAATTATATATTATGTATTATTAATCATTTATGTATTGGTGATCCTTCTCCATTCTCTTCTTAATGATTTCTAAAACCCTGTCGCATAGCCGTTGGGCTGCAGAAGTTTTGTAAGAGATTTCTCACTTATTCATTTATTTTGAGTTCCTTTATCATTCTTTATTCATCTCTTTTTAACAAAGTGGAATCAAATATCTAGAATAATGAATATTTTTGATGATATCATTTTTATGGAAAATTACTCCTCATCATGCTTCTCCTCTCCCACTTATTTAAAGAATAAAAACATTGTCCATTTGTGTGGAATTACCGACATCATAGACGGTGTGATTTCAATTTCCATTAATTATTCCAAGTATTGTAATGAAACCATTTATATGGTTGAACCAGGTTATAATTAATGAGTTAAGACTCACCCATGGTTCTGGGATTCTTTAATTCTCATGGTTCTAATTTATAAGAAAAAACAAGGTTGTTGTTATCAATGAACCACTAAAATGATCTAAACGAACATCATTAATGTTCTATATTATGAATCATCCACATGTAAGAATTAAAAATGATAAATGAAATAATTTATACTACTGTATATATGTGAATACTAATCCATTCTAATTATGGAGTTTCACTTCCAATCGAAAAGAACATCCACCATGAACCAGTCATGGAAATAATGTTAAGAACTCACCCAAAAAGAATGCAAGGGAAAAAATACTAACAATTAAGGGTTAAATGATGATATGAAATGATCATATAAGATGTTATAAAAATGAATATGTTTCTGTAAAATTTTAATAATTCTCTTTTATCCATTATACAGGAGGTTTAAACAAGTTGTAAGTAAGACAAACACAGGGTAAGGAAATTCTTAACCCGATTTCCATTCTTTGGGTTAACCTTCTACTTCATTATTTATGTTCTATTTAAATTGTTTTTGTGATGGGTTCGGTTTATATTTTGTTTTATTACGTGTATCTACAGTATATATACATACTCCATCTACTATATTATGTATCTCTTCAATTTTATGATATTTATAAGGGGTTTTCTTTAAAAAAACCTCTTAAAATTCAATTTTATGAAATTCCAAAGAAATGTTTTTATGGAATTATTCGGGTTGTATGATTATGTTTTGGTTCTTGGGAATTATTTATTTTGAATGGTGGGACCTATATCACCCTCCAATGCATTGGGTATGAGCACATTGGAGATCGGCCTATGGTTACTCCCTGTGTGACTGCGATGGTTACACAAAGTAAGGTAGTCGTGAGGGTTAAAAATTATAAAGTATCCAAGAATGGTTACAAGATTATGTAAGTAATTCCCCAAGATACCTTTACGATTATATTTATGTTCTCATGTTTTGTGTGGATCCTGTGAAATCTCATGTTACACAATGTATGTATATATGGGTGACAATAATGTCTTTTGAAAATGCTTACACACATTATGAGTATTAATGGACTAATGTGATCTTTCCTTCTTTTCCATACCTTACTGAGCTTTTGTGATCACCCCATGTTTTTATTTTATTTTTCACAGGTTAATGGATGTGTATTACAATGAAAGTAATACATATTAAATGTTGAAGAATTGTCAAGGAGTATTGTTTTATGTTTTAATGTTTTATATTTTGAAAAAAATGGAAACATGTTTTATGTTATCCACTCTGTAATAATGTGTAATGTCATAAATGTTTTGTCATAACTCTCTAAAGATCTAAACATGAAAAGATATTTAATGTAAAAGGAAGTGTTTTCTTGACTAAATTCAAGATTATGTATTTAATATGGACGAGTCCTTATAAATTCGTTGTATTTTTCTATGTGATAAATGGAAAATTATAATTGAAATTGATATATATGCCTTTGTTTTGGAGTTTTTCGAAAGAGGAAAATATTAACCATGCTCTGATATAACATCTTTAATTCTTATCATTCCATGTTTTATTTTAAATCAGAATACTTGGATTATTGTACAAATAGTTTTTATATAATGCATAGGAGGGATCGTACTAAGAATATTATCTCATATCATGCACACTCATTTGATGGTGTGTATAAATTTTTATTTATAACATTTTAGGGAATGTAATTGTGCTGTAGTGAGATGGAAAGGTTTTCAATCAACTGGATCTGTAACTAGTGGTTAAATGGTGGGATTGTTCCTGTTCTATCACATAGAGTAGATTCATTTTCCTATGTTAGTGTTCTTTTTTATAAGTATATGTACTTGGATATTGTTTCAAATCATGAGTTATTTGATTTTATTTATGGAACATATTTATCTTCCTCTATTTCTCTCTATATTGTATATACATCTTGCATGCTATTTATTCAGGTTTAATGAAATCATTCAATCTGGTTCTTGTGTGATGCTCGGGTTCTAGCCACCAGCCTATGGCGATCGAGAATTCCCATTGAGTATATGGCAGGTTGAGTATCATTTTGAGAGGGTATTCAAGTTGGTTCCTTACAACTCCTATAAATATGTAAGGGCATAAATTCTCCTGACTTTCGTTTATGTAAAACCCTTAACCAATCATTTGGTTTCCCTCACCTTCATTTGAGTAAAAATTGTTTTAGTGTATGGAGTTCACAAGCTAGTGGAGGATGCTCAAGTTTGGAGTTAAGGAAAAAAAATCCAAGAGGTATATGGGTGGAAAGGTGGAAAATAATAACATGAACCATGTCATGGTTCAAGGTGTTTTCCCTAGGTCGACAGTCAATTTAACAACCACTAGATAAATTATCCATTATTAAATGATCATTATCAGACTAGTGTATTTTTTAATTTTTTTCTTGTTTCATGGTTAATTTAATTATAGACTTTTTTTCACAATCAATTTAATTAATAAATTAAAAAACATGAATTATATATTGAAAATAAATTGGAATATTCCTAAATATTATCTAAGAAACATTCAATCACGTAATAAAATACAAATAATATTAACAATAATGTAAAAATGACAAAGGTTAGATTTTTCATAGTGATAATAATCATTATTATATTTATATTTCGTCAGTATTGGTTTCCACTACTTAGTCAAAATCAAACCATAGTTTATCGTTATTGACTTGACTAAGTTGAGGTACTTTAAATTCTTGTGGAATTATATACTGATGTTTGATTTTTACTTTTCTTTGTTAATATCAATGGATAACTCCCTAATAAGTAATTGGCATAATAAAGGGGAAATGATTTATTATATCCAATTTAAGGATCTTAAAATTGGGGAATCCAATGAACAATTTAGGAACATTGAGTTAATGTAGTTGGAAACAATAATTCCTACCTAAAACTAATCAAATAACTTGGTATACCCATGTATAGGTTATGATAAATGGAATATGGGACCTTACCACTAGAATATACAAGTAACAAGATATTATAAATCCAATGGTGAGGTATATTGGGTTCTTATATAGGTGGTTGATAATAATAAATATAATATTTATTATCTAATTTTATCATATAATGTACTAAAATTATACTATTCTTAGTTGTAGAAATGATAGTAAATATGACCTCAAACATATCACTATGATCCATAGTAGATAATGATAACATTCTCATTGGAACTAATTTTCATGAATGGAATAGGTGCTTACACATTATTCTATTCCATGAAAGGAAATTATATGTGAAATAAAACCATATTCACAAAGATCACTGCTAATGGGATATCTAGGATAAGTTACCGCACTATGAGAAACATTTAGTTGATGTTACAAATTTCAAAATATTTAATGCTATAATCATGGAACAATGAGCTTCTAAAGAAACATGGGTAAATGTATGCATACAACATGATGTATCATCTTTGTGATCCATGACAAGAGAAGGAATCACAAGAGAGATGGAAGATATCAAATGAACTATTTACAATCATGGTTGGAGATTTGACATCATATATTCCCTATAGAGTAAATATTGTTTTGGATATATATAATTTTTATACATCTTCGTAAATAAATTATAATATGATTTTCAAATAAATATACTCATTTCCTAACTACCCATGTTCTCTACTTGTTTTTTATTAATTACTACATGGTAAATAATGAGAAGATAATTTCAGAACTTATTACTCTTATTTTACAAGTTGATAAGGACATGGGGTGTGATTGAATCATGTTCTTTATGGTGAACATGAAGAAGAAAAATAACGAAAATTGGAACAAGGATGACAATGTGTCTAAATCTCCTGAGAACCATCCTCCAAATAATAGGTGGATCCAAAGGTAGGCCGAGAAAAAGAAAGAAGTAGGTTTTTCATGTGGATAGCAAGGACACTAGAAGAGAGACTACACATAGAAGTTATGGGAATATAAATGTTCATTTTCTGTCAAGTGAAATATTTATATATTTATGAAATGGGTATTAGATACATATATTGGTCCTCAACTATATAGATTCTGAAATTTTTCCCGAGGAGAGTAGTATTCACGGGATTCCGATGGTGGTGGGATAACTACTCTCATGATTGGATACTACCACTTTCAATTAATAACAAGAATGATCTAGGTTTTAAAATAATTTTATTATCTAAATAATGTTACCAAAAAAATAATTTATTTATCCCGTCTAGATATAGATGGTTTTTAAATATTTTGAAATAAAAACAATTTATTTTATAAATATATCATATGTTTGGACATGACACATTTAAATAATGGTCTTTATGTATTAAATTTCAGAAACCAAATATTAGAAATAGATAATTAATCATCTTAAAACCAGTCATATAATACCCAACATTGGAATCACAATCATGGTCATGAAAATGAAAATTTTCGGACAAAGATCTCTCAAGATAGTTATTTTGGATATTTTGAGTTAAAACCAATTGAATGATGAAATGCAATTATACAAGGAAAATTGACCAAACCACCATTTGGTGGACAAGTTGAAAGAGGAATAATTCTTCTAGGATTGGTACACATTTATGTGTATATACCATTTTTAATAGATTTTGAAGGTGGTTATTCTTACATCATAACTTTATTTGATGATTTTATTAGATAAGGATATGAAAACATTAAGAGGAATAATCTTGTGTCCTTTGAGAAATTTATATATTTCAAGAGTGAATTAGAGAATGAAGTTTTAAAGAATATTAAAAAGATTTATTCTAATCGAGTTGGTGAATATATTAACTAATAGTTTATCAATATTCCATAGGATTTTGGGATTTATTGTAAACTCATTCTTCCTAATGGAATGGTGATAGTGAAAGAAGGAACCATACGATACTAGACTATTAAGGTTGATGAGGAGTCATATAGATATTCAATTATCCATTTAGGGATATTCATTAGAGACTAAAACATACACATCATATTATATACCATGTAAATAGATAATTTCAATTCCCTTCAATTTATAGAGAATAAAGGGACCTGTTTTTTCAAAATCATCGATATGGGGTTAAAAAGTCCATTTTATGGATATATTAGGAAAAAATCTAGAACCACTTGGAAAAAATAGACAAGTAATAAGTGTTCGTAAAAAGGAATAGATTCCATATGTCTCTATGGAATATGTTATTCTTGAAACATAGGTACTATACAAAATCACCAGATTGGTAATAGAATCATATAGTTATGGTTTTCTAGTCACCAATGATGGATAACCATTATTTATGGACAATAATGATCCTCTCTATTATAAACTGGAAGTATAAATATTATAATATACAACATGGAAATAATCCATGAATTCTTAAATGGATTCCATGTATCAGAACCATGATTTGGTACATGTTGAATCACTAGTTGATATAAATCCTATTAGGAGAAAATTTGTATTTAAGAGGAAACTAGACTTGTTAGGAAAAATTAGTACCTACAAAGTATGACTAGTGAAAAAATGGTCTAAAAAATTCAATGAAATTGGTTATGATGCAACCTTACTCAAGTTTCCATGTTTAAATACATGATAATTAAACATGATAGAGTGGCGTACCATGAATATCAAATTTTAGAGATGGAAATAGAAACAACACTCCTTAATGGAAACCTTCGGGAAGATGTATGTATGAAAAACATATAAGGGGTTGTGACTCTAAGTGATTCCAAAAGGATATAGAATATAAAATGATCCATTTAATTATTGAAGCATGAATCTAGTTCATGCTTCATTTTTTTTCATAAATTTATAATTGAATTTGGTTTCATTAAGAATGAATGTGATTCATGTGTTTATTAAGAGTTTAGTGGGAATGAAGTATTTATACTAGTAGTATAAGTTGATCAAATATTACTTATTGTAAGAAAAATATTGGTCCTATATTATGATATGAACTTTAAAAAAAATATTCTCCATTATGGACTTAGATAAAAAAACCATCTTTCTATGGATTGTGATAATTTGGGATAGATATAAGAGGATTATTAGACTAAGTCAAGGTACATTAATTTCCCATTTACTAATGAGATTTAGTATGGGATAATCCAAGAGGGTATTGGATCTAGTGTCACATGGTATACATCCTTCCAATAAATTTTTTTCTCAAAAAAAACAAGAGAAATATTGAATGAGTAAGATACTATAGTATTTTGTGATAGGATCAATCTTGTATACCATGTCATATAGTTGACTTGTTGTTGACTATGTATTGAGCATGGTTGGGAGATATCAATTTGATAATGGGGAGATATATTAGTCATTAATTAAGGATATTCATAAGTATCTTAAAATAACTAAGGATATATTCATGGTGTATATAGTATATGAGGATATATTCATTGAGGGTTATTCTGATTCATGTATTCAAATAGATCAGAATGTTATGAAGTTATAGTCGGGATATCTCTTTAGTCTTCATATTTGAGATGTGAGCTGGAGTAGTTTTACAGAGTCCAATCATTACGGATTAGACAATGGATTCTTAGAATATATCAGCTTAATATGTAGCCAAATTATTCATCTATATATGAATCATTGTTTAGGGGTAGATGTGGTACCTAATAGTAAAAACAAAATCATAGTATATTATGATAATAGGATAGTTTTTTATCTTTATAAAGATCCTAGGTCACACCAATATGAAACAATAATAATATAGAAATATCATCTTTAGATAGATTTTTCATTTAGGGGTAAAGTTATAGAAAGAAGAATTTCCATAGAATAATACATGGTGGAACCATTGAAAAAAATAATTTTCATTGCATAAGCATGAATATCATGTAAGAGTTAGTTGACTAAATGTTATATTCAGTTAGATCTAGTGAATGTGGAAGTACATCATAGTTGGTTATCTAGAAACAAAGTCTTCACACTCGATGAAATTCTGTATTTATATTTTCAATTATTAATAAACTAGTTATAAACTAATTATTTTCTTCTGCATTAGATAGTATGTGATAATGTTCTAAGAGTAGTTGTCTCACTAAAGGTTCATATTAGTTCTTTTTTATGATAAGAAGACAAAATTTCCATTGTGGTATTCTTAAATATATGTTCTATAGTTGAAGGAAATAAATTCAAAGACCTAAAATATATAGTCTATTAAGGGTGGAGACTTATAGGACTTGGATGGACCCTCTCATGGTGTATGCCCTTCGAAATTTGCAGTGTAAGAGATTATGAGAATGAGACCCACCAGTAGAAAATCAATATTTATATGTAATTAAATGTTACTATATATGTAATTGTGTGTTTATCCTTAGAATATATGATTATTAATAAAGGATATAATTAGTTTCATACTGTTAAGTATTAATAATAACTTTAATGGTATATGTTCGTGCGGAAGTAGGATATGTTGGGTGCATCATGAGTAACATTTCATTAATAAAAATTGTGAGAAAATATTTTTCCATATGTTCATCAAAAAAACTTATATCTTAGGTCCTTTGGTGGGCGTGTTATAGTGTAAATAAATCTACGAGCATGATGTTTTTCATGGACGTTCAATTACAAAAATTCATTGAAAGAGACTTCGAGCACAATGGTTGATAGAACCAGAATGAAACCTGAATTATTAGAATTTTCATTATAAATTTATTATATTATATAGCAACCATATGTTTGATGGTTTATTTCATAGTGAAATTAACTTCATTCTCTATGGGTTCCTTGGTGTGTTACTAGATTCCTACCATAGACTACTTCTTCTAATTCAATTGAGAAAGTGGCATAGAGTGTCACACAATAAGGGTATCTAAATCCTCATTAAATAATAATTTTTTTTTATTATTTATCATGTTTGGTAAATATTATTACCAAAATAATTTAATAATTATTCATGTTTTCTTCATTATATATATTTTGTCACTTGTTATTTGAGAGAATATTTTGTGACAAGAATATTTAATAAATATTTATTTTCTATTTAGAAAAAGTAATATTTATTTATGTATTGGAGAGTAATGAATTAATATTTATTTATTAAATAAATATTCATTATTGAAGGCTTGATAAATATTTTAGAGGAACCACACACTGATTTTAATTGTCTGCTGAGAAACAATATATATTAAATATTATTTTACTAAATAATCTAAAATTCATTCTATAATTTTATTTATGATAAAGAATAATTATTATTTTATTATTATTAATAAAATTTAGTTCCATAGGTATTAATGAAATAATAATGGTTCTTTTGAAATTATTATTTTCTAACCATAGTAGTATTTTAACACAATTATGTTATTTCTAATTAAGTGGTTACTATTTTGTTTGGATGTGCACAACATATAGGAAATTATCTCAAATACCTTGAGAGAGACATATTTGAGAATGTTATTATGGATTAAAGAAAATTATAATCCACCACCACTCTAAATTATTGATAGATAAAAGGGAATAATTTTTGAACAGATTCTCATGGCTATAAAAAATGTATGACACATGTGTTAGGATCTACCATGCTAGATACGAGAGATTCTTATGGTGACTACTGGAGGTTTTGAAGCATATGTGGCTCACTAATGGTGGTAATATACACTTTATTCCCACAAAATAATTATTTTACACTATAAGAAAAAAATTTATATTTATCAATGAAGAAATAATTCATCATAGGTTAATGTTATAATTGATTAAATTAATTATAAATCTTTATGTGAAGATCGTATGTTTTGGTTCCAAAATTCTCAAGTAAATTAATATTTGATTTAATTAAATTTGTAAAGGAATTTATCATCAATTAATATCTTATTTTAGTACATTACTATGAAAAAAATATATTTTTTCAAGGCCCCATCTTACAATTATATAGCACCCATAACTTTTAGTTAGTAGTTTTCTTCCCTATTTAAATAGGTACTATGGTGATCGACATTATTTCATTATATGTTTCCAAGAATCTTTTGGACTTATTAATCCATACCTAAAATTAATTATCCTATAAAAGTGTTCATTTTATTAAAATGTAAAGAGTTTCCTTTATGGGTAATACCACTTGTTGAAATAATTATTATCATAATTTGAATGACCAATTACATTTTTGTTAAAATCCGCAAAAAAAAAACCTTCACTGATGCAGGCCCTTCAAGACCTCTCTAAACCTATGTAAATATTTCCATATCAAAATTGGTTTTAATAATATTTATGTTCTGATGATTCAATTTATCATGTGATAAAATTTTATTATTTATTATTTATACAATTCAAGTCTGAATATTCATGTATATAATATAATTATATGATGTGAATATTATGCATGATATTGTTTATGGGATAAATTTCTTATTAAGAAATGTCGCACCTACATACATAGATGTATTATTATAGATGTATTGATTTCAGGTGATGAAATATTTATAAATGGTATGAATATGATGAATATTATGATAGTGAGACTATGAAAACCCATCAAATTCTAATTGTGAAATTCCTTCTGAAGAAAGAAGATGTCAAGACCACATTCATCCAACCAGGAAAGTCTTTATAAATCTTGGTGACCATGGATTTTAGTATGTAAGTAATACTAGGTATGGGTGGACCTAATAGTATTAAATTCCCATATTCAGACATGATATTTTGGTTAAACTAATTTGGGAATCCCTAATAGGATTTGGATAACAAAGGAATAGAGTTGTGTTTATCTATATATTTGGTTAGGGATAGGTTTCTTTGAGTATGATATCTAAAATTCATATGTGATATTATTTATAAAATATTAACTATAAATACATAAGTGATAGTGTAAAATATAAGTTAAACCAAAACTATGTGAATTATGGATCTCATACCACTAAGTCAGTACGATGCGTAGTATCATAATTTATAATGAGAGTGCATTCATTATCTTTTTTGGATAAAAATATTCAAAACACTAAAATCTCCCATACATACGTATTTATTTTAGATTATGGAATGAATCATGTCTATAATTTTAAGGTCTATTATAGGTTTGAATTATTATATAATTATATATATCGGTATTTATGGTTGAAAAGTTCTCTCAAAGAGAATAATTCAGATCATTTGGTAATTACTTTAATAGAAATCAGTAACTCATATTCTTAATCATTGTTATAGAATACTAGGAATGATATACCCATTTGTGCTAATAAACATGGAATTATAAATATGAGATAACTTAAAAATGGTAATTTTGATCAATGTGTTAGAAATGGGGAAAGAGTTGTTGCATTAGAGGTTGACACTTATGATCTATGTATACACAGTAGATTAGTTTTATTATTAAGAACATGACACTATGTTATAACCATTAATATAAATTTAATGTCCATATCCTATTGGCCCATGATGTGATTTGGATTCATTATTATGAAGAAGAAAATTTTCTTATATATGAATGAAATGTTTTATTGCATTTGTAACATGGTCAATGGGTTATACCTTACATACATGTAAAATCCTATATATTGACTTAAAGATAAGTAGTTAAATTTTGATTCTAACACTACATACCTTTGGATTTTTCATATTGGACATATATATGGGAAGAAAATCCATATACTCAAAATTCGTTGATTTTTGGGCTCATTCCATTATAAATATTTTAATAAATTTTAATTTTATTTATTAAGAAAAATGACAAAATTTACTTTTTTGTGAAAAATTGAAAGATCCAGTGGACTATTGGTTCATATTAAAAGTGATTCATGGGGATCATTTAACACTAAAGAAATTAAATATCAGGCTCATCCATTTGGATTTCCATTGTATCTTTTATGTTGACCCAATGAAGTACTTCATCAATAATCCCATACGGATTGGATGATAGGAATAGTAAGAATGAAGTTTTGTTGAAAATAAATATTAGGTTTATCCCTCATAGGGTTTCATGGGGAAATCAATGATAGATTTTCTTATCATGCACCTAACCCATGAATAATTTCCCAATGATGTTAAGTTTCTTAAATAGGACATTATCTACATTGATTATTCAGTAACATAAATGAATATTCTATTTGGTAGTTCCTATTAAATCTGAATAGGGAAGTGGATGTAAAATATTATTCAAAATAGGGATATCCATGTATTTTACTTGTCATTCCATCAAATTACATCATGTCATAGTCATTCCTAATTTTTTAGGTGTGAACTAAGAGTGAGGATCAATATCAAGCCTTTATTACTAACAATATGTAGTCCCTGGAGATGTAAGTTACCTTGTTTGACATAAATAGTGAATCTATGGTGGTATTAAAGGAATTAAATGGTAGATATTTAAAATATAAGTTGGCGGTCTCCCCTTATATTGATCACACATTTGAGTTGATTTTCTAGATTTACCTTTGAATTAAAGGTGATTTATGTTTCATAGTCCCAAAATGATCATGTAGATGCCATGAAAAACATGGTTATATCCCAATTTAATCTATAATATAATGACATGATCATACATGTATCATATTAGTGAGTTATCTCCCCTTCTATCAATTCTAAATACCTAGATTTGAATTAAATCTACACTGAATCTTCCCAGGTGGGGTACTCAAATGCTCTCTTGATGGAAGAAACCTATGATGAGATGGCCCCCTTTTTGAGTACCTCTAACATGGGATAACTTTATCAATATGGGATAATAGAAAATAGATATATAGTTGTGTGGATAATTTCATACTCTATGATGGACCGAACTCAGAGAATGTCCACTAGAACAATATCTTTAACAAAATCATTCTTCAACGGGTCAAGGGAATGGAAATACATCAGGTCTCATAAGTGGTTAATTTTGGGTAATGTGGTGATCATTAAAAAATATTTATGATCTCGCATAAGATTTGGTGTTTGGGATACTTTTTTACACTATGCTTCATGACTACATAAATTATCAACAAGAAGCTTTGTCCATGCCAATTTTATAAAAACATTATGTATCAGATTCTAGAGATACTCCACATCACCATGTAATATATGCCTGTTTCTTTGTTGGGAGTCGATATCATGGGAGATTTTCCATTGAAATAAATAGTATATTTCATGATTATTACTATTTATGTTGATTTATTCTCAAAATAGGATGAATCTGTACACTAATGGTGGTTATGTATAGATCTAGGATAACGTTTTGGAAATCCAGGATCATTCCATTGTTTGGGATACATCATTCATTTATCATGTAAAAAGGTTTCAATTAATGATCCTCTTATCTTATTTAAGTCTATTCCCTGTACAATATATAAGACAACCATGCTTCCTTCTACCATGTGCTTGTGAATTGACATTTCTATTCATTCAAAAAAATCATCTTTAATATTTCATTGAACACGGTTGATTAGAACAAGAAGATAAATACTAGATTCAGTAACTATACTAAATTCTTATAGGGTTGGATTATTAATTCATTGAAAATCATGTGAGATGAATAAATTAATGGTTTTTATATTTTTAATTGAATGAGTTAATATTGGAAGACATCACATGAGAAAATTAATACATTTAAATTATTATTAATCCTATGATTATTCAAAACCTAATTATAACATTATTTACTTTCACTTTTTTTTATAATTAAAAAAATACTTCTTCAAATTTTTATATAAATAAAATGACAAAAAATATATTATTAGTGAAATTAGAGGATACATCATTGTGATTAAAGTCCCTAAGTGATTAAACCCGGGTAATCCTCTACGTTTCATTTTTCTTCATAATACATTGAAATAGTTCAATTAAAAAAAATTCTATTTTAAGTTATCACCATTGCTCAAGAGGAAAAAATATTTTACAAAAAAATTTCATTAAAGCACAAAAAATTATACATTGAAAAAAATAAAAAATAAAAATATTTCATATCATTGATTTCTTGGTTCAAAAATGGATTTTCATAGAGATTATTTTTAAGCATGTGTTGTTAATGATTAAAATAATGAGTTTATAATGATGGTTATTTAAGATAATAATTTAACTATAATGTTAAAATTATTAATTAAATTATTAAATGGATTAAAATTCATGTCACTAAATTGATGGAATTAAAATATTTGAAATCTAAAAATAAAGATTAAAAAAGGATAGTTCCACATGAATTCCATAAAGAATTTAAATAGTTGGTCACTTCACTTAAAAAGTACCCACTTCCTTCTTCTACAAATTTATTTCAAGAGGTATGCATTCGAGAGATAGATCTCATGGAAAACTATATGAGGGAGTGTAACACCCTTTTTAATATAACTATATTTATTTCCCACATTATTAATTTCATTTTAATTAATATATTTGTAATTTTTAGATCTGGTTTAGGCCAACAATACCTTAAATATAGAATAGATACGATTGTTTCTTTATCATGCACCTAACCCATGAAGAGTTTCCCATTTATGTTAAGATTCATAAATAGGCCGTTATCTACATTGATTATGTGGTTCCATGATATAAGATTATCTTTGTTTGAGCCTCTTAAATCCCTACTGGTAAGATGACTCAAAATCCTAAGGTCAATAGGGCCAGCCTGGGAGTTTCCCTTATGATTTCCTCAAAGTCCCTCATGTCATACTTGTTTCTTCTTTTGGATGGGTGTACCAAGAATGATGATAAATACCAAGCCCAAATTATTGAAATTATGTTGGACTTTGAGATCTATGTTAACTAGTTTCACATGAGGGTGAATCTGATTTTATCATCAAGGAAGTCAATGGTAAATATTCCACCTAGAAGCAAGATATCTCCCCCTCACTTGATTACACTTGTGAGTTGATGACCAAATTACTCTTTGAATAAAAGGTGTTTTATGTTTTTTGGTCTCAAAATGACTAAAAACATGCATTTTAAATCTTGGTGTTTACCTTTTTGGTTTATATTTGGATGACATGATTATCTATGTATCACATCATAGAATGACCACCCACACCCTTGATGAAAAAGGCAATGAGGTGAATCAAACTGGAACCATATCTTCCCATGTATGGTACTCAAATTATCATATGTTGGAAGAATCATAAGATAAAATTACCCCCATTTTGAGTACCTATAAAATGGGATACATTAGTCAAGATGGGATAAGAGATAATATAACAATATATGGTTAAAGTATGTCATACTCTATGATGTACCCAACACATAGAAAGACCTCTTCAAGTATATAATTAATATAATCCTTATTCACCACATCAAGGGAAAGTAAATACATTAGGTCTTATAGGTGGTTTATTTTTGTTAATATGGATCTCATTATACATAACTTATGTCATCCCATTGGATTCAGAGGTTTAGCTAATTTTCTTACACTATGGATTTTGACTGTATAAAAGATAACTAAGAAATTTCATGCATGCCAGGTTCATACTAACTTTTAATATCATCCTATAGAGCTAATCCACACTACCAAGTAATTTAAGAACTTTTTATTTTAGGAAGTAAATATCATCATTTCATATCCATTAAAAACATCATGATAGTTAATGTTTATTATTAGTACCACCGATTTGTTCCTGAAGTGCGAAGAATCTATCCTATGAAGGTGGTTATGACTAGGTATGGGATCTAATTTTATAAATATAATATAATTAATTAATTTAGGTTAAATTAAAAAATTTCTAATGTAAAATGGTCTGAATTTATGATCCTCAAACATGATGATGGTCTATTCCATGTAAAATATAAATTTGAATCATAATTCCTTCTATCACAAGCTCATGAATTGATATTTAGAGGCATTCAAAAAATACCTATGTATTATTCTATAGAATATAGTTGATTAGAAAAATAATATTAATTCTAGATATATCTAAAACACGTTGTGGGTATATAAAACCCTATCCCAAAATTCTAACCAGGAGAACCTTTAATCGCTGGTGTATAAAAAAATCAAAAATAGATTTCACATTATTAAAGGACCAATGTCTATATAATTTAATTATATTTTCTTGATGAAAGAATATTGTAATAACATTACAATTTCATGTACCATACGAATTTAGTGTACCAAGGATTTAACATGAAGGTTTTCCTTCACCCATTCCTCCATGATAACCTAATACCATCATTGATAATGAATATGAAAAATAATTGAAAACCACCAATGTTAGAGGAAAAATGGGAAGTCCCCTTTAGTATTAACAATTAGTACTATAATTGTGTATAATATTTGGTCAATATAAACACAAATAACTTTAAAACTACCACCAACATAGGGTTTTATAAGAATTACAATGTGTAGGACGCACTAGACTTATCATCATTTTAACAAGATGTTAAACTAGATAGTTATATTGCTAGATGTATAATATTTAATTATGTAGGATTATGTCATAATAGAATGAATTTTCAATGCATCATATGTTGACTTTACCTAAAAATGTCAAACTACACGGTATATATTCTCGTTGTATGACAATAAACTGCATAGATCAATCATCATCACATTATTTAATAATGCATTATGTATAGGTTTCATATATATGGTTTTAAACTACGCATCGTTAGGTATTATATGAGTCCCCTAAAGGAATGTCTAAATTCCATTCGCATGATCTTGGTAGGTTTCACATTTGTGTTTATCCGAAATTAACTCTTTTATTCTTCCCTTCCACCTAAACTGGTATCCACTATCAACAATCCCAATACATGAGGGTGTACATTTAGAGTTCTCTAGATCTACTCAAAGATGTTATATTATACCCCAACAAAATTTTTGACTTCTACATTTGATCCAATACATAAATATCTTATTTTCTAATGGACACCCCATAAACTATGGTGATGGAATCAGTGCCACTTTATTATAATAACTTTAGTACTATGAATATATACCTTATCAAACATCCTGAAAAATAGGGTTATGAAATATTTCCATTCATATAGTAACCCAATGTTCACCTTTAACCTACTTTTCCTCATTTCCAATGATATTGATGTGGGGGCCTTTTTTGTAATATATTCCTAATAATCACCCCTATGTATCTATCATATAACTTTTTCTTTTAAAACTCTTTGAGTTATAGAATAACTTTTATCCTCCCCCTTGTTCAAGTAGAGTCTTAATACCATTGGAATTTCCCCATAGAAATTAATAAATAGTGGTAGGGAGAATCTATATTATATAGTCACATCAAACCAATTCCACCATCCTCAATGGAAAAGTACACATATGTGGTACATTAATATATAGTGTAAATAATATTTTATTTAACTATAATTAACCACATTAAGGGTTAATGATAAGGTATTAAAGGTTTTTATAGCTTGATTTGATTAATATGATTACGACAGATTATGATCAGTAGAAGGGAGTTGAAAAAAACCTCATCATATGATGTTAAACGTCATGAATACATTTCTTAGTAGCATGAAATTATAATAAAACCCACCAATATTCATAGATATATGAATTTAAAATTTATACCATATATTTTTAACTTCATGAATTTAAACAATGTATCTCATCATCCTCACCACATGACATTAAGCTGCATGACCATATGTTCCATGTGCATGAATGTAATCTAAATAACCTTCATTTATTCGTGCTTCTTCAATTTAAAATGCACTACATATCATCCTCTCTGTATGATGTCAAACTGCATGGCCTTCATCCCCACTGTATGATGTCAATCTTTGTAGTCAATATCCTTATCGAATTATGTCAAAATTTATGACACTGCATTTATCACGTGACATTAAATTGCATGATTTCTTTTTCCTCACCTAAAAGGGAACCCCCTTTTCATGGTGTTGGCCTCCCACCAAATCTTACACTTGGTATCAGACACCTACCACATCTATGAAAACCCATATCTTGTATATAAATGTTTTTAATTATTATTACCCAATGATACATAGAATAAAATACCATAATATTGAGAGGCCTACTGTTATTTGGAAATTAGATACATAACTCATTAACATGAAACAAGGATACATATATATCATTTTGGACTCTATAAAATTACCATAAAATCAATTTATCTTCTAATAATACATGATATAACTTTGAGATGTACATAAGAAAGGGGTGATACATAAATCATATGAAAGGGAATAATAAAATCCGTACTTGATGAAAGTAATAAATGTGAGTCCAGAGGAATATCAAGATAACATAAAAGGGTTAGAATCACAAACCTAAACATAAATGAATGATATAGTATGAAAACATAAAGGAAAAAAATTAATTTGGAAACAACTTAAATCATGACAACATTAGAATAAATCAAGGATAACCACTAAGACATCTTTAAATAGTTTTCTTGAGATAACATCCCATTCACCGCACATGGTATATCAAGGGATTAAAAAACATTAACCAATAAAAGAGAGGGATAAATAATTTTGATCCCATCCTTTACAATCATATCATGTACCTATATTTTTGTGCCACATATATCATACTATATAAGAATGTATTTCATTACTTTTCATCACATGATTAATGAGTGTGGGTTACCAAAAACGGGGTCCCCAATCCATGAATTATAGTAACATATAGGTGAATATTGTTAAGTGGAAATGTGATGGGTATACACAATAAAAAAGTTTTTCATGAAAAACAATGATATAATATCAACACCATAACTTTTGTACAAAAAGTTTTATGTATGGGTTTAATGAGAGTGAAATGTGGTATCTAATTACTTCGACATCATGAGGATAATAAGAGGGATGTGTAAAAACATATTCCAAAATGAATAATTTTATATCAAAATAAAATAACAAAAATAATCTAATAGAATATCGGGGATGAGGAAAAGGGTCCCCTACCTTGAAAGGGAGCTTAAAAATGCATCGAAGAAGCTTATTAATAGCTTCAGAACATGTTGTGAGGGATTTAAGGAGGGATATAGAGATGAAATTTGCACTCAATGTATTTTGAGTAAAGATGAATGGGATGTTGGGTGGGTATTTAATGAAAAATAGATGTGAACTATTTATTAATATATAATCATAGGTTTTGGACTATATAAAATAAAATAATCAAAACATAAAACCTTCCCTTGGTTTTTGGAATGGTTTTTCCAAAATGAGAGTGATTTTCAATATTTTATAAGCTAAAGAATTTAAAATATTCAAACAATCCAATTTCTGAGGTAATAATATGATATTTTTTTAATTATTTTTTTTCAAAATAAATTTTTTTATTTCATATCTTGCATTAGACACAATATTTATCTTAAATGAATAATGATATACTATTAAAATATTATTATTTAATGTTATAATTATCACATAGCTGTTGGATTGGAGGGTATAAATAGGAAAAAATAAATTTTCAAAATTTATGGTTTAAACATGTATAAAATTAATTCATTTGATGTAAATTAATTTTAAATGAAAATAAAAAAAAAATTAAAATAAAAAAAATGATTTTCATAAAAATATGTTTATGTGGGAAATGTGTGTTTATCATGAAAATTTAATTTTATCACTATAATTGAACTATTTTAATGATATTTATATTTTAATAATTCAATATAATGTTTTACCTTTCATGTAATATTTTTTCTAGGCATGGAATTAGAATAAATCTAATGTAAATGAATTTTTCTAAAATGTAAATTTAAACTAATTTTTGGAACTTATTTTAAAAAATATTTTTCCAATTATATAAATTGATTATTAAAAAATTGATTCCATATTTGGAATAAGTAGTATAAAATTTGGTAAATAATTCAACATTATTTTCAGTGAAAATGAATAGTAATAAAAATAGATTTTAATCACACCCGTATGGGTAAAAGGTGTAAAATTGGGCTTAAACAATGGTAAAAGGATTTATAATTTATATTATACCAGGATTTATCAAATCAAATGAGTTTATTTCATCTATTTACATTCAAGAAAAAAATATATGGCCACTTGGTACTATATTTATATGAATATGGCTTTTATATTAATTTAAGAAAAGAAAAATTCAAAATGGCACTCTCATACTTCTAAATATATCATATCCGTTCACATAGAGACATGAGAATGTTGTGAATAAATAATAATTAATATTTTTTTGAATAATGTAATTATTTTTATGATGGTAATTTATTTATAATTATTAGTAATTATAAAATTAAATTAAATTATTCTGCAATGATGACCTAATATTTCTTCAATTAAAAAAAATGATACAAAAAAATTAATAGTAATATAATTATGGTGAGTTATAGTTTTACATGAATTTCAAAGAAAAATATGAATGATTATGGTTTTTTGAAAATATTATATTCTAATTCCAGATTTTTCTTAGTGTCTTTAAATTCCGATTAGATAAATAACTCCAAAATTTACATTAATGATATTTTATAACAAAGAATAATTAATTAAATTATTTTCAATTTTATAAAAATCTTAAAATTATCCTAATTAATGGAATAATGTATAAAATATTATCTGTAGTCCATTTATGTGTTATTTTTTCATTTATGTTAATATTCTTATCCTTTTAAGACTGAAATAGTTGTTACCATGATTAAGTTAAAAAATGATTAACAAAGGGGTTAATAAAACTAATTTTATTTAAAAAGACACATAAATATTTGTAAATAATATTTAATGACTTTATTTATACCCTAGGATATTTCTTCTAATTAATATAAATTATTAAAAAAAATTATTGAGAATAATTTTATTGTATTTAAATTTATTATGAAATTCCTAGTGTGTCCTGTCCAACCCTATTTATTATTTACAACACTTTGATACTTATATATTGAACAAAACATTTATAATTATCTTTTTAACTTCCCTATACTTGTTCTATAGGTCCTTTTCATCCCCAAAGATGAACCCTGAGGTCCTTAAGAATAAATCCAAATTATTTCATTCCAAGAAGATGCAATCTCTTTAGTCGATCAATTTATTTTTTTACTTAATATTTTATATATTCAAAATCTATAGTATTTAAGATAAAATAATAAATTATGTATCTTAAATTTACTTAAATATTCTTATTATAATTAAATCACAATTATTAATCCTATTTCCTATCAAATGGGAAGTGAAACTATTACTCGTATGTACGTATGACTTATTGTCTCTACTTAGCTATACATTTAATTTTTTAATCACAATATTTTATAGATTTTTATTATTATGTGTATGAAATTTATATATTATATTTTTGAAATAATGATAATTCAATAATTATAATATAACATGTACC
Organism: Viscum album; assembly: GCA_963277665.1. Taxonomy (NCBI): domain Eukaryota; kingdom Viridiplantae; phylum Streptophyta; class Magnoliopsida; order Santalales; family Viscaceae; genus Viscum; species Viscum album. The sequence goes on from OY728163.1 coordinate 133,991,000, forward strand.
TATTTACCTTCCAACATGTTGGAAAATGATAACATTGCTCGTGTGTATGTGTGGAATACCACCTCCATGAATTGATGCGATTAAATCTTCATTTTTATTTTACATGGATGGTAATAAAGATATATTTAAAGAATATATATGATATATATGATATAATAATTATTTTTATGGAATTTTTTTTAACTTTATTCTGTTTTATTTAACAAAAATAGACATAGTTTTCATGTGTCGGTACGACCTTCCATCTCCAAGAATATTATAATTCATTTTTATCTATGTACATTTTATAGTCGAATATAAATATATATTTGATGAATATTTAAGATATTTATATCATGATTAAATTTTTATATATTATGTAACCATTATACAATTAAAATAACTAATACTGTTGAACCAAAACATGCATGAAAAATGAAGTAGTTATCACCAAGAATATCAATTTTAATAAAACTTATTGATACATGGTTGATAAGATGTGATAAGTAAATAATATTTGGTGTTATAAATATATGTATGTTTCTAGAATAAATTTATAATATGTTTATATTGGTTATATAGGATTATTAAACATGAATGAATAAAAATGAGACTTGAAGTTAGGGATTTAAGTTCCAATATGATTTTGAATTAGGATTGTTTATGAATTAATTGATATTAAAGAAATTATATGATTTTTAAATGATATATCCCTAAAATATTTACCCTATTGTTAATTCATAAAAATAAAATTTTTCTTTTAGTTTCTTCCCATTAATTACTCAATATTTCAATATAACATTTTTTTAAGAAAACATACAATATTTATCTCTTCGGTCGAAAATCCTTCTTATAATATATTAATATTTTCTAAAAATCATTTCAAAAATGTTTTAAATATTCCCAAATGATTGTTATGTCATTTTACCCACTTTTTAATTGTTCTATTTTATTTAAATGGAAAATTCTTGCCATTTTCTAAATGAGGTACCTTTTTACTGCTTACAAAAGTCTGAAAAGAATTTTTTATTCTAACTTATATGACATGAATTTTTTTCCAACATCATGAATACTAGATAATTTGAATCGTTCTTCATAACTTTTCATGTTCATTTTCAATAACAAAATTCCTTAATATTTGGTAAATTTTTATGTTATAAATAAGTGATTCTAAATTAAAAAGGGTATTTTACTTAGGAACTATTTAAATTATTGTTTTTATGGATTTTTCATATATGATATTATCCAATGATGTTAATCATATTTGAATTGGGATATGATCCAATTATTCCATCATTATTATGTGTCTATATGGTTTTGATTATAATGATGATATTTTTATGAGACCCATTTATTTTCTAGGGTTTATAGTATGATGAAATTATAAAATGTTTATGAAACCATTTTCATTGAATGGGTTATGATTTGATGATATAATGATTTTTTATGATCTTGTGGCACACATATCTATGGAATTGATTATGGTATGGGTGGGATCAAAATTTTATAGTCCTCCAATGCATTGTGTAAATTTTATATATCATTAGATAATTATGGGAAATAAGTCTACGTTCTTGATACAGTATGGGAAAAAAGTCCATGTGCTTCATCCACTATGGTAATCATTTGAGGATGTATGATCTGTTATGATATACTAAATAGGTGTTTATTCCAAATCCATTATGATTATATGGTCTTAATAGTTAACATTTCCAAATGAAGTGGTTTCCATAATTATGATGGTGCCACACTTCTTTGAAATGATCATATGGCGCATGATTGATTTTATAATGATTATTCACTATTAATAGTCATGTCATATGGAATAATAAAGGATTATGACATGAATAATGTTTAGGAACCAAGATATATTAGGTATGCAATTTTTATGTTATATTCATGATATCATAAAATCATTCTTATATTATGCTTTCATATAATTGTTAATTGATATCTCTCATGCTTACCCTTACTGAGAATCAAATGTCACCCTTTATTATGTTTCGTTTCTCTAGGTTATAAAGATAATATTATGTATGGTATGTCTATGAAAAGTAATAAATAGGAAGAACTTTATTTGAGATGATTATGATATTCATGAAATTAGATTATTGTGAATCTAATTTATAAATAAACAAAACAGTTATGGGTTTTAAGAATTTATTTGTGAAAATAATTTAATATTAAACTAAAAAGATGTAATATTTATACCTGAAAATATTGGGTCACTATAATTAGAATCATAGAATAAGTTTAGTTAATCATTAGATATTATGGTTCGAAAAAATAATTCAGAACCCTATGGATAAATCTATGTATTCGATAAAATATTAATGTTTTTGTAAGGAATGGATTTAGTGTTTTTCCTAGAAATACATACCAATATGAATACTAAAATTGGAAATGGTTTTGAAACATATTCATATAGGGGTTTAACCCTGAAAAGATTTGTCCAAGTATATCACATCCATTATTCTATTTTCCTTTGAGTGTTCTCTTACTGCACAACTGGTTTGAAACTCTTGATGTACATTTTTAGGTTACATTTCATATTAATTACAAACCATTATGAAGGATTGAAAAAAATAATGACCCTAGATGTCCTTGGTTAAACCTAATATGTCATTGGGTGAAAATAAGGTCTCATGATTTGGACATCCAATAATGTTTTCATGATTATATTGTTTCACACAATGATTGTTGCTTGTCACAAATAATTTTTTGGTTTTAATCAATTGATGAAACTAGAAGACATTATTAAAACAAAAAATGAAACAGAAAATAAAATTATTTTCCACCAGGGAAACAAAGTTCTATGGAAGATGGGATATAGAAACTATTTTTTATGCTCAAGAAAATTTCATAGGCCATGAATCATTCTGAGATTCAGACAATAAAATGGGGGGAAAATGTATTATTTACTCTTTCATTAGGAAAAATCCACCTTCTTTTAGTGGGTATTACAATGCACTAGTTTTTGATTAATGGATCAACACCATTGAGATGATATTTTCTATTCCTTATGTTTTAGAATGTTATAAGGTTATCATATGAAGTTATCATTTATAAGGTGAAACAGATAAATGGTGGAACCATATTAAAAAATGAGAGAGAAAAGAGGTAATTGACTATATTTAATGAGATGGGTTTAAGTGTATATTTTTCAATAATTAATTAAACGTATTATATATAAAAATATAGAGATAGAATTCATTGAGAATAAAAAATGAGGATGAATTGATTAGTAATTATGAGAATTATTTTATAAGACTTCAAAGGTATGATTCTGCTTTAATTATTCTTCCTAAAATAAAATTTAATATAATCCTTGGTGGCTTAAAACAATGTCCCTAGAAAGAGTTTACTATAATAGACATTATTAGATATGAATACTCCATTTTAAGTGAACTGAAGGTAGAAATGGAAATTGGATATTCGCACCATTCATAGGGTTTTGATATGAAAATAAATACCGAGGATCATTAAAACTCATATAAATAAAACTGTGGAAATAAATTCATGAAATATACATACCAACCATATAGGATGAAGAATTAAGGTGATTATTAGACTGGAACATGGAAGTGCTTTTAATATATAATTGTGGGTTATAAACCCCATGAATATTTAATGATCGTAATTATAATAATTAAGGCAATGGGGGAGAATAAGACACCAACTAATGCACCAACCATACTCCAATTCATTAAATGTAAAGAGTATAAGAATTATTCCAACCAACTCAAAAATGTGAATTTTTATAATGATGATCATCATTAGTAACCTCTTAAGTTAAAACAAATAGGGAAAACACATTGGATCATTTCTATTGAAGTGGGTTTCAAGAATGGTTTGGTGAAATGTACACTTACCATATAATCAAGAATAAATAATATAATACTTAATTATATCTTTACACAATATTTTATATATATATATAATTTTTAAGGGGTATCAAAGTACTTGCTCAATGATTAGATATTTAGTTTGCGATGAAAAATATTAAAAGTACAATGGTCACATCTCAAGTATATATTTCCTCTCCAATTGAAGTTTGGGGAATGTAAAACTGAAAAATCTTATGATTCTCTATTTAGTTAAATTTAATTTAATTATACGAATGGATTAGTTTTATTTATTTTGATCCCATATCAATTTATGATGTAAGGAAGCCACATATCATATTCCAAAAGTCGCTATGATCATTTATCATTGTGACGATGAAATCAAACTTCCTTCAGAAATTACATCAATCATTTCTGTCTTAATTCTTATCTACAAATATTATTTATCTCAAATGGTTTGTGAGAAAATAAAAATAAAAGATAGGAATATTATTCATCATTTATTTATATATTTCTTGAAAAATTTAATTGTATTCCACAAAATTGTGAAGTGTTTTTCTAAATAGAACTCATATATGGTGTTACACCAATTACAAATACTCTATATATAATATATCTAATTTAGTTTCATAAATTAAATAAGTAGCTCTAATAAAATCATGATAATTGATTTATTCATCCATGTGCATCACCTTAGGATGGAACTGTTCTTTTTTTATGAAGAATGATGGATCAATGTGAATCTACACTGATTATCAAGAACATTACTGGATCACTGTCAATATCAATTTTCCCCTAAACTGCATTAATGATTTGATAGATTAATTACATGGAGAGAAATAATTTTCCATGATTAATGTTTGATCTAGGTATATCAGTTGATGGAAGAAAGTGAAGACTTACCCAAGACATCATTTTGTATGAGGTATGAAAACTATGAATTTATATTAATTTCACTTGGTATTAAAAATCCCTTGCTATATTCCTAGAATTTATGAATAAATTATTTATATATTACCTTTATTAGTTTTCGGTAGTCTTTATAGATGATATTTTTATATATAGAAAGACAATGATAGATAATGAATATCATTAGAGAATTGAACTGGAGAACCTGAGGAATGATAATATATATACAAATTTTAACATGTATAAATTTTATATAAGAAAAGTTTCATTTCATGGTCATATAATCTAATGTTAGGGTATTTATAGTTATTATTGAAAGAAAGAGTTACTTAGAAATGGACCTATCTGATCATGGTTTCTTATGTCTTTATTTTTCATGGTTTGGAGGGAGATTATTGATTTATTTTGAATAATTAGTCTCAAATACCTAATCTACTCACCAAGATAACATTGTAGGAAGCCAAGTTCCTTTGTAATAATAAATATGAGGAAAATTTAATGGAATTGAAGAGATGGTTATTTAGTGAATCTGTTATAAAATTACACTATAGTGGAGAAGGGTTTGTAATTTTTAGTGAAATATCGAAGAATGGAATGAGATGTTTTCTCATGTAGAATTATATGGTCATATCTTATGCCTCAAGGGAATTAATGGTTCACGAGAAAAATTACCGGAATCATGATTTGGAGTTAGTTATATTAATTTTTTCATGAAATATGTGGATGAATTATATTTATGGAGAATGATGTGATGAATATATGAATCGTAAATTCATAAAGTATATAATAAATCCAAAATAGATATACAAGAACCCTTGAATTTGGTTTGATACGATTAAATATTATGAATTTGCAATACATTACCAACATATAATGGTGAAAAAGGTGGAACATTCTTTTAGTTGAAAGGATCATGTTACCTTATCTATGATGAGGACACAAAATATCTAATATTACTAGATTTATAATGGATGTATATAGAAATATTAAATGATGGGGAGAGACATTATCATTATCAAATGAGTGTTCAACTATCTATCTATGTTAGGGTTAAATAGGTGTAAAATAAAGATGTACAACTATAAATTAATATGAGAACTTTCCAGAAGTTCAACATTGAATTTGATTGAATGATAAGTTTCAGGAACTATGTATGTATCCCTTCCATAATATATTTTAAGAAGGATTTATTGGATAAATCTCAAGGTTCATCCTTTTCTAATTGTCCGATATGTATGAAGATATATAGGGATCCTAATGAGTATTTTAATGGGACACAATGAAAATGTATATTGTGGAAAATGTATCTTATTAATGGTATGTCAGCAAGATAGGGTTGAGAGATACTATTTTGAGGGGATGTTAGATCCACAACCTATACCATAATGAAAATGGGAAAACATCATCATGGATTCTGTCATGAGACTCACCAAAAAGTCCAATGATCATGATTATATTTGGATTATTCTAAATTTCATTATAATGTTAGATCACTTCATTTATTTCAAAGAATATTAATCACTTGATCAGTTTTAGAGAATATTAATTAAGTGGTATGGATTCATGGAGTACCACAATCTACAATGTCTGATCAATAATTGTGGTTGTCTGTGAAGTTATGGAGAAGTCATCTGTATGCACTGGATATGTAGTTATATTTCAATATTTCTTATCATACTGAAATGTATGGTTAGTTTGGGAGAGCCATTGAAATCTTATAATATATATTGAGATATGTTTCTCTTGAATTCAAATTTGTTTGGGCGTGAAACCTTCCTATAGTCATGTTTTCTTAGAATAGTATCTTTTACTTGAACAAATAGGTGGATTATTATGAGGACCTCTAAGGTAGAATCTGTAGAACTCCAATGTGATAGGATAATGTTAGAAAAATAATGCTATTTTGACTTTATGTATCTATGAAAATGGAATAGAAATTAATATATATTTAAAAACATTTAATAGCATCTAAAAGTCTGTTGAAAAGTTTTTCTAATAATCATTATTGAGATCTAGAGTATGAAGATGGATAAAAATTATTTTTAGGAATTTACCTATGGACTAAGGTTTTTAGATTCATAAAGAACATAAATCAAATCCTTAGATATATTTACCCCATATAAATTCTTGGTCAAGTATGGACAATAAATTTCTATTGGTGCTTCGACCAAATATATTTTAAGTTCACGATGTGTTCCATGTTTCCATCATGAGGAAGTTCGTACCTAATAATAACAGATTCCAGACTGATAGGTCATACCATTGGAGAATGTTCAATCTTATATTGAAAAATAAGTAAAAATATTGGATCATATAGATGATGTTTTATGGAACTAGACTACTCACCTGGTTAAAATTCTCTAGAGGAATCAAAATTTCAAATAAGCTACTTGGGAAATTAAAGATGTAATGAAAATGTGATATCCTCATTTTATATATCATAATAACAGAATTAAGGGGTGGAATTTATTTTAGAGGGGGGTAGAATTTATCATCCTATGATTTTATGAAATACATTTTTTGAAATTTTTTTTTATTTCCTTAATAACTTACTTTACATGCAACGATGAGTTTAAACGAACCACAATGTAGTATTAAAATATTATTATCTAATGTTAAAGTTACTACATATCTGTTAAATTTGAGGGTATTAAAAATTCTAACTATATTATTAAAATAAATGGTTTACACATGTATAAAATTAATTTTCATGTTATAATCAACGATAAATGAAAATAAAAATCAATTAAAAATAATGTATATATTTTTTCAAAAAATCATTTAATGAAATCAATATGTGTTTATCATAATAAATTATATTGACCACTATCTGTTAATTTTTAAATAAATCTATATTTTATATATTAAAATAATTTTTTTTAATTTCATCTATTATTTTTTTTCTAGGGGTGGAATAACAATAAATCTCGTGTAATTCATGAAAATATATTTTTCTACAAATCTGTCTTCATCGCGTTTTTTTCATGTAATTAAAAATTTAATTCTTGAACCGATATAAACTAAATCATGAAAAATGGATACTATTTTTTGAATAAGTAGTATCAAATTTGGTAAATATTTCCCTTTTAGTTTTATTAAATATAAATAGTAATCATAGTAAATTCGTGTCACCTTAATAAGGTTAAAATGAGGAAAATAAGGTTAAAATATTGGGATAAGGATTTAACAATTTTCTAAATCATACCTATATCCTATTTTATGAGTCTATTAAATCCATTTATATAATAATATCAAATATGTGTCTACTGAGTTCCATATTTCTTTCCATATGATCTCTATATTAATTTAGGAAAAGAAAAAGAAAAAATATCAGTCTCTTACTTTTAAATATCAATTATGTGTACCCATAGGTTAAAACAAATATATTAATGAATATTAACTATTAATTTATTTATAATTAAATTATTTTTGTGATGTTAATTTATTTCTAATTTTTAGTTATTTTATTATTACATTAAATTATTATGCAATATTGATACATTATCTCTTCAATTTATAGAAAAATAAATTGAATGATATTAAAAATATTAAATGAAATATAATTTTAGTGATTCATAATTTTTAAAAAAAAAATTTAGAAAAATATAACATATTGTAGATTTTTGAAAATATTATATAGAAATTACATCTTTTCCATGATGTCATTAAAGTAAATTTAATGGACAATACCAAAATTGACATTAATGAAATTTTATAATAAATAGTATTTTTTAAATAATTAAAATTTTTTAAAAATATTTTATTTACCTAAAAAATGTTATATGGTTTTAAATATAATCATTTAACATTTATGAGTCATTTTTCTATTTATTATGTCATTATTAACCCTTTAAAATTGAATTATTTGTTACTATGATTGAGGTAAAAAATTTATTAACAATGTTTTTAATTGAAATGGTATGGTTTCAAATGACACCAAAACCTATATAAATTCCATTGGATGTTGTCATTTAGACCCTATACTATCTTTATTATCATTAATGACCATTTATATAAATTTTCTTGACAATATATTTATTAAATTTTAATGTTTTCCGAAATTACAAGTTTGTCCTCTCCTTAACTTATAAAGGGACAACCCTCCTTTATCATATTTAAAAAACATTGAGACTTTCACCTCATCAAATAACTATATAATTATATTTGAAACATCTATATATGTATATTATAGATTTATAGTCTCCCTAAAAGTCCATAACTAGGGTCCTTAAGAGGATATCAAAATGACTTCTTTCCAAGAAGATATTATTGCCTTAAACCGTAATTTTCTTTTTACATATTATTTTACCTTTTATAAATCATTGGAATTTATAATTACATAATAAATTTGTTATAATAATAATAATTAAATTTTTTATAATTATTAAAAAACAATTATCCACCCTCTTTCCCATCAAATGGGAAGTGAACGTATCGCTTATGTGTATGCAAGACATGCCATCTCCCCATTGCTATGCAATTCATTTTTCATAACCATATTATTTGAATGGGTATAATAAAAAGTATAATATTTATATATGATATTTACGAAATATTTTTAATTATGAAATTGTAAAATAGCAGCTAACTTCTTACCTTCAATTATGTTGAAGACAATAACATTACTCATGTGTACGTTTTCAAAACCACATCCATGAAGTGACTTGATTTATTCCTTGTTTCAATTTTACATGGATGGTAATAAGGATTGATTAAATAAATTTAGATGATATAAAATATATAATAATAATTATATAAGGGTGAATTAATTTTTACCTTCCCTTCGTTCCATCCATCCAAAGAATGGAAACAATGTTCATGCGTACGTAAAGCAAACCATCTCTATGAATGGTATAATTTATTTATCTATATCTACCTTTTATAGATAAACATATAAATATATGTAATTAATATATAAAATATTCATATAATGAATAACATTTTTTAGATTATGGAACTATGATCAATGTACGATGACCATGACTTCCCAACTGAAACATACAAGAAAAACGAAATATTTAACAACCAAAATAACAATTTTAATATAAAATTATTAATCTATGGGTGATAAGTTGTCACAATTAAATCATAAATCATATGATAAATATAAATATGGTTAAGAAATATATTTATAATATATATATATATATATATATTATATAGGAGGATCTAACATGTATGAATAAATATGATACCTGAGGTAAAGGGTTTATGTTTCAATCATATTTTTAATTGAAACTGTTTATACTTTAATTTACATTGAGTAAATTATACAGTCCATATATGATAAGTCTATTTAATTTTCTATCATCTTGTTACTTTTTAATAATACATGTTTGACTTTAATTTTCATCAAATTATGTACTCAATAGAACAATATAATGTTTTAAGGGAATCATACTTTATTTCCCTCTTTGATTGAAAGTAATTTTTCATCCAAGTCCCTATTTTCTAAAAATGATTTCTATAATGTTTTTATAATACTCAAATGATTTTTAATGTAATTTACACCCATGTTTTACTTTTTAAAATAATTTTTAAAATGAATATTTTTTCATTTTCTAAATGTCATTAATTTTTATTCTTTACAAAATCATGAAAGGAATGATTTATTTTTTACTTATATGATAGGAAAAAAATCTCATGTCCTCATTACTGCTCAATAAATTGAAGAATCATTTACATGTTTTCAAGTTTCTTTTCAATAAAATTTTTTCCTTAATATTTCATAAATTTTTAGATCATTAGTAAATGATTTCAAAGTGAAAAGTGTATTTTACTTAGGAAGTATTATAGTCATTCTTTCAAGGGAATTTTAATTTATGATAACATCATTTGATGAAATTTATATTTTATTCTGGATATGGTCTATTTATATGATCCTTCATAATTCTCTGGATGGTTTATGATTATGTTGATGATATTTTTATGAAGCCCATTTATTGTCTAAGGGATATTTCATAATGAAGTTATGAAATGTTATGAAACCTATTTTCCTTTCATGGGTTATGATATGACGATACGATTGATGTTTTATGATCATGTGAGAAATATATGTTTTATTTTCATTGTATTTAGGGTGTAAATAGAACTATATACCTCCTTAATTAATTGGGTACAATTTATATCTCATGGAATTATTTTAGGAAACAAGTCATTGTACTTGATCTACTATGAAACCAATTAGTGTTCTTGATTCACTATGGTAAATATGTGATGATGATTAATCAATTACGATAAAGAAAACTTGTGTTGATGATCGATCTATTTTGTATTTATGGTCATGGTAGTAAACCTTAAAATAGGTAATGTTTTCTATATTTATTATGGTGTCATACTTCTATGACATGAACTTGTGGTTCATGAATTATTTATGATGAGTTTTCACTCGTACAAATATTTTATTTTTAAATAATAATGGTTTATGAAATAAATAATGTTTATGATACATGATTTATTGGTTATGATCATTGTAATTTATATTCATGATCTTATACACTTATTATTATCTTATTCATTCATAAGAACATTGATTAATATCTCCCATGTTTACCCATATGATCATCTGATCTCACCGTTTCTAATATTTTCTTTCCCATGTTATACATAATGTTTCATGTGGGGTTTCTTATGAAAAGTAAAAAATGGGAAGATATTCATGGTAGATGTTAAATATCATTCAAGAAATAAAACTATTGTGTATTTATTATCCAAAGGCACAAAAATTTCATGGTCATTAGGTGCATATTTGTGAAAATTATTGAATACTCTTCTAAAAATATGAAATATTTATAAATGAAAATTATTAGTTCTTATTATTTATATGAATGTGAGTCATGCTCATAAATAATTGAATTTATAACATTAAAATATAATCTAGGTTTTGGAGGATTCATTAATGGTTTGTCAAATTAATCAAATAACATTAAAAACATTTTTTAAAAGGGATATATATTTTTTATTGTGGATTCCCAATATATTGTTAATTAAATCACTTTTACACCATTATGTTTTCATAATAGATACATTATATTTATATGATATATAAATTTTATCTAAAAATTCTTCTATCTTATAAAATTTTGAAAAATTAACATTAGAATACTTTTTACATTCCAGTTTAACTAATGATAAATATTTTATCAAACTATTTCTTAAGATATTATAATTTATACATTTAAATAGAAATAAATTTTATTGGAAAATACTTTTTTTACACGAATATCATTCCGAACAATATACAAATACCAATGTAATTCCTTAATGTATATTATCATATATGTATATATATAATATTATTTTATGATAATAGTTTTAAAAAATAATATATATTTTTAAAATTATTTAATTAATAAAAAATTTGTTTTTTATTAAAAGAAGATATTTCCCAAAAATAATATTTTTATTTCTTCCTATCAGAAATTTCTTTTTAATCATACTCTTTATATAAAAATTTATAATGTCAAATAGGGAAATATTTATTAATTATTTAATAAAAATAAGATATTCAAAGTCATATTTGTAGGTTATAGATACATAACCCATTATTACACAAGCATACGCCATAAGAGAAAGGGGGTGTGATGGTGGTGTTTTCTTCGGGTGGCACAATAAACCTGGTTTTGGCCTTGATCTTTATAATCCTAAACATCTCTTTTATATATATTCCTTTAAGATATAGATGTTGAATATTATCTAAAGCATAGTCAAGGATAACTTCTAGAGATGGAATCTCCCTTGAAATATCTAATAAATGGGCTTCTTAGTGTACAATCCTATTAATCAATGACATCAATTATTACATTTTTTTCAACTATAAATTATCATAACCCTTAATATATGTTAACAGTAATGGTCATTTTAAATTAACTAGAATATCAATGTTTATGATTCTTAACAGACTTTTAAATATAAAAGGATTTATTCATTAATCATCCAAAATAACTAAAGTTGTGAAACTTTTTTTTGTAACTACATTACTTAATAAGGATTCAATTATTTAAAATAAGAATTTCATTTATAAAAATATGGTGTGGTTTATTATTAAAAATTTGGACAATTATCCATGAAAATATCATTTATTAAACTGGTGTTAAAGATTATATTTATATTTCATCTCCAGTTATCATTCCCATGTCACATCCTCAAACTTGTGGTTCCACCACAACAGTTTTACCATGTGAGTTATATTATTTCATTGAACATTGTATCTATAATATAAGATAGTCATAGGATATTCCTTATGTGAAATATCATTTTCTAAAGCTACCAAATCTAGATTGACTACATGTGAGGGGTTTCGTATTTACTTCCTTAAGAGGGATACATGAAACACTTGATGTACTTGAGATAGGTTAGGTGGGAGTACTTGTTAATAGGCCACATCTCCAATGTGATTAATAATCTCAAAGTGTCCAATATATATTGGACTATGATTTACCTTCTTCCCAAATATCAGGAACTTCTCCCATGGTGATACAAGAAGTAATAATTGTTCACTGCCTCAAACTACAAGCCTCTTTGATTATTTTCTACATAGTTTTTCTATAATATTTTGGTTGTTTTCATAAGATATTGAATAGATTGAAATTTTTTGGTATTATGACAGATTTTATTAGGTAAAATAATCTTTTAATCTCCAAAATACTCCTAGAATGATTGATTCCAACCCCTATTCCCAAACAGAGTCTCAAAATGAAACATTTTCATGCTACAAAACAATATATTTCTATATTTGAACATCAATAGGGGAAGGTGTTGATCCCAATATCCATGGAAATCAATTGAATATCTTCTCAGTGTATCCTCTATAATTTTCATATATATTAATTACTAAAAATCCATTATTGGGTGATAATCAGTACTAAAATTTTTCTTTATATATTGTCCATCCTTAAGGATTCTCGGGAACCTCGAGGAAAACATCATATTATGTTCATATAAAATGGAGATTAGTACTAAAACTATTCTATTTGTCTTCTTAGGTTATTTTTATTTATTTCTTTAATTTGTTAGGATCCTTTGGTTTTAATGAATAATATTATCATATTTTACAATTGAATTGATTTTTATTGAATTGAAATATATTTTGAATAATTGGATTCGAAGTTATTGTTGATATGAAATTTTTTTCTTAGAATTGGATTTTTAAAAATTCTTTTGAGTTTTTATATGTTTTGAAACACATGAATATGAAACACAACCCAATATTTTTTTAGTCCTATGAGGTATTCTGAAACAATATGACACATTCTTCCTAATACCCTTGCTTTATTGAAAGAAACATGAATATTTTGTGTAAATCAGAACTTTTGAATTTTCTATTTTGAATATGTGGACTTCATAAAATGTTTTTTATATGATAGAGGAACTTATTCGGCTAGAAACATTATGAAATTGATACCAAACCATACATTTATCTTTAATTATCCTTCAAAATCCATGAGTTCCAACATAGGTTTAAGACACATTACATGCCAATTTGTTACCTACCCACACTATAAGTATTTTTTCGTGGATATTTATAGTTTGCGTATAGGTTAAGTGACCTAATGTGAGTTCATTGGGAGTTTTTAATTTTTTGGTGGTGTGAGGAATGAGATTTTTTTGTAAGTATATAGATAGAGAGTGTTGAGCATGAGTCATCATTTCATTATGGTTTATGGGTTTCATCTATTTCTCCTTCCAAGAAAAAGAAGAAAATAGAAAATAAAAAAAATGGAGATGAGCTCGAATTTCTCATTGAAACGTATTTTATGAAACTTTTTCCTCTAGAAAAAAAATCACATGAATTTAAATTTATTCATTGATTTCAATTTTTAGCAAATCCTCCCTGAAAAAGTCAAAAAAACATGAAAAAAAGTTGTGCCTTTCTAGAGCATTAAGAAACTGAAAAAAAAAAGAAACACCAGTAAGAACATGGATCATATAATTCATTTTTATAATTGATTCACTCATATACCATGTTATAAAAATAGAGTGGTGTTTTGTTTTACATTTTCAACGGGGTTTTAGTGATTTTCATCATGTGTTTACAAATGATTATTCATGCATTGTATTTAATAGTCCAAGCTCCACTTTTCAGCCTTAAAATTTTTCAATTGTTTTATGACCAACCATAAGTAATATAATTAACCTTGAAAATACCTCATTATAGAAAATATTTTAATTAATCTCTATGTGGATAAATAATAGTTGTCTCATGCCTATAGTGATATATGAACTTTCCAAGTGTGTGCAAAACTCCGGATCTAATTTCTCTAAAATAAAGAGTGACACAAAATTCAATGTGAGGTAGGTTTTGATTGGTAAATATATAGATCTATGAGATTGAAAAAAATATAAATTTCTGGAATTAAAATTAGAAGGAAATGTTTTTTTATATAAGTGACATGATGTAATTTAGTTTTGGATAAGATCATGAATGTTTTCATATTTCTGATTGTTGTGTGGATTTTGATTTGAATATATGATGATTGCTTGGGAGTGAAATGGGAAAGGTTAGAGGAGAGATGAAGAAAATATTTTCATATATTTTTTACTATATTTAAATTGTTTGAATTCCAACATAGTGTTATATTATGATAAATTATCACAATTTTAGGTTTTGGAAGTTTTTTTAGTTTTAATGAAAAAATGGCATATTTTTGGATTTTAGAAGTTTTATATTTATTCTATATTTCAAGCATAATTATGTATAAATTAAATAAAATTGTGAAATTAATAATTTATAGTATTCCATTAATTATTGGAATAATTTACTCCATATGGACCCAAAGATCAATTCAACATTTGGAGTCCCAAGATTATTTTACAAATCAGGCCATGAAAACAATGCACAGATTTGTGGATTTTTTATTTTGGTAGCATATATCTTATGTTTCAAAACCATATGAGACAAAAATATATATGAGCATAGATAAAATATAGATAAAAATCTTTTATAATGGTTTCATAGAGTTATTCATTCAATTATAAGGTTATAAATGTGATTAAATTTGGATATGTGGAATATGAAGTTTCACCCGGGTAGAATAAATTTCACAGACTAAAACCCCCATACCACCTCCATATGAGGGCCAATCATGGTGAACATCTATTTAGGGATGATAAATATATTAAGTAATAACTTCAATGAAATATTCCACACATGTATTTCCACAGCATGACCATTGATATTATTTTATTTTATTATTTTATTGGTTTTGGATATTTTAATATGGGTGTTTTGGATATGGAAGAATCGGGTACATGGGAAGAGCTTGGTTTAGAAACTTTGCAACTTTTCCCAGATAACTATGTGACCTTCCTATCTTCGAAAATAAAATTAAATAAAATTAAAGTTGAGGTCATGTAAGAAAAAAAAAATTAAACGAATTGTTTTAATAATCATAATATTATTTTTAAATAAAGTTATTATTTTTATTATTAAGAATAATAATAATAATATTATGAATATTATTGTTAATATAATAATCATTGTTACTAATTTATTATTATTATTATTTTATTTTTTTAGGTTTCGCTCTCCCCTATCACTCATGCAACCCCTTTCTCCCCCTTCAATGTCCTACTCCTGTGGCCCTCAAAAGGTCAAGGGCCCTTCGATGGATCCTCCTCGTGTGGCCATCCTACCCTTAAAGGGTTCCTCCTCATAAAACTACACCCCCTACTATCCTCCCCGTGTCACGACCGACCCTCCCCCTTCTCACTGCATTCATGTGATTCCACCTAGATGGCTCCCCAACTGCTCACCATTCCTCATCTCCCTCCACTATGGGTGCAACCTACTCTGGGTAAGTCTACCTCTTTTTTTGGGGATTATTTTCTCTAGAATCTAAAGTTTCCTTTCTATGGGTTATTCACGAGTATTTTGATTCAATTTCATGGATTTGTTTTCAATCATTGTTTCTTGTGGTGCAGTTGAGGTTACAGTTAGAGATTCACACTAGTTTAAGGGTTTTTTCCACCAAAGGTAGGTAATTACAAGAATAAACAGTTTTTGAATAAAATATTATGTTTTTTGTGCATTTTTGAATGTTTTATGAATTATGTATTTGATGTGAAAGTGGTTTTTTAAAAGATCAGATAATAATTTGGATTATAATTGATTTTTTCTTCATGAAATTGTGTGTATCCCTTATGTAATGAATTTTTGTGCTCCATGAAATTTATTTATAAATAGTTTAATTGGATTATTAAATTATATTTTTGTTTTAAAAGTAGTTTATGAAAGTCTATATTATCTATTTGATTTTAAAATGGAATTTGCATGATAATTATTTGTTATTTATGTTCAATACCAAGTTGATTCATTTGATATAATTTTATAAATCGTGCATTAAGTCAATTAAATTGTGTATGAGAAGTGAATTATATTTCAGAATGTAGTTGGCGTGAGTTTTATTTAAAAATAGTTATTGGAGTGTGTTTTTTATGGTATCCTTGTTGCGATACACATAAGTGTTTTATAAATTTTTTATATAAATTATTCAATTTTTTAAGAGGTGTGGATTATTATTGGAAATTTTTTTGTGTGCGTAGACGTTAAAAAGTTAATTTTGGGTGTGAAAGTGGAGGCTTGTGTTGTGAAATGCCTTGTTTTGTTGGTGAAATGTGAATGTGGTGTGTTATGTGAAATGAGAAACTTGTTTTAGAACAAATGAAAGATAGTGTATCTAAGTTGGTGGACCAGAAGTAGTATTATAGTGATTCAAAAGTGGATATGACCTGAATTCACTTAGTGGGATTGATGATTGAAACGATAACTAAATATGGATGATGATTTGAGACCACTTGAATTTTCGATGTTGCTCCTCTTTGATAGATCATGCGATAGAATGCTGTTGGTCAGGGGTTCAATTCCACATGACACTGAGATATGAGGTACCTTGTAAAACCCCATTATTCCTAGGTATTCTTCCTTTAAATAATTCAATAGCATTCATTACACGCAACATCGAGTTTGAGCTAACCATGACCATTCAAATTAACCGTTTAAGAAGCAGTTATGAATTGAATTTAACAAATTATAAATTTTATAAATTTTATTTTTCAAAATAGATTTCATTTTTTAATTTAGAATAAAAAAATTATCTTAGGGTGAAATAATGGTAATTTTATGAAAAGTTTTCATTTTGATGAATAGTGAAAAAACTGCATTATTGTTAAAAAAATGATTTTTAAGTTATATAATTTTTTATCTTTAGATTATTTTTATGTAAAAATAGAAACATTATAAATTTAGTTGTCTAATATATTTCATTGGAATTATTTTTTATAAAAAATCTAGTTATAAAAATCCTATTGAACTATTAGACATCTCTTTAACCCACATTCTAAGCACATTTGCGGATTAGCAATAAATGTAAATTTATAGCTTTTATGACTTGAATTTCAAAAACCTAACATACATGGTTTTAATCAATATGAAATATTTTATCTAAGAGGATTAGAATAATTTTGGTGAATAACAACTTTAGAATTTTATTTGCAACGATTAAAGGTAAATATGGTAATTACCGATAAAAATAATATTATAATAATATAATATTACCCTAAAACATGTCTTCATTTAATTGAATATTTTATTTTCCACAAAACTCAACCTTATATTGAAAATATGATCCTTTTTCATCCAATTTTGTTACATTAGGTCATTTATTATATTTTATTTAATGAAGAGTTATGAAAAATATCATTTTATATATATTGTTATATAAATGATATGGTCCAAAATAAACAGACTTTCGAAATATAAAATTATTATATAAATTATGGTATTTTTTATAATTTTTGAAAATAAAAAATTAAATTAATTTGTGACACAAAAATGATGTAGTAATTGACTTATTAAATGAAGAATCAATTAAACTATATTTGAAATATTAAAATAAATCTAATTTAAAAAAATCAGGGAAAAAAATAATTTTATTTATAACATATGCATGTTAGTGAAATATTAGAAGTTTTTTTCGATGTTATCATATTTGTTTTTTATTTTAAAAAATGAAAATTTTAAATTGTATCAAAATTGACAGAAATGTTAATTTAAAATAAATAACATTTAATAAAATGTTATAAAATTAATAAAAATATGAAGTTTGAAAAAATTAGTATTATAATGTTAAATATATCATAAATGATCCTTTTGGTGTTCATTTGGCTTATTATAGTCACCATGTTAACCATATAGTGTAAAAATACAAGAAGACATGGTAAGAGTTAAATTGTATAACTAAGGGTTAAACCCAACATATAAAGTTAATTTCATGACCTAAACTTGTATAAAAATCATTTTATTAGAGTATTTTTACCCATCCTAATCATATTATTGAAATAAATATCATTGGAGCTATTTGAATCTGAATGTAAATTGAAAATAAATTAATATTTTAAGATCTTATCAAAGTTCCCCTCACATCTCTTATACAAGGGAAATTATCATTCAATTTAATTTACTCATCTAATGAACATTAGATTGGAAAATATCCACCCATTTCTCTTAAAAACTTCTCTAAATTCATCTTATAGGACAAAATTTGGGTAGAAACCCATCCTAAGGAGTCCTTTTGTAAAAACCAAAAGGAGACACCTGAAAAAGAGGTAATTGTTTTATTCCATATCTCAAAGTTATTTTCCTATTATACTGCACATTTATATTTTTTTTCCTTATCAAAATAATAACTCAAGTATCATACATATACAAATATGTTATTATTATCAGCGTAAAACCATATTAATCATTTTATCCATCGTACAAATAACACTATCAATATGTGTACATACGTACCACTTACCCTATCCACATCATGGTGTAATTTATTATTAAACACTACATTATTTGGATGGGTATACTGATGGATATAATGGATATAAATGTAACATCCCAAGTAAGTAATGAATAATATATATTTTTATCTATTCCTATTAATGAACTAGATAGTGTTTTAGAGTCTTAAAATGAAAATAAATCCAATCTTAAGCATGGAATACACTAATATTTTTAAAAGATTGTTTTCCTGCCTTTTGATGGCAAAACATTTTTGAATCTATCTTTTGACAATTTTATAATCTATGTTTGTCAAAATAAACTTATTCTTTATGTTTGGGACATCAAAATTTACTTTGTTTGAATTTTTGGTATTTTTCTGACAATGTTCATTTTTTAAATGAATAGTGAAAAATACTGCATTTTACATCAAACTTGCTTCTTAATCTAATTTATTTATATGATTAGATTATCTTTCGAATTGGTATTAATGTGTAATATGAATATATTTTTACCATTTAATACAATGGTGGTCATTGGAATCAATTTCACTTTGAAATTAGACTTAAACTGGTGTCAATATTTTGATACTTATTGTTTTATAAAGACACGCTATTTCCTCTCACAACGGGAATTAATTATTAAATTAATTAATGTGACTTATATGTTTTGAATTTTGTAAAATAGACTTCATTTTTGAATTCGGAATATCAAATATATCTTAGGGTGAATTTTTGGTAATTTTCTGAAAAACATCAATTTTTGATGAATAGTGAAACCACTAAGTGGTACTTATAAAAACTGATTTTCCGTTTAAATGAAATTTTTCCATCATTGTGTTTTGAATTTCAAAAATCCGACATACATGGTTGTCATTAAGTAGCAAAATGTGGTTCAATGAGATTAAAATAATTTTTTTGGTGAATAGTAACATATTAAGTTTTTAATCGCGATTAGTGGTAATTAGTGTAGTTTAAGGTAAAAATAATACTTTAATAAAATGAGACGAGCTTGAAACATGTCCTACCCTCATTGGTTGTGTCATGGCCGACCAAGACAAGCCATGGGTAAACTTGGGGACCCCATGGAGCCCCTTTGGTTGGGAAATGACAAAAATAACTTTTTATTTAATATTAAAGTAAAAATGACACAAACATGAGTTATGTTACTAAAACAATTTTTATATGGGGTTATAAAAGTCAGATTTTTGACTATAAATATTCATTAGAAATCTAAAAAGATTTAAAACATCATAGTATTTTTTTTATAAGTTTTAGACATTAAATAAATTAAATTATTTATGACATCATGATGATGCAGTGATGACCTCATTATTTAACGATTTAAATAAAATGGAAAGATAATGTAATATCTAAGACCTACACATGTAAAAAACCTATTTTATGAGTGGATTTCTAACCCTTATCACCTTATCCTCGAATTATATCAATGTGGGACCTTTTGAATCCGAAACGCTTTTTAAAATAAAGTAACTTATCTTTTCTTTCCAAGAGTGCCCCTCCTCTCCTCTTATAAAAGGCCCCCACCTCTACCTCATTTCACACACTCCCAAAGCTTTTGGATCGGCCAAACCCTACCCATTTTGTCTCTCCACATCCCTCTCTTACTACTTGATGCCTCACTTTGGGAAGAAGTCTTCCCAAGGAAGCCTTTGAGCTCAAACCAAAGGGAGTTACCCGATTTTAAGGTAATGTCTTCTTTTGAGTCCTTTTGTTTTATTTTGCTTCTCCAACCCCCTAAACTCTTTTTATTATTTTCTTTTGTAACAACTAAAGTATCCTCAATATACTAGGATGTTGTTATAAAAATTATTCAAGATACACTTACACACACCTACATTTAATGGTTAACGAACATACTGTTTCCGTGGATGGTGAATTTATGCCTCCCGAAATGATGATTGTTCAACATTCTTTTAACACCTTCAAAGGTGGCCATTAAGATGTCACTATATTTATATATGATATATAATATGTTTATGTTTTACTTAAGCTTCTGTATTTTTCATTTTGGGCATAACTTTATGGTTTCCATTATGGGTAAACGCGATATCTTCATTTAAGGAAGTGCGGACTACCGCCCCCTCAAAGTGATTTGATTCGTTAAATACCATATGTGGGACCTATAAAGGATGGAACTATGATATTATATATGATATTATACTGGAATTTTAATATAACTTTATATAATTATGATTCCATTCTATAAAATACGAAATAGAAATGAAAGTTGCGTTCATGCGTACGTATGGCTTACCGTCTCCATGAACGGTGCATTTCCTTTCTTACCTCTAAATGATTATGTAATATTATAAATGCATGCATGTACTGGATATATATGACATATATGATATCTACATCATGAATACCATTATGGATATAATGGATACATGAACAACATGTAATTATAAAGGGCTTATTTTTGACTGAAGTACCAATGATCGTTAAAACGACCGTTATTAACTTAAATAATTACATAGTGTTCATGACATGGAAATAAGTGATATAAAAGGAATAATGAACTTGAAAAGGGTTCTTAAACAAGTAGTAATTAACTCATGTTTATTATTTAGGACCTTAAATTATGATCGAGTCAAGTCGGACCCGAGGTATGGGACTTCGTCTCAATCTCCTTTCACTGAGGCATATTTTGTTTTATACACAACCTTCTTTTATATGGTGTATAAACCCCTTTGAATTTTACGTTTATTCAAAAGGAATATTTTTTATATGAAGCGTTTACTAAACGACAAAAGGGAATGTTTTTGTCGTAAGTATGCGACGACAACGACTTCTCCTCCGTCGTGACCGTTATTTGAGTTTCGGCTTCCTCTACAAGCCATACCTTTTTTTAAATGAAAAATAAATACCATGTTTTACTTTGGTATTTAAAATGGTTTTCATAATGTTTTTATTATATCAATGTGTTGTATTGATATCTTGTGATTGAAATGTTGAAATGTTATGTTTCCTTTATGCATGTTTTATGTGATATGATTATGTTATGGTCCTTGGGAATTATTATGAAGACTGGTGGTTCCATGATAAACTAATGGCAGGTGAGCCCCTTATAGCTCTCCAATGCATTGTGTAATGCGAAGGAGTGAAACGTTAAGGTTTCTCCGAAGAGATTTAGGTAATATACTGTGATGGGTATTCCAAACGTAACCAAGAGGGTTACTCCCTACGTAAGAATGTTATGAATGCCTCAAGTTACCTTTATGTATTATTATTTCTATGATTTATTCATGATTTGATGAGGTATGTTAAAGTGCTTATGTTTTATGGGTAAAGTATGATTTCATTCTTATGTATATATGTACCCATTTTTACTTTCCATATTTTTATATCCCTTACTGAGCTTTTTATGCTCATCCCAAGTTTTTTTGAAATGTTTTTCACAGGTCATGGGAAAGGTACATGATATGATAGTGTCAAGGAAGTGTTAAGAAAGAATACATGTTTTATTTTAAATATGTTTCCATTGATGATAAAGAAGAATACTATCTTTATGTAACCACTTTTTTTATATGTGGAATGTAATGCATTTTTTATGATCTAATTCTCTAAAACTCTAAACCCGAAAAGATCCTCAATGTGTAATCTTGTAATAACTCAAGATTAAGTAAGGTTTAAGGCTGGGGCCTTATAGTTGGTATCAAAGGTCGGTTTAGATAACTTTAGGAGTTTTAATTCTATTAAATGATTATCTAAAAATATTTTTTTATGGTTAAATTGAAGTGATATAGAATTTGAAGATTACCATGTTGCTTCATCTAAGACATGTTTGTTCAGAATGGTTTTCCGCAGAGGAAACAGGGAAGCAGTGCTAGGAAGGCATACAGAAGGAAATAACCTTCCGAATCAGCATCCTGAGATGGTCGGAATTGGAACTGAATAGTTTGTTGCAGTAATGCCACAGTTGAATCAAGCAATAAATGGTGGTGGTATCCATACACGAGATCAACCAGATCAACCGCAGAGGAACATGTCAGTGGTGGAACATTTCATGAGGCAACACCCCCCATCATTCAGAGGATCATCTGACCCTGTGCTAGCTGAAGGGTGGATTAAAGCACTAGAGAAGATTTTTGATGTCATGAGGTGTTCAGACAATCAAAAGGTTAGTCTTGCTATTTACCGTTTGGAGGGTGAGGCAGATCAGTGGTGGTCTATGGTTAAAAATATCAGGGACGCTGATGAGATTGATTCTCTTGACTGGGATGAATTCAAAGGTATGTTTCTTGAGAAGTATTTTCCTAAGGCTGTTCGACTTAGGATGGAAAAGCAATTCTTGGAATTGAGGCAAGAGGAAGACTCACTGACTACCTATGAAGAAAGGTTCACTCGATTGGCAAGGTATGCTCCAAATTTTATCCGAGACCTTGATAGTAAAATCAATCGTTTTTACTCAAGATTAAAGCCAAAATATCGAAGGGAATTATCATCTTGTGAGTTTAAAAGTTATGAAAAGCTTGTTCGATGTGATGAGAAGGTGGAAATGGAGTTTTCCGATGATCAAGTGTTCTATAACAACCAACAGAAAAAGAGACCGAGGTGGCAGGAGAAAGGTAAGAATTCATCAAAAAAGTATGATGGTAAGAAAACTAAGTTTCCAGTTTGTGATAAATGTGGCAAAAGGCATGCTGGGGAATGTCTTTTGAATTCTGGAAAGTGCTACCGATGTGGTAAGATGGGACATAAGGCTCTTGATTGCATTGGAAAAGATCAGGGTGATGGTAAGACCAAATTTGATATACAGTTAGTGAAATGTTTTAAGTGCAATGAGATGGGTCACTATGCAAATGAGTGTCCGACAAAGATCTTGAGTGATGGGAAGCAGTTAGACTACAAGCAGAAAGGGGTGGTGAAATTCTTTGCAACTACTTCAGCAGATGTTGGGCCATCAAATGCAGTTGTATCAGGTACTTTGTTTGTTTTTTCATATTATTCCAGTGTGTTGTTTGATTCGGGGTCTACACATTCTTTCATCTCTGAAACCTTTTCTAGTAAAATGGGAATACCATCTCAAGAAATGACTCCTGAACATTTGGTAAAAACACATGGGGGGGATGTTGAGGCAAAAAGGATTTATACGAATCTTCCTATCCTTATCTGTGGAAAGAACCTACTTGCAAACCTTATTGTTTTACCTCTAGTAGGGTTTGATGTTATCCTGGGTATGGATTGGCTCTCAATTTACCATGCTAAGATTGATTGTAGAGCTAAAGAAGTTTCTTTTCAGAAAGAATTTCAGTTTGTGTACAATAATGAACCCTTAATGTTGATAACTTATCAAGAGGCCGAGAAACTTGTAAAATATGGAAATGAATGTTACCTTGCACACATCGTTGAAAATAAAGGAACTGTTCAGATTAATGATGTGCCAATGGTAAATGAGTATCCTGATGTTTTTCCTGATGAGTTGCCTGGAATAATACCAGATCGGGAAGTTGAGTTTACTGTTGACTTAGTTCCTGATGCTAATCCAATTTCAAAACCCCCTTATCGAATGGCTCAAATTGAACTTTTAGAGTTAAAGGAGAAATTGCATGATTTATTAGATAAAGGTTTCATTCGACCTAGAACATCACCTTGGGGTGCTCTTGTTTTATTTTTTAAAAAGAAAGATGGTTCTATGAGACTTTGCATTGATTATAGATCCTTGAATAACATCACTGTTAAGAACAAATATCCTTTGCCTCATATCGATGATTTGTTTGATCATCTCCATGGAGCTCAGTTTTTTCAAAGATTGACCTGAGATCGGGGTACCATCAGCTGAAGGTAAAGGAGGTAGATATTCCGAAGACCGCGTTCTGTACGAGACATGGCCATTATGAATTTTTAGTAACGCCTTTTGGGATAACCAATGCACCTGCTGTATTCATGGACTTAATGAATAGAATTTTCCATGAGTTCTTGGATAAGGTTGTGGTGGTTTTCATAGATGATACTTTGGTGTTTTCTAAAAGTTAATAGGAGCATGAAAGACATTTAAGGGTTATCTTGCAAACCTTAAAATAAAAGAAACTGTATGGAAAATTCAGCAAGTGTGAGTTTTGGTTGCAAGAAATTTCTTTCCTTGGTCACATTGTTTCTAAAGATGGAATAACTATTGATCCTGCAAAAACAAAAGTTGTGGAAGACTGGCCAAGACCCAAAAATGTAACTGAGATTCGTAGCTTCCTTGGTTTGGAAGGCTATTACCGAAAGTTTGTTAGAAATTTTTCACTGTTATCTAGTGAAATGACTAAGCTAACTCGGAAGGGTGTTATGTTTATCTGGACAAAAGAATGTGATGATTGTTCTCAGGAATTGAAAAGAAGATTCGTGAATGCTCCAGTTTGGGCACTACCTTCCAGGAATGGTGAGTTTGTTATATACAGTGATGCTTCATTGAAAGGACTTGGTTGCGTCCTAATGCAGAATGATCATGTAATTGCTTATGCTTCACGACAGTTGAAAACTCATGAGGTAAATTACCCTACACATGATTTGGAATTAGCTACTGTTGTTTTTGCTTTGAAAATTTGGAGGCATCATTTGTATGGAGTAAGGTGTGAAATATATACCGATCAAAAAAGTTTAAATTATATATTCACTCAGAAATAATTGAACATGAGACAAAGGAGATGGCTAGAATTAATCAAGGATTATGATTGTACAATTCATTACCATCTGGGAAAAGCAAATAAAGTGGCTAATGCTTTGAGTCGAAAAAGTAATGCTTCATTAGCAATGTTGCATTTGGAACGTGATCCTTTGGTTAAGGATTTGATGAACTTTGGCATAGAAGTTTTTGGTGCAGGATGTTATTCTGTTTTGTTTCAGGTATCAGTGAGATCATCTCTATCAGATAGAATCAAGCAAGCACAGAAGCAAGAATGTGAGTTGCAGAAAAAGGTAGAGCTGGTTCAGAAAGGTAAGTTGCCTGAATTGAACATTGATAATGATTGTGTTTTGAGATTTGGGAAGAGATTGTGTGTGCCTTGTGATTCATAGTTGAAGAGAGAGTTGTTATGTGAAGCTCATAGTTCTCCGTTTTCAGTTCATCCTGGCAGTACTAAGATGTACAGAGATCTGCGGGAGTATTACTCGTGGGATGGAATTAAAAGAGATATTGCTGATTTTACTGTGAAGTGTTTGACATGTCAACAGGTTAAAGCAGAGCGGAAGTTACTGAAAGGGATGATTAAACCTTTACCAGTGCCAGAGTGGAAATGGAAGAATATATCCATGGACTTTGTTGTGGGATTACTGAAGACATCTCTAGGTAATAATGCAATCTGTGTTATTGTTGATCGCTTGACCAAATCTGCTCATTTCCTTGCTATACAAGACACTTTTTCCCTGGATCAACTTTCCCGTTTGTATCTTAAAGAGGTAGTCAGGTTACATGGAGTTCCTCTCTCCATTGTATCTGACCGTGATCCCAGGTTCACTTCAAACTTTTGGAAAGGCCTTCAAAAGTCGTTGGGTACTGAATTAAATTTTAGTACAGCTTTTCATCCTCAATCAGATGGGCAGTCAGAACGAACAATTTAGACTTTGGAGGATATGCTACGTGCTTGTTCGATGGATTATCAGGGAATTTGGGACCAACATCTTTCGTTGGTTGAATTTTCATATAATTACAGTTTTCATTCCAGTATACAGATGGCACCATTTGAGGCATTATATGGAAAACGGTGTCGAACTCCAGCTTTTTGGGATGAAGTAGGGGGAAGGAAGCTGATGGGACCAGAGTTGGTAGAAGAGATGGAAGAAAAAGTTCAGTTGATTCAGAGACACATGAGAACAGCTCAGAGTAGGCAGAAAATTTATGCGGACAACAGGAGGAAGGATCTCTCTTTTGAGGTAGGTGATCATGTTTTTCTCAAAGTATCACCATGGAAACGTGTGATGCGATTTGGTAAGAAAGGAAAGGTAAGTCCAATGTTTATTGGACCATATGAAATTCTGGAGAGAGTTGTATCAGTTGCATACCGAGTGGATTTACCTCCGAGTTTATCTCAGGTACACAAGGTTTTTCACGTTTCGATGTTGAGAAAGTATATGCCAGATCCATCTCATGTTTTGAGTCCAGAGGTAGTTCAGCTGGAAGAGAACCTATCTTATGAGGAACAATCGGTCCAGATTCTTGACCACAGGGAGCAAGTGTTACGAAATAAAGTGATTAATCAGCTAAAGGTTTTGTGGAAAAACCACATTATGGAAGAGGCAACATGGGAATCTGAAAATGCAATGAAGGATAAGTACCCCCATTTATTCGATAAGTAAATAAATTGCAGGGATGCAATTTTCTAAAGGGGGTAAGGATGTAACATCCCATGTAATGAATAATAGATATTTTTATCTATGCCTATTACTGAACTAGATAGTGTTTTAGAGGCTTAAAATGAAAATAAATCCAATCTTAAGCATGTAATACACTAATATTTTTAAAAGATTATTTTCCTGCCTTTTGATGGAAAACCATTTTTGAATCTATCTTTTGACAATTTTATAAGCAATGTTTGTCAAAATAAACTTATTCTTTATGTTTGGGACATCAAAATTTACTTTGTGTGAATTTTTGGTATTTTTCTGACAATGTTCATTTTTTTAATGAATAGTGAAAAATACTACATTTTACATCAAAACTGCTTCTTAATATAATTTATTTATATGATTAGATTATCTTTTGAATTGGTATTAATGTTTAATATGAATATATTTTTACCATTTAATCCAATGGTGGTCATTGGAATCAATTTCACTTTGAAATTACACTTAAAATGGTGTCAATCTTTTGATACTTATTGTTTTATAAAAACACGCTATTTGCTCTGACAGCGGGAATTAATTATTAAATTAATTAATGTGACTTATATGTTTTGAATTTTGTAAAATAGACTTCATTTTTGAATTCGGAATATCAAATATATCTTAGGGTGAATTTTTGGTAATTTTCTGAAAAACTTCAATTTTTGATGAATAGTGAAACCACTAAGTGGTACTTATAAAAACTGATTTTCCGTTTAAATGAAATTTTTCCATCATTGTGTTTTGAATTTCAAAAATCTGACATAAATGGTTGTCATTAAGAAGAAAAATGTGGTTCAATGAGATTAAAATAATTTTTTTGGTGAATAGTAACTTATTAAGTTTTCAATCGCGATTAGTGGTAATTAGTGTAGTTTAAGGTAAAAATAATGCTTTAATAAAATGATATGATCTTGACACATGTCCTACCCTAATTGGTTGTGTCATGGCCGACCAAGACAAGCCATGGGTCAACTTGGGGACCCCATGGAGCCACTTTGGCTGGGAAATGACATAAATAACTTTTTATTTAATATTAAAGTAAAACTGACACTAACATGAGTTATGTTACTAAAACAATTTTTATATGGGGTTATACATGTAATATTTTTTACTATAAATATTAATTAGAAAGATAAAAAGATCTAATACATCATAGTATTTTTTTATATGTTTTAGACATTAAATAAAATAAATTATTTATGATATCATGATGATGCAGCGATGACCTCATTATTTAACGATTTAAATAAAATGGAAATATAATGTAATATATAAGACCTACACAAGTCCAAAACCTATTGGATGAGTGGATTTAGAACGCTTATCACCTTATACTAGAATTATATCAATGTGGGACCTTTTTAATCCGAAACGCTTTTTAAAATAAAGTAACTTATCTTTACTTTCCAAGAGTGCCCCTCCTCTCCTCTTATAAAAGGCCCCCAACTCTACCTCATTTCACACACTCCCAAAGCCTTTGGCTCGGCCAACCCCTACCCATTTTGTCTCTACACTTCCCTCTCTTACTCTTTGAAGCCTCAATTTGGGAAGAAGTCTTCCCAAGGAATCCTTTGATCTCAAACCAAAGGGAGTTACCCGATTTTAAGGTAATGTCTTCTTTTGAGTCCTTTTGTTTTATTTTGCTTCTCCAACCCCCTAAACTCTTTTTATTAATTTCTTTTGTAACAACTACAGTATCATCAATATAATAGGATGTTGTTATAAAAATTATTCGAGATACACTTACACACACCTATATCTAATGGTTAATGAACATACTGTTTCCGTGGATGGTGAATTTATGCCTCCCGAAACGATGATTGTTCAACATTCTTTTAACACCTTCAAAGGTGTCCATTAAGATGTCACTATATTTATATATGATATATAATATTTTTATGTTTTCTTTAAGCTTCTGTATTTTTCATTTTGGGCATACCTTTATTTTTTCCATTATGGGTAAACGCGATATCTTCATTTAAGGAAGTGCGGACTACCGCCCCCTCAAAGTGATTTGATTCGTTAAATACCATATGTGGGACGTATAAAGGATGGAACAATGATGTTATATATGATATTATACTGGAATTATAATATAACTTTATATCATTATGATTCCATTCTATAAAATACGAAATAGAAATGAATGTACCGTTCAAGCGTACGTATGGCTTACCGTCTTCATGAACGGTGCATTTCATTTCTTACCTCTAAATGATTATGTAATATTATAAATGCATGCATGTACTGGATATATATGACATATATGATATCTACATCATGAATACCATTCTGGATATAATGGATACATGAACAACATGTAATTATAAAGGGATTATTTTTGACTCAAGTACCAATGATCGTTAAAACGACCGTTATTAGCTTAAATAATTACATAGTGTTCATGACTTGGAAATAAGTGATATAAAAGGAATAATGAACTTGAAAAAGGTTCTTAAACAAGTAGAAATTAACTCAAGTTTATTATTCAGGAACTTAAAGAACGATCGAGTCAAGTCGGACCCGAGGTATGGGACTTCGTCTCAATCTCCTTTCATTGAGGCATATTTTGTTTTATACACAACCTTCTTTTATACATTGTATAAACCCCTTTGACTTTTACGTTTATTCAAAAGGAAGCTTTTTTATACGAAACGTTTACTAAATGGAAAAAGGGAATGTTTTTGTCATACGTATGAGACGGCAACGACTTCTCCGCCGTCGTGACCGTTATTTGAGTTTCGGATTCCTCTACAAGCCATACCCTTTTTTTAAAATGAAAAATAAATACCATGTTTTACTTTGGTATTGAAAATGGTTTTCATAATGTTTTTATTATATCAATGTGTTGTATTGATATCTTGTGATTGAAATGTGGAAATGTTATGTTTCCTTTATGCATGTTTTATGTGATATGATTATGTTATGGTTCTTGGGCATTATTAGGAAGACGGGTGGTTCCGTGATAAACTAAGGGTGGGTGAGCCCGTTATAGCTCTCCAATGCATTGGGTAACACGAAGGAATGAAACGTTAAGGTTTCTATGAAGATATTTAGGGAATATACTGTGATGGGTATTCCAAATGTAACCAAGAGGGTTACTCCATACGTAAGAATGTTATGAATGCCTCAAGTTACCTTTATGTCTTATGCTTTCTATGATTTATTCATGATTTGATGAGGTATGTTAAAGTGATTATGTTTTATGTGTAAAATATGATTTCATTATTATGTATATATGTACCCATGTTTCCTTTCCATATTTTTATATCCCTTACTGATCTTTTTATGCTCATCCCATGTTTTTTTTGAAATGTTTTTCACAGGTCAAGGGAAAGGTACATGATAAGATAGTGTCAAGGAAGTGTCAAGAAAGAATCCATGTTTTATTTTAAATATGTTTCCATTGATGGGAAAGAAGAATACTATATTTATGTAACCACTTTGTTTATATGTGGAATGTAATGCATGTTTTATGATCTAATTATCTAAAACTCTAAACCCGAAAAGATCCTCAATGTGTAATCTTGTAATAACTCAAGATTAAGTAAGGTTTAAGGCTGGGGCCTTATAATAAATAATTAATATAACATGATAATGATTCTATATAATTAATATACTATCTGATTCTATACCATTTTACCATTAAGGGAATGATACCATCGCTCATGGGTACTTACGGCCTCTCGTGTCCACAACGTGATGAAATTTATTCTCCATGTTAACCATTAGAGAATGATTATAAAATTTATATTATGAGTGAAAATAAAAATTATGAACTCAATTTCATTATGGATATGAATAAAACATATCCTATTCATAACAAACATTATTACATGACACACCTAGAATGGGAAAATGAAGTAGTTAAAACTCAAAACAAAAGTAATACTGAAATAATATTAACAAAATGATATAAGAGTATCATATATTATTTCTTAAATATGGATATGTTCCTGGTATAATTTAATAATATTTTTTGACCATTATAAAGGAGTCTAAATCACCCTCGACTGAAGGAAATATTTATGTCAGGGTTAAAATATAATTCTAAAATTTATCAACAATAGTTTAAAGTCATGTTTACCCATGTTTAAAATTTTAAAAAACGTTTTGAAAAGAATCAGTCAATCATTTTCTAAATAAGGTACTTTATAACATTTTCAACAAATTTATTGAAATAATTTTTTTAACTTATACAGTGTAAGAGACAATTTTGTGTGGTTATCATCATCATTATACTGTAAAGTTATTCGAAGGAGCATGCACAACAAAAAAAAGAATGAGCCCAAAGCACCCGAAGGAGAAAAAAGAAAAGGAGAGGCCTATGGGGGCTAAAAATAGTGAAGTCTGAGGGAATCCACTCGAACCAAGTTGAACCCCTTTGGATTCATGGTGGTGGTAGTGTGAAAACAACAACGTGCCTGACCGGGGACATCGATGGAAGCATGGTAATCGGAAACCTTGTTCCCCTCACACCAAGTGTGCACAACCTTAATATTGCTGCTGATCATGTCCCCTGCATTTTATGATGATGTAGTGGATAGACCATGGAGTGACACCGAATCCATGTATGGAATTGTGGAGGATCATGGAATCAGTTTCCACCTCTGATAAAGTGATACCCTCTTGACGACATTGGGAGAGGCCCATCAGCATTGCCTTGGCCTCAGCCTCGAGAGAAGAACTGCGCCCTAGGCTGGTAGAAAAAGTCAAAATTACCTACCTGAAAGGGTTCCAAACCACCCCTCCTCCTAGGATTGACCCCATGATGCAAGATCCATTAGAGTTGAGTTTGAGCCCTCTGTTTGGCGGTAACCAGTGAACTCAATTCCCTCTCCTATTGTTGCTACCAGAAGTATTGGTATACAAACGTGCCTGGAGACGCTGGAGTGTTGGAGCTTCCTTCCATCCGTGAAAATATATTATCAGATCCAGTAGAAGGACCTTAGTGTGAATAATTATTTTTTGGCCTGAAGTGTTGTTCCCTTCATGTCAAGCCTTGTTTAGTTCTTGCAAAATCAACCAATAACCTGCATGGAGGACCATCATGTAGGCTATCTGCTCAGGTATCCTCTCCTCCACACCGTGGTACCATTGGTCCAGAAACGGCATGTCGACCATGCGGTTGTTAGAAATTGCTATGAACTCACCGAATTGTTTCCACAATGCCCTCGCCAATTCACCATCAAAAGACAGGTGGCCCATGTTCTCCTCCCGTTGGTCTGAGCAGTAGTGACACCTTGAAGCCAACGAGATACCGCAATGCTTAATATTTTCATCTGTAGGAATGGCTTTGTGATGCAAGCCCCATATAAGAAATCTCTGTTTCAGCGATGTTCCTTTGGACCATAAGATCTCATTCCACGGATCGTTCTGATCGTGGGGGTCCATGGAGCGTCTGAAATCTCTTGAAGAGAAGGACCCTAAGCTAGAGGGAGAGAATAGTCTAGAAATTCTAGGTTTATACCATTCCTGGTTTATGGTTAAATTATCAACATATTGTACGATAGTTTTAAATTGAATTTTTATGATATGTTTCATCATTTTCATAAGAGGGATGCATTGGACATATTATGTTACTGGATGGCCCCTCTATAGCCCTTCGATGTATCAATAGGTCTCATGAGAAAAAAATAGTTTCTTTTCACGAGGCCTTGACAATATGGTAATGGTTTTTCCATGAGGTCTTGATGGTATGGTTATGTTGTCAAACATTATGCATTTCCATATTATGTGATTAGTTATTGATATTTCATGTGATTATTGGAAAAGTAGAATATCCCTATGAAGGATTAAATGGATTTATTTTATTTATTCATTACATTTTGTGATGAAGAATATATTTAACAGTATTCTGTTTCAGTTTTATATATTTCCTTATCAGTTTAAGCATATATATGAGAGATTTCGCTATATTTTTTATCCTTACTAAGGAACTGAGCTCACACCTTTCTTATGTTTCATTTTTCCCCAGGATGTGAAGAATTATATTTTTATTGACTTTGAAGGACAGTATAAGGGATATGAGATTTTTCAAATGGTATAATATGTTGTTTTTCATTTCAAGTTGTAATTTGAAACAAATGTTTTTATATAGTATTTACATGGCTACTAAATTGATTGGTCCCTCAGGATTTGATTTTCTTACGATCATGAAAATGTAATAAAATAATTCACTGACTCTAGGAAACTGGGGTTAGGGTGTTACAGTTGATATCAAGGGTAGTTTAGTACTATCCTTTTAAACTAGATTTAGAAAAATCCTTGATTAGGTAAAATTACCCTATAATAGTATTTGAGGAAAATTATATAAGAACATCTTAGAATTTTTTTAATATAGAAATTATGAGGTAATTTCTAGAAAATATATCCCTATCTAGATATTACAAGTGGACGTGGTTTTCACATAGATGTATGAAGGGCTGAAAACGCTGGAAATGTGTTTTGAATTTTACACGATGTAACCTATTACATGAAACTGGGTCTTAATGCACACCTAGTTTGACAGTCCTTAGGTATATTATTAGGATAATTCATATCTAATTTTTAAACCATTATGTAGGATTTTTGATTTAATATGTTCTCAAAGAAACATGTCTATGATTTTGGATTGGATATGCATAATTTTTTTTGTTTATGTTAATTATTTTACTATTATAGAATTATGCATTATGATTCATAACCTAATATAGTGTATGCCATTATTGAGAAATTGAAACTTGTGGATGAAATGTAAATCGTATCAATGCATGTAATCTAAGAAGGGATTGACCTCCTATGAAAGATAATAATAGTGGAGCTAATGATACACCTAGTGCTGAATAGCTTATAACTATAATGGGACAACTGAATTAGGTTATAAATAATAACCGTACCTATATGGAGAACCCTTATCCACAAAATGGATGATCAATGATTTTACAATTCAATAGAAACAAAATCCAACATTCAATGGGACTATAAACCCAATTGTATCTATGTAATGGATATGTTATTTAGATAAAATATTTCATTCTTTGGGGAGTAGAAAAATGGAAAAAGACTTCATGATAGTTTATCGTCTCTCAAGATATGTAGATCAATGGTGGTAATCAATACAAACCACAAAGTAGGATGAAGATGTTGAAAATATTGAATTGATAGATTTTCATGAAATTATCCCCAAAAAAATATTTCTTCATGAACAATGAGATGATATGGAAAGTAAATTTCTGAGTCTGAGGCAATGAGAGAATAAGATTGTTTCAAAGTATGTGGATGACTTCACCAAGTTATTATGGAATGCTGAAGACTGTATAAATTACCCAAGAAGTAATATGGATCGGTTTGTTAATGGGTTAAATCCATTCTTCCAACATGTATTTATCTCAAAATTGTTCTAACCATATGATGATATAGTCCCATGTGCTATCAAGATAGGGAACAAATTATCTAAGTTCTATGAATTTAAAGGGAATTAAGAGAAGAAGAGGGCCATTGAACGCTATGAGAAATTAAATAAGGGGAAGAAAGGAAAATCTATCTTTCCAAACTACAATAATTATGGGAATAAACACCTTGGTACTTGCCTAACGGGGATGGGAATTTGTTACAAGTGTAGAGAAAAAGGCCACCAGGTTCATGATATTAAGGGGAATAATAAAGATATCAATGTTCAATGCTACAATTATAAAAAAATGGGACATTATGAAAATTATTTTCCTAAGCATAAAATTATCTTACCTCAAAAAATGCCAAGGGAGTAAGGCCATGCTTTCTCGATCACAAATTCTAACGTTGAAAGTCATAACGACATCGTGGATGGAACTATAATCATCCCCTAAAACTTAAGAAAATCGTTATTTGAATTTGGATCCTCACATTCATTTATATCTTCCTAGTTTTCTTAAAAAATTAGTCATTTCCAAATTCACATTCACAAGGGAGTTTTCAATAAAAACCCCTAAGGGAAGTCTCATTGATATAAAGACGTTTCAGACAGTTCCCATTATGGTATATAAATGTGCATTATCTACTGACTCTATTATCATACATATGGAAAAATTTCATATAATCCTTAGTATGGACTGGATATCAAAATATGATCTGAATCTTTATTGCAAGAAGAAGGAAGTTACAAGTTGTGAGGGTGATGTATAATCCATTATCTTTAATACAAAAACATCATCACCTAATTCATATAAAAATATAGCCTAAATAGCTTTACTGAATGAAATTATTAGGGAGGAAGAGGAAATAACATATAAGGATGAAGAATGAAATATTCATATTGGGGATGCACATATTTTAAAGCCATAAATTAATGTTTTTCATTATGATTTATGTAGACACGCCAGAGCCTGAAGTAGGGTTTTATATTGATTTAATTCCTAATGATAGTCTAATATCAATGACTCTATATATAATGTCCATTGTGGAATTAGCATAGTTTAAAAGACAATTAGTGGAGTTGAGTAATAATGGATTTACTCACCCAAGAGTTTCACCATGGAGAGCCCCAATTCATTCTATTAAGAATAAAGACGGATCAATGAGGCTATGGATTAACTATAGAGAAATAAATTCTATAAAAATAATGGAAAAGTCTCCCCTAAATTTCATTAAAGATTTATTTGATCAAAGCCATGAATCTAAATAATATTTCTGAAAATTTATCTTCATTATGGATATCATCAATTGGGTTTAAAAAATAAATTTATTCAAAAGACAGCATTCCGAAGATGGTATTGTCTTTACAAAATTATGGTAATTCCATTTGTATTGACTAATACACCCTCTATTTTCACTAATCTAATGAATAGATTGTTAAAGGAATATCATGATGATTTTTTAATAATATTTATTAATTATTTTTTCATCATATTTATCGATGATATATTGGTATACTCCGAAATATATAAAGACCACGAAGACCACTTGCAGATTGTTCTAAGGACTATTAGAAGAAATAAACTATATCAGTTGTTTAGAAAGTTATAATTATGGATTTAGTAAATTTCATTTCTTATCCATATTGTCTCTAAGGATGGAATCTATATCGATCCTTCAAAGACAATGTCAACCCACGAATGGTCAACACTAACAAGTATAACTGAGGTACACCATTTTATTTTTTTAGTAGGTTAGAATTGGTGTTTTATCTATATTTTTTCCCGATTTCAAAACCTATTAAATGAGTTCAAATGTATAGGGGATTAATTCATTTGGATAAAAAAGTGTAAAGAATGTTTGGGAAAATTGATGGTTTGATTATTGAACGTTCTTATCTTGACTATACCATCTTGGAATGATTTTTTTTGTGATTTATAGTGATGCATCAAAGAAAGGACATAGTTTTTTCATTATGAAAAATTATAGGGTTATTAGTTATGTATCACGGAAATTAAAAAGTAATTAAAAAACTACCCAACTTATGATCTGGAGGTAGTGGAAGTAATACATGTTCTAAATATTTGGAGACATAATCACTATGGTAAAAATGTTATATATATAGTAATCATAAGAGTTTGAAATATTTTTTCTCAGAAAATGAACTCAACATGAGACAGAAGAGATGGCTTGGGATACTCAATGATTCTTAGTTCACAATAAATTAGTACCATGGGAAGTCAAATAAGGTGGATGTTTCGTTGAGTATAAAATACCATGGAGTTATATATATAATTAGAGTAGAAAAGGTTCCTATTTTTATGGAACTAGTAAAGATGGATATGGGAATTATCAGGGAAGGTGAAACATCGCTACTTTTTCAAAAAAATTTCGATCCTTGAGTACTATAAAGGATAAGTATTTCTTTGTATCATAATGAAAAGTTTCAAAAGAAAATTAATTCTGATAATGATGGGAGAATGATTGACTTCATATATGAAGATGGAATTTTAAAATTTTGGAAGAGGCTTTGTGTTCCTTCTAAACCTGAGCTAAAAATGGAATTATTGGATGATACTTATAGCTAAAATTTCTATAGAATCCCTAGTGGAACTATGATGTGTGTGTATTTGAAGAAACAAAATTTGTGGGACAACATGAAGGGGGGGATTATTGATTATGTGATAAGATATTTGGTTTTTTAATAAGTGAAGGCTAGAAGGCAAAATCCTAGAGGAGTCATACAAAATTTTCCTATACATATGTTGAAATGTGATGACATTATAATGGACATAGTTATGGTTCTAAAAAATACTCCCAAAATAAATGAATCTATGTGGGTTATTATTGATCATCATAATAAATCATAACATTTTCTTGCTATAAGAGATGATTTACCACTTGAACATTTAGCAACACAATATATTAATGAAGTCGTAAGACTCTATGGTGTACTCTAATCAATATTTTCTGACTGTGATCCCTATATTAAATCCTAATTCATGAGAAGTATTCAGAAGGCCCTAGACAATGATATTAATTTGAGCACATCCTACCACCCACTTACTAATGGAAAAATGGAAAAGACTACACAAACAATAGAATACAGGTTGATATCATTTTTTTTACTTTCAAGGTATGTTGGATCAGTACATACCTTTGTTATAACTTTTCTATAATAATAGATTCTATTCAAGTATAAATATTCCTTCTTGAAGGTATATCCATGGAAGGGTGTTATATTATTTAGTAAGAAGTGTAAATTATGTCCTTGGTACATTAGGTATTTTGAAATTAAAGAATGAATTGGAGTTGTTGCTTACCATTTTGAAATTCTTCTAAGTCTCTCCAAAGTTCATGATGTGTTCCATGTATCAACATTGAAGAAATACATGCCATAACCAATGAATGTACTTACCTATGATGAAATAGAAATAGAACCCAATATGTCTTATTGTGATGATCCTATCAACATTCTTTATACAAGAGAAAAAAGGTTGATAAATAGGACGACTCCTCTGGTAAAGGTTCTTTGGAGAAACCATAAAATGGAAGAGGCAATGTGGAAACCTGATGAACTAATGATGAAGTACCACCCGAATATTTCCATGAATTGTTACTCTAGAAATATTGTGGATGAAATTATTTGAATTAGGGTATAATGGAACACCCCAATCTTCCATAGTATTCTTCCTTTTAAATAATTCAATATATTGATCTATATAGATTATCGAGACTGAGTGCACCATGACCTTTCAAACTGGAAATTTAAAAAGAAGTTGTGAATAGTATTAACCAAATTATGAAAGTTGTCAATTTTTTTATCATCACAGGGTTCATTTTTTAATTTGGGATATCAAAATTATATTAGGGGAAAATATTGGTAATTTTCTGAAAAGTTGTAATTTTTGATCAATAGTGAAAAATACTACATTATTTTTAAAAATGGTTTTTTTCATTTAAGTAATTATATTAATCTGTATTTATTTTTATTTATTAATATATATATATATATTATAAATATATTATTCCAATGTATTTCATTGGAATCATTTTTATAATAGAATTAGTTATAAATTTTTTTAATGAACTTTTAAACGTCTCTTTTACCCAGCTTCTAAGAACATCTACAAAATAAATGTAAACGAATTTTTATTAATTTTTTTATTTTAATTTTAAAAAAATGACATGAATAAAGGTAATAAATATGAAAAATGTGGTCTAAAAGGATCAAAATATTTTTTGTTGAATAGTATCTTTTGACTTTTATTCACCATGGTTAATGGAAAATCGGGTAATTAAAGGTAAAAATAATATTATAATAATATAATATAACCCTATCACCTATCTAAATTTCACTGGATAATGGGTTTTTGATCAAAATAAACCTTATATTAAAAATTTCACCCTTTTAAATCCCCTTGTGTTACATTAGGACATTTATTATATTTTATTTAAAGAAGATTTAAAAATGGCATATTCAATTTTTATTAACGATATCATTTTCAAAATAATGTTATATAAATGATATGGTTGACTATAAATAGTTTTTATAAATATAAAAATTTTATATTGATAATATAATTTTTTAATAATTCTAGGAAAAAAATAATTAAATTAAATGGTGACATAATAATGATGTAGTAATTGACTTATTTAAGGATGAATAAATTAAATGATATTTAAAATATTAAGATAAATATAATAGGACTAAATTAATAAAAGAAATTATTTTATAGTTAACATAGACATGTTAGTGACATATTTTAAGTATTGGTTCGAATTTTCATGTTGCATTGTTATATTTAAAAATGGAAATTCTGAATAATTTCAAAATTGATATAAATGGTACTTTAAAATAAATAATAATTATTTAAATGTTATTAAATTAATAAAAATCTTAGGGTTTGAAATATAACTATTATAGTGTTATATATGTCATAAATGATCCAATTGGGGTTTTTTGGCTTATTATTGTAACTATATTAAGCCTATAATGTAACAATACAAGAAGACACCGTAATAGATAATCTATTTAACTATGGGTTGACCACAAAATATAAGGTTATTTTCATGACCTAAACTTAATTAAAAATAATTTTTTGAAAGGATTTAAAACAATACACATTTTAACCCTGCAATAAGTCAGTTTGGAGTGATTTGAAACAGAAAATAAATTTTTAATAAATTAATATTTTAATATCTTTCAAAAGTGCCCTCACATCTCTTTTTAAAGGGAACTTATCCTTATCTTAAACTAAATAATATAAATCCATTTAGTTTAGGAAAAACCTACCCATTTACCATCCAAAAATACATCAATTCATCCTAGAGTCAGCACTTTGGAACGAAATCCATCATAAGGAGTCCTTTTATGAAAGAAAAAAGAGACATTAGAAAAAGAGGTAATTGTTTTATCATTTCATTCAATGTACTTTTATTCTTATACATCCTATTTTATGTTGTTTCCTTATAAAAATAACAACTAAAATATCATTAATATACTGATATGTTTTTATAATCATGGGACAACCATATTATTCATTTTATCCATCAGACAAATAACAATATCACCATGAATGGGTAGATATGGATTATCGTCTCCACATCATGGTGTAATTTATTATTCAACACTACTTTATTTGGATGGGTATAATGATGAGTATAATGTTTATAAATAAGGAATATAAATTGATAATGATTCTTTATAATTAATATACCATCCAATTCTATAACATTTAACCATTAAGAGAACTATACCATTGCTCGTGCATACGTACGACCTACTATCTCCATGGTGAGATGAGGTTCATTATCCCCATTAACCATTAAAGAATAATTAAAAAAAATAAATGATGAGTAAAAATAATAATTATGAACTTCATGTCATTAATGATATGAATAAAACATATCCTATGAATTAAAAATATGACTTACATGACAAAACTGGAATGAAAAAATGAAGTAGGTAACACTCAAAACAAAAGTAATACTAAAATAATATAAACAAAATGATATAAGAGGATCATATATGATATCATAAATATAGATATGGTCCTGGTAAAATTTAATAACATGTTTTAACTATTATACAGGATGTTAACACACCATCGACTAAAAGAATGTTTAATGTAAGGGTTAATTCCACAATCTCTTTACTATCCGAGATTTCTTGTAAGTAAGTATCTATTTGAACATCCTTATCATCCTTGTACATGTTTCTTATAATATAATTAAAAAAATTATCTAAAAATTTTTAAAGTAATTTTTACCCTTGTTTATCTTTTTACAAAACCTTTTTAAGGGAATCTTTCTGTCATTTTTCAAATGAGGTACTTTATAACCTTTTCGAAAAATTTCAGGAAAGAATTTTTTAAATTATATGACACAAGAGACTATTTTACTTAGTTATGATTCAATAACATTTTTATGATTTCCATACAATATTATTAGGATATTTTCAAAGGAAAATTTTCTTTTAAAATTCATAGCTTCTATATGATTTCAATGTAAAAAAGGGATATTTACCTTAAAGTGTTTTAATGAATTTATTCATTTTTTTATTCTATGCCAGCATACATTGTTGTATTTTAGGTTTAATTGAGGTAGAATTATTATGATACAATATTACATATTGTATTGAATGTCTTTGATATATTTGACTATAGATACCCTATGTTTATACCATCCGTTGTTTATGGTTAAAGTATTAACATTTTGTAACCTAGTTTTAAAACAAATATTTATGTTATGTTTCACCCTTTTCATAAGAGGAATTCATTGGAATTTGTATATGATGGTTGGGTCCCGCTAAAGCCCTTCGATACATTAGTAAATATCATGAGACATACTAGTGTCTTGGCCCAAGGCCTTCCATATATGGTAATGGTCTTGTCATGAGGCCTTAATGGTATGGTAGTGATGTTCGGAATTATGTATTTCCTCATTATAAGATTAGTTTTTGGTATTTCATGTGATTATTTGACTAGTATAATATCCATTTAAATGTTTAAATTGAATAATGTGATTAATTATTTCAATATTGTGTTGAATATTAGGTTTAAAAGTCTTTTGTTTCATTTTTATACATTGCGTTAAAAGTTTAAGCTTATTTATGATATCTTCTGCTATATTGTTTATCCTTTCTAACTATCTGATCTCACCCATTATTATGTTTCATTTTTTTCCCATGATTTGAAGATGTATATTAGTATTGACATGTAGTGATAGTATAAGGAATATGAGAGTTTTTTAAGGGGATAATATGTGTTTTTCATGACAAGATGTAATGTAAAACTTATGTTTGTATATTGTATTTCCATGGCTACTAAACTAATTGGTACATCAAGATTATATTTTCTTGTTATCATGAAAATTTTATAAAATAATGCACCAACTCTGGGCAACTATGTTTAGAGGGTTACATACATAGTTTTTTATTTCTTTCCAGTGCCTATGTGGTCATTTTGTGAGTAGTTATATTTGGTTATGTTGCACTACCTGTCCGCATACAATATGACTTGGTTGGTGTTTTCAAAGGAAAGCATGTTTTCATTTAAAGTGGGTTTCCATTAATGTTATTTTCCTTTAATTAATTCCTAAAATTTCTTCTATTTTTAAAATATTTCATGATATTTATCACTTAAATATTATAGCATGGAATCCTTCTTTTTAGTGGAATTTTACTAGGATTTGTGTCACACTTTAAATTGACCCTTTGGTGTATATATAAGTTTTTGTGTGATTGTTCTAGGTAGTGGAAGGGTGCATTATGTTGATGTTTTATGGTTCCTAGTGGTATCTCCTTGTGGTTCATATTGAAGGTGGATTCAGGTTATGTCCCTCTTGTTTCATGGAGGTTTGGTACAAGTTTCATATTCATCTTATTATAGTCCTTTGAGATTTGTCTTTAGAATTATAGTATATAAATTTAAAATTTGGTGATTCCTTTTTTAGTTGTCTATTTACAGTTTTATTTTATTTATCTTCTTAGTTTTTTATTATATTTACATTGTGTAAATCATTCCGACACTTTGTTTTACATACCCGGTCACTTGTTTCAGGATTATGGGGATTGGGAACACCCTTTGGGCTATGCCATATTCTAGGCTTGGCACCACGTTAGATGGAGACCCAGTTTGGTTCGTGAAAAAATGGTATTTGAGGAGTTGACGATCTTTTGGGTAATGTTTTTTAGGGATTGATTCTGGGTATACCAGAGCTATTATTGTGCATGGCCAACACACCTCATGGCATGACTCAAGTCATTTGGGGAAGTTGGGTTTTATCCTAGTCGTTTGGTCCTTGTTGTTTTTTGTATCTTGGGAAATGAATTGGGAGTTTGGCCAATGGTCTCAGTGAGCTCTCAGGGCCTGTAAATCCATTTGGATTCAAAGACATGGTCTTGGAACACTCTTCGTGATAGTGGTGTGACTGGAATATTACCGCCAAAGATTTGTACAGGTCACCCATCAACACTAGTTTTCTATTGCATTATCATGTGTCTTTTTGGGGTTTGGAACAAATAATTTTGGAAAATCCCTTACTTTGGAATCATGGAAACATTTTGTTAAGGTAAAAAATGATTTGGTTTTGGGAAGGTGGAAAACAAATTTTTTGAATTTACAAAAATGATATTTTGTAAATGTAAAAATTTCAATATTTTTTTGATTAAATGTGATGAGTTTGTCGAGGGTGGATTTATATGAATACTTTTTTTTTGTTTATCTAAAGATATATTCTTTAGAAATGAAAATTTGTTTTCAAATGGGGATATTTTTAAAATGGTTTTTAGTAAATGGGGAGAGTTTATTAGGATTGGATTTTTATAATCTAAAATTTTGGCCTGTTGAAATTAATTGTTTATTATCAATCATGTTATAATATATTTTGAAAATATATTTTAAATGGGATTTTCAAAACTATTGAAAATTGTTTTCAATGGTGAAAATTGGGTTTTCAAGAACAGTTTGAATGGAATTAAATGTTTTGGAATTTATGAATGATGTTTTAAAATGTCATTTGATTTTTGAACTATAAA
Organism: Viscum album; assembly: GCA_963277665.1. Taxonomy (NCBI): domain Eukaryota; kingdom Viridiplantae; phylum Streptophyta; class Magnoliopsida; order Santalales; family Viscaceae; genus Viscum; species Viscum album. Next base: position 134,035,244 of record OY728163.1, read on the forward strand.
TATTTTGAAAAGTCTTATCAATTTTTGAAAACCTATTTTAAATGATAATATATGAGTTTTTAGTTAAATGGTTTATAATGAGATTGGGTTTGTTGTGAACATAGAAGTGTTTTTAAATGAGTGAAATTTATTCTACGTGGTTTTAACGTTTGAAAATGGGTTTATTTGAATGGAGAATGCCTTTCTTGGAATGTTTTGTAAAATTAGAAATTGGTTTTGATTTTTGTTACTTATCTTTACCATTGGGTTATTTTGTTGGGACCCTTTATTTCTTCTGTTGGCTAGTGTATGCCCCCATAATTAATTAATGCATGTTTGAAGTGATACCACATGTGATTCACTATTGGAAGACCCTCTAGTTGATCAATGTAAGGGTTCTCTCCTTGAATTTTGGAAGATTAACCTTTTTACAAAATATTTTGGACAATTGATTCCTCTCACAGTGGGGTAAATAGTGATAGTGGATTTGAAGTAATCTTTTTTCTTTCATTGAGTCATCTGAGTCATCGGGTATGATGTTTGATACCATTATATCTGAAGGCCTTGCCTGGATATGGTATGAGGAATCCTAGTAAGAAAATGTTAAAATAGTCTAAGGTAGTTTGTGATGGCCATATTCTTAAAGGGAATATAGACCATTTGTCCTATTCTTCTATGTGAGGGATCGTGATAGGCCACCCATTTTGAAAATTAGGTCATTATTTTTTGTTATGTCCATTTGTGTGAAACATGTGTGGTTTGAGAATTGGATTAAATTATTTCCCTATAAATAGTCTTTTGTAGAAATAGATATGTTTAGTGATGTTTTTTAGCACAATGTACATGATCAATTGCAAGGGTGGATGTTGTGAAATATCCCATGAACTTCTACTTTAATAGTAACATGTTATATTTCATAAATTTTAAATTTTCGATGTTTCAATGTAAGAATGTTCTATGTGTTTTTTCATCATATCCTTTCTCAAGGATAATGGAATGATACATGGGAATCTTATACATCCTTTTTGTGGTGATGTTACTTGATAATGCAATTTAGGTTGAGAAGTGTGTTGTTTTCTACTAGGTTTGTTTAGATCATGGAATGGTTTCTTTTGGAACTAGAAGGATAAGTTCCATTCAGGGGTTTCCAACACCTGATTGTGTGTCTGGAGATTATTCAATCATAAGTGCTTCGATAATAGGCCCCGGAGTGATGTTATTGTGTAGTCAGGAGCCCCTAGGTGGTGTGGAAGATTTTGGATTAACATCCACATCCAGTGTGGGAGATTGAGACAGTTTGAGGTTCCAATGTGGGTGATCCACTTTAATTATCCCATTTACTGGAATTGTATATGGAGGATTTATCTCTATGTCATGACCCATGTAGGTGGTATAGTTCATATTTAGTTTGAAAAAGGTGTAGTTGTCTCTTTTCGTCAAACTACAATGCTAATTCCATTACATATGTCGATCTTTGTGTGGTTGTCCATCTATAGACAACCTTGTGATTTAATCTCAGTTTTAGTTTGGTCTCATCCAAGAAAGGTAGTTTCTATAAGAGTAGTGAACTGTGTGAGGATTTACATTTGGTTTGGATTATGTTTCAATATAGCCCTTATGGTAGGGGTTTAGTCCTTATTGGTTCTCCTACATTAGTTTGTGTTGGTGGGTGTAGAATGTTCCTAAGATGACCGATGATGAGTTTCCTTGTTGGTTTGTGCAAGTTGGTTAAGCTGGTAAATTATTTGTTGGGGAGACCCATCACGTTGCTTGCTAAAATTATTTTGGAATAAATTAATGTTGTTCTATTCCTTTGTAGAGAGTCCTTCAGGCCTCCCATGTTGGTAACACAGTTGTGTTTCTAATGATGAACTATCAATGGGTGGTCTTGTTTGGAACAGTGTCATTTTATATTCTTTCATTGAGTAATATATGGAATTAGAGGGAATCCAATGGTTTGGTTGAATCATGATCATGGGAGTATTCATCGGACTATGGTTTGATCTTGTCTATTGGTTTCAATCTAGTGTTGTGAGATTCATTGATAATGTTAGATGTGTTTTATTTTAAGGGGATAAATTATGCAACGTGTGAGTTATTTTCCTTTCCTTGATCAACTAGAGGTGTTTAAAATTTTGGGGGAGAGTGACACATAGCAGGTAGTCCATTTTGGTCTCCTCAATTCAATGTTTTAGTCACCTTTTTTGAAGATAGTTTTCTATCCTTATTTTCATTCGAAATTTATCAGGAATATCCTTAATATGTGAAAGAGAGTCGATTTTTGCTTTTGGGGTTAAATCATTGAATGGATTCCTAGGGGAAGAAATCATTATGGTGGGGAGAATTTTCACACCCAAAACATTGAAATAGAGTTATTTTCTTATTTTAATGGCTTTAGATATTCTTATTGAGGTTTAAGTTGAGTCATAGTTTAATTTCTTGAGTTTCATTTGGAAATGGGTGTTTTGGGATTACCGACATCTAGCGCACATGCAGAGTGTGATTTGGAAACATTGTGGCTTCGCCCAAGTAATTATGTGACATTACTATCATCAAAAATAAAATGAAATAAAATAAAAAATAAGATTAAATAATAAATTTAAAATTAAATTTATAATAATTTTTTAATAGTAATAATGATAATATTATTACTACGTTTTTTATTTTTTTAGGGTTACCTCCTCCCTCTCCCTCATGCACCCCCCCCCCCCCTCTTCCTTGTCTCGCTCGCATGACCCCGCACAACTTGATGGATCTCTAAATACCTCCCTCCCTCTACCGATGGCTCCTCCTCATGCGGCCAGCCTCCCCTCTAATAGATCCACTTCACCCGACCATACCCTTCTATACTCCTTGCCACATGATCGACCCCTCCCATTTCACCCTGGTCATGGGTGGAACCACTCAGAAGGCCCCCTAGCCACTCTCCGCTCCTTTTATCCCTATACCATGGTGGAATCCTACTCTAGGTAAGTCTCCATATTTTCCATTGGTATTTATTTTATCTAATGGATTTTGTTTCCATTATGGGTTTTAATCGTGAGTCTTTTGGTTTGATCTATTGGATTATGGTTCGATCATGGTTTCTTTTGGTGCGTTTGAGGTGCAGTTGGAGATTCACACCATTTTTAAGTATTTTATCCACCAAAGGTAAGTGATTGTGTGATGAAACATTATTTTATGAAAATATTATCTTTTCTTGTGCATTTTTTCATGTTTTATGAATTATGTTTGTGATAAAAAAGTGTTTTTGGATATTATTGTATAATCATTGGGCTTAAAATTGGTTTTTTCTTCATGAAATTGGTCATATCACTTATGTAAATCCTTATTGTGATCCATGAAATTGTTTTATATTTTTTAATTTGTTTATTGAATTATATGATTGGTGAGAAAGTAGATTATGAAATAGTCTGTCATGAATTTGGTTTTAAAATGTATTTTTTATCCAATATTATGTGTGATTTAAGTGAAAACTAGGGTTAAGTCATTTGATATCATTTTATAAATCATTCAAGAATTTTATAAATTTTTTTATTAGTTGTGAAACATATTTTTGAAGGTCCTTGGTTTTTTTATTTCAAAAGATGATTTTAGGTGGGTTATTTTGTGGAATTCTTGTTGTGTTACTCATAATGGTTTCATAAATTTATTAAATGATTTATAAAATTATGTAAGAGGTATGAATCATGAATGGGAAAGGTTTTAGTGTTTTTATGAGTTTAAAATTTAATTTTGGGTGTGAAAGGGGTGGATTTTGTCTTGAAATTTCGTGTTTGGTTGATGGAATGCAGATATGGATTATTATGTGATATGTGAAACTTGTTTGAGACTAAATGGTTTCCCTAATATATAGGATGGTGGACTTGGATGTGTATACTAGTTATATAGAAGTGGATATGACCCAGATTCACTTAGCAATATTGATTATGACAAAACTAACTATACAAGGATTATGATTTCAGACCCCTATATTTTTAGAAGCTTCTCCTCTCCCGTGGATCGTGCTTGAGAAATTTTTTGTTCATTGTTTCTATCTCACATATCATGAAGATATACGGTATATAGTATCCCATTTTAAGATAGTGATGAGGGGAATTTCCCCTAAATAGCGCTCTTGGGTTATATCACACTTACCACGGACATACGGTATGCCTTGGTATGCATTTTAAAAAAAATGTTTTAATTTAAAGTGGGATTCCTTTAAGGATACATTCCATAAAGTTGTTCCTAGAATTTATTTTCTTTATAAAAACATGCAATTTATTTATCATTTAATGTTTATAGCATGTAATCCTTCTTTTGAGTGGCATCCTACTGGGATTTGGAACACATCTTACATACAAAGTTGGGTGTTTGTAGATCTTGAAATATTCTTGTTCTAGGTAAAGGTATGGTGAATTGTGTGGACGATTTTGTATTATTAGTGGAATATTATTATTGTTCATGTTGGTGGAGGCTTGACTTTGGGGCCCTCTTGTTGCATGGATGTTTAGGACATGTTTTAGTTTCCACTTTTTATAGACATTTGAGTTTTTTGTTCAAAATTATACACTTTAAAAATTAAAATATGGTTATTCTATATTTGGTTGTCTTTTTTTCAGTTTGTATTTTATTTAGAATGTTAGGTTTTTTTATTATGACATTGGGTAAATCATTCCCAAACTTTATTTTTAATACCCGGACACTTGTTACCATCCATGGGAATTGGGAAGGCCATTTGGGCCATGCCACACACTGGGTCATGAATCAGTTTGGATCACAACCTAGATTGGTTTGGGACATGGATCCAACAGTTTCAATGTTATATGATCATGAGAATTGGAAGCATGTGAATAAAAATTGTCAGATTGTGCATATTAAATTCAAACAGTAAATCAGTGTTATCACCTTCCACACATGTTCCATGAATATGTAATTTTTTTGGGTCAAAATATAAGAAATAACTTAACATATATCACGAAGACACTCTATCCAAATTCTATCATTTCTGTGGGATAACATGTAGAACATTTCTGAGGAATATTTTAGAGAAAAATATTCACCCTTCTCCCTATAAAAATTTATCCCTTCATCATTTCAAAGGGTTGAAAACTATGGGGTCAATTTTTTTGGACTCTGTGATTTGATTTTACGTTCTATAATGTTTATTTTCTGTTAATATATTACTACTATTATTAATAACTACATTATTCCATTTTTTAATTGTTATCTCACTATCGTTCTCTTCTCATATCAACTAAAAACTGAGATCTAACCTCAATGCATGTTCGAGGTAGGGAATTGGGGTTTGATTGAGTTTTTTGTTCTTTAATTTCAATATATTTATTCAAATATGAGAGTTTTGGAGATGGATAAACTGATTATGGTGTGCGATCACCATATCTTCTTGATCATCTAAATTTTTGTTTTCATTTATAAATCAGTATTCCCTTCAATATCTAAGTCATGCATATGAGGGAGTATGTCATGGGTAGTGATGACTCGTAAAGAGGTCTCCTAGTGGATTTTTGGAATAGTATTAACCCATATATGGAGGTATCGATATGGGGTAGTCATAATTAAAATGAAATGGGGAGGTGTGATAGTACTTGATATCTTCTTTGAGTTGATTATTGAGATCCTTTTGAACAATGATTTAAATCCCCATGAAATTTGAAGACTTTTTTATTTCTATCAAACATAATTATATTTTTATTGAATTTATACATATAATATTTATTTTTCATTAATTTTTCAAACCACAAATTTTAGTTTAGTTAAATTAGTTTTATATTATTTAGAGTACTATAGTGAAAATGGGAAGAAAATGCTTATATACAGCTTCCATAGGATCAAACCTAAGGTGTTCCACTAAGGGTCATTATTAAGAAATAAGAATTTAACTAAATAGTGGTTAAAAAACTTCTAGCATCAATTTAGCACCATTTTTAGGGAGGCCATGCATTTTCACACTCTGTTAATAAAGAAACAAAAAAAATTCAAAATATTCAAAAACAAAAAAACACTTTTATTTCTTATGTTTCAATTCATTGGTCAATATGTATTTTTATAGTGACTCGTATTATTATTTTCGGTCTAAAACGTTTTATCTTGAGCCAATCATGGAATAAAAATTTATGATACAAATGAAATAGAACTCCCCGATGATTTAAGAGAATTTCAAACTTGTTGAAAAAGTAAGAAATATTTTTGAATTATTGGCCACCGATGTTGAAGACGATAATTTCTTATGGATGGAATGAAAAAAATACAAGCCTAACATGATGATATTTCAGTTCTAACTACATTCGAAGAAGAAATTTTTGATGTTTAAGCAATAAATGAATATCCTCTTTCCTCTACAACAAGTGTGTTCCCAAATACCTTACTTAAGGAAAACGAGTCTGAAGTAGATTATTTTGAGGAGATTTAATTTCTAATATTAATTTTAATTAAAAATTATTAATAATGAATTGAAAAATAATATACCATATTTTGATTCTAAAAATTTATCAGCGCTACTACATGCCCTGGTTGATAACGATGAAGAAGTTGGTTGTGATGAAGAAATAATTGAGGGTCCTATTGACCTATACACTAGTGTCTATGAGGATTATTGAACAAAAAAAGAAATAAATTTTGGAATCATTTGTTGAACCCAAACCATAAGAAAATCTACGTCTTATTCTACTACCATCATTATCAGTGGAAACTACTCCTCTTGATGAAGAAAATAGTTAGGACACCTATATTATTCCCTCCTTATGAACCTATAAATAGTTATTTCATCTCTTATATGGGTTTTGGAAATTATCATTTCTACTAGGGGTACTCACCACTGAAATATACTACAAGATGTTGTAAAAAATAAAATGTGGTGGTTTCTAAGAAACAAACCACATCCACCTTAGGATTGCATTTGACCACTGCAACTAACTCAATAGGAGTTGTAAAAACATAGCACCCACATGGGTTTCAGACCATGTTCTATCACATTTCCCTTAATATTTTTATTTATTTTTTTATTATTCATTATTTTTTATCATAATTTTAACGTTAAAAGTGGAAATATATATGATATTAACTCAAATATTACACCGAAAAATAAATTCAAGTTGTATATTTATTTTTTTGTATTTTCTACCTTTATTTATATTTTGTTTCACTATAATGAGTAGTAGTTTAATTAAAGTGTGGGGTAGTAGGATCCTATTAGTTGTATTCTTTCTTGATATTTCTTTTTGTGTCCCGTTTGTTAGGAACATTGATATTTAAAAAATCATATTATCACTTTTCCTAATTGAATTGAGTTTGAGGGAATTGAAATGATTTGGGATTAAATGTATTTTAGATGATTTTTTACATGATTGTTTTTCGTGGAATTGGATTTTCCATCACTCTTATGAGTTCATATAATTTTTTAAATATATTCCCATGAAACACTAACAAAATTATTTTTCCATTCCTATGATGAATTTTGATCCACTATAACATATTCTTCATAATAATCACACATCATTGAGAGAATCTTGGATTTTGTGTGAGATCCAAAATATGAAATAAATCGACATAATTTCGAATTTCTCATTGTACTTTATTTCACGACTCTTGTCCCACTTAAAAAATCTAGGTCATAATTTATCATTTATTCTTTGTATTGAATTTTTAACTCAACCTCCATAATGAATAAAAAATGTTTTTATTTTTTGGTTCATATTTTCAAGGGTGTTTGAGTGAGTTTCATCCAATTTTTTCACATGATTGTTTAGGAATTGTTTTTAAGATTCCAACCTCCACTTTTCGGTATTAAAATTTTTTCAATTGTTTTTCTAGTAACCCTAATCCATTTAATTATCCTTGAAAAGTTACTCTTGATTGAAAATATTTTTATGAATCTCTCTATAGATAAATGATAATTTTCACAATCCTATAGAGATACATGAAATTTCTAAGTATGATCATAATTCATAATCGAATTTCTTTTGAGTGAAGAGTGACAAAAAATTATATGTGAGGTAGCTATGATTAGACCATGGATCGATTTTTGAGGTTGAAAAAATTTAAATAAGATGGATTAAAATTAAAGGGAATTTTTTCGTAGACGAGACATGATTGAATTTGGTTTTGAATACAATCATGAATGTTTTATCTTTTTTTTGTTATTATGTGGATTTTGATTTGAATATATAATGAATGCCTGAGAGTGAAATGGTTAAGTGTGGGGGTGTGATGAAGTCAATAGTTTTCATATATTTTATACTGTAGTTAATTTTTTTAAATCCCACCATAGTGTTATTTTATGGGGAATTGTCACATTTTTATGTTCATGGAGTATTTTGATCTTAAATGAATAAATGGAATATTTTTTTGATTTTAGTTATTTTATATTTATTCTATAGTTCAGTAATAATAATTTTTTCATAGCTTGAAATTGTGAAATTACTTTTTATAGTATTACATAAATCTTGTTCATCATCTGATACTTCCTAACCTGAATCTTAATTAATAATTTGGAGTCCCAAAATTTCCTCACAACTCTGGCTAGGAAAACAATGCACAAATATGGATATTTTTTGTTAGGACCATATATCTAAAATGTATTAACCAAATGATCCCAAATTTTACAAAAGAATAGAGAACAACAATTTAAACTGTGTTTAATAAAATGTAAAGGAGTTATTCAATCGTTTATAAGTCCATAAATGTGTTTCAATTCAGATATATATAATATGAAGATTCACCGGACCAGAATAAATGACTTGGACTAAAACTACCATAATGCCTACATACATGGTCCGATAAAGATGAAATGTGGTAGAGGTACAAAAACTATGTTTTGTAAGAACATTCATGAAGGATTTGACACATGGATCATCCATTTTGAATGTCATGATGGAATGAGACATTGAAGATTAAGAATACAAACACTCAGCCTATGAAGAATAAATTCTCTTAGTAAATTATCCAAATATCCCTCCAAAAATGTTCAATGAATATGAGCTTATTTGGGATGAAGGATTGGAAATATCCCAAAATAATTCCTAAAGAAAAACTATCCAAATTCTATAATTTATTATGGATTAGACGTGGAACATTTTGGAGTAAACATTTATAAACAAATTTTCACCCGCTCTCCCCATAAAAATTTGTCCCTTATTCATTTCAAGGGGTTAAAAACTAGGGGGTATACATTGATGAAAATTATGAGAATATTTTTTTTTGTATTTTACTTACTATAATATTAGTTTTAATTTAATATATAACTATTCTTATTTATACCTCATTTATTCCATTTTATTTTTATATGTTCTCCCACTATTGTTCCCTTCTCAACTCCACAAAAAATGGACAACTAACCTTGGTGCTTGTTCAAGAGATGTAATGGTGGATTTATTCAGTTTTTTATTAAATTCAATCACTTTATTCAATTATTTTATCTTTTTTATGGTTAAATTGATAATGGTGAGAATTATCTCCTTTTTTTTCTATCATCTAAATTAATATTTTCATTCATTTATCATCATTACCTTTAATATCTATGTCCTGAATACAGTGGAGTATGACTTGGGTTATGATTCTTAGAGAAGAGATCTCCTAAAAGATGTTGTAGGATCGAATATGTAAAGATGAGATTCTCAAATACAAGAGGTAGGGGGAGGGTGAATTGTATTCTTTAAAAATCCCTAAGGAAATTTTTCTTAACCAAAATTCACAACATCTCTAAGATTTAATAACTTGCTTGACTTCGGAAAATTTATTTTGAAAATAAAATTTAACAAAAGTTTACAATAGTCAATATTCTACATTAAAGCATATAGAACCCTATATAATCATAGTACAAGTCTATGGATGTATAAGAAAATTATACTTTACTTAAGAACTAAAAATACAGTGGAAAACAAAATAGAAATACTACAAGTAACAAGTAGTAACTCTTTTATCCCAAAGATAAGGGTATCCAACAACCCTTGATAATGGGTCCCTTGATTTATACTTTCAAGAATGTATGTCTTACCCTAACCCAGGTAATAATTCAATCCAAAGAATGGTATATGTCTTGCTATCCCCATAAGCCCTCGATTTTTAGAGAAATCGGAACCACTGACCTCACAACCTGAAGTCTTTAATATCAAGGAAATCACACCACTTCACTAAGCAAGACTGCATGAAGCAACGTTTGAACAAGCTGCTCAAACATTCTGCATGATGCCTAAGAGTTTATAAGAGCCTATCTCTCTAAAAATCACTTATAAATGTTCTGAGCTTGAAAAAATTCTAGAGGTACTGAGCTCTTTCAAATGAGATCCTATTTATAGGCACGACTTCAATGGCCAGCTCCCTCCTTCAACAGTAATATTTTTCCTTGAATTTCAGATGGACCTATACATGTCTCACTCAAACAATGGTTAGTGAGAAACTGAAAGAACGAAATCATTTTATAACAAATCATGTGTAAGAATAACTAAAATTTGATATTCAGAATGTAAGAAAATGAAATTTCGGAGTTTAACCAAAAATTAAATTTGATGTTTATAATACAAGGATATTCAGATTCTGTTTTCAAGGAATTCGAAACCTGAATTAGTTTGAATTTAGGAGTCTGAATTTCTAGGAAATTTTGAATCTGGATTCATAAGAATTCAGAACAAGAACTCACAATGTTCAGAGTCATAGTTCATTAGAATTTGGAGTCAGAACTCATAATAGTTCGGAGTCTGTATTCAGAGAACTCAGAGTCAGAACTCAGAGAAGGTCATAATCAGAATTCGTATTCAGAATTTGGAGTGAGAACTTAGAAGAGTTCGTAACCAGAATTCTGATTCAGAATTTGGTGTAAGAACTCAGAAGAGTTCGTTTCCAGAATTTGTATTCATAATTCCAAGTGGGAACTCAGAAGAGTTCGTAACCAGAATTCTGATTTAGAATTCAAAGTGAGAACTCAGAAGAGTTCATATCCAAAATTTGTAATCAGAATTCAGAGTCCAAACTTAGAACAGTTTGTATCCAGGATTCATAATCAGAATTCGGAGTCAGAATATAGAAGAGTTCGTAACTAGAATTCTGATAAATTGGATCATGAAACAGAATTCTTCATATCAAGTTAATAATAGTATTCTTTGGTTATGATTTCAAATCGAATTTTACACTTAGAAAAATTATGATATAAGAAATTAAAACATGATAAGGATAAATTTTCTTGGGGAAGGAAATTTCCCTTATAAGAGTAAAACATAAGGTAAAAAGAGAATTTCCGTGAGATAAGGTGTTTGTGATTTTCAAAACAAGAAGGAATTGTAAAGTCATAAGGAAACATTATTGACTTAACAATCTCCCTAAAATATGATGGAATGGAAAAGTCATAAGGAAAACCTTATTGACTCAATAGATGATAAAAATAGTATTTCTATATATGCATTGGTATTAGTATGTGGTAATCATAATTTAAACTTGAATATGAGGTGTGATAGGTATTGATCGCCTCATTGATTTGAATATTGAGATCCTTTTGAACAATGATTTCAATCCCCATGAACTCCCAAGATAATTTTACTTCATTCATTTTCTCTAACTTCAATCAGGTTCTATTTTCATTTATATATATAATATTAATATTTTCTGCATCTTTTCAAACCCCAAATTTTATTTTAGTTAAATTATTTTTATATTAGATAGAATATAATTCAGATAGTAGGAAATAAGTGCATGTAAGTATCCTCATTATGATATATCATAGAGTTTTCTACTATAGTAGATTCTAAGGAAAATAATAATTTAATTGAATATAGATTCATGAAATACCACTAGCATACCCAATAAAAACTAAACACCAAGCATCCCCACTAAACAATAAACAATGATATCATTTCTTCGAGGTCTTAAAACCCACACAACCCTTATTTATGTGATAAGTATACGATGAACCACTCATCATTATTTTAATTGAATAAAGTGAACCAATCCATATTATATGATGAGTGTAAGATGAACCATTGTTCCCAATGTGAGATAATAATAAAATGAACCCTTTTTTATGTGGTGATTATAATATGTAGAGTTCTTCCTTATAGAAAAAAACAAGACAAATCATTTTTCCTTATGTGATGAGAATAATATGACTATTTATCATTATGTTAAGAGTATAATATAACCCATGTTTCTTTATGTGGTGAGTATAATATGAAAAAACCTTTCACAAGTGACCATACTAAGATCCTTTTCCCTTATATATAAGCATACAATTCCCATATAGACTTTCATATGGCTGATAAAGCAGTGCCAAAGATCCCTAAAAAACCCATCCTCTATAACCATAAGGTTGTCACCCTACTGAGGTAGAAATTAATGTAATTAGATAATATATATAGGGATGGTGTCAGGAAGGGATTAAAGATATTTTATTAAATATATGAAGGTTTCCAAGAATTGTACATAAGATCCATAGATATATTACTTGATCTCGTATACTTATCTTCTCATCATATTTTCCATAAACTTCACCCTAGTGGTGATTGGCCGCCCACCTTTTGAAAGAGGGAACAATAGACCATGTATCATTACTATGTTGTTCATATGGGAAGTGTTCCTAACAATAGTTTGTGTAAAACAACTATTATAACATGACACTCGAATTTTCAAACACCATGATACCTATCACTTTCTATGATAGCACTTATTTTAGTTTATAATATATTGTATATCATAGGTTTGAAATAATCATATTCTATGATTCATCTTTCCATCCCCAAAAATAAGTAAAACACTTGTATTATTTAATATTATATTATATTTTTTGTTTAATAACATGGAAATCCAATAACTAATATTTACATAATTCATATGATAAGTTATGATATAATAAACCACATATTTTTATATATTTTTTCTCCATAAAATTATTATGAAAACTTGTTAATTCCACGAAGAAAGAGTATTTCATTTCTCTAATGAGTTTTTTCCAGAATATATCATGTTCAAAAACTATAGAAAAATCCATTTAAATATGAAGCTACCATTCTGAAATCAACATGAATCACGAAGAATATTAAATAAATTTGTATTCCTTAAATCTACTTTACTCAATCTCAATACAATATTCTTGATAAAGATCATTAAGAAAAAATACACTAAATAATGAGTATAATGGTATCACACTTTCATTATAATCCATGCACACTATATAATGATACATCAACCACCAAAACTAATGTTATCACACTATCATTGAGTATGAATTCCAAATTTGGAAGAAGAGATATTTAGAAATTCTTAATAGTATCGAATAATAGAAATGGGAAATGATCTCATCCTCTACATAGACTTAGTTTAATTAATGAATAAACTCGACTTCTGCATCCAATTCTTAGTAGATGTCATATAATACATGTAACATATACCCATTTTGATTTTATTATTATCGAATGTTTAAATAATCATATAAAATTTATAAATCAATAAATGAATATAATCAATTACTAATAACCAAATATAATGTATTTTGGGAGCATAGATTGAAATGTACAGTCATATATTGTATATTACATCGATATCATATTCTACAATATAATAATCTCATTCTTATTAGTAAAAAATGACCTAGAACCATTTCAATTCCTATAATATGCATCAAATTCATAACACTTGTTATGATATTATTAAACCATATAATAAAATTCATTCTATTTTATTTCATATCGATAATGAATGTGAAACTATATATAATGATATAAGATATTTCACACCCAGTATTAGTTTGTATGTGAAATATAATGATATATCGTATGATATGGGGTTGAAATAGACTCTATAGAATAACTTTATGCTACTAAACCACTCATCCATTTCAGACATGGTATATAAATTGGTGTTTTTGGATATAATTTCTCTTAGATTCCAGGTATCATGGGGTTGACCATCTTGTCGATAATAACATGACCTCGATAAATTAAATAGTACTCAAGTTGGGTGGTTCCATATGACGTTAGGATCACCAATCCAAATTCTGAAGTTTGTAAAACAGTTATTAAAGTTTATAACAAACATTGTGGAGAGTATACTCCCGATACCATAATAATTAATAATAATCCAATAATAGAAACAACGTCATAAACTAAATATCCATGTAAACGTATTGAATTATTTTACAAAAAGATATAAAAATAAACATACAACCATGCGATCTAAAATAATTTTGAAATTCATTTAACACATATATCCCAAAAATATCTTCTAGTGGTTATATTTTTAATAAAAAAAATTATGAAGAAATTCACTTGTATTATCAACCATAACCAAAAGACTCTACTTGTCACATCTCAAAAGCCCATCGAGTAACTCTGATCATGAAGAACCCATGGAACTTTTGAATATTCATTGTATTCTTTTCTAACGATATGTGAGAATCATTGGAATCTATTAAGAACATTTTTGAGGTGTTGATAATATTTTTGAGTTGTTTAGAGACCCTCTAATGATGTTTGAATTGGTTATGAAGTAATTTAAAAAATTTATAGAAAAATGAGTAGGAAAAAAATCTTGCAAATGTAATGGCGCACACTATGATATATAACATCCATTGAATTAAATGTATGTAATTAGTGGAGTTACACTAAGAAAAATAATATATTTTAAATGGTATATAATTTTTTTTATTGATACATAATATCACCAAATTTATTCAAAATATATTTGTTGAAGCTCATACATAAGACTATAAAGGCATGATCTTACTATGATATGTAATATGTGTTGAATTATGGCTAATATATTTTTTTAGAACCCCTGAAATGAGGTTAAGGGAATATCTTAGTATGATAAATAACATACCTTTAGAGAAAAATTAATATATTTTCCAAACCTCATATATAAATTCTAATAAAGTAAAAACTATACATTTATATATATGACTCATGCAGTTCAAACATAAGAGTTTCTAAAGTTAATAAATTTAAAATTTTTTAGCCTCAATATGACATGTAATATTCTTCAAATAATATGTACAATATATTATTATTATCATGATAAAATGGAAAAGGAATAATTCATAATGGTATATGTAATATTCATCAAGAAAAGTATATTATTTGGATTGATAAACAAGATTCTACTAAAGTGAAAAATTATAAATATACCAAATCTCACCACCAAGAAACATAAGATATTTTTTATGCAAGATGTTTCTTATTACAAAAAATGAGTATTATGAAGTTTTAAATGTTATATTTCTATGAAATTCGTCAACCCACAAATATAATGGGAATATGATTAAATCATGACTAAAGAAGAGAATAATGTAGGTGAGTATTGAAATAAAAGGATTCACTATGATGTGGATTTCCATTCTATGAGGGTTTTTTTGCTCATGTATACAAATGAAAATGAGAAAGAGAAGTTTTTGGAATTAGTATGGAAATGATATTTGAGGAGATATATCAATAGTACTTTTAGGGATACAATTATAAGTATTTGAAACTAGTTATAGTAATAAAACTAGATCCTCTGTCCAGAGATTTTTTAAACAAGTGGGGAATAAGGTTTCCACAATTGAAATGATGATTTTCAAAATGTAGATTATCAAAATAATATTCAGATAATTCGATGAATAAACTAAAAGAAAAAGAAGTTATTTTTAGAGATATAGGAGAAGATGATACTATTTTATTTATATAAAATAAATAATGTTTGAGAGGCTAATGAGAACTTACAACCATATTTTATCATCTGTGTCCGAGAAAGAATATTATAGAGATCATTAGCAGAAGTATATCCATTAAGAAGGAGGGAAACAATATCTGTGTTTACACACTATTACTCAAATTTTGATGGTTCTAAAATATTGATAAGAAGTTCAATGTGAATGTAGTACTACTAATTATATTTTCGTAGTCGAATTCCTTAATGATAAGGATTATATTTACATTATGATGAAATGATATGAAGTAACATAATTCATATCTTATTCATAATATTATAAAGAGTGTTGATAATGAGTGAATGGATTCAATTAATCTCTCCAAAATATCAATTAGGATATAACTATTTGTTTTATAAGAGTAAATGATGTATTCCATTCTTCGCATATAATAACTTAGGCATATTTGAAATTTTCATGGATGTATTCTTCCATTCAATTATATTTACTCGAGTAATAAAGTAAAACTCTATATATAAAATGTAACCTATTCAAAACAAAAAAATATCTCTCAAATTGGTTTTAAACATTATAATAATTATAATGTTACTTTCATTTTAAACATTTTACTTTCATATGGGTGAGAGTGAGATTAAAAGAGAGTAGATAAATACATTAACCAGTCACATATGTTGATTGTGAAGAAAAAATTATAAAAAGTCTATATATTATTCACCTCCCTTTTTAGTGATACACCACCACTGACCCATGAACATTAAATGTAATCATAGGAAACTAGGTTCCTTATAAATGATCCAATATTTAATAAATAGTAGCTAAATAATCTAAACTATTTCAATAGAATTGAATTTTATATAATTGATGGTAAAAAGTTTTATGGTTAGAAGGATATGATCATCCCATATCTTCAATCAAATGGTCTATAAGTTCTTTTATACTATTATAAAGTTTTTTAAATCCCTTTAATGATTATACAATGAAACTTGTTAATAAATGAAATTTTAAAGATCATATAGAATAGAATTTAGTTCTTATGTCTTTATCTAAAAAAATTTATTCAAAGGTGATTTGAGTCATAGTATCTAATGTGTTGTGGGATATTCTTGAAATTATTTTTGATGGGAATATCAAGATAAAAGAATAAAAAAAAATATTTGGAGAAAAAATCCTAAACACACAAAATTGGATGGTTATAAAAAAATGATGAAAACATCACAACATTGAATAAATTATTTAGTAATATTTATGGTTTTTGATAAACACCAGAAGGCTCAATATTTATTAAGAAACTAATAAGAAAAATTCCTAAAATATTTAATTCTAAGGTTTCTAATTTGGAATAAATGATTGAATTATATCTTGAGGAAGTACATAATAAACTTATTATCTATGAGATGAGGAAATATACTATGTTTATGGATAATTTCCTGGAGGATATTTAATAAAAACTTATGGATAAGCTTAAAATCAATTAGGATTAATATAAGTACTATAGTGAATATGATGTAAAAAATAACGGTATGAAGAATATAAAAGGATCATGGCATTTGTATCAAAAATTATCAAAAAATTAAATTGTATGTACAATAGTAAAATCAAACTAAAATGATTCAATTGTGTTATAATTGGAATCTTTACTATTTATTTTCTAAGGAAGAAAAATAGTGAGTATGATGATTCTAAAATGTCATAAATTTAGAATAAGAAAAAGATTTAATTTAAATTATAATAAATATAAGGAATCAGTGCAATGTATGAAATGATTTTCTAAAAGGAAAATAATAATCATACTAGAAAATGAAGACAAAGAATAATACACATAAATTATTATGTCCAATGAATACATTCTTGAAA
This sequence comes from Viscum album, assembly GCA_963277665.1. Lineage (NCBI taxonomy): Eukaryota > Viridiplantae > Streptophyta > Magnoliopsida > Santalales > Viscaceae > Viscum > Viscum album. The sequence goes on from OY728163.1 coordinate 134,052,708, forward strand.
TAATTATTGTCTTTATTGTTCATGATGAAAAACATGAATAAACATGAAGTAGTGATAATGATGATGAATATTAGTTGACTAAGAACATATTGAAATATGATCATGAATCATGTCTTGGACACAATATCTAATAAAAGATAAAAAATATATAAATAAATAGGTTGAAAATAAAACTTAATTTGATAGGTAAATTTTACAAAAAGTAGAATTACTACATTAAGGAAATCTAACTTAAGAAAGTGAAAGATTATAAACAATAACAAATGTTAAAGTTGTCTAAATAGAAATTTATTATAAAAAAGTAAAAATAAAGGAAAAATAATAATGTTTTATTCAATAAATTAATACCCTAGAAATAATGAGACACAACAACAAAAAATTCATTTATATACATGATGTTTCATTATAAACATGTGATAATCATTTCACAAAATTAATGGTAAAACACACACCAATTATTAATAATAATGTTATCTTTGTTTTATGTAATATTTTGTGATATAATTTAAAAATTGAGAAATATTTTATTGACAGGAACAAGGTGAGAAGTCTACTTTAATGTCTAGGTGAGTTTGATACTGATTGATAATGGATTTTCCCAGAGAAACAGAATACAAAGAAGTCAAAAATGTACAGAAAAAACACTAGAAATTAATAGAACAATTGATTAGTTTCATGTAATATTAGGTTCTACAAGAAATGGTTTGTGTTCTGGGGTCATTGAAAATAATTACTATATTTTTTTTGTATATAATTTCATTTATATAAAGTCATATAAAGAAATAAGTGTGGTAGAACTATCAAATTAATTGATTTAGAAGTCTTTAAAGAAGAAAGATATGAATACAAATCTATAAATACTTCCTAATAATAATAGATTTTATTTCATGGAGGAAAAATATGAAATATATGACCAATAATGTAATTGAGTTGATGAATTTTTTAACACACTTCCATGAAAAATATATCAAGAAACAGAATTTAAGAAGGAATATAGTTGTGATAAATTTTAAAAGTCAGTTACAAGGTGTCACATAAGTCAAGTAAGAGAAACAATCCATGAATTCATGATAGGGGAATTCATTTTACATGGAAAGGGATAAAAAATATTGAAGAACACATATGATCAAAATATTGGTATTAATAATTTTTAGAATTAATTTTCCTTAAGGATTATAGGAATTAATACAGCTGATATTGAATCTCTAAAGAAAAAATCTATGGATATTTTATTTGTAGATGGTTGCAACGGCAAATTATTAAGTGTAAATAAAAACATTTTTGTTGGGAAGGAATTTTTGGTAGTATAAAATCTTATATCATAAAAATCCTAAAATAGTTTATAATAATCACTAATGGAGAAAGGACTAATGAAAGACTTATCCAAATTAGAAACTCAAGTAAGTCATGTCATTTAATCTTAATATATGAGAAAAAACATTGTAAGAAAAGTGATAGAAACCAATGTTAAATGAAATTACAAAAGGTTACAATGAAATATATGGTAATATAAATTCATCATCCTAAGTGATAGATAATATTAAGTTATAAAAAAATTTAGAAGGTAAAATATTCAAATTATGTCACAAGAATCTGAAAATTTAGTCCTATAGGCCAGTTGAAGTAATACATTTAGTTTTTTTTTTGGAAAAAATGAGAAAAGAATATAATAAATGTGATCTATAATTCATCGCACTAATTTATTATTTTATAAGGATATATAATGTGAATTTCATAAATAAAACACCAGTGATAGTTGAGATGTTAAATTTTTTTAAAAATAGACGTTAAAAAAGAATTGGAGGTTTTTATGACGAATCTAAGAACTATTTATGTATGGGTGTTAAATAAAAAATTATTTGAACCCTATATTTTCATGAATGGTATAAGGAAATATTTTAGTGTTCCAAATATACCTTAGAAAAATAGAGTTTTATAATTTTAAAAAGATAGGAATGATTGATGTGGGGAGAATCGTGCAAGGATAAATTAAGATCACTAGAATTTTTTATAATGAAATTATGAGTAGAGAATTTGACATGAAAAGGGAGTTTCTTTTTTTTAACTAAATAATATATTACTTCTTATGAGATATATTATAAGGGAAACCCTTCTGGGAACAACATTATATTTCTTTCAAGTCTATTTTAGATGAATAATAATCATTTAAACATTGGAAATTTTAAATAAAAGGACAGGGAAGTAGTATTCAAGGACTATTTATCTAATAACAGAGGCTACATGTATAATAAAATATCCAAAAAAGTAAGTGTATTGTTTTTATGTAATGAATATTGAAAATAAAACCAATTTTTATGGGCTATATAAAAAATATTTTAATTTAACAGATGTGGAAATAATGTATATTTCATAGGAAATGATTGACATAAATTATGGAAATAAAATAGATAATGGTGATTTTAATTCTTCCCAAATCAAGGAAGACTAAGGTGCTACTAGAGATTAAATATTTAAATATAAAATCCAAATTAATCATATGTTACTATATAATTTAGTAATAAATCAAAATCAATGAGTTCATACTAAATAATTGTTGATACGAGAAACATAAGCAACCAATATTTATCTAGTTAAGAAACAATAATTTTCTAAGGCTATTGAAAAAAAGGAATATATAGATATAATTAATAAGGATAGAAGATGGATTGAAAGTGATTCCACTTTATATTTACTTAAATGATAAAGGGAAGAATTTATTTATAACCAAGTAAATGTTTAGAAATGATGATAAAGATAAATTTTATGTTATTAGAAACAATGGTTTATTAGTTTTAAATGTTTTATCTCAAGATGAAGGAGCCTAATTTTTTGATACATTTTATTTTATTAAAAATATAAATCTATTCTGATATTCTGGGATATTGTGGTACACATGAATCAAAATATTTATCAAATGGATATGAATTCTTCTTTCATGAATGAAGGAATTAAATAAGAAGTATACATTAGAAAGCCTGATGGTTTTATTCTTGATAGAGATTATAATATGGAATTCAAGAAGAATAAAGATCTATATTGGCTAAAAGGCCCTTGGATCCCAGTATTCTATGTTTAATAGTTGACTGATAGACCTAAAATTCACTAAATGGGATATTGACTGTAATATTTATATAAATAAGATGATCCCATGAACTATTATGGTTATTTTTTATATTTATGACACCATAGTTTATTGTGACAAAGAGTATAGTTATTTTTATGTTTCTTGAAAAAATCATAAATCACTTTTTAATGATTATTCTTGGACAAATTGTTTTCTACGTAGGATTTCAAGTTGTAAAAAATAATATTTCATATCACAATCCTAGGAAACATAATCCATGGAATTATTGAATATGTATTTTATGGAAGATTCAAAAGAGGTGTCCAAAACCATACACATTGGGATAAACATGAATAATAATATTGGATGAAAATATGTATAGTAGAAAGAATTTAGAAGGATGATTTGGAGATGTTTTTATCATACTACATCAAGACATGGAATTTTCTATACTGTGACATTATATTAAAGGTACCAAAGTGATCCAAAATTATCACACATGATGTATTCCAAGATAGTTATCAAATACATCTAATGAACCATGTATGTTGGGGTAATGTATATTATAGAAGATCACATGAAACTACATAGATATGATAATACCTATTGGGCTAGAGAATGTGATGATATATATTCTAAATCATGTGATATATTCCCTTTGAGATAAAAGTGTGGGTGTTGGTATTATAATAAACAAAACAATATGAAATAAATCTCTATCGAGGCTATTCATAGGGATAATACACATGATGTAAAACAAATGATTTAGATAATAGAGAAGTTGAAATATCTAAAGTGTAATAATAAGAATCCACTGGGAATTTCATGTTGTAATAAAAGAGAAATTGACATTTTCAAGGATTGAAAACAACACTCTTGATCCAAAAATATTGAAATAATATATAAATTAATCAATTATATTGTTTAAAATGGATATGTGTTGTTGGAATTCATTTATATAATGAATATAATTGATGATATCATCACCATGTACATGTATAAGTGAAAAACTTAAAGGCTTGAGGATGAATGTGAATATTCATTCTTTACCTCCAACTTGAGGAAATTTGGTATGACTTTTATTCTTTTATATTTTATTATGAAAGGGAAATAACTGTAAAAAAATCTTATGTATTAATTTTTTAAATCCAAATATAGTATTCATGAAAAAATATTGAGACGTGAGAGTGTGTATTGAGGTGGAGAGGACCAAAATTACTTGGACACGAATTTATTCTCACTGAGGGATGTAATATCTCATGAAATTACTTTATCTAAGAGTTTGGTTTCAATTCATATTGGTCTCGAGAATATAAAATACCCATAGATTGGGGGGGGAGTGAAACAATATATGTCTTTTCTTACTTTTAACCATCACCAACAATATTATTTTATATTTATATGGAAGAATCCATCCCTTATAATGAATATGAATAAATAAATCATAAGAGAGGGGGAAATAAAAAATTTATGTAGATTAATATAACTAAGATTATAAAAAGAGAACACACAATTATTTTCCCTATGTATCAAAATAGAAATTACACTCTATTTTCAATTTTAAATGACTATAGTAACCCACCATATTTACAAACCTCAAAATGATATGGAGAGCATTAATCTTAAACAGTTATGGAACTCACTTCTCCTCTATTTGATGCACTCTTTGGTCTTCTAAAACAAAATATGTTATTAAACCTATAATGGTTCTTAGCTGTAATTCATCTTATTCCACATGTCGAACTACATAAAATTCTTATGAGAGAACAAAATGAATTTCATTAATATTCTTCTTAACTTTTTCTAGAGGTCTTGTCTTGGAATTCCTATTTTTATTTTTTTAGCACTTATTAGAAATATATCTCATCTCTCTTCTTCATGGAACCTACTGAAATTTTTATCTTGTTATTCTAAAATATTATTCAACTGATCCTTATTCTTATTAGAAAATAGATCTCACAAAATATAAAGTTCACTTTATTATATTTGTTTATTAGAAAATTCATGCATGATGTTTATTTTGAAAGGCCATCATGTTAGGTAAGTAAAATTCTAAGATCCTAATGATATACATCCTACTTCACTGAATCTAGAAATACTCTACCATGGTGAAACTTACAACTCCATGACATGGTCACTTTCATAGATTACAAAATTAGAAATCACATGTGAGAAAAACATGTGTCCTTAGAATTAGAACATTGAGTAGTGACTTCTCTAGGAGAAATGTCTATTTAAATGAATTGAACCACAAAAACCTTTCCCATATCTCATAATCTTTAAAAACCAATCACTCAACATTTTCAATTCCCACATAAAGGACCTCCATGTTTTTTATAAGGATTCTAAAAATACATCATATACTACACTACCACATGGTCTGCCTCAATTTACCATATTAAATATACTTTCCAAGGGAGAAATCTAGATCCACAAGCCAACTCTTTTATGAGAACCTACCAAGATGGATAACATGCCTATGGAGATCCTTCATTTTTCTCACTAGTACTTTAGAAACATGCCAATGTGACTCCATGAGTTGGGGACCATTAGATGACTACGTTGACCATGGGATTGCATCATATTAACACATAAAAATGGTATCCAAAATTACACTCTTGGGTTTTTCTATTTTTTTTATTGAAATTCCAAGAATAAAATTCTGATCTCCATGGAATGGTTCATGGCCTATGGAAATTTTTCAACCACCATAGTCATGGACCACTTCTCCATGATAATGAACCTGGACTATAAACCAAACATCCCCTAGCTTCCTCACAACCTACTTTTTTATTATCCAAATAACTCACATAATCCTTTATAATTTCATTCTTTAGTCTTGTAAAAAAACAACCTAAAAATTATTTCATTTTTTTATGAATATCATCCAATGGATTTGTTGAAAAGTATTCACATACAAAAAATAAAAACTAATAAGAAGACATATAAGAAATTTAAATTTAAATTTATCCATGGAAGAAACCTTTTACCTTCAGATAGTGTTTTAATGATTCACATATCACCAACTCTAATCCCATATAGGAAATTATAATCACGATCAATAATAGTTAAATTAGAAGTTCATCATAATAAAATTTAATGATTTACATGTTCTTTATCACCTCTAAACAAACATAATCCCTTAATAACAATTATTCAATCACTCTCACCATCCACAAAAATCACCACTGAATTAATTCCCAATTGTTAATAAGAATGAACACACCTAAATAATTTCATTTTCGAAAGTTTTTTCTATTGACCATTTTATGTATTTACTCTCTAATGTATTTTATGGATTACAACTTCATAAAAGTTTGTTATGAAATATTCTAAATTATTTTCAATAATCCCAAAGTTCACTTCTTTTAAAGGTCATACTCAAAGATTATAAATCATATAATTTATCAAAATTAAGTTATCACCCTTTATAACTAACAAATAATTGTATGGGGAGTGGGGGTCCTATGTCAAAATATTATACATAGAGGGAGGTGGATGGAATCTATGAACAACCAATGATTCTCAATATAAACATTAATTAGTTCCATGATGATGATATCCATAATCTGATATTGGGTGGACACATAATCTAGCATCATTGAATTTGATCAACATTCACCTTGATAAAGTGATACATTATCGTGACGTGATTTGTCAATGAGAGATGGTTGAATTTTTTTATAATATTGATATCCCTAAAGTTATCAAAAATGATTTCAATAGGATGTTTAAAATATGATCAAACATGCTCAATATTTTGTTGCATTCATAATAATTATGTACATGCTTGGGTAGCTACGATGTTTCATCCTCCAAAATACTATGGTCAGTTCAATATTTATTCTTACTATGTAACTAAATACACAACTCACTATGAAATAAATCACATCCAAATGTCAAACTGCAATAATATAATAAAAATACAAAATATTCAACTAAAAATTACACCAAATACTATTATTTTATTATTGTTATAACATAGCCACAAATAAAAGGGTTATTTAGAAAATAAATTATTATTTTCATTTATAGTACAGAATTTATTGGGACAACATTGGAACTATGGAACTTGTAATGTCGAAAAACAATGGAAGATCATATCATTTTTAGGTATAATAGTCTCCCAATGATTTAAAGATATTCCATCACATCAATTTTTTCCAACATAATGTTTTGGAAACATCATATGGGTAGGTTCTTATGTTTTTATTGGATTTGAATGTCCAATTACAACATTCGTTGAACATCTCGTTAGAATATTTTTATTAGGAATTAATTTTTCTTTATTTCCTAGAGTAAATTTTAAATTAAAGGAAGATGATGACTCAATAAAAATAGAAATCATGAACTGACACCTCATATGTTCGAAAAACATATTTAATTTGGTTTGTTTCAATAATACAAAAACATTGTCAATGATATATTTTTTTACTACAATTATTTTATCATTTTTATTTTTTATGTAGAGATTCTGATCAATGTTTTCTCATTGAAACCCATGATTTCTTAGCTATTGATACAATAATGACAACTAGGATCCCCATTCTTACTTCAACCTAGACAAATATATCTACAACTGCAACACCTTGTTCCAATATTTATTTTATTTCTCAATCATTCAATTGATGAATTTGTATTTTACATCCATCAAGTAGTGTTTGAATTCATTTTTATTGCCATATATAAAAATTTATAATAGTTTCTAATCTGTATATAGAACAAAATATCACATCAATATCAATTAAATTGATTCGGTAATATCTATTTCACACTAAAAATGATTTGTTATTAGTTAACATTCCATCCACCTTGAGAATATTATTGAACACCCAAATGGTTTTGTTGAAGATTTTATTCTTTGGTCTTGGAAAAAATTCCCCCATATCATAATTTTAAATATGATCAAAATTGTAATGAATTTCCTTCACCTAATTTTAATCTTTGGTATCCACTAAAAATTATTTAGTCTCAACATATGATAAAATACAGGTCTTTTGTAGAGTTTTTATCCACTATTTGTTCACTAGAGTTTCACGGTCATTAATGAAATTATGATTAGTAATTTAATAACAAAATCTTTTTATTTTTAAATTTTTTTTGAACCTAAGGTGTTTTTCTCACCATGAGTCTATTCTTATAGTTAATCATTTTCTCTCTGTCTAACCCTATAATTATAACTTCAAAATTAATTTTCTTTTATTTAATAATAAATATCCTACCATTGTTGGTAAAAAATACAACTTGAACTATCATTTAATAGTTCCCTAATAAATCCAAGAATAATTAATTTATTTTAAATTTTAATTTTATAATATTAAATTTAGTTTAATATATTCATTTCATATTTAATATTATCAAAATTATCTTATTATAAATTTTTTATATTTTTTTAAAAAGTTCGTGTTTCAATCGAAAATTATGGTCTTTATTAATCTTATAATTTGAATGAATTTATATTTAATGAAGAATAAATAATATATTTAAAAAATTTACATAATGAAATATTTAATTAATGATTAATAATATTCACTCTAAAATAATCTTTGAACATATAAAACAAAGGTTCAACTATTTGAGAACTAATTAAAATGTTACTTTACTAGAATAATGTTTTTAGGATTTCATTGAATCAAGTAATTTCAAATAGGATTTTGTTTGGAACACCTCAAAAGCCTCATAAACATTATTATTTTTACAAATAAACTATTTTTTTTCAATAAAATCAATTATAAAGATAATTTTATCTTATATATAAAATTAAATCTTAAAAAATTTATTTCTCTCAAAATAGTTTTTACATGATTATGTGTTTTTTAGAAAAATTGTCTTTTAAATAAATTTGTAATTATATTTGATAAAATAATTTACAAATTTAAAATTATAATTATAAAATTAGTTAAGATGTTCATTCTTAATCTTTTTCATTAAAATTAATTACTATGGTTAAACATTAACTATAAAGGGTAAAGTAAATTAGGGTAAAAGATAAAAAGTTAAAACCAAAATCCATAAAACCCACAATTTTTTTTCAAAAGAAGTGGATGAGGTTAGTTTTGTGTGAAAATAATTTTTTCACCTCTTTATTCCTTCTTTTACATTTATACTTGAATAATAACTTTATATCATTGATAATTTATCTGTAACTCCCAAAACTGAACTTGACTTATAAAATGGTAACATATGAACCACATCAAGAGACACTTACCATTAAATATTATAATTAAAAATGTTAAATATTTTGCCTCCTAAAACCCTATATAATTTAAAAATATATATATTCACCATTAGTAAGCTTAATTCCCTAATTTCCATGGAGATTTGTAATGAAAATTCATGTTCTATATGTGAGTGTTATCAAATACTTATTTTTTCATATAATTATAGTTTTTAAAATTATTCTTATATGTACATATATATTTAAATTAATATAATTTATATACAAAAATTTTATTATAGTAAGGATATCATCATTATTTATTCATATACCCCATCCATTAAGAAAAACAAAAGTGTCTTTCACACGTTGTGTGGACTACCACCCTCATGACACAACTTATTTTGTTTTCCATAACCGAATTACATAGATGGATATAAGGATGATATTAAAGTGAATATATGATTTTTATTATAAAATTAAGATTACAATATTTCAAAATATGGAACCTATTAATGGTATGCTTAATAAAATTTCATCAATAATTTAATCATATAAAATAAGCATACTATGATGAAAATCCATTACTCAAATCATATAATATTTTCATATATATTAATTATTCTTATAATTAAATAAAATTATTAAATATTACATGAAAAAATAGATAATATCATTATCTTCTAGTATAATGATATTATAAAAAACACCTTATAATCATTCATTATGTCACGGTATGTTATTGTTTTGGTCAGCTTAATGGCTATATTAACAAAACTATACATTTATATCATCTATGAATATGGAAAAAATTAGTTTATAATATTACATAAAACTTTAAATAATTATTTTTACATGTAATTTTATATCTATATGCAATTCACGAATTAAGGAAACGCACTTCATTTATAAACACATTACCCGAACAGTCTTATTATTAACGTAGTCTTGAAGAATAAAGTCTAAAAATGAAAAAAAGAAATATGAACGGAATAAATTATTATAAATAATTCATATCAGTAAATTCAATGAAATATTAGTAATTAAAATTTCATTAATAATTAATATGAACACCACAATTATAGAACTAATACAAACAATCAAAACTATAAGCACTAATATGAAAAATAAAAAGAATTAACATATAAAATGAAAATTTATGAAGAGTGTAGATAAAAATGTATGTAATAGTGGTTATGAATCAAGTGATTGAAATAGATATGTTTATGATTAAATAGGTTAAATTTTGTTAATGTATATTTGTAAAGAGTTAATGTTTTTTCATCTCAAATTCTTCTCTTTGAGACTTGATGTATATTATGAACCTAATTAAATATATGAGGTGTACATATACTTATTATTTAAGAAGTTATATCATGAAATTAATTTATTCATGGTATTTTAAATATCATGGTAAATCCATATCTTTGAAGAGGTTGTGATTTTATTTCTACCCAATATATATTTGGGGGTTTTCCATCTCATTTCTCAAATTTTGGACTCATGTTATATTTACCAACTAATTTCTTTTTATGGTTCATACATTAACATGGAATACATTTAGAAATATTAATAATGAAATTTATTTGATTTAAATTTCATTATTTTTATTCCTATATAATATTTTCTATTTATTATTTACCTTTTCCACAGTGGAAAAAATATCCACTGTTTTGGTAAACTAAAAGTGTATACTTTAATTGAAAATACATTCCAATCTAGATACAAGAAAGTGGACACATATATGGTATACATGCACATAGGTTTTATCACCTTGAAATGGTTTGGATGATTACTGAATCAATCATCACCTTTATTCATGATATTGGGACTAAGACCACACACTCGGAGAGACACTCTTAGGGGATATGATTTGAAATACTCACTCTCATATATAACCATGATAAATGTCTTTTCTAATATTTCATTGGCTTCCGAAAAGTTAATACCAATGAATAAAATCACTATATTCTATGAATGACCAAACACAATGGAATTAACTTTGACCCAATATTTATCTGATGAGGTAACATCATGTTATTTTCATTCTAACACTCTACTTATATATTGATTAAGGTATGTTCTTATAGAAATCCACATTATTTTTTTTGAATGGAGATGTATTTAATTTTTATATTTCTCATTATAATGGTATCTTAGTTTTATTTAGTAAGAGGTCCCTTAATGAATAATATAAATGGTATGGATGAATTTTATAATTAATTTATTAGACATAGTAAGGTGATGGGTAGGCCCTAAAATTATATATCCCCATGATGTGTTGACAGCTCTTGTGAGAATAAAATATTGAGTTTTGGTTTATAACTCTTCAAATAATAGGATTAGTGTCCTAGTATAATGTATTCACATCAGGCTTTGTTATTTTTCAGTATACCATCCATCAGTATGAGAGAAATGATTATTTTATTTGTTTTTTCAATTGTTATCATGGACATAGCATGCCATTTGTTTCAGTTAATTATGGAATCACTATCACAACATGACAATTTATTTAATTAATATTTCATTAATAAATTTATATCCATTATTTTATATGAGTTTCATACCCATATTTTTTTTCTAATTCACTGGTGAATGGGAAAAAATAAAATGGTGGGAAAAGAAAGGTGTATGGTTACTACATCGTTAGAAGTAACCCTATTGATCCAAAGAGGACATGTTTCCAATTTTGGAAGAACTTTCTAGAAAAGTTGAACATAGTTTCCATAATTGTTTAGACTAAACATATGTCACATATGATATTACTAGTAAAGGGTTCATGGCCTGCACATGTACTGGGAAAACCATTCAGAAACTGTGAGATTCACCCATCTCTTTAAAATTTAATATATTACTTTTGAACCCTTATTTATTTTTACCCTAATTAAAAACTCTCCCCTATCTATTTCCCTATCATACATGATAACCCTCCTCATACAATGGTTCATAAACCATCCATGGTATTCTCCATTTCATTATAAATCCACCTAATTTCTTCATGATTTGTTGTTGAATATTCCTGGTCAGTGTTAAACATGATTCTATCATCCTATTTCAATATTTTATTCAACTTTTTATTATGGATCATGATTTTATGAACCCTAATCCGGGATTGGAGTTATAATTTCTTACCAACCATGATTTATAAGGATAGAAATGTCAATTTCTAGAAACCTTCACCTCATAATTGAAGGCACATACTATTTTCTAATAAATATTGTTATATTTCTGGACAAGGTTAAACTGTTTGGGGTAGGTTACACTATGTTCACTCCATTAAATTGGGAAATATAATTTCATAAATGTGTTATTGGGTGTTTTTTATTATATTATGATATATAAATTATAAAAAATGTTTTAAAGAGATGAAATTGGGTTCCTTCATGTTCTCCATGTATTATTGAGCATTGGAAATAGATTTTTATCAACATAACGTGTTTTAAAAATATGTTTTGAAGATCACACTAAGAGTATGGTTTATCTTTAGAAAATATTTTATTTTTTTACTCTAGTGATATAAAGGATGTTTGGATCTTTCATCCATTTTTTCACAAAGGACAAATGGGAAATTTTATTTCCAATAAGCATAAAATTTAATTATAAATGCTTCTTATTTTTTAATATGGCTTATACACACACCAAAACTAACACAAAAAAACACAAACACACACACACTCACACACATATATACAATGTCTCTTTAAATGGTGACTATTTAAATAAAAAACCATTGGTTCTATAAAAGGGGTTTTAAATGATGAATGCTTTTTTTCAAATGACGGGGCCCGATTGGTACTTCAGGTAGTTTTCTAAAAATTAGGACGTCTCTATGGATACACACCATTATAAGGTGATTGAAATTGATGGTGTCATGAGGTGGGATTTATAATGCCTTGAGATTTTATGATATTAAATATTTTTAAAATAAATGTAATTTATTTATTGGGTTATGTAATACACAACACTGATTTCAAAAAAATCATAATATACTATTAATATCATTATTTAAACTTTATTGTTATAACCTAGATGTTATATTTTTTCAGTATAAATAGAAATATACAAAATTTTAAAATTTATTATATAGTATCTAGATAAATAAAAACATTTTAAAAAGTACTTAATTTTTATTAAATTCATTATTATGCTTCGAAAATAAATTTTCTAAAAAAATGAGTAATATTTATTTTTTGTGAGAAAATAATAGAATTAAATTTTAAAACATTTAGAACATATTTTTGAAAAAAAACATCATTTTATAATAAACAAGTTAATTTTTTGGATGAGGGTTTGAGAATCTTTTTAAAAAAATTGTTTTTGGAGAATAGTGAACAATCCTTATTTTCATTAACATCTATATTTTTGTTTAATGAATATAAAACATACAATATTGATTAATTTTTTTAAAGGTAAAATTATTTCACAAATATGTCTATAAATCATGTTTAGGAAACTATAATGTATTTGATATGGAATTTAATATTAGAATTTCCTATAGTTATGAAAATTTTCAATTTGGAAAAAAAATTTCTCACGTCTGCAGGTTTCAATTGTAATTCATGTTTTGAAATTTTTTGAATGGAAATTGTAAAAATATACACCATATTTTGAATCTATTTAATTATTATAATATAATAATTTTAATTTTTTTGGTTAAAACGAATAGTAAAAAATTGTAAAAATTTAATAAAGTAGGTAAAGTTAAAGTTATTTTATGGGTGGTCAAATATAAATGAAAAGGGTTAAAATAACCTAAAAACTATTCCAATTACTATAAGATGGATTTATTTAGACTTTTATTATATTAGGATTTTTTTATTTTTGGAATTGTTTCCAATAAATTGGGAAATGTAATAATGAAAGTAATGAAAGGTGGAAAAATGTGACCCACATTATTTTAAATGTCAATTACACGTTCACATAGGAAAATAACATAGTTGTGAATGAATATTTATAGTAATATTGAGAATAATTTAATTAATTTCATAAGGGTAATTTTTTTAATTATTAGTAATTATGTAACTATTTTATATTCCTTAGAAAATCCAACACAATAATTATTTCACAAATATTAAAATTAAATAAATTGTACTATAAAGGTTTAAAGTAATATAAATTGAATAAATTATTGTAATGCATTAATGTTTTTATACAGATATAAAATTATAGATATGTTTTAATGTTAAATATTATAATTCCTCTTTTTTTGGTGTTTGGGATGACAAATTAAATTAATAACATCAATGTTTCCATTAATGTAAATTTATAGTAAACAATAATTTAATAAATGATTTAAAATAACTAAAAATAATATCCTATACCAATTAATTTTTATGTGTTTAGAAATATAAATAATATAACATTAATGGACCAATTTTTCTTTTATAATAATGATTTTGACCCCTAAATAGTAACAACATTATTACCATGGTAAAAGGTAAAATGTGGTTTTTTGTGTTTCATGCATTTGTGTTAAAATTAATTTCCTAAACACATAAGTTTTTTATTTTATTAATTAGATTTCATATTTAAAACTACTGTGTACAAAAAATATTACATGTATTATTTTATTTTTATTCATAAATGATAAATTACCTTGATAAAAAAAAGTTTAGATATCGTAGTGAAAACAAAAAATGGAAAAAGTAAGGAAACATAGATGTTCAGAGAGAACATGCTTAAAACCTGTGATTTTTGTTCGTTATAGATGTTCATAGTCCAAATAAAACTCCAATCATATTTTTATAAATTTTAGCGGGACTTGGTCTGAGAGTGACTTCCCATTATTTAATAGTATTGGGTATTTAAAAAAAGGACAACCCACCACCATTATTATAAAATGTCACCTCCTCCCATAACTTCTTTACACATCCTAAGAAATTTGGATAAACCAAAACCTTAAATAATAACTCCAAAAAACCCTTATACATATTATATAGCTATAATTCATCCCAAAATAACAACCCTTGTGTCCTTAATAAGAGATCCAAAGGGGGTTGTTCTAAGAGAAGGTAATTGTCATCACTAAACTCGTCATTTTTAATTATTCTCTTACAACCATCATTCATGCTATATTAATTAAAATATAATAAAAAACATATCTAACATATATTGAGATGTTACTCTGTTTCTAGGAGAACCTATATCCATATCCTCTTCCATCAAATGGTAAATGAAACAGTCGATCATGTGTACGGAAAACCACCACCTCACGAACCCATGCAGTTCATTTAACATCATCACCTCTCACAACTAGATATAATGATGGATTTAAAATTTTTTATGATAATTTTTATATAATTATTCTTCTAGAATTATAGGAATGCAATAAAATCGCTTGCGTGTACAAAGGACTACAACCTCGTGAAGCGATGTGTTTCGTTCTTCACTTACGCTTCACATGGAAAGTAATAAAGAAATGTTTAATGAAAATATGTCATATATATTACATAAATATATTTATTTATGGTAATATATTTTTTTCCTTTTCTAATTTCGTTTTTCAAGAAAATTGAAATAATGGTCATGAATAGATACAACCTACCGTCTCCACGAGTGGTGTATTTTATTTTCCATATCTAAATTGTATTGATTACTCTAAATAAATATACAATGAATATATATATATATATATATATATTATATTTAAATTATTTTAAATATTATTTATACAATGGAACACTTATTAATATAAAAGGACTGAAAATACAAAATCGAAACATATAATAAAAACTAACTAGTTATTAACCAAAACATGATTTTAACAAGTAGTTGTTAATAAAAGGAAATAAAATGTCATAAGTAAATATTATATGTTATGACATATATAATTATGGTTATTTAATAAATTTTTTATAATAATATATTTATTATACCAAATGTTTGAACATGTAAAAAGGAAGTGAAGTCTTACGGAAAGAGATTTTGTTCCAATTTTCCTTGTTTGATACATATGTTTTGTTATGAACCTATATTATTTTATAAAGTGTATATACTACCCATTTTATTTGTTTTTTCTTAGAAACAAGTTATCTATGGTATTTAATGTTTTTTCAAGTAATTATTTTATGCGTATTATGATTCAAATGTTACCAAAGTGGCAATGATTTGATGTTTCCATCTCATTGTTTATCATTATTGTTTATGATTATTATTTAGATAATTAAATACTATGATGTATTTATAAAAAACATAATTAATTTTATTCTACTATAATTATTTATTTAGAATAGAAGTTTTCCCTTCATTTTCCTCTATTTATACTCTCAATATTCCAAAATAATTGTTTATAATAAACACCAACATTATTTCAATATTCGGTCAAAAACACTTTTTATCCTCGCTTTCCAAGTTTTATAAATATGATTTAAATATATTTATACAGTTATAATTTATTTTTAATCTCATTTTTACAATTTTTAAATTATTTAAATTTATTTTAAAAATAATCTTCATGGCATTTTCCAAATAAGGACCATTTGGGTTTTACTAAATATTGTGAAAGGAATATTAGTTCTAATTTGTATGGAATTAACCTAACTTACAACAATCATGAACACTAAATGTTTTAATGATTCTATTATATTTTTAAAAGTTTGTTTTCAAAAACAATATTTTAAATTGATTTTATAAACTTTTACTTTTAAAAATTGGTTTTCAAATAAAGGTTATTTTTTCTCAAGAAATGTTCCATGTGATCTTTCAAAATATTTTTCCATTTATAATTAAATCCTTTTGTGTTAATTATTGTGTAATTGGGATATTATCCTAGTATAAAAATCTTATTCTTTCCTTTGTTGGATTTTTAATAATGAAATGATGATTATGAAACCTATTTTTCCTCCACGTGTTATACCACAATAAAATGCTTATGAAACATACTTTTCTATCCATGGATTATGATATGAAAAAATCAAAAAATTATTATGAGGCATGATTCTTTTCCATAAGTTATCTTGTGATGAAATACTTTTAAAATCCATTTAATTTCATTGGATTTAATATGTTAATGTTTTTATGATCTTGTTTCATATATATATATGTATGACAACAATTATGTGTTGGGTGGGACATAAATCTCCATCTGATACATTAGTTAAAGCTTCATACATCATGTGTTAAAATTTGGGAACAAATCAATAAGATTAATATATAATGGGAAATAAGCCGATGGGCTTGATCTAGAATGGGAAATAGGTGATGAGGCATTATAAACTATGATTGATGGTCTTTGTAGTTAAAATGTACAAGTGAAATGTTTTCTATAAATATTTTTATGCCACAAATATATGACATGAGCATATGGTTCATGAATTATAATTATTTTACAATCTTATGAATCAGGTGTTTTGGAATGATAATTTATTGTGCTATGAAACATTGTTATGACCTAAGATAGGTTGGGTTTGCACATTGTAAGTTATGTCCATGGTCACATACCATTGTGATTATCATATGATTTCATATTATCATATAATTATATCTTTTAGGTTCACCCTTATTTAATATATTAGCTCACCCGTTCTTATATTTCCTTTCTCGAGGATATGAATAAATTTCATAAGTGGGGTATATTTATTTATAGTTCAAAAGAAGAAGATATTTATGGGAGATGATGAATATAAATCATTAAATAAGATGATTTTGTACCTATTTTTAAAGGAAACTAAACCACTAATCTCTTTAGTAATTTATTTTTTTAATTTATGTAATATTCATTTAAAATAATGTGAAATCTATGTAACAAATATTGTCTCTCTATTGTTGGTTTCAAATGATTTTTTTAGTTAAACTTTTGAAACTAGGATGATAAAACATTAGTAAGATACATGGTGATATGCAAAATTATATTTCTAGGGATATATCTATGTATAATTATAAGGATAATTCTATATATAAGAAAATATATTTGAATTTTGGTGAAGGATAGGGAAAGTGATTTCTAGGTAATTACATCCCTATCTTGAAACTACAAGTGCATATGACTCTATAATAGTTGTACCTTGAGGTAATAAATCTAAAAAGGGAACATAAACACAATTTTATCACCACTAGGTTCATGAAAACGAGCCTTTATACACACCTAGTTTGACACTCTCTTGAGTTATTCTTTAGAAAATCAAAAACAATCTTTGTACCATAAGGATATATTTAAATATATAATGAATATGAATGAGTAATATTAATCCTAAGGTTCCTTTGATTAAAAATAATGATTAATTATTTTGACATCCAATAAGTGAAATTTCTTGAATATATAGTTTTCCATATTTAATATTTTTTCTCAAACTATGCTTTTTGGATTTAATCAATGTAGGAAAAAAAGAACTATGTTGACATTAAAGGTGATATATAATGTGTTCATGGGAAACCATAAGGAGTTATGACTAGAGTCAATGATATTGTAATTATTTCTAATCATTTATTATTGTATATTATTAGAAACCAAAACCTCAAATTAATATTGGAATCACCAATGATGAAAAAAGTTATAGCTCACTGACATATCAGGTGGTGAAGACCATGGAAAAATGATGTTTGAGTTTTCTATATGTTTATAATGTTGGAAGAATCACTATAGGGAATATATCAAATGAAAGAAAATATGATTCATGTTTGGATAAGGATGACATAGAGTGAAGGATTTTTAAGGGAAATAAATGAAATGTTCATTTAACACAATAGATGAAAATAATGGTTTACATATGGAATCATAAATGGTTGAATATTATAAATTGGGAAATAACAGTTATTATAAAAATCAATGTACTAAGGGAAATATCATAAATATTATTTCTAATATGGTACAAGTAATGGTTTTATTATAGATGATAAAGAGAAAAATGACAAATAAAAGGACGTGTTAAAGAATAAGACAATAAATCAGAGTTGATAGTTTAAGAATAAAGTTAAATGATTGAAGTGTTTATAAATTTCAATTAAATGATTATAAATCATAAAATATATAATAATATGTTTAGAGGTTTCACATTATAGATTTGAAGGAATATATTAATTGGTACTGATGATAAATAAAAGTGATCTAATGATAAGGTGATATTTTATAGAAGACACATTATTAATGGAAACACAACCCTTAATATATCCCTGATTACGAGATAATAGTGTTTAGTATGGATAAATAGAGGATTGATATGTATAATATAAATTGGATAGTATTTATGACCGTGATAATAAAAAAATTATTTTATTAAGTAGTGGATTATGAGTTAGTTAGCAATATTTTTGGATTTATGGAATAAATTCAATAATCCATGGTTTTATTTAAGGAATGAGAAAAAATGTACATTTTAATTTTGATTTTATAGTAATTATAGTTGTTATAATGTTTCTAGGTAATACATAAACAATATATTCATATGTTTTGTATGTTCTGACTAAGAGATAATTTATTATATTTAAATGATTAATGTTATGTTTGTTTTTTAAATTCTGTTAAATTAAGTTTAAATTTTATAATTTTATAATTTTATAAGGATAACCATTTATGGAATGGTTTATGTTCAAATTTGGACTATGTTTCATAGATTTATGTGTTATTTCACCATGTGAATAATTATACATATTGTATAAACTATGCTTACCATTTTTTAAGGATAAAAAGAGATATATTGAATGGATTATCATTATATTATGGGTATTATTATCTGTTAGTTCTTTAAGAATGAAAAAACTATCACTATTTCATGGGGTATGAGTTAAGGTTGAAATATATTTAATGAAAACCAAAGGTTGGGATTTTTCTTTAGAAATAGAATAAATTCTATTAAGTATTTGTTTTCATGAAAATATCAAAATATTAAGGAAATGATCTTAAAAGAAAATTGTTATACATTTAAATAATTTTATGATAAAAGAAGGGTATTTTCTCATATAATAGAGTTATAGATTTTTGATATTGAGCATTATCCTGACCATGTTTTCTATCACTCTCTGTTAGTATTTAGGGAGTTTTTTTTTCATGACCTTATTTTCATATCCAATAAATTTGATCCTTTTCATGAACATAGTTATGTGATAACCTTCATAATTTGTTTTCCCTATTTTCAAGTGGAAGGTTTATTTACCCTGTTATGATGTGGTTTTTTCATGAAGGAATTTTCAAATGTCAAACCCTTTCTTATAGAGATGATGTTAAAATTTTGAGGATTCATTTAACTTTATAGTGGTTTAATGTTACACTCCTAGATTTTATGATATATATATATTTTCAAATAAATGTAAGTTCTCCAATGGTTTTTATTACAGACAACACCCTGATTTAATAAATTATGATATAACTTTAATATTATTATTTGAAATTTATTATTATAACTTAGCTATTAAATTTTGTTTAATGAAAAGTAATAATGTTTTATAATTATGTATAATTTTTTTATAATGAAATTATATATATAAATACATAATAAATTTTTACAAAAGTACTTTTGAAAACAAGTTTCTCAAAAATTGATTTCTATTCATTTTTTTGAAAAATAATAAAAAAAAATTCTGATAATATTATAATATTTATTTGAGAAAAATAGTTTCTTTTTTAGAATCTACATATAAAAATTATATTAGAGTTACTATTTAAAACATTTCATAAAAGAGTAATTTTTCATTGAATAATGAAGAGTACTAGTATTTAGTAAAAATCAACTTTTATTATAATAAATATAAAAATGTAAATATTATTTAATTTTTTTAAAAAGTAAAATTAGTAAAATTATATATTTATTAATACAATTAATATTATAAGAATGAATTCCATATTGAATTTTGATATTAAAACTCTATATTCTTATCCAAATTCTCTCTTTCAAAAATCGTATTTCATCCCATTTGTAGGTTTAATTTTAAATTAGAATATTCACCTTAGGTGAATTCAATCTGAAAAAATGGATTCCATATTTTTAATAATCATATTTAAAATTATTTTATATGTAATTTTTTTTTTCAAAATTAATAGTTATAACATTATTCATTAATTATTGTCGTTAATGTTAAAACGAGTTTACTGCGGTGTTTAACTAAATAAATAAGGGTTAAAATAGCCTAAAAACATTACTAATTCCTATTTTTGGTGATATATAAAACCTTATTAGATTATTCTATATTTTTATGCGCCTGAGGGATACTTTTTTTGTAAAGGTGACCTTTGTAATAATGTATGTAAAGAAAAAAAGAAAATGTCACCCACCTACTTTAAAATTTCAATTATGTGTTATCATAGAAAAAAAAATTTGTGAATGAATATGTATGAATATATTGAGAATAAGGTAAATAATTTCATAATTTTAATTATATAATTATATTAAATTCTTATGCAATTACAATACAATAAATATTTAATTTATAGAGAAATTAAATAAAATGAAATAACAAATGTAAAATGTAATATAAATGGAAATAAATATTTAATTTAATTATATTTATATATAAACATAACCTTATAGTAATGTTCTAAAATGATTTATTATAATTACACCTTTTTTGAATTTTTTTTAAATTTAAGTTAAATGTGTACGGTCAAAATTGATGTAAATGTTAATTTGTAATATATATTATTTTATTAAATTATCTACAGTTCTTAAAATTATAATACCCTACCATGTTATTGGTAAATGTTTAAAGATATAAGTAATAGTTTAATAACTTACTTATAGTCCTTTTAAAATAATTATATTGATCCCTAAAGAATAAATACATTGTTACCATGGTAGTGGAAAAAATGAGGGCTTTCACATTTCATGCATTTATGTTAAAATTATATTTCCACACAAATAAGACAATTTGATTATAAATTTTATTTCATATTTATAACTAGAGAGTACAAAATATCTCATAAATCTAATTTTATTTCTATTCTAAAATGAAATATTACATTGATAGAAGGCTAGTTAACGTTGTGATTACTAATATGGTTATTGTAATGAATCTTATATGTTTTGGAAAAACAAGTTTAAAACAAGTATTTTTGTGTGTGTTGGAGGTTTTTAATGATTATATGGACCATTAAATATTTAATTATAAATTTGTTTTGGACTTGGGGAGATATTGACTTTCTATTATTGAATATTTTTTGATATTTACAAAAAATACAACTCCTCCACTATTGTACAAGGCCTCCTCCTTCACTATTTTTTTCACACCTCATAAATCATTTTTCTATTCCAGAACCTAGAAATTTTTATCCAGAAAATAATTATCCATGTTTTATATCTTATTTTAATCCCAAAATACTAACCACAAATTCCTTCATAAGATATCTAAAGGCGGTTGTTATATGTGAAGGTAATTCTCATCACCAAACTATTTATTTTAAATTATTCTCTTACCACATGTATTGAGGATATATTAGTTCCAATATAATAAAAATATTATCTTACATATACTTAGACGTTTTTTTATTCCATAACCTATATCCATCTCCTCAACCATTAAATGTAAAAAAATCATTGATCGTGTGTACATCGAACAACCCCCTCATGAACCAATGTAGTTCATTTCAATAACCACCTCTCAAAAATAGATATAAAGGTTGATATTTATATTATATTTATGAAATAATTATAAATCCTTAATTTTAATTGCAGATACACCTTCTTAAATTCCATTACATGTGATTATGATAATGTCTCTTGTGCGTACGGTAGACTATCGCCTCGTGAAGTGATGTGATTTGTTATTCACTTTCAGTACATGGAATGTAATAAAAATAGGATGAATGAAAATATGAGATATATATGATGTAAAAATGATTCTATAAGGTTAAAATATTATTTAATTTTATTTAGTTTCATCTGTGGAGAAAATGGAAACAATGTTTATGTGTATGTACAATGTACTGTATCTATGAAAAATGTATTTCATTTTATATCTCTTTCATTTTTTGGACAACTCTAAATAAAAATATAATGAATATATAAAAATATTATATTTATATATTGTTTAATATTTTGGATATGATAGAATCATGATGAAATTAAAAAGTCTAAAAATACCAAATCTAAATATATATAAAAAACAATATAGTTTTTATCCAAAATGTTCTTTTAACAAATGATTATTAATAAATGGGTAATAAAAGGTCAAAAGTTAGTCATATAAGGTATGAAATATATAATGATAATTATTTAATATATGTATAATGTAGATGAATTTATTCTAAATGAGGTTTAGATGTCTTCCGAGGAATTGAAGACTTAATGTAATGGATTTTATCTCAGTTCGTCTTCTTTGAGACATATATTGTGTTATGCACCTATCTAATTTTATGAGGGGTATATATTACCCCATTGAAATTTTATATCATCAATATCCTTATGTTCATTATTTTTAAGGTTTATTTTTATGTAATTATTTAATGGGAATATGAATCAAATGATAAAAAATTGGTAAGAGTTTGATGTTACAATCTCATTGCATATCATGATTTTATTATTATTATGCTTTTGATGATGTAGCATCCCTAAATCTGGTGCCACAGAATTAGTGCCCGGAGCCATGTCATTACATGAACTGAAGAAAGAATCCTTGTACAGTAGAGGTTGCTGACTAGCAGGAAGGGTCTAGATTAGTCACATGGGTAGAATATACCCTCATACTAGAGTAATACAAAATATAAAACAAATAAACAATGGAGATTACAAGAGATAATAAGTAAACCAGAATAAATAACCATTTCCCAACATGGTACAAGACACAACCAATAGAAAATATGTTATGATATTCTATAATGACATGTAAAAAACAAAAAATAAAGACAAATGGATTAATCCACAAAATGGTCTAGAATCCATGTTTGTAACATCATCCATTCAAGTCCCATGTCTAAATGAAATCTGATCAGGTACCCAATAGTGGACCAACAAGGGTGTGGGTACAACTTAGTAGGTGACCACCGATGGTGTTGACAAATATCTAGTCTAACAGATAGTGCATGCATGTATAAATAATTAAATATAAATGGAATGAAAATTTAGGCCCCCTAGTTAATAATCTCGACTTATCTATACTAACTGAAGAGCCAAACCGTTATATCTCTTTTGTTACAAGTTCATCACCAAACACACAAGGTTTAGCGAATTAATCATTTGAATAAGGGAAAAAGTATGTTATTAACTCACTATGGATAATATATCACAACATTACAGTATCCTCACTTTAAAATTCCAGTCTAGGTGGAATGAAAGGATTAGGGGAATAGAGATCCATATCCTTCCGTAACGCATGTATTTTGGGTGGAGTTAGATCATCAGTCCAACTCGACCTGTGGGAGGAGTCTCAATCCTTTATCACACACCTCAAGCCATTCACACATGATTATCAAATATTTCACCTAATAGAAACCATATCATGACAAAAAAACAAATATATATATAAAATATAATCCATAATAATCAATATGGAAAATCATATTATGCTATAACACACTAACACATTTCCATTTACATCACTTACCCCATTTAGCTCAATTCCCATTATCAAACCTAGATCACTAATAATATTGAATAATTCCATTATTTCAACCCATTATACAAATTCAAAATACCCTTAGGAAATCGCATTTAACAATATTCCCATCCCACAAACCATTATAAATTAAAAAATTCAACGTTTTACATGAATTAACATGTTTAAGAATATCTAAAATATTTCATAATCCTCTTACCTTAATCCCAATTAATAGATAACTAAATTTAACTTCCATTAAAATGGGTAAAATAATCCTTGATGAATCCCATGGATACAATGAGGGTTTCCATTAATCATTTAGACACCTAAAATATCAATTCATATCAACAGTTTAAAAATCAAATCATAGGTGACAAAAAAAGTCAGGTAAGCATAAATATACAAAGAAACTATGGGATTTAACATACAGACTACATACTTCAAATACATTGGTGAATACACTCCAAAAAATGGACTCAGATCTATATTTAACCACCTCTTAATTCTATAACCTAAATTTCATTAGATAAAAAATTCTTTAGAGATTCAGAAGAAGATATAAGAAAAATGAAAACCCTAATTGGAATGAGGAATTAAGGAGGGTAACTGATATACACAGAGCTTCGATCTACAACCGAATAAACTTAAAATGACCTAAGAAATAAAGTAGATTATACCTTGTCAGCTTCTGGGATATTGGGATCGTCACTAGGGTTTATAAGAAATTAAAGGGAGAAAATCATGAGTGAGGCTTTAAAATCTCGAAGAGGAAATTTTTGTAAATTTATTATGTGAATGGGCTTGTGAGATTTTGGGAGATTTGGTTTTATTTTCATTTGATTGTTGAATGTAATGTTCTTTGAGATAAAATGTAAATAATTAGTTTTAAGATATTTATTTCAAAAACAATGACTTTTTTAAAGAGGATTTTCATTTTTTGGTTGATTTTGTTTTTTTATTTTAAATAGATTTTGAAATTAATGTATCACTAAATATTTTTAAAGTGTGGTTGGATTTGGACAAATTACATGGGAGTTTTTTTGATGTGAAATGAAAGGGGTTTGGTGTTGGTAACTCATAAATGTTTTAAAGCGAATAATTAGGTAGATTTGGTATGTACTTAAGTGGTAAAACATATATTATTAATCTAAATAATGGTATTTAATGTTGTTTTAAATAGGAATGTGTAATTTCAATATTTAAAAATGTCAAATGTAATGTTTCTTTAATTTTTTCAAGGGGTTGAGATTTAAAAATTAATTTCAATTCCATGTATGATTACATCATTTATAAATATTATATTGAGTTTATATTTAATTTTTTTTCTAGGGTATATAAATTGACACTATTACTAATTTCGATTTTTTTATTTTTAGTATTCCTCCCATAGGAGTTATGAGGCTTCATTGGGATTCAAGAGTGGATTGGTTGGTTGGAGACACCACCATGAGTCACGATAGAGTAGTGAAATTATATTTTTGTGGGGTTTTATTTTCCGTGAATCTAATCTAGTTTCTAGAGTAGTGGTAGAGTGGATATAGAATTTTGATAAAGTCATATAATTCCCAAAACTCATAGCATAGTTAATGTTAATGTTTTTTAGGTTATTTGAGGGATCATGTTTAGACTAGTGAAAGATCATTTCCCCATATCAGTGATATTTTAAGAGTTAATGGGATATATTTAAGATAATTTTTTATTTAGTGGTTTCTTTCAATGGATTTTAATATATAATAGATTGAAGATCACTTGAGCCTCCAACATGGTCAATGGAAGGTGATGGATTATGATAACCATCTTAGTTAGTTGGTTACCTTTTCTCTGGAGGCCATGTCAAATGATTTCATGAGGACTCAATAGTTTGTAAAGTAAGTTCTCTATAATCTTAGTGATGAAATCCTTTTATAAACTATTTTTCAGTTAGATGAAATTTTGGATGAGGCCTACCTAGACATAAAGGATTTTTTGGGGAAACCCTTGGTGGGTATTGGCTTAGTTCCGTTCGATATTGGTGATGTATCCCCATATAGTGAGAAGTGAAGAACAAATGATCATTTATTGAATGAACCTTATTATGTTTCCACATATTCAAAGATAAATCATTGTCTTTTTTTATTCTAATGTGGGCAGTTTGATCACTCTAAGCCATCGTCCTAAAATATTAAAAAAACCCAATATTGCTATGGCTAGTTGGGAAACCTCCAAGAATAGTATAATACAAAGAATATTTTTGGAAGAGATCATCTATAGTTTATAAATTAATATAATGGTATATATAACTTTTAGGTATTTACATTTTTCATTACCTTCTTGTATAATTTTATCATTCATTTCTTGCAAAATTTAAGAGAGATTTTTTTTTGAGGGATTAATGGGAAGCTATCATTACATGTCATTTTGTTGTGAGAGGTTTCGATTTTGGATGTTGTGCTTATTTATGAATGGGATATGTATTAATAGAGTGTATTTTGTAACTTATATGGTGATTCAATTAGTTTCATGGGTTTATCAAGATTTCACGATTTCGTACATGACATGCAAAGTTACCTCTTCCTCCAAATTTTTTAATGATATCACCAGATGATCTTTTTAGGCATATCACACTTGGGGTAATTATGGTTGTTCAATGATTTATTTCATTAGTTTATTTCAAATTTTATTTTTTGAAATTGGGATTATAGCTCGTTCCATGATAGTTATTATTGTGGCACTTATAGATTTTTGATAGTATACCTTGTTAATCATCCTTTTGGTGTTACGAACTTTAGAAACCATTCCTTCCTATTGTATTTTCATCTCCTAGGTGATGATTTTTTTCTTAGAGGTTTAGTGATTTATAGGAATTATTTATGGGGAGACCAATGCAAGATCATATTATCATTATATCTTAGTCTATTTTTGTTTGAATTTAAGAGACAAGGGTCACAATGGATTTTGTAATTTTGGCTTGGTTTGGGGTTTGGATTGAAGATGTAATTCTATGAGTTTATTCTTTAGGTTTAAATGTTCTAGTTGTCTTCCCACAATGGACTCAATGACACTGTATGGGAAGAATTATTTTTTTAGGGGAAAACTATTAAACCCTACCCATTTAATTAATTAATATTCCATAAATTTATTTATTTCAATTTTTTTTTTGAGTTTTAGAAATATCTAATTTTTTTAAAAAAAATTATTTACATGTAGGAAAATATTAAAAATGGGGGAATTTCAAGTTGTGTACTTAAAAGTAATTCAGAAAATGATTTTTGGGATGGTTTACAATTTTAGTAGACAAATTGAGAATAGTTATTGCATTGTTTCATTAATAGTGTAAATCTTGGGCTGTTCCCAATAATGGTTGCATAGTTGGTGGACAATTTTGGTAAACCAGGTGGCAACAATTTGATTCAGAAAACTCCTTAATATTTTTTAAATTACTCTTTGGTCCATATTTATTAACCCATATTTATCCATATCCCCTATACATTTTTTATAGTAGATGAGAACCCCCCCCCTGTAGCCATGGTTCATGAACCTCCTCCAGTATTCTATATTTCTTGAAAAATCCACTCATTTCATTTAGGATTTTGGGGTTAAATAATCATGGTCAATGTTCTTCTTCCTTCAATCCACCTATTCCTCTTCTTTTTATCCACTTTTTATTATGGGTCACCATCAACCAAAACCTAAGAGGGGATTCAGGTGAAAATTTATTATGAACCTCAATTTATAGGGTATGTGGTGTTGATTTACATCCTCATTCACCTCATATTCAATGTCACAGACCATTCACCAATAAATTGAGGTAAATTTGGGGCAAATGTGACACTGTTTTCGGTAAGTTAACCTATGTCTGAGACATTAAATTTGGGAAAATAATTTCATGAGTTTTTTATTTTTTTTAATTATATTACTTGGTAAATTAATTATAAAAAATTATTATGATAGATGAAATTAGTTTCATTCATTTTATCTATTTTTTATTAATATTGGTCCATGGTTTTTCTCTAGTGGAAGATGTTTTATATATATTTTTTGAGAGGTTATGAAAAATGATTGATTCTATTATCTTGTATGAAATATTATTTGGGAATTATAGAGATATAAGGGATGTTTTTGCCTTTATTCAGGTTTTCTATAAAGTCATAATGGAAAATGTGTTATCAAAGAGAATCAAAATAGTGTCTATAGGCTTATGAATTTTTAAATATGGATTATAGACATAAAATCACACACACACACATATGAATAAATCATAATCATAATATTAAATCCATTGGTGTGAATATGTAAATTGGTTAAAGGGGTTTATAAATATTGACGTTCGTATCTTTATAATGTTAACGGGTGAAATTGAAATCCTTTGCTCAAAAAATAGGGTTCTAAATGATGAAAGAGTTTTTTAAAAATACTATGTACTGGTTCATACCTTTCAATGTTTTTTAGAGTGGGTACCTCCATGGACACTCTACAATCTTGGGGGAATTCTCATGGAAGGTGTTAGGTGGTGGGTTATCATGTGTGATGGATTTTAATGATTGATATGTTTTATTTTTATTTTCTTTATCACCAACCAATATTTTATAGGCATGTGATCTTATTTATTTTTTGATATTTGGGTTATGGTTTTTATTTAGTCTTAATTATATAGAATAATCCCCTATATAGGTAAATGACATGGTAGGTTATGGCACCGGTGAGTCTAGTTGAGGGAATCTGGTTGGATATAGACTATGGTTGATATAGATAGGCTGGTAGATGGTCCTGAACTGAGTAAGTCCTGTGTATCCTCAATTGATGTCCAGTAAAATCCTTTAAAACCATTTTACAAGTACAATAATTTTCCTAGTTTTTTTTATTCTTTTACAAATTCATTTTAACTATTATAAAATTGATTGAAACTCTTACATAATCACCGGTTTATATGTAATCATCATTCCTCTATTTTGAAACAACCTTATGATATATTTTCCACTACACATTTTCCTTATAATTTTTCTATGGTCATATTATTTATCATATAAATGGATTATTGGAAATTAATTCATTATTTAGTAACTATTTTGAAAAATTGAAAGAGAAATGTTTCTTTTAAATTTATTATCTTATTATTAGTTTTAAAATGAAATGAATTACCTTATTTTAAATATACATATTTTAAAACATGAATAAATTGGTAATTTTTTTAAAGTTTATTCTTATGTATTGTTTCATTTGGAAACCCTACTTAGTTTATATTTCACACCTATATAATTATAAGTTTTCTGTTACAAGTTCATCCTACCCACTTCATTCTTTCTTATGAGGTGTTTTGGTTCTATTGTTGGGTGGTGACTCGTATATCCCTATTGAAGTTGGCATGTTTATAGATTATTTCAAATTTAATGTTATTTTTATCACATTATCCACTTAGGATTTTAATATTATCATTGTTTTTATTATTTTGGTGTTCTTTTTTACTTTTCACTGGCATAAACGTTCAACGTATGGATGGATCATGTCATAGTTTCACTAAAGTTTATAATCATAGTTTTTATACTTTATGTTTTGGGAGAAATAATTCCAAAGTAGTTTTTCCTTGATTCCCAATAATGTTTAATAGCATATGGATATTGTGAATTCCCTTTGGTCCTATCATAAATTGGATTAGGTGTCTGATAGAGGGAAAACAAATGTTGTTTTGTGACATTGATGTTGTTGTTTTATTCTTACCATATCAATTATTCCACATTTATGTTATATAATATTTCATTATATTATAATTTATACTTATCATATATCGCACAATTATTTTATTTTCTTCCCCTTGGAAACCTATAAGGGGACTATATGTAATTTTTGGGATATAATAAAATGGATAATAATATTATCATAATATCATCATATTGTATCTTATGTTCTAAAATTTAATACAGGTATATATCTTGTATTACAAGACTAATAAACTATCTAATACCATGGTAAATATCTTATATTATACATGTAATTTAATATAACTATAATATCTGGGATTCTGGAGTCTATTATGTTACGTATTATGTTTTATTACTATTTTTCTTAAATACATTATGATTCATTTGTGAGTTCTAATTGATCTCCCTAGCAGGGACACATTGACATTATATAAATTTCATGTATTTACTTATCATCTATATACATTTATTTTTAATGTGTTTTTGAGGAAAATATAATTATCCTCATTATCATAATACTTCTCGATCTTATCATTGTTAATAATAAATTATTTACTTCTGATGTATTGAAATTGTTTTAGTGTAGTAATATTATCATACCAATTCCTTTAGGGTTTCTTCTCTTCACTCAAGTATAGAAAAACCTTATTAATGATATTTTATGATTTTAAAAATAATTCCTTAAAATAATTCTTTGGTATATATTTCTAAATTAACATTTTTGAGGCCATTATTTTAATGATTAGATTACTTATTTTAATAACATGATGTTATTGAGGAATTTTCATCAACAAAACCTCGTTTGATATCCC
Organism: Viscum album; assembly: GCA_963277665.1. NCBI lineage: Eukaryota > Viridiplantae > Streptophyta > Magnoliopsida > Santalales > Viscaceae > Viscum > Viscum album. The sequence continues at coordinate 134,083,875 of OY728163.1, forward strand.
AGGTTTTTTATATATTTATTTTTATTATTATTAGTGAATTCTATACAATTATCTATTTAGGACAAATGAATTTTCAACAAAATCATCTTTTACAACAATCTCTGACACTACTGAATGTCCTGGATTAATTATCTTTAATTGGGGATTACCATAAACCATTCCATATAACTAAAATAATTTATGAAGAAAATATAATTACATTTTCCATCCGTGGATTTTGGTTATATTTTATCACATACATCGATGTGAATCAACTTAATAAACATCATCAGCCTTTTTTCCTTTATCTGGTAAGTATTTCTAATGATCTTTCATTTTTTTCAATAATCACATGTGTGAGTGAAATATCCAGAGATTTTAAGAACATCATAATGTCCTAAATTCTTCACAGAATCTTATAAAGTATTTTTTAAAATTTTAAATTCTATTTGCGACATAGCAGATTTTCCTATTCTATAAAAAATAAGAAACTATCATCTTCTACATCAATGAGATTAATATTCCCTTTAATTTCATCTCATTAATTATATTAGTTCCATTCTTCCTTTAATGGTGAAACTATTTTTATTGAAATGAAACAAATTCCATAAGTAACATAATTGACTTACACATTGTGTGTTATTACTAGGACTTTCATCCACGAAGACATAGATGCACCATAAATAGTTTCCACATATTTTTTATTTTCTATAGGAAATTATCTTTAAACATTCATCATTGAAAAATTCAATGACACTATCCCTATCTTCTTTTATTAAAATGAAATGATATTTTCCCCATCACTAGTTAGTACCACAACTATATTGAATTCAAAGTCTACCTGAGTTCAAATCTCTTAAAGAAATTTATATGATATTCTCATACTTATAATTTTCTTTCTTTGTCTACATATACTTAATTTATTACTTTAATGATGATTATTATTGATCTACTCCCACCTTCATTAATGAAACCTCATCTTACAAGATTATAAATTCAATATTTGTTTTTAGAAATCTTGATGAGGCTTAAAATACATTATATTTTCTTTTCTAAGTTCCCATGGGTACATCCTATTATACCCTTTATGAGAATTTTATGGATTTGTGTCTGAAACATCCACACCAAAACAATATCCAATAAAAACATAAAAAGTATGAATATTCTTCTTTTTTTTGTTTCTGCTTATCCTTAATGTTATTTTTTGGTATCAAACACACATATTGTGTATGACATATATTTATCGAACAATAAAACTATATTTATGGTAAATTATAGTGCGTCTTCACTATTACACTTAGGTCCTATTATCTATTTCGAGTTTGACCCAAATCAACATTCACTATGATGTGAGTATTTATGGTTTTGTATCAACCACCAAATATTTTTTCTTATGGTTGATCCCCTGAAAAAAATTCTTATTTTATTTTATCATTATATTTATAATTAAGTAAATATTTTTTATATTGATTCTATCTAAACCTTAATATATTATTTTACATCTCATGCAATTAAATTTCCCAATGACATACTGTGAGTTATAATTATCTCATGATAATCATTATTTTTCACATTTCCATAAATTTGTTTTCATGTTACTCAATTCTTCAGACAAAATATTTCATTAAATCATTTAATCCATCAATAATCTTGGCATGTTCATAAAAATTGTTCTTATACTCAATCATTTTTCTAGTTTAAAAGAGTTTTAGATTTAATATATTCAATATCAAATTTATCTTTAAAAAATTTTTCTTCATGTTTCTGCATATAGTATTTTATATCACATACCCATTTACCTTCATTGGCCTTTACCCATAAAAATAAATCTCTTTAATAAAAACATATAATTCAAATGTCAGAGCGACTCTTCACTAAACCTCAAAATCATCACCATCTCAATCCTACAGTTGTTTTATGTCCATGAAAACAATAATAACTTCTTCAATCATCTCATTACAATCCAAAATTTCATCTAATTTTATTTATTCTATGATAGATCAATCTTAAGAAAAAAAAGTTCAGTCTTTTGAATAAGTTCTACTGTAAACTCATTCATCCACTCACACCCTTAAATGATTTCATCATGGATAATTCTTCTTCATCATCTTCTTAGAATTTCATTGGGAACCTATAGTAATATTCATGAATTTTCCACAATGGATTTAATAAAGTATAATCATGCCTTTTAATTTTCCATTAAGGATAGTAATACATCATCTTACTAATTTCCTTTGCACTGGGATATTCTTCTAAACTATGTTTCTTCATTTCGATGAACACCAATTTATGAAAACAAACCTTTTTTGACGCATTATCATTATTTCATATTTTCTAAGAAATGAGATTGATATGAAGAAAATATAATATATATTCATTGGGAATATTTTCATTGAACATGGATAACTGTTCATTGAAAAGTGGAGGAAATATTATTAGAATAATATTTATTATATTAACAATATATAGAGTTCCTCTGATTACAAACATATCATCTATAATAATGTTAATCTGATCAAGTAATTATTCAATGGTCTCAATTAGGTGCATACACAAATCCTTTTACTTTCAAAAAAGTTCCTACAGTTTAGCCCCACATACCTTGGAATATACTCTATAAATTTTGATAAATTTTCCCCACATGATCTTTAAAGATTTATATAAAATGACAATATTATTAATATATTTCTATAATTATACTTGTAGAATGTTGACTCCTTTGGCCAAAAACTCAATTAGTATTCAATATTTCTCATATAATTATCTAATCTCTCGTATGGATGAAATTATAGGTATAACTGATATATATTTCCATTTATACATATCATAAATAACATTGAATTGTATTTTAATATAACAAGAAGTATTTTTTTAAATGATCAAAATCTCACTGTGATTGACCAAATCATTAATTACATTAAATAGAGATAACATATTCATGAATATTTATATCTAATATAACATTTTAGTCACATGAATGGTATATACCATAGGGTGGGGCTGGATTAGGGTAGGAAGTTCTTTTACTTTCTCCCTTCTCTAAATATATTTTTCCAATTTTTAAAAAGAAAAATATCCCCATCATAGTTAATGAGAAGTGAAAATTAATATAAGAGATACACACACTATTTTTAAATAGTTTATCAAAATTGAGTTAATATAAGGGCAATAAACTGAAATTGTGTTGATTTATAAGAACACTATGGGAACTTATTTTCAAATTTTCATTGATTTAATTGACTGTATTGGTTTATAACTCATTAAAATACAGATAACTTACTACTCTATAAATTTTCTTTAGTTTATTGAGAACACTGATTTGGGGAAGGGGTGAACCAGTGACCCCTTTTAATTTTAATGATTCCAATTATCAATCTAAAATTTATTTATTCTACTGGTAATTCTACTAGATGAAAATTACATAACTGACTCTCAGATTATATGAAATATGAATGAAAGAATAAATACATCCATATATTTTGAAGGTTATACAACAAAATAATACTCCTTTTCATGGTTAGTTAGTCACCCTAATCAATGTATTATTCACTATAATTCTTTTTATTAATTTTTAATGAGTGAGGGTATTTTTTATACTATCACATAGTTCTTTAAAAACTCAACCTGAGTCATATAGTTGTCTTGATTTAGTAGTCCAACATAGAGTATATAATTACACTAAATACCAATTAATGTTTGGATCTACAACAAATTAATACCACTTTCAACTCATGGTCATTTATACAACACCTAAAGTTAATTTTCATGTATGAAAATACGGGATAAATTATCTACTTATCTACCTTACTTCATGAATATAAAAATCAAATATTCTTAAACACATATTTTCGTCATATAACTCTCTCTAGATCATCCACTATTAGAATATTTATCACTATGCTAAATAATATGTTGTTCATGTCTTCTCCTCATTCCAATGAATTCCCGAATTTTATCACATTATAGTTTTATTTTCATCAAAAAAATTAATGTGTAATGTTTTTTATTCTTATATCTTCTCATGGGTTTCTAGTTCTCTAATTTCTCACATAATTGTATACACCAAAACATGGTGTTATATATTATATTCATTTTCTTCATTCGACCCACAAAATTTCAATGTTATCAACAACCATAAAAATTAAGATCTATGAATAAGAATATTAAAAATACTAAAATCAATATTTTTTCAAATAAATGTAATACCATGAATAAATTTAGTCCTAATTCTGAATGAATGATACAAGAATTATTTTTTTGGTTACCTATGATCTTTTAGTGCGTTTTACAAATTAATATCATGTGGAATAAATATCCACCTCAAGTAACCAAAAATCCTTTAGGTTTGTTTATCTTTGAATGTCTACCTTAAAAAGATCATATATAACTAAAAAAATTAAACTCTTTAAATAATATACAAAATTGTAATATAAAGGAAATTTATATATGCATGCACTATTTTCCAGCAAAAATATAGTTTCAAAAAGACTATATAGGATCATTCCATAGAAAAACTAAAATATTACCTCAACATCTTTATTGACTAATATTTTTCTTCCCAATGGAGAATTATTATTCCAAAACCCAAAATATTAAAAAATGATTTTATGATACTTAATCATTGAATAAAAAATTTATCTTAAACATAATTATTCCTGTATTTTTCTTGAAAACCCATGAAACCCCTTTTTATAATTCAAAATAAACTTATTCTTGATCATATAATCTAATATCATACCCCATGGATTTTATATATGATTAATAATGTAAGAGAGATTTTTTAGTATCATTAAATTGATTTTCAGTTGTATTCCTTAAAATAAATTCACACTCCACCTCCAAATATTACTCAATGTGAATGAAAAATCACTATAACTTTTTCGATAATTTTATTATTGAATTACATGTAATTATCTAATTTTTTGATCCATGAAAAAATTATTTTCCATAAAATTATTAATTTTATCATCATATTATGAAATCATGACACTTTATATTTCAGTCTAAATATTTATCTTTATGCAGTGCAATTGATTTTTTAGTATTGATATATTAATGGTTATGTTTTCCAATATTGATTCCTTTAAAAGTCACTAAATGCATCTTAAAAATCAGGATTTAAAATGTTATGGTTATATAGATAATAAATTCATGATTATATAGGTAAATGATGGTAAAACAATAAAAATGATGGTTACACAAAGGTGTAAATAGTTCATATAAATTATTAGGATAATGGTGATGCATCACATTTGTAATACTTACCCTTCACATATATAGTGATTATATATAATTGAATATTCTAGATTCCTTGAACCTCTTCACCTCATACTAAGGACTTCTAAAACAATCCTTAATGAAGTATAAAAATAAATCAGTCTTCACATCGCGATAAAATATATTTACATGATTATCCATAAAACAAAACATTTTTTTATTGATAATAAATAAAACTAAGCTAAAGGATAAAAACAATATCCTCAATTGTGTTTGTTTTAAATACCATCAAATTATAAATATGAATATTTTTATGATGCACAACTTTTTCTCCCCCTTATTGTAAAAAATAAAAATAATCTAAAGGACCCTAATAAAATTATATTTTTCTCACTTATTTCATATATCATCATATGTGTTTTAAAATTTGAGTAACCTCTTGATTCAAGTTTTTTATATGATGGTAAGACATTTTTTTTCATATAATAGTTTATTTAGTTAGTAAAATTTTAGTATACTTGTGATAAATTAGTGTAGAAAATATGACTAATATAAAAAGGAAGTTAATACAATATATAATCAAATATACATGTGATCAAATATAAAATTCATACCCTGGGGACATTCCAGAAATATTTATTATAATAAATAAAAACTACAAACAATTTAACAAATCCATAAAAAATTTCAAGTGAAAGGCACATAAACATAATCTTTATTTGATGTATTTTTATTACCAAATACTCCCCCTTAATCCCATATTTGATAAACAAATGGTTATAAGGGATATTTTATTACCTTATTTTATAATTTTGAATACTATCAACATTTTATAAATTTTCAGGGAATTATGTTTTTGATAGAATTCTCATCAAGTAACCCCCTTAAGGGATGTACTTCTTTCATCCTTTTTATGGTATTTAATAAACCCCATGATGGATATATTATTTTATATATAGCGTGTACCACCATTAAGAATCTCCTTTAATTCCATCTATGTTATCACATTATCAATAATAAAAAAATGAATAATGAGGGATCTATTGTATTATTATAAATGTAATAAAGGATTAAATATTCCTATAAACAAATAATTTTAATTCCTAATGATTTTAATATGGAAAATATTATTCGTACACACCTGTCTATAACTGGAGGGAATAAATTTGCTGTCTTCATCCTTCCCTTGAGCCACTTATTTGCGTGGATCAGTCTTATCAACCTCAGTTACCAAGAAAAACTCTTTGTTTTATGACTGAATCTTCTTACTAAAGATTTAATCCTTGTAAAATATGATATTCATACATCCTTTTGTGACATAGACAATCCCTACACGTTATTCACATTAATTTTATTGATTTATTTAATATATAATCATTGAAAAACCACTCAACAACATAATCCATCTCTTCAAAAAAACCACTTTAAATCCTTTAGCTGCAACATTTATTTGAGTTATTTTTCATTTTTAGAGTAATCTAGATGGATTGTAGAAAATATTAAAACATATTGGACATTATGATAAAAATTATTGAATGTTGTAGCATATATTACTATATTTTTTATTTATATCCCTTTTAATTCCTAATTAATATCTACTGGTATGGTAGTTTTTCACTCCTCAGCTCTGTTACCTTATTAATGAAACATTCCACAACTCTCATTCAAGAACTCTAATATGTATTTGATATGAAGACATGATAGATTTGTATTCATGTCTTATTTTCATTGAAAACGTTCTATTTATAGTATAATGATACTCATTGGGTCCATTCCAACTTCCTGGTAAAAACATAATACATTTTCTTGAATAACATCGATGCCTATAATTTCCAAAACCCAAAAAAGGCTCTGAACCTAGATATTTTGTTTTGGAAATAAATTTATCAAAATTTTTGTTTTTTCTACCCATACTAATGTTTTTCCTTATTTTTACTATGATAAGTGATTTTCATAATATTTTTTATTATTATATTAATGTGGAATAGTGTTTCCCACTTGTCTTCTTGGTTAAAAAATCGTTAGATTTATTTTTGGGATCCATGATATTTTGAAAATAGACTCACAGTGAAGTATATTGCAGGAACTTTTAAATTTTTATTTTAGATAATTTATCTCACAATCTTAAGAAGATTCATCCTTAATCTCCACTTACTTTTTAATTCTTATCTATATTTGTTTATCTCATTTTCAGCTCCATGACAGATTGTATCACACCTAACTCATCTTTCTTTCAATTAAAATATCTTCAAAATATATGAATATGATTTATTTCCAATATATTTTAAATCTTGATGATATCATTGAAAATATATGATTTATTATCATTATAATATTATTTATTAGTTGAACTATTTTTATATTCATTATTCATTTTTTCTCCCTTTAATATTTGATTTTTTCTCAAGACTAGCTTCCAAAATGTCCTTCAAAAGGTTATCAGGTTTTGTCATGTCTTCTTCATTATCACAACTTGAGGAATCAAATCCTCCTTAAACATGAATAGTTAGTGAACTTCATAATTTTAGTGACTTCTTAAATAATATTATTCCATATTGTAAATCATCTTTCTTAACATATCTCTAGAATACATCTACTTACTTTTACCCCATTTTGGTTTTTGAAATATCTCATCCTTTTCATCTACATTTGAATCTACTGTCGTCTTATTTAGAAATCTAGTTGAAAGGTGTAAATTTAATATATAGTTATATCACCTTGGTGGTTCATATCTCATTGTATTATTCTATTATTATATGAACTTTCATGATATGAGTGATAAAATCTAATTAAGGGATTTTTCCTATTTTCTTATTTTAGAATATCATGATTACAAGGCTTCATCATATTTGAGTTTATGCTTTCTCAAGGATTCAAAATCTATAGCATCTTTTAAATTATTTCTAAAATTTATATATTTTCTAATATTATATTATATGAGAATATTTTTTATTAATTACAGGGGAAATTAATCCATATCTTCCAATGTATAAATATTAGAATCAAAACTATATAGAGAGTTTCTAATAAACATGATTACAATAACCAATCACTGGGTTTCTCACAAATTTTTTTTAACCTCATTAAATGTTGTGAAATAATCATCAATACTTCCCTTTTACACTATTTTTATATACTGAAATATACTCCTCTAAAATTGTAGAATCGATTGATTCATCTTGATGTTGCCTTCACAACCAATTCTCACTTTGTCCCAAATTTCATTTATTTTTTGAGGTCCCATGGCTATTTTATATAACTCTTATAAAAGGGATATAAATATAGAATTTTACTCTTTTACATATACATATACATTTATATTATCATGAAAGGATATTAGATCATCTTTATATATGGATGGAAATAAAACTATTGTATCACATCTTACTTATACGCCAAGAGAAATATCTATAAAAGCATCCTAATCATCCATATATGATAGTTCTTACTATAAACAGTTGGAAAACATTTTAATTTATAAAATTTATGTTCCCCAAAACATAGAAACATCCAAAATCATTTAAACAAAGCCTCCACTCAAACAACACTTCAGATTCCCTTAGATTTATGAGATTGCCGAGACTGGGAGGGGGTGAATCAATGATCCCTTTTTTATATGAGTTATATTATCAAATTCAAACTATGTGGTTGGTTAGATTTTCAATTCACTTAATCTAACAAAATAAACTCTAACCTCATTTTCATCAAGCATGACAGAATCAAAATACACAAGTATTTACTAGGTTTGGAATAAAATCCATCTCCTTTCCATGGTTGGTAAATCTATTATACATGAAGATTATACAATATAAATATTTTTATCAAATTGTATTGGGTGTGAGTAGTTATTATACTTTCTTAAGGTACTTCACACACCAAAATTGAGTCCCAACGTGATCCATATCTTGTGTCCCACTAGATATTATAACTTCTCACTACCTACTACTTTATGTTGGAATCCATAATAAGAATGACATATATCATCCCCTAGTTTCTTATTCATCACATGAATATGATCTTCATCCATGATTTTATTAGATCACATGTATTCATATGTTCATTCCTAAATTAAAATAAATATATGATAATATTTATTAGATCATTTGGTCTTAAAACACTTTCTCGAACATCAACTATCTAGATCTATATCACTGTACTAAATATTCAGTTGTTCAATACTTTTTATTATTATAATGAACTCCCAAATTAAGTATCATGATATTTTTATTCTATTTTATATTTTTCTAGTTTCAAGTTTCTTAGTGTTATACCTTTTATGAGGATTACGTTTTTTTATTCTTTAATATGTAGTACATACCCCAATCGTTTGTCCTAAAAGATATTTATTTTCTTATTTCTTATCACTAATTTTATACACTCTAGATAACAACAAAAAGGATTATATCTAGATGATAAAATTAATATAATCACATTAATATTAATATCCATAAATAGAAAATTTTGAATACTGTTTATCCTTCAGTAAAAATAATGATCCTAGAATACCCATTTTTTCATTTCCCATGATCCTTTGGTGTACTTCTCAAATGAAATATCACATGTAATATATATACAAATTATGTTAAGAAACTTCTATTGGGTTTATTTTTTCATTATCTGGATTCTATAGAAATAAAAAACATAAAAATTAAGCTATTTTAATCTTCATAAAAAATATGAAAAAAATAATATTTATTTTTGTATACATGATAATAGAACAAAAATACAGTCGCAACATAAACATTTTGGTTTATAACATATAAAAAGTCACATAAAATTCATTATCCATCTCAATTTATATTTATCTTTCAAAATCATAATAAGCATTTTAAAACTCAGTAATAATGAAAAATTATTTTTTGATACATAATATCTAAAGATAAACATGATATTTTACTCATTTAAGAATACATTATTCTTGAAAATCAATGAAAATCATCTTTCTCATTTATAATCCACTTTTGGTTGATCATATAATTGAATCTTATAAAACATAAGTATGGGATAGTTTTATTAAAATAAGATAATGTTTGTAGAAACTTAAAATTAATATTAACATTTATTCCCAAAAACAAATTCACTTTCGAGCACAAGAAATCACTCACTATAAATTGAAATTCACCTTAATATTTCCTCTGAATTTATGTTTAAATGGAAATTAATTTTTTGCTATTTTATTTCATGAAGAATGTATTTATAATTGAATAATTTAAGTTCTATTTAGATTATAAATTCTAAAAATTTCATATTACATTATTCACATTGATGATTAGGTAGTTTCGATGGTGTTTACAAATATACATCTTGATATTTTTATTATAAAATATTCATGCTTATAGAAATCACTAAATGATGCTTATGGACATCTTGGATTAGTATATTATTCTTATTCAGATATAAAGTTCAGGAATATACAGAGAAATAATGGTTACATATAGTGATGATGTTTATAGAAGGTGGAAATCATGTATAAACTATTAATGGATGATTGTTAGACATAATATAAATAATCCATATACATGAAAAAGATGATACCTACACAATAAAAACTTTTAATATTTTTTATAAAAAATGATATATTAGAACGATTTATTCTCAATGAATATTTATGAAACCAAAATAATAAATCATTATTCACATCACACAAAAACATATTGAAAAGAGTTTCCATAAAAATAATCTTCTATTACTGAAAAAACATTTATCTAAACACATTAGATCCATAATCTCAAGAACATAGAGAACTAAATATTTTTATAGTTACTAAAATCATTAGTTTTATTGCACCAAATACAGTTTTACACATTAATGTGTATATATCATCTCCAACATATTCTTATTGAAGAGACTAACAAACTTCTCAAATGAAAAAAACCCTATAATATTATAATACTTCTTATTCAATTATTTCTAGTGAAAATGATATGAAAATCCTCTATTTATGAATTTTTCTAGAACATACTAATTTTTTTATATTTGAATACTTTTTCTAGTAATTTTTAGAATTATTATTTTATTCTTCCATTAAACTATTCCTATTATATTTCTTCTTCTTTTTTGAAGATAGATCCCGAAAAACTGAAAGAGCTATTTTATATAGTTTTATAATGCTAGAATTTGTTTTTACTGACCACTAAGTTTGGTAGGTCAATTTCTTATATTATCATGTTGTACACCCACCCTCAATTAATCTTGAAAGACCTAACCATTCCATAACTTCATTCTCCACAACATGGTTTCAATCCAATATTTCAATAATAGGGATATCACATGTGAAACACCTATAGAATAATTTTGATCACATAGAACAATGAGTTTTCTAGGAAAATTCCTCTTCAAAATTCCCTAGAACAAAACCAACATTCCCATGTCACTTCATCTTAAAAAACCAAACACTCTCTACTTTTGAGTCCCAAAATATGGAAAAAATGAAAATAGTGTGCCACTGTATTTTTCAAATAGATTCTAAACCTAAAACATGGTATTTCTCATGGAATTGGATCCTCTATATATCCTTTTTGACATCCCTATCCATCATGTTCCTTCATAACCTCAATCAGAGTATTATATTTGATCCTTATATGAATTACAACATGCACATAGTGAGCCTCCAAATATCTCATAGGTAATTTAGAAACATACCATGGTGTCTTCAATGGAATTCTCACCATTATCAAGAAATTTTAACTACACTATTCCAAATCCTTCTACCTTGACCAGTAATTACACAATTCCTATGTTGGGGTTCCCCATTTTATATAGGTAAATTAACTATGTGAGCCTTCATCATCCAAAATATGATTTGAAATATCTATCCATTTTTTATCCACCATAGTTTTGATTCACAGAAACATGATATAATACCTAGACTATGGCTATTCTAATATTGTACTTCCCAAAACTTTTAAAGAACATTATATTAACTCATAATATCCTTTGGGAGTTCCTTGTTTAGTATTATGAGAAATAATAACCCAAAAATCACTATAAGTTATCTTTAATAATATGATATTTCTCATTAAAAAAGGATATGATTTCTGGGAATCTATCATGATCTTTGAAGATTGAAAAAAATTAAAAATAAAATATTAATTAATTCATATAAGTTTTGAAGGTGTGTTGTACATATTATTAACTATATATGATAATTATTAGAGAATAGTAAGATTTGTTTTCCATTTGATTAGTATGTTTTTTGGGTGATTAGAAATGTCCTGATGATGTTTGAAGTGGTTATGAGATTATTTTAAGATGTTTTAGAATGGTGACTTGAAGATAAATATAAGAAAAGGAATGGACCACATTCTGATATGTACTGTTCTTTTGCTAATACATAAAGAATTTTAAGAGTTACACTATAATAAATATATTTTTTAAAAATATTGTGTAAATTGTTTCTTGATGATATTTAACATATACTAGTTTATATATATAGAATTTATTGAATCTCATGTTGAAATTTTTAAGAGGAATTGTCTTACTATTTTATATAATATGTGTTGGAGTATTTATAAGAAATATTTTGTGGTTCCCATTAAAATTCCCAAAAATAAATATCTTATGGTGGTACAAAATATGTGATCATACCATGAATAATATATTCTTGGAGGATCATTTAAAAATCGGTAAAAGGCAAAATAATTTCGTTGATACATAATAAAATTCTATTTCGTATGTATGAGTTGAAAAAATTGATAAATTAACATAGAGTGGAAGCTCTATAATTCATAATATCTTTCAGAGAAAATTTAATATATATTCTAATGGTCACATGTAACTGGAAAAGGAAAACTTTATACAATTATACATAATATCCTTGAAGTAATATGTAAAATCTCTATTAATATTTATGATTCTTCCAAAGGGAAATATTGGAAATTTGTCAAAGATTTACACTATGATACATATGATATTTATTATATAATGTTTTTTAGTTTGGAAAAAATACTAGTACTCTAATGTTCTTAATGTAGCAATGTTATATTTTTCTTCAAGTTGAATATACAATAATCTTGTTATTAATATATGATAAAAGTCAAGAATAATAGAGGTGAGATTTAAATTAAGGGTTTATTTCATGATGTGTTTTGGAGTCCACAAAGTTTTCTTCATATTATCATTTATATGTGTAGTAATGAAAAATATGAATTCGTGGAAGAAATATATAAATTAGAATTGTGGATCCATTTGAATAATAATTATGGGTTTTTAATTTACATTTTTTGAAACTAATTATGGTGATCAAATTAGAGACCTATTTAGGATATCTATAGAACAGTTTTAAATGAGGAACAAGGCTGTCACAATTTAAGGGGAAATTTTCCATATTAAAAGAATGGAACTAATATTCAAGTGATTCAGGGTGAAAATGAAAAGAAAAAAATATTTCATTTTCATATAGAAAATATTCCAATACCATATTCAATATATAAATATGTGAGAATGTGTGAGAAACTGATGAGCACATACAATTTATTTTCATCATATTCATCAAGGGAAACATATTTTAGTTGTTAACGAATGATGGTTTGTTTTTTGAGTTGGAATAATATAATGTGTTCATGAATTATCACATTCATATATTGATCATTTTTAAATTTTAAGAAGATGGAAAAGGTGTATGTTATAAAATTTTTCGTATTATAGAATTCCAAGTCCATGATGTTAATGAAGAAGATATTACATTATGATTCCATGTAATCAAGGATCCCACTAAAGATCTTGTTCATAAGAGCATAATGATGATCATTGATTAATGGAGGGATATAAAACAATCTCAACCAAACATATATTGATACATATCCACTATATCATTATAATATTCAAGGATGTATTATTCTCTTCTCTTGTAATCACTATGACAAATTTCCATGATTCAATTACATATTATTCCCTTCCTCTATATTCACTTGATTAATTGTGGGAATATCTCGGTCTTAAACTCAACATGAACATATAATTGATCGAAAACCCATAATGTGTTCAAACCATGTAAAAATTACTTTGTTTCGTTCATTTCAGTATTTTTAGTTACTCACTGGTGAATGTATGATTTAAAAAGAGTAGATAAAAATAATAATTATTCAAAATGATTTATTTTTATGATAAAATTGTAAAAAGAATATAATATATTCATACCACTTTATTAATGATAGATCACCATTTGTAAGAAACATTAGGTTTAAACCACCATATAACTTACACCCAAACTTTTATATCAAATGTATGTTTTGAAGATCCACTAGGGAGTACATGAAAAGAGTGATAAATATATTGTATTTGGGCATTAAAGAAGAATAACGAGATATATTCCATGATATATGACTATATGTATGATAAAATAAATTAATAATGAATACAAAAAAGAATTAAATTTTTACTTGTTGTTGTGTACTAATTAGGATAACATATAACTAGAATACCCAACCGTACCCATTTTGGTCATTTCTGGTGAACCATGACCATCACTTAGTAAGATAAAAAAGGATATGAAATGGTATCCCATAATATTATTCGGTATTTCCAATGGTGATACAAATACTATATGGAATCTGGGATGTAAGACCCCACTATTTTTTGAGATACACACTCCATTAATATTGGATTAAATTACTTTTTTTACAAAATTGATGTTTCCATTGGAGTGTAGGAGGTTTTAGAAGTGTCTGGGAAGGCGTAAGATTTGGATTTTGGTTTTTGGGAAGACAAAGAAAGGTGCACAATTACATCATAGTTCTTATTAACCATGCATATTAGACGCGAAACTACAAAAGGGGTGTATCTTGGTTTGTTAAAACATGTGATGGGTCAAGAATTAGTTTTGTAGAATTTATTTTTTGTATATTTTTCATGCATGAATTGATAAATAATACACTTAACTGTACTGATTTTGGACTTATAGACTATGTAGTTCACAAAGATGGTGCACTATTCGGCTAACTATGTGGCCAAAACATGTGGCATGTTAAAAATTGGGAAATTTAAATATTTTTTCATTATAAAATTTTATTAATAATTCTCCCTTGCGCCCTTAATTTTCCCAGAAAAATTCTTCCATAGGTTTCCTCTCATCATATCTTATATTCTTGGTGGATTTACCTCTTCTAAAATCTATTTCAACATCCATATAACTTTTTAGATGGATCTTTGTAAGGTTTTCACTCTAATATTTTACAATTTTTATTTTAATTTGACTCTAATTATCTCCAAACGAGTTTAACATAAATACCCTAATTTTTAGATATTTTCTCTTGTTCATTTTTTTATATCATTCCATACAAAATATCAAGCCAATACCAAATAAGGAGTCTTCCATGATCCCTTAGATATATGGTATAAATATATTTATTTAATTTTATTTATTCATAAAATGATTCATTGTGTTACATGACTATATTTTAGAGACTAGACGATAGAATTCACATTCCTTAAATTTTGTGGATAACCCCTGACCTAAATGTTCTAGGGCCCCCAAAAATTAGTTTTGGTTGAAAATATAATAAAAAAACACCACATAGTGTGTGATTGGCCTAAAACCATAAAAACAAACCCCCAAGACTAAGACAAAACACCTCTTTGAGCATGTTTCTCTTGGATTTTCAGAAAACCCCAATTTATTTATTATGCAACCAACTACCCCTTAGTGTTTGTTTCACATGTCACTTAAAAGAGGAAATTATTAATATGGTACTTTGGAGTTTCTTTGGTAACTTAACCATGGTTAAGACAATTGGGTGTATTGGATAAATGATAGATTATAAACACCATAATTTTCATGTAATTACAAGAGGAGTGAACTAATTAAATAGTGAAATGATGTTTTTGTCTCATAAAAAATTTAGGGAGACATGTACAATGTTGTGATTTAATCATTAAAAAACCATTTACATGAATATTGTACTTGGAACTTATAATTTTTTACAATGGATACTTTGGTTACTAGATACATAACTTTACCACATAATAAATGGCATCGAATACTTCATGAAACCCTTGAACTCCCACTTGGAATTCCTTGAGAAAACTCAATGGAGTCCACCTGATTCCTTGACACAAATTAAAATGGGTAAAAAAGTCATAGATCTTATAAATGTATTATCTTGTCAATTCTATGAATAGTTCTCATAGATTCATTTGGATTTATGGAAAATACTGGTCACCTGAGATGATCTACCAAATTTAGTTTGATATCCTCTCATAAAGAATGCCTTTAAACATCCACTAGGATTCCAACTGATACATTCCGTGAAATTGGAGATTATATTTCATTTTTTTGGTTAGAAACTATTAATATTAGAATTAATAGGGTTCTAGCCATATACTCCCCTTAAAACCAAAGATCTAAATATCACATATTGATCACTATAAGATGTTCCAACAAATAAAAATTAACAATTATATGGGTTTTCCATGGATTTAATGTTTATGTGCAGTGTGGGAATTCAAGGAATAGTTTTATATATTCCTTATCATTGTTTATTATTGGATTCCTTAGATATATGCCTTGGGTAGCCTGAAAAGTCAAAAGGTCACACGGTTAAAGACATCCAGCCTAATCCAAAATAAGTAGGGTTGGCCGATGATTCTACAAGGATCCGGAGCTTGAAACATTTTCTCTTATATTACTAATTTAAATTATTATATTTTAACATCTTTTAATTTTATATTAATTGACTTGATTTCCATAAAAAATCAATGGTGGTATTATATTTGGGTATACTTCCACCTTGTTTGAGCCTCCGTTTGGAACTTGAGAAGATTTCATGGATTTATAAAATGAAAAAATGAAAACACTTTGATGTGGATGCTTGATTTTCAGTCATAGGATATGAGATTTAGAGAAAAGGATCAAACTAGGCATTGGGAATCTCATGGAGTAGAGTAGTTTATAGACTTTTTTTTATTTTTCTCATCATATTACTAATTGTAAGGGTATGTCCTAGTGGGCATCTCAAGATTGGGTGAATAGAGTTTGTAAAACAATATAAACATAAATAAATTAAAAACAAAATCCAATGGTTTATTAAAATTGACTAATTAACTAAGAGAGTTGAAAAATATTATATAATTATTTTATATGTCTTCTCAAAGGTCCAATCCAAAATCAGTTAAAACAATATTGAAATGTCATTATATTTTGAAATAAATCAAATAAGATTAAATACCTTATATATAACACTAATTAATTCTAACAATTTTAGTAATGTTTTTCTAAATATATTTTAAATAAATATGTTTCTTAATAACACATCTAGCCAAAACATGAAAAAAGTAATTAAATAAACAAATTTAGTTAATTATTAATCTAAGACCTAATACAATTCACTTGAATTTCACCAACATCCACTTACATTGTTATGTGATAAAATTTTTTCAAATCACAGATATTTTTTTTACAAAAAACAACAGACAGGGTAGTCAAAGCTACACACAACCTCGTTCATAGTTCTCGATATGATAATAGGTGTAAAAAGAATAAGTGATAGTATTTAGTTATATTCAATAAAATTTTGGATATTCTGATCAATAAATATAAATTTAAAGTAAGAACAATTCAAACAAAAATATAATAGAGAATAAGAATTAATGATTGAATAAAAAAAATTTGTTGTTCTTATTTCCCTGATGAAATATGAGATGAAAAATAATTCTCTTCTCATTATTTTGTATTGACTTTAAAAATTCCCTTTTGGACAATAAGAATGTTCATTTCATGGATTCTATTTTTTTTTAAAAAAATTATTGTTGTTTTATTCATGTGAGAATCTTCTATCTTTTCCATAGTAATGATGGATCCCGACTATCTAGTTAGTAGAAACATTAATCAAATATTCATCAATTGTTGATGATATGGTCCACTAGATTTTTAGATTTCTCAGAAGCACTAATTACCAATTATTGGATAATAATAAAATTAGGTAATTCCTCATACTGAGTTAAAATGATGGAATTTTTAATTTTTCATAAATTCACCTATATATGAGTTTGATGTAATATAATTCTTAAATCTATGTGTCTCTTTCATGCATTAGATATAGTAAACTAGCCATTGGAATAATTAATTTGAATTTTACTATAGACATCTATGGTAGTAGAAATTTAAATGATGGTAAAAACTTTTAATTAATATTAATATTCATTAACTTGTTGTAGAATATTATTCTAGTGGTAAGAACATTATCGAATAGTATCATGATACATCTGATGGTAGAAACACATAGACTAGTGGTAGAAAATCATCACTGGAGGTTTCACATATTCTCTAATGATAATTTGAATGACATTGTGGTATCATGTTTACACTAATAGAAATATTCTTTCTTTGGTACTGGCTGAAGTTAATTTGTATTAGCACATGTGATATGTCATTAAAACATATAATATGTATTTCAAATCTCTTTTCAAGTAGTATCACTCTATAACTGATTTTAGCAATGTAGAACTAGTTTTCACAGGCATGAAATTAAGATAATATTTACAATTAACCTTGGATAACAGTAATAACACTTTTTCATATGTTCTATAAGTGATAGTAAATTATTTATGTAAGGGTAAATCAATTTATATAAGTTTCACAAGGTTAATAGGACTTATAAATAAATGTGAACTATAATTTTGAAGCCAGTATAAGGGTAAAATAAATTTTACATATGCTTCGTAAAGGAATGAAAATTCATATATTATTTTTAACCAATATTTATTCATGATGTGTAAGGTTACATATATTCATAAATAAGGGTAAAATAAAATAAGAAAAATTTAAAGAATAAATTACTATTCTTACATAATGGTAGATCAAATAATTCAATGCTTTCATAAGGGTGCTTTCAAACTCAAATAAGGGTACACAAAATCTTACGTAAAGATAAAAAAACATATAATACTTATGTAAATAATAAGTATAAATTAACACAATTATTCATGGGTAATAATAAATATGTAAAACTTTTATTAGGGTTAATAAAAAATAATATTAATAATGGAAAAATTATTTTTAACCTTTAAAAAAGTAATTCCTAATAAAGCTAAGAAAACTAACCCTTTTTTATTTGAAATATTTTGGATGAAAATGAATTTCTAAAAACTATAGAGCTCATGGAATCTTATATCTTAAAATAAATATCATAAATTTTTAAAAAGATAATAAGGAAAAACTATGAGAATATTCCATAAATAAAATTACATAAGAAAAATCTTTCAACATTATTACTCCAGAAAAAATATCCCCCCTTTGGGATTATCAAAAGATAATAAAGAAGTGAAAATGTATCAATGTAAATAGAAATTTATAGATAGTAATAATGTGTTATTTATATAAATATAAATTAATTAAATCATAAAAATGGAATCAAAATAAAATAAAAGGGATACATCATACCATAGTCGGAGTCACATGAATCCTAATCATGAATAGAGGTTGGATCAATTGTGAATTTTAATTTTCTAATAATAGCTTGTGAAGAGGAAGGATTGGGGGTTCTGAAGACTTCTCCAAAAGAAATTGTCCATAGATGTATAATAGACACTATGTGTGTATGTTTGAGAGGAATGAAAATATATATATGTTTTGAAGAGATACTGATAGGGGTAGAGTCTATGACTATCCGAAGAATGGATGAACGAATAATGTCTATTATCATGTAGGTGTACAAGAAAGGATCCATAAGATCTATAAATGGAGTGATGATTCTTCCAATTAGCTTCATTATCTATGAGGAATAATTATTTTAATCTATAAACACCTTCAACAAGGGTGATTACCCCTTATTCTCATTCAATTTCTCACTGAATATATTAGTGATTGGAGGAATTATTAGATTATCATAAAGAAATATAAAATCAGAATTAATATCATTTTTGGTAAAAATATTAGACAGGTAATATATAATGGTTTTAGTCATTGTGGCTATATCACTTAAAGCTTTATTTTGGAATTTTATAACCATATTGTAAATTTTCTCAATATGTTAGTTTATATGTCTAAAGTCATTATGGTGATAGGTATTAGAATAAATTAATACATTTTGTAGCTATTATCTAATAATGCTTATAATCAACCTATCATTAGTTGTGGGGTGAAAAAAATTAGAATCACTTGAAGAATGATCTCCATCATCAGAAATAGATTCTTTCCATCATAGCACTGAATTATATTTATGATTGAGGTAAAATATAATTCCCTCTAAGGTATAGTGAATAATACAAACTTTTTTAACTATCCTTATATTATAAACTCCTAAATTTCCAATACTTAAAAATGAGTTTAGGTTGGATATTATTTGAAAAAAAGATACT
This sequence comes from Viscum album, assembly GCA_963277665.1. Classification (NCBI taxonomy): domain Eukaryota; kingdom Viridiplantae; phylum Streptophyta; class Magnoliopsida; order Santalales; family Viscaceae; genus Viscum; species Viscum album. Next base: position 134,104,365 of record OY728163.1, read on the forward strand.
ATCAAATAAAAATCATGTTCTTTGAGACTATAATCCTAGAAAGTATATGTTATGAGGAATGCACTAAAATTAGTTAATAGATCATACTTAAAGACATGTATAAAATTTATTCTAGGGTAACTGGAGGGGGCAAAATAAATAGGGTGTGAAAATATATCATCTCTATGTGGAGAAACATCATCATGGATATATTCCTCATCATGAACTGGAGGTGAAACAATGGGTCCCACATCACTATTATGTACCTAAGAATAAAAAGGATCCAACTACTGTTACAACCGGGTCCCGGTGACAACACAACCACCCCGCCATAACATGGTCGTCGGGTCCTGGCCCACCAGGTACCACCAGTTTCCCCGTAGATACATGGGGGCCACCCCAGGGACCACCCTCATGCCTGAACGGAACATTTGACTAATGATAGTCCCCACAGTCCAACACATGTATTTTCCAGTGTGTTTTGTCCTCACTCACAAACACCCTGGGAATCTTCCCAACAGGTCACCCATCATGATCACTACTCTAGGCCAAGCACGCTTAACTGTGGAGTTCTAATCGGGCATGCTCATGAAAAGGAAGGTGCAAATTGTTGACATGAGTCATATCATTTTGTCATTTTACCATGTATCATTTGGGGATGTTACAATCACCCCCCTTTAGAGCACAACGCCCTCGTTGTGGGCCCTACATCTCAACCTAGGCAATGTACCGCACTTAAGGCTGGGTTCCTCCTCTGATACTAAATGTGACAACCGGGTCCCGGTGACATCACAGCCACCCCGCCTTAAAATGGTCGTCGGGTCCTGGCCCACCAGGTACCACCAGTTTCCCCACAGACACGTGGGGCCCACCCCAGGGTCCACCCACATGCCTGAACGGGTCATTTGACTAATGATAGTCCCCACAAGCCAACACATGTCCTTTCCAGTGTGAAAAAATATCATGTCTAAGTGGAGAAACATCATCATGGATAGATTCCTCATCAGGAACTGGAGGTGAAACAATCGGTCCCACATCACTATTATGTACCTAAGAATAAAAAGGATCCAACTACTGTAACAACCGGGTCCCGGTGACAGCACAACCACCCTGCCTTAACATGACCGTCGTGTCCTGGCCCACCAGGTACAACCAGTTGCCCCGCAGACACGTGGGTCCCACCCCAAGGTCCACCCACATGCCGGAACTGGTCATTTGACTAATGATAGTCGACATAGGCTAACACATTTCCTTTCCAGTGTGCTTTTTCCTCACTCACAAACACCCTGGGAATCTTCCCAGATGGTCACCCATCATGATCACTACTCTAGGCCAAGCATGCTTAACCGTGGAGTTCTAATCGGGCAGGATCCCGAAAATGAAGGTGCACATTGTTGACATGAGTCATATCATTTAGTCATTTAACCATGTATCATTTGGGGATGTTACAATCACCCCCCTTTAGAGCACACCACCCTCATTGTGGGCCCTACATCTCAACATAGGCAGTGCACCTCACTTAAGGTCGGGTTCCTCCTCTGATACCAAATGTGACAACCGGGTCCCAGTGACATCACATCAACCCCTCCTTAAAATGGTCGTCGAGTCCCCACCCACCAGGTACCATTAGTTGCCCCGCATACATGGGGGTCCCACCCTAGGGTCCACCCACATTCCTGAACGGGTCATTTGACTAATGATAGTCCCCATAGGCCAATACATGTCCTTTACAGTGTGAAATATATCATGTCTAAGTGGAGAAACATCATCATGGATAGATTCCTCATCCCAAACTGGATGTGAAACAATTGGTCCCACATCACTATTATGTACCTAAGAATAAAAAAGATCCAACTACTGTAACAACCGGGTCCCAGTGATAGCACAACCACCCCACCTTAACATGGTCGTCGGGTCCTGGCCCACCAGGTACCACAAGTTGCCCCGCAGACACGGTGGGCCCACCCAAGGGTCCACCCACATGCCTGAATGGGTCATTTGACAAATGATAGTCCCCACAGGCCAACACATGTCCTTTCTAGTGTTCTTTGTCCTCACTCAAAAACACCCTGGGAATCTTCCCAGAAGGGTGGAGTTCTAATTGGGCAGGCTCCCGAAAAGGAAGGTGCACATTGTTGACATGAGTAATATCATTTAGTCATTTAACCATATATCATTTTGGGATGTTACAATCACCCCCTTTAGAGCACAACGCTCTCGTTGTGGGCCCTACATCTCAACCCAGGCAGTGCACCGCACTTAAGGCCGGGTTCCTCCTCTAATACCAAATGTGACAACCGGGTCCCGGTGACATTACATCCACCCCGCCTTAAAATGGTCTTCGGGTCCTGGCCCACCAGGTACCACCAGTTGCCCCGCAGACATGTGGGGCCCACCCTAGGGTCCACCCACATGCCTGAACGGTACATTTGACTAAGGATAGTCCCCACAGGCCAACACATGTCCTTTCCAGTGTGAAAACATATCATGTCTAAATGGAGAAACATCATCATGGATAGATTCCTCATCAAGAACTGGAGGTGAAACAATCGGTCCCACATCACTATTATGTACCTAAGAATAAAAAGGATCCAAATACTATAACAACCAGGTCCCGGTGACAGCACAACCACCCCGCCTTAACATGGACGCCGGGTCCTGGCCCACTAGGTACCACCAGTTACCCCACAGACACGTGGGGCCCAACCCAGGGTCCACCCACATGCCTAAACGGATCATTTGACTAATGATAGTCCCCACAGGCCAACACATGTCCATTCCAGTATGCTTTGTACTCACTCACAAACACCCTGGGAATCATCCCAGAAGGTCACCCATCATGATCACTACTCTAGGCCATGTACGCTTAACTGTGGAGTTCTAATCGGGTAGGCTCTCGAAAAGGAAGGTGCACATTGTTGACATGAGTCATATCATTTTGTCATTTAACCATGTATCATTTGGGGATGTTAGAATCACCCCCCTTTAGAGCACAACGCCCTCGTTGTGGGCCCTACATCTCAACCCAGGCAGTGAACCACAATTAAGGTTGGGTTCCTCCTCTGATACCAAATGTGACAACAGGGTCCCGGTGCCATCACAGCCACCCCGCCTTAAAATGGTCGTCGGGTCCTGGCCCACCAGGTACCACTAGTTGCCCCGCAGACATGTGGGGACCACCCCAGGGTCCACCCACATGCCTGAACAGGTCATTTGACTAATGATAGTCCCAACAGGCCAACACATGTCCTTTCCAGTGTGAAAAAATATCATGTCTAATTGGAGAAACATCATCATGGATAGATTCGTCACCAGGAACTGGATGTGAAACAATCGGTCCCACATCACTATTATGTACCTAAGAATAAAAAAGATCCAACTACTGTAACAACTGGGTCCTGATGACGGCACAACCACCACACCTTAACGTGGTTGTCGGGTCCTGACCCACCAGGTACCACCAGTTACCCCGAAGACACGTGGGGCCCACCCCAGGGTCCACCCACATGCCTGAATGGGTCATTTGACTAATGATAGTCCCCACAGGCCAACACATGTCCTTTCCAGTGTGATTTCTCCTCACTCACAAACACCCTGGGAATATTCCCAGAAGGTCACCCATCATGATCACTACTCTAGGCCAAGCACGCTTAACTGTGGAGTTCTAATCAGGTAGGCACCTGAAAAGGAAGGTGCACATTGTTGACATGAGTCATATCATTTAGTCATTTAACCATGTATCATTTGGGGATGTTACAATCACCCCCCTTTAGAGCACAACGCCCTCGTTGTGGGCCCTACATCTCATCCTAGGCAGTGCACCACACTTAAGGCTGGGCTCCTCCTCTGATACCAAATGTGACAACCGGGTCCTGGTGACATCACAACCACCCCGCCTTAAAATGGTCGTCGGGTCCTGGCCCACCAGGTACCACCAGTTGCCCCGCAGACACATGGGGCCCACCCCAGGGTCCACCCACATGCCTGAATGGGTCATTTGACTAATGATAATCCCCACAGGCCAATACATGTCCTTTCTAGTGTGAAAAAATATCATGTCTAAGTGGAGATACATCAGCATGGATAGATTCCTCATCAAGAACTGGAGGTGAAACAATCGGTCCCACATCACTATTATGTACCTAAGAATAAAAAGGATCCAACTAATGTAACAACCGGGTCCCGGTGACAGCACAGCCACCCCGCCATAACATGGTCGTCGGGTCCTGGCCCACCAAGTACCACTATTTTCCCCGCAGACACGTGGGGCCCACCCCAGGGTCCACCCATCATGATCACTACTCTAGGCCAAGCACGCTTAACTTTGGAGTTTTAATCGGGAAGGCTCTCGAAAATGAAGGTTCACATTATTGACATGAGTCATATCATTTAGTCATTTAACCATGTATCATTTGGGGATGTTACAATCACCCCCCTTTAGAGAACAATGCCCTTGTTGTGGGCCCTACATCTCAACCCAGGCAGTGCACCGCACTTAAGGCTGGGTTCCTTCTCTGATACCAAATGTGACAACCGGGTCTCGGTGACATCACAGCCAACCACCTTAAAATGCTCATCGGGTCCTGGCCCACTAGGTACCACCAGTTGCCCGCAGACATGTGGGTCCCACCCTAGGGTCTACCCGCATGCCTGAACGGGTCATTTGACTAATGATAGTCCCCACAGGCCAACACATGTCCTTTCCAGCGTGAAAAAATATCATGTCTAAGTGGAGAAACATCATCATGGATAGATTCCTCATCAAGAACTGGATGTGAGAAAATCGGTCCCACATCACTATTATGTACCTAAGAATAAAAAGGATCCAACTACTGTAACAACCGGGTCCCGGTGACAGTAAAACCACCCTGCCTTAACATGGCCGTCGGGTCCTGGCCCACCAGGTACCACCAGTTGCCCCGCAGACACGTGGGGCCCACCCGAGGGTCCACCCACATGCCTGAATGGGTCATTTGACTAATGATAGTCCCCACAATCCAACACATGTCCTTTCCAGTGTGCTTTATCCTCACTCACAATCACCCTGAGAATCTTCTCCGAAGGTCACCCATCATGATCACTACTCTAGGCCAAGCACGCTTAACTGTGGAGTTCTAATCAGGAAGGCTCCCGAAAAGGAAGGTGCACATTGTTGACATGAGTCATATCATTTAGTCATTTAACCACTTATCATTTGGGGATGTTACAATCACCCCCTTTTAGAGCACAACACCCTCGTTGTGGGCCCTAAATCTCAACCCAGGCAGTGCACCACACTTAAAGGATGTGTTCCTCCTCTGATGCCAAATGTGACAACCGGGTCCCGGTGACATCACAGCCACCCCGCCTTAAAATGGTCGTCGGGTCCTGGACCACCATGTACCACCAGTTTCCCCGCAAACACGTGGGGCCCACCCCAGGGTCCACCCACATGACTGAATGGGTCAATTGACTAATGATAGTCTCTACAGGACAACACATGTCCTTTCCTGTGTGCTTTGTCCTCACTCACAAACACCCTGAGAATCTTCCCAGAAGGTCACCCATCATGATCACTACTTTAGGCCAAGCATGCTTAACTGTGGAGTTCTAATCGGGAAGGCTCCCGAAAAGGAAGGTGCACATTGTTGACATGAGTCATATCATTTAGTCATTTAACCACGTATCATTTGGGTATGTTACAATCACCCCCCTTTAGAGCACAACACCCTCGTTGTGGGCCCTACATCTCAACCCAGGCAGTGCACCACACTTAAAGGATGGGTTCCCTCTCTGATACCAAATGTGACAACCGGGTCCCAGTGACATCACAACCACCCCGCCTTAAAATGGTCGTCGGGTCCTGGCCCACCATGTACCACCAGTTGCCCCGCAAACACGTGGGGCCCACCCCAGCGTCCACCCACATGCCTGAACGGGTCATTTGACTAATGATACTCTCCACAGGCCAACACATGTCCTTTCTAGTATGCTTTTTCCCCACTCACACACACCCTGAGAATCTTCCCAGAAGGTCACCCATCATGATCACTACTCCAGGCCAAGCACGCTTAACTCTGGAGTTCTAATCGGACATGCTCCCGAAAAGGAAGGTGCACCTTCTTGACACGAGTCAAATCATTTAGTCATTTAACCATGTATCATTTGGGGATGTTACAACTACTCCTCCCTATCCATTATTTATACCAACAATAAGTTAGGATCCCTCTAATAAACTAAAATTGTAGGTCAACCATGCTCTAGTGAAATGCCTTCTTTTTGATCATCATCAGAGTTAGAATAGGTAAGACAAATAATGGTTGGTCCTTCGGGTTTATCTCCCATTGATTCTTCATCTACATCATTTTCTACCATATAATCTATCTCATCTAGAAAAAAACAACATGAATAACTACGAAACTAATGGAGTTTCAAAAATAGTCCCCACTAAATGTATTTTATAACACAAAAATGATACAGAAATGATTTTCTTTCATCCTCATGATCTCTCAAAATATCATAAGAAGATTCATCAGATAGAATAAATAAATCCTCATGATATTTTGAACATTATTCATTAAATATATTAGAATTTAGAATCATTGGTGTCTAATTCATCATCATCTTCTAAGATACGGTAGTTATAATGTAAGTAAAGAGGAGAACCATGGGGTCTATAAGAGATATTTGTACTCTTGACTATATCAGGATCACTCCCCACCGAAATATAAAAAACAATTTATTATTTTTCTTCATATATATCTCTTTAGATTCATCTCCAACTTCAACACTGACCTAAAACATTTCTTCATCTAATGATTGAACTACTACTTATCTGGATCTACTTTTGGATCAACCAAATCTCTTAGTCTATAAGGATACTTCATAGGGTTAAAATTATCAAACATAATATTAGTATCCTCTCCACACTCGTTAATATATGTATTCCAATTTACATTTATTATTTTATATGTGGATTGGATTAAGGGGAAAACCCTGAAATCAGTCACATTTTCTTTTCCACCATTGAAAATTCCGTTTGTTTCCTAAAAATAAGAAACAATTTATAATAGACAATAGAATTGGTCCTTAAGGTAGGTTTTAATATCATTAATAGATGCATCATTATATATCCACAAGTTGATTGTGTTTCGTCATCTCATAATACAAATAATAATTTATCTTGATACATCAATATTCGGAATTCTTCCTTCTAGGGACACAACATATGTTTGATAGACATGAAAATAAATCAACATTATCTTTCTATTTCCAATACCACAGAAATTATCATTGTAACATTACTAGTATGTTGGATAAGGGAATATTTAATTAATAACTTTTCCAAATCAATGAGATAAAAACCCTGATAAACATTATATATTCATCCACAACACTTATCACATATTTTTTAAAGAAAACACAATCTTTTATACATTTTCTAGTGTTCTGATGAAATCCCGTTTTATCCTCAAACTAGTATGTGGAAAATAGATATAGATCATGAACCAATAATGGATATAATTAGATCTTATTCATAGAGAAAAATTTCACACATCTTTATTCTCGGATAACTATATAAATGAGTGACTTACTAGAGGTGAACCATGAATCATCTATTTGTTTCTCAATATCTAAAACTCATGACGAGAGAATAGGGATTAATGTCTAGAATGGGTGACATGATTTTTTTTAATTCATTCTAGGTCAACAAAAATAATATTAACTAGAATAAAACATCAGCCTCTCTATTTTTTCATAGACATGATGATTGAAAGTTGAAGATCAAAGGTTTTAGGTTTGAGAGATAAATGAATAGTTTTAAAGCAACACATATGAAATATGACTCCATTCAGACTCTAAAAATAGATTTCTATTATATATGGTATCATACTAATTTCAAATAAATAAATATTTCACATGAAATTAAAATAGTGAAATAATGAAAATAACAATGGTAATAGTGGGAATAGTTGAAATGAAGCTGTATTGTATAATGGTGTTGAGCCAATGGTAGTAAGATAATGGTTGGAAGATCATGGTAGAAACCAATTGTAAAAAGGTAATGATAACCGCCAATGGTAGAAACCAATAGTAGCATCGTAATTAGTACTTAACTCTATAAGAAAAAAAGGAATTTAAAAACTCAAAGACTAAGGGAAATTAATAATTAAAATATCATTTTCATATTGAATATTTTGTCAATATTCATTGGCGTTGAAAGTATTTCAACAAGTTGATGTTCAGTACAAATTAACTGAGGAGTTATTTAACCCTTTTGAAAATTATCACTCAACCAATGATGTCTTATATCAATGCAATTCTTCATATATTAATAAAAATGATTTTTAGGCTTATTCATTACACTTAAGTTTTCACGGTTTATAGGAAAATGTAGAAACATATATCCATAGTCTAATAATATGTGATTCAACTAAATAAATTATGCACAAAACATCCTACAAAAATATTTGTAAGATTTACTATTAGATAATTCAACAAAATTCATCTTTTTAATGAGCCACGATAGTAAAGACTTTCCATGATAATGACCTATTTCGAAGGTGATTTTTGAATCTAGCTTTCAAGTAAAAAAATAAGTAGCTAAAAAACTGACTAATTAAAAATCATGTAATCTAGATTTCAATAGTGAATTTTCTTTCTACATTTATGGTAACTAAAATGAATTTAAAAATCCTTTAAATGATATTATTTTGGATTTTCACTATAATGAGAACCCATAAATTCAATAACCATAATATCACAATGACTATAAGTTATTTATAGAAAAATTTATATCATACCCCCATCAAATATTTAGAAAAATTACTTTTTTATTGCATCCAAATCTATCTTACAACTTGTACTCAAAAGAGTGTCACTAACTTTGGTGATATCCATGTAAAAATGTTTTAAAAGATAATTTTTTTATTTACCTTGATTTAAAAAAAATTTATTTATATTTTAAAATTCTTAAAAACCAATAAATAATTTTAACTCACTCATTTAACTCATTTCAATCACATTTTTCATAATTTTTTAAAATTCAGTACACAAGGAGTGTTTGGATGATCTGTAGATAATATCATTATCAAATATTTGAAGTACCAAAAATTATTATTTTTATTAAATAGATTATGATTAAAAAAATTATAAAACTAATTAAAATAAGAAAAGTGTAAATCCTATCATTCAAATATCTTTGTGTAATATTTAAACAAAAAAGATATTTATAAAAATTTAAAACATTATTTTGAAGATGAAGATTTTTAAATATTGGGGGGTTGTTCAATAAAAAAATCCACAATAATATAGAAAATTAGCAATGAACTCTTGACTTTTATTTAATATAGTATGAAATTCAAATGTTCCATATATGAAATCCATATTCTGATAGCCTAATATCTTGATACTGGGAAATGTTTTTTCCTCCAAGTGAATACCTTTTTCTTTGTTTCTAATAATTGTTCCACACTCATCAACCATATTTATATATACCCACTTAGTGTCAATAGTTATGTAGTATTTAGTTATATTAACAAATTAAGAGACATTATTTCTTTTAGAATAATTTAATTCTTCTTATATAACTATTTCCCAATGTTCACCAATGATTATTTAATTAATTTTTATGTGTTCAATATATGACAAAAAAGACTCGATGTTCAAACTAGTATTTTAGTGATGCACCCTTTTGAGAACATTTATATATACCTCTAATAATAGCTTCAAGGGGATGATTTTTTAGGGTTTTAATGGTAATAATAACTGAAGAACATTTTTATAAAAAGTATTAGTCTAGGTATAGATAAATCCGATGGTGTATGCTATGTCTTTTATCAGGTAAATCAATACAAATAATAGAATCTTTAAAGGTATTATTGATATTAAAATTTTATATATCATCCTCAGGTTTTCTAGAGAATGGTTGAGTTCATGTGGATCTGTCTCATCACAAGTGACATGAATAGTTTCATTCATAAATTTACGTTTCTATTTACATACTCTAAGAGATTTACTAGCAGTTGTATAAAAAATAGAAATCTATCACAAATTTTTTAATTTATTCTTTTTTTCTAATTTTACATTTTATTTAGAATATTTACATTGCATCTAGAAATTATAATGAAATTTAATTTTTCATCTTCTAACATTTCATAATTCACATAGATACCCGTTCAAGATAGGTTTAATTACATCTCTTTTAGTTACATAAAACTTATAATTAATAGTTGTGTTCCAAAAGAAGACAGTAAAATTATATTGAGGGAGCATAGTTCGAGAAATTTATTGAAGAGTAAAATTTCTATTTTTAGAAAAACCATTTTATGGGAGTGTTCTGGGTGTATTGAAATTTTGAGTACAACTTTATTATGATCAGGAAGATTCAAATTCTTAATCCTCATAATCTCAACCATGACCAATTATCACATTTTTTTCGTGATTCTACTCTTTATTTCTGATATATTTTCTAAAACATTGGCACTTTACATTTTTTATACTATTAAAAAAATCCATGTATATATTTAATATCAATTAAAGTTCACATAAAAGTAATTTTTTTATTAAAAACTAGAAACTCTGGATGGTAAAAATAAAACAATGTGATCAAATTCAAGTAGTTGAGAGTTCTAAACCTATTTTGATGGTTTTAAATTTATTTTTTGTATATTTCCCTTTGGAAAATGATTTCACACTTTTTATTTACTTAATTATAAATTATGAATATCATTAACTAAACCATACTTATTTATCTTTTTATCTGAGAATATATTATATTTTCCTATTCTCCCATTCCATTACAATGATTCACTATGAAAATAAATCAAACAAGAAATATTTTAAGAAAATAAGAAATCTAAATTAATAGTAGAAAAAATTATCATTTCTTAAATTAATAAATACTAAATAATTCTTAGAGTCATAAACCATAAAAATATTACTTTCAAATTTCACTTCAATATCATCAAAAAACAACTCATAAATACTAGAAACGTTTTATTTTAAACCCTAAAAAAACATTATAAATAATGATTGATTCTGAGTTACAAATTTTCCATGTCTACAAATATTTAATTTTAAATTATCCCCGAATGTGACATGAACACCACAATATTATACCAGATTCTTGAATCATAAATAGTCTCATGTCATATTTCAAGAAAATCCAATATCTATATACCATAGATTTTTACTCGATGTCTTCCTGTATATTTCCAAAGTACTATAAAAACGTGACTTTGATAATGATATTTTATTGGTTCCAGAGATGTTAAAAAACATTGACTTTTAAATCCATATTTGTTTTATTGGATTACATACTATTATAAAAAAATATTTAGGTAGAAAAACAATTTTTGAATGAAAATTTTGAGATCTATTTAAAAAACTCATAATTTCCCTAGAAGCTGTAGTCATGTTTTTTGAACAGGGAATAATTAGTTTTGTACATATTATTTTCTACCAAAATCCATACCAAATTCAAAATTTGGATGTTGGATTTTGTTTTTCACCCAGTATGATAATCAAGGGTTTTTACAAAAACATATTCCAAATTATTTTTATGATTTTCATTCACCAGTTCTAGATCTGTATTTTATTTTAACTTACTGGGATTATTTTCCCTTTCTATACTAAGAATATATTTTTATAAAAACTATGAAATATTAATATTCATAATATTTTTATATTTATCATTTAAATCATTATTTTAATCTTCTAGAATAACATAATATTATTCCTATTTTTAATTGAAACATTCTTAATCATCAGATATATGGGAATATAATTTATATAACACCTCATAAGAAGTATCCATAGAGAATAATATTTTTTTCATTCATATATTATCATCTCAAATGTTAGTCACTTCTGATATCTTTAGATTTAATAACATTTTAATTCATTCATTTATTTGATATTTTATCATTATCCTCATATCTTATCTTATTCTTGAGATTCAGAAAGGAAACATTTAAGTGTACATTACTCTTACATTCTTAGTATTTAACATCATTAAAGTGTTCATCATTTTTTACATTTACCCTAATTTAATATTTTTACCATAAATTCTAGTATAAGTTTATTTACAAAAAAATTAATATTATTTTTAATATATATTAAAATTTGAGGTTAGATGATCCATTTCCTCATCACTTCCTATACAAACATTACATCTACATGTGCTATCAGGTATCACAATGTCCATATATTTTTACAGGGGTTATTTAAGGGGAATATATTTCCTTTACAATTATTAATCCTTATAGTTTAAATTTAGATATTCCTCATATATCATCAGATTTCCAATTAGCTCATTTACTGGTAGTTTAATGATTTCATGTGATTCCTAAATAGAGTCTATAATATCTCTATAATTATATGGAAGATATCTCAATATCATTATCAGTTTATCATTATCAGTCCTTATTTTTTCAATTGTAATCATAATATTTAATATTTAATTAAACTAGAGGCACATTTATGAAATATATTTAATAGGATTCATTTAGAATGTATAAAAAATAATAATATAAGTATTTAATGAAATTTTTTTAAATTAGATGTTCCCATATCCGACATGGAATGAGTATCCAAAATTTTATAAGTAATACCAGAAAATATAACATATTAAATTTATCCTCTATTTAAGGAAAAAAAGAATTCAAATCATTTTAATTTGAATTATAAGTAGATATAATTTGAACAACCCATTCAATCCTAGTTTTTTTTATTTCATTCAAAATTATGTTTAATAAAACCTCATTAGTTAGATCCCATTTTCTCAAGATGAAATTTCATTTTTATTTTCCATTCAACATAATTTTTTACATTATTGTACAAAGGTGTTTGGTTAGTATTAACTTAATAATTATTATGTATAATAAAAAATTAAGGAATAATGATATAGTAAAAATAACATTCTAAAAACGTGATCAACATTAAAGGTAGGCAAAGTTGAGGAAAACAGTTTTCTCTAATACCAAATGTTGTTAATAGTGTAAAACACATGGCGGGTGGGGGGGTGAACTATGTTTCCAAAAAATACTAATTTTTCCAAAAAATTAAAAATTAAATGATTAAGTTTATAAAAAATCCCACCTTACTAAAATATTAAAAATATATAATTTGTTAATTTAAAACTAAGTTTTAATTCATCAATGAAAATATAGTTAAAATAATCTTAAATTTACTTCAACTTTTGAAAAAAATATATTCAAATTAAAAAAAGTATATGTGGCACTAATTAAACAAAAATATTATTTAATTCTTTAATAAAGAGTTTTGAAGATGAATTTTTTTGAATAAAAGGAAATAACATGGAAGAAGACAATGAAATAAAAAACGAGGATTAATCTCAAGCTAAGACCTAATACTATCCCCTTGAGAGTCACCCACTGACATGTAGTTTATTAAATGATAATCTTAATTCACTTTCTGGATCCAGATTTAAAAAAAATTGTACACATGGAAGTGTAGGATATACACATGATCTTCTGCTGTTTTCTTTTAGATAATTGGTATACAAAGAATAAAATATAGTGTCTATTACTTTCATATATCGAGCATAATAGTTTTATAAATAAATATTCATTTGTCAGAAGTATAACTCAAATGTATATAAAATAGATAATAAGATAGAAATTTTTTAGAAGTATTGATGTATTTGTTACTATGATGATGCACTAAATGATCAGGAATGTTCTTATCCTTACTTTGTATTTCAATGAAATATATACTTAAAGAAACCATAGAATTTCATTGAAAGGTTTCTATTTTTTCTGAAAAAAAATTAGTCAAATGATAAATTGGGTAATCATCTATTTTTAGTAAGCATGATGGGGAAAAAATACCATATCAGGAGTAGATGTAATCAACTAGCTAACACTTGTGTATGACGGGTTTCACTAACTTTATATATTTTTCTAAATCCTGAATTATCCATTATATGATAATAATAAGATGGGATAATTCCACATAATTAGTGGAAAACAAGGAAAGTATGATTTTTTATTTAATACACCTTTATTTACATTTTAATAATAATCATTCTAAAATCCGTTCATATATGTCTTTCATTTAATACCTTAAAAAAGCCATTGATAAACTTAATTTTAAATTTTTTAGATACCTGCTATAGTATCGTTACAAATGATGATATAAAAGTTAAAATTGTGGAATCATTCATTAACAAGAGGAATGAGATTAATTCCAGGGATATAAACTTAAAATTGAATTAGGACGACCAATCTAATATTAGAAACATTTTATCCAGTGGTAATAGATCTATACTAGAGTTAGTAAATGTTAGTTGGAAGTCGCTCAACTTCACTAATAGTATTATAAATGTACTGGAATTATCATATCTTTATTAATGGTAGCATGCTTGGTATAGTGGTAGAATAATTGATATATCCTTAATAACAAATAATAAGAGGTAGCATATATAATATTGTGGGAAAAATTTGTTCAGGTGGTAACAATTGATAACTAACAGTAAAATATTTTTAACCACTAGTATCATGCATGGTCTTAGTGAAATTTTTCTATAAAACTTTCATAAAATTAAACAATCTTTTTTTATTCTATAAATGGGTTATAAAAAAATGAAAAATGGTAAAAAAAAATTAATATAACTTGTGTTAGGGTAAGAATATACATACGCAATGGTAAATCCAAATTTGTAAATCATGTGTAGGGGTAAAATAGATTTTTTAAATGATTTATATTGGAAATAAAAATCATTTGAATGGGTAAACAAATATATATATATGTTGTGTAAGTGTACAAAAATTCATTAGTAATGGCAATGTAGAATTATGTAATGGTAAATCTTAAATTATGAACCTTTTATAAGGGGAGATCAAAGAATTCAAGTCATTCATAAGAGTACCTTAAAACTCATGTAAGGGTAATCTAAATGTTACACAAAGGAAACAAAAAATATATAAGACTAATGAAAAGGTAAGATAAACAATTAAATACATAAATAAGTGTAAAAGTAAACATGAAATACTTATATAAGGTTAATGAAACAATTAATATTAATAACGAAAACATGATTTGTGAATACTTAAATAAGTAATTTCATGAATTGATCCAACAATATGTTTTTTCCATGACACTTTTGACTTATATTTTTAACCACTACCAAATCATCTATATATCGTGTTGATTTATTGACTAATTTATATTTTATTTATTATATTTTTTGATTGTGTTTTATATCTTTCCAATATTTTTCACATCAATAAAAATGTTATTCTCTCCCCATTATATCACCATACACCCTCATTGTATGTTTTCAACCTGTTTCATATGGGGATCCATGCTTGAGGCCTTGTGGACAACTAAAATAGTTACTTATTAGTGAACTAGGTTGGTTATGTCAGAATGGGATATCAGAGATGTTTTTTCTCATTGTCTTTCTATTTTGGGTTGGTATCCATGGGAGTAATAAGTTTCAAAACATATAAATAAGCCTTTTCATGGGCGTAGATATCCCATTAGTGGGGTAAAGTCCATGTTTCTAGGGAAGGGACACATTGTTCTGGAATATTCTTGTTACAATTATAATATTTTTACTATTATGAGACACACATCTTGTATTATATTATTTTTATGAACTTTCAACCCATGGGACAACACAGTAATGGATAATTGGCTCATACATCATTATAGGAATATAGGGTTTTATAGGTCATTCATATTCCATGTCGTGCATGTTTCATTTCATGTACTAATTCTTTATTAATTTACATGATTTTTTTACTATGATTGTGTTTTCTATCATTACATGAAAAACAAATTTGGTTATATAATGTGTTTAGGTAAACCTAAATTTCTTTTCCAAGATAATTTGATGACGTTATTTTATTTAACAACCCTTAATATAATCAATTTCGTAATGCATTGGATAAATAAGCTGATAAATTAAACTATTTGCATTTAAATGGATTTTCAATTGTAACTTATATTGTTTTTAACTATATAAATTATGAATGAAAACCCATATAATGGAACCATTATATTTAGACCTGTTAAAACATAACTCCTAGAGTTAAAAACAAATAAATTAATAATAGTTAAAATGGATTTGAATTGAAACATAATGAGTGATTAACTCTATGATTTAGGATTTAAAACCCATATAACTGGAAAATTATAATGGAGACATTAATCATTACCATATAACTTGACATATGGAATGGGTGGGTTCGGTTAGTGTAATCTCTATAAAAAATCAATTTATGAATTCTTTGTATCTTAGGTAGCATTACATAATGTCTGTTATTTCTTTTCCTTTCAATAATGTATTTTAGTAATGTATCTTGTTGTGAGGAATTTCTTGGAATTTTATATACATGACTTCATGAAATACTCTTTTTAATTTATAATAAGGTGATAACGACCATGCTCAGGAGGTTGTGGGACTTGAATTACCAGTATTAATGTAGGTAATGACACATGTGGAAATAATCATTATACAAAATGTCATTCGAAGACATAGTAAATATTCTCAATAGAAAATGGTGTTTCTATTTCCCATACATCCTTCTTGGGAGATTTATGATATGCACCAACCTTGTATAAGTTTACTATCGAGTTATAGCAGCCACATCTTCCTTATTTATCAATGGAAGGTGGTCCCTGGGTAGTGGAGTCTTGGTTAGAGGCTATGTAAACCATATTTGATAATGCTGAGATTCATATATATAGGTGGGTGAATCTGGGTACCTATATTATTTATGGGTCTACCAAGTGATGGTAGGATGTTCTTACTCAGGTAGATAAGTTTCGAGGCATGGTATGGAGGAAAGTCCAAACAATATTTTTCAAATGCTTTTTACTATAAACTTTGTTGGATGATAGAGCTAGATAATATGTGCATCTGAAGTAGGGTAATGTTATCTTCATGTATTTATCATATCTCTTAACCATGATAAGGAATTTTTCTTCCAATATTGAAGGTAATGAGATATCCCGAAAATTCCATTTTGGGGATAGACTCAAGCATGCTATTTAATTTTAGGCAACACTCTTCATACTGACTACTATCTCAGAGATGTTAAACTAGGCTCGTATCTCTATGAAAAATAAAGGGGAAGCTAAAGGTACATGTCAGGGTTATTAAATATCTAGTCCAAGAAAAAGATCATCTAGTGGTTGGAAGCATCAACACAATCCATCTCAATAGAGAACAAGAAGAAAATGTGTGAATACTACCAGTTCCATAGTATTTCTACATTTTTGTATGAAGGGTTACGTGAATCCACAATGTGAAAGAGACACAGTGGTGGGCAGATAATGTAGTAAAATCGGCCATGTACAAATATTAGTCTTGACCATTCCACTGATACCTATTCAACATATATTATTACTAGTTTGGAGTTATAGATTGGGATTTGAAGCACCACACCTTGTAGGAAGCTATAGTATTAATATCCATTCTCGCTGAGGTGGCCAAGGTTTAGGTAGAAAGGAACAATAAATATAGTTCAAGAAGACCAAGATTACCCAGGAAAGTTAGGTTATAACTTATTGATGTGGCTATGCCAAGTTATATGTAGTGTAGACTGTCAAGCCATCTATATTGTGAGATAAAATA
Source organism: Viscum album (assembly GCA_963277665.1). Lineage (NCBI taxonomy): Eukaryota > Viridiplantae > Streptophyta > Magnoliopsida > Santalales > Viscaceae > Viscum > Viscum album. Next base: position 134,121,931 of record OY728163.1, read on the forward strand.
TTAGTGTCCCTGATTTTTATTTTTATATTGTTGGACACAAGATCATTGGTGCTTTTATTTTTCATGGGGAAACATTAACAGTATGATAATAAATTTTAATGGTTTTTGATTGGTTTACCTAAACATCTATTTTTTAAATGTGTGTAATTTATTTTTAAATAATTAATATGGGTAAAAAGGAATAAAAATTTCAATTTTATAATTTGGATTTTTTGTGTAAACTTTAATATGCTTAATTTGTTTTAGCTAAAAAAAGTGTCCAAAAACTTAGTCGACCCTCAACCCCATATGAAATACACATAGCCATTATAGGGGATACTGAAAAATATTTAGAGTAGGGAATGGCATGGTGTAGTATTGGGGATGCGTAACTCATGAACAACACATGAAGGAAGGTTCACTATAGAACGACGCATCTATGTGCAGTGTTAAGGGGAGAGGATTGGATGGGGGTATGCCAACATGATGGTGGGGATCATCTGATCTCCTTCTCATTTCAATGACCGAATGTGAACATAATATTTCTTATAAATAAGTTTGGAACCTATGTGCATATTCTATGTGGGACACCGCTCATATGTGGGTACTATTCTGTGTATATAGGTAATGGAATACATCTTTAGTTAAATACCCCCTTGCTCAAAAATTCTCTTCCAACCCTCACCACCACCACTACCATGCATGATGTCACCAGACCACCATTTATGTTGTGAGACAAAAATTATGGAAACCACAATAGAATATTGTATTCAATCTTAAAATTCCATTTGATGCCTCAATGTTCCATGAATGAGTATAAAAACATTAGAATACGCTCCATGGGATTAAACCGATGAAAAATATGTCTTGAAATCTAATGAAGACTAAATCTTCCATGCTACCATTAAGGTAACACCAACACATAATTTTTCTATCCTCTTAACATTAGTGCACCACCACCATCTTCCACGGCCAACATGATTCTGCAACAATTGAAATGATTCTACCATCCTCTAATGGATGACATACTTCCAGGAAACTATATTGTAATCATTATATTTTCACTTCCACTACATTCATTCAGGGATACTTCCATCCACGACTAATTTCATCACATACATCCACTACCCCTAGCGTTTATACTACTATTCTTCCACTGAGAATGCATCCACAGATCCCATCCACGATTCACTGATCTTAGATCAGTGGGCAATGAGTTGTTTAAGAAAATTTATAGATAAAAATATAATTTAGAGCTTTAAACAACTTTTATTATGGAGTGTATATAATCAATGAATTTCTATCAAAATTAGTGTATAAGGCCAAAAAATTATGAAAGTTAAAGCATGTTGTTCCCCTTGGACGGACTCACATTCATGACAAATGGGGAGATTGAACATGAAATGACCAACCCATTAGTGTGGTTTTGATAATTCTATCCATGCATATATCATAATGGATTCACACAAGTTTCACTGCACACATGTTGTGTCATTCATATGAATTTAGAAGAATTAGGAACTAAAAATGGATCATTATACCCAATGGGAATATATTACGAAGATGAAGGTAGAGATATGAGAAGGGTTTTATTGACATAATCAAAATAATGGGATAATTAACCTTCATGCACATACATACTGATGTGATCCAAGGATAATTCAAAGTCATATTCCACATCATATATGGGGTTTATCATATGAGGAATAATGAAGGAAAAATTTGAATCAAGGTTAAAGATATAGAAATTTGTGTAATTCAAAGTCATGTTCCCCCACTTTGATTGTAAATAATTTAAAATGAGATATTCATGGGAATAAATAGATGAATATTTTGACCAACTCAAAAAGAGAGAGAATTGAATATATAAATAAAATATTTTGTTAATTCAAGGGTTGTACATTTGGATACTTGTTCCTATAAATGTAGAGGCCATATTAATATAAGGGGAATTATATTGGTTTTTAGAATATGAAATATACATTTAGCCACTTTTTTAGATGTTATTTGTAGTTTTAGTTTTATTTGATTCACCATTTAACTCTTATTCATTTCTTAATTATAGTTTCCTTTCATTGCCTATTTCTTTATTTATACACTTTTATTGCCTGGACTCGTGGTGATGAGTAACATTGATTGAGAATATCTTGAGTGAGTTACCTAGTGAATGAACCTAATTTTCTATTTAATATTTGATTTTCATTAATGCAAAGATAATTTTGAGTCAATGTAATCCTCAGTACAATAATCTAAATGTTATCTTCATAATCAATAACCATTCCCCTTTAGTTAAGGAGTTGGATGGGGCACGTACTATGTGATTTTTGAGTGAACTATATATTCAAAAATGGGTTAGTTGTAGGAGTTCACATATATGATGGAGTGTGTTCATTTTTTAAATATAGAACATGAAAATTAATATTCCATATGGATAAATCTCTCAGAATAACAGCCATTCTTTTCAAAATTCATGTATTTTGTAAGTATTATTATTTGTATGTTTTTTTAAATTTTTTCAATTAGAATTCTCACCCACTATTTATTACATTCATAAAATAATAATACAATAAAAATATAAAAATGTGAAATAGGTATACTGTGTGATAAGATGAATTTATCTTTAATTGAAACAACCACAATCAGTCATTATACTATAATAGGAAAATATGGTATCTTTTTCATGGTCATATGATAGGTGTTTATGAACACTGAATCATTAAAGGGGAGACAAACAATTTTCTCTCAATATTAATAATCACAATTTTAAAAATTGTAATCTTTTTATATAAATTTTTTTTAAAAAAATCATAAATTTCCATGGTATATAGAATATGGTGTCTCTTTTTTTTAAATAGATCGAGGGAGGTCAGTGCCCAATTTTATAAAGGAGGAACTCATAGGGCATATATGGGACCTTAAATAGACCATAAAATACCAAGTAGTGAATGGTTTGTCTAGAGAATTAACCAACATATAGGGGTACATCCAAGAAGTTTATTAAGAAATGGTTGGGGCAAATAAAGTATTTATTTGTTGATTCAAACCAATTTTATAAAAGTTTTTATTTCTAGATGCCACCAAATTTTTTAGGTAAAATTGAACTTGTTAAATATCCATAACAAGTGGTAAACAAATTTAAACAAATTGTAGTTTCAATGGATTAAAGGTAAGGTGTAGGAGATGAATATTTAAATAGAAAAAATATATCATGAGTACAAAATGGATGAAGAATAAATTCCATTTGTATGAGATATTCCCCAACTATTCATTGAAATTTATGAACTTGAGGAGGATAAGAAGGAAATACTTGAAGCTCCATTCCACCTCTCTCAACTATTATTGGAGGAGATTCATGAATAATATTTTCCTAATATTGTATGCAGCAACCCTAGTTTGAGGTACTTATCCCTATATTCCTATATTTTGAGTCTATATAATGCACTGGTTATGTTTCAGGAGGTTATGAGAGAAATTTTAATGTTTTTGGTACATTTCTAGAGGTTCATAATATATTAAAACCATTCACCACCTCCAAGAAACCTAGAAACAGAAGAAAATGAGTATTAGACGGGGGAACAATTGGTATATAGTTTATCCAAACCACACACGTTTTAAAGGGAAACTATGATTCTTTAAATAAAAATAAAAACATGGTTTGTGAATGGTTTGTTAAAGTGTGTGAGAGAATAATGTGAGGTGTGTCCTTAAGATAGTAGCACAAAATATTTATCACATAATATTCCAAACAGTTCAATTTATAGTTGGACCCCTATAATTTTTGGATCTTATATGAATTAAACATCAATAACCCCTTCCAAACCCATATATTCCACATAACTATAATTATTTTTTTCTCCCATGTCTTGAGATATGATTCCCTTCGATCCTATGTAATTCTTACGAAAATCAATGTGTGATTGAGGCCCATATTTGTTGGTATGTTCCCATTCTTCCTCATTCTACATAGATCTAGGGTTATTCTCACAATCTACCTTTCTTGGATCATTATATCTAGATTGTTATGTATATAAATATGTGTTATGAATTGTTTTATGATGAAGTATTTTCAGACCTAATGAAACTAAAAATCATTGTGATTAGACGTCGATTTTGGTAGTGTATATCTTTGTATGTAATAACATTTCGAAGGTGAGTGGCTTATCTATTATTTCCACAGGATTAAGATTTTGAAAGCTTTGATTTTATAAAATTATTTTCCTGAAATGGTTGTGAAATTATTGATTGGTTCTTGATGAAAATATATTATGGTTATGTCGCTCAAATTTAGAAAAATAGATATATTTAAAAAAACCCATTTTGTTTATAATTTTAAAATAATTATTTCAAAATATTAATTTTTTTGAATCATGTAAGGTGTTAGTTTAAATTATTTAAATAATGAAATGGTTTTATGTTGAATTCCTTATCATGGATATTTGATATACATTTTTGGAGTGAGTTCATTTTCATTAGACGTGACCCTATGTAAGGGATTTGTTCCATTAGCAAAGCTAGAATTGGTCACCTTGTAAAAAAATGGTGTATCGATGAGAGACCAATCATGAGTATGGAACTGTCATCTAGGAACTCATGGTGTGACTGAAGAGACATGGTTATGGTTATTCTAAATAAAATTAGAAATGGTTTAAAGGTCTTTTTTTATGACTTTCAATTCAAGAAACTATGTACGAATTAGATTTAATCTATTTTTTCTACATTAAATTTCATTATAAATTATGCTAATTTTTTCCCTATGGTGTGAATTGGGAATTCATCAGGGAAATACTACCAAGATTAGACTTACCCCATTCCTTTGAACTATTTTTCATTTTTATATTTAACAAAAGTAAATCCATGGTATCTCTGTTGTTTAGTTATTCTTTTTGATACTATTGTAATGGAAAGTGAAGTTGGATCTTTGAGTAGGTTCGATGTTTTTGGTATATGTAACTATGAAGTTGGAGTTCTGTTGTATTTTGGTTCTATTTTATTATGTATTTTGTTTTACAATTATACTCTGATATGATATATTGTTTTTTTATTCTTTGAGTTGTATTGTCTACACATTCTTAGTATATGGGTTTGGTTTGTTATTATTTATGTAGCTTAGGTGTTTTATCTTTAAAACAAAAAAACATCACCCAAATGTTAATAAGTACCTTGGAATTTTTTACAAGCCTATGGTGCCTTGGTTATGTCACTTATGGGATAATATCACACTTATCACTTCTCAAGGCAATTAGCTGGGGTGGAATGATATCATATTGTTCATTTCTTGACAAAAGAAATTGTACCAGCCTTGGCAGGAATGCCTTTCATTTTGAGAAAAAATGGAGTCATTGTATATGTATATATAGTTAGAAATGGTATAATTATATCAATTGGGATGGAACTAGGAAGATATGATTGTCCAAACATGATATATATATTAAAAAATGTCATATAAAACATTTTTATACTGAAATAAATGTTACCGGGGTGTTTAGGTAAATGAATATGTTGATATTCTTCTATGGGAGTTTTCACGTCATCATCACGAGTTTATCAAATGATAGACTCCTGAAATAAATAAATAGTAAGGCTTCCTAATAAGACTATGTTTTTCATTTAGATTTTTATGGTTTATACAATAGTCAAAAGTTGTTTAATCTTGAATGTAGAGAAAATAATTGATTTTAAAAATAATGTATTTAGTGTTTTCTAAAATGGTTAAAATAATAGAAATGGATAAATTTTAGAATGATATGTCATAGATATTTGTCCAAATAGTAAATTATAATTTTGTGTAGTTAGTTTCTAATTAGTGAGACTAAATAGATTTTTTATGGTTATAGAGAATGGTACCGAGTAAGTGTCATAGAAATTAACTGGAGGAGGCTGCTAAAAATGTGGTTGCACCTAATCCACATATAAACCAGTAGTTGGTCTAAGGAATTATCTAGGATTTTCAATCCATGGATACATGAAATATGAATAATAAACCTCAGGAAGTGTACCATTCAGTTTAGTCAAAAAAGCAAAATCAACCCATCATTTGGGGGATTTAAAATTTGTAAAAGGACATGTATGGATGAATATGATGAATAAAACATTATATTTCACTAAGAAACGAGCATAGTTGAAATTTATGTTAGAAATTTATATGCTGGAGGACTTGGAATTACAATGGTGAGAATTAACATTCCCTCCTAAATTGTCCAAGGCATGACATATGAGGATTTTTAAAAAAAATAGCAAGAAAATATATCCTTATACATGTAAGATTTATATAGAAATATAATTATTTAGTGTAAAAAAATTGAATATCATTGTGACTGAGTATGTGGTAAATTTGTGAATTTATTATGTGTTCCCCCAAAAGTTATTTCATGTGTTTCCTATAAGGAATTCATTTTTGTGTTGATATTAACAATTGATATTCATTCAAGGATTATCAATGTTTGTATAATAGATTATACCAAAATGGTCAATAGAGAGATGTTGGAAGAATGAGATATCTCAATAAATAGGACTAGGGGTAGCATGTTTAGTACTAAAAAGATAGGTGGGAACTGTAATTTTGGGAACAAGAGGAAGAGGGAAACCTACTTCTAGAGTGGTGGTAAACCCCATAATTAGGCCATAGGACCATTAAACAATTATCTTCAACTAAAAATTATGTTGGGATGTTTTCAATGTGTTTCATTCAACTATATAATGTGGTAATGTAAAAAATCACTTAGAGCATGTCATCGTTATAATAAGATGGGTAATATTTAGTGCCTTTGTCACTGTTCTCCACAGTTTGGTCTGGGATACAAATCTCATTTTTCTCAAGAGTTTTTTTATTTAATGGAATGAGTGTAGTAGAATAAATATCATCATCATAATAGAATTATCTGAGGTGATTCTAGGAACACTGTGACTCTTCAACCCATTAAATCTAAATCGGGTAATAAATAAAAAACACAATGAAAAAGAAATTGTATGGAGTTGAAAAAATGATCATGGATAATGAATCTATTCCATCTATGGTAATAGGAATGAATATTTTTAATTCCACCATTAATTGATATTTATTTGATATGGATGGGAACCACTCATTTATTGATTTTTTTTTATGATATAGATTTTTATTATTACTATTTCTTCTTCTATGTTGAAAATTTAAATGCTTATTTTTTCATTGTGAATTCGGATCCATTTGTGTAAAACATTATCTATAACTATTTATGGGGTCAAGTTTCGTAAATATTTGTATGTACTTAAGATTGATTTATTTGAATTTATTTTGGGTATGTATTTTTTTGACATCATTTAAGTCTCACGTAAATTTTATTCTAGAATGGTTAGTTTCACATATTCATATGGTGTTGATAATTTCATTAGATAAGTTTCGGATTTAAAGGAAAGTAGAGTATGACATTTAGAATTTGTGGTTGGAACCATCTCCAATTATTTGTTAGAAATTAATTTTGTATATGTAGACTAAATTGCTAATAAATATTTTACAACAATTTTTGACTAGTTTTATGATGTCTCCATGAATATTTGTTTGGGTTTCCACTCAAAACAATAGTGGAGTTAACAATTGAATTCATACCAAGGAATAGTCTTTTATTAATACCACATTATAGAATGAAACTGACATAATGGAAAGAGTTCAAAGTTCATATGGAATAGTTAGAAAGTAAAGTGTTCACTCATCCGAACATTGATTCATAGAATTAACCAATTCTTTTTTTGATGAAGGAGAATGGAGCTCTTAGAAATTTTATAGATTATCTTATTCAAAACAAAGTTATGATAAATAATTAGTATCCCAACACAAGTATTGATATTTTATTTCATCAATGTAAGGGAGCCTAGTGGTTCTCTAAAATTGAATTATGTTTGGGATATGACCAACTATGAGTTCATAAGGTGAATTATAAATTCAAAGGACTTTCATCCATTTATATTACATTATATTTTTTGACTATTAACAATATTACAGAAAAAACTCCAATGGAATGTAATAGATTAGTGCCTTTGTAAATTTGGAAACACAATCACTGGTTTATAATTGAGCTAAATCATTTCCCACTATGATTTTACAACTAGAACCCTTCATATACATATAATACATAGTATATATAATCATAAACATGGTAATGAAAACATTAGAAAGGGTGAGATTAGATTATCATTATGCTTAAATAGTGGTGATACGTAAGAAAAATATGAACATAAGGGTATGAGGATATGGGTATATTTTTTGAAAATCTATCCGTACATATCAAATATCTTAATCTTGAATCATGGAGTAAATAATAGAATATTTTAACACATGAATCATAATAAAATCAAATAAAACTATCCATGAGTGAATAAAATTGTCATAAGACATGGATGTTGGGGAATTCACATAATCATTGAAAATAATTTCAATATTTTTCAAGGCTCACTTACAAGATAATACTATAGGATACCATCATTTACAAAATTATGTTCACTACCCATTCAATCCCGATCATACTAAACCATATCCACCCTCTATTATATTCCTATATTACTGAACCAGTTTTACTTCCCATTCTTTCTCTATCTATCCCATGAGATATAAATAATTACCTAATGCATTTGAGGTACATATAACCCCCACCCATCAAACAGTGACACCTATACTTTTGAGTACCACAAGATCATAAATATTAATCATATCATAAAAAAATAAATTAAATAGGTATCAGGAAAATTTAATCATATAATAATCTATAGAATATATATAGGTTTCATAATAATTTTATCGTAGAATAACCAATGAAAGGAAGAGATATTCTTAAATGAATCATCATGGTATAACCCATGGATGAGAGACAATATTCATAAAAATCATGCAATGAAATCATAAACCATTGAAATAAATAATATGTGTGGTTTACATGTATAATAACCCATGCATGGAATTATTATCAGCAACAGATTTCTACTTAGATGCAAATTAATTTTTAATGGATCATTTAAAACATTTCATGATTAAAATATCATTCCTGATTTGAAAATGTTTTTTCAAAAAATAAAACATTTTAAAAACCATTTTTTTTGAAATAAACATGAAAAAATTTAAATTTATACTTGAAGAAAGTTTTGGTTATGATGTTGGGAAATTCAATTCATTATGTACACATTAAAAAATATTCCTTTCACATTTTTGGTAAAATTCAAATGAATATTTTTTGGAAAACGATATGAATATTTTTCTCAAAATATTTTATAAAATTTCAAACATGGGTAAAAATTTATTTGAAAAATCATAATATGGTAATAACAAAATTTTAATTTTTTTAGAAAATCTGATTCTTGATGAAATCGTATTTCCAACTATAGAGAAAAATTAACATAGAAATTCATAAAAACATTTTCTTAATAATTTTAAGTACCAAATAGTGTAAAATGTATCCATTACATAAAAATATCATGAATAAGTAAAAGAGAATAAAATAAATTATAATCATTGAAATTTATATCTTGATATTTCAACATTGGTGACTTAATCAAAAACAATCTTGATAAATGAAGAGATTGTAACATACAATCTTTATTAGTTTGACAACATTGATTCATATTCCCCACAATGTAATAATGTAATATGAAACATAAAATATCATTAGTATGAATAATATTATTGTATTACATGTCAAATGGGTTGTATATACACCTCATTAAAAATTTTCGTTCATAACATAATGTATATCTCATACAAAGAAAATTCAGGCAAAAATCACTTACTTAAAGTCTTGATTTCCCATGTACTCATTAAAACAAATATGTATAATAGTTATATTTTTATTATAAATATTTTAAATAACCTTATTCTTATGTATCATATTTTATATTATTTTCTTATGACCTTTTATTACCTATTTATTAACTATTTCATGTTAAAGTTAGGTTTTTTGTAATAACCCCTTTGTTTTTCATGTATGTTTTGATTTGTTACTTTTCGTCATATTAATTGGATCATGATTCCATTTTTCCTATAATTATAGGAATTATATATATATATATATATATAATTAATTTATTATATATATATTTATATTAATCCATAAAATTCAGTGATAAGAAATGAAATACATCATTCACTGAAATGGCAGGTCGTACGTATGCATGAAAACTATTTTTCATTTTCTGGTTGGTTGGAAATAAATAAAAGTAAATAATATATATTATCATTATTTTATAATTTATATATATAATATTTCAAATTTTTATGATACCCACCATTAATAAATTCCCTGAAAAACATAAATGAATCACATCACTTCATGAGGTGGTAGCCCAACATTCACACATGCTATGTTATCATATTACCACAAAATGGAAAGCATGAGGTTATGTGTTATAAAAAATATTAAAAAATAATAAAACCATCATACATATAATATATTTCATGTAAAATTAATTAATCCATCGTTATTACTATCTTTGAGGGATGATAATGGAAAATGAATAATATTGGTCCGTGAGGAAGAAATCTATTGTACACACGAATGATGATTTCATAAACCATTTTATGGAAGTTTAGATTGTAATAAGTTATATAATTTATACAAATATATATATATATATACATTTAATATACCTAGGATATTATATTTTTATTATATAATAATAATTAAATGGGATGGATGACAAAATAAATCAAAAACTCTCGTTGATGAACAATACCTATTCTTTCAGTATCCTCTCTAGGATTGATATAAAATACATCATATAATGGATTTATAAAGATAATATGGATTATATAATTAAGATAAGGAAGTTTTAAATTGATTTTGGTAGTGATTGGATTATCTAAATATGTGAGAATTTTTGAATAGGGGTTGAGAGGGGGTGGCCTTTTATAAGTGAGGAAGAGGAAACACTTCATATATTTTTTAAAATATATAAGTTCACTAATGTTTTTAAATTGGAAAAAGGTTGAAATATTTATGAAATTAAAAAATTTGGCATGGTGATTTTTTTTAAATTTTATAGGTCAATTTGAGCCTTATATATATTTTTACCACGGATAATCCAATTTTTACCTTCACTACAATAATTAATTATTAATGCATTCAATATTAATTTTGATCAAAAAATCTGTTGAAATTATTAAATATTACAATTTTTGGATATTATAAATATTGAATATAATTCCCTAAATTAAACTAACATAATTAAAAAAATTAATTTAATATTAATCTCCTTGATTTGATGTGAAAGAAGGCTTTCAATGTGAAATTGACTAATAGTTTACAATTTTTTCATATTTAATTTTAATAAAAAATTGATTCCAATGCCCTCTATCAGATTTATGGATGTATAATTTTACAAATTATACCATAAAAATATAAAATATATTTTAACCTTAAAAATAAATTAAAATAAATGAATGTTTTAAATTATAACATAGTATTTTCACTACTGGGAAAAAAACTTAAACTTTTCATAAAAATCATAAAAATTGACTCTAAGATAATTTTAAAATTATGAATTCCAAATTATTTTTTTACCAAATTAATTTTATGAAATTGTGGAATATTAATTTTATTATAATTCAAAAAAGGACATAAAAATTACTTTTTATATATTGTTTTAAAAACTTATATTAACTTTTATGAACATTATGTATATTATTATTGGAATTTTTTCTTATATAAAATGATTATAATTGAAATTTAAAAATTAATTTTAACTATTCATGATACTATGTTCGATTTCCAGGTTATAAAGGCCATGTTTAAATAAATATATTAGTAATATATCAATTTTTTTTTAAAAACATGTGTTACAAGCAGCAGATGCTTAACTTGGTGTTGCATATAACACAAGTCATTAAAGATATTTTTTTAAACGAAAGAAATTATTTCATAAAAACTAGGGGTGTTATTTTCTACCCATTTTAAAATTATTTTTCCCCTCAAAAGTCGTCAATTTAATATAAAAAAATTTGGACACTTATTCCTAATCATATGCTCTAGTTCCCATATTGGTTCCTCATACTGGGTGATTCACAACAAAACATTGACCAAGTGAGTAGTGTTGTTTTGTAAAAATTTTTATGCATGATCTAGAATATTCAATTGTTCATCCTTATAATAAATATCCTACTCGAGCTTCATGCCCTAAAAATTTAGTACGTGTGAAGATTCAGGTATATAGTTTCTCCAGGAAGATACATGGAACACATAGTGGACTTTGGAGTTGTTGGATGGAAGTTTCATGTGATATGATACTTTCCCGATACAGTCAAGAATTTTAATGGGACCTATATTCCCATGTCATATTTTTCCTTTCTTCTTAAATATCATAACCTTCTCCCATGGTGAAGTTATTAGAAAAAAATATATCACTATCTTTAAATTATATATCAAAATGATGATTTTCAACATAATTTTTTTTCCACTACAAGCTTCCATGAATTGTTTCAGAATGGATCTATAATTTTCTTGAATTTTTTTCTATATCAGTTCCCAATATCATTATTTCTCAACCTTCATTCCATTATGTTGGAGATCTCTATTTCTTTCCGTAGTTGGATTCATAAAGAGTAGTATATGTTCTTGAGTTAATGCTATTTTAATATGAAAACTCAACTAAAGGAAAGTGTTGATCCAAAGAACAGTTGAATTCCAAAGAACTAGATCCCAATATATACTCTTGGGTTTGAATTGTTATTTCAAATTTACCGTCTGGATGAGGAAGATACATAGTGATAAACTAAACTATTTATTATGAGTTTGTTGATCAATTCACCAGAATATTAAGGTAAAACTCAGATCCTAATAAGAAATAATAGAATTTGGTACTCCAAGAAAACAAACCAATTCATTTACGAACATCCTGTAAAGACTATACCTTGAGAATTATTCTCTGATAGAGATGAGGTGTGATAGATTAATAATATTATCCAATAAAATACATATAGAGTTATTCTATTTAGAAATTTTGGGGAGTTTAATGATAAATCCCATTGTGGTGTTCTCTAATTTATATTCTGGTATGGGTAAAGGAGGGAACATCCCCTTTGAATTTTTTCTTTAAGACTTAACCTATTGACATACCAAGAACCAAGACACAAAATCTACACCCTCTCATTTCATGAAATCATAAAAAATGTATTCTTTCAAATCTATATACATCTTTATACTTACTGGATAAATATAGAATGGAGAACAACAAGATTACTCTATAAACTACTTCATAAATTTTGGTATGGAAGGAAAACAGACTTGATTCTTGAACCTTATAACTCTATCATGATAAAGGGTATACTCGAGCACATTTCAAACCTTATTTTGTAGCTCTATATCATACTTCTATGCCTCATTAATTGTTACTCAGAAATAATGTTTAAAATTCAATTGAAAAATATAATATTCCCCCCTTCCTTCATGATTTCCATATCCATCCATTGAAAATCCATAAATATTGGATATTTTGTGATCCTCAACATGGATAAGCTAGCACGATCCTTTAAATAGAGAGCATCAACCACCATTTTCACTTTCATATGGTGGTAATTTATTGAATAGTCATTTTAACACGCCATGCTTCCATGGTACCCTTCTCTTTGAATAATACAATATCTTGCGTTGTATGCAACTTCTAGTTCTAACACACCATGACCAATCAAACTAGTCATTATGAATATTAATACCCATATTTTTGAAATTTTATAAACTTTATTTTTCAAAATAGACTTCACTTTTGGACTTGGAATATTGAAATTATCTTTGGGTGAATTTTTGGTATTTTTCTGAAAACATTTCTTTTTTGATGAATAGTGAAAACACTCTATTATTATATAAAACAAAAACATTATTTAAATAATTAGTTATTATATTTAAATTTCTATTTGGTCAAAATATATACATAATACCTATATATGTTCAATGTAATTCATTGTTTTCATTTTAAAATATTATTAGATATATAAAATTATATTGAACTTTTTACCGTCTTCAACTCACCTTCTAGGTGCATTTGAAAATTTGCATAAAACATAATTTTACCGCTTCTGTGAATTGAATGTAAAAAATATGAGAGACACGATTGACATCAATAAGTAAAATATTGTTCAGAAAGAGGAAAATAATTCTTGATGAATAGTAACTTTTGACTTTTATTTAATAGAGTAAAAATTAAAGAGGGTAACTAATGTTAACAAAAAATTCTATAATTACCCTAACACATGTCCTAATTCTATTGGATAAGTTTATTTTGACCAAAACTAATATTAGGAATAAAATATGATCCTTTTTGTCTACATGGATTAGATTAGGACATTTATTATTATTTTATTTAAATAAGAGTTAAAATTGTTAAAATAAAGGTTTAACAACTAATCCATTTTCAATATACTATTATACATAAGATAAATTGAAATATAAATATTCATCAAAAAGATTAAAATATTGGATACATAATGGTATTTTATTTATAATTTTTAGATATTAAATAATTACATTTATTTATGACACAATAATGATGCAGTAATTACCTTATTAATGAATGATGAAAATAATTGATATTATAAATATCCAACTAAATTTAAATTGCTACTTTTTGTTAATTACACCAATTTTATAGGTTTATATGGCTTTTAAGGGTTTATTAAATAAATTTCGTTCTAAGTGATAAATTTGTTATGACTTTCACAAAAACAAAATACCAAATAGTGTCAAAATTGACAAAAATGAGTTTTTATAAAATATATTATATTATTAATTGATATAAATTTTCTAAGAATCTAAGGATCAACCAAATTAATTATATAAGGTTATATATATCAATAATTAACCAACTGTGGTTCTCTTGTATTTTTATATTTAGTTTATTAATCATTTATTATCATAATACTATAATACATGGTAAAAGTTAAAGTTTTTAACAAATGTAAAATCTAAAAGGAAAGGATAATAAGGTTCCCTAAACCTATCAAAAACCTACAGGTTGAGATGTTTTCAACCCAACCCCAAATTATCTTCTAAAACAATTATTTTGTATCCATTATAAACCAAATATGATTGTATAGTAAAATAATATTTCATGATTTTCCAAAAGTGACCCTCACCTCTCTTATAAAAGGGTACTTCACCTTCACTCAAAATCAGTTTTCCAAATCCATTTGTCTTGGACAACCCCTGCACAAATATCCTCCTAAATACCCTCACTTCTACCTAGAGGCCATAATTGGCTCCGAAGGCCAACCTAAAGAGCCCTTTTGATCAACTCACAAGGAAACACCCGAAGAAGAGGTAATAGTTTCACCACCTCTTTCCAAGTTCTTTTCATCTTCCACTTCCTCTTTCTTTGTTGTTTCCATAAAAAAATAAAAAATATAGTACCTTATACATAATTTGATTTTATTATAAAAATGTTACAACCAAATTCATTATTATATCCATCCTATGAATGACAAGTCACCATAAGTGTGTAGGTATGACTTATCGTCTCCGCATCATGGTGTAATATGTTATTGAAACACTTCATTATTTGGATGGGTATAATAATGAGTATAATAGTATTAAATAATAAATATAACATGTTATGAATTATTTATATATGATATAACATCCAATTAACTACGATTTTACCATCAATTGAATGATATTGTTTCTCATGTGTGCGTATGGATTTCCGTCTCCACCAAAGCGATGAAATTCACTCCCCATCATAACCATTCATCAATAATTTTCATTTTATGATTTAAAATAATGATTTAGAAAACAATATAATTATAGATATGAATCAAATACATCATATCCATAACAAACATGTCTTACATAACCAAACGTATATTAGAGAATGAATCAGTTAAACACCCGAAACAGTGATACTACTACAATATTATTAACAAAGAAATATTAGAAGATCATATATGATATAATATTTATTTACATGGTTCTTGTATAATTTTATAACAATGATTAAACTATTATACTAGTTGTTAAAGTACCATTGACAAAGGAAATGTATAAGGAAAGGGATACTTCTACATTATCATTATTATCTGAGGTTGTTTATACGTGAGTATCTACTAGGACATCTTTATCATTCACATATGTGTTTAAAAAAATGTATTTCAAAACATTTTGAACATTTCGATGACTATGGGATAAATTTATTTATACCCTTGTTTGAATTTTTATATGATGTTTATAAATGATTAAACTATTATACTAGTGGTTAAAGTACCATTGACAAAGGAAATGTAGAAGGAAAGGGATAATTCTACATTCTCATTATTATCTGAGGTTGTTTATACGTGAGTATCTACTGGTACCTCTTTATCGTTCACATCTGTGTTTCAAAAAAATGTATTTCAAAACATTTTTAACATTTCGATGACTATGGGATAAATTCATTTATACCCTTGTTTGAATTTTTATATGATGTTTATAAATGAATCTTTGCATCATTTTCTAAACAAGGTCTTTTATGACTTTTCGACAATATTAAGGAATGAATGTTTTTTAACTTATATGGAAATCCTAGCTATTTTCCACCATTATAACACCTTCTAATCTTCCCTTACAAGATTATAACAATATTTTCAAAATAAACGTTTTATTATATTATTATTTGACTTTTAAATGATTTCTAAATAGAATAAGATATTTCCCTCAAATGGTTTTGTTATCATCTATATGAACATCCTTTGATGGATTTTAAACTTGTTTAACATTGATTAATTATAATACCGTCTTCCATATTGTATTGAAGGTTTTGTAATATGTTTGAGTATGGATATGTTATTTATATACCATTCATGGTTTATGGTTAATGAATTAACATTTTGTATGCTAGTTTTAATACAAATGTTTATGTTATGTTTCATCCTTTTTATATGATGAATGCATTGGACTTATTATGTGACGGGTGGAGCCCGCTATAGCTTCCCGATGCATCGGTAGGTCTCATGAGACAAACTAGTGTCTGGGAACAAGGCCTTGAAAAAATCGTATTTATATTCTTAGAACAAGTCATGAATATGTGGTTATGATGTTCGACATGATGCATTCCATCATTATGAAGTTGGATACCGATATTACATGTGATTATTCGACTATGTTTCATAGTTCCTTGAAATGTGTGTTATAGTTTTAAGAATCCCTTATTCTATGTGGTTTCTATTTGATTTATTTATGGAACTAGAAACTTCCAACAGTTTTTTTATCCAAATGGTGACCTGATTTCCAAAGCTAGGTTTTCGTTAAGTTTTAACTTTGCAATACTTGGGAACGTTCATTGATCGAGAGGATGGGAGGCCAGACTCATCACACCCTTTTGGGGGGAATTATTGTCTACTTCGTGAATCTCTTTATAAATTTAAGATATTTTCATGAATCCTTATTAATTCACCAAGTATTACATAATTTTCCCTTTGAATTTTCAACCACATAATTACATGTGTAAAATATAGAATCATCAGTATGTATTCAATGTTCTTCGTCAATAGATATATCCACAAGTATTTGAGGTTTTCCATAAATGGAATCCTCTAATATACCTCTTAGAGATTATTTTAATCATAATTGTGATGATAACAGTTTTTAAGACAGTCAGAGGGCCACACAAAAATTTATTGTCATCTAGGGAGATGAAGGTTTGGTTTGATTTATGGAAAGTTCCCATAAGATGTTCTACCGACATATCATTGTGAAAGGAATTAGAACCCTCGTAGTTCAGTGCCACTAAATGGAAAATATCATACCTTTTATGGTCATGTGATAAGGACCTATCCATACGGTTTAATGTCATATGGTATGTAAATCTAAGCAGAAGAAGCTTAGTCAAAACATAGTGTGGGACTTATACGGAAGCATCCCAATGAACATGGAAAGGATATGGGTTTCCATGTAGGATCATAACCTCTTGGGAATATGGACCATATATAACAGGGTTGATTTAAGGTATTGGATTTGAACCGAAAAGAGGCTTCCTACGTATACCATATAGATGGGAATCAAAGCCCACATAGGTCTATTAGGTCTCATAGGATAGTATAGTCTTTTAGAAGAAAGGAATTTGGGATTACTTCGTAAAATGTATTCCTCAGAGACATGAGGGATTAATTTGGGCCTTATTCCTAAGGATAATGCCCAGATTGAGGGATCTATGATTGTATTCTTGAAGAGGATTTCCAGTGAGCTTAGGCCCTGAGAGGGATTCCTACATATCCCAAATATGGTGTGAATCAGATTTCTCATAGTTCATTCACTTGTGAAAATGTTGTGGCAATGAAAAATATCAAATCCCATGTAATTCATAAACTAATATAGTTTATGCTAATTTTTAGAAATGGTGCATTGTGGAAAGAATGGAAATCGTATCAATAAACGTAATCCCTATAGAAAATTACCTCTTACTAAAGATAATTATAGTGGATATGGTGATGAAACTGGTGATAATCATCTTATCACCATACTGGGACAACTCACTTAAGATATGAAGAATAACCTTACTCATATGGAGCACCCTGTTCCATAATGCGGAGGGTCAATGTTAGACCGCTTCATGAGGAAACAACCCCCAATGTTAAATTGGACTAAAAATCCATTTGAAGGTGAGCAATAGATAAGTTCCTTAGAGAAAATATTTCATGCTTTAGGGAGTAGTGAAAGGGAAAAAGTTTTCATGGCAGTTTCTCACCTCATGGAAGATGAAAATCAATAGTAGTCATTAATTCAAAAAATAAAGGAGGATAAATAAGTATCGAATAAGTAATGGAGGGTGTTTAAAGATATTTTCTTAAACAAATACGTTGCTCATGATCATCAGGTATATATGGAAGGGAAATTTATAAGTTTGAGGAAAAAGTATGACAAGATTGTCATAAAGTATGATAATAACAATATAAAGTTATAAAGGCATGCATTAGATTATATACATAACCTAAGTAGTAATATTGATCGATACTTTTATGGGTTAAAACCATTTCACCATCAAGATTTAGTCTCCCAATCCTTCTAATAATATGAAGATATTTCCTCATGTGTTATCAAGATAGAAAAGGATTTCTCTAAGTCTTGTGACTTTAATTAATGTAAGAGAAGAAGATATATGTTGAAGACTCTAGAAATGGAAATAGTGATAAGAAGGGTAATGTTTAATTTCCATCATTCGGTAAATGTGGGATGAAACACCCTGGTACTTGCCTGAAGGTAATGCGAGTTTGTTACAAGTGTAGTTAAAAAGTCCATCAAGCTCGTGATTACAAGTTAAAGAAAGTGGCTATCAATTTTGAATGCTAAAATTTTGGAGAAATGGGGAATTATGAAATTGAATGTCCTAAGAGACAAGGAAACATACCTCAGAAAAGGCCATGGGAGAAAGAAAAAGATTATGTGATCACAATTGATGAGGTTGAAGCTTCGAAAGACATGGTGGCAGGTAATATAATGGTTTCCTCATGATTAGGAAAATCTTTATATGATTCTAGATCATCGAATTGTTTCATATATTCCTAGTTTTCTATGAAAACTATACATTTCCAATTTGATTTAACAATGGAGTTTTCAGTCAATATTTCTAAGGGTAGTATCATTGCTACATAGTTTTGTGAATCTATTCTCATTAGGGAATATAATTGTTCTTTATCTGCTCATCTCATCGTGATACCCATGAATGAATTTGATATAATACTAGTTATGTATTGGATCGTAAACCATGATGAAAAACATTATTTTAATAAGAAGGTTACAATTTTTGATGATGATATGGAATACCTTATCTTTAGAGAGGAAACATCATTATTTGATTATTATCCAGATCTACCCCCAATAGCTCTACTAAATTCAGTTATTGGGATGGAAGAGAATTAAATTACTATGGGTGAGGAAAATAATTTTTTAATAGAGGACATGCCTATTTTACAATAATATATTAATGTGTTTCCATAGGATTTACTTAGACATCCTTCATAAGGAGAATTTGAGTTTTACATTGATTTAATTTCTGGTTCAAGGCTCATATCGAAGAAACCTTATATAATGACCACTGTGAAATTAGTGTAACTAAAGAAACCATTGAATGAATTGATTAAAAAATTATTTATTCACCCTTGTGTTTCCACATGGGGAGCCCCTGTTCATTTGGTTAAAAAAAGATGGATCTATGAGGTTGTTCATTGACTACAGAGATATCAATGGTATAAAATTAAAGAACAAGTATCACATACATTGCGTTGATGATTTATTCGACCCACATCATGGAGATAAATATTTATCAAAGATTAACCTTCGATATAGTTATCATCATTTGTCTGTGAATAAGGAATACATTATGAAAAAAGAATTTTGTACCAGGTATGGGCATTAAGAGTTCACAGTAATGCCTTTTGGACTGACTAATGCAACAACTATTTTCTAGGATCTAATGAATAAGGTTTTATAGGAATATATTGATTACATTGTAGTGGTATTTATTGATGATATCTGGGTATACTTGAAAAGAAATGAAGATCATGAAAATTACAAGCACACTATCCTAAAAACCCACTTAAGAAATGAGTGATATGGGATGTTTAGAAAGTTTGAATTCTGGCATCAAGAAATTTCTTTTCTTGGAAATATTGTCTCTAAGGATGGAATATCTATTTATTCTTCTAAGACAAGAGCAATACAAGAATGGCCAACACTAACGAGTATAACTTAGGTACACAATTTTATTGTTTTAGCAAGTTATTATAGATGTTTCGTCCAAAAAGTTTCCCAATTGGAAAACCCAATAACCATGCTCACACAAAAGGGGTTAAACTTTTTGGACAAAATAGTGTGAATAATGGTTTGATAAACTAAAGATAATATTATCCAGTGATCCTATATTAAAACTACCATCGACGAATGATTTTTTTGTTATTTATAGTGATGCAACAAAGAAAGTACATGATTATGTCCTTATGTATAATGATATAGTAATTTTCTATGCATCACGACAGCTAAAAATTCATGAACAAAATTATTCCACCCATCATCTCTATTTAGAAACTATAATATTTTCTTTGAATATATGGAGACAATATCTCTATGGAATAAATATAAAATATATACAGATCACAAGATTTTGAAGTATATTTTCTAACAAAAATTACTCAACATGCGGAAAAGAAGATGGATTGAACTACTAAAATAGTATGAGTGTACTATACACTACCACAAGGGGAAATAAAATAAGGTGGCAGGTGCTTTGAGTAGAAATGATCATGGTGTTTGTAACAATATGATAGCTGAAAGGGATCTAATATTCATGAATCTAGAAAAAACAAATATGGGAATAATCATGGATGGTGAAACATCAATACTTTTTCAAATGGTTTCTAATCCAACATTACTAGAACATATAAGAAGTTATCAGACTGATGATGATGAGTTTAAAAAGAAAAAAAATATGTGAGTGATGGGATATTGATTGACTTCGTATATGAAGATGGAAATTTGAAATTTAGGAAGAGACTTTGTGTTCCTGATGTACCAGATCTAAAAGAGGAATTTTTGGATAATGCTCATAGCTCCAATTTCTCTATACACCCTAGAATTTCTAATAGATATAGATATTTTAAGGAAATTTTTTTGTGGGACAACATGAAGAAGGTGATTTCTGATTATATGTCAAGATGTATGGTTTTTCAACATGTGAAAGTAAGATGAAAACATCCTAGAAGAGTCATGTAACCTCTTCCCGTACATGAGTTGAAATGTGATGATATTACGATGGAATTTTCCATGTGGATACCAAAGACTCCAAGAAGGAATGATGCAATATGAGTCATTGTTGACTTTCTTATCAAGATAACACATTTTCCTGATATAAAAGAAGATTTACCACTTAAACGTCTAGCAAGACTATATATTATTGAAGTTGTAAGACTTCATGGAGTTCCCCTACAGATTTTTTCTGATTGTGATCCCCATTTTATATCAAGATTCTGGAAATGTATTCAGAATACTGTAGATACTAAACCTCATTTGAGCACTGCCTACCACCCTTAAACTAATGGAAAATCAAACAATACTATTTAAACCTTAGATGACATGTTGAGATCTTTCTCACTTGACTTTGAAGGTATGTGGGATATATATTTACCTCTAGTAGAATGTTTTTATAACAATATCTTCCATTTAAGTATCTAAATGAACCCATGTGAAGCTATATATGGAAAGAAATGTCACACACAACTTGTTTGGATGATGTTGGTGAAATAAAACTCATAGGCCTAGAACTTGTTGAGGAAACAATGGAAAAGTTGAAGGTTATCCAAACCCATAACAAAGAAACTCAACATATGAAAAAGAGCTATGCTGATAACTGAAAGAAATATTTTTAATTTCTAGTAGAAGATCATGTTTTCTTGAAGGTATCTCCATTGAAGGGTGTTATACTATTCGGTAAGAAGGGAAAATAATTTCCCAGGAACATCGGACCTTTCAAAATTCAAGAACGAATTGGAGTTGTTGCTTATCGTTTGGAAATGTCACCAAATATCTCCAATGTTCCTGATGTGTTCAACATATCACTGTTAAAAAATTACATGTATGTCCCAATGCATGTACTCACCTATGAAAAAACTAGAATTGGTACCTTATCTTTCTTATTGTGAATATCCAGTCAAGATTATTGATACTAGAGAACAAGTGCCGAGAAATCGGATGACTCATCTGGTGAATGTTCTATGGTGAACCCATAAGATGGAAGAGGGAACATGGGAACCTTAGGAACCTATAACGAAGGACACCCGGAATCTATTTATATAGTAATATTTTAGAAATTTTTAGGGCGAAATTATTTTAAGGAGAGAATAATGTAACACCCCAAGATTTCATGACATTATTCTATTTGAATAATACAATAAATGGTGTTGTACGCAACTTCAAGTTCTAACACACCACAACCAATCAAACTATCCATTATGAATAATAATATCCATTTTTTAAAATTCTATAAATTTTATTTATTAAAGTGGACTTCATCTTTGGATTTGGAAAATAAAAAATATCTTAGGGTGAATTTTTGGTATTTTTCTAAAAAACATTCAATTTTCGATGAATAGTGAAAAACACAACATTTTTATTTAAAATCGAATATTTATTTAAATAATTAGCTATTTTATTTAAATTTATATTAGGTAATAATAGATTCATAATAATAATATATGTTCAATGTAACTTATTTGAGTCATTTTATAATAATATTATATATATATAATTTTATTGAACTTTTTACTATCTTTTACCAACCTTCTAGGAGCATTTGAAAATTTGCATAAAACATAACTTTATTGCTTCTATTAATTTATTTTCAAAACATAGAGAGACACAATTGATATTAGTATGTAAAATGTGGTTTAGTACGATGAAAATAATTTTTGGGAATAGTAACATTTGACATTAATTTAACACGAATAAATGTAAATAGGGTAATTAATGATACAAATTGATATTATTATTAATCTAAAACATGTACTAATTTTATGGATAAGTGTATTTCGACCATAATAAATGTTAGGAATAAAATATGACCCTTTTTTCCCACTTGGATTAGATTCGGACGTTTATTATTATTTTATTTAAAGAAGAGTTAAAATTATTAAATTCAATGATTAATAACTAAACAATTTTTAATATAGGGTTATACATAAGATAAATTTTAATATAAATTTTAATTATCAAGATAATAATAATTCCCACATTATTTTATTTTATTTTTATAATTTTTTTGCATTAGATTATTAAATTTATTTATGACATAATGATGATGTAGTAATAACCTTATTAATGAAAGATTAATATAATTGATATTATAAATATCTATATAAATGTAAATTGAGACTTATTATTAGTAACCCTAATATTCTATGTTAATATGAGATGTTAGGGTATATTAAATAAAAAAATTCTAAGTGGTAATGTTGTAATTACTTTCACAACGAACAAAATACCAAATAGTGTCAAAATTGACATAAATGAGTTTTTAAAACAAATACTATATTATTAATTTAAATAATATTCCTAAAAATCATAGATAAGAAAAAAGTCCTAAATAAGGTTATATATATAAATATTTAATCATTTGGGGTTCTCTATGCAGCTTATAGTATGTTTATTAACCATTTATTATAATAATACAAAAATACACAGTAAAAGTTAAACTATTTAACTAAGAGTTAATTCTAAAAGATAAGGATAATAAGGTGACCTAAACCAATCTAAAACCTATTGGTTGATATTTTTTCGACCCATACCCACCTTATCCTCTAAAAAAATCATTTTAGATCCTTTATAAACTGAATATGATTGCATTATAAAATAATATTTCTAGTTTTTTCTAAAGTGACTCTCACCTCTCTTATAAAAATATATATCTCCATCATTCAAAATCACACCTCCAATGGAATTTAGCTCAGACAAACCCAAATAAAATATCCTCCCAAATACACTCACGTCGACATACATGCCTTACTTTGAACTGAAATCCAACCTTCAGAGCCCTATGGATCAACTCAAAAAGAAACACTCGAAGAAAAGATAATACTTTCACCACCTCTTTCAAAGTACTTTTCTTCATCCACATACTATTTCTTTGATGATTCCCAAATAATATGATAACTATATTACCTTATACATACTGTGATGTTATTTTAAATATGGTACAACCATTTTTATTATTCTATCCATCCTTTGAATGACAAGTCACCAGACGTGTGTACGTAAGGCTTACTGTCTCCCCATCATGATGTAGTTTGTTATTAAATAACATCATTATTTGGATAGGTATATTAATGAGTATAACTTATGTAAATAATAAATATAACATGCTAAGGATTTTTTATATATGATATACCATATAGTTAAAAATTATTTCACCATCAATAGAATGATATTGTCGCTTGTGCGTACGTACGGATTACCGTCTCTAAGAACGGGACGAAATTCATTCCCCATCATAACCATTCAAGAATAATGTTCATTTTATGATTTGAAATAATTATTAGGAACTTAAAATAATTATATAAATTAATTAAATACATCATATCCATAATAATCATGACTTGTGCAACAAAACATATTAAAGAAAACGAATTAGTTAAACACCAAAACTATGATACTACTGAAATATTATTAACAAAGCGCTACTAGAAGATCATATATGATATCATATTTATGTATGTCATTCTTTTATAATATAATGAAATTTATTTAACTATTACACATGAGTTTAAAGTACCATCGAAAAAGAAAAATTTCAAGTTAAAGGTTCATTCTACAATCTCTTTATTATCTGAGGTAGTTTACATGTGAGTATCTACTGGGACCACATTTTAATCCACATCCACGATTCATCAAAATGCATTTCATTTTTTTTACTATTTCCTAGACTATGTGATAATGTCATTTACACCCTTGTTTGAATTGTTATATGATTTTTATAAAGGATTCATTCTGTTGTTTTCCAAAAAAAGTCTTTTATGGCCTTTTTGACAAAATTAAAGAAAGAATATATTTTTTAACTTATACGGTGAGTGCAACTATTTTCTGTTATTATACCACCTTTAATACTTCCCTTCCAAGATCATAAGAATATTTTAAAAATAAATGTTTTATTTTATAATTATGTGACTTTTAAATGATTCCAAAATAGAAATAGATATTTCTCTAAAATGGTTATGATTTCATTTATGTCAACATATTTGATAGATGTTACAATTGTTTGAAGTTGATTTATTATGATACGATATTCCATGTTGTATTGAAGGTTTTGTGATATGTTTGATTGTGGATGTGTTATTTTTATTCCAATCATTGTTTATGGTTAAAGTATTAACATTTTGTATGCTTGTTTTAATACAAATGATTATATTATGTTTCGACTTTTCATACGAGGAATAAATTTTACTTGGTAAGTGCTGGGTAGGGCCCTTTATTGTTCCTCAATGAATTGATAGGTCTCATGAGAGAAACTAGTATCTTGGACCAATGCCTTGAAAAAATCATACTTGTAGTCTTAGCATGAGGCCTAGACAGTGTGGTTATAATGTTCGACATTATGTATTCCATCATTATGAAATTGGAAATGGATATTACCTGTGCTTATTCGACTAGTATAATATACATTTGAATACATAAATGTAATTATTTGATTTATCTTTTCCACATAATGATGATGTTTATGTTTAAAAGGCTTGTTTTTTGGACTTATACATTTCATTAAATTTTAATTCTTATATATGATAGTTTTTGCTATATTGTTATCCTAACTGAGAACCTGACCTCAAAAGTTTATCTATTTTATTTTTCCTAGGATGCAAATATGTATATTATGAATGACTTGTAGGGATAGTCTAAGGGAGTTGAATGTGGTAAAAGGAGACAAAATATCATTTTTTCAGTTCATAATGTAATGTAAAACTTTTGTATGTATCTAGTACTTCCAGGGCTACTAAATTGACCGTTTGTTCGGGATTTCATCCCTTCTAATCATGCCAATGCTATGTAATAATGTAGTGACTCTGTGTAACTAGGGCCGGGGAGTTACAGAAATAAAATTTAATTAACTCTGAACATCTTTTTTGGACCATATTCAACTACTTATATGTGAATATATATACATTAAACCTTTTTGTCATTATATATATCAATTTTTCTCCCTAAATATAATTCCTCCACATATTTAATGAAAAACCTACCACAACTAACTCCGAATTACAAGTTGGGAAATTTTGATCATGAACCATTATTTTTTGTAGGGAAAATGTTATAACCATGTCATTAAGCATAATAACACATCCCTATCTCTTATTTGATTCATCCTAATATATTACAAACCCTTATCCACTATAGTGTAATTTAGTCACACGTGTACTGAATAACATTATATTTATTTCCTTGAAATTTTCCTCACATTCATATGTACACAAGAATATGGCTCCCTTTGAAGTAAACATCATAAAAAGATTATATATTAATGAGTAATTAACCATAATTCATTGTGAATATCCATCTAAACTACAAATATTATGGTCATGAGTCACCATGGTGGTTTTGGTTCAACATTGAATGACCTCCATCTTTGGTGGATCGACTGATATCTCCTCCCTTGGGATTATATGACTAAAATAAGAAACCTTTTGAAAACAAAATTCACACTTTGTAAATTTCTAATATAGTTTCTTCCTCATTAATGTCTTTAGTATAATTATCAAGTGGTATTATTTCCCTTCCTTATTTTTTGATTAGATAATAATATCATCTATAAAAACATCCAAAAATGATAAAGGTAATTTATAATCTCCATCTTGGGTATATCCTCCTTTTTGAACCACAATTGGTGATATCTATAATGAAGGTCAATCTAGGAAAAATATTGGGCAGTGAACCGTTTCTAAAAAATCTATCAATAGAGGAAATATGATGCTTGTACTTATGTGTGATCTTGTTCAGCTCATGACCTCATAGAAGAGTCACACTGATACATATTTTTTTTAACAAAAACAAATTTAACCCTAAGGTGACACACTTGGCCAAATTAATACCTTCTCAAGGTCGAACTGGTGTTTCTTATTTAATTCTAGAAAATAAATGTGGGACATTTTATTGGTAGTATTTCCAATTAATATTTCATTATTTATCTTTTTTATTGAGAACTCAACATTAAATTTTTGGGAAGGCTAGGAAATTCATCCATAATGAAATAAAAAAATTCTCGCAAAAATATCATATCATCGATGTAGAGTTTCTCCCCAACAATTGGAGATAAAAAACCCTTATTAATGGGAATTAAGACCTATATAATAGATATAATCTCTGTTGAAGATTCTTACTTATAATTATAATGATATAAAATCCTATTTTGGTTTTAAATATCACACATGAATGCAGTTATTTTTCTATTGATATGTGATTTGTGGATAGAAATCTAATAAATTCCTAAAATCACATAAGATTCAATTTGAGTAAGAATAAAATGCTTTATAAGAAGAATATTTCAAAAAAACAACCATATAATAATAATAAAATTGATAGGTGGTCGTCATTTCATTTGTGGTTTTCACTGATAATTCAACATCTAATCATTTTCGTGGCTTCATGATCCCATTATAAAATTATTGAGATATGATCTAATTGGTAGATCTAGAGTTAAAAATTATTTAGAAGTTATAGAGTTGAAATTTAGTGTAACTTTCACTATGTCATTATCACACCCCCATATAAAATAACGATTACATTTCTTTTACCCTTTTCCCTCAACATAAGTGGTTGTTGATGATCATCATCATCCTTAACCCTTAGGTTTGGGAACTAGTTAGTATAATTTCCATTCTCTTTACAATTGAAGAACCGAAGTAGGGGAAGTGGATTATATATAATGTTTTCTATATTATATTCATTATGTAACTCCTTCACATCACTTTGGAAATCAATTTCCTGAAGATATTTTCTTTCACACTTGAATCATTTACTAGTCCCCATGGGGAAATTTACATCTTTCTTCTTCCAACACTTTGAGAATAAAGAAAATCTCAACTTATTCTCTCCATGTTTATTATAGTTTTTTATAAACTCCACCATCATTTCCTTGTCAAAACCATGATATTGATACATAACTCCAACATATATTTCAAACTTTGTATCACATAATAAAATATCTTAATAGATTCTAAAGTCTCTTATGGATAACACTATTCAGAGACGTGTCTTTAAGACACTGAGGAATCAATCAACCATACTTTCATGTTATATGATAACACCATAACCGTACATCACATGTTATGTAAAATATTTCATTATAGGTTCTAATAGATTCATCATTCTTTTTTATATCAAGGAACTCATTATCTATATTCGTATGAAGAAAAAGTAGAATGAATTTATATTAAAACATGTTCATGAACTCTTCCCTTTATATGTAGTCAATTACAACAAGTTTCCTTATATTCTTGATAATATTACACTATTGACATAATTTTCCTACCAAAAAATAGAAAAATAAATTTTAATTTTGGTGTTTTGAACACTAGAGAATAGAGAATATTTATTCAGTGGTACTGATACATTTTTCATAAACTATTGGATTAGAAGAACCGATGATAGAATGTGTAAATTTACTCATTAAAGACTTAATAATATGTTATTCCCTACATTGGTAATTGGGAAGTTTATAATTATTCATATCTTGAGAATTTTTGGTGATCATATCAAAAATATTTTGCATTCTAGCTCCATTAACAATTTGATTCTCAGGAGGACAATCAGTCTAATGACACAATGTTTTATCAATGAAATTACAATAATATAATTATTTCTTGTAGTATAATAACATAATATTAAATATAGAACCCAATACAGAACATATAAATGACTAACTAGTGAAATAAAAGGTATCTCTTGATGTTAAGGATCATATACCGATGAAATAGTAACATGAACCTTGGAATAGTAATGTCATCCCTATGACTAGTAAACTGACCAATGTAATAGTTACTTCCCCAATGAAGGTATTAATAAAATTTATCCATATTATATGTGGAAATATAATATAATTAAATCATTGAATAAGTAAATAAATTTTTAAAAAATATTATTCATAATGTGTGGGTACTTTTGTAAGTCTTTTATATTTAACTACAATGTTATGATTAATTTTAAATATTAAAATAATTTTTATTTTCATAAAATGAATTCATGAATTATTATTTTCATGTTTTATGATTGTAATATAATTTTATGGGACCTTAATTAATTTTTCAATGTGTTAGAAACATAGTTTTAATTTCAAAATTATTAATTTTCATGTAAATTCTGATTTTAATTAAAAAAATAAAATTTTAATATTTAGTAAATTATTTTTGAAAATTGGATTTCATTTTTAGATTATACACATCGAGAAATGGTTAAGGTGAATTTTTTGGATTTTTCTAAAATATTTGAATTTTAGTTGAATAATAATTTATGATAATTTATGATAAATGATAATTAATTGAATTCCTATATCATGATCGAATCATGGATATTTTAAAATGGAAATTGACTAAAAATCACATAATCCATTTACTTTTTGTGTTACAATAATCAAGGATATTATTGTTTTTTAGGAAAATATTAAACTAATGATTAAAGTAATGAAAAACCCTCCTCTAATCCTCTATAAAAACCACCCTCTTTACATCCTCTCCTCACACCTCTCAAGACATGTTCCTAGAACAAATTATTCTCAATTGTATCCCTATGACCCTATCCTACGTACATGAGCTCTTGGTCCCCTTAAAATACCAAAACCTCTCCCCTAAAGAGTCTTTCAAGGAAGATATATTCCAGAGGTAAATTCCTCTTTTTCATTTCATTTATTTTCTTTCAAGATCATGTCTTTAGTTTTTATTTCCTCATCACATTTCATTAAAATGTTAAAGTAACTCAAGTAACATACATTTATATGAATTTTATTAATGACATGGAATAATTTACCATCATCACTTTTTTCACCTCCTTTTACACTATAAATGAAAATTCCAACTGATATGTGTTAATTTATCACATTCATGGACGATGTGTTTTCAATTTCATTTACCATATTCAATTATGGTTATGAAAAAAAATTTATCACTGAATAAGACTATAATATATTTATTATGTCTAATTTAATGATCATCAATATTTTTTACACATGATATTTATTTATAATGAAAAATGTGTTTGTTGGGATAAAAACCCGTCAATTAACAAAAACATTTATTATTAATGTTTTATATAATGATTCATGTGCACTCCAAATATCCAAATGAATTTTATAACCATGTAATCATATATATTTTCACTAATAACATATAACACAAATTATTGAAAACCATTTTCATCTTATGTTTTTATTCATACATGTATATAAGTAGACCAATCTTGAAAACCAAGGAAACATACCCTCCCAAATAATGAAATTGAACATCTTAACCCTATAAAAAAGTGATTAATGAACTTATTAATTCTATAATAAATCAATTACATGACTAATATGTTATATAAAATATAATTATTCATTTTAATACTGTTATCCAAGTCATTAAGATCATGTGAAGGACTCCATCAGACATAAGGTAATGGATTCCACCCAAATCTCCAACATTCCTTCGGGTTGCTCTATCTTCCTTTCTAACAAAATTATGTAACCTTTTATTTTTATTTACATAATATAAATTATATTTAAATTACTTATACTCATTTATCAAGGTCCAATAATCATTCCCTTTTATGGATATATATATTTTTAAGTGGTTCCTTCCCCAATACTTCCTGATAAGAAAACCTGTTTATGGGAACTTCCATTATTCTTCCCCATTTTCAAGTAAATAATAAAATCTCTTTTTAAGACACCATTATGGTTTTATATAAAATATTATTCCCTTTTAGGATTAAAATGAAATTTGATGTTTTCCTTTTACCATACTGAAATGTTTTAATTCTAAATTTCTTAAGTACTATTTTTTACATGTAAATGCTTCATGTTGGAATCAATTTTCAGGATATAAGCCTATACTACCCTATGATTTTATATGAATGATCTAATTCCATTCCTCTATGGAAATTTGTATGACACTCACACTTTATATTATTTATGAAATGATTATGATACACAATTCTTAATATATGTAACACTTATGTTTATGTGTTATTGATTATGTATGGTTCTGCATGTGGAAAGCATAATAACGAACATGTTATGATGGGTGTACATAGATAGCACTTCAATTC
Source organism: Viscum album (assembly GCA_963277665.1). Lineage (NCBI taxonomy): Eukaryota > Viridiplantae > Streptophyta > Magnoliopsida > Santalales > Viscaceae > Viscum > Viscum album. The sequence goes on from OY728163.1 coordinate 134,153,655, forward strand.
ATTGGGTAAATATGAGTATCATGAGATTTTTTGTTCAAAAATCTTGGTGGATAGAATTGACTCATGATACCATGTGCAACAGTCTCTGTGGTTAACCTTCACATGTGCTCCTTTAGGTGCAATGAGACTTCTCTCATGCTAAATTTGTGTTTTATGTTTCCAACACAATACTACGAATCCATGTTTATATGACCCCAAGACTATAATTTATGATTCTATATGTTCAATGCTTTTTATATCATTATGTCATTCTTTATAACCCATGTGAAAAAGCTTTATTATTACTCTAATTCCCCAATGGGTCTTTTAGCTCATCCATTTGATCATGTTATCCTCAGGTTATCCTATGAAGATCTATGAGAAAAATGGAATTTAGGATCTCGTTTTTAATATTTAATAAATATGTTTTTTATTTTCTAAAAAAATTTCAGTTTTATGTACGTTGTATTTGAAGACATTGTACATTACATTCCATGACTTGTAATACGATGCTTTATTATACCAAAAATTAGGTAATCATATGTGTAAAAGTCTAGAGTCCCTATAGATAGAATAAGAGGGAGGTATTGTTTGTTTTTTGATATTGGGAATATAGAATATTAGTAAGAACCTTATGGATAATTATATGTACAAGAAAACATCCCTATATTTTTGTAAGTATAGAGTAAATAGTTTATCAAGAAAATCTATCCATGTCTAGATACGAACAAGTGAATGTGGATTTGGAATAGATATATCTTGGGGAGAACCCGAAAAAACCACATTGAGCTATAATCAAATGGAAATTGGTTCATAATAATGGGCCTTGATGCACTCCCACTTTGACACTCCAAGGGGATATGCTTTTGTAAATTCATTATATTTGTAAAATCTATTACTAGGGGAACAAAAAAATGCATATAAAAATAAATGTGAGGAAGCATATTATGGATAATCTAGATTGAAAAATAGGGAATCAAAAGTCAAGATATTCTTCCCATTTCAATTTTAACCTATTATGTTTAATTTTTTCATTTTATAATTGTTAACTATGTATTCAAGCCCTCTAATTGAACATTATTTTTCTAGTTTCAGGATGAAAATAAAAGAACACGTTCCATTAATAAATGTGATAGGAAATGTGACAATTTCCCTAATGATATTTCTGATATGATGGGAATGGGTTCTCAAAACATCCTAATGATACTTTCTCAATTGGCTCAAGTTATGAATAATAACTTCAATAATGTGGAACACCCTCATCCTCAAAGGAAAGATAATGTTTTCAAGGAATCCTTCATACAGAATATACCTCCCATGTTTAGTGGTTATTTCAATCCGGTCCACATGAAATTGTAGGTTATCTCTATTGAAAAGATATTCTCTATCCTCTAGTGCTCAAATGAAGACAATGAAACACTGGTGGTCTATCATTTTGACAGGGAAGCTAATCAGTGGTGGCCAGTAATCAAGAATTCAAATTACCATGATGAAATTGGTTCCATGGATTTTGAGGAATTTATGATTTTTTTTTGAATAAATATCTTCCTCGAATCCTCCATATTAAATTGGAAAGAGAGATCATAAGACTTATGAAAAAGGAAGATGATTCTATACAAGTGTATGAAGAAAACATCAAAATTTGTCAAATATATGCTTCTATATTTGTCATGAACACAGAAATCATGGTGGATCACATCATTATAGGACTAAATCCAAGTCTACGAAATGTTTTGGAAATTCGAGTCTTTAGAAGTTATGAAGAGATTGTCTATTGTGCATGTAACATCCCCAAATGATAAAGGGTTAAATGACTAAATGATATGACTCATGTCAACAAGGTGCACCTTCCTTTTCGGGAGCTTGTCTGATTAGAACTCCACAGTTAAGTGTACTTGGCCTGGAGTAGTGATCAGGATGGGTGACCTCCTGGGAAGTTCCCCAGGGTGTGTGTGAGTGAGGACAAAGCACACTGGAAAGGACATGTGTTGGCCTGTGGGGACTGTCATTAGTCAGATGACCCGTTCAGGCATGTGGGTGGACCCTGGGATGGGCCCCACGTGTCTGCGGGGCAACTGGGGGTACCTGGTGGGCAAGGACCCGACGACCAAGTTAAGGCGGGGTGGTTGTGCTGTCACCGGGGCCCGGTTGTCACATTTTGTATCAGAGGAGGAACACAGCCTTAAGTGTGGTGCACTGCCTGGGTTGAGATGTAGGGCCCACAACGAGGGCGTTGTGCCCTAAAGGGGGGGTGATTGTAACATCCGAAAATGATAAAGGGTTAAATGACTAAATCATATGACTCATTTCAACAACGTGTACCTTCCTTTTCGAGAGCCTGTCTGATTAGAACTCCATAGTTAAGCGTGCTTGGACTAGAGTAGTGATCAGGATGGGTGACCTCCTGGGAAGTTTCTCAGGGTGTGTGTGAGTGAGGACAAAGCACACAGGAAAGGACATGTCTTGGCCTGTGGGGAAATCATTAGTCATATGACCCGTTTGGGTACGTGGGTGGACCCTAGGGTGGGCCACATGTGTCTGCGGGGGCAATTGGTGGTACCTGGTGGGCCAGGACCCGACGGTCATGTTAAGGCGGGGTGTATATGCTGTCACCGGGACCCGGTTGTCACATTTGGTATCAGAGGAGGAACCCAGCCTTAAGTGCGGTGCACTGCCTGGGTTGAGTTGTAGGGCCCACAACGAGGGTGTTGTGCTCTAAAGGGGGGGGGTGATTGTAACATCCCCAAATTATAAAGGGTTAAATGACTAAATGATGTGACTCATGTCAACAAGGAGCACCTTCCTTTTCGGGAGCCTGTCTGGTTAGAACTCCACAGTTAAGCGTGCTTGGCCTGGAGTAGTGATCAGGATGGGTGACCTCCTGGGAAGTTCCCCAGGGTGTGTGTGAGTGAGGAAAAAGCACACTGGAAAGGACATGTGTTGGCCTGTGGGGACTGTCATTAGTCAGATGACCCGTTCAGGCATGTGGGTGGACCCTGGGATGGGCCCCACATGTCTGCGGGGCAACTGGGGGTACCTGGTGGGCAAGGACCCGACGGCCATGTTAAAGCGGGGTGTATGTGCTGTCACCAGGACCCAGTTGTCACAGTGCCCTCAAGGATTAAAATGTATATTAGAAACTCTCAGTGACCACTTGGGATCAGAGACAAAATGAGGAATATTGAGTCTAATATTTATGGTTTAGAAAATAAATACCATGATGGAAAGGATATCGAACATCCCACATTTCAAAATTGTTGGAAGATGCATCCCCAGAACTATCTAAAGGGAACCAATAATTTCTTCAAATGTGGAAGAATAGGGAATATGGATAAGAATTTCCATAGGGGTATGAAAAATCCAACTTATGTGGATGAATAAAGGATGGTTAAATAAATTCCAATCCTATATTTTAGTGTTACAACTACATGTAACATAGGAATTACGAGAACAATTCCGTATGACAATGGTTTGAGAGGAAATCAACAACAACCTCTAAAGAATCAAGGGATTGTGATATCACTAATATTGAGGTGGTACCAAATAATTATTTTGTGATAGGTATGAAAGTTATTAATTCAAGAACAGAATATGTAATATTTTATTCCATTTCTACACATTCTTTTATATGTTTCAGTTTTAGTAGATATATTCATACACCACCTCAAAATTTAGAGGTTGAGTTAACAGTGAGAATAGTGAATGGGGTGACTATTTCATCCATGGTTTATAACACCTCCCCAATAAATGTTTATGGACTAAACCTACCATGAAATCTTTTCATACATCTTTTAGTGGATTTAGATGATATTTTGGTCATCGATTATCTATATTTATATAATGACAACATTAACTATTGGGAAACTGAGGCCACTCTTCATATCCCATAGTATCTATAAATAATATACAAGTGTAAAGAGGAAGCTGAATCATTCTCAGAATCACCATATCCACTATGTAAGAAGATTCCTTTTTAGAAAGCCTATATTGGTCAAATGATTGAGAAAAAAGAGATGACACTTATCAAATATATTTCCATTATGATGGATTACATGGATGTATTCCATAAAAAATTTCCATGTATTCTTACTGACCAAGTCATTGTGTTCTAAATTGATCATATTTTTATATCCCTAACTATATCAAATACACCTTCTAGAATGGCCACCATTAAGGGTGAATAGTTATAGATGATGTTATAGGAGAATCTAGAGAAAGGGTTGCATGTGCCTGAGTGCTTCACCATGGGGTGTATCAGTCATCTTTTTTGTGATAAAGGATGGATCATTGAAGCTCTGCATTGATTATTATTAGTTCAATAAAATCATGATAAAGAACAAGTATCCATTACCCTTGATATATGACTTGTTCGATCATCTACGTGGGTCTAGTTATTTCACTAAGGTGGACCTTCAATCTGGATAACACCTATTAAATGTGAGGAAAAATGATATCCCCAAAACTACCTTTCGAATGATGTATGTACACTATGAGTTCAAGTGATACCCTTCAAACTCACTAATATTCTATACATATACATGGATTTAAATAATAGGGTCTTTAGAGATTACATTGAAATTTTTTTGGTTTGCTTTATCTATGATCTTTTTATATACTCCATGAGTAAGGAGGAACAAGAGAAACATTTTAATACTATGATGATGACATTGTGAAGGGATAAAATTATGAATAGTACAATAATTGTGAGTTCTAGAAGGAGGAAGTATTATTCTTGGGGAATGTTATCACTATAAATGGAATATATGTGGGCCCTTCAAAGATAAAGGCAATTGAAGAGTGTCCCAAGCCAGCATAGGTAATAGAGATTCATAGCTTCATTGGTCAAGCTGGGTATTACTAACAATTAGTGAATAACTTTTCATGATTTTCAAACCCACTGAAAAAGCTGACACCGAAGGAGGTGATTTTTTTCTGGACTCAAGAATGTGATGAAAGCGTTATGGATATCCAAAAGATGATTATCACTATGCCGATACTAACATTACCAACATGTGGAGAACTCATTGCTGTGTATAGTGATTCTTCAAAGAATTTATTAGGTTTTGTACTTATGAAAAATGATCAAGTGATAGACTATGCCACATGAAAATTAAAATTCAATGATAAAAAGTGTCCCATGCATGATCTGGAGTTGGAAACTACGATCTTTTCATGGAAAATATATAGGCATTAAAAGATATAATCACACAGAAGGATCTTAATAGGTCCCATTGAATATGGATAGGGCCCATTATGGATTATGACTGCTCGATCCACTACAATCTTCTTAAGGTAAATATGATAAAAGATTATCTAATTATAAACGATCTTTCATATTTTTCATTGATGAGAGTTGAGAAGGATCAAATTTAATTAGATTTGGAGAGGATGGATGTAATGACCCAGACCCATCCGGTCCATTACTTTTCCAAAACACAGCACTACCGAGACGGTGGCACCGGCCACGGGGATACCGATTATGGTGGCCCCGTGACGGTCACACATTGGTCACGGTGGAACCAAGATGGTGGCACTAGTAACGATGGTACCGTGACGGTGGAACCAATGATGGTGGCACCGTGATGGTCGCACACCGATAATGGTGGCACCATGACTGTGTCACTGTTCAAGATGGCACCATGACGGTGGCACAGTGAGGGTGGAACCATGTTATCACTGAGCGGTCTTCGTTCTTTCCGATTTACAATATTTTCAGCTCCCACAACATATCTTTTGACATAAATATTATTTAATTCCCCCATTCAAATCCATTTAAAGCCCATAAATAATACGTAAAATTCCTAAAGAGTCGGGCAACCCTTATCTTACCAAAACATGTGATTTTTCCTCGGTGTCACGCCCTTCCCCGTACCATCCAGTTCTGCCCCTGTTACGCGTTTCCTTATGGTTAAATAATACTGTTTAATGAAATTCCATTATGAACACCCCTCTAATGAGAATTGTTAAATGAAAATTAATTCCATCGTGCGTAACTAGCCCACTGTGTGGAGAACCAAGATCAGAATTTAAAGCCGTTAAAATTTCCATATCCCGTAACAATGGGATCTCATCCTTATATCGCACGTAAATTCCTTCTTCTTCTTTCTCTTGGCTGGTCTTCTTTTCTTCCTGGTGAGTTTGGAGTTCCCCTTATAGAGGAAAGTGGTGTGCCTATGCCAAAGCCTTTATGTTCACCTGTGGAGTCCCCGACATTCCTCCCCTGTAAGTCTTGCATCCCCAATTCTTGGCGCGTGGAGAAGAACTTCAATCCTTGATCAACCAGGTAGGGATTTTCATTCGTCTCTCCTTACCGTGTATCATGCGGGGTGGGTACGCTATTGTTCTCTGGGAATTGATGAAACCAAACCTTAACAAAGATAATAAACAGACTGTTAAAGAATGATGGGGTGTGTTTGACTTTTCGTCTATACTCTTTTATAATTTCTATATGTTGTGAACAGTATGGGCTTATTCTCCCTGAAAATCATGGTCGTTGGTGGTTTGTCCCTGCGCACTAATGAACCCTTGTCTTCGGTGATAGTTAAATGACCGTAACATGGAAATTGGTTTATCACCTAAACTCGGATGGTTAAATGGATGCCCAGTGAACACTAATCCTTGTGTGGTAACCCCGGATAACCAACAGGAAGGAGAACCTAATGAATGATGTGCTTGAACCTAGATGTTTCTCTACTCTGTTTTGGTGCTTGGTGTGTTGTTTTGCATGATTCTTATGGGGTGATGGGGATGGGGATGGGATCCTCTGTTGTGGCATGGTTGTTGGTTCAGAATATGATGTTGTGTGGGGCTGTATCTCAAGGCTTGGTTTTGTTCCAGTACTTTGAGGGATCTCATGGATCCCGTTGTTATTGTGACTTTACAAGAGAACCGAGTGTGAATGGTTAAATTTTTTTTTGGATGTTTCTATTTCTCTAGCTTGTGGTAATGCCAGTTAGTTGCCAAGTAGTGTGAAATTTACTTAAATGGGATCACTTGAACATGAAACCAAGAATGGGTTAAATGTGGAGTTGGTTTTGGAAATAAGTTGTGACTTGGCCATGAGTGTTGTGCCTTTCTTCGATGAATGAATAGTAATGAGGGTGTTTGTGCTTAGGTTGTCTTTGGAAACCCTAGGTTAGGATGATTGCCTGTTACCTATAAATATAATTTTAGTTCTTATGTTTCTTATTCGCACCCCACCTAAGTTGAGAACCCATTGACGAACACCCCCATTTCATGGTGGAGGGTGTTTTTCCCAACAATCCTATGAGTGGCTAGTTATTATCTCCTTTTCTGATCCCTCTCCCTAATAGGCCAAGATAATTCGGGAAGGCTGTGATGGATTGATGTCCATTATAGCCCAAGATTCTTTGGGCAGGGTAGTTGTGTTGGTTGGCCCAGGAGTGTGCGGGTAGGTTGTTTCCCAAGAGTCTTCGGGATGAGGCTCAGGTGTCTTCGGGCATGGAAGTAGTTGTTCTGGCCCATGTGTTTGCAGGTGTGGTTACGTGAGGTGGTTATGGCCTAGGTTTTTGCGGGCGGGATGGTGGTTCTGGCCTAGCTGTTTGCGGGCAAGATGCGTGGTTGTGGCCCAGGTGTGTGCGGGCGGGGTGTAGCAGTCGGACTGCAGTGAGAATGGCGGGAGAGGTTTGATGTGTAGGATGTCTTCAATAACCAGTGGGAACGTGGAACGGGGTACCCAAATGTCAATGTTCTATTACTATATATTACTTGAATTGTGTTATTTGGGGAGTATTCCTTGGTGAGGCATGGGTGGATTTTTTCCCTTGCTAGGTTCTGTGGTTATCTCTTTTCCCACTGGGCATTAGAATTCCTCATCACTTGTGCATGAGATTCTTTGGTTTTCCATACTGAGTATACTTGTATTCTCACCCTATATATATATAAATTCCTTCAGGTTTCCAGGAGGACTTCAGGGATCATGAAGGGTTGTACTAGCTCGGGCGTTGGGACAGTTGCAGTTGCTATTTTTCATTCTTTGGAACATTACATTTGTAGTCTCCTTGTACTTTGTGGAATTTACTTTTGGAACATGCATATGATAATGGCTTGTTTTTTTCTTTACCTGTACTTCCACTTATGGTGTTTTTGGGATTTACGATCTTATCATCGATCCTATTAATGAAAAAAATGTGATTCCTTACAACTTGTGTTTAATTCTATACCCCTGGTGCTAGTCGCCACTCCAGGACCTATTGAAGGCGGGTCTCGGGGTTCATTATCTCCCCTTCAAATTGAGGAAGTAAGGGTTTGGCAATCTTTTTTCCCTTCTCTCATCTTGGTGAAGGCGGGTCGTGACAGAATGGTATCAAAGGGTAGGTTGAGAGATAGGATCTAGTCTGGGGTTGGGCATAGTAAGGATTTCATGGGATGGTAGGGAAACAGTGTTGGGTGATCTTGGTGGGTGAAATAGGCCAGGGAAGTCTGGCTAGGACATGGGATTTTAGGTCCTCCATGATCCGATGTAAGGACTATGGGCCTACCAAACGACCAAGTAAGGCTACACATATTGCAGGGTAGAGACCCTAGGGAAGGTACATGCATCATAATGACTTGTGTTCTCACATTTCATGAGTATTTGGATATTTAAAATGAATAATAATTCTACGAAAAATTTAAAAACAATATTCTACAGTACTCAGGCTTAGGCATTCTTTGTTTACATTGCAGCTATGGCACTTGTGAGACGACAATGAGTAGTTCGGGTGATTGAGGCCTAGGAGGTTGACTTGGCCAATTGGCAGAGGACTGACCGAGAGGTGGAGGACGATCAGTGGTAGAGGACACTTCGTGCCTTCCAGCGGCAGACCATTGGGAACTACAAGGGTATCATCTCATACATGGAGAAATAGAGTTGGATAGAGGATCTGGTGATAGCTTTGAGCTTTATCTAGGCTCCGACGGAGTACTAGGTTCCTCTAGATGTAATCCAGATGCAGGGAGCAGCGCGTCAGTGGTGGATGCTCTATCACGTGGATAATGGGAGGATGAGGTTATGTGGGCTGACTTTGAGAGAGAGTTCAGAGCAGAATGTCTCTCTTCCATGATTAAGGCTAAGAAGAGGTAAGAACTACTCATCCTCCAGCATGGGAGTATGTCAGTGAGAGAGTAGGGGATGAAGTTCAAGGATCTCCTTCGCTTTTCTCCTGACCTATTTTCAGATGAGGAGACTCGGGAAAGACCTTTGGAAGAAGAACTTCAACCTTCTCTCTAGTATGTTGTTACTCCCTTTACCTTACCGACATACTTGGAGGTCCAGAAGAAGGCTGAACTGGTATAGAGGATGCACATGCTGGGTGGTGTACCACGAGTGAGAATCTAGTTGGGCCTGTCAAATGGGAAGTCCGTCAACAGCAGGCCTCCAGCATCAGGACCCTCTAGGTTTTGACCAGTAGGAAGCAGGCCTCAGCAGTTCTAGTTCCAATCTTCCTGTCCTCACCCTTTCCTTTTGGGACGAGGACCAAGATTCTTCATCTGTGGAAGCCTTGGGCACCTTCGGAATCAGTGCCTAGACAGAGTGCAGTACGAAGTGGGTGGGCAGGTTCAATGCCCACCTCAGCAATAACAGTTTCAAGGTAGGCCCTTTCAGTAGCAACAGTAGGGGATGCAATCTCCTGCTCATTTGAGGTAAGGCATTGTATGAGGGGGGTGACCTCAGTACGCTCCTCAGGGACCTCGACTAGGGCGCGGTCGTGGAGGCAGCCGACAATCGAGGGGCAGGGGAGTTGGGTGTGGGCAGTTGCACACCGTAGAGGAAGTTGTTCCAGTAGGGACAGAATTCATTCGAGGTACGATCAGCTTGTTTAGTACTCTTGCCTATGCCATGTTCGATATAGGATCTTCGCACTCGTTTGTTGCACCCAGTCTGGCCCGTGCTCTGGGTTTAGATGCTGAGAGACTTCCAGTGCCCCTTTTGCTGAGCACACTAGTCCGAGGTCAGATCGACTAGTTTTATGTTTTATGAGGGTGTAGACTAATGATAAGGCCACATAAATCTATTATAGATCTTATACTATTGCAGATACAACCATACGAAGTCATCCTAGGCATTTACTATCTTTTCTCTGTATGTGTCGTCATTCAGTACTTCCAAAAAAGGGTCGTGTTTCCAGATTCGGGCAGCCTACTTGTAACTTTCATCGGCGAGCGGGATTTCCAGAAAAGCAGTAGGCAAGAGGAGCCCCTCCTTTCCTTGTTATCTAATCTATCAATGGAATCGGTGGATGTAAAAATGGTACAAGATCCAAGGATCTTCATTGAGTTTACAGAAGTCTTCCTTGAAGAGGTGGTGATTCTACCCCTTCATAGTGATGTTGATTTTGGGATAGAATTGCAACCTGGTGCCTGTCAGATTTCAATGGATCCCTACCAGATGGAACCTTCTGAGTTACAGGAGTTTTAGATTCATATTGATGATCTGATGAAGAAGGGTTTTGTTCGACGAAGTGCGTCACCATGGGGTGCTCTAGTATTGTTCGCAATGTAGGTAGATGGTGGTCTGAGGCTGTGCATAGACTACATGTGACTTAATCCGGTATCAGTCAAGAACGGTTTCCCTCTCTCAAGGATAGACGACCTTATCAACCAGTTAAAAGGGGCAGGGTCATTCTCCAAGATTGACCTGTGGTCGGGATATCACCAGTTGAGGGGGAAAGAGGGAGACATCTCGAAGACTGCCTTCGGGTGTAGGTATGGACACTTTGAGTTTGTAGTCATGCCATTCAGCGTTACAAATGCTCTAGTTATGTTCATGAAACTCTTGAACTTCTTCTTCTTGGAATACCTAGATCAGTTCGTAGACGTGTTTATTGATGACATCCTGATCTACTGAAGGTCAGAGGAAGAGCACACTAAGCACCTGAGAATGGTTTTGGAGGTCCTCCGACAAAACCAACTCTATGGGAAGTTGTCCAAGTGAAAGTTCAGGACCTAAGAAGTGCACTTCCTTGGGCACGTGGTGTCCTAGAAGGGAATAGAGGTGGACCCATCAATGGTCGAGGCGGTTGTTTCTTGGGCAGCAACCAAGAACGTGACAGAGGTTCGTAGTTTCCTTGGACTGGCAGGTTACTACCAGAGGTTCATACCAAACTTCTCCCAAGTTGTAGAACCCTTGAAATCTTTTACCAAGAAGGAATAGGAATTCATATTGGAGGGGAAGTGCGAGGCAGCCTTTAGGTATCTGAAGGAGAAGTTGGTAAGTTCCCCATTGCTAAGGTTTCTAGAAGAAGGGGCGACGTAAGAAGTATTATGTGATGCTTCAGGACAAGGCCTCGGGTGTGTGCTAATGGAACTACAAGGGGTGATCTTTTGTGGATCTAGACAGTTACGTCCCCATGAGTGTAATTATTCCACCCACGATATAGACCTTACGACGGTCATGTTTTTACTAAATTTGTGGCGGTATTACCTCATCAGGGAGTGCTTCATGGTCTTCAAGGATCACAAAATCTTGAATTGTATCTTCTCACAGCAGGAACTGAACTTATGGAAGTGAAGGTGGATGGAGTTCCTTCAGGACTACAACTTTGAGATTTCCTACACACCAGGAAAAGGGAATGTGGTGGCAGATGCCTTGAGAAGGAAGTCACAGAAGGATGCAGTTCGAGAGTCGGAAAATGCTTGGAAGGCAATGGAGGAATTGGTTGCCCTGCACCTAGATGCGAGGATGGATGGTGGTAGAGGTTGCCTATATTAGATGACATTACAGTCTTCTTTAATGCAGCAGGTAGAGGATTCTCAATGGGGAGACTCAGAAAGTGAATTGATGCATGAACGGGTTAAGCAAGGTGATGCTCCCGAAGGGTGGATGGAGGATGTTCAGAATCAAATGCTTTTCCGGGGGAAGTTGTTTCTTCCAGAGGCGATGCGTGAGAGGTTTCCTAGTGAGTTCCAAAAAACACCCCAAACAGTGCACCCGGGAGTTTCCAAGATGTACCAGGGTCTGAGGAGTCAGTTTTTGTGGACCAGGGTAAAGCGGGTGGTGGCCGATTTCGTGGCCATGTGCCTAGTGTGTCAGCATGTGAAGGCTGAAAACTATGTTCCAGGCGATCTATTACAACCTTTAGATGTCCCCGAGTTGGAGTTGGACAACATCTCGATGGATTTCATCACAGAGCTACCCAAGGATCAAGGAGGCTGCGACACTATCTGGGTAGTGGTGGACCGGTTGATGAAATCAGCTCACTTTCTGGCGATCAAGGGGTCAGGTGCAGTTGATTCCTTCACATGAAGGTACGTGGATGAGGTGGTGCGATTGCATGGAGTTCCGAGGTCCATAGTCTTGAATAGTGATGAACGGTTTACCTCACATTTCTGGTGGGGATTACAAAATGCTTTTGGAACTCAACTAAGTCTTAGAACTTCCTTCCACCCCCAGACAGATGGGCAGACAATGCTTACCATCCAAACAATGTAGGATATTCTACGAGCATTTGTGTTGGATTTTGGGGGATTGTGGGTGTAACACTTTCCTCTAGTAGAGTTTTCCTAGAATAATAGAAATAACTCTACCATTGGAATGGCTCTATTAGAAGCTTTGTACGGAAGTCCATGTCGCTCACCCGTGTGTTGGACCGAGGTTGGGGAAGTAGTTGTTCTTGGCCCAGAAGTGGTGTAGAGCATGACAGAGAAGGTTCAGCTTATACGGGAGAGGATGAAGGTGGACCGAGACTGACAGAAATCATATGCTGATAATTGGAGGAGACCCTTGGAGTTAGAGGTCGGGGACCACATGTTCTTGAAGGTCTCCCCTCAGCATGGGAAATGAAGGTTCGGTAGGGGAGTATGATTTTTCAGAGGTTCTTCGGACCATTCTAAGTGTTGCGATGGGTCAGTGATGTGGCTTATCAGCTAGCGCTACCACCACCGCTACTGAGACTGCATGATATCTTCCATGTGTCTCAGCTCCAACGATATCTACACAATGATTCACACGTCCTTGACTAGGAAATGATGGATATTAATGATGACATCACTTTTGTGGAAAGACCTAAGAGGATTGAGGATCTTAAGGAGAAGGTGCTCCATGGACTGACCATTCCTTTGGTTCATGTGCTGTGGAGGCATGGAGGGATTGAGGAAAGTACCTGGGAATGGGAGACGTAGATGCGCTCCGAGTACCGAGAGGTATTTTTAGTTTTATACTGTTTTGTTTGTACTTGTTTGTGATGGAATGATTTACCTTGTTAACTATAGAACATGTAGTTTTCCTTATTCTGTGGATGTGTGTGAAGAGTCATTACTATGGGGAAGGGACGAATAGATACCTAATCAAGACGCATTAATGTGGATGAAATTAAACCCGTGCGGGTGAGTCAATGCCACCCAAAGCGGATAGTAACTTGACATGGAGGAAGAAACTCCATAACCCATATGACTGGACAGTTTGACCTTCAAATGTTGCCTAGTTACTTGAGGGAGATGTATTCCTAGATGTCGATGAGGTTCACTACTGAGAGTTATCTTTCGAGGTGGTTGTTCGGAACCCCTCTTTCTTTGGGTCTAGTATGGATTCTCGAGGGCGAGAATAGTTTGAGAGGTATCTGATGTAATGACACGGACCCACCCGGTCCATAACATTCCCAAAACATGACTCCACTGAGATGGTGGAACCGGTCATGGGGGTACTGGTTACGGTGGCCCTGTGACGGTCGCACACCGGTCACAGTGGCACCGTGACAGTCTCACACTGGTCATGGTGGCACTGTGATGGTCTCACACCGATCATGGTGGCCCCAGTGAAGGTGGCACTGGTCACAGTGGCACCAGGACGGTGGCACCGTGAGGGTGGCACCGTGTCCTCACCGAGCGGTCTTCGTTCTTTCCCAGTTCTAGGCTTTTCTGCTCCCGCAACATATCTTTTGAAGTAAAGATGATTTAATTCCCCCTTTCAAATCCATTTAATGCCCATAAATAATATCTAAAATCCTCAAAGAGTTGGGAAACCAATATCTAACCAAAATGTGTGGTTTTTCCTCAGTGTCAGTCCCTTACATGTACCTTCCAGTTCCGCCCTTGTAACGCGTTTCCTTATGGTTAAGGAAAACTATTTAATGCATAGCTGTTATGACAACCCCTCCAAGGGGAACTGTTAAATGACAATAAATTCCATCATGCGTAACTATCCAACCGCGTGGAGAACCACGATCCGACTTTAAATCCGTTCAAATTTCCATATCCCGTAACAATGGGATCTCATACTTATATCACATAGTAATTCCTTCTTCTTATTTCTCTTGGATGGTCTCCTTTTCTTCCTAGTGCATTCGGAGTTCCCCTTCTTGAGGAAAATGGTGCGCCAGTGCCAGAGCCTTTCTTCTCACCCTTGGAGTCCCCGACGTTCCACCCCTGCAAGTCGTGCATCCCCAGTTATTGGCGCGTGGAGAAGAACTTCGATCCTTGATCAACCAGGTAGGGATTTTTTGTCATCTATAATTACTATGTATCATGAGGGTTGGGTACACTACTATTCTGTGGGAATGGATGAAACCAAACCATAACAAAGATAATAAACAGACTGTTAAAGAATGATGGGGTGTGTTTGACTTTTCTGCGATACCCTTTTATAATTTCTATATGTTGTGAACTATATGGGCTTATGCTCCCAGAAAATCATGACTGTTGATGGTCTTTCCCTGCACACTAATGAACCCTTGTCTTCTGTGATGGTTAAATGATTGTAACATAGAAATTGGTTAATCACCTAAACTCGATTGGATAAATGTATGCCCAATGATCATCAATCCTTGTGTTGTCACCCCGTTTAACCAATAGAAAGAAGAACCTAATGAATTATGTGCTTGAACTTGGAATATTATCTACTCTATTTTGGTAGTAGGTGTGTTGTTCTGCTTGATGCTTATTGGGGGATGTGGATGCGGACGGGATCCTCTGTTGTGGCACTATTTTTGGTCATGAATCTGAAGATATGTGGGGCTGTATCTCAAGGTTTGTTTTGGTTTTAGTACTTTGAGGGATGTCACATATCCCTTTGTTTTTGTGACTTTACGAGAGAACTAGGTGTTAATGCTTAAATTGTCGTTTGGATGTTTCTCTTTCTCTAACTTGTGGTTATGCATGTTAGTTTCCCAATAGTGCAGAATTTACTTAAATTGGATCACTTTAAAATTAAAACAAGAATGGGTTAAATGGAGTATCGTTTTTGGTAATGATTTGTGACTTGGTAGTGAGTGTTGTGCCTTTCTTCAATGAATGAATAGTAACGAGGGTGTTTGAAATTAGGTTGGATTTGGAAACCCTAGGTTGGTATGAGTTCCTGTTAGCTATACATAAAATTTTTGTTCTTATGGTTCTTATTTTCACCCCACCCAAGTTGAGAACTTAGTGTCGAACACCCCCATTTCATGGGGGACGGTGTTTTTTCCAACACTCCTATGAGTGGCTGGTTATTAGCTCCTTTTTCCCTCCCTTTCCCGAATAACCCAAGACTCTTCGGGTTGACTATGATGGCCTGAGGTCCATTATAGCCCAAGATTCTTCAGGCTGGGTAGTTGTGGTGGTTGGCCCAGGTGTGTGTGGGTAGGTTGTTTCCCAAGAGTCTTCGGGATGAGGCCCACGTGTCTTCGGGCGTGGAAGTAGTTGTTCTAGCCCAGGTGTTTGCGGGCATGGTTACGCATGGTGGTTGTGGCCCAGGTGTTTGCGAGCAGGATGCGTGGTTGTGGTCCAAGTGTGTGCGGGGTGGGGTGTGGCAGTGGGGCTGCAGTGAGAATGTCGGGAGAGGTTCTATGCATAGCATGTCTTCAATAACCAATGGTAAAGTGGCACATGGTACCCAAATGTTGATGTGATATTACTATATATTACATGACTTCCATTATTTGGGGAGTGTGCCTTGGTGAGGCCCGGATGGATAGTTTTCCTTACTAGGTTCTTTGGTTATCTCTTTTCCCATAGGGCCTTAGAATGCCTCCTCAATTGTGCACGAGAGTCTTTGGTTTTCCCTAATATGTATACTTGTATGCTCACCCTACGTATATAAAACTGATTTCAGGTTTCCAGGATGACTTCAGGGATCATACATGGCCGTACTAGCTTAGGCGTTGGGATAGTTGCAATTTTTTTTCTTTCATTGGTACTTTACCTTTGTAGTCTCCTTGTACTTTGTGGCATTTACGTTTTGAACATGAATATGAGAAATGCTTGATTTTTTCTTTACCTGAACTTCCACTTTTGGTGTTGTTGGGATTTACTATCTAATCATCAGATACTATTAAAAAAAGCGTAATGCCTTCTATCTTGTGTGTAATTCTACACCCTTGGTGCTAGTCACCACTCCAGGACCTATTGAAAGCGGGTCTCGGGGGTCATTGTCTCTCCATCAACTTGAAGACGGGTCTTGAAATCTGATGTCCCTTCTCTCATCTTGGTGAAGGAAAGTCATGACAATGGACCTGATAATAATTAAGGATGGAACATCATCAATCATTTCTAAAATGGTTCATCAACCATACCACATAGATAAAATTATGTATGCTCATAGAAAATATGTGGAAATTATGAAATGGGTGGAAGATATTAAAAATTTGATATCCTCTAATCTAAATATTTTTGAGGTAGGATTTATATGATTTGGGTCATGATTATGTTTTTCATCGAATCCATAGATAAAGAAGTAGATTTTTGATGATGCACATAGCTCAACCATCTCTATTTACTGAGGGAGCATAACGATGTATTGATATTTCTGAGAGAACTTTTTGTGGGCCAATATAAAGATGGAGATTGCTAAATATACATCAAAATTACTAGTATGTCAAAAAGTGAAGGTTAATACGAAAATGTATAACATGATTATGAATCCATTTCCATACAATCATGGAAGTGGGGGAACATTACATTGGAATTTGTAGCTTGACTTCTAAGGAAATCCATAGGAAAAATGAAATATGGGTAATTCTGTATTGTATAAAAAAGACTTATCACATTATTAAAATTTAAGAGGACTTATCATGGGTTAAAATTTCACAGATATATATCAAAGAGTTGTTAAGTATTCATGGAGAACCACTATATATTGTATCTGATCGAGATTCTGGATTTACCATGATGTTCTGGAAAAGTCTCTAACATGCTCTAAGCACTGATTCAAACTTCAGTATGACCTATCATCCTCAAAATAATGGAATACCTGAGCGAACTATTCAGAAATTGGAAGATATGTTGAAATCATGTTCAATAGACTTCAATGTTGGGTGGGACCAACATCATCCTACATTCAAATTATCTTACAAAAATAGTTTCCACTTGAGTATATCAAAGACACCATATGAATCCCTTTATTGGAAAAGATGTAGAACACTGATGTGATGTGGTGATGTTGGTTAGCATACACTGTTAGGACCTGATATGGTCGATGAAATAGTGGAGAAGGTTAAAACCATTCAGCATCACATCAAGTAATCACAAAGTCAACAAAATGGATATGTATAAAATCATCAATGAGACCTTGAGTTTAAATATGGACACCTGGTATTCCTCCACATATATTCATGGAATATGGTCCCAAGTATTGGGAAGAAAGGAAATATAACTGTCTGGTACATCGACCCCATTAATATTCTTGATCATGTTCGACCTATGGCCTATTGACTAGCACTTCAACCTACCATGTCTAAAGTAGACGATTTATTCAACTTATCCCTCTAATGGAAGTACATAATGGATCCTTCACAAGTTCTCTCTTCAAAGGTGGTACTATTGTAGAAAGATCATCATTGTGAAGAGCATCCAATGAGGATCATAGATCATAGAGATAAATTTCTACAAAAAATACTACTCAAGTAGTTAATTTACTATGGTGGAACCATAAGTAATAAAAGGGAACATGGGAACTGGAGGAAGAAGTGTAGAAAAAGTACCCACGCTTGTTTCCATTTTAGAATTTAAAACTGAATTTCTGGGGTAAAATTTATTATGGAGGAAGAATGTAACAACCCATTGTTTTATCAATGAAATTTCCTTTTTATAATTATGTATTATATTATAATCACATACTATTATTTATAAAACACAATACAAACCATATAAATGAAGAATGCGTGAAATAAAAGGTATCTCTTTAATTTAAGAAACATATATTGATGAAATAGTAACCAAACAATTGGAATAGTACTGTGACACATATGAATAGAAAAATGACCAATTTAATTTTAACATAAACAATGAAAGTTTAAATAAAATTTATCCATCTTATATGTGACACTATGATATAATTATATAATATTATAAGTAAATAATTTATTTAAAAAATTATTAAGAAAGTGTTGGTATTTTTGTATGTCTTTTAAATTTAACAACAATTTTATTACTAATTTAATGATTTAAAAGAAAATTTATTTTCTTAAAATGAATTCATAAATTATTATTTTTATATCTTATGATAATAAGATAATTTTATGAGACCTAAATAAATTTTTCAAAGTGTTAGAAAAGCAGTTTTAATTTTAAAATTTGTACTTTTCATGTAAATTATGATTCTAATGAAAAATTATATTTCTCATATTTAAAAAGTTATTTTGGAAAAATTTATTTCATTTTTGGATTATAAATATCAAAAAATGGTTAGGGTAAAGTTTTGGTATTTTTCTAAAATACGTGAATTTTTGTTGAATAGATATATATTATAATTTACAATAAATGCTAAATAAACGAATCTCTACATCATTCATGTGTTATGGAAGAATTAAATAGACATTTGTTTGAACTCACATGATCCATTTACTATTTTTGGTCACAAGAACCAATACTATTCAAAGTATTGATTAAAAATATTAAACTAGTGATTAAAATAAGGGGAAATCCCACCCCTCCTCCACTATAAATACCACCCCTCTTTTCCTCCTCTCCTCACATATCCCAATCATTGTTCCTAGTAAAACATATAATCCAATATCCCCATAATACCTTATACCACATATAAGAGCTCTTGGTCTCATATAAAGACAAAAACCCCACCCCTAAAGGGGCTCTCAAAGAAGATATATTCATAATGTAAATTCTTTTGTTCATTTCACTTATTTCCATTCAAGTTTTATTTCATTTAAATTTATCACATCCTTTAATAAATATTTTATGATAACTCCAGTAACAAAAATGTATTGTAATGTTGTTATGATAATGGAATACTTCATCATCATCTCTCATATCCCCTCCTTTTATACTAGAAATGAAAACACTTTCAGAGATGTGTTAATTTATCATATTAAACGATGACAAATATTCAATTTAATTTACAATCTTCAATTACAGTCAGGAAATCATTTTTATTGTTGAAATAGACTATAATATATTTATTATGTCTTAATTGAGGTTCTGAAATCTTTTTTTACCCATTATATTAATTTATAAATCAAAATGTGTCATTGTGATAAAAAAACACCAGTTAACCAAAACGACTATAATTAATGTTTTATATAATGATTCATCTTCACTCCTAATCACCACATTTATTTTAAAACCATGTAATATTCTAGATTTACACTAGTAACATATAAATCTGATTCACTACAACCATTCTCATCTTCCATGTTTATCCTTACATGTATATAGGTAGACCCATCATGAAAACCAAGGAAATAAACCCTCCCAAACAATGAAATTGATCCTCTTAACCCATAAAAATGTCCTCAATGAACTTAATAAGGTTATAATAAATAAACTAAATGAATATAAGGATATTAAAATACAAATTAATGAATATAATTTGGTTATCGCTGACATTAATATGATTTTAATGACACTATAATATTTAAGGTAGGGTATTCTACCCGAATCTCAATTATTCCATTGGGTTGTTCTATCATCCTTTTTTCTAATATGAATTTAGCTATTATTTTTTATGTAAATATTCCCTCATCTATTTAAATTCTAAAATATCATTTATCAAGGTCAAATCATCATTCTCTATCATTTATATACATGTTTTAAGTGGTTCCCTCCTCAATTATTCCCGATAAGAAAAACTGTTTAAGGGAACTTCCATAATTCTTACCCATTTTCAAGCTAACTAAATAATATATTTTTAATAAACAATTTTTTATAATTTTTTATATTATTAATAAAAACTTGTTTCACATCTGGTTTATATACACAATTATTCCCTTTTATTTTTTAAATGACCTTCTCTATTTTCGTTTAACCGCACTAAAATGTTTTAATTAAAAAGTTTCTTATATACTCTTTTTACATGTTAATACTTAGAGTTGGCATAAATATTCATGATATATTCCTATACTACCCTATTATTGTCCATTAAAGATCTAATTCCTTTCCTTCATGGAAATTTTTATGTTAGTCCTATTTTTTATGCTTTATGACATGATTATAATACCCAATTCTTACAATGGGAAACCCTTATGTTTACAAATGATTGATTATGTATGGTTATGTATGTGGAATGAATATTTATTGAACATGTTATGATGGCTAATACTAGATAGAAATCTATTTCATTGGTTTATTTTGTGTCTCATGAGATGTTATGTGCAACGATACTGGTGGTTAGCCTTGACTCATGTTACCATGTGAAACAATCTTGGTGGTTAAACATGATTGTGATCCTCTATGTTAAATAAGCATTGAATCATGCTAAATTCATTTTTTATATTTCATCCAATTTTCTATGACTCCATTTTTATATTACCCTATTTTTATATGTTATAATTCAATATGTTCCATTATTTTATATCGTTATGTTAAGGATTATTACCCATGTGCTAAAGATTTAATATTATTATTATTCCTATTATTGGATTTTAGTTCTTCCCTTCTTAATGTTATCCTTAGGTTGTCCTATAATGATGTATATGAATAATGGATGTTAGGATATATTTTTTATGATTAAATAAATAAATGTTCTATTTTTTCCCATTTATTAGGTTTTATTTACCTATTATTATAATACATTAGACAGTACGATCCTTATCTTTTACTATGATGCTTTATTATAATTAAAATCTTGTAATTACATGTGTAAAAGTATAGGGTCTCTAAAATCATTTCATTTTCCGTTTCACTCAGAATTAATGTGGTTACTTTTCAATACATCCATTGACAAAACCCAAAAATAACATTTAAGAGATAATAACCATAATGGGGTATCACATAATCATGAAAAATCAAATATAGGATGCCAACATTAAGGAACCTTCTTCCTTAATCATTGAAATTTTAGATTTATCATAGATTAGTCATTTTCATTGTCTATTTATATCTATCATGATGTATTATAAAGAGTTAGTAAATTTCCAATGTGTATCCCTTTGGAGTGTCAAACCAGGTGTGCAGTAAGGCCCACTATTATGAACTATTTCCCTATCAGGTCTAGCATAGTATGATTTTTTCTGTGTTGTAACCCTAAGGTTCATATGTTACCAATATAAATCCACTTATATGATCCATAAAGAGATTTATTTAGAGGAAGACACTTTATCTACCAATTACAAATATTCCATGAAATTTTCTTATACTTTGACTCATCCTTAAACTTATCCTCAAATACTTCCCTAGTCACATTCTTAAAAATATTCCTAGGGTTCTCACTAATGGTTTCACAACATAGATTCCAATGGTTAACTAAAATTATCCAATGATACAAATTGTAATGAAATAATATTTTTGTACTTATATATTATGTCATTGTTTATGAATATCCATTACAGTAGAAAAACACATGATAAAGGACCATAATCGTAAATCGAATTTAGAAACTTAGAAACACACACACAAGTGTATAAGTGATCTACATCATCAAACACTACTCTCTTCACAACTTGAACCATTCTTAGACAATTCAAAAATAATAAATATCATCATGACCTATAGAAAGGAAAAATAATAAAGGGTGATATGAGATGCTCAGAAAAGTTAAAAAAGGGAGATACATAATTATCAAATGAACATATTTGTATGAGAACATGATCAGAACATTTTAAAATAAAACCTTTCATATCATATATCATTATTTTTAATCATGGAATAACGATTAGCAGTTCATAAGACATGAGTCATAAAGAAATCAAGGAACATGATCCATGAGGTCATAACATTGGAATAAGAAATGGAATTAGTTGTATACACACAAGCATATAAAATAATTTCCACATTAGTGTAGGCTCACTACCAAGACCATCATAGAGGACGAAGTACACTATTTAACTAGGTTCACTTCCCATTCTGGTCCTATATTACTAAATTTTGGATAGTCCCATTCCATCTATATCTTACTAAACCATGTTTAATCCCCATTCTATCCCTTTCTATATTATCAGATATAATTTCTTACCCAATTTATTGGAATGAGATATTTTTCCCACACATAACATAATGAAGACCATAATTATGTGTTTCACAGGATCATAAAACTTCATCCCATCATAACACATGAAACAAAATTGTTATTATACAAAAATAATCACATAATATCATATGGAAAATATATAAGTTTAATAATAATTTCATCATAAAATTACTTATGAAAATTAGAGGGTTTCATAACCACTTCCATGTGGTATTACTCATGGAATGTAAATGTGTTTCATAAACATCTTTCCATCAAAACATATACCATTAAGATAAATAATATGAATGGTATCCTTGTATAATATCCCTAATAATTCACATGTAACACCATATTATTTCATATTAGATGGTTAATAATTTTTAAAGGATCACATAAAAATTTTCTTGAGAAAAATATCATTTCTAATTGGAAAAATGTTTTCAAAAACCATTTATTGGAAATATTTTAATTTTAAAATAACTTTGGAAAAATACAATGGAATCCTCATATAAACTATTGTTCATGATGTTGTAAAATTCTATTTATATTGTACACATTAAAACATATATTCTTTTCACATTTTCGTTAAATCCCAAACATGAATTGTTTAGAAAGTGATATGATGTTTTAAAAAAAATTAAAAATAAAACATCGGTAAACATTTATTTTAAAACACAATAATATATTAATAAAAAAAATTATTTTTTTAGAAAACAAAATTTTTAAAGAAAACATTTTTCCAACAGAAGAGATAAATAAAGCTGAATTTTAATAAAAGTTTTGTACCAAGGAGTTGACAATTGGTAACATTTATTTAATATATCATAAATTAATATTGGTTATGAAAATACATGAGAGTTATTGAGATTTATTTAATGATATTTCAATATTGGAGACAAAACCCTAAATAATCCCAGTAAATGATGAGATTGTAGAATAAAATCTTTACCAAATTGGTAACATAGATTTACAAGCCCTATAAAGTAATAACATATACCTAAAATAAAAAATATCATGATAATGAATAAATTAAGGATATTACATGTCAATGGGGATGTATATACACTTCATTCAACAATATAGGTGCATAACATATCATACGTCTCAAAAAAGGTAAACTAATAAAAATAAAATAAATTAAGTATTATATTCCATAATACTCATTAAAAAATAATGTATAATAAATATATTTGTATTATACATCTATTATATAACCAAATTCAAATATATCATATCATATATGATTTCATTATGTCCTTTTATTAATAGTTTATTAACGATATATGTTAAAGTGGCGTTTTGGGTAATAATCACTTTGTTTTTCGTGGGTGTTTTGATTTATTACTTCTAATCCTATTAAATATATCATAGATTAATAATATCCAGTATTATAAAAATGATATAAATATCATTTAAATTTATTTATATGAATTCTTATATTTGAGTTATAGGAAATGGAGAACACCATTCATAGAGACGGTATGTTGTATGTACACAGGAACATTGTTTTTCATTTAGTTGATTTAAATAAAAGATAAGTAAATGATATATATTATAATTACAGAATCATTATTTTTTAATATATATCAAAAATATTTATTAAACCAATCTTTAATACATTCCATGTAAATTTTTAATGAATCATATCACTTTGTGAGGTGGTAGTCATCTATACACACAACCGACGTTATCGTAATCCAATAAATTGAATATCATTAAGTTATGTGTGATAAAAAAAATTATTGAATCATAATAACATCATTAATATCATATATATCACGTAAAAATAAAAAATCCATCATTATTAAAATCATTGAGATGTGTAAATGGAAACATGAATGACTTCGGTTCGTGAGGCGCTAGTCCACCGTACACATGAACCATGATTTCGTAACCCATTGGTAGATGTAGAGAGGGTTTCCCATCATTGCCTTAAAAATAAATAATATATTTATATGAAATATGTTTTGGTTATTATATAATAAGTATATAATAATAATTCAAGGGGGTTGAGGAAGATATAAAAAAATTCTCAATGAAGAACATTACCTCTTCTTCGAGTATCCTTCATAGGTTTGCACTAAAGGCATTCATAGGATAGATTTATTCACAAACAAAGAATTCATGAAAGATGATAGGGATTTTGGGAAGCTATTATTGTAGGTATTTTATAATCCAAATTAGTTATAAGGTGTGATGAAGTGTAGGGAAGGGATGGAATTTTATAAGTGGGGGAGAGGAAACACATGGTATTTTTGGAATGGAATAAGATCTCACATATTATTCACATGGAAAAAGGGTCCAAAATGATGAAATTAGGAAATTATGAATATTAAGGAATAAATATATATTATTTTTTTAATTTTTATAGATATAATTTACCATTTTCAGTTTATTTTGACCCATGGTAAGCCCATTTTTCCCTTAACCACATTAATTAAATTTTACTACATTCACTATTTATTTTGGTTTGAATTTTTTTCCCTATTTTAAACAAAAAATTATGTTAATTAAAAAAACTGAATCTATTTTTCAAAAAATATATTCAAATGAGGGTGAAAATTTAATTTAATATTAATCCCACAGATATGATGATAATTTTGGGTTTTAAATTGTAAATGATAAAACATTTATTAACTTTTTATATACAATTTAAAAAAGAAATTGATTGCAATGGACTATATTTTATTAATGGATTTATAATTGAACTAATTACACCATAAAAAACTAAATATAATTTATATTTATAGGAAAATTAAATGGAAAGGAATTTTTTAATTAGATTTTAGTAGTTTTAACTATTCATCAAAAAATGAAACTTTTCATATAAATCAAAAAAATTCAGCGAAAGATAATTTTGAAAATTATAATTATAGAATGATGTTAATTTAATAAAATTAATTTTCTAATGGTTTCACAAATTAATTTTTATATTTATTTCAAAAATATTCAAAAACAACACTTTTTTAGAAAAAAATATTTTGAAATCATATATTGATTATACGAAAAATTATGTAATTTTATATCAGTATTTTTAATTTAAATAAAACTATTATATTTGATATTCAAAAATTATTTGTTACAATTAATATTACTATGTTTAATTAGTAGGTTATAAAATTTACATTTAAATAACAATATTAATAATATATGATGGTTTTTTTGTAAATAACTGTTGTGTGTTGTACAAACATAACTTGGTTACACCTCTAACATGGTCTATAAAAGAAATTTTATTTAATTGAAAAAAGTAAATTCATAAAAACATGGGGTGTTACATTTATATTTCTAAAACAACTTTTAGAATCAATATGGGAATTAAGAGTATGTGCTTATCATTTTATTCTAACAATTCCCCAACCATCATTATAGAAATAATGAATCAAATATTTCACAGATACCTAGATTCCTTTTTTGTGGTATTTTTTGTTGATAAACCTGTGAATTCTTTGAAAAAGATTTATCATCATAAATAGTTTGATATACTTTGGGTATCTTGAAAGACAATAATTTCTATACCATGCTATCATAGTTTGTTTTTGGGATACAAGAAGAATGTTTTCTTTTCCATGTTATTTATAGAAATGACATTTCTATACATCTTGAAAAGATAGAATGTTTTATCACATATTAACTTCCAAATATTGTTTTTGAGTTTCATATTTTCATTGGTTTAATAGTACACTAGAGACATTTTGTATGTGATTTTTCACACATGAAAGCCCCAATTATTGATTTAAAGAGAAAAGGCGTTTCATTCTAATTAAATGATGAATTTCATAAATTATCTCCATAACTTATTGTTACACTTGTATTAAGACCTATCATTACATTTCTATAGGATAGATGGGGCTATATAGTCTATCGTGATGCATCAAGATCTTGGGTGATAAGTGTTCTCATGTCGGTAGATTATTCTGATGATTATGGATCATAGTAATTATGGTTTCATGAGAGGAACTACCCAAAAAATGGCTTTGAATTTCCTTTAACAAATATAGAACATCCTTATAGTCATTGTTTTGAAAAAAAATTAAATAGAAGAACTATAGCCATAGTTGTCTAAAACCATGGATAACGGTCTTTGTTTAGAGGCTATAACCATGGTTCCCTAAAAGCATGGATATAGAGGATACCCAGAGAAATGGTTCTTTTAAACCTGAGCTATAGGTTTCTTGCAATAGCATGGTAAAATAAATTTTATGTGGGAAGGGTGCTGGAAAAGATATTTCCATTGTTGAATCATGTTGGTACATTTTAAATATATATATATATATATATAAACATAAAAAAATAATAGTATGTAGAGTAGTGGTTAAGCACTTTGTTTCTAATAGATGAGGTCAATGTTTCAAATCTAACTAGTGAAATTTTTTTGATTCTCATTACCACAATCATTCATTGATATGACTATTTCCATAGTTTTGAAACCACGATGATGGGTCTCTTACCATATTAGACTCTTTTCATACTAAACAACCATGGCCATGTCATTATTTCCACAGTGGACAACAATGGGAATAACCCTATTTACATAGTGGTAAACAACAGATATATCCTTTAAAAATGTGATCATAGTTCAAGACCTATTTCCATACTAATAGGATCTATGACCGTCTATAACTTTCTATTATATATATACAAAATTTTGACATATATATCCATAATATTTTATCGTATATATAGGTTAATTTTCTAGTTGTATTACGTGGCCCTTGTTTTAAAGACTAGATTCATTTTTTTGGTGATAAATTTACAATGATTATAAATCATAAGAGATTGAAAAACATTTATAAAAAAATGGGATATGAATTTAGGGAAGTTTAATTAGATGTAACATCAATATATATTTGAATTTGGGTTAATTTATACACCTATTAATGGTAAATCTATAGTTAATTCATTAAGAAGGAATTTATATAATCAGTTGGCTAAAGAGACTTTAGACTAGTGGTAACTAATTTAATTCTCCACGGATATACATCAGGATTATATAGAATGAAAGGACGTTTCCAATTTCATTCCATTTTCATTTGTTCCCAATTTGGTGGATCTCTTCAAAGATTCAATAAAATTTGATCATGAATTTGATACTATGAGGTTTAACTCAATGGTGGAGAGACCACTGTGGATTGAAAGATAGATGGGAATTTATTGTTTTAGTTTAGAGATCATATGGTCATACCATTGTATAATCAAGGCATTATTTTTAGTTCATACCACCATTATAGGTGGGCTATTCATCCAAGAATTAAAAATATGTTTAAAGTGTTGAATGAATTTTTTTGGTGGGTTATAAAGAAAATATCTATAGTAGAGTATGTCTCAAGTTGAATCACCTATCTGCTAGTCCAGAAAGCGAATCAATAGCCAGTCAGTATGTTTCAGTTCTTACCAATTACCATGTGTAAATGGGAGTAGATAGCCACATATTCTATAATAGATCAACCAAAGAGGGTTAGGAATCCAGATTACATATGTGTGATAGTAGATAATCTAAAATTGTAAACCCATTTAATCCCTATTCATGAAAGTAATTCAGTGAAAGACTTCTGTAAAATAAATATTCAAAATTTTTTAAGGATACACGGTGTTTTAGTTTTAATTATTTCTAACTAAGTTCTCCAAGCTGACATATCCTTTGGGGAAATCCGTATAGTTGCCCATGGAAAATATTTGACGATGAGTACATCTTACCATCATCAAATATTTGGATATTTAGAATGGATGATCCAGATATAAGAGGATATCCATACATATTATGTGATGGATTTTGGTGAATATTGTGATGATAATATACCTTTAGTAGAGTTCTCATGCAATAATAGTTATCATGACTAAATATATAGGGCTCATTTTAGATCATTTTATGGGTTTCCTTATCGTTATGCATTTTTTTTGGGTGGAAATATATGAGAATTAACTTATTAGATCCACTAATGTGAAAGATAAAATAAATAAGATTTATCTTATAAAAAAGAGGATGGGTAAATATCAAAGTCATCCAAATTAATTTCTTGAACATTATTGATGACCACTTTTGTTTCATGTGAGTGACCATGTATTTGTGAGAACCTCTCCATGTCTTGAGAATCACTGTTTGATAAAGAAGAGAAATCTTTCACTATGATACAAGGCCCTGTTTGAGATACCTGAATGGGTTCCTCATGTAGAATATTGGTTTTCTTTGATTCCATTGTTCACATCAGTGAACAATGTGTTTCTTTTTCTATATTGAAGAAGAATCAACCAGATCATGACCATGTGTTTTCATGGTATTAATTTAACTTAGAGCCATATTCTAAAATTATTCATGTACTTCTACAGATTGTAGAGAGAAATTATAATAAAATTAATGTGAAAATAATCAATATAGTGTGGGTTCTATGGAAACATGTTTGGATTCAGAATGAAACATGGGAGCATGAAAATGATATGTTAGAGTAGCGGACTGAACATTTCTAGGGAAATAATGGGTTTTCTACATTAAAGGTATGGAAACTCTAATGGAGGGGAGAATGTAATACCATGATTTCAGGTACATAATCCCTTATTTATTTAGTTTCAATCCACTTTAATATTAATCTATTTTTTTGGTAGGTTCGGAAGGGTTTTGGAATTTAATTGAAGAAATTATAGAGGTATAATGTTTGTGTACAGTTAGTAGAAACTGTGCACCATCTATGGGAAATCATTCAAGGGAAGATAGTGGGAATTGAGAAGCACTATTGGTGCACGATGAGGAAAAACTAAGATAGTTCCAAGGAGAAACCATATATCATGGAATATAATAAAAACATAGTTGGTGCATGTTTTTTCTTATCATGTGAGACAACCTTATGAAGTGTGGCCTTAAGATAGTATCACTACATGGTTAGCGTATGGTTTTCTAAACCATACAGCCTAACCACTAGGTGTATAGTGGGATACCCATAAATTGTGTACATAATACAAATTATGCCTATGTACCCACTCTAGCCACATAATTTATCGATAACTCCAATTTGTTTTTTATCAATCCTTAAGAGATGATCTCCATCGACCTAGAAGTAATTCTTAGGTGGATTAAAATGTGTTGGAGGCCTATATTCATTAGTAAGTACCTATTATTCATCATACTTCTTAGATCCATGGTTATAATATCTCTCTATATCTCTCTCTTGGAACAATAAATATAATCTGTTATGGATATATCTGTGTGATATGAACAGTTTTTTAATGAAATATTATTCTAACTATTTATGGGAACGTGGGTTGTGACTAGATCTTGAAGTTTTGTAGTGTTATTTTTTGTTTTCACCAACATTTGTCAAGTTGGTGGATTCTCTATTATCTCTAATTTATTTAGAAAATGAAGGATTAGTTTTTAATAAATTATTTTCTTGAAATAGTTATTAAAACCTTATGAGTCTCTTAATGTAATCCCATTATGGATATGGCTATGTGATTTGGAAAAAATGAATAGATTTTGGACAAAAACCCATTTTGTCTTTAATTTTAAAACAATTATTTTAAAATTTTTATTTTTTTTCATACTATGTAAGGTATTTTGTGAAATTAATTAAATAATGAAAGTTTTTAATATGGAAGGGTTTGGAATGTATATTTGGATTACATGCATAAAAGGTGAGCATTTCCATTAGATGTGACCATGTAGAAGGGGAATTTTCCATTAGGGATATGGTATATGTCACCTTGTGATGACTCTAGAGACCTATGATAGACTTTTCATGAGTATGGAACTGTCACTTGAGCATGAAGGGGTGTGTTGGTTGAGACATGGTTATGTGTATAGAAAACAAATTGAGAAACGGTTTAAAGGCCTTGTTTTGTTACATAACATTGATAATTATTATATAGATTTTACGTAAAAAAATTTACTACATTAAACTATTTTAAATAAATTTTTCTAACATTTTTTCCTAGTGGCATGAGTATTGTTGTCATAGGGGGAAACCTACTAAGTTTAGACTCACCCACTGCTTAGGAACTATTGTGCATCTACAGATGTCTTCTATCGAGAAACACATAAAATAAAGGTACAACATTTCTTCAGTGATGATTCTTGATACTATGGGAATCACATGTAGAGTTGGATATTAGTGTGGGTATGGTTTTTCAATTTGATTTCAATTATGATCCATATTTATGTGGTTATTTTGCTCTCTTTGATTATATAATTTGGTTTTCACATGTACAATGATTTGTTTTATTGGTTTTTATGATTTGACGTGAATTTTTTATTGATGCATCATGTATATTTTTGGTTGGTTATTGTTTCTGTAGTTTGGATATTATATATTTCAATGGGTAAATCATCCCCCAATTGTTATTGTCTCCTATAGAATTTATTAACATCCTTTGGTGTCTTGGGTATTTCTCTTAAGTCCTAATAAGAGACAACATATCAAGAAGATGAGGTTATGTGGGATTTTACAATGTATATTTGGGATATCAACAAGATTTGTATTAATTTTGGGGCTAATATGAAAAGAAACAAGATTTACCCAACTACAAAGATTTAGAATCATCAGTTTGAATCCCTCTCTATATTTTTAGGTACTAGAAACCGCCAAAGTGGTAGTGTTTAAATAATGCTTGGATTAGCCTAAAAAACTTCTCCATATATTACCAAAGAAATCCATGTGGGGTTTTCCACTAAATATGAAATTTAAGATGATTCATTATAATGATATGATGTTATCATAAACACACTTTTTATGGAAGCTGAATTGAGTATCACCTATAACTATTATAGATTTGAATATTCCTCAAACACATGGATTTTATAGGAGGAATATAAAGAAATAACTTCCACCTGATGAGGTACACATGGAACATCATTAGGATGCTGATCATTTGATGGAGTGAGTTCATGGGGAGATCCAAGTGGATATTCCTAAGTTACCCAAGACAGAAACTTATTACATTAAAGGGAAATAATTTTACACAGGTTTTTTAATTTTGTTATAATATAATTACCCTATAATATTCCTTTATATTATTCCATTTATATGGTATATATAATTAATTTAATGAATAATGAAGAATATGTTATGTGTGTTGAAACTGAAAAGAAAGAGGATCCATTATTTATCCTACCCCCACTATGAATGTTTTATCTCATTTCCAAGGGGGTTGACATGGTTCAATCTCTCCATGTAGTTCAAAACAAAAAGAAAGATGGAATGCAAGATTTATGTAATAGGTGTTGGTATATTAAATCTGAGAAACCCCACCAACAATAATATTTTAGATAATAGATGGTATTGAGAATCCATATGAAAAAGAAAAACAGGCACCACTTGGGGGGTTCAAACAAAGATATATCCCTCTCTTATTTTATTTTATTTTGTGAATTTAAATTTTTTTATTTATGATGAAATTGTTTTTGGAATATATAATGATGCAACCAAATCCTATTAATTATTTTTGAGATTTAGTGACATGGTCCATACACTTTAATGAGAAGTCTTATTTTATATGTTCATTAGGATAATAGAACAAATAATCCTTGAAGAAAGGTCAGGAAAAGTTAAATGAATAGATAATAACTTATTAGGG
The DNA here is from genome assembly GCA_963277665.1 of Viscum album. Classification (NCBI taxonomy): domain Eukaryota; kingdom Viridiplantae; phylum Streptophyta; class Magnoliopsida; order Santalales; family Viscaceae; genus Viscum; species Viscum album. Next base: position 134,185,513 of record OY728163.1, read on the forward strand.
AGTTTACTACTAGAGTAATTATGTTTTAACTCATAATATTTTTTTGAAAATAAATTAAGATCTTTAAATTATTATTTTTATGCCTATAGTCAGAATTTCTACATTAGATGCCTAATATGGGAGACATTAACTACTTATAAATCCCATGAATCTATGTTTTGTATTTCTATGGTATCAATATTTAGTAAGTAAATTGGGGAAATAGATGTCTAAAAAAATGAATAATATTTTATTTTGATGAATCCTAATTTCAGAAAATCAATTATTTCATGTAAATGAAGATTTTAAACTATTTTACCTATATAGATTTTTTGAAATTCATGTGTATTAGATTTATATTTTTGGTAATTCCATGAGTGATTTTCCAAAATAATAATATCCATTCCCATGAATATTTAAAAACTGGATATATTCAATTTATATATTGAGAATCATTCTTGAGTGATTTAGGGGTATTTTATCTACTAGACCACTTATTATAACTTGTAAAATTTATTACATTATACAGTTAAACTCAATATGGTAGAGGCATTATTATTGATTAATTATTATACTTGAGACCACTGTTTCATGAATCATTGTTTTTCCTATAAACTCCAAAAACTAAATTTTTTAGATTGAGGTATATTTCCATTTATTTATATCTATTTGTATGATAACTTCATTATTAAGGTAATATCTCTTTTTAATGTTTAATTGATTTTATCATGGGTTTTGGGAGTGTCAAGGGAAATATGAGAGTTTTATATGGTAAACATGATTTTTCTCTGGCTGCAAGTGCCTTTTCAGGTTGTTTTTTAAATACGGTTGTGTTCTGGAAAAATTCCAACACACAAAATTTTATTCATAAATGAATAAAGGGGAACAATGGGGAATTACATAAGACGATAAGTAGGTATTTTTCTTGTGTCTATAATATAGCGTGGAAGCAAATCTTCCAGAAGGTCATTCCTCCAAGTGACTTCCTGAGGAACTCCCATATTGGCAAGACCATCAAAAATCATGTTCTCTTCACGGTAGGTGTGACTGACAATGATATTGGGATTCTTGAGTGAGTTAAGACAACCAATCGATTGGGAGGTGAGAGTCCAAGAAAGATGGGAAACGCCATTCTAAATGGCTTGCACTATGGTTGTAGAGTCTCTCTCAATACAAATGTTATTCCAGTCAGGAATTTTGTTGAAGGAAATGGCGTGAATAACACCAAACAATTCAGCCTCCAACGTAGAAGAGAGACCGTAACTTCCATAGAAACATTCTAGGATCTGATCTAGATGGTCTCGAAAGATGCCACCACAGTCCGAGGGTCCTGGGATTCATTTTCATGCTTCGTCCACATTGACTTTGATCCATCCAGTAAGAGGAGCTTTCCAAAAAACTACAATAGTGTATTTGGTCTTCGAGTAGTTTCCATGAACTCTAATGCGATGAAGGATCTCAAGTCCCTTAATAGAGTTGTTGCAGTTGTCCTTTTGAATTAAGGCAGCGTCTCTAATAGCTATAATAATCCTCATTTTACCTTAATTTAATATGAATTACTTTTTGTTATTGATGAAATCTTTTCTACTATACCAGAGGACATGAAGGAGATCCAAACAAAATGTGAGGAATGGTACATTAACGACATGGATGAGTCATGGGAAGAATCCTTGAATATGATTTCATGTTGTGAATAGAATTAAGGTTTTGAATGGTACATTAACAACATGAATGAGTCATGGTAAGAATCCTTGAATATGATTTCATGTTGTAAATGGAATTCATGACATAAATCATATTCACATTGTGAATGGGTATTTTGATTTTTATTAACCAAGGCAATTCCTTTTTTGGATAAACATAAAAATAGAGGGATTCACATCATGTATAGATGGATCAGGAAGTGAATTGTTTTTTCCTAGAATTTTTTATTTTGTGCATGAATTGAAATCATCTCATTTGAATTAATACACTCTACCTTGAACCTAGTGTATCCTCCAGACATTTTAAAGTCGATTTTCTACTTTAGGGTATTACATTTGGTGCTTTGATCCTTGGATTATTTTATTGTCTTCTTTTGGTTTGTTTAATTGTTTTATTCTCATTTTCATTGATTCCATTGGAATAAAAATTAGTATGGGGTTGATTTTATCACATTTGTGATCATGTGATGATTCTTCCTCAGTCCATTATAGAACTATTATTTGATCTAATTTTATAGGATAGGTCTTATTTTCGTTTTGTTGAGGTGTGTGAGTTTTTTGAGGTATGGGTTGGTCATACTAATTCATATAACCTTATTATGGAATTCATTTATAATATATGATAATTAATGATAGGTATTTCTTCAATTCTACATGCACCATTTTTTTGATATGTGTGGAACCCATCACGTTTAGTGTGGAATTCATGTTTAAGCTAGGTGGTCTCGTCTATAGCCTATGTTTGGTAAACCTTAAAAACTATTGAATTGATAAATCGTTTTTTAAATGAATTATAATGACTGATAAATTTAGGTGTATGAATTTTGTTTTTCAGAAAAATCATTTTCCACTCGTTTTTTTTTTTGCAATTTTTTATTTTTAATGAATTGTGAAATTTATTATGAAATAGGTTTTCAAAGTATGGTTTTGATGAAATAAATGTTTGATTGGGAGTTTTTGAAACCAAAAAATCCTTTGGAATTGATAAAAAATTCACTTAACATGGGAGAGTTGGGTAATTAAATATTGGATTTAGTCTTTAGGGTGGTCCAAGATTCCTGGTCCATATATACATAGGATGAAGAACGTTTTTGATAGGTTATGTGGATGACTTTCTAGGGCATTTTTTGAATCCTATGACTTGAATCCTGAGTTATAAGTACTCATAGTGCACAAATATAATTATGTTATGTGTGGTGTAGCTAGTGGGATGCATGTTATCGTTGGTGTGTTTATCTTTTTCTGTCGGGTTTGAGCTATTTTGGTTGGTATGAAATGAAAAATTCATTGATTAATGAATATAGTAAATTGGAATATGATTTTAATTTTTTTGGAATTGTTGACTAAGTGGACTCTATTCACCTTGTTTTTATATGTAACGCCCCAACCCTTGAAGCCCAGAGTTGGTGAATTATTATGTATCATTTTTATGATCATAAAAGATCATTTCTCGAAAGACTGATTAGTTTATTAGCCTTGGAAGTATTATATACATTCATAAGGATTACATTATATCATAAAATAGAAAACTATAACAACATTATCTCCATAGACAACACTGATATCCCATAGACAATCCCTGGAGGTCAGTCATATTATACTTCTTTGCATCCTGGGAAAATAAAACATAGAAAGGGGTGAGCTCAGATACTCAGTAAGGATAACGTTATAGCGAAAACATTCATAAATAAGCATAAACATTTAAGGCAATGTATAAGACTAGAACAAAATCAATTAAAACTTGAACTTCAGCATAATATGTAAATGATAAAATCAAATAATTCCATTTACATATTAACATGGATATTATAATAGTCTAATGAACACATGCAATATCAATAACCACTTTCATAATTATGAAATGCATAATGCCAGACTTTTATAACAACATAGTAAAGTCCTTGTGCCAAGACTACAAATAAGATTTTTTCAATGACTTGTGCTAAGACCCTAGTCTATCTCATGAGACCTACCGATGAATCGAGCAGTAATAGCAAGCTCCACCCATCACATACTATGTCCAATTCATTCCTCATATGAACAGGTTCAAACATAACATAAACATTCGTATTAAAACTAGGATACGAAATGTCAATACATTATCCAAAAACCATGAATGGTATAAAAATATCCCATACCCAGTCAAACATAACTCATTCAACACAATATGGAAGATTTTATTGGAACAAATTAACCTCAATCGAGAATGATGAATGATATTTACGTAGATGAAAAATATTCATCAAAACTATTTGAGAGAAATATCCCCTTAATTATGAAAACATTTAAAAGTCTCACTATCTATCAAGAACCCTTTTAAAATAGAATTTTGAATCAAAGTGTCACATACCACTTTGATACTTTTAAAAGTAATTTTAATTTTAAAACCTTAAATTCCATATAAATAAATCCATAAAACATCTTTTAAAACATGGAAATTACTGAGAAAGATTTAGAATAATAAATATTTAAAACATTTAAAATGATATTTTAGTTAGAGTTCCTAACCAAAATAGAGACACTTGAATAAAAATAATTGAGGTAGTCAAAACTTTTTAATATCATGATAATAAAAGGATTCATGATATACTATGTCAAAGTACATTATATACACCATATAAAAGTGATTTGGTGTATAACAACCAAGAAGTCTCAATGGAATGTAAATTGAGATGAAATCTCTTATAAAGACCATATACTTAGGTTAAGCATAAATAAATGACATAATTATGTGTGATAAATATAAATACACTCAATATGATTGGATATTTAGTGTAAATTAATCAGAGGACATTCACACATATTCTTGTACAAACAACCCCAATGAATTGGATATTTAACTCAACAAATGGAGATTGAGTTAAAATTACTCTTATAAAGTTAATATCGATGACTTGAGAGTTTTTCAATGGAGTTATTATCTGTATCAAAAGTATATCCACATAAAGGGGAGTGGAAATAATTACATAAGAAAATGAATAGTGATTCCACACATAATCTTGGAGTAAAATAATCAATGAAGTATGCATAAAGCCGAATGAGTGGAAATTAAAATTTCAAATTCCTTTATCGATTTGGTAACTTACGAAACATACACCCATGAAAGAAGTATGATACAATGATGATGTAAATATCCATAAATTGTAGTTTATTACAAAATTAATTCAATCATGGGTAGTACACACACCACATGCAATAAATAAGTGGTGAACAATGGAAATCACACGGAATTAAAAGTGAGATAAGAAACCCCTTACATTGTACTTTTTCCTTGGTCGATGGTAGGTTAACCTCCTAGATAATGGTGAAATAATTTGTATTTAATTATAAAAGAATTATATACATTAATATGATATCATATATGATCTTTTAACATTGATTTGTTAATAATATCATAGTATTATCGTCGTTTTGGGTGTTAACGGATTCATTTTACTTTATATTCATTGTTATGTGAGCCATATTTGTTATGGATGGGATGTATCATATTCATATCCAGAATGATATAAGGTCTCTAAAATTATTTGTAATCATCAATTGAAATTTAGTCTTGAATGGATATGATGGGGAATTAATCTCATCGCGTTCGTGGAGACGGTCATCCGTACGTACGCACGAGCAACAATTTCACAATTTTGATATTAACATAATATATAATTTGATGGTATATCTTATATATAGAATAATTATCATGTTATATTTCTTATTTATAGGAATTAAACATCATTATTATACCCATCCAAATAATAAAGTATTGAATGATAATTACACCACGATGTGGAGTGGGTAATCCGTACGTACACACGTATGGTGACATGTCATTCAAAGGATGGATAGAGTAATGAATATGGCTATAAAATATTTATAATTACTTCACAATATATATATGATATTTTAGTTATTGTTTTATAATGGAAATAACAAAAAATAAGAAGTGTAAGAAGAAAAGAACTTGAAAGAGGTTGGTGAAATTATTACCTCTTCTTCGGGTTCTTCCTTTTGATTTGATCAAAAGGGCTCCATAAGTTGGATTTATGACCAAAAGAGGTCCTCTAAGATGAATTTAGGGAAGTTTAGAAGATATTTGCTCAGATTTTGGCGGATTCAAAAGGCATTGAAGGTGTGAATTAGTGAGTAGGGGGAGTTCCCTTTTATAAGAGGGGTGAGGGGCACCTTAGGAAAAGCTAGAAACGTTATTTTATAAAAAATTAAAATTCTGTTAATAATGGCTAAAAGGGTATTATTTAAAGTTTAAGTGGGGATAAGTCGAAAACCACCCATCCAGTAGGTTTTAGATAGGTTTGGGTCACTACATTAACTTAATCTTTTTGATTTAACTATTAGTTAAATAGTTTGACATTTACCATGTCTCTTTGTATTTTTATATTATATTGTTAATAAAATTACTATATACTTCCAAGAGACCCCCAAATGGTCCATTAATGATACAAATATAATTATATAAGTTCTTTGGCCGATCCTTAGATTTTTAGGAAAAGAATATCAATTAATAATATAATATTTGTTTTAGAAACTCATTTATGTCAATTTTGACACTATTTAATAATTAAGTTTTGTTAAAGTCTTAAAAATTTTATTAATTGGAAAAAAATTCATTTTAGATATAATAACATGATATATTTAACATTAAAATCCGTTTATGTCATCAAAACATTCAAATTATATTTATTTGAACATTTATAATACCAATTATTTGATTCCTTCATTAATAAGGATAATACTGCATCATTATTGTGTCATAAATAAATTTAATTATTAAAAGTATAAAAATTATAAATAAACTACCATTATGTAGTACATCATTTTATCTTTCTAATGAGTTAATATAGTAAAAAATATAACATATATAACCCTATGTAAAAAAAATTTATCTAAAAGATATATGCTTATGTCATTTTTGTATTTACTTTAACTTAATTAATATAAAGTGTCATTATCACTTACAAGTGGCTCCATGGGGTCCCAAAATCGACCCAAAGATGAAAATGGTCGGCCATGTATCAACCAATAGGGTTATGAAACGTTTTAGAGTAATTATAATATTATTTGTTTACCCTTATTTACCGGATTTACCTTTTAACCATGGTAAATAAAATATTTACCGAAACAATTATTCAAAATGTCTAAAAATAAAAGATACCTATTTACACAATATGGAACTCCTGATTATAAATATGGAATCCATTTTTCTTCATTCAAAACACAGAAGTGACAGAAATTAATTTAAAAATAATTCTCGTTGTCAAAACAAAGAGCGTGTTTTTTTAAGAAATAATTACTATCAAAAGATTGCCACTTTTTTATGTCTAGTTTAAATGTGAAATTACATCCAATTAAATATATTATATTAAATGGTAAAAATATATTATAATTATACTTTAAAACCTCTCAATAGTAAAATTTATCACTATTAATTATTTGGATTAAAAAAGTTGTTTTTAATTATTGTTTAGTATTTTTCACTATTCATCAACATTAGAATGTTTTCTAAAAAATACCAAAAATTCACCCTAGGCTCATTTCGATATTCTGAATCCAAAAATTTTGTCCATTTTGAAATATAAAATTTATAAAATTTCAAAAATTGGGTATTTATATTCATAACGACTAGTTTGATTGGTTGTGGTGTGTGTTAGAACTCGAAGCTGCGTACAACGCGCGCTACTGTATTATTCAAAGGGAAGCGTACCGTGGAATCTTGGGGTGTTACATTATATAAACAATTCTTAACTTTTATCATTCTATGTATTATTTTAATTGAGATTATTTTCATTATCGTATAGATACATGATATTGAACACATGGGTGACATCCTTCTAAGAATATTTATCAAAGAACCTACACATTCCCTTTGAGAATGTGTAGACCATGTATTAACATTTGATACAAGAAAGGAAAAGACACGGTACTGATATAATAAGGTTCATGTCAATTGGGTATGTGTAACCAGTGGTGAGATGTTTTAATATTTCTAATATATCACACAAGGTAGTTGTTTCTAGTAATATTATTACTTTTTACATGTACATTTGGTTTTTGTCTATTTTCTTTTAGGTTGTACGAAAAAAAGTGCATCTTTTATTTATGTAATATTTCTTTCTCATTGTTCATTCATATATATCTATATATATTCCTTATGCCTTTTTTCCTATTGGGAGACATCATTCCCTCGTTTCATTGTTCCATTTCTAGGTGCCATCCGGCAACCCATGGGGACTAGAATGGCGCATACAAACTAATAATATTCATAGTAGAAACCTATATGGTTTTGTTTTTTTGAATGAGGCATATTAATTTGGTATCAAGGGTTTTACTCTTCAATATGTGTTTTTCCCTTGAGACATTTGGTAGATAGCAGATAGGATGTTCAGAACATGATAAAATTGATACCATGAGTACCTAAATAGTTATTTCCATGATGAGCCTTAATTTACAAGTGATGCTAGAATGTGTGTCTCTTATGTTGTGGTTTGACCCTATTCTATAATTTTTACGTATGTTTATCTAGTTTAAACTGATACTATAATGTTTTCTAATCATTTTATTTTGTTTTTTTAGTAACATTCCTCTAAGATGTATTCTAATTATACTATTAGAGTGTGTAGTGAGTGATTCTTGTATATGTAATCATCATTTAGATAAGATTATATTATAGTTTATCATGTGAGAAGTTCCTAGCATTGCCTGAATTGTACCATGAGTTCGGAATTAGGTTGTTGAGTTGAAACAAGAAGCTAAGGGAGATATCGATTGGTTTTAAGTGTTTCTATGTGATAAAACCCAATGCATTAATCTAGGGATGAACCCAAATAAATAGATGTATATTTTGAATATATTACTTAGGTATTTATATTTTATGATACACATGAGGATGTCATGGTGAAGTAAAATACTTTCAAGCATAAGGGTCCAAGAAAGTAGTTGTGGGATTCAATGATATGGGAAAATCAATATTTGGAATTAAATTGGAAGGGTTTCATGAAACTATTATTTTTTCACTTCTATCTAGAGTCTATAATTATTGAAAAAAATATTGTGTTTTTCTTTTGGAGTAGGTATATCTCCCAATGTTAGAGTACACCTACTATTTTGTAGAACAACTTTATTTTTATCTACAGGTGGTGATGAATGATAAGTTGAAAGCTCAAAATTAACTATAAGGTTTTTAAAAAGAAATTAAACCAATGGTATATATGATGAATATTTTCAAATTTATAGAGATGGTAGATAAGGATATGATGGATGAAATGGATATGGTAGGAAATAGTAGATACTCTTAACCATCTATCCCACCAAGTGGCGGTTTTAAAGCACTGTGGGGTAGAGATAAGAAGTGGAAAGATAATTTTAATGTTGGAAGAGTTGGATCATAGTAGAAGGACTCCCCTATACAATTAGTTTTAGCCAGTAGTGTGACACTAACAAGATATAAGAGTAGAAAGGTAGGTCACACTATACTTTAATGTCTTTTACCTACAAATATATGTAATGATTATAGACAGCCACAATATCTTCAGGAGAACCTCTAGGCTATGTCTATAGCCAGTTATGGTTAGGAATCTATGTATTTAAAGGAATCTTAGTCATATTCATATGATTTAATGTCTATAGGGATATACCCACAAGTGTCAGGAGTGAATCACCTTCAAACATTAGATGTGTTCCTGGCGGAGGTTGATATGGGACTGAATCTTGGGGGACATACCATCTTTGTTGAATCTTAATTAAAATCGAACTATTTGATATCAGTTCTTAAGATTCATTTATATATAACCATTTTTTTATTTGATAAATATTCTAACATAGCTCTTAACCTTTGTTATATATTTGGAGACACCTCATATAAAGAAGAAGGAATAGGGGTTTCTACGTCCTCTATTTCCTACATCGATATCTAACATAGAGTTAGTAAACTATTGATTATTTATCATTCCATATATATTAGAAATCATCATCAAGATGTATTGTATTATTTCTTATAATGATTATACTTATTGATATGATCATAGTGTTTCATTCTCTACCAATGATGTGATCTCTCAGGTGTTTTAGGGAGAACGGGATCTGAGGTATGGTTGTACAAGGCCCTCCCACCCATAACACATAAGTTTGTTGTTTTCCATTTTATTTTATCCCAATTATTTATATTCCATTATTTAAATTCTATCTATATTTTATAGCATCTATGATGTATTATTAGATAACATCCTTTATCTTCCTCTAGGTAGGGGGATATAGTTCACAATTGAAATGGTGTCAAGTATGAATTAAATTTAATTACCCTCTTATTGTATGGAACTTATGGAAATGAAATTGATCAATATCCATTTTAATTATTTGATGGATAAGGGTTTCATTAGACCAAGTGCTTCACCACAGGAAGCCCCATGCTCTTTTATAATTAGTTTGATGGATCACTCCAACTATGAATGGAATATAAAATTGGGAATTGGGTGTTTGTTAAGAATATTTATCATTTTCCTCATGTGTTTGACCTATTAGATCAGATGGGGGAGTGGATTTTGATGGTTGATTGTTAGTTAGATTAGCATCAGCTCAGGTTTTGATATTTTGATATTTCAAAGACCAATTTAAAGCGTTTGTATGAACATTATGAATATCTTTTAATTAATTTTAAATTAACTAAAAACCAATTGTTTTTATTAATATGATGATAAAGATATTAAATTAGGATATTAATGCGTTTTTATAGTATTCAAGATGATATTTTCTTTTATTTGGGATCTAGGTGTCAGCATGAGCACCATCTGAATTTACTTTTTATAACTCTTGAGGAAACATTGGATTTATGGGAAGCTTTTGAAATTAAATGTCTGGATACAATAAGTGATGTTAATAGGGAAAATGATGTTGTAACATGACCATTCAGTTGATCATAAAAAGGGGAGAATGTCTATTCATGGGAAGAACCATGGTATGAATTTGAGATTCACAACCTTCTTGGTCCAGATGGATACTAGAAATGGTTCTTCAATGATTTCTCAATGTTATAATCTCCTTTTACTTACCATACAATTAAGGTAGAAATCACTTGGGATGAAAATTTTATTCTTATTTATATGATTTGAAAACGATTCTGACCTCATCCCTTATTTTGATCATTCCTAATCCCATTAATGTGTATATAGTATACTGTGAGGCTTATGGTGCTAGTCTGAGTTGTGTTCTTATAAAGGATGATCATGTTGTGTCATATAGATCTCTGTAGCTTTACAGACAAGATAAAAATTACCCCATTTCTGATTTTAATCTTCCCAGAGTTATGTATGTTCCTAAATATTGGTGAAACTATATTTTTTTGGATATGTTCATGGTGTTTAATGATCATAAATATTTTTTATATAACTTCTCTACTATTTTCATAAATATCAGGAATATACAGTGAATGAAATATCTTAAAACAATTGAAATATGAATTACCTACACCATAGGGAAGGGGGAGGACAATGATTAATCTCTTAGTAGTAATGTTCCACTATTATATATTTTGGAATTTAAGGAAGAGTGGATCCTTATGGGGATATTTTATCAATTTCATATAGAAAAACACTCTGACAATTCAGGTATAGTTTAGACTAGTTTCATTTATCATCTTCTATCATTGAGCCTATATAGTTGGGTCAGTATTAGGATGATGAGTTTAGAAGAATCATGGAATCCTTGTATGGTGGAGAGATAACTTATGGTTGGTATCTTACTTATAATGGTTTTCTATTCTTCATGGATAATTTTCTTGTCCTATCATCCATGATGAATTCAATGTTGTTTTCCTTCTACAGTTCTTTGTGGTTCATTCACCCTAGAACTATGAAAATGTACAATTACATGAGATGATATTTCTGGTGACTAGGTATGATGTGTGACATTTAATATTATGTGTCCTACTGTTATACATTCCAGAAGATAATGGAAAATTCCCTGAATCCTTATTGTCTTCCCTACCCTCTTCCCGCTCCATTTTGAAAATATGATAAGGTATCAGGGTACTTCATTATTGGATTATCATAAACATGTTGATTAACAAATTCAATTTGTGTGGAGATTGACCAGTTAAATAAATAAGCACATTTAATTTTTATTAGGGACAAAACTATGATTAATGATCTAGGTAAGATTTTCATAGAGATGATCATGAGGTTTCATGGGGTTCCCTCTTCCATATTATTAGATTGGGATCTGCTGATATCTTACAATTTATGGAAGAGTCTTTAAGAGGTGAAGGGGACTCAAGTCATATTGAGTTCATCATACCATTCAAAATAATAATTTTATATAGATCATTCTATTTAGATCATAGAGGATATTTCTTATTTCATGAATATGGGATTTTAACAAATCACGATATAACTATTCGGGACGGGTCATGTTTTTTATAATAATATTTAGTAGTCATAATTATGAATGGCTTCCATGAAGTATTTTTATGGTCACACATGTAGGTAACCTTTTTATTGGGAATATGTTCATGAGGACTCACTTTTAGGAATTATTATCATTTATGTGATGTTGTTTAGGAAAAAAGATATACATTGATGCTTGGTTTCAACTTAGAGTTGAAAAAACTCATAAGTAGATCATATAATATTTATTTTAGATTTTTCTATTACTGAAAAATATTTCAAGAAAGGTTCTACATGGTTGGGTAACATTCATATTGGTAAACATGGATAGTTGGTTTTGAGATATGTGGGACAATGTTAGATAACTTTGGGGCTTGGTTAGGCAGTTTATCGTCTATAATTCCTATTTTATTTGATAGGTATAAATCTTTTTTCTCTAGATCACAACTCAATATATAACTCCAAGATATATCCCTTGTTCGGAGTTGGGAGAAGATTAATTTTGAGCAAGATTTTTCAATTGTGGAGAAACTATTAGAGATCGATAACTCTTAGATAAAATTATTTCATGGGAATTCAATTCTATTTTTCAAATTGTTGTGGCTGTACATAATAGATTCTCCTTGAAATGGGAACTTGAATCATTGGTGAGGGAGTAGTGTCCTCACATATTTATAAATAATCATTCCTATTTCATTAATTTACAAGAATAAAAATTAATATGGTGGGGATAATTGAAAAATATATGTTATGTTACATTCTCTATTTGTTGTTTTAGAGGTTGTACAACATGTTTTGGGGGAATTAAGGGAAATCTAGGTGTTTTATAAGGAAAAATGGACCGGGAAATAAAAATAGGAGCATATACACACCATTAATAGTATATTCATAATGCCAATGAGTGCAAGTAATAATACATGAATCTATTTTCATCAATTTAAAAAAATTCATGAAGGAAATTTTATTAATTTCATGAATTAGTCATCTAATTTTTATTAACTAATCACCATTTATTTCATTCTTCATAAAAATTGTGGGATTTCCACAATGTAATGATGGAACACGATGTTATCTTTTTGACCATTGGGTTTTATTCCCCAAACAGATAAACATCCAATCATTGTTATTCCTCATCTATTCCTCAAACCCTATTAATACTATAAACACATGATGGGGGATTTTTCTCTTCCAATCTCCTCCTTTTGTATATTTGATCTCAAACTTCTTTTTTTGTCTTATTTTGGTATGAATGATTATTCAATTCTCATTTTCTTCACTTATGTGATAATTGGAGGTGATATTGTGATGTTTTTATAGGATTTTGGATCATGTGTTGATTCTTCATTAGCCCCTCTAGATCTGTTGGTTGATAATTTTCTAAAGGATGGATATTGTGTTGGTTATAGAACAGTGCATTAGTTTCTCAAGGTATGTCTTCATCTATATTCTTCACTAACACTATATTTGGAATTAGATTTTGTGATTTAAGAAATGATTATACACATTCTTTTCGTTGTCCCGACATTAATTTTTAGTGTGTTTTGATCCTATCGCAATCGGTGTATTTCCCAACATAGAGGTTGGTGGTCTCTTATATGGCCTATGTTGGGTGAACCCTGAATTCTATTTAGTTTATAAATGGTTGTCTAAATGATTTGGTATGATTCATTGATTTACATTTTTCAAAATGGAAAATGATAAAACTCTGTGTTCCCTTTATTTTAGTGAATGAAATTTTATTTTCAATGAACTATGAAGTAGATTGTGAAATGAGATTTCGAATGATCATATTTATAAAATGAATATTTGTTTTGAATCCTTGAAAACTGTGAATCCCATTGGAATTGATTAGAAATATTTATCACATGGGATCCTTGGGTACTTGGATTTAATGTATAGTATTGGGCCTCTCCAATCTGAATTGGTGGGTGATTTTTTTTCTGGGGTGTTACACTATTCATTGAATGTAGATGCATAGGTTAGATGATTTGTTTGAACATATTGGTGGGTCAATTCATGTGTTATTACTATTCTTTCTAGACTAGATTAATGTGTTATAGGGTCTCAAGGTGTCTTCTTTTCATTGAGGTACAATTACTTTTACTAGACCACATTATTCTTTATATTGTGTGTTTATCCATTTTTTATTATATTTTAACTATTTTTTGACATGAAATGATACATTCATTGTCTAAGGATTTTTTTTTTGAAATATGATTTGAGAATGTTTTATCAGGATTTTTTTCGAACTACATAAAAATTGAATATTATTTACCATGATTTGGATATAAACAATTATTAACTAGTATCATGACATGTTTTCATTAAATTTAGAATATTGGGATTGTTGTATAGATACATGATGTAGAAAACCATGCTCAGATCCTATTAATCATGTTAAACTCAGAACTTACACATTCATTTTAGAATGTGTAGACCTCATATTTTATTTTGATTCTGGAAATGCAAAGGTTTTGTAGTGTGTCAGTGAGGTTCATATTATCTGGCTATGGGTAAAATTTTTGTCTGAGGGTTATATGTTTCCCATATATCACATCAATTAGTTAATTATTGTTCTAGTTGTACTTTTTCGTTGTTAGAGATATACATTGGGGTATTTTTATTTTTTTTCTTTATCTTAATCTCTTTGGTTTATATCATATTTTATTTTTGTTGTTATTTTAATGATTTCTGTATATATTTGATGTATCTTTTTTAGGTGGTGCAAATCATTTCATCTTATCATTTTTTGATTTATAGGTTCTAGTCAGTATTCCATGGGGATCAGAAACACCCTTTATTTCTTTTTGAATTTTGGTCCAGAACCCATTGGGATGGGTTTTCTGGGCCAAGATGTGGAACCTAAACAACTATATAAATATTTCATGATATATTATTGTTGAAGTGTGGGGATGAGGGTTTTCATGTTATAAGGGGTGAATTACATTGAATGAAATAAATATAGAGGTTCTCTTTTGGGTATTGGGAAAGGATCATGCTCATTCCTTATATTTCAATTCTACCCCTATGGGATGTAATTAAAAAATTGAAAAAATAGGCCATGTACTGGTAGAATAAGATAATTATTATTTTCAAAATGTAATTTTTATTATATGGGGTTAGGTTGTGGATGTGATATTTAATTCCAGATTTTTTTTGAAAAGAAATGAAAATAATAATTTAAAAAAACTAAATAAAACAAATTCAAGTGGTTGTACATCATCTATTAATATTTTATTATTTATGACCATTTATTTTATGTCTGGAAAGATGGTGATGGAATTTTAGAGGGGTTATTTTTCATGTAAATTAATTTTTCTATCATGTATTATTCTTTATATTGATCAATCTCTATGATATGTACTATTTTTAGAAATTATATCCCACAAAATTAAGGCATAAGAGTGATTAGAAAAATTATTTCAAAGTCCTTATGATTTAATATATATTTTCTCTTTACAATGTGGAGAATGTAGATACTCTGAAATCCAATATTAGGTTCATGTATCCATGGTATGATCACTACTTCGGTTCAAATTCCTACATTGAGTGAGGAGATAATAAAATCACTATGAGGTATGAAATAATATTTCATGCTAAATTATAACAAATTATTATTTTTGAATGTATGAGAGGAGAATATTCATCTATTTCTATTGAGAGAGAGTAAAATACATTATTGATTATGTTCCTTTGGATAGTTTGAAGTAGAATTGATATTATATGTGATTCATTGAAATTTGACCTTCCCATTGATAATTTCTTGATTTTATTAGTTTGAAATTTGATTATTGGAAATAATTGGTTCCCTTTTAGAATATATATTGAGATTTAATGATATAGGAAAAACATAAATCAAGTCCAGTGGTTTTTTATATACTTATGTTACATGTGATTTTCCTTAAATTGGGGTAATAAATTTTATTTTTTTTTTGTTGTTTTTCCCAAATAAAAATTTGTTTTATTTAGAGGTGGGTAATATAAATTTAAAGAATTAATTTCATTAAAAATAAATGAAAATTTAAATGTAGTGATTATTTTTTTTTCAGAATTTTTGGTTGAAATTAAACTAAGTGTTTAATATATTTTAATTAAAAAAAAGGAGGCCAACACCAAGTTTATCACTCAACACTGATATGCAAGTCACCTCATCATGACCCCTCCCCTAGGGCCCTTTCCATGACTACGCCAAGCCGGCCTTCCATAGGCCAGCGGCTGGTGACTAGCACCGGAAAAGCTTACTCCCTAAAACATGAAGACACTGAATTTTTACCTATACAGACACATAGTCTAAGAATATATAAAAGAAGCAACCAAAAGTAAACTGTTGTAGTAAAAAAGAGTGTTTAAAGTAAAGGGGGAAGAATACAAGCCCAACTAAAAAGTACAAGTACAACTGAAAATAAAAAATACAACAGGAATATAAAAACATATCCTGGATCAACTATTGAGGATCTTACATGTAGGGTATGTATAGCTCCCGAATAGTAGTCTCTACACCATGTCATGCAAAATGGTCCACCTACAGGTACCATCCAGACTTGGCTTCCTTAGCGTCGATCAATGATGTCCATCTACTGCAGAAGACACAATAAGGTGCGGGCATAGCCCGTGCATGGTTGAGTATAACGATACCCAATAGGGACTCCATGAACCTCGTAGTTCTATGAATGTTCCACAATGGAAAATCCCAAAGAATCACCTCAATCTCAAAGCATGAAGAAATATACGACAACTCTACTTAGGTAAATTCCCATACATATATCAATGTTATCAAGACATACTCATCTCACACATGATGGAAGAAAACAACAAAGTTAACATCAAGAAGGTAGAAATATCACACAGGAAACACCACTAATGTAGAAGTACAACACAAGTAATACATCGAAGACAACACCATAATGGTAGAAGTACCACATAAGTAACACCATTAAGACAACACCGTGAAGGTATAAGTACCACATAGGTAACACTATGAAAATAGGAGTACCGCACAGGTAACACCACAGAGATTAAAGTACCACACAGGTAACACCATAGAGATTGAAGTAGCCCATAGGTAACACCCGGAAGATAATACCATGATGGTTAATAGACTCACCTCACAAATATGTATAATGAAATTACATAAGTATAGATGATTACTCGTAAGCACGATCATCTTATTTTGTTAAGAGGCACTATAACTGACCCATATATGATCAATAGGTACTAAACCCCACTAACCCACACCATAAATAACCCACACAGGATCAGTATGCACTGACCAACACAAGATCATTGAGTGATGACCCACATAAGAACTCATAGATGCTGTCCTACACAGGATCGATAGATACTGACCCACACAGGATCAATGATCTTTCATAACATTTCACCCTTCCATAGGATTCCTCACACTAGGTGTTATCGAGTTCCATATTTTCTTTTCCTATAGATATTAGTCATACCTTAACAGCCACTAATCTTCAGAAAGGAGTGGCATAAATGACTGTAATATCATAGGGGTTCCATTGCGGCAGACGGTGTGTCAATCGGACCCATGGTCTAGGAATTATAAGTGTTTTAGTTCTGAGGGCCTAATTAGATTCGGGTTCGATCCAACATGGATATACTCAAACTATATCCAAAAATCATGTGGATTATAACAAATGGGATGTATCTCTCCAAAGGTCGAAGTGTAGTAGAAGGTTCGTCTAGAGGATGTCCGGTTCTCAAGATATGCCCCTTTAAGTCTTTCTGGGTCTGGTCCTACCTAGTCAGACCGACTCGACCTAACCCGTTCGGGGTTAAGTGTGGGCCGAGGTTCGGCCCACCCTGCAAGGGGGTAGCCCATCCCCAATGTGGGTAGCCTAGCCTGCAAGGGGTGGCTGGGCCGTAGGGGGTCACCCGACCCATAAGGGGGAAAGGCCTTCCAGTCCTGCACTCCGTGAGCTCCACCCTAGCCCATGCATGGGTGAGACCCCTAGTATCCCAAACGGACCAGAGGCCATTCGGCTTGTGAAATGGTGGTTCCACATGGATGTCTCTTGGTCGCAGCAGAACCCCCCTGGAGGTGCGGGTTCCACCTCCACCGTAGCATCGGCCGCAACCTTTTTTTCACCAGTGGTGCGCTTGTCATGTTGCCCTCCCCTTCCACGGTCGACCATTGTGTCGGCCGCTTCCTCGAACTACCAAAACTAGCGAGCCGTGGCTGGTCTATCTGGTGGTGCGGGTGCACTACCTCCTCTATCATGGATGGCCAGTGTGTCGGCCACCTCCTTCGGCCGCCATGGTTGATGATCCACGGCCAGTTCCTCCAGCGACGTGGGTGTGCGGCCTCCTTCCTCATGGTCAGCCACCTCCTTGGTCCTTATTGGCCCCAGTCGCCAGTACTGTCATTCTAGCGGTCTTCCACGGAGAACGAAAGGGTTGTAAGGTAGTGGAGGTTCTAGGCTGGGTTCGTTAGGCCCTCACACTCCATGATATCATGATAACAACACAAGGGAGGAAAATGGATTTTACAACTCTTGAAATTAAAGCCAAAAGTGAACCCTACTTCAAGAATGGTGGAGAACGCCCACGATTGAGGAAGTGGGACGGTGTTCACCGTCCCTCAGAACTATCCTCCATCGACGTCACTCGATCATCAATATTTAGTTTGGGGTCTCGGTGTCAGTCACCACAGCTTGCTAGAATAGGCTCCTTTTTCTATGGTTTTGGCATTTCGGCACTTTTTCAGGACATCTTTGCTTGGTGAAGAAGTATTGATTCCTCCCCCTAAGCTCCATATTAATAGGAAAGGGGGAGGGTTTCTAATGGTCATGGTATTTTATGGGGAATCATTAATTAGGATCCTTCCTAAATCCCCAAAGAAAGTAGTTACATAGGATTGAAAGGTCAAGAAAATTAATGGCTTAACACATCACTGGTCCCGCGTTTCCTCTTATCAGTTGGAGGGAAATACATAAGAGAAATAAAAATAACTGATTTATTTTTATTATTCATTAAAAATTCCCAAAACCTAAATTTTATTTTAGACCTACTACAGTCAAAGTGAATCATCCCTTAAGCGAATCTCGGCACTGTGGATTCAATAGCACCCTTGTATTTTTAATCCGATCACCAGTTCAAATGTTAGAAAACACCACTCACGTTTTTACTGAACGTAACTTAAAAATGTTCAGAAATTCATTCTGGGCCCACATGGCCTCATAATAATGCACTTTTAATTTTCATATACTCATAATAATTCCATATAATTAAAAAATAATACATGGAAAACCCAAATCATTACATTCTCCCCACCTTAGGGATTTTCATCCCCGAAAGCCACAACATAGCTAAAAAACGAAATGGTGGTACTGAGTATGAATATAAGCCTCCTGGTCCCATGAGATCTCCTGGAGGTTTTTATTTTTCCATCAAATGCGCACCAGATGTACTGAACGCCCATGAAATATCCACTCTTATCAATCCTCAATCCCAACTGGAACCTCCGTCAACATCTCCCCATCATCGAAGTCCAGCTCGTCGTGGTCGATGACGTGAGATGGGTCATGCACGTATCTCTTTAGCTGGGATATGTGGAAGATGTTGTGCACCCTCTCCAACAACGGTGTAAGTACCATGTGGTATGACACCTCTCCTATCCTTCAAAGTATCATAAATGGCCTGATAAACCTCGGTGATAACTTGTCTCCTTGGCCAAATCTCCATAATTCTCGTGAGGTGAGTCCCGTAAGAAGACATAATCTCCCTCCTCTAACTCCAAAGGTCTCTGCCTCCTATCATCGTAAGACTTCTATCTACTCTGGGTAGTCATCATCTTCTCCTAGATGATATGAACCTTCTCAATGGTTTCCCATACTATCTCTGGACCCATAAGTGTTGACTCAAATGGGTCCATCCAGCATAGAGGTGATCTACAAGGTCGACAATATAGGGCCTGAAATGGTTCCATACTGATGGTGGAGTGATAAATAGTTTTGTATGAAAACTCCACCAAGGGAAAGTTATCCTCCCAACTAAGGCCAAAATCTAGGACACAAGAATGAATCATGTCCTCCAGTGTTTGTATGGTCCAATCTTTCTTGCCATCCTTCTGAGGATGAAAGGTTGTTCTCAAATGTAGCTGAGTACTGAATGCCTCTTGTAATCCCTTCCACAACAGGGATATGAAACATGCGTCATGGTCAGAGAGTATCATCAATGTCACCCCAAGAAGTCTCAAAATCTCCGGAACGTAGAGGCATCTAAAGCCCTATACTGGTCCCTACTCTTAGATGGGTAGGATGTGGGCCAACTTGGTGAGTTGGTCAACAATCACCCAGATGGAATCATGTTCCCTGGACTTAGGTGGAAGCTCTATCACAATGTCCATAGGGATACCATCCCACTTCTAAACTGGAACCTCTAGTGGCTTCCCTAAGCCTTCTGTAACCTGATGCTCGACCTTCACTTTCAGACATGTGAGGCATTGTGAAACAAACTCTATCACTGCCTTCTTCATCCCTGGACAGTAGTGCCTATGCCGGAGGTCCTGGTACGTCTTCTCCACACCAGGATAAACCTCCAAAGGGGATGTATGGAACTACCTCAACACCTCTTCCCATAGCACCACTGGTACCATGGTACGTCCTCTGAAGAGGATGAAATTCTCCCCACCTTCAGAAAATACCTCATGATCTTGTCCTGAGGATATTTGAGCACGTCGAACATCATAGTCAATATCCCCAAGCAGTGCCTCCTAAACACACCGATGATGTGGGGGAGTGATAGTCATAGAATGGAGGTAAGCTTCTTCATCTATATCCATGAAGGATATCTGCATCACGGCTAGCTGCTCTGTCGCCTCACTCAATAACTGCATACTAGACCTCCTACTATGTGCATCTGCTACCACGCTCCCTTACCAAGAGTGTAGACTATCTCAAAGTCATAGTCCTGGAGGAACTCCATCAATTACCATTATGTCATGTTTAGGTCCTTCTAAGAGGAGATGTACCTGAGTCTCTTTTTATTAGAGTAGACTATAAAACATTCTCTCATCAAGTAATGTCGCCACATCTTCGATGCGAATTCCACTATTGCTAGCTCCAGGTCATGGGTAGCATAGTTCTTCTCCCTCTATCTCAAATGTCACAAACCATAAGTGATCACTTATCAATATTGCATTAGGGAACATCTACATCTAGTCCTTGGTGCATTGTAGTAGACTACATACAAAACTCCCTCTTCTAGAAGCCTCATGATGGGGGCCCTCATCAGTCTCTGCCTCTACACCGGAAAAATATGATGGCATCTCTTCTTCCAAACGAAGGGTTCTCCCTTCTTCATCAATGGTGACAAGGGTGCCACATCTCAGTAAAATTAAAGAAAAAATCTCTGGTAGTATCCATCCAACCCCACAAAACATCGAACCTTGGTCACAATTCTGGGTGGCTCCCAATCTAGCACAACCTCTATCATTTTTGGATCCAATACAACTCCAGCCTCAAAAATAATGTGTCCCAAAAAGTGAACCTCTCATATCTAGAAATGGAACTTTGAGAGTATACCATAAAGATGGTTCTATATATGTTTATCAAGAACTATATACAGATGATAGACATGCTCCTCATCTGTCACTGATTATATGAAGATGTCATCGATGAAGACCACCACAAAGCGATCAAAGAATGGTTGGAAGATCTAGTTCATGAGTCCCATGAACACTTCTAGGGCATTGGTCACGCCTAAATAAATAAACAGGAACTCATAGTGGTCATACCATCATCTAAAGGTCATCTTCTTGCACATCATCACCCCATACCCAGTACTGATGATAGCATAATCTTAGTTCTATCTTTGAAAACAAACGAGATCCATTCAGCTGATCGAAAATATCATCAATCCTTGAGAGTGGATACTTGTTATTCATGTTCATCTAGTTCTGGTTCCGATAGTCCACACAGAGTCTCAAACATCTATCTCCCTTATTGGAGAACAAAATGGGGGGGGGGGTTCCCATGGAGAAATGTTTGGCCTTATGAACCCCTTTCTCTGCAAGTGGTCCAACTGTACCCGTAACTCACGAAGCATAGCGGGTGCCATCTGATATGCTCGTGTAGATATCAGGGTCGTCCCAGGGTACAGGTTGATGTAAAAGACTAACTCTATGGGTATAGTTAGTCTCTAATGATCATCAGGAAATACATTGGCATACTGGTACACCACTATTGGATAGCTCGGACTCTCAACATCTACTACTCCGAGGGTAAGTCTAGACAAATAATGTTTGATCGGCTACTCCCTCCACCAAGTAACTCGATCTTGTGCGGCAAAGGTTCCATTATCACTGGTGAAGGAAACCCTAGTCCCGTCATCACAAAAACACTATGCTTCGGGCCTAATATAGTCAATCTGTGCATGATTTGTGGATAAACAGTCCATACCTAAGACGACATCGTAAGGCCTTGATGCCGCAACTAGAAGATCCAAGCTTATGCTCTCACCTCCTAGAGTAATCTCACATAGTCAGAACCAGTGCGTAATCATCCAATCCCCTTTAATAAAAGTCTCTATAAGTAATGATCGATCCAATGGATCTACCAGAATATTCGAGCTCCAAATGAGGGAAGTGGAAATAATAGAGTGAGTGGCACCATTGTCTACAGGTACTACAACTGATGTGGAGTAGACACGTATCGTACCTCTAATCATTTATAGAGCACTGTGGTCATATGCCTCAACTACCTAGAGAAAATATCATCCATGTCCACCTGCTCCCTGTGGTCGGGGTGGAATAACTGGAGGTGGTGGCGGTAGACCATTGAATCACTACCCACATCTTACTACATATCCAACTCCTCTGCCATGTCCACCTACTGCCAGAGGACCTCCCTATACGAATCTCTAACTCTGCCTCAGTGGTCACTCGACTGTGTCAATCGTACGGTGGTTCGGGTAGTCACAGGCCATGTGGCCCTTCTTACTGGATGAGTAGCTCTTCCTACTCCTCAGCTGTTCTCTTGTGTCCCATGATACTCGCACCACCGACCCTATATCCAGAGGTCGTCCACCAAAATACCCAGCCTTCTTTAGCCCATGCATCATCCTCCTACTCCCTGCTATAGATGAATGTGATACCTGACATATGGTGGTGGCTCTCAAAATCGGTGCCTTTTCAGCAAGGAATATCTACACCAAAAGTGCTCTCTCTTGCACCCCAACCTGCTTCAGAATGATGAGAAACATCATCAATGCTCTGATCTCTCGTCGGAGACCCCGCTCAAAGGTCTGGGCCCTAAAGAATGTGTCTCGTACCATGTCGGTGGGGTAGCGGGAAAGATCAATGAACCTCACCGAGTACTGGGCCACATTCATGACACCCTTCTGTTAGTGTAGATGCTCCTCCATATGCACTGAGCATAGAGTCGCTTTGATAAAATCTTCCCTGAAAAATCTCTCGATGTCCGCCCAGATGAGGGTCGCCTTGTCGTGTATCTGAAGCATCATGCTCCACCATCTCCATAATACTGATTGAAAAAAACTGGTTGTTAAGATCACTATAAGGTCAGCTGGTGTCCCCACTAAGCGAAAAACTCTGACTACAGGATCTAGCCAGTCCTCAACTTCCTGAAGATCTGTCTCACCTCAGAACATAGGTGGCCACTATTGCTGAAACTCATGCAACACGCTTAGTCGGTGTGCACCCTATACTAGTCAGGCTAGTGGGGGATGATTCCCAATGAGTGGTTGGGCTGCTGGTACACCAGCTAAAGGTGCTAATGTTGTTAGAGGCCCCTACACCGAGGCCTCATCGCTAGGTGGACCATCATTTCATAATCTATCAGGAATCCTGGCAGGTTGTCTATATGGTGGCATCTGGAAATAAATCAGGTGTTTCATGGTTAATAAGTTATACTTGGTGATCTGACTTAATGAGACCATACGAAAAACTTTTCAAAACACACGCTATTAGAGTTTTCATGAACTGATTTTGAAATTAGACAACATGGTCTTGGTGTATGGATATTTTGGCCACCACACCAACACTGGATTCCCAAAATTAAAAACCACACTCATAAAACAAAACTGTACTGCCACATAAGAAATATTAGTGTCCAAGTTATTTTTTAGAACCGACTCCTCTGATACTACTTTGTCATGAACAGTCCCCCGGGGTCCATGCTGTGACTTCCAGAAGCCCGCCTTCCATATGCCAGGGGATGACTACTAGCACCGGAAAAGCGTATTCCCTAAGAATGGGAAGGCATTGAATTTTTACCTATACAGACACAAAGTCCAAGAAAAAAACAAGAAGCAACCACAAGTAAAATGTTTTAGTAAAAAACGTTCTGAATGTAAAGGGTCCAGAAAACAATCCCAACTAATATGTACAAGTAAAACTAAAAAGTAAAAATACAAAGAAAAGTAAAAACAACTTCTAGATTGACTATCAAGGATCCTACCTGAAAGGTAGGAAAAAATCATGAACAAGAGTCCCTACGTCACATCATGCCAAATAGTCCACCTCCTGGTACTATCCAATCCTGGCTCCCTTAGCCTCGGTTAATGATGTTCGTCATCTTCACAAGACACAACAAGGTGCAGGCGTAGCCTGTCCAGGGGTGAGTATAACGATACTCAATTGGGACCCTGAGACCCCTGTAGGTCTCTAAGACTTCCACAAAGGGAAAACAAAAACAAATTCCTCATTATCAGAGCACGAATAAATAGGCATAAACTCTACATGGGTATATGCAAATACCTATACCATTGTTATCAAGACATACTCATCTCGTACATGAAGGAAGAATACCACAAAGGTAACAACAAGAAGGTAGAAATACCACATAGGTAACACCACTAACATAGAAATACCACACATGTAACACCACAAAGATGACACCAAAAACCTAGAAGTAAAACATAGGTAACACCACTAAGAAAACTCTTCGAAGTTGGAAGTACCAAACAGATAACACCACAAAGATAGAAGTACCACACATGTAACACCATGAAGATAATACCACAACGGTGAATTGACTCATCTCACAAATAATTATAACTTATGTACAAGAAGTAAAGATGATTAGTCAAATTCTAGATTATCTTATTCTGTTAGGATGCACTGGTGATGACCCACATAGGATCGATAGGTACTAACCCCCACCTTTCCACAGAAAATCTGACCCACAAAATATTGGTATGCACTGACCTACACAGGATCACTAAGTGATGACCCACATAAGATCTGATAGAATCTGACCCATATGGAATCGATAGATGTTGACCCACACATGATCAATGTTCTTTATTCTCATTATAGTCTGCCACAGGATTCCTCACACCCGATGCACTCGAGTTCTATAAAATCATCCCTTTGAGAAATAATTCATACCTTGAACACCACTATGATCTACAAAGGAGTAATCCAAACGAACTGCACATCATAAGGGTTCCATCATGATAGAAGGTGTGTCAATCAGATGCCCTGTCTTTGAATTATAACTGTTTTAGTTCTGAGGGCCTAGTTGGATTCGTGTTCGATCGAACCAGGTCATACTACAATTGTCTCCAAAACTTGTGTGGATTATACCAAAGGTCTCATCTCTCATGAAGGGTCCCATAAAAATATACGTTTCATCAAATGGATGTCTGGTTCTCAAGATATGGAAATTTATGTATTTCTAGGTCTGGTTGGGCTCGAGTCTGGTCCGACCCAATCAAACCGACCCGACCCGACCCGGACTGAGCTAGGCCACGACGGGCTTGCCCCCCTTGGCCGAGGATCGGCCCGGCCCCCAAGGGGGGAGGCCCGACCCACCAGCGGAGGCCCAACCCACAATGGGGAGGCCCTGTCTAAAACGGGGTGTGGCCCTCCAGTACGACCCACGGTGGGGTCCACCCCAACTGGACGGTGGGGGGTGAGACCCCCGATATCCCAAACGGTCGGGAGGAAATTCGACTTGTGAAGTGGTGGAGCCAGGTGTGTGCTGCCCGATCCCTATGGTACTCACCGGAGGCACGGGTTACACCTTTGTCGCGACTTTGACCATGACACATTGCTCTTCGATAGCACGCTTGTAATTCCGCCCTGCCCTTCCGCGGTCGTCCAATGTGCCAACCGATTCCTCTGACCACCATAGCTGACAAGTCGTGGACAATTCCTCCAATGGTGCGGGTGCACTGGTTCCTGACTCGGGGTCGTCCTATGTGTTGTCTGCCTCCTCTGACCACTGTGGCTGACGATCCATGTTCATTTCATCTAGTGCTGTAAGTGTGTTTCCTCCTTCATCTCATCCAGCCGGTGTACCGACCACCACATGGGTCCCTATCAGCGCCGGTCTCCGGTACCGCCACGCCCGTGATCTTCCATGGAAAACAAAATAGTAGAAAGGTGGCATAGGGTCTGAGTCCATTTCGTTAGGCCCACTCCCTCTTCATTAGCATGAATAAAATGAGGGAGGAAAAAGGATTTTACCATTCTTGAAATTAAAACCAAAATTAAACCCTACCTCATGAATGATGGAGAAAGCCCATGATCGAGGAAGTGGGTCGGTGTTCACGAACACACTAAACTATCCTCCAACAACGTCTCTTGATTGTCAATATCTGGTTCGGGGATTCAGTGTCACTTGTCACAGCTTTCTAGAACCGGCTCTATCATCCAAGGTTTTGGTGTCTTGGAACTTTTTGAGCACATTGTTGCTTGGTGAAGCAGTTCTGATTCCTCCCCCAAGCATCTTATAAATAGGAGATGGGGAGGGTGTTTAATGCTCATGGGAGTTAATGGGGGATTCAATAATTAGAAACCTTCTTTATTCCCCAATGAATGAATTTTTTTAGGAATTATAGAACAATACAATTAATGTCTTGACACATCGCTGGTCCCATGATGCCGCTTGTCCGTTGGAGGGAAAGAAATTTGAGAAATAAAAATAACTAAGTTATTATTATTATTCTTTTAAAAGGGCCAAAACCATAATTTTTTTCCAGACCTACTACGGTCAAAGTGAAGCCTCCCATAAGAAAATATTGACAATGTGGATTCAACTATGCCCTCATATTTCTAATCCGAGCTCCGGTTCAAATTTTATAGAATTCCACTTGCTTATTTTTTAAACATACCATAAAAAGTTCCATAATTTATTCTGGGCACACCAGGCCTTAGAATCATGCATCTTTAATTTTTGAAAAATAATAATAATTATATATAATCAAAAATAATTACATGGATTTGAAGATGGATGGGCTGATACAGAGCGACATGAGAAACCCGAATCTGGGAGAGAGGAACCCTAGTTCGCGATCCTTCACAGATGTAGTCGCCGGAAGATTTGAGAATAACGAGCCTTGCTCAAATGGTGTCATGGATCCTGACTCTTGCATCAATCTGAAGATTTGTCTTCATCGCGGTCAACCGGTGATTTCGTTCTCTACGAATGAGCCAATACTTCTCGCTTCAGACCTTCATTTCATTCTTGTTGGGAAATTTTTCAACCGCTGACCAACATTGAGTTTCTTAAGAACTACCCTTGTAGCAATTGGTTTTTCAGGATTCTATATAAGACATTTGAACTCCTTCAATGTTGTATTTTTCCTATCTTATGAGGATGAATACTAATGTTTATGGGCAAAGAGATCCCGGTTCTTTAGGGGATGCTTTATGAAAGTCCTCAAATGGACCCCTAATTTTGATCCCTACTTCAAGTCCCCCATTGTACCAATTTGGATTGGATTCCCTGCACTGCCATTGCACCTATTCAAAAAACCCGCCCTGTTTCATATCTCCATGCTCATTCTTAATCCATTTAAGCTGGATTCATAAACAAATAACCTTTCTCGACCATCTATTTCCAGGGTTTGCGTTGAAATAGATGTTTCTAAAGACCCTCCCCCTCAAGTTTGGATCTAGAATGGTGACCATGGATTCTTTCAGGAGGGTTTTTATGAAATATTTCTTGACTATTGATCCCTTTTACTCAAGCTTGGACACACTTCAAAAGACTGTGGACATAAATCTATGCATCTTAAGGATAAGAAGGTCATTTGTGTTGAGAAAAACATACAGACTGAGGAACTGGATGGTACTGAGGTTAGCTATAGAGTTATGTTGGACAACCCTGGTACATCTGTTGAAGGGTAGGGGTCTGATATGAATAAGAAGGCTTTGGTTAATATTGATGATCACTCTGAAAATCAATAGCTATCAGGTCTTGTTACTTCCCATCCTGCTCCCATAGGTGCCAATAGTACCACTCCAAATCTAGTGGAGGATCAGGGGAAAAAATTGATTCACATGAATCATACAAGGAGTAGGATTACCTCTCTGAGTCTTGTGAATCCTTATAGGAGGATGATGACAAGACTAATAAACTTGAGGAAAAATACTAAAAAAAGCAGTCTAGGAAGGGGAAAAGATGATGGTGGATGCCGATGGGTACATCACACCGAATCCCAAGAAAACTAGGAAGTGTAGGGACTACTCTAATCTTGAGAGATCAATAGTTACCAGGTAT
Source organism: Viscum album (assembly GCA_963277665.1). Classification (NCBI taxonomy): domain Eukaryota; kingdom Viridiplantae; phylum Streptophyta; class Magnoliopsida; order Santalales; family Viscaceae; genus Viscum; species Viscum album. Next base: position 134,214,067 of record OY728163.1, read on the forward strand.
TTTGACCCCTCTATAAAGGATAACATTGTGCCTCAAAATCCACTAATAGTTGTTGATCCTTCTATAACTCATGCAGTTGAAAAAGAGGAACGTGATTTAAATAATGATCTTGTGTTCAGAGAGGCCTAACAGAAGGCGAAGACAGATATATTTAGCAAAGAAGTTGATGCATGGATAGATGAACAAGATTAAAATACATTCAGGAAATACACCAATGGTGATATTTATGTTGATAGTTACCTTCACATTAGGAAACAAATGTGCATCAGGATGGTTGACGAATAAATGATGAATCCTGATTTCAATATTAGAGACATCCCTTGGGAATTATTTTTGCTGATTAGTTGATCTTGTTTTCTCAAGGTTTTTTGGGTAGCCATTTGACTGGTGTGTCCGTCTCTACAACTTATTCATTGTTTTCTACATGATGATTTCTTTTCTGGCATGTTTTCAATTCCGAAATGTGAAAAACTCTTTTCAGGGGTTGTGCCGACTATGATTTTTTTAATTAGTTCTATTCAATCTAGTGGAAGTGTGCATGTCAAAGCTATTTAATCCTTCTCCATGATAATGAGAAAGACCAGACAAACTTGGGGTGAAAGTGACAGAAAGGAAGTTGGTTATATGACATACTTGAATTTTGTTTCCTGTGAAAAACATGTTTGATAATGAGTCTCAAGGCATATTTATTCACCCTTTGACATGTCATGCATAAAAATCAAAGGATAATGGATATAAAGATGTTTTGGTTGCTACGATAATAAAAAATTTATGATCTTTCATTCCACAGTCTGTTTTCATGTCAAGGTGTTTGAGCAATTGAATTGTGCTGTTGATGTTCCAGTTTGATCAAATGGAATGTCTTGGATCTTTCTCTGTGGTTGCGGTTCAATCAATGGGCAGCCTATACCCCCTTCTGGAGGAAGTTTTTTTTGACTGGTTGATGACAAGACTTTGACATGACTTTTTCAAGTCTAGATTTTGGATTTTTTTCTCTTTGAAGTCGCAACATGTATCCCTCCCTCAATCCCATGTTGGTGTCGGCTCTTTACACCTCATGATTTCTTGGTAACATTTTTTTCATTCAATAAATTCCTTTGGGGAATGAACTAGGTGACCAATTCATGTCACAAATTTTATTAAAAAATTAGATGGAAAATTATGGTCTTTAATAACCTAGTATCCTTCTGGGTAGCTGAATAAACTAGAGTGGAGCAGAAAATTTTGTGAGGCCAAACTAGTGTCCAATGCATAATGATCAGAGAAACCATACATGATGTTATACTCTATGGAATTTGGAGGAGAGTATCAAATGTGGGGTGTGGCCCGAATAGTGGTAGGGATATTTTGATCACATTCTGACTTTATTGTTTTTATTCAGATACAAGATTTATTATAATAGAGAATGACACCCAAGTTCAAGTTCAACATGGGTAGTGTCTCTTATGGGGGAATTATTCCACATAAAGAATAGATTTCATTCAATGTGATTCACATCACCTTAAACTCAAAAACACTCCACCAGTATTGTCACACTGGATTCCCCCTGTCCACCCTTGTTCTTTCTAGTAAACATTAATGAATCCACTAAAAAATCTTGAATTCAATCCATATTTCCACCTTGAAGCCTCAAGTTCCTTGGTTAACCATAAAAGCTTAAGGTGACAATCCATGATCCTGAAATTATGAGGAAGATACCGTGATTTAAAATTATGACTAATCCTTCCCTGATACCATTTATTTACCACTATTATCAACTCCCACCAACCTCTTATCATTGGAGCAACAAAGTCATCAACCACCATCAACATGATTCCTACATCCATTTCCACCATCATGATTATATAAGTAGTATTATATTGTATAAATTCATTATCTTATACCATTTTTGTGGTTTCCAGCTACTACCACCCGCTAATGCTGGTGTTTTTAACACCAGTTATTTCATCACCGCTCATACTAAATCCTATTGTGCTTCTTGTAAAATCATTTTCTAACAATAGTTTTATAATAATGTTCTTCTTAAATAGACCTTATTTCAGTACCATTTATTTGAATCCACTATAATTTAACATCTTTAATACTATCATTGTTCTGTGATACCATTATAATGTTTCCACTTCCACCACCTCCAACTAATACTACCGCCACCAAAGCCAAATTCCTTAGAATACCTACACTACTGCAATGTATTGATATCATCATCCTTCTATTGTGGCTAAATCCATAGAGCCCATCCGCCATCCTCAAATCTTACATCAGTTTTTTATTCCATGTAAAAAAGAATTCATGGTGAATGGTAGAATGCAGAGCTCAAAACACGATAAATTATTGTGTGGAAATAATTGTGTTGGGATTATCAGTGGTGGATGATTATTCCTTGAAACACCCATGCATATGATATGTGGATCACCCAAGATAACTTCACATACATGAAATATGGGGATATAAAATGTGAAATATCCATGACATCGAAATTTCAGCGATGATGCTATCTATTCATACACTAGTTAGGATGAACGTGGGTTTCATCCACCCATTTTGAAGCATACATATTCTCATTGTAGAAGTATGAACTAAAAAAGGCTTGTTCCACCCTATGGAATTATTTTAAGAAGATTAAGGAAGACACGCAACTAGTGTTACACACATATGTAAAAGTATGGGCTGAGTCAACTCTATGATAATACATTCTAATATGATTCAAGGATAATGCCATGTTAAATTCCACATGGAATATGGAATTTATCATATATAAAAAATAAAGGTAAAAAATTAATCATAGTTGGAGATACTGAAATATGGGTAATTCAAGGTGGTGTTCTTCGTAACATCCTAATATTTGGGTGAAATATATATTTTTATATAAATTTAACCCTTTTTGATTTTTTTTATTATATGAAACATTGAGTTTATCCTCTGTTGTGTGTCCCACCAAGCTTAAATGAAACTTGATATACAAGTAGAATATTATTATTTAATATGATAATTATCACCTATCCATTTGAATGGTATGTATGAATGGGGTTAACTAAATTATGAAAATACATGTTTTTCACTTGTATATAAAATTATATGTTTTGGTGATGAAATAATTAGATATGTAAAAAAACTATTATAATGAAAAATGAATTTTTTTTTCAAAAAAATATTTTTATGATTTTTTTTCTAATAAAAAAATAGAAAAATAATTTTGGTGAATTATTTAATAATATTTATATATTATATATTTAATAAAATTTTAACATTCATCTAATCTATTTTCTAAACAAAATATAATAATAAATTAAATATTGCGTTTAAAAAATAAATTTTTCTAAAAAGGTATTTTGTATAATTTTACAAAAATATTAATTGAAAATTATTTTAATTTTTGAAGTTAGGATATCAAATTTTTATAAGGGTGAATTTTTGGGAAATTTATAAGGAGAAAATTGTTTGATAGATACTTAGAAATACAAGTTTTTATTAAGAGTAATAATTTTATAAAACATTGAAAAGAAATTTTTTGTTATATGTTTTTAAATGCAAAATTAGTTCAACTATAATTAAGTTAACAAAATTTAGGCCACTGTATTCATTTTCATATTTATTTTTTATATAAAATTTTAAAAAACTTTTGAACATTTTCTCTTTGAAGACACACTTCCTTGTCATGTTTGTGAATTCATTTTAAGTCACATGTTTTCACTTATTTGAATGGTATTTTTATAAAAGGGTTAAATATTTTGAATCATTATAATTTATATTATCTAATAATTTAAAATTTATTATAGACAATAATTAATAGTAAAAAGTGTAAAAATTATTTACCATTGGTAAGGTAAAAATATGCTTACCAGGGGTTAAACTAAACATATAAGGGTTTAAAACGACCTAATATTTTTCCATTACCCATTGTATGGACATATATTGACCATTTATATTATATTATATATTGGGGTCCATTTGGGAACCTTTTGGCATTTGAAAAACATGGTCACACATTTTTACATTCAAAAATTACAAGTGTTCCACTCTCCACACTTATGGGGGAATTTTGATTAAAAAAATGACCCCAGTGTTGTAAGCTGGGGTTGTTCCCTCATTGCGGTAGAAGCCACAACTCTTTCTACCTTTTCAATTTCATGTACTCTTGCGCGAGTGTGAGTCGAGTGTGGAAATGGGCATGCACAATGACTATGGTATTTTGAAGATGTGATAACTTCTTTCTAGTTGGCTTCCCTTAGGTGGGAAGCCTTCTAGATGTTCTTGGTTTCCTGAATCATAAGCTTTTAGATGTGTAAGGCACTAACCCCAGTTACCCAGAGTCGGTGCATTATTACATAACATTGGATTGATCACAAAAGATCATGTCTGGAAAGACCGAATAGTTTAGTAGAACTTGGAATCACTAGATACATTCATAATGATTACATTACATCATAAAATGAAAACTACAAAAACATAGTCTCCATAGTCCACACTCATATCCCATAATATTATCCCTACAGGTCATTCATAAATTACATTTCCACATCCTAGGAAAAATAAAACATAGAAAGGTGTGAGCTCAAATGCCTAGTAAGGATAAAAATATAGCAGAAACCTTCATAAATAATCCTGAACATTTAAGGCAATGTGTAACTAAAAAAAGCCTTTTAAACTTCAACTTCAGCATAATATGGTACAAACAAAATGAAATAATTCCATTTACTTATTCACATGGATATTATTCTAGACTAATAATCACATGCAATACTAATAACCACTTTCATAATGATAGAATGCATAATTCCATACTATCATAACCATGTATCCAAGGCCTCGTTCCAAGACTACAAATAATATTTTGTCAAGGCCTTGTGCCAAGAAAAAAGTTTGTCTTATGAGACCTACCGATTCATCTATGAGCTATAGAGGGCTCCACCTATTAATTACTAAGTCCAATGCATTTCTCATATGAACAAGTTTAAACATAACATTAACATTCGTATTAAAACTAGAATACGAAATGTAAATACTTTCTCTATAAACCATGAATGGTATAAAAATAACACATCCACAAATCAAACATATCAAAAAACCTTCAATACAATATAGACGTTTTGTATCATAATAAATCTACTTCAAGTAACCTTAAAATCCATCAAAGGATGTTGACATAGATCAAATCAAAACTATTTGAGGGAAATATCACTTTTTTTTAAATCATTTAAAAGTCACATAATTATAAAATAAAACATCTACTTTGAAAATGTTCTTATAAGACTGTAAGGGAAGCTTCGAAGATTTTACAATGTTATAAAATAGCTACACCCGCTATATAAGTAAAAAATGACATTCTTACCTGAATTTCTCGAAAAGGATAAAAACATCCTTGTTTTGAAAATTAAGTAATGATTCCTTTATAAACATCTTATAAAAAGTCAAAAAAGGGTATAAATGACTTTAACCCATATACTGTAAAATAGTAAGAATGTTTTGAAATACATTTTTTTAGAAACATAGATGTGGATGATAAAGAGGTCCCACTACAAAATTACGTATAAACAACCTTGGATAATGAAGAGATTTTGAAATATACACTTACCTTTTACTTTTCCTTGGTTGGGGGTAGTTTAAACTCCTATATATTGGTGAGATAATTGTTATTAAATTATAAAAGAATCATATACATTAATATGATATCATATATGATCTTTTAACATTGCTTTGTTAATAATATCTTACTATTATCGTCGTTTCGGGTGTAAACTTAATCGTTTTATTTTATATGTTTTGTTGCATAAGCCATGTTTTTTATGGATAGGTTGTATGTTATTCATACCCATAATGATATGAAGTCTTTAAAAATTATTTTTAATCATCCAATGAGAATTAGACTTGCATGGATACGATGTGGAATGGATCTCATCACGTTCGTGGAGACGGTAGTCCGTACGTACGCACGAGCGACGATATCATTTTTTTGATATTAAAATAATATATAATTGGATGGTATATCATATATACATAATAATTATCATGTTATATTTATTATTTACATTAATTACTCAACATTATTATACACATCCATATAATAATGTATTGAATTACAATTACACCACGACGTGGAGACGGTAATCCATATGTACGCACGTATTGTGACATGTCATTCAAGGGATGGATAAAATAATAAATTTTGTTGTAACATAATTATAATAACATCACAGTATATAGAATATACTGGAGTAATTATTTTACAATGGAAATAAAAAAGAAATAAGAAGGTGAAGAAGAAAGGAACTTGAAAGAGGGTGGTGAAATCATTACCTATTCTTCAAGTTCTTCCTTTTCATTGATCAAGATGGCTCCATAGGTTGGCTTTATGATCAAACTATGGCCTCTAGGTCTAAGAGAGGGAAGTTGAGAGAATATTCGGGCAAGGTTTGGCTGAACCAAAAGGCTTTGAAAGTGTGAACAATTGGTTATAAGTGGTGTCCTTTTATAAAGGGGGTTGGGGATCTTTAACAAAAACATAAAGTATTATTTTATAATAAATTTATATTCGGTTTATAATGGATCCAAAGTGGATTATTAGAAGTATAAGGTGGGGATGGGTCCAAATCCTTTCAACCAATATATGGTAGATTGCTTTGAGTCACTATATGAACCTTATCTTTTTATTTTTATCTCTTAGTTAATTAGTTTGACATTTACCATGTCGCTTTGTATTTTTATATTATATCGTTAATAAACTTACTATATACATCCAAGCGACCTCCAAGTGGTCAATTACTGATTCACCTATCATGATATAAGTCTTTTTGCCGAACCTTAGATTTTTAGGAATAAAATGTCAATTAATAATATAATATTTGTTTTAAAAACTCATTTAAGTCAATTGAGACACTATTCAATAATTGATTTTTGATAAAGTCTTAAAAACTTTTTTAATTCGAATAAAATTAATTTAAGAAATCCTAACATGTAATATTAACCAATAAAATTCGTGGATGGTATCAAACCTAACAAATTATATTTATTTTAACTTTTATAATACCAATTATTGGATTCTTTCATTAATATGGAAAATACTGCATCATTATTGTGTCATAAATAAATTTAAAAATTAAATGTTTAAAAATTATAAATAAAATACCATTATGTAGGAAATAGTTTTAGATATATAATTAATATTTATAGTATAATATATAACATATATAAACCTATGTAATTTTTTTTTCTAAAAGATATTTGCTTATATCATTTTTGTATTTACTTTAACATAATTAATTTAAAGTGTCCTTATCACCTACAAGTGGCTCTATGGGTTCCCAAAATCGACCCAAATATGACAATGGTCGGAAAAGTATCAACCAATAAGGTTAGGACATGTTTTAGGGAAATTTATTATTATTATAATATTATTTTTTTTACCCTTATTTACCAGATTTACACTTTAACCAGGGTAAATAAAAAATTTACCGATGTAATTATTCAAAATGTCTAAAAATAAATGTTACCTGTTTACACAATTTGGAAATATTGTTTCCAAATATGGAATCCATTTTTCTAAATTCAAAAAGCAGAAGTGGCAGAAATTAATTTAAAATTAATTCCCCCTGTCAAAACAAAAAGCGTATTTTTAAGAAATAATAACTATCAAAATATTGACACTTGTTTATGTCTGGTTTAATTGTTAAATCACATAAAATGACAAAAATTGTATTAAATGGTAAAAATATATTCTAAATATACTTTAAAACCACTGAAATTCATAATTTATCACTATTAATTATTTCGATTAAAAATGTTGTTTTTAATTAAAATTTAGTAATTTTCCCTATTCATCAAAATATAAAAGTTATCTGAAAAGTTCCAAAATTTCACCGTAGGCTAATTTCAATATTCTGAAACAAAAAATAAATTCCATTTTGAGTGATAAAATTTATAAAATTTCAAAAAGTGTTTATTACTATTCATAACGGCTACATTGATTGGTCGCGGTGTGTTAGAATCTCGAAGTTGTGTACAATGAAATCTATTGCATTATTCAAAGGAAACGTACCGTGGATGCTTGGGGTGTTACATTCTCCCCTACTTCAAATAATTTTGTACTCGAAATTTCTATAATACTACCACATGAAATGACTTGGGGGTTTCTTCATCATAAGTTCCTCGGGTTCCCACATTACCTCTTCCATCTTATGGTTCCTCCAAAGAACTTTTACAAGACGAGTCGTCCGGTTTCTCATCACTTTCTCTCTTGTATTAAGAATCTTGACAGGCTCGTCGCAATAAGATAGATCAGGTTCCAGTTCTACTTCCTCATAGGTGAGTACATGAGTTGGGCCAGACATGTATTTTCTCAACAATGATACGTGGAACACATCGTGAACTTTGGAGAGACTTGGATGCATTTCCAAATGGTAAGCTACAACCCCAATTCATTCTATATTTTTGAAGGGTCTGATGTACCTGGGACTCAATTTACCCTTCTTACCAAAATGTATAACTCCCTTCCATGGAGATACCTTCAAGAAAACATGATCTCCTACATGAAATTCCAAATCCTTCATTTGATTATCGGCATAACCAGTATGGTGATTATCTAATTAGAACCAGTTGCATCACCAACTCCACTATAATTATATTGAGCAGGAGAGAAATCCCTACATGGAGTGCGTGCATTGATACGGTTTCCATTCTTTCCACTAGGTGCCATTTCTAAAAAATGGCATAAAGTATATCAGTTTATGAATCAAAATACATAATTCCATACTTGTAAAACACTTAACATAAATTGAACTATTTATGGATATAATCCATAATCATAAAAAAATGTTTTCTTTGAGAAAGTAGATACTCATAAACCCTTCATAATGGTCTCTAAATAAAATGAGAATTATCCTAAGAATATCCCCTGTGAGTGTCGTAACCAAGAGTGCAACAAGGCCCATTGTCGTGCACCAGTTCCAGTTCGAGTCTAGCTCAAAGAGGTGTTTTCGAGTTTTACACCTAGGTACATCTGTTCATTATTACATAACATTGTCATGATCACAAAAGATCAAGTATAGAATGACTATTAGTTTAGTAGCCTTGGAATCACTAGATACATTCATAAAGTTTACATTACATCATAAAATGTCAACTACAACAACATAGTCTCCATAGTCCACCCTCATATCCCCTCATACTATCTCGGAAGGTCATTAATAAATTGCTTCTTCATATCCTAGGAAAAATAAAACATAGAAAGGGATGAGCTCAAATTCCCAATAAGGATAACAATACAGCGGAATCATTCAAAAATAAGCATAAACATTTAAGGAAATGTATAACAAAAACAAAAGACTTTTAAACTTTATCTTTAGCATAATATGGTAGAAATAAAATGAAATAATTCTATTTACTTATTCACATGGATATTCTAATAGTCGAATAATCCCATGCCATATCAATAACCACTCTCATAATGATGGAATGCATAATGCAAGACTATCATAACCACGTAGCCAAGGTCTCGTGCCAAGACTACAAATAAGATTTTTTCAAGGCCTCGTGCCAAGACAGTAGTTGGTCTCATGAGACCTACCGATGCATCAAGGAGATATAGCAGGGTCCACCTGTCACTTACTTAGTCAAATGCATTCCTCATATAAATAGGTTTAAACATAACGTAAACATTCGTATTAAAACTAGCATACGAAATGTAAATACTTTCTCCATAAACCATGAATGGTATAAAAATAACACATCCACAGTCAAACATATCACAAAACCTTCAATACAATATGGATGATTTGTATCATAATAAATCAACTTCAAATAAGCTTAAAATCCATCCAGGGATGTTGACTTAGATGAAATCGATACAATTTCAGAATAATATCTCTTTTTTTGAAATCATTTAAAAGTCACATAATTATTAAATAAAACATTTACTTTGAAAATGTTCTTATAATATTGTAAGGTATTCTTCTAATATTTTACAATGGTGGAAATTAGCCACACCCGCCGTATAAGTTAAAAAAAGAGACATTCTTACCTAAATTTGTCGAAAAGGTTAAAAAGGTCCTTGTTTGGAAAATGAATTAAAGATTTCTTTATATAATTCTTATAAAAAGTAAAACAAGGGTATAAATGCCTTTAACCCATATTCTTTAAAATAGTAAGAATTTTTTGAAATACATTTTTAAGAAACATGTATGTGGATGATAAAGAGGTCCCAGTAGATAATTACGTATAAACAACCTTAGATAATGAAGAGATTGTGAAATAAACCCATATCTTGTACCTTTTCTTGGTTGAGGGTAGGTTAACCTCCTATATAATGGTGATATAATTGTTATTAAATTATACAAGAATCATATACATTAATATGATATCATGTATGATCTTTTAACAATGCTTTGTTAATAATATATTAGTATTATTGTCGTTTCAGGTACAAACTTACTCGTTTTATTTTATATGTTTTGTTACATATTCTATGTTTGTTATGGATAGGTTGTATATAATTAATATCCATAATTATATCAAGTCTTTAAACACTACTCTTAATCATAAAATGATAATTATACTTGCATGGATACGATGTGGAATGGATCTCATCGCGTTTAAGGAGACGGTAGTCCATACGTACGCACGAGCGACAATATCATTCTTTTGATACTAAAATAATATATAATTGAATGGTATATCATGTATACAGAATCATTATCATGTTATATTTATTATTAAATGAATTACACATCATTATTCTACCCATCCAAATAATAATGTATTGAATAACAATTACACCACGACTTGGAGACGGTAAGTCGTATGTACGCACGTATGGTGACATGTCATTCAAGGGATGGATAGAATAATGAATTTGGTTGTACTGTATTTATAATGACATCATAGTATATAGAATATACTGGATTTATTATTTTATAATGGAAATAACAAATAAAGAACAAGTTGAAGAAGAAAGGAACTTGAAAGAGGGTGGTGGAATCATTACCTCTTCTTCGGGTTCTTCATTATGATTTGATCAAAAGGGCTCCATAGGATGGTTTCATAATCAAAAAAAGGCCTCTAGGTAGAAGTGAGGGAAGTTGATAGAATATTTGGTTAGGGTTTTTCCGAACCAAAAGGCTTTGAAGGTGTGAAGAATTGGTTAGAAGTGGTGTCCTTTTATAAGGGGGAGGAGGGGTTCTTTATGAAAAACAAAAATTATTATTTTATAATAAATTCATATTATTTTTATAATGGCTCAAAAGTGGATTATACAAAGTCTAAGGTGTGTCTGAGTCAAAATCCTTTCAACCAATAGATTTTAGATATGTTTGGGTCACTATATTAACCTTATATTTTAGTTTTAACTCTTAGTTAATTAGTTTCACATTTACCTTGTGACTTTTTATTTTTATGTTATATAGTTAATAAACATACTATACACAACCAATAGACCACCAAGTAGTCCATTAATTATACAAATATCATGATATATGTCATTTGGCCGAACCGTAGATTTTTAGGAATAGAATATCAATTAATAATATAATATTGGTTTTAAAAACTCATTTTGTCAATTTTGACACTATTCAATAATTCATTTTTGATAAAGTCTTAACAATGTTATTAAGTATAATTAAATTAATTTAATAAATAATAACATGTAATATTAACCAATAAAATTCTTTTATTCCATCAAAAAGTTCAAATTATATTTATTTTAGCTTTTATAATACCAATTATTTGATTCTTTCATTAATATAGAAAATACTGCATCATTATTGTGTCATAAATAATTTTACTTATTAAATGTCTAAAAATAATAAATAAAATAACATTATGTAGGAAATATTTTTTTATTTCTAATTAATATTTACAGTCTAAAATATAACATATATAACCCTATGTAAAACTTGTTTTTCTGAAAGTTATATGCTTTTGCCATTTTTGTATTTATTTAACTTAATTAATATAAAGTGTCCTTATCACCTAAAAGTGGCTCCATGGGGTTACAAAATCTACCCAAAGATACCCATGGTTAGTAATGTATCCACCAATAATTTTAGGACATGTTTTAGGGTAATTTATTATTATTATAATAATATTTTGTTACCCTTGTTTAATGGATATACCCTGGTAAATAAAATATTTACCAATGTAATTATTCAAAATTTCTAAAAATAAAAGTTACCTATTTAAACAATTTGGACATCTTGATTCCAAATATATAATCCATTTTTTTAAATTCAAAACACCGAAGTGGCAGAAATTAATTTAAAAGTAATTCCCGCTGGCAAAACAAAAAGCATGTTTATAAGAAATAATAACTATCAAAAGATTGACACTTGTTTATGTCCAGTTTAATTATGAAATCACATCCAATGACCAAAATTTTATTAAATGGTAAATATATATTTTAAATATACTTTAAAACTACTCAAATTCATAATTTATCACAATTAATTATTTTGATTAAAAAACTTGTTTTTAATTAAAATTTAGTAATTATCACTATTCATCAAAATATAAAAGTTATCCAAAAAGTACCAAAATTTCACCCTAGGGTAACTTCAATATTATGAAACAAAAAATGAAGTCCATTTTGAGAGATAAAATTTATAAATTTTCAAAAATGGGGTCTTAATATTCATGACGACTACATTGATTGGTCGTAGTGTGTTAGAATCTCGAAGATGCGTACAATACAAGCTATTGCATTATTCAAAGGAAACGTATTGTGGAAGCTTGAGGTGTTACAAGATGGTTTTATATCTTCGTCCATGATGCTTTTGAGACTTAATTTGGGCCATGTTTTGTTGAGTATCTCATCATTCCTGAGTAGGGGTTTCACTTGATTGATTTCTTTGGGTGATGACAATATAGAATTTTATTTGCAATGTAATTTGCTAGATGGGAAATGGGGTGAAGATTAGAGATCCATTTTCTCCCCATCCCTAAATGTAAAATCCAGTTTGGGAGTCTCTAAATAGGTGACATAACTTATGAAGTGAACTATGGAAAGCCAGCTCATGGTTTTTTATTTGCATTTATAATTTTGGATATCATGCAAACAAGAGGTATTCCTAGTCTATTAGATTGAGAATCTCCCGTAACATGTTGAGATGGTCCGCAAACCCTTCATAGGGATAGAAATTTACTTTCAGCTGGTATAGGTCTATCAATATATTGAGATGAATTTCTTGTATACAATCCCCATACAAGTATCTTAATATGTCGAAGTGATAAGTGGAAATATGCCAATACATCACTAGTATATTATCCTGAGCCAGTAGTATTCTAAAAAGAAAAAGTTTATACTAGTGTTCATATGGAATATTCTTTACATGATATGCCCAGCTTGACTGCTTCATAATAATTTCATTCTATGTAGCCGGGCAGATGGGAGCATTATTGATTTTAGGACGGCATAGGGGTGGCTATGAAGATGAGTGTGGCCTTAGGACATCCTCTGGATGAGAAAGAATATCACTTGTTGTGGATGGTGTGCCTGACACGTCTAAATCCATCTTTCCATGCGCCCCAGCACAAGAAGGATTTCTCAAAAAACAATCTGTAATGGGATGACCTTCATTCCAGACTAACTTATGGTTGTGGGGTGGGCCTTCACAACTAGTTCTGCAAAGGTGGGGGCTAGTATTTCAACATGACTCCGTACCACAGGAAATGTATTTACAGAGTATACCCTTGGGAGGACCTTTAGGGTGGGATGCAATGAGGGGAGGACCATGTTGATACTTTATCTCACTTTGGGGAGGGCCTGGACAACAATTGTCATTATAGGGAGGGCCTCATCAATGTTCTTCATCATGCTGAAGACTACCATCATGACTTGATACCTGGCTCATGGGAGAATTTCTGTAGTGAACATCCTAGGGATGACCTTTAGTACGTTCCTCAATGGTGGGAGGACCTTCTCATTTCTCGTCATTACTATGGGGTTGTCCTTCACAAAAACTATCATTATGGGGATGGACATTGCAATTAATGTCATTATAGAGAGGAATAACATCATGACTTGATGTCCGACAATAGAGAGAAGCATATTTATAACATAAACCCTATGGAGGACCATAAGGGTGGACAACAACAAGGGGAGGACCTTCATGTTGTATGATTTTCGGGTGGAGGGGAGGGCAACCATGATGTGAATCAGGAGTTAAGATATCATGATCAATCCCTACAGGGGATTGATCATTCATTGATATACGATAGAGGGCATCAATAAACCCATCTTCTAGTAGATCAGGATCATCTATCAGCTCTTTATTTTCTGGTTTCCTTTGGCCCATTTTATTTTTGAGTTCTCTCTTGGGGGTAACTGTGACCATCTACTATTGGAAATGGCCTCCATATATGGGTCAGTGTCTTGTTTGGTCCTGTGATGTTTTCGAGATATGCTGACAGACATCTTGAGTTTTGGTAGGGATATATGATTTCCTATGAGTGGCCACCACATGGGACCAACATCCCCCAAGTTAGAATGAGTATTTCTTCTCAATCTGATTGTCTTTATATCACTGGATACTTCCATCGAACATCCTATACTGGTGAACATATGAATAACTTCTCTGGACTAATTAATCCATTTTGCAAGTGAGTCATTCTGTTTGAGGAAACTGGGTCGTGGGACCGATTTCTCACCATTGATACTGATGCAATAATTTCATGGAATATTTGGATGATATGGTCTGGGATCGATGATTGATCATACATAATTTCCCAGATATTCAAAGATATATCCTGGTTGGAACAGGTATGAAGACCCATTCTGATTTCAGAGTAGGGGTTTGGGCCTACTCCCATCCTCCATTAGTTACTAGTAGATACTGGATGTTCTCTTGTGCAGGGATAGATGAACGATTCTTCCACTGATTGTCTTCTCCGTTTTCCACCATATTTCACTGGTGGTCTTTATATTCATGAGAAGGGATTTGAATCTACTCACATTCCACTGTATTTGTCTCATGGGATTTGTATACATCCTTAATAATTTGACTCTACTCATATTTTCTTTCTGTCCTAATTGGATGGTCGGATTGATACACATCTGTAGGTATTTGTGCCTGAGTGTAGCAAGTTTCTTCCCCTTTTAGATGTAAGGATTGAAATGAATAAACATGTAGTTTTACCTACATATAGCTCATTTCCACTCTATTTGTTTCATGGGATTATTGTGCATCATTAGATTTCTGCATCTACATGTAGTGTGATGCTCTGTCTCCATGGCGGGACCGTTGATCAGTAGCAGGAACAAGCATGTGCTCGTAATGTGCCACTATATTTCTGTGGTGGTCTAGAGTAGAGGGGGGAAGAGTAATATTCCTACCAGTTGAATGCCCCTACGTTACTACGATAGAGTTTCTACTCAGGAACCCGAGAGATATTCCTGCCAGTTGAATTCCCCTACATTAGTACAATAGAGTTTCTAATCAAGAACCCATAAGATAATGTGTTCTTGATTATATATTAACTGCCCTTGGTAGGTAGCCTGAGTTTCCCCAATCACATAGACTTTAGTCGGTTCCCTCGGTATATGTTCCTTGTTGATAGGAAGAGGTCTGGTCATCTGGTTTTTTTGGAGATTCTCTCTAGAAGGGGCCTGTGAGTAGGAACCTTGTTCGGCTGAGATGAAGTTGTCAACATCCACTTCATCATCCTCCCAAAGATAAGGTAAGTACTTGTTGTCACGTTCTGGGGATAGGATCCCGAAAATATTTGGGACGACCACCAGGGCCACCTTGTGTTGGGGTAACAGTCACAACCGATGAGGCGATTGTCGAGTCTTCTCATATGAGAGGGCTTGTCCGATGGCCTCCAGCATTGGGAGAGTACCATTTTGGTGTTACTCTTTGATAAGCATGTTGGATGACCAACGTTGAAGTCGCTGGGTAGGTGAGAGGGTCCTTCTTTTTTTGGGGCCCGAACGCATGCTAGATCACCGATGTGTGTGTCATTATTGGTCATTGGGATGTCATTTGAATCGATGGTTTCACTGCAGGAACCTGCGATATACATATATGACATATAGACCAAAGAATTTCCTAAAAGTAACATTCATTTAAACATATGCATATCCAATGATTCAGTAGGGAACCCTTCTCCTCTCCTTTTATTTTTATTATGGGGTGAAGGGGCTTGAGTAGGGTAAGACAGCCACATTTGGTAAGGATTCACATTAGATTCACCATTTTTGTTCTGCCTTTGTGGTGGCACATTTCAAGTGATGTTGAAATGGTCCGACGAGCATCATCACCCGTCCATTTTTTCCAGAGATCGTTTTCTGTCAAGCATAGAATCTCTTTTGTTTCGACCCATTCTTAACATTATACTTCAAAAATGTTCGATTAGCCCTGTGGGGACTGGTTAATTCACCCATTTACAATTTTGAAAGATATTCCACTGTCAGATTGATCCCAGCGGGTGATTTCATGGGGTTAAGTACTTGTGAAATCTGTCCTCTTAAGATATAAATTATTTAGATAGTCTCCAATAGGTTTAATCATTGATATTGAAACACCCAATGTCTCTAATATCCTTGATTCATGGACCATATTTCCAATGGTAGGTTCTCGTTGATTGATGATTCACCCAATGACCCATGGGGATTCCATTGGTCGAGGGGGTGGGAAGTAAGGCTCACATGACCCTTCTGGGGGATGATTATTGCCTGTTCTGGGACACTCATATAGATTTATGTCAGGTTCAAAGGATCATGAATACTTGGTTAATTCTATAAGGGTGTGTCCATAGGCTACCCTTGGTTTGCAAGATCTTATTAGGGAAGAATATGATTGATTCTAGAGAGGTACTACTGACTAGATCCATAAAATAATGTGCTCTGAGTTTGTCGTCATCTAGGGGGGAAGAAAGATGATTTGGCATTGGGATCAGATGAATAAGATGGGTTTCCAATATATCATTGATAGTGGAATCAAAACCCACATAGTTCAGAATTATGTGGGGCATACACACATGAGCTGCCCATTAGGGGGCATTGTTGGGTGATCCCTTTTGGATGGGAATCCTTTTGAGGTCAGGCCTTTGAGACGACATCCTACGTATCCTAGTTTGATCAAGAGTCAGAGTACTCATAGTTCAGATGATGTGGATGTTGGAATCATTAAAATCCCTGAAGCCCACATGAGTCATGCTCGGTGTGATAAACAAGAGGATGCGATAGATCCAACCAACCACATGATTCCACTCCTGTTAGTGGGGGAGGGAGAGCCTATGGCTAAAGAGGACGGGGTGACTATGGGAGAGGGCACATAGCAATGAAACATTCCATTTTAAGTGACATTAAATTTCATTTGACACAGACATAGACGATTGGTGACCTAACTTAGTGGGGGGGCATAATACATTCTGGGAAGGGGAATAGTTTTATCCTCATCAAAAGGAGAAGCGAACATAACTCCTTTGAATGATCACTATTCAATATTGAATGGAAAATAAAGTGACTACCATTAGTCCGTAGAATGGGGAGGTTCACATCGACATCCAAGGGTTGGACTCTATGGTACCATCGGAATGTAGACCCACAAACATTCCCAAACCCCAAACCATTGTGGGGAGAGCCTTCGGGACTCCACTTTCCATGGACAAGTAGACTCAAATAGGCACGCTAATGCACCAGATGGTCTTATCATACGGTTTCAACAACTAGGAAGTAGAGTTTTACCAGATGCTGAAGGATTGGTTCATTCAGGGATTGTGAAGGACTATACAGTAATGGAGGGGTGAAGTTGGAACTGGAGAAAATAATACCCGAAAAGACCCAATACCACATACTGGTTTCTTGTATAGGATGGGGGAGGTTCCTCATACCAGAGTGGTATGCGGGTAGAGAATTTATCCATATACCAATGCGGTATGTGGAAATGGGTTTGGATGACTACGTTCCATAGTGGTGCATGGCCCATCATGCCTCTTTGGGTTCCATCCATGTAAAAATGTAGTACGCGGTTCCAGGTTTAGTCCGCATAGCGGTAAACTATGCGGAGCTCCAAATTGAAAGAGGGTATGAGGGATTATCATTCAACATAAGTTCAACCATGATAATTATATGGATCATAGTTCCATCATTTAGGTTCATGGTTCCTTTTTTATTATTATGTTCACCCATTTATGGTTCGTAGCTGGCTATACCTATAGAGAGTGTGGTTTGAAATTCTGGATTTGCCAATGAATCAAGACTGAAGACAAGATCTTCTCCATGTTCTTTCTCCCAACCTATGAGTCCCCTTATTGCTTTTTTTTCATTTCTCCCTTATCCCCTTAATTAATTCTATTGTATATTTAAATAGAATCATTTAAATGGTATCTATGGGAATGCATCACAATTTTCAGAGGCCCATGAAGAGATATTCTATCCCACTGAAGACTCAATCAATACAAGGATTGTGGAGGCCTCAGTTCACAATAATGGTTTTTATAACCTTGTCCATTCTCTTTTTTTACAAACTGTCGAGTTCGTGGGATGCTATGTGGATGGAATTTGCGCGGATGATTCTTTCTGTATCGCGGTTCGTGGTCTACTGCGTTCGCTGGTCATCGCTCTATGAGATAGTGCCTCACGGATCGTTCTACAAACCTATTGGATCAAAATCTAGGAGGTACACAAAACTTTCTTGGGGATGGTATGAGGACTACTTGAAATTATTTGAAAACATGAATTCCATTATGTTTCTTCTGAAATATGAAACTCAATTTGAGTCCATTCACTTTTCTAGACTTTTACTAGTACATTCTTCTTTTTATAAAGTGATTGTGGTGGTATTTTCTTCCCTTGATATAATTTTCATTACACTACAATGACATTAACATAATTTCCCACAATCATTACTATTATAAGATTTTAAATCATAATTATTATATTTTAAAGGTGTCTTTTAAATAGAAGTACATTAAAAATATTTTATATTTAAAAAAAGTGTATTTCAAATAGAAAAGGAAACTATCCACAATAATTATTTTAAATGATTTCAAAAGATTCATTTATATGTTTTCAAGGTTATTATCAAATAATATTATATCCAAAATATTTTAGGAATTTTATGTTTTAAATTTTTTTAGTGAAAGAACATTTTCTTCAATAATTATTCCATGTGATTCTTCTTTAAAAATCAATTTCCATGTAAGATGAAGTTATCTAATATTACTTATGATTTACTTGGGATATGAACCAAGGATACCACTCGTACACTTTCATTGGATGAGTTTTTTTGGGGATGAAAATATTTATAAGAAACTTGTTTCTCTTCCCTGTGATATATCATTATAAAAGGCCTTTGAAACCCGCTTCATTTTCCATGGGTTATTCGTTGATGAAATTATGAAATAATTATGAAACCCATTCATATTTATGGATTCTGATATGATTAATGTTTTATGATATTTTGGGACACATATGTATGATTTTCATCATGTCATGGGTGTGAAATATATCTCCCTACAATTCCATAAACAACAATTTATCTTATATGACATCAAAGGGTATGTGGGAGGTCATACCAAGACTTAAAGTGGGTACACCATAGTTTATCCCATCCCCAAAAGAGTGTATATAGGAGGTTATCCCAAGTACAAAAAAGGGTATGTGAGAGGTTATACCTGGCCTAAATAATGTACATGGGTGATTGGCCCAATCATAAAATGCTATGAATGTCTTGGTGGGTATACTTGAAATAATATTTTCAATGATTATATATATGTAACAATTAATCATCTTATTCCAATGTAATGATCTCATTGATCATATTCTTTGATTCTATTATGATTTATATATTACGAACTTCCATGTTTTTTACAATGAATAAGGTTTATGATCTAAGATATGTAGGGTATAGTTTTACCATGATATTATCAGGTTCTCAATCCCTTATTCTAATGTTTTACTATTAGATCCTTTATTTACTCTTACTGGGCATCTGAGCGAACCCTCTCTTGTGTTTTCTTTCATGGGGATATGAATAGAGGTATAATTTACAATATGTAAAAGAATGGGGAATATTGATAAGAACATATTGGGAGATGAAATAGCTCAATTACGGACCATTGGTTTATGTGTACATTTTTTCAAAGGCTCTATAATTTTATGATACTCACATTTGTGTTTGTGTAATGTAATTAATATTCGTCTAAAACGATGTAGTATTTTTATATAAAAATACTAGATCAATATAGTTGGTATCAGAGGGAGGTTTTAGGAATCTAGTACGAGTAAAAATTAGTGATAACTAGAAGGATATATATGAGGATAAGTCTAAGGACGAGTCAATGTATAGGAAAATTTCATGGAATTTTTTTAAAGGATAGAGTGAGTGGTTTACCTGAAATTACATCCCTATATAGATACTAAAATTGGATGTGAAAATAGAATAGAGGTACCATGGGGTAATAACTCCAAAATGGGTACATTGATCTAGACTCTATCATCACATAGTGAATGACACTGAGCATTAATTCAAAATCAGCTTGACAAAACTCTGGTATTTTCTTGGGAAAATATAAACACATTATAAAATATCATAATGGATTTAAATAGATAATCACAATTAATGAACTAGAGTTAAATAAAGGTGTTTATGATTGAAAATAATTTATCATGACTTAGAATTCACATAAGTGAAACTTTATGTCTATGATGTTCCCCAATATGAATAGTATTTCTCACACTATTATTTTGGTTTTAGTCAATGGATGTAACCCAAATAAATCATTATAAAAATTAATACAATGGAAAATGAAATTATTTTTCTTTTGGTAAACCAAATTTTATGGGATATAGACTGAAATATACCATTTATATTATTATACAACGTTTTCAGTCAATTAATAATGATGGAATTAAAAATGTGAAAAGGAGGGAACAATATTTTGTTGATTCCATCCTAATGAAACATAGATATTCTTTTAGTAGGCATTACAATAAACAAGTTTATAAGAAATGGATAAAAAACAATAAAAGGATATTTTACATGATCATGTGTTTTAATCTTACGAATTTCATCTTGTATGTCTATAGTTAAGAATTTTAAGTAGATCAATTACAGAATATTATCATGATATAAGGAAGTAATAGAAAATTGACTCCATGGATTGGGATGATTTAAAGAACATATTTTTCAAAACATATTTTCCTAGTATTTTTTAATGATTATAGAGAAGTATTTCTTTTAGAAAATAAAAAGGATAATTAATATGTTGGAATATATGAGGTAAATTTACCATACATGCAAGGTACACATATGGTATTATCATCTAGCCTCAATTTATGTCTGATCAACTCATCAGTGGCTCAAAACAAAGTCTCTATGAAAATTATATATAAGACACTTATGTAGATATTGAGATATTTTTTGGTGTTCCATAAGTGTATAAATGGATTATTTTTAGTTATATACTATGGGTTTTATATAAAGTGAAAAATGTAATTAAAATGAAAATATAAAAACCATGGAGTAAAGAAGATTTGTCTCCCATTATGATAATATCATGGCAAGAAACATGTAAAAAATTATCATAAGGAAAGTAGTAAATCATTTATGTGTGGAATTTATGGTTATCATTAAATAAAATTCAATGTTGATAGGAAGAGGTCACATATGATTTAAATAAAGAAAAATGTGTACAAAATCCCCCCCCCCCAAAATCTATTATTCAAAAATAAAGAGAATGGTTATTTTGTGAATTGATTCACCAATCCATGGTCTAATGAGGATGATAATAAATAAAAACCTAGGATGACAATGGAAATATTTAAGGATTATGAAATCCTAGTAGTAGAAGTGAATCATCATAATTTGGAAACTCTTATCCTCCACTCCCTAGTAGGGAATTTCAAGTTTCATTTTGTATGAATGATACCTATAAAAATATAATTGTTTATCCTTTAGTAATTTTTTTCATTTATTATCTCCATCAACATGGATAATAGAATAATGAAATCAAATTTGATATTATTTTAGTACCAAGTTAAACTCACTCTCCCAAAGATTTTTTTACATAATACATGTTCTTATTTATGGAATAAATGGTGAATTATTTTTGGAAGTACATATGTCCCAATGTAATATTAATTTAAGATTTATATAATCTATCATGGTGATAAAAGTATAAGTTTGATCATAAGTTCAAAGTCATAGATGCATCTCTTTTTTCTGATGATGGGCGTTTATCAAATTTAGGCATATTTTGTGGGATATTTAAGGCAATATAAAACATTAGTTTTGTATATGTTTTTCGGAATAAATTATTTTTGGAGGAATAAATACACAATTTATAGACATAATATTAAAGGTACTGGTAACCTTTAGGGGTTATATTATATTTTATGTTGAGATAATTGGGTTATAGATGATCAACTTATGAAGTCTGCAAAATTATTTTCAATAAGAGAATATATATATCTAAATACGTTCATGAAAACTTACATTAAGAAAGTGTAAAGATTGAATGGAGTACCATTTTTTATTATATGTGAAAAGGATCCAACATTAACAATGATTTCTTGGAAAATTATTTAGAAATATCCTAACATAGAAATGGGTTTCAGCACTGCATGTCATCCTTAAATAGATGGTCATTATGAGAGAATAATTAAAACCATATAGGATTTGTTAAAATTGTATTATAGAGATTTAAATGGTGGTTGGTATGAACACATTCTAATGGATGAGTTTTCTTACAACAATAGCTTTCACTCAATCATTCACACAACTCATTATGAAGAAATTTGTGGAAAAATTATAAGAATCATGTGTACTAGAATGAATTAGTAGAAAGAAATGCATTTGGACCTGATCTAGAATATAAAATGGAAGACATGGTTAAACAAATTAAAAAATAGGTAAGAGAAGAATACAGTTGATATAGTGATTATACAGATAATCATCAACACAATCTCAAATTTGATGTTGGTGAGAAGGTGTTTCTAGGAATTGATCCTTAGGTGAAAGAAAAAAATCTACACCCTAGGGAGACCATTCCATTTTCAATACATGATCATATTAGGACAGAATCATATCGTTGGGTGCTTCCATCAATCCTCTCTATATTCGAGATGTGTTCAATTTATCTCTCAAGAGGATGTACATAAATGATATATAATTAATAAAAAACATAAAGGTTTTACTATTAGAGCATGAATTTTTTTATAAGGAATTATTGCTGGAAATTTTGGATTATATAGGGAAAGAGATATGAAACAACAACAGTTAGGTGTTCAATATTTTTTGGTAAAACCACTATATTGAGAATGTTATGAAGGAAACTAAGGATCTAATATGGTAGAAGTATCCTTAGTTAGTGGTATCAATGTGATTAATCTTTAGGTAAAACTCATTTTATGTGGGGTAGAATGTAACACCATGGGTTTATTGTGAATTAGTTTTTTAAAATAAATGTAATCTTTTCCATATTTTTCCCATGATAAAAATTTTTCTTAGCATTTATTATACACAATGCGGATTATAAACAAAACCTGAAATACTATTAAAATATTATTATTTAATATGATGGTTATCACATATTCATTAAAATGGTTTGAATCCATATTATTATATAAATTATGATAATATATGGTTTACACATTCATATAAAATTAATTCTTTGATGACTAATTAATTAGATATGTAAATAAAAAAACTTTAAATTAAATGAAATAATTATCTTAAAAACTATTTGTATGAAAAAAACACATTATACCATAACAATGGGTGAAATTTTTTTAATTAATAATATTAATAATGTTTAGAAATTATATTTTCAATGAAACTTTTAATATTAAAATTATTTGTTTTTTAGATATAAGATATTAATAAATCTTATTTGACACATAAAATATTATTTTCCTAAAAATAAGTTTAATTGCATTATGAAATGTTTTTTAAAAATTATTTTGGAAAAATTTATAGTCATTATTTTAAAAAATAAATTTTTGTTTTTAAATAATTACGAAATTATTATCATAGGGTGAATTTTTGAGAATTTTCTGAAAAGATTAGTTTTTTTGATGAATTGTAAAATACAATTGTTTTTATTATGAATTTGCATTTCCCATAAAACATTTAAAAACATAAATGTTTTGTAAATAAGGTTTTATAATAAATATTAGTTAAATTATAAATATATATATATTTATAAAATTTATTTATTTTGAATAAATTGCATATTGTATTTTTATATAAACACTTTTTTAACTATTGAACATTTTCACTTTGAAAACTCACTTTATTATTGTATCTTCAAGATTAATTTTAAATTATATTTTTCCACTTATATAAATTAAAATTGGAATAATGTATGAAATATTTTTAGTAATAATGATTTATATTATCTAATAAGGTTAACTTAATTTGTTACCATAATGAATTGTATAAATAGTAAAAATTATTTATTGCTGTTATGGTAAACCTGGGTTTACCGTGGGTTAAAATAATTTATAAAGTTTAAAAATGTCTCAATAATAGTCCAAAAGAATTTTTATATTCATAGATTGACCATATATTTTTTATTCTTAATGGAAGTCCATTTTTGATCCTCTGCGCAAGTGAAAAATGTAGAGACACATTTTTTCCTTCCAAAAGTCCTAGTGCGCCATTCACCTCACTTATAAAAGGTCTCCCACTCTTCTCTCCTCTACAAAGATTCAATACTCAATGAATTAGAAAATAAATTACAAAATGACTTCCTTAATCCAATCTTATCATCCTATAATACTTATTATGGCTATACCATCCTATGAATGATTTTGTTGCAGACCTTAGGAACTTACGTGAAGATGAGGTAATACTATTTAATGATAATTTTTACATTTTATATTCCTCCACATAATTAAATTGTTATTAAGGAATTATGATATAATTTAAACATTTTATTCAATATAATTATAAGTTTTTATGTTAATTTCATGTTTTAAACCCATTATTTGCTTCCATAAAATGGGTTGCAAAATCATCATTTGTGTGTACAACGAACTACTCCCTCACGAATCGAGGTCATTCATATTTATATTAAAACATATCAAGGTTGGATATAATGATTAAACTATTCTTCATATATTATATATATTATATTATTATTCTTATCTAATCATGATATGACATATTATTTCGTACATTACATTCAATTTGAATTTGATAACGTCATTCATGTGTACGGCGGACTATCACCTCAACGAATGTTGTGATTCATTTACGCTTTACTTGGAAGGTAATAATGATGAATTTGATCATAATATATGAGATATAGGACATAATTATTATTATATAATAGTAATATATTTTTTACCTTTCTTTCTTTCTCTCTCTCTCAAAAATTGAAATAATTTTCATGTGTACATACGACCTACCATCTCTATGAACAATCTATTTCATTTTCTATCTATAACTTTTTGGGATGAATATAAATAAATATATAATGAATATATATGATATTTATATAATTTTTAAAAATATGGATATTATGGAGCCATGATCAATTTAATAGGACTAAAAATAAAAAATCAAAAGATACATGAGAAAATCGTAGTTATTTCCTAAAACATGAGGTTAAAATGGAATTATTAATAAACATGTAATAAATGTTAAAAATAAAATAATATATTTTATGACATATATATATATATGATTATTTAATATAATTATAACAAATTTATTATTATTGTACTGGTGGATCGAATCTGTACGATTGAAGTTGATACCTAAAGTAAGGGATTTGGTATAACTTTTTACCTCTTTGAGATACATGTCATATTCTCTAAATATTTACATTTAGTGGTGTATATAATGAAAATTATTTTAATTGAATATTATTATAATTTTTTGGATTTTCTTATCCATTTTAAGATATCTATTTGATGGGGTTTACTATTTATAATTTACCTAAGTGGTAAATGATATTTGTATGAAATTGCCTTCATGGAGACCTAAGTTGTGTTATGGAGATAAATTATTCTTTGAGGTATATATAAATACCCTATTACTTGTTAAATTAGGAATATATTAATTTTAATGAAATTATTTGTTTCACTAATTTTTTTTATTTCATGGAGATTGTGATTCAAAGTTAAAAAATATTTAAGATTTTTGTGTTATAATCTGATTATTTATTATGATTATTTAGCATTAAGATTTCAATGATGAAATATTTTGATCTATCTATAAATAAAATCATGAAATGTATACTAAAATGTTCATTTATAGATAATAAAATCTTTCACTTCATTTTTTTCTATTTATGTAATAAATAGTAATTTTATAATGAATAATCATCTTTATTCTTCTATTTGATTGAAAAGAGTTTTTCTTCCCAAACCAGGTTTTCATATTTGTTTCAAAAAAACTTTATCACACTAAAAATTATTTTATAAATACATTTTTACTCATTTATTCCTTTTTAATTTTTTAAATGAATATTCATGTTGTTTTCAAATTAATTAATGTTTGGATTTTACCAAAACTGTGAAACTAATCTTTCTTTTAACATGTACAAAATGGATGAAATTTCCCACTACGATGAACATTATTTCAATGTAATGATAAATTTAAAAAAATTCATGGTTTTTTTCAATGATAATTGTTTTTAATATAATTTATGTTTTAAAAAAACATCCAAAGAAGAAAGGATACTATCCTCAAGAATTATTTTAAATAATTTTTATTGATTTATTTATATGTTTTCAATGGTATTTTCCAAGAAAATGATTACTAAAATAAGTTAATAATTTTTACCTTTAATAATATTATTTTCAAGGAACATATTTTTTTATCATGAAACATTCCAACTAATCTTATAATCAATATAATTTTCCATCTTATATGAAATAATTTCATAATACATAGGATTTACTATAGATATGTGACAATGATTCCATTATTAATCTTAATTTATATGGTTTCTGTTTATGATGAATTTTTTTTGAAACAGGTATCTCTTCCATATGTTATAAAAAGATAAAATTAATATGAAACCCATTTATTTTCATAGAGGTTATTCTTTCATAAAATAGTGAGATGACTATGAAACCCATTTATTTTCATGAGTTCTTATATGATTTATGTTTTATGATCTTGGTGAAAATGTATATATTATTTTCATCATGTTATGGGTGTGACCTATATCATCGTCCAATATATTATGTAATGGTAAATGTTATATGAGACCAAATGGTACATGGGATGTTATACCATGATCGAAATAGGGTATACCAAAGGTTTCCCCAACCATAATGAGGTTAAACATATGGTTATACCATGATAGAAATAGGGTAAATGAGAGGTTATCCGAATCCCGAAGATGGTACATGGGTGGTTAGTCAAATCATGATTTTTTATGAATGTCTTAGTAGGTATACCGGAAATAAGAGTTTCTATGACTATGTATATGCCACAAATATATGACTTTTTCCAATTTTATTCTCTCATGTAACACATTTTATGATTTCCAAATGATTCATAGATTATAAAATAATAATATTTATTCCTCGATTGATATTTGTGATATATGATATGAAGGGTATGATTTTCATATGTCATTATAATTTTTTTCATTCCATACAATCATGTTATATATATATATCTTTTTATACCCTTAATTTCATCAATGTTATGAATTTATTAAGATTATATTTCCCATTGTAAAATTAAATTTATTATTTATAATATGTCTATTAAGGATGCTAGTTAAGAAGAACATAGGTGTAGATGATATATATCACTTATAGCCCAGTTATTTACGTGTGTATGTTTCCAAAGGCACTATATATTTATGATACATAGGAATGTGTTTATGTAATGTAATGAATATTCAACTTAAAGGATTTAATATATATTTTTTAAAATATTGGGTTTTTATATTCTCTATATTAAATAGTAATTTTTTTTGAAATGAAATCTTCATGGGAAAAAATGATGAATATTTTGACTGGTTGAATGAGATAAATATTCATTGATTTTAATAAATCATTATGAAGATTCATTGTCCATAAATTTATCTAATTATTTCTATAAATTTGGATTCTATATTTCTAATTGGGGGGTTAGATTGGTTGATAGACTAATAAATCTGGCTAAATCTACTACATTAGGTATCTACTATAGTTTAATTTTTATTTTAATTTTTTGTAACAGACATTAATTTTTAATTCAAGTGTTATTCCAATATATATCTCTCTATATCTATAAGGATCTATTGTACTCATGATCATGAGTAACTGTCCCATGGAATTTTTCAAGAAAGTAGTCTATTTCTTAAACTAAATTCTCTGTTTATTATTTTAATTGGGTTAATATGAATTTAATATTCAATGTTTATAATCCTTATTTTTTAATCCAATGTTCAACTTCTTATTTTA
Organism: Viscum album; assembly: GCA_963277665.1. Lineage (NCBI taxonomy): Eukaryota > Viridiplantae > Streptophyta > Magnoliopsida > Santalales > Viscaceae > Viscum > Viscum album. The sequence goes on from OY728163.1 coordinate 134,242,412, forward strand.
TCACCATTATAACTAAATTTATGTAGTTTGTGTGTGATATACATGGTGATTGAGTGCATTTTATGTTCATAAGAGAGAGGTGGAAAAATATTTTGACACATATGGTTGAGTTTTTTCATTAATGTAATATAGTAAAAGATAATTAAATTACCCATAAGATGAATAGATCTGAGAAAATTCATTTCTTTTCTAACTATATTCATTTTGTATATGTCGTAATATGAATGTTCTATTTTCCATTTTTTTGTTATAATTATCACTCACTTTTCCTTACATTTATAAAATAGTAAAACCATAAAAATTGAAAAAATACTAATAGGTATTTTGTGTGATCAAATACAAATTTCATCAACTGAGATGACCTTTGTTATCCACTGTAATTTTGTAAGAAATTTTTTTGGATTTTTATTACCCTTCGATAGATGTATCATAAATAACACTCATTTTTATCTGCTACATCGATGATGGAACATAGTATAGTGACATAATACATATATGGGGTAATGTATCCTAACACACCCCATGAAATTTTGAAAATGGTAAATCAATATTTCTAAGAGTTCCACAATATGATCAACTTGTATTGATTCTTATGGGACCTTTTCTTTCTTGAGATAAAGGCTTCTGCATAATTCTTTGTATTAAATGATTATTTTAAGATAATATTGACTTTTATTACCGATGAGTCTCCTTATCATATCATGATTGAAACAAAAATGTTTATAAGGGATAATTAGATGTCAAGGAAGGTCATTATATTTCTAGGAAGAGTGCTTGTCCATATTACAAGAATCTTACATGATGATCGAAGAACACTGTATGATATCTTAAATTTAGTTTTGTACTATTCAGTGATGTTTTACCCAATTATTTTTCTAGAAAATCATTTGATATATAGGTTGAATTGTCTATTTATATTGGTCCATGGTGGGAAATTTTCATCCATTCTTCTATATAGGATAGCTTATAAATGATTATGGTGACTCGATAGGCTATTAAAGGACCTTGAAGATGAGGGGTTTATTCGATGACCAATATCTCTCTATGGTTCACTGATATAATTCAATAATAATGATGATGTCACATTAAATTTATATGTGGATTAACTGTTGTTGGAGAAATATTAATAAAAAAATTTGTACCCACTTCCTTTTATAAATGACCACTTGAACCAGCTTTAAGGATATATGGTCTTCTCAATGATATTCTTGAGATCAATTTTTTATTAGGCAAGAGATAGGAGCTTAGGAATACCACATAAAACAATAAAAGTATTTTAAATATATATGAATTTTTTTTATGTCATTTGGTATAAAAAAATGCACTTAATATCTTTTCCACCAATACCTGGATGCTTTTATGGTCACTTTTTGATGGTATCAGGGTGTACTCCTGATCAAAGGAGGATCATATGAGACATCTATAGGTCATTTTGATGACTCTAGGGGAGATCCATATTTATAAAATACTTTAAACGTTTAAGTTTTGGATTGATAAATTAAACATAAAAGGTCAAATAATATTATATGTAGGTGTATCAGTGGATCTATATAATGCGAGAGAAGTTGATTCTTGGGGTGTATCAAATGAATGATTATGGTATTTGGGGATTCATGGGATTATCAAGTTACTACCAATGATCCATTCTAAAAATTTCTCACATTGTAGTTATTCTTACAGTCTTAATTAAGAAGTAGGTAATTTTTATATGTCTTAATCCCGTGAAAAGGCTTTATTTGAGTTAAACTCAGAATTCACCTCAAAACCAATCCTGATCTTTTCTAAGACGGATAGGGGGTACATAGTTTATTATGACGCATCAGGTATCATTATTGAATTTTTATTAATGCAAGGGGAGTGAGTTGTGAAAAATGGGTCTCAGAAGCTGAGGCCTCATGAGTGTAACTACCCAATATAGAACCTTTAGTAGGCATTTTTTGTTCATGCAATGGATTGAAAGAGACATTCCCTCATGGGGAGAGTTTTTTAAAATCTATGGACCATAATATCCACAAATATATATTTAATCAGCGGAACCTAAACCTTCGATAGAGGATCTAGGTTTAATATCATTATTCTTTTGAATTCATCTCAAGTATACATCATGGAACATTAATGTTGTTCTAGATTATTCTATTTGAAAGACTCAATGTCAAGTATTTTAGGAATCTAGTAGAGAATAGCAGTCGATCGATCTATTTTCTAAAATGAATCTTGATGTCCAAGAGTGTTAAGGGGATATATCCAAATTTAATTATATATGGTTCCAACACCTATAAAAGTATTATGAGGAAACAAATTTCTATTCCTAAATTCTTTCCCCAGAGTGACAATATTTATGGTGAGGACATTCCAATGAGTTGGGTTATTAATGAATAAGAGATTATTCATTTATATGGGAATTTCTATGTCTATAATAGCATGATATAGAAACTTATGTGATAATATCATTATTACAATTTTCCAGTGCATCATTGAAAGAACAAAATATATAATTATTCATATATTTAGTTATATTTTCTAGGGATAAAAATTGAAATAGTGGGATTTTCCAATGGTGGTACACATATCATCAGGAGAAAGAGACACACCAGTTTCTTTTTATCCTTTTGTAACAATTACCCTTCTTGTAATGGAAATGGGATGATTTCAATATAGAATTCATGATAGTTTTACTGAATCTACCATAGGACAGTGACATTGTATGAGTTATTTTAGAAATTCTAATGAAGGTCTCCCATTTTTTTCATATTCATGAGACCTTCTTAGTAAACAAGATTGAGAGATTATATGTCTGAGTGGTCATACGACTTCATGGGATTCCAATGATCATTGTGTCAAACTAGAAAAATTAGTTTACATCATGCTTTTTTGTAGGATTAGAAAATTAATATTTATTCATAGATACACTTGATTACATAATTTCACCCTCAAATTGACTCCTTGTCCATATAGTATATAAATGTAATATATGAAATTATTCATGAATGTATTATAGATTTTGAAGGCTTGTGTGAGAAGATAATTCCTATTTTTGTGTCCATCTATAATAATAGATTCTCTGATACAGTTTTGATTCCTCATTATAATGTTTTATATGGTAGGTCATGTAATTTACCTATATTCTTGATAGAGGCAAGGTGGGAAATGGTTCTAGGTCAATGTTTAATTTAATGGGCATTCGAGTAATTGAAACTTATTAGGAAGGGTATAGAAATGAATTATTCAAGAAAAAAATCATTTATCAATTGATGATGATAGACTCTATATTTTGAGGTGGGGAACATGTGTTCTTTTGTATTTCACCTATATAGGGTCATAAGTAGATTAAAAAGAATGTAATGATTTGACCATGATTCATCAGCCCATTCATGATTTTGGAGTGTGTTGGCATGGTATCATATTAACTGACTCTCTATGTATGGTAAAGTGTTTTGAATTTTTTCTTCTATATATCTAATTTATGCCATTACTATCCTTAACTATTTCCTTTTCATGATCCCATTGATTTTTTGTTAGAGGTTAATGATTCATTTGTAGTGTAGCCAGATCAGATAATCAATCTTACAATGATGAAACTCTAAGGTAGAAAAATTCCTCTTGTTTTGGTGTTATAGAAACACAAATTTTTGTATAATTGGAAACAAGAATGAGAGTATGATATATGTTCTCAATGGATTGGTTTATCCTATGATGATTTTCAACAACCCTCAGAGGAAAACTCAAGAAATATATGTATTAAGTTAGAGAGGTTATATGACCTCACTATTTTTTGAGGTATAAAATACTTTAGATATTATATAAATTACCTTAATTTTACCAAAATAGAAGTGTCTGATAGATTAGAAGAGGTTTTTAGAGATCTTATGAAGGATCGTGATTAGAGGTTTAATTATTTCGAAGAGAGTGAAGGGAACGTGATTAGTTTTAGATTTCATAAATCATGACCTAAGATAATTTTCTCAATAAGGGAGAATCATTGTTTTGTAAACCGTGTGATGCGGTCATAAAAAATGTGAGGGAGTAATAAACTTTTCAATGATATAACACACCATTTTCACATATTTTGACAAATCGCGCACCTAACCACATTGGGGTAATGGATTTTTCACTGTAAAGATCACAAAGATTGCACATAGTTTATCCACCCATGTAGCTAAGGTGTGAACCTTGATAAAAATGGTGAAATTTCATTTTTAAACTTCCAACTATTTATGTTTTATTCTTCAATCCTCCCCTCATTTACAAAAATTATCGCATTTTTTGGTTTCTCCTCCTCCTCTTTGCTAGGATTGGCAGATCACCTGGATCTGAACTCTATTCCTATATGTATATATTTTTTTTATGAATCTTGTAACAACTATCACTCCATTAGAATAAAATATTCCTTTAAATTTTCATCATAATATCTCTCTATAATTCTAACTTAAAAATATTTTTTCTATCGATTTTTTCAGGTTCCTTATTTCCTCTCACTCTAGATCAAATTTGAGGTTGATACTAGAATAGAAGTCTTCCATGAGCCCTAGTTAGGTGTCTTATATGGTTTTTTCATAAATGTTTCACCATTTAGATAATTTTCTATTATGATACATGTAGATATTACTGGTCATCAAAACTTGAATTTAAATTCCTATAATTTGGCCCATATCGCTAGACCTAAAAGTTCTATTGGACTCCCAAAACACCATTGGATATTGATAAACTGAACCCAAACCACCCTATAAGGCGTTTTTATCAAAAACCCCATGAAACCCATACATAAAGGGTAACCAAAACACCTATTTTTGTGTGTTTGGCATGTATTTTAGGGAAAAAGTAATTTATTTTTAATATAAAAAATCTATCCCTTAGGGTGTGTTTGGAGTGAATATTTAAAGAGGAAATTATTTCAATTTTAGATTTGGCATATTATATGTATCCTTACCATGGATAATCTAATTTGATTGCATAGATAAATTCTAGATCTCAAAATCCAGAATTGTCATTTAATTCCATGATGAATAGACTAATAAAATTTTGAAATGATGTAAGTATCTTAGGGGAAATCATAGTAGAGACTTCCAATGTTATGTTTGAAAGATTATAAATTCAATTATATGTATATTTTACATTGAAGTTATGATTTATTACTATGGATTCCATGGTTGATAGTTATGGAACCTTATCACACCATCAAACATGTGGAATGAAACTAAAAAGATTTGGATTCCCGACAGAAATATCTGGGGAAATTTTTTAACATTCCACTACTTTTATTAATAAAAATTACAAATGTTAAACCCATATTGAATATGGTCATTTTCTTACTCTAATTAATTCCACAGTTGGTTAGCATTGATTCACCTAATCCTCTGAAAAATATACTATTTTTGTGAGGATCTCATAGGTGAGGCTTAGTTGTTCCGATAAGGAATGAATTGATCTAGAATATTGGATTACAATTGAAACCTAATTGAAAAAACCAGTATAGATTACCTTGGTTTGGTTAGACACTATACAGATTATATTTCTATGAGTTCATCCCTTGGATTCCACTAAGAACTAAGAAGATAAACAAAAAAAATTGATCATTATAATATAGATTTAAAATTAGAAATTAATAATACCATGGGTTTTCATTTTATTTGTAATTTTTGTATTGTGAGGTAATTAATATACCATTTCCAGTGATTAATTATATTTATTTATTATTGGATACAATGTTGACATTCCTCGGGTCCCCTAAGTGATTATTAAGTTGCATGATCATAGAAATCCAACTTAGGTCAAAACCTGTATGGTTGATTATGAATTATAGAAGGAACAAGATCTCCACATGGGTTTTCATACATTAAATCATTAAATTATAATGTATCTACATCATTTTTTATATATTTAAAGACTGTATTTTCATTAAAAACCATCGGTGGTGGACTACTAAGTTATACTCACACCCTATTTGAGCCACTATTTCATACCCATGAAGATTTCGTATATACATGAATGGAAAAAGAGAATAACCTTACTATTGATTATTTATTCCAGTACTAGGTTGGCATTATATGAGTAGAGGGTTGGTCTTAAATCAAGATACTCATGGAGCGTTGTAGTTTTTTTTCTTTTGATTTATTTTTTTTAACTCAGTACAACTTGTATATTTTATACCATGACATGTTTGAATTATATTTTTCACCACAATGATATCATCTCTATATAGTGTTTCTTAACAACCATATATCCATTTTATTTCTTATTTGGTTGGACTATGTTTTCAATATTTACATCTTTATTTAATATGTTAATAATGTTAAAGTCTCCCCGATACCCCCATACACCCTCACCGATAGTTGGAAACCTCTTGGATATAGATAGGAAGAGTTGAGGACATGTGGATCCCTAGAAAACTTATTTATCAGTGAATATGGATAGGGGAATCCCATTGAACGATATTTTAATATGAATATTTATGATAAATAATGCAATATTGAGTCTTGATATCTATGTTGTTATGACCGTTGGTGTTAAATAATTTCATACGAAATATTTGGATCCTTTTATGTGTGTCCAATGGGGCTAAGTAATTATAGATGACATCCCAATCTCTCATACAATCTTACCATGGGTTATAAGAGATGACTTCAAGATAAAAAAATCAATAAATTCTGATCCTACCACTTGATATATATAATGATAAACCAACAATCAATGTTACGTTTAACCCCATGGGAATATTTCACCGCATTAATCCAAGATAATAATAATAACATAAATTGTATGAACATCTTATGTTATTTCTACTACCTGTCATATTTTACACCCCATGTTCCTTGCCTCATGACACAAAATCCACAAAACAAGTTATCTCATTTAATGACCCAACTTATCTATAAGTTAAACTCTCACCATCTAATCCATATAAAATTACTCACAATGTTTTACTCGACTCACCATTCAGGTATAAGAAATAACTCACCCACTAATTCGTATAATACAACTCAACATGATCTATCTAACACACTAGTTGGGTAAAATTTACCCTTCACCTAACTCTACTCGTAAATATGAAATATATCTATTGAATTTAATGAATAAAATCAACATTATTATATAGAGGATCAACCCATTCTCACCCCCAAAAGGTTTTGACTATGCTGGTAGGATATTATATATCCGTACCAATATAGTCACTCATTACTCATATCATATTCTAACCCATCTCGGGAACACATATATGATGTTGGTAATACTGAAGGAAATATCTACAAAACATGAAACACAAAATCCAATAGATAATACCATGAATAGATAATCGTTCCCCATAAACATAATTAGGGGTTTATCCCAACACTCAATACATGAGAATCCATCTCCTAAAAGCCAAACTATAAGGTTAATGCGATTTTTTTCATGGGATACTAGAACCTATATAAGACACACAACCTCACACACATCCCCAAAAGGAGGTTATTCATATATTAGAAGACCTCCCGATCACCATAAAACAAATTTTGAAAATGAAATCCCTCTAATCCCATAATAATCGCCATGGAAACTCATATTAGAAATATGATAATTTATTCTAAACTAAAATACACATTCATGTTTTGTCATTCATACCCTAATACCACAATCCTTGGAGCCAAATTTAGGGTTTGATTATGTAATCATTAATATATGTTAGAGTGAAAATTTCATTTATAGAATTGACTTCCATGCTAAACAAGAAATTAAGAACCCATTGGTTCCTATTTGCATTACATGAACACAATTCCCCATACATGAACATTACATTTCACATACAACTAGTACTTGGTTAAATAATATAGAGACCACCTACCTCAATATTGAGCTACACTACTTAAATAAAATCTTCTCTATCCTCATCCAACATGTATAAAATACCACCCATATAATGAGATCTATATCATTCCACAAGACTGAAATATTTAATGATATGAAGTTGTAAAAAATATATCAATTTTTATGAATGGTTACATAACCAATAAAAACTGATTGGGTGACATAATGACACTAATTTTGAATCCAATTATGCATGGAAGGTTTATGGAATTCTTCTAATAGTCATATGAATAGAATCTGTATCATTCAACAATCATTTATCCCCAAATTTCATCTAATTAAATAAAAAACAACAAAAGAAACCCACTAAAATATACCTATAGATAAATTGTTGATAATGAAGTACATTAATCACTCCTATATTTTTTCTTTCCATCACACCAATAATACCTTTTTTATTTGTTGGATTTTAACATGATTCAATGAAATTTTATATAATAAAAAACCATGGATTTCCAAAAAAATAGAGGGTAACAATGAATAAATAGAATGATTAAATAACTGGACATGTCATGTCTCATTTTGTTGAATCAATGTCCTTTGAATCACTATAGATCAAATAAGGGATTCTTGGTGGAAGAGATTAAAATAATGTTGGCCAAAATATCCCCTACCAATTCCTTTTTACATAAAATTTTAGGAAGGGGGACTATGAAAATTTGGTTGTGCCCCTATTTTAAAACATGACCCAACCTATCAGAAATTTGGTGCACTTGAACATACCACTCAACAACTAACTGAGTACTCTATAACAAAATATGTACAATGTTCAAGTCAATAACCACCGTGTGACATGAAATAGTTGTCCCTCCTTTTAGACACCCCCACTAAGAACAAGGATTCCCTTGTTTGAGTACATATTGGCCAATAGTATCCATAGACTATTATTTTATGTTGTTGGATACCTAATTTTTTTTCTAATCCCTTCCAACCAAAACAGCTTACTCGAACACAACACATTTAACCTTTAATATATGATAAAAAATAAATTCTTCCAATTATCAAAAAATTATGTGATTTCTTCAAACTCCAACTCTTCCAAAAATTAAAATTTAGTCCAAAATCACTAAATATGGATAATTAAAACTCAGTGTTTTACAGTTCATCATCACTAAGAGGAATTCATGAATATCCATTAATTTCATGTTCATTAATTTTAATTTTATAGAACCACCTATTCAAAATTTTAAACTTGATATAGTTATACCGCCCATGAACTAGCTCCATAAAAATAAATTTTATTTGAAAAATACTACATTGATACATATCATATAGTTATAGTTTCCCAAATGATGGTTTGGATTTTTATTATACTTCACCATATCCAAGAACTATTTGATCATCCTTTTCCATACTTCCTCTATAGTACCCTAGACACCCACATAATAATGTTATCTAATTTCCACTAAATTATTCTTGAACCATGAACACATCATGAGAATATATTGCTATCAAAAGAAGAGTCTTATAATGAATCATGATGTGATCTAGTAGAATACATCTCATATTTACCTGATCTCACGGATATACTCCTCCCATGAGTACCAAAATTAAAAAAATTGAATCCTGCATAGACCCTTCATGAAATTATACATTGAGATTGTAGCTCAACACATCATATATATTTGAACACCAAAAAATAATTAACAATATATAATTTAATGAGAGACCTTATGGAAATGATGAAAGGACCAATATAGATCTATGTGATCACTAATATTGTGATGGACTGAAGTAGTGATATTCTCTTTTATCATTTTCTTTGTTAGGAAAAAAAATTACACTTCGATTAGAGATAAAGGGAATTTCTATAAAATAACGCACAATAACAACCACAAGAAAAAATATATTTAAACGTTTTACTTGTAAATAAATGTAGCTAGTAATTGGAATGTATTTTATGTAATACATGTCCAATAAAACATAATAAAATATATATTTTTGGTTCTTACAACAAACAAGGAATACACTTTCACATGAATAACACAACATTAAGACTACAGTTATTGTGATCCTCAAACAAAATAATGATATAACATTATCTTGTAACAACAATAAGAACCTTGATCAATATTCTTCAATGTTGTCATCGTGCTTCCTAAATTCTTCACACTTCATTTCTTTTAAGTTATTCTTATTCTTTATTCATTTTTTTATAAAACAATAAGAAAAAATTATTTCTAATCATACAGAAGACATTTTCCATCCAAAAACGTTTTCATCTAATATACCCAATATGATGAAACTGAGTTCGCTCTAATATTCATCAAATTGATTCTAAAACCCATTCATGAAATTGTCTATGAACATGATTTATTCGATATGAAAATAATCCCTTTTCATTTGATATGAATTGCACATTGTCCATCTGATACCGAATGATAACAAAATTTATCTACTATCCTTCAGATTATTGCCTCATTATACTTTTTTTCTAATTGACTCTTCACTTTAGCAGTATTTTTCCCAATAATAAAAATTCCACAAACACACTTCTCATCATACCATCTCCCATTAATATAGGTATCAAAAATTGAAATGATAGTCAGAAGTGTGAATATAAAATTCAAATGTCCAAATCAATTCCTTGAACATCCCAGATAGAAAATTCATTTGTTTGACCACATTGAAACAACATAATATTAAGATCTACCAATAAAACATAGTGTGAAATAACTTTATCAAATATTCCTTTTTTCTTGGTGATAATCATGATGTTGATCGATTATTATTGGAATGTTGAAAAACCAGCTCACTATCACCACATTGTATACTTTACAAAAACATCATATATGCATTCTAACATTATATATATAAAATGATAACAAATTTATAGGAACAACATAAAAAAAATTATATAATGTTCCATAATCTAAGGAATTTCATTAGATAACTGTTACCATTGATTTATCTAGGAATACTCTATCTGATGAACTCATTTTAGAAACATTTTTATAATGACATCATAGAACTCCATTGAACTCCCTTCATACTGATCTTTCATAACCATAAATATTTATAATGACTTTGTAAAAGTTCCTTGTGGTGAACACAATATGATTAATTAGAAATTCCATATCCAATAAAATTATGAACAATCTTTTATTAGATGGATATACACAATGATTAACCATATTAACTTCATAAATTCTATATTCATTACATCATTTCATTATCATTTTATAGAAATTTGTCGGATCCAATCTTCATTAGTAAGAACCTAAAAAATTCAATTATTCCTCCTCTGATTTGTATAATTCATAAAAGTATGATTGGTATAATTTTGTAATGTAGTATCTCCATAATTTCCTTAATAAAAAAATTAAAATTTTATTAACCAAACTTTTGGTTAATAAAACGAGTTTGGTAAACATCAGAAAATCATCATAACATGAACATTATGTAGTAATACCTCAATCCCTCCTTTGTACTAATGCTTGGATGAAAAGATCATTCAATAACCTTAATGTTTTGAGATTTAGTAATAATAGTGAATAAACTAATATGAACTTCATTTCAGATTATTTCTAATAGAATGTCTAATAAATCATGTATAATAATTTTGTGCGACACCCTGACTGATGTCCACAGATCGATGGACTCCTTCTGCTATCGTTGATCTATTTTACTCTATCTGATCAAATTTTTTAGACAAATATGATAAGCGATTAATTTTTTTTAAAATGATATGTATTTTATGTTAAACATTAATCCCAAATATTTAAGAAATATTTTATTAAGTAGATCGAAAATTATTTTCATACCACCCTATTATTTGAATGACCTGAAAAACATCATGGGCACAACAATCACCCCCATCATTTTTTTCAACTAAAGAGCCAAAATAATAAAACATTACAACTCATGAAATTTATCACTTATTCAACAATTCTATGTCCATGTGAGAAAACAAGGCATATGAAAATAAATATCATTGAGAAAATATAACATGTTTTCAAAATATATTTATTTAAGAAACGTTTCTTATACTTATCCAATTCCCACATCTTCATATGAAAATTCTCAAACATAGATTCATTCACAAAGAAATTTGTACATGTTAAAACAATATCCAGGATCCACTACAATAATCTAATAAAATAGTTTACAACGCTAATATCATAGTTTACACATTTTAAACCCCCAAAAATAAATGTTATTACTTAAAATTTAAATCACTTAAGGATGGATAGATTTATGTACTATTACCCTTTTTGAAAAAAATATCCAAAGACATGATGAGAGTGTGGTTAGAAATCACATACCATAGCATTGAGAAGAATGATGTTATAAAATCATGATAAAACATAGAATAAAAATGATTCTATAAAATAGTGGTTATGTTGGGGGGTTTTAGTTACATACCCTAGTTAGTAATTTCCCCTTTACGAATTCACTACAATGGTGGCCACATGGTTGTTTCATGAGGAGGCCGCAGAGTGAGTTGTCAAACTAGAACGTTGTTGATTTTGTTTTGTTAAATGTAAAAATTATAAATCTATAATTGAATTGAGTAAAACTATTTTAAATGAACCAAAATCAAATTATAATAAGACATATACAATATTTACAAGAAATAAAAATAAAACCAAACAGAATGAAATTAATGAAGGGATAGGTGGAAAAACATCAATCTTAATACACTCATTTATCGTTTTTTAAATTAATTATACAATTTTATTTCTCAATGAATTCCTAAATGTTGAAAGGGATAAACCAAAATTACCATTAATCCATATTTAGACAAAAAACATGGGATTTAATCCCCCTTTAAATGTGATCTTATTACCCAATGACCTCCGAGTAACAAAAACATATTAGACTCATTGTGCTCAATAGGGATATCTACCCCAAAAAATTAAATAATTAGAATAACCTAATTACATTCATAAGTTAAACAAAAAAACATACTACTTTTAAATTTATTTAATACAATAATTATAATGACCCTATTCATTCATGAAAAATAGTTTCCAGATAAATAAAAAGTAAGAAAAAGAAAACCACAAACTAAAAATTGATTTTTTATTGGATTTCTACTACTCACCAACACATTGAGTATATCCATTCAGAGATTTATTATCTCCAATGTAACTCATATTCTTAAATATATATTAACAAACACAACACACTCCTTAAATATAATAATTATTTTAAACGAATTAATATTAGAATAAAAAGGGTAAAAGGGGTGGAAAATGTTTTATACATAATCTGTCCTCCAGAATGATAGATCCGGTTTGGAACCATTATCAAATGAATCATACTAATGTGTCTAAATTTTTTTTTTCTCTACCATGATATTTATTTCACCCTAATTTTTTTTATCCTTTTGACTGGTGGTGAAATATTTATATATAGATTAATGAAGGAAAAGTTTTCTATCTGAAGTGTCCCTAGAAATAACAAAAATTTCATAAGGGACCTAAAAATTTTAATGAATAAATTTAAACCATGTATTTAATGGAATTATATTAATTCAAGTCCTACATGTTTCACAAGTTGAATAAACTAATTTGGAGATATATGGGATGATTTATGTTTCTTTTATTTATAGTGTATCAATTCTGTCTTGAAATGAGTTTCCAAATTGAATGATTTTACTTGGACATTAAATGGTTGGTTTAGAAATTGAACCGATTGGAAAATATGAACTACATGCCTAATGGGTTCCTACAAAAAAATTCAATAACTAGATAAATAAGGTAATTCATTATGGAAAAAAAACCAAACTGATGAAAAACTGTTAAAATTCCTGAATGAATGAAATTTCAATCATTATCTCAAAATACCTAAAAATTAAAAAAAAAGATTCAATTCCACATATAATAAAACATTTATGAGTATAAATTAATTGAAATTCATATAAAGATATTGAAAATGTCGTCTTTTCTAATTCCCCCACACATAACATTGGAATCCCAGATAAGTGACCACTAAAAATAAATTTTCAATGAAAATTATAAACCAATATCGATGAAAATAACAATCTCAAAATCAAGTCAACCAAAAAATATTTCCAATTAAATAGATTTAATTTAAAATTATTCATTATGTTCATTTATTACATTATCGTTTAATTCACTCTTCAAAGTGAAATTATGGGTACTTCAATTTTTGTTTCTCTCAACACATGATTTTTATTTTAAATAATATTTTCTAATCCAAATAAATAAAAGTGTTTCCAAAGGCATGAAAAACATAAAAAATTACACCCAATTGAGAAAAATAGTTATGTTTATAATGAGGTTATATGACAGTTTTTAAGAGGGTTAACGGTTGGAATGTTTTCAATTATCAAAAAATTATGAGGCAGAAAGAGAGTGGTCAACACTTTATTGAAGAAAGATTGCATGACTTTAGATTCCACTAAATCTTTGTCAACTCTTCTTTATTAATGCAATTAAATAAGATAAAAAATAATATCAAAATTGTTTTCATCGACATATCACAACATCAATAGTTAAGAAGAAATTTCATACAAAGATCTTCCCAATACATCATATTTTTTCGAATTTAAAGCTTCTTAAAAGTAAACTATCCTATAATGTTGCAATCTCACTGGTATTACATGGTTAGAAAGTGAAAAAAAATGTCAAAAATATAAGGTATGACATAATAATAATAGTTCTCATGAATAAAGGGACTTCAAACACAAATTAATTACCTCAATCATTTTAATCGCAATTTCTATAATGGTCTTAGGTTTTGAAAGAAAAAAGTCATGTTATGGTTAATGAAATAATTTTTATAGTTCACTTAAGAAGTGTGGATGATATAAGGAAGATGATTTTTTTTTCCAAAATCCTCACGGGATCTTCGTTTAAAATAACAGGCAACATTTAAGGAATATAATTCACAATTAAATAGTATTTTTATGAATTTCTAAAATTTGAATCCAAAACATATAACATTTTAGCAACCATTTAATATTATTTCCCTGAATCAAGTAGGTTATTTTCATAATTTTTTTTCAATGTAATGAGTTTATTTTAGTGAAGTAGAAAAAATCCTTTTATCATAAAAGTTTATATAAAACCCACAACATTTATAAATAAAAAAAAAAATTGTAAGGGAAAAATAAAAACAACCATTGAAAATGGGAAAAAAATCCAAAATACAACCAATGACTTTCAAACCCCAAAACAGTTATTTTATAAAATTTCCACATTGTACATAGTTTAGATTATAACTGAAATTATTAATGATTATACATGACAAAAACATGTGTATAGGAAACACACAACATTGTGTTTATTAAGAACCGACATCCTTAAGATTTCCTTAGAGAATCTTCAACCAAGATAATTACATGAAAAAAACAAGGCACGTGAATTTTCTCAAATTAACAGAATGAAAAAGAAAAATAAAGTGAAGGTAAATTACCCTTGGTATGACCCCCCATGTTGGTGGTAGGATTCCATTACCCATTTTTAGGTAGTTCTAGTTGATCATCCCAAATCTGATGGTTGTTGTAGTTTTTTACTCATGACCCGACCCAATAAAATGTTTTTCAATATTATTCAACTCAAAAAACATGTTCAAGCTACCATAATCATATTTCTATATGTCCCATCTATTAATTTGAAATTCAAATGACATAATAGAAGTGAGAAAAAATATAAGGCAAATAACCTAAGAATTTATTCTCATAAAGAACCTATATTTGTCGATGAATAGTAATATCATGATGCATTTCATCATCAAGTTCATCTTGAAAATTATTTATAATTTAATAAATAGATCCGTACCGCCATCCTTATGTATACCAATGTTCAAAAAAGTCACACCATTCATTCTTCACATTCACCCTTGACATCCTATTCTTATGAAAATCACTCCACTCAAATGAAATTTGAACTAAATCTACATAGGGATACCTAAAAAACAATTTATTATTAAAATTACTTAGAAACAAAAGATCATTATTTGAGACTAATCACTTGGTATTCTATGGTTCCATCATTAATTCAGAGTGGATGGCCAATTTATTAACTATGGGATTCAAATCAAGTTCCTCCAAATTATGTTCAAAAGGGAATGGATCATGTTTTTCTTCTTCTTTAAAAAAAATAATAATAAAAAGAATCGAAATTTTCAAATTATAAAATTAGTGCTTCGCATGAAATATTATTTTCCACAGTACCATCCAAATTATTTTCCGAGGCCTTTACATTTACAAAAGACACAAAAAATTTTAAATGAGGGTTAATTTATTCCTTAAATTTAGAAAAAAATATATTAAAAATCAATTTAAATATCACCCAAATTTGTAAATCAAAATCAGAAGGTAGTGTGACATGATTTTCAATTTATGCAATATATTTTTGATATTTCAATTCATTAATTTCTTTTAAAGTTGTTGAAATAATTTCTAATTTATTGCTTCATTCATGAATCATATAAGCTCAGTGTGGAAGCCCCAAATAATTATTGTAGATCATGAAATTAGATTCTTAGATCATGAATAAATTTTCAAGGAAAATATATTTTAAAAATTATTCAAGAGTTGAATTCTCAAAATTTTGATAATCAAGCCAATCATAAAAGTAGTCACTGTGAATTTGTTTCTAAAAACGATAAATTTGTGAAAAATTACCAACAAATTAAAAACAAATTAAAAAAACCCAGGACACCTCCCCATAAATGGAACCATAAATAATGCTATGGTTTTTTATTTAAATTACCCGTTTCAATGATTTCCCCTCTAAAAATGTAGTATAGTGGTGACCATAATGTTGTTACATGAGGAAAATATAGAATAACTTATTAAATTACCATTTTATAATTGTTTATAAATGTAAATATTAGAAATGGGAGTTTGAAATAAGACAAAGTATTTTAAATAAAACATAAGAATGTCATATTTAGAAAACAAAAAAGGGTGCCAATCCTCTTATTAATGTGATATGATTACCCAAAGACCTCTGAGAAAACAAATAAGATTAAACTCATTGTGCTCTATTATAAGATATATCCCAAAATAATTTAATGAATGATTATAACCAAATTACATTACTAGTTTGAACATAAATCAAAATTAATTTATAATAAATTTAATTCAAGAAATAGAAGGACCCTCTTCATTTTAGATAAAAATGTTTCCAGGGATATTCAATGGAAAATAGAGAAAAACACAAACTCGAAAGAAAAGTATCATCAGAACTCTGCTTCTCACCACCACATGTTCTTTACACCTTAATTTCTTGATTATATTCAGTATAAATTCTCTTCTATAGACTATATTCACCATTATAGAAGCCTACATCATTCTAACCATCCATTTAAATTATTTTGAGAAAATAATATAGAGAAACATGTGATGGAAAATGTATTATCCATAATATGTCCATTTAATAGATTAATCACGTGTAGAACACTTACGAAACTAATAATGATGAGGTGTTTCATAAATTTTTTTCTAATACGTGTTTTACATTTTCCCTAGAAAATTTGAACTACTTTTTATAGGTGTTGAAAAATTTGTATCAAAATTAATAATGTAAACCTCTTCTATATGAAGTGTCTGGTTAACATCCTCCATTTTCACATAGACCTTCAAATTATTAATTAATTAATTTAAAAAAAGAATTTAATTGAGAGATGATCCTTTTTCTAATAACTATTTATCGTGTATACTCACCTCATTTTGACATCATTGGTATGAGTTATCTGTCCTTTATTAAAGGACTATCAATTCTTCTAAAAACTGATATAAAAATTTTAGTGAATTTTCCGGCCTTTAAATGGCCGTTTTATTACCAATAATAGTTGGAAAATTTTAATTCCATGACCAAAGGGTATCTTAAAAAATTGGATCACTAAATTAAATAGTCGAACCGAAAAACAAAATCGATGTATAACTGTTAAAATTCGCAAATATTCCATTTCTCCAATTTAGTTAAAAATAATTAAAAATTTCCAAAAAAGATAAAATTTCACATATAATGAAAAATATTGGGGTTCAAATAACTTAAATTAAAATAAAAATAGTTAAAATTATAGCTCTATCAATTTCCCCTCACATAACACTTGGACTCCCATATAAGTGAGCAATCAAAATAAATTACCAAAACAAATCAAAACATATTTTCATAAAAATGTAAACCTCAATATCATGTCACAAAACTTATCATGCCACTTACAATTATTAATTTACATATTAATCAGTATGACCATTCATTATATTTCAATTTCATTATCTTTTCCATGAAGAATTATACCTAACTCACATTTTGTTTCTCTCAACACAAGGTTTTGATTTTGAAAAAAGGTTTTTCAAATCCAAATAAATGAAAGGGTCACCATATGAAAGAATAAATTACAAATCTACACCCAATTGAGTCAAATAATTGTTTCTATAATATGGTCATCGAATGGTTTTTTCTTATATTTGAGGGTCGAAGCGATTTCAATAATAAAGAATTATGATGTAGAAAGAGTGTTAAGATATTTATTAAAGAATGAGTGCATGATTCTAGTTTACACTCAAGAATGATCTAATCAACATTAATCCTTGGAAAATATAATCTCAAAGATAAATTCAAAATTTCATTCATGGAAATATCACAACATCTCCAATTCAGTTGTAATGTGGCACTAATTTCATCCAAAAACATCATATGTTGTCATATAAAAATATATATAAAGGGAAGCTCACATATATTGTGACTATCTTATAGGTAGTACATGGTTAATTAGGGATCAAAAGTGTAAAATGTAAAATATTTCCAAAATAAACATGATTACCATGAAAAATGGTGATTTCAAACATAAAATAATCATATCAATCATTTTTATCACAATATCTATAAAACATATAGGTTTTGATAGAATAAAGTAATGTTCTAGTAAAAACTAAAATTTATTGGATCACTCGAAACGGGGGATAATGTGACTAAGATGAAAAAATGTAGATAATTCTCATGAGAAAGTGATTTTCAATATCGGACAATATTCATGGCATAGAATTTATAATTCAATGGTCTTTTGATGAATTTACACAATTTGAATCTAGAATAAAGAACATTTATGAAATCATTTAATTCATGTTCTATGAATCAAGTTGATTATTTTCATATAAAATAGTTATTAAATTTAGAAAGATATTTATTTGAATATCAAAAGGTCTTTAATAGAAAACTCGACATAAAATAAATTTTATTTATGAAATGAAGGAAATATAAAAAAAGAAAATTGAAAAGAAAAAAACTTACAGTCTAAATATAACAAATGATATTCCTCCCTGAAAAACATTTTTGGTACAATTTACTCATTGTTCTTAGTTTAGATAAAAATTAAAAAATGAAATGATAATACTTGAAAAAAAAGTTGCAGGGAAAGACACATCTTGGTTTTTATTTATAAGCAGGAGCATTAAGCTATCCACTCAGATGCTAAAACATGGAAATCTACATGAAAATATCACCTAAATATTATATAAAAAACGTAAATAAAAATACAATTAATGAGAAGTAAATATACCCTTGGTATTAACCCCTTAGTGGATTTTAGGGATTCAATACCCCCAATTAGGTAGTTCTAGTTGATTATCCTGAATCTGATGGTGGGTGCGGTTTCTTCCTCATTGACAAGAAAAAATTAGTTTCCCAAGCCTTATTGAGATAAAAAAAACATTTATAATTACCCAAAATTATTTTAATTTATGTTCCCATGTAGTAATTTTATGTTAAAATGGTTTAATGGAAGAGGTGAGAACATATAAAGGAAAAAACCAAGAATTTATCTTCAGAAACAACATCCATTGGTTATTTAATTATAATATTAAAATATAGTTCATCATCAAGTTCATCAGGAAAAATTATTTATTCTTCAAAAAATATTTTGTTACCACCTTCCTTATGGTAAAAAATATACTCAAATGGGAAGACCATTATTTATTCACATATTACATTGACATCCCCTTCTTCTGAAAAATCATTCCACTCAAATGAAAGGCTCACTTAATATGTTTGTGGAGAAGTAGGTTTCTTATTTTTTATCAAAATAAGCGAAAACAATGTATCAATAAAGAAGGATACTCTATTTTTCTTATTGGGTTCAAGAATTGTTTGGGATTAGATAACAGTTATATTAAATATGGGAAGTGGCTTAGGATCCTTCATATTTCATTAAAAAAATAATGGATGATGTTTCTCAAGTACTTTATCCAAATATTATTACAAAGTTAATGAATTTTTAATTTCCAAAATTAGGGTTTCACATTCAATTTCATTTTCATCAAATTCCACCTAATTAGTTTCTAAATATCATTTTCGAAAGTCTCCTCATTT
This sequence comes from Viscum album, assembly GCA_963277665.1. Lineage (NCBI taxonomy): Eukaryota > Viridiplantae > Streptophyta > Magnoliopsida > Santalales > Viscaceae > Viscum > Viscum album. The sequence goes on from OY728163.1 coordinate 134,262,547, forward strand.
GGTAAATTAAGGATAATTCCATCCATTAAAAAAAGAGAATGGACAATCCAAATAATTTTTCTAATCACACAAAAAAATGTACTTAAATATCCAAAGGGGGTGGGATATGATATTTTATTTCTTCTATATCTTTTTTAGAATTAAATTCCTTCAATTCTATTAATGTAGTGGAATGAATTTCAATAAGAATCTTTCATTCATGAATCCTGGAATCTCAGTGTTAGAGAATAAAATAATTTTATTGGATCATGAAATCATTTTCTTGGATCATCATATCATTTTAAATTAATTGATATTTTAAAAATTATTCATTACCAAACCCCTATAATTATTCAAAATCATACCTAGCATAAGAGTATTCTATGTGAAAATCCATTTTTTTGTAAACCCTAAACTATGAGTTAATATATGAAAGATTTTGAAACAATTTTAAAAAATACATGGAAACCACCTCAGAAAAAACATAAAATTTATTCTATTGGTTTTTAGTCATAATTACCTAGTAAATTATCTCCCACTTAAATATTTTTTATAGTGGTGGCCATATGGTTGTCTTACAAGGAGGTTACAAACTATGTTGCCAAGATATCACATTGTTAATTCTATTAGGTTAAATATTAGAATTATATATGGAAAATTTAATTGAGGTAAACTAATTTAAATGAACGAGAACAAGATAACAATAAGAAATATATTTTAGTGATTAAGAATCAGATGAAAACGAGTTTAAAAAAACTAAAGAAATGAGTGGTTGACAAACATTGATCCTCAGAAACTCCCATTATCATTACAAAAATGAATTATAAAATTGTATTTATTATTGTATACCAAAATACCTGAAGTGATACACCTAAATTAAATACAAACCATATTGAGACATGAAACATGGAGTTTGACCTTATTATGAATGTGATCTTATTACTCGAAGACCTCTGAGAAACGAAAACAGATTAAACACATTATGCTCAATGGGGAGACCTCAACCTATAAAAATAAAACAATGAGAATAAATAACATAATTTCATAAATTTAATATAAATATATATTAATATAGAATAGATTTAATTAAATAATGAAAATGACCCTCTTCATTAGAGAAAAATGGTTTCCATGGAAATTTAATGGAATATAAAGAAAAGCACAAAGTCAAAAGAGATTGTCCTCAGAACACAATTTCTCACCACCACATAGAGTATATACAATAATTTCATAATTATATTTAACTCATATTCTCTTCTACTACATATATTCACCATTGTATAACCCCACATCAATACAGCCATTTTGTTAAATAATGTTCAGATTAGAATATAAAGGGAAAATGCGGTGGAAATGTTCTATCCAGAATCCATCATCCTGATTGTTTAATCTTATTTCAAACCATTCCCAGCAATCATACTAATGTGTCTTTATAAATGTTGTTATAACGTAGGTTATCTTATTCCCTACAACCATTGAGATAACTTTGATCGACATTGTGCAAGTTATATCTAGATAAATTATGTGATCTTTTTCGGGTCAAAGTGTCTCTGGAACTTCCTCTATATTCACGTAGAGAATGGATATATTAATTAATGAATTTAAAACAGATATTCAATGGAGAGACAAAACATAGTGTAAAATATACTTCAAAAGTTGAATCACCTCAATTCGATATATTTGGTCAATTTTATGACTCATTTGTTGAAGGAATATCAATTATGACTGAAAAATGATATTCCAATTTGAATGATTTTTAGGCCTTCAAATGGTATATTAAAAACATGTAAACAATATTATATATGAATTAAATGATCAAATGCTTCCTAATTTTTTTTCTTTAAATTTGATAAATAGAGTGAAAGTCATGTCTAAAAAATCAAACAGATTAAAACTGTTTAAATTCAAGAAATATGGTGTTTCACAAATTTATATCTAAATACATAAAAATTCAATAAATGATGAAATTTCACAAATAATAAAAATCTTATTAGTATTATATCTTTGAAATTCATGTTAATTTATTGAAAAAATTAACTCTATCAATTCTCCCACACAAAACACTTTGACTCTAAGACAAGTAAGCACTAAAATTAAATTACTAACAGAATTTAAAAACCCATGTTAATGAAAATATAAATCACATAATCAATTCACACAAATTATCATTTCTCTAAAACAAATTTAATTAGAAATTATTCATTATGTTATTTCATTCCATTCCCATTTCATTTACTCTTATATGCATAATTATTTCTACCTCGCATTTTTTTTCTCTAAACACATGATTTTTATTTTGAACATAGTTTTTCTCATCAAAATAAATGTATGGGTCACCATATGCACGAAAATATTCTAAATATATTCCCAATTGAATCAAATAATTTCATACATAATTTTAAATTATAATTTTTACTCTAAAGTTTTATGGTTGGTGTGTTTTCCAATATCAAAAAATTATGAGGCATAAAGAGTAAGTTTGTATCATTGTTGAAGAAAGATTGCATGGATCTCATTTATAATCAGGAATTTTATTCTACTATTTCTTCATGTAATAAAATGATCACCAAAATAACTTTAAATTTTCGTTCCTGGACATATTACAACATTTCCAATTCAATGAAAATGTTACACCAATTTCTTCCGAAAACATTATATTTTTTCTAATTTAAATCATGAGGAAGGGAAAATGGATTTTAAGGAGGTTATCTAACATGTTGAATATGGATAGAAAAGGATACAAAATTTAAAATGTATTACTAATTCTCATATAAAAATTATTTTCTTGAAAAATTGGGCTTTCAAATACAAATGATTTGCCTCAATCATTCTGAACACAACTTTTATAAGGATGATAAAATTTGACAGAAAAGGCTGGTTATAGTTAAAATAAACAATTTTTGGATTCAATGAAGAAGGAGGGGTTAATGTTAACATAATAAAAAGTGGTTTATATTCCTAATTGGAAAGTTATTTTCACCATTGGACAACATTTAATACAAAAAATTTAGAATTTAATGGTCTTTTCTTATATTTTTTAATATTTAGCTCTAGAATAAATCTCATTTCAATAATAATTTGTGTTCATTTCCATAAATTTTTTTGGTTCTTTTCATCAAAAAAATTTTATGTAAAAATGATATTTTATTTATGGACATAATTTCATTGAACATAAAAGTGGAAATCCTACTCAATGTATTCTTAATTAAAATAAAACATTAGAGTGGAGAAATAAATACCATAATTTGAAAATAAAAACAAAAAATTATAAATCTAACTAGGGAAATTCCTCCCCCACAATTATTTTAATTAATGTACTCATTTTCAATAGTTTAGATAGTATGTGAATATATTAATGATAAGGCATGAAAAAAACTAGAATCAAGGAATGGAAAAAACAAGTTTTTATTGCAAAGTTGTAGCCTTGAGCTATCTTCTGAGAAGATGTATGATGGAAACATACATAAATAATAACCTAAATTTTATTGAAATAAATTAATGAAAAATATATATTGATATAAGGAAAAAAATAGTTATAAACCCACATGTGTGTTCTTGGATTTCACTACACCTAGTCAAGTAGTTCAAGTTGATCATCCCCAATCTAATAGTGGGTATAGTTTAATACTCCGTAAACATAAAAAATAATTCTCCATTCTTTTTAATCTCAATTTTTTTGAATATCTAAAAGTAATATATATTTTGTTTCCTCAACATGAATTTGAACTTAAAATGATGTAATGCAAGAGGGAAAATATTTGAGTAAAAGCTGCTATTATTTATCCTAAAAACCGACATATAGTGATTATTGAATTGAAATCTCACAATGTGGTTCGTCATCTTATTCATCATGTGAAATTATTTATTTTTTAAAAAATAGATGCTATGACCATATTTATGTGTACCAATATACTCAAATGGGTACCAAATTATTTCTTCACATTCAACCATGGATTCCTTTTCATCTAAAAAATCATTCCACTCAAATGAAATGTGAACTAAATATGTACATAGTGAAGTAGTTTAACCATTTATTATAAAAATAAATAGCCAATAATGTATCAAAATATATGTTTGTTCCCTTTGGAATATTGGGTTCCAGAATTTTTTGGGAGCAGATGCTAGTTTTATTTAAAATGGGAAGTAGCTCATGTACCTCCATATGATATTCAAAAAAGAATGGATCATGATTAACTTATTATTTAGAAAAATATTCATAAAAAGGTTATGAATTTAAATTTTCAAAAATTTCATTTTCACATCAAATATCATTTTCAAAAAATACATCGCAATTATATTCCAAAGATTTTTAATTTACAGAACACACCTCTATTGGTAAATCAGGGATAATTTCATGCATTAAATTGATAAGTTATATTAATTTTTTTTTCAAATCACCCAAAAATGATAACTCAATATCAAAAGTGTGTGGGAAAATATTTCTCATTTCATCAGAAACGTTTTGAGAATTCTATTATTTTAATTATTTTAATGTAGTTGAAATAATTGAAACTTGATTGCATAATTCATGAATCATGGAAACTCGGTGTTGAAGCAAAAAATCATTTTATTGTATCATGAAATTTGTTTCTTAGATCATGAAATGATTTTTGATGAATTTATCTTTTAAAAAATTTTCATTACTAGACTCTGTAATCATTGATAATAATACTTAGAATAGGAGTAGTAATTGTGGGAATCCATTTTAATGTATTTTTTAAATTTCTAAATTTGTAGTTAATATTCAAAAATAGATAAAAAATTAATAAAAACCTAGGAATCCTACCCAAAATTGGATGAAAATTGTAACTGTGGGTTTTAGTCACATTACCCATGTCAATAATTTCCCCATAAAAAATTTCATTATAGTGGTGACCCCATGGTTCTCTCATGAAGAGGTTACATATTATGTTATCAAAATGTCGCTCTGATAATTTTTTTATGTTATATGTATGAATCTGAAATGCGGATTAAAACTGAGGTAAACTATTTTAAATGATGAAAAATCATATTATATAAAAAAATATGTTAGTTATTATAAATTAAATGCTACCAAGGATGAATAAAAACTAATCAAGGTAGTGGTTGAAAAACATTGATCTTCAGACACTCCCATTAGCATTTTATAAATGAATTACAAAATTTTATTTAATAGTGTATAAATAAATACCTAAATGGATTATTCTAAATTATCTATAATAAAAATTATGAAATGAAACATGGGTTTTGATCCTCTTATTATTGTGATCCGATTACATGAAGACCTCTGAGAAACCTAAATAGATTAAAGTCATTGTGCTCAATGGGGAAACATCAGCCACAAAAATTTAAATGATGAGACTAACGAAAATAAAATCATAATTTGAAAATAAATAGATAGTATTTCATAATAAATTTAATTCCTCAAATAAAAGGAAACCCTTCATTCGAGAAAAATAGTTTCTAAGGAAATACAATGAAAAAAATGAAATGCACAAACTCAAATGAGAGGTGTCCTCAAAACCACTATTCCCATAACCAAATTGAGTGTAAACGTTCATTTCAGGATTATATTAAATTTATCCCATCTTCTCTATAATATATTCACAATAAAAACCCATACTATAATCGATCCATCGATATAAATGATTTTTATATCAGAATATTAATGAAAAATTGGTAGAAAATGTTCTATCTAAAACCTGTCCTCCCTAAAGATTGATCTAGTGTATACCCTTCCCGGCCGAATCACACTGAGGTGTCTTCATAAATGTTGTTCAAATTCATGTTTTCTTTTTCACAGGAACATTTTAGCTATTTTTTACAAGCTTCAAAAAAATTAATATCTAGATTAATGTATTTCATTTTCTAGCTTATGTATCTATTCACCTTCCTCCATTTTAAAATGGATCTTGAACATATTAATGATTTAAAATAAACCATGTATACAAATTCACCTTCGAGTCATCTCTATTTTTCGGTAGAATCACCTCACTGGGAAATCTTTTTTCCATATTATAAATCATTTATTGGAGGATTATCATTTCTGTCTGGAAAATGATATTCCAATTTGAATAATTTTTTTGACCACAAAATGGTCTATTTAACAATTTTCCCATTTTAAACATATTAATAACCTGAGAAAAGGGTTCCTAATTTTTTTTAAATTTGATAAATAAAATAAAAATTATTTATAAAATAGAAAACTGGTAAAATACTATTAAAATTATGGATTTAGGGGGTTTTAACAATTTGCCTCAAAAAAATTATAAATTTAAAAAATTATAAAATTTCACATATAATGAAACGTTTATGGGGATTAAATAATTGAAATTAAAATTAAAACTGTTGAAAATGTTATCTATATCAATTCCCCACCACATAACACATGGAAACCTAGACAATTGAGCACGAAATATACATTTCAAATGAAAATTCCAAGAACATGTCAATGAAAATATAAAGCAAAAAATCAAGTCACACAACCTATAATGCCTATTAAATTGCATAAATTCGAATTTATCCATTATGTTAATTAATTCCATTTGTATTTAATTCATTCCTCCATGAATAAGTATACCTTCCTGACATTTTTTCCCTCAACACATGATTTTGATTCTAAATAATGTTTTTCTCATCCAAATAATAGTAAGGGTCACCATATGCACAAAAACATTTTAAATATACAACTAATTGAGTCAAATAATTTTGTTCACAAAGAGCACGTATAAAGGGTTCTAATATAGTTTGAAGGTTGATGGGTTATCAATTATAAAAATACTCTAAGGCAGATTGGGTTTGAAATTTTTTTATGAAAGATTTCATGATTCTATTTTCCCCTCAAGAATGGTCTCCTCATCGTTCATCATTGAATAAAATCAGCTCAAAAAAACATCAAAGTTACTTTCATGGATATATCAAAACATCTCAAATCCAATAGTAATTTCACCCCAATTGTATCCCAATAATTCATATTTTTCTGTCTTTTAAATCACCATAAAAGAAAAAACATTAATTTTTTATTTTTTAGAATCTCTAGAATGAAACAAACTCCTTTTCCATGAAATCTCCAGATTGGAAAAAATTTATTTGTCGAAAAATACATATCAATAAAATGATTTTTCTCTAATAAAGATCCCAAAATGATGCACAGATCATAAACAACCTCCCTCATATATAACCTTTGTCTAAATCTTGAAATGTGATTTTAGAGCATGTTGGACAGGGAAACATGGTTGTAACGTGGGTATCTAATACAAAATACATGGAAAATAAGGGCTCATAACGGTAAAATGTTTAGGGGAGGCAAGAATAAAAAGTATTTTCAAGAAAAATGAGTCTTTCAACCACAAAAAAAATTCACAATTATTTTGAACACCACTTGTATGAATCTCACCTGATTTGATAGATCAAAGGCATGTTCTGGTTAATATAATATTTTTTTCTTTAATTAAGAAAGTTGGTTGTGTCGATGATTATTGAAAAAATGATTTATAATTTTCACGGACAAGTGATTTTCATTATCAAAAAGCATTCATGGTAGAGAATTCCAAATTTCGTTGTCTTTTCATGAATTTCCATAATTTAAATTTAGAAAAAATCACATTTCTACAGTCATTTATATTCAAATCCCAAAAATAATGTTCATTCTTTTAATAAAATACAGTTCCCAATATAAAAAATGATATTTAATTGAATCTAAATAGTTTTTTAAAACCAAATTTAAAATAAAACACAAAAAATATTTTATAAAACAAAAAATTGTATTGAAAAGACGAAATAGGAATTTTGAATGAAAAAAATAGCAAATTTAAAATCCAATCATGGATATTCCTCCCCGTGCATATTTTCTACATTTTTTTCATTGTGAATATATTAGATAATAATTGAAATTCATTATGAAATGAATTGAAAAGAATTGGAGATAAAATTAATGACCTAGTTTTTATTGATCAATGATAGCCTTGAACTATCCACTTAGAAGCTTCAACATGGAAACCTATATAAAAGAATAAAAACTAATAACCTAAAATTTATTGAAAAAAAGGAATGAAAATTTGATAGAATGAGAAGGGAAATGACGCTTGGTGTGAACCCCCATGTGGGTGATAGGATTTTACATCTCATAGTTAGGAACATCCAGATGATGGTCCCCAATATATTGGTGGGTGAAAGTTCTTCCCTCATGAACCAGCATAACGAAATTTATCCGGTATTATTCAGCTGGCACAAAATTTTCATGTTCCGAACTCATATTTCTTTTGGTTAACCTCAAGGAAATTGATGTTCAAGTGATTTGGTGGAATATGGAACAATATATAACACCCCAAGCTTCCACGGTATGTTTCTCTTTGAATAATAAAATAACTTGTGGTGTACGCAACTTCGAGTTCAAACACACCACAACCAATCAAACTAGTCATTATGAATAGTAATACCCAATTTTTGAAATTTTATAAATTTTATCATTCAAAATGGACTTAATTTTTGGATTCGGAATATAAAAAGTATCTTAGGGTGAATTTTAGGTATTTTTCAGAAAACTTACATTTTTTGATGAATAATGAAAAACACTAGGTCATTGTTTAGAACCGAATTTTTATTTAAATAATTATTTATATTATTTAAATTTATTTTAAGTAAATATAGATACCTAATACCTATATATGTTCACTCAAATTCATTGGAGTCCTTTTATAAAGAGTTTAGATATATAAAAAAGTTTATTGAACTTTTTACCAACTTTTACCTACCTATTAAGAGCATTTACAAATTTGCATAAAACTAAATCGTACTACTTTTGTGAGTTGAATTTCAAAAATATCAGAGATCGAGTTAATATCAGTATGTAAAATGTGGTTCGATAAGATGAAAATAATTTTTGGTGAGTAGTAACTTTTGACTTTTATTTATCACGCTTAAACATAAATAGGGTAATTAAGGGTAAAATTGATATCATAATTACACTAAAACGTGTCCTAATGCTATTGGATAAGTATAATTCGACCAAAAACAACCTTAGGAATAAAATATGATCATCTCTGGTCCACATGGATTATATTAGGACATTTATTATTATATTATTTAAAGAAGGGTTAAAAGAGTTAAATTCAATGTTTAATAACTAAACCATTTATAATATAGGGTTACACAGACAATAAATTCAACTATAAATATTATTTAAAAATATAATAATATTTAAAACATAATTTTATTTTATTTATAATTTTTAGACATTAAATAATTTAATTTATTTATGACACAATGATGATGCAGAAATTACCTTATTAATGAAATATTAAAATAATTGATATTATAAATATCCTAATAAATGTAAATTGAGACTTCTGATGAATTACAATAATTTTTTATGTTAAAATTACTTGTTAATGTTTTTTAAATAAATTTTATTATAAGTGATAATGTTTTTAACGGGTTTAAAAAAATATACTAAATAGTGTCAAAATTGACATAATTGAGTTTTTTAAACAAATACTATATTATTAATTGTTATAATATTCACAAAAATATAATTATGGCCTATAAGACTTATATAAGGTTATATATATTGATAATTAACCACATGGGGTTCTATTGAAAGTTTATAGTTTGTTTATTAACCATCTAATATTAAAATACAAAGAGACATAGTAAATGTCCAAATATTTAACTAAGAGTTAAATTTAAAAGATAATGTTAATATAGTGAGATAAACCTATCTAAACCCTATTTTTTGAGAGGTTATCAACCGATAACCACATTATCCTTTAAATAGATTATTGGTTATCCATTATAAACAGAAAATGATTTTATTATAAAATAATATTTCATGCTTTTCCAAAAGCGAACCTCCCCTCTTATAAAAGAGAACTTCTCCTTCTCTTCAAATCACACCTCCAAAGCCATTTTTCTCGGCCAAACTCTACCCAAATATCTTCCAAAAATTCCTAAAATAATCCTAGAGGCTTTATTTTGGTCATAAATCCACCCTATGGATCCCTTTCGATCAAATCAAAAGGAAGAACCCAAAGAAGAGGTAAATATTTCATAACCACTTTCAAGTTCTTTTCTTTTTCCACTTCCTCCTTCTTTGTTGCTTCCATACCAAAATAATAAATCCAATAACATATAAATACTTTTATTCTATTATAAATATGGTACAACCATATTCATTATTCAATCCATCCTATAAATGAAAAAGTCACCATACGTGCGTACGTACGGCTTACTGTCTCCATGTCATAGTGTACTTTGTTATTCAAACACTTTATTATTTGGATGGATATAATAATGAGTACAACAAATTTAAATACTAAATATAACATTTTAAGCATTCTTTATATACGATATAACATCAATTACATCCGATTTCACCATCAATATGATGATATTGTCGTCTGTGCGTATGTAAGGATTAATGTCTCCACGAACGCGATGTGATTCATTCCCCATAGTAATCATTCAAGAATGATTTTCATTTTATGATTCAAAATAACCATTATGAACATAATATAATTATGTATATGAATCAAATACATCCTATTTATAACAAACATGACTTACGTAACCAAGCGTATAAGGGAAAAAGAATCAGTTAACACCCAAAACGATGATACTACTAAAATATTATTAACAAAGAAATATTATAATATCATATATGATATCATATTTACATATATGGTTATTGTATAATTTAATAACAATGATTTTACTATTATACAATAGGTTAACATACCCTCAACCAAGGAAAAAAACAAGGTAAGGGTTAATTTCACAATCTCTTTATTATCCGAGGTTTTTTTATGTAAGTATCTATTGGGACCTCATTATCATATGTATCCATGTTTTCTTAAAAATGTAATTCAAAACATTTTTACTATTTACTATACTATGGGTAAAATTAATTTACACCCTTATTTGACCATATATTTTTTGAAAGGAATCATTTCATCATTTTCCAAACAAGGTACCTTACGACCGTTTTGACAAAATTTATTTTAGAATGACTTTTTTTAACTTATACAATGGGTGTGGCTATTTCCCGCCATTATATCATCATTGAAGCTACCCATACAAGATTATAATAGTATTTTCAAAATAAATTTTTTCTTTTATAATTATATTACATTTAAATGATTTCAAAATAGAAATAGATATTTTTATAAAAAAAATTTGATTTCATCTATGTCAACATCCTTTGATGAATTTTAAGATTGTTTGAAGTTGATTTATTAAGATAAAAACATCTATATTGTGTTGAACGTTTGCTGAAATGTTTGAAAATGGATGTGTTATTTTTACACAATTCATGGTTAATGGATAAAGTATTGACATTTTGTATGCTAGTATAAATACAAATGTTTTTGTTAAGTTTAATCCTTTTCATATGTGGAATGCATTGGACTTAGTAAGTAACGGGTGGAACCCGTTATAGCGTCTCGATGCATCAGTAGGTATCATGAGACAAACTAGTTTCTTGGAACACGGCCTTGACAAAATCTAATCTATAGTCTTGGAACAAGGACTTTACTATATAGTTGTTATGTTTGTAATTATGCATTCCATCATTATGAAAGTGGATATTGATATTTCATGTAATTATTCTACTAGTAGAATATCCATGTGATTAAGTAAATGGAATTATTTTATTTTATCTTTTCCATATTATGTTGATGTTTATGTTTAAAAGGATTTTGTTTTTGTCTTATAAATTGCCTTAAATGTTTATTATTATTTATGAAAATTTCCGCTATATCGTTATCCTTACTGAGCATCTAATGTCACCCCTTTCTATGTTTTATTTTTACTAGGATGTCAAGAAGTATTTTATGCTTAACCTGTAAGGATATGCTAATGATATAAGTGTGTTCCAAGGGGAACAAAATTTTGTTGATGATTCTATTTCATGATGTAATGTAAAACTTATGATTGTATCCAGTACTTCCAAGGCTACTAAACTGGTCAGTCTTTTGGTCCATGATTGTTTATATCATGCCAATGTTATGTAATAATACACCGACTCTAGCTAACAGGGTTTGGGGCGTTACAGTTGGTATCAGAAGAAGTTTAGTAAAATCTTTAGAAACTTGAATTTGAAAAACACTCATTAGAGAACACTACCCTAAGATAGACATTGTGGATTTGTATAGAATAACTTCCTTGGATTTTGGCACTATAGAGATTTTGTGAGTTTTCCATGCAATACATCCATGTCTAGATACAAGAAGGTAAAGGCGGCTCTAGAACAGATGTACCTAGGGCTAAAACCCAAAAACACAGATTTGAGCTAGACTTAAACGTGAACTGGTTCATGACAATGGGCCTTGTTGCACTCTTGGTTACGACACTCCTGGGGGATATGCTTAGGATAATTAAAATTTTCATTATAAACCACTATGAATGATTTATGAGGGTATACTTCCTCAAAGAAAACATTTCTATGATTATAGATTATATTCATAAACAGTTCAATTTTTGTTAACTATTTTAAAAGTTCCAAATTATATATTGTGGTTCATAAACTAATCTTATATATGTCATTGTTTAGAAATGGTGCCTAGTGGAAGGAATGAAAACCATATCAATTCACCTAATACATGTAGGGATTTCCCTCTTAATGAAGATAATTATAGTGGAGCTGGTGATACAACTGGTGCTGATCAGCTTATCACCACACTAGGACCACTCACTCTGGTTATGAATAATAAACTTACCCATATAGAGAACCATGATCAACAATGTGGAGGATCAATGTTAAAAGGATTCAATAGGAAAAAACCAAAAAAAATCGATGGGAGTACAAATCCATTTGTAACTGAATAATGGATATGTTATTCAGAGAAAACATTTCATGCTTTAATAGTAAAAAAGGGGGAAAGTTTTCATGATAATTTATCCCTTCACAAGAGATGCAGATCAATGGTGGTCATTGATTAAAAACACAAAGGAAGATGAATAAGTTTCAAACTGGGAATGGAGGGAGTTTAAAGATATTTTCCTAGAAAAATGCTTTCCTCGTGACTATCAAGCAGATATAGAAAGGAAATTTCTGAGTCTGAGGTAAAAGGAAGGTGAGAATTTCGTAAAGTATGAGGCTAAATTTAGAAGTTCAGCAAGGCATGTTTCAGATTATATACATAACCCAAGAAGTAAGATATATCGGTTCATTGAATGTTTGAAACCATTTCTCCACCAATCATTAGTCTCGCACCCCTTCTCATCATATGAAGACATTTTCTCATGTGCAATAAAGATAGAAAAATATTTTTCTACATCTTATGACATTAAAGAAAAGCAGAAAAAGAAGAGATATACTAAGCACTCTGGAAATAGAAATATTGGTAAGAAGGGAAATGCTGAATATCTATCCTGCGGTAAATGTGGTAAGAAAAACCCAGGCACTTTCCTAAAGGGAATGTGAATCTGTTACAACTGTGGTGAAAAAGGCCACCATACTCATGATAGAAAGGGGAAGAAAGAGGATGTCAATGTTGAATGCGAAAATTGTAGAGAAAAGGGGAATTATGCAAATGGATTTCCTATATGCCAAAGAAACATACCCCAGAAAAGGCGAAGGGAGAAAGGACAAGATTATGCAATCACTACTACTGAGGTTTAAGATCCAAAAGACATGGTGGAAGGTAATTTAATGGTTTCCTCAAGTTTATCCAATTATTTATTTGATTTGGGATCCTCTAATTATTTCATATCTTCATAGTTTTCTAAGAAAATTATATATTTCCAATTTGATTTAACGAAGGATTTTTTAGTCAAAACTCCTAAGGGAAGCATCATTACAACAATATTTTGTGAATCAGTTCCCAGTGGGTCATATAAATGTTCTTTATCTACTAATCTCATTGTCATACCCATGATTGAATTTTTTATAATCCTTGGTATGGATTGTCTTTTGGACCATGATATGAAAATTTATTGTAGGAAGAAGGTGGTTACAATTCTTGATAATGATTAGGAGTACCTTATATTTATAGCTAAAGAATCACCACCACTTTCTTATCTAGATCCACCTACAGTATGTCAACTAAATTCAATTATTTGGGAGGAATATAATGAAATTACTATGGGTGAGGAAAGGAATGTTCAAATTGATGATGTACCTATAGTGAAATAATATATTGATGTGTTTTCAAAGGATTTACCTGGACATCCTTCATAATGATAAATTGATTTTTCTATTGATTTAATTCCTAGTTCAATGCCCATATCTAAGACTACTTATAGAATGCCCACAGTAGAATTAGTGTAACTAAAAAAACAACTAGGGAAACTGAGTAATAATGGAATTATTCACCCTAGTTTTTCTCCATGGGGAGCCCCATTCCTTTTTGGTATGAAGTAAGACTGATCTATGATGTAGTGCATTGACTACAGGGAGAGCAATGCTATACCAATAAAGAACATGTATCCCCTACATCGCATTGGTGATTTATTCGACCAAATTCATGGAGCTCTATATTTTTCAAAGATTGACCTTCAATATAGATATCATCAGTTGTGTGTGAAGAAGGAAGACATTCCGAAAACTACATTTCTATCCTGGTACGAGCATTACGAGTTTACAGTAATTCCTTTTGGATTGACTAAAGCACCCTCTATCTTCATGGATCTAATGAATAGAGTTTTCAAAGAATATTTTGATTACTTTGTAGTTGTATTTATTGATGATATCATGGTATACTTTAAAATATATAATGTTCATAAAAATCACTTGCGCATTATTCTAAAAACTCTAATATGAAATAAAATATAAAGGAATTTTAGTAAGTGTGAATTACGTCTTCAATATATTTTTTTTCTTGGCCATATTGTCCCTAATAATGGAATCTCGGATGATCCTTCAAAGACCAAGGAAATCCAATAATGGGCCGCACCTAAAAGTATAACTGAGGTACATAGTTTTATTGGATTAGTCGGTTATAAACGATGTTTCATCCGTAATGTTTCCCTGTTAGCTAACCCACTAACCAAGCTCACACGTAAAGGGGTTAAATTTGTTTGGTAAAAAGTGTGTAATGAATTTTTTGACGAACTAATGAGAAGATTATTCAATTCTCCTATCTTGAATCTACCATTAGAGAACGATGGGTTTGTTATTAATAGAGATGTTTCAAAAAAAGGGTTTGGTTGTGTCCTTATACATAATGATAGAGTTATTTCCTTTGCATCACGACAGCTAAAACTTCATGTGAAAAACTATACTACTCAAGATACTGAGTTAGAAGTTGTAATATTTTCTCTGAAGATATAGAGACACTATCACTATGGTAAACAATGTGATATTTATACTAATCACAAGAGTTTGAAGTATATTTTCTCACAAAAAGAACTCAACATGAGGTAAATGAGATGGCTTAAACTACTCAAGGATTATGATTACAATATACACTACCACCTGGGGAAGGAAAATAAGGCAGCGAATGCTTTGATCAGAAAGGATCATGGAGTTTTGAAGAAGATGAGAGTTGAAAGGGATCCTATTTTCATGGATCTAGTAAAGATGGATATGGGTAAACCAACAATGATTTTTCGTATTGGTGCTAAATTATCTTTATCAGAAAGGATAAAGAGTTATTTGACTGATGAGGAAGAGTTTAAAAAGAAGAATAAATCTATCAATGATGGTAGATTGAGTGACATCCTATGTGAAAATGGGATTTTAATATTTTGGAAGAGTATTTTTGTTCTATATATAAATGATCTAAAAAGGGAATTATTTGACGATGCTAATAGCTCTAATTTTTCTATACACCTTGGTAGCACTAAGATGTATTGATATTTTAAAAACTTTTTTGGTGGGACAATATGAAGAGGGAGATTGCTGATTTTGTGTCAAGACATTTGGTTTTTTAACAAGTGAAAGCTGGAAGGAATCAACCTGGAGGAGTTATTAAACCTCTTTACATAACTGAGTGGAAATGGGATAATATTACGATTGAATTTTTCATGGGGATACAAAAGACACAAAGATGGAATGATGAAATATGGGTCATTTTTTATAGTCTTACAAATTCATCACATTTTCTTGCTATACGAGAAGATTTTCAACTTGAATGTATGGAAAGACAATATATTAATGAACTTTTAAGACTTCATGGAGTACCGTTATCGATTGTTTCAGATTTTGATCCCCATTTTACATCACGATTCAGTAAACGTCTTCAGAAGGCCATAGATACTAGAATTATTTTGAGTTGTGCCTACCACTCTCAAACTGATCGAAAATCAGAGTGAACTATTCAAACCATAAAATACATGTTGATATATTTCTCACTTGACACTCAAGGTATGTGGGATCAATATTTACCTCTGGTAGAATTTTCCTATAATAATAGCTTCCATTCAAGTAATTCAGATGGAACCATATGAAGCATTATACAAAAAAAGATGTCGCACCCCAACTTTTTGGGATGATGGTGGTGAAAGAAAACTCGCAGGCCTAGAACCTGTTGACTAAATTATGGAAACGATGATGGTTATCCAAACCCACATCAAAGCATCTCAAAGTCGGTAGAAGAGCTATGCCGATAACCGAAGGAAGGATTTGGAATTTCAGGTAGGAGATCATGTTTTAATGAAGGTATCTCCATGGAAGGGAGTTATACAATTTCGTAAGAAGGGTAAACTAAATCCCAGGTACATCAAACCTTTCAAAATTCTAGAATGAATTGGGGTTGTAGTATCCCATTTGGAAATGCCGCCAAGTCATTCCAAATCTCTCGTTGTGTGCCACATATCAATTTTGAGAAAATACATGTCTGACCCAACACAGGTACTCCTCTATGAGGAAATTGAATAGGAACCTAATCTATCTTATTGTGAAGATTCTGTCAAGCTTCATGATACAAGAGAACAAGTTTGGAAAAACCAGACGACTGGATTGGTAAAAGTTTTATGGAGAAAACATAAGATGGAAGAGGCAATGTGTAAAACCGAGGAACATATGATGAAGAACCACCAAAATATTTTTATGTTTTAATATTCTTGAAATTTTGAGGAAAAAATTATTTTATGTATGGGAGAATGGAACATTCCAGGCTTCTACAGTACCTTTCACTTTGAATGACATAACAACTTGTGTTGTACGCAACTTCGAGTTTAAATACATCACAATCAATCAAACTAGCATTATGAAGAGTAATAACCACTTTTTGAAATTTTATAAATTTTATCATTCGAAATGGACTTTATTTTTGGATTCGATATATCAAAATTATCTTAGGGTGAATTTTTGGTATTTTTCTGAAAACAATCAATTTTTGATGAATAGTGAAAAGCACTTAGTTAGTTTTATAAAAGGGACTTTTTTAAAAAAATTATTTATATTATTTAGATTTATTTTAGGTCACAATAGATACCAATTACATATATAAGTTCAATTTAATTCATTGGAGTCATTTTATAATGAGTTTAGATATATAAAAATTTTATTGAACTTTTTACCGTCTTTTACCCACCTCCTAGGAGAATTTGTAAATTTGAAAATAACTAAATATTACTTACTCTATGAGTTGAATATAAAAAATTGGAGAGACATGGTTAATATCAGTAAGTAAATTAGGTTCAATAAGATGAAAATAAATTTTGGTGAATTGTAACTTCTGACTTTTATTTACCATACTTAAAAGTAAATAGGGTAATTAAAGGTAAAAATGATATCATAATTACCCTGAAACATATTATAATTCTATTTGATAAGTATCATTAGACTAAAAACAACATTAGGAATAAAATATGATACTCTTTGGTCTACATGGATTATATTAGGACATTTGTTATTATATTATTTAATGAGGAGTTAAAAGAGTTAAATTCAAAGTTTAATAACTACACCATTTTTAATATAGGGCTACACACAATATTAATTCAACTATAAATATTCATTATAAATATTAAAATATTTCATATATAATTTTATTTTATTTATAATTTTTATACATTATATAATTTAATTTATTTATGACACAACGATGATGCATTAATTACCTCATTAATGAAATATTAAAATAATTAATATTATAAATATCCAAATAAAGGTAAATTGAGACTTATGAAGAATTAAACAAATTTTATAGGATAATATGACATGTTTTTGATGGTTAAATAAATTTTATTCGAAGTGATAAAATTTTTATTCTCTTTCAAAAATATCAAATACTAAATAGTGTCATAATTGTCATAATTGAGTTCTTAAAACAAATACTATATTATTAATTGAAATAATATTCATAAAAATCTAAGGTTCGGCCAAAATACATATATAAGGTTATATATATAAATAATGAACCACTTGGGGTTCTTTAGGTGGTTTATAGTAAGTTTATTAACCATATTATATAAAAATACGAAGGGACATGGTAAATGTCAAACTATTTATGTAAGAGTTAAATATAAAAGATAATGTTAATATGGTGACATAAACATGTCTAAAACCTTTTGGTTGAGATGTTTTAAACCAATCCCCACATTATCCTCTAAAAAAATCATTTTTAGCCCTTATAAATCAAAAATGATTTTAATATAAAATTTTATTTCAGGATTTTCCTAATGTGACCCTCACCTCTCTTATAAAAGGTCACATTCCCTTATCTCAAAATCACTCCTCCACAGCCATATGGTTTGGCCAAACTCAATCAAAATATTCTAAAAACTTTCTTAAATTCATCATAGAGGCAGTCCTTTGTTGATAAATCTAACCTATGAAGACCTTTTTATCAAATCAAAAGGAAGAACCCGAAGAAGAGGTAAATATTTCATGACCTCTTTCAAGTTACTTTCTTTTTCCACTTTTTCATTATTTGTTGTTTCCATACCAAAATATTAAATCCAGTACCTTCAATATACTTTGATTTAATTATGAATATTTTACAACCATATTCATTATTCTATCCATCCTATAAATGAAAAAGTCACAATATGTGCGTACGTACGGTTTATCGTCTCCATGTCGTGGTGTAGTTTGTTACTCAAACACATAATTATTTGGATGAGTATAATAATGATTATAACTAATTTAAATAATAAATATAAAAAGTTAATGATTATTTATATAATATATACCATCAAATTACATAGCATTTCACCATCAATATAACGATATTTTCGCTCGTGCGTACGTACGGATTATCGTCTCAACGAACGTGATGAGATTAATTCTCCATCATAATCATTCATGAATACTTTTCATTTCATGGTTAAAAATAATTTTTATGAACATAATATAATCTTTATATGAATCAAATACATCATATTCATTACAAACATGGCTTACATAACGAAGCATATAAGGGTAAACGAATCAGTTAACACCCGAAACGACGATACTACTAAAATATTAATAACAAAGCAATATTAGAACATCATATATGATATCATATTTAAGTATATTATTCTGGTATAATTTAATAACAATTATTTAACTATTATACAGGAGGTTAACATAACCTTGATCAAGTAAAATTACAAGGTAAGGGTTAATTTCTCAATCTCTTTATTATCTGAGGATGTATTTACCTAAGTATCTACTGGGGCAACTTTATCATCCACATCTGTGTTTTTTTTAATATAATTAAATTTTTTTTACTATTTAATATACTATGGGTTAAATTCATTTATACCCTTATTTTATCATATATGTTTTTAAAGAAATGTTTCCATCATTTTCCAAACAAGGTACTTTATGACATTTTCAACAAAATTAAGGTAAGAATGTATTTTTAAAAATTATACAACGGGTGTGGCTAGTTTCACCTATTATATCATCGTTGAAGCTTCCCATACAATCTTATAAGAATATTTTTACAATAAATGTTTTATTTTATAATTATATGACTTTTAAATTATTTCAAAATATAAAGAGACATTTCTCCAAAAAAAAGTTTTTATTTCATCTATGTCCACATCCTTTGATGGATTTTAAGCCCATTTGAAGTTGATTTATTATGCTACAAAACTTCCATATTGTATTGAATGTTTTTTGATATATTTGACTGTGGATATTTTATTTTTACACCATTCATGTTTTATTAATAATGTATTGACATTTCGTATGATAGTTTTTATACGAATGTTTTTGTAATGTTTAAACCTTTTCAAATGAGGAATGATTTGGACTTAGTAAGTGATGGGTGGAGCCGCTATAGATCCTAGATTCATAGGTAGGTCTCGTGAGACAAAAAAGTGTCTTGGAACAAGGCCTTTACAAAATTGTATTTGTATTCTTGACACAAGGACTTGACTATGTGGATATGATGTCTGACATTAGGCATTCCATTATTCTGAAAGTGGCTATTGATATTGCATGTGATTATTCGACTAGTATAATATCTATGTGACTAATTAAATTTAATTATTTGATTTTATGTTTACCGTATTATTCTGAGGTTTATGTTTAAAATCCTTTTGATTTATTCTTATACATTTCCTTAGATGTTTATTCTTATTTATTAAAGTTTCTGCTATATTGTTATCCTTACTGAGCATATGAGTTCACCCCTTTCTATGTATTATTTTCCCCAAATGTGATGAAGTATTTTATGGTTGACCTGTAAGGATATGATAAGGATATAATAGTTTTCAAAAGGGGAAAAATTTTGTTGAGGTTTTAATTTCATAATATAATGTAAAACTTATGAATTTATCAAGTACTTCCAAGGCTATAAAACTGATCGGTCTTTCGGGACATGATTCAATGTAACATGCCAATGTTATGTAATAATTCACAAACTCTAGGTAACTGGGGTTGGGTTGCTACACAATATATAAGAGAAAATTCGTAAAACATTATCCTCATTAATAACCTCTAGTGGTGGCGGAATTGTAATACGATTATTTGGTTCATCATCAACTTCATCTTGAAAAATTATTTCATTATAAAAGACAATCTCGATACATCCATAATTATGTGTACAATATAATCAAATACGAACACAATTATTAATTCACATTAATCGTTGATAACCTCTTCATCTGAAAATTCATTCTACCCAATTACAATGGGCACTATATATTTTTTGGGGGAGTTAGTTAAATATTTATTAAAAAACAATCAGGGAAAAATGTATCAAAATTTTATACTTCATTCTATGGATTCTGGGGATCTAGAATTGTTTGGGAGTGGATGATAGTTTTGTTCAATGTGGGAAGTAGGTCAGGTTCCTCTATATTATATTCATAAATGGAAGGATCAAGTTTCTATTCCACTTTAGACAATTATTCATACAGAGTATCTGAATTTTCAATTTCAGAAATTGGAATTTCACAAGAAATTTAATTTTCAACAATGTCAACCAAATTATTTTCCAATGGATTTTCACAATTCATGGTTTATGGATAAAGTATTAAAATTTCATATACTAGTTTGAATATGAATTTTTTTTGTTATCTTTAAACCATTCCATATGAAGAATGCATTGGACTTAGTAAGTAACGGGTAGAACCCGCTATAGCTCTTCGATGCATTAGTAGGTCTAATGAGACCAACCCGTGTCTTGGAACAAGTCCTTTGCGAAATCCTATTTATAATCATGGAAGAAGGACTTGACTATGTGGTTATGAAGTCTAACATTATGCATTCCATTATTATGAAAGTGGCTATTGATATTGCATGTGATTATTCGACTAGTAGAATATCCATGTGATTAAGTAAATGAAATTATTTTATTTTATCTTTTCCATATTATGTTGACGTTTTTGTTTAAATGGATTTTGTTTTGGTCTTATAAATTTCCTTTAATGTTTATACTTATTTATAAAAGTTTACACTATATTATTATCCTTACTGAGCATCTGATCATAACCCTTTTATGTATTATTTTTACTATAATGGGAAAGAAGTATTTTATAGTTGACCTACAAGGATAAGATAAGGATATAAGTGTGTTAAAAAGGGGAATATTGTTTTGGATGTTTTTATTCCACGATGAAATGTAAATATTATGAATGTATCTAGTACTTCCAAGGCTTCTAAACTGATCGGTATTTCGGGACATGATTCCTTGTATCATGCCAATGTTATGTAATAATCCACAGACATTGGGTAACTGGGGTTGGGGCGTTACAAATGGTATCAGAATAAGGTTATTACAAACCATATAAACTATATTTAGAACAACAATGATTAGATAACAATACCCAAAGATAGACTTTGTGGATTAGCATAGAAGAAATTCCTAGAATTTTGGTACTATAGAGATTTTGTGAGTTTTCCAGGCAATACATCCCTGTCTGGATACGAGAAAGTAGAGTCGGCTCTGGAATAGATGTACCTAGGGGTAAAAAAAACTGTGGTTTGAGCTAGACTCGAACGGGAACTGGTGCACGACAACGGGCCTTGCTGCACTCTTGGTTACGACAGTCCCAGGGGATATTCTTAGGATAATTCACATTTTCATTACAACCCGTTATGAAAGATTTATTAGTATATAATTTCTCGATGAAAACATTTTTATGATTATAGATTATATCCATAAACTGTTTAATTTATGTTAAGTGTTTTAAAAGTTCAAAATTACATATTTTGGTTTATAAAATATTCTAATATATTCCATTGTTTAGAAATGGTGCTTAGTGGAAGGAATGGAAACCATATCAATGCACCTAATCCATGTAGGGATTTCCGTCAAAATCCAGATAATTATAGTGGTGCTGATGATACAATTGGTGCTGATCAACTTATCACCATAATGGGATAACTCACTCTGGTTATGAATAATAAACATACCCATATAGAGATCCTTGATCCACAATGTGGAGGATAATTATTAGACAACTTCATGAGGAAACAACCAGAAACATTCCATGGGAGTACAAATCCATTAGTAACTGAACAAAGGATATGTTCTATAGAGAAAATATTTCATGCTTTGGGATTAGAAAAAGTGAAAAAATTACCATGACAAGTTATCGCTTCACAAGAGATGCGGATCAATGGTGGTCATTGATTCAAAACACAAAGGAAGATGAATATGAATCAAACATTTAATGGAGAAAGTTCAAATATATTTTCATAGAAAAATACTTTCCTTGTGACTATCGAGCATATATGGAAAGAAAATTTATGAGTATGAGGCAAAAGGATGACGATAATGTCGTAAAGTATGAGGATAACATTAAAAGGTAAGCAAGGCATGCTGCAGATTATATATGTAACCCAATAAGTAAGATTGATCGTTTCTTTGATGGGTTAAAAACATTTCCTTATCGAGCATCAGTCTTGCAATCCATCTGATTGTATTAATATATTATCTCATGTGCTATCAAGATAGAAAAAGAATTCTCTAAGTCTTATGAATTTAAAGAAAATTACTAGAAGAAGAGATAAATTGAACACTCTGGCAATGGAAATAAGGGTATGAATGAAAAAGATGAATATCCTTCCTGTGGTAAATGTGGTAAGAAACACCCTCATACATGCCTGAAGGGAATGTGAGTCTATTACAAGAGTGGAAAAAAAGGACACCAAGCTCGTGATTGCAAGGGGAAGAAATAGGCTGTTAATATTGAAAGCTACAATTGTAGAGAAAAGGGGCATTATGAAAACGAATGTCCTATATGCCAAGGAAAAATACCCCAGAACAGGCCAAGGGAGCAAGACCAAGCTTATGAGATCACTACTACTAATGATGAAGCTCCGAAAGACGTCATGGCAGGTAATTTAATGGTTTACTCTAGTTTATCCAATTCTTTATTTGATTCGAGGTCATTATATTGTTTTATTTCTTCCCAGTTTTCTATAAAAAATTGATATTTCCAATTTGATTTAATAAGGGAGTTTTCAGTCAAAACTCCTATGAGAAGTATCATTGCAACAATGTTTTGTGAATCGGTTCTCATTAGGTCATGTAAATTTTCTTCATATACTAATCTCATGGTCATTCCCACGATTGAATTTGATGTAATCCTTGTTATGGATTGTATTTTGGACCATAATGTAAATGTTTATTGTAAGAAGAAGAATGTTACAATTCTCGATGATAATAAGGAGTACCTTATCTTTAGATCAGAAATGTCACCACCTGATTCTTATCTAGATCCACCCACAGTATCTAAACTAAATTCATTTATTATGGAGTAATAGAATTAAATTACTATGGGTGAGGAATGGAATGTTCAAATATTGGTTGTACCTATTGTGAAATAATATATTGATGTGTTTCCAGAGGAATTACCTGGACATTCTCCAGAATGAGAAATTGAGTTTTCCATCGATTTAATTCCTCATTCACGGACCATATTGAAGAATTCTTATAGATTGTCCACTGTGGAATTAGTGGAACTAAATAAACAACTAGAGGAACTGAGTAATAATGGATTTATTCACCCTAATTTTTCTCCATGGGGATCCCCTTTCCATTTTTGTATTAAGTAAGATAGTTCTATGATGTAGTGAATTGACTACAGGGAGATCAATTATATAACAAAAAAGAACAAGTATCTAGTACCTGACATTGATGATTTATTCGACCAACTTCATGGAGCTCAATATTTTTGAAATATTGACCTTCAATATGGATATCATCAGTTGTGTGTGAAGAAGGAAGACATTCCGAAAACAACATTTGAAACCAGGTACGGGCATTACGAGTTTATAGTAATACCTTTTGGATTGACCAATGAACCAGCTGTCTTCATGTATATAAGGAATAATGTTTTCAAGGAATGACTGGATGACTTTGTAGTGTTATTTATTGATGATATCAGGTCATACTTTTAAATCGATAAATATCATGAAAATCACTTGTGCATTATTCTAAATAATCTAATATGAAATGAAATATATAGGAATTTTAGCCAGTGTGAATTCTGGATTCAGGAGATTTTTTTCTTGGCCATATTGCCTCTAAGGATGGAATCTCTATTGATCCTTCAAAGACCAAGGCAATCCATGAATGGCCAGCACTGAAAAGTATAATTGATGTACACAATTTTATTGGTTTGGTAGGTCATTATTGACATCTCGTCCATAATTTTTCCTGGTTGGCTAATCCACTAACCAAGCTCACACGTAAAGGGGTTAATTTTGTTTGGAGAAAAGAGTGTGAAGAATGATTTGAAAAAAAACAGTGAATATTAGTCAATGCTCTTATCTTGACACTACCCTTAGAGAATGATAGGTTTTTTATTTATAGTAATGTTTCAAAAAAAAGGCTTGTTTGTGTCCTTATGCAGAATGATAGAGTTATTTCCTATGCATCATGGTATCTAAAAATTCATGATCAATACTATCCTACTCAATATCTTGAGTTAGAAGTTGTAATATTTTCTCTGAAGATATAGATACCCTATCGCTATGGTAAAAAATGTGAGATTTAAACGAATCACATGATTTTGAAGTATATTTTCTCACAAAAAGAACTCAACATGAGGAAAATGAGATGGCTTGAACTAATGAAGGATTTTGATTACACTATACACTACCACCTGGGGTAGGAAAATAAGGCGGTATATGTTTTGAGAAGAAAGTATCATGGAGTTTTGAACAAGATGAGAGTCGAAAGGGATCCTACATTCATAGATCTAGTAATGATGAATATGGGAATAACCATGGAAGGTGAAACATCAATTATTTTTCAAATGGTTGCCAAAATATCTTTACTAGAATGGATAAAGAGTTATCAGAATGATGATGAAGAGTTTCAAAAGAAGATTAATGCTATGAATGATGGGAGATTCAATGACTTTATATGTGAAAATGGGATTTTGAAATTTTGGAAGAGACTTTGTGTTCCAGATATAACTGATCTATAAAGGGAATTGTTTGATGATGCTCATAGCCTTAATTTCTCTATACACCCTAGTAGCACTAAGATGTATAGAGATTTGAAAGTTCTTTTTTGGTGGGACAACATGAAGAGGGTTTTTGCTGATTTTTTGTCAAGATGTTTTGTTTTTCAAAAATTGAAATCTAGAAGGAAACATCTCGGAAGATTCATGTAACCTTTTACCATACCTGAGTGGAAATGGGATAATATTACGATGGACATTTTCATGGGGATAACAAAGACTCTTAGATATAATGATGAAATATGGGTCATTTTTTTCATCTTACTAAGTCATCATATTTTTTTGATATAAGAGAAGATTTACCATTTTAACGTATAGGAAGACTATATATTAATGATGTATTAAGAATTCAGGGAGTATCCCTATCGATTATTTCTGATCGTGATCCTCATTTTACATCATGCTTCTAGAAACGTCTTCAGAAGGCCCTGGATACTGAACTTCTTTTGAGCACTGCCTACCACTCTCAATCTGATAGACAGTCAAAAAGGAGTATTCAACCCATAAAAGACATGTTGAGATCTTGATAACTAGAAATTAGAGGTATGTGGGATCAATATTTACCTCTGGTAGAATTTTACTATAACAATAGCTTCCATTCAAGTAATTCAGATTACACCATATAAAGCATTATAAGAAAAAAGCTGTCACACACAAAATTTTTGGGATGATATTGGTGAAATATAACTTGTAGGCCTAGATCTTATTGACGAAATGATGGAAAAAGTGAAGGTTATCCAAACCCACATCAAAGTAGCTCCAATTAGGCAGACGAGCTATGCCAATAACTGAAGGAAGTATTTGGAAATTCAGGTAAGATATCATGTTTTAATGAGGTATCTCCATGTAAGGGACTTATACGATTTGGTGAGAAGGGTAAACTAAATCTCAGGTACATTGGACCCTTCAAAATTATTGAATGAATTGGGGTTATAGATTACCATTTGGAAATTCCAACAAGTCATTCCAAAGTTCATGATGTGTTCCATGTATCATTATTTAGAAAATTCATGCCTGACCCAACACATGTACTCATCTATGAGGAAATTGAACAGGAACATGATCTATCTTATTGTGAAGATTCTGTCATGATTCTTGATACAAGAGAACAAGGGCTGAAAAACCAGATGAATCATATGGTAAATAATTTATGGAGAAAAAATTAAAAGGAAGAGGCAATGTGTGTACACGTGGAACTTATGATGAAGAACCACCCGAATCATTTTATGCAGTAATATTATAGAAATTTCAAGGATGAAAATATTTTAAGGATGGAAGAATGTAACATCCCAAGCTTCAACGGTATATTTTCCTTTGAATAAAATTATAGCTTGTGTTGTACTCAATATTGATTTCAAACACACCACATCCAATCAAACTAGCCATTATGAATAGTAATACCCACTTTTTGAAATTTTATAAATTTTATCTTTCTAAATGGACTTCGTTTTTTTTATTCAAAATATCAAAATTATCTTAGGGTGAAGTTTTGGTATTTGTTCTAAAAACATTCAACTTTTGATGAATATTGAAAAACACTAAGTTATTTTTATAAAACCGACTTTTTATTTTAATAATTATTTATATTATTTAAATTTTAATTTTGGTCAAAATAGATACATAATAACTATAAAAGTTCAATTTAATTCATTGGAGTCATTTTATAGTGAGTTTAGTTTGATAAAAAATTTATTAATCTTTTTACCATCTTTTACCCAACTCCTAGGAGCATTTCCAAATTTGCATTAAACAATATTATACTGCTTTTGTGATTTGAATTTCAAAAATCTGAGAAACACAGTTAATATCAGTATGTAAATTTGGCTCAATAAGATGAAAATAATTTTTGTTGAATAGTAACTTCTGACTTTCATTTACCACACTAAAAATAAATAGGGTAATTAAGGGTAAAAATGATATCATAATTACCCTAAAACATGTTATAATTCTATTGGATAAGTATAATTAGACAAAAAAAACCTTAGGAATAAAATATGATCCTCTTTGGTCCACGTGGATTAGATTTGGACATTTATTATTTTATTATTTAATGAAGAGTTAAGAGAGATAAATTCAAGGTTTAATAACTAATCCATTTTTAATATAGGGTTACACACAATATAATTCAACTATAAATAGTCATTAGAAATATAAAAATATTTTTTACATAATTTTATTTTATTTATAATTTTTAGACATTATATAATTTAATTTATTTATGACACAATGATGATGCAGTAATTACCTTATTAATGAAATATTAAAATAATTAATATTATAAATATCCAAATAAAGATAAATTTAGATTTCTGAATAATTACAGTAATTTTATAGGCTAATATGAAATGTTAGGGCTGGTTAAATAAATTTCATTATAAGTGATAATGTTTTTAGTGGCTTTCGAAAAAATCAAATACTAAATAGTGTCAAAATTGACATAATTGAGTTTTTGAAACAAATACTATATTATTAATTGATATAATATTCATAAAAATATAAGGATTGGACAAAAGACATAGATAATTTTTTATATTTAAATAACGAACAACTTGGGGTTCTCATGGTAGTTTATAGTAAATTTATTAACCATATAATTTAAAAATACAAAGGGACATTGTAAATGTCAAACTATTTAACTAAGAGTTAAATATAAAAGATAATGTTAATATGGTGACATAAACATGTATAAAACCAATTGGTTGATAGTTTGTCAACCTATACTCACCTTATACTCTAAATAAATCATTTTGGAGCCATTATAATCTAAAAATAATTTTATTATAAAATAATATTTCAATATTTTCCTAAAGTGGCCCTCACCCCTCTTATAAAAGGGCACTTCCCTTCTCTCAAAATCACACCTCCCCAGCCATATGGCTAGGCCATACTCTACCCAAATATCCTCCCAACATTCCTCCCTTTATCCTATAGGCCTTAATTTGGTCATAAATCCAACCTATGGAGACCTTTTTATCAAATCAAAAGGATAAAGTCGAAGAATTGGCAAATATTCCATCACCTCTTTCAAGTTCTTTTCTTTTTCCACTTCATCTTTATTTTTTGATTCCATACCAAAATAATAAATCCAGCACCTTCTACATACTGTGATTTTATAATGAATATTTTAGAACCATATTCATTATTCTCTCCATCTTATAAATGACAATGTCACCATACGTGCGTACATACGACATACCGTCTCCATGTCGTGGGGTAGTTTGTAATTCAAACACTTAATTATTTGGATGGATATAATAATGAGTATAACTAATTTAAATAATAAATATAACATTTTAATGATTTTTTATATATTATATACCATCTAATTACATACGATTTCACCATCCATATAACAATATTGTCGCTCGTGCGTATGTACGGATTACCGTCTCCACGAACGTGATGAGATTCATTCCTCATTGTAAACAATCAAGAATAATTTTCATATTATGATTAAAAATAATTTTTATGAACATAATATAATTATGTATATGAATCAAATACATCATGTTCATAACAAACATGGCTTACGTTTCCCAACATATAAGGTAAAACGAATCAGCTAACACCCGAAACGATGATACTACTAAATTATTATTAACAAAACAATATTAAAAGATCATATTTGATATCGTATTTACATATATGATTATGGTAAAATTTAATAACAATAATTTAACTATTATGGAGGATGTTGACATACACTCGAGCAAGTAATAGTAAAAGGTAAGGGTTAATTTCTGAATCTCTTTAATATCCGAGGTTGGTTTTACGTATCTACTGGGACCTCTTTATCATCCACATCCATGTTTTCATAAAAATGCAGTTCATTAAATTTTGAATATTTACTATATTAATGGTTAAATTCATTTATACCCTTATTTGACAATATATGTTGTTAAAGGAATTATTCAATCATTTTCCAAACAGGGTACTTTATGACCATTTTGACAAAGTTAAGGTAATAATGTATTTTTTAAAATTATAGAGGTTGTGTGGATATTTTCTACCATTATACCATCATTCAATCTTTCCATACAAGCTTATAAGAATATTTTAAAATTAAATGTTTTCTTTGATATTTATATGACTTTTAAATTATTTCAAAATACAAAGAGAAATTTCTCAAAAAAAGTTTTTATTTCATCTATGTCAACATCCTTTGATGGATTTTAATCCTATTTGATGTTGATTTATTATGATACAAAACATCCATAGTGTATTGAATTATCTGATATATGTTTGACTGTAGATGTGTTATTTTTACACCATTCTTGTTTTATGAATAATGAATTTAAATTTCGTATTCTAGTTTTAATATGAATGATTTTGCAATGTTTAACCCTTTTAATATGATGAATTCTTCGGAATTAGTATGTGATGGGTGGAGCCCGCTATAGCTCCTCGATGCATAGGTGGGCCTCATGAGACAAACTAGTGTCTAGGAAGAATGACTTGACAAAATCTTATTGTAGTATTGGCACAAGTCCTTTAGTATGTGGTTATGAAGTTTGACATTATGCATTCCATTATTATGAAAGTGCCTATCGATATTGAATGTGATTATTCGACTGGTAGAATATCCATGTGACTATGTAAATGGAATTATTTGATTTTATATTTTCCATATTATTATGAGGATTAATTTTAAAAGGATTTTTTATTCAATATATTTCCTTAAATTTTTATGCTTATTTATGAATGTTTCCACTATATTTTTATCCTTACTAAGCATCTGAGATCACCCCTTTATATGTATTATTTTTTCCCAGATGTGAAGAAGTATTTTATAGTTGACCATCAAGGATTTGATAAGGATATAAGTGTGTTCAAAAGGGTAAAAATGTTGTTGATGCTTCTATTTTGTGATGTAATGTAAAACTTATAAATTTATCTCGTACTTCAAAGCCTACTAAACCGATCGGTCTTTCAGGACATGATTCCTTACAACATTCCAATGTTATGTAATAATGCACAGACTCTGGGTAACGGGGGTCGGGTTGTTACACAATATATATTATAAAATTTGAAAAACATTATCCTCACTAATAACCTCTATTGGTTGGTAAATATTAATACAATGATATGGTTCATCATCAACTTCATATTGAAAAATTATTTCGTCATAAAAAAAATCTTGATACAACCATACTTATTGTACAATATACTCAAATATGAACACCAGTATTAATTCACATTAATCCTTGATAGCATATTCATCTAAAAAATCATTCCACTGAATTGCAATTGGCAATATGTATTTTTTGGGGGAGGTAGTTAAATATTTATTAAAAAAATCCAGCAAGAATGTATCAAAATTTTATACTTCTTTCAATGGATTTTTGGGTTCAGGAATTGTTTGGGAGTTGATGATTGTTTTATTCATTGTGGAATGTAGTTTAGTTTCTTCTATAATCTATTACTAAAAGAATGGATCTGGTTTTTATTCCTCTTTAGAGCAATATTCATACAAAGGATCTGAATTTTTAATTTCAAAAATTGGAATTTCACATGAAATTTAATTTTCAACAATCTCATCAAAATTATTTCCCAACGGATTATTATTTCCAAAATGAACCTCGATTGGAAAATTAGAGATTATTTCTTATTTTATATTTCAAAAGGAATATTCCAAATTATCTTTCAAACCACCTAAAAAGGTTTATTCAATATCAAATGTTGTTGAGAATATATTTTCCATTTCTTTAGAGTATTTATGAGATTTTAATTATTTAAATGTTTTGAAGAAGTAGAAGGAATATAAAATTATTTTCTTACTTCTTAAATCAGGGAAGATCTATTTTGATAAAACAAATATTTTTTTTGGATAATTATATTAGTTAATGTGATAATGAAATCTTTTTTATTGAATTGATATTTTAAAAAATCATAATTACAGTACTCCTCAAATTTTTGATAATAAGCCTAAGCATATGACTAGTTACAGTGAAAATAATTTTTCATGTTTTTTTGTAAAACACTAATTTAGTGATAAAAACTATAAAAAAATAAGAAGAAAATTTAAGACATGGTAACTACCTCAAGAAAAGTGCCAAATTTATGTTGGGAGTTTTCAATCCCATTACTATAGTCCATAATTACAATTAAAAAATGATGTACATTGGGGAAAAATGGTTGTTTCAGAAAGAGGTTGGAGAATATGTTGTTAAACTGACACTTTTTCAATTTTTGTTATTTAATGATAAAATTATAAATGCGGATTATAATTACATTAAACTATTTTAAATGAAATAAAATCACATTACAACAATAAATCTACATTAGTGATCAGAAATGAGAAGAAAACTGATATGAAAAAAAACATAATAAGGTGATGATGGACAAACATTGATCTTCATATATTCCCTTTATCATTGTCTAAATAAATTATCCAAATGACTATCTCAGTTCATACCTTAATACCTTATAGGATTCAATAAATCACCCAGAAACCATATTTATACCTCAAATATGGTTGTCAATCCTCTTATGAATGTAACCTTGTTACCTGAAGTCCTCTGAGCAACCAAAATAGATTAAACTCATTAGGATCAATGGGGACACCTGACAGAAAAAAAATTTATACAATTATAAAAAAATTAATATGTTGAAAAAAATCTATATTAAATTATATGAAATTGAATTAAATAAATAAAAGGATCATCTTTATTCAAAAATAATTTCAAATGAAATACAATCGAATTAAATGAAAAGTAGAAACTCAAAATAGAACTATCCGTGGATATCCACTTCCCACCAAAAAATGGATTCTATCCATTAATGTCTTGATTATATTCAATTGAACTCATATTATCTTTCATATAATCATCATCACAAAACCTTCCTTTAATCCAACCATCATACTAAGTGATATTGAGATGAGAATATAATGGAAAAAGGGGTTGTAAAATGTTCCTTCCAGAATTAATTCTCCGGATAGATATATCTGTTTTGGAACAATATTTTGCCAACTAATTCTAATATGTTTCACAATTGATGTTCTAACATGTGGTTTATATCAACCTACAAATTATGAGCTCATTTTTACATATTTTGAAAATTTTATATGCATATTAATGAAGAGAACATTTTTTGGATGAAGTGTTTCTTGAACTTCTTGCATTTTCCTAATTTATTGATAATATTTATAAATGAATTTAAATGATATATTTATTAGATAGATTATAATTTGATTACTATATCTTTATAAAGTTGATTGTTGAAATTTTGACATTTTTGGTCTGAGTAATGGATCATTTATTGAAGTTGTACCATTTCTAATTGAAAGAATTATTTCTAATTTGATGATCTTTTTGGGAATAAAAATGGTCAATTAAGAACTTTTAATAGTTGAAACATATAAATTGCATGAGACATGGTTTCCTAAAAAATATTTTTGACAATTGGGTCAATATATTAAAAGTAATGTCCAAAATACCCAATTGATGAGACAATGTTAAAATTCTATAAATAGGACATTTTCACTGTTTTGATCAAAACATTTCAATATTTAGAAAATGATGAAATTTATGATATTATAAATAATTATAGAGATAAAATAAAGGAAATGAAAATAATAAATGTTTAAAATTTTAGTTCTATAAATTCCACCCCACATAAAACAAGGATTCCTAGACAAGTGAGCATTCAAAATAAATTGATAAGGAAAATTAAAATCACATGTCAATGAAAATATCAATCTCATAATTAAGCCACCCATCTTATCATTATAAATAAAAATTTTAAACTCTAATGTATTCATTTTTTCATGAATTTCATTCTCATTTAATTAATAATTGCATGAACAATGACTCCTACCTCGCTTTTTTCTCTCAAAACATGATTTTGAATTTGATCAATGTTTTTCTCATCCAAATGAATTAAAGGGTAACCATAAATGTAAAATATTTATAAATCAACACCGAATTGATTCAAAGAATTTCTTCAAAAATGATTATGTAGAAAAGGGTTTGTCTAGGTTTTATGGTAGTGGATTCATCAAATATGAAAACATTTTTTGGAAGAAAGAGATAGTTTGACCCGTTGTTAAAGAAAGATTACACAATTCCACTTTCCACTCAAGCATGATCTTATCACCTTTATTCATAGAATAAAATTATATATGAATTAAATTCAAAATGTACTTGAGGGACATCTCACAAGATTTTTAACTAAACAGTTATGTTACACTGATTTCTTTTGATAGAAACCTATTTTGTCTCATTTTGATTCCCTAAAAGGCCCAACATTATTTTTTATTTTTTGGAATCTCTATAATGGTACAAATTATGTTTCCTTGAAAACACCAGATTGGACCAATTGTTTTTGAAAAATTATGTTTATAAACATTTAATTGTTTTCACTCAAATGTATCCCAACATGATGTATAAAATAACAAGGTACCTCCCCCACACTTAATCTTTAAAAAAAATAGACAATGTATTTTAAGAGCGTGTTGGATTGGGGAACTGTCTTGTAATGTGGCTATCGAATAGGAAATACATATATACTAAGGGATAACAATGTTAAAATTTATTTGGATGGTTAGAATAAAAATTATTTTCATAAATAAAGATGGATTTCAATTATAAAATAATTTTTCAATCACATTGATCACAACTTGATTCAATTACTTTGAAAAAAAGTTGTTTAAAGATAATATGTTTTGAAATAAAGAGTCAAGTTATGGTTAAAGCATGCAATTTTTGTTTCACACAATAACTGGAGGTGGTGGAAATGTGAAAAAGATGAAAAAAGGTTTAGAATCTACTTGGGTAAGTGATATTCAATATCAGACATCATTAATAGTATATAATTCGTAAATCAATGGTATTTTAATGAATTTCAAAAAAATTAATTTAAAAAAAAAATTGAGAAATACTCTATGCTCTATTCCATTAATCTAGTTGGATATTTTCATCAACAAAAATTTTCAATGAAAATATTATATTTCATTAAATATGATATGTTTTTTATTAAAAATGATTAAATTACACACAATACATATTAAAAGAGGACTAAAATATGAAAGGAAAAAAAATGAAATATTAAATGAAAATAATAAAATTTCTAAATATAAACAATTTTATTCCTACACCAAACTTATTTTATAAAATGAAATCATTGTGCATTATTTAGATATGAAGAGAAAATAATGAATTTTAAACATGATAAAAATATATATAGAATAAATAATCAAATTGGGTCTTATTGAGTAGCAACAACTATGAGCTATCCTTTTAGAATATGAAAAAATGGAATCCTATATGAAAAAGAAAAAATCACATAAATTTTATTGAAATAATGGAAATAAAAATAAAATGAAAGGGAAGGTAAAAGTGCATTAGTAATAACCATCATGTGGGTGATATGATTTTTCAGCCCCTAGTCAGGTAGTTCCAGTTGATCATCCCCAATATGAAGGTGGGCTGAATTTCTTCCTCAAGAATGACCGAAAATAAATTTATCTAGTTATATTAATCTAAAATAACATATAGATTCTCCCTATATTATATTTATTTTGGTTTCTCTCTAATGAATTAATATTCAAATGATGTAGTGGATGTAGGAATAAAAAAATAAGGGAATCACACCAAGTATTTATGCTCACAAACATCCTCAAATGGTTACTAAATTGTAATATTTTGATGTGGTTCATCATCATGTTCATCCTGAAAAATAATTTTTTGTTCAAAAAATAGCTCAGTAACACCATCCTTTTCTATGACAATGTACTAAAACATGCACACCATTATTTCTTCACATTTTTCCATGTAATCTTCTTTATCTAAAAAATGATTCCCTGAAAATGAAATTGGATCTCAATCTATAGAGGTTAATGTAGTTAAAAATAAATTATCAAAATAATCAAGAAACAATTGATCAGAATTTCAAAACTCTCCATGTGTTTTTTAGGAACCAACATAGTTTGGGATTAGATGATGGTTATACTGAATGTGGGAATAAAACATGGTTCCATCATATTCACATCAAAAAGTAATGGACCATATTTGTATTCCTCATTAGTAAAATATTAAAACAATTGTTTTGAAATTTCATTCTCAAAAATTAGAGTTTCACATGAAATTTAATTTTCAATAATTTTTTTTAACTACCCTTAATGAAATATTTTACAAGAATACATCTCAATTGGTAAATTATTGAAATGTTTATTCCTCTAAATTTAAAAAGTGATATTTAAAATAATTTTTCAAATCACCCAAAAAAGGTAATTGAATATAAAAAGTGGGTGGGAAATGATTTTCCATGTCCTCAAGATCTTTTTGAGGTTTGAATTCATTCAATTATTTTAAAACATTGGAAATAATTTCAACATGTTTCATTAATTAGTAAATCCTTGAAGCATTATGTTCAAGCACTAAATCATTTTTTGGGATCATGAAATTAATTTTAATGAACATTAAAATATTTATATTGAATTTATATCGTTAAAATTATGTCTTACAAGATTTCTAAAATTGTTGATAATTAGGACAAAAATAGGAGGAGTCACTATGTAAATATATTTTTTTTATTTTTTTGAATACTCAAAATGAATTGTTAAATCCAAAAAAACAGAAAAAAATTAAAAACAACATAGTAAAACTACAGAGTAATGGAAACAAATTTACACTGTAGGTTTTCAATCACGTTACCAAATTCAATAATTTCCCCTTTAAATATGCAGTACAGTGGTGAACCTAGGGTTGTCTCATAAAGAGGTTGGAGACTATGTAGTCAAACTATCACTTTGTTAATTTGTATTTGATAAATTTAATAATTAAAAATCGGGAATTGAATTGTGTTAAACTATTTTAAACGATAAAAAATAAGATAAAAATATAAAATCTATGTTATTGATTATAAATGAAATGCAAAAAATGAAAAAAACAAGGAAATGAATACATTTGTGAAATTTGTTTTCTTGAAACACTCCCTTTATCATTTTATAGATGAATAATATAATTTAATTTCTAAATTTGTAACTCAATTAATAAAGGGTTATCCATAAAATACCTAGAAACTATATTGGTACCTAAAATTTGGGTGTCTATGCTCTTATGAATGTGATTTGATTTCCCCAATTCCACTACATTATCCAATACAGATGAAAATCATTGGGATCAATAAGGAGACCTTTCCCAATAAAATATAAACACTGAGAATAACAAAAATAAATTCATACGATTAAAAAATATATATATTAATTTATAAGAAATTTAATTCATGAAAGATAAGGATCTTCTTCATTCCAGAAAAATAAATTCTAATGTAATAAAAAGTAAAACAAAGAACTGAACAAACCCAAAAGTGAAGTGTCCTTCGATCTCCACTTCACACCACCAAATAGAGTTTATAACTTTATGGATTTATTATATTCAATGGAACTCCACTTCTACAGTATATATTCTCCCACAAACAAACCTCATTTAATATAACCATCCTTTTAAATGAATTTGAGATTAGAATATAATGAATATTGGGTGTGGAAAATATTTTATCCAATATATCTTCTCTTAAATGATTGATCTGGTTTGTAACCCATTACCAAATTAATCATGCTGAGGATTATTCTAAATTGATATTAAATTTTTATTTTTATTTCAATATATAAAATGTCATTAGTTTTTGACAAGCCATAAAAAATTTATATTCAGATTATTGAAGAGAACATATTCTCGATGAACAGTCTCTTCAACTTCCTCTAAATTCCCTTGGTACTTGACTATCTTAATTAATAAATTAAAACCCAGAAATTAATGGGGATATGAACCATCAATTAATATCTATTTATCTAGTTAAATTAAATAATTTAGACATATATGGTCATGTTATAATTTATTTTTTAAATGAGTAACATTTCTTTTGGAAAACTTATTTTCCAATTTGAATGATTTTTTGGGCCTCCAAATGGACCATTCAGCACTTGTACCCATTGTTACATATGAATCCCATGAGAAAAAGCTTTCTAAAAATTAATATCATAAAATTTATCAATATAGAAATATTTAAACCGAAAAAAACCAATAATGATGAAAAACTGTTAAAATTATATAATTACTACATTTTCATAAAATAGCTCAAAACATATCCTAATTAAAAACATGTTGAAATTTCACATAAAATTAAAACTTTATTTATATAAAATCATTTAAATTAAAATAAAAAGTATTTTAAATTTTATCTCTATCAAAAAACCACACATAAATCATATAATCCCACTAAAGTGAGCAGCCAAAATAAATTTTCAATGAAAATTCCAATCATATGTCGTTGAAAATATAAAGCTCAAAATCAAGTGACAGAAATTATCATCCCTCTTAAATAGATTAAATTCTAAATTATTCATTATTTTTATTCATTCCATTCTAATTTATTTCCTTTCACCATGAAAAATTATTTTTACCTAACATTCTTTTATCCCAGCCAGTGATTTTAATTTTGCCCAAAGTTTTTCTCATCCAAACAATTTCAAGTGTCATCATAGGCATGAAAATTTTCTAAATATACAACCAATTGAGTCAAATAATTATTTCTATAATTATGAATTATAAAGGGTTTTTCTGAGTTTTAAGGGTTGGTGTGTTTTCCAATTTGAAAAAATTTGAGGTAGAAACATAGGGCGTGGTACTTTTTTGAAGTAAGATTGAATGATTCCAGTTTCTAGTCAAGAAAAAAAATTTCCTCTTTCTTCCATGAATAAAATCAGTAATAAATTAATTTCCAAATTAATTTCATTAACATCTCACAAAATTTCCAATTTAGTTTCAGTTTCACACCTATCTTCTCACAAAATATCATATTTTTTCTCATGTATGTCTCTATAAAGGAAAAAGTTTATATTTTTATTCATTGAATGCTCCAAAAGTGCACAAAATCCTTTTTCATGAAAGATCTATATAGAAAAATCATTATTTTTCAAGAATTCTATCGCCATAATTTGTATTTTCACCACTAATAATCTTCCCAACATGATATATAAAATAATAAATCATATCCCCAATACATAATCTTGACCAAAATTATGCTATTTCCTTCAAAATCCTGTTAGATAGGGAAACTGGCTTGTAATGTGGCTATCTAATAGGTAGTAAATGGATACTACGTGCTAAAAAGGTAAAATACATTGGGTAGGATTGAATGAAAATAATTCTCAATAAAAATGTGGATTTAAATCAAAAATGAATTTCCTAAATCATTTTCAATACAACATATTTAATACTCAATGGTTTTGACAAAGAAAGACATGTTATAGTTAAAAAATGAATTGTCAGCTCACTAAAGAAGAGGGGTTGATGTGAAGAAGAAAAACTTGTTTATAATCCCCAAGGGAAAGTAATTTTTAATTTTGGATAGAATTCATTTCGTATAATTCAAAATTCAAATGCGTTTTTCAATAATTTCAACAATTTAAATATGGAACAAAGTCATTTCAACAATCATTTA
This sequence comes from Viscum album, assembly GCA_963277665.1. Classification (NCBI taxonomy): domain Eukaryota; kingdom Viridiplantae; phylum Streptophyta; class Magnoliopsida; order Santalales; family Viscaceae; genus Viscum; species Viscum album. The sequence goes on from OY728163.1 coordinate 134,301,751, forward strand.
TGTTCAATTCCATGAAATAGAATGTTTATTTTTATAAATAATAGTTTTCAATGGAAAAATATTATTTATTATAATATCAAAATATTTTTTAAAAGTAAATTTGAAATAAAATATAAAAAATTTGAAAAGAAGACCAAAACTTTCGAGGGATAAATAAGAAATCAATTTGAAATGTAAACCCACAAAATCATAAATCTATACATGGTTATTCCTCCCCCACATAAATTTTCTAAAATGTACTCATTTTGTAAATTTTATATAATAATTGAAAATAATGAGGAAAAAACGTGGAAAAAATTTGTTTAGAGGAAAGAAAAAACATTTTTTTATTTAGTAGTGGTAGCCTCAAACTATGCACATGGAAGCTAAACATAGAAAACTACCTAAAAAAGGAAAAAAGAACCTAAATTTTAATTATATAATTAAAATAAACATAAAAATAAAGATAAGGTAAAAGTAATTTTATATGAACCCCAAAAGTGGGTTGTAGGATTTTACTGCCCCAAGTTAGGTAGTTATAGTTAATCACCCTTAATCTGATGTTGGGTGTGGTTTCTTTATCCTCAACCTGAAAAAAAATTCATCCATTATTATTCATCTCAAAAAAGTTTTATAATATTCAAAAATAATAATTATTTGGCATACCCTCAATTAAATTAATGTTAAAATGATGTATTTGAATAGGAAACACATTATAAGGGAAACATCTGAAGAATTTATCATCACAAAAAACCTCTATTGGTTGATGAATTATAATATGAGGATGTGGTTCATCATTATGGTCACATTGAAAAAATATTTCTCGACACCACCATCTTAATGTGTACAAATAAACTCAAATGATCACACCATTATTTCATTACATTCATCCTTGACATCCTCTTGATCTAGAATATCAATAAAATCAAATGAAATGGGTACTAAATATTTTTAAAGATATATAGTTAAAACATTTTTTCAAAAATAATTATGGAACAATTGGTCAATATTTAAGAATTCTCACTATGCGTTACTCAGTTCTCGCATTGATTTGGAGTGGATGACAGTAGTATTGAAAGTGGGATGTATCTCATGTTTCTCTATTTAATCTTTATATATGAATAGATCTTTTTTATCATCACAAATTTATAAATATTTATAAAAAGGTTCTAAATTTTTAATTTCAACCAATTTGGATTTTACATGATCTATAAGTTTGAAAAAATTCATCCAAATTATTTTCTAGAATATTTATTTCCAAAAGACACATCAATTGGTAAATTAAGTATAATTTCATCATTTAAAATTAAAAAAGTATATTCTTAATCATTTATAAAATCACCCACAAATGTCAGTTCAATATAAAAATTCATTGGGAAAATATTTTCCATTTCTTAGGATTATTTTTTACCCTTACATTCATTTGATTTTTTTAATGTAGTGGAATGAATTTCAACTTGTTTTTTTAATTCTAAAATCATGGAAGATTGATGTTGAAGATGAAAATAAATTTTCTGGATCATGAAATTAGTTTCTAGGATCTATAAATAATTTTAATTGAATTTATATTTTTATAATTATTATTTTCTATAATCCTCAAATTGTGGATAATCTGGACAAGCATATGAGTAGTCAATGTGAAAATCCATTTAAAAAATATATAAATTAGTGTCCAGAATCATGAAAATTCAGAATCAATTAAAAAAACTCTCATACATCCTAGGAACCATAACTATATATTTATTTGGTGTTTCTAGGCACATTACCCAAGTTAGTAATTTCCTATTTGAAATGCATTATAAAGGTGACCACAAGATTGCCTCACAAGAAGGCTTCATACTAAAACATCAATCTGTCACATTGTTAATTTTTTTTATTAAATATAATAATTATAAATTTTAATGTAAAATTATTTTAAATATATTAAATTACATAAAATCAAATTAAAATAAGAAATGATCATTTGTGATTAGAAGTAAGAAGCATACAAGACTGAAATAAAATTAATGAAGGCAGCGGTGGGAAAACATTGATTTTCAAAGAATACTTTTATCATTGTTTAAATGAATTATCCAATTATATTTATCATTTTATACCTAAATACATCAGGGTATACTCATAAATTACACAAACACCAAATTTAGACCCCAAACATGGGTTTCTATCCACTTAAGAATATAATCTGATTACTGAAAGACCTTGGAGCCGCCAAAACAGATTAAACTCACAGAGATCAAAATGGATGCCATGCCCAATGAAATATAAAAATTATAATATCCCACATAAAACCATAGGTTAAAAATAAATATATAATAATTTATATGAAATTGAATTCAATATATAAAATTGACATCTTTATTCAGGAAAACCCTTTTCCAGATAAATATAATGGAAAATAAAGAATAACACAAATTCAAAAGAGAAGTGTCTTCGAATCTCTACAGGCCACCACCATGAGGAGTCTACCCCTTAATTTATTTATTATCTTCAATTAAACTACTAATATATATATTATATTCACCATCATAACACCCTCTTTCAATATAACAATCCATTGAAATAAAGTTGAGATGAAAATATAATCGAAAAATGTGTGTGAAAAATTCCCTCTCCATATTCTATCCTCCAAAAATTTTTCTATAACATAGAAACATTCTCAATGAAATCATGATGTGGTGTCTTAACACATGATATTTGAGTTCATGTTTTCTTTCTCCTTTAAAAATTTTCACTCATTTTGACAAGTCATGAAAATTGTATATCTGGATAAATAAAGAGAACTTTTTTCGGTAAAATATGTCTCTTCAACATCCACCATTTTCACATGGATCATAACAATCATAATGAATTTATTTTAACCTTTTATTTAATTATGATATGTGGACTATATAACCATCACTTTACTAAGTGAAATATCATCACTTTTACATTTTTTTTGTCTGATTTATGGATCATTTATTGATGTAGTATCAATTCTTTCATAAAATCGATTTTCATATTTGAATGATTTATTGGGACCATTTATAGTCAGTTAATAAATTTTTCTAGTTGAAATGTATTAATCACATGATCAAAGTGTTAAAAAAATAATTTTTAAAATTATATAAATAGAGATAATATTATTTCCCAAACAAAAAACTAATGAAAAACATTCAAAATTGCAAAATTATGAAATTTCACAATTTAGATCAAAATAATTAAAAATTCCAAAAATGATGTTATTTTGTACATAATGGAATAAATTTGAATGATAAATCATTTAAATTAAAAATTTATTTAAAAAATTTCCTCAATAAACTTTCACACATTTTACACTTTTACTCCTAAATAAGTGAGCACTCAAAATAAAATACCAATGAGAATTAAAGGTATTTGTCATTAAAAATATCAGGGTGAAAATCAATTCTACAAAATTATATTTCCTATTAAACATCAGAAATAATTCATTGTATTCATTAATTCCATTCACATTTATTTCATTACTCCATGCACAATTATTTTAACCTCAATTTGTTTCCCTCAACAGATGATTTGGTTTTTAAAAAAAGTTTTTCTCATAAAAATAAATACAAGGGTCACCATAAAAATATAAAATTTATAAATCTCACCCAATTCATTAAAAGAATCATTCCTATAATGAGATATTTGAAAGTTTTTTTTATGCTTGTAGGTTTTTTGGTATTTCAATATCAAAAAATTATGAGGTAGAAAGAGAGCGTTTTACTCTTTATTAAATCAAGATTGTAGGATTCAAGTTTCCAATAAAGCATGATCGTCTAATATTTATTTATGTAATTATATCAGATCAAAAATAACATCAAAATTTATTTCATGCACATTTGAAAAAATCTCTACTTCAGAAGCAATGTCACGCCAAATTGTTCCCAAAACATCATTTTTCACATTTAAAGATATAGAAAGGCAAGAAATTATTATTTTTTCTATAGAAGATCAATAAAGACAAAAAATTATTTTTCAAATTCATATCTCTAGACATTGATTTTTGACCCCAAAAAATTGTCCAAACATTATATAGAAAATCATAAAGATGCTCTCTCACACTTAAACATAACCAAAGTCATACAATGTGATTAAATAATAGTTTAAAGAGTGAAACTAGTTTATAATATGAATATCTAATATGATTTACATAGATACTAATAGATCACAAATAATAAATGTATAGTTAATACTATAATATAAAATGAATCTCGTGAAAAATGGTTCTTTCAATCACAAACGAATTAATTCTATCATTTTGAACATAACATCATTAAAGTTCATAGGTTTTGATAGAAAAGGAATGCTTAGTTTTAAAAAATGAATTTTTTGGTTTACTCAAGATGTAGTGTTAACTTTATGTATATTGAAAATTTTATTTTAATCATCATGAGTAAGTGATTTTCAATATCAGACTGCATTCATGGAATAAAATTTAGAATTCAAGGGGTTTTAAAAAAAATCAAAATATGAATCTCAAACATTTAAAATTTCAACAATAATTTAATATTAGTTACATGTATAAATTCTATTCTATTTATAAAAAAATTTCAATATAAAGAAGATATTTCTTTAAAGCATTCATGTATTTCATTATAAAATAAATGTTGATTTAAATCAATCAAAATTTGATAATAAAACTGAAATTTTTAAAGGGAAAAAATAAAAATAGCAGTTCGAAAAAACACACAAAATAAAAAACCTAACCAATTATATTCTTCCCTAATAATTAATCTTTACAATTTCATCATTATTACATAGTTTACATAATAAGTGAAAATCATGAAGATGATACAAGAAAAAAAGTGGAGTAGAAACATGTAAACTTATTCTTATTATGTTGTGGTAGCCTTGAGCCCTCCTCCTAGAATCTAAAATAGAGAAGCCTAAATAAAAAAGAATAATATTTCTATTGAAATCATTTAATCAACAATTAAAACAATAATACCCTGGAGAACATATAGAGGGTTTTTGGCTCTTCTAGAGACATTGTCAATGGTCACATTGAAAATCCTACCTCGCTAAATCTTGATGATGAATGAATTATCATTTCATAGATCTGGATAATCATTTCCTATTTCAATCCTGATTGTGAGAGATCTTTAGAACAAACCACATCCAACACACATCAGATCTATGTTCATCTCGATGATGTCTCTAGACTTAGAGAGATATCTTTTGTCGTAGTGCTCAAGGATTTGGAACACCAAAAAGATTCTTCATCAACAAAACTAATGTTAAAAAAGCTAGATGATGGAAGATTTGTAGATGTTTTTGATCCTACATCTCATCAGTAAATGGATCATATGTGGTTTTTCTCATTACTTGGTTGAGTTTCTTATCTAAAAGGATGCAAATGATGGCCATTACAGGACCTCAAACCTAGAATATCCCTCTATTTGTTAAAACCTAATGATAAATTAGTGCTAATGGGAAAAAATCTATATTCACATTATTATAAACTCCCAAGAAGACTTATATAGAGTATGGAATTTAAGAAGTATCCAACGAAAACATACTTTACTCTGATTATTATAATGGGATTCTTCTTTCAACTCATTCACCCATAAAAACCCAATGGCTTTAATTTGGGTGAGACTGCGTGGACGTAGATGATATTTTTGTCACCTGAGAATCATGAATTATATCACATATTTCATTAGGGTACCATTGATGACAAATAATAAAACATTGAATGGAGATTTGGGCCTTCACGTAAGTGTTATGGTAGAAGAAAATTTGGAATTGAAACATCCTCATGTCATCAATTTTAATTCCAAATATTACAGAACTGAAGTACGGATTGAATATGAACATTTACCACTTTTTTTGAATATTTTATCCTTATTGTAAACTCTATCATGAATTTTAGAGTGTTGAGAAAACTAGGTCAATCAGCCCACTGATAAATAATTTATTTAAATCAAGAGACATAAGAAGGATAAAAGGCCTGTTTTGGAGAATATTGGGCCCTCTTTGAAGAGAAATGAATGATGGGGGAAGAATATTGGTGATCAATCATCCTCAAATTACCCCCTATTGAAACATCTGATGCATTGGTTGAAGTGTATTAGAATTAAATTTTTGAACAAATTATTTCTCATGAAATTGCTACACTTATCATTGACATTTTAAATCTACCCAAAAATGAATAAAAAACTAAAGATAAAAAACCCTACAAAGAGGATAACGTAAATAAAATGAATTATGATCAATGAATTACTATGAGAAATACATATCATTAAAATATGATTAATGATATTTCATAGGTAACTGAGTATAAGTTCTCTTTGTCAAGTGATTACATTGATTTACCTTCTGCTTAAGGTAACATAGAGGCTTCAAACAACTCTGCAACACAACCAATCAAAGTCTCTCCCTACAATGTGATAGATGAGGTCATACTCACCCATTATTTTTATGGGGTTTATAAGAAATATTTCTAAAATAAGAGGTTTCTGCTCAACCTGGAACTGAAAATTCTCTCACAATAGAGATCGAGATGCATTGAAATTCTTCCTACAACAACATCTCTATTACCTAAAAAATGTATTCTCGGAAAATCATTAAATATTCTACTGAAGTCCCCTTAAATAAAGTAGTATTAAAAAAATATTGGGTTGAGGACTCAAACCGGGGGTGAAAAAATTTATATTTAGGCATATTTTCATCTCAAACTGGAACAACACATAAACTAGATTGCAGGAGCACAAAAATTTTTACAGAAGACTCTCTAAGCCTACGATGACTATATCTAGACATAACATCCATCTTAATGTTTAATATTAAATAGTTAGATCATAATAATAGAAAAATATAGATGAAAATTACTCCCATAACGAAAATTAGTGGCCTATACAACCAAACCGGACTCAGACTGCTATTGGAAACCACATCTTGAATCAGAAATAACACAAGTAAGGTGAACATGACAATATTAGTTCTTATAAAATTCCCATTATCAAATAGGATAAAGAATCACTAATGAGAAAGAGGAGATTTATGAAACCTCTCAAGAACTCAAAAAGTATTAAAAACTCTGGAGTTCAAAAAGGTGGGGGGTATCCCAAAGCACATGTCCAAATGAATATTCCCTATTGGAATTATCAGGGTATTGCTAACTCTGAAACCACAAAAACTTGAAAAAATATATTATCCAAGAATAAACCAAAAGGTATTGCTATCTCTATGCCCAAAATTTATTTTTCTTCTAGTTTTATGTTTTAGAGAAAAATAGTTACATATTTATTAGTGCCACTTCTAATAATAGTTATGTGGATTCTATTGGGTTATTTTCTCACTCTTCCTTATGAAATGTGCATTTTTTTAATAGTGACACTCAATAATTCATATAGTAACTATAATTTCAAACATTGCATATACTTTCACCTTTATTTATGAAAATAATAGATTTAGTTATAGGATAACTCAATGAAAAAACCTCTCTCTTTTAAACAGCATGATCCAAGAACATTGAATCCTCTCAGGAGACATCAATTACATTCTTGGACCTAGTGATAAATGTCCCCTTCCAACACTAATATTTCTTCCATGGAATTTAAATCTTGTATTTACGACAAAATATATCTTGGATATATATCTTTCAAGATACAAATATACTTAGTATAGAAGAAACCATAATAGGTATATGGATAATAAACATGATATAGATTTCACAAAAATTAGTTCCCTTGATAATTGTGTTACTATTTTTAGCATCACCCCACCTCATTTACACTCAGATAATTTCCCTATTCTCGTTAGTCTCAATTCTAGAGTTTGTAAACCTATCCTTACCTTTCATTTTAATAAATATCAGACCCGTATAATATATTTGGACAAGCATTTAAGGACACCTAAAATTATATGACTTCTAAAAATGATGCTTTTTCCTGTATTATAAAATTAAAAATTCACAAGGAAATACTAATGTAAATGTGAAACAAAAAGATTCATCCAAACTAATAATTAAATTTATTCCCTGGAAAAACATATCAATGAAATTCAAGTCAAATATTGAAGTATTAATTTTATAATTATCCCAAACAAGTATCTAATTTTTCATAAAAGATAAATCCCCTCATAAACATAAATGATAATCCACTAAAACAGAACTTCAAAATTAACTGTCAAAAATATGGTGACAGAAACAATAAATTCTATAACACTGTGAAAAGATCTAGTAAATCATGTAGACCCCTAAACTTCCTTAAAGATTGTGATAACATCTTTGATAATTAGGAATGTTTTGTAAACCATGGTGTATCCTTCATTAAAAATATACTTAATGGTCTTTATCTTAATAATGAAATGAAGTTGTATATAAATCCAATCATAGTATAAGATAATAAAAATACTCTTTTGATATGTGTTCCTATAGTGTATGATATTAAAGAGGTGTTTTTGAGATAGAAAATGACAGTCCCCTTGGTCTTGATGGTTTTACTAAGGATTTTTTCACTACTATTGGGATATCATCCTATATAATGTCTATAAATTTATTAAATCCTTTTACTCTAATTGATTCCTTATGATATTAATTCTCTATTAATACCACTTCTTCCAAAAGTGGATAATATTTTGTAAATTCATCTCTTTAGGACCATTTCTCTATTCAATAACATCTATAAAATCATCTCTAATATTTTAGCTAATAGGCGTTCTCTAATTGCTATCAAAATAGTCTCCTGGAACCAATTTCATTTCCTTAATGGAATGAACATCCAAAAATGCATATTTATTTTCTCATAAATTACTAACATTTTAAAAAATACAAATAGAGGTGGGATCATTTCCATTAAACATGACATTATAAAAGATTTTGACACCCAGGAATTGAGTTTCATTTTTATGGTCCTTACTATATTTTGTTTTAGTGATTATTTTGTTAACAATATTAAAACACTTTTTGGTTCTACTAAAATTTTGGTTTTTATTAATTATGATGTAATGTAATATTTATATTTCACAAAAGACATCACACAGGGGGACCCTCTCTCTGCCATCTTTTTTGTTATTGATGTGGACTATCTCCACAATCGTATCACCAAGTTGGCTAACCATGGTAATATTAGGTCCATCAATGCCTCAAGGAAAATGAATTTTCCCTCTCATATTTTATATGTGGATGAAATTAATTTTTTCATGATATGGGAAAAATGGAACATAAAAAATCTCAATGATACCCTCTCTCACTATGAAGAGTTGTTGAGGTAATCCATAAATATGAAAAAATATTTCTTTTTGTTTGGGAAAATATTTCCTACAACTACAACAACTATTATTATAATTTTCCTTAATAGTAAATAAGTATACCTCCTTTTAATTACCATGGAGTTTCTATCTTTCATGGAAATCCTAAAGTCACATAAAATTATAATATAGTTGACCAGATTAATAAGGAGCTCTCTTCTTGGGAAGGAAAATCCTTATCGATGGTAGGCCAAAGTTGTCTTGTCAAATACACAATAGTTTCTAAAATGGTTTAGTCCATATTGGTTTAGATATTCCCAATTGAATTAATTAAAATATTAACAGTATAATATAAAACATTGTCTATTGTGGAAGCACTCTTGAGAGAAAACTTGTCACTATACCTTGGAATAATTATTGTAATCCCCTTGAAAATTGTGGCCTCAGTATTTAGAACCTTTTCATATTTAATGAAGAACATCATGATAAACTCACATGGAACCTTAAAAACATTAACTCCAAATAATTAAGTTTACTTAAAGGTATATTTTATAACTATCTATGAAAGAGTTGGAATTTTCACACAGAATCATCTATATGGCCTTCTATCAAGCACTTGTTTTATAAAATCATGTCACACTCTGGATGGATTGTTAATGAGGAATCTTCTTTCTATGTTTGGTTGGATAACTGGAATAGATACCCTCTCTATCCTATGAATGATTCCATGAACATATCAACTGATATTAATATATACCTAAATGACTACCTACACACTTCAAATATGGATTTACGTAATTAGATCAACATCGTTATAACAAATTACCTTTTTGTAAACACTGATGATTTTTTTGTACGAGAACCAGTACATAATGGTTTTATAAATTCTAAACATTACTATAATAAAATTTTCTATTATACAATAAATGATGTTTCTTTGATCACATACATTAATAATTCATGGGTTAGACACTCCAGATTCACATTGGTATATATAATATCCCATTGTAGGGTCCCCACTTATTGCTATCTTTAGATATTTTTAATTCAAATCTCTTCAAAGTTTCTTATGTGTAATGAACATAGAGAACATGTTTAAACCCTATTCATATCTTTTTCTACTTATTCTGTGTTATGGAAATAAATATGTGAAATTTTTTATCTAATATGGATAGGTTTGAACTCCATTCGACTTCATATTCAATGATGCACTTTTATGGATGCCTCTCCTCAAATTGAATTGATTTTTGTTACTTCTTTTGCTGAAATGATACATGTCATCTAGTAGGATATTAATTCTACCATTCAAAACTATACTTTTAATTTTCTTGCAACTCTAGTTAAGATCTTCATTGCTATCATGGAAGCTACAATGATGGAGATAGTTACCTTCCAAAACATTGTCATGGATTTAATTTTCTTTGTTGAATTAGAATAAATGGAAGATCCATTCATATGAAAGGTATTTTGGAAGTCTTATAGCAGACCTATCTCTTATGATGTATCAAAATAAATGTGTATGTTGAATCAAAAGTAAACATAGGTCCCATGAGCTATGGAGTAGTGTGAAATAATCACAATCGGAATATTTTGGGATGCAAGATGGGTTCATGCGGTTTTGCCTCCTCCTTAGTAGCAGATATGTACAGGGTAATTATAACCTTCAGTCTCACCATGAAAATACTATGGAATAACATTTGGATTGAAACTGACTCCACTATTTTCATTCATGATCTTTGACAGGGGTTCGTTCACTTGTATTGAACCCTAACAACAAGATTGGTGGAGTTCCCCCCAACATCTGACAAATCTCAATCATATTATCTCTCATTCTTACAATAAGGTGAATTGGGTGGTATATGGTCTTTCCAAAAAAAGTGTTAGCAACTATATTGAGTCAATATATGACCTTCTAATATTTATTATCCCAATCCATGAAAAGGATTGTAATAAATATCCCTACTTAATAATTTTGTAATCTAGTTTTTTCATATTTATACATTTTAGTTCTTTGGTATTTTGACCATAGAATTATCATTCTAAAAAACAATAAAATGAAATAGAATAGAAAATATCCCTTGTATGAACCTCCAAGATAGTGCTAGGATTTTACTATCCCTAGTTATGTAGTTCAAGCCTATTTTACCCAATATAAAGGTGGCTCTTGTTTTTTCCTCAAGAAACACCAAAAGTAATTCTGCCAGTACTATTCAGCTCACAGGACTTTTATAATATCCCAAAATAATACTTATTCAGGTTCCACACTACGAAATTGATGTTCAAATGATGCAGTGGATGATGAACAAATGTATAAGGAAAAGTTTCCTTGAAATTATTCGAACAAAAAACCTCAAATGGATGATGAGTTTTAGTCTAAGGATGTATTTCATAATAGTGTACGTCTTGAAAAATTAGTTATTCTTTAAATAATATCTCAGTAGCACCATCCATATCTGTAGAAATGTTCTAAAATGGGAAACCCATTATTTTACCAATTTCATCCTTAAAAACCTCTTAAAATATAAATCATTCCACTCAAATGGAATGCACACTAAATCTATACAGGTAGAAGTAGTTAAAATTTTATTTTGAAAATAATTATAAACCAATGGATAAAAAATTTAGAATTCTCCCTATGACTTCTAGGTCCCTACATTTTTTGATTGGATGATACTTATATTGAAATTTGGGAGAATCTCATGTTTCTACATAAAATCATAAAAAATTAATAGCTCATGTTTCTCTTCACCCATACCCAAAAGTTTATATAATGGTTTTGAATCTTTTGAATTTCAATAATTGGGATGTCAGATAAAATTTAATAATTCAATATAGTTATCCTAATTATATTCCAAAGGATTTTAATTTCCAAAAGGCACCATAATTGATAAATCACGGATAATCTATCCTTTCTTATTTTAAAAGGGTTATTCAATATTAGTTTTCAAATCACGCACAGATGTTACATTAATAACAGATGTCGATGGGAAAATATTTTTCATTTATTTAGAAACCCTTTTTTCATTCAATTCATTCATTTCTTTTAAGGAAGTAGAAATAATATTAAGGTGTTCACTTAATTATTTAATGAAGAAATATCAGTGTTAAAGAATCAGATCTAAAGCAACCTAACCCCAGAAAGCACATATCATATTTTTAAAATGAATACACTAATTACAACATAAATTTTTATTATTATTAATAAATATATAACTTCAAGAATAACTCTAATACATCTAGTAAATACAAAAATAACATTCATAGTATGCATATTAGATTCATAAAGAAATATTCATTATAAGGGTGAGCTCTGATTCTTAGTAGGGGAAAAATATAGTTGAACCAATAAAGAATCAATTATAATAGTCAATATAGAATGGTAAATAACTAAACAAAAATTCCATGAAATAAATTTAACTAAATTGAAGTCAGTAAAATATATGAAAAGGTAATAACTGAAAACACATGCCAATAAAATAACAATATAATGGAAGATCAATATGGAAATGTCTAAAACAAAAACACATTCCACTTATTTAATGAACTAAAAATGAAATGTATCTCTAAATATGTTGAAAAAAATCTCATGGTTGAATAATAACTGAACCTAATTGAGGGAAATTATTGATTATTTGATTCCATGCTTCCTAGGTATATAGTATATTTACCATCAAGACCTTTCAAAAGACGGTTTGCAACATATCTGGTAAAAACCCATCTAAGGAATCTAGCTAGATGACTTGTCCAATGAGACTATTGATGCACTAAGCGAATATCTATAAGTAAACCCCACGCATGTCATACCAAACAAAAAAATCCCTATATTTAACAATCAACATAAATAATATACCATATCATTTAGCCATATAAAATTAATAATACAGAATTATAAATATTTCCCAAAATAATCAAATACTAGTAAAATTAGACACTGTATGTAAAATGGTATATGGTTTATGAAATATTAATTTCCAAGAAAGATGATATGGGTAAATAATAGAAATTCAATGATTATAAGATATTTAATATTTCAATGGTATTTCAAAAATTAATCAATTATGTGAATATAAATATTATTCTTGACCAAATCAATCCAATACCATTCAAATTATAGATAATGATGTTATCAACACAATAAACCCCAAGTGGAAAAAACTCAAGTGTTGTTGTCATGAATGAATACACATATTATAAAAATATCTTTTAAAACTTTTTTAATGAAAATATTCAATTTTTATGAAAACCCATTCTTAAAACTGTTTATTTGAAAAAAAAAATAAAAACATTTTTATTAAATATCATCATTTTTACCATGAACTAGTAAAAAATTTATTTATCACATAGGGATTTTTGACGTCAGTTATTTATAACCGATGTGAAAATACTTGTATATTTATTTCTCATGTCAGTTATTTTTTAACTGACATGATAAAGAAAATTACATACGTCAATTATTATATAAACGATGTGAAAATCTTTTTTTTACATCTGTTATAGAATAATCAATATGATAAAGTAAACATTATTTATTTATCATGTCAGGTATTAAATAAATGATGTAAAATTTCATTCAAAAAAATTTGGAACTCATTTTTTCACGTAATTATATTGTTTTCTTTTAGTTGAAAACAACATGGTCTCTCTCGCACGGAAACCCTAAAATAGATTCCTTGATTTGGTGGCCTCCAAACTCATTTTGACTTCATCATTTTTATCGGTGCATCAATATGCTTGACTTGAAACTCTCAAGTAATACTCACACACTTTCATTTCAATCCTTCATAGATGCCCTAAATATTCTTTCTGCAATTTAGTTCATCGTGTATTTAACTATTAATTGTCGATGGTGGTTTAGTATCATGTTATTATTTAACCATTGGTTATTCACATAAGCTAAATATATGATTTTCAATTTCATTCACTGTTTCTATCACTATTAATTTATTAATGTTTTTTAGTATCCTGATATTATTTTAGCACTGTTATCCTAGAATTTTTATACAATGATTTTTTCCCTTTAGTTATTACCTTACCTTCAATGCCAATTATAGGGAGATAAAATTAAATATGTATTTTCTTTTATATATATGTACCATGTCACCTAATCAACAATTTTGATGTATCATTATGTGATATAAATGGATGATATGGTCATTAGGATACAAAAAAATTGTACATCATCATAGTGAAGTCATCAAAACTTCCTTTGCATAAGGAAAATATATGAATGATATCATTTGTTCATTAGTTAACTTTTTATTATAATATTATAGTTTTTTACATTCTAATAATTTTCTTATACTATTATTATACTATATTTTGTATTGTTCCAGAGTGTAAATTCCTCCAACCATACAAGCATTAAACTGTCACTACTAGTAGCCAACCTCTTGCATATGGGGTGTCTTGCTTGAGGCATTATAGCTAACTTCTTTGGTTATTAATTATAGTGAACCTGTTCAAGGCATTCCATGTTTTATAAGTATCCCCCAAAATAAACATTCAACATTCCTTGAATACCATATTTACACCACCTTCCCAATACAATATAGGTTCCTCTCAAGGAATTTACAGAAGACCAATTTCCATAAGACGATTTTCCACAAAAAAACTCAATAAGAATGTTAAAACCCAAAAATGTGACCATCGAAATTACGTGAAATAAAGAAAATATTTCAATTCAATACAACCCTATGACATTTTATGTTAATATTTTAGACAATTAGAATAAAAAATTAAGTAACAAAACTCATGTTGTGATGAGTTAATAAAAAATAACACTAGGTAATGGGTTTTTATTTTCACATAGTGATTTTCTATCTAATTTCAAAAGTACAATATCATTATAATTTTTAAATACACATATATTTTTATTATATTTCAAACTAATGTTCCATTAAAATTGTGTAATATTTCCTATAAATATAAAACTTTATTATCTAATTATATATTTTTTTTAAATTATTTCCATGCATATATTTTTATGATTCATCATTTATATTTAATCTTATGTCAATTATTGTGTAGAATTTGTAATTATTTTTTTTCAAATACGTATATATATTTTTAATATTTTGAAATTTTGTTCTATTCAAATTATGACATATTTCATATTAATATAAAATTGTATTATCTTAACAAGATGTATAATTTTGATATTTATTATAGGTAATAATAATTCAATTATGGATTATTACACAATGAATGAGTGATGAAAATGAGGAAGGTGTTGATGATTTTTTGGAATTTTCTAAATGAAATTTTCCAAAGAAGAAAATTATTTTTCCATCCATGACTGAAATGTTCAAATTTGAAGATGTTAAAAAGTATAGAGATCAATGATCATTAAATTTCTAATGGTATTAATCCGAGTAAAAGCCCTTGTATTTGGCATGGTAAAGCAGGGCAGAATGTTAGATCTACTAATGATAGAGATTTGCATGCTGGTAAATTTGATGAAATTGAAGAAAGGATTTGTGATATTTAAGATGAACAAATTGATAATGGACTAAAAATTGAGTGTCTATATGGTGATGCTGAAAAAACATTTTATCATGGTTGTACGGATATGACTGTTTTTATAATCAGTGTTAATATTTATTAACGTCATGGCGAACCATGCATGGAGTGATATGAGTTTTATAATGCTTCTTCAATTTTTGATATACATTCTTCCTAAGGAAAACAATATTATAGATTCACATTATAAGTACATGAAAATATTGTGCATGATGGGATTTGGATACAAGAAAATACATGCCTATCTGAATGACTGTGTGATATATTAGAAGAAATATGAATTTTTGTTGGAGTGTCCAAAATGTGTGAAATCACTATATAAGTTGAAAGAAATATCACACGATAATGTTGATATTACAGAGATCTCATTAAAGTTTTTTTGGTATCTTCCTATTTTTCTTCATTTGAAATATTTATTTTCTAAATCACATGATGCAAAAATATTAAGATGACATTATGATGAGTGGATATGTGATTAAAAAATACATCATCAAGATGATTTTTCAAGTTGAAAGAAAATTGATGAGAATTATACTACATTCTTAAATGAAGATTGAGATCTTAGACTTGGGTTGGGCATGGATAAAATGAATCGATATATAATCTTTAGTAGCACATAGAGTTAATGGCCAATTATACTAGTAATTTATAACCGATCTCCCACATTTTATATGAAACAAAAATATGTCATGTTGAGTTTAATGATATCTAGACCGAAGAAACCCAAAAATGATATTAATGTTTTTTTTCACCCTTAAGTGATTATTTAAAACTCTTATGCGAGGATGGTATTAGGATGTATGATTATTATAAAATGGAATATTATCAACTGCATACAGTGATTATGTTCACTATAAATGGCTTCCCAACATATTGAAATTTCTTTAGATATAGTGTTATGGGGAATAAAGCGTGCCTGATTTGTGAATAATAGTTTTCAAATTGTGAATTTCATCATGGTAGAAAAATAGTATACATTTATAATTGAATATTGTTTTTCTATAGATCAATCTTATATATGATTAAAAAATGAAAGCAATGCCTCATAAGAATTTAATATTTCTACAAATCCTTTATCCACTAATAGGTATTCTGAGAGAGAGAAAACACATGATGTCACATTGGGAAATACACAAAAATTTGGTAATGGTAGACATATTAGGAAGAAAAAAACAATAATTTTTTAGATAATATATTGAAGATATCATTAAGTGAAACATAACATTGATGTCATGCAGGTAGAGAAGAATATATGTGACAGTTTGATAGGATAATTGTTAGATATTAATGGAAATACTAATGATAGGTTGAATGAAAGATTAGACTTACATTCAATGGGAATATATTTTGAGTTAGCACCCACTCTTGATGGAAGTCGACCATTTCTTCCCTTGGCTTGTTTTACAATATCCAAGAGGGAGAATATTATCTTTTTTAGATATTTATTATATCAATGTGTTGAAGGGGTATTCTAAAATTTAAAATATTTTGTGTCTTTTATGGATTGGTAGTTGATAGGTTTGAAGTCTCGTGATTGTCATGTCATGATGCAAAAACTTATACAAGTGTCATTGTGTTGAATATTGCTCATTCATATCAGAAAGACTATCATGAATGAGTATTATATTTTTATTCAATTTTTAATAAGGTGATTTATTTGGATGCTTAATAAATTTTGGAATATAGAGAAATTTATATACTTAGTCAATTAAAAATTTATTTTCCTTCAAATATTTTTGATATAATTGTGTATTTAATGGTTCAACTGGTTCAAGAAATAATGATTTCTGGACAAGTATATCTACATTTGATGTATCCTTTTGAAATGTATACAAAGATATTTAAGGCGTACGTTATGAATACATATCGACCCAAAGCCAACATGGTTGAAATGTATATTTATTATGAGGTTTCATTGTTTTTTATGAGCTACTTGTCCGTGAAGGAGCACATTGGTCTACCTCTATCTCTCCATAAACAATTTCACAATGTGGGTAAGGATATTCATGGTTCGAAAGTCAAATAATTTCCAAGAGAAAAAGTGGAGATGATAAATCTATATATATTGAATAGCATAGATAATGCTCAACCATATATAACGTTTCATATTAATGAGTTGAGACAATATCATCCAATAATGGAAGAAATGAGGATTTTAAATCAACATAACAAATTTTTTTCCATCTATTAAAAATATACTTCATTGTATATTAAATTCATTAGATAAATTAATAGGGTTAGTGGGTGGTCCATGTTTAAATATGATAATATGGTATGGGTATGATATAAATGGCTATACATTTCATAAGAAATCTCAGGATAACATAAGTATAGTTCAGAATAGTGGACTATTGGTGTTGGAAAAAGCACGATATTTTTTTTATTTTTATAGTAAAAACCCAATTTTTTCATCAACTAAATATTATAATATCATTTAAGAAATATGAGAGGTTTATTTCAGTAAGATTATAGATCCCTTGTTTAACTTTAAATGTTATATCAGTAAAAATTGTGTCAGACGTGATGAATTTGGAATGACACTTGTTAGTATAAATATATTGGAAGACATAAATGATTCATTTTTAATGATAACAAATGAAAAACAAATTCTATGTTATTGATCAATCCAATATGCATTGAACTATTATTTTACAAGGAAGAAATATGTTGGTGATTATCAACTTGATGAAGATGATAATAAATTTGAGAACCATACATCCAGGGAAAGATCAAAAGATAATAATGATGAGGATGTTGCAGACATGTTTTGTGATATAAGTAATGATAATGATGAAGCAATTTGGGGAAAAATCCATTAGTACATTTCTTATATTACAGCTAACATTTTTTGTTCTTATTTTCTTTTCTTAATTTCCTTAAATTTTAGGTATTATAATTTTTCCGTTATTAAAACATACATTAAAACAAATAAGTAGAAATGTTGGTATATTTTAGTTTAGTTTTTTCAGTTCACCATGTTTACAATGACATAACAGAAATATATATTTAGTTTTTTGAAATATAATTATTTTAAATATTAAATGTTAAAAAATATTATTTTTTTTGTAAAAAAATTATTTATTAGGTTGGACCATTTTTAATATTCCTATACCATATTTTTATTTATTTTTATTCATATATATGAAATTTAATATATTATTACTATTGATATAATTATAGTTGACTATAAAAAATATGAATAATAATGTGTTAAGTTTTAGTTTACATTTTTGATTCATAATTTTTCATTTTATGATTACATTAGAATTGTAATATGTGAATTTGGATATTTGTGTACTAAATGTTTGATTCGTTGATTTTATGAATAATGATAGAACAATTAGTCGATCAACCACATACTTATGTTGATGATCTTTATGATCATACCCATGAGGAGGAATATACAAATTCTCTTTTTGATGTACCCCAATATTCTTCAATTACTCCCACAATTCCAATGAAGAGTTCCAGGGTTTGTAATCATGGAAACACACATTTACAAAAATATAACTTTCTCATATCTAGGTCCAAAGGATAGTGGTATAATTTGATGAAAATGATATTCAAAGGTGTCCTGATGCAAAAAAAAATCAAGGGGTTTTTATCAACTTAGGGTAAAATAAATGTCAACATTTTTTAATTATGGTAGAAGTGTTGACTAAAAAAATATAGATCACTTTTGAGAGACCATTTTTCTAAGAACATTTTCTATTGATTGACTAATCTTGAAATGTTTATAGTATAATATGTTTTCACTCTTCTTTATAAGATGAAATTTGTTATACCTGACACCGGAGGAGTCATGAGGAAGTATTTATTGATGGCTACTAGTAGATGGAGGGATTCTAAATCAACCCTCACATCTGATTTCATTTTTTGAATTTGAAACCTGAAAATTTGTGCATTTATATCAATTTATAGATGAAGACACATGGAAACATCTTTTTTAAATTAGAAGAAAAGAATCATTTTCAGGATGCATAATGTAAATTTTCATAAGTTTTATTATATTAATGATATTATTATTGAATTATTAATGATTTATTAATCATAATTTATAATAATTGAGGAGATATAATCAAGATATGTAATATAAACACATATACCCTTATAGTTTATCTCGACGATGGTATACTTTATTGGAAGGAAAAAATGAAGGATGAGAAATTACAACAAATTTAGAGGCGAGTCTTCCAGATTTGGAGAGGATTACCCTCCATTCCCTCTATCAAGACAGAAAAATTAAAGAGGGATCAATGGAGAAAAATTGGAAATATCATACAGAAAAATGGAGGGTCGTGGATGAGAGGAATCTAAGAAGTTTATTTTATTTATTTAAGTTAATTAAATTCATTATATACATTGCATCATTATAGAATTTTTCAAATAATTCTTACAGGATTATCTTGAGGATCAGAGAAAACAATGGGTATTTAATGGTGATGGGAGGAAATATATTTTATCTATCACACAAGGAATTCCCAAACAGTAGGGTTATATATGAGGGTAATATGTAGGTGTATCAGTTTGAAAAGTGTTACCATGATATTAAGCTTCTTCCATAGAGGGTTTTTATAAAAATCCTTGGAGGCTGAATCTAAATATATTAAAGTGACGATGGATGAAAAGTTTATATTTTCAGTACAATATATGTTTGCAAACATGCAAAGTCAATTTCATACTACAACTACCACTCCTCCACCTCCACCGGCATCTCCTACTCCTCCACCTCTGCCTGCAGACCCTATTATTTATCCTCCACCTCCACCTGTAGACCCCTTTTATATCATACTCCTACACGCCTCCTCCAAATCTTCCTAGTTATTATGATTTTTATGTTGATGATCCTCACTATCATATAGTTGCATATGGGATGATATATTATATATCAGATACAATTCATCGTCAATAGTTAGAGGTAGAGTAGAATAGAGTCACCTTACATGGTATTATAGATATATAAGCTGGAATAATGTTTCATACAAATGTGGTGAGGACAATTGGACAAAGTATTGAGAACTTTTTAGTTTTTATATCTATACTTATGCGACACATTACCAAATAGGTTGTGTGTATATTTTATCTTTTAATATATTTTTATTAAAAAAAATTAAAATTTTAGAGTTAATAAATTTATCTATTTATTTACATAAATACATTAAAGGTATATAAATACTTTATAGCCAAGAAAAAACACAAAGTGCTATGAGATGATATACAGGTTCTAGTAGTACTGAGATATTGTCAAGATATTCAAATTTTCCAGTGGGTCATTATACGTCTCCAAAGGAATTTCATTTTTTTGTCATGAAAGAGATGTGAATATTCAAAAAAATGATACTATAGATCTTGTTACTTGAGATAAGTTGTTCATTAACTTCATTCAAGATTTTCCCATGTAAGTCATAACATAAATTTATTCCAGTGTCTACTTAATTGAAAATTTATACTAATTATTCTTTTTATTACGTATCATTATAAAATGTGCGAGAATAATGAAATTATAGATGTATATGGATTGATGGACCCTTAATTTATTTCACCTGAAGTGCACACATTATTTAAGGAACAAAGAACAATTTATAATGCTGAAATATTTGAACATAATGTAATTTGGCAATGCTGTATGTTTCCTAATATTGTGGGGTATGGAAAATATATCTAAAAAAGGGTTATTTATCTTTTAACATAATACCACTAACATTAAATTTTATTTTATATCAGTGACCATTGGATGTTAGGTGTTTTTTTATAAGGGAGAAGACAATTTACTAGATAAGATCTATCCATGGGGATGTGTGATAAAATTTTAAGAACATCTCAAAAACAGAGGTTTTAATTTTTTATTAGTTTATATTATAATATATTTTAAATTTATTTCATTCATATTATTTTCTAACAGGGTATGGTATTTCTTAAAAACCAACAAGAAAAACTATTCCATGATCAAATATATAAAGGTATAGTTTAATATCAATTTATAATTAGTACATTTGAGATTTAATATATAAAAATGTTATTTTGAATAGAAAAACACACTAAAACAGAATTTTCATTCACAACTAGGTATCATCGAATGAAAATATTATGTGTTAAGATTTATGTATTAAATAACTGTAACTGGAATAGTTACGATGTTCGGCAATCGTAGATTTCCTTATGAACAATTCCTTAATATTTCATTTATTATATTCATAATACATACTAATTAATTTCTTATTAGTTTTATCTATTTTATGACCCACAACATTATATTTCACAAGAGTTTTCATATATACAAGTGAATGGTCAAATTATTTTACCGATTTGTTTAGATTTTAGGGTTGTTTTAGTGAATATTATTATTTTTAGTGTAGTAATTATAATTGAGTATTTGGAAGTTATTTTGGATGTATTTCTATTTTTTTATCTTATATTTAAATTTTTTAATGTAGTAATCGTGAAAGTGTAATTTATATATTTCTCATTCTTGTTTCTACTTTATAAATTTTTTTGCTGCTATGATGTGGGTTCTTCTTGTTTATGATTTTTTCAGTAGTGTAAAGCAATGGAAAAATGAAATTTTTACAGAAAAAAATGGTTTTTATGTCATATATTTTATAACCAACATAAAAAATATAATCTTGGTGTTTTTTAGGTTGGATATTTTATAACCAGCATAAAAAAACTTCATCATGATGGCATTTCTTGTCAGTTTATAATTATACTGTGTAAAAAAGGTTTTAGGATCATGGTTTTCAACATGGTTTTTTATATCCCAAATGTGTTGTATAATTTTTTTCATTGGTTTTTTGTAATCTACGTAAAAAATTTCATCAATATGGGGATTTAACATCAGTTTTTTAGATAACGGAGATAAAAAATCTACATCTGAAGAATTTTTCATGTCATTTATTTAATGACCAATGTTATATATTATATTTCACATAGTTAATTTTAAAAAAAAATGTGAATAACACATTGGATGAACGTTTTTTTATCTCTAGTATTAAATAATTGACATAAAAAATCATTCCCATTATTGATTTATAATGTTGTTTTTTTAACTGACATTAAATATAATATTTATAAAGTCTCTATTATTAATCGTTACTACAAAATGCTGAAAACAATAATTTTAATAAGGCTTTTTAACTAGTGATGCAATGTAATATTCAAAGTAACGATGAAGAGTATATGTGTACATATCATAAAAGTAAAAAAAATATTCATTTTACACAGAAAAAAGGTAAGAAAATGGCTTGTTTGGAAAGAGACATGATAATTCAATTAAAAACATTGTTAAAAGAAATAAGAGGTGAAACATTATTTATCAAATTATATTAAATTTTTTCTTGAAAACACTTTAATAATTAATTGTTTTTAGAATAAAATAGATTCTCTGAGTAAAGAGAAAAGTAAAGTCAGGATTTCTGGAAAACATTCCATAAACTATTTTTAGTACTAAATAGTGGTAAAATAGAACTAATAAATAAAAATTGTAATGAATAACTAGTGGAGATAAAATCAACAGTTTTTTTGAATAATTTTCATATAATTTCATCAAATAGGAATACCTCTGAAAGACCATTAAATTTATTATAGAGGAAACTATTCCGTAAACATTCCAATGTATCCCATACTACTATGAAATAATTTAAATCATAATAATCATAAAGTAATAAAATTAAAATAATGTTTTAAATACCATAAATATAAAATAATAAATGATATAATATAACAATATGGTAAGTAGATACACCACAGAAAATATGTATGTAGTGAAATGAAATTTATCTCACGAATGTAAAAAGTGAGATGAGAATTGATTACCTTGCATTAGGCTTATCAAATGTGTCTTCATATTCTTAAATAAAAAATATATGATAATTTTATACTTTCTTGAGAAAATATTTCTTTATTATTATTAATTTTATTTCACTTATTACTATGTTGTATAACATTATAAAACAATTATATTTACATCACCTATTTTGAACAAATTTGGTTTATTTGTAAAAATAATCATTGGTAGCTAAACTATGGTGAAAGGGGTCACTATATAACAATTACCAAATAATAATCATCAAATAATAATCATATTTCTACATAAATTATAATTTTAAAACCAATAATTAAATATTTCTACTAAAAATGAATCAACATTATGATCATGGAGTTGGTAGGCCATACTTACGCATGCGAGACATTCTCATTTTTCAAAGATCATTATGGAGAGATGTTATGTAAAATTATATAATTACATAAAAATAATTATATCATAATTCCCATTTTATTTAAATCATATATAGTTATTTATATAATTATTTTTTTGAAAAAATAAATCATATCACGTCGAGCATATAATAGTCCAAACAACCATAATGATGTTATCATTTTTTATGTTTGTGAAAGGGTAATAAAAAATGATATATATTATATTGATAGAAATATAATTATGAAATTAATATAATAAAGAGTTATTTATTTTACATTTTTTTTTAATTTGAAACATATTTTATGCATTTCATGTATAGCATGAATGAATCATATTACTATAAGGGGGCAGCAGTGCAACCATCCACAAATGATGTTATAATTTTTACACAAAATGGAATGTCTAAAAATATTTGTTGAAAATTAATTACTGAATATTAAATATACAATAATTATTATATGCAAAATATATAAACAGAGTTTATATCATAATGTCCATCCATTAATGTTGGAAAATGAAAAATGAACAATCATCGTTTCGTGAGGTTGTAGTTAGTCATACAAAAAAACAATATGTCTGTTACCCATTAGATAAATGTGTGTGTTAGTGTTGGTCATACACTTAATAAAAAAATACAAGTATATTGACCATTAGGGTATTATTATATGAACATTCATGAATATTATTTTTGGTGGTAGAGATTTAAATGAATGAAAAGCGGTCGTTGGAAAGAATTACATAAAAATTCAGATAAGTATTTTTGGTGTATACCAATGGGATTCCACGGAAGAATTTATATATAAATGGAGGCTTTAAGGTTGATACGAGGTATGGTGTTATGTTACTTGGGTAGATCTTGTCCAGTCCTATGAGGTTTTAGAGGCAAGAGTATCGGGGAGTAGTGGCCGCCTTTTATAGTAGAGGAAAATGACTCACATAGTATTTTTTTAAAAGAAGTTATGTGTACCAATGTTTTTACAATTAAAATGTCATAAAAACCCAAAATAAAACTCAAAATATAACTTGAATAGAATATATATTTCTATAAAATAGGGTTTGGACATGTTTCAATGTTATTTGTGTCCCTGTGTGAATGTTTCAGTCCTTTATCAAGGTTAATTTTTCATTAATATTTGTAATTAACATTAATCACATTCACTTATATTTTTGGTAAAAAACTAATTATACCTTATTATAAATTATAAATTATGATTATTATAAAAAGGGGACAAATTTTCCTAAATTCTAATTTGATTATTGGATGAAATTAATTTAAATTTCATTGCATAAGCGGGATGACAATGCTGGTTTTTAATGTAAAAATGTAAATACATTTGATAAGTTTTTTACATTCAATTTCAATGTGAAATTGATCCCAATGACTTAAATTGGATTAATTTGTATATTTATTTTCTAATTAAACGTTAAATCTAATTATAATTTTAATTTAACCTTAAAAATAAATTATATAAAAAATTGATTTGAACTATAATTCAATATTTTTATGTATTTATGAAAAATATATATATTTACGAAAAATATAAAAAATTCACCATAACATAATTTTCAAATTTATATATTAAATATGAAGATTATTTTTACATATTAAATAAATTATTATTTCAAAATTTATATTAAAAATGGGGCATCCATTTTAAGGATATAGAATTTTCTTTATAAAAATATACGTTTTTATATGTATAATAGTGTTTTTTATTATCTTATTCTTATAAAACCTAATGGATGAATATAAATTTTATATTGAATGTATACAAAATATATTTCCTTTAAATAATTAATTTTTTAATTAATTATTTTTATTAAAAAAAATCTTTTGGAAGCATAAACATAAGGATATTTATTTTTATATCCAACTTGTTCTTATTTTCGTTTCTCATTTATTGGTAACCAATGAATTCATTTTTTATTTGTATAAAATACATATTTTGATAAGATAGTTAATAAAATTCGTAACTGATAACATACTAGCTTGGTAATATCATATTATATTAAATAATAATATTTTAAAAATGCTTTATTTTTTGGTGAAACGCAGTCTTGAGCGTAATGGAGACTATCGTAGAAGGTCTTTATTACGTGTAATGAAATCTAACTCGGTTCTTCATGCAATAAAAGAAATAGAATATTTGATACATATTTATGATAGTATTTTGGGATGTTACATTATCCCCACATTAATTAAATTTAATTATTACAATATATACATGATCTTGGTAATATATATTTTTTATATATTTTATATTAAAAATCCCACACCATGAGAAGTGTTTGTAAATAATTATTTAGAAAACAGAGAATGTAAATTACTAAAGTCACATGTAATGTTATGTAAATAGGTTTCTATGTAGGAGAATATTGGTGGTAAGTAAAAAATAGTTAGTTGGAGAAAAAGAATAAATATTTATATGGTGTGAATGAGGTCATCAACAAAAAACAAGTGAATTATAAATAAATAGTTTAGGGCCTTAACTATATAAATATATGATGATTTAGAAGACCATTAGCTCAATAGAAATTCATTTATTATGGAAACATTTAATTTCTAAGTTATTTTCTTAATCTTGGAGAATAATCTTACATGATAGGTTTCAATTTCATATGAACAATCCTAACTTTTTGATTTTCTTTAATCAAATTCTAATTCATCCCTTACCTCAATAAATAGGTATCCAAAAAATAACATTGATCACTAAATCAAAAAAATAAATATTTAACATACCATTAGACCCATAAAAGAGTGAAAAATCTAACTATTTGTATTTAACTGTTTTGCAATGTCAATATGGTCAATATATTAATATTTAACCCAAAAAGAAAGACTACTAATTCATCATTAATAGTTATTCCTCAAATGTTTTATAAAAAAACATTGACATATTCATGACTAAATATTGTAGGTTAGTAGTTGGCATCAAACCCTTATTTTCCATCGCTCACATTTATGACCCTCGAACATTCCATATTTATTGGTTTTCACATGGCTTGCAGGTTGTCCTTTTCAAAAACAATATTAATTTAATTCCAAAAATCAATATGAAGTACATCCTTGAAATGAAGTTAATCACTAAATATCCTTTTAAATATGGTTCTAAATACAACCCCAATGCATAAATACTTCATAATTTTTCTTTTAATATAGGTATTTCTTTTGTATATCATTTATCTATAACATCATCTCAAATATTTCTAAATCATGACTCATTATTTATAATCTAAAATTCGTTAGGTTTAACCTGGGTTATTCATTCTCAAAATCCATTATAGTGGGTTTTAATGAAAATATGAATTTTCATAAGCATATCCCATGCGGTTGTCAATACAGGTTCACCGTAATTCCCATTTTCATGTACCAGGTTAAACCGAGTTAGACCTGACACACCTTGTCAAAGATTTTACTCTTTGGTACATTTGTGTTAGAACCACATCCAATTGTAGCATCCAGACATGGATGTATTGATTGTAAAATTTTATAATCTCTGTCTAACCAAAATTTTTGAATATTTTTCAATATATATCTTTAAATTATACCTTAGGGTTATGTTCTCTAACCTATGTTTTCTTAAAACTAGTTCCCAATGATGATGAAAAACTTACTTTGATACCAACTATAGTGACCCAACAGTCGAAATCCTACAGCCGGTGCCTATTATCAGTTACATTGGCATGATTACAAGGAATTAAATCCCTAAGGACAAAATTATTGGGTAGAAATGGTAAAATAGATATAGAAATGAGTATTGTATTATTTATTAATACACAAGTTAGAACATTACTGTCATCTTATTTCTAAATAAATAACCTAGAGGATTAATTTATACCTCCAGTAAGTCCTTGATTAACATTTATAGTATGATTCTTGAATTCTTGGGGAAGGAAACATAATAAGGGTGAGTTTATAATCTCAATAAAGAAAAAATGTAGCCGATGAAATAAAGAATCAAGGAGAATAGTAAATATGGAAAGGTAAATAATCGAACACACATTCTATGTAATCTATAAACTGAATTGAAGTGCATAAACAATACGGATGGTAATAACTGAAAACACATTCCATTAAATTAAATATAAAGAGAAAAATCAATATGGAAATGTGTAAAACAAAAAGAAATTACATTTAATCAATGAACAAAAAATAAAATATATCAATCTATATGATGACATAGAATCTCATGTATGAATAACAACTGAATCTAAATGAGGGAAATTATTGATTATTGGAATATGTATCTTAAGTACATAGTACATTTACTATCAAAATATTTCACAAGACAGTTTACATTGTACTGGGTAAACACCCATCTAAGGCGACTATCAAAATGTCTCATCCCATGAGAGTACTAATGAATCGAGGGGATATCTATAAATGGGACCCACCCATGTCGTATGAATCCAAAACATTCATGATATTGAATAATCAAAATAAATAATATTCCTTATCAAATAACTGTATTGAATATGAAATATATAATTATCAATATTTCCCCAAATCATAAAAAAACATTAAAAGTATACACCATATGTAAAATGGTATACATTAGGCCATAGTAATATCCCTGAAATATGATAGAAATAATTAGAGAAAATTCTATGATTATATCGGATTTAATAATTCAAGGGGATTTTAAAAATGAATCAAGGATGTGAATATAAAAACTACCATTGACCAAATAAATCAAAACCATACCAATTAAGGATAAGGATAGTATCCATAAAACTTATCCTATGTGGAGTAAAATAATGGTTTATTGTTTTCGATGAATGGAAATATTATAAAAATATATTTTAAAAAAAATTATGAAAAAACACTTTTGTTTTTAAGAACCTTTTCTAAAACATTTTCTTTTAAAATAAATTTCTTTTAAGATTAACATTTTAAAAATTAAAATTAATCTTCAATGGAATGAATGTGGGTAAATTTGAACATGTCTTACAATGTAAAAAAAGATTCATCTTTTATGGTAAGAAGGTAATAAAATCACATATTTAGAAAATGAAAAGAACATTCCATTGAAAAAAATTGTAAAAGAAAAAATGGATAAAATGTCTTTACCAATTCATTTTGAAAACATTTGTGAAAACACTTTAATTTTTTTAGATTAGAATAAATTGTGACACTAAAGAGAGAATTAAATTTGTGTTTTCTAAAAAAATAAGTTTCCCAAACATTTTTAGTACCAAAGAGTGAGAAAATATTACACATATAGGAAGATAGTATTTTATAACCACATGAAATAAATTTAACGGTTTTATTGAACAATTTGGATATATATTTTCATCGACCGAAAAAACCCATTGAATGATTATTATAGTTATAATTGATGAGAATAGACCTTAAACATTCCAAAGTGTCCCATACAACTTTGAAAAATATTAAATCATAATCCTCTTAATGTAATAACCTTAAGTAAATATTTAAATATAAAATTAAGATAAAATTAATTATGATATAATAAAAAAAATGGGGAAATACGTACACCACACAAAATATTTAAGTGGTGAACATTATCCCGTGACTGTAAAATATTAGATGATAATCACTTACCTTGCTTCTGAAAAGTCTAGTCTGACATTATATTCCAGAACAGAAAACATATTTTAATTAAATATTCTTTTTATAACCTTTTTCCTGTATATAATTAATTTAATTCACTTATTACCATGATGTATACAACTACTATAGCAATTAATTTACATCGGGTGTTTTAAACCAATTCAGTTTATAAGTGAAAATGATATTTGGTAGGTAAAATATTTTCATATGGGGTCATTATAAAGAATATAGTGAATAATAATAATTAAATAATTATGATATTTATATATGATTATATTTTTAAAACAAATCATTAAATATAATTATTAAAAATGAATCAACCTTACGATCAAGAAGACAGTAGGCTGTACGTACGCATGAGTAACATTCTCATTTTTCAACGATAAATATGGAAAGAAGATACATATAATTATATCCTTCCATAATGATAATTATTTCATGAGTAACATATTAATTGATATTATATACTTTTATATATTATTCATTTGAAAAATAAATCACATCATGTTGAAGATGCAGTAGTCTGCACTTCCATGAATGACTTTGTCACTTTTTATGTGTGTGAAATGGTAATAAAAAATTGACATATATTATATTTCAAAATATAAAATTATATCATGAATATATATAGTTTTTATATTCTGTATATTCCTAATTTAAACAATATTTTAAATGATCCTTGTATAGTTTGAAAGAATCATATCGTTTTGAGGGGGTGGTAACCCACACTTTCACAAACGATTTTATCATTTTTACACAGAATAGAATGTATAAAGATATATGTTGTGAACTAATTAAAAAACATTAAATACACAGTAAATATCATATATAACATATATAAAACTATTTTTCATCAAAATTTTCAACCATTAATGTTGGTAAAGGGAAAATGGACAATCATCATTTTATGAGGTGGTAGTTTATCATACATAGAAATAGTATGTTCGTTACCCATTAGATGGAAGTGTGTGTGAGTTTATGTCAAACCCTTAATAAAAATGTAAGAGTGTATTTAGTATACTATTGTAATTATATGAACATTTAATAATAATATTTGAGTTTTTGGAGAAGTAAATGAATGAAAAGTGATTATGGGAAAGCAAAATCTTATAAATCGGGAAACTCCTTTTGTTGTATACCAAAGGGATTTTTGGGAAGGATTTATGCCCAAATGCATGATTAAAGGTATATGGGATGTATTTTTTTAAGATAATTGGGATGATATTGGCCGAACATAACTGATTAAAGAGGTGTGAGTATTGGGGAGAATTGGTGTCCTTTTAAAATGGTGGAAAATGACTTACTTGGTATTATTAAAAAGATGTTAGGTCTACAAACAATTGTAGCTAAAAAAGTCATAAAAACCCAAAAAAGGATGTTATGGTTAATGGTATTATAACTTCCACAAAATGTATGTGGGACACCTGGATACATCATTTGTCCCCATGATGTTAATGGTTTAGTCCTTTAATAAGATTAATTTTTCATTATTAATTATAATTATTTGTAATCACTTTAAAAAATATTTGTTGTAAAAAACTATGGTTACATTATTTGAAATTATAAAATAGGATGATTCCAAATATGAGATCCATTTTTCCAAATTATAATTACAGCATTCGAAGAATGTAATTTGAAACTCATCCCCCCTGAGGGATGACAATGAAGGTTTGTAAAGTAAAAATTGTCAAAACATTTGATAAGTTTGTATATTAAATTTAAAATTGAAACTGATCGCAATAACCTAAATATGATTAATTGGTAAAATTATGATATTATTATTCTTGAAAACCAATAAAATTTATAACTTATCTTTTTAATCAAAACAAATGAAAATAGGTTTTGAACTAAAATTTAGTATTTTTAACAATTCATTATAAAATTATATGTTTCCGAAAAAATGAAAAATGAACCCTAATTTTTTTAATAATTATATTTCAAATATGATGTTTATATTGACATATAAGACGAATTAATGTGTCAAAATTCATATTTACAATGGGTTTACCATCAAAAGGTGGTAAAATTTCCATTATGTTAATATTTGTTTTTATGTGTAAAATAGAGTTTATTCTTATCTTATTTCTATCAAAACTAATGGAAAAATATAAACAATATTTTATTGAATATTTAAAAAATATATATCATTTAAATCAGTAACCAATTTTAATCAATTTTGTTTATTATGTTGAAAATCATTTGGAAGCCTAAAAATAATATTATTTCTTTTTTATAACAAATTAGTTCTTATTATCGTTACTAATTAATTAGTAAAAAACGAATTCATTTTATATGTGTGTAAAACATATATTTTCACATTTTAGTAAATAATAGTAATAAATTCTAAAATAATTTCTAGGTAATAGAATATTATATTAAATAATAATATTTTAATAATTTATTTCTATTTCGTGAAACTCAGTCTTGCGTGTAACACACGCTATTGTGGAAGGTCTCTCTTGTGTATAACACTAGATAAAATGGTTTTCTGTACACTATAAGCTATAAAATATAATATGTTTATTTATGATATTATATATTTTTTAAATTATCAGGTTATTATATTCCCTTTTTACACTTGGTGTTGCATTACATAAACAATATTTAATAAAAAGTTCTAAATTAAAATTTTGCGATGTTAAAAAATGATTTTATTAGATCATTAAAATAATTTTATTGGGTCATGAAATAATTTTAAATGAATTTATATTTTAACAATTATTAATTAATAGAATCCCCATATTGTTGATTATCGTTCCATTCCATGAAGTAATCAATGTTAAAATCCATTTTTATGAAAACTCTAAATTAGTGGTTAAAATCCATAAAATTCAGAATAAAAAATAAAAATAACCGAGGAACACTCTTTAAAAATAGATCAAATTTTATTCTATGGTTTATTAGTCATATTTCTCCAATTAATAATTTCCCTTTAAAAATGATTTATAGTGGTGACCACAGGGTTGTCTCACGAGGAGGTTGCAGACTAAATTGTCAAAATGTATCTTTTTTATTTTTTATTTTTTAAATGTAATAAATATAAATGTATATTTTAAATGAGATAAAATATTTTAAGTGAAAAAAATGATATCACAATTAAAAAAATATTTTAGTGACTTGAAATAAAAATTGAACTGCCCTGAAAAAATAACAAACTAAAGAGGGAAGCAGTGTGAAAAACTTGATCTTCACAGACTCTATATATCATTGTCTTAATGAAATATACAATTTTATTTCAAAGATAAAAAATAAATTCCTCTAGGAATAAAAAAAATTACTAAGAAACCACATCTATATCTCAAATATGGATGCGTATCTTCTTATGAATGCGATCCAATTACCAAAAACACCTCTATGCAAAAAAACATATTAAACTAAATATTCATAATGGGGAGACCCCACCCAATGAAATTTTATCAATAAGAATAATAAATATAAATTCATTAGTTGAGAAAAATATCCCTATAATTTTATTATAAAATTAATTCTATAAATACAATGATCCTCCTCATCAAAGAAAAATAGTTTTCAGATAAATACAAAAGAAAAGATTGAAAATTACAAACTCAAAATAGAAGTTTACTCAAATATCTGCTTCCCAACACCTCATGGAGTCTATCAATTCATGGATTTATTATCATGAATTTAAATCATATTATCCATAATATATTATCCATTACAACACCATCCTTCTAACAAACCATCCTTTTAAATGATTTTGTGATGTGAATATAAAGGAAAAAGTGGGTGGAAAATGTTACTTCCATATTTCGTCATCCTAAATGATTTCTTCAGTTAGGCACCATTAATGGAAAAATAATGTCATCATGTTTTTATAAATTTTAATTAATCAAATGTTTTATTTTACCCTAAAAAATTTCATCTCCTTTTAACAACGGGTGGAAGTACTATATCTTGATTAATAAAGATCACTTTTTCAGTCTGACGTGTCATTGAAAATTCCACATTATCATGGGACACATGAAAATCATAATGATTTAAATTATACTCAGTATTTAATAGAGATATGTTCATTTTAATCCTATAAATTTTCATGTTTTAATCACCAAAATTGGACATATATGGGATATTTTATAGACAATTTATTAAAGCATTGTAAATTTTATCTGATTTTTTTCAGTTTGAATGATTTCTGTGGGCATCCAAATGGAAGATTCACCAGTTCTTCCAGTTGTAAAATAATAAAACTATGAGAAAATGGTTACTAAAAATGAATTAAGGAAATTTTATTAATAGAGAAAATGTAATGGCCAAAACACTAAACTATTGAAAACTGTTAGAATTCTAGAATTAGTAAATTTTCACAAATTTTCACAAAACACCTTATAATTAAAAAAACGTTGAAATTCCACATATAATGAAAACATTATGAGGATTAAACCACTAAAATTTAAAATAAAAATATTTTAAATGTTAGCTCTGTCAATTCCCCAATGGTTAACACTTGGACTCCCAAATATGTGAGCATTGGAAAAATTTCTTATGAAACTTTTAAACACAGGTCAATGAAAATATCAAGATAAAAATATAGTCACCCAATTTATAATTATTCATAAATAATATAAATTTCAAATAATTAATTACATTCATTCATTCCATTCCTATTTTACTAAATCCCCTATGCACAATTATGATGACAAACTTTTATTTTCTCAAAACACGTGACTTGGATTTTGAACAAAGATGAAATGATCACTAAAGTAATGAAAATGTTCAAATAAAAAAATAATTGAGTCCGAAAATTATGTCCATAATTTTGAATTATAACCTTGTTTTCCATGGTTTTAAGGTTGGTGGTTTTTCATATTAAAAAGATTATAAGGTAGAAAGAGAGGTTTTTGACCTTTGTTGAAGCAATATTGCATGATTCTAGTTTCCAATCATAAATTTTCTACTTCTATCTATTTATGGGATAATATCACCTCCTAAAATAACATGAAAATGTATTTCATGAACATCTCACAAAATAACCAATTCAGAAGAAATATCACCTCAAATTCAACAAAAACACCAGATTGTTTATATAATTTAATGCTCTAGAAAGGTAAATCATTATTTTTATTATTATTTGGTAATCTATAAAGGAAAAAAATAATTGTTATCTAATTATTTATATAGGAACAAATTTTAACAACAATTATATCTATAGGCTTTGATTATTCTCTACCACAATTTTTCCAAATTATTAAATTTATAAGGAAGACCAAAATAATAATTATTTTCATGAAAAGTGGGATTTTAATAACAAATGAATTGCCTTAATCATTTTGAACACAAATTCATTAAATATAACTGGTTTTTACAGAAGAAGGCATGTTGTGGTTAAAACAATAATTTTTTATTTACTCAATATAGGGTGTTAATTTGAGATGAGGAAAATAGGGTTCATCATTATTATGGGAAAATTATTTTAAATATAAAAAAACTTCCATAGAATAGAATTCACAATTCAATGGCCTTTTCATGAATTTCAATAATTTTAAAATGTAAAAAACATTTCAGTAATCATTTATGTTAGTCCCATGAAACATGTTAGTTCTTTTCATCAAAAACAATTTTTAATTTAAGAAGTGTATCTATTCGAAGCTCACAAGTTTTTTTCTAATGAAAATTTTTAATTAAAACACAAATTTGTTTAAAAAGAAAACAAAAAATAAAAAAGGAAATATAAAAACAAATTGAAAGGAAAAACTAAAAAACTATAAGGATATTAAACCTACAAATATTATTTTTTACAAATTACATATTCTTTATAATTTAGATTATAATTCAAAAACATGAATAAATGACATGAAAAAAAAATTATAGTAATGAAAAAACTAGGTTTTTATTGACCAACGAAAAACATGAACTATCCTCCTAGAAATGGAATCCAATTCCTAAATGAAAAATTAAAAAAATAACATACATTTTATTAAAATCATAAAAAAAATAAAAAAAATATAATGTAAAATAGACTCTACTATGACCCCCCCATGTGGATTGTAGAATTTCACATCCCCAAGATAAGAAATTATAGATAATCATCACTAATATGAAGGTCGGTGTAATTTCTTCCTCTTAAAACACAAAAAAACAAATTTAACCTATCATATTTAGCACTCAGAACTTGTATAATCTCCCTAAAAAAATATTTCATTAGGTTCCACTAAATGACTATGATTTTTAAATGATATTGTATAAGAGGAAAAAACATATAAAGGTAATAATAAATGAATTTTTCCTCACAAATAACCATATCTGGTTAGAAAAGTTTAATTTCAATATCTAGTACATCATCAAGATCATCTTGATGAATTATTTATTCTTTAGAAAATAGCATGGTACTACCATTATTATGGAGACCAATGTACTCAAAATGAGAACACCATTTTTACATTCCACATTCAAACCCACTTCATCTGAAATATAATTCCACTAAAATGAGATGGGAACTAAATTTGTGTTTGAATAATTAGTTAAAACCTTGTTAACAAAATAATTATTCAACAATTAATAAAAATTTAATACTTCTACCTCAAGATTCTTGGGTTGTAGTTTTGATTGCAAGTGAATGAAAGTTGTATTGACAATGGGTAAGGGATTATGATCCTCTATATTCTCTTCAAAAATGAATTTCCCAATTATCAATTACCGTTTATACTATGATTCATAAAATGGTTATAAATTTTCCATTTTAAAAATTGGTGTTTCACATTCAATTTAATTTTCAAAAAATTCATTCCAATTATTTTATAAATATGTTTTATTCTTAGAATACATCTCAATTGAGAAATCATGGATAAATTCATCATTTATAATTGAAAATGGATGTTCCATATCATTTTGAAATTACCAAAAAATGATCTTCAATGTCAATAGTGGGTGGGTAACCTTATATATTTCTTTAAAGTCTTTTGGAACCATAAATGCATTCAATTATTTTAAATAAACGGATTGAATATCCAGTTGTTTGATTAATTATTGAATCTTGGAAACTCGGTGTCTATATATGAAATCATTTAATTAGATCATGAAATTAGTTACATGGATCATGAAATAATATTTATTAAATTTTTATTTTAAAAATTAATCAATAATATACTCTTAATATTATTGATAATATGTCCAATCATATGAGTAGTCATTTTGAAAATCCATTTTTTTTGTTTTTACAAAAAATGTAAATTAGTGGTTAAAATCCTAATATTTTCAAAAAATAAATAAAAATAAAAATGAAAACTCCCAGAAAATAGAACTAGGTTTTAGTAGGAGGTTTTCTATTTCATTATCCCAGTAAATAATTTCCCCTTAAAAATGTAATATAGTAGTGACCACAAGGTTGTCTCATGAGAAGGTTGTAGATTGAGTTGTAAAACTATCACTTTATTAGTTTGTTTTGTTAAATATTAGAATTAGAAATGGGTTACTTAAATGAGTTAAACAACCTGAAAGGAAAAAATCACATTAAAATAATAAATCTATTCCAGTTATTATAAATTAGAAGAACCATAGACCGAATGAAACTAAATAAAGGAATGACTGAAAAACATTTATCTTTAAAAAATCCATTTATCAGTTTCTAAATGAATTATCTAGTTGAATTTCTCATTGTATAACTCAATAACTCAAGGGTTAAACCGAAATTCTCTAAAAACCATATTTATGCCTCAATCATGGGCATTGATACTCATATGAAAGTCATTCGACTACCCAAAGTCCTCTAGGATACAAAAACAGATTAAACTCATTCTTATCAATGGGGAGGCCTCACACAAAGAATTTAAAAAATGGGAATAATCTAAATACAATATTTATTTCAATATAAATCTATATTAATATATAATAAATTTAATTCATGAAACAAAAGGACCTGCTTCATCCATGAAAAACATTTTCCATTTAAATACATCAAAAAAAAGCAGAAACACAAAATAGAAGTGTTCTAGAATCATTATTATCACACACCACATCTAGTATATCGCTTAATTTCCTAATTAAATATAATTTAAATCCTTTTCTCCAACATATATTCACCAACATAAAAAATTACTTTAATCTAACATATTTTAAAGTTATATTGATATGGGAATATAAGGGGGAAAGGGTGTATAATATGTCCAATTATAAAATCTATCCTCCCGTACGTTTTCTTTAGTTTGAACCCCATACAACTGAATCATGACGAGGTTTATTTATATTTTTTGTTAATACTATAATCTTCTCTCACAAAATAATATTTAATTCCTTTTTACATGTGGTGAAAAAATCATATATGGATTAATGAAGAGAAAATTTTATGGTCGAAGTATCTCTTCGACATCCTCCATTTTCCTATAGAATAAGACAATCTTAATTAAAGAATTTAAACTAGGTACTTAATGGAGAGTTTATAAATTAATATCTATCTATTTACTATGTGGAATTACCTTATTTGGACATCTTTGGACAGATTTAAGAATCATTTATTGAAGGATTCTCAATTTTATTAGAAACAATGATTTCTCAAAGTTATTTATTTTTTGGGCCTCCAAAGTGTCGATTATATGATTGAACCCATTAGATCATATAATGTCCGTGAGAAAAAGATTTCTTTAAAAAATAATTTCAAAAATTGGATTGTTGGAGAAAAATTTATTCCTACAAGACCAAACATATAAAAAACTATGAAAATTTTAGAAATATGGGATATTCACAATTTAGCTCAAAATACTTCACAATTCAAAAAAAATATGAAATTTCATTTATATTGAAGTTATTATGGGGATTAAAAAATTTATATTCAACTATAAAATATTGAAAATTTTATCTATATCAATTGGTTTTGTAAACATATCAACAAATTGATCCATTATAGAAATAAAATATATGTTTAGTTTTTTTCATTACACATGATCTTTGATGAAGGAATATTCAATACAAATATTCTCAAAATTATAATGTTTAATTAGATAAATAGTTATATTTATTGAAATTTTATTATCAAAACCCAAGTTAAGAGTTACGTTAAAATCAATTTACAAATCATTCTTCTGAGTCTTTCTTTACATTAGTTGTGTTATAGCTTGAATAGATTCTATATAATCTACTTATGTAGTGCTGAAAGTTGCAGATTTTATTATTTATATTAAAATTTCTCAAAAGTTTTCCAATGAAAAAAAATAAACCTTCTTTAGATTTTTTATTTACAATAAAAACCTCCCAATCTACATCTGTGTTTTTAAATTGAACAATCATTCCATAGATACCTTAATTCATTCTAAAATCACGCATGAATTTGATATATATGAGAATTATTTTTTCATTTAGTAATATGATAGTTTTTGGATCACATTGATACCAAAAAAATAATTTAACAAAATAAAATTTATCTTTCATTGAATCAGTAAGACATATGGTGCTTCTAAAAAAATCTTCTAAACTCATTAGGACCAATGTCCATTAATTCCCATCTTTTGAATATTTTTCCTTAATAAAATACTCAAAGAAATAGGATTTGAATCTTTTATGTATTATATATTTATATGTTACATAACATAATTATATTGATATGGGAAAATTTAATTCTTATTTTGAGATAATATTAAGTTGTGAATAGATTTTATTTTCCAAGCATGGAAATTTAAAATAGATTCTTCATCTTTTCTAAATAATTTTCATAAATTTCTTCATCATTCCACGGAAATATTTTATCATCCATATAAAAAATTAGAATAAGGGAAAAATATTTATTTTTATTTATGTATAAATTATTATAAAATAATCATTTTTTGAAATTCTAATTACATAAGAATGTATAAAATTTAAAATAAAATTCCTTTGAATATTTTTTCATAACATATAAATATTTTTTCAATTATTAAAAATTATATTCATCATTCCATAGCATGAAACCAAATTAGTTTTAAATATAAAAATATTCCTCAATAACTATATAATGAAAATATAACTTGACATCAATTTGTAATATCTTATATCTTCATCGTGCATTATGAAAAATAATGAATCAAATATATTGAAGCCTTTAAACTATGGTATATGTATCATGAAAATAAACACCTTTAATTTTTTATTAACCTTTACAACACAATCAGTCATTATTTCTAAACACATCACTCTTTAATTCAACTTTATTTATAAGTCCAATTTTTTCAATAACATCCTTATTGTTTGGTTTGGGTATAACTAATCATATATCATTCTTCTCTGTCTAATATAGATCTTCATTCATGGAATTAATACAATCTTGACACTCTAAATCCTATTTAACGTCACTCAGCTCTACCTATAAACATAAGGCTATATAAGAAAATCACATTGATTTTTTTCAAGTTTTAACACTTTAAACTTAATAAAAAATGATTTTTTTATTCCTCAACCATTTTTCTAAGACTATGATGAGATGAATGAAATTTTCCATCATCACATGAAATAGATTATTCATAATAGCCAAAATAAAAATCTCATACATGTTTAGTACTTCCAGAAACAGTTTTATGTTTTTAATAATGAAATATTAATAGTTAATTTATGTTATATCTTCATTTTATTGTGGAAACATTATTTCAAAATGTTTCAGAATAATCAAAATACTAATGTCAATAATTTGACCTACTTCATCATTATAGCATGTTTATCCTCTACCATTTGGAGAGAATCAATGAAATATTCTACAAACACATATTGGATCAAACATTGGAATCTTTTCTCTGTATACATTGATAAGACGTGGACTTCCAGACACCTTTATGTATTTTAATATTTGTGACTATTTGTAATATTTCTTTTAAAGATACATATCAATTTCTATCTTATATAATAACCAATAATAAATATGAACTTACACTCTAATATATTATTTTTAAAAATATATGAGAAGTATAATTAATAGTATACATTTTTTGTGCCATCCCCACCAAACATTTATTTCATCTTTCATAATGACTATTATTTTTTTGAGTGTATGTTACTCAAAACTCAGGATGAATTTTATTATCTTCATCATAATCTCTAAAATGTGAATATTTTATTTGGAACCATTATTATTTTGAAATATTTTAATAGAATATAAATTTTCTATTTCTACATTTCTCTTGAAACTCTTAATAAATTTAAGAATCTTTTATTAATAACATAAAAATAGAATACATATACAATGAGTAAAATCGAAAATAAAGAAAATAAATTACGTATCTATATTTTTTTATTTCATTCTCATGGTCCCACATATGTTAGAATGAATTAGCTATATGTGATGATTTCAATATATCTAAAACATGTTGGTTGATGATTATGTAAACATACCTTTGTAGTATATAAAACAACCCAAATATTTTATTATTTTTATATTAATAATACCATGTATAATTTCACTCTTTATTATCTTTCTCTTATTCAACTGAAATATATGCCCCAAGATCTTATTTCATAATTGATTTTCTTCATTCATTCTAAAATATAATAAAATATGATCAACTACAAATTGATATAAGTTCTAAATATTTAATTTCACTCTTGTAATAATTATCTAATATTAAATTTGTTTCACAAAAAAATCATCATGTCTTAAAATAACTACATCATCTCCCTTAAAAAATTTCAAACGCTCAATAAATTGGGTTTTAGTCCATTAACTAACTAGGAACTATCATTTTTACACTTTTATTTTTAAATGATAGAAGATCAATCATAGTTGATTCAGTGGAAATAATCATTTATAAATATTAGTGCCCAGTATTTTCAATATTTCTAATTATTAAAAAACCTAAAATATCATATCATATTCCAAGAAAAACAACTATTAAATGTAAAATATTCATATCATTTTTTAGTTTTGATCACAGTTTCAAAAACTAACTCCTTTCCCCCCCTTTCTTCCATATCATGTATCTTTTTAGTTCTTTTATAAAAATATTCTTATGTTAGTAACATGATATAGAATCCATTATAATGATTTCTAATAATATCACGTTTGTCACAAATAGTTTCTAGAGTTTGGAATCTATTTTCAATATTCAATCTGACATTATAAGGTTGTTTTTTAAGAGTTTTAAATCCCTCTCAAACACTACCTCTAGTTTTGTATGGATTCAATGTAATATTTATGATTTTAATATAACATTATTAAATATTCCCAAACACTCCATTGTATCAGTAATATCGATAGAAATCATATTTTACAATATAATTAAATATTTTTTCTGAACCATTTACCATATTTCCATCACAATTATTTTCATCGCCCATATAACTTTATTATATATTTATTTTTTGGTAGCCAGAGGAAAAATTCTTATTCTACCTATATTTCTTCTTAGCCTTTATAATTTCTCAAGTAGTAAAAAATTTTGGTTCAAACTTCTTGACCTTAATATTAATATGATTTTCAACACCACATATTTTAAATATATATATAATTTATGGGTAATTTTTGTTCATATGAACAACTTCATCCTTGTTTTTAACCTATAAGGATATTTTTTTAACCCTATAGGGTTTATACCTATTAATATTTTTTCATACTTTGAGAAATTTATTTTTGGTTGCTTTTTATTCATCACTCGGACTGAATAAGTTTTTTCTAAACAATGTTAAATTATTTTTTCATTATATTTATATTTTATTCAAGCCTAATGTTGATATTTTCATCTTTTTAATATAATATATTCAGATCATCAATATCATTTAGCCACATCTATTTTTATTCTAGAAAATATTCATGAATGTATTCTAAAAGATATTATCTCTTCAACTTATTATTCTCTTTTAAATGTATCATAATCCATTAATGAATTTATTTCAAATATATCATAAATATAAAATCAATATATGCATATAGTTCTTCGTTAGATCCATTGATTCAATAATTAGGACAAAAATAATCAATTAATTTTAAAATAAGTAAATTTTTAGCAGCAAAATCACTATAATTTTCAGCTTCCACTTCACATTCATCATATTCATCAGATTTGGAAAAAATGTTTCTTCTTTTATATTTATATAAATTGTTATTTATTCCTATTGAATAAGACAATGTATTTTGTACTTCTTATTGTGGGATAATATTGAATTTCAATCTTTAATATAAATTTTATTAGGTTCATTCACTATGGAAGATTTTCTGTGAAATATCTACTTCCTCAACCACTAAAGAACATCAGTGTTATCTTTCCTTTGTATATAAATCTCTTTGTTT
Organism: Viscum album; assembly: GCA_963277665.1. NCBI lineage: Eukaryota > Viridiplantae > Streptophyta > Magnoliopsida > Santalales > Viscaceae > Viscum > Viscum album. Next base: position 134,344,405 of record OY728163.1, read on the forward strand.
TCAACTTTTGTAGAAGAAAGAAAAAAAAATCATATTTTTTATATACCACATCTTTTAAATTAGTGTCAATTGATTCTTCATAAATAAATTTATTATATTTTTTATATTAGTAGATTTGAAAGAAAATTGTCGATCAACATTTTTTTTGTTCTCAATAAATTTTTTTTCTTATTTCTTACGATATGAGAATATTATGAAGATCATTTAGAGATAGATTTTCTGGATCTATATCATTAAAAAACAATACATTTTTATCTAGTTTTTCATGAATAGTTCAATGAATATTATCATAAATAGAATAACTATACACCTAATCACTAAAATAAATATGTTGTTTACAATGTCATTAACTCTATAAAAAAAGGTCACCAATTGAGTTTTATGCACCCATTTTATGATATTTATTCATTAATCTATAGATATGTAACATCAAATTATTTAATTTTATATTCCCCTCATAGAAATTAATCAGCATTTCCCCGATGCATTTTGAAAATTCAATACCTTTAACCCACTGAAATGCACTTTTAATGTGTGAGAAAAGAATTGCATTCCGGGAACACTCATCAATCTCCAAATTATTCTTATCCTTATATTTTAAGGGAACACCAAAATATGGATGAGGAAAAAAATCTATAGCATCTTAAATATAAACATATCCAATGAATATAAGATAAGATACCATTTTATACTTTTATAGTTCACCTTTTTATCATCAAATACCAAAATACCCTTTCCACTGAAAGTATTCCAATCATCAATTGAAACCATTATTTTCTAAAAAGAAAAAGAAACGATTAAATGAAAACAATATTCACTCTAAAAAAATTGAACAGACTAATTAGGTTATATGTGAACATTTATTTGTGGAGGATGTAAAATAGTAATATTTTTTAATTTTTACTTTTATAAGAAACAAACTTCTCCTCTGAAAAGTAAGAAATGAACCTATTTGAAAAAAAGGCCTATTAACAACCATATGTCCACAAATATTTTCTAGGTTCAATACTCAATGAGAGTATCTATTCCTTGGTATGGTTTGAAAGTAATCAAAAACCATAAAGCTAAATTAAAATAATTTTTTTGGGTGTTACAATAAGTTGAATTTGTTTCACATTCAAAGAACTATTGTTAGTTGACAGTGCATGTTCTCCTTTATAACAACCCAATAATTTATGATAATCTAATTTTTAAATAAATTTAACATATTTGATAGCTTAAAATATAGGTAACTCTGTGACTAAATGTAATAAAATATAGAATAAAATTATCAATTAGTTATTAAATTTATAGGTATGTGTAATGATCTAGAATTAAAGAAATGAAATTTTCCATCTTATAATTATTTCATGTATTATAAATCAGAAATAATATCTTAAATAACACAATACAAAAATTATAAATGATTAATAAAAGAAAGAAAATGTATTTATAGAAGTCTAGATACCTATACCAATGAAATAGTAACAAAACCTTAAGAATAGTAATATGATAGTAATGAATAGTAATTTGGCCAAATGAATTGTAACCTCACCCATGAAAGTATCAATAGAATTTAGGAATATTATTATTGAATGTATGATATAAGTATATCATAATATTAGTAAATGAATGTTTTAAAAATTATTATTTAAGTGTTTGTATTTTTGTGAGTCATAAATATTTAAATAAAATTTTCTTATAAAAAATTGAATTAAAAAATTCAATAATTTTAATCATAAATTAATAATAGTTTAATTAAGATTTAATGATAATTTAATTAGACCTTAGTTATTTTTTAAAAAGTTATATAATCAGTTATAATTTTAAAATCTATATTTTTTCGAGTTAATGAGGTTTTTAATTAAATATTAAATTCTCTTATTTAGAAAATTAATTTTCTAAAATGGATTTATTTTTTAATTCTAAATTTAAAACAAATAGAGTGAATTTTTGTAATTTATCTGAAATACTAGAATTTTGGTTAATTTAAAAATATGGTAATTGTGGTATAAATAAATAATTAGTTAAATACACTATTCTTTGAGTCATGGTTGATTCAAAAACCATAATCATGAACCCCATTCATTATTTTAATATATTTTATGATAATGCTCAAAATATTCATTTCCTGAGCCAAAATAATAAATAAATGAATAAAATATTCAAAAACACCCATATCCTCCACATTAAATAACACCCCTCACCCCTTTCACCTCACACATTACAAGATTTTAGCCATTTCATATTTCTAGAAAATGAACTTCCCAAAACACTCCTACAGGTCTAAGAGATATTTTTCTTATAAAAAGTCCAAAATTGTTTCCCTAAGGAGGTTATCAAGAGGAATATATCAATATGTAAAGACTTCTTTCTTTCTTTTTAATTTCTTTTCATGTCATTTTATACCATTATTCAATCCTCGCCTACACTTATAAAAATAGCATGATAACTGTAGTAACATATATATATATATTGTAATTTAATTATAATAATATAATAATCCTTCATCAATCCCCTTCTTCTACCCATTTTATTCTAAAATTGGAAACGTCGTCCAGGAGGTGTTGTTTCATCGACATTAAGGATGAAAAGATACCATTTTCCATCAATGTATTCATGAATATTCTTGAAACTATTTTAATGGTTTGAAAATATTTTAAAATATATATTAAAACAATTTTTATGTTCTGACATAACATATTTACATAATACTAAATGATAACACAAAATGAGTTCGTTGTGATCAAAAATCGCTAAAGTTAACCTTAACAATTATCAGTACCATGTTATCAAATAATTCATCCTCACAAATAGGAAAAAAGAATATATAAGACCAATTAATCTTTTTTATTTACATTATTTACTTGTAATTATAATTCTATATAATCAAACCCATTCTACATGATCTTCATTACATAAAAATAGGACAACCGGTCAGGAAAAACAAGAAAATGAATTCTCTTGAATGATGAAATTAAAATATATAACTCATTGACAAGCCCATTAATGAACTTAATAAACCTATAATGAATCAAATACATGTATAAATGGTTATAAATTAATTAATTGTGGGATTTAAGTTTATTAAATGATACATTATTTTCACTTAAAATGAATTTTTTTAATGAAACGATTTTAATGAAAAAAGTGACTAACCCACAGTTCAAGAACAAAAAGAGGACATCGAGTCATTTAAATGAAATTGGATCCCACTGTATTTTATCTCCAAATATTTTTTCCATGGTATGGTTTTCACATGAGTTTCAGGTTCCTCCGTTATAATAGATTTGAACCCTAATTCCATCTTGTCCCAGGATTGGATATACTCCTCTATGCTTATCATCTATTTATTGATTTATCAAATTAAAATCAATTACTTCTTATAAATCATGTTTATTTCATTTTCATTGGGTGGAACACTTATAATACATTCCATAATTATTTTTTCCTCTTCATTATGAGCATCAATTGTTAGTACAATTTTGACAATTACCTATTCTGAGCTTATAAGAAATTCTAAAAGATGTTCAAGCATAGAATCAGATTCCTCATGTTTTGTCTCATGTTACTGGATAGAAGGGGGAGAATCTTTCTTTACCAGCACCCCATACTCCTACTATAAGAATTTATCCCCTTTCGAATCCTCTAACATCATGTCACCATTCTTCTGGGGGGTCGCCAAGCCTTCCTGGCCCTTTGCCATTGCAAGCTCCTTGTCAAGCTCTGGAGACATAGCATCTCTTACTCGCTGACCCACCCCACCATCCACTGTCCGAATCTAATGTGCCTTTGATTTAACTTCTTTTTGTGATGACCGTGTTTCTATAGGCCGAGGAAGAAAAGAGTAGTCTTTGCAGCATTTTGGTTTCTGCTTCATGGTTACAATGAAGCTCCATGAATCCCTATTTTCATTATTTCCTTCTTCCATTTTGGACTGTGTAATAATTTAGTAGACCACCTATATTATTTTCATCTGAGGGAATTCTTTCACCATCAGACTCAACTTTAGAGTAAAAAAAATTGTGTTTTCTCCCATCCCTTCATCAATACTCAAACTATCAAAAAAATAAGATGATACATTCCAAGGTTCTCTTCATATTTATTCCCTATTTGGAATTTATCTTCTTATTTTCCCTATGTATTAGATGGTTCCACATCTGAATATCCATAGGATTTCCCTCGCCATTCAGATGTATCACCCATTCAGTAATGTTATGACTGGAGGCATACAGAACTATAAAAAATGTACATGAAATTCATCTCACATCGCCCATAGGATTTGAAACATCAACTCCAATAAATTCACCCAAGGAATTAGGACAATCATTGTGCATATCAAGATTTACATCAATCATTTTAATTTCCATTCAGACCCCCTACAATTGTAGCACCACAGGGACTTTCCAAATCTTTCTTTATCTTGATAAAAATTCATGAAACAATCGGCTCTAGGGGTAATACCTTAACATGCTTCAACTACACTACATCACCTGAACCTACATTACCAAAAATCATGCCTGTGAATCTACTAGATGCTTCACAACCGTCAATAGACCCCTCATTAACCATATTCATAAGCTTTCTGCACTCCGCATGAAATCCTCATGGGTCCATGTTCTCCTGAGCTCTCTATCTGGAAAAAGCTTAATCGACTATAGACCCTGAACCATTACTCTGGTCTACTACATTCACACTATTATGTGTCACAAGATCCTTTTACCCCCAACTATAGGTTTCCACTATGTGTGACATTATCTTATAGTGTAAAAAAATTGACCCAGGATTCAAAAAGAACTGGTTGTCTACAATGGAAATATTCACACACTGAAATACACATATACTCAGCAAGAACTCATGAGGAATCAACATCCAAACAAATTTTTGGATCAATAGGGTGACACACAGAATGAGATCTACTATCATAAGGGAGAAAAATCTTCCCCCTTCACTAACTTTTCATATCCTGACATTCTCCCCCCATTTCCACAAATATCTCATTTCCCTAAACTCCATGATCTATTCACTAATATACCTAACCTTCTGATTTCTACCAAATAGTTCAATGAGGCCGCTTTACTCATGGATCTAACTATGATCGCTTGATTCATGAAGATACAACCTTTAGTTGATAGTTTTGATAGGTTGGTACATTTATTCCAAGTGCCAAACAAAGTCACAAATAATGAAAGGGTTTCTTCCCAAGCCTCCATTTTTATTCAAGTTTTACTTATTCCCCTATAAAGAAAAATAATTATTTATTGTTTTTATATAATTATTATAAATTAATTTTATACATTAAAAAGTCTTGTTTCCATATCATTTTATCTTTCTTTTATAAGAAATACATATTCTTGAAGGTTCTCTCCTAAATTCTTCTGAAAACTCGGGCACAATAAAAGGGAACATCTCAATTTTTTTATCAATTTCCAAGTTCCATACACAATTTATTTTATGAATATATTATTTTTCTAAAACCAGTATATTTTTTATGAAAACCTATATTTTTTTATTTCAAGTTTGATACAAATAGATTCGACAAATAAAAATGATTTTACAAAAGGACTTTTTTCGTATGGTAAAATGGTTATTTGTTCTCAAGAATTCATCAAGGAGATTACTAGATTATTTCCATCTATTTGATCACTAAAATTGAATTTTAAGATTTATTGATATTACAATATTCTAATTATAATCTGTCATATTTGATGAAATGGTTTCTGTTCATATTGACTATGGATGTTCTATCATAATACATTTCACCATACTACTCAGAGTGGAAGGTGATTATATTTATAGATTAAGTAATGTTATTTACATTGAACATGTATAGGAGGTTTATGTTTAATCCCATTCATAAGAAGAATTAATTTTACATAGAAATTGATTGGTGGGCCCCCAATATCCTCTCGATGAATTAGAAGGTCCCATGAGACCTAATAGAAATGGATTTTGGCTGAAGCCAGAACCATTTATTTTCATATTTCTTGGATGAGGACTTGGTTATATGTTTAAGATGTTCAGCACTATGAATTCCCTAGTTATGGTATTATTAATTGATAAATCGTGTTATTATTAAACTGGTAGAATATCCATGGTTATCTATAATGTGACTATTTTAATGGTATTATTCATTCCAATATTATTCCTTCTATATTATATGCATGGGTATGTTTTAATGGAATGTTTTCTTTTAGTTATCCATGATGCCTTATTATTAACACTTCCAGGGTATTACATACCCTTACTTCTCTTTTGAGCTCACCCATTTCTTATGTTTTATTTTTACCCAGGATGTGTGGATGTATATTATGTATCACTTGCCGAAATAATCCTGGTGTTTATGGGTGATTCCAATGAAATGGATATGTCATATTTTCTTTTAGGTTCTAATGTAATAGTCATATATATAATCTGATTTCCAAAACTACTAAACTAATAGATCAATTGGTATTCATTTCTTTTATCTATGCCAATGTAATAATGCAGGTCCCTGAATCCATCCTACTGGGGTTGAGGTCTCCATAGTTGGAATTAGAGAATTTTTAGTATAAATATTAGAAATTATATTTAGATAACATAGACTAGGGAACATAATTATAATAATGAATTTTAGGATAAAAAGGTTGAACATCCTATAATTTTGGTAAGGTTGAGATTATGTAGGTATTCCTAGAAATATATTCCCTTATAGATACTACAAGGGGGCTTGGTTCTAGCATAGATATACCTAGGGGTAAAAAATATGATATGGTGATGCAGGAATAACCAAGGGTAACATGATATATAAAAATAATCCCTACAATGCACCTATTATTACACTCCAAGGGAATATGCTTAGGTAAGTTCACATTTTATTTTCAAACCGTTATGTATGGTTTAATAATAAATATGTCCCCAATGAAACGAAGATTATTATTATGAGATTTTCTATCCATAAAATCCAATTTTTGTTACATGTTATTAATGTTTAATGTTATTCATTAGGATTCATAACCTAATTTAGTGTATTCCATTATTTAGAAATGACTCATAGTGGAAGAAAAGGAAATTTTATCAACCTGTGTATTCCGTGTAGGGATTTACATTATATGGAAGATAATGAAGTTGGTACTGGAGTTGTGACTGGTTCTGAGAATCTTATAACTATACCTGGATAGATGGCTCAGGTTATGAACGATAAACTTACCCATATAGAGCTTCTTAATCTACTTCATCGATGATTGATTTGAGACCACTCAATGAGACAACAACATCCATCATTTAATCAGACTACAAACCCATTCTTTATAGAGAAGTAGATAAGTTACATAGAGAATATATTTATCACATTAGGAGGTAATGAAATGGAGAAGGTTGTCATGGAAGTTTATCATCTCTCAAGAGAAAGAGATCAATGGTGGTCATTGATTTAAAACTAAAATGGGTAATAAATAGAAAATATCGATTGGAAATATTTAGGTGGTTTTCCTTGAAAAATATTATCCCTGTGAAAAGAAAGAGGATATGGAGAGGCAATTCATGAGTCTAGAACAAAAAGAACATTAAAATGGTGTGATGTTTGAATTCAATATTATAAGCAAAAAATTCATTTTACATACTACATACGAATTCCGAGGAGTAATTTTGATCACCTCTTTGATAGTTTAATACCATTCTACTAAAGGAAACTAGGATCCCAATGTTTCTCATCATAAGAAGATATTTTCTCATTTGCTATCAAGATCGAGAAGAAATTCTCAAAGAATTATAATGTTAATGGAAAATAAGAAATGAAGAGGGTAGAGGAATAAATAATGGATAAGTGTAATAAAAAAATAGATTTTTTCAAACTACATTATTTTTCAGAATAAACATGAATTACTTTCATAAATGGAAATGGATTTTATTACATGTGTGAAGAAAAAGGCTACCAAGCCTATGATTTCAATGGAAAGAAATAAGCAACCAATGTTCAATGCTAAAAATTTTAATATATGGGTCAATATAAAAATTATTTTCTTGTGTGTCAAAGAAACTTTCCCATAAAAATCCAAAGGATAAGGAGAAAAGATTATGTGATAAAAACTAATAAGGTTTAAGTTTCTAATGATGTGATGGTAGGTACATTATTCAGTTACTCAAAATTTGTTATTGATTTATTTGATTATCATTAATCACATTCTTTTATATATTCCTAGTTTTTTAAGAACATTATACATTTCCATTTTGATTTAATAAAATACTTTTTATTTTAAACTCTTAAGTGATGTATAATTGAAAAAAATATGTTTTGGTCAGTCCCCTATATGAATCATAAACATGAGTTAGTTTCTACACTTTTCATCATTCCTATGATTAATTTTTTTATAATCCTTTGTATGGGAAAAATTTCAGAATATGATGTAAAAATCTATTTTATGAAGAAGGAAGTCATAATTTGTGTGGAAAATGTAGAATCCATTATCTTTATAGTTGAAACATCATCATCTAGTTCTTGTCCAGAGACAACTTCAATAGCTATTCTAAAATAAATTCTTCGGGAGGAAGATAAAACATCATCTATGAATCTTCTAATTGATGTTTTTCATATTGTGTAAGGATAAATTGACTTATTTCTAGAGGATTTACGTGAAAATTATTTAGTGAGAGGACCCGTTTGGGATATACCTAACACTGAGAGGGGGGAGAATCAGTGTTGCGGACTTTTTAAACCAATTCCAACTTTAATACCTATAACTCTTGACCTGTTAGGATCTTGATTCTCTTATTCTCTTTTCCTTATCTCATGCAATAATAGAAAGTAGTAAAAATATACACACGATATTTTTACAAGGTTCACCACTCAATAAGAGTAGCTACGTCCTTGCCATGCCTGGATATGAGCAGTGCATGGATTCTCCACTATGATGTGATATGTAATTACAGTGGAGTGGCTAGGAAAATAATCCTCCATCATGTGTGAGTCCCTGCACTTTGGAGGGGAGAGGGAAACAATCCTCTTCCCTGGACTGGTGATGGCCTAGTCTAACTTGAAGCCTCTAGCTGGTTCTTTATACTACCTATGGAGACAGTATTATTCCTTCTTAATAAGGTAGGTTCTACTCATGGTCTTCTTTAATGCTCTTCACTTGATTACTTGCAAAGCATTAGGCAAGAAATTATTCCTTAATTCGTTCTCATCTTCTCTAGTGCAACACTAACTGCACTAGACTTCTTCTTTCTTCTTCTTAGTGCAACAACCAACTACACTAAAACATATTCTTTATATATCTAGTATCACATACACCAATGTGATTATTAAAACACTGAGGATCAGCTCACATAGCATCATCTAAATTAAAATGCCCTGAAAAATTTTCAGAATTCAGTTTGTCATTCTCTGTTATACTTCCTCTTCTCTCACTTTTCTTTGACACAGTACAATATGAAATGGTAATGTAGTGTCTTAATCTCTTTCATCAATTCTCAATACCAACACAAGAGTGTATCGGTATACAAGATTCTTTCTTCGTGCATATATGAATTTATTTTCACACATAGTTCTTCTTCACTTTGCAAATCACAACAACAGTGTTGAACACCAGTCGTGAGAGTGTGGTTCTACTTCTCTTCATGATACTGAATGTTTCACGAAACTTCCTTCTTCGCAAAGTCTCTTGGAGAGTGGTATGCACCTGTCAATGGCATGTGGTACCCTCAAATGTTTCGTGCAACCTTCTAGGTGGCATGCGCGTAAAATTCAAGCATTGCAAATAAAAACGACTTTTGGCACAAATAAAACCATTTCGAGCAACTCTTTTGTTTCGCACAGAACTTCGATTTTTCATGAAGCACTTCATTTTTCACGCTGTACTTCTTGTTTTCGTGATATACTCTATACTTCAATTTTTCCACGTGTCAGAGCTCGAGATTTGTCTATGTGTCGAGTCACTACAAATGATAGGGGTTCACCTCAAATTTATAGTCATTTTTGACCTTGCGTGTAAAACCCCTTCCTTTGCGTAAAATTGTCTCTCACTTCTTCAGATTATGCGCACCTTCTTGGATTTTTTGCGCACTTCATGAGTTTTCCATCTTTCATTATTCTAAGCATGATTACACTCTTGCGTGGAAAACCTCAAACAAACATTTTGTGCACAACCAATTTCCACGCGCACAAGTCTAATGTTCCTTGCAACTTGCGCAAACATCTCCGATTTTACCCGCACCTCTCACCTTTGTCATTTATCGACATTATAATCACAATGCACCAATTTCACGCAAAATTACACACCGCGTTCCATATTACGCGCAAACCCAATCTTTCCCACGACATTATATTTCACACACTGCTCCAATTTTTTTCACATTTCATGCCTTTGATAATTTTCATCATTCTAAGCATGAAGCACCAATTGCGTGCAAAATTCCACTCTGTATTCCATATTTCACGCATACCCCAACCTTTTACGTGACATCGTATTTTGTGCAAAGATCCAATTTTTCTCACACCTCATGCCTTTTCCAATTTTCGAGATTCTGATCTCGAACAACCTCTTGCGCGGCAAACTTCATTCATCTATTTCACGCACCGCTCTACTTTTCATGCATCCTGCTGATTTTTCACGCATCCTGCTACTATTTCGTGGGGCCTTCATTTTTTTGCGCATCCCACTCAAATTTTGCGCCTCCCTCAAATATTTCGCGCAACCCCCAAATACTGTGCGCACCACTTTCTTTTTGAATGCAACTTGCCTAAATTTCCACGCCTTTCATGAATTTGTCATTTTTTGATGTTCTGACCATGAATCATGCCTTTCACGCAAAAATCTAAACCATCTTCAATGTTGTGTGCAACATCCATTGCCAAGCACATCTTCATCTCCCAATTTTAAGGCCCTAAAATTTGACAAACAATGGAAAATGACGACACCTTAAACTGTTCTTTTCTTCCGCCCCCAGATTGTCCATTTCTCTCTCATTTTCTCTTTTAACTGCTTCCCATAACAATTCTTCAGCTTTCATCATGAACTTCACTATTGTGATATATATCATTTGATAGATAGGCTATAAGCATCGTCAGAGTTGTAATGAGAAGTACTGAAACATCCCATGTTCCTGTAGTATCTTTCCGTCTAATCAAAACTGTATATGACTGGCATCATCATTTCTCCCCATTTCCATCATAAGGCTGTCATCACAAGTTCTCTTGACTTACGATATTTGAGAAATACATATCGTCAAAGCATCATCTGGTTTGGATAAAATGCTAAATGCATGGCTACCTCAGAATGCCAAGCCCTTCCACATTCTCTCTTCTTCTTCAACTATCATTCTATACTTTATGAAAATCATACGATTTTATTCTTCAAATAATCTCATTCATGGATTTCTATCATGAATAATTTCATGATATTCTTCAAATCCTCATTCTTATTCAATCATCCTCAGATGGACGATACCTCACCATTCTTCATTATTGTAAACAATGTGTCACCTTTGAAACAAGTTCTTTGAACTTAGGATCAATTCAACAATCGTCTGAATTAACTTCATGTAGAATTTCCACAGCATGACATCCAATGTTATGATTGCATAACAGTTCTCCATGAATCCCCACTTCATCTTATTTCCATTTACTTTGGATTCCTTTTTCATCTCCTTCTTCATTTTTACTATTATTGACAACTGTTGAAAAAAAATACAATCTTCACACACAAAGTGGTCCTAAAAATTAGATGGGGATGTTGAGTCCTATATTGATTTAATTCATAGAGAATGTCCTAAATCAATAACTCCTTATATAATGGCCCATGGGGAATTAGTAGGGATGAGGAAACAGCAAGAAGAATTAAGCGATAAAGGTTTAATTATCTGAAGTGTTTCTCCAGGGAAAGGCACTATTCATTTTGTCAAGAAGAATGATAGATCCATGCGGCATTGCATTGATTATAGGGAAATAAATTATATTATAAAAAATAATAAGTATCCCCTACCTCACATTGAGTATTTAATTGATCAACTTTATAGATCTTATGCATTTTCAACAATTTACCTTCAATTTGGATATCATTAATTTATATTAGGGAAGTATGATATGGTAATTACATAATTTCAAAATAGCTATGGACAGTACAAGTTTACAGTAACTACATTTCAAATGACTAATAGACCCTCTATTTTTATTCTTCTAATAAATATAGTGTTCAAGGAATATCATGACCTATTTTTTGTGTTATTTGTTGATGATATCATGATATATTAAAAAATATATTATGTTAGTGACAACCACTTGTGGGTGGTTCAAGAGACTCTTATAAAAAAGTTTTTTATGTGATGTTTCAAAATTATGATATCTATATTTAAACTATTTTTTTAGTGTCCATATTGTCCTAATGGGTAGATTATTCTTTGATCTTATGAAGACAAAGGTGGTTTAGGAATGGCCTATACCCATGAACATAATTAAGGTATTTAGTTTTATTCGTTTAGTGGGTTATTATTTGTGTTTCATTAAAAACAATTTTGGATTAGCTTACCCATTTAAAAATATTACTTATAACGGGGTTAAGTATATATTGCACAAAGTAATGTGAATAACTCCTTAAGGAATTGAAGAAGAGATTATTGCATCCTCTAATATTGACTCTACCAAAGAGAAACGATGGGTTCTTGATTTATATTAATGCATCGAATAATGTTATTTTTTGTGACATTATATGGAATACTAGAGTTATTGTATATGAATTAGGGTTATTAAAAATGAATGAATAGAACTATCTAACTCTTTAACTTTAGATAGAAGTAGTAATATTTTCTCTAAAAATATAGAGACAATATCTATATGGTGAAAGATGTGAGATATATACAGATCAAAAGAGACTAAAATATATCTTCTCATATAAAGAACTCAATACGAGGAAATTGATATTTCTAGAGCTACATAATGATTATGATTATTCATTACACTATAAGAAAGGAAAAAAAATATGGTAGTTGATTCATTGAGTAGGAATGTTCATGGATATCTAAGAAAAATGATGATTGAAAGGGATCATGTGTTCATGGATCTAGTAAATATTGATATTGGAATTATCAAAGAAGGCAAAACATAATTTATATTTCAATTGGTTTTCCAAGAATCTTTATTAGACATAATTAAAATTTATAAGTCATATGATGAGAATATTCAAAAGAAAATTATAGCTCTAAATAATTGGATGTTTTTAGACATCATATATGATGTTGAAATTCAAAAATATGGGAAGGCTATGTGATCCCTCTATACCCAAGTTAAAAAGGTAGTTGTCGGATTATTCCATAGAGAAATTTATATATACACCCTGTAAGCACTTAGATTATAAATATTTGAGGGAACATTTATTGTGTGATAATATGAAGTGGAAAATTACTGATTTTGTTTTAAGCTATTTAGTCTATCAATAAACGATGATTGAAATTCAATATCCCAGAGGAGTAAGTTAACCTTCTCATATTCCTACATGGAAATGGGATGGCATATCTATGTATGTTTTCAATATATTATTAAAAAATAAAATAATGATTGATGAAATATGGATAATTTTTGATCGACTTACCAAATCTACATATTTCCTCTCTATAAGGGAGGATTTTCCACTATAGTGACCTGGAAGAATCTATATTAATGAATTATTATACTACATGGAAAACATATCTCAATTTGTTTTTATTATGATAAGTGATATACTCAATAAAATAGAGTATAGTTTAGAAATATTTGGATACAGAGATCCATATGAGTACTACTTATCAATATAAAACTAACAAGCAGTCAAAAAGGATGATCCAAACATCGGATGAATGGTTAAGATCACACAGTCTTTATTTTCAAGGATTTTAGGATCAGTATTTAATTTTGGTATATTTTCCTTCAATAATTGTTTTCATTGAAGTATTAAAATGGAAAATTTTTTAGCATTTTAAAGAAAGAAATGTTCTACACCAACTTGTTAGGATGAAGTCGGTGAATGGAATCTTGTCAGCTCAAATCTTATGAATGAAATAATGAAAAAAGGAACACAATATTAAAACAAATCTAAAAGTATCTCATGGTAGGAAAATGGGGTATGTCGATAATCAAAGGAAGGATTTGGAATTTGTAGTGGGAGATAATGTTTTATTGAATGTATCTATTTTAAAGGGTATTATATTATTTTGGAAGAATAGGAAATTGATCCCCAGGTATATTGGTCCTTTTGAAATATTGGAGAGTATTTGAGTATTGGATTTTATCTGGGAATTTTTTCTAGCCCTTCTAAAGTACACAATGTGTTTCACATCTCTTTGTTGAGAAATTATATGTGACACCTAATGAATGTCCTCACTTATGAATGAATTGATTTGGAACATGATATATCTTATTATGAAAAGCCTATCTCAATTATGTACACTAAATAATAGGTGTTGAGGAGTCAGATGACACGACTAGTAAAGGTAAATTGACAAAAATCATAAAATTAGAGACATGAAGTGGGATCCTGAGGAACATATGATAAAGAACTACCAATTTTTTTATAACATCACATTATGAAAATTTCAAGGATGAAATTTCTATAGGATTGGATAATGTAAGGATGTAGAATTCAATGGATGGAATTTCCATTCTTATAATTATTTAATATAATATAAATCACATAAAACCACTAAAAGAACAAAACAAAATCATTATCAATGAAGAATGGTTAAAATAAGACATACTTATAGATGTTTAGGAATCTATGCTAATGAAATAGTATCTTGACCATAGGAATAGTAATATGAACCTTATGAAAAGTAAATAGTACAAATGAATAGAAACCTTTCCCATGAAAGTATAAATAAAATTTTTCATCTTATAAATGATAGTTTGATATAAATAAATTATAGTATAAGTAAATGAACATTATAAAAAAGAGTCATTATGGGTTGGTATTTTTTTGTGTCATAAATATTTAAATACGATTTTATAATTAATGAAATAATTAAAAAATATTTTCATAAATTGTACTCATAAATTAATTTTTTTTATAATATGGTTTAGGATAATTTAATGAGACCATAGTTAATTTTACAAGTGTTATAAAATCAGATATAATTTTAAAATCAATAATTTTTTTTTCAGTAAAAGATGTTTTTGGTGAAAAAATAGAAATTTCTCATATTTAGAAAATTATTTTAAATAAATGTTTTTCATTTTTTAATTCTACAAATCAAAAAATGGTTATAGTTAATTTTTGGTATTTTTTTGAAATATAAGTATTTTTTGAAGAGTAAAATACGGTAATTTTTTAGATAAATACATTATAAGTTAATACACTATTCCTTGAGTCTTGGATGATGTAAGAACCATAATCTCAAACCTCTCTTCATTATTTTAATATATTTGTTGATAATTATCATTTTATTAATAGTCTTGATCCCATAAAAAACATATGAATAAAATATTTAAAAACATCCCTCCCCTCCACTATATATACCAACCCTCACCACCCAATATCATTACACTTTAAATATTTGAGCCTTTTCAAATTTCAAAAAATAACTATTCCCATTAGCCTCCCCCACATCTTGGTAATCTTGGTCTCAACAAAATACTAAAACCATTCCCATATGGAGGATCTCATGTTAGAGAAAATGAAGTGGTAAAATCCTCTTTGTTTTTCATTTAATTTCTTGTCAAGTTATATTATTTTTTTATTATATCCTAACCTCATATCATCCAAATATAATGATAAATAAATTACCTTATATATAATTTAATTTTATTATATTAATTTAATAATTCATCATCAATCACATTCTTTCATCCCTTTGGTTCTAAAAAAGAAAACGATGTACGTTAAGTGTTGCTTCATTTCCTTCAAAGATGAAAAGTTTTCATTTTACTTCATTGTTTTCATGGTTGTTCATGAAACCATATTAATGGTCAAAATAGATTTAAAATTTAATATAAAAACCCTTATTTAATTCTATATGTAACTTATTTACATAATACTAAATGTAAAATAAAAATAATTTGTTGTGATCCAAAATTGCTAAAAATAATCGAATCTAATTTCATTAATATGTTATATTATTATTTATCATCATACATGGTAAATAAAATAAGAGAAATTAAAATTTTGGAAGATCATTAGTAACAAGTAATTCTAATTTTGTAAAATTATACACATTTTACATGAACTTCATTAATTATAAACAAGAGAATCGATCATTGATACCAAGAAAACAAAGGCTCCTATGTAACGCCCCGGCCCCAATTTCCCCGAGTCGGTTCATTATTACATAACATTGGCATGATCACATGAATGATCAAATCTTTAAAGACCTATTAGTTTAGTATCCTTGGAAACACTAGATATATTCATAAGTCTTACATTACATCATAAAAATGAAAACTACAACAAAATATTTTCTTCATAGTCCACACTCATATCCCTACATACTAACCCTGCAGGTCATTCATAAATTACTTATTCACATCCTGAGAAAAATAAAACATTGAAAGGGGTGATCTCAGATTCCCAGTAAGGATAAAAATATAGCGGAAACTTTCATAAATAAGAATATACATTTAAGGAAATGTATAACTAAAACAAAAGCCTTTGAAACTTAAACTTCAACATAGTATGGAAAACATGAAATAATTCCATTTACTTATTCACATGGATATTCTACTAATCGAATAATCACATGCAATATCAATAACCACTTTCATAATGATGGAATGCATAATGCCAGACTATCATAACCACATGGCCAAGGCCTCGTGCCAAGACTACAAATAAGATTTTTCCAAGGCCTTGTGCCAAGACACTAGTTTGTCTCATGAGACCTACTGATGCATCGAGGAGCTATAGCGGGCTCCACTTGTCACATATTAAGTTCAATGCATTCCCATATGAAAAGTTTTAAACATAACATAAACATTCGTATTAAAACTAGAATACGAAATGAAAATACTTCATCCATAAACCATTAATGGTATAAAAATAACACATCCACAGTCAAACATATCACAAAGACTTCAATACAATATTGAAGTTTTGTATCATAATAAATCAACATCAAATAAGAGTAAAATCCATCAAAGAATTTTCACATAAATGAAAACAAACTCTTTTTAGAGAAATATATATTTCTATTTTGAAATCATATAATTATAAAATAAAGCATTTTTCTTTGAAAATATTCTTATAATATTTTAAGGGAAGCTTCGAAGATTTTATAACAGCGGAAAATAGCTGCACTAGCTGTATAAGTCAAAAAAACATTCTTACCTTAATTCTGCCGAAAAGGTTAAAAAGCACCTTGTTTGGAAAACGACGAATAGATTCCTTTATAAATCTCTTATAAGAAGTCAAACAAGGGTATAAATGTCTTTAACCCATATTCTTTTAAATAGTAAAAATGTTTGAAATACATTCTTAAGAAACATGGATGTGGATGATAAAGAAATCCTAGAAGATTATTATATATAAACAACATCGAGTAACGAAAAGATTGTGAAATAACCCTTACCTTGTACTTTTACATGGTTGGGGTAGGTTAACCTCTTTTATAATGGTGAAATAATTGTTATTAAATTATATAAGAATCATATACATTAATATGATATCATATATGATCTTTTAACATTGATTTGTTAATAATATCTTAGTATCATCGTTGTTTCGGGTGTAATCTTACTCATTTTATTTTATATGTTTTGTTACATAAGCTGTGTTTTTCATGGATAGGTTATAGCATCCCGCCTTTTTATAACATAAAATTTCATTACATTACACATAACTGAGGATCTTTAAGGTCTAGTGTCTTGGAAACCAGGAACATAATACATGAAAACAACATAAAGCATTCTTCTTAAACACATGAAAGTCTTCTCCTTAAGTTCATCCTAGGTTCATTACCGCATCTCATAACCTGGGGACATACATCACAAGAAAGGGTGAGCAATAGGCCCAGTAAGGGAAACAAGAGGAACATTTTACATGTGAACTTGATATACTTCAATAAGGACATGAAAAGAACTTTAAGGCATGAGAAAGAAATCATGAGTCATTTCATAATAAAAATAACACTTTTCATAACTTGAAAATGTGGCTACATCATTTAACATAGACAATCATGAACATATCACCAAGGTCCATCCCCAAGGTGTCATTGGAAAATTACCAAGGTTATTCACCAAGGTATCGTGAAAATTGTAATCTCTAGTGGTTACATCATTACCCAATGCATTGGAGCGCTATCAGGGCTTACCCTTAAATTTGCCTTTATTATCATGTGAGCCACATATATCAACATCAAACATTTCATAAATAACCCATATAGCATAAAATAATATGGGTTTCATTTCATAATCATAACGTTTTAAAAACTGCTTTAAAGACATGATCTTTACGTCACTTTAACCCCACGGAAAGGGAAAGCGGGTCTTATGTATGTAAATACCAGAATTTAAAATGGAACATTTTGATATATATGTGAATACACTTGTAGAAATAAGTGCTTTGAGTATTCACTTTATAACATAAAATAGTTTTCAGAAAAGAGAGAGGCATTTTGAGACGAAAATTCTGCAGCATAACGGCTATGTTACAAGGTTTTAGAAAACATTGAAAAGACAGGGGACATGGGTCACCCACTCATAAATGATCCATAAAATAGTAGGGGGACAGAATATAAGGGATTTAAGAACATGGTAATGAAATTTGAAATATATACCATATTAAATGAAAAACATGGAAGTGAGACAAAACAAGATTTCTCTTATGAAAATTCGGCAGCCTAACAACGTCACTTAACTTCAATAAAAAAAAGATCTGACAAGATCAAATAGGGTCTCTCATCAAATGATCATAAAAGATCAGTATGATAGATATGGATATCATACCCCAACATAATAAAAAGTAACTTGAATGATTTGACATGAAAATCGAACTTGAAAAATGAGAAGGGTGAAAGAATCACTTAAAAATTCGGCAGCCTAACGGCGTCACTTAAACGTTCATAAAACGAAATGATGAGAGTAAGAGGGGATCTCTCATTATATAAACATGAAATGGTAGTAAAAGTAATATAAAAGAACATCCTCTCACATAATAACATGGAGCATAAAAGGAATGACATAAAAGAGATTACATGAAAAGAAGGAAAGAGGTCGGATCCCTTACTTTAAAATGTGACTCTTGAAACTCAAGGTTTTGGACCTTGAGGGCTTCGGGGAACCTTGGGAGGACTCCTTGGGAGTTAAGGAGACCATAACATCGTTGGGGGAGAGTTGGGAGTGAAAACTAAAGGAGGAAAGGGTGGGTATTTATAGGGAAAGTGAGGGGACAAGGCATTAATGGCCAAGGGACACCTCATTAGTGGTTTTGGAAAAACCATGGGCTTGCCCATGGTATTTGCCCATGGTATTGGACACTTGGGAAACCTCATACCTTATCTTACTATTCATAATTCGACCATATTGAATATATACTTAAAACATCATTTAATGATGTCATTAAACACCCATAACTTAAAAACTATATTTTCACTATTCATCGAAAATTCAACTTTCTCAGAATAATCCCAAAATTTCACCTAAACCAAATATCAATTCTCTGATTTCAAAAATGAAATCCATTTTATAAAAATAATTTTCTAAATATTTTTAATTTAATTTTTAAATAAAAACACTATTCATCGAAAATTCATTTCTTTCAGAAAAATCCCCAAAAATTACCTTAACATAATATCGATGCTCTGAGTTAAAAAATAAAGTCCTTTTCATAAAAATAATTTTCTAATTATTTTTAATTAAATTTATAATTAAAAAACGCTATTCAACCGGAAAAACTAATACCTGACTAATAATTTATGAAACCGTTATTTACCCAATTTATTGAATTACATTACTTAATCAAGGTGTCTAAATTAAATTAAAACTTTCTTTGAGTGAAATTACTAATCTATTTGGTCAAATTACTAATCCTAAGCGTAAAATCACTATTCATAATTTACTATTCATCAAAAATTACGTTGATCTTATTAGACTCCAAATTCCTTACTGAACACTTTTGTAGAAGACCATTTTTTTAAAATCATTACACATCTTTAATTATTTAGGGTTTACATAAATGTTTTAAAATATCACTTTTTCCAAAATTCATCAATAAAATATATCCTAAAATTATCCGGACAAAAGAAATTCCGCAAACATCACTAAAGGAAGAGATCTCAATTTATTCACTCGAAAGGATTACACAAGGAAGCTAGGGTCTCATCACATAGCCCCTTATAACACCGGCATAAGACATAAGTGTAAGTTGTGCTATGATGAGAGAATCTAAGGGAGGCTCAGATAACATTTCCCTAGTAGTAATCTCTACTAACTTGAACTTCTCCCGTAGGCGTTTCCATTCAAACTTGACATACTGGAGTTCGGCTTGGGCTTGGTCCAAAGCGAAGCCCACAAATGCTACCTCCTTCCCAAGCTCTGATAAGTGGGCTTCATAGGGGTCGAGTCTACTGGATGAAGCCATCGAATCCTCTTTCTGCATTAACCATTAACATCTTATTAAATCATTAAGAGTAAGTTAATATACTACTCAAAAAGATTGGGTCGTTACATTCTTCCCCCCTTAAGAAATTTTGTCCCCGAAATTTATACTTGAGGCCTTGTCGAAGAGGTGAGGGTACTTTTTCTCCATTGTTTCCTCAGGATCCCAAGTCGCTTCTTCATATTTATGATTCCTTCAAAACACTTTCACAAGGTGGGTAGTCTTGTTTCGTAGTACCTTGTCTCTACGGTCCAAGATCTCCACTGGCTGCTCCTCATAAGAGAGGTCATTTTCCAGTTGTACCACCTCTAGGTTCAGTACATGTGAAGGGTCGGGTATGTACTTCCTCAAGAGAGATACATGGAAGACATCATGAACTTGAGCTAGGTTCGGTGGAAGTGCTAGCCGATAGGCCACTGCTCCTATGCGATCAAGGATTTCATAGGGGCCAATGTACCTAGGGTTGAGCTTCCCTTTCTTCTCAAACCGCATGACTCTCTTCCATGGAGAAATTCGAAGGAAGACTTTGTCACCAACACCGAACTCCAAGTCCCTTCGACGATTGTCAGCATAGCACTTCTGCCGACTCTGAGCAGCCTTTATGTGTTGTTGGATGGCATGAACCTGTTCTGTCATTTCTTGCACAATATCAGGCCCAAGAAGCTTTCTCTCACCAGTTTCATCCAAACAAGTAGGAGTTGTACATCGCTTTCCATACAGAGCTTCATATGGTGCCATCTGAATACTCGAATGGAAGCTGTTGTTATAGGAGAACTCAACTAATGGGAGGTGTTGATCCCATCCACCTTTAAATTCCATTGAGCATAATCTCAGCATGTCTTCGAGTGTCTGAATAGTCCTTTCAGATTGTCCATCAGTTTGAGGATGATAGGCCGTACTAAAATTCAATTCAGTATTCAGAGCATGTTGAAGACTTCTCCAGAATTTTGATGTGAATCTTGGGTCACGATCAGATACGATGGAAAGTGGTACCCCATGCAGCCTTACCACTTCCTTCACGTATATCTTGGAAAGCTGGTCCAGAGAGAAATCTTCCCGAATAGAGATAAAATGGGATGTCTTGGTGAGACGGTACACAATAACCCATATCGCATTGTTTCCTTTGACTGTTTTCGGGAGACCAATTACAAAGTCCATAGTGATATTATCCCACTTCCATACTGGTATGGGTAGCAGTTGTAATACCCCCTTAGGAAGTTGTCGTTCTGCCTTTACTTGCTGACACACCAGGCACCTTGTAGTGAAATCAGCAATCTCCCTCTTCATGTTATCCCACCAATAATGATCACGAAGGTCTCTATACATCTTAGTGCTTCCCGGATGTATAGAGAAAGTAGAGCTATGAGCTTCATCCATCAGTTCTTTCTTTATCTCTGGAATAGATGGAACACATAGTCTTGTACGAAATTTCAATACACCTTCTTGATCAATATTGAAATCAGGGAACTTCCCATCTTTTACAGCCTCCAACTTCTCCTGCACCAAAGGATATTCATTTTGAGCCTTCTTGATCTTCTCTAGTAATGAAGGTTGAGAAATCATTTGTGATAGGGTTTATGATGTCCCTTTCCTTTTAATTCCCATGTCCAATTTTACTAGATCTTTAATCAAGGGATACCCTAGGATCCTCATTGTTGCCAGAACAACCGGATCTTTCCTGCTTAACGCATTCGCGACTTTGTTTGATCTTCCAGGGTGATAATGAATTGAACAGTCATAGTCTTTAATAATCTCCAACCATCTCCTTTGTCTCATGTTCAATTCTTTCTGTGTGAAAATATACTTTAGACTTTGGTGGTCAGTGTATATATCACATTTCTCCCCATAAAGATAGTGCCTCCATATCTTTAGAGCAAAAATAACTGCCTCCAACTCTAGATCATGCGTAGGATAATTCTGCTCATGAATCTTCAACTGTCGAGATGCATAAGCAATTACCTTGTCATTTTGCATGAGGACGCACCCAAACCCTTTCAGAGATGCATCTCTAAAAATAACGAATCCTTCTCCGATAGAGGGTAGTGTTAACACAGGTGTAGTAACCAATCTCTTCTTCAGCTCTTGGAAACTTTCCTCACATTCCTTTGTCCAGATGAACTTAACCCCTTTTTGAGTCAACTTGGTTAGTGGATTAGAAAGCCGTGAAAAGTTTTTCACAAACCTCCTATAATATCCCGCTAAACCAAGGAAACTATGACTCTCAGTTACTGTTGTGGGTTGAGGCCACTCCTCCACAACCATTGTCTTTGCAGGGTCAACTGAGATTCCTTCATTGGTTACGATGTGCCCCAAGAAAGCCACTTGTTGTAACCAAAACTCACACTTGCTGAACTTCCCAAAGATCCTCTCCTTCCGTAAAGTTATCAAAATAACCCTCAGATGATCTTCATGCTCCTCACGACTTTTTGAATATATCAAAATATCATCAATAAAAACTACCACAAAGTTATCAAGGTAGTCCTTAAAGACTCTATTCCTCAAATCCATGAAAAATAGCAGGAGCATTAGTCAAGCCGAAAGGCATAACAGTAAACTCATAATGCCCATATATTGATCGGAAGGTAGTCTTTGGAATATCTTCCTTCTTCACCGTCAGTTGATGATAACCAGATCGAAGGTCAATCTTAGAGAAGAATTGAGCCCCGTAAAGTTGGTCAAATAAATCATCAATTCATGGGAGAGGATATCTGTTCTTCACTATGATCCCGTTCAGTTCTCTATAATCAATGCATAGCCGCATTGATCCATCCTTCTTCTTCACAAAGAGAACTGGTGCTCCCCAAGGAGACACACTCGGTCGGATAAACCCCTTCTCCAACAAGTCTTGGAGTTGTTTCTTTAACTCTTCTAGCTCCACATTTTCCATTCTATACGGAGTCTTAGATATCAGTTGAGACCCAGGTAAGAGTTCAATGGAGAACTCTACCTCTCTTTCTGGGGGAGGTCCAGGTAACTCCTCAGGAAATACATCCATGTATTCCTGAAAAATCGGAACATCTTCTATTTGTATGCTCCCTTTTCCTTCTTCATCATCACCGAATAACTCCATAAAGAAATCTATAGGAGGTGCTTATTGATAGGGATCAGTTCGGGATATCTCTCCTCGGAAGATAACTGTAGGTCGTTCATTCAAGACTACTGAGATTTACTTACTTCTGCATTTTATCATAGCATTATACTTTGGGAGCCAGTCCATCCCTAGTATAACGTCGAATTCCAACATGGGAATGACTAATAGATTTGTGATAAGATTGTGCTCACTAAAGTAAACACTAGAGTATCTAAGCACTGTTGATGCATGGATAATCCCACTTGGAGTCTTGACTGACAACTCTCCCTCAAGCAATTCGGGGATTGATTCTATATTCCATGCAAACTTGGAAGAAATAAAGGAATGTGTAGAACCAGAATCAAATAATATACTTGCTAGTTTTGAGAGGATGACAAGAGTAACTGCTTCCACATCGTTCGGAACTTCAACTTCAGTTGTTGTGATAGCGAAAGCACGACCTTGCTCCCTTGGCCTCTGATGAGGTTGATGGTGATTCCCCTCCACCGCCCTCGGATTTGGACATTGATTAGAAAAGTTCCCAAGCTGTCCACACATGAAGCATGTGACTTCGGGTAGGGCCAGAACCATCTATCCTCTGTCGTTAGTGTTAGGAAGTTGAGGCTTCACATCACTACGACAATTCCGAGAAATATGGCCTTCTTTTCAACACCTATAGCACTTACCACTTCCGATCAAGCAGTTCCCTGAATGCTTCTTCCCACATTTATTGCATGTGGCATGTTGCATATGCTTTCCACCTCTTTCCTGATCAAAACTTCTTCCCAGACATGGTTCTGGAGTTCTCTTCTTCTCATTAGATTTGTGAGACCACTGTGTCTCCCCAAACTCTAGTTCAACTTTCATAGCACTTCGAACAATTTCTTCATAGCTATCATAGTCCCTGTTGGCTAGATTCTTCCGTAGATGAGGTCGTAGTCCACCAAAGAATCTATCAACCTTCACATTAGGGTCCATGACGAAGCATGAGGTATAATGGGAAAGCCTTGTGAAGTTCATCTCGTAGGTTCCAACTGATTCATTCTCCTTTTGCTTCAGCTCGAGAAATTCTTTCTCCATTCTCGTTCTCATCGAACGAGGGAAATACTTATTAAAGAATATTCCCCGAAACTCTTCCCACTCCATAGCTTCCATCTCTCCTCGTGGCTTCGTGTTTTGATCAGTGACCACCACTGATCAGCTTCTCCCTCTAGGCGGTAAACAGCAAGGGTGACTTTTTCTTGTTCCGAACAATGAAGTACAGAAAAGATATTTTCAATGGAGCTTATCCATTGTTCCGCAACCAATGGGTCAGTAGATCTACTGAATGTTGGTGGTCGTTGGCGCATGAAGGACTCAACATAAAGTTGTTACCTTCGTGGTGAGATCGGCCTCTCAGCTTGATTCACGTTATTACTCATAACTTGAGTCAGTTGGTTCATCATTCGCATGAATGTTTCCATTCCGACTTCCATCGTAGGGCCGTCAACACATGGTGCATTGCGATCACCATCAGCACAGTTCCTCCTATTGCCAGCCATTTTCTAAAAGAAAAAAACCTCAGTGAGAAACTTATTTCATTTATGAATCTTTTAACTAAGACTTCATGCTTAGACAATTACACTTTTCTATAATTCTTTCATAAGGATTCATAAAAAGCTTGTGATTAACCAAACATATCCCCCGGGAGTGTCGTAACCAAGAGTGCAGCAAGGCCCATTATTGTGCACCAGTTCCCGTTCGAGTCTAGCTCAAAGCGGTGTTTTCAGGTTTTACCCCTATTTACATCTGTGCCAGAGCCGCCTCTACCTACTCGTATCCAGACAGGGATTTATTTTTTTGATAAACCAATTACTCAATACTTACCAAAATACCAGGAAGTTTTCCTATATTTAAACTTTTCTATAGGGTTCTTCCAAAAGTTTTTATATCCTAATTTCCACAAATAACTAAACCATCCTTTGATACCAACTATAGCATCCCGTCTTTTTATAACATAAACTTTCATTACATTACACATAACTGAGGATCTTTAAGGTCTAGTGTCTTGGAAACCAGGAACATAATACATGAAAACAACATAAACCATCCTTCTTAAACACTTGATAGTCTTATCCTAAAGTTCATCCTAGGTCCATTACCGCATCTCATAACCTGGGGACATACATCACAAGAAAGGGTGAGAAGAAGGCCCAGTAAGGGAAACAAGAGGAACATTTTACATGTGAACTTGATATACTTCAATAAGGACATGAAAAGAACTTTAAGGCATGAGAAAGAAATCATGAGTCATTTCATAATAAAAATAACATTTTTCATAACTTGAAAATGTGTCTACATAATTTAACATAGAAAATCATGAACATATCACCAAGGTCCATCCCCAAGGTGTCATTTGAAAATTACCAAGTTTATTCACCAAGGTATCGTGAAAATTGTAATCTCTTGTGGTTACATCATTACCCAATGTATTGGAGCGCTATCAGGGGGAACCCTTAAATTTGCCTTTATTATCATGTGAGCCACATATATCATCATCAGACATTTCATAAATAACCCATATATCATAAAATAAATGGGTTTCATTTCATAATCATAACGTTTTAAAAACTGCTTTAAAGACATGATCTTTACGTCACTTTAAACCCACGGAAAGGGAAAGCGGGTCTCATGTATGTAAATCCCAGAATTTAAAATGGAAAATTTTGATATATATGTGAATACCCTTTTAGAAATAAGATCTTTGAGTATTCACTTTATAACATAAAATAATTTTGAGAAAATAGAGAGGCATTTTGAGACGAAAATTCTGCAGCATAACGGCTATGTTACAAGGTTTTAGAAAACATTGAAAAGAGAGGGGACATGAGTCACCCACTCATAAATGATCCATAAAACAGTAGGGGGACAGAATATAAGGGATTTAAGAACATGGTAATGAAATTTTAAAGATATACCATATGAAATGAAAATCATGGAAGTGAGACAAAACAAGATTTCTCTTATGAAAATTCAGCAGCCTAACAGCGTCACTTAACTTCAATAAAAAAAAGATCTGACAAGATCAAATAGGGTCTCTCATCATATGATCATAAGAGATCAGTATGATAGATATGGAGATAATACCCCAACATAATAAAAAGTAACTTCAAAGATTTGACATGAAAATCAAACTTGAAAAATGAGAAAGGTGAAAGAATCACTTAAAAATTCGGCAGCCTAACGGCGTCACTTAAACTTTCATAAAACGAAATGATGAGAGATGAGATCTCTCATAATATAAACATTAAAGGGCAGTAATAGGAATATAAAAGGACATCCTCTCACATAATAACATGGAGCATAAATGGAATGACATAAAAGAGATTATATGAAAAGAAGGAAAGAGGTCAGATCCCTTACCTTAAAACGTGACTCTTGAAACTCAAGGTTTTAGACCTTGAGGGCTTGGGGAACCTTGGTAGGAATCCTTGGGAGGTAAGGAGACCAGAACATCGTTGGGGGAGAGCTGGGAGTGAAAACTAAAGGAGGAAAGG
Source organism: Viscum album (assembly GCA_963277665.1). Classification (NCBI taxonomy): domain Eukaryota; kingdom Viridiplantae; phylum Streptophyta; class Magnoliopsida; order Santalales; family Viscaceae; genus Viscum; species Viscum album. Next base: position 134,371,518 of record OY728163.1, read on the forward strand.
GTGGGTATTTATAGGGAATGTGAGGGGACAAGGCATTAATGGCCAAAGGACACCTCATTAGTGGTTTTGGAAAAACCATGGGCTTGCCCACGGTATTTGCCCATGGTATGGGCCACTTGGGACATCTCATACCTTATCTTACTATTCGTAATTAGACCATATTGAATATATACTTAATACACCATTTAATGATGTCATTAAACACCCGTAACTTAAAAACTATATTTTCACAATTCATCGAAAATTCAACTTTCTCAGAATAATCCCAAAATTTCACCTTAACCAAATATCAATGCTCGGAATTCAAAAATGAAATCCATTTTATAAAAATAATTTTCTAAATATTTTTAATTTAATTTTTAAATAAAAACACTATTCATCGAAAATTTATTTTTTTCAGAAAAATCCCCAAAAATTACCTTAACATAATATCGATGCTCTGAGTTCAAAAATAAAGTCCTTTTTATAAAAATAATTTTCTAATTATTTTTCATTAAATTTTTAATTAAAAAACACTATTCACACGAAAAAACTAATACCTGACTAATAATTTATGAAACCGTTATTTACCCTTTTTATTGAATCACATTACATAATCTAGGTGTCTAAATTATATTAAAATATTCTTTGAGTGAAATTACTAATCCATTTGATCACATTATTAATCCTAAGCGTAAAATCACTATTCATAATTTACTATTCATCAAAAATTAAGTTGATCTTATTAGACTCCAAATTCCTTACTGAACACTTTTGTAGAAGACCATTTTTTGAAAATCATTACACATCATTAATTATTTGGGGTTTACATAAATGTTTTAAAATATCCCTTTTTCAAAAATTCATCAATAAAATATATCCTAAAATTATCCGGACAAAAGAAATTCCACAAACATCACTAAAGGAAGAGATCTCAATTTATTCACTCGAAATGATTACACAAGGAAGCTAGGGTCTCATCACATATCCCCTTATAACACCGGTATAAGACCTAAGTGTAAGGTGTGATATGGTGAGAGAATCTGAGGGAGGCTCAGATAACATTGCCCTAGTAGTAATCTCTACTAACTTGAACATCTCCCGTAGGCGTTTCCGTTCAAGCTTGACATACTGGAGTTCGGCTTGGGCTTGGTCCAAAGCAAATCCCACAGATGCTACCTCCTTCCCAAGCTCTGATAAGTGGGATTCATAAGGGTCGAGTCTACTGGATGAATCCATCGACTCCTCTTTCTGCATTAATCATTAACATCTTATTAAATCATTAAGAGTAAGTTAATATACTACTCAAAAAGATTGGGTCATTACATATGTTGTATCTTAATCATATCCAGAATGATATCAAGTCCTTATATAATATTATTAATCATCAAATGATAATTATACTTGAATGGATACGATGGAGAATGTATCCCTTCGCGTTCGTGGAGACGGTAGTCCGTACGTACGCACGAGCAACAATATCATTCTTTTGATATTAAAATAATATATAATTGGATGGTATATCATATATACAGAATCATTATCATGTTATATTTATTATTTACATGAGTTACACAACATTATTATACCATTCCAAATAATAATTTATTGAATAACAATTACACCACGATGAGGAGACGGTAAGCCGTACGTACACACATATGATGACATGTGATTCAAAGGATGGATAGAATACTGAATATGGTTGTACCATATTTATAATAACATCACATTATATATAAGATACTGGAGTTATTATTTTAGAATGGTAATAACAAAGGAAGAAGAAGTGGAAGAAGAAAGGAACTTGTAAAAGGGTGGTGAAATCATTACATCTTTTTCGGGTTCTTCCTTTTGATTTGATCAAAAGGGATCTTAGGTTGGATTTCTGACTAAAGGAAGGCCTCTAGGATGAAGTGAGAGAAGTTGAAAGAGTATTGGGTCAGAGTTTGGCCGAACCAAAAGGCTTTGAAGGTGTGAGTTAATGAGAAGGGAGAGTGCCCTTTTATAAGAGGGGTGAGGGGAACCTTTGGAAAAGCTAGAAATATTATTTTATAATAAATTCATATTCGGTTTATAATGGATAAAAAGTGGATTATTTAAAGTTTAAGGTGGGGATAGGTCTAAAACCACTCAACCAATAGAATTTATATAGGTTTGGGTCAATATACTAAACTTATCGTTAAGTATTAACTCTTAGTTAATTAGTTTCACTTTTACAATGTCTCTTTGTATTTTAATATTATATGGTTAATAAACATACTATATACATCCAAGAGACCCCCAGGTGGTCCATTAATGATTTAACTATCATGATATAAGTCTCTTGGAATAACATAATATTTTTAAGAATTTAATATCAATTAATAATATAATATTTGTTTTAAAAACTCTTTTATGTCAATTTTGACACTATTCAATAATTGATTTTTGTAAAAATCATAACAGAATGATTACTTCGATAAAAGTTAACTAAAGCATTCCTAACATGTCATATTAACCTATAAAATTAGTGAAATTCATAAAAAGTTTCAAATTATATTTATTTGGGTATCTACAATATCAATCAATTTAATGTTTCACTATTATGGTAATTACTGCATCACCATTGTTTCATAAATAAATTAAATTATTTAATGTCTAAAAATTATAAATAAAATACCATTATGTATAAACTCTTGTTATATTTCTAATTAATATTTATAGTCGAAAATCCAACATATATAACCCTATGTAAAAATTGTTTTTCTAAAAGATATATGCTTGTGTCATTTTTGAATTCATTTTAACTTAATTAAAATAAAGTGCCCCTATCACATACAAGTGGCACCATGGGGTCCCAAAATCGTTCCAATGATTTACATGGTTGGACATGTATCAAACAATAATGTTAGGACACGTTTTAGGGTAATTTTTATTATTATAATATTATTTTGTAACCCTTATTTACCGGATTTACCCTTTAACCACGATAAATAAAATATTTACCGAAGTAATTATTCAAAATATCTAAAAATAAAAGTTACCTATTTAGACAATTTGAACATTCTGATTCCAAATATGGAATCTATATTTCCAAATTTAAAACACAAAAGTGGTAGAAATTAATTTAAAATCAATTCCCGCTGTCAAAACCAAAAGCGTGTTTTTAAGATATAATAACTATCAAAAGATTGATACTTGTTTATGTTCGGTTTAATTGGGAAATTATGTCCAATGACCAACATTGTATTAAATGGGAAAAATATATTCTAAATATACTTTAAAACCAATCAAATTCATAATTAATCACTATTAATTATTTTGATTTAAAAAGTTGTTTTTAATTAAAATTTAGTAATTTTCACTATTCATCAAAATATTAAAGTTATCCGAAAAGTACCAAAATTTCACCTTAGGAGAAATTCGATACTCCAAATCCAAAAATGAAGTCCATTTTGAGAGTTAAAATTTCTAAAATTTTAAAAATTAGGTATTACTATTCATAACGGCTAGTTTGATCGGTTGTGGTGTGTGTTAGAACTCGATGTTGCGTACAACACACGCTTCTGCATTATTCAAAGTGAAGCATACCGTAGAAGATTGGGGTTGTATATTCTCCCCTCCTTTAAATAATTTCGTCCTCGAAATTTATAGGATACTACCACATGAAAAGACTCGGGTGGTTCTTCATCATAAGTTCCTCAGGTTCCCACGTTGCCTCTTCAATCTTATAGTTTCTTCAGAAAACTTTTACCAGACGCGTCGTCCGGTTTCTCAGTACATGTTCTCTCATATCAAGAATCTTGACAGGTTCTTCGTAATAAGACAGATCGGGTTCCAGTTCCAATTCCTCATAGGTGAGTACATGCGTTGGGTCAGGCATGTATTTCCTCAATAGAGATATGTGGAACACATCGTGAACTTTGGAAAGACTTGGCCGCATTGTCAATTGGTAAGCTATATCCCCAATTCGTTCTAGAATTTCAAAAGGTCTGATGTACCTGGGACTCAATTTACCTTTCTTACCAAAACATCTAACTCCCTTCCATAGAGATACCTTCAGGAAAACATGATCACAGACTTGAAATTCCAAATCTTTCCTTCGATTATTAGCATAGCTCTTCTGCCTACTTTGAGCTGATTTGATGTGATTTTGGATTACCTTCACCTTTTCCATCGTTTCATCCTCCAGTTCTGGGCCTACAAGTTTTCTTTCACCAACGTCATCCCAACAGGATGGTCTGCGGAATCTCTTTCCTTATAATTCTTCATATGGATCCATCTGAATACTCGAATGGAAGCTATTGTTATAGGAAAATTCTACCAGAGGTAAATATTGATCCCACATACCCTGAAAGTCATGTGAGCAAGATCTCAACATGTCTTATAAGGTTTGAATAGTTGGTTATGATTGTCTGTCTGTCTGAGGGTGGTAGGAAGTGCTCAAATGAAGTTCAGTATCCAAGGCTTTCTAAAGACTTTTCTAGAATCTTGAAGTAAAATGGGGATCACGATCAGAAACAATCGATAGGGGTACTCCATGAAGTCTCACAACTTCATCAATATATATTCTTGCTAGATGTTCCATTGGTAGATCATCTCTTATAGTAAGAAAATGTGCTGACTTGGTAAGAAGATCAACAATGGACCATATTGCATCGTTCCTTCTAGGAGTCTTTGGTAGCCCCATGACAAAGTCCATCGTAATATTGTCCCATTTCCACTCCAGTATGGGTAGAGGTTTCATGACTCCTCTAGGTTGTTGCCTTCCAGCTTTCACTTGTTGAAAAACCATAAATCTTGACACAAAATCAGCAATCTCCCTCTTCATTTTGTCCCACTAAAAATGTTCCTTCAAATATGTATACATTTTGGTGCTCCCAGGGTGTATAGAGAAATTGGAACTATGAGCATCATCCAGAAATTCCCTTTTTAGATCAGGAATATCGGGAACACAAAGTATCTTCTCGAATTTCAAAATTTGATCTTCATACACAAAGTCTCTCAATATCCCATCATTCACAGCCTTATTCTTCTTTTGAAATTCTTCATCATCGGTCTGAGAACTCTTAATCCATTCTAGTAAAGATGGTTTGGAAACCATTAGAAAAAGAATTGATGTTTCACCTTGCCTGGTTATTCCCATGTCCATCTTCACTAGATCCATGAAAATTGGATCCCTTTCAATTCTCATATTGTTCAAAAATCCATGGTCTTTTCTTCTCAAAGCATATGCCACCTTGTTTTACTTCCTCGGGTGGTAGATTATCATGCATTCATAATCATTGAGTAATTCAAGCCATATCCTTTCCCTCGTGTTGAGTTCTTTTTGTGAAAAAATATACTTCAAACACATGTGATCAGTATAAATCTCACATTTTTCACCATAGAGTTAGTGCCTCCATATCGTCAAAGAAAATATCACAGCTACAAACTCGAGATCATGAGTAGGATAGTTTTGTTCATGAATTTTCAACTGTCGTGATGCATAGGAAATAAGCCTATCATTCTGCATAAGGACACAACCAAGTCCTTTCTTCGATGCATCACTATAAATAACGAACCCATCATTCCCCGATGGTAGAGTCAGTATAGAAGAATTGACTAATCTTCACTTTAGTTCTTCGAAAAATTCTTCACACTCTTTTGTCAAAACAAATTTAACCCCTTTACGTGTGAGCTTCGTTAATGGGTTAGCCAATCGGGCAAAATTCTGGACAAAACGTCGATAATAACCTGCCAAACCAATAAAACAGCATACCTCAGTTATACTAATAGGTGCTGGCCATTCTTCGATTGCCTTGGTCTTAGAATTATCAACAGAGATTCCATCTTTAGAGACAATATGGCCAAGAAAAGAAATCTCATGAAGCCAGAATTCACAATTTCTAAACTTCCCATATAATTCATGTCTTCTAAGAGTCTTCAGGATAATGCGCAAGTGACTTTCCTGATCGTCATGGATTTTAGAGTATACCAAGATATCATCAATAAATACCACCAAAAATTCATCGATATATTCCTTGAAAACTCTATTCATCAGATCCATGAATACAGAGGGTGCTTTAGTCAATCCAAAAGGCATTACTGTAAACTCATAATGCCCGTACCTGGTTCAAAATGCTGTCTTCAGAATGTCTTCCTTCTTTACACACAACTGATGGTATCCGGATCGAAGTTCAATATTTTAAAATTATTGATCTCCATGAAGTTGGTCAAATAAATCATTAATGCGTGGTAGGGGATACTTGTTCTTTATTGTTATAGCATTAATCTCCCTATAGTCGATACATAACCTCATAGATCCATCTTTCTTATTAACAAAAAGAACAGGGGCTCCCCATGGAAAAACACTAGGGCGAATAAATCCCTTATTACTCAATTCCTCTAGTTGTTTCTTTAGTTCAACTAATTCTACAATCGCCATCCTATAAGGGGTCTTTGATATAGGCCTTGATCAAGGAATTAAATCAATGGAAAATTCAACTTCTCATTCTGGAGGATGTCCATGTAAATCTTCCGGAAATACATCTACATATTCTTTTACAACAGGTACATTCTCTATTTGAACATTACTTTCCTCACCCACAGTCATTTCATTCTCTTCCTCCCCAATAATTGAATTTATCTGAGCTACTGGGGGTGGATCTAGATAAGAATTAGGTGGTGACGATTCTTCTCAAAAGATTAGGTGTTCCTTATCATCATCATCAAAAATCGTAACCTACTTCTTCTTACAATAATTCTTTGCATCATAGTCTGAAAGAAAATCCAAACTGATGATTATATCAAACTCAATCATAGTTATGACGATGAGATCAGAAGATAAAGAACATTTATGTGCTCTAATGGGGACTGATTCACAAAACTTTGTTGCAATGATACTTCCCTTAGGAGTATTAACTGACAACTCCATTATTAAATCAAATTGAAAATATCTATTTTTCTTAGAAAACAGGGAAGATATGAAACAATGCGATGATCCAGATTCAAATAAAGCATTTCCTAATCTTGAGGAAACCATTAAATTACCTACCACCACGTCTTTTGGAGCTTCTACCAAGCATTAGTGATATCAAAAGCTTGTCCTTGATCCCTTGGCCTTTTCTGATGTAAGTTCCCTTGAGGATTTGGAAATTCATTTACATGATGTCCCATCTCCCTGCAATTGTAACACTAAACATTGGTAGCTTTATTCTTCCCTTTGCAATCACGAGCTTGGTGGCCTTTTTCACCACACTTGTAACAGACACCCATTCCCTTCATGCAAGTACCGCCGTGTTTGTTCCCACATTTATTATAGGATAGATATTCAACCTTTCCCTTCTTCCCCTTATTTCCATTCCCAGATTGATCATCCGATATCTTCTTCTCTTGCTTTGATTTAAAGTCATAAGACTTAGAGAATTCCTTTTCTGTCTTGATATCACTTGAGACAATGTCTTCGTACGACGAGAAGGATTGTGAGACTAATGCTCGATGGAGAAATGGTTTTAACCCATCAAATAAATGATCAATATTACTTCTTGGGTTATGTATTTAATCTCCAGCATACCTTGCTAACCTTGTAAAGTTAGCCTCATACTTTGCGACATTCTCATCCTCCTTTTGTCTCAGACTCAGAAATTGTCTTTCCATATCTGATCGATGGTAATGAGGAAAGTATTTTTCTAAAAATAGATCTTTGAACTCCATCCATTCCATATTTGATACTAAATCATCTTCCTTCATGTTTTTAATCAATGAACACCATTGATCAGCATCTCCAGTGAGGCGGTATACTGCCATGATAACGTTTTCCCTTTCTCTACTCCCCAAAGCCTGAACTGTTTTCTCAAGTGAATTTATCCATTGTTGAGCTACTAAGGGATTTGTACTCCCATTGAACGTTGGCGGTTGTTACCTCATGAATCGATCTAACATTGATCCTCCACGCTGCGGATCAGGGTGCTCCATATGGGTAAGGTTATTATTTATAACCTGAGTGAGTTGTCCCAGTATGGTGATTAGCTGATCGGCACCAGTTGCATCACCATCTCCACTATAATTATCTTGAGAAGGAGGGAAATACCTACATGGAGTGCGTGCATTGATATAGTTTCCATTTATTCCACTAGGCGCCATTTATTAACAATTGCATAAACTAGATCAGTTTATGAATCAAAATAAATAATTCCATACTTATAAAACACTTAACATAAATTGAACTATTTATGGATATAATCTATAATCATAAAAATATTTTCTTTGAGAAAGTATATACTAATAAACCCTTCATAATGATTTGTAATGAAGATGAGAGTTATCCTAAGAATATCCCCCGAAAGTGTCGTAACCAAGAGTGCAGCAAGGCCTGTTGTCGTGCACCAGTTCCAGTTCGAGTCTAGCTCAAAGCGTTGTTTTCAGGTTTTACCCCTAGGTACATCTATGCCAGAGCCGTCTCTACATGCTCGTATCCAGACAGGGATGTATTTCTCGGAAAACTCACAAAATCTCTACAATACCAATATTATAGGAAGTTATTCTATACTAATCCTCAAATTCCATCTTAGGTCAATGTTCTCTAATCAGATTTTATCTAAATATAGCTTCCACGGTTTGTACTAAACTTCCTCTGATACCAACTGTAACGCCCCTACCCCGGTTACCCAGTGTCGGTTCATTATTACATAACATTGGAATGATCACAAAAAAGATCAAATCTCGAAAGACTGATTAATTTAGTAGTCTTGGAAACACTAGATATATTCATAAGTCATACATTACATCATAAAAATGAAAACTAAAACAAAATCTTTTCTTCATAGTCCACACTGATATCCCCACATACTAACCCTGTTGGTCATTCATAAATTACTTCTTCACATCCTGGGAAAAATAAAACATTGAAAGGGGTGAGCTCAGATGCCCAGTAAGGATAACAATATAGTGGAAACTTTCATAAATAAGAATAAACATTTAAGGCAATGTATAACTAAAACAAAAGCCTTTTAAACTTGAACTTCAACATAGTATAGAAAAAATAAAATAATGCCATTTACTTATTCAAATGGATATTCTACTAATCAAATAATCACATGCAATATCAATAACCACTTTCATAATGATGGAATGCATAATGCCATACTATCATAACCACATAGCCAAGGCCTCTTGCCAATACTACAAATAATATTTTTCCAAGGCCTTGTGCCAAGACACTAGTTTGTCTCACGAGACCTACCGATGCATCAAGGAGCTATAGCGGGCTCCACCCGTCACATATTAAGTCCAATTCATTCCCATATGAAAAGTTTTAAACATAACATAAACATTCGTATTAAAACTAGCATACAAAATGTAAATACTTCAACCATAAACCATGAATGGTATAAAAGTAACACATTCACAGTCAAACATATCACAAAACCTTCAATATAATATAGAAGTTTTGTATCATAATAATTCAACTTCAAATAAGCGTAAAATCCATCAAAGGATGTTGGCAAAGATGCAATCAAACTCTTGTTAGAGAAAAATCAATTTCTAATTTGAAATCATATATTTATAAAATAAAACATTTTCATTGAAAATATTCTTATATTCCTGTAAGGGAAGCTTCAAAGATTTTATAACGGTGGAAAATAGCTGCACCTGCTGTTTAAGTTAAAAAAACATTCTTACCTTAATTCTGTCGAAAAGGTAAAAAAGCACCTTGTTTGGAAAACGACGGAAAGATTCCTTTATGAACCTCTTATAAAAATTCAAACAAGGGTATAAATGTATTTAACCCATATTCTTGTAAATATTAAAAAAAATTGAAATACATTCTTAAGAAACATGGATGTGTATGATAAATAAATCCTAGTAGATTATTACGTATAAACAACTTCGGGTAGTGAAGAGATTGTGAAATAACCCTTACCTTGTAATTTTCCTTGGTTGGGGTAGGTTATCCTTCTGTATAATGGTGAAATAATTGTTATTAAATTTTACAAGAATCATATACATTAATATGATATCATATATGATCTTTTAACATTGATTTGTTAATAATATCTTAGTATCATCGTTGTTTCAGGTGTTAACTTACTCATTTTCTTTTATATGTTTTGTTACATAAGCTGTGTTTGTCATGGATAGGTTGTATCTTAATCATATCCAGAATGATAAAAAATCCTTAGATACTATTATTAATCATCAAATGAGAATTATACTTGAATGGATACGATGGAGAATAAATCTCATCGAGTTCGTGGAGACGGTAGTCCGTACGTACGCACGAGCGACAATATCATTCTTTTGATATTAAAATAAAATATAATTGGATGTTATATCATACATACAGAATCATTATCATTTTATATTTATTATTTACATGATTTACACATCATTATTATACCCATCCAAATAATAATTTATTGAATAACAATTACACCACGGTGTGGAGACGGTAAGCCGTACGTACGCACGTATGGTGACATGTTATTCAAAGAATGGATAAAATACTGAATATGGTTGTACCATATCTATAATAACATCACAGTACAAATAAGATACTGGATTTATTATTTTATAATGGTAATAACGAAGGTAGAAGAAGTGGAAGAAGAAAGGAACTTGGAAAAGGGTGGTGAAATCATTACCTCTTCTTCGGGTTCTTCCTTTTGATTTGATCAAAAGGGATCTTAGGTTGGATTTATGACTAACGTAAGGCCTCTAAGATGAATTTAGGGACGTTGAGAGAGTATTTGGGTAGTGTTTGGCAGAACCAAAAGGCTTTTATGGTGTTATTTAATGAGAAGGGAGAGTGCCCTTTTATAAGAGGGGTGAGGGGCACCGTTGGAAAAGCTACAAATGTTATTTTATAATAAATTCATAATCAGTTTCTAATGGCTCAAAAGTGGATTATTTAAAGGTTAAGGTAGGTATAGGTCTAAAACCACTCAACCAATAGAATTTAGATAGGTTTGGGTCATTATACTAAACTAATCATTAAGTATTAACTCTTAGTTAATTAGTTTCACTTTTACAATGTCTCTTTGTATTTTTATATTATATGGTTAATAATCATACTATATACATCCAAGAGACCCCCAAGTGCTCCATTAATGATACAAATATCATGATATAAGTCTCTTGGATAAACATTATATTTTTAGGAATTCAATATCAATTAATAATATAATATTAGTTTTAAAAACTCTTTTATGTCAATTCTGACACTATTCAATAATTGGTTTTTGTAAAACTCATAACAGAATTATTACTTCAAAAAACGTTACTTAAATAATTCTTAACTTGTCATATTAACCTAGTAAATTAGTGTAATTCATAAAAAGTCTCAAATTATATTTATTTTGGTATCTACAATATCAATAATTTTAATTTTTCACTATTATGGTAATTACTACATCACCATTGTGTCATAAATAAAATTAATTATTTAATGTCTAAAATTTATAAATAAAATACAATTATGTAGGAAATCTTGTTATAGTTCTAATGAATATTTATAGTCGAAAATCCAACATATATAACCCTATGTAAAAATTGTTTTCTTAAAAGATATATGCTTGTGTCATTTTTTTATTCATTTTAACTTATTTAAAATAAAGTTTCGCTATCACTTACAAGTGGCACCATGGGGTCCCAAAATCGTTCCAAAGATGCCCATGGTCGGTCACGTATCAACCAATAAGGTTAGGAAACGTTTTAGGGTAATTTGGTATTATTATAATATTATTTTTTAACCCTTATTTACCGGATATACCCTTCAACCATGGTAAATAAAATATTTACCGAAGTAATTATTCAAAATATCGACAAATAAAAGTAACCTATTTACACAATTTGAACATCCTGATTCCAAATATAGAATCCATTTTTCCAAATTCAAAACACATAATTATAAGAAATTAATTTAAAATTAATTCCCGCTGTCAAAACAAAAAGTGTCTTTTTAAGATATAATATCTATCAAAAGATTATTACTTGTTTATGTGTGGTTTAATTGTGAAATTATGTCCAATGACCAAAATTGTATTAAATGGTAAAAATATATTCTAAATATACTTTAAAACCACTCAAATTCATAATTTATCACTATTAATTATTTTGATTAACAAAGTTGTTTTTAATTAAAAATTAGTAATTTTAACTATTCATCAAAATATTAAATTTATCTGAAAAGTACAAAAATTTCACCTTAAGCTAAATTCGATACTCCGAATCCAAAAATGAAGTCCATTTTGAGAGATAAAAACTCTAATATTTTAAAAAGAATGTATTACTATTCATAACAGCTAGTTTGATCGGTTGTGGTGTGTGTTAGAACTCGATGTTGCGTACAACACACGATATTGCATTATTCAAAGAGAAGCATACCGTAGAAGCTCGGGGTGTTACATCCTAAGCTATTAAATTAAACTCTATAACACAAAAATAAGGATATAATTTAACTTAGTAAAAATATAATGCATAAAAAATGTAAAAGTTTGTTAATTAATTTATTAATGGATTTAATTTGATTATCTAGGCCATTAAGGTCTAGTGTTGAACAAATTTGGACATAACGTAAGTGTTTCTTCCCGAACCTCTATTTTTTATTTGGTTTGTGATTTCTTCATCTATACACTGATTTAATTCTTAATTGTCATTATATAATTATTCTAAATTCATGGTATACATTCCAAACTCATGTTTCTATATAATGTAATGATTTTTTATAATAAATACAAGTTTTACAAGGTTCTGCAATCAATTCTTCACAATATCTAAGCGCGATTAAAGGGAACGTGTGAATTTATTAGCCATTTTCAAGTACCATCCACAATACATATTAAGACACTATTAATTTTATAAAATCAAAACAATATTCCAACGAAAATATATTTTCTAATTTATGGTTTTTGACAAACAATTATGACATATACAAATAATGTTTCAAAATGAACTCTTCTTCTCCAAGTAAAAGGGGTATTTTTTTCAAGAATTAATTTATGATTTTACTTAAGTATTTTCATATATTTGATAAAATTGGTTGATTTTTATGATTTATTGAGATTGAAGTATTATAATTATCATCTACCATATTTTATGTAATGTTTTACGATCATTTTAACTATGGATGTTCTCTCATGATACCATTAACCATACTACATAGAATAGTTAGTGATTATGTCTACAGATTGGGGAATGTTTTTTAAATTTAATCTATATTTGATGTTTATGTTTAACCTATTGATATGAGGAATGAATTAGACTTATCAAATGAATTTTGGGGCTTTCTATATCTACTAGATGCATCAGTAGGTCTCATGAGAAAAAATAGAAATGGATTTTGGTCAAGGCCTTGAACATTTATTTTCATATGTCTTCACTGAGGTTTTGATGATATACTTTAGATGTCCAGCATTATTCCTTCCCTCAGTTTGATATTATTAATTGATAAATCATGTGAATGTTGAAATAGTAGAATATCCATGGTTATATTTCATGTGATTATTTATATAAAAGTATTTATTTTAATTTTATTCATGCCATATTATGGTCATGATTATGTTTTTATGGCATGTGTTAATTTAGTTTTTCACCATGCCATCTTATTTATGATTTGACTGTATGACATTCTCTTACTGAGCATTTGATGTCACCCTTTATATATGTTTTACTTTTTAAAAGGATACAAAGTTGAATATTTTGAATTAATTGTAGTACTAATCATGGCGTTTATGGCTGATTCTAATTTAATGGATATGTTTTATTTCTCATCATGTTGTATTGTAAATTTCATTTATATAATATCGTTTTCAATACCACTAAACCAATCATCCCCTTGGGATTCTTGTCTTGTATAAATGCCAATGTAATAACGTAAGCCATCAAATTCGGGCTACTAGGTTTTGGGTCTCTACATTATGAATGTTATTAACAAAATTTTAAAAACAATAAGTTTTTAACATGTCTTAATAAAATTAAATGGTTATTAATTGATTGAAAATGAAAATAAAAAAATTGAATCTAAAATAATTTATTTTTCTAAAAAACAATTTTTTGGGTAAATTGTTTTAACATTATAAATTAAAAAAATCAATATTGATGAATGATTCTTATAAACAATTTATATTATATATTCAATAAAATTTTTCATTATTCATATAATATTTTGTATAGGAATGTTATAATAATAAAACAAGTTTGATGTTTAAATATGTATTTTTCGAAATAACTTGTTCGTCATGTCTTTGAAACATATTTGAAAATTGATTTTTAAATTTTTATATATTTTTTTAATAATAACATCAGTTATAAAATAAAAATTTTAAGATAATATTTGAGTGAGTTTTTAATAGTTTTCTATAAAGATTTATTTATTATCAAAAATAAACACATATCTTTTTATTCAAATTATATTTTCATTTGAAAAATAAAATAGAGTTAATCATTATATATTGTTTCAAGAGTAAATTTTTTTCAATTTTAATATTATAAATAATATATAAATCTTTGGAATAAATTTTAAATTGAAATTTTAAAATTAGTTTGATTTTAAGAAATCTTTTTTTTCAGAAAACTACATTTTCATTGTACATGCGACTTTAATTATTAAATAACTTTTAAAAATTTATTATATGAGTTTGGTAAAAAAAGGAATACATATTAAGAATAAAAATAATTAATATTAGGTAATAATATCAAATTAATGTTTTTTTACAATGAATAGGGAAAACAAAAAATATTTATTTCCATTTTTAATGTAAAAAAAGGGATTCTACATTTTGTAGATCTATATTAATATTAAATTTCCACACACATATGAATTTTATGTTATAAATATCAATTAATATTTTTAATAATGGGTTATAAATTATATAGTAATCCTCGTATATTTGTATCATTAAATGAGAATGTTCCATGATAAAAAAACAAGTTACTATAGTGAAAACTAGAATGGTATATGTGAGTAACTTTGCAGATTAAGGGGAAAAAGTTTAATTTTTTTTTGTTTTTTTAGAGGTATATATAAAAATTATCTTCCTTATAATATATTATTAAAAAACATTTGACACTTTTTTGAGTGTGACATATGATTATTGAATAGTTTTGGGTATTTTCCAAAATTCCACCACTCCTCTATTTTAAAAGGCACCGCATCCCCACACTTTTTTACACATCATAAGAAATTTATCTAAAAATATCTCTACCAAACTCTATAAAACATAATTATACACATTATATATATTATTTTATTCCTATAATACAAACCCTATGGTTCTTGATAATATATACAAATGAGTGTTTTCTAAGAAAAGGTAATCGTCTCTACTAGTATCTTTTTTTACCTATTCACTTAACTCCTTCATAATTATATTAAAAATTCATATATAATAAGATAAATATATAAAATATAATGATATATTTATATGTGTATGTAATAGCCTATATGTATATCATATTTTATCAATTGGGAAACAAAACTTTCTAACTTTTGTTTGACGAACTACCACCACGTGAATCGATTTTTTTCACTTTCCATCACCACCAATATTAAATGGATATAGAAATGGATTTAATTTATATATATGATATTAATTAAATAATTATTATTATATAATTATAACACCATATCATCCTTATTATCTTCAAATTCAATTGAAAACAATAATGTCACTCGTGTGTACGTTTTGATTATTGGCTCCATTAAGTGATGAGAATAATTATTCAATTCCATTTACATGGTTGGTAATAAAAATTGATTAGATAAATATATATTACAAACAAAATATCATAATTATTATATAAATTTGAATTATTATGTACCTTTATTTTGTTCCATCCATCAAAAAACGACAACAATGTTCAAACGTACGTAAGACCTACTTTATCTACGAACTCTGTATTTCATTTTTAATGTAAAAATTTTATGGATGACTATAAATATGTATATATTGAACATATGTGATATTTAAAACACTACTAAAATTTTGGATATTATGGAAGCATGATCAATTTTCAAGGAACAAAACCACTAAAACCAAAATATAGATGAAAAAAGAAGAAGTTATTACATAAAATAATGATTTTAACAAATAATTGTTAAAAATAGGGTAGTATAATATTATAAGTAAATAATATATGTTATTATATATATGAGTTCTATTCTGTGGTATATTTATAATAAATATATATTAATTATACATGAGGTCCATACTCATATAATGAAATTCAAACCAGAGGTAAGGGTTTACTTCACAATCTCATCAATATTTGAGATTATTTTTGTTAAAGTCTCTACAGGATGAATTATTTTAATATTACTATAATAACCCATTATATTTTATTCTCCTCTGGTTGTTTGAAAAATTAAATTTTTTCCTTCATTTTCCACTATTTAATACTCTTGATACAAAAACTATATTTTTAAGAAAACTGATGTAGTTTTTCTACTCAGTCAAGATTATTATTTTTTCAATAACTATATATTTTATTTATAATGTTTTAAAGAATATCTATTATTTTATTAAATTATTTATTAACGAAATTCATAGCCTTTTAAAAAAACATACAAAAATGAATCTTTCGGTCATTTTTTCAATGAGGTACTTTTTTGACGTTTTTATAGAGGTGTTTATTGAATTTTTTTAACATATATTTTATGAACATAATATTTGGCCATCATAAACATTAGTTGATTTAAATAATCGTTTAAAAGTCTGAAATCACCCCCAATGGAAAACATTTCCTTAATACATAGATTTTTTTTTGTTTTTGAAAAAGTTGCTTCAAAATGTGAATGGAATGTTTGTCATCAAATCTTCTAGAGTTCTTTTTAAAGATTATTATTATATGTAAAAATTGTTTCGGGATATTATTCTTTACTCAGGATGTACTATTTTGAAAATATTCACCATATTACTTCAGTTTTTTATTATTAGGTTGATTTGTTTTGTGAATTTTTATCATTTCATATTCTATTTGTTAATTATGAATGTTTATATTAATTATGTTCTAGCCCTTTAATATATGGAATGTGTTAAAATTGTTAAGTTATGGGTGGGTCTCACTATATCCCATTGATGCATTAGTAGGTCTCCTGAGATAAAATATATTGGGTACTTGGATGTGGTGTTACACATTTATATGATAAATCATGGCATAAGGATTTGATGGTTTGTTTACGATGTATGGCATTATTATTTCCCTCATTATGATACTAGTTATTGATTTAAATGAGATTATTTGATTTGTTATTATGTGAATGTATATGTTTCATGATTTTGTGATTATTTATATGTAGCTATTTAGTCACCTTTTAGTCCAACCATATTATTCTTCATTCTCATGTAATTGGTGAAAATGAAAGTGTTTTTATATAATTAGATTTCCTTATTGATCATTCCTTATTTATTCATGATAGATTCAACTGTATTCATAACCATACTGAGCATATAAGCTCATAAATTTACAAGGTTTCTTATCCCTATCATTTTAGAAATTCATTGTGATTGATATTCAATGATATTATAAATGGAATAATGGGGTTCTAAAAAAATACTATATCGTATTTTATGTTATCAAATGTAATGTGAAATACATGTATATATTTTTCTAATAAAACTGAACTATTCAGGACTTTAGGATTTTATTAGTTATATATATATAATTTTATAAAGCAAGAGGTGACTCAATTATAATTGGGTTGGGGTACTTATAGTTGGTACTAATGAAATTTTCACATGATCCTCAGCCCAGTTGGTGAGGTATCCTTACGTGCATCTACAAGACCCAGGTTCAAAAACCAAGTAGAGGCATATTTTAGGGGAACTGTAGTACTACTATAGCATACTGTACACTGTGCGGGTACTATAGTAGAACTATACAATGTACAGGTACTGTAGAAAAAATGTACATTGTGTGGTTACTGTGGCGGGAAGTGTAGTAGTTACTGTAGTAGGTACTATTTGGTATTGTAGTAGTTGGAACTATTCACCTTGGGCCACCTGTATTGGATTGGATTCCTTAAGGCTTTCGTGCCACCCAGGCCTTCTGGTCATTAGGGATTTTAGTCCACCATTAAGGCCTTCGGGCCACCACAAGGCCTTTGAGCGACATACAGTTTCCCCGGACACACTACAAAAAAGAGAAGCCCTGGATGAGAATTTAGAGCAGGTGCACTCACCAGAGCAGAGTGAAATGGATTTTTCAGAATGAGAGGGTATGGATATTCCATCAGGACCATCATGTGCTTCCATAGGAAGCCTAGCCAAAAGGCCATGCGAAGGTGGAGAGCTACTATCCTGATGTAGATGTCGGGGAGGGGAAGTTCCTTGTTGATAGTCTCATTGAATTCCCTAAGACCTTCGGGTCATGTAAACACATAAGCCTATGAGCCATGTAATATCTAAGCCTACGTGACTTGTAAGATTTCCCCCTCATCCCTTGAAATGGGGGTTATAAAAAAATTCAATAAAAATGAAGGTCCTCGGTCCATTCGGGTACTAGATAAATATTAGAATAAACCTTTATGAACTTTATTTAGAAAAAAAAGTAGATTATAGAATTTATCAATATGACTAACATTCAGGATTTTTATAAGTATAAGATAAAATCATAAAGCCTTGGTAACGTAAATAGTATACAGTTTAACTAGAAATACAACCATTTCTATATAATAACTGTATAGGCGAAATTATCACAGTTATACCTAGTTGTAATAACTTTAAAAATGGAATATTGGTCTTTGACTCAATCTTCATCTAGTGCATGATAACAGGCCCTACGTCATGCTTTGATTGACACTCCAAAAACTTCTCATCATATGAGTACATATTATAAAGTGGTATTAATGTAGATAAATAATTCTATATGTCACATGAGTTAAAAGTTAATAATGTTATGAAAAGGGTAGTTGACAACTATGAAAAGGGAAACAAAACAGAATAGTAGAAGGGAATAGTGGAATATCCAACATATAATAAATGTGGAAAGAAAAAATGTGGAATTTTCTTTATTAGAATGTTCTTTTCTATATATATAAGGATACATGCCACTAGGATAATGTTTTAAGGTTAATAAACAAGCTAATAATACCCAATTCCTCTAATATAAGGATATGGGGAACAATGAAAAATGTTTTTCTTAGAGTCATAAGAATTTTCCATAGAAAATGATAAGGTATAAAGGGTATGATTATGTGATCATAATAGATTAGGTTCATGTTTCTATATATGTTTAATCATGTTACATAACCATATACTCACATTTAGTTAATTATTTTTTGATTCTGGATCATCACACACTTTTAGAATATTCATCTTTTCAAAGAAATTTGATATTTCACTAGAACATATAGAATGGAGTTATCAATCTAGAATCATAGTGGATATATCACCATAATTATGATGAGCCATTCTATTCCCATTATGACTTGTAAATGTGGCCAATTTACTGACTTCTGTATTATACCTATGGCTGATTTAGATATAATTCTTTCTATGGAATGGATTTGAAAAATTTGATGCAAAAATTTGTTGAATGATATGGAAGTGAATATTCATGATGAAAATCTATAATTACATATATTAAGAGGATATATTTTTCCAATGGAGTCATGTATAGATCCAACCCTATTAGGCCTTCGAAATTATTTTTATTTGGAAGAATAAAATACACAATATATATATATATATATATGGAAAAGTAATCTATAAATTGATGATGTACCTATTGTACATGAATATATTGATATTTTTAATGAGGAATTTCCTGGACATCAACCTAATAATGAAGTTTAGTTTACCCTTTTTTTAATCTCTAATGAAAGACAAAAATAAAACACTCGTTATTGAATGGAAAATGTAGAATTGGTGGAAGTGAATAAATAAGTAGAGGAGTTATATTCAAATGGAGTTTACACACCTATGGTTTCACCATAGGGATCCTCAGTTCTATTCTTTAAAAATAATTCGGGATCTATGAGGTTTTTCATTAATTACAATGAAATGAACACCATTATGATATTATAATACAATCATTTACATCACATTGATTACTTATTCAAACAGATTCCCATGTATTGAAATTTTTCATCGATTGACCTTCATTCTAGGCATCATCATATGTGAGTAAAAAAGGAAGATATTCCAAAGAAAACATTTCCTATGAGGTATTGGCATTAAAATCTTTCAGTAATGGCATTTGGATTGTCTAATTAAACTAATTTTTTTATGGATTTAATGAAAAAACACTCATGGAATATATTTATGGTTTTATTATTTCATTTGTTGATGATATAATTTGGTTCTATAAGAGATATGAGGTCCATAAGAATAAATTATGATTTATTTTTGAGAATATTAAAATAAATATGTTACTAGGGATATTTAGGAAGTTTTAGTTCTAGATTTAGGATGATTTTATTCTTTTGTATCTTTTCCTGAAGGATTATAAATCAGTTTATCTTATGATGAAAATTTTTGTTCAACAATGGCCTATTCCAACAAACATAATCAAGGAATTTAGTTTCAGTTGTTGGGCAAGTTACTATTAGAAATTTGTCCAAATGTTTACCTGATTGGTTAACATGTGAACCATTATTACATGAAAAGGGGTTAAGTACACATGGAAAAAGGAATATGATGAATTCATTGAATAATTGATGAAGATATTTGTGGATTATATGATTTTTCCTCTATCATCATGAAATGATGGACATGTAACATATAGTAATGAATCATTGAAGAGACTTGGTCATGTATTTTTATTTAATGATAATGTTATTTCCAATTCATAAAGGTAGTTAAATATTCATGAACAATATTATAAAACCCATGATCTTGAGTTGTTTATGGTAAAATGTTTATTGAATTTATAGATACATTTTATATACAAAGAAATATTTGATATATACACAGATCAAAATAGTTTAAAATACATATTTTCACAAATATTGCTCAAAATAAGGAAAAGATGATGGATTTAACTACTCAAGAATTATTATTTCTCAATAAACTACTATATTAGAATGGAAAATAAGGTAGTGGATGAATTATGAAAGAAAACCCATTGTGTTTTGAAAAAATGAGGACCGTTAGGGACCATAAGTCTATATATCTAATAAATATACATATGGGAATAATTATGGAAGTGTATAAATCATAAATTTTAAAAATGTTTGAAAACCCATATTTTTTGGAAAATATTATAATTGATCAATAGGATGATAATAATTTTCAAAAGAAAATCAATGCCACGAATGCTATAAAATTTGAAGAAATCATTAGTGAAGACGTTGTTTTGAAATTTGGAAAGATACTTTGTGTTCCATTTTTAAAAAATTTCAATTGTGCATTATTGGATGATTTTTATACATCAAATGTTTTAATTAAAATTGGTATGACTATTATGTGTATGTATTTGAAGGAATTTTTTTGTGTGAAAAACTATTATATGGGAAATATTTGATAATATGTGAAGTTTGTTTGTCTATCAATAGGTGAAGGATGAGGGACATCATCCAAGAGGAGCCATAAAACCTATTCCTATTACCAAATGGAAATGGGATGACATTACTAGGGAATTGTTTACTAAATAAATAAATACTTCTATAAATAATGATGTAGTATGGGTTATTATTGATAGCATCATCAAATCAACATATTTTATTTCTATAAAAGAATATCTAACTCCAAAGAAAAATGTAAGGATCTATATTAATGAAGTTTTAAGAAATAAGGGAGTAACTATTTCAATTATGTTTGACCAATATAAAAAATTTCCATTAAAATTATAGAAAATTCATCAGATTGATATTGATACTGATCATCTTTTGAGCACCAAATATCTCCCTTAATGTAATGGATAATTTAAAAGTTATATTCAAGCCTCAAAAGACATGTTGAGGTCATTCTATCATGTCATTTAGGTTTTGTGGGACTATTATTTAACATTTAATGCTCTCACTTATAAAATAGATTCCATTAATGTATTAAAATAGTTCTATATAAAGAATTATATGAAAGTATATGTCATACTAAAATATCTCCAAATAATTTATATGAATGAAATATTTTATGAAAAAACATTTAAGGATATAACAAAAAAGATAAAGAAAATTTTTACCCCTATCAAAGAAGAGAAAAGAATGAAAAAGAGTTGTGTTGATGACCAATTTAATGATTCAGAATTTTAAGTGGGAGATCATGTTTCCCTGAATGTATCTCTAAGGAATGGTGTTATATGGTTTGGTAAGAAAGGTAAATTGATCTTCATATACATCAGTCCTATTGAAATCCTAGAATGTGCTGAATATTTTTCTTAATATTTAGAAATTCCGCCAATTCTATTTAATGTACATGATGTGTTACATATATCACATTTAAGAAAGAATATTTCTGACCCGACCCAAGTTTCCAACTCTTATGAAATATAATTGAAACCTAATCTATCTTACATTAATGAGAAGACTCAAAATATTGACACTCAAGAATGAATTTTAAGGAAACATTAAACTCATCTAGTGAAGATAATGAGGATATATTAAATGATAAAAGAAGTGATATGGGAATCATATGAAATGAAGAGGAAGATCTACCCAAATAAATTCATGATGTTAAATTATAGAAATTTGAAGGATAGTTTTTTTAATTGGATGGAGATAGTTACACCCCAAAACATTTATATATATTCCTTTTTAAAATAATGCATTATCTTCGATAGGTTTGGGTACAAAAATCCATGAGTATAAATGAACCATAATATAGTATAATTTTATAATCAAGATATTGAATTTGATAGTAAGAATAGTACTACGTAAATTATGAAATGTATATGGATTAAACATGTATTAAATAAATTCATTTGTTTTCAATTTATTAGTAATGTAAGAAATCCTTTCAATGTACAAGAAATATATTTATGAAAAAAAATTATGTATATAATGAATATTTATCTAAATCAATTAAATGAATAACTATTTGTGAATTATTTTAACAAAATTTTCATATTAAATATTCAATAAAATTTTTTATCATGAAAATTATATTTTCTCTAATCATTATATAAGAATTAATCTTGTTTTATAATTTAGATTTGTTTTTTTCAAAAAATTGATTCCATCCAATTTGAAAAAATTATTTTTAAATTATTAATTTACCACATATAAAAATTTTATTTTAAAAATGAACATGAATTTTAAATTAAACTTTTAAACATAAATCAAGAAGGAATTTTTTAATTTTTTTTCAAAATAATATTTTTCGTTGAATTATGAAAAATAATGATTTTTTTCGAATCATCCTTTCCAATTAATAAATTTAAAAAGTTAACTTTTGTTTGAAAATTTATTTTCAAATTAATATTAGTTCAATTATATTATTATTACACTAATTTGGATTTTGGGAATGATTTTATTGATGAAATTTGATAAAATGATTTATATAAGAAAATGTTTTTTTAGAAATTAGATTTTTTGTCACCATTGATAGTTTAATTTTGAATTAAATTATAACAATTATGTGAATTTCCTTTTGAAATATTGATTCCAAATTTGTAGTAATCACGTTTAATATTATATAATACCTTAAAATTAATTTTTGTTCTTAATAAGTTGAAAAATAGTAAGAAATTAATTATTGTGGTTAAGGTTAAAATAAGGTTCTGTGTAATACGTATGCCATTGATAAAATTAATTTTACCCACACATAAGAATTATATTTGATAAATTGGATTTAATTTTTATAATATTTAATTACAAATTATATATTATGTGTCATTTATTTTTTTTCTTAACTGATAAATTATTTGGGTAAATTGAAAAAATATTTACTTCGGTGGAAACTAAACTGGTAAAAGTGAATATCCATAGTGATTAAAGGAATTAAATGTTTAAAAATTGTTTCATTTTTGTGATTTATGTTTTAGTAAACATGATATTATATTATATCTATTATTTATTGATTTTTTAGTCTATCGTTTTGAGAGTGACCTCCCATTATTGAATAGTTTTGGGTATTTAAATAAAATTCACTCCTCCAAAATTATAAAAGGTCACATCCTCCCCACACTCATTAACACCTCATAGGGCAATTATATCTACCAATAACTCAACAAATTTATCTCAAAAAACACTATTCGTGTTCAAGAATTTTTTTATTCTCATAAAACCTAACATAGTTTCTTTAATATGAGATCCAAAGGAAGTTTTTTTGAAAGGAAGGTAATTGTCTTCACTGAGATCACTCCTTTTTTACTTATTATATTACCTCCTTCATGAATATATTAAAATTTGTAAAATAATAACACCGGTATCTAACATATAATGACATATAATTAAATATGTTTAATAAACTATAATGATATCCTCTTCTATCAAATGGGAAATGAAATCATCGACCTTGTTTACGATAGATTACAGCCACACAAAGAGATTTAATTTATTTTCAACAACCACATATCACGGCTCGATATATTTATTTATTTAACATATATATATGATATTAATTACAGAATTATACTTTTATATTTACAATATCATATCCATCTTATTACATTCCAATGCAATGAAAAATGATAATGTCGCTCGTGTGTACATATGGACTACCGCCTTCACAAAGAGAAGTGATTCGTTTTTCATTTATTCAATACATGGATAGTAATATCGATGAATATTATAATTATATATTATTTATTGGATAAAATAATGATATTATAAATGAAAAATTTTAAACATTATTTTTTACATCTGTTAATGAAAACAACATTCATACAAATGGATGACATGTCGTCTCTATGAATGGTGTAACGCATTTTTTAATATATAACTTTTATAGATGTCTATAATATTGTATATAATTCATATAAAATTTATTTAAAAAAATTATAATTTTACTTACTATAAATCCATGATAAATGCATATTTAAAAAAACTATCAGATAAAAAAACATAAAATATAATGTAGTTATTAGCCAAAATAGTGATTTTAACTTAGAATATTTTATAAATGGGTGATAAAAAATTATATGTTAGTCATATACATTATGATATATATGAAAATTGGTTAGTTATTAATTTATAATAAATATATAATTATTTTTAAAAGACCATTGATTTCATATTATGAAATCCAAAATAGTGGTAAGTGTTTATTTCACAAAATAATCATTATCGAAGATTGTTTATGTTAATGTATCCACTATGCGATATATTTAAATATTCTGAAATTAAAGAAAATATATTTTATTATAATCTATATATTTATATAAATTCAAATTTTCATATATTTTCCACTTATTATATACTAAATACCATGAAACCATATTTTTAGGTAAACCCAATTTTTTCTACACAGCCGATAATAGTTTTCTTCAATATCCATATATTTTACATAAAATGTTTTAATGAATATTTTAACTTATCTCTGATTTTATGTTAATTATATTCATACCCATGTTAATTGGAAGATTGTCCAAAATGGATCTTTTTATCATTTTTTGAATGAGGTAATTTATTATTTTTTTACAAAATAATGATTGTAATGATTTTTAACCTATACAAAATGAAATTATTTTTTAACCATTATGACCACTAATTTTGTTAAATATTCCACTAATATTATTGATAGTATATTCCAAATAAAATCTATTTTTTAATATTTGGTAAATTTTTAGATTTTGAATAATTTTTTTTCAAAATATAATTTTTTCCTCAAATATTCTAGTGATCCTTTTAATGTATATTCATTTATATCAACATTCCTTGGTGGATATTATGCTTTTCTGGGAAGTAATACTTTGGTACCAATTTCTGTATAACATTATATGGTTTGTGATTATTTTTATTTGTTAGGGAATGTATTACAATTTAATTTAGTATATTTTAAATATTAATGTTTGAATTAATTATGATTTAACCATTTCTTAAAATGAATGCATAAAACATATTAGGTCCTAGGCGGGGCCTTCTATATCCCATAGATGCATCACTAGTTCTAATGAGAAAATCTAACTTTGGTATTTGGTTAAGAAATTTCCCATTTTTCCAAGATGTATTAGAACATAGCCCTGAAAGTATGTTTATGATGTCGGACATTATGAACTCTATCGTTATTAAATTTTTATTGATGATAATGTGATTATTAGAATAGTTATGATAACCATGGAAAAGATTTAATATTATGAGATTATTTATATTTAGTTACTTGATTAACATTTATTCATTCTATATTATTCTTCTTGATCATGATATTGATTATATGGAATGTGTTTCCAATTATTTACCATTCCATATAGATTATGAATTACTTATTAATGATAGATTTTATTGTATGCATACCCTTAACAAGATTCTAAGATCGCCCCTTGTCATGTTTCACTTCTCTAGGATTCCAAGAAATATATTATGATTGATGTGAAGGGATATGATAATGGAATCAATGGAGTTCCCAATGAAATTAATATATATTATTTTATATTTTAAAATACAATTATAAATTAATGTTTTTACCTAATTTTCTAATACTACTAAACTATTTGATCCGTTGGGTTCTAACCACTTGTATCTATTATATATGTAATAATGTATCCAATGAATCGAGGATAACATGGTTAGTTTTATTACATTATCCTTGGGAGTAATTATGTAATAACATTTTTTAAAAATAATAAGAAACATCACTAATAGGATTAAAACTTGCCACTACGCAACTTGAATTTTTCAGACATTCTATCTTACAAGAAATATTCTTCCCATTTACTTTCTTATAGAACAATGAGAATGAAATTATTTATGGCAGTATGTTTGAGACTATCCACTTGATCACTTCTTTATCAGATATAATTGGTCAAATGAATCTTTATTTGATCCCATATCTTTCCGATCACTTCTGGATACTATACATCCGATTGTATCGGTACATGATTCATCTAATAAGAAATAAATCCTCATTCACCCAATTTCCCTTTCAAAAAATTAGTACGATACCAAATGAAAGTAATATCTGTCTAGTATCCTTTAAGGTGATTCGTCTTCACTATTTTTGACTTATCCACTAAATTTTTTATCACTTTTCAAAAAAAAACTATTCGAAACACATGCTTCTCAGTACACCATCTCCCCTTTATAAAGGCATTGCATCTCTGAAATCCTTGGGATATGTGAGAACATTAAAAAACATTCAATTTAATCATTGGATATACCAAACAAAAAATACATTTTCTTAACCACATTAATTCCTCCTAAAATATTGGAACTTTTAGTAATATATGACATAAAAAACTTCTTCAAATATTCTTTAAATATAGATGATAATCATGATATTTACATATAATTAATGGCACATTAAAAAAATATCAAAACATCTTCCACATTATAACATTAAAATAACTTCATTAAGATATTATAACCTTCCATCCATGGAATATTCACAATAATCAAGAAAAAACATGAAACAATTCACAAGGATCATCCTTTTTCTAAAGAATTGTTTCAGATAACTTAGATCATTTCCTTTTTTTGGATTACTATGTCAGATGAACAACATTTGTAATACTTGATCCAATATCTTTATATAGATCTATTAAACTTTATTTCATCTTGATATTACATAATCATTTCTCTATCAAATGAAATTTCCATGTTTTTATATAGTGAACTCGATCTGATGACTTTGAGATTCACCATTTATAAACCAACACATAACATTCCATATGATGAAATTATACATGATATTTTGACATGTCATTACACGCTCTAAATTTACTTATTCATATCATTATATTTTCAAAATTCTATCATGTGGACCTCTTATAACTCATTTTGATCCAATATTCATTATAAAAAACCTCAAAATATTAAAAAAATCCATCTATGAAAAATTCATAAAAGATTGACCTATAACATTTTTTATTGATGCTACTCAATAACATCATTAATAATGAACATTGAAATTTTCTCATCCAAATATTTCTCTGATGATTTATTTCTGTTAAACATATAAAAACATCACAAGATGAAAATTTTATAGTCACACAACAATTTATCCATTGTATTTATTCACAGATCATGGTAAATGTTATTAACCATGATGTTTTGAAATTAATGGAAAAAATAATCACATAATTTAATATACACCAAACATTATTTACTAAAGAACATATATAAAATATTTATAACTATTCTCCACCAAAAATTTTCCAATGTCCTTAGACTGATGGAATCTATCTATTATCCTTGATCCATTAGAATTCATCCAATAACTTTTAAAACTCCTCATTTTTGTGTAATTAATGTTCTCCACAGTGTTATTTTTTTAGGTTAAAACAATTAAAACACATTAAGAAATATTTCGTCCAGATGAACCAATATTCTCATTACGCCTCTCACTTATTTGAAAATCCTAAAAAAACCAATTGGCCCTATTGAATGATTTATTTAAACACCAACCTAATAAGAGATTTTTAATCCGCCCACTAGATTCATCACATCATGAATTTGCATTTTGAATGGACACACACACCATGTGACTAAGAGGATACAATCAAAAATAGGATCATCCATACCATTATTCTATATATTATATATTTTATTATCAAATCCCAAATTCATATATATTCAAAACATACTAACCAAAAATTTAAAATCCAATCTCACCCAAGTAGTTGACCCAAAAAAACTAACCATTTTTGATCAAATTATTTTATATCACATCTAGCTTCATGGTAATATTCTCAAATAGTCTATAATGTTCTCCCCACTATATAATATCCATTATTACTTCCATTAGAGGACTCTGGATAACAAATTCCTTCATTTCACTCAAGAATTTACTCTCGAGACATGATCATTCGATCCCAAAAAACCATATCAATCATCATTAATGGGTCTAAAACATCACATTGATCCAAGTTACCACTAAATGATATTATGCGTAACTCTATTCTCCAATACTCATGTCTTGATCATCATAACATAAAACTAATAGTTCCAGTTTTCATCCCTTGACTTATATGTCTATCTCTATTAGAAAACCCATTTATGTATCAATTCTATTTAGATGGTGATTTGTTTATTTATAATTTAGGATTAATAAATATTCATTGGGGTGTATGTATAGTATTTCTCAAGGATTATGGTTCTCACGGTTGAGTAATTTAATAGAAATAAAAAAATATAATGGTGGAAAGTGATGATAAAAGTGATAATTGAAAAAGATGAAATGAAATTATCCACAAAAGATATTAAAACAAAATGGAGTTTCTAATATTATAGTGAAAATTAATTGTAATTGAATATTAAATAAACAAAAATCACTTATTCATAAATAAATCCACATAATTTTCATCCGAAACCACTACTAATAACATTGACAATAATTGTTAGATATGTTCTACATTCCCTCCTAACGAGGATACGAGCCCTGAAAAAAATTGATCCACTCATATCACTAAGATAAATGAGTTTTATGGTCTTGGATTTGTGATTCTATATTCTCTCCCTCATATTTGGTTTATCAGGCCCTTTCATGTCTGATTATTAGTAACTTGTGTGAGGGTTTCACTTCTTAAACTACCCTCACTAGGATCAATAATGTTCTACATAATGATATATTCATGGGTAAAAAATATTTTATTTACCCACGATTTTATAAAATTTCCCAGAAGTAGTTGATAGATACATATGTGGGAAAGTGATATTCCACATTTATTACATAAATCACACTCCCATAGTTTCCATAAATAGAAATCTATCTCGGATGTTTGAATTTACAAAAAGTCACACAAAAATGATGTCAAAATTTATTAGAAAATGTAAATTGATTAAAAACTAACTGTTATATTTTCATTAAGAACCACCCATGAAAAATAATAAAATATAGAAACGGACAACAAGGGAGAAGAAATATTGATGGTAATAAAAACTTATCCCACAAGTATCATTATATAATGGGACTTAGTCCTAGGGGTATTTCTTCTAGTTCATTTTTTATTTATATAGGAACCCTCTTTAATGAATCTTCCCTGGTACATAGATCACAACAACTTGGAACTTAAATTCACATGAGATTCTATCACATTGACAATATATGTCCCTTTAATTGGTTCTAGATCCTACCACCATGAACTATTGATTCCTCCTCCTTCATGGACTTATTAACTAATGATAGTTTATTGGGGATTTTCATTATTTTGTTAGCTAGTTTGAGGGTATATAATTTTATTCACACATTATCTAAACGTAATCCACATATAATTTGTTCGTATTCAATGTACCTTGGTATTCATCTTTGTAAATGGATTGCAACCTTATTTTTAAATTTTATTCTTCCATTTTTTTGTTTTAGATATCGTCAATAAAAATTTCAGGAATTTTTAAAACAAATTTTGATAAACACAAGTTTCATTAATCATTTGATATATTATTTGGCAGAATCTAAGTTCAATGTTGTGGGGATAATGGCACATATAGATTTAACGTGAGGTAGAATTATCTTGAAAATGGATGTTGTGTTTGGACATGATGATAAGTTGGAGTATGATGTAATTTTGGGATATAGATGTTGAGTGATGTTCCAATATAGGGATACTCTGATGTAGAAATATAATGTGCATCGGTTCAGTGGGGATGCATTGACGCAAAAATTTATTCTTGATCCCTGAAACAAGTCTACATTTTAATCGTTCAAATATCACTATGTAATCAAACATATATCATCCTATTTTTCATTTTATTTTTATTTGGATTACGAAAGGAAAATTTATCAATTTAATGCATTATCAAATTCTTATACAAGAATCCATTAGAATGATGACACCATCACACTAGGTAACACAAGGCTACATTGGCCAGGGAATACTATTTTGAGTGGTTATATGAGACTTAATTAGATCGCTTACATAATTAAAATACAATAAATATAGAATTAATTTCATTATTCGAAATTAGTTATAAATATTAGAATCAAATAATTATTTAATAAATGACTGAAATAGATATATAATACAATTAATAAAAGATCATATTCATGTGCTCTTGTATTTAGTTATATAATTATTATAACTATTTTTTTGAAATAAGAAAAAAAATGAACCAAATTAAAAAACTATGTAATTGAATCCAAATATTAAAAATATACTACCTAAAAATGTGTAAACTACATTGAATGAATGATATTTTTGATTTAAGTACACTAAAAATATGATATAATGGAAAACATTACCAATAAATTTCATATATTGACTTGTCACACTTAAACTATGTTTTTCCTCAAACGTAATTATCAACATTATTTCTAAGGAATTCACATTTTTACAACATTAGATATGAAAATTATATGGATTTTAAATGAATATAATTTGAGTATCCTTTTTATTGAAAATATTAAATAACATTATTTTGATCCACCATTCTCAAATAAATTCTTCAAACAAATTATAAGCTACATCATTCAAAAAATTCATATTTATATGTTTAAATGATATTTATTCACTCATATAGTTAGGCATGAAACAAAATATTATTTTATTTTATTTTCTAATAATTTGGTTGAAATAAATTTTTAATCATGAATTGGGAAATCCTAAAAATAAACCATTCCACTCATGAGGCACCCTATATGATATTTTATTGTCCTCTAATGATAGAAATTGGGGATATTATGTTCCTGTGAAACTCAGTTTCACTAAGAGTGTAAAAAAATATAATTGGATATTATAATAATAGGAACTCCAAATATTATTTATGATATTAAAGGCATTAAATCAAAGAACAATGGACCACAAGAGAGATTGAAGCAAAGAACAATAGACCACCAGCTCAGAAAATTCATCGACGTATTTAAAAAGATGCACATAAATTTTCCATTTGAAGAGGCACTGACGCAGATGCCCACTAATGCCAAATTCATGAAATAAATACTCTCCAAAAGAATAATGATGGAGGATCTGGGCACCATTTTCATCACCAAGGAGTGTTCTGTAGTCATCAAGCATTCAATTCCTCCCAAACTCCAGGATCCAGGTAGTTTCACTATTACTTGTTCCATTGGACCATGCGAGTTTGGGAAGGCCCTCTATTACTTACGGACCATTGTGAACCTAATGCCACTAGGTGTTTTTAAGAAGATAAAGCTCCATTATTTGAATCCTACCTGAGTAGCCCTTCAACATGCCGATTTATCCATAAAACATCTGAAGGGACTACTAGAGGTCGTGCGCATCAAAGTGGGATGGCTGATTCTACCTACTGATTTAATCATCCTTGATATGAAAGATGGTCAAGAGGCACCTATCATTTTGGGATGGCCTTTCTTGGAAATTGGGAAGGCACTAATTGAGGTACACCAAGGGGAGTTGACTTTCCAAGTAGGAGACGAGAGAGTCTCCTACAATTTCCCCAAGGCCTTCAGGCATGCATCATCGCCCGATCATGAGGGATGTTATGAGATAAATATCGTGGATGATCTCCTAGTGGATGATCTGGTACATTCTTTTATTTCTGATAACTTTTTCATTCTAGACATTCTAGTTGATGAAGATCCAGAGAACGTACAATTCCTAAAAGGCTATGGTAGTTACTATTGGGACCATTATCCACTATAGAGCATAGGTAAATGAGGTTAGTTGCCCGAGCCAACCACCTAAAACAAAGGCACTTCCTGAGAGGCCACCTAGAGGATACACATCGTTTACCGCCTATACACATGGCATAAACCATTTCCTTTTCATTTTTCTAGATATGTTAAATATTTTTTTTAACTAATACATAAACAGGGATGATGTCGGTGCCAATGGAATAGTCATTTTAGTTTATCTGAGCCGTCCCTATTTTGAATCCTCTCGACCAATCTTCGGCATGGGGTTCATCCTATTTATATTTTCTTACATGGTGTGTGTGATATTTATTTCTCACACAAACACACACACACACACTCACTCATATATATATATATATACTTATAAGAAATCCCATAATGGGGATGGATCGGTTGGCCAGAATCATGACCCATTCCAAAAGACCTGGGTTTGAATCCAGACAACCACCCCATTTCCATCATTTTACCCTTTTAATAAAACCACACTATGTGTATTTCAATATAAGTCGTATGTGAAATATTTTTCCTTAATAAATTTAAAACTTTTCCATAAAAATAATTCATGTGGATGAAGTTGGAAGATTCGAAAAGTCTCTGCCCTGGATCCAAAAGACCCAAGTTCGACCTTGGCTAATATCCCTGCTTCATCCACTTCTTATATAATTAAAAACAGAATGCCATGCATTTTTTTCATCCTATATAGTATAGGATATATAAAAAAATATAAATATCTGATAAATATGGGAAGTAGTACAACCATCAATCCAGTGTTTGTGGGTTTCTGTTCGGAACGACCGATCACCGATTTCATCCTCGCCCGAAGCACCAGAACAAAGGTTATACTTCTCTTTTCCCAAATTTTAAACACACACCGTGTATTTTACCACTATATTACGTGTATAGTTTCATTTTTGAATTTTGTATATATATATATATCCATTTTATGAATTTTAATTAATATTAATTATTATATAGTTTACAATAATAATTATATATATATATGTGTGTGTGTGTGTGTGTGTGTTTAAAAGAAAATTGAGATACACGACGTGTAATCTGGATGTACATGTCGTGTTCCTTAGCTATATAAGCTGCGGGCACCCGGCTTTAGGTCGTGTCGCACGAAGTTCCCTTCTTCCCATTTTCTTCCCTTGTACGATACCCGAACCCCCATAGCTCAAATCTATTGATTCTGGGAGTTTCGCGTTTTGATTTCTCTTGCATTGTGATCCTTGGTCCAGGTTCGGCCTTCTACAACCTCTCATTCATGTTATCAAGAACAATTTTCAGAGATTTTGGGATCATCCAACCATTCGGCTTCTATGGTACACGACCACGATAGGAAGAACACACACCGTGTACTTTTGTACATGACCACAATCTAAAATGATCCGAAATTTGAATTTACACATTGTGTATGTTTGGAACACGTCGTGTACCTTCCCCCATCATGAATGAGTATACTTTGTACACAGGCTCACACACCATGATCATATAAACGACATGTGTGTTCGGTACATGCCGTGTATACCATTTCTTTTGTCCCACCAGTGTGTAGCACTTAACACGGTCTTGCATACCATGTTCTTTTACACGACGTGTGTGTTCGGTGCATGCCATGCCTATCATTTTTTTCGGCCAGCCTGCGTCTTTCTCTTCACACGACCATGTTCCTCTGTTGAAGAACACGCCGTGTCTGATCCGTAAACGGCATGTATATTACTATGAGAACTAATAAAATCATGGTCATGTCTTTACAGATACACGACCAAGTCCACTTTGCATGAACATGGTGTGTATGTTCGGTACATGTCTGTTGACGATCCTTTCGTCACAAGAATCTAAAAATCGGAAAAGGGGAATATCTGAGCTCAAAGTGATTCAACCTTTGAAGAAAATATCAAAAATCGACAAAGGCATGAACAAAGGATCAAAAGAAACTTGACCGCGCAATTTATATAACTGTCGCACAAGTACACTTGCGCGACGCCCTTGGTCACGCAATACTTGCGCGACCTAAGAGATAACCACCCGGTAACCGCCCAGGGTCTTCTCCTACCTATAAATAGACCCTATGGCCCCCCCATTCAAGAGGATCTTTTTCCAGAAACTCGTATTGAAGCTCTCGACGCCCAAGTCTCTTCCCAAAGCTTCCGGAACACTTCTAAGGTAATTTCTTACCTAGAACGGAAGATCTAAAGAGAGGGAGGAAGGCCTAAGTGTTGAAACTCATCAACACTTGCGCGCCTGAGTGGCCAGCCCTTAAGGGAAGTGGTCCCACTTGCGCACCGCCTTATTCCTTCGATAGAACTTGCGCGTCCCTTTTTTGGAAGAACCTAAAGATAATTCTAAAGGCTTTAATAAAGAGTCGCTCAAGTATTTCAATGATGGTTGGCCATCGCGCATGTACTTCACATGTCGCGTAGGTATACCTATGCGACCAATACTTGCGTGTCGCCGCAGTACCTGTGCGCCTTCCAAGACTTGTGCGCCCCTTCCTTTTTGGGTTCCTTTCTTGCCCATTTCACCCCTCTTAAGCCATTACACCTTTCCTTTTCAAGATTCAGTCTTCAAGACACTATTCAAAGCCATTTATGGCATGATTTCTTGATTTTACTTCCTTATCTGAAAGGAATTCGGTGGAATATCTCTCAAAACCTAGTGATTTAAATATCTTTTTGTCACTAAATATGGAGAGTT
This sequence comes from Viscum album, assembly GCA_963277665.1. Lineage (NCBI taxonomy): Eukaryota > Viridiplantae > Streptophyta > Magnoliopsida > Santalales > Viscaceae > Viscum > Viscum album. The sequence goes on from OY728163.1 coordinate 134,406,746, forward strand.
CATTCATTCAACCTCATCCTTTAAGATGAGATAAATCCTTAACCTGGGTCTCCTTTTCAGGAATAAGTCCCAGTCATAAATTTTGGGCATCCTTCTTAGGAGTAAGCCTCATGTCATAAATATTGGGCATCCTTCTTAGGAGTAAGCCCCAAGTCCCTTAATTTTGGGCATCCTTCTTAGGAGTAAGCCCCAAGTCCCTTAATTTTGGGCATCCTTATTTAGAGTAAGCCCCAATATCAAATATGGGCTTCCTTTTCAGGAATAATTCCCAGTCATAATCTTGGGCATACTCTTTAGGAGTAAGCCCCAAGTCCCTTAATTGTTTGGGCATCCTTCTTAGGAGTAAGCCCCGAATTCTCTAATTTGGGCTTCCTTTTCAGGAGTAAGCCCCAATCTTAAATATGGGCATCCTCCTCAGGAGTAAGCCCCAAACCTTAATCCTTAACCTAGGTCTCCATTTCAGGAATAAGTCCCAGACCTAATCTTGGGCTTCCTTTTTCAGGAATAAGCCCCAAGTCCCTTAAATTCTCTTTAACCGGTCCTAATTTACGTTTGATCTGGGATTCCTTATCAGGAGTATAACCAGTTATCAATCCTCTCGTAATTCGGGTTTCCTTTTCAGGAATAAGTCCCAAGTTAGAGTATTCAAATCTCCATGAAGCACATATACCTTTTTGGACCCTATTCCTGGATTTTCTCCCTAAAGTAAATCCTCTGGGCAGTCATACATACACAAGCCCCAAACCATTTCTTATGATTGCATCTTTCATGGCACAATTGTCTAATTTTTACCAATACCTCTTGTTTCTCACACCGAGCATGACTCACGTGAGCTTAGAGTGTAAAAGTAATTGTGACATCCTTCTTTGAGCCATCAATCATAAACATCATACCTTTATTCGATCTACGTGGGTTCTGATTCCTTTTCCAAAACAAATGATATGTAGGTAGCCCATATATGGGTTCGATCCCAACTTTGAAATAATTCATGTCCTTCTGAATGAAAATAAACTTCAAGTTCCCCACTGAGTGGCTGTAAAACTAGCCTGGTCATCATAATGACCAAGAGACTTTTAGATGAATGTTTTGAAGGTTACCATTGACCAAGAATCTCTAAATAGATATAGATGATTCTCTATTGATGAAGAACCTCAAATACATATAAAATATTCTCTAAATTTCTTACATATTTAATCATTGATTGTCAAAACTAATGGAAAAGTTCATTTTATACTTGGTAATGTAATAAGGATTCACGAACAAAACTTAAATCTATAAAGAGAGTCCCGGAATAGACAATAATTCCCCTCAAAAAGGTGTGATGAGTCCGACCTCCCATCCTCTCGACCAATGAAAATTCCTAAGCCTCATCATTCCACAAGCTAATGAGGGCCTACCTTTGGAAAGTAGGTCCAAATTGATGTGGAATCATTGGATGTTTCCGGTTCTACGAACAAACCTGCTAGAAATTGATCGGAACGTTTGAATCTCCCATCCAAGAGGTCATCCCCGAATTCCGAGGGAAACAAAAAATGGTGAACCCGAACTGAATCCTTAACCAAGTTAAAATGATGTTTTACCTATTTGTTAAGCCCCTATTTAAAACTCAATAAGAGGGCTAACAAAAACAATCATTGACATGTGTGATCATCCAAAGGATGAAGTGGCTGAATTTCATCTTGATTACGTCTGTTATATCAAACAGGCACTCTTTTCCAAGATCTCTTGTATTTCCATAATGGCTGCTCTCAAATTCACATCTGTGAATACTACTGCTACAAATACCACTGCTGTTATTCCTACTTGATCGTCATCCGCTCTGAGGATGACATCACTTACTCAGCGTCTTCAACACTGGGTATCAAATGCGCTGGTTAAGGAGTACCGTCAACACGGTACCATCCCAACTTTGGAGGCTGCCCGACAGGCCCTCCAAGTGAACAACTCACACAGGTCGTCCGGACAACGACAACCAGTGATCAATAGGTAGGCGGTGCTGACTACCGTTTCCAACCGTTTCGGGTCGTTATCCCCGGAACGCAATTTCCATTCGCTCCCTTACTCTGAGGAAGTGAATGAGAAGGTCCCTCAGGGCCTTAATTCAAAAAGACAGGAGTCCTTCCCGAGGGCTCACATCATCAATCGCTGCCAGACTCGTGCGGCAGTGCGCCCTCAACATGATGAGGGTACCGACTCCAGGAATTCAGCTCAGGTTCCTCGAACCCGAGCAGGCAAGACGAACCGCCAGAGACAGAATCAGGATAACAATGGGCAGGTTTTCATCCCTGCCATCTCCGGAGAAGTCCACCAACCTAACGTGGTGGCAAACAATGAAAAGGCACACACACCTGTCCGTTTTAATTCCGTTGCCCAGCAAACTCGTCTGGAAGCATCAAGCCAATCCCACAAGGAAATTCCGGCGGAGTACTATAGGCAGGAACATACACCTACTTATACATCATCAGTTAGTCAGCAGGCTCACCTGACTACATATGATGGATCTCGTCAACCGCGTTTGGCGAAGTGTAATCAGCAGGCACATACACCTGCTAGTACTAATCAAGCCTTCCAACAGTATCGCTTGATAGCGCATGGAGAAGTTAGTCGGAAAGCTCCGACAACAAACAGGAGGAAGACTCAACTCTCTTCCTCCACACATGAGTACTGTCAGGATTCACTGACAAGAAAAGGAGGACAGGAGCAGACACAACACCTACTCCAAACCCGGAATGGACGTATATTCCCGTTCTGGCTGCTGAAGTCACCAAGCATATTTTGTCAATTGTGAAAGAGCAGAAGAAAATTCCTGCTCATATTCTGGATGCTTGCCAGGATATCATAACAACTTCAGTATCATCTCAGGGAAAGACATATAAATATATCCCTAGCAGTGGAGTGAAACATCAACGATTCACTCCGGAACAGACACACACATCTGTTCCAGTCCAAGAGGGTTATGGGGAATATTCCCCCATATCATACGGACAACCATGTTAGGCACATACACCTGATTTGAGTGGAGATTGTCAGCCTAACCAGACCATATTTCCTGATCAGGCACATACACCTACTCAGATCAATCACTTTCTTCATCAAGTGGTTTCTAAAGCGAGTAAGAAGGCATCTAAGAATAAGTTCTTCCCAGCACAGTCAGGAGATCAAAGGCCAATCTGTAACCAAGCCTTGCTCGATGTTTGAGTTCTTGAAGCCCTCAGACATTTATCTGTCGGAATTCAAGATTATACTCCCTCAGTTCCCAATAACGGGAACATTAATTCTGAAGGTCTTCAACAGACACTTCCTCATGAAGGCTTGCTTCATGAAAATTCGGTCAATCTTGAAGTTTCTTATTCAGATGAGAGCCACAGGAAACCTCTGTGTGGTCAGAAGACCAAGGAGCAAGAGATATCATCTTTTGCTGTAACCTATTATGGTGGTCCTCCCCATGATGATGAATTTCGTTGCGAAAGTCCTCTCTGCAGTAGTGATTCACATTTCCTAGAAAATACTCCAGTGGACAATGTAGTGCTGAGAAATCCCTCTTATCTTGAGGCACTTTCAAATGCGAAACCAGTCATGTCTGATGCTTTATCGCTAGCATGTGAAATACTTTCTCAATCAGAAGATAGCCCAGGGTGTAGGTCCTTCTCCGAACCACCCCTAAGTCATGCATCTTCTAGTTTGATCAATGATATCTCGACAAATCTTGTTTAATCCGATGAAGCAATAAGGAAACACCAACTCTGGTCAAAACAGGTAGAATAATCTTCATTTAATGATAAAGAGGAAATGTTGAACATGAGAAAAAACTGGCGAAAAGTGAAGTACCAGTCATGTTTTGTCCTTTGGCTGACTCCCAGTATGATATTCCAAAGATGTTGACAGAAGATGGAGTCCATGATATTCGTCTCAACATATGGAAAACTCTTTGTCAATTGAAGAAGAAGGTATTATATTATGATGAATATGAAAATCATCTTTAGATAATAGAAGGGATACAACGTCAGATTGATTTGGAATCTCTATCAGTTTCTCGGTATCCGAAGGCTGAAAAGCAACAGAGAACCCTTCAACGTTCATACCTTGGCGCACTAAGAAAATTGCGTCAGTCAATTGCCAATGCTCCATCTGGTGTTCATATCAGAGGATGGGGTGTTCACGGAGCACTACATTTCACAGTGCTTTCCAGTCAGCAAATCTCACCGAATATGGTCTCATGCAATGTTATTGCCCATGGTCGGCCACAGTCAATGGGCTTTGTTCATAATCAAAAGCTTGCTCAAGAACAGGCTTCAACTAGTTCCTCTCAAAATCAAGCATATAGAGAACAAGTTGTTGAATTTCTCCTACATCAAGAAGGTGAGAATATTACACAAGCCTATCATCTGGAGCAAACAAATAATCAAATGACAGAAGTCTCGGAAATCATCCAACGGTCTGTTGAACTAGGTGATAAAAGTGGATACAGGTTAATGCATCCAGCTAATTTTCAAACTAAGATTCGCAAGATCAAGAGAGCTTTTAAGGAAGTCTCATACATAGCATGTCAAGAGCCACCCCAGCTTGTCAGACTGGGGACTTTTTTAACCCAACACTCAGAGTCAACAAACGGGATTCGAGGAGTTGAGCGGAAGTAGCAGGAACATACCCAGTTCTCGAGACTGGGGACTCTTTCAAATCATCAATCCCCTTCTTAGAGAATATCGGTCTTTTCTCGATTAGGGAAGAAGCCCCAAGAGGAACGAATAGCCAAATTATCAGGAGATTCCCTCCAAATTATAGCTCGTCAAGAAGTTCCTAAAGGATTGAATCAACAAAAGGAAATGTCTCATCAAAGATATGAATGAAGACAATATCACAGAAATGTTGATAGAAGGGATGCGATGCATTATGCATCAATCAATGTCATCAATGTCGTTGTTGCTAATCCACCAGAGGAGACTCACTCAGGGGACTCATATGAAGAGCGTCCTGCTCAACAAAATGTATGCACTGATACAAATGAAGAAGGTGTGCGTACACGAAGTCAAAGGATTACTCAGAACCTAGGTAATCCACTCCTTCTCTCCAAAAAGTATCCAACAAAGGGAGGGGAAAGAATCAGGTTACATATCCTTCCTCTGGAGAATGTCAATCGCACTCATTAGAGAAAATGTTTTCACAACAAGAGGAAGAAATAAAAGAATTAAGAAGGTTGAATGCAGAACTACTTCAGAGTAGTCTTCTTCTTAAGAATGCTGAAGTCCAACAGCCGAAGGAATTTGTTGCAGTTACTGAGATGGATCAAGAATATACTTATTTATCAGTACACCCTCAGAGGTCTAATCCTATGGGTCAAACGCAACAACTGTTGGCAGTGCTACCATCAGTTGCAGCACCAATCACAACATCTGTCCAACCTCCATTCATTGCACCTACTCAAGACCAGATTCAACCGGATGTTTCTCAAAAGTTAATAACTACTATTGAGTCATTAACAGATCGGTTAGAAAATATGGAAGGGAAACGGGCACAAGTTCAACCAGAAAAGAAGGTTTACCCTGAATGGGTAGATTCAATTTCTCCTCCATCCAGTTTTGGAAACCATGTTTTCCCTACATTCAATGGATCAGGTGACCCTGAACAACATTTGACACATTATGTGTCTTGTTGTGATCCTATGATGGGAACTCCAGAGTAGCAAGAAGCAGTGAAACTCAGATGCTTCGTGCGAACCTTGAAAGGACCATCTTTTGTCTGGTATACAAGCTTGCAATCCCGGTCAATCATCGGATAGGAGGATCTTCTCCAAAAATTCCTTCTTCAGTTCAGCTCAACTTTTCCAAAAACGACAGTTTTCGATCTTACAAACTGCAAGCAAAGGGAAAATGAAAGAGTCTCTGATTTCATTGCTCACTGGAAGGGATTAACGTATTCCCTTAGTTTAGCACTCCCTCAGGAAGAGCTGTTGCCAATCTTTGTGGCAAATTTGCATGAAGAATTACGCACGCCATTGATCCCTGTGAAATACACAGGAGGGTTTCGAGACCTTACTTCAATCGATCAGTAGATTGAAGATTCCCTTATACAGGCTAAGGTTAAATCTCGTGTAATTCCATCAGCTTCAGGAAGGAGAATGGGTAAAGCAGAAACTGCTACAGTTATGCTTAAAAAAACACTTGTACCTATTTCTACTTCAAAACCTTCATCTTCTCTAATGGCTCCACCTCCTGAACGCCAACAACAAAGGTCTTTTCGTCCAAATGATCAAAGATATCAATGACGAAAAAAATTTGAGGATATGAAGAGAAAAACATACTCCTTCCGAAGTGAGAAAGTTCCTGGTTACTTCATTTCAGCTCTGGAAAATAATTTGGTTCAATTACCAGTGCCGAAGAGGCCAAACAAGGAAGGAGATGAAGATTGTCCCAATTATTGTCCCTTTCATCAAATGTTAAGGCATCCCATCCAGGAGTGTTTTGTCTTCAAAGACCTCCTACAAAAGATGGTCGACTTGGGACAAGTCAAGTTTAAAGGTTCTTCGACTCAGGTAGCATGTGTTACTACTACAGTTCCAGAGGAGGAAGGTGAATGGCAAGAAGTCAAAAGCAGAAATGCACAGAAGTATGATGATTGGATGGTCCGAAAGAAAATCAACCGGACTCATGCCATGTTGCGAACACAATTAAAGAAACCAATTGTGTCTTCTGCCATGAATATTGCGATAAAACCCTCTTCGTTAGAGGCAAAGTCCTCAAAGAAACGGTTTGATTCAAAGAAGAAAAAAGAATCAGAAGAAGATGAGTATGTGTCAAAACCTAAATTGTCTTTGACTATGGCAGACTTTGTACCATCTACATCAAAACCACGGGCACCGCCCCATGAAACGGCACAGCCTAAACAGGCTAGTCAGGAAGAGTCTTTATTAGACGAAGAGTTAATCATCAGTTTTGTTAATTTGATTCAATTAATAGATCCGTACTCCAGTCGTAATTTCAATTTTGATGAGCCTGAATTCCCTGTATCAAATAAGGGAATCTGAGGAAGTTCCAGAGGTTCAGGATACAGTGGAAGACGTGGATATTTCCGAAGCCACTACTCCAATTCTACCCCTACTAGCACTGTGTATGCAGCAGAAACTCATGGTAGATCCCTTCAGCAAGCTCAAAAAGAACAAGCAAGTTCTTATGCCAATAGTCAACTCAGTCTTGGCACAGTTATTTTGGAAGACCGATTGAAAATCCCATCTTCTTTATCTCAGAAAGTAAATGGATCTAATCGGTCTAATCTTCCAAAACCAAGGATGTTGCCAACATCTATCCCAATACAAGATGCATCAGCTTCCAAAGCATCTGCTTCCAAGGTACCTGCTAAACCGCATATTCTTGTTGGGAAATGCAGACCTCTAGATCAAAAGAATGATATATTGAAACACTTTCCCCAAGTACCAGCCAAGTTATCAATTTTGGATGCTTTGAATCTGTCAAAAGATCTTCGGGAAGCACTCATCGAAGCTTTGTCAAGTCCTGAGGAGTTTGAAGCTGAAATTGTTGCAGCTGAAGTCTATCACATAGAGAATAATCCTGCAGAATACCATGCAGTGATATCTTTTTCTGATAAAGATGAAGATGATGTTGTGCATGGGAATATAAAACCTTTGTACTTATCTGGAAAAGTAAATGGTGTGGATATCCGAAGGGCTTTCATTGACAATGGTTCAGGAGCCAACCTCATGCCCATTCGTACACTTCGTCGGTTGGGCCTCACGGAATCTGATTTATCTCCTTATACCATGATGTTACAAGGATATGATAAAAATGAACAAGAACCACTGGGTGAAGTTACACTCAGAACTCAGTTTGGAGATCTTGTATCCAATTCGGATTTCATGATTGTTGATCAAGACTCAGCTTTCAACGTCTTGCTTGGAAGACTTTGGCTACATCAGCATGCGGTTATTCCTTCAACATACCATCAATGTCTCAAATACTGTTTCAATGGTCAAGTTGGAACATTATATGGTGATAAGACCCCATTCAAGACATGTGAGTCTCAATACATTGAGGCAAAATTTTATCACATGAAGGGAAGAGATAAATCTACAATGAAGGAAATTACCAAAGTTAATTCTCCATATGGTTTGGAGAAAATTCCAATAAATCCATTTACACATGTGAGTACAGATTATGTGTTACCTATTAGTCAAATTGACAAAATAGTCCCAAATCAAAATACTCTTATGGAAAGATCCATAATGTCAATTACGACATTTGAGCCAGACAACATGGGAGAAATTGATAACCTACCAAATAGTGATGAAAGCACAAGTGGTGATGTCTTCATTTCATCTACTGAAATCCAACAGTTCTATACTTCGCCAATCAGGTCAGAAGAAGTTATAGCAACATCATAGGTGAATAATGATGTCAATTCTCAATCCATAATCTCCTCTTTATTTCCCAAAGAAGGCCCTTTATCATCAATAGGGTCGGAAATGGAAGCTTCTTCTTCAAAATGTGCAAATTTTGACATCTCTTCTGATCATCAAAATTTCGTTTTGTCATCTACTATGCAAGTAGAAACGGAAGAAATAGCACATGATGAAGAGGAAGAGGAAGATCTTAGAGATGCTCCTCCAGCATTTGAAGAAGGTATCTCTACCACTGTGGATGAACTCAGATAAATAAATCTGGGTACAGAGAAAGATCCACGCCCCAATTTAATTAGTGCGGCCATGACCCTTGAAGAGCAAGAGATGTATATTTCTTTTCTAAAGAAAAATAAAGATATTTTCACTTGGAACTATACAGAAATTCCTGGGCTTGATCCTGATATTTCTACTCATCATTTGGGTTTACCAAAAGAACATCAAGGATTTAAGCAAGCCGCGAGAAGAACACACCCAACTTATGCTTCCAAAATTGAAGCTGAAGTGGATAAGCTGATCAAAGATAACTTCATCAGAGAAGTTCAATATCCCAAGTGGTTGGCTAATATTGTCCCTGTAAAGAAGAAGAACAGACAAATTAGGGTTTGCATCGATTTCAGAGATCTTAATCGGTATTGTCCTAAAGTTTATTTCCTAGTTCCGATTACAGAACTCTTAATTGATGCGACGGCTGGCTATGAAGTACTTTCCTTCATTGATGGATATTCCAAATATAATCAGATCCGAATGGCCCCAGAAGATGTGGAATCTACAGCCTTCAGAGCCCCTCAAGGTGTGTTTTGTTACTGGGTGATGCCCTTTGGTTTTAAGAATGCATGTGCAACATATCAACGCGCCATGCATCCTATCTTCAAACCTTTTTATGGGAAGTTTGTTCAATGCTATATAGACGATTTGGTGGTTAAAACCAAACAAAGTTCTAATCACTTGGCTGATTTGGAAGTCATATTCCACAAGCTTTGACAACATAATTTGAAGATGAACCCATTAAAATGTGCTTTTGGGGCAACCTCAGGAAAATTCCTTGGCTTTGTTGTACGCCATCGTGGTATTGAAGTCGATCCTGAGAAGACCAAGTCAATCCTTGGTATGTCACCTCCTCAGAATTTGAAAGAATTAAGAGGACTTCAAGTACACTTAGCCTATATTCGGCGTTTCATCGCCAATTTGGCAGGCAAAAGTTCACCCTTCACCAAATTATTGAAAAAAGGAGTCACTTACAAGTGGACTGAAGAATTTAAAGAAGCGTTTGATGTTCTCAAGAAATACCTCTTGAGTCTACCAGTACTCATGCCACCTGTTGAAGGTAGACCACTTATCCTCTATGTGACAGCTCTAGAGCGATCATTAGGTGCCTTTCTCACTCAAAAGAATGATGCTGGGAATGAAAATAGCCTCTACTATCTCAGTAGAACTATGCTTGAAGCAGAAACCCGATATTCAAGTATTGAGAAGTGCTGCCTGGCATTAATCTTTGCAGTTCAGAAACTTAGACACTACCTGAAACATCACGAGGTCCAATTGGTATCTCGCAATAATCCACTCCAATTCATCCTTAGTCGTCCAATGCTCACAGGACGTCTAGAAAGGTGGGCAGTTATTTTACAGCAGTTCGACATTCAGTATGTATCTCAAAAGGCAATAAAGGGCCATGCTCTGGCTGATTTCCTGGCTGAACATCCTTCAGTGGAAGACACATCTTCATATATTGAACTCCCTGATGAGGACGTTTTCTCTATTCAAGAGAGTCCTCAAACATGGGAAATGTATTTTGATGGTGCTTCCAGAAGTCCAACAGGGAAGAAAATGGAAAATCCTAAATACAACAATGTTGGTTTAGGAATTATACTCATTTCTCCAGATAAGGAATTGTTACCTTATTCATTTTTATTGTGGGAAGGTGGTACCAATAATGAAGCCAAATACCAAGATCTTATCACAGGCTTGGAGTTAGCACTTCAAGCACAAGTGAATCACTTAAAGGTGAAAGGTGATTCAGACATGGTAATCAAACAAGTCAATGGGGATTATGCCATCAGAAAAGAAGAGTTAATTCCAATGTATGATTACGTTAGAAAGTTAATGGCGGAATTACCTTCAGAACCGACCTTTTTATATGTCCCAAGATCACAAAATTCTCAAGCTGATGCCCTGACTAATATAGCCACAGCTCTAGCAGATCCAAATCGGGATGAGACAACCATCAGTATTGCCCACTGTCGTGCAATTTCACCTTATGTTCAAGCCAGAATAGAGGAAATTAATGAAATTAGTCCCATTCCTGAACCATATGGTCATACTACAGGATGGATGTCACCTATCAGGGAATACCTTCAAAATGGAACACTTCCACCTGATAGAGCTGAGAAAGAACAAATCTGATGACGTGTGGTCAATTTTACTCTTTATGATAGCCCAAACCACCTAGAGAAAATTCTCTACAAACATGGTTTTGATGGAGTTCTCTTCAGATGCATTGATGGTGAAGAGAAAATTGCTATCATGAAAGAAGTGAATGCAGGAGTCTGTGGTGCCCACCAGTCTGGACATAGATTGTCTGGTCAAATTCGAAGGCTTGGATACTTTTGGCCTTCAATGATATAATATTGTGTTGATTTCACAATGAAATGTCATTCAGGTCAACTACATTCCAACTTCATTCATCAACCTCCAGAGTTTCTTCATACAGCTAAATACTCATTGCCATTTTCCACATGGGGAATGGATGTGGTGGGACCTTACCCTTCAGCTACGGCCAAGCAGTTTAAGTACATTCTTATTGCTACTGATTTCTTTTCCAAATGGGCAGAGGTAGTACCTCTCAAAGAAGTCAGTTCTAAATGCATTGTTAGCTTCATCAAGTATAACATCATTACTAGATTTGGTGTCCCTCATTCCATATTGACGGACAACGGCACCAACTTCTGTTCTTCTGAGGTGAAGAAATTGTATCAACAATACAACATTAAATCCAACCATTCATCTCGGTATCATGCGGCAGCCAATGGCCAAATAGAAGCCTTTAACAAGACTCTTTCAAATATACTACAAAAGATTGTGGTTAAAGATAAGAGGTCATGTCCTGATAAACATTTTCATGCTTTATGGGCTTATCGGACTACCACCCGCAATGCAACGCGGTCAACTCCATATTCGTTGGTATATGGAATAGAAGCAGTCTTGCCAATTGAAGTTCAATTGCCCCCACTCAGAGTAGCCATTTGTGATCCGTTATCTACAGATGAGCAATCCCAAAAGCGAATGAATGAGTTGGAACGGTTAGATGAGAAAAGATTGTGCACTTTGCACCACTTGGAAATCTATCAGAATCGAATAGCACGAGCTTTTAACAAAAAAGGTCATCTTCTCTCATTCATTCAGGGAGAATTGGTATTAGTTCTCAGAACTCCAATGATACCAGGAAAGAAACCTCCCAAGCTTGAACCAAAATAAGAGGGACCTTATTCAATACATGGGGTCTACTCCAATGGAGCTTATTCATTAATCTCGATGGATAGAGAACTCATTAATACTCCAACTAATGCCACAATTTTGAAGAAACATTTTGTATAAAATACAAAGTATTCACCTTATGTCCCCGCAACATGACACTAAACTGTGCAGCACCAGTATGTCCCCGCACCATGACACTAAACTGTGCAGCACCAGTATGTCCCTGCAACATGACACTAAACTGTGCAGCACAAGTATGTCCCCGCAACATGACACTAAACTGTGCAGCACCAGTATGTTCCCGCAACATGATACTAAACTGTGCAGCACCAGTATGTCCCCGCAACATGACACTAAACTGTGGAGCACCAGTATGTCCCCGCAACATGACACTAAACTGTGCGGCACCAGTTCGTCCTTACTATATGACGTTAAACTATACAGCAATGGTCCAGTATGATCTTAAACTGCAACTTCATCCCACACGATGTTAAATTGTGAAAAAGTTCTCTAACGGGCCATGCATATGACCCTAAACTATTTGCAAGTCCCTTATGTCCATCAAGACGTTAAACTGTGACGTCCTAACTACATGACGCTAAACTGTATAAAAGTCCCTTACATCCAGAAAGACGTTAAATTATATAATCATCAAAGGTCCTGTATGACCTTAAACTACACCACCGTCCAGCATGACATTAAATTGCACCATCCACGGTCCATGCATATGACCTTAAACTATTCGCAATTTCGTCCAACATGACGTTAAACTGTGGAAAAAATCCCCAATGCGTACAACATGACGTTAAAATGGTGCACTCTTTTGTCCTCACTGCATGACATTAAACTACACAGTTCCCCCCTTTCATCCAAAATGACGTTAAACTCTATTGTTCCCATCGTCCTAACTACATGACGCTAAACTGTACATAAAATTCATAATATGTCCTACATGACATTAAACTGTATTTTGTCCCTGCTACATGACACTAAACTGCGCAGCACCAATAGTCCTAACTGCAAGACTTTAAACTGCATAGTCCCTTTACATGTCCTACATGACATTAAATTATGCATCGTTAAGGTTGTTGTTACCTCTTGTTTCTCACACCAAGTATGACTCACGTGATCTTAGAGAAAAACTCAACCGTAACACTCTCTTTGGGCCGCTAACCATGTATAAGTCCCAACAACATTTTTTTTATTATTCGATCGTTGTCACCAAGAACAACTTGATCATTAATTCATTCTTTAATTGAACTACACGGACTTTGATCCTTTCCCTCAAGGCTGGGTATGTAGGCAACCTCCCGGGGTTCAAGCCCAAAAACAATCTCTTCACATCGGTTCATCACCATCTCATATGATGTTGATTCATGAAACCGCCCCTAGAATCAATATCTTTACATTGATTCACTTTCGTCCTTGTTATATGACGTTAAACTATGAAACACTTTTGTCCGGTACGACAATAAACTACAATACTCTTTGATTTCCTCATTTGAGAGAGAACTATTATTGACACTGATTTTTCAATCATGTTTTCATTTCAAAAGACTACGTGCATACATGGTACTGCCTAAACTTTTTGTCTCTGGTTAAACCATCATTGCACTAATGTCCCCTTTCACCCTTCACATGTACGAACCAAATTTGTACAAAGGGTAGTTCTAGAACTACATGGTCTTGATTCCCATCCTTATGGGATACGTAGGAATGTTCGAGTATCCCTCGAATCCATCCCCAAGTCTTTTGGGACTAACCCCAAATTTCACTTTCAGTCACTTGGATGAAAAGTCCTCATGAAAACACACACTGTGTATTCATTATTATGGTTTGAATTCTATGACCCTAAACTAAGATCTCTCATACATTCGTCCTGCACGACGTTAAAATACATTTCAAGAACTACGTATGGCTTGATTCTCATTCTTATGAGATACGTAGTGAAGTCCAAAATTTCAATTCATGAACTAGCCACAACATAATTATGGATATTATTGACCTATGTATCTCTATATACATTGGACAATACCCATATTTATGTGTTATAATCATAACCTTAAATATTTTCAGATCTTCATAACCCTTTTCATGACTTTTAGTCACAAAAATGTCAAACTTCTGAGAATTCTTTTGCTTGACTATGTAGTACGTGCCCATAGGTGGCCTTGCATAAACAGTCTACATAACAGACTTGTCAGCCGAAAGATGCTATTTATTTGACCATGAAGCCAATTCCCTTAGGTGGCCCTGCATAATTCAACCCCCTAAAGGGTTTTTGTTAAATAATAGTAACTTCATTCTTGGGAAGAATGCCTCTTTTGTACTTATTTGTCTTAAATGACGGTATGTAGGGATCTGAAAAAAATAGCCATCCTTAACATATTTTTCCCATATCCTTTTTCATGATTTGAAAGTATTCATGTCTATGGTTTATTATTCTTCCCTACGTTTGGGTCAGACCTTCGTAGGAGTGATATTCATCCAGTTCTTCGATAATATTGTATGGAAATATCTTCTCCATATTCAAATACCTCTTTCTATAAAACAAACTCTATACTTTAGAAAATTTGAATCTCTATAAACATTCACTGGCTTTTAGCACTAGGAAAGTAAACTTCTGAGAATTCTTTTGCCTAACTATGCAGCACGTGCCCATAGGTGGCCTTGCATAAATAGTCCACATAACAAACTTGTCAGCCGAAAGATGCTATTTATTTGACCATGCAGCCAATGCCCTTAGGTGGCACTGCATAATTCAACCCCCTAACGAGTTTGTTGGATAATAGTAACTTCACTCTTGGGAATAATGCCTCTTTTGTCCTTATTTGTCTTAAATGACGGTATGTAAGGATCTGCAAAAAATAGCCATCCTTAACATATTTGTCCCATATCCTTTTTCATGATCTAAAAGTATTCAAGTCCATGGTTTATTCTTCTTCCCTAAGTTTGGGTCAGACCTTCGTAGGAGTGATATTCATCAATTTCTTCGATAATCTTGTCTGGAAATATCTTCTCCATATTCAAGTACCTCTTTCCATACAAAAAACTCTATACTTTAGAAAATTTGAATCTCCATAAACTTTCACTGGCTTTTAGCACTAGGAAAGTAAATTTCTGAGAGTTCTTTTTCCTGACTATGCAGCACGTGCCCATAGGTGGCCTTGCATAAACAGTCCACATAACAGACTTGTCAGCCGAAAGATGCTATTTATTTGACCATGCAGCCAATGCCCTTAGGTGGCCCTGCATAATTCAACCCCCTAACGGGTTTTTGTCAAATAATAGTAACTTCATTCATGGAAACTACTTCTTCTAATGCCTTTTAGCTCTTTTTCATATCATTCCTCAGATTTAAAAATTCTTAAGTCATATCTTACAGATTTCCCCTCATACTTGAGTATGGTAATATATTTTCAGATAAATTGTCAAGGAATTGAATCAATTTTAATCCATTTTGGTCAAAGCTATTTCGACCTTAAACATTAGCCCCTTTATGTCCGGCATGCATGACTTTAAACTGCCCACAAAAGACAAAGGAACTCTGAATAAAAGTTAAGTTCCAGCTCACTAAACATACATTTTGTATGATTTAGGTAATATTGAGCAATTAAAAGGTTCAAAGTTTGTAGGGATATTTGTAATAATCCTATTAAAAATCAAACTATGCTTAATAAGCCCATTGGCTTAAGTAAATTTGAAGCAGGTAGTGAAAGAATGCAGGTACAAATGATTGAAGATGAAAGTGTTTTTCATTGATACACAAGAGTTAGAAGGACATCCACAGACTGGAGTCTCTTCTCTTTTTCAAGAATTACAAGAGGCTTTCAACATAACACTTCATTTGATTTATGGAATCCCGAGCTTCATCAGCAACCACCTGGAATTCATTCATTCAACTGGATACAATAAGATATGTAGTGATACCATCTCTTCTTGGAACAATTGTAAAAGGATGTTCTTGAGTGCGGTTTGAGAAAATTTTCTGCTGATCAAATAGTGACTCTGTTTCTGTCCAAGAGACTTGGAAGATGGATACATGGATTTGAGAATGGAGCATTGGAAGTAAAGAGCCATTTGGAGAGAGTACTCTTTTCAGATATTTCTCTAATACCATGTTTGTCTTCTCTCCACCAACCGGTAGTGGAAAACATTTCAGCCCATGGGTTTTCCATTTTCATATCTGCAAGGAAATGACATGGAGGAAGAATTTGAAAGTTCGCACCATTGTTATTGCTCTTAATGCACAGCATAACTGAAATGAAGGAGTATCAGCGCAGCTACATTTCAGTTGTATAGTTCTTTTCATATGGTACATTGACTCCTTGCAGGTGACCATGACCATATAGAGGCAGGTAGATGCTCTGTGGGAAATTAAGATGATATTTCTTCAAGTACTTAGCCAAATATGGGAGACTGCTGTCGCAGATATCATAGTAATCGTGGCCAATGATGTTCATCATGTCATCAATCCTCTTGGTAGCTAGTTCATCAGACGTTTTAATTCCATTAGTAGCCATTGAATCTGCCCAAAAGTTGAATAAATTAAACTCTTAAATGGGTTTATTTTTTCATAAAATTTGTGAAAGATTTCAAAAAAATGGCCAAGGAATTAAGGCGCGCAATTCTAAAAAAGGGCGCGCATGTATTCGTGTGCGGTGCTAGTTTTTGACACGCAGGTATAAACCGTGCAAGTACGAATGCCTTTACAGTAGCGCGACATCAAGGAAAACACTAGAAAACAGAGCAACCTGCGCGGCGAGAGCTCGAAGGTATGAAGTCTAGAAATCCGGATGCTTGTAAGGAGGTGAGGCCCTCTATTTAGAGACGCGGCCGGGACCCCGCGCGCTGTACCCTGCACGACCGAGCGCCGTATCCCTACGCGATGCGCACTTGCGCACCGCCCTCTGTGCCCTGAAGACTTGCGTGCCCCCTTTTCCTTTGGATGGATTCGATTTCCTCGGAGTCAAATCCTCATTTCTCTCCAGATCCAACTCTGAGGGGGGACTTTTGTTGACGCTCCTTTCGTCACAAGAATCTAAAAATCGGAAAAGGGGAATATCTGAGCTCAAAGTGATTCAACCTTTGAAGAAAATATCAAAAATCGACAAAGGCATGAACAAAGGATCAAAAGCAACTTCACCGCGCAAGTTATATCACTGTCGCGCAAGTACACTTGCGCGACGCCCTTGGTCGCACAATACTTGCGCGGCCTAAGTGATAACTGCCCGGTAACCGCCCAGGGTCTTCTCCTGCCTATAAATAGACCCTGTGGGCCCCCCATTTGAGAGGATCTTTTTCCAGAAACTCGGATTGAAGCTCCCGACGCCCAAGTCTCTTCTCAAAGCTTCCGGAACACTTCTAAGGTAATTTCTTACCTAGAACGGAAGATCTAAAGAGAGGGAGGAAGGCCTATGTTTTTAAACTCATCAACACTTGCGTGCCTGAGTGGACATCCCTTAAGGGAAGTGGTCCCACTTGCACACTGCCTTATTCCTTCGATAGAACTTGCGCGTCCCTTTTTTGGAAGAACCTCAAGAGAATTCTAAAGGCTTTAATAAAGAGTCTCCCAATTATTTCAATGTTGGTTGACCATCGCGCAAGTACATCATATGTTGCGCAGGTATACCTGCGCGACCAATACTTGCGCGCTGCCGCATTACCTGCGCGCCATCCAAGACTTACGCGCCCCTTCCTTTTTGGGTTCCTTTCTTGCCCATTTCACCCCTCTTAAGCCATTACACCTTTCCTTTTCAAGATTCAGTCTTCAAGACACTCTTCAAAACCATTTATGGTATGATTTCTTGATTTGACATCTTTATCTGAAAGGAATTCGGTGGAATATCTCTCAAAACCTAGTGATTTAAATATCTTTTTGTCACTAAATATGGAGATTTCATTCATTCAACCTCATCCTTTAAGATGAGAGAAATCCTTAACCTGGGTCTCCTTTTCAAGAATAAGTCCCAGTCATAAATTTTGGGCATCCTTCTTAGGAGTAATCCCCATGTCATAAATCTTGGGGATCCTTCTTAGGAGTAAGCCCCAAGTCCCTTAATTTTGGGCATCCTTCTGAGGAGTAATCCCCAAGTCCCTTAATTTTGGGCATCCTTCTTAGGAGTAAGCCCCAAGTCCCTTAATTTTGGGCATCCTTCTTAGGAGTAAGCCCCAAGTCCCTTAATTTTGGGCATCCTTATTAGGAGTAAGCCCCAATCTCAAATATGGGCTTCCTTTTCAGGAATAATTCCCAGTCATAATCTTGGGCATCCTCTTTAGGAGTAATTCCCATGTCCTTTAAATGTTTGGGCATCCTTCTTAGGAGTAAGCCCCAGATTCTATAATTTGGGCTTCCTTTTCAGGAGTCATCCCCAATCTCAAATATGGGCACCCTCCTCAGGAGTAAGCCTCAAACCTTAATCCTTAACCTGGGTCTCCTTTTCAGGAATATGTCCCAGTACTAATCTTGGGCTTCCTTTTTCAGGAATAATCCCCAAGTCCCTTAAATTCTCTTTAACCAGTCCTAATTTAATTTTGATCTGGGATTCCTTCCCAGGAGTAAAACCCAGTTATCAATCCTCTCCTAATTTGGGTTTTCTTTTTCAGGAATAAGTCCCAAGATAGAGTATTAAAATCTCCATGAAGCACATATACCTTTTTGGACCCTGTTCCTAGATTTTCTCCCTAAAGTAAATCCTCCGGGCAGTCATACATACATAAGCCCCAAACCATTTCTTATGATTTCATATTTAATGGAAAAATTGTCTAATTTTTACCAATACCTCTTGTTTCTCACACCGAGCATGACTCACGTGAGCTTAGAGTGTAAATGTAATTGTGACATCCTGCTTTGAGCCATTAATCATAAACATCATACCCTTATTCGAACTACGTGGGTTCTGATTCCTTTTCCAAAACAAAGGATACGTAGGTATCCCATCTATGGGTTCGATCCCAACTTTGAAATAATTCATGTCTTTCTGAATGACAATAAACTTCAAGTGCCCCACTAAGTGGCTTTAAAACCAGCCTGGTCATCATAATGACCAAGAGACTTTTATATGAATGTTTTGAAGGTTACCATTGACCAAGAATCTCAAAATAGATATAGATGATTCTCTATTGATGAAGAACCTCGAATACATATAAAAGATTCTCTAAATTTCTTACATATTTAATCATTGATTGTCAAAACTAAAGGAAAAGCTCATTTTATACTTGGTAATGTAATAAGGATTCACGAACATAACTTAAATCTATAAAGAGTGTCCCAAAATAGACAATAATTCCACTCAAAAAGGTGTGATGAGTCTGACCTCCCATCCTCTCGACCAATGCAAATTCTTAAGCCTCATCAGTCCACAAGCTAATGAGCACCTACCTTTGGAAAGTAGGTCCAAATGGATGTGGAATCATTGGATGTTTCTAGTTCTACGAACAAACCCACAAGAAACCGATCGGAACGTTTGAATCTCCCATCCAGGAGTTCATCCCCGAATTCCGAGGGAAACAATGTCATGTACCCTTTACTGGACTATATCATGCTCCCTCGGTATGTTTATCCAGAGAACACAGGATGGTACCCATTTTTCACTACACGCCGTGTACTCTGGATGTACACACTGTGTACTTTTATTTTTCAGTTTACTCACATTTTCTTTGTTTTATTTCATTTTATTTTTCATTTTTTGGTTTTTCTTTGTAGTTCAGGTTATAGCTGACCGAGATCATTCGCATGGGAAGTGGCCCACCTCCGCCACTGAGGGATAGAGGCCCATTTATCATCGAATCTGACTCCGACCTCCAACACAACTGAACCCTGACGCTCTGATCTATGAGCTCCCTCCGTTGGCCATCCTTCCACCACCCACTTCTTCTGTAGAGGCTAGACCTAGCACAACCACACCATCACCGCCTCATCCAGAGCTTCCAAGAACAATCTCTTCTTCTCCACCGGCTATCAAACTTTTTATTCCCCCTTCCATAGCTGCTGCTCCACATCAACCACTTCATCCAGCCGGCCTCCATCTACTTTAGCATATCCATCCCCAGAGCCAGATCATGCTGCTGCACCTCCACCAGGACCAAGACCAGCAGGTGTTTCATACTCATGAATGGTGTTCTCGGTCACTGACTTGTAAAATGACAGAGTTCATTGTTTATCTCGTTGTTCGATTCTATTGATCAACTGCAATTTGGATAGAATCATTCCATAGCATATCGGTATCTGGGGCGAGTTAGAGGATATCCTTGGACATACACCCTTGGATCCGATTTTCCTGGCCATAACTCATATTTTTCACAATTTTTTTTGGAGTTCGCTGCCTTATTTGAGTTCGATGAAGCTGAGTACAGGGAGACACCTGGTGATACAGTACCCGTGTTTCGGTTCCGGCAGGGTGGATGACTTTTTTCCCTTACCATGACTGAGTTCGGCCGAGGGTGCGGTTTCTACCCTCATCCCATCACCCCACCCCCTGTTTCTACCCTGACTAGTCCTGAGCGCTCTGAGCTCATTGTTATGTGGCGGGAGATTACAGGGCATGACCACCGCTATACCCCTACCTCGCAGAAGAGTACCCATATCACTGACCACATCCTTCGTTTTACCCATTGATGCTTTAACACCATAATTTTCCCCCACAATGAGGATATGGGGGTGGTGACCATTCATGACATGGATATTCATACCTATGTCATCTGGAAGGACTATCCGGACCTCCCTTACCTCATTGGATCCTACTTCCATGCCATGTTTACTGGATGTTAGGGAAACCTGAACGACGAGTCTTACGCCAACCACCTTTCTAACCACCTCAGGGTCTTTGAGCCTTATCTTTCCCATGACCTGTTAGGTTCACTCCAACGGATGGACTATCTCATGCTTATTCGCATGGGATTGGTCTGGAAGTAGGGGGTCATTGCATCGTTTACCAGGCTCCACCCCACCCACCTACTAACCCTCCAGCACCCACCCATGCCCCTACTCCTACCTATCCAACCCCTCTATCTTCCCCACCCTACCCCACTTCTACTAACCCCTCTTTATCTAGCCTTCCTTCTTCTATACCACCACCAGCCCCACCTACCCCAACACCCTTGGTCGGTCTCACCCTTTTCATCCACCTCAATACGTTGGAGAAACACTTAGTTCATATCAACAGTTTCCAGGACCGCATGGAGTAGATGTTGGGGCTTATTCTTCAGCATCTTGGTATTCCCTTACCCCACCACCTACCTCTACTTCAGCTCTCGACCCTTCTGTTGCATCTCCACCACCATTTCCTACACTGGACATAGATTAATTTCTACTATATACTATGGGCCTAGCTACTACTGGAGCTACCTCCACTGCATCCAGTCCAGGGATTGATGATGAACTTCTCATTCTGAGTCCATCACATGCGGCTCCTACTTCTCCATCTTCCCTACCGGGTATAGATTTCGAGCCTCCAGTTTCCATAGCTCCAGAGCCTTCTCTCCCAGCTGGTTCTATAATAGATGATAACTCTTTTTAGGAGACCCCATGACTAGTTTTTGGACACTTTCTTTTCATAGTATATATATTTTTGTGATATATTGTGCCAATTTCTATTGTGTATGCTTGTAGAGTTCTCTTTCTCCCCTCCTCACAGGTACTCTGGCACATTTTGGGTTGCGCTTTTACATCACCTTCCATTTTTATATGCCTAGAAGTGAGGGGAGTATTCTTTTTCTGTTGTTTACTTTTCTTTCTTAGTATACTTATTTCCTTACTTCCCCTCGGTCGGGTCCACTATTGTGTCCCTACCATGTTGTGATCCCTTTTTTGGGCACTTGGTGGACCATGTGCATTATTAAGTATGGGGGAATCTCTTGACCTCTCTATTCTTTTCCTTTTACAGATTCTAGGAGACATCATTATTAGAAGATATATTTGACAATGTGAATATATTTTCCGCTAATCATGTTGGTAAATAAATAATCAGAAAGGGAATTTTTTTAAAAAAAATTGCTTGATCATTTTGGATATTTGGTGTTTTAAAATGATTGCTGATATAATTTAAATTGTATATTTTAATTCTTGGATAATTACATCGATTATACTAATCAAGTATTTTCCAGTCATGACCTTACTGTCTATTTATTTGTCCCCCCCCCAGAGAGGTATTCTAATCCCTTTTTTATATTGTTTCTCATACCCTCTTTCTTACAAGATTCATAGAATATACATAATTACTAGAATTTGCAAGTTTTATTTTCAAAAAATTAGGAGTTTTTGGGTTACATTAAAATAATTGAGGAATTATATTGTTTAAACCTCTTTATCTTGAGACCTACCCAACATTTTATCTTCATAAAGCCCTTAGAGACCATGAATAACCTTTATCGAAAGCTGTATTACAAGCCTATTTCCCATCTTACCCTAATTATTATATGATTTTGAATGATTAATTATTTGAGGTCAAAAAAGGGATTGGAAACACATGGTATAAATTCATGAATTGCCAATAAATTAAGTATGGGGGAGATCCTCTAGATCATATGGGGTGAAAAGGGTTCCAAACAACTTTTTTTATAAATTCTAAATGGTTCTGTATGTGTTCTAAAAAAATGGTTCAAACAAAGGGGTCTTATACTCACTTGTTGGTTTGTTACTCCTACCCAACTAAAGGAGATGGTGGTGATGATATTGTTTGATAAATCTTGTTGATGATGTTTCTATATTGAGATTAATTTTGAATATCATGCATTATTATTTAATGAATTTATCCTTCTCTTTCAAGCCTTAGAGTTATTCTTCATATCTTTTCCTACCAACCTTTAGCCATAGAAACATCTGATCCTTATTGAAAAACCCTCATGATTTTTGTAAGTCAATTTTTTTTTGAAGTGGAGCACTAGATTTATTTCAAACCTATGGATAGAGTGTATATATCATTGATTGAGCATACCGTGGATTAAAAACATCTTGACTGTTGAGTATATTTTTGGTGAGGTAAATCATCAAGTGTCTTTCTTATTTTTGAAAGTTTGAAACATGTGTTAAAAGATGTTAAAAGTAGTTAATTGAATAATATACGAGGCATGATTAGAATATATCTTGGATTGAGACTGTTTTTGTATTATTTTTGAAAATTTATCCTGTAAATTATTATTTACATTTATGATTAACGGAATTCCATCCTTTTAATACACAGACTCTTTTAATTAGATGTTGAGATTTGCTTGAGGGAAATCAAATGGCTATGTATGGGGGAGTTTGATGCACTTGATTTGTGTATACATTTTCATATACTCTATTGAAAAATAATAACTTATTTTTAGAAATTACCTACTACCTAGGGAACAAATACTTTGATTTTGGTGATCTTGATCATTTTTAGGAGGTTTTTGGCCAAATACACAAAAGAGGGAGGAACTAAGAAAAAATGTACAACTACACGGTGTGTACCTATATACATGACGTGTACATTCACACTCAAACAAGGGTTGACCAAGACAAGT
This sequence comes from Viscum album, assembly GCA_963277665.1. Classification (NCBI taxonomy): domain Eukaryota; kingdom Viridiplantae; phylum Streptophyta; class Magnoliopsida; order Santalales; family Viscaceae; genus Viscum; species Viscum album. The sequence goes on from OY728163.1 coordinate 134,430,114, forward strand.
ACATGCCCAAGTAACTAGACGTCGGTGCATGCCGTGTTTTACTGAAGACATCGTGTATACATTTATAGAAGCAGATGGTGACCGGGAGAAGAGACTACATGCCGTGTATGGTGGTGCCACATGCCGTGTACATTCACGAACCAGGCGATGCCATGTTCCAAGTCAATGAAGGCATGTTAGGCAGCCTACTAGTAGAGAAAATGGAGGCAAAAACACATTAACAAAAGTACACATCGTGTACTTTGACCGCATGTCGTGTACATATTTTTTCTATAAAAGGAGGCCTTGGCCTCCAGAAAAAGTGGGGAGAGAGAGAGGGTGTTGTTGGAATTGTGTAGAGGAAATGGTTAAAGTTCCGAAGGAGAGATGGTATTCCATATTACTACCGTCATTCCACTATCTACCAAAGAATAATTCTCACCTCGGTGTTCCAAGCATGATCACATAAAGTATCAATAGTATTTTGATTATCTTTACCTCCATGTGTAGCTAAACACCTCGTGCGTTGGGGTTGTGGGTGATGATGAGTTATAATTTGAATTAATTTTCTATGAATGTGATTGTTCTGATAATATCTTCTTATTCTTCTCAAATCACTTAATCTTATCAGTGGAAATTCTATACCAGATCAAGGGTAGAATTTTTAGGGATTAAAAATAAGAATACCAACGAATAATTTCATGACCATTGGAAGTATTCGTCGACTCGAAATAGACTAATCCAAATAATAATCAATTAAACACTGACTACTATTCCAAGGAATTAGTTTCTTCAGCTCTAAATATAAATTTTACCGGACCAAGGATACTTTATTACAAATTTAACCCAAAGTGTTGGGTTATTGTGAACAACATAACCTCATGATTAATTTGATTTAATAATAAAACTGCTCATAAATCCTTAACCCCAATGCATTTCTATCTTCATTTACAGCAAAACCAATTTTCTTGTATTTTAATTTTTTTCTATTAACCAATTTATTAAAAGAAACTTAAAACCAATTGTTCTCTTTAAATCTAAAAAATCAACAATAATCGACTCTAAATTCAGCAGCCTTCACTATAACAAAAATACAATGTTTGGTAAACAAGATAAAAATAAACTCGTTTTTCCATGTGGATCAACCCCTTACTGGTGTTATAATTTTTAGGGAAAAAAATAATTTGGGACACCGATAATATACCTTCGGTGAAACGACTCACCAAGAATCTCACCCAGAGAAGGAACCCCCCCCCCCCTTCTCTATACACCTTCATAAAGATAGGAATTCTAATCAAAAGTAATAACCATATATAGTTCACTTTTAATGATCACTGAAACCTATCCTTAGTTAGAATATAACATAGAGAAACTACCTTTTTTTTATGAACTTTTCGAGGGATATGACTTTGATTGAGCAGAAACTGGAATAGAAATATAGAAAAATTTGGAAAAAAATAACCTTCTGGACATGTTTTATCCCAGTTACACTTCTTACTACGTCATAATATATGGTATAAAGGTGGATTTCATGCTATACATATTCCAGTATATGTGGGAGATCCATCATTGATTAAAGGACATTATCCTCACTTATCATGGATATAAGGTTCACCAAACAATCATAAATTAATTTTGTTGTTACATGGGAATGTATGTGTAATCTTTATCCAAGGACCCAAGATTACAAGATTATAAAAAAATATTATGGATATTTTTCCTTCACATCATGATAACTCTCCAATGAATGATTTCTAATGCCCAATCAGACATTCATATTAGAGGATTGACCATGTATAGAGAATTTCACAAAACTCTATCATAAGTCCAACAAACCCACCCCAATGACGCGACATCTTGTAAAGTCATACATAAAGGAGAGATTAAGGGACCGGTTAATGAAAAGGACATTTGGTAAATACAACATAGATCCTTTTCTTTGAGGATTCAATGTTTCCATGAATATATAGAGAGGGTTGCAAGAATATACAATAGATGAGACTTTCAATAGAATAAAAAACATATGAATCACATAATCCAAGGTCGTGGATAATCGATGAGTCCCCATATCATGTGACTGCAATTATAAACAACAATTTCTCATGGACCATGCATGGATAAGATTACCCTAAATCAGGAAAATCATAATAGTGTCTTCCAAGTAAGTTATCCTATATATAACCTATTCCATAGTTTTAGGGTCATTATTACCACCACCTCCACCCTCACGGACCTAAAACCCCAAAATGATCCAAAAAAATTGTTGGTGACCCCAAAATTACCCCATCCCCTAGTTGTGGGGCAATTTGTATCTCAATCACCACCGCAAGAGTCATTATATCCACTATAATAGAATTAAACCATTCTAATGATGGTTCCAAATGAACACCACTCTATAAGACTAGATGTATATTTAACTTCATCTCAAAAGGGAATCCATATTCTCTTTTTCAATGAATAAATATGAATGGCTGACATCCTAGTCATTCCTCCAACCATAATACACACCCCTTTCATTTGGGTAATGTTCAGAAAGCCTATCAAGAGATTCCCTCAAATTCACTATTTGTTTTCCATGATATTGGGATTATTCGGTATAGAAATAAAACCATATAGGGGATGTAAGTAAAAAATACATAGAATGATCAAATAAAAAATTTAGGGCTCCCGTGAAACTTTTGAAGGGAAAACTAGTGGTATAAATTTTTTATATTATTTGGTCAATGAAGGGGTTACTACATTGGATGATACACCTACTAGAATGTAATTACAATTAATCTAGAAAATTATGTAATCCAAGTTGAAAATGTAGAGTGGTGCATTATAAATATATTACGTCATGGGGTATTTGATCTCAATTAAAAAACTATGTCCACATGCACATACAATTAGAGAAAGGGGATGAACCTGGAACTTACAATCGATGGTTATAACCTCATAGGTTAAACTACACATGAGAAAAAACAAGGGAATAGATACATATGATTAAACTCATTGAAAAGAAAAAAAATCATTCACAATGGAATGACAAGACCAATATAGAAATGAGATATGTAACCCTATAAAACTCAATGAGGAACTACTCCGGGGAAATAATCTAACTAGGTATCACCTCCAAACAGAAAAATATATCTCCCCCACACAAATTATGAGAGAACTAAATAAGATATAATGGTAGCCTTTGATATTTAGTGAAAATATATATCTAGGAAACCATTCTATATAAATGAGGAACTTTACGATGATCATGACATTCTTACATTACAGTGACAAAATCATCATTATCAGGGTGATAATTCAACCCTAGAACTGATTGATAATTCTAAGGATAAGATAATGAGATAACTAATATAATACTCTCCCACTCACTATTCATATGATGTGGTCTAGATTGTAGTGCCTTTAAAACCCCAATACTTCATTGAGTCACTTGCTACTTGGATGGAATTATTAGAGGGTTAGCGTGCCCCCGTGGTGTCCAAAAGAAAGTTGTATTCTAAATAGGTGGATTAAACTTTACCCCATTCCAATTTTTTAAATCTTATATTCTCAACATTTTATGAAATATGAGATCCAAAATTCGATTTCATGCACTTCATGTTTTGATGCAACATGATGATGGGCCATCTTGACCAATAAGAGGTGAGAAAACTGGTATAATTTGTACAACATTTTGTAACATCAACCTTCATTTGATACAACCATCTTCTGGGAGGATCCAAAATGGGCTAAGAATAAAATAATAATAAATTAATTTATCAATTGCACACGTTAATAAAAACACTATTTTTCAACCTTATAAAATGAAAACAATGCTAAAATGAGTGGGTCATTGATTTTTTTTTCAATATGGAATGGTTTAATATAATCACTAATTATGCCAATCTCACAAGAAATTTTTATGGAAAGTTGTTCTAAAAATATTCAAGATGAGAAGAAAAAACATTTGATCCCAATGATTCATCATTGTGGACTCTATGAGTTCACAAAAAATGGAACAATGGCACGAATATTCCATTTGATGAACTAAAGATAAATATTATCCCATGCCTATGACATAATAAAATTGGACTCGAAGAGTAGACACTACTTCTATCACCCACAAACTAGCAATGATGCACGAAGAATACCCAAGGTAGGACCTATATAATGTAAAATTTCATGCTGAGTGGAAATGGTAGTAAAGCCCCCAATGATGGAAGGTAAATAGAGATTAAGGATTCCATCGATTTGGGGAAGGGATGAAAAAAGTGAATTATTTATAAAGTAAAACGATTCATGAGAAAATACACTCAACTATGGAAAATAACCTTCTAAAGATATGAGTTCCTAATAAATCTAGTTTGTCCAACCTCAGGGACAACCTAGACTATTGGACATTTCATAAGAGACCATGTCACAACATTCAAGAATACATTGTCTTTAAAGATATCCACCAAATCATGGATACTTTTAGATAGGTGATATTAGAAAAATCTACAACATATGAGATCTACATTACTATCACTAAACTATATGAATATATGGATAAGTAGATTTTATAGATAGTTATAAGTTGAAGATTGATATCTAGATGACTTGGAATATATTTCATTGACCTTATGACACCATGAGATTAAAGCTTCTCAAAACAGTAACATTCCTAGAACTGAGGCAGACACCGTTGAATATGCCTCCCAAATGTGAATGAAAACATTATAAATATGAAAAGAAATAATGGGAAAAGTTATATCCAAATCCCACATGGAAATTTACTCTTTTAGATTTCCTTCCCTTAGCATCCATGGAATGGGAACTGCACCACCAAACATAATCCTCATTATATAAAGATCCCTTTTTAACATTTAATGTTATTCACATAAATAATTCTTCTTTGATGATGATTTTGACGCTGAATATGATATCACTATAATTTGTTAGGGAGCCAGAATCCAATTCCATAGTAGCTAAGGCTACTAGGGAATACACAGTCATGAACAAAACCCATATTCTGATCACATCCCTACAGAATTCATATATATTGATGAGACACATGGGTGAGAAATTTAAAATTCCCAATAAAATCATAGAGATTTATTAGATATCTTCATTGAAAATATGAACCCAATAATTTTAAATGATTGTTTATTGGTATTATGATTTTATGATCATCCCGAACAAAGGGGTATGCCAGTTCATCCTACACCTCATGTGGAAGAATCTCCCTTAAGCTATACCATAAAATTTGGACCATGTTATTTTAACAACCCAAATACTAAATCATAAGATAAAAAACAAACCCACCTTAGTATGTGTATAACTCTAGCATTTAAATATAGAATTATAAAATAACTGGTGATTATTCCATAAAACCTCTCAATATAGTATATTATCCATCTTTGAAAATAATCTAGAGACACTCATTAAGACCCATTAGATTAAACATGAGACTGAGGTAGAATTAATTATAGACTAGGTTTATTATGTAGATATTGTACCATAAAACATTCATATCACCATATCATTCATAGAGGAGGACCTTTGGGATGTTATATACAAAAATATCAGACCACCTCATAATTGAAGAAAACTCAATAATGACTGCATCTGAATTTATCTGGTTGATGATAATTATAGGAACTACCTCATATCAGTATGAAACATATAAGATTTGGAATATTGTGAATGGGACATGACTAAAAACCCATTAAATGGTATGAAAGGAGTGAGTGAAGGCCCCTAAGAATGATTGATATTAATGAACTTTTTATAGATATCACATCAAATGTTCTGTTAATCTTTATTCAACAAGACAAGCAATATAATTTCATACTCATAAGACATTGGATTCAGAGCTATATAGAGGTAAATTTAAGCATTCATCAATTCTTAAAATACTTCATCTACAGAATGGATAAATTACTACATGGTGATAAGACTCCCTTTATGTCTTCATAATTGTTATATCCTTAATCAAGATTCTATCACTGGTAAGGGAAACAGCCATTTTTGGAAGGTGACATGGAGTTTTCTAATCCCACTATCTTGATTACTACCCATTTGAATCAACGAATCATGTTCAATAGCTAATATGGGCTTTATATAAACATGATCGAGGAAGTATACTTAACGCCAACAAGATGTTGTGAACCGAAAAAAATTATTGTGATATGTGCATGTGATAACATTCATGTAAGATAAATTAGTTTCATTCATGTGTGGTTAGAATAATTAATTATTGTGATATGATAATTCACTTCTGACATTATTATAAATTGAAACTAACTATATATAATTTTATCTAACCCAAGATTTCTTTAAATATACTTCTGTTGATAGAAACATAAAATTAGGAAAGTATCCCAAGAAAATATATATGTTGACACTAGAAGTCTAGGATGTTAGTTTCAATTCTCAAGGAATCTCTTATATTGAAAATAATAGATATTACAAAAAAAATTCCACAATGTGTATAAATTCAGCCATGTAAATGGAAAATAAAGAAGAATAGGATGACCTCATGAATGATCAGCTCGCATTTTTTGAAGGCTCTCCAACACCATCAATGGGATTAGGCAAGTGAATCTTCGAATAGAATAACACCAATTTCCAATATTGATCAGTGTATCCATGACTCTATAGGGTCATTAGATATATATTCCTTTTACAAATAATCATTAATAAATTTTTTTCTTCGAATTATATATAGATTTTAGGGATGGATCCAAATATGGATACAATAGCGACCCAGTTTTGACATACACTAATATTACATAACGTCTAAGGAATATATAAAACACTACAAAAACAAAACACATGATGGGTACTAGTATAGTTCCTTTGTAACATGGAAACATAAACACTAGACCATATTTTAGATACATTATCTCCCACTATGTTATTCATGAATAAATCCATTCATAGACACATGAAACATAATACATATCTTCATTACATGGGGAAATGAAAACATAAAAAGTGGTGAGAATAGATGATCAGTTAGGGTAATCAAGGGAGACATGTAAGCATTATCATGAGAATAAGGTTATGAGAAAATTATTCTGAAAATATATGATCATACCCTATATATCAATGATCAGAAAAATGAATCATGGAAAAAATATTGGAATCACATAGGACATGAATCATAATGAAATAAAGAACATAAGCCATGAAATCATAAAATTAAAATACAATGTGGAATTATTATAGACACATAAGTATATAATATGATTTCCATAATTGCTAAGGCATTACTACCAAGACCATATTGGTAGTATGGGATCACTCCCTATACTATATTTGTAGTCATGTTTCACTCCCATGGACATCTTGGTAGCATGAGTTCACAAATCATACAATATTTATAGTCATGGTTCACCCCCATGGGAATCTAATTAGTCAAGGTTCATTTTTAATACAGCATTACTATATCTAATCAGATATAAATATTTACCTATGTCATTAAAAACAGGTATAGGTCCCACCCATATCATAATGAAAACATACACACATACTCCATGAGATCATATGTAATCATATCATAACCCGTGACAATAAATGGGTATTATAAATAGGTAATCATATCATAAATTTTGGAACAAAATATATTTCATAATCATTTCATCATAAAAATAAATTCTAAAAATTAAATGCTTTCAAAAGAATATAACCCAGGAAGGAGAAACATGTTTCAAAAGCATATATCTCGTGAAAAAATATATGAGTTTCATCAATATAATTCCATCAAAAGATATTTCATTCCGAGAAATAATATGAATAGAATAATTTAATTATTTCCCCATAAATGAATGAATTACATTAATATATGTTATCGTAGATGGGAAATATTTTTGTAATAATTTTATATAATTTCATGAGTAAAATATTCTTTAGGCACGGAGAAAATCTTTTTAAATCAAAAAACCATTTGAAAACCTATTTCTTTTAAAACAGCTTTGAAAAACTATAATAGAAGAATAATAAACCATAAAACGATTCTAAAATACATTTTAATTGAAATTAGATTCTATGATATTTTGAAAACATTTTTGAAAACATTTTTGAAAACATGGTTTTTGAATACAAAAGATTTTTGACAAGAGAGAGAGAGTCATATTTTACATTAAACATTATCATAAGTACCAAAAAGTGTAAAAATGGTACTAATACATCTATATATATTTAGTAAAAAATGTATAATTAAATTAATTTGTGTTATTGATATATATATCATAAGATTTTTTTAAAGGAATCATAAACATAAACAATCTCAAAAAGTGATGTGATTGTCTCAATAAAATATTATAACATGGTGACTTGAAATCATAATCTCCATGGATGAAATGAAAATTAAATGAATCATAAAATTTTCTGAAAAAATTATATTCATGATATAACATGTAAAATGGAGGTATATAGACCTTGAAATGAATTTCGGGGCATAATAAAAGACAAGTCTCAAAGAATGAAAATTGAGAAAAAACTATTTTCCCGATTTGGTAACCACTAAAACCTAAACCCCATGAAAGAAAGATCATAGAATGGATATTTTAATACCAAAAATAATTAATAATAATAAACATAGATTAAAATCATGTTTAGTTCATACAACACAGAAAAAAGAAAAATTTGGAGAATATAGCATGTATGTCACAGATTTAAAAAGTGAGATGAAATCCCCTTACCTTGTGTCTTGACTCTCATCATACTCGTTCAAAACACCGGAATAATATATATATATATTTATGATACATAACATAATGAACCATATTCATATATATAATACTAGATAAGGTTTTATTATGACCTTATATTACTCACTTGGTAACAATCCCATGTTAAGGTTTCATTTCGGGTAATATTCACTTTATTCTTCACATGTGTCTCAATTTTTTATATCGTTGGTATTTATAATTTATAATATTATTTAATTAATTCAAACCATTATATAAGTATCATTAATATGCATAATATGTGTATTAAAATAATCTATATAATATAGAAGTATGAAACAGAATACACCATTCATGGAGATGGTATGTCGTATGTACGCATGAATTCTTTTTACGTTTAATTGTTGTGTTGGAAGAAAAAACATAAAATAAATATATACATATAAATATATATATATATCATTACTAAACTAGATTTTTCATATCATATATTTATCATATATTCACTAAAACTATTCTTAATAAAATCCATATTGTGTATGAATGAATCACATCGCTTTGAGGGGGAAGTAGTCTACATTTCCTAAAATAAAATTATTATATTAAAACAATATTGAAAATAAAAATATATTTTTTGTACAAATAATACATAATAATAAATAAATTATACAGATAATATATGACATATATAAACAGAGTGTCCATCAAAATATCTACCATGAGCGGTGGTATGGAAAATTGATCAATAATCATTTAGTGAGGTCATAGTTTTCCATTCACAAATATATTATGTTCATTTTCCATTAGATGGAGGTGTGGTCAAGTTTATATTAAAACCATATCATAAAAACATCATAGTATATTGAGGATAATGCTGTTATGATACAAGCAATTAATAAATAGAGTGGGGGGGGGGTTGAGAAGGAAAATAAAAGAAAGGACTTAAGAGAAGAAGTTACCTTTTAATCAGGTAACTCCATTTAATTTGGGCCAAATAGATTACATGAAAGAATTAATTCCCAAAGTGAGGTTTAAAGGAATAAGGTAAGGAATTTGGGAGCATATTTTTTTAGGTTTGGTGAGCCAAGTGGTTTGAGAGGAGTAAGGAATTTGGAGGAATGAATCCCATTTGAAAGTTGTGGGGGAGTGACACTTGTAAATTTTTTAAGAGAGACTTTAACCCATTTTTTTCATGTTTCAAGTAGATATAATAGTGGAAAATAGTCCATCAATTTGATGATATTGTCTAAATATGAAAAAATGGGTTCAGGACAATCTTCTAGGTAGTTATGTGTCTTAAATTTAATGTTTATTCCTTAGTATCATTTCATTTAACCTTAATCGATTTAATAAAAATTAATTACATTTAAAAAAAAATCCAAAAAATAGGTTGGAATTAATAAACATTATAAATTATATTAATTCCAAATATGGAATCCATTTTTTCTAAAATTCCCAACACAGATGTGATAGAAAATAATTTAAAAGTAATCCCTTAGTCAGGTCGTTAATGTGGTGTTTTATAGATAAAATGTCCAAAAGATTGATGCGTTTTTATATCCAATATCAATAAGAAATTGATTAAAATTTCTAACATTGGATTAATTAACTAATATAATATATAATTACACTTTTAATCTAATTGAAAATATTATTTAACGAAATAAATAAATTAGATGAAAAATATTTTTTGAATTCAAATTCACTATTTTCACAATTCATCCAAAGAAGATGTTTCTCAAAAATATCCCAAATAATAAACCCTAGTATAATTACAACATTGAAATTAAAAAATAAATTTCATTTTATCCAATTAATTTTATAAATGTGTCTAAAAATAATTTTTTTTGAAGATTGAAATAAAAATCAATTTATCTAATAAAATGGTATTTTTAAACAAAAAGGACATTACCAAAAATTATATCCTTCATTATCAATATGATTTATTTATTTAAAGATAAAAATTAATTGAAAATTAGTTTTTAATATTCATTTTACTATGTTTAATGGATAATTTAATGTTATCTCATTAAAAATAATTATGAAAATAAATTGATGTTTCGTTGAAACATCAGTGTTTCATGTAATGTACACAAAGACGATGTTGTGTGTAACATATGTCGATTTGACGTTCCATGTACCATTAACTGATTTTATTCTCTATAATTAATGCCATGTCAATTTCAGGGGAATTAAATGTTTTAATTAGTGCACTATAAAAAAAAGTAATATTTTAATTTATTTAAAAAAAGGTCTATTAAAACTGGGGATGTTACATTATACACATCATAAAATGAATTATGCCTTCGAAATTCATCACTTGGGTTAGAAAATGAGGATAATTATGCTTTATCATATCCTAAATTTCCCACGTAGCTTCCTCTAAATTGTGATTTCTTTAAAAAAAATTGACCATGTCAATGGTCTTGTTTCGTAGAACATTCTATGTACAGTCATGAATGTCAATAGGTTGCTCCATGTAAGAATGATACTTATCTAGTGGTATGAACTCTGAGTTTAGTAAATGTGAAGGGTCAGGAATGTACATCCTCAAGAGAGATACATATAACCCATCATGGAATTGAGAGAGATTTTGTGGAAGTTCTAAGTGATAGGCTTCCATCCCGTTACGATCAAGAATATCAAGATGACTGATATACCAAGGTCTTTGTTTCCCCTTCTTCCCAAATATCATTATTTTTATCCAGTGTGTTATGTGTAGAAACCAATTTTCACCATCTAAAAATTGAATATCACACTGATGGTTATCAGTGTGATTTTTTTTCTAACATTGAGCTACATTGTTATGTTGTTGAATGATTCTAGCATTCGCGACCATTTCTTTAGCAATCACAAGTCCCAATAGAATTTATCTCCAACTTCATCCCAAAACATTGGATTGATACATTTATTCTCACAAAGGGCATCATAAGGTTCCATATGAATGCTTGAGTAAATGATATTGTTGTACAAAAACTCAACTAGAGTTAGCTGTTTATCCCGGCCACCTTTGATATTCAGAGAAAAATGTCTCAACAAAACCTCAAGGGTTTAAATTTTTATTTCCGACCAAAAATAATTCCACGTATGATAAGTAGTTCTTAAATTATATTCTCTATCTGGTTCTTTTTGAAGACTTTTCCAGAACATGGCAGTAAACCTCTTCTCCTGATCTGATACATTGTAATGTGGTACTCCATGAAACTATATCACAATGCTGATGTATATCCTAGAAATATGATCTAGAGAGAATTATTCTCTGATATAGATGATGTGTGATGATATAGTAAGGTGATAAACTAACATCCATATAGAATTAAACCCTTTATAGGTTTTGGGTAGTGAAAAAACAAAATCCATATTGATGTTCTCCCATTTCCACTATATTTTGGGTAATGCATGAGACATCCCTTTATACTTTTTCCTTTAAGATTTACCTTTTTGGCATATAAAACACAAAGATTCAAACTCTAGGATATATCCCATTATTACATCTCCACCAGATGTATTATTTCAAGTCCATATAAATATTAGTACTTCCTTGACAAATAAATAATGAAGAACTATGATCTTCCTATGACAAAACCTTATTAAAATATGTTATAGAAGGAACCCATAAACGATTCATGAAATTAATAATTTCATCATGATCGTGGATAAACTCAGGAATATACCTAAATTTGTTTTTTATCTCTTTTTCTTCATTCCAATCCTCCTTGATCATCACACGAATAGATAGTTGGACATCCATTTCAGAAACATTTTATTCTTCCTCTTTAGGATTTATAGATCTATCTTTTACAAATCCATAAATATGGGACCATTTTTTCATATTCAACATATATAATCTAGAATGATCCTTTTGACTCAAAGCAGTAACCACCTCGTTCACTTTCCCAGGGTGGTAATATAATGAGTAATCATAATAATTTATTAGTTATAACCATATTCTCTAACACATATTATACTCCTTTAGTGTGAATATATATTTTAGACTTTTATTATCAATATGAATATTACACTTTTATCCATAAAGGTAATACATCTATATCATTAATGAAAAAATTTATATTTCTAATTATGAATCATGACTTGTGTTGTTTTTCTCCTGAATCCTCAAATTTCATGAGGAATAAGCGATAAAAATTTTATTCTTCAAAATAACACATATCAATTCCTTCTTGGTCGTACCGATAAATATTACAAACACATATCCACTATGGGGTAATGTATGCACAAGTTCACAGGCAAACCTTTTCTCATGTTCATTGATAGTTTCCTCAAGTTCATCAATCCATAGGAACATGACACCCTTCAGAGTTAACTTGGTCATAGTAATAGAGATTCAAGTGAAATGTTCCACAAATCATTGATAATATCTAGCTAAATCAAGAAAGACATGGATCTCAGTCACCATGGCTAGTCTAGGATAGTATTAAATTTCTTTCATCATTGATGGATCTATTTTTACAGCTCTCTTGAGGTTATGTGACCCACATATGAATCCTCTTACAGCTAAAATTCACACATTAAATTTTTCTATATAACTTCTCTATCCTTAGGGTCATTAATAATATACTCAAGTGTTCTTCATGCACTTCCTTTAACTTAGAATAGATTTGAATATAATCAATAAAGACTACAAAAAACTGATCGAGGAAATATCTAAATACACTATTAATTAAATACATGAAGATAGAAGGGTCATTAGTAAGACCAAAAGGCATCACTATATATTCATAGTGTCCATACATTAAATGGAATTCCATATTTGTTATATCGTCCTTCATAACCCTAAATTGACGATATCAATAATGAAGGTAAATATTGGGGAAGTATTGAGATCCACATAGTTGATCAAACAATTCATCAATATAGGGAGGACGAAACTTGTACTTGATTGTGATATTTTTTAACTCCTGATAATAAAAACAGATTCATATTGATCCATTTTACTATTTCACAAAAAAGAACTGATTCACTCAATGGTGACACATATAACCAAATGAATCATTGATCAAGGTTTTCTTGGAGTTTCTTATTCAATTCCTACAACTCAATTGGATCCAATCTATAATGAGTATTTGAAATTGGTGTGGAACTTGGTATGAGTTCTATTGAGAACTATACTTCATGTTTTTCTAGAAGACTAAGAAACACTTCCGGAAAGTCATATACATGTTCTTGGAAAATATGCATATCCTTTATGATGATTTTATCCAACACCATTCGAGATAAATAACCTATTGAATAGTAATTAGGACCCATACACTAGATTTAATATCTATACAATATTGTTAATTATCATCACAAGGATTGATGATCATATTAGGGTTGGAAATATCAAAGATAAATTCCTATCATAGAAAATTGATGTTGGATTTATGTATATAAATACATTACATTCCTAAGATAACATCAAATTCAACTGAAGGAAGTATGACAAGATTTACTGGAAGAAGATTCCAAAAAACATCAACGAGTGAGGAATAATATACTTGATATGAAATCATATTACCATTTGGTGTTTTCACTAATAATTCCACATCTAGTTAATTTTGGAGGAATCTTAACACCATTAAAAATCATTATATACAATATAGTGGGTAGATATAGAATCAAATATTAGAATAGTAGTTCTAGAGTGGAAGGTATATATACCTTTAATCATGTCGTTGTCACACCCCTTAACAAAAATATAGATAACATGAGATTTCACTTTTTCCCTCAACTTAAGAGATTATTGAAATTGATCCTCATCACCAGTCCTTAGGTTTGGGTAAAGGTTATAATAATTCTCATTTTCCTTACAGATATAGAACTAAATCATGGGAGGTGAATTATGTGATTCTTTTTCCACATTCACACTATTAACTAACTTCTTCCTATAACATCGGTAATAAAATGCCAGATGTCCTTCCATTTGAAAAATAAAATATTTATCAAACACCTTAAAGAAATTTACTCCATTATTCTTTACAAACATAGAGCATAAATAAAAGCTCATATTATTTTCTTCAGGTTTTTTAGATTTTCCTTTGAACTCAATTTTTCACTTTTTTCAAAAACCATGAGATTAATAAGTGACTCTAACTTCCATTTCCACATTTATTTCACAACTAAAAATCTATAAATAGATAATAAATTCTCTTATGTACAACACCCTTATGAGACTTTCAATTAAGAAATTTATGAACCCATCAACATTTTTTTTTGGTTGGATGATAATTCCAAAAGCATACCTAGAATGTCTTGTTAAATTTTCCTTGTAGGTACCACCATATATATATCATCACATTTTTTAAATGCATGGAAGTATTTATACTTATTGGTATGAAGAATTAAAGGAAAGTAATTATTGAAAAATAAGTTCTTAATCATATCCCATTCCTTGGATTCAATATCTTCTTACTACCTCATATTCTGGAATAGAGTACACCACTGGTCTGATTCACCTTTGATCTAATAGATATCCAGAATTAATTTATCTTACTCTAAACAATAAACAATGGAGAATATGTTTTCTATAGTACTGATCTATTTTTCAGTAATATGTTGGTCATAAGACCCTCTCAATGTATGTGAAAGTGGCCTCAAGAAAGACTCAACATAATTTTGTTCGCTTTATTTCTCATTTTAATGTCCAACATGATTTCATAACATAAGAAAGATGGGTGGGAATAACAACGATGTTTTCCATTCCATCTCCCATAGAATTCAGTATTTCATGAGGACAATCATTGCATTGTCCATCATAATCACCATTAAAAATGTTTCTTCGGGTTCCATCCATTTTCTAAAACCAAAATCATAGATTAAGAAAAAATTATCATAATTAATAACCATAAAGTCAAGAAATGTCACCTTTAATATGTCTATGTTATGAAAAATTCCTTAACATATAAAACCTTCGAATAATATTAGGTTACTCAATGAAAATATATTTCTAACTCCTTCACAAGGGTTTGTCATGGGTTTGTGAATTTCCAAAACATATCCCATGGTAGTGTCAAACCAAGTGTGCAGTAAGGCCCATTTTCATGTACCATATTACATCATGGTATTCTTGGAACATCTTGTTGGAGTTGATACCTCAAGGTACATTTGTGTGAGATACACATCCACTTTTAACATCCAGATTGGTATTTATTTCTTGGAAACCACTCACTATATCCTTTAAAAAAATTCCAAGACATTCTATTATAATTTTATATATCCTTATAATTATACTTAGACATGTAGTTCGAGTTCTCACTAATTTTTTCTCATCCTATCTTCTAAATGATAACTAAACCGTTCCAATGATACCAAAATTATTGACCCAATCATGACTTAAATTAATATAACATATCTCGTTATGAATATATAAAACATTATAAAAAAAATCTTGAAGATTGTGCTAGTATATTACCTTTGTAAACATGGAAACATAAACACTGGTATATAATCAATCTATATTATCTCTAACTAGGTTTTTTATTATAAGAAGCATTATTATTCACATCAAACATAATAACTATCTTCATATCCTTGGGGAAAACATAAAAAGGGTGATCTCAGATGCTATGTAAAGGTAAATAAGGGAGACTTGGAAATATAATCATTAGCATAAGGGTATGAGAACATGATCAAGAAAATATATGATCATACCCTACATATCAAAGATCATAAAAATTAATCATATCATAAAGTTGGGAGAGTCATAAGACATGAATCATAAGTAAATAAATTACATAATATTTGACAGAATAATATAGGAATAAAACATGGAATTGTTATAGAGACATAAATATATAATATTATTTCCATAGTAGCCATGAAATAAATGTAAATAACATATTGGTAGTATTGGTTCACTCCCCATAAAATATTGGTTGTCACGGTTCACACCCATGGCCATCTTAGTGGCATGATTCAACTCCTCGTACCATCTTCGTAGTCATGGTTCACTCCCATGGTGACCTTAGTAGTCCAGGTTCATTCCCAAGACCATATCAGTCTATATCATGAGATATAAATCAATAAAAAATCAATTAAAGGGGGATTTAGGTCCCACTCATCTCATAATAAAATAATAAATACATGTTCCCCATGATCATAAATAATATTATCATATCCCATAAAGTGAAATTTATATTATAAACATGCAATAATTTCATAACCGGTAAAAAACATGTTTCGTAATCATTTCATCATAAACATAACCCATGAAAATAAGTGGGTTTCAAAATAACACATCCCCTGAAAGAGAACAATGTTTCAAAATCATATGACACATAATAATATAAATGTTTTTCATGAAAATCATTATATTAAAACATAATATATTCATATGAATAATATGATTTGAAACATTTAATTATTTAACCAAAAAGAAACGAGTAAGACCAATTCATGTTATATTAGATGGGAAATAATTTTCAGAGAACAATTAAAATTATTTATTGAGGAAAATATGCTATTCTATATCGAAAATGATCTTTAAAAAAGAAAACCCTTTGAAAACTTTTGTCATTCAAAATACCATAGAAAACATATAAAGGAAGAATCATAAATGATAAAACGTTTTTAATTAATTTTTACATGATAATGTTGTCAAAATAACTTTTTTAATAATTTTTTAAAACATTTATATTATTTTAAGTCATGTATTTTGAATACAATATATTTCCTAACAAAGAGTGAGATAATCATTTTTAACATGAAAATGTTATCGTAAGTTGAAACGAGTGGGAAAATGGAACTAATACATGTATATATCTTGAATAAACATTGGATAAGGAAACTTATTAGTGTTAATAATATATGGTTAATAATATTTCATCAATGGATCTATAAACATAAAAAATCATGAAATGTAATGACATTGTATCAATAAATTTTTATAACTTAGAAACATAGGATCATACACTCCTTGTAAGAAAAGAAAATTATTTTAATCTTAAAATATCAATAAAATAATTATATTAATGATATAAAATTTATAATATAATATTTTACACCATGAAAATAATTTAGGTCCATAAAAAAACTAGAGTCTCGAAGAATGAAAATTGATACAAAACTATTCTACTAATTTGGTGACTTGAAATTTAAAACCCATGAAAGAAAGACAATTGAATGGAAATCTGAATAACCAAATATTTAAGAATAAGATACATATAATACAATCATGGGCATTAAATACACCAAATAAAATTAAAGAGTGGCGAACATATCTTGTATCTCATAGAAATACAATGTGAGATGAAATACCCTAACATTGTCTCTTGACTCTCATTGTACTCATTAAAAACACCTAAATAATAAAAATAAATTAATTATATTAATTTTAATGAACAATATTCATACATCTAATACAATATTTTTTTATGACTATATGTTACCCTATTGATAAAAATTTTATGTTAAGGTTTCACTTTGGGTTATATTTTCTTTATTCTTCCCACGGTTCTTAATGTGCTATTTCATTGGTATTTATACATTATGTCATCATTTATAGATTTTAAAAAATGATATAAATATCATGTATGTATAGAATATTTTTATTTCAAAATTATATAAAATATATAAGTATGAAATAGAAGACAATGTTAATGGAGACAATAGGTTGTACGTACGCATGAACATTATTTAATTTAATTGTTCTATTGAAAGAAAGAATGTAAATGACATATATGTCTATATATATATACATATATATTTGTTTTTAGTAGAATTATGACATCATATATATATATATATATATATTATATTCACTAAAAATATCCTTAATTCAATCCATTAAGTGTTTGAAAAAATCATATTTCATTGTGGGGGTGGTAGTCCACACATCCTCAAACAAAATTATTATATTAACACAAATTGTAATGTAAAAATATGTGTGTTATAAATTAATTAGAATGATTAAATAAATAATATATATAATATGTAACATATATAAATATATTTTACATCATAATTTCTACCATGAGAGGTTTTAAGGGAAATTGAACAAATATCATTTAGTTAGGAGGTAGTTTGAAGTACAAAAATATAGTAGGTTTGTTATCCACTAGATGGTGGTGTGTGTAAGTGTAGGTCGAAACCAAAGAATAATAAAATACTATTATATTAATGATACTATTTTTTATAAATTAATTTAATAAATAGAGTGGATGGGGTGTAGAAGGAAAATAAAATAAAGGACTTGTGAGAAGAAGTTACCCCTTAATAGGGTAACTCCTTTTGGGTTGTGCCAAAATGATTAATTGGATGATTTTATGCCCAAAGGGAGGATTAAAGTAGGAATTGAGAAACATTGTGAGCTTATTTGATCGGATTTTGGGATATCCAATTGGTTTTATAGGTGTGAGGAATTGGGAGGAAATTATCATATTTTATATTAGAGGAGTGGCATGCTTGGGAATTTTTTAAGATAGAATCCCACTAACATATTTTATTTCTAAATTGGGTATAATAAAAGTAAATTCTAGAGAAACATGATGGTAGGGTATATATATTTACATACAATGGATTCTGGAGATTTTTTTTGGCTTTTTTGTTATTAAATTTAAGGTTTAGTGCTCAGTTAAGATTAATTTTACATTAATCAATGAAATTAATTTTAATTACATTAACTAATATTTTGTGTCAAAAACTAAGTATAATATATTAGAAGTTATAAATTTTTCCGATCAAAAATTTTAAATCCCTTTTCCATATTGGAAACAAAAAAGTTTCATAAATTAATTTATAATTGATCCAACATTTGGGTCGACAATGTGGGGTTTTAATGTAAAATTGATAAAATGTTTCCTATGTTTTTATATCTAATTTCAGTCTAAAATTTGTTCAAATTACCCAAATTGGATTAACTAAATAATAATTAATTGATTAAACTTTCAAACCAATTTAAAATATAATTTAACCTTAGAAATAAGTTAGATGAAATAACAGTGTTGAATTAAAATCCAGTGTTTTCACTAATCATCCAAAAATCATGTTCATAAAAATATTCCCAAAAATTCTCCCTATCATAATTTGACCTTAAAAATTACAAATTTTTTTATTTTAACAAAATTAATATTTAAATGTGTTAAAAAATGATTTTATCATTTTTCCCAGAATGACATCAAAAGCACATTATTCGACAAAACTATGTTTCTATACATATATGGAATTTACCAAAAATTAAATATTCCATTTCCAATAATTTTCATTAATATAAAAAATACATAAAATATTTGAAAATTAGTTATTACGTTTCATATTAAAATGTTTTATGTCTATATTATAGTTATCTCATTTAAATAATTATAATAATAAAATGATGTTTTGTAGATAATCAGTTTTGTGTGTAATGTATGTCAAGATGATGTTGCATATAACATATATTGAGTTGATGTTCCATGTATCGTACACTGAGTTTTTTTAATTTAATGTATGGAGAGTTACTGTCATTTTAAATGAATGTTTAACTTAGTTCATTGCAATAAATAAATGAAAAAAATAATTTATTCAAAAAACGTCACTAATAACTCATGGTGTTATAGATAATAATCACTTATGATTTCCCTATGACCACTGTGGTTTTAAGCAGGCTTACATAACAACACTTCTCTATGAGGATACTAAAGTTGGAATATAATTTTAAAATTGTATGGAATCTAACTTTAATTGATATGTGAAGTATCCATAATGGCTTTCCAACATCAACCCCATCAATAAAAATAATTTTTAGATCGGGTTCTTCATTTATTCCAGGGAATCTAATTGATATTTCACCATAGATGATTTCCCATTACCAATCAACTAGATTTTGATCAATAAAACTATTTTATTCCTTTATATTTTCATAATGTATAGGAATTCATTGTATAATCATATAAAAATGTCACATAAGGACTAGGAAGCTGGTTCCATTATATCACCTTAGGGAATAATTTTCTATCAGGTCATGCCCTCAGGATTAAAGAATTATGGTTTTACAATATCTTTATATCGTCATTGGTATGAATCATGAAACATTATGTTGATAAACTTGTGGTACAATCTCAATTGAATTGTGATCACCTCACTGCTCTTTAAGAAATACTTTTAAAATTTTTGGAGCACTATTTGAAGATAAATCCTTTGAACTGTGCTTTTAGAGTAACATTTGTGAAATTAAAAAGATTTCTAGTATTCAATCATTTCATCAAGGTTTGTCTTGAATGAATAGTGAAATCCTTGAAATTCCTCCCTCTCATAATCTTTAATTATTGAGGGGAATAAATTGAAAGCCCACATATATTCTATGTTTCATAGCTAAATTGGATTGAAAATCCCTCACATCAACTATTTAAATGAAGAAAGGAACTTTCTTACTAGGAAAATAAGTAATTCCAAGATGCATTTATGAATAGAAAATAGTACCTTCCACATCCACTTTGATTTATATTTCTACTATATGGTAATCCATTTATCCTATATGTGGTCACTGTGGAAGGATCCCTTGGTGCTATAATCACATTGAAAAATGTCATGGGGAATGAAAATATTCCCTACTATCTTAGTTGAACAATGATATTTAATGAAACTCAATATTAAAATTTTAATAAGATTTAACTTGCAGTCACCATTGGGGTGAAAATTATGAGGCATTAGTTCCATCATCCCAATGCCCACCTTGTCTCTTGTCTTAGACCTCTCAAGTAAATTCAAGGATACCCTATGTTAATTGAGAATTTTTCTAGATTTTTGGTTATATCATAATAATATGACAGTATATTAATTTTATAGAATTTAGATAATGGTATGGGCCTAGTTAATATCTATATGGGACAACCTGTACTAGAAAATATGCAAGTGGGAACTGAACATCTAGAAGAAGATATTTTTTATTCCCCTGAAAATCCATCAAAATGGGTGGTGTTTTTATAAAGGACCTCATAATGTCCAACTGTTATGGGAAAGGATAACTTGAATATCCACCATTTTTTACTATGGATTGAATTTTTTTCCCTAAATAAATTCAATTTTACTTATTCTTTCTCACCATCTGAACGATGCACTAATAATGCAGTATATAACATTCCATTTTGACCATCCTAAATTATGAAACATAGTTATAGATCTCATAATTATATATCAAAGGGATCCCATAGCAAGTAATCAAATAGATAAATGGTGAGTATGCAACCTATAAGGAAGAATTATCCTCCCTCATAAGTCAAATTAATGGATTGATAAAAGAATTCAATTTTAAACCAACACTGCATCATGTCCATTAATGAATAAAATTTTCATGTCTAGGTACATTATAATGAATCCACATTCTTATATTATTCTAGTTAAGATGATATAGTTTTTTACATCATGATGATTCATATTCAGGATTCATGTTTCATTGGGAGGGGAGGGGTGAATCAGTGATATCTGTTTCATTTATGATTCATTACTTTTGTAAAAAAACCTAACCTCCTATTAAAAATTTCATTACCCACTAAACACAATTCAAACACTTACATTGGAACACTATAATCTATAAGTATAAATACTCATCAAGAGTAGCTACATCATTTTAATGTTTTGGAAACAATAAAATACCACAAAATCCACTAGAAAATAGTCATTGTGTGTTAAATACACCAAGTAGGATATTCCCATACACTCATGTTGCGCATTGAAAACAATAGAATAGTGTGTGTTCTTCATTTATCACAAATTTTAGAAATACAATGTTATGGTGCATCTTGGTCATATTTCATGAGTTTGATCTTTCAAGACAATTATTCTCTTCCCTAATCAGAAGCTGGTAGGATCTTTCTTCCATCCGTTATTGAGTATCTTACTTCCTCCGTGAACTGCCTGTATATTCATCAAATTGAGTTGCACCACATGGAAGGAGTTATTTTCGGGCATACTTTTTCTTATGTGAACTTCCCCTTCTTTATGGTGGTCAGATTCTTCTGCAAAAAAACATACTCTATGAATGGATGATTCCTATGTAGACTGCCTATGATTCACAAACCCTTTTAATTTGCAGATACAAATCTTCACAACATTATCCATGTAATATCCCCATGAACTGTCTCTTTAACGAAAATAATTCTTCTAGTAACTTCTTACTCCTTCCTATAACTCTTCTAAATAAACTGCCTCCTATGTGGAATTATTTCCATCGTGAAATTATTCACAAATGTCCAAATCCTCTCAAAATAGATAATCACTTCTTAATAAAACTCACTCATTGTAAATGATGGGATTAGGGTCATTTATAATTTCAACTAACTCTACAAATGTTTCTAATCCTATTTTTGTAATGTATCAATGTGGTACAACCTTCACCACATACTATGCTCTTCCAACATACCATTTTTTATTTTGTGTTAACGTAGCTCCATAATTACCTTATGACTATAGATTCTATACATAAACAAATCACCACATATCATCCCAAAAAATTACATGGATTACTAGAATGACAGTCCTTTTGTTTACCGCAAGCCTCCCATAAACCGTTTTCCCAATACAATACATATATCACCCTTCACGATCTGAATACCATCCTTTGCTATCTGTATGAAACTGCTTTGCGGAATCCATCCACTGCTGATTTGACTTCACTTTCCACATAGCTCATATGTGGTCCATGAACTATCTTTCACAACCCATGAAATGTTCTTTAAGGAAATATATCATTTTCAAAAAAATATCCTCTATTTTAGGCCCAAATATTTGGCAATCATGTGAAAATAGAGCCACCTTAAAAATATGCTTCAATAGCACCAACCATTTTTTTGTGGTCATATGCTTTTATCATAAACATTATGTGTCATTAATTTTATATATTTATCGATCATCTTTACCATCATTAAATTTTCCCAAGAAAGCATTGTAACTTACCTATCTTCTAGTAATATCATTCATTCAAATCAAACATAATAATGATTAGCATCACATATTATCCACCCTTGCATAATAAATAAATATTAACAAGTTCCCCAAGAAACAAATGATTTTGTTAAATAAAAATTAATAATGTATTTTCATATTTACTAAGGATTTTACCAATTGAATTGACTTATCTATTTTTACAACAAAAGTCTACACTCGTCAAACACATAATCTTCTTACATTATAAATATCCTCTATTTGACTTTGTCCAACCAATCTACATCTTTGGATTTTATTTTCAACCAAGATTCATAAATACTAAACCTATATACCTAATTATATGGATTACTTATCAATAATTCTCTTCCTATTTGAGCTCACTCCCTGTAGAAAAAAAATAATTGTGGACTGAAAAATCATCATGTCCAAATGATGTGACAATGAATCCTCTTTAACTTTAATCCTCCACCATATCCAAAACGTCATAATATTTTATCCAATCCTTCTTATTCCCAATTATTCAACATATTTCTCCACTTGTTCAAAATTCCTAGAATTGTTTCCCCTACTACCACTCCAAAAAAACTGTTAGAATTGTTCACACAATAAGATTATGGATTTCTAGCTTACCAAAAACTCCCCATTTATTCATGCATATATAAGGATTGATTTATGAAACAATTATTCCCCTTTATGACATTACTCAACAATATAAACATATAGAGGATAGAAATGGACACCTAACTTTGTTGATAAATTTCATGGACACTGATGTTCAACCTCAATTTATAAAAATTTTCCTTTGGTAATGTTTTCTTGAATATGTCAGAAACCTGTTCCGATGTACGAACATATTCTAGCTTCAATTTAGTTTTCTCCACCTGCAATACGAATAAGTGGAACATTAGTTCAATATTTTTTGTATGAGAATGTTGTAAAAATTCCTTATAATATTTATTACACATTAAGTATCACTTCCTAAGAGAAAGGGTAAATTTACATCAATAATTAAGTCATCCAAGTGAGATTTGATACACATAAGTTGGGTCATAGCTTGAGTGGTACAAACATATTCAATGATAGATGAAAAAAGAATTAATGAATTTTGTTCCTTTTTATGCCATCTAATACAATTCTTCCCTAGAAATAAAACACCACTAGATGTGGATATTCTATCATCAGCATTTCCTTCCCCATAGACACTTATATAACCAAACAAGTCAATAATTTTTAATCTATCATACATGATTCCAAAAAAAATTATGCCTTTTATATATTTGAGAATTATTTTTCCACCAATTAATGTGATTCTTTAGGATCACTATAAAATATAGGGCATAAGGTAACATCATAAACAATTTTGGTTCTTGAAGCATTCAGGTATAAAAGACACCCAATAGGCTTCCAAAACACTTTATATTCAAATTATTTTATTATCATTATAAAACTTGGTACCCTCTAAAATCGGTGTAGGAACCAGTATCAAATATTTTATTTCAAACAACCAAGGATTTTTATTATAATATGTTTCTTGAAAAAATTAATGTGCCTTTTTTTTTGTTAAATTTGTAACCCATGAAAGTCATTCATTTCTCCCACCATGAATATCTCATTTTTTTTCATTTCTTCATTAAATCATTCACAAGATATTTCTATATTTCCATAGAAGATAATTCTATTAACCTAAAAAATTATGATTAGAGAAAACTCATGACATTTTTTTCTATAAAGGTTGATATAAAATATTTCATTATTAAAACTAATCAACCTTATGCATGTTTCCAATTTGGAGTACCATTACCTAAAATATTTTTTTAGTCCATTCAAAGATTTATTCAACCTAAACACATGAATTTTGTCTCCTCCAACAACAATGCAACCTGGTTGTTTGATATAAACTTCTTAATCAAGATCCCCATTCCAAAAATTGGACATCACATCCATTTGAAAAATTATGTATGTTTGTTGTGCTGTAATATAAAGAAATATTAAATTTGGTTATAACTTTTCCACCAGAGAAATGTATCATTAAAACTGAAATTTTAAATTGGTGAGTAAACTTTTCACACTAATCAAGCCATGTTCCTTATCACCTCACCTTTTTTATTCAACTTATATTGGAAAACCCATTTTTGTACAAATAACTTTTTTATCGATCCTAGACATGAGATTCCATTTTTAATTCTTTAAAATATTATGATGCTCTTCATTCATATAATAAACTCATTCTTGATGATCAAAGACATCATTCACATCACTCACATCGACTTTTGAATACAACAAAGTGTGTGTAAAGAATATTCAAGTTCATTTGGTTTGAATTGTCTCAGGAAGATCACCAATAATGTTACGAGTCTCAAATTTCATTCTCAACCTAGAATGAGCAATTTGAGTATTATTATCATCACATTAAATAAATGAGTCGAATTCTTATTATTGAGTAGGATTACCACTATTTTCATCCTTATCATAGTTATTAACAAAACATTCATTATCCATCTCAAAATCCTTATTAGCATAAGTCTATTTTTCTTCCTCAAAATTTTCAAAAAATTTCAAATCAGTATAATAAAAAAAATTCATGTTTCTCTGTTGAAACATCTTCATCCTCTACCTTCTAGAACATAGATAATAAAAATCCCATCTTCACTTATTCTTTCAAATGTTCCAAGGTTTCCACCTTTCCTATTTATGATGGATGGACCCACAAAAACTCTAAAGAGTCTTAAACATTGATTTTTTCAATAAAAAATTTCACTTATAGTCAAATCATAACATGGACAATAGAAACATTTGTTTTGAATATACATAATAGTATTCATGGTTTTCCTCCCATAGTAACGAGAGATGCCATGTTCAAGCAACATAGTTCTCCCCATTTCTACTAGACTTCTATTATTTTATTCAAGATCCCCATATTGTTGAGGTGTGTTTGGGGAACTAAATTCATACCAAATTCCATGCTTTTGAACATAAATTTAAAATTCAATATTATTGTATTCACTACCATTGTATGTTCTAAACTTAATTACTGAATACTCTATTCTTTTTCAGCATTCTTCCTCAAACCTTTGATAATTTTCACAGCATTTATCTTATGACTAATTTACAGAACACAAGTAATGTGAGTAATGTCAACAATGAAAGTGATGAACTAATTATATTAATTTATTAATTATTTTCTAATTGGACCACATATATCATAATTAGTAATTTCTATGGGTTTTTTGAACAAATTTCAAACATCCTTATCCACCGAATTTTTAATCATCTCTTTTTGGAAAATAGTTCCACACTAATCTCTTCATCTCAATGTATCAGAAAAATCGCAGACACTATCTCTATTTGACAACATGTTCATGTTTCTCAAACACATGGGTCTTAGGATTTTATACCAAAACTAATTTTCTTCCACAATACCCAGTTAACTAGAGTTTTTTATTTCACCAACATGGAATTAGTTTCCTTCTGTGCATTCGTCTCTTGTAATTATCCTTCCATGAACATCAAATTTCACAAAAAACCAATATTTTCTAAATATTAATTTTTTATCCTCATCATAAAGTTTTTAAACACTCAGTTGTGTTTCATCCCAACAACATATAATTTTTTCTTGGATTTCATCTTTTCTATCCCAACATTGTCTAGTCCAGCACCTTTGATTATTATAGATTCATCATTTCCAAATGTAATTGATCCTCATTTAAAGTCTTTCACATTAATCAACATCTTTATGTCTATTATCATATAATAATAACACTAACTATCAAGAATCCACGGTTATTCTCCTTGTATATCATTCATAGAAATTTCAAATATAAGAATCTT
Organism: Viscum album; assembly: GCA_963277665.1. Taxonomy (NCBI): domain Eukaryota; kingdom Viridiplantae; phylum Streptophyta; class Magnoliopsida; order Santalales; family Viscaceae; genus Viscum; species Viscum album. The sequence goes on from OY728163.1 coordinate 134,457,434, forward strand.
CCTTTGGTTTCTTTACCTTAGATTTCTATGAATTATTATAAAACATTTGTTGTGCTGGTAATAAAACAAAACAATCTATACAAGGATATCGATGTTGTTCACATCTTTCACAAATATTTTCTAGCGGTTGGAACCTATTTTCAAAATTCACACCACCCAACTATGATTTCACGTAAACATCCTTATTTGAAATCTTCTTTTGAGAGGATTCACTCCCCATAAAACGTTGCCTTCCATAATATGTGGAAATGAATTAATATTGTTAGTTTTACCCACACATATTTTCTATATGTCTAAATCCCCCAAAATACCAGCAGTACTATTAGATAGACTATTTTCCTCTGAAATTTTCAGAATGATCGGTGTTTTGAGTATGTTTTTCAGAAAAATTATTTATAGATCATTGTTGACCATCAAAATTTTTATTTTCTAATGAAACTTTATTCTTTAGATCAGATTTATTAACAGACTCAATGTTTTTAGAATCTTATGATTTTATAAAATTGTTAACTTTGGCCACATATATAACATTTTGAGCTTCATTCTTATCAGAACTAAGTCTAGATTCTCCTCAAAATTTTAATGTAACCTTAATTTATCATTCATAGGGTCATTATTATCATAATTTTATCCAAATAAAGAGATATATTTTTTTGAAACATATACACATATTTTAAGATTAGGAATATTTTTTTAGAAATTTCCAAATCATCCCCTTTTTTCCTTTAACCTTTACTAAATGATTTTCATTTCCATTCTTTTCTTCCTCAATGTTTTTAATCAAATCACCAATTGGTATTAACATCTTGAAATTAAAATATAGAGATCCTTCATGATTTTTTGATGAGGGATTACCATTTATCAACTTCATGTTATCCTTATAAAGCCTTATAATCTTTCTATGAAATTATTTCAACTCATATTTTAGATGCGAATCAAGTTGTGTTTCTTATTATTCATAAATGATTCTCCCAAAATGTTCATTATTCCCTACTACAATAATTGTATTCTCTTTAGTTTTTTCAGTAAAATAATGTGCATACCCAACTTCAATATATTTTTCTTCATCATCTTTAAAAATATATTCTTCTTTTAGATTTTAATAACTGTTTATCCTTCCCTATAGAAAAATAGTCATATATGTCACCATATTTCTTCCATGACCTTATGGAACTTATTTTATCATCATAACCATATTATTCTTTCATTCATTGTGGTAAACAAGCCACAAAGTGACCAATGACTCTATATTATAAAAAATCATAGGATATTTACCTTTTTATTTAAATATACCTCTTCACACATTTTAATTGATCAAGAATAAAATAACATCTAGATTTTTTCATACCACATATTCAGAGTTTGAGTCAGTTGCATCACCTTCCCCAAGAACCATCATAGACTTTTCCTTCCTGGATACATTAAATGAATTTTTACTATCATATTTTAATATTCCATTCATAGTCTTCTCCCCTTTCATTTCATAAGTAATAAGGTTTATATAAAAATCATCCATATATAATTTTTTAGGGTATATCTCTTATAAATAAGAAAATATTTATTCAAATTTGTTGTGAAGAATTATAAGATCTTTCTAACCACTATAAAATCCTCCATCTTTTCATGAAGTCATCTGATAGTGTTGAAAAGTTCAGCTGCCATGGTAGTGATCTCCCCAAATGAGTCAAACTCTCCCATTTTCAAATCATTGTTATTAATCCCCCAGATTTGTTATTTATAGTTTTCCCTTTTTTGTTACCTACATAGATGTTTTTATCTTATCCAAGATACCTTTAACTATAGAAATAACTTTCACTCTTAAAAATAAACATTCAGAATGTGATGAGAGTAAAGAATTTTTTAGATCATACATCATTCTCAAGACTATTCTTATCAACAGTCTTATGTGGAACCTTATCAATAGGTGGAAATCCATATGATGTATTACCAAGAACATCACACCCAAGATATATAATGTATGTCATCATTATATATTTTAAATAAGATAATTATTTCCATAAAATATCAGAATCCCCTTACTATTCACACAATTCAGATTCTCCATCAAAACTTTTTTTTGATTAAAACAAATATCATTAATGACGAAAATCATCAGAAGTACAAGTACAAAGCCAAGAAGGGAAATTGTCCAGCCAGAGCTGGATGGAGTCAAAAGGGCTTGAGGCCGCCAGCTAATGGGCTGCATTCTTTCCTTCCCTTTTTTTAAAGGAGAACGTGCAAGAAGCGAAGCACTGGCCGAGTGAGAGAATTCTATTAATGATGGTACCAAAAGGCTGGAGTCCACCAGCGTTGTTGTTGATAGCATTAATGATGGTAAGGCAATCAAACTCGACAACAATGTCACTTCATCCAAAATCCAAAGCGAGCAACAAACCAGTAAGTATGGCCATGGGCTCAGCAACCTCCATTTCTCATAAGGCCTGGTGTGGAACATATTTTGCAGCATGGATTTTCCCCAGATGATTACGGGCCAGAAGGCCGATGGCCACAAGCCCATCCTTTTGGAGAGACGTTTCCACGTTAGTTTTAAGAGTACCTTCCTTTTGGGGGTTCCACTGAGCAAGTGGGACGAGGGAAACTCCTGTCATAACATGGTCCTTGTGGTTTTTCTAGCCCTCAATCTAAGAAGAAGCATCGTTAATCCAGAATTCGGGAGGTTTGTGAGCTTGAAAAAAACATGGTGTCGTTGCGTCGGATCCAAATAATCCAGTCCAGCGTGCAAAGAGAACATGAGAGAGCTGAGGGAAGAGAAGAGAACCAACACATCAGAAGATCGGGAAGGTCAGAGGCCAAATCTAGAAAATTGGTAGAGGATGGGTCCTGTTTACTACAAAATTTCATACCTCCCAGGCAGTGAATGATGGCGTGCAAAGGAGTTTCAATAGTGCTTGGGCAAAAAGGGAAAAAGTCAGAACTATCCATATGACGATAATAGAGAAGGCTCATGTTTGGGAGGTTACCCGTGAAAACATGAAACAAAAATTGGATAATTTTAGGGGGAACGTTGAGTGTCCAGATCGATTTCCAAGGTCCCTCATCCCGGCCGGAAGGGTGATGGCTAAGGGCCAGTCTGTAGCTGGACCGCACTGTGTATTCACTCGTGATGTCATTGGTCCAGAAAAGGTTGTCGGGGCCTGTGTCAGGGATCCAATGAATTTTAAGGGTGATTCTTTGGTCCCATTCGTTAAACCAATCAAGGATATTTCCCACACACCACACTTTTTCATTTTCGGAAAAAAGGAAGCTGACAGTGGCATGTTCAAAACCTAGTTTGACGGGGGATGTATCCCAAATACCATCCTTATCGATAATCCAAGGATTAGTCCAGATATTGACCGATGAGCCAGACCCAATCCTCTAGCCCAGTCCTTTATCCAGGAGCCTCTTCCCCCCCAAATGCTTCTCCAAAGGAATCTTGGGTGGGGGCTGGGAGAGGAAGCATAGAGTCCATGTGGGGAAAGTACTAAGCTCGTAGAACCCGTGCATAGAGAGATAAAGGATGGTTAATTAGGTTCCATGCTTTCATGGCCAGCAGAGCATCATTGAAGAGAAGTAGATTCTGGAACCCCATCCCTCCCATTGATTTGGGTTTGTAGAGTTTCTCCCAGGCCATCTAGTGGGGTCGATTCCTTCCATCATTCCTACCCCACCAAAAATTGGCAATGTGTGTGTGGATCTGGTCGACAATAAATGACAGGAGCTTAAATAGGGACATAAAATATTTGGGGATGGACTGGATGACAGCTTTGATGAGTGTATCTTTGCTAGCTTTAGAAATTCCTTTAGGGGACCAGCCAAGAATTTTCTTCTCAATTCTATCAATAAGAGATCCAAAGATTTCTTTTATAGAGCTGCCGATAACTGTTGGAAGCCCGAGATACTTCTGATGCTTCGCGACCATAATAATACCACATAAAGCACATAGCTCCTCCCTCTTAGAATAAGGCACCCCTGCACTGAAAGAGATTTCATATTTTCCATGATTGATAGACTGGTTAGATTCCCTCTCATACTGGTGGATTTCATTGCAGATCACCTGAAATTCGTTAACTGTGGCTATGGAAAAAAGGAGGCAGTCATCGTCGAAGAAGAGATGCGACATTGGTGGGCCAACAGGCTGTCCTTTTCCCCATGAATAGAATTAGACGATGCAGCACCAGAAATAAGATTAGAAAACACGCCAGCCACCAGGATGAAAAGAAAAGGGGAGAGAGGATCTCCCTGGTGGAGGCCTCGGGATGGGGTGAATCCTCTAGTGAGCTCCCCATTGACCTTGATTTTGAATGACATGGTCGAGATGCAGTCCATGACCAAATCAGTTCATTTAGTGTAGAAACCCATTTTTAGCATAACGACATGTAGGAAGTGCCATTCCACTCTATCGTAGGCCTTGGTCATATCCAATTTCCAAGCCATGGTTCCTCTTTTTCTGGTATAGCGTGACTTAATAGAATGAAATACCTCATGGGCCACAATCGCATTATCTGTAATCAATCTATTGGCCACGAAAGCGCTATGATTTTTAGATATAATATCAGGTAGCCAGGGTCGCAGCCTATTGACAAGGATCTTTGAGAAGATCTTGTATGAGACATTGAAGATGCTGATATGTCTAAAATTTGGGACCGTTGGCGGTTTCTTAATTTTGGGGATGAGGACAAGGACAGATTCATTGATGGAAGCAATGCTTGTCTTCCCCGTCCAGATATTTTTTATCATGGTTCACATGTTGGGACCAATAATGTGCCAGTATTGTTTAAAAAATAGTGCGTGGAACCCGTCCATCCTCGGGGCCTTAGTGGAATGAAGATGTTTCAGGTCCAGGCGTATCTCGTCGTCTATCACACTTTGGTGAGCTGCCTATTAATCTCCTCAGTGATCACAGGTTTGATAGAATCTTCCACCTCAGCAGACATGAGAGGGGTTCCTGCAGCAAAGATATTATGAAAATAGTGAATCAAGGCCTCATTAATACCACTGGAATTGGTAACTTTACTTCCATCAGTTTGTAAGATACAGGTAATAGAGTTCTTCTGACGCCTGGCCGAATATTTCTGGTGAAAAAACCGGGTATTAGCATCCTCTTCTTTAATGTGGATATCCCGCTCCCGCATATCCCAGAAGCTTTCCTTGATGCGCAGGGTCGTATCCAACTCTCTTTGTGTAGCTCCAATCATAGACAGAATGCGATTAGATGTGGGTTGTTTGAGGAGGTTGTTAAGTCTCTTTTCAAGGACCTCACAGTGCCAGTAAGGGTGGTGAAATTTTTGAGTGCTCTAGGATCTCAGCTCAGAGGCGACCTGTTGGAGGTTGAGACGGACATCCACGTGGGTACTTTTCCCGCAATATCGGATCACCTCTTCGCATTCCCATTATTTCTCCCAAAAGCTCTCAAACCTGAAAGGTCTGCTCAATGGTCGATTACGTGCACCTCGCGTACAATCAATGAGAATTAGACAATGGTCCAAACAGTTAAGGGCCATATGGCCAACATGAATCATGTTGAACAGATTAATCCAATCAGAGGAACCCAAAAATCTATCATGATGATCGGCAATGCGGTTTCCATCAGTATTGCCCCGGAACCACGTTAATGGATTACATGTATACCCCAGATCGACTAGGTCCACCCGAAGAATCACATCCTTAATGTTTGACATCGACACTACTGGTTGGATGATTCCATCCCTCTTTTCCTTATGAAACATAATCTCATTGGAATCGCCTCCAAAGAGGATATGGCTCGGTAAATCTTGTCTAATATTGCAATGAAGGTCCCATGACTTTACCTTATCATTATGGGACGACCATCCATAGAATCCCACAAAAGTCCAGGATGGGTGAGAGTCTGTCTGAATAGTCGCTGCCACATGGTGCAAGGAAAAAGACAAAATTTTGACGTCGATATTGTTCTTCCAAAAGAGACAGAGGCCCCCCGAATGGCCTTGTCTAGGAACTGGAAAGAATCCTTGGAAGCCACACTTCAGAGCAATACCAGTGGTGTCCTTGTTTTCCATTATGGTCTCAGACAGGAAAACCATATTAGCAAAGAATAAATGAAGGGATCCATTTCATTGATACCAATAAAAGTTTCCCAGTCAGGATTCAAGTATCATTTAGTGGAGAGTGGATAATAAATGATATATGTTTCTTTTATGTTTTCTTACTTTTGAAACAACATTCACCTCATATTAATACAATTTTCTGAACTATACAAAATTAGAATATAGTTCCATTGGCACACAAGATTTTATAAGGTTCACTAAAAAAAGATTATCTACATCCTAGTTATGGTTTAGAAAAAATAAAATTCCACACAATCCAATAGAAAATAATACTTTGTGTGGAATAAAATAAGATAGATATGACCATACCCTCATGTATCTCATTAAAAACAATCTATTAGTGTGTCTTTTTCTTATAGCACAAGAAGATGAAATACAATGTTACAGTGCTTGTTAGTTAGCTTTCATGATTTTTTCCTTTGAAAACAAGTATTCCATTTCCAATATAGAAGATGGAAGCATCTTCTTATTTCATCTGTGAAATTTCCATCATCCCCTAGTAACATCATGAATCCTCCGCAAATTGATTTTCATCACATGGCTCGAGTTCTTCAAGGATAACTTTCTTCTTTTGAGAACCGTTGTTGGTTTGAAAACATTAGATTCTTTCATAGATTAACCCTACCATGTGAACGGATGACTGCAATGTAGACCTCCTGCACATGAAATTAACTTCTTATTTTTAGGCTACATAACTTCACAAAATTCTTTTATATAGTTTCTTTAAAAAATGTATCTTTCACAAAAATCCTTCATCAACGAACTTCATCCACCTTCGCAAAACTCTTCTCCACAAACTACCTCTTACGTGGAATTTATTCCTCTAAAAACTTCTTCTTACTTCTAAAAATTATTCTTGAAGTGATGATAATTAACTTATAAAAGTAACTGACACATAATTATGTGATTATTTTCCATTAGATAGGTAAATAAATCCAGAAATTTCGTTAATCAAATTATCACAATTTTTTGATGTGGTAAAACATTCACTAAGAACTATGATCATCCCGCGAACTATATTTTCCATTGTAGTCCATGTAGATAATTTCTTCCATCATGGTGAATAATTCTATCTACAAAATAATCACCACTTATCTCCCACAAATGACATGGATTCGATGAATTATTTGGTATCTGCATACTATAAGCTTTCCGTGAACAGTTTTCCCTACAAGGTTTATTTACTGTGTTTTACGGTCCACGTACCATCCATCATGGTCTACATAAAATGACTAAATTGAATCCATCCTTTTCTAAATTTCATTTTCCACAATGCATACCTCATATGTGTTTTAAAGACTATCCATAAGGGTCGACAAAAATTTCTTCACGAGAATAAATCATTTTCAAAAAAAAACCCAGATTTTTAGGCCCACAAATTTGGCAACCACTGGAAAATAGTGAAATCATAAAATTATGCTTCGAAAAATACAACCATAATTGTTTTCAGGTAATATTATTTTATCACAATCATTATCTATCATGAAATTTATGCGTTGATAGATCATCATTAGCATAATTATATTTTCCAAGGAAATAATTGTATCTTCACTATCTTCTAGCAACATATTTCTTTCCCATCAAACCTTAAAATGATTGGAATCACCTTTTATACCCTTTTCCTTCATAAATAATTATTCACAAGTTCTCTAGAAAAATATATAATATTTCAAAAATAAAAATCTGCAAAGATTCATCGAATTTACCATAGCTCTTACAAATTGAAATGATTTATCATTTTATGAAAACATAAGACAAAAATATTCAAACAAAGACTCTTCTTACATCCTAAAGATTCTCTATTCAACATGGTCCCAACACATAACACCTCGAAGGGTATCCTCGATATCAATCATCTGTGATGTGGAAGAAATTATTTAGATCAACATTTCCCAAGATCATGATGTGTAAATATCCCCCTTTGGATGGATGTATCCCATAATATATTAGCTATAAAATGGGACCCTCCCATTATATTGAGATTAAAGTGTAAATATTATATGTTAAGGATCAAAATTCACCATTCATGAGGATCAATAAATGCATAAATAACTCAAAAGATGATTCTTGAAAGGAGTCCTCCTCAGATTCATTATAGAAGGTGTGATTCCCACCTTTGTGGAGGAAGTTTGTGTTGGCTCCAGATGAACTAACCGGTCTTGAACTAGACTCTCCCACCAAATTTGGAGGCATAGTTTCTACTTTAAAATAGTGATTCTAGATTACATTGAATGCACTAGGATGTTTCATGAATTTAATATTCATGAAAAAATCATCCATCATCCCCAAAGTATATACACTCAACTAATTATTCCTAGCCATTTGTTTTCTTTGGAATGAATATTGTAGGGCCATATCCCCTAGCTAAAACTAACCAGTTTATGTGCATACTAACTACTATTATCTTCGTTAAATAATTCAATAAGGCCATACTCATTAATGAACCTAGTATTAAAAATAATCTCATCTTTATTATGTTCAATATAATCTCTATATTTGTTGTTCCTTAGAACATATAGACTGATAATGGAATAAAATTCAAGTATTCTGAGTTGAAGAGACTGTGTCAGGAATATAAAATCATATTTGACCATTTGTATCACTATAATTCAATGAAAGTTATATATATATATATTAAATAATAATCTATCAAATACACTTTAAAAAGGTGGAAAAAGTCATGAAGTATTTATTCAAAATACTCAAGCATGCTTTATGGGCCTACCGTACTACCATGAACATTACCGCACAAGAGACACCATGTTCAATAATTTATGAGAAATAGATATTGTTTCCTATAAAATTATATTTCCCCTTGATCTATGTATCTATATGTGGAAAACTTATAGATGATGAACAATCATATAATCATCTGGATGAGTTAAAAACTTTTCTATGAGAAAAGGTTCACATGAAACAAAACATCAAATTTCACTAGAATTTGTTTTCCCTAGCTATCAATACAATGATCCAATTCCACTCATTAATATATGGATAATTGTTATTAGCTCCCAAAACCCTAATTACACCTAGTAATAAATATAACAAGTTGGAACCCAAGTGGGAAGAGCCTTATATCAAACATAACTTTTATTCAAATCAATTGTACTAATTAGCCACGACTAATGGGGAATGAAATATTGCAATGCACTTTGAGTTTTATTAATAAATAGTTCTCCTAATATCTATCATGAAATTAAATCCCTAGTGAATATAAATTAAACATCATAGAATTAAAGCTCATTACTGTAAGACATTAAATTTCATGTAAGACATCTTTACCAAAAGATGTTATAATTCAAAGTGGAAATCCCCACTACATGACATTAAACTAAATGGATCATGGTATATTTTTTAAGACATTAATTCTACATGAAATAGGGCCACATTAATGAAAAAACAGTATCTTCTTACACATGATCCATATTCGTGTAATAGTTTCTAGTGTAGGGGCCTACTCGTCGTTGATGATTTTTCTCCAATGACCTTACACAGGGGGGAAATTGATCCCAATTAGTTCTGAGAGTGAAAGAATCCTTCAAAAAATTCATACTTATTTATTTACCAAGGATGTAACTTCATGAATTATTCACTATAAATGATCTAGATTTATGTGGAGGAAAAAAGTACCCCCATACCTATGTGTGAGTTAGATCCACATTAGGGTATTTTTATGAACTATATCTGTTTCTTTATTCCTATTATACAAGGATTTGTATTGATTCTTGGATATCATGTCATGGGTCCAACTAGAATACAAAACTATTAAATGCCACATCTTCTTGTATGATTCAGACCCTTATAGGGAATGTTTCTTCAATGAACTATATGTGGATCGATTCCTATTATAACATGATACATAGTGATTCCAAGATCTAAAATAATGGGTCCTCCTGTTGCATGAAACCATAGACAATAATCCTTCCCTATATATGGGTCAGAACTATGTAGGGAAAGTTTTAAGGAAATATGTCTAGCTTTATTGTTGTTCCACTTGACAAATAGTCATACCCAATCCGAAATATTCAGACCAGCCACTATAGGATTAAAATACAATCTTCTTATATTGTAATTTATATAGTATAGGGAGTTCTCCATGAAATAAATACTTGTGTCTTGATTTAGGTTACCACTAGATATATAGTAATTCATATATCTTAAATCCCATGTCCCTCTAAAATATAGAAAAGGGAGAAGAAGAAATTCACCCCTCTATATATATGGCAAGACCTATTCATGGAGCTTTTTCGAGAACTATATGTGGAATTATTATTATTACCAAAGGATAGATAGTCAAACCTGAATCAATGATCTTGGATCGAGAGAAATATATCAATTCCTCTTTCTAGATATATGGGTCTGACCACTACATGGGAGTCTACATAAGAACTATGTTCTTCCTGATTCTTATCATCACAAGATATGTAGTGACACTTAGATGATCCATTCAAAGACCGAACAAAGGTTTCCATTAGTCCAAATCATATCCCTCCATGAAATTTATATTTTCATGAATTTACCATTCCAAATTAAAATGTGAACATCCAAACATATTCTACATCACACACACACACATGGCTTAATCATCTGCATTTATGTCCCTTGTTTCCCATGTTGAGCATGGATCATGAAAGCATAGGGAATCTGGAATGTTTCTATCACCATAGAAATCAAGGTACACCCTATTCAAATACATGTAACCACATCCCAGTTGGATAACGTTAAACTACATAAAAATATCCTCATTATGCAATGTTAAACTACATAACATGGGGACCTTATGCTAAATATATCACCCCCTATGATGACTGTGTATAAAAGGAGTGCATTTTTCACCTCTTCAACCTAATAATATATAGATTACACAATGGTATATCATTTTGGGCATTTAAACACTTCTTAAATCTTAATTTCTTGATGAACTAACATCATATCCTCAAGATATGATATAATAAATACCAACTCCTTTATTTTGTATACTTATCTAGGAACCTTAAGACCCTTTGGACCACATGATCTTGGTTCTCTCCTGTAGTGTACTAGTGTCATAGACATGTTAATATGATGTGAAAGCAATATGATTCTCTATTGAATAACTCAATTACTTTTATCTTTTATATATTGGATGTTTTGATCAAAGAGGAGAGGACCCCATCAAATATAGGATACAGTTTCAAGATTTTGTGGAATATAGGATTATACAATTATTAATGGTTGGCTTATACCCACCAGATCAGATATTCTTGTGTTAGGATTTACACTTCCTATAGACTAACTATTAAGTTGGATTCAGATTCCCTAAATGCTACTCATCAACGAATCATAACAATTATTAATGAAATATTATATCATTACATTTTTATACAATGTAATTTTGAGGTATGTACCTCCAATATATACCCAACTCAACTGATTTTCAAAATCCTATAGTATAATCCCTTTCCGATAAACCAATATCATTTACCCAGTTAAAGTTAAAGACACTGAAAACCTTAGTTTCATGATCCCGTGTAATTTCACAACATATTTACTATAAGTACTACATAAACGAAAATGACTCCTATATAATTCACTAGTGAATAAAACAATTCCAATGTTTTTGTGTGTGGGGGGGGGGGGTCGATCTATAAAAAACACCTCTAGGATTCCATAGTGAATAAAAAAATACCGTATATCGTGTTCCTAGAAGATATTTTTGACTGGAGGAACGGGACACCATAATCTACTTGATCCATTTCACTAATGGTGTGTTGTTAATCCCACTAATCATAAAACAATCATCCATGGGGTATTCAATTAAATGCATTAATTATTTCAACCATTCTTCCCACATTCAAATGGGATCAAGAACAACTCACTGGTTTATTCCTTCATACCTTGGTCCATGTAGTAAATTTCTAAAATGAACTACATACTTCTTTGGACTATATGTGGCTTGATTCATATGATCGTAAGTTACATAGTAAATTATTGATCTCTGATCCTGGGTCCATATATGCCCAAATGAAAAAATGACCCCTCTAAATGCATAAGTTTGATCTATTAGGGGATCCAATATAATAACTACATGTGGTTTGATTCATGTTACCACGTAATTTATAGTTATGCCTCAATCTCAATTTTGGGGTCCATCAACATTATAAATACAAATATTCCATCTCCTTCCATATGAGTCAGACATGAGTGTGAAATTTTCATATATGTACATTGTGTTGCTTGATTCATACTATTATAGGATACATTGTTATTTCTTCGTTTCTTAAACACAGTACTAACTACAATATTGAAAACAGTAATCTCCACATCCTGTATATGAGTTATATCTATGTAAGAGGTTTTGAGGTAGGTTCTCTCATATGTGGACCCATTCAAAACATTAAATGTCTCTTACCCTACATATTATTTAGATTCATTCATAAGGACCCTTTAGTTTACCCAATACTATCTATGGATTGATCTTGATCTCTATAAGATAAGTAGTGACACTCAGATCACATGTGATAAGGAATAGAAATAAATTTCAAGAAAAGAGATAAAATATATAAAATATATCATTATATATAATTGTTCAAACCTATGAGGTGTTATCACAATTAATTTATGGATCTACACTTATGTAAAACCAAATTATTGCTTTTCCTTCATATGGAATAAATTCGTGTTGGGGAATAATAAAAAATATTGTGTATGGTCTGATGAAAATTCACCTTCACAACTTATTATTTCAATACATGCAGGGATTCATATGGGTAAGTGGATTGTGAAATGATTCCTTCCCTTAAAAAATAAATACTGGATGTATGGAAATCCAAACCACCTAAATTCAATATGCCCTTAATCTCTGGTGTAGCTAGATAGAATATATCACATCCAAATCATACATGCTCAGTTCGCCAATGTGTGAATCAAATCTATATATGAATTTATATCACATGAGAGAGATTTATAAAAGATGTAATACAACATATGAATACCCACTATTAATATTGTTCAAGGATAAAAGATGAATCACACACCCAAATTCCCTCGACTATTGCGCAATTTCCTCATGGATATCTTTCACATTTTCACATCAGTTCACACATCCTTACTGCAAGAAATTAAACTTCATGGATGGAGCCCTCATGGAATGATGTTAAACTTCTTGATAGATGTGTCCAAACTACATGTTGATTAACTATTTATACTATCTTCAAACATCAATCATTATCAAAGGACCAATAGATCCTAACCCTGTTCATCCATGGTTTGGGGTGAATCCATCATTTTTTAAGCACCTCATTCCATAAACCATAGTCCATGACTCAAATATCATTGGTTTCTAAAACATTTTTCAAAAACAAATAATGATAAAATATTTCTATATTTGACCATGTTTTATATGGGTCTACCCAAGGGCCTTATATATTTAGACTATAGGTTTCATGGCCTTGTCATAAGGGACTATTGATCATTAAATTCCCTAACATCATTTCAGTGGAACACATCAGCATAGTGTAATCTGGGATTATCCTTGACAAAAATATCCCATATTATCAATCATTATTTGTTAACCTTAATCCAAAACATACCTTACACTTTGCCTCTTACTGGAAATGGTGATTGAGTACTCCCAACCTTGTTAATCATAATTGATCTAATGTGTAACATACTCCTAATACTAGATCAACATGAATAAAGACACAAAACAATATTCTTTTTTTACTCAATGTGGATATCTTGGATATTGATGCAACATGCACTGCTTGGGTCGCCAAGGGATCAATTGGATTCTTTTATCATGATGGAATACTATTTATTTTTACTTCCCTTTGAGACTGAATCCATTTTGGACTGTGGCTTTCTGGTTGGATCTTTCAGGTATTTCTCTTTCCAGCTTCATGTTTGGCTGGCGTCATTCTTACCTGCTACTCTTTTCTCAGTTTGGGCCTAATTTTGATCTAATTTTCTTGCGCTGTTGTTGGTTCTGATGCCTAATCATACATAGAATTTATTCTTTAATGGATTTATTGTTTTGAAGAAACTCCTGATGCAACACTCATCTATTGAAGATAGATCAATTTTACAACGGTTGATGCTTTGGAATTTGCATGTGAAGGAAGGGTGATCACATGAAGTTTGGTTTCATGTATTGGTATGGTGTTGTTTGAGTATTCTCTTGTACCCAACATTAATTCCATACTTGTGTAAGTACATTACACCTCGTTTTTCTATTGTAACTTTTTGATTTTAATAAATTTTTGGGGCATGAATTGGGAAACCTGTTCATGTCACCACCTTTTGAAAAAACGCAAAACAATATTCTTCATTTTCAAAGAAGCATGGATATAAAAAATTATCCTCTGATGGTAAAAATTTAAATACAATAAACTACTCATGAGATAGATATTAAACATGTCAGTATAAAAACCTAGAATGGAAAATTTCAGTAATATCCATGTATCCACTCATTAAACACTTAATATCTAGAGTTTAGAAAAATGTTATAGCATAAATAAAAAGGCAATAAATATCATATGGCCCGTCATTTGTCCCTAATAGAGGATAAGACATGTTATATAGACCCCCTAGTCACGGAAAATTTTGGGTATTGATTCATCACATATATTCACTTTGATAATGTGCTCACTGGGAGGAAATAAAAGGTTTAGGGTCCTCAAACCCTTCTTTAATATTTCTTTTTCCACAAATATCATTCACTATTATTGATGTCGGAGATGTCATTCAACAATTCCATGAGTTAATAAATAAATCATTGAACCCCATATTCTTGATTCATCTCACTTGGTACTTCCATGTAGGGTATTATTAATAGGTACTAACATCTCTGAATGGAACCGACTAGGACTTGATAATGAATAATGTAATACCATTGTGCATCTGCTTTGTATATGTTTTGGTTTTGAAGTAGAGGAACCCATTAAATACATTAGATATATTCTATATGTGTGTGATAATTAGTTCCACCATTACTAATGGTCAACCTATACCCACTAGCACCATTTTTAGTTGACACAGATATATAGTAGACCATAATTTACAATGCCCTTAACCAAAGGATTCAAGTAGATTCGATAACCTCTATATTATATAATTGTTTATTTTACCCATTATCAAAAATGGAAAGAATTATTCCATTATATATTTTTTTTATTACCCTCAATACATGACCCCAAACCAAATGTTTTAGGGATCGATCCATGTGAAGCCCAACAACCCATGGTTTCCCGAACGTCACATAGGTAGCATTGCCAACATATCCATATTAATATAACTAAATAATATATGGCCCATGGGATTGACAATGAAAAAATATGTATTAATATATATTTAATACTATCTAGGCTCAATCATAAGGGACCCTGACTTGAGGTGTCTCTTACATGCAAGAAATGACCCCTATTCATTATGAGCTCTAGTAACATTGCAGATGAACTCTAAACCTAAGATTATTTTCAAATAATCCTCAACATTTCTACCACATTTCAACCACATTAGTATTAAATCTTTACTATATTAAATAAAACACCCATATTCTAACTATCCATATGGATTTGGAATCCATAACATTATTCCACCTTATGCCAAACCAGATTTATATAAGGATGTAGGGTCTCCAAAACCATAATGTATAGTCTTCCTTCATCATTTGAACTCGAATTTTTTTCATAAAAACCATTCATGAATGTACATTCCCCATGAGTTCATCATCAGAGAAAAATTTCATTTCTGAGAAAAAAATGATAAACTACTCATATATCAGGACTAAGGAGAAATAACATATACAATAGAACCTAAATGGTTTGACTTATAACAACTTAAATAATGAATTTAATGAGATACAATATTCCATAGGTTTCAATATTTAAAAGGTAACCCTATGTAAAATTTGTGTCTATTCTCAATGGAAACACACACTATGTGATCTAAGAAACATTATGAACTTATGAAATGTAAAAGGTTTTAAAATAATGACAATAAAAACATGTAAAGGTATACCTAAAAAAATTTGAGTCTATACTCACCGAGCGTCTCCCCCAATGACTTACTTAATATTTTGGGTAAAAATTTAAGAGATATAAATCTTGCATGAACCATTATTTGTCCCTTTATAAAATAAATTTATGTTTGTTTTATCTATTTACCTAGAGAAAAAGTATAACTCTATCACTCTAGTTAAAATTTACCTAATTCATCATTTAGAACCAGATGATATCTAACAGAATATAAAAGATACATTAATAAGTATGATTAGGTCATTAATAATTTAGGATAAATTCCAATATATTTCTAATTTTTATTTGAGAACTTGATTTCATGTTTGATTTAAATTAGTAATATAAAAATAATTGAATTATTTTACATTCCATGTGATATTGATTTGATGAGATCCCATGCACATGATGAATGCAAAAATGACTGAAAATAAAAAAAAATGTTAAAATTATTTTTTCATTGTTGATATATATTAAGGAAGGATGTAATATCTATATCCATGAGTCTCTCTTATAAATCCTCTAAAAAATGAGTTTCATAATATTATAGATAAATTACACTATTTTCTCATAGGATTACTTTAGGTATACTTGCTTTAGTTCTTAAAATGCCATGTAATGGATAAATTGATCAAATGATTCTGTCTCCACTTCTATAACTAGTTGTAATACTTATATCGAGGAAACAACATCAAATCCAAATCAATATTTACTCAGTCTCCTATAGTTCAAGGAACCCATGTTTCTCTGACAAAATTTTCTCTAAGGTTTTTATTATAATCTATAACTGGGAAAAATCCTAATGATGCTTGTCGATATAATAAAATAGTCAATAAATTTCAAACTACTTATAATTGATCATGGTTTGGTGAGTTGTTAACTCTTTCAAATTTTGGGAATCGTTTTTTAGAGCCTTATCCCACCATTTTTTGGCCACTGATGAGTCATTTGTCGGCCTTATCCTCAATTCAAGGGACATCATCTCTTCTCTCAGAGAAATAATTTATTTCACCGATGAATTGACAGACATACAGTAAAATACGAGATAACTATGGGTGGTAAATATATAAATATATATATATACATACTATATGTTTCTTCAGATCCTCTAATGGTCTCTCAAAAATTATGTGCCAAATATTCCCTACACTTGTCACCAGATTAGTTATCAAAGTTCTGTATACTCTGATCCAAGACTCAAGTATAACCTTTGAATAATAATATATTCTAGTATTTATTTCTCGTGTATATGAATCATACTCACATTATTTAATGATCTTGGTATATATAAAGATTCCATATTATTGAACTATGTTTTGGGGAACTCTAAAATAGAAGTGGTTGAGGCCTCTGAGATCTGAGGTGAAGGTATTGTAATAAGTGGTATAAATAATTTTCATTCAAAATTTGAATAATATGAAATTTTCAAATTTTCAATAACTATGATCAATGATGGGAACATAATTTTTTCAATTTTCACATAGGAAACTTTTTTTACCACAATCCTATCATTAAGTGTAGAAGTGATGACCTCTTGTGATGAGAGATTTAGTGACATCACTAATATTTTCTCCATAAAAAATGCATAACCACAACCTTTAAGGACTGTAAGAGTAAAGAGATTCTAATAATAATAATATAAATAAAAAATATTATTGGCCTCGAAATATATTCCTACTCTCTTATATTGTTTCCCCAATCAAGTTTAAAATGTTTAATGAACAATGACTAACATTATCCTCAAATGAAAATTTAACATTATTTATCACATTAAAATGAAAAATATATAAAAAAGGAGCCTAATGTTTATTGTTTTGACTTTGATGACACCTTGATCATTTACACGCCTGTATAGACTTTCCCTAGTGTGGTAGATTAAATTAGGGTATTTGGAATCCCACTAATATCATCATGAATAGATGTATGTTACTCCACATGGGCTCGGTGCAGACATGATCCCATTGATAGAATAGAATAATCCTCTAAAACAGACTAAGAAGGAAAATAATTAATTTGTAACACTTACTCAAGGATTATGGGTTTTTAATCTCTGACATATTGTAGTGATTCCTTTCTCTTGTCATCCCCTAGGAATGTTCCATGGATGCATTTGTTACGAAAGGAACTAAAGATGGACCTTATAGAGGTGTAAATCATGGCACCCAAGGACTAGAAAGCATCATCTTAATTATCACCATCTGACTAGGAGAAACCTTATTCGGCATATCCAAATCATCATTAGGGGCAATCTCAACGGTTCTACCCCTAGAGGAATAGACTATAGTTTCCACGGATGACTAGGCCCCATAATCTTCCACCCATACACAAGAAAATTCAAAAAATGTATATCAAGACGAATTTTATAGAAATGAAGATATCTTTGTTTGGTATTAAGGATATAACTACATTTTCATAAGAGATATGTTGACCACCCCATCCATGGGAAAAACTATTTTTCTTGGAACCATCATCTACTGCACCTAGGGTGAATAACTGATATTTACTTTTCCACATTACACCACCACATCGAGGTATTGATGGAAGTCCTTAACAGTAGTATGATTGTCTCTAAAGGTGCTACCAACAATAGTAGTGATGTGTGAAAATACCACCTTGTCTAATTTAATAAGAAACAACCATCCATATATTTCATAAGATAAGTAATATTCCCTAACAATTTTACATCACTGAAATGTAGTGGGAATCCGTAGCCTAATAATGGTTTCTTTTGTGGGATCCTTGTAACTCTGCGACCCCATTTATGGGAGCCTATGCATTATTTTATTACATTTGAATGATTACAAGGAATCAAGTCCCAAAAGACCAATCAATTTAGAAGTCTTGGAAAATATATTACAAACATGAACAATACATTACACATTAGAAAATAAAACACAACATAAATGTAGAGACCCGAATCATGACTTACATGGACATTAAATTAATTTTGCGGAATGATTATTACATAACAAAAACAGACACCAAAAGACCGTAATAGTTTAGTGCCTTTGGAAACATGGAACATAATTTTCTAATCTTGGAGAAGG
Organism: Viscum album; assembly: GCA_963277665.1. Classification (NCBI taxonomy): domain Eukaryota; kingdom Viridiplantae; phylum Streptophyta; class Magnoliopsida; order Santalales; family Viscaceae; genus Viscum; species Viscum album. The sequence goes on from OY728163.1 coordinate 134,476,562, forward strand.
ATCCTCAACATCTCCCATAAATGTCTTCCCTTTTTTTCTTACCTAAAACCTTTCCTTATATCCGGGGGAAAAGAAAACATAAAAAGGGTGAGCTCAAATGCTCAGTAAGGGAAAATATAGTGAATATAAAACAATCCATAAACATTTGAAATAAAAAACTTGAACATGAAATTTAAACATCAAAATCTTGAGCAAAGACATAAATCGTTGAAGTACGTAAGGCATATATCATAATGGAACATCAATAATGATAAAATATAATGGGAATAGAACATGTAATTATGGAAACCATTCAGCACATGTCATGATTTCCATAGTAGCCAAGGCATTTCTGCCAAGACCATGTTAGTGGACAAAGTCCCTTTTTGAATCGAGTTCACTCCTCGTTTCAGTCCTATAACACTGAACCGGATTAACTTATCATTCCATCCATGTCTATCTCATGAGATATAAGTCTTTAATAAGTGAATTGGAGGGAGATATAGGTCCCACCCATCTCATAATGAAATAATTCATACTTGTTCCATAACATAATAATAAATCATTCATCATAACCCAAATAATAAAATGGGTTTCATAAACATTATTCCATCATAACATAATCCATATAAACTAAATGGATATCATTTCATCATAAGAAAACTGAAACCATGTAAATAATAGAGACATTATACTTGAAACATACACATATGAAATAATGTCATCTTAAATGGAAAATGGTTTTAATAAAATAGTTGAAATGATTTCTTGAGGAAAATATCCTTTCTTCTTCAAATTCATTTTATTTTCACAAAATGTCATGAAATTTTAAAAGAAAAATATTTTGTTGAAAATAGTAATGAAATATTTTGGAGGAATCTTCATGAAAATAAGGCTTTATAAAACCTTAAAAAGCCTTTCATTCTGTATAAGTTAAAAATAACATTCTTCTCGTACATTGCCCGAAAAAAGTCAAAAAGTACCTCGTACGAAAAACGAAAAAATATTCCTTTCATATCTTTTACTAAAAACTGAACGAAGGGTAAAATTGGATTTAAAATTTTTTAGGAGGATGGAAAAAATGTAACATATTGATGAAACATGGATGTGGATGATAAAATACACACCAGTAAATACCAAAATATAAATAATCTCGGATAAAAATGAGATTGTGATATTTTCCCTTACCTTAGGTCTGAAATGATTCGAATGTATCCGAACCTCCTTTATAATGATTTAAATAATGTCATTGACTTATTAAAGAATCATATTAATTTTTATGATATCATATATGGTTAACTTATGAATTTATATTACCCGTTTTTTTGTAAATTCCATGTTAAAAAATCGTTTTGGGTAAAATCATTTCATTTGTCGTCTGTGTTTTGACTTGTAATTATTCATATGATTACTTAGATAATGATTACTTAATTCCAGAATATAAAACATGATTTATATATAATATATAATCAGAATATACATATATATAACAGATCGATAAATATAAAGAAATACACTGTTCATGGAGAGGGTAGGCCGTACGTATGCATGAACGATGTTTTCGTTTCCTTATTGAATTAAATGGAATTAATTGGATGACATAAATATATATGTGTAAATAAATACAGTATCAATATTATGTCATATATTTCATGATTACTTATTATATATACTTTATAATCATTCACGAATGGTTAATCATTGATAATGAATCTCATCGCATCGTGGAGATGGTAGTCCGTACGTACGCATGAGCGATGATATCATTCCCATAATTATTAAATTGAATTGGAGTGGATGATACAATATATCAAAATCAGTAAGATGTTATAATAACTATGTATAGTTATTCTTTACACCATTATACCCATCCAAGTAAGGTGGTGTTGGAAAAATAGATTACACCATGGCGTGGAGATGGTATTCCGTACGTACGCACGCGCGGTGATTTCATTTTCCATAGGATGGATAGAAAGTGAAATGGTGTTTTTTAATATTTATAATAACATATAAGTATATTAGTGATACTGATTTTATTACCTTATAATGAAATAACTAAATAAGAAGAAGTTGAAGAAGAAATAATCTTGAAATAATCGGTAGAAGAGATTACCTCTTCTTCGACGCACCTCCTTTAAACTTCTTCCTAGAACACTAGGGATGGACTTTTGAGAAGACCAGTACCTATATATGGTTTCTAGGGAAGTGGGGAAGTGAAATTGGTATAGTTTGGCCGATCTTCAATGCTCTAAATGGTGTGAGGAAGAGAGGGAGGAGGTGCCCTTTTATAAGGGGGGAGAGGGGCACCTTAGGAAAACTTAAAATATTATTTTATTATAAAGTCATATTCGGTTTTTAATAGCTCCAAATTGATTTATTTGGAAGATAAGGTGGGTATTGGTAGAAATACTCTCATCAAATAGAATTTAGACAAGTTTAGGTTTCTATTTTTACCATATTATTTAGATTTAATTTTAAGTTAAATAATTTTACTTTTACCGTGTCTTCTTGTTTGCTTAGAATATAAGGTTAATAAACTTAATATAACAAGCCAAACGAACCCCAAGTTGTTTATTATTAATATCTATAACCTTATAAAAGTCATATGGCCTAAATAAAGATTTTTAGGAATAAAATAACAATTAATAATATAATATTTGTTTTAAAAACTATTTTATGTCAATTTTGACACTATTTGGTATTTGATTTATTTGAAACTCGTAACAAAATGATTAGTTCGAAAAAAGTTAATTAAATCAATACTAACATGTCATATTAACCTATAAAATTAGTTTAATTCATAAAAGGTCTCAAATTACATTTATTTGGATATTTATAACACCAATTATGTCAATATTTCATTAATGAGATAATTAATGCATCATCATTGTGTCACAAATAAATTAAATTATTTAATGTCTAAAAATTATAAATAAAATACCATTATGTAGGACATCTTTTTATATTTATAATTAATATTTATAGTCTAATTTATCTTATGTATAACCCTATATTAAAAATGTTTTAGTTATTAAACATTGATTTTAACTATTTTAACTATTCTTTAAAAAAAATATTAAATGTCCTAATCCAATCCAAGTGGACCATAATGGTAATATTTTATTAAGAAGGTTGTTTTTGGTCGCATTATACTTATATAATATAATTAGGACATGTGTTAGGGTAATATTAATGTCATTTGTGCCCTTAATTACCTTATTTACTTTTAACCGTGGTAAATAAAAGTAAAAAGATACAATTCACCAAAAATTATTATCATCTCATTGAACCACATTTTAGTCCTTAATATTAATCGTTTCTCTCAGATTTTTGAAATTCAATTCACAGAAGTGGTAAAACATAATTTAAATGAAAAAGTAAGTTTTTTAACTACCACTAAGTGGTTTCACTATTCATCGAAAATTGAAGTTTTTCAGAAAAATACAAAAAATTCAGCCTAATCATTATTTGATATTCTGAATTCAAAATTGATGTCTATTTTTTCAAATTCAAAACATAGAAGTGGCATTAATTAATTTTAAAATTAATTCCCATTATCAAAACAAATAGCATGTTTTTAAGAAACAAAAACTATCAAAAGATTGATACTTATTTATATCCAATTTCAAAGTGAAATTAATTACAATGAAAAACATTGGATTAAATGGTAAAAATATTTTCTAATTACACATTAAAACCAATTAAAAATATAATACAACCATATAAATTATTGCGATGAAAAAATTTGTTTTTAATTAAAATATAGCGTGTTTTTACAATTCATTAAAATATGAAAGTTATCAGAATAATATGAAATATTTATCCAAACTAAATTTTTATATCTTGATTAAAAATAAGAATATTATTTTGTCAAATTGAACTTATATACATGTCAAAAACAAGATTTATGGTGGCTGCGCCATCAAAATGCGGGAAAACTACAATTTTTGAAAAATACATATTTTACACGAAAAATTTATTTTGTTCTCATATCATATGATGGAAAATGTGTAAGATAAATAATAATGTTATAAAATTCAAAATTTACTTAATACTATTCATAACGGCTAGTCCATAATAATATTATAACAATATATCGTTGTTTAGTGAAACTTGGTATTGCGTACTACTCATGCTATCGAGGTAGGTCGCGATTGCGTGTAATGCAAGCCAAGAATAGTGTTGCATATACTACAAGATAATGCGGTGTTGCATATAGTACAATCTAATCATGGTGTATTGTATAATAGAAGATCAATGAAATTAAAAATAATATATCTCATAAAATATCGGGGTGTTACATTCTACCCCCCTTAAAATGAATTTCGTCCTCGAAATTCGTCGGGGTTATAAATCATTTACTATTCATAGAAACCCACATAATAAAAAGGAATACTTAAACATAATTTTAAAAACTAAAGTATGAAACGTAACGGTTACCCAAATTAACTAATCACTAGGTTTCCACATAGGAGAACATATGTGAAAATATGGATATGGAAGAGAAATCTAACTGTCATGTTCTAATAGAGAGTGGTAGAGAACATAGCTATGAAAAAGCCAACAATCACAAAGCCATAAATTTGTGATGATCTAAGGTAGCATCAGATTCATCAGATATAAGGGCACTATGACAACATTTTTGGTTTTCATGATCATTTCCCTAATGTTAAAGAATTTGAATTAGAAGAAATACTTACTTTATGTCAATATATTCTCACCGTTGTTCATGACTTGAACAATTTCCACTTCATCTCTTAAAAAAATAAAGTTGAATTAGTCATTCGTGAAGTGTTAGCAGATCATGTGATAGAATGATGGGTCATTCCATCTGTCTCAAACAAAAGGATAACAATAGTTTTATACATAATTCCATCTATCATATATCGTTCCAAAAATGGACTTATACTTCATCTATCATATCTCTTAATAAAATAAAAATAGATTCTACTAACTAGGGACTTCTTGTAGTCCATTGGTATGAAATAAAGGCCTGTCACACTTCGGTTGTGGGTTCAATTCCCACAGCCTTGTCTGACGCGATGGGTTGTCGCCCGTCCTGCAGGTTGTCCTTTTTTTTCTAAAAATTCATTATTATAAATTTCCATAAATAATATAGAAAATGTTCTTGCCATAAAAAATAATAACTTATGTCCAACATAATCCATTCCAATCTTTAGGATTATCCAAAATACTACTGTCCAATCTCATATTATAGTGAAAATGATTACCAAAGAGTTCATATAACAATCAGGTTAGCACCATAGTTGATCCCCATATATCATAAGATATGTCCTATTGGTCACATTCCAAACATTATAAGGCCTTAATATTATATTCTCTTGAAAAAAAATGAATAACCATTGAACCTTAGTGAAAACATGAATGTAGTTAAAAGATAAAACTTTCCACATACCAAAATCCTAAAAATTCTATATACTCAAACCATGATATCACTTAGTCCTTATATCAATCATGAGCTCATGAATACTGTCAAACATTTCATTTTCTCCTTATCCTTTCATTATGTGCATATCATCTGCTTTCCAAAATATTTGAATCACTTTTCATGGTTACCGGTACCATAAAATTATTGAAAACCACAATAGACTAATACCAAAATATTCTAATAGAACATAAAAGTACCTCAAAAACATTATTCTTGAATACCAGTACATAAACACTTCAATCCATCCTATTCAATGATTGTCCTGGAATACGTCCTTCCTTGATTTAGAAGTAACTTTTTAGGTCAGGGCATTGAGTTGGGTAATGCCCATGTTCTCCACAAATAAGACATTGAACTCCATAACAGTCTGTCACTCTATGACCCTTTTCTCCAAACAGATAACATTTGTCCCTCCATTTGAGGTATTCCTCTAGGTTCTTCTTCCCTTCTTTAGCAATCATAATCTTCCTTTCTTTATGCTCCTCAACATGCGAACATGCATAAATGTCTATCTACATCTTATTTGATGAATTATGCATACCACTAAATTTCACCTTGTTAATCATATATCGCGATGACTGATTCAGCATAATCACAATATCATTCTCTCTAGGAATTATGCAATTTCGTTGCTCATAGTCACCAATTTGTCCATTGGATTCAATGTTAACCGAATTCCTTCTGGTTCCCTCCATTGACTAAAACACAGAAAGAATTCTTTGAGAGGTAAAAAACATACAAGGAAAATTACATAATCAAGGGGGAGTACCTTCGACATCTAAAATATTAAGATTAATTCTAATATCTTTACCGTAATTCTAGGACTATAACCTATACTTATACTTAACCTTAGGGACATCCCTAGACATACCTTAGAAATATCTCCAGGGATCTCACTATAGTTTTCGCATCCTAGTTTCCAATGTTGACTAATCCATTCCTCTGATACCAACTGTAGAGACCTGAAGCTTGACGTACATGGAAATTACATTACTTTTGCAGAATACATATTACATAACAAAAACAGACACCAAAGAATTGTAATGGTTTAGTTCCTTTGGAAACATGGAACATAATCTTCTAATCTTGGTGAAAGATCCTCAACATCTCCCATAAAGATCTTCCATTTTTTTCGTACCTAAAACCTTTCCTTATATCCTGGGGAAATGGAAACATAAAAAGGGTGAGCTCAAATGCTCAGTAAGGGAAAACATAGTGAACATAAAACAATCCATAAACATTTGAAAGCAAAAACTTGAACATGAAATTTAAACATCAAAATCTTGAGCAAAGACATAAATCATGGAAGTAGGTAAGCCATATATCATAATGGAACATCAATAATGATAAAATATAATGGGAATAAAACATGTAACTGTGGAAACCATTCAGCACATGTCATGATTTCCATAGTAGCCAAGGGATTTCTGCCAAGACCATCTTAGTGGACAAAGTCCCTTTCTGAATCAAGTTCACTCCTCGTTTGAGTCCTGTAACACTGAACCAGACTAACTTACCATTCCAGCCATGTCTATCACATGAGATATAAATCTTTACCCAATGAATTGGAGGGAGATATAGGTCCCACCAATATCATAATAAAATCATTCTTACTTTTTCCACAACATAATCATAAATCATTCATCAAAACACAAAAAATAAAATGGGTTTCATAAACATCATTCCATCATAACATAATCCATATAAAAAATGGATTTCATTTTATCATAATAAAAGTGAAACCATTTAAATAATATAGACATTATACTTGAAACATACACATATGAAATAATTTCATCTTAGATGGAAAATGGTTTTAATAAAACAGTTGAAATTAATTCTTGAGGAAAATATCCTTTCTTCTTCAAAATCATTTTCTTTTCACAAAATGTCATGAAATTTTAAAAGAAAAGGATTTTGCTGAAAATAGTCATGAAATATTTTGGGGGAATCTTCATGAAAATAAGGCTTTATAAAACCATAAAAATCCTTTCATTCAATATAAGTTAAAAATAACATTCTTCTCGTACTTTGGCCAGAAAAATAAAAAAGTACTTTGTACGAAAAACGACAAAAGATTCATTTCATATATTTTACTAAAAACTGGCCGAAGGGTAAAATTGGATTTAAAAAATTGTAGGAGGATGGAAATAATATTACATATTGAAGAAACATGGATGTGGATGATAAAATACACCCCAGTAAAAACCAAAGTGTAAACAATCTCGGATAAAAATGAGATTGTGATATTTTCCCTTACCTTAGGTATGATATGCTTCGTATGTATCTGAACCTCCTATATAATGATTTAAATAATGTCATTGACTTATTAAAGAATCATATTCATTGTTATTATATCATATATGGTTCACTTATGACTTTATATTACCCGTTATTTTGTAAATTCCATGTTAAAGAGCGTTTTGGGTAAAATAGTTTCATTTGTCGTCCCTGTTTTGACTTGTAATTATTAATATGATTACTTAGATCATGATAAAATAATTCCAGAATATATAACATTATTTATATATAATATATATTCATAATATACATATATATAACATATCGATAAATAGAAAGAAATACACCGTTCATGGATATGGTAGGCCGTACGTACGCATGAACGATGTGATATCACTCCCATAATTATTGAATTGAATTGTAGTGGATGATACAATATATCATAATCAGTATGATGTTATAATAACTATGTATAGTTATTCTTTACACCATTATACCCATCCAAGTAAGGTGGTGTTGGAAAAACAGATTACACCACGGTGTGGAGACGATATTCCGTACGTACGCACACGCGGTGATTTCCTTTTCCGTAGGATGGATAGAAGGGGAAATGGGGTTGTTTCATATTTATAATAACATATCAGTATATTAGTGATACTGATGTTATTAATTTATAATGAAACAACTAAATAAGAATAAGTTGAAGAAGAAATAAGCTTGAAAGAATCGGTAGAAGAGATTACCTCTTCTTCGACGAACCTCCTTTAAACTTTTTTGTAGGGCACTAGGGTTGGTATTTTGAGAAGACCAGTACCTATATAAGGTTTCTAGGGAAGTGGGGAAGTGAAATAGGAAGAGTTTTTCTCATTTTCAAGGCTCAAAATGTATTTAGGAAGAGAGGGAGGAGGTTCCCTTTTAGAAGGGAGGAGAGGGGCACCTTAGGAAAACATAAAATATTATTTTATTATAAAGTCATATTCGGTTTTTAATAGCTCCAAATTGATTTATTTCGAAGCTAAGGTGGGTAGGGGTCGAAATACACTCATCCAATAGAATTTAGACACGTTTAGGTTTCTATTTTAACCATATAATTTAGATTTAACTTTAAGTTAAATAATATTACTTTTACCGTGTCTTCTTGTTTTCTTACACTATAAGATTAATAAACCTACTATAACAAGACAAAAGAACCCCAAGTTGATTATTATTAATATATATAACCTTATCTAAGTCATTTTGCCGAAGATTATATTTTTAAAAATAAAATAAAAATTAATAATATAATATTTGTTTTAAAAACTATTTTATGTCAATTTTGACTCTATTTGGTAATTGATTTTTTGTGAAACTCATAACAGAATGATTAGTTCGAAAAAAATTTATTAAATCGATAATAACATGTCATATTAACCTAGAAAATTAGTTCAATTAATAAAAAGTCTCAAATTACATTTATTTGAATATTTATAACACCAATTATGTCAATATTTCATTAATGAAATAATTACTGCATCATCATTGTGTCATAAATAAATTAAATTATTTAATGTCTAAAAATTATAAATAAAATACCATTATGTATAAATTTTTTTTATATTTCTAATGAATATTTATAGTCAAATTTATCTATTGTATAACTCTATATTAAAAATGTTTTATTTATTAAACTTGGATTTTAACTATTTTAACTATTCTTTAAATAAAATAATATTAAATGTCCTAATATAATCCAAGTGGACCTTAATGGTCATATTTAATTCCTAGGGTTGTTTTTGGTCGAATTATACTTATCCAATAGAATTAGAACATGTGTTAGGTTAATATTAATATCATTTGTACCCTTAATTACCCTATTTACTTTTAATCGTGGTCAATAAAAGTAAAAATTTACTATTCACCAAAAATTATTTTCATCTCATTTAACCAAATTTTAGTCCTTAATATGAACCTTGCCTCTAAAATTTTCGAAATTCAATTCACAGATGTGGTAAAATTTCATTTAAATGAAAAAGTCAGTTTTTTAACTACCACTAAGTGGTTTCACTATTCATCGAAAATTGAAGTTTTTCAGAAAAATACCAAAAATTCAGCCTAAGAATTATTTGATATTCCGAATTCAAAATTGATGTCTATTTTTCCAAATTAAAAACATATATGTGGCATTAATTAATTTTAAAATTAATTCTCGTTATCAAAACAAATAGCATGTTTTTAAGAAACAAAAACTATCAAAATATTGATACTTGTTTATATCCAATTTCAAAGTGAAATTAATTCCAATGAGGAACATTGGATTAAATGGTAAAAATATATTCTTATTAAACTTTAAAACCAATTAAAAAGATAATCTAACCATATAAATTATTGCGATGAAAAAAGTTGTTTTTAATTAAAATATAGCGTGTTTTTACTATTCATTAAAATATGAATGTTATCAGAATAATATGAATATTTTAACAAAAGTAAATTTTTATATCATGATGCCAAAGAAGAATTTTATTTTGTAAAATTGAACTTATAGACATGTCAAAAACAATATTTAAGGTGGGTGCACCATCAAAAGGCGGGAAAACTGCAATTTTTGAAAAATACATATTTTACATGAAAAATTTATTTTGTTCACATACCATATTCTAGAAAATGTGTAAGATGAAAAATAATGTTATAAAATTCAAAATGTAGTTAATAATATTAATAATGGCTGGTCCATAATAATATTATATCAATATATCGTTGTTTAGTGAAACCTGGTATTGTGTACTACGCATGCTATCGAGGTAGGTTGCGATTGCGTGTAATGAAAGTCAAGAATATTGTTTCATATATTGCAAGCTAATGCGGTGTTGCGTATAGTACAAACTAATCTTGGTGTTGTGTATAATAGAAGATCCAAGAAATTAAAAATAATATATCTCATAAAATCTCTGGGTGTTACAATAAATGATCTTTTGAGAATTCCATTAATCCCTTAGCTTACCCTCGTTTATCAATCATAAAATACTTATGGAAATCGTGGGAAACTAATACATAGAAAGGGGTGAGCTATGATGATCAGTAAGGATAAAAATATAGAGGAAACATTCATAAATAAGCATAAACATTTAAGGAAATGTATTACACTAATCAAAAGCCTTTTAAACTTAATCTTCAACTTAATATGGAAATGATAAAATCAAATAATTCCATTTACATATTCTGATGGATATTCTACAAGTCGAATAATCACCTACAATATCAATAGCCAATTTTATAATGATGGAATTCATAATTCCTAACTTCATAACCACATAGTCAAGGCCTTATGACAAGACTACAAATAATATTTTGTCAAGGCTTTGTTCAAGACATTAGTTTGACGCATGAGACCAACCGATGCCTCGAGGAGCTATATCAGGATCCATCAGTCACTTACTAAGTCCAATGCATTCCTCATATGAAATGGTTTAAACATAACATAAGCATTCGTATTAAAAATAAGATATGGAATGTTAATACATTATCCATAAACTGGGAATATAATAAAAATAACACATCCACAGTCAAACAAATCACAGAACCTTCAATAAAATATGGAATATTTTTATAATAACAAATCAACCTCGATCAAGAATAATATCCTTTAAAGGATGTTGACATAGTTGAAAATGATCAGTAAAAATCATTGAGAGAAATATCCCTTTTAAATTAAATCATTTAAATGTGAAATAATTTATAAAAGAATTCATTTAAAATATATTTTTGAATCAAAGTGTCCCATATCACTTAGAAACGTTTGAATGGAATTATCATTCTAAAACATTCATGTCCATATAAAGAAATCCTTAAAACTATTTTGAAAACATGGACATTAATGATAATGGTTTAGAATAATAAATATATAAAAAATTTACAATGATTTTTTAGTAAAAAGTTCACATAAAAATAATCCCATTGAAAAATATTTTATGAAACATGGACAGGGATAATAAATATTTCTCATTAGAAACTTACGTAAAAAGATCCTCAGATAATAAAGAGATTGTAAAATTAACACATACCTTATACATTATTTTAGTCGAGGTCAAGTTTAACATCTTGTATAAAGATTTTAGTATGTTATTAAATTATACAAAAATCATATTAATATTTATGATATCATACAAGATTCATAAATTACTTTATTCTAACCCTTTAATAATAATTCCCATGTCAAATTAACATTTCGTGTAAAAATCACTTTCCTTATCGTACGTGTTTTAACTTGTTATTTATGATTGTATCACTTAGATCATGATTTAAATACTAACAGAATATAAAACATAATATATATGTCATATATTTTTAGAATATAAATATGTATAATAGACATATATATGAAATGTAAAACACTGTTTATGGATACAGTAGGTCGTACGTATGCATAAATGTTGTTTCCGTTTTTCATATCTTATTGAATGGAACTAAGTGAATAAGATATGAGTAAATAAATAAATATATATATATCCAGTAGAATTATTATTTCATATATTAAATACTTATTAATGATATATATTTTATAATCATCTTTGAATGGTGAACGTGGAAATGAATCTCATCGCGTCGTCGAGGCGGTAATCTGTACATACATACGAGCGACAATATCATTATATTGATGGATAAATTGTATATAATTGGATGTTATATAATATATACAGAATAATTATCATGTTATATTCATTATTTTCATCATTTATACTCATTATTATACCCTTACAAATAATAAATTATTGGAATAACAAACCACACCACGACGTGGAGATGTTAATCCGTACATACGCACGTATGATGACTTTGTCATATATAGGATGGATAGAATAATTAATATGGATGTTCCATTTTTATAATACAATAATAGTATATAGAATATACTAGATTTATTATTTTATAGTGTAAAAAATAAATAAATAGGATGTGGAAGAAGAAAACAACTTGAAAGAGGTGATGAAATATTTACCTCTTATTCGAGTTATTCCTTTTGATTTGATCAAAAGGGGCTCCGTAGGGTGGCTTTTTTACCAAAGTAAGGCCACTAGGGTGAATGTAGGAAAGTTGTGAGTATATTTGGGATGTTTTTCTCCAAGACAAAGGCTTTGGAGGAGTGAAATTAAGAGAATGGAAGTGCCCTTTTATAAGAGAGGTGAGGGTCACTTAAAGAAAATCATGAAATATTATTTTATAATAAAATAATTTTTGGTTTATAATGGCTCAAAAATTATTTATTTAGATTCTAACATGGGGATGGGTAGAAATAATGTCAACCAATAGGTTTTTGAAACGTTTTGGTTACCATTTTAACCTTATCTTTTAGATTTAACTCTTAGTTAAATAGTTTAACTTTTACCGTGTGTTCTTGTATTCTTACACTATACGATTTATAAACTTAATCTAAACATCCAAGAGAACCCCAATAGGTTCATTAATGACATATATAATATTATTAAGGTCCTTTGGCCGAAACCTATATTTTTGGGATATTATATCAACCAATAATGTTGTATTTGTTTTAAAAACTCAATTATGTCAATTTTGACATTATTTAGTAAATGTTTTTTAATGTCCTAATAAAATTATTACTTCTAAGTAAATTCATATGTTCAATCCTAACATGTCATATTAACCTAAAAAGTTACTGTAATTAATCAAAATTCTCAAATTACATTTATTTGGATATTTATAATATCAATTATTTTAATATTTCATTATTAAGGTAATTACTGCGTCATTATTGTGTCATAAATAAATTATATTATGTAAAGTCTAAAAATTATAAATAAAATATCATTATGTAGGAAATATATTTGGCCTTATAATGAATATTTATAGTCTAATTAATATTATGTATAACCTTATATAAAAATGTTTTAGTCATTTAACATTAAATTTAACTCTTTTCACTCTTCTTTAAATAAAATAATAATAAATGTCCTAATCCAATACAAGTGGATCAAAGAGGATTATATTTTATTCATAAGGTTTTTTTGTCGAATTATAATTATCCAACAGAATTAGTACATGTTTTAGGGAAATTATGATATCATTTTTACCCTCAATTACCATATTTATTTTAATCGTGATAAATAAAAGTCAAAAGGTACTATTCATCAAAATTTATTATCATCTTATTGAACCAAATTTTAGTTACTGATATTAATCGGGTCTCTTGGAGTTTTGAAATTCGACTCATAGAAGCAGTAAAATTATGTTTTATGCAAATTTGCAAATGCTCTTATGAGGTGGGTAAAATATGTTAAAAAGTTCAATAAAATTTTATATATCTATTTTTATTATAAAATTACTCCAATTAATTATATTGAACATATATAGGTATTATATATCTATTTTTACTTAAAATAATATTATATAAAATAAATAATTATTTAAATAAAAAGTCAGATTAATATAATAACGCAGTGTTTTCACTATTCACCAAAAAATGAAAGTTTTCAAAAAGATTTAAAGAATTCAACCAAAGATAATTTTGATGTTCTGAATTTAAAAATTAAGTCTATTTTACTAAATTGAAAATATATAAGTTGCATTTATTAATTTAAAATCAATTCCTCATTGTCAAAAACAGAAAGCAGTTTCTTTAAAAAGTGAAAACTCTCAAAAGATTTTCTTGTGTTTATGTCAAATTTAAATATAAAATTACTTATAATAACAAAAATTGTATTAAATTCTAAAATATATATACTAATTATACTTCAAAACCATTCAAATGAATATTTTAACACTATAAATTATTTCGATTAAAATAGTTTTTTTCAATTAAAACATACTATCTTTCACTATTCATCAAAATATTAATGTTATCAGAAAAGTACCAAAAAAATATCCAAACTAAATTTTTACGTCCCAATTATATAGAAGAATTTAATTTCATTAAATTGAATATTTAAAAGTGTCAAATACTGGTTCTAAAAAAGGTTCTTCATTAAAAGGTGGTAAAATTTCCTTTTTTAAAAATACTTCTTTTATCTGAAAATATGAATTTGTTCTTATATTATGTCTAAGAAACACATAATATGAATTTTATACTTATATAGAGTATATAAGATTCAAAATGCAGTAAATACTATTCATAACCGCATTTTGAACTATTAGTGTGGTAAGTTGTGGTGCGCTCAAACTCAGTGCTGTGTGTAGCGCAAGCTATTGAATTACATTAATGAGATAACGTACTAAGAAATCATGGGGTGTTACATTCTCTCGTCCTTCAATAAATTATTCCTCACAATTTGAAATTTTTATTCGAAATTAATGGTTAAAAATAAAATATTACCTTTGAGGAAAACTCACATCGGAAATTGGGTTAATAAAATATATTTTTAATAAGAGGGAAAAGGAATGAAGAAGTTAATACAAAATTATGATCTTAATTAGAAGAACATTGGTGGAAATTATAGGAACATAATTGGTGGAAAAATGTAAATATTTATAGGGAGTGATTGAGTTCATCAATCACAAACAAGTGTACAATTGAGAGCCTCAAAGCCGTCAATCTATGTTGATTTAAAATATCATCAGTTTAGAAAAACATAAGGTATTAGGATAACACATTTCTTTGTTTTAATATCTCTTCCCTAAAGATTATTAATTAATTTTTCATAGAATTAGAGGGAAAAAATATTCTTGATAGTAGAGTTTCATGCATTAACTAATTCCTATAAAAACTCATCTTGCACCCCAATAGATAAAAGTATTAAAAAATAATCTATTTATCCTAATCGTATAGGGTTCCAAAAATAATGAATTTATAATTCATTTTCCAGAATAATTTAAAAAACTAAATTATAAAAACCAATGAATCACGTAGTCTAGAGGTAGGTGATGCACCCTTGTCACCCTTCAGTTGCAGTTTCAAGTCTCAGGACCTTGCCGGATGCGACAAGTTGTCGTCCGACCTCCGGGTTGACTTTTTTATGAAAATAAAAAAATAATCTCATGAAATTATTTAATCTTGAAAATTTTATCCAATTTAAAACATAATGGATTCCAACCTTTAGACTGAACCAAAATACTTCTATCTGAACTCACAGTCCAAAATTTATAAGGTAAACATAATGAAGATACTTTTGCCACATAATAACACGTGAATACCTTAATCATGTATTCTTTTAAAAAATGGTAACACCCTGAATTATCATATAACCATATTGATTGCATTCATGCTCGCTTATTCCTTATATAATATGGGATATACTCCTTATATCCAAAAAAGATTTAAACTCTAATAATGATGGAATAAACAAACCATTAACCAGTAACAAGAATGTAAATAATATCCTATATAATTTATCCAAATTAATTATCTCTTATTCCAAAATCTTGATAGGTTGGTACAAAGGAAGATATTATACTCTATACCAATATTAGGATCGCAAAAGCACTGAATATGAAAAATATACAAGAGGGGTGGGGGTGAATTGTATACATAAATAATTCCTTAAGGAAATTTTGTATAAACAAAACTCACAACACCTCTAACAAGAAAACACCTTCTTAGAAAAAATATAAAGATCTTAAGTCTAAAGCAATAGATACATTTCTTAAAAAGATATTCTACCAAAAGGCATATAGAATCTCTTAAAATCATATATACAAGTTAGAATGCTTATAAATATAGAAAACTTCGTAACTTTTACGAAGAAACAAAAATTTATAATCATTTTTTAACACAAAGAGGAGGGTATCCAACAACCTTGGATACAGGTCCCATGTTTTATACTTAAAAGAAAGCGTGTCTTACCAAAAACTAGGTAATCCCTCAATCCCATGATTGGTATCTATCTTTATATACCTACAAGCCCTTGATTTTTAAGGAAATCAGCACCTCTTACTTCACAACCCAAAGTATCTGATTTTAAGAAAATCACACCTCTGCATGAACCAATTCGGCATGAAGAAAATATTGATCAAGCTATTCAATCTTTCTACATGAATCCTATGTGTTTATAAGATCATCTAACTCTTGATCAATTAACTTTAAGAGAGATGAACTCCAAAATGAAAATCTGTGATCTGATCAATCATCCACTACAACATAAATCACCTTTAGCGGTGGTCTTTTAGCGACAGTTTACAAAACCGTTGTGAAACCTTCCGTTGAAAAGGTTTAGCGGCGGTTTATTAAAACCTGCTGCGAAACCCATTTTATTTCTTACAGCGGAAGCACTTCCCCCCCATCCACCTGACCTGGCACTCTTCTCCCCCCGACCCCGCAATGCTTCTCCCTCGATGAGCCCCAACCCATGCTCTGCTCCCCTCTCGTGTTGCCGCTGACCTCGCTGCCATAACTGCTGACCTCCCTTCTCCCCCTGACACCCGCGACGCTGGTTTCTCCCCCGACCCCATCGAGTTCCTACCCTAGGACGACTACCCCCCTAATGCCAGTGGTTTTCTCGTATTTAGGTTTGTTTTTGTGTGTAATGGTTATAGGAATCTTGTGGAGGAAAAATGAATAATGTTTTTTGTAGTTTCATTATTGTTGATTCATTGCAATAATATATTTTTGTTTATTATCAAATTTGGATGAATTCATTTAATGGACTGACATAATATTTTTGGGTTTTTTTGGAAATGAGCTCAGAGGTGTTCCAAGATTAATCCATACCCCTTTTCTTGATGTTATAGGGAGGATACATAACTATCACTAAAGTATGACTAATTGGATTAATATGGATTAATTCTATTAATTAATTATTATTACTTTATAAAATGTGTTTTAATTTTATGAGTTAGGGGATTGATATGGTGTTGGATCCAAGAGATGGCTTTTTGAGGATGGAATGATATTTCATAAGGGTATAACTCTATGGTGAAGGTAGTTTATGACTAATATTACCATAGGATATGGTTATGCATTTATTGTGTGGATTGAAATTTCATGTAGGCAGGTATGTGACATGTATGGGATCCATATGTTATTTACCTTATGAGACATGAGGATAGAGATTCATGTTGGGTTCATAGAATTCCCTTTTGTATGATGCATTGATTATAAAACCATTTATGGCTATGTTATATATGTGATAGGCTTAACTATAGGGAAATTAAAACCCGAATAGGGTGTCCATCATGTATTGATGGGTCTGGTTATCTATAAAGGTCTTGTTTTAGGTAATTTATTCTCTCCTAAAGAAATGTCTAGGGGTGAGGATATGGGGTGGTGTGGTAATGGTCATCTATGGTATGATAATCTCTGAGAACATATGAATGATCCGGTATGTAACCAAGTTAGGTTCCTTGACTCGATGAGAAATCAATATGGACTACATAGATAATGATATGTTTTCCAAACCTTATGAGTTGGGAATGTGGCCCTTGAATGACATTTATCCCTTAGGTAGGGGTGAGATACCTAGGGAATGGAACTGTATGAAGTGTCTTTATCATCCACATTAATCAATTTTCACAATATTAATAAAGCTTCTAAATTAGATTCTTCATGTCAATAATGACATACCAATCACACTGAAACCACACTAATGATTGTAAGGGAATAACTACTTCATCCTCTAATTTTTTTTCTTATTAGTGGTCTAATTCTACTAAATTCAATGCTTGATTTCCCTTTTTATAAACTTGATTCAATATGACATCATTGATTCTTTTAGTTAAATCTTGGAAACATCTTTTTATTCTAGATTAATCCCTTTTCTTATGTAATTCTAGATTCAACAAGTGACATTACATCAACATGAAACTTTTATATCATGTTTTGAAGAAAAAAAGTGGATTCTTAACACCACTTTCTATGTCATGATCATCCATGACACGTTTTGATAAGATTTTATATCAAATGAGACTCAAAATAATTATTACATCACTTATTTCATTACTTTTTTGGATTTAATCAGATATTCCTTTAGCTGAATAACACGTAGTTTATTAGAACATCCACCCCATGGATTATATCTCCCCCTAAATATTGGGCCACTTCAAATAGTGGTTTGAATTATTTAATTTAATGGGAGAGGGTAACCTCCATCTTTTTTAAGTTGATTAGTGTGGTTGGAAATTGTTCACTCACCCTAATCACCAAATTTAATTCTAATCTTTTGTTGTGGTACTACTTTATATGACACCACTTGTGGGTGATTTACCATATGTATTGATATAGTAAAACCTTATGTACCATATTTATATATTTTTTCAACTAGTATATATGAATCTATTTCTCTATTTTGTAATAGTTATGTGTTTTAATTTTTTTTAATATTCTGTAGGAACAATGTGATATACATAGAGAAAAGTAGGATCACTTTACCGAGGAAAGCACCTTAGTATATGAAGGGTTTGAATGAGTTTTTATGTTTTTCAATTTCCAATTGATCCGTTGAATGGAGAATAAGTTGTTCATGTTCAAAATGTAAATTTAGAATATAGTTGAAGATAGATGAAGTTTATGAAAATTTAATATTGAAGAAATTACCTTGTCAATATTTCAATTCGATTTGGCACGGAGAATCGAATGTTACAAGAAGGTTGAGCACTGATGTCAATCCACAGAATGACCTCCCAACATCGTCGACAATAGAAAATGAAATTCAAAACCTTATAAATGATGCATTCGTCACTATAATAGACCACAATCAACATCTGAACATATTAGAACAACCAGATGAGGGTGCTACAAATAGAAACGAGACAAGTGATGTTTTTGAGACTATAGGACAACCATATCAAGATAATAACATATCAGTGGATCATCCTCATGATTCTGAGGAGATTAATGTAAGAGAAAACTTCACTGAGGAAAATGTGTTCCATTATTTAGATAATGATGGAATTTAAGAGTTGTATAGTAGATGTTTGAAATATTCAAAACATTATTTTATGATGAAGTTTTACAATATCAAATGTCAATGTGGAATTAACAATAAGGCAATGTCCATGATATTGGAATTGTTGTGTGATGCATTTCTTGAAGAAAACATCCCCAAGTCTTTTTATGATATGATAAAAGTTGTTAAAAGGCATGGTTTGAATTATACAAAAATACATGTTTGTCTCAATGATCGTATGCTTTATTGGTGAGAGGATTAAAATAGGCAAGATTGTAAAAAATGTTCTTCTTCTAGATGGAAGTCAATGGGTGATGTTGGAAGTCTGAATTAACATTTATTAATGAAGAAGAAGAAAAGGAACACACCTGTAAAGGTTATGCGTTAATTTCCTTTGAAGCCTCCACTGAAAATATTAATCATGTCATCGAAAACCGCTGAACACCAGAAGTATAATTCTGTAGATAAATACAATGATGGGTTAATGAGACATCCATGAGATTCAAATTCATGGAAGAAATTTGATACATTACATCCATATTTCTCAGCTGATCCAAGGAATGTTCGATTGGGATTGGCTACCGATGGATTCAACCCATTTGGGACATTGAGTACCAGTTATAGAATATGGCCAGTTTTTTTGATCCCTTACAATTTGCCTCTGTTGATGTGTATTTAAAAAACATATTTTATCATTTTCATAATTATTCCTTGAAAACAAATGTCTGGAAATGATATTGATGTATACTTGCAGCCTTTTATTGAAGAAATACATGAGTTGTGGAGCAATGGTGTTGAGACATTTGATGCTTCATCTAAGACAATGTTCAAAATGCATTCTGCTTTAATGTGGACAATTAGTGACATTCCTAGGCTTGGGAATTTATCTGGTTGGAACACTTACACGAGTTTGGATTTTCCTCTTTGTGACATTGATTTTGAGACCAAACGGCTACCTCATAGTAAAAAATGGTGTTTCTTGTGCCATCTAATATTTCTCGAGGGATCTCATAGATTTCGGCTAAATATATCAAAATTTAGCAGTTTCATTGATCGTAGACCACCTCCAAAGATGTTAACTGGATCTGAATTATTGACACAACTTGTAAATGCTGAAACAGAATTTGGGAAGGTTCGTCATTTTAATGATAGTGGGAAATAGGTTTGAAGTGCATCATCAATGGAAATCGCGACACAACAATGGAGGAAAATAAAGTATATTCTTCAAACATCCATATTGGGAATTTAATTTGTTGCAGAATTATCTTGATCTGATGCATATTGAGAAGAATGTCTGTGAAAATTTGATTTTTACATTGCTTAATCAGCATGGAAAGTGAAAGGATCATCTCAATGCTCATAAAGACATACTAGAAATGAACATAAAATTAGATCTCTGGATAGATGGGAATGAAAAGTATCCTCTGGAAATTTTTTCAATGGAGAATAGGGATAAAGATACATTCCTTCGAATTTTAAAGAATGTTAAGGTATCTGATGGGTATTCAAGTTACATCTCATGGTGTGTTGACTTGAAGAATCTTAAGTTACATATATTGAGAAGACACGATTCACATATTTTGTTACAACAGTTACTACCATTGTCATTGCGTACATTATTACATGAAAAAATTACTGCTGTTGTACTCTAATTCTACACATTTTTAAGACAACAATGTAGGAAATATCTATATCCATTTTAGCTTGACAACCTCCAGTATTGGTTTGTATTGACCCTTTGTGCAATGGAGATGATCATTACTCTGTCGTTTTTTATTGTAATGATGCATTTAACTGTGCATTTGGTTGAGGAAGCTAAATTAGGAGGCCCCGTTCATTATCAATGGATGTATCCAATTGAGAGGTACTTTGTTTATTTGTTTTTCAGTTAAGTAAACAATTTTTGGAACTTAATTAAATGCATAATTATGTTTATTTTATTTCACAGATATATTGGGCATTTGAAATCAAACGTGAGAAATAAAGCTCAACCAGAAGGCTCTATTACTGAAGGATATTTGACTAAGGAGTGTTATACCATTTTTCATAGATACTTGGATGATATTGAGACAATATTTAATCTATTTGTACATGTTTACAACACATCGACTCAATCACAGATAAATGAGAAATCCAAAATATTTCCTTCTTTTGGACGATCAGTTGGGAGGACCTCAAATGTGACACTGACAGAATTGGAATTATTACAGGCACATAGATATGTGTTGTTGAATAGTGAAATTTCATATCCATTTATTGAAGAGTTGAGGATACAAACAAAGAGAAAAATGAGAGTCCAACACGAAATGTGAAAGATATAATGAAATATGTTAATAAAGAGCTTGTAGAATGGTTTTCACAATGTGTAAATTCATAAATATTGTCATAAATATGAAAATTAGTTTGACACATATATTTTTGTAAATATAATAAAGTATAGTTATTTTTTTATATTATTAATACTAATACTCTAGTAGAGGTGTCAGAAGATTTGAAGTTTCTTTCTCGAGGTCCTTTACAATAAATTATAAAGTTTGAGGCTTACAACGAGAATGGATTTAGATTTCGTACAGTCGATCGAGAAGAGGGTTTGAAAACACATAATAGTGGAATATTTACATTTTATGAAGTGGAATACTATGGAAATATGACTTATATTATTGAATTAAACTACCACAGGAATTTATCAGTTGTTTCATTCAAATTCAATTGGGTTGATATTATTAGAGGTGTTAAAAATGATTCCTTGAAATTTATTTCTATGTACTTATCTCACTTGATGAATGTTGGTGATCATGAACTGCATTATCCATATATCATATCATCACAAGAAAAAATAGTATATTATGTGAATGATATTGTGGATGATGGGTGCTGTGTAGCTTATCATGTAATGCAAAGAGATTTGTACAATATGTGCGATAAAGTGGAAGATTTGACCTCTGAAATTGAATCTCATCAACAACAAGAAGCATAATTATTTTTCCGTCATGATATTGAAAAAATTATTCTAGAAAGGTTTAATGAAGTGGGTGAAGTAATGGAGTAGGAAACAGAAATGAATTAAGGGGAAAATGATTGTATGTACAGTTAACTTATTCATTCAACAACCACTTATTTCATTTATAGAGTCATTCATTATAACAGTTATGTATATTTTGTTTGTTCGTACTGAGAATCTATTATCAATTTTAATTTTATTCTGCATATTTTTTTTTGAAATATATGTTCTGAAGTTAATTTTATTTGATTAAATGACAGGAATTCCAAGGAGGGAGCGATACACGGTTTCATCCACTACTGTGACAGAGAATGATCAATTTGTCTCCCTCCCTATGGCATCTGAGCCACCAGCTGCCTACCCGCACAAACCATCTCCCCCTTCACCGTCTCTCACACCCTCTGTGATCTTCCCCTTATATTTTGAGTTATCGACCCCCCCCCCCCCCTTCAGCATCCTCATTAGTCAGGAGACGACGCACCACTTATAGTTAACAATGGACATACGAGAGGGTCACTATTTTAGGCAAATTTTTTAATATAAATAGATTTATTTAACTTTTTGATACTAACTATTTGTTCATTAAAGATGAAAAAATTAAACTTTGGGGAAAAATATAAAATTTTCAGATGTGTGGATATGAATGAAGAGAAGATAGTTGTCCCATTCGATTCATATGGGATCCCTACAGATGATATTGTGGGATTACATGGCCAAATTCTAGGCCAGCTCATAGCGGAGCCCATTTCCCTTCCTATTTCTTATGATGATTGGAGACATATGCATCCAATTTGGAAAAATGATGTTTTTGATTCTTAAATAAATTTATTTTAATACATTATGGTGTATTTGAATGTCATGTTATTAATATGTTCAAGATGAATTTCTGTATACATATGTTTTTCTACTTTACAGTTGCTGATGTGATAGCACGAAAGTGGACGTTGAAAAATAATGGAAGGAAATGGAATGAATTCAAATAGATATTGTGGGGCGATGTTAATGATACTTCATTGACCTTCCAACAAATGTATAAAAAGCTACTCAATGGGGTACCCAAATAAATTTGGAATGTTTTTGTTGACACACATCGTGATGTGAAGTGGATGGTATTTAAATATAAATTATTATACTAACCACATTTTAAATTTATACATGTAAATGAATAAGAGATGACATTGAATACATTACTATGAAATTTAATTTTATGTATTTCGGGATCACTCAAGAAAGAATGCATCATGCAGGACAAAGCGAGTCATCCCTCACATTGCGGGGTCAAAAAAATTTTATTAAAGCCGATCGTCTCTTGTAATCATTTCATTAGTTTAAATATTTATAAGACAATATTATCTTTTTAATATATTAAATTTTTTATTTATCTTTTTTTAATGCAGTCACAATGTTTAGGGCACGAACCATCCTGAACTGAAGTATGGTTGGATGTTCACAAAAAATCTTATGGATGTTTTGTTAATGAGCATGCCAAAAATGTTGGGGTATGAACTCATTTTTTCATGTTAATAACTTATTATCAGTTTTTATTATGTTAATATATATTGATATTTGATTTATAGGTAAAAATTGAAGAACTATGGGATGCAAATCCTGAGAAATCCTACTCAATCTCCCAGGATGACCTGGTTACAAATGCCCATGGGAAGGAGCATCCTGGTAGAGTGTGCGGGTTGGGTTTGGGACCCGTACCATCTGAGGATTCTGGAAGGCCACTGGGGTTTGCAGCTGCATGTACTTGTCTTTGTAGTCAGCCCATACCCGGAGATGCTAAGAAAATGATTGTTTCTCTTTGAAACACAGTTTAGGAGCAGGGGAATCAGATATCTGCTTTGCAGAAAGAGTTGACTGATATATGTCAACAGATGAGCAGATATGCCCCCGGTGGTACTATATCGACTATTGGTGAGTAGGTAAATAAAAATAAGTCCAAATAATTTAGTTTTAAATCTTTTAATGGTTTTATGTTTAAATATAAATATGAAACACTATTTAATTTTCAATATAATGTTTTTACATGTGCTAGCCGGAAGTGGAGATAGAGGTGGAGAGGGTGACAATATGTGTTCATCATCGAACAATGATTAGTTGTATTGTTGATATGTTATAGGTGGATAGGTCTACGATATGTGTTCGTCATCGGTTTGTATATGTATCATGTGTGGCACATAGTTGCCACCAAAAATTTTCATGACCTAACGTTTTCTTGATTTTTCATGTTTCCTTTTATGTATTTTATTGATTTCTGATGTTTCCATTTCTGTCTTGATTTCTTGAGTGTGATGTGCATATTTAGGACACAACAGCCTACATCAGTCCCCTACCAAAGCATTAACAGAACCAACCATTCTCTTTCCAACAACTTTACCATAGTGGATAATAGGGAAAAAATTAGGAATTAAAGGGTTGAGGAATGTCATGGTATGCATATTATATAGTGTTTTTTCATATATATTAATTATGTAATTATACATATCAAAAAAATTTGGTTATGCGGGTAACCCTGAAAGGGTTGAGGAATGTTGTGGTAATTCAGTGTTCATAGGAGGAGAAACACTCTGAGTGTTTTTGGTACTTAATTCAGGGGATATGGTAGGGTCAATTTAGTCCCTTGAGAACTGTATGTAGGTACTGTGACTCCTAGTGTTATGTTATGGTGACCTTGTTAATGAATATTGATATCTTTTAATTCATCCATTGTTTTTTTTTCTATAATTGATTCACATTTAGTCCCTTGATAACTGTATGTGGTATAATATGCTATGAGGTACCTGCATGCTGTGATGGGTCCAGGACACATTAGCCATCCTTATTTCATAGAGATATGATGTGGATTGTTGATGAACATTATATATGATCACTCTTAGGATATGATAGGGTACTAGATGAATTTTTGAAGGTTCGTGATATCTTGTCTCGTATATGAGTGTAGAACTTGGAATAGTATAATTCTTTACCTAATGTAGGGTTATTATATTTTGTTTATTGTATGATTTGGGAACTGATTATGTGACTAATGAGTTTAACATGAAAGAATGTATATGAGTGGATTGGATTGATTAGTGATGTCTTCAGTGGTAATACAAATATTATTTGATATTAGAAACCAATATATTTTTTGAAACTAAAAATGAAGATGGATAGAATTCATAGTGGAATTGAATACCAAAATCACAAGGTAGTGATAGTGATCACTAAATTTTTTGTTTTTTCCTATAATACTAATCTTGTGACAATTATTGTTTTGTTTTTTTAATACTGGTTATGTTCATTACGTAATTATTAATGTCTCGATAGTGAGGTTCACGAGGTGGGTATTTATCAATCTGTCAAGAATGGACTCGTGCATATCAGTATTGAGATAAATTTTTTATTTATGGATAATAGTATAAAGGATCAATGGTGTTGAAATTATATAGTGTAAATCCACCATTATTATATTTTCTATTCCAAACCATCATTGAGTGAAATATACAGATTATCTGAAATTTTAAATTTGAAAAATATAGACTGACAATGGTTGTGGTTCTCTATTGTAACATTAATACAAGAATCCCATATGCATGGACATATCTGCTCAATGGGAGAGGGAAACATTCTTTTATTAGATATATATTAAATAGATTTTCTGGTTATTAAACTACTAATGTATGGGAATTTGATACATGGTTGGATATTGGACCAGGTTTCTCAGGGTAAGTATTCATATTAAGTTTGAAGACCTATTAAATAGATAATGTATGTTTGTTTTGGTTGTGTCAAAATTGAATGAATATAACTTGGATTCATAGGGGTGAAAGGGTGTTATTTCTCACATGTAGTAGTCTGATTTAGATTATTCTTGTAATTGTTTTTTTTTCAGGGCACTGGTACAGAAGGTGCACAAGCTGCTGTTTTTTTGTAAAAGTGGTTTTAGAGGTGGTTTAAACTACTGCTATTTGTCCTCATTTTTCAATTAGCAGAGTTTATAACCACCGCTAAATGTCTGCATTTTTATATTTGTGGCGGTTATAACTACCGCTAAAAAAATGTAATCCCTGGCTGGGAAAACCACCGCTAAAAGCATCATAACCGCTGAAAACATCGTTATCTACGACGGTTTCTAAAAACCACGGAAAAAAATCTACAACTACTGACAATAGTGCCCTGACACACAATGGAGAGACAGTGTTTTGAAACTGCTATAGAAGCATATAGCGGCGGTTTAAACTGCCACTCTACCAAAAAAAGCCACTGCGAATGGCTAATTTTCTTATGGTGATCTATTTATTGATCTTATCATCTGAGGTCCTATTTATAGATTTCAAAATATACCAGTTGGTTCCCCCCCAATAGTCATATTTCCTTAAATCTAATAGGGACCTGGACACTCGACAATCATTCAATGGTTAGTTTATATCAAAAGCAATGACATCGTTTTAAATAATTAACAATGAATATAACGATATTACACCTTAAATGTAAGGAACATGGAATCCGATAAAATTGAAATGATATGAAAGATAATATAAGGTTCGGAATTCTAAGGAAATAAAGATTTGAATAATAAATACCGGAATTATAAATTTCATAATGGATTTTCATAAAAACGGTACCAGTAAAGTATAAGGAAATATTTTATGAAAACTAAATTTTAAAAACTTCATTATCAGTATCATAATTTACAGCATGATAGAAAATAATCGGCATCAGATTATATAAGACAATGTATAAGGAAATTCCAAGTACCGATTTCCTTCATTGGTATCGGTATCATAGGAAACGTTATTAAGAAAATATTCTTCAGAAATGTGGAATGGAATTTTCTAGTATAGACATTTCTACTTCGAAAAAATCAGCATTTAAAGATGTATGAAAATGGAATTTGCGGTATAGAAAAGCATGGTTTAAGAAATTCAGTATTGGGATTTTCGGTATTTGTATGAAAAATTGGTCTTAAGGAACGTCAGTACTGATAACCAGGAAGTCAGAGTTTATGCACTTTAGAAAACTGAAAAACTATAAATCTTTGTAAAAGAAAAATATGATTCCCGATTTCATTCTATATGTAAATAGGTATCGCATTAAAAAGAGGGAATGGGAAATAGTGTCTTAAGGAATTCTTGTATGGTATGACCATGAACCAATTCTCAGAACCATAAGAACTTTTATGGTAGCAAAAAACAGATTTCTAATCACATTAATAAAAATATATTTAACTCAAAAGTCTGATGATATTTTGGTTATAAGGAAATTTATGTACGTTAGGAAATTTATTTTTCCTTAGATTTTACCCCTAGGAAATTTTCCTTTATAAAATTTTCTTCCTTTAACTTCTCTATTTGATAGAATTCTCTACCTTTGTGATTTTAAAAAAGGAATGGAGAGGGTCCTGTAAGGTTAGAAATAAATATACACGAGATAAAATATATAAAAGATTCGCAAGGAATTTTTCATTAAGAAAATACAACAAAAATTCGGCTTGGGAAATAATTATCAACCATCCTTCTTCTTCTCTGAAAGAAGACTTTTCACCAAGGGCATAATCTTTTTCACATCCTTTTGATCTTCTTGAAGCTTCTTTATCACGACATCTTGATCGAGAACCTTCTTCTCCAAATCCTAGATCCAGAATTATTGGGAGCGATTCTTATCTTCATGAAAATTGATCACTTCCTCTTGTGAATATGATTTCTTCACAAGACTAACAAATATTCCTTTCTGATAATTGACAACATCATCTACAGTAATCATTCTATTAAGAAGATTTTTGCCTTTATTTTTCCTCATAGATAGCTCAATTGAAAATTTCTCATAGAAATATGTTCGGACTTTGGTCAGCTCATTTTATACATCATTGAATGTTTCCTTTGTCGATTCCAGGAAGTCTGAGAATTTTAGATCTTTATATGATAAGGTTCGGGTTTGACTTATCACATTCTGACATGAAAATTTTTGAGATTTGTAATAAATGAGAAGAATATTATGATCGGTTTCTTGTTTTACCACCATGCCCATTAGCATAAATGTTGAATCCGTCTTTTGGTTTATTGTTTCCTACATCATTTGGCTCTGGGAATCCATGTTAGAAAGTACTGGAATGGTACTTACTAATTTTATTAATGAAATTTTTACAAGTTCATCACCCATAGATGACGAGGACTTGAAATCAGATTCTCCTTTATTGACATTTAGAACAGAGGATTCCGGAATCTAATGATTTGGAGGAGAGTCAGCATCAAAAGGGGAAACCATAATAGCCTTCCCTTTATCATGTTTCGGCATTGTAGAGGGTTAGGAACCCTGAGGTACTTCCTATTTTTCTATAGCCTTACCATCTACGGATCCTCCATGTATCTCTTCTCCTTTCTCTTCTTCACTTCTGGTATCACTAGTTCTGGATTCATGGATTTCATCTTCATCTCTGGTTACATCAATCGCTTCTTCGACCTCTTCTACATGTTCAAATTCGGTCTCAACTTCTTCTTCTTCTTCTTCCCAAGTAGAAACTCATGTGGTTGCAACATAATCATAAACTTGTCTAAACACATCAATTTATTCTTCATGAATTACCTCATCCTATTTATGTACTTCTACCTACAGTTCTAGAACAGGTTCTGATATCACTGTAGGTTTCTTCATTTTCTTAGGTTCCGTAGTGACATCTAGTACTAGTAGATTTTTAGAGGATTTTTCTACTTCCTTCAGCATGGATCGTCTAATCACTGTCTCAATTATCTTTCTTTTCTTTTTCTTCTCCGTTGCATCATTATCTAAAACATTATCAGTTTGAATCTTCAAATCCTTTTCCTAAGCTAGATTCAACCCAAAGGATGGATCCCCTTCCTTCCTGGATTCAGCTAACTTCTTCCAGGCAGTTATGATATCATCATAGTAAGCCTTCGGTTTCCTTAAAACTGGGGGAGTTGAATCCTGGCCTACTGAGATATGTTCGTCATGAGAGACCTCATCTGATTTTTTTTCTTTTGAGAACTTTTTGAAGATTTTGGTACTAAATTTCTCGGTGCCTCCCTGGATGATTCTGGAATGGATTTCTTCAATATCGGATTCTAAACATCCAACGTCATGAGTTCTTCAAATTTATTAGATTCTGCATTGTAAGAATGTTTCATTCTCTTCAGCGTATCTTCACTTAACAAAAAAATCTTACAATATTTGAAAGCAAACATGCATGAAAGTTTCAATTTGACTAAGACCATAACAACTATCCAAATGATAGTGGCTAGGTGCATCCAGATTTGGGATTGGTTGCTACTGGATTCCACAACATTAATCATAAAAAATATACTTAACAAAATTAACCTTCCTGAGGGTGATGATAATGTTTAACAAGAGAATTCCACACGTCTTTAATGAATCATTATCTACTTTTCATGGAATAAAGAACCCATGCGTCTATAATGCCACCAACCTATGGTCCACTAGTAAGTGTACAAGCTTCAAAGTCTTAACTCCCCTGGTGCCAAGACTTTCTAAAAAATAGTTCTTCTCAAAAGACCCTTCCTTATCTCGGATTTTGTAAGAACCTATGAGGGCATCTCCGTCATTGGGAATCTTCAGGATGTCGGCCACTTTCTGGAATGAAACGGTGTAAGATTTTTCATAAGCCTTAAACATGAAATACTCATGGTCGTCCTTCTCAAAAAAGTTTACATTCATAAAACTGTATGAATAGCTTTGGATATACAGGAACTTGATGCTTGTCCCTTTCTATAAAAATACTATCCAAATGATTACATTTTATAATACGAGAGATGAGGGAATCACACCGATTGTAAAAGACTAAACATACAAGTATCTACCAAAATATCATATTGTCTTTATTCTCCTTGAATACCATCGGGTCAAAACTGCCAAACATTCAGATCTGTATGAAATATCTGAAGAAATATGGATTGACAAAATCTGAAGTAGCAGAATTTCGACTTCAAGGCTTAAAGAACCAGTGGGGTCCTCATGAAGTGGGGTAGACCTTATATAGAAAAACTACAACCTTTCAACTTCCATAAACAAATTAAACGACTGAGATTTGTCCAATATGATCTAATGGTTGATGATGGTTGAAAAGATATATCCCTAATGAAATTTTTAGGTTTAAAAAAAATAAAAGTCAGATTCTAAAGAAAAATGAATCCGAAGAAAAATTTCTTAAAAGAAAGAGATAAAAACAGATAGAACTGTAAGAAAATTTACCTTTAAGGAATCTCTAATGAAATTATCGATATCAAAGAAAACATTTTTTGGGATTGGAAAAACTAGACACTGGAAATTTGACTACGATAATTTCAACTTCAGAAAAATGGATTCTGAGAATTTAGATTCTGGTATTTTCACAACAGATACCGGGGGGACTTAATTGCAAAAATCTCTAATTCTGAAAAAAAAAATTACAGAAAACAAAATTTTTAAAATTTTCAAGCACATGTACTCCCCCTAAATTTATGATTCATTTAATGTTAGCAGATGATTAGACAATAAGTAGATATGAATGATTATCTTACCGATATCATTCCTAGCTTCTTTTTAATGTATTCAGATCTATCAGATGGTAATTGTTTGGTAAATATATCAGCATGCTGTTATTGCATTCCAATGAATTTAATAATTATATATCCTTTGATTGTGTGAGCCCTAAGAAATTGATGCCTAATATCTATGTACATAGCATGGGAGTGATGTGCTGGGTTTTTGGTTAGGGATATGGAACTAGTGTTATCACACAAGATTTGAGTTTTGGTAAAACTCATGCCATAATCTGTTAGTGTGTGTTGCATCCACAACACAGTGTAGTCATTCTCATGCCTATGTGTAGTAAGAATATAATATTCATTGGATTTTTGAACTAAAAACTTATCATTCCTAAAATTCACAAGGTAACCTTCATCACATAATTGACTTATGCTTATATGGTTGTGCTTAAGACCGTTGAAAAACAAAAGATTATAAATTAAAACTTTTCCAAGAAAAATGATATTACCTATACCGAAAATCTCTCCTTCAGAATTATCCCCAAAAGATACTTTTCCACCTTTTGTTTTGAAAATATTATAGAAATAACGTTTTCTACCAGTCAATTGATGAGAACATCCGATATCCATATACCAGATATTTTTTTGTGCATTCTTCATTTTCTTTTAAACCAAAATTTAGCTCTTTGGAATCCAAACTTGTTTGGATCTGGAGTTAGACAATAAAATTTTAGGAACCCACATTTGTTTTGAAAAATAATGCTTGTGGAATCCTAGATATTGAATTTTGTTTAAGGAACATTTTTCCTCCAATTTTTTCCACTTTGACATTTTGTATAGAAGGGCACTTTGGATTTTATAAAATAGTTATTTTTGAAAATAGGTTTTCTGTGAGTATAACATAATACAGAAATATTTCTATGAGGTCTGATTTGGGAATACATCTTTTCAAAATTTTCTTTACCAGAAGTAAAGTTGGCTAGATGTTTCTTAAGGGAATACATTTTAGATTTTTGTCTTATGACTAAATTCTTATCCTCAGCAATTATTTCCTTAGAGTTATATTTTTTCCTCAAAAACATTTAATTTTGAAATAGAATTCTTAAGATCATTAGAATGTTTTTCCTTTTTAGAATTTACTACCTTAAGGACTTTAGAATGTTTTTCTAGGAGCTCATCCTTTTCTTCAAGATATATTGTGAGATTTGAAATCTTTTTTTGAAATAACTTCTTCTCTAGTATTTTCCATGTCATGCTATTTAGTAATTTTACAATTTTTTTCTTCTAACAACATGGAAAATCTAGATACTTCTTTATAGAAAGGTATTTCTTCATTGTCTGATGATGAAGTATCTTCATCAGAAGTAATATCTTCAGGATAATAATCCTTATCAAGAGATAAATTTGTTAAAGCCTCGGCAGAGCATACCTTGGCCATAAGGAAATTATTTGGAAAAGAAGTAGTAGTGATGAATATGATATTAATATGTGCTGATGATTCATATTCCGAAGATTCACTTTCAGAAGATTCTCCACAACTAGTGCTCCAAGTTTTATTTACTTTAGGCTTTTCATGTGGTTAGAAAAGAAAAACTTATTCATGTTTCTCTCTAAATTCCTTTCATTCTTATCTTTCTTTTTCAAAATAGGGAAATCAGGTATGATATGACTTATTCTTCTACATTCGTAGGAAGTAACTTCCCCATATTTATTTTATTTTTAGTCTCTCTTATTAAACCTATTTTGATATTTCTTCTAAGCTACTATCTTGTTAAATTTCTGAGAAAGATTAGCTAACTCAATCTCAGATTTTTCTATATCACTAGATTCTGAAAAAATAGTAACTTTCTTTGACTTTGATCTAGAAACTCTTTCTGGAGTATTGGATTTCATATGGTTAGAAGTTTCTGTGAATGAAACACTTCAATTTCCATTCTTTTTCCTAATATTATCTCCATCTCTCTTCATTCTAGTCTCATTCTAAAGAAGATTTCCAAAAGGCTCATCTAAAGAAATTTGGGTGGCTTTCCTGTTCTCATCAATTGATGTCCTCTTGGACTCAGATTCATTAGTCATGATGTCTATGATCTTTTCCACACATATTTCATCATCAAGACCTTTTTCTCCCATGGACTATAAACTATTCACTATAATTATGAACCCTTGCTGAACTTTGCTTATGGGCAATCCATAATGAAATCTAATGCCATGATATACAGCTCTCAACATAGCTCTTCTTGTCTCTATAACATTAAATTTCAAAAATGTGTAACTTCCAATTTCTTCTAGATACTATTAACAGCTTCACATGAAGATATTTGACTATAGATATCCCTAGTCATGAAACATAACCATGTATTTCTGGCGCTAAAATTATTTTGATATTCTTCTCTCACCGGATTAGTAAAAGTTCATAATTCCTTATCAAGATTATTATAATATACTGTCAACATCAGTTAGTTATCAACTCTAGTATTAATAACGAAAGTCTTCATCCTATCTCTCCAGTGCTCATTATCGTTTCCATCAAAAATTGGGTGTCTTGTAGGATTTAAATTGCCCAAATAACCAATATGCATGGATCCTTCCATAAAAAATATACCCTTCTTTTTCAAAAAGGTTAGTAGTAGTGTTTGAAGAAAATATAATGTTCCTAAAGAAAACATTAATAAAAAAATTTTAAATACTAAAAAAATATCTCTAAGGAAAAAATATGAGCCCAGACATGTGAGTCCAAAAATATGATTATGAAAATATTAAGAAGAATATGATTTCTATTCGAAATCTAGTCGAGAAATTAATTCTTATTGAACCAAAACTCTGAAACAAATTGATAAAATGATTCAGAGTATGAGGTAACCTCCTCTTATACCAAATTATAGGTTGGTATGGAGTAATATATTCTACTCTATACCAATATTAGGATCGTAAAAGCACTAAATATGAACAATATACAATAGAGGGTGAATTGTATACTTAAAAAATTCCATAAGGAAATTTTGTATAAACAAAATTCACAACACCTCTAATAAGAAAAATCCTTCTTATAAAATATTAAAAGTTCTTAAGTCTAAATATTAAGAAACTTTACATACAAAGTGATTATAATACAAGGCATATAGAATCTCTTATAATGAGAGATACATGTTAGAAAGTTTATAAAAAAAGAACACTTCTTATCTTTTACAAAGTAGAGGAAATTTACTATCTTCTTTTAACTCAAAGAGAAGGGAATCCAAAAACCGTGGATAAAGGTCCCTTGTTTTATACTTGCAAGAATGTCTGTCTTACCCAATCCCAGGTAAGCCCTCATTCCTACGATCAGTTTCTATCTTGATAAACCCGAAATCCCTCGATTTGTATGGAAATCGGCACCTATGACATCACAACTCGAAGTCTCTGATTTTATAGAAATCACACCTCTACACAAAGCAATTCTTCATGAAGAAAAGTACAAAAAATCCTTTCAAACTTTCTGCACGAAGCCTGAGATTTTATAAGAGCCTATCTCTCTAAATAAATTCACTTTTAGCAAGATGATCACCAAAATGAAAATATGTAAAATGATCACTCATCTATATATTGATCTCATCATCTGAGGTCCTATTTATAGCTTCCAAAATCTACCAGTTGGTTTCACTCCAACAGTCATATTTCCTTAAATCTTGGAGGGACCTGGACATGTGGAAATCATTCAACGGTTAATTTATAATAGAAACAATGACATCATTTTAAATAACTATCCATAAATATAAAGATCAAGCACCTAAAATGTAAGGAACTTGGAATCTAATAAAATCTAAATGATATGAATGAAATTATAAGGTTTGGAATTCTATGGAAATAAATAATTGAATAATAAACTCCAGAGTTATAAATTTTGGAATGGATTTTAAAAAAATTTGAAGGAGTAATGTATAAGGAAATATTTTATGAAAACTCAGTTTTACAAACATCAGTATCACTATCATGATTTTCAGTATGAAAGAAAATAATCGGTATCATATTATAGAAAAAAGTGTATAAGAAAATTCCCGGTACCAGTTTCTTATTCACTGGTATCGGAATCATTAGAAACTGTATTAAGAAAATATTCTTTAGAAATGCGGAAAGGAAATTTCTGGTATAGAAATTTTGTCTTCGAAAACATCGACATATAAATATGTATGAAAATGGAATCTACGGTATATAAAATCATGGTATAAGAAATTAGGTACTGGGATTTCTAGTATTGGTATGACAAATTTGTCTTATGGAAATTTAATACCAATGATCATGAAGTTGGAGTTTAAGCACATTGGAAAACTGAAAAACAAGAAATCTAATTAAAAGAAAAATAGGATACCGGATTTCATTCTAGTTGGAAATCAATATGGCAGTAAAAACAGATAATGGGAAACAATGTCTTAAGGAATTATGGTACGGTATAACCATGAACCAAATTTCGGAACATTAAGGGAATTTTTTGTATGGACAACTAGATTTTATAAAACCTTAATAAAAATATATTTAACTCAAAAATATACGAAAATTTTGGTTATAAGGAAATTTATGTAAGTGTAAGGAAGTATATTGAAGTGAATGGAAATATATGGAAGGGTATGGAAAATATATTTATGAAGAAGTTGTTTGTGATTTTAAAAATAAAATCTTAAGGAATGGATAGGTATTATAGACCTAACAAATCAATACCTTGGTATCAGGACCATATTACTGTTTGGTATTTCCTTCAACCATATATTTTCCAAGATGTTTAACTTTCCATTGAGTCACTTTTCTTGGTTCAACTAATCTCAAAGTCCATAATGAAATAGTATTGCAGTACAATCCTTATATACTCTATAATTATGATAACATGTACTTCATTAAAACAATACTCAAATGACACAATATATTAAAAACAATATAGGAACTCTTAATCATTCATCATCATCTTGGGTAGTATCATAACATGATTAATATCCAATTGTAGCATTTGCAGTATACTCTGATGATTTGGACATTGATTCGCGTAGTGTCCTAACTACTGGCAGATGAAGCATTATACATTTGAAACATTTTTCTCACCCTTGAAATCACGTACTTGGTGTCCTTTTTCTCCACACTTATAACAAACTCCCATTCTACTCAAGCATTTACCAAGGTGATTCTTTCCACAGTTATCACATATGTGAGAATTCTTCTTTCCCTTATTCCCTTTATCCACCTTTCTCTCTACCATATTTTTATTCACTAGCTTCCATTCAAATCCATAGGACTCAAAAAAAAATTTACATATATTCTAAACACATGATACTATTTATTCATATGATGATAATACATCGGAGAATATTTCCTTCTAAATGTTGGCTTAACACCATGAAAGATATGACCCTTCTTACTCTTTCGATCATGCGTATTATTGGAGTTCTCATTCCATATACTGGGTTCCATTTCTAAACAATAGCATAAACTATATTAGTTTATGAATCGTAATTCCTAATTACAAACTTTTAAAATAGTTAACATAAATTGAACAGTTCATGGATACAATCCATAATCATAAAAATGTTTTCTTTGAGGAGGTATATAATCATAAACCGTTCATAGTGGTTTGTAAATAATACAATAATTATCCTAAGCATATCCCCTGGTAGTGTCGTAACCAAGAGTGCAGAAAGGCCCATTGTCGGGCACCAGTTCCAATTTGACTATAGCTCAAAGCTGTGTTTTTGGGTTTTACTCCTAGGTACATTTTTTTTCAAAAGCCGCCTCTACCTGCTTGTATCCAGACAGGAATGATTTGTTTGTAAAACACACAAAATATATAAAATACCAAAATTATAGGATTTTATTCTATACTAATCCTCAAATTTTATCTTAGGGGAGTGTTCTCTAATCAGTGTTTTTCTAAATCTAGTTTCCAATGTTATTTCTAAACTTCCTCTGATACCAACTGTAATGCCCTGACCCCAGTTATGAGAGTCGGTGCATTATTTGAATACATTGGCCTGATTACTAGTAATCAAGTCTTGAAATACCGATAAGTTTAATAGTCTTGGAAAATAGATTACATACAGGAACATTACATTACACAATAGAAAATAAAACACAACATAAATGATCCTTTGAGAACACCATTAATCTCTTAGCTTAACCCTTCATATCAATCATAAAATACTTCATAACATCCTAGGACAAATAAAACAAAGAAAGGGGTGAGCTCAGATGCTCAGTAAGGATAACAATATAGCGGAAACATTCATAAATAAGCATAAACATATAATGCAATGTATTAGAAAAAAATTCCTTTTAAAGTTAAAATTTAGCATAATACGGAAAAGATAAAATCAAATAATTCCATTTACTTATTCGCATTGATATTCTACTAGTCGAATAATCACATGCAATATCAATATCCACTTTCATAATTATGGAATGCATACTGCCAGACTTCATAACCAATAGTCAAGGCCTTGTTCCAAGACTACAAAATAATATTTTTTCAAGGACTTGTTCCACGACACTATTTTCTCTCTTGAGACCTACCAATGCATCGAGAATCTACAGGGGGCTCCAACTGTCACTTACTAAGTCCAATGCATTCCTCATATGAAAAGGTTTAAACATAACAAAAACATTCATATTAAAAATAGCATATGAAATTTCAATACATTATCCATAAACTAGGGATGGTATAAAAATTACACATCCACAGTAAAAAATATCACAAATACTTCAATAAAATATGGAATATTTTTATCATAATAAATCTACCTCGATCGAGAATAATATCCTGTAAAGCATGTTGACATAGATGAAAATGATGAGTAAAAATCTCTGAGAGAAATATCCATTTTTCATGATATCGTTTAAAAGTCGCATAATTTATAAAGGAAGTCATTTAAAAGACAGTTTAGAATCAATGTTTCACATACCAATTTTAATCTTTTGAAGGGAATTAAAATTTTAAAACATTCATGTCCGTATAAATAAATCCTTAAAACCATTTTGAAAACATGGAAATTAATGAGAAAGGTTTTGAAGAATAAATATTTAAAACATTTAAAATGATGTCTTAGTAAAAAGGTCCCATAAAAATAATCCCTTCAAAAAATATTTTGTGAAACATGGACATGGATAATAAAAATGTCCCAGTAGTAACTTACATAAAAAAACCTCAGATAATAAAAAGATTGTGAAATTATCCCTTACCTTGTACTTTTTTTTAGTCGAGGGTACATTTAACCTCATGTATAAAGACCATAGTATGTTATTAAAATATAACAGAACCATATCAATATTTATGATATTACACATGATTCATTTATGTCTTTATAATACCCATTTAATAATAACATCAATGTTAAACTAACATTTCTGGTAATAATCGCTTTTTTTATCATACATGTTTTAACTTGTTACTCTTGATCGTATCACTGAGATCATGATTTAAATACTTAAAGAATATAAAATATTATTTATATATCATATATATTTAGAATATAAATATGTAAAATAGAAATATATATGAAATTTAAAACACTGTTTTTGGAGAGGTAGGTCGTACGTGCGCATAAACGTTGATTCTATTTTCATATATGTTTCTGACACTTTCGTCGGGGCATGCGTGCAACCGTCACAAAGGGGAGGACGCACAGCTTGAGGCCCCGCATTTCTGCTTTCCAAAGGCAGACGACATTCATTCCTTGGTCAGGGACGTATGCACCTTGATCGAAACTGGGATGACGGGATGTCGGTTCTTACTTCAGTGGATTCCCCCTCAGAGCTCATCACCTATTCCGGGTCTCCCTCAAAGATTTAAGATGTATTCATGAGCATTGTTCTTGGTGCCATAATTTCATGGACACCAGTTAATTACACTGCTTCCATCGAGATGCTCCAAGGGGTCTAGTTGGGGTAGCAACCTTCGGTGAGGAGAATGATCACGATGGGTTGTCGTTGGCATGTCTTGACGCTGGGGGACTGGCATGTCTGCCTTCTTTCCATTATTATAGGGCTTATCGAGGGCGTGGAAGCCCGATGAATCCCACATCGAACACGAGGAATTTTGTACCATCTGAGGTTTTCCTCATCTTTCCATGTCTAACACGGGGTATGACGCGAGTTTAACGTCTGGCAGAGACTAATCAGACTAATCAGAACACTGAGAGTGGATCAAATTGAAGGACCCTGAAGGGGGAACACTGATATTAGGGCCAGCACGTGGGCGTCATTCCGGATACTATGGAGTGGAATGAGATGGCATGATCCCACCGGGATGTGGTGACCTGGGTAGGAATCAGGATTGGTGATGGATTGAAGAAGGTATTGAACCTCGTGGAGGCTTCCTACGTATCCCCATGGCTGGAAATCAAAGTCCATGTAGTTTAGTGATATGGTGGGACACCAGAAGAGGTGACTCGTGAGAATGAATGCATGGATTGGAGCCTGGAGGAAGTAAGACCTCCGGGCTAGGGCATGAGCTTCCCGAGGCACATGGGCTCGAGGGAGAGGTCAGGATGGGACATGGGTGTTGGATATGAGGCTTACACACTGAGGCAGCCCACAATGGGGAATATAGGGCTTACGCTCTGAGACAGTCCATGATGGGGAATATGGAGCTTACGCTCTGAGGCGGCCCATGATGATTGGTATGGGGATTACGCTCTGAGGCGGCCCATAATGGTGTTGGTGAACCGACAAAAAGGGGGTCAGAACAACTGAGTGCTGGGTTTGAACCTCACGGAGGCTTCCTACGTACGATGTGTTGGCACAGATCAAAGTCCACGTAGTTCGGCGCATACAATTTAACGTAATGCGGGATGGGGGCATACAGTTTAATGTCATGCGGGATGAGTTCTTAGGGCTTACGCTCTGAGGCAGTTCTAAGGGTTGGAAAACTGACACAAAAGGGGGTTGGAACGACTGGGTGGTGGGTTTGAACCTCTTGTAGGCTTCCTACGTACCATGCAATACCATGGATCAAAGTCCCCGTAGTTCATAGGGATGGGGCTTATGTTCTGAGGCATCCCATAAGAGGATTTCATGGTCAATGCTCACTCTAAGCTCACACGATTCATGCTCGGTGTGAGAATAAAGAGACAATAGGGACCAGACGATCACGTCGCGAAGGGTGCGTCCGTGAGAAGTAGAGAAGGGCTTACGCGTTGAGTGGCCCAAAGAGGAAATAGGGGCTTACACGTGGTTAGCGGCCCTTGGTTCCGGGGCTTACTCCAGGATGGAGGCCCATGGTGCGAAAAAGCACAGAGGGTAAGGGATTTGGGATCGAATACAGGAGATGCCTCATTCACTATAACACCCTCCACTGGCCTTGGCAGTGGGGAAGTATGGAGGTGCATGGGTGAAACCTTTCGTAAGAGAGGCTAGGGGCTTACGCTCTAAAGAAACCCTTCCCTCGTGGAAAAATGCCACACCAAATGGAGGATATCATTCCATTTGAGTAAGAATCCATTCCCGTGGAGACGAGAGGCGTAAAGAATGTCCGAGCCGGGGGGACCCTGCGTTCGAGGCATGGTGTCAGATTGCAGTTTAATATCATATGTTAAGGA
The DNA here is from genome assembly GCA_963277665.1 of Viscum album. Classification (NCBI taxonomy): domain Eukaryota; kingdom Viridiplantae; phylum Streptophyta; class Magnoliopsida; order Santalales; family Viscaceae; genus Viscum; species Viscum album. The sequence goes on from OY728163.1 coordinate 134,517,070, forward strand.
CGAGGTGCTTGGAAGTTTAATGTGTTGCAGCTCGGATGAGGTGGGTTCGCTCCACACCCCTAGGGCTTACATGCCCAACACCTTCTACCCCTTGTGGGAGGGAAGGCATCGGCAAGGCCGTGGTGAAGGGGGGCTGCATGGCGAACCATCAAGGGGTCCACGTTAGCATGGAAATGCGAAGAAGCAATAGCCGTTAGCGTTTCTATGTGAAGAAGCATGAGGAAAATCAACACAATGGGAAACACCACCCAAGGGACATTGAGGTTACTTCATACGAGGCTAGAAGGCCGTACGGGAAAACAACGCATGGCGTACATGCCCGTTATGGAATTCATCGGGCACCGGCGCAAAGAGCCACCCGGGGGCGTCAAGATGAGGGATCCTGGGTTTTGTGCCCAAAGAGAAGGTTTGCGTGCAAAACCCCTGGATGACGCGCAATTGGGTCAGAGGATTGTGCGCGGATAGGGGATTGTGTGAAAAGGGATTGGATTGCGTGTAGGGGGAAAAAACCGATCCCTAAGGAATGTTAAAACTTACGAAGGTATTGCACGCAATTTGGAAGGGATTTCGTGCAATTGGAGTAGACTGTGCGCAAGGGGAAAGGATTTTGTGCAAAGGAAGAACTCGAAGGTGTTCGAAAATTCACTTAAGCAAGTGGGGTTGCACGCAAAGGAAAACCACGGGGCAAGGTTGCTTGAAAAGGTGGATTACCTTAAAGACATCTTGCGAGCGTGGGAGTCTGAATTGAACACATGGGAGCTGGTCCGAATTCTTCAATCCCGAAATGGTTGGGGTCTCCATCTTTTTATAGGAATTCACCGTCACGAAAACAGGGTGGCCCCAGAAATCATTCGCGCCAGGACCCGTCGGCGTGCATGGCTTCTCTGCGCGGAACCGGGAGCGCAAAATTGTGCACCGCGCCAGTTTCATTTTGCGAATCCCCGGAGCCCTTCGCGCGAACAACATTTTTTTGTGTGAGTTCCCTTTAATTCCGTGCACCACTTCCAGGTCCTCCGGACCGGGCCTCTGAGTCCGAATATGAATTCGCTTCGTCCATTCAAAACTTCCTCTAGGAGTTACGGACTTTTTCATCATCTAAAAATTCCCCCCCTCGGTACCGGAACATCGAGAGGTCACAACGATCAGATTTTGGGGGAAACGACAAAACACCAATGTGGTGGATCTCTTGGGCATTTGCATGCAAAAAACCCACGGGCGCGCAAAACTCTGGATCTGCACGGAATTCTCTTTCCACGCGGCATAGAACCCTGACCTCGCCTATAAAAAGGGGCGATGGGTCCTATGTTCCATACTCAGGCATTTCCGTGTGATAGGCTCAATGATCTCGTGCGTGAAATTGCTTCCGCAGATGCGCGTACAAATGGCCTGGCAGCACGCAATTCCATCCAAATTTCGGCCGCATTGGCGTGCAAACACGGGGTATTGCGCACCAACGGTTCTGATTGCACACCCAACTCCTAGATTCCACGCATGCCTATCTGATTCCGTACACCTCGTCCTGATTCTTTGCACCAATCAAAATTTTTGAGATGGCCACAAACCAAGTCGATGGGGGGGAAGCCGCCGCTCGTAGAGCCGAAATGGTGGCGAATGAGGAGGTTTATGGCGCCAAGGTGGTCGTTTCCAACAACCTAACCTTGTTCAACCTACTGACCCCCACCCGAAAGGAGTATCCCTTATCTAACAAAATCCATCTCTGGAACTTAGGAATCATGGAGGAGGTTCCCCTGCCGGGCTTTGAGGTGGAAACATCGCGGTCTTGGGTGACCCGGGAGGACGATCTTCCACACTAAAACATTACCAACAATGGACATCCTTCCAGGGAAACCAGGAACATGGATGTATATTTCCTGAACCTGAGGAATAGGACCATTACTGGGGATTATCCTGTCGTAGATAATTCTCCGGCCCTCTACGCGAGCACGTTCCATCAGAGCATCACAGATGACACTAAGGGATGGCTGAAAGATTGGGATCTGCGGTCCGGGGGAAACTTTACCAATGAGTGGGCCTAGGCGTTCTGGGTTCTCCATACTTGCGACCAGTTTAGAGCCGAGCTGTGGCATATTGGCTTGTTCAAGGCGGTATGGATGTCGCATTTCCACTTCCACCGTCAACCTGAGCTCGGGCCGGAGCTGTTCAACCGGTGGTACCTTGATACCAACACCTTCCACCTTAATCATGGGGAAGCTGGCATCATCCTCTGGGATGTTCACTACATCAGAGGTATCCCATTTGAGGGCTACCAATACGACGAGTTCGTTCCTCCAAGGAACACCTGGGAAGACAGGTCACAAACCCCCATACTGACGTGGAACCTGTTGGAGCAGGCCAAAGAGAGGATGGGGTCAAGGACTTCCTAAAGGACATTGCCTACAAGGGCCGGTTTAGTAAGTTCCTAGAGAAGGATCCGGAAATCAAGATTTTGGGACGGGGTAAACGGTTCCCAACCGCGGCTTAGAGGAGCAAGGATGGGTCTTACTGGAGGACCTAGGAGGCAGGGCAATACCAATCGTGGGGTTATCATGTCATTGAGGCCCGAGACCCAAACGTGTAACAGCCCGAGATTTTATGAAAAATATTCTTTTTATTTCACTAGTGTCTTGTGTTGTAAGCTACACCAAAAGGAGCTTTCACAACACGCATCCTTGACTTTCCTTGCATTACACGCAATCGCAACCTTCCTCGATAGCGTGTGTGGTACGTAATCCTGAGTTTCACGAAACAATGATATGCTATTAAAATATTATTAAAACTAGCCGTTATGAATAGTAATAACCACTTTTTAAATTTTCGAAATTTTAACTCTCAAAATGGGCTTCATTTTTGGATTCGGAGTATCGAATTTAGCCTAAGGTGAAATTTTGGTACATTTCGGATAACTTTCATATTCTGATGAATAGTGAAAATTACTAAATTATAATTAAAAACAACTTTTTTTAATCGAAATAATTAATAGTGATAAATCATTAATTTGAGTGGTTTTAAAGTATATTTAGAATATATTTTTACAATTTAATACAATGTTGGTCATTGGATGTAATTTCACATTTAAACTAGACATAAACAAGTGTCAATCTTTTGATAGATATTGTTTCTTAAAAACACGCTATTTGTTTTAACAGCGGGATTTAATTATAAAATTAATTAATGCAACTTTTATGTTATGAATTTGGTAAAATAGACTTCATTTTTGAATTCGGAGTATGAAATATAGCTTGGGATGAAATTTTGGCATTGTTCTGAAAAACATCAATTTCTGATTAATAGTGAAACTACTAAGTGGTAGGTTAAAAACTGAATTTTGCATAAAACTTAATTTTACCGCTTCTGTGAATGGAATTTTGAAAATCCGAGAGACACGGTTAATATCAAGGACTAAAATGTGGTTCAATGAGATGAAAATAATTTTTTGGTGAATAGTAACTTTTTACTTTTTTTACCACGGTTAATAGTAAATAGGGTAACTAAGGGTAAATATGATATTAATATTACCCTAACACATGTCCTAATTCTATTGGATAAGTTTAATTCGACCAAAAACAAACTTAGGAATAAAATATGACCATTTAGGCCCACTTGGATTAGATTAGGACATTTATTATTAATTTATTTAAAGAAGGGTTAAAATAGTTAAAATCAAAGTTTAATAAGTAAATCATTTTTAATATGGGTTTATACATAAGATAAATTCGACTATAAATATTCATTAGAAAGCTAAAAAGATTTCCTACATGATCGTATTTTATTTGTAATTTTTAGACATCAAATAATATAATTTATTTATGACACAAAGATGATGCAGTAATTATCTTATTAATGAAATATTGACATAATTGATGTTATAAACACCAAAATAAATGTACTTTGAGACTTTTTATGAATTACACTAATTTTCTAGGTTACTATGATATATTAGTGTTGATTTAATCAACTTGGTTCGAACATATAATTCTGTTATGACTTTCACAAAAATCATATATCAAATAGTGTCAAAATTGACACAAAATAGTTTTTAAATCAAATATTATATTATTAATTGTTATTTTATTCCTAAAAATCTAAGGTTCGGCCCAATGACTTAGATAAGGATATATGTAATAATAATATACAATTTGGGGTTCTTTTGGCATGTTATAGTAAGTGTATTAACCATATAGTGAAAGAAAACAAAAAGACATGGTAAAAGTTAAATTATTTAACTTAGAGTTAAATCTAATTGATAAGGTTAAAATAATATCCTAAACTTGTCTAAATTCTATTGGTTGATAGGATTTCGACCCATCCCCACTTTAGCTTCGAAATAAGACCCTTTGGAACCATTATAAAATGATTTTGACTTTAATATAAAATAATATTTTGAGATATTCCTAAGGTGCCCCTCTCCTCCCCTATAAAAGGACACCTCCTCCCCCTCCTCCTCACACCAATTTGAGCACTCAAGCTCGGCCAACCCCTGCCAATTTCTCCTCTCCACTTCCCTAGAAACATCCTAGAGGTTCTGGTCTTCCTCAAAGACCAATTTTAGTGCCCTAAGAGGAGGTCTCAAAGAGGCACTTCAAAGAAGAGGTAATTACCGTTACCAATTCTTTCATCTTTATTTCTTCTTCCAATTCTTCTTCTTAGGTTGTTTCATTATGAAGTAATAACATCAGTATCACTCATATACTGATATGTTATTATAAGTATGAAACAACCCTATTTCACCATCTATCCATCCTACGGAAAAAGAAATCACCACGCGTGCGTACGTACGGAATACCGTCTCCACGCCGTGGTGTAATCTATTTTCCACCATCACCTTACAAGGATGGGTATAATGGTGTAATGAGTAACTATATATGATTATTATGAAGTAATATTGATACTGAAATAATATATATTACTCCAATACAATTCCACGATCATAGGAACGATATCATCACTCGTGCGTACGTACGGAATACCGTCTCCACGATGTGATGCGACTCGTTCTACATGATCTTCATTTAATAATGATTATATAAATTAATTGAATGAATGAATATGGTATATACTACACTAATACCATTCTGGAAATGAATTATCTATAACCTAAAGATAAGAATAAGAATTTATTCGACAAAACACGCATAAGAACAAAAAGTTATAAAGACACGAGTAACAAGTAACAATGAAATATTACTAACAAGAAGCTAATACTATGACCATATATGATCTCATATCAATATGTATGATTCTGGAATAAGTCAATAACATTATTTAAACCATTATACAGGAGCTTCGGACACGAACAAAGCAAATCGGACCTAAGGTAAGGGAAATAACACAATCTCATTTTTATCCGAGATTGTTTATTCGTAAGTATTTACTAGGGTGTATTTTATCATCCACATCCATGTTTACTCAATATGTAATATTATTTCCATACACCTGAAATTGTTTAAATCCATTTTTACCCTTCGGTGAGTTTTTAGTAATACGTATGAAAGGAATCTTTTGTCGTTTTTCGTACGAGGTACTTTTTGACTTTTCCGACAAAAGTACGAAGAATGTTTTTTTTAACTTATACGGCACGAACGGATTTCTACTGTTTTATAAAGCCTTATTTTCATGAAGCTTCCTCTAAAAGATTTCATGACTATTTTCAATAAAATCTCTTTCTTTTAAAATTGCATGATGTTTTGTGAAAAGAAATTGATTTTGAAGAAGAAAGGATATTTTCCTCTAGAATTCAATTCAAGTGTTTTATCAAAATTATTTTCCATCTAAGATAATAAAGGGTTCTGTTTCTATCCATATTTTTACATTGATTTGACTATGTTGTGATGGAATTATGTTTATGAATTCCTTTATATTATATGAATTGATTTATGATGTCATGATGTTTCAAGAATCCCATTTTTGTTACATGTGTTATGCGATGATCTATGTTTTATGATTATGTGGCACACATAAGAAAGGATTCATTATAAGATGGGTGGGACCTATATCTCCCTCCAATGCATTGGGTAATGATTTTATATCTCATGAGATAGACATGGCTGGAACGGAAGGTTATTTCGGTTCAGTGATACAGGACTGAAACGAGGAGTGAACTCGGTTCAGAAAGGGACTTTGTCCACTAAGATAGTCTTGGTAATGAGTCATGACTAACAAGAAATGATTTTCCATGATTATGTGTGCATGCCACAAAGTTTCAAGTTTCATGTTATGATTATGGGGATCTCATTTTCACTTCTATGATTTATCCCATGTTATGATATTATGATCTCTTTTGCAGGTTAAGATTTCCAAAAGCTATGTTCTTAGGTATATGATGTGATTGATATTTCTTTTGTTTACCCTTACTGAGCATTTGAGCTCACCCTTTTATGTTTTCTTTTCCCCAGGATATAAAGAAAGGTTTTTAGGTAAAAAAAGGGAAGATCTTTATGGGAGATATTGAAGATCTTTCCCCTCGATTAGAAGATTACGTTCCGAGTTTCCAAAGACACTAAACTATTACGATCCTTGTGTGTGTGTTTTTGTTATGTACTAAGTATTCCGCAAAAGTAATGTAATGTCCATGTACGATAAGCTTCGGGTCTCTACAGTTGGTATCAGAGGAAAGGTTTAGTCAACCTTTGGAAACTAGGATGAGAGAACTTTAGTGAGATCCCTAGAGATATTTATAAGGTTTGTCTAGGGATGTCCCTAAGGATAAGTATACGTATAGGATACAGTCCTATAACTACGGTAACGATCTTAGAATTTAACCTAAGAAGATAGATATTGAGGGTACTCCCCCTTTACTATGTTGTTTTCTCTAGCATGATTTTTTTCTCTCACAAGATTCTTTTTGTGTTTTAGTTAATGGAGGGAACCAGAAGGAATTCGGTTAACATTGAATCCAATGGAAAAATTGGTGACTATGAGCAACAAAATTGTGTAATTCCAAGAGAGAAAGATATTGTGATTATGCCGAATCAGTCATCGCGATATATGATTAACAAGGTGAAATTTAGTGGTATGCCTAATTCATCAAAGAAGAGTAAGATAAACTATTATTCCTGTTCGCATGTTGAGGAGCATAAAGAAAGGAAGATTGAGATTTCTAAAGAAGGGAAGAAGAACCTTGAGGAATATATCAAATGGATGGACCGATGTTATCTGTGTGGAGAAAAGGGTCATAGAGTGACAGACTGTTATGGAGTTCAATGTCCTATTTGCGGAGAACATGGGCATTACCCAACTCAATGCCCTGACCTAAAAAGTTACTTCTAAATCAAGGAAGGACTTATTCCAGGACAATAATTGAAGTGGATGGACTGAAGTGTTTATCTATTGGTATTCAAGAATAATGTTGTTGAGGTACTTTTATGGTGTATTGAAATATTTATGTATTGGTCTATTGTGGTTTTCAATAATTTTACGGTACCGGTAACCGTGAAAAGTGATTCAAATATTTTGGAAAGTAGATGATATGCGCATAATGAAGGGATAAGGAGAAAATGAAATGTTTGACAGTATTCATGAGCTCATGATTGATATAAGGACTAAGTGATATCATGGTTTGAGTATATAGAATTTTGAGGATTTTGGTATGTGGAAGGTGTTAACTTTTAACTGAATTCATGTTTTCACTAAGGTATTCAAGAGAATACATGATTAAGGACTTTGAATGTTTGGAATGTGACCAACAAAACATATCTTATGATATATGGGGATCGACGATGGTGTTAAATCTCTGGTAATCGTTTTCACTATGTTGTGAGAGTGGACTGCAGTATTATGGATAAGCCTAAAGATTGGAATGGATTATGTTGGACATAAGTTAGTATTGTTTAAGGATAGAAGTTTTTTTTCTATATTATTGATGGGATGTTATAGTAATATAGTTTTAGAAAAAGGACAACCTGCAGGACGGGCGACAGCCCATCGCTTCGGACAAGGCTGTAGGAATCGAACCCACAACCGAAGTGCGACTGGCCTTTATCGCCTACCACTAACCTACAGGAAGTCCCTGTTTAGTAGAAACTAGTGTTATTATATTAAGCAGTATGATATATGAAGTATAAGCCCATTTTAGGAACCATATATGATTAATCTCACTATAGATCGACTTATGCATATAATTTTTGCTAACCTTTTGTTTGAGACAGATGGAATGACCCGTCATTCTATCACATGATCTGCTAACACTTCATGAATAACAAATTCAACTTCATTTATTTAATAGATGAAGTGGAAATTGTTCAAGGCACGAACAACAGTGAGATTGTACCAAAATAAAGTAAGTATTTATTCTAATTCAAATTTTCAACTTTAGGGAAATGATCTTGAAAACCAAAAATGTTGTCCTAGTGATCTTATACCTGATGAATCAGATGGTACCTTATATTATCACAAATCTATGGATTTGTGATTACTGGCTTTTCCATAGCCATGTTCTCTACCACTCTCCATCAGAACATGATGGTTAGATTTCTCTTCCATATCCATATTTTCACCTATGTGGAAACCCAGCGATTAGTTTATTTGGGTAATCGTTACATTTCATACTTTAGTTTTTAAAGCTATGTTTTGGTATTCCTTTTTACGATGTGGGTTTCTATTAAAGAAACTTTCGAATAGTAAACTATTTATAACCCCGACGAATTTCGAGGGCGAAATTCATTTTAAGGGGGGTAGAATGTAACAGCCCGAGATTTTATGAAAAATATTCTTTTTATTTCACTAGTGTCTTGTGTTGTACGCTACACCAAAAGGAGCTTTCACAACACGCATCCTTGACTTTCCTTGCATTACACGCAATCGCAACCTTCCTCGATAGCGTGTGTGGTACGTAATCCTGAGTTTCACGAAACAATGATATGCTATTAAAATATTATTAAAACTAGCCGTTATGAATAGTAATAACCACTTTTTAAATTTTAGAAATTTTAACTCTCAAAATGGACTTCATTTTTGGATTCGGAGTATCGAATTTAGCCTAAGGTGAAATTTTGGTACATTTCGGATAACTTTCATATTCTGATGAATAGTGAAAATTACTAAATTATAATTAAAAACAACTTTTTTTAATCGAAATAATTAATAGTGATAAATCATTAATTTGAGTGGTTTTAAAGTATATTTAGAATATATTTTTACAATTTAATACAATGTTGGTCATTGGATGTAATTTCACATTTAAACTAGACATAAACAAGTGTCAATCTTTTGATAGATATTGTTTCTTAAAAACACGCTATTTGTTTTAAGAGCGGGATTTAATTATAAAATTAATTAATGCAACTTTTATGTTATGAATTTGGTAAAATAGACTTCATTTTTGAATTCGGAGTATGAAATATAGCTTGGGATGAAATTTTGGCATTGTTCTGAAAAACATCAATTTCTGATGAATAGTGAAACTACTAAGTGGTAGGTTAAAAACTGAATTTTGCATAAAACTTAATTTTACCGCTTCTGTGAATGGAATTTCGAAAATCCGAGAGACACGGTTAATATCAAGGACTAAAATTTGGTTCAATGAGATGAAAATAATTTTTTGGTGAATAGTAACTTTTTACTTTTTTTACCACGGTTAATAGTAAATAGGGTAACTAAGGGTAAATATGATATTAATATTACCCTAACACATGTCCTAATTCTATTGGACAAGTGTAATTCGACCAAAAACAAACTTAGGAATAAAATATGACCATTTAGGCCCACTTGGATTAGATTAGGACATTTATTATTAATTTATTTAAAGAAGGGTTAAAATAGTTAAAATCAAAGTTTAATAAGTAAATCATTTTTAATATGGGGTTATACATAGGATAAATTCGACTATAAATATTCATTAGAAAGCTAAAACGATTTCCTACATGATCGTATTTTATTTGTAATTTTTAGACATCAAATAATATAATTTATTTATGACACAAAGATGATGCAGTAATTATCTTATTAATGAAATATTGACATAATTGATGTTATAAACACCAAAATAAATGTAATTTGAGACTTTTTATGAATTCCACTAATTTTATAGGTTACTATGATATATTAGTGTTGATTTAATCAACTTGGTTAGAACATATAATTCTGTTATGACTTTCACAAAAATCATATATCAAATAGTGTCAAAATTGACACAAAATAGTTTTTAAATCAAATATTATATTATTAATTGTTATTTTATTCCTAAAAATCTAAGGTTCGGCCAAATGACTTAGATAAGGATATATGTAATAATAATATACAATTTGGGGTTCGTTTGGCATGTTATAGTAAGTGTATTAACCATATAGTGAAAGAAAACAAAAAGACATGGTAAAAGTTAAATTATTTAACTTAGAGTTAAATCTAATTGATAAGGTTAAAATAATATCCTAAACTTGTCTAAATTCTATTGGTTGATAGTATTTCGACCCATCCCCACTTTAGCTTCGAAATAAGACCCTTTGGAACCATTATAAACCGATTTTGACTTTAATATAAAATAATATTTTGAGATATTCCTAAGGTGCCCCTCTCCTCCCCTATAAAAGGACACCTCCTCCCCCTCCTCCTCACACCAATTTGAGCACTCAAGCTCGGCCAAACCCTACCAATTTCTCCTCTCCACTTCCCTAGAAACATCCTAGAGGTTCTGGTCTTCCTCAAAGACCAATTTTAGTGCCCTAAGAGGAGGTCTCAAAGAGGCACTTCAAAGAAGAGGTAATTACCGTTACCAATTCTTTCATCTTTATTTCTTCTTCCACTTCTTCTTATTAGGTTGTTTCATTATGAAGTAATAACATCAGTATAACTCATATACTTATATGTTATTATAAGTATGAAACAACCCTATTTCACCATCTATCCATCCTACGGAAAAAGAAATCACCGCGCGTGCGTACGTACGGAATACCGTCTCCACGCCGTGGTGTAATCTATTTTCCACCATCACCTTACAAGGATGGGTATAATGGTGTAATGAGTAACTATATATGATTATTATGAAGTAATATTGATACTGAAATAATATATATTACTCCAATACAATTCCACGATCATAGGAACGATATCATCACTCGTGCGTACGTACGGAATACCGTCTCCACGATGTGATGCGACTCGTTCTACATGATCTTCATTTCATAATGATTATATAAATGAATTGAATGAATGAATATGGTATATACTACACTAATACCATTCTGGAAATGAATTATCTATAACCTAAAGATAAGAATAAGAATTTATTCGACAAAACACGCATAAGAACAAAAAGTTATAAAGACACGAGTAACAAGTAACAATGAAATATTACTAACAAGAAGCTAATACTATGACCATATATGATCTCATATCAATATGTATGATTCTGGAATAAGTCAATAACATTATTTAAACCATTATACAGGATCTTCGGACACGAACAAAGCAAATCGGACCTAAGGTAAGGGAAATAACACAATCTCATTTTTATCCGAGATTGTTTATTCGTAAGTATTTACTGGGGTGTATTTTATCATCCACATCCATGTTTACTCAATATGTAATATTATTTCCATCCACCTGAAATTGTTTAAATCCATTTTTACCCTTCGGTGAGTTTTTAGTAATACGTATGAAAGGAATCTTTTGTCGTTTTTCGTACGAGGTACTTTTTGACTTTTCCGACAAAAGTACAAAGAATGTTTTTTTTAACTTATACGGCACGAACGGATTTCTACTGTTTTATAAAGCCTTATTTTCATGAAGCTTCCTCTAAAAGATTTCATGACTATTTTCAATAAAATCTCTTTCTTTTAAAATTGCATGATGTTTTGTGAAAAGAAATTGATTTTGAAGAAGAAAGGATATTTTCCTCTAGAATTCAATTCAAGTGTTTTATCAAAATTATTTTCCATCTAAGATAATAAAGGGTTCTGTTTCTATCCATATTTTTACATTGATTTGACTATGTTGTGATGGAATTATGTTTATGAATTCCTTTATATTATATGAATTGATTTATGATGTCATGATGTTTCAAGAATCCCATTTTTGTTACATGTGTTATGCGATGATCTATGTTTTATGATTATGTGGCACACATAAGAAAGGATTCATTATAAGATGGGTGGGACCTATATCTCCCTCCAATGCATTGGGTAATGATTTTATATCTCATGAGATAGACATGGCTGGAACGGAAGGTTATTTCGGTTCAGTGATACAGGACTGAAACGAGGAGTGAACTCGGTTAAGAAAGGGACTTTGTCCACTAAGATAGTCTTGGCAATGAGTCATGACTAACAAGAAATGATTTTACATGATTATGTGTGCATGCCACAAAGTTTCAAGTTTCATTTTATGATTATGGGGATCTCATTTTCACTTCTATGATTTATCCCATGTTATGATATTATGAGCTCTTTTGCAGGTTAAGATTTCCAAAAGCTATGTTCTTATGTATATGATGTGATTGATATTTCTTTTGTTTACCCTTACTGAGCATTTGAGCTCACCCTTTTATGTTTTCTTTTCCCCAGGATATAAAGAAAGGTTTTTAGGTAAAAAAAGGGAAGATCTTTATGGGAGATATTGAAGATCTTTCCCCTCGATTAGAAGATTACGTTCCGAGTTTCCAAAGACACTAAACTATTACGATCCTTGTGTGTGTGTTTTTGTTATGTACTAAGTATTCCGCAAAAGTAATGTAATGTCCATGTACGATAAGCTTCGGGTCTCTACAAAACGTATGGTACGCCAGGTTCCTCGCTGCCTTCCTGAGCGGGTGGCTCCTCCCGGTGCAGGACGCGAGGATGGGAGTCCGTCCAGAAACACCGGTGATGGTTGGCACCATGGCCGCCAACAAAAGGTTTAACTTGGGGGTCCCCATTCTGGCCAAGCTGTATGACATTCTAGGATGCATCTCACGAGGGGGGTCGCCTCAGTGGGTATGCGGCCCTTTCCAGATCCGTCACGGCTGGGTAGTGGCTCATCTATGCGGGTATACTTTCCCAAATGCCATCCATCCTCCGGGCAACGGCCTACAACCATCTCTTTTGAACATCTCCGAGGTGGCGCCGATGATGATCAACGAGGAGGTCGTAAGGATCCGAATCAGTAACCACACCAATTTCAACATCAGCCCGTTCCCTACCTCGGTCGGCAAAATGGTGGACAACGGGCGAGGCTCACTGGAGCAGAATGAGTATTTTCAAAGCATCCATGGCGGGGTTCTCGTGGCTTGGATCAATGGGAAGGTGATCTACAAGACTTACGTGACATCGTGATTCACCAGGCAATTCGGGTGCCTCCAATGAATGACGAAGAAAGTAGTTACGGATATCTAGGAGGAGAATATTCCTTACGTTTTTCGCCATATGTGGTTGATGTTTACCACTTTCTTCTCCGATGACGTTATCACCCTTCCTCCCATTGGTGTTGATGCTAGCCTAAGAACTGAGTACGCAGAGCACTAGACCACTGTGTACCCTAAGGGGATTTTATGCAAGCGAGTCCAGACACTCGAGACTACCCACGTGGAAATACGGCGACGGGGGCACAGACAAGGTGCTTCTAGAAGGGGGGAACTAGGGGCGTGCCAGGCAGTGAGGCCTGCGCAGGCCGGGACCTCAGCGGCGGGGACATCACACGGTGCCGCCGCAACCTCATTTCCCATAGGGGGGTCACATGAGGTGGCCAGGGAATGTCCCAGGAAGCAGATAAGATACCTGCTCGAACCTTCCCAAGATGCAATTTTCCCGGCACTGTTGTCGGCCTGGATGACCCTACAGCAATTACTGGGCATTGAAGCCATCTGGAAAAAGGTAATGCAGAGTGGGATCCAGCTGCTAGAAGTCGGGCTCATTCGAGTTACTGAGAGAGTGAACTTCCATCAGCGGCATGCTTATCTGACGGCCATGGACACATATGTGTGCAAAAGGGGTCAGCGTGCGGAGCCACCTTTCCTAGTGAAAGTGATGCTCGACCAAGATCATGATCCGAAAGTGATGCCGCTGGGAGAAGGAGAAATTGATGATCAATTAGAGGGGGGGAGGAGACTGGAGAAGATGAAGGCGACGGAGAAGATGATGGAGAAGGTGAAGGAGAAGGAGAACCCGAAGGTGATGGGTCACAGGGGGCGGCCCACCAAGGGAACTCACAGGAGAGCGGTGAGATTGTCGGCTCTGACATGGAGGTAACCGAACTGCTCAAGGTCTGTCTCTATCACTATCCATCTTCCCTCTTTGTCCATTCTCTTCTACAACTTCTAACCCATCTTTCTATCTCACTCAGGAGCACCTAGGTTCTGATCAGACGCACCCAATAGAGGGAGGAGAGGAACTGGTGGGACAGGATGGGGCTCTGATGCCCATTATTGAGCTAACAAGCGCTGAGGGGTCTCCTATAATGGCAGCTCCTGTAGCGGTCAGAACACTGGAGGTCGACGCTCTGGGTTCCTGTATGTTCCTTGCTTCACTACTGGCACTTTCTATCAAAAGATCCCAACTAATCAGGGTTCTCCTTGCATAGTGATCTCAACATTGGAGGCTCGTCGGGCTGCTGAGCCCAGGACGTCGATGAGCGAACCAGTGGCGGACATACCACCTTATCCAGAACATACTTCCCACACTGATTCGGCCCTGGAAATTGCTGAGCAGGGGGCGGCGGACATCAGCGGCGCTGTCCTTGAGGCGAGGTTGTAAGCTGAAAGAAGCATTGTCGCTATTGGGGCAAGAGAGGAAGGTCGCCCAGACTTCGAAGATCCTTTTCCTCATGAAGACATACCTGAGGCAGATCCTGCTACTGACCTGCTGGCTTCCTTTCCCACATATTGGCCCGCTGATCCCAAGGAGGTAGATGACTAAGAATCAGAAGCGGCCGAGGAGAGCCGGATGACATGGAACAAAGGGTGGAAGTGTATCTAGCGCTTTCTCAAGAAGCCCCAGTCAGATTGGCTGAGGCGGATGGGATCACTTCAGACCTGGTTGTGCTTCCTATGTGACGGAGGGCCTGACACTCAATGACTTCATTTGATGGTCCGTGATTACATGTCCGTGAAGATACGCGAGATCAGCTAGCGCACCGACATTGCCCAGTGTCAGGAAAGATCGAAGAACACTCAAGAATTTCTGAGGGTACAACAGAAGGTCTGGTGCCTCGAAGGGAAGGCGGCAGAGAATGAGGTCTTCATTGCAACATGCTCTGAGATCGTGGAGAAACTAACGGCCCAACTGGATAATTCCCAAGAACAACTGATGGAGGCGAGTCACTAGATGACCGTATTTCAAATCGAGCGGGCGCAAGGAAAAGCTAGAGTTGGTGAGCTGTGCTCTGCGGCTGCTAATGAAGAGAGAGTCTTAAAGGAGCGAGAAGCTATCTTGGAGGCTACCAACCAAAGGGTAGCAGCGTTGGAAAGATCAATCCAGCACGCTGATCCATGAGGGCTCTGTTTTGGACATCTGAAGAACTTTTTGCTTCCACTGCTTAATATTTTGATCCGATGTATGAACCAATCTATTTATCTGTACCTTTGGTTTAATATGCTCACCATAATTCTGAAATGAATAAAAACTCACCCCTAATCTACTGTGGGTCCCACCCAACATGAGGAAGAAAGGGTGGTTATGTTATCATTCAATCCAACTGTGGGGATTTAACCAGGCTTCAGGCATCCACAATCGGGCCTGGATTTCTGAGGAGAAGAGGGAGGTCCAGTCGACGGGGTGGGGGGGCCCTCAGACCGATCGATGTATCGTCTCCTCAACATGACCTAACACATGAGCGTGGCAGTGTCAGGGACATTGAAATCTATCTGAACATAGGGATATGAAAAGGATAATCACGTTACCCGAATTCGGAACACTATGAAGGTGGCGTGGTGATGTAGGATAACTGTTGACCGTAGTGGAAACAAATCATCCATATCACGTTGGCCTGAAATGGGGAAAATATATGAGGGTTGACCGCTGACCATGTTTTAAACATGGGGCCTAACTCAAATATCTTCGATCAGTCTTCTGGAACGTTGGTCCAGGACAGCAGGCGGACTATAGGTCTATCATCCATATTGCTACAATAGGCGAACCAAAGGTCTATCATCCATATTGACATAGTAGGAGGAACAATGTCTATCATCCATACTGTCATGGGGTACCATAAAACATGACCAGTCCTCCGGGATGTTGGCCTAGGACTATAGGTAGACCGTAGGTCAATCATCCATGTTGCTACAATAGGCGGACCAAAGGTCTGTCATCCAAATTTTCACAGCAGGCGAACCAAAGACTATCATATATACTGTTAGGGGGTCCCATAAAACATGAAAGTGAATGAGGATCTGAATAAAGGGTCACGCAAAGCGTGGAAAATGGTGTGGTGGTTTGTTCAAACAGAGTTAAACACTCCCAAAATTGTGCCACTGTGGTAGAGGCGCATTAGGCGGACGTATGAACCTGGTCACGGATCATCCCAATTTTCAGATAGGACCTCTCTGGTGAGAGAACTGCCGCTTCCAAACATTAATATGGGGCATCCCGACCTTATTCGGGGTAGATGTCACAATTACACCACTCCCCCAGAAGCCAGGCCGAGGGGCTGACGGTAAGGAGGGACGAGATTTGGTATTCCCTGGGGCTGGAACCAAGACAAAATGTCCAGGCGTTCCTATGTATCTCATTAGGATGATAATCAAGCCACACGTAGTTCTATAAGCATAGTTTAACATCGTTTAGGACGAGAAGACACGAAAGATAATTCTTAAAACGGGGTGTGCGGGGTGCATCTGTTGCAAACCCGACATGAGTGAGGACATAATCCTGCACTACGCCACACAGTCCTGTAGTTGGGGTCCTGAAGGTAGGGTTGAAGAGATGAACTAGTTTAACTCTAGCTGAACCCAAAGACAGAAGGTCTAGGTGTTCCTAGGTATCCCATTAGGATGGGAATCATGCCATATGTAGTTCTTAGTAGATCTTAGTTTATGGTCTTAGAGCTTAGACCAAAGGGGCCGAGATGTAGGTCAAAATGTAGTTTAGGGTCATGTAGGACCGAGAAAGGATCTTAGTTTTAGGTCTTAGAACTCGGACCCAAGGATAACAGAAATGGGAGACACACATTATAGCGGTTGTGAAACCCAACGTGAATGCAGGAAAGGCCCTGCTTACTATGTGCTCCTGGGGACGTGTTTAGGCTGAGGGACCGAACACAAAAATCTAGGCTGGGCCCATGGGTAAGTGTCCAGGAGCTCCTACATATCTCATAAGGATGAGAATCAATCCATACGTAGTTATTCAGAAAAAGCATGGCACGACATGGTGCATGCGCAAAGGATGAAGGAGGCATGCAGGTCTATCCCTCGCAAAAAAAGAAGCTTCATTTGATATATCTTATTTGTCCTTAAAGGTGAATGGTTTTTCTTTTGTGGAGAAACTGGCCTAGGTTAGAAATCCATGGATTCTCCACAATAATCAAGCCATAACTGGAGTTGAAAAATTGTATGGCAATTGACCAATACCCAACGTGATGTCCCCTATGGGGTGGGGGGGTCACCAAAATGCAGTGCCATTTTTCGTCGTGCAACCCGGATGATGTCATCACAGTTTGTGGTCTTGTGGTAGAACCAAACAGCATAATTTAAGGTCATATGGCTTGGACCTGGGGAATACGCATGATGAGATGAGGCATACCCGATGTGAAAGAGGGCATAATCCCATGCCATCACAACGTGCGACTCCGAGAGATGAGCCATGGGCCAAGGGGTCGGCGAGGGTTCAACAATTAGGGGGGCAGGAGATGCTATCTACCGGCTAACCTGGGACCAAAACGCAATGTCTGGGAGACTCCTCATTCCCAATGGGGATAAGGGTCAAGCTGCACACAATCCTTAGAGAAAACCCAAGAACATACTCTAGTGCTCAGATCGCGGGAGCCCCGAGAGGCACCGTGATGTAGCTTGGTCCGTCTGAAGTGTGAGGGTTCACTGGGGGTTAGTGCAAGGAGTGTCGAGATTCCACCTTGACATGGTGGGGTGGAATGTAATGTGAATCATGAAACCAACATTCAATTCCCGAAGGAACCGGCGTGACAAATGAGGATTACTGCTGACCATGTTCGAAACACAGCATCCTGTTGTGTTAGCTTAAAGATAGGGGCAAAAAATGAGAATCAACCACTGACCAAGTTCAAAATGTGGGATTTCTATCAATTTGTTTCCTAGAACCCTCAAGGGCGTTGGCTCATGACGATAGGACAACCCTTAGGTGTCGTATCCAGACCTTTTTTTGGGGGTACCTCCGGGTGTGAGAGATAACGGGGCCCAGATGAAAGGGAGCATGAAGCTTGGCAAGTGGACGAAAACTTTCCTAAGTCAAATCTAACACTCCAATTCCTAGAACAGATTACTCTAAACACATTAGCAGACAATTGGAAGTGGTCGAAGGGCTTGGTTTGAGGGTGGCCAAAAGATGGTGGATTCTCGGGAGGAGGGGGTTATGATGCCGAAGACCCTGTATCACACCTATATATCCACCTGCGGGGAAGGATAGGCCAAAAGACCGAGGTGACTGGGAGATCATGGGATCTCTCAAGAGGTGGCTCTAGACATGATGTCTAGGTGTTCAGGCAGTCCTACGTATCACATAAGGATGGGAATCAAGCCACACGTAGTTCTTGAAGCACAGTTTAATGTCATGTAGGATGATAATAAGTATTTCTTCCAGGGAGTGTGCATGGCGCAGCGGGTAACCCATCGTGAATGAGGGCATGATACCGCACCACACGCTCTGGGAGAAGGATGGGGCTGAGAGGCCCGAGAAGGCCAAGCGTCCTGAGGCTAGGCCTCGGTCAGGGATGACTAACTAGCTTGCAGTTTAACGTCTTGCTGTGAGGACAGGCATGTAGTTTAATGTCATGCTAGACCATAGGGTTCTTAGTTTAAGGTCTTAGAACATGGAACAAAGGGGCCCAAGTATGCGTCCAAGTGTAGTTTAAGGTCGTGCTGGACCGAAATCTAGTTTAAGGTCATGGGGGACCGTGGTTGCAGTTTAGGGTCATGCAGGACCGGGTGCAGTTTCGGGTCATGCAGGATAGCGAAAGGATCTTAATTTTAGGTCTTAAAACTCGGACCCTAAGATTCAGGAAAAATACTATTTGAGGAACCTGGTGTTGGTGGGAGGAGTGACACGCTCACCATCCATAGTCACCAGGGAATACGCACCATTGGGATAGACCTTATGGACGATGAAAGGCCCCTCCCATTTGGGTTCCAATTTGGGTGTTTTCCTGCCGAGAATCATTAGCGCTCTGGGAGCCCATACCAGGTCACCCTGCAAGAAAGAGCGATGGTGATCCTTCTTGATGAAAGATCGAGCCATAATGCTCTGATGCCTTTCCAGGTTATGTAATGCGCGAAGCCTATACTCGTCCCACACTTTCAATTCAGGTAGACAGATTTCGGAAACTCTATCCATCACTTACTGGCCATAGACCATTGTGTGCAATGAGGGAAACTGAATCTCGATGGGGAGGACGGCCTCAGAAACATACACCAGGGAATACGGAGTCACCTAGGTGGAGTTAGGAGTCATCGTCCGATAAGCCCAGAGATAATTGGGGAGCTTGTCTGGAAAACATTTCTTGTTCTGACCAACCATTTTTTGCAGAATGTTAGAGAGGGTTTTGTTAAACGCCTCCATCTGTCCATTTTCCTGCGCAAGATAGCGGGAGGTGTGGTTAGAGTGAATGTTGTACTTGGCATACAATTTCTTCAGCTCGGCCACTCGGAATTTGGTTCTATTATCCATGAGGATAGCCTAAGGTACTCCAAATCGATAGATGATATTGGAACCCACAAAGTCAGTGATAGAACGATCTTTGACTTCCTTGAGTGGAATTACCTCTGCCCACTTGGAATAGAAATCTGTAGCGGTCAGAATGAACCGGCCCTGGCGGGCCGTCGCTGGCTGGTAAGGTCCTACGACATCCAACCCCCAAAATACAAAGGGCCAAGAATACTTGGTAGTTTGGAGAGGCTCTGCTGGCTGATGCACAAAGTTAGCATGAACTTGGAACGCATGACACCTCTTGGGAAAATCGATGCAGTCATAGATCATGGAGGGCCAGAAGTACCCCATCCACTGAATCTCGTGGGACAACTTCGACCAGCCCTGGTGGGCACCACATGAACCAGCATAAACCTCTTGCATGACCTATGGGATCTCGACTCCTTGATGTCAACAGAGGAGAACACCATCAAATCCGCACCTGTAAAGGACCTTCTCAAGGATGGGACCGCTCTGAAGGGTAAACTGCAGTGCGTGGTGTCGGATTCGCTCGCGCTTGGTTCGGTCCGACGGAAGTTTCCGTGTTGGAGGTATTTGACCAAGGGTGTACTCCAGTCAGGAACTGTCTCGATTACCGCATCTAAATTCCCCGGGGATCCTGACGTAGGGGCACCCGCGGTGAGATGGTTCACCCATGAGCCACGATCATCCTCCGGAATAACGAGAGAAATGACTCTCCGGTGTGCCACATGGATAATTAGGTCGTCATGTCCGGGCTCTGCAAGTGATGTATCCAGTCTGTCCAAAGCATCTGCTTGACTATTCTACGGCCGAGGGATATGAACGACCTCTGGCCGAGAGGGGAACATAGCCATTAGACAGAGGGTGCACTACAACAATGGCATAAATTCTGGATTTCTGACAACATAGTCACCATTGAACTGGTTGCCGACCAGCTCGGAGTCCACTTTCACACGCATATTGGGCGCGTCAATCCCGAGAGCCAGCTCGAGGCCTGTGATGAGGGCGTGATATTCTGCCTCTTTGTTGGTGCAGCCTTTTGACAACAGGAATGAATACGGCAGAATGGATTGCTCCGGGGTGATGATGACAACACCCAGGCCCACTCTGTTGAGCCTAGGATCGTTGATCCATTAACCGGTGGGGGTCCGAGAGAAACCATCAAGGGGCATATGCTAGAATGGGATGACATGATCGACTAAGAGTATTACCTCATCCGGAAATCCTAGATCCAGTGGCTGATCTGCGAATGTTGGATGAGTAGCTACGAAGTCTGACAACGCCAGTCCTTTGATAGCCTTCTAAGGTATGGACCTGATGTTGAACTTCTGTAGGATCACTGCCCACCATGCTAGTCGGTCAGTCAACATAGGTCGGTCCAGAAGGTACTTCAACGGGTCTACCTGAGAGACCAGTTGTACCTCATGGTTCTTCAAGTAGTGCCGCAATTTCTGCATGGAACATATGAGTGCCAGGAAGCTCTTCTCGGTGGGAGAATATCTAATTTCCGTATCGAGGAGCATATAGATGAGGTTGTAGAGGATATTCTCTATTCCCTCGTTGTTCTTCTAGGAGAGAAGTGCACCGAGGGACCGTTCCAAGGCGGTCACGTAAAGGACTAGCAGATTTCCGGAAACGGGTGGCATCGAGACCGGATGTTGGAGTAGATACTACTTGATTTCTTCAAAGGCGATCTGACACTCTTCATCCCACTCATCGGTGGTTCCTTTCTTTATGAGCCGGGAAAAGGTCTTACACTTTCCAACCAGATTCACAATGAATCGGCATATATAGGCTAAGTGTCCTTGGAGGCCTCTGAGCTCCAGAATATTACTCAGGGGAGGCATCTGTATAATGGTCTTGATCTTCTTGGGGTCGATCTCGATGCCTCGGTATCTGAAAACAAATCCAATAAACTTTTTGGAGGTGACCCCGAAGGCACACTTCAACGGGTTCATCTTCAGGTGGCAAGAACTGAGGAAGCCCAACATTTTCTCAAGGACTTTGAGACGGTCCTCATACTGGAGGGATTTAACAACCAGGTCATCTACGTAGTATTCCACCAGTGTGACATGGATTGGCATGAATACACGATGCATGGACCGTTGATAGGTGGAACCTGCATTTTTTAGGCCAAAGGACATAACCTGGTAACAGAAAGTACCTTGGGGGGCCTTGAAGGCTGTGAACTCTTCATCCTCAGGGGCCTTCCGGATCTGGTTGTACCCGGAATACCCATACATGAAGGAGAGGGCTTGGAACCCAGCCGTGGCATCGATCAACAACTCTATCACTGGAAGGGGAAAATCATCCGTCGGACAGTGGAAATTGAGATTGCGGAAGTCGATACAGACCCTGATCTGTCCATTCTTCTTCCTGACCTGGACAATGTTGGCTAGCCACCGGGGGTACGGAACTTCTTTGACGAAGTTGGCTTTGATGAGCTTATCAACTTAGGCCTCAACCAGGGCATCGTGAGAGGGGTCAATCATTCTGGGAGGTTGTTTTAGCCCGCGATGGTTTTCCGGATGGCCAAAGCGGTGGACAGCTACCTGAGGATCTAATCCTGGAATCTCGTCAATACAACAAGAGAACACATCACAGTGCTATCTAAGAATCTCTACGTAATTTTTCCACCCCTCGGGGGGCATAGCGGCGCTGACCAATGTGGGTCTTGGTTCCGCCTCGCTACTGACGCTCACCTGCACTAACTCGTCGACTGTGGTGGAGACGCCATCCTCAATGGCAGGGGGAGCATCTTCCATGTTCTCTCCACCTGTGGAGGGATCATCCGTGGGGGGATATGCTTCGGGGCTACCAGACCCTGATAAGAAGCTGGTGCTGACTTGGGCCGTAGTGGTCATCATATCAAGAAAATTACGCACTATAGAGACCATGGCGACAAAGCCGAATGATTCAATCCCATCTGGTCTTCGGCCCAAAGGCCCACGCTTTATGACATCAAAGCATTAGTGGCGCATCGGCTTGAGCCGGTTGATTCCGGCCTGGCGAAACAAGCACGTATAACGTACCACTGTTGTAATGAGCCTGATGTCCCAATATCGTACAAGGGTAGGAGGTTCGGGAATTACCTGGTCCTGGTTGGTGTAGGAGAATGAGGTGATTTTCCACCATCGCCTGGACCCAGAAATATGCCTTCCTCTGGTATCTGAAACAACAAAGAACTACCCCATGTCGGGGGTTGTGGCCTCCAACCGATGGATTGGGAAGACATAAGCTTCATCCAAACCTACCCAGGGATCACTTGTAACAGTGGTGGGATCGACGTCACCTGCTAGGATCTGCTTTTCCTTTCTCTTTCCATAGTCTATTTCCAGATAACGGGATTCACAAGAGGCAAAACGAGATGCATCTCCTTGGAGCACACCTACTCAACCATTAAGGGAGTATTTGAGGCATTGGTGATACGATGAGGGGACTGCTGTGTGAAGGTGGAGCCACGGCCTTCCCATCAACGCATTGTAGGCTGTGTCCTGAGATACAACCATGAATTTGGTGCTGGAAATTAGCCCACCGAACTGGGTCTTCAAGAGAATCTTGCCGAGTGATGTTTGCTAGGTCCTATCATACCCCTGGATCCTGACGTCGGAGGTAGTTATATCATCCTCAGACAAACCCAGCTTCCGTAGTGTCCGAGTTGAGATTAGGATAATCCTGGAACCTGTGTCAACAAGATAGCGTCGGACTTCCACGCCATTGAACTGGATGGTGATGTACAGTGGGAGAATGGTCCCCTGTATGGGGGGGGGTCTTCATATTCACCAGAGAACGAGATAACCACCTGAAATTCGGAGTTCTCAATCACCTCGGCGTGGAAGGCTTCTGCAGCTGCTACCTCCATCTAAAACTGGAATGGGATCCTTAGGGCCTCAATGAGTGCCTCACACATTTCGGATGACAGGAAAAGATACTCAAGGATAGAGAGCCTTGCCGAAATGTTGGCCAGGTGCTTCAAGGAATCATACTTTCGGGCCAAATGAGAGATTCTGCTTACAGGTGGCCGCCCTGCGATTGGAGGCATGACGAGCCCTGTCGGCGGGTCCAGTGGCTAACTGGTACTCGACACGTCTTGATGTTCACTAGTTGAAACCTAGAGAGTTGCTATCAGATTAGGACCGGAAGGCTGGGGTCAGTTGGTGGCAGGGTAGAGCTGGTCACTGCATGGCCGAGGTGGTTCTGCCTGATCTACCAACACAAACGGTGGTATAGGGGAACCTATCGACACCGGATGAAGGGGCCGCATGCGCTGAGCTCTGTATTGGGCCTGCTTTTTGGTCTTAGTGGCATGCACGGCCTGTCTAGAAGAGCCAACTGTCATGCCCTGGCGATTCACGTAGCTGCGACTCCACCAACGTTGGCGACAGCTGGGGGCATTGGGACGGTCCACCTGGCTTTCCTCATAGTCGGGAGTCAATAAGGGATTTACCAACTCTACGGTGTTAACCAAAGTGTAACCCGAACTGTCACTCGAGGAGTCATCCAGTACCAGACATAGTCTTGGAGGGATCCCCATTTCTGGTGGCATAAAATCACCAAGAGTGCGGGATAATGACGGCAATGGTAGGGCGCGTTATTTATTCTTGTGCTGCCGCTTGCTCTTCTGGGAAGAGGTAGGATGGGATGACGATACCGAGGTAGAGCTCGCAGATTCTAAGGGCTCTGGATGATTCAGGTATGAACGGATGATTCCATTGGTGTGGGCGACCATCTTGTAGGCCATCAAATTTTTATACTTCTAGGACCCACGGTCAGAAACCTGCTGCCACTAATCCTCATTGCCACAGCCACCCTCTGGTCTCACAAAGACACCTTCTACTTGTGTCGAGGCTGGGCCCAACCTGACTATATTGTTTTCAATCTGGTCTTGGAGCCAGTCCTTGAACACATAACATTGTTGGATGGTGTGGCCCAGGGTCCGATGATAAGGGTAGTAGTTAGGGTGATTAGTGAGACGCACCACTTCTGTCTTCCGGCACTCGGGCAGCCACATGATTCTCTACTCTAAGGAACTACCGAAATAACTGGGGACCTAGGCCTCGTCAAATGAGTAATTATGATTACTTATGTCTAGAAATGGGGCTCTTGTTGGCTGGACCTAACGCGAGGCCAGAGGAGCATGCCGAGGAGGTTGAACCTGATCATTTCTCCTAGGTGGTGGTGGTGCATTGCACGGAGGTGCTTGCCGATTTTGAGGCGGTCTCTGCTAGGTCGGAGGCCATGCCTGTGGGGGAGAATCCCTATAAGGCAGCGGAGCTGGCCTCACTGGTAGAAACTCTAGCTACTTGGTGGCCTCTATCTGGGCCACAACAGCGGGCTCGACTCTAGCGGCTCTCCTTGCAGGGATTATAGGAGGCAGCGAGCGTGCCTCACTGGCATGTTGCAGGGCTTCTTCGAGGTACTGAGCCTTGTCTGAGAAGTCCTGGAACCCTTCGGGGTAATTCTGAGTGATCAGAGAAGGAACCAACTCTGCCTTGATGTTCCCTACACACGTTGTTAGAAATTTCTCCTGAGTTAGTGTCATGTCAAGGGGGTATGTGAGCCCCTTCCACCAGGCGACGAAGTCCGCGACTCGCTCGTCGGGACATTGTTTTCACCTAAATAGGTCTGCGATGTTCATCTTTCGGGTTGTGGAACTGAACTGGTAGAGGAATTTCCTGCAAAGGTCCTCCCATCTAGTCACAGATCCACAGGGAGCTGGCTGTACCAGAGGAATGATGGTCCTTCTAGTGTCTGAACAAAGCAACAGAGCTTGGCGGCCTCCTACTGTGTCGTAGTTCCTAACAGAGGCCCGCACCTCAAGTTTAAGTGGGCCAAGTGCTGTGTTGGGTCCCCAGTCCCGTTAAAGGGGGCGAAAGTGGGGTTCCCAAATCCCGGAGGGGCCAACATATCATCCAACCATGCTGGGTATGGCTTACTGTCTAGTGGGATTTCCACCTGCCGAGTTTCCAGATCCTCTAAGTAGGCGATGAGTGTTTCAATTGGATTTTCCAGATGTGGGTTCCTATCTTGACGGGGATCCCTAACCACAAGTGCATTGTCGGGATCTTCAATCTGGTAGTCAAGCTCAGCAGCTCGCGGAGCGGCTGGCGGAGCGACTCTCGGTGTAGCGGGAGGGAACCGAGCGGGGTCCCTTGGGTGATCACGCAGCTCAAAAGGGTTTGGAGAAATGTATCGCGCCCTCTTTCCATGAGCCCCAGCCTCTCCTCTGTCAGTGAACACGGGATGATCACGGTTTCTCGGGAGAATCTCATCAAGCAGTAGGTTCTCCGGCCCCTACTGTCCTGGCCTAGGATCACCGTAGTCAGGTTGCCACTCTACAATGCGATCAGCCAGGAGCTCATCAACCAGCATCTTTTGCTCAGCAAGCTATTTTCATAACGTGACCTTTTTGGGATATTTCTCTGCCTTATGTACCGAGGTAGACGGGTCAATGAGCCTGACAGCCACGACGTTCTCTTTACCCTAGCCGACGTTTCAGCATAGTGTTAAGGCTTCCGTGGGAATGGGGAGGCCCAGGAGGTTCCTCTGCTAGAGAGTAATTATCCCTGATGGATCCAGTAGCGGCCTGTCCTCAGGGGGTGAGTCCCTATCGAGAAGTTCCACATCATTTCCATCACCTGAAAGGTTGTCCATGTTGACCGCCATTTCCCTTGGCGGCATTCCATCAGAGCCGCCCAGCGAGTCGGGATGTCGGTGAATCATGCTGAAAAGAAGGGCATCGTACTTTCTCCATCCACGAACGTGCGCGTGGGGGGTGGCCTCCTCGATAAATTTGCGGATTACTGGAAAATTATGGACACATTGTTGCTGGAGGGCCCTATGGTGGCCAACTGACTTGGGGTGACGAACCGTGGGGAGTGCGACCAGGTCGACCCGATGGTATTGCACACCGATATCCTCGAGATGTGATTGACTCCCGGGATAAGGCACTAGCTGATGGAGAAGACAAGAGTGAGTCACCCGGAGAGTCAGGAAGAAACATTAAAACTCTCCTGGGGTGAGTGATTCTAGTATATCAAAATCTGATCCTACGACCAGCCAAAACTTATCGGGGAAGTGTCCTGCTGCGAGGACGATCCAGAAGCTCCACGACTCTGGTTTGGGATATAGCCCTTGCCGCCCCACCTCATTAACCGAGAATGGCAGGGGAACTGGAAATGGTGTCGAAGTAGGCCATTGAGCCAGTGGGCTAGCGGGCAGAGAATACGACGAGAAGTCCGATTGGCCGCTGAATCCTAAGTCGTCCTCCAAGGGTTGTAGTGTCCTTGCTGCCATGTCACGGTAGGATGTGCCGAAGAATGGGCCTCCAGTCATAGTGTTGGTGCTTTCCAAGGGTGTGTTATGCCGAGACTCTTCAGTCAGTCCCCAGAAAAGTTCCCCCCCCCCCTCTTTGACCGAGGTGGAAGGTACTTCCGGGGAGGCCACTGGTAATTATAAGTTTGACCTCTAGGGGTACACCAAGTCCTTGTCCTCCTGGATATACCTTCGGAGGGAGGCGGGGATTATACGGATCTCGCATTCGGGGAGAACGAGGCTGACGTGCCACATCCCCATCCCAGCCCTTGACTCAAATGACTGGGGGGAGGGCTCCATCACCGAGTCATACTCCACCTCGGAGTCTGATAAATGGACAAGTCTGATTTCCATCCGGACTTCCCTGACATTCCTCTTATGGCGACGATGTCCCGCCTTCCTTCCCCTGGGTGTCTCCTCGGGGTAGGGATAATCTCCATCATGGATTCCTCTGGCCGCAATAGTGTCGGGGCAGAGAGGACTAAAGGCTGGGGTGCAAGAATCACCATGATAGATGTCGAAAGGGACATGGGGAGGAACTCCATGTGGGTGAGCGACTGGACATGCAACGACTCCATACTAGCGGCCAGTGGTAGGGGGAGTGACCCCGTACGTAGTGCCGTGAGCAAAGGAAAGAGCCATACACAGATCGTGGCTATCACGTGGAATTATTTTTCATTCCAGATCAGTGGCACGAAGTGGGCCTTCATGCTGGATGGAACTTCCACGAATTGGTCCGTGGTGGCCATTGCATGTGCCAGCGACCAAGAGAGTCGACCCAACCTGCATGTGGGGCGGTTGGGGCCTCGATCCGGGATGTGCATGTAATTTCCCCTCCTCAGCGTGTGCGGGAGTCTGAAAACAGGTGTCAGTAGTGGCTCAGGCCACAGTGGTTGCTGATGTTGGTGCCCCAGGGCAGGCATTCTCTTCCGCTCGCGCCCAACGCTGGCGTCGGGTCAGACGGGTTGGAGCCGGTGGTGCGGGCACAGATATTGCCTGCTCGTCGTCCTAGGGAGCCGGGCAGTGGCATTGACGCAGCCTAGCGGAGGGCCTTATCATGAACCCCTGGAACAGGTCTCTGATCGGGCGAACCCAGAAATCCCATACCCCATCGGCCTAGGGAAGGGAGGTTTCAAGGCGCTCTGGAGATAAACTCTTGAAACGGTTGAACGTCAGTGTGGGAAGTAGGGGCTCTCGGCACGGCCCCCGAGGGAGGTGACGGTGGTGAGGCGTAGCTGCCTCTAGATCCAAATGGGCCATGCCCCTGGTGGGGATGACCCCTTCCTCCTCGTACCTACGAACCAGGTCGTTGATCACCCTTTATTGGATGATCTCTAATGGGGATAGGGGGAGTGAGCGCCTGATAGTCGCGGCAGTTGGAGTCAGAACAGCTGTGGAAATGGCGGGGCCACGCAGGGTGGCCGCATCGGTACTGCCCCTACCCCTGCATCGGTGGGTAGGTGGCCATTGAGCTCCAGATGCAGCGATCTGATTCCTGGAAGTAAGGAGATGAACCCATTAACTCTAAAAGAAAAAAAAATCGACAACCAATAGCCCAGTGCCATTCCATCTTATGTGGTCAGTAAGACGGATCAATGTTGACGACGTTGCAGAACAGAGTGCTCAACGTTCTGACTGCCTCAACCCCTTGCGGGTTTCACGTCCAGGTGATAAGTGTCGGGACCGGGTGACATGCTAATCTTCTGACACCCCGAACGCGACTAGTCTCCGTGTTGAGAAGAAGAGATTCACGTCGGGTTCACCATTTTCTGTTTCTGACGCTTTTTCCAGGGCGTGCGCACATCCGTCACGCAGGGGAGGACACGTGGCTTGAGGGCCCCATTCCCGCTTTCCAAAGGCGGGCGGCATTCATTCCTTGTTCAGGGACGTCTGCTCCATGATCAAAACTGGGATGATGGGATGTCAGTTCTTCCATCCATGGATTCCACCTCGGAGCTCGTCACTTAGTCCGGGTCTCCCTCATAGATTTAAGATGTATTCGTGAACCTCGTTCCCAATTCCATATTTCCATGGACAACAGTTAATTACGCTACTTCCATCGAGATGCTCCAAGGGGTCTGGTCGGGGTAGCAACCTTCGGTGAGGAGAATGATTACTTTGGGGTGTCGTTGGAATGTCTTGACGCTGGGGGATTGGCATTTCTGCCTTCTTTCCCTTATTATAAGGCTTCTCGAGGGTGCGGAAGCCCGAGGAATCCCACATCGAATGCGGTGAATTGTGTACCATAAGAGGTTTTCC
Source organism: Viscum album (assembly GCA_963277665.1). Classification (NCBI taxonomy): domain Eukaryota; kingdom Viridiplantae; phylum Streptophyta; class Magnoliopsida; order Santalales; family Viscaceae; genus Viscum; species Viscum album. Next base: position 134,546,397 of record OY728163.1, read on the forward strand.
TCAGCTTCCCATGTCTAACACGAGGTATGCCGCGAGTTTAACGTCTAGTGGAGATGGATCAGACTGATCAGAAAACTGAGTGTGGATAAGATTGAAGGACCCCCTAGGGGGAACACCGATATTGGGGCCAGCATGTGGGCAGCATTTTGGATACTATGAAGTGGAATGAGATGGCATGATCCGATCGGGATGTGGCAGCCCGGGTAGGAATCAGGATGGGTGACGGAGTGAATAGGGTCTTGAACCTCGTGGAGGCTTCCTACGTATCCCCATGGTAGGGAATCAAAGTCCACGTAGTTCAGTGATACGGTGGGACACCAGAAGAGGCGACCCATGAGAATAAACACATGGATTGGAGCGTGGAAGAAGTAAGACCTCTGGACTAGGGCATGAGCTTCCCGAGGCACGTGGTCTTGAGGGAAAGGTCAGTATGGGATGTGGGTGTTGGATATGGGGATTACACTCTGAGGCGGCCCACAGTGGGGAATATGGGTCTTACGCTCTGAGGCAGACCATGATGGGGAATATGGGGCTTACACTCTCAGGCGGCCCATGATGATGGGTATGGGTCTTACGCTCTGAGGTGGCCCATAATGTTGTTTTTGAACTGACACAAAGTGGGTCGGAACAACTGAGTTATGGGCTTGAACCTCATGGAGGCTTCCTACGTACCATGCGTTGGCACAGATCAAAGTCCACGTAGTTCGGGGCATAATTTTTAACGTCATGTGGGATGGGGGCACATAGTTTAACATTATGTGGGACGAGTGCTTGGGGCTTACGCTCTAAGGTGGCCCAAAGGGTTGGCGAACCGACACAAAAGGGGTTAAGAACGACCTGGTGGTGGGCTTGAAACTCATGGAGGCTTCCTACGTACCTTGAGTTTGCACGGATCAAAGTCCTCATAGTTCGTTGGGATGGGGATTACGCTCAGAGGCGGCCCATAAAAGGATTTCATGGTCTATTCCCACTCTAATCTCATGTGATTCATGCTCTACATGAGAAACAAGAGACAGCAGGGACCAGATGATCACGTCATGAAGGGTGCATCCGTGAGAAGTATAGAGGGGCTTACGCGTTGAGTGGCCTAAAGAGGAAACATGGTCTTACGCGTGGTTAGCGGCCCTTGGTGTCAGGGCTTACTTCAGGATGGAGGCCCATGGTGCGACAAATCACATAGGGAGTGGGATTTGGGACCGAACAAAGGAGATGCCTTGTTCCCAATCACACCCTTCACTGGCCTTGGCAGTGGGGAAGTACGAAGGTGCATGGGTACAACCTTCCGCAAGAGAGGCTAGGGGATTACGAACTAAGGAAGCCCTTCCCCCGTGGACAAACACCACTCCAAAATGAGGATATAATTCCATATAATGAAGAATAAATTCCCGTGGATATGAGAGGCGTAAATAATGTCCGAGCCGGGGGACCCTGCGTGCGAGGCACGGGGTCGGATCGCAGTTTAGCGTCATGTGTTAAGAACGAGGTGCTTGGCAGTTTAACGTCCTGCAGCTTGGAAGAGGTGGGTTCTCTCCACACCCCTGGGGATTACAAGCACAACACCCTCTACCCCTTGTGGGAGGGAAGGCATCAGAAAGGTTGTGGTGAAGGGGGGCTGTAGGGCGAACAATTGAGGGGTCCACGTTAGCGTGGCTATGCGAAGAAGCATGGGGAAAAGAAACGCAATGGGAAACACCACCCAAGGGACCTTGAGGTTACATCGTACAAGCCTGGAAGGCCATACAGGAAAACAACACATGGCTTGCATGCCCGGTATGGAAGTCCTCGGGCGCCGGAGCAAAGAGGTACCCAGGGGCGTCAAGGTGAGGGATCCTGGGTTTTGCGCGCAAAGAGAAGGTTTGCGCACAAAACATTGGGATGGGGAGCAATTGGGTCAGAGGATTTCATGTTGATAGGGGACTGCGCGCAAAGGGATTGGATTTCATGCGGGGGAAACGACAGATCCCTAAATAATGATATAACCTACAAAGGGATTGTGTAAAATTTGGAAGGGATTGCGCTCAATTGAAGGGGACTACGCACAAGGGGCAAGGATTGCGTGCAAAGGAAGAACCCGGAGGAGTTAGAAAATTCACATAGTCCAGTGGGGTTGCGCCCAAATGCAAACCCCGAGGCAAGGTTGCGCGAAAAGGTGGATTACCTGGAAGACATATTGCGCGCGTGGGAGTCCGAATTGCACGCACAGGAGCTGGTCCGAATTCCTCAACCCCGAAACGGTTGGGGTCGCCTTCTATTTATAGGCATTCACCGTCGCGGAAATAGGGCGGCGCACGAAATCATTCTCTCCAGAACCCATCGGCGCACAAGGCTTCCCCACGTGGAACCGGGCGCGCAAAATTGCACACCGTACAGTTCCTTTTTGTGAATCCCGGGAGCCCTTCACGCGAACAACATTTTTCTGCATGATTGCCCTTTAATTTCGCGCACCACTTCTAGGTCCTCCGGATTGGGCCTCTGAGTCTGAATATGACTTCGCATCGTCCATTCGAAACTTCCTCTAGGAGTTACAAACTTTTTCGGCGTCTACAATATCATTTTAAACAGAATTATGTGAATAATATATATGTAAGTGTGTGTATATATATATATATATATATTTAAAGTAGCATTATTATTTAATATATTATAAACTTATTAATGATATATATTTTATAATCATCTTTGAATGGTGAACATGGAAATGAATCTCATCGCGTCATCGAGACGGTAATCCGTACGTACGTACGAGCAACAATATCATTATATATATGGTGAAATCATATGTAATTAGATGGTATATCATATATATAGAATTATTAACATTTTATATTTATTATTTAAATTAGTTATACTCATTATTATACCCATCCAAACAATGAAGTGTTTGAATATCAAACAACACCACGACGTTGAGACGGTAATCTATACGTACCCACGTCTGGTGACTTTGTCATTTATAGGATGGATCGAATAAGGAATATGGTTGTACCATTTTTATAATAACATCACAATATATATAATATAATGGAGTTATTATTTTAGAATGGAAACAACAAATAAAGAGGAAGTGGAAGAAGAAACAAACTTGAAAGAGATGATGAAATATTTACCTCTTTTACGGGTTCTTCTGTTTGATTTGATCAAAAGGGCTCTTTAGGTTGAATTTATGACCAAAGGAAGGCCTCTATGATGAAGGGAGAAAAGTTGGGAGGATATTTGGGCAGGTTTTGGCCAAGAAAAATGACTTTTTAGGTGTGAAATTAAGAGAAGCGGAAGTGCCCTTTTATAAGAGAGGTTAGGGTCACATTAGGAAACGCTTAAAATATTATTTTATAATAAAATAATTTTCGGTTTTTAATGGATCAAAAATAATTTATTTAAATTCTAAGGCATATATGGCTCTAAAAACTCTCAACCAATTGGTTTTTGACAACTATAGGTTACCATTTTAACCTTATTTTTTAGATTTAACCCTTAGATAAATTTTTTAACATTTACTGTGTCTTCTTGTATTCTTACACTTTATGGTTAATAAACTTACTCCAAACTACCAAGAGAACCCAAATAAGTTCATTAATGACATATATAATATTATTAATGCACTTTGGCCAAACCATAGACTTTTAGTAATATTATATCAACCAATAATATAGTATTTATTTTAAAAACTCAATTATGTCAATTTTGATATTATTTAATAAATTTTTTTAAAGTCTTAAAAACATTATTACTTCGAACTAAATTCATATTTAAAATAATAAAATTTAATATTAGCCTATAAAATTAGTTTAATTAATCAAAAGTCTCAAATTACATTGATTTGGATATTTATAATATCAATTATTTTAATATATCATTATATGCTAATTAATGCGTCATCATTGTGTCATAAATAAATTAAATTATATAATATCGAAAAATTAAAATTAAAATATAATTATGTAGTAAATCGTTTTATATTTCTAATAAATATTTATAGTATAATTTCTATTATGTATAACCCTATATTAAAAATTCTTTAGTTATTAAAAATTTAATTTAACTCTTTTAACTCTTCTTTAAATAAAATAATAATAAATGTCCTAATCTAATCCAAGTGGACCAAAGAGGATCATATTTTATTTTAAGGTTTTTTTGGTCTAATTATAATTATCCAATATAATTAGGACATGTTTTAGGGTAATTATGATATCATTTTTACCCTTAATTACCCTATTTACTTTTAACCGTGATAAATAAAACTCAAAAGTTACTATTCACCAAAAATTATTTTCATCTTATTGAATCAAAAATTTCTTACTGATATTTTCCGTGTTTATTTTATTTTTTAAATTCAACTCACAGAAGCGGTAAAATTATGTTTTATGCAAATTTTCAAATGCTCCTAGGATTTGGGTAAAATAGGTTAAAAAGTTAAATAAACTTTTTTACATATAATTTTATAATATAATCATTCCAATGAATTACATTGAAATTATATAGGTATTATATATCTATTTTAAATTAAAATAAATTTAAATAAAATCCATAATTATTTAAATAAATAGTGGGTTTTAAATAATAACGCAGTGTTTTTCACTATTCATCATAAATTTGAAGTCTCCATAAAAATTAGAAAAATTCACCCTAAGATAATTTTGATATTCCGAATTCAAAAATGATGTCAATTTAACTTAATTAAAAATATATAAGTTTCATTTATTAATTTAAAATAAATTCCCATTGTCAAAAGCAAAAAACCGGTTATTTAAAAAGTAAAAACTATCAAAAGATTGGCATGTGTTTATGTCAAATTTAAATTTGAAATTACTTATAATGACCTACATTGTATTAAATGATAAAAAACAACCTAATTATACTTCAAAACCATTCAAATTAATAATTTAACACTATAAATAATTATGATTAAAAAATTTGTTTTCAATTAAAACGTAGTATTTTTCACTATTCATCAAAATATAAAAGTTACCAAAAATGCTCCCAAAATTTTTCGAGACATAATTTTTATGTCCCTTTTTTTAATGAAAAATTTAATTTTATTAAATTTAATATTTAAAAGTTTCAAATATTGGTTTTAAAAAAGGTTCTCCATTAAAAGGTGGTAAAATTGCATTTTTTGAAAAATACTTTGTTTATCTGATAAAATGAATTTTTTCTTATATTATGTCTAAAAAACACATAATATGAATGTTAGAATTATATAGAGTATATAAGATGAAAAATTCAGTTAATAAAATTCAAAACCACTTTTTGAACAGTCAGTGTTTTAAGGTGTGGTTCATTTGAACTCGGTGTTGCGTGAAGCACAATCTATTGAATTACATCAATGAGATAACATACTATGAAATATTGGGGTGTTACAATCCCAACTGATTGTATCTATTCAGGATAATAGATTTTGGATTCAAAAACATATTCTAGATTCCTTAATTCATTGTGAGGTATCTCTACATTTGTGGGTTTTCCTGAAGAAGGCTACTTTATAGGAGAATATTGGACTCAATCGTCAGCCGAAGCACTATGGCCTTATGTAAAATGTGGATCAATACCCATTCAGGTATTTGATGATCTATATATTGGCATAAGTCTATGAAAAAACAATTTCAGTGCATTTTGGAAATAATTCTACTTAATTATGAGTATCCTATAAGGTAATCATCAATCAAATTTGATGTGACACTATCTGGTACCATTAATATTTGAACTAGAGAGGTGTTGGATACCACCTTTGAATGCATTGAAATTGATACCAAAACTAACAAGGCGCATACCAATCACATGGATTTTTTCTGTCAATCTATATTGATCGGAAACTCCCAAAAATCATAATCATGTCATCCATAATCTCAGGGGTTCCCTTTCTATTATTACTTATACCACCCAAGGGTTACTAATAAGGAATTAATGTGAATAAATCCTCAAAACATACCTGAAACCTAATTTTGATGATCTTTGTCATGATGGCCCACACCCTATTTATTCACAATATAAAGGGGTTAAACATAAAACTAGGATATTAAAGTCATTCAGATAGTCATATCCAAAGAGGTGATCCCCCATCTAACCAACAAAATATAAAAAAATTTCAAAGATTCTATACAAGGAACTTACCCTATATGTATAATATTAAATGTTATATATTCTGTCGATATTAGGAATGTAAAACCAAACATTCCTACCTCATTCTATGGAAACTTCCATCAAGAATTTATAATCACTTACTCCACCGTTTTTTCATGTCGGTGGCCGGTACATGGTCATGTATATTGAAAGAAATCCAACCAATTGAATGTGTCAATTGATTTTGGGAAATAAATCACACCCATAGTCATTGAATGATCATTCATCAACCATATTATAAAGAAACCTTATATTATAAAGAAACATTCAATCCCATGAGTCTATATTTATGAAAAGGACCTCAAATTATTCACTACACGTTCATAACATGCCTTCATTATAAACAATCCCATCCATTTCTTAAACGTGATGTCTGCTTCAGGAATTGGGGCCTTCACAGGGCCCTTATCGACCATTCTGTTTAAATCCATTTCAACGTAAGGGGTATAATCAAAATCATAAAAAATTTGGATGTGTGTAGGAAATCCTTATATATATTTCCCAAAATTGGGGCAGTTTATATTGTTTCAACATTTCATAGACACATGACAACTTCAAAATGCATCTAATGAAATATATATGTGTCTGGACTCCATAAAATAAAAAATTATGACATTAATATATTTTTACTGTAATCAAGGGTATTTGAAATCATGGTTTACTCATACATACCAATTCATATTAAATTAGTAGTTAATTATATTGTGGTAGGATTCACCCAGAATGGTCATCCACAGTCTATCCCAAATGCTCCATCCTGGGGAAAGGACATAGTTGGGTATCCATCCAATCATCTATTTGGTATCATGTTTTTGAATTATTAATTATTACATATGAATATTAGTATCAAATTCTCACATGATGTATTATAATTTAGTATTCATAAACATTAACGTATACCTGTTATATGTTTTCCATTAAAATTAATTGGCCGACATCATATATATATTCTCTAAATGTTTAATGGGTTCTTAGATCCATGAAAGATGAATGTTATATGATAGGGGAACTGGGATTAGGGCATCATTTTTTTGATAATCCAAAATAAGGGTAATTGTTTGTAATAAAGATTTTGTTGATTACTTTCCCCATCAAGTTAAATAGCTACCCAGAGAGGTCTAGATGACCATATAGTAAGCTATCTCCACATTTGCAACAATATAATACCCTGTATCCCAACTATCTAAATCCCCCTTATAAAAGGAATATAAACCAAGATCCAAATTCTATATATTATAGAAAATTATAATGCTAAAAGGGAAGGAATGGTAAATTCTAAAACATGTGACGTAGATGACATCATCTGGATCCCATAAAACGTATCATGATCGCATGAATGGTTACAAATATCTCTATTGAATTAGCTATTATATGACATGTGATCACATGACCATGTAAAGATAAAATGAATCATATAAATATTAGGGAATCAAATTAAAATCCCTAAGATAGTTGAAAAACACGTGAACCAATCCTATATATGTGGGTCCTCTATAGAGATGAAATAAATTTCAATTGATGTGAAGGTTAGAGAAGATTTTAAGAAAATTTATTCTCATGGAGAGGTCATGTGATGGGATTTGGATATCAGGTCTTATTAATGGATATCCTGATGTATTTATATGATGTTTTATTAAAGATAAATATTGTGAGATAGGAAATCAAGAAATTTCTAGCGACTTGATTCAGATGTGAAATGATCACCCCTCATTCCCCTATATATAAGGAACCTCGAAGAATTCCAATCTCCTCCAAACATACCATAAGATGATCTGAATACCAACAAGAAGAATTTAAATACACTCAAGAATACATTTACATTTTCATAACCCAGTATTTAGTCCATAAGATATTAATTATGAATCGAGGGATTTGATGATTCCAACAAAATGAGGACTGAAAAATTTAGGGTTGGAGAAACACATTATTCCTAGGTATTATTTTCCAAATAAAATAAACAAGTGAAAATTATGGCCTCATAGATATTAATAGTATATATCATAGGAATCGGCTATCCACCAGTGGTACTCCTGATCATATGAGTTTTAGATTATCATGTGAATTGGTCATGTGTTTCACATGATCTATCAATTGATATTGTGAAAGTTGACAAACAAGACCACTTGTTGTTATGAAATTTCATTTTATTCTTTCTCATCATGTCAAGCATTGATAAAAAATGGATGACAATATCCCAAGGGGATCATGTGACAAAATATAAAAATGAAATTAACCTGATGTGAAGAAGTGTTACGTTGTTTTTGATGTGAACGGTTTAGGATATTCACATGATCAAAAAATTATAATACTAAATACCATTAACATGATTGCATGATTTTGAGCAGTGTGACAGATATTCCAATTTGATCTTCTTGAAGGGCCCTAGACACACCAGCCTAATCTTTTGAAGGGTTATAGAAAGGTCCTTCTGATCATACAACATGTCGATTGAAAGAATTCTAAAAATTTAATAAGGGTATCATTGAATGAAATTTGAAAAATCAAGAGACCCTTATGTAAAGAAATGTCAAGATACTTTTCACGTAAATGTTTTTCCTTATCCCCATTAATTATTTAATAATCATACTATGTCTCTCAGACATTCTTTATTGATCTATAAAGGATCACATATATGTTATAGTGATCACACGAAAGGCCATAAGCATGTTTGCTTAATACCACAAAGGTCCCAAGATATGCCAGCTTGATCTAACATAATTCCCTAGGAATTTTGGCCATATCACATGAAAGGAACTATGGAATTTCAACTCAATCATGAAAGGGTTATCATACATGTTGATTCAATCATGAAAAATGCATTAAAAATACCATTTTGATAATTTAAATACCCTTTTTAAGGGTATGGGTTATAGAAAGATGGTAATGATTGAGTGGTCAGACAATCAATGTTTTTCATGAGAAAAAAGTCTACATCCTTGAAAAAACATTGGGGGTCCTATGAAGTACGTGATAGATTATATGAATTCTCTCCCTACCGACGCAGGAAAATATACTATATTTAATTTCCATTAAAAGAAGAATAAATTTTGGTAATAGATGCTGATAATACCCCCCCTGACACGTAGAAAAAATAGATTAAGGGTAGAGAGAGATAAAAATTCCCAGAGTGCAGGATCGTGTGATCGGAAGAGTCTACCACCCAAAAATATTCATCAAGTAATATAAGAGATTTCATGTTATGTTTCTACACATTTCATGATCATTGATCACATGAATAATCTATGAAAATCCCATCGTATGATCCAAATGATATCTTTTATGTCAGCTGGATCAAATTAAGACCCTTTGGCTTATTGACCTGATCATGTGGTGCCTCAAAATGAAAAATTCATGAAAAATATTTGGATTATTATGAAAATAAGGGTGAAAATAATAAAAGAATATTATGAAGGAAGATATATTGTTTTTAACATGATGGAATTATGCACATTGTGTGATTAGATCATTGATAATACGAAGATGAACTATATATATTATTTTTGATTACATTACATCCCTAAATAACGTCTTCTTTGGTCGTACAAAAAATTATAGACATTTTAGATGGATCATGAAACACACCATGGTCATGTCATCTTAGTTTTTAAGAATTCCATGGATATTTTAGTGGATTCATGTGAAGAAATAGGACATGTCATCCAGAACACATGTCAACCCTTGGAAATTCCATCTTTAATCACACAACATGCATTGGACATGGAATTTGGATCCCTATACACACCATAGACATTCCATTTTTGGTTATTACGAATAACTTGGACATTTCATCTAGGTTCATTCAAATACCTTGGATGTATCATACTAAACCCTTATACTTTTTATCCTTTTCAGAAATACATCCTTAGACATGTCACGAAGACATCCCTAGATATTAAAATCCAATCTATTAGGAATACCTAGATATGTATGCTCTAAACTTGTTAACACCCAACCATAAGTCTTTGGATGACAATTCCCGCTTTATATAGTAATTATCCATAATGAACTAGGATTATGCACTAATCCACCTTATTCCTATTATGGATTCATAATTACATTCAAACATGCACAATCATAGTCCTTACACTTTATCTTTTAGAGGATAAGGGTTGTATATCTATTATAGAAATCCACCTTAGTCTATGTCCCCCAATATTAGATTTACTCATGATCATTGGACACACCAATATAGGTCTACAATTCTTCATCATGAATCAGCAGATTAGGAAAAAAAATTAAACTATTAAGATATTTATTTCTATTATATGAATGATATGATGGATTCATTCCAAAGTACTGAGGCCCATATTAAGCACTATATTAGGGATTGATAAATTCATAAGCCATAAATCCTTTAATAGTGTGTCTTATCACTTACAATATCTTCCTTCTAACAATGATTATAGATATCATGATTTTATTTATTTTTATGTATTGTGTCCCTAGTGTCACAAAACCCCCTAATCTAGGAATCCTCAGTGAGTAAGACATTCCAAATATCCAAGAAATTTGTATGTGTTGTCCCTATAAAAAAAGACACAAATACCACCATATATAAGATCCACCATGGAGTTGGTCCCTAAAGAATTACCATGTACTTGAATATTAGGGAAATAACCCTTGTAACGACCCAATGTTTTATCAATGGAAATCCCTTATTTTAATTATTACATATTGTATAATCACATTAGGAATCCCAATGACATATAATTATAATAAATATTATGTGAACATTAACCATAATTTTTCCACTTCAATGTTTTGAATTTTAAGAAATCGACATAGACGGTTTTGTTTAAGATTCTTTTTAGAGTCTAATAAAACATAAATATTTTTTGGGGAATAGTAACATACCCTTATGAATAGTAAACTACCCTTTTGAATATAATATGACCCTTATGAATAGTAAATCATCTAAAACAACAGTAACCTTACCCTTGAATAATTGAATAAATTTAAGGTATCTTATAAGTGACAATTTGAACATAGGAAAAGTATTGGTATTTTTGTAAGTAATAAATAATTAATTATAATTAATTAACTAATTTAAAATAAAATGTATTTTCTTAAAATTTTTTAATAAATTAACATATCTATTTCATCAAGATTTATTATAATTTTATAAGACCTAAAGAAATTTTTGAAAGAATTATAAAGTCTGTTTTAGTTTTAAAAACTATTTTTTCATGTAAATTGTGATTTTAATTAAATATTAAAATAATCACATTTCAAAATTTATTTTTGAAAAATGGAATTTATTTTCGGATTCTACATGTCGAAAAATTATTGGGGTGAATTTTTGGGATTTTTCTGAAATACATAAATTTTTGTTGAATAGTAAAATACTATAATTTAAAAAATAAGATAAATAATCTACTTATAGATTCATGTATGATGTTATGCTGATGTAAGACCACTTGGTTTGGGATCACTTGATAAAATTACGATTCTTGGTCATGGAAGTCTCACTGTTCCTTGTCTTGTAGGGAAATAATAAACTAATGAATTGTATATTGAGAAAACCCCACTACCCTCCACTATAAATACCACCCTTCACACCCTCATTTCCCCACACCTCTCAAGATTCAAGAAATATAGAAACTCTGCCCAAGAATCTTTCCTAGCCCATCCCCCATGCCTAAGAGCTTCTGGTCTCATCAAAATACCCAACCTAGGCCCCTTAAGGAGGATCTCAAAATGAGGATTCAAGAGGTAATTTCCCTCCCTCTTCTCCTTTAATTCCCTTTCAATTTCATGTTATTTTCTTGTTCTCTCCACATATATCACTGTCCAAATGTTATGGTAACTCCATTATAATACATAAACTAGAATTTTGTGATACTAATGTTTTATTTTACAATCCAACCCCCTTCTCGTCTTTTTTTATTTTATAAAAGAAAACGATGTTCGTGAGGTGTTAATCTGTCACCTTCAAGAACGACATGTTTTCTTTTTTCCATTTCTACATTCAGATCTGGTAATGAAACAATTTTTATGGTTTAAAAAGAATATTTTATATGTATTATTTTCTATTTAATTTTCTATATCTAAATTAGGTACATATTACTAAATTATTAATCAAAACAAGTTCATTGTACTTGAAAAACTGCCAAAATTAAACCAAACAATCATCATTTAATTCTTATCTAATGATTCATCGCCATGGTATATAATATAATTAATTATAATATCATCTAAACTCATGGAATATAATTAATAATATGTATCATTTGTTCTGGATAATTACCAATGTTCTACCCGAACTTCAATTTATGAATACAAATTAACCGCTCATGAAAAACCATAAAAACAAACATTCGAGAACAATGTTTTTAGACTCTATAACTCATCCAAACGAACATAAAACAACATAATAAAACAATAATGAAATATATTCATGTAAAAAAGTTATTTAATTGTTAATTAATGAATACAATGTGGTTATACAAGACACTAACTAGTAGAAAGCGTTCATATATAAGGTAAGGGGAAATTCTCAAACCTAACTCTCATTCTTCGGGTTCCCCCTCTTTCACCCTTTTTTTATATAGCTACTCCTTAAAAATTATTTGATCATCATTGAAATTAATCTCTATTTTATACATGTTTTTCACTATTTTTTATGACAAACAAAATGTTTACCAAAATATATCTTCTTTTATGAACACACCTTTTACTTCTCATTCAAAGTTAACGGTTCTTATAACATATATGTTATTCTCTCTTCCTTTTGGGAACCTAATGTTTATGAATGTGTTCTTAGGAGATGAAACCCATTCGTTCTTATGGGTAATTTAAGTTAATTTTTAATATATTTTCTTTGTGTCATGCATGATAAATGATAATGTTATGATGTGACGGGTGCACCCAGAATTATATAGCGCAATATGAATGTTTCAATATGATGGGTGCACCCAAAATTATACAATTCTCTAATTAATTGGGTAAAGTGATAAATCTCAGGAGTTAATTTGAAATGATGTCAAAACAATATTCTAGCTTTTTTTACAAGTATGTGTTGTATTTAACCACTAATACATTATGTTTCATTTTAATGCATTTCCACATTTCAAGTCTTTTATTAATGGTTCTTCTCAAGTTCATGTTCATTTTACTATGATATGATTATTCTCATCCCATGCAATATTGTTCTTATTTATCCTCTTACTAGGATTTGATCCCTCCCATTTCTATGTATATCCTTAGGTTAATACATTTTTTACAGAGTGGTCAAGTTCCAATAAGAAGCTACAGAAGAAGGAATTAAATGAATATTTATGCCTGATTGTTATGTATGGTCCTAGTTTTCCCAAGACAGCAAACCTTTTGATCCTCAATCCGTAATACTATTATATTATTTATCTTTAAAATTACGTAATAGTAATGTAAGAAAATGTTGGTTTACTATAGTTGGTATCTGAGGAAAGGTTTGTTGATTTGGGAATTAGGATTTATGAACCCTAGAGAAAACCTCTAGCATGAGACTAAGTAAAAATATGAACACAAGAATATTTACAAAGGAATCCCATATGTTCTACTTTTAGTATAATTTTTTTAAATGAATAATTTATTCATGACTTGTTTTATGTTTTTTTTCTAAACATTTCTATTTTTGAAAATAGTGGGAACAAGGAGATCCCAGGACAACAACTCGTGCCAGGTCCAATGCAACAATTGCCTGAAATTCATCCCCAATGATTTGGGAGTTGGAGTTCAGAACATCATGGAGATGTTTACCCAACTATCTCAGGTTATGAACAATAACCGTAATAATGGGGAACATCCTCCTTCACCAAAGATAGAGAAAATGGCTATCGAATGTTTTATACGGCAACGACTACCAACGTTTAGTGGATCTTTCGATCCACTAGTTGTGGAACAGTGGGTAAACTCTATAGAGAATATCTTTTTTGTGATTCAATATTCAATGATGTAGAGTGTGACACTAGCCATTTATCATCTAGATATAGAGGCCCATCAAATTATGGGCTTTGATTAATAACACCAAGACAAGGGAGGAAATTGAATGGATAGAATGGTAAGGCATTAAGGTAATGTTTCTTAAAAAGTATTTACCAAGAACTCTTTGCACAAAGATGGAGAGAAAATTCATAGATCTGAAGAAAATGGAAGAAAAACCTATCACAACCTACGAAGTCAATTTCAAAAGGATTTCATGGTAGGATTCATATTTTTTATCGATAATGATAGCAAAATGGATACATTTTTTAGTGGATTAAAACCACACCTTCGAAAGGATATTGCAATTTGATCCTTTGGGAGCGATGCAGATGTTTTTTGATGTGCTCTCAATGTAGATATGATCTTTGTATAATGGTCCCATGGCTATGGTGATAAGAATATAAATATGGAGTTTCATGTTAGTGGATCTAATGAAAAACGTGGGAAGAAAACTCAATGACCCACATGCAAAAAATGTGGGAAATTACAGAATGTGAACTACCTCAAAGGGATGGGGAAATACATCAAGTGTGGGAAATAAAGACACATTGCTCAAGAGTGTCTAAAATAAATACAAATTAAGGAGAATGTGGTGGAGGAAAGGAGAGAACCACCCATAGTTGAATGCTACAACTATAGGGATATAGGTTACTATGCAAGCCAATGCACTAAACCTCGAGTTCTTGAGGGTAATTAGTGTGAGGAGCCACCAAATCCAATGTAATAAGGGAAGGATTTTTCCATCACTAATCTGGAACTGGAGAAAGGTAATGAATTCGTACAAGGTACACTTCTTATTCAGTCAAGAATTGAAAAATTATTTTTTGATTCTTGTTTTACACTTTCCTTTATATCTTGTATGTTTTCTATAACTGTAGAATTGAAGCCCCGAAACATAAAAGTATGGATATCTATAAAAACACCAAGTGGTGCAATCATTTCCACCCTAGTGTTTAACTCTTCTCCTATTGGCGTATGTGGAAAGATTCTTCAAGCGAATCTTTTAATACTTATTTGGGTGGAATTTGGCGCTATAATGGGAATGGATTAACTCTCGTTATATAGAGCACATATCAACTGTAAAGAAAAGAAAATATATTTTCATATTCAGAACCATCCCATGCTCCTCTAAAAATGAAAAAAGTTTGTTAATATCATTTGAATAATCCTTCATCTATTTGGGTGTTCATTTCCTATGAATAAGCATACCTCTCTCAAATGGTAGGGTCAATGGATTGTTCCAACATTGCAGAAATGCCCATCGTGAGGGAATATAGTGATGTTTTTTCCAAAGATTTAGTTGGAATTCCCCCAGATCATGAGGTATAGTTCTCAATTGAACTCATTAATGGAGCTACACCTATCTCAAAGTTTCTATATTGGATGTCTCTTATCGAATTGGAGGAGTTAAAGAAGCAACTAAAAGAGAATCTTGACAAATGGTTCATATGCCCTAGTGCATCACCTTGGGGTGCACCAATTCTCTTTGTGAAGGAGTAGTATTGAACAATGAGACTGTGTATCATCTATTGGGAACTCAACAAGATCACCATAAAGAAAATGTATCCTATTCCATGGATTAAAAACTTATTCAATCCGTTAAGAGGATCTCAATACTTCTTGAAGGCGGACCTTAATTATGGATATGATCAACTAAAGGTGAAGAAGGAGAATATTTAGAAGACTGCCTTCTATACAAGGTATGGGCACTATGAGTTTCTAGTGATGCCCTTTAGACTTACTAATGCCCCTGCAATATTCATGGATTTGATTAATAGTCTTTAGACATTACCTAAACAATTTTGGCAGTGTTTATCGATAGTATTCCCATCTACTCCAAGAGTAAGGTGGATCATGAAGAACATTTAAGACTTGTATTGGAGACGTTGAGAATGGATAAGTTGTACGACAAGTTTACCAAGTGTTACTTTTGGATAAATTAAGTCACGTTCTTGGGAAATGTGATCACAAGTGAGGGAATTTATGTGGATCCTAAAAAAACAATGGCGATTGAGGAATGGCCCAGACCCTCTAGTGTCACAGAAATCTGTAGTTTTCTTGGACTAGTTGGGCACTACTGACATTTTGTGAGAAATTTCGCACCATTGTCAAAACGGAAACTAAGTTAACTAGGAAATGGGTAAAGTATATCAGGATGGAAGAATGTGAGGGATGCCTCAAGGAGCTAAAGAGAAGGCTGATCGTTGAACCTATACTCACACTACCAAAAATTTGGATAAAATTTTGTGATAAAAAGTGATTCTTCAAAGAAAGGCTTGGGTTGTGTACTCATGAAAAATGAAAATGAGATAGCATATACCTCACGACAATTAAAGATACATGAGAAGAACTACTGGATGTATGATCTAGAGCTGGAAGTCATGATTGTTTCCTTGAAAATCTAGTGGTAGTACATTTATGCTGATATGTGTGACATATACACCGACCACAAGAGCCTCAAGTTAATATTTACACAAAAGGAGCTCAACATGTGTCAAAGGAGATAGTTAGATCTAATCAAGGAATATGATTACTCTATTCACTATCATCCGAGAAAGGCGATCAAGGTAGCTGATGCTCTAAGCATAAAAGAACCTGCAACTCTATCCATGTTACAGATTGAGAAAGACCCTATCTTCATGAGTCTAAAAATAATGGATTTAGAAATCATAAAATCATGGGATACTTCCTACCATTCCCAAATGATTGCGGAACCATCCATCCAAGAGAAGATTAAGGAAGCACAAGGGGATGATTTGGAGATACAAAAGAGGGTGAATTCAGTAATGTAAGAGAAGATGCAAGAGTTCCATATCGATGATGATGGTGTGATTTGGTTTTGACCATGGCTTTGTGTGCCTTCAACACCGAGGATAAAGAAGGATCTATTAAACAATGCACATAGCTCAACATTCTTTATCTAACGTAGGAGTACTAAGATGTACTTTGATCGTCGAGAACACTTCTTGTGGGATAACATGAAGAAGGAGATTTTAGAATATATCTCATGGTGCATGGTATACTTTCAAGTTAATGTAGAGCGACGAAGGTCCAATGGGATGATAGATCCATTTCTTGTACGCATATGGAAATGGTAGAATGTTACTATGTACTTTGTAAAGGGTCTCCCAGTGACTTCGAAGGGAAATAATGCGATATGGGTTGTGGTTGACCGACTCACCAAGACATTCCATTTTATCAATATATGAAAAGATATCTCAATTTAACAACTAGCAAAGATATATATGAAGAAAGTGGTGAAACTGCATGGAGTTGCACTCTAAATTGTCTCTGATCGTGATTCAAGGTTCACATCAAAATTCTGAAGGATCCATCAACATGCTTAGAGTACTGAATTAAATTTCAGCATGTCCTATCAACCCCAAACTGATCGCCAATCTGGAAGGACAATTCTGATGCTTGAAGATATGCTAATAGCCTGCTCTCTAGAATTAAAATTTGGATAGGATCAGCATCTCCCATTGGTTCAGTTCTCATACATCAATTACTTTTACTAGTGTATTCAGATGGATCCATATGAAGCTCTGTATGTAAAGCAATGTAAAACTCCATCATGTTGGTATGATGTTGGAGAACGAAAGCTACTTGGACCCTATCTTATGCAAAATATGACTGAGAATGTTCAATTCATCCCGAAACACATCAATGATGCTTAGAGTTAACAAAAGAGCTATGACGGAAACTGTCGAAGAGACTTCGAGTTCGTTGTTGGGGATAAATTCTTCCTCCGAATATCTCCATGGAAGGTAGTCATGTGATTTATAATGAAAGGGAAGTTAAGTCCAAGGTACATTGGACCCTTTGAGATCCTTATCCACATAGAAGTTGTGGCCTATCGGTCTGCACTTCAATTGAATATGGCTCATGTTCATGAGTTGTCTCACATATCAGTCCTGAAGAAGTATATACCAAACCCCTCACATGTACTAAACTCAGAGGTGGTACGGATGGAAGATGATCTCTCCTATGTGGTGTATCCAGTAGAGATTCTAGACCAGAGAGATAAGATTCTAGGAAACAATACAACCCCATTGTCAACGTGTTGTGGTGGAAACATAAGTTTGAAGAAGCTACTTTGGAACTGGAAGAGGAGTTGAAAGAGAATAACCTCACCTCTTTATGTAAAATTAAATTTCAAGGGAAAAATTTCATAAGGGGGGAAGATTGTAATGACCCCAAGTTTTATAAATGAAATTCCCTTCTTATAATAATTCCTTGTAGTATAATCACATTATAAATCACAACAAAATATAATTATTCTAAATATTATTTGACCATTAAACATAATTTTCCCACATCTATGTTTTGATTTTCAGAACATTCGACATACACAATTGTGTTCAAGATGATTTTTGGTGTCTAATAAAACAAAAATAATTTTAGTTGAACAGTAACACAACCATATGAATAGTAACACACCCTTAGGAATAGTAATATGACCCTTATTAATAGTAAATTGTTCAAAATAATAGTAACCTTACCCTTGAATAAATAAATAAATTTAAGGTATCTTATAAGCGACAATTTGAATATAGTAAAAGTATAGGTATTTTTATAATTCATAAATATTTAATTATAGTTAATTGATTAATTCAAAAAAATGTATTTTCTTAAAATGAGTTCATATATTAACAAATCAATGTCTTCTAGATTTAAGATAATATTATAAGACCTTAAATAATTTTTCAAAGCATTATAAAGTAAATTTTAATTTTAAAAATTGTTTTTTCATGTAAATTACAATTTTTATTAATTATTAAATTAATCATATTGAGATATTTATTTTTGAAAAATGGAATTCATTTTTTTGATTCTACACGTCGAAAAGTGGTTGGGGTGAATTTTTGGGTTTTTTTTGAAATACTTGAATTTTTGATGAATAGTGAAATACCATAATTTCCAAAATAAGCTAATTATAGAGTCATGTATGATGTTCTGTTGAGGATAGACAAATTTTTTCGGGATCACATGATAAAATTACTATTCATGGTCATGGAATACTCATTGTTCCTTGTCTTGTGGGGAAATAATATACTAATAAATTTTATATTGAGAAAACCACTCTCCCCTCCACTATAAATACCACCCTTCACACCCACATTTCCTCACTGCTGTCAAGCCTCAAGCATTTTCTAATATCTACCCAAGAATCTTCCCATATCCCCTCCCCCATGTCCAAGAGATTATGATCTCATCAAAAGACCAATCCTATGCCCCTTAAGGATGATCTCAAGAGGAGGATTAAAGAGGTAATTTCCCTCCCTCTTCTCCTTTAATTCCCTTTCAATTTAAATTTATTTTCTTATTCTCTCCCCACCCATATTTGTCCAAATGGTTTTTTAACTCCATTATAATTAATATACTTTAATATTATGATACTAATGGGAAATTATACCATCCAACCCCATTCTCCTCTTCCTTTTATTTTATAAATTAAAACGTTGTTCGGGATGTGTTAATTTATCACCTTCAAGAACAACATGTTTTATTTTTCCATTTCTACATTCAGATCTGGTCATGAAACAATTTTTATGGTTGAACCAGAATATTTTTATATGTATTAATTCCTGTTTAATGTTATGTAACAAACGTATGTACATATTACTAAATGACTAATCCAAACAAGTTCGTTGTGTTCGAAAAAATGCCCAAATTAACCAAAACAATCATCATTTGATTCTTATTTAATGATTCATCCAAATGGTATATAATAAAATTTATAATTAGATAATTTATACTCCTTGAATATAATTAATAATTTGTAATATAATTTCTGTATTTTTACCCTTGTTTTACCCGAACATCAATTTATGATTACAAGTTAACTGCTGAAGAAAAATCATAAAAACAAACATTTCCAAACAATGTTTTTAAACTCTATAACTCATCCAAAATGACATAAAATAACTTAATGAAACCATAATGATCTATATTCATGTAAAATATGTACTTTAATTATTATTTAATTAATATAATGTGGTTATATCATCCATTAAAGAGAATAAAGTGTTCGGATACAAGGTTAGGGTAAATTTTCATAACTAACTTTCATCCTTCAGGTTCACTCTCTTTCACTCATTTATTTATATGGTAACTCCATAAAAATTATTTTTTCATCAATTAATTTCATTCTCTGGGATATAATTGTTTGTCACTACTGTTTATGTCAAACAAAATGTTTTCCAAAAAACTGTTCTTTTAAGAACACACCTTTTACTTCTCATTCAATGTTGACGGTTCTTGTAACATGTATGTTATTACCTATTCCTTTTGGGAACCCAATGTTCCTGAATGCATTATTATGATATGAAACCCATTAATATTGGTTGTTTATTTATGTTCATTTTTTATATATGTTCTTTGTGGCATGCATGATAAATGATATTTCTATGATGTGACGGGCGTGCCTAGAATTATATAGTGCAATATGAATGTTTCAATGTGATGGGTGTGCCCAGAATTGTATAGAAGTCCAATGAATTGGTTAAAGTGATAAATCTCATGAGTTAATGTGAAATTATGTGTGAATGAGATGTTATATCTATTCATAAAAAATGTGTAGTCTTTAACCACTAACACATGATGTTTCATTTTTATGTATTTCCTCATTTCAAGTCTTTTATTAATGATTCCTTTCATGTTCATGTTCATTTTCCTATGTTATGATTATGCTCACCCCATATCATATTGTTCATAGCTATCCTCTTACTGGTCTTTGAGCTCACCCATTTTGATGTAAATCCTCAACTGACTACATGTTCTATAGAGAGGTCATGTTTCAATTAGAAGCTAGAGAAGAAAGAATTAAACGAATGTTTACGCTTGATTTTATGAATGGTCCTAGTTTTATCAAGACACTAAACCTTTGGATCCTCTTTGTGTAATAATATTATGTTATTAATCATTAAAATTATGTAATATTAATGTATGAAAAAGTTGGGTTTCTATAGCCCTTACATGTATTAAATTTTTATACATACCCATCAGTATGTTGTGGGCTAGACTGAACGTTGATGACCTAGATTTTTGTTATATGAAAGATACATCACAAAACAACCAAGGGATGAATCTCAAAAACCATTACCTAAATGTCCCTATATACATTCCTTCCATGAAACATTTTGCCATTTTTTTTGTAAATGATCATTTTTGGTTTTGATTCCTGCTCACACAGGATATGTCAAATTCTTTTTAAACGTTCAACAAAAATCTTGAAACATGAATCACCTTCTTATATGATAGAAAACTCTAGAGGTCCAGGTCATATAGATTAAAAAATAATGACAAACCCAAAAAGTTTAAAAACAATGGGAACAAGACAAATATCCTATGACATATATTTATGGGATCATTAATTTAACCCATATTCCATGTATAAGGATTCACTAACAGATAGATTTATTAGGGTATCCTATCATGTATAAATATTTTCGACATATTTTCTTACATATCATAAATCTATAAGAGATTCTCATAGTATGAAATAATTCATCACAAAAGGGTGTCATGAGTCAGACCTCTCAGCCTCTAGACTAATGTGAGATCCTATGAATCATTAGGTATAAAACCACAAATAATCTCTTGAAATTAAAAATTAGTCCCATTACTCATTATAGATGTAGGAGTCTTTAGGAGTTTCTATGAGAGAACATAAATGTTGAACACAATGAAAATGATTGTGCGACCACACTCAACCACCCACAATAAATCATAATTTGTTACATACATTACTTTTTCATGGAAAAGAAGATGGTAAACCAAACATGAAAGAATGTGATATAAGAATAATTGAGTCACCATAGCCTTCTCGTATCTTGATTCTCGAACACGGAAACCCGACACAAATCTAGAGGAAATAGATGATAATCCTAGAAATTATGTATGTTAATGTAATTCCGTAAAGATATTATAGTAGAGGGACATACATTAATTATATCTAGAAACTGATATGATTCTATTAAATTTAATAGTAAGAATATATTCTATATTATTCATTTGGATGATTTTTTATTCATGTATCTTTAATTAGATAAATTCAATTGCAAGATATTTGAGTTTAGAACATGTGTGTTGATTTTCGTCTACAATGTTTTATATATAAGATATAAATAAATAAATATTTATTCACCAGTTTAATGAATAAGTTGTAATAAATATATTTTTTAGATTTGAGATTAAAAAAAATTACAGTTTTTTGAATAAAATATTTCATTGTTTATTCAATAAGTAATTTTTTTTATTTGAATAAATATTTTATTATTTATGTTATGAGATATTTTTAGCAGGATTCATGGGTTGATATAAAGGTCTGGAAAAGATGATATATTTATTTGTGGGTTAGCACATTTCATGAGATAATAATATAATAACATTGTTATTATTTAACATGGTGATTACATATAATAATAAATTATAAATTATTCCTTATTTAATAATAAATTAGTTATACCTTAATATAAAATAACAATTATATTAATTTAGAGAAATAGAGGTTTTCTAAAATTCCATTGTTTAAATAATTGTTATAATAAATTATCTTTCCCAAAATAAATGTAAATTTTAAACTACTTTATTTCTCATGATATAAAAAAACATTTATTCACATATTTTTCTCCTAATTTGTTTACATAACTTATTTTTTATCAAAATATAAATTTAAATAGAAGGGAATTTTATTTCATAATTTTTTTTATAAAATATATTTTACAATATTCATGATAGATTTTTCATTTAATGTTTTATAACTATATTTATTTTAGAAATAATATTATTTTAATGATAATTAATTCAATGTAAAGTAATGTTTATCAATGTCATATATATGTTTTCATAGTGTCAAAATTATGAAACATTGAAAGTAATCTCATATAAAAGTTTATGAAAAATATAAGATGAATGGTTAAATAATAAAATTACATTAAAATTATAATTCATCATGAATTGTTTACTTATATTATAATCCATTTCTTTTCTAAATAGTATTTATCATATTCTATGTAAATATTTTATTATTTAAAAATTTTCATTTAATACTTTGAGAATCAAATTTTATAATAAAATGAAATTATATTGTAATTTAAACTTTTTTATCTTATATATAGTTTTTATTATCCCAATATAGATTTTTTTTTGATAATTTAGTTTTTAAAAAAGTAAAATAACCATTGGAATTACATTTATTGTATATAAATTGTCACAGTAAAATTGTTTTCTTGATTAACTATTTAAAATATAAATTCCAATTAATTAGAAGAATAATTTAGAAAAAGTTATATTATATAAATATGTAAATAATTAATTATTATATATAATAACTAATATATGATAACAATTATAAATGTAATCAATTTAACCAAAGATATATTTTATGTTTTAAATAAATTTTATTTCCATATGTTATATTAGATTATTAAAAATTAGAAACCTATTATTTAAAATAATAATTTTAAAAAAATGATCATGATTTTAACAATCATATAATCTAATATTTCTTGGTTTAATATTTTAGGATTTTTATGAACATGTATAATTAATGAGGAAGTAGTAAACAAATATGGTTTTTCCGAATACCAAAAGTTTCCTGACATCACCTTGTAGTACGAATGGAATAAAATATTTTAAGACATTTTTATTGAGCAAAAATGTATTTAAATAATAAAATATATATCTTTTAAAATATAACGTTGAATTTAAAAAACTTATATGTGACATTTTAGAACAGAAATTATATTTTATCATAATAAGAAAATATTTTTTGTTATTTGTTTTTAATTGAGTAGTTGGAAGGTTAAATTGTGATTTTTTAAAATCTAAATGAAATATAACCCTTCTTTGTTTTAGAATAAACTAAAAAATGTTGTGGGAATCCGTTTTTTAAAATTAGTCATCCTTAATTATAAAAAATAAAAAGGTTATCACAAAATTACCCCTCTCCTTTTGTATAACACCCCACAATTTCCCATGGAAACCCACTTACTATTAATTTACCAAATCCCAATATTTTTTCCCTAATAATTTTTTTATTACCATTACAGATATTCTATAGGCCAAAATCCCAATCCTTCAAGGATTTATCCACGGTGTAAATCACCCATTAAGAGGAAACCCAATTATATTCTCATTGTTTTCTATTTCTATTTATTTATACACTCCCAATAAAATTCAATTTCTATAAATTTATAATATATTTAAAACACACACATATATATATATATATTACATATAAATGGAATTATGACACAAGTATAACTAGTTTAATATATTTATATTATACACACTATCTCCCCAATATTTGACACATCCTGATAACATCCAGTTTCTTATACTGAGGAGGAAATTTTAAATGCTTCACTTATCATAGAGTACATTGATTATTAGTGTAGATTATTAATAAAAATTTAATTTATTATGATATATGGATTTGTAAAAAAAATTACATAATAATAAATTAAAAATAATAAGAGTCATGAAATCAAAAATAAGCAAAATATTATAAAATAATAAATAACTTTAACTCATTATCTCTTTGAATAGAGTAGTAATAAATAAACTAAAATGATTTTAAATAATCAAGAATGTGACGAATTGTTTCCTTATAATACATTAAATTATTTTTAGGAATATTTAGTTGAAGCATTGTGTCTGCATGGGATTCTGAGCCGAGGGGAGGCTCGTTATTCAAAAAATATATATAAACCACCAATAGTTTTTATGATTTAATCGGATAACTCTCACATGGGGTCTTAGATTGAAAACCATAGACCTACACTAAAATAGGAAAATGTGTCTTACTATAGTGTCAAGGCAAGATTTGGTGCATCTGGTGTCTCTTAAAATTGTTGTTGGGGGATGATTTAAGAACTAATTAATTAAATATTTATTTTTTAAAAAATTTAATATTTTAAAATTTTCCCTAGATAAGCATGGTTATAATAAATCCATATGTTTTTTTCACACAACTATATGGATCAATAGAGGGTTTTTCGAGGAGTCTTCTTGGATGATCAATGAATACCAATGGATTAGCAACTGGTGTGATAATTATAGCTTGTACATATCACTAAAGAATGCGATGTGGAATCATTCTTCATTAGTGATTCATCCAAATATAAGGATTAGTATTTTATTATAGAGTATTTATCATGTTTTTGGTTTACCTGTGTAGAACCTGAATTAATTCCATAACAATTTAATTCATGGATTGACTGTTGGTTACAATTATTAAACTAACATCCAAGAAATATGAAATAGTTATGAATTATTATATTTTAATCCCCATTCATCTTTATAATGTAAATGAATTATAGAAAACCAAAAAATTGGTTGATTTTTGTTCCCCATTTTGTATTTATTTTTTTCTTCAGGTCATTATTTTTATATTCAAAAACAATATTTCCTCTATCCAGTATTTGGACCAATACCCTATAGATGATTATTTCATAATTGTTAGTTGGTAAAATGAATCATAAATATGGGTTCATGACCAAAATTTATGGAGAAATCAAGGTGAGATTAAAATAGTGGATGATTTTATATGTACTGGGATCAGATCAGTGTTTTATATTTCATAGTTTGGTCTGTGTCAATAGTGTTGAGTGGCATGAGTTGATTCTTGAGACGATCTAATGGATGGAAGATGACCTCAAGATATAGAAGGGCTCAGACAATTTCAATCAAATAATCATGGGTTATATTTGTTCTCAAATACATGGTGAAAGTGGCATGAAATGGTGCATGATGAACCTATAGATTTGAGAAATTTCATAACTACATGGTGTGTAATCAAAAGAACACACATTTTTCAGACCTTTTGTGCATCGTCTAGGGTTTAGATGTAAAATAAAAATACACATATTTTTTGGTATCCAACATACTCTATGTGAACTGTGGATGGAAGCTCGATGTGTACCCCAGGAGTATAAAGAAAATGATAAGAATGAGAACATAATCATGAACATAGTTTATGGAATGACATGGTTCATGGACATAGCCAGGAACATGGGCATAACCAATGTAAACAGGAATGACCTGAGGAACAAATGCACGGTTTGTAGAATATATGTATACCCAAGGAATAAATAGATAATTTTTACACTTAGTAGTGTTGTTTGAGACCCTTTTTCTCTTTAGTGATGATCAGTTTCCTTAGAGTGTGTTCCCATGGACCATACCATATGAGGGTTTAGTGAAGCATCATGTCCCGAGAATAGTATGTGGTCCCCTATAGGGGATTGTTATATGATATTGTTTCAAGAACCCCTAACGTGGAATGGGGGAGGATACCCTATTTTATCTTCTTTTCTATGTGGGGTTCTATGAATTTACATGAACAACAAAACTTGGTTTTGATCCAATGTTTAGTAAGATAATTAATTTTGGTTTTATTTGTCCCCCATGACCCTAATTTTGATCCACCACCAGTGTACTGATCTCTTCTGATATTTTTATGACATTTTTAATGATATGTCCAAAAAAGTGGGAAGTCATGGACGATAAAAATCAGTGTTATCAAGATAATCGAGTGAATTCTCCTATATTTGAATTATGAAGATACCCTGAGAAGGAATCCTAGAATGGATTTGTTGTTATAACCTTACCTTGATACATAGTTTCAATTTGATTATTTAGGGGTGTTATTATATTATATCTTATATTATGACTGCCTTAACCTTGTTATGAGATTAATACTCCCTTCAAATTTTATTCTTGTAGAATATAGGGTATCCTAATGGGTATTGTTATACGCACCCATTCTTGGGTTCTGCCCACACATGTCATGTATTATGCATATAATGGGTTGTTTAATGGGGTCCATGGTGGACCTAGAGTAGATGGAGAATAGTTGATCTAGATAGACCATTTTTTGTACATGGTGTTGCATTTGACGTTTCCACTTCATTCTAGAATGAATGATGTCCTTTACATTTTAGGGGGAATATATTTAGACCTCTATTCTTCCTAGTTCCTTTTTCATACACTAATTGTAGGATATAAACATATCCATGAATAGTTATCAATTATATTTTATCTCTCAAATTTTTATGGGTATTTTGAGATGTGTGAATGTTTACAAGTACCACAAAAGATTCCTCCCATGTGTATCATAAAAAAAATAACTTATTATTTAAATCCATTGGAATAATATAGGAATTTGTGGGGTGACACACTTATCATAACAATTTCTATGTGGGCCCATTTGGGTTGGGTCATGATAGAGTGGTATTAGAATAATCATTATCTTAGGACAATTGTTTAAATATTTTATAGTGTAAGATTCCTTTGAGAATGTAATAAATAGTGTTTAATGGTATCATATTTGGTTCTCAAGGTAGGTAATCCATTATTGGTGTTATGGTCAATGAATCCATTCATAATGACTATAATAACCTTTTCTTGACTTAGTACATATAGGCATCGGTTGTAGGTAATACATTAGCACATACATCAAATAATAATGGTTTTTTGTTATTTGTGACCTTCTTGAGATATCTCCCCATAAATAATCATGAATTTATTACATATTATCTATATTTGTATACCTTCATAATGATTTATAGTTGGGATTACACATCCATATCAACAAGATCATCCACATAGTGGTGATGTTTCGATTTATGGACATGTTCATGGGGTGTTATATCTGGGTTATTTAGCAGTCTTACTACCACATATTGAGTATGAAGTTGCACCAATGGTACCTATATATGAGGATAATAGTTTATTATTCTTCATGAATGTCAGTTAATGTAACCCCTCTAGTTTCAAGGTGATCCATACGACTACACAGTAGAGGAATAGGTTGAAGAAGTTAAAATATTTTTCTTCCTTATTTGGAAAGATAAAAACTAGATTGTGGTATTAATGGTGAGCCTTATTGATGGATATTTAGGGTTATGGTATAGTTTCTTAGATCTATCCTATGATGATAGGTCTCTTTTATTTATATAATTTTAAAACCATTTCAGATTAGATTTATCAATTGTTTTGTTGTAAGAAATACATATCAAAATGATTTTGTAGCTTCAATAGGGGGTGTGACTATGGATGAGTACTAATCAATATTCAAAAACCTATAATGATACTCTAGGTATATGGTTTGATATAAGTTCTTCCAAGAAAAAACTTTTGAGTGTGGTATACATAGAAATATATAGGCTGGCGTGATACTTAGTTGTATTCCAACTTATACTGAAGTTATCGGGCATGATTTGAAAGCGGAAATATTTAAATCATAGAATACAACAAATGTTAGTTATGGAGGAGGAAACACAAGTTATGAAACATTGTTAGTATATATTCTCTGAAAGAAACATGTATTCGGGTATTCAATACACTATGGGAGGAAAACATAGGATATGTGGTATGCAGTTCTGGGACATAATACATATCTAGTTAGATTTGGGATAGTAGGGGAAACTGTATAGAGGGTTGGAGACAACTCTCATGGCATTTCATGACTCCCCATATATTTCATAGAGAGATGTTTTATGGGCCATGTAGTAAAATTTTGAATTTTCAGTAGGGAGGTCCAAAGGGAAAATTGCATGGATGTTGAATATGAAGAGACGGAGGAGGTTGTTGATGATTTGATTTATTACCACCACCACCTCCACTACTAGGTGGTCCATGCCAGGTTTATTAATATAGTTTTAGTGGAATGGAATAAAAAATTTAGTGGAGACATATGATCCAGAGGAACCATATATGATTAGAGGTATGATATGTGTCTTTTTTACCTTATCTGTAGTTCTGATAGAGACATGTTTGAACATATCATTTCATGCTACTTCGGTTTCTTGGGACCTAGATATTCTAGTTGTGACATTGGATGAACTATTTACTTTGATTACTATGATGAGGGGAGATTCATAAATCAAACACTTTTCTTGATATTGGACCTACCTCTTGGAGGATATAGTTTCATTTGGGAGATCTTTATAGAAGTAATAAGCTCATGTGATATCATACTTTGTATTGAATGGCTATAAAAATTTCATGAATAGATTGACTAATTCTGATTTAGGATGTGATGTTTTTTCATAGAAGGGATGAGATTTTCCGTTATCATTGAGAAGGAAACCTAGATATAGTAGGATGATATCCTATAATAGAGAATACAACTAATTAATCCCTGGTTGGATTTTATTACCCTTCATGTAGTGGATTCTTGGAGAAATCTATTTCATATAGTGGTGATGGAGTATTATGATGTCTTACTGGAGGGAGTGTCGAGATTACCTTCCCATTGAGATATAAAATACTACATATAATATGTATCAGTTACTTTACATATATATGTTCCATCATATCAAATGGATTCTGTAGAAATTTATAAGATGATGGTGCAGTTGGGGGAGTCACAAATGAAGGGATATATTAGTCCCACTGTTTCCCCATGGTTTGCCCTAATTTTTTTTAACAAGAAAATATGATATATCTTGATGTTGCATGGGGATTAACATATCCTAAACCATTTGACCATAATGAATTAGTATCCACATCCCAGGATGGATTATATATTCAACATGTTGAGAAGGGTGAGATGGTTATCAAATATTGACCACAAATCAGGCTATCAGTAGCTCTATGTTTGGGATGGGGATATACCAAATTTGAAATTATGACATCACTATAGTTATTATGATTATTTTCTGAAGACTTTATGAATGATGATTGATGTAGAAGTGTTCAAGTGTCTCATAAAGAAGATATTTCATCACTTATTAGAGTAGATAGTGATAGTCTTCATCGAGAACATCCTATTATACTCGATGTTAGAGTAAGAGCACAAAATATATTCGAGGATGGTCTTGGATATAGTCAAAGGAAAATATATTTAAAAAAATACCTCTATGTGTTATTTCTAGACTCAATAGTTCTACTTACATGGAAATTTCATCTTATAAGATGGAATAGTAGCAGAGCCAGTGAAATTTGAAGTAGTGTTTACATTATAGTCATCCAAGAGCTTGATTTAAGTAGGCATATTCCTTATGTTGATAGAAATCTACATGAGGTTTTTACCTAATTTATATTGGATTTTGGGACCCATGGTTTTTTTGAATTGAAAGTGCAATATCCAATGTGTATAGAGAGGTGTGAATAAGCTTTTAGGATCAATGGGAGTGGTTTAAAATTTCCCAAAATTAGAGCCTTCTAGAGGGGGTGTTGAGAACATAGTGTTATGTGAATTCTTTAAAACTGGGTCTGGATGTGTTTTCATTAATAGTTATGTGGTGATCATCTATTGGACCTAGTATTTATGACTACATTATATGAACAACATGACCTATGATTTAGAGATATCAATTATATTATTCACCTAAATTATGTAGTGAAAATATATTTTGTGTTAGTGGTTTATCTTATATTACCAAAAAAACCTTCATTTTATATTACAATTGAAGGATCTCTACATGAGATAGTGATAATGGTTATAGATCCTATTGTTTTATGGATTCAAAATTTTATACACTCCTAGGAAGGGTAATGTGGTGGACGATGATCTCAACAGGATATATTTTTCACAATTGTTAAGAGATACAAGGATGAAGTTGTCCTCATTATGGATATCCTTATTGGGTGATAATGGTGTGAATTACATTAATTAAATTATTTCCACCCTCGTATAATATAATACGTTATGTAGGATCAACTTGGAGATAAAGAATATGAGACCTTACATATTTTTATATCCACTAGAATGGTACTTAATGGATCTTCTGAAGGTGGGTAGAACACCATCATTTTCTAAGGATGGTACATGGCACCAAAAACATTTTATGAGGATGTTTTAAGGTAGATTAATATATAAAACATTATAATTTCATCCATGTGTGGAGAATAGGTAACATGACCTTTTATTTAGTTACAGTGGCTAAAAATTAAATGTTATAGTAGAGTCCTTCATTCGATGCCTCAGTTGTTTTCAAGTGAAGGATGAGAAAAAGGTTCCTACAGGTTTGTGGTAACCCATTGATGTGATGAAGTTGAATTGGATCAATATATCTAAATACATCATGATATGAATACCATAATAATCTATAGGTCATGATCCTATCTGGGTGATCATAGACCAACTAACCATGTCAGTATAATTCCTTTACATTCGATATAAGAGTTCATTGGCGAGATCAAGAGTCCTTTATCTATAAGAAATTATCGATCTTGATAGATTTCTCTCACCAATCATTTCTAAATATGATGGAAAATTTACATTACAACAATGGATATGATTGTTGTAGGCATTTAGGTCTTTATTTAATTTCATTATAGTTTTTTATTGAAATATTAATGGAACGACTTAGTGGACTATTTAGTTTCTGGAGCACATGATATAGGCTTTCATTATATTCTTTTACCACAGTTGGTTTGATCGTCTACTAATGGAGGTGTTTTTGTACGACAATATCTTCCATTCCAACATTTTTATGAACCAATTTTTGGCCTTATATAAGGGGAAAAGTTGTCCACCAATAATCTTCAATAATATAGGAGAGTTGACACTATTGGGACCAAAATTTGTGTGAGGGAAAAAAAGGAAGATATAGATCATCTAGGAGCTGATAAAGACATCTTATTTTCAATATAAGTCTTATATTCATTGATTATGAAGTTACATGGAGTTTGATATGGGAGACTATGTGTTCTAGAAGTTCATATCTCACTGATGATTATATATTTTTTTTTGGTTACATGTTATCTTGGAGATTCATTGATCATTTCTAGATACAATGTAGGGTTGACCAGTTTGTTTGTTTCTGAGCTCTACCATTTTAGTTAGACCAAGTAAACAATATCTTCCATGTCTCTCTCAGGAGGTAGGCACACGACATGGAACTAGTTATTTATTGGGGAAATATGGTCATCGTGGAAAGAGATAAATCTTTAGAGAACATAGTAGTGATAAAGTATCAAGAGGACAATGTCATATGTGGGTGAGAGTTTCCCTTGGTCTCACTAAAACATTAGAATCATCCATAGATAACCTAGGAGTGAGAGACCCTAATTGGAGCTTAGTAACCTAATATTTTTTAATAATATTTTTTTTCATTTTCAGATAACAATCCTGGTGGAAGGTAGATTA
This sequence comes from Viscum album, assembly GCA_963277665.1. Taxonomy (NCBI): domain Eukaryota; kingdom Viridiplantae; phylum Streptophyta; class Magnoliopsida; order Santalales; family Viscaceae; genus Viscum; species Viscum album. The sequence continues at coordinate 134,578,582 of OY728163.1, forward strand.
TGAATGCTCAATTTTTTATTATAAGTAATTAAAATTATATAGATAAATTTTTTTGAGGCTAAAAAGTATGTTAGTGTGAGATTTAATAGCTTGGTGAGGCACAAAATTGATATAATAAAAATATTTATTATATTATATTACATTCGCAATGTTTTTTTTGAAATATTGGATTATATCCCAAATATTGAATAAAATAAAAAATATGAGAATACCACTAAATATGGAACGAATGTATTTCCCTGTGTGTGATTTTTAACCATTTTAGGTATCAGATGTTTTTTAAATGACTTGTCAATGGTGGATATTTAAACATTTTAATAAATAAACTAATTAAATTTTTATTTCATTCAACCCAACGATACTCTTTTATATAAGAACGGTCATTACAACAACCAAGGGATTTCCTCTTATCCTAATGGATCAATAGAGGGTTGTTGGGGGAGGATTATTGGATAATATATAATAGTCAACAGATTGGAAAATAGTTTTTCAATTGAAGCTTGTAGATATTTCCAAATCATCAGGATGTGGAGTTATTATTCATCATCCATTGATCCATATATATTCTAGGGAAATATCATTGTTCCAGTTTATCAATTTTTTTTACAATATCAAAAATTAGTTAATCCAATAAAAATTTAATACATGGATTGATAATTAATTATAGATATTGCATTATTTGTCTAGAAATAATAATTCTATATTTCTTGTGATAGTTTTTTCATCATTATAATGGAAAAAATATCCATCCCAAAAGATGGTAGAAGTTCATTCCTATTGTTGTGTTTAAATATTTTTTTCCCCGTTCTTCATAAATTCATCACTAATATTTTCCATGGTCAGTGGTTTCACCAATTCCTATTGGATGATCATTACACAACAATTAATAGAAAAAATGTATCATCCCTAGAAGTTTATGATCAGGATTGATGTAGTGATATAGGTAAGATGAAAATGTTTTAACATTTGGGGTGGACTAGAATTGGATTACTGATTATTATTTTATAGTTTGGCATTCAATAATGGAATGGAGTGGTTGGATTCGACTGTTTACTAGATCAGATGGCCAGAATCAAGATACTAGTGATAAAATGGGTCAATTAACTCAGATAAAAAATCATATGGGAGGGTTTTTGAAAATTATAAGGTGGTAGTCAATAGAGAAGATGACTGATAATCGTCTAGGTTCTGTAAAATATCTGACTACTCAACCGGTAGTATAAAGAAGAAACACTATGTTGAACCTGTACATGATGGACAAGGTTTATGCATGAAAAAAATTCACTTGGAATATGTTACCAACAAAAAATAATGTAGTCCTAGATTTAAATTTGACATATACTCCAAGGGTATATGAGAAAAAACATAGTCAAGAACATGATTATGACTTGAGTATAAAGGAACAACCAATTACATAGACACAACCTAGAAACGATAACAACCAAAGTACACATGCATAGACATAGGTATATAAGAATGAGATTAAGAAAAAAAGTAGTCTCATGGTAGGGAAAGAATACTTTGTACACAAACTACAAACGTTTTACATTTTCTATGGTGGTTTGATGACCTTGTTCACATTATTGTGGAACATTAACATTATGGTGCATTCCCTTAGCCCATCCACCATTAGGGTAGAGTGGGGAAATATTTCTCATGAATATGGAATGATCCCATCAATGGGATTAGTATTGGATAGAGTTATAATAATCCATTAATACATACTAGTGTGATATCCTCTATCTCATATTCTTCCATATGTGGTTTTCTAGGAATTTACTAGAACTACAAACCCGAGAATTGTTTCCCAGTTTTGCAGGATAATCTAGTAACAATTTTAGGTGTCCCTAATGGTCTTGGATGTGATATGATATATATTTTTCCTACTATTCTAATTTCCATTATATAATTTTTATGGAATGTACTTATGATCCCAACCTATATGATGAGAACCATCAGTATTATCAGTATCATTTAGGGAGTTCTATTAGATGGGAAACACTGTGAAGCCTCAAGTTGGAATCCTATGATGAGTTCACTGTTGTGTAAAACCCCTCTAACTTAGATATCATCATGATTATTTTATGATGTTATTATTTTATGTTTTATATTCTGAGTCTACATACCATGTGATGAGCTGATCATTCTTCTGATGTTTTTTGTTTGATGATTCCAGTGTATCTTACTAGGTATTTTTGTACTCACTCATATTTGAGATCTACCCAAACATGTAATATTTAATAAAGATGAAAATATTTTTGATAGGGTACTTATAAGAGTAGGAGTAGATATGGCATTATCATTCTAGATAGATTGGGGTTCTTATCATGTGTTTCATTTGATTGAAGTCCCCTCCTTCTAGAAATTTTCACTTCCATTGTGGTTTTGGTGGGATTATATTTGGCCAATTATTCTTTAATGTAAATTTTTTAAACTATGTTAGTGGGATATATATGTATGAATGAATTTTTATATATTTTATTTTACCTTTGACCATTATTTAAGTATTTAGAGATTTGTGTGTGTGCACATGTACCTTATTCTATAGCCTCCCATGTGTGGTATATGCATAGTTCGAATTTGTCTCCATCCCCTGGCCTATTGAGGGTAGCCTTTCGGTGTCACACACAATTTATCTATATCCTGGTAGGCCATGATGCATCAATTCATGATATAATAAATGAATGTAATTTACTTTTTCAGGTTGTTTTTTTAGAAAAAAGAATGATTTTATATAGTTATAACTAAAATTACAAAATAAAAAAGGATATATGGTAATTGTTTCATTCTCTCAATTTTAATTCTATCATATGTGGTTCATATTCTTTACTATGTTTCCTTTTTAATGGTTTTCATTTGATTTAATTCCCCAGGAATGACTTATAGTAGAATATTTGTTTGATTTATTATATTTAAAAATTTCAATAACTTTATTTCATTCTATGGATTTTGATTTAATTATTATAAAATCCATATGTTCTTCTTTGTATCATTGTAAATTCGTTGATAATTGTTTTATATAGTGGATTATGTATTTTATATTGTGTAATTAATAACCAATTTTCTTCATGTACCCAAGAAAACTTTTGTTCTATGAGATTGGAATGTTAATCTCGTGATCACCCTTTCTTGTTTCATTTATTCATTTGTTATTAAGTCGTGATAGTGGTATCGACTAAATTCTATTTTAAATAGGTCAAAAACTGTATCCCTTGACGATAAACTAATATGTATATAATATTTCACTATTTCTTTAATTCATATAGTATTTTTTATTTCTCTCTAAAAAAATTTCATTTTTGCCTCAAAAGTTAATTCATTGATGGATTCCATCATCACAATAATATGGAAATGTTAAAAATAATTCCCTTAATTTATAATGAATCTTTCTCCTCCATTATCATATTCTTCATTTTTTTAAATAATTTACTTATCAAATATTAATGTAAATATTTATTTCATTTTAAAATATTTATTATTTTTATTAAAAATTTTAAAAATGGATATTTTTAATTTTTTTCTAAATTATAAATTTTTTATTTTCTTTAATAGTGATTGAAAATAAATTTATTAATATATTCTCAAAGAAATTTTTTTCTTGATTTCACAATGGTTATACATAATGAATATTCTTGTCTTTGTTTCATTTTTTCAAAGACAACCCTATTCCTATTTTTTCTTTATTTTTCATCTTAAAAATAATGGTTAATGGTTTTTGAAAAATAAATAAAGGGATTTCAATCCATTTATATATGGTTTTATCATTCACTCCAAAAATATTATAATTAATTTTTTTTCAAGGAATCATTATTTCTAAGTCTTTTAAATTTTTTTTTGTCCTCTTTTCACATACTTCAAATAGATTTACAAAATTTCTTATATTTTTCTAAAGACCATGTTGTAAATGAAATAAAAAAACCTGACTATGATTTCACTGACATTGATGTTCAATATATTCAATGTATCTCTCTGTTATAGTGTAATATGTATAATCATCATGTAAAAGCTTTTATATTACTTTTTGGATATTGAATTTACTTATCAATCGATATTTGATGATTCCATGTTATGTGATACAATATTGAAATGATAGGAAACCAATTTTGATTCAATGGTATTTTGTGATATGATTTATTTCATGTGGAATACGTACATATGGATTATCAATATTTTATTGGTAGGTTTGTTTATATATCCCTCCAATTAATTGGTTTTGGTATTATATCTCATGAGAAAATGATATTAATTTATGGGCATGGATGATTTTTCTCACTTATTAATGTGTGTCAATGCTTAGTTTTATTCACAACTTACTATGTGGGAATAATTAGGTTTGATCATAATTTTATAATTATGTATCCTTATTCTTATGAAATATTTCCATGTAATAGAATATTCCAATGACATATTATCATGGTATATCATTATTTTAACAGAAGTCCATAAAATGTTATATCTTTTATATATCCATGGTAGTCATATTATGATACTATGATGTCATTCTAGGGTCTATTAAATTCTATAATATATTATGAATATTCTTATTATTATATTTTCCTTTAAAATATATATTTCTCCATTGATCATATTATCTATCATTCTTATGAACTAACCTTATATGACTCATTGTTATGTTTTCATTTACTAAGATTTGAGATCACCCTTTGTTTTATTTACCATTTCCTGTGGAATTAAATATATTATTATGTCTATAAATCATATATGGAGATTTTTATTGGACATATTGAAAAATAATTCATAATAATACATTTTTGCATACTATCTCAAAAGACACTAAATCTTGGTTTTCTAGGATTATGTGATAATTTTGATATGTAATAAATTATTAATATGACGTCATATATATATATAGGGTCATCTAAGATGGTATCAAAGAGTTTTTTATTTTTCATTATGGATTAATATAAGAGAAAATTAGATAACACCCTAAGAATATGTCAAAATATAGGAAAGCATCATAAACTATTGATAATATATAGAGTGTTTGTTTTCATATCAACCGAATCATCATCTAAATACAAACATGTGGATGCATGATAAAGGTCAGATAAAAATTATGTATGAAACCTAAAAAAGGTTTTTAGGTGTTAACAAAACCTTCGCTCAGTGCAAAAAAAAGTTTCAACTGAATACCTTCTTTAAAACTCTTAGGGGATACGAATTGGTTGACTAACATTATCTTTACGAACAATGAAGAAGGATTCAGATATATTTATCATGTATTATATAATAATATATATAACATGTATGGTTTTAAATCCTAATTAAAAATAACCATGTATAGTCTTTATTAAAACCTATAAAACTCATATGTTATGTTATATGTGACATTTATGATTTTTCATTCAATATTATGATTTTTAAAATTTAAATGATTTTTAAATTTTGTATCATCATCCCTAAATCTCATGTATTATATTAAATGGATAGAAATGGGAGGAATCAAGTTAATAGTTTTAGGGATGGAATATGCGCTTAATACCAAATGATATACTAATCACGATAGAAGATAGAGTGAAAATAGTATGGTAACACATAACCAAGTATTTCTTGTTATGATTATGAACATGAACATAAATGATTTTTCCAAAAAAACATATAAGATAAAAATTGGGTTTATTTGAAGTCTATAAGATAATGATTATTGAAGAATAAATATTTTACATTCTACATGTTTATATTTAGGAAAAAAGAACCTAGGTAAATGTTTAAAAGGAAAAAGAAGATGTTTTATGTGCCGAAAATGATAATATAGAGCAACAAACAATAATTCAAAATAAAGTGTTCTTTTAACACTATGGTGGGTAATACATTTCTTCTAAAGGTATCAATAATGATTAAATTTTCTAAAAATTGTGAGGATAGAAGTTATAAAAACACCAATCCAAGAGATAATGAGTAATATATAAAAAAATAACCACCTAGACCTTGAAAACAAGGAATATGATAAGAAATCACTAATGTTTAAGTGATCAATAATATTAAATTTTTTAAAGGTATACTAATTATCCACTCTAAATATAACAATATAACACATTATTATGTAATTAATGTTTTATATGAATGTGGATTCACCCCCTAAAACATTGGATATTGAGTTATTGGTGAAAAAAACAGGGGGTATGATGTTTTCATACAAGGTATATAAATCTTCACTAATGGATGTTTGTGAGAGGATACTTCATTTATATCCATTTACTATTACCATTTTGGAGTTTGAAGTGATATGGGGGATGAATTATATATCACCATTTATGAATACAATCAATTTTCTAGATAATGAAATCTTATTTCCTATCAAAATGACTATATTATAAAACACCAATGGAAGGATAATATTGTCATCCCTTTCCAAATAAAATTATTAAAATGGATCTTGATACCCAATAATTAGGGATACTTGGTTGAATAGTTTTCATAGAACCACCCATCAAAGAGTTTAAAAATGCTTCATTGGATATAGAACAATAATTCGATTTTCATATATTTTGTTGGATGATATTATAACCATTTTGATTTTATTAACTTGTTGGGTATGAGATAATATTTTTCTAAGAACTCAATGTTGTATAACAAACTATGAATGTATATTTTTAACAAACTATTTCAATATATCAAAATTATGAAAGGAAATACGAGCTTCATACTATTAAACTAGAATGGGATATTGTTATCTTATCAAAAAGTATATATGGATTAATGTCATTCTTTTGGATAATCTTAGTTATAATTAAAACCTCGAGGTAAAAATTTATTTAAGGCGGTAAATATAGCATCCTAAATGTACAGTAAATATTTTTTAAAATTACAATTCTAAAATTCTAAATATAATTGAGAAATTAATTTTTTTTTCTAATGATATAACACAAATATTTGTACACATATTTATCACCTAAGTTGATTCCTTTACATACTTTCATACAAAATATACTTTCATGTATAAGGTAATTTCATTTATTAAAATTGATGTACAATATATGTTTTATTATATCCATGATTATGTCTAAATATATAGTTTTATATCTAAATTAAATTTAGTACTAGTTTTATTTTCATGATAATTTAGTAATTGTTTTGTAATGGTTAATTAATTAGGAAACATGTGTACAAAGTCAAAAAAGTGAAACAAATTGACTGTAATATAATGATAAATTTTTTCTAAAATATCTTATGAATAGTTATATATTATTTTTACTATAAAATATAACTTTATCATACAGTTTTACTTTAATTATAGCTCATTTAAGTTTTAAATAGGTTTTATCAGATTCTATGTACATATTTTCTTGGTAAAAAAATTCCATTTCTAATTTTTAGTGACATTTATTATGATAAAATGACATTATAGAATATTTTATATTTTTATTTGAATAAGTAATTACTCTTATTTAAAGTATGTTATAATCATTAAATGGTTATAAATTTTTTATAATGTGGTTTTTATAAAGGTAAATTTATCCTTGAAATAACATTATGACCATAGTGGTTATAGTTTTTTTCATTGATACAATTTTATTAATTATAAATTTAAAATATCTATTAAACATAATTAATAGAAAAATATCATAAATTTTAATGTTATTATTTGTATAAATAATTTATTATCAAATATATAATAATACAATGGTGGTGTTAAATATAAATTTAATCACTCATTATAAATGGAATAGTCATTGTTTAAAATAAATTGTTTTTCTATGTATTATATTATATTATTTAAAATATAAATACATAATAATGACATTATGAATTTTAAAAAATTTAAAAAATTTATTTAATTATAACATTGAAGCTATATCACGTTTATTTGTTTATATTTTTGAAGAATATTTTTTATTGAATAGTAAAAATTACAATTCTTAGAAATACCTCAACATTTAAGACGTCATCATAATGTTTGCATGGGTTAAAAATCTGGGAACATTTTTATTCAAAATAATTTTATTTAAGAAGTAAAATAAATAATGTAAATATATTATTTATTATTTAGTAACATATAGGTTACATGTTGAAGCTTAAATTATTTTTTATCCTAATAAAAAATTATTTTGTAATTATTTAAATAAAATTGAGTGGTTGGAAGGTTACATAAACAATTTTCTTAATTTAAAGGTAAATTAACCCAAATATTTTTAATAATAAATCAAAACAATTCTTGGCAACCATTTATATTATAAATTTATTTCTAGAAATATAAGATAAAAATATTCTACCCCAAAACTACCACTTCTCTTGGGTAGAACCCCTAAATTTCCATTTGAAAATCACTTCCTATTATCTTTTTTAAATCCAAATATCATCCCATTTAATATTTACCAACAAAATTAGTATCCATTGAGATGTTTTGGAGGTGCTTAATTTCAAGAAATTTAGGCAATACAAAGGTTGTAAGTATTATTAAATGAGTTAACCATTATTATTTTTTCATTATTTTACCTTTTTCAATTATTATATGTTAATCAATTTACCTTTTCATATAATTCTAAAATAATTAATATATAGGTATATAAAATATCACTGTTATTGTGATATTTTTATACATATTTTAATATATTTATAGTTTATATAATGTATCTATATCTTTTAACACCTCCCGATAATATCAAATTTCATCTACCTACGAGGACATAGTCTATTATTTACTTATCAAATAATCAACATAGTTAAATTGAAACAAAATGATATAATTTAAAATAAAACATTTATTCATTATATTATCTATTTGAAAAAATTAGTAATAAAAAAATAGCATTGATTATAACTCATAAAGAATATAAAAAAGTAATATAATTCATGTAAATAAATTATTTTTTGTGAATTATCTTTATTTGGAAAAAAATTTAATTTCATTGATTGAATACATTACACACAAGACTAAGCATTAAAATATAGTTTTATACTATAAAAATTACTAAAACATGAGAGTTATAAAATTGTTGTTAAAATTAGAGATATGAAAATCAATAAATATTTTTTAAATAATAATTATAATAGTTTATTATAAATGAAACATATCGATAATAAAGTAAATTATTCCTGATAATGTCTCTATGCATTTTGAAAATACTATTTTCAAAAAAAAATTAAATTTTTAAAAACCATAATAAAATTAATTTTTTAATCTTTTAGAAAATTAATTTTATAAAATAAACATAATGTTTGAAATCGTGATTTCAATATTAGCTTATTGTGAATTTTTAGTATTTTTTGAATGATTTTCTTTTTTTTATAATTAATTTAAAATACCAAATTTTATTTAATGTAGACTTTTCACATAATTTTTATAATGTTATATTTCCATTGAAGTTGGTTTTAACGCAAAAATAGTTCAATAATATTTATATTAACCAAATGTAATTCATTTAAATCATTTTCATAATGAATATTGATATAAAAACATTGTAAACTAATTAATATTAACTGTATGAAAAACCAAATTCTCATTGAATTTTCAAGATTAATAATAAATTAAATTTTTGACTTATTTGATTTGAATTTTAAATAATGGATTCAATATTTGTATTCATAATAATTTTTATAATTAGGTCAACTTAATATTGACCAAAATAAATGGTGAAAAAGTTGTAAATCAATTACCTCAATTATTTTAAAAATGGGTTTTAAATAGGGGTTAAAAGAAATAGATAATAATTAAAATGGAAAAAATATTTTCCATAATATATTTTATGGACTTATTTAGATGTTATTATGAATAATTCTTAAGAATACTCCATTTTTAGCCATCTGTCTTGAGAAGAAACTGTATACAACATTTTATTTCCAAAAACATCACAAGTGTGTCACTCCCCCTGCTCATAAAAAAATGTCCACTATAAAATAGTATTCACACTAAATACCCATCTTCCATCAAATTTTAGGAAAAAATGAATGATAGTAATAATTTCAATGAAAACTAAAGGAGGATACCCAATGAAGAAGTGTCGTTCTTCAGCAAGAATTTTTATTTTATTTCTTTCTCCACATTCTTAAATAATATTAAACAATGATTATATAATATCATCAGTATCTACAATATATTAATATGTTTTCAAATTATGTAGATGACCAAAAAACATCTCCACTTCCATCAAATGGGTTACATAATGATCATTCAAGTGTATGGAGGACTACCGCCTCGTGAACCATTGCCATTTGTTATTCCATTTCCACATATCATGGCTGGGTATGATTATATAGATAAAACATATATATGATATTTATAATATAATAATGAATTTGGATTAATTATTCCGTAAATACTTGTTACGTCCCATTCTATGGGAATACAATAATGTCTCTCATGTGTACTATAGACTACATCCTCTTGAAGTGATGTGATTCATTCACGATTTACATGGGTGTAATTAAGGGTAAATTTAAAAATAATATATTATATATATGATATTAAATTAAATTTTTATGGTAATAAATTATTTACATTATTTATTTAAATCAATCTAGAAAATTAGAAGAGGTTTTATGTGTATGTTGGTCTACCATATACATAAATGGTGTATTTCATTTTTTTCTATAAATTTTATGAAACACTATACATACATATCTAATTAATATATAGTATATTAATATCATGGTTAAAATTATTAGAATGTTGTAACCCTGATCAAATTAATAGAACAAAAAATATGACAAATCAAAAAACATACAAAAAAGATGATGTTACCTAAAACATGACATTAACCTAGAATTGTAATTAAACAGGTAATAAAAGGTCATAAATAAGTAATATATCGAAGGATATAAATATTTATGGTTTTTAATAGGTTTATAATAAACTTATAAATATTATACATTATGTTCAGATGTGTATGAAGGAATTCGATCCTTATAGAAATGGATTTTTTGTGTTAATTTTTTCTATTAACAACATATGTCTTGTTATGGAACAATATTACATTAAGATGTTAATATACATCTTTTTTGAAATGTAATATCAAAATTTTATTTATAATAATGATATTTTATGTTTACTTTGATGATTTTACTTCACAGTTCTTAAGTTTCAATGTTTCCATAACGGTACTTTTTTTATGTCGAAATCTAATTGTTTTTAGGGATTGATTTTGATTTTATATCCAATAATAAAATATTTTGTTACATATATAAATAAATTCATGAATTCATTATCTAGTGATTATTATAGATGTTAATAGTACCATTTTTACTATTTGTTACATAAAATTATTGGGAAAATACTTTTAAGATAATCTGAATTAATTACTATATTCAGACGAAAATCCATTTTTTCCTAATCCATGTTTTTCCTATATGTTTTATAAAATATTTTTCATTTTACTTCTATATTAAAATTAAATTTTTTCCCAATTTTAAAATTTTAATTTTATTAATGTAATCTTCTTGTCATTTCAAAACAATTCCCATTTGGCTTTTACCAAAAGTATGAAATGAATATTTTTTTAAGATGAAAGACATGAATAGTATTTCTAAATTTCAAGACCACTCAATAAATTCAATATTACATTAAATTTTCTCAAATTTATTTTCAAAAAAACCTCTATACATAATTTTTATGTAATTAATTTATTTTAAATAAATTATTTCAAAGAGAAAAACATTTTAAACTTTTTTTATGTTTTAAAAATAATTGTTTAGGAGAAAAAGATATTTACCTCATGAAATATATTAATTTTTTTTTTAAGATTAATTTATAAATTTTCGATGTTATTTTTAATGAAATTGTTTGTGAAATTTTTTTATGATTTGAAATGATATTTTCTATGAATAGTTACTTTCCATAGTGAACCTTTTAAAAGGTATTTAAAAACATTTTCTATCTAAGATTAATTCTTTTGATGTAACTTATACATCACTAGGGACAAGAAACCTAGATACAATAATTATTATTTATATTAATGGGTTTTTATTATAGGATGTTTATAAAACCATTTTCTATTCCATTTTTTATACCATGATAGAATGGTTTTGAATCCCACTTCATTTTCATGGTTTACACTACGATGAATTGATGATAGGATTATGTAACCTTTCTCTTTTCCAATTTTTATGTTGTGAAGACTAATTTAAAAAACCCATTAAATTTCATCAATTTTTATATGATTAATGCTTATGATATGGATACACCGAGAAATGTGGTTTTTAGAATGATATTTGTGGGACCTATATCTTTATCTATTGCATTGTGTAATGATTTACATCTTACATGATTAAAATTACTGCAACAAGGAGTGAACCCTATTTACTAAATGATTTTGTCCATTGTGACTATATTGGGAGTGAACACTGACTACAATTATTTCTTTGTGGACGGAACCTATTCGACAATGATAGTTGTGGTTTTGATCTTCAACTTTTATGAAAAATATATTATATACTAACGTGTATAAAACAAATCCATGTATTTTGCCTATGTTATGCAATCATATCTTATGTTTTTTATTATATTATTATTCATGTATTATAAATGTATAATATTTATTCCTTATTTTAAGATTATGAACTTTTATATGCAAGTTAAGGTTTACAAATGTTATGATCATTTTATCCTAGCCTTATGTTCACATTTTTCTTATGTATCTCCCTTGTTTACCCTTACTAGGAATCTGAGCTCAAATTTACTTATATTTCATTTCCTTGGGTTATGATGAAATTTATTATTAATTATATGAATCATAATGGTGGTATATATGAAGGAATTAGTAAGTGGAAAACTATATAATATCCATGGTGATAAAAAAAAATTAGATTTACTTTACTCTCAATATGCATGAAAAAACATAGAGGGAATTATATTAAGTGGACAACTGTTTTTTTTATGTGTGTAAGGGATGATCATCATGACATTGATTTTTGATCTGATAGGAATAAATTAGCTAATGGTGAGAATAGAGACAAACTGAATAGAATGAACCATCAACACTCCAGTGTTTAAAATGTAATGAGTATGGGAACTATGCTAGCCAGTGCCCAAATTATAAGGTTAATGATGACGATTGACATGAAAATCCTATTATGTTAAGAAGAAAATTAAAACCTCACGTGATCACTTTTTTTGAGAAGCGATTCTATAATGATGTGCAGAATAGTACGATTACCATCCACACTAGAACTGATAATATATTATTTGACTTTGTATCTAACCAGTCATTAATATCTAAAAAAAATTATAATGGTATCAATATGAAACCGAGACAATTAGATATATAATTATAAATGAAAACACCTATTGAAATCATGATAGAACATCAAGTGTGTGATTCCTATATGGTTGACATTAGCGGGAATGTGATTCATGAAAATCATTTTAGTCTTCCTCTAGTTAAATTTGATGCCATCTTAGGCATGACCTAGATTTACCTAAATAAATCACATATGAATTATTGACGGATGGAAGTAACATTTGATATTATAATGAAATATATAATCCCTATCAGTTTGATGACAATTATGATATTTAGGTAGATATCATATAAATTATATTATATTAATTCCCATTCAAAAGGGGTGTTTATCTATGATTGTTGGTGTGAATATAGATGTTGATGGTATACCTTTTTCTCAGGAACCATTTTCCTTTTTAGAAGAGTTTCCTTGCCTCCCAAAAAATTGTGAAATTTTTTTTTCAATAGAATGCATACCATGTTCCACACCAATTTTAATCAGTGCCTATAGAATTTCCCAAACTCAGTTACAAGAATTGAATATGAAACTCCATGAAAAACTGGACAAGGGATTCATTCAATCAAGTGTGTCACAATGGGGTGTTCATGTTATTTTTGATAAAAATAAGTATGGATGAATGATATTCTATATTCATTATCGGGAGCATAAAAAGATCAAAATTAAGAACATGTATCTACTTCCTCATATTGAGGAATTATTTGGTTAAATAATGGATCTCAATATATTTCCATGGCAGACCATAATCGTTGATGTCGTCAATTGAGGGTAAATAATGAGGATATACCCAAGATAACAATATGTACATGTTATAGGCACTGTGATATTCATATATATTCAAAGAGAAAGGAATAGCATGAACATCACATGGGAATTTTACTAAATTCCCAATGTAAGGTGAGATAATATGAAAATTTTATAATGTTTAATTTTTAGAGGAAAAACATTTAATTTTTGGGTCATATAATATAAAGAGAGGGTGTGTAGGTATATCTATCATTGTTTGAGGCTATTGAATGTTGGACTAGACCAATCACAATGACCAAGATCCACAATTTTTTCGGTTTGAAAGGATATTTTGATGGATTGTGGAAACTATCTTATGGATATCTAATCACAACACCAAGTGAACCCCGATGGAACCCATGTTACTTTGGAAAGATGAAGATGAGGAAATTTTCAAGGAACTAAAAAGAAGATTAGCCAGTTCACCAATGTTTATATTTTCTTATAATGGAGAAGGGTTTGTAATATATAGTGACATAAGAAAGAATGGTTTGAGAAGTTTTTTTGGAAGAATGAAATGGTTATAATTTATGACTCACAACAATTGATGATTAATGAGATAGATTAACCAACTCATGATTTGGAGTATGGTATATAATTTTTTTCTTAACGATATAGAGGAATTATCCTTATATAGAACTATGTGATATATACAATGATCATAGAAATTTGATATATATATTCACAGAAGAGGAGTTGAATATGAACAAGAGAAGATAGATAGAGATGATTAAGTCATATTACTACTCAATACATTACCACCCTAGAAAAGAGAATAGGGTCGTAGATGATTTTAGTGGAAAGGATCATGCAAGATTATTCATGATGAGGTTAATAAAAGATACATTACTTTTGGATTTAAAAATAAAAAATATTGAAATATTGAATGACAAGAATAAATCTTATCATTTTTTAATTGAATGATCAACCATCTATCCATGTAAATATTAAATTGGTGAAAAAGGAGAGAAAATTAAAACAATTATATAAATGTAAATGAGTTTAACATTGATATTATTGGATTTATATGGTTCATGAACACTTTATGTGTTCTGTAAGTACAAGATTTTATGAAAGATTTATTTGAGTACTCTTATAGTTCTTTATTTCCTATTAATCCTATAAGTATGAATAAGTATAGAGATTTGAAAGAGAACTTATAGTGGGATATCATTATGATATATATCATTAAGTTAGTATTTGAGTTCTTTATATGTCACCAAGCTAGGGATGATAGATAAAAGTCTTAGGGGATGTTACTTAAATTACCCATACCAGAATGGTAATGAGAAAGAATCACTATAAATTTTTGTTAGAATCCCCAAAAAAATGAATGGAATAATATTATGTGGGTTTTAGTTGATCACCTTGAAAATTCATCACACTTCATCTCTATCAGATAATATTTCTATCTAGACTATATTTACAAAATTTACATTAAATAATTGGTATGGTTTCTTGGAGTACCACATTCTATTGTGTTTGGTCAATATCTGAGGATTTCCTCAATGTTCTGGAGAATTCTCCAACAAGATCATAAAATCAAGATAATTTTTATCACTGAATATCATCATCAAACATATTTTCAGTCTAAGAGAAAATTGAAAACCTATAGGAAATATTTAGATATTGTTCTATGAAGTTTAAAGGTCATTGGGATCAACACCTTCCTCTATGTGAGTTTTCATATAACAGTAGCTTTCACTTGAACATTTAGATGAATCCTTATGCATCCCTCCATGGAAGGATGTGTAGAAATAAAACATGATGGAATTATTTTGGAGAATAAAAAATTTTGGGACCTGAGATAGTAGAATAAATGGTATAGATGGTTAGAGGCATATAATAATAGATCAATATAGCCCATAGTTGGATGAAATGGTTTCCTGATAATCTCTAGCGTGATCTTGAATTTTACGTTAGCGAGAAAGAGATTCCAAGAGTTTCTCCATTGAATAAGGTCAATATATTTGAGAGTAACATTAAAATATTCCCTAGGTATATCAACAACATTTAAATTATTGTTTGTATCAGGATAGTAACCAATCAGTTGATCCTCCAACCAAACATCTCTCAAGTCCAAGATGTGTACCATGTATCTTTTTTGAGGAAGTAATGATAAAAACCATAACATGTAATTAAATCATATGTCATTCCACTAGATGATGATATTTAATTAAAATAAGAGTTCATGGATAATCTGGATCATATAGATAATTTCCAATGAAACAGGACAACACACCTTGTTAACATTTTATGCGGAAACCACCAGTTTGAAGAATCTATGTGGGAACATGAGGAAATGAGAATGGAGAAGTGTCCTCATTTTAATATATCATAAAAACGAATTCAGAGGGGTAAATTAAATTTAAGGTGGGTCATAATGTATCATACAATGTTTTTTGAATTATTTTTTTCTAATAAATTAAATTTATTAGATAACATGTGTTACCCTCAACACCGAGCTATAACAAATAAAGTTATAATATAAATATTATTAAAATTATCCTATTATAAACTAGATTTTAAAATAAGTTGCAGGAATAGTAATAAATAATTTTCAAATATTAATTATAATTTTTTCATATATTGAAAATATTTAGAAAAAGTACATACTTTTCATTAATGTCTATATGTTTCTAAAATACTATTTTTGCCAAAGAATGTTTCTTATTCATTTCCATTAATAATAATAAAAATATTTTTTAAAAATCTAATCAAATTAATTTTATAAGAGAAATTAATTTTGGAAATTATCTTTTTTGAATTAGCATAAGATGATTTTTTCGAGTTTTTAGAGAATTTTATTTTTGAATTAATAGTTAAAAATATTAAATTTTAATTGCAAACTAGCTCATTGATTAAATGGTTTATATTTTTATATTATATTTAACATTGGTTTTAAAGTAAAATTAGTTCAATTGTATATTTATTAATCAAATTTATGTCAATTGAATCATTCTTATATTTAATATTTATGTAGAAACATTTTATACTTTTAAGGATTTTTCTTCCAAAACCCTCTTTATTGTCGCATAAGTTAGAAATATTTTATTCTAATTTATTCAACTTCTATAAATAGATTAAATAAAAATGGATTCCAAATTTGTAATCGAAATTTTTTATATTATATAATAATTTCAAATTAATTTTTATCAAAATGAATAATGAAAATACTTTAAAATTAATTACCATGTTTAAGGTAAAAATGGGTTCATCGAGGGATTAAAATTAAAGTATAAGGGTTAAAATGAACTGATATATTATCTAAAATCTATTTTATGGATATATTTAGATCTTATTAGGTCTATATATTGAGAATAATCCATTTTTTATCTTTTATTCTTGAGAAAAAACACTGAGATACCCTTTTAATTTAAAACAATTACAATTGTTCCACTCACCTCACTTATAGTGAGCCACTTACTCTAATGTCTTCATCACACCATAAAAACATTTTGGATCAGACAAGACTTATCTGAATGACATAAAAATTTATTTCCTCCCATATTATAATACTTATTATTGGTATAAAGATATCCAATGATGGATTTTAGTTCAAACATCTAGAGGTTACCCGAGGAAAAGGTAACGTTCTTCAAAGAGAGTTTTTTATTATATTTATTCTTCCACCTCCATAAATTCTTATTAAATTTTTTGATATAATATCCTAAGTATCTATAATATTATAAAATATTTTTATATAAATTTAATGATCTACAACCTACTCCACTTCAATCAAATAGGTTATAAAATCACTATTTGGTGTATGACAGACTACCACCTTATAAACCAATGTCACTCATTATTCTATTACCACCAACCACAATTGGATATGATGATGGATATAATGTATATATATTCTATTTAAAATATAAATATTCCTTTTGTGTCATTTTATAATATTCTCTTTTTTATTTCTATTTTTTGGGAATATGACAACGTCACTCATGTATACGACAGACTATCTCCTCACAAAATGATATTATGCATTCTCACTTTACATGGAAGGTATTAAGGATTAATAAATTTAACATATGTTATATATATGAAATGAAAATTATTCTCTAGTTTAAATATATTATTTACCATTATTTCATTCAATCCATCAATAAATTGGGAACAACATTCATGTTTACGTACTACATACCGTCTTAATGAACGACGCTCTTCACTTTAAATTTATATCTTTTATGAAATAATATAAATAAATATATAATTAGAGTATATGATATTAATATAATGGATAATATAATGGATATTATGTAAGCATTATAAAATTAATATAATAAAAAAATATAACTATTCCATACATATATGAAAAACAAAGCATTTGTTACCCAAAACATGGAATTAACATGGAATTGTTCATAAACGGGTAATAAAATGTCATAAGAAAATATTATATATTATGGTGAATAAAAATATTTTTATTTAATATATGTATAATAAGATATTATTTACTATAGAGATGTTATAATGTGAGCAATGTATGTTGAGAAATTAGGTAATAAATTTTTGTATCAATTTTCCTTTTTTAAGATATATGTTATGTTCTGCACCTATCTTCATTTCGAAGCTATATATAAATTCTCCTTGGAATGTAATACAATTAATTTATTTATACCCATGATATTTTAATATTCATTAATATATTTTCATCGATGGTTCTTAAATTTAAATGCTTCCAAAGTGGTAAATATTTTATGTTATGATCTAATCATTTATCGTGATTATTTATGATTAGGTTTCTGATAAAAAAATCCTATAATCCATATCATAAGAAACTCATGATTTTCATTGTACCTTATCTATTTATGTTATTGATATTAATATTTTTACACTCTTTTTTTAAATAGTTAGTAAAATTATTTTATAAAACCTAACTTTTTTTCTCTCTTAGGTCGGAAATCTGTTCTCTCCAAATACCATGTTCTCTAAAAACAAATTCATAAATGATGTAATATTATTCTATGTTTTTTAGAAGAAAATTTTACAACTATTTTAATTTATTAAACAATATTCTGAAAGGAATCTTCATGTTTTTTTCCAAACATTCCTCATTTTTCTTTTACCAAAAGTTTGAAAAGTATATTTTTTTAATATGCATAAAATGAACATTATTTACCACCCTCATGGATGATTAATATTTTAAATATTCATTCAGATGTTTTAAAGGTTATTTTCAATGAAAAATGTTTCATTAATATTTGGGAACTTTTTGTATTTTAAATAAATTACTTCAATATTAAATGGATTTGATTTGTTTTATGTTTTTTAAAATACCATTAATGAAGAGATGATACTTTTCTCAAGAAATGATTCAATTATTTTTAAATAATAATATATATGTTTTCAAGGTTATTTAAATTAAAAAGAATTTTGAAAATAATTTTTAAATTTTATATTTAATGAAAATTTAATTTCATATTGGAATTCTATAAATGATAGTTCAAAATAATTTCCAATCTAAGATAACACCGTTTGACGTAGAATATACTTTACTTCAGATATCAACAAAGGATACAATTATTATTCTTTATCATAATAGTTCAGGATGATGAGTTGTTTATGAAACCCATTTCCCTTTCATAGGATATACCATGTGAAAAATATGATGAAACTATCTTTTTTCCATGTGTTATTATATGATTAGATGATTAATTGAGTCTGAAACACATCTCTTCCACAAGTTAAGATATGATTAAATTTTTAAGAAACACATAAAATATAAAAGGTTATTATATGATGAATGATTTATTATATTAAGAAACAAATAAATATAGTTTTTATTATGATATTGGTGAGACCTTTATCTCCCTCCAAACGAATTGAGTAATGTTTTATATCTCACGAGATAGTCATTACAGGAATGTGGAGTGATCAAGCTTATGTAAGGGACTTTATCCAATATAATTTTCTTGGGAGTGAACCTAGACTACTATGATGGTATGTGGTGTGAACCTATTCCACTATGATAGCATTGTCTTTGAGACATTAATACTATGGAAATGATTTTATATGAATATAATTATAGAAAAAAATCCATGTCTTTTGGAAATGATATAATCCAATAGATCATGTTTTTTTATTATCTTATGATTTATATATATTTAGAATTCCAATATTTATTCCATGACCCAATATTATAATATTTTATATGTAGGGTTTTGTTTTAAAATTATATTCTCATGTTCTCATACCATTATGTTTATGTTATGCTTTCATATCTCTCTTGTACACACTTACTATGAATTTTTTCTCACGCATTCATATCTTCCCTTTTCAAAGGATATGAAGAAATGTAATATGTATATTTTTCAAACAAGGGTTCTAGTTATGATGGACTTTGTGTGAGATGAAGTAGTTAACTTATAAACCAATTGTTTATGTTCCCATGATTCCAAAGGCACAATAACTTTATAGTCCTTAATCATGATTTCTAATAAAATAAATTTTCATAAAAAAATTATTTAATATCTTTGAATTATAATCATAGGTTTCTATAATTCATATATGGAATAGTGTTTCAAAAAACAGAAGATTACTATAAAAGACGAAAAAGCATGATGAAATAAAATGGGATGTCAGGTAATGTTGTCTTGGTCTCAATTTCAATTCATTACAAAAAAAATATATTGTGACACATGTTTCATTTTACATGGTGTTATTTTGATTCATTTACCATTAAATATCTTATACTATATTTTCATTTAATTCATGGTATTTACAAATGCCAATAATTTTATTTATTTAATTTGTCTTTCATTCAACATTCTATGAACCGAACCACCAGGCCCTGCCTAGATGTAGGTATACTAGGTTTAAATACAGATATCCAACATCGAATAAACTAGGGGATGGTTACTATCAATGATTTGTAATATAAAAAAAGAGGATTGATTGTATTAATGTACCTTTGAACATGCAGAAATCTCCAATCCATATTATATGAAGAATGTAAAAAAATCATATAAAAAAGGAATAAATAACATATATTCCAAATAATAGTATGCCAATAAGCATGAGAATATTTTAAGGGAAAAAATACACACAAAAAAATATAAAGGAGTCCAAACTGCTCAGAAGGAGGGGAGACCTGAGAAATGAAACACTAGTATACACCTCATTCAATCTAGCATAGAGTTATTCTTTACATACTATTGGTCATCTCCGGACTCCATAAAAATTTCACTCATCATTATAATACATGATACATTTCAGTAGGTCCCATGTATAGGTGAGTATAACAATAAAAATTATGGAAACATAAATAACATAAAATATAGATTCAATAATATTTAAATCATAATAAAATATATGATAAAAATTCCGAAATGTTGTTATAAAAAAATATTCAGTCTAGTGTGCTCTCAAAAAAAATCTAGCCAAAACAAATACCTCAAGGATTCATGGTAACACATATTTTAGAGAATCCTCTCCATAATCCATGCTACAACTAGAGAATCTCATCTAAGAGTAGATGATATTTGGGCCCCACAGGTCATGTACAAACTAGATCTCATATGATATAATAATCCAATTAGGGAATAAAAACCTTGAATACCAGGTGGCACATCAATCTCTAATATATCATCTTTATAGATGGGGACTCAGTGACCAACGTATTATAGTAACAGTAATCTTTATTACACATTTAAACATAATTTATAACATAAAAAGCACTTAAGACAACTTTGATGATCGATGGGTCTAGTGTCCTGGGAATTTATGAACATTACATGAAAACTAAAGACATAAAATACAACATCTTTATTGATAACTTCTTTTACCTGACCACAAATATTCCTTCGTACTTAGAATTTCATGGGATAACCTGAGGACATACATAAGAAAAGGGTGAGCGTTAATACCTAGTAAGGTAGTAACCAAGGAATAACATTAGGAATAAAATTCATGTTAAGAAATAATAATATCAATGGATCATAATAGATACATGAATATAAAGTCTAGATACAGCATGATTATCATAATATGAAAATGTGGCAACAACATTTAAATGATTTAGCATGAGCCAAGGATAATTTTACCTAGAGCATTAGAAAAACCTCATTGAACATGAATTTGAATGAGTAATCCATCATTTTACTTTAATTATCATGAATAAAAGCCTCATTGGAAAAGGTTTATCATGATACTATTATTTATACAATGCATTGGAGTGCTATCATGGTGCACTCATCTTAATCATTTCATTTCATGAATAAATGTTCCACATAGATCATACAACATGGATTCATAAAACATAATAATATATTCCACATGAAATATATGTTGAATAAAAAAATGTAATTCCTCAATCAAAAATTACATTATCATAATGGTGAGTACCCTTGGGAGAAAAATAAGTATGGTATTCAATTTCATGATGATTTTTTCATGGGAAATTTGGGTGTAACTTCGACAGCATAACGACACCAAATTGAAATCATAAAATGGTTTGATGAGAGAGAAAAGAGTATATCACCATTTATACATGAAATGGACGGTAAGTGGGTCATGGAACATAATATCACAACATATTTAATTGAATTATGTGAATAATATAAAATAATTTCTTTAATTTAAATGAGAATAGTGTAATTCCTTACGGAATTTCAACATGGTAACTGGAGTACATGGGAGGAATTATTCAGAGATAAATAGATCTCTAATCATTCAAACATTAGGAGGGAATAATGGGGGAGTTTCAAAATCATACCCCAACATTTTTAATTGAAAACTAAAGGTTATAATAACATAAATAAACATGGAAAAAATTGAGAAATGAAGGAAATCCCTTACTTGGAAGTGTGATCCCAAAGGCCTGGGAAAGGCTTGAAAGAGGTTTATTTGGAGATTGGGGAACATCAGAAGATTCTAGAGAGAGAGAGGATGGAACAGTTTTTTCAAGATCAAAATCTTTAGAGTTAAGATGAATGGGAGTTTATTGGGTTTATATAGGAAATGAGGGGGAATTCATTATTATTTATTTTTTTGACACTGCATATTAATAAAATCAAAACCACAGACCATACCTTGGTTTTTTCACATGGTGTTTGAAAAAAGGGGAGTTGAATGAATTATTTTTTTAGATAAATTTATGAAATTATTAAAATATTTGGTTTGCATATGTGGAGGTGAGTTTCACTATCAAGGAATACATTTTAAAAGGATAAAATATTTTATACTCCTTGGAGGGTCCACTAAGGAATAATAAAATTAATATAAAATCACATTATATTTAGGGAAAAACATATATTGGTCAAAAACACATTTAGAGTATTTTATTTCATCCCTTTTTCATGATTCTGATGTCATGAAACACAATATATATATCTAAACGGTATTTAATTTTTACCCAAAAATTCGACTGTACAATAAAATTATAAAAAATTCACAGTTTGATAATTATGATTTCTTGAATACAAAAATAATATTAATTTTATCTAAATAATTTTTTAAATATGTGAATTTACAATTTTTTTAAAAAAACTGACATTTATTGAAAATTCATAGGTTTTGAGAAAAACAGTCTTAAAACATTAATTAAAATATCAATTATATTCATAAAAATGATTATACGATCATTTATATTTAATAAAAATTTATTTAGTAATAATATTTTATTAAAATATTATTTAATTAAAACAAACCATTAATTCATCAAAATAGATTTCTTAATAGAATAATAACTAAAAATACTATTTTTGCATTAAAAACCATTTACATAGTGACAATAATAAAATAAATGTATATTCATTATTCTATAAAAAACTGATGCATATAATAATATTTCTAGGGTCTTGTTACATAACCACTTATTACACCCACATAAGACCTAAGGGTAATTTGTGCGACAATGATAGACTATTGGGGTGGCTCAGATAACATCGATCGGGAGGTAGATTCTATAAACATCCACTTCTACTATAGGTAGTTTTGTTCAAGATTAACACTTAGATGCTCAGCTAGAGTTTTTTCAGGAGTGAAGCCCAGTGATGCTACCGCCTTTACGAGCTCTGAAAAAAGGGATTTGTATAGAAAAATTCAACTAGATTAGGTAGTCGCCTCCTTTGTCTGAGTAAACTGGATTTGTTAAATCACTATATTAATATTAATCATGTGATCACTATTCAATAACTATATTAGAAACAATAAAAAATTATAACGGTATTTTAAAATCCAAAAAAATAAAACCAATGAAGTGCATATGTCTTATATAACCATTTTACATAAAAAGACATTTAATTTGATGAAGAGAAATTTTCATTAATAAATGTTTTGGGTCATTAAAATCTTTCCTCAAGAAATTTCACCCTCAAAATATCCTTTACCACACTAAAATAGATGATTGTAACTCTACATCATCACTTCCTCTAATTCACACATTTCTTCTTCAAACATGTGGTTTCACCACAACACCTTGTTAAGGGGCATTACCTTATTTCATTGAACTTATTCCCTATGATCTAAGATGTTCACCAGCTTCTCTTCATTGTTGAGGTTATTCTACCATGGTACCACCTCTAGATAGAGTACATGTGATTGGTTATGTATGTACTGACTAATTAGTGATACAGAGAATACATCATGTACTTAAGATAGGTTTAGTGGGAGTAATAGTCAATAGGCCACTGCTCCAATGAGATCAAGGGTCTAAAATGGACTGATGTACCTATGAATAAGCTTTCCCTTCTTCCCAAATCTCATAACTCTTTTCCATAGTGATATGTAGAGGAATACCATGTCTCCATCCTCAATATCTAGGTATCGTTGATGAATTTCATTATTGATTATTCATTGACTCGGAGCAGCTTTAATTTACAACTGGATGGTCTTAACCATCACCACCATTTCATCAGCTGTTTTAAGACCATAGAGTTTTCTCTCCCCAAATTCTTCCCAACAAGGATTTGTTATGCACATCTTACCACAAAGGGATTCACAAGGATCTATCTAGATTCTTGTGCGGAAACTGTTAATGTAAGCAACTCCACTAAGGGAAGATGTTTATCCCATTGTCCTTTGTTGTCTATTGATCATGCTCTCAACATGACCTCATGTGTTTGGATAGTATTCTCAGATTTTCCATCACTTTTAGGATTATAAGTTGTACTTATGTTCAGATCAGTATTTAGAGAATGTTGTTGAGTCTTCCAGAACATAGAGGCATATCTTAGATCCCGACCAGATACAATCGATAGTGGTACACTATGAAGACTTACCACTTATCTTATGTATATCCATTATAGTTGATCCAATGATAAATCCTCATGAATTATAATTAAGTGTGCAATCTTTGAAAGATGATCCATAACTACCCAGATATTATTGTTTTGATTGGATGTCTTTGGAAGTCCAGTGACAATGTCCACTATGATATTATCTCATTTCCTTATTGGTATGGGTAATGGTTTCATCTTCCCCTTAGACTTATTCCTCTCAGCCTTCACTTTCTAACATACCAAGAACATTGATGTATACTCAGAAATCTACTTATTCAAGTTTTACCACAAATAATTCTCTTGGAGATCATGATATATCTTTTTTTTCATGGGGGAATGATGAAATTTGAACAATGTGCATCATCTAAAAGTTCTTTATATTAACCTAGATTTGATGGATTGCATAATATTGACCCAAATGTCACAATTTATTCTTCATTAACCTTGAACTCCAAATACTTCCCTATTTTGATAGATTCCTCATTCTTTAGAATTCCCACATAATCATTTTTAGCATCTATTTTTCATTCCAAAATAGATGGTTGAGGAATAATTTGTGAAATGATTAATGATTTTCCCTTATTTATAATTCCCATGTCCATATTCATCATATATAAGAATATTGGGTCCTTTTCCGTTCTCATCAGTGATATAATTGTTGGTTCCTTTCTAGTTAGAGAATTTACCACCATGTTTGCATTCCCTGAGTGGTAGTGGATTGATCAGTCATAGTTATTGATCAGATATAACCATTTTTTCTTTCATGTTCAACTCTTTATATGTGAATATATGCTAGAAGATTTTATGATCCTTATATATTTCACACTTCTCCCCAAAGATGTAATGCCGCCAAATTTTTAAAGAGAAGATTACAGAAGCCAACTCTGGATCATATGTTATATAGTTTTTCTCCTAAAATTTCAACTACCTTGATGAATAGGCAAAGACTTTGTCATTTTCCATCAACACACAACCCATTCCCTTCGTCGAAGCATCACCGAATACCACAAAAAGTTCTCCAACTGTGTGTAGTGTGAGAATGGGAATGTGATAAGCCTCATTTTCAAACTCCTTGAAGATATCATCACATTCATCACTACAAAAAAAGAATCCCTTATGAGTTATCCTGGTAAGAGGGTTTGACAATTGTGAGAAATTTCTCAAAAATCGGTGATAATATCTAGCTAACCCCAGGATGCTACGGATATCCATCACCGAAGTTGTCATCGGTCATCCCTCAATTTTTGCTATCTTAGAGGGATCCAAATATATCCCATTTCTTGGGATGATAAGACCCATGAATGAGACCTCCTTCATCCAGAACTCAGAATTAATGTACATTCCATAGAACTTCTCCTTTCAAAAGGTCTCTAGTAGAGTTCTTAGAAGCTCCTCATGCTCCTTCTTGGTTTTGTAATATATTAGAGTATCGTCTATAAAAAATACAAAAAAAAATTTTGAGGTAATATATAAAGACTCAATTAATCAATTACATAATGATTTTTGGAGAAATAGTGAGTCTAAAAGTCAATACGATTAATTCATTCCACTTGTACATTGTACAAAAAGTATTCTAGGGGATATCCTCCTTCTTCAACCTTACTTAGTAACATCCCAACAACATATCCACCTTGGAGAATTTTTGTTCCCCATGTATCTGATCAAACAAGTCATCAATTCGGGTAAGATGATACTTATTATTTATCATGATTTTGTTGAGCTCACGATAATCAATGCAAAGGCACCTTGACCCATCCTTCTTCTTGGAAAAGGGGACTAGTTTACCCCATGGTGAGGAAATTGAGTGTATAATCCCTTTATCCATATTCTCATATAGTGGTTTCATTAACTTTTCTTTCTCCACAACAACCATTCTATATAGAGTCTTTGATATTGGAATCACCCCAAGTATAAGATCAATCGAGAATTCAATATCTCTTCTAGGATGAAGACCTGAAAATTTATCGGGAAACACTTCTGATAATTCCCTCACAATAGGAATGTCATAAATTATGGCTAATTATTTATAATAAATTAGATGATAAAGATATGTGTGTTCATATGGTAGTTATATCCATTATTCATATGATAGTGCTAAAGAATATTCATCATCCTCGTTGCACTTGTACTAAATCGGGGGTCAATTCACCTTATAGAGATTTATTTCTCTCTCATAGCTATTTACAATGGATCTATATATGTAAATACAATATATTCCACAAATTTCATCAAATTCCACCAGGCATAGTATGATGAGGTTTTCTAGGAAGTTCAATCAACAAATTATGATAGGGGAAGAGTTATATTCATGGGATGAAATGATTTCCCCATTTTCCATTCTCACTAAAATATTTACATCAATTATTTTTGGTAGTGTTAGGATTGTTCTACTAAACATTATGGATATAAAACAATTCATAGAACAATAATGAAAAATAAAATTAACTTTTTTTTTAATGAATAAGTAGTGTACCTTTCACTACCTTATTTTTTGTGTTCACATTAGTTGTAGTAATGGAAAAATCCCAGTATCGCTGCCTTAGAGGTTATGGGTTTTTTTTAAAAACCATTGTCCAAGGAAACTAGTTTCAAAAGTGACCATGTTCTTTGTAATTGGAGCAATGAAAAATTTGTTGAGGGTCGAACGAAGCATTCATCACCTCTATCAGAGCAGTTGGTTTTTCTTATCTGAAATTAATGGCTAGGTTCTCTTCTCTTCTACACCTAAAGTATTTCTTCGTCCCCTTTAAAAAATTTCTAGGGTGCTTCTTTCGGCACCATTGGTATGTGGGATGATAGAATTTCATAACACCATTGGATTTATCCATTAGACTAACATAATTAATTTCCACCTTAAGCTTCTTATACCCATGATGCACCTATCATTCTTCGACCATCATTTCAAATTTGAGGGAACATGAGACAATTTCCTCGTATCTCTTGAATCTGTGGATCTCTAGGGAATTCCTCAGGATAGGTTTTAGCCCACCAAAGAAGTGTTCAACATTGATTTCAGAGGTAATGAAAAAGCTGAAGGCATATCATGCAATCCTTGTGATGTTTTCCTCATACGCTCCAATGATTTTGTCTTCTTTTTTTTTGCTTTAGGTTAGGGAATTCACTTTCCATATTATTTCAGATGGTGAGATGAAAATATTTGTTAAAAATAATTTTTCAGAAATCCTTTTATTCCAATGGCTCAATCCCTTCCACGGGATTCGTATTTTTGATCAATGTCCAACGTTGATCAGATTCACCCTTCATACTATAAGTATCCAAATGTAGGTTCTCTTATTCAGGACATCGAAGGATGGGGAATATCTTTTCAATGGAGTGATCCATTGTTCGAAGATTGAGGGATCATATGATCCATTAAATGTAGGATCCCATTGAATCATAAAGTATTCGATTTGAGGATTTTTTATTATTTGGGGGTGTTGAATGTTCCCCTTGACCTATGTTTTTATGAAAAACTTTAGTTAGTTGAGAGATTATCGAGAAAAAGTTTTCAATTCCCTCCCTAATCATATTGGGAGTATCAATAGAATAGTCATCACATAGATCTTCTCATTAGTTGATAGTTTGATTCCTCCTAAAACCACCCATTGGTTGGAATAAAAGGAAATTTAGGGGTAACACATAAAGGGGAATCCAGTGTCAAAAATTGATATCTTATAAAATACAATTATTTTCATAACATAAAAATTTATAAGCTTTAATCATTGTTATCATTGATCTACATTCCAATATATGTTCATAGGGAAATTTGTTCCTTTATAATTGTTCATACAAAGGTTATGAAATTACCAAATCATATCTCCAAGGAATTTCATAACTAAGAGTGCAGAAAGGACCTTTTTCGTGCACTAGTTCACATTCGAGTCTAGCTTAGTGCGGTCCTTTTTGGTTTTACCCATAAATACAAATGTTCTAGAGGAACCTCTACATGTTTGTATCTATAAAATGATGTATTTTCTTGAATTTTTTTAATCTTTACAAACCAAAATTTAGGGATGTTATTATAATACATAGTTTTATCCCTAAGGATTTCACTAGGGATTTCTACTACCAATCCCAAAAATAACTAAACCTACCATTTGATATAAACTATAATACCCGTTCACTTTATTACACATTTAAACATGATTTATTACATAAACACGCACTTAATACAACTCTAAGGATCAAGAGGTCTAGTGTGTTGGGAATTTAGGAACATTACATGACAATTAAAGATATAAAATAGTAATTATTTATTGAAAACATCTTTTACATGACCACAGCATTCCTTCGTATGATGCATTACATGGGGTAACCTATGGAAATACATAATAAAAGGGAGAGAAATAAATCCCAGTAAGTGAGTATAAAATGAATAACATTTAGAATACAATACAATTTACAAAATTGGCATATCAATGGATAATAATAGAAACATGAACATAAAGAACTGATATTGAATGATTTTCATAACAGGGAAATGGGGCAACAACATTTAACATGATTTAGCATGAGCCAAGTCTCATTGAACATGGAGTATGAGTAAACCCTCCTTAAAATTGAATTATCATTAGTAGTCCACCATTTTACATGAATTATCATGATTAAAACCCTCATTTCACTTGGTGTATCATGATACTGTTATTTATCCTATGCATTGAAGCGCTATTAGGGCACACCGTTCTTAATCATTTCATTTGATGCATATGTTTCCCACCTAGATCATGAAACATGGTTTCATTAAACATCACAATATATTCCATGAATAAGATATGTTTAATACAAAAATGTTTGTTCTCAATCAATATGTACATGTTCATAAAGGTGAATGTCGTTGATATGGAAATGGGTATGGTATTCACTTACACGATGATTTTGGAATGGGAAATTTTGGTGTAATTTTAGTAGCATAACAACGTCAAATATAAATAATAAAATGGGATCATGAGAGATAAATGGGTATATCGTCATTTATACATGCAATGTACTGTATGGATTTCATGGAACATAATATACCAACATATGTAATGGAATTTAGAAGAATAATATAAAAGAATTACTTAGATGTGAATGAAAAGAGTGAAATTCATTACGGAATTTCGGCATGGTAATGGGTGTACTAGGAGGCATTAGTGATTGAGAAATAAGTCTATCACCATTCAAACAAAATGTGGAAAAAATGGGGGAGGCACAAATTCGTACAAAAACATTTTTAATTTAAGACAAAAGGGTATAACAACAAAAATAAACCGAGAAAAAAATGATAAAGGAAGGAAATTCCTTACTTTGAAGTGTGATCCAAAAGGCTTGGGAGAGGATTGAGAGTGGATTTCTAGAAGCCTAGGGGAGGTTTGAAATCATATACCATCATCTTTAATTGAAAACAAAAGTGTATAACAACATAACAAAACATAGAAAAAATGATAAAGGAATGAAATCCCATACCTGGATGTTTGATCCCAAAGGCTTGGGAGAGGCTTGAGAGAGGCTTATTGGGAGATTGGTGAACCTTTGGAGGATTATAGAGAGAGGAGGGCATAGTTTGGTCGAGATCCAAAGTTTTTTAGTGATGATGAATTGGAGATTGAGTGGGTTTATATAAAAAAAGAGGAAATAATTTATTATTTAGGTTTTAGACACTACATATTAAACAAATCAAAACCACAAACCATCCCATGGTTATTTCACATGGTTTTTCCAAAGGGGAGTTAATAAAAAAAATTATAAGTCCAATGTATGATCTTATTAAAATATTAGGATTTCATATGTGGAGGTGAGTCACACTCTCAAGGAAAACATTTTAAAAGTTTAAAATATTTTATAAGCCTCAGAGGGTCCTTTAAGGAATCATAAAATTAATCTAACATCTGATTATTTTATGGTTAAAACATTTATTGTCTAACTATACATTTTAATGTATTTATTACACCACTATTGGGTCATTATTATGTCATTGAAAACATTATATACTTAAACGGTATTTATTTTTTACCCAAAAATTTGACTTTCATAGAAAATTATGAAAAATTCACTGTTAGACAATTTCGATTCCTAAATCCAAAAATAATATTCCTTTTTTCTGAATAATTTTCTAAATATTTTAATTATATATTCTAAAATAAAAACTTTAATTTTTTTTAAAATTTATCTATTTGGACAAAAATAGTTTTCAAACTTTAATAAAAATTTCCATTGTATTAATAAAAACAATTATACAATCATTTATATTTTAAAAAAATGTAATCTAGAAATAATATTCTATTAAAATATTATTTAATGCAGAAAAATCTATTAATTCATCAAAATATATTTCTTGAATTAATATTAATTAAAAATACTATTTGTGCATTAAAAATCATTTTCAAAGTAACAATAATAAAATGAATGTATATTATTTTTTCTGAAAAAAACTAATGCACATAATAATAGTTCTAGGTTATTTTTATATAAACCCCTATAAAACCTATATAACACCTAAGGGTGAGGTGTGAGAGGGTGATATACTTTTGGGGTGGGTAAGATTACATCGTCTAGGTAATAATTTCAATTAACTTCCACTTATCCTGTAGGCGGTTCCATTGAAGATTAACGTATTGAAGTTTGGAATGGGACTAGTAAAGAGTGATTCCAAATTACACAACCTATTTTTCGAGATTTGAAAAATGGGCTTTGAATTGAAAAATTCTACTAGATGAGACCATCACTTCCTTTGTCCAAGTAAATTGGATTTGTTAAATCCCTATATGCATACTAATCACATGATCACTATTCAACGACTTTATTATCATGGGTAAAAATTCATAACTATATTTTAAAATCTAATGACATAAAACCAAGGAAGTTCTTATGTCTCATATAACCATTTTAATGAGTAAAAAATTTAATCAGATGAAGTGGAATTTTTATTAATAAATGTTAAGGTCATTACAATCTTCCACCATTAAGAAATTTCAACCTCGAAATTTATTTTTACCACAGTGAAATAGATTAGGGTAAATATGATTCATCACTTCTTCCTATTCCCACATTGCTTCTTCAATCATGTAGTTCCCCACAACACATTTAAGAGGGGAATTATCATGTTTCATAGAACTTTTTCACTAAGATCGAATATCTTCACTGGATTATGTTCACAGGATAGGTCATTCTCTAATGGTACCACCATTAGATTGAGTACATCAAATGGTTCAGGTATGTACTTATTCTAGAGTGATAGAAAGAATAAATCGTGTACTTTAGATATGTTCTTTGGGTGTGCTTGTTGACAGGACAATACTCCAAAGTGATCAAGGATCCCAAAAGGGCTTAGGTACGTTGGATTAAGCTTTCCATTTTCCCCAATTCTCATAACTCACATCTATAGTGATATGCGAAAGAATACAATGTCTCAAACATCAAATTCTATATCTCTTCATAGAATATCATCATAGATCTTTTTTCAAATCTGAGAAGATTTAATGTGCTATTAGATGGTCTTAACGTCTTCCAACATTTCATTGACCATTTTTTGACCTAGGTGTTTTTCCTCCCCAACTTCAGTCAAGCATGTTGGTGTTCTTAACCTATTCCCATAAAGGGATTCATAAAGACCCATTTTAATGCTTGATAGGAAACTATTATTGTAAGATAACTCAACCAGGGGAGGATTTTTATCCCATTCTCATTTTAAGTCCATTGATCATGCTCTCAACTTGTCCTCTAGTGTTTGGATAGTCTTATCAAATTGTCCATCAATTTGAGGATGATAACCAGTATTGATGTTCAGCTCATTATTCAGAGCTTGTTTGAAACTATTCTAGAACAAAGTGGTGAATCTTGGATCTCGATCATATTCAATAGACAGTGGTACTCCATGGAGCCTTACCACTTTTCTAATGTGTATCTATTCTAGTTGATACAATGATAAATTCAAATGATTTTCAATGAAGTGTGCATTATTTGTAAGACAATCCACAATGACCCAGATAGAATTGTTTCCATTGGATGTATTCATATGTCTGGTGCAAAATTCCATGGTGATGTTCTCCGATTTCGATGTTCATATGGGTAAGGGTTACATCATAAACTTAGACTTCTACCTATAAGCCTTCACCTTCCAACATAACATGCACATTGACATGTACATAGCGATCTCTTTATTCATGTTATCCATCAAATAATGCTCTCTGAGATCTGGATACATCTTTTGGTTTCCTGGGTGAATGAAGAAATTCGAACAATGTAAATCAACCAAAATAAATTTTTTAACTCCGGATCTGATGGAACACATTGTCAGGAACTGAATCTCACAATTCCTTCTTCCTTAATAGTAAAATCTAAGGATTTACCTTTTCTGATCATTTCCACTTTCGTTAGAATTCCAACATTATACTTTTGAATATATTTTAACCTTTCAAAAAGTGATGGATGAGAAATCATTTATGAAATGATTGATGATAATATATTCTATATAATTTTCATGTCCATCTTTGTCAAATATAAGAAGATTGGGAACTTTTCAATTCTCATCTGTGATAGAATTGATGGGTCCATTATACTTTGAGAATCCACCACCATTTTTTACTTCATTCGGTGGTAATGGATTGAAAAGTTAGACTTTTATTAGATCTAACTATCTTAGTTGTTGTATGTTCAACTCCTTTTGTGTGATTATAAACTTGTGTATGTTGTGATCTGTATATATTTCACACTTCTCCCCAAAGAGGTAATTGCACTAATTTTTTAATGAAAAGATTACTGAATGCAATTCCAGATCATGCGTTGGGATGTTTTTCTCATGAAATTTCAATTTCCTTGACCCATAGGCAATGAATTTTTCATTTTCATCAACACACATCCCATTCCCTTCTTCGAAGCATCACTAAATACAACAAAATGTTATCCACTTGTGGGTAGTGTGATCACATGTGTAGTGATAGGCCTCTTTTTCAACTCCTGGAATCTATCTTCACATTCATCACTCCTCACAAACATGACTCTTATCTTAGTTGTCTTGGTAAGACCGTTTGACAGTCATGAGAAATTTCTCACAAATCAGTGATAATAACCAGCTAATCCCCGAAACCTACGGATATATTTCACCGATGTTGGCCTTGGTCAACCCTCAATTACATTTTTTATGGTTGGATCTATAGATATCCCATTGCTTGTGATGATATGACACAATAATGAGACCTCTTTAGATAATAACTCACACTTACTATTCTTTGCATAGAGATTATCCTTTGACAAGGTCTCTAGTACAATTCATAGATGCTAGTCATGCTTCCATTTAGTTTTGGAGTATCTTATAATATTTTCTATAAATATTACCACAAAATTTTTGAGTTAATCTATAAATTCTCTATTCATCATGTTTGTGAAGATTTCTAGAGAATTTTTGAGTATGAAAGGCATTATAATGAATTCATAGTGACTATAACATGTATGAAAAGCAGTCTTGGGGATATCCTTTTTTCCACACTTACATGGAAATATACCAACCACAGATCCACCATGAAGAAGTATTATGGTCAATGATGCAAATAAAAAACATCATCAACTATGGGAAAAGGGTAATTTTTATTTATCATGATTTTTTTGAGCGCATGATAATCAATGAAAAGTCACATTGACCCATCCTTATTCATGACGAAGTAGACGGGTGGACCCCATGGTGAAGCACTTGGGCGTATAAAACTTTTACCCTGATTCTCCTATAGTTGTTTCATTAACTTCTCAATATCCAAAATATCCATTCTATATAGAGTCTTGGATACTGGAAAATACCCAGGTGTAATATGAATCCATAATTCATCATCTCTTATATGAGGATGTCCAAACAATTCATCGTGAAACACTTTAGTGAATTCTCTCACAATAAGCATGTTTTTAAGGATGGTTTCTTCTTTGGACCCAATCATATGTGAAAGATACTAGTGCTCATAGGGTAGTAATATACATGATTTATATGATGGTTCTAAAGAATATTCATCCTTTTCATTTCACATGTATAGAATCGGGGGTCGATTCTCCATATAGAGAGTGATTTCCCTCTCATGGTAATTCATGTTGGCCTTATACAGGGAAAGAAAATCCAATCCAAGAATTGCATCAAATTATACCCGTGGGAGTATGGAATTGTTTTTTGGGAAGTTAAATCCACAAATTATGATAGGTGAAGAGTTATATTCATGGGATTCAATGATTTCCCCATTTTCCATTCTCATCAACATCATTACTTCCATGATTTTTTTGTGTTGGGATTGTTCTAAAAAATTTTGGGATTTAAAATATTACATAAAACAAGAATAAAAAAATTTGTTCAATATAATTTAATGAATAACTATTATACCTATCACCACTTTGTTTTCGATGTTCGCTTAAGT
The DNA here is from genome assembly GCA_963277665.1 of Viscum album. Taxonomy (NCBI): domain Eukaryota; kingdom Viridiplantae; phylum Streptophyta; class Magnoliopsida; order Santalales; family Viscaceae; genus Viscum; species Viscum album. Next base: position 134,614,160 of record OY728163.1, read on the forward strand.
TGTAGTGATGGAAGAATCTCTCCATTGCTGCCTTGGAGGTTATTGGTTGCCTCTGAAAATCCTTGACATATGGTGCTTTTTTCCACTCCTCTATCACAACATAAGGTTATTTTTATTGGAAATTAATTTCCAGGTGCCCTTATCTTCCACACCTAAATCATTTTATCATCCCCTTAATGAAATTTCTAGGGTTCTTCTTTCAGTATCATTGTCAAGTGGGTTCCGGTAATTTCTTAGCATCATTGGATTTATCCATCAGACCTGCAGAATTAAAATGAGATTACACATCTTTTCCCCATGATACCCCTGAGATCCATCAATCGCCATTTCTACTTTGATGTAACATCAGACAACATCCTCATAACTCTCCAAGTCATGGGTTGTTAGGGCTTTCTATAGGGTAGGTTTTATCCTACCAAAGAAGTAGATATCCTTGCATTCAGGGGGTAATGACAAAGCCGGGGGCATATCATGAAATCCTAGTGATGTTTTCCTCATACGCTATGATGGATTTGTCATATTTATTCTTGAGGGGAAAGAATTTCCATTCAATATTATGTTAGAGGGTGCGAGGAAAATACTAATCGAAAAACATTTTCTAGAAATCCTTCCATTCCAACGCCTCAATCTCTTCCTGAGACTTCATATTTTTTTTTATTAATTTCCACTATTTATCAGCACCACCCTCCATATGATAAGAATCTAGAAAAACATTCTATTTTTTATAACATTGATGGATAAAATATTGTTTCAATGGAGTAGATCCATTGTTCGTCGATTGAGGGATTCGATGATCCATTAAAAGTATGATGCCTTTGTCTCATGATGATCTTGATTGCGGCTTATGCTTTCCTTGGGGGGGGGGGGGGGGTCGAATGTTCCTCATGACCCATGTTTCTATTAAATACGTGAGTTAAATGAGATATTTTCATGACACATTTTTCAATTCCCACCCCCATCAGATTGGGCATCTCATTAGAATAGTTATCACATTGATATTCACATAAATTGTTAGACTGAGTCCAACTATTACCAAAAAAAATTTGGAATAAAAGGAATGTTAGGGGTAACACATAAATGTTAATCTAATGAAAAAAGTGAAATCTTATAAATTACATTTATTTATTTTACTTATATATTTATTTACTTCAATCATTGTTATCCATGATCTACTTCCCAAAAGATATTCTTAGGGGAATTTTTTCCCGTAATAATGGTTCATACCAAGCATATAAATTTACTGTTGCATATCCCCCAGGAGTGTCATAACCAAGAGTGAATTAAGGCAAATTTCATGCACTAGTTCCCATTAAAGGGAAGAACAACACAGAGTTTCCATGTTTTACCCCTAGATACGTTTGTTCCATATCCCCCTCTATTGGTTCGTATGCAAATAATGATGTATTTTCTTGACAAACCACTTACTATATAATCACCAAAATTTAGGGATGTTATTTATTATACTTAGTCTTATCCCTAATCTTTCACTAGGATCTTCTAATCCTCACCCAAAAACAACTAAACCAATCCTTGGATACAAACTATAATAACTCTTCTCTTTATTACACTTTAAAAGATTATTTGTTACATAAAAATGAACTTAAGACAACACCAAGGACTGGGAGGTCTAATGTCTTGGGAGTTTAGGAACATAACCTTAGAGATGAAGACATAAAATACCACATCATTATTGAAAAAGTCTTTTACATGACCACAACAGTCCTTCTCACTAATCACAACATGGGATAACCAGAGGACATACATAAAAAAAGGGAGAGCTATAAATCACAGTAAGGAAGTAAAAAATGAATTACATAAAGAATACAATACATGTTAGAAAAATAGGAATATCAATGGAGTATAATATAAACATGAACAGAAAATCTTGATATAGCATGATTATAATATTATGGAAATGTGGAAAAACATTTAACATGACTTAACATGAGGCAAGGCTCATTGCACATGGAGCATGAGTAAAACCTCATTTCACTTTAATTAGAATTAGTAATACCTCATTGAAATTGAATTAGAAAGAGTAAAATCCTCATTTCACATGGTGTGTCATGATACTATTCTTTATCTAATGCATTGGAGTAGTATCAGGTCACATCCTTCTTTATCATTTAATTTCATGCATATGTGTGAAACATGGATAATAAAACATGGATACATTAAACATCATAATATATTCCAAGAATAAGAGATGTGGAATAAAAAAAATTTAATTCCTCAATAAACATATAAATTTTCATAAAGGTGAATACTCTTGATAGATAAATGGGTATGGTATTCACTTACATGAAGATTTTGGCATGGGAAAATTTGGTGTATCTTCGGTAGCATAATGACGTCAAATAGAAAACATGAAATGGGTTGATGAGAGAGAAAGTGTTATATCATAATTTATACACAAAATGTATAGTAAGGGTGTCAAGGAACTTAATATCCCAATATATATAATAGAATTTATATGCATAACATAAATGAATTTTATTAATGTAAATGTGAAGAGAGAAATTCCTTACAGAATTTTGTCATGGTAAAAAGTATACATGTGATGCATTAATAAGATATGAATATGTCTCTAATAATTAAAAAATATGGAGGGAATAATGGGGGAGGTTTGAAATCATACCTCATCATTTTTAATTGAAAATAGAAGTTTATAACATCATAATAAAACATGGACAAAATGAGAAAGGAAAGAAATACCTCACATGGACGTTTCATCCCGAAGTCTTGGTAAGGGATTGAGAGAGGCCTATTTGGAGAGTGGGGTACCTATGGTGGATTCTACAGAGAGAATGGAATAGGTTGGTGGAGCTCTAAAGGTTTTTAGTGATGATAATTGGGACATTGAGTGGGTTTATATAGAAAAAAGAGGGAATTCATTATTATTTAGGTTTTGGATACTACATCTTAAAAAGATCAAAACTACAAACCATACCATGGTTTTTTAACATGGCTTTTTCCAAAGGGGAGTGGAAATTATTATTTAATTAGATAAATGGAAGAACTTATTAAATCATTATGCTTTCTTATGTGGAGGTGAGTTACACTCTCAAGGAAATCATTTTAAAAGGTTAAAATATTTTATAAGTCTTGGAGGGTCCACAAAGGCATCATAAACTTTATCTACAATCACATTATTTTAATGGTAAAACAAATATAAGAAGAAAAACCCTTTTATTTTATTTTATTACATCACTATTGAGTCATTATGATTTCATAAAACACATTATATATTTATAGGGTATTTAATTTTTACCCAAATCATCAAGTATTTTAGAAAATTATGAAAAATTAAACAATAGATAATTTTGATGTCCTAAATCCAAAAATAACATTCATTTTATCTAAATGATTTTATAAATTGGTCAATTTTAAATTTTAAAATAAATACTGACATTTATTGATTATTCATAGGTTTTGAAAAAAGCAGTTTTCAATCCTTGATAGAAATTTCAATTTTATTAATAATGAAATTATACGATAATTTATATGTAATAAAATGTAATTTAGTAATAATATTTTATTAAAATATTATTTAATTCAAACAACCATTAATTCATCAAAATAGATTTCTCTATTGAATAATAATCATTTACAATGTAATAAAAACAAAATGAATGTATATTCATTATTATATAAAAAACTAAATCATGTAATAATAGTGGAAGGGTCTTGTATCAAAACCACTTATAACACCCATATAAGACCTAAAGGTAAGGATTGTGATGTGGACAAACTCATGGGGTGTCTTAGATCATCACTCGGTGGTAATCTCTATTGAATTCACTTCTCCCGTCGGTGGTTATATTCAAGCATAAAATATTGAAGCTCAACTTGGGACTGGTCAAAGGAAAATACAAGTGATGATACCTCCTTTCAGAGCTTTAAGAAATTGGCATTTTATGGAGAAATTCTTCTGGATGAGTTCATCGCTTCCTTTGTCTGAGTAAATTGGATTTGTTAAAGCCCTATATTTATACTAATCATGTGATTGATGTTCAAAGTCTATATTAGAAATGGTAAAAATTATTAATGGTATTTTAAAATCCCAAAAAATAAATACCAGAATGTTCACATGTCTTATATATACATTTTACATAATAATACATTTAATCAGATCAATAGTAATTTTCATTAATAAAAGTTGGGGCCATTACATGAAAGGTGGACACACCGATACCATGAACCCATCCAAGGATTGATATAGGATCCCACCCTTTTCCCATATGGGAATTCACTAAACTCTATCTATATATAATGAAATATATGGGATTGAAATACTTTGATAAAGATCATAGTCGACATTTTACCATCATGGGAGGTGACTAGGGAATGTCACTAAACTGTTCATATAAACTAAGGAAATGAAGGGTTACAAACCACATTAGAGATATTACACCTCATGTACTAGGGTTACAAGGTGTGTCCTACCAATATCAGGTATGCCCGTATATCATCATATCACACAACATGTAATCCTCCACATACACAGTGTGTCCCATAGATTAAATGACCTGTCGAGATCGAAAAATAGCCATCTTATGCTCTTTGTCTATTTCCGTGTATACCTTGTGGTGCTACTGAATAGTGGTCATCCCTACGATCTTGTCCATATTTGAGTACATTTCCATGAACATGTATTCTACCCAAGACAATGTACTAATCCATGTCCACTACCATGTATTTCCAATGTACATGTTGGGCCACCATAGTTTTGTTACACAACATGTGATATTTTACTTTTTATGGAAACCCTCTCGCCATATTCATGAGTCCCATAGTATGTCTCTCTATAGAATATAAACTATGTACCACAAATATTTTCAATATTTTCCAGTTCATAAACATGTACAATAGAACCGTTTTTTCCTTTAGATCCACCGCCTATCTTTCTTGGGAATCAATGATCTCATTCGTTCTGGCATTTATATCACTAGATATGTGATTCTAGTCATCCACCTTGTTTGTGAAATTTTACTCCAACTCATAATGTTGACACATGTCAAAATGGTATGAATTGGAACTGTTAATCAATCCCAATCCACTTCTGATAGTCTTCTATCATCACCTCACCTTTATCATATCATAATTCATGAATTGTGACCTCATTATCATTCAATTTCTCCGATGAAAGGGTCATAGAACGATCAAAACCTGATATTCATCAAACCAACGTTCAAAGGAATTTACCATAATGAAAATGGGAATAATTAGGGGGGAAATCGAAGAAATTGAAATGTGGAATGATGCATTGATCTGTATGGGTTTTCCTTGATATGCATCGATTAAAAAAATAAAAATTATCCAACAAATAATTAAAATAATCAACCCTACGTCACCTGATGATGCGAAAATAAATTAAAAATATTGGAATTATTCCACCATAGGAATTGGAATATAGAATGGGATGAATCCTAAAAAATTAAATTGGACCACCTCAAGTTTTGTTCAATCCCTACCAAAAATTTATCATGTGTCATAATCATTTTAATATCCATGAACAATATTAGTATAGATATTCCATGTGGTGTCGATATGATCCTCTAATATATCATCATCTAAAAACTAACTTTGATAATTATCTCTCTAAATTATCAATGATATGTGGGTTACACTTAAAATTATACATGTCACCATGTTTATAGAGGATTATACATTTTTGGATTTAATTAAATAATAAATTAAATCATATAAATATTTAATTATTTATCTACCCATGATGGAATTAAAGCCTAACACCCAGTGCTTATACTATTTTTTTATGAATATGGTTAAAATCATGTTCTTAACTAAATGGATCCCTTTGATTTAAAATTTCATCTTTTTTTGTATTATTATTCCATTTTTTAAGAAAATTGGGAAAATGTGAAATTTATATATTCAATTTTTTAAAATATTAATTTCGGGATGACCTGGCCTCCGAATTGTGCATAGTCTCAGTAGATAGCTATGAAAATATTACCAAATATAATTCCAGTATTTAAAAGTAAAATATAGATTTTTTACCTTCTACCCAACTTATTTATTTTTTTCTCAAAAAATGAATGGACTACAAAAATGATTTGGGCACTAAGCTTGCATCAGGGACTCTGTCTCTTAGGTGCTCCTCTGATGACTCCCATGCTGCCACAAAAATCACACCATGGGAATTTATTTCCCATATAGGATATTCTCCATTAAATCCTCGATACCAACTAGGTACTCTGAAAATCTAGCTTTGTCTGTGATGTCTATGTCACCCCATTTTACAACATGCGACGTGTTATGCACGTATCTCTTTAGCTACAAAATGTGGTTTATGTCATGAAACCATTCAAGATGAGGCGTTATATCCAAGAATCATGCAAACATATAAAATCTTTATAGAATCTATAATGGGATAATTAAACTCCTATATTACTTTATACCTCGTACAAATATCTATAATCCACATCTATGTGAGACCCTAAAGAACACATAGACTCCATCTTCGACCTTTAATGGCATCAAGCATTAGTCTAAATATAAATCTTAATATATCTATTTAGTATTCAATATATTTTAGATTATTTTACATTCTCTAATATGGATCAAAATAACTTTAGTCCCATGAGTTTCATATAACCCATATCATACCAACCTAGGGGTGATTTATAAGGTCACCAATACAAGGTCTTGAATAGTGCCATAGTGATAGTTGAATGGTTACTATTATCATATAAAAACTCTAACAAGGGTAGGTGCTCCTCCCATCAATGGGAAAAGTCTAACATGAAAGCTCAAAATATTTCCTACTAAACATGAATTCTCTACATAGTTTGTTAGTTAGCATGGGGGTGAAATTCAATGTTCAAATGAAACTAATTTATAATGTCCTCTATAAATCCTCTCCATAATCTGGAAATTAACTTAGGATCACTTTTTTAAATGATCATCAAGGGAACTCCATAGAGTAATACTATCTCCTATATAAAAATTCATACTGGTCTCTCTATAAATCTATGCTCAGTGATAACCAAAAATTGGGTTGTCTTGGTTTGTTGGTCTAAGATCACCTGAAAACATCATGTACACTTATTATCCATAGAAACCATATCCATAATTACATATATATCCCACACCATTTAGTGTCTATAACATCAAGGGGATGAGCTATGCTTGCAAGAACATGTTTCTCAGCTTTTTCTGAATGAAAAAGTAAGGAATCAAGATAGAAACCCAATGACACATTTTAGTATACCTTGCTACTAAATCTAATTTTAGAGTCCCTTTTACATATTATCCACTTATATATGATCTAGAAAACTAGATGAATTAAATTAAACAATATCTTCCCCTTAAAAATTCACTGGTATAGTCATAAGTCCTCTGAAAAAGATGATGTTTCTCTAACCATCAAAAAATCTATCAAGAGCATGCCCAGTTGATATCTAAGTATGTTAGGTATCATAGTTAGTATATCAACTCTGATCCTCTCTAAAAAATTTATTATAGTTGGGTTAAAGACATCATCTATATATTTAATGAGCTATTATTTTCTAAGGACAACCAAAATGAGGTTAAATGCTCAGAATGATTTGTCAAAAATTTAAAATAAGACTCCCTAAATAAAATCATATACTAACAAGTTCACATTTCCATGAGTATAGAATATCTAAATGTCATAATCATTGACTAAATGAATCAATAATATCTATACTATGTTATGATTTTACTATGAAATGATATACATGAGAATGTGTCTAGAGTAGGTGTTAAACTGGTTTCTCATAAGGTAGTGTTGCCATATCTTAAGGGATAACACTACCACTTCTAACTCAAAATCCGGGGTCTTGAATTTCATCTCATGTAGTCCCAACACCTTATATCCATATTCAATCACCACTATCATGTACATTAAAATTAAACCATGTATAGTCCCGAGGGAATCAAAGAATATTACATACTCAACACTATCCTCATGAAATATCTTAATAAGGGAGCTCATGATACTTTTTTGTAGATCCTTAAAATCCTACCAGAAACTCATTGTACAATGGAAAGAGGACCCCTTATGGTCTTAAGTATTAAATGGTGATGATATACTAGATAAATTGAACTCCACTCTCTTATTTATGTCTACCAACCAAATGAATCTATACACCCCTACAACACTCTTGAGTGACCCTAAAGGTAACACTACTTCAACAATCTACATGTCCACTAATATACCATAATCTACGAGGATATTACATATAAATTGGGGCTAGTAAATAAATAAATAACACTTCAAAAGAATTCTATAATTCTTGTTCCCTTCTAGTATTTATTGAACTATCCTTATATTTCTTGTGTGCTCCTCTTTATACACTATGCACACTAGGATATCATTGAAAATACAACAAAAACTATTCTAATAATTTATAAATGATCCTTTCTATGAGTCCCATGAAAAATATTTTTATTACACATCCAATTGAAAGACATCACATTTTACTCATTATGACTCTGGTGACATCATAAAGCCATATTTTATATATCCTCTTCTGTTAATAGAATCTGTTGATAACTAGATCTAAGATCATTTTCTGAGAATCATCATGTACCTATCAATTTATAAAAGAGGTCATTAAACCACATTAGGGGATAGTTATTTTTCATGGTCACTGGGTTCAAGTGCTAATAATCTACATATAAAATGAATATCGTATCCACCTTCTTGGAAAACAACACTAGGTTTGGAATGTGAGAAACAATTAGCATAACAAAGTCCTTCCACTGCATGTTGTCTAACTACATCATCTACTTAAAGGATCTATGAGCACCATATGATATGCTTACAATGATTTTGGGTCCATCATATGGTGTAATTAAATGAATATATCTCTCTCTCATTTGGGAATTATACATGGCACATTCTTAAGGAGTAAATCCTTATAACCAAACACCACAGTAAGAAAATGAAAGTCCATAACATACACATTCCAATGATTCATGCTATCCAACCAGGGAGTAATAAGATATAACCCATATGTATGAGTCCAACCATCCCTACATGAGTTTTTTCCTCACATATGAAGGAAAAAATGATTTTTCTCTATATATACACTTCAATCTCCACATGAAACTCTCAATATGAGCATGAACTATGGATAACTATTCTATAACCGATGTGACTTTGTAAAGGCTAATAACTAATATTGAGAGACCCCATATGATTATTTAGACTCAATTTCCTATCACACTATTAGAGTTGGTGTATGATCACATATTCACATCTGGTATAAGTATCTAGGAATAAAATTTGATATAAGGGCTCAACCAAAATCTCTAAGTCTCAAACTATAGAAGTGTACAGAAAAGAGTGGTTCACACATTTCTATATTAGTACTACATCAAATGTAGAAAATATATTAGTCATATATCAAGAAATTTTGGGTGACTCCGGTCAAAATTCCTCAACAACCTACATCTATCCTCTCCCATGAACATTATCTCTCGATGTCTTGTGAGGAAAACTTGAGAGTGGTGGTGGAAATAGATTAGACTGCATACCAAATTCACATGCTATACCTTATCCACAACTAATTTTCCACCCTACAAATGCAAATGATATTTTCTCTTACTGTTATTCTATGGTCTATCGACCATCTCACTATCTACTATATGATGGTTATGAATGTCCTAGGGCAGATGTCCTTGACTAATGCATGTGGATAATCGTCTATCGCTTAGTTGACTCGAGCCATCATAAATACCTGAAATGAAAATTCTCTATCCTAGGATCATATCCCGAATAATTTCATAATCCTAGATCCATTTGAATACTGTTGACTACATGTTGTCGAGGTCTAAGGTCATGCATTCCCATAAGTAGCACATTCTATCAACATTTTCTCTACCAAGAATCGCTACACAACTAAATATTAGTCAAGCACTCTATCATATGAAGGAATAAAAATAAACATCACTGAATACATGTTTGGGGAAAACTCTTCCATAAACAGAAAATCAATTTATAACCAAGAGATAGCTATCCCATCATGCGACTAATTCACTAGACTCCAGCATCACCTAGTTAATCCCAAAAGAGGACTCTTTGGGAGGATTTACATATAAATTGTTGTAATAGTCATTCTTATGAAAAATTATTTATCAACCTATAAGATAATACTCACCTGTATAGGGGTATGGATCAAACGAAAAATGTGAAATTCACTATCCATGAAACTCATGTAGCACACTCTCCCAGTTCAAATCCATGACTAATCATATCAGTTTTATATACTACTCAATGGGTGGTGTCATAATTAGAAAACTAAGATAGAGGTACCATCTCATCAACAAACACCTGTATTGAATCATCATAGATCATAAGATCATCCTTATGACCTCATAATGGAAGTCTGGATTGGTCTCTTCATAGAGGAATCCTAAAATAATAATGATGCATCATGTTTAATGTGTGTATCATGGGAGATGAATCAATAAGGATATAGTTACCACAACCCATTCCAATATGTCACATGATCCACTATTTTTTCCAATAACTCGTTTTAAATGAGCCATGATAATAGGAAAGTTCTTAGAGTCCTAGTAAATATATATTTCATCTTCCACACCAAAACTATTGTCCCTTTATAGAATAAAAACTAAAGAAATATTACCATTTCATCAGATACAATTCCATCCTCACAATAATATAAAAATATATTCTCTAGTCCTAGTGTAGAACCAATAGATCTATCCTGACTTGAACTATTAAGGGACACCTAACAAGAATTAATCCATGTGTGACCACCCCAATCCCACTTTCATAGGACAATGGTTGGTTACTAGCAAATAGTAGGCATATCCCACACATGATAGGAAGTATCCTAATGTACATGTACAGAAAAACACTACTCCAAGACAATAAAATGTTGAGAAAGTAAAAGATAATTTTAATTTAAATCGTTTAATAACAACAAAACAGCATAAGAATATGAAAATATGTTCTGTAAGGTGATTGGTGGCCAAATTTAAGATCCAGCATAACTTAAATATAGTAAAAACTACTCAGATGGAGGGGAATGAATCCAAATTTATCACTAGAATAAACATCAATCTGTTTACCCCCCAAAAACATCTCCCCTATTCCTATTCCTTCCAAGACTACATTAAAATTTCACTCATCTATATAAGACAAAACACATGTGGGAATCCACCCTTAATAGGTGAGTATAATAGCACCCAACATGAAAACCAAAAATAACCAAACATAAATAATAAAATATTGTGATCTTATTAAATATATACAATATAAAAAATAAGATATACTCCTAATAGAAAAAACCTATGTCAAGTAGTGTCGAAAAATACTACCAGCCACCAAATACTTATGGCTTCAAGGAAATGCTCATCTTGGAGAATCCACTCCATGATCCATGAAATCACTATTTGTTCTAACACAGTAGGTCATGATCATTGATCCTCATCCAAGAAGTACTCACTAAATCTCTGATGATCTCATCATCAAAGTAGTGTTTCACACCCAAGGCCCCATTGGGGGAACCAATAACCTAACTAGACTGCCTTGCAGGATATGGGATTTTCCCATATGCATAGTGGTCAAGAAGATTCCATGAACCCCACCAAGGAATGGTATATGACCATACCCTGATACTATACAGTGATTCATCAAACATTGTTTGAATCTAAACCTATATAGGGGATCAAAATCCTTTTCCAAGAACATAATTTGACACTATATACTCATATATAGGAACTATGGATTCAATATACATTAATATTGGTCTAAATTGAGATGAAGAAGGGTTCTAAAAAACCTCAGAGGTAGTATATGATGTGTTCTATGGATAAATGATGTTTTTTTCCAACCACTGGGATGCTCGTGTGTCATTTTCCCACGTACCATGTAAATCTCCATTATGAAGGAATTTGCCAAAGGATACAGAATATTTAAAGGCAGAATAGAACCTTGATTATGATATCTATTCATGTCAATGTACACCTATGAATCTCTATGTAAAATGGTCAAGCTTGTGCTCTTGGTCATGTTCGAATATCGGGTTATGCCCATGTACCCAATGCATACCCATGCACCATTCCATGTCAATGCCCATTTACCCCTTGATTAGATTCTAGGATGCCTGAACTGTGTCAGAAAACATATGTGATTAAACTTTCCATATAAACCCTTGCATCATATCCAGGTGTCCCACCTGACATATATTATTAGAATTCATGTTGTATATTGAAATTTTTTCTAGATTTTTAAGTTCCATAAAAAAAATCTCACTTCCATCACAACTAGATCATCTTCTAATACCCCATGGGGATATAAGATCTTATCTACAAAATCCTTTACATCACTAGAGATATGATTTTGGGTATCCAACTCGATCTGAAAACCTTTCATTACATAACACCATCACCGCATGTGAAATTGGGAAGAACATGAACTACACGTCTGTTCCAATCCTCCTATGATAATCCACCATCATTATCTCCCCTCGATCACATCATTGATAAAAAACATAGATAATATTGATCTGTTGTGCTAAATAATGGTGAAAAAACAATAAAATAAATATTATTCATAAAACCATCGACCAAAAAATATCTCATGATGAACATACAATCTAATTGGGTGGAAACATGTGAACCTCCAAATAGGATTGAAACTTGATCATGTTTGGCTTGTCCGCAATCTGTTTCAATTCGAATAATGAGATAGTTATCTAACAAATAACTTAATGAATCCACCGTAAATCAATTGTAAATGCATGAATCAATTCTTATTGGTTGAATTGATCTGCCTTCGACACAAGATTTTAGAATGTGATGAAAAATCAAACATCATACCTCGAGTTTGAATCGATCACTAATGAAAACTATTATACCTCATAGTGGATAACGAGATCCACGAACTCTAGTTTTGTAGATGACCTCCATGATATTGATCTGATCATCTGTTTCATTGCCATTCACCAAATGATCACTTATATTGATCTCTCTAAATTGATAGGCTTACCAACATAATCTTGAAAATTTTCCTTAATTTAATATTTATAGAAGATTATAGTTTTTCGGATTTAATTATTGAATGATGTTAATTAATTATTTTATCAATTATTTATCCCCCAATGGTGGTTCCCTAGACAAACACCTGACCCACATAATTATTATTTCATAAACAATATAAAATACATTCTAAACTCAACAAAATCCTTAGATTTATGATCCAATCATCTATTCATATATGATTAGAAATTTTTTAGCAAAATAAACATGTGATTTATAAATAGATTTAATTTTGAAAAAATATAAATATTGGGTTCCCGAGGCCTTCGAATCATACATAGTCTCAGTTTCTGACTCCAAAAAAATTAGTAGACATGTTTAAATGATTTATATTAAAAAAACAGAGTTGTTAAAAGAGTGTTATATAATATATTAGCATATATTTGTCTCAATATCAATTCCCTTGGATATGTTTCATATTTTATCCATGTTTTATTTCATATAGGTTAATTAATGATCAATTAAATTTGTGTATAATAAAAAACATTATTTATATTTGATTTTAATGTCCACCTCATAATCTTCCATAAATATTCTATTGATTTAGTCATTATAAAATTTATAAGGGTATTGTTGAATCAATATCCTTTTCATTTAGTTACAAATATTCTCCCTTAATAATGTACTTATATGTTTCTTATATTCTACCATTTTTCAATCTTATATTTTATTGTATTTTTATCAATATGAATTTTTTATCTTTATGTCACAATCCCAATATTTAATGGATTACATATTTATATAAATATTTATAACGTCAAGGATAACTCCAATATTTTATAATTATTAGTTTTCCTCAATGTCTATATTCTATATAATGATTCAAGAATGTTCTTTTTTTTATTTAATGATTTCATAAGGTAATTCTATAATATCTTTTATTTTATACTCAAAACCCATTAAGGGAATATTTATAATGTTTTCGGCTCTGAAAATTATATATTTTCTACAAAATTGAGTGAAAATATTTTTTTAACATCTTTAATGTGAAAATATTTATCCTTCATCCTAACCATTACTAATAATTAATCTTCCAATTTAATCATCCATGTGTTTTTATTTAAAATACTAATAATTTTATTCTATGTTTTTTCTTTTTTAAAAATAGGTTATATGTTTTTATCAAATAATGAATAATGATATTTCATTACACTTATTATATTTTTATCTTCCACACTACATTTGTTATCTTTGAATTCATTTCCGATCAATGTTCCAATATTTTTAATTCCATTAAAATCAGTGTTTTTAATGTCAATTTTTTATCCCTTTAAATGGATGCTTAAAATGAAATATATTATTGTCTCAATGAGAATATTATTAAAGAATTATGAAAATTATTCTTTTGATATTAGATCAATATTTCTTTCTTACATCAGATGAATATACCACTTATGAAATATTTTTTATGATCATCCTATAATTATTTTATACTTATTTTGGGAAATATAATTCCATTATTAACTATAATATCTCCATTTCATGTAATATAATACAATTTTTTAATGAAATAAAACCCATTTTCTTTACCATGGTTTTAATGTATTGATTGATTTCATGAATAATTCATACATATTGTTTATCATTATGTAATGGGTGAGGTCCTATATTGCCTCCCAATATAAATGTTAAAATTTTCTATCTTTTGAGATAATTATTTCAATGCACGGTCATGATTAGGTATTCCCACAATATTATTATTACATATTTTTATAATTAGGCAACATTTCAATATCGTACCACATTCCATGTTATTTTTATATATATTTTTGATTATTTTCACATTTTTACAAGCCATGATATATGTTTTATGATTCCATGATAGTCCTTTAATAATTCTATATTTTCATGCTTGGATATTTGATGTTGTATCATTTCATAGGATTATATAATACTATTATATTGTCTCTGTAGTTAGATATTTTTCCCAATATAATTTTTTCTCACATGATTATGATCTAACCATTTATTAATCATTGATATGTTTCCCATTACTGAGAATTTAAGATCATCTCTTTTTTGGTGTTCTATTTCATTTGGAATTATATGCAAGAATATTTTTAGAAGGAAGTGTTTTATAAGGATATTTATAGATGATATTAAAGTAATAAATAGAAATTTGAATTTAATGTAGAAAATATCTAATGAAACTAAACAATTGGGTTATTGGATTCTATGATCATTGTGAGAAGTAATAAATTATGAATATTAAATTATATATATGTGTGTGTGTGTGTGTTTAGCTCATATTTTCTCAGTTGTTCTATGAAATAGAGAGACTCTATATATTATCTTATTCACTTATGATAATTCCTTCCTCCCTTAAACTCAAGAATTGTAGAGAAAAATGTAACCCTATAATTATGATTATTGTTGAATAAAACATAGCACTTGGTTCTTACACACTGGACACAAAATTTGAAGAAAATTTTTAGAGAATCATGGAGAACAAGATGATATAACTAAAGGAATCCATGTTTTTATTCTCAAGAATATTGATAAAATGAAAAGAGGGAAAACTAAAATCACCAGAGGGATTTATAACATTGATGGAAAATCATGTTCTTATAAATTATAAATGAAATATGAAAGATTATCTCTAGAAGATTATGAGGTAGACCTTATCGTGTTCATTGATCTATATCTACTAAAACGATTAAAACCAATTTTTTTGAAATGTCCTACCAGTTTCATAGAACCCCACAATATTCATGTTTTTTAGATTGTTCATATTATAATTTATAATTATTTATTATTTTTGATCTATTTCAACAATTTTCAATATTAATTTATAATTCTTTTATGATTCCAAAGGCCATGATAAATTGTTTTTTGTTTCAGATGACTTATACTAAGATTTGAATATATTAATAATTATTGATGATCCCATCCAGAGGCCACACAATTTATAGTTTCATGATAAACATATATTTCATGTAACAATAAATTATATGTTGTGAACTCATGGTCAAGAAAAAAGGTGTATGCCACATTAATAATGAGATGCTATGTGGAGAATTATGTTTCTCCATTAAACGCCATGTAATAATTTCAAACATTTATTTTCTTTTATAAAGAGTATGAGACATAAACTCTTTCTAAGTCATGATATGATATGTTTCCATGATACATAGATTCATTACGTTACACATATTGATTTATAGCAGAGTGACATAGTAAGATGAAAAATATGTGGTATATAGTTCATTGTAGACAACATGTAAAATGAGATAACCAGTGGTAGAGACAAGCCGAGATATAATGGGTGTTGAAATTATAGAAAAAAATATTAAATATACATTTATCTAAATGTAAACAACCTATATCATGGTTCCAACTCATGTGAGGCGCACACTGGGATATTTTTAGTGAAAAAAATAACTTACATAAATATGACACATTTTTCTATGAATATTCAATATATATTCCAAATAAAATTCCACGATAATTATAATTGTTTATTATAATTAGTGACTAGACACATAAACATATTATTTAATAATATTATTCATCATATCAAACATCATTAAATAAATAAGGTACCTCACTAGACTCATCATAACTAATACCCTTCCTCACAACCTAGGAAAAAATTAAATCATTTGAAGGGGTGATCACATATGCGCGATGAGTGTAGAGACCCGAAGCTTATCGTACATGGACATTACATTACTTTTGCGGAATACTTAGTACATAACAAAAACACACACACAAGGATCGTAATAGTTTAGTGTCTTTGGAAACTCGGAACGTAATCTTCTAAACGTGGTGAAAGATCTTCAATATCTCCCATAAAGATCTTCCCCTTTTTTTTACCTAAAACCTTTCTTTATATCCTGGGGAAAGAAAAACAAAAAAGGGTGAGCTCAAATGCTCAGTAAGGGTAAACAAAAGAAATATCAATCACATCATATACATAAGAACGTAGCTTTTGGAAATCTTGACCTGCAAAAGAGCTCATAATATCATAACATGGGATAAATCATAGAATTGAAAATGAGATCCCCATAATCACAACATAAAACTTGAAACTTTGTGGCATGCACACATAATCATGGAAAATCATTTCTTGTTAGTAATGACTCATTGCCAAGACTATCTTAGTGGACAAAGTCCCTTTCTGAACCGAGTTCACTCCTCGTTTCAGTCCTGTATCACTGAACCGAAATAACCTTCCGTTCCAGCCATGTCTATCTCATGAGATATAAAATCATTACCCAATGCATTGGAGGGAGATATAGGTCCCACCCATCTTATAATGAATCCTTTCTTATGTGTGCCACATAATCATAAAACATACATCATCGCATAACACATATAACAAAAATGGGATTCTTGAAACATCATGACATCATAAATCAATTCATATATGATAAAGGAATTCATAAACATAATTCCATCACAACATAGTCAAACCAATGTAAAAATATGGATAGAAACATAACCCTTTATTATCTTAGATGGAAAATAATTTTGATAAAACACTTGAATTGAATTCTTGAGGAAAATATCCTTTCTTCTTCAAAAACATTTTTCCTTTCATAACATGTCATACAACTTTAAAATAAAAGAAGTTGATTAAAAATAAACTTGAAAACTTTTAAAGGAAGCTTCTTTGAAGTAATGTTTTAAAAATCCATTCATGCCGTATAAGTTAAAAAAACATTCTTCGTACTTTTGTCGGAAAAGTCAAAAAGTACCTCGTACGGAAAAACGACAAAAGATTCCTTTCATATTCTTTACTAAAAACTCACCTAAGGGTAAAATTGGATTTAAACTATTTCAAGTGGATGGAAACAATATTACATATTGAGGGAACATGGATGTGGATGATAAAATACACCCCAGTAAATACTTACGAATAAACAATCTCGGATAAAAATGAGATTGTGATATTTCCCTTACCTTAGGTCCGATTTGCTTTGTTCGTGTCCGAAGCTCCTGTATAATGGTTTAAATAATGTTATTGACTTATTCCAGAATCATACATATTGATATGAGATCATATATGGTCATATTATTAGCTTCTTGTTAGTAATATTTCATTGTTACTTGTTACTCGGGTCTTTATAACTTTTTGTTCTTATGCGTGTTTTGTCGAATAAATTCTTATTCTTATCTTTAGGTTATAGATAATTCATTTCCAGAATGGTATTAGTGTAGTATATACCATATTCATTCATTCAATTCATTTATATAATCATTATTAAATGAAGATCATGTAGAACGAGTCGCATCACATCGTGGAGACGGTATTCCGTACGTACGCACGAGTGATGATATCGTTCCTATGATCGTGGAATTGTATTGGAGTATATATATATATTATTTCAGTATCAATATTACTTAATAATAATCATATATAGTTACTGATTACACCATTATACCCATCCTTGTAAGGTGATGGTGGAAAATAGATTACACCACGGCGTGGAGACGGTATTCCGTACGTACGCACGCGCGGTGATTTCATTTTTCCGTAGGATGGATAGAAGGTGAATTAGGGTTGTTTCATATTTATAATAACATATCAGTATGTAAGTAATACTGATGTTATTACTTTATCATGAAACAACTAAAGAAGAAGAAGTTGAAGAAGAAAGAAATTGAAAAGATCGGTAATGGATATTACCTCTTCTTTGGAACGCCTTTTTGAATCCTCCACTTAAGGAACTAAGATTGGTCTTTGGAGAAGACCAGGACCTCTAGGATTATTCTAGGGAAGTGGAGAAGGGAAAATGGCAGGGGTTGGCCGAGCTTGAGTGCTCAAATTGGTGTGAGGAGGAGGGGGAGGAGGTGCCCTTTTATAAGGGAGGAGAGGGGCACCTTAGGAATATCTCAAAATATTATTTTATATTAAAGTCAAAATCGGTTTATAATGGTTCCAAAGGGTCTTATTTCGAAGCTAAAGTGGGGATGGGTCGAAATCCTATCAACCAATAAGATGTAGACAAGTTTAGGGTATTATTTTAACCTTATCAATTAGATTTAACTCTAAGTTAATTAATTTAACTTTTACCGTGTCTTTTTGTTTTCTTTCACTATATGGTTAATACACTTACTATAACATGCCAAAAGAACCCCAAATTGTTTATTATTAATATATATATCCTTATCTAAGTCATTTGGCCGAACCTTAGATTTTTAGGAATAAAATAACAATTAATAATATAATATTTGATTTAAAAACTATTTTGTGTCAATTTTGACACTATTTGATATATGATTTTTGTGAAAGTGATAACAGAATTATATGTTCGAACCAATTTTATTAAATCAACAATAATATATCATAGTAACCTAGAAAATTAGTGGAATTCATAAAAAGTCTTAAATTACATTTATTTTGGTATTTATATTATCAATTTTGTCAATATTTCATTAATAAGATAATTACTGCATCATCTTTGTGTCATAAATAACTTAAATTATTTGATGTCTAAAAATTACAAATAAAATACCATCATGTAGGAAATCTTTTTATCTTTCTAATGAATATTTACAATCTAATTTATCTTATGTATAACCCCATATTAAAAATGATTTACTTATTAAACTTTGAGTTTAACTATTTTAAGCCTTCTTTAAATAAATTAATAATAAATGTCCTAATCTAATCCAAGTGGGCCTAAATGGTCATATTTTATTCCTAAGTTTGTTTTTGGTCGAATTACACTTGTCCAATAGAATTAGGACATGTGTTAGGGTAATAGTAATATCATATTTACCCTTAGTTACCCTATTTACTATTAACCGCGGTAAAAAAAAGTAAAAAGTTACTATTCACCAAAAAATTATTTTCATCTCATTGAACCACATTTTAGTCCTTGATATTAACCGTGTCTCTCGGATTTTCGAAATTCCATTCACAGAAGCGGTAAAATTAAGTTTTATGCAAAATTCAGTTTTTAACCTACCACTTAGTAGTTTCACTATTCATCAAAAATTGATGTTTTTCAGAACAATGCCAAAATTTCATCCCAAGCTATATTTCATATTCCGAATTCAAAAATGAAGTCTATTTTACCAAATTCATAACATAAAAGTTGCATTAATTAATTTTATAATTAAATCCCGCTGTTAAAACAAATAGCGTGTTTTTAAGAAACAATATCTATCAAAAGATTGACACTTGTTTATGTCTAGTTTAAATGTGAAATTACATCCAATGACCAACATTGTATTAAATTGTAAAAATATATTCTAAATATACTTTAAAACCACTCAAATTAATGATTTATCACTACTAATTATTTCGATTAAAAAAGTTGTTTTTAATTATAATTTAGTAATTTTCACTATTCATCAGAATATGAAAGTTATCCGAAAAGTACCAAAATTTCACCTTAGGCTAAATTCGATACTCCGAATCCAAAAATGAAGTCCATTTTGAGAGTTAAAATTTCTAAAATTTAAAAAGTGGTTATTACTATTCATAACGGCTAGTTTTAATAATATTTTAATAGCATATCATTGTTTCGTGAAACTCAGGATTACGTACCACACACGCTATCGAGGAAGGTTGCGATTGCATGTAATGCAAGGCAAGTCAAGGATGCGTGTTGTGCAAGCTCCTTTTGGTGTAGCGTATAACACAAGACATTAGTAAAATAAAAAAGAATATTTTTCATAAAATCTCGGGCTGTTACATTCTACCCCCCTTAAAATGAATTTCGCCCTCGAAATTCGTCGGGGTTATAAATGGTTTACTATTCGAAATTTTCTTTAATATAAACCCACATCGTAAAAGGGAATACCAAAACTTGGCTTTAAAAACTAAAGTATGAAATGTAACGATTACCCAAATAAACTAATCACTGGGTTTCCACATAGGTGAAAATATGGATATGGAAGAGAAATCTAACCATCATGTTCTGATGGAGAGTGGTAGAGAACATGGCTATGGAAAAGCCAGTAATCACAAATCCATAGATTTGTGATGATATAAGGTACCATCTGATTCATCAGGTATAAGATCACTAGGACAACATTTTTGGTTTTCAAGATCATTTCCCTAAAGTTGAAAATTTGCTTAGAATAAATACTTACTTTATTTTGGTACAATCTCACTTTTGTTCGTGCCTTGAACAATTTATACTTCATCTCTTAAATAAATGAAGTTGAATTTGTTATTCATGAAGTTTTAGCAGATCATGTGATAGAATGACGGGTCATTCCATCTGTCTCAAACAAAAGGTTAGCAAAAATTATATGCATAAGTCGATCTATAGTGAGATTAATCATATATGGTTCCTAAAATGGGCTTATACATCATATATCATACTGCTTAATATAATAACACTAGTTTCTACTAAACAGGGACTTCCTGTAGGTCAGTGGTAGGCGATAAAGGCCAGTCGCACTTCGGTTGTGGGTTCGATTCCTATAGCCTTGTCCGAAGCGATGGGTTGTCGCCCGTCCTGCAGGTTGTCCTTTTTCTAAAACTACGTTACTATAACATCCCATCAATAATATCGAAAATCTTCTATCCTTAAACAATACTAACTTATGTCCAACATAATCCAGTCTAATCTTTAGGCTTATACATAATACTGCAGTCCACTCTCATAATATAGTGACAACGATTACCAGAGATTTAATACTGTCGTTGATCCCCACATATCATAAGATATGTCTTGTTGGTCACATTCCAAACATTCAAAGTCCTTAATCGTGTATTCTCTTGAATACCTTAGTGAAAACATGAGTGCAGTTAAAAGTTAACACTTTCCACATACCAAAATCCTCAAAATTCTATATACTCAAACCATGATATCAATTAGTCCTTATATCAATCATGAGCTCATGAATACTGTCAAACATTTCATTTTCTCCTTATCCCTTCATTATGCGCATATCATCTGCTTTCCAAAATATTTGAATCACTTTTCATGGTTACCGGTACCCTAAAATTATTGAAAACCACAATAATACAAAAAATATTCTAATACACAATAAAAGTACCTCAACAACATTATTCTTGAATACCAATACATAAACACTTCAATCCATCCTCTTAAATTATTTTCCTGGAATAAGTCCTTCCTTGATTTAGAAGTAACTTTTTAGGTCAGGGCATTGAGTTGGGTAATGCCCATGTTCTCCACAAATAATACATTGAACTCCATAATAGTCTGTCACTCTATGACCCTTTTCTCCACACAAATAACATCGGTCCCTCCATTTGAGGTATTCCTCAAGGTTCTTCTTCCCTTCTTTAGAAATCTCAATCTTCCTTTCTTTATGCTCCTCAACATGCGAACATGCATAATAGTCTATCTTCCTCTTCTTTGATGAATTAGGCATACCACTAAATTTCACCTTGTTAATCATATATCGCGATGATTGATTCGGCATAATCACAACATCTTTCTCTCTAGGCATTACACAATTTTGTTGCTCATAGTCACCAATTTGTCCATTGGATTCAATGTTAACTGAATTCCTTTTGGTTCCCTCCATTAACTAAAACACAAAAATAATTTTGTGAGAATCAAAAATCATGCTAGAGAAAACAACATAGTAAAGGGAAAGTATCCTCAATACCTAACTTCTTAGGTTTATTCTAATATCGTTACCATAGTTCTAGGAATATATCCTATATGTATACTTATCCTTAGGGACATCCCTAGACATACCTTAGAAATAACTCTAGGGATCTCACTAACGTTTTCGCATCCTAGTTTCCAAAGGTTGACTAAACCTTTCCTCTGATACCAACTGTAGAGACCCGAAGCTTATCGTACATGGACATTACATTACTTTTGCGGAATACTTAGTACATAACAAAAACACACACACAAGGATCGTAATAGTTTAGTGTCTTTGGAAACTTGGAACGTAATCTTCTAAACGTGGTGAAAGATCTTCAATATCTCCCATAAAGATCTTCCCCTTTTTTTTACCTAAAACCTTTCTTTATATCCTGGGGAAAGAAAAACAAAAAAGGGTGATCTCAAATGCTCAGTAAGGGTAAACAAAAGAAATATCAATCACATCATATACATAAGAACGTAGCTTTTGGAAATCTTGACCTGCAAAAGAGCTCATAATATCATAACATGGGATAAATCATAGAATTGAAAATGAGATCCCCATAATCACAACATAAAACTTGAAACTTTGTGGCATGCACACATAATCATGGAAAATCATTTCTTGTTAGTCATGACTCATTGCCAAGACTATCTTAGTGGACAAAGTCCCTTTCTGAACCGAGTTCACTCCTCGTTTCAGTCCTGTATCACTGAACCGAAATAACCTTCCGTTCCAGCCATGTCTATCTCATGAGATATAAAATCATTACCCAATGCATTGGAGGGAGATATAGGTCCCACCCATCTTATAATGAATCCTTTCTTATGTGTGCCACATAATCATAAAACATACATCATCGCATAACACATATAACAAAAATGGGATTCTTGAAACATCATGACATCATAAATCAATTCATATATGATAAAGGAATTCATAAACATAATTCCATCACAACATAGTCAAACCAATGTAAAAATATGGATAGAAACAGAACCCTTTATTATCTTAGATGGAAAATAATTTTGATAAAACACTTGAATTGAATTCTTGAGGAAAATATCCTTTCTTCTTCAAAAACATTTTTCCTTTCATAACATGTCATACAACTTTAAAATAAAAGAAGTTGATTAAAAATAAAATTGAAAACTTGTAAAGAAAGCTTCTTTGAAGTAATGTTTTAAAAATCCATTCATGCTGTATAAGTTAAAAAAACATTCTTCGTACTTTTGTCGGAAAAGTCAAAAAGTACCTCGTACGGAAAAACGACAAAAGATTACTTTCATATTCTTTACTAAAAACTCACCTAAGGGTAAAATTGGATTTAAACTATTTCAAGTGGATGGAAACAATATTACATATTGAGGGAACATGGATGTGGATGATAAAATACACCCCAGTAAATACTTACGAATAAACAATCTCGGATAAAAATGAGATTGTGATATTTCCCTTACCTTAGGTCCGATTTGCTTTGTTCGTGTCCGAAGCTCCTGTATAATGGTTTAAATAATGTTATTGACTTATTCCAGAATCATACATATTGATATGAGATCATATATGGTCATATTATTATCTTCTTGTTAGTAATATTTCATTGTTACTTGTTACTCGGGTCTTTATAACTTTTTGTTCTTATGCGTGTTTTGTCGAATAAATTCTTATTCTTATCTTTAGGTTATAGATAATTCATTTCCAGAATGGTATTAGTGTAGTATATACCATATTCATTCATTCAATTCATTTATATAATCATTATGAAATGAAGATCATGTAGAACGAGTCGCATCACATCGTGGAGACGGTATTCTGTACGTACGCACGAGTGATGATATCGTTCCTATGATCGTGGAATTGTATTGGAGTATATATATATATTATTTAAGTATCAATATTACTTAATAATAATCATATATAGTTACTGATTACACCATTATACCCATCCTTGTAAGGTGATGGTGGAAAATAGATTACACCACGGCGTGGAGACGGTATTCCGTACGTACGCACGCGCGGTGATTTCATTTTTCCGTAGGATGGATAGAAGGTGAATTAGGGTTGTTTCATATTTATAATAACATATCAGTATGTAAGTAATACTGATGTTATTAATTTATCATGAAACAACTAAAGAAGAAGAAGTTGAAGAAGAAAGAAATTGAAAAGATCGGTAATGGATATTACCTCTTCTTTGGAACGCCTTTTTGAATCCTCCACTTAAGGAACTAAGATTGGTCTTTGGAGAAGACCAGGACCTCTAGGATTATTCTAGGGAAGTGGAGAAGGGAAAATGGCAGGGGTTGGCCGAGCTTGAGTGCTCAAATTGGTGTGAGGAGGAGGGGGAGGAGGTGCCCTTTTATAAGGGAGGAGAGGGGCACCTTAGGAATATCTCAAAATATTATTTTATATTAAAGTCAAAATCGGTTTATAATGGTTCCAAAGGGTCTTATTTCGAAGCTAAAGTGGGGATGGGTCGAAATCCTATCAACCAATAAGATGTAGACAAGTTTAGGGTATTATTTTAACCTTATCAATTAGATTTAACTCTAAGTTAATTAATTTAACTTTTACCGTGTCTTTTTGTTTTCTTTCACTATATGGTTAATACACTTACTATAACATGCCAAACGAACCCCAAATTGTTTATTATTAATATATATATCCTTATCTAAGTCATTTGGCCGAACCTTAGATTTTTAGGAATAAAATAACAATTAATAATATAATATTTGATTTAAAAACTATTTTGTGTCAATTTTGACACTATTTGATATATGATTTTTGTGAAAGTCATAACAGAATTATATGTTCAAACCAATTTTATTAAATCAACAATAATATATCATAGTAACCTATAAAATTAGTGGAATTCATAAAAAGTCTTAAATTACATTTATTTTGGTATTTATATTATCAATTTTGTCAATATTTCATTAATAAGATAATTACTGCATCATCTTTGTGTCATAAATAAATTAAATTATTTGATGTCTAAAAATTACAAATAAAATACCATCATGTAGGAAATCGTTTTAGCTTTCTAATGAATATTTACAATCTAATTTATCTTATGTATAACCCCATATTAAAAATGATTTACTTATTAAACTTTGATTTTAACTATTTTAACCCTTCTTTAAATAAATTAATAATAAATGTCCTAATCTAATCCAAGTGGGCCTAAATGGTCATATTTTATTCCTAAGTTTGTTTTTGGTCGAATTAAACTTGTCCAATAGAATTAGGACATGTGTTAGGGTAATAGTAATATCATATTTACCCTTAGTTACCCTATTTACTATTAACCGCGGTAAAAAAAAGTAAAAAGTTACTATTCACCAAAAAATTATTTTCATCTCATTGAACCACATTTTAGTCCTTGATATTAACCGTGTCTCTCGGATTTTCGAAATTCCATTCACAGAAGCGGTAAAATTAAGTTTTATGCAAAATTCAGTTTTTAACCTACCACTTAGTAGTTTCACTATTCATCAAAAATTGATGTTTTTCAGAACAATGCCAAAATTTCATCCCAAGCTATATTTCATATTCCGAATTCAAAAATGAAGTCTATTTTACCAAATTCATAACATAAAAGTTGCATTAATTAATTTTATAATTAAATCCCGCTGTTAAAACAAATAGCGTGTTTTTAAGAAACAATATCTATCAAAAGATTGACACTTGTTTATGTCTAGTTTAAATGTGAAATTACATCCAATGACCAACATTGTATTAAATTTTAAAAATATATTCTAAATATACTTTAAAACCACTCAAATTAATGATTTATCACTATTAATTATTTCGATTAAAAAAGTTGTTTTTAATTATAATTTAGTAATTTTCACTATTCATCAGAATATGAAAGTTATCCGAAAAGTACCAAAATTTCACCTTAGGCTAAATTCGATACTCCGAATCCAAAAATGAAGTCCATTTTGAGAGTTAAAATTTCTAAAATTTAAAAAGTGGTTATTACTATTCATAACGGCTAGTTTTAATAATATTTTAATAGCATATCATTGTTTCGTGAAACTCAGGATTACGTACCACACACGCTATCGAGGAAGGTTGCGATTGCGTGTAATGCAAGGCAAGTCAAGGATGCGTGTTGTGCAAGCTCCTTTTGGTTTAGCGTATAACACAAGACATTAGTAAAATAAAAAAGAATATTTTTCATAAAATCTCGGGCTGTTACAATGAGGATCAATGTGGGGGATATAATTAAATTATTCTGTAAAATTATATATTGACCATAATGGTATGAAAACATGTGTTTTTAAGTGGGAAATAATATCCAGTAATTAATATATCATAATCATGAGTCATGACATAACACATTATTATGTTGCAAGATTAGGGAATATTTATAAATCTGTAATGAGCCATGTTTTAAAATAGTAATCATAAAAATATGTCATAAGTTTGTGGTACCATCATAGAAATATATTCTATATCACATTTCATGGTCAAATACTACACCAATGATATCATTGAATATTTTGTATCACTACATGTTTCATATATCATTGATGATCTAGCATCAGTTACTATTTACCATATCATAGTGGATTAGTCACCCCAACCTATTTCCCATAGTGGATCAAGAACATAAGCTAGTTTCCAAAAATTATCTCATGAGATATTAGGATTCAACCAAATGAAAATAATGGTTATAATGGACCCAACCATCACATAATCATAATCTATCCATATGTATTCTATAAGATGATTAACTATTCGTCATTTCATTATAGAAAAACCATTGGAATAGAAAAAATATTCATGAATATTTTATCTCTATAATTACAATCCATCCATGTAAAGAGTTAGATGATTTCATAAATTAATATCCCTAGTTATGCTTATGTATCATCAAAGGATTTTATCATCGATGGAAAATTCTTTTAACGGTCATAGGAATTTTTATTTTGGAAAATATAATTACAATTTTTAAAGAACATATTTTAAATATATAAATTTAAATTTTTATGGAAAAAATTTGCATAAAAAATGTAATGGAAATAATTTTATGTAATATTAAATTCGATGACAATTATTGATTGTGGGAAAATATATTCAGGTACTGTAAGTAAAAACAAAAATTCCTTTCCCATTTTTTTATAAATTTAAAAGTACCTAATTCTAGAAATGAAGATTAGATTAATTTTGAACATATATTTAAAAATTAAAACATCGTAAAAATTAATTCCTATAGTAATTGGTAATAAATTATTGAAAAAATTAAAAATAAAATAACTATGTTGAAGAAAAAGACACTCAGCTGAAGAGAAAAAATGTCATTTTCTTTAAAATAATTATTTCATGCATTTGAGAACATATATATAGGAATAGTGTAATGAAAATATGTAATATCTTGAAATTTACGAGGATAAAAAATCAAATAAGATTTAAATTGGATAGATCGCCTGATTTCATCCTTATATATTTATTTATAAACAATCATAGTAAAATGATATTATAACATCAAAACCTTACAACTGTGGTAACTTTTTTGTCATTACACTAATGGATGAAATAAATTCACAGAAAGGTTTAAATAAATTTAATATAAATAGATTCATGAGTTTTTGGGGTTTGGATTAGTGTTAAGCACCCCATAATCCTACATGAAAAATGGGGGTTCAAAACCCATTGGGTGTAGGTACTGTAGCAGTACTGTAGCGGTAGTTTAGTAGTGGCGGTACTATAGATCGGCGGGTACTGAAGCAGCGGCAGGGCACTGTAGCAGTGGAGGTACTGTGCGGGTACTATAGCAGTCGGGTTACTATTCAAATACTGGAAATTGGGCCAAAAAATTGGGCCTACAGGATATGTAATGGGATACAATCCCACTAGGCCTTCGAGCTATATAATGGGTCTCCCTCTACCAAGTTAAAATAGGTCATTGATTTGCTCTAATAATAAAATTAGGCTTCATCCCCAACCTTTAAAAAAATGATTCATGATATATAACATGAAATGGGTAGTAGATACACAAAATAGTTTAATATTGTTTAATAACATAACAGAAGTCATAAATAACGCAATGTGTGATCATAAACCATTACCACTTTGGTATAATTAAAATCAAAAAACCATATGATTGAAATAATTTCAATTATAAAATTAAAAATAAATAATTACTAAGGATAAAAAATAGAAATTTTAAAATGGGGTAGTATATATGAACCCTAAATATATATAGGTGCATAACATCAGAAATGTCTCAATGATAAAATATTAAGATGAAGAACCCATAGAAATATCATATCACTAATGTGAGAATTAATCATTAAGGAAATATTGTATAAAAATAGTAAATACACAAAAAAATTAAAAAAACATAATATAATCTAATTTTATTTAAAATATAATCATTCCATAGTATACTCAATGAAAAATAATTATAAAACAATGATTGGAAATTGAATTAAGATACCCCTTACATCAATTCTCATCTTTTTTGTTATTTTTTCGTACCTAATATATAATAAATATAGATTCAATATAGTTAAATTAAAAAAAGATAATAAAATATATAATACCATATATGATTTAATTATAATATCTTATCATATTTTTATTAATAATTCCTTCATGCATTCAGGGTTATGGGTGGTAACTACTTCATTTTTCATTCATGATTCGATTGTGTAGTCATAGAGATTATAATTTCTGAATAGTTCAATCATGTCTAGTATTTTTATGAGGTAATGAATATAATATTCTATCACGATATAAAATTTTATATCTATTCAGATAATTTTTAAAAAAAAATAATTAGATCAATTCATGCAGACGTTAGTCCATATGCTCACTTGACTAATATTTACACTTTTTTATGGATATAAGGAATGAAAACTAAATAATAATTATTTTTTATTGAATTATATTCATATAACAAATATAATATATAATAATAAAATCCAACATTATGACCATAAATTGGAATTAATGATGAAAAATGATATGCACCTCATCATGTAGGTGTTTCTCCACACGTACACGCGAGCGATGTTTTCATTTCGAATAGGATGGAAAGGAGGAGAATAATTTTTTTTACATCATCATAATAGAACTATTTTTAATATACAGATATAAATATTTTATAATGGATACCATTTACCTATAGGAGGTAGAATAATAAATAACATTGAAATAGCTCTGGTAAGAGTTATACCTATTTTATGAGAAACCACCTTTAAGTTATAACATGAGTATTAAAAGGACGATATTTGGGAAAGGGGAAATTTGTTAGGATGTGTTTATGAAAAATAGGATGATATTAAGGAATATATATTATGATATATAAGGACAACACACTGTGAATAATCGAGGATAAGATGTGCCCCTTCAAAAATAAGGGAAGAGATACTGTTAGAATTACCTAAAGTATTAAATTAATAAAAGTTAATTTATATGTCAAAGGTGAGAAACTAACATATTTATAATATAGGATTATTATGAGTCTAAATTCGTATATAAAATAAAATGTATACTTGTTTATGAGATGTCTTAACCTGTATCTACTTGATTTAACACCTTGTTAACCCTTTGCACGATTACCATGATATATAAGTTTTTTTTTCTAATTAGGGTAATTAGAATTACTATAATAGGAAAAGTGAACAATATGTATAAATTAAGTTATTTTATCAAATATATACTATTATCATGGATAGTTATAAAAAATTTATGATTTTTAAATCATTTAATAAAATATTAGTTAAAATAAGATATTATTAATGTCATTTCTTATACAATTGACATAGTTTATATTTAAGGGAAAATTTGAAATTGGAATTTAATTTAATCACTAATTAACTATTAAAAATTCATTTTGTAATATATTCATAAATTTTTTTAATTTAATTTATATTTATTTGCTTTTTTATATTGTAAATTATTTATTTGAAATTTCTATTTCATGAAAATTCAAATATATTTGCCTAAACATTTACGATAATAATTTCATCAATAAAAATTAAAAATAAATTTCAATGATAATATAATTCAATAATATTTAAAATAAACTTTTACAATAAAATATACCATTTCTTTATTAAAATGAAAAAATATAAGAGATGTGAAATTAAATTGAATGAAATTTTCTATTTATTCATTACATTAAATAAATTTGGTGACACTATCAATGGAAACTGGAAATAAGTTGATAAAATAAAAACTATTATATGAATATGTATGATAGAAACCTATAAAATTAAACAATATAAATTTTATGGAGATTTATAGGCATTATCCCGTGGTTTTAACACTATATTTCTTATTTTACCATTTCTATGATGAAAAATATTAAGCACGATCACTATTAATAATAAAAAAATAATAGGAAACTATTTTCCAAATTTGAACATAATAACTCAAAATATGTAATCTATTTTTCATGAATTTTTTTTAATAAGTGTATGAAATTAATTTTAGTATCAATTTGTAAAATGAAATGAATAACACTTGTTGGAAAAATGAAATTTTAGGCCATAAATTGAACATATAAAAAATAATGAACAATGAGGATTAATTTGTAATTAATTAGATAATATCCTATTAATAGATAAATATTTACATTAAGATAAAATTAAAATTTTAATGAGTCTTTTAAATTTCTTGATTTAATGAAAATTAAAGACAGTTTATCAAGATTCAGTATTTGTCACTATTCATTGAAAAATATTTTATTTAAAAAAAATCTCACAAATTAACTGTAAGTTAATATTGAAATGATGATAATAAATTTGATATTAATTTAATAAAATTATTTTGTCAAATTATTAAGAAATAAATTATAGTTTTTGTGAATTAAATGCAATATAAACAATTTTATAAAAAAACATGTTTTTGAATCACAAATTGACATTACTAAAAGTAATTTACTTATTTATTATGTATTAATAAATAATTTTTAATCTTGTAAATAATTTGTATATTTATTTCAAAATGTTTTAAATACTATTTATTTCAATCAATGTAATGTCCATGTTATAAAATTTCATAGTTATTTAATGTTTCGAGTAGCGTGTCAATGAAGCGATCAAACACTTAATCTTATTTTAAGAGAAATATATTGTAAAATATCAATGTATTACAATAAGAATATAGTGTGAGTCAACTAGTTGATAATTAAAGTCTATATTAACTACAAGGTGCTTACCATATTGAAAAAACTATGTAATATATTTTTTCCACAATAGTTACATGATGAGTGATTTTTAAAGTTTTTTCATCAAATAAATACTCAAGAAATAATTATCCATGAAATTATACAATTGAAAAATGCCTTTTTTCATCATACATACATTTTACACCACATATGAAAACCTATAGTTTTCCATGTGTCCATACATGCTAAAAAAAACTATGTGGATTCACTCATATTACTACCGAATACGTATATCCTAAAATTGAATTTCAGATACATGATGTGTAAGTAAACTTTTTACAACAAGTACTGTACATAATGAAATTCACACAACATGTTGAGTGAAATGACCCATCATGTAAGAGTTAAATTATATAAATCTATTCAAATAAACACATTGAGGAACACACCATGTCACTTATAGTACATAGAAAAAATATATTATATTCTAGATGTGAATTAAAAAATTCTCAAGAAGGTACTTGTCATATCACTACATCAATACAAACAATATACAAATTATGTATAAATTAATATTAAATTTATTTGGTTTATCGAAAAACATATAGGATGGGAATCTCAATGAATTTTTTGAGATATTATTGAGATGGAATATTTAATAATATAATATATTAATTTATTAATTTAATGTAATTTACCTTAATAATAATAAATTGAATTGAATGTTAGAAAGTCTATATGTAGGGTCATTACACGCTTAGACTAATCATGGATTTGAAAAACATGTTTATGATTGGATTATTTAATTTAATTATTTATTTCATGGGTTCTATGATTATTTATTATTAAATTATATGTGATTATTTGTGCATCAGGCCTTCCTAGTTTATTATGTAGGATCCTGTGTGTCTATGGTTTATATTATATGACAGTAACCCAATGGTACCACTCAACAATGAGTGAGTAAGAACATGTAGTAAATAAATATACCCACATTAGGAGATGGTTCGAGGCCCAGTCTATATTGAATCCAAACAAGAAGATATATAAGATAATGAATAAATGTTTTATCTTGATCCAGATATTAAATGATAGATTTATTTCCCTTGTGGCCAAGGTTTTTTTATCTCTACTCAAAAAAACCAACTTGTAGTTGAAATCTTTTTATCTAAAAACATTTATTTTTTATTTCTTAGTTATTTTTTAAATTTTCTGATGCATGTTTACTTGAATGATTAAATATGATAAAAAAATTAAATAAATTATTAATAATGATAGGTTCAAATAAAAAATATGTTAAATTTAAGTTATTTTACAAGAATCTCTTAATTAATTAGGAAAAATTCAAAATAATATTAATGAAATTTTGAATAAAAAATAAGTAATATTTATGCATAACCTAAAAAAATACCTCAAATAAAATTTTATGCCAGTTATCATATTCCATTACATGAGTTAGATTACCACTATAAATAAAAGTATTGGTTTTACCATTTTCATGTTATTTTAATTTATTAAAGAGTCTAAAAGAAAATATTTGGATGACATAGCCATTGTAGCATCATGATTAATTAGACTGATTTGAATTGGAATAATGTAGAGGAAATAACTATGAAAATAGATGTTTAAGATTAAATGATTAGGTTTTAAACACAATAGAATATGGAAATATGACTTAATTTAGTTGAAAAGAAATGGATATATGGCCATGATAACTCTTTAATCTAATAGATCTAGGGTTTTCCCATAATGTTCTCATAGTGGGTCTGTACACTACACTATAAAATTTAATCACATCTTATGTTCCTTATCATATTTATTTAGACCATGGGGTCTCATGACCATGTTTTCTTCCTCTATTATCTCCCCCATCTGCATTACACGCGGGGTTTGTTTTTTTTCCTTTGGTTGTTTTCCATGTTCACTTTCTACTAAATTTTTGTAGCATTATAAAAAATTTCACATTTCAAAGATCAAAATAAAAATGGATTGGTGAAAAGTAAATCATTCTTAAATACCATTGAATTATTTACTTAATCACTTTTCTGGATCATTTAAAGTTAAATATGGATCCCTTCCTGTAGAATATCCAGGTGATAAGTTATTTTAAATCCAATGGTTAGTATTGATGGGATAAAATAAAATAGTGCGAGGATATAAAAATAATTATTATATCACATTTTGTAACCAAGATCAAGTACTAAATTTTGATTTTATATTTTTATATGTGAATAAATTTATTCACATATCTATCCCTATGACCTATCTTAGTGAAATATAATATCCTTAATTGTCATGAATTTTAGGAATGGTAAAGGTACTTGTGCATCATACTACTACAATATTTTAAGTCTTATGTATTGATGTCTCATGATCCTACAAGGACCAATATGGAGGAAATCAAGGAGGTACAATATGCATTTCAGAAATATGTGGATGAATCATTATATATACAATTCATAATGTTATCATTTATTACTAGTGATATACTAATGATTTAGGAATATATGGATCCATAAAATAAGTTTTATCATATATATGATATACGTCAAGATAATTAAATAAAAGAGAGGTATTAAATCTCTAGGGACCTTATTATGTGAAATGAAGGATAAGGTGTGTCAAATAGACTAGATATAGTTAATGTGATTTTCTAAATTGAGCATCTATAAATTTGAGATTCAATGTTCCAATGGAATTTTTAACATAGCTCATACTCACCTTACTTCCTATAAGATTATAATGTTTCAAGGTGAAATTATACATGAAAACTTTTGATAAGACACTAATGGATCTCTGGAATTTGATTCTTTTGTGGATATGAAATAGATCATGAAAATAAATCCCTATTTATAGTGAATAATAATAATGGTATGGGGAAAGGGTATATGTATTATTCCACATATAAGGAATCCTTTCATTATCCTTCAAAGAAGTGATATATTTAGAGGGAGGCTAAAAAGAAGGGTGAGGTATTTTATCACTTGGAATGAATGAACTATGGAGGAAAAACATACCTATGTAATTAAGAATGTGGAATTATCAATACATTTTTTAGAAATGTTTTTTAAACTTCTATGAATTATGTATTTTTAATATCTTTTGGTTCCCACATTTTCGTCCATAAATAAGAACCATGTATAATTTATAATATTACCAGAGGTGAGGCGGAACTTGAACCCATAAATGGAGAGATAATTGTTATGATATAAACTGGACACTACCATCTCACATTTCTGAATAGATTAGTTTTAGTTTTAAGGAATTTTATTTTTATGCACAGTGGAATAAAGAATTTAATATTTCTGCCATATATAGAAATGTATTGTATTATTTCAATTTTTAAAAACAAAAAAAAAATATACTTTTTAAAAATTATAATCTATTATGTGATCAAACATCTAAGAAATTGTATTTATGTTCTTGTATATGAAAATAATGTATTAGAAATAGATGAAGTTTCACATTACATGACTCATTTCACACTAGGTAGTGGAATCATTGAATAGAAAATATTAACAAAAAACATTTTAAAAAATTATATCCTCAATGGAATATAAATTATTTGAATGAAAATACATAGATATATTTCTTTATTTTTTAAAAGGGAAAAAAACCAAACCTCCATTTATTATTAAACGTGTAAGAGGAAAAAAGTTCATAGTATTGTTAAATTCAGATATTCCTGTTTCTTTTACAATATAATAAATTTGTTGATACTATTATATTATAAAATTCACAAATATCATTATTAAAAACCAATATTTATACTTAATGACGTATAAGTCAGATTCCTTGGAGAAAATTATGGAAAACCTGAGTGAAGTAGAGAATAAAGTTGTTTAGAAGATATGAAAAATACACATAGATCACAGAAGGTATTATCTTAATTAAGTGTTCATATATTAATTAAATGTGTTTGGAATACCATCCCATACCATTCCACTTTATAAACCATCGTGTAATGGTGTTTGTGAAAGGAGGAAAAACATTATTGGGAATGGTGATATAAATGATGAGTCATGAAATTATACCACTAAAATTTAGGGGATCGAAATTAAAGAATAAAATATAAAAACTAAACAAGATGAAAAATAAATAAGGAAAAGAAATTATATATGGGTTATGGTGTGATCAGAATCCTATTTTGTTGCATTTATGTGTATGCGGATGCAATGAATTTCATAAAGTCACTTACAGAAAAAATATCCATCTTAATGATTCAGATTTAGTATTATATTATATACTAAATAAAATATAGGATACTACCTATAATATCCCTAAGATAAGAATGTGACCAAGGAAAGAAAGTCCATGTACCTCGAAAAAGAGTATATCATATATCATTAATGAAGTTGGTGGGATAAATATAATATTTAATTAAGTCAAGGATCAAGCTACACTGAAGTTGGTAGAAGGGAAAAATTCCAAAATACAAAGTGTGATATGTTTTTTAATGACAATAATAATATATAGAAACAACGGAGATGTTAGAGAACATGATAGATATGGATTTCTGGTCCCAAATGTAAGAGAAACATTATTTATTGATGATAATGGACCATTTTCCTATGAATAATTAGTCATCAACTCATATTGTGAAATTTGTCGATAATCCATTATTCTTAAATTAATTCCATGTACCAAAAATAATTTGAAGACATTGTAGATTCTCTAGTTTATTTATATCCTTTTTGTTGAAAATGGTTATTCAAGAAGAAATTATAAATGGATGATATGTTCAGTACCTATAATGAAAAATTGATTGATGAAGGATCAAAGTAAGTCCTAGGAATATAGAATGATCGAACCTTTTCCCAAACTCCTATTCTAAACTCCATTAAAATTTTAATTTATATGAAAACATAACATGATTAAAATATTTCATAAATGGATATAAAAACTACATTAATTAATGTATACCTTGTGGAAGATGTC
This sequence comes from Viscum album, assembly GCA_963277665.1. Taxonomy (NCBI): domain Eukaryota; kingdom Viridiplantae; phylum Streptophyta; class Magnoliopsida; order Santalales; family Viscaceae; genus Viscum; species Viscum album. The sequence continues at coordinate 134,650,818 of OY728163.1, forward strand.
TATATAAAAAAACTAAGAGGATTCATGGATCTAAAAGATGCCAAAATAAAGCAAATATTTTATGGATCCATTTACGGGTTTAATAAAACATCATGATCAACAAGAATTATTTTTAATGAATCAATTAGAGAATAATATTTCATAAAGAATGAAAGTGAGCCACATTCAAACAACAGGTCTAGTGAACGTGTAGTAGTTTTCTTAATATTATATGCTTATGAAATATCATTAATGGAAAATTAGATATAAATCTTATATATAGATAAGAAATTGTTAAACATATGCTTCACTATGAAATAAGTTGGTTAAAAAACCCACATTCTTGGAATCAGTATGCATCATGATAGATTGTTGAAGATTCTTAGAACATGTGAAGGTATATACAATAAAAATATTAATGATATTATATATAGGACTATCCAAGAGATGATTGTTGCTAATGTTACATGGTATAAATCCCTTCAATAAAATATCCCATAGACACATATGTAGTTTTATGAAATTAGTAGAATATATTATTCATATATAATAGTATTTATCATTTATAAAATGAAATGTATAAGATTCCATAATCCCATACACAAATATGTAGTTAAAAACATAATATTTATTTATTTTATTACTAAAAAAATACGTGACAAGAAATTAACCATCCAAAATTAAAACAGAAAAATAAATTTTTGATTCACATGAATACATGAAACCATTTTTGGTATAGAGTTTTAGATAATTTGGAAAATAATACTTACCAAAACCTCTTGATTTTCTGTCAAATTTAATTTTTTTACAATTACAACTATATTTTCTTATTCCCTAACAGGTATTCAACATTTTTAAAAACATTCTCCACATTTTATAAATTGCTCAATATATCATATGTAATAAAGTTCTTCATATCCTTGTAAAATAGAAACATAATAATGGTGAGATAAAATACTCAGTAACAGTAGTGTTTAGTTGAAGATATCATAGATAAAAAACTTTAGTAAAATGGAAAATTATATAATAAAAATATTTTAGATATAATAATAATCAATATAAAAAATATAATAAGTGATAATGTAACCATATACTTAATCCCATGGGAAACTATAATCGATCCATGGTGATAAAACATATACTATAAGATATCATTATCTTACTGTCAATGCCTCATGCCAAAACTTCTTACATAACATCAAGGGTTCATCCATGAACTAATACATACCACCAATCCCCTTACATGATATCTTACTTTTCATAAATACCTTAACCAATACATATTACATATTATCATGGATTCGACCAAGATTACGTACATTATATTTATTTTCATACCCCATGTGTTTCCCATTACTAATTTTCTCATCATGGATTACACTATGCATCAAGGGGATATATAATACTAGTTCCCCATCATCACTTAAACATATCCAATGCATTTATCATATACTATACACCATCATTAAGCCTTATTAACGAATTAGGATCCTAAATGAATCAGGTATACATAGTGTCAATATATTTAAAATACATTATCAAACATCATTATAATACATAATCAACCATATATTATGTACATGCATATGGATTTACAGTATTTCCCCAATTAATAATCAAACTAACATTCTTAATGAACACCCTCTAATATTATTTATGTATGATAGGGCATTCACACTGTATAGAGTAATGTGTATATGGTTTTTTCAATATTCAAAGTTATTTTTGAATATATCTATGATTAATAATACAATCAATTAATTAAAAATTTTTAATTTCAGTAAAAACATATTTTATAAAATAGTTGGGAAAATAAAGGTGATGATTTTAATAAATGATTTTCATTAATGTTTTGAAACATTGTTGGAAAAACAATTTTTAAAAGATCACATGAAAAATTTTCATGGTATTTTAACTAAAAATTAATATATTATTTTTAAAAAATATTTTTCAACAATGGAATATTTAAAATAAACCACTATTAACAACAAAAATGTAGAGTGAAAGATAAAAATATACAAAAGTGAAATTAGATTCCATAAATAAAATTTCATAAAATAAAATTTTATATTTTAATATCAAATTGAAAAATTACATGAATAATAGGTATTGATATCACATTGGAAAACCATTAAAATATGTAAGGAAATATAAATAATTAGGAATGTTCAAGATGGTAGGAAAATCTGTTCATGTGAAAACAATAAAAAAAAGTGATTCTTTTAACAGTTCTGTAATGAAAGTCATAAAATTAATTTTTTTAATACAATTAAAATATTTCTTGAATATAATTTCAAAGAAATAAATTCACTAAGAAATAATTAATGTACAGTGAAAAGATGTCATGGTATAAAATAAATAATATTGATTTTGAATTGAATGATCCACAACCAAAAATAAGAAATAAAGTCATCTTTTCTTGAATAACTTATTTTTAAAAAAATTGATTGATAAAAAACATAAAATTGAAAATAAAATATTAATAACCCATGAATTATCTGAAGAGGATAAAATATATTGGGTTTATGGGGGAAATAACATATAATTCCCCTTATGCCAATTGAAACGTAAATAATCCCTTTAAAAAGAGAGATTATTAAATAAACCCTTTCATATTTTATAACATTTTACAAAAATGAATTGAATGAGATAACATGATATGGAAATTGTATTACCATTATTGAAGAGTTTAATATGATATAACAATTCAAATTTTTAGAATATAGACAATACAATTGAGAAATTTAAGTAATTAAAAACATGTCTCAAAGAAAGATGTTTGAAATGATAAACCCTTAACGTTTTAGCAACATTTGTATCTAATGTCATAAAAACTATAATTTTAAAATTGAACTTTAAAATATATTAATAAAATATAATCCTGGTAATATATTTCAAAATATTGTATATAAACCATATAAAAGAAACATATGATGTAAAACAAGAAACATATCTCAAGTTATCAAAATTGAGTCTATGAACCATTACCTTAGATTTATTCTAATTTATATGATCTCTAACATCACTAAATAAAATATTTATATTTTTAATAAATATATACCTACCTATTATTTACATTTAACTTAATATATAATAATTTTATTTTCCACATTGTAATTACTCTATGTTGAAATTATTATATTTAGGTTTGATTTTTTGTTATACATTCTTGTTATGATTCAGAAGTTCCATTGCATTCACCGTGGTAAATTTTCCTCATATATTTAATGTTTGAAAATTATTATACTATGCTTTTATGTAGTTTTGGTGGTCTGTGGTCACTTAATGGGAAATATGATGATAATTCTCTAGGAAAGATTAAAAGTTCATTGTTTTAAAATTTCAATTCCATATTAATATTTCATTTTATTCATCAATAAAAGTATATGTATAACAATTAAATATTATTAATGATGTTTAAAATATAATATTAATTCATTAATTAATTTTTTTAAACAATCCATGTTAGCCAGTGATATAAAATGAAACAAATCATTTGTGGAGATGGTGGTCCTCACAATCGCATGTTTGCCATTTTTCATTTTATAATAAATTAGATTAAATGATGGTTGATAATTGTTTTTATTTATAAATTCATAATTAATTAATAAAATGAAAATTATCCATTAAATATACCCTTTAATATTTTCCTTAAAAGGCTACGATGAAAAATGGAATTCAACATTAATGGAGGTGGTAATCCACATGTACAAATGTGAAACACTTTCATTTTAGAACATATATAAATAACTTAGATGATAATTTTTACATATTCATAATAAGATTAAATTAAATTAATTATATTTATTTTATTTTTTATAATATTTGTTAATATTTTTTGGAAGTGTAATGAAAAGTAAAATCTAAAGGACATAATTAAAATGATTACATCATCCTCAGGTATCCCCTTTTGGATCTACCCTTAATCCTTCATATGGTCGAATGTTTTCTGATATCAGAGCCGCTGGTAAATGGATAATGGTGTTTCAATGTGTTTTTGGAAGATATTGGATGAGATAATGTACTCTATGTGTGTATATAAGTGATTATAGGGGGTTTTATTTATAAGTGAGAGGGGTTCCGGTTTTCTAATAACTATAATTTTTAAAATATTATAATTTTCATTCTATATTAAAAGAGTAAAAATGGGATTTTTTTATAACATATGATAATTTAGAGTGTAATTACAATCATACAATAATATCAAAACATGTTTTAATAAATTTTCAAGCATTACACCTCAGTTTAACCACAAATTTTACCATGTTGACCATTACCACCAAAACTATCGCTTATTATGGTAACTTAATTTTATGACTAAAAATTAATTTAACCATTTGAAATAATTTTAATTCAATGATTCCAAATGTATTATCCATTTTTCTATAATAACTTCAAAGAAGTTGAAAAATTACTTTTAATACAAGTAATAAAACGTAATAAAAAGTTATTTTTTAGAATAAATTCATTTTAAGAAATAAAATGATTTTATTTCAAAATAATGTAATTATATTATCTTTTATAATTTATTTTTCCATGATTAAAAAATAGATAGATATTTGACCTTAAAATGAATCATTAATAAAATTTATCCTTGTAAACACATAGTTATGGTAAAGGATAAAAATAGTTCTTTTTATATAATAAATTATTGTCAATATTTTAAAATGTAAAACATAGGTTTCTAAACACAACATTACATTTCAAATATTTTATATTAATAATTAATAATATATCTGTTCTACGGAAAACTTTTCATAAACTTTTATGCCATTATTATGTCAAGATGAGGTTATAAATATTATACTTTTTCTAAAACTCTATTTTTCATTAATCATAAAATAAATCATTTTAGAAAAATACCAAAACATTAATCATAATATATGTTTGTCAGGATAAAAAATGAAATTAAGATAATTTCATAAAATTATAATTATAAAATTCTTAAATTTATCTATCAAATTTAAATAAAAATATAAAGAAAAACTAATGCTATAGGAAAATAACTATTTTAAATATTTAGTGTTATAAAAATTATTTCACATTAATCTATAATAAGTGTAAATTTATTTCATGAGATTTTTATATTAATAATATATTTATGATAAATTTTAAAAGAGTACTATTATCTTTAGTCTAGTGTCAAGTATGTTTCATGCTATAGTACATACTATTACATTTAAAATAGAATAAAATGTTAAATCATTTGGTGTTACATTCATCACATTTAAATAAATGACAATATAACATCCCCAACCTGGTAAACACTATATTTGGTTTCTGATGTTGGTTCATCCCATTCCCACAGGTGTCCCTCCCAGTATGGCAGAGGCTGCCAGCTAGAGGCTCGGGTCTATGGAGAGACATTTGGTAGACTATACCCACTTATTATAGTAATACCCCAGAAGAAATAATATAAATAGATAAAAGATCCAATCTTAACCATAAGTTGAAATCCCCCAACAAAATCCAAAATGTAACGAAGTTGCCCATTATATAACAATAAGATGGATATAGTATATATATCGATGTCCTATAAATAATGTCCAAAACTAAAACTAAAACATTTATGAACATGGACCTGATCCACAACATAGTCCTAACCTCCCATGCCCCAACCCATTAGCCCACGAAAAAATCAAACACTAGGTCCCTAACCTGAACTTATAGCTAATGAAATTAGTATCTACATGGGTACCTAAGTTCCATTGACATCCAAGAATGTTGTGAGCACAACTCAGTAGGTCACCAGCAATGGTATAAAAAAATTGAAATTGTGTAAAATTGGGTTTGTTGGTAGCCATGGAGTAATAAATAAAATGGAAAGAAAAATAACTTGTTTCAAAATTATGAAGTCCTAATATAACTATTTTATCCATTAATTTAATTGGGTAAACAAACCATCAAATGTAGCTTTAGTCACACCAGGAGCCAAAACCATAGCATAAGGGGGTTATATAATTTAAATCATTATGGGAAATTCACTAACCAAACCATTCATAAATATGACTCATAGCCTTAGTTCGATAATAAAACCTTATTCATATATTTGGGAAGCATATAACCTTAGTAAAATAGCACAAACCATGCCATCCTTAGGAGCCTAGAGACTTAGTCCACCATCTTAACTGTTGAAAATATTGGGGCATATAGATCCTTAATTTAACATCTAATGTCAAACAATACTGTGGTGGGGCCTACAACATCAGTCCATCACAACCTAAAGATGGAACCACAATCGATATGATTAGAGCATAGAGCCTCAGTCTGGCATCATAACTCAAAAAATATATCGGTGGGGACAAGAGCATTGGTCTTGTCCAACCCATGTGAGTAGAGCCTCATTCCAATACCATAGTCATATATCATACAACTAATCGAAGTGCACATTCTAAATTAATAGTTTACATATTTAAAATTTATATCTTTTAACTATTTCGACCCATATACCATTATACCAAATCCCCATTATGAAAAAATAACTAATATACAAAAAATAATATAAATTTAATTTAAAAATCCAAGATAACTCTAAAATCAATAAACTCATTTAAAATCATCTTGATTATACATTTATAATACAAGGGTCTTCTTATTTGAAACACTAAACTGTGTCCCAAGGATTTATTTTCTATTTACAACCATTTTAAAAAATTATTAACAAATTTTCACAAAAAAAGGAAACCACACCCTCATTTTAAATTATCCTTTGAAATAAATAAATAAAGCCACCATATGATTCACATTGTGGATGAAGACTCTATTTAGAATATTTCCCACTTTCAAAACATCAAATTATTATTTTTAAATAACAGCTCGATCAAAACAAAAGAAACATAATTCAAACCATTTCAAAACCCTCTTATGAATTTCACAAAACTTGTACAAAACCATTTCAATTTCCTCTTCCAATAATTCCCATGTCCAATTTAACAATTAAAACTAAATAATTTTACAAAATTTCATTATATAATTATTTACCCATTTCTCTAACCAATTTTTATGGTTTTGAATACACTATGGATATCCCAAAGTCCCATCTCAAATCATTAATTGACTCATTGGGGTCTGTAAAGGGTTTCACACATCCCACTAGGTTCCAAATCTATTTCTTTTTGACAAAGACACATATGCAGAGTGAATAAGTAAATTGGAACCACCAAAGACACATAATAAACCATGATACTATATGAAAAATATATAATACAAGCTACCTCAGGTTTGTAGTCAAATGCCTACTTCAACTCAACCCTTGACTTGAAATCATACACCATTTAATTAACCAACCCATAATTATCTAGAGAAGTTATGTTTTTGGGATTCCTTTGGAGAATAAAAAATTGAGAAGCCATGTTCTAGGAAATAAATGTACGTGGAGTGCTAGACTCACCAAGAGATTTGATCTTCACCTAATTGAAGTCCAAAAAGATTTGAATTTATGGATAATATTCCATTGGATAGTTATAAGAATTTCATTCATTAGTAAATATATTGGATAAGGAAGAGGGGATAAATTTTAGAGGGAATAATTTTATTCCATATTGGTAAAAAATTGAATTCCCACTATTAAGGGATGCATGGTTTGTCCACATAATATTCCAAACATTGTGTTAACTGTGTATCCCCCTCTATCCAATAGGGGAAAACCCACATTGTCTCTAGAGAGAAACCAAGTAGTTAAGAAAATAATTTAATTCCATTTCACTATCCACTATAAATGATTTTTTTTGGCCAAACAAGTTTCACTACTAGGAACACAGTTAATACTAACCATGCACCAACTATGTGATGCACATTTATAGGGACAGTGGACTTTGGGTGTGATGCTAATGAAATTTAAAGTGGAATTGTTATTAGTTAATTAATGTTTAAATAATTAATTAACGTAAAGTGCGACCGATAAAAAGGGAATGAAATAATGTATTAAATCTCTTTAAATGGTTGTGTGCTTATAGGATACCTAGTCTTAGAAGTAGCATCCCAGAGTCTGAGAGATGTTAGCAGTAGTTGATTCTAAGACTAGGTTATGCCCATAGTGTGGTTGTGAGGTATAGTATATTCTGTACTTTTTGTGTTTCTATACGCTACTCCACCCTTTTGGTAAGGGAAACTGACACCCCGAGGATTCTGAGCCCTGGGGGGTGTTTTCCCCAACATTTCGGTGGGAGGATGAATGGCTGACTACCCCCTTTGGCCCTACTCTCTTCTCTTGGTAGTTACTTGTGCTGGAAGGCATAGTAGTTAGTTTTCCCATATATGTGTGTAGAGGCCTGTAATGGTTTGTGGTTATTCACACAAATATATTGTGGATATAGTTTCCTATGGAATGCTATAGGTGTAACGTGTTTAGGCTGTGATGGCTTGAGGATCCTTACTCAGTGTATGGGCTGTAATGGTTTGAGGTATAATACCTGATGTATGATACACGTTATGTGAGCTGTGGTGGCTCTCAGAAACTACCTGGTTACATTGATTACGTGGACGTGGTGGCTTTGTTTCATGAGGTTCATGTTGTGGTGCTTCGCCCAGGTGTCTGCGGGCAAGCCTTTTTGGAGAGAGATGCTTAGAACGTGCGATGTTGGGGCAAAGAGACAAACTGGTGGGGAAGTAGTTTCAATGTACTCTTGATATTCTTTATTATATGATATATTCTTGTATGTGTTACTTGTTGAGAGTATCCATGGTAAGTTTGGGAACTTCGTATACCTATTTAGGTGACGAGTTAATTTCACTTGTTGTTCACTGTGCTTTAGCATGCTTTCTTTACTTTTGCATGAGAGTCTTCGGGGAAGATCCTACTGAGTATACTATTATACTCACCCTATGTATATATAAACTATTTTTCAAGTCACTTGGAGAAAGTTAGAGATTAGGCTGGTTACTAATAGCTTGTGGTTTCAAGTGTTGTTTGGGCTTGTGGTTGCTGTTGTTTTACTTTCTTTTGGGTACTTGTAGTTTTTTCCCTTTCAGTTTTAGTAGTTTTTCATGACATTACATATGTGTACTTGGGATTTATTTTCTCTTACTGGTTGAGTTGGAGTTGGTTGGTTTCTATCTTATATCTCTCTTATTCATGTGTTCTCTTAGAGGGTAATGCCTCCCATCTGTGTGTTTATTATACCCTCGGTGCTAGTCTCCAACCCAGGGCCTATTGGAGGTAGGAATCGGGGGTCATTATCTCCCTTTTCACATTATCAGCCTAAGAGGGGTATACTTTATGGGGAGGGGGTCATGACAGAGTGGTATCAGAGGGAGGTTGAGGGATAGGATGAATATTGGTGTTAGGCACAAGTGAGGTTTCATGGGTTGGTAGGGAAATGGTGTCATTCGTGTTTAGCAAGTGATGTAAACACTGGAGACCGGCTGAGACATAGGTGTTTAGGTACCCCTATGATCTGATGTATGGACCTTTATGTTTACAATGGATACTAAACGAGGTGATACTATTTGCAGGGTAGAGACCTAGGAAAGGATCATGCATCATTTTTCTTTGTGCCTATGTTTTAATGGGTAAATGTTGGGATAGGATAACCTAAAATGAATAAAATAAAACAACTAATTAATTAATGTTGAGTCTTCCATATTCCAGGTTTAGGAGCCCTAACTGATTTTTATTTTATAGGTATAGCTTTAGGTCGACATCCTTATCAGGATTGCATAGAATATGTCCAGTAGTTTGTTCCAGCAGATCGTTGTAGGGTAGAGGTTGACGATGATGAAACTTTGAGGAAGACACTCCGAGAGTTTCAGTGCCAGAGTCTACAGAAGTACAAGGGCTCTGTTTCAGATGTAGTCACAGAAGACTGGTTAGAGGAGATCGAGATCAGCTTTAGTTTGATCTATGCTCAGAAGGAGCACTAGGTGCCCTTGGTTATGATGATGTTGTGTGGAGCAGCGAGGCAGTGGTGTTCCTTGTTCCTCGGGGATCGTGAGGAGTCATCACTCTCATGGGAGGAGTTCCGAGACAAGTTTACAGTCGAGTTTATTTCTTCGAATAAAAAGTCATCCAGTCGCCAGGAAATTATTACCCTTCAACAGGGGAGCTCCAGTGTGTGAGAGTTTGGAATCTTTTTTATAAACCTTTTACGATATGATTCGGACCTGTTGCCAAATGAGGAGGCCAGGGCGAGGCATTTTTAGGAGGCTTTGCGTCCATAGATCCAGCGCCAGGTCACCCCGTTTATGCTAAAGACGTATCTTGAGGTGTTGGTGAGGGTAGAGGTTGTCGAGAGGACTTTGGCCAGAACCGAATCATCACGAGAGGAGATTCATCATGACTCCTCACGAAGCAGAGCTGTGGTCTGAGGTTCCCAGTTTTCAGGGCAGAAGAGTTTTCATTCAGCCGGGGTTAAGTCCCAGCCCTTCACATCTCATTTCTCCGAGGGCAGTAGCTCTCAGGACTATTTAAAGGGATCAGGAGCTTGTTTTTCTTGTGGTGGTCAAGGTCATCAGCAGCAAGAGTGCCCTACATTTCAGAGTAGTCATCGTGCACCAGGTGTTCCGCTCCAGGTTCCTCCATTGAGACAGTTCCAGCAGAGGCAGCAGCAGCAGGTTGCACCAGCTTTAGATCAGTAGAGGGTAGATGGTGTAGGTATAGGACAGCCTCATGACGCTCCCCATCCTCATAGAGTAGAGCATAGCCGTAGTGGTGGTCGTCATCGGGGTTAGATAGGCTGTGGAGGTGGTCATGGTCAACTTCATGCTCTAGCGTTGCCATCTCCTGGTGAGGCATACATCGTTCAAGGTACCCTTTTCTTGTTTTATACCTTTGTGTATTCCTTATTTGATTTAGGAGTGACACACTCCTTAATATCACCTACCCTTTTCCATGCTTTGGGACTTGAGGTAGAGAGGATTCTAGTGCCCTTGGTGTTGACTACGCCAGTTGGAGGTCGAGCTGACTTGTTTGAAGTATGTATAAACTACGATCTAGTGTTGGGGCAGCACCGCTCTTGGGGAGATTTCCTATGTTTACGAATATAAACATATGATGTCATCATTGGCATAGATTGGTTGTATTTAGTGCAGGCTATCGTGGATTTTTTTAGGAGGCGGGTTGTGTTCTTCGATGAGGATGGAGAGCCGGTGGTGTTTGTTGGAAAGCGAGACCCTCGGATTGGCCATAGGCGTGTTCCAAACTTATCATCAATGATGGCTGACATGACGCTGAGTTCTTCAAAGATTTAGTAGTTGGCATTTCCTAGGGTCGTATAAGAGTACCCTAATGTCTTTCCCGAAGGGGTTGTAGCATTACCCCTGCGACGAGAGATTGAGTTTGGGACCGAGCTACAACCACGAGCATCTCTTATCTCTATGTCTCCATATAGGATGGACCCTTCTGATTTATGAGAGATACGTATACAGATTTATGGTCTGTTACAGTGCGGTTTTGTTCAGCCGAGTGTGTTGTCGTGGGGTGCACTAATTTTGTTCGTCAAGAAGGCTGACGGAAGTTTGTGGTTGTGTGTCGATTATCGCCGCTTGAACAAAGTGACAATAAAGAATCTCTATCCTCTTCCATGGATTGATGATTTATTCGATCAACTAAAGGGTGAAAGTTTGTTCTCAAAGATCTACTTGCGGTCAAGATATCATCAGATGCATGTAAAAGATGAGGATATCCCAAAAATTGCTTTCCGTTGTCGTCATGGGCATTATGAGTTCGTTGTAATGTCGTTCGGCATGACAAATGCTCCAGCTGTGTTCATGGGATTGATGAACGTTGTGTTCTGTGAGTTCTTGGAAAAGTTCTTTGTAGTTTTAATTGACGAAATCCCTGTGTACTCCACATCAAAATAAGAGCATGTAGATCATCTACACGCCATTTTGGTAGTTCTTCGACAACATCAGTTGTTTGGGAAGTTGTTGAAGTGTGAGTTTTGGGCTCTAGAAGTCTGTTTCTTGGGTCATGTTGTGTCCCAACAGGGAGTAGCTATGGGTCCATCAAAGATAGAAGCAGTTGTCTCTTGGGAATCCCCCAAGACAGTGTTGGAGGTGCGAAGTTTCCTTGGTCCTTCATGATACTACAGGTGGTTCATAGACGATTTATCATGAGTTGCTACCCCTCTGAAATCTTTGACCAGGAAAGATTAGGTGTTCATATGGAATGATCAGTGTCAGGAAACTTTCAAGTATCTAAAGGATAAGTTAGTAAGTGATTCAGTTCTTTGTCTTCCAGCAGAGGGAGTTCAGATTGATGTTTTCTGCGACGCTTCGCATCTGGGGATAGGATGTGTTCTGTTGCAGAAAATATTAGTTGTTTCTTATGGGTCTCGGCATTTGCATCACCATGAACATAACTATTCCACCCATGATCTTGAGTTAGAAGCTGTTGTGTTTGCTCTGAAGTTGTGGAGACACTACCTCATTGGCAAGCGCTTTTTGGTTTTCACTGATCATAATAGTTTGAGGTATGTTCTCTCCCAGCATGACTTGAACTTACGACAGCGTCGGTGGATGGAGTTCTTACAGTAATACGACTTCTAAATATCGTATACACCTAGAAAGGGTAATGTTGTAGCTGATGTGTTGAGTCGAAAGTCACGTAGTGATGCTGTGCATGAATCTGGTGATTCCTAGAGAGTAATGGAAGAACTTTCAGCATTACATCTTGATATGGGAGAAGTTGGGGGAAGAGGTTGTCTTTTTTAGATGACAGTACAATCATCGCTGGTGAAGAAGGTGGAAGAGTCCTAGTTGGGGGATCTAGAGGTAGAGGTCTGGAGAGACCGAGTATTTTTTTGGCGAGGCCCCTGATGGTTGGTCGGAGTATGAACAATACCGAGTGTTGTATCACAGAAGTATTTGTGTTCCTTTTACAATGTGTGATATGGTCCTCAGAGAGTTTCATAGTTCGCCTTTAGTGGTGCATCCTGGCATGAAAAAGATGTACCAAGCCTTGAGGATCCAGTTTTGGTGGCCTAGACTGAACTGTTCAGTTGCGGAGTTTGTGTCTTGATGTTTGGTCTTCCAGAGGGTGAAGGCCGAACACCGTGTTCCTGGTGGTCTTCTCTAGCCATTATATATTCCTCAGTGGAAGTGGGAGGACATATCAATGGAATTTGTTACTGGTTTACCACGAGATCAGGGAGTACATGATTCTATTTGGGTGGTAGTGGATTGTTTAACAAAATCGGCCCACTTCATAGCGATCAAGGAGTCGAGCTCAGTGGAAGTTTTGTCGAGTCAGTATCTGGAGGAGGTGGTGAAACTTCATGGAGTCCCAAGGACGATCATTTATGATCTAGATCCTCATTTTACCTCTAGGGTGTGGAGAGGTCTCCAACATTAGTCAAATAGATGGTCAGACAAAGTGAACCATCCAGATTCTTGAAGACATGTTACGCTCTTGTGTTCTTGATTTTAGAGGTTCATGGATGAGGCACTTAACCTTGGTGGAGTTCACTTACAGTAATAGTATTCACTCCACCATTGGTATGGCTCCATTTGAAGCCTTGTATAGAAAACCTTTTCATTCTCCATTATACTGGACTGGGGTCGGAGAGTCGTCAATTCTCGGACCGGAACTAGTGCAGAATACAACAAATATGGTTCAGGTGATTCGTGAGAGGATGAAGACAGCGCAAGATTTTCAGAAATCATATGTTTGTCAAAGTAGGATACCCTTATAGTTTAATTTTGAGGATCACATGTTTCTGAAGGTGAATCCCCATCATGGGAAGAGAAGGTTTGGTCATGAGAGTAAGCTTTATCCCCGTTTTGTTGGGCCTTTTGAGGTTTTAGCTCGTGTTGGAGCTGTGGCGTATCGAGTAGAACTCCCCCCGCGGATGAGTCGGATACATGATGTTTTCCATGTATCACAGCTTCGTCGTTATCTTCATGATGACTCTCACGTCATCGATTAGGGATAGATCGATGTTGGTGATAATTCCACCTTTGAGAAGAGACCTGTGAAGATCCAAGACCGTAAGGAGAAAGTGTTGCGCAGGCATTCTATCCACTTAGTTCGTGTCTTGTGGCGACACGGTGGCATGGAGGAGAGTACCTAGGAACATGAGTCGCAGATATGTGCTTAGTACCCAGATTTGTTTGATGTTTAACTCTTTTCATGTAACGAATTTTGCTTTGTGGTTATAAACCTTTTGTGTTTATGAGATGCCTTTCTTTTGTTGCCTCTTATGGCTTGATCTCTTTTGAGAGGTATCTTAAGGAGTGGTTGTCATACCCCTTTTCTGTTTTTCTTTTGGTTTGGTTTCAGATTATTGAGGATGATAATGTTTTGAGAGGTATCTGATGTAATGTTTTGGACCTTTTTGGTCCATTCCTTGGCTGAAATCTGGTGTTTGAGGTGTTCTTGGAGATCAAGCTGATTGATCCCCAACACTTTTCCAAATTTCTAGTTCTGTGAACAGTGTCTCACAGTTACTATCTCATAGTTACTATCTCAGACTTATTGTCTTAGACTTAATATCTCACAGTTACTATCTCACAATTACTATCTCACAGTTATTGTCTCACAGTTACTGTCTCACAGTTATTGTCTCTCATATACTATCTCATAGTTACTGTCCCACAGTTACTATCTCGTGAATAGTTTTTCCAGAACTGTTTCATATTTCCTTTTCCAAATTTTCAGATTTTTCCAGTTTCTCCGATTTAACGTTTTCTTTGACGTAAAATGCATTTATGGCCTTGTTTTAAGGGATTTAAGGCCAAATCAAATCAAATAACTACTATATTAATTATTCCTAAGTCTCGGGATGTTTTTACTTGGTCAAACTGCATGGTTTAATGCGATCCACTTTTAATGGGAAATCAAGTGTATCTTAAACTGTCGCTCTGTTAAATCTTCAAAAGGGATAATATATCTTCCTTCATTGTTCTTCCTCCTTGTTCTCTGGTGAAAGATGATCAAACCTTTCCTTCCTTACCATAGTAATCATGAGATCAAACTTTTCCATGTGGATTGGTTTCCTCGACATTCTTTTTGCTACAAGTGCACCCCCGGTTTCAGTGCAACCAAAGAGTATCCATTGATCTTTAATATAAGGTATGTTTTATCGATGTTCTTTTGGGGTTCATCTTCTCCTGTTTACCCTTTACATATTATATCATGTGGTCTCAATGATTCTAATGGATTTTTCTTGGGTTTCGGTTGGTGTGGCCGTACCGTGGCATCCTTATATGGATGTAGTTATCGCGAGAGGAGGCGATCGTGAACTGTTGTATAGACTGTTCTCATATAAAGAACGTCAAGAACTGTTTGAGGTAGGGGATTTTTTTCTTCTATTTTCTTTTACGTACAACTATATTAGTGGCATGTTTTATCCCACTGGATGACAATAGAATTGACATAATAAATATCTGAACTCGATAAATAAATTGATATCGATCATATGTTATTGCCTCTAGTTTTTCTAGATAGTGTGATATCTATGCTTTCTTCATAAAGTAGTTCATTCTTGACGGAAATTGGTAAAGAACGTAAACAAAAATTAATTGATAATTGTTTGGCTAAAGATATAGAGGAATGTAAATGAATCTGGTTCTCATTTTTGTAATTTGATGTTAATCAAAATGGTCAAGTAAGCATGTTTAATTATTTGTGATAGCTTACTATTTAGGTTTCTCGATTGTGGAACCTAGGTATAATAAATCGGTTAATTCAAAATGGATTATTTTGTTTGATAATTCCTTGAAGGGTTATGAGTTACCCTCTTGATTATTAAAGGGCCAAGAGCCCAATTGTTAAGATATTTTTTTTCATGATACTTGTGTTGTGATGTGAGAATAGAGGGATGTTATGATATGTGGGGGCATGGAGACTTTTGGTTGTGGAAGAAAATGATGACTAGGGTGGTGAGATGCATCATTTTATGCATGTGGGTGTCAGGGAGGACACCAGGGATAATGGAATGGGATGGATGTGATTGTTGGATGCTTGTTGTTTCTTTTTTGGTTGATTATCTATTTTACTTTTCCCCACTGCCTAAGGCAGCTGGTCTTGCTTACCCTTCTTCTGAAAGAGGCAAAGATGCGCGGAGTATTCCACGTGCTTTCCGTGTTCAGCTTCACAAGGGAGGAAGGGTCTACGCTCTTACTATAGACGGCAATGGCTCGACAGGTAGTACATCTACTCACCGTGTTGAGCCCCCTTGTGCTTAGTAGCATAAAATGTTTTTATAGAATGATTAGGAATGTGGGAAAGTAATTTTTTAATGAATAATTGAATAAATGATGTTAACCCATGGGGTTGGAGTTTGCTGTAACATAATGATGAGGCTATAATTTTAAAGGGACAGTGGACTTTGGGTGTGATGCTAATGAAATTTAATGTGGAATTGTTATTAGTTAATTAATGTTTACATAATTAATTAACGTAAAGTGAAATCGATAAAAAGAGAATGAAATAATGTATTAAATCTCTTTAAATGGTTGTGTTATTATAGGATACCTAGTCTTAGAAGTAGAAACCCAGAGTTCGAGAGACGTTAGCTGCAGTTGAGTCTAAGACTAGGTTATGCCCATAGTGTGGTTGTGAGGTATAGTATATTATGTACTTTTAGTGTTTCTATACGCTACTCCACCCTATCAATAAGGGAAACTGACACCTCGGGGATTCTAAGCCCTCGGGGTGTTTTCCCAACATTCTGGTGGGAAGATGAATGGATGACTACCCCCTTTGGCCCCACTCTCTTCTCTTGGTAGTTACTTGTGCGGGTAGGCACAGAGGTTAGTTTTCCCATATATGTGTATAGAGGGATATAATGGCTTGTGGTTATTCACACACATATATTCTGGATATAGTTTCCTATGGACTACTATAGGTGTAACGTGTATAGGTTATGATGGCTTGAGGATCCTTACTAGGTGTATGGGATGTAATGGCTTGAGGTATAATACCCGATGTATGATACACATTATGTGAGATGTGGTGCATCTCAGAAACTACCCGGTTACTTTGCTTATGTGGACGTGGTGGTTTTTTTGCACGAGGTTCATGTTGTGGTGTTTCGCCCAGGTGTCTGTGGGAAATCCTTTTTGGAGAGAGATTCTTAGGACGTGCGATGTTGGGGAAAAGAGGCAAACTAGTGGGGAATTAGTAGTGGGGTACCCTTAGTATTCTTTATTATATGATATATTCTTCTATGTGTTACTTGGTGAGAGTAACCATGGTGAGGTTGGGAACTTAGTATACCTGTTTAGGTGATGAGTTAGTTTCACTTGTTGTTCACTGTGCTTTAGCATGCTTTCTTTACTTTTGCACGAGAGGATTCGAGGAGAATCCTATTGAGTATACTGTTATACTCACCCAATTTATATATAAAATATTTTTCAGGTCACTTGGAGTAGGTTGGAGATCAGGCTGGTTACTACTATCTTGTGTTTGCAGGAGCTGTTCGGGCTTGTGGTTGTTGTTGTTTTACTTTCTTTTGGGTACTTTCAGTTTTCCCCTTTCAGTTGTAGTAGTTTTTCATGACATTACATATGTGTACTTGGGATTTATTTTATCTTACTGGTTGAGTTGTAGTTGGTTGGTGTTTATCTTATCTCTCTCTTCCGCATGTGTTCTCTTAGAGGGTAATGTCTCTCATCTGTGTGTTTATTATACCCTCGGTGCTAGTCGCCTACCCGGGGCCTACAAGAGGCGGGAATCAGGGGTCATTATCTCCCTTCTCACATTGTCAGCCCAGGAGGGGTACACTTTGTGGGGAGGGGGTCGTTACAACTTATCTATTGTCTAGAAATAAAATAATAATCATTTATAATAAAAATATAGGTTTTCTAAAAAAATAATATTTTTTCTAAAAGATTGTTAAATTGTGTCTGGTCACAAAAATTAAAATTAAATATTTTCCATTTTTTTAAATTTAATTGAAAAAATAACATAATTTTTTAAATCATAATATCAATTTTATATTTGTCTTAATTGTTAGGATTTTTTTGAAAAGATTCATTTTTTTATAAATAGTGAAAATAAAGGATTTTTATTGAAAACATTATTTTCATCTAAATAAACTATAACATTAAATTATATGTTTAATTATTTTTTAAAGTCACAATAGTTCATTTATAAATATATTATTCTAATTTAGGTCATTTTAATCATTTTCATATTTAATTTTGATATAAAAACATTATAAACGTCTGAACATTTACACTTTAAAAACTTTCCTTCTCATATCATTCATGAGATTAATTTTAAATTATATTCTACTAATTATTTGAATTTAAATTTTAAAAATGGTTCCATATTTGGAATAATCATAGAATATATTATCTAATAATATAAACTAAATTTTTTACCAAAATAATTAGTTAATATAGTTAAAATTAATTATACTGATTAAGGTAAAAACAATTTTACTTAGTAATTAAACGTAGAATATAATGTGTATGAATGAGATATAACATTTCCAAAATCCACTGGATGGAAATATTTAGACATTAACCCTTATTTTATGGATAATTGACCTTTATTGGGTCCTGGTTACATGAAAAAACATTGGTAGAATTCACTCTTTTAAAAAATTACAAGTGTGTCACTCACTACACTTAAAAAAAGTAATCCTCATGCCCTCACTTATTAACATGTTACTAAAAAATTTGGTTGCTACATGCCCTCCCAAATAACTTGCTAAATTTACTCCCCTCATCATATAATCCTTATTTTGGTTAGAAACCTAACCTTTAAATTCTTTATTGAAAACCTAATTAGAATACTTGAAGAATAGGAAGTGTTCATCAACAAGTATCTTTATAATACTTCTTTCTCCTCCTCCTTTAATTTTTATTATACCTTGAAGATATAATAACTTCAATATAATAAATATATTATAATGTCTCTATAATAATGTTATGACAAAAAACTATATCTACTTATATCAAATGGGTTACCAAATCATCATTTGTCTATACGAAACACTACCGCCTTGCGAACAGATGACATTTGTTTTTCTATTTCCACCTCTCAAGGTTTACTATGATTATAGATATAAAGTATATATATGAGATTCATAATATATTTATACACCAATAATCACTATATAAAATATAAATATGTACCTTTTATTCTGTAGGAGACACGATAACGTCGCTTGTTTGTACGGTTGACTATTGCCTCATAATGTAATGTGATTCACCTTTCACTAACAAATTATATAGAAGATGATAAAGATACTCTCAATTATTATATATGATATAACTAAAATAATTATTATATTCATGAAATATTTACCATTAAAAAAATGATATATATATATATATATATATCATTTTCCTTCTTCTATTTTCACTCAATTAAAGATGATAACAATGTTCATGTATGTGTGGATTATCACCATCACAAAGTTATGTGACTCTATTTTCATCCCCAAAAAACATTCAGTATATATATATATATATATAATTATATAATAAGTTATATATATATATAATATTATTAAAATTATTAAATATTAAAATATTACTTACTGTTTTTTCGTAATAATCATTGAAAAATGAAAATATTACTCATGTATATGTATGACCTATTGTCTCCATGATCGTAACATACTTAATTTTTCATAAACATAATTCACTGTTTGTTTTAAAAGAACAATTGAATTATAAATATGATAATTATTTTATTTTTATTATAGATATGATATTACTATATTATATGTGAAAGAATCAGATCATTCATGATGAATCCTACATGAGAAAATAAAGGAAATTATCACCTGAAACCTTGAAAAATGAAAGATTATTTAATGAATGAGAGATAATATATTATAAAATTGACCATATATT
The DNA here is from genome assembly GCA_963277665.1 of Viscum album. Classification (NCBI taxonomy): domain Eukaryota; kingdom Viridiplantae; phylum Streptophyta; class Magnoliopsida; order Santalales; family Viscaceae; genus Viscum; species Viscum album. The sequence continues at coordinate 134,670,549 of OY728163.1, forward strand.
ATATTATAAATATTAATATGATTATTTTATAAGTTATTAACATGTTTGAAACCATTATAAAAGATTTTAGAGGATGTTCACTGAAAAGAAGATTTGAGTTAAGGGATTTCGTCTAAATTTCCTTTCATTAAGGAACATTGTAATGTTATGAACCTAATTTATTTAATGTGGTTTATATAATTACCATTTCACATAAACTATCATGAATAAATCATTTTTTATGGTATTTTATGTTTCATTTTTATTATTTTATCTAAGGGGATTTGAATTAATAGTTATCAAGTGGTAAATAATTTCATAACTCTATTTCAGTTCATTAGGTTATGTTACATCCACATTGTCTTTAATATTATAAGATTATGTTTTAATATATATTTTTGTCTTTCCACTTTTTCTATGTGAACTTATAGTTTATACACATAATATATTCATTGGTTGATTCTCACTTCAGCATTATGATCTTTGCAAGGGTTTACTTCCCAATCTCATTTTATCTGGGATTGTATACACTTGAATTTCCATTGATGGAAATTATTTAATAATTTTTAATAAACCCTTTAATTTTAATATCTTATAGTAATTCATGATCATATTTAAGTATTAGTTCCATTTTTTTTTCTTTTTTAGTTAATATTTTTTAAACGCTTTTAATAAAATCATACTCCACTTCTCTCTTCAGTCGAATATATGTTTTCATCCAAAACCATGTTTTCTAAAAATGTTCTAAATTTTTTATACCATTTAAAAATTATTTTTTCAGGGAACATTTAACTATATTTATTCATTAAAAAAATTAGTATAATATTATGTTATTCTAAAAGCAATGCCTGTTTTGAATTTACTGAAAATGTGAAAGGAATCTTCCTGTCATTTTTTTTCACAAGGATCTTTATTAACATTTTTACAGTGAAAATGAATGTTTTTTTAATTTTATATATTTTATGGAGTTACTTTTTCAATTAACATCATTTATTTGAGGATTCATTTTCATTTTTACATTTAATTTTATTTTTAAAAGTTTTTAAAAGTGATTTACAAATAAAATGATTTTCAGAATGTTTTTCCAAATAAAAAGGAAATTTTCCTCAAGAATATTTTTATTAAACTTTTTATGTTATTTAAATTAATAAATGAAAAAACCATTTATTATTACTCCAATGTGTATATATTGACACCATAGTGATTCTTTTTCTTGATGTTTAATCGTTATTTTTACAATGCAATGTATTGACATTCACTTCCTTGATTCATTTTTGTAGTCATTAACTTTTCCATTAATTATTCACCTATGGAAAATAAATTTCCACTAAATTTCAATATTATTTATGATGAATTTTTTTATTTCTAAAATTGTATAATATTTTTACATATGATGTTTACTTTGAATATTTTTTTATTAATTGGTGAAAAATTGATAAATTTGTATCCTTTACTCAATACAGATATTTAATGATAAGGAACATTGTTTATGAATTAAATATATTAATTTATATATAATGGATTATTTGAAAATTCAATACACATGTTGGGGACCAATTAATTAATTCCCATTAATTCATCTGTGTAGGTTATGGGCGCAGCAGAAGCGCGTTGGTAAGTTTTCCCAACTTTAATTTTAGTGTTAAACAACGTTCAATCCGAGATCCTTCATGATATAAAACACCGGATCTTCAGAATAGAACGAAGAATGAAAAAGAAAAGAAGAGTCCCAGAACCATAGAGATAGGATCATCATATGTTGGTTATAATTAATTTAATTAATTCACAATAATTATCTTGGTGGAATTCTTTCTTCGTTTATGTGTCCGGTCACGATTCAGTGATCCGTCGTTGCGTCGTAGAATCCAAGTGTAGGATTCCTCTAGCGGTGATCCATATGTGTGCCACGTATCTCTGGACATCGTCGAAGGGATCTCCAGGTGATAGCGCGGAAGAACCCTCGCTTGCGATGTCCGCCTTCGATCACCTTGATCTCTCGGTCTTGAGAGCGTTCTTGGAGGAAGGAGTTCTTTCGGGCTTGAAATAATTCTTAAGAATTGTTGTGCACAATGATTCTCTTGTGTAAAAGTGTTGGTGTTGTGAGGACATTTATAATCGGTTTTGAGTTTATAGAGTTATGATATTAAATAAACACATTACGCATTTTATTTATTTCATTTACTCTTATTGAAAATCCCCATGTTGAATTATTAATTCCTTGACATGCACCCACGCTGATTATAATAAATATCATTTAATAAAACAATATTATATCCTTAAAATACAAACTGGAAGAACTACACGGTGTGTAATCATTAATACACAGTGTGTACTCATTTTCCATAAAACTACACGACGTGTATATTTAATATACACGGAATGTACTTTTATTTTCCACTTTCCTTTATTTCCTTCCACCACATTTATTAGTCCTTGAGTAATGGCTATTTATTTCTTAAATAAATGTAACTAAATTACTCGCTAATAAATGTATTATTTCACCCACAATATATTCTCTCGAATAACTAGTGTCGAAATAAATGAAATCAGACATCCTTAAATAATTATTAAACAATAGTTGGGAATAATATTTATTTAACTTGTTAAATTAATATTTAACTGAGATACATGGACACACTTAGTGTGTGACCCTCTAGGCCTCTTTCTCAGTGTCATTAGGCAGAGCCTGCCTAAAGTCCAAGGTTAGTGTCTAGCAACACACCAAGGTACCCATAGAGAAAGAATTTAACGCCGCAATGACGTGTCACCTCATATGAATGCTTACCGTGTAATATAATCTCTTTGCCTCGATATCTCTAATCAAGAGGGTTGCATGCTAGTGCCATCAACCCATGTGCTCGATTATTCTTTCTTTGACTTTCCAGAATCAAACTCGCCCATACCTTACCATGGCCATGGATTTATTTAGGCTATATCAATTCCATCAAAGGGCCTGAGATATCTACTTCTGTTATGGAACAGAAGGGACAAATCCTTTCTCGCATTATCTATTAATGCAGTATTACTCGTGACACACCCAACGTATCCTACCTCGATGCGAATAGTGTGTCATCATAGTTTTTGTCAATACATCTAAGTGTGCCAGTTGTAATACCCATTAATAATAATCTTAAAGTCTAAGTATCAATACACATGTCCATAGATAGGAACATCCAATGACACTATGAAATGTGGATTTCCTACTGGAGGGTCTCGTTCTCGTAATATCCTCCTAGATATTACCAAGGGCACACACCATGAGATGGTGCATCAAAGTTTTATGAGTCCTTACCCCTAATGTCCTGTATTATTTGTGTCACTCAAATAATATCATCCGGCCATAGAACATATATTCAAGAATAGTGTTATGGCACTTCTGGGTTCTCATCATAGCAGGGATCCGCTATGACCCTTTAATGCAACAGCTATCCTTAGGACATTATCACATTCATTGTCATGCAGAATAACAATCCAGATGTGATAAGGATTTTATTAATGAATAAAGTACAAAGTAGTTGGTTCTAGGCCAGCAACTCCAACAGACTCCCACTTGGACTAGAGCCAACTGCTAACAACCTTTAACCCTCTAGCTCTCACATGATATTCACGCTTCTGCTGAGATAGGCCTTTAGTCATGGGGTCCACCACGTTCTCTTCCGTGGACACTCTTCTCACTGTAACATCACCACTTTGATAGAAATCCCTCAAGAGGTGATACTTTAGGAGTATATGATTTTTCCGTTGATGTGACCTTGGTTATTTTTCAAGAGCCACCGCTGCAGTATTATCACAATACAATGTAATGGGATCTTTACTGCTAGGCACCACATCAAGCTCCTGGACAAAGTTATGAATCCAGACGGCTTCCTTGGCTGCATCAGAAGCCGTTATATATTCAGACTCCGCTGTAGAATCGGCGACAACTGGCTACTTTGAACTCTTCCAGCTCACAACTCCTCCATTGAGACAGAAAACATATTTAGATTGCGACTTCAGATCATTCTGATCTCTCTGAAAACCAGCATCGGCATACCCTCTGATGAAAAGCTCCTCGTCTCCTCCATACACCAGGAACATATCCTTAGTTCTTCTCAGATACTTAAGGATAGTCTTAACAGAAGTCCAATGTTGTTCTCTTGGATCTTCTTGATATCTGTCTACCATGCTCAGTGCATAAGCAACATCAAGCCTGTTACATAACATGGCATACATGATGGATCTTATAGCTGAAGCGTATGGGATCTTACTCATTATATCTTTCTCTTGTTGTGTCTGAGGAAACATTTTCATAGAAATATGTAGGCCATGTGAAACTGGAAACAATCCCCTCTTGAATTGTTCCATACTAAATCTCTTTAGTATCTGGTCAATTTATGTACTCTGACTTAGTCCAAGCAGCCTCTTGGATCTATCACGAATGATCTTGATCCATAGAATATAGGCAGCTTCACCCAAGTCCTTCATGGAGAAACACTTGTTCAACCAGTCCTTAACTGACTGCAAGACTGGTACATCATTTCCAATAAGCAATATGTCATCAACATATACTACTAGGATAACGATCGCATTCCCATTAAATCGTTTATAAACACATGGCTCACATTCGTTCTTAATGAACCCAAATTCCTTTATGGCTTCATCCAATCGAATGTTCCATGACCTGGATGCTTGATTTAATCCATAAATGGATTTCTGCAACTTGCAAACCCGTTTGGCTTCACCTCGTGTCACAAACCCTTCTGGTTGTGTCATATAGACATCTTCCTGAAGGTTCCCATTAAGGAATGTTGTTTTTACATCCATCTGCCAAACCTCATAGTCATGTTAATCTGCTATGGCAAGTATGATTCTTATGGATTTAAACATGGCAACTGGTGAAAAGGTTTCATCATAGTCAATTCTTTGACGTTGTCTGAACCCTTTAGCCACTAGCCTTGCTTTATATGTGCTAACTTTACCTTCCATGTCTAGATTTCTCTTGAATACCCATTTGCATCCAATAGGCTTTACATCAACTGGCTCAACGACTAGAACCCATACTTGGTTCTGATACATGGAATCCATCTCAGAATTCATAGCTTCTAGCCATCTTGCAGCTTCTGAGCTTTGTACTACTTCCTTTTAGGAGAGAGTTTCATCATTGTCCAACAATAATGATTCACCATCCTCGGCGACTAGGAAACCAAATCTCTCTGGTTCTCTTACCTCTATTGAGCTCCTACGCAGTACTTGTGTTTCTGGAACCTCTTCCACGGGGACCTGTGGAACTTGTTCCTATACCAACTCCTGTGTATCTTGAGCATCAACTTTGTCGAAGTCAATCTTTCTCCCACTATCCTTCTTGAGGATGTTCTCCCTCTCAAGAAAGACATCTTGTCTGGTGACATCCACTTTCTTGTCTGAAGGGTTATATAGGTAATATCCTTTCGTTTCCTTGGGATATCCTATAAAGATACACCTCGTGCCCCAAGGTGCTAGTTTGTTGCCTGAGGAGGCCTTAACTGTAAGAACCTGGGTTTTGCTGAGAAAGACTTTGGAATATTCTTGATGATATTCCAGAGCAGTGCCTTCAGACGGCGTGCGATTCTGGGCCCTGGAGTGGCCGGAATTAAATTTTTCAGTGCGTTCACACTGGAAACGCCAAATAAATGGGATAAGTCCTAAACGGTAATCCAGATCAGAGATCTGAGTGTACTGATGGGTCCGGAATGGGGTTTTTACCCTAGTAACGACATAAAACTTGTTGGCGCGGGACGTTTGGACCCCTCGCCCGCTTCTGGAATGTTAAACGGATAAATTAATTAATTTATTTATTCGTTTAATGGAGAAACGCAGGTATCTCTTAAATGGTGGCTCGGATTGGAAAACCGAGAGCACCGTTGAGTTCGGAGCGTGTCGTTTACCCTAGGAGGGGTATAAGTTTTGCGGGCGCGGGCCGTCTGTGAAAAATGGCCCCAAGGGCGTTTTCGTAATTTGTCTCCCTCGGGTGTTGAGTTTTATAACTTTTGAACGGGGTCTCAGATTAAATTTTTGAGACCGCCGTTGTGTTCGGAGCGTGGTTTTTATCCTAGGGGAGTCTTAATCCCGACCCCGCCAAAATTTCGGGTTCAGGGCTATCGGGCGGCGTTTAAGTATTTTCTACTTAAACGCATCCCCTCCCCTCTTCTCCTTCTTCTTCCTCAAACCATACCCCCTCCTCCAGCTCCGGCGAGGCAGCTCCGGCGAGGCGAGCTCCGGCGAGGCGAACTCCGGCAAGGCAGCGGAGTGGCGGCGGACTTCCCATGAAGCTCCGGGCATCGCCCAAGAGGTAGGAGTCGTTTTTGTTTCGTTTTAATTTTTCCCGCAATCTTTGAGCTTAATTTATAGCATCAAATTGTTATCCGATCATCGATCTATGCCCATGATCGCGTAGTACATTCTCCAAGCTTTCCAACGCTCATTTCGGATTCGAAATCCGACCTCTGAAGCCTCCGCAGCGGCCCGGCGAAGATCTGTGGGTTTTCGGGGTTGTCCCGGCGGTCCAGTGAGCTCCCGTGGCGGCGCGGCTTCGGTCCAAGGAGGCGGCGGTGGCGTCTTCTCCTCGGCAGGCGGCGCGGATCGGCGCGGCGGTGGCTGGGTCTTTAGGCGGTGCAGCGGCCTTTGACGCGGCGGCGGCAAGCCGAGGGCGTTGGCAAGGGACGGCGACCCGGGGTCGCAGCGCGGCGCGACCTCGGTGGACAGAGACCCGCGAACCGCGGGTCTCCGCGGGGGCGCAGCGAGACCGGCCTCCAGGCCGGTCAGGTGTCGGCAGGTCGTGGCCAGCTGGCCGCGGAGAAGTGATCCGGGCCCGCGGCCGGTCCGCGGGCCGGCTGTGGGCGGACCGGCCGGACCGGGCCGGTCCGGCCCATGGGGGTCCCCCCCCCCTTCTAACTTCCGACGTCTGTAGCTTTCGCTAAGAACGTCCGTTTTGCGCACCATCTACGGAGGCACGGTCCTAACGCGGAGGCGGGACTTTTGAGATGGTTTTGGGAATTTTTAATTCTTGAAACGAGGGGCCGCGAAGGCGCGACGCGTCTTTAAGTGGTTTGTCGTTTTCCGGAGGAAACTTGTTTTGGGCGGCGCGGACGCATCGGACGTCCGTTTTGAGCGCCGTCAGTTGCGTTGGGACCCTGGCGCCCGGGCGAAGTTTTTCCAGGGTGGTTTGGGGCATTGAATCCAAAGTTGAGGTGCGGGCCCCACGGCCCGTCTTTCGAGCTGCGTGCATCGTTTCATGACTTTTTCGTCAGACGTCCGTTCGGGGCATGTGAGCAGTCGATGTTGGGTGGTTTTCCGAGGGCATCGCGTTGGCGCAGTCTGCCCGCTGTAATTCTGCACGATGGTGCGGGGGCCCACGAGGGCCGTTTCGGGAGTTGACGGTGATTTCCAGCTTATCACCGGGCGACCGTTTTGGACAAGTGAGTAGTCCATTTCGTGCACTTTTTCGAGAGGATCGTAACGGTGTGATCCGTTCGTTGGGTTTCGGACTGGGATGCGGGTCCCACGTGGCACCGCTCGTGTGCGGTGCGCCGGGATGCATCTTTTTCTCCGGATATCCGTTGCACTCATGTGGGTAGTGCTTTTTGACGTGTTTTCCCGAGAGGATCGCAATGGTGCGATGCGCCCGACTGTCTTCGGGGCTGAGGCTCGGGATCACGGGACGCCTTTCGGGCGTGAGGCGGTGTTGGTGACTTTTCCGTCGGGTATCCATTGGAGGCGAGTAAGTATTCGATCTCACATGTTTTTCCGCAAGGATTACAATGGTGTACTCCGTTTGATTGTGCGGAGCCTCTTGCACGATCTTGTTAAATGTGGAAATGTGGAGGTGCCCTGGTGGCGGTCCTTCTACCGTGTTTGTAGCGGACCTTTGGCGAGTGATCGTGTGCACTCCCGTGTGAGTGATGTAAATGCTTGAAGTGATGTGGTTGGCCGTGCCTGGGCCTTTGAGGTAGAGTTGTTACGTCACGCCTCCGCGTTGACGTTGGGTGTCGTGTGCACGATAGCCCTTGGGCTGGAGACGTGGTGTACTCTGGGAGTATATGAGAGCGCTTGGAAGTACGTGTGGTTCGTACCTAAGACGTTCGTGCGCTTGGTTGGGGTTGACTTGGGGCTACACGTCGTGTGGGCCCCAAGTGCGTGTTGTGTTCTGCTTTGCGTACTTGGACCTCTCACGGCGTAGAGGGTCCCTTTGTGCTCATTTGTTTGGTTAGTAGGGTGGAGTGTATTTCCCTTGGCTTTGTGCTCATTTGTTTGACCAGCAGGGTAGAGTGGTATGCCCCTGGTTTCGCTCTTGATGGATTGGCCGGTAGCGGTGCTAGTGACACCCAGTGCTGGAGCAGACGCTGCACCTCTTTTGGGTGAGTTGTTCTAGAGTTGGGAGGTTGCACGATACCCACTCCGTATTCGGTTGGCCCGTGTTGTGCCCTCCGGTGGAGATGGCTAGAGCAGTTCTGAGTTCTACCCTCCAGCGGGGCTGGGCAGTGGGTTACTCATCGACTTCTAGGGTTTACCCTCCAGCAGAGACTGGGCAGTGGGTCACCCGACGCTACTAGGGTCTACCCTCCGGCAGAGACTGGGCAGTGGGTCACCCGACGACCTCTTAGGGTCTACCCTCCAGCGGGGCTGGGCAGTGGGTCGCCTGTCGTCTAGTTCCAGGTCTACCCTCCAGCACGGCGGGGCAGTGGGTCTCCTTTCGACTTATTCCAGGTCTACCCTCCAGCGGGGCTAGGCAGTGGGTCCCCTGATGATGTGTTATGGTCTACCCTCCAGCAGGGCTGGGAAGTGGGTCGCCTGATGACGTCTTATGGGTTACCCTCCAGCAGGGCTGGGCAGTGGGTCACCCAGTATCTTATTATGGTCTACCCTCCAGCGGGGCTGGGTAGTGGGTCGCTGGTTGATGTATTAGGGTTTACCCTCCTGCAGGGCTGGGAAGTGGGTCACCTGATAATAGTTATGAATTACCCTCTAGCGGGGCTGGGCATTGGGACACATGTTAGCATTCTAGACTCAGTCCTCTCGACTAGGCTAGTCTGTGGCTTACCTCCATGATTACCAGAGCGGGACCCTTGGTTGTACGGGTCAGTGTTGTGACGGCTTGACTTTGAGGAGACCTCTCGACTGCAGGGCAGTGACGAGGTGTGGTTTGACTTTCCCTAGAACTCTCAAGTATGAGGGGTGCTTTCCCCACCGAGACGCGTTATTGTGACACGATCTAAAACCGTGCGGGCGAGTTAGTGCCGCCCAAAGCGGATAGTGTCAAGGTGCGGTGATTGAGCCCCTTGGATTGCGGTTCAGGGCAGACGTGCGGGATACTGGGCATCGATGATGGTGTTTCTTTTTGGACTGTTGGCGACTCATTTTTATTGGGCTGAGCTACGGTACGGAGATCCCCTTACGACGTTGTTCGGGCTTCTCGACAGAGCATATGGATTTGTATATACCATGTTTCGAGTACCCACTCCTTGGGTTTTGGCTACTCTCCTGCCAGGAGATGCGAAGACGCGCGGGGTATGCCACGTGCTTTCCACGTATAGCTTCTCATGGTTGGATGAGTCTACTCTCCGGCTATAGGTAGCGAAGACTCGACGAGAAGTTCATCTTCTCACCGTTTCCAGCTCCTTGTGTTTGGATGAGTCTACTTCCTTTCTTTTGTTGGGTTGAGCTGGACTCTCTACTGGTATTCTACTTCACTTTCAGTCGTACTCCTTTAATTTCCCTGTTTTCTCTACTGCTCACCCTTCGGTACCTCCTTTGTTGCTCCCTCGAGCCTTCGGAGTATCCTACTGAGTATTTTTATAGTCACCCCTGCTTGGGCTTTGCCTGCACTTGGTGTGCCCTTGCAGATGACGGGCAGGTTGGTCGTGACTTCAGTGGAGCATAGGAGTTCGGGAGCTTGGACCGCGTGCGGTGGTCATGGCCGGGTTCTAGGTGGGAGACCTGTCAGCTGTTTCTTTTGTTTACTTGTTGCCGGGTTGTGGCACTTTTGGTTGGGCGCGTGTTTTTCCCCTTTTTCCTTTTCAGCACTGTACTTTTTACTGTTAGAGGTCGATGCACTTTGTGGTTTATATATAGCAGTTTCCCTTTTCTTTATTTGTCTTTTCTTTTACTCTTCACTTTTTCATTGAGTTTTCTGCGTGTGTGTGTGTACAGGTTCTTAGGCAAAGTCCTCCCCGAGTTGTTGTGCCTTTGGCGCTGGTCGCCAGCCCCTGGCCTATGGAGGCGGGCTTGGGGTAGTTACGGCTCGAGCCCGGGTAGGGTCGAGTCGTGACAAAGTGGTATCAAAGGTGGTTCGTTCCTTGGGACGCTGTTCGGACGTCCCTAAAATAAAAGGAATTGGTTGGTATTTAGGGCAACAGTGTTAACGTGTCTCGAGAGCGGATCTCAAGCCAGGGAGTCCAGTGATGGTGCGGCGGCCGACGTATCCATTCACTAGGACCTTGATAACCCGCTTGTCGACTCGGCATGCTGAGACACTTGTTGCAGGGAAGAATTGGTTTGTGCATCACATAGGATCGAGTCTTTGATTATCCTTCTTGAGTCAACTCCCCATTGTTGTTATTGGTATATACATTATGCTCATCTGACCACGGCACTCCTTGATAATATTCAGGATGTCTCCGTGAAGACAGCCAGCCAGGATACCAGCTTTGGTTCGTGACGACGACCCTGTGAGCTACGAGGCCACAGTCCAGGACCCATCATGCGAGCCCCTTTCTCCGGGTGGGCTGGTAACAGCACCCCCACCTGTTGAACAGTATCCAGTTTCAGCAGAGCAGGCTGAGCTTGAGCGCAGGTTGAGCGCGCTCCGTGAGTCCCAGTGGCAGAGACCGCTGAGGTTCAGTGGTGATCCAGACCCTCAGGCAGCAGAGGTTTGGCTCGAGGCAGTGGTTTACCTTTTCAGGCTTGTGCAGATGCCGACAGATCAGAGAGTGGCTTTGGCAGCTAGCCTTTTTCGTGGATCAGCTTGGTGTTGGTGGAGTCTAGTGACTCAGCTTCTTGACGAGTCGTCTCTTTCGTGGGGCGACTTCCAGTTGTTGTTTCGAGAGGAGTTTTTCCCCTCCGGCTTGCGCTCCATTCGGATTCAGGAGCTCCTACAGTTTCAACAGGGAGGGATGACGGTGGCCGAGTACGCGGCTAGTTTTGCAGACCGTGCACGCTTTTACTCGGACTTGGTCCATGACGACAACTTCCAAGCACGGAAGTTTGAGCAGGGTCTCCTCTGAGAGATTCGTGTTGTCTTAGTACCATTGGACGTTTCCACATATGCCAGGGTGCTAGAGCAGGCGTTGGTGACAAAGAGCTTCCTGTCACGTTTTGCGATTGGTAGTGGCAGAGGGCATGACGGAGCCGAGAAGTCTGCTATAGTTAGTAGGCGCAGGAGGACAGGACCTCGATGCAGGTGGCCTTCCCACTTCTGGTTTCGGAGATGTGGTCATATACCACTGTGGCGAAAAGGCGCAGGGCCTCAGCTGAGGATGCCCTTCCGTGAGTGGATCTCGGGTCGTGGTCGTACACCACAGTGGCACCGGAGGACACCAGGGTAGCCTAGAGAGTTCTGGTGCTATGATTGTGACGAGCAAGGTCACTTGTCATGAGACTGCCCGACCCGAGTTGCTGAGAGCTTCGGGCAGGCAGCAGGTGCACCACCACGACAGAGGCTGCACCGTGATCGGAGTGGTACCCAGAGAGGTGGTTCTAGCAGAGGAGCGGGAGGAGCTGGAGGTGGGGGACGACGTTACGAGATCTCCCCATCAACACTAGGCGGTCCACGTCAGGCTCCGGGAGCTGACTGTTGGGACCGCGGGCAGCCGCGAGCTTTGGATGTCTATTTTACTACAGAGCAAGAGGTGATAAGAGGTACGCTCTACAGATCTTCTCCTTTTTGCAGTAGAATTGTTAGGATCTGAGTGGGAAAGTCTTTTCTCCCTGCTCCTTGTTTGAGGTGTTACAAGGGTGACGTAGGGCATCGTGTGTAACCCTGTGTTTGTAAGGAAAAATGCGTGAGACATTTTCCTTTAGTCGATGGTGTTGACTCCTTCGCCTTTTGAGCGTGTAAGAGAGCATCGACTGTGGAATCTTGCGTGACCATATATCCTTGGGTGTTTCACCATATGGATATTCTGAAGGAGGTAATCATCGGGCCTTGTTCCAGGTGCGGGCGGTGATTCCAGTCGCGGCGTGCGACGTAGAGGTTTGACCGGGGAGGTGAGCTACCCCCGAGAGCCTTCGGGCCGTTTGAGTCCGTGCAAAGGGATGGCGAGGTTTCCTACCGCCTTGCCCTAAACCCAAAGTCCAGAGTGGGTGCACGACATCGGCAAGGGTTGACCTAGCGTGAAAAGATCAATCCTTTGGTCTGTGTGCAGTGACGCAGAGTTGTGCGTGGGTTCTTCTGGGTATGGGAAAGCCAGGTGTGGGCTTAGTACCCTATGTTGCTCCCTAGTTTTGCTTTTCGGGGACGAAAAGATTGAAGGATGGAATGATGTAAGAACCCGGGTTTTGCTGAGAAAGACTTTTGAATATTCTTGATGATATTCCAGAGCTGTGCCTTCAGACGGCGTGCGATTCCGAGCCCTGGAGTGGCCGGAATTAAATTTTTCAGTGCGTTCACACTGGAAACGCCAAATAAATGGGATAACTCCTAAACGGTAATCCGGATCAGAGATCCGAGTATACGGATGGGTCCGGAATGGGGTTTTTACCCTAGGAACGACATAAAACTTGTCGGTGCGGGACGTTTGGACCCCTCGTCCGCTTCTGGAATGTTAAACGGATAAATTAATTAATTAATTTACTCGTTTAATGGCAAAACGCAGGTATCTCCTAAACGGTGGCTCGGATTGGAAAACCGAGGGCACCGTTGAGTTCAGAGCATGCCGTTTACCCTAGGAGGGGTATAAGTTTTGCGGGCACGGGCCGTCTGTGAAAAATGGCCCCAGGGGCGTTTTTGTAATTTGGCACCCCCAGGTGTGGAGTTTTATAACTTTTTAACGGGGTCTCGGATTAAATTTTCGAGACCGTAGTTGCGCTCGGATTGTGGTTTTTAGCCTAGGGGAGTCTTAATCCTGACCCCGCCAAAATTTCGGGTTCGGGGCTATCGAGCGGCGTTTAAGTATTTTCTACTTAAACGCATCCCCTCCCCTCTTCTCCTTCTTCTTCCTCAAACCTTACCCTCTCCTCCAGCTCCGGCGAGGCAGCTCCGGCGAGGCGAGCTCCGGCGAGGCGAGCTCCGGCGAGGCAGCGAAGCGGCGGCGGACTTCCCATGAAGCTCCGGGGATCGCCCAAGAGGTAGGAGTCGTTTTTGTTTCGTTTTAATTTTTCCCGCAATCTTTGAGCTTAATTTATATCATCAAATTTTTATCTGATCGTCGATTGATGCCCATGATTGCGTAGTATGCTCTACGATCTTTCCAACGCTCATTTCGGATTCGAAATCCGACCTCCGAAGCCTCCGCAGCGGCCCGGTGAAGATCAGTGGGTTTTCGGGGTTGTCCCGGCGGTTTCCAACAGTCCGGTGAGCTCCCGTGGCGGCGCGGCTTCGGTCCGAGGAGGCGGCGGTGGAGGCTTCTCCTCGGTAGGCGGCGCGGATCGGCGCGGAAGTGGCTGGGGCTTCAGGCGGTGCGGCGGCCTTTGACGCGGCGACGGCAGGCCGAGGGCGCCGGCACGGGACGGCGACCCGGGGTCGCGGGGCGGCGCGACCTCGGTGGACAGAGACCCGCGAACCGCGGGTCTCCGTGGGGGCGCAGCGAGACCGGACTCCAGTCCGGTCGGGTGTCGGCAGGCCGCGGCCATCTGGTCGCGGCGAAGTGAGCTGGGCCCGCGGCCGGGCCGCGGGCCGGCTGTGGGCGGACCGGCCGGACCGGGCCGGTCCGGCCCAAGGGGGTCCCCCCCCTTCTAACTTCCAACATCTGTAGCTTTCGCTACGAACGTCCGTTTTGCGCGCCGTCTGCGGCGGCGCGGGCCTGATGCGGAGGCGGGACTTTTGAGATGGTTTTTGGAACTTTTAATTCCCGAAACAAGGGGCTGCGGAGGCGCGACGCGACTTTAAGTGGTTTGTCGTTTTCCGGGGGGAAATTGTTTTGGACGGCGCGGATGCATCGGACGTCTGTTTTGAGCGCCGTCAGTTGCGTTGGGACCCTGGCGCCGGGGTGAAGTTTTTCCAGGGTGGTTTTGGGCGTTGAAGCCGAAGTTGAGGTGTGGGCCCCACGGCCCGTCTTTAGAGCTGCGTGCAACGTTTCACGACTTTTTCGTCGGACGTCCGTTCGGGGCGTGTGAGCAGTCGATGTTGGGTGGTTTTCCGAGGGCATCGCGTTGGCGCAGTCTGCCCGCTGTAATTCCGCAGGATGGTGCGGGGGCCCATGAGGGTCGTTTCGGGAGTTGACGGTGATTTCCAGCTTATCACCGGGTGACACTTTTGGACAAGTGAGTAGTCCATTTCGTGTACTTTTTCGAGGGGATCGCAACGGTGCGATCCGTTCGTTGGGTTTCGGGACAGGGATGCGGGTCCCACGTGGCACCGCTCGTGTGTTGTGCGACGGGATGCATCTTTTTCTCCGGATATCCATTGCACTCATGTGGGTAGTGCTTTTTGACGTGTTTTCCCAAGGGGATCGCAATGGTGTGATGCGCCCGACTGTTTTCAGGGCCGAGGCTCGGGATCACGGGACGTCGTTCGGGCGTGAGGCGGTGTTGGTGACTTTTCCGTCGGGTATCCATTGGAGGCGAGTAAGTAGTCGATCTCGCGTGTTTTTCCGCGAGTATTACAACGGTGCACTCCGTTTGATTGTGCGGAGCCTCTTGCATGATCTTGTTAAATGTGGAAATGTGGAGGTGCCCTGGTGGCGGTCCTTCTACCGTGTTTGTAGCGGACCTTTGGCGAGTGATCGCGTGCACTCCCGTGTGAGTGATGTAAATGCTTGAAGTGATGTGGTTGGTCGTGCCTGGGCCTTTGAGGTGGAGTTGTTACGTCACGCCTCCGCATTGACGTTGGGTTCCGTGTGCACGATAGCCCTTGGGCTGGAGATGTGGTGTACTCTGGGAGTATATGAGAGCACTTGGAGGTACGTGTGGTTCGTACCTGAGACGTTCGTGCGCTTGGTTGGGGTTGACTTGGGGTCACACGTTGTGTGGGCCCCAAGTTCGTGATGTGTTCTGCTTTGCGTACTTGGACCTCTCATGGCGTAGAGGGTCCCTTTGTGCTCATTTGTTTGGTTAGCAGGGTGGAGTGTATTTCCCTTGGCTTTTTGCACGTTTGTTTGACCAGTAGGGTTGAGTGGTCTCCCCCTGGTTTCACTCTCGATGGATTGGCCGGTAGCGGTGCTAGTGACACCCAGTGCTAAAGCAGACGTTGCCCCTCTTTTGGGTGAGTTGTTCTCGAGTTGGGAGGTTGCACGATACCCACTCCGTGTTCGGTGGGCCCGTGTTGTGCCCTCTGATGCAGATGGCTAGAGCAGTTCTGATTTCTACCCTCCAGCGGGGCTGGGCAGTGGGTTACTCATTGACTTCTAGGGTTTACCCTCTAGTAGAGACTGGGCAGTGGGTCACCCAATGCTACTAGGGTCTACCCTCCGGCAGAGACTGGGCAGTGGGTCACCCGACGACCTCTTAGGGTCTACCCTCCAGCGGGGCTGGGTAGTGGGTCGCCCGTCGTCTAGTTCCAGGTCTACCCTCCAGCACGGCTGGGCAGTGGGTCGCCTGTCGACTTATTCCAGGTCTACCCTCCAGCGGGGCTGGGCAGTGGGTCACCTGATGATGTGTTATGGTCTACCCTCCAGCGGGGCTGGGCAGTGGGTCACCTGATGACCTCTTATGGTTTACCCTCCAGCAGGGTTGGGCAGTGGGTCACCTAGTATCTTATTATGGTCTACCCTCCAGCGGGGCTGGGCATTGGGTCACCGATTGATGTATTAGGGCTTACCCTCTAGCAGGGCTGGGTAGTGGGTCACCTGATAATAGTTATGAATTACCCTCCAGCGGGGCTGGGCAGTGGGACACCTGTTAGCATTCCAGACTCAGTCCTCTCGACTAGGCTAGTCTGTGGCTTACCTCTGTGATTACCGGAGCGGGACCCTTGGTTGTACGGGTCAGTGTTGTGACGGCTTGACTTTGAGGAGACCTCTTGACTGCAGGGCAGTGACGAGGTGTGTTTTTACTTTCCCTAGAACTCTCAAGTATGAGGGGCGCTTTCCCCACTGAGACGCGTTCTTGTGACGCGATCTAAAACCGTGCGGGCGAGTCAGTGCCGCCCAAAGCGGATAGTGTCAAGGTGCGGTGATTGAGACCCTTGGCTTGCGGTTTAGGGAAGACGTGTGGGATGCTGGGCATCGATGATGGTGTTTCTTTTTGGACTGTTGGCGACTCATTTTTCTTGGGCTGAGATACGGGATGGAGATCCCCTTATGACGTTGTTCGGGCTTCTCGACAGAGCATATGGATTTGTATATACCATGTTTCGAGTACCCACTCCTTGGGTTTTGGCTACTCTCCTTCCAGGAGAGGCGAAGACGCGCGGGGTATGCCACGTGATTTCCGCGTCTAGCTTCTCCTGGTTGGATGAGTCTACTCTCCGGATATAGGTAGCGAAGACTCGATGAGAAGTTCATCTTCTCACCATTTCTAGCTCCTTGTGTTTTGACGAGTCTACTTCCTTTATTTTGTTGGGTTGAGCTAGACTCTCTACTGGTATTCTACTTCACTTTCAGTCATACTCCTTTACTTTCCCTGTTCGCTCTACTGCTCACCCTTCGGTACCTCCTTTGTTTCTCCCTCGAGCCTTCGGGGTATCCTACTGAGTATTTTTATTCTCACCCCTGCTTGGGTTTTGCCCGCACTTAGTGTGCCCTTGCAGACGACGGACAGGTTGGTCGTGACTTCAGTGGAGCATAGGAGTTCGGGAGCTTGGACCGCGTGCGGTGGTCGTGGCCGGGTTCCAGGTGGGAGACCCGTCAGCTGTTTCTTTTGTTTACCTGTTGCCGGGTTGTGGCACTTTTGGTTGGGGGCATGTTTTTCCCCTTTTTCCTTTTCAGCACTGTACTTTGTACTGTTAGAGATCGATGCACTTTTTGGTTTATATATAGCAGTTTCCCTTTTCTTTATTTGTCTTTTCTTTTACTCTGCACTTTTGCATTGAGTTTGCTGCGTGTGCGTGTGTACAGGTGCTTAGGCAAAGGCCTCCCCGAGTTGTTGTGCCTTCGGCGCTGGTCGCCAGCCCCTGGCCTATAGAGGTGGGGCTTGGGGTAGTTGCGGCTCGAGCCCGGGTAGGGTCGGGTCGTGAAATTAACAAACGTCTCGCATCCCCATACACATGTGTGCGACAAAATGGGTTTCTTTCCATTCCATAGATCGGAGGTAATTCCATTTTCCGCCTTAGTTGGTACTCGGTTTAATATGTATGTTGCAGTTTGCAATGCATATCCTCAAAAGGATAATGGAAGATCTGCATGACTCATCATCGACCTCACCATGTCTAACAACGTGCGGTTACTCCTTTCACTAACACCAATCCATTGTGGTGTATAAGGAGGAGTGAGTTGAGATAGAATCCCAGACTCCCATAGAAGATCGATGAACTCTTTGTTTAGATATTCTTCACCTCGATCCGATCGAAGTTTTTTTATCTTCTTACCAAGCTGATTCTCTACTTCATTCTTGAATTCCTTAAATTTCTCTAGGGCCTCTGACTTATACCTCATTAAGTATACATAGCCATATCTACTCAAATCATCAGTAAAAGTAATGATGTAAGAATATCCACCTCTAGCTTTTACTGGAAATGGTCCACACACATCCGTGTGCACCAATCCTAGAAGCTTTGTGGCCCTTTCACCCTGTCCACCAAAAGGCGGCTTGGTCATTTTCCCTTGTAAACTAGTGTGACATCTATCAAGTGGTTTTAGCATAGTAGAGTCTAAATAGAAATCTTGTAAGAGATTTGTCAAGCGCTTCTCGTTCACATGACCGAGACGGTGATGCCACAACTGGGTGATGTATGAGTCATGTGAGTTTGTTTCGTTATCGATTTCCAACACTTGGTTTTCATAATTTAATACATACAAACCATTATTTAAATTTTCCATTCCATAACATACGTTGTTCTTATAAAAGAAACCACCCTTATTTCCAAACTTGAAAATAAATCCATCCATATCCAAACAAGATACAGAAATTATGTTCTTGGTAGCACTAGGAACATAATAACAGTTATGTAAAACCAAAATCATTCCAGTCGGCAATGAGAGGTGGTAATCACCAATAGCCAATGCAGCCAGCCTTGCGCCATTGGCAGCTTGAAGATCCACCTCTCCTCTGTAAATCTTTCTAAATATACCTGGTTCCTATATTTGAATACATATGTGAGATCCACAAGTTGTATATAATTCTCAATGTGTAGAAATGGAAAGATTACACTCGATAACGAACACATCTTTAGCATTCCCACGCTTCTGGGTGCAGTTCCTCTTCCAGTGGCCTTGCTTGCCAAATGCAAAACACACCGCCTCCCATTCCTTGCCCTACCTTTGGATCTTCCCCTTCTTGGAGGGACAGTGCTCGGGGGCTTCAGACCCTTTATAAGTCTTTGGCCCCTTTGCCTTGTCCTTCCTTTTCTTGTTCACCATAAGGACTGCGGGTTTGTCACACCCCATGTCCTTGTCTACCTGACGAATCAAGGTCAGAAGTTCCGATAGACTCTTCTCATTTCCACTCATGTTATAATTGACAATGAAGCTAGAGAAGGTCTTCGGTAATGATGATAGGATGAGATCTGTACGCAACTCATCTGGGAATTTAATCCCTAAGATGTCCAGGCGTTCAATGTAGCCAATAAGCTTGACTACATGAGGCCCAGCTAGCGCAGACTCTCCAAAATTAGTTGTAAACAAAGAATTGGAGATCTCATACCTCTCCTATCTCGCCTTCTCTTGGTAGAGATCCTTAAGGTGAGACATCATGCTATACACGTCCATGTTTTCATGTTGCTTCAAGAGCTCATTTGGACATGGCCGATTGCATGAAACAATGGACATCTGTGGAATCATCCATGTGTTTCATATAGATACATAATTCCTCATCACTGGCCTCTTTCCCAGGCGCAACTGGAATAGGTTCTTCCAGCACATACAACTTCCTTTCGTGGTGAAGGATGACACGTAAACGCCTCTGCCACTCTTGGAAATTGGTGTTGGTGATAAGGTTTTACTTCTCGATTATGGTGCGCAATGATATGTTTGAAGTAATTTTCTTGCTATTTCTACAAATTAAGATGATCAAAGGTTTAGTAATTTATTAAAAAAATGAGACAAATAAATAAATTAATACTTATTAGTCTCCCACTATTTTATCAAAATCCAATAACCCTCATCATTGACTTCGGAATATTCTATTGCCTGAATATTTTAGTGGCAAGGATCCATATTTCCCTTCTCATTACCCCAACTAGGGTTGGTCAAGCAACTTGAAGGGTTTTAGGTAGGCATTCCAAATGCCAACTGCATTAACACGGAGCTCCTTGATCCGCTGAGTGGACTCCCCAATCCTGAAATCCTTTTATTTTGGATTTCCTCAACCTTTACCTCTTGGTCACACCAAGTTCTGTTGTGGAAGTCAACCCTTGATGCGAACCAAATCAAGTCAACCCAAAACCTTTAATTAGAATTCCCCGATAACTGAAAGCACCCCAACTAGGGTTGGTCAAGCACTTTGAACTATGGTTCGATTATAACCCAGATTATGGAAGGCTAAACCGACTTAATATTTCTTTTGAGGGATTTTATCCTTATACATAAATTTCCATTTTATTATCTTTGATTACATTCTTTTTAATATTAAGTGGTATATACTTAAGTGATTAACCATGTCTAAGATAATATTTACGCATAAGCCAGTTTTTATTTTAGTTCCATCTTGCATGCTTGTTTAATTCATTAATTATGTGATCGTGACAATACACCCACAATAAATAAACCATGTAACTGACAGAAATAAAATAAATGGTATGATCATGAGATTTTTCTATTGGTTAATTTATCTAGTGGTTGATAAACTAACCCAAGACCTAGGGGAGAAACACCTTGAACCATTCAGGTTCGTGTTTACAGCTTTCCAACTGTCCACCTTTGTATCTCCTTGGATTGGTTTCACCTTGGCTCCTGACTTGAGCCGCCTCTACTAGCTTGGGAGCTCCATCCATTACATATTCATTTATCTCACATGCAGGTGAGGGATAAAAAGGGGGGTTTACATAAAATAATCCTTGGGCACGCAGGCCCTACATATTAATGAGGAGATGGCTCACAGACCAACAAATTTAATTTAAATAAATAAATTAAAAGAAACCATTCACATACAAAGGTCTCGGTCTAGCTCATGATCATCCATACATGCAATGATATTTACGCATAAATAAAACTAGCATTCAATTATTTAATCGTTCTTGTTTAAGATAAATCACGCTCAAATTAATTAATTATATTTAATAAATCAATAATTTTATCTTAAACCCTTTTCTGAACTTCCTTGAGATTCTCATCCATCATAATTTTAAACAAATAAATTCATTTAAAATTATCCTTGTACGTAACTTGTACCTTGGAGGAAACTCTGTGAATTCCCGTTCATTATGCAGATGTTAAATTAAACACATATATATAAAACAACTATCACTTGTTGTGCCTCAGCTTTACGCCTGCACCATGGTACACGTCTCAAGGGTTTGTATAATATAATAATAAATTTTAATAAATCTGCATAATTTTGGTGAGTACACGGCATGTAGTTCTGACTAAACGGCGTGTACTTTTCTTCACCGTCCATCTGAAGTACACACCTGGGGATAGGGCGTGTTAATGTACTTCGAAAATTTTTAGAGTACACGGCGTGTACAGTGGGACACATACCGTGTAGTTTCTGCGTTACATGGTTTCTAGCCAGGCAAGTCGTGTACGGGGTACACGGTCCAACCCTAACCCAAAGGGACTACACGCCGTGTTCTATTGGACCACACGATGTGTAATCCGGAAACCATGTGTCACCTATTCCTGTTCAACACACAGTGTCATAAATGAATTAGACAGGATCAATACATGGCCTGATTTAGCAGACCAGTCCGATTCATGAACCTAGACTACACGGAGTGTACTTACGAATACATGTCGTGTATTCTGGTGTTGTACGGCCAGAAATTTTTGGCTCCTCCAGATGAGTTCCTCTATTTTATTTTAATAAAAATTAAAATAAAAAATTAGTTTCTGTGAGGTGAACGAGAAATGAGGGAGGAGGAACATATCTCGAGATTTATATTTCCAGAACGATTAAACTTGAATTGAAACAGCTAAATTATTAAATGCGTAAAACATCAACAAAAAACTAAATAATTATAATCAATGATATGACCCCTCTGATACCACTTGTAGGTTCCGGGCGTAGCGGAAGCGTGTTGGTGGGTTTTCCCAACATTAATTTTAGCGTTAAACAACATTCAATCCGAGATCTGTCATGATATAAAACGCTGGATCTTCGGAATAGAATGAAGAACTAAAAAGAAAAGGAGAGTCCCAATACCATAGAGATAGGATCATCATATGTTGGTTATAATTAATTTAATTAATTCACAAGAATTACTTTTGTGGAATTCTTTCTTTGTTGATGTGTCTGGTCACGATTCGGTGATCTGTCATTGCGTCGTAGAATCCAAGTGTAGGATTCCTCTAGCAGTAATCCACATGTGTGCCACGTATCTCTGGACGTCGCCGAAGGGATCTCTGGGTGCTAGCGAGGAAGAACCTTCACTTGCGATGTCTTCCTTCGATAGCCTTGATCTCTCGGTCTTGAGAGCGTTCTTGGAGGAAGGAGTTCTTTCGGGCT
Source organism: Viscum album (assembly GCA_963277665.1). Lineage (NCBI taxonomy): Eukaryota > Viridiplantae > Streptophyta > Magnoliopsida > Santalales > Viscaceae > Viscum > Viscum album. The sequence continues at coordinate 134,692,398 of OY728163.1, forward strand.
TGAAATAATTCTTCAGAATTGTTGTGCACAACAATTCTCTTGTGTAAAAGTGTTGGGGTTGTGAGGATACTTATAATCGGGTTTGAGGTTATAGAGTTATGATATTAAATAAACTCATTACGCATTTTATTTATTTCATTAACTCTTACTGAAAACCCTCATGTCGAATTATTAATTCCTTGACATGCACCCACGCTGATTATAATAAATATCATTTAATAAAACAATATTATATCCTCAAAATCCCGACTAGAAAAACTACACGACGTGTAATCATTAATACACGGCGTGTACTCATTTTCCATAAAACTACACGGCATGTATATTTAATATACACGGCGTGTACTTTTATTTTCTACTTTCCTTTATTTTTTTCCACCACATTTATTAGTCCTTGAGTAATGGCTATTTATTTCTTAAATAAATGTAACTATATTACTCTCTAATAAATGTATTATTTCACCCACAATATATTCTCTCGAATAACTAGTGTCGAAATAAATTCAATCAAGAATCCTTAAATAATTATTAAACCATAGTTGGGAATAATATTTATTTAACTTGTTAAATTAATATTTAACTGAGATACATGGACACACTTAGTGTGTGACCCTCTAGGCCTCTTTCTCAGTGGAATTAGGCGGAGCCTGCCTAAAGTCCAAGGTTAGCATCTAGTAAAATGCCAAGGCACCCATTGAGAAATAAGTTAACACCACAATGACGTGTCACCTCATACGAACACTTACCGTGTAATATAATCCCTTTGCCTCGATATCTCTAATCAAGCGGGTTGCATGCTAGTGCCATCAACCCATGTGTTCGATTATTCTTTCTTTGAATTTCAGGAATAGAACTCACCCATACCTTACCATGGCCATGGATTTATTTAGGCTATATCAATTACATCAAAGGGCCTGAGATATCTACTTCCGTTATGGAACCTAAGGTACAAATCCTTTCTCGCATTATCTATTAATGCAGTATTACTCGTGACGCACCCAACGTATCCTACCTCGCTACAAACAGTGTGTCGTCGTAGTTTTCGTCAATACATCTAAGTGCGTGAGTTGTAATACCCATTAATAATAATCTTAAAGTCTAAGGATCAATACACACGTCCACAGATAGGAACATCCAATGACACTATGAAATGTGGATTTCCAACTGGCAGGTCTCGTTCTCATAATATCCTCCTGGATATTACCAAGGGCGCACACCATGAGATGGTGCCTCAAAGTTTTATGAGTCCTCACCCCTAATGGTCTGTATTATTTGTGTCCCTCAAATAATATCGTCCGGCCATAGAACATATATTCAAGAACAGTGTTATGGCACTTCTGGGTTCTCATCATAGCAGGGATCCGCTAGGACCCTTTAATGCAATATCTATCCTTAGGACATTATCACATGCATTGTCACGCAGAAGAACAATCAAGATGTGATAAGGCTTTTATTAATAAATAAAGTAAAAATTAGTTAGTTCTAGGCCACTAACTCCAACAATCTATAGTCCCTTGAGACAAAATTAGTTGGTCAAAAAACACTTTGTGTTTTTAACTATGTGGATTAAGCTATTTGGAGGAAAGATCTTGACAATGTATTTTTAAAGTTATTGACTCAAATAAGATGTGATTTTACCCATAATTTTTTTAACCATCTCTAGGATAGATATTTATGGTGAAAGAATCATGTTCTAGGGAAACATAACATCTAACGATTAAGCATTTCCTTCATTCATAATTTAGTTACTATTATCCATGAGATTTTTACTATGTTAAAATATAAAGATGCATTTCATTCTAATATTATTGATTAAATTCAATTTATTCTAAGTTATTTACCTTTCCATATTGTTTTGTCTTAATTTTAACATGAAATTAAATTTATTTAAATGGGATGTGTGTTTAGTTATTTACCTTTCTATATTGATTATTCTTATTAATTAATGATTGATTCAACCATTTTTAACCCTTACTAAGAATATGAGATCTACCTTATTTTAATTTATTTCCTTGAGATTCCATGAATCTTACTATGACTAATATATAGGGACAATCTATATGGAATATAGTTATTCTCAAAAAAAAAATGTAGGTATTCTAGTGTAATGTAATGATCATGTATGTTTCTAGTTTACTAATACTTCTAATCTATTCTGACCTTGAGGATGAGATTTATTGTATCATATTCTAATGTAGTGAGGTAATGAACTAGCTCTGGGTTTCTAGGGTTAGGGATTCTATAGTTGGTATCATAACAAGAAGAGTAGAAACCTTGTGAACTAGATTTAGGATAACATATATTATCGAATATAACTCTCTGATAAAGTTTGAGGATAAGTATATAATAAAATCCTAATATTTTGATAAGATAGATATTATGTGGGTTTTATGAGAATGACATCATTATATGGATACAAAAAATGGATGTGGTTTTGTAACAGAGGTACCTATGTGTAATAACTCTGAAAAAGGCATAGCGAACTTGAATTGAGTGTTACTGTGTACATGATAATGGGTTATACTATGAACCTAGATTGACACTCATGGGAGGTATTAATAGTATAATTCACATTTTATTGATAAACTATTATAAATTAATTGAATAGATAATGAAAATTAATAAACTAGGATAAACTATAAAATTAAGAAGCACCTATGTTGGTATAATATGGAAGAAGTGTTTATGTAATGGTATTCAAAAAATTAAATTTTAGATGTATTTTTACCAATATTATTTTCCTTATAAGAATCAATATTAATCTTTGGATTATATTATAATAATATATGTATTCATTAAATTAATATTTATCATTACAATTATGGTTTAATGAGTTTAATATTGATCATATGTTCAAAGTACTAAACACTAGTTTTAGGATTTATATGATCGAAGTCTTCCAAGATTAAGAACATTTTGGAGAAATTTATGTAAGGTAAATTTTTTTGTTGAAATTTTATTTGGAATAATGAATTTATGTATATACACTGATGCTTAAAGATATTGATAACAATTATTGGCAATAGAATAATTAATGACACTTTAATAATAGTCAAATAATATTTTTTGATTTGGAGTTGAATTGAAAACCATAGTAAAAAAGGGTAATTTAATTATTAATTTTATTTCAAATATGTTCGTCATATTGTTTTGGGAAGGTTATAATAATTGTATTAATATGTTTTTTGAATAAGTTCATGCTTCATTTTGGGTGAAAACCCATCAAAACTGTCAAGGAAGTGGGGCTTGAACCCATGATCAAAGGATGATAAGGGTTTCACAGCTACAACTCAAATATGTGATGTCTTGGTTGATATGTTATTTTTTTAGTTAAACTATTTGAAATAAAAATATTAATGATGAACCAATGATGTTAATTTTGACATTTAGAGATAAATTTATTATATTGGATAACTTTTAATAACAAATTGGTTTTTCAAAATAGTTAGATATAGACATAAAGACTTGTTTTATGGATCTTATGATTACTTAAAAGTGAATTTTTCTGATTTATGCTTAAAAATTAATTTTAGGATATTTATTTATTTGAATAAGTGATGAATTTTAAATTGATCAATTCATAACCAAGGGATGAATTTGTTCTAATAAACTATAAACATGTCAAGTAATTATATTTCCATATATTCATAGATAGTAAAATAATTCTACCAATTTAGGAAAAGGATCTTGAAATAAAATGTTATCATATTACCATCATTTCAAATGATATCAATGATATTTTTAAAACAATTTGGTTTAAGGTTTTTTGTTTATTATCCTTATTTGGATCACCTACTTTATTGTGAAAAATGTTCTCCAACACTATCCATCAAAATTTGTGTGTTAGTTTTCTATTCCATGTCCATATTTTCATTTCCCACCAATGTTCTCTAACACACAAACCTAGTTATGTGATTATTCAAGATGATATTTTTTACTTCCCATTATCTCTAATTAAGAGGATATTTTTTAACACTTTTATGATGTGGGTTTTTTTAAAAACAAAGAAATTTGAAAATATCAAACACCTGATTATTGAGGTTATGTTTAAATTATGAGGACACAATATATTTAAGTTAGGGAGAATGTGGTACAAAAAATTCTCAAACACTACAAAAAAAGAGGCCTTTAACAGTGCTAGAATATTCCTTTATCAGTGATCAAAAATCACTAAATACTGTGGCGTTTTTAAAATCCCTATCATCATATAATTTCTAAAAAAGAGTTGATAAATGGTCCTTTATCAGTGCTAAAAATCACAGATAAAGGGTATCTTTATTAGTTCTTTTAAAAGTGATGATATAATCCAACATTTATCAGAACTAATCAATGCACTGATAACAGAATCCTTTATCAGTGCTTCTAAAATCCCTGATAAATGTATCCTTTATGGGAACTTCTACAATTACTAATAAAGGGACCCATTATCAGTGGATTTATGAGTTCTCATAAAGGGGAATACTACATTGTGATGTTATAATACACTGCACCACCATAAATAGGGAATACTACATTACACTACAATAGTACACTACATCACTATAAACAACAATATAAATTATCCAAATAATATACAAATACATAATTGAAATGAAATAAAATTTAAAAAAAATACAAGAATAAAATAATATTATAGAGAAAAAGAAAGCAGTTATATAAAAGAACAAACCATCCCTACTCAAGAAAAAGAACTCATATATATATATAAGAAAATATTTCTTATATTAGTAATATTATAAATTAATTAATTAAATATAATGAGTTAATTTTGAAAAAAACTTTGAGTCATACTAGGAACATTGTATAACAGATTGTGTTGTGATTGATTCTTGCACGTCACACCATTTATTTTTCATCTTCAAGCATTATTTCTATCAAAATTTACTAAACAAGTATAAGATAAAAATGATATGGAGATTAATTAAGTAATCAAATATAGAATCATGAGAAAACAATCTAGTCTCGTTTTCTTAGTTTTGGTGATGTGATGCACATTTTAAATTAAAATGACATGTATATATTCAAAATACACGCATTGAGTCATACTGGTCACACCATGTATTGGATTGAGGTGAGAAGGATTCCTAAAAGTCCCAAATGAATTAGGCATCATTTTACTAATATATAAAAAACAATCTGAATGTGTTTTCACGATTTTGAGTATGCCATTTTTGTTTTTTACTAAAATTCCATTTTAAACGTCAAATGTAAACTTTGAGTTATAATGATCACATCGTGTGTGTGTTTTATATGAGACTAATTCCTAAAATAAGAAATGAATTTTTAATCATTTTCCTAAATTATTAAGACAATATAAGCATGTTTTCTCTATTGTTAGTAAGGGATAACTTTTTGTACTGAAATATTAATTTTGAACTAATAAAAGACACTTTGAGTCATACCATTCCCATCATGTATCAGATTGAGGTTCGGATGATTCCTACATGTCACAAATTATATATAGATTGTTTTATGAAAGTATAAAAATAATATAAATTCATTTTATCAGTTTTGGAGTATATATGTTGTTTTTTTAAGTAAAAATAATGTTAATTTTAAATAAAAAGACACACTTGGAGTCATACTTGTCACACCATGCATTGTATTGAGGTGAAGCTAATTCCTTCATTTCAAAAATGACATATGGATAGTTTTACTAAATTGTAAAAACTATATGAATTCAATTGCTCTATTTTGAGTATGTCAGTTCTATTTTTTAGTAAAATTAATGTCATTTTCAAATAAAAAGACACACTTGGAGTTATACCAGTCGCATTGTGCATCAGAGTGTGGTGTGGATACTTAATATACATCCTAAATAACATATAGATAATTTTCCTAAATTATCAAAATAATCGGAATGTGTCTAATTTGTTTCGAGTATGCCACTTTTGTTTTTTACTAAAATGTAATTTAAAGTTGGAAACACACATGTTGATTCATTATAGCTACGTTGTGTTTGGTTTCGATATGATATTGAATCCTATATGTTACAAATGAATTTTGAATCATTTTCTTAAATTATAAAGATAATCCAATCATGTTTTCTAGGTTTTTAGTGAGTGATGCCATTTTGAAATAAAATGACAATTTTAAACTGATAATAGACACATTGAGTCATACTGGGAAATTTGTGTATCAGATTGAGATAATGATGATTCTGACATGTCAAAAATGAATTATGATTTTTTTCTAAAGTATCAAAATAATATGAATGCGTTTACTTGGTCTTGAGTATGTCAGTTTTATTTTTTAGTAAAATTAATTTCAATTGTAAATAAACAGATGCACTTTGAGACATAACAGTCACACTGTGCATCATATTGAGGTTTGGCTGATTCTTACACATCCAAAATGACATATGGATCATTTTCATAAATTATCAAAACAATCCAAATGTATTTTCTTTATTTTTAGTACACCAGTTGTGATTTTTTTATTAAAATGTCATTTTAATATAGAAACAATCACTTTGAGTTATATCGATCAAATCATGTGTGGGTTTGATGTGAGACTAATTCATACATGTCAAAAGTGAATTATGAATATTTTCCCAATATTATCAAGAAAATATGAGCATGTTTTCTTGGTTTTAGTGAGTGAAACATTTTTTTACTTGAATGTCAACTTTAAACTGATAACAGACACTTTGTGTCATACTGGGCACATCATGTATCATATTGAGGTTAATATGATTCCTATATGAAAAGAATGACTTATGTTTCATTTTACTAATGTATCAAACCAATTTTAATGTTCTTTATCAATTTTGAGTTTGTTAGTTTTTTTTTAGTAAAATTAAAATTAATTTTAATTAAAAAGACGCACTGGGAGTCATACCGGTCACATTGTACATCTAGTTAAGGTACTAAATATTAATACAAATCCCAAGTGACTTATGGATCATTTCCATAAAGTATAAAAATAATCTGAATGTTTCTAATGGGTTTTGAGTAAGACGTTTATGTTTTACACTAAAATGTCATTTTAAACTAGAAACCAACACGTTGGGTTATACCAATCACATATTTTATAGGTGTGATTTGGGAATAATTATTAAACATCAAAAATTAATTATAAATCATTTTACTACATTATAAAGATAATCTGAGCACGTTTTATTAGTTTTCAGCGAGTAACATATTTTGTACTAAAATTTCAATTTTAAACTGTCAATGGAAACTTTGAGTCATTCCAGGAAAATCGTATATCCTATTGTGGTGAGGATGATAAATACTTGTCAAAAATGACTTAGGGATTGTTTTCCTAATGTATCAAAACAATAAAAATGTGTTTTCTTGGTTTTGTGTTTGTCAGTTCTCTTTTGTAGTAAAATTAATGTCAATTTTAAATAAAAAGATGTACCCTAAGTCATACCGGTCACACCATGAATCAGATTGAGGTGTGGATGATTCTTAAACATACCAAATGACTTATTTATTTTTGTAACAAAGTATAAAAATAATATGAACTATTCTTCTAGGTTTTGATTATGGTCCTTGTTATTTTTACTAAAATGGCATTTTAATCTGTAAACACACACTTTAAGTCATACCAGTTAAATTGTGTGTGTGTGTGATGTGATATTGATTTCCACACTTCACATATGATATATTAATCATTTTCCTACATTATCGAGATAATCTAATCCTATTTTCTTGGTTTTCAATGAGTGATATGTTTTTTACAAAAGTGTCAATTTTAAAATGATAATGGACACTTTGAGTTATATTGGGCATATCATGTATCAGATTGAGGTGATATTGAATTGAACATGTGAAAAATGTTGTACATATCATTTTACTAAATTATCAAAACAATATTAATGTTTTTATCTATTTTTATTATGTTTGTTTTCATTTTTAGTAAAATTAATGTTAATATTAAATAAAAATATGCACTTTGATTCATACTGGTCACACTGTGCATAGGATTGAGGTGAGGATGAAATTTACATGTCCCAAATGACTTTTAGATAATTTTCCTAAAGTATCAAAACAATTTGAATTTTTTTATTGCTTTTTAGTATGCCACTGTTTTTTTTAAATATCATTTTAAACTGCAAACACGCACCTTGAGTCATACCGGTCACATGATGTGTGGTTATGATGTGAGACTAATTACTACATTTTCAAAAATGAGTCATGAATAAATATATTAAATTATCAATAAAATTCAAGTTTATTTTCTCAGTTTTAATTGAGTGACATATTTTTTACTAAAATGACATTTTTAAACTAATAACAGACACTTTGAGTCATACTGGGAACAACATGTATCGGATTGAGGTGTGGATAAATACTAAAAGTGACAAATGATTTATGGATGACTTTATTAAACTATAAATATAATATGAATGAATTTTCTCAGTTTTGAGTATGTCAGTTCAATTTTATAGTAAAATTGATGTTAATTTCAAATAAAAAGATGCAAATTGAGTCATACATGTCACACCATGCATCGGATAGTAGTTCGGATGAAATATAAACATCACAATTGATATATGGATTATTTTCCTAAAGTATAAAAGGAATATGAATTCTTCTACTTGGTTTTGACTAAGCCACTTGTGTTTCATACTAAAATGTCATTTTATATTGGAAACACACACTTTCAGTCATACCGAGCACATCGTGTGTGGGTTTTATGTGAGAATGACTCCTTCAAATTAAAAATGAATTATTAGTCATTTTAAAAAATAATAAATACAATCCAATCATTTTTTCTTGGTTTTAAATGAGTGACACTTTTTTGAACTAAAATGTCAATTTTAAACTGATAAAAAATACTTTGAGTCATACCTGGAACATACTTTATTGGATTGAGGTGTAGATGATTTATAATCATCTAAAATGACATATATATCATTTTACTATTGTATAAAAACAATCTGAATTCCTTTTCCCAGCTTTCAGTATGTGAGTTATCTTTTTTAGTAAAATAAATGTCAAATTTAAATAAATATATGCAATTGGAGTCAAACCAGTCACACCATCCTTAAAATTTAGGTGTGTATAATTACTACAAGTCCAAAATGACATATGGTTCATTTTACTAATGTATCAAAACAATACGAGTGTGTCTGCTCAGTTTTGAGTATGTCACTTGTGTTTTTTTACACAAATCTCATTTTAAATATGAAACATGAACATTTAGTCATACCAGAAACATAGTTTGTGGGTTTGATGTGATACTGATTCAAAAACAACCCAAATTAATTATGAATGGTTTTCTAAATTATCAAGACAATCCAAGTGAAATTTCTCAGTTTTCCATGAGTGAAACATTTTTGTACTAAAATTCCAACTTTAAACAGATAATAGAAACTTTGATTTATATCAGGCACATCATGTATCTGATTGAGGTGAGGATTATTCCTAATTATAAAAAATAAATATGGATATTTTTCCTAATGTATAAAATAATCATAATTCATTTTCATGGTTTTTAGTATGTCGATTGTCTTTTTTAGTAAGATTAATGCAAATTTTAAATAAAAAGATGCACATTGAGTTATACCGGTCACATTATTTGTTAGATTGAGGTGCAATTAATTTATATACATCTAAAATGAATTATGTATCATTTTCCTAATAAATAAAAACTACCTATATGTGTTTGATTATTTTTGAGAATTCCACTTGGGTTTTTTACTAAAATGTCATTTTAAACTGGAATTAGGCACTTTGAGGCATATCGGTCACATTGTGTATGGGTTTGAACTAAGACCAATTCCTATATACCACAAATTAATTATGAATCATTTTATAAAATTATCAAGAAAATATTATCATGTTTTTTGTTTTTTTGTGAGTAACACGTTTTTGTACTAAAATGTTAAATTTAAACCGATAATGGACACTTTGAGTAATAATGGGCACATCGTGTATTGGATTGAGGTGCACCCAATTGATACTCATCACAAATAACCTATGGATTTTTTATATAATGTATAAAAACAAAAGGAATGTGTTTTCCTAGTTTTGAGTATGTGAGATGTCTTTTTTAGTAAATATAATGTCAATTTTAAATAAAAAAATGCACTTGGAGTCATATCGATAACATCGTGAATTGTATTGTGGTGTGAATGATTCCTACACATCCCAAATTTCTTATGGATAATTTTACAAATGTGTCAAATCAATATGATTGATTCTGGTTATTTTTTGTTTCTTGATACTAATCCCTAATATCTTGTGGATATCCACCCGTGTTTCCTGAACTTATCTAACCAAAATTCATTCTATACAGGGTACTAGTGATCATTTTGGATGACTACTACTTAGTGTGTTTTTCAAAAATAGAAGAGATGGGTGATGATTCTCAGGAAAAAAAATCAATAATAACTTTTCTATAGATGAAGATGGTGAGGGTGATAGTTGTCTCTATAAAACATTTTATATTACCACATCTTAATTTAAAATTTCAAATATCATCTTGATAAATAGTCCCATAAACTACCATGAGAACATTAACTCTCCAACTAAGATTAACCGACTCTAATCTGTGTCATTACCTGTATCTAAAATATAAGAGCTCTATATCCACTGAAGATCATGTGTCGGGTGTGTGTATAAAAATAAAAATAAAATTTAATACTAATAGGGCTGCTAAAATGTACATCAGTGCATATATTTGACTACATGATCAATGTAGTAACACTCAAAATACACATGTAAGTCAAACCATTGTGTACTGACTAGAAAAATATGATAATCAAATGTACTTTTTCATTTAATTCAAGTGAATAATACAAATCATACCATAAGTTTATACCATGGTTATTCCATGATATTCAAATCATTTCACTAATAAGAGTTTAACATTTGAATCATTAGAGGAGAAAAAATTATTTATCTCCCTCTGGAAATAACCGCATCACGGTTACAATGAGATTAGACCTTAGACCCCTAGCATCCAAGACAATACCTCATGGATAACCATCACATATACTTATTACATCTATATCATGAATGGGTATAACATAGAAATTATTCTTAAGATGTGAATTTGAAATACACGGATGTATTATTATAATTTGTTCCCTAGGGGAGGAACCACACAATGGGTACCATGATATATTAGTTAAATCTTACTTCTGAAAAACCATAAATAAGAACAAACAACAACAAAAATGTCACATCACCCTCACCCTAGCTCTCGATGACTCATTAACATATCTATAGTAACCCACATTCTATCATAGCATACCTATCCCTCAAGTAATACACATCATATTCTATTATACGATAGAAATTATTTTTATCACTACCACATAAGTTTTTCTTGTAGAAAAAATATTAATGATACATTGAGAGGTATATTAAAAATCATTTTAAATAATTTCAAGTGATTATTCAAAGAAATTATTATAAGTCTGGATTTATCAAAATTTAACAAAACAATTAGTTGCATATTTCCTTTAAAACAATAATTGAAAAAAATTACTCTAGAGAAAAAAAATATTAGACAAGTAAACAAAAAACATTAGATAAACAATCACTGATAAAATGTATACAATGATTAAAATAAAGACTTTCTAAATAAAAGTCACATAATTTTTCCATTTTCTAAAATTCTATTGTCTATAAAAAATCATGTTACATTTTATAATAATTAATATAGTTCCCTCGGTCAATAAATTATTTGTAAATGTGTATTTTTTTTGATTTTACAATATAAATATTCTTAAAACCTTATTTTTGTATGATTATAGTAAAATAATTTGAAGAATGTATTTATCCTATCAATATATATATTTTATGAATCATTTCATCTGAAAAATAAAATATTAAATACATATATTAAAATAATAAATAATATGATATCATAAACATCATATTCCATAATGAAATAATAAAACATGATAATCACTTAAATGTTTATATTATAGCATGTTGTATACATAATAATTGATCGAGATTATATATAACTAAAGTTTTCTCAAATCTAACATAATTCATTCCATTCGCTGTTATTGATTATGTTCAAAACCAATGTAAAACCCTCATGAATGTAATTATTTAATATATATATAATTATTTAAATTCTTAATAAGATATTTCAATTTTTAATAAATAATAAATTCTCTATTTTCAAATAATACTCTAAAATACGTACATAATAATCTCTTGCATATCTAACACGATCTAGATAATTTGGAATTCCTTAGGATTCCAAAATTGAAAATAGTTTTTCACCATTCCATAAAGGATGGATTTTTGAGTTAGAATGTTACATATGAAAAATGATTAAGACTAAAATGGGTGTACTAGAAGGTGAAGAAAATGTACCTGACATCTCTAAAAGTTGATCAAAACAATCTACAAAATAACCCTATATTGTCGATATCAATGTATCTACTGGTAATTTTACCTTTGATAAATAGGGATCTCAAAATTTTCATTTTGAAGCTCGTGGTTAAATTCATGATGCATATAGATTTTCAGCATAGAGGTATGTTATGGTGTTGTGTAAAGGTAAATCAGGCTGTATAAAGGGCATGTTGAGTTAAAATGGGCAGTGAGAATGGATCATGTTGTATTGGTTATTATGTTGTCCTTCTAATTCGACTATGAGAAATGGGATTCCCAATATGGGAATTTTAGAAGGGTAGAGATTCCAAATGAGGGGCTAGAATGAATCAAGAGAATGGTCGGCACCCATTAAAGAATTACGGCTCGTCATAGTCGAGAAAAGTGAAAAAAACACAAACAATTGAACCCAAACAAGAAATCAATGAGAGATAAAATGGAGAAAATAACATACCTTTGATTAAGATTTGATTTTTCTGAGATAACATTGAGAAGGAGCACCGACAACAGGGGACTTCCATGAGAGATTGATAATCGCGACTGAATTAGTCACGGTTAGGGTTCATTTAAATAGATCAAGTATATTGTTATCAGCGTTTAAAAAGTGTTGATAAAGATACCATTTAACAATGAAAATTGATAACAGATGATAAATGGAAACATTATATGCTCTTTTTAGCACTGATAGAGATCAATCTTTATCAGTGCTAAAAAAGGGCAAAAAAAATCCATCTTTATCAGTGATAAAGTTTTAGCGCATAAAAACCTCTATCTTAATTAGTGATAAAGAAGCGCTAAAAAGGGATTTATAATTATAATTATAAATAAAATAATTTTTAAATATATTTATATAATTATATGTTTAATTTTTAGAATTTTTTAATTATTTAAATATGTAATTATTTATTTATAATTACCAAAATGCTTTTTTGAAAAATTGTTTTTTATCTATAATTATAAAAATATTATTTGATAAATATAGTAAATATATATTTTTAAATGTATTTAGAATTATTTATTTATAAGTATAAATATATTAATATCATTATATATATTTATATAATCATATATTTATTTAATAACGTAAAAATATAAATCTATATAGTAATCATATTTCTTATTTACATATATTTTTTACAATTATATAATTATAAATATATTTATATAATAATTTGTATTTGTATTATTATATAAAAATATATATTTAATAACTATATATAAATATAAATATATTAAATATATTCATTGTTTAAATATAATTATTATAATTTTATAATTATTTAAATGTATTTATTATAATTTTATAATTATTTCAATATATAATTATTTATTTATAAATATACGAATAATTTTAAAAAAATAATAATTATATATTTATATCATTATATATATTTATATAATTATATATATAATGTAACTAAGTGGTAGCTACCCCTGTAGGTCATGGGGAGGTCCCGAGTTCGAGCATCACCGAGTACATCCCCGTATTGTATGTTGTCTGATTTTCTTTGAAATATAGCCTCATTCCCCAAATAAACTGAGCCTTCAGCCTCAACTTATATATATATATAATAAATATAAACATAAATACAGATATAAATATAAATACAGTATATTCGATATTTAAAAAAATATTATAATTTTATAATTATTTAAATATACAGAATTATTTATTTATAATTTTATAATTACTTTTTAAAGAATAACATTTATTTATTTATTTATTTATTTGATGCAAGGCATGATGACCCTTTTATTAAATAGAAAAAAGAGAGTACATAAAGGATCATACTAAAAAACAATTCCATCCAAAAAAATCTTATGTTGCATGGGATCGGGTACACATGATATGTTGAGAGGATCACCCACCCAATCACGAGGGACCCTTCCTCTTCCCCATGTCTTCACCTACACCCAAGGTTCTCCACCATCCTTCGGGGGCACATCATTGATGACCCCTTTCATATCCTCTTCTCCTATAGCAGGATTATCACTATGCTCATCTTCTTCACTGCTTCCAGATGCAAGAAAATCAAAAGAATTATGTGTGCTTATTGTATAATTTCTAAATTTTGTTGGTCTTCTTTAAGAATGTTTCGAGCCGAGACCAAAACCTGGTTGAGGTTGCTCCACATTGGGGGTTTGAATCCCCCTTGTACTTTGATATGTAGCTGGTTCCTGTACACATACCTTTCCATTATTTTGGATCAGTTCTAAGACATCCTGTACAGCAGATTTTGGGACAATAAAATCCAATTTCTGATTTCCAACTGAGATCAAAATTGAAGAATCTGCAAGATTTGTAGCCTTCCCTTCATGTAACTTATAATCATCCCACTCCATATAATGATCAAAGGTTCCAATATCTACCTATGTGTGAGCTTTTGCAGGTGTATAGTTTCTCTTACTAATATATCCTTTCATAGTAGATGACTTATTGTGTTTAGATTTCAGAGATATGGCAGCTTCCATTTTCTCTTTACCTTTGAGACCCTTATAGGCCATTGATTTTTTTATGCCACATTTCCAAGTCCACGTCAGCTTGAATGGATAGTTCCTAAACATGCTGATTATCATCAGATTCTTCTTCATCTTGGTCATCATCTGCACCAATTTGAGAGTTTTCATGATGGGATGCACTAACCAAATCTGCCCAAGACAATTTCGGTTTATTATCCTCCTTCAGTTCATGAGACACTAACTTTTCTTTAACACAAGGAGATATGTGGGTGGACTTAGGAGTACACCCATCAGACTTTGTAGAACATTCAGATCCAACAAGTTTATGAGTCTTCAAAATACTATCAGCCTTAGCTTTATTCTGAAGTGTATTAACAGGTAGAGAAACATTCTCAGAGGTGTGTTTGGCATCTTTAGTTAGTTCGTCTGACTTGACTAAGAGTTCAGCCTATTTCTTTTTCAGACACTGACTAGATTCATGCCCTTTTAAAAGACAATTCGAATAACTTATATTCCCCCTACAGTTAGAGAGTAGATGTCCAATAATACCATAAGCAGTACAAAAAGGGGGGCTTCTTTCATATTGAATCCTAAGGCTAACTTCATCATGTGGAGTTGAAAGAACAACATGATCAATCAAGACAGTGCTAAGATCTGCCTCTATTAGCATCCTTGCAAAGTGACCATAGTTGGTAGTTTTAGTTGTGTTATCTATTCTAATTGGAATGTTGATAGTCGAAGCTAAATCGAAGAGAATTTTTGGGTGCCAAAGAACCCAGTTAATCCCATGGACCTTGACCCAGACCTATGCAAAGGTTTCTATAAAATCATTAAGGTTAAAATTCAGGTTCCAATCATAAATTCTAAGCACACCTGGCCTAAGGTTAATAGATCCTACACCCCAAGAAATCCCTTTTAGTTCTACAGAGGGAAAGAGAATATGAAAGAATCTACGGCCTAAAGAGATACATTTGAAGTCAGCGACACCCCAAATTGAATCCAATCAAGATACCAAATCAGAGACCTTCCATGGTTTCAATCCTTTTGACAATGTGATACGAGTAATGAAGGAGAACTTATAAAGTTCGATTCTCTCGGAAATAGCTCCTTCAGAGGCTGAAACATGAGCAATCAAAACTTGTTTGATGATCCGCTACGCAACCCGATCTTTGAGAAAAGAAAAGGAACCACTAGAGGATCCAGTGAATGAAACAATATTAATTAAATATATATACATAAATAATAAAAATGATTAAATTCAAATAAATAAAAATTAATAAATAATGAATAAATAATACCAAATTGTAATAATATTGAAAATAAATAACTAAAATTGACCGATTAAAAACATAATATATTAAATTTATTATGTTATAATGAAGTTCTAAAATATACTAAAATTTGAATAAATTACATAAATATTAGTTGTGCGTATTTCTATATAATATTTATTTAATTGCGTAAATATTAATGTGTATCTGTTGTATATAAAAATGAATTAGTTACATATATTTATGTGAAATCAATGTAACCCATGTTTGATATATGTTAAATTGAAAAAATCAAACAATATTAAAAATTAATAAGGAATTATATGTTTTTAATTATTACATTTTATTCATTTTCTATAGATTTATATTTAATATATATTATTTATTTATACTTATATTTAATATATATATATATATTAAACATGTTAATTTTTATTAGTAATTCTTTCATTAAGAAATTTTTTGATAATTTTGAAATTTATTCATTTTTAAATTTTTTTGTTTAATTATTTCAATTTTTTATTTTAAATTTTATTTATTTATTTATAATAATTTATTCATTTTATATATTTTTATTTAATATATACAATTTATTAATATTTATAATATATATATATATATATATATGTATATTAAAATTATTCATTTTTATCAATAGTTATTTAATTAATAAAATATTTAATACTTTTCTTAATTTAGTCTATTTTAATTTTTAGTTGTTTATCTATTTCATTTTATTTATTTTACATGTCTATATATTTAATATATATTATTTTTTAATAATTAAAATTTATATATATATATATATATTCATTTTATTCATTTTTATCAATAATTATTTAATTAATAAATTTTTTAATATTTTTTTATTTTTTATTTTTTAAATTTTTATTTTTTAAAATTATTTCTTTTAATTTTTGATTGTTATGAGTGATAAAAATAATGCACTGATAAAGGCTATCATTTATCAATGCTAAAAATAAAGCGTGGATAAATGGTACTTTCTGAGCGCTAAATTGAAGCATTGGAAAAGGTTACACTTTATTAACACAAAAAAAGTGATGATAAAGTGTACATTTATCAGAACTTTTTTTAAATCTAATAAAGTCCAACTAAGTTAAAGTTTTTTTTTCTAGTAGTAAAAGAATAACATTTTGTTCAATAACAAATGTGACACACAATACCATGTGTGGAAGGGAATATAACATCTTGAGAATTTACAAAATATTTATTTCTATTAAATAAATTCAATGTCTTCAATATATTACATTATATACAACACTAAGTTTAGCTTTCATTACACGCAAGACTGAGTTTTACTGAACAATAATATATTATTAATATTATTATTTAATATACTAGTTGTTACCTGGTCATTGGAATGGAAGTTAGGGATAGGATTAACAAACTTATGAATTTATATATATTACACATGTTTATTAGTTATTTATTTATAAAAAAGAAAACAAGACTCAATTAAAAGAAAAGAAAATTTTTCTAAAAAAATATTTTTTCTAAAAGAAGGTTTAATTGTGCTTGGTGCTCATAATTGAAAATGAAATTTTACAAATTTTATAAAAAAAATTGACGAAATGAACATTATTTTTCAAATCATAGTATCAAAATTTTTTTAGGGTGAATTTTTTTGGTTTTGGTTTTTGAAAAGTTTCATTTTTTGATTAATAGTGAAAAATACTGAATTTTAATTAGAAATTGATTTTTTTCTAAAAAAATTATAATTATAGATTATATTATTAATTAGTATTAATGTAAAAAATAATTCAATTATACATCTATTAATCTAATGTAGGTCATTTTAATCATTTTAATATTGAATTATGATATAAAAACATTGTAAATATTTTTATTTTTTCACTTTGGAGAACCCGCTTTCTCGCCACGCCTATAGGATTAATTTTATATTAAATTATTCCACTTTAGTGAGTTGATTTTAGAAAAAATGGATTTTATATTTTCAATGAAAATAATATATATTATCTAATAAATTTAATATAATTTTTTACTAAAATTATTAGTGAAAATATTTAAAAATAATTACATTGACTAAGGTAAAAATATGTTTACTTAGTGGTTAAAAATAGAATATAATGTGTAATAATGATCCAAAACTCATCAAAAAACTATTTTTGGCTATATTTAGACCTTATAACTTATATTTTATGTAATAGACCATTATCGGGGCCTGGTGATATGAAAAAAAAAACATTAGTGGAATTCAATCATTCAAAAAAACAAGTGTGTCACTCACCCTAATTATAAAATACCACACACTCCCCTCACACATTCACACCATAAAACCAATTTGTTTCGGCCAAAACCCACCCAAATCACTTCCCAACATCCCTCCCCTCATCCTAGAAGCCTTATTTGGGGAAAAAATCCAACCTATGAATGATATAGTGCAAACCAAAATAGAATACCCAAATAAGAGGTAATGTTTTTCAACAAGAATCTGTACTTTACTTCTTTATCCACATCCTTTAAATTTTTTATACCATGATAATATAATAACAAAAAAAATCTTCCATATACTGGTATTTTTTCATAATAATTTAATTACCTAAAACCATCTCCACATTCATCAAATGTGTTGTGAAATTATCCTTCATGGGTACGGCAGACTACCACATCGCCAATCGATATCGTTGGTTCTTCCATTTCCACTTCTCAAGGTAAGATAGGATGATGTATATAAATTATATATATGATATTTATAACATATTTATGACTCTATATTCACTATATAACATATATATTTTTACATTCCATTTAGTATGAGACATGATATCATCTCTCGTCTTTACTGCGGACTACCACCACATGAAGCGATATGATTCATCTTTCATTAATGCTTCACAAGGAAGGTTATAAAGATAATTTTAATTATTATATGTGATATAAATTACATAATTATAATAGTAATGAAATATTTATCATTATATAATTAATATATATATATATATATCATTTTATTTCTTTCTTTTTCACTCACGCAAAGATGATAACATTGTTCATGTATGTGTGGACTACCGCCTCCATAAAGGTATATGACTTTCATTTCATCACCAACCAGATGGATGATATATATATAAAAATACATAATATGTAACATAAGATATTATGATATTTTTTCTAAGATAAAATATTACTTACCTCTTTTCCATAATGACCATTGAAAATTGAAAATGTTATTCATGCATATGTACGACTTACCATCTCCATAATCGTAACACACCTTATTTTTCATTACCATAATTCATGATTGGTTTTATAAGTATAATTTATTTATAAATATTATAATTATTTTATAATTATAATTATTTAGATGATATAACTATATAATATGATCTGGAACCAGATCCTTCATGATGAAACACGCATGTGAAAACAATGCAATTAACACTCGAACCAATGAAAATAAATAATGATTATTAAATGAATGGGAGATATTATTTCATAAAATAATAATATGTGAAATTATAAATATTAATATGTTTATTTTATAAGTAAATAAATTTTTTTAAGCCTCTATATAGGTGGTTAAATCTTGTTCACCAAAAAAATGTGAGGTATGGGATTTAGTCTCAATTTCCTTTCATTGAGATATATTGTAATGTTATGCACCTAATTTATTTTATGTGGTGTATATACTTCCATTTTCACATGTAATATTATGAATAATTTATTATACATGGTATGTGAAGCTTCAATTTGAATTTTTTCATCCAAGGGGATTTGTATTAAGAGTTACCATGTGATAATGAATTTCATAACTCAATTTGTTTTCATTGAGTTATATTACATCCACATAATCGTTAGTATTATAAGATTATGTGTGCTATCTATTGTTATAATTCTAATTTTTATGTGGATTTACATTTGATACACATAATTGATTCATTGGTTGATTTTAACTTCAATGTTATGATCCTTGTAGGGGTTTACTTAACAATCTCAATTTATTCAGGATTGTTTACACTTAAATTCCCATTAAAGGAAATTATTTCATCTTTTTTTAATAAACCATTTAATTTTATTATTATCTAGTTGTTTATGATATTTTTAAATTATTAGTTTAATTTTTTCACCTATGGTACTAAAATTATTTTATAAAATGTTTTCATGAAAATCTAACTACATTTCACTCTTCTGTCGGAAATATTTTTTCTTCCAAAACCAAGTTCTCTAAAAATGTTTTCAAAAATGTTTTTATCATTTTAAAAATGATCTGTGAAAGTAATTTTCAACCATTACTTATCATTAAAATATTCCTTAAATGTAATCTTATTTCATTTTCAAAACATTTCTCTTTTGGCTTTTACTAAAAATTTGAATGGAATAATCTTTTGTTATTTTCTGCACAAGGCACATTCTTAACATTTTTAAAGTGAAAAAAAGGAATGATATTTTTTTTATTTTTCAGATTTTATGGAATTACCCACCATTATGATAGTAATTTATTTTAGGCTTATATTTCATGTCTACATGTATCTTTTGAATGTAATTTTTTTAAACTTTATTTTCAAAAAAAAGGATTTTCAAAATGAAAATCATATTTTCCACAAGAGTGTTTTTAAGGATCTTTTTTTGTTATTTTCATTCCTCATTGAAAAACCCCTTTATTATTACTTCAATAAGTATATATTAATACCATAATTATTCCACCTCTGGATGGTTTATTATTATTTTGATGAAGGAAATTATTGACATTCACATCCTTAATTCATTTTTGTTGTCATTAACATTGCCTTGTATTATTCAATTTCATATGGACATTAAATTTCCCCAAAATTTCAATATTTTTTATCAGGAACATATTAATTTACTAAATATTATACCATTTTTACATAAGGTTTTTACATTTCTAGTTAGTTGATTAACTAGGTAAATATTGATAAATCTTTATCCTTTACTCAATACAGATGTTTAATGATATGTAAAAAAATTATTAATT
This sequence comes from Viscum album, assembly GCA_963277665.1. Lineage (NCBI taxonomy): Eukaryota > Viridiplantae > Streptophyta > Magnoliopsida > Santalales > Viscaceae > Viscum > Viscum album. The sequence continues at coordinate 134,713,418 of OY728163.1, forward strand.
AAATTTATTATTCGATATATAAGGAATGATTTGGACATGAAATTCATGGGTTTGGGACCAGTTAATAAAAGGAAACTGATGAATCAGTAGTCTCATGAGACAAAATTAGTTGGCCACAAACCCTTTGATTTTGTAACCATTTAGTTTTAAACTATCTAGAGGATAGATCATGATAGTAATTGTCTTATAAAAGGTGTCAACCCAAATCAGATGGGGTTTTAACCATCACATTTTAAAAAAACACTAGGCCTACCTTCCCCCACATACCACAACAACCCTCCAGGCTCAGCCATCCCAGGCTCACATCACATCAAAAGTATTAGGAAACAAATAAACATAGAAATGGTGTTCTTGGACCTAAACAAATCATTCATTATTCACACACAACAATCTCTCATGGCTCCAAATCATAAGTAACTTGGACTTTACAACAAGAGGGAAACTCAGGCCCCACAAAGGAATTATTTTTTATTCATACAACTAGTTCTTATTCCATATTGAATTAACCAATTCATTATCACATGTTGCAACTAATGAAAACCTAAGAAACAATCTTCTCAAGCTATCAAAAATTAATTAAAATATTAATTTATAATATCATTAATACTTTTATCAAAACCATCAAAATTCTCCAGTTTCATCAACTAATTCAGTTAAACATTCATATCTGCCTCAATTTTATTAACATCAAATTACAACAGCAAACATATTCATTAACATGCCTCTTGAAACAGTAATCCAATTAATTATCAATTAATTATAGCTTTAAATTATTTAACAATTTCCATTAAGGAAAACATGATAACCAATAAAGTTATATATATCACACTATCTATCAAATAAAGAGGCAAACTGTTATCATGGTATTAAGAAAAAACATCGCTATGTGATCGATGCCAATTCTTTAATCTAGTTCTAGTATTTGTTATGTCAATTTAATCATGATCCAAAGGTATAAATCATGATAACTATATGATTTCACGTAAATAAATATAGAAGTATTGAATCCCCTAACTCAAAAGGATTAAGACATTCTTTGCATGATAACGACCAACTAAACGGTTCACGGTCACCTCTCCCTCAATGACTTCATCCATTCAAGGACATTGCAACAACACTGCACCAACCAACAACCAAGAAATATCCATTATAAATAAGTAGATCACATGACATCACATGGCAAGGAGAAATAGGATGAAACATATAGAGGAACCTAAAATAACAGAGGTATAACATACCTTATATAGAAGACTAATCGACACTTCCTAGTTGTACCAAAATAGGGGGTCCACATGCAGTAGGAAACTCCAAGGGAACATGATTCGAGGATTCTAGTTTGATCGTATGAATCCTACAAGAGGAAGAACTCAGGGTGTCCCATACCAAGGAAAACAAGAAGGAAGAACAAGTGTTGAACATATATCAGCACTTTTGAAAATTTAAAGAGAGTTTTAGTTTAAGATACGGTATATATTTTCCATTAATGGTGGATTTGGTCAATTTTATGTGTTTTGACCGAGTAAAGGCTGTTGGAGTTGGTGGTCTAGAACCAACTACTTTGTACTTTATTCATTAAATAAAAGCCTTATCACATCTTGATTGTTCTTCTGCGTGACATGTCATGTGATAATGTCCTAAGGACAGCTGTTGCATTAAAGGGTCGTAGCGGATCCCTGCTATGATGAGAACCCGAAAGTCCCATAACACTATTCTTGAATGTATGTTCTATGGCCGGATGATATTATTTGAGGGACACAAATAATACAGGTCATTAGGGGTGAGGACTCATAAAACTTTGAGGCACCTTCTCATGGTGTGCGCCCTTGGTAATATCCAGGAGGATATTATGAGAACGAGACCCGCCAGTAGGAAATCCACATTTCATAGTGTCATTGGATGTTCCTATCTATGGATGTGTGTATTGATCCTTAGACTTTAATATTATTATTAATGGGTATTACAACTCGTGCACTTAGATGTATTGACGAAAACTGTGACGACACACTGTTCGCAGCGAGGTAGGATACGTTGGGTGCGTCACGAGTAATACCGCATTAATAGATAATGCGAGAAAGGATTTGTCCCTTCTGTTCCATAATGGAAGTATATATCTCAGGCCCTTTGATGGAATTGATATAGCCTAAATAAATCCATGGCTATGGTAAGGTATGGGAAAGTTCAATTCTGGGAAGTCAAAGAAAGAATAATCAAGCACATGGGTTGATGGCACTAGCATGCAACCCGCTTGATTGGAGATATTGAGACAAAGGGATTATATTACACGGTAAGCGTTCGTAGGAGGTGACACGTCATTGCGGCGTTAACTTCTTTCTCTATGGGTGCCTTGGCGTGTTGCTAGATGCTAACCTTGGACTTTAGGCAGGCTCAGCCTAATGCCATTGAGAAAGAGGCCTAGGGGGTCACACACTAAGTGTGTCTATGTATCTCAGTTAAATATTAATTTAACAAGTTAAATAAATATTATTCCCGGCTGTGGTTTAATAATTATTTAAGGATGTCTGATCGCATTTATTTTGACACTAGTTATTCGAGAGAATATACTGTGGATAAAATAATATATTTATTACCGAGTAATTCAGTTACATTTATTTAAGAAATAAATAGTCATTACTCAAGGTCTAATAAATGTGGTGGAGAAAAATGGAAAATAAATGTACACGCCGTGTATATTAAATATACACGTTGTGTAGTTTTATGAAAAACAAGTACACGCTGTGTATTAATTATTACACGCCGTGTAGTTTTTCCAATTGGGATTTTGAGGATTTAATATTGTTTTATTAAATGATATTTATTATAATCAGCATGGGCGCATGTCAAGGAATTAATAATTCGACATGGGGGTTTTCAATAAGAGTTAATGAAATAAATAAAATGCGTAACGCGTTTATTTATTGTCATAACTCTATTAACCTCAAACCTGATTATAAATATCCTTGCAACCCCAACATTTTTTTAGAGCCATTGTTGTGCACAACGGATTTGGAAATACTCTCAAGCCAAGAGAGAATTCCCTTTCCACCAAGAACGCCCTCAAGTTACAAGAGAAAGATCCTCCACTGGATCAAGGCGGTCGAAGGCGAACATCGCAAGCGAAGGTTCTTCCGTGCTAGCACCTGGAGATCTCTTCGGTGATGTCTAGAGATACGTGACACATGTGTGGATCACCGCTAGAGGAATCCTACACTTGGATTCTATGACACAACGACGGATCACCGAATCGTGACCGGACACATCAACGAAGAAAGAATTCCAACAAGGTAATTCTTATGCATTAATTAAATTAATTATAATCAACATGTGATGATCCTCCTCAAGGGTTCTAGGACTCTTCTTTTCTTTTCGTTCTTCGTTCTATTCCGAAGATTTGGCGTTTTATATCGTGACGGATCTCGGATTAAACATTGTTTAACGTTAAAATTAAAGTTGGGCAAACCCACCAACGCACTTCCGCTGCGCCTGGAACCTACAAGTGGTATCAAAGGGGTCATATCGTTGGTTATAATTATTTAGTTTTTTTGGTGATTTACGCATTTAATAATTTAGTTATTTCAATTCATGTTTAATCGTTCTGGAAATATGAATATCGAGATCTATTCCTCCTCTCTCGTTTCTCGTTCACCTCACAGAAACGGATTTTTCTTTTAATTTTGATTAAAATAAAATAGAGGAACTCATTCGGAGGAGCCAAATGTTTCTAGCCATATAACACCAGAATACACGGCGTGTATTCGGAAGTACACACCGTGTAGTCTAGGTTCAATGCATTGATTGATCCGCCAAATCAGGCCGTGTATTGGATTCTTTCTAAGAATTTAAGACACTGTGTGTTGAACAGAAACAGGTGGCACATGGTTTCCAGAATACATGCCGTGTAGTCCAATGAACACGGCGTGTAGTCCCTTCGGGTTAGGGTTGGGTCGTGTACTCCGTACATAGCCTGCCCGGCTGGAAACCGTGTAACGTGGAAACTACACGGCGTGTGTCCCACTATACACGCCGTGTACTCCGAAAATTTCCGAAGTACATTAACACGCCCTATCCCCGGCCGTGTACTTCGGATGGACGGTGAAGAAAAAGTACACGCCGTGTAGTCGGAACTACATGCCGTGTACTCACCCAAATTACGCAGATTTATTAAAATTTATTATTATATTATACAAACCCCTGAGACGTGTACCATGGTGCAGACGTAAAGCTGAGGAACAACACGTGATAGGTGTTTTATATATATGTGTTTAATTTAACATCTGCGTAATAAATGGGAATTCGCCGGGTTGCCTCTAAGGCACAAGTTGTGTACAAGGATAATTTTAAATGAATTTATTTGTTTAAAATTATGATGGATGAGAATCTCAAGGAAATTCAGAAAAGGGATTTAAGATAAAAGGATTTATTAATTAAAGATAATTAATTGATTCGAGCGTGATTTATCTTAAACAAGAACGATTAAAGAATTGAATGCTAGTTTTATTTATGCGTAAATATCGTTGCATGTATGGATGATCATGAGCTAGACCGAGACCTTTGTATGTGAATGGTTTCTTTTAATTTATTTATTTAAATTAAATTTGTTGGCCTGCGAGCCATCTCCTCATTAATATGTAGGGTCTGCACGCCCAAGGATTCTTTTATGTAAAAACCCCTTTTTTCCCTTACCTGCGTGTGAGATAAATGCATATGTAATTGATGGAGCTCCCAAGCTAGTGGAGGCGACTCAAGTCAAGAGCCAAGATGAAACCAATCCAAGGAGATACAAATGTGGACAGGTGGAAAGCTGTAAACACGAACCCAAAAGGTTCAAGGTGTTTCTCCCCTAGGTCTTGGGTTAGTTTATCAACCGCTAGATAAACTGACCAATAGAAAAGCTCATGATCATACCATTTATTTTATTTCTGTCAGTTGCATGGTTTATTTATTGTGGGTGTGTTGTTACGATCACACAATTAATGAATTAAACGAGCATGCAAGATGGAACTAAAATAAAATTGGCTTATACATAAATATTATCTTAGACATGGTTAATCACTTAAGTATATCCCACTTAATATTAACAAGCATGTAATCAAAGATACTAAAATGGCAATTTACGTATTAGGATAAAATCCCTCAAAATAAATATTAAGTCGGCATAGCCTTCCATAATCTTGGTTAGAATCGAACCATAGTTCAAAGTGCTTGACCAACCCTAGTTGGGGTGCTTTCAATTATCGGGGAATTCTAATTCAAGGTTTTGGGTTGACTTGACTTGGTTTGCATCAAGGGTTGACTACCACAGTAGGACTTGGTGTGACCAAGAGGCAAAGGTTGAGGAAATCCAAAAAGGATTTCAGGATTGGGGAGTCCACTCAGCGGATCAAGGAACTGCGAGTTAATGCAGTTGGCATTTGGAATGCCTACCTAAAAACCTTCAAGTTTCTTGACCAACCATAGTTGGGGTAATGCGAAGGGCAATATGGATCTTTGCCACTAGAATATTCACGCAATATAATATTCCGAAGTAAATGGTGAGGGCTATTGGATTTCGATAAAATAGTGGGAGACTAATAAGTATTAATTTATTTATTTTTCTCAATTTTTATAATAAAGTACTAAACCTTTTCTCATCTTAAATTGTAGAAATGGCAAGAAAATGACTTCAAACATATCATTGCGCACCATACTTGAAAAAGAAAACCTTCTCACTGGCACCAATTTCCAAGAGTGGCAGAGGAGTTTACGCGTCGTCCTTCGCCACGAAAGGAAATTATATGTGCTGGAAGAGCCTATTCCAGTTGCACCTGGGAAAGAGGCTAGTGATGAGGAATTATCTCTCTACATGAAACACATGGATGATGCCACATATTTCCAGTGTTTTATGCTATTTTCCATGTCTAATGAGCTCTTGAAGCAACATGAAAACATGGATGCGTATAGCATGATGTCTCACCTTAAGGATCTCTGCCAAGAGAAGGCGAGACATGAGAGGTATGAGATATCCAATGCTTTGTTTACCACGAAGCTTAGAGAGTCTGCGCCAGCTGGGCCTCATGTGGTCAAGCTTATTGGCTACATTGAACGCTTGGACATCTTAGGGATTAAATTCCCAGATGAGTTGCGTACAGATCTCATCCTATCATCATTTCCCAAGACCTTCTCTAGCTTCATTTTCAACTATAACATGAGCGGCAATGAGAAGAGTCTATCAGAGCTTCTGACCTTGATTCGCCAGGTAGATAAGGACATGGGGCGTGACAAACCTACGGTCCTTATGGTGAACAAGAAAAGGAAGGACAAGGCAAAGGGGCCAAAGACTTATAAACGGTCTGAAGCCCCCGAGCACTGTCCCTCCAAGAAGGGGAAGATCCAGAGGCAGGGCAAGGAATGGGAAGCAGTGTGTTTTGCATGTGTCAAGCAGGGCCACTGGAAGAGGAACTACACCCAGAAGCGTGGGGATGCTAAAGGTGCGTTCGTTATCGAGTGCAATCTTTCTATTTCTACACATTGGGTATTAGATATAGCTTATGGGGCTCACATCTGTATTCAAATGCAGGAACCAAGTAGATTTAGAAAGATCGCCAGAGGAGAGGTGGATCTTCGAGCTGCCAATGGTGTAAGGCTGGCTGCGTTGGCTATTGGCGACTATCACCTCTCATTGCCAACTGGCATGATTTTGGTTTTACAAAACTGTTATTTTGTTCTTAGTGTTACCAAGAACATAATTTCTGTATCTTGATTAGATATGGATGGATTTATTTTCAAGTTTGTAAATAAGGGTTGTCTCTTTTATAAGAACAATGTATGTTATGGTATGGCACATTTGAATAATGGTTTGTATGTATTAAATTACGAAAACCAAGTGTTGGAAATCGATAACGAAACAAAATCACATGACTCATACATCACCCAGTTATGGCATCACCGCCTTGGTCATATGAACGAGAAGTGCTTGACAAAGCTCTACCAAGATGGCTATTTAGACTCTACTGAGCTAAAACCACTTGATAGATGTCACGCTTGTTTACAAGGAAAATGACCAAGCCATCTTTTGGTGGACAAGGTGAAAGAGCCACAGAGCTTCTAGGATTGGTACACACATATGTGTGTGGACCATTTCCAGTAGAAGCTAGAGGTGGATATTCTTACTTTATTACTTTTACTGATGATTTGAGTAGATATGGCTATGTCTACTTAATGAGTTATAAGTCAGAGTCCTTAGAGAAATTTAAGGAATTCAAGAATGAAGTAGAGAATCAACTTGGTAAGAAGATAAAGAAGCTTCGATCGGATCGAGGTGGAGAATATCTGAACCAAGAGTTCATCGATCTTCTACGGGAGTCTGGGATTCTATCTCAGCTCACTCCTCCTTATACACCATAGTGGAATGGTGTTAGTGAAAGGAGGAATCACACCTTGTTGGACATGGTGAGGTCGATGATGAGTCATGCGAATCTTCCATTATCCTTTTGGGGATATGCATTACAAACTGCAGCATACACATTAAACCGAGTACCAACTAAGGCGGCAAATGGAATTCTATCCAAGTTATGGAATGGAAGGAAACCCACTTTGTCGCACACACGTGTATGGGGATGCGAGGCGTTTGTTAAGGCCTTCTCAGGCAACAAACTAGCACCCCGGGGAACGAAGTGTATCTTTATAGAATATCCCAAGGAAACAAAAGGATATTACCTATATAACCCCCAAGACAAGAAAGTGATTGTCGCCAGACAATCCTTCTTTCTTGAGAGGGAGCACATCCTCAAGAAGGATAGTGGGAGCAAGATTGACTTCGATGAAGTTGATGCTCAAGATACACAGAAGTTGGTACAGGAACAAGTTCCACAGGTCCCCGTGGAAGAGGTTCCAGAAACACAAGTACTGCGTAGGAGCTCAAGAGAGGTAAGGGAACCAGAGATATTTGGTTTCCTAGTCACTGAGGATGGTGAATCGTTATTGTTGGACAATGATGAACCTCTCTCCTACAAGGAAGCAGTAGAAAGCTCAGAAGCTGCAAGATGGCTAGAAGCTATGAATTCTGAGATGGATTCCATGTATCAGAACCAAGTTTGGGTTCTGGTCGATGATCCAGTTGATGTAAATCCAGTTGGATGCAAATGGGTATTCAAAAGAAAGCTGGACATGGAAGGTCAAGTTAGCACCTATAAAGCAAGGATAGTGGCTAAAGGATTCAGACAGCATCAAGGGATTGACTATGATGAAACCTTCTCTCCAGTTGCTATGTTTAAATCCATAAGAATCATACTTGCCATAGCAGCTTACCATGACTACGAGATTTGGCAGATGGATGTCAAAATAGCATTCCTTAACGGGAACCTTCAGGAAGATGTCTATATGACACAACCAGAAGGGTTTGTGACACCAGGTGAAGCCAAATAGGTTTGCAAGTTTCAGAAATCCATTTATGGATTAAATCAAGCATCCAGGTCATGGAACATTTGATTTGATGAAGCCATAAAGGAATTTGGTTTCATTAAGAACGAATGTGAGCCATGTGCTTATAACCGGTTTAATGGGAATGCGGTCGTCATCCTAGTGGTATATGTTGATGACATATTTCTTATTGGAAATGACGTACCAGCCTTACAGTCAGTTAAGGACTGGTTGAACAAGTGTTTCTCCATGAAGGACTTAGGAGAAGCAGCCTACATTCTAGGGATCAAGATCATTTGTGATATATCCAAGAGGCTGCTTGGACTAAGTCAGGGTACATACATTGACCAGATACTAAAGAGATTTAGTATGGAAAAATCCAAGAGGGGATTGGTTCCAGTGTCACATGGCTTACATCTTTCTAAGAAAATGTGTCCCCAGACACAACAGGAGAAAGATAGGATGAGAAAGATCCCATATGATTCAGCTATAGGATCCATCATGTATGCCATGTTATGTACCAGGCTTGATGTTGCCTATGCACTGAGCATGGTAGGAAGATATCAAGCAGATCCAGGAGAACAGCATTGGACTGCTGTTAAGACTATCCTTAAGTATCTGAGAAGAACTAAGGATATGTTCCTGGTGTATGGAGGAGACGAGGAGCTTGTCATCAGAGGGTATGCTGATGCTGGTTTTCAAACAGATCAGAATGATCTGAAGTCGCAATCTGGATATGTTTTCTTTCTCAATGGAGGAGTTGTGAGCTGGAAGAGTTCAAAGCAGCTAGTTGTCGCCGATTCTACAGTGGAGTCCGAGTATATAGCGGCTTCTGATGCATCCAAAGAAGCCGTTTGGATTCGGAACTTTGTCCAGGATCTTGATGTGGTGCCTAGCAGTAAATATCCCATTACATTGTATTGTGATAATACTGCAGCGGTGGCTCTTGAAAAAGAACCAAGGTCACATCAACGGACAAAGCACATACTCCGGAAGTATCACCTCTTGAGGGATTTCTATCAAAGGGGTGAAGTTGCAGTGAGCAGAGTGTCCACAGAAGAGAACGTAGCGGACCCCATGACTAAAGGCTTATCTCAGTAGAAGCATGAATATCATGTGAGAGCTAGTGGGTTAAAGGTTGTTAGCAGTTGGCTCTAGTCCAAGTGGGAGTCTGTTGGAGTTGGTGGTCTAGAACCAACTACTTTGTACTTTATTCATTAAATAAAAGCCTTATCACATCTTGATTGTTCTTCTGCGTGACATGTCATGTGATAATGTCCTAAGGACAGCTGTTGCATTAAAGGGTCGTAGCGGATCCCTGCTATGATGAGAACCTGAAAGTGTCATAACACTGTTCTTGAATGTATGTTCTATGGACGGATGATATTATTTGAGTGACACAAATAATACAGGTCATTAGGGGTGAGGACTCATAAAAATTTGAGGCACCTTCTCATGGTGTGCGCCCTTGGTAATATCTAGGAGGATATTATGAGAACGAGACCCGCCAGTAGGAAATCCACATTTCATAGTGTCATTGGATGTTCCTATCTACGGATGTGTGTATTGATCCTTAGACTTTAAGATTATTATTAATGGGTATTACAACTCGCGCACTTAGATGTATTGATGAAAACTGTGACGACACACTGTTCGCAGCGAGGTAGGATATGTTGGGTGCGTCACGAGTAATACCGCATTAATAGATAATGCAAGAAAGGATTTGTCCCTTCCATTCCATAATGGAAGTAGATATCTCAGGCCCTTTGATGGAATTGATATAGCCTAAATAAATCCATGGCCATGGTAAGGTATGGGCAAGTTCAATTTCGAGAAGTCAAAGAAATAATAATCAAGCACATGGGTTGATGGCACTAGAATGCAACCCGCTTGATTGGAGATATCGAGACAAAGGGATTATATTACACGGTAAGCATTCGTAGGAGGTGACATGTCATTGCGGCGTTAACTTCTTTCTCTATGGGTGCCTTGGCGTGTTGCTAGACGCTAACCTTGGACTTTAGGCAGGCTCAGCCTAATGCCACTGAGAAAGAGGCCTAGAGGGTCACACACTAAGTGTGTCCATGTATCTCAGTTAAATATTAATTTAACAAGTTAAATAAATATTATTCCCGACTGTGGTTTAATAATTATTTAAGGATGTCTGGTCGCATTTATTTTAACACTAGTTATTCGAGAGAATATACTGTGGATAAAATAATATATTTATTAGCAAGTAATGCAGTTACATTTATTTAAGAAATAAATAGTCATTACTCAAGGTCTAATAAATGTGGTGGAGAAAAATGGAAAATAAAAGTACATGCCGTGTATATTAAATATACACGCTGTGTAGTTTTATGAAAAACAAGTACACGTCGTGTATTAATTATTACACGCCGTGTAGTTTTTCCAATTGGGATTTTGAGGATTTAATATTGTTTTATTAAATGATATTTATTATAATCAGCGTGGGCGCATATCAAGGAATTAATAATTCGACATAGGGGTTTTCAATAAGAGTTAATGAAATAAATAAAACGCGTAACGCGTTTATTTATTATCATAACTCTATTAACCTCAAACCTGATTATAAATATCCTCACAACCCCAAAAAAAATTTAGAGCCATTGTTGTGCACAACGGATTTGGAAATACTCTCAAGCCAAGAGAGAATTCCCTTTCCACCAAGAACGCCCTCAAGTTACGAGAGCAAGATCCTCCACCGGATCAAGGCGGTCAAAGGCGGACATCGCAAGCGAAGGTTCTTCTGCGCTAGCACCCGGAGATCTCTTCGGTGATGTCCGGAGATACGTGACACACGTGTGGATCAACTCTAGAGGAATCCTACACTTGGATCCTAAGACGCAACGACGGATCACCGAATCGTGACCGGACACATCAACGAAGAAATAATTCCAACAAGGTAATTCTTATGCATTAATTAAATTAATTATAATCAACATATGATGATCCTCCTCAAGGGTTCCGGGACTCTTCTTTTCTTTTCGTTCTTCGTTCTATTTCGAAGATTCGGTGTTTTATATCGTGATGGATCTTGGATTAAACGTTGTTTAACGTTAAAATTAAAGTTGGGCAAACCCACCAACGCGCTTCCGCTGCGCCCAGAACCTACAAAGGCAGCTGAACACATTAGAAAATTTATATAGGATTTATGGTCTTTGAATTATCCTTAAATCCCTTAAAACAAGGATTTGAATTCATTTTATATCAAGGATAACGTCAAAGGGGTGAAACTATAGGAAGTTGGAAACACTATTCATGAGTCACCATTGGACGAGTCACCGTTAGATGAGTTAGCATTGGACAAGTCACCGTTTGATGAGTCGCCATTGGAATAGTCACCATTTGGTGATCTAATCTTTAATGAGTCACTATTTGTGAGTCACTGTTGGATGAGTCACTATTGGAATGAGCTATTGTTGGAATGAGCTACGGTTTGAATGATCTACCATTAGAACAACCTATCATTGGAAGAAGATACCATTGGAACGAGCTACTAATGGAATGAGCTACCTTTGGATTGACCTACCATTAGAATGAGCTACTGTTGGAACAAGCTACCATTGAAATGAGCTACTGTTATAATGAGTTATTGTTCCCGAATCACCATTTTGGAAACATTGTTCACAAAATAATAAATTTTGGCAAAGTGTTGAAATAAATTGGATTGACCTCCGAGAACACCTAAAACACAATATTTTTACAAAGGAATTGACTAGGGTAGTCTGGTCCATTACGTCAGATACCTCTCAAACAATTTTTTCCCTCGAGAATCCAAATATAACCCTAATAGGAAATAGAAAAAGGGGTATAAACAACCAACCTGCGGGATACCTCCCAAAGCTCTTACCACCACATGAGATCAACCTCTTCAAAAAAATGAAAAATTTAAAACCAAGAAAAAACTAAAACTAGCTCCTAAACACTATCTCGAGGGGATATACCTCTTAAAATATATCAAGCCACAACAATAAACAAGATAAATCCATCTCATAAACAGAAAGGGTCTACAACCACCAAATTATTAACGTTACAAGATAATTTCTAAACATAAAATAGCTTGGGGTACTGAGAACGTATCTGATAATTACATTCCCAAGTAATCTCCTCCACACCACTATGCCACCACAATACATGAACCAAGGGGATATCATTCCCATGAAACACCTTCTCCTTGTGTACTTGGATATCTATAGGTCGCTCCTCGAAGGTCACATCATTGTCAGCGTTGATCTCGCCCCAATCAATGATGTTAGAGTCTTCATGAAGATAACGATGGAGCTATGACACATGGAAAACATCATATATCTGGTTCATTTGTGGGGGAAGTGCTACCCCATACACCATTTCTCCAACATGATCCAACACCTCTAAAGGCCCAACAAACTGGGGAGAGAGATTACTCTCATGACCAAACCTTCACTTCCCATGATAGGGAGTTACCATGAGAAACATGTGATCCCCAATGTCAAACTCTAGAGGTATACTCCTATGATCGACATTGGACTTTTGATGATCTTTCACTGCCTTCATCCATTTTTGAATCACCTAAACCATCTCTATCATACTTTGTACCAGTTCTTGCCCAAGAATTGTTGACTCTCCAACCCTAATCCAACACAATGGAGAATGAAAAGGTCATATATAGGATTAAATAACTTATAAAAATCTATGGTTGAATTCAATGGTTACCAATTAATTATAAATGAAAATAAAAACCAATTTAATGTAAAGGAAATGTTTTAATAAAAACTATTTTTATGCGCTAAAGGTGTTTTATCGTGATAAATTAAATTAATTACTATTATTGAGTGATATTAATTAAATATATATATTATATATTCAACCAAATTTTTTTGATATTCATCTAATATATCTAATAGAAATAAATAAGAACAAATCCAATTTTATGTATAAAAAAGCTATATTTTTTTAAAGTCATTTTTGTCACCTTTTAATGGTGCACTTGTTTTAAAACAAAATTTTGTAAATTTTATAATTTTTATATGAAAAAATAAAATTCATTTTTGTAATAATAATTTAAAAATTATCTTAGGGTTAATTTTTTGTATTTTTCTGAGAATTTTCATTTTTTAATTAATGGTGAAAAATAATGAATTTTAATTGAAAAGGGTTTTTCATCTAAATAAATTATAATGTTAAATTAATTTTCTGATTGTTTTTAAAGTATAATTAGATTAATTTTACATCTATTAATTCAATTTATCTCATTAGTATCATTTTTATATTGAATTTAGATATAAAAACTTAGTAAACCTTTGAACATTTTCACTTTAAAAACTTGTTTTCTCGCCACATCTACGAGGTTAGATTTAAATTTAATTTTTCCACTTATGTGAATTAAATTTGGAAAAATGGGTATAAATATTTGTAATAAGAATAATATTTATATTCTAATAGGTTTAACTTAATTTTTGAAATAAAATATTAGTAAAATCAATTAAAATTAATTAACGTGATTAAGGTATGGGGTTTTGCACATTTACATGTGTTTGTATTGAAATTAATTTTACACGCACATAGGATTTTTATTTAATGAATTGGAATTAGTATTTAGAATTATTATATATATAAATTATATAATAAATCTATTTTTAATTATAGTTTTAAAGGATAAATTTCCTAAGTAAATAAAAAGATACAAGTTACCTTAGCAAAAATTATAAAGATAAAATTGAGTAAATTTAAAGACTAAGGAACAAAATGATAAAAATGATTTTATTTTTGTGTGGTTTTAGTTTGGATAAAACATAAATTCTCTCTACTTCATTAGTTTTCAATTTTGGAGGCATGTGATGTAAGACCTCCCAATAGTGTTTGTCTTTTTATATTTACAAGAATATCACTCCTCCACCACTATAAAAGGAAACTCACCCCACTCAATTATTCACACCCCTCAAGACCTTTGGATCATAAAAAAATATACAAATAAGCTCCAAACATCCCTCACCTAATCCTAGAATCCTCACTTTGTGTAGAAATCAAACCAAGGAATTGTTTTGGTATAAACCCAAAAGAGTTACCCAAAAAAGAGGTAACGTTCTTCAATAAGCACTTTTATTTTATTTCTTTATCCACCCCCATTAAATTATTCTTATATCTTGGTTGTATAATAACATCACTATAGTCAACATACTTATATGATTTTATTTTAATGTTATGACCTAAAACTTCACACACTTTCATCAAATGGGATATGCAATCATCGTTCGTTTATACGGAAGACTACCGCCTCGCGAACCGATTTTGTTCGTTCTTCCATTACCACCTTTCAAGGTTGGAAATAATGATTTATTTATAGTTTATATATGGTATATATGATATTTATAATTCACTTTTTCTTATTTAATTATTTTATAACACATTCCTTCATGCTTTCCATTTTGTGGGAATAAGATAACATCGTTTGTCGACGTGTGGACTATCGCCTCCTTAAAGCGATGTGATACGTTCATGCTTTACATAGAATGTATTAAGGATGGTTTTAATAAACATTCATTACATATATGAAATAAATATTATACTGTAGTTATAATATACATATTTATCATTTAATTTTTGTTTCTTTCAATATGACAAGAAAATTGAAACTGTGTCCATGCGTACGTACAACCTATCGTCTCCATGAACGGTGTATTTCATTTCCTATCTCCAAAATTTATGGATTACTATAAATAAATATTTACTGAATATATATAATATTTACATCATTATTTACATTCTTTATATGATTAAATCATGATCTAAGTAATAGGAACAAAACATTAATAGTCAAAACATACACAAAAAACAAGGAAATTGACACCTGAAATGATGAAAATGATAAAAGATTATTAATGAAGGGGTTATAATATGTTATAAAAGAATTATATATTATATAATAAATATTAATATGGTTATTTTATAAGTTAATAACATTATTAAAACCATCATAAAATATTTTAAAGGGCATGCAACCAAAAGGGAGTGTAAGGTAAGGGGATTTCTAGCCTCACTTTTATTTCTGCGAGACTTATGCCATATTCACCACTCATTTATTTTTTATGGTGTAAAAACTACCATATGAAATTTTATATCATGAATTTAATTTATTTAATTATATTAAAAGTTCTAATTGATTTTATTCTTTCATGGATCTCCCAATTCAAAAGTTACTCAAATGGTAAGGGATTTTGTCTCAATTTCATTTCATTAAGGCATATTGTATTATTACAAACATAGTTTCTTTTTTATGGTGTGTATACCACCCCTTGAAATGTAATATCATGAATACTTAAATCTTCATGGTATTTTAAATTTAAATTTGAATTATTTTATTTAAGGGGATATGAATTAAAATTTACCAAGTTATAAAGAAATTTATAACTCAACTCCTTTTCATTGGATTATATTACTTCCTCGTTATCATGAATATTTTAAGATTATTTTTATAATAACTTTTGATTATATATTGATGTATTTACACTCGTTTTATTTGTATTTATAGTTGGTACATATGATCCATTCATTGATTAATTCTCACTTCAACGTTATGATCATTTTTAGGGTTTATTTCACAATATTATTCTAATCAAGATTGTTTATTCTTGAATTTACATTAAAGGAAATTATTTGATCAATGATCAATAAACCCTTTAATTTTATTATCTTGTGGTTATTAATGGTCTTTTTCAAGTAATAGTGTTATTTTTACACTCTTTGGTACTCAAAATATTTTAGAAAATGTTTTTAAGAAAACCCAATTTCATTTCTCTCTTGAGTAGGAAATCTATTTTCTCTCAAAACCATGTTTAATAAAAATGTTTTCAATTTTTTTTTTAACAATTTCAAAATAATTTATTAAATAAATTTTTACCCCTTTTTTATTTTACAAATTATTTCAAAATAATATTTTTTTCTCTTTCTAAACAAGGAACCTTTTAAACCTTTTTACTGTGCAAAAGGAGTGTTATTTTTACCTTTTACGGAATGTATAGATTTACCCACCATAATTTCTGTGAATATTCCTTTTCAATTTTATAAGGTTAGTTTTTAAATAAATTTTTTTTAAAAGTTATTTTCAAAGAAAAAATATTTTTCAAATTTTTTTCAAATTGATAAGGATATTTTCCTCAAGAATGTTTTTAAAGATCTTTTTATTTAATTAATAACAAGAACCCTAATTATTAATCTGATGGGTATATATCGTATTGAAACCATCCTTATTCTTTATTTGGATATATTATGATTATTTTGAATAAGGATAGTATTTACATTCACTTCCTTGATTCATTTTGTTTTCATTAACATCCCCTTAAGTTATTCACTTCCCAGTGACCATTGAACATTAAATTTCCCCTAAATATCCACATTATTTATCATAGATAATATTATTTCCTAAAATGTATAACATTTTTTCATATGGTGTTTACTTTGAATTTTATTTGATTAACTAGGGAAATATTGATAAATATGTATCCATTAATCAATACAGATATTTGATAAGGCATGTTGTTTATGAATTAAGTCAATTATTCCATATATGAGGAATGATTTGGACTGGTATGACACGGGTTGGGGACTATTTAATTCAAGTCCCTCGATGCATTGGTATGTTTCATGAGACAAACTAGATATGGCCTTGGCTGAGTCCTTATCCATTTATTAGATTCTTATCATGAAGCCTTGATAATATTAGATTCCTAGCATGAATCCTTGATGGTATTAGATTCTTGGCATGAATCCTCGACAGTATTAGATTCTTTTTAAGAATCCTCGATGGTAGGTTTTTGATATCCATCATTATACATTCCACAATTATGAATTTGATTATTGATATTCCATGTGAATATTCAATTAGTTAGAATATCCATGGTTCAGTTTCATGATCATGTGATTATTTATATAGAATTATTTGATTACCTCTTATTCCTACCATATTATGATCAAGTTATTAATTTAATGGCATGTGTTTCAGTTATTTACATTTACATCTTGATTATGCCTTATTTATTCATAGCTTCCATTGTACTTAACCCTTACCAAGAATTTGAGCTCACCCTTATTTTGTTTTATTTTTCTAGGATTACATGAATTTTACTAAGAAATATATGCAAGGATATACTAGATAGAATAAAGTTATTATCAAAAAAAATATGTTGTAATTTGTATAATCATTTGTAATACAAGACTCTTGTATATATCTAGTTTACCAAGACTACTAAATTTTTCGGTCCTTTGGGACTTGATTTCCTTGTATCTTATTCCAATGTAATGGTAGTTGGCACCATCTCAAGGCTACTGGGTTTGGGTTTATTACAGTTGGTATCGGATCGAGTTTATTAGAAACCTTGGGAACTAGATTTAGGAAAACATGGATTATTAAACATAACCTTAAGATAGACTTTGAGGATTATCATAGAAGTGCATATGTCTTCATTAACTTAAGAGTTATGGATACTATCATAGGATTATATGATTAAGTTTGATCATAAGTTTAAAGTCTTAAACACCTATTTTTAGGTTTTATGTAATGTAATTATACCAAGATTATGGATATTTTGGAAGAAATATATGACAATACAACTCATTAGTTTAGTACATGTTTTAGTGTAAAAATTATTTAAGGAATAATGCTTTTACATTTTAGAGACATGAGTTTAAAGGTATTGATAACCTTTATAGTTTTTATGATAATTGATAATAGTCAAATAAGAGTATTGGGATTTTAAAAAAATTATTGAAGAATGTAGATAAAAGGTTATCTAATGATTAAATTTCAAGTATTTCCATTATATTTTTGGGAATATCATAGGAATTATATTAATATAGTCTAGAAAAGGGATAACCCACATGAATGGTGAAAACTCATCGCATCTGGAAAGGTAGTGGGGCTTGAACCCATGACTGAAGGATGGTAAGGGTTTCAAACCTACCACTAGCCTACATGATGTCCTGGTTAATATGTAATTGTTTTTAGCTAAATAATTTAATGAATAAATATTAATGATGAACCAATAGTATTATTATTTTGGTTTATAGATTAATATATTAACCATATTTTGTTTTTGAAAAATATTTAGAGATAGACGGAAAGACTTTTCACTCTTTAATGGATCTTACGATCGGTGAAAAGTAAATTTTAGTGCTTCAGGCATAAAAAATTTCATTTTTGGATATTCATTTCTTGAAGTAAAGGATGAAATTTCAAATTGATCAAAGCACAAAAAAAGCATTGAATTGAGTTTATTGAAATATATCAAGTAAGTATATTTTATTATATTCTTAGGTAGTAAAAGAATTACTAGACATTAGGAAAAATGATCTTGAATTAAAATGTTATCCTAATACCTTAATTTTTATTGAATCGATGATCTTTTAAATCATCGCAAATTGAGGCCCTCAACTTTCCATTGATAATTTAATTTTTTGTGATTAATGACCTCAATCACTCCCTATAAATATTTCCTCTTTTCCTTCATGTCCATATCTTCATCCACCACCAATTTTCTCCTAATTATAAACCTAGTTATATATTATTTCATGTGGCCTTTATACATCTGATTCTCTCTTATAAAGAGAATATTTTATTAACTCTTTTACGATGTGGGTTTTTAATAAAGGGATTTTCAAATATCAAACCCTAGATTACCAATATCAAGTTTAAATTTCATGGATGTAATTTATTTAAGGTGTGGATAATGTAACACCCCAAAATTCTAAAAGAATGAAATTTTATTTGATAGCATGAATGACACGCAACACTAAGGGTGGAAAGGAATATAACAACCTGAGACATTATGATATATTTATATTTAGATAAATTCAATTTTTCTAATAGATTATATTATATACAACACTAATATTATATTGTTTTATAAAAAACATAAAGTTTAGATTACTCTACATGGAATACTGAGGTTAGCTTGTGATACACGCAATAATGACTTTCTTTGATAGCTTACGTTATACGCAAGACCGAGTTTTACTAAACTATAATATATTATTAAAATATTATTATCTAATATAATAACTTAACTATTAAATTTTAATTTCTGAATAATATTTACTAAATTATAAAAATATATGGTTTAATTAAATTGTTACCAATTAATTAGAAATGAAAATAAAAACCAATTGAATGTAAAAGAAATTTTTTTATAACTATTTTTATACGCTAAAGGTGTTTATCATAATAAATTAAGTTAATTACTATTAGAGATTTATATTAATTAAATCTATATATTATATATTCAAAAAAATATTTTTTACATTCATCCAATATATTTTATAGACATAAAATAAGAACAAATTCAATTTTACATATAAAAAAACTTTATTTTTCTACATGTGGTTTTGCCGCCTTTTATTGGCGTACTTATTTTAAAACTAAATTCTGACACTTTTATATATTTTATATGACTAATAAACTTTATTTTTTAAATATTAATTTCAAAATTAGCTTAGGGTTAATTTTTGGTATTTTCTAAGAAGTTTCATTTTTTAATGAATAATGAAAATACTGCATTTTAATTGAAAACTGTTTTTTCATCTAAATAAATTATAAGATTAACTTGTATTTTTAATTCGTTTTAAATTGTAATTAGATAAATTATAGATATATTAATTAAATTTATCTCATTAGGATCAATTTTATTTTGAATTTAGATATAAAAACTTAGTAAACATTTGAACATTTTTGCTTTAAAAACTCGCTTTCTCTCCATGACTGCAGAATCAGCTTTAAATTTAATTTTTTCACTTCTATGAATTTAATTTGTAAAATGGGTATAAATAATAATAATATTTAAAGTATAATATGGTAAACTTAAATTTTTTACCAAAAATATTGGTAAAATCAATTAAAATTAATTAACGCGATTAAGGTTAAAACAGGGTTTTGCGCATTACATATGTTTGTATTAAAATTAATTTTACACACACATAGGATTTTTATTTAATTAATTGGACTTAATATTTAAAATTATTAGGTATAAATTTTTTAATAAATCTATTTTTAATTATATTCTTAAAGGATAAATTACCTAGGTAAATAAAAATATACAAGTTACCTTAGTAAAAACCATAATGATAAAATAGAGTAAATGCTAAGGAAAAAATGATAAAAATGATTTTATTTTTGTGTGGTGTAAATTTTTATCAACCATAATTTCCCTTAAATCCATTAGTTGTTAATTTTTTAGGCACATGATGTAAGAAATACCTCCCAATAGTATTTTACCTTTTATATTTACAAGAATGCCACTCCTCCTCTACTATAAAAGGGCACTCACCCCCCCCCCCTCACTTATTCACACCTCCCAAGCCTTTAAGATAATCCAAAACCTACCCAAATAATATAAAAACATCTCTCCCATAATCCTAGAATCCTCACTTTGGGTAGAAAGAAAACCAAGAAATTCTTTTGGTATAAATCAAAAGGAGTTACCAGAAAAAGATTTAACTTTCTTCAATGAGCATTTTTGTTTTATTTATTTATCCTCTCCCTTAAATTTTTCTTATATATTTATTATATAATAATATTAGTATCCTAAATATAATAATATATTTTTATATTAAGTTTATGTCCTACACCTTCATACCCTTCCATCAAATGGGATACGCAATCATTGTTCGTGTGTACGGTGGACTACCACTTCACGAACTGATGTCGTTCATTCTTCCATTACCACATTTAAAAGTTGGAAATGAGGATTTATTTATAGTTTATATATGGTATATATGATATTTATAATTTTTTTATGCTTATTTAATTATTTTATAACACATACCTTCATGATTTCCATTTTGTGGGAATACGATAACATCGTTTGTGGACGTGTGGACTATCGCCTCCTCAAAACGATGTGATACATCCACACTTTAAATGGAATATATTAAGGATGGGTTTAATAAAAATATGTGACATATATGAAATAAATATAATAATATAATTATAATATACATATATATCATTTACCTTTCATTATTTTAATATGAAAAGAGAATGGAAACAGTGTTCATGTGTACGTACGACCTACCATCTCCATGAACGGTGTATTTAATCTCCTATATCAAAACTTTATGGATTACTCTAAATAAATATATACTGAATATATATAAAATTTAAATCATTATTTACATTATAGATATGATGAAATTGTGATCTTATTAATGAGAACAAAAAATTACAAGTCAAAACATACTCGAAAAACAAGGCAATTAACACCCGAAACGATGAAAATGATGAAAGATTGTTAATGAATGGGTTATAATATGTTATAAAAAGACTATATATGATATCAAAAATATTAATATGGTTTTTTTATTATTTAATAACATTCTTAAAACCATTTTACATGAGGTTAAAGGGTGTTCTACCAAAAGAGAGTGTAAGGTAAGGGGATTTCTAGTCTCGGTTTTATTTCTGCGAGACTTATGTCATATTCACCACTCATTTATTTTTTGTGATGTATAAACTACACTATAACATGTTATATCCTTAATTTAATTTAATTTGTGATATTCAAATTTTCAATTGATGTTATTTTTTCATGGATCTCCCGATTCAAAAGTTACTCAAGTAGTAAGGGATTTTGTCTCAATTTCATTTCCTTGAGGCATATTGTATTATTATGCACCTAGTATCTTTTGTATGGTGTATATATTTCCCCTTAATATGTAATATAATGAATAATTTACTCTTTATTGTATTTTAACTTTCAATTTTAATTATTTCATTTAATGGGATATGAATTAAAAGTTACCAAGTGGTAAAGAATTTCATAACTCAATTCTTTTTCATTGGGTTATATTACTTCTTCGTTGTCGTTAATATTATAAGATTATGTGTATAATTAATTTTGACTATCTATTGATTTATTTACACTTTTTTATGTTAATTTTCATTTGGTACACATAATCTATTCATTGATTAATTCTCGCTTCAATGTTATGATCATTTTATGGGTTTATTTCACAATATCATTATAATCAAGATTTTTTATTCTTTAATTTCCATTAAAAGAAATTATTTAATCAATGTTAAGTAAACCCTTTAATTTTATTCTTCTCTGGTTATTCATTATTTTTTTCAAGTAATAGTACCATTTTTTTACTCATTGGTACTCAAAATGTTTTAGAAAATGTTTTTAAGAAAACCCAACTTCATTTCTTTCTTCGATCAGAAATCTGTTTTCTTTCAAAACTATGTTTTATAAAAATGTTTTCAAAAATGTTTTTAAACTTTTAAAAATGATTTATTAAATACATTTTTACCACTTTTTTATTTTATAAATGATTTCAAATGAATCTTCTTATCTCTTTCCGAACAAGACACTTTTCTAACCTTTTTATTATGCAAAAGAAATGTTCTTTTTACCTTGTATGGAATGTACAGATTTACCCACCATCATTTTTATAAAGCTTCCTTTGCAATTTTATAAGGTTAATTTTTAAAGATTTTTTTTTTAAATTGATTTTCAAAGAAAAAGTATTTTCAAAATGTTTTTTAAAATGAAAAGGATATTTTCCTCCATAATGTTTTTAAATATATTTTTATTTCATCAATGAAAAGAACCCTCATTATTACTCTAATGGGTATATGTCGTATTGAAACCATATTATTCTTTATTTGTATGTATTATGATTATTTTGACCAAGGATAATATGGACATTCACTTTCTTGAAACATTTTATCATCATTAACTTCCCTTGAGTTATTCACTTTCAAGTGACCATTAAACATTAAATTTCCCCTAAATATCCACGTTATTTATCATGGATAAGATTATTTCCTAAACCATATACCATTTTTACATACAGTGTTTACTTTGAAATTTATTTTATTAACTATGTAAATATTGATAAATCTGTATCCATTACTCAATACAGATATTTGATAAGATACATTTTTTATAAATTAAATCGATTATTCGATATATTAGGAATGATTTGGACTGGTATGACACGGGTTGGGGATGTTAGGGTTGGTGTCCTGAGGACCAACTGTTTTGTACTTGTATTACATGAATGTTCACTTATTATATATTGTTCATTGTTCTGTGTGACTATAATATAATAATGTCCTAAAATATTTGTTGCATTAATAAGGTCATGGTAGATCCCCACTATGATGAGAACCTTGAAATGCTATAACAAATATTCTTAAATAAAGTTTTACAGTTGGATGACATATTATGATAGGATACATAGGATACAGATCGTCATGTGCGAGTACTCGTAAGAAGACGCGACTTTCTCTCATGGAGTTTGTACTTAGTAATCTCCAAGATGGGAGATTATGAGAACAGACCTGCCAGTAGTAATTCCGCATGTTTTGGTGTCATCAGATATTACTATCTGCGAGCGTGTGTAATGGTCCTTAGACTGGAAGATTATCATTAACTCATGTCATGACCCGCGTACTTAGATTTGATGACGAAAACTATCATGAAGACAGTTGGCGGGAAGTAGGGTACGTTGGGTGCATCACGAATGACATGTTGTTAATGGATAAGTTGAGGAAGGATTTGTCCCTTCCATATTTGTGGAAGTAGATATCTCGGTCCCTTTGATTGAAATAGAACTATCGAACAAATTCCATGGCCATGGTGACATGACGAGTTTATTTCTGGAAGTCAAAGAATGACAGATCAAGCATATAGGTTTATGACACTGCCATGCAACCTTCTTGATGAGATATTGAAACAAAGGGATTAAATTACACATTAAGCATTTGTATGAGGTTACACGTCAATTCGGCATCAACTTCTTTCTCTTGGGTGCCTTGACTCATTGCTAGACAGTAATCTTGGACTTTAGTCAAGTCCGCCTATTGCCAACGAGAAAGAGGCTTAGAGGGTCACACACTAAGTATATCCAAGTATCTCAAGTAGAATAAATATTATTCCCGTATGTGGTTTAATAATTATTCAAGGAATCCTAAATCGTTTTAATGATGGAGGAAGAAGGAAATGAAAATCAAGATATACACGTTGTGTATTAATGATTACATGCCGTGTAGTTTTTCATGGAAAACAAGTACACGTCGTGTATTAATGATTACATGCCGTGTAGTTTTCATTTTGGAAAGAAAATGAAAAAAAAACAAGTACATGTCATGTATTAATGATTACACGCTGTGTAGTTTTATGGAAAACAAGGACACGCCGTGTATTAATGACTACACGCCGTGTAGTTTTCCTGTCGGGATTTTGAGGATATAATATTGTTTTATTAAATGATATTTATTATAATCAGCATGGGCGCATGTCAAGGGATTAATTATTCGACATGGGGGTTTTCAATAAGAGTCAATGAAATAAATAAAACATGTAAAACGTTTATTTATTGTCATAACTCTACAACCTCAAACCCGATTATAAATATCCTCACAACCCCAACTCTTTTCCTACACAAGAGAATCGTTGTGCACAACAATTCTGGAGAATTCTTTCAAGGCTTAAAGAACCTCTTCCTCCAAGAACGATCTCAAGACCGATAGAGATCCTCTTCCATCGGATCAAGACAATCTAAGGCGGACAACGCAAGCAAAGGTTTCTCCACTCTAGAACCTGGAGACTCCTTTGGCAACATCCAGAGATACGAGGTGCACATGTGAATCACCACCAGAGGAAGTCTACACTTGGCTTCTGCAAAGCAATGATGAATCACATCAGAACATGATCAATAATATCAACGAAGAAAGAAAACCCAAAAGGTACTTCTTTTCAATTAATTAAATTAATTATAATCAGCCTATGACAATCCACTTTTGTGGTTTCGGGACCTTTCTTCTTCTTTGTCTATTTCTGTGAATCAATCCGTTGAGATTGGCGTTTATCATCGTATTGATCCCAGATTGATCATTGCTAATGACAAAAGGCCAAGTGGGAACATCCAACCACGCGCTTCTGCTGTGCCCGGAACCTTCAGGGGATTGGTTAATGAAAGTCCCTTGATGCATCGGTAGGTTTCATGAGACAAACTAGATATGGTTTTAACCAAGGCCTTACTCATTTATTAGATTCTTGGTATGAATCATTGACAATATTATATTATTGACATGAAGCCTTGATGGTATTATATTATTGGCATAAAGCCTCAATAGTAAGTTTTAGATATTCCATCGTTATGCATTCCATAATTATGAATTCAGTTCTTGATATTCGATGTGAATATTTGATTAGTTAGAATATACATGGTTTAGTTTCATGCTCATGTGATTATTTATATGGAGTTATTTTATCATCTCATATTCCTACCATATTATGCTCAAGTTATTAATTCAATGGAATTTTTTTCAATTATTTACCTTTCCATTTTGATTACGCCTTATTTATTCATAGTTTTCATTATACTTAACCCTTATTAAGCCTTTGAGCTCACCCTTATTTTGTTTCCTTTCCCCAGGATTCTATGAAGTGTAATAAGAAAGATATGCAAGGATATGCTAGGTGGAATAAAGTTATTATCGAAAAAAATTATGTTGTAATTTGTGTATTCATTTGTAAATCAAGACTCATGCATGTGTCTAGTTTATCAAGACTATTAAACTGTCTGATCCTTTGGAATGAAATTTCCTTGTATCTTATGCCAATGTAATGGTGGTGGGCATCAACTTCAGGCTATCGGGGTCATGGTCATTACATAGAACACCATGGACATAGATTTATTTAGGCTATATCATTTCTATCAAATGTTCTGAGATATCAACTTTTGTTTAATAAAAGAAGGGATAAATCCTTTCTCGCGTTATTCATTAATACAATATTACTCGTGATGCACCCAATGTATCCTACCTCTCGTGAACATATGTCATTGCGGTTTTCGTCAATACATCAAAGTACTCGACTCATAATACTCATCAATAATAATATTAAAGTCTAATAATCAATACACACATTCGTAGATAGGAACATCCAGTGATACATATAAATGTGAATTTTCTACTGGCAGGTCACTTTCTTATAATATCCTACACTGGATATTACCAAGGGTGTACACCAAAAGATGGTGCCTCAAAGACATATGAGTCTCCACCTCTGATAGTCTGTATCATTTGTGTCCCTAAAATGATATCATCTGGCTATAGAATATATATTTAAAAATACCATCGTGGCACTTTTGGGTTCTCATCATAGCAGGTAACAGATATGACCTTTTAGTGTGACAACTACTCTTAAGACAATATCACATACTATGTTACGCGGAAGAACAATCATGATGTGATAAGGTGTTTATTAATACTCAAAACTATGAATAAAGTTAATCATAAAGTATACAGAAGTTGGTTCTAGGGCACCAACTCCAACATATTTGAACATTTGAATATTGATAAAATATATTATTACATATCGCTCATTGTTCTACATGACCTTAATATAATAATGTCCTAAGGTATCTATCTCATTGATAAGGTCATATCAGTTCTCTATTATAATAAGGACCTTGAAGTGTCATGGTGATATTCTTAAATTTAGTTTTACGGTCGGATGATGTACTATGATAGGGAATATGGTGTGTAGACTATCAGGTACGAGTGCTCTTAAACAGATGATGCTTCTTCTCATGAAATGCACACTTAGTAATCTCTAAGATTATAGATTATAAGAACAAACCTGCCAATAGGAATTCTTCATGTTTTGGTGTCATCGATTATTACTATCTACGAGTGTGTGTATTAGTTATTGAACTTTAAGATTATCATTAATGCATGTCTAGACTCACACACTTAGATTTTACTGACCAAAATTGTGATGCCATTTGCTCATAGGAAGTAGGGAATGTTGGGTGTGTCATGAATGACATGCTATGTAAAGACCCAAAAATTCCGTGTAAATTTTTTTTAAAATTATATGGAATATTAAAAGACCGCAAAAATTGACGGTGCGTGATTCCGAGGCCCAGAGTGCTCGGAATGAATTTCTGAACTTTTTTTCGGGTACTTTCAGTAAACGTGCGAGCGGGTTTTTGTAACTTTTGAACCAGTGCTCGGAATTGAAATTCAAGGGCACTGTTGAACTTACAGCATCGGTATTCGCTTAAGGGGACTTCACCTCGACCATAGTGGGTCGAGATGGGAAGATAATTTTTTGTGCTTTTCATGAAAGAATTAAATAAAATGAAAAAGTCTAACATTTTTATTTTAGAAACCCCTCAACATGGGTTATGGTGGTGGGGACCACCTGAGCCTAAACCTTCCATTTGAATGTTAATAGGTGGGGACCACCTGAACTAACCCCCATTTTGAATTTAGAGGTGGGGACCACCCGAACCTCTTTAATGAAAGAAAACCTCTCAACTCCTTCAACTTTAATTATGCCAATTAAATGAGCTAATTAATGGTACCAACGCATTACATTAATTATGCCAACTTTGTTGTGCCAACTTAATTTATTTTGATGAACTTAAATTAATAAGTTGGTGACTTTTTACATTTTTGGTGGAATTGGGAGGAAGGGGTTGGTAAGAGGAGAGCTTCTGGATGATTATTCTCTCCAATGAAGAACGTTCTCTCCAACGAAGAACGCACTCTCCAACAAATAATTCTCTCACCAACAAGGAACGTCTTCAACAAATGAACTGAAGATCGAGGAAACACCAATGCCACTGACATCTGTATATCCCTCCACATCGACGTCAATGAACCTTCGAGGTAGGGGTGTGTTTTAAATTGATCAATGTTAATTTTCCCACTCACATTGAATCATCCCCCTTGAGCCGCTTTCTACCGCCCTAACGCGTACCCCTCTTCCATTCTTCATGAATGGTGTATTCTTCGTGATGAAAGATGGTCGAGCTGGCCACCGGCGAAGGCACAGCGCACGACCGCACCGCGCGGAGAAGATGGTTGGCCATCCGGCCAGCCGCGGTGGCACCCCGCTGCACCGTGGCTCTCGCGCCAAAAGAGGGACATACCTAAGGAGAACCTCCTTCGATCCACCAAGAAACCCCGTCGATTTTCCTACAAAACGATCTAAGGAACTTCCCCAACCTCTCAAAACTGGAACTCTCGCGTGAGCCACAAGTGGGAGGAAGAATGAGGGAAAATGGGAAATTCTGAGTGGCTCGGGACTTAAAAACCCTAACTTTAAGTGGTTGCATGGTTACCCCACACGGTTTGGAAAATTATGTGCCAACCATGAATTGGCCACTATCTCACCCAGGGACTTCGCATGGCTTGCCCACAGGGTCTGACAAACCGTTCACCGCCCGTGTGGAGCCCACTAAAAGGCTAATAACTTACAGATCGGGCGTATGTTTGACGCACTATCTGTTTCATTGAGACCCCTATGATGTGTCGGCCCTTTTAGATACTTCTTCGTGAGACTTCGTGGCAGTTGGAGTATTGACCAGTGGCTTGTGGAGCAGACCCTCCTGGAGACAAGCGAGCTTAGTGCGGGAACCCTATAGCTGGCTGTGGAGATGTACAAGGATCCTGTGTGGGTCTGAATATGTACTAGAGATGTACTAGGATCCTATGTGGGTCTAACAACATACTGGAGATTTACTAGGATCCTTTGTGGGTATGATGACGTACTAACAATGTACTAGGATCCTGTGTGCGTCTGATGACGTACTAGTGATTTACTAGGATCATGTCTGGATCTGACGACGTACTGACAATGTACTAGGATCGTGTGTGGGTCTGATGACGTACTGGAGATATAATAGGATCATGTGTGTGTCTGAAGACGTACTGGAGATTTACTAAGATCTTGTGTGGGTCTGAAGACGTACTGGATATGTACTAGGATTCTATGTGGGTATGACGATGTACTGGCGATGTACTAGGATCCTGTGTGGGTTTGACGACGTGATGATGATGTACTAGGATCATGTGTGGGTCTGACGACATACTAGAGATGTACTAGGATCCTGTGTGGCTCTGACGACGTACTGGAAATGTACTAGGATCTTGTGTGGGTCTGACGACGTACTGGCGATGTACTAGGATCATGTGTCGGTCTGACGATGTACTGGAGATGTACTAGGATCATGTGTGGGACTGACGACGTACTGGTGATGTACAAGGATCTTGTGTGGGTCTAATGATGTACTGACGGTGTACTACGATCCTTCGTGGGTCTGACGACGTACTGGAGATGTACTAGGATCATGTGTGGGTCTGACGATGTATTGGTGATGTACTAGGATCTTGTGTGGGTCTGACGACGTACTGGAGATGTACTAAGATCTTGTGTGGGTCTGACGACGTACTGGAAATGTACTAGGATCATGTGTGGGTTTGACGATGTGCTGACAATGTACTAGGATCCTATGTGGGTCTGATGATGTACTGGAGATGTACTAGGATCCTGTGTGGGTCTGACGATGAACTGGAGATCTACTAAGATCCTGTGTGGGTCTGACGACGTACTGGTGATGTACTAGGATCCTATGTGGGTCTGACAACGTACTGGAGATGTACTAGGATCCTATGTGGGTCTGAAGACGTACTGGAAATGTACTAGAATCATGTGTGGGTCTGATGACGTACTGACAATGTACTGTGATCCTTCGTGGGTCTGCCTCTTAATAGAGTATGATGATTCAATAGTTACATCTAATCATCTCTACTATTGTACCTAAGTTATACCAGGTGTTAGATGAGTATGTACCAGTGTGGTGCTTTCCTTTGTGGTAATATCTTTTTGGTATTCTTCTGTGTGGATTACCTGTGTGGTACTTACCTTGGTGGTACTCCTTCCTTTGTGGAATAGTTGAGCTTGGTCTTTTTGAGTTGGATTCAGTGTTTCCTCATGATTGAGATGGGAATACTTGATAACTTAGGTATATATATGGTCATATACCTTAGTAGGGTTGTTAGTTGATATCATGCTTTGTGGTTTATCCTTTGTGGATTTTGTGAGACCTTGAGGGTCTCGAGGTCCCTACTAAGTATCGTTATACTTACCCATGCACGGGCTATGCCCGCACCTTGTTGTGTTTGGTATAGACGACGGACAACGCTGACTGAGGACAAGGGTACCAGGACTGGACGGTGCCTAGAGGTGGATCATACGGCATATCGGTACGCAGAGGAGACGAGTGGATGTGGAGTGCTGAGGAGGCGATCTGTACCTACCCTTCAGGTAGGAACCTCGGAGGACGACCCAGTGGTCATTTTCATTTTTCTTCAATTGTATTGTTTTTCAGTTGTACTTGTATATTTACTATTGGGATTGTATTCCAGCCCCTTTTTACTTTCAACGCTTTTTTTCTATACAGTTAACTTGTCTTCATATCTTGTTTTGTGCTTGGTTGTGTGTGTTTACAGGTTATAAAGGCAATGTATTCTCGGTTTTAGGGAATACATCTTTCGGTGCTAGTCGCTAGCCCCTAGCCTTTGGAAGGCGGGCTTGGGGTAGTCACAGCATGGGCCCCAGGGGATGGGTCGTGACAAATTGGTATCAGAGGATTCGGTTCTACTGTATAACATAGGGCTCTAATCTTTTAACGGCGATAGTGTTAAGTGTAGTGAGTATGGTTATCAGTTTAGGGAATCTAGTGTTGGTGCGGCAGCCGACGTATCCATACACCAGGACCCTGAATTTTGATTTCCAACTCAGTGCACGAAAACACTGATTGCGTGTGTGTATTTTCAAGAGTTTTCTTTGTGATCTCTTTGAGTCAGCTCACTTGGTATAACTTATTGATCATGGCGCACCTGTTTCTTTTCTAGATCCCTCCATGCAGATATCCAGCTAGGGTTCCAGATATAGTACGCACTGATAGCCCACCGAGCGACGAGGCCTCGGTGTAGGGCCCTCTTCCAGTAAAGGCACTAGCGGAGGCACCGGTGGTACCATTACCCGTTGGGCCACCGATGCCACTAGCCCTAGCAGCAGAGGGTGCATGCCGCTTGAGCGCGTTGCATGAGTTCAAGGGATTGAGGCCACCCAGGTTCAGGGTAGAGACGGACCCACAGGTAGCTGAGGATTGGATGGAGGTCATGGTGAGAGTCTTCCGACTAGTAGGGACACTAGCCGATCTCATAGTGATCCTTTCTGCCAGTCTTCTACAGGCAGCAGCAGGAAAATGGTAGAACTTGATGCTCCAGGCTCACAAAGAGGTGACACTTTTTTGGAAAGACTTCGAGAGCCTGTTTTGGGCAGATTTTTTCCCAGTGACCCTTCGCGCAGTGCACATATAGGAGCTACTTCATCTACAACAGGGATGCATGACTATGGATCAGTACTTAGCGAGGTTCACCGACCTCTCAAGGTACTCCACTGATATGGTGCGGGACTCATTCTTCCGGGCCTGGACCTTTGAGTATTGACTCAGGCGGGAGATCAGGGCTTCGATGATCTCACTCAGCATCCCGACGAAAGAGGGGGTGTTAGAGCGAGCCCTCTTAGTGGAGAGTTTCCTTGCTGAGCAGTCACCAGCAGTGAGACCCACCATCGGGCGTCACCTAGCAGAGTCTTCTACAGTTGGCAGTAAACAGATGTCACAGATGTCTAAGAGGACCAGACCTATAGGTGGATGACCGCATGACTCAGGATTGGTTGTGTGGGGTATAGGAGACAGATCCAGTCATGCGAGGAACAGGTAGTGTTTCACATGCGGTGGGCATGGTCACATGGCTCGTGACTGTCTGGCCCGTCATATGGATGATCAGAAGACGGTCTAAGGACCGCCTAGGCAGAGAAAGAGGTTCAACCAAGGAGGTCCATAGGGAGCAGGTAGACGTGGAAGAGGAGCTGGTCGTACAGCTGGCAGTGGCCGACGATTCGAGATGTTACCGCCACCACCACCAGGAGGTCCACCCCGACCGCAGGGAGCAGGTGGACAGGGGAGAGCTCAGCTCTAGGCAGTTGAGGCCTATGATCATGGCGCTCTGGAGATTATATGAGGTACGATCTGTATCTATTACACCTTAGCTATAGTACTTATAGACACAGGTTCCAGTAATTCTTTTATTGTCACTGCCCTCGTTTGCAGCTCGGAGATTCCGACGGAGCCGTTGGCTCAATCCTTACGGCTAGAGACTCCTACAGGAGCGGATTTTATGATTACGAACCGGTTCCGGTAGTGTGATCTTACTCTAGGAGGTGAGAGCTTCAGCTAGGATCTCCTAGTAGCGGCGTCGAGGCCTTATGACGTCATCTTGGGTATGGACTGTTTAACTACAGTCCATGCTCATATTGACTATATTCGGTGCAAAGTGCGGTGTGTCTGCATGGATGGGACCAGGTTTACCTTCACCGGCAAGAAGGTAGCCTTTACAGCACAGGATGGACTTACTTGAAGGAGGGTGCAGCCAATTACACATCAGTTGGCCAGCCTTACCCTCAAAGCAGTTGATGTGGAGATTCTGAGTTATCCTATAGTAGTGGACCAGTATGCTGATGTCTTCCCTGATGATGTTCTGGGTCTACCTCCTCACAGAGGGGTGGACTTTTACATTGACTTGTACCCCGGGATGGCACCAATATCTACACCATCATATCAGATGGCTCATGCGGAGCTTTGTGAGATGCGGGTATAGCTAGAGGACTTGTAGTGGAAGGGATTCATTCGGCCCAGTGTTTCTCCATTGGCAGCCCCGATTTTGTTCACCAAGAAGGAGGATGGGAGCTTAAGGATTTTTGTTGACTATCAGCGCCTAAATCAGGTGACCATGAATAACAAGTACCCACTCTCAAAGATTGATGACCTCTTTGATCAGCTGAAGGGAGCATGGTGGTTCACGAAGATAGACCTCAGATCAGGCTATCACTAGCTCAGAGTACGAGAAGAGGATGTGCAGAAGATGGCTTTCAGATGTTGGTACGACCATTATGAGTTCTTGTTTAGGCCATTCGGCGTGACCAACGCTCCAGCAGTGTTCATGGGACTCATGAACAGGATCTTTCAGCCATACCTTGATTGCTTTGTAGTAGTCTTCATCGACGACATTCTGATCTACTCAGCTACTGAGGAGGAGCATGCCTATTATTTTCAAATAGTTCTGGACACATTCTAAGAGCACCGGCTTTATGGTAAGCTCTTGAAGTGCCAGTTCTGGATCCAAGAGGTTCACTTTCTGAGAAATGTCATCTCGAAGGCTGGATTTGCAGTGGATCCAGTGAAGATTGAGGTGGTACTTGATTGGGAGACACCCAAGAGTGTAACGGAGGTACGGAGTTTCCTCGGTTTGGCCAGATACTACCGGAGATTTGTTCCAAATTTCTCCAGAGTTGCAGTACCACTATCAGCATTGACGAAGAAGGGGAAACCCTTTGTGTGGTCAGAGAGATACCAGCGGAGTTTTCAGGAGCTGAGGCAGAGGATGACTAGTTCCCTCATCTTGAGGCTTATGGAGGAGGGTGTAGGGTACGTATTCTACTGTGACGCATCAGGGACCGAGCTCGAATGTGTCCTAATGTAAGAGTGAGAAGTGATCGTGTATAGCTCTCGACTGCTGAGATAGCATGAGAAGAACTACCATGACCTGGAGTTAGTAGTAGTGGTCTTCGCCTTAAATATGTGGCGGCATTACTTGATGGGCGATCATTTTACAGTCTACTCGGATCATAAGAGTCTCAGGTATATCTTCTCGCAGAAGGACTTAAACCTGAGATAGCAACATTGGCTTGAGTTCCTCCAGGACTATGACTTCGAGATAGTCTATACTTTTGGGAAGGAGAACGTCGTAGCAGATGCACTCAGTAGAAGATCTGGTATATAGCTGCTAGGTGAGGCAACGGAGCAGTTGGCCGCTTTGCAGATATCCTTTGTGAACCAGGATGGAGCAGATTTTCTTCAGTCTCTTACAGTCACTCCCCCACTTCTTCAGCGAGTCAGGGAGGTGCATCACGGGGACACTGACTTCAAGGCACGATGTGCTTAGATATCCACAGGATAGGCACCTGATGGATTTTCTGAAGGTGGGGAGTACGTCATCCTCTTCAGAGGACGTACCATGGTACCAGTGTCACTTCAAGAGGAAGTGTTGAGAGAGTTCCACACATCCACTCTAGCGGTACATCCAGGAGTGGCAAAGATGTACCAGGATCTTCGACGATAGCACTGGTGGCTGGGAATGAAGAAATCAGTAGCAGAGTTTGTCTCTCAGTACCTCACTTGTTAGAAAGTGAAGGAGGAGCATCAGGTACCAGCAGGCTTGGTTCAGCCTTAGAGGTCCCAGAGTGGAAGTGGGATGAGATATCCATGGACTTCGTAACAGGACTTCCACGTACATCCAGAGGTCATGACTCTATATGGGTGATCATCGACCGACTCACCAAGTCGGCCCACTTCCTACCGATCAGAGAGCAGGGTTTAGTAGAGAGGATGGGACACCACTATGTGCAGGAGATTGTGCGGATACATGGAGTACCCTCAACGATTGTCTTCGATCATGATACATGTTTCACTTACCAGCTAGGAAAGGGGTTGTAGGAGGCTTTCGGGATGTAGCTTCATTTGAGCACTGTCTTCCATCCCCAGACGGATGGTCAGGCTGAGCGTACCATTCAGACTCTCGAGGACATGTTGCATGCTTGTGTCCTCGACTTCGGTCGCAGGTGGGAGGATCACTTTCCTTTGGTGTATTTTGCATACAACAACAGCTATCACTCCACCATTGGGATGACACCTTTTGAGGCGTTGTACGGGCGACCTTGCAGATCACCTTTGTGTTGGACTGACCCAGGGGAGTCAGCACTAGTGGGACCAGAGAAGGTACGGGCTACCACATAGAAGGTGCAGATCATCCAGGAGTGGATGAAGACTACACAGAGTAGGCATAAGTCTTATGCGGACAGAAGACAGAGACCTCTGGAGTTCGAGGATGACGACCATGTCTTTCTACGGGTCTCACCTCGATGAGGTTTGTGGAGATTTGGCCGGGGCGACAAGTTGTCACCGAGGTTCATTGGACCCTTTCAGGTCCTCAGCAGAGTTGGCAAGGTGGCTTACTGCTTAGCACTTCCCCCTCAGTTGCACTGGGTGCACGATGTCATCCACATATCCCAGCTGAGAAGATACGTTCATGATCCTACCCACGTCGTCGACCATGGCGAGCAGGACATCGACGATGGGGAGACGTTTATAGAGGTTCCAGTAGAGATTAAGGATCGACAAGAGCAAGTCCTTCGTGGGCAGTCGATACCTCTGGTGCGCATTCGCTGGCAGCACGGGAACCTCTAGGAGAGCACATGGGAGCGGGAGGCTCAGATACGTGCTCAGTACCCCCACTTGTTTTCCTTGTTTTGAGTTGTGGCTTATGGGGATGCAAAGCCCTGAGGTGGGGAAAATGTAAAGACCCAGAAATTCCATGTAATTTTTTTTTTAAATTATATAGAATATTACGAGACCGTGAAAATTGATGGCACGTGATTCCGAGGCCCGGAGTGCCCGGAATAAATTTCTAAACCTTTTTTCGGGTATGTTCAGTAAACGTGAGAGCGGGTTTTTGTAACTTTTGAACCAGTGCTCAGAATTGAAATCTGAGGGCACCGTAGAACTCACTGTGCCGGTATTCGCTTAAGGGGGCCTTCACCTCAACCGTAGTGGGTCGAGAGGGAAAGATAATTTTTTGTGCTTTTCGTGAAAGAATTAAATAAAATAAAAATGTCTAAAATTTTTATTTTAGAAACCCCTCAACATGGGTTATAGTGGTGGGGACCACCCGATCCTAAACCTCCCATGTGAATGTTAAGAGGTGGGGACCACCTGAACTAACCCATATTTTTAATTTAGAGGTGGGGACCACCCGAACCTCTATAATGAGAGAAAACCATTCAACTCCTCCAACTTTAATTATGCCAATTAAATGTGCTAATTAATGGTGCCAACACAATACATTAATTATGCCAACTTTTTTGTTCCAACTTAATTTATTTTGATAAACTTAAATTAATAAGTTGGCAACTTTTCACATTTTGGGTGGAATTGGGAGGAAGGGGTTGGCAAGAGGAGAGCTTCTGCAGGATTATTCTCTCCAACGAAGAACACGCTCTCCAATGAAGAATGTGCTCCCCAATAAAGAATTCTCTCGCCAACGAGGAACATCTTCAACGAACGAACCAACAATCGAGGAAACACCGACACCACCAACATTCGTCTATCCCTCCTCATCGACGTCAACAAACCTCTGAGGTAGGGGTGTGTTTTAAATTCATCAATGTTAATTTTTTTCCCTCACATTGAATCATCCCCCTTGAGCCTCTTGCTACCGCTCTAACATGGAGGGTGCGGTCCAAACAAACATGGCCTGATCCCTCTGTCATTCTTCATGAATGGTGTGTTTTTCGAGATAGAAGACGGCCAAGCCAGCCACCAGCGAAGGCGCGGCGCGCGACCACGCCACGCAAAGAAGACGGCTGGCCATTCGGCCAGCTGTAGCGGTACCCCGCCGCATCGCAGACCTTGTGCTAAAAGAGGGACTTACCTGAGGATAACTTCCTTCAATCCACCAAGAAACCCCTTCGATTTGCCTCAAAAACAAGCTAAGGAGCTTCCCCAACCTCTAAAAATCGGAACTCCCGCGTGAGCCACGAGTGGGAGGAAGAATGAGCGAAAAATGGGAAATCCTGAGTGGATCAAGACTTAAAAACCCTAAATGTAAGTGGCCGCACGGTTTGGAAAACCGTGCGCCAACCATGCAGTTGCCACTGTCTCACCCAGGGACTTCGCACAGCTTGCCCACACGGTCTGACAAACTGTGCGCCGCCCGTGCGGAGCCCACTAAAAGGCTAATAACTTACAGACCGGGCATCCATTTTATGCACCGTCTGTTGCGTTGAGACCCCTATAATGTTGTGGTACTTTGAAATACTTCTTCATGAGACTTTGTGGCAGTTGGAGTATCGATCAGTGGCTTTTGGAGCTAACCCTCCCAGAGACAAGCGAGCTTAGTGGGGGAACCTTGTAGCCGGCTGTGGAGATGTTCTAGGATCCTGTGTGGATCTGACGATATACTGGAGATGTACTAGGATCTTGTGTGGGTCTGATGATGTACTGGAGATGTAATAGGATCATATGTGGGTATGATGACGTATTGGCAATGTACTAGGATCCTGTGTGGGTCTGACGACGTACTGGCAATGTACTAGGATCCTGTGTGGGTCTGACGACGTACTGATGATGTACTAGGATCCTGTGTGGGTATGACGACGTACTGGTGATGTACTAGGATCATGTGTGGGTTTGACGGTGTACTAGAGATGTACTAGGATCCTGTGTGGGTTTGACGACGTACTGGCGATGTACTAGGATCATGTGTGGGTCTGACGACGTACTGACGATATACTAGGATCCTGTGTGAGTCTAATGATGTACTGGAGATGTACTAGGATACTGTGTGGGTCTGATGACATACTGGAGATCTACTAGGATCCTATGTGGGTCTGACGACGTACTGGCGATGTACTATGATCATGTGTGGATCTGAGGACGTACTGAAGATGTACTAGGATCCTATGTGGGTCTGACGACGTACTGGCGATGTACTAGGATCCTGTGTGGATCTGACGACGTACTGATGATGTACGACGATCCTTCGTGGGTCTGCCTCTTAACAGAGT
Source organism: Viscum album (assembly GCA_963277665.1). Classification (NCBI taxonomy): domain Eukaryota; kingdom Viridiplantae; phylum Streptophyta; class Magnoliopsida; order Santalales; family Viscaceae; genus Viscum; species Viscum album. The sequence continues at coordinate 134,751,358 of OY728163.1, forward strand.
AAGATGATTCAGTAGTTACATCTAATCATCTCTATTACTGTACCTAAGTTATACCTGGTGTGAGATGAGTTCGTACCTATGTGGTATTTTCCTTTGTGGTAATACCTTGGTGGTATTCTTCTCTATGGCGTACCTGTGTGTTACTTACCTTCGTGGTACTCCTTCCTTTGTGGAAAAGTTGAGCTTGGGCTTTTTGAGTTAGACTATGTGTTTCCTCATGATTGAGATGGGCATACTTGATAACTTAGGTATATTTATGGGAATATACCTAAGTAGGGTTATCAGTTGATATCATGATTCATGGTTTGTCCTTTGTGGATTTTGTAAGACCTTGAGGGTCTCAGAGTCCCTACTGAGTATCGTTATACTCACCCTTGCACGGGCTATACCTGCACCTTGTTGTGTTTGGTGCAGACAACGGATAGCACTGACTGAGGACAAGGGTACCAGGACTGGACGGTGCCCGAAGGTGGACCATACGGTGTGTCGGTACGCAGAGGAGATGGGTGGACGTGGAGTGGTGAGGAGGGTATCTGTACCTACCCTTGAGGTAGGAACCTCGGAGGATGGCCCAGTAGTTGTTTTCATTTTTCTTCAGTTGTATTGTTTTTCATTTGTACTTGTACCTTTACTATTGGGCTTGTATTCCGACCCCTTTTTACTTTCAGCACTCTTTTTGCTATATAGTTGACTTGTCTTCATATCTTTTTGTGTGCTTGGTTGCGTGTGTTTACAGGTTATAAAGGCAATGCCTTCCCGGTTTTAGGGAATACGCCTTTCGGTGCAATTCGTCAGCCCTTGGCCTTTGGAATGCGGGCTTGGGGTAGTCACGGCACGGGCCCCGGGGGACGGGTCGTGACATGTAATTAATGGATAAGTCAAATTGAGGATTTTTTCCTTTTAACTTTATGAAATTTGATATCTTAGCCCTTTGATTGGAATAGAACTATCACATTAAATTTCACGGCCATGATGTAACGACGAGTTTATTTCTGATAGTCAAAGAAATATGTATCAAGCATATAGATTGATGACACAGATGTGCAACTTACTTGATGAGATATTGAGACAAAAGGATTATGTTATACATTGAGTGTTTGTATGTGGTTGTCGATGTTGCGACATTAAGTTTTTTCTCTTGGGTGTCTTGACCTGTTGCTAAACAGTAATTTTGGACTTTATGCAAGTTGGTATAATGCTAATGATAAAGAATCCTAGAGGTCACACACAAAGTGTTTTCATTGATCTCAATTAGATTCTAATTGAATTTAATTATTGGAATAAATATTATTCTAAGACCGAAGAATAATTTTATTCAAGTTTTATTGATCATTAATATTCACAAGGTAATAAATAATTATTTATTCATTAACTAATTTATTTAATTACGTGAGTATTTAATAAAAAATAAATTTGCTGGATTGTGGATAAAATATTTATTTTATTGATGAATAAAATATTTGATTAAATATTTTTTTTTGGAATGTCGAGGAGTTGGAGCGAACAAAGATTATGTCCAGTGATAAATATTTATTTGCAAGCCGATAAATAATATTTATCATTGTGCGAGTTAGCACACATTGTAAAATAATAATAATAATAATAATAATAGTAATAATTTTATTATTATTACTATTATTATTATTATATGCCATGTGCTTTGATAATGACTACTATATTATTTAAGGAATCATACACAATTAAATAATATATTAACTTAAACCCTAACTCTATAAATAGATGGTTATGTCTATTTTGTAGGATTAATCGGGATTTGAGAATTATTGTGCACAATAAAATTCTCTCTTAGTTGATCCTCCGCTCTTCCTCTCAAGAATGAGAATCACTTGAGAGATTCCTTTAATATCGAAGGAACTACAGGCGATTAACACCAATAACATAAGACAATTGATTCATCACACTAGCATCTAGAAATCAATTGGTGACATTCAGAGATCAAAGGAGCATGTGTGGATCATCGCTAAAGGGATACTACACTTGGATCCTTACAGTGTAGTAAAGAGTTTTTGGACAATCAACAACATCTTCATCAAAGAAAGTTCCTAAGACGAGGTTACCATTTCTTTCGATCTTAAATAAATTAATTATAAATTTTATGTGCAAAGATTCTCTCTTTAGGTTCTGAGTTTTCTCTATTTCAATATTCAGTGGAAAATTTTCATTGGTTGTGCCATTCACATCATGTACAATATTGCGAATGATCCACCGAATCGACAAAACCTTCTTGGTTTATCCTATTGGGGCGCCTCCTCATTTGGCCCCAGTATTGTTTTATCTTTAAAAAGATATATCTGATATCTTTAAAAGATATTTTGATATCTTTGATGATATATATCTGATATATTTAATAAGATATATTTGATATCTTTGATGAGATATATTTGATATCTTTAATAAGATATGAGATGTCTTTTAGGAGATACATGAGATATCATGTGAAGAATCTTTTATTTATATGAGATGTGCGGCTCCTCTCTCGATAGTTGTTGGAGGCAGTGCAATTGTGTTTTCAAGGAGCGGTTTTCAGATCTGCAACTGGTGGAACTACTCTGATTTGATCAGCTTTCATTTGCGATGGTTTTTTATCTGATCCCGGTGTTTTTCATCTGCACTTTTGTTCGGACATCAATCTTCTGCTTTCACGGTCAGATCTATTTGGGTTTCTTTAGCAGGCTGCTTTCTTCATTTCAGGCTTCATTCAGACTGCATCTATACTCCGACTTTTATCCACTATTTTTCTAAGTATTACTTTTGATATCCCTTTCATTTTTGGGGAGTATCTACTGTGTACTTATCTTTTTTAGTGGATCCCTCTTTCTGGACAAGGTCCCGTGATTTTTCCCTTTTTGGGTTTTCCACGTAAAAAATTATAGTGTCAATTTTATATTTTGCACCTTTTTTTTCGCTACGCATCCGCTGTTTGAGGGAAAGGTTTTACCGCTGCAAATTCGTGTTTTTGTTGTTTGTGCGTTCATCGCTTGCCATCTTTCCCAAAATATGGTATCAGAGGGTTTGGTTTTCTATTTCATATTTATTATGGAGTCTAACTACAGTCAGATGATTTTGTTGAATGGTACCAACTACCATATGTGGCGACTTAAAATGAAGGATCTGTTTTTTGTCAAGCGACTGCATCTTCCAGTGTTTAGTACCCAGAAGCCAGAAAGGATGTCAAATGAAGAATGGGCGTTCGAGCATGAGATGGTTTGTGCCTTCATTCACCAATGGGTTGAAGACAACGTGATGAATCACATTGTCAATATCTCTCACGCCAGAACTTTGTGGGAGAAGCTCGAGACTACCTATGCTTCCAAGACAGAAAACAATAAATTTTTTCTTCTCAAAAAAATGATGAATTTGAGGTACAGAGAAGGTACATCTATTTCTGATTATTTAAGTGAATATCATGGATGTTTTGATCAGTTTTCTGGCATGGGTATCAATTTTGAAGATTGGGTTTTACCACTTTTATTGCTTAACACATTACCTGATTCTTGGGAGAATTTACGTGTTACTCTAACCGGTTCTGCTCCTAATGGTGTTGTGACATTCAGTTTTGTTAAGTCTGCTATTTTGAATGAAGAAGTCAGGAGACGTACTCAAGAGAAATCTTCAGATCTTTTAGTCACAGAGAACAGGGGGAGAAGCCAGGAAAAGAATCAGGGACAGAGCAGTCGAGGAAAGAGTAAAAGTATAAGCAAATCCAGATCAAAGCAGAGAGATTTTGAATGTCATCATTGTGGTAAGAAGGGGCATGTTAAGAAGTTTTTTTATCAGCTGAAAAGAGAAAACAAAATGAAGTAAAATAAGCCAAATAAGAATGGTGATGGAGATGATCATGTCACTATCGCTACAGGGGGTGATCTTGTTATTGTTTATGACTCCATTAATATTGCTTCTGACCATTCTTGCTGGGTTGTTGACAGTGGTGCTTGTTTTCACGTGACGTCAAAGAAGGAGTTCTTTACATCTTACAACCTAGGTAATTTTGGGATTTTGAAGATGGGTAATGATGGTCATGCTGATGTTGTAGGTATCAGGACTGTTTGTTTGGAGACTAGTACTGGAAGTAAGCTGATTTTGAAGAATATTCGACATGCACCAGAGGTTCTCTTGAATCTTATTTATACCAGCATTCTTGATGATGAAGGGTTTATCAACACATTTGGTGATTGCCAATGGAAGCTTTCCAAGGGATCTTTGATTGTGGCTCGAGGGAAGAAGCAATCAGGTTTGTACTGGACTAGAGCGTCTATTTCATGTGATACTGCTTGTGTTGTTGAGTGTAGTGTTTCGTCAAAGTTGTGGCATAAGAGCCTCAGTCACATCAGTGAGAAAGGGCTTGGTTGTTTGGTCAAGTGAAATCTTCTTCCAGATTTGAAGAGTGTCAAATTGGACACATGTGATCATTGCATGGCTGGGAAACAGAGCAGGGTGAGTTTCAGCAGTCATCCTCCACACAGGAAGTCACAGGTTCTTGAATTAGTACATTCAGACGTTTGTGGTCCTTTGAAATCTAAGACCTTTAGTGGTGGTCTTTATTTTGTGACATTTATTGATGACTACTCACGAAAGCTCTGGGTTTATGTTTTGAATGCCAAAAGTCAGGTGCTTAGTATTTTTAAGCAATTTCATGTTTTTGCTGAGAGGGAATCAGGCAAGAAATTGAAATGTATTCTCACTGACAATGGGGGAGAGTATTGTGGTCCATTTGATCAGTATTGCAGGCAGGAAGGTATTTGATATTAGAACACACCTCCCAAGACACCTCAGCTGAATGGTGTAGTTGAGCGGATGAACAGGACTTTGTTGGAAAGAGTTCGTTGCTTGCTTTTGGAAGCAAAGTTGTCTGGACACTTTTGGGGTGAGGTTTTACTTACTGCTACTTATATTATCAATTTATCACCTGCGGTTACTTTGCAGACAGACACTCCCAATAAGTTTTGGTATGGAAAAAATATCAGGTACGATCACTTGAAAGTTTTTTGTTGCAAGAATTTTGTTCATGTGCCTAGAGATGAGAGATCCAAGTTGGATGATAAGTCACGGCAGTGTATTTTTATTGGCTATGGACACGATGAGTTTGGGTACAGGTTTTACGATCCTGCTTTGAAGAAACTTGTCAGAAGCTGAGATGCAGTGTTTAAAGAGGACCAGACTATTGCAGATATTGATAAGGGAGAAAAGTCCACTTCTCCAACTTCTGATGGCTTTGTTAGTCTTGAGCCAGGTTCTGGTTCACATTTACCTCATATTGTTGATTCTGATGATCACATTGATGTGTAGAATGATGCTCAGGATGAACAGGTTGGAGTTTATATTTCTGATGCACCTTTTGTTTCTGATGATCCGGTTCCTAGGGTTATCAATGAACCTGCAGTTCCACTCTGGAGGTCATCTCGGCATCGTACCATTTCTACTCGGTATTCACCTGATGAGTATGTGCTCCTCGCTGAAGGGGGAGAACCAGAATCTTTTGATGAGACGATGGAAAGTGAACAAAAGGACAGATGGGTTGCGGCAATGGATGACGAGATGACATCATTACACGACAACCATACTTTTGAGCTGGTGGAGTTACCGACTGGTAAGAGAGCTTTGCAAAATCGCTGGATTTATCAGATTAAGAATGAAGAATCCAGTTCTGTTCCACGATACAAGGCAAGGTTAGTTGTTAAAGGCTTCCATCAGAAGAAAGGTATTGATTTTGATGAGATTTTCTCACCTGTTGTCGAAATGTCTTCTATTCGGGTTGTGCTTGGTTTGACTGCTAGTTTGGATCTGCAGATTGAGTAGATGGATGTGAAGACAGCTTTCCTCCATAGAGATTTAGAGGAGGAGATTTATATGGAGCAACCAGAGGGTTTTGTTGAAATAGGTAAAGAGAATCATGTCTGCAGATTGAAGAAGAGTTTGTATGGTTTGAAGCAAGCTCTGAGACAGTGGTATAAAAAGTTTGAATCTGTCATTTATCATCAGGGTTTCAGGAAGACATCTTCTGATCATTGTGTGTTTGTTCAGAGATTTATTGATGATGATTTTATTATATTGTTGCTTTATGTTGATGATATGCTCATTGTTGGTCATGATGCTTCTAGAATTGACAGATTGAAGAAGGATCTTTGTCAGTCTTTTGTGATGAAAGACTTGAGGCCAGCATGACAGATTCTTGGCATGACGATCTCCCGTGACAGGAAATCCAAGAAATTGTGGTTATCTCAGGAGAGATACATTGAGAAGGTTCTTCCGAGATTTTCTATGGATAGAGCTAAAGTGGTTGGTACTCCTCTTGCTTTACATTTTAAGCTCAACACCAGTCAGTCACCTTCTACTGATGAAGAGAGAGAGGAGATGCAACACATGCCTTATTCATCTGTCGTTGGTTGTTTGATGTATGTCATGGTATGTACTAGACCTGATATAGCTCATGCAGTTGGTGTGATTAGTCGTTTTCTGTCAAATCCAGGCAGAGAGCATTGGAGGGCAGTGGAGTATATTTTTTGTTATCTTTGTGGTACTTCTGATCTGAGATTGTGTTTTGGAAAAGGGGAACCTATGCTTTGTGGCTTTACATATTCAGATATGGCAGGAGATATCGATTCGAGGAAGTCTACTTCAGGCTATTTGATTACTTTTGCAGGGGGGGGCTGTATCTTGGCAGTCTAGGTTGTAGAGATGTGTTGCTTTATCTACCACAAAGTCAGAGTTTATTGCAGCTACAGAGGCGTGCAAAGAATTGTTGTGGATGAAAACTTTTATTCGAGAGCTCAATTTTAATCAAGACGGATATGTTTTATTTTGTGATAGTCAAAGTGCTATTTGTTTGGGAAAGAATTCTACTTTTCATGGTAGGTCAAAACATATCGATGTTCGGTATCATTGGATCTGCAATGTCCTTGATTCGAGACAGTTAGAGCTTGAGAAGATCCACACTGATGACAATGGGTCAGACATGTTGACCAAGAGTTTACCCAGAAAAAAATTTGAGACTTGCCGACTGATTGCAGGGTTGGCGATGATCCCCAGTTGAGTCGGAGAGGGAGTTTGTTGGGGCGCCTCCTTATCTGGCCCCAATATTTTTTTATCTTTGAAAAGATATATCTGATATCTTTAAAAAATATTTTGATATATTTGATGAGATATATCTGATATCTTTAATAAGATATATTTGATATCTTTAGATGAGATATATTTGATATATTTAATAAAATATGAGATATCTTTTAGGAGATACATGAGATATCATGTGACGAATCTCCTATTTATATGAGATGTGCGGCTCCTCTCTCGGCAGTTGTTGGAGGCAGTGCAGTTGTGTTTTCAAGGAGCGGTTTTCAGATCTGAAACCGGTGGAACTGCTCTTATTTGATCGGCTTTCATCTGCGGTGCTTTTTGATCTGATCCCGGTGTTTTTCATCTGCACTTTTGTTCATACATCAATCTTCTGCTTTCACGATCAGATCTATTTGGGTTTCTTTAGCAGGCTGCTTTCTTCATTTCAGGCTTCATTCAGACTGCATCTATACACCGACTTTGATCCACTATTTTTCTAAGTATTATTTTTGAGATCCCTTTCATTTTTGGGGAGTCTGTAGTGTGTACTTATCTTTTTTAGTGGATCCCTCTTTCTGGACAAGGTCCCGTGGTTTTTCCCTTTTTGGGTTTTTCACGTAAAAAATTTCTGGTGTCAATTTTATATTCTGCGCCTTTTTTGTTGCTACGCATCCGCTGTTTGAGGGAAAGGTTTTTCCGCTGCACGTTTGTGTTTTTGTTGTTTGCGTGTTCATTGCTTGCCATCTTTCCCAACATGTCCTTCATCCCGATGCTTCCGTTGTGCCCAGAACCTTTAGAAACTCCCTAGGTCACCCTTGCTCCATGAACCAACCTCAACGCTTTTGTTTCCAAATACTGGAAAAAATATATACTAATAACAACCTCTTATACACCATGATCAAAACCAATCATTCCATAACCATTAAATTATTTGTGGAAGAAACAATCCCTTTTCCAAAAATACTCAGTTTGCACCCCTTGCACTACGACACGCCCATACACACTGTAACACCTCATCAATACACCACCTTTCCAACACCAGCCAATCTTATACCATGTAACGCAAAGAAACCCATCACGACCTACTGTATTATAGAACTGATGCTCTTGTCATTGAACACATCATGGTGTGACACTCAAGGCCATATCATGGCCTAACTATACCAACTGATACCTCAGTTCCAACAGCTCCACTCTACCTCCAGTCTCCTTCGGACACCTCTGACAACAAAAACAAGAAATGTAACCCTATTTAGCATATGAAATATTCAATTACAATAGGGGTGCATGTGAAACATTCCATTATACACGCATTTTCGTAATAGCAGTGTCCCCATCAGGGCTTAAAAACCTATTTTTAAAATTTTGGGTTGCATTTTCCCCAAAACACAATTCAGATGCATTTTCATTGAAGCGTTATCTTTTTGTATGTTGACTAAGTGCATATGACCCTCCATCGATAGTGTATATCCACATGACAATGAAGACTTCACTTAGGTCGCATTGGTCAACTTTTGCAACTATATCTTGTTATAGTGTGTGAACTTTCAGTGACATGTTACTTAACATATTATTAACAAAGGCGTTTAGAACATGATTTTGATCAAGAAAGATTAAATGCAGTAGACGAAATCAACATCGATTTCACTAGAGGCAGTTCAACTTCATAACGTCTTTGAATGTAGTTAAAAAAATGAATAGACCAAACGACTTTGATTCTTTTTTATTTTATGTATTAAATATTATTTACTCTTTATTTCTTTCTCTTCATATATTACATCTCTTAACATGTTTTATTAGTTAAATCTAAGTTTTGAGTAAATGAAGCATCTGAAAGCACAAATCGACCCATGTCGTCCCACCTCCTGACCCGTCGCTTTCATTTACTGTGGTCGCAAATTTGCGGTTTGAAGTGGCGGAACCCGTGGATCCACGCGGGCCTCCGTGACTCCTTCTGCTGACTTTTCAAACTGCATCCGGGCAATTCTGTTTTTTATTTATTTTATTTAAGAGTATATCAATTTATTATAATTAATTATGTTTAATTGAATTCGTATGATTGCAAAATTAATTATCCAACCGGTACTCTCATTGAAAATATTCAAAGAATTGCATGCGTCCTTTGAATGGGTTTAAGTACAGTAACGGATGTTTTATTTTACGTTTTCGTTTCTTTTAATCAATTCAATTAATCTATTTTCGTAATTTACCCATTGAAATGTCAACTCCTCCGGCAGCCCCATCCGCGGCACGAACACTCCTCAACACCAAAACACGCTTTCCCCTCTGCGACCATAAATCCCCCATCCCATCTGACATAATCTCCGATCTCGACCTCTTGCCGGACCGCCGCGAACCATGGCCGCCATCGCCGTCGCCGTCGCCGTCTCCCTCCTCCTCCTCCTCCTCCCTCCTCGCGCCGTGCGCTCCATCGGCGTCAACTACGGCACCCTCGGCGACAACCTCCCCCCGCCGCCTCAGGTGGCCGACTTCCTGAGGAACAGAACCACCATCAACCGCATCAAGATTTTCGACGCCAACCCCGACATCCTCCGCGCCTTCGCCGGCTCCGGCGTCGGCGTCACCATCACCGCCGCCAACGGCGACATCCCCTCCCTCGCCGACCTCCCCGCCGCCCGCCGCTGGGTGGCCGCCAACGTCTCCCCCTTCCACCCCCGCACCCGGATCGACTACATCCTCGTCGGCAACGAGATCATGGCCGCCGGCGACAAGACCCTCATCGCCCGCCTGGTGCCCGCCATGAGGACCCTCCACGCCGCCCTCGGCCTCGCCGGCATCCGCGACATCCGCGTCACCACGCCGCACTCCCTCGGCATCCTCTCGGCGTCGGAGCCCCCCAGCAAGGGGTCCTTCCGCCGCGGCTACGACCGGGCCGTCTTCGGCCCCATGCTCCGCTTCCTCCGCGACACGAACTCGTCGTTCATGGTCAACCCTTACCCCTACTTCGCCTACTCTCCGGCGATGGGAAACTACGCGCTGTTCAAGCGAAACTCCGGCGTGCGCGACCGGTTCACCGGCCTCACCTACCGCAACATGTTCGACGCTATGCTGGACGCGGTCCACTCGGCGATGAAGGCGGTGGGGTACGGCGACGTGGGGATCGCGGTGGGGGAGACGGGGTGGCCCACGGTGGCGGAGCCGGGGCAGCCCGGCGTCTCCCCTGAATTCGCCGCCACCTTCAACGGCAGGCTCCTCCGCCACCTGACCTCCGGGAAGGGGACGCCCCTGATGCCCGGCCGCCGGTTCGACGCCTACATATTCGCGCTGTTCGACGAGAATCTCAAGCCCGGCCCCACGGCGGAGCGGAACTTCGGGCTGTTCCGGCCGGACTTCTCTCCGGTTTATGAAATCGGCATAATGCGCGTCGGCGGCCAGCGGCGCGGTCCGGGTGAGAAGAAATGGTGCGTGGCGAAGCCAGACGCCGGGGAGGAGGCGTTGCGGGCCAACATAAAGTACGCGTGCGGGGAGGGGGCGGTGGACTGCAGCCCCATCCAGCGCGGCGGCGCGTGCTTCGCGCCCAACGACGTGAGAGCTCACGCGTCGTTCGCCATGAACGCCTTCTACCAGTCCTCCGGCCGCCACCCCTTCGACTGCGACTTCCGCGGCACGGGCTTCGTCACCACTTCCGACCCCAGTGAGCGTCACTTCGGGCGGTTTATTTGAATTAATTATTTTTATTTAACCTCCGCGTTTTAATATTTGTAATTACGACAGGCAGGGGAGCGTGTAAATTGGTGGTGGCATAGAGGGCTGGATGGTGGCCACGTTGCCAAGCTGGATATTGACACGTGGATCCTGATCAATCATTTTCTCCCAACCCCATGCCTTCCCCGCGTATGTGAAGTCACTCTGGTTGTTAGTATTTTGATATTAAGTTATATTAGTAATTTTATCAAAAAAAAATGTTATCATTCTATGGCTCCATGGACAGACTTAGCATGTGACTGATTTAATTATGAAATTAATTAATTAATGGTTGGGATATCATGTCACCCACACCCATCATTCTTTTTTCCCTTTATATTTTCTTTACTTGGTTCCTAAGCTTGGAAACTTGATGATATTATAATTTATTCATTTTTTTTAACCATGCATGTGCATGGCAGCCGAATTATTAAATTTTATTTATTGATTTTAAAAGAAGTTTTGACAGAAAGGAAGCTCCACACCTAGACAACCACTGAAAATGCCCCCTACATGATTACCTTCAGAAAATCACAAAAATAAAATAAAATAAATTTAATCTAAAAACTGGACCCTCCTGCTCCACCGTGGCCCGGCTTTCCCATCTCCCCTCCAGTGGATGCTTTTTAATTCCCCCCGAAGACATGAATGGATCTGTACATTCCCACCGCCGGCCGCCGCCCACATGGGAGGAGCTGAGAAGGAAGCCGCCGGCAAGAAGAAGAAGAAGACGAAGCACCAGCGCCCAGATCACCACCCCGATGTCGCCTTCAAGCCCAGCTCCGACGTGAAGGGCCTCCGATTCGGGGGGCAATTCGTCGTGAAATACTTCCCGGTGCGGCGGGGGCGGCCGCTGGAGATCCTCCGCATCCTCTCCCTCCACCCCTCGCCTCCGGCGTCCCCCTCCGCCGCCAACCGCCGCGGCGGCGGCGGGCTCGTCCGGTTCCCTTCGACGACGGCGTACCTGCCGACGAACTTCACCGTCCTGGCGCACCAGGCGTGGCACACCCTCACGCTGGGGCTGGGGACCCGGAAATCGAAGGTGGTGGTGTTCGTGTTCGAGTCGGAGGGGATGCGGGCGGCGGCGGAGGGGGTGTGGCCGGCGGAGATCCCGCTGGGGGAGGTGAATCGGCGGCTGATCCGTGGGCTGGCGGGGGCGGAGATGGCGCGGTTCAAGTTCAGGAAGGGGTGCCTGACGTTCTACGTGTACGCGGTGCGGGGGGCGGGGGGAGCGGGGTTCGCGCGCGCCGACGACCTGAGGGCGGTCCTGGAGTCGGTGGCGGCTCTCCGGGATTTCTTGGACCACACCGCCATGCTCGCCGCGCCTAACCAGCGTACCATCAATTACCCCCCGCCATCACCGCCGTATCGATTCGCTGCCGCCGTCACCGCCGACTGGACGCCGCCGTAGGGACTCCAAACTGATCGGAGATTTGCTCTCTCTCTCTCTCCCTCCCTCCCTTTCCTACCCAGATCTTCAATTCCTTTTCGTTTTTGAGTCTTGGGTTTGAAAACATCATTTTTTTTAATTTTTTAATGTGAAATCTTTATCTTCTTTGTTCCCCGACATTGATCATTTCATGTTTATATGTTTTAACATTATAAATGTGAAATAGCCGCTAGTAACTTCTACTCATGAGTGGACGCGTGTATGGTAATTATTATTATTTGTTTTGACCTGAATGATTAATTTCTTTCATAATGCTTAAAATTTTATAGAATATAAAATGCATAGAATGAATTGGATTTTATCAAGGATCTTACCATGCATAACCGTTCACATTGAAAGTCGGTGTTGACTGTGTATAACCAATCATTATCCCATGGTAAATCTACAAAATTTAAATTTTGTTTAAATAATGACCGTACAAGTGCTGTATATCCAATATGAAGATCCAAACATTATCATTCCATAATTACAATTTTTTCCACCATTATTACAACATTCAAATTCACAAGAACTCTTAAGTTTAAAGTTTTAGAGGATTAGAACACATAAACCTTAATAATACATAACAAAACCACCACTTTTATACTCGATACAAATCTATTTCTTCCACAAGGCACGGTATTTTTTCTTGGTTCATTCAAGACAAATAATCATGGCTTGAATTTTGAATTCATTATCATTCTTATCCATCCTTAAACCTTTTAAACATCCTTAGAAAGCATTGAGCACATAAAACTCAACAAGAAACTAGGATGTCAAACTTCATAGTTTAAATTCATATAGCTTGAACTAAATGTCATATCATATTTATCATGTGAGGCATATTATGTACATGACACTAGATAAGGCTACATTTTAAAATCATGTTTTGAGGATTTCGAACATGAAACCAGCTATCGATATTCCCATTCTATCTTCCTCGTATAAGGACTTGTGGGAATCACAACCTATGAATAGTCTATGGGAATTTTATTAGAATTTACACCCCCTAAGAGTGTGATTGGAATTGGTAGATATATATATTTTATATTTTTAACCCAATAGTGGGAACAATACAATTGGGGCTTGCACCAAATGAGGAGACCAATAGGGTTTTTTTGGAATCATCACATAATTTTCTCATGATGAATAATATTATTAATGCATAGGGTGTTTCTTATTTTTCACAGGAGGCATCATATGCTTGTAACATAGGGGGTGGATTTGTTGCTCGGGCTAAAGACAAAGGGTCAACACGTCATTAAATATCCTATTGTGGTTTGGAATAAATACACACATAGTTCTAACATAAATCATCCTATATTTATCGTATGAGGCATCTCGTGTTTATCACACTGGGTAAGCCTATAGTTTCACATCATGCACTGCAGACGTTACCATATAATTTAACAACATATAACTAGGATGTTGGATTTTTAGTTCAAGACCATATATCTCAGACTAAAGGGATGGTTTATTCATGTGAAATATCTCTTGAGAAACCTAGTATTGGTGGAAAGATTGATATGCTCATCATCAATGACGATCAATAAGTTTACACTATTAGAGTGAAGTTTATGAAAAATTTAAGGTCCTTCCCACTTGGATTCCAGTTTCACTAGATTCCTCCTAGGTATCATCGATTCCCTTAGATCCAACACCATGTCACTATAAAGTAAGGAATGAAGGATAACCTTTTTCTTTAAGGACAACACCACCCAGTTCTGATGCATTTCTAGGTCATCCAATGCTTGAACCCTATTTTCTTTGAGGGGTTCCCCCCTTCTTTCCTTCATGCTATCTAAGCGACTTTGTCTGGCAGTGCACTTGTATGGCATGATTCCCAGACCACCAAGCTTTATAGCCTTGCCACCCCTACCTCCATCTCTGTCCTTCTCCCTCGCTGAGGTTACTGACTGCTTCTCTGAAGTGGCCAGGCCCCAACCTAGCAGTGTTTGTTCTGTCTCCCATGGCTCTGAGCCTGTCATCCAGCTCCAAATACTTATGAATCCAGAGAGAACTCCCTCACCAGCCCCCAAGTTTCATTACCCATCCTTCCCCTGCCCCTTTGGATCCTCATCTCTCACTAATATGAAGCTTACCAACCAGAAGGGATTATGAACATGTTCAAAATCAAGGGACCTCAATGAGAGATCATCCTCCCACTTCAATAAGGCTACCAGCTCTAGATCCAATGCCAGAGCCCTGTCCTACCCATCATTATTATCTTCATATGTAATGCTCATGGTCTTAGTGCCCATGTTAAATCAGACTTCCTCACCATAGAAATCAAAAAGCATAATGTCATTGTTGTTGTTGTCAAATAACACAAAAAACCGTATAATAATCACAGAATTCTCCTGGAAGATTAAGTTGCATGGATTTCTACACTCTGACCCCTCCAACAAACACAAATGGGTATTTTAGCACAATAAATATGTTATTGAGACTGTTCAAGATTGTAATCAATTCATCACTACCAAGGTGTCCAACGGTGACACCTCCTTCCTTATGACTTTTGTTTTTGGAAGCTATGACCCTCTTCAAAGGGAATCTCTATGGAGTGAACAAAATACCTTCGATCCCGACCACCATCCATTGTTTGTTGGGGGTGACTTTAATGTCATTTCCAACCCAAAGGAGAGGAAAGGTAGAAGCCCATTCCAGAGGAAGGCCATCATGGAGTTTGTTCAGTTTATGGCTGGGAAAGCCCTCATTGATCTCAGCTTCTCAGGTGATAGGTTCACCTGGTGCAACAACTGCAGGGGCCATCAACTCTTGTGGACTCTATTGGATAGGTGTCTAGCCAACATGAAAGCCACTAACCTATTCTCAAATACCATGTTTTTCCATCTTGCTTGAGGTATTTCAAACCACTACCCCCTCTTGGTTTCCATTTCTTCTTGGCATGATCATCAAGAACGGTTTCACTTCCACCAGAAGTGGGTTAACATCCTAGGGTACCAAGACATGGTTTGTGAAATATGGAATGAAACCTTGTAGGAGTATCGAGCTACCTTCAACCCCAGTGACCCGATCTCAAACCCCAATAGGTGCGTGTTCTCCCCTTCCTCCTCAGGAACCTTCACCACCTGGGACTACTGTCGCATATGGGATCCTTCAGAGTATTCTGATAGATGGAATGATACCTTAGGTTTATTGGATTATTAACACCAGTTCGAGATTTATCTGTGACTATATACTTATTATATTTTCTTATTATTTCTTACACACCACCACTTTGTGAGATGGTATGTGAGTATGATATACTCTATAATACCAAATGTAGGATCGAATATGTAATATGAGATACAAATACAAGAGGGGGGGTGAATTTTATTTTTTAAAAATCCTTAAGGAAATTTTGCACAACCAAAATTCACAACACCTCTAAGTTCTAAAACCTTTCTTGATTCCAGAAAAGCGATTCCGGAAATGAAACTTAACAAAAGCTTACAATAGATAAGATTCTACCTTAAAGCGTATAAAATCTAACTAAATCAGAGTACAAGATTAAGGAAGTATATGAAAGTTATTATTTCCTTAACAATACAAATGCACATCGAAAAACAAAGTAGTAAAACTACAAGTAACAAGTAGAAACTCTTTTAACCCAAAGAGGAGGGTATCCAACAACCCTGGATAAGAGGTCCCTTGATTTATACTTTCAATAAAGTTTGTCTTACCCAAACCCAGGTAATCCCTCAATCCGAAGATCGGTATCTGTCTTGATATCCTCGCAAGCTCTCGATTTGTAAGGAAATCGACACCTCTGACTTCACAACCCGAAGTCTCTGATTTTAAGGAAATCGAACCTCTACGCTAAGAAAATCTGTACGAATCAAAGTTTGAACGAGCAGTTCAAAACTTTCTGCATGAAGCCTGAGAGTTTATAAGATCCTCTCTCTCTAGAAATCACTTCAACAACACTTTGTCAAAAGTCTCGAAAAAGTTGTTCTCCAAGTTGTGAGCTCTTTTCAAATGAGCTCCTATTTATAGGCACAAATCCAACGGTCGACTCCCTCCTCCAACGATCATATTCTTCCTTGAACTTCGAAGGGACCTATACATGTGTCACTCAAACAACGGTTAGTTGATAACTGAAAGCACAACATCGTTTTATAACTAAACAAGTGAGAGCATAACCAAAATATGATATTTAGAATGTAAGTAAGTGAAAGTTCGGAATGTAAGTAAATGAATTTGGAGTCTATAATACAAGAATATTCGGATTCTGTTTTCTAGGAATTCAGAAACTGAATTCTATAGAATTTCAGAGTCTGAATTTCAGGGAAATTCAGAATCTGAATTCATTAGAATTTGGAACCTGAACTTACAAAGTTTGGATTTGGAGTTCATGAGAATTTGGAATCAGAACTCATAGGAGTTCGGAGTCTGAATTCAGAGTACTCCAGAGTCAGAACTTAGAGAAGTTCGTATCCAAAATTCGTAATCAGAATTCGGAGTCGAACTTCATGAATGTTCATATCCAGAATACGGAGTTGAACTTCATGAGAGTTCATATCCAGAATTCGGAGTTGAACTTCATCAGAGTTTGTAACCAGAATTCAGAGTTGAACTTAATGAGAGTTCCTAACCAGAATTCAGAGTTGAACTTCATGAGAGTTCATAACCAGAATTCAAAGTTGAACTTCATGAGAGTTCGTATACAGAATTTGGAGTTGAACTTCATGAGAGTTTGTAACTAGAATTCAGAGTCTTAAACAGAATGCTTCATATCTAACTATTATATGATTTTGAGATTTTGTTCTCAATCCGATTTTTACACTTAGAAAATTTATGATATAAACAATAAAATCTAGGTAAGGGTAAATTTCCTTGGGTAAGGAAATTTTCCTTAAGAGAGAAAGACAAGGGGTAAAATGAGTTTTTCCTTGAAATAAGGTGTTTGTGATTTTCAAAACAAGAGGAATGGTCAAGTTATAAGGAAACCTTAATAACTCAACAATCTCCCCCTTATATAAAGGAATGGAAAAGTCATAAGGATAACCTTATTGACTCAACAATCTCCCCCTTTTTGGAAAGCACAAACATCCTTACAAAAAGAATATAAGGACTTGGAATAAATTTCTTAGACTTTGAAATTAAAGCTTATCTCCCTTTATTCATGGACAATGGTGAATACGACTAACTCCCCCTTAGGCTTTGGAACTCTAAGGATCGTATTCTAGATTTCTGGAATGAGAATTTTTATTTGAATGTGGAAATATTCATAATGAGAAACTCCCCCTTAAATAAACATTTTTTCCTTCTCCATTTTAGAATTATTTTTCCTTCTCCCCCTTTGTGATTTTCAAAAAGAGTTTGAGGGAATGGAAAAAAAATACGATACCTGAAATATTAGTATAGACAACCAAACAAAGAAAGCAACCATAATTTCATTACAATTGGAAGAATTAGTACAAGGAAAAAATACAACAAAAGATCGGATTTGGGTCTATTTTGTTTCTTTTTCCTTGGGAATGAGCTTCTTCACGATTGTCTTCAACTTATTCAGCTCTTTGTGATCTTCCTCAGCTTGCTTTTCTAAGGCTATGATTCTGTACTCTTAAGCCTTTAGGGCCTCTACCTGAGCCTTCATCAAGTCATCTTGCTTCACAAGCCTTTCTTCCATCTCAATATGAAGATCCTTTTCAGTTTTCTAGCTTTGAAAAAAATAATTCAGCTTGCCATTCAGATCTTTCACCTCTTGAATCCGAGTATTTTGTTCAAGATTTAGCTTTTCCTGAAAACTGTCTGAAATATTTTTGATTTTGTCATATTCAGTAAAAAAGGCTTCCTTGACATCTTCCTGAAACTGATCAATCTCTTCCAAATCTAGAACCATTTTCTTAAACCATTTGGTCATATGCTTGCAAGATTTCCTATGGGCTTCACAGTTGATCAGAAAATTTTTGTGACCAGCCTCAATCTTCAAACATCTATCCATAACCATGGATACATAGTCTGATTTTTGATTCATACTATGCTGAAGCATCTGACATCTGGATTCTATTGCCGGAAAAATCAGAATGGTTTCCACTAGCTTCTTCAGGGACTGTACCACAAAATCATGTCCCAAAGCTGATGACTCCGAATCAGACATTTTTCTTGGAGAGGGTTCTTCTTATAACTCTATCAGCTTCCTCTTAGAGGATTCTCCATCTTATTTCTTCCTCAAAATATATTTTTATTGGGGTGTAAACAACCACTTGTTTTCCTTTTTTGATTTTCGGAATAACCTCTTCATCAGGAGACTCATGCTCACTTCCAGATATTTGAACAATTTTATCTTCATCAAATTTTTCTTTTTCAGCACCAACCTCAAAATCTTCAGGAAGAATGAAATCATGATTGTGACTCTCTTCCTCAGATGGCTTGTTGACTTTCTCTTCACCCTTCTCATCATCTCTAGGTGTAACAAGTTTAGAAGATCCAGCTTGAGAAGTCCAGAGTGAAAATTTCTTGGAAGCACTTTCCCTTTCCTAAAAGTCTTCTACTTGCTTTAACAAGTCAGCTGTCTTTTCAGAGCTTTGAGTTTCCTAAACTTCTCCCACAGCTTCCTTCTCAACTTCCTTCTCTTTGAGTTTTTCCAGAGACATGAATTTCTTTCCCGGAGTCTCAGGAAATTTTTCAACAAGGAAAGATTTTGGAACAAGGATATTCTTAGATGCAATTTCTATATCCCTCAGAAGGGATTTACAAATTTCATCCTCTGATATCTTCTTTTTAATCTTTTTCTCCTTGGCCTACTTGTCAAGCTCATCAGCTGCTTTTTTCTTCAAAGCCTTGGCCTCAGCAGGATCCAAACCAAACTGTGGCTCCCCTGATTTTCTATTCTTCTTATCCTCCCTCCACTTTGTTACACCTCATCCGGGTAGGCTTTTTTGCTTCTTGGGTTTAGGAGGTGCAGATTGGACTTCCTTAGACTTAAGGGGTTTGTATTCTGCTTTCACTTCCTTCAGCTTTATTTTCTTCCCAGCTTTCTTTGAAGGTTCGGCTTCATCAACAATCTTCAAAATAGCCTCTGCCTCATCCTCAGGTAAATCATAAAACTCACCCGACTCCTTTAAAAAACCTACTTTCATCCTCTTCAGAGTGTCATCACTTATCAACATCACCTTGCAATTTCTCAGCTTGGAGCTGTAAGGTATCTTGAATGATTCAAGACACCGAACTATCAACTTTGAAAATAGGGCGGGATACATAATAATATGTGCTCTGAGGTTCCCATTCTTGATGTTCTGAATCGTAATGAGAATGTGTCTCATGAGATTAACCTTCCTTAGGTTTACCAAAAAGTCTAGGATATACATGTCACTTTTCTTAAGGGTGTCCTTATCACCCTTCCTCGGTACGATGAGACCTTGCACCCATAACTGTAGAATCTGATTGTTGGTAGATATATGGGAAATCTTGGCTGTCTTGACATCTTTGAGACCAAGACATTCCATAGTCTTTTCCTTAATAAAACTTCCTTGAACCTCTGGCAGCTTGTGTGAACAGAATTTGGCTTCACCTTCACATGAGAGCCCCACCAAGCTCACAACCTTGGTGTAAGAGAGTTTATATGTCTTTCTATAACTCTTGAAAGAGAATTTTTCTCTACCCTCTTCCTTAAAAAAGCAAACTAATTCATAGAATTCTATGAGAAGATCCGGATAGACTATATCTTGAGATACTGTCTTAGAAATAGCTACACTTTCCCACTCATTGAGATTTATGTTCTTGGAAATAATAGTCATACTTGTTGAATAAATTTGGGTGTACCAACCTCTCCCTATATATTTTCCACTCTGGAATCGTCTTAACTGTAGATATATCCTGAGAAGGAGCTTCTGCAGACATTCGAACTGGAGCACTTTTGAAGAATTCATAACGGGCTTTTGTAGAGAGGCAGAGCTTCGAGACGTAAAATCTTGATAACCAATGTGGGAAAACCCTTCGGGGGTCCTTTATATAGGCGATGGAAGTCCAATTTGAATCTAACAGTTGGGAAACCTTCTGATCTGATCTAACGGTTGATATGATAGCCGCAAGGAAAAAATTGGTTGAATATGATCTTTTGAGGTTTTAAAAAGAAAACATCCAGATTTAAGGAAACATGAATCCAAGAAATTTTAAAAGCAAAAGAAACTACCAGCAAGTAAAAGTGATTACAAAAACTTAGGAAAGAATCATACCTTTCGGATTACTAGGTAGATTATTTGCACTGAGGAATATTCTTCTTGAAGAACTTTGGATTTCAAAAAAAACTTGAATACGAAAAAAAACTTCACTACGAAAATTTCAAATCCGAAAATTTCCATTACGAAAATTTCACGTCCGAATATTTTCATTACGAAAATTTCAGGTTTGAAGATTTTTCATTACGATTTTTTTGAAAAACCAACTACGAAAAATTTGAAAAACCAACTACGAAAAATTTTCATTACGGAAAAATTTGAAAAAAAAACTACGAAAAATTTTCATTACGAAAAAATTTGAAAATTTTAATAACAGATATACTCCCCCTATGAAAAGGATTTTATTACTGTAAGGAGATTGGTTCAACAAAAAGTTGATGGAAGAATATTACCTCACGGTTATCATTCCTAACTTCTGTTTAATGTATTCAAATATATTGGAAGGTAATGATTTTGTGAAAATGTCAGCAAGTTGATATTGCGTTCCGATAAATTGAAGAATGATATCTTCTTTTTGTGTGTGATTCCTAATAAAGTGATGACTAATATCTATGTGTTTTGAACGAGAGTGATGTGAAGGGTTTTTACTAAGGGCAATGGCGCTTGTGTTATCACACATAATTTGAGTCTTAGTAAAACTCAAGCCATAGTCTATGAGTGTTTGTTGCATCCACAAAACTTGAGCAAAACAAATTCTAGCTGCTACATATTCTGCTTCAGCAATGGAAAGTGCTACTGAGTGTTGCTTCTTGCATGACCAAGAATGATCTTCCGTTTCACTAAGGCAAGGTAGATCTTGGCTCCTAAGGTATTCTAAGTTTAGTGTGTAGACATTCTCTTGCCTATGGGCAGAAAGAATAAACTCTTCCTTGGAATTGTGTACTAAGAACTTGTCATTCCTAAAATTCACAAGGTAGCCTTCATCACATAATTGGATTATGCTAATGAGGTTGTGCTTAAGACCCTTAACAAATAAAACATTTGAAATCAAAGTTTTTCCTAGAAGAACAATGTTACCTATACCAATAATTTCTCCCTGAGCATTATCTCCGAAAGTTACTTTTCCTCCTTTCGTCTTGATAATATTTTCAAAATAGTTTTTGTTACCAGTCATATTATGGGAACATCCACTATCCATGTACCATGTGTTGCTATTGGTACCTTCTCTATTTTCCTGAAAATAAGAAAGTTAGACTTTCGGAATCCAAACTTTCTTGGATCCGAAATTGCTAGACAACAAAATTTTGGGTATCCACATTTGTTTAGAGAAATAAGATGTATGAAACCCAAGAGATTGAACTTTATTCAAGGAACAATTTTTCTTCCAATTCCCACCTCTTTGACATTTAGTGCAAAAAGGGGCTCTAGAATGAACAAAATAGTTGTTTTTGAAAACCGGTTTTTGGTGAGTATAACCTACTCCAGTGGTGTTTCCTTAAGGTTTAATTTGAGAGTACATCTTGTCAAAATTTTCCTTCCCAGAGGTAAATTTTTCAAGAAGTTTCTTAAGAGAAAATATTTCAGATTTCAGTCTCATGGCTAAATTCCTATCCTCAGGAAACATTTCCTTAGAGTTAGATTTTTACTCAAAAACTTTTATCTCTAAAATAGCATTCTTAAGATCTTTAGAAAGTTATTCCTTGGCATAATTTGGTTTCTCAAGGTATTTAGAAAGTTTTTCTAAAAGCTTTTCTTTATCTCCAAGATCTCTAGAAAGATCCGAAATCACTTTTGTAAGAATTTCTTCCCTAGTATTTTCCTTGTATAATTTCTTAGAAATTTTACAATTTTTTGCTTCAAGTAACTTGGAAAATATTGATACTTATTCATATGAAGGTTCTTAATTTTCTGAAGATTAAGTATCTTCATTAGAATTATTATTTTTGGAATAGTAATTCTTATCAAGAGATAAATTTGTTAAAGCCTCGGCAGAGCGTACCTTGGCCATAAGACATATATTAGGGAAAGATGTAGTAGCAATGAATCCCATATTCTTCTGTGTTGATGAATTATATTCAGAAGATTCAATTTCTGAAGAGTCTCCACAGCTAGCACTCCAAGTATCATTAGATTTAAGACTTTTCTTGTGCTTTGATCAATAGAATTTCTTATTGTTCCTTTCTGAATTCCTTTCCTTCTTTTTCTTCTTTTTCAACAAGGGACAATCAGGTCTGATATGACCTGTTCTTCTACATTCATAACAAGTAACTTCTCCATATTTCTTATCTCTATAGTCTTTCTTCTTGTACTTATTCTGATGATTCTTCTGAGCTACAATCCTGTTCATTCTCTGAGAAAGATTAGCTAATTCATTCTCAGAATTTTCTGTGTCACTAGATTCTGACTGAATAATGACTTTCTTTGTCTTTGATCTAGTTACTCTTTCTGGGGTCTTGGATTTCATATGTTTAGAAGTGGTTGTAAATCAAATCCTACATTCCCATTATTCTTCTTAACATTTTCAGAATCTATCTTCATTCTGGTTTCATGCTGAAGAAGAGTTCTAAACAACTCATCTAAGGAAATCTGAGTGACTTTCCTGTTCTCATCAATAGTTATCCTCTTGGACTCCCATTCATTTGGCATGATATATATGATATTATCAACAAGAGATTCATCATCCAAACCTTTTTTCTCCCATATATTGTAAACTATTCATGATAGTCATAAACCTTTGTTGCACCTTACATATGGGTTCGCTATAAGGAAAGTTAAAGCCATGGTATTCAGCTCTGACCATGGCTCTTCTTGTTTCGATGACTTTGGAAGTTCCAAAGTGAGTAACTTCAAGTTTCTTCCATATATAATTTGCTTCTTCACAAGATGAATTTGGATATATATATTTCTAGTCATAGAACAAAGTAAATTATTGCGTACCTTATAATTCAGTTGACATTCATGCTTTTCTTGATTGGTAAAGGTACTAACTTCCTTGTCAGAGATTTTATATCCTCCAGTAAACATAACAAAGTTATCTACACCAGTATTGATAATGAAAGTATTCATACAATCTATCCAATATTCATAGTCATTTCCATCAAATATAGGTGGTCTAGTCGGATTGAGATTATCTATGGAACCAACATTGATTCCTACCATCTTTTAAGAAAAATCTTTACACACAAAACTTGTTAATAGAATAAGTTTGTAAACAAGGAAAATAATCCTAAGAAAGTAAAATATAAAATAAGATTATCTCTAAGTAAAAAGTGAATCCGAACTATACGAGTCCGAAAAACAGATTTCGAAAAAAATATGAATCCGGAAGTTCAATTCTAATAATTCACTTTTGAACTTAATCGTGAGACTAATTCAGATTGAACTAACCCTCTGATACCAATTGTGAGATGGTATGTGAGTATAATATACTCTATAATACCAAATTTAGGATCGAATATGTAATATGAGATACAAATACAAGAGGGGGGGGGGGTGAATTGTATTCTTTAAAAATCCTTAAGGAAATTTTGCACAACCAAAATTCACAACACCTCTAATTCTAAAACCTTTCTTGATTCCAGAAAAGTGATTACGGAAATGAAACTTAACAAAAGCTTACAACAAATAAGATTCTACCTTAAAGCATATAGAATCTAACTAAATCAGAGTACAATATTAAGGAAGTATATGAAAGTTATACTTTCCTTAACAATACAAATGCACAACGGAAAACAAAGTAGTAAAACTACAAGTAACAAGTAGAAACTATTTTAACCCAAAGAGGAGGGTATCCAATAACCCTGGATAAGAGGTCCCTTGATTTATACTTTCAAGAAAGTTTGTCTTACCCAAACCCAGGTAAGCCCTCAATCCAAAGATCGGTATCTGTCTTGCTATCCCCTCAAGCCCTCTATTTGTAAGGAAATCGGCACCTCTAACTTCACAACCCGAAGTATCTGATTTTAAGGAAATCGAACCTCTGCACTAAGAAAATCTGCATGAAGCAAAGTTTGAATGAGCAGTTCAAAACTTTCTGCACAAAGCCTGAGAGTTTATAAGAGCCTCTCTCTCTAGAAATCACTTCAACAACACTTTGTCAAAGGTCTCGAAAAAGTTTTTCTCCAAGTTGTGAGCTATTTTCAAATGATCTTCTATTTATAGGCACAACTCCAATGTCCGACTCCCTCTTCCAATGGTCATATTCTTCCTTGAATTTCGGAGGGACCTGTACACGTGTCACTCAAACAACAGTTAGTTGATAACTGAAAGAACGACATCGTTTTATAACTAAACAAGTGAGAGCATAACCAAAATCTGATATTCAGAATGTAAGTAAGTGAAAGTTCAGAATGTAATTAAATGAATTCGGAGTCCATAATACAAGAATATTTGGATTCTATTTTCTAGGAATTCGGAACCCGAATTCTATAGAATTCCAGAGTCTGAATTTCAGGGAAATTCGGAATCTGAATTCATTAGAATTCGGAACTTAAACTTACAATGTTCGTAGTTGGAGTTCTTGAGAATTCGAAGTCAGAACTCATAAGAGTTTAGAGTCTAAATTCAGAGTACTCCGGAGTCATAACTTAGAGAAGTTCGTATCCAGAATTCGTAATTAGAATTCAGAGTTGAACTTCATGAATGTTCATATCCAGCATACAGAGTTAAACTTCATGAGAGTTCGTATCCAGAATTCAGAGTTGAACTTCATGAGAGTTCATAAACAGAATTCAGAGTTGAACTTCATGAGAGTTTGTAACCAGAATTCGGAGTTGAACTTCATGAGAGTTCATAACCAGAATTCAGAGTTGAACTTCATGAGAGTTCATATCCAGAATTTGGAGTTGAACTTCATGAGAGTTCGTAACTAGAATTCAGAGTCTTAAATAGAATGCTACATATCTAAGTATTATACGATTTCGAGATTTTGGTCTCAATATGAGTTTTACTCTTAGAAAATTTATGATATAAACAATGAAATCTAGGTAAGGGTAAATTTCCTTGGGTAAGGAAATTTTCCTTAAGAGGGTAAGACAAGGGTTAAAATGAGTTTTGCCTTGAAATAAGGTGTTTGTGATTTTCAAAACAAGAGGAATGGTCAAGTCATAAGGAAACCTTAATAACTCAACAATCCCCCCCTTACATGAAGGAATGGAAAAGTCATAAGGAAAACCTTATTGACTCAACACACTTGAGTCGAGTAACCTGATTGAAATTCATATGGGTACTTTGGTTCTGATGTGGATATGGGTTTTTATGTGTTTGTGACATGTGTATGTGTGGATATATGGGTATTTAGGCATGATGATATTGAATGTAGGGCAGAGAGCTAGGAGTGGTAGATGTATCATTATTGATTATTCTTGTGTTTGGACTGGGGTGATTTGAGGAAACTATAATGAATCTAAAGTAATTATATTTAATGAATTCCATACTGTAGAGATTATGAGAATCCATTCTTTACTTATAGAGTTGGTTACTGGTTTTCATCCATATATATTTTAGGTTGGTGAGGTATAAAAGGATGGACTAGTTGACCATAGAAGGGTTGACCCGATAGAGGAGGATGATCCATAGAGGATGATGCCATGTGAGTTTTACCATCTATGACAAAATTGATTATCCCCGCAAACCCCTTTGTGTTTGGAAACTATGTTGATTTTGATGGGGGGTCTATCCTGGTTCTATTGATTTCCAAATCTTTATTGGAAATGGTTAGGCTCTATTAATCTCTATTTTTATAAGGAAGTGGTTATCTTCTACTGTATTTGGAAGTCTTATTTTGTGTACTTGAACCATAAATACTAATATTTGAGATTCAAATAGGATGAAGATGAATAAAGATTGGATGGATGCTAATCATTT
The DNA here is from genome assembly GCA_963277665.1 of Viscum album. Taxonomy (NCBI): domain Eukaryota; kingdom Viridiplantae; phylum Streptophyta; class Magnoliopsida; order Santalales; family Viscaceae; genus Viscum; species Viscum album. Next base: position 134,777,557 of record OY728163.1, read on the forward strand.
GACAATAGAGTACGAGAACGAAGTGAAAGAGTTCATCAAGTTTGCAAAGGATCATGCAAAGGATCCTTCTCAAATACTTTGTTCATGCTTACATTGTTGTTATTATAGACTTCTTACTCCATAGGAGTTTGAAGAACATTTGATATGTCACGGAATAGATCAAAGTTATAAATTTTGGAATAAACATGGAGAAAAAGAAAATATAGCTACTGGATGGGATAAAACTGCGTTTTATGGATCATCAGATATGAATACAAATATGGATAATAAAGAAGACCGTATAGAGGATGTGATTACAGATGTCAATGATGATAAAGATCGTATTGAGGAAATGACAAAGACAATTGAAGATGAACTCCATGATTGCCCAAAATTGTTTGAGAAATTAAAGAGTTGTGCAAAGATGCCATTGTATGTTGGTTGCACTAAGTATAAAACATTGTCAGTTGTACTGAAGTTGTATAAATTGAAAGCAGGAAACGGATGGAGTGATGTCAGTTTTATGGAACTACTTGCTCTCTTGAATGACATGCTTCTGGAAGATAATGAGCTCCCAAGCCGGACATATGAAGCTAGACGAATGCTACGCTCGATGGGTATGATTTCTGAAAGAATACATGCCTACCCTAAAGACTGTATATTTTTTCTCAAGGAGAACAAATCACTTACAGAATGCCCAAAATGTGGTGCTTCTCGATACAAGAAAGATAAATCCAATCCTATGAAAGTTTTATGGTACTTTCCAATCATTCCAAGGTTTAGGTGTCTATATGGAAGTGAAGAAACTGCAAGACAATTTTCGTGGCATGCTGATAAAAGAAATAAAGATAGGAAATTATGTCATCTAGCCGACTCTCCTCAATGTAAGAAAATTGATCATGAGTATCCTGAATTTGGAAAAGAGCCGAGAAACCTTCATCTTGCATTGTCTATAGATGGAGTGAATCCTTTTGGTTTTCAAACCAGCACTCATAGTACATGGCCTGTTATGTTGGTAAATTATAACTTGCCACCCTGGTTATGCATGAAGCGGAAATTCATCATGTTATCTATGCTTATATCAGGACAAAAATAACCAGGTAATGATATTGATGTTTATCTGGCTCCTTTGATCGAGGATTTGAAGTTATTGTGGGATTCAGGTGTTATGTTGTATGATGATTATAAAAGTGAATACTTCACGTTGAGAGCGATGTTGTATGGAACAATAAATGATTTCCCTACTTATGGAAATTTGTTGGGTTATAGCATTAAAGGAACTCAAGGGTGTCCCGCATGTGAAGAAGATACAGAATCAATTAGGTTGAAACATTCATCGAAATCTGTGTTTCTAAGACATCGTATATTTCTACATCGTTGGTATAAGTACCGATCTTGGACGACATCATTCAATGGAAGTTCAAAACAACACGCAACACCGTCTCCACTAATAGGTGATCAACTGTTTGAGAAAGTAAAATATTTAAACACTATTTTTGGTAAACCATTTTCGAAAAACCTTATGAAAATCAGTTGGAAAAAGAGATCATTTTTTTTGAATTACAATACTGGAATTGTTTGTACGTCAGACATTTTCTTAATGTGATGCATGTGGAAAAAATGTATGTGACAATGTTATCAGAATGTTGCTAAATGCCCCTGAAAAAACAAAGGATGGAATTAAGGCAAGGTTGGACATGGTTGACATGGGAATACGAGAAGAGTTGGCTCCTGTGAAGGGTGAAAATCGAATGTTTCTTCCTCCAGCTGCTTATACTCTTTCTAGGGAGGAGAGATATCAGTTTTTCAACTTCTTTAATGATGTAAAGGTTCCATAGGGTATTCATCAAATATCAAGAACATTGTTTCAATGAATGATTTGAAGTTAAAAGGTTTGAAATCACATGACTTCCATGTTTTGATGCAAGATCTAATTCCTATAGCTTTACATTTAATTTTTCCCAAGAATGTTTGTCATATGTTAACCAAACTTTGTTTCATTTTCAAAGCTATATGTAGCAAAGTTTTAGACCCAGTGAAATTTCCAGCTATGGAAAAAGAAATTGTCATCATATTATGCGAATTAGAAATGTTCTTCCCGCCAACATTATTTGATATGATGGTTCATTTGATGATTCAATTGGTGAGAGAGATTCGACTTTGTGGTCCTGTGCACTATAGATGGATGTATCCCATTGAATGGTATATGAAGATTTTGAAAGGGTATGTCAAAAATCGAAATAGGCCAGAGGGTTGTATAGTGGAGCGATATATTGTTGAGGAAGCTATTAATTTTTTTTACCAAATACCTATCTGATGTGGAAAGCATTGGTCTCTTGAAATCTTGTCACAGTGGACGCATTGAGGGTGGGGGAATTTTTGGAAGAGATATTGTGACAATCAGTATTACAGATCGTGAGCAAGCCCACCTTTATGTTTTGCATAATAGTTGGGAGGTTACTTCATATATTGAAACTCACAAAGAAATTCTTAGGCAGTTGAACCCATCAAGGGATGAAAAATGGTTATCAAATACACATAATCACTAGTTTATAGGATGGTTTCAGGACCATATTTTTAAATAGTTGGATGAAAATACGAATTCAATTTTAGAATGACTTCGATGGATAGCCTCTGAACCAAGTGTGTATGTATTATATTACAATGGTTATGTAATTAATGGTTATACATTCTATACATATGAACATGATGAATATAGTACCATGCAAAATAGTGGAGTTACACTAGTGGCTGAAGTGATGCATGTTTCTGGTAGTAAGGACATAAATCCAATTTATGCAAATATGTCATACTTTGGCATTATCAAACTAATATGGGAGTTGGATTATATGACATTCCAATTGTCGATTTTTCAATGTAAATGTGTTGATAACAACAGTGGTGTTAAAATAGATGAATGAGGATTTGTGAAAGTTGATTTTAGTAAAGAAGGGTACAAAGACGAACAGTTTATAATGTAATCACAAGCGGTACAAGTTTTTTATGTTCTAGATCCTGAAAACCGAAAGTGGTCGATTGTTCTGTTATCATCCAAAACTACTGAAGGTTCTGATGAAAATTCAGTTGAGGATGATCCTTTTAGTGGTACATCACAATCATTTCGGAGCGGTATCAATGTAGATGATGTTTTGTATGTTAGAGGAGACCACAATTAAGGGATTTGGATAATCGATAGAGGTTTCAAATCCCTTCATCCTTTGAAAAAAAGAAAGAGAGTTCAATAAATAGGTTATATTTTGTTTGTAATATAGATCTTGTTATCTCATGTTATTATCTTATCATTACTGAATTTATGTAATCTAAATTAACTTTTCAACCACTTTTGTAGATAATGACTTCTTCACATTCTAGTGCTCCTAACCTTGAGGCTGAACAAGTCTCTCAAGCTTCTGCTGCTGCGGCTGCTGCTGCTCCTACTGCTCCTGCTACTGCTCTGGCTGCGGCTACTGTTGCTCCTACTGTTGCTTTTGCTGTGGCTCCTGCTACTCCTACTGCGGCTGCTGCTGCTCCTGCTGTTGTGTCTCTTGCTGCTCCTAGTGTTGAGGTCCAACAAACATCAACACATGCCGTTGATACCATTTCATATGAACATATAGATGATGTTGATATCGATTAAATGGTCGGGAATGAAGGACCGACGTCGTAGAAAACACAGGTGCGTCGTATTTTGACGGTGTTAGCCAAAGTTCTTAAGGCGAAAAGCAAAGGCATCAAATTTGATGTCGGATGGAATGAACGAGGCCAACATGTGAATCCCAACAAGGCTATGTTTAGTAATTACATTGGAGTTTTCACTCGGAAACGCGTGCCGATTGACATAGATTCATGGCACCATGTTGTGTCCGGGCTGAAGGCTGTGATCTGGGAAGAAATTACAGTAACATTATGAATTTATTTTTTTAATTTACTAGAAAATAAAATAATGAAACAATGTCTTACACTTCTCAATCTCTTGCAGAGTACATTTATAGTAGACGATTCACACAAGGATTATGTACTAAGGCTTGCAGGAAGGATTCATCGAGGTTTTCGCACTATTTTAACAAGATGTCACCTGAAAGATTCCAAAGGTAAAATAAACCCGCACCCACCCATTGTCTACGCTCACCTGATATCCCAAGAAGCATGGGATGCATTTATTGGCCGCCGTGGGGATGAGAAGTTTTAGGTACATTGTGGGTGATAATACGTTGTTTGAGGATATGTGTATTCATCACTTTGATTGTCAATATTTCATTTATGAAACAACAAATATGTAATGAAAATAAGGAACGTACATCAAAACCAACATACCCTTATCGTAAATTAAGGATGGGGTACGCTTCACTAGAAAAGAAAATGGCATGTATTTTAAATTTACAGTAATATTTTTAGGTGCCAATAAATAAAATTATAATTATCTTTCTATGTTTATATGTATATTGATGAGTCTAAAACCAAAGACACTTCCATCCCACATCATGTGCTTTGGAAGGAGGAACGTGTGGATAATGAAGGGAAGCTAGTAGATGAGGACACACAAAAAGTATGGGAAATTTGTGTAAGTATGACACGATGATAAAAATATTTGTTTTAAATTGCTATTACATAAAAATAATTAGTTATTTTCCTATATCCGATAGTCACAGGAATTAGCTACTCCTATAGAGGATGCAGACATATTATCGACGACTTTGAAGGAGCCAGAAAAATACGGTCGTGTTAGAGGTGCGGGGTTTGGGGTGACACCTCGAGTATATTTTGAGAAGAAAAAAATGGATGATAGAGATGAAACATTGAAACAAATGAGCGAAAAACTAGAAGCCATTGAAGAATGATTGAAATGGTAGGGAGAGTTGCTAGAAACTTTTATGGGTGGGAAGCAAGGAGAAGACACAACTCAAGAACAACCAGCGTGTGAAGATCCCACCCCACCCCCCACCAGCTTTGAGGTGAGCCATTCCCCTCAAAGAGCTATTTTAGCCGTGGTAATCAATATTCTAATAATTGTTCCCATGAAATGTGAATCATAAAAACACTGATACTTTTCCTGTACTGATCTTCTACAGGGTGATAATGATTGTGATTTATATCTGTCAACATCCACCTATCACCTTGTAGCGAGGGCTATAGTGTTCAACATCCCAGATGAAACGTTGCATAATAGACCACTTCCGAAAGATCATCTGAAAGTGACGATTATTGTAGCTCATGAGCCAAATGCAGAGCTACCTATTCCACTTGATGAAGATGATATTCATACGGTCGAAAAGGCTATTGGGACATTCATTACATGGACATCACAACTTGTAAGAGTACATGCGACCAAAGAGGTATTTATTTCCTTTTTTTCAAGCTAAACCTTTAACAATTAATGAAAAAAGGGTATGAACCAATGAATGTTATTATAGATGGAGAAAGGGAAGGTGGTGACAAACATCGACTCAAAACCATCTAAAGGATCGACCAACCGATCCCAAGGAGCTACTAAAAGCACAATAACACCACCTATTCTCTATCCACATTTAATATCATTGAAGACTCATGTGGATACGAAGCTAAGAGGTGGTAGTATTCATATAGTGGTTTTCGAAAAGAATATATACAAAGAGGAAAGTAAAGATTTCATTGCTGCTGAAAATGTAAATGAGATCCTTGAAAATGGTTGGCTAGGCATCATAGTTGTAAATATATATATGAGGTATGTTTTCATGAATTGATTTTTTAAAAGTTGATCTAATGTGCAAATTATGACCAATTGCATTTTATATTGTTGACAAACGTATATATGAAAAATAGTTGAAGGAATTTTCCCATGAGCCAAAATTTGGACTCGTTAGTCCTCATACCACATCATCACATCTAATGAAATTATATCCATAAAAAAAGAATGAAATAGTGAATGGATTGCTGAAAACATTTGAAAGCAAGATTACATATGAAACTCTTCTTAATAATAACCATGCAGGGGTAAAACTCTATGATTAAAGCATATCAATTATATTTTCACTTATTTTATTACTTATTCCTTTCTATGTTTTTAGGAAACATTGGATGCTAATTGAGGTGAACTTGGATACTCCAAATATTTATTTTCTGGATTCAAAGCAAGGATATCCATTAAACCGACCACACATGATGGAGTTTGTGAATCTGTAAGACACTACATCCTACGTTTTAGGTCTAAACATCAAGTAATATAATTTATATTATCTTTTAATGAGGATTCTGTTATGATAGGGCAGTGTATCATTATCGTCTAAAAAAAGGAATGAGGACAGGGGCAAAGCATAAGGAGGCGAGCAAATACTACGTCTGGACAAATATCATGGTATATATAATAAAATTTCACTATCCAAACACATCACAACACAAGTTACTTATTCTCATAATGATCAATTTTTTTTCAGTGTCCAAAACAAACAAATGATAATGATTGCAGTTATTATGTTTGTAAATTTATGAAAGAGATTGTTTTTCATCAACAAACTAGCATCCATAAAGAGGTATTTTAAAAAACAACTACTAGTTCATTTAATTTATTTATTAATTTTTTATTTTTATATTTTGCAGTACTACTCTGACTGCCAAAAAACCTCATACTCACAAGACGATATAGATGTGTTCAGAAATGAGTGGGCCACATACCTGATGGTAGATTGTACACAAATAGCATAAAGATCTGACTTGGGGACGTGTACAATTGGCAGTCATTTTTGAGAGGGGTTAAGGGGATCAAAAGATGACACATTGTTGAATGTAAATGTTCGTAGGAAAATTGTAATTGTTATTAAATAAAACATCCTTTCTCCGATGATTCAATTTCTTATTTTAATAGATGATATTCACCAACAACATGCAAGAATGATGAACCACTCAAAGGGTCTCTCTTTTGTTTAAAATGAAAAGATTTTTAAGTGAAAACAACAACTGACTTATGGAAATCCAACCAAACGCATTCAGATTGTGTTGATCATTTAAGATAATGATCCATGGGTGCGTTGGGGACATGTATAAGTCAAACCTAACTCAATCCGAGGCACGGTGTGGTCAGTACCACTCAAAGGGTCTCTCTTTTGTTTAAAATGGACACAATTTTAAGTGAAAACAACAACTGACCTACGAAAATATGACCAAACGCATTCAGATTGTATTGATCCTTTAGGAGAATGATCCAAGGGTCCTTTCTGACATGTATGAGTCATCCACTCCTCAATATGAGGCACAGTGTGGCCAGTACCACTCAAAGGGTCTCTCTTTTGTTTGAAATGAACAAATTTTTAAGTGAAAATAACAACTAACATACGGAAATATGACCAAACGCATTTGTATTGTGTTGATACTTTAATATAACGATCCATGGGTGTATTGGGGACGTGTACGAGTCATCCTATCCTCAATCCGAGGCACGGTGTGACCGGTACCACTCAAAGGGTCTCTCTTTTGTTTAAAATGGACACAATTTTAAGTGAAAACAACAACTGACCTATGGAAATCAAACCAAACGCATTATTATTTTATTGATCCTTTAGGAGTATGATCCAAAGGTCCTTTGTGATGTGTACAAGTTATCCCCGCCTCAATCCGAGGCATGGTGTGGCCGATACCACTCAAAGGGTCTCTCTTTTGTTTAAAATGGACAGATTTTTAAGTGAAAACAACAACTGATGTATGGAAATCCAACCAAACACATTAGGATTGTGTTTATCCTTTAATATAATGATAAATGGGTGCGTTGGGGATGTGTATGAGTCATCCCCGCCTCAATCCGAGGCACGGTGTGGCCGGTACCACTCAAAGGGTATCTCTTTTGTTTAAAATTGACACAATTTTAAGTGAAAACAACAACTGACCTACGGAAATCTGACAAAACAAATTCAAACTGTATTGATCATTTATTATAACAATCCATGGGTCCTTTTTGACGTGTACAAGTCATACCCTCCTCAATCCGAGGCACAGTGAGGCTGGTACCACTCAAAGGGTCTCTCTTTTGTTTAAAATGGACACAATTTTAAGTGAAAACAACAATTGACCTACATAAATCAGACCAAACACATTCGGATTGTATTTATCCTTTAGGAGAATGATCCAAGGGTCCTTTTTGATGTCTAAGAGTCATCCCCACCTCAATAAGAGGCATGTTGTGGCCGGTATCACTCAAAGGGTCTCTCTTTTGTTTAAAATGGGCACAATTTTAAATGAAAACAAAAACTGACCTACGGAAATCCGACAAAGTGAATTCGGATTGTATTGATCCTTTAGGAGAATGATCCATGGGTCCTTTGTGACATGTAAGAGTCATCCCCACCTAAATCCAAGGCACGGTGTGGCTGGTATCACTCAAAGAGTCTCTCTTTTGTTTAAAATGGACACAATTTTAAGTGAAAACAACTGACCTTCGAAAATCCAACCAAACACATTTGGATTGTGTTGATACTTTAGGAGAATGATCCAAGGGTCCTTTTTGAAGTGTATGAGTCATACCCGGCTCAATCCGAGGCATGGTGTGGCTGGTACCACTCAAAGGGTCTCTCTTTTGTTTAAAATGGACAGATTTTTAAGTAAAAACAACAACTGACCTACGAAAATCTGACCAAACACATTCGTATTTTATTGATCCTTTAGGAGAACGATCCACGGGTCCTTTTTGATGTGTATGAGTCATCCCCGCCTCAATATGAGGCACGGTGTGGCTGGTACCACTCAAAGGGTCTCTATTTTGTTTAAAATGGACACAATTTTAAGTGAAAACAACAACTGACCTACGAAAATATGACCAAACACATTCAGATTGTGTTGATCCTTTAAGAGAAAGATCCACAGGTGCGTTGGGGACGTTTTTGTTTTTGATAAAAGACAGATATCATTAATGAAAAAGATTAGCAGACGTACATATGAAAAGACACGAAGGGAAATTGTCCAGCCAGAGCTGGTTGGCATCGAAGGGGCCTGATACTGCCAGCTGATGGGCCAGATTGTTTCCTTCCCTTTTGGTAAAGGAGAAGGTGCAGAATGAAAAGCATTGGTGGAGAGATAGAATTCTACTGATGATGAGGCCAAATGACTGGAGTCCGCCATTGTTGTGGTTAATGGAATCGATCACGATGAGGTAGTCAGACTCAATGCTGATATCAACCCATCCACATTCCAAAGCCAACATCATACCTGCTAGGATGACATTAGCCTCAACTATTGCAGGTTCCTAAAAGGAATGATTTGATTCATATTTTGCAGTAATGATTTTCCCCAGATGATTTCAGGCTAGGAGATCGAGGGAGACAATTCCATCCTTGGGAAGAGACGCGTCCACATTGATCTTAAGAATACCTTTCATTGGGGGGTTCCAATGAGAGGGACAGGAGGGGGGAACATCTGGCATATGATGTCAATTGTGGTGCTTCCAGCCCTCAATCCATGAAGTGGACCATTTAATCCAGAATTCAGGAGGTTTACAAATGTGTTGGAAAACAACATCGTTACACCGGACCCAGATGATCCAGGCCAGGGTGCAGAGTAAAATTGCATTAGCCGATGAGAGAGAGGAGCACCAACACATCAGGAGAGCGGGGAGGTTAAAGGCCATGGCCAGTGATGAATCTGGAGCAGGGCCCCATTTATTCCAAATTTACTTAGCTCCTGGGTAGTGAATGATGGCGTGAAAATGGGTTTCTGGGATAATCGAGCAGAAAGGGAATAAAACGGCACTGGACATATGTCGGTAAATGAGAAGGCTCATGGTAGGGAGGGTACCCATGCACACCTACCACCAAAAGTGCCGTATTTTTTGGGGGACGTTGAGCTTCCAAAGAGATTTCCATGGTCCCTTATTCCAGCCGACTGGGTGTTTTCCAAGAGAAAGTCTGTATTCGGATCTCACCGTGTAGTCGCCCGACATGTCATTGCTCCAGAAGAGATGGTCGGGGCCTACGTCTGGGACCCAGGGGATGCTTCGGATAATTCTTTGGTCTCTTTCGTTAAACCATTCATGAATCTTATCTAAACACCACCCCGTACCTTGTTCGGAAAGGAGTCATCTGACAGGTGCATTGGGGACATGTATGAGTCATCCCCACCTCAATCCAAGGCACGGTGTGGCCGGTACCACTCAATCTGACCAAACGCATTTGGATTGTATTGATACTTTAAGATAATGATCCATGGTTGCATTAGGGATGTGTAGGAGTCAACCCCTCCTCAATCTGAGGCACGGTGTGGCCGGTACCACTCAAAGGGTCTCTCTTTTGTTTAAAATGGACACAATTTTAAGTGAAAACAAAAACTGACCTACGAAAATCCGACCAAACGAATTCAGATTGTATTGATCCTTTAGGAGAACGATACAAGGGTCCTTTTTGACGTGTATGAGTAATCCCCGCCTCAATATGAGGCATGGTGTGACCGGTACCACTCAAAGGGTCTCTCTTTTATTTAAAATGGACAAATTTTTAAGTGAAAACAACAACTGACCTACGGAAATCTGACTAAATGCATTAGGATTGTATTGATCCTTTAGGAGAACGATCCAAGGGTAATTTTTGACATGTATGAGTCATCACCACCTCAATCCGAGGCACGGTGTGTCTGGTACCACTCAAAGGGTCTCTCTTTTTTATAAAATGGACACAATTTTAAGTGAAAACAACAACTGTCCTACGGAAATCCGACCAAACGCATTCGGATTGTTTTGATCATTTAAGATAATGATCCATGGGTTTATTGGGGATGTGTATGAGTCATCCACTCCTCAATACGAGGCACGTTGTGGCTGGAACCACTCAAAGGGTCTCTCTTTTGTTTAAAAGGGACAAATTTTTAAGTGAAACCAACAACCGACCTACGAAAATCTGACCAAAAAAATTTTTATTGTCTTGATCCATTATGAGAATGATCCACGGGTCCTTTTTGACCTGTATGATTCATCCCTGCATCAATCCGAGGCACGGTGTGGTTGGTACCACTCAAAGGGTCTCTCTTTTGTTTAAAATGAACAGATTTTTAAGTGAAAACAACAACTGACCTACGGAAATCTGACCAAACGAATTCGGATTGTATTGATCATTTAGTAGAATTATCCACAGGTAATTTTTGACATGTAAGATTCATACCTTACTCAATACGAGGCATGGTGTGGCTGGTACCACTCAAAGGGTCTCTCTTTTGTTTAAAATGGACAAAATTTTAAGTGAAAACAACAAATGACCTACGGAAATATGACCAAACGCATTCAGATTGTATTGATCCTTTAGGAGAACGATCCATGGGTCATTTTTGATGTTTATGAGTAATCTCCTCCTCAATCTGAAACACAGTGTGGCTGATACCACTCAAAGGGTCTCTCTTTTGTTTAAAATGGATAGATTTTTAAGTGAAAACAAAAACTGACCTATGGAAATCCAACCAAACACATTCGTATTGTATTTATACTTTAGGATAAAAATCCAAGGGTGCTTTGGGGACATATAAGAGTCAACCCCGCCTCAATAAAAGGCACGGTGTGTCCGGTACCACTCAAAGGGTCTCTTTTTTTTTAAAATGGACACAATTTTAAGTGAAAACAACAACTGACCTACGAAAATCTAACCAAACGCATTCAGATTGTATTGATCTTTTAGGATAACAATACAAGGGTCCTTTTTGACGTATAGGAGTCATCCCCGCCTCAATAAAAGGCATGGTTTGGCCGGTACCACTCAAAGGGTCTCTCTTTTGTTTAAAATGGACATATTTTTAAGTGAAAACAACAACTGACCTACAGAAATCTGACCAAATGTATTATAATTGTATTGATACATTAGAAGAATGATCCACGAGTCATTTGTGATGTTTAAGTGTCATCCCTGGCTCAATCCAAGGCACAGTGTGGATGGTACCACTCAAAGGGTCTCTCTTTTATTTAAAATGGACACAATTTTAAGTGAAAACAACAACTGACCTACGGAAATCCAACCAAACACATTAGGATTATGTTGATACTTTAAGAGAAAGACCCACGGGTGTGTTGGGGATGTTTAAGAGTCATCCCTGCCTCAATCCGAGGCACGGTGTGGCCGGCACCACTCAAATGGTCTCTCTTTTGTTTAAAATGGACAAATTTTTAAGTGAAAACAACAACTGACCTACGGAAATCTGACCAAAAGCATTTAGATTGTTTTGATTCTTTAGGATAACGATCCAAGGGTCCTTTTTGATTTTTACGAGTGATCCCAGCCTCAATCCGAGGAATGGTGTTGCCGGTATCTCTCAAAGGGTCTCTCTTTTGTTTAAAATGGACATATTTTTAAGTGAAAACAACAACTGACCTACGAAAATCTGACCAAACACATTTGGATTATATTGATCCTTTAGGAGAACGATAAAATGGTCATTTTTGACATGTATGAGTCATCCAAACCTCAATATGAGGCACGGTGTGGCTGGTACCACTCAAATGGTCTCTCTTTTGTTTAAAATGGACAGATTTTAAGTGAAAACAACAACTGACCTACGAAAATCCAACCAAACGCATTTGGATTGTATTTATCCTTTATGAGAACAATCCTCGGGTCCTTTTTTATGTATAGGAGTCATTACCGCATAAATATAAGGCACAATGTGTCCAGTACCACTCAAATGGTCTCTCTTTTGTTTAAAATGGGCAGATTTTTAAGTGAAAACAACAACTAACCTACAGAAATACAACGAAACACATTCAGATTGTATTGATCCTTTAAGAGAATGATATACATGTCCTTTGTGACATGTATGAGTCAACCCCGACTCAATCCAAGGCATGGTGTGGCCAGTATCACTCAAAGGGTCTCTCTTTTGTTTAAAATGGACACAATTTTAAGTGAAAACAACAACTGACCTATGGAAATCCAACCAAAAGCATTAGGATTGTATTGATCCTTTAGGATAAGGATCCACAGGTCCTTTGTGATGTGTACGAGTCATCTCCGCCTCAGTACGAGGCACAGTGTGGCCGACACCACTTAGAGGGTATCTCTTTTGTTTAAAATGGACACAATTTTAAGTGAAAACAACAACTAACCTACAGAAATCCAACCAAACACATTCGGATTGTCTTGATCCTTTATGATAATGATCCATGGGTCCTTTGTGACGTGTATGAGTCATCCCCTCCAACCCCCTGGACCACTCCCCACCCCCCTGGACACCAACCCACCCCCTGGACACCCCCCTCCCCTCTGGACACCCCCACCCCCTGGAAAGACCCCTCAACCCCCTGGACACACCCACCCCCTGGACATGCCCATGGACAGCCCCCACCTTGGACAACCCCCCAACCCCCCTAGACACCCCCAACCCCCCTGGGCAACCACCACCCCCTGGATGGCACCCCCATCCCTCCTTGACACCACCCCACCACCTGGATACCCCCAACCCCTGGAAACCCCCACCCATGGACGACCACCCCCACCCTCCCATACACCATCCCAACCCCTTGGACAGCCCCACCAACCCCCTGGACCACCCCTACCCCCCTGGACACCCCCACCCCCTGGACACCCCTATCCCCTGGACACCCCCATCCCACCCTCCTGGACACCAGCCCACCCTCCTTGGACAACCCCACCAACCCCCCGGACCACCTCCACCCCTTGGACACCCCACCCCCTAGAAAGCCCCCCCTCACCTGGACACCCCCCTCATAGACACCACCCCACCACCTAGACACCCCACCCCCTGGACACCACCACCCTCCTTGGACAGCCCCCAACTTCTTGGACCTCCCCCACCTCCTCTGGACACCCCTTTCCCCTCAGACACCCCCATCCCCCTGGACACCCCCTACCCCCCTTGGACAGCCACCCCAAACCCCTCAACAGCCCCCAACCCCTTGAATTCTGAATATAATTCTTTATGTATTTAATTAACTTATGAATTATGTGTTAATGGTGTATGGGTATACTTGGTGTAATTATCTTATTATTTATGTGTTAATTTTGTATGGGTATACTTTTTGAGTTGCTGAAATTTTTGCAGGTGCTGTTTGGGTGTGTTTCTGTAGAATTTTTTTTGCAGCAGACATGGCATTTATCAGTGCTTTTTTAGTACTGATAAAAGAATCCTTTATCAACGCTAAAAAAGCACTGATAAAATCCACATTTATCAGCACTAAAAAATCACTGATAAAGGAATCCTTTATCATCACTGAGCTTTACAACACTTTTTAGCACCGATAAAGCCCATTTTGAGCGCTGATAAAGCCCGTTTTTGTAGTAGTGATCTAAAGTATCTCATCATAAAGGGGAAATGCTATATACTTTCATTACGACATGTATCCTTAAGAAATTATCACAAACTATGTCATGTAGAGGAACAACCATGATGTGATAAAAAAACTTAATTAATATCCAAGATAATGAGTACATGTAATCATCAAGTACTTAGAATTTGGCTCTAGGGAATCAACTCTAATACTCCCACTTTCACTAGATCCAATTATTAACAATCTTCAGTCCACTATCTCTCACATGGTACTCATGACTTTGCTAAGATAGAGCCTTCTTCAAGGGGTCTTCCTCTACGGATACTCTGCTCACTGCAAGTTCACCTCATTGAGAAAAATCTCTCAAGAGATGAAGCTTTTAAAGTATATGATTTTCCGTTGATATGACTTGGCTCCTTAGAAAGATCCACCACTATAGTGTTATAAAAGTAAATTGTGGTAGGGTTTTGACTATTAGGAACCAAATCTTGAACAAAGTTGTGAATCTAAACTACTTCCTTGGCTGCGTCATAATCCGAAATATACTCAGACTCTGATGCGCAATTGGTGAAAACTGACTACTTGAACTCTTACAGATCACAACTCCTCCATTTAGACTAAAGAGATATCCTGACTGCAACTTCAGATCATTATGATATGTTTGAAATCTATAATTTGTATAACCCCTGATGACTAGCTCTTCATCTTCTCTATACACCAAAAAATACATCCTTAGTTTGCCTCATATACTTAAGGATAACCTTAACAAAAATATAATGTTGTTCACCTAGATCATCTTGATAACTTCCCACCATGATCAAAGCATAGACAACATCAAGCCTCATACATAACATTGCATACATGATAGATCCCGTTGTAGAATCATATGATATCTTATTAATTCTCTCTCTTTCCTGTTGTGTATGAGGATATGTTTTCCTAAAAAGATGAATACCAGGTGACACTAGAACCAATCCCCACTTATATTATTCCATAATAAACCTCTTTAGTATTCGGTCAATGTATTTACTTTGACTTAGTCCAAGAATCCTCTTTGATCTATCACACATGATATTGATCCCTAGAATGTAGTCCACTTCACTTAAGTCCTTCTCCTTGGATAGTTTCACCTCGAATCAGGTTTTAAACTGCCTCCTCTCCTTGGACCTCCATCCTTTACATGTATTTACTCACACATAGGCGAGGGGAACCAAATGTATAAGGTTATATAAAATAAACCATGGAAACATAGTCTCATACATAATAAAGGTGGTAAAAATGAATCACATACCTTTATATTTAATTTAATAAAACTATTATCACATAAGATACCAATATAATTAATATTAAATTAAACAAAACCCCAACACACACATTGGTCAGTTAATATCATGATCATCCACACATACAACAATCACACATTTAAAACTAGTTACCATTCATTTCAATTCATTTTTTATTATGAAAACAATACTAAATTAATAAATAAATTATTAATTAGTTAATCAAATCTTTTATCTTAATTTTATATCCAAATAGTCCTTGAGATTTCCATCCGCTTCAATTTTAATTAAATTAAATATATTAATTTAATTTTAAATTAACTTATACATAGCGTGTACCGATAAGGGACATGGTGTGTACCCTTCTGTTTAGTCTTAAATTTAATCTAGAATTTAACATAAAATGCACTAAAAGAAATACAACATGTAACTTATTACACAACATGTAGCCACTCACATGGTGTGTGACTGCTCTGCATGGTACTTCTCATGCACCACATACTTACATGGCATGTAGCATACACGATGTGTTGTGATATTAAACAACATGTAGTTCCATGATCCCATCCATGTAGTCTCTCGGCATTTATGACACATGACAAACATTTAATATATATGGAATGTACTGATGGAAATGCGCGTGAAGTACATGATGTGTAGGATGAAAATACATGGTGTGAGATTCCAAAAATAAAACAAAAATTAATTAATCATTTAATTCTCAAAAAAAAAACTTTCACATGGAGTGTACGCCAACTACACTCCATATAGTTTGGTTTAATACAATAATAAATTTTTCATTCTGCATATTTACTTTTTGCAATGTACAACCTAGTTCAATTTAAACTTCATGTAAACAAGTATGAGTAACATGGAATGTGCATATTGATATACTTTGTATACTCCATTCTGTGTCTATATATAAAACATTTATAGGAACCTAGTGTGTAATCAACACGAGCATTTATGTGATACATGAAGTGAACACTAGATACACATCATGTAGTCACAATTAGCCATATTACTCATATTTAAGTCATTACACAACGTGTATTAAATATATTCTATGTACTTTGACCACATATATTTCATTTTTCCAATGGGGCTAAGCTGTGTGAGGCTAAATGACATGTACTTCAGCTAGACATCATGTAACTCTTAAAACTGCATGGCATCTGGCCATCCAATACACAGTGTGTAATGACACTAGCTACTATTCTCCCATATGATGTTTCATGATTTATATGAATCATCTTGGTGCGGTGAATCCTGGTGCACGATTTATACTTTTTAGTTACATGACACGAAATACCTTATTATGTATTCAAAATCTTAAGTACCTCTGGATGGGGTATTCAATTGTTCTTCATATGTTCTTAGCCTATTCTAGGTTATATAAAGGTGAAAGAAAATGATATCTCAACTTTTAGATTAATGAATGAAATACTAGAAATGAAAAACTAACAAAAAATGCATGATTTGATCAATGATTAATAAATAATTATAAATTAAATATGTGACTGCTCTGATACCACTTGAAGGTTCTGGGGCACAATTAAAGTGGTTGGGCCCATGTCCAATGATAGATTTTTGTTTTTTTATTCAGATATATCCTCATAATCGAATAAGTGAAACCGTAAAATATTTATAGAGAGGATATTTTCACAAATAATTTATAATTAATTTATATAAATAATAATTACCTTTACTTTCAATTCTTTCTTCATTGTCGAATCAATTAACCTCTTCTTGTCGTACCATCGTTGTGTCGAAGGATTAAAGTGTAGAATCCCTCTAGAAATGTCCACACGTTCTCCATGAACATTGGAACATCATCATAGAATCTATGGGTGCTAGCATGAATTATAACACCCCGATACTTTACAATACTTTAATTTCTAAATAAATTTAATTTTGTTACTTACTTTCTTTTTACGCAATACCATGTTAAGCTTACACTACACACTACAATGAGTTGTCTTGCGTTACACGCAAAACCCAGTTTTAACGAACAAAAATATAATATATAACCTAACTACTAAATTAGTGGTTATGAATAATATTAACCAAATTTAAAATTATATATAATTTTAACATTCATCTTATGTAATTTATAGACATGATATAGAAATAGATTCAATTTTTCAGATAAAAGAAGTATTTTTCAAAAAATAAAGTTTTCCCGCCTTTTGATGGCACAACCAATTTAAATATAGTTTTTGAAACTTTAATATATTATATTTAACAAAATAAAAATATTCTTTGGAAGCAGGATATAAAAATTTACTTTGGAGAAATTTTTGATATTTTTCTGATAAGTTTTAAATTTTGATTAATAGTAAAAATATACTAAATTTTAATTAAAAACAACTTTTTTCATCAAAATAATTTATGTGGATAAATTATATTATTGAATGATTTTAAAGTATAAATGGAATATAGTTTTATCATTTAATATAATTTTTTTCAATGATATTAATTTTACCATGATTTTTGATGTAATTTTTTTTGATCTTTTGCAATGTTTTAACTTTTAAAAACTCATTTTTCATTCTAACAACATGATTAATTTTTAAATTAATTACTAAAACTTTTGTGTTTTTAATTTTGAAAAATGTATTACATATTAGTAATAAGTGGGTCCAAATTATGTAAATATTTTTCTTTTATTTTTGGGCATTATGAACAATAACTTTAGTAATTATTTTTATTACCACGGTTAAAGGTAAATCAGGTAATTAAATGTAAAAATAATATTATAAAATTAACTTAACACCTGTTAAATTTATATTGGATGATTAAATTCGATCCTTATCATCTATGGTTCAAAATATAATCTCTTAAGGACCACTTTTCCATGAACATGACATGAATATAATAAAAATCAATGAATGTGAAAAAATTTCACACTCTCATTTTATATAAGTATATTAATTTTAATATAGAGATAACCATGATATAAAATTGACTATATGTAGTATATGTAAATATAATAGAATTAACTATATCATATAAATTTATTTATAATTTTTAGATATTAAATAATTACCAATAACGATGACTCAATAGTGACGCAAAAAATATTTTATTAACAAAAATATAAAATAAAAGATATTAAAAATATTAAAATAAATATAATTTGAATGAATTAATGTCATACACTAATTTTATGGATGACTTTGACATATTATTGATGGTTTACAGGAGTTTTTTCGAACATATATTTATGTTATGATATTTTTAAAATGTCAACTAATGAATAGTGTCAAAATTGACACTATTGATATTTTAAAATAAATAATAATTTATTAAATTATATAAAATTCATAAAAATATAAACTTCTGCCAATTAATTAGTATGAAATTAAATATGTCACCAATTGTACATTTATGGATCCTTTGGTATTTTAGAGGGACTATCACAACCCTTAATAATAAAAACACATGTTGCCATGATAAGATTTAAAACAATTAATTAAGGGTAAATCAAAATTATAAGGTTTAAAATAAAACCAAAACATGTCAAAAAAATTAATGGATTAATAAGATTCAATTAGTATCACATTATGATAGATTATGAGTTGTTTAATGGACACTTGTGTATAAAAATAAATTATATATTATTTAAATCAAAGATAGTAACAAAATATCACTATCTTGTATTTTAATATCTTTTATGTGTCCACATTGGTCTAAAATCAAGATATGAATGAATATAAATTTCTATTTTGATATAAATGAAATTAGTTTCATTATATAAATTTATTTTTAATTTTTAGAATTTATATAATTACCTTAAAAGCCTCTTCAATTCTAAAACAATATTTATTAAATTAACATAAAAATAGAATAAATGATTTTAATAATATTAATTTTGTTATATTTTGGATTAGTTAATGTGTATAAAAAGTTTCCAAGATATATATGATATATTATAGATGTTTGAAAGCATTAGATTTAAATTACCAGTTTTTCATATTGTATTTTAAGTCAAACTAGATGAATAATATTAAATTTGGAAATACTAATATCTTATTGAATTAATTTATTATCAAATTATTTAAAAATAAAAAAATATTAAATAATCATAAGGGGATGATATATGGTCTAAAATTTATTCTAATTTTAATTTATGGGATATTTTTAATTATTTAGATCTAGAATAATCTTATTATATTTTAATATTTTGAGAGTTTCCTAAAGTGCCCATCCCTTCTCTTATAAAAAGGCATCTCATCCCACACTTACTCACACCTCCTTGAGCCTCCTATATCAACAAAACCCTAACCAATTCTACTATAAACATTATTATTTTACTTTTTGAGGTCTTGGTTTTCCAAAAAGACCATCCCTAGTGTCCCTAAGAGGAGATCCAAAGGAAGTCCAACGAAGAAGAGGTAATTTTTTTACCAATTCAATTCAATTTCTTTTCTTCTTCTACTTATTTTTTCTATGTTGTTTCCATATAAAAGTAATAAATCCAATATCATACATATACTGATATTTTATTATAATCATGTAACATCCATATTTCTCATTTTATCCATCATACGAATAACAATATCACCATGCGTGCGTGCGTACGACTTACTATCTCCACATTGTGGTGTAATTTTTTATTCAACACTACTTTAATTGGATGGATATAATGATAAGTATAATGGATATAAATAATTAATATAACATAATAATTATTCTATATAACTAATACACCATCCCATTTCATACCATTTAACTATCAAGGAAATGATACCATCGCTCGTGCGTACGCACGTCCTACCATCTCCATGATGCGGTGTGATTCATTCTCCACATTAAAAATTCAATAATTATTATAAAATTTATATGATGAGTAAAAATAATAATTATGAACTTAATTTCATTATGTAAATGAATAAAATACATCATATTCATTAAAAATTTGACTTACATGGAAAAACAATAATGAGAAAATGAAGCAGTTAATACCCGAAATAATGGTAATATTGAAACACTACTAACAAAATGATATAATAGGATCATATATGATATAATAAATATGTATATGGTTATGTTATAATTTAATAACATACTTTAACCATTATACAGGAGTTTAACACACCCTCGACTAACGAAAAGTACAAGGTAAAGGTTAATTTTACAATCTCATTATTACTCGAGGTTATTTATACGTAAGTATTTACTGGGACATATTTATTATCCATGTCCATGTTTCATAAAAATAAATTTCAAAAATATTTTTATTGTCTCTCTAAAATTGTTTAAATTCATTTATACCCATGTTTTACTTTTTATAAAATGTTTTGAAATGAATCTTTTTGTCATTTTCTAAACAAATTACTTTGTGACCTTTTTGACAAATTAAGGAAAGAATGAATTTTTTAACTTATATGTAGTGAGAGGATTTTTCCACCATTATGTTGCTTTAACATTTTTAAGCTTCCCTTAAAAGCTTATAAGGTTATTTTCAAAAGAAAATTTTTCTTTTATAATTGTGTGGCTTTTAAATGATTTTAAAGTAAAAAAAGTGATATTTCTCTCAAAGACTTAATAAATTTACTAGAGTATTTTCATCTATTTAAACATACTTTGTTGGATTTTATGCTTGACTGAGGTTGATTTATTATGATACAATATTCCATATTATATTTAAGGTTTTATGATATGTTTGATTGTAGATGTTCTATTTTTATACCATTCATGGTTTATGGTTAAAGTGTTAAAATCTTGTATGATAGTTTTAATATGAATGTTTATGTTATGTTTCACCCTTTTCATATGAATAATGCATTGGACTTAGTAAGTGACAGGCGAGGCCCGCTATATCCCCTCAATACATCGGTAGGTCTCATGATACAAACTAGTGTCTTGGAAAAAGGCCTTGAAAGTATGGTAATGGTCTTAGCACGAGGCCTTGACGGTATGGTAATGGTCTTGGCCTGAGGCCTTGACAGTATGGTTATGATGTCCGACATTATGCATTTCTTCATTATGAGATTAGTTATTGATATTAAATGTGATTATTCGACTAGTATAATATCCATGTGAATGTCTAAATGGAATTATTTGATTTTTTTTTCTCCATATTATGCTGAAGATAATGTTTTAAAAATCTTGTGTTTTAGTTTTATACCTTGCCTTAAGAGTTTATGCTTATTTATGATAGCTTCCACTATATTTTTTTATCCTTACTGAGCATCTGAGCTCACTGCTTTCTTATGTTTTATTTTCCCCAGGATTCTAAGAAGTGTATTATGATTTATATGTAGGGTTAATCTGGGAGAATAATGTCATTCTCAAAAAATTATCTATGTTGCACTTTATGTTTTGAATTTTAATGCAAATTTCATGTATGTGATCTATTTTCCAAGACTTCTAAACTGATCGGTCCTTCAGGATTTTATTCCTTGTAATCATGCTAATGTATTAAAATAATGCTCCAGCTTCGGGCTTCTGGAGTCTGGGCATTACAGTTGGTATTAGAGGAAGTTCAACAACAACCTCAAAAATAGATTTAGAAAACATAGATTAGGGATCATAACCCTAAGATAGACTTTGAGGATTAGTATAGAGGAATATCCTAAAATTTTGATAATGCAGATATTGTGTGGGAATTCCTAGAAAACACATCCCTATCTAGATACTACAAGTGGACGTGGTTCTGACATAGATGTACCTAGGAGTAATAACTCTGACAAGGTGTTCCGGGCTTAACTCAGGGTAACCTAGTACACGACAATGGGCCTATGCATTTTTTAAGCGTTATCGAACCCCACATTTATTAATAATAATATAATAATATAATAATATAATAATATAATAATAATAATAATAATTATTACATTTATATACATAAAACTCATGAATTATTTTAATATCATTTCTTAAATAAATAAATAAATATTTATTTAATTAATATTGAACATATAATTCCCACCATACCCTTAACTCGGTCCCTTATTCCTCCTTGACATTTATCAAAACTTGAATAATTATTATTTATTTAAATAAATAAATATCATCAAAATATTAATTCAAGAAATAAATAAATAAATATTATATTGACTACACTCATGAATAAATATTTATTTAATATTCATGTAACCCAAAAAATAGTTATTTATTAACTTGCAAATAAAAAAAATAAATATTAAATATTCATGTAATTTATTAATTACCCCATGAATAAATATTTATTTAATATTCAACCTTTATATTTATTCTTTTGAATAACTGACGATTGAATTAATGTGACCAACCATACCTGAATAATTATTAAACCAAAAATTAGGAATAATCTTTATTCAAACTGTTAAATTCAGATAGAATTTAACTGAGGTTCTTGATACACTTCGCATGTGATCCTCTCAAATTATTTCTCAGTGGAATTAGGATAACTCACCTAAATTCCTAGATTAATATCTTACAATACATCTAGTCACTGATAGATAAATAAGTTAAATGTCACAACAATAGTACTATCCTTTGGATTATCACTTTGAAATATAATCTTCTTTTCTCTATATCTCATCAAGTATGTTGCATACTTTGTGTCATCAACCTATATGCTTGATTTATATTTCTTTGAATTTCAAAAATGAGCATGTAGATATGCTACCATATCCATCGATTTATTAGATAGTTCTATTCCAATCAAAGGTCCATGGATATCTACTTATATTATCATGAAATGAATAAACCTTTATTAACTTATTTACTAATGCCATATCAATCATGATGCACCCAATGTTTCCTCCCTCGCCACGAGCATATATTATCATGGTATTTTTCAATTAATCAAAGTATGTGACTTATGATATTTTTTAATAATAATCACCAATCTGAGGACTAATACACACATCTATAGATAAATATATCCAATGACACATATTACATGTGAAATTACTACGAGTGGGTCTGTTCTTATCATCACCACTATTAGAGATTACCAAGTCCAAACTTTATGAGAATAAGTATCAATGTTTTATGATCCCCATACCCCTGATAGACTATATAATCTCTATCTAGTTAGATGATGTTATCTTACCATATGAATTTAAGAATATCATCATAACACTTCAAGCTTCACATCATAGCGGGGAACTGCTATGACCTTTCGATGTGACAAATACTCCAAAGACATTATCACATTAAATTTTACATAGAAGAACAATCATCATGTGATAATATATTTATTTATATTTAAGATGTTGAATATAATGGTAATAAAAAGTATAAATTCAGTTGGTTCTAGGGAACCAAATCCAAAAATGTTAATGTGATAACGACCTTAGATTATTTTTCGCATCGATAAGTTATAACAATTCCCCACTATAAGGAAAACCTATAAATTCTATAAAATTATTCTTAAACATATTTACTATGGTCTAGATAGAATTATTTTGATGAGACAGAAATGATGTTTGACTATCAGGTACTAGAGGCTCATAAGACATTGAAACTTATTCTCATTAAGTTCACACTTGGTAATCTCTAAGAAATGGAGACTATGAGGACAAACCTGCAAAAAAAAAATTCCACATGTTTATTGACAATGGATATTCCTATATATGAACACATGTATCAGTCCTTATACTTGAGATTATTATTAATATATATCCTAAATCTTTCACTTTGATCTATGGATGAATACCATGATGATATATGCTTATGATGAGGTAGCATACATTGAGTGCGTCATAAGTGATATGAAATTAATTGAATAAATAAAGAAATAATTTTTACCTCCTAAGATAATGGAATAATATATTTCCGACCCTTTGATTAAAATGGAACTATTTGATAAATCCATGGCCATGGTAGTTTATCAATGAGTTAATTTTGGAAATTCAAAGAAATATAAATCAAGCATATTGTATGATGACACAAGTATGCACCATAATTTATAATATATTGATATAAAGATATTATATTACAGAACAACATTTGTTGGAAGGTCTATGTCATTGTGAAAATAACTATATTCTCTATGGGTTCCTTGATGTATTGCTAGACACTTTTCTAGGGATTTAGGTAAATTTACTTAATGTTATTGAAAAAATAGGCTTATAGGGTCACATACTAAGCGTATACATAATCTTATTAAATTATATTGCATTGAATATTAAGAATAAACATTATTCTCATCTTGTGGAATAATAATTACTCAAGTTAAGTTTATCACATAAATTCAATAAACAAATATTTGTGTAACACCCGAGACTTTTATGTTATCAAAGGAATCTTTTTCTACACAACACTTTCTTGGCTTGCTTTACACGCAATCGCGACCTTCCTCGATAGCTTGCGTCGTACGTAATACCGAGTTTCACTAAACAACAATATGCTATTAAAACTAGCCGTTATGAATAGTAATAAACACTTTTTGAAATTTTATAAATTTTATTTTTCAAAATGGACTTCATTTTTGGACTTAGAATATCGAAATTAGCCTAGGGTGAAATTTTGGTATTTTTCTGAAAACTTTCAATTTTTGATGAATAGTGAAACCACTAAGTGGTAGGTTAAAAACTGAATTTTGCATAAAACTTAATTTTACCACTTCTGTGAATGGAATTTCAAAAATGCTACAGACACGGTTGATATCAGTAAGTAAAATGTGGTTCAATGAGATAAAAATAATTTTTTGGTGAATAGTAACTTTTTACTATTTTTACCGTAGTTAATAGTAAATAGGGTAACTAAGGGTAAATATGATATTAATATTACCCTAACACATGTCCTAATTCTATTGGACAAGTGTAATTCGACCAAAAACAAACTTAGGAATAAAATATGACCATTTAGGCCCACTTGGATTAGATTAGGACATTTATTATTAATTTATTTAAAGAAGGGTTAAAATAGTTAAAATCAAAGTTTAATAAGTAAATCATTTTTAATATGGGGTTATACATAAGATAAATTCGATTGTAAATATTAATTAGAAAGATAAAAAGATTTCCTACATGATGGTATTTTATTTGTAATTTTTGGACATCAAATAATTTAATTTATTTATGACACAAAGATGATGCAGTAATTATCTTATTAATGAAATATTGACATAATTGATAATATAAATACCGAAATAAATGTAATTTAAGACTTTTTATGAATTCCACTAATTTTCTAGGTTACTATGATATATTAGTGTTGATTTAATCAACTTGTTTCAAACATATAATTCTGTTATGACTTTCAAAAAAATCATATATCAAATAGTGTCAAAATTGACACAAAATAGTTTTTAAATCAAATATTATATTATTAATTGTTATTTTATTCCTAAAAATCTAAGGTTCGGCCAAATGACTTAGATAAGGATATATATATTAATAATAAACAATTTGGGGTTCTTTTGGCATGTTATAGTAAGTGTATTAACCATATAGTGAAAGAAAACAAAAAGACACGTTAAAAGTTAAATTATTTAACTTAGAGTTAAATCTAATTGATAAGGTTAAAATAATACCCTAAACTTGTCTAAATCCTATTGGTTGATAGTATTTCGACCCATCCCCACTTTATCTTCGAAATAAGACCCTTTGGAACCATTATAAACCGATTTTGACTTTAATATAAAATAATATTTTGAGATATTCCTAAGGTGCCCCTCTCCTCCCTTATAAAAGGGCACCTCCCCCCCCTCCTCCTCACACCAATTTGAGCACTCAAGCTCGGACAACCCCTGCCATTTTATCCTCTCCAATTCCCTAGAATAATCCTAGAGGTCCTGGTCTTCTTCAAAGACCAATCTTAGTTCCCTAAGTGGAGGATTCAAAGAAGAGTTCCAAAGAAGAGGTAATATCCATTACCGATCTTTTCAATTTCTTTCTTCTTCAACTTCTTCTTATTTAGTTGTTTCATGATAAAGTAATAACATCAGTATTACTTACATACTTATATGTTATTATAAATATGAAACAACCCTAATTCACCTTCTATCCATCCTACGGAAAAAATGAAATCACCGCGCGTGCGTACGTACGGAATACCGTCTCCACGCCGTGGTGTAATCTATTTTTCCACCATCACTTTACAAGGATGGGTATAATGGTGTAATGAGTAACTATTTATGATTATTATAAAGTAATATTGATACTGAAATAATATATATATACTCCAATACAGTTCCACGATCATAGGAACGATATCATCACTTGTGCGTACGTACGGAATACCGTCTCCACGATGTGATGCGACTCGTTCTACATGATCATCATTACATAGTAATTATATAAATGAATTGAATGAATAAATATGATATATGTTATACTAATACCATTCTGTATATAAGGTATCTATAACCTTAAAATAAGAATAAGAATTTATTCGGCAAAACACGCATAAGAACAAAAGGCAATAAAGACCCGAGTAACAAGTAACAATGAAATATTACTAATAAGAAGCTAAGAATATGACCATATATGATATCATATCAATATGTATGACTCTGGAATAAGTCAATAACATTATTTAAACCATTATACAGGAGCTTCGGACACGTACAAAGCAAATCGGACCTAAGGTAAGGGAAATATCACAATCTCATTTTTATCCGAGATTGTTTATTCGTAAGTATTTACTGGGGTGTATTTTATCATCCACATCCATGTTTCATCAATATGTAATATTATTTCCATCCACCTACAATTGTTTAAATCCATTTTTACCCTTCGGTGAGTTTTTAGTAAAAGAAATGAAAGGAATCTTTTGTCGTTTTTCGTACGAGGTACTTTTTGACTTTTCCGACAAAAGTGCGAAGAATGTTTTTTTTAACTTATATAGAATGAATGGATTTTTAAAACATTATTTTCAAGAAGATTCTTTTACAAGTTTTCAAGTTTATTTTTAATCAACTTCTTTTAGTTTAAAGTTTTATGACATGTTAAGAAAGGAAAAATGTTTTGGAAGTAGAAAGGATATTTTCCTCAAGAATGAAGTTCAAGTATTTTATCAAAATTATTTTCCATCTAAGATAATAAAAGGGTTCTGTTTTTATCCCTATTATTACATGGATTTGATTATGTTGTGATGGAAACATTTTTATGAATTCCTTTATCTTATATGAATTGTTTTATGATGTCATGTTGTTTAAGAATCCCATATTTATTACATGGGTTATGTGATGATGTATGATTTATGATTATGTGGCACACATAAGAAAGGATTCATTATAAGATGGGTGGTACCTATATCTCCCTCCAATGCATTGGGTAAAGATTTTATATCTCATGAGATAGACAGGGCTGGAACGGTAGGTTATACCGGTTCAGTGAAACAAGACTGAAACGAGGGTTACTCGATTCAGAAAGGGACTTTGTCCACTAAGATAGTCTTGGCAATGAGTCATGACTAAAAAGAAATGATTTTCCAAGATTATGTGTGCATTCCACAAAGTTTCAAGTTTCATGTTATGATTATGGTGATATCATTTTCACTTCTATGATTTATTCCATGTTAAGATATTATGGTCTCTTTTGCAGGTTATGATTTTCAAAAAGATTTGATATGATTTTTATTTCCTTTATTTTCCCTTGCTGAGCATTTGAGCTCACCCTTTTATGTTTTCTTTTCCCCAGGTCAGGAAGATGGATATTAAGTAGAATATGCTAAAAGGGACCCTAGATATGATGAAATAAATGGGAGACACTATAGAAGATTTATGAACCAGTTGTTTATGTTTCCCAGTTTCTAAAGACACTATACCTATACGGTCCTTTGTGGTTTTGTCATATGTTATAATAAGTGTGCTTCAATTTTAAAGTATTAACAATTTATGTAAAGTATGGGTCGTTATAGTTGGTATCAGAGGAAAGGTATAGTCAACCTTTGGAAACTAGGATGTGAAAGCCTTAGTAAGAACCCTAAGGATAAGTCTAAGCATAGAACACAATCTTAGTGTTTTATAAATGGACATGAATACCCTAGGATAAAACCTTAAGTGTGAAATTTTATCCTTGATTATGTGGTTTTCCTATTATAATTAGTGTTGCTCACACTATTCTTCTTGGTTTTAGTCAATGGCTGGAACCCGAAGGAACCGTGTTAATGCGGAATGCGATGGGCAATGCAATGATTGTCCCCCTGAGCAACCAAACGATATGGGAGCTGGAATGCAAAATCTTGTAGCCATGCTCACACAACTTTCTCAAGCTATGAATCATGCAGGACTTCCAAACGAGCAAAGGAAGGAGCAACATTCTGTTGAATCCTTCATGAGGCAGCGTCCACCTTCTTTCAGCGGGTCTACTGATCCATTAGTTGCTGAACAATGGATTAGTACTACTGAAAAGATATTTTTAGTTCTTCAATGTTCTGAACATGATAAAGTCATCCTAGCAGTGTATCGTTTGGAAGGATATGCTGATCAATGGTGGAATCTTATTAAGAATACGAGGCAAAGGGATGAAATTGAGTCTATGGAATGGGACGAGTTCAAGAACTTATTTTTCAATAAGTACTTCTCTCGTATTCTCCGAACAAATATGGAGAAAGAGTTTCTTGAACTGAAGCAAAGGGATGATGAATCTGTTGGTACCTATGAAGCAAATTTTACAAGACTTGCAAGGTACGCTTCTGGTATTATTATCCAACCTGAGAGTAAGATCGATCGATTCTTTAGTGGCTTAAAACCAAGTCTTCGAAGGGCGTTATCCATAAGGGACTTCAATAGCTACGAGGAAATCGTTCGATGTGCTCTCAAAGTTGAGATAGAGATTGGAGTAACCCATCAGTCACATGGGTTTGATAAGAAGAGGAAGATGGAATTCAAAGGAAAATCTAAAGAGCACACTGAAAAGAAGATGAACTTTCCCTTATGCTCAAAGTTTGGAAAGAAACATGGAGGGAGTTGTCTTAAAGGGACAAGTAAATGTTTTAAATGTGGAAAGGAAGGTCATCGGGCATTTGAATGCCGCGATAATGGGAAGAAGATGTCTAATGATGCAAACAAAGGAAGGGATACATAGAATGAACCTACTACACTTCAATGTTTCAAGTGCAAGGAGATGGGGCATTATGCCAATCAATGCCCAAATCCAAGGGTTGATGATGATGGTCGACGTCAACAAAATCTTAAGGCTAAAGACAAAGGAAAGTCACATGCAATTTCTATCAGCGATGTGGAGTACGATAACGAAGTGGTGAAAGGTACACTTACCATCCACTCTAAAGTAGCAAATGTTTTATTTGATTCTGGATCCACCCACTCTTTTATTTCTAAAGAATTTTCTAAGGGTATCACTGTATTACCTCAACAATTAGATGTTGAGTTAGCTGTGACAACACCTAATGGCACAACAGTTGCATCAAAAGTTTATAATTCTTCTCCGATCGAAGTTTGTGGGAAAGTGCTTCTTGCAAATCTTGTGATCCTTCCTTTAGTGGAATTTGATGTGATTCTTGGCATGGATTGGCTTTCTCTACATGGAGCTCATATCAATTGCCAAAGAAGGGAAGTCACATTTCATATTCCAGATCAATCTACGATCGTCTATCAATGCAAGGATGAACATAACCTTCCAGTGGAAATTCCTTCCATCTTATGGGTCTTGATTCCACTAAATGAAGGTTATTTATCTCAAATGGTTGGTGAGAAACTCACGATTAAGAATATGCCCATTGTACGGGAGTTTGATGATGTCTTTCTGGAGGAATTACCGGGTCTTCCACCAAATCGTGAAGTTGAGTTTTCAATAGAACTCGTACCGGGTGCTTTGCCTATTTCAAAGACACCATATAGAATGGCCCCAACTGAGTTGTAGGAATTGAAGAAGCAACTCCAAGAGAATCTTGATAAGGGATTCATACGCCCTAGTGCGTCACCTTGGGGAGCACCTGTTCTATTTGTTAAGAAGAAAGATGGATCAATGAGACTCTGTATTGATTATTGAGAACTTAACAAGATCACTATCAAGAACAAATATCCTCTCCCACGCATTGATGACTTATTTGACCAACTACGCGGAGCTCAATACTTTTCCAAGATTGATCTTCGTTCAGGGTATCATCAATTAAGGGTCAAAAGGGAGGATATACCAAAGACGGCTTTCCGTACAAGGTATGGACACTATGAATTTATAGTGATGCCATTTGGTCTTACTAATGCCCCTGCTATCTTCATGGATCTAATGAATAGAGTCTTTAGAGACTATCTTGATCAATTTGTGGTAGTTTTTATAGACGATATTATTGTCTATTCAAAGAGCAAGGAAGATCATGAAGATCACTTGAGAATTATATTGAAGACCCTGAGAAAGGAGAAGCTTTATGCCAAATTTACCAAGTGTGAATTTTGGCTTCAAAAAGTTGCATTTTTGGGTCACATAATCTCAAAAGAGGGGATATCTGTGGATCCAGCAAAAACAGAGGTTATCGAAAGATGGTCAAGACCAACAACAGTAACTGAGATCCGAAGTTTTCTTGGTTTGGATGGATATTATCGACGTTTTGTAAAAGATTTTTCACGATTATCTAATCCACTCACCAAGTTGACTCGGAAAGGAGTTAAGTTTGTCTGGACAGAGGAATGTGAAGAGAATTTCAAGGAGTTGAAAAGAAGGTTATCCAGTGCACCTGTGCTCACACTGCCTTGTAGTGGAGAAAGGTTTGTGATCTACAGTGATGCATCCAAGAAGGGATTGGGGTGTGTTCTTATGAAAAATGATATGGTGATAGCTTATGCCTCACGACAGTTGAAAATCCATGAGCAAAATTACCCAACACATGATTTGGAGTTGGCTGCGGAAATCTTTGCATTAAAGATTTGGAGGCATTACCTTTATGGTGAAAGGTGTGATATTTATACTGATCATAAAATTTTAAAGTATATTTTCACACAAAAGGAGCTGAATATGCGTCAAAGAAGATGGTTGGAGCTGATTAAGGATTATGACTGCTCAATCCATTACCACCCTGGGAAAGCAAACAAGGTGGCAGATGCATTAAGTCGACAAGACCATGCTAGTTTATCCATGATGAGGATCACAAAAGATCCAATATTTATGGATTTACAAAGGATGGATCTTGGAATTATAATGGAAGGGGAAAAATCTTATCTTTCTCAAATGAATGTTCAACCATCTATACATGTGAAGATTAAAGAGGCACAGAAAGAAGATGTCGAGTTACAAAAGAAGGTGGGAAATGTTCCTGAATTCAACCTTGATTGTGATGGGATAATAAAGTTCAGGAATCGGGTTTGTGTTCCTCCCATCCCCGAATTAAAGAAGGAGCTGCTGGATGAGGCTCATAGTTCTTCATTCTCTATTCATCCCGGAAGCACGAAGATGTATAGGGACCTGAAAGAGTACTTCTGGTGGGATGGCATGAAAAGAGATGTTGCTGAATATGTCTCTCGATGCTTGGTTTGTCAACAAGTTAAAGCTGAGAGACAGAAGTCTAAGGGGATGTTACAACCATTACCCATACCCGAATGGAAATGGGAAAACATCACTATGGACTTTGTCACAGGACTTCCTAAAACATCCAAAGGAAATAATGCTATTTGGGTCATAGTTGATCGTCTTACAAAGTCTGCACACTTCATTGCTATTAGAGAGGATTTCTCTCTAGATCAGCTTGCCAGGATATATGTAAAGGAAGTGGTAAAATTGCATGGAGTACCACTTTCTATTATATCTGATCGGGATCCAAGATTTACCTCGAAGTTCTGGCGAAGTCTTCAGCATACTCTGGATACAGAGTTGAGTTTCAGCACTGCTTATCATCCCCAGATAGACGGTCAGTCTGAGAGAACAATTCATACCCTAGAAGATATGTTGAGAGCTTGCTCTATGGATTTAAAAGGAGGTTGGGATCAACACCTACCTTTGGTGGAATTTTCTTATAATAATAGCTTTCACTCCAGTATTCAGATGGATCCTTATGAAGCTCTCTATGGAAAGAAATGCAGGACTCCAACTTGCTGGGATGAAGTTGGGGAAAGAAAGCTATTAGGACCTGATCTCGTTGATGAAATGGCAGAAAAGGTTAGATCTATTCAACAACACATAAGAGCAGCTCAGAGTCGACAGAAAAGTTATGCCGACAACCGAAGAAAAGACCTAGAGTTTGAAGTGGGTGATAAAGTGTTCTTACGAATATCTCCCTGGAAGAGGGTTATGAGATTTGGAAAGAAGGGGAAGTTGAGCCCTAGATATATCGGTCCTTTCGAAATACTGGATCGTGTTGGGAAGGTAGCTTACCGATTAGCGCTTCCACCGAATCTCTCTCAAGTTCACGATGTGTTCCATGTATCTCTCCTGAGAAAGTACATACCTGATTCTTCACATGTACTCAGCTCAGAAGTTGTACCACTGAAGCAAGATCTTTCTTATGAAGAACAGCCGATAGAGATTCTGGATCGTAGAGAAAAAGTCCTACGAAACAATACCACTCGATTGGTGAAAGTTTTATGGAGGAACCACCAACTTGAAGAAGCTACATGGGAGCTTGAGGATATGATGAGGGAGAAGTATCCTCATCTGTTTGTTACAAAGTGACGAATTTCGAGGGCGAAATTCTTTTTAAGGGGGGTAGAATGTAACACCCGAGACTTTTATGTTATCAAAGGAATCTTTTTCTACACAACACTTGCTTGGCTTGCTTTACACGCAATCGCGACCTTCCTCGATAGCTTGCGTCGTACGCAATACCGAGTTTCACTAAACAACAATATGCTATTAAAACTAGCCGTTATGAATAGTAATAACCACTTTTTGAAATTTTATAAATTTTATTTTTCAAAATGGACTTCATTTTTGGACTCAGAATATCGAAATTAGCCTAGGGTGAAATTTTGGTATTTTTCTGAAAACTTTCAATTTTTGATGAATAGTGAAACCACTAAGTGGTAGGTTAAAAACTGAATTTTGCATAAAACTTAATTTTACCGCTTCTGTGAATGGAATTTCAAAAATCCTACAGACACGGTTGATATCAGTAAGTAAAATGTGGTTCAATGAGATAAAAATAATTTTTTGGTGAATAGTAACTTTTTACTATTTTTACCGCAGTTAATAGTAAATAGGGTAACTAAGGGTAAATATGATATTAATATTACCCTAACACATGTCCTAATTCTATTGGACAAGTGTAATTCGACCAAAAACAAACTTAGGAATAAAATATGACCATTTAGGCCCACTTGGATTAGATTAGGACATTTATTATTAATTTATTTAAAGAAGGGTTAAAATAGTTAAAATCAAAGTTTAATAAGTAAATCATTTTTAATATGGGGTTATACATAAGATAAATTCGATTGTAAATATTCATTAGAAAGCTAAAAATATTTCCTACATGATGGTATTTTATTTGTAATTTTTGGACATCAAATAATTTAATTTATTTATGACACAAAGATGATGCAGTAATTATCTTATTAATGAAATATTGACATAATTGATAATATAAATACCAAAATAAATGTAATTTAAGACTTTTTATGAATTCCACTAATTTTATAGGTTACTATGATATATTAGTGTTGATTTAATCAACTTGTTTCGAACATATAATTCTGTTATGACTTTCAAAAAAATCATATATCAAATAGTGTCAAAATTGACACAAAATAGTTTTTAAATCAAATATTATATTATTAATTGTTATTTTATTCCTAAAAATCTAAGGTTCGGCCAAATGACTTAGATAAGGATATATATATTAATAATAAACAATTTGGGGTTCGTTTGGCATGTTATAGTAAGTGTATTAACCATATAGGGAAAGAAAACAAAAAGACACGTTAAAAGTTAAATTATTTAACTTAGAGTTAAATCTAATTGATAAGGTTAAAATAATACCCTAAACTTGTCTAAATCCTATTGGTTGATAGGATTTCGACCCATCCCCACTTTATCTTCGAAATAAGACCCTTTGGAACCATTATAAACCGATTTTGACTTTAATATAAAATAATATTTTGAGATATTCCTAAGGTGCCCCTCTCCTCCCTTATAAAAGGGCACCTCCTCCCCCTCCTCCTCACACCAATTTGAGCACTCAAGCTCGGCCAACCCCTTCCATTTTATCCTCTCCACTTCCCTAGAATAATCCTGGAGGTCCTGGTCTTCTTCAAAGACCAATCTTAGCTCCCTAAGTGGAGGATTCAAAGAAGAGTTCCAAAGAAGAGGTAATATCCATTACCGATCTTTTCAATTTCTTTCTTCTTCAACTTCTTCTTCTTTAGTTGTTTCATGATAAAGTAATAAAATAAGTATTACTTACATACTGATATGTTATTATAAATATGAAACAACCCTAATTCACCTTCTATCCATCCTACGGAAAAATGAAATCACCGCGCGTGCGTACGTACGGAATACCGTCTCCACGCCGTGGTGTAATCTATTTTTACACCATC
This sequence comes from Viscum album, assembly GCA_963277665.1. Classification (NCBI taxonomy): domain Eukaryota; kingdom Viridiplantae; phylum Streptophyta; class Magnoliopsida; order Santalales; family Viscaceae; genus Viscum; species Viscum album. The sequence continues at coordinate 134,812,406 of OY728163.1, forward strand.
ACTTTACAAGGATGGGTATAATGGTGTAATGAGTAACTATTTATGATTATTATAAAGTAATATTGATACTGAAATAATATATATATACTCCAATACAGTTCCACGATCATAGGAACGATATCATCACTCGTGCGTACGTACGGAATACCGTCTCCACGATGTGATGCGACTCGTTCTACATGATCATCATTACATAGTAATTATATAAATGAATTGAATGAATAAATATGATATATGTTACACTAATACAATTCTGGATATAAGGTATCTATAACCTTAAAATAAGAATAAGAATTTATTCGGCAAAACACGCATAAGAACAAAAGGCAATAAAGACCCGAGTAACAAGTAACAATGAAATATTACTAATAAGAAGCTAAGAATATGACCATATATGATATCATATTAATATGTATGACTCTGGAATAAGTCAATAACATTATTTAAACCATTATACAGGAGCTTCAGACACGTACAAAGCAAATCGGACCTAAGGTAAGGGAAATATCACAATCTCATTTTTATCCGAGATTGTTTATTCGTAAGTATTTACTGGGGTGTATTTTATCATCCACATCCATGTTTCATCAATATGTAATATTATTTCCATCCACATACAATTTTTTAAATCCATTTTTACCCTTCGGTGAGTTTTTAGTAAAATAAATGAAAGGAATCTTTTGTCGTTTTTCGTACGAGGTACTTTTTGACTTTTCCGACAAAAGTGCGAAGAATGTTTTTTTAACTTATATGGCATGAATGGATTTTTAAAAAATTATTTCCAAGAAGCTTATTTTACAAGTTTTAAAGTTTATTTTTAATCAACTTCTTTTAGTTTAAAGTTTTATGACATGTTAAGAAAGGAAAAATGTTTTGGAAGTAGAAAGGATATTTTCCTCAAGAATGAAGTTCAAGTATTTTATCAAAATTATTTTCCATCTAAGATAATAAAAGGGTTCTGTTTTTATCCCTATTATTACATGGATTTGATTATGTTGTGATGGAAACATTTTTATGAATTCCTTTATCTTATATGAATTGTTTTATGATGTCATGTTGTTTAAGAATCCCATATTTATTACATGGGTTATGTGATGATGTATGATTTATGATTATGTGGCATACATAAGAAAGGATTCATTATAAGATGGGTGGGACCTATATCTCCCTCCAATGCATTGGGTAAAGATTTTATATCTCATGAGATAGACAGGGCTGGAACGGTAGGTTATACCGGTTCAGTGAAACAGGACTGAAACGAGGGTTACTCGATTCAGAAAGGGACTTTGTCCACTAAGATAGTCTTGGCAATGAGTCATGACTAACAAGAAATGATTTTCCAAGATTATGTGTGCATGCCACAAAGTTTCAAGTTTCATGTTATGATTATGGTGATATCATTTTCACTTCTATGATTTATTCCATGTTAAGATATTATGATCTCTTTTGCAGGTTATTATTTTCAAAAAGATTTGATATGATTTTTATTTCCTTTATTTGCCCTTGCTGAGCATTTGAGCTCACCCTTTTATGTTTTCTTTTCCCCAGGTCAGGAAGATGGATATTAAGTAGAATATGCTAAAAGGGACCCTAGATATGATGAAATAAATGGGAGACACTGTAGAAGATTTATGAACCAGTTGTTTATGTTTCCCAGTTTCTAAAGACACTATACCTATACGGTCCTTTGTGGTTTTGTCATATGTTATAATAAGTGTGCTTCAATTTTGAAGTATTAACAATGTATGTAAAGTATGGGTCGTTATAATTTGAGTTTAGAATTTTTGATTTGAATTTTCTCTTGTTTATTATTCTCATGAAAATAAATAAATACTTATTTATTTACCATTTCAGTGAATAGATTAGTATAAATATTTACTAAATTACATGAATATTTAAATAAATATTTATTCTTGAGTTTAGAGTATATAAATTTATTAATTTATTGAATGAATAATATTTATTTGAATAAATATTTTATTATTCAAGGTTAGATAAATTCCATGGGAGGATTAACGGGTCAAGTTAAGGGATTAAATGAAATGATTTATTTTATTTAATATCATTTAAATAAATATTGATTCCTTTTTTTAACAAATGGTATTTAAATTAACGTATGTCATAGAAATAATAATAATAATATTATTATTAGATATGGGGAATGGATTATAATATATATTTTATAGATTTTTGTTTCATAATTATCAAATATTAATGCTAAGTATATATTCAAACATATATCATTTTAAAAGACAAGATTTATTTAATATGATGAAGAAATTTTAGTGAATTCTCTTAATCCCAAGAGAGAAAATCATACTCTAACAACCCAAATATTTATAGAATAATACATTTTTATATCTACCAATATTTATGAATAAGATATTAATTTTATGTTAAATAGGACACTTTTTTCGATAGTGTACTCAACACGCAACAATAGTTTTCTTTGAAATCTTATGTTGCACACAACTTTGAGTTATACCGAAAAATAATATAACAATAATATTCTTTTAAATGGTAGTTAACACATAGCCATTGTAATGATGGGAATGAACATAAATAACTAAATTATGATTACACATGTTTGTTAAATGTATTTAAATTTATCCAATAAATTTTAGAGGCTTAAAATAAGAATGAATCCGATTTTAAGCAGGAAATACTCTAATATTCTTTAAAAGGTCGATTTACCGCCTTTTGATGGCGATCCCTTTTTAAATATAGTTTTTTTCACTTTTATATGTTTAATTTTACAAAATAAACTTCTTATTTAGAATTAGGACATCAAAATTTACTTTGGGTGAATTTTTGGTAATTTTATGTTAAAGTTCATTTTTAATGAATAGTGAAAAATACTGCATTTTAAGTCAAAACTCTCTTTTCATATAATTTATTTATATGATTAGATTGTCCTTTTAAATAGTTTTAAAGTGTAATTATATTATATTTTTTATCATTTAATCCATTTATGGTCATTGTAAGTAATTACACTTTGAAATTGGACATAAACACATGTCAATCTTTTGGTAGTTTTTACTTCTTAAAAACACGATTTTTGGTTTTGACAACGAGAATTAATTTTAAATTAATTTCTGCAACTTCTGTATTTTGAATTTGGAAAAATGGATTCCATATTTGTAATCAAGAGGTCCAAATTTTGTAAATAGGTACTTTTTATTTTTAGACATTATGAATAGTAACTTAAGTAAATATTTTATTTACCATGGTTAAAGGGTAAATATGGAAAATAAGGGTAAAAAAACAATATTATAATAATATTAAATTATCCCAACACATGTACTAACCCTATTTGATGATATATGTCCGACCATGGTAATCCTTGGGTCGATTTTAGGACCCCATGGAGCTACTTGTGTGTGAAAATGACATTTAATTACTTTTAATTTAAAGTTAAGGAAAAATATAACCTAAACATGTATCTTTTAATAAAACAATTTTTATATGGGGTTATATAAGTGATATCTTCGACTATAAATAATCATTAAAAATCTAAAAATATTTCCTACATCATGGTATTTTATTTATAATTTTTAGACATCAAATAAATAAATTTATTTATGACACAACGGTGATGTAGTGATTACCTTATTAATGAAAGATTTAAATAAATGAGATTATAAATATTTAAATAAATTTATTTTGAACCTTTTTATGCCATCAAAGAATTTTATGTATGATTATGACTTGTTATATTTGAATTAATTAAGTTTTTTTTGAATTAATCAAGTTGTTATGGATTTAAAAAAAAGGCATGATATGAATAGTATAAAAATTGACATAAATGAGTTTTTAAATAAATTAATATTTTATTAAATGATATAATAGTCCTAAAAAACTAATATTAATCCAAATTACATATATGATGTTAAAAATTTCATTAATGATCCATTTTGGGTCTCTTGGAATTTCATATTAACTATATTAACCATATATTATGAAAATACAAGAATACATGGTAAGAGTTAATTTATTTAACTAAAGGTTAAAGCTAAAATATAAGATTAATTTTATGACCTAAAATTGTCTAAAACAAATTGGATGAGAATATTATACCAATAATCATATGATATTCTAAATATATCACTTTGGTGTCATTAGAATTTGAAAATCAATTAATAATAAAATAATACTTTCAAACTTTCCTAAAGTGACCCTCCTCCCTCTTATAAAAGGAAACCACCTCTAACCCTTACTCACACCTCTCAAACACAATTGGATCATACAAAATCTACCCAAATAAGCTCCAAACATCTCTATATTACTTTTAGAAGCCTTACCTTGGGCAGAAGGGAATTAAAGAAGGCCTTTTAGCTTAAATCAAAAGGAGTTACCCGATTTGAGGTAATGTATTCTCTTGAGATTCTTTCATTTATTTTCCTTCTACAACCCCCTAAAATCTATTTATTCAATTATTTTATAAAAAAACCAGTATCTTAAATATAATAGGTTTTTTATGAGAATTATTCAAACTACACTTACACACACCTCCGTCTAATGGGTTTAGAACATACTGTTTCTGTGGACGACGAACTCTGCCTCATGAAACGATGATTGTTAAATATTCTCCTACCACCAATTATGGTGGACATTATGATAGAAATATAATTATATATGATATATATTATATTTATTTTATCTTTATGCTTATTTAATTCTCATTTAGAACATACCTTTATGCTCTTTATGTTGTATAAATACGATAATTTCATTTGAGGAAGTACGGACTACCGCCCCCTCAAAGTGACATGACTCATTCAAACCATACATGGAACATATAAAGGATCAAGTTAATTAAATTATATGTGATATTATACTAGAATTATAATATACCTATGTATCATTTAGTTTTAATTCCTTTAAATATGAAAAAGAAATGAAAGTAGCGTTTATGCGTACGTACGACTTACCGTCTCCATGAACAGTGCATTTCATTTATTATATCCAAATGCTATAAACTATTCTAAATACATATATACTGGATATATATATGATATATATGATATCTAAATCATGAATATCATTCTGGAGATAATTTATTTTTGACCACATGGACAATTTGTAATTATGACAAGTTCATTTTTGTCTCAAGTTCTGAACATTGAAAATATATATGATATGAACTCAAATAATTAACTAATTGTTATATAAGGGTAAAAGTGATATAAAAGGAATAATAAACTTTAAAAATTCTCTAAATAAATTATAAATTTACTTAAGTTTATTATTCAATAAGAACAAGGAACATATGAGACAAATCAGACTCGAGGTAAGAGACTTCATTTCAATCTCCTTTCATTGAGGCATATTTCGATAATATATACCTCCTTATTTTATACAGTGTATAATAAAACCCTTTTAATTTTACTTTTATTCAAAGGGAATATTTTTCTATACAACGTTTTACTAAATGAAAAAAGGAATGTTTTTAACGTATGCAACAAGAATGACCTCTCTGCTGCCGTAATCGTTATTTGGATTCCTCTATAAGCCTTAATGTTTTTAAAAGGAAAAAAGAAACCCCTTATTCCTTTTTTGGGTGTTTTGGTATTTAAAATGGTTTTTGAAATGGATCGAGTATTTCAATATCTTGAAATGATTTCTTGTGATTGTAAATGAAATGTTATTAGTGAAATGTTGATATTTTCAATATTTTATGTGTTATGATTATATAATGGTACTTGGACATTTGATGGGTGGTTACGTGATAAACCAAATGACGGATGGTTCTATGATAAACCAATGATGGGTGGTTACGTTATAACCTCCAATGAATTGGGTATGGAAGTCGTCCGTATTGCTATTCCATTTAGTGATATGTGTGGAAGTCAACCGTATGGTTATTCTATTTAAGTATGTTTATGTCCCAAGTTACCTTTATATGTTATATGTTTCATTCTATGGGATTGTGGTAATATTTTGGTTACAAAAATGGTAAGAAATGATCTTATATTTATTAAAGCATTCTTACTACTTCTTAAAGGTGAAAAGTATTACTTTATAATAAAGTATTCATGGTTTTCGTGTTATTTAAAGACTAACAGTTTTATTTCTTTATGTATCTCTTACTGAGATTTTTATGCTCATCCTAAGTTTTGAAATGTTTTTCACAGGACATAAAGTAGAATAGAGTCAAGTATGGGATCAAGGAAAAGTTATGCTGTTAAAACATGAAATGATGTCATGTTTTGTTTTAAAGAGTTTTTGTTTTATGAAAAAATGGATAGTGAATTGAAGTGTCTACTTGTAATATTCAAGATGTTGTGTATAAGTTATGACCTAATTATCTAAATATCTAAACATGAAAGGATCCTAAATGTAAATTATTAACTTAATTCAATATTATATAATGTTTAAGGATGGAGCCTTATAGTTGGTATCAGAGGTCGGTTTAGATAACTTTAGAGGTTAGGGTGTTATTTAAGCATAAGTGACACAACCATAATGGTTAGCATATTATAAAGAGTCATAGTTATTTTAGATAAGTCGAATGAGTTTATGATTACATGAATAAGTATATATTAGTGTTTACCCTCCTCATAAAATAGTATATAATGATTTTACTGATATACTCACACTAACCTTTTTGGTTTTAGTAAATGGCTGGATCTAGCAGGAACCAAAGTAACAATGGATGTGAAGGAAACTATGGTGGTTTTCTGAATGAGCAACCGAATGAAATTGGAGCTACAATGAGAACTCTTGTGGTTATTATTAAACAAATATCTGGAGTCATGATTGAAAACTTGAATCATGGTGATTTTTCTAAGGCATCATATATGCGAGAAACGAATCCAAATGGAAGTTTAGGTAATAATCATAAAGGTAAGTATATTAAAAAATTTATGAGTCAATGATGTGGAAAGAAACACCTAGGAAAATTATTCCAATGGATGAGAATATGTTTCAAATATGTTAATGAAGGTCATAAAGCAATAACCTTCCCTAGAAAAAGGAAGCATCCGGTTGACTCTAGGAATGGGAAAGAAGTTCTTTCTGAAGGATCAATTGAATGTTTTAAATGTGGTGTGCATGGTCATTATACAAATAGATTTCCTACAAAGAAGGTTCAGGAGTGGGATCAGCAGGATCATACAAATGTATTTTTACCAATTTCTAATGCCATTATAATTGAAGATGAGGAAACTAAAAATGACCTATGAAAGGTATGGATTATTTCTTAGATCATGTTTTTACATTACTGAAATATTAGGAAATTATTCATGATTTTGTTTGTAGGAAAAAAGTATAAAAGAATAAGATGGAAAAACATGGATAAAGGATCATGAATAATTTTCGATGATTAAGATCTCTACATTTTAGGAATTGAAGAGTTATGTTGGATCTATGGATGATGATATGTTTAAATATATTAATGATAAGAATAATTTGGAAGACTTTTTCTTATATGTGTAACCCTAAAGTTTGATATGTGAAAATGTTATTCAAGGAAGAATTATCTTTTCTTTTGTGGGTATAGTTATAAAGAACCATTTTGGTTTATATGATCCTTGAATTTGAGGCAATTACAGGTTATTACTTTTTGGGATGAAAATGTGAGGTATGAGATAACATTTGTGGTTAAAAAATGTGATGGTTATTTTTGAGAAATTTATCGCATTTTTTGGGAATGTTATAAAATTATATAGTTTTTGAAAAAGGACAACACACAGACCATGTGACAACCCACCACGTCAGAAAAAGTTATGGGAATCGAACGCACAAACAAAATGTGATTGAGATTTATCGCCTACCACTGGACTACGTGAAGTCCCTGGTTAGTACGACTTAATATTTTTTAGTTAGATGATTTTATGGATCAAGAATAAGTTGATTTTGAGAAATTATGTTTTATCAAATGGATATCCTTATTATAGAAAAATGATTTGGTGATTAAGTGATAAAAGTTATTTTGTAAGACATTCTCTCTTTTGGGAACACTATATGCTTAAGAAAAATAGAATACTATGGGATCTTATTTGTGGAGTAATGGTTGAAATTTTAATTTGAAAGAATCTATGTTTTTATTGTGGACATATGGTGATTTAGGTTATTTATGGAAATGATTAACCTATCATAGAGAATATGTGATTAGGTTAATTACACTTCAGTATGAGACTTTTAGAGTAGTCGATGTTATTTGGGGATAAAAGTTAAGATTTACTGTAGAAGACTCTGTGATTAAATCCTTATGAGTTTTGGGTTTCAATCTTATTTTGGATTTCTTTGAATAATTTTAAGGACAATTGTTTATTGAATGGTATTTATTTAAATTTGGGTATTGTTTGTCAAATTTTTGAGATTAAGATTAGTATTTATTTTTATAAAGTATTATCCTTTTTTGGGATTATCTGCTCTCGTACTAACCATTTTGGTTTTGGGTAATGTCTAAAGACAGGGGAAATATATAGTTTATTTTTTTGGATCATGTGATTCTCTAGAAGTTGATTCTAGCGCTTCAGATATGACCAAGTCATCTTCAATACTCATTGTTTGGAGAAAAGATGAGTTTGTGGTAGAAATTTGATTAAAGGATGAAACACTACTTTTCAAGTAAGTATAGTTCCTTATGATCTTAGTCTAGGTAGTAATAAAATTCTTCAACTCTATGAAAATGATCTTGAAGAAAAAATGTTATACTCTTGCTTTTATCATTAAAATTTTACCCAACCACAAATTTATGGTATTATGGTGGTTAACTTTCTATGATCAAGTTCTCTATCACTCTTTATTAATCTATGAGATTCATTTTCTCTTCCATATTCATGTTTTCCTACATGGAATCCTAGTATGTGTTATCTCAGGTGTCCTTTTTACTTCTATTTATTTCTTTTAAAGTGATAGTTTTATTGACTCCTTTTTTCGAGGTGGGACTTTCAATGAAATTTCCAAGCCTAATTTTAAAATTGCAAGGACGCAATTTCCAAAATGGAGGAAGGATGTAACAACCCATGTATTTATAGAATAATACTTTTTAATATAAATTAATATTTATGAATAAGATATTAATTTTATGTTAAATATGACACTTTGTTCGATAACGTACTCAAAACACAACAACGAGTTTCTTTTAAATCTTATGTTGCACACAACTTTGAGTTATATCGAAAAATAATATAATAATAATATTATTTTAAATGGCAGTTAACGCATAACCATTTTAAAGCTGGAAATAAAAATAACTAACTAAATTATGATTACACATGTTTTTTAAATGTCTTTACATCTATCCAGTAAATTTTAGAGGCTTAAAATAAGAATGAATTCGATTTTAAGCAGGAAATACTCTAATATTCTTTAAAAGATCGATTTACTGCCTTTTGATGGAGAACCCATATTAAATCTAGTTTTTTCAATTTTATATGCTCTATTTGACAAAATAAAATTCTTATTTAATATATTTTCATCAAAATTTACTTTGGGTAAATTTTTGGTATTTTTCTGATAAAGTTCATTTTTAATGAATAGTAAAAAATATCGCAATTTAAGTCAAAACTGTCTTTTCATATAATTTATTTATATGATTAGATTGTCCCTTTAAATGGTTTTAAAGTGTAATTAGATTATATTTTTATCATTTAATCCAATTATGGTCATTGGAAGTAATTTCACTTTAAAATTGGACATAAACACATGTCAATCTTTTGGTAATTTTTACTTCTTAAAAACACGCTTTTTGGTTTTGACAACAAGAATCAATTTTAAATTAATTTCTACAAATTTTTTGTTTTGAATTTGGAAAAATGGATTCCATATTTTTAATCAAGATTTCCAAATTATATAAATATGTACCTTTTTATTTTTAGATATTATGAATAGTAACTTTAGTAAATATTTTATTTACTATGATTAAAGGATAAATCTGGTAAATAAGGGTTAAAAATAATATTATAATAATATTAAATTACCCTAACACATGTACTAACCCTATTCGATGAGATATTCCTGAATATGGGAATCATTGGGTCAATTTTAGGACCCCATGGAGCTACTTGTGTGTGAAAATGACATTTGATTACTTTTAATTTAAAGTTAAGGAAAATATAACCTAATCATGTATTTTTTACTAAAACAATTTTTATATGGGGTTATATAAGAGATCTATTTGACTATAAATAGTAATTAGAAAGATAGAAATATTTCATACATCATGGTATTTTATTTATAATTTTTAGACATCAAATAAATAAATATATTTACGACACAGTGATGATGTAGTGATTACCTTATTAATGAAAGATTTAAATAAATGAGATTATAATAAATTTATTTTGAACTTTTTTATGCCATCCAAGAATTTTATGTATGATTATGACTTGTTATATTTTAATTAATGAGGTTTTTTTTAAATTAATCAGGTTATGGATTTTTAAAAAAGTCATGATATGAATAGTATAAAAATTGACATAAATGAGTTTTTAAATCAATTAATATTTTATTAAATGATATGATAGTACTAAAAATATAAGATTATGAAAACTGACATATATGATGTTAAAAATGTCATTAATGATCCATTTTGGATCTCTTAGGATTTTATAGTAACTATAGTAACCATATATTATGAAAATACAAGAAGACATGGTAAGAGTTAATTTATTTAACTAAGGGTTAAAGATAAAAGATAAGATTAATTTTATGACCTAAACTTGTCTATAACCCATTTTATGAGATTATTTAGACCCATCCTTATTTGATATTCAAAATATATCACTTTGGTGTCATTATAATTCGAAAATCAATTAATAATAAAATAATACTTTCAAACTTTCCTAAAGTGACCCTCCTCCCTCTTATAAACGGACACCACCTCTAACCCTTGCTCACACATATAAATCCCCCTTGGATCATTCATCCTCTACCCAAATAATCTGACAACATCCCTCTCTTACTCCTAGAATCCTTACCATTGTAATAATACAATTAAATAAGGCCTTTTAGCTTAAATCAAAAGGAGTTACCTGATTTGAGGTAATGTATTCTCTTAAGATTCTTTCATTTATTTTCCTTCTCCAACCCCCTAAACTTTATTTATTAAATTATTTTATAAAAAAACATTATATTAAATATAATAGGTTGTTTTTATTATAATTATTCAAACTAAACTTACACACATCTCTGTCTAATGGGTATAGAACGTACTGTTTCTGTGGACGACAAACTACTGCCTCACGAAATGATGATTATTCAATATTCTACTACCACCTCTTATGGTGGGAATTATGATGGAACTGTAATTATGTATGATATATATGATATTTATTTTATCTCTATGCTTCTGTAATTCTTATTTAGAACATAACTTTATGCTTTTCATGTTGTATAAATACGAAAATTTCATTTGAGGAAGTGCGGACTACCGCCCCCTCAAAGTGATATGACTCGTTCATACCATACATGGAACATATAAAAGATGGAGTTAATGAACTTATATATATTATATTATACTATAATTATAATATAACTATGTATCATTTAGTTTTAATTCCATTAAATATGAAAAATAAATGAAAGTAGCATTTATGCGTACGTACAACTCACCGTCTCAGGCTCTGAACATCAACAAAATGTCTGATATAAACTCAAATAATTAACTAATTGTTATAGCAGGTTAATAAGTGATATAAAAGGAATAATAAAATTGAAAAAGTTTCTTAATCAAGTAGAAATTAACTTAAGTTTATTATTCAGGAATAACAAGGAATATATGAGACAAATTAGATTCGAGGTAAGGGACTTTGTCCAAACATCCTTTCATTGAGGCATATTTTGATAATATATACCTCCTTATTTTATAAGATGTATAATAAAACCCTTTGACTTTTATTTTCATTCAAAGGGAATCTTTTTTCTATGAAGCGTTTTACTAAATGACAAAAGGAATGTTTTTAATGTATGCAACAATAATGACCACTCCGCCACTGTAATCGTTATTTGGATTCCTCTATAAGCCTTAATGTTTTTAAAAGAAAAAAAAGAAACCCCTTATTCTATTTTTTGTGTGTTTTGGTATTGAAAATGGTTTTTTAAATTTATTGAGTATTTCAATATCTTGAAATGTTTTCTTGTGATTTCAAATGAAATGTTATTAGTGAAATGTTGATATTTGCAATATTTTACGTGTTAAGATTATATAATTGTACTTGGACATTTGATGGGTGGTTACGTGATAAACAAAATGATTGGTTGTTCTGTGATAAATAACGGATGGGTGGTTATGTTATAACCTCCAATGCATTGGGTATGGAAGTTGGCCATATGACTATTCCATTTAGTGATATGCGTGGAAGTCGACCGTATGGTTATTCCATTTAAGTATGTTTATGTCCCAAGTTACCTTTATATGTTATATGTTTCATTATATTGGATTATGGTAATATTTTGGTTACAAAAAATGGTAAGCAATGAGATTATATTCAGTGAAGTGTTTTTACTACTTCATAAAGGTGAAAATTATTACTTTATAATAAATTATTCATGGTTTTCATGTTATTTAAAGACTAACAGTTTTATTTCTTTATGTATCCCTTACTAAGCTTTTTATGCCCATCATAATTTTTGAAATGTTTTTCATAGGAAATAAAGTAGAATAGATTCAATTATTGGATCAAGGAAAATTTATGCTGTTAAAACATGAAACAATGTCATGTTTTGTTTTAAAGAGTTTTTGTTTTATGAAAAAAAAAGGATAGTGAGTTGAAGTATTTACTTGTAATATCCAAGATGTTATGTATGAGTTATGACCTAATTATCTAAATATCTAAACCTAAAAAGATTCTCAATGTGAATTATTAACTTAATTCAATATCATGTAATGTTTAAGGCTGGGGATTTATACCTACTCCCTTCTCAAAAAATTAAAGCGAATAAGATAATACCTTGTTACGATCAATGGAGAATGAAGTAAATATTTATGTTTTTCTCTGTTAGCACTCTGAATTCTAAGAATGTTGTTCGGATATTCATAAAGCATGCATAGATACAATAAGAGGAATTCTCACTTAGATTCTCCATCACAATGACTACACAACCAGAGTGGAATCATAATTAATCATGAAGAATTATCACATTCAAGGTAATTATTATTTTAAATTAATCATAAATTAAATGTCAAAGATATTCTATAGGATATTTTTATGTTTATTTCCCCATTTTCTTCAAATATTATTTATTAAAATTGATGAAAAATAAAAATTGGGCACTGACCCACCACTTCCTCTGTGCTCCAAAACTGTCAAGTGGTATCAAAGCTGTCACATTATAATTTATAATTATTTATAAGTTGTTTTATTAATTTATTGTGTTTGTTTTTTGTTTTCATTTCTAAAATTCTATTCATAATCCAAAATCCAAGATAAAACATTCATTTGAATTGATATGATCAAAAATAAACCAAGACAAGTGAAAAACTATAGTGACCCATCCTTTTATTACATTAATATTACATCATTTTAAAGATAAATAACATAATAGTATTACACATAGAGGATCCAATGGTTTAGTGTCTTAGGAAAACTATGACCATACATAACAATTACAACATTGAGCACAAACATTTATTCAATTTCTTCTTCTCTAGCTTCTTACTGGCACTTGACCTCTACTTAGTACATGTAGTCACCTGAGGATATACATCAAAAGGGGTGAGCTAGAATCCCTGTAAGGGGACATATAATAACAATATAGCATGGGGTGAGCAGAATCATAACATAGGCAAAGGATCATTAACATAAGAGGAAGTATAAATATAAGACTTGAAATGTGGCAATGCATAAAACTGAAACATCATGTCTTAGTGGTTAAATACCACACATACTTGTGAACAAAGATAGCATATTTTTAACACATAATTTCACATTTACTCATGAGATTCATCTCTTTACCCAATGCATTATAGCTCTCTATAATTCCAGGCACACCCATCACATTTAAACATTCATATTGTGCTATATAATTCCAGGTGCACTCGTTACATCATAACATTATCATTTATCATGCATGCAATATAAAAAAATGAACATAACTAACCCATGAAAAGTAATGAGTTTCATATCATAATAACACATTCATAAACATTGGGTTCCCAAAAGAAAGAGGGAATACCATACATATTACAAGAACCATCAATCTTGAATGAGAAGTAAAAGGTGTGTTCTTAAAAGAAGAGTTCTTTTGGAAAACATTTGGTTTGGCATAAATACCAATGAAAAATGTGTATATCCTAGAAAAGGAAATACAATTATGATCAAAAGATTTTTAAGGAGTAACCATATCAAAAAGGAGTGAAAGAGGGAGAACCCTAAGGATGAAAGTTGGGTTCGAGAATTTCCCCTTACCTTGTATCCAAACACTCCCTTCACTTTAATTTCCTATATAATGACATTATATTCATTAATTAGAAACTAAAAAACCTATTATAAATGAAAATGGTTTATTTTGGTTTCATTATGTTATTTTATGGATCTTTTTATGAGTTATAAGGTTTAAAAACATTGTTCGAGAATGTTTGTTTTTACGGTTTTCTTGAGCGGTTCACTTGTATTCATAAATTGAAGTTCGGGTAGAACATGGGTAAAAACCCAAAACTGATATTAAATTTTATTAATGATATTAAAGAATTTAAAATTTTATTATAATTATTTAAATTTTATACCATGTGGATGAATCATTAGATAAGAATTAAATGATGATTGTTTGAGTTAATTTGGACGATTTTTCCACCACAACGAACTTGTTTTGATTAATCATTTAGTAATATGTACATAATTTAGTTAAAGAACTTTAAATAAGACTTAATACATATAAAATATTCTTTTTAAACTATAAAAAAGGTTTCATGACCAGATCTTAAGGTAGAAATGAAAAAAGAAAATATGTCGTTCTTGAAGGTGGTAGATTAACACCTCACGAACAACGTTTTCTTTTATAAAATAAGAAGAAGAGGAGAAATGGGGTTAGATGATATAATATACCATTAGTATAATAAAATTACATTATATTTATGATACTAGAGTTACCATACCATTTAGAAAAAGATAGGTGGGGAGGGAATAAGAAAATAACTTGAAATCGAAAGGGAATTGAAGGAGAAGAGGGAGAGAAATTACCTCTCGAATCCTCCTCTTGAGATCCTCCTTAAGAGGCCTAGTCTTGGTCTTTTGATGAGACCATAAGATCTTGGAAATGGGGGAGGGGATAGGGAAGATTCTTGGTCATAGTTTAGACAAGTCTTGAAGCTTGAGAGGTGTGAGGAAACGAGGGTGTGAATGGTGGTTTTTATAGTGGAGGGGAGAGGGGGTTTCTTAATATAAAATTCATTAATTTATTATTTCTCCACAAGATAAGGAATAGTGAGTATTCCTTCACCAATAATAGTAATTTTATCATGTTATCCTGAAACAAGTGGTATTACATCAGTATAACATCATACATGACTCTATAATTAGCTTATTTAGCTTATTTTTTTGTTGTAAATTATGGTATTTCACTATTCATAAAAAAATAAAGTATTTCAGAAAAATACCAAAATTTTATCTAAACCATTTTTAAACATGTATAATTCAAAAATGAATTCCATTTTTCAAAAATAATTTTTTAAATATTATTAATTTAATATTTAATTAAAATCACAATTTACTTGAAAAATGCTGTTTTTAAAATTAAAACTGACTTTATGATGTTTTTAAAAATTACTTAAGGTCTTATAAAATTATCTTAAATCTAGAAGACATAGATTTTTTAATTTATGAAAACATTTTAAGAAAATAAAATTTCTTTTAAATTAATCAATTAATTATAATTAATTATTTATGACTTACAAAAATACCAAAACGTATACTATGGTCAAATTGTCACTTTCTAAGATGCCTAAATTTTATTTAATTATTGATGGGTAAGGTTACTCTTATTTTAGAATATTTACTATTCATAAGGGTCATACTACTATTCATAAAGGTGGGTTACTATTCATAAGGGTATGTTACTATTCACCGAAAATTAAGTTTTTCTTATTGGACCCCAAAAATCATCTTGAACAGAACCGTGTATGTCCGATTTTTAAAATTTCAAACACCGAAGTGACAAAATTATGTTTAAAGGTCACTTAGAACTTAGTAGTTCATTATTTTTTGTTTTCATGTAATTTTATGACATATTTATAAGAAGGGAATTTCCATTGAAAAACTTTGGGTCATTACAGAAACACTCAAAAATACCATCTAGAGGCGATAAAGATTTTGGATTCATGACATAAATACATAGGGTGTAATGAAAAAATAAATGTCATGTACCCATAGTCAACAACATAAGGAACGTGCCGCAAAAATCATAGCACACTGTGTGTATTGGCACATAGTGTCATCACTTGTTGTGTATTTATTACTAGCATGATACACAGATTAACAGGGATTACATAGCGTGTAGTGAGTGTACATATTGTGTAGCTGAAAGAGCACTGTCGTGGGTGCTCTAAAATGATTAGTGTGATTTTGGGGTACTTAGGTGCTGCAGAGTGGCTGACCAAGGTCATCTCTCAAAGAAGGAAGTAGATTTAAAACAAAATTTTAAAGGTATTCTAAAAATAAAATAAAAGAGAATAAAAACACTATTTGAAAGGATGGGGGTTGTTTATAGTTTATGAATCTAGAAGAAGTTTGCTGGAAGAAGATTGTATATTTTTTTTTTAGTTTTGAAATGAAGTTCGATTAAAATGACACAACAAAAAGATATTTTTTTAGAAAATATTTTAAAAGGAGTAATCGATATAACTCTACCTCTTCACTCTATTATTAATCATTATCATTTAAACTAACATTCACTTAATTATGATCCCATAATTTGTTAAATCCCGAACCCTACGATAATTAACTTTACCACGAAGATGAAGTGAATTTAACCCTAGGCTAACTTCGGAACATGCAATCGCAACACCCTAATTTGATTGATGTTCTAAGATTAGTGTATGGTCAGTGATAAATTAAGGCATATAACCACTATGGAAATGAGGATTAATTGAGTTTAGGGATTTTATTTTAACTCTACAAATTGATCCCGTGTGGTCTTGTATTACCGATTAAGATTACGCTCTCACAATTCACACAAATCCCGACCTCGCGCGTTTTGTGTTTATTGTTCAATTGCTTGATTAGTTTCATTTAAATTGAAAACTCAATTAATAGATCATATTTAGTGAATTACAGTATATCATTGATTCAAAATAAATTAATGAAGAAGGTGAGAGGTAGATCGATTACTAAAAGACTACTCTTCCATGGGTGGCGTAATCATCATAGAAGCGTTTTGCATGTGCAAAGGTTTATAATGGGCATAACCCAATAACGATTCTACTCAAGAATTCCAAACCAATTAGGAAGATTAATAGAAGAATAAATTTAAACAAAATATAAGAAAAGAGAATAAATAAAATAAGAACAAAGAAGTTTATTACACAAATGAAAACATTACAAAATGAAGAAGAGAAGAAGGCTTCGATGAGGGGATCCTTGCTTCAAGAGCTACCCCTCTTACAATGGTTGGATAATTTGGGTGAAACAAATTCTTCTCTGCCTCCAATCTCCTAATGCACTTACCAACCACTCCAAATGATAAAAACTCCAATTTATAGAGTGGAGGGGAGGCTAGGTTTAAAGAGGTTTCAAGTGTGAATGGGAAATCTCGGCCAAATATTTTAATACAACTTTCACCGCCCATTTGACCTCGAAAACGCGTGAACCATCTCTCCTTCTAGAAGGAGGATTTGTGGTAAAATGAATTCCCGAGATCATCTCAAAATATGGGCTTAATACAAGATTGGATGAAGAAGATATGACCCAAATACAGAACCCATGTCCATTCTGCCGAGTCCAGCCCACCATTGGATTAATGTCCCATTTACTCCATCCAAATTACCTTTTTAGCTCTAGTGTCCTGAATTAAAGTTGTATAAAATTAAGTTAGTAACACTGTTACAAAATATCAAATTACAATAATAAATATAAAAATATTTATCTTCGAAATACTACAGTGCACTATAAAGGGTAAAACTGGAATTTTCACCAAATTTTCAAATGAATGATCAAATCCCAAATATTTTATAAAAAAACATATTTATCACAATGTGGGGAAATTATATCATTTATTATCAATAAAATATTTAACAAAATAGTGTTTTATCAACTCCCCCACACTTACCCTTTTGCACTCCTGAGCAAAATCTCATATTAAGTAAACATCAATATCAAATCAAAACCAATTTTAAAACAAATATCCTTGAGATCAATCAATTTCCCACCAAGAATCAAAAGATATCATGCCTCATAAAAAACTTTATTTCAAGTTCTCCATTTATATCATTCAATATATTTCCACTTCATTTATCCTCCCATGCACAAAACACTTACCTCGCTTGAATTTTCTCTCATCACTCAAATATCAATTTTTTTGCAATGTCTTTCTCATAAAAACTCATACAAGGGTCACCATAGGTTTGATAGATTCCTAGATCGCTACCCGATGTGAGTCAAGGACATATGTTTATCATGAGGACTTTTCAGGGTTGTTATGTGGCTTTCGGTTGGTAGGATTAAGATGTGAAAAACCCTGAGGCTGAATGAGGAGGGCTTGACTCTTTTGAAGCAAAATTGCATTAATCTAATTTTCACTTAAATATGGTCTTCTCCTCAATCTCCATAGTATCAATTCAGCTCCATCATCATGAAAAGTCATGAAAATTTTACACCATTCATTATTTCAGTATAAAAAATGTCAATCTTCTCAAACATGATTTTCTTGAAAGCTCCAGATGGGCACAACTTTCCACCTCAATTAGAAGCTCCAGAAAAGGCACAACTTCACTTGTCATGAAAGCTCCAGAAAAGGAACAAATTTCAATATAATGGCTTTCTCCAGTAGAAAAAACATCTCTTCAGAATTTAATTTTCCACCCAAAGTATCAGAGAATGTGGTGGCACAACACAAGACATCTTCCCCCACACTTAAGCTCAACTAGATTATGCAATTTCACTTCAAGAGTTGGTTGGATAGGGAAAATTGGATTATAATGTGGCTAACCGTGCATGGCTTCTAAGGGCTACAAGGATTAAATATTCAAGGTAGGCCATTATAAAAAAGGATTCTTTGAAATAGGGGCTTTAATACCAAACAAATTCCTTAATCATTTAAACATATGTACCTCAAACCCTCAAGTTTTGACAGGAATAGATCAAATTCTGGTTAAATCAAGCATGGTTTGGTTCTCTCAATAAGTGAGGTGAATGTAAAGAATATGAAAATAATGGTTTAGAAGCCTCACAGGAAAGTGATTTCAAATATAAAGACAGTGAGATGTGGCATGAGATTCAAAATTCAGTGTACTTTTCATGAAATTACTAAATATTTGAACTTGAAACAAAGTTATTTTAGCATTCATTTAAGCTTAGTTTCAAGGGATAAATTTTTTCACTCATTAATATGAATTTCAAAATTGTGATGAGAATCATTTCAGCTCAAAAATTTCAAAAACACAAAGAAAATTGAAAAATAAACACACAAAATTTGAAAAAACACACAATTTTTTTTTGTTTTTTTTAAATCAGGAAAACAATTGAAATTACTAAACTAAAAGGTTCCCTCCCCCACACTTAAAATATTTCATTGTACTCAATGTGAACCCATGAGATGATATATGCACATGAAATGCAAAATTTTTAAATAGGACAAATAATATAAAAGTGAAAGGGTTAGGAACAACCTGATGTGATCAAGTGATGATGGGGTCATGCAGTGTGATAAAATCCACTGCATCAGTAGGAAGTCCCTCAATGTATCTCTTCAAATGTTTCCCATTGACTGTAAAGATCCTTCCAGTGTCCTCTTGTGTGATCTCTACTGCACCATAAGGAAAAACATTAGATACAATATAAGGACCTAACCATCTGTAATGCAACTTACCAGGCATCAGATTCAGTCGTGAACTGTAGAGAAGGACTTTCTCTCCAACATGAAACTCCCTTTGTTGGATCATTTTTTCATGAACTGCTTTTGATCTTTACTTGTAGAGCCTTGAGTTCTCATATGATTATAGTCGAATCTCCTCAAGCTCTTGAATTTGCAACTTTCTTTGAATTCCAGCTTGGGCCAAATCCATGTTGCATTTCTTTATAGCCCAATATGCCCGATGATCGACTTCCACTGGGAGATGACATGCTTTCCCAAAAACAATCCTAAATGGGGACATACCAATGGGTGTCTTGTATGCTGTTCTATAAGCCCACAATGCATCATCCAAGCGCTTGCTCCAATTCTTCCTATTTGGCTGCACGGTTTTCTCCAATATTTGTTTCAACTCACGATTTGAAACCTCAGCCTGGCCATTTGTTTGGGGGTGGTATGGTGTTGATGTTTTGTGTGTCACCCCATACTTTCTAAGGAGGAAATCAAAATTACTATTGCAAAAGTGTGTCCCTTGGTCACTGATGATGGCCTTTGGTACTCCAAACCTGCAAAAAATCTGTGCTTTGACAAAGTCTACAACAACATGAGAATCGTTAGTCCTGGTGGCCTTGGACTCCACCCATTTACTCACATAATCAACAGCAACCAAAATATACAAAAATCTAAATGAACTAGGGAAAGGAACCATAAAATCAATGCCCCATACATCAAAAATCTCACAAAATAGTATGGGTTGTTGGGGCATCTCATGTCTCCTAGAAATATTCCCAGTGTGTTGGCAACGAGAGCATGACTTACAAAACACATGGGCATCATGGAACAAGATAGGACAATATAATCCAGAGTCCAAAACCTTCCTAGATGTCCTTTGGGGTCCAAAGTGTCCACCACAAGAAAGTATATGACAGAAATGCAAAACAGACTCAAACTCATGATCAGGAACACACCTCCTAATGACTTGGTCACTACACATGCGCCAGAGGTAATGATCATCCCACACATAATACCTAGGCTCACTTTTTAATTTTTGGACTTGATATTTCTTTAAATTTGCAGGGATTTCAGAGGCAACAATGTAGTTCACTAAATCAGCATACCAAGGATGCGTACCTGAGATGGAATACAGATGCTCATCGGGAAAAGTGTCCCGAAGTGGTACCTGGTCCAAGGTGTCATCCTCTAGTGTGTGAGTAAGCCTACTCATGTGGTCCGCCACCAAATTCTCTGACCCCTTATTGTCCTTTATCTCAAGGTCAAACTCTTGAAGAAGGAGCATCCAACGGATAAGTTGTGGCTTTGCATCTGGATTCTTCAGGAGGTACCTCAAAGCTGCATGGTTAGAAAAAACAACTACTTTAGAGCCCAATAAATATGAATGGAATTTATCTAAAGCAAATATGAGAGCAAGAAACTCCGTTTCCGTGGTTGTGTAGTTTTATTGGGCTGAATCCAATATCCTTGATGCATAGGCAATCACATGTGAACGTCCTTCCACCCTCTGAGATAAGACAGCTCCAACCACGAAGTTGGAGACGTCACACATAAGCTCAAATGGAAGGTCCCACCGCAGGGGCTGTATGATAGGTGGAGTGGTCAGACGTTGTTTTAGCTCATCAAATGAATTCCTGCAAGAAACATCAAACACAAAATCAGAATCCTTTTGAAGTAATCTTGACATAGTAAGAGCAATCTTACTAAAATCTTTGATGAAGCGCCGATAAAACCCTACATTCCCTAGGAAATATCTAACATCACACACACATGTAGGATATGGCAGGGATGAAATAATGTCTATCTTAGATATATCAACCTCTATCTCATGTTTTGACACTACATTCCCTAAGACAATGCCTTGCTCTACCATGAAATGACACTTTTCAAAGTTCAGGACCAGATTCTTCTCAATACAATGATTCAATACCTTTCCCAAAATCTTTAGACATTCATCAAATGAGGATCCATACACTGTAAAATCATCCATAAATACCTCCATGCAGGTCTTAATAAAATCAGAAAAAAATACTCACCATGCATCTCTAGAAGGTACCTGGGGCATTGCAAAGTCCAAATGGCATCCTCCGGTAGGCAAATGTGCCAAAGGGACAGGTGAATGTAGTCTTCCCCTGATCCTCTGGAGCTATAGAAACCTGAAAATATATAGAAAATCCATCCAAGAAACAATAGTGTGTTTTCCCAGCTAGTCTCTCGAGCATTTAATCAATAAATGGGAGGGGGAAATGGTCCTTGCGAGTGGTCTGATTTAGTTTCCTATAATCAGTACACACACGCCAACTGTTTTGCACCCTCATTGGAACTAACTCATCTTTCTCATTTTTAAAAATAGTAAAACCAGTTTTCTTAGGCACAAGCTGAATTGGACTTACCCACTGAGAATCTGAAATGGGAAAGATTATACCTGCCTCGAGCAATTTCTCAACTTGTTTTTTAACAACTTCCAAGAGGGTGGGATTGAGTCTCCTTTGTGGCTATCTCACCGGTTTAGCCCCATCCTCCAAGAGAATCCTATGCATGCAAATGGAGGGGCTAATACCTGATATGTCAGCCAAGGTCCACCCAATCGCCCTGATGTTCTCCCTCAAAATATTAAAAAGATTTTCTTCATGTTCAAAAGGTAGATTGTTAGCAATGATAACAGGTAATCTCTCACCACTCAACAAGTATGAGTATTTCAGATTTGGTGGCAATGGCTTGAGTTCTAATGAAGGAGGGTGATGTATGGATGGAGAAATTGATGCAACAGACATATCTGCACAATGAACATTAGTATCAGAATATAAATCATCACAATCAGAGAATAAAGCACCAAATCCATCAGCAAACTCAATAGCCATGTCATAATCAAAGTTCACATGATCAAAATCAGAATATGATTCCATTTCAAAATCAAATCTTAGAGAGTCTTGTTCCTTAAAAATGGGTGTAGAAGTACTCTTAGACATCAAACTAGAACCAATACTCATAATCTCCCTAAGCATAGGACAATCCAATTCCATGTGGTTTTTACTTGGTGGTTCAAAATGGGAGATAACAAAAGCAGAATGGTCCTTAGAGGGGTACTTCATAGAATCCATAACATTAAATATCACAACTTCATCTCCAAATTCCATGGAAAGTGTACCCTCATTGACATTTATGATAGTTTTTGTAGTTTTGAGGAAGGGCCTACCTAAGATAATGGGGGCATGAGAACTTACCTGATCATACTCCATGTTAAGAACATAGAAATCCGCTGGAAAGATCATGTCTCTTACCCGAACAAGTACATCCTCAAGGACTCCCGCTGGATATGCCGTAGCTCTATTCGCCAATTGCACCACTACTCTTGTTGGCTTCAACTCACCAACCTACAAGGAAGAGAATACAGAGTGAGGCATCACATTTATTGAAGATCCTAAATCACAAAGAGCATCAGAGAAGTGAAAATCCCCTATGGTACATGGGATGGTGAATGTCCCGAGATCCTTGCACTTTGTTGGCATTGCTAGAGTTGGTGTAATGAGTGCCGATACATTCCTTCCAAGGTTGATCCTCTCATTTCTCTTGAGCCCTCTTCAATTGGTGTAGAGTTCTTTTAAGAATTTGGCATACCTTGGGATTTTCTTAATGGATTCAAGTAGAGGAATGTTGATCTCCACATGCTTGAATGTGTCCAAAACCTCCTTTTTCATTGCTTCTTCAGCCATCTTCTTGGTTTGAACAACCCTGTTGGGAAAAGGAAGGGGTTTAGAA
This sequence comes from Viscum album, assembly GCA_963277665.1. NCBI lineage: Eukaryota > Viridiplantae > Streptophyta > Magnoliopsida > Santalales > Viscaceae > Viscum > Viscum album. The sequence goes on from OY728163.1 coordinate 134,836,127, forward strand.
GGAACATCATCAATCTTTTTCTTAACTTTATCTTTCTCCTTGGATTACTCATCAGTTGGTTTGGAATGCGTCTTCTCCAGAGTTGAGGTGAATCCTGGTGGAATGGTAGGTACAGATGTATTGTTCATTTTCTTCCCACTTCTCAATGTGATGGCACTGACATTCCCCTTTTGATTTGGAGTGGGTTGGGAAGGTAGATTTCCAGAATTCTTACTCACAAGTTCATGGAGGGCGGTGGTAATCTGACTCATTTGAGTCTTCAACTCCCTCAGCTCCAAACTTTGACTCTTCAGCTCATTCTGTTGATTAAGAACAATTTGCTTTAAAAGATCATCAATATTATAATCTACCTTTGGTGGAGGATTCCCTTGTTGCTGACTTGTTGATTTTTGAGCTTCAAATCTCCTTTGGGGTTGTTGGAAACCCTGTTGGTAAGGTGGAGGCTACTGGAAGTTTGGTTGAAAAGGGGGCCTTTGTTGTTGTCCAGAGCCATACCTCATGTCCGGTTGATCTTTACACCCTTGGTTGTATGTTGGAGCAAATGAATCAAAATTCTTTTGGGGATATGGTTGTTGTTGCTGCTGAAATGGTCTCCCTGGGAATACTGCTGCACAATCCTCTGTCTCTTATAGTTGTGGGCAACAGTCAGTTGGGTGGCTTGTCTCATTTCAAATGCCACAAGGCCTTGAAGGAGGGGGTAGAGATGTCTTTTGTAGCAAAGAAATTTGCCTCACCATAGTTGTCAATTCTTCTAACTTGGTATCAATAAAATGACTCTCAAGATAAGAAGGACTTACCTGATGTAGTCCCCTGATATGTGGTGTACCTCGATCACCAAATTGTTGGGAGTTTTGGTCCATTTTGTTGATCAATGCTCGTGCAGCTACTGGTTTCTTGTCCACCAATGCTCCTCCAGCTGCAAAATCCACCATGCTCCTCTCCATGGGTGTGAGTCCTTCATAGAAGTACCGAATGAGGAGTTTCTCACTGATTTGGTGATGCTGACAGCTTGCACACAACTTCTTGAATCGCTCCCAGTACTCATAAATTGACTACCCTTGTGCTTTATTGATCCCCGATATCTCCTTTCAAATGGAAGTGGTCCTTGATGCTGGAAAAAATCTCTGTAAGAAAAGATGTTTCAAATCGTTCCAACAAGTTACATCTTCGGGTTGTAAATAATACATCCAGTCTTTTGCAGCTCCATCAAGTGAGAATGGGAATGCTCTTAATTTGATTTGATCTTCAGAAACATTTCTTGGTTTAAGGGTTGAGAAAACCACATTAAATTTTTTCAAATTTTTATTGGGATCCTCACCAGAGAGGCCATGAAACTTTGGAAGTAAGTGAATTAACCCAGATTTCAGTTCAAAGTCCGATTCAAGATTTGGGTATGCAATACAATTTGGTTGATAGTTAATATCAGGTGAAGCCAATTCTCGAATGGTTCTATTAAGTTAATTTCCATTGTTTTCAGCCATTGGTTCTTATTTTATGTTTGAATTTGAATAACTTCCAATTCCAATGTTTCCAGAAGAGAGGAATTCACCAACTGGTTGAATATTGAAACTTCCCGTAGACTGAGAGTGTCTGATTCGTGCCCTAAGGCTACGTTCAATCTCAGGGTCAAGATCTAAGAGATATTTGGGATTAGTTTGTGTCATAAATCAAATAAAAATGAAAAGAAAGTGAGTGGACCATAGTAAAATAAAAATGAGAAGTTTTAGTTGATGGTCCAAAAAGAATTAGAAGGAAATAAAAGAAGAAGAAGAAAAATCAGATTGGGTAAAGAAGGAAGAAAGAAGAGAGGAAGAGAATAAAATGTAAAATAAAATAAATACCTCTAATTGGTTGAAATAATTACTTGCCTCCCCGGCAATGACGTCAATTTTAAAGATCACTGTTGTGTGCTCCCTCAAATGATTAGTGTGATTTTGGGGTACTTAGGTGCAACAGAGTGGTTGACCAAGGTCGTCTGTCAAAGGAGGAAGTAGATTTAAAACAAATTTTTAAAGGTATTCTAAAAATAAAATAAAAGAGAATAAAAACACTATTTTAAAGGATGGGGGTTGGTTATAGTTTATGAATCTAGAAGAAGTTTTCTGGAAGAAGATTTTATATATTTTTTGTTTTTAGTTTTGAAATGAAGTTCGATTAAAATGACACAACAAAAAGATGTTTTTTTAGAAAATATTTTAAAAGGCGTAATCGATATAACTCTACCTCTTGACTCTATTATTAATCATTATCATTTAAACTAACATTAACTTAATTATGATCCCATAATTTGTTAAATCCCAAACCCTACGAGAATTAACTTTACCACGAAGATGAAGTGAATTTAACCCTAGGCTAACTTCGGAACATGCAATCGCAACACCCTGCTTTGATTGATGTTATAAGATTAGCGTATGGTCAGTGATAAATTAAGGCACATAAACACTCTGTAAATGAGGATTAATTGAGTTTAGGGATTGTATTTTAACTCTACAAATTGATCTCGTGTGGTCTTGTATTACCGATTAAGATTACGCTCTCACAATTCACAAAAATCCCGACCTCGTGCGTTTTGGGTTTATTGTTCAATTGATTGCTTAGTTTCATTTAAATTGAAAACTCAATTAATAGATCATATTTAGTGAATTACAATATATCATTGATTCAAAATAAATTAATGAAGAAGGTGAGAGGTAGATCAATTACTAAAAGACTACTCTTCCATGGGTGGCGTAATCATCGTAGAAGCGTTTTGCATGTGCAAAGGTTTATAATGGGCATAACCCAATAACGATTCTACTCAAGAATTCCAAACCAATTAGGAAGATTAATAGAAGAATAAATTTAAACAAAACAGAAGAAAAGAGAATAAATAAAAGAAGAACAAAGAAGTTTATTACACAAATGAAAACATTACAAAATGAAGAAGAGAAGGAGGCTTCGATGAGGGGATCCTTGCTTCAAGAGCTACCCCTCTTACAATGGTTGGAGAATTTGGGTGAAACAAATTATACTCTGCCTCCAATCTCCTAATGCACGTCCAAACCCCTCCAAATGATAAAAACTCCAATTTATAGAGTGGAGGGGAGGCTAGGTTTAAAGAGGTTTCAAGTGTGAATGGGAAATCTCGGCCAAATATTTTAATACAAATTGCACCGCCCATTTGATCTCGAAAACGTGTGAACCATCTCTCCTTACAGAAGGATTATTTGTGGTAAAAGGAATCCCCAAGATCCTCTCAAAATATGGGCTTAATCCAAGAACGGATGAAGAAGATATGACCCAAATACAGAACCCATGTCCATTCTGCCGAGTCCAGCCCACCATTGGATTAATGTCCCATTTACTCCATCCAAATTCCCTTTTGAGCTCTAATGTCCTGAATGAAAGTTGTAGAAAATTAAGTTAGGAACACTTTTAAAAAATTTCAAATTACAATAATAAATATAAAAATATTTATCTTCGAAATACTACAGTGCACTATAAAGGGTAAAACTGGAATTTTCAACAAATTTTCAAATGAATGATCAAATCCCTAATATTTTATAAAAAAAACATATTTAGCACAATGTGGGGAAATTATATAATTTATTATCAATAAAATATTCAACAAAATAGTGTTTTATCAGTATCCTACATGGTTTTGACCCTGTGTAAATCGCCACATTCCATATGGCCAACTACTTGACCTCATTATAGACCACATATTTAATTCGAGTCATGGGACATGCCCAAACGTAGAGTACATGGTATATAGTTGGATATACATATAGTAATCCAATCCTTTTACATATATTATTACATTATTTTTTAATAATTAATATATATTAATATAACACAATGATTGTAAAGTCCCAATGTATTTGGAATACTAGGTTCATAATACATCATAGGAAGCTAAAATATTGAATCCTTATTTTATTCTTCATAGTGAGATCCTAAAATTCAGTTGAGACCCTAAAACTATATGGGATAATTTGTGGAATATATAAATAAAGTGGTGAACTAAAAAGCCTAGTAAGGGAATACACATGATAAGGAAACATAACATTGGAGTTGAAGGTATAACATGATATCATAAAGAGAAGGCTCATGAGTAATCACATAGAAGTATAAAATAAATTACATGGTATCATAAGATCATGGAATCATAAGAAATGTGAAAGAAACATGTAAAATGACATAAAAATGAGTGTTGGGTCCTAAAAAATCCACATGGAGGGAGAAAATGATTCCTTGAATTTTGTAAAGGAAAAATTCACCCAAAATAAGAAGAAAAGGGAGAAAAATGTTCAAAGGATGCAAAGAACTGAAGTAGGATCTCTTCCACATAGTAAATCACACTATGTGGACCACCTCTCCTTGTGGAATCCCACCACTCCACATGGAACCCCACAAATGAAAACAGTTTGTGGGTGCAGAAGGTGTTTCCCATCCCTTGAAAATAAAAAAAGTCATTTGTGGGTATGGATAGTCTTTTCCATTCATTGCGAACGAGATCCCCACCATGGAAAAACAACTGTCTTGGTAGTCTTTTACCCCCATTCCTCTATAAAAATCCCAGAGGGAGAGATGAGAAAAGATAGATGAAAATTTTAGAGAAGGTGTGAGATCAATGTTTTTCATAAGATAAAATTAGTGTATAATGATAAGTTAAATCACTTGACCATCTGCATACCCAAAGTCCTTCATAAATTCCATCCTGCAAACCATATGCAGGTGGCCCTTTGCAGACACCATCCCACAAACCATATATGGATGACACTTTGTAGAGTCCCATTGTGAAAGACTCTCCACATAAGACTCCATGTAGAGGAAGTGTCATTTGGGGAATGAGAATTATTTTCTGACCCCTGTGTAATGAATAAATTGCTTCACCGATAGTTCTTTACATCCCCCTTCGCATACCCCCTTCATGGATGGTCCTTCATAGCCCCCTTTGCGAATGGTCCTTTGCAAACTCCCTTTGTGGATTGTCCTTTGTGGACCCCCTTCACGGACGGTCCTTCAGGGCCCCCTTCGCGGACAGTCCTTCATGGACCCCTTTGTGGAAAATGCTATGAAGTTATACCTATGTGTCCATTTGAAAAATCATTCACACCCCCACTTAGGATCAGTGTCAGGATACAGTCTTGGCCCTTTAGGACAATCCCTTCGCTACCGTCACTGACCCCCATGAAAAAAGGAGAGCCGCACTATGAACTTTTTAGGCCTGGTTGATGACATTTTTAGTTATGACCTCTATTACCCTAATGTCCACCCCATATAATTCCATGAGTCAACATGATCTACTATACTCCCTGAAATAGCTTGAGTCGACCTACTCCTCTTGGTTCCTTTCCCATTCTATGATTTTAGATTCTCATATTGGATTCCCTTAGTACCTTGAGTCAAACATTCCTCAAGAAACTCCTATAATACCATAACCCGACTCCAATGCCAGGTTGAACAAAAAAGGGTAACTCTTGAATAATTCCCACACCAAACATTTCTAGGCATCTTTCTCCTAGTCATCCCTACAATATGATGTGAAACTATGCTACCACGGTCCTCACTATAATATTTTAAATTGTAGTATACCCTATATGAAAAGAATAGGATGCCTCCCCTGATAGTCATGAGATGCCTTATACATTAATCCTAATATGCCTCATCTAATGATCATGAGATGACTATTAAAAAACCAGTCAAAGTGAATCCCTTCTAGAGTAAACCCATAGTCTTTCTTTTAGGAGGCAACACTCTTACTCCTCTTCGTCAGCCCAAGGTACAGTTAAGGGAGGGAATATGCATCAAACCCCTATCTTATTCCTTATTCCTTAAAGCCCTAGCCTCATCCACCAGCAGACAAAGTGGATCATGTGATCTTCAGATCTACTACTTCCTCTTGTTTCTCACACCAAACATAACTTACATGGTCTTAGAGGTTAGTGATAATCTTGACATCCCCATGATCCAAAACCTCCAATGGTCCTCCTCTATAGGTGTAATCCTCAATTATATTCAAATGGACCTCCTCTATAGGTGTAATCCCCAAACCATTCTGAACTACATGGGATTTGATTACTAACTAATTGGGACATATAGGAAGCCTATTTGAGGTCCAAACCCAACACATGAATTCAGCCAAATGTTTTCTGGGCCACATTCCCGGTAGGTTTATGTACAACCTGAAGGGACACATCCCTTATAGGTCTCATTCATCACCATCATTATTGTGGAACATCCCCAGTAATATCATGTCCCCACATGGGAGACCACATATCTTCCAAGTCCCTTAGGCCACTTCGGCATAAGTCTCACACCATCTTTGGTCAGACAGCTTTCACCTGGACATCCTTTCTGTATGACGTTAAACTTCATGATTTGATCCTCATCACATGCCCTTAAAAGGTGATTTTTCCTATTAAGTGGCATTGAAATATGTGGGTTTTCATTACTTTCATGAGGATACATAGGAATCCCATATCATGGGTTCGATATCTACATTGAAACAACTTCCATATCCTTGGACAAAAATAAACTCCATAGCACCTCACTGTATGGATTAAAATTAACATCGACCTAGTGAATGACCAAAGAATATCTAATCCGTTCATAAAATATTACCATTAATGGAGAATATTGGATATGTACAGATATCTCCATCAATGAAGAACCTCAGATACATACAGATGATTATGATCACATGCATGCTTATAATTGAATGTTAACTTAGGGTGGTCCACATAATATTTGGGAATGAGTAATGGATTTGTGAACACATCTTAAATCTATAAGAGAGTCCCAGAATAAGAAATAGTTCCCCAAAAAATGGTGTGATGAGCCCGAATTCCCATCCTGTCGACCAATGTGAGTTCTTAAGTATTGTTGGCCAAGTTACCTGATGAGCGCCTACCTTTGGAAAGTAGGTCCACGAGTCGTCATAAATATGAGAACCGTTGGGTGTTTCCAATACCACAAATGAACCCCATTGAAAAATTACCCCTCAAAAGCCAGTGTGAGATAAGAGTAGTGAACCTGATATGAATGTTTGTACAATACTCAAACCCCCACAATCAATCATACCATAGAGGGATTCCACGACTCTTTTATAGGAGTTCCCATTGTATGGGTAAACACCAAGATTCACTCTCATTGGAAACAAAATGGTGAACCCGATGTGAATCCTTAACCAAGGTGATGGTACCACCCACCCTTCATTCCCCTTCACTCTCAAAATTAAAGAGGGCCGAGAAAAATGATTAAAGGTGCATGTGTTCATTTATAGAGATGCTACTTTGATGGGGTATCCTTGTGTGTTCTTGTACCATATATTGCAGGAAATCGTCACCAAAATTCTCTTCAATCCAATGGTGTCTCACCATCTCTCATAGAAATTCGCATCATCCACTGCATAGACCAGGTCCTCGACCAAATAGAGGATTCCATCTCTCACCCAACATCTTCAATGCTAGGTTTCAAATGCACTGGTCAGTGAGTACCACTATAATGGTACTCTCCCAACCTTAGAGGAGGTTCGACATTACCTCAAGCTTATAAAGCCCTGCCAGTCATCCAATCAATGATGGTTGGCAGTCCAGAATCAGATATCCCCAATAACCATCTCAAACCATTTTAGTATCCTGTCCCCGAAACATGATAATGAGTTCCTCCCTTAGCATAGAGAGGCTGATAAAGTGATCTCTAACAACTTCATCCCAAACGAATAGGGGTCATACCCAAGGGACCCTACCGGTAATTGTCGCTACCAATGCCATGTAGCTTAGCATCCACGCTAAGAAGAGGATACCACCTCATGGGTCCCAACCGAAGTCATGTGAAGCCAGGTCCCCAAGGTGGACCGTAGGGGGTGATGATAAAAAAATCTAGAATAGGCCAACATCCTTATTCCTATTGAAGAATCCCACTAGGAAAATATGATAGAAAATTATGATCAAACATAAATTCCTACTCGTTCATATCAAACCCTCCATGAAAATAAAATGACACACTACAAGAAGATGTAAATAATTGAAGATTCACATCAAGACCGCTAGGAAAATATGGCGAAAAACTACAAGTAGATGCAAATACATGCTCCTATACATCAAGATCACTATGCAAACACACTGTCTGTTGAAGGATCTAGTCAACATATATCAACTAAAAATCATGGGAAGACTCAAAGTCCTTCCCTAAAAATAGAATGTGTATCTATTCCCATTCCCACCAAGGATGTTTCTTAGCACATCCTCGCAATGATGGAAGGTTAGAAATAAATCCCTAACTATATCCTAAAAAATTTATGATATGTAATCATGTTAGAGGAAATATCTAGGAGTCATGCACAAAAAACCACCTCTTCAAATGAGAAAACTCATCCGTACAATGGGATGGTCACTCAAGAGAATACATGCATCCTTACTCCTGTCCAGGAGGGTCTTCAGAAACATTGTGCAATAAATGGAGAATAGGATCATGAAAAAAATACCCATTCTAACCAGGAGAAACCGGTCCAGTTCAGTGAATGATCTAGGGTAGGCATATATCCCTGCTAAAATTTTAGAATCTTACCAGAATATCCTGATAGCACCACGGGATCCACTTGAACATGAAACTGTATATGAAGGTCATCACTTATAACAAAAAACCCCATTTACTCGCAATATAGCTCCTAAAAAGAAATCATGCCAAAGATAATTAGAAAATGAAAAGAATACACATAACCATTCTCTTTTGGAGAATAGAGTTATTAAGTCCATGAAACATCTATCAGTGGTGGTTCAAGATCCTACTAATCCATTAGTATATTATGGAGGTGATGGTGGTAGTTGTGAAGGTCCTCCCCAAAACATTGTTACTATTATCACTGAAGTTCCTCCCCAGAGTATCACTATGAAGGCTTCCTTCATGGAAAAAAGTCGATTGATGAAGAGATCCTATCTCTTGATGAGCATCACGATATCTCTAATCCTAGACATAAGATCAAATATAAAGAAGGTCCTACCTTTTTTTATCCACCTTGATGGTCCTCCTTAGGGTATAAAATATAGAAATCCTCCCTGCATTTGAATGATGAGCTATGATGGTAGTCCTCACCATGATGGCATTCACTGCGAAGGTCCTCTCTACAGTGAGGTTTCATTTCAGCAAGAAGGACCTCCACTTTAAAAGTCAAATATGATAAAGCCATCATATTCTGAGGTGCTTGGAAAGACAGGGTCATAAATTCTAGATACTCTATCAATGAAGAGAGACATCCTTTCTCTACTAGAAGAAAGCTCAGGGAAACATTCATCCTTAGATCCACCTCAAGACCATTCCCATGCCAGAAAATCCCCCACTAGACCTAATACTTGTAACAAAATAGTCAAGAAGCACTCATGTTAAGATGACCAAGTAGAGAAGTCTATGGCAGAAGAACAAAAAGATATGTTTCTTGTGAGAAGAAAATTGTCCATAAATGATATACCCATCATGTTTTGGCCCTAATCCACTTATCAATTTGAAATTCCAAAGGAATTTTTAGAATAATTCATACAAAACATCCATCTAAATCCCTAGAGAACTATTCACCAACTTAAAGAAACATTCTTGCCTTACAATAGATATGCAGACCATGTCTAAATATTGGGAAGCTTAATCATCAAATTGAATTGGAAGCCCTTCTATTTACATAGTGAAAATGATCAGAGAAGTGATAAGAATATCTTCATTTATCATACCTCAATGAATTTCATGAGTTATGTTATCTAATTATCAATTCCCTACCTTGTGTTCATATCCGGGGGTTACTCACTTAGGAATAATCATCCTTGAATAAGTCTTAAAAGATTTAGGCTTGATGAGAGAAAGCCATCAAAAAAATCCTGAACCAGACAACTAGGAACATTAAATAGGATTCTTTCTTAAGGGAAACCAATCATCAGGAATTGCTAATAAACTCAAAATAAAATAGTTTGTATGTAGACCCAACATTGTACCCAAATCACGCTCGAATGAGGATTCATGAGATAAAGAGAGCAGCAGTAGAAATAGTAGCCACCATAGTATGGGATCATCCCTATCCCATAGGGATAGGGGCATTTTTAACACAAAATACCCCTTAAAGGCCAAAAAAATTAGACTGAGGTTGAATAACAAAAAATGGGAGAAACCCCAACACATAGGGATGGGGGCATTTTTACCTCAACCCCCCCTTATTGGAAATCTGTCTTTTCCCATCTAGAGAGGTCAATAATAAGTAAGGTATCCTAGTTCATCCCATATTGTGACCCATGGAAGCATAAAAATAAGTTTCACGAAGGTTCCCTCTGAGTCACTCTTCTCCAAGAAACTCGAAGAGGATCCTGAAAAGGAAGGGATAGGTCTAGAAAAGGATGCAAACAACCCTCCTATCATTCATCAGCCAGTATGCCACCTACAATGCATTAGGCATTGGTAAATTTCATATATGTCAATCCTATAGATGACATCTAAAATGATGAAAACATAGAGGTGAAAGGAGATAATGGTTCGATCTGGAACATGGTCCACACTAAGACAAACCAAGGTGTACATACCCAGAACCATAGAATCTCCTTGAATTTGGGTTCTCCCTCAACCAATCCCTTACTTCCTTCTCAGTGAATCTATAACAAAGAAAAGAATAAAGGTAAGGTCACATATAAACCACTTTATTATCTCAATGAGGAAGAGATCCCTATAGTAGAAGAATGATTTGTTTGGAAGTAGTAATATGTAACAACCCAAGATTTTGTAGTACATTATCTTATTAAATTAATTCAATAGCTTGCGCTACACACAACACCGAGTTCGAATGCACCACAACTTACAAAACTAGCCCTTCAAAATTCGTTTATGAATAGTATTAACTGAATTTTGAATTTTATATACTCTATATAATTTTAAAATTCATATTTTGTGTCTATTAGACATAATATAAGGACAAATTCGATTTTTAAGATAAATAAGTATTTTTTTAAAAAAATGCAATTATACCACTTATTTAATGGAGAATCCTATTTAAAACAAATATTTGACACTTTTATATACTCAATTTAATGGAATTAAATTATTTTTTAGAACCAGGACATAAAAATTTAGTTTGGATAAAATTTTGGTACTTTTCTGATAACTTTCATATTTTGATGAATAGTAAAAAATACAAAATTTTAATTGAAAACAACTTTTTTAATCGAAATAATTTATAGTGTTAAATTATGAATTTGAATGGTTTTTAAGTATAATTAGATTATATTTTTATCATTTAATACAATTTAGGTCATTATAAGTAATTTCACATTTAAATTTGACATAAACACATGTCAATCTTTTGATAGTTTTTACTTTTTAAAAACCCGCTTTTTGGTTTTGACAACAGGAATTAATTTTAAATTAATTAATAAAACTTATATGTTTTTAATTTGGTAAAATATAATTCATTTTTGAATTCATAATATCAAAATTAACTTAGGGTAAATTTTTGGTATTTTTTTGAAAACATTCAATTTTTGATGAATAGTGAAAAACATTATGTTATTGTTTGAAATCGACTTTTTATTTAAATAATTATTTATTTTATTTAAATTTATTTTAAATCAAAATAGATATATAATACCTATATAAGTTCAATTTAATTCATTGGAGTCATTTTATAATAAAATTAGATGTATAAATTTTTATTGAACCTTTTACCGTCTTTTACCCACCTTCTAGGAGCATTTACAAATTTGTATAAAACTTAATTTTACCACTTCTGTGAGTTGAATTTCAAAAATCCGAGAGACATGGTTAATATAAGTAAATAAATGTGGTTCAATAAGATGAAAATAATTTTTGTTGAATAGTAACTTTGACTTTTATTTACCACGATTAAAAGTAAATAGGGTAATTAAGGGTAAAAATGATATCATAATTACCCTAACACATGTCCTAATTCTATTGGATAAGTATAATTCGACCAAAAAAAACCTTAGGAATAAAATATGATCCTCTTTTGTCCACTTGGATTAGATTAAGACATTTATTATTATTTTATTTAAAGAAGAGTTAAAAGTGTTAAATTCAAAGTTTAATAACTAAACCATTTTTAATATAGGGTTACCCACAATATAAATTCGACTATAAATAAAAAGATAAAAATATTTACTACATAATGGTATTTTATTTATAATTTTTAGACATTAAATAATTTAATTTATTTATGACATAATGATGATGCAGTAATTACCTTATTAATGGAAGAATCAAATAAATGGTATTATAAATATTAAAATAAATATAATTTCAAAATTTTTATGACATACAAGAATTTTCTAGGTAAATATAACATGTTAGGGATGATTCAATATATATTGTTCGAAGTAATAAAGTTGTGATGACTTTCATAAAAACCAAATACCAAATAATGTCAAAATTGACATAAATTAATTTTTAAAACAAATACTATATTATTGGTTGATATAATATTCCCAAAAATATAAGGTTCAGACAAATGGATTAAATAATATTATATATGCCATTAATGAACCACTTGAGGTTCTCTTGGAAGTTTAGAGTAAGTTTATTAACCATATAGTGTAAGAATACAAGAAGACACGTTAAAAGTTAAACTATTTAACTAAGAGTTAAATCTAAAAGATAAGGTTACAATGGTAACCTAAACTTGTATAAAACCTATTGGTTGTGAGTTTTTCGACCCATCCCTACCTCATACTCTAAATAAATCATTTTTGAGCCATTATAAACCTAAAATGATTTTATTATAAAATAATCTTTTAAGATTTTCATAAAATGACCCTCACCCCTCTTATAAAAGGGTACTTCCCCTTATCTCAAAATCACACCTCCAAAGCCATTTGGCTCGACCAAACCCTGCCCAAATATCCTTCTAATTTTTATACCTTAATCATAGAGGCCTTTCTTTGTTTATTAAAGCCAACCTAAAGAGCTCTTTTGACCAAATCAAAAGGAAGAAGCCGAAGAAGAGGTAAATATTTCATTACCTCTTTCAAGTTCTTTTCTTCTTACACTCTATCTTTATTTGTTGTTTCAATTATAAAATAATAAATCCAGTATCTTATATATACTGTGATTTTATTATAAAAATTGTACAACCATATTCGTTATTCTATCCATACTATAAATGAAAAAGTCACTATATGTGCGTACGTACGGCTTACCGTCTCCATGTTGTGGTGTTGTTTGTTATTCAAACACTTCATTATTTTGGATGGGTATAATAATGAGTATAACAAATTTAAATAATAAATATAACATGTTAATGATTATTTATATATGATATACCATCTAATTACATAATATTTCACCATCAATATAATGATATTGTTGCTCGTGCGTACGTACGGATTACCGTCTCCATGACGCGATGAGATTCATTTCCATGTTCACCATTCAACGATGATTATGAAAATATATATTATTAATAAGTATGTAATATATGAAATAATAATTCTACTGGTGATATATATATGTATATACTTACATATATCTTATTCACTTACTTCTGTTCAATATGATATGAAAACGGAAACAGCGTTTATGCGTACGTAAGACCTACCGTCTCCATAAATGGTGTTTTCCATTTCATATATATGTCTATTATACATATTTATATTCTAAATATATATTATGTATAAATCATTTTTTATATTTTGGAAGTATTTAAATCATGATCTAAGTGATACAATCAAGAGTAACAAGTTAAAACACATACGATAAAGAAAGAGATTATTACCCTAAATGTTAATTAAACATGGAAATTATTATTAAATAGGTAGTATAAAGTCATAAATTAATCATGTATGATATCATAAATATTAATATGGTTCTGGTATAATTTAATAACATACTACGGTATTTATATAGGAGGTTAAACGTACCCTCGACTGAAGAAAGTACAAGGTAAGGGTTAATTTCACAATCTCTTTATTATCTGAGGTTCTTTTTACATAAGTATCTACAGGGAAATATTTATTATTTATGTACATGTTTCATGAAAGAGTTTTCAAAGGTATTCTTTTAAGGTACTTTTTTACTAAAAGACCATTTTAAATGTTTTAAATATTTATTATTCTAAATCATTCTCATTAATGTCCATGTTTTCAAAATGGGTTTTAAGGATTTATTTATATGGACATGAATGTTTTTAAAATGTTAATTCCTTTCAAAAGTTTCAAAGTGGTATGGGAAACTTTGATTAAAAAATGTCTTTAAATTTATTCCTTTCTAAATTGTGTGGCTTTTAAATGTTTTCATGAAAAAGGGATATTTCCTCAATGAGTTTTACAAATCATTTTCATCCATGTAAACACCCTTTGATGGATTTTAAACTTGTTTGAAGTTGATTTATTATGATAAAAATATTCCATATTGTATTGAAGGTTTTGTGATATGTTTGAATATGGATGTGTATTTTTATACCATTCATGGTTTATGGATAAATCATTGAAATTTATTATGCTAGTTTTAATACTAATGCTTATGTTATGTTTAAACCTTTTTATATGAGGAATGCATTGGACTTAGTAAGTGACAGGTGGAGCCCGCTATAGCTTCTAGATGCATCGGTAGGTCTCATGAGACAAACTAGTGTCTTGGCACACAGCCTTGAAAAAATCTTATTTGTAGTCTTGGCACAAGGCCTTGACTATGTGGTTATGAAGTCTGGCATTATGCATTCCATCATTATGAAATTGGCTATTAATATTACATGTTATTATTCCACTAGTAGAATAACCATGTGAATAAGTAAATGGAATTATTTGATTTAAATTGGACATATTATGCAGAAGTTTATGTTTAAAAGGCTTTTGTTTCAGTCTAATACATTGCCTTAAATTTTTATGCTTATTTATAGAAGTTTCCTCTATATTGTTATCCTTATTGAGCATCTGATCTCACCCCTTTGTATGTTTTATTTTTACCATGATGTGAAGAAATATTTTATGGTTGACCTATAGGGATCAGATAAGGGATATGAATGTGTTCAAAAGGGGAAAATGTTTTTGTTGTTTTTCATTTTATATTGTAATGTACACTTCATGTATGCAATCTATTTTCCAAGAATGCTAAACTGATCGGTCCTTCGGGAATTGATTCCTTGTAATCATGCCAATGTATTAAAATAATGCACCAACTTTGGGTAATTGGGGTCAGGGCATTACAGAATAAATGAAATATTTGAGGAGACTCAATTCCAATTTTCTCTGAGGTATCATTACTATTGAATATGCTCCCCAGGCAGAGCCCCAAGGTGAATTTCCAATGAGTGTACCTCAATAGAATGGGTTCATCCCAATGACTGAAGCAGTACTAGGACATCTTCCAAACTTGGTGCCTAGACCATCATTTTACCTAGACCTAATTATGGATGAATATCAAGACTTCCCTTCATTATGAAGACAACCAGACCAAATTTAGGAAAACCCTCCAAAGATGTCCTTAGCGAGATATCATCCGCAAATAATGGTGGAGATGGCACATCAAATGCTACCTATCACTACACTTTTCCATGTTCCTTTCCAACCTAATGTGCATCAAGGGATTATTGACACCATTGAGTCATTGGTAGATTGGTTGCAAGTGATTGAGGAATAATGTGCACTAATATAGCCAGAATGAAAACCTTACCTTGATTGGGTGATCAACACTCTACCCCTTCCAAATATTGTGTCCTATATTTATGATATTTAATGAATCAGGTTACCTAGAACAATATATGACTCACTTTATGTCCCATTGTGATCCCATGATGGTAATTCTAGAGAAATAACAAGTAGTGAGACTTAGATGCTTTGTTCGAACCTTGTGAGGTTCAACCTTCATATGGTGCACCAGTTTTCCAGCTCATTCAATCAAGGGATGGGAAGAACTCCACCAATATTTTCTATTTTAGTTCATCTCAACTCAATAAAAGTCGATAGTCCTTTACCTCTTGAATTGAAAACAATGGGAGAATGAGAGAGTCTCATATTTCATTTCTATATGGAAAGGGATAACCTACTCCCTGAACCTACCACTTCCCCAAGAATATTTGATCAATATTTACATAGAGAACCTTTGCGAAAAGCTATGGATATGACACATCCTGATGAAATATACAGGTGGGTTTTGAGATTTTTCAACCATTTAAAAAATAATAGAATATTCCAAACAAAAAACCGAAGGACCCTAGAACACCCTGAGAGGGGAGGGGTGAATCAGGGTGTCAAATTTTTCTTTTTAAAGCTGTGTATATTGTTCCCACGTTGGTAGGAACCTGTTAAATATATCAGTCAAATGAAATCAAGGATATGACATAATACTTTTACTTGGTTCAACACTAAGGGATATGTCTAAGGAGCATATGCCGACAGTGTTTCGGTCATACCAAAATCCACTAATCTTCACTAGTTGTGGATTACAATAGTTTGGTCACATTCACTCTTTTCTAGTCACACTTCCCTTAAAAATATTCAGGGATGTATCACCGCTTCCCTCGGAACACTTCTATAAACTCCCCCTAGATCATTGCTGTAGGTCCTAGGAATAGCGGAAGCTCGTGGGTGGATGTTACCACTTGACTTTTTGTCATTAGCAATGATCAATCTGGGATAAATATGATGATAAACGCTAGACTCCATAGACCGAATCACAGAAATAGACAAAGAATAATAATATTCCCAAAACAAAAAAGGAGGATCATCACAGATTGATTATAATTAATTTAATTAATTGACCAGAAGTACCTTTTATGACATTATTTCTTCATTGATATTTATAATCACGTTCCTATGTGATTCGTCATTGCGTCGTAGAATCCAAGTGTAGACTTCCTCTAGTGGTGATCCACACGTGCACCACGTATCTCTGGACATCACCAAAGGAATCTATGGATGCTAGCGTGGAGAAGACTTTGCTTGCATTGTCTTCCTTAGATCACCTTGATCTGATAGAGGAGGATCTCTCCCAGTCTTGAGATCATTCTTGGAGGAATGAGTTCTTTCGGCCTTGAGAGAATTATCCAGAATTTTTGTGCACAAAAATTAAGGAAAAGTGTTGGGGTTGTGAGGATATTTATAATCAGGTTTGAGGTTATCGAGTTATGACAATAAATAAACACGGTACACATTTTATTTATTTAATTAAATATTATTGAAAACCCCCATGTTGAATCATTAATTGCTTGACATGCACCCACACTGATTATAATAAATATCATTTAATAAAATGATATTATTTCCTCAAAATCCCGACTGGAAAAACTACACGACGTGTAATCATTAACACATGGCGTGTACTCATTTTTCATTTCCTTTCCAAAAAAATTTAGGCTTCTTTGGATAATTATTAAACCACATATGGGAATAATCTTTATTATACTTGATATACTTGGATATACTTAGTGTGTGACCCTCTAGGCCTCTTTCTCTTTGGCATTAGGTGGGCTTACCAAAAGTCCAAGATTACTGTCTAGAAATGGGTCAAGGAACCCAAGAGAAAGAAGTTGATGCTACATTGACGTTTCACCTCATATGAACACTTACCATGTAATTTAATCCCTTTATCTCAATATCTCATCAAGCATGTTTCATGGAAGTGTCATAAACCTATATGATTGATCCGTCATTCTTTGACTTCCAGAAATAAACTCATCATGACACCATGGCCATGGAGTTTGGGCGACAGTTCTATTTCAATCAAAGGGACCGAGATATCTACTTCCATAAATATGGAAAGGACAAATCCTTCCTCGAATTATCTATTAACAACATGTCATTCGTGACTCACCCAATGTACCCTACTTCCCTCCAACTGTCTTCGTGACGGTTTTTGTCAGAAAATCTAAGTGCGTGAGTCCTGAATTGAGTTAATGATAATCTTCCAGTCTAAGGACCATTACACACGCTCATAGATAGCAATGTCTGATGATGCCAAGACATGCAGAATTACTACTGGTGGGATTGTTCTTATAATCTCCCATCTTAGATATTACCATGTGCGAACTCCATGAGAGAGAGTCTCGTCTTCTTACTAGTACTCGCACATGACGGTCTGTATACTATGTGTCCTATCATTGTATGTCATCCAAGAATAGAAATTTATTTAAGAATATTGTTATAGAATTTCAAGGTTCTCATCATATCGGGGATTTTCCATGACCTTATTAATGTAAAAAATTTTCCAGGAAATTATTATATTATAGTTATGCAGAACATTGAATAATATATATTAAGTGTACATTCATGTAATCAAAGTATAAACAGTTGGTTCTTAGAACACCAACTCTAAAAAACTCCCACTTGGACTAGAGACAACTGCCTATGACTTTTAGTATTCTAGACCTCACATGAGGATCATGTTTCTGTTGAGTCAAAGCTTTAGTCAAGGGGTCCGCCACGTTGTCTTCCATGGAAATACTTCTCACTGCAACTTCACCTCTCTGAGAAAAATTCCTCAAGAGATGATACTTCCAAAGTATGTGCTTTATCCACTGATGTGACCTTGGCTCTTTTGAAAGTTCCACCGCTACAGTATTATCACAATAGAGTGTGATAGGATCTTTACTACTAGGTAATACATCCAGCTCTTGGA
Organism: Viscum album; assembly: GCA_963277665.1. NCBI lineage: Eukaryota > Viridiplantae > Streptophyta > Magnoliopsida > Santalales > Viscaceae > Viscum > Viscum album. Next base: position 134,854,703 of record OY728163.1, read on the forward strand.
TAAAGCTTCACATACATACTGATTCTTTAGCTACCTCAGAAGCTACGATATACTCGGACCCTGCTGTAGAATCTACAACCACACCTTTCTTTGAGCTCTTCCAGCTCACTTCACCTCTATTCAAACTGAATATGTATCCAGTCTATGAATTTATGTCATCTTGATCAGTCTGAAAACTAGCATCTACATGTCCTCTGATGACTAGTTCCTCATCTCCTCCATAAACCAGGAACATATCCTTAGTACGCCTCAGATACTTAAGGATAGTATTGACTACCATCCAATGGTAGTCTCCTAGATAAGATTGATATCTTCCTACCACACTTAATGCATAAGCAACATCTAGCCTTGTACATAACATAACATACATGAATGACCCAATCGCGAATGCGTAAGGGATCCTAACCATTTTCTTTCTTTCATCATGTGTCTGAGGACACATTTTCTTGGAAAGATGAATTCCATGTGACATTGTTAACAATCCCCTCTTGGACTATTCCATACTGAATCTCTTCAGTATCTTGTCAATGTATGTACTTTGAATCAGGCCCAACATTATCTTGGATCTATCACGATGGATCTTGATCCCAAGAATATATACTGACTCGCCCAAGTCTTTCATAGAGAAACATTTATCCAACCATTCCTTAACTGACTGTAAGATAGGTACTTCATTTCAAATTAGTAATTTGTCATCAACATATACTATTGGGAAAACAACTGCACTTCCTATAAACCATTTTTAGACACAAGGATTACATTCATTCTTAACAAATCCAAATTCTATTATGGATTCATCAAAATGACTTTTACATGACCTTGATGCTTTCTTTAATCCATAAATGGATTTATACAACTTGCATACCTTGTTGGCATCCTTTGGAGTCACAAACCCTTCAGGCTGTGTCATGTAGACATCTTACTGGAGGTTCCCATTAAGGAATTATGTTTTGAAATCCATTTTATAAATTTCATATTCATGGTAAGAGGCAATGGACAATAGGATTCTGATGGATTTCAACATCGCAACCGGTGAAAAGGTTTCATCATAGTCAATTCCTTGACGCTGTCTAAAACCTTTTGCAACCAGTCGTGCCTTGTAGGTGCTGACTTATCCCTCCATGTCCAGTTTCTTCTTGAATACCCATTTATTACCAACATTCTTTACATCAACTGGAGGATCTACCAAAATCTAGACTTGGTTTTGGTACATGGAATCCATTTTAGAATTCATGGATTCTTGCCACTTGGAAACGCCTGTGCCTTCAAATTCTTTATTGTAGGTAAGAATATCATCATTGTCAACCAATAATGAGACACCATCATCGGTGACAAGAAAACCATATCATTCTGGTTCTCTCACCTCTCTTGTGATCTTACGTAGTTCTTGTATCTCTGGAACATATTGTTCTTCCACAGGGATTTGTGGAATCTATTCTTGTACCAAATCCTGTGTATCTTGAGCCTCAAATTCATCGAAGTTTATCTCGATCCCACTATCTCTTTTGGAGATGTTCTCCCTATCAAGGAATATGGTGTGTCTTTCCATTGTAACCTTTTTACTTGAGGGATTGTATAGGTAATATCCCCCTGTTTCCTTGGGATATAATATAAAGGTACACTTTGTGCCTCGGGGTTCAAGTTTGTTACCTGAAAAGGCCTTAACAAATGCTTCACTACCCCACACATGTAAATTTGATAACATGGATTTGCATCCACTCCATAACTCATATGGAATACCATTTATCGATTTAGTTGGTACTTGGTTTAGTATGTGTGCTGCTGTTTGTAATGCATATCCCCAAAAGGATAATGGAAGACTCACATGACTCATCATTGATCTCACCATGTCCAAAAGGGTGCATTTCCTACTTTCAATTATACCATTCCACTGAGGTGTGTAAGGAGGAGTGAGTTGAGATATAATCCCAAATTCCCATAAGAAATAAATAAACTCTTAATTAATATATTCTCCTCCTCTATTTGACCGGAACTTCTTAATCTTCTTACCAAGACGGTTCTCAACTTCATTCTTGTATTCTTTGAACCGATCAAAATAATCTAACTTATACCTCATTAAGTAAATATATCCATATCTACTAAAATCATCAGTAAAAATTATGAAGTACAAGAACCCACCCCCTGCTTCAACTGGAAATGGTCTACACACATCTGTGTGAACTAATTCAAGAATCTATTTAGCCCTTTCACCTTTCCCACTAAATGGGGCTTTGGTCATTTTGCCTTGTAGACACGCATGACATACACCAAGTGGTTTTAGTTCGAAAGAATCTAAATACCCATCTTGATGTAATTTTGTCAAACATTTATCATTGACATGACCTAGCTGGTGATGACAAATTTGGGTGTGTTATGAGTCATGTGAATTAACTTTTTCATCGATTTCCATTACTTGTTTGTGTAGTCTAACACATAAAGGCCGTTATATAAATGTGCCCTACCAAAACAAATGCTATCTTTATAAAAGTAGCAACATTCATTTCCAAAATTGAAGAGGAATACATCAATATCTAATATGGATACTGAAATAATGTTTTTGGTTATAGAGGGTACATAATAACATCCTTTTAATACCAAGACCATCCCAGTAGGCAATGTGAGGTGGTAGTCTCCGACATCTACAGTAGCGAGTCTGGCTCCGTTGGATGCTTGCATATCCACCTCACCTCGGTCAATATTTTTGAATCTACTTGGTTCCTATATTTTGATACAGATGTGAGCACCAAAAGTAGTATCTAATAACCAATTGGTAGAAATATATATATTGCATTCGATAACAAATGCACCTGAAGCTTCCCCTTGCTTCCTTGGCTAGGTGCAGTTTTTCTTCCATTGACCCTTCTTGCCACATGCGAAACAAAAAACCTCCTATTCTCTTACCTCCCCTTTGATATTCCTTTTCTTGGAAGGACTTAAAGAAGATTTGGGCTTAAATCTCTTCACCTTCCCTTTCATTTTATTCACCATAAGTACATAATTATTTTCACACTTCATATCATTGACCACTTGGCCAATAAGGATAAGAAGATCAGATAGATACTTCTCAATGTTGTTCATGTTGAAATTTACAACAAAGTTAGAGAAGCTCTGGGGGAGTGATGAAATAATGAGATTAGTACTTAGTTCTTCAGGGAGTTTAAACCCTAGAACCTCCAAGCACTCAATGTATCCAATGATCTTGACTACATGAGGCCCAACTGGGGAACCCTCTCCAAGATTGCTCCGAAATAGAGCCTTGGAGATCTCAAACCTTTCCTTTCTTGCTCTCTCCTGGTATAGACCATAGAGGTGCTCGAGCATGATATAGGCATCCATGTCTTCATGAGACTTCATGAGATTACTAGACATTGATGACAACATCAAACATTGAACGTCGTGCGCATCGTTCAAATTTTGATCATAGACCAAGAAATATTCATCACTCGCTCCTTGGGCAGGCAAATCAGGAATTAAGGACACCAGCACGTAAAACTTTCGTTCATAGAGTAGGATAACCTGAAGGTGCCAAAACTATTCCTGAAAGTTACTTACAGTGAGGATATTTTCTTTATCCAGAATTGATTGCAGAGAAAATGTGGTTGAGGAGTTTGTCATATTTATTCTAAAATTAAAAGAGCAGATTTATCAGTGCCTTTTGATTACATTTTATGAAAAGTAATAAGTGAATTTATTAATTCTACCACTATTTTATCATGTACCAACAACCTCCACCATTGAACTTGGAATTCCTAGTTTCTATAACATTCTAGTGGCAAAGATCCATATTCCCCTTTGCATAACCCCAAAAAGGGTTGGTCAAGCTATTTAAAGGTATTTAGGTAGGCATGTATTTTCCAACTGTGAGCTTATAGTTCCTTGATATGTTGAGTGGACTCCCCAATCCTGAAATCCTGACTTGGATTTCCTCAACACTTGCCTCTATTTTACAAAAAGTCTAGCAAGGGATACTTCTCTTGATGTAAAATGTTTAAGTCAACCCGAAACTTTCATAAGAGCTTCCTTTATAAAAGTAAGTGTCCCAACAAGGGTTGGTCAAACACATAGTTTTATTGAGTCTTTCCCTTAATCAAGTAACATAAGGCTTGGTCAGACTTAATATGGTATTTGAGGTATTTCAATCCTTTATGTGTAGTTTCACATTATCACATGCTTGTTAATATTAAGCGATTCTTTCTTAAGTGATTAACCATGTTCTGATAATGTTTACGCATAGTTCGGTTTTTATTTTATTCCATCTTTGCATGATTGTTTATTTCATTAACTATGTGATAACTAAAAAACATACATAATAAATAAACCATGTAATCAGACAGAAATAAAATAAGATGGCATGATCATGAGCTTCTATTGGTTATCATATCTAGCAGTCTTGATAAGCTAACCCTGACCTAGGTAAAAACACCCTGAACCCGATGGTTCATGTTTTTCATCTCCCACCTTTCAACATTTGTATCTTCATGGGTTGGTTTCACCTCAGCTTCAGATTTTGAACCGTCTCCTCTGGCTTGGGAGATCCTCCATTACATGGGGTTTACATTAAAGAAACCATGGGAACACATGCCGTACATTTTATTGGAAGAAGGCTCCCAGACCAATGAATTTAAATTAAATAAATTTAAATGAAACCATATGCACACAAAGGGTCTTTATTCTAGCTCATGATCATCCATATCATGCAACAACATTTATGCATATTTAGTATTCAAATTATTTTAATCATTCTTTTATTCAAGATAAGTAATGCTTAAATTCAATTAATTATAATCTTATAACTAATTAATTATTTATATTAAATTTATTTTTGAATTTCCTTGATATTCTTCTCATCCATATTCCTTGTACGGGTCTTTGTACTTTGGAGGAAACCTGGTGAAATTCCATTTCTGGAAAGTACACAGTGTATAGGCTATATTACATGGCGTGTATTTGTTTTCACCCTTTATCCAAATTACACATCGAGGGATTTGGCGTGTTTTATGTACTCTGGAAATTTTAGATTACATGACATGTAGATTAATATAACACGGCATGTAATTCCTTGTTACGCGGTTACTGACATGGCAATCCCATGTACGCGGTTACACGACTTCTCCTTGTACACGGTTTCACCTAGGCTGGATCGGACTACACAACGTTTGATTCAACAAACACGCCGTGTATTCCGATTTCCATGTGCCGTTTATTTCTGGTCAACATGGTGTATAAAAAAACATAGGTATGCTCAATTCACACAGTGTGGTTTGGCGGACCAGTACCGGTTCGTTGAACCTAAGTACATGACGTGTAGATTTCATGACACGCCGTGTATTCCTGTGTTGTACAGATAGAATGAGAGGCTCCTCCGGATGAGTTCCTTGTTTTTATTTTAATCAAAATTAAAATTAAAAGGTCGTTTCTCTGACGTGAATCGAGAAACAAAGTGGGAAGAACAGATCTTGTTCATTCAGTTTTATAGAATGATTTATCTTGAATTGAATCAAATATAAATGTGTAAATTATAAACAAAAATTAAATAACTATAATCAACGTTGTAACTTCCCTATGATACCAATTTTAGGTCCCAGGTGCAGCAGAAGCTCATGGGTGGATGTTCCCACTTGACTTTTTTTCATTAGCAATGATCAATCCGGGATCAATACGATGATAAACTCCAGACTCCACGGATCAAATCACAAAAATAGATAAAGAAGAAGAATAGTCCTGGAACCACAAAGTAGGATCATCAAAGGTTGATTATAATTAATTTAATTAATTGAAAATAAGTACCTTTTATGGCGTTATTTTTTCATTGATATTTCTGATCACGTTACGATGTGATTCATCGTTGCGTCGAAAAATCCAAGTGTATACTTCCTCTAGTGGTGATCTACATGTGCACCACATATCTCTGAACGTCACCGAAGGAATCTATGGGTGCTAGAATGGATAAGCCTTTGCTTGCGTTGTCTGCCTTAGATCGCCTTGATCTGATGGAGGAGGATCTCTCTCGGTCTTGAGAGCATTCTTGGAGGAAGGAATTCTTTTGACCTTGAGAGAATTCTCCAGAATTTTTGTGCATAATGATTAACGAAAAGTGTTGGGGTTGTGAGGATATTTATAATCAGGTTTGAGGTTATAGAATTATGACAATAAATAAACACATTATGCATTTTATTTATTTCATTAACTCTTATTGAAAACCCCCATGTCGAATCATTAATTCCTTGACATTCACCCACGCTAATTATAATAAATATCATTTAATAAAACGATATTATTTCCTCAAAATCCCAATTGGAAAAACTACATAGAGTGTAATCATTAATACATGACGTGTACTCATTTTTCATTTCCTTTAAAAAAAAATTTAGGCTTCCTTGAATAATTATTAAACCACATACGGGAATAATTTTTATTCTAATTGAGATACTTGGATAAACTTAGTGTGTGACCCTCTAGGACTCTTTCTCATTGGCATTAGGCGGGCTTTCCTAAAGTCCAAGATTACTGTCTAGCAACGGGTCAAGGCACCCAAGAGAAAGAAGTTGACGCTGCATTGATGTGTCACCTCATACAAAAAATTACCTTGTAATTTAATCCCTTTGTCTCAATATCTCATCAATCAGGTTTCATGGTAGTGTCATAAACCTATATACTTGATCCGTCATTCTTTGACTTCCAGAAATAAACTCGTCGTGACACCATGGCCATGGAATTTGGGTGATAGTTCTTTTTCAATCAAATGGCCTGAGATATCTACTTCCATAAATATGAAAGGGACAAATCCTTCCTCGACTTATTCATTAACAACATGTCATTCGTGATGCACCCAACGTTCCCTACTTCCCACCAACTATCTTCGTGATGGTTTTCGTCAGCAAATCTAAGTGCGCGAGTCATGACATGAGTTAATGATAATCTTCCAGTCTAAGGACCATTACACTCGCTCATAGATAGAAATGTATGATGAAACCAAGACATGAAGAATTAATACTGGTGGGTCTGTTCTCATAATATCCCATCTTGGAGATTTCCAAGTGTGAACTCAATGAGAGAGAGTCTTGCCTTCTTACGAGTACTCACACATGATGGTCTGTATACTATTTGTCCTATCATAGTATGTCATCCAACCACCGAACTTTATTTAAGAATATTGTTATAGCATTTCAAGTTTCTCATCATAGTGGGGATCTTCCATGACCTTATTAATGCAACAAATATTCAAGGACATTATTATATTATAGTCATCTAGAACAATGAACAATATATAATAAGTGTACATTCATGTAATCAAAGTATAAACAGTTGGTTCTCAGGACACAAACTCTAACAACTTCTATGAGAGAGGTAAAACTCTGTTTATAGACTTGAAGGTTGCTTTAATAGATTGACATTGAAGTCTTTGTATCTTTCCAGCATGAGACACAGCTTGTATCAGAAACCTGAGTAGATTCTCACTAAAATCCCTGAAAACTCAACACTTATACTCAAAACAACCCTTCAAAAACCCCCTTCTCAAATCTCAACCCTTCTAAGATCACACCACCTCACAGAGCACAACCCTTCAAGGAGCTCACTGCATCGCAGAGCACAACCCTTTGTGAAGCTCACTACCTCGCAGAACACAACCCTTCGCGAAGCTTACTACCTTGCAGAGAAACCTACTTCGTGAAGCTCACTGATCCAACAAAAAACTCCTCATCTTGGTGAATCTCATATGACTTAGAATAATTGTCATCATTCAAGACTTTAAAAGTCTCTTCGCGAAGCTCAATCTCACTTAAAACAACATGCTTCGCAGAGCACCCCTTGATTTGTGAAGTCATAGTGACCACAAATTTTCTCTCTACAAAAAAGTTTTGAATGAAGAGGGGTATCCTCTTATTTATATGCAAATTCGAACACAAAACTTCGCTTCTTCAGGCGTGAAATTTGGATCAGACAAAATGTCTCTATGGCGCTTCCTCCATCTCCTAAAGCTCCACTAAAATTACCAGTTCACAGAGCTCATCGTAAATGCAAAGAAACACCGTCTCAAATCACAGAGCTTCATTTATTTGAAATCCTCATACCAGTCTTCACAAAAGCCATGCCTTTTCCATATAAATGAAATATTGATTCTAGAAGAATACCTTTCACAAATCTCAGAGATAAAAATCTCGTAATCGCAGAGCACACCGTCACAATCTTCATTTTCTTCATGAAACACACTTTATGAAGCCCATATCTGCAAAACTCATGCATTTTCCATATTTTCTTGAGGCCTTCAAGAAAAACCACTTTTTTCAATTCTTTCCATTCCACAAATTTTGGACCCCAAAAATTTGATAAACACTGGGAAACGAAGTTACCTTCAAAACTAATTATGGATTGAACTATATGATCATTTTTCTTGAAATATCCTTGATCATCTATGAGAGGATTGACAAAAAACACAAACCATGATCCTTTTTCAGCAAAGAAAAACCTTAGTTCCAACACAAAATAAGATCAATTCCTAGATGACTCCACCAGTCCTAGGGAAAATGGTGGAAAAAAAGGAGGAGGCATCTATCACACTTAAGCCATCCCCCATGATAACTCTAGAACCCAACCCCACACCATATCATGCAACACTTCCTGGGTATCAACAAAACCCCCACATCACCAACATGAGAAAAGGGGACCTGTGAGAATCCAATTCAAGGATTGAAGAAACAAAGTCTACTCGTTCTAAGATGATCAAGTCTTCGACTACTTTATAGCTACTATGGAAAATGATCTACTCTGCCTGCTATAAGGAATTGGCCTTAAACATTACATAATCTTGAATTAAATGAATAATTCACATTGAGAATCTTTTTAGGTTTAGAGTTTTAGAGCATTAGGTAATAACTATTACATTACATCTCAAAAATTACAAGGTAGACACTTCTACTGAGTTTCCATTTTTTTCATAAATTAAAAACTCTTGAAAAAAAAGAGTGATGTCTAGTCCCATGTTTTAGACAACATGGCTTTTCCTTGATCCCATCCTTGACCCTATTCATCTTTAAGTCCTGTGGAAAACATTTCAAAACTTGGGATGATCATAAAAAACCCAGTAAGGGTTATAAAACAAATAAATAAAAAATTAGTTCATCAATACATACGTAACATAACCTCTTTAACATACCTCATGAAATCATAAGATTTAAATAGTAAAATAAAATCATAAAGGTAACTTGTGTCATCCATATCTTACTTACATTCTAGCTATCACAGCTACGTAGGGAGTTACATTTGGAATACCCATCACAGTATATTCCCTAAATCTCTTAGGATAAAAATTCAAGTTTACCTCCATCATGTTACCCAATGCATTGGAGAGCTATCTCAGGCTCACCCACCCTAGCTTTATCACAGAACCACCCGTATACGTAAACAATTCCCAATAACCATAAAATATTCATAACACATAAAAAAAATATAAAGGAAAGATAACATTTCCACATTTCAATCACAATATATCATTTAAATATATTGACATAACAAATCCATTATCAAAACCATTTTCAATACCAAAATATGTAAAAGAGTATATGGTATTTATTTTCTTTTTAAAAACATTACATCTTTTTAAGTAAGCCAAAAGTTCAAATAATACTCACGGTGGCGGAAAAGGTCGTTGTCACCGCTTACATTAAAAGAAACATTATTTTTTGTCATTTAGTAAAATTCCTCGTATAGAAAGATTCAATTTTAATTAAATGAAATGTAAAAGGTGTTTATACAGTGTATAAAATAAAGTCATATATAAAACAAAATATGCCTCAATGAAAGGAGATTGAGACGAAGTCCCTTACCTCATGTGCGACTTGACCCGTTTATTCTTTAATCTCCTTAAGAATAAACTAAAGTTAATTTATAATTGATTAAGAATAATTTTCAAGTTTATTATTCCTTTTATATCACTTATTACCATGTTATAAACATTATGTAATCATTTAAGTTAATAAATGTCATTTTGTCGATATTTGGTACTTGAGTCAAAAATGAACTTCTTATAATTACAAGTTGTTCATGTGGTCAAAAGTTCATTATATCCATAATGATATTTATAATTTAGATATCATATATATCATATATATCATATATATCTAGTATATACATGTATTTATAATATTACATAAAATTTGGAGGTTAGAAATGAAATGCACCATTCATGGAGACGGTAAGCTGTACGTACGCATGAACGCTAATTTCATTTATATTTATTATTTTAATGGAATGAAAACATAATTATAAATAGTTATATTATAATTCTAGTATAATATCATATATAATATCATTAACTCCATCATTTATGCATCCCACATATGGAATTAATGAGTCATATCACTTTGAGGGGGTGGTAGTCCGCACTTCCTAAAATGAAATTACCGTGTTTACCCATAATGGAAATCATAAAGGTATGTTAGAAATGAAAAATAAATATGTATAAAGAAAACATAAACATAATATGTATCATATATAAATACAATTACATCTTAATGGCCACCATAAGAGGTGGTAGGAGAAAATTGAACAATCATCATTTCGCGAGGCATTAATTTTCCATCCACAGAAACAATATGTTATTTACCCATTAGATGGAGGTGTGTGTAAGTGTAGTTCGAATAATTATCATAAAAACATCCTAGTATATTTAGGACACTGTTGTTTTTATAAAATAAAATAATAAAAATATTTTAGGGGTTGGAGAAGTAAAAGAAAAGAAAAGAATTTAAGAGAAACTATTACCTTTAAATCGGGTAACTCCCTTTAGTTTGAACCAAAAGGGTTTCTTGAAGTCCCTTATGACTAAGTTAAGGATTCAAAGAGGAATAGAGAGATCTTTATAGATTATTTGGGTAGGTTTTGGATGATCCAAAAGGCTTTAGAGGTGTGAGTAATGGGTTAGAGGTGAGGGATTTTTATAAGGGAGAGGAGGGGCTCTTTAGGAAAATGTGAAAATATTATTTTATTATATAATGATTTTCGGTTTCTAAATGTCCAAAACTTATTAAAATAAAAGATAAGATGACTCATGGGCGAAATAAAATCATCCAATAAGAATTGGACAGGTTTTGGATATTATTTTAATCTTTATAATCTTATTTATTTAAATAATTTATTAATGAGGTAAACACTACATCATTATTGTGTCATAAATAATTTAATTTATTTGATGTCTAAAAATTATAAAAAAATACCATGATGTATGAAATTTTTTTAGATTTCAAATGAATATTTATAGTCAAAGAGATAACTTATATAAACCCATGCAAAAATTTATTTACTAAAAGATATTTGTTTATGTCATTTTTGCCTTTACTTTAAGTTAATTAAAATAATTTGTCATTATCACTCCCAAGTGGCCCCATGAGATCCCAAAATCGACCCAAGGATGCCCATGGTCGGATATGTATCAACCAATAGGATTAGGACACATGTTAGGGTAATTTATTATTATTATAATATTATTTTTTTACCCTTTTTTACCAGAGTTACCTTTTAACCATGGTAAATAAAATATTTACTGAAGTAAATATTCATAATGTCTAAAAATAAAAGTTACCTATTTAAAAAATTTGTACCTCCTTATTACAAATATGAAATCCATTTTTAAAAATTCAAAACACAGAAGTGGCAGAAATTAATTTAAAATTAATTCTCGCTGTCAAAATAAAAAGCGAGTTTTTAAGAAATAACTATCAAAAGATTGACACTTGTTTATGTCCAATTTCAATGTGAAATTACTTCCAATGACCAAAATTGAATTAAATGGTAAAAATATATTCTAATTAAACTTTAAAACCAATTAAAAATATAATCTAACCATATAAATAAATTAGATTAAAAGGCAGTTTTGAATTAAAATATAATATTTTCACTATTCATTAAAAATGAACTTTATCAGAAAAATACCAAAATTTCATCCAAAGTAAATTTTGATGTCCCAATTTTAAAGAAGAATTTTATTTTGTTAAATATAACATATAAAAGTGACCAAAACTAGATTTAAAAAGGGGTTTCCATCAAAAGACGGTAAATCAACCTTTTAATGAATATTAGAGTATCTATGCTTTAAATCAGATTCATTCACATTTTAAGCCTCTAAATTTTATTGGATAAATGTAAAAACATTTAACAAACATATATAATAATATTTTAGTTAGTTCTATTTATTCCTACCAATAAAAAAACTTGACGTTAACTACCATTTAAAATAATAATAATATATTATTATTGTGCAACGTAAGATTTCAAAGAAACCCGTTGTTGCGTATCTGGTACGCCATAGAACATAGAAACACCTTTAAAGTAAAATTAATATTTAATTCACAAAATATTAATTAAAATAAAAATGTATCATTTATTTATTTACCTGGGATGTTACATCTTTCCCCCCTTTTGGAAATTGCATCCTCGCAATTTTATTCACTTATCAAATAAATGAGGGTATTTATTTCTCATAGCATTTTCAGATTCCCACTTTTCCTCTTAAACCATATGGTTTTTCCACAAAACCTTTACCTGATGAATTACCTTATTCTGTAACACTTTATCTATTTAGTTAAGAATCTGGATTAGTTTTTCCTCCTAAGAGAGATTCTTTTCTAACTGAACTACCTCTAGACTTAAAACATGAGATGGATCTGGCATATACTTTATCAACATTGAAACAGGAAAAACATTGTGTACCTGGGATAAACTTGGAGGCAAAGCCACTCTGTACGCAACTGATCCAACTTTCTTCCGGATTTCATAAGGTCTAATGAACCTTGGACTCAAATTTCCCTTATTACCAAAACACATCACACTTTTCCATGGAGAAACTTTGAGAAAGACATGACCACCTACCTCAAGAGAAAGATCCCTCCTATGATTATCCACATAACTTTTCTACCTACTCTGAGCTGTTCTCATGTGCTTCTGAATCAACTGAACTTATTTTTCCATCTCTTCTACCAATTCTAGTCCCATCCATTTCCTTTCACCCACTTCATCCCAAAAAGTTGGAGTTCGACACCGCTTTCCATAAAATGCCTCAAATGTATCCATCTGTATACTAGAATGAAAACTATTATTATAATAAAATTCAACCATATAAATATGTTGGTCCCAACTTCCCTAGTAATCCAGTGAACAAGAATGTAGCATATCCTCCAAGATCTGAATTGTTCGTTCTGACTGTCCATCTGATTGAGGATGACAATCTGTACTAAAATTTAATTTAGCACCTAACGACTTATAAAGGCCTTTCCAAAAGTTAGAAGTAAACCTGGGATCATGATCAGATATAATGGAGAGGGGAACACCATGCAACATAACTATCTCTTTAACATACAACAAAGAAAGTTGATCTAGAGACAAAGTATCTCGAATAGGAAGGAAATGAGCAGATTTAGTCAATCGATCAATAATAACCCAGATTACATTATTACCTTGAGATGTCTTTGGTAATCCCACAACAAAGTCCATGGATATATTTTCCCATTTTCACTTTGGAACTGGTAAAAATGAAGCATCCATTTCGGTAACTGCCTCTCTTCTATAACCTGTTAATAATTAAAACACTTCACAGTAAAATTAGCAATATCTCTTTTCATTCCATTCCACTAGTAATACTCTCAAAGATCTCTGTACATCTTGGTACTTCTAGGATGAATTGAAAACGGTGAACTATGATCTTCACATAATAACTCATTCTTCGATTGTGAACCACAAGGCACACATAATCTCTTTCCAAATCTCAAAACACAATCATTACCAATGTTAAATTCAGGAAACTTACCCTTCTGAACCAACTCTACCTTTTTGTACAACTCACTGTCTTCCTTCTGCACTTGCTTTATTCTGTCTGATAAAGATGATTTCACTAACACCTGAAAAAAATAGAAGAATTTCCTAAACCAACAACTTCTATTCCAAAGTTCATCAAATAAAAAACCAAAGGATCACATTCCAAATGTAGCATGGTTAATGAAGCATTACTTTTTCGATTAAAAGCATCAAACACTTTATTTTCTTTTTCCAGATGGTAAAGAATCATGCAATCATAGTCCTTGATTAATTCCAACGATATCCTATGTCTCATGTTCAATACTTTCTGAGTGAATATATACTTTAAACTTTTGTAGTCAGTATATATTTCAAATTTTACTCCATAAAAATGATGCCTCCAAATCTTTAAAGAAAAAACAACAATAGCTAATTCCAAATCATGTGTAGGGTAATTTAACTCATGAGTTTTCAACTAACGTGAAGAATAATCAATTACCTGATCATTCTGCATAAGGACACTTCCAAGTCCTTTCAACAAAGCATCACTGTAAATAACAAAATCACCATTTCTGGAAGGTAGTTCCAAAACTGGAGCATTCACCAATATTCTTTTCAATTCCTAAAAAGAAGCATCAGTGGAAAACATCTTATTACTTTTTATATTTTTTTATTTTATTGATGAAATGGAAACAGAATGAGGAAACAAGATTCTCTATGATGAAACTAAAATTTAAACTAATTACTATCAAACTAAAGTATTAAAACAAACTACATTTAACAACAAAGATAAAGGAGCTCAAATCAACCAAAGTCACTCTGGAAATCTAATCTACTGGTTAAAATAATTGACCTCTTCAAAACTTTTATTAAATCACTCCTCAAGAACTTGCTGAAGAATCCCCCTCACTAAGACCTTCAACAGGCAGAAGATTAGGTTTTAGAGTTCACCACACCAAAAATTAATCGAACTGCTAAGAAGTTTGAAAAAGATTAAATTTAGAAATAAACTCCCCATAAATTTCCAAAATTAATTTCATTAAAATTCTAAAATATTCATTAAAAAAAACCTCGCCAGTAGAAATTAAATTATTAATTTTGAAATCAATTGAGAGGTGAATCAACTGAACAAAGAATCATAATTCTATCTCGCCGATAGATGATGATTCCGAAAATTATAAAGTAATTGAAGAAGTCTAAAATATAAACCAGTAGAATTGAATTCCAAAGCTAAGATATTATTAACCTATGATCATCTTGATAAAATAAGTGAAAAACATCCAAGACAGAGTACAAAGATTAAGGACAAAGGGAAGAAGAACTCCCCAAATACAACTCTGCTCTCGGGCTCCTTGCATCCGTGTCTACTCTATCATCTCCCGAGAGTTTATTCTCTCAAATGTGTGGCGTGGAATGAGAATGAGAGTGTCCCTACCAAATATTATACTTTCTCTCTTTTAAATATCATGTTGTCTTCTACTGCTTGTCACCTAACCTTTTCCACAGACTCCAAAAAATTCTTCAAAAACGCACTGCAAAATGTGCGTTTTTTGGCGATCGGCATGTCGTATGAGTTTTTCCCTTGTAAGTAACTTCCGATGAGTTAGTTACAAGAACCTGGACGTGTTTCCAACTTTGGTATGAACTTTTTTCTTTATTCTTTATCAAATGTTCCACTCTGCCCCCCCAATTCAGTGCAAGAAGGGGGGGAGGGTTTTCTTCTTCCTCAGCAGCAGTCGACGGCTCCAAGAGATGGCAAGGGATTCAGCTCCTCCCAGCGGCGGTAGGGTCTTCAGTAGGTGTTGTGGCACCTCCTTCACTTCAGCGTGGCAGCTTCATCCATGGCCTTCAGCGGTGGTTCTAGCAGCAACAACTTCTTCTCCAAATCCTGCAGCAGCGATATCCTCATCTTGGAGTGCGGAAAACAGCTCCTTGTAGTGACCTAGAGGCATCAGACTCGGCTTCGGCTCCTTAGCAGTAGCGGTCCGGCGGCACGGCTCCTCCCAGCGGTGGCAAGCAGTAGCATGGTGGTCCTAGGCCTTCAGCTACAGTCTTTCTCCGCAACGGCTCCTCCAAATGCCATAACTCACATTTAAAAACAGACTCCTTTGACTCCGCCCTTAAACAGCGGCAACTGTTCATTTTCTCCAGAACCAGGTACCGGCGGCGGCACAGATAGGTTCATGCACATCAGTGGGGGCGCCATCCAGTAGGTGCGGTGACAAGGTCTCCTATGAAAAATTGTGTTGGGGTAGAGGGCTGAGTTTCATTGAAAATGAGGAAGTGTGTGAAACAATTGAAGGGAAGAGGAAAATGGTGCAGGAGGAAACAGTGGCGTGGAAAAACAGTGAGGTGGAAAAAAAATTGAGTAACGGTGAGAATTAAGTATCGGTGTGGTGAGGAAGAAAACAGTGGGTCACTGGTATACAATAGGTAAGGGTGAGGAAAACAGAGAAGTAGGCTAACAGTGAGGTAGAGAGTAGATAAGCGAGTAATGGTGAGGAAATAAAAATTGGAGGCTAACAGTGAGGTTGAAAGTAACGGTGAGGTGCAAAAAGGGGTGCGCACACCGGTAGACTAAATATAAAGCTCACTGATAGGAAAAATAGGTCACCGATAATTTTAAAGGAGGGGTCACTGTTAGTATAAAAATAAGAGTCACCGGTTCAAAAAGAAAATAAAACAAATTACCGTTAGAAATTAAAAACCAAGTCACCATTACAAATAAAATTAAAATACTCACTGTTGCGCCATTCAAATAAAATCTCACCGTTATGTTTAAAAAATAAAAGGGTCACCATTATTGATAAAATTAAAGGCTCATTGGTAGGAAATAATAACGGTGACAAAGGTTACCAGTATAAACAAGGTCACCGTTACATCTCAAAACTAGCTACCACTAGAGAAAAAAGAATACATGTTACTATTAGTCAGTAACGGTAACCTGGTTACCGCTAGAGCAAAAGTAACCCTGCTATTGGTAGCTTGGCTACTGGTAACTAAGTTTCTAGATGTGTAAACTTTTAAAATTAAAACTAAATAATTATAAAACTCAATAATTATTAAAAATGAAAAACTTAAATAAAATAACAGATAAAAATTAGGTAAAAAATTAGAAATAAGTTATATTAAAAACAAAGAAAGAATAAATCAACTATTTTATAGTCCATGATTACATAAATTGTTATAAAAAATGAATATTTTACAAATTTAATTATAGAAATACATAAAATGCATTTATTTAATAAAAATTATAAAAATAGTTAATTAAATCATTAGAAATTAATAAGAAAGATGTGGCAAAACTATGCAAATATAGAGCCACATCAAATTCCCCCACACTTAAGCATTGTTTATCCTCAAACAATCTCATGTTTTATTTTCTTTGAAAAACAGTAAAGTGTATTTATGATAAAGATCACACTGTAACATGTCCAACACTCAAAACAGAGGACAAAACATAACAACAGGCTTTTAGAAAATGATTTACTCATATGAATTTTGCCTATAAAAAATACTCAAGGGTAATTAAGAAAGCTATGAGTCATCAAGCAATGAAGATGTCGTGCCTCATACATGATACAACTTAGTGACTCATTTCAATCCAAACTTAGGTTCTAATTTCAAGAGTGACATGAGGTAAAATATCAAGGAATTAAGATCTTAACCAAGGAACTTTTTACTTTGACAGAATCTTAGGTTACAAAAATAATTATTTTTTTTTGTGAATCACCTCAATGATACAACCTAAATGACTCCCATATAAACCAATTGATCCCTTATTTATCTGGCGTTCATCATTCACCTCACCTTAATGAGCTCATTTTTGACCCTAGACACTTTATTTATTTTTCCCAAGCCATATATCATTGTGCTAAGCACTGTGAAATGCACTTATTCAAGGTGAACAGAGGGCTTAAAGTAAACAGAGACGCATCCAATATCTAGGGTCTTAGAGACTCACCGTGGGATCCTAGATGCCGAAATTACTCCAGTTTCAAAATATTTATATAAAAAATCATTTACATTGGCTCATTAAAGCAATTAATTTTAATAATTAAATGAAAATTAATGAGGCCCCTAGAATCAGCATCAAACTTCTAGTTCCAAGGGTATGATCATAGTTCCACAAACATGTAACCCATATCATTTTCAGAAGTAGGTCCTAAACCGAATTTACATGAAACCACTAAACAAGATCACTCAGAAATCATCCAAACTCATTAATTTCAGACACTAATCAGTTCTTAAATACCAGCAAGGAACTTATCCTAAGGAAATACCCAATTGAGTACAATGAAAAGCCTAAAATTATGCAAGAATTTTGAAAAAAATTACCCATTTTTTACAAAACGTTTGAAGTTGAAGTGGAAATTGATGGGCTTAGATTAAAGCACAGTTTATCATAGTCAATAATTGACCTCATACCCCACACTTAAAACCCAACTTTGTCCCCAAAGTTGACTTCTAAACATGGAGAAGAAAAATTAATCAATTAAGGTTTAAAACATATTTTCAATTAAGCAGATTTATGACATGTATAAAGGGTCCCAATGAAGTTCAAAAATATTTTTTTCCACAAAAATTAAATAATAACAGGTTCATATCCAAGTACATGCATTAACATCTAAGTCCAGTAACACATATTTTCAATTCAGCTCAAGATATATCATGTAATTTGTGGGTGCACAATTAATTGGGTGTAAGCAAGTTTAGCAAAATATGATTCAAAAATATGTTCAATAAAGCAGAAAAAGTTCATGCTAAAAATCCTAACATTAATCAGATTAAAAAGACCAGTAACATGTACTCCCACAAACTTAGTTTCAAGAAATGAAAAGTTTTTAATAACAATGAAATTCAATTATTCAACAAGGAGGAACATGAAGAATTTATGCACAACATAGTGACATTCAACAGGATTTTTTTCTAAAGCATTAAGGAGAAGAGAAAAAAAATGAAACAAACAATAATAGAAAGATACTTCCCTAACTAGGTTTTCCATTACTCCTTCAGCATGGGAATTCCACTTCTTAAATGACACAGCAACATCATCCTAGAAACACAGAGTATGTAAAACAAGAACATGGAAGCACTTTATTCAAAGTAAAACAAGAACATAGACAATAGTAAACACAAATAAAAGAACATGGGTTGACTCCCAAGAAGCACTGAATTTAAATTCTTAAATTAGAATTTATTTAATTATAATTTTTTTATGTTTTATTGAAAACAAAATGGAAAGCATGGGTTGCCTCCCATGCAGCGCTAGGTTTATAGTCCCCAACCAAACTCACCTAGAACTAACCGTAGTCATTAGGTGGATGTGGTTTCCTTAATAGGAACCACCACATGTGTTTGGCCCAATTATTTTTAACAGAAAGTTGAATTATGTGGGCATCAAAACAAAAGCAGACTAAAACTAATTTCTCATTAGCTGCATAAATCCCTAAACAACACCCATTAGCAGTTATGGACATGGTTCCCTCAACTACCATAATTGTTTCAGATTTGACAAAGTTAACATTTTTAGGTAGTGGAAGCAATGTATTAGGTGCTTCAAAGGGTATGAAAATGTCCTCACAACTATATTCTTCAACTTCAACACTAACAGGTTCACATTCAAGGGTGAAAATGGGTAAATTCTGATTAGTTGGTTCAAAAGGAGATTCATTAAAGTGATGTAAAAAATCATGAACATTGGAAATCACGTGTGATTTCCCCTCTAGACTGTTATCAGTAACACAAGAAGGCTCAGCACCCTTCACAGTTGAGGATGAAAGTGACAGACAAGGAAGAGAATTTATTTGAACAAGAGAAGATTCAGGTTTAACAATGTTGTAAATCTCTTCCAAAATTTCCACATCAGTGAATGAACGTTCAACATCTACTATTTCAAACAAATCAGTTCTGCCTAACTCAAGTGTGTGCTCAACCTCTTTTTCATATTCAAATTCAAAAGGCTCACTTTCCAAAACCATGTCATTTGAGTGTTGCAAAAAGTTTAAATCAAGAGGAGTAATTTCCAATTCAGCATCAATAAATTCAGTTTCCAGAATGTTCAAATTAAGGCAATTCTCCTCAAGTTGGCCCACACTGATTTCCATTTCATTGCACAATGATTCAGAAAAGTGATTATAATGATAATAGGGAAATTAAAACTCATCAATTAGTTTTTCTTCAAATATCATTCCTTTATCCCCATCATCCAAAAAAATTTCAGAAATTATTGGGTTTACAGTTTCAAAACATGGAAGAGAAGTTTTCAATTGTGGTTCAAATATTTGAGATTCTGTAACTTCTTGTTTAATGTTCTCATCCAGACTATACCCAATATCAAATTCAGGATCAATGTTTAGAATTTCAGAAATTTTGGGTAAAGAGTTTTTAACATTAAAGTTTTCAGTTTCAACTTTGACTTCAACCCGAGTGACCTCATTCTCAAAACTCCTAAAACAGTGTTTTTTATCCAAAGTAGGAATTATAAAGAGAACTGGGCTATCTTTTTCAATCTATTTCAATTAATCTTCAGAATTGTCCAACTCAACACCATTAAAGTTCTTTTTGGGATCATCTTTAATATGTTCTTCATTAAGTGAGTTGGTTATCTCCATGTTTTGTTTAACAGTTTTAGGTTTTTCAAAGAAAATGTTTTCTTGTCCAGTTTCACAGTCACTCTCTTCTTCCACTTGATTTTAAAATATTTTATACACATTTTCCTTTTCTTTTTCTTCAAATTCTTCTTGTTCTTTAACATTTTTTTGTAATTACAAGAGCATGTTTTCTAATATTTTCATTATTTGATATTGCTCTTGAGAATATCTAAGTTGAATTTCATGGGTTTTAGTTAACAAATTATTAATTAGTTCCACCCTAGCATCTAGTTTAGAATCAATTAATTTAATTTTAGCTAGGGTGTCAGGACTAGACTCATGTTTTTCATTTTCTTCAATATAATGAATCTGTTGTGGTTGGTTATAGACACACTGCCAAGCAGTATGTCCATAATCACCAAAAAAAACACAGTAAGGTCCGATGTAGTAGTTTGAGCCTTCATAATGTTACATTTTTTTTAAAAATGTTTTAGATCAAACACACACAAAAATTCAAACAGAACTCAAACACACAACACAAGCAGAAAATGTTCACATACATTGATTTTTTTTGTATGTTTCTTTTTATGATTTTTATATGTGTTTTTATGTTTTTTTAAACTTTGATTCTCAGTGCCTGCTTTCCCAGGCAACGATGCCAAATTTTGGTCAGACTGGAGGTCGTCACGACCCTCAAAATTACATTTATTACTCCTACACTGGCACAGTGGTGCATGGTCGATCTACAGAGAAGATAGATGAGTGATTTCTAAGGTTTTTGAATTTTAAACCCCCACTGTTGTCAGCAGTGGGGAAAATATATTCTTAATTTTTTTGTTTTATTTTATTTTATTGATGAAATGGAAATAGGATGAGGAAACAAGATTCTCTATGAAGAAACTAAAAATTAAACTAAATACTATCAAACTAAAGTTTTAAAGCAAACTACATTTAACAGAAAGACAAAGGAGCTCAAATCAACCAAAGTCACTCTGGAAATCTAATCTACTAGTTAAAATAATCGACTTCTTCAAAAATTTTATTGAATCACTCCTCAAGAACTTGCTAAAGAATCCCCCTCGCCAAGACATTTAACAGGCATAAGATTAGGTTTTGGAGTTCTCCACACCAAAACTTAATCGAACTGCTAAGAAGTTTGAAAAAGATTAAATTTAGAAATAAACTCACCATAAATTTCCAAAATTAATGTCATTAATGTTCTGAAAGATGCATTCAAAAACAACCACACTAGTCGAAATTGAATTATTAATTTTCAAATCAATTGAGAGGTGAATCAACTGATCAGAGAATCATAATTCTATCTCACCGATAGATGATGATTCTGAAAATTATAAAGTAATTGAAGAAGTCTAAAATATAAACCAGTAGAATTTAATTCCAAAGCTAAGAAATTATTAACCTATGATCATCTTGATAAAAGAAGTGAAAAAAATCAAAGACATAGTACAAAGATTAAGGACAGAGGGAAGAAGAACTCCCCAAATATAACTCTGCTCTCAGGCTCCTTGCCTCAGTGTCTGCTCAATCATCTCCTAAGAGTCTCTGCTTTCAAATGTGTGGCGTGGAATGAGAATGAGAGTATCCCTACAAAATATGATGCTTGCTCGGATTTAAATATCATGATGTCTTCTGCTGCTTGTCACCGAACCTTTTCCACCGACTCCAAAAAATTCTTCACAAACGCACTGCAAAATGTGCGTTTTTTTGGAGACCATCACGTCGCACGAGTTTTTCCCTTGTAAGTAACTTCCGCTAAGTTAGTTACAAGCACTTGGATGTGTTTCTGACTTTGGTATGAACTTTTTTTTATTCTTTATCAACTATTCCACACCCCCCCAATTTGGTGCAAGAAGGGGGGAGGGTTTTCTTCTTCCTCAGCAGTGGTCGACGGCTCCAAGAGATGGTAAGGGCTTCAGCTCCTCTCAGCGG
Source organism: Viscum album (assembly GCA_963277665.1). NCBI lineage: Eukaryota > Viridiplantae > Streptophyta > Magnoliopsida > Santalales > Viscaceae > Viscum > Viscum album. The sequence continues at coordinate 134,877,031 of OY728163.1, forward strand.
TGGTAGGGTCTTCAGCAGGTGGCATGACACCTCATTCATTCCAGCGCAATGACTTCATCCATGGCCTTCAGTGGTGGTTGGAGCAGCAAAAAATTATTCTCCAAATCCCGCAGCAGCGAGCTCCTCATCTTGCAGTGCGGCGCACATATCCTTGCAATGACCTAGTGGCATCAGACTTGGCTTCAGCTCCTTAGAAGCAGCGGTCCGGTGGCACGGCTCCTTCCGACGGTGGAAAGCAGCAGCATAGTGGTCCTCAGACTTCGGCTACAGTCTTGCTCCGCAATGGCTCATCCATGCTCCATAAATCCTGTTTGAAAACAGACTCATTTGACTCCACCCTTAAACAGCGGCGGATTTTAATTTTCTCTAGAACCAGGTACCGGCGGTGGCACAGATAGGTTCATGCACATCGGTGGGGGCTCCATCCAATAGGTGCGGTTGCAAGGTCCCCAATGAAAAATTGTGTTGAGGCAGAGGAGTGAGTTGCATTGAAAACAAATAAGTGTGTGAAACAATTGAATGGAAGACGAAAATGGTGCAGGAGGAAACAATGGCGTGAAAAAATAGTGAGGTGGAAAAAAAATTGAGTAACGGTGAGAATTAAGTATCGATGAGGTGAGGAAGACAACAGTCGGTCACTGGTATACAGCAGGTAATGGTGAAGAAAACAGAGAAGTAGGCTAACGATGATGTAGAAAGTAGATAAGCAAGTAATGGTGAGGAAATAAAAATTGGAGGCTAACAGTGAGGTTGAAAGTAACGGTGAGGTGCAAAAAGGGGTGCGTGCACCGGTAGACTAAATATAAAGCTCACTGGTAGGAAAAATAGGTCACTGATAATTTTAAAGGAGGGGTCACTGTTAGTATAAAAATAAGAGTCACCGGTTTAAAAAGAAAATAAAACAAATTACCGTTAGAAATTAAAAACAAACTCACCATTAAAAATAAAATTAAAATACTCACCGTTGCGCCATTCAAATAAAAGCTCACCATTATGCGGAAAAAATAAAAGGGTCACCGTTATTGATAAAATTGAAGGCTCACCGGTAGGAATGAATAACAGTGACAAAGGTTACCAGTATAAACAAGGTCGACGTTACATCTCAAAACTAGCTACCGCTAGAGCAAAAAGAATTTAGGTCACCGTTAGTCAGTAACGATAACCTAATTACCGCTAGAGAAAAAGTAACCCTGTTATCGGTAGCTTGGCTATTGGTAACTAAGTTTCTGGATGTGTAAAATTTTAAAACTAAAAGTAAATAATTAGAAAACTCAATAATTATTAAAAATGAAATATTTAAATAAAATAAACATATAAAAATTAGGTAAACAAATTATAAATAAGTTATATTAAAAACCAAGAAAGAATAAATCAACTATTTTATAGTCCATGATTACATAAATTGTTATAAAAAATGAATATTTGAAAAATTTAACTATATATTTACATAAAATGCATTTCTTTAATAAAAAGTGTAAAAATAGTTAATTAAATAATTATAAATTAATAAGAAAGTTGTGGCAAAACTATGAAAAAATAGAGCCACATAAACTATAAATAACAAAATCACCATTTCTGGAAGGTAGTGCCAAAACTGGAGCATTCACCAATGTTCTTTTCAATTTCTAAAAACTATCATCACATTCTTTTGTACAAATGAAATTAATACCCTTTCAATTTAACTTAGTCAGTGGGCTAGATAACCATGAAAAATTCTCAAAAAACCTCTGGTAATAATATTCCAAACCAAGAGAACTACGAATCTCGGTTATATTTTCAGGTCTTGGCCATTCTTAAACAACTTTTGTTTTCCCAGGATCAACAGTTATGCCATTTTTTGAAACAATGTGACCAAGGAAAGACATTTTTTGTAACCAAAACAAACACTTGATGAATTTCCCATACAGTTTATTTTATTTTAAGGTTTGTAAGACAACCCTTAAATGACTTTCATGCTCTTCTTTACTTTTAGAATAAACCAAAATATCATCAATGAACACAATCAAAAACTTAACCAAAAATTCATGGAAAAGTCTATTCATAAGATCCATGAATACACTAGGTGCATTGGTTAACCCAAAAGGCATAACTAAAAATTCATAATGGCCATATATAGTCCGAAACGCAGTCTTTGGAATGTCTGCTTCCTTTACTTTCAACTGATGGTACCCCGACCTCAAGTCTATCTTTGAAAACTATTAAGCTCCCTGGAGCTGATAAAAAAATCATTGATATGAGGAAAAGGATACTTGTTCTTAACAGCAATGTTATTTAATGCTCTATAATCAATACAAAGTCTCATTGAACCATCTTTCTTTTTAACAAACAAGATAGGAGCACCCCATGGTGATGTGCTAGGTCGAATGAAACCTTTATCTACTAACTCTTTCAATTGCTTCTTTAACTCTAAAAGTTCAATTTGAGCCATTCGATAAGGGGGTTTTGAAATTGGATTAGCATCAATAACTAATTCAATAGTAAATTCAACTTCCTGACCAGGTATAATAGCAGGAAAATCATTAGAAAAAACATCAAGGTACTCATTTACCACTGGAACATCATTAATCTGAACAGTTCCTTTGTTTTCAACAATATGTGCAAGGTAACATCCATTTCCATATTTTACTAGTTTCTCAACTTCCTGATACGTTATCAAAAGTAAGGGTTTATTCTTGTACAAAAACTAAAATTCTTTCTTAAAAGAAACCTCTTTAGCTCTACAGTAAATCTTAGCATGATAAACAGAAAGCCAATCCATACCTAAAATAACATCAAACTCTACTAGAGAAAAAACTATAAGGTTTTAGGTAGATTCTTTCCACACACAATGAAAGGAAGGTTCTTATAATTTCTTTTTGTCTCAAAATTTCCCCCGATGTTTTTACCATAAGTTTAGGATTCATATCTTGAGATTTAATTCCCAATTTACCAAAAAACTTATGAAAAATGAAAGAATGTGTAGACCCTGAATCAAACAACACATTGGCATAATCTGAACAAACAAACAGTGTACCTGATACTACTTCATTTGATGGTCCAACATCTGCTGAAGTAGTTACAAAGGATTTCACCACCCCTTTATTCTTGTAGTCTGGCTGATTTCCCTCAGTTGAGTTATTCGTTGGACACACAATTGCATAATAACCCATTTCATTGCACTTATAAACATTTTACTAATTGTAAATCAGATTTTGTCTTACCATTACCCTGATCTTTTTTAGTGCAATTACAAGCTTTATGTCCCATTTTACCACATCGACAACACTTACCAAAATTTAAAAGTCATTCCCCAGCATGATTTTTACCACAATTTTCACAAACTATAAACTTAAGTTTCTTACCATCAAACTTTTTTGAAGAGTTCTTCCCTTTCGGCTTCTACCTTGACCTCTTATTCTGTTGTTTTTCAAAGAACACCTAATCACCAACAAACTCCATTTCCACTTTATCTACACATAGAACAAGTTTTTCATAACTTTTGAACTCACAAGAATATAAATCCCTTAGATACTTTAGATTTAATCTTGAGTAAAAATGATTGATTTTACTATCAAGATCTCGTATGAAATTTGAAGCATACCTTGCCAGTCAAGTGAATTTTTCTTCATAAGCAGCCACTGAGTCATCCTCCTACCTCAATTCCGGGAATTGTTTTTCCATCCTAAGATGAACCACCTTAGGAAAATATTTCTCAAGAAACATACCTTTGAATTCATCCCAATCAAGAGCATCAATCTCCTCACTGTCCCTGATATTTTTCACCACCGACCACCACAGATCAGCTTCACATTCAAAATGGTAAACAAAGAGACTAACATTTTTATGTTCTAAACACCCCATGACATCAAAATTTTTCTCCAGTGCTTTAATCCACCCTTCTGCTAGCACAGGGTCAGATAATCCTCTGAATAATGGGGGATGCTGCCTCATGAAATGATCCACTACTGACATGTTTCTCTATGGTTGATATGACAGATCTCGTGCATGGATACCACCACCATTTATTTCCTGAGTCAACTGTGCCATCACTGTAACAAACTATTCAGTTCCGATTCCAACCATCTCAGGTTTCTGATTTGGAAGGTTGTCTTCCTTTTGATGTCATCCCAACATAGCTGCCCTATTTCCTCTGTGGAAAACCATTCTGAACATAGAGATATCTTAGGTGAAGCAACATGATAATATGTAAATGCTATCATTTCAAAATCAACATAAATTAATTTATGGATATTAATTTTACAATACCCTAACTCCTAAATTTATCTAAACCGACCTCTGATACCAACTATAAGGACCCAGTTTTAAATATTACATAATCTTAAATTAAATGAATAATTCACATTAAGGATCTTTTCAGGTTTAGAGTTTTAGAGAATTAGGCCATAACTATTACATTACATCTCAAAAATTACAAGGTAGACACTTCTTATGAGTTTCCATTTTTTTCATAAAATAAAAACTCTTGATAAAAAGAGTCATGTCTAGTCCCATGTTTTAGACAACATGACTTTTCCTTGATCCCATCCTTGACCCTATTCATCTTAAAGTCCTATGAAAAACATTTTAAAACTTGGAATGAACATAAAAAGCTCAATAAGGGTTATAAAACAAAGAAAGAAAACATTAGTTCATCAATACACACGTAACATAATCTCTTTAACATACCTCATGAAATCATAAGATTTACATAGTAAATACAAATCATAAAGGTAAATTGTGCCATCCATATCATACTTACATTGTAGCTATCACATCTACGTAGGGAGTTACATTTGGAATACCCATCACAGTATATTCCCTAAATCTCTTAGGAGAAAAATTCACGTTTACCACAATCATGTTACCCAATGCATTATAGAGATATCTTGAGATCACCCTCCCTAGGTTTATCATAAAACCACCCGTATACGTAAACAATGCCCAATAACCATAAAATATTCATAAAACATACAAAAATATAAAGGAAAGATAAAATTTCCACATTTAAATCACAATATATCATTTAAATATATTGACATAACAAATCCATTATCGAAACCATTTTCAATACCAAAATATGTAACAGAGTATATGGTATTTATTTTCCTTTTGAAAACATTATGGCTTGTTAAGGAAGCCAAAAGATCAAATAATACTCGTGGCGGTGGAAAAGGTAATTGTCACTGATTACGTTAAAAGAAACATTATTTTTTATCATTTAGTAAAAGGCCTCAAAGAAAAATATTCCATTCAAATTAAATGAAATATAAAAGGTTTTTATATAGTGTATAAAATAAAGTCGTGTATAAAACAAAATATGCCTCAATGAAAGGAGATTGAGACGAAGTCCCTTACCTCGTGTCCGACTTGACCCGTTTGTTCTTTAATCTATTGAATAATAAACTAAAGTTAATTTTAACTTTATTAAGAATATTTTTCAAGTTTATTATTCATTTTATATCACTTATTACCATGTTATAAACATTATGTAATCATTTAAGTTAATAATGGTTGTTTTGTCGATATTTAGTACTTGAGTCAAAAATGAACTTCTTATAATTACAAGTTGTTCATGTGGTAAAAAGTTCATTATATACAGAATTATATTCATGATTTAGATATCATATATAACATATATATCTAGTATATACATATATTTATAGTAGTATATAACATTTTGAGGTAAGAAATGAAATGCACCGTTCATGGAGACGGAAAGCCGTACGTACGCATGAATGCTACTTTCATTTATATTTCTTATTTTAATGGAATTAAAAAATAATGATACATAATTATATTATAATTTAAGTATAATATCATATATAATATCATTAACTCCATCCTTTATACATCCCACATATGGCATTAATGAGTCAAATCACTTTGAGGGGGTGGTAGTCCACACTTCCTAAAATGAAATTATTGCGTTTACCCATAATGGAAACCATAAAGGTATGCTATAAATGAAAAATACAGAAGCATAAAGAAAAAATAAACATAATATGTATCATATATAAATACAGTTCCATCTTAATGGCCACTATAAGAGGTGGTAGGAGAAAATTGAATAATCGTCATTTCATGAGGCGTTAGTTTTCCATCCACAGAAACAATATGTTTTTTACCCATTAGATGAAGGTATGTGTAAGTGTAGTTCTAATAATTATCATAAAAACATCCTATTATATTGATTATACTGGTTTTTTTATAAAAGAAAAGAATAAAAAGAGTATAGGGGTTGGAGAAGTAAAATAAAATAAAAGAGTTTAAGAGAAACTGTTACCTTTAAATCGGGTAACTACCTTTGGTTTGAACCAAAAGGGTTTCTTGAAGTGCCTTATGCCTAAGGTAAGGATTCTAGAAGTAATATAGGGATCTTGAGAGCTTATTTGGTCAGTGGTTGTATGATACAAGGGGCTTTAGAGTTGTGAGTAATGGGTTAGAGGTGAGGGCTTTTTATAGGGGGAGGGGCTCTTTAGGAAAATGTGAAAATTATATTTTATTATATAATGATTTTCGTTTTCTAAATGTCCAAAACTTATTAAAGTACAAGATAAGATGACTCATTGTCTAAATAAAATCATCCAATAAGAATTGGACAGGTTTTGGATATTATTTTAATCTTTATAATCTTATTTATTTAAATCATTTATTAATGAGGTAAACACTGCATCATTATTGTGTGATAAATAATTTAATTTATTTGATGTATAAAAATTATAAAACAAATACCATGATGTATGAAATCTTTTTAGATTTAAAATTAATATTTATAGTCGAATAGATAACTTATATAACACCATGTAAAAATTGATTTACTAAAAGATATTTTTTATGTCATTTTTTCCTTTACTTTAAGTTAATTAAAATAAAGTGTCATTATCACTCCCAAGTGGCCCCATGGGGTCCAAAAATCGACCCAAAGATGCCCATGGTCGGATATGTATCAACCAATAATATTAAGACACATGTTAGGGTAATTTAATATTATTATAATATTATTTTTTTACCCTTAATTAACATATTTACCTTTTAACCATGGTAAATAAAATATTTACTGAAGTAAATATCCATAATTTCTAAAAATAAAAGTTACCTATTTACACAAATTGGACCTCCTGATTCTAAATATGGAATAAATTTTTCCAAATTGAAAACATAGAAGTGGAAGAAATTAATTTAAAATTAATTCCCGCTATCAAAACAAAAAGCATGTTTTTAAGAAATAACTATCAAAAGATTGACACTTGTTTATGTGCAATTTCAATGTGAAATTACTTAAAATTACCACAATTGGATTAAATGGTAAAAATATATTATAATTACACTTTTAAACCAATTAAAAATATAATCTAACCATATAAATAAATTAGATTTAAAGGAACTTTTGAATTAAAATACAATATTTTTCACTATTCAATAAAAATGTACTTTATCAGAAAAATACCAAAATTTCATTCAATTTTTTTTTGATGTACCGATTCTAAAGAAGAATTTTATTTTATTAAATAAAACATATAAAAGTTCCAAAATTAGATTTAAAAAGGGTTCTCCATCAAAATGTGGTAAATCGACATTTTAATGAATATTAGAGTATTTATGCTTTAAATTAGATTCATTCACATTTTAAGACTCTAAATTTTATTGAATAAATGTAAAAACATTTAACAAACATGTATAATCATATTTTATTTAGTTCTATTCATTCCTTCCAATAAAATAGTTAGGCGTTAACTACCATTTGAAATGATAATATTATATTATTATTGTGCAATGTAAGATTTTAAACAATCCCATTGTTGCGTATCGGGTACACCATCAAACATAGAAACCCCTTTAAAGTAAAATTAATATTTAATTCAAAAAATATTAATTAAAAGGAAAATGTATTATTTATTTATTTACCTAGGATGTTACGCCTACCATAGCCCAAGAGGCCTAACTGGGTATCTCTTGATGACCAATCATATTATTTCCCCTTCCATAGGATGTTGTGGCACACCATTCAGGAATGATTCATCTTTAAAGACACCTTGAAAAAAATGGTGGATTATGGGAAAGTAAAGTTGTGAAATCCACCATCACAAGTAGAATATGTTTCTACTACTACCCCTAAGGAAGGAGATGAGTGGCAAGAAGTTGTTTATAGAAGGGAATGGAAGTATGATGGTTGGATGAATCATCAGAAAATCAACCAAACTCATGGTATTCTCCAGGAATAGATGAAACAACCAACCATGCCCCCAATAGCCTCTGCTACAACACAACTGACATCATTGAACCTACAAACCTCCAGAATCCAGCCTTTCAAAAAATGGAAAGGCTAGAAAGGTGGGGAGAAAGTATAGGAGGATGAACCTATATCAAGGACAAATCCATCTTTGACTCTCTTAGATATTATGCCTTCAAATTTGAGATGACAAGCACTACCCCACCAAACGGTACCGCCAAAAATGGTCATCTAGACAAAGTCATCATCAAATGAGGAGTTAATTTTCAATTCCATTAATTTTATTAATTTAATGGATCCCTTACTTGATAATGAGTATAGATATGAACTTCAGTTCCCCACAATCAATTGAGGAACCAGTGGAAGAGGTTATAGGAGCTAAGGATATTGGGGAAGGCACAATCACAGAAGGAACCAGAATTCTAGACATGTCCCTATCCAAACTTTCAATGTTGTAGAAACTCATGGAAGATACATTCAATGTGTCCAATAGGAGAATGAAAATACCCTTGTATATTCCATAATCAAACCTAAACTAATTAATCGATAATATCAATCAGAAGGTGTATAAGTGTCAGATCACCCTCGATATGTGGGCATACCTAGCTAGCCCAACCCACCAAGGATAATGGAACCTCCAAATCCTGTTTCTAGGGAATATCCATCTATATAAAATAATATAGCACCTAAAGTTCTTGTGAAAGAGAATCTCCACATTGGGAAGTGTAGGCCTTTATTCCAGAAGCATGACTTCCTGAAATAATTACCTCGGTACTAGCCAAGCTATCAATCCTGGATGCCTCGAGCTTATCGAAAGTCCTCAGGGAAGAAATCATAGAGTCTTTCTAATCCCTCAGGAGTTTTAAGATGAGGTGTCCACTACTAAGGTTTATCAGATAGAGATCAATTCTGTGGAATGTCACACGGTTATCTCCTTCATATATCAAGATGAATATGCTGTTATATAGGGACACATAAGATCCTTGTATGCGTTTGATAGGATAAATGGAATCGATGTCCGAAAATATTTCACTGATAATGGGCTCTGGATTTAATCTTATTCTAGTGTGGACACTTCACTGGATGGGCTACAACGAAGATAACCTAAAAACTTTCACTATGACACTACAAGGCCATGAAAAAAGAGAGTGAAGGTCACTGGGCCATATCAAGATTAGGGTTCAATTTGGATACATCGAATCTGACTCATAATTTCTGGTTATTCAACAGGATAAAACCTTCAATGTCTTTTTAGGAAGGCCTTAGTTGCATCAACATATAGAAATTACCTCATTGTACCATCAATGCATCTAATACTGAATTAATAGAAAAATCAGGACATTGCATGATGATAAATCCCCATTCAAATTCTATGAATCACATTATATTGGTGTAGGATTCTATTATAGGGAAGGGAAACAAAACCTAGTTTATAGTGTTTCTTGGTTCACTACCCTAAATGGACTGGAAATGATCCCGACCAACCCCTTCAAAATGATTAGTGAAGAGTACATGTTATCCATCAATCAAGTTGAGTATATGAGTCTAAATTCAGACACATATTTATAAATATTCATGATATCAATCATAATAACTTGGTCTAATAGTGTGGAAAAGTTTTATAACTCCCAAAATAGTGGTGAAAGCTCTGATGAAAATGTCTTCATTTCATCCTCAGAGTTCCAAGAAGTCCCTGCCCCACTAGCTAAGGAAGAAGAGGTTTTCTTTTCACCCAAAAATGATGAATACACTCCTTCTCTATCCCCACTCCACCCTCTTTATATTTTTAAGGAAATACTTCACTATCAACATGGTCATAGGAAGTCACTTCATCTTTTTAATGTCAAGATATTGAATCCTATCCTAACTCAAGAGAGATTATCCCACTACATTATTACCCTATGGAATAAGATGAAGATAGAGAGGAGTAATAATAAAAGGATGAGGGGATTAGGGATTTACATATAGCATTTGAGGAGGGCGTCTCTACCACCATCGATGAACGCAAAGAAATAAACCTGGGTACATAGGAAAACCCACAACCCACTTTGATCAATGAAGCCATGTATTCAAAATAAAAAGAGGCATATAACTCCTTCTTGAAGCATCATCAGGATGTTCTCAACTGGAACTACATAGAAATTATAGGCCTCGACCTTGGGTTGGCCACTCAACACCTATGATTTCTAGAGGACCATCGTGGCTATAAACAGAAAACTATAAGGACACACCCAACACACACTACCAAAATAGAAGCCAAAATTGACAAGATCATCAGAGCCAACATCATTTGAGAGGTCCATTATCCAAAATTGATGGATAATATTTTCAGTCTGTGTTGATTTTATAGATCTCAACCGGCAGTTCTCGAAGAATGGTTTACCAGTCCCGATCACAGAACTGTTGATTGATGTAAATGACCAGATATCAGGCCCTCTCCTTCATGGATGGCTATTTAGGATACAATAAAATAAAAATGGCTTGAGAAGAGGAATAATAAACCACCTTCATGTCTCCTAGGGAGTATTTTTCTATAGAGTTATACTCTTTTTCTTGAATAATGTAGGCTCTACATACCAACATTCTATGCATCGTATCTTTAAACTATTTCTGAGAAAGTTCATCAAATGTTACATTGAAAATCTGGTGGTTAAATCTTGATAGTGATATAACCACATGGATGATATTGAAACCATATTTAATAAATTGTGACAGCACAACCTAAAGATAAACTCCTTGAAATGTGATTTTGGTTTTATCTCAGGAAATTTTCTCAGCTTCTTCATACACCATCGTGGCATTGAAGTTGACACTGATAAGACAAATTCCATCCTTATCATGTCACCTCCTCGAAACCTCAAAGAGTTTAGTGAACTTCAAGGAAACTTATCCTACATTTAGTGCTTTATATCATGATTAATTATTTCCAACTTAAATGAAATCATGTAAAAATAGTGTTTTAGAAATATTATAAATGATCCACTTTAGTGCGGTTTAAGGGAAAATATTAAAGATTATTTAAAGAGGAAAATATATAATTGTTTGTATAAAACTATAAATTAACTAGTATAGTTTTTAATAATGAAACGATTGATTTGAGAAAAATAATGGAAAATTAAAATAGATTATGGAGTGTACTTGAAAAATAGTAAGAAATAGAGAAGTTCTATTTAATCAGTTGTGATTATCTGGAGGAATTGAGAAGGGAACCGTTTTAAACATGTATTTCCCAATATAATAAGGATAAATTAAGCTATGTAAATATTCTTGGAACATAAAAATAAAATATAGGATGATTACATAAGATGAAATAAAAATTATATTTGGATAAAGAGATAGAATGTGTGACCCAAAGAAAAAATGGAGGTTTAGAGAGAATCCCTTACCTTGTGTCTAAAAGTGTTTTTTCACTTATAATTAATATCTTAGATAATAAAATTAAATATATTAATTAAATAAATAATAACATATTATAAATATATTTTATTTATTATAATTTTTTAAATTTCATTTATGGCTATTTAGTTGAGTTATAAAGATTAATTTTTTCATTTCAGGAGCATTTGTTTCATGGTTTTCATAGTGATTTAATTGTGTATAAATATGGAAGTTCATGTAAATTGGAAGCAAAAATATAGAAGTGGAATGAAATGGTATTAATATAATTTAATAATTTTAAATATTCCTATATTAATTTTTTTTATATATTATAATGGTTCATTAGATAAAACGTTAATGAATAATGATTAGTTTACTTTTTGGTGGTTTTTATGACCATCACGAATTGATAGCATTTTATTTAACATAATATTTATATATTGGTTATAGAATAATTAAATAAGTTATAATATACACATTATAATCCAATTTAACTGTAATAATGTTTTTATGACCATCCTTGATGGCGGTACTAAAAAACAAAAACTCATCATCTATGAAGGCGGTGAATCGACACATCACAAACAATGTTTTCATTTTAAGAAGAAAGGGAAAGAGAAGAGATTTGATGATGGATATTACATTAACACAAAAAAGTAATGTATATATATGATACTAGATTTATCATGCCTCTATGGATAGTGGATTTTAGGGAAGGATAAGAAAAGAAAATAAATTAAAAGAGAAAGAAGGAGGATTTTATGACTTGAATATCATATCTTTGAGAAGATCCTTAAGGAACTTGGAATTGGTATTTTAGTGAGACCATAAAGACTAGGACATGGGTAAGATAATTGGGAGAGTAATTGGGTATAATTTAGATAATATTCAAGGTTTAGGATGTGTGAGGAGAAGAGTTGGTGAGGGGTGGTATTTATAGGGGGAGGAGAGGGGTGTTATTGACCATTTTATTCATTTGTTTATTATTTTAGCTCAAGAATATCAATAATGTTGATTCATATGACCAAATACAGTAAATGGATCATGATAGTTTGAACCAATTGGTACTTACCTCATCCATAGATTATCCATGACTCAATAATTCTTATATTTGTTAAATACTGTAAATTAACATATATCAATATTCACAAAAAATTTAACTATTTTAGAAAAATCTGAAAAATTAAACCTAAACATTTTTAAATTTTTATATTTCAATAATGGACTCCATTTTATAAAAATAATTTTCTAGATATGATAAATTTATTTTTTAATAAAAATCATCATTTATTCAAAAAGTACAGATTTTAATATTATAACCGATAATCTGAAAATTTTAAAAACTAATTGAGGTCTCAAAAAATTATCATATAATTATTATAAAAAAAATTATAAATATATTTTAAGAAAATAAATTTTATTTTAAGTCATTATATTATTTATAATATTGTAAATAAATATTTACTTTTCACAAAAATACCAACACCCAATTTACCTTTTTCTAAAACATTTATTTACTTATTCAATGATATAAATATATAATATTTTCATTTATAAGATACATAAACTTTATTTATATTTTAATAGGTGATTTTACTATTCTAATGCTCATATTAATATTCCTAACGGTCAAATTACTATTCCAATGATCAGATTTCTAACAGTCATAAGGGTTTACTAATTCCTATAAATACATATTATTACATTCATCAATCACTTCTATTCTATCCCAAGGTTATATATATTTTTATATTTTAAATTAATGTTTTATTTTTAACATTATGTTTCATTTCTTCATCTTTGTTCACAAGTGTGGTCATTCTAGTGGATCGAGAAGATCCAAATTTCCATATTATAATTATCTTATTTTCTATTTATTATCCCACAATAATATTTGGAATTATTATTGGTTCATTTTTTGACTAAATAATGATTCTACATTTATGTTAATAATGTTTTTATTGGGTTCTCTATGTGATGTCTCTGATTGATATTGCATGACATAATTATATGAAGGGAATTTTTATTTATAAAATTTTGGGTCATTACAATCAGAGTAGGGATTATTTATTTTTATGGATGTGTTTAGTTATTTATGGGGTTTTTTTAGTAATTTTTGGGATTTGTAATAGTTAAAATTATTTAAAACCCATAAGGATTTGTATAAATTTTAAGGGGGTCTATTAATGTACAGAGTTCGTGGTTTCATAGAAATAAAATCCCAGTGTTTATAAAAATAAATGGAAGTACGATTTGTCTTAGATTCACCTAGGTGTAATAACCCTAAACAAAGTTTGGTCAAGTATAGACTAGATCTCAACATGATGATCAACTAATGGGATAAATTTCACACCTATTTTGGCACTCTCGTTGATATATATTGATTTATTTGCATGCTATTTTTGAACTATTATGAATAATTTAAAGGGATATTGATGGTTTAATATCTATAACTTGTTATATTAGAGAACCTAATTGGAATATGATCATGGATAATCTATATTTAAAACTACTGGTTCATAAGTTAAGTTAAAAATACAATTTTTTAATTAATTCTTCATTTTTATAGTTTTCTTTTATACATTTATTAATTTTCATATACCTCAACTTTTAATTATTAAAAATAACATACAGGGCATGGAGGAACCAATTTATCAATGGTTTTGATGGAAAATGCGGCGAGTGTCCCAATAATCTAAAAAATAATATGTGATCTATTGTTGAGAATCTTGTGGTTATGAATTACCTGTTATCTTGTGTTATGACTAAGAACTTGAACCTATATTAATTTACAAACATTTTTTTTAAATTGACTTTCATAGAAGTTCAGATGAAAGAGAACATAGAGATGATATGATCCAAATTTATACATGTCAAAAATATTGGAATATGAACCATGAAAATTTTCTGAATGTAAATAAAAGATGTTAATTTTTTTGTAAATGAGGTAATCAAGTACCCAACATCCAATGAAAAATGAATAGTTCAATTAACTTGATGGAGAAAAAGAATATTATTTCTAAGTAACAACAAACAATTCCATGCTTCTAGTGAAATTAGTTTTGTAATTATGCACATAAATTCCCTAAACCAAGTTTTAACATGGAGAATATAAATAAGTAACCCCAAAGACCAAGGGAATATGAAAGTTATTATAAAATGACTCACACTAAGATGGATCGTTATAATTAAGGTATACTAACCTTACAAACTTGATTTTTGAATATCATATTAGATTCTGGTTCTAGCCAATAGATTATATATTAAATGTTTTAAAAGAGTATTAAATCACTAGTTTAATGATTTTATATTGAATTATTTGAGATAACATATAGTTCTATGGAAAGTGTATCAAAAGATGATGTTTGTTGGAATTTTTTTGTAAAAATATTAATATTCTCCCATTATATGGATTTTATGGTATTTTCAAAATAGAATTTAAGTATAGATACAAACTCAATATTTATGAACTAAATATGGAAATCATATTTCATATTCTAAATCAACCAATGGTCATCTATTTGTGTATGGATGACTATGAACTCTTTAGGAATATTGCTGCTTTGACGGTGGCATGGTGGTGAAGGTGGGTGGACTAAGTTGGTCATCCTTGGGTGGTTCAGGGTTCAAATCCTAGGAGTCCGCTTTTGGGGCAAGACTCTCCCTCAGGAGCCACTTGTATTGTCTGATCACCCAGTCCCTGACCAGGTGGGTGTGAGATACAACCCACCTCTTGTAACGACCCAAATTTTTACTAATGAAAATTTCTCTTGATATGACTAAATGGTTATATAAAACATATGAACTTACTTGGTTTTATGTTTGTGTATTTCAAAATACTGTTAATAATTGTTACCATTTCTAATATATCCATTGAACAGTGATCACATAATTAATATAAATATAGGGCTTTAAAAAATCCAGTTTACCCAGACAAAGGAAGTGATGACCTCATCCAGTATAACTGCTCCATATGAATCCCATTTTTTGAAGCTCAGAAAGGATATGACACCATTGGGATTCACTCTTGACCAAGACCAAGACGAGCTACAACATGATTAGCTCGAACGGAACTGCCTACGAGAGAAGTGGATGTTGATAGAGATTACCACCCGAGTGATGTTATTCTAACCACCCCAAGATTTTGTCACCATAGAACACCTTACCCTTAGGTTTTATGCGGATTTTATAAGGTGTTATGTAACAAGACCCCAGCACTATGGTTATGTATATTATTTTTGTATAAAACAAAGAATATACATTCATTGTTACTTTTTAAATAGTTTTTAAAGCACAAATAGTTTTTTTAGTTAATATTAAATTAAAAAATATATTGTGATGAATTATTGAATTATTGAATTAAATAATATTTTAATATTATTACTAAATTACTTTTTCTTAAAAATAAATGGCCATATAATTTTTATGAACACAATTTTAATTTTTATTAAGGTTTGAAAACTGTGTTTGTCAAACCCATGAATTTTCAATAAATACCATTTTTTATTTAAAAAGTGGAAATTAAAATGTTTAGAAAATTATTTATATAAAATTAATATTATTTTTCAAATCAGGATGTCGAAATTATCCAACAGTGAATTTTTCATAATTTTTTGAGACAAACAAATTTTTAGGTAAAAATTAAATACCGTTTAATTATATAATGTGTTTTATGACATCATAATGACCTAATAGTGATGTAATAAAATACTATAAATGGTATGTTCGGAAATTATATGTTTTAACATTAAAATAATGTGATTTTATGTTTTTTTGATTTATTTTACAAAGCTTTAGTGGACCCTCCAAGACTTATAAAATATTTTAACTTTTTAAAAATGATTTCCTTGAGAGTGTGACTCACCTCCACATAATCAAGACTAATATTTTAATAATTTAGGACATTGGAATTATAAAATAATGTTTTGCACTCCCCTTTGGAAAAAACCATGGAAAAAAAACCACGAGTTGGTTTGTGGTTTTGATTAGTTTAATGTGTGGTGTCCGAAACCTAAATAATAAAGAATTCTCCCCCTTTTCCTATATAAACCCACCCAAGATCCCACTTCCTCTTCACTCAAATCCTTTTTATCTCGACCAAACTCTGCCATTATATCTCTATAATCCTCACAAGGTGATCCAAGCTCCCAATAGGCCTCTCTCAATCCTCTCCTAAGCCTTTGGGATCACACTTCCAAGTAAGGGATTCTTCCTCTCTCTTTTTTGTACAAATTTCTTTATATTGTTATGCCCTTTTATTTCCAATTACAAATGTTGGGGTATGATTTAAAACCTCCCCTATAATTACATAATTATTTTTTAATGATGATATACCACTTTCTCTTTCATTAATTCCTCCCATGTACACCCATTACCATGCCGAAATTCTGTAAGGAATTTATCTCTTCTCATTTATATTCAATAAATTATTTTGTATTATGAATATAAATTAGATTAAATATGTTGGGGAATGTATCTATATGACCCCCTTATTTTCCATTTCATATAAATATGATGAAACACCAATTTCTCTCTCATTAACTATTTTTATTAATTCTTATATCACGCCATTATACTGTCGAAATTTCATCGCAATTTTCAAAGCCAAAGTCATTATGTAGTGAATACCATGCCCATATCTCTATAAAGGGTATTCAAATTTATGCACATTTAATTATAGATTATGTAGTTTCATGTATTAATTCCATATCCCTTTATCATGGAATAAATTATGATGTTTAATTAATCCATGTTATATGATCCATGTGGCACACTTATGCCTGAAATGAATTGATTAAGAAGGGTGCCTCTTGATAGTGCACCAATGCATTGGGTAAATATTAGTTTCATGATAGGTCAAGTGCAATGAGATTTTAATCATTATAATTCAATTTAAATGAGGGTACACTCATGCTCCATGTTCAATGATCCTTGGATCATGATAATATCATGTTAAGTGTTGTTGGAACATTTCCATGTTATTATAGTCATGCTATATCATTCCTTTATGTTCATGTATCTCTTATGATCAATTGATATGCATATTTCTTAAAATGTACTATATTATTCTTTTTATGCCTTGTTTACTCCCTTACTGGGCTTTATATCTCACCCTTTTCTTATGCATGTCCTCAGGTTATCCCATGCAATGCTAAGTATGAAGGAATGTTGTGGTCATGCAAAACAAGTTTTCAATAAAGATCTGTATTTCATGTTTTAAGTTTTTATGTAATGTTCCTAATCCCTAAATAAACTAGACTTATCGATACTATATGTTTTATTAAGTAAAGTTTTTATGTAATAAAATATTTTTAAGTGTGTAATTAAGAGCAGGGTTTTTATAGTTGGTATCAGAAGATAGGTTTTATTATTTTTGGGATTAGGTTTATAAAATCCTAGTGAAAGACTTATGGATAAGAATAAGAATAATAAAAACATCCCTAAATTTTAGTGAGTATTTATTAAGTGTTTTATCAATAAAATACATCCCTGTATAGATATTATCAGGTAGAGGTAGCTCTGGAATAGATGTATCCTTGGGGTAAAACCCAAAAACACCGCTTTGAGCTAGACTCGAATAGGGACTAGTGCATGACAACAAGCCTTTCTACACTATTTGTTACAACACTCTTGGGGGATATTCTTTGGTAAATTCATAATCTTAGTATGAACCATTATTAAGGGAATAAAAAATACCCCTAAGAATATATGTTGGGAAATAGATCACGGATAACATAGATTGAATCCTATAAACTCAAAAGTTAAGGAAATAAAAGTAATTTATAAGTCATCTATTTTTGGATTTGGATTACCTTTTATGTGTTACCCCTAACTTTACTTTTATTCTAGCCAATGATCGATAATAGGAGGACTCGGGCTAACAAACAATGTGAATATCAATGTGACGACTGTTCAAATGAGATGCCCAATCTGATGGGAGAGGGAATCATGAACTTTGTCACGATACTCTCTCAGTTAAATCAAGTTTTGAATAGAAACATGGGTTAAGAGGAACATTAAACCCCCCTAAGAAATAACAAGTCTCAATTTAGAGCTTCATGAGATAAAGGTCTTCTACTTTTAATGGATCATCCGGTCCCTCAATCACCGAATAATGGATCAACTCCATTGAGAAGATCTTCTCCATCCTTCAATGTTCTGAAGAAGAGAAGGTACTTCTAGATGCTTATCATAAAGAGGGTGAAGCTGATCAATGGTGGAAATTGATCAAAAAATATGAAGCCTGAGGAGGAGATTGAGGCGTTGGAATGGAAGGATTTCTGGAAAATGTTTTTTGAAAAATATTTTTTGCGCATCCTTTGACTTAAGATGGAAAGGGACTTCCTTTCCATCGAGAAAAAAGATGACGAATCCATTGGAATATATGAGGAAAAATTCACAAGGCTTGCATGATATGCCTTCGGATTTGTCATTACCTCTGAATGCAAGGTTTACCACTTCTTTGGTGGGATAAAACCTAGCCCACAGAAATCCATAGTGATCTGTGACTTCAAGAGCTATGAGGAAATTGTCTAATGTTCCCTCAAAGTCGAAATGGAGATCGGAGAATCTCAGTGGTATCATGGGGATATGAAGTGTAAGGTGGAATTCAATTCTAGCGGTCTGATGTATAAATCCAATGGTGCTAAGAAAATCCAGCACCCCACTTTCCAAAGGTGTGGAAATAAGCACACCATAAATTTCTTGAAGGGGATGAAGAAATGCATTAAGTGTGGAAGAGAAGGTAACCTGGCCATTAACTACCAACAAGAAAAACCCACGACTGCGACAGAGGATATGAATGCTCCATTCGAGCCTCAATGCGTTGTTCATTTCTTAAACTTTAAATAATTGAGGCACTTTTTAAATGATTTCCCTAAGCCAAGGGTTTTTGGAGGCAACCAATAACCTCCAAGGCAGTAAGGGAGAGATTTTTCCATCATTACCACTAAAGTGAACCCCGAAAACGAAGTGGTGACAGGTACGCTAGTTATTAATTCAAGAATAGAGAACTTACATTTTGATTCTGGTTCTACGCATTCTTTTATATCCCAAATATTTAGTAGAAAAATCCCAACACCACCACAAGTTATGGAAGTAAAGATGTCGATGAGAACAAAAAATGGGGAAATCATTTCATAAAATGAATATAACTCATCCCATATCATAATTTGTTGATTGAGATTCCTGGAGAACCTTGTCATACTCCCTTTGGTGGAATTTGATGCAATTATTGGCATGGATTGGATTTCATTATATAGATCCAACATAAATTGTCATGATATAGAAATAACTCTCTATATAGAAAATCTACCCCCAATTCTGCACAAGTTCAAGGAGGAGGATGAATCTTCTTTAACACCATTATCTCAAGCATGAATATTACTTCCCTATGAGAATGCATATCTGGCTCAGATGATTGAGTCTAAGGAAGAAACCATATTTTAAGGCATGCCTATTGTGAGGGAATTCATTGAAGTGTTTCCTGAGGAATTTCTTGTTCTTCCACCTAGAAGATATGTTGAATTCTCAATCAATCTTATACCTAGGGCCTTTCCAATATCCAAGACTCCGTATAGAATACCTGTTGTGGAGCTTGAGGAGTTGAATAAACAACTATAGTATAATATGGATAAAGGGTTTATACGCCCAAGTGATTCAACATGGGGTGCACTAGTTTTATTCACCAAAAAGAAGGATGGGTCAATGCATCTTTGTATTGATTATCGTGAGCTCAATAAAATCACAATAAAGAACAAGTATCCTCTGCCATGAATTGACCAATTGTTCAATCAGCTACATGGAGGAAAATACTTCCACAAGGTGGATTTGTGGTGGGGATATTACCAAGTAAGGGTGAAGAAGGAGGATATCCCCAAGACTGCTTTTTTTTACAAGATACAGGAACTATGAATTCATAGGAATGTCTTTCGAACTCACTAATGCTCCAAAAATCTTCATGGACTTGTTGAATAGAGTCTTTAGAGATTACCTCAACAAATTTGTGGTTGTCTTTATAGATGATATTAAAATAAACTCAAAAAACAAGTAGTAGTATGAGGAGCATCTAAGCCATGTACTACAGACCATGCGAAAGGAGAAGATCTATGCAAAGTACAAAAAACGTGAGTTATGGTTGAAAGAGTTCTCATTCTTGGGTCATATCATCACAAATAGTATTTTTAGTTAATATTAAATTAAGAAATATATTTTGTTTAATTAATGGATTTTTTAATTAAATAATATTTTAATATTATTACTAAATTAATTTTTATTAAATATAAATGATCTTATAATTTTTATGAACACAATTGTAATTTTTATTAAGGTTTGAAAACTGTTTTTGTCAAACCCATGATTTTTTGATAAATTTTGTTTTTTATTTTAAAAGTGTAATTTCACATGTTTATAAAATTATTTATATTAAATGAATATTATTTTTAGAATCAGGATGTCGAAATTACCAAACAGTGAATTTTTCAAAATTTTCTGAGACAGTCGAATTTTTGGGTAAAAAATAAATACCATTTAATTATATAATGTATTTTATGACATCATAATGACCTAATAGTGATGTAATAAAATACTATAAATGGTAGGTTTTTCCAATATATGTTTTAACATTAAAATAATGTGATTTTATGTTTTATTTATTTATTTTACAAAGCTTTAGTGGACCCTCAAAGATGTATAAAACATTTTAACTTTTTAAAATGATTTCCTTGAGAGTGTGATTCACCTCCACATAAGCAAGCCTAATATTTTAATAATTTAGGCCATTTTACTTATAAAATAATGTTTTTTACTCTTATTTGGAAAAAAACCATGGGCAAAAACCATGAGTTTATTTATGGTTTTAATTAGTTTAATGTGTGGTGTCCAAAACCTAAACAATAAAAAATTCCCTCTCTTTTTCTATATAAACCCACCCAAGATCCCACATACTCTTTAATAAAAGCCTTTGAATCTCTACAAAAATTTTCCATACTCTATATATAATCCTATAAATGTGCCCCAATCTCCCAAGAAGTCTCTCTCAAGCCTCTCCCAAGCCTTTGGGATCACACTTCCAACTAAGGGATTTCTTCCTTTCTTATTTTTGTCTGAATTTTTTGTGTTTTATGCCCTTTTATTTCCAATTAAAAATGTTGGGGTATGATTTATAACCTCTCCTATAATTTCCTACTTATGTTTTAATGAAAATAGACCCCTTTACCTCTCATTAATTCCTCCCATGTACACCCATTACCATGCTGAAATTCTATAAGAAATTTCTCTCTTCTCATTTACATTCAAGAAATTATTTTATATTATGAATCTAAATTCCATTACATATGTTAGGAAATGTATCTATATGACCAAATTAATTTACATTTCTTGTACATATTATGAGATACCCATTTATCTCTCATAAAACTTTTTATGAATTCTTATGTCACGTCGTTATGTGGCCAAAATTGCACTGCGATTTTCCAAGCCAAAGTCACTGTGTAGTGAATTCCATGACCATTTCTCTATCAAGTGTCTTAAACTTTATGAACATTTACTTATTGATTATGGAGTTTCATGTATTAATTACACATTAATTTATCATGGAATAAATGATTATGTTTAATGAATCCATGTTATATGATCCATGTGGCACATTTATGCATGAAATGAAATGATTAAGAAGGGTGCACCCTGATAGCGCTCCAATGCATTGGGTAAATATTAGTATCATAATACATCAAGTGAAATGAGGGTTTAATAATTCTAATTCAAGTGCAATGGGGTTTTAATCATGCTCCATGTGCAATGAGCCTTGGATCATGCTAATATCATGTTAAGTGTTGTTGCCACATTTGTTTTAAAGGTTGGGGCTGAAGCCTCAATTTATTATTTAAAGCAAGGACCTCTTTAGTGTGGGTAGAGGGAGACCCATTACATAGCCTGAAATCCCAAGGCCAAGTGGCCTGAATACAAGGCTTGAAATCCCATTATTTGGCCTAAAGGACCCCTTAGTGAAAAATACTACTACAGTACCCGCGCTGCTATAGTACTTTCTACAGTTCCACCACCGCTACAGTACCTCTACCGCTACAGTGTCGCCTTCGCTATAGTTCCGATGCTACTACAAATACTACTACAGTACCTTGCTACAGTACTGCTACAACACCCCCTGAAATTTTTTCCCATCCCGAATTTGATCCTGGGTCTTTTAGATTCCAAGTAGGAGCATGTACCACTTGGGTACATGCCTTTATGTTCATGTATCTCTTATGCTCTATTGATATGACAATTGACTAACATGTACTATATTCTTTATTTTATGCCTTGTTTACTCCCTTAAGGGGCTTTATATCTCACCCTTTTCTTATGCATGTCCTCAGGTTAAACCACGCAATGCTAAGTATGAAGGAATGTTGTGGTCATGTAAAACAAATTTTCAATAAAGATGTGTATTTCATGTTTAAATTTGTTATGTAATGTTCCTAATCCCTAAATACACTAGACTTATCGATCTTATATGTTGTATCAAGTAAAGGTTTTATGTAATAAAATATGTTTAAATGTGTAATAAAGAGCAAGGTTGTTATACATGTGCTGACAGATTGCTGTGTCGAACCATTGCCAATTGGGATTTAAACCTTGAAGAAACTCTGTTATCTTGGCTGGCATCAGCTTCTTCCTGGATGTGGCCTCTTCGAAGTGATCCCTTCATGAGGAGGGGGTTTTTGGTGTGGAGAGTTAGAAAAGTCCACACCTAGGGGATTACCTTTAGAGGATAACTCTTTATGAATATTAATTAAATTATTTTGGTTTTATTACACAATGATGTGGGGTGTTTATCTCAAATAATTTGAGAAAAAATAAATATCAGGTTTTGAGAGATGATATTTTTTTCTAAATATTTCCTAAGATCACAAATGCGTTATATCATTAGAAATTAAACCTCATGTATTGACTATATAGACAATACACTTGTCTCGTTTTATTAATGAGAGAAATTAAAGTTGTGATGGTGTAATTTATTAAATGGGGTATAATGAAACACCCTAGATTTTAGGACCCATTTTCTCTCCTTAAATTATAGTAAAACTATGTAAATTTAATTATTATATAACATGTACTATTATATACCATGGATGATCACATCTCTTAAAGTTAAATAAATTAAAATGGGACAATACATAGAAAATAATATTTTCTTTAAAAATAACAAATCCAATAAATCATTTTCACCCTTGAGAATCACCAATTGTAGGACCAAAAAAATAATAAGACATATCATCATGAAATGAGATTTAATTATGAGAAAACAAAAAC
This sequence comes from Viscum album, assembly GCA_963277665.1. Classification (NCBI taxonomy): domain Eukaryota; kingdom Viridiplantae; phylum Streptophyta; class Magnoliopsida; order Santalales; family Viscaceae; genus Viscum; species Viscum album. Next base: position 134,900,927 of record OY728163.1, read on the forward strand.
AAAAAATAAAATAATGATACGTTTTAATTAATAAGTTAGAGTGAAATGGATTATAAGATGTAATGGGTGAAATATATCTGTTATAAAGGAGAATATGCTCATATGAAATATGAAAGTTTGAAATATGGTCAATGAATATATATTTATTCGATATGTATATTGAATTTTTATATTATTAGTAACAAATTTAAAATATTATAATTTTCAAATAAAAAATAATGAAACTTGGTTACAATATTTATTTTAAATATTTACTTATAATTATTTTTTATTCGTCTAATAATTTTATTATTAAATAATGATATGATGTATTTATAAGATTCAATGAAAGATCCTAATATCAATATACTGTTAAAAATATATTTTTTAAAATATTAATAAATTTTTAATAGTATTTGTTGAAGATTATTTCATTTAAAAGTTATATTTTTCGAAGAACTATAATTTAAAATGTTTAATATTTTTAAATAATGTCTAATAAAAATATTTTAATTAAATTTATTGATAATATAATCATGAAAAAATCAATATCCATTTAGTATTTATTAATATTCATAAAATAATAATAATTTCATTTTACTCTTAACTGATATATTTTTCAAAAAATTATTCTGAATAATTATGAACAATTATTTTAAAATTAATTTTAATCCATTATAAATTGAGCATAATTATTTTTTTAATATTTTTAATCAAAATATTGAATTTTGGTAATAAGTTAATTTTTATATTTTACATAAAAATAAGTTACCAAAGTAAATATTAGTTATCACCATAAACCATTTATTTTTCAAATATATATTTTATAAATATTAAGTATTTTTTATCTAAATAAATAATGCTGATCACTTTATAATGATTATTATATTATTTTTAATATATATATATATATGTATGTATGTATGTATGTATGTATACTCATTTAATTATTAATTGATAGAAAATAAGAATGAAAACACTTAATATATAAAAAGTCATTTTCTACAAAGACAATTTTTCTCTATATATTCTTTTTTAATTTAAGAGTTAATTTTATTATATATAGAAATTGAACTAGACTATATGAATTCCATATTTAGATTCATCACATTGAAATTTGGTAAGAGGTAGTGTCCTATATTTTTATTAAGGAAAATAATTACCATACTAAATATATAATCATGGTTAAATTGTTAAAAGGAGGCAATATACCATGGCTAAAATTTAACTAAATCTACATTAAACTCATGCGTTATAGAAGACACTTTTGTTCCAAAAATAACATACCTAATTTCTCACCCTCATTTTCCACCAAACTCCCTTGTGATTCCATTTTATCATTCACTTAACATTAGTTTCCATGGAAATGTCCATCTTTTTCACCTATAAAAGGAGGTCACCTATATCAACTTCAAACCACGGATCTAATATGAAATTCCCTTAAACTGATGCCAATTTTCAATTCCATAAATACCTTTTTCACATTTTTAGGATTTTTATTATTAGATAGCATCCCAAGTCATACATTCCCTAGAATCCCTTTGAGAGAAAATTTGATTCCTCAACATGAGAATTATCCACTCCCAAATATTTTATTATATGTAATTCTCATCCAAACTAATAAAAAATATTATATAAATTATAATATAGTGAAATAAGTATCATTAGTATATTCAATTGTTAATATATTTATAGAATAACTAATATATATATATTCCTTACTTTCATTGGAAAATGAAAATGTTTCCCGTGTTATCCGCAGACTACCACCTGCATTAAAAACGTATTTCAATATTCATCACTTTTATTCAAGGTTGTTTCAAATAGTGTATTTAATGAATAAAACTAATAGTTATTATATTATTACTATTTTATAAATATAATTTTTTCATTATATTAGTATCCAACCTGTTATTAATATAGAATCTTTTTCTCATGAAAATTTACCAAAATAAACTCATCATTAATTTCCACTTCTTTAATTGTAACTAAAAAATTCATGTAATAAAATAAGATAATTATAAATCATAATGTAACAACTATTCTAGTATCTTTAATAATATAGTAATTATGAAGTTAGTATCAAATATTGAGGATTGATATTAGCATTACAAAGCATGTGTGAAACTATCAAAATCACTAACATCCAACAATGAAACTAAATGGTACCTAACATGTAAATTTATCATAAATTATTGTAATAAAAGAGAATGAAATATAAAATATTTGAATATGGTTTAAAATTACTAATAAAAAAAGTAGTTTAGAGCATGTATAACCAAGTATGAATCTATAGTACAAGTTTTTCTTAACTCAATTTCCATTCATTGAGTTATAATTTTTCTTTTTGAACCAAATTATTATAATTTGGGTGAATTATATCATATGATTCTATTATTTTAAATGATTTCTTTTTTATCGGATTTTCCATTTTAATCACATAAATAGAATATAAAATATTTTAATTTTATAAATTATAATTTCCATAACATTATTCTCATGTCAATATTAATTATCTCATAAATATTCCATTTGAACATCATGGTTTTATTTTTATTATTGAATAAACTACAATATGGATGTATTTTATCATTTATTTCCTAAATTTAGGGGGTTTATGAATCCATTTCACATTCCCTCCATCACTGTTTATGTTTTTCAAACTTTTAAATGTTGTAAGGATTTTGTTAACTCATATATACATTATTTGAGTTATAATAGAACTTCATGAGATTTATATTTTACTCCACTTTATTTTCATGTAATATAAAATTGATTCTCATAAAATCATTTTTGGAGGATTTTTACTTCAAATATTATAATTTTCTTTTGGGTTTTTTTGACTTAACCTCATTTTCATTTCATCTTATTTTTTCTCCATTGACCATGTTATTAGATTTTTATTATATTCTAATATTTATTTACTTCATATAGCACATTCTATTTCTCTCTATGGAATTTCCATTTACACATAAAAATATTCTTCTCTAGTATTTTATTTCCTTAATTTTTTTTGGTTTTATGAATAATTCACATATGCTTTGATAATGTATTTATCATTGATTCCCATATTAATTCTTTAAAAAACATGTATTCTTATTTATTTTGAAACCTAGATAGGTATAATATAATTCCATATTCCCATTTCTATTCAAACATTTTTTAAAATGAGTTTTGTTAACCCTTTTGTGATGTGGTTTTCAACTGAGTAATTTTTTGATATTAAAAAAGTTTTTCCTTTCATAATCATATGTTTTATCATCTAGTAATCATTTAATATGGATAATATTTATGTATTTTTCAAGGATCTATTTTTTATATTTATTTATAAACAATTTTTTTAAAAATTATTTATGTTAACCTCTCGATAATGATATTTTATAAAGGGACTCATAAATACATATCAATATGAAAATGCTAAGAAATGTATTATAAATACTCTTTTACTTTTCACATCCATTTTATTTTTAAACTATGAAATTTATATAGTTAGTGGAGTTATATTTCATGAAATAATCACTAAATGACCTTATGAAATACACCATTTAGGTGATAAAATTTTGGTATCAATATATCTACAGCTTGTAGTTTAGTTATGAAATACCATTTGAGGAAGGATATGAAACCCATATTCATTAATTGCTATTTTCATGATATTTTGTATGAATGATTTAAAATAGAGAATATGTTCATGGATTTTCAATTTTTTAGTGGTGGGTCCTATAATAACCTTCAATTCACTCTATAATGATTAATATCTCTTGAGTTAATAATGTGAAATTAGTAGTGATACTTGATCCACTATAGGAAACATGTAGTGAGGTTAGATCCACTATATGATGGAGAAAAAATGGTGTCTATTGATCCAAAATTATATAGTGGTCATAGAAATTATCCTTGACCAATTATATGATCTCTTATGATGAAAAATGTGTCTCACTATTATTACTCCAACATTTAGATCTGTTATGATCCCAAGATCATAGATATTGTCTCATTTTTTTGAAATGTTATGTTGTGTTATATATATGATAAGTTGAGGTTACATGTTTTTAAATCCACCCATATAGTCAACCCTTATTTCTATATGTTTCTTTTTATCATATATTTCTCTAATTTCCATGATTTCCCACAAGATTATAATCTAGCATCTTAATGATTCTTTGATAATATTTTTACCTTACAGAGAATTTGAGATGATCCTTTTGGTTGTTTCCTATATAAATAGAGAATTAAATTGATGATTATGTGTATAATGATGTATTATGTTTATATGTTGTGATAGATATTAAATAAATTATGTGGAATGGGTTTTTATATAGCTAATATCTAAATCACTAAGCCTTTGTTTCTTAGGATTGTGTGATTATTTATGAGATGTGATGTATATGTTATGAAAATGTTGTGAGATATATAAAATTTTAACTTTGGAAATATCTCATGGTATCAAATCCTATGTGAGAAATATATTTTACCATAAGACTCAATCGTATATCTCTGGTGAATCTCAAAGATTGAGTGTATGTAAGAATATTTGGTTCACCAGGCATGTTCGAAATTTTAGTATCAACTTAAGGCCATGTATATTTATAATTCTATCTTGATATAATAAACATATATATATATATACATAGATGGTGTTAAAATGATATTGAATATTTAGATAATGTAATATTTAAATAATTTCATGAGAAATTTGAATTAAGAAATGTTGAAATAATGAAAGAACACAGTTTGAGTGATGGTGTGGGTCTTTGGACCACTTTTTGATGGTGTGGGTTTTTTGTGGGTCTGTGGACTTTGAAGTCATTCTAGTTGGAATTGTTTTTGTCAATTGCTTGTTTTGGCAGTGTTTGTTGTGCCACATGATTGTTGTATCGTTGTATTATTTTTTTCTTAAATTCATTTTTAGGACTGAGCTCGCTTGGGTCCTGAACTTTTCGGTATCCAGGTTATACATAAATTACATTACACTTTACTTCAGATGAGATATTCCTTTATTTTTTAGTGTCAAATACAGTAGTACTAAATATCATTACTATGACCAGGTGTCCCTTGGAGATAAATGCACTCATTGTCAATATCCATGAAGTGTTTATAGATATTTTAACACATATGTAATGACATTGGATTTTGGAAAAATAGATATCTATGATGGGTTGGATCATTTAGATTCTATGCCACTAGTTATTGTATTTAACTTTAGGGTGATGGGATATAACATGTTATAACTTAATCATGCATGTAGAAGAGTAGGATGAAGGATTTCACTAAATTTATCCTATACCGGTGGGTCAAGAAATCATAGGACTACTATTTATAGTGAAAAGAGGGGGTACATGCAATACTTTGTTCCTTTTTTATTAACTATTTGTTTATTATTTCTTAAAAGGGGGATGAAATATGATTATGAATCATAGTGGTGAATATAAAATCTTGAATTCCACTATAATGAATTGGTGTCCCTTTGAGATGAATACACTTGATACTAATTTCCATGAATGTTTTTTGGTGATCCAAATTATTTATTCAAGATGTGTCGTCTATGATAAGAGAAATTAAATAGGTGATTGGACTAATATTTCTCTAAACTAACCATGTTGAGAAAATCATTGGAAGTGAAGTTTAAATTGTGGTAGAGAATAAGAATGTGTAGGGTATAAAACAATAAAGAAAATATGTCACTACATATCCTAAAACTGTTTAAATAATCCACACATATTTATTTTTTTAGTAGTCCATACATAGATCTACGTCATATTAAGGGAAGGTTCATTTTTAATACATTTATTGTATTACAACCAAATGGGGATATAATTATTTTATCATGGAAAATACCCTAACTTATAGTTTGGGTTAGAGATCCAATATGAATATGGGGAGCCCAAAAAAATTACCTTATTTTCATAAATAAGGAGAATTTTTATCCTAGTATAGATTCATGGAAGGAACCAAAAATTGGGTACCCATATATAGATTTGAATTTGATGTTGGGAAGTTGGATAATGTTATATAGATAATTCAATGAATTTTAAGGTCAAGAATGATGAATCATATGATATGAATTTTAATTTCATATGAAATGTAATTAGATTATACGAAGTTTGGGATCCCATGATGATAACCTATCTTTTAGGAATTTTCACCAATATTCCTTATGCACAAAATTATAATGATTAGTCTTAATTTTAAACCATTAAAAGAAGTGTTGATGTGAATTAGATGTCCGAATAATAGAATAAAACATATTAATGTGGGGGATACATTTTATTAGTGTTGGTTTCTATAAAAATAACCTTACATTAGGTGTTTTACATATATCTGTCAAATATTTAGTGAGGATATGTCACATAAAATGGACCATTTTAATATTTCAAGTCCATTAATGATAGAACATATGTAGTAAATTAAAATTTCATGTGACCAGAACTCAAAATCAATGTCTTTTAGGTTTATATGATGAGGAAAAATCTCATAAGTCTATGCATATATTTGTCTCATGTGCAACCTGAGTCTTCCTAGTCTTAGAGATAAGGAAAAGAGAAAACCCAATGTGAATTAATAAAGTTTTAGGCCCCAATAATAAGGAAATATAAGAATTATATATATATATATAATCATTTTTGATAAATATTAAATACATCACATAATAATACACAACTTATAATTGTAAATGATTAATTTATCTGTATATAAGACAAAAAATAAACATAATTAACAAAATATAATCAACATCTCCCACAAGGTTCATCACATATAGTACCCTTATTAGAAATAACCTACTTGAAACATTTTTACATAACCTAGGGAAAAGGGAACATAATAAAGGGGATGGGGATCAGATTCTCATTAAGGATAAATATGGGAGATGACAATCAATAATACTAAGTGAGAATAATATTCATGTCAAGGTATGATAACATGATCATAACATCTGAAAAACATACCCAATTAGTCTAATATTATTATTCATAAATCATAGCATAAGGATTTTTTAGAAAAAAAGACATAAGTCAGAAGAGTGTGAAATCATCAATAATAATTTATTTTTCATTACAACATATCATATGAATAAGATATATGTTTCTTAAATACATATAATTATATAAAATCACATAATAAGTAAATCCAAGAATTATATATATATATATATAATCATTTTATATGAATATTAAATACATAACGTAATAATTCACAACTTATAATTGTAAAGGATTAATTTCTTAGTATATAAGACAAAAAATAAACACAATTAACGAAATAGAATCAACATATCCCACAAGGTTCTTCACATATAGTACCCTTCTTAGACATACCCCACTTGAAACCATTATTTATAACCTAGGGGAAAAAAACATGATAAAGTGGGTGGGGATCATATGCTCATTAAGGATAAATATGGGAGATAACAATCAATAATCTTAATTTATAATAAGATTAGTATTAAGGTATGAGAACCTGATCATAACATATGAAAAATATACCCAATCAGTCAAAGATCATTAATCATTAATCCTAGAATAAGAATTTTTCATAAAAAAATACATAAGTCACAAGAGTGTGAAATCATCAATAATAAATCATGGGTCATTACAACATATCATATGTATAAGACATATGTTTGTGGAATACACATAATTATAAAAAATCATTTCATTAGTCATGTTTTAATTCTAACACCATTATAGTGGATAATGTCCCATAGTGGATTGGGTTCACTCCCCATTCCATTATTTCATTAGTCAAGGTTCACTACCAATACTATCATAGTGGATAAATCCCATTATTGAATTGGGATAACTCCCCATTCTAGTTTTTATTAACCCATTAGATATCAATCAATACCTAATGTCATGAATAAATATAAAATTTTAGACCCAATCATCACATAGTGATAACTATACAAAAAATGTTACATAGAATCATAAAAATATTCATTATTATATCATATCATAACCCGTTAAATTAAATAGGTTTCATAAATTTTTCATTATTACATAATCATTATTTATCAAAATAAAAAAATAGATGGTATCTTAAAAACATTCATTATTTCATAGTACCATGATTAATAGTGGGAATGAATCTGATATCATTAAATTATCATTAAAATATCACCATCATAATCCATAAAAACAATTAATGTGGATGGTATCATAAGTTAATAAAACTAGTTAAGCATAAGATACATCAATGGATGTTGAGATAGATGAAAAATTATTTTAAAATAGAATTTAAAACTTTCTCTAAAAATAGAAGAAAAATATCACATTCGTTTTATAATATTATAGATAAAGTTTCCTAGAACAAGGATAAAATTATTTTCTCTAAATGTAACCATGGAATATTTTAAATTTATATTAAATTAAAATAATGTTTATAATATAAGGAAATAATATTCAATAGATATACTTTTATATATAACATTACATTGAAAATTTTATTAAAAGTCAAAAGTGATTCGTAAATAAAAAATTGAAAATATATATTTTAATAATTTTTAAAGAATGTTAAATGTAGTAAAATAATATTTCCATAAAATTTATGTATAGATATAAACTTTCATATGACATTTTTAAAAACATGTACATGTAAGAAATATTTTGTCTACTAAAGAGGAAATAAGGTCCATTTTTTTAGAAAAAAAATTTCTTAATCATTTAATGTGTGAAAAAGATGAAAATGGTAATAATATATAGAAATTATAGTATTTAAAATATTATAATAAAATATATTGGTTTTAATTTACATGGATCATATAATTTTACTCAATGAAATTTAGAATAGATAATCATGAAAAGAAATGAGACTGTAACAAAAACCCTTACCTAATGTCTCATCCTTCATTTTATGCATTCGTCCCTACTATATAATAGATATATATTTATTAAATTAATATTTAAGAACTATATTCATATAAATTTTACTATATATCATTCCCTTGTAATTAAAAATTACACTTTTATGATCAATTCATTTCTGAAATTATCATTTAGGTGAAACTGGGTCTTTTTCAATGCAAGTTTCAGTTTGAAAGTTTCGGTCCATGAACCATGTTCATGGTTTTATCATATCAATAATATTAACAATTATATATATATAATATTTATTCATTATATTAATTTTACTATACATTCATAAAAAGTGGTGATGAAACATGGATTACGTCCCTCTCTATGAGACAATGGACTATATGTATACATAGGTGATGTTTTCACTTTTCAATGGATGAAATAAAATAATGGTACATAATAATTCATGTTTATAGAATAATAATTATATCATAAATATAATATATATTCATTAAATATTTCCTTACTAACATCCACATACATAGTAAATGAATAATGAATCACATCACTTCATGGATGTGGTAGTGAAAATTTACGCACAAGCGACATTATAATTTTTTTGAATAGATGAGAATGAGTTAGAAAATGCATATAAAATTAGAATAAATAAATCTTAATATATTAAATCTATGTATTACATCATGGAAATATAGTTTTAGATAAATTGTAGGTGGATTAATAAGAAATAAGCATGCAAAATATCGATAAATACATATGCCTCTTCTTCGAGTATCCCCCTTTGAAAAGAAACTAAAGGATTATTGGGTGAGCCTTTTGGGAAGACCAATTTAATGTATATAGATGTTTGGGGTTTATATTGGGTGATATAAAGGGCTCATGTGGTGTGCATAAGTGGGAATAATAGGATACCATCTATAAGTTAGGGGAGTGACACACTAGAAAATTTTAAGATTCTTAAAATAAAATAAAGTCTCTCCCATGGTAAATTGAACCAAATTTACCTTGTTAAAATATGGGTTGATATAGTATAGTAATAAATTTATACAATAAGATTCATACTTGTTTTTATTTCATTTGAATCCTTATCTATTTAGTTTATCCCCTTGATAACCCTTTTGATCTTTATGGTGGTAAAAATCTCTTTATGATAGTTAGTATTCATTATGACCAAAAATTATATTAAACATATAACATAACATTGATTACGATTATTAAAAATATATAATCCATTTTACAATATTCAAATCCTATAAGTGGTATAAATTAATTATAATTTCCTCATAAAAAATGCATAAAAATAGTTATTAATGAAATGTATTTTTATACATAAAATAGAATTTAATAAAAATATTTTCCAAGTAAAACCATTAGAGAAATGTTAAAGCATTTTAAATTAATATATTATAGACAAAATTTATTAAAACAACTCATTAATGGATATTCATTTAATTTATTATGATTAAAACTCATTTCAGGCATGAAAATAATTTTTTTAGAAAAACATCTCCTTTTACCATCAAATGAATTTATTTTAATATCTAATAAATTGATAACCAATGAATTTATTTTATATGTTTGTAACAATATTTATTAATATATTTAAAATAATGAATTAATTTTTAAATAAAACATATATTATGATGAAAATTCTCATTAATAAAAATATTTCGAAAAAATACTTTTCAATCAATACTATTTCTTATGTGAATTATTATTTTTGATAATTATATCACATTTAAATACCATAGAATGTGTTTATTTTATAATATATAATCGTTATTCACTTATATTAATTTTTTAGGATTCCCAATCTATTAGACACACTAAATTTATTAAAAAAATATATTCTAAAATCTAGGGCCATATCGTTATACCTCCCATATTAGAATTTCACCCTTAGAATTATTTCACATTGATATAAGAAAATGAGGATACCTCATAATCATCACATCCTTAGGTTCCCACATATATTACTAATGTTTATATATTACCCATCAAATATTGATAATGTAACCAGTCTTATTCAGTAACACTTTATCTCTTAGATAAAGAATATCCATCGACCATTCCTCATAAAAGAGATCATACTCAAGTGGTATGAATTATGAGTTCCATAAATGTGAAGTGTTAGGTGTGTACATCCTCTGGAGATAAAAATTTTACTTATTATGAATTTGAGGGAGGTTTGGTTAAAATTACAATGTCCAAATATTATTAATAATATCAATGAGAATAATATATCTAGGTAACAGCTTTCCCTTCCTTCAAAATCTCATAACCTTCTTCCATGGAGATACTCATAAGAACACCTTGTACCTAGCCATGAACCCAAAATCATACTAAATATTTTTAGTATAAATTTTATATCAAATATAATATACTATGATGTGATTATTAATGTATCAAATCATCTATTAAATTTCATATATTAACCCTGATCCCAATCGATTTCATTCTAAAACGTCATCAATAGAATTAAAACCCTCTTCAATTCGGCCTGCATCTCAATCCTTGTTAATAGAACTCATAGGGGTTACTTAAAATGCTCCAAAGGGATCATATAGGGTGATCCACTCTCCTGAATTCCTTTATTAATTGTAGAGGACTAATTAAGCAGATTACTCACTCAACTGGTGGATCAAAACAAGCTTAAACCGATTCATGCCTCCAGAAATTTGAATGCACCCACACATCTCTTTTATACAGATGAAATCATCCTTTTTTTACAAGGTAACAAGAATAATATAAATAACCTCAAAAGTAACCTCTTTCACTATGAATATGTTTTTAGACAAACCATCAGTTATAGAAAATCCTACATCTTTTTTAGAAATATATTTCCCCCCAATAGAAAAATTAATATTATAAATGTTTTAGGAATTAATGAAGGGTCCCTACCCTTTACCTATATTGGTGTTCCAATTTTCTAGGGAAAACCAAAATCTAGTTAATTTTATACCATTGTTGACCAAATTCTCCACTAAATATCCTTGTGGAAAGGTAAATCCCTCTCCATGGCTAGCAGAATCTATCTAGTCAAGTCCATGATTATCTCCAAAATGGTCTTTTTCATAATGGTTTATAAATGGCCTGCTGGTCTCCTAAATAAAATAAATGTTTCTATCAAAAACTTTTTGTGGATATGAATCACTCTTGAAAAGAATCTAGTAACTGTTCCTTGGTTTACCTATTTCAAGCCTTTAGATACAGGTAGTATCGGTATAAAAAATATCAAAATTTTCAATGATTTTTTATAGGCCATACTCACTTGTAATCTTATTTATAATAAATCTTCCTCCCTACACTTTCTTAAAAATTAGTTTCTTGAAAAATTAAATAAAGTAAATATCAATTATATGATTTCCTCCATATGTCCTTCCTTTATGAAGGATTTTTCCAACATCATGTCTAATTCTAGATGGATGGTGAACAAAGAATCCATCTTGAACTTCTAGCTTGCCAACTGGACTGGTGCTCCTCTTATCTCTATGGTATCCCCAACTTAGTTTCCTGAACACTCTAATGATACCATTAAAGATATGTTAAAATATCAAAACTCTAACTTACTTGACATTATTAAGCAGGTCATTGGCAAATATCACTTTTCCACCACTGATGATTTTTTAATTTGGGAACCTACTCATAATGGCATGCTTGACTCAAAAAATTATTATGAATATATTTTTAATAACTCTGACAACAATTTGAGTTGGCTATTTTTTTTAACAAATTATGGATCAAACCCTCAAGATTCATTATTATTTGGTATATTTCCCACAAAAGGGTCCCAAATGAAACTTTAATTCAATATTTTGGGATGAAAATTTTCTCTAAATGTCATTTTTGTTATAAACATCAGGAAGACATTAATCACTTGTTTCTTTCTTGTGCTATGGACACTTCCCTTTGAAATTGTGTCTTTGATCTTTTTTATTGAAAATAGCTACTTTATGATTCTATCAACTCTAAACTTCAGTGTTGTGTGGATATGAAATCCTCTCAACAAATCAAGAATATATTTATAAAATTTGAAGATGATCTCTTCTATGTAATTTGGTATGATAGAAATTTTTATATTCATAAAAATTACTCATTTAGTTTTAATTCAGGTAAAATGAGAATACTAATTTCCATTCAAGAATCCACCTTAATTCATAAGGATCTTTACAGTGACACTATTCGAGACCTTGGGATTCTCTGGCAGCTTGGGGTGAAGAGAATTTATCACCATCCTAGACACACTTTTGAAGTTTTCTGGAATGAATAGCCTCCTTGATGGATTAAAGTTAATGTTGATGGTGATTCTAAAGGAAACCCAGGACCCTCAAGATGCAGTTCAATCTACAAAAACCACTATGGGTAGAATCTAGGCTACTTTTATGGTATTTGTGGTATCCCCTCATCCCTAGAAGCTGAAATTATGAGTCTGATTCATGCCATATCTTTTTAAAATAAGCTTGGATGGAGAAATATCTAGATCAAAAGTGATTTTATGACCATTGTGTAAGCCATTTATAATGGAGTGGTTCACCTTTCCTGGACACTTACTTCATTCTGTATTCGCTCATGGATACCAGCTATATTTTCACTCATACCTATCATGAAGTGAACAAGGTAGAAAATGGCCTCGCTAATATGGGATTCAACCATGATATTATCTAGATGAATGAAATACCTTATTATTTACTTTCTCTTTATGATAGGGACTATAGAAAAATTCAATCTTTTAAACTTATGTATTTCTCTTCTTTAAAAAAATTAATGTTTTGGTCTTTTACCAGAACACCACCTTTAAAAAAAATAAATATCCATCTTAATGATTGTGTGAACGTTATTTTCATAATATTACATGAGAAAAGAAAGTTACTGGACCCAAACATGAGTTAAATATATATTTCACACTCTCAATATATATTATAGGGTTTTAATGGTTCTCTCAAATAGTCATACTTTATGTGGATGATATGTAGTGCTAAATTCAACTCTTTATTCAAAGATTAATGAATAATTATCCATAAGATCAAGTTAAACCTCAGATCTTATTCAGATACAATATAATTGAGTACTCTATGAAACAATAACACTTCTTAACATATATCCTAGAAATCTGATTAAGAGTTAAATATTTTCTAATGTAAATGAAATATTTTGACTTTGTTATGATATTTATAACAAGACAAATAACAATATAGACTTTAGATATTTTGGGGAGTCTAATGATAAAATCCATGGTGATGTTAACCAATTTACATTTTTATAGGTAATGGTGGTAGCATCTTCTTGGACTTATTCAATAATCCTTAACTTTCTGATAAACCATTCATTAGGATACGTACTCCACGATAACCCTTTGAAATTTAATCCACTGGAAATACTCTTTCTGATCTTTATACATATTCATACTTCAAGGATGAGAATATAATGATGAATTATGAGCTTTATCAAATATATATTTATTTATGTTTTGTATTTATAGGATAGATAATCAGTTTCTTATCCATATCATTCAAATATAATAATGGTTGAACTAAGGACCATTCCTCGCCCTCTTCTATAATTAACCATCTACCTTGTGCATATCTTTAATCCTCACATGGATGGATGGTCAAACATTCTTATATGAAAGGTATTATCTATCCCCTATAATCACGATTTCATGATCCATCATCAACAAATCAATATTTATTGGTTCTCATTAAATCCTCACCATTAAAAAACTACCATTATACATTATACTTAGAACATAAACCACATTGTTTGACTTCCTGGGTTGGTAATGTTTTGAGTAGTCATAATCTTCAATAAGAAACAACAATATCATTTGGTTAATATTAAAATATTTATATTTTAATATATACATTAATCTTGTATGATTATAATATATATCACATCATTCACCGTAAACATAATTCCTTAATACATTCATTGAAAACAATACTTATGGAATATCCAAATCATTTTCAAGTTATTTTTTCCATGAATGGTCAATTCGTATGAGGAATAATCTATCACCATATTATTTTATCTAAGGAATCATCCCAACCCCTAAAATTATGAATCACTAAATATCACAAATCCTTATCCACTATATGGTACTGTGGGAAAATGTGCAGTTACAAATATAATTTTCAACTCCTTGAAAATTTCCTCACATTTATATTTCTAATAGAACATAGATACCTTCCAAGTCAAGTTGGCTATTATATTTTATATCCCAAAAAAAATTCTCATAATGAATCAATTGTATCCATCCAACCTATGAAAAGTTTAGATCATGATAACCATGGTTGTTATAGGCCATTTCTTAATAGTATCCATCAAAAAAGGATCCATTGATATATGCTCTGTTGATATTATATGAAATATAAATTAAACTTTTTTAATCAAGAATTCACAGATTCTAAATTTTTCATACTTATTCTCCTTCACCATGGCTATCAAAGTTATCCTAAAATGACATTTATTCTCCTCATTTCTATTATAGTACATATTAATATCATATATAATGGATGACACAAACTGATTGAGGTAATCTATAATGACTATATATATTAAATCAATAAATATAATAAGAGTATTAGTAATTTAAAACAATATCAATATAAATTAATAGTTATCATACCTCATACAAAAGGTTTTCATGGGTATATCATAATTATTTAACCTTAGTTGATGATATCCTAAATGATGGAAAATATTTGAAAAAATATTGACCTCCTCATATTTGATCTAACATATCCTCAATACATTGTAGATGATAAATTTTCACAATAATGGTCTTGTTAATTTTTGTATAATCATTTCAATGATGCATTGACCCATCATTATTCTTAACAAAAAGAACATGTGAATCCCATGGTGATTCAGTAGGGTTTTTGAATCCCTCATTATGATTCCCATGGATTTTCTTCTTCAATTCTTGCAACTTCATCAAAGAAATTCTATACGAAGTCTTTAAAATATGTGTTACACTAGGTAAAGTTTGTATTGAATAATCTACTTCATGGTTATGAGATCCTAGTTTTCTGTGAGTTATATATCATTTAATTTTCTTTATAAACAATTCTTTACCTAAATATAAATTCCCAATGGAGTTATGGAGCTTTTGAGAGCCTTTGGGATTGGTTTAGAGCCCACAATAAGGTTTTTTTATGAAACTGATAGAGGGTCATTATTAGTGAATAGTTACCATTGATTGTTCAACTCAATTGAATAACCCTGAGAGGGCACATCAAAGTTTTAATACCATGAAATAGGAGCTGCAAAAATTTTCAAAATATGAAATTTATTGTATATTCACCACACATGGTTTGAAAATATTCTTTCTAACTGTAAAATTAAACTCTGTGAGGTGTGGGGTCATGGATAGTGGGCATCACATGGTTTGTTCATAGTTTTTCTAATCATGTAGTCAAAATGTGTTCCCATTTATAGGGGTAAAAATTGAACCTTTTCCCACTAGCCCATAAATCTACTTCCATTCAAATCTTACCTAATTTGTACAATAGCACCAAGGGGGATCTCCCATATTCCTCTTCTATGATTTGGTGTTTCTCCCTAATCCAATCATCATTTAAATAACTATTTATCATGTTGGGTTCCATATAGTACGGCTAAAACTCCCCTTGGTTTATTTCTTGATTTCACTTCCTATCTTTGGTGTAATCATCATGTGAGATAAAATGAATTTTTTTTTGGTGTTTATCTATTTTTCTATTTTTTACCATTCTAGCCCAAATATGAGGCTAGTGTAGGATAAGAAATCTACCATAGAGATACTGTAGGTGGTCTATTACTTTTATTTCAGTGTCTCTCCATTTATAAATCATTCCACTATACCAGATGACAAGAATTCTACACATTACCTCTAAAAATTATATTACTTTAATTAGGTTCATAAACCTAGATCGTGTGGTGTTACAAGGCCCTTGTACACCTTTAGTGATTGATAAACTCAAACCAAACCAATCTTTTGTGTGTGCTTTGATAAATGAACTTGACAACCTCTCTTTAATTTTAATATAAATCCACTGAAATGATGTTTTTGGTTTCTCATTTTTGAAACCCTTTATTTTTTGTATCCAAACCACCATTCAGGTGTGTTGAGTTTCCAAATAATGAAATGGAAGGATTTAATAAATTATTATATGGAATGATATCCTTACAAGTCCCTTGTAAACATTTTATCACTTATTATTTTGTTATACATTCAAGGAATTTTTTACACTAATATAGCTATGGAATTCCTTGAGTAATCATTGGACTTCCAAGTGGGAATGTCTTGATAAAACTCATGGATACCAATAGATTCATTGATGTGAATACATAGTGGTAAAAGAGGCCAAATTCAGTATTTATATTACATGATGAATGCATTATATTTACATCATATGATTCATCTAGATTCTTTGGAAAATATATAATGATAGGGATGATCTTCATAAGATCTGATGATGTCTTTATATACAGAATAGATTAGATCGACCACTTGGATACCAATCGAGGCCTATATAACTCACAATGATAAGTTTTATTGGTTCATTTAGAAAATATTAGTAGTGAAATGGGATGTTTTAAACCCTCATATTATACTCAAATCAAATATAAAAACCTCATGTCTTGATTAATGTGAGCTATCATGACTTCCAAATTGAATGAATGTCATGGGTTTTCCTTAGATTTAAATTAGGTGTATTTCATGGGAATACTTGGATTTACTCTATAGATTCCCCAGATTTTTTGGCACATATAATCTTGAGATATATACCCTGAGTACATTTTATATTTATAGGTTATATGATTAGACACATCCATCCAGGGCTGAAGAAGATTTGGTCAGCTAGGCATCCCCATAGAATCATGATCTCAACATTGTTTCTATTTCAATTACCCTTTCAATTTTAATCATAATTGAACACGATTACAATCTATACTAAAAAAATTTATTTTCATTACACATCATTATTGGTGGCATAATAAGTTTTACTCACACCCCATTCTATCCACCATTTGGCACTCGAACAAACTTATTGGATGTAGAAAATAAAAAGGTAAGCCCCAGACATAGGTCTCTTGATTTTGTTCAAAATCTAAGTATGGGTGTAGATGATAAAGTCAATGATTAGGAGGATCATGGATGTTATATACTTTATATATTTTTTATATTATATTGTGATGCATAATTTTGTATAAATTTTACAATTCTTTTCATTCCCCCCATATTTGTATAGACACGACACTATCTCTCCATTATACTATTTAATACATTGTATCTATTATTATGTATTTTTGGTATACTTAAACTGAATTATTATTTTCATTTCATTACTATTATTCACCAATATGTTTCAATCTAAAAAGAATGTTATACAGTCTCTCCATAGTACCACCATACACCATTAGTGCTATTCAAAAACCTCTAGCATATAGGGAGGTGTTCCTTAGGCCATGTGACCCTCAAGATTGATCACTTCTGAGTGAACTAGGTCTAGGATGTCACAAAGTGGTATTAGTGGTTCTTTTAGTTTACCTTAATATTTTATAATTAGTAAATAGGAGACCATGAAGTGTCGAAACTTGGTAAAAAGTCATTCCTTGGATTTTTTGACCCATGTTTATAAGAAAAGAAAATTTACAGGGATGGGACTTGTTGTTCTAGATTTTATTTGTTACCGTTGCACTATTTTCACCCTTGGATGAAACATATGATTTAAAAAGTTTTTATTCATTATTAATTTTAACCCTGGGGGTAGTATGTAAATGGTACTTTACCTCATAAAACATAATAGGCACATAGGTATATATATATATATATGTCATGTGTATTCCATGCCATGTTCAGTTCATTACCTATTTCTTATGACATGGGCCTTGATTTCTATAGTTGTAAATTCCCTAAATTTTGGTTTATAAAAAATGGGAGATATAATTTTTTACTTAATGTGTTTCCATAAATATAAATACAATTTTTCCATCATAAAATGATGGGGGGTACCTTAACTAACTAGTTGTGACATAGTGAAGCCTTGTAGACTTGGTTAGATGAGTTAGACTTTTAGTCAATTGTAAATAAATGGATTAAAATTATAATTAATAATGTTTGTGCCTATATAAATTGGGAATTTATATCCATATAATTGAACCATAATATTTTTTCGTATCACTTTATATGATTAGATGTAAAAGGAAGGTTACAGATACATAAAATAGAATTTTATCTTATAATGTTTATGGATTTATAATATGGGAATGGGAAATTCGTCTAACTAAACCATTGTATACATTTTTTTTTAATTTTAACATTTACATGTAATGTTTTCTATTTATTGTGGATGAAAATTACCATTGAAATATTTTTTTCATCAATTAATTTGAAATTACTTCCCATAAAACTAAAACATTATGATTGAAAAAAAATTAAATTTCACCCTAAAACATGGCCTTAGAAAGGGGTAGTTGGATTGAGTATCTATATTATTCAGGCTAAGATAATATACTTATTTAATCAATAATACTTTTATCCTTGTAATTTATTTGAGGAATGATCTTGTAATTGGAGATGTATACCTCCAAGACAGACTTGGGCCAAGCACCAAGAATGTGGTGATGACCATGCCCCTAAGGTGGTGGGACCAGACCGACTAGTAATACCTAAAATAGTTCCAACCATGGAAAATATAGTCTCACTACTTATAATTCATAGAAATGGAACTATTATATATATTTTATATGGTTTCTCTTTATTGGTACAATACATAGAGGGAGTTCTAAGAGCTTCACCGACTTGTTTGAGTAAAGAAGATAGTTTCATCCGTAACACCCACCTATTTTATTTGTTGAATGAAGTAAAATTGTTGTGTAAATGTGGATTTTGGATATTTATATTATTTTTGAGCATCTATAGACTCATATATAATGTATTTTGAAGCTTTAATTCTTCACGTTTCATGAATATTCCAAGAGAAGGTGGGATGTTCTAACCCAAGAAGCTCAGTTTTGGGGTATGGTCTAGAGATATTTCCCCACAGGTTTATATAAATACATATTCTATGATATGTAGAGAGTATATCATGATAGTGAGTTAATGAATATATATAATGGTACTATGTAATTTATAGAGTAATAATATTTCTTCATTGAGTTCCGGTTTTTTTTCACCAGCTATTACCTATGATGTACTATATAGGGAAAGATGTTTTGAGGATAGGCACAAATATACCATCTGATCTAAGGTGAATTATTTTTGGCTATCTAACATTATTTAAATGGTAATCCTAGACCTCATCTCTATGGGTAATCTAAGATATGATGATGGTGCTGGGAATTGAGGTTCAATAGATAGCCTTGGAAGTAGTTCGTCTAATGGTAGGAAATGCTTCACTGACCTAACATTTTACTATAGTGGTAGTCAAAGTATCTGCATTGAAAGTTATGTGTTATTACATTAATATGGAGGGGAATATTACATGAATCTTCAGTGTGACAATGGACTGGTGTAGTGATAAATTTATAGAGGAATTAGAAATCTTCAATGATTCTGTTGGATCTTTCAAAAGATGACCATTTTGAGAGGATCTATACTAGATCTAGGTTTTAGAGGGATATTTGATAGCTTTGCACCCGGAAGGATTCTAGAGTACCACTAAACAATTAGTATGAGGTGATGGGCCTTGTAATTGAATTAATTATCTTTATGTGTAGTTATAGAAGAGTGGACGCACACAAGATGGTTAGGTTGTCTCTTAATTCTAAGGATCATGTCAGTTACATGAAGTGTAGCCTACATACTAGAAGAAGAGTGTCATTCCATAAACATTATGAGCTATGGTCATATTAGAATTAATATTTTTATTTTATTTATTTGATATTTTCACTTCACACTCATTATAATTTTTGGATTTAACAGAGAGTATTGGAATCTATATTTGGTACTTTAGAATATTAATGTATTTTGATAATTCATTAAGAGTTTGATCACAAATTATTTATCTATGAAAGTATTGGAACCTTGAGATTATAAATTACCATTTATAATGGAAACATTTCATCCATGATATTTCATGTTTTGACATAATTATCAAGATGGATAGGTTAATCCCTTATTGACCCCATATTAATTTTTAACATCATATGGTTTATTTTATATCACCTAAGGGTTGTATCTATGTTCATAAATAAAAATGGGATGTCCTACCATGTTTCATTAGACTTAAGGTTCATGGGATGGGTAGAGTGTCAGCCCATATTACTAAGAATTTTACTGATGATGTAGGAGTACGACAAACTATTTTTCCTCTAGTGATGGATTGATTTAGAGATTTTTTCCATGAAATAATTTTTTTACTAACTTATATGAGTATGGTAGAGTTTACCATAAAAATTATTTCAATATTAGAAATAGTTTCTATACATATGTAAAGGATGGATCTTACAAAGCTTTATAAATTCAAGTGGAAGTCAGAGTACCTGGTAGCCAAAGTGTCTATACAACCAAGCACATCTCCTTGGGGTTCACACATAAATTATTCCATAAAGGATGAGCGTACCATAAAGAAATGTGTGGATTATTGGTTGTTGATTAAGATTACTATAATAAACTATTACCAACTTCCTCAAATAGACTATGACTTTGATTAGCAACAAGGAACTAGAGTCTTTTATAAGATTGATTTCAGATAAGGCTACCATCAGGAAATGGTCATGACCTCATATATACCATGTACAACCTCGCAATGTGGGCATGGATTTTATAAATATATGGTAATAAAATTTGATCTCATTAACACACTATATGTTTTAATGGATATGATAAATTAGGTTCTTTAGACATTGCTTGCTGATTTTGTATTTCTTTTCATGGAAGACATCTTAGTGTATTCTCAGTCTAGACATGATCAAGATTAAAACATTGACATCATCTGGAGAACACTAAGATAGAATAGGTTATATACCACGATAAAAAATACCACTTCTATATTTAAAAAATTAACTTCATGGGTATCATTATATCATAATAAGGGGTATCTATGGATCTTGATAAGGTAAGGGACATTTTTTCCAAGAATCATCCTAGGAACATCCTTGATATATGGAGTTTTTATTGACTATCCAATTATAATATATATTTAATTTAGAATATTTTATAACTTGAAGATCCACTTATAGGATATACTATAATGTTTTATAGATTACATGGTTTGAATCTTGTGAAATTTCCTTTATAGAGTTTAAAGGAAGATTAACCTTAGTGTTGATCACGAATTCTCACAAGCCTTGAAGAGTATAAATAATTTATTGTAACACATAAAATGTTGAATGAGAAATATCTCTATGGAAATGGAATGAATTTCAACATAAAATTCTCACCAGTTGATGCATTATGTTCATAAATACCTGATGCAAAGCCTCGAGTTAGCAACTATTGTTCATGATTTATGTTTCTAGAGGCATTGCTTGATGTGGGAATAGTTAATGGTATAAATGGATAACTAATTTATCCAATGCATATTACCTTATATAAAAATGATCCTCTAATAGTGATGATGGCTTGAATATCTTCATTCTTTATACATTGAGATTTCTTACACACTATGTATAGGAAATTCAATTACCGACACTATAAGATGAATGGATCAGACACAAGTTATTTAGGAATCCATTACTACATGGAATATGATGTATATTATTTTTGATATTAATATAGATGTTTAGTATTGTAAAAAATTTCATTTTCTCATGGAATTAAGAGTCACCTCATCGCTTCTGGATTGAGTGAATAGGAGGCAAATTTAAAATTCTAAAGGATTATTCATGAGGTAAAGAGATTCAACTGAGGCCCCACCACTTGGTTGAGTTTTTGATGAGGAGGTAATTCAACATATCCATGGGAGTATCTGGGTTTCTATATAAATTTTGTAGGATTTGATGTGTAAATCTCATGCTTCAAAATGGGAACTATATCCGAGACTCACTATGATTTAAAATGACATACACCATCATTATTGGTGTACTGGTAATGAAAATGATATTGCACGATTTTTTACTTGATATACCACCTATAAGTAACTAAAATCAAAACATAAATGACTTAAAATTATCCTATAGTTATTACTCATGAAAGAGTGAAAATTAGAGGACATAACCATGGATTTCATGAAGCGGTTACCGAAGTCACCATGAGGTAGTGACATTGTGTGGGTAATTTTGGATAGGCTGATAAAGGTCACCAAATTATTACCTATTTAGGAGACCTTCTAAGTGGATGAACATGGGAGACATTATCATCTAGAGATCATATTACATCATGGGTTCCACATATCATTGCATCAAATAAATATTCTCAGTTAACTTATCGTCACTAGAAAGGGTTAAAGAAGGCTGTTGGTTTATAGGTACATCTATGTACAATTTACCAACCATAGACCAATGGTCATTTCAAGAACATTATATAGGTAATGTAGGATATCCTTTGAGAACCTAACCTGGATTTTTGAGGATCTTGGTAAATGAAAATTTCTCTATCTAAGTTATCCTAAAATAGTAGTTTTCATTCGACTATCCAAATGGATCCATAAAAGGTGCTCAATCATAGTACTTTTTATTTAACTCCATGAGGGTTAGAGGCCAAGGATTTATCACTACTAGGAACACATATATTTTATGGGATACTAGAGAAGTTATATCTATTCATGAACTATATGACTGTGGATTAGTATAGGAAGAATTCATATACTGATTTCCATCACTATC
This sequence comes from Viscum album, assembly GCA_963277665.1. Lineage (NCBI taxonomy): Eukaryota > Viridiplantae > Streptophyta > Magnoliopsida > Santalales > Viscaceae > Viscum > Viscum album. The sequence goes on from OY728163.1 coordinate 134,924,467, forward strand.
CTCTAGGTCTTGAGGTGGGAGATTATGCATTCTTGTGTGTTTTTCCTTGATTTGTACATCGATATATTTGATGAAAAGGTTATATATTACCTTTATTTGTTGTAACTTTCAAGATATTGATGATGATCAGGATGGTACCATATTAGTTATCTCTTACTCAGTGGTATAGGTCTATTCATGATATTTTCCATTATTATATGCTCTGTTTTTATTAGTCAAACCCATATCATTTATTTCAACCTGAGGTATCTATGTTATAGGATGATGTTTTATTTTAGGAGTATCTCGTTCATATGATTAATCATATCATGAAATATCATAGAGGCTGGTTTGTTCCACTAGTTCTGGTTCTATAGAATCATGAACATGTACATGATGATACCTGAGGATGATATTCCTATATACATTCTCTATGGAAGGAGTTATTCTCATATGCAACTCAACCAATCTTTGAAGGGAAACTTGAGAATGAGTTTTTATAAGGAGGGGTGTTTGAAATATCTTGGTTTTCCTTTGAGGTATGGATTCATTAATTTTTGGTGTAAATATTTTTTATATATAAATAAAAATGACCATTGGGATCATGGAGGTTTATAGAGTGTTTGGGTATGGTTCGGAGCCCTATGTATTGGTTTTAAAGAAATATTGTGATTTATATGGTTAGCACTAAATGTGTACCTCAACCATCTATCCCAAAGAGGGTGAACCATGGTTTTTTCTATCCATGCAATAATTGTCGTACATCCATGATAAACAATATATTTTTTATAGTTTCACCATATAGGGTTTGTGAGTTTTTTTTCTAACTATATTACTAAAATATTTGGGGTCTAGGATCGTAAAAAATGGGAATCTTATGGTTGGTTCATGGTTTGTCGAACCATGGGGCTAAATATTGTGGCACATTAAAAATCATTAAAATGAAAATTTTCCTTCATATCCCTTAAATATATTTTTCGTTCTCCTTATCCCTCATCTTCACATAAACACCATGAGAACATTCCAATATATATCATCTATGATTTGGTGTATCTACCTCATACAGAATTAATTTTGATCATCTCTCATCACATTTCCCCCCCTCAGTAATTATATAACTCCTCTTACTACTTCACTCACATTCTCTTATTGTCCTTAGTGTGAACTTTGTACGATCTAATATTCACTATTTTAAATGTGTTTGTTTGGTGTGACATTTTATCCCGTTTCATACCAAATATGAGGATACTAATAGATTTGGAGTCTTCCATAAGACTAAGGAAGGTGGTTTATGACTTTTCATTTAAGGTATCACAATTTATAAATTGATCCATTTTGATGCATGTTGGACAGTCTATGCATTGTGTCTAAAAATTATGTTTCTTTAATTAGGTTCCAAGACCTTAATTACAAGGTGTTATGAGACCCATATACACTATTAGAGGTTTAAAAACTCATCTCAAAACCACCCTTTAGGTATGAATAACTAAATGAACTAGACTACCATTCTTTTACTTTAAACTGAAACACCTTATAGGGTGTGTTTGGTATGGATTTAGTGAAATACATAATTTTATGTATCCACACCACCCCTAATGTGTGTTGAGTTGTCACATAATGAAATGGTATAATTTAATTAAATTTTATATGGATTTATTTCCTTTATTGGATGTTGTGATCATTTTATCACCTATGTTTTGGTTATTAATTGTGGGAATTTTTCACACCACTATTGGTTTGGAACACCTTGAGTAAGACTTGGATTTCATAGTGATAATTCTTAGTGAAAACTAAAAGGGTACCACTTGATTCAATTATACAAATTTTCATTGGAACACCCAATTTGATTTGTTATTTTACTTAATTGGTGAATTAATCATCTTGACATTGTAGAATTATTTTTGGATTTTATGGAAAATATATAACTATAGGGGTGATCTATTTAGATTCGGACGATGCCTTTGGACACAGAATTCTTGAAATCATCACCTCGAATTCTAATGATAGCCTACCCGACTCATAAGAATAATTTTTCATAGTTCATTTAGAAACACTTAGGAGTGAAATTCTAATGGTTTTCCCATCAAATTACAATCAAACTAAATAGACAACCCAAATGTATTGATCACTTTGATCTAGTATAAATTCCCAAGGTCATTAATGCCATGGTTCTTCCTTGTACTCAAAATGGGCCTATTGTGTTGGAATTCTTGGACCTATTATGTTGATTCATCATAGTTATTATCAGATGGATGCTTCAGATTTATGCCTCAGGAAACTTTATTATTTATATATGATACATGTTTAGAGACATCCATCTTAGTTTAAATATGGTATGTGTGGATAGATATCCCTGGAGGATCTCGATCATGATATGGTTTCAATTTTATTAACAATTTCAATTTTATTCATAACTTCATAATATTATAGTTTGTACCCTCATAAAGGATTTTCATTACATACTATTAGGGGCAGATTACAATGTTTTAATCACACCCTTTTTAGTCCATCATTTTATGACAAAATAGATATCATGTATGTAGGAAATGAAAAAGGTAATCACATGGATTTGGATTCTTGATTTTGTTCTAGATTAGGGGTATGTGGGAATAGGAACAAGTGGGATTCTCATCAATTTTAGTGCTATGATATTTTATATTTTATATTGTGAAATTAATTTTTTAATACCAAATGAAATTATTTTACTAGCCCCTAATTTTTTATAGGTATGAAACCATCTTTACATGATACCGTTTATTGACTTATAAATGTTATTATCTCTGGTTTGGTTACTTATAATACCATATTATTTCATTTACTTTACTATTATTTACCATTATTCATCACTATAATAAAGAGGGTATAATGTCCCCCACAATACCACCATAAAACCTCATTCCTAGTCATAAGCCTCAGGTATATGATGTGCCCCACTTGAGGACATATAGATCACATGTTTAGTAACTTATGAGTGAACCTAGACCGATACAACATAATGATTTTGGAAAGACTAGGAATGAATTTTGGAAATATATTTAAATATTCCCAAATTATAGGCATAACTTCATTGTTGAGTTTTTACCCATCCATTTGAGATAAATATACCACATTCAAAGGAAGCTATTCCCATTCAATTGATGTAATTTCCTTTGGATGTTCATATTAATCATTACACTGAAATAAAATCATATATTGATTTAGAACATCAAACATAAATTCCCTTACTTGTTAATTAACATAGGATATATATATATATATAGTCAATAGATTCCCAAAAAAATATCAAATTTTCTAGAGGGAGAGTAACAAGATTTAAATTATATACATTCCCACAAAATTGTATCTAATAAGAGTTATTGACATGATATAAGATTATCATAACATTAGGTGTTTTTATAGAAAACTCAACAAATAATAATTTATTATATGAATTAAAATTTCTATTCACTTTTCAAGATATAAAAGAATTTATATTTCTAATTTCAAATAAAAAATCTTCAATATTTGAGTGTACCCGTGTAATGAACCAAACCATTGGGGCCTTCCTGACTGGAGGAAGGCCATGAAATCACTACCCCAATCATGCCTCCAATAGGCTCAAGGCCAATGACCAATTTTGAGTAGGAATATCTCACACATGGGAGTCCTTAGCATATGTAACATGTACGGAGAGTCACACATATATATCAATGAATAAATTAATAGATAATAATATAATAAAACAAAAAATTCATGTATACATTAATTCCACAAACAGAGTAAAAACACAATACTAAAAAAATGAAAATACAAGAAATACAAGAATACTAAAAATGAAAAATTATCCAACCCTCTCAAATAGAGGGGAATGTAGTCAAATGCAACCATTTGTATACACCTTGGTCTTTCAAGCTCACTAACCTCTGTCAGCTTTGGGACCTCTTAGGACGCTGTTGAATAGAAATTTAGCAACATATGACATGAGATGTGTGGGAAGAACCCATGTAGGATTGAGCATAACAATGACTAGTAGGAACCAAAAAAAATAAAGGGAGAAACTGAAAGTAAATAGTTCACTGAACCCAAAAAAAGAGAAGAAATCCCAAGATAGAAGGAACAAGAAACTCTATCTTGAAACCTACTCAACTGTATATGAAATGGTGGATCATCTCAACATGGTATTTAAATAAAACATAACCATAAGGAATTTTATAATATTCTAGATATACTCATCTATGACTACAAGCCTCATGTGGTCCTCACCTCACTACCAACCAACAAATTATAATCAAGTCTCAAAGGTAATTCCCATATGGTAGATCTCACTATGTGATCCCCTATCACCACTCCTAGTACTCATCTAGTTAATATCACTCACTGATAAATGCTCTCTAGGTCCAACTCTAGTGCCCCTAACCATAGGTCCTATCATCGCTACCTTGTTCCCCAAATAAGCTCATGAGAACTCAAGCAGGGAGGCCCACCCCTCACCACTGCACTCATAGTTGAGGGTGATAACTCCAAACCAAAACACCATGTAATATCTTGGGAGAGAAAAATGGGGGAACTACACCTCACTTTTTTCTTATAGATGAGGGAGTACTAACTCCTAACCATCACTATAAATCTATGAAGAACCTACACAAAGAGGATCACACCTCATTGTGTTAAGGGAGAACTAAATGATTACTAGGAATCACACTTATTAAGTGTAGGGTACCACTTCCCATAACTACAATCCACAACCGATGTATCTACCACATCCATGGAGGAACCACTCCCTCAAAAAGCTCGTATATGGGTAGTAGAACATCAAATATAAAGAAGCACAAACTGAGTAAAGGGGATTTCCTTCTCTACCAGAGTAAATGCTATGGGGGGATAGCACCCTGAAGTGACAAGGGAGTACCAACCGTAGGATAATAACTCCATGGACAGAGAAACCATGCCTTGGTGTGACAGGGGATCACCATATCTATCTGAACAATGAGCATGGTTGTATCACACCCTAATACGATAGTGGAGTACCATCTGTATCTGCACAGTTCATAGTGTGTCTCAAGAAACAAGCCCTTTTTCATGTCCTTTAATGGTACTCTGAGATTATTTGGCACTATACACAGTAGGTACATCATATCATACAGTGTGGGATTTCATCTGATCTACTTGGAGTGTCCTTACCCAAACAAAGATGACTAGCCATGTCACCCCACACAAAGGCTACCCTTGGTACACAACGTATCAGAGATACCAAGATATTAAGCTCTACCCTTATCTAGTTACTATGTTAGGCACCCCATGACCATATACACCAACCTCGTCCCTTTACCTCAATGTGTATGTCCACACAATCATGTACCTCGATATGAAGACACTATATATTCCCTTGGCCACATGACTTGAGATCACTTCATGGTGTGTACCCTAGTACATGGAATATAGTGCCCAAAGGCCATCTTCCATGAATGGGAATAACACATTGGGTGTTCTCCTACACTACACACCATGTGATCAAGAATTATAAATTGGATTTCACTACGAGACACCAAAAACTCCTATATTTCCACCATAACCCATAGATCTACAACCAAGAGATCTCTAGTATTTTTAATTGGGCAATAAAACCATAAAATAATGCATAAATAGTGTTCTTGATGCAGATGTCATAAATTCTTTAACTTCATGGTGAAACACCGATCCTTCGGGTCTAAAACAATGCCTAGAACATAATGCACCTTAATAGAGGGACAATCAGCATAAAAAATATTGATTAGTAGAAAATACTTGATTCTTTTCAGCCTTGGGTCATCTATCATCGTGGGAAAAAAAATCCTCCTCTCACTTCTTTTATGCTTAAATTTTTTTGGGAGGGGTTAGTTTATTAATTTATTTTTATTAAATTAATAAACCTCTATTTAACACTGCTCCAATAGTTTCCATTGATCAGGCACTCCAAATTTTCATACTTTCTTCAATTCTAAGGGATAACCCCACATTTTTAACTCAAACACAATATCATATTTTTGATATGATTATCTAATTGGGAGTTATTACACTTTTACTAAAAAAATACATATTCATGATAAATTATATGAAATATTTTAATATCACTAACCCGAGGCTCTCTATCCTTGAAAATGGAGGATGAATCAGCAACTGGATTTAAAAATATTTCTATAAATATTCCAAAGTCTTATATGGAAAAACCAAAGTCTCTAAAATCTCCCTACCTCCAGTCTTTTCAACTCAAAAATTGAAATCCTATATTGAAGGGAGAAAAATAAACTCTCAACTAGATCTCCCATCTCAGTGAGATCACCCTTAGGATCTCATGCTATCTATAAGAATTCACTCAAGGAAACCACAACTATCACAATGATCAGTCCAAGTCGACATCAATAAATGAATAGTGCACATATCTCCTCATCTATGGAAGGTGGAAACCACCAAGAACTCGATCCAATTTTAGTAACAGAGTCTCACTGTTCACCACGTCACTAACTCAAAGTTGATACTAAAGTAACCCAAGAGTCTTTATATTCTATTGTATGAATTGAAAATTCAAAATCCATTACCTGTACCAAATATAGACCCAAAAATTACATCTTCAATTGGATTTGAAAAATGTAAAATAATGACCTATAGGACCTTCTAAAAATGGCCTAAAAAATGGTGGTAAAATAATAATGGAGTGTAAAATACACCACAACAACATGAAAAACTAAATAATGTTCTTCATAAACCAAATGGTTTTCTCTATATAGAACAACCACCCATTTCTTGTGTGTACTACTGAGGGAATGAAACATTCATAACACCTTGTCTCACAACATTACTAGTCTAATCAAATATCCTTATAAGGTTGATGTACTCCTAAAATTTAGAAAATCTATCAAGAAAATGTATAGTGTATATTCAGTCATGTGAAAACTTGAGAATAGAATCTACTGGCTATGCCACCCCACCTCATTGAAAAAGTATAGGTGTAATATCTATCCACTAGTGTCATGTCCTGCCATCCTCAAGTGACTCGTGTGAAAGTCTGATGCTGAGAACATGATTGTACCAACAAACAATATAGGTATACACAAATGAAACACTGGTTCTTACCTGAAACACCTTATTAAATCCTTCATCTTTATTATATCTCATGAACCACCATGAGATTCAACTGATATGCTAAAGAAAACATTAGGATAGTCCCTTGGTTCTAGTCTATGTAGAAGGAAAATCTTAGCGGGGAGGTAAACCTGTGATGTCCTCGAGTAGACATCCTCAACTCCGTCACTACAACAGGAAACTTAAATATCATAGAATTACTACTCTAATTGTCATACTATAAATTTGATAATATTTTGATGTATATGACCACACATGAGCTCATCCTACATATCCTGGGATCACTCCAACCCCAAGAAGAAACTCTGTCCTAAAATCTAGAAACACTTCCACACTAATTGGTTGTATATATATAAGCATGGTTAGTAGAGAACCAATACACATTGAGGAAGAATCGTAGGGCCTCTCTATGCCACTATATAAAGGTTAAATGTGTGAATATCCCTCCAACATAGTAGGGTCACAGAACAGATAGGATTGCATAACCTTTAATCCTCTTTCTTGGTGCATCTAAGCATCAAGTTCATGAAGAAAGGCTCCACTAGTATCGATGGGCCTTAAATAGGGGATAAACTCTGGTAAAAATGGCTCATGATTCTATAATAAATGCATGTGGGAGAATAACACCACATTTCATACCTCAAATGACACTCACTCTTCTAGGATAGAATACCCCATCTATATAAATATCATCCTTTCCCTCACCCACCTTTATTCCATAATGAGGGACTACTCCTACACCTAGAACACACTAACCTACCCTGATAACTGAAGTCAAAGGGACTCATCTACCACACCTCAACACTATCCAAATTGGCTGGAAGTGACTTACCCACACAATATTGTATCATATCAAAAGAATGTGTCATTTGGGGAGAAGATTCCCTCTTCCTCATGAGTCTGAATCCCTGATAAAAATAACAATATCATGGATCTACTGATTCCAAACATCACCCAGGGTAAACCTCAAGCAATAAGTAAAATGAAAAGGGTATCTTAAACCTTTATATAATGATAATACTACAAAATTATAAAGGATGCAGATAATACCTCTACTCAAAATCATAGGCTCCTAGTCCTAGGACTCTATGGCCTATAGCCATCCTCCAGCTCCCTGAGCTTAGTGTGTACCACATGGGGGTAGTGGTGGAAATATATCAAGGCATTTCCACCTTCTATTTCTATCTCTACTCCTCCTCTATGTACTTTATCATGCCAAATTCCATTATCCTATCATTATCTCTTCCTGGGCGGCCCATCGACTATATCTCTCTCAACAACATGGTGGGTCGGAAAATTGTTAGATGGTATGTCTGAGTATGATATACTCTATAACACCAAATGTAGGATTGAATATGTAAACATGAGATGCTCAAATACAAGGGGGGGGGGGTGAATTGTATACTTTAAAAAATCCTTAAGGAAATTTTGAATAACCAAAATTCACAACACCTCTAATTTCTAATAACTTGCTTGATTCCAGAAAAGTGATTACGGAAATGAAACTTAACAAATGTTTACAACAACTAAGATTCTACCTTAAAGCGTATAGATTCTAACTAAATCAGTGTACAAGTATAAGGAAGTATAAGATAGTTATACTTTTCTCAACAATACAAATGCAGCGGAAAACTTGTAACAATGCAAGTAACAAGTAGTAAGTCTTTTATCCCAAAGAGAAGGGTATCCAACAACCTTAGATAAAGGTACCTTGATTTATACTTTCAAGAAAGTCTGTCTTACCCACACCAGGGTATGCCCTCGATACAAAGATCAGAGTCTACCTTGCTATCCCCGCAATCCCTCAACTATCAGGTAGTCGTCACCTCTGTCTTCCTATCCCTGGAAGCCCTCGATTGTACATAGCAACAATCAGAGTCTCACTAAGAAAATCTGCATGAAGAAAAGTTTGAACAAGCCATTCAAACTTTCTTCCTGAAGCCTGAGAGTTTATAAGAGCCTCTCTCTCTAGAAATAACTTCTGAAAGTTCTGAGCTTCGAAAATTCCAAAAGTCTCAAGCTCTTTCAAATGAGCTCCTATTTATAGGCATGGATTCAATGGTCATCTCCCTCCTCCAACGGTCATATTTTTCCTTGAATTCCGGAGGGACCTGTACACATGTCACTCAAACAACGGTTAGTTAGTAACTGAAAGCACGACATCATTTTATAACAAAATAATTGTAAGAAAAATATGGTCACATAACTAAAGTCCAATATTTGGAGTGTAAGAAAATGAAAGTTAAAAATCTAAACAAAAATAAATTCAAAGTCTAAAATACATAGGTATTCAGATTTTGTTTTCTAGGGATTTGGAACCTGAATTCTATAGAAATATGGAGTATGAATTTCAAGGAAATTCAAAATCTAGATTCACAAGTATTTGGAACCTAAACTCACAAAGTTTGGAGTCAGAGTTCATAAGAATTAAGAGTCAGAACTCATACGAGTTCGAAGTCTGAATTTAGAGAACTCGGAGTCCGAACATAGAGAAGTTCGTATCAAAAATTCGTATTCAGAATTTGGAGTCAGAACTAAGAAAGTTTGTAACCAGAATTCTGATTCAGAATTCGGATTCAGAACTCAAAAAGTTCGTAACAAGAATTCTGATTCAGAATTCAGAGTCAGAACTTAGAAAGTTCGTAACCAGAATTATGATTCAGAATTCAGAGTCAGAACTCATAAGAGTTCGTATCCAGAATTCGTAGTTAGAATTTGGAGTCAGAACTTAGAAGAGTTTATAACCAAAATTCTGATTCAGAATTCGGAGTAATAAAAAAATGAACAAGGTAAGGATAAATTTCCTTGGGGAAGGAAATTTTTCCTTATAGAAGTAAAACATAGGGTAAAAATAGATTTTCCTTGAGATAAGGTGTTTGTGATTTTCAAAACAAGAGAAATGGTAAATTCATAAGGAAACCTTAATGACTCAAGAATATCCCCCTTGAATGAAGGAATGGAAAAGTCAAAAGGAAAACCTTATTGACTCAACAATCTCCCTCTTTTTGGAAAGCACAAACATCCTTACGAGAAAGAATATAAGGACTTAGAAAATATTTTACTAAACCTTTCAAATAAAACTTATCTCCCTTTGTTCATGGACAATGGTGAATACGACTAACTCCCCCTTAGGCTTTGGAACACTAAGGATGGTATTCTAGATTTTCGGAATGAGAATTTTCATTTGAATGTGGAAATATTTGTAATGAGAAATCCCCCTTAGATAAACTCCCCCTTACTTAGGGATATTTCTTTTTTACTTAGAAATATTTTTCTTTCTCCCCTTTAGAATTATTTTTCCTTCTCCCCCGTTTTGATTTTCAAAATGAGTTTGAGGGAATGGAAAAAATGGTACCTTAAATATTAGTAAACACATCCAAACAAAACATGCATCCACAATTTCATTAATGTTGGAAGAATTTTTACAAGGAAAAACAGATATAACAAAAGATCAGATTTGGATCTATTTTTCTTCTTTTTCCTTGGGCATTAGCTTCCTCATAATGGTCTTCATCTTTTTCAGCTCTTTTTGATCCTCCTCTGCTTGCTTTTCTAATGCTTTAATCCTCTCTTCCTGATCTTTAATGGCCTCTTCCTGAGCTTTCAACAATTAATCTTGCTTCACCATCTTTTGTTGAATCTCAAACCGAATATCCTTTTCTATTTTCTAGCTTTGGACAATATAACTCAGCTTCCTATTCAGATCTTTGACATCCTGAATCCGAACATTCTGCTAAAGAGTTAGATTTTTCTCAAAGCTATCTGTAAGATCCTTGATTTTAGTGTCCTCGGTATCAAAATATTCCTCGACATATTCTTGAAACTGATCAATATCTCTCAGATCTACAACAATTTTATTCGAACAGTTGGTCATTTTCTTATAGGATTTTCTGTGGGCTTTATAGTTGATTAGGAAATTTTTGTGATCAGACTCAATCTTGACACACCTATCCATGACCATGGATACAGAATCTGACTTCTGATTCATGCTATGATGAAGCATCTAGAATCTGGAGTCAATTTCTGGAAAGATCAGAATGGTATCCACTAGCTTCTTTAGGGATTGGATAACAAAATCATGTCCCAAAGTTGATGACTCCGAATCAGACATTTTACATGGAGATGGTTCTTCCCTATCTCTACCAGCTTCCTCTTAGAGGATCCTCCATCTTCCTTCTTCCTCAAAATATCTTTGGTTGGTGTGTCCACAACCACTTGTTTCCCTTTGTTGGTTTTCGGAATAGCTTCTTCATCAGGAGATTCCTGACCACTTTCAGATAATTTAACAATCTTATCTTCATCAACTTTTTTCCTTCTCATCTCCAGCCTCAATGTATTTAGGATGAATAAAGTGATGATTATGACTGTCTTCTTCAGAAAACTTGTTTACTTCCACTTCACCCTTCTCATCTATTCTGGGAGTATCAAGTCTTGAAGATCTGGCCTGAGAAGTCCAGATTGACAACTTTTCAGAAGCACTTTCCTTTTCATGAAAGTATTATAATTGCTTTATCAAATCAGCTGTCTCTTCAATGCTTTGAGCTTTATGAACTTCTTCCACAGATTCCTTCTCAACTACCTTCTCTTTGGCTTTTTCTGGAGACATGAAATTCTTTCCCGGAGTCTCAGGAAATTGTTCTACAAGGAAAGATTTTGGTACTGGGATTTGTTCAGATGCAACCTCAGTGTCCTTCAAAAGAGATTGCATAATCTCGGCCTCAAACATTTTCTTCTTAAGTTTCTTCTCTTAGGCTTGCTTCTCAAGCTCTTCAGCAGTGATTATTTCAAGTCCTTAGCCTTAGCAGGATCCAAACCGAACTGTGGATGCCCTGCTTTTCTATTATTCTTATCCTCCCTCCATTTTTCTACAACCTCATCTGGGTAGGCTTTCTACTTCTTTGGTTTAGGAGGTGCAGATTGGACTTCCTTGGACTTAGGGTTTTCACCTTCAGCTAATACTTCCTTTAACTTTATTTTCTTCCCAGATTTCTTAGATGGTTAATCCTCTTCTGTATTCTTAGGAATAGCTTCTACCTCTTCCACAGGCAGATCATAAAACTTCCCTGACTCCTTATAGAATCCAACATTCATTCTCTTAAAGGTGTCATCACTGACTAAGATCACTTTGCAATTCCTCGGCTTGGAACTGCAAGGGGATATTGAAAGATTCAAGACACCGAACTATAATTTTGGAGAGTAAGGCAAGATACATGATAATATAAGCTCTTAGATTCCCATTCTTCATATTCTATATTGTAATGAGAATATGCCTCATCAAATTGATCTTCCTTAGATTTACCAAAAAAATCCAAGAAATACATGTCACTTTTATTAAGGGTGTCCTTGTCACCCTTTCTCAGAATGATAAATCCTTGAACCCATAATTGTAGGATCCGATTTTTTGTAGATAGATGGAAAATTTTTGTTGTCTTTACATCAGTAAATCCTAGGAATTCCATAGCCTTCACCTTGATTAAACTTCCTTGAACATCCTATAGCTTGTGGGAGAAAAACTCATCTTCCCCTTTATATAATAGTGCCACCAAGCTCGCAGCCTTGGTGTAAGAGAGTTTATATGTCTTTCTATAACTCTGGAAGGAGAATTTTTCTCTACCTTCTACCTTAAAGAAGAAAACGGATTCATAAAATTCTATGAGAAGATCTAGATAGACAACATCCTGAGTTCCTGTCTTTGAAATATCTACACTTTCCCATCCATTGAGATTGATGTTCTTTGAGACAATAGATTCATACTTATTGAAGAAGTTCGGATGAACTAACCTCTCCCTGTATATTTTCCACTCCTCAATTGGCTTGAAAGAAGACATATCTTGAGAGGGAACTTCTGCAAAAATTCGGAGTTGAGCACTTTTGAAAAGTTCAGAACAAGATTTTGTCGAGGGGAAGAGCTTCTACACGCGGAAACTTTGAAAAACAATGCGGGAAAACCATCGAGGGTCCCATTTATATAGGTGTTGAAGCGATGGTTGAACTTCCCATTTGAATCAAATGGCTAAGAATTCTTCAGATCTGATCTGACGGTTGAAATTATAGCCGTAAGGAAAAATTTGGTTGAATCCGATCTTTTGAGGTTTTAAAAGGAAAACATTTGGATTTAAGGAAACTAGAATCCAAGAAATTTTAAAAGCAAAAGAGACTAACAACAAGTAAGAGGTAATTAAAAAAAACTCAAGAAATAATCATACCTTTCAGATTGCTAGGAAGATTATTCGTACTGATGAATATTCTTCTTGAAGAAATTTGGATTCCAAAAAAAACTTGAATACAAAAAAAAAATCACTACGAAGATTTTCAAATCCGAAAATTTTAGGTCCGAATATTTTCATTACAAAAACTTCATGTCTGAATATTTTCACTATGAAAACTTCAGGTCCGATGATTTTAACTATGAAAACTTGAGGTCCAAATATTTTCATTATGAAAACTTCAGGTCTGAATATTTTCATTATGAAAACTTCAGGTCCGAATATTTTCACTTTGAAAAATTCAGGTCTGAGAATTTTTATTATGAAAAAAACTATAAAAACTATAATACGAAAAACTTGAAAAACTTATTTATGAAAAAACATGAAAAAATTCATTACAAAAAACATGAAAAACTTCATTTCAAAAAACATGAAAAACTTCATTACTAAAAACATGAAAAACTTACTATGAAAATTTTAAAGAACTATCAAAAAAATGTACCCCCCATATGAAAAGGAGTTTATTACTATAAGGAGATTGATTTATCAAGAAGTTAATCAAGGAAGATTAATTAGGATTATCATTCCTAACTTCTGTTTAATGTATTCAAATCTATCAGAGGGTAAAGATTTTGTGAAAATATCAACAAGTTGATCTTGCGTTCCGATAAATTGAAGAATGATATCTCCTTTTTGTGTGTGATCTTAAAGAAAGTGATGCCTAATATCTATATTCTTTGCATGAGAGTGATGTGTAGGGTTTTTACTAAGGGCAATGACACTTGTATTATCACATAGAATTTGTGTTTTGGTAAATCTCATACCATAGTCTGTGAGTGTGTGTTGCATCTATAACACTTGAGAACAACAACTTCCAGCTGCTACATATTCAGCTTCAGCAGTGGAAAGTGCTACTGAGTGTTGTTTCTTACATGAATAAATAAGAATGATCTTTCATTGCACCAAGGCAAGGTAGATCTGGATCCTAAGGTCTTCTAAGTTTAGTGTGTATACATTCTCTTACCAATGGGCAGAAATAATAAACTCTTCCTTGGAATTATGTACTAAGCACTTGTCATTCCTAAAATTCACAAGGTACCCTTCATCACATAATTGTCTTATGCTAATGAGATTGTGTTTAAGACCCTTAACAAATAAAACATTTTAAATCAAAGTATTTTCAAGAAGAATAATGTTACCTATACTAATAATTTCTCCCTGAGCATTATCTCCGAAAGTTACTTTTCCTCCTTTTGTCTTGACAATATTTTCAAAATAGGTTTTGTTACCAGTCATATGTCGGGAACATCCACTATCCATGTACCACACATTGCTATTGGTACTTTCCCTATTTTCCTAAAAATAAGAAAAAGTTAGTTTTTCAGAATCCAAACTTTCTTGGATCTGGAATTCTTAGAAAGAAAAATTTTCGGCACCCACATATTCTTAGAAAAATAGGCTTTATGAAATTCTAAAGATTGGGTTTTGTTTAGAGCACAATTAGTTTCCCAGTGTCCACCACCTTGACACTTAGTGCAAAAAGGATCACTTTTCAGACCCAAATAATTGTTACTAAAAATAGGTTTAGAACTAGTATAACCAAAACCAGAACTATTCCTTAGAGGTCGTATTAGAGAATACAATTTATCAAAATTTTCCTTACCTAGGGTAAAGTTTGACAAACACTTCCCCAAGGAAAATATTTCAGACTTGAGTTTGATAACCAAGTTCTTGTCTTAAAAAACATTTGATTTTGAACTAGAGCTAGGCTCGAAAACATTTTTCTTAGAAATTACGTTTTCTAGATCTTTAGAAAGTTTATTCTTCAAAGAACTTACTTCCACAAGATTTTTTGAAATACTTTCAAAATCCTCATTTTTCTTATCAAGATCTTTAGAAAGATCAGATATTTCCTTAGTAAGAATAGTATTCCTAGAATTTTCCTTATCAAGTATTTTCATTAGTTTTGAATTCTCAATCTCTAGAAGTTTGGCAAACCTAGAAACTTCTTCGTAGGTAGGTAAAGTATTATCTTCACCAGAAGAAGATTCTTCATTCGAAGAGTTATAGTATTTACTATCATTAGCATTTATATAAACATTGGTCAATGATTTAGCATTATATACCTTAGACATTAAATAATGATTTTCAATAGGTAGTCTGGTTATTAGACCAAGATTATTCTATCCAGAAGATTCATAATCTGAAGATTCATCTGAAGAGTCACCACCACTGGCACTCCAGGTGTCATTAGCTTTCAAAACTTTCTTAGCTTTAGCCTTGTAATACTTCTTTCTATTTTTATCAGAATTCCTATCCTTTATTTCTTTTCTTTGAAGAGTAGGAAAATCAATTATTATATGTCTAGATCTCTTGCATTCATAACATGTGACTTCATAATCTTTCTTATCTTTCCTTTCCTTTTTCTTATATCTAGATTGAAAGTTCCTTTGTCCAGCTATCTTGTTCATCCTTCGAGAAAGATTTGATATGGAACACCCCAAGAATTTTCAAATAGATTTATTATAGAATGCATAGATCACTAAGTCTCTATAAACACCACTTTGTTATAACCTAGCTAAGTAAACCTATTTTTTTCACTTCTATGATGTGAATTTTGAAAATCTGGCATACATGGTTGTGTTCAGGGTGATATTTAGAGTCTGATAGAATTAACTTAATTTTTGGTGAATAGTAACCTACCCTTATGAATAGTAACCTACCCTTATGAATAGAAATATGACTCCTAGGAATGTTATCCATACCCTTGAATGTATAAATGAATTTAGGCACCTTAAAAATGAAGATGAATATTTTATGTGTTTATATATTTCAATTAAATAATGATTTAATTAAGTATTTAATTAATCATATTTAGAAAAATATTTTTGAAAAATAGACTTCATTTTTGGATTCTACACATCGAAAAATGGTTAGGGTGAATTTTTGGGATTTTTCTAAAAATACTTGAATTTTTGATGAATAATGACATACCATAAATTGCAAAATTAAGATAAATACACTAATTATAGAGTCATGTGTGATGTTCTACTGATGTAAGCCCACTTGGTTCCGGATCACATGATAAAATTACTATTCTTGGTCCTGAAATACTCACTATTCCTTGTCCTGAGGAGAAATAATAAATTAATGAGTTTTATATTAAGAAATCCCCTCTCTCCTCCACTATAAAACCCCCTCTCACCCCACCTTCCATTCACTCCTCTCAATCCTTGTGACTTCTCCAAATTCTGTCCAAATACCTTCCCAACCTCCTCCCCCACGTTCAGAAAGCTTTGGTCTCATAAAAATACCAAAACCTCTCCCCTTAAGAGGTTCTCAAGGAGGAAGTCTCAAGAGGTAAATTCCTCTTTCAAATCCCTTCTTTTCTTTTAAGTTCTTTTATTTTTGTTTTTTTTCTCACCTCCCTTCACCAAAATAGTATGATAAATTCAGTAACATAAATGTACTATAATGTTTTAATGCTAATGTTATATATTCCACTATCTTCTCTCCTTTCCCCACTTTTATTTGAAAGAAATGAAAGCACCATTTGGGATGTGCTAATTTAGCACATTCAAGGACAACAGTTTATCGATTTCTATTATAATCTTTAATTATGGTCAGGAAACCATTTGTGTTATGGTTGAACTAGATTATTATGTAATATATCCTATTTTTAGTATTGTAATACTTTTTTACACATGGTATTAAGTTATAAAGAAAAAAATGTTCATCATAATCAAACCCACCGATTAACCAAAACAGTTGTCACTACGGTTATATATATAAAAATTTGACTTCAATCTAAGTAACCTAAATTAAATTTAAAACCATTTAATCTCCTGGATGTTCATTAATAGTGTATAAATTCATTTCTGGACAACCACATCCATCTTATATATTTATCTGAACTTGAATATAAGTGAACCAATTATTTAAAACCATGTAAACAAATGAGCCCGAACGATGAAATTGAACCTTATAACCAATCAAAAAGGCCTATAATGAACTAAAAAGGATTATAATAAATCATTTACATATAAAATAGGTTCTGGAATTATGAATTAATAATCCTAATTTGTTTATTCGGGTCTTTAATAACAAGTCAAGAACACCTTCAAGCATAAGGTAAGGGATCCTCTCTCTCACTTTTATTTAAGAATCCACCCTATCTTGTGTGATTTTGTTTTTAATTTTCTAATGATGGGGTATGTTTTATCACCTCCCCATACTTCTCTTTTGAAATATAAATAATGGGATACACCTTTACCTCTCATTAATACCTTGCGATAACACTCGTTACCGTGCCAAAATGTTTGTAAGAGGTTTTCTCATCTCACCTTCAATTCTGTGGGATTTTCATTGTTCAACTCTTATTTCTTATATGTGGTATATATGTACTACCATTTGAAATATGTTATCATGGTTATCATTATATTAATTTTATTTTGTGACTCTTTTAGTGGTTATTAATTTTTTTCATATGACTCAATTGAATACAACACAATAACGAGCTTTGTCTCAATTTTCACTTCGTTGTGACTTGCTTAGTAATTATACACCCACTCTTTATTATGTGGTGTACCTACTACCCATTTGAGATCACTTTTAAATTGAAATTATATTCCATTTAAATGTTCATATTCTCATATCATGGATATTATTATTGTCTATGTCGTGTACCATTTTACATACGGTATTTATTTTGAATGTTGTTTTGACTGTGGAAATGTTGATGAATCTGTATCCTCTATTCTATAAGGATAATGTAAATACATATTTCTCTTGTATTGAATATATTTATAAAGAATTCTTTGGATGTATAGGTGGGTGGGGACCACTACAGCCCCTCAATGCATCAGTAGGTCTCATGAGACAAAAACAGTTTGGCGACAGACCCTTCGAGTTTGTTTCCAAAAATCAGACGGGTTTCTACCCATAGTTCTAAACCGTTTTTATGGTATTATGGTTCATGTTCCAGATACATTACATCCAATTATTAAGCATCATGTTTATTCATTATTGGTTATTATTATTTTCTATGAGGTTTTCACTATGAAAAAATCTATGGATGCAATTTCATTCTCAGTTTATTAATGGAATTAGTTGTTCATTTATTCACTATGCCATATTGATTATGTCAGATTGATTGTGATTCACTTATTATTTTACTCATGCTTCCACTATTTGTAACCCTTATTGAGTGTTTGAGCTCACCCCTTTCATTGTCCACTTTCAACAGGTGATGAAGAGGAGGTCATTTATTGAGTGCTTGTGGATGCAGTTTTTATTTTTCATTATGTATTGTATCTTGTAACCTTATACAATGTAATTTGAGTTAAATATATGTATCTAGTTTCTTAAAGACTACTAAACTGATTGTTCCTTCGGGATTTTCATTCCTTCTAACCATGTCAATATCACAATTATTGCACTGGCTCCAGCCTAGTGGGGTCGGGGTGTTACAGTTGGTATCAGAGGAAGTTTAGTAGGAAACTTGGAAACTAGAGTAGGAAATATATAGTAGGGAACAAATCCCTAAGGTATTATTTGAGGATAAATGTACAAGAATATCCTGGTATTTTGGTAAGGAATAGATTATGTGAATCCTTCTTCCAAATACATCCCTGTCTGGATACGAGTAGGTAGAGGTGGCTATGGCACATAGGTAACTAGGAGTGAATTCTCCGACAAGGAGTTTTGGGCTTGACCTAGGGTATCCTAGTACACGACAACGAGCCTTGCTACACTCTTGGTTACGACACTCCCAGAAGATATTCTTAGGATAATTAAAATTTTCTTTACAAGCCATTATGATGGAGTTTAATATAAATTTTTCCTCGGAGCATTTGGTTTGGATAACTTCGGAAACTAGAACTGAATAATGAAAACACTTACTTAAACAATACTAAGAGTGATGTTTTCTTGATTTTCAGATGGAAAACTAAAGTACATGTCTTTTTTCTCTTCCAATAGAAGTATTAGAGACCATAATGGGAAAATCATGTGTAGAAAACTACGATACTTTTGAAAATATTCATTTATCATGAAAAACCCTCTATCGAGTATCCAATTCTCCTCGGGTACTCCAACTTCACCATGGAGCAGGTTTCGTCTATTACCTCATGATGAGCGCACAATTCCTATTCTATGTACGACAAGGGAAATACTTCGAGGTTATCTTTAAATGTTTTACCCTATCCAATAATTTTTTTTCTCTTAAGGACTTTGAGGTGGCTGCACAAGGGGGAGACCTCCAGGTAGCATATCTATGTCATATTTTGACCTACGGACTCCATGGTTGAGTTGTGGACTTTGAAGACCTTGAGAATGAGACTACCCGTTTGCATTATCGGCATCAAGTTCATACCTATATTTCTCAACTAGATACCCAACATGATTCTCTCAATCATAATTCTAGATGTCCACATGCGGTTGATCCTAGTTGCACACGTTGCATCTAGACCAAGGAGATAGAGGAATTTGTAATCGCTTTCGGGATCCGTTTGTCTGAAAACTGGGGAAATCTCCAACATCGGTGGAATCTATAAGGAGTCATCTTAGAGGGCTTTAGGAAGTCCAGACTAGTGTTTTGTGAATGGGAGCAAGAGATTTCATAATTTCTTGAGTTTCATAAATCATGTCTAAATGAATGATGTTGTATTATCTATTTTGATATGTTTTTATATAAAAAAAATACCTTTGTTTAAAACAGATTTTCCATACTGAAAGTTGATTTACTAAAAATTTTCAGATAGAAGATATGAGTTAACCAACCAATATTTTATCACTACCTACCGAGCTTTTAGAGACTATAATTGTCAAGACATGTTTCGAAGAGGACCATCCCTATGCCAGCTTACGTCTGAATTGTAAACTACTCCATTGAGTATTGAAACGTCCGAACATTCTCCATATTTACCAAGGAAGCAATCTGGTCTATTACTGTATTACATATGCACAATTTTCTGCATATAGTAAAAGAGGGAAGTATCATGAAACTCTTTTTCTATGTTTCACTTTGGCTGATAACTACCGAGCCGTAAGTAAATTTCTAGAAGCTGTTTTAGATGGTGAACATCGAGCGACCTACCTATTCTAGATCCTGAGTTTTAGTATGTACAGAGAACTTTACGACATCAATATCTTCAAAAATGACGCGGTGCATGGGAATTATAGAGATTAGTCCGCAATGAAATTTTCGACCTCCACACTTCTCGTGCCTCTCTATGGAAGCCTGAGTGCTTTAATCACAGATTTGACCCTAGTTGTCTGCAGGGTGTCTGGGCTAAGGAAATCGAGCGGCTGAATACTACCTTAGGAATCCACCTGAGGTCATCAGCAACCTAGGATTGGTGGTATTCTCATTAAAGGGACTTCAAGAGTGACGCGTGTCTAGTGTTGAATATGGTTCTGGGAGATTGAAAACTTTTAACTAGTTTTGGGGATTCGTGTATTGGGGGACTGGGGAAACCATTATCCCTGTCTTACTTTTTGAACCGGCAGTTATATAAGAATATAACTTGTTGTATCTTCTTTTTGTTATCCTTTCATCGGTTATACTTTTGAATGAGTATCACTAAGTGAAATTTTATAATAATTTTCAGATGGAAGGACAAACCCATATGTTATCTCTTCCTGTGGAGGTACTGGAGATTATTGCGATCAAAACCTATGAATAGGAGTACCTACCTCTCGCAAACTTGCGAAAAACGTGTAAACAACTATATGAAGTGACAAACAGTCCGGACATTCTCTGCTCCTGTCAAGGGAATGCTTCTATTTACTACCACATAACCACGACACAATTGGCCGAGTATAGGCGAAGAGGAAAATATCACGAATGGATTTTCCTATGTTTCACCCGAGGCCGGAACTACACGGATAGGTTATGTTTTCAAGAGTCTAATTTGAAGGGAAACCTTTGTGCAACCTATATGTACCAACTACTCAGTATTAGCCTCTAAAACAACATCTACGACTTAGATGTTCTCAGTCGAGACACAGTTCGGCGAGTTATTCGTGTGTTGGTCCACTCAGACATTTCCAAACTTTCTACCGTTCGAGCCTCCCTCTGGAAGCCCAAGTGTTCGATGCAAGAGTTCAACCCCTTCTATCTGAGGTGTGTATGGGTCAGATAACTAGAGGAGTTGAGCATCAATTTGGGTTTTCCACTGAACGCACCTGATAATCCTCTACGATGGGAGATGTGGTAAGAACATCAGAGAGCTTTCTTTTGTGGTTATGAAATGAATTGCGAGGATGCAATTCTTCGAAGGAGGGAATAATGTAACACCCCAAGAATTTTCAAATAAATTTATTATAGAATTCATAGATCACTATGTCTCTTCAAACACCACTTTATTGTAACCTAGCTAAGTAAACCTAATTTTTTTCACTTCTATGATGTGAATTTTGAAAATATGACATACATGGTTGTGTTCAGGGTGATATTTAGAGTCTGATAGAATTAACTTAATTTTTGGTGAATAGTAACCTACCCTTATGAATAGTAACATACCCTTATGAATAGAAATATGACTCTTATAAATGATATCCATACCCTTGAATGTATAAATGAATTTAGGCACCTTAAAAAAGAAGATGAATATTTTAAGTGTTTATATATTTCAATTAAATAATGATTTAATTAAATATTTAATTAATCATATCTAGAAAATTATTTTTGAAAAATAGACTTCATTTTTGGATTCTATACATTGAAAAATGGTTAGGGTGAATTTTTGGGATTTTTCTAAAATACTTGATTTTTTTATGAATAGTGACATACCATAAATTGCAAAATTAAGATAAATACACTAATTATAGAGTCATGTGTGATGTTCTTTTGATGTAATACCACTTGGTTTGGGATCACATGATAAAATTACTATTCTTGGTCATGGAATACTCACTATTCCTTGTCTTGAGGAGAAACAATAAATTAATGAGTTTTATATTAAGAAATCCCCTCTCTCCTCCACTATAAAACCCCCTCTCACCCCCTTCCATTCACTCCTCTCAAGCCTTGTTCCTTCTCCAAATTCTATCCAAATACCTTCCCAACCTCCTCCCCCACGTCCAAAAAGCTTTTTTCTCATAAAAAGACCAAAAACTCTCCTCTTAAGAGGTTTTCAAGGAGGAAGTCTCAAGAGGTAAATTCCTCTTTCAAATCCCTTCTTTTCTTTTAAGTTCTTTTATTTTTGTTTCTTTTCTCACCTCCCTTCACCAAAATGGTATGATAAATCCTGTAACATACATGTAATGGAATGTTTTCATGCTAATGGTATATATTCCATTATCTTCTCTCTTTTCCCCACTTTTATTTGAAAGAAATGAAAGCACTATTTGAGATGTGCTAATTTAGCACATTCAAGGACAACGATTTATCAATTTCTATTATAATCATTAATTATGGTCAGGAAACCATTTGTGTTTTGGTTGAACCAGATTATTATGTAATATATCCTATTTTTAGTTCTGTAATACTTTTTTACACATGGTATTAAGTTATAAAGCAAAACAATGTTCATCGTAATCAAACCCACTGACTAACCAAAACGGTTATCACTAAGGTTATAAATATAAAAATTCAGCTTCAATCTAAGTAACCCAAATTAAATTTAAAACCATGTAATCTCTTGGATGTTCATTAATAATTTATAACTTCATTTCTGTACAATCACATCCATCTTATATATTTATCTGAACTTGAATATAAGTGAACCAATCATTTAAAACCAAGTAAACAAACGAGCCCGAA
Organism: Viscum album; assembly: GCA_963277665.1. Taxonomy (NCBI): domain Eukaryota; kingdom Viridiplantae; phylum Streptophyta; class Magnoliopsida; order Santalales; family Viscaceae; genus Viscum; species Viscum album. Next base: position 134,947,516 of record OY728163.1, read on the forward strand.
CGATGAAATTGAACCTTATAACCAATCAAAAAGGCCTAGAATGAACTAAAAAGGATTATAATAAATCATTTAAATATAAAAGAGGTTATGGAATTATGAATTAATAATCCTAATTTTTTTATTTAGGGCTTTAATAATAAGTCAAGAACACCTTCAAGCATAAGGTAAGGGATCCTCTCTCTCACTTTTATTCAAGAATCCACCCTATCTTGTGTACTTTTGTTTTTAATTTTCTAATGATGGGGTATGTTTTTTCACCTCCCCCATACTACTCTTTTGACATATAAATAATGGGATACCCTTTTAACTCTCATTAACACCTTTCAATAACACTCGTTACTGTGCCAAAATGTTTGTAAGAAGTTTTCTCATCTCACCTTCAATTCTGTGGGATTTTCATTGTTCGCCTCTTATTTATTATATGTGGTATAGGTGTACTTCCATTTGACATATGTTATTGTCACGACCCGCCCTCGGGGTCCGTGCCGTGACTACCCCAAGCCCGCCTTCCATAGGCCAGGGGCTGGCGACTAGCACCAAGGCGTAAATCCCAGTAAAAAGGGAAGACATTGCCTTTGAAAAGTAAACACACACCACAGAGTAAACAAGCGGAAAGTAAACACTAAACAAAAGCAGAGTACTACTGAAAGTGCGGAAAAGTAAATGGGCCAGTATACAAACCCAAACTGAAAGTAAAGTACAACTCAAAAAGGAAAAACAGAAACTGAAAAGTAAAAGCCGCTACTCCGAGCTGTCCACTGGAAATCCCACCTGAAGGGTGGGTACAGATAGCTCCTCTGCTCCACGGGTCCCGCCGTCCGCTCCGTGCACGTCCCACCCAGTGGTCCACCTCCGGGTACCGTCCCGCTCTACAAGCCTCATCTAAGGTCAACGCTGTCCGTCGTCTACAACCAACACAACGTAGTGCGGGCGAAGCCCGTGCAGGGGTGAGTATAAGCTACTCAGTAGGGACCCCGAGACCCCTGAAGGTCTCTCAAATCCACAATGGTTAAACCACGAAGAAAAGTAACAATCACGAAGTAACAACTGACACTGCTTAGGTATATGCCCATACATATACCTAAGTCATCAATTTCCGTTCGGCTCCAACACCGAGCCCAAGAACAACCCAATCCACAAAGAAGAGTAAACAGTAAATCCACACAGATAATAACAAGTTTATGAAATCAACGGATAACCATTACCCAGGTATATGCCCATACATATACCTAAGTTATCAAGCGACCCATCTCAATCATGAGGAAATCACAAAGATCATAGACTCAGCTCAAACCAGGATTTTCATTATCGAAACCGTAAAAGTTGAAGAGCCCCAACTCTGAAGTGTACAGTGGTCCTGTCACGACTCCGAGGTACTGCTCACTAACCTAAGACTGCTGAAGTACTCCTCCTGTCGAGTACCGCGGGTCTGCTGCCAACTACCGGGCGCTCCGTCCGCTGAGGGTCTGCTGCCAAATACCGGGCGCTCACCCAGATAGCCTACTGAGGTACTCCTCCTGTCGAGTACCGCGGGTTTGCCGCCAACTACCAGGCGCTCCGTCCGCCGTGGGTCTGCTGCCAACTACTGGGCGCTCCGTCCACTGGGCTAGTCGACTCACTCCAAGTCGAGTCGGTCAAGCAGTCGTCAGGTCTCAGTCATCTACACGGTCTCCGTACTCCGCACGCACGTCTCCACCGTCGCGGGTCTGTCGCTACAACCAAGCGCACACACTCCGTAGAGTATCGCGGGTCCGCCGCTACAACCAAGCGCTCCACCGCCAAGGGTCTGCTGCTGCATCCAAGCGCACCACCTCTGTCAAGTACCACGGGTCCGCCGCTACACCCAAGCGCTCCACCGCTCAAGGTAAAAAGAAGATTCAGCTCACACAGGTTCGGTAGCACTGTTCCACGTAGGATCGTTGAGTGCTGTAGTCATCGTCGTCGAAACCACACAGGATCTTTGTACTGTCGTTGTCGCAGTCACAGTAGCAGTAGTAGCAGTCGCAGCCAGCACTAGGGTTCCCGCACACAGCTAGCTCGTTCGGAGGGTCCGCTCCACGAGCTGAGAGGCTGATACATCAACTGTCACAAAGACCAGAGTTGATGTATCCAAAAGTTCCGTATCGTCAACAGGAACTCAACGCAACAGACGGCGCGTCGATCGGACGCCCGGTCTGAGAGTTATTGGCATTTTCGTCTCCGGGGCCCGGTTGGTTTCTAAGGCAAAACCAACCCGACCGTACTCCACCTGCGTCCAAACCTCAGGCGGAGTATGCCAAAAGATCCGTCTCACTAAGAGGAACACAACGCGACTGACGGCGCGTCAATCGGACGTCCGTAGCTCAAGATATGAGTGTTTCCGCTCCGAAGGTCCGGTTGGTTTCGTGAACGAACCAACCCGACCGAACTCAAAGTAACCCGAAACCTTGAGTGCGATATACCGAAACGACCGTCTCGATCCAAGGATCGCGTTGCCGCAGACGGTTCGTCATTCGGAGGTCCGAGGCTCAAGTTATGGGTCAAACACCAAATCTGGTTCGAAACGGGGGGGTCCGGGTCCAGGCCGACCCGGGCCGACCCCCCCCCCCCCCCTGGGGCGGCGGCGGCGGCGGCGGCGGGCCGCGGCGGCGGGCGCCTGGCGCCGCACGAGGGTGGCACGCGGGGGGCTCAGCCCCCGCTTCTTCAAGGTGGCGCGGCCTTTGTGCCGCGCCTAAGTAACAAAACGGCCCCCCTCACGTGGGGGGCCTGCTGGAGCGCAACCGGGGGGCCGGCTGCCCCCCCTCCTTCAAGGAACCGCCCCCCCTCATTAAGGGGGGGTTTTGTTGAACCGGCCGGGGGATTTAATCCCCCGGTTTTATGTCATCCGGCCGGCCAGCTGGCCGGCCGGTTTTTACCAACGGGACCGGAAATTCCGGTCCCGCGTTCGACTTCCGACGCCGGCGGCCCGGCCGCCGGTCTTCACATCCCGCCGCGGCCCGGATCCGGCCGCGGTCTCCTCGTCCCGCCGCGGCCCGGAACCGGCCGCGGTGTTCGTCGTCCGGCGCGGTGCGACGGCACCGCGCCCCTTTCGCCGTGCCATGATTCTTTTCAACGCGGCGCGACGGCGTCGCGTTCTTGAAGATTCTTCCTCGACGTAGCGCGACGGCGCCACGTAAAATATTTGCACGATCATCCGCATGGTGCGACGGCACCACGCCACTTGCTTCCTCACGCAAGAATAATTAACATGAACGATGGAGGGGGGTTCGGCCGTGTTCATGCGGTCCGGCCCCCCTCACGTTAAATAAGTAACTCAACTTAAACATTCAAGCCTCAAGTTTGACATGCGAGATCCACGTTCAAGAAATGGAATAAATAAATAATGAATCAACAACCCCTACCTCGGGTTTAAGATTCGAAGATTCGTCTACGTTCCGCGGAAGACGGCGTCGCGGAGGTCGGGCGTCGCGGTCGTCGTTCGTCAAATCCGTTGACGAAGAGATATGCCCGAAGAGATACGTCGTTGGCGAATCTTCGTATGCCGACGAAGAAGGTCTGAGGAGGAAGCGGCGTTCCCTCTTGTTGACACCGAGGACGAAGAAGAGAGGCGTCGTTCTTCGTCGGAGTCTGGGCGTTCTTCGTTCTTCGTCAGAGCTTGAAGATGAAGAAGAAGCTCTCAAAAGCTCTCCAGGTGACAAACAAACAACCCATAATAAAATAAGATAACATCTTATTTTATTATTACAAAACACACAAGAATTTCAAAAGTTTGAAATTCAAAAAGGTTTAACTCCCATAATTAATTAAGTAACTTAAGCCATTAAATGAGGCGTTAAGGGAGTTGGGAGAATTTGAAAGGTTTAGGGGCTCGTGTGGGCCCCACCACACTTAATCCTCCCAAGGGAGGTTAAGTGGGTGTGGGTCCCACTCCCAACCTCCTTTGATAGGTTTTAACAAGTTAAAAATAAAATTGTTCTACACAATTTTATTTAACTCAAACTAAAAAAAACCCCTAAAACTAACTTTCAACCCGCAACAAATGCAACTCCCGAAAAGGTATCTTTAAGCGAATATCGGCGCTGTGAGTTCATCGGTGCCCTCAGATTTCAATTCCGAGCACCGGATCAAAAGTTAGGAATTCCCGCTCGTTCGTTCACTGAACGTACCCGAGCCAAACTTCGGAAAATAATTCCGGGCACTCCGGGCCTCGGAATCAGGTGCCGTCTGAAACCGCGCTCTTGTAAAATTCTAAAGAAAATTAAGAAAAAATTTCCCTTGAATTTTACGGGTCTTTACATTACTCCCACCTCAGGGCTTTACGTCCCCGTAAAGATACAACAAAAACTAGGGAAACAAATGAGGGTACTGAGCACGCATCTGAGCCTCCCACTCCCATGTGCTCTCCTGGAGATTCCCGTGCTGCCATCTGATGCGCACAAGAGGAATCGATCGCCCACGCAGGACCCGCTCCTGTCGATCCTCTATCTCTACCGGGACCTCCGTAAAAGTCGCCCCATCGTCAACGTCAAGCTCCCCATGGTCAATGATGTCCGTCGTGTCGTGCACGTATCTCCTCAGCTGGGATACGTGGAAGACGTCGTGCACCCGGTGCAACTGAGGTGGTAGAGCCAGGCGATAAGCCACCTCGCCAATCCTGCTGAGAATCTGGAAGGGTCCGATGAAGCGCGGAGATAACTTGCCACCTCGGCCAAATCTCCGAATACCACGTCGAGGTGAGACCCGCAAGAAGACGTGGTCGCCATCCTCGAACTCCAGTGGCCTCCGCCTCCTGTCAGCATATGACTTCTGCCGGCTCTGAGCTGTCCTCATCCGCTCCTGGATGACCTGGACCTTCTCCGTCGTGGCCTGGACCATCACAGGTCCCACAAGAGCTGCAAGATTTCTTCTTTGCCGAAAAGAGAAATCTGGTCTCATCCCCTGGATGAACCACATTCTTTGCCTAAAACAGTCAATCCTAACTTGGATGATACTAATCCATACCAAGGATGACGTCGTAAGGCCTCGACGCTACTACTAAGAGATTCAACCGTTACTCTCGCCTCCAAGGGTTGAGTCACACTGTCGGCATCAGTGTGTGGTAACTGGGTCTCCTCCAGTAGATGTCTCACAAGTGAGGGTCAAGTCAACAGCCAAACTGGAACCTCTTAGTAACATCACGAAAGAGGACAGGAACGAAAATATCACAAAGGTATGCGTCTTTTATTATTGCAGCTCATATTACAAGACGCTACACAAAAGCAACAAGGAACCAGAAGTACAAAGGATGTTATCCACTAGTTCTGCTCCTGTCCATCGGCTCCCAGAGCTCCATGATCGAAGGCCTCGGCTGCCTGAAGCTGAGCTCTCCCCTGCGGTCGGGGTGGACCTCCTGGTGGTGGTGGTGGAAGAGCCTCAAAGCGTCGCCCACCACCGGCTGCTCGTCCAGCTCCTCTGCCTCGTCCGCCTCCTCCCTGCGGACCGCCACGGTCGAACCTCTGCCTCTGTCTGGGAGGTTCTTCACTTAACTGCTGATCATCAGCATGGCGGGTCGGACAGTCACGAGCCATGTGACCAATCCCGCCACAGGAGTAACACTGCCCACCCTCGGCACGCCTGGCTCTGACTCCACCCCGGGTTCCCCGTACAACTGAGCCTGAGTCGTGCAGTCGGCCACCGGTAGGTCTGGTCTGCCTGGAACCCTGAGTCATCTGTCGGCTACCTGCTGCAGATGACTCTGCCACGTGCCGCCCTGCGGTGAGTTGCTGTGCTGGTGTAGACTCAGCAAGAAAACTCTCGATCAGAAGTGCCCGCTCCAGCACTCCTGTCTGAGTCGGTATGCTGAGGGAGATCAGCGATGCCCTGATCTCGTGTCTCAAACCCTGCTCGAAGGTCCGGGCCCAGAAGAAGGGGTCCCGTACCATGTCTGTTGAGTACCGAGAAATGTCGGTGAACCTCGCCGCGTACTGAGCGACCGTCATGCTGCCCTGCCGCAGCTGTAGAAGCTCCTGGATACGCACCGCACGAAGGGTGGCTGGGACGAACTCCGAGCGGAAGATGCTCTCAAAGTCCGTCCAAAGTAGAGATGTCTCATCATGCACCTGGAGCATCAAGCTCCACCATCGTCCTGTTGCTGCGTGTAGTAGGCTCGCAGCGAGGATCACCATGAGGTCTGCTGGTGTCCTCACTAGCCTAAACACTCGAACCACTACCTCCAGCCAGTCCTCTGCTGCCTGGGGATCCGTCTCCCCGCGAAACCTGGGCGGTCGCTGGCGCTGAAACTCATGCAGTGCGCTGAGGCGACGTGCATCGTCAGCGGCTGCTGCTGGAAGCATCGGGGGCTCGGCGGGTAGAGCTACCGCCGGTGCCACTACTGGCAAAGGGCCCTGCACCGAGGCCTCGTCGCTCGGTGGGCTGTCGTCTCGCTCGACTCTCGGAACCCTAGCTGGCTGCCGTCGTGGGGCCATCCTGAAAAGGAAACAGGTGCGCCACGGTCAGAACAATATACCTGGTGAGCTGATATAAGTAATCACAAAGAAAACTTTGAAACACACACGCAATCAATGTTTTCGTGCATTAAGTCGGAAATCAGAAGTCAGGGTCCTGGTGTACGGATACGTCGGCCGCCGCACCAACACTGGACTCCCTGGACTGATATCCACACTCAATACGCTAAACATTATTGCTTCACATAGAAAAGATCAGAGTTCGCGGTAGAACCGAACTACTTTGATACCAATTTGTCACGACCCGCCCTCGGGGTCCGTGCCGTGACTACCCCAAGCCCGCCTTCCATAGGCCAGGGGCTGGCGACTAGCACCAAGTCGTAAATCCCAGTAAAAAGGGAAGGCATTGCCTTTGAAAAGTAAACACACACCACAGAGTAAACAAGCGGAAAGTAAACACTAAACAAAAGCAGAGTACTACTGAAAGTGCGGAAAAGTAAATGGACCAGTATACAAAACCAAACTGAAAGTAAAGTACAACTCAAAAAGGAAAAACAGCAACTGAAAAGTAAAAGCCGCTACTCCGAGCTGTCCACTGGAAATCCCACCTGAAGGGTGGGTACAGATAGCTCCTCTGCTCCACGGGTCCCGCCGTCCGCTCCGTGCACGTCCCACCCAGTGGTCCACCTCCGGGTACCGTCCCGCTCTACAAGCCTCAGCTAAGGTCAACGCTGTCCGTCGTCTGCAACCAACACAACGTAGTGCGGGCGAAGCCCGTGCAGGGGTGAGTATAAGCTACTCAGTAGGGACCCCAAGACCCCTGAAGGTCTCTCAAATCCACAATGGTTAAACCACGAAGAAAAGTAACAATCACGAAGTAACAACTGACACTGCTTAGGTATATGCCCATACATATACCTAAGTCATCAATTTCCGTTCGGCTCCAACACCGAGCCCAAGAACAACCCAATCCACAAAGAAGAGTAAACAGTAAATCCACACAGATAATAACAAGTTTATGAAATCAACGGATAACCATTACCCAGGTATATGCCCATACATATACCTAAGTTATCAAGCGACCCATCTCAATCATGAGGAAATCACAAAGATCATAGACTCAGCTCAAACCAGGATTTTCATTATCGAAACCGTAAAAGTTGAAGAGCCCCAACTCTGAAGTGTACAGTGGTCCTGTCACGACTCCGAGGTACTGCTCACTAACCTAAGACTGCTGAAGTACTCCTCCTGTCGAGTACCGCGGGTCTGCTGCCAACTACCGGGCGCTCCGTCCGCTGAGGGTCTGCTGCCAAATACCGGGCGCTCACCCAGATAGCCTACTGAGGTACTCCTCCTGTCGAGTACCGCGGGTTTGCCGCCAACTACCAGGCGCTCCGTCCGCCGTGGGTCTGCTGCCAACTACTGGGCGCTCCGTCCACTGGGCTAGTCGACTCACTCCAAGTCGAGTCGGTCAAGCAGTCGTCAGGTCTCAGTCATCTACACGGTCTCCGTACTCCGCACGCACGTCTCCACCGTCGCGGGTCTGTCGCTACAACCAAGCGCACACACTCCGTAGAGTATCGCGGGTCCGCCGCTACAACCAAGCGCTCCACCGCCAAGGGTCTGCTGCTGCATCCAAGCGCACCACCTCTGTCAAGTACCACGGGTCCGCCGCTACACCCAAGCGCTCCACCGCTCAAGGTAAAAAGAAGATTCAGCTCACACAGGTTCGGTAGCACTGTTCCACGTAGGATCGTTGAGTGCTGTAGTCATCGTCGTCGAAACCACACAGGATCTTTGTACTGTCGTTGTCGCAGTCACAGTAGCAGTAGTAGCAGTCGCAGCCAGCACTAGGGTTCCCGCACACAGCTAGCTCGTTCGGAGGGTCCGCTCCACGAGCCGAGAGGCTGATACATCAACTGTCACAAAGACCAGAGTTGATGTATCCAAAAGTTCCGTATCGTCAACAGGAACTCAACGCAACAGACGGCGCGTCGATCGGATGCCCGGTCTGAGAGTTATTGGCATTTTCGTCTCCGGGGCCCGGTTGGTTTCTAAGGCAAAACCAACCCGACCGTACTCCACCTGCGTCCAAACCTCGAGCGGAGTATGCCAAAAGATCCGTCTCACTAAGAGGAACACAACGCGATTGACGGCGCGTCAATCGGACGTCCGTAGCTCAAGATATGAGCGTTTCCGCTCCGAAGGTCCGGTTGGTTTTGTGAACGAACCAACCCGACCGAACTCAAAGTAACCCGAAACCTTGAGTGCGATATACCGAAACGACCGTCTCGATCCAAGGATCGCGTTGCCGCAGACGGTTCGTCATTCAGAGGTCCGAGGCTCAAGTTATGGGCCAAAAACCAAATCTGGTTCGAAACGGGGGGGTCCGGGTCCGGGCCGACCCGGCCCGACCCCCCCCCCCCCCTGGGGCGGCGGCGGTGGCGGGCGCCTGGCGCCGCACGAGGGTGGCACGCGGGGGGCTCAACCCCCGCTTCTTCAAGGTGGCGCGACCTTTGTGCCGCGCCTAAGTAACAAAACGGCCCCCCTCACGTGGGGGGCCTGCTGGAGCGCAACCGGGGGGCCGGCTGCCCCCCCTCCTTCAAGAAACCGCCCCCCCTCATTAAGGGGGGGTTTTGTTGAACCGGCCGGGGGATTTAATCCCCCGGTTTTATGTCATCCGGCCGGCCAGCTGGCCGGCCGGTTTTTACCAACGGGACCGGAAATTCCGGTCCCGCCTTCGACTTCCGACGCCGGCGGCCCGGCCGCCGGTCTTCACATCCCGCCGCGGCCCGGATCCGGCCGCGGTCTCCTCGTCCTGCCGCGGCCCGGAACCGGCCGCGGTGTTCGTCGTCCGGCGCGGTGCGACGGCACCGCGCCCCTTTCGTCGTGCCATGATTCTTTTCAACGCGGCGCGACGACGTCGCGTTCTTGAAGATTCTTCCTCGACGTAGCGCGACGGCGCCGCGTAAAATATTTGCACGATCATCCGCGTGGTGCGACGGCACCACGCCACTTGCTTCCTCACGCAAGAATAATTAACATGAACGATGGAGGGGGGTTCGGCCGTGTTCATGCGGTCCGGCCCCCCTCACGTTAAATAAGTAACTCAACTTAAACATTCAAGCCTCAAGTTTGACATGCGAGATCCACGTTCAAGAAATGGAATAAATAAATAATGAATCAACAACCCCTACCTCGGGTTTAAGATTCGAAGATTCGTCTACGTTCCGCGGAAGACAACGTCGCGGAGGTCGGGCGTCGCGGTCATCGTTCGTCAAATCCGTTGACGAAGAGATATGCCCGAAGAGATACGTCGTTGGCGAATCTTCGTATGCCGACGAAGAAGGTCCGAGGAGGAAGCGGCGTTCCCTCTTGTTGACACCGAGGATGAAGAAGAGAGGCGTCGTTCTTCGTCGGAGTCTGGGCGTTCTTCGTTCTTCATCAGAGCTTGAAGATGAAGAAGAAGCTCTCAAAAGCTCTCCAGGTGACAAACAAACAACCCATAATAAAATAAGATAACATCTTATTTTATTATTACAAAACACACAAGAATTTCAAAAGTTTGAAATTCAAAAAGGTTTAACTCCCATAATTAATTAAGTAACTTAAGCCATTAAATGAGGCGTTAAGGGAGTTGGGAGAATTTGAAAGGTTTAGGGGCTCGTGTGGGCCCCACCACACTTAATCCTCCCAAGGGAGGTTAAGTGGGTGTGGGTCCCACTCCCAACCTCCTTTGATAGGTTTTAACAAGTTAAAAATAAAATTGTTCTACACAATTTTATTTAACTCAAACTAAAAAAACCCCTAAAACTAACTTTCAACCCGCAACAAACGCAACTCCCGAAAAGGTCTCTTTAAGCGAATATCGGCGCTGCGAGTTCATCGGTGCCCTCGGATTTCAATTCCGAGCACCGGATCAAAAGTTAGGAATTCCCGCTCGTTCGTTCACTGAACGTACCCGAGCCAAACTTTGGAAAATAATTCCGGGCACTCCGGGCCTCGGAATTAGGTGCCGTCTGAAACCGCGCTCTTGTAAAATTTTAAAGAAAATTAAGAAAAAATTTCCCTTGAATTTTACAGGTCTTTACAGTTATCATGGTTATAATTATATTAATTGTATTTTGTGACTCTTTTGGTGGTTATTAACTTTTTTCATATGACTCAATTGAATACAACACGGTAACGAGCTTTGTCTCAATTTTTACTTCGTTGAGACTTGCTTAGTAATTGTACACCTAATATTTCTTATGTGGTGTACCTATTGCACATTTGAGATCACTTTTCAATTGAAATTATATTCCATTTAAATTTCCATATTATTATATCATGGATATTATTATTGGCTAATCCGTCTACCATTTTACATACAGTATTTATTTTGAATGTTGTTTTGACTGTGGAAATGTTGATGAATCTGTATCCTCTATTATATAAGTATAATGTAAATACATATTGCCCTTGTATTGAATCTATTTATAAATAATTATTTGGATGTAGAGGTGGGTGGGGCCCACTACAGCCCCTCGATGCATCGGTAGGTCTCATGAGAGAAAACAGTTTGGCAACAAACCCTTCGAGTTTGTTTCCAAAAATCAGACAGGTTTCTACCCATAGAACTAAACCATTTTTACAGTATTATTGTTCATGTTCCAGATACATGACACCCAATTAATAATCATTATCTTTATTCATTATCAGTTATTATTATTATCCATGAGGCTTTCACTATGACAAATTCTATGGATGCAGTTTCATTCTTAGTTTATTAATGGAATTAGTTGTTCATTTATTCACTATTCCATATTGATTATGTCAGATTGATTGTGATTAACTTATTATTGTACTCATGATTCTGCTATTTTTAACCCTTACTAAGCATTTGAGATCACCCCTTTCATTATCCACTTTCAACAGGTGATGAAGAGAAGGTGATTTGTTGAGTGCTTATGGATACAATTTTTGTTTTTCATTATGTATTGTATCTTGTTACCTTATACAATGTAATTTGAGTTAAATTTATGTGTCTAGTTTCTTCAAGAATACTAAAATGATCTTTCCTTCGGGATTTTCATTCCTTATAACCATTCCAATATCACAAGTAATGCACCGGCTCCATCCTAGTGGGGTCAGGGTGTTACATGCTAATTCATTCTATGAGGATTCATTTCCACTAGATTCAGATTGTATAACAACTTTCTTAGATTTGGATCTGGTAACTCTCTTAGGAGTCTTGGATTTCATATTATTAGAAGTTATAGTAAAAGCAACACTTCCATTTCATTCTTCTTCTTTACATTATCAGCATCTCTCTTCATTCTAGTCTCATGTTGAAGAAAAGTTCCAAATAGTTCATCCAGAGTAATCTGAGTAACCTTTCTGTTCTCATCAATAGCAGTTATCTTGGATTCCCACTCATTGGGCATGATGTCTATGATCTTATCAACTGAACCTTCATCGTCTAATCCTTTCTCATTGATTGTAAAATATTCACAATAGTTACGAACCTTTGTTGCACCTTACATATGAGTTCTCCATAAGTAAAATTAAAACCATGATATTCAGCTCTGAGCATGGCTCTTCTTGTTTCAATAACTTTAGATGTTCCAAAGTGAGTAACTTTGAGTTTCTTCCTTATAGAATTTTCTTCTTCACAAGATGAAATTTTACTATATATATTTCTATTCATAGAAAAAATCAAAGTATTGCATACCTTATAATTCAGTTGATATTCATGATTTTCTTGATTAGTAAAGGTATTAACTTCCTTGTTAGGGATTTTGTATCCTTCAGTAAGCATAAAAAAATTATCAACACCAGTATTGATAATGAAAGTCTTCATTCTATCTCTCTAATATTCGTAATCATTTCCATCAAAGATAGGTGGTCTTGTTGGATTGAGATTGTCTGTGGAACCAACCTTGATTACTACCATCTTTAAGAAAATTCGTTCCACACAAAACTTGTTAATAGAAAAAGTTTGTAAACAAATAAAATATTCTTAAGCAAGGAAAATAAAGAAAAAGAGTATCTCTAAGCAAAAAATGAATCTGAACTATACGAGTCTGAAAAACTGATTCCGAAAAAGTGTGAATCCGGAAGTTCAATTTCGAGAATTCTCTTCTGAATCTAATCGTGAGATTAATTCAGATTAAACCAAATCCTCTGATACCAATTATTAAATTGGTATAGGGTACAAGGTAGTCTATCCAAAAAACTTGAGCAAGAAAAACTTGAGCAAGAAAAACTTATATGTGAATATAAGTATTTCAAAAACCTCCTCTGATACCAATTATTAGATGGTATGTCTGAGTATGATATACTCTATAATATCAAATTTAGGATCAAATATGTAAACATGAGATGCTAAAATACATGAGGGGGGTGAATTGCATACTTTAAAAAATCCTGAAATTTTGAATAACCAAAATTCACAACACCTCTAAGTTCTAATAAATTGCTTGATTCCAAAAAAGTGATTCCGGAAATGAAACTTAAAAAAACTTTACAACAACTAAGATTATACCTTAAAGCGTATAGAATCTAACTAAATCAGAGTACAAGTATAAGGAAGTATAAGATAGTTATACTTTCCTCAACAATAAAAATGCAGCAGAAAACTTGTAACAAAGCAAGTAACAAGTAGTAAGTCTTTTAACCCAAAGAGAAGGGTATCCAACAACCTTTGATAAAGGTCCCTTGATTTTTACTTTCAAGAATGTCTGTCTTACCCACACCAAGGTAAGCCCTCGATATGAAGATCAGAGTCTATCTTGCTATCCCCACAAGCCTTAAACTATCAGGTAGTCGGCACCTCTGTCTTCATATCCCTGAAATCCCTCGATTGTACACAACAACAATCGGAGTCGCACTAAGAAAATCTGCACGAAGCAAAGTTCGAACAAGCTGTTCAAACTTTATGCATGAAGCCTGAGGGTTTATAAGAGCCTCTATCTCTAGAAATCAGTTCTTAAAGTTATGAGATTCTAAAATTTCAAAAGTATTGAGCTCTTTTAAATGAGATCCTATTTATAAGCATGGATTCAACAGGTAGATCCCTCCTCTAATAGTCATATTTTTCCTTGAATTCTGGAGGGACCTGCACAAGTGTCACTCAAACAACAGTTAGTTAGTAACTGAAATCATGAAATCGTTTTATAACAAAACAAGTGTAAGAAAAATATGGTTACATAACTAAAGTACAATATTCAGAGTGTAAGCAAATGAAAGTTCAGAATCTAACCAAAAATGAATTCAGAGTCTAAAATACAAAGGTATTCAGATTCTGTTTTCTAGGAATTCGGAACCCGAATTCTTTAGAATTCCTGAGTCTGAATTTAAAGGAAATTAGGAATCTGTATTCACAAGAATTTGAAACCTTAACTCACAATGTTCGGAGTTAGAGTTCATAAGAATTTGAAGTCAGAACTCATAAGATTTCGGAGTATAAATTTAGAGAACTCGGAGTCAGAACTTAGAGAAGTTCGTATCCAGAATTCGTATTCAGAATTCGGAGTCAGAACATAGAAAGTTCGTAACCAGAATTATGATTCAAAATTCGGAGTTAGAACTCAGAGAGTTCGTAACTAGAATTCTGATTCAGAATTAGGAGTCAAAACTCATAATGTTCGTAACCAGAATTCTGATTCAGAATTTGGAGTTAGAACTCAGAAGAATTCATATCCAGAATTCGTAGTCATAATTCGGAGTCAGAACTCAGAAGAGTTCGTAACCAGAATTCTGATTCAGAATTCGGAGTTAGAACTCAGAAGAGTTCGTATCCAGAATTCGTAGTCAGAATTCGGAGTCAGAACTCAGAAGAGTTCATAAGCCGAATTCTGAGAATTCAGATCCTAGAATAGAATGCTTCATATCTAGGTATTTATAGGATTCCGAGGTTTTGGTCTCAATCCTAATTTTATACTTAAGAAAAAAATATGATATAGACAATGAACAAGGTAAGGATAAATTTCTTTGGGGAAGGAAATTTTTCCTTATAGAAGTAAAACATAGGGTAAAAATAGATTTGCCTTGAGATAAGGTGTTTGTGATTTTCAAAACAAGAGAAATGGTAAAGTCATAAGGAAACCTTAATGACTCAAAAATTTCCCCCTTGAATGAAGGAATGGAAAAGTCATAAGGAAAAACTTATTGACTCAATAAAAATCTCACATGAGATGTCCCCGTTCATTACAAGTCAAACACTACCACTCGCATGGATGACTAGATCCATCCTTGGATACCTGAGATATATACCCTCCATCCTAAGATTTTATACTAAAGTTTCTCACATTCCTAGATTCATGAGCCTATAATTGGATACCCACTGTTGAGGTCTCAACTCCTGTGTGCTCTATACTAATAGTCATGGTCTACTCGGCCAGAAATCTATCCAATACCAAGGCATGATCGACTACTCCATCATAAGTGAGAATAGAAAATGATATAAAAAATGTCCACATATCTTGGAATAATCCCTCATTAAATTATTGTGATTAGAAAAATAGATCTCGAACCTTATCAACAAAGTATCACAAAATATCTATGAACATCATCAAATACTACACCATGGTCATGCCACCATAATAATGCTCCAGAAGCTCATGGATATACACTAATCACAATGTGTATGGATAAAATTATTCCATCAAGATCCCCTAAAACTCTATCTAACAGACCATCATCTCAACGTGGGTCTATGTCACCAGACTCCACCATCGCTTGACTAATCCATGAAAAGACACACCTCTTAGACCACAAGCTGATCAAGAGGTGTCCATACGAGGTAGAAAACATGCGTGACTACCTCAAGCCAATGATCAACTTCCTAGGAGCCTGGATCACCCTGATATATAGGAGTTTTTGCCCTCTAATACCCATGTAGTTCACTCAGACTATGAGCATCCTTGGCCTGAGCTTCCAGCGCAACCTGCTGCTAAATGTGTGGTGGCTCAACTAGAAAACCACCCATTGGTACTGCCTAAAGACTAGTTCCCTACACCGAAGACTTGTCACTAGGCAGATCATCTTAAAAATCCTTCTTGGAACCCTGTTTGGCTTTAATCATAGTGGTATCATAAAATATAATCAAGATGCACCACGACTAATGAGTATATCTAGTGGGATAACTCAATAAGGTCATGGAACCAATAACCTATTCCTATATGATGCATTTACCAAATTTACTCTACTAACAAATTCTATATGTTTGATGTTAGAAAGTAGGTAATCAAAGTCCTGGTGAATGGATATGTTGTATATCAAACCATCACTAGAGTCTCTATCCTGAAATCCAAACTCAAAACTCTTCAACATTATCACTATAAATACCGAACCAATCTCACAACAAGACAATTAATTGTGGTCAAAAGGATGGACCTCCTTCAATACCAATCTGTAAGGAAATGACCCACCAGGGTCTTCCTTGTCGATGGAAGGTTGAGCCACCTATACCCCAAGACCACCTCCAATAGGTCAGTGGATAGTAACCAACGTTGAGTAGGAATATCTCATACATAGTATCCCTCAGCCTATGGTTCATGTATTCATGCATAAACATACAACTCTATTAAACAATGTAGATATAATAATAAAACTAAACTAAAAACAAATGAATACATCTATCCTAGAAACAGAGTAATAAAAGTAACACCCCAAGACTTTAAAATATTATCAATTTTAAATAAATTTAATCATGTTTATAGCTTTGTTTTTATTCAACACCATGATAAGCTTATTCTACACACAACAATGAGTTGTGTTTCATTACACGCAAGGGCGAGTTTTATCGAACAACAATATATTATCAAAATATTATTATTAAAAATAATAATATATGATATAGAAATTATGTTGGAGGTTAGGAATAATATTAAATAACTTATAAAAAAATATGGTTGGATTCATCGGATACAAATTAATCAGAAATATTTTTAAGAACCAACTGAATATATAGGAAATGTTTTTATAAAGAACTATTTTTTTCTCACAAAGTCATTTTATCCTAAAAAATTAAATTAATTACAATTAGTTAATAATATTAATGTAGTATATATTCAATTAAATATTTTTACATTAATATAATAGATCTAATTGGAATAAGATAAGCAAAAACTGAATTTTACGTATGAAAACCTATATTTTTCTAAAGGTAGTTTTACTTACTTTTAATAGAGAACCTATTTTAAATAAAATTTTTGACACTTTTATATATATTATCTGAAAATGTATACTTATTATTTTAATGAGTAGTATAAAAATTTACTTTGGTTGAATATTTGGAATTTCTATGATAAGTTTCATGTTTTGATGAATATTAATAAAATATTTCATTTTAATTGAAAATATATTTTCATCAAAATATTTTATAGTGTTAAATTATATTTATAATTGGTTTTAAAGTTTAAATAGATCATTTTTTCCATTTAATATAATTTAGTAAATTGGAATAAATTTCAAATTGAAGTTGGATAAAAAATATTTCAATCTTTTGAACTTTTTTTCACTTTAAAAACTCATTTTCTCATTCAAGCAATGAGATTAATTTTAAATTAATTAAGAAAAATTTTGTGTGTTCAATTTTTAAAAATTGATTCCATATTTTTAATTAGTGGTTAAAAATTATGTAAATATTTTTCTTTTATTTTTGGTCATTATGAATATTAACTTTAGTATTTTTTTAATTACCACAGTTAAGGGTAAATCAGGTAATTAAGGGTAAAAATAATATTATAAATATTATAAAATTATCATAACACTTGTCCTAATTTTATTAAATGAGATATTGTCAACCAAAATCATCCTTCATCAAATTTTATGGCCTCTTGTAGATACATTTATGGATTTAATCCTTTTATAGTATTTTATTCTAAGGGAATTCCAATATGTCACACTCTTATTTTTCATAAGTATCACATTTTTTTTATATATGGTAATTTAGTGGATACCTTGGAATATAAATTTTCATCTGAAATATAAAATGTTTATATTCATCAAGATAATTCAGTTTTAATTTTTAGGGAATAAATAATTAAAATAATGGCTTGCACAATGATGATGCCGTAATTGTTTAATCAATGAACATATCAAATAAATGTTATTAAAAATATTAACATAAGTATATTTTCATATAATTTATGTCATAAAATAATTCACTAGATAAACTTGACCTTTAAGGGATGTATTAATGGTTTTTTTGAAGATATATTTTGTATTGATATTTTTAAAATGTAAATAAATGAATGGTGTCAAAATTGACATTAATGATTTTTTAAAATAAATAATATTTCATTAAATTATACAAAGTTCATAAAAATATAATAATATGAAAAATGATTGGAATGAAGTTTGAAATTTCATCCATGACTCGTTTATGGTTCTTTTTTCATTTTATAGTAACTATATTGACCCTTAAATAGTAAAACATCAAGTTGTCGTGGTAAGAGTTAAAGGGTTAAACAATGGTATAAAGCCAAAATATTAGGGTAATAATGTGATCAAAACAAGTTTAAAAATTTATGTTTGAGAAGATATAAACCCATAATGTAAGGACTCAACCCCAGTTGCTCGGAGCCGGTGCCTTATTTGATTTCATTGGCATACAAACAAGGAATACGAATCCTGAAGGACCGAGTAGTTTAGTATTATTGGAAACAAGTTACATACATAAGTTTAACATTACAACATGAAGGAAAAAACAACACTAATTTATTCCACTAGAAACATCACATCTCTTAGATTATGCTTGCAAGTCATTCATAAATTACTTCTTCATGTCCTGAGAAAATGAAACATAAGAAAGGGGTGAGATCAAATGCTCTGTAAGAGTAAGAAATACAGCAGAAGATAATATAAACATTATACATGGTGAATAATTGAAAACACATGCCTTTAATAATAAACTTGGACACATTATGGAAGGAATATGAGCTGAGTAAATAATTCCATAATAAAACATAATCATGGGTATTCTAGTAGTCGAATAATCACATGAACTTTTAATTACTATCTTCATAATGAGGGAATTGAATATTTCAGACATTCTGAAACATTTTTTCATGGCCTCGGCCAAGACGTCTAGTGATTAAGGCCTCGGCCAAAATCCATATCACATTGGGAAAGGCCTCGGCCAATTCCACGTCTAGTTGTCTCATGAGACCTACCGATGCATCGAGGGGATATAGAGGTCCCTACCCATCACATAATAAGTCCAATGCATTCCTCATATGAGTGGGGATAAACATAAACAACAAATACATTCATATTGAAACTATCATATGAAATGTAACTATCTTTCCCTAGTCATCAAACATAAAACACTAACCATTCAGAATAATATGGTGAATGGTTTTAGGACAGATCATCCAAAATAGAGTTAGTCATAAACATTAAATAAAACATGATAGATGAATTCATAAATTATTAAATCCAATAATACCATGGAATCAACAAGAGTTTTGAATTAGATGAAAGCACTCTTATAAAATCATTAAGGAATTCTGGAGATAAATACTCTTTTATTTTGAAAAGAAGAGTTCTTTTGGAAAAATCTTTGTATAAAACCAGAAGTGAAGTAATATAGTATTTTCATAATAAAATTATTTATTTAATAAAGATAATGGTTTCTAAAAATATATTATAGAGTGCTCCTGAAAATTGGTAAGAATTTGAGAAATTCCCTTGAATCGAGCTTGTATTTTTGAAACAATTGTGAAAGTTCCTTTTAAAACGTGTAACTATCCATAAAATAAGGAAAGTTTCTGGTTTTTAAAAATATATATAATACTCACACAGAATATATTAGGAGTACATAACAATACATAATAATTTCATTGAGGTAATTAGACAGTGAAAGTAACCCGAATGAAAATGGAAGTTCGGGTGGAAAAAACCTTACCTTAACTCCAAACGTGTTCCACTCTTGTACTTAAGCTCCTGGAATATAAAATTATACTTGTTAATAACTTATTTCATAACCTATTAGACATGTATTTATTTTACCATAATTATGGTTAGTTCATTTATGTCTTTATTGATAAGTTATTGTATTGAATTTCGTCGTTCTGGAGTGTTCGTTTCCTTTATTTTCATATTCGGTTCACTTGTTTTCAAGTAATGAAGTTCATGTGGAATGGTTATAAATATCCAGGATTTGAATTATATATTATTTATGAACATAAATAATTGATAATGGTCATTTATATCATTTGGTTACATGGAATGAGGATGAATCATTAGAGGAAAACCACTTCGATTATTCGACGGTATTTGGAATATTATGAACTAGTTTTGTCATATAACTTAATTATATGTACATATTCTGGTTCCTGAATATTAATTAGGCTATAAAACATATATTATAGTCTGTTTCAACCATGAATATGGTTTCATGACCAGTAATTAAGAAGAAATTGAAGAACAAAACTTCATCGTCCACAAAGGTTATAAATCAGAACCTCATGGACGTCGATTTCGTTTATAAAAATAAAAGGGTGGGAGTAAGAATATTTATGATGGTTCTTCCATTAACATGATATTAATATAGTATATATATGTTACTGGAGTTATCATGGTCATTTGGACAGAGGAGGTGAGGAGAGGATAGAAAAGTAAGATAAATTGAAATGAAACCAAATGAAAAAGAAGGGTGCTTTACCTCTTGAAATAACCTCCTTGAAAAACTCTTTTAGGGAAGGGGTTTTGGTCTTTTGGGAAGAACATAAGCTTCTTGGACGTGGAGAGAGAGTAAGGAAAGGTAATTGGTCAGAAATTTGAGGAGATTAAATTCTTATAGGAATGAAGAGAAGAGGGAGTGGTGGAAGGTTTTTATAGTGGAGGAGAGGAGTAAATTTTGAATATTTAATTCATTATTTTATTATATCCCTCAAGACAACCAATAGTGTGGTTTCATGTGACCCCTAATAGTAATAAGTGCATTTGAGTTTGAACCAAGTGGCTTTTCATCACTTGTGATGTCATAAATAGGGTATTTAACTAATAATTTGTATATACGGTATTTTATCGTATTTCACTATTTATCAAAAATTCAAGAATTTCAGAAAAATCCCAAAAATTCACCCCTACCATTTTTCGATGTGTATAATTAAAAAGTGAAATCCATTTTTCAAAAATAATTTTCTAAATATTATTAATTTAATTTTTAAATAAGGTCATAGTTAATTCGAAAAATAAAAATCTTGAAGTGCAACTAGTTTTACGTGACATTGAAAAATTAATTAAGATCCCATTATCTTATTACCTTAAGAAAATAAAATAATATCATTATTTTTCTATTCATAAGGGTCATATTACTATTCATATTACTATTCATAAGGGTATGTTACTATTCACCAAAAATCAAGTTTGCTCTGTCAGACTCCAAATGACTTACTGAACACAACTCTAGATGGCCATTTTTCGAAATTTAAAACATAGAAGAGGAAAAGTTGTGTTTAATGGTTAGATTATAAAATTTCATTCTATATTTATATTCAAAACCTTGGGGTGTTACACATAATCATGTTATATTTGAAAAAATTCATTATGGATCTATTTGTAAAAGATAATGAATTTATATTAATTTAATAGTTTGAGAGTTTCCAAAAGTACACATCACCTCAATTATAAAAGAGAACTTCCTCTATCACTTACTCACACCACAATGAGCCTTATATCACAATAAAAACCTTCCCAAATAAGATAAAAAATTCCACAACCTCATAATAGAAGACTCTATTTTGGAATAAATCTAACTAATGAAGTCTTTGTGTATAAACCAAAAGGAGTTACCCAAAAATGAGGTAACATTCTTCAACAATCAATTTAGTTTTACTTCTTTCCCCAATCCTTAATTTCTTATTATTCCATTCATATATAATAAAAATAGTATCCTAAATTTACTAATATATTGTTATTTTAAGGGTTAGACTAACACCTATACAAACTTCCATCAAATGGGAAACAAATTTACCGTTCTTGTACGATGAACTACCGCCTCGCGAAATTCTGTCGTTCATTTTTACTTTAACACATATAATGGTAGGTCGTTATGATGGACATGATATTTTTATATGATATATATGATATTTATGTTGTATTCATACTTATTTAGTTATTATAAAACACATACCTTCATTCTTTCTATTTTGTGTAAATACAATAACATCGTTTGTGGAAGTGTGGACTACCATCTCCTCAAAGCAATCTGATTTTTTCACACTATATATAGAACATATAAAGGATGGTTTAAATAATAATATGTGATATATATTACATATATATTATATTGGAATTATAATATACAAATATTTCATTACTTTTCATTCTTTTAATACAGAAAACATTAAAGTAGCATTCATGCATACGTACGACCTACTGTCTCCATAAATGGTGCATTTCATCTAATATATCAAAATTTTATCGATTATTATAAATAAATATATATATATACTAAATATATATGATATTTAAATCATGTTTTAAAATATATATATGATGAAATCATGATCTAAGTTACTGGAATAACAAATAATGAGTCTAAACATACTCAAGAAACTAGAAAATTAACACTCGAAATAGTGAAAATGAAGAAGATTTATTAACAAAAGTGTGATAAAATAATATAATAAGATCATATATGATACCATAAATATGAAAAACATTCTTATATAAATTAATAAAATGATTTAAATGATTATACAAAAGTCTAAATTATGTACAACTAAAAAAGAAGTGTGAGGTAAGGGATTTGTATCTCACTTTTACATCTATGAGATAAATGTCATATTCACAACTTAGTTATTTTTTATGGTGTATATAGTTCCCTGTTTGATATATAATATCATTAATATATTTATCTTTAGGGTATTAAATGTTTCAATTGATAATTATTTACTTTTATAGGTCTTATTATTCAAACATTTTAAAGTGGTATGTGGCACTTTTATTTAAAAATATTATTTTAAATAGATTATCCAATATACGAGGGATTATTTGAACATGTAAGACATGATTTGGAGACAATTTAATGAAAGGCTCTTGATTCATCAGTTTTCTCATGAGATAAAATCAATTGGTGAAAGGTATTGATGGTATTGGTTCATGTTCCTGATATATGACGTCCAATAATTAAGCTTTTCCTTCATTTTAGTTATTATTTATCCATGATATTTCACATCGACATATTTTTGGGTGCATTTCATTCTCAGTTCATTGATTAAGTGGAATTTGTTTCAGTAATTGGCCTTTCCATATTGGATATGCCTTATCTAGTTATTTTAATGGTATGTGCTATCAATTATTTACCTTTCTATATTGATTTATTCTCTTAAATTAATTATTTCTTCTTCCTTTCTTACCCTTATTGATAATTTGATCTCACTGTTATTATGTTTCCTTTCCCTAGGTTGTGAACAAAATTCCATTGAAGGAGTTTCAAAGATGCTGTTTATTTCATTTTATTATGTATCACATTTTTATTCTATTTTACCAATATATTATGGGTATCATGTATATAATCTGGTTTTCCAAAACTGTTAAACTATTTGGTCTCTTTGTATTTGAATCTTGTATCTATGACAATGATATAAAATAATGAACTGGATCCGGGCCTCTAGGGTTGGGTCATTACAATTGGTATCAGAGAATGTTTAGAAATAAACTTGGAAACTAGATTTTGAAAATTTATATTAGGAAACAAAACCATATGATAGAATTTAAGGATATGTATAGTAGAACATCCTAGAATTTTGGTAAGGTAGAGATTATGTGGGTCCTCCTAGAAATACATCATCGTCCAGATACTACAAGTGGACATGGTTCATGCACAAATGTACCTAGGGGTAACAACTATGACAAGGTGTTTTGGGTCTGACATGATGTGACCTAATGCATGACAATGATCCTTACTACAGACCTATTTTGAAACTCCTAAGGGATACACTTTGGATAATTCATATTTTCTTTACAAACCATTATGAATTACTTGAAAGTAATGATATACCGAAAGAAACCGTGCTTATGATTATAAGATTAGATGCACATAAAATTATCAATTTATGTTTAGTATTTCACTTTTTGTGGTATTATACATTATTTTTCATGAGGATATTATCTAACCTAGTGAATTCCATTGCTTTGAAGTGGTTTCTAGAAAGATGAATGGTATCAATACTCGTAGAAAATGTAGAGATTTCTCTATCGAGGAAACCAATAAAGCTGGTGTTGGAATGGAGAAAATTATGACCATATTGGGGTAGATTAATTAGGTTATGGAAAATAACCTTTAATAAATGGAAATACTAGTTCCACAATAAGATTCTCCAATGTTGGATTTCTTTATGCAATAGAGTTCCCCATCGTTTAGTGGGACTACTAAACCAATGGTGGCTGAGAATTGGATTAATTCTTTGGAGAAGATATTTATGGCATTGGGATAAGGGGAAAAAGAAAAGGTTACAGTCGCAGTGTATTGTCTCAATTGAGATGAAAATAAATGGTGGTCGTTGATCCAGAATACAAGGGAGGAAGAAGAAATATAACTCATGGAATGGAGAACTTTTAAGGACAAATTATTCGATAAATACTTCCCTCATGACAAAAAATGAGATTAAGAGAAAGTTCCTTAGTTTAATGAAAAAAGAGGAAGAAAGTGTTGTGTAGTATGAATATACCTTTACCATATTAGCAAGGCATGTTACATATTTCATACACAACATAAAATATAAGAATGATCATTTCTTTGAAATAATTAAGCCATGTCTCTGAAGGGGGTGGTTTCTCAAACCTTTTCTCCATATGATGAAATAATTTTATGTGCTATCTAGACAGAGAAAAAAATACAAGTATTATAGCTTCAAAGGGAAGAAATATAATAAGAGAAAGGAATAGAAAATTACACGTAAAGAGAATAAGGGAAAGAAGGATTTTACCGAAAGTGATAACTATAGAAAGACTCACCCTAGGAAATTATTGAAAGGATTGGGAGTATGTTATAAGTGTGTAGAGAAAGGCCACCAGGAAAAATAAAGTAATGGAAAGAGGGCAAAATTACTTTTTAGTGTTACAACTACATAGAGATGGGCTACTATGAAAAAACATTCCCCAAGCATCAAGGAAATATACCTTAGAAAAATATAATAGATCAAGGTCGAACATATATTATTGAAAAAACCGAAGTGGACTGATTAATAAGATTCTATATTTGGATCCTATAAATATGTTTTAAAATTATTTTATTGATTGTGGTATCATCATATGAATTATGAAATATATAAGGATTGTACTGCAATACTTTATCATCAAGTATTTGTAATCTTGTTTTGATTGATACTGATAACTAAGAAAACCGATTCAATAAAAAGTTGAACTTTTTGGAAAAAACATGGTTAAGGGAAAAGAAAGCCTTAATATGTTATTTATTTTGAAATAATGATGTTTGGTAAAGATATAATTGATATGGATAAAGTAAATTGGATATTACTAACTACCTTGTAACTAATTCTAAAGTATTAGATCATAATACTTGGAAGGGTTATATGGTCAACCATTTATGAAATGGTTTAAATTGATATTTAGATGTTGTTTTATATATTATTGTATTACTTCACCATGCAATAAACTAGTGCTAAGTAAAGAAGTTAAAATAGTTCAAGACACAAGGATAAGATTGTGCTTATAGAAACATATAAAATATGTATGTTTACATATATCCTTAGAGTGTGAAATAATTTCTTAACTCGAGGAAAAAGGTCTTAAAACAAAAATGTTTTCCGATTATCATAATTTTTATGATATCAATGACCTTTATTCATACCTTTGATTTGTGGTCTTATGGTCAATAAATTTTTCATGAACATGTTCTATATCACCCTCCACCAGAACATGATGGATATATTTCTCTTTCATATCCATGTTTTCACTAATGTTCTCCTATTTGAAAGACTAGTTTTCATGTTACCTTTACATTTCTTTTCCCTCTTATTAAGAAGATATGTTATTAACCTTATTTACAATGTGAGGTTTTCAAAAATTGTATATATTTAAATATCAAACCCCTGAATACTGAAATCAAGTTTAAATTGCAAAGTTGAAATTTGATTAAGTTGGGAAGAATTTAACCCCCTAAGAATTTACAATATTTTCAATTTTGATTTTTTTGATATTTCTTTATACAAAACACCATGATAAGCTTTTGCGTTACACACAAGGCTGAGTTTTACTGAACAAAAATATATTATTAAAATATTATCTTTTAATATAATAAGATATAACCTAGATATTAATTTGGTGGTTATGAATATTATTAACAATCTTATGAAAATATTTGGTTTAATTCATTTGTTACATATTACTTATAAATTAATATAGGAGCCAACTGAATATATAGAAAATGTTTTTATAAAGGAGTATTTTTGTACTCCCAAAGTCGTCCTATCCTAATAATTTAAATTAATTAAAATTTTATAATGATATTAATGTAATATAAATTAAATAAAATATTTTTAAATTCATGAAATATATTTAATAGTCATAATATTAGAAAAAACCTAATTTTACACATAAAAAACTATATTTTTAAAAAGGCAGTTTTACTAAATTTAATGGAGAACCTATTTTAAATCTAATATTTGACACTTTTATATACGTTATTTGACAAAATAAACATATTATTTTAATTCTTAATATAAAAATTTCCTTTTTTTAGTTATTAGTATTTTTATGATAAGTTTAATGTGTTGATGTATAGTGATAAAATATTGCATTTTAATTGAAAATGATTTTTCATATAAATAATGTAGTGTTAAATTATATTTATAATTTGATTTAAAGTATAATTAGATAAATTTTTTATTAGTTAATATAATTTAGGCCATTGTCGTCAATTTCAAATAGAATTTGGATCAAAAAACTTAAATCTTTTGAACGTTTTAACTTTAAAAACATGTTTTCTTGTTTCATCAAAGGGGTTAATTTTAAATTAATTTCTGCAACTTATATTTTTTGAATTTTGAAAAATGGATCCCATATTTGGAATCAGTGGGTCTAAATTTTATAAATAGGTTTCTTTTACTTTTGGGAAATATGAATAGTAGCTTTAGTATTTTTTTAATTACCATAGTTAAGAGTAAAACGAGTATTTAAGGGTAAAAGTAATATTATAGGTATTATAAAATAACCCTATATATAGTGACCAATGGTTTTCATACATAAAAATTACATAAAAATTTCAGAATTCTTAAAAAATTACACAAAAGTTGCCCAAAGACCATATTAGTTTAGTGCCTCTGAAAATATGGAAACATAAACACTGGTACATAAGTGAACTACATTATCTCCCACTACGTTCTTCATGACCAGAACCCTTTTTATACACATCATACATAATACATATGTTAATAACATGGGAAATAAAGTATAAAAAAGGGGTCATCTCAAATGACTAGTATGTGTAAACAAGGGAGATATGTAAGAATAAACTAGAGCATAGGGTTCTAAGAACACGATCATGACATTAGAAGATCATGCCCTACATATCTAAATATCATAAAAATGAATCATGTCATAAAGCATGAAAGTTCATGAGACAAGAATAATAAGGAAATAAAGAACATAATCCATGAAAGTATAATATTGGAATAATACATGGAATTATGGAAGGAACATAAGAATATAAAAATGATTTCAATAGTAGTCAAGACATCATTGCCAAGGCCATCTTCATAGTAGGGGTTCACCCCCATACCATCTTGTTAGTCCTGGTTCACTCACATGGGCATCTTAGTAGTATGAGTTCACTCCCCATAACATATTGGTAGTCATGGTTCACTCCCATGGACAACATAATAGTACAAGGTCACTCCCCATACCATTTTGGTAGACATGGTTTACTCCCATGACTATCTTATTAGTCAAGGTTCACTCCCAAGACCATTTTAGTATATCTAAAGATATATAAATCTTTAACCAATGCATTGGAGGGATATATAGGTCCCACCCATCTCTTAATTAAATCATACATACATGTACCACAAAATCATAAACAATTATATCACAACCCATGAAATGAAATGGGTATCATAAACATGTAATCATACCATAACCCATAGAAAAGGATACAGGTTTCATAAAAATTTCATCAAAATAATAACTCATGAAAATAAATGAGTTTCAAAATAATATAACCCATGAAAGAGCAATAAGTTTCATAAACATCATGACATCAAAACATAAACCATTTAGATAAAAAATATAAATGGGAACATTGAATCATTTCCCCATAAAGGAATGAGTAACACCAAAATATATCATCCTAGATGGGAAATAATTTTAAAATATATTTTTAAAAAAAATCATGATAAAATTATTCTTTCTTCTTTGAAAAATTATTTTTAAAACATGAAATATTTTTAAAGCCATTTCCTTGAAAATAAACTAGAAAAATTATAAATAAATATTTGAAATTTTTTTGGAATCCTTTTTCATTGAAATCATATAAAGAGAGATTGAAAAAAATTTGAATACAATTTTCCTTGAAAACTTATAAAATAATATTGAAAACATTTGGAAAACCATTTCTTTGAAAATACTTCAAAAACCTATAAAGAAAGCTTAAAAATGTTTAGAATAATTTTTTTTACCATAAAACATTTTTGAAAACATTTTTCATGGAAAATAAATTTAAAAACAATGAATTTAAATAATATTAAGAAAATAGTTTTCCTCAAAAATGAACTTGTATACATACAATGGAAGAATCATGGAAATTATGGTCATGATGGTGGGTATGTTCGTATATACTGAACATTATTTTTTTACCTTAAAATTTTAGAAAAGTGTATTGATTGGAAAAAAAGAATATTCATTATAAAAAAATTTTGAAAAATTTAAATCATGGGTAAAAATTTCCTTTAACAACATAGGATAATAGTAAAAAAAAATTAATTTTTTTTAAAAAATCATGGTTTTGATATAACACAAATTTCCAACCAAAAGGATAAATAAAGTCAAAGTTTCATAAAAACATTTTATTAGTTATATAAAATACCAAAGAGTGGAAAAAATGGAACTAATAGATTAATATATAATAGAAAAATGTAGGAGAAGATAATTCATGAGTTTTCTTTATATAATGATCATAATATTTAAACAATTAAATCATAATCATAAATAATCTTGAAAAGAAATGACATTGTTTATATCACCACATTCATGATAATGGTTCATAAAGATAATTTTATTTAACAAAATAATATCCCCAAGGTTTCAAACCTACTGTGTATTATGGTCTCCTTATCATGCACCATGTGAATATCAATTTATAACCAAACCAACCTTTATAGGGTTATTATCCAAAAGTGTATTTGTGTGAGAGACAACATCCACTTTTTTATATCCAAATAGGATATCATTTCTATGAAACCATTGAATCACTACATTACCAAAACATTATAAATTTATCATATTATTAAACATATCCATATGGTTTTCCACAATGGTTTATAATATTAATATCAAAAATAGACAAACCATTCTTAGATATCAATTGAGGTGAACCAATAATTGCATACATAAATATTACAATATTTTACCTGAATATTCAAAACAACCCATAATAATAAACACCACAAAACCATTACAGTTTAGTTCCTTAAAAGATAATATAAATAATAATATTATTTCATGAATGAAATCAATCATTTCACACAATTTTCATCTCATATAGTACCCTTCTTAAAAAAACAACATAAAACCCTTCTTCATAAAATGAGAAAATGAAAATACGAGAAAAGTTGAGAATAGATACCTTAGAATGGTAAAAATGTGAGAGATCAGTCGATGATCATAAGTGAGGATAATTATATGTGGTTAATACCATAACTTAAAAATTATTACCCAATCCATCAATGATCATTAATCATGAATTATAGAATAAGGATTTATTTAAAAAAATACACAAGTTATAAGACTATAGAATCATCAATATTCAATCATGATCAATGAAAACATATCATAAGAATAAAAAATATGTTTTTAATATATATATAAGTGTATAGAATAATTTTATTATTCAAGGTTCACTTCCAAGAATATAGTAGTAAAATAATTCCCATAGCGAATTTGGTTCACTCCCCATTTTATCATTTACATAATCATGGTTCACTCCCAAGACTATTATAGTGGAAAAATTCCCTTATTGAATAGTTTTCTATCGCCAATATAGTTAAAATTATCCCAAGAGATATAAATCTTTACAAAATTAACTAGAGGGGTATATAATTCCAAGCCTACCTGTCACATAAT
This sequence comes from Viscum album, assembly GCA_963277665.1. Lineage (NCBI taxonomy): Eukaryota > Viridiplantae > Streptophyta > Magnoliopsida > Santalales > Viscaceae > Viscum > Viscum album. The sequence continues at coordinate 134,977,236 of OY728163.1, forward strand.
AAAACTAGACATATGTTTTCCACATGATCATTAAATCATTAATTATATCATCATAGAAAACACATGAAAAGAATCAGGTTTTATAAACATTTCATCCTCATATAATCATAATCCTTCTAGAAAATAAAGTGTATGTTATCATACAAAATTATTTATTTTATCATATATTGATTTACATATAATAAATAATTAGGTTTAATTAAACAATCATTATAAAATAGCATCATAATTAATCAATGTAAAGAATTTTGGAGGAATAATAATACCATAACCCCAGTGAATCATTAGAAACATCAATTAAAGTTGACCTTATTGTAAAATACCTTTAAAACAAAATTTTAATCATTATTATCATGTTAAAAATATTATTTTATTTTGATAAAATTTAAAAAATATTCAGGAATATTGATAAAATTATTTTATCTAGAAAACCAAGAAAACTTTTAAAATAGATTCACAGAAAATAATGATTATGATGTTTGGTAAATTCATTAATTCCTTATAAGTTGAAGGAGAACATTATTTTTACACTTTTTTAAAAATTAAAACATGAGAAATATATAAAAAATTTTAAATGATTACTTTTAATCATTTGTAAAAAACCTCAAAGTTAATAAAAAATATTACATAAAATGTTATGTATAGATAATTTTTTTTTAAAGAACATGGATTTGAAAAAAAAATTAACTAAAGAGGAAATGAGTTCTTATTTTATTAAAAAAATTCATGAACATTATAAGTACAGAATAAAGTAAAGTGGTGATAATAAAGGAAAATTCAAGGAATAATCATAGGGTAAAGAAAATTTATTTTGGTCAAATAATGTAGATATTATAATTTTCATCAATGTAAATTTATTATAAGAAGTACAGAAATGAAATGATATTATAACATAATCCCCTAACTTAGGTCCCATCTTGATTCATATAAATTCAAAAATCCTATATAATAAATATATATTTATTATAAAAAATTTATATAACAATATTTATATAAATATTTCTATATATTATTCATTTTTAAATTATTATTACCAATTTATTAACAATTCTTCATTAAAATCATTATGCGAGTGAGAACTGGTTCATTATTCTTGCATGATTTGGGATGACGGTTACAGTACAAGAAAAATAGTCATGGTTTAAGAATATATATAATCATAATCATTTAATAAATATGATATTTATTAATTATGTACTCTTTTATAACCACTCATAAAAATTGGTTATGAAAAACGAATTACATCACTATATGGAGATGGTAGTCTGTACGTATGTATGAGTGATATTTTAACTTTTCAAAGGATGAAATGAAATAAAGGTAAATAATAATTATTCTTTAAATAATTATAATAATGTCATAAATTTTAAATATATTAATTAAATATATTCTAATTATCATCCTCATAAATACTAAATGAAAAAAAATCACAACTCTTAGTGAAGGTTGTAGTCCACAAGTACAAATGAGCGATGTTAACATTATCCCAAATATGGTAAAGAGAGAGAAAATTAATATAAAAATAACATAAATACATATTAATAATTTATCTATACCAATTATATCATGTTAATATTGTTATAGAACAATTGGAGGAGGTTTAAGAGTAAAGAAACATGAAAAGGTTTTGTAACAACATATACTTCTTCTTCGTGTATCCTCCTTTAAAGAGAACATTAAGGCTTCATGGAAAGGTGTTTTGGAAACAACATCACATCGGGTAATTGAGTAAGGATATTAGTAGAGTATTTGGGTAGATAATTATGGAGATAAATGGATAAATTATTTTATATAAGATAATAGGGGATGTGTCCTTTTATAAATGAGGGGAGTGGCATAATGGTAAATATTAAGAAAATTAAAATGTAATAAAATCACTATCATGGGTATGTGTCACCTAATTGGATCATAATATAAACTAGGATGATATGGGATTAAAATATGTTCATAAATTAGTATTTATATAATATTTTAGGTCATTTTAACCCTTTATCTTTCAATTAACCCCTCAGTTACCCATTTAACATTTATCATAGTAACAAGATTTCACTAGGGTTAATATTTATTATGACATAAAATTAAATTAAAATTATATTAAAATGTTAATTATTAATATTCCAAATATATAATTCATTTCACAAAATTTAATTCATATATGTGGACGAAATTAATTATAATATCCATGTACAGAACACACAAAAACAATTTTTTTATATAAATTTACATGCATAAAACATAGTTTAATTAAATTATATACCAAGTAAAAACAATTATATGGATGTTAAAATAATTTATTGAATATAAAATATCTATCTATTTAATTAAAATAATTCATCAATAGTGATTAATTTAATTTATTAAGATAAAACCATATTGTGTGTATCAGAGAAATTTTTCAAATCAACATATCTTTTTTACATTGAAATGATTTACTCCACTTATAACAAGTTGATGACCAATAAATTATTTTTCTAAATATATAAACAATACTTTTTTTTATAAATTTAATAAAAAAAATTAATTTCTAAATAAATCATATAGGAAAAACACATTACTCATAAATAAAATATTTCAAAATAATTCTTTAGTATCAATAATATTTTAAAATTGAATTATTATTTTTTAAAATTATATCTAATATAAATAAAATATAATTTTACTAATTTTATAATGTATCATAATTATTCACATATGCTAATTTTTTTGTTCTTCACATGATATCTAATAAATTAAATTTACTAAATATATTATAAAATATTGGTCTGTTATAAAGACAACATGGGAGTTTGATTGTAATTCATGGATGATCCCAGCTTAAGAAATCTAAGAATCACTATATATCATATGATGATAGGAATCAATCAATAAAATTTTTATGGATAAATAATATTTCTATAGAGATTTGGATTATATAAATGATAGGAGGGTGTGATATATATGTTCTTTGGTGATAGAATGATAAGTGAAACTCAAAATGAATTAGTTTAGGTCTCTTCACTAGGTAAAAGTTGATCATTTTAATGGAATCCATGGATGATCCTATGATATGGGATCTAGGAATCATTGCATATCATGGAGTAACATTAATCAATACATACATTTTTTTGATATAAATGAGTGAATTATCTAGGTAATAAGTTTGGTGATCCATGACACAAGGGTATTAATATATAACTGTATTGATAACGTCACTAAAGAAGGATATATCTCATATTGGGTGACCTTTTGAATATGAGTGAATTTATTCTAAGTATATATTCATAGATGAAGGATCATATTTTGGGGGTTATTATATATTTTTGGATCCAATGTACATAGTTTAGGTATCGTAGAATTGATTTCTCTAAGTTGTCTTATATCTTTTAGGTTGTTCCATATGTCATGAATTGTTCACATCATTCAACAAGAATATTAGTACACAAGGATTTTTATATATATATATAGATCTAAAAAAAGTAACCTCATTTCAATATCTTGTATGGATTTAATAACAATCATAAATGAATATTGATTTTGGAGCAAAGACATAGTGGGGGTTTAAGTGGGATTTCACCTATGGAAAGGTATAAGAGATGATATCTCATCATCACTACATATATTGAAGTATCATGAATCTATCCATATATAGATCTTGGATAGAAAAAGATATATTTTTCTCAAAATATATATTTTTATATAGTGAACTAAATTAAACTAAGAGATTATACAATAAGAGGTTGTTGATGTTTGTGGAATTTGAAATTAGTACAAAGGTTAATGAACAGGGTTCCACTAAGTGTCATGAAATAACATGAATCAAGCCACTAATAGTTATAAAAGACTGTATCATTAGATATATATCTATTTCAAAGAGACATACAAGAAATAAGTGAATGGTTCTTCTATTGTGAGACGGGAGGAAATGTAACATGAATTAGTAAAGGGATCATCACCAAATATAAACTAGATATGAAAATAGTTGAAATAAATAATCCTGAGATAATATATCATATAATAATTACATATCCTGAAAATATTTTAATCAAGATACATGTATTTATTATGATAGTATCCATTTTTATTCTCACCCAAAATTGATTAATGCAGAAGGGAAACATGAATTGGGAATTATGACATGGATGTCGATCTTCTATAATGGAAATATTACTCACAAATAGACCATCATGTACAATTTCAAACATCATGTTTGAATGACCCCTTGTCATTTAGCTACATGTTTTTAAACTTGGAATTATGTTTTTTTAATTTTAATGTTGTATAATGGGGACCATGGTGATATTTAGTTTATAGTAATACAGTTAGAACTACATTCCATCCAGTAAATAATCATACTACTAGGATGTGTTCCAAGAAATTTAGAGTTGCAGTGAGTGGAATATATGTAATATTTTGTATCTTTATAAAAAAGTGTTTTCTTTATGATTTTTGAAAAATTAAAGGAAGGGACATATTTTTTGAAGTTTAATGTCATGATTCAAGAAAATATGAACCTATAATGAATTTATATAATTTACTTCTTTTGGAATCTTTTATTGGTGGTAGGTATGATAAATTCTTATTATATCAAGACCATATAGTAAACTCCATTAGATTATAACTTATTTATAGTGAATTCTCCAAAATATTTTGAGTCAGGATTTATAGGAATATTATCCATTATCTTGGGGTTTCTATAAGACTGAAATATTTTACCTTAAAGGAATTAGTAGATATGAATCATCATGATGAAATCTCATGTGACTCGATTTTGAAGAAACTCCCAGTTGTAGAACATGAAAAACCATTTCTCATCAAGTAATTCCAACTCATCTGGCTAAATCTAAACTAATAATATATAAATAGTTCATCTTATATGAAATTTTGATTTGTGGGAAGGTGAACCTCAATATGCAGGACAACCTCTATCTCATATAAAAATGAATATGGGTTCCATTGTATGGAAATACGAGTGATGGTATAATAAGGCCATAGAGAATATTTGAGTTTTTTATTCCAAGACTACATGTCCCTTTCCATAATCCTAAAATATATATTAGATAGAGTTTTACTTTAATCCATTATCTTCTCATTCACCATCCCGTGAATATACAATTAGTGGTTAGACTTGAAATTATACTCCATATATATCCTTCTCAATTTGGATGAGAATATTTTTTTTACTTTTACATCAATATTATCTGAGGTGAAAAAATCTAGTGATGATATTTCACTTCAAAAAAATATAATAGCATTTATTAATTCTTAATTAAGAGATACATACTTGACCAACTTGGAGAGGCAGTCAGTGGATGTAATGTAATATCCCTATCTCTAGAAACATTGAGATTGTAGTTATATTACATTATTTTTACAGAATACAAAAATTAAAATATGATCAATTAGATTATTTTTTTTGGTATAATAATAATATACATACATTAAATTTGATTATATATGAAAAAAACTAAAAAAATCATTAGAAAATTATTATCCCTTATATTATATCCATTAAAATTACACACCGTCCTCCTCTAGGTTTCTAGGGTAAATAGAAATAAATAATGGAAATCACAGATGATTTGTAAATAGTATAATATAATGGAAGCATTAAAAACATAAAAATAGGATAAGTGGAATGGAAAGTATAAATGAATTATATGAAGCTATGATTCAACAAAATTTAATGGAATTCTATATCAATAATAACAAATAAAAACTTGGAAAAAGTAATTATTGACCTCAAAATGATGAAATTCATTATGATAGGCATCAAAACATTCTATCAAGGAATTTTTCCAAGACAATTATTCTATTATTGAAACATGTATTCACCAAAATCCATCATTTTTTTCTCATGATACCTATCTATACATTGATGGGATATATAATTCTTTCACAAACCAATCACCAGATTGTGTCTAATACATTCCAAATATGTGTCCTCAATAACTTGCATAGCTTTCCTTGGGGAACCTCTTGACGAATGAATCATGAAAATATATATAATGAGAAATAAATAATTCAAATAATTTCTTATTCAATAGAATAAGGTTTATAACTTATAAATCATCGATTAATCATCTTAAAAGCTATGTGGTATCATAAAAACATCATGAAGTATCATCATTAAATAAATAGTGGGGTGATGGTACTTATAATATAATGAGTCATCCATGGAAGATTATTTTTTTTTATCTTTTATTTTTTGGAGAACAATGTAATGTTTGGTAAAATCCTTTATAAAGGTTATTTAAGAGCATGCAAATATTCCAAATCAAATTGCTTAGGAGTGTCATCCTAGGTATGTAGTCATACACCCAATCATCGTATATCAGGGCGATTCTTAGGAAAATGATCGTACAACCCTCTTTGAGGATATTACTCCTAGGTTAAATAATAAAATAACCAAAACCACTTTCCAGTATCTTGACTGGAATGAATTTTCTATAAAATGACACAAATTTATACTTTATCAAAACATAGGAAGATTTTCCACCATGGAAAATGTAAAACATGAATGAAAAGAATATTAGGGAGGGATAACAAAAAAATCTTTCAAATAAATTAAATTTCATGTGAAATATGGGAAAATTTATTCCATGGATATTTATATTACACATAAATCAAAATAGGTGATGAATATAAAATTATTAAAAAATAATGAAAATTATGACGGAAACAAACAACATATGTAATGGGTCAAAATTCAGTCATAAACTCTTGAAATATAGGGAAAGAACATGATCATTAAATAACCTGAATAAATTAAATTCATCATGTAATATCTCTAATATACATTATATATACTCCACATAAAGTAAATTAAGTTCATAACAAAAAACATATCTCAATGAGAGGAATTTGGAAAAGAATACACTTACCTCATGTCCCAAATTGCATGAACTTACATTAACATCCTATATAATAAATATATATATCATAATCACATAATTTAAAACCTTAATAATAACTATTTTTATATATAATCTTCATAAATAGTCATTCCAAATAATAATGCTTTTGATTTTCCATATATGTATTTAGAGTTTTGATCATTTGTACTAGTTTCATAATAGAGATGTTTTTATTCATTATTTTATCAAAGTACATTGTTAATATTTCATTAAACTGACTAATATGGATGGTTTGTAGTAATTTATGAAATTTCAAATTCCTTTCACAAGTTTTTTAAATTTATCATTGATGTTGACGGTGTCAATGAGAATGCTATAGTTATTTTGATTAACAAAGGGTGTTTCCTTAATTGTTGAATTTGATATTCATAAAACTTATCCAAAATAAAAAAATTTATTTAAAATATTATATCATATTATACTATTAAAAACATTTTCACAGTCATCTATAATAAACATTCATACAATTGTTCAAGTAGGTGGTTAAACCGACCAAAACCCGAACACACTATAAGCTTAATGATCCTATTTAGTATATGTTATTGTGAAATATTATAATTGGAAGTATGTAAAGCAATATGTATAGAATATTAAAATATTACATGATTTTAATAAAAGACTATCTTCTTAGAATAATTAGATTATATGATTAAATTAATGTTGACTGTCAGTTGATTACATCATTAAAAGGTTTTAAAAATTTTCACACCCAAACCTTAATGATATCATAGAAATATATTTATCTTCTAATCCCATCCCTAGATACATCCTTATGATGTAGTGATTAATAATGAAGAATGTTTCATCATGGATTCTTTTTTCTACAAAATGCACGCCTCACAATTTTCTTCTTCTTAATGGATGGGGTAAATGATTAAATAATGATAATACCCATAATATAATAACATTATTGTATACAAATTACAATATGATTGTTATATTAGTGTGTCTATGATTTTTAAATGAGGTAATTGAGAATAAAAGCTAATTAGTTGATAACTCTCATGTTGAGGAATAGAATTTTCCATGGAAGTCTCCTTAGAAATGATAGTCATATGAAAATAATGCTGGGAAAAATATTTTTAACATGGTATATGTTTATATGAGAATAAAAAGTCATTTTCCAAGGTGTAATTAAATATATATGTGAGTGTTGAAGTGGAGAATATGATACCCTTTTATAAGTAAAGGGAAGGGTGGTTGTGGGTGTAACCCTTACATTTTCAATAATCTATGGTTACTATTCAAGTTTAAAAGGACACTAAGTAGAAAAAAGAGGATATAAAATGAATGTGGGTCAAAACATACATCAATAAATCAATATGTAGATATATTTGATTATTTTATGGATTTTTTCTTTAATGTTTTATCTTGTACTCTAATTTACTTTTAACTTGGTAATTAATTTATAACATTGAAAATTAAAGCTAATGAAATTTATTAAGATATTTTTTTTAAAAAATTTATACAAATAATTACAAATCTTGAAATAATTTTATAAAATAAAATTTATAAATTCATGAAAATTTAAATTTAAATTAAATAGACTAAATTTGGTAAAAAATAGTTTTTATTAAAATAACTCTTCTAGGAATTAAATTTATATATAAAGTAAAATTATCACGGATACTTATTTTAATGAAAAAATAGATTTATTATTAAAAAAATTAATAATTTTTAGGCTTTAAAGGCTATCCAAATCCAAATAACCTAAAAAATACTAGATTGAACAAAAATACCGAACATATTTTTATACTAATGTAACATTTTAATTTATTTTACAAATATTTGACACAAGATTTATATGATTAAAAATTATTATCATATGCATATTATTATTATTAAAAATTTTATTTATATACTAAAAATTATTTATAAACTACTTTTTCATTCTTATAAAATCATAAATATATACAAAATACATGTTTTGTGAAAATCATATTTTTTTATCTAAAAACATAAATTTTTAGAGAAAGAAAAAAAATGTATAGTAATACAATTTTGATATGATGAATTAAAAAATTAAGTTAGTTTGGTATGTTTGAATTTAAAAAAAATTATTTTTAGTTATTATATTGAATAAAGGATATTTAGAGTGTGATAGTCATGGATATGGTGTTTATCTACTACGGTATGATCTTTTGTTTTACATTCTCCCTGACATAAATAATTTCATTCTCAAATTTTGGGTATATATATAAGATATTGAGTAATTTTGGATACTAATTCCTAATTTATTATTTAGACTAATAGGTTTCCTCTTCTTGTTTGTGATTATCAAAAGAACATTCACCCGTTTACTTGTTCAATTCCATATCACAAGATCTCTTGAATCAAGAATCCAGATAGGTTCTTCATTATAAGTAATTTTATGATCCAATTATATTACCTAAAATTTTAGCACATACACTGTATCTGGAGTTTATTTCCTTAATAATGAATCATTGAAAAGATCATGTACTTTATAATGGTTTGGTGTCATATCCAATTAGAAAGTTGCAACCTCAATTCATTCTACTATTTCAAAATTCCCAAGGTAATAAGGGAATTACATCCACTTTTACTAAATCTTACAACTCCATATAATGGTGAATAAATTATGAATTCATGATCCCTACCTCAAAATTGAAAAAAATAATTTTGATTATTAAAATCTATTTTTTTTCTCTAGGATTATCTAATATAATCTTGAATAGTCCATACTTTAATAGTTTTCTACTCAACATACTCCTACCCAAATAAACTTTTTTCCAAAAATTATTCTAAATATATTGGCGTACAACACCTATTTTGATACAATTATTTGTTTGATACCATTTATATTCTCAAATAGAATCATTTATTAAATGTGCATTGCACCAAAGGTAGATATTGATCCCACAAACCTTTGATTTCTGGAGAACATGATCTCAACATGTATTATAAATTATGTATATTCCATTCATAGTTCCCATTAATCAGGGATGAAAAGTGGTTCATAAATGTATCACAATGTCAAAATATATGTGAATACTCATCCAGAATTTTGATGTAAACCAATGGTCACAACATTATATAATCGATAAAGGTTCCCCATGAAGAATTATGATTTTATTTATATAAAGAAGGGAAAGATGTTAAAGGGGTAGATATTTTTATATTGATATTAATTAAGAAGACTTAGTGAAATGATCAATATTGACCCATGTAGCATCATTCTTCCTCAGAGACATTGGGATCCTAATGAAAAAGTTTATTATTGTAACACCCCGAGCTTCCACGACACGCTTCTCTTTCAATAATGCAATAGCTTGCATTGTACGCAAGTTCGAGATTCTAACACACTGCGACTAATCAAAATAGCCATTATGAATAGTAATACCCAATTTTTGAAATTATATATATTTTATATTTTGAAATGGACTTCATTTTTGGATTCGGAATGTCGAAATTAGCCTATGTCGAATTTTTTGTAATTTTCTGAGAACTTCCAAATTTTTATGAATAGTGAAAAATACTTAAAAACAACTTTTTTAATCAAAATAATTTATAGAGATAAATTATACTATTGAGTGGTTTTAAAGTATAATTATAATATATTTTTACCATTATATCCAATTGTGGTCATTATAATTAATTTCACTTTGAAATTGGACATAAACAATTGTCAATCTTTTGATATATATTGTTTCTAAAAAACACGCTATTTGTTGTGACAGCGGGAATTAATTATAAAATTAACTAATGCAACATATATTTTTTTAATTTTTTAAAATAGACATCATTTTTGAATTTGGAATATCAATTATAGCTTAGGGTGAAATTTTGGCATTGTTCTGAAAAACTTCAATTTTTGATGAATAGTGAAACCACTAAGTGGTAGTTAAATAACTGATTTTTCATTTAAATGAAATATTACCACTTCTGTGATTTTATTTTCAAAAATACGGAATACATGGTTTTAATTATGAAGTAAAATGTGGTTCAATGGGATTAAAATAATTTTTTTGGTGAATAGTAACTTTTAAATTTAATTAATCGCGATTAAAGGTAATTAGTGAAATTTAAGGTAAAAATTGTATTATAAAAATATGAAATAATCCTTACACTTGTCCTACCCCTATTGGATGAGTCATGGCAGACCAAGACAATCCATGGGTCAACTTGGGGACCCCATGGAGCCACTTTGGTAGGAAAATGACATTAAAAACCTTTTATTTAATGTTAAAATAACAATGTCACAAACAAGAGTTGTTTTACTAAAACAATTTTTAAATGGGGTTATACAAGTCATATTTCTGACTATAAATATTAATTATAAATATAAAAATATGTCCTACATAATGATATTTTTTTAATAATTTTTATACATTAAATAAATTAAATTATTTATGACACCATGATGATGCAACTATTACCTCATTAATTAACGATTTTAATAAAATGGAAGGATAATGTAAATTCTAAGCATTAAACTTGTCCAAAGCCTATTGGATGAGAATATTTCTAAACCTTATCACCTTATCCTTGAATTATATAAGTGTGTGACCTTTATAATCCAAAAACCATTGTATAATAAAGTAACATTTCATTACTTTCCAAGAGTACCCCTCCTCTCCTCTTATAAAAGGCCCCCACCTCTACCACCTCATTCACACTTTCAAGCCATTTGTCTCGGCTAAAATCTGCGCAAATACTCTCCCAAATTCCCCCTCTTACTCCTATAAGCCTCACTTTGGGCAGAACTCTTCCCAAGAAAGCCTTTGGCTCAAATCAAAAAGGGTTACCCGATTTTAAGGTAATGTCTTCTCTAATGTTGTTTTGTTTTATTTTTCTTCTCGAACCCCCTAAAAACTTTTTATTAATTTATTTTGTAAAAACACCAGTATCCTCAATATAATATTATGTTGTTATAATAAGGATTCTAGCTACACTTACACACACCTACATATAATGGTTAAAGAACATACTGTTTCCGTGGATGGCGAATTTTTGCCTCACGAAACGATGATTGTTCAACACTCATATAACACCTCTAATGGTGGCCATTATGATGAAACTATTTTTATATATGATATATATTATGTTTTTTTTCCTTATTATTTTGTATTTTTCATTTATGGAATACCATTATGGTTTCCATTATGGGTAAACGCGATATTTTCATTTTAAGAAGTGCAGACTACCGCCCCTTCAAAGTGATTTGAATCGTTAATACCATATGTGGGATGTATAAAGGATGGCGTAAATGGTATTATATGATATATTATACTAAAATTATATTATAAATTTATATCATTATGATTTCATTCTATTAAATACGAAATAGAAATGAAAGTAGCGTTCATGCGTACGTACGGCTTACCGTCTCCATGAACGGTGCATTTAATTTCTTACCTCTTAATGTTATGTAATATTATAAATGAATGTATATACTGGATATATATGATGTATATGATATATACATCATGAATATAATTATGGATATAATGGATATATTACCACATGAACAAAGTGTAATTATAAGAAGTTTATTTTTGACTCAAGTACCTAAGATCGTCAAAACGATCGTTATTAACATAAATAATTACATAATGTTCATAACATGGTAATAAGTGATATAAAATGAATAATAAACTTGAAAAAGGTTCTTAAGAAATTATAAATTAACTCTTGTTTATTATTCAGGAGATCAAAGAACGGTCGAGTGAATTCGGACACGAGGTAAGGGAACTTCTTAACCCAATTTCCATTCTTTGGGTTAATCTCCTACTTTCAAATTACGTCATGATATTATTATGTCATATCTTGTATTTGTACTTTCTTTATGTGTAATTATAGTGAATACACATAATATATCTATTTTATTTAAAAAGAATGATCATTGTATGGTACTTCGTCTCAATCTCATTTCATTGAGGCATATTTTTTTTATACACAACCTTCTTTTATACGGTGTATAAACCCCTTTGACTTTTACGTTTATTAAAAATGAATATTTTTATACGAAGCATTTACTAAACGACAAAAGGGAATGTTTTTGTCGTACGTATGCGGCGACAACAACTTCTCTGCCGCCGTGACCATTATTTGAGTTTCGGATTCCTCTACAAGCCATACCTTTTTTTTAAAAGAAAAATAAATACCATGTTTTACTTTTATTTTATTTTGTTATTGAAAATGGTTTTGAAAGTGTTTTTATTATATCAATGTGTTGTATTTATATCTTGTGATTGAAATGTGGAAATGTTATGTTTCCTTTATGCATGTTTTATGTGATACGATTATGTTATGGTTTATGATATGTTTAAACTTGTTCATATGAGGAATGCATTGGACTTAATAAGTGACGGGTGGAGCCCGTTATAGCTCCTCGATGCATCAGAAGGTCTCATGAGACAAACTAGTGTCTTGGCACAAGGCCTTGACAAAATCTTATTTGCGGTCTTGGCACGAGGCATTGGCTACGTGGTTATGATAGTCTGGCATTATGCATTCCATCATTATGAAAATGGTTATTGATATTGCATGTGATTATTCGACCAGTAGAATATCCATTTGAAGAAGTAATTGGAATTATCTCATGTTACATTTTACATATTATGTTGAAGTTAAAATTTAAAATGATTTTGTTTTAGTTATACATTTCCTTAAATTTTTATGTTTATTGATGAAAGCTTCCGCTATATTGTTATCCTTACTGAGCATCTAAGCTCACCCCTTTCAATGTTTTAATATTTTCCAGGATGTGAATAAGTATTTTATAAATGACCTGAATGGATAGTAAGAAGAGGATATGAGTGTGGACTATGGAGACTTTGTTATTGTAGTTTTTACTTTATGATGTAATTTAAGACTTATGAATGTATCTAGTGTTTCCAAGGCTACTAAACTAATTGGTCTTTCGAGACTTGATCTTTTGTAATCATGCCAATGTTACGAAGTAATGCACCGACTCTGGGTAGCTGGGGTCGAGGTGTTACAGTTGGTATCAGAGGCAGTTTAGTACTAACCTTGGAAGCTAGATTTAGATAAAATCTGATTAGAGCACATATCCCGAAGATAGACTTTAAGGATTAGTATAAAATAACTTCCTAGAATTTTGGTATTATAGAGATTTTGTGAGTTTTCCAAGCAATACAACCTTGTCTGGATACGAGCAGCTAGAGGTGGATTTGGCATAGATGTACCTAGGGGTAAAACCCGAAAACACCGCTTTGAGCTAGACTCGAACGGGAACTGGTGCACGACAACGGGCCTTGCTGCACTCTTGGTTACGACACTCCTGGGGGATATGCTTAGGATAATTCTCATTTTCGTTACAAACCACTATGAAGCGTTATGGGTATATACTTCCTCAAATAAAGTTTTTTTATGATTATGGATTATATCCATAAATAGTTCAATTTATGTTAAGTATTTTACAAGTTTGGAATTATTCATTGCAATTCATAAACTAACCTAGTTTATGCCATTGTATAGAAATGGTGCCCAGTGGAAGGAATGTGAACTCCAGCAATACATATGATCCAAAGCGTAAGAAGGATCATATCTTTCACGGTATTAAGGCAACATTTAGAAGGGAAATAATCTCCCATGTGTTCTCAACATATGAAGAAATAGTATCATGTGTTAATAAGATAAGTAAAGAATTCTCTGAGTCTTATGGCTTTGAAGGGAAGAAAGAGAAGAAAAGGATGGAAGAGAGAATGATGGAAAAAGGGATGTGGGAAAAGAAGAATTTTCCAATATGTGATAACTGTGGGAAGAAACACCTTGGAACTTCCCCGAAGGGAATGAGAGTTTGTTATAAGTGTGGAGAAAAAAGACACCAAGTACGTGACTGAAAGGGTAAGAAAAAGGTTTCAAATGTACAATGCTTCATCTGCAAGGAGTGGGGACACTACGCAAACCAATGTCCAAATCATCAGAGTGTGCCCCAAATGATGTTATTGGATAATAATCAAGTTATGATACTACCACAGATGAGGAGGAATGATTAGAGTTCTTATGTTTTTATTAAAGAATTTTGTAATTTGAGTGTTGTATCAATTATAATAATTATGGAGTATATAAGGATTGTACTGCAGTACTATTTCATCAATGACTTGAGATTGTGTGGAACCAAGAAAAGTGACTCCACAATAGGTTAAATTTTTGGAAAATATATGGTTGAGAGAAAGATAAACCATAATATGGTTCTGATACCGATATAGTGATTTTGGAATAAGACATGATTGATTTGGATAAATTATATTGGATATTCTTAACTTCCTTGAAACTGATTGATGATTTGTATACATTTTTTTGACAGGAGGAGTATATCTAGTATTATATAAGGAATAAGAGATCATGGTAATTCAGGATGTTGCAGTGTTTTAAAAGAATACATGATGAAGGTGTTCACGTGTTGTTACACGGAAAAAAGGGGATCTTCATTATGTTTACCTTCCTCATAAAATTTGGACTGTGAGTTGGACAGAAGTATTTTGGATAACTATAAAGGTTGGAATGAATTAAGTTTAACCTTGGATAGTAATGTTTAAGGTTAAAACATTTCTGAATATTATTTTTGAAATATTATAATAGTTTTAGAAAAAGGACAACCTACAGGTTGGGCGATATCCCATCGCTTCGGACAAAGCTGCAGGAATCGAACCCCCAACCATATTGCGACAGGCCTTTATGACCTACCACTATCCTATAGGAAGTCCCTGTTTATTACAAAATAGTTTTTGTAATCTAAATGGTATGTGTTAATATTTTGAACCTTGTACGATTAGGATAAATATAATATTTTTGAGTTCTATTATCTTTTTGAGTGAAATATAAGTTTGTGGTAGAAATTAGTTGAAGGTTGAAACTGTACTTGTAAAGCATAAATATATATATATACCTATATCTTATTCTATGAATAAATTAATTCTTAAACTTTAGTAAAGGGATATTAAAACAAAAAAATGTGTTATCCTAATACCATATGTCTTGTTGAACTAATGATATTTTAAATAAACATAGATTGAAGGCTTTGAGGCCCTCAATTTGACACTTGTTTGTGATTGATGACCTAAATAACTCCTTACAAATATTTACGTTTTTCCTTCAATTATTTGTCTCTAATTGCCACCAATGTTCTCCAAATCGAGATCATAATTGGGTGGTGACTTTTTCATTTCCCTTTCCCTCTTATTAAGGCTAAATTTTATTAACCTTATTTCCGATGTGGGTTTTCCACAAAGGTATTTTCTATTTTCAAACTTTTATTTTCAAAGAAAAATTTCAAATTGAGAGGACGCAATTTATTGAAGGAGGGGAGAATGTAACACCCCGAGCTTCTATGATACACTTCTCTTTCAATAATGCAATAGCTTGCATTGTACGCAAGTTCGAGATTCTAACACACCGCGACTAATAAAAATAGCCATTATGAATAGTAATATCCACGTTTTGAAATTAAATATATTTTATATTTCGAAATGGACTTCATTTTTGGATTCGGAATGTCGAAATTAGCCTATGTCGAATTTTTTGTAATTTTCTGAGAACTTCCAAATTTTTATGAATAGTGAAAAATACTTAAAAACAACTTTTTTAATCAAAATAATTTATAGTGATAAATTATAATATTGAGTGGTTTAAAAGTATAATTAGAATATATTTTTACCATTATATCCAATGGTGGTCATTATAATTAATTTCACTTTGAAATTGGACATAAACAATTGTCAATCTTTTGATATATATTGTTTCTAAAAAACACGCTATTTGTTGTGACAGCAGGAATTAATTATAAAATTAATTAATGCAACATATATGTTTGTAATTTTTTAAAATAGACATCATTTTTGAATTTGGAATATCAATTATAGCTTAGGGTGAAATTTTGGCCTTGTTCTAAAAAACTTCAATTTTTGATGAATAGTGAAACCACTAAGTGGTAGTTAAATAACTGATTTTTCATTTAAATGAAATATTACCACTTCTGTGATTTGATTTTCAAAAATCCGACATACATGGTTGTCATTAGGAATTAAAATGTGGTTCAATGGGATTAAAATAATTTTTTGGTGAATAGTAACTTTTAAGTTTAATTAATCGCGATTAAAGGTAATTAGTGAAATTTAAGGTAAAAATTGTATTATAAAAATATGAAATGACCCTTACACTTGTTCTACTCCTATTTTATGAGTCATGGTCGACCAATACAATCCATGGGTAAACTTGGGGACCCCATGGAGCCATTTTGGTAGGAAAATGACATTAAAAACTTTTTATTTAATGTTAAAATAAAAATGTCACAAACAAGAGTTGTTTTACTAAAACAATTTTTAAATGGGGTTATACAAGTCATATTTTTGACTATAAATATTTATTAGAAAGCTAAAAATATTTCCTACATAATGATATTTGTTTTATAATTTTTAGATATTAAATAAATTATATTATTTATGACACCATGATGATGCAATGATTACCTCATTAATTAACGATTTTAATAAAATGGAAGGATAATATAAAATCTAAGAATTACACTTGTCCAAAGCCTATTGGATGAGAATATTTCGAACCATTATCACCTTATCCTAGAATTATATATGTTTGGGACCTTTAGAATCTGAAAACCATTGTATAATAAAGTAACATTTCATTACTTTCCAAGAGTACCCCTCCTCTCCTCTTATAAAAGGCCCCCACCTCTACCACCTCATTCACACTTTCAAGCCATTTAGCTCGGCCAAACTCTGCCCAAATACTCTCCCAACTTCCCCCTCTTACTCCTAGAAGCCTCACTTTGGGCAGAACTCTTCCCAAGGAAGCCTTTGGCTCAAATCAAAAAGGGTTACCCGATTTTAAGGTAATGTCTTCTCTAATGTTGTTTTGTTTTATTTTTCTTCTCCAACCCCCTAAACACTTTTTATTAATTTCTTTTGTAACAACACCAGTATCCTCAATATACTAGTATGTTTTTATAAGAAGGATTCGAGATAAACTTATACACACCTACATCTAATGGTTAAAGAACATACTGTTTCTGTGGATGGCGAATTGTTGCCTCACGAAACGATGATTGTTCAACACTCATATAACACCTCTAATGGTGGAAAATATGATGAAAATATTTTTATATATGATATATATTATTTTTTTGTTTTCCTTATGATTTTGTATTTTTAATTTATGGCATACCTTTATGGTTTCCATTATGGGTAAACGCGATATTTTCATTTTAAGAAGTGCGGACTACCGCCCCTCAAAGTGATTTGAATCGTTAATACCATATGTGGGATGTATAAAGGTTGGAGTAAATGGTATTATAGGCTATATTATACTGGAATTATATTATACAATTATATCATTTTTATTTCATTCCATTAAATATGAAATAGAAATGAAAGTAGCGTTCATGCGTACGTACGACTTACCGTCTCCATGAACAGTGCATTTAATTTCTTACCTCTAAATGTTATGTAATATTATAAATGAATGTATATAATGGATATATATGATTTATATGATATATACATCATGAATATAATTATGGATATAATGGATATATTACCACATGGACAAAGTGTAATTATAAGAAGTTTATTTTTGACTCAAGTACCTAAGATCGTCAAAACGATCGTTATTAACATAAATAATTACATAATGTTCATAACATGGTAATAAGTGATATAAAATGAATAATAAACTTGAAAAAGGTTCTTAATAAATTATAAATTAACTCTAGTTTATTTTTCATGAGATCAAAGAACGGTCGAGTGAATTCGGACACGAGGTAAGGGAACTTCTTAACCCAATTTCCATTCTTTGGGTTAATCTCCTACTTTCAAATTACGTCATGATATTATTATGTCCTATCTTGTATTTTTTACTTTATTTATGTGTAATTATAGTGAATACACATAATATATCTATTTTATTTAAAAAAAATGATCTTTGTATGGGACTTCATCTCAATCTCCTTTCATTGAGACATATTTTGTTTTATACACAACCTTCTTTTATACGGTGTATAAACCCCTTTGACTTTTACATTTATTAAAAAGGAATATTTTTATACAAAGAATTTACTAAACGACAAAAGGGAATGTTTTTGTCGTACGTATGCGGCGACAACGACTTCTCCGCCGTCGTGACCATTATTTGAGTTTCGGCTTCCTCTACAAGCCATACCTTTTTTTAAAAGAAAAATAAATACCATGTTTTACTTTTATTTTATTTTGGTATTGAAAATGGTTTTGAAAGTGTTTTTATTATATCAATGTGTTTTATTGATATCTTGTGATTGAAATGTGGAAATGTTATGTTTCCTTTATGCATGTTTTATGTGATAAGATTATGTTATGGTTTATGATATGTTTAAACCTGTTCATATGAGGAATGCATTGGACTTAATAAGTGACGGGTGGAGCCCGCTATAGCTCCTCGATGCATCGGCAGGTCTCATGAGACAAACTAGTGTCTTGGCACGAGGCCTTGAAAAAATCTTATTTGTGTTCTTGGCACGAGGCCTTGGCTACGTGGTTATGATAGTCTGGCATTATGCATTACATCATTATGAAAATGGTTATTGATATTGCATGTGATTATTCGACCAGTAGAATATCCATGTGAAGAAGTAATTGGCATTATCTCATGTTACTTTTTCCATATTATGTTGAAGTTCAAATTTAAAAGGCTTTTGTTTTAGTTATACATTTCCTTAAATGTTTTTGTTTATTGATGAAATCTTCCGCTATATTGTTATCCTTACTGAGCATCTGAGCTCACCCCTTTCAATGTTTTAATATTTTCCAGGATGTGAAGAAGTATTTTATGAATGACCTGCAGGGATAGTAAGAAGAGGATATGAGTGTGGACTATGGAGACTTTGTTATTGTAGTTTTTACTTTATGATGTAATGTAAGACTTATAAATGTATCTAGTGTTTCCAAGGCTACTAAACTAATCGGTCTTTCGAGACTTGATCTTTTGTGATCATGCCAATGTTACAAAGTAATGCACCGACTCTGGGTAGCTGGGGTCGGGGCGTTACAATTATAACATTATCTCACTTTCATATAGCTATTGGAAGAGGTTGCATGAAACCCTTATGATGTTATCATTCATTATTCACTTTCTGGGGTACTATGAATATGGACACAAGTAAAAAATTTCCTTCATCGTACTATCCCTCCAGATTTTTCTCTTAAATCCCTTTATATGTTTTTTCTACCACAGTGTATAGTGAGCAATGTGCTTCATCTATCAATTAACTTTTTAATTTTGGTGTGGATGGAGCACATATTCTCTACCCAAACATCAACACTCCATAATAATAAATTAAGACTATAAATTTATCATCACTCACTTTTTTAATCTTTTTTTTATGTTACAAAAATCCTTTTAGCATATCACTATCTTTTATAGAATGGATGGTTTAGAATTTTTTTGGAACAAAAATAGTTTTCCCCATTTTCGAGAAATATATATATGTATCTTTACTAAATATTTTTTTATAGGGTCCATGCTAATCCTAATAAGGGATATAAATCCATGACAACTCCTTTTAAATGTATTAAATGCCTTAATTTCCATCCCATAGTGGTAGTGTATTGAGAAATATTATTCTATGAGTAGTTCCAACCATTCTCATTGCCTCTAATTGATCTCCATATGGGAGAATATTTACATCAAAATTTTGTCCTCATAAAGTTAGTGCATCCATATTTTTAGAGAAAAAATTAAAACTACTAGTACAAGGTCATAAGTTTTATATTTATGTTCATATATTTTCAATTTCCTTTATTCCTAGGCAATCACCCCATCAGTCTGTATATGGAACCAAATAATTTTTTCTTATATGCATCAATATAAATTAAAAATACTTACTTTTCCAATTTTGGATTTAATAATGGTTCATTATTCATTATACTATTAAGATTATAAAAAAAATATCAAATTCCCTTGACCATGTTAATTTAACCCCTTTACATTTTATCTTTGTAAAAAAATTCCCTATCCAAGTAAAATATTAAACAAACCATCAATGGTAAAATATTAAGCCCATGAAAATTCATATCTTAGTTAGGTTCATTAATGTAGGACATTGTTTGACTGCCTTTATATTTTATGGGTCAATATATATCCTATACCTGGAGATAATTTGGTCTTGAAAAGAGATTCCATTAATCCAAAATTATATCTTACTATACATCCCTTATAATTACTTTTTTATGAGGGTGTCCAAAATTATTTGCAGATGATTATCAAGATCTTAATAGCTCTTAGAGTGTATCAAGATATCATAAATGAATATCATTGGAAATTTTTGAAGATGCATAGTTAATACTCTATTCATCAAATCCATAAAGATATATAGTTCATTAGTAAATCTAAAATCTAATAGTATAAACTCATATATTCTTCACCTTGATTGAAATACAATCTTTTTTATATCATCCTTTATCACCCTTATCTATTGATAACTTGAGTTAATATCATTCATTCAAAAGTATTAGTCTCCTTGAAGTTGAACAAATATGTAATCAATGAGTTTTAGAGGATACTTATTCATTATAGTAATGGTATTGATCTACCTATAATTGATGAAATATCTCATAAATACATCCTTATTTAAAAAAAATAGGCACTAACCATTGTGAAAAACTAGGTCAATTAAATCCATTATCACTCAAATCCTTCAAATATTTATTTTACTCTACAAACATCACTTGTTCCATTCTATAATAAGTTTTAGATAAAGTCCTCGAATCATGGATGATTTTATTAGGGAACACAACTTCACACTCTGGTAGATGAACAAGTAATTCTTCTAGAAAAAAATCAATGTATTTTATCACCACAGGTACTTCATATATTCTTAGGATATCATCCACATCCATAGATCAAACATGATATTCATCTCTACCTAGAATATTTGTAGGTACAACTACCGATGGAGGATCCAATTATGATTTGGATGATAGAGTTTACCTTATATATATAAGAGATTCCACCAATCCCTTATGATTAATAATATTATTTTATTTGAAATATATTTTTTAATTTATATATTGAAATACCATCCATGATAATAATCAGATCAAAGTCCACCAAAGGTATAATAATAAGGATTTCAAAAAGGATATTCCCAAGATTCATGATTGGAATAACCTGAATCATATTTGTTATGATATAACTTTTTCTTAGTGTCTGAATTGATTATTCCATTATAAGGTTGATAGGGAAATATATAATGTTTTTAAAAACAAGAAAAAAATAAAAGAGTGAAAAGATCCATAATACAACATAAAATTATCTAACATTGAGGAAAAGATCAAAGTACCTGCCACCATGTCATTTTGAAACTCAATTTTCACTATAGTAATCAAGTTAGATTAGATATTATTCCTTGTCCTTTTATGATGTAAAATCCATTGATTCTTGTGGAAGTGGTTCTCATAATGTCCCTTATGTCACGAACCATCCCCTGGGGCCCATTCCGTGACTACCCCGAGCCCGCATTCCATAAGCCAGGGGCTAGCGACAAATACCAAAAAGGTATATCCTGAAAAGGGAAGACATTTACTTTAAACCTGTACACACACACACACCCCATACTATGGAAAGTAAAGTTGAAACTAGGATACCAACAACAAATATGTCACACAAGGAAGAAGCCACACAAGTAAAAGTGCAACTTAAAGGAAAAGGGGGTCAGAATACAAACCCAACTGAAAAGGATAGTACAATAAAAGGAAGTACAATCTCCAAAGGTCATCCGCTAAAGATCATACCAGAAGGGTTGGTGTAGCTCACTATCAGATGTTTCTGAAGTGTATTGAATCTGTAGATCCACCTATGAGCACCACCTGTCCCTGAATCTCCAAGATCCCAATCAAAACTATTCGTCATCTACATAAGACACAACAGGTGTGAGTGAAGCCTCTGCAGAGGTGAGCATAACAATACTTAGTAGGGAACCTAAAACCAACTCAGGTATCACAAAAATCCACAAAGGAAATCACAAATTAATGCTCAAAGATTAGAGTCACTAGAGTCATCTCGACATAGGTATAACTTAAAGTTTTGATAGCAAAACCAACGTTTGCAAACACTGAACATCAATCGCCGCAAAGAAAATCATCCCCAATGAGTTTTTTAAGCTAGTAAGGTCACCTAGACATATTTAGAAGTAGAGTCACAAAGTACCAATGGTATTTGAGTCATGGAGTCTCGCTGGTAGTTGAGTCAAAGAGTCTCATTGGGTAGCTGAGTCACAAAGTCTCACTAATAGCTGAGTCATAGAGTCTCACTGATAGGTGAGTCACAGAGTCTCACTGGGTAGCTGAGTCATGAAGCCTCATTAGGTAGCTGAGTCATAAAGTATCACTGATAGCTGAGTTAGGGAGTCTCGTTGGGTAGCTGAGTCATGAATTCTCGGTGATTGCTGAGTCACAGAGTCTCGCTGGGTAGTGGAATCATGAAACCTCATTGGGTCAAATTCCACTGAATCTTTCTTAGAAGTTTTCATACGTATATCCCCATCTAGTGGGTCCCAACACCATAGACAGTGCGTCAATCAAACACACGGTCTGGGAGATATGTTTATTTTTGTAAACAGGGGTCGGTTATGTCCAGGCCTGGTCTGACTGTTTTAGACCGACCCGACCAACCCAACTCGGGGTCCAGCCTGACTCGATCTTGTCTGTCTAGTGCATTGGCCTTCCCCATTGGGCTTCACTGGACCCGACCGGGGTTGGACATGGGTCTAGTCCACTCGGTCACCCAGTGACCTGAATTTATCCGGCCCAACCCGCACTGTCAGGAAATTTTCTTTTCCTAGCCCGGGCCACCCCACGGTTGGGATTTATCCCGTCGGCCCGATTTTCTATATAGGTCCGGCTCAAATAATTTAGCCGGGCCGCTTGAGTGGCCGAGTACACCAGCCCGACTCGGCCCGGTGGGCCGGTCCATTCATCACATACCCACTCAGCCGGTCCAATTTATCCTGGAATAGCTCGACCAGTCTGGTTAGGGCATGCATGGCTGGTCAGCTAGATGCCCACTGTGGACAGCACCTAACCCACATAGATTAGGCCACTCCTTCTACGTGGTGCCTCGCTAGCACTGTGTCCAGCCAGCCGCCATGGCTCTCCTCCATGGCAGCACATTCCTCCTCCGCCAGCGTGGCTGAAGAGGGCTGACCACTTCATCCCGCAAGCGGTGCCAGTTGGTGACACCTCTCACCTACGTCTGCTATCGCCGATCACTGGCGACACCTTCTTTGGTCTATCGAGTCCACTCTAGTGGTCCAATCTCAAAACTCCCTGCACCCTCAGGCCTCTCGGGTCACCACCATCACTGCCACATCCTTAGATCCACCTTTCTACCATTTTGAGGATGCAACCATGAATAATGCACAAGCGGAGGGGCTCAGGCCTTGTTCTTGTCGGCTCTCGCCCTCTACGTTAGAAGTTTAAAAACATGTGAGGCTTAGGATCACAATTATATTAGATAATAATCAGTCTCGAAGTAATAACCCCAAGGTAAAAACCTCCTGGTAAGAACAAACGATCTGTGGATCAACCTGTTCGTGGGTTGGTCCACATTTGTTGTTTTATAATAAGAACGGGAAAACTTAAAATAATTAAACCCCTACCTAGGTCAGATTGTTCGTTAGTGATGAACAGTGTCACTGAATTTTTCATTCTACGATCCTCTGTTTATAGCCATTGGGCAATTGTTGTTGGTGATGATTCTTTTGAATGGGGGTTGGCATTCGTCGTCATCACCCACCAGAGCTTCAGAGCATAACTAGGATTGTGCCAACAATCTTTTCATTTTCTGCTTGGCCATTAAAAGATGAAACACGAATCAACTTTTCTATAACATTTTTGTTTTGAATTTATTACACTATTTAATTTAATGAAACAATGTATTCATTTTCGTTTGGTTGGAATACTGTTGAGATGAAACGATTTGGAAATTCAGAAAAATAAAAGAAGACAAGTTTATTTTATTTTAAAATTTTTTATTTAAAAAGTATGAAAAATAACATCTTCCCTCGACCCGTGTCAGTCAAGGTTAGGTCCATTCTAGGTGAATCTTTCTATTCTAATTTCAATAGTTCCCTCAAAATTTTGATCCAAGCACCAGTTTAAAAGTTTGAAAACCCCGCTCGCATGTTTATTTAAATGAACCTTAAAAATAATTCAAAAAATTGACTTTCACCCTTGACCCGCACTGGTCAAGGATAGGCTCTTCCTAAGGGAAAAATTCCCTCTTGAGCTCAGCGGTACAATCATATTTCCAATCTAAGTTAACATTTAGGAGTTATAATGATTTAACAGTAAAATAATTATCACTTAATTATTTTATTTACGGACAAAAACTAACTTCCACTGTTGGACCGCATTGGCCAATGTTAGGATCTTCCTAAAGAAATAATACCCTCAAGATCTCAACAGTGGTCTCATATTTTCAATCTGAGTCACGTTTCATGAGTTATAAACATTTGAAAAATAAAATAATTTTATTTAATTGTTTTATTTATAGTTATTCCATTTTTTGGTTTTCTCACTAGAGGCATGTTCCAAATGAACTTAAGTTTCCCCTTGGGTAAACTCGTCATCCTGAATGTAATAGTACCCTCAGATTTCTGATTTGGGTACCCATTTAAGAGTTATTCCACCTTTTCATGAAACCTATCACACTTTCTATTTAAAGATTAATGGTTTTTGATAGATAATTTCGGGTACTTTGGGCCTCAGAATCACTTTCCTTCTTAGCACCTAGTCTTGTAATAATTATATTTAATAAAAAAATTACATGGAATTTAAAAGATATTACATTACTCCCCCTGTTTTGGGATTCACATCTTTATAATCCAAAATAAGGATAATCAAAGAAATGGGGGTAACAATCCCAAATCTGAGCCTCCCACTCCCATGTGCTCTCCTAGAGATTTCTGAACTGCCATCGAATGCGCACCAGAGGAATTGACCATCCATAAAGGACCCACTCCTATCGATCCTCTATCTCCATTGGGAATTCCACAAACTTCACCCCGTCTTCAAGGTCTAAATCGCCCTAGTCGATGATGTGCGATGGATCCTACACGTACCTCATCAACTACAACATGTAAAAAAAATAATGCACCCAATGCATCTGTGGGGGGGAGATCTAGTTGGTACGCCACCTCACCAACTCTACTCAGAATCTAAAAAAGGTCTGATGAACCTCAGAGATAATTTTCCGCCCAGGCCAAATCTCCAAAATATTTTTTAGGGTGAGACCCAAAGGAAAACATGGTCTCCCTACTCAAAATCTAAGGGCCTATATATCTTATTTGAATATGATTTATTTCTGCTCTTGTACAGTTCTTATTTGCTCCTGGATGATCTTCACCTTCTCACTGGTTACCAATACCAACTCCAGACCCATGAGTGTTGAACCCTTGGGTCTGTCCAGTATAGAGGTGATCTGCAAGGTTGCCCATACAAGGCCTCAAATGGTGCCATGTCAATGGTGGAGTGGTATATTTTGTTGTATAAAAACTCCACCAGTGGTAGGTGGTCCTCCCAAATGCAAACAAAATATAGGACACAAGCACGAATCTTGTCCTCTAAGGTCTGAATGATCCGCTCTGTCTGACTATCTGTTTTGGGGTGAAAGGTTGAGCTCAAGCATAGTTGAGTCCCAAAAGCCTCCTGAAATCCCTTCCACAACCAGGATGTAAGGCATGCATCACGATCTGAGACTATCATATATGGGACTCTATGGAGATTAACTATCTCCTGCACATAGAGGTATCCCAATACCTCTATAGAAATCTACTCTCGAATGAGTTGGAAGTGATCAAACTTGGTTAGTCGGTCAACGATCACCCAGATAGAATCATGGACCCTAGATGTGCATGGTAATCCCTTCATGAATTCCATCGATATACCATCCCATTTCCACTCCGGCACCTCAATGTGTTGTGTCAAACTTTCTGGAACCTGGTGCTCAGCCTTCACTTACTGATAAGTGAGGCAACATGAAATGAACTCGACCACTGCTACCTTCATCCTTGTCCCCTAGTACTGATGTCGGGGATCCTGGTACATCTCTGCCACTCCAGGGTGTGCCTCTAAGGTGGAGGTATGGAACTCCCTTAGAATATCATCTCACAACACCACTGGTACTATTGTGCGCCATTTGAAAAGGATTATGTGTGCTCCACCTATCAAAAACCCATCAGGTACTTTTCCTAAGGATAAATGAGCACGTTAGGCCTCACAACTGGCGTATCTGAGTTACGCCTCCCTGACTCACTGTAAGAGTGGAGGGGTAACAACCATCAACTGAAGAAAATCGGTCTCCTCTCTATCAAAAAAGGATATTTGAAGCAAGACCAACTGCTCTGAGGCCTCATTCAGCAGTTGTGAACTGGGTCTCTTGTTGAGAGCGTCCTCTATTGTGTTTCCCTTACCAAGAGTATAGACTACTTTGAAGTCATATTCCTAGAGGAACTTCAGCCATCTTCCTTATCTCAGCTGCTGAAAAGCCTATGGGCACCTTTCTATCCACGCAAAAGGCTACCCCTTTTAACCGATTGATGCACCCATCGACCCTTTGGTAGTGGATACTCGTTATCCATGACCACTTGGTTAAATTTCCAATAATACACACATAACCTCAAACACTGGGTCTTTCTAATCCCTTATTCAGTAATTCCCGCACTGTAACATCCCCGGCCCAAGAGCCACTAAAGCAGTTCCCCGAGCCGGGTAGTTACAAGACCTCAAGAGTGCCTCCCCATACGCCAGAAGTTTCTGACTTACAGAGAGGGTCTAATAAATCATGTGGGGAGACTATACCCTCATTTACAAAGTAATCCACAACAAATAATAATTTAAATAACAGAAACAATAGGAAATAATCAATAATATGCATAAAAAACCAATTCCCATAAAATCTACTCGGGTACCCAACGACAGCCTAAGAAGGGTGTGAGTATAACTTAGTAGGACACCACCAACGGTGTCTACAGAATATCTAGAAAAAGCATATAGTGCATGAAAGTTATAAATAATGGAAAGTAATGATAAATAGTTCAATAGGACAATCTAGACTATGTTCCTTAAACTATATTACCATTAAGTTCAGGTTCACTACTTAGGCACTTCATGATTTAATCTACTATTTTCACATGTTTAGTGGATTAGGCATATTCAATGTTATCACACACATGGGAATAAAATAAATCCCTATCTCACTAGGCATCACATTATAACAATCCCATAATCCTCACCACAAAGCCTCAGTCTAGGTGGAATGAAACCGTTAAAGGAATATAACTTTGTCCCATTCCCTAACCCGTGCATTTAGGTGCGGAGATAGAACATTGGTCCCACTCAACCCATGGGTATAGAACCTCATGTCGATACCCCACTCAACCAATCCATGTGAACATGCTTATTTATCATTCACCATAATTAACCATATCCCAAAAATATCATTAAATGGGAAATTTACATTATCGCCTCAATCCATTAACACATTCATCATTTATATTACTTAACCCTTTAGCCCTATTTCCCATTTCCCATGCCTATCTCACTAAGCATATTCAAGTATAAAGAAAACCCCCTGGCATTTTCCCATTAACCCATTTCACTCTTTTTCATGCCAACTAAACAACCTCTTAGGCCATTTCTCAACCTAAGTGTTTTAATAAACACCCATTACATGTCCTTACAGAATATTAACATATTCATTATAGGACCTATGTCCTAACACCATGACCTTACACTTACTTAGCGAACTCTAAGTCTGGGAGACATCGTCACACCCCACAAGTGGCCCTAATTTGGTCAATTCATTTTACTTGCATCCCATGGGTATCAAGAGGGGTTCAATTAACCATTTAGACACCCATTACACCACCTCATGTCAAAAGCACCAAGAACTCATCAAAATATGGCAAGAATAAAAACCATACATGCACAAATCTACAAAAAAACCAAGGGATATAACTTGTAGACCACCTACCTTGAATATGTTGGTGAACACACTCTCAACTGAGGATTTAGATCTCGATTCAACCAACCCTTGATTTTTTACCCTAAAACTCACTGAAAAAGAAGGTTTTGAGAGCTTCAGATGAAGATGGGGAATAAATAGAAACCCTAAACCAAAAAGAAAACTAAGAGGAATATTTTCCTTACCTGGATATTCAATCCACAACCAACGACACTAAAAACGGCCCTAAAATGAGGGAGATTGATATTTGGAAGATCTTGGAGATTTTGGGGTGTCACTAGGGATGGAGGAGGAAGAAAGGAAGAAAATCCCGAGTGGTATAAGAATTTCCTTAATGGATTTTTTGTAAATTTTTAGAAGTTTCTAGGCCGCACTATTTACCTGCATGGTTTTCCAAACCGTGTGCAAACCATGCAGAGGATACTTCTTGCACATCCTTTCTCTCACATAGTTTTCCATAATGTGGGAAAACTGTGGAGATTTCCATTGCCCAGAAAGTGCCTTTTCCCCTTTTTTATGTCCCAAACCCATGGCACATCCCCTAGCCTTCACAAGGATTTGGGGAAACACTTAATTAACCATAAAAAGGGGAATAAAACTGAAACATAATAAGAACATACCTTATGTAGAAATCTAGAATATTACAACCTCCCCACCTTATAAATGATTGTCCTCGAGCCACTCTTCCCGAGCATCATTAAGATCCCAAAGGGAGGATATTGGGACACTGAGCCCACATATCTGATTCCCTCTCCCAAGTTTCTTCCTAAAAATTTCCATTCTGCCATAGAACATGAACCAAGGGAACAACCTTTCCCTGCAAAACTTTTTAACTATGATCCACAATATGAACTGGGTGCTCCTCAAAGGATGCATCAGCCTCAAGCTCCACATTCTTAGCATTTATCACATGAGATGGATCAGGAAGATACTATCAAAGTTGTGAAACATGAAATACATCATGCTTCCCACTATACTGTCGTGGAAGAGGTAATCAGTACGCCATGGGTTCGATCCTTTCCTCAATCCCAAATGGCCCCATATATCTAGGTTCCAACTTGCCCTGCTTCCAAATTCAACGGTGACCCAACCTTAGAGACACTGAAAGAAACACACTATCACCCACCATGAATTCAAGAGGTCTACAATATCTATCTGCATATGACTTCCTCTTACTCGGATTTTTTTTCAAATGCTTTTGAATCAAACAAACCTTTTCTGATGTCTCCTACACAAGAATTGGTCCTAATAGCTCAGATTATCCAATCTCTAACTATCACAATGGAGATCTACACATTCTACCATAAATTGCCTCGAAAGGTGTCATCTGAATTGTAGCCTGAAAACTATTGTTGTAAGAAAACTCAACAAGCCGAAAATGTTTCTCCCATGAACCTACAAGGTCTAGAACACAAGACCACAACATGTATTCTAATAAATGAATTATATGCTCTAAATTCCTGTTAGTCTGTGGGTGGCAAACCATACTCAAAAACACTTGGGTACCAAGTGCCTTATGTATCCCCTTCCAGAAGAATGAGGTGAAATGTAGATTATGATCTGAAACTATGGTTCTCTGCACACCATGTTACCGTACTATTTCCCAAACATACAATTATCCCAACTGGTCGACCGTGTTAGTCTCCTGAATTGTCAAGAAATGGGCCACCTTGGTCAGCCAATCTACCACCACAAAAATTGCATCATTCTTCTGAGGCATCCTCTGATGAATCACCACGAAGTCCATCATGACATCATTAAACTTCCACTCTGGAATAGGCAATGTCTAAACAACCAACTTGTATGCTGATGTTCTGCATTCATCTGCTGACAGGTAAGGCATCATGCCAAAAAATTCACAACTTATTTCTTCATCCCCAGCCACCAAAACTAACTAATAAAATCACAGTAAATCTTAGTCAATCCCGGATGCAATTCCCGCTTCGATGCGTGGAACTCAAGAATCAACTCCTCTCGTACATCTGTCGGCACCACAACACGACCATGAACATAGGAAACTCCCTCAGCATTGAAAGTCTAACCAGAAGGTGACTCTCCACCTTTAAAACGTTTGTTCATAGAAAAACACTCCGTATCCACCGAATTAATCTCTTTAACTTGGCTAATAAGTGTATATTCAACTACTATATATGCAGGGTTCATCTGATCGTTCCCATCCTGTACCTTCAAATGCATCTCCACAAACAAGGCCATCATCACCCACTCTGAACCGGATTCCTAAACTACTTGATTCTGATTCTTTTGGCTTAGATCAATGATGAAACTATTCCCTTTTCCTAGTGTGTATACCAACTCAAAATCGAAGGACTTCAGGTACTCAACCCACCATCACTGTAGAAGATTAAAATCTCGCTGAGAGAAGATGTATTTGAGACTTTTATGGTTCTTGAACACTATGAAAGGTTCTCTCAACAAGTATTTCCTTCAACACTTCAAGGCATGAACCAAAACATCTAGCTCAAGGTCATGAGTAGGATAATTTATTTCATGTGGTCTCAACTGCCTCAACCTATAAGCTACAACCCGATCATACTGAATCAACACTTTCCCAAGCCCAACACTAGACACATCACAGAACAAGGTGTACTTATTACCCAATTCAGGTAAGATAAAAATCAATGCAGAAGTTAATCGGTTCTTCAGATGCTAAAAAGAGTACTCACAAGCCTCTGACCAATCAAACTTAACCCCATTATTGGTTAGGCCTATGAGCGGCGCTTTCAAATGAGATAAATATATAATAAAACTTCATTAATAACTAGAAAACCCTAGAAAACTTGGAATATTAGAGATGTTCTTGGGATTCTCCCAAGACACCAAAACCTACACCTTTTTTAGATCCATCGACACACCTGACTCAGAAATGATGTGTCCCAGAAAGTGAAACTCATCAATCCAAAACAAACATTTTGATTGCTTGGAATAAATCCCATGCTCTCTTAGTACACTCAAGATGATGTAAAGATGTTTGGAATGATCGTCATGAGTTCTGGAGTACACCAAGATTTCATCAATGAATACAACTACAAACTAATCCAAATACAGGTGAAATATTCAGTTCATCAAGGCCATAAACATAGTTGATGCATTGGTCAAAAAAATGACATCACCATAAATTCATACAAGAAATACCTACTTTAGAAAGATGTATGAGGTATGCCATAAGGTCATACCCTCAAATGGTGGTATCCCAGTATCAAATTGATCATAGAAAATACCAAGGAACCTCTGAGTTGATCAAACAGGTCATCAATTCTAGGAAGAGGGTATCAGTTCTTAACTCTCATCTGGTTCAAATTATTATAATCAACACAGAGCCTCAGTGATCCATACAACTTCTTAGAAAACAACATAGGATATCCCCAAGGTGATGTACTAGGATGTTTTAACATCTTATGCTCTAATTCCTCTAACTCAACTTTTAGTTCTTGGAGCTCTACTGGAGCCATTCAATAGGGTGGAATGGAAACTGGCTCCACTCCTGGTAGCAATTCAATTGTAAACTCAAGAAATCTATCAGGTGGTAACCTCAATAAGTCCTTAGGAAATACATCTTAAAACTGGTCCACAAAAAAGGGGAAGACTGGCTATCCTTTCTCCCCATCATCTAACATAAGGCATGCCACTTCAGCTATGAGTTCTCCCAACTATTGGCATAGCGGCCCTACGTGGCCCACTCGAGTATCCCACTCACCACGAAGAGAATAAATTATCCCATCGATATATGTGAACATTACTCGACATCATTAACAATCAATATGAGCTTGATATAACACCAACCATTCCATTCCCAAAGATTAGGTCAAAACCTGACATCTCTAGGAAAAATAGATCCCATAAAAAACGATACCCACCAACCCCCAGAGCACAGCCCTTACACTGCCTAATGTCCTCAACTTGTACCCCTAGTGGAGTATCAAGAGACATTACCCCACATGAAGTCTCTACAGTTAAGCCCAACACAACTACAAACAGAGAAGAAATAAGGGAATACGTAGCGACCGTATCAAATAAAGCACTAGTAAGTGTGGAAGATACAAGAATCATACCTTGAACAGTAGATAGTCCTGCCTCACCACCCTTAGGTGTAGGCTTAACTGCATGAAAATGACCTACCCTTTTAACCTGGGTTCTATCCTCAGTTCCCTACATTTCACTACTCTATTGGTAAGGATGGTCTCGCTCCAGAGTTCTACATCCACTACCTTTGCTAGTACGACTTGTGGAGCTCCAACTGCCTACCTGATATGGGGTAACCAACCCCTACCTACACTCGACATCTTCCTATGACCTCCATTATTCCCTGACTGTCGCAGGTTCCTATAAAACCTATGCATGTGGACTAACCTACCACATTCTTTACACTCAACCGGTCGGTGGGGACACTAGTTACGCTTGTTCCCTGACCTAACACACTAATAACAGAAGATATGGTCACCACCCTAAGAATATGACCACTTATTCTAACTATTATGTGCATTTATTCCCTGTTGAATGGTTCCAAAGTGGTGCTTCCTACTACCATAATCCAAACCATTTGTTCGCCCAATTGGAATCACAAGTTCACTACCTGAATCTGCCTTCTGGTTCCCCTCCAAGATAAGGGCTTGATCCATCACTTCAGAAAACTGTTTCAGTCGAAAGATATTCACATGAGATCTGATCTCATGTCTCAGCCCATCCTAGAAGCATTTCGCCGTAGCTGCCTCATCACCCGTCAACGTCGGAAAGAAGCGCCTAAAATCGGAAAAATGACTAGCATAGTCCATAAATGACATTGTCCCCTGAGTCAAACTCATGAAATCCACAGCCTTCTCCTACCTCAAGGTTTCTGTATAGAAGTTCTCAAGAAACTTCTCCAGGAAATCTTTCCGCATCATCCCTTCTGCCTGCTCCGTTTGAACCAGGATGTCCCACTAACGCTATGCTTGACCTCTCAACATATTGTCTGCCAACTTTAATCACTTCTCAAGAGGAGTATCTAGATGTTCAAGAATAGTTTGTATAAACTCAATCCAAAAATCCACTACTTCTGGCCCACCCTCTATGGTAAAGGGTGGAGGGTGGTGCACCTGAAACTACCTGGTCAACTTAAACATGCTCGGTGTAACCCGCCTTGGATCTCATTCCATCATTTTTATAAAATGAGAAAATTTTTCCCAGAAATTCTCTTCCCTATCTCCTTGGATCATCATTTTCTCTTGCTCTACTACTAGAGAACAATTCTCAGCAACGTCATCATGTCACCCAACCGGTACACCTCTTCGAGGTGTGATTTCTCTACAATGCCAAACATGAGCTTTAGAATGTAGCCATAACAATTTTATGGGAAGAAGAGAGATATAGGTAGGATCATAAATTTCCACAATTGATCCAGTTCACATACACTACCCAAAAAATCCCACTCACAACCAGATCACTACCCTTGGCCACCTCTCCTAAGGCCATGGCTAACATGAGTATCCAATCATAGCATCCCATTAGGCACAATTTCATTACTTTTAAGAAAACATATGCATCCTCACCTTTATATCTTGTACACACATCCCGAGTGTGTGCCTATCAAGATGCATGTCACTTACCTACATAGGTGCCTAGAATGATGCGTGAATGAACAAACTCATACCCTTCCATCCATGAGAGAAATATCACAAAATTGTTAAACTATACAACAATTGTGTCACCCAATGGTGAAATATCATCAAAAATAATAACACATAACAATAACAACAATCCCCTCCCAGAGTGACTTGGGTTTTCCCCCATACATGGGTTAGATACTCTCAATCACAAGCTCATTACCAAGTCCTAACACTTTACTAGCCTCTTGAATACCATCACCAAATAGTAATAAATAGAAAAGAACTCCTCATATACCACTTTGTAATGTACTTGACCCAGGAGCCACTAAACTGGTTCCCCGGTCTGGTTAGTTACATGACCTCAAGTACACCTCACCATATGCGAGAGGTTGCTAACTTGTAGTGAGGGTTTAATAGGTCATGTGGGGAGACTACAACCTCATTACCAGAGTAATCCACTATAGATAATAATTTAAATAACAAAAGCATTAGGAAAAAATCAATAACATGCATAAAGAACCAATTCCCATAAATAGGGTGCAATCACATACAACAGTAAATATACCAGTCCATGCTACAGTTCCATGTGAATAAAACCCAAACATAGAAAACAACAAAATCCCCAAAATGGTCCAGACTCCAAGTCTGTAACTTCACCCGACCATGTCCCATGTCTAACTCAACTCCCTAGCATAAGGCCTCTATCCTGAACTGCAAGCATGAAATCTTCTCAGGTACCCAATGGTGGCCCAAGTAGGGTGTGAGTATAACTTAGTAGGACACCACCAACGGTGTCTACAAAATAACTAGCAAAAGAAGATAGCTCATGCAAGTGATAAATAATGGAAATTAAAGACAAATAGTTCAATAGGTCATTCTAGACTATGTTCCTTAAACTATATTACCATTAAGTTTGGGTTCACTACATAGGAACTTCATGTTTTAATCTACTCTTTTCAAGTGTTCAATGGATTAGGCATATTCAATGTTATCATGCATATGGGAATAAAATCAAGCCCTATCTCACTAGACATCAAATTATAACAATCTCATAATCCTCACCTTGAAGTCTCAGTTTGAGTGGAATGAAACCGTTAAGTAAATTGAACTTTGTCCCCTTCTACAACCCATGCATTTAGGGGCGGAGCTAGAACCTCTGTCCAAATCAACCCGTGGGCGTAGAACCTCAAGTCGATACACCACTTAACCAATCCATGTGCACATGCTTATTTATCATTCACCATAATTAACCATATCACAACAATATCATTAAATTGGAAATTAACATTATTGCCTCAATCCATTAACACATTCATCATTTATATTACTTAACCCTTTAGCCCCATTTCTTATTTCCCATCCCTATCTCACTAAGCATATTGAAGTATAAAGAAAATATCCTAGATTTTTCCCATTAATCAATTTCACCCTTTTTCATGCCAACCAAACAACCTCTTAGGCCATTTACCAACCTAACTGGATTATTAAACACCCATTACACATCCTTCAAGAATATTAACATATTCATCAGAGGCCCTATGTCCTCACCCCATGACCTTACACTTAGGTAACTCTAAGTTTGTGAAATATCGATACACCCCCATGAGTGGCCGTAATTTGGTCAATTCATCCTCGTTACATCCCATGGGGATCAAGAGGGGTTAAAATAACCATTTATCCACCTATTACACCACCTCATGTCAAAATCACCAAGAACTCATCAAAATAGGGCAAAAATCCTACATGCACAAATCTACACAAAAACCAAGGTATATAACTTGCAGACAACCTACCTTGAATTCGTTGACGAACACACTCTCAATTGAGGCCTTAGATACCGATTCAAACAACCCTTGAAGATTTACAGTAAACCTCACTGAAAAACAAGGGTTTGAGATCTTTAGATGGAGATGGGGAAGAAATAGAAAACCTAAACCAAAATTAAAATTAAGAGGGAGATTAGCCTTAACCAGATCTTCAATATATAACCAAACACACTACGAATGACCCTAAGATGAGGGAAATTGATCCTTGGAAGATCTTGGAGCTTTTGAGGCATCACTAGGGATGGATAAGGAAGAAAGGAGGAGAATCTTGAGTGGTATAAGAAATCCCATAATAGATTTTTTTTTAATTTTTTAGAAGCTTATAGGCCGCACGGTTTACCCACATGGTTTTCCAAACTGTGTGAAACCCGTGTGGAGGCTACTACCTACACGGCCTTTATCTCGTATGGTTTTCCAGACCGTGCACAAATTGTGAGGATTGTCACTATCTAGAAAGCCCCCTTTCCCCCTTCTTCATGTCCCGAACCCCTAGGACAACCCCAATCCTTCACAAGGACTTGTGGAAACACTTAGTTGACCAAAAAAGGGAACTAAAACTGAAACATAACAAGAACATACCTTACGAAGAAATCTGGGATCTTACACCCACCTACGCCCCCTGCTCATGAATATCTACAAAATCCCTCTGATATACTGATGCTGATGTCGGTGCCATCTTGGGGTGTA
The DNA here is from genome assembly GCA_963277665.1 of Viscum album. Taxonomy (NCBI): domain Eukaryota; kingdom Viridiplantae; phylum Streptophyta; class Magnoliopsida; order Santalales; family Viscaceae; genus Viscum; species Viscum album. The sequence goes on from OY728163.1 coordinate 135,014,241, forward strand.
GAATGATACAGAATTCTGTCTCCCTATGGGTAGGTAATCCTAGAAACATCCTTTTAAAGTACATTCCCACACTCCTCCACTAGAGGTGGGAACTAAAAACTCAAAACATCCACTGCCATGAGGGTAAGGTTGGCCGACTCAAGAGTGATCTGCTGCACCCTCTTATGCCAGATTTTATTCTGTGTTTCCTGGATTTCCTTTTTCACTGAACAAGGAAAACCCCATTCTAATACTGCAGATATACCATATCCTTTTTCCTAAAATAGTCAATCTGATCATGAATTGTTGATGACCAGTCCATACTCAAACTAATGTTTCAAGGCCTTGATGCTTCCACCAAGAGGTTCCAACTGAAACTCTCACATCAAGGGTCAGATCACACCATTAGCATAAGTGTGATTATCGAGTCTCCTCTCATAGGTATCTCCAGACTTAAGGATCAAGTCAAAAGTTTAACCAGAAACTCTAGGTCTTGAATAAGATTCATGAAAAGGAGGAATGATTAGAACCTATGTCTATTAATATGACAGCTAGTAGTAGACACATACCGTACCTCAAATCATTCCTGGATTCCTTAGGCCACACTCCTTGACTACATACAGCTACTCCCTTCCTCTATCCTCCAACTCCCTAAGCCTGGTGTGGACCATGTTTGGGTAGTGGTTGTAACATGTCGAAATGTACACCACCTTTTACTTCCCTCCAAGATCCTCTTCCACATCTTCCACCCTGTAGATTCATCTGTTCTTGTCACTTCCTCTGTCCTGGTAGACCATCCACCATTTCCCTATCAGCACAAGGGGATGAAAAATCTCTATAGATATATCCCCTAACATCTTTTTAAAATCATTAACTCTTCCTAAGATGACTAGAATAACCCTACGAGCCCTGATCTATATACCCCCTACCATGGTACCTCTTCTCGGAATGTGTTACACATCCGAGTATCTGAGACTGACATCAACTGCTTGCTTGGACAGTACTAACATCCACTGGATATATCGTCTCATCCAATGGAATTCCAACCACAAAGGTTCTCTATATCACCCTAGAATAAGTATGAATTCACAGAGGAATATCATTGGCTTAGATGTCTCTAAACACACCTTGCTCGGAGGTTCGGCCCCTGAAGCCCTGGTCGTATCGTATTCATCGAGTACCTGGAAAAGTTGGCATGTCTTGATGAATACTCAGATACCAACATTTCTTCCTATAGAATCTCTTTCCTACACATACCCCTTATCTTTTATGGAAAGATCCCTTTTTCTGTGAAAGGTTATCCAGCTTTGTCCACGGGAAATTCACCTCATCGTAATATCAGGTAATCTAAACCATGACATCGCCCTACTGAGCCACGTAGAATGATCACTTACAGAACTTCCATTTGATCTAATGGTTCCCTGGCTTGACGGAAACTCGGTCAACACCTCCAGACAATCCTTAAATGCCTGTGAGTTGGGCTCGCCTTGGAACCTGAGGGGTCTATGTCACCGAAACTCATGAAAGGCACTGAGCATACATGTGTCTTCTACCGATCGGTAGTAACTACTGACCAACAAGAAGTGGTATCACTGGGACAACACCCAAAGTCACCATCTCGGGCAAATGTCCTCATACCGAAGCCACATCACTCTATAGACCATCCTCATGGTCACACACTAGAATCATTGCTGACTGTCTGCGTGGAGGCATCTTGAAAGAGAATCAAGATGAACCACTGTCAATTTATTATACATGGTGAGCTGAATATGACTCAAAAAGATAATAGAAAAACACTCAAAGTTTCATGAAACTATTGTTTTCATGTACTGGGTTTAAAAATAGAATTCAGGGTCCTGGTATATGGATACGTCAGTCGCTGCGCCAACACTGGACTCTCTGGCCTGAAAGTTGAAATCGAAACACTTAATACTGTTTCCCCATCCAAATTTACAGACTATTAGTTCTTCTGGTAGAACCGACCTCCTCTAATACCACTTTGTCATGACCCGTCCCCCAGGGAATGTGCTATGACTACCCCAAGCATGCCTTCCATAGTCTAGGGGCTGGTTACTAGCACCAAGAAGGGAAGGCATTGCCTTTAAACATGTGCAGACACACAACCCATATTGTGAAAAATAAATCTAAAACTGGGATACCAAAAACAAGTATGCCACAAAAGGAAGAAATCACAAAAGTAAAGGTGCAACTGAAAGGAAAAGGGGGCCATAATACAAACCCAACTGAAAAAGAAAGTACAGTAAAAGGAGGTACAATCTTTAGAGGTCATTCACCAAGGATCCTACTAGAAGCGTATATGTAGCTCCCTGTTGGATTTTTCTGAAGTGTACATCTTCTATAGATCCACCTCGTATCACCACCTATCCCTATCTCTCAAAGATCCTAGTCAAAGTTTTCCATCTTCTGCACAATACATAATAGGTATGGGTGAAGGATGTGTATGGGTGAGCATAACAATACTCAATAAGGACCTTGAAACCAACTCAGGTCTCAGATAAATCCACAAAGGAAATCACAAAATAATTCTCAAAGATTAGATTCACAAGAGTCAGCTCGACACTGGTATAACTGAAAGTGTTGATAGCAAAACCAACGGTTCAAAATACTAAACATCAATCACCGCAAAGGCACTCATCCCCGATTAGTCCTTTAGGCTAGCTAGGTTTCCAAGACCTATTTAGTAGCTAAGTCATGAATCCTCTATGGGTAGCTAAGTCACAAAGTCTCACAGATTGCTGAGCCACAGAGTCTTGCTGGGTAGATCAGTCATGAAGTCTCATCGATAGCTGAGTCATAGAGTCTCTCTAATAACCGAGTCATAGAGTCTCAATGGGTAGCTAGTCAGGAATCCTCACTGGGTAGATGATTCATGGGGTCTCACTAGGTAGCTGATTCAAGAAGTATCATTGATAGTTGAGTCACAGAGTCTCACTGGGTAGATGATTCATGGGGTCTCACTAGGTAGCTGATTCAAGAAGTATCATTGATAGCTGAGTCACAGAGTCTCACTGGGTAGCTCAGTCACGAAGTCTCGCGGATAGCTAAGTCACAGAGTATCACTGAGTAGCTCAGTCATGAATCCTCACTGGTTTAACTTCCATGAAATCTTACATAGAGGATTTGATGAGGACCTCCCCATAACATGGGTCCCAACACTATAGACAGTGCGTCAATTGGACACACGATCTGGGAGATATATCCCTTTTTGTAAATAGGAGTCAGTTGCATCTAGGCCCGGTCCGACCCGACCAAGCCGACCCGGGGTCCTGCATGACCTGATCCTGTTTGTATACCCCATTTTTCTGACCCATTGGGCCTCACTAGACCCAGATGAGGTTGGATATTGGTCCAATCTGCTCGGTCACCCAGGGACCCAAATGTCTCAGGCCCGGACTGCACTGGAGGGCTGATCTCTTTTCCTAGATCAGGTCACCCCACATCCCAACTTTATCCCGTCGGCCTAGTTTGCTAAAGTGGACCAACTCGAAAAAATTATCCAGGCTGCTCGTGCGGCCGATTTCGCTAGCCCAACTTGGCCCGGTGGGCCGACCTGTCAGCCAGATACCCCCCTTGGTCAGCACACAACCTGCATCGAGCGGGTCACTCCTCCTATGAAAAGCCACATTGGCACCGTGTCCAGCCAGCCACTATGGCCGACCAGTGTGCCACCTCTGCCAGTGTGACTGGAGAGGGCCTGCTGCTTCGTCCCGCATGTGGTATCGGTGTGCACTACCTTCAGTTACCGTCGCGTTCTGCCTGTGGCCGCCACCATCTATTGTAGGCGGCACCTTCTGTGGGCCACTAGATCCCCTCTAGTGGTCCGATCTCAAATCCGCCTACTCCCTCAAGCCTGTCAGCCGCCACAATCATTTCCATGACCTCAGATCCACCTTTCCACCATTTAGAGGATGTGGCTATTAAGAATTCACAGGAAGAGTGGCTTGGGCCTTGTTCATGTCATCCCGCACCCTCCACGTTAGAAGTTTAAAAATATAGGAGGCTTGGGATCATAGTTCTATCGGATAATCATCAATCCCGGTGAAAAAAACCCCAAGGTAAACACCCTTTTTCAAGAACACACGATCTGTAGATCGACCTTTTTGTTGGTTGATCTGTTTTAGTTGTTTTATAATAAGAACATGGAAAACTTAAAACAATTAAACCCTACGTGTGTCAGATCATTTGTTGGTGATGAATAGTGTCGCTGCATTCGTTGTTATGTGGTCCGCTATTTACGGCTATTGGTCAATCATCATTGGTGACGATTCGTTTGAAGGGGGGTTGGAGTTCATCATATTCACCCACTAGAGCTTTGGATAAGAACCCGGATTATCCCAACAATCTTACGTTGTATGATTGGACATTAATGGATGAAGTGTGAATCAACGTTTCTGTTATGTTTTTGTTATGAATTCGTTACACTATTTAATTTAATAAAACAATTTATTGAGTTTCTCTTGGTTGGAAAACCGTTGAGCCGTAATGATTTAAAAATTTACAAAAATAAAATAAATCAATTTTATTTTATTTTTAACATTTTCTTTAATAATTACAAAAAATAACTTATTCCCTCGACTAACTCTAATCGAGGTTAGGTCCATTTTAGGTGAATCTTGTCATTCAGAGTTCAACAGTTCCCTCTTATTTTTTATCTGAGCATTGTTTTAAAAGTTAGAAAAACCTTCTCAAATGTTTCTTTAAATGAACCTTTAAAATAGTTCAAAAAATCAACTTTCACCATCAACCTGTGCCGATCGAGGTTAGGATTCGCCTAAGGGGAACACACCCTCACAATCTCAATGGTACTCTTGGATTTCCAATATGAGTTACTGTTTAGGATTTATAAGGATATCATAATAAAATATTTATTACTTAATTATTTAATTTACAACTAAAAACTAACTTCCATTGTTGGCCCTCACTGACTAATGTTAGGATTTTCCTAAAGAGATCATACCCCAATGATCTCAACCGTGGTCTCATATTTTCAATATGAGTCACCGTTCATGAGTTATAAGAATTTTAAAAATAAAATAATTTTATTTAATAATTTTATTTACAGTTATTCCATTTTTGGTTTTCTCACTGGAGGCCTATGCCAACTAAACTTAAGTCGCGCCTAGGGTAAACCCACCATCCTAAATGCAATAGTGCCCTCAGAGTTTTTATCTAAGCACCCATTTAATATTTATTCTACTTTTTTAGGAAAATCCCTCACACACGCTATTTAAATCATAACGTTTTTTGACAGATCATTCCAGGAACTTCGGGCCTTGGAATCACTCATCATCTCAGTTCTTGGTCTTGGAATAACTCTATATAATAAAAACAATACATGGAATTTCCAAGACATTACACCTTATCCCTTCAATTGAACCATTGATCATTTTTAACATCTTCCTTGACCAGGTATTAGTGATATTAATGCAATTTTTCTCCACACATATAACAAAAACTGGTTCCATTCCTATAATCCCCATGTAATTTCTTTCATTAGTTATAAAATGTAGGAAATCCTACCCAAGATTTATTTTAGTTTATCACTTTCTTCTTCTAATGATTATCATCAAGCCTCTTATTCTCTTGATTTTCCTATAATATATGTAGAATTGAGAACTATTTTTCATTTTTAATAGCACTTGATACTATATCATCATATGAAGAAAAGGTCTAGAAGACTAATTCCCTTCAATGGATATGTTAAAACCCTTCAACAAAATTATCAACATTTCTTTTTGATCTATATAAATTGTTCTCAAAATGACTAAATAAACATGTAATGTTATCCTTATATTCAACAACAATTTTCTTCTCCTAATACTTATTAATGTGGATATTCATTTACATTTCCTTTGTATTCTAGTAGGGAAGGTATTTTCCATAGAAAAACTCATTAATTACCCCCTATTACATTCACTTGATAACTCCTTCCTCTTTACTTTGTAGAATTATAGACCACCATTGGTGAACATATTTTTTTAGATGAAAGACTATTATGATGACCTTTTGTTTTTCTCTACATCCAAAATTGAGAGTGATATATTATATAGACATGATCCATTGATCATGTACCAATGGGTTATAATTTACACTATATACAAGAGGTTGTTGTCACATGGAATAATCCATCATCATTACACCATGTTTTGGATAAGCAGACCACTCCATGGGGGAGAGATTATTTGTCATAAAATGTGTCATATACGCCAACATAGTTATGTACTAATTAGAATCAAATATATATTCATTAACTTATTTAGGGGGAATATTACTATATTAGCTTAGTTGATATGGTTCCCATTAATACCATTATTTACGAAAATTCTATAATAGAATACACATAGTTAATTCATCATATTGAATTATAAAATACAATTCTTATTAAATTTTCTATAGTGTTACCTATAAATAATTATGGTTTTTCATAGAAGTTATTCTATATGACATGGTTCCTCTAGATCTTGTCCCTATGGATATTTAAAAAAATTCTCTAATACCATCTGTAACATCTATAACTACAGAAACTTCAATCATGTAGTTATATTAATGAAATTTGATAAGAGTTACAACATGATCAAATAGATAAGTAGTAATGGAATACTAAATACATACATACAGTACATTTGAAAACATAAGATACAATATGAACACATTTAAATAATATAATTATCTCTTCCATCATATCTCTAAAAATAACATATAGTTATATAGGTTTTATAAAGAAAAAAATAAGGGAAATCTCATATTCTCAATAATTAATACCATATAATGGAATATTACTTAACATAAACATCAAATAATTAATATTCCAATAATAAATGAAAAAATAAATCCATAATCAACTGAAACATAGGTAATTCTTTATTAATGATAATAAATGAAAACGTGGATAAAAATAATATTGATCTCATACAAATGTAGTTTATAATGATGGAGATAATAACATGCCTTCAAGATATTTTTTTAAGACACTTATCTTTTTATAGTAAGAGGTATACAAAAAATATAAACTTATTTTGTCACATGAGACCTATTGATGCAACACGGAGTTATATAATTCTGGATCTACCCACATCAAATTAAGTCTAATGAAATTCCCATAAGAGTCATCAATTTATTTTATATCATTCCATAAGGAACCTCTTACTAAATAAAACATGGATATTTTTATCATGTAAAATATAGAAATCAAATTCTTCTCCATTGAAAAGAATAATGTGGTTGTCTAGGAGAATATCTATTAATCTACATAGAAGTTGTCGGGTATTAAAAAAATAACATGATGTACCCTCATTAATGAAATATAGGTATGAGGTTACTTATAATGTGTTGAATCATCCATAGAAGATAATAACTAGGTATAATAGTGTTCATTAGTTGGAGAAAAAAATTAATTATTGGAAAATCCATCATCAAATTTCATTAAGACCATGTGAATATTCCTAATCATATCTTTTTGGAGCATCTCTCTAGGTATGTGGCCTTATGCCCACTCATCGTGTATATGGTAGATGATTGAGTCTATGATAAACCAAATTTTTTTTAGTATAATACCCCTATGTACATCTATACTAGAGGCATATCCACTTTTTTTTAACCTGAGATAGATTCATTTTCTAGGAAATTAAACACACTTATACTTTACCAAAACTTGGTATGGTTCCTCCACCATGGAAAAGGTAACTCTTGAATCAAAAGATAAAAAGAAAGGTATAAAAATATAAATTTTCCAATCTTATAAATTTATCAATTAATGTGTAAAAAGTTATTTCAGGGAAATATATGCACCACACAATATAAAATAGTTTGTGGTTATAACCAGAGTCTCATAGAAGGAAAAACAAGACAAAAAAAGACCACATATGGTTTGGGTAGAAATAAAATCATAGCCCCTTAATATAGAGGGATTTAAAAAGATTTTAAAATACCATTAATAATGTAATTTGATGTTATAACATCTCAAAAGGGTAGTCTATATACTATATTTAAAAGAAATTAGGTGCGAAATTCAAAACATGTATCAAATAGTTGAATTTGAGATGAAAATCCCTTACCACTTATCCTAACTTCCAACATCATACCATAACCTCCTTTATCATACACATATTTATATTAATAAATTTTAAACCTCAAAAATATCCATTTTCTTCTATACAATTCTTAAATAATCATTCTCTATATGATTTCTTTTCATTTTCCACATCAGTGATTATAGTTTTGATCGTTTGTACTAGATTCATAATAGTTGTGTCTATATTCCTTATTAAAATGTTAATTATTATAAGTTATTTAATGTTAATATTATGGATTTTTATTATTAATTTATGATGTTTAAAATTCTATTCATGAGTTTGTTAGACTTTATCTTGAAAATTATGTTAATAATAAGAATATTTTGGTGATTTTGGAAAAATAGAGGGTGTTTCCTAAATTGAAAAATTAGATATTTACACACCATATCCATAACAAATATGATAATTATTCACAAATTTATATTATATTATATTCGTTATTAACTTTTTGTAGTCATCTACGATATAAATGTATATTACTGTTCAAGTAGCTGGTCTAACAAACCCAAACATAAACATGGAATGGTTTAATGAATGATTCAGAGGTGGGTTTGTTGTAATATAATTATACCAAAATCATAATGATATTATATAGTGGTTATTACTGTGATATATTTGATTTTTAAGTATTTATAAGAAAAATTTATAGATATGAAAATTTTAAACGATTCGAATAAAAGATAATTTTCTTAACAAGTCCATTTTAAAGGATTAAATTAACAATGATAGTTTTCTGATCATATCATTATTTGGTTTTAAGTTTTTTCATATTTTAACCATAATGATTTTGTAAAAATTATATTTATCCTTTAATGTAATCCATATAATCATCCTTGTAATGTGGTGATGGAAAATTAAAGGCATTTCCTCATGGAGGCGGATGTCCTCACAACATAAGAATGATGATTCTGTTTTTCATAATGGATGGGGTATATGAATGAATAATGATATTAACCTTAATTTATTATTGTTAAATTACATAAATTATACTAGCATAATTATATTAGTGCATCTATGATAAATTTTAAAGAATATAATTAAGAATAAAATCTTAGTTGATAATACTAATGTCAGCGACATGAATTTTCCTTAGAAATCTCCTCAGAAATTAGTGACTAATTCTATCTAATAGTGATAAGAATATTTTAAAATAGGTAGAGTGTTATATAAAGATATAAATTCCATATTTTTAAGGTGAAATTATAAATATAAGTATGTCTTGATGCAATGATGATGTTACCCTCTTTTAAGAAAATGGAAGGGTAGTTTTGGGAGAAACACTTACAATTTCAAGAATGTTAGGTTACTTTTCAAGTTTAAGAGGCCAATAATTTCAAAAAATCTGAAAGAAAAATAAATTTGGATAAAAAAACACCCCAAAACCACCTTTTTAGATAATATTTTCTGTTTAAATTTTTTGGTTTTATATTTTTTTAACATTAATTTATGTTTTACCATGATAATTAATTTCTATCTATAGTAAAAAAAATTAATGAAAAATGTTAAGATTGAAGTTTTTCATACATTGATACTTCTAATATAAAATTTCATAATAAATTAATAAATTAAAATTTCTAATGGTTTCAAATGTTAATTTTAAAATAATTATACATTATTACATAAAAAGAGATTTTAGGGAAATAATGTTTTAAAATTAATTTTTTATATTAGATAATAATATTATGGATACTGATTTTAATGATAGAAATTAATTTCTAACAAAACAAATAAATTTTATAAATAATTAATGTTAAGAAAAAACTAAATCCCAATTGTAAATGCTTGATTCAAAAAGAAGACCAAAAACAATTTTTATACTAATGAAAAATTTTAATTAGTTCTAAAATTGTTGTCCACAGGTTTTATATGTTCTATGAGTATTTAAAAATACATATTATTATTCTTTAAATTCATATTTTATTTTATAAAATGTTTGAATAAACCTCAAGGTCATTTTTATATAAAGATTTCATCTTATAAATTACATGTTTCATGAAAACCATATATTTCTTCTAAAAACCAACCTTTTCAAAAAATTCAAAATATCTAATTCAATGCTAATAATGATATCATGTATTCAATAATTAATTTATTATGGTTAATTTGAAATTATAAAATTTTATTTTTATAAATGGTATTGAATAAATGATCATTTGAGTGTGATACTCCTGGATATACTTTTTACTTACTACAATAGAGTCCCGAGTATTATATTTAATTATTTACTTGAAGCACTTTTTTATAGCTTAATGCCCTATGTCATCAATTACCTATAAAAAAGGGAACTTTGTACTTTTTTATATATAATAACCTTGAGGGTTGATAGATAGAGTTTTCAACTTTTTGGAAATCATGAAACTTCATCTAGAATTCCTTATGGTCATGCATCATCTATAATGACCCATACTTTACATACATTGTTATTTCTTCAAAATTGAAGTACACTAATTACAACATATAACAAAACCATGAAAGGATCGTAATAGGTATAGTGTCTTTAGAAACTAGGAAACATAAACAACTGGTTCACAAAGCATATACATTGTCTCTCATTTATTTCATCATATCTAGAGTCCATTTTGGCATATTCTACTTAATACCCTTCTTCCAGACCTGGGGAAAATAAAACATACAAAAGGGTGAGCTCAAATGCTCAGTAAGGGTAAAAAAAGGAAATATCATATTCATAAGAACATAGCATATCAAAAATATTTACCTGCAAAAGAGATCATAATATCATAACATGGGATAAATCATGGTAGTGAAATGTAATCCTAATAATCATAACTTAAAACATGAAACTTTGTGGCATACACACATAATCATAGAGAATCATTTCTTATTAGTCAAGACTCATTGCCAAGACTATCTTAGCGAACAAAGTCCATTTCTGAACCGAGTTCACTCCTCGTTTCAGTCCTATTTCACTGAATCAGATTAACCTGCCGTTCCATCCATGTCTATCTCATGAGATATAAATCTTTACCCAATGGATTAGAGGGAGATATGGGTCCCACCCATCTCATAATGAAACCATTCTTATGTGTGCCACAAAATCATAAATCATACATCATAGCATAACCCATGTAGTAAAAATGGGATTCTTAAACATCATGCCATCATAACATAATCCACGTAAGATAAAAGGACATCATAAAATATATTCCATCATAACATAATCAAATCAATTTAAAAATAGGGATATAAATAGAACCCTATATTATCTTATATGGAAAATAATTTTGATAAAACACTTGAACTCCATTCTTGATGAAAATATCCTTTCTACTTCAAAAACATTTTCCTTTCTTAACATGTCATATAATTTTAAACTAAAAGTAGTTGATTAAAAATAAACTTGAAAACTTGTAAAGGAAGATTCATGGAAATAATTTTCTAAAAATCCATTCATGCCGTATAAGTTAAAAAAAACATTCCTCTTGTACTTTGGCCGGAAAAGTCAAAAAATACCTCGTATGAAAAACGACAAAAGATTCCTTTCATTTCTTTTAATAAAAACTCACCGAAGGGAGAAATTGGATTTAAAAAATTATAGGAGGATATAAATAATATTACATGTTGAGTAAACATGGATGTGGATGATAATTATTCCCCAGTAAATTCTGAAGTATAAACAATCTCGGATAAAAATTGAGATTGCGATATTTTCCCTTACCTTAGGTCCGATTTTCTTCGTACATGTCTGAAACTACTGTATAATGATTTAAATAATGTTATTGAATTATTACAGAATCTTACTCATTGTTATGATATCATATGTGTTCATATTCTTAGATTCTTATTAGTAATATTTCTTTGTTACTTGTTATTCGTGTGTTTATTGATTTTTGTTCCTTTGCGTGTTTTGTTGAATAAATTCTTATTCTTCTTTTAGGTTATAGATACCTCATTTCCAGAATTGTATTAGTGTAATATATATAATATTTATTAATTCAATTCATTTATATAATCATTATGCAATGAAGATCATGTAGAACGAGTCACATCACATTGTGGAGACGGTAGGCCGTCCGTACGCACGAGCGATGATATCGTTCCCATGATCGTGGAATTATATTGAAGTGTATGTATACTTTTTCAGAATCAATATCACTTTACAATAATCATATATAGTTATTCTTTACACCATTATACCCATCTAAGTAAGTTGGTGGTGGAAAATAGATTACACCACGACGTGGAGACGGTATTTTGTACGTACGCACGCGTGGTGATTTAGTTTTCCATAGGCTGGATAGATGGTGAAATAGGGTTGTTTCATACTTATAATAACATATCAGTATATTAGTGATACTTTTTTTATTACTTCATAGTGAAACAACTAAATAAGAAGAAGAAGAAGAAGAAATAAAGTTGAAAGAATCGGTAACGGACATTACCTCTTCTTTGAAGCGCCTCTTCTTAACCTCCTCTTAGGAAACTAAAGATGGTCTTTGAAGAATATCAGGACCTCTAGGATGTTTCTAGGAAATTGGAGAAGAGAACTTGTCAGGGTTTGGAAAATATTGAAGGCTCAAAGTGGTGTGAGGAAGAGAGGGAGGAGGTGCCCTTTTATAAGGGAGGAGAGGGGCACCTTAGGGAAAACTTAAAATATTATTTTATTATAAAGTCATATTTGGTTTTTAATAGCTCAAAATTGATTTATCTAGAAGCTAAGTTAGGTATGGGTCGAAATCCTCTCATCAAATAGAATTTGTACAAGTTTAGGTTTCTATTTTAACCTTATCATTTAGATTTATCTTCAAGTTAAATAATTTTACTTTTACCGTATCTTCTTGTTTTGTTACACTATAAGGTTAATAAACTTACTATAAAAAGCCAAACGAACCCCAAGTTGTTTATTATTAATATATATAATATTATATAAGTCATTTGGACGAGCCTTAGATTTTTATTAATAAAATAACAATTAATAATATAATATTTGTTTTAAAAAAGTATTTTATGTCAATTCTGACACTATTTGGTACTTGATTTTTTTGAAAATCATAACAGCGTGATTAGTTAGAAAAAAGGTAATTAAATAAATACTAATATGTCATATTAACCTATAAAATTATCTTAATTCATAAAAATTCTCAAATTACATTTATTTGGGTATTTATAATATAAATTACTTTAATATTTTCTTAATAAGGTAATTAATGTATCATCATTGTGTCATAAATAAATTAAAGTATTTAAAGTATAAAAATTATAAATAAAATACCATTATGTAGTAAATATTTTTATCTTTCTAATGAATATTTATATTCTAATTTATATTATGTATAAATATACATTAAAAATGTTTTAGTTATTAAACTTTGATTTTAAATATTTTAACCCTTCTTTAAATAAATTAATAATAAATGTCCTAATCTAATCCAAGTGGACCTAAATGGTCATATTTTATTCCTAAGGTTTTTTTGTCGAATTAATCTTATCCAATAGAATTAGGACTTGTGTTAGGATAATAATAATATCATTTTTACCCTTAATTACCCTATTTACTTTTAACCGTGGTAAATAAAATTAAAACGTTAATATTCACCAAAAATTATTTTAATCTCATTGAACCACTTTTTAGTCCTTGATATTAATCGTGTCTCTCATATTTTCAAAATTCCACTCACATAAGCGGTAAAATTAAGTTTTTTTTAAATTTGAAAATTCTCCTATGAGGTGGGTAAAAGACGGTGAAAAGTTCAATAAAATTTTTATATATATATAATTATTATAAAATGACTCCAATGAATTGAATTGAACTTATATAGGTATTATGTATCAATTTTTACCTAAAATAAATTTAAATAAAATAAATAATTAATTAAATAAAAAGTCGGTTTTTAAACAGTAACCCAGTGTTTTCACTATTCATCAAAAATTGAAAGTTTTCAAAAAAATACCAAAATTTCACCCTCGGATAATTTTGATATTCCGAATCCAAAAATGATGTCCATTTTGAAATATAAAATTTATAAAATTTCAAAAAGTGGGTATTACTATTCCTAACGGCTAGTTTTAATAATATTTTAATAGCATATCGTTGTATAATGAAACTTGGTATTGCGTACAACAAAAGCTATCGAGGAAGGCTGCGATTGCGTGTAAAGCTGGACAAGCTAGTGTTGTGTGTAGTGAAAGATCCCTTTGATGATGTATATAACATAAAAACAAAACATTTCTCATAAAAATCTCGGGTGTTACATTCTACCCCCCTTAAAATGAATTTTGCCCTCGAAATTCGTCACTTTGTAACAAACAGATGAGGATACCTCTCCATAATCATATCCTCAAGCTCCCATGTAGCTTCTTCTAATTAGTGGTTCCTCCGTAAAAAGTTCACCAAGAGAGTGGTCTTGTTCCGTAGGACTTTTTCGCCACGATCCAGAATCTATATCCGCTGTTCTTCATAAGAAAGATCTTGCTCTAGTGGTACAACTTCTGAGCTGAGTATATGTGAAGGATCAGGTATGTTCTTTCTCAGGAGAGATACATGGAACACGTCGTGAACTTTAGAGAGATTCAGTGGAAGCACCAATCGGTAAGCTACCTTCCCAACACGATCCAATATTTTGAAAGGACCGATATACCTGGGGCTCAGCTTTCCCTTCTTTCCAAATCTCATTACTCACTTACAAGGAGATATTCGTAAGAACACTTTATCACCCACTTCAAACTCTAGGTCTTTTCTTCGGTTATCGGTATAACTTTTTTGTCGACTCTGAGCTACTCTAATGTGTTGTTGAATAGATATGACCTTTTCTGCCATCTCATCAACAAGATCAGGTCCTAATAGCTTTCTTTCCCCAACTTTATCCCAGCAAGTTGGAGTTTGGCATTTCTTTCCATAGAGAGCTTCATAAGGATCCATCTGAATACTGGAGTGAAAGCTATTATTATAAGAAAATTCCACCAAAGTTAGGTGTTGATCCCAACCACCTTTGAAATACATAGAGCAAGCTCTTAACATATCTTCTAGAGTTTGAATTGTTCTCTCAGACTGACTGTCTATCTGAGGATGATAAGAAGTGCTGAAACTCAACTCTGTATCCAGATTATGCTGAAGACTTCACCAGAACTTCGAGGTAAACCTTGGATCCCAATCAGATATAATGGAAAGTGGTACTCCATGAAATCTGACCACTTCCTTTACATATATCCTGGAAAGCTGATCAAGAGAGAAATCTTCTCTAATAGAAATTAAGTGTGCAGACTTTGTAAGATGATCAACTATGACCCAAATAGCATTATTGCCTTTGGATGTTTTAGGAAGTCTAGTGACAAAGTCCATAGTGATATTTTCCCATTTCCATTCAGGTATGGGTAATGGTTATAACATCCCCTTAGACTTCTGTCTCTCAGCTTTAACTTGCTGACAAACCAAGCATCGAGAGACATATTCAGCAACATCTCTTTTCAATCCATCCCACCAGAAGTACTATTTCAGGTCCCTATAAATATTCATGCTTCTAGGATGAATAGAGAATGAAGAACTATGAGACTCATCCAGCAGCTCCTTCTTTAATTCTGGGATGGGAGGAACACAAACTCGATTCTTGAACTTTATTATCCCATCACAATCAAGGTTTAATTCAGGAACATTTCTCACCTTCTTTTGTAACTCTACATCTACTTTCTGTGCCTCTTTAATCTTCACATGTATAGATGGTTGAACATTAATTTGAGAAAGATATTATTTTCCCCTTCCATTATAATTCCAAGATCCATCCTTTGTAAATCCATAAATATTGGATCTTTTGTGATCCTCATCATGGATAAGCTAGCATGGTCTTGTCGACTTAATGCATCTTCCACCTTGTTTGCTTTCCCTGGGTGGTAATGAATTGAGCAGTCGTAATCCTTAATCAACTCCAACCATCTTCTTTGGTGAATATTCACCTCCTTTTGTGTGAAAATATACTTTAAACTTTTATGATCAGTATAAATATCACACCTTTCACCATAAAGATAATGCCTCCAAATCTTTAATGCAAAGATTACCATAGCTTACTCCAAATCATGAGTTGGTTAATTTTTCTCATGGATTTTAAACTGTCGTGAGGCATAAGCTATCACCATATCATTTTACATGAGAACACACCCCAATCCCTTCTTGGATGAATCACTGTAGATCACAAACCTTTCTCCACTACAAGGCAGTGTGAGCACAGGTGCACTGGATAACCTTCTTTTTAACTCCTTGAAATTCTCTTCACACTCCTCCGTCCAAACGAACTTAACTCCTTTTCGAGTCAACCTGGTGAGTGGATTAGATAATCGTGAAAAATCTTTCACAAAACTTCAGTAATATCTAGCCAAACCAAGAAAACTTCGGATCTCAGTTACTGTTGTTGGTCTCGACCATATTTCAATAACCTATATTTTTGCTGGGTCCACAGATATCCCCTCTTTTGAGATTATGTGACCCAAAAATGCAACTTTTTGAAGCCAAAATTCACACTTGGTAAATTTGGCATAAAGCTTCTCCTTTCTCAGGGTCTTCAATAAAATTCTCAAGTTATCTTCATGTTCTTCCTTGCTCTTTGAATAGAAAATAATATCATCTATAAAGACTACCACAAACTGATCAAGATAGTCTCTAAAGACTCTATTCATTAGATCCATGAAGATAGCAGGGGAATTAGTAAGACCAAAAGGCATCACTATAAATTCATAGTGTCCATACCTTGTACGGAAAGCTGTCTTTAGTATATCTGCCCTTTTGACCCTTAATTGATGATAACATAAACAAAAATCAATCTTGGAAAAGTATTTATCTCCACATAGTTGGTCAAATAAGTCATCAATGCATGGGAGAGGATATTTGTTCTTGATAGTTATCTTGTTTAGTTCTCGATAATCAATGCAGAGTCTCATTGATCCATCTTTCTTCTTAACAAACAAAACAGGTGCTCCCCAAGGTGACCCACCAGGGCATATGAATCCTTTATCAAGATTCTCTTGGAGTTTATTCTTCAATTCTTGCAACTCAATTGGGGCCATTCTATAAGGTGTCTTCGAAATAGGTAAAGCACCTGGTACGAGTTCTATTGAAAACTCAACTTCACGATTTGGTGGAAGACCAGGAAATTCCTCCGGAAAGACATCATGAAACTCTCGTACAATGGTAATATTCTTAATTTTGAGTTTCTCTCCAACCATTTGAGATAAATAACCTTCATTTAGTGGAATCAAGACCCATAAGATGGAATAAATTTCCACTGGAAGGTTATGTTCATCCTTGCATTGATAGACGATCATAGATTAATCTGGAATATGAAATGTGAATTCCCTTCTTTGGAAATTGATATGAGATACATATAAAGAAAGTCAATCCATACCAAGAATCACATCAAATTCCACTATAGGAAGGATCACATGATTTTCAGGAAGCACTTTCCCACAAACTTCAATCAGAGAAGAATTATAAACTTTTGATGCGACTGTTGTGCCATTAGGGGTTGTCACAGCTAACTCAACATCTAATTGTTAAGGTAATACGGTGATACCCTTAGAAAATTCTTTAGAAATAAAAGAGTGGGTGGATCCAGAATTAAATAAAACATTTCTACTTTAGAGTGGACGATAAGTGTACCTTTCACCACTTCGTTATCGTACTCCACATCGCTGATAGAAATTGCATGTGACTTTCCTATGTCTTTAGCCTTAAGAGTTTTTTTACGTCGAACGTCATCAACAACCCTTGGATTATGGAATTGATTGGCATAATGCCCCATTTCCTTGCACTTGTAACATTGAAGTGTTGGAGGCGCATTATGTGTAGTGTTTTCTTTGTTCGCATCACTAGACATATTTTTTCCATCATTGTGGCATTCAAATGCCCGATGACCTTCCTTTACACATTTGAAACATTTACTTGTCCCTTTAAGACAACTCCCTCCGTGTTTCTTTCCACACTTTGAGAATAAGGGAAAACTCATCTTCTTTTCAGTGTGCTCTTTATATTTTCCTTTGAATTCCATTTTCCTCTTCTTATCAAACCCATATGACTAATGGGTTACTCCAATCTCCATATCAACATTGAGAGCACATCGAACAATTTCTTCGTAGCTATTGAAGTCCCTTATGGCTAACGCTCTTCGAAGACTTGGTTTTAATCCACTAAAGAATCGATCGATCTTACTCTCATGTTGGATAATAATCCCAGAAGCGTACCTTGCAAGTCTTGTAAAATCTTATTCATAGGTAACAACAGATTCATCATCCTTTCGCTTTAGTTCAAGAAACTCATTCTCCATCTTTGTTCGAAGAATACGAGGGAATTACTTATTGAAAAATAAGTTCTTGAACTCATCCCATTCCATGGACTCAATTTCATCTCTTGGCCTCATATTCTTGATAAGATTCCACCATTGATAAGCTTAACCTTCCAAACGATATACTGCTAATATGACTTTATCATGTTCAAAACATTGAAGAACTGAAAATATCTTTTCAGTGGTACTGATCCATTGTTCAGACCCTAATGGATCGGTAGACCCGCTGAATGAGGGGGGACGCTGCCTCATGAAGGATTCAACAGAATGTTGCTCCTTCCTTTGCTCGTTTGGAAGTCCTGCATGATTCATATCTTGAGAAAGTTATGTGAGCATGGATACAAGATTTTTCATTCCATATCCCATAACGTTTGGTTGCTCAGGGGGACAATCATTTCATTTCCCGTCGCATTCAACATTAACACGGTTCCTTCAGTTTCCATCCATTGACTAAAACCAAGAAGAATAGTGTGAGCAACACTAATTATAATAGGAAAACCACATAATCAAGAATAAAATTTCACACTTAAGGTCTTATCATAGATTACTCATGGCCATTTCTAAAACACTAAGATTTTATTCTATGCTTAGAATTATCCTTAGGGTTCTTACTAAGGATTTCACATCCTAGTTTCTAAAGTTTGACTATACCTTTCCTCTGATACCAAATATAACGAACCAGACTTTACATACATTTTTATTGCTTCAAAATTTAATTACACTTATTACAACATATAACAAAACCATGAAAGGACCGTAATAGGTATAGTGTCTTCAGAAACTAGGAAACATAAACAACTAGTTCATAAAGAATCTACGTTGTCTCCCATTTATTTCATCATATCTAGAGTCCCTTTTGGAATATTTTACATAATACCCTTCTTCCAGACCTGGGGAAAAGAAAACATACAAAAGGGTGAGCTCAAATGATCATTAAGGGTAAACAAAGGAAATATCATATTTATAAGAACATAGCATATCGAAAATCTTAACCTGCAAAAGAGATCATAATATCATAACATGGGATAAATCATGGTAGTGAATTATAATCCTAATAATCATAACATAAAACATGAAACTTTGTGGCATACACACATAATCATAGAGAATCATTTCTTAGTAGTCAAGACTCATTTCCAAGACTATCTTAGCGTACAAAGTCCATTTCTAAACCGAGTTCACTCCTCGTTTCAGTCCTGTTTCACTGAACTGGATTAACTTTTCATTCCAGCCATGTCTATCTCATGAGATATAAATATTTACCCAGTGCATTGGAGGGAGATATAGGTCCCACCCATTTAATAATGAAAACATTCTTATTTGTGCCGCAAAATCATAAATCATACATCATATCATAACCCATGTAATAAAAATGGGATTCTTAAACATCATGCCATCATAACATAATCCACATAAGATAAAAGGACATCATAAAATATATTCCATCATAACATAATAAAATCAATATAAAAATAGGGATAGAAACAGAACCCTATATTATCTTAGATGAAAAATAATTTTGATAAAACACTTGAACTCCATTCTTAAAGAAAATATCCTTTCTAATTCAAAAAAAAATTCCTTTCTTAACATGTCATATAATTTTAAACTAAAAGAAGTTGATTAAAAATAAACATGAAAACTTGTAAAGTAATATTCATGGAAATAATGTTCTAAAAATCCATTCATGCCGTATAAGTTAAAAAAACATTCCTCTCGTACTTTTCCCGGAAAAGTCAAAAAGTACCTCGTACGAAAAATAACAAAAGATTCCTTTCATTTCTTTTAATAAAAACTCACCAAAGGGTAAAATTGGATTTAAAAAATTGTATGAGGATATAAATAATATTACATATTGAGGAAACATGGATGTGGATGATAATTATTCCCCAGTAAATTCTGAATTATAAACAATCTCGGATAAAAATTGAGATTGGGAGATTTTCCCTTACCTTAGGTCCGATTTGCTTCGTACGCGTCTGAACCTCCTGTATAATGATTTAAATAATGTTATTGAATTATTATAGAATCTTACTCATTGTTATGATATCATATGTGCTCATATTCTTAGATTCTTATTAGTAATATTTCATTGTTACTTGTTATTCGGGTGTTTATTGCTTTTTGTTCTTATGTGTGTTTTGTCGAATAAATTCTTATTCTTCTTTTAGGTTATAGATACCTCATTTCCAGAATGGTATTATTGTAATATATATCATATTTATTCATTCAATTCATTTATATAATCATTATGCAATGAATATCATGTAGAACGAGTCGCATCACATCGTGGAGACGGTAGGTCATACGTACGCACGAGCGATGATATCATTCCCATGATCGTGGAATTGTATTGAAGTGTATGTATACTATTTAAGAATCAATATCAATTTACAATAATCATATATAGATATTATTTACACCATTATACCCATCCAAGTAAGGTGGTGGTGGAAAATAGATTACACCACGGCGTGGAGACGGTATTCCGTACGTACGCACGCACGGTGATTTTATTTTCCGTAGGATGGATAGATGGTGAAATAGGGTTGTTTCATACTTATAATAACATATCAGTATATTATTGATACTGATGTTATTACTTCATAATGAAACAACTAAATAAGAAGAAGTAGAAGAAGAAATAAAGTTGAAAGAATCGGTAACGGACATTACCTCTTCTTTGAAGCGCCTCTTCTTAACCTCCTCTTAGAGAACTAAAGATGGTCTTTGAAGAAGACCAGGACCTCTAGGATGTTTCTAGGTAAGTGGATAAGAGAAATTGGTAGGGTTTTACCGATATTGAAGGATCAAAGTTGTGTGAGGAAGAGAGGGAGGAGGTGCCCTTTTATAAGGGAGGAGAGGGGCACCTTAGAAAAAACTTAAAATATTATTTTATTATAAAGTCATATTCGGTTTTTAATAGCTCCAAATTGATTTATTTCAAATCTATAGTAGTTATGGGTCGTAATAATTTCATCCAATATAATTTATACAAGTTTAGGTTTCTATTTTAACCTTATCATTAAATTTAACTTTAATTTAAATAATTTTACTTTTACCGTATCTTCTTGTTTTCTTACACTATAGAGTTAATAAACTTACTATAAAAAGACAAAAGAACCCCAATTTGTTTATTATTAATATATATAACCTTATCTAAGTCATTTTTCTGAACCTTAAATTTTTATGAATAAAATAACAATTAATAATATAATATTTGTTTTAAAAACTATTTTATGTCAATTTTGACACTATTTGGTACTTGATTTTTGTGAAAATCATAACAGCATGATTAGTTCGAAAAACATTAATTAAATCAACACTAATATGTCATATTAACCTATAAAATTATCTTAATTCATAAAAAGTTTCAAATTACATTTATTTGGGTATTTATAATAACAATTATGTTAATATTTCCTTAATAAGGTAATTACTACATCATCATTGTGTCATAAATAAATTAAATTATTTAAAGTCTAAAAATTATAAATAAAATACCATTATGTAGAAAATTGTTTTAGATTTATAATTAAAATTTATAGTAGAATTTATCTTATGTATAACTCTATATTAAAAATGTTTTAGTTATTAAACTTTGATTTTAACTATTTTAACCCTTCTTTAAATAAATTAATAATAAATGTCCCAATCTAATCCAAGTGGACCTAAATGGTCATATTTTATTCCTAATGTTTTTTTTGGTTGAATTAATCTTATCCAATAGAATTATGACATGTGTTAGGGTAATAATAATATCATTTTTACCCTTAATTACCCTATTTACTTTTAACCGTGGTAAATAAAAGTAAAAAGTTATTATTCACCAAAAATTATTTTCAGCTCATTGAACCACTTTTTAGTCCTTGATATTAACCGTGTCTCTCGGATTTTTGAAATTCCACTCACATAAGTTGTAAAATTACGTTTTATGTAAATTTGTAAATTCTCTTAGGAGGTGGGTAAAAGACGGTGAAAAGTTCAATAAAATTTTTATATATCTAAAATTATTATAAACTGACTCCAATGGATTACATTGAACTTATATAGGTATTATGTATCAATTTTTACCTAAAATAAATTTAAATAAAATAATTAATTAATTAAATAAAAAGTCGGTTTTTAAATAGTAACCTAGTGTTTTCACTATTCATCAAAAATTGAAATTTTTCAGAAAAATACCAAAATTTCACCCTAGGCTAATTTTGATATTCCGAATACAAAAATTAAGTCCATTTTGAAAGGTAAAATTTATAAAATTTCAAAAAGTGGGTATTACTATTCATAACGGCTAGTTTTAATAATATTTTAATAGCATATCATTGTATAGTGAAACTCAGTATTGTGTACAACGCAAGCTATCGAGGAAGGCCGCGATTGCGTGTAAAGAAAGCCAAGATAGTGTTGTGTGTAGTTAAAGATTCCTTTGATGATGTATATAACATAAAAACAAAACATTTCTTATAAAAATCTCGGGTGTTACATCATCGATGACTAAAAATATTCAGGTCTCTTAATTTGATGCAATAATATTTCTCCTATCTGATGGGAACTACAGGTGTTCGCATGGACTTATTGTATGAATGTGAGTGTCTCTCGTCATTCAATGAAACTAAAGTGGAATCTATCTATTCCTCTCTTGTTGGGTATATTCCGAGAATTAGTGTTTTTATATAGGTTGAATTTTTTTGAATGCCATCAAATTTGTTCCTTATCTTCTCATTCCACTAGTAGAGTACCTCTTTTATGTATTCTTTCTATTTTTCATCCATATAATTGTTAAATATTTTAGTGAGTATATGGGATCACCAAGGACAGGGGTGGTGTTTATCTCTTTTATTTATTCTATGTTGATACTAATAAATATTGAATGAACTTTGTGGTGCATGATGAATATGAATCCCCTATCCTGGTTTAGATCTGCACTGTTAGTGGTTTAATTAGACAATGAATTTTCATATGATTTTTTCAACACATTTTGTGAGAAAATGTTATATTTAGGGGTAATTTATCCATTAACCCTTATACATATACAATTACGGGGACTAATTCCTCCCTATTGATGGAATACTCTCTATTGATTTTCTATATTACTATCCTAACACAACACTTAATATTTATATGGGTCGTCGATCTATTCAAGTCTATCTACATTCCTATGAAATTTTATTTGTATTATGATTCATTATTTGTAAATACATCAAAATTTATGAATGAATTGGATAAGAAATATTTCATTGGAGAGATGATTATAATCCATAGGCCAACCTTGATGAGTTTCTATTTTTATATCCTTTATCCAATATGGAACCTTGATGTTTTATCAAATTACTCCTCTCATATTTTTTAAGTGTATTGGATGGAAAAAATAACTTTTTGGGGACATATGTGTTCAGAAGTGAAATTGAGAAGATAAGGTAAACTAAACTATGAGATAATATGCTAAGGCATTCACTTTATTTACTTTCCATGATATGAACTATATTTAAAATTGATATAGGATGACTTACCACCCAACCAAATTCCAAGTAAACATTTTAAAAATAAATATATACTTGATCGTTTCAAGTTAAGAGATTACATGGACCTTATGGTGATATAAATTATTTCTCACATTCTGCACTAAAAATATAATGGAAAGGTAATATTTATTGATACCTAAGTACCTTGTATCTACATAAAACATTGTTCTATTGAGGTTTCATGGACTATTATACTTTCCCACTTCATTCATCTGATAAAGGATGGAACTGATTGATCACTCCAAGATCACAATATTAAGGATGAGTGGATTACCTTTAACAAGTGACATCATGATTGAGGGATGTAGAATATAATCATTGAGATCATAGATAAAAATTAATATTAATGATGTTTTGTATCATATTTGGTGGAACAGAAATACTTACATGATTTATAGGCATTTTATTGATCTCAGTATGATCATGAATAATATCCTTTTATCTATGTGAATGGATACCTCTAAGAAAGTTGGATTGTATTGGAACTCAATCAATGAGTTATATGTTTTAAAAATTTAGGAAATCAATGTAATTATATAAATTATTATGTATTCATCTCTATTTTTTGGAACCATCCCATATTAGGTTGGATCAAAATCAATACACATGGAACTCCAAAATTCAATACATGGTTTTCAGGATCTGGGGGAATTTCCATGGACTTTAAGGGAGGATATATCTCAAACATCATTAAGGACTATGGAATTGAGGCTGCCAATAATGTGGATATGAAAGGAGTTTTCATTGAAATCATAATTGAAAGATTGAATAATAGGCGAATATTTGGGAATCATTAGATTCCTCTTTCACTTTTCATTTCATTAAACATAATATGTCCATTGATACATAGTAGTTTGCAATGACAATGAAGAATTGACAAATATAATGTATGAAAAAAAAAATTTGTCACAAGTATTTAGAGAAGTAATCGTAATTGATGATACACATTCAAATTTGGGTGTTGGGTCAGGGGAATGTAAATAGTATTAGAGAATTGAATATTCAATTGTAGATCCCTTGTTCCCTAACATTTATTAAACCCCACCCCTTTTATTTTTATAATACTTTTTTACCCAGATCATTACTTAGGGGAACTCTTAATATTGTTATTATTTATGATGGAAAATCATTTTTAGTATTTTTTTTATATGTACTTTTGGATATGGGTGGCGTTACCATTAATTCCTCTAAACTCATTAAGATTTCAAGGAGGTTGCATGTCATTGATCATTTTGTTCATTTCAGGTTTGATGTTGATATTATGATGGAATACCATGAAGAAAATAATTTTACTCAATGCAACTGGTAAGTATGACTTTAGGGGTTTTGTCTTCAGGATATGTTTACTTAGGTTATTAAAAAGTATTTAATAGTTATAAACATGATAAATAGTTTTTTGTGACTTGAGCACAATTTCATCAATAAATAATTCCATGATATTCCTTGACAAGGGATTAGAGATGTGATGCAAGGTGAATTACTATGTTTCTCCATCATTATTTAATAAAAAAGTTGATTACATTATAGAAATATACCCATTAGGGTAGCATGAGGGTATTAGTATTATCATCTTTAGTGGATATTTAGATTTAGATATATTCTTATTACCAAACAATGAAGGAGTGGTCCATGAAGTTAACCATTGAATCAATTAGTAGCTCCATAATTAGTATGGGAATTATTCCTTCGTGCAGTGTTAATTGTAATCCCAAAATTTGATGAAGCATAAATTTTGTTTATTCTATTTCATGATTGGGATGTTATTGGAAATGAATTTTTTATTAGAATCATGAAGTATATTTTATTTAATGATCTTGTGAAATTTTTCTTTTAACCTTCTAGAGTGGGGTGGATTGACTCTTCTAGCTGCTTGTTTATAACCATCACGATCCTATGGTAATCCTAAATGATGGGTATCCAAATTAGGATCCGGTTGGAGAATTTTTTTATTGTTTCATCCAATGAAATATTAGTTATAGTTCAATAAGAAAATGTACTCATTAAATTTTTCTAGTGAAATATAGGTACTACTCAATGTTGGTCGAGGATCATGTAATAATTAAAAAGGAAAATGATTGAGCCCATAAAAAGTTGTTGAAATTGAATCATTGATTACTGGTGGGGGATCTATGAGATCTTATTCTGATCTTCCTTCTCCCAATGCACCCTTAATGGAAGTAGATAAAGGATGTGCACATTTTGACCCAGAATAAAATGTGGATGAATCATGAGATCATGTATATTATGATGTTGATACATCATTATCATTGGAATCCTAGAAGTTTTCTCTTTCCTATACACGATAATCTAGGGTATAAGATGTTTTGATAACTTTAGATTTGAGAGATGATGTTGGGGAATTTTTATTTGGGGTATTATTTTCTTCACAATGACCACACACCTATCACACTTGTTTGGGTTTAGTGAATGATATCAATATTATGAGGTCATACCTAGGACCCATGCTTTCCTCATCATCTATGGTATGAGGTAAATTTTATTGATGGTCTTGGATATGTAGTTAGAATATTGTCTATACCATCTCTCAAATAGAGGTGTTCAAGATAAATATTTATTTGTATGAATGGTTAAACATTCATTTCATTTATTGGTTTTTTATTCTTAGTGGGGTAATCATCCTAACCATAATATGACAAAAATGTTATTATATTCTCTAAATTATAAAATGGAACTAGCATAACCAAATAAATTTCTAGATTGGGAGTTTTTTACTTTCTTCAAATGATAAGAAAAAGATACCCTCCACCAATTTGACTATATATACTGATAACATCAAATTATAATCAATTGGGTAAGGTAATAATGATTTAATTATCTGCCATAGACTAATTCATTCACACTTATAGAACCCTATATCAATATATAAGTATTAACAATAACTATAGGGTGGATTTTATCCAAATAAAACCTTTACCTTCCCCTTGATGGAGTTTTTCAGTCACTGAATAAATGTTTTGGACAAAACAACAAGCATATATGTCCATGACCATCCCAAGAATGAATTAAAATGTTGTGTCTTGGTGAACCACCCTGAATTTAGATTCAATGATGAGGTATCTACACTAGTATCTGAGAATTATTCTTCTAATAGGTTTCTTCTTACTGTTTTAATATAAATGGATTTTCATTTTATAAGAGGACTTTTCAACATCACTATATCCCAAATTCTTGAGGGATTATATCAGTATGAGGTTGATAATGGATAAATTATAAATCAAATATTGATGTATGTTGACATCATCTTGATTTATAGATATATTAATGGTTCTCCGACTTCATTATATGAAAACATAAAAATTTAGTTCAGTCGTGGCGATGTTCACATGAAACTCTGTAGAACTTTCCCCAATTTAATTTTCCTCTTTTACCATGAATTCAGTAATATATTGTTAATATATTAAAGGTTCCACAAGTATTTCATTAATATGATCCATATAAACATGAATGGAATCAAGAATTGATATTTTCATTAGGGGAATGACAAACTACTTTATTTTGTTATATTTTTTTACTAGAGTCCATAATGATTTTTTGGTTTCTCCATGTTCTAATGTCTTTATGCTGAAACTGAATGAACTGGTCATTTAATTCCCCACAAAAATTATAGTCTCACATTTATTGTTTAAGGTTTATGATGGAATGACCTTCTCATGTTCCGATGATGATATTAAAAAATCATATTCAATAGTTAGAATACAAATAATATTATATTCGAATAATCACTAGAGGTTTCTAGATAAAATAAATGATCTTATTTATATCACCAATGTACCTTCGTCAGATAATTTCTAGCATATATGGCCTCAATTGAAGTGAAAACTATATTTCAGGGTCCAATTTGACCTCATATTTCCCAATACGCTTATCCTCTTGGGCCACCTCCTCAACTATATATTGGGATAATGAGTTTATATGTATATTATACATTCAATGAGGGTTAAATAAGGTTGATAGTATTGAAATAAATATTTTAGGAATCTTATTTGATGATTATTCTATTTTATAGGGTGGTGCCCATTGTATCATTTAGAGGGACAATGCCCATCCACCTTGTGAAGGAGTTAAAATTCTCTGAGAGGGTATTAACAGATTTGGAAAAAATTAATGGAACTTGATCCTATTTTATATTCTTTAAGTGATGTTTTCATCTACTCAAAGTAGATTATTATGATGAAGATTCCTCATTTATTTTCATAGAGGAACTAAGGGACACAACCTCTATATTTGGTTGTTCTTATACTATGGTGATTACATAACTATCTGATATATTGGTCATTCAATTATAAAATTTATATACAAAACTATATAGGACATGAAACAACTATTTTTTTGTGAGTGGTGAAATAGATACACCTTTCACTTGATTCAATATCTCACCTAATTTCAATTTTCATAGTTAGTAATTTTTTAATTATATCTTTGAAGATCAAGTAATCTTAGATGTTGGATCACAATGTGTGATGGGTCAGTGAATGGTATGAATGATCATTCAGTCTTAATTCATTAGGTTCTATAAACTTTTGGAGATTGAGATGATTTTTCTCTATATAAACAATGAAACTCCCTAGAACAAACTCTCTTGGGAATGAATATTTTTTAGTATTTTAATATTCCTTTTTTAAGACCCTAATCATTTAATCCCTCTTATGAAGGGATCTATTAATTTTTTATAATTTAGGGAGAGGTATGGGATATGGTGATGAATATGGTGTTGTTGTTGGTTTGAGAATGACTATTGTTTTTTCTTCTCTAAAATATTTCTCCCCTTGATCTACTGGTGTCATTCATGACATGTCCTTGGAATGAAAAATAGTTTCCTATAAGAATTATGTGATAACTGAAAACTCTCAAAATACACTCAGATACTTTTAAGGTATTAATATTCTCTACAATTAAATATAGAGGTTCTCTATACAAATCACCAGTACCTACTATTATAAGATTTTAAAATATAAGTAATGTTTTAGTCCTTTCCATCTATCAATGAATTTTGAACCCCCACAATATTTACAAAATTTATAGTTTGATAGATCATGTATTTTCATCATTTTCAGTGTTGAGTTGAATAGATAATGTAATTAATAGTGATGGTATTCCTAATTTGGAATATAACCTTACAGAATGTTACTACATCAAATTAATTCTAGCCTTTCTAAGGTCCCCATGAAATATAAATGATTCAATTCCTCCCATTTTTTAAGTTTTCCCATCATGGGGACACAAAGAAATATGATGTGTTTTAGATATTTTTATGGTTACATGGTTCCATTGAATATTTAGAAGGAAGTATTATTGATTTTTGGTAGAGGGTGGGTCTCATCCCCAAATTATCAAATGGAATTCTCTCAAGTTACATTGGTGCATTTTTTCCTTCCATGGATTATATTCATGGGTATAATGAAACAAAAGAGTCAATAAGTTCTCATTATACTAATAGATAGAAAAACACTTGATATGAGGTAGTGGTGGAGCATTATTTATCATATCAACCTTGTCTATTGTTGGTGTCTAGGGTGAACCAGATTGGGGTAGCTCTCCTGGAATGGAAGTGGTTTCCTCCCAATTGGAGAAAAATATGTATAAACTTTGGTTATGGGATTTAGATTTTTTTCTAAACTCATAGAAATTCAAATGGCTAGGCTATATTATAATTTTATTAGAAAATATTTCTTGATAAAGTGGTTTTTATCAATGGTTAAATATTTTACTCTATATTGGAGTTATACATAGAAGGAATGTTTCCATTGGGTAATATGATGTTTAGTTATTTCAACAAGTCTGACTAAAATTGTTTTTGAAATGAATCATCCTAAAATGAGAGTGGTTTAGTTTCTTTGGGTGGTGGGTGAGATTTAAATATATCCATAATCATTTTCATTAGTAGAAACACGGTGAATAGGTAACAAGTGAGTATTTAGTAGAACTCCTAGATCATGGACTTTACTCTAATGCTATGTATGCATGCCTTGTTCTTAGACATTAACGTGGGTTGTATTTTCAAAAAATGGATTCCATAATATGATTTTCTATATAAGTTTCTTTGTCAACATTATTTATTTAGATGATTCTAATAACATTTTTAAATTTATATCATGGAGCAGGGATAATTTATTTATATCCCTTAGATAAGTAAGAGGATTTATTTCCCTATAAATATTGGTCAAGGGAGAAATTATAATACCCTTTTATGTTTGTTTTCTTCTCTGAAAATTATATCTTATATCCCCCACGATTCATCATAAACTCTCCTATATGGATGATGACATTTAAATAATCTATATTATCATTCACTGAGTGCACTATTGATAGAGGATGTGGATTATAGAGTGATATTAAATGTGAAAATATTTCATGCAATGTCGATCACAATTTGGTGAAGTTCAATTTCCCTAGATAAAGAAGTATAATAACACACCCAAAACTATGATAAGGGGTTACATTTTTTCCACCATATAAAATTAAGGACATTATAAATTTAAGGATCCAGGGGGTGGTTTTGATGGTAAAAATTTACATAATCCTGATTTATGAGGTATAACATATAGTTTTTCTGAGGTAGTGACTACCCTAGAGTTCTTGAATTTCCATGCCTTTGTCCATAGATGAGATATATGTATCAACTTTCAAGGTAATAAAGCTCAAATTCTTGATGGTTTCTCTAAATCTTAGGCTTTTTTTCTATAAACTAAATACATGTTTAAACTTCATGGTGTCTTGATGTGGGTTTTTTTGATAGATCACTCATGGTGAGTATTCCTTTTCTGGGATTCAGAAATTAAAGTGTTCAACTTGATTAGAATAATATAAATTACAATCCCATACCTAAATCATGATTTATGTCAATGAAATATCATGTTTCTTTTCTCGAAGGGAACTACAAGAAATTTAATGGTGTGAAACATAAAACATAATAATCTATCACCCTCTAATGAGTACATCAAGGGGGAATTTATAATCATATAGTGGATTTACTTCATGATTTTGAGAAAATCCAGTTATATAAAATTATATTGCATTATCATCATAATTAATTGAGCAATGGAGAAAGGAAAAAAATCATCTTGATATAAAATATTATGAGTTTCCATGATGTGGTTAACATACTCTCTATAAGAGAGATTAGTTCCCACGAGATAGATGAGATTCTTACTTATATTATTTCATAAAAAAATTATTCCTTAAACTTTTTATTTTTATTGAATGTCATACTATGGTGTTCCTTTGAATGCAATATAAAATATACATTGTCCTTAGAAAATTTATTCCTAATGAAAATGGAATTATCCTCATTCTCTGTGATGGATTCCTCTACTTGATCTGATAATAGTGACCATTCCACACTACATTGTCAAAGATATCATTTGAATTTTCATTCTCATTTATTATATTAGATGATAAATATTCAGGGGTACGAATGATGAATGCCACCTTAGTCGACTCTTTATATAGGATAAGGCTTCACTAGTCAATGATGATGTGCTTGGTACATTCGGATAATAACTTCATATACCGTATGGAATCATGGTGTCATTAGAATGGTTTTTATATGGGTAGTTTTTTATACTGTGATAAGATTTCACTGTGTGGGGGAAATTTTCATTGAAAATTTTATAGAGGATCTCAATGGTTATTGTCTTGGATTTAATGGGTAATTAATTTAGGGTTACTAGCTATTGGTATCATGTAATGTGTTTATATGTTCTTTATAATATGAGATGTCATTATAGGGAGTTCATTCACAGAATAAATTATCAAGAGGACATAAATGGTTATTGTCTTTAATTTTATAATGAGGAACTTTGAGGTTATCATCCATTGGTAGTTTGGTAATATGAGGACCTTCTTGCGAGTTGTGGTGTCATCATGGGGATTCCTGTCACAATTTGGAACATAGTATGTACCTCTAGATATATTTTATTAGATTATAGGGAAGGAAATATAGGATTAATGAACATTGGTAACTTCCTAGAGAGAGGACCTTCTTTCCTATTAATCTACATTCCACAAGGATAACCTCTTCTAATTGAACTATGGGGAGTACCAATACAGTTGATATACATGATACAAAATATATGGATATTATGAATGCTGACAAAGGGAGGACCTTGATTATTTCTCATTGTTATACCATGGGTAGGACCTCTATATTCATTTTTTTCTTCTCCAGATGATGATGTGTTGGAAGACTCATGGAATATCATTGATATTCATTTAAGGGCCTCAATAACATGAATGTTGATAAGGGTAAGAATATGGGAATGTTTTTATATAATATAATTCCCTAGAAAAAGCCTTTTGGATCTTTATGGTCAAGAGAAATAAAATATTACGCTAAATATGATCATATTAAAATAGTGTGAGAAAAAACTTTATATATAGAAACATGTATAGGTGACCTCATTTTAATTAAAATATTATAGAGACCTCCCTATATGATAATAGAATATGCATGTGTGTTATGTATTAACTATAAGGTACATGTAAATTAACCAAATTATAGTATTTATTAACCATCTAAATATTCTTATTGTATTCTAATGTGAATATAGAAGTATAGAACATATCCTTAATGGGATCCATTGGTATTTTATGATTGGATTAATATTTATTTCTTGGGATTTGTTCCTAATATAGTGTTTCCAATACATGTTTTCATACTTCTATAGAAGGATAAGGTATTTGAACCTTCTCTAGAGATATTTGCAGAATATTATGATGAGATCTTATGATAGTGTCTAGGATATCAACATTCCCTAAAGTGAATACTCAGATATTTCTAATATATTCAGAAATGGGGTTTGGAAAATGAGAATTGTCATGAGTGACCTCCTAGATATGATAATGAACTCTATTATGATAGGATATATAATACTTCTTATATTCTTCTTTCCTCATCCGGATATAATGATGATTCTTCTTAATAGAAGTAGTGATATGGTTCAATACGTTATTATCCCCCCGAGATATGCCAATGTGCTTCCAGGATGGGAGTAAGAATTTGGTCCTAATCCAAAGTATCCATTGAGATATGATGGTGATATCCCATGATGTTTTAAGGAATATGAATACATGCATAACCCTTGGCGGTCATCAGAACATGTCTTCATTCATATTCTATTTCTTCGAACATAAGCTAGAAGTCTTGGTGCATATAGGATGGTATATGAAATTTCACATAACTTTTCTTGGAATATGATAATAGAATATAACATTTATAACACAAATATTTTCATTCTTATTATTTTTATCCATATGTCTCCAATAGAGAGACCTCCTTCTATGCACCATGGTATGAGTGATCAGGGTAGATACCTCTTAAGGCAACCCATTCGAGGAGGTGATGACAAGTATGTGCCATCATAGCTAGATCTTGTATTGAAGTCGGGATGTTTATGAAATAATTATATCCAAAAACACTAGGGTAAATATGTTGAATGTCACCTCAATCATGGAGAGGCTAATGAAGATGTAGGACATGGTATTAGGGTAATTTTCCTTCTCCTTATCCCATTACTTTTGGATGATCATTGGAGTTGTTGGGTTAGAGATAGTTTTTACTTAGGTGGATGGGATATAAACTCCATTATAGTTATGAAATATTACAGGTTCTTTTGTTGCAGAGTAGTATGATTCTAAACTACCCCATTAAGGGAATCAATTTATAATTGTGGAATAGGATGGGATGATATATTACTTGATTATTTCATTTGGATTGATGTGTGTTTCTTGTGTTTAATAATTATAGCATCCCGCCATTTTATAACATAAACTTTCATTACATTACACACAACTGAGGATCTTTAAGGTTTGGTGTCTTGGAAACCAGGAAAATAATACATGAAAACAACATAAAGCATTCTTCTTAAACACTTGAAAGGCTTCTCCTTAAGTTCATCCTAGGTTCATTACTGCATCTCATAACCTGGGGACATACATCAAAAGAAAGGGTGAGCAGAAAGCCCAATAAGGGAAACAAGAGGAACATTTTACATGTGAACTTGATATACTTCAATAAGGACATGAAAAGAACTTTAAGGCATGAGAAATAAATCATGAGGCATTTCATAATAAAAACAACATTTTTCATAACTTGAAGATGTGGATGCAACATTTAATATTGACAATCATTTCGTTTCACCAAGGTCCATCCCCAAGGTGTCGTTAAAAATTACCAAGGTTATTCACCAAGGCGTCGTTAAAATGGTCATCTCTAGAGATTAAGTCTTTACCCAATGCATTGGAGCGCTATCAGGGCGCACCCTTAAATTTGCCTTTATTATCATGTGAGCCACATATATCATCATCAAACATTTCATAAATAACCCATATAGCATAAAATAAATGGGTTTCATTTCATAATCATAACATTTTAAAAACTACTTTAATGACATGATCTTTACGGCACTTTAAACCCACGGAAAGGGAAAGAGGGTTTCATGTATGTAAATCCCAGAATTTAAAATAGAACATTTTGATATATGTGTGAATACCCCTGTAGAAATAAGAGCTTTAAGTATTCACTTTATAACATAAAATAATTTTTAGAAAAGAGAGAGAGGCACTTTGAGACGAAAATTCTACAGCATAACGGCTATGTTACAAGATTTTAAAAAACATTGAGAAGAGAGGGGACATGGGTCAAACATTCATAAATGACCCATAAAACAGTAGAGGGACAAAATATAAGAGATTTAAGAACATGGTAATGAAATTTGAAAATATACCATATGAAATGAAGAACATGAAAGGAAGAAAAAAAACAAGATTTCTCTTGTGAAAATTCGGCAGAATAACGGCGTCACATAAACTTCAACAAAATTGAATTGACAAGGTAAAATAGGGTCTCTCATCATATGAACATAACAGTCCAGTATGATAGATATAGAGATCATACCCCAACATAATAGAAAGGAACTTGAAAGAATTGACATGAAAGTAGAACTTCAAAATGAGAAGGGTGAAGAACCACTTAAAAATTCGGCAGCCTAACGGCGCCACTTAAAACTTCAAAATACTGAATTGAAAAGATCAAATTGGGTCTCTCATCATATGATCATAAAAGATCAGTATGATAAATATAGAGATCATACCCCCAACATAATTAAAATGAACTTGAAAGACTTGACATGAAAGTAGAACTTTGAAAAAGAGAAAGGTGAATGAATCCCTTGAAAATTCGGCAGCCTAACGGCGCCACTTAAACTTCAAAAAAATTGAATTGACAAGGTCAAATAGGGTCTCTCATCATATGAACATAAGAGTCCAGTATTATAGATATAGAGATCATACCCCAACATAATAGAAAGGAACTTGAAAGAATTGACATGAAAGTAGAACTTCAAAACGAGAAGGGTGAAGAACCACTTAAAAATCCGGCAGCCTAACGGCGCCACTTAAAACTTCAAAATACTGAATTGAAAAGATCAAATGGGGTCTCTCATCATATGATCATAAAAGATCAGTATGACAAATATAGAGATCATACCCCCAACATAATTAAAATGAACTTGAAATACTTTCACTATTCACCGAAAATTCAACTTTCTCAGAATAATCCCAAAATTTCACCTTAACCAAATATCAATGCTATGATTTCAAAAATGAACTCCATTTTATAAAAATAATTTTATAAATATTTTTAATTTTATTTTTAAATAAATACACTATTCATCTAAAATTCATTTTTTTAGAAAAATCCCCAAAAATTACCATAACATAATATCGATGCTCTGAGTTCAAAAATAAAGTCATTTTTATAAAAATAATTTTCTAATTATTTTTAATTAAATTTTTAATTAAAAAACACTATTCATCCAAAAAAACTAATACTTGAATAATAATTTATGAAACCGTTATTTAACCATTTTATTGAATCACATTACTTAATCAAGGTGCCTAGATTATTTTAAAACTTTATTTAAGTATGATTACTAATCCATTTGGTCATATTACTAATCCTAATCATAAAATCACTATTCATAATTTACTATTCATCAAAAATCATGTTGATCTTATTAGACTCTAAATTTCGTACTGAACATAATTGTAGAAGACCATTTTTTGAGAATCATTACACATTTTAAATTATTTAAGGTTTACACAAACATTTTTTTTTAAAATATCCTTTTGAAAATTCATCAAAAATATGCATACTATTTTTATCCAGTCATTTGAAAATTCATAAACTTCATCATAAGAAGAAATCCCAATTTTTATTTAAAACAAGGATTACACAAGGCAATTACGGTCTCGTTACATAGCCCCTTATAATACCAGCATAGGACCTAAGAGTAAGGTGTGCTAGGGTGATAGAATCTTGGGGCGGCTCGGTCAACATTGCCCGAGTAGTAATTTCTATCAGTTTGAACTTCTCGCGAAGGCGATTCCGTTCTAGCTTCACATGATGAAGTTCGGCTTGGGTTTGGTCCAGAGCAAAGGCCAATGGTGCTACCTCCTTCCCAAGCTCTGTTATATGGGATTCGATCGGTCCATGACTACTAGGTGAGGCCATCAAATCTTCTTTCTATAATAATTAACCAAGATTACTTATATTTAGAGACAATAATCAAAACATTTTGTTCACGGCGGTCATATTGACCGATGGTAATATAACACTCAAAAACCAATGGTATTATTTTAATTATAATCATGTTTATCAAATAAAACATTTTTGTTGAGTATAAAAATAAAATAACACATGAAATCAGGAAACAAGATTTATTCAAAAAATTTGGGCTGTTACAATAATGGCCCTTGAGGATAAAAAATCAAAAATGAGAAACTATTAATTCAATATCACAACTAAGAGAATTTTTAATTTATATATCTTCACATGACTATAAAACCATGGACACAAACTTGAGGTTGGGGAGCTGAATAAGTTGTGGATTGATTTTACCACAAACCATATTATATTTTTTTATTAAAACAACATGGTTTTTTAACCACTATAAATGTTAGGATAAAAAATAATATTTTTTTATTTCAATTAAAAAAAACATATATGTATTATAAATGCTAAAAGTAAAAAATATCATAGGTATTTTCACAAGGATTTAAAATTATGTAGGAAATATAATAAATTATTTGTAGATTCTTATTGTGTCACAGATTCTCCACTATTTTAGAATAAACAATTACAATGGTCGTCCATGTATCATACTAAAACCTCTTAAAAAAATAGAATCCATATTATGAAAGTAAAAAATCTTTCACTATATGATTCAGGTGAATTGGTATTTATAAGACATTCCTTAGACTTCATCTCCCTCATAAATCGCTTCTTCATTTCAAGTTTGGATGTAGGTTTTCACTTTTCACTTAATGGATTTTCAATAATAATATGACACCTCCTTCATCATCTAAGTTTTACTATGGCTTCTAAAAAGTCTTCAAAATAAAATCATGTAACTCAATATCTTGATTTTTTGACAACCTATAGTACCTCCTAGAAACTATCACAAGAAACTAAACTAAAATATTTATTCTTCTTTAAAACCTAGAGTGTTTCAGAGGATAAAAATTATATTCATATACTTCATTCAATGATATAGTGAATTATCCTTATTATTCTTCAAGAGGGTTTTTTTCTATCTGCTTCTCCTATTACTGCTGATATAGAAACACATAAGTGATTGCTTCTTATTTTTTTCATATCTTCTCAATATCCTCAATATGACATGGATAAGTGGAAATAATAAATGAATTATTAATTTTTCCAAACAACTTGAATGTCATTTTTAGAATAAAAAACAACTTCTTACATAAATAAACTATTATGGAATTCCCATTTTGGGTTTCTATGATTTTTTATGGATTAATTTTTCAAATCAAGGTGTATTCTAAGAATAACATTATTTAATGCT
Source organism: Viscum album (assembly GCA_963277665.1). Classification (NCBI taxonomy): domain Eukaryota; kingdom Viridiplantae; phylum Streptophyta; class Magnoliopsida; order Santalales; family Viscaceae; genus Viscum; species Viscum album. Next base: position 135,052,007 of record OY728163.1, read on the forward strand.
CCTCATTTGAGAAACTATGATGAATAAAATATTATTTTATTAATTATTAGATTGATATTATTTCTCTAAAATCCTTCCCCAAAATCCAAAATTAAATCATCAAAACTATAATGTAATACTATATCAATCATAATTTTATTGTAAATCTCATAAAACAATGTGATAACTTCAATGAAAATAGTAGTAAATTTTATATCATATATATACAATGTAGAATAATCTTAATTTAAATATAATGCGTTTGGTATTGGAAAAATTCCCAAAAATTCTTCCCAATTCATCTTGAAAACTTCAACAGACATATATCAAGAGAGTAGGATTTAATAAAGAGCTACTTGATCTTCTATTTTTCTTCATTTCAATACTCTTAAAAACTATATAATAGAAATTTCATCATGATGAAAAATATATTTTGGAAATATTATTTCAGTCATTCTTAATATAGGCTTAGATCATGGAATAAATAATATCCATGTTGTTATTATCATGAAATTAGAAAACATGCATCCTCATATATTCATTTCCCCATAATGATTAAATTCTAGATACTCACTATCAAATTGTTCTTTGGTAATCCATTTAAATTAATGGAGATATACTTTTATATCTTGTAATTGAAATAATGTTATGTGTTTTTTATGGTTGTATCGTGGTTGAATAAATCATAAATCATCCAAATTAATTTCATATCCATCAATTTTGAAAAATGGAAACATTATTTTTCATCATGAAAAAATTTGAATTTATTCTATGAATTTAAGATTTACACTAGGGGAATTGGAGACTTAAATTCATTGAATATTTATTTTTATAGATTTACGAATAGTGGTAGTAGTAATAAAATCATCAGCAAAATTCGTACACTCTTTCTTCTATCAATTTGTAGTAAAAAAAATTAATAATTATGGGATGTGAATCCATATGATCAATCATAATAACAATCAAATACATATTATTAGTAGAGTAATATGATTGAATTCAAATTCTTATTGTGGATCTCACATAGTGAGTTGTATGATTTTTTAATAACGGAACATATTCTTTAATGTAAATGTGTTGAAAATATTCGGAATTGATGAAAAATATTTGTTCTTGAATGAAAAATATGAGTTTTTTATATATGTTATAATTAAGACAATTCTTGGACTATTGTTTAGTTTATATATGTCATTGAATAAGTTCAATATGCAATCATATTAAAAGGAATCTAAAAGTAGAGACGACATTACATGCTATAAACCACTCAATAGAATTGAATAGGTCAGAGGATGGCACCACATAATATTGTATGTGATGTGGAGTTACTAAATTTGGTGGTGTGATATACACTTATATACATGACCCCACTTTATAGAGTGAGTGACCACACAACATGGGAGACTCAATTAGATTATTCAAAATAGTAGTGTATGGAACACACTGGGGGGAGTTAGGATGGTATATTAGTGTCTCTATAAATATTAGGCCCTCCACATTATAGCACATATTCTATGTCATGTTCATGACCCCCATGTCACAACATATACAATTTTTACCTGAAAAAATGAATTTATCAAATTCCATCTCAATTTTTGAGAAAAACTATTCTTAAAATGAAAATGATGGAATAAAAATTTTATTTAATCAAATGGATTACATATTAAGTGAATAAATCCTTGACACATAACCCCTTATAACACCCACATATTAACTAATGGTAAGGTATGCGATGATGATAGACTCATGGGGTGGCTTGGATAACACAACCCAAGTGGTAATATTCACTAACTTGAATTTCTTTCATTGGATATTTCGTTCAATCCAAACATGTTTAATATCAACTTGGTATTGGTCAAGAGTGAATACCAAAGAAGTTAACTCCCTCCCAAGTTAAGAAAAATGTACTTTGTACAACATGACTCTATGGGATGTGTTCATCAAGTCTTCTTTATACATTAATTAATCATTATCATTTCTATTTATAAACAATAATTGTAATGTTAAGAGTATAGTTTCCAATAGTCATATTGACCAATGATCATAATTTTCCAATGGTCATATTAAAATATACTTACTTCATTATTAATGAGATATAGTTTTGTTGTGTAAGATAATATAACACACATTTTCAGAAAATAATTATTATTAAAAAGTTTGGGTCATTACATTATTTCCCCCTTAAGAAGTATCTTCCCCAAAATTTCAACTCATTCTCTCAATTGAGAAGAGATGTGGTTACTTAACCCTCATTTTTTATCTGGTTACCACATCACTTTTTCATATTTTTTATTCCTCTACAACACTTTAACGAGGTGGGTAGTCTTATAGAATAGATCCTTGTCTCTAGGATCTGTGATCTCCACCAAATGCTCCTCATAAGAGAGGCCATATTCCAATTGTAACCCCTTGGATTCAGTACATGTGAAGGGTCAGTTATGTAATTCCTTAAGAAAGATACATGGAAAAATCACGAACTTATGCTAGATTTAGAGGAAGTAAAATTTGATAGGCCACTACTCCTAAATGATCAAGGGTTTTATAGGGGACAATGTACCTAGGGTTGAACTTCCATTTCTTTCCAAACCTCATGAATATATTCCATGGTGAAATTTGAAGGAATAATTTTTCACCAAAATCAAACTCCAAGTCCCTTCGACGGTTGTGAGCATAACTCTTATGTAGACTTTGAGAATCCTTTATGTGTTATTGGATGGACATCACCATTTCTATCATCTCTTTCACAAGATCAGATCCAAGAATCTTTCTCTCACCATCTTCATCCCAACAAGTAGGATTTATACATCACTTCCCATATAGATCCTGATAGGGTTCCATTTGAATACTCAAATGGAATCTTTTGTTTTATGAGAACTCAACTAATGGGAGATGGTGATCCCATCCACCTTTAAATTCCATTCATCATGTTATCAGTATTTCCTTGTGTGTATGAATATTCCTCTCAGATTGACCATAAATTTAAGGGTGATAGGCCATACTGAAATTCAATTCAGTATTCAGAGCATGCTGGATACTTCTCTAGAATTTTTATGTGAACCTTGGACTATGATAATATATCATGTAAAGTGGAACTCCATGCAGTCTTACCACTTACTTCATGCATCTCTTGGTGAGTTTTTTAAGAGATAAAGCTTCCCAAATATAGATAAAATGGATAGTCTTGGTGAGATGTTCCACTATAACCCATATCACATTTTTTCCTTTGGATGTTTTCATCAGACTAGTGATAAAGGCCATATTGATATTGTATGACTTCCATGATGGTATGGGTAGTGGTTATAATACCACATTAGGAAGTTATTAATCTACCTTCACTTGCAGACACACCAGGATCCTTGTAGTATAGTAAAAAATCTCCCTTTTCATTTTTCCCACCAATAATGATCAAAAAGTTCCCTATACGTTGTAGTTATTCTAGGATGTATAGAGAGAGTAAATATATGAGCTTCATCCATCATATCCTTCTTTATTTATGGATTATATGGAACACATAGTCTTGTATGAAATTTTAGTACACCTTCTTGATCAATATTGAACTCTAGAAACTTCCCATTCTTTATAATTTTAATCTTCTTCTGTAACAAAGGATCCTCTCCTTGATATTTATTGATATTCTCTAGTAATGATAGTTGAGAAATCATTTGTGATATGGTTTATGATGTCCCTTCCCTTATGATACTCATGTCCCATTTTAATAGGTCTTTGGTAAAAGGATCTCCTTGAATCCTTATCATTGCCATCACAATAAGGACTTTCCTACTTAATGCATCAATGACTTTGTTTGCTCTTCCAGGGTGATAATGAATTGAAAAATTATAGTTTTTAAGAAGTTCCAACCATCTCATATATCTCATGTTCAATTCATTTTTCATGAAAATATACTTCAAACTTTGATGGTTGGTGTATATATAACATTTCTCTACATAAAGATTGTGCCTCCATTTCATCAGAGTAAAAAAATTGTAGCCAGCTCCAGGTCATGCGTAGGATAGTTCTGCACATGAGGTTTCGACTGTCATGATGCATAAGCAATAACCTTTTCATTTTGCATGAGGATTCACCCAAGACCTTTTAGATATGTATATTTAAAATTAATGAATCCTTCTCCAATAAAGGGTAGAGTTAACATGGGTGCAGTAACCAATCTCTTCATTATCTCCTGGAAACTTTACTCACACTCCTTTGTCCAGATGAACTTGACCCCTTTTAGAGTTAACTTTGTTAATGGATTAAAAATTCATGAAAGGTTTTTCAAAAACCTCCAATAATATCCTGCTAAACCAAGGAACAATGGATCTTAGTTACTATTATAGGATGAGACCACTCCTCCACAACCTTTGTCTTTGTAGTGTCAACTGAGATTCCTTCATTGGTTAAAATGTTCCCTAAAAAAGCAACTTGCTGTAAACAAAATTCACATTTTCTAAAATTTCCAGATAACCTCTTCTTCCATAGAGTTTTTTATATAACCCTAAGATGATCCTCATGATCCTTTTGAATTTTGGAATCAATCATATTTTCATCAATAAAAACTACCATAATATTATCAAGGTATTTCTTAAAGACTCTATTCTTCAAATCCATAAAAATAACAGGAGAATTAGTGAAGACAAAGGGCATAATAAAAAACTCATAATTACCATATCTTGATCATAAGGTAGTATTTGGAATATATTTTTTCTTCACCCTCAATTGATGATAACCATATTGAAGATCAATCATGGAGAAGAATTGATCCCCACGAAGCTGGTCAAATAAATCATCAATTCTTGAAAGAGGGTACTTTTTTTTCATTGTGATCTCATTAAGTTATCGATAATCAATGAATAACCACATTGATTCATACTTATTCTTCAAAAATAGAATAAGTTATCCCTAAAGAGACACTCTTGTCTAGATAAAACACTTCTCCAAAAGATATTTGAGTTGTTTATTTGATTCCTATAGCTCTATATTTTCCATTATATACAAGGTCTTTGATATCGGTTTGGATCCATGCATAAGTTAAATGGATAACTCTACCTCTCTTTCTGGGGGAGGCCCATGTAACTCCTGAGGAAATACATCAATGTATTCCTGAAAGATGGAGACATTCTCTCTTCATATACATTCATTTCCTTCTTCATCTTCACTAATCATTTCATAAAGAAGGATGCAAGTGGTTCTTTTAGAAAAAGATTAGGTCAAGATATATATCCTTCGAAAAAAAATGTCAGTTGTCCATTCAAGACTACCGATACTTTCTTTCTTCTATAATTGATCTTAGATTTATACTTTGAGGGACATTCAATCCCTAGTATAATGTTGAATTCCATCATAGAAATTACTAATAGATTTGTGATGATATTATGCTCTCTAAAGTAAATACAAGAGTTCTTATATAGTTTTGATGCTTGGATAATCCCTCCAAGAGTCTTGATTGATAGTTATACTTCTAGAATTTCAAGCATTGGTTCAATATTCTTTTAAAACTTGGGGGAATTAAAGGAATGTGTAGAACCAAAAACAAACAAAGTACTTTATAATTGTGAGATAGAAAATATAGTACCTTCCAACACATCATTTGGAGCTTCAACTTTATCCATTGTGATATAAAAATGAATACCTTTCTCCCTTTTCCTATGCTGAGGCTGATGGTGATTCCCCACCACTGCCCTTGGATTTGGACAATGATTGGAAATGTGGCTATGATATCCACACATTAAGTGTTGGACTTCAAGTAAGGAATGCACCATCTTCCCTTTATCATTTGTGTTTAGAAGTTGAGGCATCATGTAACACCCCAGGTAAATAAAGAATACGACATTTTTGTATTTTTCCATATTTGTGAATAAAATATTAATATGACTTTAAAGGGGACGCTATGCTCGATGGCGTACCCAACACGCAACAACGAGTTTCTTGGGAATCTTACGTTGCACTCTAATAATAAAATAATATTATTTTAAATGATAGTTAACATGTAGCCGTTGTATTGGCGGGAATGGATAGAAATAACTAAAATATGATTTCATATGTTTTTAATTGTTTTTACATTTATCCAATAAAGAATAGAGGCTTAAAATACGGAAAGAATTCAATTTTAGGCGTATATGCCCTAGTTTTCACTAAAGGTTCACTTATCACCTTTTGATGTTGAACCATCATTAAATATAGTTTTGTTCACTCTTAAACATTCTTTTGGACCAAATAAAACTCTTATTAAGAATCGGGACATCAAAATTTACTTTGTGTAAATTTTTGGTATCTTTCCGATAAAGTTCATTTTTTTAAGGAATAGTGTAAAATGTTGTATTTTAATTCAAAACCACTTTTTAATCTAATTTATTTATATGATTAGATTATCTTTTGAATTGGTTTTAAAGTGAAATTAGAAAATATTTTTACCATTAAATCCAATAGTGGTGGTTGGAATTAATTTCACTTTGAAATCGGACTTAAACTGGTGTCAATCTTTTGATACTTATTGTTTTATAAAAACACGCTATTTGCTCTGACAGCGGGAATTAATTATTAAATTAATTAATGTGACTAATATGTTTTGAATTTTTTAAAACGGACTTCATTTTTGAATTCAGAATATCAAATATAGCTTAGGGTGAATTTTTGGTAATTTTCTGTAAAACTTCAATTTTTGATGAATAGTGAAACCACTAAGTGATAATCAAGCAAACTGATTTTTCAGTTAAATGAAAGTTTACCACTAATGTGTATTGAATTTTGAAAATCCGACATACATGGTTGTCATTAAGAAGTAAAATGTGGTTCAATGAGATTATAATAATTTTTTGGTGAATAGTAACTTATTAAGTTTTTAATCGCGATTAGTGATAATTAGTGTAGTTTAAGGTATAAATAATACTTTAAAAATATGAAATGACCTAGACACATGTCACAGCCCTATTGGTTGTGTCATGGCCGACCAAGACAAGCCATGGCCTAACTTGGGGACCCCATGGATCCACTTTTGTTGGGAAATAACATAAAATACTTTTTATTTATTGTTAAAGTGAAAATGACACTAACATAGTATGTTTTACTAAAACAATTTTTAAGTGGGGTTATACAAGTCCAAATTTTGATTATAAATAGTCATTGGAAAGATAAAAAGATTTCCTATATCATAGTATTTTTTTTATAATTTTTAGACATTAAAGAAATTAAATTATTTATGACATAATAATGATGCAGCGATGACATCATTATTTGACAATTTAATTAAAATGGAAAGATAATGAAAAATCTACAATATACACATGGACAAAACCAATTGGATGAGTGGATTTCGATGCCTTATCACCTTATCCACGAATTCTACCAATGTGGGACCCTTTAAAACCGAAAAGCATTTTCAAATAAAGTAATATTTCTTTGCTTTCCAAAAGTGCCCCTCCTCTTCTCTTATAAAAGGCCCCCACCTCCACCTTATTTCACACACTTCAAAAGCCTTTGTCTCGGCCAACCCCTGCCCATTTGCTCTCTCCACATCCCTCTCCTCATCCTAGAGGATTTACCTTGGGCAGAATCCTTTCAAAGGAAGACTTTAGGCTCAAATCAAAAAGAGTTACACTTTTAAAGGTAATTGTTTCTCTCATATTCATTTGTTTTATTTTGCTTCTCCAACCCCCTAATCTCTTTTTATTTACTTCTTTTGTAACAACAACAGTATCTTCAATATACTAGGATGTTGTTATAATATTTATTTGAGCTACACTCTCACACAACTACATCAAATGGTTAAAGAACATACGGTTTCCGTGGATGGTGAAATTCTGCCTCCCGAAACGATGATTGTTCAATACTCATTTAACACCTTCAAAGGTGGCCATTATGATGTCACTATTTTTATATATGATATATAGTATGTTTATGTTTTCCTTAAGATTCTGTTTTTTTACATTTTGGTCAAACCTTTATGGTTCCCATTATGGGTAAACACGATATCTTCATTTAAGGAAGTGCGGACTACCGCCCCCTCAAAGTGATTTGATTCGTTAAATACCATATGTGGGACATATAAAGGATGGAACTATGATATTAAATATGATATTATACTGGAATTATAATATACCTTTATATCATTATTATTCCATTCTATAAAATACGAATAGAAATGAAAGTAGCGTTCATGCGTACGTACGGCTTACCGTCTCCATGAACGGTGCATTTCATTTCTTACCTCTAAATGATTATGTAATGTTATAAATTCATGAATGTACTGGATATATATGACATATATTATAACTACAACATGAATACAATTCTGGATATAATAAACATTTGGCCACATGAACAACATGTAATTGTAAGAAGTCCACTTTCGACTTAAGAACCAAATACCGACAAAATGAACATTATTAACTTAAATGATTACATAATGTTCACAACATGTCAATAATTGATATAAAAGGAATAATGAACTTGGAAAAGGTTCTTAAGCAAATAGAAATTAACTCAAGTTTATTATTCAGGACGTTAAAGAACGATCGAGTCAAGTCGGACCCGAGGTACGGGATCCTGCAACTCTCTTTCTCTTTAAGTACACTCTTTTATTTCTTTTAAGCTCATCTTTCTGATGATTGGGATGTTATTTTATATTAATCCTACTGTAATTTTTATGTTCATGTGATGAGAGACCCTATTCTCTCTCATCAATCCATTTTGGAAGTTTTATGTGGCGCCGTTAGGCTGCCGAGTTCTCGTAAGGGATTTTTCATCTCACTTTTATTCTCGTGAGATTTACGCTACTTTTGCCACAAATTTCATTGAGTGGTGTATGTACTGCCCATTATTCTACACTTTGTGTAAAATACTTTCGTTTATGAGTATTTACATCAATGATCTATTGTCCCTCTTTCATGGGGTGTATGTTTTGAAAGATACCCAAGTCGGTAAGGGAACCTTTCACCCCCCCTCTTTTTAAAAGACTTCTTTTATTGGGTCTTTTAATTTACATATTGTTACATTGGGATATGTTCTCATGTATCCTTAATGATGTAAATTTTGTGTCCAAGTGATGAGATACTCTTTTTATCTCTCATCAACTCATTTTGATGTGACGCCGTTAGGCTGTCAAGGGAACTTCTTAACCCAATTTCGATTTCTTTGGGTTCGACATGTAGTCATTGAATATGTCATCCATTCAATATGTGTGAATGACATTTTATTGTTTTACACTTAATATCCACTTATATTGGGTGTATTTATATTCTTCACACATATTTTTGAGATTGATTTGTCCTTAATTTAAGGATACCTTCTTTATAAGGGATTTCATCACATTTGACATTTCTATTGAGGGTTCATTGTTGTTATGCACCAATTCACTCTTATATGGTGTATATACTGTCCTTTGGAGTATTATATCATGAATCCATTTATTCTCATGATATTATAAAGTTCTGACTAAACGTTATTCCTCAATTATTGTATTCAAGTGTCTCTAATTTTGGTAAAACCCCTTTAACCAAAATATCATTTTAAATGTTTTAATTATTCGTTCTTATTAATATCCATGTTTTCAAAGTGGTTTTAAGGATTTATTTATATGGATATTAATGGTTTAAAATTTTAAAAGCTTCAAGGTGGTATGGGACACTTTGATTCAAAAATATCTTTATTAAATGTTTTAATTGGTTTTGGAAATGGTTTCTTTTTATATGGATTCATTATTTCAAAATACTAAAATGTTATGTTGTGTTTGAAATGTGGAAATGTTTTGTTTCCTTTATGAATATTTTATGTGATACGTGTATGTTATGGTTCTTGGGCATTGTTATGAAGAACGGGTGGTTCCGTGATAAACTAAGGGCGGGTGAGCCCGTTATAGCTCTCCAATGCATTGGGTAACGCGAAGGAGTGAAACGTTAAGGTTTCTCCGAAGAGATTTTAGGGAATATACTGTGATGGGTATTCCAAACGTAACCAAGAGGGTTACTCCCTACGGAAGAATGTTATGAATGCCTCAAGTTACCTTTATGTCTTATGATTTCTATGATTTATTCATGTTTTGATGAGTTAGGTTAAAGTGCCTATGTTTTATGGGTAAATTATGATTTCATCTTTATGTATACATGAACTCATGTTTCCTTTCCATATTTTTATGTCCCTTACTGAGCTTTTTATGCTCATCCCAAGTTTCTGAAATGTTTTTCAGGTCAAGAGGAAAGGTACATGATAAGACGTTAGAGTCAAGGATGTGTTAAGAGAGAATCCATATTTTATTTTAAATATGTTCTCGTTGATGGGAAGAATGAATATTGTCTTTTATGTAATCCACTTTGTTTAAATGTGGAATGTAATGCAAGTTTCATGATCTAATTCTCTAAAACTCTAAACCTGAAAAGATCCTCAATGTGTAATCTTGTAATAACTCAAGATTAAGTAAGTTTTAAGGCTGGGGCCTTATAGTTGGTATCAAAGGTCGGTTTAGATAACTTTAGAGGTTAGGGTATTCCTTAAGCATAAGTGACATTACCATAATGGTTAGGATTTCAGAAAGAGTCCTAGTTTTAGATAAAGTGAATGAGTAAGTGTATATTAGTGTTTATCTTCCTCATTAGTACATGATGGTTTTGTTGATATACTCACACTGACCTTTTTGGTTTTAGTAAATGGCTGGATCTAGCAGGCACCAAAGTAACAGTGGATGTGAAGGAAATTGTGATAGTCTTTTGAGCAAGCAACTGAATGATATGGGAGCTGCAATGAGAACTCTTCTGATTATCCTCAACCAACTATCTGGAGTCATGATTGACCACCTAAACCTTGGAGTTTTCTCTAGGACATCAAATATGCAAGAAACAAATCCCTACGGAAGTGCAGGTAATAATCATAAAGGTATGAGTGTTCAAAAACCTATGTGTCAGAGATGTGGAAAGAAACACCTAGGGAAATGTTTCAAAGGGACAGAAATATGCTATAGATGTGGAAATGAAGGTCATAAAGCAAGAACCTGTAATGGAAAAAGGAAGCATCCCGTTGACTCGAGGAAAGAGAAAGAAGTTCTTTCTGAGGGATCAATTGAATGTTTTAAATGTGGTGTGCATGGTCATTATGCAAACACATGTTCTATGAAGAAGTATCGTGAATGGGGTCACCAAGAGCGTACAAATGTTCGTTTACCAATACCTAATGCCATTCCTATTGAGGATGAAGAAACTGACAATGACCAATCAAAGGTATGTACTATTTCATGACTGTTGTTTTCCTATTTTGAAATCTTAGGATATGATTCATGATTTTGTTTGTAGGAAAGAGGTATTTCGGAATAGGTTGGAAAGGAATGGATAATGGATCATGAAGAAGATGTCAACATATAAGGGCTTCAAGAGTTATGGTGAAATTCTTAAGAGTATTATGTCTCTTTTGATGATGGGGTTACATTAGAAGACTTTTTATATTATGTGTAACCCTGATGATTAATATAGGCAAATTTTATCCAAGGAATAGTTACCTTTTCTTTTGTGGACATAGTTATAAAGAACCATTTGGGTTTATATGATCCTTACTTTTGAGGTAATTATGGGTTACTAAAGGTTATGATTGAAGTGGAGGGCATGAGATGAAATTGAGGTTAAAATGTGTTATGATTATTTTTGAAGATTTTATCTCGTTTTGGGGAATGTTTTAAGAATTATATAGTTTTGGAAAAAGGACAACACGCAGACCGTGTGACATCCCGTCGCGTCGGACAAAGCTGCGGGAATCGAACCCACAACCAAAGTGCGACTGGTATTTATCGCCTACCACTGGACTACGTGAAGTCCCTGGTTAGTTTGACTGATTCTTTTGGTTATATGATTTTATGAATTAAGAGTAAGTTGATTTTGGGTTATTTATTAAAATGATTACCCTATCATGGAGGATATGTGATTGGGATAATTACTTTTCAATGCGTGACTTTAGGAGCAACTGATGTTGTTTGGAGATAAATGTTACGATTTAACTTGGAAGACTATGTGACTAAATCTTTCAAATATTTGGGTTTCGATCTTATATTGGTTTACTTTGAAGAATTTTATGGACAAATTGTTTATCGAATGATCCTTGTTGAACATTGGGTTTTGTTTGACAAATTTTGGATGTTAAGAATAGATTTTATTTTTTATAAAGGGTTATCCTTTTCTGGATTATCCGATCTTGTACTAGCCTTTTGGTTTTGTTCTTGGATAAAGTCTAAAGACATGGGAAGTATATAGCTCTCTTTTGTGGATTAGGTGATTCTCTAGAAATTGATTATGGTACTCTGAATGCGAACAAGTCTCCCTAAATACTCGTCTTTTGAAAAAAATATGAGTTTGATTAAGGAATCTAGTAAAAGTTGAAGGTCAACATGATAAGTGATTATGTTTCCTTATGAATAAAATTCCTCAATAAAATGTAACTTAAAACAAAAATGTTGTCTATTAACTTTTTCTACTAGGGAATCGAATACCGTTTAACCCATCACAAGTTTGTGATTTTCTCGTGGTTAACTTTCTCCTAAACATGTTTTCTAACACTCTCCATCAGAACATGACCCTTTGTTTTTTTTTTCCTCCATGTCCATATTTTCATACTTGGAGTCCTAGTATGGGTTAACTCGGGTGACCTTTGTACTTATCTTTCTTTATTTTAAAGTGATTGTTTTACCAACTCTTGTTCCGATGTGGGACTTTCAAGGATGTTTCCAAGTCCAATTTTAAAATTGCGCGGACGCAATTCCCAAAAGGGGGGAAGGATGTAACACCCCAGGTAAATAAAGAATACGACATTTTTGTATTTTTCCATATTTGTGAATAAAATATTAATATGACTTTAAAGGGGACGCTATGCTCGATGGCGTACCCAACACGCAACAACGAGTTTCTTGGGAATCTTACGTTTCACTCTAATAATAAAATAATATTATTTTAAATGATAGTTAACATGTAGCCGTTGTATTGGCAGGAATGGATAGAAATAACTAAAATATGATTTCATATGTTTTTAATTGTTTTTACATTTATCCAATAAAGAATAGAGGCTTAAAATACGGAAAGAATTCAATTTTAGGCGTATATGCCCTAGTTTTCACTAAAGGTTCACTTATCACCTTTTGATGTTGAACCATCATTAAATATAGTTTTGTTCACTCTTAAACATTCTTTTGGACCAAATAAAACTCTTATTAAGAATCGGGACATCAAAATTTACTTTGTGTAAATTTTTGGTATCTTTCCGATAAAGTTCATTTTTTTAAGGAATAGTGTAAAATGTTGTATTTTAATTCAAAACCACTTTTTAATCTAATTTATTTATATGATTAGATTATCTTTTGAATTGGTTTTAAAGTGAAATTAGAAAATATTTTTACCATTAAATCCAATAGTGGTGGTTGGAATTAATTTCACTTTGAAATCGGACTTAAACTGGTGTCAATCTTTTGATACTTATTGTTTTATAAAAACACGCTATTTGCTCTGACAGCGGGAATTAATTATTAAATTAATTAATGTGACTAATATGTTTTGAATTTTGTAAAACGGACTTCATTTTTGAATTCAGAATATCAAATATAGCTTAGGGTGAATTTTTGGTAATTTTCTGTAAAACTTCAATTTTTGATGAATAGTGAAACCACTAAGTGATAATCAAGCAAACTGATTTTTCAGTTAAATGAAAGTTTACCACTAATGTGTATTGAATTTTGAAAATCCGACATACATGGTTGTCATTAAGAAGTAAAATGTGGTTCAATGAGATTATAATAATTTTTTGGTGAATAGTAACTTATTAAGTTTTTAATCGCGATTAGTGATAATTAGTGTAGTTTAAGGTATAAATAATACTTTAAAAATATGAAATGACCTAGACACATGTCACAGCCCTATTGGTTGTGTCATGGCCGACCAAGACAAGCCATGGCCTAACTTGGGGACCCCATGGATCCACTTTTGTTGGGAAATAACATAAAATACTTTTTATTTATTGTTAAAGTGAAAATGACACTAACATAGTATGTTTTACTAAAACAATTTTTAAGTGGGGTTATACAAGTCCAAATTTTGATTATAAATAGTCATTGGAAAGATAAAAAGATTTCCTATATCATAGTATTTTTTTTATAATTTTTAGACATTAAAGAAATTAAATTATTTATGACATAATAATGATGCAGCGATGACATCATTATTTGACAATTTAATTAAAATGGAAAGATAATGAAAAATCTACAATATACACATGGACAAAACCAATTGGATGAGTGGATTTAGATGCCTTATCACCTTATCCACGAATTCTACCAATGTGGGACCCTTTAAAACCGAAAAGCATTTTCAAATAAAGTAATATTTCTTTGCTTTCCAAAAGTGCCCCTCCTCTTCTCTTATAAAAGGCCCCCACCTCCACCTTATTTCACACACTTCAAAAGCCTTTGTCTCGGCCAACCCCTGCCCATTTGCTCTCTCCACATCCCTCTCCTCATCCTAGAGGATTTACCTTGGGCAGAATCCTTTCAAAGGAAGACTTTAGGCTCAAATCAAAAAGAGTTACACTTTTAAAGGTAATTGTTTCTCTCATATTCATTTGTTTTATTTTGCTTCTCCAACCCCCTAATCTCTTTTTATTTACTTCTTTTGTAACAACAACAGTATCTTCAATATACTAGGATGTTGTTATAATATTTATTTGAGCTACACTCTCACACAACTACATCAAATGGTTAAAGAACATACGGTTTCCGTGGATGGTGAAATTCTGCCTCCCGAAACGATGATTGTTCAATACTCATTTAACACCTTCAAAGGTGGCCATTATGATGTCACTATTTTTATATATGATATATAGTATGTTTATGTTTTCCTTAAGATTCTGTTTTTTTACATTTTGGTCAAACCTTTATGGTTCCCATTATGGGTAAACACGATATCTTCATTTAAGGAAGTGCGGACTACCGCCCCCTCAAAGTGATTTGATTCGTTAAATACCATATGTGGGACATATAAAGGATGGAACTATGATATTAAATATGATATTATACTGGAATTATAATATACCTTTATATCATTATTATTCCATTCTATAAAATACGAATAGAAATGAAAGTAGCGTTCATGCGTACGTACGGCTTACCGTCTCCATGAACGGTGCATTTCATTTCTTACCTCTAAATGATTATGTAATGTTATAAATGCATGAATGTACTGGATATATATGACATATATTATAACTACAACATGAATACAATTCTGGATATAATAAACATTTGGCCACATGAACAACATGTAATTGTAAGAAGTCCACTTTCGACTTAAGAACCAAATACCGACAAAATGAACATTATTAACTTAAATGATTACATAATGTTCACAACATGTCAATAATTGATATAAAAGGAATAATGAACTTGGAAAAGGTTCTTAAGCAAATAGAAATTAACTCAAGTTTATTATTCAGGACGTTAAAGAACGATCGAGTCAAGTCGGACCCGAGGTACGGGATCCTGCAACTCTCTTTCTCTTTAAGTACACTCTTTTATTTCTTTTAAGCTCATCTTTCTGATGATTGGGATGTTATTTTATATTAATCCTACTGTAATTTTTATGTTCATGTGATGAGAGACCCTATTCTCTCTCATCAATCCATTTTGGAAGTTTTATGTGGCGCCGTTAGGCTGCCGAGTTCTCGTAAGGGATTTTTCATCTCACTTTTATTCTCGTGAGATTTACGCTACTTTTGCCACAAATTTCATTGAGTGGTGTATGTACTGCCCATTATTCTACACTTTGTGTAAAATACTTTCGTTTATGAGTATTTACATCAATGATCTATTGTCCCTCTTTCATGGGGTGTATGTTTTGAAAGAT
Organism: Viscum album; assembly: GCA_963277665.1. Classification (NCBI taxonomy): domain Eukaryota; kingdom Viridiplantae; phylum Streptophyta; class Magnoliopsida; order Santalales; family Viscaceae; genus Viscum; species Viscum album. The sequence continues at coordinate 135,067,834 of OY728163.1, forward strand.
ACCCAAGTCGGTAAGGGAACCTTTCACCCCCCCTCTTTTTAAAAGACTTCTTTTATTGGGTCTTTTAATTTACATATTGTTACATTGGGATATGTTCTCATGTATCCTTAATGATGTAAATTTTGTGTCCAAGTGATGAGATACTCTTTTTATCTCTCATCAACTCATTTTGATGTGACGCCGTTAGGCTGTCAAGGGAACTTCTTAACCCAATTTCGATTTCTTTGGGTTCGACATGTAGTCATTGAATATGTCATCCATTCAATATGTGTGAATGACATTTTATTGTTTTACACTTAATATCCACTTATATTGGGTGTATTTATATTCTTCACACATATTTTTGAGATTGATTTGTCCTTAATTTAAGGATACCTTCTTTATAAGGGATTTCATCACATTTGACATTTCTATTGAGGGTTCATTGTTGTTATGCACCAATTCACTCTTATATGGTGTATATACTGTCCTTTGGAGTATTATATCATGAATCCATTTATTCTCATGATATTATAAAGTTCTGACTAAACGTTATTCCTCAATTATTGTATTCAAGTGTCTCTAATTTTGGTAAAACCCCTTTAACCAAAATATCATTTTAAATGTTTTAATTATTCGTTCTTATTAATATCCATGTTTTCAAAGTGGTTTTAAGGATTTATTTATATGGATATTAATGGTTTAAAATTTTAAAAGCTTCAAGGTGGTATGGGACACTTTGATTCAAAAATATCTTTATTAAATGTTTTAATTGGTTTTGGAAATGGTTTCTTTTTATATGGATTCATTATTTCAAAATACTAAAATGTTATGTTGTGTTTGAAATGTGGAAATGTTTTGTTTCCTTTATGAATATTTTATGTGATACGTGTATGTTATGGTTCTTGGGCATTGTTATGAAGAACGGGTGGTTCCGTGATAAACTAAGGGCGGGTGAGCCCGTTATAGCTCTCCAATGCATTGGGTAACGCGAAGGAGTGAAACGTTAAGGTTTCTCCGAAGAGATTTTAGGGAATATACTGTGATGGGTATTCCAAACGTAACCAAGAGGGTTACTCCCTACGGAAGAATGTTATGAATGCCTCAAGTTACCTTTATGTCTTATGATTTCTATGATTTATTCATGTTTTGATGAGTTAGGTTAAAGTGCCTATGTTTTATGGGTAAATTATGATTTCATCTTTATGTATACATGAACTCATGTTTCCTTTCCATATTTTTATGTCCCTTACTGAGCTTTTTATGCTCATCCCAAGTTTCTGAAATGTTTTTCAGGTCAAGAGGAAAGGTACATGATAAGACGTTAGAGTCAAGGATGTGTTAAGAGAGAATCCATATTTTATTTTAAATATGTTCTCGTTGATGGGAAGAATGAATATTGTCTTTTATGTAATCCACTTTGTTTAAATGTGGAATGTAATGCAAGTTTCATGATCTAATTCTCTAAAACTCTAAACCTGAAAAGATCCTCAATGTGTAATCTTGTAATAACTCAAGATTAAGTAAGTTTTAAGGCTGGGGCCTTATACATCACCTTACTACAACAGTTCTAGGAAATATGGGTTTATCTTCCACACTTGTAACACTTCCCACTACCGAGCATGTAGTTCCTCAAATACTTCTTCCCACATATGTTGCATGTGAAAAGTTTCATTTTAGTTCCTTCTCTTCCTTGAACAAAGATCCTCCCCATGTTTGGCTCCAAATATATCTTCTTTTCATTCGATTTGTAATACCATTGTGTCTCACCGAACTCCAGTTCAACTTTCATAGAACTTTCTACTATCTCTTCCAGTTATCATAGTCTTGATTAACAAGATTCTTCCATAGATGGGATCTTAGTCAACTGAAGAATCTATCAACCTTTCCATTAGGATACATGACAGAGCTAGATGTGTAATGAGAAATTATTGTGAAGTTCAACTCATAGATTCCCACATATTTATTTTTGTTCTATTTAATCTCTAAGAATTCCTTCCCCAATTTCATTCACATTTAATGGGAGAAATATTTTCTGAAAAAGGTTCCCCTGAACTCATTCCACTCCATAGACTTAATATCTCCTCTTGGCTTAGTATTTCTGATCAGAACCCACCACTAATCAGCTTCTCCCTCTAAACGGTACAAAACTAGGGTGACTGTCTCTTGTTCCGAACAATAGAGTATAGAAAATATCTTTTCAATTGAGTTTATCCATTGTTCAACAATCAATGGGTCTGTAGGTACACTGAAATAAGGTGGTCATTGACACATAAAAGAATCCAAAAAATTTTGTTCCCTTCAATGTGAATCTAGTCTCTCATTTTGATTCATGTTATTGTTCATAACTCGATTCATCATTCTCATGAAGTTTTCCATTACATATACTATTAGAAGGTTTTAAATGCCTAGTTCTTTGTGCTAGCCTTTTACAAGGTTTCTCCTATTTCCCTCTATTTTATAAAATAAGAAAAACTTAGTGAGAAACATGTTTCTTTAAATAATTTTATAATTCTAAAGGAATTTCATTTCTTAAAACATAATTCTTATTTTTTTTATTCTTTAACAATAATTAAATTTTCTATAAATCATTCATAATGATTCATGAGACAATTATGATTAACCAAACATATCCTCTAGGAGTGTCAAACCATGAGTATAGTATAACCTGCTGTCATGCACCAGTTCCTGTGCCATTCTAGCCAAAAGTGGTGTTTTAGGTTTTAACCCTAGATACATCTATTCTAGAGACACATCCAGTTGTTCTTATCTAGACATGGATTTATTTTTTCAGAAACCACTTACTTAATATTTCACAAAAATACCAAGAAGTTTTCTTATATTTAAAATTTTCTATAGGGTTATTCCTAATGTTTTTATATCCTAATTTCCACAAATAATAAAATAATCCACTAATACCCACTATGATATCCCTCCTTTTTGTTACATAACTTTTCATTACATTGTACAAGAACAAAGGATCTTTTAAAGTTTAGTTTCTTGGAAAGAGGGTACATAATACATGAAAACATAAAAAATTCTTGTATTACACTTAAAAGGATTCTTCAAGGTTCATACTAACTACATTTATTTCATCTCATTACTTGGGGACATAAATCAAAGGAAATGGTGAGTATAAGGCCCTGTAAGGGAAAACAAGGTAAACAATTTACTTTTGATCATGTGGAATATGAATAAGAACTTGGTTAATTACCTAAAAGTACAAAAAATGGAAAATGTGGCATATGATAATAAAAAGGAAATTATTTATAACATGTAAATGTGGCTACAAAACTTAACGAAGTCATTAATAATCATATCACCAAGGTTTATCATTGAGGTGTCATAAAAATTACCAAGGTTATTCACTAAGTTATCATAAAAGTTGTCATCTCTAGAGATTAAATTCTTTACCCAAAGCATTGAGTGATATTAGGGAGAAACCATCATATGTATTAATTAATTTTAGAGGCATATATCATGATAAATAATTTAATAAATAACCCATGGAGAATAAAATAAATGGGTTTCATATCAAAATCATGACGTTTTTAAGAAGTTCTTAAACACAAGTTTATTATGTATTTTTAAAACCCATAGAAAAGGAAGGAGGGATTAATGTATGTTAATACCAAAATGAAATGGTTCACATTGAAATATATTTGAATAAACCTCTATAGGAAAGAGGTTTGGTTATTCAAAAAATAAAATAAAACAATTTCTTGAGAAAAGGGGATGAGCCCGTAAGGGGCATCGCAGTGCTAGGGTTCCCTCTTGCCAACGCCTCCTTGCTTCATCCCAGACCAGCTCAGTGTCCCTTTTGCTCATCTATTCGTGGTGGCGTTTCCTCTTCCATGGTGGTGTCATGAATCTTTGGTGCTCGACCGTCTCGCACACCGTTTCCATCTCCTCTCACCCAAATCCCCTTCGTTGGATAAGGTTCCATGGCGGCACGGTGTAGGACCAGAGCCCGAGATTTTGCTGCTGCGGTTGGGGGTGCCTCTTCGTTTCCAGATTTGCACATCTGGTGGTTGAGCGTGGCCTCTATGGGAGTTTTGGATGGTGGAAATGGGATTTCAATCTGGTTTTCGGGTTGGATTCCTTGTGGATTTTTTGTGATGGTTTTCCTTTGTTTTTCATCTTTTCATATGTTTTTTATTTTGGATGGATTTGTTCTATTCATGCTTCTAGGACCGTGTTGTGTGCTTCAATTCGGCGGCAGTGATTCGCTGGAGGTTGGGCCGAGTTGGGGATCATTTATATTATTCTTAGCACCAATGAAATCTTTTTCGGGATTCGTTTTTGAGGTAATGTTTGATTCTCTTTGTGGTCTACGTGGTTGGTGTGCGACGCTGGTGATGGATTGTGTTCGGTGGAAGGGCTTCGGTGATGAAGGAAGTTCACCGAGTTTGATTTGTGCTTATATGGATTGGATGTTCCGGTTACCGGCTCCGACGATGGGCAGCGACGTCTTTGGCTTCCAAGGTGATGATGTTTTTGATGCTCAGTTTATGTTACGATGGTGATTATGGTGTTGGGGGCGCGGTTCGAGGAGGCCGATCGTGGATCCACGTCCCAAGGTTCTTCTCTGGCCACGTTTTTGAATTTTGAATCAATCGTGAATTTCATCTACATGGTTTTTGGATTTGGTGTTTCAGTAATCTCGTGTATGGTTTCCTCTCACCCAAAAAGTGGTTTTCAAAATCAAATAAAAAAGAATTTTCAGTCAATTTCTTGAGAAAAAGAGAGATATTTTGAGAAGTAAAATCAGCAATATAATAGGTATGAAACATGGTTTTAGAAAACATTAAAAATAAAAGAGAAAATGGTATCCCATTCATAAATGTATATTAATACAGTAAAGGGATATAATAATTGTATATAAGAACATAATATATAAATTTTAAATAAATACCACATAAAAAAGAGAACTTGAAAGGAAAAGAGTATTTGAGATTTCTCTTACCTGGAAAAGTGACTCCTAAAACTCAAAGATCGAGACCTTGGGGGCTTGAAGGCACCTTGGTAGGATTATTTGTGAGGTAATACTATAAGATATTAGTTAAGTATGAATTTATAATGAATTAAAATTAATAAATGTGTGGGTATTTATTGAAAATGTGAGGGATATTTTTATTAATTTCCTTGGACACCTCAGTAGTTGTATTTGCAATACCTTGGGATTTCCCATGTTATTTTCCCATGGTATTGGAAACATGAGAAAACTATTAAATTATTTTATTCCATAATATTCAACTATAATTTTATAATACTCATTAAATTATTATGACATTGTTATGATGTTATTAAACATACTAAAAAACTCAAACTGTATTTTTACTATTCACGAAAAACTGAAGTATTTTTTAAAATTATCATAAATTAACTGTAACCTAATATAGAAATTATAATTTCAAAAAATAAATTTATTTTATATTAATAATTATCTAAATATGAGAAATTTAAATTTTAACTATAAAAATACTTATTTATTAAAAATAACAGCAGACCGAAAATGCATGGTAAAATTTTTGACACTCAAAAAATATATAATTATTTTATAATTTGTAAATAAATAAGAGTGTTTTGATAATAATATTTCCTTATAATAAAAATTAATGAAACATTAGTTTAATATAATAATTTATATTTCCCTAAAAAGTTCAATTTTTACTCGAAAAATGAATTTGTCAAATTCCATCTCAAATTTTAAGCCAAACTATTCTTAAAATAGAAATGATAGAATAAAAATTTTATTTAAAAAAGGGATTACACATTATGTGACTAAGGCATTGACACATAAACCCTTATAACACCCACATATGACCTAAGGGTAAGTTGTTCGGTGGTGATAGACTCTTGGGGTGGCTCGAATAACATCGCCTGAGTGGTAATATCCACTATCTTGAACTTCTCTCATTTTTGATTTTGTTCAATAGTAACATGTTGAAGCTCAGATTGGGTTTGGTAAAGAGTGAAGAACAAAGATTCACTCCCTCCCATGTTATGATAAATGGGATTTGTACGACATGACTCTATTGGATGAGACCATCAACTGTTCTTTCTACATTAATTAATCATTATCATTTCTATTTACAAATAATAATTGTAATGTTAAGAGTATAGTTTCCAATGGTTATATTGACCAATGATCATAATTGACTAACAGTCATATAAAAATCAAAACATGATGTTCGTATTAAAATATACTTACTTCATTATTAATGATGTATAGTTTTTTTTTGTAAGATAACATAACACACATTTTTAGGAAACAAATATTATTAAAAAGTTCAGGTTGTTACATTTCTAGTAGAAAATACATGTATGATAATGTGGTATTATATTATTTGGTGACAATTGTTGGGGATAAATTATTATATGGTGGTTTTCAAAATAATAAATTTTTAGTGTGTGGTTGGGTTAGTGTGATTTTATTGATATAACTAGGAGATATTCTAGTGTATTAATTTAGATGTTTTCAATGTTTTATCATTTTTAGGAGACTCATGTTAGTTATTATCAATGAATATGTGTTTGAATAAGTATCATATATTTGGATATATAAATTATTTCTTGTATAGTTTCAAGTATATGAGGTGTTCTTTGGATATCTTATTCAAATGGTGGGGAAAAACATGAGTCTTAATTGGTTAAAGATAAAAAATACACATTATTGGGAGCACTATAAGGCTATTGATTTATGTGTGTTAAGTGATTTGGGAATAATGGGCCAGTCTATTCACACTCTCATTGTTTTTTAATGGAATTAATGGGTTTCTTGGGTGATAGAAATTATGGTGTGAGAGTGTAGATAGGTAAAATAAAGTAAAATGATGTCATCGATATGATAGAGATAATATGAGGATTATTATGAATTTTAGTGGGTTTGCGCCATAATTTTTTCTGAATAATGCATACGGTGTTTGATTCAGATAACACAAACATGATTTTGAAGGGCACATATGAACTGAATTGGATAAGGAGAAGTTATGAGTCAATATCAAACAAGATATTATCATAATAATATATATAATTTAATTAACATTTTGATGAAAAATCAGAAACATAATTAAGTATAATGATCTAGTCATTATATTATATCAATAATAGAAAATTACTATGACTTTTCCAGAGATAATTCATTCATGGGTTTTAAATATGATTTCATGTTTTATTTATTGAATAAAATCTAATGTATGAGTGATGATATGTTTGGTGTTTATCATGAAAAAAAAATAACAAATAAATTATAAGGATGCAATGTCTATACAGTTGCAAATTTATGTACATGATATAGAAAGTGTGAGAAAAAGGGTTAACTATGACATCCAGGGAATAAAATCATTTAACTAGATTCAATCTCTTAAAATATTAGTGATGTGGTCTATAAGTATCATGTAGTCCCTCTGAACTGGAGGGTAAAATATATGTAATATTATTTTAATGAATTATTATATATTTTAATTCTATATATTAGTATTTTAATCCAAAATTTATTTGAGAATAATGGATCTAGTAATGGTATCCCAACACAACACACCACAAAAAAAGTAGTAAATTAACAAGAGAGAGCCACATGATATTTATACAATGATTCACCTAAATAATGGAATATACTCTTTTCTATGTTCGATTCTAGTCTAAGAAATAAATATACACTATATTAAAAAACATAACAAATAAAATATTTCTTTTGAAAATCCTTTACTACCTCTTAATAGGCTATTTATACTGGATCATAAAAGATTGTATTATCCTGAATGATTTTTTTATATTTTCTATTAGAATATTAGAAAGGGTGATATGTAATCAATCCCAAAAATGATCATTTATCAACATTGAGTTGGAACTAACTCAAGGGGAAGGATATTTTTAATTTGAAACATGTCATAGACTACGTATATATAAATAACTATAATAATATTCATGTAATTATTGTTCATGTACCCAAACTATTGAAATATATGACAGATGTAGACTATTTGTCCAACCCAGTTAAGATTTTTGGAGCCATTTGTGATATATAGTCACAAGACTATACACTCTCATAGTGTTTCAACATAGGTGATAAACAATAAAGTTTTTGTCTTTCAGACTCTCTATCAACTATTCTCTTATTCTTCTAGGTTATTCATTGATGCAAAATGTCATCCATTTATAATATCATTATATTAACACACTCAATTCAATACTTAGAGTATTAAAATTATAATGTATAGGTTTAATCTCAGTTATCTCTATGAAACTCATTCTATTATCCTTCTCAACCATATTTATATAATCAAAATAATATTATTTCTATATTTTTAATATAAAAATTCCTTTCTAATCAACAATGTGATCTACTCTAAAATAAAATTTATTTTATCAATAAAAAACATGGTCTATTTCACTATGATCTTATAATTTTCTTCATTTCATATCAAATGTTTTCTATAAATAATCATCTTCAAATTTAAAATGATATAAAATATACTTGATAAATACTTTATCATTGATCACTGTTAATGTTTTATGAATCATTGTATTTTAGAATTATAAAATAACCAAGAAATGATGTTCTTAAATAATAATCATATAATATTTATTGAATCATGGTTCAATTTCTTGGAATCATGGTATATATAACATTAAAAATAATATAATATTATTTTATTTTCATCACATATAATCTAGATTTTTATAACTAATAAAACTTATATATTAGCTTAAAACCCATCAAATATCATTTGAAGTCTTCAAGTCACCCTTACACATTTTTTTAAACACTTTTTTCACTATTATATATATATATATATATATTAATATTGATCTTAAATATTGTATATTAACCATTATATAATCTTGAGACACCCTTACATATTCTAGTGTGTCTCTAATACTTTTTCAAATGAACATCCATATGTGAACACTTACATAGACTCCTTTAAATTATGATAACTCCAAAATATCCTCATGATAAATTTTATATACAACATAGAGACTATAATAATTTTTCAAATATTTAAGCCTCTCAGTACTCTTAAATATCCCTATGATATACTTTATGCTAAAAGATACTTCACTATATATATCACATTGTGAATCATTACTTTGAATATTTCTATTCTAAATGGCCTAGAAACCCATAAATATTACCTTTTTAAAAGGGAAACACTTATATTTTAACTTAGACATGCGCCAAATCATATGAATTTATTTTCCCACGTGATATTATAGTATCACTTTCATATCATCTTGAAAACACATACATATCATAGTAATTTCCAAAAAAAAAATTAGTATTATATTCATAGGGATCCTATGTGATAATTTCCTAATTTTTATCCTACAACTATAAATTACATAATGTCTTCAAATCATCTCAATTTCTCTTGAAAAAATCTTAAAGAATCTCAAATAACTCCAAATCCTATCAAAACACCATAAATTACTAGAGAAATATCTAAAATCCTCTCAAAAATCATCATAAAAATTTCCCCATTTTTCACTCTCTAATACTTATGATAATTAAGAAAATGTTTTTATGAAAATCATACTTCTTTCTCCTTTCAGTTAGAGATTTGTGTTCCATCAAATCCATGTTTTCAAAAAAAATGTTTTACTATTACCCTATGATATTTAGAGGACATTTTTACCCATATATTAACCTTTTAAAACAGTTTTATAAGGAATATTCTTTTATTTTTATAATCAAGGAACATTTCTAAACTTTTAAGGTCAAAAAATAATGTTTTCATGTATAGACTTACTCATCATAATTCTCATCAATTCCTGGATGCTTTTTTTTAGGTTTATAAGGTTATTTTTTTTAATAAAATGTTTTCCTAATATTTTGTAAATATATTGATTGTAAATTGGTTTTCAAAGAAAAAGGGTCTTCAAAAATTATTTTATTCTTAAAATTATTTTAAATGATTTTCAATTATTCTTTTATATGTTTTCAAAAAAAAAATTTCAAATGAAATTATTTCAGTGATTTTAAGTCTTTTATTTATAAGATTTCAGAGTAATTTCATGTAAAAAGGGTTTTCAAAATTTTTTCAAGCTTCTTTTATATGTTTTTAAGGAAAAATGTTTAATTTTTTTCAGGAATTATTTATAAGTTTTAAAATCTATTTTAAGGTAAAAGTTTTTCAAAATGTTTCCAAGCATCTTTTATGATCTTTCAAGGTTACTTTTAGATAAAATGGTTTTCAATAGTTTTTTGTTTTAAAAAAACTTTTCAAAGAAGAAAGGATATTTTCCTCTAGATTTTTTTTTAAAGATCCTTAAAAATTATTTCCCATATAATATGACATATGTTGGTGTTACTCATGCATTTCTAGGAAATGATCAAAATTTTCCATTCATATTCTTTCTATGAATGGTTTAAATTCGATGGTATGATATTTTTGAAACCCATTTTTCTTTCACGGGTTAAATTTTAATTAAATTTTTTTATCTTTCATGGGTTATATGATTTTGAATCCTACTTGTTTTACTGGGTTATTCTTTGATGAAATGATTATGAAACTTATCTTTTTCTGCAGGTTAAGATATGATTACATTTTTATGACACCCATTTAATTTCATGGGTTATGATATAATTTTTTATGATCTTGTTTAACATGTATGTATGATTTCCTTATGAGATGGGTGGGACATATGTCTCCCTATAATGCATTGGGTAAAGATTAATTTCTCATGATATTGACTAAGATGGTCTTGGGAGTGAACCTTGACTACTAATATGGCAATGAGAGTGAACCATGACTACTAAAATGGTAAGGGGAGTGAACTCATTCTACTAATATTTTCATGGGATTTAACCATTACTACCAAGATTATATGGGGAGTGAACCCATACTACTAAGATGGCCTTGGCAGTGATGCCTTGAATATTACAGAAATCATTTGATATGCTTATGTGTCTGCAAAAATCCCACGTCTTATTCCTATGTTTTTCTTTAATGTCTTATGCTCTTGATTCCCTTATGGTTGATATCTCATAGACTACCAATATTTATTACATGATTCATGTTTATGATATTTTATATGTAGGGTATGATCTTCTAATTTCACAATCTTGTTATCATACCCTTATGCTGGTAATTATGCTTACATATCACCCTTGTTTACCCTTAATGAGCATCTGTGATCACCCCTTTTTATGTTTCCTTTATCAAGTTTTTGAGATATGTATTATGTGTGATATGTCTAAGAAGGGTTCTAGTCATGAACAACATTTTTGGAGATTATTTAGCTCACTTATGTACCGGTTTTTATGTTTCCATGTTTCAAAAGGCACTAGACTAATATGTACTTTAGGTTTCTATTAGTGTAATGTTTTAAGTACTGCGAAAAAGTGTTGTATTGTTAATGTATGAAAAAAGAGGTTCTCTATAATATAAGATTCTTTCATCCTTTTATATCCACTTGTTTTCTGGATGTGGTTAGAATTCTAAATGAGCTCATGTACATTATTATGGGGCTAGGAAAACCTCTTGGGAAGAGGATATAAGAAGCATTTTATTGTCCTCTGTGTTCTATTTAGATAGATAATTCAGTGTTCATGTAGGACTTTGTAGTTCTTGATCTTAATGTTTTTTATGTCATCATCTAGATGGATTGAAAATTTTCTCACCGATATAATGTTGATTGTTATCATTATTTTGTTTCATTATCTTCTATGGATGGGAGATTTTGAGTGTTTTATGGAGAGTAGGACCTAATTCCTAGTCATGTAGTACATCTCAACTAGAGCTTAGGAGTCTATTTTATATTGTTCATAGGGATATTAATTAGGTATCTTCCCCTTTCAATCTCCCTTTAGTTGTATGGAACTTTCCCATGGTGTTCCTAGATGAATTTTATAGTCTTACTTCAGATAGATAGGTAGGTTTATCCATCAATCTAGTTCATGGTAGTCAGCCCATTTTCATTATCCCTTATCATATGTCACCTACTAAGTTGAATGAGATCAAGATCTAGTTGAAAAAACTATTATAAAAGGTCTTCATATTTCATTATGGGTTTCCCTTGTATTATTTTCTATGAAAACTGCTGGTTCTTTTCTTCTTTGTTAATACAATCAAAAGCTTAACTGGGTAACAACTTATAATAATATTCTTTTCTCCATGTGGTTGCTTTTTCTGATTATTTAAATGGTGGACAAGTTGTTTTCAAAAATTGATATTCAAAGTTATTATCATCAACTCAGAGTTAAGTAATTAGATATCCTAAAGACCACTTTCATGATTATGCATGGACACTAAAAATATCTTGTGATTTTGTTTGTCTTGAACAATACTCCTAAAGTGTTTATGGATTTGATGAACTGGATATTATAATAGTATCTTAATATCTTTTTAATGGTATTTTTTGGATGACATACATGTTTATTCGAAAACTATGAAAGGGAATGATTACCATTTCATCTTTATTTTGAAAATATTGAGGTTTCACCAACATTATGTAAAGCTATCCAAATGTGATTCATGGATCTAAGAGGGGAAGTTATTGGGGAACATGTTATCTAAAAATGGTCTCTTGGTTTTTACTGGAATGGTAAAGGTATCTTGTCATGGGATAAACCATGTAAATTCCTTAAGATACATAGATTCATAGGCATAACTTGGTATTATTTGTGGTTAATGAAAGATATGTTGAACCTAGAGCCATTTCTGAATTATATTACCATGAAGGGGGTAAAACTATTATGGTATACTATTTTTTTGGACTTTTTATGAGTTGATATGACTTTGACATAATATCCTATTAATATATTATTGAAATATGGTAATGGATTCATGGTATATTGTGATACTTCAATTTATGGTATGGGAGGAGTTATTATACTTTATAACCAAGATGTTGCATACAGTTCTTGTCTACTTAAAAAACATGAGAATAATTATCCTACTAATGACTTGGAACTCACTGTTCTTTTTTATGATCTCAAGTTTTGGAGACAATACCTTTTGGGTGAGAGGTTCCCCATCTATTTTAATTGAAATATCTTAAATTATATCTTTTATCAGAAATACCAGAACTTATGGAAGTTTTGATGGGTGTATTACCTCTATATTATTGACTTTGACATCATTTATATCCCTAGTAAGGGAAATTTCATCATTGATGCCATCAGTTGGATTTTTCTTTCTCATACTAATATAGAGGTGAATGATGAGTGGAAACCCATGGTGATTTTTACTAAGTTGCATCTAGATGCACAGGAAGATGATTCGGGAATGGTTTTCACTAATATTCTATTATCATCATCTATAATTTTATTGAATGTATAGTTTTAGAAGTTATATAATGAGTTTAGAGGAATCAGAGAATCCCTATATGGTGGGGAAACCATTCCATGTTGGTCTCTCCCCTCGAATGGAGGTATTCTCTATGGGAGTTGGTTCATTATCCCTTTGCTGGTCAGAAATATTTTGCTCTATGATTTTCATAATTATACATGGTCCATTAATTTTGGAACAATGAAGATGTATTTTGACAAAAGACATAGTTTTTGGTGGTCGGGTATGAAGCATGACATTGCTAATTACATGTCTCTCTATTTTATCTCCTAGTAAATTAAAGTTGATCTCTTGAAGCCTTATAGTTTTTTGTAGCCTTATTTGGTTTCTGTATGGAAATGGGATGTTGTTTTTCTATAATTTTTAGTTATATTACCATTTAATCCCAAATGAAGGAACATTATCAGGTTGGTGACTAATCATTTGGAGAAATTGGAAATTTTTATTCCGATTAGGGACACCACCAAGGTTGATCATCTTAGTATTCTGTATGTTTATAAAATCATGAGGTTTCAAGAAATACCCTATATAATTTTCAATGATAGGGATACCATGTTTATCTACTGATTCTAAATAAGTCTCCAAGAGGTTATGGTAGCTTATGTTAGATTAAATAAATCCTACCATCCATTGACAGATGGCCATATGGGGAATGCTATTTAGATCCTTGAGTATCTCTGTTATACATGTGTCATGTATTTAGATCAGTCTTGGGATATCCATCTATGATTGGTAATTTTTTATTATAATAATCATTACCATTTATCAATTAGAATGGATATATTTTTTGATTTTTATGGTCTCCCCTGTTTGACACCTCTATATTAGTATGAGGTGGGTGATTCCCCTCTCATGGGACTATATATCATCAAGGAGATGTCAGTGAGTACCGGGGATATATTTTGATGATTTTTTATACATCAGAGTTGAAAAAAATCATATACAGATCATATATTCCATCCTTTAGATATTTTATTGGTAAACAAGTATTTATAAAAGTTTATCCTTTGTTGGGACATTTTCTATTTGGGAAATAATGGAATATAGCTCAAAGATATGTTGGAAGTTTGAGATAAATCATAAGGTTGGGCTGGTTACTTTTTGAATGGAATTACCAGCTCATTTGAAAAGTATTCATGATTTATTCCACATATATCATAATAATGAGTATCATACTATTATATCCAATGTTTTTATTTGGAAATATATTGAGTTATATCCATATGTTTTAGTTGTGGAATAGATAGTTGAGATAAAGGATTATTATATGATTCTTCTATATAGGTAGCATATTCCCTTGGTCAAATTATTATGGCAATATAGATAAAATTAGCATGATACTTGGGAGCATGAATCGTCCTTGATGGATTATTTTCATCACCTTTTCTAGAGAATCTTTCTTCTGCCTGACTTTGTAGGGATATAAATTTAAATTTTGGGTAGTACTATAACTTCCTACTCCAAGAACACCTATATTTTTTGTTTAAGAGGTTATCTTTCTTTTTCATAGGGAATCAAGGTGACTTGGTGAAGTTTTTAGGTTCTTTATCATTGTTTGAAAGATTAATAAGGCCACTGCCTAGCTAGTGGGAGCCACCAAACCATTGTTGGGAGTCTACTAGACAACTATTAGAGATCCCTAGGCCTCACCCATTCTACTTGCAGCAACCATCCATCCAGTTTCCAGTACTGAGTAGTTGGTGGACTTTGTCTTGGATGAGAAACTAATGGGTTTTTTTACACTTATGCCACTAAAACACCTAATTAACCCCTTAATAACTCTTTATGGAACCAAACCCAACTATTTCTCCAAAAGAGGAATTTATTTGTAATCCTAGTCTCCTTCGATCTTCTCCACTTGGTGTTGTGATCTCAATTAGAGTTGTTATCAACTTTTTTGAATGTTTGATCAAATCTCATCTCAATAATAATTACTCTTCGATATTAGAAGCATATTTACATTGAATTTTTGGAATCATTTGATCTTGTTTTGATCCCTATCAACACCATTATTGTTTTTCATGAGTTTTTCTTTCATTGTTCAAATCTCATATTGGTTTTTGTGTGGTGTGTGTAACCTTATAGGTATGTTTTAATCCTCTATATCCATCAATTTATTGCTTATGTAAACTTGATTATAGGATGTGAGAATTGTTTTTTATGGTCTATTCCCATTTTCTCTTCTGCTCTCTTTGCTTCTAGTGTGTGTTCCCATTGTCAATAGCATGAAACTCACACATGAGGTAGATGGTTCCATCTCTTGCCAATGTTTGATGAACTGTGAATGATCCTAGATTTAAAAATGGGGTTTTAAATGATAAATATAATGATCCTTTAATTAGTTGATATGAGGTTATAAATAGGATTTTTAATAAAATATAGTTTTCCCATTGTTTTAGTATATATAATTTGTTTTAAAATCTATATTAATGATTGTTATTGAGTTATGAGTGTCAAAGATACGTCCATCCTATGTTATACTATGTTTTATTTCCATTATGTTAGGATTTTCATCTTATATAATTGATATGACATGTGAATAATGCACACATAAATGTAAAATGGATTATTTGGAATGTGATTTTAAACTTCTTTACCTAGATTCCTGTAAGGAAATGTAAAATGGGGGAATTTTTTTACCATGATTTTGATATAAATGTGAAAACTTTTTTATTATTCCATGTTTCTATATTTTGATAATATTATGACTATTTAACATAGATAATAAATGGAACACTTGTTTTGGATCCTACTAAGTCCATATATATCACAACCTACACACTCCCTTGGGGTTGTATAAAACATGTTATTTCTTCTGCAAGAAAGGGAAAAGCGTTGTATTGAGGAAACAATGTACCATGTTTGATTAGTATATGTAGTTTTTAGGGATATTATGAGATGTTTCCCTCCTATCACATGGGGTTTCTATCAACTATTGTGTTGAATCTATTTTACTCATGGATATGAACCTTGGTTTTCTTTTGTTTCTCTAGTGGGATCACTTCTATTGATGGATTTTAAAAATGGTATATCTTCCAATCTAGTTGAAGTTATCTCTATGTCTACCATATATATTATTTCATGTTGGAAAAATCATTACATATTCTCATTATTGAATTATTGGTTTCTAGTCTATAGAAAATGGGAATTGGGAACACACTTCAAGTATTGTCATGGTCCAATTCTGAGCCTATTTGGATGGGTTTTCTAGGTTAGTTTATAGTTGTTCATATCTATCCTCACATCAAAATATGATCAAGGGTTGATTCAGAATATTAAATTTTATTTCCTTATTCTAGTAATTTATATGGAATTTATATAGAGAGTTTTAATCAATGCACAAAATCAAATCAAATTCCACTAGAGGATTAAAAATAATATTTTTATATGGAAAATTCTTGAAAAAATTAACATGACATACACTATAATAGAACTAGACTTTTACATATGTTATTATATAATTTTAATCATAATTAACCATCAAATATAACCAAGGATTGTAAAGTCTAGTTTCTTTGAAAGATTGGGTACATAAAACTGAAAACATAAAACCAAAAAAAATATATTAAATCTTCATAATGATATCCTAACTTACTTTGAGACCTTACATATACATAAGATAACCTAGGTAATACATGAACAAAGAGATGAGATAAAAACCTAGTAAGGGAATAATCATATGAATAACACATAATACATGGATTAAAAGGAATAACTTGATGAAATAAAAGGCGTGAAATATTAATAAACATATGGAAGAATAACATATAGGACATGGGATCATGTAATCCAGGAATCATAAAAATATGGAAATA
Source organism: Viscum album (assembly GCA_963277665.1). NCBI lineage: Eukaryota > Viridiplantae > Streptophyta > Magnoliopsida > Santalales > Viscaceae > Viscum > Viscum album. The sequence goes on from OY728163.1 coordinate 135,084,926, forward strand.
AAATACAACATTACATAATTCTAAGTCAAGGATAACCACCAAGACCATTGCACATGGAGGAGCATGAGTCAAGGCTAACCACCAAGACCGTTGCACATGAAGGAGCATGAGTTAAGGTTGACCAACAATACCATTGAACACACTATATCATGAGAATAAAAATTCTCCAATTCATGTGAGAACTATCTAGGTGCCCACATCATAACATGTTCATGAATATGTGTACCACATGAAGAATTAAACATAAAGATAAGGGTTACCTATAGAAATAAATGAGTATCATAATCATGTCATGGAGCATAACAAATTGGTGTGTCATAAAAATGTCCTAAAAAATGGATTTAAATAATAAACTGAAATTTATAATGTAAAATAGGTATATATCATGACAAATTATGTCTAATTGAAGTGGAAACATATAAAAAGTTTTTAAGAAACTTTATAACTGAAACATTTTAGTGTGGTTTAAGGGAAATAATAAAGATAATTTAAAGAATAAAATGGAATATTTGTTATCATAAAATCATAAATGAAACAAGATAGTTTTTTAAGATTGAATTATTGATTTTAGAAAAATAATGGTGTCTTAAAACAGATTATGGAGTGTACTTAAAAATGGGTAAGAAATCAGGAAGTTCTATTTAATCGGTCTGGATTATTGGGAAGATATGAGAAGGAAACCTTTTTAAAACATGTATTTCCACATCATAAAAGGATTAAATAATATATATACATGATTTTGGAATGTTTAATATAATTTATAATAATTATTTAAAAATAAATAAGAATTGAATTGGGGTAAAGAGAGAGAAATTGTACGCTGAAGAAAAAAATGGAAGTTCAGAAATAATCTCTTACCTTATGTATGAAAGTGTTATGAACTTGTAATTAATATCTTAGATAATTGAATTAGATTAATTAATAATTTAATTCATAAAATATTTAACATTTATTTTATTTAGTATAATTTTATTAAGTTCATTTATGGATTTTTTATAAGATATAATTTCATCGATTAGGAGTGTTTGTTTCCTTGGTTTTCATGATCAGTTCACTTGTATACGTGTATCGAAGATCATTTAAAATGAGAATAGTTTTATATAATTGAAATTATATGATATTAATAAACATACATAATATTAAATGTTTTTATATATCATTTTTTCACCAGATGTGAGGGTTATTCAATAGATAAAATGTTATTGATAACCGTTTATATTATTTTTGTGTTTATTCAATCATCACGAACTAGTTTTGTTTTATTAATTAATATTATGTATATATACTTGTTTTGGAACATTAAATAATATTATATATATATATATATATATATATTATAATCTTATTTAAACATAGAAATGGTTTTATGTCCAGACTTTAAGGTAGTAATGGTAATTGAAAACTCATTATCGTTGAATGCAATAAATTAACACATTAGGAATGATGTTTTCACTTTTAAAAAAAAAGGGTGGGAGTGAAAAGATGATAGGTTATTCAATTAACATAATAAAATTCTATTATATAAAATATATTGGATTTTTTATATCACTTGGATAAAGGTAGGTGAGGAGAGGAAATGAAAATAAAATAAATTGAAAAGAAATTAAAAGAAAAAGAAATAGTTTTTTTCTTCTTGAATTCTTCTCCTTGAGAACCTCCTTAAGGTAATTGAGTTTGATATTTTGTTAAAAAAAAGGATCCTGAACATGGGGGAGGTAACTGGGAATAGCATTGGGTTGAATCTGGAAAATATTCCAGGATTTTGAGGATTGAGGGGTAGACGTGGTTAGGGGTGGTATTTATAATGGAGGAGAGAGCGGTGTTTTTTGATTATTTTATTCATTTGTTTATTATTTTGGATCAGGACTATGTATATATTGAAACTTATCACTAAATAAATTCTATAATTAATTATATTTATATATTATGAGATTAAATCAACAATTCATCATCTATGAATCAATAAATCATGTATTTTTTAAATACCTTAAATTATCATATTTCACTATTCACAAAAAAATCAACTATTTTAGAAAAATACGTGAAATTTACATTAACCATTTTTCTACTTGTAGAATTTAAAAATTAAATTCATTTTATTAAAATAATTATCTAAATATAAGAAATTTATTTTTTATTAAAATCATCATTTACTCAAAAAATACTAATTTTAAAATTATAACTCATTTTATAACTGTTTGAAAAATTAAGTAAGGCCACATAAATTTATCTTATATTCATTAGAAAAAAAATTAATTTATAAATATATTTTATAAAAATAAAATTTATTTTAAATCATTATATTAATTATAAAATTATAAATAAATATTTTTATTCTATAAAAATACCAACACCTAATTTGTCATTCTCAAAAAATTTATTTACTTATACTATGACATGATTATATCATATTTTCAATTATATGATACCCAAATTTTATTTACATATTTATAGGTGATGTTACTATTCTATTGGTAAGATTACTATTCCTAATGTCCATATTAATATTCTAATGGTCAAGTTACCATTCCATTGGTTTAGGTTTTTTAATTTCTATAAATGTAACTTATTTTATTAGTTATTTATAAGAATAATGTTTTTATTGGGATATATATGCTATGTATGTGTTTTATACCATATAACATAATTATAAATATGGAAACAATTTTATTGATTAAATTTGGGTTTGTCACATTCTTCCACCCTTATGAAGTTTCTCCCTCGAAATTTTATTTTAATGGGAAAATAGGTAAGGGTACTTATCCTTCGTTGCTTCATCCAATTCCTATATTTCATCTTCGTACTTATGGTTCCACCATCATAATTTAACTTGGTGATTATTCTTGTTTCATAGAACTTTGTCTTTATGGTTCAAGAACTTCACCGGTTAATCCTCATAAGAAATATCATTTTCCAAAATGTACTACCTCTGAATTCGTTACATGTGAGGAATCCAATGTGTAATTATTTAAGAGGGATATGTGTAATACATTGTTTACTTGAGACATGGTTGGTGGAAGTGTAAGTCAATATGGTACATATCCGACATGATCAAGAATCTTCAAGGAACTTTGAAATTTTAAGTATGAAAATTTTGGCATAGTTTAAAAATGATGTTCTGAAATCTTTATAATGGATATCAATCTAGTTTTAAATTTTAAGAAATACTTTGAATTTTATTTTCCCGTTGATTAAATTCTAAGCATCGATAAATAAAAAACATGATTTTATTATCTATTTTATTTGTAATTCACTTTTTAAATGCCCACAATTCATGTTAAATTTTTACTATTTTCATATTCTGGTGTTTTAATGTGTTATAAGTATATAATTAAAATTTGTATTATTTTTTTGTTTTAATCCAAAAAACATACATTTGGAATTTTAATGTCAAGATTAAAAATAGTTTTATTTAGATTTTTTTATTATAAATACATTTATTTCATATTTGGAAAGGTTGAAGTAATTTTATAGCATGCTTTTAAATAAAATTACACTTACCATGAATATATTTTATATTATATGAATGTAAGAAATTTTAAGATCTATGTCACCAGATATCACAGTGTTAAGCTCTTGTTTTTTGATACAATAAATATGGATTTTCATAATTATCGAAGAAAGATCTATTTGTAGATACAATCATCTTTCTGCAATATAAAATAAAAATAGATAATATGAAAATCAAAAAAGTTAGAGATATTTTAATGTTGGATTGAATCATTTTTATGTTTAATTTTTGTTATGTCAAATCAAGACCCCACCCTAGTCAATGATTAACTTGGGTGATGTTTAATTTTTATTGTACTTGTTTGATTAAATATTTATATCTTTATATCTGAATGTATATGGTAAAGAGTGAAAATTTAATACATAAGGATAAAATTTGGATTAATTTACCTCGTAACACACCTCGGTATGTCAAGGGTTTGGAAGCATTTTTATATTATGCAATTGCAAACCGATCAATGGATGGTGGAATGAAATTTTTGTCTCTTGACTGTAGATCTAAGCAATGGTTGAATAGAAGTGAAGTATATAATCATTTGACATTAAAACAGTTTCATGCTTGATATGTATGTTGGATTTGGCTTGGTGAAACGAATGTTATGGAATGTAAAAATAATGAAAATCCTATCAATGAAACAAAAAAGAGACCACCAGAGAAGAATTCAGTTTGAAATTTGATAAATGACACATTTGGATTTATATGATACAATTTAAAGGATTTCAATAAATCAAAAAACCCATCAATTGATCCTGAGTAGGTTAAAGTTTTTTACAACTTCAGTGACAAAATAACTAAGTTTTATTAATTAGTTTAGGATAGGAAACAAGAACTATATGAAGGATGTACTAAGTATTCAAAGTCGTCTTTTATACTTAATTTTTATCATATAAAGTGTCTCTGTGGAACTACTAACAAAGAAATTTCCATGATTTTATAGTTGCTTCATGATGTATTTAGTGAAGTTAATATCCTTTCATAATTCTATGAGATGAAGAAAGTCATCAAAAAATTTGGACTTTCGTTTACAAAGATACATATATGACTTAATTATTTCATTCTTTACTTGGGATAAGATTCTAATAAAGAAGAATTAATAGGATGTCAAACAAGAAGAAGGAAGTTAATGAACAAAAATGAGAGTATAAGTCAATGCAACCCCATGATGAAACTAACAAAGAAAAATCTTGCAAAGGTATTGCATTACTTTCCTTTTAAACCATTCTTGCAAAGATTATTCATGTCATTTAAGACTACATATGAAATGAATTGGAATTCTTAACATAGTAATGATTTCTTTATGAGACATCCAAAAGATTCAAAATCATAAAAAATGTTTGATTCATTATATCTATATTTTTATTTGGATCCTAGTAATATGCATTTTGGATTGGCATCTAATGGTTTTAACCCTTTTGGTACTTTAAGTAATAATTGTATCATTTGGTCAACTGTTTTGATCCCATATAATCTACCTCCATGGATGAGAATGAATATGAATTATTTCATTATTTTGATGCTTATTCCTAGAAAGAAAATGTCTATAAATGACATTGATGTATACCTTCAACCTCTAATAAAATAATTGTGAGAGTTATAGGATGATATCATGGAAACATATGATGATTCAACAAAAAAATAATCAAAATGAATACTACTTTAATGTTGAAAATTAGTAAATTTATTGAACTAGAAAATTTATCTAGTTGGAAAACTCATACTGGTTTGAATTTTCTAGTTTGTGATTTTGATTTTGAACCTAAATGATTACCTCATAGTAGACAATGGTGTTTTATGTGTCATCATATATTTCTTGATGATTCTCATAAATTCAGGTTTAAGAAGACAAAATTTAATGGTGATATTTAATTGAGAAATTCATTAAAGTTGTTATCTAGTACATATATCTTTAGAAAATTAATGAATGTCACTAAAGAATTTTAAAAATGTAATCAGTTTAAAGAAGGGGTGTAGGGTACAAGGTAAAGTATCTGAATTAGCTAGAACACAATAATGGAAGAAAAATAGTATATTTTTTAACTCCTTTATTGGGAGTTTAATTTGATACATAATAATCTTGATGTAATTCATATTAATAAGAACATTTATAAAAATTTAATTTTTACATTGCTTAATGAGTATTGTAAATCGAAGGATCAATTTAATGCACATAAAAATTTGGAGTCAATGAATATAAATCATGGTTTGTGGGAAAATGAGAATGGAAAGTATCCTTATGCTATTTTTACAATGAATAATCATGAGAAAGACATATTCCATTGAACTTTAAAGAATTTAAAATTTTCATATGGATATTTAAGTAACATATCAAGGTTTGTTGACTTAAAACATTGAATGTTAAATGGGTTGAAAATTCATGACTCATATATTCTAATGGATCAATTTTTGTTGTTGGCATTAGTTGAGTTTTGTAACTTTTTCAAAGAGCTTTATGGAAAAAACTCTAAATCCAACTGAGCTTGATAAAATTCAAGAATTTTTTTTTGACACTTTCATTTTGAGATTTTATTTACTCCTACATTATTTAGCATGATGATTCATTTGACTGTTCATTTGGTTAAAGAAGAAAAAATTGGTGGACTGGTACACTATAAATGGATATATCCAATTAAGAGTTACATTGATATTATTTTTATTTTCATGAGTTAATTAAATTTTATCAAATCATTGCATAATTTTTTTAGTATGTTTCTTATTTTTTTCATTAGGTACTTAGGTCATTTGAAAACATATGTAAAGAATAACGCTCAAACAAAAGGATCTATTGCTAAAGGATACATAGTCAAAGAGTTATTAACCTTCTATTCTAGGTATTTTTATGAGATTGAGACTATATCCAATCATGTTGGATGTGTTGATGACATCTCCACTAATTCTCATTCTGAAAACAATTCATAGGTATTTCCAACGATTGAACGACCAGTTATAAAGGGGTAAAATTTTACACTATCTAAATTGGAGTTGCTACAAGCACATAGATATGTGATAATTAATATTATTATTACATATCCCTTTGTTAAATAACTTTGATTGAAAATAAAGAGGTGACTAAGGTTCCAAGCTCAAAATGATCTGGAATTAACAAAAACTGTTAATAAGGAGATTATTGAATGGTTCACCCATCGTGTAAGTATATACTAATATTCATATTATTTACATGTAGTTATGTTTTATATATTAAAAGTAACACATTATATATTATTTTATGGATAATGAATTTTGATAATCGATCTGAAATATCAAATGATTTGAAGTTTTTTTCTTGAGGTCCACTAAGGCAGGCTAAGAGATTCGATGCCTATAATATTTATAGCTTCATGATTTATATAATTTATCATTAATAAGACTTGAAAACTCAAAATAGTGGTGTATTTACACTTTAATATGTGGGATACTATAGAAATTTGAATGATGTAATTGAATTAAACTATTATGGCCAGTTTTCATTTGTCTTATTCAAATACAAGTGGTTCAACATTAATAGATGTATAATGAGAGATTCTTTACATTTTACTTATGTAAACTTCCCTCACTTGATTCATACCAGTGATCATTTAGATCATGGTTCATTAATATAATTTACCAGAGAATATGTTTTATTATTTAGATAATGGAATACATGAAGTTTGGAGTGTTTTTTTACACTTAAAGAAGAGAAACTTATATGATATAGGCAATGATGATCAATTGGTACTTTGTGACCGTGAACCTCATCAACCAAAAAACATTAGTGTTTTTTCTTAATAATATCAAAACAATTGATCTTGAAATAGAGGGTAAAAATGAATCACATGTTGCAATGGAGATTGATAATAATGAAGACACTAGAGATAGAGATAATTGAATGTATAAATTCACATTGAAAGTATATTGAAATTTCGCATTGATAAGTCATTCTTACATATATACATTGTTATATTTATTCTTTTCTTTTTTTGTAAAAATATTTTAGTTTTTCATTTTTTTTATACATTTAATATATCTGAACCATTTGAATTGTATGATTTTTGTGAAATTTTTTTTTTAAGATCCTGGATGATCAGCATCTTGGAGCGTACCACTGCTACCGTCAACTTCAGTGGATCCGAGTGATTTTTTCATACCTGAGAATACTAGTGTGATAGTTGTTTCCCAAGATTTTTTTGGTATCCCACCATATGATTCACCTCCAGTGATGGATAAGTTGTTCTCCCCTCTATCTAGGTGATATTGGAGAGTTATTGTTATTATTACTGGTCACCCCTCTATGAGTTTGGGGTGCCTACAGGTGATGCTACCAGAATCTATGGAAATAATCATGGGCAACTTGATTGTGAGACGCTGAGTTTTCCCATCAATTATAATGATTAGAGGTATATTCCCACAACATTGAAAATAAGTTCTTTAATAATCAATTAAAGGTAATATTAATTTAATATTCATTAATAACTAATTTAAGAGACATGAGTAAAATTTTGTAATATAATTATAAAGTGTTATGTTTATAATTTCTAGATGTTTTTTATTTTGATGTCCCTAACACCATTTCATGACCATGGACTCTAAAAAAATAGGGCATGAAATGGAGATATTTAAAATGGATATTATGCTATGATTTTAATAACAAATCTCTGAGCTCGTGAAAAATGTATAAAAAAGTGCATGAAGGATTTTCTTATAAGTAATGGTAGTTTTTATTCATATTAACAGAGATGCATCTCATGAGGTAATTTCTTTTTTTACAATATCTTAATAACATTAACATAATAAAATTATATTTTTTATTAATGTTGTTATTTTTTTTAGGAATTATCTAAAAAGTAATGTGAATCATGAGAGAGAAAAATAATTCCTTTTATTTCTGAGTCTCAAAGTTTTTTGAGAAAAAGAACAATTTTGGTTTGAATTTTATCCATTATTATTTATATCATTTTATTATAAGTGGAGGTTTTTTCTAAGTTTTTTATATTTATTTATAATGTAAAATGAATTAGGACACTATGTTGGCTGAATAGAGATATAGTTTAAAGTGAATAGGAAACCTGGTGTAATTTTTGTAATTGAACCTACCAAAGATGTTGGAGTAAGTAATTTTAATTAATATTTCATGTTATTTCATTACTATAAAAACATAATAATAAAAAATATAATATAAAAACAAAATAGACTTTATCCTAATCAAATGGGTATGGCTACATGGATCAAATGATACTAATTTGGCATCATTTGATACATCAAGCTAGCCCCATTTAATTGGGTTTAAGAATTGCTCATTATTATAATTTATTTTTCAATATTATGTTTTTATAGTAATGAAATAATAATAAATAGTAATGAAAAAATTATTAATTAGATAATATTATGAAGTTAAAATATTTTAAAAAATCATTGATAAAATTTTTGTATTAATAGTTTAAAATTCAAGAAGTCAGGGATGTGAACCCTTCATAATCATCATCGGTTTCCCAGAATGATGTAGTTGCAATTGTTTTAGGAAGGAGAATATCAAATGAGTATGGGGGATGAGTTCTAATCATAATCCATTAGCTATCTTTAGTAGGGTGTCATCGTCAGTTACTGATACACCCATTGGGGGATCAAGTAGTGTCATTGATTAGGAAACACAAAGAGAAATTGAAAGGTTGAAAGAAAAAAGTGCAACAACATCGTTATTTGGGAGGCTCCAGGTTCGAATCATGGGAGTATGATTTCAGGATGAGCCTCTCCCTAGGGATCCAATAGCCTCACCAGTTCTCCTAGTTTCCTCTAGGCAGGCAAAATGAGGTGCAACCCAATTACTGACAGATCGCTGTAACGGACCATCACTATCAGGCCAATACCCTCGGGGATGCTTTGCCATCTCGGCTGGCAAAGGCTCCTTACTCGGTAGGGGTGCTACCTCAAGGTAGTAATATCTTCATGAAAAAGGGGGGTTCCCCTGTGTATAGGGTTCAAAAAGGTGAAACACGGAAATTCCCTTTAAAAAAAAGTGCAAGAACAATACTCTTATAAGAAAATATAGGATCGGTGGTAGTTGAAAATGGAAAATGATTTATTTTTTTTATTTTAGTGGATCACCTACATGATCCCTAATGAAATTACCATCCTAATAGCTCATCCTACCGGGGAAAATTATAAATTCCATATATAATTCACACATTTTCAAAGAACATATACAACATCCATAAATAAAACTAAAATGACACTTTTATATTAAAAACCTGCATTTTGATTCATATCAACCATATCTTGTGCCAAATCTACATGTGGTTAATTTTTACATGTCAAAAAGTAATTATATATTTTTATCCTTGTGTTTGAAAATAATCTGAGTTTGTTTGATAAATTTTCAATTAGTAAACAATTTTTAAAGGTACGAAAACCTTTAAAAATGTGTTTTAGGGGTCAAAAGTGAAAAATAACATAGGATTTACATGAAATCATAGAAAAACTAATTTATATTGATTGATGAAATACAAGAACCAAGGGAATTTCATTCTGGGTTACAGTTTGTCTGGGATGTCTGTAAACATTTTTTTAGTGTTTTAAAACACTAAAATGTGCGTGTAACAGTAAAAAACATATAAAACGACCTAAAATTTTTGTGAAATCTTGGGAAAACCACCATTGAGTTATAGATTTTACAATATTTATGTAAACACATTTTTAGTGTTTTAAAACACTAAAATGTATGTATAACGGTCAAAATCATAAAAAATGACATCATATTTACATAAAAATAGGTGGAAACCACCATTGGGTTATTTTTGACGTGTATACATAGAAAACATGTTAATTCGACCTACGATGTGGTCGAAATGACTTGGTAAACATTTTTCAAAGGTACTAAAGTCTTTAAAAACACGTGTCATGGGATCAAAACCAGGAAAATGATGTTAGATTTCCATAAAATTAGAGAAAAATCATAGATTTATTTTTAGAATATAAGAACTGACAAAACGTCATTCTAAGTTACAGTTTTTCCAAGATTCCCTTAAATATGTTTTTAGTATTTTAAAACTCTAAAATGTGAATGTAATGGTAAAAACCATATCAAATGAACTAATATTGACATGAAATCATAGTAAAACCTAAAATGAGTTAATTTTTATGTGTACGTGCAGAAAAAACTTCAATATGATGTGTGGTGTGGTAAAAATGACTCGTTAAACTATTATTGAAGGTACTAAATCCTTTAAAAAGTGTTTCTAGGGGCGTTAAAAACCAATAAAACGGTGTTGGATTGCCATGAAATCATAGAAAAATTACTATAGATTTATTTTTAAAATATAGGAACTCACAACATGTCATTCAGAGTTACAGTTTTCCATAGATGACTATAAATGTTTTGTTAGTGTTTTAAATAACTAGAATGTGTGTAGAGAAATAAAAACCATATAAAAAAACCTCATATTGATTTGAAATCATGGTAAAACCAACGTTGATTTATTTTTTATCTGTGATTATTGAAAACACATCAATCTAACATGTGGTGTGGTCTCAATGACTCTGAAAATAGTTTTTAAAGGCACCAAAGCCCTTAAAAACATGTGTCATAGGGTAAAAACTAGTAAAAAGATTTCATATCGACATGAAATAGGATTAAAATGATCGTAGATTTATTTTTGAAATTTAGGAACTGATGGTACACCATTCTGAGTTATGGTTTTCCTATAAATTCATTTTTAGTTTTTTAAAACACTAAAACATGCATATAATGGTAAAAAACATATAAAAACGCCTTATATTGAAGTGAAATCAATAGAAAACCACCTTTGAGTTATTTTTTATGTGTACACATAGACTACATGTCAATAAGACGTTCGGTGTGGTTGAAATGACTCAGTAAAAAGTTTTTAAAGGCATTAAAGCCTTTAAAATGTGTTTTGGGGGGGTCAAAACCAGGAAAATGATGTCAAATTTCCATGAAAATTGAGGAAATTTACTATATATTTATTTTTGAAATTTAGGAACGGACATCATGTCATTTCGAATTACAGTTTTTCCTATATTTCTGTAAAAAAAATTAGTGTTTTAAAACACTAAATGTGCATATAATGTTCAAAATCATAGAACACATCATCAGATTGATTTTAAATCATGGGGAAACATTGTTGTGTTATTATTTATGTGTACATAAAGACAAAATTTTAATCTGATCTACAGTGTGATCGAAATGACTTGGTGCACATTTTTTAAAGGAACTAAAACCTTTAAAAGCATGTGTTGTGGGGTAAAAACCCAGAAAATAACATTGTATTTCCATAAAAGCATTGAAAAGATACCATAGATTTATTTTTTGAATGTAGAAACTGACACCACATCATTCTGAGTTACGATTTTCTTGAGATGACCATAAATGTGTTTTTAGTGTTTTAAAACACTAAAATGTGTGTGTAATGGCCAATGGAATAGAAAATGACCTCATATTGACATAAAATAATGGTACAACCACATTTGAGTTATTTTTTACATGTAATCATAAAAAACATGTCAATATAATGTGCATTGTGGTCAGAATGACTTGGTAAATTGTTTTTAAAGGTACCAAAGCCTTCAAAAACCTATGTCAATGGGTTAAAACCAGTGAAATGATATCATATTTCCATTAAATCATAGTAAAATGATTGTATATTTATTTTTAAAATATAGGAACTTACCACACACCATTCTTAGTTACAGTTTTCCCGTGATGCCCACAAACGTGTTTTCAGTGTTTTAAAACACTAAAAAATTCATGTAACGGTCAAAATCATAGTAAATGACCTCAGGTTTATGTGAAACCATGGGAAAACCACTGTTGAGTTATTTTTAAAATATAGGGCATGTTTTCATATTAAAGTCTTTAAAATAAATTTATTAAGTAAATTTCAAGCATGGCACATGTCGATTTAAAAATCAGTTATAATGTTATATACTTATCACTTTTCAGTTTCAAGTGGTGAATCGTATCTTAAATAGTTAAGTTTATGTTTTCAAAAAAAATTCATGATATGTTATTTGTTTTATGTTAAAATTTATTCTAATTTATTAACAAAAAAATATGCAACATTCTGATAATATTCTATGTCTTTTCTCTTTCTTGTTTATTTTCTTAAATGTTCTAGTTTTTATTATAGGTGATAGATACTGGAAGCATACATGAGGTTGACCATTCTAATCCCTGAAATTCTTCAAAATTAAGTCATGATGGTCCTTCTTTTCTATGGTATTTTTAAATTTCTTCAATTATTCTACTGTAATTTTGTTTTATTATGTTCAATTTTAATTTTTGTCTTCTTTTTTGTTATAGTTGATGAGATGATGTGGTCAGTTCCAATTAATGAGATTTTGTGGAGGTATATAGATGAAGTGAAGTTTTTGGGGTGGTTGTATATTTTTCATGGGTTATTATTGGACATATTTTATATGTTTATATTAGTGACTGAGTTATGGGTTTACTGAGGTTATCAGTTGACTGAGCTTATAGTGACTAAGATTATGGTGATTGTGGATGGATAAATATATGATTATGGATGTATAATATATTTATGATGGTTTTACTATGTATTTATGTTTTAGTTTATTACATATCAAATTTTTATATTTATATTTTTTTATTAAATATTTTTAAAAAATAAGAGAAATATTTAGTGGTGGTTTTTATAAACCGCCACTAAATAACTAACTGAAAATAATATTTAGCAGTGGTTACTACTAACCACTGCTAAACATAACTTCCACTACATATATTAGGAATGGTTATGCTCATTTTATCTATTTTATTTTCAAGTTATTTTTTTAAAAATCACCCCTTAATAATGTCAAAATCACCGCTAAATGCTCTAAAAATGACACATACAGAAAATGCTGCTAAAAGAAAAAACTATTGCTAAATGATCAGCAACTTTGCGATACACAGTGGTTTTAGTAACGACAACTAAAATATTTAGAAGCTGTTTAAACCACCTCCATTAGAAAAAACCACTACTAATTCCTTCTTTATTGTAGTATTAAAGTGAAACCATAGCATCTTTAGAGTTCTTATGCATCAAGGAACCAGTTGGTAGTAAGGATGACTAGTTTGTGAGTTTTCTTACCTCTTTTTTCACTCTTTTAAGTTCTTACTCTAATTATTTTAATATATTGTTACTTTATTTTCATTTTTTCTTCTCTTGTACTCATTTTCTATTTTACTATTAATAAAATACATGTGTAGGGTGTTGTTCTTGTCATGAACATAGGATCAAACTAGTTTGAAGCATGCTAAACTGATGTTTATTATTTTATTACTTTATTTTTATTATATTTCACTCATATTGAATCATAATTACTTTATTCACTTTTTATTTTGTTATTTTTTGAATTTATAATTTTAAAATCATGAAAGTATTTGAAACTAGTGAATTATACAAAGATCTTGGTCGTTTCATGAGGGTGTACCCTTAAGGTTGTCCTTAATAATTTGTATCAAAGTATCCTTCACATGATAATGGATTATAATAAGTATAAAATTGATAAATTAAATTGTGATAATGAATTTAACCTATAAAGACTCAACATGAGAGTATTTCTAGTCCAACAAGGACTGCAATATGTACTTCATAGACCCAAGAAACCTCATATTAGTCAACCCACTAATGTACAGACTATGGACACCTATACTGATGTCCCTCCCAATGTATTAATGTTGTGTATAGTCGTATTTTTTTTTTCTTTGGATGATAAATTCTTGAAATAGGTTGTTTATGATACCTCTTTTTTCTAGAATATGGTCTAAACTTTAGAAATTATATATGAATAATTAATTAGTATGTCATTTTCATAAGAAACAAAAACTATATAAATTCAAGATATATCTTGGAAGTCAGATTTGAGTACATATTGATGATTTTAATAAAAGTTTACTTCATTTGGATGATATTGATGGGAATATTGATAATAAATAATAATCTATAATACTATTAATTTCCTTATATAGTTAATATAATAATATTACAATTCTATGATGTATGGTAGAGAATCATTAACTTTAGAGGAAGTGAAATTTCCATTTCATTCACATGGATTTCATGGTAAGTCTAAGGTTAATACTTAGGTTTAGGGTTTAACCATTAGGGTCATATCTATGTTTCAAGTTAAAAATAAATGTAAAGGAAAAAAATGTAAAGTGACATAGTAAGTCTAGGGATAACCATTCTGGGTCTGAGTTTAGATATGTTACTTACTACCATTATGGAAAACCTTGACATGTCAGACCAAATTTCCCTAAATTAAAATTTTGTGAGAATATAAAATAATTTTAATATCATTATTTATTTAATGATATAGGCTATAAATTTATTTAGGTATTAATGATGTCTAATATTTACATGAGTAATGAATGGGTCCTTGATTCAGGTCAATCTATACATATATTACATGATAGATTTTACTTTTATAAATTGACTGAGGGAGTTCAAGGTGAGGTTGTTCTTATAAATAATAATATATTTAGGTCCATGAATAGGGTATATATTTTATTAGATAAAAATGATGTCTCTATTTTCTATTTACATGATATATGGTGGGTCCCTAACTAGTATTGAAATGTTGTCTCTTTAGGAGTTCTATACCAAAAGGTTTTTACCTTTAAATACGAATCTATTTGTCTTAATATTTTTAAAGGTTCCTTCACAATCATTAAAGAAACCTAACATAATGGGATTTATGTTTCAAATATAAATAATCAAACCATACGATTGGGTAATACCTATGTAACTAATAATGAAAATACTATTCTTTAGCATAGGAGGTTGGTGAATATAAGTGGAAAGGGTTTATAGGAGTTAAGTAAACATGGGATTCTTATCCAAGTTACACTAAGTAACTTTACATTTTGTGATGTTTGTTTTCTTGGTAAATCCAATTGAGTCAGTTTTCATAAATCTAACTTTAAGGCTAGTCACCCGCTTGAGTACATACACTCTGATTTGTAGGGTCCTACTAGAATTTCCTTCCATGGTGTAGGCTCATGTTGTGTTATGTTTATAGAAAAATTTTCTAAGAAATTATGTATTTATATTTTGAGAAATAAGTTTTATATCTTCAAGGTGTTTAAAACTTGGAAGTCCTCTATAGAGAACCACACTGGAATAAATTTGAAGATCGTGATAATTAATAATGTTCTTGAATACCTATCAACAATGTTTATAGACTTTTGCGTGGATGGGTGTATCACTAGGTATATTACTATGAATTATTTCCCATAATATAATTGTTTGGTCAAATGCATAAACCAAACTTTTCTAGAGCAGGTTAGTAGTATTATATCAATGTTTGGCCTACCTAAATTATTTTGGGTTAAGGATGCCAACATGAAAACCTACATTATTAATCAGTTCCCATATTTTTATAATCATCATAAGACTCCAAAATAACTCTAGAGAAACTGACATTCATTCTATTAACATTTAAGGGTATTTGGTTGTGTTGTATATTCCCATGACAAGACTGGTAAGCTCAAACCTAGGGTTGTTAAATGTATTTTCAAAGGTTAAAATAAATATTTAAAAAATAAATCCTTAGATACAATTTGGTGTTCCATGAGTCATCTGATCTTAGATAAAAATATCTCATTAATGGTAGTAGAAACGCACCCCAAGCTAGGGATGTTGAGGTTGAACCTCAAATTGATTTTGGGTCACCTGTTGAGACTCATCCACCTACTTATCAATATGTAATCCAATCTAATTATAACTCTGATAGTGGTTTAGATATTGATATAGCTAATGATTTTGGGTATAACCATCTCACCATTGATAGAGAGAGGATATTGATTAGATCTTTATTTCGTAGTTAGGATCCACAAAGTTATAAGTTGGGTGTTAATTACAACAATTCAAAATATTTTATTTCTTCCATGGATGATGAATTAAATCCATTAATAAGAACTATACCAAGTCTATAGGTAATAGGACACCTGGATCCAAGTGATTAGTTGTTAACAGATATTCAAAACTAAATAAAATAACACTACATAGAGAAAAATTAAATAAAAGTCCATATTGGAGGCTAAGGGATTACTTTAATGAGAATGAGTGGATTACTCTGAAATTTTATCTCATGTTCTTAAAAAAAATTCTATTAGACTTGTACTATCCTTTACTTCTAATTTTATATGTATATAGAACCACTTTATGTCAAAAATTCTTTTTTTCATAGTGATCTTAATGAGAAATTCTACATTAATCCTCCTAATTAGTTTTCACATGAATTTATGGATAATCATGTTTTTTTACTCAATAAATAGTTTTATGTTTTAAACTAGGCTCCTAGAAAATGATTTAAAAATTTTGACTTATTCATGGTTCAAAATAATTTCAATAGGAGTAAGTTTAATGCATGTATTTTTAAAATCTATTATGAACTAAATTATTATTTACTTTTTTTTGTTGATAATATGTTGCTTACATGTAGTGATATGATATTAATCTCTATATCAAAATGAAATTGAAAAAACCTTATGAAATGAAATACTTAGGTTGTGTTAAGAATATTTTGGGTGTGTAAATTATTATGAATAGAAAAAAACTCCTTTGATTATCTTATTATTTTTATATACTTAAGGTGCTTGAAAGGTATTTATTTAATTTATTAAATTGGGATAGTATCCCTTTTTCAATATTTTAAATGGAAACTCTCTCAGTCTTCTAAAACCACTGTCAATATTGAATACATGAGTATAATTATATTTTTTAATGTTGTAGGTAACATAATATGTGCTCTGATTTGTATTAGACCAAATATTTCCTACGCTTTTTTATATTGAATAGGTTTATGAGAAATATGAGTAAGACACACTGGAATTACATTAAGTTGTTATTGAGTTTCATTTCTTCTATTTCATCCATTTTAATCCATTATGGTATAAATTTAAAATATGGATACTTAGTGACTAGTTATGTGGACTCTAATTATGTTGGAAATATTGATACTATAAAGTCTCTAGATGTTTTTTTATTCACTGCTTCTAGAGGGAGAATTTATTAGAAATAAAACACAAAATTGGTCTTGGAACTCTCAACCACTAAGGTTGAGTACATTTATTTGATAGAAGCTGTTAAGGAATCCATTTTTCTCAAGGGTTTAATTTTTGAATTTAGCTTAAGTAATTTTTTCATTACAATTTAATTTGATTCACAATATGATTTAAATTTGTCTAAAAACCTAGTATTTCATGGTATGTCTAAGCACATAGAAATTAGGTATAATTTCATTAGAAAACTCATTGAATTAGAAAGAGTATATATCAATATGATACGTACCAATGGCAACCCAAGTGATAGTTTAACTAAGGTCATGGAATTTTCAAAATTTAGGTATTTTGTATATATTCTAAATATTTTTCCAATTCAATGACATTAGGTGTAAGGAAATCACCCTTTAATCTTTATTTTCAAATGGTGGAGATTTTTTTATGCTGATTTAATTTCTAAATAAAACTTTTTTTACACATTTTTAAATCATTTTGTTATTCTATTATGCTATTGTGCATACATTTTTGGAACCAGGCATGTAGCGGAAGCCCCAAACAGGTGGGTTTTTTAAAATTTACATCTATGATCAATGTAAACTTGTCGACATCATTGAATAGTATCCCGATTAAAACCAAGGATCTCCCGTGAAGGGTTTTAATCACAAATATAAACCGTAAAATAATTGGATTAATTCTGAAGTCACGCACGAAGTCTGCTCATCATTGGTGATCTCTACTCGAATAATCTGAAGTTGAATTCATCTAGATCGTCCACACATGCTTTAAGGAATCTGTGGGAGTGCCATTCACCATAATCCGGGTGCTAGCACAGAATTTCAACGACACCTTCACCGCTCCAAAGATCACTACACCACTTCGCTAACGATTCCTGAGAGAGTGTTTGATCCATGATCATTGGATCCATAGCATATCTCTCTAGATTATGGGATAGAGGATAGGAGAGAGAAGCTTCATGAATAGTCTTTGGAAAATGCCCCTCCTCTTGTATTTATAGTACTTAATTAAAATACTCGGTATAGTCTCATCGGCCCCAAATGCTTAACGCACTATCAACGACATTTTATGACTACTAAACTGAGTCATAAATATTATTATCACTTACTTGTAATATATTAAAATACGTTACTCGATAATAATATAGTCATTATCTGGACTCGTCGCTCCCATAAATATTAATTTGACCTTGAATAATTTAATATTCATCAATTAATATTTTTTTATGTATTTACTAAAACTCATAAATACATTTAATAGATAAATTCAATACTCATTATTCTAAACTCAAATAATATGAATTTATTTATTGCATTGGTGATCATTTAATTTTTGGATAAATTTTGGACCCCTGTAGTGGGACCCACTATGTTCAAAACTCCTATTCAACTAAATAGGGCGGATTCTTGAATACACTATTGTGTGTGACCCTCTAGGCCCTTATCTCAACAATAGTGAATGGTATTCACAGACCAAGATCAGGATCTAGCAACCCATCATAGCCCTTGTAGATATAAGTATTGTCACAGTAGCGATAACCAACCTACGAACATGCACTATGTAATATAATCTCTTTGTCAGTAATATCTCATAAAGCAGGACGCACTCTCGTATCATCACCCTTTTCTTACTTTATTGTTTATTGATGTAACTGGATGGATTTACCCTCGACTGTCATAGCCATGGTCTTATAAAGGTACTACCATCCATATCAACATGGCCTGATATATATTACTTCCATAACTCGAAAGCAACAAATCCTTTCTTGACCATTAAACCAATGTCATGCCACCAATGATGCACCCAACACAAACTACCTTGCCACGACTTCATCATCATGGTTTTAATCTTGCATCAAAGTATGTAATCAAATGACATACATTGGTAATGATCTCAAGTTAGGAGACCATTACACATGATTGTAGATAGGAACATCCAATGACACCCGAAACATGTGGTGTTCCTATTGGCGGGTCAGTCCTCGTGATCTCGCTACTATAGATCACCAAGTACGAACTTCATGAGAAGAAGTCTCAATGCTTATGAGCCCCCAGCACCTGATGGTCAAATATCTACTATTTCAAATCAGTAAGATGTTTCTAGACCATATAATATATATTTAAGATTAATTTCATAGTATCTAGAGGTTCTCATTATAGCCTAGGAACTACTATAACCTTTCGATATGACAATTAACCTTTATAAATTACCATTTCAATAGTGGACACAGAAAAGTATAAACTATAATAGTAAGATGAAATTATGTATAGATAACTGTATACATGATATGGTAATCAAAATAACTGAATAGTTGGGTCTAGGGAACCCACTATTTCAACATACATTGGTTTTTATTATGCTATATTTCTATTTACAATTTAATTTGTTTAATCGTACTTGAATCCTTTTCCATTTGGTAGATTATTAGGTGAGTGGTGTTTAACCTTACACGAAGCATTTATTTTTTGTTCTTACCTTACGTGAGAAATGCTTCACTTGACAATAGGGTCTATTTTCTTTCTAACATGAGTCATGAAGTGTTTGTTTTAATTCGACTTGAGCTATATTTCCATCGTTTATTCTTATATGATAGTGGTTTTTTATTCTTACGTGGATCAATTATTTTGAGGTTTTAAGTTTATTCCATTGTATTTCGGTTCTCCTCACACAACATGTACCTGTAGCTGGATTATTCTAACATGGCTTTAAAATTCACTCTATATGGATTATATGAGATGGAATCCTTTTCATCTAGTGATTTCATGTGCCATTACTTATCCACATTTGTATATAAATTGTTATGAACTATTTAATCATAGTACCCCATCTATTCTAATATGGTTACATTGATGCCTCATGTAACATCCCATCCCAACTCACTCTATGAATAGTAACCAGACTGGAACATTCCATGACCTCAGGCTCACCTCCCCAGACTCCAAAGATTGCCGACTAGCAGTGAGGGACTAAGAGTTTACTATGGAGAGACTGTTCCCTCATGATCAGAGTGTAATAATGGTGGAAATGAAATGGAATATATAGAAACCAAATATAAATATCGCAGTAGTTCAGAACTGATAAATAAACCAACATCACATGTGATAACAAAATAATGTGTCATACATACCAACTAGATCCCCCTAAGGGAGGATCATACACAAGTAGTACAAAAGAAATAAAATAAAATTGGGGCTAACAACGCATCCCCAACTGGACTTGAGTTATTCTTAGTCCCATCATCCAACTCCAATCTAGACTTCCAAATAAATGGAAACAACATTGGGCATGGCCTTGTACCTAGAAATTATGATCAAGAGTATTGTATACTTGGGAACCCTAGTTCCATGGATCCCTGAGCAAGGTTTGAGTATAAATTAGTACGTCACCACCAATGAAATAACTAAAATAACCAGTTTGATAGTAGTACATGAAAAAGGTATTATAGATAAACAATTTAACAATTTTAAAATATTTTTTATAAAAAGGAACAATAACCAATGATGCCTCGGGTTCATGATAACACCCAAGGTCAGATATGCCATTATCGATCTCTAGGTCCATGACCATGATCGACCATACCTATTCAGTCAGTGTTCAGTTATCTTTGATCACATCTCAATGAATGTTCCAACCATAAATTTCCAAATAGAATCCAAGGGTCAACCTAGAATTCCCTAGTAACAATCATCTCATGAAATAAATACACTCATCCTTACATTACCATGGAATCCAAACTCTCATCCCTACATTCCCTATCATCAATCGCCACTCAAAATCTATAATCTCATCCTATAATTCTAGTAGAATCCAAGCACTCATCTTTGTATTCCAAATCATCAAGTATCATATGGGTCTGGGAACTCCTCCTTGCATTCTTAAGTTAATATCAACCACATGGAATCTGAGAGCCCATCCCAGCATTACTAATCATCGAGGAGTCATATAGAATTCATATTCGCATATTAACATTCCCAAGTAACACAATTCACAAGAAATACAAGGATCTTGTCCTAAAATTCCCAAGCATTAGACATCATTTTAATAATTTTATTAATTATCCATTCAATTCATTTAATTTGAATTATTCCCATGGGAACCACTTTCCAAAATCATTATTCAGCATTTTAGGTTTTATTTTTGATTTCAAAAACATGATTTACTGTTTTACCAAACTAAGTTGTATAATTAAACATGATTCTTTATAATAAGTATTTGTGGGATTAATAATGCATAGGGAAATAACTCACATTAATCAAGTAATTTACTATTTTTCTTACCAAAGAACCACACCAATTACCATTATTAGAACCCAAGACATCATGTGATATCAATTCCCATTTCATGTGGGTTATATTACTTTTTCTATTATGTTAGTTCTGATTCATTTTAAGAGTAAAATCCATTCCCAAATATTTATGGTTGTGAAATTCAATTTCAAAACCATAAATTCAAACCAAGGTTCCTTTAAAACATTTTAAAAAAAATCGGTCATTTACAAACATCAATCCAGTTCAAGGTTATTCTACCCCACTATGAATTACACTTAAAATCTCCATTTCCTATGATATAAGGAACATTAAATAGGGATTTTAAACTAAGGAAACTCAAAATAATCCATTTTAAATTAAATTGAATCATGCATGGTGAATTCGACTTAACCGCATTATAAATGTAGTTGGGAAATAATATAGACTATAGGTTAAATTAAAGGGACCAACTACCTTAGCCTAATAAAATTATACTCATCTAGTATCAATGTTCAGTTCATGCAAAAATGGTAGAAATAGAGAAACCAGATAATTACACTAAAAATAGGGAATAACCCCCATAAACGGTGGAACAAATTTTTTTGGCAAGAGAAAATAAGAAAATATGCTAAAGGAGTGTTAGAATATCCAAGTATTTATAACACATCTAATAGTAAGATAAAAATAACAAAAATGGAGAAAAACCATCATGAACATAGAGAAGGGAGGGAGAGATCCTCTATTCCGAAAAATAAACCTAAAACTAGCCAATTTTGGGTTATGACTGGGAGGGGTGAAGGGGGTAAATGTAAATTTTTTCAATTTTAAAAAAAAGGACCTAGGAGACCACCAGATGGCTAGTGCTGAGATCACCAGTGGGCCCAGGCAGAATTCTTGGCCTCCTAGAAGGACACCGGCTAGCCTACGGCCATTGGTCGGCTAACTGGTTGCAATGAAGATACTTAGTTGCATGCCTCGGTCACCTCCAACTCTTCTCATGCTATTTTTTG
Source organism: Viscum album (assembly GCA_963277665.1). Classification (NCBI taxonomy): domain Eukaryota; kingdom Viridiplantae; phylum Streptophyta; class Magnoliopsida; order Santalales; family Viscaceae; genus Viscum; species Viscum album. Next base: position 135,107,702 of record OY728163.1, read on the forward strand.
ACCTTATGAACCCTTGGATAAACTCAAACCAAGTTATACAAGGCTCTTTTAAGAGGATATAACTCTCTATATTTAATTATAATTCCTAGTTTAAAAATAATCGACCCCTCTACTAAGTTAAAAACTCCTCTAAAATTCATATACCCACATGAACATACGGCCCTACAAACTCCCCAACATAACACTTCTCGTCCTAAAAAATTCTTGGTAGTTAACCATTCATATTTCCTAACCCTCATTTGTTTATAAAAAAAATTCAAGAGGCCTCGCTCCATTCTATAATTCTAGAAACACATCTAATGTACAAATTCCAAATCAATACATTCAAAACTCTAGAACCCTATCCAACTCCCTTAATCACCACTAAAACAATAAGACGGTTCTTACCTAATTCTATATATATCTAAACTCTAATGGTGTCATTTTTTAGTTCCCATATAAACCTATAGTGCTCCCCACTAAAATAACCTACTTACAACCACCAATTTGGATGTTTTACACCCCACCATTGAAAATCCCTTTTAAATTCCTAACTCACACTCCAGTGATGCACCTAGTGTAGTTTCTAACTCACCTAAATTGAAAAACATTGAGAAATACATTAAAATATTGGTTCCTATCCATGTTTCTGAACTCCAAATTGGGTTGTATGCATAACTGAAATCACTATATAATCTAGGAACATGCTAGAATTTCCTAAAAAGCTCATTTTAATTCCTAAATGCTTTTGTTGTGTCTAAATGGACATGTCAGATGTAGTTCGAAACCCACTGGAATTAAGAACCAATGAAAACATAGATTGAATGATCCTCAGCTGACTTGATTTGAAAATTCCCAACTCCAACTATTGATGCATTGCTAACCTACATGTTCATGATGCCTTCACACCCAGAGGCATATGAAAATCACTTGAACCCACTCACCGAAGTCTATACCCGGCTCCTAATGAGGCTCCATGGTTATATTCTAAACTAACCAAATCTATCGATGTGCCTTGACACACATACTAATGAACCTATAATCCAGGACTCTTTGGATCACCAAAAACCATCTTGAGAATAAATCCAACACGTTTTCATGATTCACATTCTCAATCAATTTCCATTTGGAATTTCCTAGGGAATATAGGTATGCATCTCATTTATTCCTCACCAACATCCTAATTCCACCATGACCACTCCAAGTTCATCTCCACATGCACACAAACCCTTTCAGAACAAGGGTCATATTCCCATGATCGATATGTCACTCCCCACCATAGGAGTTTCATTATCATCGTTACACTTGAGAAACTTCCAAACACCATGTCCCATGTTCCATTAATCACCAAACTCAATGATTAGATGTGGACATACTATCCTCACCTGATCCATAAAATGAATCACCAACTACCACCCTTTATTGAATTTTGAGAATAGCTCTTGTGATATTTGTTGATATCTGGTTCATAATGAGGACCACTCTCTTTGATGACCAATGGTACACTACCCACCAATCGGCTTCACTTACTCCACTCTATGAGAGTAACCTCCAAGGATCCAGTTGAAAAAAACATGTTTTGTTATTCTCATCCACACTCAACATGTATGTTGACCAATAAAAACTCTATCTTGGTCACACATGAGAATATATTCCACTGCACTATGATTCACCCATGATGTCACCTCTCACTATAGGGATATCTCAAAACCAATTTCAAGGCCCCGATCCTCCCTACCTGTAGGTACCTCATCAACTCTTGATCACCTCACTTCAAGAGGGACTCATTAATTGAAACTCACTACCACATCATGACTATCTTCCAAAAAGTCATGAACTAATTTTCTCAACATCACTTTTACCACTACACCACTCAATATCCTTTACGAACTAAATTATTCTCAATGGAAACCAAGACAAATTGTTTTACCAATCCCAATCCAAACAGACCTCATGCATGGCCAGTGTGCATCACCTCAAACTTACCAGAAAGCAATGGGTGCTTATTCTCAAGCCACCACATCACCTAGATGAATGGTATCATGCATCTCCTGCATGTACCAACCATTACAGTCTCATAAAAACCTCAGGATCATATGTTCCCCAATGACCATTCTCCAAACCTAACTCAAGATCCCATGATTTGTGTGTTACATACTTCAGGATCAATCTCCCACTCAAGAATCTAACTATGACACTAGGAACATCAGTCTTACTGAGATAGAGGAATCTCTGATGCTTTCATCCAATAATCTTGACATACCTCAAGATTAAATATAATGTACATGACCCCCAGTCATCCTAGTTGTTGTTTCAATACCAAAATCATTTAAAAATACTCTATAAACTCCAGACCTATCCACCTATGGTCAACCCTAACTACCACATCAAAATAGTTTCATAATAGCAAGTTCAAGCATCCAAATGATCCTACCCCTTGAATTCATCCTTAAATACAAAACACAAGCATTCAAGTGGATTCCCTTAATATAATATTTGATCTATAACCATGCCTTTACCAAAACCTTTATAGAAAAAAGCTTGAATTGATCCCACATGTCTAGGAATCTACCTGCACTTCGCATTCCTAAAACACTCATGATACTAGGATAAACCTTATCATGATTACCCTATATCACCAAACAAAATGAATCATCACTATTATAGGTATAATTATGAAAGATCATGGTGCACTCACACCTATCCCCCTTAGGTTAGGCCTCACATAAGACACTTTCTCATAGGTGGTAGTCTTACCCCCATTCTAAAGTACACAGTATCTAATTAGCCAAGATCAATGTTCACTCTAGGTCCCACTACCATAGATACACACCCACTAAAATGACACTACAATCTAAGATTCCCACTCTAGGGTCTAACATAACCATAAGGGTCACCAACCCATAAAGGTCACAAGGAAATGTGATATACAAAAACACCACCCAACCTCAAGGTCATATCCTAACTAGAGGAATAGTAAGTAACATCCTACTATCTGGTATACCCAAAACCATCAAGGTATTAAAACTAGAGATCTCTCACTATCCAAACTACTCGTACATAGGGTTAGGTTGCATGATAAGCACATTTCATGCACACATTTTTGATATATAAGTACATTGACTCTGGTAATTAAATGGTTAAATATTTTATAGATATTTAATTACTTGTTCAACTTTGGAAGGATGAAATGTTTATTTAAATGAGAAAAATAATCAAAACGAACCAAGATTTATACTAAAATAATGCTTCCCGTGATGTTGGGTACATGTGTGACCCTTTTGGGGCCCAAAACTAAAGAAATGAGGAAAAAATGAGGTTCTTGAGGTAGATAATGAAGATTCACATCCTAAAAACAATAAAGGATGTGAAAAAATTACAATATGTAAACCAAATATAGGATTTTAAGTGAATAAAAGTACAAAAAAGATAAGGGCATACATTTCAGGCATGGCATATACTTTCACATCGTGAAAGTTGGATGGAAAACCCAATAATAAATGTTTCCAATGCTAATTTTCATGGAAGATTTAAAATAATGACTTGAGAGGCCATTTAATTTAGGTATTGACTCAAAATTCATAAAGTAACACATAAATTACAATTTAAATAGATCCAAGGATGGATCATAGAGACCAAACCTTAGGGTGAGAAGTTGTGCTACATGGGGTCCTCACCAGTATTTCTCTCCACTTTATTATTTTTATTCTCTTCATCCATATTACTTCCTAATCACTAGAAAGAGGTTATAATTTATATCTTGTTCTAGGGTAATGTAGTCAAAGGGGGAAGGTGTTGTTGTATTATTTTATTTTATTTTATTAATGCCTTGGTTTGACACAATTCATTAATAAAATTACAATATCTTTATTTTTGTTTAATCATAACCATTAATTGGTGAATATTAAAGGAATATTTAAATTATGAAATTATATACCATAAATAAGGCTTGACCATTATCAATTTTAGGGTAACCAAGTTTTAAAATGGTATCGAGATAAACCTGATTTGGCAATACCCTAAATTACCTGACCATGGGAAAAGGGGGATTATCATGTTGAGGAGGGGATGCCATGAACATTGGGTCCACCTTGTATAAATTATAATTCCAAACATGAATTAATTAATTTAATTTATAAATTGAATTTCATCTAACCCAAAAAACTAAAAAACCTCGGTATGATTTTAAATCGAATTTTCTAAAAAATCAATATGCCTTCATTTATTACTTTTCCAAACTATTTCTAAAACCCAAATTTTTCCCTTCTTTCTTTTCTCTATTTTAAAATCAATTAATTAAAAAAATTATCTTAAATAACTAAATAAACTAATTCAACATATCATAGGTTCAACCTCAAATCATTGTTATATTTAATCTAATTTTTTTGTTGCATTTGTTGAATTTTATGAATTTGTATTTTGATTATCCTCGTAGAAAATTTTTGACACCCCGCTAGAATATCAAAACTGGAATTGTTGTTAGAGATGGTTGAATTTTAGTTTTTAGGTTCTTAATTTTTAATTTTTATATTTTATTTTCTTTATTTTATGATTGGGTATTTTATACTGAAGTTATAATTTTTAAATCATTTAATGGAAAACTTTGGTACTCAGGAAAACGGTAATGACATGATCAAGATCAATCCTAATTATGAACCAATCCAAAATAATAAAGTCATTATATACACGGTGGGAATGGAACAATAGTTATCTATTTGAGTATTTCTACAAAGAGATCTGGGGCTTTATATTCTCATAGATTATGGGTAGCCATCAAACACAAGACTGCAACTGAGCATCCTGGTGCCTCCAATTGCGACAAATAATTTTGAGATCAAACCTGAAAACATCCAGATGATCTTGAATAGCATGAAATTAACCAGAATACCTTATGAAGATACAAATATTCATCTGGGAAGATTTATCAAGATCTATGATACCTTATAATTCCATGATTTCTCAAGTAATGTGGCAAGGCTTTTCCTCTTCCAATTTTCATTGTGGTATCAAGATAATGAGTGGATTTAGAGTTTTCCCACTCATTCCATCACTACATGGGATGATTTAGAAAGTAATTTTCTATCTATATTCTTACCACCTTCAAATTTAATGGATATATGGGTAAATATTCTTAACTTTGGTCAATTTAAGGAATAATTACACCACCCCTCTTGGGAAAATTTCAATTATATGACTCTTAGATTCTATCATAATGGAATAAATATATGGTTGTGAATACAAACTTTCTGTAAGGGTTTTTTGTAAGAAAAAATGTCAATTTTATATGTCGCAGATAGTGGGTCACTAATGAGGAAGTTTCTTGAAGAGATCTACAGCCTACTGGATGAAATAGAAAGTAATGACTTTTAATATAAAGGTGAAGGGATGAAATGAAGAGGTATCCACATGATCAATAATAATAACTATATGGTGGGGAAAATGGAGCCGTTGAAAAAAAAGATGGACACCATGATGGTACAGTAACCACAACCCCTAGGTATTTGTGTAGAAGAAGTAAATTATATTGGTTACAATCATGGTAATCAATTTTAGGGTTGGCATCCATTGAATCCATAAAAACAAAACCAAGGCCTAGGATTTCATCCAAGAAAACAAGGTTTTCAACCTCAACACCAAGGGTCATCACTAATGAGTCAAGTTCATACATTGGAAGAGATATTATCCACATTCATAACCATGACTAGGGTGGTAATCGAAGATATAAAAGAAGCCCTGGTGAACCAAGAGGACACATTGTGAAATCTAGAGCATTAAACAAAGAAAATCACTGAATTTATTAGAGAGAGTCTATGAGGAGAATTCTCTAGATTCCCCAAAGTTCACCCACATGAATACTTGAAATTCATTGCTATAGGGATTAGAAAAGTCACTTAGGATCATCCTAAACCAAGAAATGTACAAGAAGAAAAGAAAAAATTTCTATAAAAGAGTGAGGAAAAATTAGGTGAAGAAGATGTAAAAGAAGAACCACCATATTGAAATCCAAGACTACCTTTTCCATAAATACTAGAACAAGTGAAAATTGTTGCACAAAATGGTAGATTTATCAAATAATTTAAAAAAATCATATTAATATCCCTTTTGCAGAGACTCTTGCAAACATGATAACCTACACAAAATTCATGAAAGTGTTAGTGACCAATAAGAAGCTGAAAGAAATTAAAACCATTCCACTCACAAGAGAGTGTTCAGTGGTGGTATCAAAGGACCTACCTAAAAAACATTGAGACTTAAGAAATTTCTCAATTACTATCTTTATTTGGGATAATAAATTTTTAAAAGCTTTATGTGACTTACATGTGAGTGTCAACATCATACATACACCACTTTCAATAGCATGGGAATGGAAATACTAAATCCCACAAGAGTTTCACTTAAATAGGTGGATTTAGTAGTGAAGTTCCCCCGAGGGTTCATTGAAAATATTTTATTAAAAGTCAAAAAATTATAATTTCTTATCGATTTATTAATACTTTATATGGAATAGGATGGGATATTTATATTTTTAGGAAGGAAATTTTTAGCCATCAAGAAATAATTAATTGATGTATAAAGCGAAAAACTTTGTGTGAGAAATTCAGTTTAAGTATCAACCAAAAATAAAGAATTGTGATGTGAGATAAGACAATGAGTTTATAGAAGAAAAAATACCTAAATTTAAATATATATTTGAATTTTAATAAGTACATAATTTAGTTGTTATTGTGAAATAGTATACTCAAATTAAAATTACTGAAAAGAATAAAGGGAATCTGAAGAGTCAGACCACTAACCCTAATGGGGAAACCAAATCCTCCAAGTTTGAAAAGGGAAAACTGGTTTGGATGGTAGATGACCTTCCATTTAGTTTTCCAAGATTAAGGAAGAAATGGTGGATCAACCTGATATAAATCAAGTAAGTGTTGTCATGAGGAAGAGTTAAGTTATTTAGAGAGGAAGGGCATGGGCCAAACTATGTGAGAAAAATTCACAAATGGGTCTATTTACAGACCCCGAATAGGTAAAATATTTCCAATTATCTATCACTTGTTTTAAAGTAGAAGGAGGTAAGGTCGAGCCAGTGAAATTAAAAAAAAGATCTTTCGGGAGGAAAATTTAGTTTTTAAGATTTTTTCTTTATTTTTTTAGGTGAATGAACCCTCCCTCATATCATTCAAATTTCATTAATAATGTCATATTCTTTCAACTATTCATTTTTATTTTGTATGGACATCAAGACCCTAACTAGAAGAATGAATAAGAAGTTATAGGACTATTACATGTTTTGAAACCCATTCATGTAATGAAATACATAGAATAAAAATCTTGAAATCAATTCACATCATGAATCTGGTGGAATCAGAAACTATGAAACCAAGTTTAAAGATTTGTTAAAAGGGGAGTAATCATTTCAATTTTTTAATTTTCTACTGTATTCCCCACATTTAATTTATTTAGATATTTTAACTACTAATTACATGATCTTCCTTGATTCTTTATTCAATTAACTGAACTAAGAGATGTAAACTAACAAGGATACTTGCCATGCCATGAGTTTAAATTTCATTATTAACAAATTTTTATGAGAAAATAGATGAAAGAATTATTAGGGATAAGCATGTGGTTTTGGATTTATAAAATATTGATTTATTGGAGAAAATTGATTATTGTAAAGGAAAATTTTCTATTATTTGGCATGTTTTTAATTTTATATATTTTCATTAATTGATTAAATTATTTATATTCATTTCCATGAGAAGTTTTTCCAAACCTTTGTTCTCATTCTCGTGACATCCTCTGAGCCCAATATTTCTCACTCTCTTCTTAAATTTTTTTTATTGAGATACTTGGGCATGTTCTCTTCTAGAAATTTATTGGCATATTATCAAATCTATAACTAAATAAAATCAATTTTAGTATGATTGATGCATCTTTTTATTAACCCTTTATCCTTTTACCCACCTTACATTAATCATTTTTAAGTCTGTAGAATCCATAAACATACTTGTTAGGAAATGGGACAAGTTGAAAACCTATTTTATCCCTTCCTACCCTACACATAGTATATTACAGGGATATACTTCATTGAGTAGACTATGTTGGTATTTTCATGAGATGTTGGGGAGAGACCATTATATTTTTCATTTTACTTTATCATTATTCACCTATCTTGATAAAATATAATAAAAAATATAAAAAATGGGTTGTGTATTACGAGGATAAAAAATCACCATTACTAGACCAATGATATTTTGGTCATATGTGGTTAGGTGGTGGATGTAATATTTATCTTAAAAAAAAATTTAGAAGAAAACAAGATCAAGATAGGTTGGGTCATTCATTCAGCTTACTTTTATCAGGATCCCACTATGATGTTTTTTTGTAGAAAGGGAGAGATAACATTTGTAAATGGATATTTTTATTGAAATTATCTTTTGATATCATGAACTATGCTTTTGATTCAAAAATTCTTTTTGATATTTACTTTTACATCATTCCCCACCCATATCTAAACCTAAAATTCGTTTAAACCTAAAAATGAATCCCTCATGCTTAATTTTGATATCATTCTTTAATCAATGGAGTGCTTTATTTATTACAAGCCTATGGTAAGTGATATGTTTTTGAGGTATGTGTTGAACTCTATTTACAAATATACCCTGAAGATGAGTAGAAAAATTCAATGGTTGGTAAATTAAAAAAGCCTTTCATATTGATAATGAATTGAAAAATGAAAATGGATGAATTAAAAGTCTTGGATATTTCAAATGAAAAAAATTAAAAAAAATTGATTCATTTATTTCTTTCAAAAATGAGGCGTTGATGAATTTTCCTATGTGATGATCAAATTTTTAATTCCCCATTGGATCAATCTATTTTATTTAGCATTGAATTTAAATCATGGTAAGGTTAACATACTTTGTAGTATATTTAGATTCCATCATTTAGTAAAATTTTGAATTCAAGTGTGGGGGAATTTGATATGCACATTTCATGTACACATGATGTTATTAATATTTTCATAACTTTTTATATACTCCCATTACTGATTTTATATGAAATGTGCATCATTTGTTTGAAATATTAATGTTTAAATATTAAATATAATTTTTGAGTACTATTTGAATTCATTCAGATTCAAGTCAATTTAATGTTTTACTAATAACTATCACTATAATGATCCATATTATGTGGTTCTTGTTTTTTAGGATTCCATATTCAATTTAATACATATCCTTAGAAGGAACCATTGGCCAATTCGGCCATTTGTATGGTCATATGAACCACACAAAAAGACTCAAGAAAACTGTAAAGAAACTGGATCAGCCATGATAATAGAATTACTGGACTCCATAAATAAGCCCAAATTTGATGATACTACAGATTTAATTCTATATTTTCTAAGGGAATCCTAGATAAAATTTTCAGGGCCCAATACCAAACACAAGGTCCCAACTGATTCATTTAAACTCAGCCCACATTTTTGGCCGGGAATTAAAATCAGTACAGTGTTGATGACATGGCTCCTGATCTAGACATAATTTTGAGATGATATTTTTCAGTGTGAAATAGTAGATATAGGCGACCGACTTTGTTGAATATAGCATTCAGTTTTGAAGGAATCTTTCTATTCAAAAACCCTTTCACATTTTGGACTTCAAAAAGAATGGATTGAAATGGAAATATTAAAATTGTTTAATAAACCGACCATAACGTTGGCTCCATAGATCCAAATGCCTCCAAATTTTGAGAGTAGTCGTACAAAATTATTATATACAACTTTTAAGAAGGATATATCTCAAGATTCTTCTTTCTAGATTTCCAAATCATTGAGCCAAGTGGAGGGACAGATTGGGAATGAAAACAGTCCTCTTCCTTGGGCTATAAATACATCCCCGTCCTCTCCTTCAAAGGGGTTGGCATTTAAGAATATAGGAGAACATATTGGCATGATCAAATCCTTTAAAAAGTCTTGGGAGGACCTGAAATACTCAAGTTTTTTACTTGAGATACCCTTCCTCCTCTCTTTGTTTCCTTTCACTTTTGTATTGTTCTTCGTTTGTAATCTTGTAAGTTTGTGTTTTGTAATTCTATTTTAATGAAAGTTTATTCTTAAATATCTCTTATTATCATCCACCTTCTGTAGTTTAATATTAATTTTCTTAAAATAGTTTAAATACAGTTGAATCCCCTTCCCTTCTTTTGCTTCTTCATTAAATCGAAAGTCTGTTTTTTTTAATTCTCGTCATTGTTCGTGTGTGTGTGTTCGACGCACCACTCTTTTCTTATCCCTTTCTTTTTATTCTATTATTAATTTATCATCATAATCATTATAACAAAATTATTAAACACCCAAGTGGCTGAGTAAATATCTCATTGGGGTGAGTCAAAATTTAGGGATGTTAAGTGATTGAGAGTATTTGCTCGATGAGTATTCATTGATTTAACATTGTGTATGTTGAACTTAACATATCATGGATTAATGACATATTTTGTTTAACATGTGGTTTCCATGGATTATTGGAACCATAAATACACTACCATAAATAATTAATGGTAATTATTAGAACCCTAAGTTAAGTTAAGGCTTGGATTAAAGCCTTAACACTTAGGAATTCCAATCAATGTTATCTTGTGAAGTGGGTGTTAATTTAAATACAATATAAAGCAAAGATCAAGGATATCACAAGCTTAACTCCCTAATGATGAACTCACTCCAATATTTATCAATTTTTTAAATCAATTATATTCAATCAATCATTTCAATTAAGATCTGCAAACAAACCCCTAATCAAAATACAATCAACTAAAAACAATCGACTATTAAAAAAAAGTATCATCGTCGAGGATTCGACCCGAGTTCTACTATACACATTAGCAGAGCATTGGATCTTTGATCGTTCGATAGGAGACAATAGGCCATGCGTTTCAAATGGTGCCATTGCTGGGGGCGGTGCTTTAAGTAGTCATTAGTTTCTGGTTATTGTAAAAAAAACAAAAAAAACAAAATTGAAAAAAAAATTGAAAAAAAACACAAAGAAAAACCCATCTTACTCTTTCTTCCAGCATCTCTCTGAATGCACCGTAGCCTCCCAAAAAATACCTCGGATTTTTTTGACCCTGAAATTGAGCGAACACTTTGCAAAATTAGGAGGAACATAAGAGAAAATCAAATAATTCATGACCTGGTCCTCATCCAACCAGTTGAATTAGATATGGCCAATCCTAGGGAACAAACACTAAAAGAACTTGATGCCCCTGATATGAATTACGAACCTCTTGGTATTCAGTATCCAAACATAGAAGCTTACTTCGAACTCAAATTGAGTTTGATTCATCTTCTCCCTCATTTCCACGGGCTAGTCGGTGAGGATCCACATCTCCACCTTAAATATTTCCAAGTGGTATGCTCTACCATGAAGCCTCAAGGGGTTTCTGAAAAACAAATAAAACTTTAAGCATTCCCTTTCTCCCTAGCTGACACTACTAAGTCATGGATTTAATACCTACCTCCTGGTTCCATAACCACATGGAATGACATGAAGTGACTTTTCTTAGAAAAATTCTTTCCTTCTTCTCATATTACTTCTATCTAAAAGGAAATAAGTGGTATCCGTCAGTTCCCAAGTGAATCAGTCCATGAGTACTGGGAGAGGTTCAAAAATCTTGTTGCAACCTTCCCACACCACCAAATCCCTGACCAAATCTTGATTCAATACTTCTATGAGGGGTTATTGGCTATGGAGAGAACTCTCATTGATGTCACAAGTAGTGGTGCTCTTTTTGATAAAACTCTTGTAGCTGTAAGAGATCTCATAAGTAACATGGATGAAAACACACAAAAATACCATACTCGAGAACATGCTCAATTTAAACAAGCCCAAGATAATCAATCAATTGAGCTGAACAAGATGACTGAGTGGATGAGTGAACTTACAGGTCTTGTGCGACAACTAGTTGTGGCTACCAAATCCCCAACCTCATCTTCTCTGCAATATATGTTTCCTGGACCTGTCAAAAATTGTGGAGTCTACAACTCTCCATCTAATCTAACTGAAACATGTCCACAACTTCAAGAGGATCAATCTGATTCATCTGGACCATGGAGCTCAATGCAGCATATGCTCAGCGGAACACCAACCCTCAACTATCAGGTCAGTTTTTTAGAAACTTCAACCAACCTCACTCTGAGACCTTCTCTTATTCCTATAACCAAGGCCTTAGGTATGGTAATCTCATATCTCATCCCCCTCAATTCCCTCCTCAAAACCCAAAACAGTTTCAATATGTTCAAGGTGTTGGTAACTTCCAACAACCTTATCATTTTATTCCTCAACCTCAAAGGAACAATCCTCCTTCTGGATTCTATTATCCTATTGAGCCTTCCCAATTCCAAAACCAATACAATCACTTTCCCAAGAACCAAAATCAAGGTAATACCAATCCTGGAAAAGCCTCCTCTTCCAAGAAACCATGGGAAAGTGCAGTGGAAGATCTTTCCTCCTTCAACTGTTCCATCCTCAAGAACATTGAAACCCAAATTTTTCAACTTGCATCCCACCTTAGTCATCAGCAACCATCCAATTATTCCCAACTTCCAGCTCAACCATTACCCAATCCCAAGGGTAATATAAGTTCAATTTCACTTAGATCGGGAAATCAAATTTTTATGCCTCAAGATAAGTCCTCCAACCCTCCTTTGAATATTGACCTAGAAAATGAAAAGAAAAAGAAACTTGAAAAGGAACCTAAATCCATTCCCTCACCTCCTTCTATTCCACATAGGAACCCAATTACTTTTCCTCAATACGTTTCTAAGCCAAAGTAGTCATTTGAACCCGATCCTGAAATGCTTGACATGTTTAGATGTGTTGAAGTCAACATTCCCCTCTTAGATGCCATAAAACAAATTCCTAAGTATGACAAGTTTCTCAAGGAGTTGTGTACCCACAAGAGGCAACATAGGACCTTTGAAAATGTTTCCACCCAGCATTCTATTCCTATAAAGTGAAAAGATCCAGGGACCTTTACGGTTCCATGACAAATTGGAAGTTCCAACTTTGATGAAGCACTCATAGACCTAGGATCCTCAATTAATGTAATTCCCAAATCCATCTTCTCTAACCTTGGTCTAGGTCTCTTAAATCCAACGGGTGTTGTCATTCAGTTATCCAATCGAAGCACTGCTAGCCCTAAGGGAATAATTGAGGATGTCCATGTCCGAGTCGATGATCTTATATTCCATGTTGATTTCTATGTCCTTGACATGGAAGGTGAGACGAACTCATCTCGATCTCCCCTAATTCTAGGAAGACCATTCCTCATGACTGTGAGAACTAAGATTGATGTCCATTCAGGCATCTTATCCATGAAATTCGGTGACCAATTGGTCAAGTTCAACATTTTCCAAGCCATGCGATACCCATCTGATGATCACTCTGCATTCTCAATCCATGCTTCTGATTACACTTCTAAGAGTCAATCGAACCCCAATCCATCATGTTCATCCTATTCTGATGATAAAGGATATTGTGAAATCTTCACCATGATTAACCAAGTCATAAATGGTGAAGTTGATATGGACCTCTCATTCATAGACTCCATCAATCTAGAGGAACTTGAAAACTCTCTTGAATCCCACATCAACTCTGATCTCTACTGCTCCACCTTGGACAGTATTAAGAAGAATGAATCTGAAGCAACTGAAGTCCCTTCCTCCATTCCTGAGTTTTCTAACCCACAAATGAAAGATGATACTAATCTAAAACCTCTACCTAAACACCTAAAATATGCATTCCTTTTCCATGATCACTCTTATCCTGTCATTATCTCTTCCTCACTTACTGAAACCGAAGAGTCCAAACTTGTTCAGGTGTTAGAGGAAAACAAAAAAGGCCATAGGTTGGACTCTATATGACATACCGAATCAACACTGCCCTTTTCATGCATCACATCCATCTTGAGGAATCATCTAAACCAATTAGACAACCACAAAGAAGACTCAATCCACTCATACTTGAGGAAGTTAGGGAAGAGATCACCAAGCATCTTCAAGCTAGTATTATCTACCCAATTTCTGATAGTGAATGGGTTAGTCCAATTCAAGTTGTACCTAAGAAGGGTGGGATAACTGTTGTCACAAATGAACATGGGGAGGTAGTCACAACTCGAGTGAATAAAAAATGGCGTGCATGCATCGACTATAGGAAATTCAATGTTGAAACAAGAAAATATCATTACCCTCTTCCATTCCTTGATCAAATGCTAGAACGATTATCCAGAAAGTCACATTATTGCTTTCTTGATGGATACACCGGCTACTTCCAAATCCCAATTTCACCTCGGGACCAAGAAAATACTACTTTCACATGCCCCTTTGAAACATATGCATATAGGAGAATTCCCTTTGGCCTTTGTAATGCTCCTGTAACATTCCAGAGGTGTATGATGAGTATCTTTTCTGAATTTATTGAACACAGCATGGATGTATTCATGGATGACTTTACCATTTATGGTGATTTATTTGAATCTTTCTTGAATTCACTCTCTATAGTCCTTCAAAAGTGTTTCAAGTGTAACCTTGTGTTAAATTTTGAAAAATGTCACTTCATGGTTGCAAATGGGATTGTTCTAGGGAACATAGTTTCAAAGGATGGTATTGAAGTCGATCCTGCCAAAATTGAAGTGATCCAATCACTTCCTCAACCCACTTCTGTTTGAGACATCTGTTCATTTCTCGGTCATGTCAGTTTCTATCAGAGATTCATCCATAACTTCAGTAAAATTTCACTCCCACTCACTCAGTTGCTCCAAAATGATGTGACTTTCCATTTCGATGATGTTTTCAAGAGATACTTCATTAAACTCAAAACTTCTCTTACATCTGCCCTAATAATCTAACCCCCAGATTGGTCCTTACCCTTTAATTTGATGTGTGATGCTTCTGATAGAGCTGTTGGGGCTGTTCTTGGTCAAAGAAGAGAAAAACTTCCTCATGTCATCTATTATGCCTCAAAAACATTGTATGAAAGTCAATCTCACTACACTATCACTGAAAAGGAACTTTTAGCAGTGGTTTTTGCCTTAGATAAATTTTGGCCCTATCTCTTAGGTGCCAAAATCATCATCTTCATAGACCATTCTGCTATAAAGTTCTTACTCAAGAAAATTGATTCCATACCGAGGATAATAATATAGATCCTAATGCTCCAAGAGTTTGACCTTGAAATCAAAGATAGACCAGGAAAAGAAAACCTTGTAGCTGATCACTTGAGTAGAATTTCTAATTCTTCTCATTCTGAAATCATTGATCCTGAATTCCCCACTGAGCACCTTTCATATCTTACTCCAAAAATACCATGGTATTCCCCAATTGTAAATTACTTGGTTTCTGGTGTTTTTTTGGAAATTTTTTCAAAATAATGAAAAATGAAGTTGAAAAGTGATTCAAAATACTATATTTGGGAAGAAAATAAACTTTGGAAAATTGGGGCTAACATGGTAATAAGGAGATGTGTCGATGAAAATGAACATTCTTTCATATTAGAATTATGTCACTCAATGCCTGGTGGTGGCCACTTTGGACCACAAAAGACCTCCTATTAGGTCCACAAGGCTGAATAACCTGAGAGGGGGGTGAATCAGGGTATGAATAAATTAAAATTAAAGCCCATTCTGATCTTGTTTCGCTGTTAATAAAAAAACTCTTATCTATCTCTCCTGTTGAACGATATAAACAGAAGGTAAAGCAAGCACAAGACACAACAATTTTACTTGGTTCACCGCTAAGGGCTACGTCCAAGGAGTATACGCCGACAGGTTGTCTGTCGTACCAAATTCCACTAAACTTTACTAGCTGTGGATTACAAGATTTGGGCACAGTCACTCTATCCCAGGCTCACTGCCTTTACAATGTTTAGGGTCAGCTCACTACTTTCCCAAGGGTCACTCCCTGTTTCTCTCTGTCTGGCTCACTGTCAGTGGAGAGGATCACCTTCTTCCTCTTCCTTCGCTCATTGCTCTGGAAAGGATCCACTAATAGTTTATAGATCTATAGGTCTCTTCATTTGTATGAAGGAATGAATCTTCCTCTTTATGTAGATGCTCTGTTGAAGTACAACTTTCACCCGTAGATGAATATCTCTTTGCACCGAAGGTATCGGGCAAACTTCCAGATTCCACGCAGCTTGAAAACACTTCCAGAAAATTAACCTTACTCGGCGCCCTTCTCTAAGGCGGCACGCAAGTCTTGGTGCGCAAGTCAACACTGGCGCGCAAGTATTTCTTAACACTTGCACGACTCAAGCTTAAACTTCTCCAAACTTGTGGGGCGCACTTCCTTTACTTCCCAAACCACCTTAAGTGCACAACAAATAGACGGTGTGCAACTTCAACACTGGCGCGCAAGTCCCTACTTGCGCGACCACACACCACTTGCGCGACTTCCACACCTACACGACAGGTGGTCTGATTTTTCTAAGTATTGAACTTTGTGAGAAATGAGGAGGGGTGGTCTAGTATTTATAGGCATTTGAACTACCTATGCGACGGCGCGAAAGTCCCCCTCCGACGTGCAAGTCTCGGCGCGCAGCTCAATCGCCCTGGCCTCTATCGCGCTACTCACTTGCATGACCAAACCAATACTTGCGTGACCCACCTTCCTTTGGAATATTTTGAAGTTCTGATCCTGAAAAATAACAGGCATGCAAGTTCCCAAACCTCCTAAGCATCGACGTGAAAGTCTCTTCACGGCGAGCAAGTCACTTGCACGACCAACTCAATACTTGCGCGACCCTTGTCCCTTTTCCATATTTTGATGTTCTGATATTCAAAAACATATGGCGTGCAAGTTTCCTCTCCTTCAAGTTTACGGCGCACAAGTCCCTTTTCCAAAAACACTTTTCTGCATTTGTCGGTTTTCAAGCCCAAAAATTTGGAAAACACTGGAAAACGGTGCCACCTTGTATCTGTTCTTTTTATACCACCTCCAGATCATCCATCTCTTTATCGAAATTCTTGAATCAAACATGTATTGTTAACCACAGCTCTTGAACTCGACATTCCTCCATAGAATCCTCTTTGTCAACAAAATTGTATGTCATTGTTTTGCTTTGTCAACAATCACCACTTAGTTGTCCACTTTGTCAACAAACACAATCACTTAAAAAATGCTTCAATGATACCTTGAGGGATTTTTCCCAACAATATCCCCCTTTGGGTTTGTTGACAACTATTCCATAAAAAGATACGTTGTTGAATCTTCAACCACCATTCACCTCATTGCGATTCTGATAGCAATCAAGGATTTACTCAATACATACTCTAATCCCACATGAGAAATGCTCGGCGTGAGAAACAAGAGTAAATGAAAAGTTCATCAATGAATCACTTCAACTTTGACATCCATTATTGACACCAAAATGATACCAATTCCCAAATTGAAACCAATTGTTGATACTTTAATGATACCAATTTTTGGAAATATTCATACCACATTCCAACAACACTCTTCTCTTCTGCTTTTATCATGATCCTCAGCTGTCGTGATATCTATTCTTTGATCGATCACTTATAGAATCGTCAGATTTAAAAATCTCCCCCTTTCTCATTTCTCCTCCGATCTAGCAGCTCCACTGGTCAACTTCTCCCCGTATCTTTCATGATTTCTCAAATAGCCACACTGTCTCCCCCTCGAATAATCACTATTTTCTCCCCCTTTGTCAACGAACCCAAAGGTCACTCCATTGTAGTCTATAACATAGTAGAGAACACACATCAGCACATTAGGGAAAAACACATCATACCTCAGGGAGAGGGGGGGTTACACATCCACACACTTTTAAGTGTGGGGAATCGACTGAACTCCTAGAGCCAGTCGATGCCTTTTGAATGCTTCCTTGGGTAAGTCCTTTGTCAGAATATCTGCAACTTGTAACTCTATAGGCACATACTCTAACTTCACAAGCCCTTGCTCCACTTTCTCCTTGATAAAATGATATTTTATCTCAATGTGCTTTGTCCTTGAGTGATGAACTGGATTTTTGCTAAGATTGATAGAACTTGAGTTATCACACTGGATTCTGATCGGAGACTTCACTTCAACTCCCATATCGTCAAGCTGCTGCTTCATCCATAATAACTCTGTGCATGCTTGAGTGGCCACAATATACTCAGCTTCTGCGGTGCTTAATGAAATGCAATCATGCTTCTTTTATAACCAAGCAATACATAGTCCTCCAAGATAAAATGCACCTCCAGATGTTGATTTCCTGTCATCCGCTGAACCGGCCTAGTCTGCATCAGTATATCCCAATAACTCTGTCTGAGATTTGTCGTTATATATCAGGCCGAAGTCCACTGTGCCCTTGATATACCGAAGTATTCTTTTCACTGCGATCATGTGACTTTACTTTGGATTACTCTGATATCTCCCTGCTTGGCATGTGGTAAAAACAATATCAGGCCTTGTCGCGGTCAAGTACAACAAACTTCCAATATTTTTCCTGTATTCTGTGATATTAACTGCCTTTCCGGCCTCATCTTTTGATAATTTCATCCGGGTAGCAACCGGATTTTTCATCTCCTTAGAATTTTCCATGCCAAACCTTCTTAACACCTCTTTGTCATATTTGTATTGAGAAATGAATATTTCATTCCTTCCTTGTGTCACCTGTAGACCCAGGAAAAACGTTAGCTCTCCAATCATTGACATTTCAAACTCATTTTTCATGAATTCAAAAAACTATCTGCACTGTGCTTCATCTGATCCACCAAATATTATGTCATCGACATAGACCAGCACCATCATCCTTTGATTACTATCGTTGCTGAAATAGAGATTGTAATCAACTCTGCCACGCTGGAAACCAAGATTCTTCAAGTACTGATCAAGCCGTGAGTACCATGCCCTTGGTGCTTCTTTCAGCCCATACAATGCCTTCTTCAGCCTGCAAACTTTTTTCTCATCCTCATGAATGAGAAAACCATCTGTCTGCTCAATATACACCTTCTCTTCCAGAACACCATTCAAGAATGCAGATTTGACATCCATCTGGAATACTTTGAACTTTCTTTGCACTGTTATGGCCAAAAATAATCTTATTGTCTCCATCCTTGCAACCGGTGCAAATGTCTCATCAACATCTATTCCCTCTATTTGGGAGTATCTATTGCACACTAGCCACGCTTTGTTCCAAATCACTATGTCATATTCATTCATCTTGTTCCGATAGAACCATTTAGTCCCGATGATATTCTTGTCTTCTGGCCTTGAAACAATCTCTCATGTCTGGTTCTTCTCAATCTGATCAGGCTCTTCATTCATAACCTGAACCTAGTTTTCATCTTCAGCTGCATCGGAAAAACATTTTGGCTCCAACTGAGCCAAAAACAATGTTTTCTATAATGATTTCATTCTTCGAGTCTGAACTGGAGCTATCTGATCACCAATGATATTATGCCTATCAATTTCGGCTCGACTCTTTGGCTTCCTTATAGACACAGACTTGACACTTTCTTGTTCATCATCAGTATCTTCTTCTGAGTCAGCCTCTGCCACTTATGCTCCCCCTGTGTTGCTTACCTCATCATCACTTTCATCCAGGAACTGTTTACTGGGTCATTGAGTATTCTGTTCATTTTCAATTATAGTGACATCATTGCTCTCAACAATTTTTCCCAGCCTTTTGTTGAAACATTTATATGCTTTGCTTTTCCCAGAGTAGCCAAGGAATATCCCCTCATCTCCTCGTGACTCAAACTTTCTGTGATTTTCTTTGTCGAGAATGAAACACTTACTTCCAAAGATTCGAAAGTATTTCAACATTGGCTTCTTTCCATACCACAGTTCATACGGAGTCTTCCCTTGCTTTGGACACAATAGAGACCTGTTCGAAATATAGACCGATGTCAAAACTGTTTCCTTCCAAAATTTCTTTGGTAGGTCCTTTTCAATAATCATTGTTTTGGACATGTTGTTGAT
The DNA here is from genome assembly GCA_963277665.1 of Viscum album. Classification (NCBI taxonomy): domain Eukaryota; kingdom Viridiplantae; phylum Streptophyta; class Magnoliopsida; order Santalales; family Viscaceae; genus Viscum; species Viscum album. The sequence continues at coordinate 135,127,662 of OY728163.1, forward strand.
GATCCGATTTCTCCTTTAAACAACTCCATTATTTTGGGGAGTTCTCATTGATGAAACTTGATGCCTTATCCCGTGTTTATCAAGATATTCTTCCACTTGACTATTTGTGAATTCTGTACCGTTATCTGTACAAAACTTCAAAATTTTCTGCCCAAACATCCTTTCTGATTCCCTCCTATACTGCTTGATACAACTGAACACCTCTATCTTATGGGTAATGAAAAAAACCCAAGCCATTCTTCTATAATCATCAATGAAAAGAATATAGTACCTTTTCCCATTTATGGATCGTGATGAGATAGGTCCACATACATCACCATGCACCAATTCAAGAACTCTGGTTGATTTCTGTTCCTTTTGCCTATATGTCTTTCTGATGATCTTCCCTTGTTGAAAAGCATCGCATGTATGAGTACGATCACGTGATAGTTTGGGAAGGTCTCTAGCAGCATCACATTTTACCAGATCTTCCATGTATGGTTGACATAGGTGACCAAGTCACTTATGCCACAACTGGTTTTCTTCCTCTCCGGATAAAAGGCACATATCTTCTTCCCCACTTAAAAGGTAAAGATTTCCCTTTGTCCTTTTTCCTTGTAGAACAACTGCTCCATATTTTGCTTTCACAACACACATCTTCTTGGTAAATCGAATAGAGTTCCCAGAGTCACATAATTGACTGACACTGAGTACGTTATGACTAAGCCCCTATACTACCAAGACATCAGCACGTCTCATTTCTTTTCCCCAAAATTTGGCCTTTTTGGAACCAACAATCTTCAGCCCTTCATCATTCCCAAACTTAACAACTCCTTCTTTGTCATATTTTATGTCTCTAATGAGATCTTTGTTCCCTATCATATGAAGAGGCTCGAGAGCGGTGGTCGACACTCCAGTTGGCCGCAACGACAACGGCGGCACGACCGCACCGTCGGAGAAGGGTCACGGCCCGTCGGCCGCGGTGGAGCAAGGGAGGCGGTCGGCGCATGGTCAGCCGCGTGAAGGGGGTGGCGTCGCGCGTCTGTGCCGCTCGGCGTGCAGGAGCCGCGACACGAGACCACGGCGAGAATGGGAGGGCAGTGGGCTCATTGTCGTCCATCGATGGTGGCGCGACACGCGACCATGCTGCGTAGGAGGGCTAGCCATCCAGCTGGCCATGGATCCGAGCAGGACCTGGGGTCCCACGTGTGAGCTGCCAGCGCCATGTGGCGCCGGCCGGTGGGCCTCCCATCCCGAACAACACAGTCGTTTGGAGAACACAAGGGGTGCCTCCCCCTTGGGTTTCGGCTAGGGTGGACCCCACTGTGGGGCCACCCAGCCACGGGCCAGTATGGGACAGTAGGCCGGGCAGCGCTGGCAGGCCGGTTCGACTCAAAATGGGTCGGATCGGCCTAGGCCGGGTCGGACCGGACCCAGACCAACTTCGACCCTTTTCGCCCTTTCGGCCATAACTTGAGCTACGGGCGTTCGTTTGACGAACCGTCTACGGCGCCAGAAACCTTGGATCGATAAGGTCCGTATGTTATAACCCACCTGAGTTTTAAATAAAGTTGGGGTATGGATAGGTTGGGTTGAACACGAATCCAACCGGGCCCTTGGGACTAAAAGGACAATAACTTACAGATCGGGCATCTGATTGTCACGTCGTCTATTTTGTTGAGACCCCTTTTACATGGAGGTCCTTTGGAATAATTCTTTGTGGGACTTCATGGCAGTTGGAGTATCGACCTGTGGCTTGAGGAGCGGACCCTCCCGGAATCAAGCGAGCTTAGTGCGGGAACCCTGTAGCTGGTTGTAAGATAAGAAAGGGATCCTATATTGGTCTGTGCCTTAGGATCCTATATGGGTATATGATTTGGGATCCTACCTGGGTTTGTGTTCCATTATCCCACTTGGATTCGCTCTAAGAATCCACGTGGGATTACTCTAGGAACCTACGTGGGTCTGCTGTACTAGGATCCTATGTGGGTCTGATGATTTAGGATTCGACGTTGGTCTGCCTCTAAACAGAGTAATATGATTCAGTAGTTACACTTAATCATCTTTACTTTCATACCTAAGTTATACCTGATGTGATATGATTCTTCACCTGTGTGGTAATCATCTGTGTGGCGTACCTTTGTAATGCATACCTTCATGGTGATACCTTTGTGGTATTCTTCTATGCGATGTTTCCTTTGTGGTACTTACCTTCATGGTGATACCTTTGTGGTATTCTTCTATGTGGAGTTACCTTTGTGGTACTTACCTTTGTGGTGTTACCTTCATGGTATTCTTTCCTTTGTGGGATAGTTAAGCTTTGGGCTTTCGAGTTAGGCCTTGTTTTTCCTCATGATTGAGATGGGTTTACTCGAGAACTTAGGTATATGTATGGGCATATACCAAAGTAGGGTTTTCAATTGTCTTCATGCTTTGTGGTTTATCCTTTTTGGATTTTGTAGGACCTTTGAGGGTCTCTGGGTCCCTACTAAGTATCTTTATACTCACCTCCACACGGGCTACACACACACCTTATTGTGTTTGGTGCTGACGACAGACAGCATTGATCGAGGCTGAGGGTACCAGGACTGGAGGTAGCTCAGAGGTGGACATTAGACAGGGTGTACTGCAGTGATGACCGTTTGAGAGTTGTACCTACCCTTCAGGTAGTATCCTTGACGGGTGTTCACAGGAGTTGTTCCAGTTTACTTGTACTTCCCATTTTTCTTGTACATTCCAATTGTGCTTGTATTCTGGCCCCTTTTTCTTTCAGTAAACACCATGTTTACTATATATTTTTACTTTTTGCTTGTATCTTTCTTTGTTCTTAGTTGTGTGAGTTTATAGGTTATAAAGGCAATGTCATCCCAATTTTAGGGAATATGCCTTTTAGTGCTAGTTGCTAGCCCCTAGCCTAAGGAAGGTGGGCTTGGGGTAGTCACGGCACGGGCCCCGGGGGACGGGTCATGACAGTGTCCTAGTTAGTACAAAATGACTTGAATTTCATGTGTATTTTGAGTGTTACTACTTTGAACATATACTCAAATACATGAATTATTGTATATTTTAGGGGGCCTATTAGTATTTACATGTTTATTTTTATAATCACACCCTACAAAATGGATTCATGCTAATCGTTTGATAAAATATTATGAATATGGAGTTAAAGAGTTCACCGAGATTGCAATAGAGCATGCATATGACCCTTCTCAGATCCTTTTTCTGTGTTTACATTATTGTTATTAAAGACAAATTAAATGTTAGACTACTCATACAAGCAATGTCTTCTGCACATGATGATGTTACCAATCTCGAGGAAGAATGGATTATTGATAATGAAACTGTAGAATTATTAGTGGATCAACTGCATATTGATGAAAAAAACAACAATGATGTTGTTGGAACTGATATTTTTGCATTGTCCAATTTGTCACTAAAGATATAAGAACCATTCCAAATGATGGATTAATACACTGAGGAGGTCATATGTAAAGACCTGGGGTTTAAAAAGGCATACCTTGGACCTGACACTCTACTAATAATTTCATTATATTTTTAAGTAGGTTAAAGGTATTTATTTTGATACCATCCCTAAAAAAAATACAGCTATCCCACCAGCTGGCTGGGCTGATTCAATCAAGGCACATGTGGGACTAGGTCGACCACTCATGATGTTAAACTGAATGGAAACTCATCCTTACCACATGACATTAAACTGCATGGAAACTCGTTCTTACTGCATGACGTTAAACTACATGGAAACTCATCCTTACAACATGATGTTAAACTGAATAAAAATTGATCCTTATCGCATGATGTTAAACTGCATGGAAAAGTTTCCTTAATGCATGATGTTAAATAGTGCAGTCCTTATAGAACTACATGTAGATTGATTCCAATCCTTATGGGATATGTAGGAATGCCCGCACATTTAGTCTTTGGGTCCATCCCTAGGTACCAAAAATCATACCTTCTTTTTGGCCTCTCGGGATGATCCCCTTGCGTGGGTGCATGGTGTGGTATGTACCTATTTGGTCCTCATTCACATCAGGTTTTTCTTTATCACACCATGCACATCCCCTTAGGAACCTCATCCTCCCACCTTCATCCTTACAATATGACGTTAAACTATATGTAATTATAATAACTACATGTAGCTTGATTCCAAACCATATAGGATACGTAGTGACATCTGGATCTTCAATCTTAGGATCAACTACAACTATCAACAGAAGATAATTCCCACCTCTATATATGGACCAGACCTGTGTAGAGTATCTACTTTTCTAGAACTATGATGAATTTGATTCCCAACCAGCTGGGATATGTAGGAAACCTCCTTAGGGTTCAAGCCCGATGTTTCATGGACCTTATATGTTCCATCATCTTCACATCGTTTCACCTTCATCCTCACCACATGATGTTAAACTGCATGGAATACCTACATCCTTACCAAATGATATTAAACTACATGGAGTTCCAAGAACTATGTATGGCTTGATTTCTATCATCACATGATACATAGTGACACCTAGACCCCTACTTTTGGGCCCAGGCATGGGATTTTCTTCATTTCATGATGGGTAATCCAATGTCCTTACCGCGATACATTAAACTACATGGTCAACGTCCTTACTGCATGACATAAGCCTACACAGACCCGTTATATCCTTTTCCTATTCGCGTCAGGTAATTTAGAGTCCTTACCACATGACATTAAACTACATGATCCTTCTAGAACTATGTATGTCTTGATTCTCATTCCCAACGGGATACGTATGGATTCCTTGATCCTGTATCTTGGCCCAGCCACTACATCATACCAAACACCCTTGTTATACTCCCTATTTTGTCTCTATACTATAAGAAAACCCACACCACTCCTTATTTCTCACACCAATCATAGCTCACATGGGCTTCGGAATTTCAGTAGGAGTTTACTTTCACAAACAAGGCATAGAGGTATACAGCAAATCCTTACCACATGATGTTAAGTTACACAGTTCCCCCAAGAACTATGTGTGGTTTGATTCTCATCCTCATGAGATACATAGTGACACCCAAACCTCCACTCTTGGTCCCAACTGCAATATCCCCATTAATTCATGTCGGTCCACCTTCGTACTTACTGTACGATATTAAACTGCATGAAAATATGTCCTGGACACATGACGTTAAACTGTGTGAAACACTCAGAACTACATGCGTCTTGATTCTCATCCTCATGAGATATATAGTGACACCTAGACATTTTTTCTTCAGGCCCAGCCACGGGTATAACCTTCTTTGGCCCCATTGGCTTGAGTTCTCTCGGAAAGATGTGTGGTGTGGCTAAGACCTCTTTGGTATTCATTCGCATTGGGTCCCTTCATGGAACCACATTGCGCGTATCCGTTAGGGACTCCTTCTTATGGTCTGAATCGCATGACCCTAAAATGTCCACATATTTCCCTACAACATGAAATTAAACTATGTTGCATCATCCTTACCACATGATGTTAAATTGCATGGAATTAAGTCCTTACCACATGATGTTAAACTGCACGGTCCTTTAAGAACTAGGTATGTCTTGATTCTCACTCCCATGAGATACGTAGTGATTCCCAAGTTCTCATCCTTGGGCCCAGCCATAACATTACTTCCTTTCACATCGGTTCTCACGTCCTTACCGCGTGATGTTAAACTACCCAAAGATAAATTTCCCTACTACATGATGATAAAATATGCAGACCAAATCCATCATCCCATCTTATCAAAGGACCGAAAGAGTCTCACCCTGGCCAACCAGAGAATAAAGTGCTTTCATCATCTTTTTAATCACCTCAATACATGTTCTATACTTAATGTATTAAGCATATAAGGTTGTTGCAAACCTTTCACTACCCTTAAAGAAGAAAATATATCTCTCTGATTGGCCATGCTATTGATGTGAGGGCTCAGACCCACCAACTGAAGATATCTTGGCCCAGTGTAAAGGGATTTCTGATTCTTGTGAGCTTGACATCACTAAGTTGGAACCCAGCACCCCATTTTGTTATAAGTTATCTCCAGAATGATTGTCCCATATCATCACCCATGACCTGAGAACCTTGATCCATGATTTACGACATCTTCATCGCCCACTCAAAGGGATGTTGGATTACTGTTACCCCTGGTTATCCTAATGATCCTCTTATGTAACATCCCCCATACTAGGTCCAAGTGGTATGACCTTAAAATGCTCACACCTTAGTCAAAGCTATATGACCTTAAACTCTACCACATAATGGTCCAAATCGCAAGACCCAAAACTAATAATGAAAGAGACACAAAACTCATCATGCCTAAAACCCACAAAGGGAGACTTGAGAAAACATCGAGTAATCGCTCACTAAACTCACCATCTCCAGAGTTTAAGAAAAAATTAGGGCACAATGTGTCTCACACCTCGTGATTCAAAACCACAAGGCATAGGGCTCAAGATGTTCAATTAAGAGCTAAGTTGCCTTACGGTGTCAGAACCTATCCTGGATAGCCTTCCTTCCATACCCAACTTCATCATCTTGATGTTTGAGCCTTCATAAATATTTCATATCCCCTATAAAGGATAACAGATCTCTCCACTTGGTCATGCTATTGATGTAGGGGATTAGACCCACCGACCGAAAATATCTTGGATCGGTATAAAGGGCCTCCTAATCCTTGTGAGTCTCAACAACATTGTGGTGGAACCTGACACCCCATAGTGTTAAGGGACATACCTGACATGTCTACCACATTCCATATCACCCATCTCAAGCTTATGGGTTGTGATTTACATCACCCACATACCAACTATCCATGTGGGCCTAAAATCCCTAGAATTTCACCCTTAGCCATATTAACCCCATGAATCTTCCATAGCCCTTAGAAAAGAGAGAGGATTAGCTTTGATTTTCCATGCTATCAATGCATATAGGATTTAACCTGCCAACTAAAGACATATCCTCCTTGTGAGAAAGGAACTCCAATCTTCATGAGCCCTAGAAACACCACAACATAACTCAACACCCCATAGTGTTTTGAGTCACCCCTGGTTTGCCAGCCCCATATTCCATGAAAGTCTTGGAGGTAAGACTTTAAACTTTTTGTCACGCAAATGTCCTGGTGGTAAGACTTTAAACTACATGGAACACCAAAATTCCTAGTTGTAAGACTTTAAACTACATGGAATCCATAAAGTTTTGAGCTAGAATACCCTAAACTGCAGCACAGTGATGGTCTAGCTTGCAGGGCCTTAAATCAGTTGAAGACATAATACTCACCAAGGTGAAAAAATGATAAAGGAATATTGGGAAAAAGTCAAGTTCCCACTCGCTGGACAATAGAACTCAACACCCCATAGTGTTTTGAGTCACCCCTGGTTTGCCAGCCACATATTCCATAAAAGTCTTAGAGGTAAGACTTTAAACTTTGTGTCACACCAATGTCCTGGTGGTAAGACTTTAAACTACATGGAACACTAAAATTCCTAGTTGTAAGACTTTAAACTACAAGGAATCCCTAAATTTTTGAGCTAGAATATCCTAAACTGCAGCACAGTGATGGTCTAGCTTGCAGGACCTTAAATCAGTTAGAGACATAATGCTCGCCAAGGTGAAAAATTGATAAAGGAATATTGGGAAAAAGTCAAGTTCCCACTCACTAGACATATACTTTATGGAATCAAGTCAATAATGATCATCTATAAAATGGAATAGGCGCGAAACGTTTCAGGTTGAAAACCCATTAAGTGAATCCTAAGAAAAATCCAAGTCCATTCCCGCTAAGCCTTCCCCCCATATAAATCTTAGGCAAATGTTAGGTCAAATACAAATGAAAAAGGTACAAAGCTTTTGGGGGCCCTATATGGCCTTATAAAAAATCAAGCTATGCTCTTTTAAGTCCCTTAGGCAAAAAATCAAGCTATGGCCTTTAAATCTAGGATATAGGGTATAGTGGATGACGACACAATTCTCTACTAGTGGATGATCCGATCAAAACATCTCCACTAAAACATTTTTTCACTCCGTTGCTATTTTTTAAGTAGACTACAATTATTCAACTCACCCCAAGGGGAGTCAGCCCAACTGGAGGACTGCTAGCTTGAAGAAACGATTACCACTGAATACCTTATATACCTGAGGCAATAAGGCATGAGTATTCGATGTGGGATGCGGTTTTTTCTGCAATATTGAACCAATGACATCCAATCAAGCCGCTCGATGATTCGTGTCTTCTGATCGTATTTGCTGCTGATCCTATCCATCTGTTTAATCCCACAGATCGCAAGTTTTAATCCATCCAAGCCCGCATGCCGTAGAGTGGTTGTCTTCAACCTCAGGAGACCCTGGTTCCACGCACACCCAGCACTCTCCCCTTGTCATTGCCACCTCTCTGGAACTTTTTCAAGAGTCTAAATCAGTCCCCGTGAGATCTAAGTCGCGAGCCCCACTAGTCTTCAGAAATATTCCGGATAGCATTCAAGCCTGTCGCATGATCAATCTCTGATCACGCGGCCGAACTGAGGACAACCGGGAGAAGCCGCCGCAAGCCTTTCCAGCCTTCTACGAGTGACTCTGGATGAACTCTAAGCCATCGCATGATCACCCATGATTATGTGACCGAGATGAAGACAACCCACAGGTTGTTGTGAGTCATTTTACAACTGCTAACCCTCTTCGCCTCTATGTATTTTCATCCGATTTATTTTCGATTTTCCCGAAAAAGGGGAGGACATGCGACGCAATGAAAACACGTACCTCATCCCATAAAAAGTGGTAGAAGGGTCGGCCTCACATGTTCTATAATATATATATATCCCTTCATATCCTGAAAAACGCATGAAGAAGAAGCATAGGGAAGGGGGAAGAGCTCTAAAAAAAGAGGAACACCCGAGAGATAGAGCCACCGGCCACCCCTGTGAATACCTTGAGTGTCCCTGTTTTGAAGAGAATACATGAGACCTCTAAACATGGTGATCTGGGTAGGTGGGAACCTCCTAAAATCCCTTGGCATGATGAAGGAGATCTTCACGAGACCCCTCATCGAAGACATGTGAAGCACGTGGATGAGGGAGTTTCACGATCTCCCAAGCCTTCCACGCTTGGTCATTGATCACCAAGACAGATAGCCCCCCGATATGGGTGTCCCGCACCAGCGACTCCCTCATGAACCTTCGGACACACACCCATGCCGGCCTCCTTCAGTTCTGCATATATGCCTTCCCCATTACATGCAGACTCTACAAGCAGACCCTCGTAATACCCCTTCAAGGTCGTGTGAGTAGTAGGACTTCCTTTGGGAACATTCATGCAAGAGATTAGGAGGCGTAGTATGAGGAAAACCCACACCCGTGCATCCTCATTTGTGAACCAAGACGCTGCCCTTGCATGTGTTAAAAAATCATCTCACATGACCCTTTATAGATCATGCGGTCGTATAAATGGACATGCACTGACAAGCATGCAAGCCCTCATGTGACACACCGAACCCTTAGTATCACGACGTTTGCACAAATCCCACAGATCACGGCCCTTTGTCTCTGTCCATGCAGTGGATACTACAAAAACGGGCAAAGGGAAACATCACCTTTTATCACCACTAACCAAAAAGCACTAATAAAGGTAATTCTTTATCAACGCTGATAAATGGTGCCTTTATTAGCGCTAAAATTTAGCGTTGATAAAGGCACCATTTATCTGCACTATAATTTTTGCGTTGATAAAGGGTGTATTTATCAGCGCTTTTCTAACACTGATAAAACCATAGTCTTATTTTATAAAATTGGGTGCATAATGACCTCTGTTTATCTCTCCCTAAGGCTCTTGCAGGATTGTACCCCTGTGACAACTCCCCCCACCCCCCCACAATCTACTCTATGTCGGACCTCCATCGCTGTTAGCCCTACTCCGCCGCTCTTCTCTTTGTTGGACCTCCGTTGCTGCTAGCCCTACTCCACCGCTAGCCCTACTCTTCCACAAACCCTACTTCAAGTGTTTGGGATTCCTTTCGATGAGATTTGATTCTCAGCTTCCCATTTTTTATCTTTGGCGATTTCTCCGCTCATCCTCATTTGTTTCCTTTTGTTCTTATTTTAATATTCACAGTGGTGGTTTGGTTTGGTTTGGTTTGGGTTGTGTTGTGTGTTTGGGATATGTTTTTAGGTCACATTCTTTCAAAAATGCATGAAGTGATTAAATTTTTACCAAGTGAATTGTTTATTACTTATAGGGTTTTGTTAAGTTATTTTCAAGATTAAGATTACTCTAAACACTCTATTGTAAATGTGAGTAGTGAGAAAGAGAAAAGAGGTTGTTAGATTTTTCAATGGATTTAGGAATGGTGGCATGGGGTGATGAGGTGGTTGTGTTATTGGAGGGTCCTATGGTGATGATTTCGTAGGAATATAATATTTTGTAATGGATTATGAATTGGTTTTGTAGTTTATAAGTGTTGGGGTATATATGATTCTTTTAGTGTGGAAAAGTATCCCTTGGTGTTGGTAAGTTATTTAATTTTTTAGATTAAATTTATTAATTTTGATGCTTATACATGTTGAAACATTATCATGGTAAAGTGTGCAGGAAGTAGAAAGATGCATGGGATAGAGTGTTGTCAAATTTCAATAGTAGGAGGTATTGGTGTTTATTGTCTAGGTGTTGGGTCTAAAGATTAAGAATTGGCTAGAAGCAGTTGAGGAGGTTTTTGAATTAGAAAATATTCTAGCTAATTTATGTGTTTCCTTAGTAGTGGGATTGCTTTTAAGGGTGGATTGAGAATGATGGAAGGAAAATCATGTTCAGTCAAAAGTGGTTTTAGAAAGAGTTTTATTCCCTGTATATATAAGTATGAGTGTATGCAGAATATCATGGAATTCAATCAAGTTGGATACAATGTGTTTTCCCTTGGGATTCACATATGTGCATTGATGGTCTAGTTTTTAGAACACTTGGTTGATGAAAAAATGAAATCCTGCAATTTTGAGTCATCTTTGAGTTTAGAGATTCTATGGAAGGTTGAGAGTTTATGTTTGAGGTTTTGGTTATAGATGAGGGATTGTGATGAAGTTATCAAGAGTGGTTTTCTTCGAGTTTCTTAAAAGGATGAATATGGTGCCTTGAGTTTTGGTCCTAATGGGATGAGGAATAAGGGAGTGATGAAATTTTCTAGATGTAGGGTGGGGATTATGTCCTAGGGTTGTATATCTCAAGGTGTACCATAACTGTATAGTTGATCTATTTCAACGGTGATGCAGTGGGGCATCAGTAGTATGAGTTCCCCATGATTCATGGTGTTTCTTGGTTTCGGTAAGGTGTAGTTTTATTTAGTCATATGGTCATGTTTTAGTTGACAAAATTTTGGGATGTGGTGATTTTGGTTTGAGAGTCTAGGCATGATTATGTCCTAAGTTATTGACCTAATCCCTTTATTAACCAATACCCTCTTTCAATTGATACTAAAAGATACAGTTGAATTATTTTCAATGGAATTATTTATCTCTCTTTACCTTCAAATTCCTATGAAAATATGAATTTTATTGGGTTGGTTAGTGTGTTTTTCCAAATTTAATGATTCATAAGAAAAAAAGGAAGCATATTTCTATTTTACCAAAATGGATGGAAATTTTTCTAATCTAAAGGTCATGCATTTGGGAAATAATTTATTTATAAAATTAATTTTACAAATTTTTTCAATATTATGGAAGGTATTAATAGTTAGTGAGAGGAGGTTTGGGTTCTGGGTAGGGATGGTCGATGTGGTCCTTCTCCCTCATGTGTGAGTTTTTTAACACTAAGGGATTTTTGTTTATCCCTTTGTATGGGAATGTGATTTTTTATAGAATGGATGTAAGACGTGTCTGTGGATATTAGTTACAAGTTTGGGGAAGGTGAGGGAGAGTTATTTCATATCCTTTAAATGTTCATGATAGAATTTATGTTCACTAACCTCAATTTTCTACTTCTTATGTTAATTTTGGTAACAAAAACCTATGATATTCCATAGTAATTTTGGATAAACCTAGGTTATTTGTCTCCCCTATGAACCCCTTTGTGTTTGGAAATGTATTTACTATATTAGTTTTCTCATCAAAATTGTATCCTTGTTTTCATTTTATTTGAGTTTGGTCACTAGTTTTGGGCTGTTTAATGTGATTATTTTATTATGAATGAGGTGGCTGGTAGGGATGGTTAAAAGGATGTTTAATGTTTTGCTGCAAGGGTAGTGGGTGCTATAACTATTGGTAAGGGGGCTAGAAAGTGTGTTGATTTTGATGGGGTTCTATCTTGGTTTTGTTGATTTCCAAATCTTTATTGGAAATGGTTAGGCTCTATTAATCTCTATTTTTATAAGGAAGTGGTTATCTTATATTGTATTTGGAAATATTTTTTTGTGTATTTGAATCATAAATAATAATATTTGAGATTCAAATAGGATAGAGATGAATAAATATTGGATGGATTCTAATCGTTTGACAATAGAGTATGAGAATGGAGTGAAAGAGTTCATCAAATTTTCAAAGGATCACGCAAAGGATCCTTCTCAAATCATTTTTCTTTGTTTACATTGTTTTTATTCTAGACTAATAACTCCAGAGGAGTTGGAAGAACATTTGATATGTCACGGAATAGATCGGAGTTATAAATATTGGAATAAACATGGAGAAAAAGAGAATGTATCTACTGGTTGGGATAAAACTGCATTTTATGGATCATTAGATATAATTAAAAATATGGATAATGAAGAAGACCATATGGAGGATGTGATTACAGATGTCAATTATGATGAAGATTGTATTGAGAAAATGACAAGGATAGTTGAAGATGAACTCTGTGATTAACCAAAATTGTTTGATAAGTTAAAGAGTTGTACAAAGACACCATTATATGTTGGTTGCACTAAATATACATCATTGTCAGCTGTACTGAAGTTGTATAAATTGAAAGCAGGAAATGGATGGAGTGATGTCATTTTTACAGAACTACTTGCTCTCTTGAATGACATGCTCCCGAAAGATAATGAACTCCCAAGCCGAACATATGAAGCTAAAAGAATGCTACGCTTGATGGGTATGATTTCTAAAAGAATACATGTCTGCACGAAAGACTGTATGTTATTTCTCAAGGAGAAAAAATCACTTAAAGAATGCCCAAAGTGTGGTGCTTCCCGATACAAGAAATATGAATCCATTCCTACAAAAGTTGTATGGTACTTTCCAATCATTCCAAGGTTTAGGCGTATATATGGAAGTGAAGAAACTACAAGACAATTGTCGTGGAATGCATATAAAAGAAATAAAGATGGGAAATTACATCACCCGGCTGACTCTCCTCAATGGAAGAAAATTGATCATGAGTATCCTGAATTTGGAAATGAGCTGAGAAACCTTCGTCTTCTTTTATCTACAGATGGAGTGAATCCTTCTGGTTTTCAAACCAGCACTCACAGTACATGGAATGTATTGTTGGTAAATTATAACTTGCCACCCTAGTTATACATGAAATAGAAATTCATTATGTTATCTATGCTTATATTAGGACTAAAACAACCAGGTAACGATATTGATGTTTATTTGGATCCTTTGATCGAGGATTTGAATTTTTTGTGGGATTCAAGTGTTATGTTGTATGATGCTTATAAAACTGAATATTTCACGTTGAGAGCGATGTTGTATGGGATGATAAATGGTTTCCCTACTTATGGAAAATTTTCAGGATATAGCATTAAAGGAACATAAGGGTGTCTTGTGTGTGAAGAAGATATGAAAGCAATTAGGTTGAAACATTCATCGAAATATGTGTTTCTATAAAATCGTAGATTTCTACCTCGTCGGCATAAGTACCGATCTTGGAAAACATCATTAAATGGAAGTTAATAACAATGTAGAACACCGTCTCCACTAATAGGTGATCGGCTTTTTGAGAAAGTAAAAGATGTGAACACTGTTTTTGGTAAACCATTTTCAAAAAACCTTACAGAAATCAGTTAGAAAAAGAGATCAGTTTTTTTTTTGAATTACCATACTGGAATTGTCTGTACGTCAGACATTTTCTTGATGTGATGCATGTGGAAAAAAAATGTATGTGACAGTGTTATCAGAACGTTGCTAAATTCCCCTAGAAAAACAAAGGATGTAATTAAGGCAAGGTTGGACATGATTGACATGGGAATATGAGAAGAGTTGGCTCTAGTGAAGGGTGAAAATCGAATGTTTCTTCCTCCAGCTGCTTACACTCTTTCCAAGGAGGAGAGATATCAGTTTTACAACTTCTTTAATTATGTAAAGGTTCCAGAGGCGTATTCATCAAATATCAAGAACATTGTTTCAATGAATGATTTGAAGTTAAAAGGTTTTAAATCACATGACTACCATGTTTTGATGGAATATTTAATTCATATAGATTTACGTTGCATTTGTTCCTAGAATTTTTATCATATATTAACCAAAATTTGTTTCTTTTTCAAAGTTATATGCAGCAATGTTTTAGACCTGATGAAATTTCCACCTATGGAAAGAGAAAATGTCATCATATTATGTGAATTAGAAATGTTCTTCCAGCCATCATTCTTTGATATGATGGTTCATTTGATGGTTCACTTGGTGAGAGAGATTCAACTTTGTGGTCCTGTGCACTATAGATGGATGTACCCCGTTGAACGGTATATGAAGATTTTGAAAGGGTATGTCAAAAATTGAAGTCATCCAGAGGGTTGTATTGTGGAGAGATATATTGTTGAGAAAGCGATTGAATTATGTACCGAACACTTATCTAATGTAGAAACCATTGGTCTCCTGAAATCTCGTCACACTAGACGGATTGAGGGTGAGGGAATTTCTGGAAGAGATGTTGTGATAATCAATATTACAGATCGGGAGTAGGCCCACCTTTATGTTTTTCATAACAGTTGGGAGGTTTATCTATATATTAAAACCCACAAATAAATTATTAGGTAGTTGAATCCATCAAGGGATGAAAAATGGATATCAAATACACATAATTACCCATTTATAGGATGGTTTTAGGACCATATTTTTAAAGAGTTATCTGAAAATTTGAATTCAATTTCAGAACAACTTCGATGGCTAGCCATCGGACCAAGTGTGTATGTATTATCTTACAATGGTTATGTAATTAATGGTTATAAATTCTATATAGATGAACAAGATAAAGATAGTACCATGAAAAATAGTGGAGTTACACTTGTGACTGAAATGATGCATGTTTCTAGTAGTAAGGACAGAAATCCAATTTATGTGAATATGTCATACTTTGACATTATCAAACAAATATGGGAGTTGGATTATATGACATTCCAATTACCGATTTTTAAATGAAAATGGGTTGATAACAACAGTTATGTTAAAATAGATGAATTGGGATTTGTGAAATTTGATTTTAGTAAAGAAGTGTACAAATACGAATAGTTTATAATGGCATCATAAGCGGTACAAGTATTTTATGTTCCAGATCTTGCAAACCGAAAGTGGTCGATTATTCTGTTATCATCCAAAACCACTGAAGGGTATGATGAAAATTCAATTGAGGATGATCCTTTATGCGGTACATCGCAATCATTTTGCAGCGGTCCCAATGTAGATGACATTTTGTATGTTAGAGGAGACCACAATGAAGGGATTTGGATAATCGATAAAGGTGTCAAATCCTTTTAGCCTTTGAAAAAAAAGAGTTCAATAAATAGGTTATATTTTGTTTGTAAAATAGATCTTGTTATCTCAGGTTATTACCTTATCATTACTGAATTTATGTAATCTAAATTAAATGTTCAACCAATTTTGTAGATAATGACTTCTGCACGTTCTGGTGCTCCGAACCTCGAGGCTGAACAAGTCACTCAAGCTGTTGCTGCTGCTACTACTGCTGCTGCTCACAGTACAGAGAAACAACAAGTTTCTAAACCTATTTTTGCTCCTAGTGTTGATGTCCAACAACCATCATCACATGTCGATGCTACCATTTCAGATGAACATATTGATGATGTTGATATCGATGAAATGGTCAGGGATAAAGGACTGACATTGCAGAAAATACAGGTGTGTCATAGTTTGATGGTGTTAGCCAAAGTTCTTAAGGTGAAAAGCAAAGGTATCAAAATTTGATGTTGGATGGAATGCATGAGTACAACATGTGAATCCCAACAAGGATATGTTTAGTAGTTACATTGGAATTTTCACTTAGAAACGTGTGCTAATTGACATAGATTCATGGCACCAGGTTGTGTCTGGGCTGAAGGTTGTGATCTGGGAAGAAATTACGGCAACTTTATGATATTATTTATTTAATTTACTAGAAAATTAAATAATGAAATAATGTCTTAATCTTATCAATCCCTTGTAGAGTACATTTACAGTAGATTATTCACACAATAATTATGTACTAAGGCTTTCAGGAAGGATTCATCGAGGTTTTCACACTATTTTAACAAAATGTCACCTGAAAGATTGAAAAGGTAAAATAAACCCACACCCACCCCTTTTCTACACTCACCTGATATCCCAAGAATCATGGGATGCATTTATTGGCTTCCATGTGGATGAGAATTTTCAGGTACATTGTGGCTGATAATACATTGTTTGAGGATACGTGTATTCATCACTTTGATTGTCAATATTTGATTTATGAAATAGAAACTCAGTACTGAAAATAAGGAACGTGCATAAAAACCAATGTACCCCTATCATAAAGCAAGGATGGGTTATTCTTCACTAGAAAATAAAATGGTATGTATTTTAAATTTACAGTAATACTGTTATGTGCCAAGAAACAACATCATAATTATATTTCTATATTTATATATAGATTGATGAGTCTAAAGCCAAATACACTTTCATCCCACATCATGTGAGATGGAAGGAGACACGTGTGAATAAGGAAGGGAAGATAGTAGATAAAACACACAAAAAGTGTGGGAAATAAGTGTAAGTATGACATGATAAAAAGTTTTGTTTTAAATTTCTATTTCATAATAATAATTAATTATTTTCCTATATCTGACAGTCACAGGAATCAGCTACTCGTATAGTGGATGAAAACCTATTATCGATGGATTTGAAGTGTCTAGAACAATATGGTCGTGTCAGAGGTGCGGGGTTTGGGGTGACACCCCGAGTATATTTTGAGAAAAAAACAAACGGATGATAGAAATAATGAAATTAAACAAATGAGTGAAATACTAGCAAATCTTGAAGAAATATTTCAATGGCAGGGAGAGTTGCTACCAAATTTTATGGGTGGGAAGCAAGGAGAATACACAACTTAGGAACAACCAGCGTGTGAAGATCCCACCTCACCCCCCACCAGCTTTGAGGCGAGCCATTCCCCTCAAAGAGCTGTCTTAGCCGTGGTAATCAATATTCTAATAATTGTTCCCATGTAATGTGAATCACAAAAACACTGATATTTTCCTTTACTGATCTTCTACAGGGTGATAATGACTGTGATTTATATCTGTCAACACCCACCTATCACCTTGTAGTGATGGATACGGTGTTCAACATCCCAGAGGACAAGCTGCATAATAGACCACTTCCAATAGATCATCTGAAAGTGACGATTACTGTAGCTCATGAGACACATGCAGAGCTACCTATTCCACTTGATGATAATGATATTCATACGGTCTAAAAGGCTATTGGGACATTCATTGCATGGACATCACAACTTTTAAGAGTACATGTAGACAAAGAGGTATTTATTTCCATTTTGTTTCAAGATAAACCTTTAACAATTAATGAAAAAAAGGTCTGAACCAATGAATGTTATTATAGACGGAGAAAGGGAAGGGGGTGACAAGAAACATGGGCTCAAAATCATCTAAAGGGTCGACCAACCGATCCAAAAGATCTACTGAAATCACAATAACACCACCTGTTCTCTATCCAAATTTACTATCATTAAAGAATCATGTGGATACAAAGCTAAAAAGTGGTAGTAGTCATATAGTTATTTTTTAAAAGAATATATACAGAGAGTAAATTCAAGATTTCATTGCTGCTGAAAACATAAATGACCTCCTTGAATACGATTGGCTAAGCGTCGCAGTTGTAAATTTATATATGAGGTATGTTTTCATGAATTGATTTTCTAAAAGCTGATATAATGTGCTAATTATGACTAAATGCATTTTATATTATTGGAAGGCGTATATATGAAAAACAGTTGAAGGAATTTTCTCATGAGCCAAAATTTGGACTCATTAGTCCTCATACAACATCGACACAACTAATGAAATTAGAGCCATCAAAAAGGGATGAAATAGTGAAAGGATTGCTGAAAACATTTGAAAGCAAGATTATGGATGACAAACTCTTCCTAATACCTACCATGCAGGGGTAAAACTCTATGATTAAAGCATATAAATTATATTTTCACTTTTTTCATTGCTTATTCATTTTTGTGTTTTTAGGAAACATTGGATGCTAATTGCGGTGAACTTGGATACTCCAAATATTTATTTTCTGGATTCAATGCAAGGATGTCCAACAAACCGACCACACATGATGAAGTTTGGGAATCTGTAAGACACTACATTATATGTTTTAGGTCTAAACATCTAGTTATATAATTTATATTATCTTTTACTGGGGATTCTATTAGGATAGGGTGGTGTATCAATATCATCTAAAAAAGGAATGAGGACAGGGGCAAAGCATAAGGAGGCGAAAAAGTACTACATCTAGACAAGTATCAGGGTATATATAATAAAATTTCACTATCCAAACACATATCAAAACAAGTTACTTATTCTCCTAGTGATCAAAGTTTTTGCAGTGTATAAAACAAACAAACTATAAAGATTTCGGTTATTATGTTTGTAAATTTATGAGAGATATTGTTTTCCATCAACAAACTAGCATCCCTAAAGAGGTATATTCAAAACCAACTACTATTTCATTTAAATTAATTATTAATTCTTTATTTATATATTTTGTGGTACTACTCTGACTATCGAAAAGCATCATATTCACAAGATGATATATATTTTTTTAGAAACGAGTGGGTTGTATACCTGATGGAAGATTGTACACAAATAGCATGAATATCTCATGTGGGGACGTATACAATTGGCGGATATTTTTGAGAGGGGTTCACGGAGATCAAAAGATGAAACATTGTTGTATGTAAATGTTCGTAAGAAAATTTTAATTGTTTTTAAATAAAACATACTTTCTCTAATGAGTAATTTTTTCATTTTAACAAATGAAATGCATCAGCAACATGCAAGAATGATGAACCACTTTTCTTTGGGCTTTGGATAAGAAAAAACAGTAAAATATCCAAAATACCTTCATATCACACATTCCCACTCACATTAAAAGAAAATATGAGTAAAAATCTCCACCCTAAATTGATTTTAGTATGAGAATCAGGATTCCAAATGGATTCCCATGCATTAAACATTTTTATTGGTAGAAATTGTATGTTTTCGGATTATCCATAATAAGAAAATGAACATTGTTGGAACCTCCTTCCTCCACAGTGTCTCCCCCCACACATCCATGTTTTAAATTTATCACAATGATCCATGGGTCTTTTTTGACATGTACGAGTCAACCCCACATCAATATGAGGCACGGTGTGACCTGTATAACTCAAAGTGTCACTCTTTTGTTTAAAATGGACAGAATTTTAAATGAAAACAACAACGGACGTATGAAAAACTGATCAAACGCATTCGAATTATGTTGATACTTTAGTCCAATGATCCATGGGTCATGTGTGACATTTATGAGTCAACCTTGCCTCAATCCGAGGCACGGTGTGGCTGGTATGACTCAAAGTGTCTCTCTTTTGTTTTAAATGGATAGAATTTTAAGTGAAAACAACAATTGACGTATGAAAAACTAACCAAACACATTCGGATTGTGTTTATACATTATTAGAATGATACATGAGACATTTTTTATGTATAAAAGTCAACCTAGCCTCAATCTGAGGCACGGTGTGACTGGTATCACTCAAAGTGTCTCCCTTTTGTTTAAAATGGATAGAATTTTAAGTGAAAACAACAATTGGCCTACGGAAAATGACCAAACGCATTCGGATTGTGTTGATACTTTAGGAAAACAATCCATGGGTCGTTTTTTATGTGTAAGATTCAACCCTTCCTCAATCCGAGTCATGGTGTGACTGATATCACTCAAAGTGTCTCTCTTTTGTTTAAAATGGACAAAATTTTAAGTGAAAATAACAACTGACATACGAAAAACCAACAAAATGCATTTGGATTGTGTTGATAATATAGTAGAATGATACATGGGTAATTGTTTATGTGAAAAATTCAACCCCTCCTAAATCCTAGGCATGATGTGACCGGTATCACTCAAAGTGTCTCTCTTTTGTTTAAAATGGACAGAATTTTAAGTGAACACAACAACTGACGTACAGAAAACTGACCAAATGCATTAGGATTGTGTTGATACTTTATAAGGCCTTTCCATGGGTCATTTTTTATATGTAAGAGTCAACCCTGCTTCAATATGAGGCATGGTGTGACCGGTATCACTCAAAGTGTCTCTCTTTTGTTTAAAATGGACAGAATTTTAAGTGAAAACAACAACTAACATACATAAAACTAACCAAACGCATTCAGATTGTGTTGATACTTTATTATAATGATACATGGATCATTTTTTATGAATAAGTCTCAATAACACCTCAATCTGAGTCATATTGTAACCAGTATCACTCAAAGTGTCTCTCTTTTGTTTAAAATTGACAGAATTTTAAGTGAAGACAACAACTGACGTACGGAAAATTGACCAAATGCATTCGGATTGTGTTGATACTTTATGAGACCAGTCCATGGGTCATATTTGACATTTAAGAGTCAACCCCGCCTCAATACAATGCATGGTGTGACTGGTATCACTCAAAGTGTCTCTCTTTTGTTTAAAATGGACAGAATTTTAATTGAAAACAACAATTGATGTACTGAAAACTAACCAAACACATTCGGATTGTGTTTATACTTTATTATAATGATAAATGGGTAATTTTTGAAGTGCACGAGTCAACTCCGCCTCAATCTGAGGCATGGTGTGACTGGTATCACTCAAAGTTTCTCTCTTTTGTTTAAAATGAACAGAGTTTAAGTGAAAACGACAACTAACATACTGAAAACTGACCGAAGGCTTTAATATTGTGTTGATAATTTAGTAAAACTATCCATGGGTCATTTTTTATGTGTATGAGTCAACCCTTCCTCAATCTGAGGCACAGTGTGGCCCGTATCACTCAAAGTGTCTCTCTTTTGTTTAAAATGGACAGAATTTTAAATGAAAACAACAACTGACATACATAAAACTGACCAAACACATTATTATTGTGTTGATAATTTAGTAAAACAATACATGGGTCATTTTTTATGTTTATTATTCAACTCTTCCTCAATCTGTGGCATGGTGTGGCCAGTATCACTCAATGTGTCTCTCTTTTGTTTAAAATGTACAGAATTTTCAGTAAAAACAACAACTGACGTTTGAAAAACCAAACAAACACGTTCATATTGTGTTTATACTTTATGATAACGATACATGGGTCATTTTTTATGTGTATGAGTCAATTGCGCCTCATTTTAAAGCACTATGTGACCGTTATCACTCAAAGTGCCTCTCTTTTGTTTAAAATGGACAGAATTTTAAGTGAAAACAACTATTGACGTATAGAAAACCGACCAAACGCATTCATATTGTGTTGATACTTTATTCCAATGATCCATGGGTAATTTTTGACATGTAAAATTCAACCACGCCTCAATATGAGGTACGGTGTGATCGGTATCACTCAAAGTGTCTCTTTTTTGTTTAAAATGGACAGAATTTTAAGTGAAAACAACAACTGACATACGGAAAACTGACCAAACACATTCGGATTGTGATAATACTTTAGGATAAAGATCCATCAGTCATTTGTGACATGTAAGAGTCAACCCTTCCTCAATCTGAGGCACGGTGTGGCTGGTACCACTCAAAGTGTCTCTCTTTTGTTTAAAATGGACAGAATTTTAAGTGAAAACAACAACTGACGTACGGAAAACCAACCAAACACATTCAGATTGTGTTGATACTTTATTCCAATGATCCATGGGTCATTTTTGACATGTACTATTCAACCATGCCTCAATACGAGACATTGTGTGACCGGTATCACTCAAAGTGTCTCTCTTTTGTTTAAAATGGACAAAATTTTAAGTGAAAACAACAACTTATGTACAGAAAACAATCCAAAAGTCATCACCTATAACATAAGATACTTAGACAATCCTCATAGATTATTAAGTAGTACTTAGAAAATAAACTCTCATTAATAATTCATCACACACCCTAAATATAAACCATTATCCCTAGAGTTCATGGTGAGGGATGAAAACAAAGAGGAAAGGGAGAGAGAGAATAATGAAAGGGAAAGAAAAAATAATTGAGGATTTAAATTGGATAAATTTTCAAGATAAAGGGATCTTAGACTAAGTTTTGGGAAGGGGATGGGAGGAAATAGGTTGAAATCCCTTAAAGTATGCCATATCATCGGCAACTTTCATGGTTTGGTTGAGAGGTTTTCCAAACTGTTCACCAACTTTTTGGGATCCATTTGATAAGAAACCCTCTTATGAACAGTTTGGACAAACAGTTAACTAACCATGTTCCAATCATTAAAAATGACTTATTTAAACTATATATCCATACCACATGGTTTATCCTAACTGTGAACAACCTATGTTCCTAAAAACTCCATCAAAAAGGTAAGTTGTAGGGTTTTTACTTGGAGTCATACAACCCATCCTTTTCTTAGGTATGTAAAATAGTAAAAGTTCAAAATGAATAGGAAACTTCCCCATGAAAGTGTACCCACATGGGTTCTTCTAAATTGTGTCCCCAAATAAAACCACTACATGACTACTAATCAAGAGTATAGGATGGAAAAAGAATAAGAATATATCTCCCCACCATTTATAAATTCTATAAATGGCATGAAAAGAATACAACACACCATAAGATAAAGGCATAAACCACAAGAACACATTTCCTTAAGTGTCCCAAGAATCACCCAAATCCATCTACCATGAGGAATATACAAGGGAAACTCTCTAAGTTCTAAGGTAACATATCCAAAAAGGAACTCAAAATCTATAAAAAAATTACATATCCAAGCTTGACATGAATCTTAACCACAAAAAACATGAATAATAACTCGCATGCATGCCTTAATCAAATTTTTCTTAAGGTTTTAACATTGAACTCTCTCTATATATTTTATCTGAGGTAATTTAAGATATCATTTGGAGGATATTGTATTTAATGGTACCTTTTGATAAACATAATGAATAATTAGTACATCACATTAGGTATGGATTTTTTCCGATCGTTTGATCCCAAATTGACTACCACTGCATATTTTATCTGTGTGAACTGCTTGTTTGATATGATGATTTTTTTGGAGGTCTTGTTTTGGTGTGCTACTGCCGAATTTTATGTTACAGCAGGCAGGGCATTAATCAGCACTGATAAAGGCTCCATTTATAAGCGTGTTTTTAGCGCTGATAAAGGGGACCCCTCCCCCCATTAGCGTTGAGCTTTACAGTGCATTCTTAGCGCTGTTAAAGCCCATTTTGAGCACTAATAAAGCATGTTTTTATAGTAGTGTGATGTCCAAGAACGTGAAGGATTTGGTGTACAGACTCCATCACATGACCAAAGGGCCTACCACAATACCCCATCCACTCTGCATGAGACCTTAGAAATGGTCACCCTGACATGGAGGATCCCCACGGATGCCCCTGGCATGAGAGGAAAACAACAAGCATATGCATCCCACGATCCATGCACTCCTAGACACACAATAATCATCACCCCATACACACATTGTCTTGGATATACATCCCTCATGTATAATCATGGAGCCTATTGCGAGACCCCTTTGAGGTCATGCGATCTGCAGGCCTTCATGAGGGGTGTCATGTGGACATCCCCTAGTGCACATAGAATCCCCTGGATAGGACCTACCCTTTCCATGCAAACCCTATGATGTATGCCCTCAACATGAACACTTGGGCACATATTCCTCCCGTGAAACTTAAGGAATAATCCCTTTGGATATGCACTTTCGGCACTTAAATGAGCGCAAGACCCTAAGCACACTGGCAAGACCCTTCAATGGTCTCGCGATGTCCTTAGACAGCCTTGGACATGCCATGATCACAATACAAGCATCAAACAAGTCGATCAGGTCTCACAAAAACCCTATACATGTCCACAATGACATGAAATAGCCTAAGGACAGGCCATATTGACTAGGAGACACCCCTTGGCACGTCCGCATTATCCCAAGAAAAACTTTAGACGAGTTAGGGTGACCTCGCGAAGCAATCGTTGACAAGTCAGAATGATCATGTGACCATCCATAGACATGTCCATATTGACATGTGATGGCCTGAGGACAGGACCCCATACATGTCTGCCTTGCCACATGGTATCCCCTAGGTATGCTCGGACAACCTTGCAGTACCCTAAGGACAAGCAGACATACATGTCCATGATATTCTTATGTACTCTCTGTGTGACCCATATTGTTCATATGAAGCATCGTCAAAAAATTAAGTGAAAATCATGTTTATTGCTCATACCAAGTTGCGTGATCCTAGTCCTTCATAAAATAAAGCAAATTAAATCAAAATGAGGAAGGAGAGTGGTGTTCATTGTCATTAAAAGACTCGCGATGCGTCCACAACATATCTCCACAATACCTCCTAACAAGTCGGCCAGACACACCATTTTTGGGCATGTGAATAACCTTTCAATCATGTGCAATACCTTAGACATAACCACCTTGATCAAGTGAAAACACCTGAGACAAGCCATCTGATCATGCATGATACCTCTTACATGTCCACCTGGTCATGCAAAGTACCTCTGACATGTCTACCTTGATCAAGAAAAGACACCTAAGACAAATCAGCTGATCATGGGCAAGACCCTAGACATGACCACTTCGATCATTCCAAGTATACATGACATAATGATCCACCCATTCAAAGACATCCAGGGCATGACGATTGATTGGGAAACCCTCCTTGAATGTGTCCACCATGTTAGATAGTTTCCCCAATATATCGAGTAACCAATCAAGACTTACCTAGTAGATGGTCAAGATACATCAAACAATTCCTCTAGGACATGCTGACCTTGTCTGGCATGCCAACTTGGACTCATGTCGTGTGGACCCTTGCTAAGAATCTCCAGCCACATACCCCTTTGACAAGGGAAGTGTCCTCGATGATCTAGGGTCATGCACTCATTTGACTCTATTGATATCATTCTTTCATATAGGTTATCATGGTCACCACCACCTCTCACTACAACAGAATCACCATTTAGTGGCGGTTTTTTTTGCGTTTCTCCGTGGTTTAAACTGTCGCGGCATGGTTTGGTGGCAGTTTATAGAAATCGCCGCCTAATACTGCATCGCCAATCTATTCGCAGTGGTTTTTTCCGTTTCGTGACGGTTTAAGTAAAGCGTCATAGCTGCTTCATTTCGCGGCGGTTTTCCTGAATTTAGTGGTGGTTTTTATGATATATGGATATCAATTTATTCGCGGCGGTTATAACCACCACGAATAAACTCAAATTCAGCGGCCGTAAAACCGCCGCCAAAGTCACGGGAACTGCCACGGAATGAGGCATCAACGATTCGGATATGTCGTGGCGGTTAAAACTGCCGCTAAACACAAGAAAAAATTTACGTTTAGTGGTGGTTTTCATAGTTTAGCGGCGGTTTAAACCGACGCCCATATAAATGTCACGGCAGTTAAAACCGCCGCCAAAAAACTGCCCAGAAAAAAAAATTCAGCTTCCGCTGCACCACTGCCCTGAAAAACAAATCAAACCAGAAATATAAACCAATTGAGATACATTATAGCCCTCCTACCATGCATAACCCATATCATGTATCATCATCACTAGCCCTCCTCCTTCACTACATCACTTTCCCACAATCACTTCCTCAATATCAAAAATAACAACATGACAATCACACACCAAAACATCACTTTCCACAAAAAATCATTTGGTAAGAAATTATATATTATTCATATTTGGTTAAAATGGATTAATTAATTATAACTGATGATAAAATATTATAATTAATTATGTATGATTCCTTTGTATGTTATAGGACCTAAGAAAATGGGTGGTGAAATATTGGTCCATGGAAAGCTTGGGGGTGAGGTCTTTCCATGAGTTGTTAAGTGGTGTGTCAATGGAAAGGGGCTTCAAAATGAGTCAGGCTCTCTAATGTTCTAGACCTATTGTTTTTATTATTATTTTGTGTGGTTTGAGGTGTGTAATATTTCCATTGGATTCCATTCTACTTCTATAAACCCAATTATTATTTTTTAATTAAATGGTTAATTGAAATTAAAATGTTAAGGTGATTTAAGACCATGAGAAAACTAAACTATGTGCTAGGGAACAAATAGAAGATTGTGTACTGGCCTGATTCCTCTGTCTCTAAAGGATGAGGCATTGAACTTAGAGATCTCAAGTGACTTCCTGACCCCTTCAATAGGGGGGGACCTTTTGAGATTTCTTTTCCCTAGAGGATGAGCCTTGTATACCTTTTTATGGAGGTGTTTTGTGACATAAGATGACCATCCAATGTGGGCTAGCTAAGACCCTTGAGACACCTCCAACAATTAAGTAATGTTTGACTTAGAAACCATGGCCTATCTAGTCTAGAATGTGTCTTGGGTATACCATCAAGTTATGCAATCATAGTAATTGTTTGCATTGACCAAACCCTTTTCCATTAGTTGTGATTTACTCTAGGTGGACGAACATAGGATGGACTAGGATTGGGTTTGTTGAGTGGACCATCTAAGTGGAACCTTCTAACTAAGATGGTCCATGATCCATATTCCTGGAAAACCCATTATTTGGTTTCCGCATTGAGGACGATATGTTATTTTATATATTGACAGTGCTAGAAATTGTGATTTTATCGAATGAAAAGTACTAGATTGAGATAGTGGTCCATGAACAAGGATCTCAAGAGAGATTCCTCCATATACATACAGACCTAGAGGACCCATGTGGGTTCCCAGTAGATAGACCAACCCTGAATAGGTGCATGTGTTTCTTTAGAGATGGTAACAGGTTTCACTATAGAACCTGAACCAATGTGGATTCTTGATGGATCTAAGATGATAATGATGGGAATGGGTGTTCGGTTGACAGGTTTTATTTATATTTATATTTAGTCTTGATTAATGATATTTAACAAGATTCATTAGAATCTCTAATTGGGCATGACACAATTTTCATTACTTAGGACACCTGTGAATCACTTGTTGGGATGGATGAGACCCTTTGATTCTTATTGTGTTTCTAATCTATTATCATGACATATTTGGGGTGGACACTTAGTATAACTAGAATCGATCATATATGATAAATGTATGGGTGAATAACTAATGGTGGTACCTTTTTTGTAAAAAAATCCATCGGGTCCTGTGTGCTAGATATATTCTAGTAATTTATATATCTTCTCACTAGAGTGTTAGTTTGGAACATATGAGTAGTCCATTATAATAATTTTCTATATAGAACATGATGCTACACATGCATTCATAATCTGGGGTTTATATTGATAACATACAAGTAGATGGTTCTTTATAGCTTTGTAGGGATTATGATAGGTGTGGGTGGAAAATGGGAGCATCCATCGGGTTGATAACCCTCCTGGTAGCATAATGGATCCAAGGAATGAGTCCTCTATTTATTTTGTGGATTACGTAACCCTATCATAGTGATAGGACATGGGTCCTCCATTCATAGAGTTGGTAACCCTCTCAGTTGATGCACACAATGCACATTTAGGCATAGATTATTCATTGCAGCCAGTAACCCTCTTGAATAACAAATTATTTAGTGTTTAATGAGTCCATTATTACTTCTACTATTGAGGGAGGATGTATAAGTGATTGATGTGTGATAGTATGGGTGAACTTTAGGACATGAAAATGTGTGGTGGAAACTACCAATTCAAACACATGACTAAATGGAATGATGTATACCACACTCGAGAAATCAAGACATAAAAAGAAACATCAGAAATCAATAAAATGCATAAAAAGAAACATGAGAAATCAAGGAAATTTTAGGACATGAAAACGTGTGGTGGAAACTATGTGCCACAAATGTTACATATAAAAACCAAATGTTCCCATATTTGTTCAACACATCAACAATACAACCACTCAGGGTCTGATGATGCATCGTCACCCTCTCCACCTTCATCTCCACTTTCTGTTGTCACTTGTAAGAACATTATATTGAAAATTAAATACGGTTGCATATTTATATTAAAACTTAAAACCAATGAAAGTTATAAAACTTAATGAATTTTATTTTTTGTGATTTACCTGCATACCACCAGTCAATGCACTACCACCGGGGGCATATCTGCTCATCTGTTGACGTATTTCAGTCAACTCTTTCTGAAAAGTAGATATCTGATCCCCCTGGTGGTGAACTGTGTTTCGTAAATAAAAAATCTCTTTCTTAGAATCTCCAGGTATGGGATGAGTAAAGTTAGGAGTAGATTTAGATGCCATCCCTGGTGGCCTGCTAAAAACATCAGATGGTACGGGTCCCAAACCCATCTCACACACTCTCCCAAGATGCTCCTTCCCAAGGACTTTAGCAACCGGGTCGTCCTGGGAGACTGAGTAGGACTGCGCAGGATTGGCATCCCATAGTTCTTTAATTTTTACCTATAAATCAAATATCAATATATATTAACACAGTAAAAAATGATAATAAGTTATTATAATAAAAAATTGACTTCATACCCCAACTTCTTTAGCAGGCTCATTAACAAAGTTTCCATCTGATTTCTTGTGAACATCCAACCACAGTTCAGTTCTGGATGCTTCATGCCCTAAACTCTGGGACTGCATTAAGCAAAGATAAATCAACAATTCAATATATTAAACAGATAATATTTTCTTATAAATATTTATACTAATTAAAAGATTACCAATGTCATTAGGCTTCTAGAAAAACGTTTTGAGCCCGCAGTGTGCGGGATGACTTGCTTAGCCCAGTTTGATGCATTCTGTCTTGAGAGATCCTGAAATAAATAAAATGCAATTTAATACTAATGTATTGAATGTAATGTCCTTTTCATATACAAATATAGATATAAAATGAGTATAATATAATAATATATATTTCAATACCATCCGCTTCTGATCACGATGTCTATCAACAAACACTTTCCATTGTTCTTTTGGTACCCCACTGGGTAGCTTCTCATACATTTGTTGCGCGGTCAACTAAGTATCATTGACATCACACCACAATCTCCATTTGAAATCTTTCCACTTATTACCTAGATTTTTCAACATCCACTTCTGTGCTATCACATCAACAACGGTAAAGTGGAAGAACATTTGTATACAGAAATTCATTTTGAACATATTAGTAACATGACATTCAATTAAACCATAATGTAATAAATTTACCTTTATTTGAGAATCATAAACTTAGTTTTTCCATCTTTGAGGCATATGTCTCCAATCGTCATATGAAATGGGAAGGGAAACAGGCTTTGCTGCCAGCTGGCCTAAAATCTGGCCAAGTAACCCCGCGGCATCAGCCGTAGGGACCCCATAAGAATCAAATGGCACGACTATCTTCTCTCCAGTCATATTCCAAACATCTGAACTTTTTATGTTTTTCTCCACGGTTTCATTTTTTTCATCTACAATGATCAAACAATTAGTATAAACAAAATGCAATAAATTTATTTAATTAAAATTTGTACCTATGACAGTGACACTCCAGTATGCCCGGGATGAAATGGAAGGGGCGTGTCACTGCCCCACTGCTGAGGATCCTGAAGGGGGAGTCGACGACTCACCCTCTAATGGGACATCCACAGATAGTGTGAGAGATGGTGCAGGGGGAGATGGTGCAGGGGTGTCGGCAGCTGGTGCCTCAGATGTCGTGGGGAGGGAGCCAGATGGATCGCCATCTGTTGCAGAACTAGATGAAATAGTGTACCGCTTCCTCCTTGGCATTCCTGTAATTTAATCAAATAAAATTAAGTTCATAATATATATTTCAAAAAAATTATGCAGAAAAAAAATTAAAAATGATAATAAATTCCCAGTACTAACAGACAAAATATATATAACAATGATAATGAATGACTGCAGAAATGAAACAAGTGGTTGCTGAATAAATAAATAATTGTACATACAATCATTTTCCCCTTCAATCATGTCGGTTTCCTACTCTATTTATTCATCCACTTCATTCATCCTTGCTAGACTAATATTTTCAATATCATGATGGACAAATAATCCTGCTTCCTATTGCTGATTAACTTCAATTTCAGAGGTCAAATTTTCCACTTCATCACCCATATCATACAAATCTATTTGTATTACGTGAGAAACTAGACTCCACCCTTCATCGGAAAAATCATTAACATAATATACTATTTTTTCTTGCAATGCTAAGATATATGGATCATGCAGTTCACGATCACCAACATCCATCAAGCGAGATAAGTTCACAGAAGTAAATTGAAAGGAATATCTTTTAACACCTCTGATAAAATCGACCCATTTTCATTTGAATAAAACAACCAAAAAATGTCTGTGTTAGTTTAATTCAATAATATCATGCATATTTCCATAGTATTCCACTTCATCAAATGCAAATATACCACTATTCTGTGTTTTCAAACCCATTTTTCGATCGACTGTACGAAATCTAAATCCATTCACATTATAAGCGTCGACCTTTCTAACTTGTTTTAGAGGACCTATATCAAGAAACTTAAAATCTTCTGAAACCTCTACTCGAGTATCAGTATTCATGATCTGAAAAAATAAATATACTTTATTAGATTTACAAAATGTATGTGTCAAACTAATATTCGTATTTATTGTAATATTTATGAACTTACACATCGTGCAAACCATTCTACAAGCTCTTTATTAACAGCTTTCGTTATATCTTTCTCATTTCATGTTCGGCCTCTCATTCATATCTTTGTTTGTATCCTAAACTCTTCAATAAATGGATCTGCAATTTCACTATTCAGCAGTACATATCTATGTGCCTGTAATAATTCCAATTCAGTCAATGTCACATTTGAGGTCCTCCCAACTGATCGGCCAATAGCAAGAAATATTTTTGATTTCTGATGTATTTGAGATTGAGTCGATGTGTCGTCAACACGTCCAACTCGATTAAATTTTGTCTCAATATCATCCAAGTATCGAGAACAAAAGGTCAGACACTCCTCAGCCAAATATCCTTCAACAATAGAGCCTTCTGGTTGAGCTTTATTTCTCATGTATGATTTCAAATGCCCAAGATATCTGTGAAATAAAATAAACATAATTATGCATTTAATTAAGTACCAAAAATTGTTTACTTAACTATAAAACATATAAATAAAGTACCTCTCAATTGGATAAATCCATCGATAATGAACATGGCCTCCTAATTTAGCTTCCTCAACCAAATGCACAGTTAAATGCATCATTACAGTAAAAAACGACGGAGGAAAGATCATCTCCATTGCAAAAAGGGTCAATACAAACCTCTCCTGGAGGTTGTCAAGCTGAAATGGATGTAGAGATTTCTCACATAGTTTTCTGAAAAATGTGCAGAACTGGAGTACAACAGCAGTAATTTTTTCAGGTAATAATGTATGCAATTCCAATGGTAGTAACTGCTATAACAAAATATGTGAATCGTGAATTTTCAATCCATGTAACTTATGATTCTTCAAGTCAACACACCTTGAGATGTTACTTGAATACCCATCAGATACCTTAACATTATTTAACATTCTAAGGAATGTATCTTTATCCCTATTTTTCATTGCAAAAATTTTTGGAGGATACTTTTCATTCTCATCTGGCCAAAGATCACGTTTTATGTTCATTGCTCGTAAGTCTTTGCGAGCATTGAGATGATCCTTATACTTTCCATGCTCATTAAGAAATGTGAATATCAAATTGTCACAGACATTCTTCTCAATATGAATCACATCAAGATTATTCCGCAACAAATTAAATTCTCAATACGGAAGTTTGAAGAATATACTTTTTCCTTCCATTGTTGCATTTTGGTTTCGCTTGACGATGCACTTCGGACCTGTTTTCCGCTCTCATTCAAATGATGAACCTTCCCAAATTCTGTTTCAATATTTTCAAGCTGTGTCAATATTTAAGAACCAGTTAACAACTTTGGAGGTGGTCTACAATCAATGGAACCATTAAATTTTGATCTGTTCAGCCGAAATCTATGAGATGTATCAAGAAATCTTTGATGACACAAGAAGCACTATTTTCTACTGTGAGGTAGCCGTTTGGGCTCAAAATCAAAGTTACAAACGGGACAATACAAACCCGTGTAAGTGTTCCAACTAGATAAATTCCCAAGCCCAGGGAATTCACTAATAGTCCACATTAAAGCAGTATGAATTTTGAACATTGTTTTAGAAGAAGCATCAAATGTCTCAACACCGTTGCTCCATAACTCCTACAATTCGTCAATCAAAGGCTGTAAGTATACATCAATATCATTTCCAGGCATTTGTTTTATATGAATAATCGTCGAAAGGATAAAAGATGTTTGTTGCATACACATCCAAGGAGGCAGATTATAAGGGATCAAAACAACTGTCCAAATGCTATAACTGGTACTCAAAGTCTCAAATGGGTTGAATCCATCGGCAGCCAATCCCAATCGAACATTCCTAGGATCAGCTGAGAAATCGAGATGTAATGAATCAAATGTCTTCCACGATTGAGAATCTTGTGGATGTCTCATTAACCCATCATTTTTATTATCTACAGAATTCCACTTCATGTATTCAGCGGTTTTCGATGACATGAATAATCTTTGAAATTGAGGCTTCAAAGGAAAGTAACGCAAAACATTTTCAGGTGTGTTCCTTTTCTTCTCCTCCATGAAATTATGTTCATTCATACTTCCAACATTACCCTTTTCCTGCCATCTAGAAGAAGAAAATTTCTTGAAATTATGTCTACTTGAATCCTCTCCCCAATAAAGCATACAATCATTGGGACATGCATGTATTTTTGTATAATTCAGACCAAGCTTGTTAAAAACTTTTTTCATATCATAAAAAGATTATGGGATTTTTTCTTCAGGAAATGCATCACGAATCAATTCCAATATCATGGACATTGCCTTATTTGTAATTCCACATAGACATTTGATATGGTACAACTTCAGCAGAAATGAAAGCTTTGAATATTTCAAACACCCACTATACAACTCTTGATTTCCATCATCAACTAAGTCATGAAACGCATTTTCCTCAGTGAAGTTTTCTCTTACATTTGGCTCCACATAATCAAGAGGAGGATCCAATGATATGTTATAATCTTGATCTGCCTGTGTTACAGTCTCAAAAACATAACTTGTCACGTTGCAATTTGTAGCACCCTCTTCTGGTTGTTCTGATATGATTTTATGCTGATAGTGGTGTCTTGTAGTGCCAAATGCATCATTTATGAGGTTTTGTATTTCATTTTCCATTGTTGACGAACTTGAGACCTCATTCTGTGGATTAACATCAGTGCTCAATCTTTCTGTAACATTCGATTCTCCATGCCAAATCCAACACAAATATTTACCAGGGAATTGCTTCATTATTAAATGTTCATAAACCTCATGTCTCTTAAACCATGTTATAAATTTACATTTAGGACATGGACATTTTATTCTCCCTTCAACAGATCGATTAGAAATTGCAAAATCTAAAAACTCATTCAAACTCTTAACATACTGAGGTGTGTTCCTCGTAATGTGATTCAGCTTTTATCCATGTATATCACAATGTGCCTACACAATAATAAAAATAATTAAAACACATAGTTCCTACTAAATAGAGAAAGAGATTCATATATACGATAGTGTAACATTATAGAAACATAATGTAATAAAGATGAGCCCCTGAGTTGGATATGAACCCTCTAGTGTTTGGGATAGGGGAAGTTTCTTTGGTAAAGAGAAACAGTGTGCTAACAACGTGGTAGCTACTTTACCATGAAAACCAAAGCATATTGTTAATTTGGAATAACCCCAACCTAAGTTCTCTATAGAGTCTTCATATAAAACTCTAATATCGAATAAATCTATTATAAATAATGTTTAGGAAAAACCTTACGATGCTTACAAAACTCAACACATTGTTAATTTGGAGTGGCAAAAACCACGTGAGGGATAGTCTTGAGTCATGATAAGTGGTGGTGTTCATGGAAATGCATGATGAAATATTTAATCAATAAAGATCAATGAACATTATATAACATCAAAACAAGAAAATTATTATAGGGGGTGACATGTATGAGAGGAATCACCTTCTTAATTTCCTAGGTATAAAAATAGAACCTCGAATCAACTTAAAATATATATATATTTATATATATATAATAAAATAAATAAAAAAATTCATACAACTTAAAATATATACAATAATGAATATAATTCATCAAGAACAATGAACAAAGACCTCTTAAGATCTAATCTGGCTTCCCAAATAGTTGCATCTAAAATCTCTATCGATTTGTCCATAAAAACAACTCAAGAACACTATAGAGGGGGTGAACACTTGGGAGTACTTATTAGGAATATATTTCTAAGTAGTTCTATATCCATGCAAGATATATGTTCCAGAATAGACATATGTGAAACAACTAAGCAGTACTAGATTTTGGGTTATGTTAAAAAGAAATGTAACGCATTATATATTTTCTATCTTTAACCATATCCTCTGTAAAGGTATTATCATATTAAACCAATGGATTATCAAAAGAAAGTAAGCAATGGGGATTTTGATTTCCATGTAATTATAACAATAATGTATAGATTCCATATTTATAACATCATCATTGAATAATTATGCCACTTCACAAAAATTTCCATAATATGGAAACCATCAATATTTTCGACAAAATAGAAAACCCAACTCTTAACATGTGTCAATAATCATTGTCACATCATCATATTAGCTAGAAAATAGGTAATCTCAACTCTTAACCTATGTCAATCATCTCATCATCATCACATCAGCATAACAAGAAAGTCCAACTCTCAACCAGTGTTAACCATCCCAACATCCACTAAATTTCCACATCATTACCTCAATGACACATATTATAACCTCTATCCATCACAACCAAAAACATGACATAGCCTTAAAGCCATCAAAACCTAGGGAAATGTGTACATGTTATACCCTAATCCATTATAAACCATAATATAAGCATGTATTGTAACCATGAGCCATAACAACCCATGAGTATAGTATCAAACAACCACAAACAATCAAGCAGATAGAAAAACAATCACTTAAGAATAAAAACTAACAAACACATATAAAAAATCACATGAAATAAGTAGAAAAACAAATAATAATAAATAAAAACATCTGCATACAATACAATAAATACAACATTACAATTTATTATAAGAAACAATAATAATAAATAAATAACTAATATTAAAACAACAAAAAAAATAGAAATCAAACCCTAGGGTTCGTATAGGTCGTCGGGGAAGCAGGGTCATCGGGTCGCGGGGTCGCCGAGGTCGTGGGGTCGCTGGGGTCGCGGGGGGCCGGGGTCACGGGGGAAGCGGGGGGCCGGGGGAATCGCGGTCGCTGGGTGAGAAAGAGGAGGGTTGGGGTGGGGGGGAAGGGTCAGGGTTGTTAAAAAAATGTTTCACGGAGGTTTATTATAAACCTCCGTGAAACCATTTTTAAAAAAGGTTTAGCGGCGGTTCTAGGAACCGCCGCTAAACGGCGATTTTGTTGTAGTGTCTCTTTAATATGCCAAAGGATAAAAGAATGAGTAAACCATGGGAAGCCTCAAAGTGTAAGCCCTAACTAGTTACATGATATGAGCTCACTAATCATAGGCAACCCCAGAGTGTAATCCCTGGTCATTGAAATATTATAATATGTCCCCACCGATAGGGAATCTATTTTTGTATAATCTCCTAACATTCCTAAAATCCTAGGGATTTCAATAATGTCTCCAAGCACAATCACCAACCTTAGCCTATTAGAAGGTTAAGGTACATATGAACTATGAGAAATCTAATTCCCTCCATAAATGGGATGCGTAGGAATCCTTATTAAGGCCCAATCTCCAATGGGAATCCACTTCAGTGTAAGTCCCTTTCTATTCTTATTATTCCTAGCTTGTGGGACTAAATCCTCCCATAGTTCTTCCATAATTTTCTGTCCATCAGTGGGCAAGAATAGGACTCATGTATTGGCATCATTCTATGTATAAGCCTCGATCATTCTCCCAAGTACCTCAAATCCATCAGCGGGTTTGAGATGAACTGAACTACGAGAACTCTGATTCCCACCATAATTGGGATACATAGTAATCCTTTTTAAGGTTTGATCTCCAATGGGAATCCACTTTGGTGTAAGTCCCTTTTTGTTCTAATTATTCCTAACTTACGGGACTAAATGCTCTCATAGGTCTTCCATCCTTATTCTTATATCAGTGGGAGAGAAGAGGACACTTATATGGGCATCATTCTATGTATAATCCTCGATCATGCTCCCAATTACCTCAAATCCATCAGTCGGTTTGAGATGAAATGAACTAAGAGAACTCTAATTCCCTCCATAAAAGGGATACATAGGAATCTTTCTTAAGGTCCAAGATTCAATGGGCGTCCACTTCAATGTAAGTCCCTTTATGTTCTGATTGTTCCTAGCTTACAAGACTAAATCCTTTGATTGGTCTTCCATCCTTTTTCTTCCATCGGTGGGGGACAATAGGACTCATTCATGGTCATCATTTTATGTATAATCCATGATCATGCTCTTAAGTACCTAAAATCCATTAGTGGGTTTGATATGAACTAAACTACAAAAACTTTGATTCTCTCCACACCCAGGATACGTAGGAAGTCATCCTAAGGCCTGAGATCCATTCCATATACTCCACAATATGGGTTATCATTCCTCTATAAGGGTGACCTTAATTTGTAATCCCTGCATGGGTATGCTCTCATGTAATATGTCCAACTTCTCGCTATCTCTTGTTTCTCATACTGATCATGGATCACGTGGGCTTAGAGGCTAGCGGTGGTTTTACCAATAGAATTATGAGAATTCCCCCAATGAGGAATTACCATCGAGGTGTAGGTATGATTACATCAAATCATAGCTCAAATAGAAACATTCCTAAAGAAGCTATCCAGGACAGTCTCAAATGCATAATTCTCACCTAGGGCCTCAATTGTTGTATCTCTCATGACACAGATGCCCATTATAATAACTACGTGGGCTTTTATTCCTATATTAAACAAGATACATAAGACAACTCATCAATTTTTGATCTCGACACTCACGTCCTTACCGTACGACATTAAACTACATGGATGGGTCGATTCATACAACTTTAAACTATATCGAATGAACTACATGGGTTTTGATTCTTATTCTAATAGGATACATAGGATGCCTCATAGAGGTTTAATAATATCTTCAAGACACCAACCATCCCCCTGGACAATAATAAACTCTAGGGTACTTGAGCATGACCATAGTCCAAAGCATCATAATTAAATAAGAGAGTGATATAAAACCTATGATATACACATGGTAATCTCTATCGATACATGTTTATAATCAATTAATTGACATAAGGGTAACCAGCCATGTATCGAGGTCAAGGAATGATTTCACGAACATATATTAAATCTATAAGAGAGTCTGGGAGTCGAAAAAAATTCCCCCCAAAAGGGTGCGATGATCCTGACCTCCCGTCCTCTCAACCAATGCGAGTCCCTAAGAGTCGTTGGGTCTAAAAACATAGACAACTGTCGGCCTTTGGAAAGAAGGTACGTACCCAACTATGGATTGGGGAACCATTGGGAGTTTCAGGTAAAAGTGATAATGGTAATGTGACAAGAGAAACCCATTCTACTCCATGAAACCCAATGAAACAGATGCAACATCATAGAGTTGAATAAAATTATCAAGTAAAGAAATTAGGGCATAAAATTTAAGGTTGGTTGGAATCGATACAACCAACCTATTTACCCCAACAATTCAATGTTCATTAGTTATGTTGGATTCTTAATGAGGATGAATGTGCTGATTGATATTGATTCATGGTTCCATGTACAACCTGTGGCGAAGTAAATCCTTTGAAAAGATATAGAGATAATGTTAAAATATACATTTTCTATTTTACTGAAAAATTATATAATGAAACGTTGATTTAATTTTCATTACTTTTTGTAGATTTCATTTATTTTAGAATATTTTTGTAAGAAATTTATCTTAATGGACACTGTAAAGTCCC
Source organism: Viscum album (assembly GCA_963277665.1). Lineage (NCBI taxonomy): Eukaryota > Viridiplantae > Streptophyta > Magnoliopsida > Santalales > Viscaceae > Viscum > Viscum album. The sequence continues at coordinate 135,166,047 of OY728163.1, forward strand.
ATATATGATTCTAGACTCTTCTTATGAAGTTACATCTTAGGGATGCTAAGGGTAAAGTAAATCCCCACACACCAGTTAGTTATGCACATATTATAAAGTAGGTAACATGGACTTCTTTCCTTAATCATCGCAATGAGAAATCATTTCAGGTGCATTGAAGTAGATAATATATTATTTGGAATTATTTATTTTATACAATTTGATTCAAAATTATTAATTTATGAAACAGTAAAAGAGTGCTGAAAATAAAGAACATGCATCAAAACCAATATACCCCTTTCACAAAGTAAGGATGGGGTATGCTTCACTAGAAAATAAATTGGTATGTATTTTAAATCAATAGTAAAATTTTTATGTGATATGAAACAATATATATTCCTTTATTTATATGCATATTGATGAATCAAAATCCAAATCCACTTCCATCCCACATCATGTGCTATGGAAGGAGGCTCGCATAAATAAGGAGGGCAAGCTAGTTGATAAAAACACAATAATAGTATGGGAATCATGTGTAAGTATGGAATAATAGTAATTTTTTATGCTTTATAATAGTATTACATAAAAATATCTATTTATGTTCATATTTTTTATATGGTTTAGATACAAGAATCAACAATGACCATATCATAAGAAAAACTAATTTCAATGGATTTAAGGTGGTCGGAACAATATGGTCGCGTTAGAGTATTAGGTTTTGGGGTGTCTCCTCTAACATATTTTGAGAAGATAAAACCACATGAAGATACATATAATATGGTTAAATGATTTTAGACACAAATAGACTCCATTTAAGATATCATTGTTCGGTCTGGTTTGGCGGACCAATGTATGAGAAAGGATCAAATCGAACCAACAGTGGAACAAAGATCCACACATAAACCAAATGACCCCACTACCTTTGAGGCTAATCATCCCCCCAAAAAACATACCTTACCTGAGGTAATAAATTTTTTCATTACTATTTCTCCTAAATGTGAATCAAACAACTTCTAATAACTTTATATTACTAAAATTCTATAGGGTACAGTTGTATGTGATTTGTATCTGTCAATACCCATGTACTACCTTTTTATGAGGGTTGTGATGTATAATATCTCAAAATACAAGCTACAACATAAAGACCTCACAAAATATCACATGAGAGTGGGGATTGAGGTAGCTCATGAGATGACTACTGATTTTCCTATTACACTTGATGATTGGGATATTGTAACGGTCAATGGTGTTATTGGAACTTTCATATCATGGTCATATAATCTTATAAAGAGACATAAGGTATGTCTTTAACAAATTTGTTCATATTAAAAATCTATAACTATTGATGAAAAAAGTTTTAAAGTGAGGTCTGATGTTAGAAATGGATAAAGTTATGGGGAATGGAAGTTTGGATCAAGACAGTCTAGTGAATCGACCAAGAAATCAAAAAGACCTTCCGAGAGTACCTTCACCCTACCAGTTCCAAATAAATATTTATTATAATTATGAATTCATGAAGATACTACATTTAAAGATTCCAATATTTCTTATATTCCATATGAAACAGAAATATATGGAACTTTCATGACAGGTGTAATTGGTCTCAAGACTATAAACGATATTCTGAATCATGAATGGATGGGAGTCTTAGTTGTGAATACATGCATAAGATACATTTTTATAATACTTCTGTCTGAATATTGACCTAATATATTTATTAAAATTAATAAATATTCATATTTTTTTATAGGGGTTTATATTAATACTATATAAAAGGAAAATAATTTTAAGTATGATTTGGATTCATTATTCGATGTATCATTTCTAAAAAAACTTACTTGGGATAATGAAGAAATTAAGAGAAAAAAAATATGAGCTACTTCAAGCGCTTGAGAAAAAATATCAAACTATAGACTATTTTTTATTCCAACAATGCAGAAATAAAACTCTAAAATCTCATCACATAAAATATATTTTTATTTTTTTCATTACTTATTTGTTTTTTGTTTTTTTAGGCAGTACTGGATACTGATCGTAGTCAATATGGATGCCCCAAATATTTATTTTTTGGATCCAATGCATGGATATCCAACAAACCAACCACACATGATATGTATTGTGAATTTTCAATACACTACAATCAAAATTTTATAAATAAACTTTGAATTATATGTTTTAGTATGTGTTTTAACAATAATTTTGTTATGATAGGGTGGTTCTTAAATATAGGATAAATCATGGCATGAAGTTAGTGTATGAACAGATAAATATTTTGGATTACTAAAAATGGGATTATATTAAGGTATATATATAAATATTTAACTATTAAAACATATTTCAAAACAATTTACTTATTTTGGCCAATGTTTTTGTAGTGTCCGAAGCAATATAATGATATTGATTGTGGATATTATGTTTGAAATTTTATGAGGGAGATTATAAAGCATGAAAATACCAGCATCCCCCAATAGGTAATTTCAAAAGGTAATTATAATTTCATTAAATATATTTCTTAATCATTTGTTTTTCTATATTTTCTCAGTACTATAAAGATTTTCAACAACCTTCATACTCAAAAGAAGAAGTAAATTTATTTAGAGATGAGTGGGAAATGTACATGTTGTCATAATGTTTTATGAGAATAAATTTAGGTGATTACTTTCTATGTTTGTGATATAATATGGTCTATAAACTTAAAAATATATTTGGGGTGTGAAGGATTAGTGGCGGAATGCTTATATATTATTTTTGATCTATTTCTTAAGGAGACGTTTAATAGAGGAAATCAATTTGTTTAGAAGCACTAAAATACAAATAATAAAGTTTTTAGGCAGTTGTGGAGGATGAGGATTTAGAGGTGGAATTGGAGGCGGAGGTAGAGGTGAAGGCGAAGACAGGGGTGGGGGCGGGGCGGAGGCGGAGTATGAGTTGGAGACTGAGGTGGAGGAGGAGGCAGAGGTGGAGACCGAGGCAGAGACCAAAGCATAGATCAAGGTGGAGGAGCAGATAAAGCACTGGCTTGAAAATAATTAAATGTTTGGGCAATGGAGTAGAATTAGGATCATACGAAGGTTGTGTTTGAGAACAATTGTTGAAAAGTGTGCAAATCACTTGTCACTTAAGATAAGATCCATTTTGAAAGTGTTTTAGGTGGAATATTGAAAAAAAAATCACCACTTGTTTAAGTTAAAGAAACCCCTCACTAATAACAAACTAAACAATAACAAAAAACAGATGCAGTTGCTTTCCCATGACTTCTCTACACTACAAATAAAGGGTCCTAGTAGTGGAATAAATGGTCACTTGAGGATCATACAAAACAAATCAAAAAATTAAATAGGTATATAATCAAACTCAAATGTTTGAATAAATATATTTGTAACTAACCATTGAATCCATCAGGTGTATGAGAGAACTATTGGAGTACAACCAGTATTGATAGATTGTGATCATCGAGGAGGGATGGTGTCAAAGGAAACATGTCATCAAATGAAAATAACCCACCTTATTAATAAACCCTCAAAAATAAAAAATCCTCTTCAAATGAAATCATGAAGCACCAAAAATCCAAACAAAGAACCCTTTGAAAAAGAATCTAGTATCTTGATCCCAAAACTCTAAAAATATAAATAAATACAAAATTTCATCCATTGAATAATGAATTTTTATAAAATAACAATAAAATGGTTTCACTTTGGTGGGTGGTGGGATTATTTGGGTTATTCTATCATAAATTAGATATATTCTATAATATTGAAAATTCTTGTGAAATGAATAAAATTAACATTCATTATGCATGTGAACATTCATTATGTAAAATGATCAATGTTCACATGCTCATTAATAAAAAAACTCATCATTATTCTCAATAAAGAAATATATGAGAATAGAGATATTCCCATTTTGATTAACAAATAATTATGATGTTATGCTAGAGTTTTTCATCACTCGTAATATTGAAAAGGATATACTGATCTATATCATAGTCCAAGAAGACTTAATGGATGTGCTAGATTTTAGTGTCATTTGGATGCTATAAAGTGTTATAATGATGTTTAATGCTATCAAAATGGGGTAAAAAAATTATATTGGAGTTAAGTGTCTTCTAAAAATACATAATGGGTCACACTGATGTTTTTTACATCATAGAAGGTAAATGATTATCATGGAGTTTATACTCTCTATGATGGTGAAATCTTAAGATAGATTTTATTATATTCCATAAAAAATCATATGTAAATATTTATTTTAGTTAAATAAATGAATTATGTTAGGTTTAAACTAATGGTTAATGTTTTCTAGGAATAAATGAATTTATCAACAAGGATGATTCACTCTTGTACTATGACCATGCACTCAACAAGGATGATTCACTCATGATGATGTAATTTTATTTTTATTCTCTAATGCATTCAACATTCTGGGTTATCAAACTGCAATATTTTTAGATGACCTAGAGTGTTGAATGCACTATAAGATAAAAATACATGGTGGAATCAATCGTACCTCAAATCAATATACAGTGTACCCAGTATGAATCAAATTGTGTGATTTCAGTTTAAAATTGACATTTTATTAATGTATTATTTCATATTTATGTTTAATTTATTTCTTTATAGTATTACTAACATAAGAATTTTTTATTATAAAGGTGAATTCTTTTTCTCTATTTCGGGTGGTTTGTTCGAAGCTGCTCATTCTCATGAGATATTGGACTTTGAGGCTACAACTGAGATTATAAAAATAAGTAAATGGGTCCACAATTTATACAAACATCATGAAAAGTAGAATTCCTACTACTTATTTAGTTAATTTTTTCACCATTTTATCTACTATTTTTAAGTTAATTTCCTTATCATTTTTACCAAATATTTTTTTTGCACAGATCTTTTGGGAAGTTAATTTTTCATTCAATCATCTGTAACAAGACATAAAATAGAGAACATGGTGCTTTAGATGAGGCGTTTCAGGAAGGGGTTTCATCCTTCATCCAAATTGAACATTTCTTTATTTTATGTCCTGGTGTAGATAGTTTAAATAAAAACACACATCACATAATCAATCAGTCACACCTCAATTTGATGCATGATGTGACTGGTATGACTCGAACGATATGTTTTTAGTTTATAATTTATATTTTAGTTCAAAACACACATCACATACTCAAAATTGAGAAAACATGTTCATATTATTTTTATACTTTATGAAAACAATCCAAAAGTAATTTGGGATGTGTAGGAATCATCCAAACCTCAATCTGACACATGGTGTGACTGGTATAACTTCAAGTGAATCTTTTTATTTTAAATTGACATCAATTTTATTAAAAAATACAATTGAAAAACTCAAACCTAAGAAAATTCATTCTTATTGTTTTTATACTTTATGAAAATGATCTATAAGTCATTTTTGATGTGTAAAAATCATCCAAACCCCAATTTGATGCATGATGTTCCTAGTATAACTCAAAGTTATTGTTATCAATTTGAAATTGACATTTTAGTTCAAGAAGTGTCACTCATTGAAAATTGGAAAAACATGATTAGATTGTCTTGATAATTCAGTAAAATGATTCATAATTCATTTGTGACATAGAGAAATCAGTCTCATGAAAAAACCATAAATGGTGTGACTGATATAACTCAAAGTGTGTGTTTCGAGTTTAAAATGATATTTTAGTAAAAAAAAGTGGTGTATTAAAAATTGAGAAAAATAATTTGGATTTTTTTGATGCTTTATTAAAAATATAAATAATTCATTTTGGACATTTAGAAATCATCCACACCTCAATCTGATGTGTGGTGTGACCGGTATGACTCCAAGTGCGTCTTTTTATTTAAAATTTACATTAATTTAGTAAAAAAGAAAACTAACATACTCAAAACCAATAAAACTAATTCATATTATTTTTATACTTTAGGAAAATTATCCAAAAGTCATTTTTGATGTGTAGGAATCAGCCACACCTCAATCCAATACACAATGTTCCCCGTATGACTCAAAGTCTCCGTTATCATTTTAAAATTGACATTTTAGTTCAAAAAGTGTCACTCAATGAAAATTGAGAAAGCATGCTTAGATTGTCTTTATAATTTAGAAAAATGATTCATAATTAATTTTTGATATGTAGTAATCAATCTAATTTCAAACCCACGCATGATGTGACTGGTATGACTCAAAGTGTGTGTTTTTAGTTTAAAATTTCATTTTAGTAAAAAACATAAGTGGCATACTCAAAACTAATAAAATGTATTTGTATTGTTTTGATATTTTAGTAAAATTATCCATAAGTCATTTGGGATGTGTATGAATTATACATACCTCAATCTGATGCATGGTGTGACCGGTATGACTCATAGTGTGTTTTTTATTTAAAATTGACATTAATTTTAGTAAAAAAGACAATTAAAGTACTCAAAATTAATAAAACGCATTCAGATTATTTTTATACTTTATAAAATGATCTATAAGTCATTTTTTAGATGTAGTAATTAGCCTCACCTTAATTTGATATTTGATGTTCCCGTTATGACTCAAATTCTCTGTTGTCAATTTAAAATTAACATTTTAGTTCAAAAAGTTTCACTCACAAAAAACCAAGAAAATGAACTTATATTGTCTTGATAATTTAGGAAAAAAAATCATAATTTATTTTTGATGTGTAGGAATCAGTCTCACATCAAACCCACACATGATTTGACCAACATGACTCAAAGTGTGTGTTTCCATTTTAAAATTTTATTTTAGTAAAAAAACAAAAGTGGCATACTCAAAACTAGGAAAATGAATTTGGATTGTTTTGATAATTTAGTAAAACAATTCATAAGTCATTTGGTACATGTAAGAATAATCCTCATCTCAATCTGATGCACAATGTGAGTAATATGACTCCAAGTGTGTATTTTTATTTAAAATTGACATTAATTTTAGTAAAAAATAAAACTAACATACTCAAAAATGATAAAATGCATTTATATAGTTTTGATACTTTAATAAAATTATCCATAAGTCATTTGTGATGTTTAGGAACCAGCCTCACCTCAATATGATACACAATGTTCCCGATATGACTCAAAGTCTCCATTATCAATTTAAAATTGAAAATTTAGTTCAAAAAGTGTCACTCATTGAAAACCAAGAAAACATGCTTGGGTTATCTTGATAATTTATTACCCCAATTCATAATTAATTTTTAACATGTATAAATCGGTATCACATAAAAACCACACACGATGTGACCAGTATGACTCAAAGTGCGTGTTTCTAGTTTAAAATGACATTTTAGTAGAAAAAACACAAGTGGCATACTCAAAACTGAGAAAATGTATGTATATTATTTTTATACTTTAGTAAAACAATCCATAAGTCATTTAGGATGTTTAATAATTATCCTAACCTCAATATGATTCATAGTGTGACTGGTATAACTCAAAGTGCGTCTTTTTATTTAAAATTGACATTAATTTTAGTAAAAAAGACAACTGACATACTCAAAACCAAGAAAATAAATTTGGATTATCTTGATACTTTAGTAAAATGATCTATAAGTCATTTTTTACACATAGAAATCATCCACACATAAATCTGATACATGATGTTCCTGGTATGACTCAAATTTTCCGTTATCAATTTAAAATTGACATTTTAGTTTAAAAAGTTTCACTCGTTGAAAACTGAGAAAATGCACTCATATTGTCTTGATAATTTAATAAAATGATTCATAATTCATTTTTGACATGTAGGAATCAGTCTCACATCAAACACACATGTGATGTGACTATTATGACTCAAAGTGTATATTTCTAGTTTAAAATAGAATTTTAGTAAAAAACACAAGTGAACTACTCAAAACCAAGAAAAATGTAACATCTCGGAATTTTCCGTGTAATTATTTTTAATTATATGGAATTATTTTGAGACTACACACTCTGACGGAATGTGATTCTGAGGCCCAGTATGTTTGGAACGGAATTTTGAACTTCTTTTAAGGTATGTTCAGTAAACGTGCGAGCGGGTTTTTCTAACTTTTAAATCGGTGCTTGGATCAAAAATCTGATGGCACCGTTGAACTCAGAATGTCAGGATTTTCCTAGAAATGACTTAACTTCAGCTGGAAAGTGCTGAACAGAAAGGTTAATTTTCATACCTTTCAGAAAAAAATAAAATAACTTTACAAAGATATATTATTTCTTTTCCTCAACCGACAAGTGGTGACACGACGATGCTGTAATGCGGTGATGAGGCAACAACGAGGTGAATTAATGGAACTCATTAATGGGTCTAAAACCCATAGCGTAACGACGACTTAATGATGCGTAACAGCAATACGGTTTCATAAATGAAACAGCGTAACGACGCGATGTCCCATCATAATAGAAACATTGCAATGTGTTTTCTTTTTAATAGTTTGACGTGTTGGTGGAATGAGGATAAAAATGTGAGGATTCCCTGAAGAACCTCTGACAAATTTCCTTCCCAATAAAGAATGGTGAACGCCGACGGGATGTCATCGACTTCGACGTACCTCGAAGAACGAAGGATGTCATCGACCTCTTGGACCCTCGAGGATGAAGTGCTACGGCAATGAATGTCAACGAGGTAGGGGTATTATTTTGAAGTCTTCCTTGTCCTTTATTTTAAAATGATGAATGAAGATGAACCCACAAACTGGTTGATCTTTGGGTTTCTCGTTCTTGTGGGAGGGTACTCTTTTTGGGGTTCAACATCAGGACTGAATTATCATGGTTTAAACATATTCCCCGAACATCCCCCCAGTTTTAAAACTTCTAACGCGGAAGGCTCAGGCCGACATGAACAAGGCCTGAGCCCCTCCGCATGTGCGCTCATTGTGAACGGACTGTCCAAGATGGCAGCAAGGTGCGTCCAAGACCATCACGGTGACGGTGACACCCTACGGAGCCCGTAGGCACAGGCAGATCGAGAAACAGACTACCTGAGAAACTCCATGACTCACAGAAGGAACTGCTGGCATTCTGGTGCTTACGATGGTGGCTTCCAGTGGCGGTCATGGGCTGAGGTAGGTGGAGCTCCCATTGGCGTTCCATGGTGTCATGGAGGAGTGGCGTTGACCGGCTCCGCTTGGAGGTGGCGGCCAGCGTATGGGCCGCCCGGGCGACCTGGCGAGCCGCGGTCGCTCGACCGCGGTGGAGGGGAGGCCACGACCCATTAGCTGAAGTAGGTCTTGGACACGGTTCTAGGAGGGCGCCGCATAAGAGGAGCAGACCACTCCTTGAGGGCTACGTTCAGACATAGGAGGGGACGCAGCGGTGGATGCCACGTCCCGGGCGCACACCACCGGCCGCACGTACGGTCGAGCTTCAACTAGCGGGTCGCGCCCCCAACCAGTAGGTCGGGTCAGTCCTGTGTCCAGTGGTCTGGACCCACATCCCGGAGGGCTAGACCCGTGCCCTTTGGTCCAGGCCGGATGAGACAGGGTCATCAGGCGACCCGGCAGGCTGGACCCTCGGCCAAACTGGGCCGAGTCCAGCAAGGCTCATTGGGCCTGGCCTACTGGCCAGGCCGAACCGGACCAAAATAGATCCAAACTGAGCTAGGTTGAGTCATTTTAATTAAAACGGGGTATGTGGGACCCCCCCGAGCCGGGTTGGTCGAGTCGGTTCAACTGGGTCGGACTGAGCCCAGACGCAACTGACCCCTGTTTATTAAAATGCTAATAACATACAAACCGGGCATCCGATTGATAATTCGTTTGTGGTATTGGGACCCTCTCGACAAGGAGGATATTTTGGTATGATATAAGGAAACTTCCAAGGAAGTAAATTTTTAACTTATGGCTTGGGGGAGTGGTTCTCCCTGGATTAAGCATGCAGACGAGCAATAGCCATGTGGGCCTCAGTGTCCCAGCAAACGAGACACCGCGTGGACCTCAGTGGCCCGGAATACCAGCATCCATGTGGACCTCAGTGGCCTAGAATATCCGTGTAGACCTCAGTGGACTTAAAAACGAGCAGTAGTTGTGTAGACCTCAGTGTCCCGATAGACTTCAGCGACTCATCAAGGATGAGTCCCTCAATAGTAAGAAATGTTATTCACTATAACCGATGAACCTTTCCTACTCTATAATATACCAGGTGTGAGATTTCTTGTGCTTTGTGCTTGTGCTCCGTGCTTATGCTCCGTGATTTTCTTTGAGGATTGATTTGTGGTCTTTCTTTTGCATTTCAGGGTCCCCTGCTGAGTATTTTGTTACTCACCCCTGCACGGGCTTCATCTACATGTGTTGTGTCTAGTGTAGATGATCGATTCTTCGATAGAGGACTTGGTGGCCTAGGACTAGGTGGGGCCCATTAGGATCAAGCGTACTGGATGTACAACAACGTCTTCTAATAGCTACACTACTCTTACCATTAGGTGGGGTTTTCAGTGGATGGCTACCTGAGTCCCTTTGTACTTTTTTGTTTTCAGTTCTTTTGTTGGGTTTGTATTCTGGCCCACTTTTTTTCAGTTGTACTTATACTCGGCATGTAATGACCCAAACTTTCATTAATTAAAATTCCTCTTGATCTAATTAAATGTATTATTATGTAAAATGGTTATATAACATATTCACTTCTTTTGTTTTATGTTTCTATATTTTAAAATACCATTAATAATTGTTACCATTGCTAATATATTCATTGAATAGCGATCACATGATTAGTATAAATATAGGACTTTAACAAATCCAATTTACTCCGAAAAAGGAAGTGATGGCCTCATCCAGTAGACTTTCCCCGTATGAAGCCCATTTGTCAGAGCTCGGAAAGGAGGTGGCATCATTGGGATTCTCTCTTGACCAAGCCCAAGCTAAGCTTCAAAATGTTAAGCTCGAACGAAACCTCGTATGAGAGAAGTGGAAGTTGATAGACATTACCACCTGAGCAATGTTATCTGAGCCACCCCAAAAGTCTGTCACCATCGCACACCTTACCCTTCGGTCTTATGTGGGTATTATAAGGGGTTATGTAACAAGACCTTAGTACTATGATTATGTACATTATTTTTGTATATAATAGTGAATATACATTCATTTTATTATTGTTACTTTTTAAATAGTTTTTAAAGCGCAAATAGTATTTTTAGTTAATATTCAACTAAGAAATCTATTTTGATGAATTAAAGGATTTTTGAATTCAATAATATTTTAATAAAATATTATTATTATTAAATTACTTTTTATTAAATATAAATTATCATATAATTTTATGAATATAATTATAATTTTTGTTAAGGTTTGAAAGCTGTTTTTTGTCAAAACCCATGAATTTTTTATAAATGTCAGTTTTTATTTTAAAAGTAAAAATTCACATATTTAGAAAATTATTTAGATAAAATGAATATTATTTTTGGAATTAGTAGGTCTAAATTATCCAATGGTGTTTTTTTCATAATTTTCTGAGAGTTGAATTTTTGGGTAAAAAATAAATACCATTTAAATATATAATGTGTTTTATGACATCATAATGACCCAATAGTGATGTAATAAAATAATATAAATGATATGTTCGGACAATATATGTTTTACCATTAAAATAATGTTATTTTATGTTTGTTTGATTTATTTTACAAAACATTAGTGGACCCTCCAAGAGTTATAAAACATTTTTACTTTTTAAATGAATTTCCTTGAGAGTGTGACTCACCTCCACATAAGCAACCCTATTATTTTAAGAATTTATGCAATTTTAATTATAAAATATTGTTTTCCACTCCCCTTTGGAAAAAAAATAAGTAAAAACCATGTTCTGGTTTGTGGTATTGATTAGTTTAATGTGTGGTGACCCAAACCTAAATAATAAAGAATTCCCTCTTCTTTCCTATATAAACCCACCCAAGATCCCACTTCCTCTTCACTCAGAGCCTTTATAGTTCATAAAACCTATTCCCTCCCGTCCCTAGAATCCTCCCAAGGTGCCCCAAGCTCATAATAATCCTCTCTCAAGCCTCTCCCAAGCCTTTGGGGTCACACTTCCAAATAAGGGATTTCTTCCTTTCTCATTTTTGTCCCATTTTCATTAAGTTGTTATTACCTTTTGTTTTCAATTAAAAATGTTGGGGTATGATTTTTAACCTCCCCAATACATCACTCTTTATGTTTGGATGATGTGAGACCCCTTTTTCTCTCATTAGTTCCTCCTGTGTACACCCGTTACCATGCTGAAATTCTGTAAGGGATTTCTCTCTCCTCTTTTATATCCAAGTAATTATTTTGTATTATGCATATAAATTCCATTATGTTGGTTGGGACATGTATATATATGAACCTATTACTTTAAATTTCATGTACATATTATGATACACCCATTTCTCTCTCATCAACCATTTTCATGAATCCTTATGTCACGTCGTTATGCTGTCGAAATTGCACCGTGTTTTTCCAAGACAAGATCATTGTGTAGTGAATATCATACCCATGTCTCTATCAAGGGTATTAACCTTGATGAATATATACATATTGAATGTTACTTTCATGTATTTATTCCACATTAATTAATCATGGAATAACTTACGATGTTGATTGATTCCATGTTATATGATCCATGTGGCACACTTATGCGTGAAATGAAATGTTTAAGAAGGGTGCGCCCTGATAGTGCTCCAATGCATTGGGTAAAGTATAGTATCATGATACATCATGTGAAATTGGTTTTGACTCTTTATAATTCATGTGCAATGAGGTTTTAATCATTCTCCATGTTCAATGAGCCTTGGCTCATGCTAATTCCATGTTAAGTGTTGTTGCCACATTTCCATGTTATGATTATCATGCTTTATCATACCTTCATGTTCGTATTTCTCTTGTGCTCCATTGATATTCCTATTGCCTAACATGTATTGTAATATTCATGTTATTCCTTGTTTAATCCCTTAATGTTCTTTATAGCTCACCCTTTTCTTATTCATGTCCTGAGTTTATCCCATGCAATGCTAAGTACGAGGTAATGTAGTGGTCATGTAAAGGAAGTTTTCAATAAATATATTGTATTTAATGTTTTAAGTTGTTATGTAATGATCCTAAGCCCCAATTACACTAGAACTATCGATCTTCTATGTGGTATCAAGTGAATTTTATGTAATAAATCATGTTTTAGTGTGTAATAAAGAGCGGGGTTGTTATAGTTGGTATCAGAGGATAGGTTTAGTTATTTTTTGGATTAGGATTAGAAAAACCTAGTGAAGACTTATATACAAGACTAAGTATAATAAAAACATCTCTAAGTTTTTGTGGGTATTGAGTAAGTGGTTTATGAAGCAAATATATCTCTGTCTGGATGTGAGCAGGTAGAGGCGGCTTTGGCATAGATGTTCCTAGGGATGAAAACCCCGACAAGGAGTTTCGGGCTTGACACGGGGTATCTGGGTACACGACAACGGGCCTTGCTACACTCTTGGTTATAACACTCCCAAGGGATATGCATTGGTAAATTCACAAGCCTAGTATGAACCATTATTAAGGGAATTAAAAAATCCCCTAATAATATATGTTGGATAACATAGATTGAAGCTTATAGATTCATAAGTTAAGAAAATAAAATATATTTATAAGTAATCTACTTTTTCCTTGGATTACCCTTTATGTGTTACCCCTAACTTTCCCTTTTATTCCATCCAATGGCCGGTAATAGGAGGAATCAGGCTAATAACCAATGTGAAGATCAATGTGATGACTGTGCTAATGAGATGCCCAATCTGATGGGAGTAGGAATCACAAAATTTGTCACGATACTCTCTCAGTTAACTCAATCATTGAATAGAAACATGGGTCAAGAGGAACATTCAACCCCGCTAAGAAAGAACAAGTCGCTATTGAAAGATTTAGGAGACAAAGGCCTCCTACTTTTAATGTATCATTTTATCCCTCAATCTCCGAACAATGGATCAACTCCATTGAAAATATCTTCTCCATCCTTCAATGTTCCGAACAAGAGAAGGTTTTCCTGGATGCTTATCGTATGAAGGGTGAAGCTGATCAATGGTTGACATTGATCAAAAATACGAAGACTGAGGAGGAGATTGAGGCATTGTAATGGAAGGATTTCCAGAAGATGTTTTTTGATAAATATTCTACATGCACCCTCTATCTTAATATGGAAAGGGACTTCCTTTCTCTCAAGAAAAAAGGCGATGAATCCGTTAGAGCGTATGATGAAAACTTCACAAGGATTTCATGATACACCTCCAGATTTGTTTTTACCCACAAATAGAAGGTTGAATGCTTCTTTGGTGGGCTAAAAACTAGCCTATGGAAAGCCCTGGAGATCTGTGACTTCAATAGCTCTGAGGAAATTGTTCAATGTGCCCGCAAGGTTGAAATGGATATCAGCAAACCTCAGGGGTATCATGGGGATAAGAAGCATAAGTTGAAATTAGATTCTATCGGTCCAATGGATAAATCCAATGGTAATAAGAAAATACAGTACCCCACTTTCCAAAGGTGTGGAAAGAAACACCCCAGAAATTTCCTGAAAGGGATAAGGAAATGCTTTAGGTGTGGAAGAGAAGGGAACCTGGCTATTAACTATCAGCAAGAAAAACCCTCAGCTACAACAAAGGAGAGGAATGTTCCATTCGACTCTCAATGCGTTTTTCATTGTTTCAACTGTAAAGAACCAGTTCACCTTGAAAATCAGTGCCCTAAGCCAAGGGTTTTCATAGGCAACCAACAACCTCCAAGGCAGCAAGGGAAAGCTTTTTCCATCACTAATGACAAAGTAAACCCCGACAATGAATTGGTGACATGTACGCTAGTTATTCATTCAAGAATAGTAAACATAATTTTTTATTCAAGTTCTACGCATTATTTTATATCACTAATTTTTAGTATAACAATCCCAACACCACTAAAAATCATGTAATTAAAGATGTTTGTGAGTATGGAAAATGGGACAATCATTTCATCCCATGAATATAACTCCTCCCCTATCATAATCGATGGATTGAACTTCCCAGCGAACCTCATCATGCTCCATCTAGTAGAATTTGATGCAATTCTTGGCATGGATTGGCTTTCCATATATAGAGCCAACATAAATTGTCGTAATAGGGAAATCACTCTCCATGTGGAGAATTGACCCCCGATTTTGTAAAAGTTCAAGGAGGAAGATGAATCTTCTTTAGCTCCATCATCTTAAGCATGGATATTACTGCCCTATAAGAATGAATATCTAGATTAAATGATTGAATCTAAGGAAGAAAACATCCTCGAAGACATGCCTATTGTGAGGTAATTCACTGAAGTGTTTCCTGAGGAATGTTCTGGTCTTCTTTCTATAAGAGATGTTGAATTCTTAATTGACCTTATACCTGGGGTGTTGCCAATATCCAAGACTCCATATAGAATGACTGTTGTGGAGCTTGAGGATCTGAAGAAACAACTACAGGAGAATTTGGATAAAGGATTTATACGCCCAATTGATTCACCATGGGATACACCAATACTATTCATCAAGAAGAAGGATGGTTCAATGTGCCTTTGTATCGATAATCATGAGCTTAACAAAATCACGATAAAGAACAAGTATCCTCTCCCACGAATTGATGAATTGTTCGATCAGCTGTGTGGGGCACAATACTTCTCCAAGGTGGATTTGTGGTCAGGATATTATCAAGTAAGGGTGAAGAAGGAATATATCCCCAAGACTGCTTTTTGTATAAGATACGGGCACTATGAATTTATAGTAATACCTTTCGGATTCACTAATTCTCTAAAAATCTTCATGGACTTAATGAATATAGTTTTTAGAGATTACCTCAAAAAATTTATGGTAGTATTTATAGATGATATTCTAATATACTCCAAAACCAAGGAGGATCATGAGGAGAATCTAAAAACTATACTAGAGACCTTGTGGAAGGAGAATCTCTATGTAAAGTACAGCAAGTGTGAGTTCTGGTTGAAGGATGTCTCATTATTGGGCCATATCATCACAAGCAATGGGATATCTGTGGATCCCTCCAAGAAATATGCAATTGAGGGGTGGTTGAGGCCAAAATCAGTAACGGATATCCATAGCTTCTTGGGGTTAGTTGGATATTATTGATGATTTGTGAGAAATTTCTCATGATTATAAAACCCTCTTACCAAGATAACTTGGAAGGGAGTAAAGTTTGCTTGGAGTGATGAATGTGAAGAAAGCTTCAAGTAGTTGAAAAGGAGGCTTATCACTGCACTCGTTCTTACTTTACCCATAAGTGGAGAACTTTTTATGGTATTTAGTGATGCTTAAAAGAATGTATTGGGTTTTGTGTTGATGAAAAATGACAAAATTCATTTCCTATGCTTCAAGGAAATTGAAATTTCATGAGAAGAATTATCCAACACATGATCTGGAGTTGGCTGCGGTGATCTTAGCCTAAAAAATTTGGTGGAATTATCTCTTTGGGGAGAAGTTTGAAATTTATACGGACCAAAAAATTCTCAAGTATGTATTCTCATAGAAAGAGTTGAACATACGCCAACGAAGATGGTTAGAGCTGATCAAAGACTGTGACTACTCAATCAATTACCACCCTGGGAAACCAAACAAGGTGGAAGATGCTCTAAGTAGAAAGGACCCAGTGATTCTATCATTTATTAGAATTAAGAAGGATCCAATCTTTTTATATTTGATGAAGATGGACGTGGGAATCATAAAGAAGGGAACATCATCAATCCTTTCACAAATGATTGCTCAACCATCTCTTTTTTAAATGTTAAAGTATGATCAAAAGGATAATGTGGGAATTAAAAAGAAAGCTGAAGCTATCAGAAAATAGAAATACTTGGAGTTCAATGTTAATTAAGAAGGAATTGTAATATTTGGTAAAAGACTATGTGTTCTATCAAGTCTGGAGCTGAAGAAGGAACTTTTGGATGATGCACATAGTTCAAATTTCTCTATTCACCCAGGAAAAACAAAAATATATCGAGATCTCTGAGAGCATTATTGGTGGGATAATATGAAGAAGGATATTGTTGAGTATACATCAAAGTTCCTGGTGTGTCAGCAAGTGAAGGCAGAGAGGCAGAAGTCTAAGGGGATGATGCAACCATTTCCCATACCAGCATGAAAATGGGATAAAATCACCATGGACTTTGTCATCAAACTTTTGAATACATCCAAAGGAAACAATTCAATCTAGGTTTTTGTGGATCGTCTTACAAATTCTGCACACTTCATTTCAATTCGGGAGGATTTATCATTGGATCAACTGGCACAGATATATATCAGGGAAGTGGTAAGGCTGTATGGACTTCCACTATCTATTGTATTCGATCGAGATCTAATATTCACCTATAAGTTTTGGAAGAGTCTTCAACATGCTCTGGATAGTGAACTTAACTTCAGTATGGCCTATCATCCTCAAAATGATGGCCAATCTGAGTGAACTATTCAAACACTGGAAGATATGTTAAGATCATGTTCAATGGACTTTAAAGGAGGATGGTATCAACATCTTCCTCTGGTTAAATTCTTCTATAATAACATTTTTCACTCGAGCATTCTAATGACACCTTATAAATCCCTATATGGGAAGAGGTGCAAAACACCGACATGTTGGGATGAAGTCGGTGAGCGTAAGCTACTAGGACCAGAAATGGTTGAAGAAATGGTGGAGAAGGTGAAAACCATTCAGCAGCATATCAAGGCATCCCAGAGTCGATAGAAGAGTTATGTTGATAACTGTTGATGAGACCTTGAGTTTAAAGTTGGAGACATGGTATTCATATGCATATCTCCATGGAAGAAGTTCATGAGGTTTGGAAATAAAGGGAAGTTAATTCCTAGGTACATCGGCCCCTTTGAGATTATTTATCGTGTCGGGGTTGTGGCCTATCGACTAGCACTCCCACCTACCATGGCCAAAGTACATGATGTATTTCATGTATCCCTCTTAAGGGTACGTACTATACCCTTCACATGCACTCTCTTCATAGGTAGTACAATTAGAGGATGATATTTCTTACAAGGATCAATCAGTGAAGATCTTAGATTGTACTTAAAAAGTCATACGAAATAAGACAATTCCCCCTGTGAAGGTGTTGTGTCAAAACCACAAGTTTGAAGAAGTGACGTGGGAATTAGAAGAAGTGATGCAGCAGAGTTACCCTTATATATTTTAGTGTGGGAAAAGGAAATTTTGAGGGTGAAATTTCTTAAGGGGGGAAGATTGTAACGACCCAAATTTTCATTAAGGAAAATTAATCTTGATCTAATTAAATGTTTTATTATGTAAAATGGTTATATACCATATGCAATGTGACAGTTTCTAATATAGATGTTGAATAGTGATCACATGATTAGTATAAATATAGGTCTTTAACAAATCCAATTTACTCAGACAAAGGAAGCGATGGCCTCATCCAGTAGACTTTCCCCATATGAAGCCCATTTTCCGGAGCTCATAAAGGAGGTGGCATCATTGGGCTTCACTCTTGACCAATACCAAGCTGAACTTTAACATGTTAAGGTCGAACATAACTACCTACGAGAGAAGTGGAAGTTGATAAGGATTTCCACCTGAGCAATGTTATCCGAGCCACCCCAAGAGTTTGTCACCATCGCACACCGTACCCTTAGGTATTATGTGGGTGTTATAAGGTATTATGTAACAAGACCTTAGAACTATGATTATATGCATTATTTTTTTATATAATAGTGAATATATATTCATTTTATTATTGTTACTTTGTAAATATTTTTTAAAGGGAAAATAGTATTTTTTTTAGTTAATATTCAACTAAGAAATCAATTTTGATGAATTAAATGATTTTTGAATTAAATAATATTTTAATAAAATATTATTATTATTAAATTTATTTTTATTAAATATAAGTGATCATATAATTTTATGAATGCAATTGTAATTTTTGTTAAGGTTTGAAAGCCGTTTTTGTCAAAACACATGAATTTTTTATAAATGTCGGTTTTTATTTTAAAAGTAAAAATTCATATATTTAGAAAATTATTTAGATAAAATGAATATTATTTTTTTAATCAGGGAATCGAAATTATCCAACAGTGAATTTTTCATAATTTTTTGAGACAGTCGAATTTTTGGGTAAAAAATAAATACCGTTTAAATATATAATGTGTTTTATGGCATCATAATGACCCAATAGTGATGTAATAAAATACTATAAATGATATGTTCGGAAAATATATGTTTTAATACTAAAATAATGTGATTTTAGGTTTGTTTTATTTATTTTACAAAACTTTAGTGGACCCTCCAAGAGTTATAAAACATTTTAACTTTTTAAATGAATTTCCTTGAGAGTGTGACTCACCTCCACATAAGCAAACCTATTATTTTTAGAATTTAGGTCATTGGCCTTATAAAATATTTTTTTACACTACCCTTTGGAAAAAACCATGGGCAAAAACCAGGGGCTGGTTTGTGTTATTGATTAGTTTAATGTGTGGTGACCCAAACCTAAATAATAAAGAATTCCCTCTCCTCTCCTATATAAACTCACCCAAGATCCCACTTCCTCTACACTCAAAGCCTTTGGAGTTCATCCAAAATCTAACATCCTCTCCCTATAATCCTCCCAAGGTTCCTCAATCTTCCAATAATTATCTCTCAAGCCTCTCCCAAACCTTTGGGATCACACTTCCAAGTAAGGGGATTTCTTCCTTTCTCATTTTTGTCTAATTTTCTTTAAGTTGTTATTCCCTTTTTTCAATTAAAAATGTTGGGGTATGTTTTCAAATATCCCTCATACTTCCCTATTTATGTTTGGATGATGGGATACCCCTTTCTCTCTCATTAATTCCTCCCATGTACACCCGTTACCATGCCGAAATTCCATGAGGGGTTTCTCTCTCCTCTTTTACATCCAAGTAATTCTTTTGTATTATGCATCTAAATTACATTACGTTTGTTGGGAAATGTATCTATATGAACCCCTTACTTTAAATTTCATGTAAATATGATGATAAACTCATTTATATCTCATCAACCATTTTCATTATTCCCTATGTCACGCCGTTATGATGCTGAAATTACACTGCATTTTTTCAAGCCAATATCATTGTGTAGTGAATACCATACCCATGTCTCTATAAAGGGTATTCACCTTTATGCACATATACATATTGAATGGTACTTTCATTTATTTATTCCAAATTAATTAATCATTTAATAACTTATGATATTGATTGATTCCATGTTATATGATCCATGTGGCACACTTATGCATGAAATGAAATGTTTAAGAAGGGTGTGCCCTGATAGTGCTCCAATGCATTGGGTAAAGTATAGTATCATGATACTTCGTGTGAAATGTGTGTTGACTCATTATAATTCATATGAAATTATGGTTTACTCATGATCCATGTGAAATGAGCCTTGGCTCATGCTAATTCCATGTTAAGTGTTGTTGCCACATTTCCATATTATAATTATCATGATTTATCATGCCTTTATGTTCATGTTTCTCTTGTAATCCATTGATATACCTATTGCCTAACATGTATTGTAATATTAATGTTATTCCTTTTTTACTCCCTTACTGGGCTTTATAGATCACCCTTTTCTTATGCATGTCCTCAGGTTATCCCATCCAATGCTAACTACGAGGGAATGTAGTGGTCATGTAAAGGAAGTTTTCAATAAAGATGTTGTATTTTATGTTTTAAGTTGTTATGTAATGATCCTAACCTTAAAATACACTATACCTCTTGATCTTCTATGTGGTATCAAGTGAAGTTTATGTAATAAATCATGTTTTAGTGTGTAATAAAGAGCATGGTTGTTATATGGCACTTGTTTCAGTATACTTGTTTTTCCTTTCAATAGTGGGGCATGGTTGGGCATGTGTGTGCATATAGGTACTTAGGAAAATGCCTCTCACTTGCAGGTTGATGCCTTCGGTGCTAGTCTCCAGCCCCTGGCCTTCGGGAGGTGGGCTTGGGGTAGTCACAACACGAGCCCCAGGGGACAGGTCGTGACAAAGTGGTATCAGAGGGTGGTCGGTTCTACCTTAGAGACCGAGAGTTTGTTGTTTTGGATTAGGGGAAACAGTGTTAAATTTTGTGAGTTCGACTTTCAAATTTGGGGATTCCATTGTTGGTATGGTGCCCGGTGTTTCCACACACCAGGACCTTGAATTCCTCTTTTCAGCTTAATTCATAAAAACACTGGTTGCAAAAGTGTATCCTTATGTTATTTTGTATAAGAGTCAACTCACCAGGTATAATATATTGATCATGGACCATATTGATATATTTTAGTATGCCTCCATGAGGAAGACCATATAGGATTTTGATATGTGGTTGGGAGGATAGACCGCCTAGTGACGAGGTGTCCGTTCAGGGACTGGTTCTTGAGATGGACCCACCAGATGGTGCACCAGTGTTACCACCACCCGTTGGTCAGCATCTACTTTCGGTGGTACCGGCAGAGGATGTGTGCAGACTCAGTGTCATGCTTGAGTTTTAGAGACAGAGACCTCCCAGGTTCATGGGAGAGATGGATCCCCAGGTCACTGAGGATTGGATGGAGGCGGTGATGTGGGTATTCCCCTTTGTGAGGACATTGCTTGGCCAGATGGAAATCTTAGATACGAGCCTTCTTCAGGGATCTCTAGGGAGATGGTGGAGTCTGACGATCCAGATGCATGATGAGGAGACCCTCACCTAGATGGACTTCAAGATGATCTTTTGGGAGGATTTCTTCCCTGTGACTTTGTGCTCGGTGCACATTCAAGAGATGTTTCACATTCAGCAGGGCAGCATGACGGTAGCTAAGTACTCAGCGAGGTTCACCAAGCTTTCCCGCTACTCTACAGACATGGTTTGAGATGCTTTCTTTAGGGATCGAGCCTTTGAAAAGGAATTTAGGCGGGATATTAGGGTGTTGATGATGTCTCTCAGCATCCCCAAGCAGGCTAGAGTGCTGGAGAGAGCTCTACTAGTAGATAGGTTCCTCACAAAGTAGGCACCGACAGTGGGTGCCACCACTAAGCGATAGGTAGCCAAGCCATCTATGGAAGAAAGATGAAAGATGGTGCAGTGGTCTAAACAGGATAGATCATCTAGTGTATGACCCCATGACTCAGGATCGGTGATGCGAGGCCACCAGGACAGCAGGAGACAACAAAAGAGTAGGGTGTGCTACTCGTGTGGCGGGTAGGGATACATGGCTCATGACTGCCTGACCCACCGTGTAGATGATCAGCAGACGGTCGAGGGATTGTCGAGACAAAGGCAAAGGTTTAAGAAAGGAGGGTCATATGGAAATGGAAATGGTAGGGAATTAGGTTGAGCAGTAGGCGGTGGCTGACAATTCGAGGTACTACCGCCACCACCTCCAGGTGGTCCACCCCGCCCTCAGGGAGAAGGCGGACAGGGGTGAGCTCAGCTTCAGGAAGCATAGGCTTATGACCATGGTGCTTCATATTTGATTTTAGGTATGATCTGTGTCTTCTCCACCCTAGTTGTTGTTCTTATATACATAGGTTCTAGTCACTCTTTCCTTTCTATGGCTCTCGTTCGAAGCTTGGAGATTCCAGTGGAGCCATTATCTTGATCCTTACGACTATAGAATCCTACAGGAGGGGATTTAATGATTACACATCAGTGTTAGAAGTGTGAGCATACTCTATGAGGAAAGAGATTTGGCTAGGATCTCCTATTAGTAGTGTCGAGGCCTTATGACGTCATCTTGTTTATGGACTAGTTATCTATAGTCCATGCTCAGATCTACTGTTTTAGGAGAAAATTACGGTGTGTCCGCGAGGATGGGACCGAGTTTTACTTCACTGGAAAGAAGGTAACCTTTTAATCATAGGATGGACTTTCTTGTAGGAGGGTGCAGCTGATCACTCGTCATTTTGATAGCCTTACCCTTGGTGCGGTGTAAGAGAGGAGACCAAGATTTCCTGTAGTGTTGGTTGAGTACGTGGATGTTTTTTCTGAGGATGTTCTGAGACTACCTCCTTGCAGAGAGGTAGAATTTTTCATCGACCTATACCCTGAGACGACATTGATATCCACACCGTCATATCATATGGATCCCACAGAGCTTCGCGAGCTAAGTGTACAACTAGAGAACTTGTAGGAGAAGGGGTTCATAAGGCCCAACATTTCCCCATGGGCAGCCTCAGTGATTTTTTCCAAGAAGGAAAATAGGATATTGAGACTATATGTGGACTTCCAACACCTGAAACAGGTGACCGTGAAAAACAAGTATCCACTTATGAGGATTTATGACCTCTTTGATTGGCTAAAGGGAGCGAGGTAGTTCTCGAAGATTGACCTCAGATCAGGCTATCACCAGCTTCGGGTACGGGATGAGGACTTACTGAAGACAGCCTTCAGGTGCCGGTATGGCCACTATGAGTTCTTGGTGATGTCTTTTGTCATGACCAGCACCCCAAAAGTGTTCATGGGACTCATGACTAGGATTTTCTATCCTTACCTTGACCGGTTTTTTATAGTCTTCATTGATGATATCTTGGTGTACTCAGCATCGGAGGAGGAGCACGATACACACCTGTAGATAATCCTAGATACACTCTGAGAGTACTAGCTTTATGGTAAGCTCTCAAAGTACCAGTTCTGGATTTAGGAGGTCCACTTTCTAGGACATGTCATCTCAGAGGCTATAGTTTCATTGGATCCGGCAAAGATAGTGGTAGTGCTCACTTGGGATCCACCCAAGAGCGTGAATGAGGTGCAGAGCTTTTTGGGGTTGGATGGTTACTATCAGAGATTTGTTTATAACTTTTCCAGCATGGAATCACCCTTATCAGATTTGAAATGAAAGGTATATCCCATCATGTGGATGAGAAATGCTAGAAAAGTTTCCAGGGGATGAGGTGGAGACTGACTAGTACCCCCATATTGTGACTACCATAGGAGGGTGTTGAGTTCTTAGTTTTCTATGACGCATCAGGGACCAGTCTAGGTTGTTTCCTGATGCAGGATTAGGCAGTAATCACCTATGGCTCCCGGAAGTTGAGGCAGAATGAGTAGATCTACGTGACCCATGACTTGGAGTTAGAAGTAGTGGTATTTTCCTTGAAGATGTGGCGGCACTACTTGATGGGTTAACGGTTTACAGTTTACTCCGACCATAAGAGTATCAGGTATATCTTCTCCTAGAAGGACCTGAACCTGATACAACGGTGATTTCTAGAGTTCCTCTAGGAATATGACTTTGAGATAGTCTATACTCCTAGGAAGGAGAACATGGTATCATATGCGCTTAGTAGGAGGACTGGTTTATAGCTGCTGAGTGAGGTGACAGAGTAACTAGTTGCGATGTAGATATCCTTCATGGATGATGATAGAGCATCTTACCTTCAATCGATGACTGTTACTCCCCCACTCTTACAGTGATTCAAGGAGGCACATCTGGTGGATGTTGACTGTGAGGCCCGATGTTCTCAGTTATCCTCAGGACAAGCTCCTGTTGGATTTTTGATAGGTGGGGAGCATGTCATCCTTTTTAGAAGGTGCACCATAGTACCAATTTCATTGAGAGAATATGTGTTGAGGGAGTTCCATACATCCCCTTTGGTGGTACATCATGGAGTGGTGAAGATGTATCAGGACCTGCGGTGTCAGTACTGGTGGCCATAAATGAAGAAAGCAGTGGTCAAGTTCATCTCATGATGCCTCACTTGTCAGCAACTGAAGATCGAGCATCAGGTTCCAGCAGGCTAGGATCAACCACTTGAGGTACCAAAGTGGAAATTGGATGGTATCTCGATGGAATTCATGACGGGGTTACCACATAGATCCATAGTTCATGATTCTATCCAAGTGATCATTGACTGAATTACCAAGTCGTCTCACTTCCTACCCATCCGAGAACAGGGAACAGTAGAGGGATTAGGATACCTCTACATCTAGGAGATAGTACAGCTTCACGGGGTGACTTTGAAGATTGTATTAGAACAAGATGCATGCTTTAAATCCCTATTGAGGAAGGTATTACAGGATGCATTTGGGACTCAGCTTCACTTGAGCACATATTTTCATCCCCAAATAGATGGTCAGACGAAGCATACGATACAGACCCTGGAGGTCATGCTTCATGCTTGAGTCCTTGATTTTGGTCGTAGTTGGGAGGACCACTTACCACTGGTAGAGTTTTCATACAAAAACATCTATCACTCCACCATTGGCATGGAACTGTTTGAGGCCTTGTATGGGCAGCCTTGTAGATCACCCCTATACTGGACAGACCCATGGGAGTCAGCACTCATGGGTCCAGAGTTGGTATGGGCTACCATTGAGAAGGTGAAGATCATCCAGGAGTGGATGAGGACTATATAGAGCAGGCAGAAGTCTTATGTCAATAGGAGACGGAGACCCTTGAAGTTTGAGGAGGGAGACCATGTGTTCCTTCGGGTCTCACCCCGATGAGGATTGTAGAGATTTAGCTGGGGTGGCAAGATATCTCTGAGGTTCATTAGATATTTTTAGATCTTGAGCAGAGTTTATGAGGTGGAATACCACCTAGATCTTCCCCCACATATGCACTGAGTACACGATGTTTTCCACGTGTCGTAGCTGAGGAGATACGTGCATGATTCATCACACGTCATTGACTGGGGTGAGCTGGATATTGATGATAGGAGACGTTTGAAAGGTTCTCGTTGGTGATAGAGGATTCACATGAGTGGGTCATGCATCAGTGTTTGATTCCTCTAGTGTGTGTTTGGTGGTAGCACGGGAATCTCTAGGAGATCACATGGGAGTGGGAGGCTCATATTCATGCTCAGTACCCCCATTTGTTTGATTAGCCCTCGTTTTGGCTTTTAGATATGTAAATCCCTGTGGTGGGGAGAATTTAATGTCTTGGAATTTTTTGTGTAATTTTTTTTAATTATATAGAATTATTTTGAGACTACATGCTCTGATGGAACATGATTCTGAGGCCCAGTGATCCTGGAACAGAATTTTGAACTTTTTTTAAGGTGCATTCAGTAAACGTGCAAGCAGGTTTTTCTAACTTTTGAACTGGCACTCAGATTAAAAAACTGAGGGCGCCATTGAACTTAGAATGCTGAGATTCACCTAGAAAGGACTTAACTTCGGCCGGTAAGGGCTGAATGGAAAAGTTAATTTTCAGACCTTTTGGAAAAAAATAAAATAACTTTATAAAGATATTTTATTTTTTTTTCCTCAATCGAAAAGTGGCGACATGGAAACGCTGCAATGCGATGAAGAGGTGATGACGAGGCACATTAATGGAAATCATTAATGGATCTAAAACCCTTAGTGTAACAATGCATTAATGATGTGTAACAACGACGTTGTTTCATAAATGAAATAGCACAACGACGTGATGTCGCAGCGTAACATAAACACTGCAACGTGTTTTATTTTTAATAGTTTGATGAGTTGGTGGAACAAGGATTAAACTATGAGGATTATTTGACTAACCTCTGACAAATTTCCTCCCCAACAAAGAACGATGAATATCGGCAGGATGTCATTGACTTCGACGTACCTCGAAGAACGACGAATGACATCGACCTCTTGGACCCTCGAGGATGAAACGTTACAGCAACGAACGTCAATGAGTTAGGGGTTTTATTTTGAATTCTTCACCATACTTTATTTTCAAATGACTAATGTGGATCAACCCATGAATAGGTTGATCCGCAGGTCTCTCATTCTTGTAGGAGGTTACTCTTTTTGGGGTTCAAAGTCGGGACTGAATTATCATGGATTGAACATCTTCCCCAAACCTCCCCCCGATTTTAAAACTTCTAACGCGGAGGGCGTAGGCCGACATGAACAAGGCCCGAGACCCTCCGTATGTGCACTCATTGTGAATGGATTTTCCAAGATAGAATCAAGGTGTGTCTGAGACTATCACGGTGACAGTGACACCCTATGGAGCCCATAGGCACAGGTGGATCGAGAAACGGACCATCGGAACAATTTCGGTGGCCTGCAGAAGGAACTGTCGGCACGCCAGTGCCAGCGACGGTGGCCCTGGGTGGCCCTCAGTGGTGAACACAGGTATAGGGAGGTGTCACATCGTGGCGATATGAAGGAGTGGAGCAACATGGATGCGGTGGCCCATGTTTGGGCCACCCGGTCGACCTGGCGAGTTGCGGACACTCAACCATGGCTGAGGAGAGGTCGCGACCCGTCGGTCACGATAGGTGCTGGACACGGCACCAAGCGGGTTCCATGTAGGAGGAGCATCCTACTTCTTGCGGGCTATGTTCGGACAGAGGAGGGGATGCAGTGACAGTTTCCGCATCCCAGGCGCACACCACCGGCCGCACATGCGTTCGGGCTTCATTTGGCGGGTCGCGCCCCCAGCCAGTGGGGCAGACCCGAGCCCAGCAGGATGGACTCGTGTCGGCGGGTTGGACCCATGCTGGTGGGCCATACTCACCCCCTTTGGGCTGGGCCGGATGAGATCGGGTCACCGGGTGACCCAGCAGGCTGGACCCTCGGCCAAATCGAGCCAAGTCCAGCGAGGTCCATTGGTCCAGGCCGGACTGGACCGACCCAGACCCGAATCAGTCCAGGTTGAGCCAGTAAAATTAAGTCGGGGTATGTGAGACCCCTGGGCTGGGTTGGTTGGGTCGGTCTGACCGGGTCGGACCGAGCCCAAACGCAACCATCCCCTATTTACTAAAATGCTAATAACTTGCAAACCAGACATCTGATTGATGAGATGTTTGTGGTGTTGGGACCCTCTTGATGAGGCGTATCTTTTGGTATGATCTAATGAGACTTACAAGGAATTTTATTTTCAACATATGGCTTTGGGGAAGCGGTTCTCCTGGGATCAAGCGCCCAAACGAGCAGCAACCATGAGGACCTCAATGGCCCATCAGACGAGCAACCGTGTGGACCTCAGTGGCCTGGAAGATTAGTAGCTTTGTGGAACTCAGTGGCCCAACAGACTTCAGCGAATCATCTGGGATGAGTCCCTCAACAGTACTAAATGTTATTCACTATAACTGATGAACCATTCCTACTCTAGAATATACCTAGTGTGATCCATCTTATGCTTTGTGCTTATGCTTCGTATTTTTCTTTGGGGATTGATTTGTGGTCTTTCCTTTTCATTTAGGGGTCCCCTAGTGAGTATTTTGCTACTCACCTCTGCACAGGCTTCGCTCGCACGTGTTGTGTCTGGTGCAGACGATCGACGCTTCGACAGATGACTTGGTGGCCTGGACCAGGTGGGGCCTAGTAGGATTAGGCAGATAGGGCACACTACATCATATTCCAGTAGCTACACTACTCTTACCATCAGGTGGGGTTTTAATCGGATGGCTAACCGAGTCCCTTTGTACTTTCCTATTTTAAGTTCTTTTGTTGGGTTTGTATTCTGGCCCACTTGTTTTCAGTTGTACTTGTACTCAGCACTTGTTTCAATATATTTGTTTTCCCCTTTCGGTTGTGGGACGTGGTTGGTCATGTGTGTGCATACAGGTACTCAGGAAAATGCCTCCCACTTGTAGGTTGATGCCTTTAGTGCTAGTCTCCATCCCCTAACCTTCAGGTGGCGGGTTTGGGGTAGTCACGGCATGGTCCTCAGGGGACGGTTTGTGAAAAAAACATTCAGATAGTTTTAATATATTAGGAAAATTTTCCATAAGTAATTTGGTACATTTAAGAATTAGCCTCACCTCAATATGATGCACAGTGTGATCGGTATGACTCCAAGTGTGTCTTTTCAATAAACAAGTGTCATTTTAGCTTAAAACGCACATCACATCACCAAAATTGAGCAAAAAATCCTAGATTATTTTCTCATCATTATATCTAATATTACTTAATTAATTTCCCTATCATTTTTATATTATACTTATTTAGTTAATTTTCACATATATAATGCTTTAAGATGTACAATAAATGGTGTGATGTGCAAGAATCAACTACAACTCAATCTGATACACAATGTTCCTGATATATGAATCAAAGTTTAGTTTAAAATTAACCATTTCTATTTAATTTATCTCTTTATATTATTACTAATATAAGAAATGTTTTCATATATAGGTTCATTCTTTTGCTCGAGTAGGAGTTTTTTTTCTTTTATACTGGTGTGTTATTTTTCTCTATAATAGTTTTTTTTCTTTTATTTGTGTTTTAAATTTTATTTCATTTAAATTCTGTATTTGTATCTAATTTTTCTAATTTTTGGTACTATTTCTAGTTTTACAATGTTCTTTATAGAACATTTTAATATTCATTTTTTCTGGTTCTTCAGTGTGTTGTAACATCACACTACATAATTCTCTTTTTTCAGTGCTACTTAACGTGATAATAAAGGAATACTCTATTAGTTCTTATAGAAGTGACAATAAATGTTTTTATCAACACTAAATAAAAGCACTAATAAAAGCCTAATGATTTTAACCACACTACGGTAGTCAGTTATTTTTTAGCACTGATAAAGGCCTATTTTGTAGTAGTGTCAACTATTGGATAAATAAATAATGAAATCAAACCTCATGTATACATTTATAACTGATAATCCTAGCCATTAATGCTTGAGAATTTCATTTACATTCTCAATATCAATATAGTCTATAATGGACTCTTTGTACATTTATTCTTCAAAATTAATTATGTTCATATCACTACTTTCTAATGTTGTACCTGTATGAACTTTTAATGTTAGTAAATGTAAATATTGAACGAGTGAGGTAAAGATACTTTGTGAATATCTTTTCAATTGGTCGATTGATCCTTTAGATTGTTTTTATTTGACATTCCATTTCACCCCTTCCATTTTTCTTTCTATAATAACATTCATTAATTTAGGCCTTTTTCATTAATTGTTAAAGTTTTTTCATAAAAAAATAATTTAGAAATGAATACATTATTTTTTACATGTATTTTTACAATTTTTAATGGCCATTTATTAAATTTCTAATAGCTTGCTTGACCGTATGAAAATCTACATCATCAAGTGAAACAGGTAGCTTGGTTTTTTTCTTGTGAGATATATGAATTCCTACTCTCACATGACCTATTGGAAGTTTTTTTTGTAGAATATCTCCTTGGATATTTTACATGGTACCCCTCACAATAAGGATATGGGTGGATGTTGACAGATATAAATCACAATCATTTTCACCCTATAGAATATCAGTGAAGGAAATGTATCAGGGTCTTCCTCATTCACATTTCACAGAAACAATTATGAAAATATTGATTACCTCTTCTATGACATCCCTTTTAGAGGAATGGCTTTCCTTAGAGCTAGTGGGGTGGGATGGATTTTCATGAAATGGTTATTCTTATGTTGTTTCTTATCTTTTATTCCTTCCCATAAATTTTTCTAACAACTCTAACTACCAATAATGTTTTTCTTCTAGAGTGAATAATCATGCCTACAACTCTTAAATTTTCATATCTTTATCCCCAGTTTTATTTCTTTTCTCAAAATATGTTCGGGGTGACACCCCAAAACTCAGACCTATGATGCGGTCATATTGTTATGGCCACTTCAAGACCACTAATAGTAGTTGTTCATCGAGTAAAACTTATGAAAATTATGGTCTCTAAGTCAGATAAAAAATATAGGAAAATAAGTATTCATTATTATGTAATATCGATTTAAAGAAAAAAAATTATTATGTCATACTTATGTATGTTTTCCACACTTTTTGTGTGTTTTCATCTATTAGTATCTCGTCTGTATTTACATGTGCCTCCTTCCATAGCACATGATGTGGGATTAAAGTAGCTTTGGATTTCAATTCATCAATATTCATATAATCAAATGAACATAATTATGTAGTTGTTTCATGTCACATAAAAGTATTACTATATATTTAAAATACGTAACATTTTTTCAAGTAAATCATACCCCATCCTTACTTTACAGTAGGGGTACGTTGGTTTTTCTATATGTTGCTTATTTTTAGCACTCAGCTTATATTTCATAAATTAACAATTCTTAATCAAAGTGATTAATACATGTATTGTCAAGAAATTTATTACCAGTCATGATGTACCTAAAAAGATGTCTCCCCATGATGACTAAAAAATGAATCCCATGCTTATTGCTTTATCAGGTGTGCATACATTTATGGTGGGTGCTGGTTTATTTTTCCTTAAGTATATTTGAGATGATACTTCGTAAGAATTTTCTGAAAGGATCTATAAGCCTTTCTAGTATGCATTAATAAAAATTTCATTTGGGATTCATCTACTATAAATGCACTCTACAAGGGATAATGAAGAGTAAATAAATGTTTCATTAATTTTTTTATTAAAATAAAGAAAGTATATCATAATGTTACCCTAATTTCTTCCTAAATTAGTGCCTTAAGCATAGATACAACATTGTGCCACGAATCTATATTAATCAAAACATGAATTCAAGTGGTGATCCTAATGTGACTATTGAACATGGCCTTGTTGGGGTTAACAGTTTGGCCACATGCATTCCATCCAACCTCAAATTTGATACCTTTATTTATTTCCTTAATAATTTTTTATAAAACCATCATCCTACAGCGCTCCTATTTTTTCTAAGATATAGTTTATTCATCGTATACCATTTTATCAACTTCAACATCATCAATATGTTGTTCCTCAATATTTTTAGCATCATCATGTATAGAAGGTTATTGTTCCTCTACATTGTGAGCATCAGCATGTTGAGAAACCTATTATTCCTTATGATTGGGAGCATCAACATGTACATAAGTAATTATCTTCAAGTGGTTGAACATTTAATTTATATTTCATAAATGTAATAGTGAGTAGATAATAATATGATGTAACACATTGTATATTACAAAAAAATATAACATGATTTTTAAACTCTCTCTTTTTTAAAAGGTTGAAGGGATTTGACCCCTCTATCAAGTATTCAAATCCCCTCATTGGGGTATCCTCTAATATACAAGACTCCGTCTACATTGTTACCTCTACAAAATGATTATGACATCCCAATAAAATGGTCATCCTTAGTTGAATTAACATCTGACCCTTCAATGGTTTTAGTCAATAACAAAATAATTGACCGCTTTCATTTTATAGGATTTGGAACATAAAATACTTGTATTGCATGTGATTCCATTATAAACAGTTCATATTTGTACTATTCCTTACTAAAATCCACTTTCAAAAATCTGAATTCATCTATTTTTACTACACTTTTATTATCAACCCACTTACATTGAAGAATCATAACTTAGAATGTTATATATTCAAACTCCCATATTTTTTTGATGATGCCAAAGTATGATATATTCATATAAATTGGATTATTTTCCTTGGTACCATATACATGAATCACTTCAACCACAAGTGTAACTACATTATTTTTTATGGTACTATGTTCATCATGTTTATTTATATAGAACATATAACCATTAATTACATAACCATTATAAGATAATACATGTACACTTGGTCCTCTTGCTAGTTATCGAAATCATTCTAAAATAAAATCTATTTTTAGTTGAATCCTTAAATATATTCTCTTGAAACCATCCTATAAATTGTTGATTATGTGTATTTGATATCCAAATTTAATCCCTTTATTAATTCAAATGCCTAAGAATTAATTTTTGGGTTTCAATATATGTAAAAACCTCTAAAATATTATAAAAAACATAAATGTGGGCCTACTCTCACTTTGTAATAGTAATTATGACAACATCTATTCTAAAAAATTATTCACCCACAAGCTGCCCAGTTTGATGAGATTTCGATAGACCAATGCTTTCCATATCAGATAGGTAGTCAGTACAGAATTCACCTGATTCCTCAACAATATATCACACCACAATATAACCTTCTAGATGACTTCTATTTTTGACATACCCTTTCAAAATATTCATATACTATTCAATGGGGTACATCCATCTATAATGTACATGACCACATTGTCTAATCTATCTTACCAAGTGAACCATCAAGTGAACCGTCATATCAAATAATATTGGTAGTAAGAACATCTCTCATTCACATAATATGATAGTAATTTCATTTTCCATAATTGGAAATTCTTTTAGGTCTATAACTTTGTTGTATATAGCTTTGAAAAAATAAACAGAGCTTGGTTAACGTATAAAATACATTCTTGGGAAAAATGGGATGTAAAGCTATATGCATTAGATATTACATAAAATCATGATAGTCATGTGATTTTAGACACTTTAACTTTAAATCGGTTATTGACATGGTATTCTTGATATTTTATGAATACCCCTCTGAAACCTTTACATCATTCAAGAAGTTTCAAAAATAATATCTCTCTTAACTGGAAAAAGTGTAAGAAATTAGAAGAAAATTTCATTTTTCACTCTTCACTGGTGCTAACTCTTCCTGTATTCCCATGTCAATCATGTCCAACCTAGTCTTAATTCCATAATTTGTTTTTTCTGGTGTATTTAGTAATTTTCCAGTGAAACTATCACATAATTCTTTTCCTACATGTATAACATCAAGAAAAATTATCATGTATAAAAAATTCCAGTATGGTAATTCAAAAAATGTTGATCTCTTTTTCCAACTGATTTTTGTAAGGTTTTTCAAAAAAAGGTTTACCAAAAGCAGTGTCCATATATTTTAATTTCTCAAAATTTTGATCACCTTTTAGTGGATACGGTGTTGTGCATTCTTCAGAACTTCCATAAAATTATGTCATCCAAGATTGGTACTTATGTCATCAGGATAGAAAATTGTGATGACCTAGAAACAAAATCTTTGATTAATGTCTCAACCTAATTGATTGTGTAACTTGTTCACAAAATGGCACACCCTTGAGTTCCTTTAATGTTATATCTTAAAAAACTTTCATAAGTATAAAAGTCATTTATCATCTTGTACAATATGGCTCTCAATGTGTAATCTTCATTTCTATAAGTATCATACAATGTAACACCTGAATCCCACAATAATTTCAAATCCTCGATCAATAGAGCCAAATAAACATAAATATCATTACCTATTTTTTTAGTCCTGATATAATCATATATAAAAAAATGTATTTTAATTTCATGCATAACAACGGTGGTAAGTTATAATTTATCAACACAACCGACCATTTATTATGAGTGTTTCTTTAAAAACCAAAAGGATTCACACCATCTGTATATAGCACAAGATGAAGGTTTCTCGCCTCATTTCCAAATTCAGGATACTCATGATAAATTCTCTTCAAATGAGGAGAGTCTACTGGGTGATGAAGTTTCCCATATTTATTTCTTGTATCTTTATGCCACATCAATTTTCTTGCAGTCTCCTCACTTCCATATAGGCGCTTAAACCTTGGAATGATTGGAAAGTACCATATAACTTTTGTAGGACCCAATTCATATTTCTTATATCAAGAAGTACCACTTTGGGTATTTTTAATTGATTTTTGGTCCTTGAGAAATAATATATAGTCATTTGGACAATTTTTTATTTTTTCATAGGTCATACCCATTGAACGTAGAATTCTTTTAGAATTATATGTTTGTTAAGGAAGCTCATTATCTTATAGGAGCATATCATTCAAGAGAGAAAGTAGTTCGATAAAACTGGTATCACTCTATTTGTTTCTAGCTGTTAAATTATATAGATTCAATATGGATGATAATGATGTATATTTAGTACAACCAGCATACAATGGTGTTTTTCAAAACTCTTTAACTTCTCAAGAAATTTTAGACAATCACAAAGTTCATATTCAACTATCATTATCATTGCCTCAATACAATATTCATCATCATCCACACTTGTAATCACATCCTCAATACAATATTCATCTTTGTTCACACTTGTAATCATATTAAATGGTCTATAAAATATAGTCTTATCACAGTCACTAGCTATATTTAGTTTCTTCCTATTTTTAGTCCAACATTTATAACTTCAATCTATTCCATGACAGATCAAGTGTTCTTTCAAATCCTATGGACTAGTTAGTCTTGAATAAAAACAATGTAAACATGGAAAAAGAATTTGATAAGGGTCATGTTCATGATATTTTTCAAACTTGATGAACTCTTTCCCCCATCCCCATACACTACTACAAAATAGGCATTTAACAGTGCTGACCTTTATCAGTGCTAGAAAAAAAGCGGTGATAAAGGTTCCCTTTATCAGCAAATTTTTCTAGCACTGATAAAAGGAATCCTTTATCAGCACATTTTTTTAGCACTGATAAAGGGTTTCCTTTATCAGTGCTTTGTTTTTAGCACTGATAAAGGGTTCCCTTTATCAGCACTTTATTTTTAGCGCTGATAAAGGGGGGTCCTTTATCAGTGCTTTATTTTTAGCGCCCATATAAGGAATCTTTTATCAATTATTTTTTAGCGCTAATAAAAGTCCAAATAAAATGAAATAATTAACTAAATAAATAATAAAAATGATTTTATTAAAAATATATTGAAAATTTTATTAATTAAATAATTATTGATAAAAATGAATAAATTGATTATACTATATATAAATTATGAATACTAATAAATAGAATATATTAAATATATAGATATATGTAAAAATAAAATTAAACAAATAAAAATTAAAAATAAGTAAATTGAGAAAAATATTAAACATTTTATTAATTAAATAATTATTGATAATGTTAATAAATAGTATATATTAAATATATAGATATATATATATATATGAATGTATATAAATATGATTTATATGATACAAAATATTTATTCTATACATTAAATAGTAATATATATTTAGTGAATAATGGTTTTTAATTAAAAATTAATATGAATTAAAAATACTGACTAATTACATCGGTTAATGGACATAATTGAATGTCGTTTAATTTTTCAACTTAACATATAGATCAAATGTATTATATTGATTTCATATATACATAATTAATGCAAATTTATATACAACGCACACACACAAATATTTTTTTTGAGAATTTAATCAATTTATATTATTTATTTTATATATATTTATTTACTATATATGTTTTAATGTTTTCAATATGTATTCATCTTTATTTAAATATATATCTATTTTTTAATGACTTATATTTAATTAATCAAACTTATCCAATTTTTCAATATTGTTAGTGTACTTATTTTTAATTATTCAATTTTACTCAGTTTTAACATGCTTGCACTTAAGAATAAATATTCATTAATAATGTTTGAAAAAATATTTATAAATAAATATATTTATAAATGTATATTTACTAGTTTTATACATTTAAAATTATAAATAAATGAATAATATATTTTTTAAAAGTATTTATATAATTATAAATAAATAATTATAAATTTATAATAAATTTATTTAAATAATGAATATATTTTCTATATTTATATTTATATATATTTATTAAATATATATATATATATAATTATATAAATATATTTAATGATATAAATATTATTTTTAAAATATATTTATATAATTATAAATAATTAATTATACATTCAAAGAATTATAAAATTATTATTTTATAAAAAGTATTATTGTAAGTATTATAATTATATATAATAATTATAATTTTTTAAAAAAAAATATTATTTTTTAAAAAATTATTGTAAGTATTTATCATCACTTTTTTAGTGCTGATAAAGATGAATTTTATCAATGGTTTTTTAGTGCTAATAAATATCTATCTTTATCAGCGCTAAAAAATCACTCATAAAGATTCCTTTTATTAGTGCTTATTAACTTAGCACTGATAAAAGATATTTTTATCAGTGCTTTTTTGGAGGCACTGATAAAAGTTTTCTGGTCTATTTTAAGAACTATAACTATCACGAACCAGTTTACAATATCTAAAGCTCTTCATGGAAGACATCTGCTATCAACGATCTTCGTTGTCGAATCCAAGCTTGAATATAGGCTAGAATTGAGGTTCAAACTATTTCAAGGCTCGAATCCAAGGATCAAGCAATTCAAGGGTCGAACAAACCCAAGGCTTGAACAAAATCCAGGTTTTTCAATATCTCTAATTTCCATTGGTTATCTACTGAACCTTCTCATCCCACATCCGTGTATCCCAAAAACTCCATTTTCACTATCCTATAATAAAACAACCCAAAATTCATTGTTTTTTAGATATATTGAAGTATTGTCTTCCCCGATAGCATGTGGCTCTCCTAGGGACAACATTGGTATCGTGCGACTTGAAATATATCAAACCCAATGTTGGGTCATGATGTTGTGAGGTATAATAGGCTCCCAGTACCTATATTCCATGACATCTACCTCTTTTTAATCATCAAATTTTTAAAAGTTCATCAATATAGCGATCGGTGTTGTCATTGGTTTGGAATACTCCATTCTAGATCACTTGGGAACCACTTTTTCATATTTTGATTTAGAAATTGATGTGTTATGATTTCCTTGAATCGCCTATAAACCAAGAAAAATGTTTCACCAATCATAGACATCTCGATATCATACCTCATATGATCCACAAAAAAAATGCATTATTCTTTTTCTAATCCTAAAATATTATGTCTTTGACATATATGAGTACCAACATCCTTTGATCATTCTCCTTATTGATGCAGAGGTTGTGATCAACTCTACCTCGCTAAAAACCAATATTTTTTAGGTATTGATATAACCTTAAATAACAGGTCCTTAATGATTTCTTTATCTTATACAAAGAATTCTTTAACTGTCACACCTTTGTCTTATCTTCATCCATAATAAACCCATCCGGTTTCTCAATGTATACTCCCCTTTAAGAACTCCATTGAGTAACATAGATTTGAAATCCATTTATTATAGGTCTCTCTAATGGCCCGAAGGCCTTCATTGTTTATTGATTTTTGATAATCCACCTTTCAAGGGTTGAGGTGGAACCCTTACAAGACCCGTAAGTGTAAGTATTACATGGTCCATAGTCCTTAGAGGAATTCATTTCTCATAGGATTTAAACATTACATACAACTCAGACTAACTACTTGGAACTACTCCTCCCCAGCATCTTCATCATGAAATCATCTCTCCACCTTCGCATGGCTATTCGGCTAGGCTTTCCTGTGCATGAACAGGCTTGTCCCGATGGCAGGTGTCATACCCTCTCATTCTTTCACACTATCCATTCTTTATTTTGAGACACTTTTCCATAGTCAATGAGTTTATTACTGAACACCCACTTGGTTCTGAAAACATTTGTGTCTTCCAGCCTTGGAAAAAATTTCCATGTCGCATTGTTCTTATTCATAACAAGCTCCCCATGCATAGATTTGATCCAATTATCATCCTTGTCAGCCTCTCCACATGATTTAGGCTCTAGTTGGGAAAAATGAGGTTTATTATAGAGTCTTACTCCTTCAAGTTTTCACTGAAACTATCTGATCACCAATGAAATTTTATTCATTGATTTCAGCCTTGCTTATATTTCTTATAGTAGATAACCCCTCTTCATTTTCCTCGCCATCAATGTCTTATTTTGAGTCTACCTCGGCCCCGTGTTCTTCCCCCTATACTACTAAATTCAATATTAATTTCCTCTGACGTGTTATCATTATTTTAATTATTAACAATCTCCCCATTCTAATTAGTAAAAAATATCTATCAATTTTATCTTGTCATCATAAAAACATCTCAACCCACCCTTTTTAAGTCAGTATTTAATTTCCTCATTATCTAATATGATCAATTTTTTACTACCACAAATCAATTTCCTTTTTCAAACACAATTACCATAAATTTTTACCGACCCCAAATCAAAAAATGGTTCAGCTAGTTTTCCATACCTTTGTAAAAATATAGTCAAATTTGAAATGATAAACCACTCATTAATACTTCATAAAAATCATTTCATTTCTTTCATCACATATATAATAAACACTATATATGTTTTAATTTAATCCAACTAAAAACATGTCATTCTTTAACATTTCCTTTTGGTTCCTCCCTTAGGAATCTCTTATTACCATCCATATAATTCTCACAAATGGGAGGCATTTTCCTTTTTAGAGAACATAATGGAGTACAACTGTCATCCCCATCAGTTTTATCTCCTAAAAATTTATTATTCCAATTTTTTGCTTGGGACTCATCCTCTATCTCTTTTTTTGTTTCTTATACTACTCTGAGAAGTAGTCTTCATGTAGATGGTATGACAACCCTGCTTTTATTACAAACTTAAACATGATTTATTACATAAAACTTCACTTGATACAACAAAAAAGATCGAGAGGTTTAGTGTCTTTGAAGCTTAGGACCATTACATAAAAAACTTAAAACATGAAATACAACATCTTTATTGAAAACTTCCTTTACATGACCACTACATTCCCTCGTACTTAGCATTGCATGAGATAACCTGAGGACATGCATAAGAAAAGGGTGAGCTATAAAGCCCAGTAAGGGAGTACACATGGAATAACATGAGGAGTACAATACATGTTAGACAATAGGCATATCAATAGAGAATATAAGAAACATGAACATAAAGTCATGATAAAGCATGATAATCATAACATGGAAATGTGGCAACAACACTTAACATGGAATTAGCATGAGCCAAGGCCCATTGCACATAGAGCATGAGTAAATCCTCATTGCACATAAATCACGAGTAAACCCTTGTTGCACTTGAATTAGCATGAGTCAACACTCATTTCACATGAAGTATCATGATACTATACTTTACCCAATGCATTGGATCTCTATAAGGGTTCACCCTTCTTAAACATTTCATTTCATGCATAAGTGTGCCACATGGATCATAAAACATGGATTCATAAAACATAATCATTTATTCCACGATAAAGGAATGCAGAATTCATACATGAAACTTTTAAATCAACAAGTAAATGTGCATAAATGTGAATACCCTTGAAGGAGAAATGGGCATGGTATTCACTACACAATGACATTGGCTTAGAAAATCGGTGCGATTTCGGCAGCGTAACGGCGTGACATAAGAATTCATAAAAAAATGGTTGATGAGAGAGAAAGGGGTTACTTATAATATTTACATGTAATGGAAAGTAAGGAGGTCATAAAGATACATGTCCCAACAATTGTAATGGAATTTATATTCATGATACAAAATTATTGCTTGAATGTAAAAGAAGAGAGAGAAGTTCCTTTCGGAATTTCGGCATAGTAACGGGTGTACATGAGAGGCATTTAGTGAGAGAGAAAGGGGTATCCCATCATTCAAACAATAATAGGGCAGTATGGGGGAGGTGAGAAAACATACCCCAACATTCATAATTGAAATTAAAAGGGCAATACAACTTAAATAAAATTGAAAAAAATGAGAAAGGAAGAAAAAACCCTTACTTGGAAGTGTGCTTCCAAAGGCTAGAGAGAGGCTTGTGAGAGGCTTCTTGGGAGCTTGGGGCACCTTGGGAGGATTCTAGAGAGAGTAGGGCAGAGGTTGGACGAACTCCAAAGGCTTTGAGTGAGGAGTAAGTGGGATCTTGGGTGGGTTTATATAGGAAAGGTGAGGGAATTCTTTATTATTTAGGTTTGGGACCCCTTATATTAAATTAATCCAAACCACAAACCATCCCATGGTTTTTGCCAATGGTTTTTGGAAAAGGGAAGAGGAAAAAATTATTTTATAAGGCCAAAGTCCTAACTTCTTAAAATAATAAGTTTGCTTATGTGGAGGTGAGTCACACTCCCATGGAAATTAATTTAAAAAGGCAAAGTGTTGAATAAGTCTTGAGGGGTCCATTAATGCTTTGAAAAATAAGTCAAACAAACCCAAAATCACTTTATTTTAATGGTAAAACATATATTGGCCAAACATAAAGATTATAGTTTTTTATTACATCACTATTGGGTCATTATGATGTCATAAAACACATTATATATTTAAACGGTATTTAATTTTTACCCAAAAATTTGACTGTCTCAGAAAATTATGAAAAATTCACCGTTGGATAATTTCGACGTCTTGATTCCAAAAATAACATTTATTTTATCTAAATAATATTCTAAATATGTGAATTTTCACTTTTAAAATAAAAACAGACATTTATCGAAAATTCACGGGTTTTGACAGAAATGGTTTTCAAACCTTAATAAAAATTATAATTGCATTCATAAAATTATAAGATCATTTATATTTAATAAAAATTAATTTAATATTAATAATAATATTTTATTAAAATATTATTTAATTCAAAAATCCCTTAATTTAATAAAATAGAATTTTTAATTAAATAATAACTAAAAACA
The DNA here is from genome assembly GCA_963277665.1 of Viscum album. Classification (NCBI taxonomy): domain Eukaryota; kingdom Viridiplantae; phylum Streptophyta; class Magnoliopsida; order Santalales; family Viscaceae; genus Viscum; species Viscum album. The sequence continues at coordinate 135,207,128 of OY728163.1, forward strand.
CCATTTGTACTTTAAAAACTATTTACAATGTATCAAAAATGACTAGAAATTATTTTCATTATTATATACAAAAAAAATAATGTACATGAACATAGTACTACTTATTTGTTACATAACCCCTTAAAACAGCTGCATAAGACCTAAGGGTAAGGTGTGCGATGGTGACAGACTCTTGGGGTGGCTCGGATAGCATCGCTCGAGTGGTAATTTCAATTAACTTCCACTTTTCCCATAGATGGTCATGTTCGAGCTTGACAAGATGAAGCTCAGCTTGGGCTTGGTCAATGGAAAATCCCAAATAAGCCACCTCTTTTCCGAGCTCCGACAAATGGGCTTCGTACGGAGCAATTCTACTGGACGAGGCCATCGCTTCTTTTGTCTAAGTAAAATTGGATGTGTTAAAGCCCTATATTTATACTAATCATGTGATCACTGTTAAACGACTATATTAGCAATGGTCAAAATTCTTAACATAAAACCAATGAAGTTGAAATTTTATATAAACATAAAGAGACATTTAATTAGATCAAGAGGGATTTCCATTAATGAAACTTTGGGTCATTACAATATTCCCCCCTTAAGAAATTTCGCCCTCGAAATTTTCCTTTTCCCACACTAAAACAAATGTGGGTAACTCAGCTTCATCATATCCTCCGATTCCCAAGTTGCTTATTCAAACTTGTGGTTTCTCCACAACACCTTGATGAGGGGCATTGTCTTATTTCATAGAACTTTTTCTCTACGATCTAAGATCTTCACTGGTTGCTCCTTATAAGAAAGATCATCTTCAAATTGTACCACCTCAGAAGAGAGTACATGTGAAGGGTCCGGTATGTACTTCCTTAAGAGGGATACATGAAATAAATCATGTACTTTGGCCATAGTAGGTGGAAGTGCTAGTTGATAGGCCACAGCCCCGAAACGATCAAGAATATCGAAGGGGCCGATGTACCTTGGACTTAACTTACCTTTCTTTCTAAACCTCATGACCTTATTCCATGGATATATGCATAGAAAAACCATGTCTCCAACTTTAAACTCAAGGTCTCGTCGATGGTTATCTGGATAACTCTTCTGTCGACTCTGAGATGCCTTGATATGCTGCTAAATGGTTTTCACCTTCTCCACCATTTCCTCGACCATTTCTGGTCCAAGCAGCTTACATTCACCGACCTCATCCCAACATGTCGGTGTTCTGCACCTTTTCCCATATAGGGCTTTATATGGTGCCATTTGGATGCTCGAGTGGAAACTGTTATTATAAGAGAACTCAACAAGAGGAAGATGTTGATCCCATCCTCCTTTAAAGTCCATTGAGAAGGCTCTCAACATATCCTCAAGTGTTTGGATAGTCCGCTCGGATTGGCCATCAGTTTGAGGATGATAGGCCGTACTGAAGTTTAGTTCAGTATTCAGATCATGTTGAAGACTCTTCCAAAACTTAGAGGTGAATCTTGGATATCGGTCAGACACAATAGATAGTGGTACTCCATGAAACCTTACCACTTCCCTGATATATATATGTTCCAGTTGATCTAATGAGAAATCCTCCTGAATAGCAATGAAGTGTGCAGTCTTTGTAAGACGATCCACAACAACCCAGATTGCATTTTTGCCTTTGGATGTCCTTGGAAGTCCGGTGACAAAGTCCATGGTGATGTTCTCCCATTTACATTCTGGTATGGGCAATGGTTGCATCATCCCCCTAGACTTCTGTCTCTCTGCCTTCACTTGCTGACACACCAGGCACTTTGATGTATATTCAGCGATCTCCTTATTCATATTATCCCACCAAAAGTTTTCTCGGATATCTCGATACATCTTTGTGCTCCCTGGGTGAATAGATAAATTTTAACTATGTTCATCATCCAAAAGTTCCTTCTTCAGCTCCGGACTTGATGGAACACATAGTCTTTTCCCAAACCACAAAATTCCTTCTTCATTAACATTAAACTCTGAGGATTTCCCCTTTTTGATAGCTTCCACTTTTTTCTGAATTCCCAGATCATCCTTTTGAGCATCCTTTAACCTTTCCAAAAGATATGGTTGAGTAATAATTTGTGAAAGGATTGATGATGTTCCCTTCTCTATTATTCCCATGTCCATCTTCATCAAGTCTAAGAATATTGGATCCTTCTCAATTCTCATCATTGATAGAATCGGTGGATCCTTTCTACTTAGGGCATCTGCCACCTTGTTCGCTTTCCCAGGGTGGTAATGTATTGAACAGTTATAATCCTTGATGAGCTCTATCCATCTTCTCTGGAACATATTAATCTATTTCTACGTGAATATATATTTAAGACTCTTGTGGTCAGTATATATCTCACATTTCTCTCCATAGAGATAATGCCGCCAGATTTTCAAGGCAAAGATCACAGCCGCCAACTCCAGATCATGTGTTGGATAGTTTAGCTCATGGATTTTCAACTGCCTTGAGGCATAGGATATCACTTTATCATTCTGAATCAGCACACAGCCTAATCCCTTCTTTGAATCATCACTAAATACCACAAAAAGTTCCCCACTTGTGGGTAAAGTGAGTACGAGCGCAGTGATAAGCCTCCTTTCCAACTCCTTGAAGCATTATTCGCATTCATCACTCCAAGAAAACTTTACTCCCTTCTGAGTTAGCTTGGTAAGAGGGTTGGACAATCGTGATAAATTTCTCAAAAATCATCGATAATATCCAGCTAACCCTAAGAAGCTACGGATATCCGTTACCAATGTTGGCCTCGGCCATCCCTCAATTGCATCTGTTTTGGAGGGATCCACAGATATCCCATTGCTTGTGATGATATGGCCCAAGAATGAGACTTCCTTTAACCAGAACTCACACTTGTTGTACTTTGCATAGAGCTTCTCCTTGCGCAAAGTCTCTAGTACGGTTCTTAAATGGTCCTCATGATCCTCCTTGGTTTTGGAGTATATTAGAATATCATCTATAAAGACTACCACAAATTTGTCTAGGTAATCTCTAAAGACTATATTCATTAAGTCCATGAAGATTTCTATATCATTGGTTAGTCCGAAAGGCATTACTATGAATTCATAGTGCCCGTATCTTGTACGAAAAACAGTCTTGGGGATATCTTCCTTCTTCACCCTTACTTGATAATATCCTGACCGCAAGTCCACCTTGGAGAAGTATTGTGATCCATGCAGCTGATCAAACAAGTCATTGATTCTTGGGAGAGGATACTTGTTCTTTATCGTGATTTTGTTAAGTTCAAGATAATCGATGCAGAGCCGCATTGACCCATCCTTCTTCTTGACGAAGAGGATTGGTGCACCCCATGGTGAAGCACTTGGGCGTATAAACCCTTTATCCAGATTCTCCTGTAGTTGTTTCTTCAGCTCTTCAAGCTCAACAACGACCATTCTATATGGAGTCTTGGATATCGGTATCACCCCAGGTATAAGTTCAATTGAGAACTCAACATCTCTTCTAGGAGGAAGATCAGGCAGTTCCTCGGGAAACACTTCAGCGAATTCCTTCACAATAGGCATTTCTTCAAGGATGGTTTCTTCCTTGGACTCAATCATCTGAGCCAGATATGCATGCTCATAAGGCAGTAATATCCATGCTTGAGATGATGGAGATAAAATAGATTCATCTTCCTCCTGACACTTGTAAAGAATCGGGGGTCGATTCTCCATATAGAGTGTGATTTCCCTCTCCCGACAATTTATATTGGATCTATATAAGGAAAGCCAATCCATGCCAAGAATTGCATCAAATTCCACCAGAGGGAGTATGACGAGGTTCGCCGGGAAATTCAATCCACATATTATAATAGGGGAGGACTTATATTCATGGGATGTAATGATTGCCCCATTTGTCGTACTCACCGACATCTTTACTTCCATGATTTGTGGTGGTGCTGGGATTGTTCTACTAAACTTTCGAGATATAAAAGAATGCGTAGAACCTGAATCAAAAAGTACGTTCGCTATTCTTGAATGAATAACTAGCGTAACTGTCACCACTTCATTGTCGGGGTTCACTTCGGCAGAAGTGATGGAAAAAACTCTTCCTTGCTGCCTTGGAGGTTGTTGGTCGCCTCTGGAAACCCTTGGATTAGGGAACTGATTTTCAAAATGACCCGGTTCTTTGCATTTGTAGCATTGAACAACGCGTTGAGGTTCGAACAGAGCATTCCTCTCCTCTGTCACAACCGTGGGTCTTTCTTGCCGACAGTTAATAGCTAGGTGCCCTTCTCTTCCACACCTGAAGCATTTTCTCTCCCCCTTAAGGAAATTTCCAGGGTGCTTCTTTCCGCACTTTTGGCAAGTGGGGTGTTGGATCTTCTTAGCACCGTTGGATTTATCCATCGGACCACCATCATTGAAGTCCACCTTACACTTCTTGTCCCCATGATAACCCTGTGATTCCCCAATCTCCATTTCGACCTTGAGGGCACATCGGACAATTTCCTCATTGCTGTCGAAGTCATGGATCGCTAATGCTTTCTGCAAGCTAGGATTTAGCCCACCAAAGAAGCGGTCAACCTTGCATTCGGGAGTAATGACAAAGCCGGAAGTGTATCATGCAAGCCTTGTGAATTTTGCCTCGTACGCTCCAACAGTTTCTTCATATTTTTTCTTTAGGGAAAGGAAGTCCCTTTCCATCTTAAGCTGGAGGGTGCGTGGAAAATATTTATCAAAAAACATCTTCCGGAAATCCTTCCATTCTAATGCCTCGATCTCCTCCTCAGGCTTCGTATTTTTGATCAACGTCCACCATTGATCAGCTTCACCCTCCATACGATAGGCATCCAGGAGAACCTTCTCTTGTTCAGAACATTGAAGGATGGAGAAGATCTTTTCAATGGATTTGATCTATTGTTCAGCGATTGTGGGATCGGATGATCCACTAAAAGTAGGAGGCCTTTGTCTCATGAAGCTCTCGATAGCGACTTGTTCTTTCTTAGGGGGGGTTGAACGTTCCTCTTGACCCGTGTTTCTATTAAATGCTTGAGTTAGCTGAGAGAGAAGCATGACAAAGTTCGCGATTCCCGCTCCCATTGGATTGGGCATCTCATTAGTACAGTCATCACACTGATCTTCACAACAGTTGTTAGCCTGAGTCCTCCTATTACCGGCCATTGGCTGGAATAAAAGGAAAGTTAGGGTTAACACATAAAGGGTAATCCAAAGACAAATTTTGATGACTTATAAATAAACTTTCATTTCCTTAACTCATGAGTCTATAGGCTTCAATCTAGGCTTTTCATGATCTACTTTCTAACATATATTCTTAGGAGCATTTTTTCCCTTAATAAGGGTTCATACTAAGATTGTGAATTTATCAAAACATATCCCCCGGAAGTGTCATAACCAAGAGTGCAGAAAGTCCCGTTGTCATGCACCAGTTCCCGTTCGAGTCTAGCTCAAAGTGGTGTTTTTGGGTTTTACCCCTAGGATACATCTGTGCCAGAGCTGCCTCTACCCGCTCGTATCCAGACAGGGATGTATTTGTCTGATAAACCACTTACTCAGTACTTACCAAAACTTAGGGATGTTTTTATTATACTTAGTCTTGTCTCTAAGGCTTTACAAGGGTTTCCTAATCCCAAAAATAACTAAACCTATCCTCTGATACCAACTATGGAAACCCTGCTTTTATTACAAACTTAAACATGATTTATTACATGAAACTTCACTTGATACAATAAAGAAGATCAAGAGGTTTAGTGTCTTTGGGGATTAGGACCATTACATAAAAAACTTAAAACATGAAATACAACATCTTTATTGAAAATTTCCTTTACATGACCACTACATTCCCTCGTACTTAGCATTGCATGGGATAACTTGAGGACATGCATAAGAAAAGGGTGAGCTATAAAGCCCAGTAAGGGAGTACACATGGAATAACATGAGGAGTACAATAAATGTTAGACAATAGGCATATCAATAGAGCATATAATAAACATGAACATAAAGTCATGATAAAGCATGATAATCATAACATGGAAATGTGGCAACAACACTTAACATGGAATTAGCATGAGCCAAGGCTCATTGCACATGGAGCATGAGTAAATCCTCATTGCAAGTAAAGCAAGAGTAAACCCGCGTTGCACTTGAATTATCATGAGTCAACACTCATTGCACATGACGTATCATGATACTATACTTTACCCAATGCATTGGAGCGCTATAAGGGCGCACCCTTCTTAAACATTTCATTTCATGCATAAGTGTGCCACATGGATCATAAAACATGGATTCATAAAACATAATCATTTATTCCACGATAAAGAAATGTGGAATTCATACATGAAAATTTTCAATCAATAAGTAAATGTGCATAAAGGTTAATACCCTTGAATTATAAATGGGAATGGTATTCACTACACAATGACATTGGCTTAGAAAATTGGTGTGATTTCGGCAGTGTAACGGCGTGACATAAGATTCATAAAAAAAATGGTTGATGAGAGAGAAAGGGGTTCCTCATCATATTTACATGTAATGGAAAGTAAGGAGGACATAAAGATATATTTCCCAAAAATTGTAATGGAATTTAGATTCATGATACAAAATTATTGATTGAATGTAAAAGAAGAGAGAGAAGTTCCTTTCGGAATTTCGGCATAGTAACGGGTGTACATGAGAGGCATTTAGTGAGAGAGAAAGGGGTATCCCATCATTCAAAAAATAAGAGGGCAGTATGGGGGAGGTGAGAAACCATACCCCAACATTCATAATTGAAATTAAAAGGGCAATACAACTTAAAGAAAATTGAAAAAAATGAGAAAGGAAGAAAAAACTCTTACTTGGAAGTGTGCTTCCAAAGGCTAGAGAGAGGCTTTTGAGAGGCTTCTTGGGAGCTTGGGGCACCTTGGGAGGATTCTAGAGAGAGTAGGGAAGAGTTTGGACTAACTAAAAAGGATTTTAGTGAGGAGGAAGTGGGATCTTGGGTGGGTTTATATAGGAAAGGTGAGGGAATTCTTTATTATTTAGGTTTGGGACCCCTTATATTAAATTAATCCAAACCACAAACCATATCATGGTTTTTTCCCATGGTTTTTGGAAAAGGGAAGAGGAAAAATTTATTTTATAAGGCCAAAGTCCGAACTTCTTAAAATAATAAGGTTGCTTATGTGGAGGTGAGTTACACTCCCATGGAAATTAATTTAAAAAGGCAAAGTGTTGAATAAGTCTTGAGGGGTCCATTAATGCTTTGAAAAATAAGTCAAAAAAACCCAAAATCACTTTATTTTAATGTTAAAACATATATTGGCTTAACATAAAGATTATATTATTTTATTACATCACTATTGGGTCATTATGATGTCATAAAACACATTATATATTTAAACGGTATTTAATTTTTACCCAAAAATTTGACTGTCTCAGAAAATTATGAAAAATTCACCGTTGGATAATTTCGACGTCCTGATTCCAAAAATAACATTTATTTTATCTAAATAATTTTCTAAATATTTGAATTTTCACTTTTAAAATAAAAACCGACATTTATCGAAAATTCACGGGTTTTGACAGAAATGGTTTTCAAACCTTAATAAAAATTATAATTACATTAATAAAATTATAAGATCATTTATATTTAATAAAAATTAATTTAATATTAATAATAATATTTTATTAAAATATTATTTAATTAAAAAATACCTTAATTTAATAAAATATAATTCTTAATTAAATAATAACTAAAAACACCATTTGTACTTTAAAAACTATTTACAATGTATCAAAAATGAATAGAAATTATATTCATTATTATATACAAAAAAAAATAATGTACATGAACATAGTACTACTTATTTTTTACATAACCCCTTAAAACAGCTGCATAAGACCTAAGGGTAAGGTGTGCGATTGTGACAGACTCTTGGGGTGGCTCGGATAGCATCGCTCGAGTGGTAATTTCAACCAACTTCCACTTTTCCCGTAGACGGTCACGTTCGAGCTTGAAAAGATGAAGCTCAGCTTGGGCTTGGTCAAGGGTGAAGCCCAAAGACGCCACCTCTTTTCCAAGCTCTGACAAATGGGCTTCGTACGGAGCAATTTTACTGGACGAGGCCATCGCTTCTTTTGTCTAAGTAAAATTGGATGTGTTAAAGCCCTATATTTATACTAATCATGAGATCACTGTTCAACGGCTATATTAGCAATGGTCAAAATTCTTAACATAAAACCAATGAAGTTGACATTTTATATAAACATAAAGAGACATTTAATTAGATCAAGAGGGATTTCCATTAATGAAACTTTGGGTCGTTGCAGATGGCTTCTTCTTTGAGTATTTAAATTAACATAGGTTCATGTCCACAAGAGATAGAGGATGAGTGCTAAACAATAAAATGAAATGATAAATGTTCGGAAGATGAGCTGATAAGGATGAAAATTATCTATAACTTTCACCTTTGGATGAATTAAGAGGATAACACCTACCATAGTGGAGTAATTCTTTTCTTAAATTCAATTACTCATTTTCATCAAAGCGTACTGAAATTCTTTGAAACAATCAAATTTTGAGTTTCCCTTATTATAATTATCTATAACGTTCACCTTTGATAATGAATATATTATGTGTATTTATTTATTTATTGTACAAAATTAATATTTTATGAACCCAATAGTATATCTCTACTTTCTCTCAGATTATTCAAAGATTCATAACAAGGTATCTTATTTTCTCCTCATCCTCCTCACTCATTGGTTGATTGTTTGGTGAGATCTATTTGTGTTTTTTTATCATCATTATTGTTTTACCATCAGCATATCCCTATGGTTAATAATGTTTTCACAGTAAAATCATTATCCATAGAATTAATGTATCATTTCATATTTATGTTTAATTTATTTCTTTTTAGTATTACTCATATAATAATTGTTTTCTTATACCAGTGGATTATTTTTTTCGAATTAGGGTGGTTTGTTTGAAGCTTCTCATGCTCGTTAGGGATTGGTCTTTGAGCCTGCAACTGAGATAATGACAATAAGAAAATGCATCAAGAATATATACAACCATCAGTAAAAGGCGAATTCCTACTAATTATTTAATTAATTTTGTCATTATTTTATCTTCTATTTGTAAGTTAATTTCCTTATCATTTTTTATCTAATAATTATTTAGTTTTTTTTCACGAATATTTTGGGAAGTCATATTTTTCTTTCAACTATCTGCAACAATCCAAAAAAGAGATAAAATGTTTCTTTCTTCCAATGTTACCACATTTTCCATTTCCATTGCCTTTCTTTGTCGAATTGAAACACTACATATTGTTTCGATGTTTTTAGCCAAAAAACATTTTTCATTTTTGAAAGAAATAAGAGTAAAGGAAGCTAATGTTCCCATTATAGTGAATTCTCATGATATAATGGTCACATGAGCTTCCTATAATCTTCTGCCTTTTAACAACAAGAAAGATTTTTCGGCTAATAACATAAAATCAATATGCAGTGATGGTGGTTCAAAATAGAAAGAAAATGAAAACATGGTAACATTGGAAGTTAGGATTTTTTTTTAGACTTTGGGATGTGTAGAAAACAACCTCACCTCAATCTAACACACAGTGTGACCGGTATGACTCTAAGTGCTTATTTTTATTTAAAATTAACCTGAATTTTAGTAAAAATGACAAGTAACATAATCAAAACCGAGAAAACATATTCTGATTGTTTTTATACTTTAGGGATCTGATCCATAAGTCATTTGGGACATCTAGGAATAAATTTCACCTCAATTCGATACACTGTGTGACTGCTATGACTCAATGTGTTCGTTATCAGTTTAAAATCAACAGTTTAGTTCAAAAAATGTCACTCACTGAAAATAGAGAAAACACACTCATATTTTCTTGATAATTTTGCAAATCGATTCATAAGTCATTTTTTTACGTGTAGGAATTAGTCTCACATCAAATTGATACACGATGTGATCGGTATGAGTCAAAGTGAATGTTTTTAGTTTAAAATGACATTTTAGTAAAAAAAAAAGTGTTGTACTCAAAATATAGGAAACAAATTTTTATTGTTTTGATAATTTAGTAAAATACTCCATAAGTAATTTGAGATGTGTAGGAATCAGTTTCACCTCAATCCAATGTACGATGTGACTGGTATAACTCCAAGTGAATCTTTTTATTTAAATTGTACATAAATTTTAGTAAAAAGGACAATTAACCTACTCAAAATTGATCAAATGAATTTGTATTTTTTTATAATTTAGGGAAATGATCCATAAGTCATTTTTGATGTATAGGAATTATCCTCACCTTAATCTGATACACTATGTGCCATGTATGACTCAATGTGTCTGTTACCAGTTTAAAATCAACAGTTTAGTTCAAAAAAATGTCACTCACTGAAAACTGAGAAAATGCACTCGAATTTTCTTGATAATTTAAGATATTGATTCATAATTAATTTTTGATGTGTATGAAACAATCTCACATAAAACTGACACACGATGTGATCAGTATCAGTCAAAGTGTGTGTTTGCAGTTTAAAATGGAATTTTAGTAAAAAATACAAGTGTCATACTCAAAACTAAGTAAACACATTTGTATTGTTTTTATTCTTTATGAAAATTATCCATAATCCATTTGGAATGTGTAGGAATTATCCTCACCTCAATTTGATATACGGTGTGAATGGTAGACTCCAAGTGCATCTTTTTATTTAAAATTGACATCAATTTTAGTAAAAAGAAAAACCAACCTACTCAAAACTGGGAAAATGTGTTTATATTATTTTTATACTTTAGGAAAACAATACATAAGTCATTTTTGACGTGTAGGAATCATTTTTACCTCAATACAATGCACGGTGTGACCGGTATGGCTCAAAGTGCGTCTTTTTATTTAAAATTGACCTCAATTTTAGTAAAAAGGACAATTGGACTACTCAAAACAGATAAAATGAATTCGTATTGTTTTTATATTTTAGGGAAATTATCCATATGTAATTTTTGATGTGTAGGTTTTATCCTCACCTCAATCCAATACACAATTTTTATGGTATGACTCAATGTGTCTGTTATGAGTTTAAAATTGATATTTTAATTCAAAAAAATCACTCACTGAAAACTGAGTAAACACACTCATATTATCTTGATAATTTATGAAAATGATTCATAAGTCATTTTTGACATATAGGAATTGGTATCGCATCAAACTGACACACGATGTGACCACTATGAGTCAAAGTGTGTGTTTTCAGTTTAAAATGATATTTTAGTAAAAAAGATAATTGACGTACTCAAAATCAAGAAAAAACATTCAAATTATTTTGATAATTTAGGAAAATGATCCATAAATCATTTGAGACATGTAAGAATCAGCCTCACCACAATCTGACACACGATGTGACTGGTATGACTCTAAGTGCATCTTTTCAATATATAAGTGTCATTTTAGTTTAAATTGTGCATGCATCACCAAAATTAAGCAAACAAGCCTAGATTTTTTTATCATCATTCTATCTTCTATTACTTAATTAATTTCCTTATAATTTTTATATTATACTTAGTTAATTTTTACAGAGATAAGGCTTAAAGATGAATATGAAATGGTGTGACGGACAAGAATAAACCACAACTCAATCTGATACACAGTGTTTATGGTATGACTCAAAGTTTAGTTTAAAATTATCATTTTTTGTTAATTTATTTCTTAATATTATTACCAAAATAAGATTTTTTTTCTTATATAGCTGTGTTTTTTGCTTAAGAAAGGGTTAGGATCAAATGACAAAGGAAGACTGTTGTTTTTTAATGTATGTAATAATTTGTACTTATGTAATTGTATAACCCCATGTTTGAAATGTCTATAATATAGTTTTTTTCTTGTATTTGTGTTGTAAATTTTATTTCATTTAAATTCTGTATTTTTACTTGATTTTTCTGATTTCATGGTGTTTTTGGTGTTTTGGTGTGTTGTTACAACACACTGCACTAGTGTTGCAGTGTATTGTTGCAACATATTGCAGTATGTCCCTTTATCAGTGCTTCTACAAGCGCTGATAAAGGATTAGGGATTTTAATCTTGCTCTGGTGGTAAGATCTTCTCTAGCGTTGATAAAGGCCATTTTTAGCACTGTTAAATACTTTTTTTGTAGTAGTGATACTCTTTTGTCATACAATTGGCATCCATCCATTTTTAATTCATTTCCATCCTATTTGAATTAGTAATATTAATATTTAACAAAATAAATAAATACACAAAAAGTCTGAGCTTGGAACCCATAAAAGGACATTCTTGAAGAATCATTTAAGTTACATGAAGTCATTATTCTAAGATAATTATAGTTTAATGATACTTGATCATATTCTTTTATAGTGGTGGAAATCATTGAAGGAAAGAAATGTGTGATATCTATAAAGTTATAAAGAATCTAATTAAATTTTCATCTATTGCAAAACACAGAGATCTCGTATAGGATTAATTCGATGATATCTCATATGATTAAATAGAAATACAAGATCTGAAAAAAAAAATAGTGAGAAATTGAAATCAACAAAAGAGATGGGTTGGTGTTTATTCATTTCTTCACTTGGTACATGGTGGGACAGGTGTTGTTTCAGTGGCAGGATGCTTAGGAGCTGAAGTTGATCTTTTTTCTGATGATGAAAACGTTGATAGGGCCCAATCACATGGTCTTGAGAACCCAATGTTTGGAGAAACTCTTGAATTTAAATCAAATGAACCAGAAGTCTCGAGCTAGGGTTCCCATGTACCATTCCCATTTTATATAGTTCTCATTTTATCAAAGGGGTCTTTCAACAACCCATGCCAAGCATTTTAATTCATTAAACACCACATGCCACTTTAAAACATTACATTTCTTAAATCAAAGTAAAAAAAATAAACAGCCTAAGAGGCATAAAAAACCATCACTATCATCATAACAAGGATTTAAATAATTTAAATCACCAATTATAAAACATGGCATAAAAGTAAAATAAGCAAGTTGGGGGATTGTAATTTGAAAGAACTACCAACTTTTGAAAATACCATTTGGTGAATCCTGTTTCTCATAACAATATTTAAAAACCAAGTTCAAGATATAGAATTTGAGTTCCTGGACCACCCTTTGTCCTTCCACATGTATGAATTTATAAATATAGATACCATTCATCTCGTTGCATATATTCACACATTATTGTGCGAAGACATTCAATAATGTATGTATATTTATATCTATGAAGTCTTCATTTAATTTCTTCATTAACAAGAAATGTAAAAAAACCTTTCTTCGTCGGCTTGGTAAAGCACTGTATAAATCAACTATCATTTTCATGTACTACATAATCCATTGAGCCTGCATCAAGCACCTTTAAATGCCTTGAAGTACCATTAATTGTTAGAGAATACAGAGAAATATCAAGAAGATAAACCAGTGTTAAATACTCAGCATGTAGTGTAGCAGGTTGGAGTTCAAAAGTCAAATATCACAATGCTCATTGTGTTGTGTTGATTTTGTTAGCTACGTTAGTGTTGGAGCAATGACATATCTTGTGTCGACACAATTGTACTCCATTGGTGCTAATGTAAGATGTGTTGGGTTGTGATGTAGTATAAACTTCTGACGACATGTAAGCAATTAACATCACTCATGTTCTGGTTATATCATAATGTCAAGTTCTTTTGTACATGATAGTTCATTCTGTATATAACCTGGTATGATCTCTTGACACGACCTGTGATATGTTGATATCATAATACTCATTCTCCAATTGTCATGGTTGGCCTACGTATTATTTACAATCATCGCCTTACATGATAAGTGGACAGGGTTTTTGCGGAGCACAGCTAGCTCCATGCAATCAGAGTGAGAAATAATGGTAAATGAGGGAAATGAGAGAAGATGAAGGAGAGGGTGAACCTACAATGGCTTGAGGTGAGGGAGATTGGGTCGAGAATCAGCAAGGTAGATCGAGGAAAAATAAGATCACTCATGCATGTCGTTCAAACCATTTGTGAAAATTAAAAACAAAGATGCTCAAGGGGGGTGACGGATCACAAGTGATCACATATATTGCCTTTTAAAGGCGTCGATTCATCTGAGATGATCAGGGGAGAGCAGCGACATAGATTCGGTTCCGCAAGAGCTTGAACTGTACGAGCGAGAAGAACTCTATTAGGGTTCTATTTAAAAGATCGGGAACAATTTTATCAGCACTAAAATAATAAGCACTGATAAAGACCTGATTTAATAATATAATTAATGTAATTAAAATTTGAAATGTATATAATTGTAAATAAATATAAAATATATATAATTATAAAGATATATTTATATAATTGTAAATATATTTAAGGAATTGTAAATGTGTATTTATAAATATAATTATATATATACAATTACAAACGGTTGGGGGCTTACTTGAGTGGTAAAGACTTCCCATAATCCTGCATCAGACCAGGGTTCAAATCTAAGTGGGAAGGAATTTTCGTTGGAATGCGGTGACACGGACATGATGCAAGCATGACGCTGCACTAGGCCTTCGGGCCAGTTTGTGGATCTTTGGACCATGTAATGGGTTTCATACCCACTGAGCCTTCGGGCCATGTGCTAAATAAATAAGGCTTGAAGGGTGAGTTATCCATTAGATGGGTTGTGGTCTGCCTTTTCGGTCTCTCTGTGTGTTCTTAATGTAATTGTATCAATAAGCACCTAATATATATATAATTACAAATATATTAAAAGAATTGTAAATATGTATTTATAAATATATATATATATATATATAATTATAATTATAAATAAATATATTTATAAATATTTGTATGTAATTATAAAGATATTTATATAATTTTATTTATTTATTTATATATATAATTATATATATTTAATTATAAATTTAATAGATGTATTTATTATTTAATATATTATTTAATATATTTATTATAATTTTATAAATATTTAAACAAATATTTATTTATTTATAATTATAATTATAAATAAATATATTTAAAAATATTTATATATAATTATATATATTTATTAATATATAAATATATAAAATTATAAATATAATAAAAACATTTATTATTTAAATATATTTATTGTAATTTTATAATTATTTATATATATATTTATAATTATAATTATAAATAAATATATTTGTAAATATTTGTATATAATTATAAATATAATTATATAATTATATATATTTATTAATATATAAATGCATATAATTATAAATATAATAAATATATTTATTATTTAAATATATTTAATATAAATATTAAAAATGAATAAATAATATTAAATGAAAACAATATTAAAAAAGAATAAATAGAATTTATTAGACAAAACTATTTAAAAAAATAATTCATATAAAATTAATTACATAAATTGTAAACGTGTACAGAAATGAAGGTAATATAAAAAAATGCATTTAATAACTTAATTATATAAATTTCAAATATTTTAAAAATATTACAACTTAATAAATAAAATTGAATAAATACTAATCATATAAATTAAAAACATATTGAAAAAATAGTTAGTAAAATATAAATATGCATAAAAAACGAATAAATTCCAAAAAAAATAATATGAAAAATGAAAAAAAAAATACATCAAATGTGAAATAAACACGTCATACATACACATGTTATATATATATGCACATCTCACGTACATGTGCACATATACATACATATACTTACATTTGTACATGCATAACATCTATATATACACATACACAAAACACACACGGAACATAATGCATACACATATATGCACATAAACATTAATATAAATATATAAGTTTAAATATCACATATTAACAATACATCATTTATATTTATATAATTGTTTTAATTATTAATATATATATATATTAATATATCATATTTATATTAATTATATACTTACATTTTGTAATTAATGTATATAAATAAACATTGATTTTTGAAAATAAATATGATAATTTTATTTATATTAATAATATATTTTTATTAAAAAAATTTATCAACGCTGAGAAAAACAGTGATAAAGATCTTTATCAACACTAAAAAATATGATAATAAAAATTATAATTTTATTAACGTTGATAAAAGTTATCTTTATCAACGCTTTTAGTTAGAGGTGATAAAAATTGTCATTTTATCAACGTTTTATGTTTAGATAAGATTTAATGCTGGATAAAACGCGATATGTGGTACTTACTAGTCATCCCATGATATAAAAGTATGTTTTTTTCCTTTGCTAACTATATAGCCCTAAGAACCCTAAGAAAAACTAGTGTCCTCTTTACACGTTTACCTGGTAAATGCAATTAGCTTGGATAATAAAATGTACATGACCACCTTATTTTCAACTACTAGATAAAACATAAAGTATATGAAGTCAGAAGAGTTCTTTGTCATGAATGTTCATGCAGGTATAGGGGCATCATCGGATTTAGGTATCACGAGGCAGTAACATGCTCCAGCAATAATCATAGCAGCACGAGCCCCCACCACGTTGCTTTAGAAACGGGGAAAAGGGATATGGTCCTTCCGTTGTACCCACACCCCGATTCCCTTGATAAAAATATTATTATTATTTATAATAATAGATGTTTTGAATTGTCACAACTTATTGAAACAATTAAATATTTAAATATTATTTAAAAAAATCATATAACAAGTGTTCTCTATTTTAAAAATCATAAGATGACATGAGGAGAAAAGTAATAATAAAAGAATCGTATTAAAGAGAGTTCACTCAACTTCCCCTCCTTGCTCCGATCAATCCCCTCGTCGCCTGCAAATCAGAAACATTTCCTGTGCACGATCGCTGGCCCCGACTCATCGTACTCCGCCTTCGCGATCCACATCTTCAATCATACCAAACACGCCATTCACAAACTCAGCCATCTCAGGGCCTCAAGAACAGAACACGCAGCGGCTAAGGAATCAAACCTGCTGGAAGGTGCTGAGCGACGCCAGGATGGAGCCTCCGATCCACACGCTGTACTTCCGCTCCGGCGGCGCCACCACCTTGATCTTCATGCTGCTCGGCGCCAGCGCCGTGATCTCCTTGCTCATCCGGTCGCCGATGCCCGGGAACATGGTGGAGCCGCCGCTCAGGACGACGTTCGCGTACAGGTCCTTCCGGATGTCCACGTCGCACTTCATGATGGAGTTGTACGTCGTCTCGTGGATCCCCGCCGTCTCCATCCCTATCATCGCCGGCTGGAACAGCACCTCCGGGCACCGGAAACGTTCCGCCCCGATGGTGATCACCTGCCCGTCCGGCAGCTCGTAGCTCTTCTCCACGGTGGAGCTGGTCTTCGCCGTCTCCAGCTCCTGCTCGTAGTCCAGGGCGATGTAGGCCAGCTTCTCCTTCATGTCTCTCACGATTTCACGCTCCGCGGTGGTGGTGAACGTGTAGCCACGCTCCGTAAGGATCTTCATCAGGGCGTCCGTGAGGTCCCGGCCCGCAAGGTCGAGGCGGAGGATGGCGTGCGGGAGGGCATACCCCTCGTATATGGGAACCGTGTGGCTCACGCCGTCGCCGGAGTCCAGCACAATGCCTGCACCGCGATTCAGAAAGAGGGAAAACATTAAAACCGCATTTCAAAACGGAATCTCCAAGGCAGCTTACCAGTCGTGCGGCCGCTGGCGTACAGGGAAAGGACGGCCTGGATCGCGACGTACATGGCAGGGGCGTTGAAGGTCTCGAACATGATCTGCGTCATCTTCTCGCGGTTGGCCTTGGGATTGAGTGGCGCCTCCGTCAAGAGGACGGGGTGCTCCTCCGGGGCCACCCGAAGCTCGTTGTAGAAAGTGTGGTGCCAGATCTTCTCCATGTCGTCCCAGTTGCTCACGATGCCGTGCTCGATCGGGTACTTCAGTGTCAGTATGCCGCGTTTGGATTGAGCCTCGTCCCCTACATACGCATCCTTCTGGCCCATCCCCACCATCACGCCGGTGTGCCGAGGCCGACCAACGATGCTCGGGAACACCGCCCGGGGAGCATCATCGCCTGCAAACCCAGCCTGCAACGAAACGAACGGAATGACTTCGCCGCCACACAGCGCTCACCTTAAAATTCAAACAACACCATATAATATACATCGTTACATACCTTAACCATCCCCGTTCCATTATCACAGACAAGCGGCTGAATGTCCTCAGATTCCGCCATTTTCTACTGCATAAAGAGGAGCGAGATCAGGGCTCAATTATACACAAAGAAACGGAATGCTGTACCAGCAATCGAATTGAAATTCTAAATGATCTAACAGCAAAAGAAAAACATCCGAATCCATGAAATGGATTAACATGAAGCAATTTCAACCACGGGGAGGAATTAGGCATAACAAGACCTCGAGATTCAAATTCTAGAAAGACGAGAGGTAAATAAGAGGTCAGCGAAGCGATCTTGATTAAAATATAAATCAATCCGGAATTTCAAAAGGAAAATGAATGGAGAGAACGACATCATGTTAAATCAATGAAAAGATTGAGTAAACGCGGCATTCGAATCAAACCGAGACAACAACATACCTAACGCTAAACATCATCCAACAACAAACATTTACGAGTATTCATAAAGGAAAATTCATTTACAGCACAATGCCAGCGACCTGAATCCCGAAACAATCAAATATCCAACAATCTCAAACAAATCGATTAATCCAGCTTCACGATGAAGGCATCAATCGAAACAAGAATCCATTAACTTATTCAGATACAGGAGGTGGAAGAGGATTGGGGAATCGACGAACCTGGGAGGAGAAAGGGGAAATCGATCGGTGAAGGGTCGGGCTCCTCAGGAGGGAGAGAAGGCGAGGGAGGCGCAGCGTCACGCGGGGACGGAAGGCGTTGGATGGTTCTGAGGGGTCCGTTATAAGGAGCAACACCACGTCACGCGGGCCGTCCATATTGGGATGCGCGGCTTCAGCGACACGTCATCGGGTATGCCAAATCATTTTACATTTATGGTTGAACGTTTTTAACACAGTCAAATCAACGGTGTGAAGCCTGTGTGTCTGGTTACATCCTTCCAATGGAGCTTGTTTTTTTCAATTGGCGGGGAATTGGTATTGAAGTTGATGTTATAGAACCAATTTATTTGTATTTTATGATAACTTATATTCATGGTTTTTAATATTAATGAATTCTTTATCACATCATAATTGTTCTTCTACATAATATTGTATGTGATAATGCATCAAGAGTAGGTGTCGCACTAAAAAATCATAACAGTTCCCCGCTATAATGATAACACGAAATTGCACTACTAAATATAGCATTTTTACCAACGCTCTTTTAGCGTTGTTAATCTGAGCGAATTTAAAAGAGGTCCCTTTATCAGTGCTCAAAATAGCGTTGATAAAAGGAGTTTTTATCAGCGCTCGGAAAAAACGCTGATAAAAATGATCTTTATCAGCCCTTTTCTTAGCACCGATAAAACACCCATTTTATCAACGCTTTTAAAAAAGCGCTGCTAAAATTCAAAAAATGTAAAAATAAATCCAAAAATTGGAGAGCCTTTTTAAGAGTGCTCACCACCCTCATTTTAACAGCGTTCGGAAGCCCCCCACACGCGCCCATCCCCGCCAACCAGCCTTTAACATCACTATTCTCAACCCTTTAATAGCGCTACCCCCTTGCACATGCGCGCACGACCTTTAACATCACTATTCCCAACCCTTTAATAGCACTAGCCCCCTTGCACATGCGCGCGCGCCCTTGCCTCTTCCTGGATTCGAACTCGAGACGTCTTCCCTGCGCGCTGGACACTTTACCACTCCTCCATGTTACTTTGGTCTTCATTTAATGATATATCTATATATATATATATATATATAGTTATATTAATATTTATATATATATATATATATATATATATATATTTATTCGTATATTAATATCTATTTTTATTTATTTATTTATATATATGTATAGTTATATTTTTTATATGTATGTTTATTCGTATATTAATATATATTTAGTTATATATTTATTAATATATTAATATATATTTTTAAGATTGGTTTTAAATACATTTATAAAATATGTTTTTTTTTGTGTATAAATAACTAAATAAATAAATATATACATATATACAACATACATACACATGTATATATATTATATATATGTGTATCTGTAAGTATAATTATACATATTTATATATATTTACATTATTATATATTAATATGTCTATTTATATGTTAGAATATATAGATAATATATATCAGTTTGCTAAAACACACACACACACACTAATATATGTGTGTGTGTGTGTGTGTGTGTGTCTATATATAGACACACACACATTATATAGGTATATAAATATTCATATTATGTATTTTAAATAAAATGGATATTAGTTTTTATTTAGGTAAGGCTTATATATTAATAAATATATTTTATATGTAAATATGTTTAATTAATTATTTATAAAATTAATTTTTTAGGTGTGAATATATAAAAAATATGTATATATTGTTATATATTTGATTATAAATAACAGTACATTGTGAAAAATAATAAAATTTCAAAACCATTATATTAATATGAATGTAATACCTGTGAATAAATTTAGTCCCCACCAAAAAATGGCAAAAAGACCCCCATAAATGAGCCTGAAAATCCACTAAATGTTAAAAAATCGGGATACGCCGACTAAAAACTCAGTTTTGGAGGTCTTCTAGGCCTTTTTTGGCCTCGAAATAACCTTGACTAAGGTCGCCCAATAATAGCGGTGTAGAGCTCATTGCAAGTTTCGATTTGATATGTGGTATAACTCAAATGAACATCCAGATCAAAAGTTATGACCATTTGAAGTTTGAGTTGTTTTTTCAACTTAATTTAGTTCTTTTATTTATTTATTTATTTATTTTATATTCAAATTGTTATTAAATGACTATTATTCGATAAAAATAACAAAATTATTATATAAAAATATTTTTTAAATTATTTCATAAGCTTTTTTACTAAATATCTTATATATTAAGTTTAAATTTCTATTTATCCTTATCTAAAACACATTTAAAAAATATATATTATATTTATATCAATGTCAATATATATTATATTTATATCAATATCAATATATTTATATATTAATATATTAATATATCACTTTTAATGATTTTTTTGAAATATACCTTTTATCAGCGCTAGTAAAAAAACGTTGATAAAGGGGGGTCTTTATCAATACTTTTAAAAAATTACTGATAAAGAGGTACTTTTAACAATGCTTTTTTTAGCGCCGATAAAGGGGTGGCGCTGCGATAACCCGAATCTGTGGTAGTGGTGCTATGACACTATTATTAAATATATGTTCTATGATCAGATGATATCATTTGAGAAACACAAATGATACATGCTATCAGGGGTGGAGACTCATAGGATTTTGAGACATCTTCTCATGGTGTACGCCCTTGATAATATCCAATAAGATATTATGAGAATGAGACCCGACAATAGGAAATCTACATTTATAAGTGTCATTGGATGTTCTCATCTGCGGACGTGTGTATTGGTCCTTAGACTTTAAGATTATTATTAATGGACATTATGAGTCACGTAGTTTGATGTATTGATGAAAACCACGACGACAGATGTTCGCGGTGAGATATGATACGTTGGGTGCGTCACGAGTAATATTGTATTAATGAATAATGTGAGAAAGGATTAATCCTTTCTATTCATTAACGGAAGTTAATATCTCAAGCCATTTGATGAAAATGATATAGCCTAAATAAATCCATGACCATGGTGTTCTATATGCAAGTTCTATTTTCAGAAAGTCAAAGAAAGAGATATCGAGCATATAAGTTGATGACATTGACATGCAACGTGCTCGATTGGAGGTATTGTGATAAAGAGATTATATCACATGGTAAACATTCGTATGAAGTGACATGTCGTAACAACATTAACTTCTTTCTCTATGGGTGTCTTGGCGTGTTGCTAGACGCTAACCTTGGACTTTAGACATGTTCGTCTGATACCACTGAGAAAGAGGTCTAGAGGGCCACACACTAAGTGTATCCAATATCTTAGTTAAATAATTTATTATTTAACAGGTTTAATAAATATTATTTTCAGTCATGGTTTAAAATTTATTATATTATGTAACCCTTGAGACATGTACTTGCTTGTGGGTGTAAAGCTGGGACACGTCATGCAATAGGATTTAATATATATATATATATATATGTTTTATTAACATCTACATAATATTCAAGATCTGCACATCATGTATGAGCTGTATTATAGTTATTATTCTATGTGCATGCTACATGTCACAAAGAATAAAGTGTATATAAGTATAGTACATGTTGGGTAGTTTTGGACATGTATTTACTGGGTTACCTTCAAGGTACAAGTTATGTACACAGTTAATTTTAAATGAATTTATTAATTTGTTTAAAATTATAATGGATGAGAATCTTAAGGAAACTCAAAAAAGGTTTAAGATAAAATGATTGATTAATTAAAGATAATAATTAATTGATTCGAGTGCGATTTATCATAAATAAGAACGATTAAAGAATTGAATGCTAGTTTTATTAAATGCATAATTCATTACATGCATGTGGATGATCCTGAGCTAGACCAGACCTTTGTATGTGATTGATTTCCTTTTAATTTATTATTAAATTAAATTGCTGGTCTCTGTGCCTTCTATCCTCATTAATATGTAGGGAATGCATTCCCATGGTTTCTTTTATGTAAAACCTATTTTAACCCTCACTTGCGTGTGAGTAAAATCATATGTAATGGATGAATCTCTCAAGCTAGTAGAAGCAGTTCAAGTTAGGAGCTGAGGTAAAACCAATCCAAGGAGATACAAAGATGGACATGTGGAAAGCTGTAAACATGAACCTTAAATGGCTCAAGACGTTTCTCTTTAGGCCAACGGTTAGTTTATCAACCGCTAGATAAACTAACCATTAGAACAAGCTCATGATCATATCCTTTATTTTAATTCTATCAGTTGCATGGTTATTTCAGTATGGATGTTTTGTTGCGATCACATAATTAATGAATTAACAAGCATGCAAAGATGAAACTAAAATAAACTGTTTTATGTGTAAATATTATCTAAAGACATGATTAATCACTTAAGTAATCCCACTTAATATTAACAAGCATGTGGAAAAGATAATAATTGGAAATTTACGAATAAAGGATAAAATCTCTCAATAAAATATTAAGTCAGTATAGCCTTCCATTACTTCGGTTAGAATCGAACCATAGTTCAAAGTGCTTGAACAACCAAAGTTGGGGTGCTTTCAATTATCATAGAATTCTAATTTTGAGGTTTTGGGTTGACTTAACTTGGTTGACATCAAGAGTTGACTGCCAAAGTAGGACTTGGTGTAACTGAGAGGCAAATGTTGATGAAATCTAAATTAATGATTTTAGGATTGGGGAGTCCACTCAATGGATCAAGAAACTATGAGTTAATGCAGTTGACATTTGGAATGCCTACCTAAAACCATTCGAGTTGCTTGGCCAACCAAAGTTGGGGTAATGAGAATGAAATATGGATCCTTACCACTTGAATGTCCAAGCAACATGAGATTCTGAAGCCAATGGTGAGAGCTATTGGGTTTTGATAAAATAGTGGGAGACTAATAAATATAATTTTATCCATTTGTCTAAATTTATTAGATAAAGTACTAAATCTATGATCATCTTATTTGTAGAGACGATATTAAAAATGTCACCAAACATATCATTGCGATCCATACTCGAGAAGGAAAACCTTCTCACCGACTCTAACTTCCAGGAGTGGAAAAGGGGCCTACGGGTCATGCTTCACCATGAAAGGAAACTATATGTGTTGGAAGAACCTTTACCAGTTGTGCCTAGAAATGAGGTGAGTGGTGAAGAGCTCTCTTTGTATGAGAAAAATTTGAATGATGCTACAGATGTTCAGTGCTTCATGTTATCATCCATGTCCAATGTGCTCTTGAAGTAACATGAAGAAATGGATGCTTATAGCATGACGTCTCACCTTCGGGATCTCTATCAAGAGAAGATGAGACAAGAGAGGTATGAGATCTTCAACACTTTGTTCACCACTAATCTTGGAGAGTCTGCGTAAGCTGGGCCACATGTAGTCAAGTTTATCAGCTACATCGAGCATATGAACATCTTAGGGATTAAATTCCCGGATGAGTTGTGTACAGATCTCATACTATCATCACTGCCAAAGGCCTTTTCTAGTTTGTTATGAATTATAATATGAGCAATAATGAGAAGAGCTTATCAGAACTTCTGACCCTGATTCCCTAAGTGGATAAGGATATGGGGCATGACAAACCCACAATCCTTATGATGAATAGGAAGAGGAAAGGCAAGGAAAAGGGGCCTAAGATTTATAAATATTCTAAAACCCCTGAGCACCATCTGACCAAGACGAAGAAGATCTAGAGATAGGGCAAGGAAAAGGGCACAATGTGTTTTTCATGTGGCAAGTCAGGCCACTGGAAGAGGAACTGCACCCAGAGGCAAGGGGAATCCCAATGTGCATTCGTTATCAAGTGAAATCTTTCCATTTCTACACATTGGGTATTAGATATATCTTGGGGTTCTCATATATATATATATATATATATATATATATTCAAATACAGGTTCCAAGTATATTTTGGAAAATTATAAGAGGAGAGGTGGATCTATGAGATGCCAATGGTTCAAGGTTGGCTGCTCTAGCCATTGGTGACTACCACCTTTAATTGTCGGCTGAGATGATTTTGGTTTTATATGAATGTTATTATGTACCAAGTTCTACCAATAACATAATTTATGTATCAAGTTTAAATACAGATGGGTTTATTTTCAAATTCGGAAATAAAAGTTGTTTCTTTTATAAAGACAACATATGTTATGGTATGGGACATTTAAATAATTGTCTATATGTATTAAATTACAAAAAACAAGTATTGGTAATTGATAACGAATCAAGTTCACATGAATCACATAAAACCTAGTTTTGGAATCACTGTCTAGGTCATGTAAATGAGAAGCGCTTGACAAAGCTCTATCAAGGTGGTTATTTAGGCTCTTTCGAGTTAAAACCTTTTTATAGATGTCATGCTTGTTTACAAGGGAAAATGACCAAACCACCATTTAGTAGATAGGGTGAAAGGACCATAGAGAATCTAGGATTGGTACACAATCATGTGTGTGGACCATTTCGAGTAGAATCTAGAGGTGGATATTTTTACTTCATAACTTTTAATGATGACTTGAAAATAGAAATGGCTATATTTACTTGATGAAGTATAAGTCATATTCCTTTGAGAAATTCAAGGAATTCAAGAATAAAGTAGAGAATCCACTTGGTAAGAATATAAATAATCTTCGATTGGATCGAGGTGGAGAATATCTTAAACAAGAGTTCATCAACTTTTTACGGGAGTTTGAGATTCTATCTCAACTCACTCCACTTTATACACCACAGTGGAACGGTGTTAGTGAAAGGAGGAACCGTACCTTGTTGGACATGGTAAGGTTGACGATGAGTCATGCAGATCTTTCATTATCCTTTTGGGGATATGCATTATAAATTGAGGCATGCACATTAAACCGAGTAACAACTAAAGCAGAAAATAAAATTCCCTTCAAGTTATGGAGTGGAAAAAAACCCATTTTATCGCATACATGTGTATGGGGATGTGAGACATTTATTAAGGTTCTATCAGGAAACAAACTAGAAACCCGGGGAACGAAGTGTATCCTTATAGGGTATCCCATGGAGACAAAGTGACACTACATATAGAACCCCCCAGACAAGAAAGTGACTGTTTCCAGCCAAGCCATCTTTCTTGAGAGGGTGCACATACTCAAAAATGATAGTGAGAGAAAGATTGACTTCAATGAATTTGATGATCAAGATACACAAGAGTTGGTACAGGAACAAGTTCCACAGGTCCCTATGGAATAAGTAATTCCTGAAACAAAATTACTGCATAGGAGTTCAAGAGAGGTAAGAGAACTAGTGAGATATGGTTTTCTAGTCACTGAGGATGGTGACCCATTATTGTTGGAAAATGATGAAACTCTCTCCTACAAGGAGGAAGTAGAGAGATCAAAAGTTATAAGATTTCTAAAAACTACGAATTTTGAGATGGATTCCATGTATCAGAACCAATTTTGGGTTCTGGTCAATACACCAATTGGTGTAAATCTAGTTGGGTGTAAATGGGTATTCAAGAAGAAACTAGACATGGAAGGTAAAGTAAGTACCTATAAATCAAGGCTAGTGGCTAAAAGGTTTAAAAAGTGTTAATTAATTGACTAGGATGAAACCTTTTTGCTTGTTTCCATGTTTAAATCCATAAAAATTATATTTTCCATAATATCTTACCGTGATCATGAGATTTGGAAAATGGATGTAAAAAATGAATTCCTTAATGGGAAACCTTCAGGAAGATGTCTATATGAAACAACCATAAGGTTTTGTGACACCAGGTGATGCCAAAAGGATTTAAAAGTTACAGAGATCCATTTATGGATTGAAGCAAGCATCTAGGTTATGGAACATTTAATTTGATGAATCCATAAAAGAAATTGGTTTCATTAAAAAATGTGAGTCGCGTGTTTATAAAAGGTTTAGTGGGAATGTGGTCATTATCCTAGTAGTATAAGTAAGAACCCGAGTTTTTGGAATGGGTCAAAATCCCGACCCTGTTTGAATTTTTGACTGGTTTATGAGGAAACTGGAGAAGATGCGAAGTTTCTGGAAATTTTCAGACTACACACCGTGTACATTTTAGTACACACCGTGTATGTGTAGGCGAGTGACCGGCCGTGTGCTCGCTGAGTACATGTCGTGTGATGACCGTGTAGTAGTTTCTTACTACACGGCGTGTAGCTTTGAACACGCCGTGTATACCCCCGACCGTGTGAGGCCATACATGGCGTGTAGGCCTGTACCAGGGGCACGTCGTGTTCCCTTTGGACACGCCGTGTAGTCTAGCCGTGTATAAGGGAAATACATGGAGTGTGAGTAGGTCGGCGAGGAAAGGAAGAGGAGCCAAGTACACGCCGTGTACCCCTAGGTACACACCGTGTACTCATGTCGGCAGGTTTGGAAAGTAAGTCGGTGGAATCAGCCGTCTTTTGAACAGTTAAATGAAATATACACGGCGTTTAGTCCTAAAGTACACTCTGTGTACTTTATTTTTTCGCTTAAAATGGGAAGTAGCCTCGTTTTGAGGTTCTGGACAGAACCTCCTCCCTCAAATCGGCCGAACCTTCAATTGATTCCCGGTTCTTCATCCGAAGTCAGATCTGATCTCGGTTGGATGCGTTGGAACCCCCTCGGTAAGGCCTCGATTCCTCTTTGGCCGTTTTGTTTGATTTTCGTTCTAGAAAGAGTTATAGGTGTTTGAACGGTATTGAATCTTTTGTAGATTTACCGCGTTTTAGACCGAATTGGCGGGTTTTACCGGAGGAGTAGCATCGTGCGAGTCTCAGGTAGGCGGTGCATACTTCTTTTTGTGTTTTCGTAGTTTTTTGGGTGACGCGGCCTTCGGCGTGTTTTCAGGTATTTTGAGCGGGACCCATTTTAACTGATTTTTCATACTGAATTGTTTATGGGACCTCTGGGATGCTTTTGGGTATGCCCGGTTACCAGTTTGCGTGAGCAGGGCTGGGTGAGGGGTCGTTGCTCGTCAGGGCATTTTGGTCGGGGAACGGCAAAATGGTTTAAATTGAAATGTTATTGTTATAAACTGTTTAGTTTAATTTGTTAAAGCCTGTTAAATTATGAGAGGCATTTAAGACCTCAGTGCTGGTATGGGACATCACATGGTATAGTACAATTTGACTGTTTAGTTGGTTTTGCCTGGTTATGTTTTCTGGTTAAATATGTTATATATGCAATTGCTGAATTGCATTTGCTGGACCCTTTTTGGGTTGTGTTGGGCTTGGCCCGGTTACGCCAGAGTGATGTTGATCATAGGTTGGGGCTTTTCCTGGGTTACTTTGGGTGGTTTTGACCACATGATTGGGCGTCATGGACGTCGGCTTGAGGCAGTACGGCTGTCAGGTTGGACATGGCCTGAGATACTAGGGTGGCGATGCCATCGGACTTGAGCGACATGGTCGCAGGGACACGAGGTGTCAGACGTGTTGGTGGCTTAGGACTATTTTGGTGATTAATGCTCACCTGGGACTTTGATTAGTGTGCACACAGAGATACTCCGTGATGAGGTGGTTTTGACCACTCGTGTGGGTAGAGTCCCCCGTAGTTGCGGTTAGGTATTTTGGTTGGGGGTGCTTGCCGTAGAAAGCCACGTGGGAGGTGAGGAGCCTTCAAAAGATGGGTGCGCCTTCGGGACGTCGGTACGTGAGGCACGAGGTGTTAGGAAGCACATGGTGCCGGGTTACTATTTTGGGCGTGCTTTCGGGACGTCGGTACTTGAGGCACGAGGTGTCAGGAGGCACATGGTGCCGGGTTACTATTTTGGGCGCGCCTTCGGGACGTCGGTACTTGAGACATGAGGTCTCAGGTGGCACACGGTGCCAAGTTACATGACATAGATTCCGGTGTTGGCCGAAGCAGGTGACACTTCATGGTGGCTGTTGAGCACCAGTGGAGTTTGTGTTTATTTGTGCATTGTACTGATTACTGCTTTCCTTGTAAATTCATGACTGCTTAAACACATATATTTGGTACGCACCGTTGGGTGGTATCCTACTGAGATTTGTCTCACACCCTACACGGGCCCTTCGGGATGCGTGCAGACTTTATGAATTTACGTGCAGGAAAGAGGTCAGCTTCAGGAGCTGGGCTGCGCTAGTTGTTGCACGGAGATGGTACAGACCTTGATGTCATACCTAGCTGGGGTTTACTTTGTTGTGTTTACTTTTCTGTATCAACATGCTTACTTGTTGTAGCTACTGTTGGTTATTCATTGGCGCCCTTTTTATATTCAGTTGTGTATGACCTATTTTGGATGCATGCTTGGTTGTTTACAGTGGTTGTTGCAGTTGATTGTTGGCATGTTGTTCTGTTTACTTTCCACTGTAGTTGTTTTCTATTTTTCTTCCACTGTTTATTGATATTGGATATGCTTCCGCTTTGCGGGTCTAGTTCGAGTCTGCTGAGTCATTTATTTCTGCTGCATATTTTAGTGTTATACTCAGACCAGTACCCTTATTATGATCCTCTGAGAGGGTATAGCCTCCCCACTATACCTAACAGACCCTCGTTGCTAGTCGGTAGCCTTTGGCATTCGGGGAGGTGCACCTAAGGTAGTAACACCCGACCCGTTTGGCACTATTCGGGTGGCTGGCCGGGTCCAGGTCGTTAAAAAGTGGTATCATAGGGGTTCTTGAAAAGGATTTAGTAGCAGTGTTTTTCTGGCTACTAATGAGATTGAGAATTCTCTTTTTATTTCTGCTGGTTTTACTATTTGGGATATGGTAGACTGGAGATACGTTTTTACTAGAACTGGGTTTCTAGCTTGTGCTTGGGTGCCTGTAGCCCCAGGTATGAGGGATGGACCAAGTTGCCATGGGTGGGAATTGCTGTTTGCTTTTGCTCAGATTACGGTTTATATGATTTCCACCTCGATGGCTTACTTGATGTGTGATGTTCTTGATTGTGACATGTGACCCTTGACCCGGTGTGTTAAGGGAGAATTAGACCTTGTCCCGGTATGGCAAGGCTTGTTGTTGGCTTTTGATAGGCACATTTTTTAGGGTATTTCAATTTCATAATTGTACGTATGCTTTGTGAAGTGATAACACCATGTGAATAAAAATAAATTTCCATGCTTAATATACATTGAAATGTAAATTGGTGAAATTCCTGATATAATTGCTTGTTTATTGCAATGTGTATGCCATGCTTTGTATTTTGTAAAAAATTGCATGTGTAGGAAATGCGGGTCTGACTCATATGAGAGCAGGAAGGTATTATGACTGAGGCAGTGTAACTGTCAGTATTGAGCGACACGTTCCTCGGTTTGAGGCAACATGAGTTGTCGGGACGGGGATGGCCAGAGGTACTTGGCTCTATTGAGGGCAGGTAAGGAGGCCATGGGGCCGGGATGCCGTGGGGCATGGGTTGTGGTGAGGGGGAGTAAGGGTAGTTGTCATGCACTACCTTTTACTGATTTCTTTATCTGCGTAGAATATATTGTTGTATATATGTATGGGTTGTCTGACCATTTATGGTATTCAGTGGGTTACTCCTTCACGACTCGATGGAGCGTCAGGCAGGAGACGATATAGTGCTGTAGGATCAGGGTCAGAATTCGGTACAGGCAGATCACGAGCCGCAAGTACATGCCCAGGGATAGGATCAGGTTCAGGATCCAGTGCAGGCAGAACAACAGCCAGGTTTGGCATCGTTCGGGCCGTGGCTTGACGAGCATCTCCGAGCGAGCCTGACACGCGTCTTGCAGGGGATTGACAGAGGCGCGTAGGGTACAGAGCCTTCTATGGAATATCTGACGCGAGAGTTCCAATCGCAGCACCCGCCACTTTTTCAGGGTGAGGGTGCTCCACAGGCGGCTGAGAACTGGATAGAGAGTATGAAGATGATCTTCGAGCAGATCGAGACGCCTCCAGGGCAGAGGGTCAAGCTGGCGACTTACATGCTGAGAGGACCGACGAAGCGTTGGTGGGACGTATAGGTACAAGATCGTAGGCATGAGGGACTGGCATGGAAGGACTTCGAGGATAGGTTCTTCGAACAATTCTACCCTGAGACACTGAGGGAAGAGAGATCTTGGGAGTTCTTAAGTCTTCATCAGGGAGACATGTCCATTATGTACTACGCAGATACCTTCATAGAGTTGTCTCGTTTTGCATCGGGTATGGTGAGCGATGACGCAGCTAGGGTGAGGCGCTTCGAGGATGGATTACGACACACCATCCGGGTCCAGGTGAACATATTCAGGCTATGTTCCTTCTCCAAGGCGGTGAATCAGGCACTCATAGCCGAGGGAAACGAGAGGTAGAAATCTCTCTTGGGAAGGAAGACAGCTTCGGGATACGGTTCGGACAACAGGAAGCGAGGACGAGATGAGTTCCCGTAGGGCAATCAGGCCAGGGATTCAGCTAGACCACCTCGTGGGAGTTCTTTGGTGATTTGATTTTAGTGTGGACAGCCGGGACATGTTCGGACGCAGTTTTATAGGCCTCCGAAGGAGTGCCGGGCATGTGGACAGGACGAACATCTGGAGAGGTTTTGCAGGAAGCCTTCTCAGATAGCCAGTAGGCAGGGACCAGGACAGACTGCATCGTCTAGAGTTGGTTCCAGTTCGGTACCAGGAGAGGGTAGCCAAGGTTCAGCCACACGCGGGGGACGTGACCGAGACAGCGGGACCCACCTGAGGGGTCAATGGCCGGAGACTGGAGCAGCATCGGGAGGTCAGACATCAGGTAGCCGTGTTTCAGGCTAGGTGCATGCTGTGGAGCTGCCAGAGGTTGAGCAGGCTGGTGAGCCGATGATGGTTAGAGGTACACCGCGGTCTGACCGTGATCTCCATGTTTCCTTTTTGGCATGACCTGTAGAGGCATGTCTGTTTTGAGTGTACGTGGTGCACATGATCTATGTGGACTGACTAGATGCTAGTCAGTGGGATTGGCACCACATCAGGTGCGTGATATATATATAAATGTATGTATGAGATGCGTAGCATCAGAGCATCGAGGATGTGGGTTACTTGAGGTGACGTGGGAATCGGGGCATCGAGGATGCAGGTTACTTGAGGTGTCGTGGAATTGGGGCATCGAGGATGCAGGTTACTTGAGGTGCTCAGCACCGGTACCTCATGGAGGCGGACTCTGATGCGGTGCGGGATACTTTGGGTGTCGGGAGCGATGCAGGATGACCAATGAGGTGCAGGGGTGACGATGCGTCACGGGAGGACAATGCGTCCAGAAAACAGGTTAGTGAACCCTGTTTACTTTACGTTTTGTTGGGTTGAGACTGGTTAAGGCGATTCCTAAGGTGGGGAGCCCCCTTTAGGAATTTAGCCAGAACCTTTGAGACCTGGGAAGTCCGGGTTGCTTTGAACGGAGTGGTATGTTTGGTTCCATCTCCGGGTTTCGGTTGATAGCTCGGGGACGATCTATGTTAAGGTGGGGAGTTTGTAAGAACCTGGGTTTTTGGAACGGGTCAAAATCCCAACCCTGTTTGAATTTTTGACTGGTTTCTGAGGAAACTAGAGAAGATGCGAAGTTTCTGGAAATTTCCAGACTACACGCCATGTACATTTTAGTACACGCCGTGTATGTATAGGCGAGTGACCGACCGTGTGCTCGCCGAGTACATGCCGTGTGATGACCGTGTAGTAGTTTCTCACTACACAACGTGTAGTTTTGAACACGTCGTGTATACCCCCGACCGTGTGAGGCCATATATGGCATGTAGGCCTGTTGGCCAGGTAGAACCAGGGGCACGTCGTGTTCCCTTTGGACATGCCGTGTAGTCTAGCCGTGTATAAGGGAAACACATGGCGTGTGAGTAGGTCGGCGATGAAAGGAAGAGGAACCAAGTACACGCCGTGTACCCCTAGGTACACGTTGTGTACTCATGTAGGCAGGTTCGGAAAGTAAGTCGGCAGAATCAGCCATCTTTTGAATAGTTAAATGAAATATACACGGCGTGTAGTCCTAAAGTACACGCCGTGTACTTTCTTTTTTCGCTTAAAATGGGCAATATCCTCGTTTTGAGGTTCTGGACATAACCTCCTCCCTCAAATCGGCCGAACCTTCAATTGCTTCCCGGTTCTTCGTCCGAAGTCAGATCCGATCTCGGTTGGATGCGTTGGAACCCCCTCAGTAAGGCCTCGATTCCAATTTGGCCATTTTGTTTGATTTTTTTTCTAGAAATAGTTATAGGCATTTGAACGGTATTGAATCTTTTGTAGATTTACCGCGTTTTAGACCAAATTGGCGGGTGTTACCGGAGGAGTAACATCGTGCGAGTCTCAGGTAGGTGGTGCATACTTCTTTTTGTGTTTTCGTAGTTGTTTGGGTGACGCGGCCTTCG
Organism: Viscum album; assembly: GCA_963277665.1. Classification (NCBI taxonomy): domain Eukaryota; kingdom Viridiplantae; phylum Streptophyta; class Magnoliopsida; order Santalales; family Viscaceae; genus Viscum; species Viscum album. The sequence continues at coordinate 135,240,095 of OY728163.1, forward strand.
GCGTGTTTTTAGGTATTTTGAGAAGGACCCATTTTAACTTATTTTTCATACTGAATTGTTTATGGGACCTCTAGGATGCTTTTGGGTATGCCCGGTTACCAGTTTGCGTGAGCAGGGCCGGGTGAGGGGCCGTTGCTCGTCGGGGCATTTTGGCCGGGGAACGCCAAAATGGTTTAAATTGAAATGTTATTGTTATAACCTGTTTAGTTTAATTTTTTAAATCCTGATAAATTGTGAGAGGCATTTAAGACCTCAGTGCTGGTATGGGACAACACATGGTATAGTGCAATTCGACTGTTTAGTTGGTTTTGCCTGGTTATGTTTTCTGGTTAAATATGTTATATATGCAATTACTGAATTGCATCTGCTGGACCCTTTTTGGGTTGTGTTGGGCTTGGCCCGGTTACGCTAGAGTGATGTTGATCACAGGTTGGGGCTTTTCCTGGGTTACTTTGGGTGGTTTTGACCACAGGATTGGGCGTCATGGACGTCGGCTTGAGGCAGTACGACTGTCAGGTTGGGCATGGCCCGGGATACTAGGGTGGCGATGCCATCGGACTTGAGCGACATGGTCACAGGGACACGAGGTGTCAGACGTGTTGGTGGCTTAGGACTATTTTGGTGATTACCGCTCACCCGGGACTTTGAGTAGTGTGCACACAGAGATACTCCGTGATGAGGTGGTTTTGACCACTCGTGTGGGTAGAGGCCTCCATAGTTGCGGTTAGGTATTTTGGTTGGGGGTGCTTGCCGTAGAAAGCCACATGGGAGGTGAGGAGCCTTCAGAAGATGGGCATGCCTTCGGGACGTCGGTACGTGAGGCATGAGGTGTCAGGAGGCACATGGTACTGGGTTACTATTTTGGGCGTGCCTTCGGGACATCGATACTTGAGGCATGAAGTGTCATGAGGCACATGGTTCCGGGTTACTATTTTGGGCATGCCTTTGGGATGTCGGTACTTGAGACATGAGGTGTCAAGTGGCACATGGTGCCGAGTTACACAACAGAGATTCCAGCGTTGGCCGAAGCAGGTGACACTCCATGGTGGCTGTTGAGCACCAGTGGAGTTTGTGTTTATTTGTGCATTTTACTAATTACTACTTTCCTTGTAAATGCATGACTGCTTAAACACATATATTTGGTACGCACCTTTGGGTGGTATCCTACTGAGATTTGTCTCACACCTTGCACGGGCCCTTCGGGACGCGTGCAGACTTTATGGATTTACGTACAGGAAAGAGGCCAGCTTCAGGAGCTGGGCTGCGTTAGTTGTTGCATGGAGATGGTACGGACCTTGAGGTCATACCTAGCTGGGGTTTACTTTGTTGTGTTTACTTTTCTGTATCAACATGCTTACTTGTTTTAGCTACTGTTGGTTAGCCATTGGCGCCCTTTTTATATTCAGTTGTGTATGACCTGCTTTGGATGCATACTTGGTTGTTTACAGTAGTTGTTGCAGTTGATTGTTGGCATGTTGTTCTGTTTACTTTCAGTTGCAGTTGTTTTCTATATTGCTTTCGCTATTTATTGATATTGGATATGCTTCTACTTTGCGGTTCTGGTTCGAGTCTGCTGAGTCATTTATTTCCACTGCATATTTTAGTGTTATACTCGGACCGGTACCCTTATTATGATCCTCTGAGAGGGTATAGCCTCCCCACTATACCTAACAGACCCTCACTGCTAGTCAGCAGCCTTTGGCGTTTGGGGAGGTGTGTCTAAGGTAGTAACACCTGACCTGTTTGGAACTATTCAGGTGGTTGGCTGGGTCCGGGTCGTTACAGTATATGTTGATGACATATTACTTATTGGAAAAGAAATACCAGTATTACAATCTATTAAGGACTAGTTGAACAAGTGATTATCCATGAAGGAATTAGGCAAATCAACCTACATTCCAGGGATCAAGATCATTTGTGATAGATCCAATAGGATGTTTAGACTAAGAAAAAGTACATAATTGACTATATAATAATGAGAATTAGTATGGAACAATCCAAGAGGGGATTGGTTCTAGTGCCACATGGTTTACATCTTTATAATAAAATGCGTCCCCAGACACAAAAGAAAAAAGATAGAATGAGTAAGATCCCATACGCTTCGGTGATAGGGTCAATCATGTATGCCATGTTATGTAATAGACTTGATGTTGCCTATGAATTGAGCATGGTAGGAAAATATCAAGTAGATCTAGGAGAACAACATTGGACTGCTATTAAGACTATCCTTAAGTATCTAAGAAGAACTTAGTATATGTTCTTCATGTATGGAGGAGACAAGGAGCTTGTCATCAGAGGGTATGCTAATACTGGTTTTTAGAAAGATTAAAATGATCTGAAATCATAATCATAATATGTTTTCTGTCTCAATGGAGGGGCTGTGAGATGGAAGAGTTCAAAGAAGCCAGTTATAGCTGATTTTATAGTGAAGAACGAGTACATAGCAGATTATGATGCATCTAAGGAAGCCGTCTGGATTCAGAACTTTGTCTAGGAGCTTGATGTGGTACCTAGTAGTAAATACCCTCTCACATTTTATTGTGATAATACTGCAGTGGTGACTCTTGCAAAAGAGACAAGGTCACATCAACAAACAAAGCATATACTCTAGAAATATCACCTCTTGAGGGACTTATATCAAAGGTGTGAAATTGTAGTTATTAGAGTATCCATGAAAGAGAACGTGGTAGACCCCTTGACTAAAGTCCTATATTAGAAGAATAATGAGTATCATGTGAGAGCTAGAAGACTGAAGGTCGTTAATAGTTGTCTCTAGTGTAAGTGGGAGTCTATTGGAGTTGGTTACCTAGAAACAACTTCTTTTGTACTTTATGATAACTTATATTCAAGTTTTTGAATATTAATAAATTTCTTATCACATCATGATTGTTCTTTTTCATAACATTGTATGTGATAATATCCCAAGAGTATCTATCACACTAAAAGGTCATAACAGTTCTCCTCTATGATAAGAACCCGAAAGTGCTATGACACTATTATTAAATATATTTTCTATAGATGGATGATATCATTTGAGATACACAAATGATATAGGATATCATTGGTGGAGACTCATATAACTTTGAGGAACCTTATCATGGTGTATGCTCTTAGTAATATCCAGTAGGATATTATGAGAACGAGACCCGATAGTAGTAAATCCATATTTATAAGTGTCATTAGATGTTCCTATCTATGGACTTATGTATTGGTCCTTATAATTTAAGATTATTATTAATGGATATTATGAGTCACGTACTTTTATGCATTGACAAAAACCGTGATGACATATGTTCGCGGTGAGGTAGGATACGTTGGGTGCATCACGAGTAATATTTCATTAATGAATAATACGAGACAAGATTTATCCTTTCTATTCATTAATGGAAATTAATATCTTAGGCCCTTTTATGGAAATGATATAGCCTAAATAAATCCATGGCCATGGTGCTCTATAGGAAAGTTCTATTTTCGAAAAGTCAAAGAAAGATATATCGAGCATATAGGTTGATAACACTGGCATACAACCTGCTCAATTAGAGATATTTTGATAAATAGACTATATTACATGGTAAGAATTCGTATGAGGTGACATTTCGTTGCATCATTAACTTCTTTCTCTATGGGTGCCTTGGTGTGTTGCTAGGCGCTAACCTTGGACTTTAGGGAGGTTCACCTAATGCCACTGAGGAAGAGGCCTAGAGGGTCACAAAATTAATGTATCTAGTATCTTAGTTAAATAATTTATTATTTAACAAGTTGAATAAATATTATTCTCGGTCATGGTTTAATAATTATTTATGTATTCCTGATCGCATTTATTCGGTCACTAGTTATTCGAGAGAATATATCGTGAGCGAAATAATTAATAAATATTGAGGAGGATTAGAGGACCGAGTTTAATGGTCTAGTGAGAAATAATAATATTAAATATTATTTGATTAAATAATATTTAATCATAACTCACAAGTTAAGCTCATGTTAGGAAACAATAACATTGTTGTTATTATTTGACATGGGGGTTTCACTACGATTAATGAAATAATAAAAGGCACTTGTGAAAATTATTTATTATTACCCTAGTGAAATAAATGCCCAGTTATATTATTCTCTAATTTTCTAAGGGCAAGAGTAGCGACGCCTATTGTGTTATGCAGAATAAATTAGATAAGAGACCTCAAGCCTAGAGATTTCATCCCTCTCTAAGAATTATCTCAAGAACGAGAGCGATCCTCCTCCACCGGATCAAGGAGAATGCTTTGGAAGTGGTTCTCAAGGAGATTAAATGTGGACATCGTAGGTGCAAGGATATTCCATGATATAACCCAGAGAATCTTTAAGAGATGCTCAAATATACGTAGAACATGTGTGGATCACCACTAGAGGATATGTACCCTTGATCTCTACAATACAATGATGGTACACCTAAAGATCTGTGATCGAGTGCATCAATGAAGAAATAATCACCTTAGAGGTAATTCTTGTTTAATTAAATTAATTATAAACAAAATATATTGATCATATCTCTTGGTTTTTGGATTCTATTACTTTTTTCTATTTCTTTGATTCAATTATATGGATCACGACATTCATCGCCACATAGATCCTGGATTGTTAATTGAATATGGAAAAAATTAAAGTTGGGCGTCGTCCCTCCTATGCTTCTGCTGTGCCCAGAACATAGAATTGGTGGGGGAGTTGTGTCAAACTTGACTGCCCCACCATGTCTATTTATAGGTAAGCCTTGGGAGCTTCCTTCATCATCAAATTATCTAAGCCAGAGAGCTCCATTGTTTTTTGAGAGCTAAGAGATCTCCATGAGAGATAGTGAGGGAGTTTTGTAAACTTTGTTCATGTTGAAATAAAGTCATTTTTCTTCCCATTTTTATTATTTCATTATCTCTCTTCGTGATAAAAGAATCACAACAAGTGGTATCAGCAGAGTTTCCAGTGAAACGACGGTGTGCAATGGATATTTTCCAGTGATTGGAAAATTAAATTTGTTCGAAATCATGTTTTGAAGGTATAATATAAAAGTTCACAGCGAGTCGATTTGAATGACATAAATGGTGTAAAAAATAGAGTTAAAATGATCTTCCTATGCTCGGTCAAAGTTTGGTCAAACCTCAGGTGCTACAATACCCCTTACCGTAGAAGAAGGTACTGTTATAGTGTTAGTGACTTTTCTGATGATATTCCAGCAGATGCTCTAGCGCACCGCATCAGTGCCACATCATTGCCATGTCATCAGTCGATCTCGGCCATTGATACTGTTTTGGTCATATTTTGATCAATCAGTGTCTAATTTCAACGATCGAGAAGTCGATTCCACCATTTTCGACCATTCCAGACACAATGATGAGCTCTATTTTTAAATATTCTACACCAAATATTTCAGAATTAAATTTCAATGGTGGGATCATCCACGGGAGGGATGATCATGTTGTCTTCTTATAACTACTCCATTTAGAAGTCTCAAATTGAAGAATCTTCTCATTTCTAAGGATCTTTTTGACCCCATAGAGAATGAGGGTGTCAACCCTGATTCCACCATGGAATTAGAGTGAAAGAAGTTGAACAAGAAGATGATCAGTCAAATACACCAATGGGTCGATCACAATGTCTACCACCATGTTTCTCAATAGAATAACATGTATGTACTTTGGATGAAGTTGGAAAATACGTACTAGTCAAAAACCACTCGGAACAAGATCCTCTTATTGAAGCGTTTGATGAATCTTTGACTACAGAGTGAAAGCTCTATACCCGAACACACCAGTGAATTTCAAAACCCAGTGAACCAATTGGTGGCTATAGGTAAGATTCTAAATGATGAAGATCAGAAAAACCACCTACTCTGCACACTTCCCAATAGCTGGGATACACTTATTGTCTCCCTATGCAACTCGGAACCCAGAGGAAAACTTACCATGATAATGGTAAAGGATGCACTATTCAATGAGGATGCCTGAAAGAAGGATGCGAGTTACAACCAAATGTGAGCACTCGTTTTTGAGAAGAGAGGGATAAAACAAGGAGGAAGTCTAGGGGTGGGAAATAGAGTCTGAATCAAGAATAGAGTAAGGTTCATAGATGGAAGGGGTCCAATATAAAAATGCTACCATTGTGGAATGGAGGGACACATGAAGAAGAACTACTGAAAGTTGCTATAAGAAAAGGGTCAAAGTAATAACCAGCAAAGAAGAAATGGAGACACACATGTGAGCATCATTAGAGAAGTTGTTCTTTGCTCCAAAGATAAAGAAGAGATATGATTTCATACATCAATCCAAGAAACATAATGGGTGGTCGATACTGCAACATCATACCACATCACTTTGTAATGTGAGTATGTCTCGACTTATCAAGATGACGACTTTGGTGTGGTCAATATGGGAAATACCAGTTAAGTAGAGATTGTTGGCATGAGTGATATCCAAGTCAAGATGAATGTTTGATACATAATCACCCTGAAGGATGTTCGACATGTTCCAAGTCTTCAGATCAACCTATTATCAGGTATAACCTTTGATCGACAAGGCTATGAAAACATCTCTAACAATGGAGAATGGAAGATGAAAAAAGGATCCATCATCATTCCCAAGGACACATATTTGGTACATTGTACAAAACTAATGTGAAGATATGTGTAGAAAACCTCAACATGGTGGAAGGAGAGATGTCATCTAATACGTGGCATAAGAGACTCTTTCACATGATTGAAAGAGGGTTATCTACCCTAATGAAGAATAAGTACATTGATATTGACAAGGATTCATCACTTGATCCTTAAAAATAATTCTTTTATGGGAGCCACACAAAGTCTCATTCAATATTGCTTCATCAAGGAGATCAGAGTTGCTGGATCCGGTGCACTCTAATGTATGCAAACCCATAGAGGTGGATTTATTGGGAGGTAACAAATATTTCCTATCCTTTACTGATGATGCATCTAGAAGGGTGTGGGTGTTCTTATTGTGGTTGAAGGACCAAGTACTAAACTACTTCAAGATGTTCCATGCCATGGTGGAGCATGAATCTTGAAGGAATATGAGGTGTCTTCGTTCAGACAATGAAGGAGAGTACACATCCAAGGAATTTAATGCCTATTGTAGGAGCCAGGGCATATGACATGAGAGGATGGTCCCACACACCCCACAACACAACATATTTATAGAAAGGATGAACAAAACCACGATGGATAAGGCCATAATCATGATGAGTTTGGATAAGCTTCCTAAGCTATTCTAGGGAGAAGCTATTCAAGTTGCATGCTACCTCATCAACAGATCACCGTCAGTCCTGCTAAATTTTGAGATTCCAAAGAAGATATGGTCTGGTAAATATCCCTATTACTCTCATTTATGAGTATTTGGATGTTTAACATTTTCACATGTATCTAATGAGATCAGGTAAAATTTAGATGGGAGATCAACTCCATGCATCTTCATCGGCTATGGAGATGAGGAGTTCAGATACAAGATTTGGGACCTGAAGGAGTATAAGGTAATTATAAGTAGAGATGTTGTGTTCTATGAAAACCAGATGATCGAGGAAATTAAAAATCCTAGAATTTATCAAAGGGAAAGTGTCTAGGAATCAATTCATGATCCTATACCATCTATCAATGAAGATGAGTAGATGTAAGAAGACTCATCGATAGCGGGCCAGAAGGCAGTGGAGGAGGATATTGAACTGGGGGAGACTCAATCCTCTCCACAAGAAGTTGTAGAACACTAAAAGGAGATAGGTGATGTTGTGCCTCCTAAACCTAACATTTCACAGGTTCAAATATCTTTATGAGTAAGGATTTCGTCAGCAAAAAATTCAGAGTCAGAGTACCTATTAATGACCGATGAAGGGGATTCAGAAGGGTATCAAGAAGCATATCGACATTCTCTATCATTGGATATGTGAAGTGATGGATCAAAAGATACCGTTACTTGTGAAGATCCACATGAAGGATAACCCAACAGATATGTTGATAAAGGTGGTTTCTCGGGAGAAGATGGACCTATACAGATGCTCCAGCAGATTGTATTTGGAGTTGGATAATTGATGGAGATTGTTCTTTTCCAGCTACCTTGGTATGTGTATGGTACACTAACTCCACCCATCATGGTAGGTGGGTACTGGTGGGGGATTGGTGGGGGAGTTGTGTCAAACTTGACACCCCCACCATAGATATTTATAAGTAAGCCTTAGGGAGATGCCTTTATCATCATATCATTCGAGCTAGAGAGCTCCATTGTTTTTGAGATATGGGAGATCTCCATTAGAGAGAGTGATGGATTTTTTTAAACTTTGTTCAATTTGAAATAAAGTCATTTTTCTTACCATTTTTATTCCTCCATTATCTCTCTTTGTGATCATCAAATCACAACACATTCATGATAATATTATTATAATGGTGTGGCTCTCTATTTTTTAAGGGCTTAACACAACAGTAAAAAAAATCCTTTGGTATCCTTAAACTTGATGTAAATTCCTATGATCTCATTGAGTGGTATTTCCTTAAAAGAGTTCAAGTTAGGGGTTATCATTAACTTGGTTTGACCAAAATAATAAACATTATCACTTTTTAAAAAATCGATACAACCACAGGTGTAGTACTACAAAGAAATTGAAAATAAACCATTGGTTTGGGGACTCGACCCCATGACCACGCCCCAAACCCCCACCCACTCGTACCACCCCAACCAAGCATAGGGGGAAAGCTAGACCTTCTCACTTATTTTCTCTCTAGGTGGTGATGGGGTGATGACGATGCAAATAACTATCCCTTTCCTGACCCTAGGTGCGGTTACTCTTCCCTCATTGATCGATAGATTCAGTTAGCCTTGATTTTCACACACACACACACATGCTGGACATGTATTATTTCAACAATACTTTATGAATCTTATTGATTTTGATACTCACAAATACCCCTGTTTGTTTTACTAATGATGTCAATTTAAGTATTTTTCAGGAATATATTCCTTAAAAATTTTATCTTATTTTCGAGTTAAAAGTATTTGTTCAATGTATTCTGAACGTGTTTAAGTTTTCTAGAAGCACTGTTCATACCTTAAGTTTGAAACTATAATGTATGGTTTGGAATATCCCATATGGATTATGTATCATATACTATTAAAAAGTATGGATCAAAAACCCTATGTTTATAAGAAGCCATGCATTTAAAGGAATACACATATTGTTCATCAGCCCTACTTTTGTGAACAACTGTACGTTGTCAACTGTACTTTAAAAGTTTATCAATATGTGAAGAAACATTATGTTTGAACAGTCAATGATGAATTTTTTATTTTAAAGACATTATTCACATTTTCTTCAATGGTCTTTATGAGAGTAAATATCATTTCACAACTATTTTACAACCGATTCAAAGGCTTGTATTCATCGGAGTAAATTGTTCATATTCTTAAGGGAAGTTATGACTCTTTGGAATGATTTAAATTCAAATGGTTGCAATTTATCGATCAATATTTGTTGATCTAATCAAACAAATGAAATCCATGTTTTTCTATTAAATAGAAAGAGTATTTTTGTTCTCAATAATTATATACACAATGCAATATATTTTTTGAATACATAGTTATTGTGAAAGGAAAAATATTGATCATCTATGTTATTCTGAAGAACTTCAATCTTGTGTTGCATAACTTGATGCGTAACTACTATTGCTGTTATTTATCTATTGATATTTTATTAAAGATCATTCGAAACCAAGATCTCTTCAAAACTATTCAATCTTGAATACTTTTATCTTCAAAGAAGAAGATAAATTTTCTATCAGTTGCTACTGAAACTGTGAACAAGACTCTGTTTATTTAATAAAATCAAACTCTTGGGATTTATTGGAGTTTTTGCTACTCAAAATAAATCACGGTGGAGTATCAGATTCTTAGACTAAGTTATAGAGAATTTGGTTCCCTGTAAAAGAACTAGAAATCTTTGTAAAGCCTTATTGTAAAGGTGTCAACTTCCTGCACTCAGTTGTTAATCTCTTGTGAGAAGAGGACATTTCTAGTGAAAATCACCAAGATTGCTAAGAGAGCGTTGGTGGAGTGGGATAAGAGATCTTTTTTCCCCGAACCATTATAAAAATTACCATGTTCTTCTTTTTTGTTTATCCATTTCTTAATCTACTTATAGAATAGAAAATTTCATATCTGCAAAAAACATGAAGAAAGAAATAAGTTTGAATCTGTATATGGCTATTGAAATAACACAATTCACCCCACTTGTGTATCTTTGTATTATTTTGACCTAACAATTTTCATTAAAGGAGTTTTTTTGAAGAAAAGTAGAAAAAATCTATCAAGATCAAAGTAGAAGTTCTATACAAATATAGATGTAAATGATTGATCCTAGAGAAGGTATGTCAATAATACATGCTCCTTTCTTCAATAGTGATAATTATGAGTGTTTTAAATCTTGTATGATTATCTATATGAAAAATCTTAGATTAAATGTATACATGAAGATTTTCACTCCTTATGAAATCCTTGAAAATCCAAAAACATGGGATGCTACCAAATAAGCTAAGTATGATATCAATTCAAAAGCAATGAATGCTATTATTTGTGGACTTAGTCCAGATGAATTCAACTGAGTATCTCAATGTCCTAATGCCTATGAAATGTGAAAAACTATTACTATTTCCTATGAAAGAACTAACAATATCAGATAATTAAGGTACCACTATTAAAAATAGGACCTATACCAACGGTTTGGCCAAAATTGTTGGTATAGGTTACTAATTTGGACCTATACCAATGTTCTGGCCAAAACTGTTGCTATAGGTCACTTATATGGACCTATACCAATGGTTTGAACAAAACCGTTGGTATAGGTCACTAATTTGGACCTATACCAACGTTTTTGGCCAAACCGTTGGTATAACTCCACCCTATGACAATGGTTTCACCAAAATCATTGGTATAACTCAAAAAATAAAAGAACCTATACCAATGGTTTTGAGAACCGTTTTTATAGGTACACATATTTTTTATGGAATCTTTTGTAAAATAAAATTAAATAAATAAAATGTTAAAATAATTATGAATATACACATATATATTTATGAAATTATGTTCACAAAATTCATGTTAGGTTAGTGGTTAGGTTGTTGGATTATAAATGGGAGGTGCTGGGATCAAAACCAAGCCGATTTTTTTTGAATTACCCATACAAATGGTTTTATGAAACCGTTGGTATATGTTTTTCATATGACCTACCAACGATTTTCCCAGAACTGTTGGTATAGACCTATACCAATGCCAAAAAATCCAACGGTCCTCCAAACCATTGGTATATGATATACCAATGGTTTGGATACCTATACGAATGGTTCCAAACCATTAGTATAAGGTACTTTTCTATTAGTGTATGCTACTGCAAAACTGAAGTTTGAAACCTTCATAATGTATGATGGTGAAAGAATCACCCAGATTAATAGGAGATCAATAGAGATAGCCAATGATATTTCTTCCCTAGGAATTGAAATTACCCAATCAGATCATCCACTAAAAGTACTTGGAGTACTAACCTCAAAATGAAATTACATATCTGTTGCTATACAATAATCATCACCAGTAAAATGTTTGACTATGGAATAATTAATTGTAACCCTGTTGATGTGCGAAACATAGATGCAAGATTAAGTTTAAGATCATAAAATGATAAAAAGGGAAAGTACTACCCTTAAAGTTACTTCTCAAAAGCATGAAAAAAATAAGATACAAAAGATTCAGAATTTTCAGATTCTGAAATGGAGATTGCTTAATTATCCAGAATATTTAGTAGGTTTTTTTAAAAAGAAGAGTTTCTTTAAGAAAAATTTTAAGAAATATGAGAAAATATCTAAATAATCACGATGATATAAATTTAAATAGATGGGGGTATATCAGACCTAAATTCCCACAGATAAAATAAGAAAAGAGAACAATGGAGAAGAAATAAAAGAGAAATCAGATGAGAACTGATTATGAGAAAAAAGGGAAGAAATCTATGCAGGATACTTAGAGTGTATATGAAGTCTCCAACAGGTCTTCCAAATCAGACTTAGAAAAAAAATCCAAAATACCTGAAGTCAAATATGTGCTTTATGGATAAGGAGGAAAATGATGTACAAACCTATTACTTTTCTTCTTATGATTATTAAGGTTTATCTAATAGAAAATTATCTACTTATTGATCCATGTTAGAAGAAAGATATGAATCTCTAATAAAAAATCACAAGTCATTAAATAATATTCATAATGTTGTTTTAAGTAAAAAAGATGAAATTCTAAACCAACACCAAGAATTAAAAGAAAAACTTAACAAATCTACATCAGACTGTACTGTTTATGAAAGTAAAATAAAAGAATTACAAGATTAAGTAGAATAATTCAAAAGTGATATTAGTATAGTAAATAAAGGATAAAATTCTCTAAATGATATTCTTAAAAGAATTATTATAAAAAAATAAAAAATATGGAATAAGAAGCAAGGGAGAAAAATCCAATTTATATAAAAATTATTTCATATATAGTTCTAAAAATGATACATGTTTCTACCATGGAATTAAACTTCATTATTATAATAGCTCTTGTTTAATAAATCCTCAAATAAGTGGAATTACAAAAAAATTTATTTCTAGAAATATTTCTGAAGCATGTCATGTAAATTTTGATAAAATATGGCAAATCTGGTTACCTAGATCTTTGCTTGCTGACACAGCCGGACCCAAGAAAATATGGGTACTAGAACAAACTCTTGTTTAAATACTTTTGTAAGAAAAAGGTCACAAGAATAGAAATTTTGTATGGTATATGGATCATGGATACTCAAGACACATAAGTGGAGACTCTTCCAACTTTCACACATTAGAAAAAATAGATATAGGCCTGGTAACCTTAACTGACAATGCTAAAGGAAAGATTGTTGGAGTTGGATCAACTAGAGATCCAAAGTCAATTTCAATCAACAAAGTGATATATGTTCAGGGACTAAAGAACAAATTGATAAGTATTTCTCAACTCTATGATGGTGGTTTTTATGTTTATTTCACTAAAAATTCATGATCAGTCTTTAAAGATAAATTGCCTAAATTTAGAGCACCCAGAACCAAAAATGTTTATACCTTGGATCTTGATTCTTTGTGTAAATAAAAAATGAATTTTTTAACTAATGAGGCAAATGAATCATGTATCTGGCATAGAAGACTTGTACATTTTAATGTATTTAATTTATATAAATTTTCTACAAAACACTTAGTTTTTGATTTTCTTAGTCTTAAATTTAATAATGACAGACTCTGTGATGTATTCCGAATTGGTAAACAACACAAATCATCCTTCAAATAAATTAAAAAAGTTTCTACCTTTAAACCATTATAACTTATCCACATAGATTTGTTTGGACCATCAAGAGTAGTAAGTTTGGATGGAAGATTATATGTTTATATTTTAGTTGATGATTTTTCAAGATTTACATGGGTTTATTTTCTAAATATTTAAAGTGAAGTTTTCTATGTTTTTGAAGTTTTTGAAAAATTGTTCAAAATGAAAAGGATTTAAAATAATTTCTTTGAGAAGTGATCATGGTAGAGATTTTTAGAATCAAGAGTTTAACTCCTTTTGATCAAACTTAGGTATTAAACACACATTATCTGCACTCATAACACCTCAACAAAATAGAATTATTGAAAGAAGAAATAGAACTATTTAATAAATGAAAAAGACTATGTTAAATGAATATAGTCTTCCTACCTATTTTTGGACAGAAGTTATAAGAACAACTTTCTATATCATGAATAGAGTTTTAATAAGACCTCTTATTAAAAATACACCTTATAAACTTTAGAATAACCACAAACCTAAAGTCAGGTACTTTAAAGTGTTTGGATGCAATGTGTATATCTTGAATACTAAGGAGAACCTTAGAAAATTTGATCCAAAAGATGATGAAAGAATATTTTTAGGATATTTTTCTACCACTAAATGTTATAGATTATATAATAAAAAGTCAAGTATTGTTGAAAAATTTGTTCATGTGAAGTTTGATGAAACTGATACTTTTGATAAAAAAAAATATCAAACAGATTAAATTATTAACTCATTAAACACCATGAGACCTAAAAAAACTAAGACTGGATTTGAAAACAAAACAAATGAAATTTAGTCCAGTCTAGAAGAACATGAAACTGATGAACCTGAAAGAGTCTTACCTAGACAATACAGAACCCTAAAGGATAATCCTTAAAAAAATTTAATATGAAATCTAGATAAAGTAGTGAGAATCAGAAGGAATGTAGAAAAATTAGCTTAATTTTCTACTTTCCTATCACAATTATAACCTAATACTATTGAGGAAGCCTTAAAAGATGAATGTTGGATAATGTCTATGTAAGAAGAACTTGACTAGTTTAGTAGAAATAAAGTTTGGTGATTAGTTTATAGACCAACCAAATATCTAGTAATAGGAACCAAATGGGTTTTTAGAAATAAACAAGATGACCGAGGAATAATCACTAGAAATAAAGTTAGATTAGCATCCAAAGGATACAATAAATAAGAAGGGATAGATTATGATGAATCCTTCGCACTTGTCGCTAGATTAGAATCTATAAGAATTGTTTTATATTATGCATCTCATATGAATTTTAAATTATACCAAATGTATGTAAAATTATATTTTTTAAATAGATATTTAATAGAGGAAGTTTATATTGAACAAACACTAGGTTTTGAAAATCCTCATGTACCAATTCAGTTATCAAACTTGTTAAATCTCTTTATGGACTTAAACAAACACCTAGATCTTAGTATGAAGGATTAATCTCTTTTTAATTAGAAAATGGGTTTCTATTAGGAAAAAAACCATACTCTTTTTAAGAAAACCATTTGTTCTAATATATTATTAGTAAAAATTTATGCTGATGATGTTATTTTTGGTTCAACAAATAAAAAAAATTGTAATGATTTTTTCAAATCTTATGCAAAAAGAGTTTGAAATGAGTATGATGGGAGAATTGAATTTCTTTCTTAGATTTCAAGTCTATAGAAAGGATAATGGAAATATTTTAAATAAAATTAAATATATTATTAATTTATTGAAAAAGTTTGGAATTGAAAATATTCAGATATATACAACTCCCATGTGTACTAATGTAAAACTTGATTTGGATGAAGTTGGAAAATCAGTTGACAATAAGTTATATAGAGGTATGATTTGTATTTTATTATGTCTTACTACTAGAATATCAGACATAATGTTTTTTGTCTATTTATGTTATATATTTCAATCAAATTTAAAATAATCTCATCTTACTAATGTTAAAATAATTTTTAGACATTTAAAAGGAACTATTTTTCAATATCTACTTTATCCAAAAACTTATGACTTTAATTTAATTTCATATTCAGATGATAATTTTGGAGGATGTCGATTAGAATGAAAAATCACATTAGGAACCTATCACTTTTTGGGGAAATCCTTAGTTTCATGGTTAAGTAAGAAACAACATTCAATTTATCTATCAACAGTTGAGGCGGAATGTATATCTTTTGGCTGTTCCTATGCACAAGTGTTGTGGGTGAAACACACCTTACTGGAATTTGGACTTAATTTTAATAATATTCATATTTTATGTGATAATACAAGTGTAATAAATATTTCAAAAATTTTTGTAAGTCATTAAAGAACCAAACATATTGATATAATACATCATTTTTCTAAGATATCATGGTATTACAAAATATATATCCTTAGAATTTTTAAATATTGAATATCAACTTTATGATATTTTTACTAAACCACTTCCCACAACTAGTTTTGAGTTTATTAAGGGGGATTTAGGAATATTTAATTTTAAATAATTTTTTGTTAATTTGTTTCGTTAAATTTTTATTAACTATATTCATTATTTTGATTCAGTTATTATTCATTTATTTATTGTTTAAATAGATGATTATTCTTTTTTTTTGGAAAGAACATATTTTCAGAAAATATAAATAATGAAACTAGATATTTGGATCTAAAAACCAAAACTGGTGTCACCAAAACCTTTAGAAAACCCTCTATATCTTTCAATATTACCCTATATATTCAAAACCTTTTTAATTTCAGATATCTCATCTTACCCTTGAAACCCTAGAATCCAAAACCTTTAACCATCAGATTCTAAGCAATGTTGATGATCAAGGGAACAGAAGAAGGAAAATCGAGTGGATCGAAACATCAACACACCATATACAACAAAATTATTCATGGAAAAGTTGTATATTTTGAATGGCTCAATCAAATGAATATTCTTTTGAGGAAAGATATATCCTTTCAAGCTTTATAATTTCTTTTTAATGAATAAACCACCTCATTAGTGTTCAATATTGAAGTAAAGGAGTTTTATAAAAAGTTTAGTTCAGCTTAGGAAACTCAGAAGATGTTATCACTTCAATGGTAAATGATAAGGATTTTTTCATTTCTTCAGTATAAATTGAAAAGATTTTTTAGTGTTCCCATGAATGTGTTTTTTATTTTAATCTTCGATCAATCAGAAATCAAGAACATAAATCTGAGATATTACGTATTTCCTCTTCAATTAAACCCTGATTAGGAAAATGTTTGTCAAAGATCTTGAGGCTGACTATAAGGTGTTGTTCAAGTTTATTCAGTCGGCAATACTTATAAGAATTTTTGAACTAGAAAAGATTATTTACCCTGATATGTATGCTATGTTTGTGATGATGAGTGAAGTTGAACTTTATTTCCCAAGATATATGATTCATTATATGCATTACTATTGTTAGGATAAGGAAAGGATGTTTTTTATCCATATAGAAGGATTATTTATTTTATTTTGTATAAATAAATAATGATTTGAGATGTACAGGTGCACACTAAGTGTCATAATAATAATATCTTGAATGATGAAACTTTTAGGAAGATAGGTTTCTTACGGAGTACATTAAAAATAAAACTATTGCATATTGTTATAGAAGAAAAATAAGAATCTGGTCTTGTTGCTTAGGGGGAGCAAGGAAATTTAGGATTTTCTAGTGCAGTTAGTTTTCATGTAAAGGAAGTTACATGATCTAGAACATATGATTTTGTTAAAACAAATAAATTAGTGATAAGATATGATGTCTATAATATAGAAGCTTCAAGAGATTTTCCTCAATTTCTTGATGTAAATTTATAAGAACCAAATACTGAGGCCCTGATCACACGACCTAGACAAAGGGATGAACCTGCAGATCAGGCAATTGTAGTTCATACACCAAAAGTTACTAAAAATATAGAAGCTCACCCACTAATATTTTTAGGATTTTCAATCAAAAATAAGGAACAAAAACCTTAGAATAGAACAGTGTAAGAATCTCTTTATAAAAACCAAACTAAAAATCAAGAGCAAGAGGCTCATGATGAAAATCATATTCAAAGAGATAACACTAAAGAAAAATTTCAGGATAATTCTCAAGGAAATGAGGAAGAAAACCCAGTAGTAGATAATACTTATAGGTTGGATGAGAATCTCTCAATTTCTATTGTTGTTGATTCATTAGATCAAGCTATTTTTGAACCTGATAAGAACAAAATGGTTCTTGAAATTGAATCTTCCTCCTCTACTGAAAAAAAAAGAAAAATCTTTAGCTGTGGTTGATAGAGGAAAAAAATATCAAAACAAAGAAGAATATTATTTTTATTCTTTGAATTATATAATTAAAGAATTTGTTATAAATTTCAATAGGCTGTGAGATGAGAATTAAAATTTTCAAATTGATTTGGAGTCTATACAGAAACCCTTAGAATATTTGAGAAGTAAAACCATTCTTAAAGAGGAATTAAATTCAGTACATATCCAACTGCACAATCTTATATAAATTATAATTCCATGAAGATATTTTGATGCAATTCAAAGAGAAATAATAGACCAGTTTGTAAATTTATGAGAATAATCTATTTTAAAGACATAATTTAGTGATTTGAAAAAGTTTTTAGGGAACCTATTTTAATCAGTCAAAATTAGTGATGGTCAGTCCAGAGTATCCACATCTGCACCTGAAACTTCTCCAAATTTGATTAGAATCTTTGAAGAAATTACTACTGTAATATCTACTTTCAGTGATTAGCTTCATTCCCTTCAGTGTGATAGTGCGCCATTAAATGGTTTTTTATAAAACCAAAGAGATATCATTGAGAAATTAATTTTAGGAGAACTAAGTATAAGAACCCTTCTAAACTAGTTGGGTAAGATGATATCATGATTTTTCTAGACATAAGAAAATGTTCACGAGTTTCTGAAAGTGAATACAATCAAAAGTTTAAAGATTGGTCAATATTATAAAATTTTGATGAGACAATTGGCTAAAAATATCACTAAAATTTTATGAGGACAAAATGAAGAGTTAAAGGAAGTTATTTAGACTATTTTAGATCTACAAGAGTTCGAATCCTCTTCCGAGCCAACCATCTCACATTCATCCATTCATACCTTTTAATAATTTTCTCAACCAAATGATTCTTGTAATCATAAATATATTTTACTCAAATTATTTTGTTTGATTATACTTATGATTGTTTATTATTATTTTGTGTTCACTTCCACTATCAGAATGTATATCAGTTTAGTTTTAGTATATTATAAGAATTCATTTACAATTATGTGCTACATTGACTTTTTTAATCAATTTTCATCTACTTCCTTTTTGAGATCACAAAAGGGGGATAAAATCAGGTAAAGAAAATATTCTTGATTCTGTTAAAAGTTTTTATTTTAACCGAAAATAATGGATTTATTGTGTTAATTAATTTTAAATTAAATTATAATATCTGATGTATCTTATATATTTTTAAATATATCATTTCATTTGTGTTTACAAATCCTATATTTTCTATAAGTAATGTTATGGGTTTTGTGATCACAAAAAATGGGGATATTTTTGGGCATGTATTGTCTCAACAATACTCGATGAATCTTATTGATTTTGATTCTCATAAATAAACTTATTTGTTTTACTAATACAGTTACTTTAAGTATTTTTCAGGAATATATTCCTTAATAATTTTATCTTATTTATGAGTTAAAAGTATTTTTTAAACATATTTTTAACGTGTTTAAGTTTTCTGCAAACATTATTCATACCCTACATTTGAAAGCATAACATATAGTTTGGAAACCCTACATTTGGAATATCACGTATGTATTATGTACCCTACACTGTTGAAAAGTATGGTTCAACAACCCTACATTTGGAAGAAACCCTGTGTTTAAAGGAATAAAAATATTATTCATCAACCTTACTTTTGTGAACAATCGTACATTTTCAACCTTACTTTTGGAGTTTATCACTATACAAATGAACCCTATATTTGAGTCGTCAATGAAATAGTTTTTATTTTAAAGATATTATCTGTGTTTTCTATAATGGTCTTGATGTGAGTGAATATTGTTTCATAGCTATTTTATGACTGATTCAAAATCTTGTATTCATCAGAGTAAATCATTCATATTATTAAGGGAAGATATGACTATCTTGAATGATTTAAATTCAAATGGTTGTGATTTATGAGGCAATATTTGTGGATATACTCAATTGAATGAAATCCAAGTTTATATTTTAAATATAAAGAGTATTTTCATTCTCAATAATGATATACACAGTTGTATATCTTTTTTAAATCTAGATTTATTATTAAATACAAAATATTGATCATATCTGTTATTCTAAAGAACTTCAATCTTTTACCGCATAACCTGCTGAATAACTACTGATGCTACTATTATTTATCTATTATTGTTTTATTAAAGGTCATTCTCAGCCAGGATATTTTCGAAGCTATTCATTCTTGAAGACTTTTATCTTTGAATAAGAATATCATTTTTCTATCAGTTTCTACTACACCTATGAACAAGACTGTTTATTAAATCAAATCAAAATCCTTTGATTTATTAGAGTTTTAGATACACATACTTAGTCATGGTGGAGTATCGGCTTCTTATACTAATCTATAGATAATCCAGTTTTCTATAAAAGAACCATAAGGATTTGTAAATTCTTATTGTAAAGGTGTCAACTGCCTGCACTCAGTTGTTAAGTTCTTGTGATAAAAGGACCTTTTTAGTGAAAATCACCAAGCTTGTTGAGAGAGAGTTGGTGGAGTGGACTAGGGAATATTTATTCCCCAAACCACTATAAAAATTGATGTATTCTTATTTTCTATTTATCCTCTACTCAATATACTTAAAGAAGATAACACTGCATATCATCAAAAACCATAAAGAAAGTTATAAGTTTGAATCTATCTAATATTATCAAAAAGACACAATTAACCCCCCTCTTGTGTGTCTTTTGTATTATTCCTACATAACAACACACATGCACACAACATTCATTAACTTATCCTCACCCACCCTCTTTATTTTTCATTCTTCATCCAAGAAGTTAATGAATGAAAATGTAAATAAATACTGAAATTTATTTGAAATAGGGAAGCATAGACACTGAAAACTTCATCATCTACAACCACCTTAATTCATTATCTACCCCACTTCTGATTTATCTCCATCATCTCCTTCTCGCTGAGTCAGTATCTAGTTTTTGTTTATATAATAATTAACTATGAGATTGAGGATATTAAATGCTAGGTTGATAGAAGAATATATGTTTTTGATGTCACGACTTGACTCAACGAGGCTCTCCTAGCCGGTGATAAGTTGAGTTTGATACCCCAATCCCACCTATAATAGGTTAGGGGATAGTGACTAGCCCTGAGTATACATATCACACAAATGGGAGGCCTTAGCCTAAAGTACCTGCACACACACACATCTATATAAAACATATATGTAGAAAGGAATGGTACAACTGATACCAGAATGCATGCATACATCTACATCGCACATAATAATATGAAAAAAGTACAAGAAATCATAAAGGGACAAATAAAAGTTCACCAAAAATGTAAAAGAGTCCTACTAGTAAGGAGGATACTATTTTCAAATGAAACTCCTAAAACTAACTATGGTCCACCTAGCTCAATTATTCTCTACCTACTCCTTGTAAAACTAAGACTCCATCGTAAGGTCTATAATCTACATAAGACATGACATGTGTGAGTTGATCCAATGTAGGGGTGAGTATAACATACCTAGTAGAACACCCTAAAATCATCAAATATAAAGCATCAAGGGAGAGAAGTTGGTTCACCATGATAAATACATGTCAATCAGAAAATGAGACTTAACAATAATAACCTAGATATACTCAAGATATACACCAAGTCACAAAGTAAGGAAATAACCATATTTCTAACCTAGGATTCTACTTAGGGATTAAAGGTAATTCTTAGGGAGAACTGACTCCATGAGTCTCATAACATTAATGGAGATCATCTGAGAGGTCAGTCTCATTGGACCTCACCAAGAAGAAGTACATACTGGAAATCAAAAGAACTCGATACAAAAATAGGGGATCATACCTAGGGTCTATGGGGGATTCTTGACCCCAGTTAGAGTAAACCTATTTGGATGAGGATTAAAATCATTCATAGTTAGTAACAGGGTTCCTGACTCAACCTAGGGAAGAAATGATATATGATCACACCCTAAGCCACATGAAGGGATTCCTGACTCTATACGAGAATAATCTAATAGAGTGGATCACATACTTTTCTCAGGACATGATTACTTACTATACCCTCATAAGTATAGACCAAGGGTATTCACCCTAAAAATACCGACATAAGATCAAAAGAATGAGTGTACATTTCTATGTACCAGGCCATGCCTGTGTACTCTAGTTGTTCCTGAGTACCTGTCTATGTCCGAGTACCTAGTTGTTCCCATGTAACATTATAATGTTCTTGTACTTGGCCATGCCTATTTTTATTTACCCCTAGGTTACACTCCAAACCACTAACACTGGGTCACATGATGTGTGGATAAATCACACGAGGTGTGATATTTAATTTTCATGAAACCCTAGCCACCATAGAAAGGGCCCACACGACTTGTGTTCATTTGAACTACACACCATGAAACTCAATATTTTCCATAATCCCATAGTAATCATACATTACTTCCTATGCCACTTCCTCCTTCTATCTAGATGTGAAAACCACCGAGGAACTTGGATCTAGGGCTAGTTGGGCTCGATTCATCACTGGGGGTCAGATTCCAACCACCCAATCGGCATGCAGATCACTCCCATCATACTTCATTGGCAAATTCCAAAAACCACGAATAAATAACACATGATATGGTATTAAATATAGGTATTATCTCCCATTGCATGACATCATGACTCAACTGCACTTCCAATACTGAATTGAAACCCAAAGAAATGATCCGTAGTGCCAAATATCAACTGTGAAACGATCGAGTTTTGAGTATTGTCAAACCAATGACTAAATGGAATATCGATGATTAGCATACAAATAATGCGGGGATAAAATTATGAAACATCAAAGTGAGAAACAAAAATTGAACATTATTCATTGGTATCCATTCGTTGATGAATAATTTGATGATCTCAAGGGATAATCAAATATCAACAAATATTATCAATTCCTAAACCAAGGAAGATAAATAAAAAATTCACTTGAAAATCTATTTGATAAAAGAATTGATTTTCATTAAAAATGGAATAATAAAAATAGGGATTAAATCAACATAAAAAACCCTACCTTGAGTTTGGATCAATCACTGGTGAAGAACGGTTCCGTTCCATTATCATTGGTGAGATTGAGGAACTATATTGCACACCAATTGTCAGTCCATGATCCATTATCATTCATGAATGACTATACTATTGGATCATCTCGAATCCCTAGGATTATGTAGCTAAAAATAAGGTTTTTATATAACATGGTTTAAATATAGGAGGCATTAGGTCAGTCCAATTACTAACTAATAAATTAATTAAATAATTTATTTAATTATTATTCTTCCCATGAACGCTCTTAAACCAAACACCTAAAAGGATACCCCTTTTGATTTAAAGTAGTCAAGGGTACTGATATCCTAGAGAAATTAGACACTATTCTCTAATAGTAGTCTTCCAACCTAAGAAATCTCTATACCTTAGCGACTCTCTTGGGTGGGTTCCAAGATAGCACTACCTAAACCTTTGTTGGGTCCACTGCTACTCCCTCTTCTAAGATGACATATCCCAGGAATTGGACATCTCAACTCCATAACTAACACTTTGATAGCTTCCTATAAAGATAATTCTCTCATAGTATGTCTATAACCACCCTCAAATATCTCATTTTCTCCTCCTCTGATGTTGAGTATACCTAGATTCCATTAATGAATACTACCAAGAATCAGTCCAAGAAAGTCTAAAAGATATGGTTCATAAGTCCCAACCATGAACACTAATGTGGGGTTTTTCAAGCTGAAGGGAATCACCAGGTACTCTTAGTGACCATAACGACATCATATTTATATATTTTGTATATCCTCATCTCGAACTCAGAGCTGGTGATAGATTGAACTGAGGTCAATCTTCTAAAACCGCTTAACCCATTTCTACTAGACAAAGTGGTCATCGATTCTTGGTAGTGGAAAATTATTCATGAAGATCACTTGATTTAATCAATGGTAATCTACACAAAACGTCAAGTGTCCATCATCCTTCTTGGAAAACAACACTGGGGCTGCCCTCAGTGATACACTGGGTCTGAAAAAGCACTTTCTCTATAAATACTCCAACCGCACCTTCATCTCTTGAAGCTTTGTGGGAGATATCCAATATGTTGGTGCATATATCAGGATAGTACTTGGGTGAAATTATATTCATAATTCGATCTCTCATTGGGGAGGTAAGCTCAAAACATACTCTAAAAAGACATCCTCATACTCTGCTACCACTAAAGGAAACTACAATATCATAAAATCCACTATGCTAGGGGTAATACTAGCCAAATGATAAGTAATAAGCTATATCCTCCTCCGTATGAGTCCATCCTGCTCTGCCTAAGATTCCTTCTCACTGATGAAGGAAACCCTCATACCATCAATGCAAACACACTTCATCATCCAATGGAAACATTAAATCTACATATAAACTATGGAGGGTTAGTCCATGCTGAGAATATCATAATAAGACCTCATTTTGTCCATGTAAAGATCCCATAAGAAGATATATCCTCTAAGCATTAGGTCACACTATCAGAATAGTGTGTGATCACTGAATCTCCTTTTATAGAAGTCACCAAACCCAAGGGTTGAGCCAAAGGCTCAACTAGAATATCTAGATCCTGAACAAGGAATGTAGAATGGAAAGAGTGGATCATGACCATATTTATCATTACTATAGATAAAGTATATAGAAAACATATACTGCCCATAACTACCCTTATCCCTTACCAACAGCTCCCTAAGCCTAGCATAGACCTCCTGGGGGTGGTGGTGGGAATAAATCAAATCATCGACCAACTCCTACTACGCTCCCATCTCCTATTCCATGTTCTCCACCTTGCTGACCTCCTTGATCTAGCCACTATCTCTACCTAAGTGGTCCATCTATAATCTATTTGTTATCCTCATAACAGGTCATACAATCCCATGTAAGTTGTCTTTACCTTACACAGGAGAAACATCACCTCTCCCTTGGCTGACTGGAACAATCTCAAGATCCCTGAACTATAGAACCTCTATCCCAAGACTGTCCCCAAAAGCACCTCACATGCCTCGATCCCTATGTATTCCATCGACTACTAGATGTCGAATTCTCATCCTTAGGGTTCCCACTACCAGCACCAAGTGTCGGAGACTACTCTTCCAAAAATCTTTCCACTACCAAGGCACGTTCAAGCACCCCAACATAAGTAGGAATTCAAAATGATATCAATATAGCCCTAATATCTTGGTAAATACCACACTCGAAGGTGATTTCTTGAAAGAACGCATATTGATCCATATCTATGGAGTATTAAATGAGGAAGTGAACATCAATACATACTCCGACACTATCAAACTACCATGTTGGAGCTCCATAAGTTCCTAGATACGTTTTGATCTCAATGTAGCTGGGTAAAAATTCTCTCCAAAGAGATGTTTGAACTGTTTCTAAGGGAGAGCCACCTCATCATGCATTTGAGTCACCAGAATCCACCATTACTTTAAAAATCCATGAATAAGTCTCACTTTTAGTACCGACATCATATTGGGAGGGTTCCTAACATGATGAAAAACTCACCCACTGCCTCAATCAAGTCCTTTAATACCTAAGGGTATCGATCACCCCAAAAATTGAGGGGTCTCTAACTTTGAAACTCGAAAAGTGTGATCATATTGTACACATCATTTGCTGGTACTACGGGTGTAATGAGTGGTGGTAAGATCTGAAATCCACTCAGAGGTACTACCACCTAAACATGACCCTGAACTAAAGTCTCATCACTAGGAGGTTCATCCTCGCAATCCTAATATAGAATCATAACTGGATATCATTGTGGAGGCATCCTGTAATAGAAAAGACATACCACAGTTAAAGAGTATATCTGGGTGTTGACTCAAGAAGGACATGGAAACCACAACTCATTGCTATATTAGGCATGTACCAATTTTTTTCCTACAACCAGTGCCTATAAGTATTGAGTTAACAAGAAGTTTATCAGATTCATGGTGAATTAATACATCACCTGCCACACAAACACTGGGTTCCCTAGCCTGAAAGAAAAACTCAATACACTTTAACATTATTTCCCTAGTTCCCAAACAAAATACCATATCTAGAAACCTCTAAACTCTAGTCCTAATATGAACATTATCTAATACCACTATGCCACGACCCAACCCACCGAGGCCCACATAGCCAGTGGTGAGATGAGTGTGAAACACCAATGTTGGATTGTTATTAATGGAGAAATAGACTAGAGGGTGGGGGAATAGTTGTTTAAAAAATTAAAAGAAAAATAAAAACCAGAGTTTATCAATTAAAGAAACTATAGTAAGTGAAATGTTCTAGTTATACAATGTATTGGAAATTAAAAGAATGAATAAAATATTTTTATAGTGGTTCAAATCACTAAGATCCTAGTACACTCTTCAACCTTCTCTACTTAGTGAGAAGGTTGGTACCCACTAATTGAAACTCACTTTTAGAGGTGTGATAACTTATAATAGAATTTTCATTCTACATTACCCAGAGGCACAACCCAAACATTTTCACATGAGTCTTGAAAAAACTGAACCTAAATTTTCTTTGGGATTCACAACCCAAGAACTTTATTTTAGGTGGTATAATAACTAACAAACTAAACTGATTTTGATTAGGAATAACCTAAAATGACTATAAATTTTACAAAAATAAGAACAACAAATGAAACAATGAAAAAAAACAATGCATACAAGAAAAGATCAGATGATGAAGACAATGAAGTTCGACGATCTTTATCACTTCAGTAGTAAGGAGTTGAACATAGAAGTTCCTTTGTTATCACAATAATGGAACAAAAGTCACATAAGTTTCTTGATTGTATTTGTAGCAAGAATGTGTATTTCAAGTCGTATCAAATAAACTACATAAATATTATTTTATCCCTTTATCAAATTCTAATGGAATAATCCTGTATCATCATTAAATCCAAGATCCTCTAGGAGTTAGATTTTCCAATCGTTACATGCCATAAGTTATAATATACTAATAAAAGGAATAAATTCAGTACCTATAAAATATTGTACTCCATGTCAATGAATTTTCACATGATTTTACTCTACATGAAATACCACCATAATATTTCCACCATGATTGTTGATATAAGGGTTTATTTTACACATTTAAAAAATAGTTAAAATAATATGAATAAAATTACAGTTTATTAAAATGTCAAAAAATCATAAAAATAGAGTATCATAAAGAATATAATGCATGTGTGAATGTACATAATATATGCTCAAAATATTTTAAACAACATGTAATTATATTTTTTAGAAAAACATAATAAAATAGTAATTAAAGAAAATCTATTTCAATTATAGTAATTAAAATAACGCCAATTATAATTTTAGAAAAACATTTTAACTAGTGGTTGATAAAAATATTTGATGGTAGCAAGATGTTTCTACTGCTGAAATTCTATTGTCATGTGAGCAACCATAAAATGGTAGGATGATCTACCATTGAAGTAGAGGAGCAGTATATGCTGCAACCATTAGAGGGATTTGACATCTCATGGTGTTGCTACCATGAATTAATGATCTACTATCACATTGATCTACCATTGATGATGATATAATTTTGAAGAGTTGATCTACCATTGGTGAAAAGGAAATTGGTGATATCTTCAGGCATGAATGAGAAACCATTTCTAAAGGAATAAAAGTAAGATCTACCAAAGCATGATAGGTTAGAGATGTCAGGTGGTGCTATTTCTATATGCATTGAGCAGAAGCAAGAGCTTTCAACACTATAGGAGCTAAATATAATACCATTATGGATGGTAGATAATTATACCACTACTATTGGAATCCCATTGCTTTCATATATGCATGGTAATAGTTCTACCATCATGTATAGTAGATGATACTACCATTATCTAGTGATTTACCATCTCAGCATACATCTACTATTGAAAACTCTCATGAAACACATTAAAAAACATCATCCAACATTTTTAAGATATTTACGATCACATGTGATCTTCCATATCACCATTGTAATCTTGATTCGATGGCTGGAATTTTGGCCATGATGAACCTGATGAACATATGAACCCTCAATATACTTGATGTAGAAGATGAATACTAGCTCGATTGAACGGTGTGAAGAGATCTCATTGGACAAATAACATTATTTATATATGTTTTAAATAATTGATGAATAGTTCCCATCCCATCCAAGTACCACATCAGTTCTTCAACTGTTATGGCACTACTCTGTCAATAAAACCATGCCACAAATACTTTGAGATGGTAATAGGGAATAAACACCTACACACACCTTCACACATGGGCCCAATGCAGCCAAACAGTGCGCTCACCTAAGCATGCTATCTTGTGGGAATATATATGGCCCAACCTCATACCTACCACTGTGTAGGATACTTGAGTTGGCTCTCCCATGGGGTTGGCCCTTGGGTCCCCTTAGTGGTTAATGGGATAACCCTATGGGATTGTAATGGTTGGCATATTTTTTATTAAAGGCCACCAAGAAAATTATTAGAAACTAAACATAATTAAAAATATTAAAATAAAAAATAAATAAATATATTATATTTACTTAATATTTTGAAGTTATGATTAGCAAGGAAAATATAAAAATAAAATTTAAAAAAAGTATCATTTCAAAAACTAATACATGCAAAAATAAATGATCACATTGAGAATTTTATTTTAATTAAATGTGAGAAAATTGAAATTTATCAAAACACAAATAACACTAACAACCACCCACTTTTCTTAAATTAAAAAATTGAAAATCTATTTTAATTTCCAAAAAATTCTCCCCCTCTTTATGACTTATCAAAAAGTACATTAAAATTAAAAATTTATAAGATTATACCTTTTAAATAGTATCAAATACTTATAATTAACAAAGTATAATTCTTTCATAAAAATTAAAATTTAGTTACAGTATACATTTAAGTGGAGATTTAAAATAGTGTTTAGTTTTTATAAAGCAGTAATTATAATAAACATAAATATTAAGATTCTAGCATACCCAGTTCAAAATTTATTTCTCAAATTTTATAGAATCTAAAGGTTTAGTAAAAATATTAGCAAGTTTTTTTAGTGGGAACATATTATAAAATTACATCTCCCTTATTCTCATTATCTCTCATAAAATAAAATATAAAATCTATATGTTTGATTGTAGAGTGTTGTAGAGGGTTTTTAGAAATTGAAATTTCACTAGAATTATTATAGAAGATTAGAAATTTATAAAAAAAATAAAAATAAAATAATGTTTATTTAATCAATATACTTTGTAAAAGAAAATTAGAAGCAAAAAAAATAATCATCCTCAGCTATAGAAAGTGATACTGATAGCTGTTTCTTATAACTCCATAAAATAAAAAATTTTCCCAGAAAAAGATACATACCTATTTTAATTTTTTGGTCAAGCCTAATACCTCAAAATTCATATTCAAAGTAAGATAATAAATTAAAAAATTTCTCATTTGAATAAAAAATCAGTACCTAAAGTTACCTTAATATATCTAATTACTATTTTAACATCTTTAGGATGAATTTCCTTAGGATTGGACTGAAATCTAGCATATAAACAGACTGATAACATTATGTCCAGTCTAGATGTAATGAGATATAATAAACTACCTATCAATCATTTATACAATTTAATATCAACTAAATTTACATATTCTTCTAACTCCAAATTGGAATTGGTACTCATTTTTTTTTCATATAATTACTAGAATCAAGTCCAAACCTTTCAACAATTTCTTTAGAATACTTAGCTTGATTTAATAAAATACCATCTTTTATTTGATTAATTTTTAAATGAATAAATTTTTTAGTTATACCATTAATATCATTTATGATTAATTTGTCATTAGTTTTAAAAAATCATTACTTAGTAAATCATTTGTTGAACCAAATATTATATCATTAATATAAATATATATAATCAGTATATCATTTGAAACTCTCTTTATAAACAAGATTGGATCAACCTTTCCTTTAAAAAAATCATTTTGTAATAAAAATTGAGTTAGTCTTTCTTACCAAGATCAAAGATATTCCTTAAGACCATATAAATATATATCAAGTTTAAAAACATGATTTTAAAAATTTTCATTTTCAAACCTAGGGGTCTATTTAACATAGACTTGCTTAGAAATTATTCCATTTAAAAATGTGCTCTTTACATTCATTCAAAATAATTATATATTTTGAAAACAATAAAAGTTAACAAAATTATAATTGAGTTCATCATAGAAATAAGATAAAAATAATGTTCAATGTCAATTCACTCTTCCTAAGAATAACCTTGATCCACTATCCTTACTTTATTTTTAACAATATTTCTAGCTCCATCAAGCTTATTATTAAAAATCCATTTAGTTACCATGATTTTTTTTATCTTTTAGTAATTCAATGAAATTAAAAATTTTATTTCTTTAAAATTGATTCAATTCCTCATGAATAACATTAATAAAGTTTGAATCAATTGAATAATTATAAGTGTTAATAGGTAAAAAATCATAAATAAAAGTATAATCAACAAAATAATGTAAAACTAATTTTATGGTTTGTATACAAGAATATACATTTCCAATTACCTTTTAAATAGGGATATATTTAAGTTTTTTCCATTATTTAGGATCAATTTTAGAATATATATGACCCCCCTTAATATATGCATTCTCATTTTCTGATCATTATCTTCACCAAAATTAAATTCCCTAAATGCATAATTATCTTTGTTTAAATCAGGATTTTTCTTATCATTGTTATTTTCATTAAACGTAACACGCACAGACTCTTCAATAACTAAATTTATCTTATTTAAAACCCTATAAGATATGATAGTATTATAGTATCCTAAAAATATTCCTTCATCACTTTTAAAATTGAATTTTTTTTAAATTATATTTTGTATTCAATAAAAATAATTTGTAACCAAACACTCTAAAATATCCAATTTATGGTTTAATCCCTTTAAATAGTTCATAAGGTGTTATATTTAAAAATATTCTAATATATACTCTATTTTAAACACAAAAATATTTATTTACATCTTCGGTCCAAAACTATTTAGGCACATTAAATTCCATAAGCATTTATCTTTCCATTTCTTATATTGATCTATTATTTCTTTCAACCACACCATTTTGTTACGGTGTCTTAGGGGATGAAGAATAATGTTTATAACCATTGTCTTCAAAATATTTATAAAATTATAAATTTAAAAATGCACCACCTCTATCACTTATGATAGAGTTGATTTATTTTTTTTAAAATGTTTTGAATAATCTTAGAAAAAGAACAAAATTTTGTTAAAGTTTCATTTTTATGTGATAAGAAATAAATCCAAATGAATCTACTATGATCATATACTATTAAAAATACATATTTATTTCCACCAAAACTAATAGGCTGTATAGGATCAAACAAGTAAAAATATAACAGTTCTAGTAATCTATTAGTACTTACATCATTTATAGATTTAATTTTTTTGATGCTTACCCTTTACACATGAATCACACATAAAGTACTTACATCTATGTAACTTTGGAAATTGTAGAACTTTTTCATGCTTTGAAATTTTTTGTAGTAGTATGAAGTTTTTATGACCAAGTCTTATATTCCCTAGAAGTTCATCTACTTCTACAACATTTAAATACTCAACCTTTTGTTTGGTTAGATCAGAAAAATCACTAGTCTAAACATTTCCTTTTATATTTGCAAAAAATAAAACAATTTTTTTTCAAAACTATATATTTATTATTATCAAAAATTAAATTTAATCCATCCTTAAAATTTTTTGATATACTTATTAAATTGTTTTTTAAACCATCTAAAAATAATAATTTTGAAATAATAACAATTTTAGAAAAACCAACTTCACAAATACCTTTAATATGACATTTAGAGTTATCTCCAAATGTGACTAGGACACCATCACATGAATTATAAGATATAAATTTAGAAATATCACCTAATATGTGCCTGGAATAACTAATGTCTAAATACCATGAGTCTTTGGAACTTTTAAGGCATATTTATTGAAATTAAACAATCAAGAATATTTTTTTGGTACCCATAATAACTTGGGTCCAATTAGATTATTAGTAGAAAATTTTGGAACCTAGACAGATTTAAAACATTTATTAGTGGTCGATTTAGAAAATAAATCTATTTCAATAAATATCTTAGTATGTCCAAATAACTGTGTAAATAGTAGTGAACATTCATTTTCATAATGGGATTTCATTTTATATTTAAAACAGGTTCCACTAGAAATACTTCCTTTTGAAATTTTAACAAAGGTGGTCTTATTTATCCTTAGTGATAAAATATTATAACCAAAACCATTCTTGTTATTATTTGGTTTCATTATAGACATCATTTTATCATATTTTTATTTACTTTGAACAAATGAAGATAAGGTTTATTTAATATTGACAACTACCTTTTTAAATTTCATATTCTCATTTTAAATAGTCCCTAAATTAGTATAAACATTCACATTAGAGCCAGAAGATTTATTATCAGTTACTTGACTTTATTATAATCATTATAAACATTAGTTAAATCTTCCAAAATATAACTAAATCTTCTTTCCTAATATTTTTCATTCACTACTGAAAGTATTTAAGTATTTCATTTTCTTATTTTAGTTTTAACATGTTAGAATCATAATTATCTTTAGGTTTATCATTCTAGGAAACATAGTTTTCAAATCATCACATTCCCTTTTAAGTTTATCATTTTATTTAACCAAATTCTTATTTTAATTTTTTTATGTCAGTGTATTTTTTAATTATCCCGAATCCATCATTCCCTAATTATTCATTTTTAAGAAATTGTTTGATTTTAGAATTAACAAAATAAGATTCCAAACATAAATCAGAATCAATTTCATTTTTATCTTTAGAAATATAACTATAATCAATATTAGAAGGAGTAATTAATTGAGTGAAAAGATAATGGGCTACCTTATATTGTAAACCAATCACAGAAAGGTTTTATGTCTCCTATTCACTTCCAAAATCAATTATTGAGTATGAAATTTTAGAGCAATCCCATAATACAAAAAAATATTTCTTTTTTATTTTCTCCTTTTCTCATTGTCTTTTTTTGGATGTTTTAGTTTTGGATAGTCTATTCTAACGTGTCCTTTATTCTTTTACTCATAAAATTTTAATTTCGAAACATCATTTTTGTTACTAATATTACCTTTCTTATTCTCCTTATTGAACTTACTCTTGAACCACCTCTTATCACCTTTTCCTTTTATAAACTTGAAAAAATTATTACTAAAGTGAGATATCACTTTTTCACTTTCCCAGAACTTAAACTCAGAAGAATTAGAAAATTCATTAACATACTTAAATGAAATACCTTTTCTTTTTTGTAGTCTCTTCATCAACAATTTCTTTTTAACTATAACTCATACTAAAAAAATATCATATTAGTTCATATAAGGTATAGTATTAAAATTTATTACTCTCATCAATGGAAACCTTCTTTTAATGTCATAGAGCTCTCAAGACTCTTTCAACTTGAGGTGTGTTATCTAGTACTACACAAAGTGCACTCATACTGTTTGTAATACTTGTAAACCAATGGAACATATGGTTTAATGAATCTTCTTCTCCCATCTTGAACTCCTATTATTCTGCTCAGAGTATTCCCAACTTATTTCCTTTAAGCCTATCCTTCCCATAGTGTGTGACTTGAAGTATTCTCCATATGTCATGGGAAATATTACAAGATGAAACATAGATATAGACACTTCTAATTATAGTACAATAAAAAACATCATTTACTTTATAATTAAATACACACTTAACCATATCATTACCTACAAGTATATCTAGATAAACATTGGGTAGCTCATATGGCTTCTCTATGATATTTCAATGATCAAAACTTAACCGTTTCAGGTAGGATTCTATTCAGTTTTTCAAGTATCCATAGTTGCTTCC
The DNA here is from genome assembly GCA_963277665.1 of Viscum album. Classification (NCBI taxonomy): domain Eukaryota; kingdom Viridiplantae; phylum Streptophyta; class Magnoliopsida; order Santalales; family Viscaceae; genus Viscum; species Viscum album. The sequence continues at coordinate 135,273,710 of OY728163.1, forward strand.
ATCGAAAAATGGAGGGGGGGGGGGTTGGGATCCATCCATCATTATAATTTATACCTACTATCTTATAAAACTAGAGTTTATTCCTTATAATTTTAGGTTTAGGATGACCAGTTTAGCATAATAGTTAAAAATAAAAAATATAACTATATTCAGAAGGTTTAAAACAAAAAAAAGGTGATAACTAATCTCAAAATAGGATCTTATACCAATTTTTGGATTGTTATTAATGAGAAAATAGGATGGGGGTGAATATTTTAAAAAAAAATTTAAATAAAAATAAAAATCAAAGTTTGTTAATTAAAGAAACTATAGTGAGTATAATGTTCACGTTATACAGTGTAGAAAAATTAAAAGAATGAACATAATATTTTTATAGTGGTTTGGATCTCCAATATCCTAGTCTAATATTCAACCTTCTCTACTAAGTGAGAAGATTTGTACCCACTTAGAGAAACTCACTTTTAAAGGTGTGATGACATGTTATAGACTTTTCATTTTACATTACCTAAAGGTAAAACCTAGACTTTTTATAGGTGTCTTAACCTAGTATGGACCTAACTTTTATTTAGGATTTAAAACCCAAAAACATTATTTTGGGTGATTGAATAACCAATAGAAAGACCTGCTTTTGATTATGAAAATAATAAACCAACTAAAATGATTACAAATAGAAGAAATACAGATAAAATGATGAAAAATAGAAAAAATGAAAATCAGAAATGATCATATGCCAAAGATGATGAAGTTATATGATATTGATCACTTTAGTAGTAATGAGTTGAATGTAGAAGTTCCTTCATGATCATATCAATGGAACATAAGCCACAGAAGGTTCTTGATCATATTTACAATAAGAATGTATATTGAAAGTTGTATCTAATAAAAAATATAAATATTGTTTTATACCTTTATCACACACCATTGGACTAATCCCACATCATCATTAAATCCAAGATCTTCTAGGAGCGTTTGATTTTCTAAACGCTAAATGTCACAAGTTAGAAAATAATAATCAAGGAATAAAGCTGTTACCTATAAAATATCACACTAAATGTCTAGGAATTTTCACTCTTTTATTCCATATGAAATAACACCATAATACTTTCACCATGATCATTAATACAAAAAATGTATTTTACACTTTTATAAAATAGTTAAAATAATATGAATAAAATTATAGTTTATTGAAAAATTAAAAACTCACAAAAATAGATTATCATAAAGAATATTCTGCATGTGTGAGTGTGCATAATATATGCCCAAAATATTTTTTAAACAACATGTAATATTAGTTTTTAGAAAAATATAATAAAAAAATAACCAAATAAAATTTATTCCAATTGTAGTAATTAAAATAATACCAATTATAATTTTAGAAAAATATTTTAACTGGAGGTAGATAAAACTTCCTAGTAGTAGTAAGATGTTTCTACCCTTGACATGCTACCATCACACGAGCTAAAGTTGTATGGTAGAATGATCTATTGTTAAATTAGAGGAGCGGTAGATGCTCCAACCATTAGAGGGATCTACCATACCACAATGTTTCTATCATGAATGAATGATATAACATAATTTTGATTTACCATTGATGACTATATATCATTAAAGAGGTGATCTACCTTTGGTGATATGGCTAGCAGTGCTACTGTACTATGTAGACGAGCCACAATTTCTTAAAGAATAAAAATAGAAGCTACCGAGGAACGATAAGAGAGAAATGTCGGGTGGTTCTACTACCATATGTGTCTAGCGGAAGCCAGAGCTACCATCACTATAAGAGTAGAAGATTCCACCATTATAGATGGTAGATAATAATACCACTACTATTATCATCCCACTACTTTCTTATGAGCATGGGAACAATACTACCACAATAGATGGTAAATGATACTACCATCATCTAGTGATCTACCATCGCAACATGCATCTACCATTACAAAATCTCATGAAAAAAATCATATAATATAATCTATCAATTTTTTGATACTTATGATCACATGAGATATTTCATGTAACCAATGCAAGATTAGTTCAATCATTGGAACTTCAGCCATGATGAACCTGAAGAACAAACAAAACCTCGACGTACTTAAGGCAGAAGATGAAAGTCGGCTTAATCGAATAGCATGGAGAGATATCATCATATTGATGGAATTATTTACATATGTTTTAAATTATTGATGAATAGTGTACATATTACCCAAGTCCCACATCGATTCATTAACTGTTATGGATCCTCTCTATCAATAAACCCATGCCGCACCCACTTTAAGTTGGCAGTAGGGGATCAAGACCCATACACATCTTCACACACAAGCCCAATGTGGCCTACCCATACACTCACCCGAGTGCGCTATACTGTGGGGCTATAAGTAGACCAAACTCATACTTGACATCATTCAGGCTTCTTAGGATGGCTCTCCCATGGGGTTGACCCCTAGGTCCCTTATGCGACTGATTTGATAACCCTTGCGGGCTTGTAATGATTGTCCTATTTTTTACTAAAGGCCACTGATAAAATTTTTAGAAATTCAACACAATTAAAAATATTAATAGAAAAAATAAAACAAAATATATTATTTATATACTTAATATTTTGAATTTATGATTAACAAATAAAATGTAAAAATAAAATTTTAATAAACTATAATTTCAAAAATTAATACATGAAAAATAAATGATTACATTAATAATTTTATTTTAATAAAATGTGAGGAAATTTTAATTTATCAAAACACAACTAACACTAACACCCAAGCCTGCCTCCAATAGCACTAGGGCTAGAAACTAGCACTGAGTAGACATATCACACACAGGGGAGGCGTTATCCTAAAGTACCTATACACATGAACACATCTTCTTACACTGGATAAAGAAGAATAAAAAGATACAATTAATACCAAAATTCATATATACATATATATCCCACATCATAGTATGAAATAAGTATGATAAAGTATAAAGGTACAAATACAATCTCCCCAAAGCTAGAAAATATTCCAACCTAATTTTAAGGAGGGGGATGCTATCAAATGTAACTCTTAGAACTAATTGTGTTCCATATAACTCAACTATGCTTCACTTGATCCTGACCCCCTAGGACTCTATCATAAGGCTGGTTGTCTGAATAAGATATGAAATGTGTGGGAAGAGACCATATAGGGGTGAGTATAACAAACCTAGTAGAACACCCCAAAATCACCAAACATAAAGCATTAAGAGAGAGAAGTCATCTCATCATTACTAATATATGTCAATCAGAAAATGGGACTTAACAATAATAACCAAGATATAATCAAGATAGACACAAATTCTCAAAGTAAGGTTACAACCATACTGCTATCCTAGGATTCTGTTTGAGGATTCAAGGTAATTTCCATTTAAGAGAACTCAATCCATAAATATTATAACACTGATGGAACTCTTTTGAGAGGTCATGCTCATCGGGCCTCACCAAGAAGAAGTACATGCTGGAATTTAGAAGATCTCGATACATAGTTAGGGGATCAAAACCAGGGCCTATGAGGTATTCTTGACCCTACCTAGAGTAAAACATATAGGATGAGGATCACACACCCTGATAGTCAGTAATGGGACTCCTGACCCAACATAGAAAATAAATGATAGAGGATCACACATCGATCCACATGAAGAGATTTCTGAGTCTATCTAAGAATAATCCTATATAGGGGATCACATCATATACTTAGAACATGATTCCTTTTTATACCCTTATAGGGATAGACCAAGGGGATTCACCCTATAGATACTGGTCTTTGTTGAAGAGAATGAGGGCCTCAACTTGCCCTGGTAAAAGTACACGACATGTAATGAGAGCACTCGATGTATCCGCTAGGTCCGAACCTACCCATGTCCATTACAGTGTTCATCATCCCATGCATGTGTACTATGGTCGTGCCCATATACATTGTTCATGCCCATATATCAGGTCGTTCATGTGTACTCTGGTCATGTCTAAATACATATCCATGTCTGAGTACTGAGTTGTGCTCATGTACTCCTGACGTGTCTGTATACCTGGTTGTGATTGTGCCCATGTACCCTTAGTGTACACAACATGTTTCTAGCACAAGGTCAAACAATGTATGGTTAGACCACATAACATGTGATATTTAATTTTTATGAAACCATAACAGTTGTATCATGGTTCCACATGGTGTGTGTTCTTTCGAACTACACGTCGTTTAAATAAATATTTTTTAGAATCCCACAGTCTTCACTTGTCTCCCAACCACACCACTTCATCCTTCGATCCGGCAATAAAAATAATTTAGGAACTCGAATCTGGGGCTAGCTAGACTAAATTCATGACCGAGGGTTAGATTATGGCCACCCAATCTAGGTGTGGATTACCTTTGTCACATCACATCACCGAATGAAAAAATATATGAATGAAAAAAACCCAATCTAGTCTTAGATATACATTTTATATCCCATTTCATCATATCATGCATTAACCATGTTTTCGATCTCTAATACAAACTTGAATAAACGATCCGTTACACCAAAGATCGACTGCACAATGACTGAGTTTTGAGTATTATCGATCCGACAACCAGATGAAATACTAATGATGATCATATGAAGAATGTGGGGAGAAAATCATGAACCATCAAAGTGAGTAACAAATTTTGTCTATTGTTTGGGTTGGATTCCATTTATTGATGAATAAATAAATTATCACAAGGGATAATCAAAGATCAACAAATATTATCAATTCCTAAACCAAGGAATATAAGTCAACAATCAACCCATAAATCAATTTTTTAGAATAATTGATACATGTTTGACATGGAATAATGAAAATAGGGATTAAACTAATATAAAAAAAATCCCTAACCCAAGTTTATATAAATTACTGGAAAAGAATTATTATATGTCATTGTCATTAATGAGATCTAAGAACTTCTTTTCACATCAATCATTAAACCATGATCTATTATCATTAATCAATGACTCCCCTCTTTGATACTCTTGAATCTCGAGGATTATGTGGATAACCCTAGGGTTTTGTAGCTAACCCTAGGGGTTTTCCATAATAGGGTTTTAATAGAGGAGGGCATGAGGTCAGTCTGATTACTAAATAATAAATTAATTAATAATTTACTTAATTATTATTTTGCCTATGACCCCTCTTAAACCAAACACCTAATGCACACAGAGATTATGTCATACCTAGGGTAAAACCTATATTCAATATTTGAGAGTGGTATCAATTTTCCAATCTGAGACTTCAATCGGGAGTTATTTCATTATTTTAGAAAAACCGTGGGAAAATGATATAATATATTTAATATTTTTATCATATCAACATCGAGGCTTCGCAGGATCCAAGATCCCATGATGACTTGAAGTATTTATTTGAAAATATTACTTAAAATATTACAAAGTCATACAAGGTAAAAATAGATTCATTACAGTTGATGATGGAACTGATGTAGTTATTGTGTTAAAAGAAGCATGGTTGGGAATGAAGGGATAATGTTGTGTTACTGCCAAGAATTTTGGAATGTTATTGTTTGGAATTTGAAAGTCAGTGTGATACTAGGAATTTATGGAGGAGGTGTGTATAGGCAGGTTGATAGTCTTTTTTATAAACTAAAATTATATTTATTTTAGTGTTTTCAGTTATTTTGAATTGGTGAAGTTAATATTGTTTGTTCGGTTTTTTGTTATTTAATTTTTGAGTATTAAATTGATTAGTTAAGTTATTAAGAAAATTTTAGTTGATTGTTTAATTTTTTGAAAAGTGTGAACTATTTTTACCGAACTTCTAATTTTTACACCTCGTAGTTCTATTGAAACTAGGTTTTAGTGGTTTTAGATTAGTTAGGTGATTGAGTGTGTGACCTATTTTTATTATGGTGTCATTGTAAATATCAAGGTTGTAGGTCAATTGATTCATTATAGAGGTTTTAGGAAAGGGGATTCATTATCCCATTATTTCTTTATTTTTTCATGGATCTTTTATCAAGGAACATTGAGAAATCAAGTCTTAAGATTAAATAATTATTCCCCACTATTTCACACTTGTTTTTGATGAAGATCAATTTTTTTGTGTGGAATCTACTAAGGAAAATGTGCAAGTTTTAACGAACATTTTACAAAGCTAGAGTGAAGATTTAAGGAAAAAGGTTAGCTTTTATGAAGTCAAGTATTTTCATTTAAAAAATATCAATGCATATATAAATGAATATATTTGTGATACTTTCGATATCCCAATGACTTCTAATCATATGAAATGTTTGGGCCTTCAAATCATTTAGGGTGGAATAAAGTTTGAAGACCTAAAATTTGTGAAGGAAAGGATTAAAAAAAATCTTAAGAGTTAGAAAAGATGATTTTCATACTCTATTGGTAGAGTGACACTGATTAAAATAGTTGTAGGATCTATCCCTAACATCTCAATGAGATTCTTGAAATTTTTGACTAAGTGGTGTAAGGAAGTTATATATTTTACTTCCCAATTATGGTGGGGTCAAACTAAGGAGGAAAAGAAGATTCAATGACATAGATGACAAATAAACCACACTTCCAAAATCAGGGGGAGTGCTTGGGTTTAAGGATATTTAAGACATTAATCTTTCTCCACTCACAAAATATTCTTTGAGATGAATCTTTCATGGTTTAGTGTAAGTGGTCAAGTCCATGTCCAAAAAGTTTTTTAAAATATTTCTTTAGATTAAATCATCGGAATTGGATAAATGAAAACCCAAAATATCTTAGGAGAGGATATTTTCAAATATAATTTATTATTAATTTATATAATAAGAATTACGTTGACTTAAAAATTATTTCTTTTTTGATGAATAATTTGCACTTATTATTGTACCATCATTGTGAGGAAGAATCTAAAGAATAATTCCTTTCGGGATATCCACATGTGCTGTACAAACCTCAGAACATAAATAATTGAACTTTGAGTGCTAGATCATAAGTACCAATCATCTTGCAATTCTTTCCATTTATTTCAACAAGAATTCACTCAGGATTGAAAAATTCCTTATCTTTTTTTCTCAATCTCGGGAGGGAGGAGAAAGACAGACTCTCATTATTGAGAGTGTTTTTGAGATAATTATCTTTAATATTGAGAGAATTATTTCTAGATATAATATGTATTGTGCATAACAAATCCATTGACCCTAGAAATGATATATGTTGAGTTATATACTTAGGGTAATAAATTATTTATTATATAAATTCCCTTAACTAATAACTTTATTATAAGTAAACCCCATATCTAACAACAACAATAATAATATTATTATATTTCATAATGTGATCAAACTCACAGATATAAAATATCATTTCCATCTAAAGCCTAAACTTGACTTTTTAATCCTCCTAGGTTTTTGTTGACCATTGGATAATAAATATGTATTTAAATAAATATATATTATTATATTAGTTTCTTTATAAATAATTAAATACTGTATTCACTAACTGGTGAATAAATATTTATTTTAATATTCATGTAACCAAATAAATATCTATTTAAATAAAAAATTAATTAATTATTACCCAGTGAATAATAAAAAATAAAAAAATAAATATAATATTTATTTTTTTGGAAAATAATTATTATATAATATTAAACACATATATATTCCAAACTAGAATAACTGGTGAATGAATTTTTAAGATTAACATATCCAGAATAATTATTATTCTTCAATATTGAGATTATTCAATTTTAAATTTAAATAGAATTTAACTATGATTCTAAATACACTTTGTGTGTGGTCCTATGAACTTGTTTATTAGTGGTATTAGGTAAGCTAGATTAAAGTCCAAGATTAATGTATAGAAACACATTGAGGCTCCTATATAGAAATAAGTTAATGTTGCAATGACAACAACCTCATATAAATTCTTATTGTGTAATATAATCCTTTTGTATCTATATCTCAACAAGTAGGTTGTATACTTGTGTCATCAAACTATATGCTTGATATATATTTCTTTTACTATTATAAATAAACTCTTTGACAAACCACCATGGTGATGGACTTAATGAGATAGTTATATTTCAGTCAAAGGGCCTGAGATATAATCTTATATTATTATAAGGGACAAATCCTTTCTTGATTTATTTATTAATTTCACATCACTTATGACACACCCAACATATCCTACCTCACTGTGAGCATATACCCTCATGGTTTTTGTCAGTATACCGAAGTACATGATTCATGATATTCATTAATAATAATCTCAAGTTTAAGGACCAATACACATGTCCATAGATTGGAATATCCAATGAAAAATATAACACACAGAATTCCTATTAGGAATTCAGTTCTCATAACATCATGTCTTGGAGATTACCAAGTGAAAAAATTCACAAGCTGAAGCCTCCTTTTCTTATGAGAATACAACACCTGATAGAAAAAAAAATCTATATCACATTAGACAATGTCCTCTAGACCATAAGACATATATTTAAGAATATTTTCACAACACTTCAGTGTTCTCATTAAAGCGGGGAACTACTATAAACTTTTAATGTGAAAAATAATCCAAGGAAATTATCAAACTAATATTACATAGAAGAAAAATAATAACGTGATAATATATTTTATTAATATCCAGGTCTTTGAATATACTTGAAATCAAAAGTAAAAAGTATGTTTGTCATAGGTAGCCGACTCCAACAGACTCCCACTTGCAGTGGATCAAGCTGTAAACTACTTTTAGTCCACTAGAACTCACATTATATTCATGTTTTTACTATGATGTAACTTTATTCAATGACTTTTCCATGATACCTTCCATAGAAACTCTAATTACTTTGACCTCAACCATTTTAGAAAAATCCATCAAGAGGTGACACTTATGAAGTATATGCTTCATTCATTGATGAGACCTTAGATCCTTGGAGAAGATAAAACCTGTAGTATTATCACAATATAGTGTGAATGCATATTTAATTCTAGTAACCACATCAATCTTCTGGATGAAGTTGCATATCCAAATTACCTTTTTAGTTGCATTAGAATCTAAAATATATGTGGACTATGTTATAAAATCAGTGACCAGTAACATCTTAAAGCTTTTATATTCCAAAAATCCTATATTGAGGTAGAATAAATATCATGATTATAATTTTAGATCATTCTAACATATCTAGAAACTAACATCTATATATCTCATGATGAATAGTTCCTCAACTCCTCCATAAACTAAGGAAATACCCTTAGTACACCTCATACACTTTAGGATAGTCTTTACAACAATCGAATTCTATTCTTTTGGGTTTTATTTATATCTACTTACCGTACCCAAGGAATATGAAACACCAAGACTTGTATATAAAATGACATACATAAAAGATTCTACCGCTGATATGTAATGAATCTTTATCATCCCCTATCTCTCCCCTCTTATGTATGAGGAAACATTTTCTTATAGAGTTGTATTCTATGTGACACTGGAATCAATCCCCTATTGGTTTTTTTACTACTGAAACTATTTAGTATTCCATCAATGCATATACCCTAAATTAGTCTAAGAAAAATCTTAGATATATCATGATATATCTTTATCACATTAATATAGGCTGCTTCACTGAAGTCTTAACAAACTGTAACACTAGTATCTTTTTTCCATCAGTAATATATCATCGACATATACTACAAGAGAAAAACATTAAACCACTTTTAGAAACAAGGCTCATATTCATTATTAATGAAAAAAAATATCTTATGGCTTCATAAAAATGAATATTATACGATCTAGATTCTTGATTCACCATATAAATAGATATCTAGAGCTAGCATACCTTGTTACAATCCTTTAGATTCACAAACCCTTATGGATGTCTCATATAAACATCTTCAACAAGGTTCTTCTTAAGGAAATATGATTTGAAATCCATCTAAAAAATATCATAATCTTGGTAAGATTCTATGGAAAGGATAATTCTAGTGTATTTATACATAGTGAATGGTGAAAAGGTTTCATCATAGTCTATTCCTTGAAGTTACTTAAACCCTTTAACAATCAATCAATCCTTATAGATACTGACTTTAATATCCATGTTTAGTTTATTATTAAATAAACATTTACACCCAACAATATTTATATCAACTAGAGGATTTACTAGAACCTAGATATGATATTTATTGTAACATCTCAATATTTTTAAAGAGAAAAACTATGTTTGATAGTGTATTTGACATGCAACACTGAGCTTAAATGACCTATGAAATATATAACTATTATAACCCAGCCGTTAAATTGAATGGTATGAATAATATTAACTACTTTATGTAATATATATAAATTTTCTACTAAATATAATTTTATTTATAAATTATTTTTAAATAATCAATCAATTTTTAGTAAAGTAATTTTATTCATAAAGAATATGTTTTCTTCAAAAATAATTTTTATTGATTTTTGTGAGAAAATATTATAATAAATTTATAGAAAATTTATAAAATTTATAGAAAATTTAGAAAATTTATTTGATAATATAAAATAATTTTTTTAAATCCTCACATAAAAATTAACTTAGGGTGAAAATTTGGTATTTTTTAGAAAATGTTGATTTTTTGATGAATAGTGAAAAATGTTGATTTTTGTAAAACTGTCATTTCTTTTCAATAAATTAAGTAATTTAAAAGTCACAATGTGATTTGAATTTGATTTATAGTAAAAAAATAATTACTTATTTATATTTAATCAAAATAATTTTATTTTAATAATCTTTATATTGGATTTTAGAAAAAATATATTTTTGGGTTTAAAATAAAGTTTTTTTCTATAACTGTTTTAAAGTGAATAATGTTTGTCCATTTTAATTAATTAAAAAAAAACCTAATGAGTAATAATTTAAATGAAATTTATATATTATATATATATAAATATAAATTTAAATTCATATAATTATTATTATTAGTCCCAGATTTAATATAAAACAATATTATACTTGAAAAATGCATTTTCTGAAAAACCAATTTTTCGTCGCATTTGTGGGTTTTATTTTAAATTTAATTCAACCAATTTTGTGAATTTCATTTGGTAAAATGGATTAAATATTTTTAATCAAAATAATTTATGTTATATAATAATTTCAACTTATTTTTTTCATAATGAATAGTGAAAATATTAAAAATATTTTGTCGCAGTTAAGGTGAAAACGAGTTCACCAGGGGCTTAAACTAAAACTATAATGGTTAAAATGACTTAAATACTTGTATAAAATATATTTATTGATATAGCTTTAACTTATCATGTATAATTCTCTATAATGTTTCATTTTTGAGCCTTTTAGTATGTAAAAAATGTGGGTATCACTTTTTCTTTACAAAAATTACAAGTGTGCCACTCACCTCACTTATAAAATGCCATCCTCTCTCTTCTTCAATTCACACATTAAAATCCATTTTTCTTAGACATTACCTAAAATATACCTTCCATAATTCCCTTCCCACAACTTAGATCCCATGTTTTATCATAAATCCATCCTAAGAAGGATTTGGGTGCTAATATAAGGAGGTTGTCCGAAGAAGAGGTATCATGATTAACTGAGAATTTTATTTTATTTATTCTTCCATATCCTTAAAATATTATCTAATTATGTTGATATAATAACATAAATATATAAAATACAGTTATATGTTATTATTTTAATTTCATATCATGAATCCATCTCCTCTTCTATCAAATGACAAATGAAATAATCGATTGTGTGTATGGTGGCCCACCACCTCGCAAACCAATGTAATTCGTTTTCCACTAACACATATAATTTATGGTTATAATGATGTATTTAAAGTACATATATGATATTTGTAACATAATTATACCTTTTTAATTATTATATCACACATACCATCTTACTTTCCATTCTATAGGGGATATGATAATGTTGCTTGTGTGTATGAAGGACTACCGCCTAGCAAAGTGATGTGATTCATTTTTCACGAACACTTTACATGGAAGGTAATAAGGATAATGTTAATGAATATATGTGATATATATGAAATAATTATGATATTAATTATATATTTATCATTCTTAAAATATAATATACCTTTTTATTTCTTACCTTTCCACTCAATGAAAAATGATAACGTCGTTCGTGCATACGTATGGACTACCTCCTCCACAAAGCGATGCGATTCTTTTTTTCATCACCACATAAAATGGATGATATATATAAGTATATTTAGATAAATAATATTGTATTTATTATATTATTATTATTTTTTAAATATAAAATAATACTTAAATTCTTTCCATAATGATCATTAAAAAATAGAAATGCTACTCATACGTACGTTCGACCTATCGTCTCTATGATTGTAACATAGTTAAATTTTCATAACAGACATTCATGATTTGTTTTAAAAATATTATTAATGAATAAATATTACAAATATTCCATTATTATTATTATTTATATATTTAAACAATTACCTCTTTGACCACGATCAAAACACCGAACCCGTTTTGATACAATGAACCAAACTTCCTCAAAACACCTGATGTGGAATTAACTAATTAATTATTTTAATATTACACTAAAAAAAAATTTATTTAATTATAAGGTATTAAATATATAAAATTTTCTTAAAATATCAAATAATATATATAAGTTTATTATATAAGAGTTAAATGACATATATGGAAAGTCTGGACTCGAGGTAAGGTACTTCGTCACAATTTTCCTTCATTATGTCATATTTTAATGATATGCACCTAATTTATTTTATATGGTTTATATAATACCCATTATACATGTAATATCATGAATAATTCATAAATCATGGTATTTTAAGCTTCAATTTTAATTATTTTATCTAAGGGGATTTGAATCAAGAGTGACCAATTAATAAATAATTTTATAACTCAATTTATTTTCTTTGGGTTATATCATTTATTCAATGTCTTTGATATTATAATATTATGTGTATAATGAATTTTTATTATAACATGTCTTATTTATACTTTATTTTTTTTATTTACATTTGATACACACAATCAATTCATTGATTAATTCTCACTTCAACATTATGATCATTGGAAGGGTTGCTCGTCACAAATTGTCACTTTTGGGACATATGTTATGTTATACACCAATATTATTTTATGATGTAAATATTTTATATGTTATACCCTAAATATATTTATATTAATGGTATTTAATGTTTCATTGGATGATATTTATTTCTTGAGAGTAATGATAAAAAAGTTACCAAAGTAGTAAGGGTTTATGCTTCAATCTCATTTTAATCAAGTTTGTTTATCACAACTTGACCATGGTTTATTAATTATTTTTAATTTTTTGATTATTAATAGATTAGTTTTTAGAGTTTTAGGTCAAAACAGTTTTAATTTTTTAATTTTTTGTTTTTCTGTATAAGCGCATGATCATTAGAAACCACGCGTAAACCGTACAAGAGAGCCGGAAATTTTAACAGAGCTGAATCGCATGGCCAGCACACAGTTTCCTTAACCATGTGGCCTACCCATGTCAGGTTATCCAAGGGCCTAGTGGGGTATTCATGGTTGGCACACGGTTTAGACAACAATGCATCTAAACCGTGCGTGATGTCTATATTTTAGAAAAGATTGGACCATTTTTCCCTTAGAAAAGTAAAACTCAAAAGGAGGTTTCTACTCTCACATTTGCTCTCCCCTACCATTCCCTCTCACTAGATGCCTAGGGAGATCCCATGAACATGACACACATCCTCCCATCTATTCTTATCACCATTTTTCCTCTCGATTTATGGTGTTATCATCCCAAGTTGGATCACCTTCTTATCTTATTCCTTCTTATATATTTTATTCTTGGTTTATTTTCCCTCTCTCATGATACACACACCATGGAAAAACCCTAACATTATTTGGGGTTATTTTTGTTCTCCTCTTGGTTTCTAGGGTTTGTGAGACCCAATTGAATCCAATTATAGAAGTGTTCATCAAAGGAAACAACTTGCACCTCTTTGAGGGATACTTACACATATATGTATATATATTCATATATATAAGTACCCCCTTTGTATATATTCCCTCATTACTATTTGAATATATATATTTAGATCTAGGTGTGATTATATATATGTAATGGTGAATATGTGTGTAAGTGTGAATTGGTTTTCATTAAAGGTGACATGGATTGAGGTATGTTTCCCTATGCATCAGCCTTTAAATTTAATAATAATTGATTGTTTAACATTTATACCATGTTTTGATGCTAATAAGTAATATATAATGTTTTGATGGATTATTTGGAATTAAATCAAGATGTTTCCCACTTTGTAACATGATGTGTATAATTTTTTTAAATAGCCTTGTAGACTAAGTGCTCAATTAAAACCAAAGTTGATCCTTATAAGCGGGTTATGATTTAAAAATGATGGTGTGACTTTTCAAATGTGTTTTAAATATTCTGAAGATTACTAAATGGTGTGTTTGGATTCCTTTGTAAAGAAATATCTTTTAAAGAATGATTGAGGCCCGATTGGAACTTTCAAAAAGTGTATTTTATTTGGAAAACTATCCCTAGGATGTGTCTCTTTCCTTATCATTGTTAAATGAATGGGAAGATCCTCAGTATGGTACTTCCCTTATCAGTTGATGGATTATGGGAAAGGGTAATTCCTTGGAGTGGTATTTGGGGGTGATATTTATGTGTGTGGAATATATTTGGGTTGTGCTTATTATTTATATATGGATGATTTCTTGATACTCCTTGGCTCATCCCTATTTTAGAAACAACATGGGAACTTAGCATTACTATTAGATTATCCAATAACACTTGTTGTACTAGATTAAGATTTCACTCTGATAGTGTCCCTTTAGTATGGACATGCTCTTCTTTGGGGATGATACCCCTTGATTAGGACATATAGGGTATGACTGAGATTTAGGGTTATTTGATTTCATCAGGCATGAAAACAGGATTGATTAGGTTATAATATGTTCTATATTTTCCATAGACCTACTTGGTATTCCCATGTTCTCCGATACTTTTTTATCTATGGTGGATAATCTGGGTGCTGCATATAGTATGGTTACTTTATTATTGTTTACCCATTTCCCTCATTATGTTTTCATTTGTTATGATTCCTATCTATGATGTGTCTCTTTTTTAAAAGTTAATGTTTGGTTTTAAAATGTTTTCCTGAAAAATGTTTTTGAAAAATGTTTCATACTCTCTCTCACCCTTTGCTTACACAATTTTTTCACACACACACACACACACAAACTCTCTCTCTAAAATTCAAAAGACTCTCCTTATAAGAAAAAACTATTTTAAGTAAAGAGGATAATGGTCCATGATTTGTTTTGAAATTGAATGGATGAAAAATCTATATTTATACCACTATATTTCAAACTAACATTGAATGAATCTTTTATTTAAAGGAAATGCATAGGGAATAGTTTTACTTGGTCATGCCTACTGAGTTTTAATACTCATGGCTATATTATTTATCATTTTTAGTTATAGGTTCTCCCAGATTTGATCTCTCATGGATCGAGTTTGGTTTTGTGCTTGGTGGTGTCCCATGTAGTCACATGGAGGTACATCTAGTTTTATTTTAATTTATTTTGGGCTACTAGTTTTTTCTTTTATTTTGATCATGTTTATTTATCTGTCATTTATGGGATAAACCATTCCCAAATTGTGTTGTATTTGATGTCTGAAACTAGTTTCTAGCTTGTGAGGATCATGAATGACTCTTGGGACTTATTGTGGATTGGCTCGGGTGACTAGTTTAGGGTAAACCCATCTTGGTTCAGGAAAAAATGGTATCATAGAAATTATACCTTGTTATTTGGGGATTCATGACAATTTGGAGTTATAATTTTCATAATTCAAGTGGTTAGTCATGGGTATGTTCTTGATCACCAACTATTTAGAAAGAGGATTGAATTTCTAGAGTGATTTGAGATGGTAGTGCCTCAAAATCCAAGCTTCCATCTCAGATGTTTTTGAGGCCTTTATTTTTTATTTGAGAATTTTGGGTTGGTCTTGCGATTTGTTGGTTGTTTTGGAGGGATTAAAAGGGTTAATTGTTGCTGTAAATGGTCTGGTAAACCACACACAGACTGTGAAGGTGCCTCTGTTGACCTATAGTATGCTCACATAGTTAGCGCACAACCTTCCAAACTATGTATAAAATCCATGTGTAGTGGTTGTTTTTATGAGATTTTTGGATTTTGAAATGATTTCCATTGTATTTTGGAATAATTTATGGTTTAATAAAGATATTTTAAAAAATGAAAACTTTTTGTCATTTTGTAAATGGGGTGAAAATTATTGTAGAATGAAATTATTTTTGGACTTTGAAAAGTTCTGAAAGGAAGTGGGAGGGAAAGTGGATTGGGGTTTTGAAACTATTTTTTAATAGAAAAGGGTGAATTTAAATTTGATGGAACTATTTTAAAATCGATTTTAAATGGACCCATTCTCATTTGACCCTTGGTATTCCTATGAATGATCATATGTATGGATGTACGTATGTGGTAAGTGGATGGTTATGGGTATGTGTAGATGGGTGTTTGAGTTGGAATAAGGGTGTATATGTGAGAATTCATAGAATAATAATGGTAAGTACTCAACATATTGTGGTTGTGTGTGTTTTCATAAAGTGTTTTTAAAAAGGATAAACTTCAATGTTTTGAAAAGTAGGTGCGGAATTATGCTTATTTTGTGTGTTTATAGAATTAATTTTTGTGCTTTTGGTTCTATTGTGTTGGAAATGTTGTTAGAATGGTAATTTGAGTATGGGTTTTGATTTGTGATGGAAGTTTGGAGTTATTGTTTGTGATGTTTTATTTTATTTTATTTTGTGTTACTTATTTAAGAGTATGCCCCCACTAAGCTATGGTGAATCTAAAAAAGGATTATGGGTGGATCTTCTACTATATGTATTTCATTGACAGAATATTGCCTCGGTCATTTGGTTCATCTATTCTTGAAGTGGATCCTAGTGGTCCTTGATATCAGGAATTCATAGAGAATTTCCAAGATTTGAACCCTCATCACTTCTTCGGGTAGCTAAAACTGAGAAAAGTTGAGGAATGGTTGAAAACCATCGAGTATATTTTCATTCAGCTTGAGATTCCTGAGACTCTTAAGCTCAAGTTCATGAACTTCATATTGGAGAGCCCATAAAGGATGTGGCTGGAGTCTATTTTCCAATACGATCCATGAAGAGTCCATTCATGGGATAACTTCAAGGAATTATTCATCTGACGATTTTACCCTGAGACTATGAAGGTATCAAAGGAGATGGAGTTGTACCATCTTGAGTAAGGTGATTTAATGGTTATATAGCATGGTAAGATCTTTATCGAGATGGTTCTATATCTCCCAGAACTTTTTTAAAATTATTCCTTTAAGGATCTATTATTTTAAATGGGCCTTTTACCAGAACTCTTCTAGGTAGTTTCATATTTACCCAACACATATGAATAAGTGGTTAAGAAGGATATTTGGGTCGAGGCTAGTCTAGTTGACTAAAAATTAAATTTTTTATTATCCAAACACTTTTGAGGAAAAAGTGAGAAACCATCAAACACTTTTGAGTGAAAAGTGGTAAATCATACAAGATTCCACAACTTACAACAGTCAAAATATCATACATTAAAGGATAAAGACCAACCAAATAACTCATTCAACACACAAAATCAATAAACTCAAGCATTTAACCTGTCAAATAGTCACAAAAAGAGCCATAATCACCAGAGATAAGGCCGAGGAAACTACAAACCAGGAAACATGGACATTAGAAAATCTTGAACAAACCTCAGAACCAACCTCCTCAAATGCCCACCGGTGCGACCATCGACACCAGCCCAAAAACACAAACCTGTCGGTAAGTTCCAGTCGGAAAACGCTAAACCCTCCAACAATGTGAGAAAACCTCTCGGAAATCCTTTGGGAAGAACACATCCACAAAAGGACAATGAATGAGACAAATCTAGGAAAAACAAATCCGTACTAATGTCGTACCCTGCTCCGGAGTCAACTTCGGTAAAACCTCATGAAGTGATGACTACACAAAAACCAACCAGACACACCTGAAAATATTCCCCCTCTGAGCCGATCTGAGCAGACAATTATCCAACCGTGCCATGATAAAACTGAACACAAGCTCTGATGATGCCAGCCAAACTAGAAGTCAAAGCCACACCATGGTAGAATAGTCCACGAGCCACACCGACGCTGATCAAGGAGCTGAAGACCACGCTGCGTCGTACCTATCCACAAGCTATGCCAACACTAGATGTATTCACACTGCGACATATCTGGCCAAAAGATGTACCGATTCCATTCCATAAAAGATATTACCACGAGCACACTGACACTGATCCACGCCATGCCAGATCAGCCCATAAGCCACGCTGATGCCGGATCTATCCACACTATGATTGATCTGACTGAAAGCCATACCGACACTGGTCTGAAGCCCAGAAGAAACCTGAAGGTATTCTAGGGACACAGTTGAGCCACGCTGCCACCGAAATGAGATCTAGGATGCCGACATCAAGCCACCGGAGCCATGCTAGAGGGGGAAGGGAATGACCGCCGAGATGAAACCCTAGGATGGCAGGAGTGAAATAGAGACACCGCTCAGAGTCTAAGGCTAGTCTATTTGGTGAACCAAATGCAGTGGATGTTTCACTAATCCCTAGAAATAGTGGTAGTGGTTCAAGTGAAGGAAAATGAAAAGGAGAAGTGTCTAGCCCATTGGGGAGTGGGATGATATGATCATCATGTTTATTATCACTAGATTCATCTGTAGGTAAGCACTAGGTGTATTATTAGTATGTAAAGATAGGGCACAAGAAGCTGTCTTGACTAGAAGCATGAAAGAACTAAAATAACTATGGATGCTTGGGTCATTTTCAATGATTTTAATGGCTTCCTAGTAAGTGATGTAGATCCAAATACACCCGTTTTAATGACCCACCAACCCATTCACAAGAGTATGGTTCTGATGAGAAATCTATCTAAAGTTTCTTTTGTTGTAAATATTTTTTTATAATTTTTGTATTCTAGGAAGTTATAATTTGTTTGGGATTAAAGGATGATATTATGTATATTTTGGGAAATTTTATTTTAATGGAAATTTATTTAGGTAAATCATGGACTTTGTTTCTATAAAATCTGGGAGTTCCTTATTTTTTTCCTTGTTTCTCATTTCTTTGGTTTTCAATTGGACTCATGAGTTCGTTTTATCCTAAGAATCAGTGTTTGACCTATATTATAAAATTATGGGGAGGCCACCATAAAAGGGACTCATGGTAAATTGAATATTCAATAATTCTTGATTGGGTAACTCTCTGTCACCATCCTATCCAACCTCGATGAGTTACTTTGGTGATTTATATGTTATGGGTATGGGTGTTCCTTGCTTGAGGTTGTGTTTGGAGACACGAAAGTACCTCTCTTTTTATTATTCAGTTTCATGTTTGAGTTCCTTTGGTCTCATAAGTTTTTTCCTTAGGTGTTGATTCATTTTTAAGGATAACCTCTTATATTTGTTTTTGGGATTTTAAGGTTTTATATATTGGGTTAGAAGTTAGTTTTCCATTTTTGGTCTTCGAATGATGGAGGTTTCACTTTTGGGAGGCATTTAATTCTTACCTTGTGTATTGATCAATCAAGTCTTTTGGGAATTTTTTGGGGAATAAAGTGTTAATGGTGGGGAGAAATTTCATACTCCAACCATAGTTTATTAGTTTTTTTAATTATTTAATTATTCATAGCTTCATTTTCACAGTTTTGGGTCAAACTAGTTTTAAATTTTGAAATTTGGGGTTTTCGGTATAAGTGTACGGTTGGTGCACAGTTATTAGAAACCCTTAAGAAACCATGCGAGGGTGTATGAAATTAAAATAGATCTGAATCGCATGGTCCATGCATGATTTACCATACCGTGCAGCCTGCCCATGTGAGGTACTCCAAGGACCCAGTGGCGGGTGCATGGTTTGGCTAGCCATGTGGTCAAACTATGCATGATGTCTATATTTTTAAAGAAAAGAACCATTTTACCTTATAAAATTAAATCCCCAAAGGGGGTTTCTCCTCAATAATTCACTCACCCCTACCCCTCCCTCCCACTCGATACCCAGGGGGATCTTGTGTGCATGAAACCCATCCTCTCAGCTCCTCTTCTTTCCATTTTCCTCCCGATTTCTTGTGTGATCATCCCAGACAGCCTTCCCCTCTTGTCTTCTTTCTTATTCTATATTTTATTCTCAGTTTCTTTTCCTTATATTATTATTCATGAACCATGGATGAAACCTAACCCAATTTGGGGGTTATTTTTCTTGTCTCTTATTTCCTAGGGTTTGTGAGACTCAATTGACGCCCGTTCTTATGTCGTTTTTCAAAGGAAATAACTAACATCTCTTTGAGGGAGACTTATACATATATGTATATATATATGTACCCCCGTTGTATATATTCACTCATGGTGGTGTTAATATAAAAATTTGTGGATAATTGTGCTTATATATATTTAAAGTTGTATATGTGTGTAAGTGTGAAGTGGTTGTCATAAAAGGCGACATGGAATGTGGTAGGTTTCACTATGCATTGGACTTTAAATTTAAGAATAATTTATTTCTTAAAGTTTATACCATATTTTGATTCTAATTATTAGTATATAATTTTTAAGGGATTATTTGGAATGAAATCAATATGTTTCTCACTTTGGAATGTGTTCTGTGGAATTATTTTAAATATCCCTATGTAATAAGAGTTTGATTAAAATCCCAACTGGCCCTTATAAGTGGTTTTTGATTTCCAAATAATTCTGTGGATTTTTAAATATGTTCTAAATATTCCATATATTCCTAAATGGTGTGATTGGATCCATTTAGAATGGTTTTAATTTCAAAAATGGTTGAGGTCCAGATGGCACTTTTGGAAAGTGGGTTTTCTTTAGAAAAAATATCCTTGGTATGTGTCTATTGACTTATCATTATTAAATGAATAGGAACATCCTCATTATGGGAATTCAATTGTATGTTTATGGCTTAAGGTAAAGGGGACTTCCTCAGAGTGGTGTTTGGGGGTGATGCTTGTGTGTGTGTCTTATGTGTGTGTTGTGTTGATCTTTTATATATATATACGATTTATTAATACTCCTTTTACCACCCCCATTTTAGACATAACATGGTAGCCTATCATAACTAGAAAATTATCTGAGAATGCATGCTACACTAGCATAGGATTATGATCTGGCTAGTGGACCCTTAATATAGACATGTTATACTTTGGGGATGATGCCCCTCATTTATACTAGGTAGGTTATGACCAAGCATTAAGACTCTTTGATTTCATTAGGCATACTGATAAGATGGATTAGGTTACAATATGTCTTATATTTTACCCTCATCTCCTAGGTATTCCCATGTTATCCAAGACTTATTTATCTGTGGCGGATAATATAGGCACCTCATCTGGTATAATTACTTGAGTACTATTTAACCATTTCCCTCATTATGTTTCATTTATTCTTATCCATATATGTGATGTGTCTCTTTTGTAAAATTGAATGTTTTTTAAATGTTTTCATGAAAAATGTTTTTGAAAAATGTTTCATTCTATCTCACCCTTTTCTTGCACAAACACCTTTTTCACACACAAACACACACACACACACACACATGCACACACACTATCTCTCTCTATCTAAAATACAAAATCCTACTTTTTATTAAAAACCCATTTCAATTAAATAGGTAAATGTACCATGATTGGTTTTTAAATTTAATAGATGATAAACCTATGTTTATACCACTACATTTCAATCTAGCTGTGAATGAATATTTTTTAAAGGAAATTCATAGGGAATAGTTTTACTTGGGAATGTATAATGAGTTTTAATACTCACACCTATAATCTTTACCATTTTTTCAGTTCCAGGTTATCCCAGATTTGATCTCTCATGGAGTGAGTGTGGTTTTTTTGTTGGTGGTGACCTGTGGGGTCACATAGAGGTACATCTAGTTTTTGGTTTTATTTCATTTTCACTTAAAATTTGATATTTTATTTTGATCTTGTTTATTTATTTGCCACTTATGGTCTAAAAATTACCAAATTTAGTTTCTTGACACCATTTTCTAGCCTAGGAGGATTAAGAAATCCTTTTGGGCCTTATTGTAGATCAGATTAGGTGACTTGTTTAGGGTCGACCTAGGTTGGTTCATGACATTATTTATTCTTGAATTTCCATTGAAGGAATTTATTTGATCATTATCTAATAAACCCATTTTATTTTCTTATACTCTATTTATTAATGGAATTTTCAAGTAATAATACAATTTTCCTCCCTTTGGTACTTAAAATGATCAAGAAAATGTTTTTAAGAAAATACAACTTTGTTTTTCTCTTTAGTCGGAAATCATTTTTCTTTTAAATACATATTTTATGAAAATGGTTTTAATTTTTTTCACTGTGATCATGTAAAATAATATTCAACCATAATTTTATTTTTAAAAAATGTTTTAAAATGAATCTTCTTATCATTTTACAAACAAGGTAGTTTTTGAAATTTCTTACAAAAATGCAATGTACTTGACATGACTAGAATTTTCTACCATTATGACCACTCAATGTTTTAAAGATTCATTTTATGTTTAAAAGTTATTTTAAAAGAAAATTTTTTCTTTAATGTTTGATAAAGTTTAATATTTTAAATAAATGTTTTCAAAATGGAAAGGATATTTTCCTCATGAAATGTTCCAAGTGATATTTCAAAATCATTTTCTATTTAATATGGAATTCTTTGATGTTACTCAAAGTGAAAAGGTTATTTTCCTCAATAATGTTTTAATGATATTTTAATACTTTTTACATTCATCAATATCAAAAAGCCTTGATGTTACTAACACTAAACTAAGGATATTTTGTATTGATACCATACTTATTATTTCTTTGGATGGATTATGAGATTGTCATAGATCCCATTTCTTTACCATGGGTTAATCGAGCTATAAAAGAACATTGATTATTTTTATGATTTAAAAGTGAAGGAATCTAAATGTTTTATTCATGAAAAATAATTTGACATTATTGATGATGAATGGATGAGCCTAATACATCTTATATGATGCTTTTATCCCTATTATAGCTCATGAGTGAGCTTGATATAACTTATATGATGGGTGTGCCCAGATTTCACCTGGTGAGATCGATATAGCTTATATGATGGATGTTCCCATATAGTGTTCCAATGAATTGGGTAATATTCATTATCTTGATAGGAATGAAGGATGGAGTTAATGGAGGGTATTTTCTATAGATTTTGTAATGACCTAGACCCGGATACCACAAAATCGTGCCCTGAGATCGGTTGACCACATGGCCTCAAGTGCATCTCCCCAAATATTAGAGGTTTCCGAATAGTAGCGATGTCCAAGGGTGTGTTCGTGGGGATACTATACCCTACTTTCAGAGAATAACATAGAAGAATATCATATCATTCAAATATCATAAGAAATATAATAATGAAAAAGTAGCAAGAATAGACACTAAGACCACTAGAATAGTAACCGACCTTAGCGGAAGAACAATAATAACTGAACAAGTGATAAACATCCAATATATATATATATATATATAAATTCTAGAAGTAATCTCATATAAAAGATGATATGTCATGCCATGTGTCTTCAAAGAATCCAAAAAAGGTATATAGGCATTAGTACAATACATATATTAAAGACCCAAAAGACCAAAAAGACCAAAAAAACTATATATAGATTGAATCATGAGCCTCATCTTGGTCCTGTGATCCCCTGCTCCTAAGCATGGTGCAAAATCAAGTATTGAACTATGTGAACTTTCCCCAGTCCCTACCTGTATCTGTATAGTCTGTCTAGGTACCTAATGGAGGCTTGAGATAGGGAGTGAGATAAAATACCTATAGGACACCACCAATGATGTCTATAACAATCCATGATGTGAAATACAAGAAAATCAGTGTGAAAAGTATAATTCAGGAATAGAAGAAATGTAATAAGGGCCCATGGAATATGTATAACAATTAAAGTGAATCTATCTATCCCAACAAGGCTCCCCAAAAAATAGTGGTCAAGCTCCTATAATAAGGTAGCTATAATGCAACCTGAAATAAACACCATGACCATGCTGTATACAGAGTATATAATACTATACCTAGACACACCATATAACCAACATATAATATCAACCACAACTGAGCTGTATAATTAAGCATGCCATAATTACCATGGATGATCCATATAAACAGAAGTGTTAGAATCCATGGGGTTGGTTCCAAGGTAAAGTGGACAAAGGAATCCTTATAGAGTCCTAGGATCATCTCGATGGAAACTCAGTTAGACTTTGAATAGGGTCCAAGGAGCATGTCAATATACCATGTCCACTGTGAGCCCAAACAAGCCAAATCTAAGGGGTAGTAAGGGCTAAGGAATCCACAGAATCAAGACCCAAGGAGAAATATCATCCAAGGCATACACTAATACTATCATGACCCATGGTGTAGTACACACATGGTGTCCTATGGAAACATACATCATACATTCCATTTGTTAATTCACAAGCATTTGAATTCCATGATTTTACACACTTATATAACAATTCACATTTAAACCAATAAATAGTTCACATTATGTATAACATGGAAAGGAGGCACAAACATCTCCTAATCAACCAATTCAATTAAATTAATTTATAAATGGGATTCCTCTAGCTAGTAAAGATCAAACACACCCCATGTGTAGTTTAACAATAATAAAAGGAAAGGGAACACCCCATGGGTATCCAAGATTGGGAAAACAACCTAAATAAATCAAAGTAACTAAAGGGAATCCCTAATATGTTCCTATACATTCAATTTAATTATTCAATTAATTATCAAGAATTCACCAGAAATTATGGTAAAGGGAACAATGAAAAATAGACATATAAATCACCAACCCATAATAGAAAGTTATAGACCACCTACTATAGGTCTGCAGTGGACTTCTCATCTAGTATCAACTTCTAATTTGGCTCAAATTAGAAGGAAAATGAATAATGAAAAAATCTTTAAAATTGGGTATATTATCTAGAACCTAAATAGAACAGCTGATACTAAGAAAAATTAAGAATGACTCAAAAGGAATAGAGTACTTACCAACATGAATCCAAAGAGACTGATGGAAAAAGGTTCTGAGATCAGATGGAGATTTGGAACAAATCCTACCAAATGGATTCAAAGAGAAGATAGAAAGGTGAGGATGCGATGTGGAGGAAGAAATGAGGATTATATTTTAGGATATAAACATTTAAATCTAAAATTGTTCATTTTACTCAAAAATACTGGGCCTCACTATTTGGCCGCATAGTTGGCCAAACTGTGCGCCAATAGTGAGCCTCTCACTGTATGATGAGACACGTCACATGGCCAGTGCACATGGTCTTCTAAACTGTACACAAACCATGTATCAACCCACTACCAAAAATTATATATTCCCTCAAACAATCTTGAAAATCCTTCCATATAGTTTCCTCAAACCATGCAGTTCTTGGATCCCTCTATCTCACACCACATGGTTTCACTAAACAATGTGGCTTGGGATACACGACATCTCTTAACCATGTGGACCATATATTTTTATCCAAAAGTTAGGCTCTAGGATCCGAACAAGCCCCCGAAACCCCCATGACCTCAATGGGTATTCACAATAGGCTGTAAACAAGCATTTAAACTGAAAAACAAGGGATCAATACCTTGAATAAAAAACTCGATATCATACAATATTCCCCCCTTAAAGCAATTCATCCTCAAATTTACCTCTCAAGAATGGTTAAGAAATTCCTAAGAATAACTCGGGCCACTGAGAATGTATGTTGGATTCCCACTCCCAAGTCTCATCCTTTAAACAACCCCACTTCCCTAGCACCCATACTAGAGGAATTGACCAGCCTCAGAGAACCTTCATGATCCTATCAATGATATGAATAGAATAATCTTCAAAGGAAACATCTACCTACAACTCCACCTCATATGGATGGAGAGTGTGAGGTGGGTATGAGTGATAATGGCACAACTAAGATTCATGGAAGACATTGTGCATGGCATGGTACCTCTTAGGTAACTAAAACTAATATGGTACCGACATAAATCACTCTAGAATCTCAAACAACGTGGTGAAAGATTAACCTGTCTAATAATCTATCTGTGTACCAACCTTGGTTAGATAAACAAAAAGACTCAATCCTCAACATCAAAATCCATAGGTCATCAATGGAGATCAGAGTAAGTTTTTTATCGAGAATGTGAAGTATCCATCTGCTTTTTAATCAACTAGATCTGATCATAATTCTCCTAATACATAGTCCCATTAAAGTTTTCTCACCTGCCTCTAACCAATATAGGATCGATTGACATGGACTACCATAAAAATCCTCATAATGTGCCATATGTATCATCACCTAACATCTATTATTGTAGGCAAACTCAACTAGGGGTATATAACTCTCCCAAGAGCCCCCAAAATCTAGGAATCATGTTCATAACATGTACTCAAGCACCTGAATCATATGCTCTAATAATCCATCAATACGAGGGTGGTATTCTGTTCTTAGAATCACCTATATACCCAAATGCCTCTGCAAAATCTACTAAAAATGATATGTGAACCAAGTGTCCCTATTTGAAATGATAGTATGAGGGAACCTATGAAGTTGCACTATCTCATGGATATATAAACTCCCAAGATAATCCCCATTGAAGGTATCCTTGATCATTAGAAAATGAGAAACCTTTTTGAACCTATAAAAAATAACCCACACAACATCGCTACCTCGAGGTGACCTTGCCAAACTCATTATGAAAACAATATCATAATCTCCACATTTACACTCAGGAATGGGTAACTAATGTAAAAGTCTAGCTGGTCGCTGATGTTCCACCTTCATCTTATAATAGATGGAACATCCTGTAACAAAACAAGATACCTCATGTTTCATCTCCATCCACTAGTACTGATGGAATAAGTCACAATACATCTTGGTAAATCCAGGATGCACTACCCAAATTGAGTCATGAAACTCCCACATCAGCTCCTCATGTATGTCTTCTAGAACCCACACTCAACCATGTATACACAGGATCTCATCCTAGCCTATATTCCAACTAGGAGGTGGGTCCATTCCCACTACACTCACCCATAGGGCTATGCCCTCTGAATCCAATAGTAGCCTTACCCCACTCTATCCAAAAGGGTAGAGGTGATAGATATGGATGAAATAAATGTTTGTCCCTCACTATCCCTCACCTCCAAGTGTATCTTAGAGAACAAGGCCATAAAATACCACTTGCTACTAGCCTCCTAAACTGCCATTATCTAATTCATCCTACTCAGTGCGTCGACCACCACATTTCCCTTTCTATGCATATAGAGAAGCTCAAAGTTGAAAGAATGTAGTTACTAAACCCACCTTCACCACCTTAGATTTTGATCACGCTGTGTAAATATGTACTTTAGGATTTTTTGGACCATGTACAACACAAAATGATCTCATAGTAAGTAATGTATCCAATAGAATAAAGCATGAACAACTATATATGATTTGAGATCATGCATCAGGTAAATACTCTTATGTGGCCTTAGCTGTCGAGATCCGTACGCCACAACTCTACCCCCCTATATTAGAACTATTCCCAGCCCGATACCTGATTCATCACAATAAACTATGTATCTCCTACCTGAATCTGTAAGAATCAACATTGACATTGAATTCAGTCTCTCTTTCAGCTCTTAAAAGACTATCTCATTGGTATAAATATCTAAAAAATTCACACCCTTCTTAGTCAAGCCTGTTAATGGCACTGATTATTGGGATAAGTTCTGTATGAAATACCTTCAATATCCAGCTATCCCCAAGAAACTTCATAAGTCAAATATGCTCTTTGGATACTATTAGGAAACTACAGCTCTCAAATTTTATAGGTCAACTAATACTTATGTATCTAAGATAATATTCCCTAGGAAGTGAATATTATCCATACAAAAGTGGCACTTTGTGATCTTAGAATATAACTGATGCTCACTCATTGTATCCAAAATGATCTCAAGATGTTTGACATGGTTATTTCAATTGTGAGAATAAAAAAAGATATCATCCAAAAAAACCACTAACAAAAGTCAAGCTAAGTATGGAAGACTTAGTCCATTAGTGCCATGAAAACCACTGGTGTGTTCATGAGACTAAACGACATAACCAGGTACTCATATAGACCATACCTTCTATGAAAATCCACACAAGGTATGCATGTAGGTCAAACATGCACCTCATGGTAACAAGATATCAAATAAATTTTTAAGAACTCTCAAGCTCCTTAGAGATGATAAAAAAGGTTACCTATCCGTGGTAAGGGATACTAGTTCATAACCATCAACTAGTTCTATTTTCAGTAATCTATACACAACCTAAGTATACCACCCACCTTTCAAAAAAAAGGAATGGAAAACCCCACAAATAAGTATTTATTCATATAAACTCCTTTGCATAAAAGTCCTCTAGCTACCTCTTGAGCTCCTAAAATTCCATAGTATACATCCTACAAGGATGAATGGATACCATTGCAACTCCTAGAAGCAGATCTATAAAGAACTCAACCTCTATCTTAATAGGTAAACTAGAAAAGTTTTCCGAGAAAACATCCCTGAAATGATCAATCATTGGAGGAAATTCTGGATGATGTAATCTATGATAATCCAAATACAAGCTAGAAATCTAGGCTATCATCCTGCCTAGTCCACGATGCTCTGGTCTAGCTCAGATCGCCAAGAAATCCCATTCACCCTTGTAAATAAACACTCTACCCTATGGGGATGTGAACATCACCCTCTAGTTATATCAATCAATGAAGGCTTGATAAGCAGCTATCCAGTCCATACCGAGTATGAAATCAATCCCAGTCATCTTAAGGAAAAAAGATCCCAGATGAAGTGACACCCACCGATCTCAAGGGGAAATCCCTACATTGACATACATCCTCCATCCTGATCCCCAATATAGTTTCAAGCATCATAATTCCCTCATAAAACTAAACCATAACACTAAGGATTTCTACAACAGGTATAAATATGAAACTACCTGAAGCACCTATATCCAAAAGAACAGATACAAGAATTGAGGCTACTAAGATTGTACCTATCACTTTTGATGGTCCAATTCCCTACTCGTTGGGTGTAGTCTTTACATAATATATCTAGACTGAACCATGGTCCTGTGACACAACATCATTACATGGAGCAATCCCACTATACTGTCTAATTATAACAGGTGCCTAGATGCCTCGTCCATGACCACCACCACATTGACCTAAATGATCAGTACTTCTCCATATCCCTAGTTGATGTAGAGATATATTACCCAATATTAATCCTAGAGTTATAGATAAACCACTTCCACTAAATATTGGAGGAATGTTCCTGCAAAAATGTTGTACATGGCTCATCCTGCTAAAAGCTCAGAACTCAACTGTGTCCCGATCACATTGATTCCTCACACTTCCCCTTCTTCCACACCGATTATAGAAAACTGCACTACTAGAAATATTGTCATGGATGGAGATAATCTCATAGGAATCCTAAAAACATAACTTCCTACCATTGGAATCTAAACCACTGGGCCGAGAGACTACACTACTCTGCTCTGCGCCCCTAGATTCCCTCATGTTCCACTTAGTAATCCGTGTCTGGTTCACTATTTCAATAATAGAGGTTAATCTATACATGTTGACATGAGATAAAATGGCATGTCTGATACCTTCCTTAAAGTATCTCTCCCTTGATGCCTCATAAACAGGATATATCAGTGCAAAATGCTATAACTCTATAAAGGATGTCGAATATTCCATATCTGTCAACATGCCCTGCTCCAGATTCATAAAATCACTATCCTTATTTGATCTCATAATCTTAAGGAAAAATAATAATAGAATCAGGATTTAAAATCCTTCCAACCCATATCTCACAACTTGTCATCTTGGTTCAAAACATCTCACCAGTGCTTTACTTCTCACTGAAGCATGTAATTCGCAAGCTTGAATCTCCTCTTAGGAGGTGTCTCCAGATTCTTGAATTTTGACAGAGTATTCTCAAGATACAACTCAATATCCTATGGATAACCATCCCCTAAAAACATAGGGGGATTCTACTATTGGAAAATAGTAATCAACTCTACCATAGATGAGGCAAGCTGTAGTGCTCCTTGAAAAGTCTACATAAAGCGTGTAAAGATCTTGCGAAACTATGCCTCAACACCTGTGTCTAGAACAACTACTGGTGCCTCAGTCAGAACTATAGGAGGATCCACTGGTAGCACATGGCCCACCACTTCTGGTTAATGGTATTCACCACCCTCCTAGAATTTTACTGGAGTTCTTCATGGTGGCATGTCTCTACAACACCAAACACATGTCTTCAAAAGGATAAAAAGCCATAAATTCACAGATAGAAACATATTAGAGGTCAAAAACTTCTTATAACAGTTTGTACCACACAAAATTCTCCTAAATATATGTTTGATAAAGGTAAACAGACTTAAAATTCATTAGAGATATTACCTAATGCCCACTCAAAAGTCGAGTCAAGGTCAAGTTCTTTGTTTCACAAGTCAATTTTCTTTTTGATTTCATATTTATTTCATATTTATCTTTAAATGGTTGAACCAAATGGTTCACCAATTCCAATAAAAAAGGGCCCATACACCTCATGAACTTAAATATGGTGTCCACTTAAACCACTCCATAGCACGTTACAGTCCATGAAACCAATAGTCTATGAGTTAACATGCCATCGTTAGATGATTAGGGTGTCTGTTGTATCCTAATCAGGAAAACACTATTTAGATTACAATAGAAACTCTATGCACCAACTATATTTTTTCCAATTCCCCACAAAATTCATATTTAAGTCATAGATATATCAAATAGAGCACATACCACAAATTCATGCAGTCAAGCAGTGCACCGTATATGGTATGGCATAATGCATAGCATGTGAATTATACTATGTTCCTAAAATAATGCATGAGATGCAAACCCTCATCTCATCATGAAATAGAATAATCTAGAATTATATTAACATAAAATCACAAGTTCATCACCTAACGGTGGAATAAAATCAACTATAATAGTCAAAATCTAGAAAATAATAATTTTTATTCAAGGAAATTTAACATTTTCCCGTATATGGGTTAACTACTCCAAGAAAAAACTCATTACTAAATTCCAATTCCTTCTTACTACCATTTATATTGTCTCTAAATAGTAAAACCAAAAAAGGAATGCTCTGACACCGCTTTGTAATGTCCTAGACCCAGATGCCACAGAACAGTTCCCCAAGCTCGGTTGGCCATATGGCCTCATGGGAATCTCCCCAAATTCTAGAGGTTACTGACTAGTAGCGGGGGACTAGGGTGTGTTTGTTGGGAGACTATTCCCTTTTTTTAAAGTATAACATAATAGAATAGCATATCATTAAAATAGAAAAATCAATATAACAATGAAAAATTAACATGAATAGATACGAAGACAACTATACCAGTAACCCGCCTTAGTAGAAGCATAATAATTGAACATGATATAAACATCCAATATATATATATATATATATATACAAAAATTCCAAAATTAATCTCATATAAAATATTATATGACATGTCTGGTTTCTACAAAAAATCCAAAATAGGTATAAATGAATCAGTATGATACATATATAAAAATACTAAAATGACCCAAAAGCATTATCTCCATATTGCATCACAAGCCACAACTCGGTCCTATGCTCCACTACTCCTATGAATAGTGAAAAGTCAAGAATAAAACTATGGGTGCTTTCCCCAATCCCTACCCACATCCATATAGAATTTTTAGGTACCCCACGACGACCTGAGAGAGGGTGTGAGATACCAACAGTGCCTATAACAATCTAGGATATGAAATACAAGTCAAGAAGTGTGAAAAGTATAATAATAGTATAATAGAAATGTAAGAAGTTCTCATGAGATATGTATAACAAGTAAAGTGAATCTATCTATGCCAATAAGGATCCCTACAAAAAAATGGTTAAGCTCCTATAACAAGGTAGCTATAATGAAAACTAAAATAAACACCATGACCATACTATATACACATTATATCATACCATTCACAACCACACCATATAACCTACATATCATATCAACTACGACCGATCCATATAATAAATCATGTTATAATTACCATGGTTGATGCGTATAAACAGAAGTGTTATACCCCATAGGGCCGATTCCAAGGTTGAGTGGACTAAGGCATCCTCATCGAGTCCTAATAGAATCTCGATGGAAACTCAGTTAGGATTGGAATGGGGTCTAAGAAGATTGTTAATAGACCATTTCTACTGTGAGCCTAAAAAAGATGGATCCAAGGGGTAGAAAGGACCAAGGCATCCACAAAATCAAGACCCAAGGAAAAATCTCATCTAAGGTATCCACTACCGCTATCATGATCCATAGTGTAACACAAACATAGAATCTTATGGAAACATTCATCATATAATACATTTTTTCAATTCACAAGAATTCAAATTCCATGAGTTTACCCACTCTTATAACAATTAACATTTAAACCAATAAATATTTCACATCATGTATAACCTTTCAAGGATGCAAAAACATCTCTCAATCAACAAATTAAATTAAATTCATTTATTACTGGGATTACTCTAGATAATAAAGATCATTCAAACCCCATGGGTGGTTTAACAATAGGAAAAGGAAAGGGAACACCCCATGGGTGGCCTAGGTTAGAGTAAAAACCTCTAACTAAATCAAAGGAACTAAAGGGAATTCCTAATAAGTTTATATTTTTTCAACTTAATTATTCAATTAATTATCAGGGTTCCTTCAGAAAGTTCAGTGCACAACACAATTGAAACTAAACATGTAAATCACTAAACCATGAGGGAAAGGTATAGAACACATAATGTAGGTCTGTAGTGGAGTGATAGTCCAATATCAGCTTCTAATCTAGCTCATATTAGAAGAAAAATGAAGAATGGATGAACAACCTGAAAATAGGGCATATTAGCTTTCACCTAAATAACACAACTGATACTAAGACAAATGAAGAACAATACGAAAGGAATAAAGTACTTACCGGAACAAATCTAAAGATATTGATGATGTTTGATTCTCATATAATATGGATATTTTTCACCAAATCCTACCAAATGGCTTCAAGGAGAATATCCAAATGTGAGGCTTCTATATAGAGAAATAAATGAGAATTTTATTCTAGGTTATAAAAATTTTAAGGGAAAATTTTTAATTTTACCCAAAAAATACTAGGCCACATGGTTTTTCTACATGGTTGGCCAAACCATGCACCTACAATGTGTTATTCACTGTATAGAGAAGAACCTCACACATTTAGTTCATATGATTTACCAAACCATGAAGAAACCATGTCTCTTCCCACTATAAAATTTTTTATAGGTCCTCACACAAGCGTGTGACTCATTCTATAAGGTTTGCTCAAACTGTGCGTCTCTTGGATCCCTTTATCTGGCACTGCATGGTTTCACCTAATAGCATGGCTTGGGTCACATGATTTCTCCTAATCATGTGACCGAGTTATTTTTCTCCAAAAGTTGGGTTTTGGGCTCCAAACAAGCTACAAACACCCCCAATACCCCCATGAAATCAAAGGGTATTCACATTAGACCGTAAAAAATAATTTAAACTAAAAAAACAAGGGATCTGAACCTTATAGGAAAAACATTGAATTTTATATATTCAACTATTCCCCATTTATTTTTGACATGAGTTTTAAATGGGTTATGAAGATAATGTTCCAAATTTACCAACACATTTTCTTTATTCTTTCTATGGGTTTTTAATGATTCCTTTGATAATGGTTGAAATCACATGGCTCATGATTATTGATTATTATGACTCTTCCCTTTAATAAATATTTTTCCATGTTTCATGAATAATGATCCAGGAATTTATGTGTATGAATATTCTTATGTTATGCTCATGAACTTTTATTATATCATCAAACCCTCATGATATTCATATTTTTACTATTGAAATTTAATTGTTAATGCTAATGTTTACCCTTACTATGAATTTTAGATCACCCTCTTATGTTTCTTATCCCCCAAGTTATGTAGAATGATGATTAAATTATTTTGGTCTAGAAATATTTCTAACATTATTAAATTTGTGGGATATGTTGAAGAATTAATATGGAATATGAACATATGGGTTTATTAGGAGGTGATATTAATATTTATGAGGTATTTACTTATGAATCTAAGTTGTTCATAGGTTTTATTATTTTTTTAAAACTCTAATCCTAAAAGGTCCTTGGTTATGTAATTAATACAATATATCCTTTTGATGATGCAAGTTTTTTTATGAAAAAAATTGGGTCACACTCATTAGTATCAAATCCAGAAATGTAAATTTTTCATTTTTAGCATCTGATCTAGGAGTGTGGTTTTAGGGCTATTATAGTTGGCATCTGATAAGGGTTTAGATAAATTTTGAGATTATGATGTTTTAATGTGAGGTTATGTTAAGGATTATGGATACTATCATAGGTTTATGATTTTAAGGTTGATCATAAATTTTAAAGGTATTGAGAACCATTAGGGTTCATATGATCTTTGATTATTAAGTTTATTTTTAAGTGTACTCATCATATTTATATAAATTTTATGAAGATATAATTTTATAAAAAAGGATAACCCAAAGACTGGGAGGCAACCCATCACATCCGGTAAGACAGCGGAGCTTAAAACCACAAATAAAAGGTGGAAAGGGTGAAATTACTACCACTAGACTATGTGATATCCTAGTTAGTATGACATCATTTTTTTACTTAAATAGTTTGAAATATAATTATTAATTTGATTTTTAGAAAATATGTTTTATCATATAGATAAACATGTGACTGAAAAGTTGTTTGATGATTAATGTTATTTTAGAAGAAGATCCCTAAATTTTTTGTATTGTTAGATATAACCTTCAATGTTATTTGGGATATAGGGGTATTCATTTATGGAATGATTTAGTTTTAACTGTGGGTATTACTGTTTAATTTTGGAATTTTATTCATTTTAGGAAACATATTACCATATTCTAACCATTTTAGTTTTAGTTAATATATAATTATTAGTGGAATAGATTGATTATCCATTTTATGGTTATGTGATCCTTTAAATTTTGATTGTAGTGCTATAGTAATGAGAAGTTTATCTTGAATACTCATTTTTTAGAGAAAAATTTTGTGGCAGAAATTTATTTAAGTATGAAATTCAACTTATCAAGTAAGTTTATTTCATTATTTTCTTAGTTTATATGGTAAGTAATTCCATGACTCTATGAAAAGGATATTTAAAATAAAATTTTTATCCTATTATATTTATTTTAAATGAAATTATTATCGTTTTCACACCTATTTGGTTTATGGTTTTGTTGATGTTAACTTTATCATAACCATACAATTTATTATGATCAATGATCTATGTCACTCTCCATCATTATTTGGACATTAATTTTTTCTTCCATGTCAACATATTCACTTCTCACTAGTGTTCTCCTACTTGGAAACATATTTTTGTGCTATCGAAGATGACCTTCATACTTCCCTCTCTCTTTTTTGGAGAGAAAGTTTTATTAACCCATTATACAATGTGGGTTTTAAACAAAAATTTCAATTGTAAAAACATTAATTATTAAAATCAAGTTTAAATTTCTAGGATGCAATTTATTAAAGTGGAGTGGATGTAACACCTTGATATTTTAAAACAGAAATGTTATGTTTGATAGCATATTCAAAACACAACACTAAGCTTAAATGACCTGTAAAATATATGACCATTATATCCTTACCATTTAATTAGTGGGAATGAATATTATAAACTAATTTATGATATATATATATATATATAAATTCCCTACTCAATATAAATTTATTGCTAAATTCTTAGTAAAGAATCAATCAATTTTTAGTAAAGTAACTTTATTCATTAAAAATATGTTTTCATCAAAATTGCTTTTTATTATTTTTTGTGATAAAATATCATAATAAATTTCTAGAAAATTTATAAAATTTATTTTATAAAACTAAATTAATTTTTTAAATCATCATATCAAAATTAACTTAGGTAAAAAAATTTGTATTTTTTAAAAAATGTCGATTTTTTAGTGAATAGTTAAAAATGCTTATTTTTGTAAAACTATCATTTGTTTTCAATAAATTAAGTAATTTAAATGTAACATTGTTATTTTTATTTGAGTTAAAGTAAAAAAATAATTATTTTTTATATTTAATCGAAATAATTATATTTAAATCATATTTATATTGTATTTTAGTATAGGTTTATTTTTGGGTTAAAAAATGGGTTTTTTTTCTTGAATCTATTTTAAATTAAATAATGTTTCTCCATTTTAATTAATTAAAAAACAAATAATGAAGAATAATTTAAATTAAATTTATATATTATATATCTATAAATATTAATTTAAATTCTTATAATCATTATTACTAGTCATAGAGATAATATAAAATCATCTTATACTTGAAAAATGTTTTTTTTGAAAAACCAATTTTCCATTGTGTCTATGGGTTTTATATTAAACTAAATTATTAAAATATTGTGAATTGAATTATTTAAAATTTAATTTATATTTTGAATCATCATAATTTATATTATATAATAATTTTAACTTAATTTTTTTCATAATGAATAGTAAATACAATAAAAATAGTTTCCCGTGACTAAGGAAAAACGGGTTTACCAGGGGTTAAACTAGAGAGATAAGGTTTAAAATTACCTGAAAACTTATCTAAAATATATTTTATTGAAATATTTAGACCTTATGATATCTAAGTATTGATTATTTTCTAATTTGGAGTCTTTTGACATGTGAAAAACGTGAGTAACACGTTTTCCTTTCAAAAATTATAATTCTGCCACTCATCTCACTTATAAAAGGAAACCACTATTCTATACTATTCACACATTAAAATACACTTTTTTGATCTTAAAACCATCCAAATAATGCTTTTGGTGCCAACCTAAGGAGGTTTTCTGGAGAGGAGGTATCGTGCTTAACCGAGCGTTTTTATTTTATTTATTATTTAAAATTATTAAAAATATTATTAAATTATATTGATATAATAATTTTTGTTATTAAATATACTTATATTTTATTATTTTAATTTAATAACCTAAATCCATCTCATATTCCATTAAATAGGCAATGAAACCATTGATCGTCTGTACAACGAACTACCACCTTGCGAACCGATGTAATTCGTTTTCCATCACCACCTTTAAAAACTAGATATAATGATGTATTTAAAGTAGATATATGATATTTGTAATATAATTATACTTATTTGACTATTTTATCCCATATACCTTCTTAATTTCAATTCCATGGGGGATATGAAAACGTCGTTCATGTTTACAGTGGACTACCATATTGTGAAGCGATGTGATTCATTTTTACTAATGCTTTACATGGAATGTAATAAGGATAATTTTAATGAATATATGTGGTATATATGAAATAATAAGGATATTAATTACATATGTATGATTCTAAAAATATAGTATATCATTTTATTTCTTCCCTTTCGACTCACTAAAAGATGATAACATCGTTCGTACGTACGTGTGGACTACTACCTCCATGAAGTGATATGATTATTTTTTTTCACAATCAAATCACATGGATGATATATATAAGTATATTTAAACAAATAATATGGTATTTATGATATTATTATCATTATTTAAAATATAACATATTATATAACTTCTTTCTATAATGATCATTAAAAAATGGAAACGTTACTCATGCATATGCACTGCCTACCATCTTCATGATTACAACACAGTTCATTTTTCATAAAAATAGTTTATGATTGGTTTTAAATTTATAATTTATTAATATATATTATAAATATTTTATTATTATTATTATTCTTGATATTTTAAAACAATGAACCTTTTGACTATGGTCAACACATCGAAACCATTTTGAAACAATAAACCGAACGTCCTCAAAACAATCGACGTGGAATTAACTGATTAAGTATTTAGATTTTACTCTAAAAAAATAAATTAAATCAATTAAGTATAAGTTATTAAACCTAGGAGATTTTATCAATAAATTAAATAATTTATATATTTTTATTATATATGAGTTAAAGGACATGCATGGAAATTCTGGACTTGAGGTAAGGGACTTCCTCTCAATTTTCCTTCATTGAGGCATATTTTAATGTTATACACCTAATTTATTTTATATGGTGTATATAATTCCCCTTTTAAATTTAATATCATTAATAATTCATACA
Organism: Viscum album; assembly: GCA_963277665.1. Lineage (NCBI taxonomy): Eukaryota > Viridiplantae > Streptophyta > Magnoliopsida > Santalales > Viscaceae > Viscum > Viscum album. The sequence continues at coordinate 135,312,115 of OY728163.1, forward strand.
TAATGGTATTTTAAGTTTCGATTTTAATTATTACATCCAAGGGTATTTGACATCAAAGTTACCAAGTGGTAAAGAATTTCATAACATGATTTCTTTTCTTTAGGTTATATTAGTTCTTAATTATATTTGATATTATAATATTATGAGTTTAATTAATTTTTATTTTCATATTTTTTATTTAAACTTATTTTATGTGGATTTACATTTGATATACATAATCAATTAGTTGATTAATTCTCACTTCAACGTTATGATAATTATAGGAGTTTCTCGCCTCAAATTGTCTTCTTTAGGACAGATGTTATGTTATAAACCTATATTCTTTTATGATGTATATATACTAAACCTTTGATATGTTATAACCTTAATCTATTTATGGTCATAACATTTACTGTTTCATTTTATTTATTTATTTAATGAGATTAATGATTAAAAAGTTACCAAAGAGATAAGAGTTTATGCTTCAATATCATTTTAATTAGGATTATTTGTGCTTGAATTTACATTAAAGAAAATTATTTAATAATTATATAATAAACATGTTTATTTTCTTTCTCATATGTTTATTCATGAAATTTTAAGTAATAATACCATTTTCCTCTATTTGGTACTAAAAATGATTGAGAAAATAGTTTTAAGAAAATCCAACTTTGTTTCTCCCTTCGGTCAAAAATCCTTTTATTTCAAAATCCATGATTTCTAAAAATGTATTAAAAAATATTATACTATGATAATTTAATGTAATATTTACCTATAATTTATTTTTTTTAAATGAATATTCCTATCGTTTCCCAAACAATTCATTGGGAAATGTTCCTTATCTTTAGAGGTGAGGAGGGAGTTACCAGAGGGTTTCTCCTATGGATTTAATTGGGATCTAGTTATTTCCAACATGAGTTTAAAATGGGTTATAAAGATAATTTTTCATAGATACCAATACATTTTATTTAATATTTATATTGGGTTTTAATTATTCCTTTGATCAAGACTGAAATCACATGAATCATTATTATCAATTCTTATGACTATTGCCTTCGATAGAGATTTATGTCATGTTTAATGAATGATGATCTGGGTATTGATGGGTATGCATATTCTTATGTTATGATAATGATATTTTATAATGTCATTATATCATTATTCTATTCTTATACTCACTGATGAAATTAAAATTTTAATGCTTATGTTTACCCTTATTGAGGATTTGAGATCACCCTTCTTATATTTTATATTCCATAGGTTATGAAGAATGATGATTAAATGATTTGTGTCTAGAAAGTTTTTTAGTATGCTGAAATCTGGGGAAGATTTTAAAGACTTAATATTGAATATGAGAAGCTGGGTTTAGTGGGAGATGATGTTGATCTTTATGATCCAATTGTTTATGAATCTAAGTTATTTAGAGTTTTTCCTAATTCTATAAGTCTCTAAACCTAAAATCTCCTTGGGTATATAAGTAATAAAATATATCATTTTTATGGTTTAATTTTTATGATAAAAATTGGTTCATATTCATTGGAATCAAAGACATAAATATAAGGTTTGTGTTTTTAGAATTAGATTCAAGAGTGCGGGTTTAGGGCTGGTATACTGGTATATAAAATATATTTCAAAATTTATGGCTTCTTTAAACTTTACAACTTTTGAGCTGCTTACTGCTTCCTTATTATATAAAGGTTCATCATTATCAACTAAAAATATATCACATTATTTTAGTGACTAGAAAACCATATCACTCTGGTTCTCCAACCTCTCTAATACCCCTACACAATACTTATTTCTTTGGAATAACTTTTTCCAAATGAATTTTTGGAATTCGTTCCTGTGCAAACTCTTGTGTATCTTGAGCCTTGGATTCATTGAAGTTTATCTTTCTCTTACCATATCTTTTAAATATTTTCTTCCTCTCAAGAAATTTAGGGTATCTATCAACCATAATCCTTTTATCTAATAGGTTTTATAATTAATATATTTTAACTTACTTAGGATATCCTATAAAGATACATTTAGTGCCTCGAGGTGAAAGTTTGTTTCCAAATATAACCTTAAAAAATTATTTTCATCCCCACACTAGTATATGTAAAAAAATAGGCTTATTCTAAAATTATATATGGAATTCCATTTTACACTTTAGTTATAACTCAATCTAGTATATGTGATGCACTTTATATACCTCAAAAAGGATAATGGAAGAATTATGGGACTCATCATCAATCTCACAATATCCAACAACGTGTAGTCCATCCTTTTACTAATACCATTCCATTATGGTGTATAAGGATAAGTGAGTTGAGATAGTATACGATACTCCCTTATAAAATTTATTAACTCTTGGTTAAGATATTATCTATTATGGTATAAGAAGATTTTATTTATCTTTTTACCAATATGATTCTTTACTTAATTATTGCATCCCTTAAACTTCTAAAATGAACCAGAATCATACCCCATTAAGTAGACATATCCATATCTACTCATGTTAATGATAAAATTTATGAAGTAAGAGTATTGAGTCCTAGCATAAATTGGAAAAGGATCACACATGTATGTATAAACTAATTCAAGAAGCTTTGTGGTCCTTTTACCCTTCTAACTAAATTGATATTTGGTCACTTTTCCTTGAAAACAACTGTAACATATATCAAGGGGTTTTTGTTCAAAAGAATCCCAATACCTTTTTTTTAAATAGCATTATCAAACGCTTCTGATTTACAAGACCTAGTTAGTGATTCCATAACCCGGTATGATATATGTCTTGTGAACTTAATTCTTTATCAATTTCCAGCACTTGGTTTTCATATTCTAGTACATAAGGACCACTATTTAAAATTTCCATACCATAACATATGATATATTTTAAAACTTAAAAGCTATTATTTCAAAAATTGAAAATAAATCTACCCATATCAAAACTTGACATGGATATAATGTGTTTAGTTACACTATACACATAATAGAAATTCTTTAAAACTATAATTAAACCTATTGATAAAGTTAGATAGTATTCTCTAATAGTCTTTCATTATTTGTAGCTTGAAGATTCACCTAACCTCTAAAAAATATCATAAATATACTTGGTTCCTATATTTGAATAAAAATGTGAGAACCAAAAATATATCTAATATATGGTTTATTGAAGTAGAGAGGTTACATTTGATAAAAAAACACATGAAGCTTACCCTTGTTTCTTTATAGAGGTGCCTTCTTCTTCCATGACCATTATTTCCACATGTAAAACACATTTCATTTTTTTCTGTAGCCTACCCCTTGATCCTCCTTCTCTTAGTCTAGTTATGTGAATATGTCACATAATTTTTGTTAGTTTTGGGGATTTTTTCCTTAAACCTCCTATTATTCACTATTTGTACAAAAGTTTCTTCAAGCCTCATTTTATTATCCTCCTTGAAAAGCAGATTCTTGAGATCTAGGAGTGACTTCTTAATGTTATTCATATTAAAATTTACAATGAACTCAAAGAAGCTCTAAGTTAATGATTCCATCATGAGTTATACTCACAATTATTTAAGCAGTTTGAAATACATAATTTCTAATCATTCATAATAGAAAATAATCTTGACTACATGAGTTCTCATGAGTGTACCTTCTCTAAGCTTGCATGTAAATAGTGACTTGGAGATCTCATAACCCTCTTATCTTTTCTTATCTTGATAAAAATTACCTAGATAGGATAACATGGTTTATGTATCCATGTCTTTATGAATATTCTAAAGCTTAATACTCATAGATGATAAAATGTGACATTGGATATCCAATACATCATCAATATGTTTCAAGAAGACATTATTATTCTCCTCACTAGCCTCCTTAGAAGGATTTTTTGGAACTAGGGGATCCAACACATAATTTTTTTTATCTTGGAACAATACAATTCACAAGTGCCTATACCAAACATAGAATTTCATCTTGATCAATATATTATTTTTATTTAATATTGATCATAGGGATAATGTTGAGGTTTTAGTACTTTAAATTTCCTATAATAAATAAAATTAGGATTTAACACTTTATATTGATTATCAATTATTATGTAATAATTTTTTTATTACTCTACCACTATTTTATCAAGACCTAATAGCCCTCACCATTGGATTCAAAATATTCTATAATGTGGATATTCTAGTAGCAAGGATACATATTTCCATTCTCACAACCTAGACTATGACCATGAAAATTACTCAAATATATTTAGATATATGGTCTTACCAACTACAATAACTGATAGTTCCTTGATCCTTTGAGTGAAATCCTCAATCATGAATTCATAGACTTGGATTTTCTTAACACTTTCCTACAAATGGTATTGAAAAAACTATACTTAATACCAATTTTGTTAAGTCAACCCATTATATTTATTAAGACTTTCCGATAATTGAAAGTATCCCAAAATATTCCTTGAAAAAAACTTTAAATATGGTTGTACCTTAAATCATAATTTTGAAGACATTTTTGACTTAATATTTTTGCGATGGATTTTGTTTATATTATGCATAAACATACTTTATTTTATTCTTTACCTGATTATTAATATAATATTGATTTTACATAACTAATTAACAATATATGGTAAAATAATTTATGAATAATCCATTTATTTAATTTTATCTCAAAATTATTATTATTTAATTTACTTTATGTGATGTTGTTTAATAAATATTGAATCACATAAATAAATAAATAACAATGAATATGTAAAAATAAAATAAATAAGTGGTATGATCATGAACTTTTACTATTGGTTGGTTTATCAAGAGGATGATAAACTAACCATTGAACCTAGGAGAATAACTCCATGAGCTAGGATTGGCTTGAGTTTTTGTATTCCACCTTTCACTTGTGCATATCCTTGGTTATTTTCACCTCATATCAGTCTAGAATAATCTCCACTCACCTCAATGCTCCATCCTTTATATATTATTACTCATACATATGTGATGGGAACCATGGGTTTGGGGTTACACAAAAGAAACCATGGATACAGAGACCCATAAAATGGAGGAAGGGATGATACATAAATCATCATATTTAAAATAATATTTTTATCACAAAAACCCATGAAATAAAAATTAAATAAAATGAAAACCCAACACATACATAGTGTTATCACAATTATGTTGCACAATGACTTAAGTGGGGGTGAATTGAGTTCTTAAAATTTTCAGCAACTTAAAACCACCCTATTAAATTATTATTAGAATCTATCCATAATTATTATATCATATATAAAATAAAATAAAAAGAAATAAATAAAATTACATAGAAATTTTTTATAGTGGTTCAAGGAAAATAGAACTACCCCTAATAAACACCACTAACATACATTATTATTTTGGTGATTTTTAATCAGCCATCCCTTTTTCTAGGGGCTTCTTAGGTGAGTTAAAATAGCTATCACTTGTTATAAAGGATATAAGATATTTAAAACAGGATCACAATTTACAATATCTATCCATGAACTTCATTAAAATCAGTATAAATAGCATATAATTCTATATAGAAAGAGATACATAAGTGATAACTGGTTAAATACATAGTTGCAAGAAGTAACTGATAGCATATGAAGATATCCTAGAGATATTGAATATATTTGTAAATTATAGCTCTGAAATGTTCTTTAGCTACGGTAGATGTTCTAATATCTTAATGAAAATAGTTGTTCTTTATATAGTCAAACTATATGAATAATCTTGAAAAATAAATTATTTGGTTCTTATTTGAAAAATACACAAATGTTATTTTTTAATTCTAACTTCTCCTTTCATTCAAATAATCAACAGAAAATGTAAAATACTCAGAAAATTAAGCTACGTCCTTTTTGTATGTGATATTATTCTATGAAAATAGTAAAATAGAGATAGTCATTGAGTGTAGCTATGTTCTCCCTTGGAACTATATGATTTCTTGGAAGTATAAGCTTTAATTATTTTAATATTTCCTCATTCAAGCACATATATTTTCAATAAAGAAAAAGTAGGAGTTTAAATTTATTGTAAAACTAAAATGAAAATAAGTTCCTGAAAAATGAAATTAATTATTGAATAAATATCTAGCTTTGTAATTATTTATCTTCATTGGACTTCATCTTGAAGTACTTCTAATCGTATGAATTTTCTTCCTACTTCATCACCTAATATGACTTTTGTCTTGATGAAGACTTATTATACTTCATATGATATTATTTTTTATAGGATATTCTATGACATATGATATTTGAATTCCATGAGATAATATGGAAACACTGTTCATATAGGATAATTTATTTGATGCAAGATATTTTGAACATGCATATGATATTTGATACTCATATGTTATTTGACTTTTCTAAAAAACCAGCACGTATGAATTTATGAGCTCATAGGATATTTTATGTAAGATGTTACCTATCATAATAAATTTCTCCTATATGGTAAGATAATTTTATCTACCCATAGGATAATTTACTTATCCAAAATTTGAATTCCATTGTACAACTTTTAAAAAAAGATATGTAGTATATTTCTTCAGTGCATAGGATAATTTCCTTTGGAAATATATATAAACTCAATATGCATGTAGGATAATTTCATTTGGAATTTTATTCAAACTTAATAGATGCATATGATAATTTCCTTAGAAAACTGTCTTCAAAATTGAATAAAATCTAATTGAACTAAATAATTATAAATGAAATAACACTTAAAAAATATTAAATATTAACATGAAATCACTTAAAAAAACTTATTAGTAAACCAAATGGGTATTTTGTTAGCATCAAAACATGTAAAATATTTGGATATGTTGGAATAAAATTAGTATGTCCAGCAATATTTTCCTTTTTGATTCCCATAAAACCTATAACAATCTAAACAAAAATTTTATATATTTTAAAGACATAAAGAATCAAAACACAAATAATATACAATTTTAAATAAAATTGAGATTTCCATAATTTTTAATTTTTAATTTTATATCCATTTATCTTATCCCATATTATCTATAATACTCTAAATTTTATTTAAGAGATAGGCTATAAAGAAGGTGTATATTTTGGGTTTACTCATCTTTTCTACCCCATTTTGTGATATAAAAAATAAATATAAGGCAATAATAAATATTTTAATATATTTATGAAATGAATATAAAATTAGCATTGAATGAGATTAACTTATTAAAATAATAAATTCAATAAGAAATTAGAAATTAAAATTAAACATTTAATGATATATAATGAAACAATAACATGGCACTAGATTTTTATTCATGAACAAAAGAAATGTAAATGTTAATAAAACATTTAAATTAACAAAACGAAACAAAAAATAAATAAAAATATCAATTACTTGGCTCTAGTTATAGTGTGTTTGATGGTGGAATATTTGGATTATAAGTATTAACATTGGAAGGAGGTTTCTTAATAGATAAAGGTAAGGAGTAGTCTGGTCAAAGAGCCTTATATGCATCAATAAAAACTTCACCGATGGGAATAAAAGACCTTGAATCCCCTCCAATACCAATTATATCTCTCTTGGAAGCCATTAATAGACTAGCCAAAATTCCCGTACTAAGTTTCTTTATTTTCTCTTTTTCATACTTGGTTGAAGTAGAAAAAGAGAGATGTCTATATGAAGAAAGTGGTAGAGAGTATAATCTGACAAACTTAATATCCTTCTGGTTAAACTTATGATATAAATAAGAAGGATTAAAAGTTTATTATATCTTATACTCAATATCTATATATCTTTCAACAAGTGTAGGAATTATAAATCTTATACCTCTAAACTAAAAGAGTGAATAAACAAACATGTAAATATTTTTTATGATAGCCTCTCTAAAAACGCTAGGGATAATATAATATCTTTTCCACAACTTTTTTCAATAAATCCTCATATTTACTATAAATATGATTTGATTTCACAACTAGATATGAGAGTCCTCAAAACTTTCACTTGAATTTATAAAAACATGGAAGCATATTTAGAAAAGACATATGTATTTTTTGATTCTCTATAAGTAACCAATTATTTACCCTTAGAAGCATCTCTTTAAAAATCAATATGAACATGATAGGATTCATTAGGATGGGAAGATTTAGAATCTAAATAATGAATTTCATCCAGAGTAACCTGTATCCTTATCAACTTAGCTTCTAATTTTTTTAAATTCTAACTAACAAAAGATTCCATATATTTTCTCCCTTTTATAATATATTATGATTCTTTAAAACTCATTATTGGAATATCCTACAAAGTTTCCACATCCTCCTCAACAAAAATATTAAGATCATATAAGATTTTTCAAGACCTTGAATCCTTTTTATGCAATAATATTTTTCATTATTGATTTCAGAGATGATATCCATTTTAAATTCATGAAGATTATCTAGTGATACAACATCACAATACATGTAACTATTTTTTTCATTGAAAATAACCAAATACGAAGAAATAGATTTTATCTCTTCCTGAAGAGATTCTATCCCTTATAAACCTCAATAAGAGATAATTGTTTAAGACCATTGATGAAATCAAATTGGGATGTCACCATCTTTTTCATTATGAACAAGACTATCTTAGACATCAACATAACTCTCATTTCATCAAGATATGATTTAGAGACCATCCCAAATTTTCTATTTTCAATATGAGATTTTGAGATAAATATTTCTTTAAGGCTTTATATTCTCCTATGCAATAATTAAGCTCATTATTTAACCCATACATTTATTATTTCATTAAATGGAATTAAAAAAATGATTTTTTCAATAAAAGTATAAACTTGATTGTTTGAGTATGATCTCCCTTCCACTTCATTTTATAAGGACACTTCTATCCTTTCTTCTTTATCAAGAGAAGGTTCAATATTTACTATTCTGTACCTGGATTTCAAAATTAAATGAGTTTCATTACTAAATTATTCACAAGAACCAAAAATTTCAATACTTACAAAAAAAACTAATTCAACTTTTACTTCCTCATTTGTATAGCCATTTATAAATTCTTGAACTATCCCTTTATACATATCCATAGATATAAAATCTTAAAGAATCTCAACATGGTATGAAGCATCAAATAAGAAGGTAATGGTCCTTTTCTCACTACATTCAATAGTAATCATATTTTTTTTGGGAAACATCCAAATATAATTTATCCAATGATATATAAGAATCAATAGTAGATGCTACTTATTCATGATCTTTGTGTGAAAAAACATCACAAACAGACATCTATACCCTAGCTTGATCAAAAAAATCTATCTCTTTGTGAGAAACATCATAAATATAATTGGCACATCATTTAGGGATTTTACCTCTTGTAATAAATCTTTGATTTTTCTATCATGAAAAGTATAAATAGAAAAATATTTATCTTGATTTATTTTTATTTCATAAAATTATTTAGATAAATCTTCCTTTTCACTTGTAAAAGCACCATAATATTTATTAAGTGTTTCATGATTGTTCCTGAGTGATTTGAATTCATCTTCCAATATAGAAAAATATTCATTCAATAGTTCAAATGAGTATTTTTCAGTTTCAAAATCACATTCATCACTAGAATAATAAAAGTATTATACTGCTTAAGTTGAGGTTATAAAGCATATATTAGATTTCTAATTATAATGTGAAAACCCTAAATATTAATGAGAATCACTACTAGAGTCTTCATAAGCACTTTGGGTTGATTTCACATCATTCCTATCCTTCTTATAATTTATTAATATTTTAAATTTTTTCTCATGTTTCTTATTTTCCTTCAACTATGAACTGTCATGTTTTATATGTCCTATCTTATTACACTCATAAAATATTACCTTTTTTATATTTCTATAAAAACTTTTATACTTATTAAAGTATTTATTGAGTTCTATCCTCTTATTATAAAACATGTTTAACTTTCTTGCTAGATGAGAAAGATCATAATCCAAATTAGAACTACTTTATGCTTCTTCATTTGATGATCCAGATAATAATATTTCTTTTTCTTTATTATCATCTTTTGAAGTGGATAAATTCAGGGAAATATTCTCATTTTAGATCATATTTTTATCATCACCCTTTTCTTACAACTTCATATATCATTAGTGTTGTAATCAAGTGTTTTATTTTTAGACCCTTGATAGGAGTAGATTGAAAAAAATATACCATTCAATCTGGAAGCTTATAATATATGAAATTTTTATTCTTGATCCGATTCTAGAATAATAGTTCCCAAGGAAGCAACATAATTCACTATCTATATAATACTTCCATTTATTTGAGTAATTTTTTCTCCCTAATACATTATGAAAGTATCAGACTTTAGTTTGGAATTATTATACCTCATCTATCTAACATTGTTTTTCCTTTGCATATAACAACGGTAGTTTCCCACATTTCATTACCTGTAAGACAATATGAAACTCTATTGAACTCATCACGTTCTAATCCATATATAATGTCATCCATAGCTTTAAAATTCAAATCATATTCTTCTTCTTGAGTAGCATTCCAAAATCCAGGTTCACTAGTAGGAATATTTTATGGTTTTACAACTTTCAAATAGACTTTTAAAACAAATTTATTCAGATATATAATCATTCAAGCATTCAAGTAACCATATTTATCTCCATTAAAATATATATCTATACCCATGGGAATTGATTAGTTCATGTCAACCATTTCAATAACTTAGAAATTGATCTTCAGACTTCATCAGGTAAAGTTTAAGAACTTGAAAGTCCCTATTCTAATACGAATTTTAATCCAAGTTATGTTATATAATGACTTAATAGGGGTTTAATTGAGTTCTTAAAAGTTTTAACCAACTTAAATCCATGATCTTAAATTATTATTATAACATATCCTTAAATATTATATCAAATATATAGTGTAATAAAAATAAATAAAGGATAGGAAAAAAATAATTTTTATAGTGGTTCAGGGAAAGAGGAATTTCTCCCAATCCATTACACTAACACTCAATGTGAGTATAGTGATTTTTAATTAACCAACCATTTTCTTAGGGCATATCCAGCAAAGTGAAAGTAGATTTCACTTGTTAAAAAGGATCCAATTTATTTCAAATATGATCTCCATTTACAATATCTATCCATGAAATTTATTACACTAATTACAATGAGTGTATACTTTTATAAAGAAATAGATATAGAAGGGATGACTAGTTTAGTACACAGTTGCAAGAAACAACTGAATGTAGATAAAGATATTCTAGAGAGATTGAATATATTTTCAAAATTGTAGCTCTGAAATATTCTTCACCTAAAATAGATGATCTTTTTTTCTTAATAGAATTAGTTTTTCTTCACATAGTCACATAACAATAGAAATATTGAAAAATAGATTATGCAGCTCTTATATAAAAAATACATAACTCTTAGTTTTTTTAAATTCAAACATCTATTTTCAATAAAATGGTTGGGATAAAATATATAATAATCATAAGATTAAGATCTATCATTTTCTCATTTGACATTATTCTTTTAAAATAGTAAAATAGAGGTATCTATTTAGTACAACTATGGTCTCCCTTGGAACTATATGATTTATTAGAAATAAAAGCTTTAATTAATTTGGTAATTCATTATTTGAAAATACAAATTATTAATAAATAAATATAAGTAGGGTAATATTCTTATAGAATATAAATGGTAATAATTTCCTAAAAATGTAATTAAAATTTGGAAAAATCCCAAAATAGTAAGTCTCTAGATTTATGGAACTTCATTTTGAAATAATTCTAATCGTATAATTTTGATTCTGACTTCAACACATTTTATGACTTTTGTATTAGTGAAGAATTATTCTCCTTTATAAGATATTATTCTATGTAGTATATTCTATGGTGTATGATATTTGAATTCTAAAAGATAATTTAGAAACACTATTCATATAGGATAATGTCTCTGGCGTTGGATATTTTGAGCACACGTAAGAAATTTTATCCTTGTACAATAGTTGACGTTTCCAAATATCTAATGCATATGAATTTATAATCTCACAGTACATTTTATATACAAAGTTTATTCTTGTAAGATATTTCCCATACACCATAAGATAACTTAGTATTCTCATAGGATAATTTACTTTTCCAAAATTAAAATTCCAGCGTAAAAATTTTAAACAAATCCATGAAGGATATTTATTCAGTGTTTATGATAATTTAATTCATGATTTTCATTAAACTCAATAGGTTAAAAAGATAATTTCCATAGGTAGTTAATTCAAATTTGATAGGCATGTTGGATAATTTCCTTTGGAAGTTTATTCAAACTTGATAGGATCATAGGATAATTTTCCTAGGATATTTATTTAATCTCGATAGATGTATTGGATAATTTTTTATGATTTTTTAAACTCAAATAACATCATATTGAACTAATTAATTTTCTAAATGAAATACCACTTAATAAAATATTAAATATTAAACTGAAATAACTTAATATAAACTTATTTGTAAAATAAATGGGGATTTTATGAGGATCAAAACATGTGAAATATTAAGAAATGTAAGAAAAACATTAATATATCCAAAAAATAGGTTATTCAATCTCATTATCATCCAATCATGAAACAATTACACATTTAAACTAGCTAGCATTTATTTCATTTCATTATTTATTGAGATAAATTCATGAATTAATAAATTAATTATCTTATTAATCAATGAATTAATTAATCTTAATTATCCATCCAAATAGTCCTATAATCCCATAATATATAATTTTAAACAAATTAAACAAATTAATTTTAATTTAAAATTAACTAGTACATTGTGTGTACTGAGAGGGAACACAATGCGTACCTTATTGGCCAGTTTTTAAATCTAATTTAGAATTTAATATACACAACATATACTAGAGGAAACCTAACATGTACCCTACCATATTACACATTGTATACTTCCGTTCACATGACGTGTGAATTTTTGTCTGTATGGTACTTGTTTTTTATTGTGTACTTACACGAAATGCATCCTTGCATTGTGTGTCATGATATTAAATGACATGTTATTTAGTGGGTCAAATAGTGTAACCAACATGGTATGGATGAAAATAAGACATTACATGAATATACATGATGTGTACCACTAGTAACGGTCAGGATGTACATGGTTAGTATAGGGACTATTGTGTCGTTTGTCTGAAGTGTTGTTTTCAGCACCAAATTAATTTCCCTAACTTATAACCATCATAGTGTGTAAGTACGAGGTCGGTCCATAGGGAAACCATGTTGGCGTTTATGTATCTTGATTTTAAATTTCTCAAGTGAATATGTTTAATTTAAATACGATTTTTTGGTTCATAATGATGGATCTTGAAAGAGAACTAATTTCTTGGACTTCTCTAACTCACTACGAATTAACTTCAAAATTGAAGATTACTTAAAACTGGATTTTAATGGATAATGATAAAAATGTGCCCGAGATGGACATTTATGTGGGATGTTAAACCTTATTCCCTATTGTTTTGTGTTGTTCATAATAACCCACATTTCTGGGTTTCATTTGTGTTGGAACTCTCTTGGTCTGGTGAGTTCCGATTAAGTCGGTAGAAATCAATCCCTTGGTCTGAAAATTGATTTCTACTGACTCCTAATTTAGGAACCAACCTCTAGAAATGACAAGTATATCCAATGGTCATGGATATCTGATTATCCGCTGGAAGTGGCTAATATTCATTATTAATATATTTATATTCATTTTTACGAAGTTCATAAACATTAATTTTAGTGCATTATAGAAATTGAACTTCATTTCTCATCTCAAATGCAATTCATGTTTAAAATGAAAATTTGGGCCCAATAATTCATCTATTTTTGGACAACATTATATTCATTTTCTGAATTTGATATTTTGGGATATGATTGATCACTTTGTTTGGAACATTTTTTCTTTTAGGATCAATGGATGAATCCCAATGGAAGATGGATATTTTTGGGGATGAATGTAGAACTTTTCTGGAGAAATCATAATGGGCCTAAGGCCCATCAAACAAATGTGGGGCACACAAAACAGGCCCAATAAAGATCAAATTTTTACAGTAGAAAAATAAACATATGGGGATCATTTTATTCAACTGTGGATAGAGCTAATTCCGAAATTTTCATGGAGATATATGGATCTAAAGTTAACATTTAAATGGTGGGCCCAACCTGAATGCCCATAATGTCTTCCCACCATTTTGATCATAACTTACAAACGGATGCACCAAATTGCCTAAACTTTTTAAAGATAATAGAGGAAAGAAGTTCGAGAATATTTTGATTCTACGGACCCTCTGGATTTGGCCTCCTTCAATTACAAATTCACATGTCAAAATGGTGGATAAATCTGGATGAATTTCTGGGTCAACTTCAAAGCATCGAATTCCCTTGATTTTATCACCATCCTTTTAACTCTCCCAATTAATGGAGATGTAATTTATTGTTGTGGGTGTCTCTAAGGCTTCTAATATGCCTATATAAGTGGTTAGTGGTGAAGGGAATTATCATCTAATATTTTTCTTTCAATATGAGTTTTTCTTTCATCCATTGTATTTCTTTCAATTGTAATTTCATGCTTTCAATTTGTAATCACATCGTCAAGTTTTCCCATGTAAGTTTTTCTTTCACGTATAGTATTTTAATAAAATTTATTCTTCTTATTTACCTATTCTTTTCCTTTTCTTCACATTTTTATATTGTTGAATCAAGGTGTGAATTTATTCACACCAGCACTTGTGAATTCAATCACACAACGGTGGAGTGTTCGTTCTTTTAATAATTTTATTCTTCTTAAATTCCACCCCCATAAGTCTACATCATGCTTCCATTGGTAGAATAACATCAATGGATGGATAATAATATAATGGGTTGATCCAAGGGAGTAGCAAGCAGATGAATTGGATGTTATTTATTAATTTAATAATTCTTAATCAATTCTATTTTTGAGATTTTAATTCAATGATGTACATTCTCCTTTAAACTCACCAATTTTAAGGATACACATACCGAGTGATAAAACAATACTCTACCTTATAGTGCTCATAAATATGATCCTCCAAGTGTATAAGTGATTAGCCTTAGGATAGTTAAAACTCAAAATCAGTGAGTGATTTGGGATGTTTATATTTTGTTAAAGGAAATGCTCAAACTTAAGACATTGAAATAATTTAAAAAGAAATTCATCCAATACACCCCATGCGATAACCAAGGATCAAATCATTCTTTTAAATTGAATTCACTTAAGTCTTTAAAATATAAAATAATACAATCAATTTAAACCATAGTTGGCTACTTCATAGCCAAATCAACACCATCAAATCACCTTCTTAGAATGCATGTTTCTTAGGTTTCTTCTTAGGTATCTGAGGACTGATAACCCAAGCCGTACTACATAATTGCTTACACCATAAAACCTGGGTAAATTTGGGTGCAACCAAATTTTGGCGCCATTTCCGGGGACCAAGTAAGTTACCTTAGAACATCTTTATATTCTCCCCCATTTCTCTTTTCTCATCCCATTTATCTTATCTTTCCCCCTTTCTATTTTTTTATATTTTTTTGGCTCCTGAAAATCACGATTTCAAATTTTCAAATACATACAATGGAGTATAATCAACAATATCCCTTCACAAAATCAGGATGGAATCAATTAGTAAATCCACATTGAGAATCACCAATATTTTTTAATTACTTTGATCAACCTTTGAATGAATACCCCACACCCGATAACATGAATGATATTTGAAATAATGAATGTTTAAAAGATCAATTTACATACCTATCAAGAATGATTGAAATGATAAATAATGATGAATTCCATGATATTAAAACATATATAAACCCTAATCCTGAAAAAATTCTTGAACAATTGTGTGAAAAAATGGTTAAAATGAATTCAGAAGTTTCATCCCTGAGATTAGAAATACAAAGCATTGAGAATTCTGAGAAACCCATTCCCACTCAGGATGTCCTTTCCTCGTCACCGATAGAAGATTATTTTATACCAAAAACCACTCATGATTTTAAAAAAAGAACTGACCTTTGGATACGGGATAACTTAATATGATCAAGGAAATGTTGAAGGGTATTTAAATCAGGAGGAAATTAATTTTTTGGATTCACAAGGGGAAAATTTGTCTTCATGGATTGAGTGTCTGAAATATTGCTCCAATAATGATTTTTTAGAGTCACCTTTAATTGAAACATTGGGAGAGATAACAAATATTAAGTCTATACCTACTCCCGACATTCAAATGGAAAATTTTGGGGATGAATCATATTTTCAAAAGGAACCAATTCTTTCAAAACATTTTGTAGAAGAAACAAATTTGGATTCAAATTTCCATTCTTCTTTGGGAAAATTCAATCAAACTGAACTCAAAGTTGTGAGTCTACTTTCCCCACTCAAGAATACCTCCATTTATGATAACCTAGACCATTCAACATTTTCATCAAGAATCCCACCAATGAGTAATGACCCTTGAAATCATAGGAAAGACTCCAGATGAAACTCAATCAACCATTACCGAAATTCCTTGGACTTTCACACTCATTGATAAACATGGGATTTCACATGACACAAATTTTAAACAAATAATCATTCTCAATCTTGTTGAAGTGGAGAAATAAGGGTTCATTAAAATGCTGAAAGTTGTAATTGGATAAGTTGGGGGGTACAAGTCGAGCTAATGACATTAAACAAAAGCGCTGCATGGGAGGCAACCCATGATTTTCATGTTTCCAATCATTTAGAATCATCTTTATTTTTTTTATTTTTTTTATTTTTCATATAATAAATTACCATATACTGTTGACCTGTTCTTAATTTATGAGTAAGTATGGGTATGAAAGGGGAGAGCCATATTCATCCGTGTCACGTGGCGTGATCTCTGAGTAATACCTTACCCAGAAAATTAAAAATAAGACAATGTATCATCAGTTTATTTTATTTTTATGTTTTTTGCAGGTTAAAAAAATAATATATATATATATATATAAAATTTAAAGGACACATCGTAGGTCATGGGGAAAATCCCATCAAAACCATCCAAGCCGCTGAGACTCAAACCAAGGATTAAAGGGAGACTGTGGCATGCGCATTCATCATCAACCACCAGGTGACTTCATTCCATGATTATCATTTTAAATTTCCTCTTTGAACACCTCTCCCATACCCCATTCTATGTTTTCTTTTAACACTGGGGACAATGTTATTCTATGTTGGGGAGAGATAAAAAAATGATTTTTTTTGTGAATAAAAACATGCATGAAAAGAAAAATTCCATTAACCTTGAACCTGATAACACACATTGCAAACTCTAAAATTGGATATCAAATAATTTTGCATGCCTTGATTCTGATTTTAATGAAATTTTATGTCTATGAGCTTAGTTTTTGGAAAGTGCGGTTGTCTGATGTGATTTTTCAAAGTTTACATTTTCATCCTCTTAATAAAAATGCCACAATGCACGTCTACTGGATCTTGGGTGTAAATTTGAGTTCTTTGGTCCCTTTCATTATAGCATAGGGTTCTGGGGTCACTTTTAGTTCAATTTGAGTATAAAAAAAAACAAAAAAAAAATTGAAAAAATAATAATGACCATCTAGAGTAATGTTTTATCCAAATGCGTGGCATCCAACACTTGGGGATCATGACTCCATAGTTGTCTTACCCAGAGTTAAGCATTGTATCTCTATTTTAGAGCATGGAATTGACAATATGCGTGGTGTTCGGGACTTGGGGATCGTGAATCTATAGTTGTCTTGCCCAGAGTTAGTCTTTTCATATCTATTGTGGTTTAAAAAAATCAACAAAAAAATCAAATAAAAAAATTGGATACTCATCTTAAGCCTTAATGTGATTCCCACATAGCGCTTCCATTTTCCCCTTGAATAATAAAATGGGCCCCATGTATTTTGTGATGCACAACACATAATCATGCTTAATTGTAATTAGATGAAATGTGACAATGAATTTTAACAAAGGAATAGGCTTGGGATTGAGATATGCTTGTGGTACTAGATTTTTTTAAATGATTTTGATGGGTTTCATATTTTTTTTGGTATGAGGTCTTTGGGTGAGCAATATGTATTAAAATGTTTTTGGAAAAGGGAATTTAAATTTCATATTTGAAATATATTTTGCTCGGGACTAGAAAAACTCAAGTTGGGGGGTATGATTAGCTGCTGTAAGTGGCTAATATTCATTGTTAATATCTTTATATTCATTGTTCCAAAGTCTATAAACATTAATTTTAGTGAATTATAGAAATTGAAATTCATTTCACATCTCAAATGCAATTCATATTTAAAATGAAAATTTGGGATCAATCATTCATTTGTTTGTGGACAACATTATATTCATTTTATAAAATTGATATTTTGGGATATTATTTATCTCTTTGTTTGGAACATTTTTTCTTTTATGATTGATGGATGAATCCCAATGGAAGATGGAGATTTTTGGGGATGAATGCATAACTTTTTTGGACAAAGAAGAATGGCCTAAGGCCCATCAAACAAATATGGGGCCCACAAACTAGGCCTAATGAAGCTAAAAATTTTAAAATAGAAAGATAAAAATATGGGGATCATTTTATTTAACTATGGATAGAGATAATTCAAAGTTTTCATGGAGATATATTGATCCTAAGTTAACATTTAAATGGTGGGCTCGACCTGAATTCCCATAATGTATTCCCACCATATCGATCATAACCTCCAAACGGTTGCACCAAATTGTCTGAAATTTTTACAGCTAATAGAATACAAAAGGAAGAGAATATTTCTCTTCAACAGACCCTCTGGATTAGTCCTCCTTCAATTAAAAATTCACACGTCAAAATGGTGGATGAATCTGGATGAATTTCCGGGTCAACTTCAAAACGTCAAATTCCCTTGATTTTATCACCATCCTTTTAACTATCGCTATTAATGGAGATGTAATTTATTGTTGTGAGGTGTCTCTAAGTCTCCTAATATTCCTATATAAGGATCTGGTGGTGAAGGGAATTATCATATAATATTTTTCTTTCAATCTAAGTTTTTCTTTCATCCATTGTATTTATTTCAATTGTAATTTCCTGCTTTTAATTTGTAATCACATCGTTAAGTTTTCCCAAGTAAGTTTTTCTTTCATGTATAGTATTTTAATAAAATTTATTCTTCTTCTTCACTTATTTTTTTCCTTTTCTTCACATGCTGATACTGTTGATTCAAGGCGTGAATTTATTCACTCCAGTACTTGTGAATTCAATCACACAACGGTGGAGTGTTTGTTCTTTTAATAATTTTATTCTTCTTCAATTCTGCCCTCATAAGTCTACATCATGCTTCCATTAGTAGAATAGCATCAATGGAGGGATAATCCTATAATGTGTTTATCTAAGGGAGTAGCAAGGGGGTGAATTGGATGTCATTTCTTAATTTAATAATTCTTAATCAATTCTATTTTTGAGATTTTAATTCAATGATGTACATTCTTCTTTAAACTCACCAATTTTAAGGATACACAGCCCAAGTGCTAAAACAATCCTCTACCTTGGAGTGATCATCAATATGATCCTCCAATTGTATAGGTGATTAGCCTTAGGATAGTTAAAACTCAAAATCAGTGAGTGATTTGGGATGTTTGTATTTTGTTAAAGGAAACTTTCAAACTTAAGACAATGAAATAATTTAAAAAGAAATTCATCCAATACACCCCATGCGATAACCAAGTATCAAATCATTCTTTTAAATTGAATTCACTTAAGTCTTTAAAATAACAAATAATCCAATCAATTCAAACCAAAGTTGGCCACTTCATAGCCAAATAAACACCATCAAATCACCTTATTAGAATGCATGTTTCTTAGGTTTCTTCTTAGGTCTCTGAGGATCGATAACCCAAGCCGTACTACAATGACCGCTTACACCATACAACTTGGGTAAATTTGGGCGCAACCAATATCTTTGTTGTAATTCTCCCAAAGATCCTTGGAAACTCCATTCTTGGTCCGATATGGGGATCCAGTGAAATAAGACATAGAAGTTGGGAGAATTAGGTGAGAGATGATGAAAAAACACAAGAATAGAGAAACCGGTTTTAAAGAACCCACATTTTTTCCAGCCCCAACACAGGGGGGGGGTTTAGCTAATCATGATGAAAAGGATAAGAAAATTACTAAAATTAATAAGAGATTTCATTAAAACAGAAAATAGAAGAATCAAAAACACAACAAAAATACAGAGAACGAGTGCTCCAAAACCTTATTCTCACCAAAAACTTAGTTCCCAGCCCCCCTCTTCTCCTCTCTCCAAACCTCTCCTTATCTAGGCTCACCCCCCAGGGTATTCTCAGTCAGAAAATACCTTTTTCTAGTTGTCCAAAAGCAGATAGAAAGGGGAACCCCGTGTCAAGGATTAGGTGAATAGTGAAAAATCTAAAAGGAGAAGGCTGGAGTAGTATATACGTTTTTGGGTGCATAGTTTGGTAGGCCATGAGCCAATAGTTCAGAAGTCTCTATCTCAAATCCTTAAGCCTGCATGGTTTTCCTGGATGGGCCACATGGTTTGGGTAAGCCGTGCGCCAACTGTGCGTATGTTTCTATCCATATGTGCATGTCTCGCACGGTTTCTCTGAAGTGCCACATGGTTTTGGTAAGCAGTGCGCCAACCATGCAGACCTCTCTGTCAATGGAATCTTCTCCCACACGGTTTGAACATGGTTTGGATAACCATGAGGTGGTCGTGCGGGTTTCCTTTCTCTTTTAAATTCCTAAAATCACCCATCCTTCATGTCTCGGTGCTTGATCTGGGTGAATCCAATCCAGGATAGTCAGGGGAAAAGGGTCCAAAAGCCTCCAATTCCCTTCTGAATCTCCAAAATTCCTAGACTTCCTGCTTCAACCTCTGGTGACTAAAAACCTATTAAGGAAAATCAAACTTGTGAAATCCATGCAAAAACCATCCACAAAAACCATTTTATAGATATTAAACCAAGTGGAAATGCCTTATGCACAATAGTGCCTCAAACTCCCCCACACTTGATTGGTTGTTTTTCCCCAAACAAAGGCATAGATAGTCATTTCCAAGGAGTTACCAAAGAGACAAGTAGAAAAATTATAGATTATACCAATTAGAAAAGTATGAACTTTGAACTAATTATCATTAAAAATTAAAAAATTTTTACTTCATGGTTCCCCAAGTCTATCAGGTTATCTAACAAAGTAGGCTTAATCCAAAACAGTCAACCATTCATTCAAAAATCAATTTTTCTTAAAACCGAGTTTTCCATTCTTCATTCAAAGAAAGTGACTACCTTCATTTTCATCTCGTTATACACTCATATTAGTTAAGCCCAGGTTTTGTTGTTGCCAATTGGTGGGCTATCGGTTTTATTGGTCACACACCCTCATTGGATTACATTATTTAGAACATGATGAAAGGTCATCAAAATTATTGGGCATGACTTTGCATATCTCAATTTTTTTTGTAGTGGGGTGAGATATTAGCATAGATTTTTTCCCATTTTGCTCATGTCAACATAAGATGAGAATGTTTTAGAAATTCAAGTGTTCATGGAATTAAGACCACGTAATAGCCACTAGTGCGGCAGCCACAATTCCCAAAACCTCACCTCTCCTTATGCACAATTTGACTTCCATTTTAAGGGGTTCCTCAATTTGAATTACTCCATCACAAAAATCATTTTCAAACAAACAGTTTTTCTAAATGAATGGATAAATGTTCCTTTTCAAGTATTATAAGGTTTATTCACCTCACAAACTAGGTTCGAAAATCCAGACATATGAGCCATTTTCAGAGAAAATTTCCAAAATTCATTTTTATCTAATTGATTATAAACCCATGACATCTATAACAGACCTTTAGACACACCTAAGAAAACATGATACTATAAGTACTTGGGCAAGTAATCAATCAAAATGGGGTGCCAATTAAGGGTTCCCTCCCCCACTCTTAAAACTAATCACGGTCTCCTGTGAAGGTAGTTATGTAGGGAAGGGTGGCCAAGGAAGAATGAAAATGGAGGAAAAAAAGTAAATAATAGAAAATAGTGCAAAAGTGAAAAGCTCCCCTGAATGTTGGTCATGTGTGGAAAACAGGTGGTGTGTGAGAGCCCGACAAGCAGAAAGGTGGATGGCATGGAACAGATGAAATCCCCTATTGGCGAGACACAAGAACCAGACAAGTAAAGCAAGAAAAAAAAAACAAGCAGCAGGGAAAGAAAATCACACTATAATGCAGTCCTAGGCACACTCAAACAGACAAATCATTTGAACAGAATTTTTTTTAGAATACTGGGTTACCTCCCAATCAGTGCTACATTTAAAGTCTCGAGCTCAACTTACATGGGCCTTAAGCTACCCCATTGCATGGTGGAAACTATTCCCACCACGTCTTCCATGCTAAAGTAAGGCTTCATGCATTGCCCATTGACCTTGGATGTTCAATCATCTGCACCAGCCACTTCCACCGCACCATGGCAGAAAACCGTAATCACCATAAAGGGTCCCAACCACCAGGACTACAACTTACCTAGAAAAAACTTCAGATGAGAAATAAAAAGTAAGACTTTATCACATGGCTGGAAGGATTTCTGGGAGATCATGTGGTCATG
The DNA here is from genome assembly GCA_963277665.1 of Viscum album. NCBI lineage: Eukaryota > Viridiplantae > Streptophyta > Magnoliopsida > Santalales > Viscaceae > Viscum > Viscum album. The sequence goes on from OY728163.1 coordinate 135,334,713, forward strand.
GACCACCTTCGTCTTCTCCTTATAAAGTTTCACATTCTCATAGGCCTCTCACCTTATCTCATCAATCTCGGTTAACTGGAATTTTCTATTTTCTTCAGTATCCTTGAGATCATAATTCAAAGACTTGACAGCCAAATAAGCCTTATGCTCCATCTCCACTAGCAAGTGGCAGGGTTTCCCATAGATCAACCAGAAAGGTGACATACCCAATGGTGTTTTGAAGGCTGTTCGGTAGGCCCATAACACATCATCTAATTTCTTGAACCAATCATTTCTTGATGTGCCTACTATTTTCTCCAATATTTTCTTTAACTCGCGGTGTGACACCTCCACCTGACCACTGGATTGAGGGTCATATGGTGCCCCTTGGTTGTACTTTACCCCATAATTTAAGAGCAAATTTTTCATTAGAGTATTGTCAAAATGTGTATCGTGGTTTCTAATCAACACCCGCGGGGTCCCAAACCGACTGAAAATATTTTGCTTTAGAAAAGTGATGACGAACTTAGCCGTGTTTTGAGTTGTTTCTGCCGCTTCTACCCACTTGGAAACATAATTGACACATACCAGAATGTACGTGTGACCAAAGGATAAGGAAAACAGACCCATGAAGTTGATTCCCCAGAAATTAAAAACTTCAACCTCAAGTATCGAGTGTTGAGGCATCTTGGCAAGACGACCCACATTTCCCGTCCACTGGCACCGATCACAGCAGGAGACAAAATGATGAGTGTCCTTATGCATGGATGGCCAGAAAAATCCTGATTGTAAAACCTTTTCTACTGTTCGATTTGGACCATGATGTCCTCCTACTAGAGAAGAGTGACAGAATTCCAAAATACTTTGAATCTCTTCATCCGGGATGCAATGACAGATTAACCCATCACTACATGAGCGTAAGAGTAGGGGGTCTTCCTAGAAATACCTCTTTAACTCTGACAAAAAACTCTTCCTCTACTGAAATGATAAGTCTGGGTGGACAACTCCTCTAGTTAAGTAATTTTCAAGGTCGACGAACCATGGACGAGGTAGTACTCCAATGGAAAATAACTGCTCATCAGGGAAGTATTCCATGATCTCCCGATCTCCTTCTCTCTCTAAATGGGGTAGTTCCAGTCAGGAGAGATGATCACCCACCACATTCTCACTACCCTTCTTATCCTTAATCTCCAAATCAAACTCCTAGAGGAGGATCACCCAACAGATGAGTCATGGTTTGGAATCCTTCTTGTTCATCAAATACTTAAGTGCGGCATGATTCGTGTAGACTATAACTTTAGAAAGCACTAAGTAGGAGAAGAATATGTCAAATGAAAAAACCACGACTAGCATTTCTTTCTATGTGGTGGTGTAATTAAGCTTCACTTCATTTAATGCTCGGATGGCATAATAGATTGGTCTGAAAATACGGTCTAGCTGCTGTCCGAGCACTACCCCCATGGCATAATCTCTCGCATCATACATAAGTTCAAACTGCTCCTCCTGATTCAGAGCCATCATTATAGGTGCGGTGACCAGTTTTTCCTTCAAAATTTGGAAGGTTGTGATACATTTATCATTAAACTAAAAAACCACATCCTTAGAAATATATTGGTTAAGGGATGAGCGATCTTGGAGAAGTCACGATTGAATCTTCTATAAACACCCGCATACCCCAAAAAGATCCGAATTTCTCAGACTAATGTGGGAATGGGCAGCTGTGAGATAACTTCAATTTTTTCTGGCTCCACCTCAATTCCTTTAATCAAGATCCTATTCTCTAATATGATTCCGTGTTGCACCATAAAATGGCACTTCTCCCAATTTAGAACCAAATTTGTATGTTCACATCATTCAAGAACCAGCTCCAGATTAGTTAATCAAGTATTGAATGACTTTATGTATACTAAGAATTCATCCATGAAAACCTCTAGAATCTGGTCCACCATATCATGGAATATGGATAACATGCACCTTTTAAAGGTGGCGGAGTGTTTCACATCCCGAATGACATTTGATGGTAGGTGAAGGTTCCATAAGGATAAGTAAAGGTACTCTTTTCTTGATCCTCTAGGACAATTGATATTTAGTTATATCTCGAATAACTGTCTAAGAAATAGTAAAATTCATGCCTTTCCAATCTTTCTAGCATCTGATCCATGAATGGAAGAGGGAAAAGATCTTTCCTGGTTGCATCATTCAACTTCCTGTAATTGACACAAACCTGACATCCCGTAACTGTGCGGGTTGGGATGAGCTCATTATTTTCATTGGTCACCACCGTAATGCCTCCCTTTTTAGGCACCACCTCGAGAGGACTCACCCACGGGCTGTCAAAGATGGGGTATATAATTCCATCATCAAGTAATTTGATCACCTTCTTCTTGACCACTTCTTTCATGGGGGGAGGGGGTTCAATATTTGTTGTGGTTGGCGAGAGACTTTTTACCCTTCCTCCATAATTACCTTGTGGGTGCCGACCGTGGGGATTATACCCTTAAGGTCAGCAACTTTCCAGCCAATGGCCTATTTCTGCCTTTGAAGGACTTGCAGAAGAGCCTATTCTTGATATTTTGAGAGTGAGACATTTAGGATCACCGACAGTGTATGTTCCTCTCCCAAATAGCCGTATTTAAACAAGGAAGGGAGATGTTTCAACTCGAGCTGGGGAGCCTTGAGAATGGAAGGTACGATTGGAGTGACCTCAACTCCCTCTAATAAATCTGGAACAACTACCCTCTACCAGTAATGGACACCTTGGCCTACAATAAAGATTAATTCCTCCTAGTTTTCTTCAAGATGATCATCCTTCCGAATAGGTTCATTACTAAATGAATAATATTGCATATCATCTTCCTCTAGGCCAAAGTAGTCAGCCGTTGTTGTCAAGGAACAACAATCCTCTTGCTCCATCAGTGAAACCTATTTCACCACCTTGAGGATGTTGTAGGAAACCTTCTCATCACCCACACGAAAGATTAGCTCGCCTTGGTGCACATCATTTAAAACCTTCCTTGTAGCCAAAAAGGTTCTTCAAAGAATCAAAGATGCCTCTTGGCCTTCTTCCATGTCCAAGATAATGAAATATTCCAGCATAATTAATTTCCCCACTTTGACCAACACATATTCCAATAGCCCCCAAGGGTATTTAATAGAACAATCAGCCAGTTGGAGCACCACTTAGGTTGGCTTGAGATCGTTCATCCCTAACTTCTTGAATACTCCAAAGGTAATTAAATTAACACTCTCCCCCAAATCAAAAAGGGCTTTTCCAAACTCGCAAGGTATGATAGTGCATGGGATAGTAAATCTTCCAGGATCCTGAAGTTTAGGAGGGAGAGTGTATTGGACTACCACTGAGCATTCATTGGTCAAGGGAATGGTGCCCAAGTATTCCATATTTTTTTTTAAAAGGATCTCTTTCATGAACTTCGTATATGTGGGCATTTGAATCAATGCCTCTATAAAGGGAATGTTGATGTGAAGCTTCCGGAAGACTTCCATGAACTTGGAAAATTGATGGTCCAGCTTCTATTGTTTCATCCTTGCTGGAAATGGAAAGGGAGGTTTATATGCTTTAACCACTTCTTTGCCCTTATCCTATGGGACTTTCAGTTCTTTATCCCGCTCATGTTTTGGGAAAGATTCCTCAGATGTGACTTCTCCACCTGAGGAGAATGTGGACTGCTTTGATGGTGTATCACCCTTACTCATAGTTACCTTTGACATCAGCTCCTTTCCACTACATAAAATAACAGCATTAGCCTTATCCCTTGTATTTTTCTCAGTATTGCCTGATAGTTTACTAGGCTGTCTATGAGAGAGCAATTTGGAAAGCTTCCAAATCTGGTTCTCAAGGCTTCTAATTGACGCCTCCTGGTTTTGAAATGTTGTTTCAGCTATAGTTATAAATTTAGACATCATTTCCTCCAGCCTTGAGGGTGGTTTATACTAAGGTTGTTGGGATACTTGTTGTGGAGGTGGCTATCACAATGGTTGAGCAGGAAAAGGGTTTTGATACCCTTGCTACTGATATGCTCCTGGCTGAAATTGTTTACCCTATTGCAGCCTCAGATATAGTCTGAAACTGTTATTGAATATAACCATGTGGTCTTTGTGGTCGGGGTTGAGGATTTTGATGTTGCTACCACAGCCTATATTTTGAGTCTCTTTCCACCCCTAGTTTTGGTACTGAGGGTAGTTGTTGGGTCCTTTGTTCTGTGCAACATAATTTAGATCACTAGTAGAGTCTCCCACACTTCCCCCTAGGCACTCACCCATAACATGGTTGTCACAACAATCACTACATACTGGTTGAATGACATCTTGAACTTGAGATGGATGTTTTAGATTCACAACGTCGATCTTCTTTGATACGACATCGAGTTGAGTCACAAGCATGGTGGTGACATCTATATTATGCATGCCCCTTTTCTGAGTGCCCTATTCATAATTCCACTAAAAACTATTAGCTGACATGTCTTCCAACAATTCAAAAAGCTCTTCAGGTGACTTCCTCATGACTTTCCCTCTAGCAGCTTCAGCAACCATGAACTTTGTATTAGTTTTTATACCTCATTAGAAAGTCTGGACTTGCATCCATAATGGCAGTCTGTGGTGTAGTAATTTCCTCAACATCTCCTTAAATCATTCCCATGACTCATAAATATTCTGAGTCATGCTATTGGAAGTTATAGATTTCATTCCTTAAGGTGACCATATTTGTGGGAGGGAAGTATTTCGATAAAAAGGCTTGGGCCAATGCCTCCTAGGTAAGAATATATCTCTGAGGTAACCCCCTGATCTAGTCCTTTTACTTATCCCTTAATGAGATGGGAAACAACCTAAGATGAATTACATCCTCTGACACTCTATGCTACCAGAAGGTGTCACATATCTCTAAAAAGTTGGATAGGTGAGAATTTGGGTCTTCACTTGGAAAGCCACCGAACTGAACTGTATTTTGAATTAACTGCATTATCGCCGGATTGATCTCAAAATGTTGGGCCTACACCGGTGGTCTTACTATTCTAGTTTCCGCTCCCTGAATGGAGGGTAATCCATATTCTATAAGAGTACGACGTGGCGTCATCGATTCCTGAGGTGCTTGGGGAATGAACTGTTATTTCTCCAGAGGATAATAAGCCTACTGATTCTGAGGGAAATAGGGTGGATGCTCCCGCGCAATATATTGCCTCGACTGTGGCTGCCCAAACCCTAACACAAATTGAGCTGGTGGCCTCTATTGGTTCCTCGGTAGGTATTCCACGTAATCCCCCGGTGGATTCGGATGCTGCTCTTCCTCGACACCCAGTGGTGGATTTCCTTCAATAACGAATGGCTTCCCAACTTGTTGGATAACCTTAGGTTCTTCCTCATGATGTGCCATGGGATCATTTGCGTTGTGATCACCCATAAGCGCATGACATCGACTGGACAACATTATTTTGATTTCTGGATCTATCAAGTGTAACTCTGATGACTTGGAAATCTGGGAATGAGTGACCTGACCCCTCATATACCTATGGGTCTGCACAACACAAACAACACAGCCAGTATAAAACAGAAAAAAATAATGAAAAACAAAAATGAGATGAAGAAAATAATTTTTTGAAAATTTTAATTTTTTTTTTCACTCAATGAATCCAATTCAATTAACAAAAACGACCACTTCCCTGACAATGACAAGAAAATTTGATGTGTAATTTGTCTAAAGTGTTGTTTTCAGCACCAAATTAATTTCCCTAACTTTTAACTAGGACAGTGTGAAAGTATGAGGTCGGTCCACAGGGAAACCATGTTGGCATTTATGTCTCTTGATTTGAAATTTATCAAGTGAAGATGATGAATTTAAATATGATTTGTTGGTTCATAATTATAGATCTCGAAAGAGAACTAATTGCTTGGCCTTCTCTAACTCACATCAAATTAACTTTAAAATTGAATATTACTTACAACTAGATTTTAATGGATAATGATAAAAATGTTCCGGGGCTGGAAATTTATGGGGGACATTAAACCTTATTCCCTATTGTGTTGTGTTGTTCACAATAATCCACATTTTTGGGTTTTATTTTTGTCGGAACTCCCTTGGTCCGGTGAGTTCTGATTAAGTCGGTATAAATCAATCCTTTGGTCTAGAAATTGATTTCTACTGACTCTTAATTTAGGAAACACCCTCTATAAAGGACAAGTATATCCAATGGTCATGTATATCCTTGTCATAATTCTCCCAAAGATCCCTAGAAACTCCATTCTTGGTCTGATATGGGGTTCCAACAAAATAAGACATGGAAGTTGGGAGAATTAAGTGAGAGACGATGAACAAACACAAGAATAGAGAAACCGGTTCTAACGAACTCACATTTTTTCCCATCCCCAATGCAAGAGGGGTTTAGCTACTCATGATGAAAAGGATAAGAAACTTACTAAAATTCATAAGAGAGTTCATTACAATAGAAAATAGAAGAATCAAAATCACAACAAAAATACAGAGAACAAGTACTCCAAAACCTTCCTCTCACCAAAAACTTAGTTCCCAGCCCCCATCTTCTTATCTCTCTAATAATCTCCTTATATAGGCTCACCCTCAGGGTCTTCTTAGTCATAAAATACCCTTTTCTAGTTGTCCAAAAGCAGGTAGAAATTGGAACCCCAGGTCATGGATTAGGTGAAAACTGAAAAAGCTAAAAGGAGAAGGCTACAGTGGTCTGCATGGTTTTCGGCGCACGGTTTGGTAGGCCGTGCAGCAATCGTGCAGAAGTCTCTGTCTCAAATCCTTAAGGACGTATGGTTCTACTGGATGGGTCTCACGGTTTGGGTAAGTGGTGCGTCAACCATGTGTATATCTCTGTCCATATGTGCATGTCTCACACCATTTCTTTGAAGGGTCACACATTTTTGGTAAGTCATGCACCAACCATGCGGACCACTCTATCAATGGAATCTTATCCTGCATGGTTTGAACACTGTTTGGATAATCATGAAACGGTCATGTGGGTTGCCTTTCTCTTTGAAATTCCTGAAATTTCCCATCCTTCATGTCTCGGTGCTTGATCCCGGTGACTCCAATCCAACATAGTCAAGGGAAAAGGGTCCAAAAGCCCCCAATTCCCTTATGAATCTCCAAAATTCCTAGACTTCTTTCTTCATCATTTGGTGAATAAAAAACCTATTAAAGAACATCAAACTTGTTAAATCCATGCAAAAACCATCCACAAAAACCATTTTATAGATATTAAACCAAGTAGAAATGCCTTATGCACAACAGTGCTTCAAGGACCATACAAATCATTTATATAAATAATAATAAGGAAAATAATTAATTTATAAATTTAATTCTATATAACCAACAGAAAATTACTTAGCATGCAATTATTAGAAAAAACCATATCAAATTATGTGTATATCCAACAAAATTCTATGTAGTTCATTTTTTATGTAATTAATTTTTATTTCTATGTGTACGAATCACAAGACATGCCTCATGAATCAGCGTATAGCTTGTGTTAGTGGGAATGAGTTACACTCTCACAAACTGAACCAGATACCCTTGTACCCTGATACCCGATCTAGCTCTAACATGAACTAATGGTAATTCCTGATCCCCATGGGTTGGAGAATAAAACTTGGAACTATACAAGAATAAATAGGGAATGATTTTTTCCACAATCAAAAAAAGATAAAGATACAAGTCTCTGTGTTCAATAACCCATAAGGAGAAAGTACCAGAAATAAACAGGAAAAGAAAACCCAAAATAGTATGTTATCAAAGTAATCAACAAATTCCAAGATAAAGCTCAAAATAACCCATGAAATAAGTGGATAACATCTCCACCAGTCACCTACATAACTGAGGGTCCCAAAGATCATGAACATCTGCCACCACCAAGGGGACCTTTCCCTTTGCTTGGATCTGGAATTAGATAACCTACAAACGTCCAAAGTAAAAAAGTAGGGTGTGAGATAAATATTCTAGTAGGGTCTCACAAAGTTTTCTATATCCAATTCCATAACAATTAAACCAAATATTCTTCAAATTTAAATAAAAAAAGGCATGGAAAATCATTTATATATTTTCAACAAAACATGATTTCAAAACAACAAATGGTAGATATATCAAAATAGTATTAAATAAAAAGTTTCTATAAAATATTTATATAAATTATCTAACATTAATAAAACAATTCTAAAATAAATTTAATGTATAATAAAATCAATTAAAGAAATCCCCAGGGTCAAATACTCTACGATACATTAATTTCTGGCTATGTGATCCTCACACTACTCATCATTGACCATGAATCAAAGTATATGTGTGCAAACTCATGTCAACAACCCATTAGGGGATATCATTATAGTAAATCAAACTACACCCCATTAGGGGATATTATTATGGGAAATCATACTAATCTTGTTTTAGTTAGCATTGCATCATCAATCCATTGCTTGGGGGTCATATCCTAACATGCTTATATTAACCACCTACTAACTACCCATTATCGCATGCAATTCATTCAATCAATCAATCATTAATTAAATCTTGGTTAAATCATTCATTTCAAATTAGTTTAAAATACAATTTTCAAATCTTAGTTTTTAACATGCATTTTCCATTTCCAAAACCAAATCATGGTTTTCATCAAATCCATGTCCTTTAAAATCATCTTTAAATGTAATATATTTTATCATGGATCAATACCAAATCAATTTTATAAAATAAATTTTAAAATCAAGCCATAATTTTTCTTAAATCCTCCCAACAATTTCAATTCCATTAAAATTTAGGGTTTTTAAAAAATACCATGCTGATCTCAAAATAAAACATAAATCATCCAAAATTTGGGTTTTTTAAATCATTTAGAAACTAATTTCAATTTAATAAACCAATTAAATGTTTTTATTTAAGGGTAAATATTTATAGAACCACCTACTTTTTATCAGTTCTCAAAACAATACAACACCCGCAACTTAGAATGCTAAGAAAGATTGAAGGAAAAGGAGATTAAGGAAACAATCATAGAATTAAGATCCATCAAAATTAGATTATATCCATCAATAAAATGATGATATATCAATCTATAAATATTATAGAATATGATATTAGAATAAAAAACATGATAGAAGATCCACTTAATTGAAGGAGATCAAACGAAATCAACCATGCTTCAATATGCCAAGAAAAGGGGGTTGAGGAGCCAAAAACAAATCTTGAGAGCCTTTAAGACCAAGGAAAATGATTTATATTGAATGGGGTTCAATTTAGGGTTAATTTGAGGGTCTTGAGTTTTTTAATTAATTTTTTTTGGGTTAAAATCCCACATACATGGTTTTCTGGAGGGTCTATACGGTTAAAAAAACCATGCACCATAACCATGAACTATCGATATTTGGAGAACATGGTTTCCCATGGGTGGGTAAATGGTTTAGAAAACTATGTTCCAACCATGAATCCTATACTATTTTGGGTGTATGGTTTTCACTTGGGGGTACACATTTTGGGAAAACCATGTGCCAACCATGAACCACCCCTAAAGTCTAAAAAAGTTTCCAAATTTCACCTGAAACACCCCGAGGAAAGACCCAACCAAAGGGGAATCATAACAAGAGAAAAAAAGTACCTAAAAGAAAAAAAAGATATTACAAAATCCCCACTATAAATTTATTCCCCTACAATCCTATTAAGACATATCCATAACAAAGATATGGGGCCACTACTCTCTCATCACTTCCTCATGCTCCAACATCTCATGCAAATAGGAACCATGCTACCATAGAACATGTATCAAAGGTATCATCATTTATGAAATTACCTATGTCTTAGAATAAAAAATCCCAACTAGATGCTCAATCACAAATAGATCAGGATCAACATCAAGATCCTCCCAGCTTAGAACATGCAAAGGGTCAAATATATACCTCTTGAGTTATGATACATGAAACATGTTATCAATCAAAGTAAAATGTGGTGGAAGTGCAAAATGGTAAGAAAATTTCCCCACCTACTAAAAAATATTTAAAGTATTCACAAAACTCACTGCAATTTTTACTTATTTCCCTTGTCTATAGTGACCCAACCGAGGTGAAAATCTCAAGAACACTTGGACAAAAACTGGAAATCATAATGGTTATTGATGCAGATCATCATAGGATTTATATCAGATCTATGAAATAACCATTATCTATTGAATATAAAAAATCTTAGTCATTTTCTCTTGGACCAAACTTATTCTAACTAAGGAAGATTCACCAATATATGACCAACATAATAGATAGTTACATGACCTACCATATAAGACCCCAAAAATATCCATCCTAATTGTAGTCTGGGAACTATTATTATAATAAAATTATAATATCCCCAGATAGATATCCCAATCTCTACCAAATTCAAGAAGTCAATCACATAAGATGTACTCAATAATCTTTATAGCTCATTCTGTCTGTCCATCCATCTACTAATGATATGTTGTGTTCAAACTTACCTGAGATCCTAGTGCCTCCTGGAGGCCTCTCTAAAATAAATAAGTAAAAAGTGGATCTCTATCAGATACTATAACATATGTAACTCCATGAAACATAATAATCACCCCCACATAGATATGTCCTAGTCCTTAGACTTTAGTTTCATCTCAATGGGTATAAAATGATCTGATTTGGTCAACATATCAATCACAACCAATATCATATTTTACCCCTAAGGTGTATATTGGAACCTAACCAAAAAGTATATGAAGATCTTGTATCACTTCCAAGTGAGTACTGGATGTGGTTGAAGCAAACCTAAAGGTGTATGATGCTCATATTTAACTTGTTGAAAAGTATAATAATAAGAAACAAATTCAATGATGTCTCATCTCATAGATGGTCTCCATAATAATTTCCGCATATCATATAACATATTTATGGTACTCGGGTGAATTGACCACTGGGAATTATGGAGACCCACCATCACCGACTTTATCATAGTTAAATTCATAATAAAATAGTTTCAAAATCATAGGATTCCATCATAGGATTCCATTATAGGATAAAGTCCACTTGCCGCTGATCTCCCCACTATAAAGAGACTCCCTTATGATACAAAATTCATTATTAATATATTGCTCTTAGAGAGTAATCTTGAGAAGATAAGAGGTCAAATGAATACTATACAAGACAACCTTGACCTCTTTCTCATGGAACACCAAATGTAACTAAGAAAAAAGATCTATTAATTTCCACTCTTTCGATGATTATTTCATGAATTAGGTCATAAGTTTCTAGCTCTAAGCATTAGCAATGAAATTCCCCTTCCCTGGGGTGTAGGAAATATCGAAATCAAAAGTCTATAGGTAAACCACCCAATTATTATATAGGAGGTTAAAATATTTTTGAGAGAATATATAAATAAATATTTTTTGGTCATAATAAATGGTAAAACTTTCTTAAAAAAGGTAATGCCGCTAACTCTTAAGAGAATTCATCACATATATGAGTTTGAGATCATGAGATGAGTAATTCTTATCATCTAGTCTAAGATTTATAGAACCATAGGCTACCATGTGATCTTACTACATAATAACACAACCCAAACCCAAAATTTATGTATCACAGAAGACCATATATCCCTACCCACACTCTAGAAGAGTCAACACTGGTGTATAAGTCAATAGGAATTTCAAATATTTGAAAGAACTATGAAATTTTTAATTTCATAAGAAATTAACTCCCTTATGAGTGATTATGGTCATTGGAGAAGCCAAATTTGATAAATCTTTAAAAAATATGTGGTAATACCCCACCAAGCCCAAAAAGCTTCATACGTCAAAAACATTATGTGATTTCTCCCATGTCATAAGAGCCTTCACCTTCTCTAGATCAACTGAGATACCTTGTTCCCAGAACTAAGATTAATCTTTGAGAAACACTTTCCCCTTTCAACTAGTCAAAAAAATCATCTATGTGTGTTAATGGATACCTATTATTTACTATGACTCGATTGAGTTTTCAATAACCAGCATAAAGGAGAAGTGTTCCATAAGTTCTCTTTATAAAGAGAATAAGTTCCACCCAAGGTGACATGCTTGGGTGTATGAAAAATTTCTCTAAAAATTCATCCAACTAAGATTTCAACTCTTTCAACTCCACTGATTCCATATAGTAATAAGGAATAGACACTGGATTAGTATGAGGAACTAAATCTGTATAAAAATATGCCTCTCTTACTAATGTAAGTTCTTATTAATTAGAAGGAAAAATGTCAGATTACTCAGTGAAAACTATAGGGAGATCATCACTCAAATATTCCCACTCTAATTCAAATGAAAATACTGATGTTACTCTAACCAACTCTAGAAAATGTGGTTAAGTTCTACTTGACCTCAGGTACCATTCCCCTAAAACACATGGAAAACCCCATCAGGTATAGTAAATGATACCCGCCAAAGCTAACAGTCAATTTTGTCCCTATTATGGATAAGAAAATCAATCCCAAGAATGCATTCAAGAGATTTCATGTCAAGAACTAGAAAATCCCTAGTAAGTTCAATCTATGATAAAGAGAAAATATATGTAGGAAACTATAGACCTTTCTCTCTCTTCATTATTAGAGGAATAGTAATATCCATCACATATGATAAAATATCCATAGGAATATTTAACAAGTTCAAAAAACATGTTGATATAAACAAGTGAGATGCACCAATATCAAATAAAGTAGTCACTAAAGATGAAGCTATAATAATGATACCTATTATAGTCATTAGACTTGTATCTTATTCCTCTGGAGACTCTTTCATAGCATGAATAAGCTTCATTCTAGATTCCTATGGCTAAAACCCCTTATATCATGAAGAATATTATTTCACCATAGCACTTTTAGCTGATGATGAGCTCATGCCACCATGTAGAGAGTAAAAGATATGAAATAGCTTCTATAGGTGGCCTGAACCACCACACAAACTAAAGCTCTTGGGTGCCTTAGTGTAAAACCGTTTTGAATTACCAACCTTGACACTTTAGAAGAAAGTAATAGGGACTCTTATAGGCACTAAAGGAGTTCTAGAAGATGCTTACAACATAAATCACCCACATGACTCATCACAATTTCTATTTCCCTCAAAGTAACTCACTGAATTTCCACTTGGAGAAAAGGGAACTCCCATCAACCCTAACTTACTGTCCAGATCAAACTCATCCATCATTGCTCTGTCCAATACATCATAATAAGAAGTGAGATTCAACTTGAATACTTGAGATCAGATATTAGAAAAAATACCCATCTTAAATATCTAAGCCTTCAGTTTCTAATTAGTCATAACCTCAAGAGAAAACTATACGAGCTCAGAAAAATGGTTCTCATACTACGTCATGGTCTTGTAACCCTATTGGATATTGAGTAACTCCATATAATTATCTAATACCATTGAATCCGGGTAAAACTAATTAGTGAAAATAACTATAAAGTATTTCCACTCCAATCCCTCATGATTCTTCACTATCACCATTGAATCCCACCATCTCCTACTAGGCCCTTCTAGCATAAAGGTATCACACTTTACCTTAATTGAATTAGGAATTTATAAGAACTAAAAAATAAGATAAAACCTTTTTAACCAATGCTCAAACTCTTGAGGATCATTATATCCTTGTAAAGTAGGTGGATTTTGGAAAAGAAACTCTTGAGCATGATTCCAAGATTCTTCCCTTTGAGGTTCCATAATGGGATCTTGAATAGGAATGGGTGCAGGTGTCTATCCTAGAGCTAGGAAAAAATGTACCAATTTCTCATCTATATTATGGTCCACTGAAGGATTTTCACAATGTGGTTCAACAGAAAAATCCTCCTGGGGCCTATTAAAAAGTATTATTAGAGGCATGATTCTACACAACATCAGAAGAAAACACTGGAAGCATCAACAAGATTACACAAATCAATGATATACATATCAAGGATAGATGAATATTAATTCTATAAATAGAATTAAATATTGGTATTTGAACAAACTCAAATCAAATTTATGGAAAATACTAGAATCGATTCAAAACATTACTCAAAGACACTTTTCCCAAACACCCATGGTGACTTAAGGCTCATTATGATGTGATCTGTCCAGAAAACTGCTCACAACTCCCACCTAATTCTCAAAAATCCTACCCCATATATAAAAGTACATCCCAAACTATATAATGAAAAAATGGAAATATGAAAAACCTCCTTATAATACTAATTTTTTATTAACCATCCCAGATACCCTAGAAACCTAATACCCAAGCAGACATTGACATGGTCTAAAGGGTGTTTCTGATCCCCATGGGCCAGTGACTAGAACCTAGACTAATGTAAGAATGAAGTGGGAATTATTTTTTGTAACACCCCAGGCTTCTACAGTACGCTTCTCTTTGAATAATGTGATAGCATATGTTGTACGCAACACAGAGTTCTAACACACCATAACCAATCAAACTAGCCGTTATGAATAGTAATACCTACTTTTTGAAATTATATATATTTTATATTTCAAAATGGACTTCATTTTTGGATTCGGAATATCGAATTTATCCTAAGGTGAAATTTTGGTACTTTTCGGATAACTTTAATATTTTGATGAATAGTGAAAATTACTAAATTTTAACTAAAAACAACTTTTTTAATCAAAATAATTAATAGTGATAAATTATGAATTTGAGTGGTTTTAAAGTATATTTAGAATATATTTTTACCATTTAATACGATGTTGGTCATTGGACATAATTTTACAATTAAACCGGACATAAACAAGTATCAATCTTTTGATAGTTATTATCTCTTAAAAACACGCTTTTTGTTTTAACAACGGGAATTAATTTTAAATTAATTTCTGCCACTTCTGTGTTTTGAATTTGGAAAAATGGATTCCATATTTGGAATCAGGATGTTCAAATTGTGTAAATAGGTAACTTTTATTTTTAGACATTTTGAATAATTACTTCGGTAAATATTTTATTTACCATGGTTAAGGGTAAATCCGGTAAATAAGGGTTAGAAAATAATATTATAATAATACTAAATTACCCTAAAACCTACCCTATCATTATTTTTTGATACATGTTCGACCATATGAATATTTGGGTCGATTTTTGGACCCCATGGAGCCACTTGTAGGTGATAGGGACACCTAATTTTAATTAAGTTAAAATAAGTACAAAAATGACATAAGCATATATCTTTTGAAAAAACAATTTTTACATAGGGTTATACATGTTGGATTTTAGACTATAAATATTAATTAGAAAGATAAAAATATTTACTACATAATGATATTTTATTTATAATTTTTAGACTTTAAATAATTTAATTTATTTATGACACAATTATGATGCAGTAATTACCATAATAGTGACAAATTAAAATAATTGATATTATAAATACCCAAATAAATATAATTTGAGACTTTTAATGAATTAAACTAATTTTATATGATAATATGATATATTAGGATTGATTTAATTGACTTTGTTCGAAATAATAATTCTGTTATGAGTTTCACAAAAATCAACTATTGAATAGTGTCAAAATTGACATAAAAGAGTTTTTTTAAAACAAATATTATATTATTAATTGATATTAAATTCCTAAAAATATAAGGTTCGGCCAAGAGACTTATATGATGATATTTATATCATTAATGGATCACTTGGGGGTCTCTTGGATGTATATAGTATGTTTATTAACCATATAATATAAAAATACAAAGAGACATTGTAAAAGTGAAACTAATTAACTTAGAGTTAATACTTAAATATAAGGTTAATATAAATACCCAAACCTATATAAATTCTATTGGTTGAGTGGTTTTAGACTCATACCCACCTTAAAATTTAAATAATCCACTTTTGAGCCATTAGAAACCGAATATGAATTTATTATAAATTAATATTTCTAGCTTTTCCAAAGGTGCCCCTCACCCCTCTTATAAAAGGGCACTCCTCCTTCTCATTTCTTCACACCGTCAAACCTTTTGGTTCCGCCAAACTCTGCCCCAATACTCTCCCAACTTCTCTCAATACAACCTAGAGGCCTTAGTTTGATCATAAAGCTAACCTAAGAAGCCCTTTTGATCAAATCAAAAGGAAGAACCCGAAGAAGAGGTAATGTTTTCACCACCCCTTTTCAAGTTCCTTTCTTCTTCCACTTATTCATTCACTGTTATTACCATTATAAAATAATAAATCCAGTATATTATATATAATGTGATGTTATTATAAATATGGTATAACCATATTCAGTATTCTATCCACCCTTTGAATAACAAGTCACCATACGCGCGTACGTACGGCTTACCGTCTCCACGCCGTGGTGTAATTGTTATTCAATATATTATTATTTGGATGGGTATAATAATGATGTGTAACTCATGTAAATAATAAATATAACATGTTAATTATTCTTTATATATGATATACCATCCATTTATATATTATTTTAATATCAAAAGAATGATATTGTCGCTCGTGCGTACGTACGTACTACCGTCTCCACGAACGCGATGAGATTCATTCTCCATCGTATCCATTCAAGTATAATTATCATTTGATGATTTAAAAATGATGTTTAAGGACTTGATATCATTCTGGATATGAATAATATACAACCTATCCATTACAAACATGGCTTACATAACAAAACATATAAAAGAAAACGAGTAAGTTAACACCCGAAACAACGATAATACTAAGATATTATTAACAAATCAATGTTAAAATATCATATATGATATCATATTAATGTATATGATTCTTGTATAATTTAATAACAATTATTTCACCATTATACAGGAGTTTAACCTACCCCAACCAAGGAAAAGTACAAGGTAAGGGTTATTTCGCAATCTCTTCATTTTCCGAGGTTGTTTATACGTAATTATCTACTGGGATTTCTTTATCATCCACATCCATGTTTCTTCGAAATGTATTTCAAAAAGATTTTAATATTTAAAATAATATGGGTTAAAGTCATTTATACCCTTGTTTGACTTTTTATAAGAGGTTTATAAAGTAATCATTCCGTCGTTTTCCAAACAAGGTGCTTTTAACCTTTTCGACAGAATTAAGGTAAGAATGTTTTTTTAACTTATACGGCGGGTGCGGTTATTTTCCGCCGTTATAAAATCATCGAAGCTTCCCTTACAAGCTTATAAGAATATTATCAAAGAAAATGTTTTATTTTAAAAATATATGACTCTTAAATGATTTCAAAAATAGAAAGAGATATTTCTCTAAAAAGAGTTTTGATTTCATCTATGTCAACATCCTTTGAAGGATTTTACACTTATTTGCAGTTGATTTATTATGATACAAAACTTCTATATTGTATTGAAGGTTTTGTGATATGTTTGACTGTGGATGTACTATTTTTATACCATTCATATTTTATGGTGAAAGTATTGACATTTCGTGTGCTAGTTTTAATACGAATGTTTATTTTATGTTTAAACCTTTTCATATGGGAATGCATTGGACTTAATATGTGACGGGTGGAGCCCGCTATAGCTCCTCGATGCATCGGTAGGTCTCATGAGACAAACTAGTGTCTTGGCACAAGGCCTTGACAAAATCTTATTTGTAGTCTTGGCACGAGGCCTTGTCTATGTGGTTATGATAGTCTGGCATTATGCATTCCATCATTATGAAAGTGGTTATTGATATTGCATGTGATTATTCGATTAGTAGAATATCCATGTGAATAATTAAATGGAATTATTTCATTTTATTTTTTCCATACTATGTTTAAGTTCAAGTTTAAAAGTATTTTGTTTTAGTTATACATTGCCTTAAATGTTTATTCTTATTTATGAAGGTTTCCGCTATATTGTTATCCTTACTGGGAATTTGAGCTCACCCCTTTTCTATGTTTTATTTTTCCCAGGGTATGAAGAAGTAAATTATGAATGACCTGCAGGGATAGTATATGGGGATATGAGTGTGGAATATAAAGAAAAGATGTTGTTTTAGTTTTCATTTTTATGATGTAATGTAAGACTTATGAATATATATAGTATTTCCAAGGCTACTAAACCAATAGGTCTTTCGAGATTTGATCCTTCTTGTGATCATGATAATGTTATGTAATAATGCACTGACTCTGGGTAACTGGGGTCGGGGTGTTACATTTTTCCACATATAGTGGAAGAATAAGATACAATTCATTATGATAAACACTCTATAAGATGAAAGTATCAGAATCAAACAGGTAAGCAAAACCCAAAATAGTACTTCATTAAAGTACTCAACAACAGCCAAGATAAAGCTTAAAACAACCCATGAAACTAGTTAATAACATCTCCACCAGTCACCTACATGACTCTAGGTCCCAAAGATAAAGAATATCTATCACCTCTAAGTTGCAATTTCCCTTTGGTCAGACCAAGCATAAGATAATCTACAAACATCTGAAGGAAAAAGTAAGGTGTGAGATAAATAGCTCAGTAGGGTCTCACCATGTGTTCCATAACCAATTTCATAACAATTAAACCAAATATACTTATAATTTTAATAATAAAATGCATGAAAAATCATATACATATTTTTAAAAAAAAATTATTTCAAGATAACTCATGGAAAACATCTCAAAAATAGGATTAAATTAACATTTTATATAAAATTTTTATATAAATCAGCTAGCATGAGTAAAATAGTTCTATAATAAATGGAATGTATAATCAAATCAAGTAAATCATGAACCATGGTAAATAAACCTATGGTATGTTAGTTTCTGGATATAGGATCCTTACACTATGTATCAATGATCATGACTAAAGTATATGTATGCACACTCATGTCAACACCCCATTTGGGGATCCCATTATGGGCAATCAACTACACCCTATTAGGGGATCCAATTATGGAAAATCATATCGAGATTGGTTTAGTAAGAGTTTTCATCATAAATCCATTTTCTAGGGGTTGGATCCTAGCATGATTGTCCTAACCACCTACTAACTACCTAGGATCCCATGGGATTTAATCAATTAGTCATTCATTCATTCAATCTTGGTCAAATCATTCATTTCAAACTAGTTCAAGATACAAATGTCCAATCTCAATTTTTAACATTCCTTTTCCTTTTCCAAAACCAAATAATGGTTTAAATCAAATTTATGTCCTTTAAAACCATCTCTCACCTTAATTCATTTTTCTCAAGGATAAACGTCAAATAAATTTCAACAAACTCATTTTAAAATCAAGACTTCATTCTTCTCAAATCCTCCCAACAATTTCAATTACATTGAAATTGGGGATTTTTCACAAATTACATGCCAGTATAAAAATAAAAAATCAATCATCCCAAATTCATAGTTTTAAAAAATTAAAAACCCATTTAAATTTAATCACGAAATTAAAATTTTTAATTGAATGTTAAATCTTTATGGAAGCACCTAAATTTTATTTTCACTCAAAATAACATAACACTTACAATAGGGAACACCAATGAATAATGAAGGTGAAATAGATCAAGGAAACAAGACTATAGTTAAGATCTATAAAAAATAATATTAGATCCATTAATAACATGATGATTTATCAATATTTAAGGATGAGAGATTAATAGATCAAATGAAAATACACAAGAGACAATCCACTTACCTAAAGAAGATCAAATGAGATGAATAATACTTTGATCCAAAAAGAGAAGGGGTTTAAAGATCCAAACATTCTTCTTTAGGCCCTTCAAGACCAAGTAAAATTATTTAGGTTGAGTGGGGTATGATTTGGGGTTAAATAGGGGTCTTAGGATTTTTATTTAAAAATATATTGGGTTAAAATCCCATATGCATGGTTGGCTAGAGGGGTCCACACGGTTAAACAAGTTGTTCTCCTTAACTGTGTGCCCCCAAGATTTGGGGAAAAGAGTTTCCCCTAGGTGGGAATATAATTTAGAAAACCACGTGCCAATCATGAATCCCCTACTATTTGGGGTGCATAGTTTGAACTAAGGGACACACGATTTTGGTAAACCATGCACCAACCATCCACAACCCATAAAGTATCAAGAAGTTTCAAAATTTTACCTGAAACACCCCGAGACAAGATACAAATAAAGGGGTATCATAAAAAGAGTAAAAAATCACCTGAAATAAGTTAATATAATGTTTCATACATTGTGCGCACAACCACCTACATTTCGTTTACTCCATTTTTGGCTGCTCGTACAACATACTTAGGGAATCAGCGTTTATTATGCATGGGAAAATAATATGTTATAGGGAATGTACACCAACCATATGTTGTTTAATCACATATGGTCCGTGTCTCTTATATGGAAGTTAATATATAGTGTAACTTAATTAAATTCCATTTACTTTGACCACAAAATTTCTACAATGCCTGTGGGGTCAAACCATGTGAGGTTACACGATGTGTACACCAACTACACATTTTGTAACCCTATCAAATTTTGTGAAAACTTGTGGTTAATATATAGAGTTTAATTAAAACATGTACTTCTCTCCCACAATATGTTCCAAGATTTTCATGAATCATAATGTCATGGTCAACTATAGGAACATGATGTGTACTTTTTCATTACATGCCATTTATCCAAGTCACTCAGTCACAATTCTTAGCAACTAAAGGTAAGATCTTTGATTATTATTCCTTTTTTTTTGGAATGTTCTTGGTCGAATTATAGTGTGTGATCATATTATCTTAAATTATAGATTAAATTATGTAAAAATGGAAATGAAATAATAATAATCCAATTCATAACTAATAAAAAAAATAATAAATAGTTTTAAATTCTTATAATTGGATGAACGCAACCCTAAAATATTTAAAGAGATGGAATTTTCACATATAATTTATAATTTATTTATATAATAAGAATTACCTCATTTTGGTAATTATTTATTAATTTATGAATCCATTGACCATCTTGTTACACTTTTATATGAGGAGAATCAAAAGAAATATCTCTACAGTGATATCCACACATACTCTTCAAATCTTAGAATATCATTGATGGAATAATAGGTGCTAGCATGGAACTATTTATTAACTTACATTGTTAGATATTTACCAAAATAATAATTCTTTTAGGCTTTCATAATTCCTTTATCTTGTTCTCATGGTCTTGAGAGGGATGTGGAGGATCTCCTTTCACTCTTGGGAGAGTTCTATTTGGTCTTGAGAGATTTCTTTCTAGAGAGAATTCGTGTTGTTCACAACAAATCCCTTAACCCAAGAAATGGTATCTGTTGGGTCATATATTTAGTGTTAGAAACTAGTTATTACATAAAGGAACTTAACAAAGAACTTTATTCTAAGTAAACCACATGCCTTATAATAATAATAATAATAATAATAATAATAATAATAATAATAAATTTCATAACTTGTGAAAACACGTGGATATAAAATATCATTTTCATCCATGCCCTAAACTTGGCATGATATTCCTCCTATAAATTTACCAAACCTTGAATAAAAAATATATAAATTAATAAAAAAATATTGTTATATCTTCCATTTAATAAATAAATGAATATTATATTCACTAACTAGTGAATAAATATTTATTTTTGAAACAATATGGGGTCAAAACCCTTTTATTTTGAAAATAAACCACTTTTTAACTAGATCGAGAGGGAACCCTTACATGAAATATAGGACCAAACAATACATGGATAAAATTCCTATAGTCATAAAGGCCTTAAAATAGGTATGACCTATAGAACTTATATATATTCCAAACTGGAATAACCGGTGAATGTATTTATATTATCATAATATCCTGAATAATTATTATTCATCAGTCTTTAGAATAATATTTATTCAATATTAAATCCCAAAAGAAACTAAGATTATATATTCACTTAGTGTGTAACCCTCCAGGCCTCTTTCTTAGTGACATTAGGTGAGTTGGACTAATTTTTGAGATTAACATTTAGCAATAGGTCAAAGTACCCATAGAGAAAGAAGTAAATTTCATAATGATAACTATAGGTTTCGAGCACTGTAGAAGTGCCTATTTGGAATGGAAAACTCATATTTTTATTCTTAATTTATAAATAATTGTGGATTTACATAAAAAATGAAGTCATGACCAATAAAACTCATAGATTACTTGACTTGATTAAAACACCAAAGCCAGAGGAGGGATATCTTCACATGTATTTTATAATTATTTTATAATAAGATCTAAAATTACTTGAATTTGTAATTATTTAATCATTTATGATCATATTGACTCAATCTCATTGTACCGTTGTTTGATCACAAGATCCAAGTATAGAATCCCTCTAGTGGTGATCCATGCATGCACCTAAATCTCCAAACATCACTGTATAATCTCCAAGTTCTAGAATTGATAATCCTAATCACTTACATTGTTTGTGGTTGATCACAAATTAACTATTATGGATAATTATTGATGTTCTCTTAATATATTGAGAGAGGATCCAGAGATATCACACTCTAGATCTTTAAAACTCTCTCTAGGGGTTGTGAGATCTTTTATCTATCTTTTTTTCACAACCAGTGTGTATATAAAATGTGATAGGATTAGATATTTATTATTTAAGGTTCAGGGTTAGTAATTTGAACACAGGACCCATTCAAATTCTACAATTCTTAGTTAAACCCATATATAATAATAATAATATTATTATTTTCATTCACTTGACATGTGAATCACTTTAAGAAAATAAATTAATAATATTTACATCATTCCAACCATGAAATTAATCTCCTTTTTCTTATCCTATTTGGAATTTACCAAACCTTGAATAATGATTATTTATTTAACAAATAAATATTAATACATTAATTATTGATAAATATAATAAATGTTATATTTTTTAAACCATGAAAATAAATATTTATTATTATTATTTAGATCACTTATTATTTAAAATTACTTGTGATTACATCTTAGAGATCAACCAAACCTGAATAATTATTAAACCCAAAATAAGGGATAATATTCATTATAACTTGTTTAATTAAATATAAAATTTAACTGAGAATACGAATACACTTAGTTAGTGAAACTCTAGGCCTCTTTCTCAGTGGAAATAGGCAGAGATGCTTAAAGTCCAAGGTTATAATCAAGAAAAACACCAAGTCAAATATAAATAAATAATTTAATGTTAGAACAATATAAAACCTCCTACAAATTTTTACTGTGTAATATAAGTGCATTATAATTAAATCTCTAATCAAGTATGTTTCATACTGGTGTCATAAACCTATGTGCTCTATGTTTCTATATTTTAATTTTTGGAAATGAAATTTCCCACTGAACACCATGGACATGAATTTATGAAAGCAGTTATATTATCAGCAAAGGGCCTATGATATTAATTTATGTTAAAAGAAAAAAGGGATAAATCATTTAATTCATTTTTAATTAATGAAATATCACTCATGACACCCCAATGTATCCTACTTTTACAAAAACATATGTTTTCATGGTTTTCACCAGTACATAAAAGTAAATGACTTGTGGTATTCATTAATAATAATATTAAAGTCTAAGGATCAATACACACATCCATAGATAGGAATATCCAATGGCACATAAAATGTGGATTTTATACTAGTTAGTATGTTCTCATAACATTTCTTCTTGGAGATTACAAAGGTTGAACACTATGTGATGGTGTATCAATGTTTTATGAGCCTCCTACTCCTAATAGACAATATTTTATGTGTACCATTAGAAAATATCATCTGGATATATAACATTTATTCAAGAATACTATTGTGGAACCTCAAGGTTCTCATAATAGAGGGGAACTGATATAACCTGTTAGTATGAAATATATTCTTAGGATAATATCACATAGTATGTCATACAGAATAAAAATCATGATTTGGTAAAAAACATCATTAATATTCAAGATAATGACCACTTGTAATCATGAAGCACTTAAAAGTTTTTTAGGGCACCAACTCTAATAGACAACCACTTGAACTATATCCAATTGTTAACAACCTTTATACTACTAGTTCTTACATGATATTCATTGATCTGCTAAGATAAAGAATTCATTAATGGGTCCACCTTGTTTATCTCCATGGATAATCTACTTACTAAAATTTCACGTCATTGAGAAAAATACCTCAAGATACGAAACTTCCAAAGAACATGCTTTTTTTCCTTTGTGTTTTTTATAGGTGTAGAAAAAACATCTTTTGAAGGTATTACCAAATCATATTTTAGTCTAAAACATGCGTTATCATTAATTTTTATAATCACGAGATAATTTCCAATAAAAAATAGTAGATCAATAGTATAAAAATCTTCTATTTTATAACATTAACATTACATTAAATTTTCAAAATACTTAAACATTATATAAAGAGATTCCCGTAGACTATAATTGGTATAGTGCCTTTGGAAACATGGAAACATAAAACTGGTACATATGTGAGCTAAAAAATATCCCACTAGGTTCTTCTTGACTATAACCCTTCTTAGACATGTCAAACATAGTATATATCCTCATAACCTGGGGGAAAGGAAACATAAAAATGGGTAAGATCAAATGACCAGTAAGGGTAAACAAAGGAGACATGTAAGCATAAACATGAGCATAAGGGTATGCGAATGCAATTATGAAAACTGAATATCATACCATGCATATCAAAGATCATGGAAAAAGGATTGGAAGTTCACAATACATGAATCATAGTGAAATAAAGATCATAATCCATGAAAGCATAACATAGGAATAAGACATGGAATTGTGGAAACACATAATCATATACTGATTTCTATAGTATCCAAGGTATCACTTACAAGACCAACTTAGTGGACAAAGCCCTTTACTGAACCGGGTAACCCCTGTTCCAACCCTGTATTACTAAACTGAGTGACCCTCGTTCTAGCCCTGTATTACTGAACTGAGTAACCCTTATTCCATCCCTATATTACTGAACCAATTAACCGTCGTTCCAACCCTATTTTATCTCATGAGATATAAATCTTTACCCAATGCATTGGGGAGAGATATAGATCCCACCCATCACATAATGAAATCATACATACATGTTACAGAAGATCATAAATAAACATAACAAAAAAAATGAAATGAAATGAGTATCATAAACATGTAAACATATCATAACATGTGGAAATAAGTAGGTTTCATAATCATTTCATCATAACAATAACCTGTGAAAAAAAAAATTCAAAAACATATAACATGTGAAAGAGAAATGGGTTTCATAACATCATGCCATCAAAACATAATCCATTCAGAGAAATAATATTAATGTAAATATTGAATAATTTACCCGTAAAGTAATTATTAACACCAATGGATGTTATATTAGTTGGGAAATAATTTTTAAATATCTTTTTGAAACATTTCTTAAGGAAAATATCCTTTCTTATTTGAAAAATTATTTTTATAACATAAAACCTTTTAAAAATAATTTTCATGAAAATATATTTGAAAACATACAAAAGAATATTTTAAAATGATATTTTTTAAATCCTTTTTCATTTAAAATTATCTTCAAGGATCTTTTGATTTTTTTTTGAAAACATGATTTTTTGAATAAAATAGATTTACGATCGTAGAGGGAGGCAGACAGATTTTTATTAAAACATTATCTTAAGAACCAAAGAGTGGAAAAATGGTACAAAAACATGAGTATATATTTAATAAACAAATTAGAAGGAAAATAATTAATATTATTGAGATATGGACCCTAATATTTCATCAAATTAAGCATAATCATAAACAATATTGAAAAGCGATGAGAGTGTCTCAATAAACTCTTATAACTTGGTAACTTGGGATCATACTCTCCATGTAAGAAAATGAAATTGCATGAAGATTAAAATATCATGAATTAAATAACTTAATGATATAACATGTAAAATGGAAGTATATACCCCTCAAAAGAGAGTTTAGGTGCATAATAAAACATGAGTCCCAAAGAAGGAAAATTGAGACAAAACATTTTTACCGATTTGGTATCTTTTGAAACATAAACCCCATGAAAGAAGGATATAAGAAGGGAAATATGAATAATAATAAATTTAATTATGATATTATTAGAATAAAATCATGGATAGTACATAAAACACATAAAATTAGAGAATTGTGAACATAACATGTATCTCACAGAAATTAAAAGTGTCATGAAATTCCCCTTACCTTGTGTCTTGACTCTCTCCATACTCGTACAAGCTTCCTGTATAATAAAATAAAGTTTATTATAAAACCTCTAAAGAATAATATTCTTATACATAATAACACATATATTTTTATTATGACCTCATATTATCCACTTGTTAATGATCCTATGTTAAAGTTTTACTTCGAGTAATATTCACTTTGTTCTTCGTATGTGTCTTAATTTGTTTTATCATTTGTAATTGTACTTATATCATGATTATAGAATCTAAATAATGATATAAATATAATTTATATACATTATATTCATATTATAATAATTTATAGCATAAATAATCACGAAATGGAATACAAAGTTCATGGAGACGGTAAGCCGTATGTACGCATGAATGTTGTTTCCATTTTTGTTGTTGTATTGAAAGAAAGTATGTAAATGAAATATGTATATATATGTATGTGTATATATATGTAAAAATATTAAATTATAATTAATATTTCATATATATAATATATTTCCATTAAACCCATCCTTAATACATTACATGTGGCGTGTGAATGAATCACATCATTTTGAGGGGCGGTAATCCACACTTCCTAAAACAAGATTATCATATTAACACTAAATGGGAATTTAAGAGATGTGTGTTGTAAAAGGAATAAATAAGATTAAATACATAATAAATATAATATATAACATATATAAATATATTTTCCATCATAATGGCCACTATTATTTTTGGTAAGGGAGAAATGAACAATCATCGTTTCGTGAGGTAGTAGTTTGCTGTACACCGAAACAGTATGTTCAACATCCATTAGATGGTGGTGTGTGTAAGTGTAGGTTGAAACATTTGAATAAAAAAATAATATTATATGGATGATACTTTTTTTTCACAAATTAATGGAATAAAGAGAATGGAGGGGGTGAAGAAGGAAAATAAAGGAAAATAGCTTGAGAGAAGACGTTACCTCTTAATTAGGTAACTCTTTTTGGTTTATGAAAAAAGGATTTCTTGAGTGGATTTCTTCCCAAAGAGAGGATTAAAGGTCAAAGGTAGGATTTTTTAGAGTCTACTTGGGTAGATATTGGTCTAACTTAAAGGGTTTGAGAGGTGTGATAAATGGACAGAGGTGGTGACCTTTTATTGGGAAGGAAAAGGGCTCACTTGGAATTTCTAGAAACAAGTCAGGTATGCACATGTTATTACATAAAAAAAGTCTTAACAAACCAAAAAATCTCAAAAATGGAAGTTTTATTTCCGAAATATGGATATAAAATGTGTTTTGGACATGTGTATAGGTCTTTTTGGTTCTTAAAGTTAAGGTTTAGTACTTTATTAACCTAAATTTTCTCTTAACCGATGTAATTAATTTTAATCACCTTCACTAATATTTTTTTTTTCAAAAACAAAGATAACCTTATTTGAAATTATAAATTATGATTATTATAAATATGTAATAAATTTTCTCAATTCTAATAACATAAATGTAAGAAATTAATTTAAAATTAATCCTGTTGTCAGGGTGGCACTATAGGTTTTTATAGTAAAAAGGATCAAAATTTTGCTTTGTTTTTATGTCCAATTTAAATGTGGAATTGGTTCCAATGAACAAAATTGGATTAAATGATAAAAACGTTACATAATCAAACTTTTAAATAAAATTAAAATATATTTTACCCTTATAAATAAATTAAATTAAAAATTAGCTATGAATTAAAAAACCATATTTTCACTATTCATCTAAAAATGAATTTTGTCAAAAAAACCCAAAATCCACCATAAGATGATTTCAACATTTTAAATTAAAAAATGAGGCTTATTTTATAAAATTAAATTTCTAAATGTTTCTAAAATTAATTTTATTATTAAAATAAATCTATTCAAGAAAATGGTATTTTTAACACAAAAAAGGACTTTACCAAAAATATTATTTTTTATTATCAATATATTTTATTTATACAAAATAATTATAAATATATTTTACAATTAGTTATTAATATTCCTATACCTATTTTTATATATTAGTTTATAATTATATCATTTAATCAATTATATATATATATATATATGTTTCATACAAACTCAATGTTGTGTGCATCACAAACCAAGTTGGTGTTGCATGTAGTGCAAGCCAAGTCAGTTTGCATGTGAAAGGAGTGTTTAACTTAGTGAAAAGATATTTCAAAATTCTGTGTGTAGTGAAAAATATCAAAATATTAAATTAATTAGAAAAATTCTCAAAATCTCAAGGTGTTACATTCTACCCCCCTTAAAATGAATTTCCCCCTCGAAATTTTTCTAGGTTATAAAATGTTTAATACTTGAAAGTTTCATTCATAGAAAACCAAATCGTAAAAATGGATAATATAACATCCTTTAATAAGATTATTTTGGAACCATAATGGTTACCCAAAGTAACATATAACTGGGTTTCCACATAGGAGAACATAGGTTGGGAGTAAAGATTGAACATGAAAAAAATGTAAATATTTATAGGCAGTGATTTAGGAAATCTGTCAAAAGAAAGTGAATGATAAAAGGAAGTTTGAGGGCCTCAAATTCATAAATATGTGATGATTTAAAAGGCCATAAGCTCAATGAAAATTAAGGTATTAGGAAAATAATTTTTTTGATAACTTTCAAAATGTTGAGTAATTCTTGATAAATTTCTATAAAATAATTTCATTCTTGGGTTGTGATTTAAACAATTACTTATACATCTATTACCTCATAGAATGAATGTCTAGAAATTAACTTTGATGCATAAAGAACTAAAATACTCTTTTACCAGATCTTAAGGCCCATAAAATAATGAAAAGTACAACTATTTGTCTCTTAAAATCAACATGCATTAATCTATAAACATAAAAAGTAACACTAATAATTCATCATAAGTATTTATTAATTAAAAATAAATATACATTAACCAAGAAATCACATAGTCTATTGGTAGGCGCAAAACCCTTATTGTACTTCGGTCATGGGTTTAAGACCCTTGGTCTTTCTGGCCTTGATTGGTTGTCACCCAACATACGTGATGTCCTTTTCACAAAATATAAAAGATGGATCCATAAAATAAGGTTAATCACTAAATTGCGTTTAAACCCAGGTTTCAAAAAAAAAACTCAATGCACAGATACTTTCTCCGATGTTTAACTTAAAATTTTCATGAACTGTTAACCTTATAACCCTTATCAAATATGAAAAATCAAAACTTTAGAAAGAGTGTCATGAAATAAACTTAACATTGATCACCCTGCATATCAAAAAGTAACTCTTGGTTTCCACACACCAAACATGTAAATACCCTCATCATATATTCTCCTGAATTATTATAAATCCTTTTGGAAAACATACATGCTTCCTCATTCCAAAGTATATTGAATTTACTCCTTAAATCCAAAAATGTTGTAAACTTCGTTAGTGATTTCATAAACTACCTATCAACAAGTCCTTACTTAGTTACAAGGTAATCAATACCATCCAATTTACATATTAATATCCCATGTATCATTATATATAAAAATTATCTTATCATAAAGAAGATATTAAGGGTTATATTTCCTTAGTCAAAATATCATATTGTCATTAAATAACTTCACCAGTCCAACATAAAATTCTAAATATAGAGCGAAAAAAACATAAGTAGAACAATCCTTGTATATTTAATCATTTATAACTTTTGAATCTAAATACATAAATACTTCCATTACTTCATCCTTAATCCATTAACAATAATACCTCTTTCCTTTCAAATTTCATTCGTAGTCTCGTCATCATCCACAATGTAACCATTACTCACACTACATTGCTAATTCTCTTCAGGAAATTACTTCATGGGGCATTGGGTTGTATAATAATCATTTTATCTACAATTAAAACTCTTAACCTTAGATGATGACTTAGGGAGGCCA
The DNA here is from genome assembly GCA_963277665.1 of Viscum album. NCBI lineage: Eukaryota > Viridiplantae > Streptophyta > Magnoliopsida > Santalales > Viscaceae > Viscum > Viscum album. Next base: position 135,364,719 of record OY728163.1, read on the forward strand.
AAACTTCCACCCATATCATTAACCAAACTCTTCATTTTTCCCTTGTAGTCACTTGTTTTGTGTCCTTATTTTCCATAGTCAAAACACCTTTTTGTTCCTCTAAGACATTCAATTAGGAAATTATTTCCACATTCACGACATAAAGGAAACTGAACCTTCTTTCCTCCATGGTATCCATTACCCAAACTCTCAGAAAACTCTATTTTTATTCCTTAGTGAGTCCGAGAGTTGGTTAAGGTAAACATTGTTAATCACATTCTATGAAAACTAATTAGGCATGATCATGACATCTTTCACTCCAGTGATCATCCCACCTGACTTCTCATTATAAAATATTCCATCACATTCAACATTAAACTAGTTACTTACGATTCTCTCCATTGACTAAAACTAGAAGCATAGTGTAATAATTTCTTAATATATAAGAAAACCACATAGTTATGAAAAGAATTACTTATAGCATATCTAAATCATAACACCTTACTTAATATATGGAAACCTAGGTTCATCCTAGGTCATTAGTAGATTAATTATATTTAAATCATTCATAATGGTTCATGAAGAGTTTGTGAATTCCTAAGAAATATATCCTGAGAGTGTCAAACCAGGTGTCCAGCAAGACCCGTTTTCATGTACCAGATTACCCCAAGTCAAGCCCGATACATCGTTTTGGAGTTTTTACCCTTAGGTAAATTTGTGTTGGAGCCACATACACTTATAGTATCCAGATAGGGATGTATTTCTTTAAAACCACTCATCTATCCTTTACCAAAATTCTAGGACATTTTTCAAAATGTTAACTCATCCTTTTAATTATCCTTAGAGATATATGTGGACATATACTTAGAAATATACCTAGGGATCTCACTAAGGTTTTATATTACAAGTTTTCAAAGGTTATCTATACATTTTCACTAATACCAACTATAGTGACCCTCACTTTTCAAACATTAACATTACATTACATTTGCAGAGTACTTAAAAATTATATAAACAGATGCCGAAAGACCGTAGTTTGTATAGTGCCTTTGGAAACATGAAAACATAAAACTGGTACATATATGAGCTAAAACATCTCCCACTAGGTTATTATTGACTAAAAACCTTCTTATAAATATCAAACATAGTATATATCCTCATAACCTGGGGGAAAGGAAACATAAAAAGGGGTGACCTCAAATGCTCAGTAAGGGTAAATAAGGGAGACATGTAAGTATAAACATGAGCATATGGGTATGAGAATGTGATCCTAAAAATAGAATATCATACCCTACATATCAAAGATCATGGAACAAATATTTTCAGTTCATAAGGCATGAATCATAGTGAAATAAAGAGTATAATCCATGAAACCATAACATATAAATAATATATGGAATTGTGGCAACACATAAGTATATACTGATTTCCATAGTAGCCAAGGCATCATTGCAAAGACCATCTTAGTGAAAAACGTCCTTTATTAAACTGAGTATCCCCCATTCTAGCCATGTATTAATGAACCTGATACAGCCAATTTGTGTATACATTTTCATTTAATCTATTGTAAAATAAGAACAAGTTTTCAGTAATTACCTACTTCTTAGAGAAAAAATACTTTGATTTTGGTGATCTTGTTCATTTACAGAAGGTTTTTGGCCAAATGCACAAAAAGGAGGAAAACCAAGAAAAAATCTTCAACTACACGATGTATACTAATATACACGCCATGTCCTTTCAAACTCAGACACGGGTTGACTAGGACAAACACATGCCCAAGTAACCAAAAGGAAGTACACGTCGTGTTCTATGTTTACATGCCGTGTATACTATTCTAGAAGTAGTTGGTGGCCGAGAAGAGTCAACATGCCCATGTGTCCAGCTGAAGGAGACACGCCGTGTTCCACTGATACACGCTGTGTAGGCATTTATAGAAGTGGTTGGTGGCTGAATTTTGAGACTACACACCGTGTATTGTGGCGCTGCACACCATGTAGATTCACCAACTAGGTGGTGCTGTGTTCCAAGTCAAATATGGCATGTTAGGCCGCCCACCAGCGGAGAAAATGGGGAAAAAATGCATTGAAAATAAGTACACGGCATGTACTTTCCTACACGCCATGTAGTTTAATTTTATATAAAAGGAGGCCTTGGCCCCTAGACCTAGGTGTGGTGCGTGTGAGTATTTTGTGGATAAAGGGTTGAGGCTCCGAAGGAAAGACGCTCTGCCATCGTACTACCGTGATTCTGTCTACAGAAGAACCATTTCATTTTTCAAAGTTCTAAATATGATTTCATTAGGAATCAATTATTTTGTGTTTATCATTTTCAATATGTGTAACTAAACACCATGTGTGTTGGGGTTGTGGAGCCTGATGAGTTGTAATTTGAATTAAGTTGCTCTGAATGTGTTTGTTTTAATAATATCTTCTTATTCTTCTTAAATAACTTCATAATATCACTGGAAATTCTGTACCAGACCAAGGGCAGAATTTTCAGAGATTCAAAAGAAGAATAACGATGAACAACTCAATGACCATTGGAAGTAACCATCAGCTCAAAATGGACTAAGCCAAATAAAGATCTGTTAAATAATAACTACCAGACCAAAGAGTTAGTTTCTTCAGCTCTAAATATGAAGTTTACCGGACCAAGGAAACTTTATTAAAAATTAAACCCAGAGGGTTGGGTTATCATAAACAACACAACCTCATAAGAAACTTTATTTAATAATCAAATTATCACAAATACATAACCCCAATGCATTTCTATCTTTATTTTCATCAAAACCAATTTTCCCGTCTTTACTTTCATTTTAGTAATTAATTTGTTAAAAGAAGCTTAAAAACCAATTATTCTTTTTATAACCAAACAACCAACGAAAATCGATTTTAAATTCAGCAAACTTCACTAAAAACAAAAATACAAACTAAATTAAGAAAAGATAAAATAACCTCATAGTTCCCTGTGGATTGACCCCTTACTGGTGCTATACATGTTAGGGTAAATAGAATTTGGGACACCAAAAACATATATTCGTTGAAACGACCATCCAAATTTTGGAGCCATTGCTGGGGAACTAGAGTAATTTTATTCTTGTTTCAATTAAATTTGTATCAAATTTTAGTAAAAATAAAAACCAAAAAATCCCAAAAAAATATTTCCTAAATCCATTTTCTATTTATCTTTTGTTTCACTTTTACACCTAGGTTTTGTTTTGTGTTTGTGCCTGATTACAGGTGCATGAACCAATGCCTCACACGGTCCAGAAGTGCCGACTCATCGGATCTTTTCCCACTTGACCCAGAAATCGAACAGACTTTGTCTCGTCGTCGACGTGCACTGGTGGAAATGCACAAGAACAATCCATTAATCATGGAAAACAAGGATGAGGGAGAACCAGACATTGATGCTGTGGCTGAACACCCGTACCAGGACCAGCAGCCTCCCGCTGTTGGTATACTAGAGAAGGCACCTAGAGGCTTCATGGAATTACTCCCTAGTAACTACTAAAGGCCACCACAACAACCTGCTCCAGAGTACGACCAACTTCAACAACTGCAAAAGATCTTCCAAAGGCCATATTTCACCCCTCAGGAGCCGCAATACATGCAACATCCACCCCATCAGCTGCCAACTCCACAACGTACTCTTATAGATCATGACCTTCCATCGATCCATGGAGCTGATACAGGCATCATTAATTTTCCGATACAGGCCCATCACTTCGAGATCAAGCCTACTATCATGCAACTGATCTAGAACACCGTTCAATTCGGCGACCTTCCCAGTGAAGACCCGAACGCCCATCTCTCCAATTTTCTGGAGATCTGCAATACATTCCGTTACCATGGAGTGTCTAAGGATGCCATTCGTCTTCGACTCTTCCCCTTCTCTCTACGGGACAAGGCGAAAGACTGGATCAAAGGGTTGTTGTAAAGATCTATCCTCACCTGGGAGGAGCTAGCCCAGAAATTTATGTCCAAATATTTTCCACCTTCGAAGACAGTAACCTTGCGAAATGAGATCTACAACTTTCAGCATCACGACTCAGAGTCGTTGTACGAATCATGGGAACGTTTCAAGGAGATGTTACATAAATTCCCACACCATGGACTTCCACTCTGGATGCAAGTCCAAAACTTTTATGAAGGACTAACAACGAATACAAAGTCCGTGGTGGATGCAGCTGTTAGAGGTACGGTAATGAGAAATTCCCCTGAAGAACTTTTCAAACTGCTCGAAGATATGTATGCCAACAGCTTCTAGTGGAATTCCGAGAAGGGGACCCAAAAATGAGGTATGAATAGTATTGATGCTACTACCATGCTTGCTTCCCAGTTGGATGTAGTATCCAAAAAGATCGACGCACTGAATCTCAAGGGCACATCTCAAGTCTATACAGCGAACCATACAGCATGCAGTGACTGTGGTAACAACCACATCCTAGGAGAATGAATGGGACCTTCAGTCGACCCTTCGACAAGCGAGGTGAGCTATGTTGCTCAAAACATAGGGTCGAACCAGTATCAACAATACCAGAACTCAGCATGGCGTGGAAAATAGAACACAGGCTGGGGCCAATGGCAGCAGAATCCTCCACCCCAGCGACTGCCCGACTACAATCAGCCACAATATTAGAATCCATACCCAAGGAAACAATAGAACCAGCAGGGATCCTACCATAAGAAAGGGTATCAAAACCCTCTCCTGCAGTAGCCAAGGCAGCAACCACCTCCACCAGCTGCACATCCACCTCGGCAAGAGAATACCTCAAGGTTAGAGGATCTTATAAAAAAATTCATATCTACTGCTGTGACCAGATTTCAGAACCAAGAAGCTACTATTTGATTCCTCAAGAACCAAATCGGCCAGTTAGCAAACCAAATCTCCGGGATACAGCCTAATACACTACCAGGAAACACCAAGAAGAACCCAAGGGAGGAGGCCCATGCCATAACTTTATGAAGTTGAAAGAATCTACACCAGAAGGAACCAGCATATTCAACTGCACCTATACTCCCCGTTGAAAATAAAGGTATAGTTTCATACCCCTCTTCATCTGAAAATCCATCACCGAAGGCTCAACCAGGAAAAGGAAAGGAGGTCATCAAACCATTCGAGCCTACATTACCTTTTCCGGAGAGGATGAAGCATAGGAAGCTGGATCACCAGTTTGGAAAATTCATGGATGTATTCAAAAAGCTACACATCAATATCCAATTTGTAGAGGCTCTGACACAAATGCCCACATATGCCAAATTCATGAAGGAAATCCTCTCGAATAAAAGGAAGATGGAGGATTTGGGCACCATAGCACTAAAAAAGGAGTGCTCCGCAGTCATGCAACATTCCCTCCCCCCCAATCTCTAGGATCCAGGTAGCTTTACTATTCCATGTACAATTGGACCTTGTGAATTTGGAAAATCCCTATGCGACTTAGGGTCTAGTGTCAACCTCATGCCATTCAGAGTTTTCCAAAAGCTCAGACTCCACGATCTGAAGCCTACTAGATTTTCCCTTCAACTTGCTGAAAAATCTATTAAATATCCAAAGGGGATACTGGAGGATGTGCTGGTGAAGGTGAGAAGATTGATCGTCCCTGGAGATTTTGTTATCCTAGACATGGAGGAAGATCAGGAGGCACCTATTATATTGGGAAGACCTTTCCTAGCCACATGGAAAGTCTTGATCGAAGTGCACCAGGGGGAGTTGATTTTCCGGGTAGGGGACGAAAGAGTCTCCTACAATGTTCTAAAGGCCGTCAAACAAGCATCATTACCCGAACATGAGGGCTGCTATGCAGTGACTAACATGGATGAACAACTGAGGACACAAGAATATGATATGGTATGTTATTCTATTTTAGATGATATGATTTTTCCAGACATGCCCATTGATGAAGCGCCAGAGGACCTGAAATTCATTGAAGGCCAGGGCGGCCACTACTGGCAACGAGCTACCATTCCTGACATCCTAGAGAGGGTAGAAGTACAACCACTGGTACCTTCAGTTCTCAAGGCACCTGAACTAGAGCTGAAGCCTCTCCCACCTCCCTTAAAGTATGGGTATTTGGGAGATCATCACACTTTTCCCATTATACTTAGTGCAGCACTATCACAGGAGTAGGAGGATGCACTCCTAAAAGTTTTGAAGCCGAGAAAGCAGGCAATTGGATGGAATGTTACAGATTTGTAGGGTATCAGCCCTACCATTTGCACCCACAAGGTGCTACTCAAAGAAAAAGCAAATCCATCTAGACAACCCCAACGACGTCTGAACCCTCCCATGAAGGAAGTCGTAAAGAAAGAGGTTATCAAGTTGTTAGATGCAGGAATCATTTACCCAATATCAGATATTCTGTGGGTGAGTCCCCTACAAGTGGTCCTTAAGAAGGGAGGTATCACTGTGGTATCTAACGACAAGAACGAGCTCATCCCCACTCACACAGTCACGGGCTGGAGAGTCTGTGTCGATTACAGGAAGCTAAACAATGCCACAAGGAAGGATCATTTTCCCCTACCCTTCATGGATCAGATGCTAGAAAGACTAGCAGGTCATGAATACTATTGCTTCCTCGATGGCTACTCAGGATATAATCAAATATCTATTTCCCCACATGATCAGGAGAAGAGCACCTTCACTTTCCCATACGGTACATTTGCATACCACAGGATGTCTTTTAGTATGTGCAACGCTCCCACCACCTTCCAATGATGAATGATGGTTATTTTTCATGAAATGGAGGAACAAATCTTGGAGGTCTTCATGGATGATTTTTCTGTTTACGGGAAGTCATTTACCACCTGTTTGCAGCACTAGGAGATAGTACTCGAGCGATATGAAAACACTAACCTGGTTTTGAACTAGGAAACATGTTATTTTATGGTTCAAAGTGGCATAGTGCTTGGCCACAAAATTTCAGAAAAAGGGATAGAGGTGGATCCGGTGAAAATAGAAAACATTTCAGGACATACCATTCCAAATTCTGTTAGATCCATCCATAACATGCTGGGACATATAGGTTTTTACATGCGGTTTGTCCGTGATTTCTCGAAGATAGCCCAGCCCCTAACCAACCTCCTGACTAAGGATGCTATTTTTGAATTCAATGAGGCATGTACCATCGCTTTTGAGCATCTAAAGTAGTGCTTGGTCGAAGCACCAGTGATGATTTCCCCCAAATAGGAGGCACAATTTGAAGTAATGTGTGATGCCAACAATTATGCAGTGGGATCTGTCCTGGGTCAGCAGCTGGACCGAATCTTCCGACCCATCTACTATGCCAGCAGGACACTCAATGAGGCCCAACTAAACTACACTACTATAGGGAACGAGATGATGGAAATGGTATTCACCTTCGACAGGTTTCGTTCTTACCTTGTTTTGTCCAAAGTTATTGTTTATACTGACCATGCAGCACTTAAGTACCTATTAAACAAGAAGGATGAAAATCCCCAATTGACCCGATGGGTCCTCCTCTTGCAAGAATTTGATTTAGAGATCCGTGATAAAAAGGGGAGTGAGAATACGGTTGTTGATCATCTGTCCCATCTGGAGCTGCCACACTTAGAGAAGGAAGAGGATCGAGAGATAAGGGAGGATTTTCCTAATGAGCATATCTTTTCAATTATCGAGTCCCCTAGGCCCTGGTTTGCTGATATTGCTAACTATTTAGTTACAGGTGCCATCCACCCCAACCTCTTATTCCAGCAGAAGAAAATATTCCTCTCTGACGTTAACCGATACTTCTGGGAAGACCCACTCCTATTATGATTTTGTGGAGATGGGGTGATCTGACGATGCATCCTAGAAACATAGGTTCAAGGGGTCCTGGAATTTTTTCATGCCTCACTCGTTGGAGGACATCATGGGCTGGATCATACCATAGTAAAGATTCTGTAATCTGGGGTTTTTATGGCCCACCATGCATCAAGATGCCTGAACCTTCGTTGCCCGTTGTGATCCATGCCAACGTATAGGTAATATGGGATGTAGAGCCGAGATGCCTCAGTACCCCATCCTAAATGTTGAGATATTTGACGTCTGGGGCATCAACTTCATGGGACCATTTACATCTTCTTTCGAGAATACCTACATCCTTGTCTACATTGATTACATCTCCAAATGGTTGGAATCCACTGCTACGGCACACGACACAACTAAGGTAGTTGTGAACTTTCTAAAGAAGCACATTTTCAGAAGGTTCGATGTTCCTCGTCTGCTGATCAGCGACAGGGGGACTCACTTTGACAACGCATTAATGAAAGGAGTGTTGTCTAAATATGGGGTAAAGCATCAAAAGAGAACACCATACCATCCCCAATCAAGTGGACTGGTGGAGCTCTCCAACTATGTGCTCAAACAAATTTTGGAGAAAATAGTGAATACCTCATGGAAAGACTGGTCCAAAAATCTTGACGACACTTTATGGGCCTATCGCACTGCCTTTAAGACACCACTGGGGATGTCACCATTCCACCTCGTCTATGGAAATCCATTCCATCTACCAGTGGAACTGGAACAAAAATCATATTGGGACGTCAAGGTCCTAAATTTTGATCTGAAGGCAGCTGTAGAGAGGCGAAAGTTCCAACTATTGGAACTCGATGAAATCCGAAGGGAGGCGTATGTGAACACTAAATTGTACAAGGAGAGGACAAAATCCACCCACGACCAGATGATTTCTCAAAAAACATTTCAAACCGGTGATCAGGTACTCCTCTTCAACTCTCGTCTTCACCTATTCCCAGGAAAACTCAAGTCACGGTGGTCGGGACCGTTCCATGTCATACGAGTATTCCCCCACAGAGCGGTGGAAATTGCTAAAGAGGATGGTCAACCATTCAAGGTGAATGACCAATGACTGAAGATTTACCATCACATGGAAGATATAGTGGGAACAATCTCTGCCACCCCTCTCAGGTAAGAAAAGGTAAGTCGGTCGATCCAATGACCTAAAAAAAGGTGCTTCCTGGGAGGCAACCCAGAGGTTACACACCGTGTCCCAGTTATATACACGACATGTACTTATCTTTTTAGTTTTTAATCTTAATAGTATAAATCTATAGAGTAAATAATAAATAACTAGGGATGATGCCAGTGTTGATGGTAAGGTCCCTGGAGTTTATTTGAGCCGTCTCCAGTTCGAATCATCCCAACCTACCTTCGGCACGAGGTTCCTCCTTTTTATATTTTCTTACATGGCGTATGTAGTAAATTTCACACACACACACACACACAGACATATATATATATATATATATTTTTTCTTATAAGAAAACCCATGGTGGGGATGGATTGGTTGGCCACGATCATAACCTGGTTCCAAAAGACCCGGGTTCGAATCCTGACAACCGCCCCATTTCCATCATTTACCCTTTTAATAAAACCACACGGTGTGTCTTCTAATATACGTCATGTGTGCCCTGTTTTCTTTCTAAAACTAAAATATAAAAACACTTTTCTATATAAAGAAATTCATGTAGATGAAGTTGGAAGATTGGCGAAGTCTCGGCCCTGGATCCAAAAGACCCGGGTTCGAACTCGGCTAATCTCCATGCTTTATCCCCTTCTTTTATAATTAAGAACCACACGCCGTGAATTTCTTTCTTCCCATATGTATAGGATTTATAGATTAACTGTATATAAATAATAAATATGTGCATTAGTACAACCTTCACTCCAGTGGTTGAGGGCTTCCGTTCGGAGCGGCCGATCACCGGTTCGAACCTCACCCCAAGCACCGAACCAAAGGTTTCACTTCTATTTTTACATTTTTTAAACACATGACATGTAATTTTCCACTACATTACATGTATATTTTTATTTCTAAAATTCTGTATATACATATATATATCTATTTCCTTTTATTATTTTATTTAATTATTTTTAATTATTAGATAGTTTATTATAATAATTATATATATATATATATGTGGAAAAAAAAATTTGAGATACACGGTGTGTAGTCTAGATGTACATGCCGTGTACCTTGGCTATATAAGCCGCGGCCACCCGACTTCACACTATGTCACGCGGCGCTTCCCCTCTTCCCGTTTTCTTCTCTCGAACGCCACCCGACCTCCCCACTTCTAGATCCGTCGATTTGGTTCGTTTTGAGTTTTGATTTCTCTTGAATTGAGATCATCGGTCAAGGTACGCCCTTCTACACCCTCTATTTCAAGTTATTAGACTCGTTTAGGGTGATTTAGGGATCAACCGACCGTTCAGCTTCCGCGGTACACAGCCACAAAAGGAAGAACACACACCGTGTACTTTTGTACACGGCCACACACAAATGATTCACAATTTGAATATACACGGTGTGTATGTTCGGTACAGACCATGTAATTTCCCCCATCATGCCCGAGTACCCTTTAAACATGGCCTCACACACCATTTTTCATACACGGTGTGTATGTTTGGTACACTCCGTGTATGTCATTTCTTTTGTCCCCTTCGTGTGTAGCACTTGGCACGACCTCTCACCCCATGTTCCTAAACACGACGTGTGTGTTTGGTACACGCCATGTAGTCTATTTCTTTTGGACGGACCCGTGTCTAGCCCCCACATGACCATGTTCCTCAAATAAAGAACACGTCGTGTCTGTCTCATACACGGCGTGTCCTTTATTCTTAGAACTGTTAAAATCATGGTTGTGTCATTTCTGATACACGACCATGTCCACTTTGTATGCACATGTAGTGTATGTTTGGTACACGCTGTGTACCTTTACATAGTCTATATTCTTCTCCCTCAGCATGTTTATCCAGAAAACATGGGATGCTATACAGGTTTCACTACACGCCGTGTACTCTGGATATACACGCTGTGTACTTTTTTCTTTCTTTCAGATTTCTCACTTTTTCTTTGTTTTATTTTATTTTCTTTTTTCTTTTGTTTTTTTCTTTCTTTTTCAAGTTATGGCAGATCGCGATCCTTCCCAGGGGAAGCGGCTGGCCTCCGCCACTGAGGGAGAGAGGCCCATTTATCGGTAGATACGACTGCAACTTGTGACGTAGCCAGACCTCGATGCTCTGGTATATGAGCTCCCTCCATTGTCCACCCTTCCACCCCTCACTCCCTCCACTGAGGCTGGTCCGAGCACCATCCTTCCTTCCCTCACAGCTGCCACTCCACATGAGATCTCCTCCTCCGCAGTTGGTACTTCATCGACCAACCCATCCAGCGACCCTTCACCTACTGCAACCGATCCACCCCCAGAGCCATCTCCTGCTGCTGCACTTGCTTCTGGACCGGGACCTGCAGGTGTTACCTATCCCTGCATGGTGTTCCCAGTCACTGATCTGGAACATGACAGGGTTCGACGCTTTTCTTGCCGTTAGATTTCGTTGAGCGGCCACTACCTCGACAACACTGTTCCTCAGCATCTAGGAATCTGGGGAGAGTCAGAGGATCTCCTTGGACACACTCCACTACTTGCTATTTTCCAGGTCAAAACTCCTATATTCCGTGATTTATTTTTGGAGTTCGTGGCCTCGTTCTAGTTCGATGGAGCTGAGTACCGGTAGACACCTGGTGACGCGGTGCCAGTGGTTTGGTTCTGGTTGGGCGGCCGATGATTTTTGCTCACCATGACAGAGTTTGTCCGAGGGTGTGGTTTTTACGCCCATCCTATCACCCCACCTCCTATTTATACCCTGACCAGACCCGAGTGCTCTGAGCTCATGGCTATGTGGCGTGAGATTGATGGGCCTGACCATCGCTACGCCCCTACCTCGTAGAAAATCACCCTTATCACTGACCCCATACATCGTTTTACCCACCAGTGCTTCAACGCCATTCTTTTCCCCTACCATGAGGATATGGGGGTTGTGACCAGTCGTGATATGGATCTACTTACCTATGTCATCCATCAGGACTACCCAAACCTCCCTTACCTAGCCGCCTCCTATTTCCATGCTATGTTTACTGGCCGTTAGGGCATCCTAAATTGCGAGTTTTGCGCCACTCACCTCGCCCACCACCTTGGGGTTTTTGAGCCTTCTTTACCCCATGACCTGTCAGGTTCTCCCCAGTGGATGGACTATCTCATGCTTATTCGCATGGGATTGGTCCAAAAGCAGGGGGGTGCCTACATCCTTGCCCAGGCTCGGCCCCAGCCACCCACTGACCCTCCTTCCCCAGTTGATGCCCCTGCTCCTCATTCCCCACCCCCTCCAGTTTCCTCTCCCCACCCCTTTACTACTGACCTCACTTCTTCTATCCTTCGTTCTTCTATACCAACACCAACCCCACATACCCCCTCACCCTCAGTCGATATCGCCCTTTCCCTCTGCCTAGCCGTGATGGAGAAGCTTTTGGTTCATCTAGACATCCACCAGGACCGCATCGAGCAGCTTTTGGGGATTATTGTTCAGCATCTTGGTATTCCACTACCCCTTCCCCCTCCCTATACCTCAGTTCCTGGCCCTTCTACTACTACTCCACCACCCTTTACTGTTCTGGCCACCAATTATGTTCTGCTCTCTACTGTGGGCCCATCTACTACTACTCCTGCTTTCGCCACCGCTGTCGCCAGTCCAGGGTGTGCTATAGAGCCTCATATTTCGAGTCCATCACCCACGACTCCTACTTTTTCAACTTCCCTTCCAGATGTAGAGTTCGAGCCTCCCACTTCCACGGCTCCTGTGCCATCTCTACCGACTGGTCCTGTACTGGATGATGCCTCTTCTGAGGTGACCCCTTGAATGGTTTTGGGACACATCCTTTTCATTATATATATATTTTTCTGATATCTTGTGCCTGTGGTTGTTCTACCTACTTTCAGTGTTCTTTTTCTTTCCCCTCACAGGTCATCTGTTACGTTTTGGGCTGCACTTTTGCATCACATTCCATTTTCCTACTCTTTGACATGAGGGGAGTATTCTATTTCCATTTTTTACTTTTATTTCTTGGTTTATTTCATTTCCTTAATTCCCCTCGGTCTGTTCCACTATTGTTTCCCCGCCTTCCCTTGTTCCTCTTTTTGGTCACTTGGTGGACCACGTGCGATATTAAGTATGGTTGGGTGTCTCTTGACCTCTTTAGACTTTGACCCTTTCAGATTCTAGGAGACATCATTATTAGAATATATATTTTAAAACGTGAAGATATTTTTGGTTAATCATATTTTTAAATAATAAGATGAAAGTGAAAAATTTTAAAAAAAATTGCATGCTTATTTTGGTTCTTAAGTCTTTTGAAATGATTGCTGATATAATTTAAATTACAATATTGAAATCCTTGGATAATTACATCAATTAGACTAATCAATTATTTTTCAAGTCATGACCTGATTTTCTATTTATTTATTTTTCCCACTTCCGAGAGGTATTCTAAACCCCTTTGTCATATTATTTCTAATACCCTCTTTCTTGAGAGATTCTTAGAATATACATAACTACCAGAATTTTCATGTTTTATTTTCAAAACATGAGGAATTTTTGAATTATATTAAAATGATTAAGGCATAATATTGTTTTAACCCCTTTATCTTGAGCCTAACCTACATCTTATCTTCGTGAAGCCCCTAGAGACCATGAATAGCCTTTATAGGAAGCCATATTACAAGCCTATTTACCTTACTACCCTAATTATTTTATGATTTTGCCCGATTATTTATTTGAACTCAAAAGAAGGGATTGGAAACACATGGTATGAGTTCGTGAATTGTCAAGAAATTAAGTATGGGGGAGAACCTCGTGATCATTTGGGGAGAAAAGAAAAGAGTTCCAAACCTCTATTTTCGAAATTCAAAAAGGTTCCCTTTGTAAAAAAAATGGTGCAAACAAAGGGGCCTTATACACATTTGTTTCTTTGTGACTCCTACTCAGCTAAAAGAGACAGTGGTAATGAGACCATTTGATTAAGCTTGTTGAGGATGTGTTTACATTGAGTTTAATTTTGAATATCATGCATTGTTATTTAATAATTTTGCCTCCTTTTTCAAGCCTCAGAGTTATTTTTCACATCTTTACCTACAAACCTTTTTCCACAGAAACATGTGATCCTTATTGAAAATACCTCATGATTTTTGTGAGTTAAATTTTCTAAAGTGGAGAAATATATTTATTGGAAACCTTTGGATAGAGTGTATATATCTCTGATTGAGCATAACTTTGTTTAAAAACATCTTCAGTGTTGAGCATATTTTTGGTGAGGTAAATCATCAAGTGGATTGCTTATATTTGAAAGTTTGAAACATGTGTTAAAAGAGGATGAAAGTAGTTAGTTGAAATATATATGAGGCATAATTAGAATATCTCCTGGATTAAAACTGCTTTTTATTATTTTTGAAAATTTATCCCGTCCCTTATTATTTATATTTATAATTAACTAAAGTTCTTCCTTTTACAATATAGATTCTATTAATTAGATGTTGAGATTTTCTTGAGGGCAAGAAAATGACTAAGTATGGCGGAGTTTGATACACCCAATTTGTGTATACATTTTCATTTACTCTATTGTAAAATAAGAACAAGTTTTCAGCAATTACCTACATCTTAGAGAACAAATACTTTGATTTTGGTGATATTGTTAATTTTCAGAAGGTTTTTGGCCAAATGCACATAAAGGAGGAAAACTAAGCAAAAATCTCCAACTACACAGTGTGTACTAATATACATGCCGTGTCCTTTCAAGCTCAGACATGGGTTGGCCAAGAAAAACACATGCCCAAGTAACCAAAAGGAAGTACACGCCGTGTTCCAAGTTTAAACGCCATGTATACTATTCTAGAAGCAGTTGGTGGCCGAGAAGAGTCAACACGACCATGTGGCCAGCTGAAGGAGACACGCCGTGTGCCACTGATACACGCCGTGTATGCATTTCTAGAAGTGGTTAGTGGCCAAATTTTGAGACTACATGCCATGTATTGCGGTGCTATACGCCGTGTAGATTCACCAACCAGGTGGCACCGTGTTCCAAGTCAAAGACGACATGTTAGGCCACCCACCAGCAGAGCAAATGGGGGGAAAACACATTGAAAATAAGTACACGACGTGTACTTTCCTACACGCCGTGTAGTTTAATTTTCTATAAATGGAGTCCTTGGCCTTTGGACCTAGGTATGGTGTTTGTGAGTATTTTGTGGATAAAGTGTTGAGGCTCTGAAGGAAAGATGCTCTGCCATCGTACTACCGTGATTCTGTCTACGAAAGAACCAATTCCTTTTTCAAAGATCCAAATATGATTTAATTAGCTATGAATTGTTTTGTGTTTATCATTTTCAATATGTGTAACTAAAAACCCAGTGTGTTGGGGTTGTGGAGGCTGATGATTTGTAATTTGAATCAAGTTGCTCTGAATGTGTTTGTTTTAATAATATCTTCTTATTCTTCTTAAATCACTTCATAATATCACTGGAAATTATATTCCAGACCAAGGGAAAAATTTTCAGAGATTCAAAAGAAGAATAATGACGAAAAACTCCATGACCATTGGAAGTAACCGTCGACTCAAAATGGACTAAGCCAAATAAATATCTGTTAAATACTAACTACCGGACCAAAGAGTTAGTGTCTTCAGCTCTAAATATAAAGTTTACCGGACCAAGGAAACTTTATTAAAAATTTAACCCAGAGAGTTGGGTTATCATAAACAACACAACCTCATAAGAAACTTTACTTAACAATCAACTTATAACAAATCCATAACCCCAATGCATTTCTATCTTTGTTTGCATCAAAACCAATTTTCCCATATTTACTTTCATTTTAGTAATTAATTTGTTAAAAGAAGATTAAAAAACAATTGTTCTTTTTGTACCCAAACAACCAACCAAAATAGATTTTAAATTCAGAAGACTTCACTAAAAACAAAAATACAAACTAAATTTAGCAAAGATAAAATAACCTCATAGTTCCCTGCGGATCGACCCCTTACTGGTGCTATACATGTTAGGGTAAATATAATTTGTGACACCGAAAACATACATTCGTGAAAAGACCGTCCAAATTTTAGCACCGTTTCCAGGGAACTAGAGTAATTTTATTCTTATTTCAATTAAATTTGTATCAAATTTTAAAAAAAATAAAAACCAAAAAATGCCAAAAAATTATTTTCTAAATCCCATTTTTATTTATCTTTGGTTTTCTCCTATCACTTATTATTTACATTTATGATTAACTAAAGTTCTTACTTTTACAATATAGATTCTATTAATTAGATGTTGATATTTTCTTGAGGGCAAGAAAATGACTAAGTATGGGGGAGTTTGATACACCCAATTTGTGTATACATCTTCATTTACTCTATTGTAAAATAAGAACAAGTTTTCAGAAATTACATACTACTTAGAGAACAAATACTTCGATTTTGGTGATATTGTTCATTTTCAAAAGGTTTTTAGCCAAATGAACATAAAGGAGGAAAACTGAGCAAAAATCTCTAACTACACGGTGTGTACTAATATACACGTCGTGTCCTTTCAAGCTCAGACACGAGTTGACCAAGAAAAACACATTCCCAAGTAACCAAAAGTAAGTACACACCGTGTTCCATGTTTACACGCCGTGTATACTATTCTAGAAGCAGTTGGTGGTCGAGAAGAGTCTACATGCCCATGTGGATGGCTGAAGGAGACATGCCATGTGCCACTGATACACGCCGTGTAGGCATTTCTAAAAGCGGTTGGTGGCCAAATTTTGAGACTACACGCCATGTATTGCGGTGCTACACACCGTATAAATTCACCAACCAGGTAGTGTCGTGTTCCAAGTCAAAGACAGCGTGTTAGGCCGCCCACCAGAGGAGAAAATGGGGGCAAAAACACGTTGAAAATAAGTACACGATGTGTACTTTCCTACACGCCGTGTAGTTTAATTTTCTATAAAAGGAGGCCTTGGCCTCTGGACTAAGGTGTGGTGTGTATGAGTATTTTGTGGAGAAAGGGTTGAGGCTCTAAAGGAAAGAATCTCTACCGTCGTACTACCGTGATTCCGTCTACAGAAGAACCATTTCCTTTTTAAAAGTTCAAAACATGATTTCATTAGGTATCAATTGTTTTGTGTTTATAATTTTCAATATGTGTAACTAAACACCCAGTGTGTTGGGGTTGTGGAGGATGATGAGTTTTAATTTTAATTAAGTTTCTCTAAATGTGTTTGTTTTAATAATATCTTCTTATTCTTCTTAAATCACTTCATAATATCACTGGAAAATTTGTACCAGACCAAGGGAAGAATTTTCATATATTCAAAAGAAGAATAACGACGAACAATTCCATGACCATTAGAAGTAACCGTTAGTTCAAAATGGACTAAGCCAAATAAATATCTGTTAAATACTGACTACTGTACCAAAGAGTTACTTCCTTCATCTCTAAATATAAAGTTTATTGGACCAAGGAAACTTTATTAAAAATTAAACCCAGAGAGTTGGCTTATCATGAACAATACAACCTCATAAGCAACTTGATTTAATAATCAACTTATGGATAGAGTGTATATATCTCTGATTGAGTATAACTTTGTTTAAAAACATCTTGAGTGTTGAGCATATTTTTGGTGAGGTAAATCATCAAGTGGCTTGCTTATATTTGAAAGGTTGAAACATGTGTTAAAATAGGATGAAAGTAGTTAGTTGAATTATATATGAGGAATGATTAGAATATCTCATGGATTAAAACTACATTGTATTATTTTTTAAATTTTCTCCTCTCGCTTATTATTTACATTTCTGATTAACTATAGTTCTTCCTTTTACAATATAGATTCTATTAATTAGATGTTGTGATTTTCTTGAGGGAAAGAAAATTACTAAGTATGGGGGAGTGTGATACACCCAATTTGTGTATACATTTTAATTTACTCTATTGTAAAATAAGAACAAGTTTTCAGCAATTACCTACTTCTTAGAGAACAAATATTTTGATTTTGGTGATCTTGTTCATTTTCAGAAGGTTTTTGGCCAAATGCACAAAAAAGAGGAAAACCGAGAAAAGATCTCTAACTACACGACATATACTAATATACACACCGTGCCCTTTCAAGCTCAGACACGGGTTGACCAGGAAAAAAACATGCCCATGTAACCAAAAGGAATTACAAGCCGTGTTTCATGTTTACACGCCGTGTATATTATTCTAGAAGCAGTTGGTGGCCAAGAAGAGTCTACACACCCATTTGGCCATCTGAAGGAAACACGCCGTGTGCCACTGATACATGCCGTGTAGGCATTTCGAGAAGCGGTTGGTGGCCAAATTTTGAGACTACATGCCGTGTATTGTGGCGCTACATGCCATGTAGATTCACCAACCAGGCCGTGCCGTGTTCCAGGTCAAAGACGGCGTGTTATGCCGCCCACCAGTAGAGAAAATGGGGGAAAACGAGTTGAAAATAAGTACACGACGTGTACTTTACTACACACTGTGTAGTTTAATTTTATATAAATGGAGGCCTTGGCCTCCGGAACAAGGTGTGGTGTGTGTGATTATTTTGTGGAGAAAGGGTTGAGGCTCCGAAGGAAAGACGCTCTGCCGTCGTACTACCATGATTCCATCTACGGAAGAACCATTTCCTTTTTCAAAGTTCCAAACATGATTTCATCAGGTATCAATTATTTTATGTTTATCATTTTCAATATGTGTAACTAAACACCCAATGTGTTGGGGTTGTGGAGGCCGATGATTTGTAATTTGAATTAAGTTGCTCTGAATGTGTTTGTTTTAATTATCCCTTCTTATTCTTCTTAAATCACTTCATAATGTCACTGGAAATTCTGTACCATACCAAGGGCATAATTTTCAGAGATTCAAAATAAGAATAACGACGAACAACTCCATGACTATTGAAAGTAACCATCGGCTCAAAATGGACTAAGCCAAATAAATATCTGTTAAATACTAACTACCAGACCAAAGAGTTAGTTCCTTCAGCTCTAAATATAAATTTTACCAGACCAAGGAAACTTTATTACAAATTAAACCCAGAGAGTTGGGTTATCATGAACAACAAAACCTCATAAACAACTTGATTTAATAATCAACTTATCAGAAATCCATAACCCCAACACATTTCTATCATTATTTGCATCAAAACCAATTTTCCCATATTTACTTTCATTTTAGTAATTAATTTGTTAAAAGAAGCTTAAAAACCAATTGTTCTTTTTGTACCCAAACAACCAACCAAAATCGATTTTAAATTCAGTAGACTTCATTAAAACAAAAATACAAACTAAATTAAGCAAATATAAAATAACCTCATAGTTTTCTGTGGATCGACCCCTTACCGGTGATATACTTGTTAGGGTAAATATAATTTGGGACACTGAAAATATATATTCAGTGAAATGACTTTCCAGAACCGAGTGACACTCATTCCAACCCTGTATTACTGAATTGACTAACCCTCATTCTATCCCTGCATTACTGAACCAATTAACCCTCATTCCAACCTTGTTTTATCTCATGAGATATAAATCTTTACCCAATTCATTAGAAGGAGATATAGGTTTCACCCATCACATAATGAAATCATATATACATGTGACATAAGATCATAAATAAACATATCATCACCCATGAAACGAAATGGGTATCATAAACATGTTAACATATCATAACCTATGGAAAGATATAGGTCTCATAATCATTTCATCATAAACATAACCCGTGAAAAGAAGTAGGTTTCAAAAGCATATAACCAGTGAAAGAGAAACAAGTTTCATAACATCATGTCATCAAAACATAATCCATTTAGATAAAGAATATGAATTGAAACATTGAATAATTTCTGCATAAAGGAATGAGCAACACCAATGGATGTTATCTTAGTTGGTAAATAATTTTGAAACTTCTTTTAAAACCTTTATTCATGAAAATATACTTTCTTCTATGAAAAATGATTTTTATAACATGAAACATTTTGAAAAACATTTTATTGAAAATATATTTGAAAACTTATAAAATAAACATTGAAAAAAATATTTTTTTAAAAATCATTTTTCCTTGAAAATGATCTTCAAGGATCTTTTGAAAACATTTTTTAAAAACATGGTTTTGTGAATAAAATAGATTTACGACTGAAGAGGGAGGCACTCGTATTTTTATTAAAAAATTATCTTAAGTAACAAATAGTAGAAAAATGGTACTAAAACATGAGGATATATTGAATAAATATAGGATAAGTAAAATCATTAATATTCTTGAGGGATGGGCCCTAATGTTTCATCAAAGGAAGCATAATCATAAACAATCTCAAAAAGCGATAGATTATCTTAATGAACTCTTATAACTAGTTAATTTGGGAACATACTATAAATATAAGAAATTGAAATTATATGAAGCTTAAGATATCATGAATTAATTAAATTCATGATATAACATGTGAAATGGAAGTATATACACCTTGAAATAGAGTTTAGGTGAATAACAAAACATGAGTCTCAAAGAAGGAAAATTGAGACAAAATATTTTTACTGATTTGGTATCTTTTGAAAAATAAACCACATGAAAGAAGGATAATAAAAGGGACATGTGAATACACATAAATTTAATTATGAGGTTATTATAATACAATCATGGTCATTACATACACTATACAAAATGAAAGAGTGGTGAACATAACATGTATCTTACAGAAATTAAAAGTGAGATGAAATCCCCCTTACCTTGTGTCTTGACTCTCTTCGTACTCATACAAGATTCATGTATAATAAATATTATTTTAATATAAATATTTTATAGAATAATATTATTAAAAATAATATCATATATGATTTTATTATGACCTCATATTACCCGTTTGTTAACGATCCAATGCTAAAGTTTCACTTTGGGTAATATTTTCTTGGTTCTTTGCATGTGTCTTAATTTGTTACATCATTAGTCATTATAATTATATCATGATTATAGAATTTAAATAATGATATAAATATCATTTATATTAATTATATTTATATTATAATAATTTATAGTATAAATAAGTATGAAATGAAATATACCATTCATGGAGACTGTAAGCCATACGTACACATGAACACTGTTTCCGTTTTATTGTCATATTGAAAGAAAGTATATAAAGAAAATATGTATATATAAATATGTATGTTTATATATCATTATTAAAGTATCATTAATATTTCATATATATTATATTAGTTCATTAAACCGATCCTTAATACATTCTATGTGGTGTGTGAACAAATCACATCGCTTTGAGGGGGCGATAATCCACATTTCCTCAAATGAGATTATCGTATTAAAACCAAATGGGAAGTAAAGAGATGTGTGTTTTAAAAGGAATAAAGAAGCTTAAATAAATAATAAATATAATATATGTCATATATAAAGATATTTTCTATCATAATGGATTCCATGATTGGTGCTAAAGGCGAAATGAACAATCATTGTTTCATGAGGCAGTAGTTCACCGTACACCGAAACTGTATGTCCAACATCCATTAGATGGAGGTGTGTGTAAATTTAGATAAAACCATTTGCATAAAAATATTATAGTATATGGAGGATGTTGGTTTTCTCACACAATAATGGAATAAAGAGAGTAGAGGGGGTGAAAGAAAATAAAGAAAATGATCTTGGGAGAAGACGTTACCACATAATCGGGTAACTCCTTTTGGTTTATGAAAAAAAATCCCTTGAGAGAATTTATTCCCAAATGGAGGCTTAAAGGTTGAATGGAAGATTTATTGGAGTAAAATTGGGCATATCTTGGATTAACTTAAAGGGTTTGAGAGGTGTGAGAAATGGGTAGAGGTGGTGACCTTCTATAGGGAAGGAAAACGACTTACTTGGAATTTCTAGAAACAAGTTACTTGTAAACATGTTCTTACCTAAAAAATCTCTTAAAAAATAAAAAACACTCAACAATGGAATGATTATGGCCTAAATATGGGAATAAAATGGGGTTTGGACATGTGTATAGGTCATTTTGGGGTCTCAAATTGAAGGTTTAGTACTTTATGAACCTAATTTTTCTCTTAACCGATATAATTAATTTTAATCACCTTCAATAATATTTTTTTGTCAAAAACAAAGTTGACCATATTAGAAATTATAAATTATTCTTATTCCAAATATTTAATCCATTTTTCCAAATTATAATAACATAAGTGTTAGAAATTAATTTAAAATTAATCCCGTCGTTGGGACGACACTGCGGGTTTTTATAGTAAAACAAATCAAAAGTTTGGTAAGTTTTTATATCCAATTTAAATGTGGAATTGGTTAAAATGATCAATATTGGATTAAATGATAAAAATACTTCCTAATTAAACTTTTAAATCAAATTAAAATATATATTTTATCCTTATTAATAAATTTAATTAAAAATCAGTTTTGAATTAAAAACTGGCATTTTTCACTATTCATCTAAAAATGAAGTTTTTCAGAAAAATCCCAAAAATTCACCCTAAGTTGATTTAAACATTATAAATTAATTTTTTTTTGTTCATTTTATCAAATTAAATTTCAAAATTTTTCTAAAATTTATTTTATTTTTAAAATCGGTCCATTCAAGAAAACGATATTTTTAACCCAAAAATGACTTTATCAAAAATATTATTTTTCATTATCAATATGTTTTATTTATATAAAAAAATTATAAAAAATATTTTAAAAGTAGTTATTACTATTAATATAACTTTTTTTAGAGGTTAGGTTATAATTATCTCATTTAATTAATTAATTATATATAAAAATATGTTTGATAGAAACTCAGTGTTGTGTGCATCACAAGCCAAGTTGGTGTTGCATGTAACACAAGAAAAGTCAGTATTGCATGTGAAAAGAGTGTTTGGATTAGTGAAAAGTTATTTTTAATGTTTCATGTAGTGAAAAATATCAAAATATTAAATTAAATAGAAAAATTCTCAAAATCTTGGGGTGTTACAAATAGACTACATTAATATGCCAACACTGTAGGGAGAGGATCTTCACATGTAATTTATAATTAATTAATGAGAATATATCAAACTACCTTAACTTATAATTATTATTTCATTAATGATTCAATGAAAAGAATTCATCACACCATTGTTTCACTATAATATTGAATTACATAATTCCTCTAGCGATGATCCACATGTGTACCATGATCTCTTATCGATGCCATAGAAATACCAGGTGCTTGCATGACCAATCCTAAATGCTTACATTGTCTATAGTTGATTGCAACAATATTATTCATGAAGGATGAAGAACCCTTAGCATTCTCTCAGAGGATTTAGAGAGGAGTAGGAGAGAACACTCTTAATATTTAGATCTAGATATAGGGTTTGAGAGAGTCTCTGTCTATACTTTGTGTACACTGAAAGGTGAATTAGGAAATTCATATAATTAAATATTTATTATATCTGTTTTTGGGTTGAAAAATAACACACAAACCCCGAAATATCTTTAATATTCTTAATTGAAATCTTTTCTATTAATAATAATAATAATAATATTATTATTATTAATCACTTGACACATGCAACAATTTAAGAATATAAACAAGTATTATTTATTTCTAATCATACTATTGAGCTCGGTATGATTTCCCTTATAAACATTTACTAATTCTATAATAATGAATATTTAATTAAATAAATGTTACTGCCTTTTTTTACGATAAATATAATAAATATTATATTCACCAAACTTAAAAAAGTATTAATCATTATTATTTAAATCAAATATTCTTTTGAATAACTTGTGATTAAATAATAACGATCAACTAAACTGAATAAATATTATTTATTATAACTTGTTAAATTCAATACTATATTTTAACCAAGAATTCTAATACACTTAGTGTGTGACCCTCTAGACCTATTTCTCTGTGAAATTAGACATAACTGCCTAAAGTTCACAATTATTGTCTATAAACACACTAAGACATAAATAGAGAAAGAATTAAACATTAAATTGATGTCCAAAATCCTAAAAATGTTTATCATATAATATAATACTTTTATTATAATATCTCAAATCAAGTAGGTTTCATGCTAGTTCTATCAACCCATATGCTCAATGTCTCTTTCTTTTACATTTAAAAAATGAACACTCCCATCTAACACCGTGAACATGGAATTATTTAGGTATTTATATTCCCATACAAGGACACGAGATATTAACTTTCATTAAGAGACAAAAGGAATAAATGATTTATCACATTATCCATTAATTCTATATCATTCGTGATGCACCTAATATATCCTAATTCACTACTAACATCTATCATCATGGTTTTTATTAATACATCAAAGTACATGAGTCATGATATCCATTTATGATAATATTAAAGTCTAAGGATCAATACACACATCTACATATAGGAACATCCATTGAAATATCACTACTACAAAAATGTGCTTTATCAACGTTCAAAATGGGCTTTAACAGCGCTAAAAAAGAGTTGTAAAGCTCAACACTGATAGGGGGGTCCCCTTTATCAATGCTAAAAAAACGCTGATAAAGGGCACCTTTATCAATGCTTTTTTTAGCGTTGATAAATTCCTTGCCCGCTGTAACATGAAATTCTACAGCAGCACACCCAAACAATAACTGCAAAAAAATCAGCACATCAAACAAGCAGTTCACATAGATAAAATATGCAGTGGTAGTTAATTTTGGATAAAATGATGGGAAAAAATTCATACCTGATCTGATGTACTAATTATTCATTATGGTTATCAAAAGGTACCATTAAATACTATCTCCTCCAAATGATATCTTACATTGCCTCAGATAAAATATATAGAGAGAGTTCAATGTCATAACCTTAAGAAATATTTGATTAAGACATGCATGCGAGTTATTCTTCATGTTTTTTTGGTTAAGATTCATGTCAATCTTGGATATAGAATTTGTTTATATATTTTGAGTTCCTTTTGGGATATGCTAACTTATGACTTAGAGAGTTTCCCATATAGATTCCTCATGGTAGATGGATTTGGGTGATTCTTGGGACACTTAATGAAATGTGTTCTTGTGGTTGATACCTTTATCTTATGGTGTGTTGTCTTCTTTTCATGAAATTTATAGAATTTATAAGGTGGGGAAGATATATGATTATTATTTGTCCATCCTAGACTCTAGATTAGTAGTCATGTAGTGCTTTTTTTGGGGTCACAATTTAGAAGAACCCATGTGGGTACAATTTCATGGGGAAGTTTCCTATTCATTTTGAACTTTTACTGTTTTACATACATTAGAAAAGGATGGGTTGTATGACTCCAAGTAAAAACCATGAAACTTACCTTTTTGAGGGAGTTGTTAGGAACATGGGTTGTTCAAGGTTAGGAGAAACCATGTCGTATGGATCTATAGTTTAAAAAATTCATTTTGAACAATTGGAATATGGTTAGTTAATTGTGTGCCCAAACTATGTAGAAGAGGGTTTCTTATCTAATGGCTCCCAAAAAGTTGGTGAATAGTATGGAAAACTACCCAACCAGACCATGAATGTTGCCAATGATATAGCATAATTTAAGGTATTTCAACCTATTTCCTCCCATACCCTTTCCAAAACTTAGTATAAGAACCATTTATCTTGAAAATTTATCCAATTTAAATCCTCTATTCTTTTTTATTTCCATTTCATTCTTCTCCCTCTCCCTTTCCTCTTTGTTTTCATCCCTCACCATGAACTCTAGGGCTAAAGATTTATATTTAGGGTGTGTGATGAATTATTAATGGGGGTTTATTTTCTAATGACTATTTATGACTCTATAAGGCTTGTCTAAGTGTCTTATGTCATAGGTAATGACTTGTGGATTATTTTCTGTATGCCAGTTGTTGTTTTCACTTAAACATTATGTCCATTTTAAACAAAAGCGAGACACTTTGAGTGATAACAGTAACACTGTGCCTCATATTGAGGAGGGTTTGAATCTTACACGTCACAAATGTCCCATGGATTGTTCCACAAAAGTATCAACACAATCTAAATGAATTTGGTCAGTTTTCCGTTTGTTACTTGTTGTTTTCACTTAAAATTCTATCCATTTTAAACAAAAGAGAGACACTTTGAGTGATACCAGCCACACCATGCCTCATACTAAGGCGGGTTTGACTCGTACATGTCACACATGACCCATGGATCGTCTTCCTAAAGTATCAACACAATCCCAATGTGTTTGGTCAGTTTTCCGTATGTCAGTTGTTGTTTTCACTTAAAATCTTGTCCATTTTAAACAAAAGAGAGACACTTTGAGTGATACCAGTCACACCGTACCTTAGATTGAAGTGAATTTGATTCATAAACGTTAAAAATAACCCATTAATCATTGGTCTAAATTACCAACACAATCTGAATGTGTTTGTTCAGTTTCTGTATGTCAGTTGTTGTTTTCACTTAAAATTCTGTCCATTTTCAACAAAAGGGAGAAATTTGAGTGATACCAGCAACACCATTCCTCATATTGTGGAAGGGTTGACTCTTAAACATAAAAAATGACCCATATATTGTTCTCCAAAAGTATAAACACAATCTGAATGTGTTTGGTTGTTTTTCCGTATGTCAGTTGTTGTTTTCACATAAAATCCTATCCATTTAAAAAAAGAGATACACTTTGAGTGATACTGGCCACACCATGACTCGTATTGAGATAGAGTTGACTTGTACATGTCAAATATGACCCATGTATCCTTGGAATAAAGTATCAACACAATCAAAATGCATTTGGTTGGTTTTTCGTATGTCAGTTGTTGTATTCACTTAAAATTATGTCCATTTTAAACAAAAGAGAGACACTTTGAGTGATAACGATCACACTGTGCCTCAGATTGAGGTGAGGTTGAATTGTACATGTTAACAAAGATCCATGGATTGTTACCCTAAATTATCAACACAATATTAATTCATTAGGCCAGTTTTCCATACGTCAATTGTTGTTTTCACTTAAAATTCAATCCATTTTAATCAAAAGAGAGACACTTTGAGTGATACAGACCACACTGTGACTCATATTGAGGCGGGGTAGACTCTTACACATCAAAAATTACCTATGGACCGTTGTAACAAAGTATCAACACAATCCAAATTCATTGTTTGATTTTCTATACGTCAGTTGTTGTATTCACTTAAAATTCTGTCCATTTTAAACAAAAGAGAGACAATTCGAGTGATACTAGTCACACCATGCCTCATATTGAGTTAGGGTTGAATCGTACACATCAAAAATGACCCATGGATCATTATTATAAAGTATAAACACAATATGAATGAATTTGGTCAGTTTTCCATACGTTAGTTGTTGTTTTCACTTAAAATTCTGTCCATTTTAAACCAAAGAGAGACAATTTGAGTGATACCGGTCACACCGTACCTTATATTGAGGTAGGGTTGACTCATACACCTCAGAAATGACCCTTGTATAGTTATACTAAAGTATCAACACAATAATAATGTGTTTGGTTGGTTTTCTGTACGTCATTTTTTGTTTTCGCTTAAAATTTTGACCATTTTAAATAAAAGAGAGTCACTTTGAGTTATACCGGCCACACCGTGCCTCCTATTTAGGCGAGGTTGACTAATACATGTCAGATATGACTCATGGATCATTTGAATAAAGTATCAACATAACCAGAATGTGTTTGGTTAGTTTTCCGTACGTCAGTTGTTGTTTTCACTTAAAATTCTATCTATTTTAAACAAAAGAGAGACAATTTGAGTGATACCAGTCACACCGTGCCTCAGATTGAAGCGGTGTTGAATCATACCTATCAAAAATGACCCATGTATCCTTATAATAAAGTTTCATCACAATAAAAATGTGTTTGGTCAGTTTTCTGTATGTCAGTTGTTGTTTTCACTAAAAATTCTGTCCATTTTAAACAAAAGAGAGACACTTTGAGTGATACCGGTCACACTGTGACTCAGATTGAGGTGGGGTTTACTAGTACACATCAAAAATGAACCATGTATCATTCTAATAAAGTATCAACACAATATTAATGTGTTTGGTTGGTTTTCCGTACGTCATTTGTTGTTTTCACTTATAATTTTATCCATTTTAAACAAAAGAGAGACATTTTGAGTGATACCGCTCACACCATGCCTCAGATTGATGTGGGGTTGACTTATACATGTCATTAATGACCCATGGATCATTATAATAAAATATCAACACAATAAAAATGCGTTTGGTCTATTTTCTGTACGTTAGTTGTTGTTTTCACTTAAAATTCTATCCATTTTAAACAAAAGAGAGACACATTGAGTGATACTGGTCACAATGTACCTCATATTGAGGTTAGATTTACTCATACATGTAAAAAATTACCCACGAATCATTCTCCTAAAGTATCAACGCAATATGAATGCGTTTAGTCTTTTTTTCGTATGTCAGTTGTTGTTTTCACATAAAATTCTGTCCATTTTAAACAAAAGAGAGACATTTTGAGAGATACCGGTCACCCCATAACTCATATTAAGGAAAAGGTGACTCTTATATGTCATAAATGACCCATGTATAATTCTACTAAAGTATCAGCACAATCCGAATGCGTTTGGTCAGTTTTCCATACGTCAATTGTTGTTTTCACTTAAAATTCTGTCCATTTTAAACAAAAGAGAGACACTTTGATTGATACCGGTCACGCCGTGCCTCAGATTGAGATGGGGTTGAATCATACACATAATAAATGACCCATGAATCATTATACTAAAGTATAAACATAATCTGAATGCATTTGGTCAGTTTTTTGTACGTCAGTTGTTGTTTTCACTTAAAATTTTGTCCATTTTAAACAAAAGAGAGACACTTTGAGTGATACCAGTCACACCGTTCCTTGGATTGAGGTTCGGTTGACTCTTACACATCACAAATGACCCATGGATTGTTTAATAATACTGAAATCAATTTATGGCAGAGAATTTTACTCATATTTTCTTTGAATGTGAGTGGGCATGCGTGATATGAAGGTATTTTGGAGATTTTATTGGTTTTTCTTATCCAATGACAAAAGAAAATTGGTTCATCATTATTTCATGTTACTGGTGCATTTCATCTATTAAAATGTAAAAATGACTCATTAGAAAAATAATGTTTTGTTTAATAACAATTACAATTTTCCTACAAACATTTACATACAACAATGTTTCATCTTTTGATCTCCATGAACCCCTCTAAAAAATGTTCGCCAATTGTACACGTCCCCAAGTCAAATCTTCGTGCTATTTATGTACAATATTCCATCAGGTATGTGACCCACTCATTTCTAAACAAATATATATCTTCTTGTTAATATGAGGATTTTCGACAGTCAGAGTAGTACTGCACAATATATAAATAATGAATTAATAAATAATTTAAATGAAATAGTAGTTTTTTTTGAAAATGCCTCTTTATGGATGCGATTTTTTTTGATGGAAAATGATCTCTCTCATAAATTTAAAAACATAATAACCGCAATAATTTTCGTTTTTTTGTTTTGGACACTGCAGAAACTTTGATCATTAGGAGATTAAGTAACTTGTTTTGATATGTGTTTGGATAGTGAAATTTTATTATATATTCCTTGATACTTGTCCAGACGTAGTAATTTCTCACCTCCTTATTCTTATCCCCTGTACTCATTCCTTTTTAGACAATATTGATACACCACCATATCATAATAAAATCCTCAGTAAAATATGATATAAATAATATAACTTGATGTTTAGACCTAAAATGTAGGATGTATTATCTTATAGATTCAAAAACTCCATAATTTGTGGCCGGGTTTTTGTATATCCTTGCATTGAATCCAGAAAATAAATCTTTGGAGGATCCAAGTTCACCACAATTAGCAGCCAATGTTTCCTAAAAATACAAAAAGGAATAAGTAATGAAAGAAGTGAAAATATAATTGATATGATTTAATCATAGAGTTTTACCCATACATGGTTGGTATTAGGAAGAGTCTATCATCCGTAATCTTGCTTTCAAATTTTTTCAGCAATCCTTTCACTATTTCATCCCTTATTTATGGCTCTAATTTCGTTAGTTGTGTATATGTGGTATGAGGACTAACGAGTCTGGATTTTGGCTCATGGGAAAATCCCTTCAACTGTTTTTCATATATACACCTGCCAATAATATAAAATTCATTTAGTCATAATTAGCACATTATATTAGCTTTTAGAAAATCAATTCATGAAAACATACTTCATATATAAATTTACAACTGTGACTCCTAGCCAATCTTATTCAAGGATGTCGTTTACATTTTCAGCAGTAATGAAATCTTCAATTTCCTCTCCATATATATTCTTTTCAAAAACAACTATATGACTACTACCACTTTTTAGCTTTGTATACACATGAGTCTTCAATGCTAGTAAATGTGGTTACAGAACATGTGATGTAATTATTCTTTTAGTAGATCTTTTGGATTGGTTGGTCAATCCTTTAGATGTTTTTGAGCCCACATTTCTTGTCACCCCTTCCCTTTCTCCATCTATAATAACATTCATTGGTTCATACATTTTTTTCTTTAATTTTTAAAGGTTTAGATCGAAAAAATGGAAATAAATACCTCTTTGTCCACATGTACTCTTAAAAGTTGTGACAACCATGAAATGAATGCCCCAATAGCCTTTTCAACTGTACAAATATCATCATCATGAAGTGGAATAGGTATCTCTGCATTTAGCTCATGAGCTACAGTAATCATCACTTTTATATGATCTTTTTGAAGTGGTCTATTATACAGCTTGTCCTCTAGGATGTTGAACACTATATCCCTCACTACAAGGAGATAGGTGGGTGTTGCAATATATAAATCAAAGTCATTATCACCCTATAGAAGATCAGTATAGAAAAATTATAAGTGTTTTTCTGATTCACATTTCATGGGAACAATTTATAGAATATTGATTATCACAACTAAGACAGCTCTTTGAGGGGAATGGATCACCTCAAAGCTGGTGGGGGTGGGGCAGGATCTTCATGCACTGGTTGTTCCTGAGTTGTGTCTTCTCCATTCTTCTCACCCATAAAAGTTGCTAGCAACTCTCCCTGCCGTTGAAATCGTTCTTCAAAATTTGCTAGTATTTCTCTCATTTGTTTCATTTCTTTATTTAGATCATCCGTTTCTTTTATTTCTCAAAATATACTCAGGGTGTCACCCCAAACCCCACACCTCTGACATGAATGTATTGTTTTGGTCTCTTTAAAGCCGTCGATAATAGGTCTGCATCTGCTACAGGAGTATCTGATTCCTATGACTGTCAGATATAGGAAAATAATTAATTATTATTATGTAATATCAATTTAAAACAAAACTTTTTATCATGTCATACTTACAAATATTTCCCAAATTTTTGTGTGTTTTCATCTTCTATCTTCCCTTCCTTATTCACACGTGCCTCCTTCCATAGCACATGATGTGGGATGGAAGTGTCTTTGGCTTTAGACTCATCAATCTACAAATAAATATAGAAAGATAATTATGATGTTGTTTCTTGGCACATAACAATATTACTGTAAATTTAAAATACGTACCATTTTCTTTTTTAGTGAAGCATACCCCATCCTTGCTTTACGACAGGGGAATGTTGGTTTTGATGCACGTTCCTTATTTTCAGTACTGAGTTTCTATTTAATAAATGAAATATCGTCAATCAAAGTAATAAATACACATATCCTCAATCAATGTATTATTAACCACAATGTACCTAAAACTTCTCATCCCCAAGACGGCCAATAAATGCATCCCATGCTTCTTGGGATATCAGGTGAGTGTAGACAAGGGGTGGGTGCGGGTTTATTTTACCTTTGGAATCTTTTAGGTGAAATTTTGTTATAATAGCGAGAAAACCTAGATGAATTCTTCCTGCAAGCCATAGTACATAATTCTTGTGTGAATAATCTAATATAAATGTACTCTGCAAGGGATTGAGAAGAGTAAGACACAGTTTCATTATGTTATTTTCTAGTAAATTAAAGAAATAATATCATAATATTACCGTAATTTCTTCCCAGATCACAGCCTTTATCCTAGACACAACATAGTGCCATGAATCTGTGTCAATCGGCATGAATTGCCGAGTGAAAATTCCAATGTAACTATTAAACATAGCCTTGTTGGGATTCACATGTTGGCCTCGTGCATTCCATTCAACATCAAATTTGATGCCTTTGTTTTTCGCCTTAAGAACTTTGGCTAACACCATCAAAATATGAAGCAGCTTTGTTTTCTGCGACATCGGTCCTTCATCCACGACCATTTTATCGATATCAACATCATCAATATGTTCATCTCAAATGGTTGCAAAGACATGTGCTGATGGTTGTTGGACCTCAACACTAGGAGAAACAACAGGTTTAGAAACTTTTTGTTGCTCTGCATTGTGAGCAGTAATAGCAGCAACAGCTTGAGAGACTTATTCAGCCTCGAGGTTAGGAGCACCAGAACATGCAAAAGTCATTATCTGTAAAAGTAGTTGAATAGTTAATTTAGATTACATAAATTTAGTAATGATAAGATAATAAAATGAGATAACAAGATCTATATTATAAAAAAAATATAACCTGTTTATTGAACTCTCTTTATTTTTTTCAAAGGTTGAAGGGATTTGACACCACTATCGATCATCCAAATCCCTTCATTGTGGTCTACTATAACATACAAAACGTCATCTACATTGGGACCACTGTGAAATTATTGCAATGTACCACTGAAAGGATCATCCTAAATTGAATTTTCATCAGACCCTTCAGTAGTTTTGGACGATAAAAAAACAATCAACCACTTTCGATTTGTGGAATCTGGAACATAAAATACTTGTACTGCTTGTGATTCCATTATAAACTATTCGTTTTTGTACCCTTCTTTACTAAAATCAACTTTTACAAATCCCAATTCATCTATTTTAACACCACTTTTGTTATCAACCAATTTTCATTGAAAAATCGGAAATTATAATGTCGTATAATCCAACTCCCATATTTTTTTGATAATGAAAAAGTATAAAATATTCACATAAATTGGATTTCTATCCTTACTACTGGAAACATGCATCGATTCAGCCACAAGTGTAACTCCACTATTTTGCATGGTACTATCTTCATCATGTTCATCTATATAAAATGTATAACTGTTAATTACATAACCATTGTAAGATAATACATACACACTTGGTCCGACGGCTAGCCATGGAAGTCGTTTTGAAATTGAATTCATATTTTCATCTAACTCCTTAAAAACATGGTCCTGAAACCATCATATAAACTGGTTATTATGTGTATTTGTTATCCATTTTTCAGACCCTGATGGATCTATCTTCCTAAGAATTTCTTTGTGGGTTTTAATATATGGAGAAACCTCCCAACTGTTATGAAAAACATAAAGGTGGGCTTGCTCCTGATCTGAAATATTGATTGTCACAACATCTCTTCCAGAAATTCCATCACCCTCAATGCATCCAGTGTGATAAGATTTCGGGAGACCAATGTTTTCCACATCATATAGGCATTTTGTATAGAATTTAATGGCTTCCTCAACAATATATCGCTCCATAATACAACCCTCTGGTCGAATTTGATTTTTGACATAACCTTTCAAAATCTTCATATAACATTCAATGGGGTATATCTATCTATAGTGCATAGGACCACAAAGTCAAATATCTCTCACAAAGTGAACCATCAAATGAACCATCGTATCAAAGAATTTTGGTAGGAAGAACATTTTTAATTCACATAATATGATGAAAATTTCTATTTCCATAGTTAGCAATTTCACCAAGTCTAAAACTTTACTACATATAACTTTGAAAAAGAAACAAAGTTTGGTTAACGTATGATGAACATTCTTGGAAAAAATAAAACATAAAGATATAGGAACATTACTACAAAAACGGGCAATAACAGCGCTAAAATAGGGCTTTAACAGCGCTAGAAAAGCGCTGTAAAGCTCAGCGCTGATAAGGGGGGGGGGGGGGTCCTTTAACAGCGCTTTTTTAGCGCTGTTAAATGTCACCTTTAATAGCGCTAAAAAAGCGTTGTTAAATGTCACCTTTAATGGCGCTAAAAAAGCGCTGTTAAAGGATACCTTTAACAGCGCTAAAAAGTGCTGTTATATGTTGCCTTTAACAGCGCTTTTTTAGCACTGTTAAATATCTCCTTTAACAGCGCTTTTTTAGCGCTGTTAAATGTCGCCTTTAACAGCGCTAAAAAAGCGCTGTTAAATCCCTGCCTGCTGCTAATAAAAAACCTGCACTAGTACAGCCAGCCGAGCAGACCTGCACAAAAACCAGTATATCAACCACAGACCTGCACAAAAACTAGTATATCAACCACAAGCATGTCATCAACCGATCACAACCCAACCAAACAGTGTTCTTACCATGAGTTAGATACCATCTACCCAGAAACCAAAACTACCTCATTACATAGTATCACAAAATATTCCTACACAACTCAGAAGATAAATACTAGAACATTCCACTATGCATTGTTTCTCCTTGGATTGCCACTTGGTTTTGAGAAATCGTGCAGAGCCCGTGCTCCTTGAATCATTCTGCAATACATAAAAAGGATATCCTAACTCTCCCAACCATCACCCTTAGTAATTATGTATATTAATACAAAAAAGGTAACATATCATAAATTGGGGGACTGTAATGAGACATGAAGATTAACATTCTATATATAGGATCGATGTCTGGTAGGATTGGTTGCGTTGATACATGACTCTACCTGGACCTCAAAAATAGATATATGATCTCACTCCAGGACTTTCAGAGAGACTCCAACTATGTCTAGGACGTCCTGCCGAAGCGATCGTACTACCGTAAGTCGGAAAAGATACCAAAACCATCCTAGGAAGGATCATGGGAGCCAACCCTAATGAAATATGTCCTTGATATAGTGTTCAAAGAGATCAATCATGGTACATAAAATTATGTGTCATTTAAAGGGTCACATGCCTTGTCGCTTTACCCTGGGTAACTCCAATGTTCAGCTGCCTGTGTGAATATACATGTCATATCAATAGGAAATTACATGGCATGTTAAAAAACATATACGTGTTACCCTTTGATCTTGTGTCCTCTTATGCACCCTTGCCCTATGTTAGTACATGACGTCGATCTCGTGTGATTCTTCCTGTGTATCTGTACAAGGGATAAACTGCGTAGCTGGCTCATTAAAGACGTGTAGTGGGATATATTCCATGTAGGGAATCCATGTAATCCACCCCATGTTTGTGTATCTCAAAAATTCATGCCAAGTCTTGGGGGAGGGTCTACACTACATGTGAGGTGGATATCTCAGTTGTTGATTTCACTTAAAAATAAGTCCATTTTGAACAAAACAGAGGCACTTTGAGTGGTGTCGACCACACCGGGCCTCGTATTGAGTCGGGGTTGACTCATACACATCAAATTTGACCCATGGATCATTGTCCTTAAGTTTCAATAGAATCAGAATGCGTTTGGTCAGTTTCCCGTATGTCAGTTGTTGATTTCTCACTTAAAATTAAGTCCATTTTTAACAAAAACAGAGGCACTTTCAGTGGTGTCGGCCACAACGGGCCTCGGATTGAGGCGGGGTTGACTTGTACATGTCACATTTGACCCATGTATCGTTGTTCTAAAGTTTCAACAGGATCCGAATGCGTTTGGTTGGTTTGTCGTATGTTAGTTGTTGATTTCACTTAAAATTAAGTCCATTTTTAACAAAAACAGAGGCACTTTGAGTGGTGTCGGCCACACCGGGCCTCGTATTGAGGCGGGGTTGACTCGAACATGTCACATTTGACTCATGGATCATTGTCCTTAAGTTTCAATAGAAACCGGATGTTTGGTCGGTTTGGTGTATGTATGTAAAATATTGTCCATTTTAAACAAAATACATACACTTGGAGTGATAACAGCCACACCGTGTCTCGGATTGAAGCAGGTTTGACTCGTACACATCACATATGACCCATGGATCATTGTACTAAAGTGTTAACACAATCCTAAGGCGTTTGGTCGGTTTCCCGTATGTCAGTTGTTGATTTCACTTAAAAATAAATCCATTTTGAACAAAATAGAGGCACATTGAGTGGTGTCGGCCACACCGGGCCTCAGATTGAGTCGGGGTTGACTCTTACACGTCAAATTTGACCCATGGATCATTTCCCTTAAGTTTCAACAGAATCCAAATGCGTTTGGTCGGTTTGCCGCATGTCAGTTGTTGATTTCACTTAAAAATAAGTCCATTTTGAACAAAAGAGAGGCACTGTGAGTGGTGTCATCCACACCGGGCCTCGGATTGATGCGGTGTTGAATCTTACACATCACACATGAGTCATTTATCGTTGTGAAAAAGTATCAACGCAATCAGAATCCGTTAGATCGGTTTGGAGTATGTACGTAAAATATTGTCCATTTTAAACTAAATACATACACTTGGAGTGATACCGGTCACACCGCGCCTCTGATTGAGGCGGGGTTGACTCGTACACGTCACATTTGACCCATGGATCATTGTCCTTAAGTTTCAATAGAATCCCAATGCGTTTGGTCGGTTTTTCGTATGTCAGTTGTTGATTTCACTTAAAATTAAGTCCATTTTTAACAAAATAGTGACACTGTGAGTGGTGTCGGCCACACCGGGCCTCAGATTGATGCGGTGTTGAATCGTACACGTCACACATGAGTCATTGATTGTTGTGAAAAAGTATCAACACAATCAGAAGCCGTTAGATCAGTTTGGTGTATGTACGTAAAATATTTTCCATTTTAAACTAAATACATACACTTGGAGTGATACAGGTCACACCGCGCCTCTGATTGAGGCGGGGTTGAATCTTACACGTCAAATTTGACCCATGGATAGTTGTCCTTAAGTTTCAATAGAATCCCAATGTGTTTGGTCGGTTTGCCGTATGTCAGTTGTTGATTTCACTTAAAATTAAGTCCATTTTTAACAAAACAGTGACACTGTGAGTGGTGTCGGCCACACCGGGCCTCAGATTGATGCGGTGTTGAATCGTACACGTCACACATGAGTCATTGATCATTGTGAAAAAGTATCAATGCAATCAGAAGCCGTTAGATCAGTTTGGCGTATGTATGTAAAATATTGTCCATTTTAAACTAAATACATACACTTGGAGTGATACCGGTCACACCGCGTCTCGGATTGAGGCGGGGTTGAGTCGTACACGTCACATATAACCCATGAATCGTTGTCCTAAAGTGTCAACACAATCCGAAGGCGTTTGGTCGGTTTCCCGTATGTCAGTTGTTGATTTCTCACTTAAAAATAAGTCCATTTTGAACAAAACAGAGGCACTTGGAGTTGTGTCAGCCACAACAGGCCTCAGATTGAGGCGGGGTTGACTCGTACACGTCACATTTGAAGGTGAGTATGCATACACGATAGTTGACCTTCTTAGAGAAGGGTTTCTGGAAGAGTATAAAAGACATGAAGCAATGAAGATCATTAGAGTGTTGGAGCAAATGTGGTTGCTACAAACAATGTGGAAATCGGCTTGTGCAAAGCGACCTAAGTTACAACTTGCAGGTATTGTACTCTATTTTTTTGTGGAAGGTTTCAGTTTAAATGCATTTTGGAATGATCATTTCTAGCCATTGTCTTTTAGGTTTTTTTGACAGCCGAGGGGAAAGGGTGGGGTCTGAAGACATTGTAGGATATGTCGAAGGGTGATTTTGTGTGTGAATATGTTGGAGAAATGTTAACTCCCACAGTTCTGAAAAGAGTCACTATTTAAAAGAAAGTCACAAGTTTAGATACATCTCAAGATGGTCAGTGTAAAGACATTTTGAGGGACACTACTAAAGACATGCTCAGATATGCACACATCCCCCACTTTTAGATCGTTGTCTACTACAATGATCTTCCAAACAAGATATGCATTAGAACGCTCATGATACATAGAGAAATTCACTGGCCACCTTCGAGAATGATCTGAAGCACAAACCATGACAGCATTATGTTTTTCCTTGAAAATTCTCTTGGCGAACTGGAATGGAAACTCACTCTTGTGATTTTGCATCTCTACTTGTCACTTCATGTGTGCAGCTACTGCCATTCCAGTTCGCCAAGAGAATTTTCAAGGAAAAACATAATGCTGTCATTGTTTGGGATTCAAATCATTCTCAAAGTTGGGCAGTGAATTGCTCTATGTATCATGAGCGTTCTAATGGATATCTTGGTTTAAAGATCATTGTAGTAGACAATGATCTAAAAGTGGGGGATGTGTGCATATCTGAGCATGTCTTTAGTAGTGTCCCTCAAAATGTCTTTAAACTGACCATATTGAGATGTATCTAAACTCGTGACTTTCTTTTAAAAAGTGACTCTTTTCATAACTGCGGGAGTTAACATTTCTCCAACATATTCACACACAAAATCACCCTTCGACATATCCTCCAATGTCTGCAGACCCCACCCTTTCCCCACGGCTGTCAAAAAAACCTAAAAGACAATGGCTAGCAATGATCATTCCAAAATGCATTTAAAATGATACCTTCCAGAAAAAAATAGAGTACAATACCTGCAAGTTGTAACTTAGGTCGCTTTGCACAAGCCGATTTCCACATTGTTTGTAGCAACCACATTTGCTCCAACACTCTAATGATCTTCATTGCTTCATGTCTTTTATACTCTTCCAGAAACTCTTCTCTAAGAAGGTCAACTATCGTGTATGCATACTCACCTTCAAATGTGACGTGTACGAGT
This sequence comes from Viscum album, assembly GCA_963277665.1. NCBI lineage: Eukaryota > Viridiplantae > Streptophyta > Magnoliopsida > Santalales > Viscaceae > Viscum > Viscum album. The sequence continues at coordinate 135,403,330 of OY728163.1, forward strand.
CAACCTCGCCTCAATCTGAGGCCTGTTGTGGCTGACACAACTCTAAGTGCCTCTGTTTTGTTCAAAATGGACTTATTTTTAAGTGAGAAATCAACAACTGACATACGGGAAACCGACCAAACGCCTTCGGATTGTGTTGAAATTTTAGGAAAACGATTCATGGGTCATATGTGATGTGTACGAGTCAACCCCGCCTCAATCTGAGACGCGGTGTGACCAGTATCAATCCAAGTGTATGTAATTTGTTTAAAAGGGACAATATTTTACGTACACACGCCAAACCGATCTAACGGCTTATGATTGTGTTGATACTTTTACACAACGATCCATGACTCATGTGTGACATGTACGAGTCAACCCCAAATCAATCTGAGTCCCGATGTGGCCGACACCACTCACAGTGTCTATGTTTTGTTAAAAATGGACTTAATTTTAAGTGAAATCAAGAACTGACATACGGCAAACCGACCAAACGCATTCGGATTCTGCTGAAACTTAAGGACAACCAAGATATGCATTAGAATGCTCATGATAAATAGATTAATTCACTTCCCACCTTCAAGAATGATCTGAATCCCAAACCATGACAGCATTATGTTTTTCCTTGAAAATTCTCTTAGCGAAGTGGAATGGAAATAGCTGCACACATGAAGAGACAAGTAGAGACGCAAAATCACAAGAGTGAGTTGCCATTCCAGTTCGCCAAGAGAATTTTCAAGGAAAAACATAATGATGTCATGGTTTTTGCTTCAGATCATTCCCGAAGGTGGCCAGTGAATTGCTCTATGTATCACGAGCGTTCTAATGCATATCTTGTTTGGAAGATCATTGTAGTAGACAACGATCTAAAAGTGGGGAATGTGTGCATATCTGAGAATGTCTTTAGTAGTGTCCCTCAAAATGTCTTTAAACTGACCATCTCGAGATGTATCTAAATTTGTGACTTTCTTTTAAATAGGGACTCTTTTCAGAACTGCGTGATATGAAGGTATTTTGGAGATTTTACTGGTTCATGCATGATATGAAGGTATTTTGGAGATTTTATTGGTTTTTTTGTCCAAAGGCCAAAGAAATGTGGCCCATCATTCTTGCATGTTACTCGTACACGTCACCAAGGACCCGTGGATCGTTCTCCTAAAGGATGAAGGCAATCCGGATGCGTCTGGTCAGATTTACGTAGGTCAGTTATTGTTTCCAATTAAAGTGGTGTCCATTTTAAACAAGAGAGCGACCCTTTGGGTGGTAGCGGTCACACCGTGCCTCGGATTGAGGCGGGGTTGACTCATACACGTCACCAAGGACCCATGGATCCTTCTCCTAAAGGATGAAGGCAATCCGGATGCGTCTGGTCAGATTTACGTAGGTCAGTTGTTGTTTCCAATTAAAGTGGTGTCCATTTTAAACAAGAGAGCGACTCTTTGGGTGGTAGCGGTCACACCGTGCCTCGGATTGAGGTAGGGTTGACTCGTACACGTCACCAAGGACCTGTGGATCATTCTCCTAAATAATGAAGGCAATCCGGATGCGTCCGGTCAGATTTCCGTAGGTCAGTTGTTGTTTCCAATTAAAGTGGTGTCCATTTTAAACAAGAGAGCGACCCTTTGGGTGGTAGCGGTCACACCGTGCCTCAGATTGAGGCGGAGTTGACTCGTACATGTCACCAAGGACCTGTGGATCGTTCTCCTAAAGGATGAAGGCAATCCGGATGCGTCTGGTCAGATTTCCGTAGGTCAGTTGTTGTTTTCAATTAAAGTGGTGTCCATTTTAAACAAGAGAGCGACCCTTTGGGTGGTAGCGGTCACACCGTGCCTCGGATTGAGGCGGAGTTGACTCGTACACGTCACCAAGGACCCGTGGATCGTTCTCCTAAAGGATGAAGGCAATCCAGATGCGTCTGGTCGGATTTCCGTAGGTCAGTTGTTGTTTTCAATTAAAGTGGTGTCCATTTTAAACAAGAGAGCGACCATTTTAGTGGTTCAACATTCTTGCATGTTGCTGGTGCATATCATCTGTTAAAATGGAAAAATGACTCATTGGAGAAAGAATGTTTTATTTAATAACAATTACAATTTCGCTACGAACATTTACATACAACAATATTTCATCTTCTGATCCCCTTAACCCCTCTCAAAAATGACCACCAATTGTACATGTCCCCAAGTCAGATCTTCATTGTATTTGTGTACAATCTGTCATCAGGTATGCGGCCCACTTGTTTCTGAACACATCTATATCGTCTTGTGAGTATGAGGCTTTTCGGCAGTCATAGTAGTACTGCAAAATAAAAAAATAAAGAATTAATAAATAACTTAAACGAACTAGTAGTTGTTTTTGAAAATACCTCTTTAGGGATGCTAGTTTGCTGATGAAAAACGATCTCTTTCATAAATTTACAAACATAATAACCGCAATCATTATCGTTTGTTTGTTTTGGACACTTCAAAAAAATTGATCATTAGGAGAATAAATAACTTGTGTTGAGATGTGTTTGGATAGTGAAATTTTATTATATATACCCTGATATTTGTCCAGACGTAGTACTTGCTCGCCTCCCTATTCTTAACCCCTGTCCTCAGCAGGAGGAGGAGTAGGAGCCACAACAGTAAGAGCAGCAGCAGGAGCAGTAGGAGCACCAGGAGCCACAACAGGAGGAGGAGTAGGAGCCACTGCAGTAGGAGCAGCAGGAGCCGCATCAGGAGCAACAGTAGCAGCAGCATGAGTTGCAGGAGCAGCAGGAGCAGCAGCAGCCGCAGCAGCAGCTGCTTGAGAGACTTGTTCAGTCTCAAGGTTAGGAGCACCAGAATGTGCAGAAGTCATTATCTGCAAAAGTGGTTGAACAGTTCATTCAAATTACATAAATTCTGCAATGATAAGATAATAACATGAGATAACAAGATCTATATTACAAACAAAATATAACCTGTTTACTAAACTCTCTTTCTTTTTTTCAAAGGTTGAAGAGATTTGAAACCTCTATCGACAATCCAAATCCCTTCATTGTGGTCTCCTCTAACATACAAAACATCATCTGCATTGGGACCGCTCCGAATTGATTGTGACGTACCACTAAAAGGATCGTCCTCAACTGAATTTTCATCGGAACCCTCAATAGTTTTGGACGATAACAGAACAATCGACCACTTTCGGTTTGCGGGATCTGGAACATAAAAAACTTGTACCGCTTGTGATGCCATTATAAACTGTTCGTCTTTATACCCTTCTTTACTAAAATCAACTTTCACAAATCCCCATTCATCTATTTTAACACCACTATTGTTATCAATCCATTTGCATTGAAAAATCGGCAATTGAAATGTCGTATAATCCAACTCCCATATTAGTTTGATAATGCCAAAGTATGACATATTTGCATAAATTGGATTTCTATCCTTACTACCAGAAACATGCATCGCTTCAGCCACTAGTGTAACTCCACTATTTTGCATGGTACTCTCTTCATCATGTTCATCCGTATAGAATGTATAACCATTAATTACATACCCACTGTAAGATAATACATACACACTTGGTCCAGCGGCTAGCCATCGAAGTCGTTCTAAAATTGAATTCGGATTTTCATCCAACTGCTTAAAAATATGGTCCTGAAACCATCCTATAAACTGGTGATTATGTGTATCTGCTAACCATTTTTCAGCCCTCGATGGATTCAACTGCCTAAGAATTTCTTTGTGAGTTTCAATATATGGAGCAACCTCCCAACTGTTATGAAAAACATAAAGATGAGCCTGCTCCCGATCTGTAATACTGATTGTTACAACTTCTCTTCCAGAAATTCCCCCACCCTCAATGCGTCCAGTGTGACGAGATTTTGGGAGACCAATGCTTTCCACATCAGATAGGTATTCAATACAAAATTCAATGGCTTCCTCAACAATATATCGCTCCACTATACAACCCTCTGGCCGACTTCGATTTTTGACATATCCTTTCAAAATCTTCATATACCGTTCAACAGGATACATCCATCTATAGTGCACAGGACCACAAAGTCGAATCTCTCTCACCAAGTGAATCATCAAATGAACCATCATATCAAAGAATTTTGGCGGGAAGAACATTTCTAATTCACATAATATGATGACAATTTCATTTTCCATAGCTGGCAATTTCCCCGGGTCTAAAACTTTGCTACATATAGCTTTGAAAAAGAAACAAAGTTTGGTTAACGTATGACGAACATTCTTGGGTAAAATGCAACGTAAAGCTATAGGAATTAGATCTTGCATCAAAACATGGCAATCATGTGATTTCAAACCTTTTAACTTCAAATCATTCATTGACACAATGTTCTTGATATTTGATGAGTACCCCTATGGCACCTTTACATCATTAAAGAAGTTGCAAAACTGACATCTCTCTGCCCTAGAAAGAGTATAAGCAGCAGGAGGAAGAAACATTCGATTTTCACCTTTCACGGGAGCCAACTCTTCTCGTATTCCCATGTCAACCATGTCCAACCTTGCCTTAATTCCATCTTTTGTTTTGCCAGGGGCATTTAGCAACATTCCAATAACACTACCACATACATTTTTTTCCACATTCATCACATCAAGAAAATGTCTGACGTACAAACAATTCCAGTATGGTAATTCAAAAAAAAACTGATCTCTTTTTCCAACCGATTTTCGTAAGGCTTTTCGAAAATGGTTTACCAAAAACAGTGTTCATATCTTTTACTTTCTCAAACAGCTGATCACCTGTTAGTGGAGACGGTGTTGTGCATTTTTCTGAACTTCCATTGAATGATGTCGTCCAAGATCGGTACTTATGCCGACGAGGTAGAAATCTACGATGTCCTAGAAACACAGATTTCGATGAATGTTTCAACCTAATTGATTCTGTATCTTCTTCGCACATGGGACACCCATGAGTTCCTTTAATGCTATAGCCTGACAAATTTCCATAAGCAGGGAAATCATTTATTGTCCCATACAACATCACTCTCAAAGTGAAGTATTCACTTTTATAAGCATCATACAACATTACACCTGAGTCCCACAATAACTTCAAATACTCGATCAAAGGAGTCAGATAAACATCAATATCGTTACCTGGTTGTTTTGGTCCTGATATAAGCATAGATAACATGATGAATTTTCGCTTCATGCATAACCAGGGTGGCAAGTTATAATTTAGCAACATAACAGGCCATGTACTATGAGTGCTGGTTTGAAAACCAAAAGGATTCACTCCATCTGTAGATAACGCAAGACGAAGGTTTCTCGGCTCTTTTCCAAATTCAGGATACTCATGATCAATTTTCTTCCATTGAGGAGAGTCGGTCGGATGACGTAATAACCCATCTTTATTTCTTTTATCTGCATGCCACGACAATTGTCTTGCAGTTTCTTAACTTCTATATAAACGCCTAAACCTTGGAATGATTGGAAAGTACCATACAACTTTCGTAGGATTGGATTTATCTTTCTTGTATCGAGAAGCACCACACTTTGGGCATTCTGTAAGTGATTTGTTCTCCTTTCGAAACAATATACAGTCTTTCAGGCAGGCATGTATTCTTTCAGAAATCATTCCCATCGAGCATAGCATTCGTCTAGCTTCATATGTCCGGCTTGGGAGCTCATTATCTTCCGGGAGCATGTCATTCAAGAGAGCAAGTAGTTCCGTAAAACTGACATCACTCCATCCATTGCCTGCTTTCAATTTATACAACTTCAGTATAGCTGACAATGTTGTATACTTAGTGCAAGCAGCATACAATGGCGTCTTTGCACAACTCTTTAACTTCTCAAACAATTTTGGGCAATCACGGGGTTCATCTTGAATTGTCTTTTTCATTTCCTCAATACGATCTTCATCATCATTGACATCTGTAATCACATCCTCCATACGGTCTTCTTCATTATCTATATTTGTATTCATATCTGACGATCCATAAAACGCAGTTTTATCCCAACCAGTAGCTACATTCTCTTTTTCTCCGTGTTTATTCCAACATTTATAACTCCGATCTATTCCATGACATATCAAATGTTCTTCCAACTCCTCTGGAGTAAGTAGTCTAGAATAACAACAACGTAAACACGGACAAAGGATTTGAGAAGGATCCTTTGTGTGATCCTTTGCAAACTTGATGAACTCTTTCACTCTGTTCTCGTACTCTATTGTTAAACGATTAGAATCCATCCAATATTTATTCATCTTCATCCTATTTGAATCTCAAATATTAGTATTTATGGTTCAAGTACACAAAAGAAGACTTCCAAATACAGTAGAAGGGAACCACTTCCTTGGAAGGAGATCAAGTAGTCTAACCTATAATCAAGATTCATAAAAAAGAATATTAGATTCACTAAAAAGATGATTATCTATCACTCTATAAGGAGGATATAACAGGAGATAGAGGATTTCCAATCGATGAGAGATACCTTTATCAGAGAGAAACCAAACGCATCCACTAGAGCTTATATCTGATTTCTATAGGCACTCAGGATACAAAAACTATATTTAGAATGCATGTGAGATAAAGAACGAATAATTAAAATAAATAATCCATTATACAATTTAAAATTCATTATCATCTCTATTATGATTTGTATAGGCACTCAGGATTCATTCTAGTAGTGGTACAGGTTCCCCCATTAATCATGAGTGATAGAGGGAATAGTAGTTTTTGGATTACCTTTCTTGTTTTATACAATTTATGAAGAAATGACAAGGGTTGGAAGTGCCGAGTGTGTTTGACTTGAAAATAGAGGTTCAGTTGCAACACCCTCTGATGTTTTCTGGAGAGGGTGGACCCAAGGTAGATAAGTTCTAAATTTAGTTCATCTAGAATATTCTAGATAACTTTTCTACTCCTTAGTAGAATAGGATAGAGTTGGTAGAGTATATGTTATGGGGGACAACAATGATCTACTGTGATATTTAGTCTTGGGATGAGCATATGGAGGGAATGACTTGGAAGAAAATATAGGATATGTTCATGGAGCACTTTTAACCTACGACATTGAGGAAATGAAAATATGAATATTTAATATGTTTGACATAATTATGTTTGATAATGATAGATTATGTTAGATTCTTCACATACCAGTAATGTTTTTATCTAATGTTGACAGGAGATAAGGTATCTATGAAAAAAAAATTAGGATGGACTTAGATGTGAGATTAAGTCCCAGGTAAATATATTTTTTATGAGGTTTGTTGAGGTGGTGGATCAGGTTCTCATTTCCAAGGGGAACCTAAAGGAGACTTGTAGTGGTGGTAGGGTGGTTTCAATTGAATGATCTCTTGGTACATATTATGATAGTAGGATTCACCATTATGATATCTTCCACTAGGGTGGTGGTGGATAGAGTATCTATGTGAGAGGATTTTTCTCTTAGAGAGGTTTTTAGTCATCTTCAATCAATGAGGTAGGTCTGGTCACATGTTAGGCCTATGACTTTGACCACTAGTTAAGTGTCAATCATGTATCATGATGGTTCATATATATAGGTTCTACATGAACACTTGTAATATGGGTAGTGATGGATGATCTATATTGGTACAGAGCACCGAATAGGGGAACCTAAAGGAGACTTGTAATAAGGGATCCTCTCATTATTTTATATCTTATCTCTTGGTAAATGGTTTCTGGTTTGTGTTAGAGTACTTTTGTGGGATCATGTTGGTCAACACACCATTGGGGGTGTGATTAGAAGGCATCTGTCTTCGTAAGGGATGTTCCCTCATGGTTTGTGAGTATTGTTTCATTTTGGATTTATACATGCTTGATATGATATGTATTGAATAGATAGTGATGATGTAATTTTTGGTATTTAATCAATATCACATTGATTGTTACCGTAGATGAGTGACCGTCATGCCTCATAAGGGTAGAGCCCATGTCTTTTATAGAGAATGGGATATCTTGGTAGACCATGTAGGACCAGTTCTTCCACAACTAGGTGAGAACATAGACCAGTTTACGAATATTTTTCTTGATGATAATGGATTGAAACAAGAAATATTTCCCCCAGTAGTAGACTAGTTCTAGGATGTTTTTCATGAGAATTGATCAGGGCTACCACCTAAAAGAGACTTTGAGTTCATGATTGAGCTGATGCGTGGAGTTGAGCCATTTTATATAACGCCTTTCAGAATGAAACAAGAATAGATTCAGGAACATAAAACTCAATGAGAGGAGTTAGATTATGAAGGGTGCATCTGCTCGAGTATGTCACCTTGGGGATCTCATGTTTTATTTTCCAAGAAGGATGACAGAACATTACATATGTGTTTCTATTAATAGAATATGAATCAGATGAAAATTAAGAATAGATATCCACTTCTTTGTATTTTTGATCTATTTGACCAGCTGAGGGGTTCCATATTGTTCTCTAAGATTGATCTAAGGTTTGTTTATCATCATTTGAGGTTGAGAAATTCTGATATACTATAAACTAATTTTGAAATCATGTATAGTTTTTATGAATTCTTCATAATAAAATTTGTGTTGACGAATTCCCCATGGAATTTATTATCTTGATGAGTTGAATATTTCACTTGTACCTAGACCAGATTGTAGTTGTTTTATGGATGACATATTGGTGTAATACCAAAATAATGATGATCATTCCCAACATCTGGACATCATCATGAGTACACTTAGAGAGAATCAGATATACACAATCTATCTATATGAAAACATATACATCTTCTTCATAGATTGTTACCTTAAGGCGGCGGCCGAGGGCGTTGCGGGTTGCGGAAGGCAGCCGCGGAGGGCGACCGAGGGAGGCCGAGTGAGGCGGAGGGCGGAGGAGGCGGCGGAGAGCGGCCGAGGGCGGCGGAGGGCGACCGAGGGCGGCAGAGAACGGCGGCCGAGGGCGTTGCGGGCAGCCGAGGGCGGCAGGAGGTAGAGGTCGGCCAAGGGTGTTGCGGGCGGCGGAGGACGGTGAGTGTACCGAGGGCGGAAAGCTCCGGCGAAGCGAACACAACAGCGGTATTCAGGAGAAGAGTAGCAGGGTTATGGTTCCGCGAGGGCTTTAGCTGCGATAAAACGAGGGCACTGTGCGACCGACTTTATAAAAAAGTCGACTAAGGTTTTATCAGCGCTAAAAAAGCGCTGATAAAGGCTACCTTTATCAGCGCTAAAATTATAGCGCTGATAAAATCTAGCTTTATCAGCGCTTTTCTAGCGCTGATAATATTATGATTTATCAGCGCTAGAAAAGCGCTGATAAAGATTCCCCGTATCAGCGCTACAATTTTAGCGCTGATACAGGGTCTCTTTATCAGCGCTTTTTTAGCGCTGATAAAGATAATTTTTATCAGCGCTTTTTGAGCGCTGATAAAGGATACCCTATATCAGCGCTGAAATTTGAGCGCTGATAGAGGTGTTCTGTATCAGCGCTTTTTTAGCGCTTATATAGGAGAACCTTTATCAACGCCTTTTGAGCGCTGATAAAGACCAACTGTATCAGCGCTAAAATTTTAGCGCTGATACAGATCATATTTATCAGCGCTTTTCTAGCGCTGATAAATGTTACTATTATCAGCGCTAAGAAAGCGCTGATAAACATTAGCTTTTTCAGCACTGATATAGGTTATCCTTTATCAGCAGTTTTTCTTAGTGCTGTTATAAGGGCGCGCTTCCCTTGCCCGTTTTTGTAGTAGTGGAATTAAATCTTGCATCAAAACATGGCAGTCATGTGATTTCAAACCTTTTAACTTCAAATCATTCATTGACACAATGTTATTGATATTTGATGAATACCCCTATGTAATCCTTACATCATTGAACAAGTTGTAAAACTGATATCTCTCCTCCCTGGAAAGAGTGTAAGCAGCTGGAGGAAGAAACATTCGATTTTCACCATTCACAGGAGCCAACTCTTCTCATATTCCCATGTCAACCATGTCCAACCTTGCCTTAATTCCATCCTTTATTTTTCCAGGGGAATTTAGAAATGTTCTGATAACACTATCACATACATTTTTTTCCACATGCATCACATCAAGGAAATGTCTAACGTACAGACAATTCTAGTATGGTAATTCAAAAAAAAAACTGGTCTCTTTTTCCAACCGATTTTCATATGGTTTTTCAAAAATGGTTTACCAAAAACCGTGTTCACATATTTTAATTTCTCAAATAGCTGATCACCTGTTAGTGGAGACAATGTTGTACATTGTTCTAAACTTCCAGTGAATGATATCGTCCAAGATTAGTACTTTGCTGACGGGGTAGAAATCTATAATGTCCTAGAAACATAGATTTCGATGAATGTTTCAACATAATTGATTCCGTATCTTCTTCGCACATGGAACACCCTTTAGTTCCTTTAATGATATAACCTGAAAAATTTATATAAGCAGGGAAATCATTTATCGTCCCATAAAACATCACTCTCAATGTGAAGTATTCACTTTTATAAGCATCATACAACATAACACCTGAATCCCATAATGACTTCAAATCCTCGATCAAAGGAGCCAAATAAACATCAATATCATTACCTGGTTGTTTTGGTCCTAATATAAGCATAGATAACATGATGAATTTCTGTTTCATGCATAACCAGGGTGGAAATTTATAATTTACCAACATAATAGGCTAGGTACTGTGAGTGATGGTTTGAAAACCAAAAGGATTCACTCCATCTGTAGATAACACAAGACGAAGGTTTCTCAGCCCATTTCCAAATTCAGGATACTCATGATCAATTCTCTTCCTTTGAGGAGACTTGGCAGGGTGACATAATTTTTCATCTTTATTTCTTTTATCTGCATTCCATGACAATTGTCTTATAATTTCTTCACTTCTATATAGACACCTAAACCTTGGAATGATTGGAAAGTACCATAAAACTCTCATAGGACTCGATCCATCTTCCTTGTATCGAGAAGCACCACACTTTGGGCATTCTATAAGTGATTTTTTCTTCTTAAAAAACAATATAAAGTCTTTCAGGTAGACATGTATTCTTTCAAAAATCATACCCATCAAGCGTAGAATTCATTTAGCTTCATATGTCCGGCTTGGGAGCTCGTTATCTTCTGAGATCATGTCATTCAAAATAGAAATTAGTTCCGTAAAACTGACATCATTCCATCCATTTCCTGCTTTCAATTTATACCATTTCATTACAGCTGACACTGCTGTATATTTAGTGCAACTAACATACAATGGCATCTTTGCACAACTCTTTAACTTCTCAAAAAATTTTGGGAAATCACAGAGTTAATATTCAACTATCCTTGTTATTTACTCAATATGATCTTTATCATCATTTACATCTGTAATCACATCCTCCATACAGTCTTCTTCATTATCCATATTTGAAATCATATTTGATGATCCATAAAATGCAGTTTTATCCCATCTAGTAGCTACATTCGCTTTTTCTCTGTGTTTATTCCAACATTTATAACTCCGATATATTCCGTGACATATCAAATTTTATTCAAACTCCTCTGGAGTTATTAGTCTAGAATAACAACAATGTAAACATAGACAAAGGATTTGAGAAGAATCCTTTGCATGATCCTTTGAAAATTTGATGAACTCTTTCACTCTGTTCTCATACTCTATTGTCAAATGATTAGCATCCATCCAATCTTTATTCATCTTCATCCTTTTGGAATCTCAAATATTATTATTTATGATTCAAATACACAAAAAAGACTTCAAAATACATTAGAAGAGAACCACTTCCTTATAAAAATAGAGATTAATAAAGCCTAACCATTTCCAATAAATATTTGGAAATAAAAAGAATCACGATAGACTCCCATCAAAATCAACACACTTTCCAGTCCCCTTACCAATAGTTCTAGCACACACCACCCTTGCAGCAAAACATTAAACATCCTTTTAACCACCACTACCAGCCACCTCAATCATAATAAAATAATCACATCAAACAACCCACAACTAGTGAGAAAACTCAAATAAAATGAAAACAAGGATACAATTTTGATGAGAAAATTAATATAGTAGATATATTTCCAAACACAAAGGGGTTCGTGGGGGAGAAAAATAACCTAGGTTTATCCAAAATCACTATGGAATATCATAGGTTTTGTTACCCAAATTAAAATAAGAAATAGAAAATTGAGGTTATTGAACATAAATTCTATCATGAACATATAAAGGATATGAAATAACACACCATCACCTTCCCCAAACTTGTAACTAATATCCATAGAAACTTATTACATCCATTATATAAAAAATAACATTCCCATACAAAGGGATACACAACAATCCCTTAGTGTTAAAAAACTCACACATGAGGGGATAAAAGTATCAAATAGTGATAAAACATCCTTCAAAAAGGGGTGAATTGTTCAAGGGTAAATCAAGAGGGCCAAACAAGATTTAAAAGATACACTATATAAAGTGTAATATTGAAATTTACCATAAAAATTGAATATAATTCCAATCTAGTTCACACTTCATAAATCCTCGTTTAATATAAATTAAAAATTTATTAAAATCAAAATCACACCATAACAACATTTCCAAGACATCATTTAAATAATTTTCCTTTCTCATTGAAATATGAAACAATCCAATGAAGGCTCTATGAACCTTACTCCTCCACAACTCAATGCCTAGAATTTCTAGGAAATCTCTATTTTCCATAAAACAAACCATTTTCTATTTTTACTCACACCAAAAACCCTTTTAAATACATTTTCCATTACCCACACATTTGAAAAATTCCATTGTTATGAAACACTAGAAGAGAATACAGTTAATAAAACAACTTTATGGGTTGATCCCCCTTGAAAAACCAAACATAAACCAAGAATAATTTCAACACATTATTTTCATAATTTTAGCAACTTACAACTCATATTTAAAAATTAACAACAAGCCAAACATGTTAAATTATTATGTTTCCTTTTTAAAACCTACACCCAAACCCATTAACACCTCTAGTGCCTTTGAAAACAGAATTCACACCTTTCAAACAACCCATAATACCCATTCAAAGAAGTGTTAAATTATAACACACACAAAACATAACCATTTACTTTATTAAAATTCATTTCAAATACATAGGCATGAAAAATTCTTCGAAAACAAAATTTTCACCACAAAATTAATTTATAAAACAAGAATAAATGCACAAAAAAGCATATTAAAAACATCTAGAAATTTTAGGTCATGGAACCACTGACATTGGGTGAATAAATTGCTTAAATCCAATGTGGAACCCTGATCTCACCTCAACCGAACCACAAAGAAAACCTATAAAGGAAAGATTTACCCAAAAACAATAAGATTAAACCCTAACTCACAAGATTAAATCCTATCAATGTAACCCTACCCTATGGAAAATATAAAACTAAAAGGAGAAAAGGGAGACTTACCTAGAGTATATATCACCCACTATGGAGGGAGAGAAGAAGCATCAAGTGGTTAGGGAGACTTCTGTGCTATTTTGGGAGGGGAAGGAATGACCGCCAAAGGGGGAGGTACACGGGAGGAGCCGCCAACCATTGACAAATGGAGGAGTAGTGTTCATGGGGAGTAACGTGCAGCGGGGAGGAGGAGAAGTAGGGTTTGTGGGGAGGAAGATCCACAGAAGGGGTTCGAGAGGGAAGATAAGGATTAGGGTTCACGGTGGAGTAGGGATAGTGGCAGAGGTCCAACAAAGAGAAGATCAGGGGGGGAGTTGTTGTAGGGGGACAGTACCACGAGAGCTTGTGGGTGTGATAAACATAGGGCACTATGTAATCCATTTTATAAAATGGGACTATGGTTTTATCAGTGATTTTTTAGCACTGATAAAGGGTGTGATTTATCAGTGCTAAAAAAGCGCTGGTAAAGAAGCCCTTTATTAGTGCTAAAAAGAACTGATAAATTCACCATTTATCAACGCTAAAATTTTATCGCTGATAAAGGGTGCCTTTATCAGCACTATTTTAGCACTGATAAAGGGAACCTTTATCAGCACTTTTAATTAGATATAATAAATAATTACATTTATCAGTGATTTTTTCTTTGCGTAGATGAAAGGCGGTGCTTCCCTTGCCCATTTTTTTAGTAGTGCATGAAAATGTAGGTTTCCTATTAATGAGCCTATTATCAAAGCCTCATATCATGGAGATTAAAAAGGAAGAAAACCATGAGTAGGTGTATCAATGTATTATGATAATCATACCCATGATATCCTATATTTTTTCTCCTATTAGACAATATCATCGGGATATAGAACACGGTTCAATAATAATATCATGGCACCTGAAGGTTCTCATTATAGAGGGGAACTACTATGACCTTTCAACATGACATATTTTCTAAAGAGATTATCACATAAAAATATCATCTATATGAATAATCAATATGTGATGAAAAAAAATATTTTTTACAAACAACATGTAAAAAAGTACTAAACAAGTTGGTTTTAGGGAACCAACTCCAAAAAATCTCCCACTTTCACTATAGACAATTGAAAAATTATTTCAATCCACTAGCCCCCACATGATACTCATGATACTATTAAGATAAATAATTTGGTAAGGGTTACACCACATTTTCCACCACACATATTCTAATCACTATAACTTTATCTTGTTGGAAAAAATCCATCAAGATATGAAAATTCTAAACCATGTTCTTTATCCTTTAGTGTGACCTTGAATCTTTGGAGCGATCCACCATTGCTGAGTTATCAAAATAGACTGTGATAGGATATTTACTTCTTAGTACGACATAAAGATCTATCAAAAAGTTTTAAATATAATTTTATTCCTTGGATACATCGGAAGCCTCAATATACTCGAAATCCACTGTAGAATCACCAACAACTAGTTTCTTTGAACTATTCCAGCTCATAGCTCCTCTGTTGAGAAAACAATACATATCTAGATTAAAAATTTAGATCATTATGATTTGTTTGAAATATAAAATCTATATAACCCATGATGAAAATATCTTTATCTCCTCTATACACAAGGAACATATCCTCAGTTCACCTCAGTTACTTAAGTATATCCTTTAAAGAAATCCAATGTTGTTAACCTAGATAAGATTTACATATTTCAACATTTCTCAAAGTATAAGAAACATTAAGACTCATACATAACATGGAATACATGATGGAACCTACCATAGAAGAATATGGGATCTTACCCATTCTCTCTCTTTCCTCTTATGTCCAAGGACATGTTTTATTAGAAAGATATATACCATGTGAAACTGGAACCAATCCTATCTTGGATTGTTCTATACTAAAAATCTTCATTATATGGTAAATGTATATAATTTGACTTAGTACAAGCAGCATCTTAGATCTATCAATCATAATCTTGATCTCTAGAATGTAGGATACTTCACCTAAGTCCTTAACAGAGAATCACTTTCTCAACCAAGCCTTAACTGCTTGTAAGGACAATATATCATTTCCAATTATTAATATGTAAACAAAATATAATACTATGAAAACAAATAAACTCCCACTAAACCATTTATAAACACATAGATCAAATTCATTCTTAATGAGACCAAATTCTTTTATGGATTCATTGAATTGAATGTTCTATGACCTGGATGATTTCTTTAATCCCTAAATGGATATTTGAAACTTATATACATTTATGGAATTTATTGGAGTCAAAAACCATTCTATTTATTCATATAAACATCCTATTTAATTTTTCCATTAAGGAACGAAATTTTTAAATCCATTTTATAAATCTCATAGTCATTGTAAGCTACTATAAAAAAAATTCTGATGTGTTTAAACATGGAAACTAAATAAAATGTTTCATCATAGTAAATGAATTAACATTATCTAAACCCTTTAGGCACTAGAGAAAATTTATAGGTATTTAATTTACCTTATGTGTACATCTTTCTCTCTACTTATCTTATCTCTCTATCATTTCTACACTGAACATGTGTTTCAGGAACAACCTCTTCAATGGGGACCTATTGAATTGGTTATGTACCAACTATTTTGTATCTTGAGTATCAAAATAATTGAATTCAATATTTCTCCCACTAGAATAATTGGGGATGTTGTACCTCTCAATAAATACATGTGACAGAACATGTTTATTTAAACTCCATAACTCAAAGGTAATACCATTTTACAATTTAGTTGGTACTCAATTTTGTATGTATAATGTAGTCTATAACACATTAACAAAAAGGATAATAGAAGGCTTGTATAAATGATCATTTCTTTCCATGTCCAACAAGGTATCGTTCCCCATTTCATTAACACCATCATACTATGGTGTATAAGATAGAGTGTGTTGAGCTAAAATCCCATACACCTGTAGAAATTTTATAAAGTCTTGGTTAAGATATTTATTACCCTGATCTGATTGAAGTTTCTTCATCTTCTTACCAAGTTGACTCTCAAAATATGTAATATTTTATGACTTACTAACTATATAATTTTCCAATTTTAATTGTTATATGTGTTTAGTGGAGGTTTTGATAGTTTTATGTAATGTCCAAACCTGGAAGACACTAAACCGGTGCTCCGAGACAATTCACCACAAGGCCCCAAGCATGCCTCCCAGTACGCCAAAGGCTGCCGACTAGCAGTGAGAGCCTATGGTGTTATAGTGGGGAGACTACGAACTCATACAAGTGTTATAAGACAATGGAAATAACTCAGTATCATATACAATGGAAATTAAATAGAGTGCGGAAGCAATAAACAACTGAAATAGAACAAGTTGTAATAGTAAAATGCTGTAAAAGCCCGAACAACTATGAAATACAATACAACATTGGTCAGCCACTGGTCCGACCATACAGATACAAGTATAAAATGAATTGAAAGTAAAAGTATATAGCTCTACTACTGACTCCAAGCCAACCCACGTACCTGATCTCTGGACACTGTCTAACTGCACCAGCCCAATCAGTAGAACCACTCGAGCAGCTCTGCTCGATCATGAAACACTGGGCCTCATCCCTATCCACCATGAAACTTGTGATCAACCTAAAAAGTAGACATAAGTTATACATGTACACTGAGGTGAACATGAAGGGGTGATAAATAATCTCAGTAGGGCACCCCTAGAAGTAACCTATAACTATGCTGCTAAAAGTGTATGCAACAACAACGTGCTCAACCTAGTTGGAACACAACAAAATGAAGTAAACTAAACGTGCAACCATAGTCAAACCCAGAGTCTGTAATCCCTATCAAGTGGGAAAGTGCCACCATGAATTTCCATATCTATATACATATCCATGTATAGTCCCATACCTATACACATATATATAAATTCTAATATTCATGAGTATGTGAATCAAATAAAAAGAAACCACATCAATAGTCGATCCTTGGGTCCATAAGCCCAATCACCTGGACATCTTATGCAAGGGAATTGATATGGAAGTCATGCCACTAAAGTCGTGTATCATTAAGTCGATCTCTGGGTCCATAATCCCATCAACATGTACCTTCTTCATCTAATGATAGAATTATATCTCTGAGCAAGCTACGTCACCACAGGGGGAAAATGATCCTACACCCGAGTTCACTCGTACTCGCCTCCAATCACAACTAGATTTATGTATAACGATGGTCAACCCCGTAAAGAAGGATTTTGTATATGGATGGTCAATCCTACCAAGATCTTGAAGAGCATAATCATTCCGATCATATAACATCTATCCCATTAGCCTGTCCAAGGCATTCTTACATTGGAATCCAAATATCACTCAATGCGTAGGAGTCATCAACCCAATGAGTCCATCCAAGGAATCCCACAACTGGATCCAAGTATCACCCAGGGTACATAAGTCTATTACCCACTGAGTCCATACAAGTCATCCCTCAATTGGATCCATGTATCACTCATGGTATAACCATATCCAACCAATGAGCCCATTCATGGAATCCCTCAACTGGATCCATGACTCACTCAAGGTTTAATTACATTCAAAAGTCCACTAAGCCCGCCCAAGGAATTACTACAATGGGAATACATGTATCACTCATGGTATGTAAATAAACATCCTAATGAGCCCGTCTAAGGAATTCCTACAATGAGAATCCATGTATCACTTAGGGTATACAAGTCAACACATAAGGCTTAACAGCCGAGTCCCAAGTAATACCTCTGGTACCTGTAAAATATCAGAAATAACATGGCTAAGATTCCAGATCCCATGAGAGCATGTCTAGGAATCCCAAAAAAAAAATAAATATGCCTCGCGTTAGGCTCAATAACCACTAGCTCGGAAGCACCTCTAGTGAAATTTTTTTTATTATAAAAAGAAAGTCAGATATAAAAAAATGAGTGAGGTTGGCCCGAACACCCAACCCAACACTACATCCATAGCCCAATGGGCTTACAAGTTCAGCATGGGTTCTAGGTGACACCCAAACACCATCTATACCCAAACCCGACATACAACTTAGGGTCGGTCAAACCACGAACGACCACTAGGTCCCTCAAGTCAAACACTAAGGAGGCATCCTACTCAGAATCCTCCAGGTAAACATGAGCGAAGGCATCCTACACAGGATCCTTAGTGTATAGAAATGGAGGAATCCTACATGGGATCCTCGAATGAAGAATGATAGGGGAATCCAATAATATGGATCTTATCAAAGGAAAATAGGAGAGAGATCCTACAAGGGACTCCATAGATCAACACATAAGAAAATACATCCCTTAGGGGATCCTTGGAAGCATCTTGTTTCATGGACTCATAGGCCAGAAGGGCACATCTCACAAGGGGTAAATCCTCAAAAGCACAGGTTACTAGAGATATCTCATAGCTCATCTCAGATAAAACATCTCAACTAAGTTGGCCTGAACACCCAAACTATCATCCATGCCAAGTCTCACTCTCACATGACAACTAAACTAGATAACCGAAGGAAGAACCTCTAAATTTAGATATAAAACCCCAAAACATGATTTATATGACCTTTGAATATCAATAGGATTCCACAATTGTGATCTAAGTGAAAAAACACTCAGAATCGACTACTCACTCACCCAAAACGGTCAACCGGTGAAAAAGGTACTATTCACTATAACGATCCTGAGTGGGGCCCGCACCTGATTTCAGTTTTAGCTCCTGAAACTAGTCTCTAAATTTTCGAATTTAATCTAGGGTCACAACTCCACTGACTATGCATCAAAAAGACATTAGAGAGAGAAGATATGCCTGATTTAATAATCGCCAAATAATAATAATAAAGATATTATTATTGTATTTTTGAATGTTTCACACCACCAAGCATCATGAACAACACAAAAATTTCTCCAACTAGCCTAAAAAGGTCCTCCTTAAAGAAAGGGTTGTGTGTCCATATACATCACGTGAAACAGATCCCTAGATTGCAACTTACAAGGGTTTAAAGAACCCCCTGACGAAAACAGGCTGTACAAAGTATGTGGCATGTACTCTGGAGTACATGGGGTTTGACCATTTAAAAGTACACAACATGTAAGTTAATGTACATGGAGTGTAATGTTCATAAAACACCATCTTGTGTGCGTTTTGACCTGATCACATGCCCATGTGACGCAACACAACTTGTACTCCCAGTACACGACGTGTACTGTTCAAAAACCACCATTTTGTGTTCTTTTTTCACACGGTCGGACACACGACCAACCACCACATGGCGTGTACTCAGAGTACATGGTGTGTACATTAGAAAACTTCTTCTTCCCTAAATAAGAATAACACATTGTATGTTCCCCTGGATCACATGCCATGTTACCTATTTTTTTCGATGGGCAATCCCTCAAAAAACGCTCGAAACACCCATTTTCACCCTTGAAACAGAAGATCAGGCCTCAAGAGGCCAAAAAAAAGAAATATGAGGATTTAAAAACATGAAACAACCAATTTAAAGGGGATATATGGAAAAATGTAAATGGACCTACTTTCGGGAGGAAACCGCCAAAGCTTCAGTTGATTCCACCGTCAACAGATGCCGTATGCCGACTCATCACGTCAAGGGATTCGAAATGGTAACTCTCTTTCCTTATATATCTCTATATCTTTATCAATATCCATTTCTAAAAAAATAAATCCTCCAGGGAGAAGAAAATATAAGGATTGTGAAAGGAGGAGTAGGATAGAATAAGAAGGAAAGTAAAAGAAGAAAAGAAAGAAAATAAAAAGGGACCCGACCCGACCCCAACGTCCGACTCGAGTTTATGCCTTGCCCAAGATAAACTCCCCATTTCATACTCAAAGGAATAGGAAAAATCTCAATATGATGCTACATTTAATATTTATTTCCAAATGAACCTGCGTGAATAAATTAATATTTAATTTAATAATATTAAATATTAATTATTCCACCAAACTCCTTTCCTAGGGTAAACACCCTATTTTGGGACCAATGGAGTTGTCATAAAAATTATCCGAGATCATCTAATAGAGGAAAAGGACCATTTTAACCCTCATGAGCATCTGAATGCAAAAAATTCTAATTTCTACTCAAAATGACAGTCTGGAAAAACATGGGTTTTTATAAACACCCCACCATAAACATTCACATCCCCTAGAAGCCCAGTTAAAGGAAAAGAAACCATGCTCCCAACCCGAGAATCTACACAACCCAGCTATTTGGACTGTCCAAAGACCAGCCTTATAGCGTTAACAACCGCCTTCTTCATGAAAGACATTTAACTGCGACCGATTTGGTACTATCCACCATAGAAATACCCCTATCATCTTCCTAAAAGAAAAACCCAAGCTTAAAAGCTGAAAAATAACACCAAAGTTTAAACAAAATGTGGAAAAACACCTTCAAAAGGCCAATGGTGCACTCCCCACCATATGGCTTGCCTTACACCACTCCTAGAGCGCAACCAAAACTGGTTCCCTCCTCAATAGGGAAGAACATTAAGAAAGAAAAAGGAGCTCAGATTAGTGATAAAGATCTCTCAGCATACTCAAGATGAATCAAGGTAGCACATGATCATCTCTTATAGGAGTACACTAAGATTTTATCAAAGGCATGTATATCTCTCTCCGATCCACGCTCACCATCTTGTCAAAACCTGACGGCGATTCAACCACGTGTCAAACATATGATGGTACCTTCAAATTTTTCGATGTAACCTCTACCAAGGAGGGACATTTCAACATAACTTATGGGGTCCAAACCCCTAAAAAGTCTTAAAACATCAGTCCTTGGCTCGCACCCGACCAAAAACTGATTTTGATTCAAATGATACCACTTGTAACCAACATGTATCCTAAATACCCGACCCTTACACACGACATCATTCTAGTAGTAGGAATCTACCCATGCTCTGACTACATTAGAAACAATGGAAACACTGGTCAACTAAGACAGGCTTCAGAACAGTCCTTCCCGTCGAAGCGAGTTTAAAAAAAACAAGCACCCGAGGTGCCTCGATCAAAAGTTGAAGGCATCAACATTCCTATACCACAAAACTTATGCACCTATCATGAATCGATCTCAAAACGATCATAAAACAATCACACCACCAAAAAGGAATTGGAAAACACAAGCCAACCTCTCAAGCAAGTTTCCCAGGATATAATAGACATCAACCTACAAGGTTTCGAGTCAAAACCAAGGGTCTCTAGGTCTTCAACCTATACCTATGGAAAAATCCTCACAAATGGGTCAAAAGGTCTAATCACCTAGCCCAAAATATCCAAACCTCTAAAATGAAGGTAAGATCACAATGAACAACGAGGGTCAAAACTAAATTGCATGGCCCACGAGGGCCCTAATCCTCTCCGAGCATCCTCAGAAGAAACTACTTCTTGGAGGTCCCAACTAATGCAGAGGAGAAACTAAACTAACACTCACCAGGTATCCATATACGAAAATACCCCAAGGAGTTCCAGTTCACAAGAAAAGCCTTGGTATCTTTCAGTATCGTACTCAATGATTCGACTAGATAACTATAGACCTGAGAAGAAACACCCAACAAGGGGTTAAATAGAAAGGCATCATGTACCATATTGACCTACTAGGGTTATTGCACAATAGGTTCATGAGGATTGATTTGTCAGCCTATCAATAAGAAATGCCTCAACATAGACCAACATAACCTTTCATCAGAGTAAAAAGTATGTGTAAGAAGACCTGAAGGTCTCAGTCGTCAATAAAAACACACACTAGAAGGACTCTATGTTGTGAATCTTATGTGCCTAGTCTGATGCATGAGACGCCTCTTACCTTTGCTATCCAAGAGTCAAAAACCATCTCTGTTCTCTTATAGATGGTTAAGATCTAGAGATCCATAATAAATCAAAACACCCACACAACATGTGCGTCGCTCAAGGTGAAAATCACATACAATTGTAACATCACAAAATCAAAATAGTAATCCCAAACCCTAGAAATCTAGACTTATTACAGGAGAAAGTGTTCTCAGTGAACCAATACAATATTTATAATAGGTTCCAAAAAATTCCTAATAATCTTGTCTACCATATCCCAAATAGAAATGACCAAGAAAAGAAACTCCTATGATACAACTTTGTAAAGTCCCAAACCAGAAGCCAGTAAACCGGTTCTCCGAGCCAGTTCGCCACAAGGCCTCAAGGGCACCTCCTCGAACGCTAGTGGGTGCCAACTAGCAGTGAGGGAATAAGGTGTGATAGTGGGGAGACTATGTCATCATAAAAAAAAAGAAAAAAAATGTAAATAACTAAGGATTATACACATCAGAAAGTAAATAGAGTGCAGAAGAAATAAACAACTAAAATAGAGCAAGATGTAATAGTAAAATGCTGTAAAATCCTAAACATCTATGAAATACAATACAAAATTGGTCACCCACCGGGCCAACCATACAGATACAGGTGAAAAATTAACTGAAAGTAAAAGTATAGGGCTCTAATACTAACTCCGATCCAACCCACATACCTGATCTCTAGACACTGTCGAACTACACTAGCACAATCAATAGAACCACTCGAGCAGCTCTGCTCGATCATGCATCACTAGGATTCTGCCTTATCCACCATAAAACTCATGCTCAACCTGAAAAGTGGACATAAGTTCAACACGTACACTGAGATGAATGTGAAAGGGTGAGAAATAATCTCAGTAGGGAACCCTGACAAGAAACCTATAACTATGCTGCTAAAAGTGTACGCAACAACAACATGCTCAGCCTAGCTAGAACACAAAAAAATGAAGTAAACCAAACATGCAACCCCAGTCGAACCTAGGGTCTATAATTCCTATCAATTAGAAAAATTACACCATGGATATACATATCTATATACGTATACATGTATAGTACCATACCTAAAAACATATACATAAATTAAAATATTCATGATTATGTGAATCAAATAAAAAGAAACCACATCAGCAGTCAATCCTCGGGTCTATAAGCCCGATTTCCTAGACATCCTGTTCAAGGGAATTGAGTTGGACGTCATGCCACTCAAGCTGTGTATCATTAAGTTGATCTCTGGATCCGTAATCCCATCAACATGTACCTGTTTCAGCCAATGCCAAAATTATATCTCTGAGCAATATACGTCACCACAGGCGGAAACTGATCCTACACCCAGGTTCACTCGTACTCGGCTCCAATCACAACTAGATTTCCGTATACTGAAAGTCAACCCTATAATGCAGGATTCTGTATATCGAAGGTCAATCCTGTAAAGATCTGGAAGAGCATAATCATTCCGATCATATAACATCCAGCCTATGAGCCTGTCCAAGGCATTCCTGCATGGGAATCCAAATATCAATCAAGGCGTAGGAGTCATCAACCCACCGAGTCCTTCGAAGGCATCCCTCTAATGGATCCAAGTATTAGTCAGGGTACATAAGTATATTACCCACTAATACCATCCAAGTAATCCCTCAACTAGATTAATGTATCACTCAGGGTATAACCATATCCTACCAATGAGCCCGTTCGTGGCATCCCTCAACTAGATCCATGACTCACACAAGGTTTAATTAAATTCAATAGTCCACTGAGCCCGTATAAGGAATTATTACAATGGGAATCCATATATCACTCAGGGTGTGCAAATAAACAGCCCAATGATCCCTTCCAAGGAATTCTAACAACAAGAATCCATGTATCCCTCAAGGCATACAAGTCAAAAAATAAGGCTTAATAGCCGAGTCCCAGGTAATAACTATGGTACCTATAAAATATCAAAAATAGCATGGCTCAAAAGACAGATCCCAGGAGAGCACGTCTAGGCATCCCAAAAAACAAGAAGGACTCCTCATGTCAGGCTCAATAGCCACTAGCCATGAAGCACCTCTAGTAAACACTACTGCATCCATAAAACCAAGTCAGATGTAAACAAATGAGTGAGGGTGGACCTAACACCCAACCCAACACTACATCCACAACCCCATGGGCTTATAAGTTCGAAATGATTCTAATTGACACATGAACACCATCTCTAACCAAACCCGACGTACAACTTAGGTTCGGTCAAACCACATGCACCCACTAGGTTCCTCAAGTC
Source organism: Viscum album (assembly GCA_963277665.1). Classification (NCBI taxonomy): domain Eukaryota; kingdom Viridiplantae; phylum Streptophyta; class Magnoliopsida; order Santalales; family Viscaceae; genus Viscum; species Viscum album. Next base: position 135,427,757 of record OY728163.1, read on the forward strand.
AAAACTAAGGAGGTATCCTACTCAAAATCCTCCAGGTAAACACCTGCGAAGAAATCCGACTTGGGATCCTTAGCAGAGAGCAATGGAGGAATCCTACATGGGATCCTTGAATGATGAATGACATAGGAATCCTATAACAGGGATCCTCTCAAAGGAAAATAGAAGAGAGATCCTACAAGGGACTCCCTAGGTTAACACATATGAAAAGACATCCCTCAAGGGATCCTTGGAAGCATCTGGTCTCACGACCTCATAGTCTAAAAGAGCACATTTAATAAGGGGGACATCCTCAAAAGCATAGGTTACATGAGATAGCTCATAGTTCATATGAGATAAAAGGTCTCAACTAAGTTGGTCCGAACACCCAACCTATCATCCACGCCAAGTCTCACTCTCAAGTGAAAATCGAACTCGATAACAGGAGGAAGAACCCTTCCATTTAGATATAAACCCCCAAAACACCATTTATATGACCTATAAATGTCAATTGGATTCTACTAAACCAGTAGCTCGAGCCGGTTCACCAAAAGTCCTGAAGTGCGACTCCCCATATGCCAGAGGCTACCGACTATCAGCAAGGGCCTAGGGTGTGATAGTGGGGAGACTATGTCCTCATACCAGAGTAAGAAAACACAAAAAATAAATAAGTATCATACACATTGGAAAGTAAATAGAGTGAGGAAGAAATAAAAAACTAAAATAGAACCATATGTAATAGTAAAATGCTATAAAATAATGAACAATAAGGAAATACAATACAACACTGATCACCCACTGGGCCGACCATACAGATTCAAGTAAAAAATGTACTAAAAATAAAAGTACATAGATCTACTACTAACTCTAAGCCAACCCATGTACCTGATCTCTAGACTCTGTTGAACTGCACCGACCCAATCAGAAGAACCACTCAAGTAGCTTGCTCGATCATGAAACACTAGGCCTCAACCCTATCCACCATGCAAATCATGCTCAACCTGAATAGCAGACATAGGGTCTACACGTACACCGAGGTGCATGTGAAAGTGTGAGAAATAATCTTAGAAGGGTACCCTGAAAAGAAACCTATAACTATGCTGCTAAAATTGTATGCAACAACAACGTACTTAGCCTAGCTGGAACATAAAAAAAATTAAGTAAACCAAACATGAAACCACACTCCAACCCAGGGTCTGTAATCCCTATCAACTGGGAAAGTGCCACCATGGATGTCTATATCTATATATTTGTACATGTATAGTACCATACCTATACACATATACATAAATTCAAATATTCATGAGTATGTGAATCAAATAATAAGAAACCACATCATCAGTCGATCATTGGGTCCATAAGCCCGATCGCCTGGACATCCTGTGCAAGAGAATTAAGCTGGACATTGTGTCACTCAAGTCGTGTATCATTAAGTCGATCTCTAGATCCGTAATCCCATCGAAATTTACCTGCTTTAGCCAATTCCATAATTATATCTATGATCAAGCTACGTCACCAAAGGGGGAAACTGATCCTACACCTAGGTCACTCGTACTCGCCTCCAATCCCAACTAGTTTTCTATATACCAATGGTCAACCCTGTAAAGAAGGATTTCGTATACTGATGGTCAATCTTGTAAATATCTGGAAGAGTTTAATCATTCCGATCATATAACATCCATCCTATGAGCCTGTCCAAGGCATTCCTACATGTGAATCCAAATATCACTCAAGGTGTAGGAGTCATCAACTCACTAAGTCCATTAAAGGAATCCCTCAACTGTATCCAAGATTCACTTAGGGTACATAAATCTATTTCCCACTGAGCCCGTCCAAGGCATCCCTCAACTGGATCCATGTATCACTCAAGTTATAACCATATCCAACCAATGAGCCCATTCATGGAATCCCTGAAATATATCCATGAATCACTCAAGTTTTAATTACATTCAACAGTCCACTGATCCCATACAAGGAATTCCTATAACGAGAATCCATGTGTCACTTAGGGTATATAAATAAATAGCCCAATGAGCCCGTCCAATGAATTCCTACAACATTAATCCATGTATCACTCAAGGTATACAAGTCAAAACATAAGGATTAATATCCTAGTCCCAGGTAATACCTATGGTACCTGTAAAATTCAGAAATAACATGGCCCAGAAGCTAGATCCCAAGAGATAACGTCTAGGCACCCCAAAAAATAAGAAAGGCACCTCACGTCAGGCTCAATAGCCACTATATAGGAAGCACCTCTGGTAAACTCTACTACATCATCAAAACCATGTAAAAAAAAACAAATTAGTGAGTGTGGACCGAACTCCCAACCCAACACGACATCCAAAACCCCATGGGATTACAAGTTTGGCACGAGTTCTAGGTGACACCCGAACACCATCTCTACCCAAACCCGACATACAAATTAGGGTCGCTCAAACCACGGGCACCCACTGGGTCCTTCAAGTCAAACACTAAGAAGGCATCCTACTTAGAATTCTCCAGGTAAACATGAGTGAAGGAATCCTACATGGGATCCTCAGCGTAAAGCAAGAGAGGAATCCTACATGGGATCCTCGAATGAATAACTACAGAGGAATCCTATAACATGGATCCTCTCAAATGAAAATAGGAGAGAGATCCTACAAGGGACTCTCTAGGTCAACACATAAGAAAAGGCATACCTCAGGGGATACTTGTAAGCATCTGGTCTCACAGCCTCATAGGCCAGAATGGCATGTCTCACAAGGGGGAATCCTCAAAAGCACAGGTTACGGGAGATATCTCACAACTCATCTTAGATCAAAGGTCTCAAATAAGTTGGTCTGAACACCCAACCTATCATCCACACCAAGTCTCACTCTCAGGTGACAAATGAACTTGATAACCAAAAGAAAAACCTATACATTTAGATATAAACCCCCAAAACACCATTTATATGACCTATAAATGTTAAGAGTATTCCACCATTGCGATCTACACGTAAAAATTCTGAGAATGGACTACTCACTCGCCCAAAACGGTCATCCAGTAAAAAAGGCACTATTCACCGTAACGATCCCGAGTGGGGCCCACACATGATTTTTATTTTAGCACATGGAATCAGTCCCTAAATTCTCACCTTTAATTCAGGGTCTCAATGCCACAGACGGTGTGTTAAACAGACATTGGATGGAGAAGATACGCCCGATTCAATAATCATCAAATAATAATAATAAAGATATTATTATTATATTTTTGGATGTTTCACTCCACCGAGCATCGTTTAGAATTAAAATATTTCTCCAACTACCCTCAAGAGGTCCTCCTCAAATCAAGGTTCTTAGACACAAACAACACATGAAACATGCCCCTAGATTGTAACTAATAAGGGTTTAAAGAACCCCCGAACAAAAACAGGCTAGAAAAAGTACATGGCATGTATTCTGGAGTACACGGGGTCTACCCATGTAGAAGTATACAGTGTGTATGTTATTTTAAATGGGGTGTACTGTTCAAAAAACACAATCTTGTGTGCTTTTTCACATGGGCACACATCCATGTGCCACTACATGGCGTGTACTCCCAGTACATGGCGTGTACTGTTCAGAAACCACCATTCCATGTTATTTTTTCACACAGTCAGACACATGACCAACAAACACATGGAATGTACTCGGATTACATGGTGTGTACTTAAGAAAACTTCTTCCTCCCTGAACAGGAAGAATACATGGTGTGCTCCCCGGGAACACACACCGTGTTACCTGAGTTTTCCGATGGGAAATCTCTCAAAACGCCCGAAACACCCGTCTTCATCCCTGAAATAGAAGACTGACCCTCAAGAGGCCACAAGAAAGAAATATAAGGCTTAAAAAACATGAAAAAACCAATTTAAATGGGATATATGGTGAAAACATAAATGGACCTACCTTCAGGCAGAAACGACCAAAGCTTCGATTGATTCCACCATCCACGAATGTCGTACACCGACTCAGCACATCAAGGTCTTAAAAATGGTACCTATATTTCCTTCCATAACTCTCTATTTCTCAATATAAATTTCTCCACAAATCACATGGACACGTAGGATCACAAAGGAGGCACGCGCAAGGATGAGGATGGAATTTGATAAAGACCTGGTTAATGAAAGGCTTGTATTACTCATCATTTCTTTTCTTGTCCAACAAGATATGGTTCCTCCTTTAATTAACACCATTATACTATGGTGTATTGGATAGAGTGTGTTGAGGTAAAATCCCATACACCCGTAGAAATTTTATGAAGTCTTGGTTAAGATATTTATTACCCCGATCTGATCCAAGTTTCTAGATCTTCTTACCAATTTGATTCTAAACTCTGTAATATTTTGTGCCTTAATGACTAGATAATTTTACCATTTTAATGGTTATAGGTGTTTAGTGGAGGTTTTGATAGTTTTTAGTGGAGGTTGGAGCCATAGTAGAGATGTTTTTGGAAATTCACATCATGTAATGTTTACATGATGTGTAAATGTGTTTCGTGGATTATGAAGTCAGTGATTTCATGACTTGTATGTGGATAAGGTTTATTTCATGAAATGAATACATTTCATTAAAGTGGAATTCAAGAGGTTTAATAATTAAATGTAGAGGTGACACATTTTTTAATGAGAGCTAAACTTTTATGAAAACCTGTGGTTTACACACTATGTAATCATTACATGATGTGAAATCGGCCGATTCTTGGTTATTTTATAATCCTTTAGGAAAAATTTCCTTTAATTTGACCATTCTCTCCCTCTCTCATCTTGGTGGAGCCCTAGGAATCTTATTGAACTCTTCTTGACCCCTTCCTCCTTCAATCTGTTGGTTCCAATGGTTATTGGTTGATAATCAATGGTGAGTGCTTCCTCTTTTCCCCATGGGTTTCACTTATTCTTTTCTTGGGGATTCACTATGGAGTAGTCATTTTGGTTTTAGGTGTGTGTTGGGATTCATTTTTTATGATCTTTGGGTATGTTGTAGGTTTATCCATGGGTTCTTGTGGTACATTTGTTGTTTTAGGAGTTTCTTCTTCGCCCTACAGTGCATAGCGAGTCAACAAAGCTTTCTTGAGGTAGGGAATATCTCGTTTCTCTTTATTGTGTATCATGTGGGTAGGGTTTACTCTTGCTTATCTATGGGATATGGTTTTTATAGATTAAAAAAATATAAGTAATTGTCTAATTAATGTTGAATGAGGAAAAAGGAATGATTTTTTTCTTTTATAGATTTTATATTATTGTGATATGGTGGATTGTATGGGCTTGATTCCCTACTAGAAATTATGGTCATTGGGGGATTTGTTTGTTCTGGATAATATGTGTTGTGATTGCTATGTCTATTGTAATTACTATGATATCACCCTAAAAATGGAAATTATCTAACCACTTATATTTGGAAAATGAAATGGTTTCCCTGATATTATAGTTTGTGTGATAAAACCCCTAAAATAAAGTGTAATGTGATAAAATCCACCTTGTTAAATACGTAAAATGTTCTTTGATGTGTTGTGATATGTGTATATGTTTGTGGGGTGTAGATGTTTAAATATTATGTGATGTGGGACTAATGGGTGAGATATGTCTTTGATTTTGGGGTAGCATGGTGGTGGTTGTTTGGTCATGCTTTTGGGGTGGTGTGGAGGTGGTTGTGTGGCCGAGATTTTGGGGTAGTCGGGTGGTGGTTGTTTGGATGTTATTTTGGGGAAATGAGGTGGTGGTTGTTTGACCATGATTTTTTGGTGGTGAGGTGGTGGTTTTTTGGCCATGATTTTGAGACGGTAAGGTGATGGTGTAATGGAGATGATGGACTAATTTTGATGTGTTGTTTCTTTGTTATATAATCCCAAGAAGTGATGGAATACTTATTTAATAATGATTGAAATGGATGGGGTTTGGTTTAGTTAATGGGATATAAATGATTAATGAAAAAATAAATAATGGGATATATGATTAAATGGGGTTGATGATTAATAATTAAATGAAAGGGATGGATAATGGAAACTGGTTGGAAATGTGAAATGTATCTTGTTGAATGTGTGGTGTTATGCATTTATAGGTGGAAGAAAAAGTGATGATGTTGTGAGTTGGTTAGAGTTTTCTTGTGAACCCATAGGTTGGACTTGTGTGTGGATATATGTATATACTTATATATTCCTTGTGATTTCTATATGGACCCCACCCATTTCGAGAACTATATGCTGACACCCATATATTCACATGGGGGTGTTTTTCCTAATATCCTAGTGATGAGGATGAATGATTGGCTACCCTCTCTTTTTCCGATAATTCCTTTAGGTTAGTAGATATGCACAAGTTGTGATGGATATAGGTCTGTTACTGCACTTGGTGATATACTAGGTATTTTTGGGTGGGATGTGATGCGACCATGCTATGGAGAGGTGGCCCAAGTGTTTTTGGGTGAGATGTGATGTGGCCATTCTATGGGGTGGTGAACCAAGTTTTTTGGGGTGAGATGTGATGTGACCTTGCTGTGGGGAGGCTTATAGTGGGGGTTATGCATGGTATGAGGATGGAAAAAGGTTTATGTAATTTCATGTTCATGATACCCTATTACTCTGGTTGTGGCTGCAGTTGTGATGTGATGGTGTATGTGTTTTGGACGAGATGTGATGAGACTGTGCTTCGGGGTGGTGGTATATCTTATTCAAAAGAGATGAGAGTACAAGAACATAAAACATTAGGGTGTGAGAGTAGAAAATTAGTGATAAATAAGTGTGAGGTACCCTTTATCAACATTCTTTTTATTATTTTATTATACTAGGCCTTCTATATTTAGTGAGAATGCCTTGGTGAGGTTGGGATGGATAGTTGACCTGTATAGGTGTTTTTTGGTTTTGTGGTTTTCTCATGGGTACATTAGTGTGCCTATTTCACATGTTCATGAGATAATTGGTTTTACTATTGAGTATACCTATACACTCACCCTTGTATATAAAACTGTTTTTAGGTTTTGAAGAGGATTGCATGGACCGTGTTGGATTTTTTTTTAAAATAGGTAGTGCCTCAGACAAAATATGAGACACAATTTATTAAAAAACAAGCAAATTACATGAGTCTGAAATAAGGAATCTTGTTAAAATCTTTATCATAAAAAGGGAGAAGGTCAGCAGGCAGGTTGTACATCCAAGTTAAGGCCTGGTTGATTCACTTGTTATCAAGACCATCAGTAACCAAGTTCGCTTCACGAAAAACATGAGTGGCAATGTGGTTGGTTTCCTGAAGCAAAGCAATGAAACTCATCCAATGGGTAGTCAAAGGCCATGCGAGATATACCATCCCCTCCCAAATAGCATGGACGACAGTGGTGGAATCACTTTCAATCCAAACATTGCACCAACCCTTTTTCTTGGAAAAATTCATGGCGTGAATCACAACCATCATCTCAGCCTCCAATGATGAGGCAGTGCCACAACTACCAAAGAAGCATCCATGAAACTGACCAAGATGGTCTTTAAAAATAGCCCCGTAACCTGCAGGACCTGGGTTTCCTTTAGAGGCACTGTAAACATTCACTTTGATCCATCCTGGAAGCTAAGCTTTCCAGAAGACCTCAAAAGTACATCGCGGTTGTTTGTAAATCCCATCAATCTGAAGTCGACGAAGAATCTCGAAGTCTCCAACGGAGTTGTCACAGTGTGCTTTTTGAGTCATTGCAATATCTTTAATCACAACGAGGATACGCGTTCGACCAGCATTAATATTAAATGAACAATTATTGTGGATAATAGCATTTCTATCATACCAGATCACATGAAGAAGTTCAGCAACAACACTTAGGAAAATGTTTTTAATCTATTGAGAGGTATCAATAACCACACAATGTTTTAATTGAGTGATAATAGTGTCATGGAGTAACCATCTACAGTCGAAGATGTCAGAAATAAAATTCCAAAGTGCAGAAGTAGTAGCACAAGACAAAAATAGATGGTTAGTATCTTCTCTGTGTTGGTGACAAAAAGGGCACATGGAGCAAAGATGGACCCCAAAAGACTGAATACAAACTTTTGTGGGAAAAAGATTGTGAGAAATGCGCCAAACCAGGGTAAGTCTCAAGGGTTTAATCCAGAGTTTATTGAAAGATTTCAACCAGTAAAAGTTTGCATCAAAGTTGGGAATATTGTGATTGTAATAACTTTTGGAATCAAGAATACCATTGTGGGCAGGTTCCCAAATAAAGAAATATTTTGAGCTAGAAAAAGGGAAGTTATCAATGACCTGAATGATGTTATCAGGGATATTAATATCTCGTACCTTGGATAGTTATTGTTTCACCACATTAGATTTTCTTTTAGGTATGTAATTTAGATACTTTTATCTATGTTAACTTTATTTATACATGCATTGTGAGTTAGTTTTGGTTTCTTCTATATTGTTTTGTGAATATTTTTGTGGATGATTCATCTTATATTCTGATACTAAATTTTTATATAGGGCAATACCTACAATTTTTATGATATTTTTATACACTTGGTGATAATCGCCAACCTGAGGGCTACTGGAGGTAGGAATCGAGGGTCATTATCTTGCTCCCCTCATTGTGATATCTTTGGAGGTAGGGGTCATGAAAAAATGGTATAAATGGTGATAGTTGAGAGATAGGATGGAGTTTGGAGTTAGGAATAGTGAGGATTTCATGTGTTGGTATGGAAACAGTTCCATTTGACCTTGGTCTATAACATATGCCAGGAAGAAAATCTAGGACATGAGATTTTAGTCCCCCCATGATCTAGTGTACATACTCTGTGCTTATTTAATGACCAAATGAGGTGGACCTATTTTTAGGGTAGAGAACTAGGAGAGGTACATGCTTCATGATGAATTGTGTTCCTATTTGAGTTGTGTTATCTTGGTATTGTTAAAATGAATAAAGTGAATTAAAATGAATCTAAATAAAATTACATTCTAACAGGCTTAGGAAATTATTATTTGTTTTTTAGCTATGGATACTATTCTTTGTTCATGTGTGGTCTGGCAGTTGACGTTCATAAGGTTGATCCAGTTGTTCATTGTAGGGTTGATTCATTAGAGGTGGATGATTCATGGTAGAGAGAATTGCATGATTTTTAGTGGTAGGATTTTGGGAACTATGAGGGAAGTGTTTTATATGTGGAGGAAAAGAGCTGGATTGAGGAGCTCAAGATCACTTTAAATTTGATCCGGGACCCAATAGAGTACCGATTACCTTTTCAAGTTAGTCTGTTATGGGGGGTTGCATGTTAGTGGTGGGAATTGTATCTAGGAGATAAGAAGGAGACATATATTTTATGGTTCGAATTTCAGAAGTAGTTTTGGGTAGAGTTCATTTTATCTAGCATAAAGGCACTAAAGAGGCAAGAGATTATTTCTCTTCATTTGGGGAGTATGTTATTACTAGAGTTGGGAATCAAGTTCAAGGACCTTCTTCAATTTTCCCCATATCTTTTTCCAGATAAAGAGTCTCATGTGATATGTCTTGAGGAGGTGCTTCATCCTTTTATCCCATATGCAATTACTCATTTATATTGTCATCATATCTAGAGGATCAAAAGAAGGTGTAGGTGATCGAGATTATGTGATAATGAGGATTTTTTCCATGAGAGGGGAACTAGAAGGGTCCATTTAGGCACATAGTTGTCAGTGTAATTTCTTAGGTTCTAGTACCTTTGAGTTTTTGACCAACCGGGATTTGACCTCAGTAGCTTCCTTTTCGGCCTTATAGGGCCGATGGTTTCCATGATTTTTTTAGAGATATTAGGATAGTGTGTTTTGGTTATGGGGTTCATGTCCATCACCATATTTGGTTCCTACCAGTTCCCTATGATCAATTTGGTGGAGGTTGATGGGCTCAGTGCTAGCCTCAACAATAGTTTATAGTGAGACCATTTCAGCAGTAGGGGCAGTATGCTTATGCTCCACCGAGGGGATATGGAGTAGGTAGAGGCTGAAATCATGATGTTACTCATGTTCAGGGACCCTAACCTAAGTGTGGTCTTGGAGGTGTTATTCAGCAGATAGGTAGATGAGCTGGGCGTGGTCAATTGTACGTAGTGAAGATGGTGGTTCTAGAGGGGCCACAGATCATCAGTGATAAGATTGGTTTGTTTATCACCCTTGTTTGTGATTTTTTTTGATTTGTGAGCTTCACACATTTTATTTAAACCACTATAGTTTGTGATCTAGAACTATATATAGAAAGTCATCTCAAAACCTTGGTTTTGACTACACCATTCAGAGGCTAGAACAACATGTTTGATGTGTGTTTTGGGTGTATACTAATGATGGGGTCACATCAATCATGTGGGGATTTTTTATTACTACAGATGAAACCATATGATGTTATATTAAGCATATAATTATTGTATTTTATGTATTTTGTTATCAATGTTGGAACCATGGTCATCTGGTTTGTGTTTGTTGTCAATCCTCAGAGGAAGTTCAGAATGTGTGCCAACAAAGTACTCATACAGGTCAAGCAGATAACAGTATTGAAGGTGGCACTGTTTTCTAGTGTTTTCCAATTTTATGGACCTCAAATTCGACAAAATGGGAAGACAAGGTTTTTTTGGTAAAGGGACTTGCGCGCCAGACATGTGTCGCGCAAGTGACTTGTGCGCTTAGAAAGGACTTTCACACTGGTGCCTAGGGGGATTGGAAAGTTTCATGCCATATGTTTTTCAAGAACAGATCTTAAAAATATGGAAAAGGAAAGAGGGTCACACAAGTATTTGTTTGGTCGTGCAAGTGAGTAGCGTGACAGAAGCTAGGGCCATTAGAGTTGCGCGCCAGAACTTGCGCGCCGAGAGGAAGCTTGCGCGCCACCGCGAAGGGTGTTCAGTTTGCCTATAAATATTGGACCACCCCTCCTCATTTTCAACTAAGTTCAAGAATTAAATAAATTCAGTGCTCCCATCGTGCAGGTGTAGTTGTCTCACAAGTGGTTGCGGTTCACGCAAGTATAAGTGGCACGACAGTTGTTTGCTGTGCGCCAAACCGGTTTGTGTGAAAAGGAATGTGAGTTGTGCAAGTTTTAAGTTTTTGAAATGAGTGTCATGCAAGTGTTTGTGGTGGACTTACGTGCCAGTTATAACTTGCGCACCATCCTTGAAACTTGCGCGCCGGCTTGGAGAAGCGCGCCAGGTGTTGTTGAAGTATGACCGTATTTTTGAAGCTGCACGAAAGCTGGAATATTGACCAATACCTTCGGTGAAAAGTGAGATTAGTCTACTGATGAGAGTTGGACTTCAACAGAGCATCTACATACAACAGAGGATGCATTCTTTTGTAATGATGAAGAGACCTTCACGTCTATAAATTGAGTGGGTCTTCACCAAGGGCAGTGAGCTAGGGGGAGTCAACAGGAGTGACCCAAGGGACGTAGTGAGCTATCCCTGAACTTTTGTAAAGATAGCGAGCCTAGGACAGAGTGACTATGCCCAAACCTTTGTATTCCACATATAGTGAAGCTTAGTGGAATTTGGTACGAACGACAATCTGTCGGCATATACTCCCTGGACGTAGCCCTTAGTGGTGAACCAAGTAAAAAGTGTTGTGTCATCTCTCTGCATATGAATGTTTTCTTTCTGATCATTTTCATCATACAGGTTTAAAAAGTTCCTACCAATGTGGGAACAAGATCTATCACATTAAAACAAAAAGTTTTCACCCTGATTCATCCTCCCCTCTCAGGGTGTCCCGGGGTCCTACAAGTGGTATAAGAGGGAGGTTACTGGTGTTGAATCTATCCTTTGTCATCATAGAGAATGAATTCAATGTCAGGGGAGTAACTCTCTTAGATGGAGGTAATTTCCAGATCTGGAAGAATAGAATGTGATCTCATCTAAGATCCATTGGAATGGATGTTCTGTTTTCCACCAAACAAGGTATACATGTTACTGACCCAACAGGGCTGGCTATGACTGATGCCGATAAGAAAATTCTTGATGCTGATGCTAAAGCACAGAATGCTCTCACCACAACCCTTTCTGACCAGATCTACCTAAATGTGATGAGTTTCACCTCAGCAAAGTCCATGTGGGATAAACTTTAAAATATTTATGAAGGAGATATCAAAGTAAAGGAAGAAAAACTACAAGTCCTACACAATAGGTTTGATGATCTGAAGATGCATCTTGATGAGAAAGCATACTCCTTCAATTGAATTACTGAAGTGGTTGGAGCAATTCGAGGTCTAGGTGAAGAAATCAATGACGTAGACATTTTGAAGAAAATATTAAGAAGACATACACCCCTTTACAATGCAAAGGTTTCAGCCCTTGAGGAAAGAGATCTTTCCAAACTTTCTCTGGATGATCTACTAAGCAGCCTGGTGGCATATGAAATAAGGGTAAAAACGAAAGATGCTACGACTCGAGTATGCAAGGAAATGGCATTCAAATCCATGGAGAAACTAAAAATCTCAAAAGATAGTAGTGGTGAATACGATGAAGAAAAAGAAATTATTTCTCTCATTGCCAAGAAGTTCCAGAAGGGAAAAGATAAATTCAAAGGGAAGTTACCTCTAGATTTCTTTCGTTGTGGCAAAGTCGGGCACATTTCTTCTCAGTGCTTAAGAAAGATTGATGATGATGATAGAAATGCTAAAAAAATGAGAATCCTGAAAAAAGGTTTTTCAAGAAAGGAGACTTCAAATCTAGAAAGAAAGTTCTGAAGAAGAGTTTTGTCTGTGAAGAGGAAGAGGATGATAATGAATTCTGTGATGAAGAAGAACCGGAATTTAAAACTGGGAACCATGCTTCCATGATGGCCACTGTTGAAAAATCAAAAGATACTAGTGGAGAAAATCTGTTGAAAACTAGTACAGATATCGAGTTTCAACTTAAGGATGGTATTAGTAAGCTCATGATTAAATTTAAGAGTTGCAATAAGTGGAAATAAATTGTAGAAGAATCAACTGAATATGTTGATCAACTTGAAGCTGAAATTGAACGACTGGAAGAATTGGTGAAAGTACAGTCTAAAATACTTGAAAGCAATGATGATGTAGTGGATCTGAAGCTGAGAATTGAAGATCAGGAAAAGGTCATCAATGACCTCACCTCTAGACTAGAGGAAAAGTCCAATACTGCTGAGCATCTTGAGGAGGAAGTTGTTACTATTAGGAGTAAACTTGAAAAAGATTCAATTTCAAAAGAATCAAGGAAGAAAATATAGTTTGGAAGGTTCTCAGATGCTGAGCTATTGGAGAGAGCAAAACGTGGCTCTAATAGAGTTGAAAAGATTTTAAATGATCAAAGACCTGCCTGTATGGAAAATAGTGGAATTGGTTGTGAGGCAGAATCATCAAATGCTGCAAATAAAGGTGACCAAAATAAAGTGAAGCTGAAAGTGGGTGATGTGGGAATGTCTTATGAAGTGATGAAACAGAAACCCCCAATTCAATCTGAAAGAAGAAAAGAAGATTATCCTCGAGCCTCGTGGAAAAAGGAGCCTTCATACTATTATCCCACAGAAGGAGTGAGGACAAATAGAAGCGAGAAGACATTTCCTCTCATGAAGTGTCAGTTCTATGGATATTTGGGCCATACCATGTCTTATTGAGAAGAGGCAAGAAGATAACTGAATGGAAAAGATATAGGAGTTCAACAGAGGAGAAAAAATTCATATCCTAATTCTTTTAGAAGAAACAATTGCTATAGATATTGTTTTCGATGTTCTAACTTTGGTCATAAGGCTGTTATTTGTAGGCAGAGAAGGGGCATGGATACCTCATACCAAATTTTGAGACAAGTCAAGTCTCATCAGCAAGACAATGTTACTCTTTCAAATAGGTTTTCTCCTCTCAAAGAAGATTTCGATTATAAAGAACCTAGGTAGATGAGAGAGATAATTGAAAGGCCATCAGTGCTCTATACTCAATCCAATGTCTCATGGAAAGAAAGGAAGAAAATTGAGAAATCCAACCTTGAGGAGGTGTCCCTCAAAGCTACAAAAATCAATAGTACCTGGATTCTGGATAGCGGTTGTTCATCTCATATGACAGGTAATGCTAGCCTGTTAATGGATATCAAAAGAAAAGTTGATGGTACAATACAATTTGGTAATGATGGAGCTCTGAAAATCAAAGGCAGTGGAAGTACTAAATTAGCTAATAGAGAGCTAAAGAAAACTGAAGTCCTTTATGTAGATGGCCTACGTCATAATCTACTCAGTGTGAGTCAACTTTGTGACTCAGGACTTATAGTAACTTTTAATCAGAAAGGCTGCACTATCAAGGGAAAGAAAGACAATTCACTTATGAAGGGATGCAAAACAAAAGGTAATTTGTATCAGGTTGATAGTAAATAAAACGTTTGTTATATGACTGTTGAAGAAGAAAACAATTTGTGGCATCGAAGACTGGGACACATCAATCAACAAGATATGGAGAAAATATCGAAATTGAGGATTGTCATTGACATTACCAACCTGAAGCGTGAGCGCGAAAAGTCTTGTGATGCTCGTATTCGTGGGAAGCTGGTTTGCAGTTCATATCGGCCAAAGAAGAAAATGGCATCTCATCTTCTTGATCTAATTCATACAGATGTATGCGGGCCGATAAATGTTGCTGGAACTCATGGAGAAAGGTACTTTTTCCTTTTCATAGATGATTATAGTAGAATGGAATGTGTGATGGTCATTCACAGGAAACGAAAAGTGATTTATTGCATGAAAACATATCGGCGGATTACTGAGAATGATACTGGCCAAACAATCAAAGTGTTGCGATCTGACAATGGAGGGGAATACACATCCATTGAATTTGAAAATTACCTGGAGAAGTATGGGATACAACATGAGGTAGCTGCTATGAGAACTCCACAAAAAAATGGAGTTGTTGAACGTAGGAACCGATAGGTAAACAACATGGCATGAACTATGCTGATTGAGAGTCGTATTCCACGACATTACTGGAAAGAGGCTATTTAAGCTGCAGTGTATATTCAAAATCAAACAGGACTTTATATGGGTGAGATAAAGACACCATATGAATTTTGGCATGGAAGGAAGCCCTCTTTGGAATACTTTTGTGTTTTCGGAAGTAAAATCTTCATCAGGAACAAAGAAGTAAATCAAGGGAAGTATGGTGACAATGCAGATGAAGGAATTTTCCTTCGATACTCAATGAATAGAAAAGCCTACAAGTGTTTCAACAAGCGATTATGAAGGATCGTGGAAAGCAGTGATGTGAAGATCATTGAAGAGAAAACCAAAAATGCTTCACGAATTTCATATGCTTATGGGATAGAAAGTGAGGAAGAAAATGAACATGGAGTAAATTAAAAAACAGAAATAGAGGAAGGTATACGAAACACTTATGGGTCACATCATGATGTTGACTCAGAAGAAGAATCTGAATAGGAAATCTTGGGTGGAGAGAATGTGACTGAACCTCAAAGGAGGAATCAGAGAGCTGATATTGATCCATATAACATAATTGGGGATAGAAGTGCACCCAAACAAACAAGGAGGATGAGGAATAACACACAATCTTCATTTCTGTCAGCCGTGGAGCCATCCTCATTTGAAGAAGCTGTAAAGGAAGAATCCTAGGTGAAAGCCATGAATGAAGAGTTAGATCAGATTGAAAAGAATCAGACATTGGATATTGTCCAGAGACCCGATGGTCACAATTTGATTAGTACAAAATGGATCTTCAAGAACAAGTTTGATGAGCATGGAAGTGTTATTTGAAAAAAGGCACGACTGGTATGTAAAGGATAATCCCAGATTGAAGGCGTTGATGTTGAAGAAACCTTTGCTCCAGTGGCTTTACTGGAGTCAATCAGGATTTTCCTTGACATGTAACTCCAAAGAGGATATAAAGTATTTCAAATGGATGTAAAGACATCATTCTTGAATGGTATACTCAAAGAAGAAGTCTGCATCGAACAACCAGTGGGTTTTTTCTTGGTACTGATGAAACAAAGGTCTGCAAACTGAAGAAAGATCTATATGGTTTGAAGCAAGAACCATGAGTATGGTATTCCCGGCTGGACTCATATCTCAAGAAGCTGGAATTTAAAAGAGGAGGAGTAGACCACAATCTATATGTGAAGAATTATCCAAAAGATCAGTTCATGGATCTAGTCTATGTAGATGATATTATTTTTGGTGGCAGCAGGAAAAAATTAGTGGATGAATTTTCCAATCACATGAAATCATAATTTGAAATGTCTATGATTGGGGAGCTCTCATATTTCTTGGGGCTGCAGGTGATTCAAAGGCAGGATTACAATTTCATTTCTCAAGAAAAGTATGCAAGAGAGATGCTGAAGAAGTTTAATATGCAAGACTCCAAAGCAATATCAAATCTGATTGTAGTTGGAACCAAACTTAGAAATCATGAGGATGGGGAATCTGTAGACCCTACTATGTACATGAGGATAATTGGGAGCCTACTGTACCTGATAGCGACACTGCCAGATATTTTCTTTGCAACCTGTCTAGCAGCCCACTTTCAGAGTAATCCAAAGGAGGAACATATGACAACAATAAAAAGAATCATGAGGTATATTCAAGGTACTCAAAATTGTGTATTATACTTTATTAAAAGAAGAGACAGTGAATTATCAACATTTTCTAATGCTGACTGGGCTGGAGATGTAGTGGATAGAAATTCCACCAGTGGTGGAGCATTCTATATTGGGAATAAATGTGTGGACTGGTTGAGCAATAAATAAGAAAGTACTTATCTTAGTACTGCTGAAGCTGAGTATATCTCCGCCACAAAGGCATGCACTCAAATTCTATGGATGAAGCAACAACTAACAGATATTGGTGATAAGGTGAAGCAACCAATAGTAATTTACTGTGAT
Organism: Viscum album; assembly: GCA_963277665.1. Taxonomy (NCBI): domain Eukaryota; kingdom Viridiplantae; phylum Streptophyta; class Magnoliopsida; order Santalales; family Viscaceae; genus Viscum; species Viscum album. The sequence goes on from OY728163.1 coordinate 135,444,551, forward strand.
AACAAGAGCGCAATTGATCTTACAAAGAATCCTATTCAGCATTCTCGTACAAAACATATTGAAATCAGGTATCACTTTTTCAAAGAAAAAGCTGAGCAAGGGGTGATTAGAATGGATCATGTGGGAATTGATGAGCAAGTGGCTGATATCCAGACCAAGCCACTGTCAGCGGCTGTGTTTGAGAAGCATCGGTTGAACCTCGGTATTCAGCCACCTCCCAGTGCACAAGGAGGTTACGAATTTCCCCTCTCCCCAGTTATGCTAATTATTTTTAATCTATTTATGGATGCGATGCAGGTTTGTGGGGGAGATACTATCCAGGGGGAGTGTGGTTTGAGCTGAACAATGAACAAATTAGCGGTCTTTGGGTTTATTGTCAATGGGGGAGAAATGAATAAATTCAGGCATGTAATGCTTCCGTGACACGATGAGATTCAGTGTTAGTGATAGGATAAGAAGGATGAGAAGGAATACATTGGACATGTAATGATTCTGTGACACTATAATAGAATTTCTTGGGCATCATTGAGAATTCCAAAACATGGGAACCCAATTCAAGCTTCCTCTCTTATTTTCTACACTGAGCACTGCTCACGTAGACTTAGAGTGATGGATGAGTTGATTCTTTCATTTTTGGTCTGCATGTGGATGGTGATCTATTGAATTTATTTACTGATTTACAACAATCCCAAAGGGGGATATTGTTGGAACCATGGTCATCTATGCATGATTTGGAGAATGGTTTGTGTTTGTTGTCAATCCCCAGAGGAAGTTCAGAATGAGTGCCAGCAAAGTACTCATACAGGTCAAGAAGATAATAGTATTGAAGATGGCACCGTTTTCCAGTGTTTGCCAATTTTTTGGACCTCAAATTCGACAAAAGGGGAAAACAATGTTTTTTTGGTAATGGGACTTGTGAGAAGGACATGTGTCGTGCAAGTGACTTGAGTGATGAGAAAGGACTTGCACGCCAGTGCCTAGGAGGATTGGAAGTGATCTATTATGGGTATAGGTGGTTATATTCCCAGGATTTTAACTATTCTACCCATGACTGGAGCTAACAAAAAATGTATTTTAACAGAAGTTTTGGTGGGATTACCTTTTTGAGGAGTGCTTTGGGGTCTTCACATATTACAAGAGTTTTAGATATGATGAGATCCTTGAGAGGTATCTCATGGGGTGGTTGTTCATACCCCTTTCCTTCTATGATTGGTTTTGAACTCTTGAGGGTGAGAATCATTTGATAGGTATATGATGTAATGGTTTGTGCCTTCCCAACCCGTTACTTTACTAGTTTTGGTGGTTAGAGGAGTTCAGGGGAGGCTTTAGGAGTTTTTAGTGGAGGTTGGTGCTATAATAACGCTGCTGTAAGAAATTCACATTCTGTAATGTTTATACGATGTATAAAGATGTTTCACAGCTTATAAAGCTAGTGATTTCATGACTTGCATACAAATAAGGGGAATCCTATAAAATTAAAACATTTCATGAAATCCAAATTCAAAACATATAATAATTAAAGGCATAGGCAACCCATTTTTGGTGGAATATGATATTTTAAAAAAGAATGTGGTTTACACACCTTGTAAATTTTACAAAACATGAAACCATAAGATTCTTGATTATTTTATAATCCTTCTGGATGAATTTTCTTTCATCCAGATAATCCCTCCCCTCTCATTTTGATAGATCCCTAGGCGCATTGGGAAGATCTTCTATCCCCCTTCCTCCTGCTTCGATCCATTAGTTACAGTGATTGTTGGTTGATGATCTGCGGTGAGTGCTTCCTCTTTTACATATGGCTATCACTCATTATTTTCTTGTGAATTCACTATGATGAGGTAGTTTTGGTTTTGGATGTGTGTTTGTCATTGTTTTTATGTTTTTTGGGAATGATGTAGGTTGATTCGTGGTTTCTCAGGGTGTGATTGTGGTTTGCGGGCATTTCTTGTTCACCTTGTGTGTACACAGTGAGTTAGCAAATCTTCCTTGAGGCAGGGCATCCATCATTTCTCTTTATTGTGTATAGTGCGGGATGGGTTTATTCTTTTTTTTATCTATGGGATATGGTTGTTCTAGATTAATAAAAGGTAATGAATTGGATAATTAAAACTGAATAGGGGAATGGGGAATGATTCACAAGATTTTAAAACTTTTAATATTATTGTGATATGGTAGACTGTACAAGCTTGATGGCCCGCTCAAAATTGTGGTCTTTAAGGGATTTTTTTGTGATGGATGATATGTGTTGTGATAGTTGTGTTAATTGTGATTGTTGTGATATCACCCAGAAAATGAAAATTGGATAACCAATTATATTGAGGTAATGAAATAGTTACCCATGGATTATAAATTTGGTGATAAAACCCCAAAAATAAAGTGTAATGTGATAAAACACCCTTTTTAAATTTGTAAAATGTTATTTGATGTGTTTTCATGTTTGGATGATCACACGATTGTCACAGGTTGCAGTCAAACATAATTCATAATTATAATGCAACCTAATGGAAGACCAAGGTCATATCTCAAGGAGAAATGGTTCGGGAGTCTCACTATCCTATCACTTATGTATTTTTATTTTGTTTTTATTAATTTTGAAAGAAGATTGACAAAAAATGTTTGTTTGGTTTTTGATTAAATGGAATTAAAACAATTTAAAATTGAAATAAAAAAAGCAGGTTAAAGGGATATGATCCAGGGTCAATCACACAAATTATTCATTTTCCTATGCTTCTCCCATTTTAGCTACTACATCAAGGATGTAATTCATATTATTAAAAAGATTAATGTGCCTATGTGATCTCTCCCAGGGTACTGGACCTTGGGTTATTTCTCCATGATTTGGGGTTTTAAAATATGAAGTTTCAATATGGGGGTTGAAGAATAATATAAAGAATGGGGGGATAAGACAACAACACAATACAATTAACAAAACAAAATGGTATAAATATTAATAAACAAATTTTTTTATAGGAAGTAAACTAAGTGGAAGACAAACCTAGTCAACAGAGGCCAAATATAGTTGGATGTCCAAATATTTAAAATAGGAGAGGGTGAGGGATATTTATAGAACATGTGAGATAGCAAAGAACTCCTTCGCCTTCAAATTTAGTGCCTAGTAGAGATTCTCTGATGGAATACATATGCCACAGTGAACAGTCTAGATTAACATAACTAACACGACCTCTTTAAATGATCATGTACAAATTTAAATTTGTTCTAGTTCTTAGCATTGGTAATTATACGTGCTAGAAATTGGGCCCGTTGAGTTGGGTATTGGCAGTGGGCTCAGGTCTGTATTTTCACTACAAACGAAAAAATAAGACAAATAAGTATTTAAATATATATATATATACTTATTATTATTATTATTATATATTAATAGATATAAGTATTTAAACACACACACATTATATTATAAATAAATATGTATATAATTATTATTATGTATATAAATACATATACATATATATATTATTTCATTTGTTTTCTATTTAATGTTTTAGTTTTGGTTTTATTTTTATTATTTTTGTTTTTATTTTTCTGTTCAATAAACGAGAGCGGAGGGGGTTGATCAGGTTCTTCTTCCCAAGATATGGCTGGGTTCCTTTGATCTTGATGGTGTAGCAAGCTCTGCCAGTATGGCTCATCATCACCAATAGATTCTGAAGCGAGCAACAGATGGTTGTGTTCCCTGGTGGTCGGTGAGGTGATATTCTATGGAAGGAGAGCTTGCTTGACTTTGATAGCACAAGAAGTGGTGGGGGTTTAGATGATGGTGTTCATGAGAGAGGTGATTATGGATTGGTCTTGTGGTTGGATGAGGATGAAGGCCTGCAGTAGGGTGGGTTTCTATTAATGGAGTCATGGAAAGCTGTGGTAAAGGTGAGGTAAGGTGGGTTTTTACAAACTACTCAGGGTCACTATTGTGACTATGAGAAGAATATCCTTGTACGAGATATAACAGAGTGTCTGATGGTCAGTAGAATAATTGTGAGAATATTTTGCAGTAGGCATAGTCATAGGGCATAGTTAGCTGCGCACAGGGTGCAGTTATCTATGCGAGGTCAGTCTGCTAGCCGTGTGAGGACTTTGTATTTTTTTCTCCACCCTCAAGATCAAAATAAATTTATTTTTAGTTCATAATTTTTCTCTAAAACAAATAAATTAAAATAAACATCTGTAAAATTAACTTGAAATATTTAAATTACTTAAAATTCAAATATATTCCAAATATTCTTTTCATATTCAATAATTGTGAATTGTGGATTAAAATGTATTGACAGAATTAAAAAAATTAATCCATTTAAGAAATTAATTTCATAATTGAATTTAAAGTTTAAAAACTAATTTATATTTATGTATGGATTTGACAATTTAATTCTCAAAAAACAAACATATCTATAAAATTAGTAATTTATTTATTTTAAGATTCAAGTTCCAAATTCTCAAAAGCCACAAAAATTATAGTTTTTCCCAAGAATGAAATTGAAATTAGATGTATTTTATATGAATAGTAAATAAAAATATGGAAAATTCCAACCTACATCACTCCCCCACACTTAGATTATTGCACTCCTGTACAATTTATCATTGAATTCAATTTACTAATAGCTAGAGAAGAGATAACACACAGACTCATTCACTGGTAAACTTATCATGACTCATTTATGAATCAAATAACTAGCTCACTTCAAGTCAATATAGGTTTTAGTTCAATAGTGGATCAAAGTTGACTTAAATGGAAGATAATGTTTAATTAAACGTACCTCCACTTTCCCCTATCTCTTATTTTTCCTAAACCACAGTTTGATTTCTCACTTCATTGATACAACTTCAATGAATGCACTATAAGTAAATTTCCCCTCTTTTTATGGGTTAAATATTCATATCACCTAAATGGATTCATTTTTATAAAGAACCATTTGAAATTTATTTTCCCATCCATAATTACATGCAAATTACTATGCAAAGCACTTATTTAGATGGTTTTATTTTATTACAGAATCACACATAGTGATCTTATATCAAGTATCCATTTTGGGTTTCCAATTGACCATTTGTATTCCAAGTTGAAATAACTTATCTCATTTTCATTTAAGTTGGATCCTTAAGGTGTTTATCTCACAGAGGTCAAGATTCATTAGATCAAGTTCAAAAATTCCAGTGGCTCAAAGTTATAAAATTTATTTGAACAAAATATTTCCACTCACACTCCATATCTTAATTATAAAACTAAACTTCATAAAATTATTGATCATAATAAATTGAAAATCATTTATGTTCTATAGTTTTAGATCCCAGTAATTACCTAAATTATAGCATGGTATTTTTAAACTAGGTAGGGTACCATTTGAGTTGAGGAAAAATGGCGAAAAACTAAAATAAAGAACTTTAAAAAAGGGATAGCATTAACAACTATATTTACAAAACATTTTTTAGGGAAAAAAATGATATAGTATATACAGATTATTAATTTTTTAGATTTTGTTGTTTCTTTGTTTATTTAGTGTCCTTTTTCTAAATTAAAGACAAAATTAAATACAAAATAATACTTAGAATATTTACAAAGAGTTTTTTTTTTGGTTTTGTGTGTTTTTTACTAAAAACTCACAGAAAATAGTGTGCTCATTTTTATTATATATTTAAAAAAATTAAGTAAAAATATTTAAATATTAGGTTAAATTGGATCTAACATCCTCCCAATAGTTATTTAACATTTTCTATTAAATTTATTATAGATTATAAAAAAAGATAGTGAATAAATAGTGTAAAAAGAGAGATATAACCTGGAAGTTATTATCATCAGGTTGGAGGTAATCTCTCCACTGGGTGTACTGTGGATAGTGGAACTAACCGCTTATGTGTTTTCCGTATAGGTAAAACTATATAAAAATAAAATTAAACATTATAAATTTTATTTTATCAAAAAGATAGTTAAAAAGAATAAAAAAGAAAAAGGTGGATAAGAGATTATTGTTTGTAACTCCCCAAGAGGTACTTCATCTTATATTATTCACAACCGATTAACATGTTGACTATCCCCAATCAACTGGGAGATTGGGCTTGTGTGATGCAAACCAACCCATCCTGCTTCTTCCAAATTTAGATAGCTTCACTCTCTAGAGGTCCCATTAAACAAGGTACTACATTGAAATCCACTCAATAGTGTTGTGTATCTCATAAAGTGTGGGTAGCATGGTAAAAATTGAGATCTACTTGGCCTATTCCATGTTGAAATCATTTTTATATTTATCAAGTTCCTCCTTCACTTGTGCTACTTTATAATTGACTAAGGGAAATTCATTCAACAATTCAAATTGAAAATAATTAAAATAAGGAAAGCTAAAATTTAATTTTCTCCCTCCATATGAAGCAACATATTTATAGTTTCATGAGAAATAGCCACTGAGATATTCTTCTCTACTTTACCACCCTCCAATTGATGTTCTAGGTGATATCAATGGGGATCTTCTTCTTCAAATAGGTCTTCAGTAATACAGTTAAATTTTTCAGATTAATACAAAAAAATCCATAATAAATCTTATCTTGAATGAGACAAAGATATAAAAAATTAAAACCAAATTTATCTTCATTTGAGGAATGATCCAATAGTGTTGATTCTGTATCATCAGAACAAATCCAATTAGGTTCACAATGAAATTACAAATAATTTCAAATAGAAGGGTCAAGAGTTTGTGTATCTCCCTAAAGTGGTTTAGTTGGAATCTAATATTTCCCATGGAGTACCTTGGGTATCATCTCAGGATTATGTGAGAGAGTAGGATCCTGTATCATTTCTACCTCTAGGGTTTATTCTCAAAGTGATTTTAGTTTCTGGTTGTGATCCTCGATTACCCTCCTTTTAGTAATAGTGGTATAATAATTTAGAAAAGTTTGTTCTCATTGGGTCATCACTCCATCAAAATTTTCAACAATAACAATTCTATTTTTTTATTTGAGTTAAGAAATTTATTCTTATATTTTTTTAGAAATTTATTGATGATCAATTTTTTAATAATATTATGTTTTTTTAATTTTAAAGAAGAAAAGTAATTAAATTGGTAAAAAAGAGCAGTGAAAACTCAACGTTACTCCCCAACAACGATGCCAAGTTGATCAAATTATTATCATGTGTTGTGATCAAACATAATTTGTACATCTAATGTATCCTAGTGCCTGACCAGAGTCATCTATCAAGAAGAAAGGGTTGAGTTGTCTCACTATACCAACACTTATGTATTTTTATTTATTTATTGTTAATTTTTAAAGTAGCTATATAAAAATTGTTTATTTGGTTTTTGATTAAATATAATTTAAACTAATTAAATTATTAAGCACAACAATGGGAGAACGGGGTGGGATCCATGTTCAATCACAAAAAATATTGATTTCCCTCTAGTTCTAATATAAAAATGGTTTCAATATCATTATTAAATTTCTATCCTCTATATGAATTGTGGTTTTAAACACACAAAAGAGAGATCTTCCCTAATAAATCCAATTCCACCTCTTCTATAGTGAAGAGGCAGTCAACACACTGGATTGAGGCATTCACTGTCTCAACACATAGATCCATCATATTCTGTTCGTCGCTCAATCCATAGTGATCCACTGGTATGCACTGTGATTTGAGAGAGGGAGAGGGAGAATATTCTACATATTTGAGGATACATCATCTCATCAACGATAACAGATGAAAAACATCGATATGATTCTCCCTATTTTGTTTCTACATTAAGAATGTAATTCTGATTATTAAAAATAAAAGTGTGGATTTGTGATCTCCCCATTTTGATACTACATCAAGGATGTAATTCTAATTATTAAAAATAATAGCATTCCTATTTGATCTCACCTAGGGTCTTAGCCCTCAGGTTAGTTCTCCATGATTTTGAGTTCTAAAATTTCATATTAAAACATGGAGGTTAAAGGAGAACATAATGAATTGGGGTTGAAGAGAATGACATAATATAATTAACAAAACAAAATGGAATTAATATTAACAAACAAAAAGAAATTACAGTAAGTAAACTAAGTAGATAAAAAGGATGAATATAGTTAGTAGAGGATGAATATTTACAATGGGAGAAGTCAGGGGATATTTATAGAGTAAGTGAGATAGAAACGTCCTCCTTCACCTCCAAATTCAGTGTCAAGGAGAGCTTCTTCAATGGATGCTATTTTTCGTAGCGAATAATCAAGATTAACTTAACTGACACATCCTCTTTCCATTATTTCATATGTATTTAAATTTGTTCCAATGCTTCGCAGTGGTAGTTATACATGCTGGTGATTGGCCCCATTGAGTTTAGTCTTAGTAGTGGGCTCATGTTTGGATCATCACTACAAATTCCCAAAGCAAGAAAAATAAGTTTTTAAACACACACACACATATAAATATATATACTTATTAATATTATATATTAATATAAATAAGTATATATATACATTATATTATAAATACATTTTTATATAATTATTATTGTGTATGTATATACATATATATACATATTATATTTTTTTTTATTTTAATGTTTCAATTTTGGATTTCATTTCATTTTTTTGTCTTTATTTTTTAGGTTGAAAAATGAGAGGGGAGGGGGTTGATTAGGTTCTTATTCCCAGCGTTTTGTTGGGTTCCTTCAAGTTTGATGGTGCAATGAGCTCTACCAGTAAGGATTGTATTCTATAAAAGATCCAGTAGTGAGCAGAAGGTGGTCATGTTCCCTAATGGTCAATGAGGCACTCTTCTATGGAAGGTGATATTTCTCAGCTTTGATGGTGTAGGCAAAAATGGGGGTTCAGATGATGGTGGTCGTGAGAGAGGTGATTATGGACTAAGCTCATGACCAACTGAGGATAAAGGCCTATAGTATGGTGGGTTTACATGAATGGAGTCATGATATGGTGTGGTGAACGTGCGATAAGGTGGGTGGTCATGAGCTGCTCATGACCACTATGGTGTTCGTGAGAAGAAAATGTAGGCATGGGATGTGGCTGAGTGTCTCATGGTCAGTAGACTAACCATGATAGTGGTTTTTGGTAGGAATAAGAACAGGGCATAGTTAGCTACACAAAGTTAGTCTGCTGATCGTGTGAGGACTTTTCATATTTTCTCCACTAGCAAAATCAAAATAATTTTTTTAGTGAATTTTTTTTCTCTAAAATAAATAAATTAAAATCAATATATGGACAATAAATTTGAGATGTTTAAATTACATAAAATTAAAATCTATTCAATTTTTTTTCATATTCAAAAATTATTAATTGTGGATTAAAATAGATTAACGAAATTAAAACATTTAATCCATTTTAGAAATTAATTTCAAAATTGAATTTAATGTTTAAAAGTTAATTTAAATTTTTGTATGGATTTGACAATTTAATTTCCAAGAAAAGAATATTTCAATAAAATCACTAATTTATTCATTTTATCATTTAAGTTATAAATTTTCATAAGTCACAAAAATTATAGTTATACCTAAGAATTGAATTAAAATAAGAGGTATTTCTTATGAACAATAAATAAAAATATGGAAAATTCCAGTTCACATCAAAGATCGTGCTTGAGGGGATGATGGTCAAGATGTGTCCATTATTTTGGGGTGGTGAGGTAGTGGTTGTTTGGCTGTGATTTTGGGGCGGTGAGGTAGTGGTTGTGTGGCCTTGTTTTGGGGGAAGTGAGGTGGTGGTTGTTTGCCCATGCTTTTGGGGTTGTAAGGTGGTGGTTTTTTGGTTTTTCTATTATGGATACAAAGTGATGGTTATTTTACCATGCTGTTGGGGTGGAGAGGTGATGGTGTGATTGAAATGATGGGCTTCTTGTGATGTGTGGTTGATTTCTTCAGGAATCTAAGGTGATGATGGAATAATTATTTAATAATGATTGAAATGGATGGGGTTTGGTTTGATTAATGGGATGAAAATGATTAATGAAATAATAAATTATGGGATATGTGGTTAAATGTTGTAGATCCTTAATAATAAAACAGATGGGATGAAAAATGGAAATTATCTGGAAATGTGAAATGTGTCTTGTGCCTTGTGTGGTGTTATGCATTTATAGGTGGTAGCAAAAGTAACAATGTTGTGAGTTGGTTAGTGTTTATTTTTGAACCCATAGGTTGGGCTTGTGTGTGGCTATATTTATATAATTATATATTATTTTTGATTTCTATATACACCCCACTCACATCAAGAACTATGTGCTGAAACCCATAGATTCACATAGGGGTGTTTTTCCAAACACCCCAACGATGAGGATGGATGGATGGCTACCCACTCTTTCCCTTTCTCTCTTCCAAGTGAGTATATATGTACATTCTATGATTGAAAAAGTTCTATTAGTGCATTAGGTGATAGATGAGGTGTTTTTGAGTGGGATGTGACGTGACCATGATATAGGGAAGTGGTCTAGGTGTTTTCTAGTGAGATGTGATGTGACTGTGTTGTGGGGTAGTGGCCCAACTATTTTCAAATGATATGTGATGTCACTTTTCTATGGGGATGCTTATGGTGGGGGTTGTTCATGGTAAGAGGAGGATATTAGGTTTATTTCCTTCATGTTTATGGTACCCTATTACTCTGGTTATGGTTGTGGTTGTTATTTGATGACCTATGTGTTTATGGGTGATATGTGATGTGACCATTCTATGGGTCGGTGGTATAACTTATTTGAAAGAGATAGGAGCATGGGGATGTATAATGTTGTGGTGTGAGAGTGTAAAATTAGTGGGAAATAACTTTAGAGTACCCTTCATCGTATGCTTCTTATTATGTCATTTTACTTGGATTATGTATTTGGTGAGAATGACTTACTAAGGTTAGGAGGGATAGTTGACCGGTTTAGGTGTTGTTGGTTCTTATGTTTTCTCACATATACATTATCGTGCTTCTTTCACATGTTCATGAGAGAGATTTATTTTTGTACTAATTATATCAGTATACTCACCCTAAATTTATAAAAATATTTTCATATTTCCAAGAGGATTATGTAGACTTAATATACTTTACTTGCTTTGACCTTGGATAGCTTCTATGTCGCTTCTTTAGGTTTTCTTTCAGGTGTTTAATTTGGATACCTTTATCTTTTTTGGTTTTATTTATACATGAATTGTGGGATGGTTTGAGTTTATTTTATATTATGTCATGTATATTTTTTTTTGTATATGATTAATCTTATCTCTCAATCCTATATTATTATAGAGGGTAATACCTCCCATTTTATAATATTTTTATACCCTTGGTGATAATCTCAAACCTTTGTCCTACTGGAGGTGAGACTTGGGGGTTGTTGTCTCTCTCCCCTCATTGTAGTGTCTTTGGAGGGAGGGGTTCATGAAAACATAATTCTTGAAATCTTTGAATTTCTCAAAGGATTCATGTCTATACCTCATTTAGTATATATAACCTTACCTACTCAATTCATTAGTAAAAGTTATTAAGTGTGAGTACCCAACCCAAGCCTCTACTGGATAAGGTCTACACACATCAGTGAGCACAAAATATAAAATATCTATGGACCTTTAACCTTGACCACCAAATGGTGATTTAGTCATCTTACCTTGTAAACAAGAATGACATCTTTTAAGTGGATAAAGCTCAAAAGAGTCTAAGTAACCATCTTGACAGATCTTTATCAAGAACTTCTCATTTAAATGATCAAGACTATGATGCCATAACTGGGTGTTAAATGATTCATGTATATTAGTTTCATTATTTGTTTCCAATATTTGGTTTTCATAATTTAATATATAAATATAGTTATTCAATTGTACCATACCAGGACATATGCTATCTTTATAAAAGTAGCTACCTTTATTTCCAAAGTTGAAAATAAATCCATCAATATCTAAACAAGAAATATAAGTATTGTTCTTGGTAAAATTAGAAAAATAATAATGTTCTTTAAAACCAAAATCAATCCCTTTGGCAATGTGAGGTGGTAGTCTCCAAGGGCTAGAGTATCCTACCTCACTCCCTTGGAAGCCCGTAAATCCACCTCATCTCTAGTAATCATCCAAAATCTACTTAGTTTATATATTTAGATAAAAATGTGAACACCAAAGGAAGTATCTGATACCCAACTTGTAGATATGGAAATATTACACTCAATAATGAACACACCTAAAGCTTCCACTTGATTCTTTGTTGAGGTGAAATTATTCTTACATTGGACATTCTTTCCACATGAAAAATATACCACATATTGTTTTCTTCCTTACATTTGGATATTACTCTTCTTGGAAGGATAGTTCTCAAGAACCTTGGACTTGTAATGAATCATTGGGACCTTTTCTATGTTCTTACTCTTATTATTCACCATAAGAAAAATGGGTTCGTCACACCCCGCGTCATTATCAACTTCATGAATAAGTATAAGAAGTTTTAAAAGTTTCCTTCAATTATTGGTCATATTATAATTCACAATAAAATTATAGAAGTTTTTATGTAATAAGGACAAAATGATATATGTGCATAGATCATCAGGGATATTAAAACCCAATATTTATAGGTGTTCAATATAGCCATTCATCATGACTAAATGTGCCCCATATAGTGATGACTCTCTAATATTTCATGTGAACATTTCATTGGATATCTCATATCTCTCTAATCTCAGCTTCTCTTGAAATAGATCCTCAAGGTGAAATAATACTATGCACATCTGTATCCTCAAATTTCTTTAGAATATAATTGGGCATGGAGGATAACATGAAACATTGGACATCTATAGAGTTATCCACATGCTTCAAATGGACATATACTTCTTCCTCATTTTCCTATTTGGAAATGAACTCAAGAAGTGGGGCCTCCAACATGTATAATTTATATTCATGGCATAGTATAACATGCAAGCACCTATACCATTACTGGAAATTTGTGCTGGTGAGAAGGTTATCCTTCTCAAGTATGGATCACCGTGATATTTTTTAATTCATTTGATTTCCCATTTCTACATATTAAGATAGGAAAATTAGTACTAGATTAGATTAAAAAATTAGATTAATAAATTGAAATTTAATTAAATTACATTAATCCCCCACTATTTTTTTAAATCCAATAGCCCTTAACATCAGTTTCAGAATATATTGTTAGAAATTCTTGTGGCAAGGATCCGAACACCCCTTCTCACAAACTAGACTTGGGTCTAACAATATATTTGTGGAGTTTTAGGTAGGAATAACTTTAAAAATACATTAACTCATAGTTCCTTGATATTTTTAGTGGAATCTCCAATATAAAAAGCCTATTTCAATATTTCCTCAACCTTTTCCTCTTAGTTACACCTAGCCCTACTTGGGAAGTCAAACCTTGATTTAAACTAATTTAATTCACCCAAAAACCTAAATATTAAATTTCAACTATAATTTAAGGCACCCTAAATTGGGTTGGTCATGTCTTTTGAACTATGAAGTCTATTATAACTTAAGTAGTGGAAGGATAATCTGACATAATATTTTAGTTTGATGTATTTTCATCCTTATGTATGAAATCCAATTTTATCCTTTTACATGACTTTTTAATATTAAATTTATTGTACTTATGTGATTAACCATGTATGATAAAACATTTATTCATAATCCTATTATACTTTATTCCATATTTTAGGCTTCTTAATTCATTTATTAGGTGATCACACAACATCAAGAAACATAAATAATTAACCATTCAACTGAATAAAATAAAATATAAGTGGCATGATCATGAGTTTATCTATTGGTTAGTTTATCCAGTGGATGATAAAGTAACCCTTGACCCTAGGGGAAAACACACATTGAACTGTAACTTGGTTTGTGTTACAAAATTCTACCTTTTCTCCTATTCATCTCTTTGGTTAGTTTATCCACATCTGTTTAACTCAGACTGCCACCACTCACTTGGGAACTCCATCTTTACATAATATTTTACTCACATGCAAGTGAGGGGATTTAATGGATTGGATAAAATGTGGTTTACATAAAATAAATCATGAGCATAAAGACCATTATATAATAAGGAGAAGGGGATGAATCATAGACCATCATTAATAATTTAACCATAAAAAATTAAAGGAAACTAATCACACACAAGGGATGGTTTATTCTCATGATCATCCACACATCACGAAACTAGAACACATTTTCAATATTTTTATAAATTACAAAGATTTGTTCTATAATTAATTTATTGAACCATGAATTAATCCAATTAATTCAATTTTTATTAATTCCAACCAAATATCTTTAACTAACCATCATCTATAATTAAAAAAAAATTCATTTAAAATTAATGTAGTACAAAAAAGTACTTGGAGGAAAGGTCATGTGTTTTTCAAAAATTTAACATGGAAATTAATTTAATATATAATTTTTAATCCCATGACATGGAATGTACCATTGAATAAATGGTACATAGGACACATAATCAATCGGTTTGAAAATACATTTACTTATTATTTCTATGAAAATTTGAAAATCACTACTGGCAGTAGACAACATGGTATGTAAAAAATTACATGGTGTGTACTTGTATTTTTTCCTTTGTCTATAGAGCACACCTTGATCTGGGCGTGTTACCTAACTTGGAGATGTTTTAGGTACACGATGTGTATTGGGAATACATGGAATATTACTTTGTAATTTCATGAAATATAGTTACTGTATCATGTATCTCATACATATCCCACTAGGACACCCTGTGTTCTCGACCATGAGAAGACGGGGACTATAGAACGTGTATATTACTTACACAGTGTGTAGTTGTACATGTCATGCACCAATATTTCTAGATCCACATGTCAATATTATTTTTTCGGATCTTAGATCTGATTGGATAAGATATATTAATATTTTTCATGTTATACAGTCAAGAAAACAAGAACACATGGTGTGTAATATGGTAATACATAGCATGTACATTTTTTTCTCTAAGAAGATTCTTTTTCACCTCTAGATGGAAATATCCAGATGATTATTTGTTTTTAATCATTAATTGGTTATTGGTTATGTTATTGATAATGAATAAGAGAAGATATGACGATGTTATATTATTAAAACAAATCAATTTTAGTAAAAGAAAATGAAAACGCATGAAACCGTTCAATGAATAATATATAATTAATAATCGAACATGTAACCACTCTAATTCCACTTGTAGGATCCGAGCACAGTGGATGAATCAGGTGAAGGT
This sequence comes from Viscum album, assembly GCA_963277665.1. NCBI lineage: Eukaryota > Viridiplantae > Streptophyta > Magnoliopsida > Santalales > Viscaceae > Viscum > Viscum album. Next base: position 135,459,725 of record OY728163.1, read on the forward strand.
ATGAACAACTCCTCTTTTAGTCTTAAATCATCTATTATCGCTGATTTACATAATAAAGAGATCACGTAAAATGAAAAAAATTAGATTAATAGACTATATTAATACATCAGAACTGTAGGGAGAGGATATTCACATGTAATTTAAAATTAATTTATGAGAAGATATTGAATTACCTCAACTTGTAATTCCATTTTGATTGATGACCCTATGGAATATAATTCATCACACTATCACTTAAATTTAATATTAAAGAATATAATCCCACTTTTGTTGACCCACACATGCACCATAATCTCTGATCATTACCATAGAAATTCCAGGTTCTAGCATGAACGATCTTGATTACTTTCACTGTTCATAGTAGATCAAAATAGTATTATTCATGAAGGATAAAGAATAATTGGTGTTATCTCTAAGGCTTGAGATATTAGGAATAGACAGTGATTTAGATCTGTATACCTAGCTATAGGCCCTGAGATAGTTACTATCTATCCATTGTGCACACCAGAAGGTGAATTATGAAAGTGATATAATTAGATATTTATTATATCTGGTTTATGGTTGGAAAATCACACACTGGCCCGAATCCATATTTAACATTCATAATTAACCTAGTGTAAATTATTATTAATAATAATACTATTAATCTATTGACATGCGAAACACTTTAAGAATATAAATAAATATCATTTATTTCTAATCATACCATTAATCACATCCCGCATTCCCTTGCGGACTTTTTACCAATGTTTAATAATGACTATTTAATTAAAAAAATTTCACCAAATTATTCTATGATAAATATAAAAAATATTATATTCAAAAAACTTAAAAACAATAATAATAATAATTATTTAACTCACCCAATATTTCAAATAACTTGTGATAAAATTATGGCGATCAACCAAACTAAATAAATCTTATTTATTCTAAGCTTTCAAATCCAGTACTATAATTTTACTAAGATTGTAAATTCACTAAGAGTATTTACATCTAGACCACGTTTTTAGTGGAATTACGTATAAGCACCTAAATTCAAAGGTTTATGTCTTACAACATTCCATGGAATCCATAGAGAAAGAAGATAACAACACAATGATATCCAAACTCCTAAGAATTTTTACTATGTAATGTAATCCATTTATCACAATATCTCAAATCAAGCAGGTTGCATGCTAGTTCCATCAACCTATATGCTCAATGCCTCTTGATTTTATGTTCAAAAAATGAACATTCCCATAAAATACCATATAAATGGATTTATTTATGCGGTTCCATTACCATCAAAGGGCCTAATATGTTAACTTTCATCAACATACAAAAGGGATAAATCCTTTCTCACATTATCCATTAATTCTATATCATTTATGATGTACCAAACGTATCCTAATTCATTTTAGACATATCTCTTCATAGTTTTCATCAATAAATAAATCTACATGTGTCATGTAATGCCCTTAACTTTTTGAATGATAATTTTTTCCTAAAAATGAGTGTTATATTATATTATACACAACAAAAGTATATCTCATTAACAATAAAGTGATTATAAATTGAATTGTGACAATCAGGTTTAAACCATTTTATGACCGTTAGTTAATTATGACCATTGGTCAATATGAATGTTGTAAACTATACTCTTGATAATAATTTTAATGTTATAATTAGCATGTATAAGTAGAAATGTAAAAGGATAATTAATGCAAAAAGAAGAGTCGATGGCCTCAACTAGTAGAGTCATTCAGTTTGAATCCCATTTGTTAGAACTTGGGAGGGAGGTATCATCATTGGGATTCACTCTTGACTAAGCCCAAGTTGAGCTTTAACAAGTGAGTATGGAAAAAAAATTTCCTATGGGAGAAGCTCAAGTTGGTGGAGATTACCACTCGGTCGATGTTAACCGAGATAACCCTCAAAACTACCACAATCAAACACATTAATCTTAGGTCATATGCAGGAATTATAAGGGTTTATGTGTTGAGGACCATGTTACTTAAAGTGTTATATTTTTTTATAAATAAGTTTTTTATTCATTCAACTTCATTTTAAGAATAGTTTTTATTATAAAAGATATGAAGAATTTGATAAATTAATTTAATGGACATAAATTATATTCTTCCAAAAAGATATAATTATCATAATAAAAAAATTATTATAAAAAATTATTATTTTAATGAAATATTATGGTTAAAACACTCATATTTTTATATAAATGATAAAATAATTTTATTTTTTTCAAGTGTCATACATTTTACTATGCAATTTCACTATGAATTTTATATCCCCTATTATTTTTAATAAATAAGGATTTTTATATATAAAAGATAAAATTATCATATTTAGAGAATTATTATAAAGAAATAAATATTTTTTTAAATAAACACATCAAAATTAGGTTAGGATGAATTTATTATAATTTTATAAAATACTTTATTTTTTCATTAATAGTAAAAATATAGTTTGGGTTTTTCAATATGTTTAATGACTTCATAATTATATCATAATGATGTAATAAGTAATATAAAATGATGGTATACTATTTGTGATTAAAATAAAATTAAATATTTCCTAGGTGTCTAATACCATGGGAAAATACCAACGTCAAGCCCATGGTTTTTCCATTACCACTACCTAGGAATCCAAGGAAATTAATAAACAAATCCCTCACTTTTGCTATAAATACCCACCCATTTCTCCATTTAATTTCACTGACATTTCATTCTCCAAAAATTTCAGACAATTTTACCTCAAAAGGAGTCTTAACAAGGTGTATTCATCCCCCCAAGGTCCCAATATTTATGTTTTAGGAGATACTCTTCAAGGTAAGGGAAATATCAACTTCTCTTTTTCTTTGAAGTTCCATTTCTTATGTGTTATGTATTTCAAATATCCAAAAAGTATTCTTCTGTCTATTTTATTCTACAAATTTACTATATTAAGATTATTTTATGAATTTTATACCCTTTTACCCTCTCTTTTTAATGTTTTATAAAACCAATTTTCATACCCGTTATGTTGCCAAATTTTCTTCTCAAAAGTTCTCTCTTTTTCTCAAGAAATTCACTTTTATTTTCTTTTTATGAATACCAAAACGTATTTATATTCTTTCGGTATTCATTAATATGTAAAAATTATTTATTTTATTATGGTATTGACATACATAAAACCCTCATTACCTTTTCATGGGTTATAAATGACATATAGATCATATTCTTTAAGAAATTTTTAAAATGCCATGATTTGGTTATTAAAATTGTTTCTTTTATTCTCCATAGGTTATTTATTAAATGTTTGATTATGATATATGTGGGTCACATTAATTAATACATATTAAGTGTGTTCAATGACAGTTCTCTAATGCATTGGATATAGAATTCAATCTCTAGAGATGATGTATTTTATGATACCTTGGTGAATAACCTTGGTACTATTTATGACGCCTCAGTGAAAAACCTTGGTGACATGGTTATGAATGTATCATTTAAATATTGTAGACACATTTACAAGTTATGAATCATGTTATTATTGTTATGATATGCCTCTTTCTCATGCCTTTATGATATTCTTCATGTTCTTATTGATATTTCTCAAGATCATATGTAAACTGTTTCCCTTGTTTTCCCTTACCAGGCCTCATGCTCACCCTTTCCTTTGATATATGTCCCCAGGTTATGAGATGAAATGATTTTACATAGGGTGAAATAATTAAGAAAACATTCAAGTATATTAAATGAATGTTTTATGTTTTCATGTATTATATACCTTTTTTATAAGTAACTAAACTTTAAAAGATTCTCTTTTTGTATAATGTAATGTAGAGTTATGTAAAAAAGATAGGATTCCATAGTTGGTATCAAATGATGGTTTAGTTATTTATTGAAATTGGGATTTGAAAACTATATGAGGAACCTTATATAAATGTTTAAATATAAGAAAACATCCTAGTATTCTAGTGAAGTATTAAGTAAGTGGTTTTTGAGGAAAGAAATCTATATCTAGATACGAACAAGTGGATGCGGTTTTAGCACAGATGTACCCAGGGGTAACAACTCTGAAAAGGTGCATCAATCCTGAATTGGAGAAACATGGTACCCAACAACAGGCCTTATTGTGCACCTAGTTCGACACTCTTGAAATATATGTTTGGCTAATCACAAGCTTCTTATGAACCATTATAAAGGGTTTATAGAAAATGTAATTGTTGTTAAAGAATACCATATTTAAGCATGATGTTTTAAGACATAAAAAATATTATAATATAATAATATTATTAAATGAAACACATTTCTCACTAAGGTTTTATTCTTTTAGAAAATGTAAGGAAATATGAGTAACCATGTAAATGGTGAGTGAAACAGACCATGCATTTATGACCCTCAGATGGAAGGAAACATGAAAACTTTCATGGGAATGATTAATTAGTTAACTTGAGTTATAAGTAATAACTCGAATCAATCCGAGAGACCAGATTCACCTCAAAGGTAAAAAAATTCTATTTATTCATTTATATATCAATGAACACCTTTTTTTAGTGGATCTACCAACCCATTGATTGCTGAACAATGGATAAGCTCTATAGAAAACATATTTTTTGTACTCCATTGTTTAGAATAAAATAAGTCACCCTGACTGTGTATCACTTATATAGAGAAGATATTTAGTAATGGACATTTACTAAAAACAAAAATCCAAGAAGGGAGATTGATTCTATAGTGTGGGATGAGTTCATGGGAACATTTTTCAAAAAAAATTCCCCCGTTCAATGAGAACGCAAATGAAGAAGGAATTAATAGAGATGAAGCAGAAGGAAAATGAATGCATGGGAAGCTATGAAATAAACTTTACAAGGATTTCTCACCACACCTATATCTTTTTAATGGATCCAAATGGAAAGGATAATAGGTTATTCTTTGGAATAAGACCCCATCTATGGAAAAATATAGCCAATTGAGACTATGGAAGATATAAGAAGATTGTACAGAGTACTATGATGGTTGAACTAGAGTTCATAGAGATGTAGTGGTCCAATAGATTTAATGAAAAGAAGAGATAAATGGAGATAAGATTAGGGATTAACTCTAATCATTAAAGAGGAGGAAAACAAGCGAAACCTTCCATATGAAATAAATGTAGGAAGAAGAATTCAGGGAACTAATTGCTCTGGAGAATGAAATGTTATAAGTGTGGAAGAGATGGACATATTTATTGGAACTATCATAGTGAGGTGAAGCCTCAACTTCTCAACACTAATGACAAAGGGAAGATGGTGTAGTCCTAGCCTGAAGTTCAATTATTCAAGTGCGTAGAGCTTGGACAGTTTTCCTATCATTGTCCAAATCGAAAGACAGTAGAGGGGAATCACCATCACCCTTAGCATAGACCAAGGGATCAAGTTCATGTTTTTTCTATCACTACTGTTGAATTAGATTCTTCAAATGATATGGTGGTTGGTACTCTCTTTATCTTCTCAAAGCTAGAAAGTACTTTGTTTGATTATGATTCTATAAATTCCTTTATTTTCTCCAAATTTACAAAGAATATAGAATCAATCCCTGAAATTTTAGAATTATAGCTATCAGTCAAGACTCCTGGAGGGATTATCCAAGTATCAGTAGTGCATAAGAACTCTAGTATTCACTTTGGTGAGCACAATCTCATCACAAATCTACTAGTCATTCCCATGATGTAATTCAACATTATATTAGGGATGGAATGGCTCTCAAAGTGTAATGATAAGACCAAATACATAAGCATGGAAATATCAGTAGTATTTTATGGACAACATATAATTGTTTTCCAAGGTGAGATATCATGACCTGATCTTTATCTAAAATCACCTCCCGTAGCCTTCTTTATGGAATTAATCAGTGAATATTATGAAGCAAACAAAATTATTTTAATAGAGTTTGTCTCCATAATTCAAGAATACATTAAATTATTTCCTAAAGATTTACCTAGAGCTACCCCATAAAGAGAGGTAGAGTTCTCCATTTAACTCATTCCTATATTCAAGTCGATATCAAAGACCTTGTACAAAATGAAAAATGTGGATCTTGTAGAATTAAAGAAAAAACTACAAAATATTTTGGCGAAGGGTTTTTTTCCAACCAAGTGTGACTCTTTGGGGAAACCCTATTCTATTTGTGAATAAGGATGGATCAATGTTGATATGCATTGATTATAGAGAACTTAACGGGATCACAGTGAATAATAAGTACCCCATACCAAGGATTGATGATTTATTTGACCAACTTCGTGGGGATCAATTCTTCTCCAAGATTGACCTTTAATATTTTTATAATCAATTAATGGTGAAGAAATAAGATATTCCAAATATTGCCTTTCGATCAAGAAATGGGAATTATGATTTTGTTTTTATTCCCTTTGGCTTGAATAATGCTCTTACTATATTTATGGATTTTATGAATAGAGTATTTAAGGACTACCTTGATAACTTTGTGGTATTTTTTATTGACGATATTATGATATATTCCAAAAGTCCTAAGGAGTATGAGGATCATCTAAGGGTTATATTGAAAACTCTAAGGAAGGATAAGCTATTTGGAAGGTTCAACAAATGTGAATTTTGGTTACAATAAGTTTCTTTCTCAGGTCACATTGTAACCAATGATGGAATCTCAGTTGACCCTACCAAGACAAAGGTTGTGGAGGAGTGGCCTCATCCTACAAAAACAACTTAGATTTGTAGTTTCCTTAGTTTAGAAAGATATTATAAGAGTTTTGTGATTTTTTTTCACAAATTTCTAATCCAGTAACCAAGTTAACTCTAAAAGGGGCCAATTTTATCTAGAAAAAGGAGTGTGAAGAATGTTTCCAATAGATGAAGAAGATATTGGTTACTGCACCCAGGTTAACACTACCCTCTATTAGAGAAGGATTAATTATTTTTTGTGATGCATCTCAGAAAGGTATTGCATGAATCCTCATAAAAAATAACAAGGTGATTGATTTTTTATCTTAACAGTTGAAAGATCATGAGTAGAATTATCCTACACATGATATGAAGCTTACTGCTGTAATTTTTTCTCTGATGATATAGTGGTAATATATGTTTGGGGAGAAATGTGATATATACATAGACCAAAAATGTTTGTAGTATATTTTCATGAAAAATGAATTGAACATGAGACATAGAAGATGGTGGAACTTCTTAAAGACTATGATTTTTTAATTCATTATCACCCCAGAAGAGAAAACAAATTAATTGATGCATTAAGTAGGAAATACCCTATTATTCTAGAAATGATTAGGATTTAAGGATATCCTTTGATCAAATACCTAGTAAAATTGGACATTGGAATCATAAGGGAAGGGACATCATCAAACCTATCCCAAATGATTTATCAAACATCATTACTAGAGAATATCAAGAAAGATCAAAGAGAACATCATTTTCTATAGAATAAGGTAGAGGCTATGAATAATGATAAGTTTCCTGAGTTAAATATTGATCAAGAATGTGTACTGAAATTTCATACAAGGATATGTGTTTCATATATTCCAAAAATAAAGAAGGAGATGATGGATAACACTCATAGCTCTACATTCTCTATACATCATAGAAGTACTAAAATTTATAGGGAACTTTGTGATCATTATTGGTGGGATAACATGAAAAGGGAGATTTCAGACTACACTACAAGGTTCCTGGTGTGTCAACAAGGAAAGTCATAGATACAACTTCCTAAAGGGGTATTAAAACCACTACCCATACCAATATGGAAGTGGGATAATATCACTATGGTATTTGTCACATGTATCTTAAAAAAATACAAAGGAAACAATGTGACATGGGTTACAGTGGATCATCTCACAAAGACTACCCATTTCATCACTATTCAGGAAGATTTATCTCTTGACCAACCTTTGAGGATATACATGAAGGAAGTGGTAAGGATGCATGGGGTATTACTTTCTATAATTTTTGATCATGATCTAAGGTTCAAATATAAATTATAGGGAATTATTGAACATGATCTGAGTACCAAATTAAATTTCAATACAAACTATCATACCGAAACTAATGTCCAATATGAAAGAACTATTCATACACTTGAGGAAATGCTCAATGGAATTTAAAGGTGGATGGGATCACTACCTCCCATTAGTTGAGTTCTCATACAACAAAAACTTCCATTTGAGTATTCAAATGGAGCCCTATAAAGCTCTATATGGGAAACGATGTAGAAATCCTACTTGTTGGGATGAAGTTGGTGAGAGAAATCATCTTGGGCCTGATCTTGTGTAAGAGATGATAGAATAGGTTCATGCCATCAAACAACACATAAATGCTACTCAGAGTTATCAAAAAAGCTATGCTAAGAACCATTTAAGGGACTTAGGGTTTGGTGTTGGTGAGAAAGTGTTCCTTCAAATATCAGCTTGGAAGAGAGTCGTGCGGTTTTAGAAGAAAGGGAAGCTTATCCCCAGGAACATTGGCCCCTATGAAATCCTTGACCACATTGGAGAAGTATCCTATCGGCTCGCACTTCCTCAAAATATTGTTCATGTTCATGATTTATTCCACATATATCTCTAGAGGAAGCACATAACTAACCCTTCACATGAACTAAATCATGAGGTGGTACAAATGGAACATGACCTGTCACGACCTGTCCTCGGGGCCCGTGCCGTGACTACCCCAAGCCCACCTTCCATAGGCCAGGGCCTAGAGACTAGCACCAAAGGTGTAAATACTGATAAAAAGGGAAGGCATTGCCTTCATATAGTAAACAAACACAACAGAGTATGCAACAGATGCAAGCACTAAGTAATACTGAATACAAAATTAAGTGCTGAAAAGTAAATGGGCCAGTATACAAACCCAACTGTAAAGCATAATACAACTGAAAAGCTAGTACAACTGCAGTAAAGTAAAACAACAACCACTGGGTCGTCCTCTGGGAATCCCACCTGAAGGGTGGGTATAGATGGCCTCCTCAGCACCTCGGGTCCGGCCATCCGCTCTATGTACATCTCGCCAAGCGGTCCACCTTTGGGTACCGTCCGGCTCCATAAGCCTCCACCTCGATTAGTGCTGTCCGTCGTCTGTATCTAACACAACGTAGTGTGGGCATAGCCCGTGCATGGTTGAGTATAACAATACTCAGTAGGGACCCCGAGACCCCCGAAGGTCTCCCAGAATCCATGAAGGATAAACCACAATGGAAAGGTACAATAATTAAGTATCAACCAACTCTACTTAGGTATATACCCATACATATACCTAAGTCATCAATCCCAGTTCGGCTTCAACTCTCGAGCCTAATCACAACCCAGTCCACACAGGAAGTAAAGTCAATCACATAGATGATAATGATTAAAAGTCAAGACTCAGATCACACAGGTATACATATTTCGTATAGAGACAGAGATGATTAGATGTAGTCACTGATTCATCATCGTTGTCGAAAACACGGAGGATTCTAGTACAGTTTTCGTCGTTGCCGAACCCACGGAGGATTCCAGTACAGTTGTCGTCACTGCCGAACCCATGGAGGATTCCAGTATAGTTGTCCTCGCTGCCGAACCCACGGAGGATTATAGTACAGTTGTTGTCGCTACCGAACCCATGGAGGATTCCAGTATAGTATCCATCATCGTCGAACCCATGGAGGATTCTAGTACGGTAGTCGTAGCAGTCGCAGCCAGCTCTAGGGTTCCCGCGCACAACACACTCGATTTAGGGAGGGTCCACTCCTCGATCCAAGGGTTTGATACATCAACTATCGAGAAGTCCAAAGTTGATGTATCCCAAAGTTCCTTCTCGTAAAAAGTAACCCAACATGACAGATGACGCGTCAATCGGACGCACGGTCTGAGAGATTTTGGATTTTCCGTTCTAGGGGACCGGTGGGAATTACGCTCATTCCAAACCTGGATATTTTCCAAAGTAATCCAAAACTCATTTAGAGTATCACAAAAGGACAATATCATCACTAGGATCCTAGTGCCATAGACGGCGCTTCGATCAGATGCGTGGTCTTAATGTTAATCGCACTTAAGTGTAACAGGCCCGGCCCGTTAAGCTCAGTGGCAGACGGGTCGTGTCGACCCGGCTGTGGCGGGTCTGAACCGGTGAAGCGCGCGGCCCAGCCCGGATGGCCGCGTCATGGCCCGACGGGCCGAGTGGCTTGGCCCTGGTGGCCGAGCGCTGTGGGGGGCGCAGCCCCCCGGTCTCCCTAATCGGGCGCACCGAGCGGCGCCACCCCTCCAATCCGGCCGGCCGAAGCTGGATTGTCTTCCTGGTGCGAGCATCCTGCATGGGAGGGCCGCGGTCTCCCTGCGCGACACCATGGGTTCCGCGGGCTTCATCCGCCCTGCCGGCTGATGAGCCGGCCGGTTTGCCCGCCGAAGCGGCTCGCGGAGCGCGGGCCGCGGTCCTCCGCAGCGCGGTGCCCCTTGTGGCGCCACAGTCTCTTCGGTCCGGCCAGCTTTGGCCGATCGGTTCTTCCTTGGCCGAGAGGCCCACGGTTGTGGGCTGCCGTTCTTCCTCATGCAGCCGGTACGTGGCCACTGCCTTCGCTCGTTGCCACTTTTCTATCATGGTCTCCATCACAAACAAAAGAGACTACGAAGTGTCATCGGGCCGTGTGTGTTCGGACCGCGCCCTCCGTGTTAGGTGGTAGCAGTTGGACGAATACAAACTATGATTTTCAACAAAGAACAGGGTACAAGATAATCACTTCAAATAGAACAAACCCCTACCTCGAAATAAGGTTTGCGGTAGTCGGGCGTCGCGGAAGACGGCGTCGCGGGGAGACGACGTCAACTCGTTGACATCGGGGAAGAAGGAACCGAGGATAGCGCATTGTCAGTGTTCCTTGCAGGTGGGTCCTTCTCCTTTGGCTTGGCCGAAGATTGAAGGAGGTGATCGTCGTTCTTCAGCAGTTCTTCAATGGAAGGACAATGTTCTTCAACAAAAGAGGAACTCTCCTCTTCAATTTCTCAAGAGTTCTCCCAAAAATCCTCTCAACACAACAAGTGCTGAAAATAAAATAATAGCTAAGGCTATTATTTTATTAACACATGTAATTCAAAATTAAAACCACTTTAATTAATTAATTGTAGTTCAATTCATTAATTAAAAGTGTTGTCATAAAATTTAAGGGAGAGAGGAAGGTGGATAGATCACAATAAATTAGGGGGAGTTTTCAAAAATTAATGAAGGGGAATATTAATGGGGGAGGGGTTTAAGGGGAGTTATGGGGAGATGAAAGGTTTAGGGAATGTGTGGGTCCCACCACACTAAATCCTATCATGGGAGGTTAAGTGGGCATGGGACCCACTTCTAACTCCCCTTGGGAGGAAATAACTACGAGATATAAAATAAAATTGTGTTCCACAATTTTATTTATTTTATTCTAAATCCCCAAAATTAACTTTCAACCCACATAAAATGCAACTGTGGTAAAAGTTCCTTTAAGAGAATACCGGCGTTGTGAGTTTATTGGTGCCCTCAGATATAAATTCTGAGCATCAATTCAAAAGATAGAAAAACCTGCTCGTACGTTCACTTAATGTACCCGAACAAAACTTCAGAAATTAATTCCGGGTACAAAAGGCCTCAGAATCAAGTGCCGTCAGAAACAACAGACTTGTAAAATTACAAATTATTTAAGAAAAAATTTTTACTTGAAATTTCCAGGACTTTACATTACTCCCACCTCAGGGATTTATGTCCCCGTAAAGTTACAACACACACACTAGGGAAACAAATGAGGGTATTGTACATGCATCTGAGCCTCCCACTCCCAAGTGCTCCCCTGGAGGATCTTCCAGTGAATGCGCACCAGAAGAATCGTCCATCCACATAGGAACTAACCCTGTAGATCCTCGATCTCCACCAGGACCTCCATGAATGTCACCCTGTCATCGATGTCCAGCTCCCCGTGATCGATGATGTGGGTCGGGTCGTGCACGTATCTCCTTAGCTGAGACACGTGGAAGACGTCATGCACTCGGTGCAACTAAGGTGGAAGGGCCAGGCGGTAATCCACCTCACCTACTCTACTGAGGACCTGGAAAGGTTCGATGAAATGTGGAGATAACTTTCTGCCCCGGCTAAATCTCCGTAGACCTCATTGAGGTGAGACCTGTAGGAAAACGTGGTCACTATCCTCGAACTCCAGTGGTCTCCGTCTCCTATCAGCATAGGACTTATGTCTGCTCTGTGCAGTCTTCATCCGCTCCTGGATGATCTGCACCTTCTCCGTCGTAGCCTGAACCATCTCTATTCCTACAAGTGCTGACTCCCTAGGATCAGTCCAATACAGAGGTGATCTGCAAGGTCATCCGTACAGTGCCTCGTATGGTGCCATCCCGATGGTGAAGTGGTAGCTATTATTGTACGCAAACTCCACCAAGGGTTAGTGATCTTCCCAGATATGACCAAAGTCAAGGACACATGCATGGAGCATTTCCACGAGAGTATGAATGTTCCTCTCAGTCTGGACATCCGTCTGAGGATGGTAGGCGATACTCAGATGTAGTTGCATCCCAAATGCCTCCTACAACCCCTTCCATAGCTGGGAAGTGAAACGAGCATCTCGATCTTAAATGATAGACGATGGCACACCATGAAACCGTACGATCTCCTGAACTTAGAGGTGTCCCAAGCTCTCTACTGAGCCCTGCTCTCTGATCGGTAAGAAGTGGGACAACTTGGGGAGTCGGTCTATGATCACCCAGATAGAGTCGTGTCCTCTGGATGTACGTGGAAGCCCCATCATGAAATCCATAGATATCCTATCCCACTTCCATTCTAGGACCTCTGAGGGCTATACTAATCCTACCAGTACCTGGTGATCTGCCTTCACTTGCTGCCAAGTTAGGCATCGTGAAACGAACTCTGCTACAACCTTTTTCATACCCGGCCACCAGTGCTATCGTCTGAGGTCCTGTTATATCTTCACCACTCCTAGATGCACTGCTAGAGGGGAAGTGTGAAACTCCCTCAGCACTTCCTCCTGTAATGCGACTGGTACCACGGTACGTCCTTTGAAGAGGATGATGTGCTCCCCTCCTTCATAAAATCCATCAGGCGCCTGCCCTTTGGATATCTGAGCACGTCACATCTCATATTCAACGTCCCCATGCTTTGAATCCATGAACCACTGTAGTAGTGGAGGAGTGACTGTGAGAGACTGTAGAAAGGCTGCTCCATCTCTATCCACAAAGGATATCTACAAAGCGGCTAGCTGATCCATCGCCTCTCCTAGTAGCTGTATGCCTAACCTCCTGCTAAGAGCATCTGCTACTACGTTCCCCTTTCTAGGAGTATAGAATATCTCTAAGTCATAGTCCTGGAGGAACTCGAGCTATCGCCGTTGTCTCAGGTTCAGGTCCTTCTGGGAGAAGATATACCTGAGACTCTGGTGGTCAGAGTAGACTGTAAATTGCTCGCCCATCAGATAGTGTCGCCAATTATTCATGGCGAAGACCACTGGTGCTAACTCCAGGTCATGGGTAGCGTAGTTATGCTCATGCTGCCTCAACTACCATGAACCATATGCGATCACTGCTCTCCCCTGCATCAGGACACACCTGAGTCCGGTCCCTGATGCGTTTCAGTAAACTACGTACCCAACGCCCTCCTATGGTAGCCTCAAGATGGGCACAATGGTCAATCTATGTCTTAACTTCTGAAAGCTCTGCTGTCATCTATCTAACCACATGAAGGGTTTCCCCTTCTTCGTCAAAGCTGAAAGTGGTGCTGTAACTCTGGAGAAGTCTGGCACAAATCTCTGAAAGTATCCAACCAGGCCCAGGAAACTCCACACTTCCATCAGGCTCCTGGGTGGATCCCAAGAAAGCACTGCCTCGATCTTTGCTGGATCCACTACTACTACAACCTCTGAGATGACGTGTCCCAAGAAGTGAACCTCTCGAATCCAAAACTGGCACTTCGAGATCTTACCATAAAGCTGGTGCTCTCAGAGTGTATCCAGTACAACCTGCAAGTGGTTGGCGTGGTCCTCCTCAGTAGTCGAGTAAATTAATATGTCATTGATGAAAACTACGACAAATCGATTGAGGTAAGGCTGGAAGATCTTGTTCATAAGACTCATGAACACTGCTGGAGCATTGGTTATGCCGAAGGGCATAACCAAGAACTCGTAGTGGCCATACCGACACCTGAAGACCGTCTTCTGCACGTCCTCGTCTCGAACTCTAAGCTGGTCATTGCCTGACCTGAGGTCTATCTTTGAGAACCATCATGCTTCCTTGAGCTGATCAAATAGGTTCTCAATCCTCGGGAGTGGGTATTTGTTCTTCACGGTCACCTGATTCAGGCGACGGTAGTCGACACACAGTCGCAAGCTCCCATCCGCATTCTTGGTGAACAAAATCAGAGAAGCCCAGGGTGAAACACTGGGTCTGATAAATCCCTTCCCCTATAAGTCATCCAGCTATAACCACAGATCATAAAGTTCAGCAGGAGCCATCCGATATGCTGGAGTATATATCGGTGCTGTCCCAGGGTACAGGTCAATGTAGAAGTCTACCTCGCTGTGAGGAGGTAGTCCTGGAACATCGTCAGGAAAAACATCCGCATAATGATCCACCACAACAGTAAAACTCAGACTCTGCACATCAACTGCTCCAAGGATGAGACTATCCAAATGTTGTTTGATTGGCTGCCCTCTCGTCTGTGTATGTCCATACTGTGCTACAAAGTCTCCCTTATCACCGGTGAAGGTGAACCTACTTCCATCCGTGCGGACACACCACACTTTTCACCTAATGCAGTCGATTTGAGCATGGAATATAGACAACCAGTCCATACCCAAGATTACTTCGTAATTCCTCGACACCGGTACAAGAAGATCCCAGCCAAATCTCTCACCTCCTAGAGTAAGCTCACACAGCCGACACCAGTGCGTAATCGTCGAGTCTTCTCCCATAAGAGTCACTAGCTGTAAGGATCGAGCCAACGACTCCGTCAGAATCTCCGAGCTCCGAACAAGGTCAGTGACAATAAAATAATGACTCGCATCTGTGTCTATAAGTACTGTAGAAAGGGTAGAGTAGACATAGATAGTACCTAAAAACATATCAGGTGCTCCGTGGTCGTAATCCTCGACTTCCTGGAGCTGAGCCTGCCCCTGCCTACCAGATCCCTGTGGTCGGGGTGGTCCTCCTGGTGGTGGTGGTGGTAGAGCCCCGAAGCGTCGTCCAACACCCACTGCTCGGCCAGCTCCTCCGCCACGTCCGCCTGCTCCCTACAGACCATGACGGTCGAACATCTACCTCTGCATGGGTGGTCCCTATACTGTATTCTGCTCGTCCGCATGGCGGGTCGGGCAGTCCCAAGCCATGTGAGCCTACCCGCTGGGTGCATAGAATTGCCTTCTCCTCATATTGCTGGCTCTGTTCCATGTGCCCCACACAACCGAACCTGTATCCTGAGGTTTCCCACATGATGGCCTGGTCCGCTTGGACCTCTGCGTCAAATGTCTACTGTCATCTGCAGAAGACTCTGCTATGTGTCGCCCTGTAGAGGGTCTCGCCACTGGTGAATGCTCAGTAAGAAATCTATCCACTATAAGAGCTCACTCCAGCACCCCCACCTGTGTCAGGATGCTAAGGGGAATCATCGAAGCTCTGATCTCGTGCCTCAGTCTCTACTCGAAGGTCCGAGCCCTGAAGAACGGGCCTCGTACCATACCTGTGGAGTAGCGTGAGAGGTCAGTAAACCTCACTGAGTACTGAGATACTGTCATGCTACCCTGCCGCAGATGTAGTAACTCCTGGATCCGCACCACACAAAGGGTGGCAGAAACAAACTTCGAGCAGATGAGACTCTCAAAGTCTGTCCAAAGTAGAGATGCCTCATCATGCACCTGGAGCATCAAGCTCCACCATCTACATGCTGCTGCGTGCAGGAAACTCACAAAAAGGATCACCATAAGATCAGCTGGTGTCCCTAATAATCTAAAAACCCTGACGACAGCCTCCATCCAATCCTCGGTTACCTGTGGGTCCATCTCTCGACGGAACCTGGGTGGCCTCTATCGCTGAATCTCATGCAACGCACTCAGGCGTTATGCACTCTCTACTGCTGGGGCTGGTAGTATTGATGGCTCAGCGGGTAGTGGTACTGTTGGTGCCTCCGCTGTGATGGGGCCCTGCACCGAAGCCTCATCGCTCGGTGGGATACCATCCCGCACGTAACGCGGAAACCTAGCTGGCTGACTTCATGGGGCCATCCTGAAAAGAAACAGGTGCACCACGGTCAAATAGTATACCTGTTGAGCTGACACAAAGCAATCACAAAGAAAATTTTTCAAAGGAAACACACATGAAATTAGTGTTTTCGTGCACCGAGTCGGAAATCAGAATTCAGGGTCCTGGTGTATGGATACGTCGTCCATCGTACCAACACTCGACTCCCTGGACTGAAAACCACACTCAATACTCTTAACACTATTGATTCACAGAAAAAAATGATCAGAGACCTGAGTTCTATGGAAGAACCGACTCCTATGATACCAATTTGTCACGACCCGTCCTCGGGGCCCATGTCGTGACTACCCCAAGCCCGCCTTCCATAGGCAAGGGGCTGGCGACTTACACCAAAGGAATAAATCCCGATAAAAAGGGAAGGCATTACCTTTATATAGTAAACAAACACAACAGATACAAGAACTAAGTAATACTGAATACAAAAGTAAGTAATGAAAAGTAAATGGGTCAGTTTACAAAAGCAACTGTAAATTACAGTATAACTGAAAAGCTAGTACAACTCCAGTAAAGTAAAACAGCAACCACTGAGTCATCCTCAGGGAATCACACCTGAAGGTTGGGTACAAATGGCCTCCTCAGCACCTCGGGTCCGGTCGTCCGCTCTGTGTACGTCTCGCCAAGTGGTCCACCTCCGGGTACCATCCTGCTCCATAAGCCTCCACCTCGAACAGTGCTGTCTGTCGTCTACACCCAACACAACGTAGAGCGGGCATAGCCCGTGCAGGGGTGAGTATGACAATACTCAGTAGGGACCCCAAGGCCCTCGAAGGTCTCCCAGAATCCTCAAAGGATAAACCACAAAGGCAAGGTACAATCACGAAGTATCAACCAACTCTACTTAGGTATATGCCCATACATATACCTAAGTCATCAATCCCGGTTTGACTCCAACTCTCGAGCCCAATCACAACCCAGTCCCCACAGTAAGTAAAGTCAATCACATCGATGATAATGATTGAAAGTCAAGACTCATCTCACACAGGTATAAATCTTTCATATAGAGTATTCCAGTATAGTAGACATCATCGTTGAACCCATGCAGGATTCCAGTACGGTAGACATTGCAGTCGCAGCCAGCTCTAGGTTTCCCGCGCACAATACACTTGATTCTCGGAGGGTATGCTCCTTGAGCCAATGGGTCGATAAATCAACTATCACGATGTCCAGAGTTTATGTATCCTAAAGTTCCGTCTTGTCAAAAGGAACCCAACGTGATAGACGGTGCGTCAATCAGACGCCCGGTCTAAGAGATATTGGTTTTTCCGTTCCAAGGGCCCAGTTGGAATTACACTCGTTCTAAACCTCGCCTTTTTCCAAAGTTATCCAAAACTCACTTAGAGTATTTCAAAAGGACCGTCTCATCTCGATGATCTCAGTGCCGCAGATGGAGCGTCAATCGAATGCGCGGTCTTAAAGTTAATTTCACTTAAACGTAACGGGCCCGACCAGTTAAGCCCAGTGGCTGATGGGTCGGGTCGACCCGGTTGTGGCGGGTCCGACCCGGCTGGTGTCAGACCAGCCCAGTGAAGTGCTCAGATCGGCCCGAGGGGGGGAGGCCTGGCCTGGCGTGGCATGGCCCGGCCCGACTGGCCACGGCTTGACTCGGGTGGCCGAGCGCTGCGGGGGGCGCGGCCCCCCGGTCTCTCGAATTGGCGGTGCCGCCCCTCCAATCCGGCCGGCCGAAGCCGGACAGTCTTCCTGGTGTTAGCGGCCTGCATTGGCGGGCCACGGTCTCCCTACGCGGCACCATGGGTTCCGCGGCCTTCATCCGCCCGGCCGGCCGACGAGCCAGCCGGTTCGCCCGCCGAAGCGGCCCGCGGAGCGCGGGTTGCAGTCCTCCGCAGCACGACAACCCTTGTGGTGCCGCTTTTTCTTCGGTCCGGCTAGCTAGGGATGGTCGGTTATTCCTTGGCCGAGCGACCAGAGGTTTTGGGCTACGGTTCTCCCACACGCGGCCGGCATGCGGTCACCTCCTTCTATCGTCGCCACCTTTCTATCATGGTCTCCATTGCAAACAAAAGAGACTACGGAGGGTCATCGGGCTGTGTGCATTCGGCCCGCGCCCTCCGCATTAGGTGGTAACAGTTGGCCGAATACAAACTATGATTTTTAATGAATAATGGGGTACAAGATAATCAATTCAAATTGAACAAACCCCTACCTCGAAATAAGGTTCGCGGTAGTCGGGAGTCGTGGAAGATAGAGTCACGAGGAGACGACGTCAACTCGTTTACGTCGGGGAAGAAGCCGAGAATGGCGCGTCGTCGGTGTTTCTTGAGGGTGGATACTTCTCCTTTTTCTTGGCTGAAGATCGAAGGAGGTGATCATCATTCTTCGGCGATTCTTATATGGAAGGATGGTGTTCTTCAACAAAAAATGAACTCTCCTCTTCAATTTCTCAAGAGTTCTCCCAAAAATCCTCTCAACACAACAAGTACCCAAAATAAAATAATAGCTAAGGCTATTATTTTATCAACACATGTAATTGAAAATTCAAAACACTTTAATTAATTAATTTTAGTTCAATTCATTAATTAAAAGTGTTGTCATAATATTTAAAATAGAGGGGAAGGTGGAGAGATCACAATAAATTAGGGGGATTTGTCAAAAATTAATGAAGGGGAGTGTTAATGGGGAGGGGGGGTTTAAGGGGAGTTATGGGGAGATGAAAGGTTTAGGGAACGTGTGGGTCTCACCACACTAAATCCTCTCATGGGAGGTTAAGTGGGTGTGGGTCCCACTTCTAACTCCCCTTGGGAGGAAATAACTACCAAATATAAAATAACATTGTGTTCCACAATTTTATTTATTTTATTCTAAATCCCCAAAATTAACTTTCAACCCGCATAAAACACAACTGTAGTAAAGGTCCCCTTAAGCGAATACCGGTGCTGCGAGTTAATCGGTTCCCTCAGATTTCAATTCCGAGCACCGGTTCAAAACATAGAGAAACCCGCTCTTATGTTCACTGAACGTACCCGAACAAAACATCAGAAATTAATTCCGGGCACACCGGGCCTCGGAATCAAGTTCCGCCAGAAACCACAGACTCGTAAAATTCCAAAGTATTTAAGAAAAAAACTTTCCTTGAAATTTCCGGGTCTTTACATGACCTCTCTTATGAGGAGAAACCGGTGGAGATATTGGATGGTAGACACATGGTTCTATGCAACTAGACTACCCAAATCATCAATGTGTTATGGAGGAACCATTAATATGAAGAAGATATATGGGAACCAAAGGAATCGATAAGAGAAAAGTACCCACAAATTTTATCAAATGAGGGAAAAAGATAAAATTTCAGGAAAAAATAAATTTAGGGGGGAAGAATGTAATGACCCGAACTTTTGAAATGAAAATTGTTTCCTAAATTTTTTTATTATATTATATTATACATAACAAAACTATATCTCCTTAATAATGAATTGAGTATAAATTGAAAGGTGACCATCAGGTTTTGATCCTTATATCACTGTTGGTCAATTATGACTATTGGTCAATATGAACATTGGAGACTATACTATTGATAATAATTTTAACATTATAGTTAGTGTATATAAGTAGAAATAATAAAGGACAATTAATAAAAAAATAAGACTGGATGGACTCAACTAGTAGATTCCTACCATTTGAATCCCATTCATTAGAACTTGGGAGGGTGGTAGTATCATTGGACTTCACTCTTGACCAAGCCAAAGATGAGCTTCAATAAGTGAGGCTTGAACGAAATCATCTATGGGAGAAGTTGAAGTTGGTGGAGTTACCACTCAGTCGATGTTTATTGAGGAAACTCATGAAACTACCACAATTACACACCTCACCCTTAAGTCATATATGGGTATAATAAGGGGTTATGTGTCTAATACATAGTTACTTAAAGTGTAATACTTTTGAATAAATAAATTTTTTTATCCCTTTAGATTTATTTTAAGAATATTTTTTCATAATAAAAGATATGAAATATTTGATAAATTGTTTTTTTCGGACAGAAATTGTACTTTTCAAAAAAGTTATAATTATTATAATAAACTAAGGTATTATGAATAATGATTATATTAATGAAATAGTATGGTTAATCACTCCTATTTAAATATAAATGATAAAATATGTTTTTTAAGTGTGAGAAATTTTACTATGAAATTCCACTATGAATTTTCTCTCCACTATTATTTTTAATAAATAATGATATTTATATTTAAAAGATAAAATTATCATATTTAGATAATTATTATGAAAAAATAAAAAAAAATTTGAGATTAGCACATCAAAATTTGATTAGGGTTAATTTATGATAATTTTCTAAAATAATTTAGTTTTCTATGAAAAGAAAAAATAAAGTTTGGATTTTTCAGTATGTTTAATGACTTCATAAATATGTCATAATTATGTTATAAGTAATATAAAATTTTGGCATAAAATTTTGGATTAAAATAAAATAATGGGTGTCTCAAGTTTCCAATACCATTGGTAAATACCATTTTCAAGTCCATGTTTTTGCAATTACCACTACCTAGGTGTCTAAAGAAATTAATAAACAAATAGACCACTTTTGCTATAAATAATCTCCCATTTATCCATTTTATTTCACACCCATTTAATACTTAATGAATCTATGACAGTTTTACCTCCTAAGGAGTCCTTCCAATGTGTCATCAAGCCCATAAGTTCCCAATATTAGAGTTTTAGGAGTTACTCTTCAAGGTATGGAAAATATCAGCTTCCTTTTTTCCTTTCAAGTACCCTTTTTATGTGGTATATATTTCAAAATTTCAAACAATATTATTATATACATTTTATTATATCCCTTTATTGTGTTAATATTATTTTATTATTATTATACCTTTTACCCTCTATTTCTAATACATCTAAAACCATGTTTAATACCCGTTATGCTGCCAAATTTTCATCTCAAAATTTCTCTCTTTTTCTCAAAAAATTTCCTTTTATTTTCTTTATTTGAATACCCAAACCTATTTATTTTCTAGGGGTATTGAAAAAGAAGTAAAAATGATTTATCTTATTCTATTATTGATAGAAATAAAACCTTAATTCCATTTTATTGGGTTATAAATGACATATAGATCATATTATTTAAGCACTTTTTAAAACTCCATGATTTGGTTATGAAACATATTTCTTTTTTTTCTCCATGGGTTATTTATTAAATGTTGGATTATGGTATATGTGGATAAAATTAATTAATACATATTAAGGGTGTACCCTGATATCACTCTAATGAATTGGGTGTTGAATTTAATCTATAGAGATGACATGTTTTACCATACCTTGGTGAATAATGTTGTTTATTTTTATGACACCTCAGTCACAAACCTTGGTGATATGTTTATAAATATATCAATTAAATTTTGTAACCACATTAAAAAGTTATGATTCATGTTATTATTATTATATTCCTTATTATAATGCCTATATGAGATTTCTAAAGTTCTTATTGTAACATCCCAAGTAAGTAATGAATAATAGATATTTTTATCTATGTCTATTAATGATTAAGATAGTGTTATAGAGGCTTAAAATGAAAATAAATACAATCTTATGCATGGAATACACTAATATTCTTAAAAGATTGTTTTAGTGCCTTTTGATGGAAAAACATTTTTGAATCTATATTTTGACAATTTTATAAACTATGTTTGTCAAAATAAACTTATCCTTTATGATTGGGACATCAAAATTTACCTTGTGTGAATTTTTGGTATTTTTCTGACAATGTTCATTTTTTAATGAATATTGAAAAATACTGCATTTTACATCAAAACTGCTTTTTAATCTAATTTATTTATATGATTAGATTATGTTTTGAATTGGTTTTGAAGTTAAATTAGAATATATTTTTACCATTTTATCCAATGGTGGTCATTGGAATCAATTTCACTTTAAATTAGACTTAAACTGGTGTCAATCTTTTGATACTTATTGTTTTGTAAAAACACGCTATTTGCTCTGGCAGCGGGAATTAATTATTAAATTAATTAATGTGACTTATATGATTTGAATTTTGTAAAATAGACTTCATTTTTGAATTCGTAATATCAAATATAGCTTAGGGTGAATTTTTGGTAATTTTCTGAAAAACTTCAATTTTTGATGAATAGTGAAACCACTAAGTGGTAATCAAGCAAACTGATTTTTCAGTTAAATGAAAGTTTACCACTAATGTGTATTGAATTTTGAAAATCCAACATACATGGCTGTCATTAAGAAGTAAAATATGGTTCAATGAGATTAAAATAATTTTTTGGTGAATAGTAACTTATTAAGTTCTTAATCGCGATTAGTGGTAATTAGGGTAGTTTAAGGTATAAATAATGCTTTAATAATAGGAAATGACCTAGACACATGTCCCAACCTTATTGGCTGTGTCATAGCCGACCAAGACAAGCCATGGGTCAACTTGGGGACCCCATGGAGACACTTTGGTTTGGAAATGACATAAATAACTTTTTATTAAATGTTAAAGTAAAAATGACACAAACAAGAGATGTTTTACGAAATTTTTTTTACATGGGGTTATAAAGATCAGATTTTTGATTATAAATAGTAACTGGAAAGATAAAAAGATTTCCTACATCATATTAGTTTTTTTATGATTTTTAGACATTAAATAAATTAAATTATGTATGACATAATCACGATGCAGTGATGACATCATTATTTGACGATTTAAATAAAATGTAAAGATAATGTAAAATATATGAACTACACATGGCAAAAACCAATTGGATGAGTGGATTTCAAACCCTTATCACCTTATACACGAATTATATCAATGTGGGACCTTTTAAAACCGAAACACAGTTTCAAATAAAGTAATATTTCTTTCATTTCCAAAAGTGCCCCTCCTCTCCTCTTATAAAATGCCCCCACCTCTACCTCATTTCACACACTTCTCAAGCCTTTGGATAGGCCAAACCCTGCCCATTTACTCTCTCCACATCCCTATCCTCATCCTAGAGGATTCCCTTTGGGCATAATCCTTTCAAAGGAATCCTTTAGGCTCAAATCAAAAGGAGTTACACTTTTTAAGGTAATTCATTCTCTCATGTTCATTTGTTTTATTTTGATTCTCCAACCCCCTAAACTCTTTTTATTTACTTCTTTTGTAACAACACCAGTATATTCAATATACTAGTATGTTGTTATAAGATATATTTGAGCTACACTCTCACACAACTACATCAAATGGTTAAAGAACATACGGTTTCCGTGGATGGAGAAATTCTGCCTCCCGAAACGATGATTGTTCAATACTCATTTAACACCTTCAAAGGTGGCCATTATGATGTCACTATTTTTATATATGATATATAATATGTTTATGTTTTCTTTAAGTTTCTGTTTTTTTCATTTTGGGCATACCTTTATGGTTTCCATTATGGGTAAACACGATATCTTCATTTTAGGAAGTGCGGACTTCCGCCCCCTAAAAGTGATTTGATTCGTTAATACCATATGTGGGACATATAAAGGATGGAACTATGATATTATATATGATATTATACTGGAATTATAATATACCTTTATATCATTATGATTCCATTCTATAAAATACGAAATAGAAATGAAAGTAGCGTTCATGCGTACGTACGACTTACCGTCTCCATGAACGGTGCATTTCATTTCTTACCTCTAAATGATTATGTAATATTATAAATGCATGTATGTAATGGATATATATATGACATATATGATATCTACATCATGAATACCATTCTGGATATAACGAACCTATGACCAAATTAACAACATGTAAGTGCAAGAAGTCTATTTTTGACTTAAGAACCAAATACCGACAAAATGAACATTATTAACTTAACTGATTACATGATGTTCATAACATGGTATAAAAGGAATAATGAACTTGAAAAAGATTCATAAGCAAGTAGAGATTAACTCAAGTTTATTATTCAGGAGATTAAAGAACGGTCGGGTCAAGTCGGATACGAGGTATGGGACTTCGTCTCAATCTCCTTTCGTTGAGGCATATTTTATTTTATACACAACTTTCTTTTATACGGTGTATAAAACCCTTTGACTTTTACGTTTATTCAAAAGGAATCTTTTTTATACGAAGCGTTTACTAAACGACAAAAGGGAATGTTTTTGTCGTACGAATGCGGCGACAACGACTTCTCCGCCGTCGTGACCGTTATTTGAGTTTCGGCTTCCTCTACAAGCCATACCTTCTTTTTAAAAGAAAAATAAATACCATGTTTTACTTTTCTTTTATTTTAGTATTGAAAATGGTTTTCATAATGTTTTTATATCAATGTGTTGTATTGATATCTCGTGATTTAAATGTGGAAATTTTATGTTTCCTTTATGCATGTTTTGTGTGATACGATTATGTTATGGTTCTTGGGCATTATTATGAAGAAAGGTGGTTCCGTGATAAACTAAGGTCGGTTGAGCCCGATATAGCTCTCCAATGCATTGGGTAACGTGAAGGAGTGAAATTTTAAGGTTTCTCCGAAGAGATTTTAGGGAATATACTGTGATGGGTATTCCAAACGTAACCAAGCGGGTTACTCCCTACGTAAGAATGTTATGAATGCCTCAAGTTACCTTTATGTCTTATGATTTCTATGATTTATTCATGATTTTATGAGGTATGTGAAAGTGCCTATGTTTTATGGGTAAAGTATGATTTCATTCTTATGTATATATGAACTCATGTTTCCTTTCCATGTTTTTTTATAACCCATACTGAGCTTTTTATGCTCATCCCAAGTTTTTTTTGAAATGTTTTCACAGGTCAAGGGAAAGGTACATGATATGATGATAGAGTCAAGGATGTGTCAAGAAATAATCCATGTTTTATTTTAAATGTGTTTCCATTGATGGGAATGAAGAATACTATCTTTATGTAACCACTTTGTTTATATGTGGAATGTAATGCAAGTTTTATGATCTAATTCTCTAAAACTCTAAACCCGAAAAGATCCTCAATGTGTAATCTTGTAATAACTCAAGATTAAGTAAGGTTTAAGGCTGGGGCATTATAGTTGGTATCAAAGGTCGGTTTAGATAACTTTAGGAGTTAGAATTTTATTAAATGATTATCCAAAAATATTTTTTTTTGATATAGCATTTAAAGATTACCATGTTGCTTCATCTAAGACATGTTTGTTCAGAATGGTTTTCCGCAGAGGAAACAGGGAAGCAGTGCTAGGAAGGCATACAGAAGGAAATAAACTTCCGAATCAGCATCCAGAAATGGTCGGAATTGGAACTGAACAGTTTGTTGCAGTGATGGCGCAGTTGACTCAAGCGATAAATGGTGGTGGTATCCATGCACGAGATCAGCCAGATCAACCGCAGAGGAACATGTCAGTGGTGGAACATTTCATGAGGCAACATCCACCATAATTCAGAGGATCATCTGACCCTGTGCTATTTGAAGGGTGTATTAAATCACTGGAGAAGATTTTTGATGTCATGGGGTGTTCAGACAATCAAAAGGTTAGTCTTGCTATTTACCGTTTGGAGGGTGAAGCAGATCAGTGGTGGTCTATGGTTAAAAATATCAGGGACGCCGATGAGATTGATGCTCTTGACTGGGATGAATTCAAAGGTATTTTTCTTGAGAAGTATTTTCCTAAGGCTGTTCGACTTAGGATGGAAAAGCAATTTTTGGAATTGAGGCAAGAAGAAGACTCAGTGGCTGCCTATGAAGAAAGGTTCACTCGATTGGCAAGGTATGCTCCAAATTTTATCCGAGACCTTGATAGTAAAATCAATCGTTTTTACTCAGGATTAAAGCCAAAATATCGAAGGGCATTAGCTTCTCGTGAGTTTAAAAGTTATGAAAAGCTTGTTCGATGTGCTGAGAAGGTGGAAATGGAGTTTGCCGATGACCAAGTGTTCTATAACAACCTGCAGAAGAAGAGACCGAGGTGGCAGGAGAAAGGTAAGAATTCTTCAAAAAAGTCTGATGGTAAGAGAACTAAGTTTCCAGTTTGTGATAAATGTGGAAAAAGGCATGCTGGGGAATTTCTTCTGAATTCTGGGAAGTGCTACCAATGTGGTTAGATGGGACATAAGGCTCGTGATTGCACTGAAAAGGATCAAGGTGAAGGTAAGAACAAAGTTGATTTACAGTTAGTGAAATGTTATAAGTGCAATGAGATGGGTCACTATGCAAACGAGTGTCCGACAAGGAGCTTGAGTGATGGGAAGTAGTTAGACTACAAACAGGAAGGGGTGGTGAAATCCTTTGCAACTACTTCAGCAGATGTCGGTCCATCAAATGAAGTTGTATCTGGTACTTTGTTTGTTTTTTCAGATTATGCCAGTGTGTTGTTTGATTCAGGGTCTACACATTCTTTCATCTCTGAAACCTTTTCTAGTAAAATGGGAATACCATCTCAAGAAATGACTCCTGAACTTTTGGTAAAAACACCTGGGGGGAATGTTGAGGCAAAAAGAATTTATAAGAATCTTCATATCCTTATCTTTGGAAAGAACCTACTTGCAAACCTTATTGTTCTACCTCTAGTAGAGTTTGATGTTATCCTGGGTATGGATTGGCTCTCTATTTACCATGCTAAGATTGACTGTAGAGCTAAAGAAGTTTCTTTTCAGAAAGACTTTCAGTTTGTTTACAAGAATGAACCCTTAATTTTGATAACATATCAAGAGGCCAAGAAACTTGTGAAAGATGGAAATGAATGTTACCTTGCACACGTCGTTGAAAATAAAGGAACTGTTGAGATTAATGATGTGCCAGTGGTAAATGAGTATCCTGATGTTTTTCCTGATGAGTTTCCTTGAATAATACCAGATCGGGAAGTTGAGTTTACTGTTGACTTAGTTCCTGATGCTAAGCCAATTTCAAAACCCCCTTATCGAATGGAACAAGTTGAACTTTTAGAGTTGAAGGAGCAATTGCAAGATTTATTAGAGAAAGGTTTCATTAGACCTAGCACTTCACCATGGGGTGCTCCTGTTTTATTTGTTAAAAAGAAAGATGGTTCTATGAGACTTTGCATTGATTATAGAGCCTTGAATAATATCACTGTTAAGAACAAATATCCTTTGCCTCATATCGATGATTTGTTTGATCAGCTCCAGGGAGCTCAGTTTTTTTCAAAGATCGACTTGAGATCGGGGTACCATCAGCTGAAGGTAAAGGAGGCAGATATTCCGAAGACCGCGTTCCATACGAGATATGGCCATTATGAATTTGTAGTAATGCCTTTTGGGATAACCAATGCACCTGCTGTATTCATGGACTTAATGAATAGAATTTTCCATGAGTTCTTGGATAAGTTTGTGGTGGTTTTCATTGATGATATTTTGGTGTTTTCTAAAAGTAAATAGGAGCATGAAAAACATTTAAGGGTTATCTTGCAAACCTTAAAAGAAAAGAAACTGTATGGGAAATTCAGCAAGTGTGAGTTTTGGTTGCAACAAATTTCTTTCCTTGGTCACATTGTTTCTAAAGATGGAATAACTGTTGATCCTGCAAAAACAAAAGTTGTGGAAGAATGGCCAAGACCCACAAATGTAACCGAGATTCGTAGCTTCCTTGGTTTGGCGGGCTATTACCGAAGGTTTGTTAGAAAGTTTTCACGGTTATCTAGTCCAATGACTAAGCTAACTCGGAAGGGTGTTAAGTTTATCTGGACAAAAGAATGTGATGATTGTTTTCAGGAATTGAAAAGACGATTGGTGAATGCTCCAGTTTTGGCACTACCTTCCAGGAATGGTGAGTTTGTTATATACAGTGATGCTTCATTGAAAGGACTTGGTTGCGTCCTAATGCAGAATGATCAGGTAATTGCTTATGCTTCACAACAGTTGAAAACTCATGAGGTAAATTACCCTACACATGATTTGGAATTAGCTGCTGTTGTTTTTGCTTTAAAAATTTGGAGGCATCATTTGTATGGAGTAAAGTGTGAAATATATACCGATCACAAAAGTTTAAAGTATATATTCACTCAGAAAGAGTTAAACATGAGACAAAGTAGATGGCTGGAATTAATCAAGGATTATGATTGTACAATTCATTACCATCCGGGAAAAGCAAATAAAGTGGCTGATGCTTTGAGTCGAAAAAGTAATGCTTCATTAACAATGTTGCGTTTGGAACGTGATCCTTTGGTTAAGGATTTTATGAACTTTGGCATAGAAGTTGTTGGTGCAGGAAGTCCTTCTGTTTTGTTTCAGGTATCAGTGAGATCATCTCTATCAGATAGAATCAAGCAAGCACAGAAGCAAGACAATGAGTTGCAGAAAAGGGTAGAGCTGGTTCAGAAAGGTAAATTGCCTGAATTCAACATTGATAGTGATTGTGTTTTGAGATTTGGGAAGAGATTGTGTGTTCCTTGTGATTCACAGTTGAAGAGAGATTTGTTATGTGATGCTCATAGTTCTCCGTTTTCAGTTCATCAGGGCAGTACTAAGATGTATAGAGATCTGCGGGAGTATTACTGGTGGGATGGAATGAAAAGAGACATTGCTGATTTTACTGTGAAGTGTTTGACTTGTCAGCAGGTTAAAGCAGAGCGGCAGTTACCGAAAGGGATGCTTCAACCTTTACCAGTGCCAGAGTGGAAATGAGAGAATATATCCACGGACTTTGTTGTTGGATTACCGAAGACATCTCGAGGTAATAATGCAATCTGGGTTATTGTTGATCGCTTGACCAAATCTGCTAATTTCCTTGCTATACGAGATACTTTCTCTCTTGATCAACTTTCCCGTTTGTATCTTAAAGAGATAGTCAGGTTACATGGAGTTCCTCTCTCCATTGTATCAGATCGTGATCCCAGGTTTACTTCTAACTTTTGGAAAGGCCTTCAGAAGTCGTTGGGTACTAAATTAAATTTTAGTATAGCTTTTCATCCTCAATCAGATGGACAGTCAGAACGAACAATTCAGACGTTGGAGGATATGCTACGAGCTTGTTCTATGGATTATCAGGGAAGTTGGGACCAACATCTTTCTTTGGTTGAGTTTTCATATAATAACAGTTTTCATTCCAGTATACAGATGGCACCATTTCAGGCATTATATGGGAAGCGGTGTCGAACTCCAGCTTTCTAGGATGAAGTGGGTGAAAGGAAGTTGATGGGACCAGAATTGGTAGAAGAGATGGCAGAAAAAGTTCAGATGATTCAGAAACACATGAGAACAGCTCAGAGCAGGCAGAAGAGTTATGCGGATAACCGGAGGAAGGATCTATCTTTCGAGGTAGGTGATCATGTTTTTCTCAAGGTTTCTCCTTGGAAAAGTGTGATGAGATTTGGTAAGAAAGGAAAGTTGAGTCCAAGGTTCATTGGACCATACGAAATTCTGGAAAGAGTTGGATCAGTTGCATACCGAGTGGCTTTACCTCCGAGTTTATCTCAGGTACACAATGTTTTCCACGTTTCGATGTTGAGAAATTATATGCCAGATCCATCTCATGTTTTGAGTCCAGAGGTAGTTCAGCTGGAAGAGAACCTATCTTATGAGGAACAACCGGTCCAGATTCTTGACCACAGGGAGCAAGTGTTACGGAATAAGGTGATTAAGCAGGTAAAGGTTTTGTGGAAAAACCACATAATTGAAGAGGCAACATGTGAATCTGAAAATGCAATGAGGGATAAGTACCCCCATTTATTCGATAAGTAAATAAATTGCGGGGACGCAATTTTCTAAAGGGGGGAAGGATGTAACATCCCAAGTAAGTAATGAATAATAGATATTTTTATCTATGTCTATTAATGATTAAGATAGTGTTATAGAGGCTTAAAATGAAAATAAATACAATCTTATGCATGGAATACACTAATATTCTTAAAAGATTGTTTTAGTGCCTTTTGATGGCAAACCATTTTTGAATCTATATTTTGACAATTTTATAAACTATGTTTGTAAAAATAAACTTATCCTTTATGATTGGTACATCAAAATTTACCTTGTGTGAATTTTTGGTATTTTTCTGACAATGTTCATTTTTTAATGAATAGTGAAAAATACTGCATTTTACATCAAAACTGCTTTTTAATCTAATTTATTTATATGATTAGATTATGTTTTGAATTGGTTTTGAAGTGAAATTAGAATATATTTTTACCATTTTATCCAATGGTGGTCATTGGAATCAATTTCACTTTAAATTAGACTTAAACTGGTGTCAATCTTTTGATACTTATTGTTTTGTAAAAACACGCTATTTGCTCTGGCAGCGGGAATTAATTATTAAATTAATTAATGTGACTTATATGATTTGAATTTTGTAAAATAGACTTCATTTTTGAATTCGGAATATCAAATATAGCTTAGGGTTAATTTTTTGTAATTTTCTGAAAAACTTCAATTTTTGATGAATAGTGAAACCACTAAGTGGTAATCAAACAAACTGATTTTTCAGTTAAATGAAAGTTTACCAATAATGTGTATTGAATTTTGAAAATCTGACATACATGGTTGTCATTAAGAAGTAAAATTTGGTTCAATGAGATTAAAATAATTTTTTGGTGAATAGTAACTTATTAAGTTCTTAATCGCGATTAGTGGTAATTAGGGTAGTTTAAGGTATAAATAATGCTTTAATAATAGGAAATGACCTAGAAACATGTCCCAACCTTATTGGTTGTGTCATGGCCGACCAAGACAAGCCATGGGTCAACTTGGGGACCCCATGGAGACACTTTGGTTTGGAAATGACATAAATAACTTTTTATTAAATGTTAAAGTAAAAATGACACAAACAAGAGATGTTTTACGAAAACAATTTTTACATGGGGTTATAAAGATCATATTTTTGATTATAAATAGTAATTGGAAAGCTAAAAATATTTCCTACATCATAGTATCTTTTTTATGATTTTTAGACATTAAATAAATTAAATTATTTATGACATAATCACGATGCAGCGATGACATCATTATTTGACGATTTAAATAAAATGGAAAGATAATGTAAAATATATGAACTATACATGGCCAAAACCAATTGTAAGAGTGGATTTCGAACCCTTATCACCTTATCCACGAATTATATCAATGTGGGACCTTTTAAAACCGAAACACATTTTCAAATAAAGTAATATTTCTTTCATTTCCAAAAGTGCCCCTCCTCTCCTCTTATAAAAGGCCCCCACCTCTACCTCATTTAACACACTTCTCAAGCCTTTGGCTCGGCCAAACCCTGCCCATTTACTCTATCCACATCCCTCTCCTCATCCTAGAGGATTACCTTTGGGCAGAATCCTTTCAAAGGAAGCCTTTAGGTTCAAATCAAAAGGAGTTACACTTTTTAAGGTAATTCATTCTCTCATGTTCATTTGTTTTATTTTGCTTCTCCAACCCCCTAAACTCTTTTTATTTACTTATTTTGTAACAAAACCAGTATCTTCAATATACTAGGATGTTTTTATAAGATATATTTGAGCTACACTCTCACAAAACTACATCAAATGGTTAAAGAACATACGGTTTCCGTGGATGGCGAAATTCTGCCTCCCGAAACGATGATTGTTCAATACTCATTTAACACCTTCAAAGGTGGCCATTATGATGTAACTATTTTTATATATGATATATAATATGTTTATGTTTTCCTTAAGCTTATGTTGTTTTCATTTTGGGCATACCTTTATGGTTTCCATTATGGGTAAACACGATATCTTCATTTTAGGAAGTGCGGACTACCGCCCCCTAAAAGTGATTTGATTCGTTAATACCATATGTGGGACATATAAAGGATGGAACTATGATATTATATATGATATTATACTGGAATTATAATATACCTTTATATCATTATGATTACATTCTATAAAATACTAAATAGAAATGAAAGTAGCGTTCATGCGTACGTACGGCTTACCGTCTCCATGAACGGTGCATTTCATTTCTTACCTCTAAATGATTATGTAATATTATAAATGCATGTATGTACTGGATATATATATATGACATATATGATATCTACATCATGAATACCATTCTGGATATAACGAACCTATGACCAAATTAACAACATGTAAGTGTAAGAAGTCTATTTTTGACTTAAGAACCAAATACCGACAAAATGAACATTATTAACTTAACTGATTACATGATGTTCATAACATGGTATAAAAGGAATAATGAACTTGAAAAATATTCATAAGCAAGTAGAGATTAACTCAAGTTTATTATTCAGTAGATTAAAGAACGGTCGGGTCAAGTCGGATACGAGGTATGGGACTTCGTCTCAATCTCCTTTCGTTGAGGCATATTTTATTTTATACACAACTTTCTTTTATACGGTGTATAAACCCCTTTTAATTTTATGTTTATTCAAAAGGAATATTTTTTATACGAAGCGTTTACTAAAAGACAAAAGGGAATGTTTTTGTCGTACGTATGCGGCGACAACGACTTCTCCGCCGTCGTGACCGTTATTTGAGTTTCGGCTTCCTCTACAAGCCATACCTTCTTTTTAAAAGAAAAATAAATACCATGTTTTACTTTTCTTTTATTTTAGTATTGAAAATGGTTTTCATAATATTTTTATATCAATGTGTTTTATTGATATCTCGTGATTGAAATGTGGAAATTTTATGTTTCCTTTATGCATGTTTTGTGTGATACGATTATGTTATGGTTCTTGGGTATTATTATGAAGACGGGTGGTTCCGTGATAAACTAAGGGAGGGTGAGCCCGATATAGCTCTCCAATGCATTGGGTAACGCGAAGGAGTGAAACGTTAAGGTTTCTCCGAAGAGATTTTAGGGAATATACTGTGATGGGTATTCCAAACGTAACCAAGAGGGTTACTCCCTACGTAAGAATGTTATGAATGCCTCAAGTTACCTTTATGTCTTATGATTTCTATGATTTATTCATGATTTTATGAGGTATGTTAAAGTGCCTATGTTTTATGGGTAAAGTATGATTTCATTCTTATGTATATATGAACTCATGTTTCCTTTCCATGTTTTTTTTATAACCCATACTGAGCTTTTTATGCTCATCCCAAGTTTTTTTTGAAATGTTTTCATAGGTCAAGGGAAAGGTACATGATATGATGATAGAGTCAAGGATGTGTCAAGAAATAATCCATGTTTTATTTTAAATGTGTTTCCATTGATGGGAATGAAGAATACTATATTTATGTAACCACTTTGTTTATATGTGGAATGTAATGCAAGTTTTATGATCTAATTCTCTAAAACTCTAAACCCGAAAAGATCCTCAATGTGTAATCTTGTAATAAATCAAGATTAAGTAAGGTTTAAGGCTGGGGCCTTATACTTATTGATATTTCTCAAGATCACATGTAAACTTTTTCCCTTGTTTTCCATTACTGGGCCTTATGCTCACCATTTATTTTGATGTATGTCCCAAGGTTATGAGATGTAATAATTTTACATAGGGGGAACCAATTAAGAATCCATTAAAGTGTATTAAATTAATTTATTTTGTTTTCATGTATGATGTACCTTTTTTCCAAGATACTATACTTTAAAAGACCATATGTTTGTACAATGTGATGTAAAGTTATATAATAAAAAGGTTGGATTACATATTCCATGATAGATATTAATGATAATATTAAATTATATGGATTAATACACATATCCACAAATAGGAACATCCAATGACACATGAAAATGTTGATTTCCAATGAACGTTCCTATTCTTATATTCTCACATCTTAGAGATTACCAAGGTCAAACACCATGAGAAGGTTTCTCAATGTCTTATGAGCCTCCTAACCATAATAAAATTTAATGTATGTGTACCATAAGAAAATATCATCCATCCATAAAACAAGGTTTAATAATAATGTTTTTGAACCTCTAGGTTCTCATCAAATAATGGAACAACCATGACCTTTTAGCACAACATATATTATAAGTATATTTAAAATAAAAATACAATGAAAAAAAATCAATTTTTGATAAGAAAAATTATTTAATTAGAAAAAAATATAATCAAGTACTAAAAACTTTGGTTCTAGGGAACTAACTCCAACAATTTTATGTGAACTTAGTTATTTGGAAGGTGAAATCACTATAGTTAAATCACAGTAAACTGTGATAATGTCTTGAACTATAGGTTCCACATAAAGCTCTTGGATAAAGTTAAAAATCCAAACTCATTCCTTGGATACATTGGAAGTAACAATATACTTGGAATCCGGCATAATCAGAGATAACCAGCTCCTTTGAAATCTTCCAACTCACAACTCATCCATTTAGACAAAATACATACCCTAACTTTGAATTTAAAAGATTATGATTTGTCAAACTAACTCTTCATATTCTAGATATAACTAGAAAATATCCTTAGTTTGACTTAGATACCTCAGGATAGTCCTAACATTAATAAAACATTGTTCACTAGTATCCACATGATATCTTCTTACCATTCAGAAAGCATACACAACATCAAACCTCATATATAACATGACATACAAGATAGATCCTGTCGTAGAAGCGTATAAGATCTTAATCATTATCACTCTTTCTTGATATATATGAGGACACAAATTTTCGGAAAGTTGTATAAGATATGAAACTGGAACCAATACCCTCTCGGGTTGTTCCACACTAAACTACTTCAGTATTTGGTTAATATATATACTTTGACTTAGTCTAAGAAGCCTCTTTGATCTATCATGAATGATCTTGATCCCTAAGATGTAGGCCACTTCACCTTAGTCCTTCATGGAGAATTACTTTCTCAACCATTACTCGACCTCTTTCATGGTTGGTATGTTGTCTCAAATTAGTAATATGTTATCAATATATACTGCTATTTTTTTTTTAATTTTTTTAATTTTTTTAAAATTTTGGGGTTGAAGCCTCATTTATTATTAAAGCAAAGAAAAGACCAGTTTAAACTGGGTTGAGGGAGACACATTACATAGGCCGAAGGCCTAGTGGGAATTCATCCCATTACATGGCACATATGCCCAATTTTTTGGCCCAAGGTCCATTCAATGAATAGTACTACTGTAGTACTCGCGCTGCTATAGTACTGCACAATACCCACCGCTGATACAGTACCCTGTTGCCGCTATAGTGCTCACTGTTGCTACAGTGCCTCCACTGCTACAGTACGCTACAGTCTACTACAGTACCTGCACCCAATGGGTTTTGAACCCCCATTTTTCATGTAGAATTATGGGGTGCTTACCACTAAGACAAACCTGATCTACAAACAACATATACTACTATGAAAATGACCGTACTCCTACAAAATCTCTTGTAAACACATGGCTCACTTTGGTTATTAATGAAACCAAATTCCATTATAACTATATAAAACCAAATGTTCCATGACCTGGATGATTTATTTAATACATACATGTATCTCTATAAATTTCATACCATTTTGTAATTTTTTGGAGTTGAAAACTCTTTTGGTTGTGTCTTACACACATCTTTCTAAAGGTTCCCTATTACAAACCACATATTTTATACACTTTATTTCATGTTTTGTTACAAAAAGATTTACATAATACAATCTTGAAATATTGAAATACCTAGTATACTAGTTTAATTTGATATATATCACCCTAATTCAAAACATAGGCACCCTAAAATTATTTAAAAACTCCATAACATGACCTTACATTCCATTGATATTTTAATACTACATGAGATAACCTGGGGACGTAAATTAGAAAGAGGTGAGCTATAAATCCTAGTAAGGGAATAATAAAAACATAGCATAATGAAAGTAATAAATGTGAGTCAAGGGGAATATCAGGGAAACATAATAGGGTGAGAATAATCATCATGAATATTGAAACATGTTATAAGATGTTAACATCAAGGCATCTTTGGTATTTGGCCACAACATAAAACATGACATCATATGTATAAGTCAATAATAACCACTGAGACATTGTAAAATAGTGTCTGTAGGCTAACTAACCTTTCACTATACATGGTATATCATGATATAAAAACATTACCCACTACTTTAGAGGGATATATAATTCCGATCCCACCCATCACATTCATATTATGTACATGCGTCTGTGTGCCACATAGCTCATACAACATAAGAACAAAACTTATCATATTTAATAACATGATTAAGGAGTATGAGTTACATAAATGTAATTTACAAATAAATTAAATATATATACATATAGTTAAATAAATTTGAGTTGAAGCGGGGATGGGTATTCATAATAAAAATGTTTGGCATAAAAAATCATCTGATAATTTCAACAGCACAACGAGTGTACATAAAGGTTCATGGATGGTTTTAATGAGAGTTATAGATAGAATATCATTATTTTTAATCATGGATACATTTAATGGATGTGGAAAAATTAAATTAATACATGAAAAATTTAAAATCAAAAGGATTAGTATAGTGAAAGTACTTGAATAAAAAAGGAAGAGGAGGGAATCCCTTACCCTGGGAGGGTGCTTCTACAAGTTTGGGAGGAAATTATTAAGAGATTAGGGACAAAATAGAAGGTATTTAGAGAGGGATAGAGAGATTAAATTCATTCTTAATGTCTTTTTAATTAATAGGAATGAGATTTTGGGTGGGTACTTATAGAAAAAGAGTGGGGAATTCTTTATTAATTTCTAAACATAGGTTTTAGAATCTAAGTGATAAAATAATAAAAACCACAAACCCTTCTTTGGTTTTTGATGATGATTTCTGGGAAACTATAGTGGTTTTAAATATTTTATTATGATATGATTCAAATTACTTTAAATAATACCATTGATTATGTTTAAGTGTGTCACATTCATAAATAAATGATTTTAAAATTTTAAAATATAATATAGGTTTAGGAGGATTCATTAAAGGTTTGTAAAATTAATAAAATAACTTAAAAATAAATTATATTAAAGGGGAAATCTATTTTTGGTTATGGATACCTTTTATAGTACTTATTACATCACTTTTGGGCTATTATAATTCCATAATACAAACCATATATTTATAACCTATTTTAGTTTTACCCAAAAATTTTAATAGCTTAGAAAATTATGAAAAATTAACTATTGGATAAATTAAATGTGTTAATTTTAAAAATAATATTTATGTTACCAAAATAATTTTTAAATATTATAATTTAAACTTTTAAATAAAAATCCTTCTTTATTAGAAAATACCAGTTTTCACAACACTAACAACTTTCAGAACCTTAAAAAATTTCAATGGAGCTTCTTAAATTATATTATCATATAAATTTAATATAATATTATTTAATAAGAATATTTCATAAAAATTACCTTTATTTCAAAATTATTGAATTTATCAAAGATTGTTTTAATTAAAAATATATATTTCCTAAATATATAAATTTGGTTTATCCATATCAAAATATAGTCCTCATTAATCTTATTATATAGTCACGTGTATAAGGTAATAATAAAAAGAAATAAATATAATCATTATTTTATTCAAAATAAAGTATATAAATTCTTACTATTAGGGTCTAGATACATAACCCCTTATTACACCAATAATTTCTCAAAGGTAAGGAGTATAACAAACTAGGATTTTTTAACATGGATATTATAGCTCTTTAGATGAATATTCATTACAATACAAAAATACATTCCCAAGGACTGTAATAGTTTAGTGCCTATGGAAAATTGGAACACATTATTTTAAATTAATAAATGATCTTCAAAATACCTCCCACAAAGATATTCCCTTATAGTAACCCTACTTTAAACCCTTATTTATAACCTGGGGAAAATAAAAAATAAAAAAAGGGTGAGCTTAGATGCACAATAAGGGTAAGAAAGGGAGATACATAAACATAATCATAAACATAAGGGTATGAGAACACAAGCTTATCATTAAAAAATCATACCCTACATATTAAATATCATATACTAGAGTCATGGAATAAATAATGGTAGTTCATAAGACATAAATCATAATAAAATCAAAACACATGAGCCATGAGATTATAACAAAGGCATAAGACATAGAAATTGTAGAATACACATAAGCTTAGAATATCTTATTTCAACGATACATACTAATAAATTCATAGTATTTTAGGCTTGGTTTAATCACCTATGTAACTAATTTATGCTTGGTATAACTTCCTATGAACCTTCTAGTTTTGGGATTAGGATGACATCCCATGCAACCTTTTATTTCAAGCTTAGGATGACCTCCCATGTACACTCTTGTTGCAGGCTTAGGATGACCTACTGTGTATCCTTTAATCTCATAGAAAATTTATCATTACCCACTGAATTGGAGAGAGATATTGGTACCACCAATCACTTATTTAAAACTATACATATGTGTTCCATAGGAACACAAATCATTCATCACATCCAAACCCATATAAAGAAATGAGTTTCATAAGCACTCCATCATAACATAACTCATGGAAAAGAATTAGGTTCTATAAATATCATGGAATCATAAACATAAACCATTAATAGAAAGAAAAATAATGGTATACTTGGGTCATATCTCTAGTACAAAATAATTAACATCAAATAACATTGTATTATATAGAAAATTATTTTGAAAGATCACTTGAAAAAATTCTTGAGGAAAATATCTTTTCCATTTTGAAAAACACTTTTTAAATCATAAAACAATTTGAAAAGAATTTTTAATTGAAAATAAACTTCAAAAATTATATAATAATCATTTTAAACTATTTTTTACATATTTTAAATCTTTTTACCATAAAATTATTGAAATATCATTTAAAAGACATTTATTTTTTTAGAAAATATTATTTTGAAGGAATATATATTTTTAAATGAAGAGAGAAAATTACATGAAACTTAAAATATTATAAAAATAATTAAATTCATGATTAAACATATCAAAGGTTAGTATATACAAATCTTAAAATAATATAGGTGCATAACATAACATGTATCTCAAAGAAGGAAAATTGAGACGAAATTACCTTACCGATTTGAAATTTTTTTAACCCTAAACCCTATAAAATAGAGATCATAAATAGGATATGTAGATACCCATATATTTAAGTATAAAGATAATATATTAAATTAATGGATATTAAATACATAAAAAAAAAATAAATGAGTGGTGAATATGACATAAGCCACGTAGAAATAAAAACGAGACTAGAAATCCCCTTACCTTATGTGTTGAATCTCTTCGTACTCATTCAAACCTCTTATATAATAAATATAAGTTTATTATAAATACAAAATATTAATATATATATATATATATATACCATATATCTTTTAATTATTACTTTATATTACATGCTTATTAATAATTCCAATTTTGAGTTATGTTTCAGGTAATAACTAATTTGTTTCTCATACATGTTTTGACTTATTATTCTTATTACCCATACTTAAAGCATGCTTTAATTATATAAATAATGATAAAAATGATATAAATATAATATATATTCATTATATATGTTTTTATGGTTATCTATAAAATAAATAAATAAAAAATTAAATACAGAGTTCATGGAGATGGTAGGCCGTACATACGCATGAATGCGGGTATCATTTCATGTCATATTAGAATAAAGTAAGTAAATGACATATATATATATGTTTATATATATATATATAATATCGTAATATTAGCATTATTATTTCATATATATCATATACCTTGACTAAATCCACCTTAAATATTCCATTTAAAGTGTGAATGAATCACTTCGATTTGAGGTGGCAGTAGTTCAAACACACTACAAAAATAACAATGGTTAGAGGAGGTTCAGTTAACTACTGATAAATAAATTTGGTTTAAAAAAATAATATAGTGTTAGTTTCATCAAACTGAAAATATAGTTTTTTTATTTTAATAATTGGCGATGGTTTCCATTAAACCTTCTTGAAGTGTTTTAAAAATTCTTTATTTTCTCCCCTCTTCTACTCCCTCTACGCAACGTGACCCCGAACCCTATCCTCCCCCACTCCCCACATGATCTTGACCCCACAAACCCCACCCTCAAACCACCCTCTCCCCAAAGGTGACATGAAACCCCCTCTTCGACCTCCCACCTCTGCCGTCGGTGGTGACCCTGACCTGCGTGACCCCCCTTCGACCTTCCTCTTCCTAAAGGAGACACAAACCCCCCCTATGACCTCCATCTCCCCAGAAGATCCCCTCCTCAGCGGTGAAACATACCCAACCTCTGAACACCCTCTCATAGGCATGGATGCTCTCCTCCTAACTTTTAATGGATTCTTTGTTCTTGTTTTTGTGATTTCTTGTCCCACGTTGTGGAAGTGGTAGATCAGGGGTTGGTTTTCTCTATTGCATAGTTTATTAAATTAATAAACACTGAATTAGTGCATATTTTTGTTGGGTTTTAGATTCCTAATTAAATTATTATATGTGTATATAAATCCATTTTAAAGGAAAACCGTGTTTCAATTATTTCCATTGAATGAAAAGTTTTTTTATATGAAAACATGTATTTTAAATTTATTTTTCAACTACCATGACCACTTAACATTTGATATAATGGTAGAATGTTTTTTATTACATGATTTCATGGATTTAAAAGCTGTTTTGGTTCTTAAAATAAGTTTAAATGGAAACTAATGACTTCCAAGGGTGTGTATGGTTTTTTAAGAACCAATATTGGGTAACCTTGAATATAGTGACTTTATGATGATTGAGTATTTGAGTTTTCAAATGCAATTTTATAAAGAATTTTATCAAAGTGTATTGTATTATTCTCTCCATACCTAAAAATTATTTTATAGGTTATAATATAAATAATTGCAATCTGTTGCTTTATCTTATTTTTTCACAATAATTGGTGGAATAATGACACTTGGTTATAACCCTATAATTTATTGTAAATTATATACCTAGAGTTTTATTTTACTATATTTTTTTCTTTTCACTACTTATTAAAATACATGAGATTGACTAAATCCATTCATTTAGTATTCCTTAGTTTTTCTTCCACAATTAATTCTTAATTTTAGGATTGTATATGAAATTTGATTCCCTGATTTACTAAATTTCTCATAAGTAGAATATTAATGGATCAACATTGTATTATAAGAAATTACAATTATTAAAACACCAATCCTAAAGAATAAAAATGAAAAAAATAAATTGGGTGAGGAAAGACATGTATTACTCTATCAATCATAAAATTCCACTACGTTCACTAGATACCTAGAAATAGTTCTAAAAACATGACTAAGATTAAAGAATTATTACTTATCACATTTAATAAATTTTATAATTTTAAATATTTTTCTTTGAAATATCTAACTAATAAGGTGTAGTACATGTCTAGTAAAATGTCCCCCTCCCTGGCTAGTTTTGTAAAAAATTTTGGTGCACATATAAAATGACCTTAAATGGTAGAATGTAGTATAATCACATATAACAACCTAAAACATTCATTTTTATCAGTTTTATCCATTCAATAGTGTGTGATATCCAAATAAAGTATATTTTTAATTCATATTTTTAAAGGGGTTCCCTTGGTCTTAGTTACACCATGGGAAATGGTTCGTACTTTGATCAATGTAGCTAATTTTTAATGGAACGAACCCTACTTAGTTACAACCCTAAGGTAGAATACTCCATTATATTTTTCTCCCATAAAAATAATATCATATACATATAAAATATCAAAAATCAATACATCTTTACCATCTTTAATATAGAGTTTTTTTTCCACATTTCGATCATTAAATATTAATTATTTCAAGCATGTATCTAACTTCAGATACAATTCTCTTGAGTATTATTCTAACTTGTATAGATTCTTATTTAATTATTATTGTACCTATTTGATTAAATATTTATATCATTATACACTAATGCATAGGGTGAATAAAATAAAATACCTATGGATAGAATTTGGATTAATTTACCTTAAAACACGCCTCGATTTTCCAAGGGATTCGAAGATTTTTTATATCGTGCAATTGAAAACTGATCAGTGGATGGTAGAATAAAATGTTCATGCCCTGATTATCAATTCAAGAGATGGTTATATAGAAATGAATTATATGAGTATTTGATATTGAAATAGTTTCATTCTTGATATGTATGTT
This sequence comes from Viscum album, assembly GCA_963277665.1. Taxonomy (NCBI): domain Eukaryota; kingdom Viridiplantae; phylum Streptophyta; class Magnoliopsida; order Santalales; family Viscaceae; genus Viscum; species Viscum album. The sequence continues at coordinate 135,501,995 of OY728163.1, forward strand.
GGATTTGGCATGGTGAATCAATTTTTTTGGAAAGTAAAAAAATGACAATACTTTCAACGAAAAACAAAGTGACCCAATAGAGGAGAATTTAGTTCAAAATTTGTTAAATAAAGATATTAGTTTTGTAGAATACAATGTCTAAGATTTCAATAGATCAACAGATCCCTATGTTTATCCCAAGAAGGTTATTCGTTCATAGAACTTCAGTGACCATAAAAATTATTTGTACGAATTAATTGAAGACATACATTAAGAATTGTATGAAGGGTGTGACAAGTATTTGAAGTTGTCATTTCTATTTATGTTATATCATATCAAGTGTCTCTGTGGAATTAATAACGATGTAATGTCTATGATTTTCAAGTTTCTTCATGATGTATTTAGTGAAGCTAAGATCTATTCATCATTATATGAGATGAAGAAAGTCATCAACACACTTAGAATTGATTATATAAATATACATTCATGCACTAATGATTTCATGATTTACTAAGGAGAAGAGCCTGATAAAGAAGAATGAATTGGATGATATAAAAGAAGATATAATTCATTGAAAAATTGTGAGAGTCTAAATAAATAAAAACCCAGGAAGAAATAGAAGAAGAAAACTCCTATAAAGGTATTCTGTTACATTCCTCTAAACCATGCATTCAAAGATTATTCATGTTGTCTAAGACTATAGATGAAATAAATTGGAAGGCTCAGGATATTAGAAATGAATTAATGAGACACCCAAAAGATTCAACATCATGGAAGATGTTTGATTCACTATATCCAGATTTTTCTTTGGATGCTAGGAATGTACGTTTGGGATTGGTTTCCAATGGTTTTAACCCTTTTGGTACTTTAAGTAATAATTATAGAATTTGGATAGTTTTTTGATCAAATATAATCTACCACCATTGATATGTATGAAGAATAATTATTTCATTATTTTGATGATTATTACTAGAATGAAAATTCCTATAAATGCAATTGATGTATACCTTCAACCTCTAATCAAAGAATTACAATAAATATGGTATGATGGCATGAATACATATGATGATTCAATGAGACAACTATTCAAAATGCACGATGCTTTAATGTGGACTATTATTACTATCATGGACTAGTAAATTTATCTGGTTAAAACACTCATATCGGTTTATATTTTCTAGTTTGCAATTTTGATGTTGAACCTTACTCATTACCTCATAGAAGATAATGGTATTTTATGTGTCACCATCTATTTATTGATGCTTATCATAAATTAAAGCTTAACAAGACATGATTAAATGGATATATTGAAATGATAAAGTCACTAAAGGTGTTATCTGGTTTAGAAATATTGGGACAATTAATGAATGTCGCTGAAGAATTTGGAAGATTTCATCAGTTTAAAGAAGGGGGGAAAGGGTAAAAGATATAGTATTAGAGGAATTTGGAACCCAAAAATAGAATAAAAAGAGTATATTTTTCAAACATAATTATTGAGAGTTTAATTTGATATTTCAAAATCTTGACATAATGAATATTGAGAAGAATGACTGTGATAATGTAAATTTTACAGTGCTTAATGAGTAAGGAAAATCAAAGGATCGCCATAATGCTAATAATGATTTGGAGTCAATGAATATAAAGCATGGTTTGCGGGAAAATGATAATAGAAAGTATACTTCAACTATTTTTACAATTAAAAATAATGAGAGATACACATTCCTTCGAACCTTAAATAATGTAAAAGTGCCAGATGGATATTCAAGTAACATATAAATGGGAATTGACTTGAAACATATAAAGTTACATGGATTGAAAATTCATGACTCACATATTTTGATGGAGTAGTAGTTTCCATTGGCTTTGTGTAATACTTTACATGAAAAAGTAATTGTGGTTCTAGTTGAGTTTTTTTACCCTTTTTAGAGATATTTTTGAAAAAACCTTGAATCCAACAGAGCTTGATAAACTTCAAGAAAGAATTATTTTGACACTATGTCATTTAGAGATATTATTTCCCCCTTTATTCTTTATAGCCATGGTTCATTTGACTATTCATTTGGTTGAATAAGATAAACATGATGGACCAGTACACTATCGATGGATGTATCCAATTGAGAGGTATGTTGATATTTTTTTATTTTTATTAGTGAATTCGATTTTATCAAATCAGAGCATAATTTTTTTTAATATGTGTCTTATTTTTTTTCAACAGGTACTTAGGTCATTCTAAATAATATGTGTGGAACAAAGCTCAACCAAAATATGCAGAAATATATGGAAATATTCTTGTAAATATTTATTATGATATTGTGAGATTTCCCATTAATTAGAAAGGTTGGATGTATATTCATAGATCTTAGAAAAACGAGTCCTTTGATACTCAAGTAAAGGTAATGTTGAGTTGATATTCCTTGAAATCTAATTTAAAATACATGCATAAATGTTTATACATATAAAGTATTTTTTTACTTTTATATGTTTTTTAATTTTGATGTCCCTGACTATGTTTCATGCCCATGGACTTTACAAAGAACACATACAATATCCATAAAAAACTAAAATGAAACTTTTATATAGAAAACACACATTTAGATTTATATTGACCACATACTATACCTGATTGATATGCGGTTGATTCTATATGTCAAATATAAATTATAGATTATTATCCATAACTTTGAAAACAATCAGAGCTTGTTTGCATAATTTTGACTCAGTAAACACTTGTGAAAGTTACAAAAGAATTTCAAAACAACTATACGGGGGTAAAAAACATGGAAGAAAGGTAGTATTTTCATAAAATCTGGGGACAATGGATGTAGATTTAATTGTTAAATGTAGGAACCGATGAAACTCCATTCTGAATGACATTTTTCCCATTGTGGCTATAAATGCATTTTTATTGTTTTAAAATTCTAAAACAAGTGTGGAATGGTTAAAACCAGAAAAAAGATGTCGAATTTTCCTAAAATTAGGGGATACTGACCATATATTTAATTATAAAATATAGGATGTGACAAAATGTCATTCCGAAAGATGATTTGATTGTTAAGGTTGTAAACATGTTTTTATTGTTTTAAAACACTAAAATGTGCATGAAATAGTCAAAACTAAGAAAAAAATGTTGTATTATCCTACAATCAAGGGACTGAAATTGTTTGTTTTTTTTGAAATTTATGCACAGAGCACACATCAATTTGACATGTGGTGTGATCGAGATTACTCAGTATACACTTATATAAGGAATAAAAGCCTTTGAAAACAAGTTTTAGGGGGTCAAAACTAGAGAATTGATGTTGGATTGTCCTGAAATCATGGGAAAATGACCATTGATTTAATTTTGAATTGTAAGAACTAAAAATACATCATTATGAATGACGAGTTATCCATTATGGAAGTAAATGAATTTTTAGTGTTTTAAAACTCTAAAATGTGCGTGGAATGGTTAAAACTGGTAAAATAATTTCAGATTGTCCTAAAATCTGGGGAAATGACCATATATTTAATTGAGAAATGTAGAAACTAATGAAACATCATTTAGGGGGTCGGTTTTCTTATTATGGCCATAAACACATTTCTAGTGTTTTAAAATACTAAAACGTGTGTGGAATGGTCCAAACTATAAAACTAACATCTAATTGTACTAAAATAAATGGAAGATGATTGTAGATTTAATTTTGAAATGAAGGAACCGACATCATATATTTTTAAGTGAGACTTTTCTGTTACGCCTGTAAACACATTTTTAGGGTTTTAAAACACTAAAACATGCATGGAACGATCAAAACTAGGCAAAATACATCAGATTGTCCTAAAATTAGGGGATAATGACTGTAGATTTAATTGTGAAATGTATGAACTAATGGGATTTCATTCCAAGTGATAGTTTTAACATGTTTGACATAAGGGTATTTTTAGTGTTTTAAGACACTAAAACAAGCATGTAATGGTCAAAACTAAGAAAATGATATCATATTGTCCAAAAATTAGGGTAAAATAACCATATATTTAATTTTAAAATTTAGGAATTGGAGAAACATCATTCTGAGTGGCTGTTTTCCCATTATGACCGTAAACGTGTTTTTAGTGTTTTAAAATACTAAAATGTGCATAGAATAGTCAAAACAAAGAAAATGAAGTTGGATTGTCTTTAAATAAGGGTAAAACTACCACATATTTAATTTTAAAATTTAGGAATCAACAAAACATCATTCTGAGTGATGATTTCCCTATTATGGAAATAAATGTGCTTTTAGTGTCTTAAAACACAAAAACATGTGTGGAATGGTAAAAACCAAGAAAATGATATCTTATTAACCTAAAATCATGGGAAAATGTCCATACATTTAATTGTGAAATATTGGAACTTACGGAACGTCATTCCAAATGATGGTTTTCTTATTTTGGCTTTAAGAACAATTTTTGTTTCTTAAAACACTAAAACATGTGCAGAATGGTCCAAACCATAGAAAACTACCTAAAATTGATGTTAAATCATGAGACAACCACTAATTATTATTTTTTAATTATAGGATATGATTTTATATTAAAATATTTAATTTTTTTGGTAAATAAATTTCCAGCACACTGCACGTTGCTTGAAAAATAAATTAGAGTATTTACTTATCCTTCTTCAGTTTTAAGCATTGAATCATTTCTTAAATAGGTATGTTTCTATTTTAAAAGTGTTTTCATTATATATATATTTTTTATGTTAAAATTTATTTATTTTATTAAAAAATAACAAATTTTATGTGCAATATTATAAATATACTCAGCATATTTTCTCTTTCGCATTTCTTTTCCCAAATGTTCTAGTTTTCATTATAGTATGTAGATGCCTACAGTAGGCAGGAGGTTGACCATTCCGATCCATTAAATTATTTAGAGGGTAGTCATGACGATTCTTTGATTCCATGGTATGTCAAAAATTTATCAATTATTCTACGGTAATTCCATTTTATTATGTTTAGTTTTAATTTTTGTTTCATTTTTTGTTATAGCTGATGAGATGAGGTGATAATTTTTAGTTAAGGAGATGATGTGAAGGCAGAAAGATGCAGTAGAGGTTGTGATATATATTTATATTTGGCATGGGTTGTTTTTGAACTTATTTTGTCGGTATATATTGATAACCTAGGTATTGGTTGATATATGGGGTGACTAAGACTACGATTATGATGACCACAATTATTTTTATGACTTTGGATGTGTGATTTATGAATTATGGGTTTATCATATATTTATTTTTGAGTTTATAATATGTGTGTTTTTGTATATTTATAGTTATTTATTAATTTTTTTAAAAAAGAAAAACAAATTTAGCAGTGATTTGTTATAACCACGACTAAACATATATTATTTTATGTATTTAGGGATAGTTCAGATTAACCACCTCCAAAAATAACTCCCAATAGTTTTTTTTTTCAGTGGTAAATTTATTTTTATTTATATTTACTTTGATTTTTTATAAATAAACCACCACCAATTAGACATCAAACCACCGTTAAATTGTCCAAAAAAGGACACTTAAAAAAACTTCCATGATATAAAATAAACCACCGATTATTTACTACAGACCGTGAAATACATGGTAGTTTATGAACCACTACTAAAAAATTAGGTGATAATTTAAACCATCGCTAGACCAATAAATAACTGCCACTAACCATCGCTTTTTTGTAGTGACGTCCACAAAAGAAGTTATCAAATTTCCAAAAAATGGTTAGTATAATGGTATGTGTTATATAATAATTCCAAAAGCATAAATACATCATAAATATCATATATATCATATAAAAAAATGAAATTATACCATCATTTCCAACCTTTAAAGGTGGAAAGGGAAGAACGAGAAACATCGGTTCGTGAGGCGATAGTCCGTCGTACAAACTAATGATGATTGCATATCACATTTGATGGTCATGTGTGTGAGTGTAGGTAGAATCATTAATAGAAAAGATATTAGTATATTGATGACACTTATGTTATTATGTAAAAATTAAATAAAAATAATTTAAGGGGTTTGAGGAAGAAATAAAGTAAAAACTTCCATTGATGATCATTACCTCTTCTTTGGGTATCTCCTTTTGATTTGAAAAAAAGGGCTCATTTGGTTTGTTTTATGACCAATTTAAGGATTATAGGATGATGGGAGTGAGTTTTGGAGGATATTTGGGAGGAGTTTTTCCAAACCAAAAAGTTTTTGAGGTGTAAAGAAAAGGGAAGAATGTGTGACCTTTTATAGGAGAGGGGATGAGTACTCTTGGAATTATTCAAATTATTAAATTAATGTAAATCAATTTTATAATCCAAATGGATCCAAAATGATTTATTTTAAATATAGGATGAGTATGGGTTGATATCCATTCATCTAATGAAAATTAGACAAGTTTTTATAATCTTTATCTTTTTGTTGTAACCCTTATTTAACCTTTTTAATTCTTACCATGATATCATGTAATTTAAAATTCTAGGGTCAATATAATTAATATTAAATTTCAAACTACCAAAAAATAAGTCATTGATGAAATTTGAGACTTATCCCAATCGTTTGGATGAATTTTATTTGTTTATTAATTTTATATCATTCAATAAAATATTATTTATTTTAAAATATCATTAATGTCAATTTAGACACTATTCACTACATGGCTTTTTAAAAATATCATAAAAACTTGGTATCTTCAAAAACAATCTTTTAAAAAATCACTAACATGTCAAAGTAATCCATTAAATTTATATATGATTTTAATTATGTGAAATTATTGTTATTTTAAATTTTTTAGTATCATTTATTTGATTCTTCCATTAATAAAAAAACTACTACATCATCATTGTATTACCATTTAAAGTAATTATTTTATCACTAAAAATTATAAATAAATTACCATGATGTATATAAACATTTTATATTCTGGAATACTATTTACAATCGAACATAATACTCATATAACCCCATATTAAAAAATATTTCTCTTTTTAAAAACAAATATGTGACAAAAATTGACTTTCCTATGAAGATAATATTATATAGGTTATATTCTCATCCAAAAGGACATAAATTTTCAAATAAGAAATCATTTAATTCTTAGGGATGAAAAATATTCATCCAATATAATTATTAAATATTATAGGGTAATTTTATAATATTTTTAATATATTTTTTATTCTTAATTACCTCATATACCCTTAACTGGTGTAATAAAATTTCCAAAAGTTACTATTCATATTTGGTCCAAAAATAAAAGGGAAAAATTTAATAAATTTGGACATTATAATTAAAATATAGAATCTAATTTTCAAAATTTAAAATATAGAATTGCAGATATTAATTGAAATTTAATCCCATAGATTGGACGAAACAACAAGTTTTAAAAGTGAAAATGTTCAAAAGATTAAAACCTTTTTATATCCAAATTCAATGTGAAATTTATTACAATGACCTAAATTGGATTAAATGATAAAAATTGTTCTAATTATACTTTAAAAACAATAAAAAATTTAAAAACTATCAATTATTTAGTTGAAAAATCAAATTTCAATTAAAATGCTATATTTTTCACAATTCATCAAAACAAGAAACTTAACAGAAAAATTCCAAAAATTCAGTGAAAGTAAATTTTGATATCCTGATTTAAAATAAGAAGTTTATTATTTCAAATAAAATATATAAAATTATAAAAAAATATATTTAAAACCAGTGTGCTATCAAAAGTTTGTAAAACTGTATTTTTATAAAAATATATCCTTTATATGTAAAATTGGATTTATTCAGATATCATATCTAGAAAAGACATTGGAGGATTGTTAAAGATTATATTGAATATATCATATATATATATATATATATTATTAATATAATCCAATAAGAGTTATTTTTTTATTTATTGATATGAAACACACTTGTGCACATTTAAATAGTTTTTTCAGAAAAACATCTCCTTTTATATTAAAATGGGGTTTACATTCATCTATACTTAATTGGTATAAGTATTATATATACATGTGTACACCAAAATTTCATAATTTAGTTAATACTGTTCATTCCCTCCATTCTAATATCAAGGTTATAATTTTATTATTTAAATAATTACAATAATAAAATGATGTTTCATAGAAACTTAGTGTTGCGTGTAACAAAATCTAAGACGGGTTTGTGTGTAATGAAAGACATCGAAGAAATAAAATTAAAAAAAATACATATCATAAAAATCTTGGGGTTTTATATTCTACCCCCTTAAAATGAATTTCACCCTTAAAATTCATCAGGTTACAATAGTTTTAATACATGAAAGTTTCATTCATAGAAACCTAAATCATAAAAATGAATACTAAAACTACCTTTAAAAAGGAAAAGTTAGAAACATAACAGTTACCCAAAGTAACTCATAAATAGATTTCCACATAGTATAGCAGTCGTGGAAATTAAAGAAATGGACATATATGAGAAATATAACTATCAAGTTCTAATGGAGAGTGATAGAGAGCTTGACTAGAAGAAAGTTAAGAATCACAAGGCCATAGATCTGTAATGATCTAAGGGACCATTTGATTCATTGGAAAAAATGGTACTAGGTTAAATTTTTTGGATTCCAGATCCTTTCCCTGGAGTTGAAGAATTTTTATGATAATAAATACTTTATTTCATTACATTTTATAATAATATACCATCCTTTCATTATTCCTTAATGAATTTACACTTCATCTCTTATTCCAAGAAATGAAGGTGATTTTTTCATTCCTTAAGCATTAGAGGATCATGAGATCCATTGGATTATAGTTTATTTCATCAGTCTTAACATTAAAAAGAAAAATTTAACACAATATATTTAATATGCATAAGTCCTCCTATGGAGAGATAATACTTCAACATCTAAAACCTCATTCAAATTTTAACATAAATCATTCTATAAATATTTAATCTTATAACCCTTCTGAAAGATGAAAGCCCAAAAATTTAGAAATAAGGTCACCAAATTTCTCAAAGATAGATGATAATTGATCTATTATATTTCATAAATTAACTCTTATTTGTCACATACCAAACATGTGAATACCTTTATATTGTATTCTCTTGAAGCATTGTAATTACCATAAATCCATTTTGAAAACATGCATTATTTATTAATGAAAATATTAATGGATATTTTTCTTAAGTCAAAAAATGTCAAAAACTCCACTCATGATAGCATAAACCACTTTGTCAATAAATACTTATTCAGTTTGAAGGTGATTAGTACCATTCAACTAACTTATTCATATATAACATATCCTTATCCAAACATAATTATCGAAACATTAGAAACATACTAAGGGTTATATTTTCCTTAATCTTATGTTTATCATGAATATCACCTTGCCATTAAATCACCTTTATATGTCTTCAGTACCATTCAACATGTTCATTTCAATCCTTTTTGAAAAATTACTGAAAATACTTATATATTTCATGATTCATGCAACATAATCTTTGAATTCAAAAATATATACACTTAAATAATCCAAATTTATTCTTAAACCATTACTGAAACTTTATTATATTATTATTTCATAGAATATGCATTATGAATAATGTTTTATGGTTCCTTAACCTCAGTATAATCATGTTTTTTACGTTTAATATAAACAATACTATTAGAATATCCCATACCTTTCACATTTTATCTACAGTTTCTTTATCCTCAGTATTATAACCAATACTCATACCAACTTCCTAATTCTCTTCATGATATTTACTCTTAGGAAACCGATTTCAATAATTCCCATAATTTCCACATCTGAAACATTCAATTTTAACCCCATTCCTTCTGGTCACTTCTATTGACTAAGACCATAAATCAAAGTGTGGGTAATATTTATCATAATAGAAAAACACATAATTATGAAAAATTTCTTATAGGGTACCTAAATGATGACACACACTTTTAAATATATGAAACCTTAGGCTTATCCTTAGAGACATCCCTAGGCATATCCTTAGAAATATCCCTAGGTATCTCAATAAAATTCTCACACCCTAGTTTCGAAAGGTTGAATAAACATTTTCTATAATACCAATTATAATGATCCTAGATTTTATAAAATGGAAATTACATCTTTTTAGATTAATATTAATTACATTACAAAAAAACATGCCCGTGGACCATAATAGTTTAGTTCCTTTATAAAATTGGAATACATTCTTATAATATGGTGAAATATCTTCAACATCTCTCCCCAAAAGATATTCCCCTTTAATACCACTACCTAAAACCTTTTTTTTAACCAGGGGAAAAGAAAACATAAAAAATAAGTGTGAGCTTAGATGCTTAGTAAGTGTAATCATGTGAGATATATAAGAATAATAATGAACATAAAGGTATGGTAACATGATATTATCATTATAAAATCATAACTTACATACCAAATATCCAATACATGATTCATGGCATAAATAATGGAAGTTTATAAGACATGAATCATTATAAAATCAAATAACATAATCCATTAGAGTATAAAAAAGGCATAAGAGATGGAAATTGTGTAAAACACATAAGATTTTAATATCTTATTTCAATGATACTTACCAAGAAATTCATACCATGTTTGGCTTGGAATAATCACCCATGCACCTACTTCAATCAAGGGATGAATTTCTGTGTACCTTCTATTTTTTGTCTTAAGATGAAATCCCATGTACCCTCTTATTGTGGGCTTAGGATGACCTTTCATGTATGCTATTTTTGCGGGATTAGAATGAACTCCCTTATACACTTTAACTTATATAAAATTTATCATTACCTAATGAATTAGAGGGACATATAGGTCCCACCCATCACTAAATGAAAACAATACATATGTGTGACACAAGACCATAATTTATTCATTACATCAGGACCCATATAAAGAAATGAGTTCTATAAACATTTCATCATAACATAACTCACTGAAAAGAAACCATTTCCATACATATCATGACATCATAAACATAAAAAATTCATAGAAAGAATAAGAATGGTATCCTTGGGTCATATCTCTAGTAAAATATATGTACAATAAAATAACTTTTACTTATATGGAAAATGATTGTGAAAGATCACTTGAAATAATTCTTAAGGAAAATATCTTTTCCATTTTGAAAAATGATTTTTAAATCCTAAAAACTTTGGAATAAATTTTTCACTTAAAATAACCTTGAAAATTTTTAAGGGAATCTTTGAAAACTATTTTAGACATATTTGAAATTATTGTTTCTTAAAAATTCTTAAAATATCATTTAAAATACTTTTAAAACAATTTTAGAAAACATTATTTTAAAGGAATACAGCCTTCTGACTGAAGAGAGAATAAAATTACATGAAGATTACAATATCATGAAAATAATGAGATTCATGATACAAAATTTTAAAGGATAGTATACACACCTTGTAAAATATTATAGTGGCGTAACATAACATGATTCTCAGAAAAGGAAAATTTAGACAAAATTACATTACTGATTTGGTAACTTTTGAACCGTAAACCCCATGAAAGAGAGATAATAAAATAGATACGTAAATACCCATTTATTTAAGGATAAGGTTAATATATTACATTAATTTTTATTATATTCACCACAAAAAAATAAATTATTTGTGACTATGGAATAAGTCTCATAAAAATTAAAGTGAGACTTGAAATCCCCTTACCATATGTCTTGAATCTCTTTATACTCATTCAAACCTCATGTATAATAAATATAAGTTTATTATACATATAACATAGAACCATATTAATATATATAATACCACATATGATTTAATTATGACTTTATATTACCCACTTATTAACAATTCAATGTTTAAGTTGTGTTTCTGGTAATAACTGCTTTATTTCTCATACATGTTTTAACTTGTTATTCTTAGTCCTCATTCTTAAACCATGATTTCATTATCTCCATAATGATTAAAATGATATAAATATAATATATATTCATTATATATATATATATATATGTTATTATGGTTATCTATAAAATATATAAATATAAAATGAAATACCCCATTCATGAAGAGGGTTGGTCGTACATATGCATGAACACTGCTTCTATTTCATATCGTATTGGAGGAAAGTAAGTAAATGATAAATATGTATATATATAATATCACATTGGTAGAAATATTATGACATATATATCATATAATTTCACTAAACACATTCTTAATACCTTCCATGTAAATTGTGAACAAATCACATCACTTTGGGGAGGAGACAATCGACACGTCCATAAAAGAAGTTATCATATTTCCACAAAACAAGTGTGTGTGAGTATAGGTAGAACCCTTAATATAAAAATATATTGGTATATTTAGAATATTTATGTTATTTTATAAAAAATAAATAAAATTAATTTAATGGGTTTAAGGATTAAATAAAAAAACATTCGTTGATGAACATTACCTCTTCTTTGGGTATCTCTTTTTGATTTGCACAAAAGGACTCCATTGGTTATATTTCTGCCAAAATTAAGGATTCAAGGATGAATGGAGGAAATTTGTGAGGATATTTAGACATATATTGGTAAAAACAGTTTTGAGGTGTGAAGAAAAGAGAAGAATGGGTCCGTTTTTATAGGAGTGGGGGTGGCTACTCTTGGAATTATTAAAATTAATAAATTAATATAAAATAAATTTTTATAAAAAGTGGATCCCAACTGCTTAATTTATAATATAGTATGATTTTTGGTCAATATTAATTCATCCAATTAAAATTATAAAATTTTTGATTATTTTTTAATCCCAATCTTTTTTGTTTTAACCCTTATTTAACCATTTTAAATCATACTGTGATATCATTTAATTTACAATTTGAGGGTTAATATAATTACTATAAAATTCTAAAATATCAATAAATGATTTTTAAATGAAAATTTGAGACATATCTAAATAATTTTTCTAAATTTTAGATTTTTATTAATTATATATCATTCAATAAAATATTATTTATTTTAAAATATCATTATTTTCAATTTTGACAGTATTCAATAATTGACTTTTTAAAAATATCATAAAAACTTAATATATTCAAAAAAAGTATTTTAAAACATATATAACATATAAAATGAATCCAAATTTTTTTATGACATTAATTACATCAAATTATATTTAATTTAATATTTTTGATATCATTTATTTGATTTTTACATTAATTAAAAAATTACCATATCATCATTATGTCACCATTTAAGGTAATTATTTTATCAATAAAAAATATAAATAAATTATCATCACGTAGATAAAAAATTTAAATTTCTAAATACTATTTATAGTTGTAAATGTCTCTTATATAACCCCATATTAAAAATATTTCGCTTGTTGAAAACAAAAGTATGAAAAAATTGACTTTACTTTAAATATAATATTATAAAGTAATATTCTCATCCACAATGCCATAAATGGTCTCAAAACCGATCCTTTAATGATTAGGGATGAAAAATATCCATCTAATGAAATTATGACAAGTGTTAGGGTAATTTTATAATATTTATAACATTATGTTTACCTTTAAATACCCAATTTTCCCTTAACTGTGGTAATACAAATTACCAAAGTTACTATTCATATTTTTCCAAAAATAAAAGATATTTATTTACTAAATTTATACCTTATGATTCCAAATATTGAAATCATTTTTGAAAATTTAAAACACATAATTTTTATAAATTAAATAAAATTAGTCACGTAGACTGGACTAAACAACTGGTTTTTAAAGTGAAAACATTGAAAAGATTGAAACATTTTTTATATCCAAATTAAATGTGAAATTGATTCCAATGACCTAAATTGGATTAAATGATAAAATTTTGATTTAATTATATTTTTAAACCAATTTAAAATATAATTTAATATTATCAATTATTTAAGTGAAAAATATATTTTCAATTAAAATAAAATATTTTTAACTCGTCACCAAAACATGAAACTTAATAGAAAAATACCAGAAATTTTAAAAAATTAAATTTTGATACCCCTATTTAAAATAAGAAGTTTATTTTTTCAAATAGAATGTATAAAAGTTTCAAAAGTATAATTAAAACAAGTGCACCATCAAAAGGTGGTAAAACTATGTTTTATAAAAATATATATTTTTTGCATAAAATTAGATTTGTTCTTATAAAATATATAAAAAAAACATAGGATGAATGTTAAAAATTTGATTGAATATATTATATATATATATTTAGTTAATATAATCCAAAAATATATGTCACAACCCCCTCCCCAAAAAGTGTACCCCTCCTGGGCCGGCAATGTGAGAAGGGAGGGAATGACCCCTGAGTCCCGCCTCCAGTAGGCCCCGGGTTGTCGACTAGCACTGAGGGTATAATAAACACACATATGGGAGGAATTACCCTCTAAGAGAACACATGCGGAAGAGAGAGAGATAAGATAGACACCATCCAACTCCAACTCAGAACTGGAATATAAAATAAATCCCAAGTGCACATATGTAATGTCATTCAAGAGTACAACAACTAGAAGCGGAAACCTGCAAGTACTCAAAAGAAAGTAAAACAGCCTCAACCACAATCCCAAACAACTCCTGTAACTACAAGCTAGTAGTAACTAGCCTGATCTCCAACCTGCTCAAAGTGACCTGAAAAATAGTTTATATATACATAGGGTGAGTATAACAGTATACTCAGTAGGATCCTCCCCAATGTCTCTCATGGAAAAGTAAAGAAAGCATGCTAAAGCCCAGTGAACAACAAGTGAAACTAACTTGTCACCTAAACAGGTATACTAAGTTCCCAACCTCGCCATGGATACTCTCACCAAGTAACACATACAAGAATATATCGTATGATGAATAATATCAAGGGTACCCCGCCACTACTTCCCCAATGGTTTGCCACTTTGCCCCAACGTCGCACATCCTGAGCATCTCTCTCAAAAAAGGCTTTCCTACAGAAACCTGGGAAAAGCACCACAACATGAACCTCATGCAACAAAATCACCACTTCCACGTAATAAAAGTAACCAGGTAGTTTTTGGGAGCCACCAAAACTCACATAATGCGTATCATACATCAGGTATTACACCTCTAGCAATTAAAACCCATACACCGAGTAAGGATGTTCAAGCCATCATAGCCTATACACGATACAAATATAGTAGTCCATAGAAAACTATATCCAGAATATATGTGTGTGAATAACCACAATCCATTACATCCCTCTACACACATATATGGGGAAAACTAAACAATGTACCTTCCAGCACAAGTAACTACCAAGAGAAGATAGCGGGGCCATAAGGGGTAGTCAGCCATCCATCCTCCCACCAAAATGTTGGGGAAAACACCCCCCAGGGCTCAGAATCCCTGGGGTGTCAGTTGCACTTACTGACAGGGTGGAGTAGCGTATAGAAACACAAAAATTATAGAATATACTATATCTCAAAACCACACAATGGGTATAACCTAGTCTTAGACTCAACTGCGACTAATGTCTGTCAGACTCTAGGATGCCACTTCTAAGACTATGTATCCTATAAGCATACAACCATTTAAAGAGATTTAATACATTATTTAATTCCCTTTTTACCAGTTTCACTTTACGTTAATTAATTCTTTAAACATTAATTAACCATGAAAAAATCCACATTAAATTTCATTAGCATCACACCCAAAGTCCACTGTCCCTTTAAAATTACAACCTCATCATTATGCTCTAGAAAACTCCAACCTCATGGGTTAACACCATTTATTCAAATATTCATTACAGAATTACTTTCCCACATCCCCAGGCATTCTAGAAAAAAATTATCAGCTACTAAACACAAGGTGGCTCAACACGGTGAGTAGATTTACTACCAATCGAGTCTTTGCCGCCTATAGCAAGAGCGTAGACCCATCCTCCCATGAGAAGCTAAACACAGAAAGCACGTGGCATACCCCGCACATCTTCGTCTCTTTCAAAATAAGGGTAATCAAGAACAGCTGCCTTGAGTAGTGGGGAAAAGTAAAGTAGATCATCAACCAATAAGAATCAGTATGCATCCAGCAATCACATCCATACCATTCCATCATCTCTGGTGTCCTCCCTTACACCCACATGCATAAACCGATGCAACTCGCCACTCTAGGTGTCATCTGCTACCACAACAAAAAGTCTCAATGTCCCCACATATCACAACAACCATCTAGGCTCACATCACATCACAAGCAGCCGGAAAAAAACATCACATCAATTGGTCTATTGGCCCTTTGACAATAAATATGGTAACTCAGAACCCTTCAAGGAATTATCAAACAATAATTTCTTTAATCCATCTTGAATTAACAGATTTATTATTCATAGGTTCCAAAATTCGGGAAACCTAATCAGTAAGCTATCACAAATAATTAAACATGCTTCTAGCACCAATTTGATTAACATCGAATTAATACAAGAAGAACCAGATTCATTTACATGCCTCTTTATCCATAGACAACAGTTGTCAATTAATTCTAGTTTACTTTCTTTAACAATTTTCATCAAGAACAAACAACTAAACAAAGAAATCATGGATATCACACTATCTAGAAAACATGGAGCAATAACATACGACCGATATCAATTTATTTATTCGGTTCAATTATTTATTATGTAAATTCCATTGTGGTATAGTGGGATAAAATATGATAACAATACAGTTGCACATAAAAGAAAAGAGAAACAACGAATCCCCTACCACAAATAGTTATTGATGTTCTTTACACGACAACGGTCCACACAACGGGTCACGATCCTCCTCTCGTGATAAATGCATCCACCTAAGGATGCCACGGTATGACTGCACCAACCAAAACCCAAGAAAACCTCATTATAAACAAATAGATTACATGCTATAATATGGAAAGGAGAAATATGAGAAGATGAACCCCAAAAGAATGATGATAAAACATACCTTATATAAAATATTGATTGATAGAACTTGGTTGCAGCAAAACAGAGAAAAACCAATCCGAGGAGGAAAGTTTGATTATGAAACTCCCATGGAATAGAATGGAAGGTTTTAGCGTCTCATAGTTGAGAAGAAAGAGAAAGAATTAGGGAGGAAGATATCCTGTCCCTTTATAAGATTTAACAGAGTGATGGTTTAAGATACACTTAATTTTCCATTAAAAGAAGATCGCATTAAACCACATAGTTTGACCATGTAAAAACATACCGAGCCTTAAGAATAATTAATATAGGATTTATGGCCTTTAAATCAGCATTAAGTCCTTAAAATAGGGACTTAAATGCATTTTACATCAAAGGGAAATGCTAAAGGGGCGAAACTATAAGAAGCGGGAAACACTGTTCATGAACTCAGAATTTGGCAAAGGAAAACACTATTCAGGAACCTCTCTATTAGACATTGTTCATGAACTTCACCATTAGACACTTTTCATGAACCTCAATATTAGACACTATTCATGAAGCTCACCATTAGAAATTATTCATGAAGCTCACCATTAGACACTTTTCATGAAGCTCACCGTTAGACACTGTTCATGAAGCTCACCGTTAGACACTGTTCATGAATCTTACCTTTAGACACTTTTTAATGAAGCTCACCGTTAGACACTGTTCATGAAGCTCACTATTAGACACTGTTCACGAACCTCACCATTTGACACTATTCATGAACCTCACCGTTAGAAGGTCACCATTCTGGAAACACTGTTCACAAACTCAAAATTTGGCAAAGGAAAGAAAAGGTCACTGTTAGAATGTCACCGTTCTGGAAACACTATTCACAAAACTCAAAATTTGGAAAAGGAAAGAAAAGGTCACTATTATGGAAACACTGTTCAAAGAACTCAAAATTTGGAGAAGGAAAGAAAAGGTCACCGTTAGAAGTTACTAATAGAGGTTACCGATAGACGTTACCGATAGAACTGTTCACCGATGGAACTGTTCGTAGAATTGGAAATTTGGCAAAGGAAAGTTAGGTTACCGTTAGAGGTTACCGATAGAACTGATCACCAATGGAACTGTTTAACGAATTTGAAATTTGAAAATGGAAATAGAGGTTACCATTAGAGGTTACCGACAGAACTGTTCACCGATGTGACTGTTCATAGAAGGTTATCGATGCACTGTTCACAACTTCTACCGTTGGAACTGTTAATTGAACTGTAAAATTGGCAAAGTGTTGGGGATAACTCACCTGGACCTCCTGGAACACTTCAAACACCATATTTTTACCAAGGAATGAACCGGAGAGGTCTGAGACATTACATTAGATACCTCTCAAAACATTCTCATCCCCGAGAATTCAAAACCCACCTAAAGTGAAAATGAAACGGGGTCCGAACAACCATCCATCGAGATACCTCTCAAAAGAGACCAAGCCACAAAAGCATCAAAAGGAAGCTATCTCATAAACATGAAAGTTTCATAACCACGTAAGATACATCAGTACATGAAAAGAGTTAAACATCAAACATCTCTGGGTATTGAGCAAGTATCTGTGAATCACATTCCCGGGTACTCTCTTCCATGCCACCATGTCGCCACAAGACATGATCCAAGGGGATAGAATGCCCACACAACACCTTCTCCTTACGGTCTTGGATCTCTATAGGTTTTTCCTCAAAGGTTGCATGATTATCAACATAGATCTCTCCCTAATCGATGATGTGAGAGTCATCATGAAGATAACAATGGAGCTGTGATAAATGGAAAACATCATGTATCCAAATCATATGTGGGGGAAGTGCTACTCGATATGCCACATCACCAATATGAGATAGCACCTCGAAAGGCCCAACAAAGCGGGGAGAAAGTTTACTCCCATGACCAAACCTTCGCTGCCCATGATGGGGAGTCACCTTCAGAAACACATGATCCCCAAAATCAAACTCTAAGGGCCTCCTCCTTTGATCGGTATATGATTTTTGACAATCTTGTTCTATCTTAATCCTCTCACTAATTTCCTGAACCATCTCTGTTTTATTCTGCACTAGTTTCGGTCCGAAAATTGCTGACTCTCTAACCCTAGTCCAGCACAATGGAGAACGGAAAGGTCAACCATATAATGCTTCAAATGGTGCCATATTGATGGTGGAGTGAAAACGATTATTGTAAGTGAATTCCACCAAGGGTAAGTGCTTCATTATCGAACCTCCAAAATCAAGAACACAAGAGTTAACATGTCTTCAAGAGTCTGGATGGTTCTCTCTATATGACCGTCCATTTGAGGATGAAAAGCAGTGCTACGGCATAATTGAGATCTGAAATCTTGTTGGAGACCTCTTCACACCCTGGAGGTAAAAAGAGTATTTTGATCTGAAATTATCATTCTCGGGACTCCATGAAGTCTTACCACCTCCTCCATATACTTCCTTGACAAAACTTCCACTGAGCTCGAGTCCTTGATTGCTATGAAGTGGGCCGATTTTGTTAAATGATCCACTACCACCCAAAAAGCATCATGTCCTCCCGGAGCTCGAGGTAAACCAGTAACAACGTCCATTGAGATTTCATCCCACTTCCAATGAGGAATCTCTAATGGCTGAAGAATACCACTAGGAACATGATGTTAGAACTTCACCTTCTGGCAGACCAAACATCGAGACACAAACTCCGCAACCGCACACTTCATCCCCGACCACCAAAACTGGATCCTTAGGTCTTGGTACATCTTTGTCACACCAGGATACACTAGTAATGGTGAACTATGGAACTCTATGAAAACCATCTCATGCATCATCAAAGGAACAAAAATCCTTCTATGATACAACACTCAGTGTTGTTCATCTTTAGTCCAACCATCTGGGGCCTCACCACAAACAACTCAGTCTCTCTAGACCTCAACCTCAAGATCCCCCAACTAGGACTCTTCCACCTTCTACATCAGGGATGACTGTACCTTCATCTGAAAAAGACAACCTCTACCCCCAACTTCTCCCATATCAAGGTGTAATGCCAACATCTCTTCCATTACTCTCCAAGAATCACCAGATTCACGCACAGCATCACTACATGACTTTCGAATCAGCACATCAGCTACAACATTCCCTTTTCTAGGTGTATATGATATCTCAAAGTCATATTCTTGTAAGAACTCCATCCACCAACGCTGTCGTAAGTTCAAGTCATGTTGGGAGAAAAAATACCTCAAACTCTTATGATCGGTGAAGACCAAAAAACGCTTACCAATGAGGTAATGTCTCCAAAACTTTAGAGAAAACACCACAGAAGCCAACTCAAGATCGTGAGTGGAATAGTTACGTTCATGGGGACGTAACTACCGAGACCCATAAGAAACAAATCTTTTCTGCATCAAAACACAACCCAACCTCGGATGCGAAGCAATGCAGAAAACATTAAACTGAACTCCCTCAGCTGGAAGACAAAGAACTAGAGCACTTACTAACTTCTTCTTTAGATACTCGAAAGCGGCCTAAAAATGATCAGTCCATATGAATTCCTGATCCTCCCTAGTCAAAGCTATCAGAGGAGTCTCAACTTGTGAGAAATTGGCCACGAACCTCATGTAGTAGCCTGTGAGACTAAGGAAACTTCGCACCTCTGACACTGTCTTGGGGGCTGGCCAAGACACAACTGCTTCTATCTTAGATAGATCCACACCTACTCCCTATTGTGACATAACATGCCCCAAGAAACAGACTTCTTGAGCTCAAAACTCACACTTAGACAACTTCCCAAATAGCTGATGTTGACGAAGAACTCCCAAAATGGATTTTAGATGCTATGCATGCTCCTCCTCAGATGTGGATTACACAAGGATGTCGTCGATGAAAACTACCACGAACTTGTCCAAGAACTCACGGAACACATCATTCATCAATGCCTTGAATATAGCTTGAGCATTCGTCATGCCAAATGGCATTGCAATGAAATCATAATTCCCAGGATGACAACAGAAAGCAGTCTTTGGGATATCCTCATCCTTCACACACATCTGATGATATCCCAACCGCAATTTAATCTTTGAGAACCAACTTTCACCCTTCAGTTGATCGAATAAATCATCAATCCGCAAAAGAGGATAGCGATTCTTTATTGGCACTTTGTTTAAGCGATGATAATTAACACACAAATGCAAACTGCCGTCAGCCTTCTTCATGAACAAAACTGGTGCACCCCAAGGTGACACACTTGGACGAACAAAACCACACTATAATAGACCATCAAGCTATATATGTAGCTCTTGTAACTCAAAAGGGGTCATGATATATGGAGACATAGATATAGTAAATGTTCCTAGTTGTAGCTCAATCCCAAACTCGATCTCTTGTCGAGGGGGTAATGCTACAACCTCTTCTGGAAAGTCATCAGGGTACTATTCTATGACCCTAGAAAATTCCAACTGATGAACCTTTTAAGAAATCATCATTATCTCAGCCATCATGGATGAAAAGGATGGAACATGCCTATGACCCATTCGAGGATCTCACTTGCCAACAAACACCACCAGCTCTCCATCCACACCAATGAAAACGACCTTCTTCCTGAAGCAATCCATGATAGCCTGAACCAAACACAACCAATCCATGATGAGGATTACATCATATGGTAGTATTTGTAAACATAGGAAATCTATTCAAGAGCGGTGTTTCCCCAAAACCATCTCATAGTCTCTACATACTTCATACAAGTCAGATCGACCTCCAACTGGTGTAGTCAACGCCAAGGGCACTGGAATCCTCTCTAACACAAGTACCAAAGCATGGACAGGGGTAGGTGATATGAAGGAGTGTGTCACTCCTGAATCAAACAAGGCATACACCAAGGTAGAAAAAAAGCAAAGGGTACCTCGAACGACATCTAGATCACATTGAGTTGGCAACGCTAGAGCATGAAGCTGACCACGACCTCCTCTACGACCTCTCTGACCCTGATGATGACCAACACCACGGCCGCGCTATGCTCTCTGAGGATAAGGAGCGTCATGGGGATGTCCTCTACCTACCCCATCTACCCTCTACTGATCTAAACCTGGTGAAACCTGCTGCTACTGCCTCGGCTGGAATTGCCTTAACAGAGGAACCTGGAGCGTATCACTTGGTGCATGATGACCGCTCTGAAAGGTCGGGCACTCCCACTACTGATGACCATGACCACCACAATAAAAACAAGCACCTGATCCCTTGGCAAAGGCCAAAGAGTTTCTACATCTAGAGAAACGAGATGTGAAGGGCTGGGACCTACCCCCGGCTGAACAGAAACTCTTCTGCCCTGAATACCAGGATCCCCAGACCACGGCTCTGCTTCATGAGGAATCATGACGATTCTCCTCTCATGATGATACAATCCTGGACAAAGTCCTCTCGACAACCTCTGCACTCTCCAGCACCTCAAGATATGTCTTCTTTATAAATGGGGTGACCTGGCACTGGATCTATGGATGCAAAGCTTCCTCAAAATGCCATGCCCTGGTCTTCTCATCTGGTAACAGGTCCGAAGCATATCGCAAAAGGTTCCTAAAATGGATTCCAAACTCTCAAACACTGGATCTCCCCTATCGTAGGGTAAGAAGCTCCTGGTGACTGGACACATTTGCGGTCGAAGAAAGAAACTCGACTCTAATCCTATCTCGATACTCCTCCCATGAGATCGTTGAATCCTCACAATCCCCGAGGAACAATAACCACCACTACCTCACTACTCCACGTAACATCGTCACAAACAAGGACACCCAATGCTTCTTCTGAGCACAGATCAAACTGAAGCCTATCTCAACCTCCTCCTACCAGTCTTCTGTGACATAATCTAAAACGAAGCCCTCATACTTCTATAGACTCTGGCGCTGAAACTCTCAGAGTGTCTTCCTACAAGTGTCGTCTTCGTCAACCTCTACCCTGTAGTGATCTACTGGAACAACCTGCTGGATATTTTATGCGCAAAATTGATGAGGACATTGACCTAAAGCCATACCTGTAAAATATCAAACCATTAGATCTCCTAAACCTAGAATATAGAAGACTCAACATTGATTAATTAATTTTTTTCTTTTATTTATTTTAGGTTAACCTATCCCATGGTATACCAATTCAAACATAGGAACAAAGAAGAATGATGCATGATCCTTTCCTAGGTCTCTACCCTGCAACTTGTGTCACCTTGTTTAGTAGCCATTGTAAACTTAAAGGTTCGTACATCAGATCATAGGTGGCCCTAAATGCCTATCCCATAGCTGGTCTCCAGTGTTTACATTAGTTGCTATACATGGATGGCACTATTTCCCTACCAACCCATGCAAACTCACATGTGCCTAACTCCACTCTCCATCCTATCCCTCAACCAGACCTCTGATACCACTCTTTCATGACCCCCTGCCCACAAAGTGTACCCATCTTGGGCCGATAATGTGAGAAAGGAGATAATGACCCCCCGAGTCCCGCCTCTAGTAGGCCCTGAGTTGGGGACTAGCACCGAGGGTATAATAAACCCACATATGGGTGGTATTACCCTCTAAGAGAACACATGCGAAAGAGAGGGAGATAAGATAGACACCAACCAACTCCAACTCAGAACTGAAATATAAATGAAATGCCAAGTGCACATATGTAATGTCATGAAAAATTACTACAACTGGAATGGGAAACTGCAAGTACCCAAAAGAAAGTAAAATGACAACAACCACAATCCCAAACAGCTCCTTCAACCTTAAGCTAGTAGTAACCAGCCTGATCTCTAACCTGCTCCAAGTGACCTGAAAAATAGTTTATATATACATAGGGTGAGTATAACAGTATACTCAGTAGGATCCTCCCTGAAGTCTCTCATGAAAAAGTAAAGAAATCATGATAAAGCACAGTGAACAACAAGTGAAACTAACTCGTCACATAAACTGGTATACTAAGTTCCCAACCCCACCATGGATACTCTCACTGAGTAATGCATACAAGAATATATCATATAATAAAGAATATAAAGGGTACCCTGCTACTAATTCCCCACTGGTTTGCTGCTTTTCACCAACGTCGCACGTCCAGAGCATCTCTCTCTAAAAAGGTTTTCCCGCAGACACCAGGGCGAAGCACCAAAACATGCACCTCATGCAACAAAACCACCACATCCACGTAAGAAAAATAACCAGGTAGTTTCTGGGAGCCACCACAACTCACATAACGTGTATCATACATCGAGTATTACACCTCAAGCCATTACATCCCATACATCGAGTAAGGATCCTCAAGCCATCACAGCCTATAAAAGATACACCTATAGTAGTCCATAGAAAACTATATCTAGAATATATGTGTGTGAATAACCACAAGCCATTACAACCCTCTACACACATATATGGGGAAAAATAACCAATGTGCCTTCCAACACAAGTAACTACCAAGAGAAGAGAGCAGGGCCAGAGGGGGTAGTCAGTCATCCATCCTCCCACTGTAATGTTGGGGAAAACACCCCCAGGGCATAGAATCCCCGGGCTGTCAGTTTTCCTTAATGACAGGGTGGAGTAGCGTATAGAAACACAAAAAGTACAGAATATACTATATCTCACAACCACACTATGGGCATAACCTAGTCTTAGACTCAACTATAGCTAACGTCTCTCGGAATTAGGGATTCCACTTCTAAGACTCGGTATCCTATAAGCATACAACCATTTAAAGAGCTTTAATACACTATTTCATTCACTTTTTACCAGTTTCACTTTAATTTAATTAATTATTTAAACATTAATTAACCATGAACAATTCCACATTAAATTTCATTAGCATCACCCCCGAAGTCCATTGTCCCTTTAAAATTACAACCTCATCATTATGCTCCAGAAAACTCTAACCCCATGGGTTAACACCATTTATTCAAATATCCATTACAGAATTACTTTACCACATTCCCAAGCATTCTAGAAAAACATTCTATGCTACTAAACACAAGGGGGATCAACACGGTGAGTATATGTACTACCAGTCGAGTCTTTTCCGCCTATAACAAGAGCATAGACCCATCCTCCCTTAAGAAGCTAAACACGGAAAGCACGTGGAATACCCCGTGGGTCTTCCCCTCTTTTAGAAGAAGGGAAAGCAAGACCAGCTACCTTGAGTAGTGGGAAAAAGTAAAGCAGATCATCAACCAATAAGAATCAGTAAGCATCCAACAATCACATATATCCCATTCCGTCATCTCTAGTGTCCTCCCCGACACCCACTTGCATAAACCGATGCATCTCGCCACTCTTGGCGTCATCTGCTACCACAACCAAAAGTCTCCATGCCCCCACATATCACAATAGCTATCTAGGCTCACATCACAACACAAGAAATATGAAAACAAACATCACATCAATTGGGCTATTTTCCCTTTGAAAATAAAGAGGGTAACTCAGAACCCATCAAGGAATTATCAAACAATCAGTTCTTTAATCCATATTGAATTAACAGATTTATTATTCATAGGTTCCAAAATTCAGGAAACCTAATCAATAAGTAATCACAAATAATTAAACATGCTTACTGTACCAATTTGATTGACATCAAATTAAAACAAGAAGAACTAGATTCATTTACATGCCTCTATCAATAGCCAACAGTTATCAATTAATTCTGGTTTATGTTCTTTACCAATTTTCATCAAGAAAAAACAATTAAACGAAGCAAGCATGGATATAAAAATATCTAGAAAACAAGGGACAATAACATATGACTGATATCAATTTATTTATCCGGTTCAAATATTTACTATGTCAATTCCATTATGGTCTAGTGGGATAAAACATGCTAACAATACAGTTGTACATAAAAGAAAATAGAAACAAAGAATCCCCTACGTCAAACAGTTATTGATTTTCTTTATACGAGAAAAGTCCACACAATGGGTCACTATCCTCATCTCATTACTACTTCATCCACCTGAGGATGCCATGGTACGACTGCACCAACCGAAACCCAAGAAAACCCCATAAGAAACATGGATATTACATGCTATAATATGGAAAGGGGAAACATGTGAAGATGAACCCCAAAAGAACGATGATAAAACATACCTTATATAGAAGATTGATCGATAAAAATTGGTTGCATCAAAACAGAACAGAACCAATCCGAGGAGGAAAGTTTGATTATGAAACCCCTATGGAATAGAATGGAAGTTTTTAGCATCTCATAGCCGAGAATAAAGAGAAAGAATTAGGGAGGAAGATATCTCATCCCTTTAGAAGACTTAACGGAGCAATGTTTTAAGATACACTTAATTTTCCATTAAAAACGGATCACATTAAACCACATATTTTGACCAAGTAAAAACATCCCGAGCCTTAGGAATAATTAATATAGGACTTATGTCCTTTGAATCAGCCTTAAAGTCCTTAAAACGTGGCCTTAAATGCATTATACATCAAAGGAAAATGCTAAAGGGGTGAAACTGTAGGAAGCTGGAAACACTGTTCACGAACCCAAAATTTGGCAAAGGAAAAACATTGTTCATGAACCTCACCATTAGACACTATTCATAAAGCTCACTGTTAGACAATGTTCATGAACCTCACCGTTAGACACTGTTCAT
This sequence comes from Viscum album, assembly GCA_963277665.1. Classification (NCBI taxonomy): domain Eukaryota; kingdom Viridiplantae; phylum Streptophyta; class Magnoliopsida; order Santalales; family Viscaceae; genus Viscum; species Viscum album. The sequence continues at coordinate 135,528,462 of OY728163.1, forward strand.
GATGCTCACTGTTATACACTATTCATGAAGCTCACTGTTAGGCACTGTTCATGAAGCTCACTGTTAGACACCATTCATGAAGCTCACCATTAGATACTGTTCATGAAGCTCACTGTTCGACACTATTCATGAAGCTCACCGTTAGACACTGTCCACGAAGCTCACCGTTAGACACTGTTCACGAAGCTCACCATTAGACACTGTTCATGAATCTCACCATTAGACACTATTCATGAAGCTCACCGTTAGACACTTTTCATGAAGCTCACTATTAGAAACTATTCATGAAGCTCACCATTAGACACTATTCATGAAGCTCACTGTTAGAAACTGTTCATGAACCTCAACATTAGACACTATTCATGAACATCACCGTTAGAAGGTCACCATTCTGGAAACAATATTCACAAACTCAAAATTTGGCAAAGGAAAGAAAGGGTCACCATTTTGGAAACACTGTTCACATAACTCAAAATTTGGAAAAGGAAAGAAAAGGTCACTGTTATGGAAACACTGTTCACAGAACTCAAAATTAGGAAAAGGAAAGAAAATGACACCATTATAAGTTACCGATTGAGGTTACTGATAGAGTTTACCATTAGAGGTTAACGATATAACTATTCATAGTATAGGAAATTTGGCAAAGGAAAGAGAGGATACCACTAGAGGTTATCGATAGAACTATTCACTGATGGAACTATTCACAGAATTAGAAATTTGGAAAAGGAAAGAGAGGTTATCGATAGAACTATTCATCGATGGAACTATTCACAGAAGGTTACCATTGCACTGTTCACAATCATCTACCATTGGAACTGTTCACCGAACTAGAAAATTAGAAAAGTGTTGGGCATAAGTCGCCTTGACCTCCCGAAACACCTCAAACACCATATTTTCACAAAGGAATGGACCAAAGAGGTCTGGGACTTTACAATATTTATTTTTTAATTTATTGCTATAAAACACACTTGTTCACATTTAAATAGTTTTTTAGAAAAACATTTACGTTTATTTTAAAAAGGGTTTTATATTAATTTATAATTATTTTTTAAAATAATTATATATACATGTATAAACCATAATTTCATAATTTAGTTAATCATGGTCATACCCGCCATTCTAATGGCTTGGTTATAATTGTCTTGTTTTAATAATCACAATAATAAGAATATGTTTCATAGAAACTAAGTGTTGTGTGTAACGCAAGATAAGATGGTGTTGTTTGTAATGAGAGAAATCAAAGAAATCAAATTAAAAAAAATATCTCTTAAAAATCTTGAAGTTTTACAAGGATTTCGATGGTGGTACATTCTTAAGGTTGTTCCATGAATATACTTTTGAAGGTGATATTGATAAGCTTTAAATTATATCATAAATGGTTTTTATAATGTTTCAGTTGTTGAATCTTGGCTTGGGATTTGTCAAGGGAAAAGACTAGTGATTCCATATCCCATGGAAGCTATGATAAATGGGCTCTATAAGGTAAAATCCTACTAGCCTAGGCCATCAATTCTTCCTTCAAAGCCAATTAGATAATGTCTTCACCCTTAATGTATAATAATATTAATGGTCACTCTATAATTACTATATTATCTATGATTAATAGTCTTAATAGTCTTTTAAGTTTAACAATCTAATGATGGACATAACTTATAACATTCCAAAATTATAAATGAAAAAAATAGTGTATGTGTTTTTTATAACCACAATACATAATAAAAAACTTATCATTTAAAAGGGTGTTTCAATTATAAAATTTTGTTTAATTAAACTCTTCTACCTTCTAAAATTTCACCCTCAAAATTTTCATTTTGTATGATTAAATAGATGTGGGTATTTCTATTTCATCACCCCTTCTAATTCCAAAGTTACTTCCTCCGACTTGTGGTTCTTCCATAGCACTTTTACGAAGTGAGTGGTCTTATTTTCTTGAAATTTGTCTCTAAGATCTATGATCATCACAATATCCTCCTCATATGAAATATCATTTTCCAAGGGTACTACCTTTGGATTTAGTACATGCGAGGGGTCCAGTATGTACTTCCTCAAGAGGGATACATGGAATACATCATGTGCTTGAGATATTTAAGGTGGGAGTTCTAGTCGATAGGCCACAACTTCAATGAGATCAAGGATATCAAAGGGGTAGATGTATATTGGAACGAGATTTACCTTCTTTCCAAACCTCATGACTTTGTTCCTTGGTGATATACACAGGAACAAATTATGTCCAACCTCAAACTCTAGGCCTCATTGATGATTTTCTGCATAGTTTTTCTATCAAATTTTCACATATTTAATATGAATCTGAATGGTTTGAACCTTATATTTCATATATTAGATAAGATCAAGTACAATCATATTCTTCTCCTCAATTTAACGCCATCATGTTGGAGTCAGACACTTCTTTTGATATGAATCCTCGTAGGGTTCTATTTGAATGCTAGAATGGAAATTTTTTTATATGATAACTCCACTAGGGGAAGGTGTAGATCCCAAAACCCTTGAAAATTCATTGAACAATATATCCTACAAAATTTTAATGGTTATCTTAGAATTTCCATTCTTCTAAGGGTGATAATCCATATTAAAACCCATCCTTGTATCTAATTATCACTAAAGGATTCTCCAAAACCTTGAGTTAAACCTTGTATCTCGATCAGGTATAGTGGAGAGTGGTACCCCATGTTTTATTACCACTTCTATTATGTATATCTCATTGATATGTTCAAGATAGAAATATTACTTGATATAAATTAAATGCACCTACTTTGTAAGGTGATTGAATACCACCCAAATAGTGTTATTGCCTTTAGATTCCCTTAGGAGTATTATGAAAAAATCCATGGTTATGTTTTCCCATTTCCAAATTTATGTGGGAAATGGTTTCATTGTATCCTTATAATTCTATTATTTATCTTTAAAATTTTGGTATAGCAAGAATCTATATAGAAATTATTTAATATCCCTATTCATGTTATCCTTCCAAACGTATTGCCTCAGATCACTAAATATATTAGTGCTTCCTAGATAATGGAGAAATATGATCTCTGTGCATCATCTAGAAGATCCATTTTTAGTTCTAGTTTTGATGGTACACATATCTGGGTTCCAAAACTTGTGACTACATAATTGAAAAAGTTGAACACTAAAAGATTACCTACTTTTTTTCTTAAACTCCTTTTTATATTCTTGGACCTATGGATGGTTGATAAGTTATTTTAGCAAGGTAGGATATAGTTGCTTTTATGATTTCCACATCCATCCATTTCGTGTATAAGAAAATCAGATCTATTTCAATCATCGTCATAGATAAGGTTGTATGATCATTTATACTCAGAGTATCTTCCACTTTATTCACTTTCCTAAGATTGTAATGGACTAAACAATCATAATCCCTAACCAGCTTTAACCACCACCATTGTTTCATATAGATCTCCTTTGCCGTGAATATTTACTTGAGGCTTTTATGATCCATATATATGTCACACTTTTCCCCATAGATATAATGTTGAAAAATATTCATTATTAAGATCACTATATGAAATTCGAAATCATGTGTTGGGTAGTTCTACTCATGGATCTTTAATTGGTGGGAGGAATAGGCTATCACTTTTCATTTTTCTTGAGTACATAACCCAATATTTTTTTTGGATCCATGAGTGAATATCACAAATCCTTCTTGATAATATCTTGATCGAAGATCCAAATTAGAGAAATACTATGATCAAAATAGTTGATCAAACAAGTCATCAATCAATGAAAGGGGATACTTGTTCCTTATTATATCTTTTTTATCTCATGATAATCAATATTTAGGCACAATGACCCATCCTTATTCCTAACAAAAAGGACCAGTGCACCCCACGGTCAAGCCCCTATGCATGTAAAATCTTTGATATGATTTTATTGTATTTACTTCTTCAACTCTTTATATTAAATAGTTTCCATTCTATATGGAGTATTGAATATTGGAAAATCTTTAGGTATATGTTCAATTGAGAACTTGACCTCTTGGTAAGGAATTAGAATAGAAAATTCTTTAGGGATCACATCAATATATTCCTTATAATGGGAATGTCATCAAGGATGATATTTTCTAGTGTCTTAATAATTTTAGCTAGATACTCTTTCTCATAAGGTAGTAATATGTATGCTTAAGATGACTATTCTAAAGGAGATCAATCCTCATCATTATAATTGTATAGAATCAGAGGGTGATTTAAAAAACAAAGGGTGTTTTTATTCTCTTGAAAATTTATATTGGATCTACACAAGGAAATCCAATCTATATCTAGAATATCATCAAGTTAAACTAAAGGGAGTATCAAATTTTTTTCTAGGAAATTAATCCTGTAAATAGTGAGAGGGGATAAATTTAAACTTAGGATATGATAATTTCCCCATTTTCCATTTTCACCGATATCTCAACTTCCATGTTTTGAGGCGGTGTTTTAATAGTTCTATTAATCTTTCATGATATAAAATAATACCTAAAACTATAATCATGTAAGATATTTGTGGTTCATGAATGGATAAATATAATGCATTTCAATATTTGATTCTGGTACTAATCATTGAATTTATCCAAAATAGGCTTGAGGATGATAATTTTTGAACTATTAAACATATAAATGGGAAACTTTGAATATAAAAGGGATAACCCATAAATGAAATATATTTCTTAACCTATGAATATCTAGGATTAAATATAAGTTATGCACAATCTATTTTATGACATTAAATTTCACATGAATTTTTGTTCCTATCATAATGGTTCATAAAGAGCTTGTGAATTTACCAAATCATATCCCTTGGGATTGCCAAACTAGGTTTGAAACAAGGTATATTTTTCATGCACCAAGTGACGATCGAGTTAACACCAAATTCATCCTTTTTGGGGTTATTATGCCTAGGTACAACTATTCCAGAGCCATCCAATTATAGTATCAAGTAAAATATTTCATTGCTCAAAAGCCAATTTTTTTTAATTTATCAAAATTAATGATGTTTCTCTATATTTAGTATTATGCCTATGATTTTCAATAATGGTTTCTGATCCCAATCCCCAAAAATATATAGATCTCTCCCTGATACCAACTATGAAAACCCATATCTTTTATACACCTTATTTCATTATTTTTTACAATATAATATACATAAAAAAGTAAAAAAATATCAATTATCCTAGTGTATTTGGGTAATCAGATACGCATCACCATGGATTGAAATAGGGAAAGAAAAAAATTATTTAAAAACTCCATAACACCCCCTTAAATTCCATTAATATTCTAAATATGTATGGGATAACCCGAGGAAACGCATATGAAAGGGGTGAGATATAAATCCTAGTATGGGAATAATCAAATCATAACATGATGAAAGTAATAAATGTGAGTCAAGGGTAATATCATGGTGACATAATAGGATGAGAACCAAAATCATGAACATCGAAGCATGGAATAAGAACATAATATCATGACATCATATGAATGTGGAAACAACATAAAACATGACATAATAAGCATAAGTAAAGGATAACCACTGAGAAATCATAACATAATATTCTTAGGATAATCAATTGGACACCATACAAGGTATGTCATGAGATAAAAACATTACCCACTATATTAAATTCTTGTATAATTTCGAGCCCACCAATCAAATTCATAACATGTACATGCATTTGTGTGACTGTTGACGCTCCTTTTTCATCACCGAGTCCAAAGGAATGTAAAGGGAATTGACTTAGCACAAATTGATTCACCCTTTGAAGAAAATATCAAAAATCGACAAAGGGATGAACAAGGAGAACATTTCCCATAGGTCGTGCAAGTTCCCTCATAGTCGCGCAATTCCACTTGAGCGATGCATGATGGTCGTGCAAGTGACTTGCGTGACCTAAGTGATAACCGCCCAGGGTCTTCTCCTACCTATAAATAGACCCTGTAGGCCCCCCATTTGAGGGAGGATTTTTTCCAGAAACTCAGATTTGAGCTCCCGGCGCCCTAGTCTCTTCTCAAAGTTTCTGAAACACTTCTAAGGTAATTTATTACCTAGAACGAAAGATCTAAAGAGGGGGAGGAAGGACTAAGTGTTGAAACTCATCAACACTTGCGCACCTGAGTGGCTAGCCCTTAAGGGAAAAGGCCACACTTGCGCGCCGCCTTACTCCTTCAATAGAACTTGCACGCCCCTCTTCTGGAAGAACCTCAAGAGGATTCTAAAGGCTTTAACCAAGATTCGCTCAAGTATTACCCTGCTGGTTAACTGTCGCGCAAGTACCCATGTGTCACGCAGGTATACCTGCACGACCAGGACTTGTGCGCCCACGCAGTACCTACACGCCTGCCAGGACTTGCGCACACCTGCCTTTTTGGGTGCCCTTCTTGCCCATTTCACCCCTCTTAATCCATTCCACCTCTCCTATTCAAGATTAAATCTTCAAAACACTCTTCAAATCCATTTGTGGCATGATTTCTTGATTTGGATTCCTTATCTGAAAGGAACTCTGTGGAATATCTCTCAAAACCTAGTGATTTACACATATTTATGTCACTAAAAAATTGAGATTTCATTCATTCAACCTCATCCTTTAAGATGAGAGAACCCCTTAACGTGGGCCTCCTTTTCAGGAATATGCCCCAGTCATAATTCTCAAATCTGGGCATCCTCCTTAGGAGTAAGCCCCAACCATAATTCTCTTAACCTGGGCCTCCTTTTCAGGAGTAAGCCCCAGTATTAATTTCTCTTAACCAGTCCTAATTTACCATTGATCTAGGATTCCTTTTCAGGAGTAAAACCCAATCATAAGTCCTCTCCTAATTTGGGCCTCCTTTTCAGGAGTAAGACCCAAGTTAGAGTATTCAAAATCTCTATGAAGCACATATACCTTTATGGACCCTGTTCCTGGATTTCTTCCGTAAATTAAATCCTAACCTTCATTTATTTGGGCAGTCATACATACATAAGCCCCACATTATTTCTTATGATTTCATCTTTCATGGCACAATTGTCTAATTTTGTTTTTACCAATACCTCTTGTTTCTCACACCGAGCATGAATCACGTGAGCTTAGAGTGTAAAAGTAATTATTACATCCTTCTTTGAGCCATCAATCATATACATCATACTCCCTTACTCGAACTACGTGGGTTCTGATTCCTTTTATAAACAAAGGATACGTAGGTAGCCGATCTGTGGGTTCGATCCCAACTCAGAAATAATTCATGTCCTTATGAATGACAATAAACTTCAAGTGCCCCACTGAGTGGCTTTAAAACCAGTATGGTCATCATAAGGACCAAGAGACTTTTACGTATCAAAGGATACCATTGACTAATAATCTCTATCAAATACAGATGATTCTTTATCAGCGAAGAACCTCGAATACATATAAAAGATTCTCTAAATTTCCTACATATAGATCATTGATTGTTTGATCTAAAGGAAAACTCATTTTATATTTGGTAATGTAATAAGGATTCACGAACATAACTTAAATCTATAAAGAGAGTCCTGAAGTAGACAATAATTCCCCTCAAAAAGGTGTGATGAGTCCGACCTCCCATCCTCTCGACCAATGAAAATTCCTAAGCCTCATCAGTCTATATACTAATGAGAACCTACCTTTGGAAAGTAGGTCCGAATGGATGTGGAATCATTGGATGTTTCCGGTTCTATGAACAAACCCGTTAGAAACTGATCGGAATGTTTGAACCTCCCATCAAAGGAGGTCATCCCCGAAATCCGAGGGAAACAGAGACACATAGTTCATATAGTATAAGAATTTTTTTGAACATATTTATTCCCAAGATTTATTATTGTGGGTTATATACATGGAAGTGACCAATAAAAAAAGGATAGGTACATCTTGGTGAATAATTTTGAGTGTAAATGGGAATGGGTATTCGGAACACAAAAGTTTGGACTGAAAAACCACAAGATAATTTCAGAAGCATAATAGGTATTTATAAAGGTTCATTAAAGGGTTTCATGAGAGGTAAATGTGCTCTATCATTAATCAGTAATCATAATTATAGGAAAGAGATGTGTAAAAACACATTAAAAAATGAAAAATTTGAAATTAAAATTCACAGTAAAAAGAAATTACTTGAATAAAAAGGAAGAAGAGGGAATTTCTTACCTTGAGAGGGTGATTCTAAAATCCTTGGAGTAGATTACTAAGATATTGTGACACCTTTACGGGTATTTAGAGAGGGATAGGGAGAGGAAATTCATACTCAATGGGTTTTTAGTGAATAGGAATGAGATATTGGGTGTGTATTTATAGAAAAATAAAGGAGAATCCTTTATTAATTTCTAAACTTAGGTTTTGGGATCTATGTGATAAAACAAAAAACCTCAAACCTTCCCATGGATTTTCCAATGTTTTATACCAAGTAGTAATTATTTTCAATATTTTATTAGGATAATAGAAAAATCACTTAAAGTAATACCATTTATGATGCGTAAGTGTGTCATGTTCATAAAGAATTTATTCTGAAACCTTAAAATATAATATAAGTTTTAGAGTATTCATTAAAGGTTTTTAAAATTAATCAAATAACTCTAAAAATACATTAAATTAATGGGGAAATATATTTGTTCTAATGAATTCCTTTTATAGTATTTATTACATCACATTTGGGCTATTTCGATGTCATAATACATACCATGTAACGCCCCGACCCCAGCTACCCAGAGTCGGTGCATTACTTCGTAACATTGGCATGATCACAAAAGATCAAGTCTCGAAAGACCGATTAGTTTAGTAGCCTTGGAAACACTAGATACATTCATAAACGTTACATTACATAATAAATTGAAAAACTACAATAAAAAAGTCTCCATAGTCCACACTCATGTCCTCTTCTGACTATCCTTGCAGGTCATTCATAAAATACTTCTTCACATCCTGGAAAATATTAAAACATTGAAAGGGGTGAGGTCAGATGCTCAGTAAGGATAACAATATTGCGGAAGCTTTCATAAATAAACATTAACATTTAAGGCAATGTATAACTAAAACAAAAGACTTTTTAAACTTGAAATTCAACATAATATGGAAAAAATAAAATTAAATAATTCCATTTACTTACTCACATGGATATTCTACTAGTCGAATAATCTCATGCCATATCAATAACCACTTTCATAATGATGGAATGCATAATGCCAGACTATCATAACCACGTATCCAAGGCCTCGTGCCAAGACTACAAATAAGATTTTGTCAAAGCCTCGTGCCAAGACACTAGTTTGTCTCATGAGACCTACCGATGCATCGAGGAGCTGTAGCAGGCTCCACCCGTCACTTATTAAGTCCAATGCATTCCTCATATGAATAGGTTTAAACATATCATAAACCATAACATAATCGTATCACATAAAACATGCATAAAGGAAACATAAAATTTCCACATTTTAATCACAAGATATCAATACAACACATTGATATAATAAAAACACTTTCAAAACCATTTTCAATACCAAAATAAAAGAAAGTTAAAACTTTGTATTTATTTTTCATTAAAAAAAGTGATGGCTTGTAGAGGAAGCCGAAACTCAAATAATGGTCACGGCGGCGGAGAAGTCGTTGTATCCACATATGTACGGAAAGAAAAACATTCCCTTTTTGTCATTTAGTAAAACGCTTCGTATAAAAAAGATTCCTTTTGAATAAACGTAAAAGTCAAAGGGGTTTATACACCGTATAAAAGAAAGTTGTGTATAAAACCAAATATGCCTCAATGAAAGGAGATTGAGACGAAGTCCTTAAAAAGATCATTTTTAAAATAACATAGATCTATTATGTGTATTCAATATATGTACACATAAATAAAGTATAAATACAAGATAGGACATAATAATATCATGACATAATTTAAAAGTAGGAGATTAACCCAAAGAATGGAAATTGGGTTAAGAAGTTCCCTTACCCTGCGTCCTGTCTTGACTCGACCGTTCTTTAACCTCCTGAATAATAAACTAGAGTTAATTTATAATTGCTTAAGAACATTTTTCAAGTTTTTTTATTCCTTTTATATCACTTATTACCATGTTATGAACATTATGTAATTATTTAAGTTAATAACGGTCGTTTTGTCGATCTTTGGTACTTGAGTCAAAAATAAACTTATTATAATTACAAGTTGTTCATGTGGTAAAATATCCATTATATCAAGAATTATATTCATGATGTAGATATCATATATATCATATATATCCAGTATATACATTCATTTATAATATTACGTAACATTTAGAGGTAAGAAATGAAATGCACCGTTCATGGAGACGGTAAGCTGTACGTACGCAAGAACGCTACTTTCATTTCTATTACGTATTTAATGGAATGAAATCATAATGATAGAAATGTATAATATAATTCAAGTATAATATAGTGTATAATACCATTTAATCCATCCTTTATACATCCCACATATGGCATTAACGATTCAAATCACTTTGAGGGGGCGGTAGTCCGCACTTCCTAAAATGAAATTATCGCGTTTACCCATAATGGAAATCATAAATTATGCCACAAATGAGAAATAAAGAAGCATAAGGAAAACATAAACATAATATATATATCATATATTAAAATAGTTTCATCAAAATGGCCACCATTAGAGGTGTTATATGAGTGTTGAACAATCATCGTTTCGTGAGGCAGAAATTCGCCATCCACAAAAACAATATGTTCTTTAACCATTAGATGTAAGTGTGTGTAAGTGTAGCTCGAATCATTCTTATAAAAACATCCTAGTATATTGAGGATAATGGTGTTGTTACAAAAGAAATGAATAAAAAGAGTTTTGTGGGTTGGAGAAGCAAAATAAAACAAAATAACATAAGAGAAGACATTACCTTAAAATCGGGTAACTCTTTTGATTTGGGCCAAAGGCTTCCTTGGGAAGAATTATGCCCAAAGTGAGGCTTCTAGGAGTAAGGGAGGGAAGTTGGGAGAGTATTTGGGCAGAGGTTGGCCGAGCCAAAAGGCTTTGAAAGTGTGAGTAAGGTGGTAGTGGTGGGGGCCTTTTATAAGTGGAGAGGAGGGGCACTCTTGGAAAGTAATAAAATGTTACTTTATTATACAATGATTTTCGGATTCTAAAGGTCCCAAACTTATATAATTCGAGTCTAAGGTGATAAGGGATCTAATTATTCTCATACAATAGGCTTTGGACAAGTGTGATGCTTATATTTTACATTATCTTTTCATTTTATTTAAATCGTTAATTAATGAGGTAATCGCTGCATCATCATGGTGTCATAAATAATTTAATTTATTTAATATCTAAAAATTATAAAAAAAATATAATAATTTAGTAAATCTTTTTATCTTTATGATGAATATTTATAGTCAAAAATATGACTTGTATAACCCCATTTAATTTTTTTTAGTAAAACTACTTATGTTTGTGACATTTTTATTTTAACTTTAAATAAAAGTTATTTATGTCATTTTCCTATCAAAGTGGCTCCATGGGGTCCCCAAGTTGACCCATGTATTGTCTTGGTCGTCCATGACTCATCAAATATGGGTAGGACAATTGTAAAGGTCATTTCATATTTTTATAATACCATTTTTACCTTAAATTTCACTAATTACCTTTAATCGCGATTAATTAAACTTAAAAGTTACTATTCACCAAAAAATTATTTTAATCCCATTGAACCAAATTTTACTTCCTAATGACAACCATGTATGTCGGATTTTTGAAAATCATATCACAGAAGTGGTAATATTTCATTTAAACAAAAAATCAGTTATTTAACTACCACTTAGTGGTTTCACTATTCATCAAAAATTGAAGTTTTTCAGAACAATGCCAAAATTTCACCCTACGCTATAATTGATATTCCGAATTCAAAAATGATATCTATTTTATGAAATTCCAAACATATAAGTTTCATTAATTAATTTTATAATTAATTCCCGCTGTCACAACAAATAGCGTGTTTTTAAGAAACAATATATATCAAAAGATTGACAATTGTTTATGTCCAATTTCAAAGTGAAATTAATTCTAATGAACACCATTGGATAAAATGGTAAAAATATATTCTAATTATACTTAAAAACCACTCAATAGTATAACTTATCACTATAAATTATTTTGATTAAAAAAGTTGTTTTAAGTATTTTTCACTATTCATAAAAATTTCGAAGTTCTCAGAAAATTACCAAAAATTCAACATAGGCTAATTTCGACATTCTGAATCCAAAAATGAAGTCAATTTTGAAATATAAAATATATATAATTTCAAAAAGTGGTTATTACTATTCATAATGGCTATTTTGATTAGTTGCGGTGTGTTAGAATCTCGAACTTGCGTATAATGCAAGCTATTGCATTATTGAAAGAGAAGCGTATCGTGGAAGCTCGCGGTGTTACATACCATATATTTATAACATAATTAATTTTCACCAAAAAATTAGACTCTCTTAGAAAATTATGAAAAACTAACCATTGGATAATTTCAAAATGTTAATTTCAAAAATAATATTTATTTAACAAAATATCATTCTAAATATTATAATTCTCACTTTAAAAAAAAATACTTATTTACAAGAAAATACTATTTTTTAAAACACTAAAGACATTATGAACCTTATAAATATTATATTGGATTTCATTAAAATATATTATTATTTATGTTTAAATATATATTATTTAATAAGAATATTTAATGAAAATAATATATATTTCAAAAATCCTAAATTTATCAAAATGAGTGTTTCAATTGAAACTCTATATTTCCCAAAAATATAATCTTGGTTTCTTAATATCAAAATATAGTTTTTATTAAACTCATTATATAATCATATGTATAAATTAATATTTAAAAGTGATAAATATAATAATTATTTTATTAAAAATAAAGTATGAAAATTCATACTAGTAGGTCCAAGATATTAACCCCTTATTACACTAGTGTACGTCCTAAGAGTAAGGTGTGTGATGATTTTAATTTTTGGGGTGGTTCATTGAACATGGTTTGTTAAATGATCTTGATAAGCTCAAACTTCTCCTGTAAAAAGTTTTAGTTGATAAATCTCATCTTTATATTATTCAAAGTTAAAGCCTAGTGATTCCATATCCCTCAGAAGTTTTGAGAAATGGGATTTCTTGGGTATGATCCTACTGGTCAAGGACATCACTTTTTCCTTCTATATCAATTATATATTATTATAACCCTTAATATATACTAATCTTAATGGTCACTATAGAATATCTATATTATCAATGATTATAATTCTTAATGATCTTTTAATCCTGACAAGATAATTATGGATCTTTTTTTTATAATTCTTCAAAATAAAAAATGAATAAATAGTGCATGTGTTTTCTATAACTACATTACTTTATGGAATTAATCATTCAAAAGGTTGTTTTATTTGTAATATTTTTGGAAATTAAATTACCACTAAAGAAAGTAGTTTCAACATCCATCTTTCAAATATGATATTCATGGAAATGTGTTATAAAAAGTATAATTGTGATGGATTTAAACATTGAAACTAGAGAAAAGGTTTTTTCATAGTAAATTTATTGATGTTATTTAATACCTTTAGATACTATATATGCTTTGTAGTTACTAACCTGACCTTCCATATATATCTTTATATTTAATACCCATTTTTATCCAATGGGATTTACATTTTCTAGTGGATCGACCAAAACCCCCACATGGTTTTGGTACATGAAATCCATCTCCGAACTTATGGATTCTTTCCATTTTATATCTTCTAAGCACTATAATATATCCTTATAGGATATAGGGTCATTATTTTCAACCAATAATGAGTCACCATATTCTGTTACAAGGAAAACATAACTTTATATTTCTATTACCTCTTTAGTTTTCTGATATAGTACTTTTGTATTCAGAATAATTTCTTCCACAGGGTCCTGTGGAGTTTATATATATACAAACATTTATCTTTCTTGAGTATAAAATTCCTAGAATTCGATCTTGATCCTACTATCCTCATTGATTATGTGTTCCCTCTCAAGGAATTGAAATTTCCTAACAACTTTAAACTTTTTATCTAAAATATCATACAAGTAGTATCCCCTCATTTACAAAGGGAAGCTTATAAAGATACACTATATTCCATGGGGTGATAGTTTATTAATTGAGTTAGCCAAAAAGAACACCTTTCACCCCCATTTATGATTATGTGAATTTTTTTTATCTACACTTGATAACTAAAAGGGAATATCATTTTATACTATATTTGGTACTCAATTTAGTATTTATAATACAGTGTGTAATGAATATCCTCGAAAGAATATTATAAGGCTTGAATGACCCATCATTGAACATACCATGTAAAAAAACGTACAATTCCTCTAATCACACAAACCATTCCATTGTGGTGTATAGGGAAAAGTTAGTTGAGATAAAATGCCAGAATCCCATTTAAAATTGATAAACTCTTGGTTAAGATATTCACTAACTCAATCCGATCAAATATTATTTATCTTCTTAACAAGATAATTCTCAACATCATCCTTAAACTCTTTAAACCCCTTAAAGGATTTAGACTTATCCCTCATCAAGTATATGTAACTGTACATACTAAATTTGTCATTAAAAGTCATCAAGTATGAGAATCCTCTTCTAGATTCAACTTAAAGAGGTCCACACACATTAGTGTGAACCGATTATATAATTTCTATGGCCCTTTCGCCTTGACTACCAAATAGTGGTGTGGTAATTTTTATTTTCAAACAAGCATGGCATATTTCAAGTGTTTTAATATTAAAATATTCAAATTAACCATATTGATAGAGATTTTTCAAATGATTCTCATTTACATGACCAAGGTAATGATTCTATAACTGGGTGTGAAGCGAATCATTTGAATATGTCTCATTACTAAGTGATAATATTCAGTTTTCATAATTAGATACATAAAGGCCATTATTAATCTATTCTATACAATAAAATATGACTTCTTTATAAAAGTAACAACTCTTATTTCCAAAGTTGAAAACAAATTCATCCATGTGAAAATAAGAAACAAAAATGATGTTCTTGGTAACACTAAGCATGAAATAATTGTTATTTAAAACCAAAAACCATTCCTGTAGGTAATGTGAGGTGGTAGTATCCAATGGTTAGTTAATCTATCCTTTCTCTATTGGCAACCCAAATATCCACTTCTCCTCTGAAAACCTTCTGAAATATACTATATCTATGTATTTGGATACAAATTTGAGCACCAGTTGTTGTATAAAATATGAAAATTGTAGATAACAAAAGATTAAAACTAATAATGAAAGAACATAATTCTTAACCTTGATTCTTTGGTTGGGTGTAGTTTCTATTCTAGCGTTTGTGATTTACACATGCAAAATATACCACATTCTGCTTCTTTTCTTACCACTGTATCAACTTCTTCTTAGAAGGATGACGCTCTAGAGCCTTAGAATTATAATAGTTCTTTAGAACATTTTCCTTATTCCTCATTTTATAATTTTCCATAATGATTGTGGGTTTATCATTCCCAATCTATTTATAAAATTGTTAAATAAGTGTAAAAAGTTTTGAAAGATTATTCTCTCTATTTCTTGTATTATAATTCACAATGAAACTAGAGAAGGTTTTTGGTAGTAAGGAGAAAATTAGATCTGTGTGAAAATCATTAAGGATCTTAAACCCCAAGATATATAAGAATTATATCTATCCAATCATCTTTAATACAATAGTTCTAGTGGGTTAAAACTCTTCAAGGTTTTACATGATCAATGCATTAGAGATCTCATACATCACATATCTCCCCTTTTCATGATAGAGATTATGATGGTGAGAAATGATACTTTATGAATCCATATCCTTATATTACATTAAAAATCACTATACATTTAGGATATCATGAAACATTTGAAATCCATTGCATCGTCCACATGTATCAAGAAAAGGTATACTTATTCTTCACTAGCCTATTTCACAAGTGACTCAAAAAGAAGGGTTTCCAACATGTATAATTTCCATTCATGGCATAGTATAATGCATAGGGAAATTCAAACTGGAAAGAATATTATCCTTCTCTAGTATGGATCACAGTGACACTGTCAAAGCCATATGGTTTTCCATTTATAAAAAAATTAAGAGTAGATAATTAGTACTTCCTAGATTACCAAATTAGATTAATAAATTATAATTTTATTAATCTCCCACTATTTTTTTGAAACATAATATACCTCAACATTAGTTTCATAATTTTTTTGTTTAATAGATATTCTAGTCTAAAGGAACTATATTCAATTATCATAACCTATATTTGGGCTTGAAAAGTTAATTAAATTCTTAATCTCCTTTCCCTTTCCTCCAGAATCTCTTTATTCCCTAAAGTACATAGTCTTTTGGATGGATCTCCTCTACTCGATCTTTCATTTGCGGAGTTCTCTAAAGAAATAACCCTTCTGAATCTAACCCCAGTGACTTGATTTTTCTCACACCATCTGTCAACTGATTCCTTTGACTACATCATGTCTGATTGGGGTGTTCAAGCATGCCCGACTATCGACATACTTGACAAAGGAAATTTTATGGTTCATTTTTATATGGAGGAGGATCTAATTATTTCTTGGTCCCATGCCCCTTGTACCTATGATGGATCCCAATTTTACCTATTTAGATGGTCATATGAAATTCATATGAATTAGGACTCCACATCAATGACACTATGGGTAAGCCTTAACAAACTTTCTCTCCCTTTTCAAATCCTTTCTACCATCCATATGATTTGGAATAAGGTTTATTTCTTTTTTGTGTTCAGACTATTAAACAAATGTGGTTTATCATCCCATCTTTCTGCACATCTCTATCAAAGTGGATGTTTCTAAACCCCCAATTTAGTGGATATTGATCTCGATGGGATATGAATTTCATTCCAAACAGAAGGTAATTTATGAATCTTGGATGTATTTTTGTTTATATTGAAAATGCATGGGGCACTTTCTCTCATTATGTAGTAAAGGAGTAATTCACCTCAAGGGGGGTTGCCTATACTCCCTAGATTTATGGAAATTCTGCCCTTATTACTGAAAATTTTGACAAAAGAGATAACTCTAATACTACTCCTCTACAGAATGTTTTCAATACCAAGTACTCTGAACCTAGGGTGGTGGATATATTCAACAGATAGAAATGGGATTTGGGTGTGTTAGATGTCAGAACACCCCCACCTATAGATTTATCCTCATTTATAGAGGCTTTAATTTCTTTTGGCGTGTACAAGGGGTTAGAGAATAGCCATAAAACAACCACTAGGGAAGAATTTAACCCACTTTATCCACAATTGGTTTTTCTTGGTTTGAAAGTTTCTACTGGGGGAGGTATTCCAACCAGCAAGATTCTCCTAGTTTAATTCTTTACCAGAATCGATCCCCTTCTATGAATTGAGATGGGAAATAAAATATTGATCATAAAGGTTGGAAAAACATAATTAAAAAATGGGAAAAGAAACCATCAGGATGAAGTTTACTTGAGTATTCTAAAATGAGTGACATGGACTCAGATTTATAGTAAAATAATGATGATGAGGACTCCCATAATGCTATGAATATTGGTTCAGGACCAAGAAATGGTAAAAAAGGTAATATTATTTCTGGAAATTTCCTTTTTAACAAAGGGAACAATCCAATACCTCATAAGGACTACTGAAATATTCTTAAAATAATGGTCACTAGATCCCCAGGTATAGAAAAAAATCTTTGGACTGAGTCAAGAGAGTCTGCCTCTACTTGTTTTAATGACTCTCCTAAGGTGATTGATCTTCACAGCAAACACGACTTGGCTATAGTCAGAGATGAGAAGGATCCAAAGGATGACACTCTGTTTGATGTAGTAAAGGAGGTTTCTTATGGAAGGTTTTAGAACCTATTTTTTCACTCTAAGAAGGAACCTTTGGGTAGGTGCTCCTCCCTTTAGCTAATGCCACTGTTAACAGATAGCACCCCAAAGGACATTTCCACAGAGTGTGCTGAAGGTGTTGAATATTGGAAACTTCTTCTTCATTGGGATGAAATTATATTTGAGGACTCCTTCATGATAAATATTTATAAGGATAAATCTAATAGAATGTTTTAATGGCCACTACAAGATGATCTTAACAGGGAATATTCCACTTATATCAATAAAGAGAACATAATTTTAATATGTGGATTCAACAAGGGGAAGACCAGCTTGGAGGAACCTGTTTATAAATGGAAAAAATGGAATTCTAGTTTGAGTATATCATTAAGGAGAATATAGAGTTAAAGGTAAAATCTATCCAATGAAAATTATTTAGTGTTATTTTTTCCAGCTTGTTAATTTTTTGGCGGAATGGCTAAGTTTTATCTTATGTTGTGTGAAGTTTTCATAACACTGTGATCTTGTTGGTTTCCCAATTTTCCATAAAATATCATTTTGAAATAATAATTTTTTTTGTGGTGTGTTAAGTAGACACCCTAATCCTGGAATCTAGGATAAATATTTCCTTAATAATTTCCTCTTATTTATTCCAAGTCCCACTTGGGTAGTCAACCCTTATTGTTAACCAAGATAAGCTAACCCAAATATTCAAGCTAAAGTTCCCTAATAATTGAAATCACCCCGATATGGTCCAGTTAAGCATATTAAACTATGGGTTTGAATCTAACTCAAGTGATGAAAGGATACACCGACTTAATATTTTAGTTGATGGTTTTTTATCTTTATGATTATAAACATAATTTCACCTTATCACATGACTTGTTAATATTAAGTGGATTTTACATTAAGTGATTAACCATTTTTTAAAAAATAATTATGCATAATCTGGTTTAATTTATTTCTATATATCATGATTGTTAATTCATTTATTAAGTAATCATGCAATATATAGAAACATAAATAATTATCCATGTAAATGACGAAAATAAAATATAAGTGGAATGATCATGAGATTCTCTAATGGTTAGTTTATCTAGAGGATGATAAACTAACCCTTGAACCTAGAGGGAAAAACATTGGACTTTAGCTTGGTTCATGGTGAAACATTCCTCCTTAACTCCTTTGTATCACCTTATTTGATTTCACCTTGGAGTTGGGACTTGAACCACCACCTCTCACCTAAGAGCTCCATCCTTACATAAGATTTAACTCACACAAAGGTTAATGGATCTAATGGATTGGATAATGGGGGTTTATATAAAATAAACCATGTGAATGAAGGACCTTACATAATTATGAGAAGGGGATGAAATTAATGACACTAATTTAAAGAGAAAAATAAATTAAAAAGAAACTAATTATATACACATATATGGTATAATCCCATGATCATCCACACAACATGAAATTAATATACATATGAAATATAGTTATCAATTACTTAAATTAGTTCTTTAATTAAGATAAAAAAGATATTAATTAATCTAATTATTTAAATTTATCTTAATTCCATCCAATCATCCTTGAATTACCATCACTCATAATTTTAAAAAAATTGAATAAATTAATTTTATTTAAAATTAGTAAAGTACA
This sequence comes from Viscum album, assembly GCA_963277665.1. Classification (NCBI taxonomy): domain Eukaryota; kingdom Viridiplantae; phylum Streptophyta; class Magnoliopsida; order Santalales; family Viscaceae; genus Viscum; species Viscum album. The sequence continues at coordinate 135,547,995 of OY728163.1, forward strand.
AAAGTGTATTTGGTGGAAACGATATTTACATGTCCAAACTATCTAACATGATACTTATGCTTGTGAATTCCATCAAAATCCAATATATATGTGTGGAAGGTAATTACATGGTGTGTACTGTCAAGATAATAACATAAGAAGCACATGTGAATCACACTTTATATGATGCTCTTAATGCACACATAGTAAACTTTTAATAAGGACTATATACAACTTGTATATTTGGAATTTAACATAGAAATTGATTAAATGCATAATTTAGAAACCCATGAAATGATGTGTACTATCAAATTAATTTTACTTAGAACACATGTGAATAGTTTTAAATAAATAATTAATTCATCTCTATGTGTTAAATTATGTACACTATTTTCAATAGATTACACTGCATGTACTAGTTTACACATTGTGTACTCTCTTCTACCCATGTCTGTGACATATTCCTTGGGACTAGGTGTGTTTCCTACCACAGACGTGTATAAGGTACATATAATGAAACCTTCTTAACATGATGTGTGGCCTCAGAGCTTCACAGTTTTTTATTCCCTATGACTTGTAGAAAATACATGACACAATTTCTCCCCTATGTTCTCCATCATGAATAAATGAGGACTACATGCATTTTATCATGTTAAAAAACATATGGTTATTCAAATAGTATTCCATCCTATCTAGATCTATGTGATGATATAATTTTATGAGATAACTAATCCACGTTTATCAAAGTGATATGCTATCCAGGAAAGATATATATGATATAAATGGGTATATGGTATGTAGATTGGGGTACACAACCTATAATCTTATTTTATCCAGATATAACCCTTAACATCTCTAGATGGCGTTTTTAAAAGTCTCTTCATTTTAAAATACCTTGTTTATTAGTTATATGAATGAGAATGAAGAAAAAGGAAGAGAAAATGATGTTTATATTTAAATAATGAATAGATCTGAAGTAAAATATGTTGAAAACACATTCCATTCAATCAACTATTAATAAATAATTATAAATTAACCATGTGACTACTATTATACCACGTATAGGTTCTGATAACTATGGATGCACATTTTTGGAATGAAAAACTTGACTTTTTAGTATTAATTTATGAATAATATGAGAAATAAATAACTAATGACATCATGACCAATGTAATTCATATATTACATGAATTGATTAAAATGATATAACTAGAAGACAATGATCTTCATATGTATTTTATAATTAATTTATAAGAAGATACAGAATTACCTAAACTTTTAATTCATTTATCTTTGATGATCCAATTAAATTGATCTCATCATACCATCATTTTTTCATAGTATCGAAGTATAAAATCCATCTAGTGATGATCCACACATTAAACTTAATCTCTTAACATCATCGTAGAATCACTAGGGTCTAGAATGGATGATCTTAATCACTTGTTTAATTCATGGTTGATCATAGTAGAACTCTCTTAGATAATTATTGATGTTCTCTCTATGGATTGATAAATGAGGTGGAGATATAACAATATAGATGTCTATTACTCTCTCTAGTTATTGTAAGATCTTCTCTTTATCCAATGTGAACGACAATATGTCTATGAAAGTGGTATAATTTGATATTTATTATGGTAGGTTTAGGGTTATAAAATTTCACATATGAACCTTTTGAATTCTAAAATTCTTAGATGACCCCATGTCTAATGATAATAAATATATTATTATCCTTAACTTGACATATGAATCACTTTAATATTATAAATAAATATCATTTAAATCATTCCAAATAGGCTATTAAGATTGTTTCTCTTATCCCCCTTGAATTTTCCCGAACCTCGAATAATGAATATTCAGTTAAAAAATAAATATTACTCCACTATTCATCCATAAATATAATAAATATTTTATTATATAAACCTTTTAAACAAATATTTATTTTTATTATTCAGCTCAATAATTATTTCGAATAAATTATGATTAAATTTTAGAAACCAACCAATCCTAAAAAAATATTAATCCAAAGAGTAGGAATAATATTTATTATAACTTGTAAAATTAAATAACTAATTTAATTGATATTTTTGATACACTTAGTGTGTGACCCTTTATGAATCTTTCTTAGTGGAAACAGTTGGGTAAACATAAAGTCATAGGTTAGAGTCCAGTAACAATTATAGAGCACCCGTAGAGAAAGAAGATAATGTTACAATGACATATGACCTCCTTTGAAGGCTTACTATATAATGTAATCCATTTATCATGATATCTCTAACCAATCAGGTTGTATATTAGTTTCATCTTTATGTCTCTTTTTTTTTGAATTACCAAAGAAAAACTTTTCTACTTAATAACATGGCCATGTATTTATTCAATTATATCCATTCCCATCAAAGGGACTGATATATAAACTTCTATTAATAGAAAGAAGGGATAAATCATTTTGCACTTTATAAATTAATAAAACATCACAAATGACACACCCATCATATCCTAATTCACCATGAACATATAAAATCCCCATTTTCACCAACATAATAAAATAAAAAACTTATAATATCCACTAATTATAGTATTTAAGTCTAAGGATCAATAAACATATTTGTATATAGGGACATCCAATGACACATAAAATGTGTATTTCCTATTGGCTATGAGAAAGTGTCTTGATGACTTATGAGCCTTATACCCCTGATATACTATATCATCTTTGTCCCACCAAAAAATATCATCTTGCTATAGAACACTTATCCAAGAATACCTTTGTGGAGCCTTTAAGTTCTCATCATATTAGGGAGCTGTTATGACAATTCAGGGTGACATATATTACTATTACATTATCACATTCTATTTATTTTATAGGAACAATCATGATGTGATAATAAATTTCTATAATATTCAAGATAATGAACAAATGTATTAATCAAGAACTAATAAGTTGGTTCTAGGGTGTCAACTCCATCGATAACAACCTCATATGAACACTTATTATACAATATAATCCCTTTATCTAAATATATCATCAAGTAGGTTCCATAATTGTTTCATGAACCTATACGCTTGAAATATCTTTCATTGATTACCATAAATGAACTTGTCAACAAAATTTCAGGGACGTGGACTTAATCAGATTGTTCTATTTCAATCCAAGGGATTGAGATGTCATCTTATGGTCTTAGTAGGGAAAAATCCTTTCATAACTTATTTAATTATGACACATCACTTATGATACACCCAATGTATCCTACATCGCCATGAGTATATTTTATCACAATTTTAATCATTAAATAAAAGTTAATGATTCCTGATATATATTAATAACAAATTTTATTCTAAGGACCAATATACATATTATTGGATAGAAATATGCAATGGAACATATAACATGTGGAATTACTATTAATGGGTCTATTCACATAACCTATCATCATAGATATTACCAATTGAGAAACATTATGAGTTAAAGCCTCATACACATATGATCATCCAATACATGATAGTCTAAACATCATACATGTCTTGTTGGAAAATTTCATCCAAACTATAGAATTTTTTTTAAGAATATTGTTACAACACCTCAAGGTTCTCATTTGAATGGGGAACTTCAATAACCATTTGATGAGAAAAATACTATAAGTAAATTATAAAAAAATGTTAAATAGAAGAATAATCACATGTGATAAGATATTTTATTAATATCAAGGTCATTGAATTTAAAAGTAATCGACTGCATAAGGTAAGATGATTATAGAGAAATAAATCCAATAGGAGAATTATTTCCAATTAGAATTCATTTTGGGGTCATGTGAAAAAAGTCTTACACTTTCCTATTTATTCATTTTTAAAGGATATCAAGGTTTTAAGAGATTCCTTGGAGTGTTATATCATTATATAGGATAGGGAATTTATGACTAGTACTGCAATCTAGAAAGTTAGTTATGGTAAATCCATTAATAATCTTAAGGATAAATGAATTATATTCCTATACATAACTTTAAAGTAGTATATTTAGATCATAAACAAATAGGTTTTTAGAATATCTATGAGATTCATAAGTGGTTTTATGTTGAAATTGTCAAGTATGTCAATAAAATCCCCCTCCTTATGATGTTTGGGGAAGATATGCTGATTTGTCCATTCAAAAAGAATGGAAAGTGTAGGGTTATGTTTGATCATAATTTCATTATGGATTATTCCCACTAGGAAATATTTAATTCTTCTTTTTCACATTATATATTGAAAGATTTATCAAAAAATGTGTTGAATTATCTATATATTCTAAAAATGAAGCATCTTTTGTGGAGAGAATTCCACACTTCCTTGACATATCAAAGTAATTTGGCCAGAATGAGGGTAAGTCCTTCCTCAAACTTCTATTTATTTAATGATTAATAGTTAATGGATCATTTAATTAAGTATTATCCATAGACCAAATAGGATTGGTTCACCACTTTATCAATTTAGATTGATCTAGAATATTTCTCATTTTTCAATAACCAGATTAAATCTTATTTATAAGGGTTAAAAGATGAAAGTAATTAACTTTAATTTTTTTCTCATATATTCACATTTATATGGGACATTTTGAAGTATAGGTGTGTAAAATTTTGAAAATATTGTTTAAAATAAAATAAGCATGATATATTTCTTAACTTGAAACATAGAGCTTTAAGCGAATTGAGGTATATTAAAAAATATTATTATTTAAATATGATATAGTTTTTGAAATTAAGGGTATGAATATGTGTAAATAGATAATGTTTTTTATATATTTCTTACTCAATATAAATTTATTGATTAATTCTTTGGAAAAGAGCACTCAATTTTTTTGTGAATTCATTTTATGGTTTAAAAATGCATTTTTATCAAAAATGCTTTTATTGAATTTTATGATTGGATATTAAAATTATTTTTTTCTACTTTTAGAAATTATATTATAAAAAATAAACATAATTTTTATAATTAACATTTCAAAATTATCTTAGAGGGAATTTTTGATAATTCACTAAAACAATTTATTTTTTGATGAATAGTGAAAAATACATATTTTTTATAAAAAATGGTCTTTTTGTTTAAAGAATTTACAATTTACAATTATTTTTAAAATAGTTTAAAAGTAAAATTATTTTATTTATATAATTAATAATATAATTAAGGTCCTTAGAATAAATTTTATGTTGGATTTTGTTATAAAAACGTTTTATACCCTAGATTTTTTTTAGAAAATTGATTTTATTCATGTTTTCTGGGTTAAATTTTATATTAAATCGTACCACTTCTGTGAATTTAATCATGAAAAATGTATTCCATATTTTCAAATTTTTTTTTCCATTGGCTCTCCTCCGTCTGTCCTAACACTGTGGGCTCTGCCTCTTTCATTGTCTACTGGTTCTCCTTTCCCGTCGTCTTCCTAACTCTTAGAGGGTCCTTAACATATTCTGGATAAACCACATCCATTGATGTATTTTGGAATGTTTTTGTAGATTAATTCAGTGAAAGGAATTATCCTAAGTGTTTTTAGGCAGGTGGAACTTTCAGTGATCCCAAAATTATTGATGGAGGCACTACGCCTATTCTCTATAAACGGCCTCCCCACACTCATGTTTTCAGGTGGTGGTTTTATTGTGGATATTAATTTTCACCATTGGACTTTGGTGTATTGCTTTTGGATGGATCATTCCTCTCTAGTGGAGTTTAATGTCTCTGTTAACTCATAGGGTTTATCCTCTCCATCTTAGGTGTCTGTTCTTTTTCAAAAGGCCTTTTATGTATTCCCTGACTCCAGGGTAGATTTTTTACATGCTCTAGTTTGTTCACCCCATGTGCTGAGTAGGAAACACTTCTCTATATCTAGGTGGTCCATGGTTATTCATTCTGATCAGGATTCTCCCCAGGAGATAGTGTGTATTGACCTTCCCCATCTCACTCTACCTTTCCTCAATATCTACTTCCTCCAGATCATTAGATTCACTCTTGGATCCTTTTTTATATATTGACTATTACCCACTCATCCTGTGAGATTCCTTTTCAGCTCATAATTTCATGGAGCTGGATCTTTATAAATCCCTTCCTTCTCCTATCTTGCTCAGTTATGGTGTGTAATGACCCAAAGTTTCATTAATGGAAAATCCCTCTTGATCCAGTTAAATGTTTCTTTATGAAAAATGTTTTTATAAGATGTCAACTTCTTTAGTTTTACGTTAAGATTTGTGACCGTTACTTTTATAGCCGTTGAACAGTGATCATCTGAGTAGTATAAATATAAGGCTTTAACGAACCCATTTCTACTCAGACAAAGGAAGTGATGGCCTCATCCAGTAGAATTTCCCCTTACGAAGCCCATTTTTCAGAGCTCGGAAAAGAGGTGGCGTCTTTGGGCTTTGCCCTTGACCAAGCCCAAGCTGAGCTTCATCAAGTCAAGCTCGAATGTGATCGTCTACAGGAAAAGTGGAAGTTGATTGAAATTACAACTCGAGCGATGTTATCCGAGCAACCCCAAGAGTCTGTCACCATCGCACACCTTACCCTTAGGTCTTATGTGGCTATTTTAAGGGGTTATGTAACAAATAAGTAGTACTATGTTCATGTGCATTATTTTTGTATATAATAATGAATATAATTTCTAGTCATTTTTGATACATTGTAATTAGTTTTTAAAGTACAAATGGTGTTTTTAGTTATTATTTAATTAAGAATTATATTTTATTAAATTAAAGGATTTTTGAATTAAAAAATATTTTAATAAAATATTATTATTAATATTAAATTAATTTTTATTAAATATAAATGATCTTATAATTTTATGAATGCAATTAAAATTTTTATTAAGGTTTGAAAGCTATTTCTGTCAAAACCCGTGATTTTTTTTTATAAATGTCGGTTTTTATTTTAAAAGTGAAAATTCAAATATTTAAAAAATTATTTAGATAAAATAAATATTATTTTTGGAATCAGGACATCGAAATTATCCAACGGTGAATTTTTCATAATTTTCTGAGACAGTCAAATTTTTGGGTAAAAATTAAATACCATTTAAATATATAATGTGTTTTATGACATCATAATGACCCAATGGTAATGTAATAAAATACCATAATCCTTATGTTCGGCCAATATGTGTTTTATCATTAAAATAATGAGTTTTTGGGTTTTTTTGACTTATTTTTCAAAGCATTAATGGAGCCCTCAAGACTTATTCAACACTTTGCCTTTTTAAATTAATTTCCATAGGAGTGTGACTCACCTCCACATAAGCAACCCTAATTTTTTAATAAGTTAGGACCTTGGACTTGTAAAATATTGTTTTATTCTTTCCTTTTCCAGAAAACATGTGTAAATACCATGGGATGGTTTGTGGTTTGGATTATTTTAATATAAGGGGTCCCAAACCTAAATAATAAAGAATTCTCTCACCTTTCCTATATAAACCCACCCAAGCTCCCACTTCCTCCTCACTCAAAGCCCTTTTAGTTCGTCCAACCTCTGCCCTACTCTCTCTATAATCCTCTCAAGGTGCCCCAATCTCCCAAGAAGCCTCTCACAAGCCTCTCTCTAGCCTTTGGAAGCTCACTTCCAAGTAAGGGGTTTTCTTCCTTTCTCATTTTTGTCAATTTTCTTTAAGTTGTATTGCCCTTTTAATTTCAATTATGAATGTTGGGGTATGGTTTCGCACCTCTCCCATACTGCCCTCTTATTGTTTGAATGATGGGATACCCCTTTATCTCTCATTAAAAGCCTCCCATGTACACCCGTTACTATGCCGAAATTCCGAAAGAAACCTTTTTATCCTCTTTTATATTCAAGCAATACTTTTGTATCATGAATCTAAATTCCTTTTCAATTGTTGGGACATGTATCTATATGAACTCCTTAATTTACATTACATTTAAATATGATTAGGAACCCATTTCTCTCTCATCAACCTTTTTTATGAATTCTTATGTCACGCCGTTACGCTGCCGAAATCACACCGATTTTCTAAGCCAATATCATTGTGTAGTGAATACCACACCCATTTCTCCATCAAGGGTATTCACCTTTATGCACATTTACTTATTGATTATAAAGTTTCATGTATGAATTCCACATTCCTTTATCGTGGAATAAATGATTATGTTCTATGAATCCATGTTTTATGATCCATGTGGCACACTTATGCATGAAATGAAATGTTTAAGAAGGGTGCACCCTTTATAGCGCTCCAATGCATTAGGTAAAGTATAGTATCATGATACATTATGTGCAATGAGTGTTGACTCATGCTAATTCAAGTGCAACGAGGGTTTACTCGTGCTTCAAGTGCAATGAGGGTTTACTCATGCTCCATGTGCAATGAGCCTTGGCTCATGCTAATTCAATGTTAAGTGTTGTTGCCAGATTTCCATGTTATGGTTATCATGCTTTATCATGCCTTTATGTTAATGTTACTCTAATGATCTATTTATGTTCCTATTTCCTAACATGTATTGTACTCCTCATGTTATTCATTGTGTACTCCCTTACTGGGCTTTATAGCTCACCCTTTTCTTATGCATGTCCTTAGGTTATCCCATGCAATGCTAAGTACGAAGGAATGTAGTGGTCATGTAAAGGAAGTTTTCAATAAAGATGTTGTATTTCAAGTTTAAAGTTTTTATGTAATGATCCTAAGCCCCAAAGACACTAAACCTCTCAATCTTGTTTGTTGTATCAAGTGAAGTTTTATGTAATAAAGCATGCTTAAGTTGTAATAAAAATCAGAGTTGTCATAGTTGGTATCAGAGGGAGGTTTAGTTATTTTTGGGATTAGGAAACTCTAGTAAAGCCTTAGATACAAGACTAAGCATAATAAAAACATCCCTAAGTTTTGGTAAATACTAAGTAAGTGGTTTATCAAACAAATACATCCCTGTATGGATACGAGCAGGTAGAGGCGGCTCTGGCACAGATGTATCCTAGGGTTAAAACCCGAAAACACCGCTTTGAGCAAGACTCGAATGGGAACTGGTGCACGACAACGGGCCTTGCTGCACTCTTGGTTACGACACTCCCGGGGGATATGTTTTGATAAATTCACAATCTTAGTATGAACCCTTGTTAAGGGAAAAATGCCTCTAAGAATATATGTTAGAAGGAAGATCATGAAAAGCCTGGATTGAATCCTATAGACTCATGAGTTAAATAGATTAAAGTTTATTTATAATTCATCAACTTTTGTCTTTGGATTAACCTTTATGTGTTACCCCTAACTTTCCTTTTATTCCAGCCAATGGCTGGTAATAGGAGAACTCAGGCTAACAACCGTTGTGAAGATCAGTGTGATGATTGTACTAATGAGATGCCCAATCCAATGGGAGCGGGAATTGCGAACTTTCTCACGCTTCTCTCTCAGCTAACTCAAGTTTTGAATAGAAACACGAGCCAAGACGAACGTTCAACCCCCCCTAAGAAAGAACAAGTCGCTATCGAGAGCTTCATGAGACAAAGGCCTCCTACTTTTAGTGGATCATCTGATCCCACGATCGCTGAGTAATGGACCAACTCCATTGAAAAGATCTTCTCTATCCTTCAATGTTCTGAACAAGAGAAGGTTCTCCTGGAGGCTTATCGTATGGAGGGTGAAGCTGATCAATGGTGGACGTTGATAAAAAATACGAAGCCTGAGGAGGATATCGAGGCTTTGGAATGGAAGGAATTCTGGAAGATGTTTTTCGATAAATATTTTCCGTGCACCCTCCGTCTTAAGATGGAAAGGGACTTCCTTTCCCTCAAGCAGAAAGATGAAGAATCTGTGGGAGTGTACGAGGAAAACTTCACGAGGCTTGCACGATACGCTTCCGGCTTTGTCGTTACCCATGAATTCAAGGTTGACCGCTTCTTTGGTGGGCTGAAGCCTAGCTTGCGGAAAGCATTAGCGATCCGTGACTTCGACAGTTGTGAGGAAATTGTCCGATGTGCCCTCAAGGTTGAAATGGAGATCGGAGAATCACAGGGGTATCATGGGGACAAGAAGCTTAAGGTGGACTTCAATGCTGGTGGTCCGATGGATAAATCCAACGGTGCTAAGAAGTTCCAGCACCCCACTTGCCAAAAGTGCGGAAAGAAGCACCCTGAAAATTGCCTTAGGGGGACGAGAAAATGCTTTAGGTGTGGAAGAGAAGGGCACCTAGCTATTAACTGTCGGCAAGAAGGACCCGTGGCTACAAAAGAGGAGAGGAACGCTCCGTTCGAACCTCAATGCGTTGTTCAATGCTACAAATGCAAAGAACTGGGTCATTTTGCAAATCAGTGCCCTAATCCAAGGGTTATCGGAGGCAACCAGCAACTTCCAAGACAACAAAGAAGAACTTTTGCCATCACTTCTGCCGAAGTGAACCCCGGCAACGAAGTGGTGACAGGTACGCTAGTTATTAATTCAAGAATAGTGAACGTACTTTTTGATTCAGGTTCTACGCATTCTTTTATATCTCAAAAGTTTAGTAGAACAATCCCTGCACCACCACAAATCGTGGAAGTAAAGATGTCGGTGGGTACGGAAAATGGGGCAATCATTGCATCCCATGAGTATAAGTCCTCCCCTGTTATAATCTGTGGATTGAATTTCCCGAAGAACCTCGTCATACTCACTTTGGTGGAATTTGATGCAATTCTTGGAATGGATTGGATTTCCTTATATAGAGCCAACATAAATTGTCGGGAGAGGGAAATCACACTCCATATGGAGAATTGACCCCCCGATTCATTACAAGTTTCAGGAGGAAGATGAATCTCCTTTAGCTCCATCATCTCAAGCATGGATATTACTGCCTTATGAGCACGCATATCTGGCTCAGATGATTGAGTCCAAGGAAGAAACCACCCTTGAATAAATGCCTATTGTGAGGGAATTCGCTGAAGTATTTCCCGAGGAACTTCCTGGCCTTCCTCCAAGAAGAGATGTTGAGTTCTCAAATGAACTTATACCTGGGGCGCTACCAATATCCAAGACTCCATATAGAATGGCTGTTGTTGAGATTGAAGAGCTGAAGAAACAACTATAGGAGAATCTGGATAAAGGGTTTATACCCCCAAGTGCATCACCATAGGGTGCACCAGTACTCTTCGTCAAGAACAAGGATGGGTCAATGCGGCTTTGCATTGATTATCGTGAACTTAACAAAATCACGATAAAGAACAAGTATCATCTCCCAAGAATCGATGACTTGTTTGATCAGCTGCGTGGAGCACAATACTTCTCCAAGGTGGACTTTCGTTCGGGATATTATCAAGTAAGGGTGAAGAAGGAAGATATCCCCAAGACTGCTTTTCGTACAAGGTACGGGCACTATGAATTCATAGTAATGCCTTTCGGACTCACCAATGCTCCAGCAATATTCATGGACTTGATGAATAGAGTCTTTAGAGATTACCTAGACAAATTTGTGGTAGTCTTTATAGATGATATTCTAATATACTCCAAAACCAAGGAGGACCATGAGGAGCATTTAAAAACTGTACTAGAGACTTTGCGCAAGGAGAAGCTCTATGCCAAGTACAACAAGTGTGAGTTCTGGTTGAAGGAGGTCTCATTCTTAGGCCATATCATCAAAAGCAATGGGATATCTGTGGACCCCTCCAAAACAGATGCAATTGAGGGATGGTCGAGGCCAACATCGGTAACTGATATCCGTAGCTTCTTGGGGTTAGCTGGATATTATCGACGATTTGTGAGAAATTTCTCACGATTGTCCAACCCTCTTACCAAGCTAACTCGAAAGGGAGTAAAGTTTTCTTGGAGTGATGAATGCGAAGAAAGCTTCAAGGAGTTGAAAAGGAGGCTTATCACTGCACCCGTGCTCACTTTACCCACAAGTGGGGAGCTTTTTGTGGTATTCAGTGATGCTTCGAAGAAGGGCCTAGGATGTGTGCTAATGCAGAATGATAAAGTGATATCCTATGCCTCAAGGCAGTTGAAAATCCATGAGCGAAACTATCCAACGCATGATCTGGAGTTGGCGGCGGTGATCTTCACCTTGAAAATCTGGCGGCATTATCTCTATGGAGAGAAATATGAGATATATACTGACCACAAGAGTCTTAAATATATATTCACATAGAAAGAGCTTAATATGCGCCAGAGGAGATGGATAGAGATCATCAAGGATTATGACTGTTCAATGCATTACCACCCTGGGAAAGCGAACAAGGTGGCAGATGCCCTAAGTAGAAAGGATCCAGCTATTCTATCAATGATGAGAATTGAGAAGGATCCAATCTTCTTAGACTTGATGAAGATGGATGTGGGAATCATAAAGAAGGGAACATCATCAATCCTTTCACAAATGATTGCTCAACCATCTCTTTTATAAAGGATAAAGGATGCTCAAAAGGATGATGCAGGAATACAAGAAAAAGTGGAAGCTATCAAAAAGGGAAAATCCTCAGAGTTTAATGTTAATAAAGAAGGAATTGTGCAGTTTGGGAAAAGACTATGTGTTCCATCAAGTTCGGAGCTGAAGAAGGAACTTTTGGATGATGCACATAGTTCAAATTTCTCTATTCACTCAGGGAGCACAAAGATGTATTGAGATCTCCGAGAAAACTTTTGGTGGGATAATATGAAGAAGGAGATCGCTGAATATACAACAAAGTTCCTGGTGTGTCAGCAAGTGAAGGCAGAGAGGCAGAAGTCTAAGGGGATGATGCAACCATTGCCCATACCAGAATGGAAATGGGAGAACATCACCATGGACTTTTTCACCGGACTTCCAAGGACATCCAAAGGCAACAATGCAATCTGGGTTGTTGTGGATCGTCTTACAAAGACTGCACACTTCATTGCTATTCGATAGGATTTCTCTTTGGATAAACTGGCACATATATATATCAGGGAAGTGGTACGGTTGCATGGAGTACCACTATCTATTGTGTCTGACCGAGTTCCAAGATTTACCTCTAAGTTTTGGAAGAATCTTCAACATGCTCTGAATACTGAACTGAACTTCAGTACGGCCTATCATCCTCAAACTGATGGCCAATCCGAGCAGACTATCCAAACACTTGAGGATATGTTGAGAGCGTGCTCAATGGACTTTAAAGGAGGATGGGATCAACATCTTCCTCTAGTTTAGTTCTCTTATAATAATAGTTTCAACTCGAGCATCCAAATGGCACCATATGAAGCCATGTATGGGAAAAGGTGTAGAACACCGACATGTTGGGATGAGGTCGGTGAACGTAAGCTGCTTGGACTAGAAATGGTCGAAGAAATGGTGGAGAAGGTGAAAACCATTCAGCAGCATATCAAGGCAGCCCAAAGTCGACAGAAGAGTTATGCAGATAATCGTCGACGAGACCTTGAGTTTAAAGTCGGAGACAAGGTGTTTTTATGCATATCTCCATGGAAGAAGGTCACGAGGTTTGGAAAGAAAGGGAAGTTAAGTCCAAGGTACATCGGCCCCTTCGAGATTCTTGATCGTGTTGGGGCTGTGGCCTATCGACTAGCACTTCCACCTACTATGGCCAAGGTACATGATTTGTTTCATGTATCCCTCTTAAGGAAGTACATACCAGACCCTTCACATGTATTCTCTTCTAAGGTGGTACAATTGGAAGATGATCTTTCTTATAAGGAGCAACCAGTGAAGATCTTAGATCTTAGAGAAAAAGTTCTACGAAATAAGACAATGCCCCTCGTCAAGGTGTTGTGGAGAAACCACAAGTTTGAAGAAGCAACCTGGGAGTTAGAGGATATGATGAAGCTGAGTTACCCACATTTGTTTTAGTGTGGGAAAAGGAAAATTTCGAGGGTGAAATTTCTTAAGAGGGGAATATTGTGACGACCCAAAGTTTCATTAATGGAAAATCCCTCTTGATCCAGTTAAATGTTTCTTTATGAAAAATGTTTTTATAAGATGTCAACTTCTTTAGTTTTACGTTAAGATTTGTGACCGTTACTTTTATAGCCGTTGAAAAGTGATCATCTGAGTAGTATAAATATAAGGCTTTAACGAACCCATTTCTACTCAGACAAAGGAAGCGATGGCCTCATCCAGTAGAATTGCCCCTTACGAAGCCCATTTTTCAGAGCTCGGAAAAGAGGTGGCATCTTTGGGCTTTTCCCTTGACCAAGCCCAAGCTGAGCTTCATCAAGTCAAGCTCGAACGTGATCGTCTACGGGAAAAGTGGAAGTTGATTGAAATTACAACTCGAACGATGTTATCCGAGCCACCCCAAGAGTCTGTCACCATCGAACACCTTACCCTTAGGTCTTATGCAGCTATTTTAAGGGGTTATGTAACAAATAGGTAGTACTATGTTCATGTGCATTATTTTTGTATATAATAATGAATATAATTTCTAGTCATTTTTGATACATAGTAATTAGTTTTTAAAGTACAAATGGTGTTTTTAGTTATTATTTAATTAAGAATTATATTTTATTATAATAAAGGATTTTTGAATTAAATAATATTTTAATAAAATATTATTATTAATATTAAATTAATTTTTATTAAATATAAATGATCTTATAATTTTATGAATGCAATTAAAATTTTTATTAAGGTTTGAAATCCATTTCTGTCAAAACCCGTGAATTTTTTTTTATAAATGTCGGTTTTTATTTTAAAAGTGAAAATTCACATATTTAGAAAATTATTTAGATAAAATAAATATTATTTTTGGAATCAGGATGTCGAAATTATCCAACGGTGAATTTTTCATAATTTTCTGAGACAGTCAAATTTTTGGGTAAAAATTAAATACCATTTAAATATATAATGTGTTTTATGACATCATAATGACCCAATGGTGATGTAATAAAATACCATAATCCTTATGTTCGGCCAATATGTGTTTTATCATTAAAATAATGAGTTTTTGGGTTGGTTTGACTTACTTTTCAAAGCATTAATGGAGCCCTCAAGACTTATTCAACACTTTGCCTTTTTAAATTAATTTCCATAGGAGTGTGACTCACCTCCACATAAGCAACCCTAATTTTTTATTAAGTTCGGACCTTGGCCTTGTAAAATATTGTTTTCTTCTTTACTTTTCCAGAAACCATGGGTAAATACCATGGGATGGTTTGTGGTTTGGATTATTTTAATATAAGGGGTCCCAAACCTAAATAATAAAGAATTCTCTGACCTTTCCAATATAAACCCACCCAAGCTCCCACTTCCTCCTCACTCAATGCCCTTGGAGTTCGTCCAACCTCTTCCCTACTCTCTCTAGAATCCTCTCAAGGTGCCCCAAGCTCCCAAGAAGCCTCTCACAAGCCTCTCTCTAGCCTTTGGAAGCACACTTCCAAGTAAGGGGTTTTCTTCCTTTCTCATTCTTGTCAATTTTCTTTAAGTTGTATTGCCCTTTTAATTTCAATTATGAATGTTGGGGTATGGTTTAACACCTCTCCCATACTTCCCTATTATTTTTTGAATGATGGGAGACCCCTTTCTCTCTCATTAAAAGCCTCCCATGTACACCCGTTACTATGCCGAAATTCCGAAAGAAACCTTTTCCTCTTCTTTTATATTCAAGCAATACTTTTGTATCATGAATCTAAATTACTTTTCAATTGTTGGGACATGTATCTATATGACCTCCTTACTGTCCATTACATGTAAATATTATGAGGAACCCATTTCTCTCTCATCAACCTTTTTTATGAAATCTTATGTCACGCCGTTACGCTGCCGAAATCACACCGATTTTCTAAGCCAATATCATTGTGTATTGAATACCACACCAATTTCTCCATCAAGGGTATTCACCTTTATGCACATTTACTTATTGATTATAAAGTTTCATGTATGAATTCCACATTCCTTTATCGTGGAATAAATGATTATGTCTTATGAATCAATGTTTTATGATCCATGTGGCACACTTATGCATGAAATGAAATGTTTAAGAAGGGTGCGCCCTTTATAGCGCTCCAATGCATTGGGTAAAGTATAGTATCATGATACGTCATGTGCAATGAGTGTTGACTCATGCTAATTCAAGTGCAACGAGGGTTTACTCGTGCTTCAAGTGCAATGAGGGTTTACTCATGCACCATGTGCAATGAGCCTTGGCTCATGCTAATTCAATGTTAAGTGTTGTTGCCACATTTCCATGTTATGGTTATCATGCATTATCATGCCTTTATGTTCATGTTACTCTAATGCTCTATTGATGTTTCTATTTCCTAACATGTATTGTACTCCTCATGTTATTCATTGTGTACTCCCTTACTGGGCTTTATAGCTCACCCTTTTCTTATGCATGTCCTCAGGTTATCCCATGCAATGCTAAGTACGAAGGAATGTAGTGGTCATGTAAAGGAAGTTTTCAATAAAGATGTTGTATTTCAAGTTTAAAGTTTTTATGTAATGATCCTAAGCCCCAAAGACACTAAACCTCTCTATCTTCTTTGTTGTATCAAGTGAAGTTTTATGTTATAAAGCATGCTTAAGTTGTAATAAAAAGAAGGGTTGTCATATGGTGTCTTAGTTTCCTGATAAAAACACATCTTTTCCTTGACCCAGTTTCCATTTTTCTTAGAATGTCAAATCCATAGGGATTCCCTATCTATATGCAGAAGGTATCATCTTGGAATCGACATCTATCCCCAATATTTTTCATTTGGTGCTTCAGAGCCTTCAACGTAGGGGTCTAGTTTTAAGGGCTCCTCATGATCTGTGGATTTAGAGGAATCAATTTAGGGGTTTGACCAAGAATGTTTTGTTGATGTGGTGGTTTTAGAATCACTAGATTTTGTGTGTAGGTTAGTCCTGTCACTTCCTTCCTCTCCGTTGATTCTACCTCCTCTCCTAGGGTTTCCATCACTCGAAATTCTTTCCCCTCTAGTTAAAGTGAAGGTGTGTACAGACCTAGTGGTGTTAAGATCGCGACATTACTTCTAGGTCCCTGAGGTTTCCCCTCTACATTCCTCCCCTACTACTTATATTTATACTATTTATTGATGGAATAATGTGGTTTCTTACTCTCTCAGAGGACTTTTTGTAATGGATCTAGGTTTCTCAAGTAGATCCACCTACCTCTTTCCAAACCCTTTGAAGTGATTTTTAATCCTTATCCTCATTCAGTAGTGTTTAAGGATCTTCTATAACGACCCACACTTTACATACATTGTTAACACTTCAAAATTGAATCACACTTATTACAACATATGACAAAACCACAAAGGACCGTATAGGTATAGTGTCTTTAGAAACTGGGAAACATAAACAACTGGTTCATAAATCTTCTACAGTGTCTCCCATTTATTTCATCATATCTAGGGTCCCTTTTAGCATATTCTACTTAATATCCATCTTCCTGACCTGGGGAAAAGAAAACATAAAAGGGTGAGCTCAAATGCTCAGCAAGGGCAAATAAAGGAAATAAAAATCATATCATATCTTTTTGAAAATCAAAACCTGCAAAAGAGATCATAATATCTTAACATGGAATAAATCATAGAAGTGAAAATGAGATCCCCAAAATCATAACATAAAACTTGAAACTTTGTGGCATGCACACATAATCATGGAAAATCATTTCTTGTTAGTCATGACTCATTGCCAAGACTTTCTTAGTGGACAAAGTCCCTTTCTGAACCGAGTTCACTCCTCGTTTCAGTCCTGTATCACTGAACCGAAATAACCTTCCGTTCCAGCCATGTCTATCTCATGAGATATAAAATCTTTACCCAATGCATTGGAGGGAGATATAGGTCCCACCCATCTTATAATGAATCCTTTCTTATGTGTGCCACATAATCATAAAACATACATCATCGCATAACACATGAAACAAAAATGGGATTCTTGAAACATCATGACATCATAAATCAATTCATATAAGATAAAGGAATTCATAAAAATAATTCCATAACAACATGATCAAATCAATGTAATAATAGGGATAAAAACAGAACCCTTTATTATCTTAGATGGAAAATAATTTTGAAAATCACTTGAATTGAATTCTTGAGGAAAATATCCTTTCTTCTTCAAAAACATTTTTCCTTTCATAACATGTCATACAACTTTAAAATAAAAGAAGTTGATTAAAAATAAACTGGAAAACTTGTAAAGGAAGCTTCTTTGAAGTAATGTTTTAAAAATCCATTCATGCCGTATAAGTTAAAAAAACATTCTTCGTACTTTTGTCGGAAAAGTCAAAAAGTACCTCGTACGAAAAAAAACGACAAATGATTCCGTTCATATTCTTTACTAAAAACTCACCGAAGGGTAAAATTGGATTTAAACTATTGTAAGTGGATGGAAACAATATTACATATTGAGGGAACATGGATGTGGATGATAAAATACACCCTAGTAAATACTTACGAATAAACAATCTCGGATAAAAATGAGATTGTGATATTTCCCTTACCTTAGGTCCGATTTGCTTTGTTCGTGTCCGAAGCTCCTGTATAATGGTTTAAATAATGTTATTGACTTATTCCAGAATCATACATATTGATATGAGATCATATATGGTCATATTATTAGCTTCTTGTTAGTAATATTTCATTGTTACTTGTTACTCGGGTCTTTATAACTTTTTGTTCTTATGCGTGTTTTGTCGAATAAATTCTTATTCTTATCTTTAGGTTATAGATAATTCATTTCCAGAATGGTATTAGTGTATTATATACCATATTCATTCATTCAATTCATTTATATAATCATTATGAAATGAAGATCATGTAGAACGAGTCGCATCACATCGTGGAGACGGTATTCCGTACGTACGCACGAGTGATGATATCGTTCCTATGATAGTGGAATTGTATTGGAGTATATATATATATATTATTTCAGTATCAGTATTACTTAATAATAATCATATATAGTTACTGATTACACCATTATACCCATCCTTGTAAGGTGATGGTGGAAAATAGATTACACCACGGCGTGGAGACGGTATTCCGTACGTACGCACGCGTGGTGATTTCATTTTTCCGTAGGATGGATAGAAGGTGAATTAGGGTTGTTTCATATTTATAATAACATATCAGTATGTAAGTAATACTGATGTTATTACTTTATCATGAAACAACTAAAGAAGAAGAAGTTGAAGAAGAAAGAAATTGAAAAGATCGGTAATGGATATTACCTCTTCTTTGGAACGCCTTTTTGAATCCTCCACTTAAGGAACTAAGATTGGTCTTTGGAGAAGACCAGGACCTCTAGGATTATTCTAGGGAAGTGGAGAAGGGAAACTGGCAGGGGTTGGCCGAGCTTGAGTGCTCAAATTGGTGTGAGGAGGAGGGGGAGGAGGTGCCCTTTTATAAGGGAGGAGAGGGGCACCTTAGGAATATCTCAAAATATTATTTTATATTAAAGTCAAAATCGGTTTATAATGGTTCCAAAGGGTCTTATTTCGAAGATAAAGTGGGGATGGGTCGAAATCCTATCAACCAATAGAATTTAGACAAGTTTAGGGTATTATTTTAACCTTATCAATTAGATTTAACTATAAGTTAAATAATTTAACTTTTACCATGACTTTTTGTTTTCTTTCACTATATGGTTAATACACTTACTATAACATGCCAAACGAACCCCAAATTGTTTATTATTAAAATATATATCCTTATCTAAGTCATTTGGCCGAACATTAGATTTTTAGGAATAAAATAACAATTAATAATATAATATTTGATTTAAAAACTATTTTGTGTCAATTTTGACACTATTTGATATATGATTTTTGTCAAAGTCATAAAAGAATTATATGTTCGAACAAAGTTGATTAAATCAATACTAATATATCATAGTAACCTAGAAAATTAGTGGAATTCATAAAAAGTCTCAAATTAAATTTATTTTGGTATTTATATTATCAATTTTGTCAATATTTCATTAATAAGATAATTACTGCATCATCTTTGTGTCATAAATAAATTAAATTATTTGATGTCTAAAAATTACAAATAAAATACCATCATGTAGGAAATCTTTTTAGCTTTCTAATGAATATTTACAATCGAATTTATCTTATGTAAAACCCTATATTAAAAATGATTTACTTATTAAACTTTGATTTTAACTATTTTAACCCTTCTTTAAATAAATTAATAATAAATGTCCTAATCTAATCCAAGTGGGCCTAAATGGTCATATTTTATTCCTAAGTTTGTTTTTGGTCGAATTAAACTTGTCCAATAGAATTAGGACATGTGTTAGGGTAATATTAATATCATATTTACCCTTAGTTACCCTATTTACTATTAACCGCGGTAAAAATAGTAAAAGGTTACTATTCACCAAAAAATTATTTTCATCTCATTGAACCACATTTTAGTCCTTGATATTAACCGTGTCTCTCAGATTTTTGAAATTCCATTCACAGAAGCGGTAAAATTAAGTTTTATGCAAAATTCAGTTTTTAACCTACCACTTAGTGGTTTCACTATTCATCAAAAATTGAAAGTTTTCAGAAAAATACCAAAATTTCACCCTAGAATAATTTCGATATTCTGAGTCCAAAAATGAAGTCCATTTTGAAAAATAAAATTTATAAAATTTCAAAAAGTGGTTATTACTATTCATAACGGCTAGTTTTAATAGCATATTGTTGTTTAGTGAAACTCGGTATTGCGTACGACGCAAGCTATCGAGGAAGGTCGCGATTGCGTGTAAAGCAAGTCAAGAAAGTGTTGTGTAGAAAAAGATTCCTTTGATAATTTATATAACATAAAAGTCTCGGGTGTTACATTCTACCCCCCTTAAAAAGAATTTCGCCCTCGAAATTCGTCACTTTGTAACAAACAGATGAGGATACTTCTCCCTCATCATATCCTCAAGCTCCCATGTAGCTTCTTCAAGTTGGTGGTTCCTCCATAAAACTTTCACCAAGCGAGTGGTCTTGTTTCGTAGGACTTTTTCACTACGATCCAGAATCTCTATCGGCTGTTCTTCATAAGAAAGATCTTGCTCCAGCGGTACAACTTCTGAGCTGAGTACATGTGAAGGATCTGGTATGTACTTTCTCAGGAGAGATACATGGAACACATCGTGAACTTGAGAGAGATTCGGTGGAAGCGCCAATCGGTAAGCTACCTTCCCAACACGATCCAGTATTTCAAAAGGACCGATATATCTAGGGCTCAACTTCCCCTTCTTTCCAAATCTCATAACCCTCTTCCAGGGAGATATTCGTAAGAACACTTTATCACCCACTTCAAACTCTAGGTCTTTTCTTCGGTTGTCGGCATAACTTTTCTGTCGACTCTGAGCTGCTCTTATGTGTTTTTGAATAGATCTGACCTTTTCTGCCATTTCATCAACGAGATCAGGTCCTAATAGCTTTCTTTCCCCAACTTCATCCCAGCAAGTTGGAGTCCTGCATTTCTTTCCATAGAGAGCTTCATAAGGAGCCATCTGAATACTGGAGTGAAAGCTATTATTATAAGAAAATTCCACCAAAGGTAGGTGTTGATCCCAACCTCCTTTGAAATCCATAGAGCAAGCTCTCAACATATCTTCTAGGGTTTGAATTGTTCTCTCAGACTGACCGTCTGTCTGGGGATGATAAGCAGTGCTGAAACTCAACTCTGTATCCAGAGTATGCTGAAGACTTCGCCAGAACTTCGAGGTAAATCTCGGATCTCGATCAGATATAATAGAAAGTGGTACTCCATGCAATCTTACCACTTCCTTTACATATATCTTGGCAAGCTGATCTAGAGAGAAATCCTCTCTAATAGCAATGAAGTGTGCAGACTTTGTAAGACGATCAACTATGACCCAGATAGCATTATTGCCTTTGGATGTTTTAGGAAGTCCTGTGACAAAGTCCATAGTGATGTTTTCCCATTTCCATTCGGGTATGGGTAATGGTTGTAACATCCCCTTAGACTTCTGTCTCTCAGCTTTAACTTGTTGACAAACCAAGCATCGAGAGACATATTCAGCAACATCTCTTTTCATGCCATCCCACCAGAAGTACTCTTTCAGGTCCCTATACATCTTCGTGCTTCCAGGATGAATAGAGAATGAAGAACTATGAGCCTCATCCAGCAGCTCTTTCTTTAATTCGGGGATGGGAGGAACACAAACCCGATTCCTGAACTTTATTATCCCATCACAATCAAGGTTGAATTCAGGAACATTTCTCACCTTCTTTTGTAACTCGACATCTTCTTTCTGTGCCTCTTTAATCTTCACATGTATAGATGGTTGAACATTCATTTGAGAAAGATAAGATTTTTCCCCTTCCATTATAATTCCAAGATCCATCCTTTGTAAATCCATAAATATTGGATCTTTTGTGATCCTCATCATGGATAAACTAGCATGGTCTTGTCGACTTAATGCATCTGCCACCTTGTTTGCTTTCCCAGGGTGGTAATGGATTGAGCAGTCATAATCCTTAATCAGCTCCAACCATCTTCTTTGACGCATATTCAACTCCTTTTGTGTGAAAATATACTTTAAACTTTTATGATCAGTATAAATATCACACCTTTCACCATAAAGGTAATGCCTCCAAATCTTTAATGCAAAGATTACCGCAGCCAACTCCAAATCATGTGTTGGGTAATTTTGTTCATGGATTTTCAACTGTCGTGAGGCATAAGCTATCACCATATCATTTTGCATAAGAACACACCCCAATCCCTTCTTGAATGCATCACTGTAGATCACAAACCTTTCTCCACTACAAGGCAGTGTGAGCACAGGTGCACTGGATAACCTTCTTTTCAACTCCTTGAAATTCTCTTCACATTCCTCTGTCCAGACAAACTTAACTCCTTTCCGAGTCAACTTGGTGAGTGGATTAGATAACCGTGAAAAATCTTTTACAAAACGTCGATAATATCCAGCCAAACCAAGAAAACTTCGGATCTCAGTTACTGTTGTTGGTCTTGACCATCTTTCGATAACCTCTGTTTTTGCTGGATCCACAGATATCCTCTCTTTTGAGATTATATGACCCAAAAA
This sequence comes from Viscum album, assembly GCA_963277665.1. Classification (NCBI taxonomy): domain Eukaryota; kingdom Viridiplantae; phylum Streptophyta; class Magnoliopsida; order Santalales; family Viscaceae; genus Viscum; species Viscum album. The sequence goes on from OY728163.1 coordinate 135,570,884, forward strand.
TGCAACTTTTTGAAGCCAAAATTCACACTTGGTAAATTTGGCATAAAGCTTCTCTTTTCTCAGGGTCTTCAATATAATTCTCAAGTGATCTTCATGCTCTTCCTTGCTCTTTGAATAGACAAGAATATCGTCTATAAAGACTACCACAAATTGATCAAGATAGTCTCTAAAGACTCTATTCATTAGATCCATGAAGATAGCAGGGGCATTAGTAAGACCAAATGGCATCACTATAAATTCATAGTGTCCATACCTTGTACGGAAAGCCGTCTTTGGTATATCCTCCCTTTTGACCCTTAATTGATGATACCCTGAACGAAGATCAATCTTGGAAAAGTATTGAGCTCCGCGTAGTTGGTCAAATAAGTCATCAATGCGTGGGAGAGGATATTTGTTCTTGATAGTGATCTTGTTAAGTTCTCGATAATCAATGCAGAGTCTCATTGATCCATCTTTCTTCTTAACAAATAGAACAGGTGCTCCCCAAGGTGACGCACTAGGGCGTATGAATCCCTTATCAAGATTCTCTTGGAGTTGCTTCTTCAATTCCTGCAACTCAATTGGGTCCATTCTATAAGGTGTCTTTGAAATAGGCAAAGCACCCGGTACGAGTTCTATTGAAAACTCAACTTCACGATTTGGTGGAAGACCCGGCAATTCCTCCGGAAAGACATCATCAAACTCCCGTACAATGGGCATATTCTTAATCGTGAGTTTCTCACCAACCATTTGAGATAAATAACCTTCATTTAGTGGAATCAATACCCATAAGATGGAAGAAATTTCCACTGGAAGGTTATGTTCATCCTTGCATTGATAGACGATCGTAGGTTGATCTGGAATATGAAATGTGACTTCCCTTCTTTGGCAATTGATATGAGCTCCATGTAGAGAAAGCCAATCCATGCCAAGAATCACATCAAATTCCACTAAAGGAAGGATCACAAGATTTGCAGGAAGCACTTTCCCACAAACTTCGATCGGAGAAGAATTATAAACTTTTGATGCGATTGATGTGCCATTAGGTGTTGTCACAGCTAACTCAACATCTAATTGTTGAGGTAGTACGGTGATACCCTTAGAAAAGTCTTCAGAAATAAAAGAGTGGGTGGATCCAGAATCAAATAAAACATTTGCTACTTTAGAGTGGATGGTAAGTGTACCTTTCACCACATCGTTATCGTACTCCACATCGCTGATAGAAATTGCATGTGACTTTCCTTTTTCTTTAGCCTTAAGAGTTTGTTGACGTCGACCATCATCATCAACCCTTGGATTTGGGCATTGATTGGCATAATGCCCCATCTCCTTGCACTTGAAACATTGAAGTGTAGCAGGTTCATTCTGTGTATCCCTTCCTTTGTTTGCATCATTAGACATCTTCTTCCCATTATCACGGCATTCAAATGCCCGATGACCTTCCTTTCCACATTTAAAACATTTACTTGTCCCTTTAAGACAACTCCCTCCATGTTTCTTTCCACACTTTGAGCATAAGGGAAAGTTCATCTTCTTTTCCGTGTGCTCTTTAGATTTTTCTTTGAATTCCATCTTCCTCTTCTTATCAAACCCATGTGACTGATGGGTTACTCCAATCTCCATCTCGACTTTGAGAGCACATCGAACGATTTCTTCGTAGCTATTGAAGTCCCTTATGGCTAACGCCCTTCGAAGACTTGGTTTTAAGCCACTAAAGAATCGATCGATCTTACTCTCAGGTTGGATAATAATACCAGAAGCATACCTTGCCAGTCTTGTAAAATTTGCTTCATAGGTACCAACAGATTCATCATCCCTTTGCTTCAGTTCAAGAAACTCTTTCTCTATCTTTGTTCGGAGAATACGAGGGAAGTACTTATTGAAAAATAAGTTCTTGAACTCGTCCCATTCCATAGACTCAATTTCATCCCTTTGCCTCGTATTCTTAACAAGATTCCACCATTGATCCGCATCTCCTTCCAAACGATACACTGCTAGGATGACTTTATCATGCTCAGAACATTGAAGAACTGAAAATATCTTTTCAGTAGTACTAATCCATTGTTCAGCAACTAATGGATCAGTAGACCCGCTGAAAGATGGTGGACGCTGCCTCATGAAGGATTCAACAGAATGTTGCTCCCTCCTTTGTTCGTTTGGAAATCCTGCATGATTCATAGCTTGAGAAAGTTGCGTGAGCATGGCTACAAGATTTTTCATTCCAGCTCCCATATCGTTTGGTTGCTCAGGGGGACAATCATTGCATTGCCCATCGCATTCCGCATTAACACGGTTCCTTCGGGTTCCAGCCATTGACTAAAACCAAGAAGAATAGTGTGAGCAACACTAATTATAATAGGAAACCACATAATTCAAGAATAAAATTTTCATGCTTATGGTCTTATCCTAGGTTATTCATGGCCATTTCTAAGATTGTGTTCTATGCTTAGACTTATTCTTAGGGTTCTTACTAAGGCTTTCACATCCTAGTTTCCAAAGGTTGACTATACCTTTCCTCTGATACCAACTATAACGACCCACACTTTACATACATTGTTAACACTTCAAAATTGAATCACACTTATTACAACATATGACAAAACCACAAAGGACCGTATAGGTATAGTGTCTTTAGAAACTGGGAAACATAAACAACTGGTTCATAAATCTTCTACAGTGTCTCCCATTTATTTCATCATATCTAGGGTCCCTTTTAGCATATTCTACTTAATATCCATCTTCCTGACCTGGGGAAAAGAAAACATAAAAGGGTGAGCTCAAATGCTCAGCAAGGGCAAATAAAGGAAATAAAAATCATATCATATCTTTTTGAAAATCAAAACCTGCAAAAGAGATCATAATATCTTAACATGGAATAAATCATAGAAGTGAAAATGAGATCCCCAAAATCATAACATAAAACTTGAAACTTTGTGGCATGCACACATAATCATGGAAAATCATTTCTTGTTAGTCATGACTCATTGCCAAGACTTTCTTAGTGGACAAAGTCCCTTTCTGAACCGAGTTCACTCCTCGTTTCAGTCCTGTATCACTGAACCGAAATAACCTTCCGTTCCAGCCATGTCTATCTCATGAGATATAAAATCTTTACCCAATGCATTGGAGGGAGATATAGGTCCCACCCATCTTATAATGAATCCTTTCTTATGTGTGCCACATAATCATAAAACATACATCATCGCATAACACATGAAACAAAAATGGGATTCTTGAAACATCATGACATCATAAATCAATTCATATAAGATAAAGGAATTCATAAAAATAATTCCATAACAACATGATCAAATCAATGTAATAATAGGGATAAAAACAGAACCCTTTATTATCTTAGATGGAAAATAATTTTGAAAATCACTTGAATTGAATTCTTGAGGAAAATATCCTTTCTTCTTCAAAAACATTTTTCCTTTCATAACATGTCATACAACTTTAAAATAAAAGAAGTTGATTAAAAATAAACTGGAAAACTTGTAAAGGAAGCTTCTTTGAAGTAATGTTTTAAAAATCCATTCATGCCGTATAAGTTAAAAAAACATTCTTCGTACTTTTGTCGGAAAAGTCAAAAAGTACCTCGTACGAAAAAAAACGACAAAAGATTCCGTTCATATTCTTTACTAAAAACTCACCGAAGGGTAAAATTGGATTTAAACTATTGTAAGTGGATGGAAACAATATTACATATTGAGGGAACATGGATGTGGATGATAAAATACACCCTAGTAAATACTTACGAATAAACAATCTCGGATAAAAATGAGATTGTGATATTTCCCTTACCTTAGGTCCGATTTGCTTTGTTCGTGTCCGAAGCTCCTGTATAATGGTTTAAATAATGTTATTGACTTATTCCAGAATCATACATATTGATATGAGATCATATATGGTCATATTATTAGCTTCTTGTTAGTAATATTTCATTGTTACTTGTTACTCGGGTCTTTATAACTTTTTGTTCTTATGCGTGTTTTGTCGAATAAATTCTTATTCTTATCTTTAGGTTATAGATAATTCATTTCCAGAATGGTATTAGTGTATTATATACCATATTCATTCATTCAATTCATTTATATAATCATTATGAAATGAAGATCATGTAGAACGAGTCGCATCACATCGTGGAGACGGTATTCCGTACGTACGCACGAGTGATGATATCGTTCCTATGATAGTGGAATTGTATTGGAGTATATATATATATATTATTTAAGTATCAGTATTACTTAATAATAATCATATATAGTTACTGATTACACCATTATACCCATCCTTGTAAGGTGATGGTGGAAAATAGATTACACCACGGCGTGGAGACGGTATTCCGTACGTACGCACGCGTGGTGATTTCATTTTTCCGTAGGATGGATAGAAGGTGAATTAGGGTTGTTTCATATTTATAATAACATATCAGTATGTAAGTAATACTGATGTTATTACTTTATCATGAAACAACTAAAGAAGAAGAAGTTGAAGAAGAAAGAAATTGAAAAGATCGGTAATGGATATTACCTCTTCTTTGGAACGCCTTTTTGAATCCTCCACTTAAGGAACTAAGATTGGTCTTTGGAGAAGACCAGGACCTCTAGGATTATTCTAGGGAAGTGGAGAAGGGAAACTGGCAGGGGTTGGCCGAGCTTGAGTGCTCAAATTGGTGTGAGGAGGAGGGGGAGGAGGTGCCCTTTTATAAGGGAGGAGAGGGGCACCTTAGGAATATCTCAAAATATTATTTTATATTAAAGTCAAAATCGGTTTATAATGGTTCCAAAGGGTCTTATTTCGAAGATAAAGTGGGGATGGGTCGAAATCCTATCAACCAATAGAATTTAGACAAGTTTAGGGTATTATTTTAACCTTATCAATTAGATTTAACTATAAGTTAAATAATTTAACTTTTACCATGACTTTTTGTTTTCTTTCACTATATGGTTAATACACTTACTATAACATGCCAAACGAACCCCAAATTGTTTATTATTAAAATATATATCCTTATCTAAGTCATTTGGCCGAACATTAGATTTTTAGGAATAAAATAACAATTAATAATATAATATTTGATTTAAAAACTATTTTGTGTCAATTTTGACACTATTTGATATATGATTTTTGTCAAAGTCATAAAAGAATTATATGTTCGAACAAAGTTGATTAAATCAATACTAATATATCATAGTAACCTAGAAAATTAGTGGAATTCATAAAAAGTCTCAAATTAAATTTATTTTGGTATTTATATTATCAATTTTGTCAATATTTCATTAATAAGATAATTACTGCATCATCTTTGTGTCATAAATAAATTAAATTATTTGATGTCTAAAAATTACAAATAAAATACCATCATGTAGGAAATCTTTTTAGCTTTCTAATGAATATTTACAATCGAATTTATCTTATGTAAAACCCTATATTAAAAATGATTTACTTATTAAACTTTGATTTTAACTATTTTAACCCTTCTTTAAATAAATTAATAATAAATGTCCTAATCTAATCCAAGTGGGCCTAAATGGTCATATTTTATTCCTAAGTTTGTTTTTGGTCGAATTAAACTTGTCCAATAGAATTAGGACATGTGTTAGGGTAATATTAATATCATATTTACCCTTAGTTACCCTATTTACTATTAACCGCGGTAAAAATAGTAAAAAGTTACTATTCACCAAAAAATTATTTTCATCTCATTGAACCACATTTTAGTCCTTGATATTAACCGTGTCTCTCAGATTTTTGAAATTCCATTCACAGAAGCGGTAAAATTAAGTTTTATGCAAAATTCAGTTTTTAACCTACCACTTAGTGGTTTCACTATTCATCAAAAATTGAAAGTTTTCAGAAAAATACCAAAATTTCACCCTAGAATAATTTCGATATTCTGAGTCCAAAAATGAAGTCCATTTTGAAAAATAAAATTTATAAAATTTCAAAAAGTGGTTATTACTATTCATAACGGCTAGTTTTAATAGCATATTGTTGTTTAGTGAAACTCGGTATTGCGTACGACGCAAGCTATCGAGGAAGGTCGCGATTGCGTGTAAAGCAAGTCAAGAAAGTGTTGTGTAGAAAAAGATTCCTTTGATAATTTATATAACATAAAAGTCTCGGGTGTTACATCTTCCAATTTATGTTTGTGTGAGGCTCTCTCCCCCTCTGGGTTTTTATTCATTCTTAATCTAGAAGAAGGTTGGATGGATTCCAGTCCCAATTTTTTGCTTCCCTGATGCTAAGCACCACTACAAGGAGTCTCTCTATCCAATAATCTTGATCATTATTTGGAATGCCTGGGTCCCCAACTCATAGGTGAAAACTGATTCCCTTTCCACTCAACTCCATCATAATCATTTTCCATTGATACTATTTTGAAACATAAGAAAGAACTTTTCCAAGATCTTGGAGTGTTCTCACAAGATGGACGTTCATGACCACCTAAATATTGAACCTCTTAATCTTCATATTTTGGGTATTTGGAAGAGAAGTATCATGGTGGAGATGGTTGTTGCATCAGATCTGTATCAATATGTTAAGGTCAGCTCTGGGTTGTTTTCCTCTGTTTTATATTTTGTTTATGCTGAAGTGTAAAGTGTAGGATAGGGAAATTTTATGTAATGAACATAATTCCTATGATCTGGGATCTGTGATGTGGTTCTATTGAGATTTTTTTAATGCTATGCTAGATTTATTGAAAAAAAGGAGAGGTATACTCCAGGAAGGATCATCAAGATTTTTCCATCATTATCTCTCATGTTAGACTTGTGGACATGGGATACACCAGTTACCATTACACTTGGTGCAACAACCATAAGGGTAACATGAGAATGCAGAGTCTCCTGGAAAAATGTTTCTGTAATCCACATGCTATTTTCAAGTATTTGAATTCTTATATCTCCTACCTTGTTTGGGATTTATCTCATCATTATACACTTATTATTAATTTGTCTAAGGGGGGAGGTGGGTGTAGGTGCTTCTTCTTATCTAATCGTTGGCCCTATGAACCTAGTTTCAGTTTGGAGGTGCAGGATTCTTGGGACTAACCCATGAAGGGAAGGTTGTGGGTTTTATTGAACAACAAGCTTTATAACATAAAAGGGAATCTTTAGACATGGAATAGTAAGAATCCCACCCATTGGATTACATTATATTCTCTCTTGTCTAATATTCTTCTCCTTGAGTCTCTTCTCGAGGATGGCTAGAATTATGGCTCATGTTCTAAAAAAACCCCACTATGGGAAATCCTATTTGAATAGGAAAGGGAGACTCAGGATCTGTCCAAGGAAATGTGGATCAAAGGGGGAGACCATAATACAACATAATTTCAAGATTGTATCAAGAATCTAAGACACACTGTCAGCCCAAATTATCCATATAGAAAAAGACCCATTCAAAAATGAACTTGAAGTTTTTGGGGGCATGGCTGAGGCCTTTTTTAAATCACTACTTATTGATTTTAATAATTAAATTTTGAGGGGTTATCTGAGAAATAATGCAGTCATCATTGATTCTATTCCTTGAGTGGCGACCAATCTCAATAATAACAAGATTGAAGGTGTTCCCTAATAAAGTGAATTATGGGTGGCTTTCAAGTTCCTTGATCTAGAGAGTTACCCTGATTCATAAGGATTATTAGGATCCTTTTGTGTTTCTATATGGGATTTGGTTAAGCAAGATCTTATTAGGGTGATCGAGGATTATTTTCAGGGTGTAAGTCTTCCTTGGATGGAAAGTTCCCCTACACTAGTGCTTATTCTGAAGGTGAAGGGACCCTTCTCTCTTAGTTATTTTCATCCCATCGGTATGTGTAATTTCACTTACAAGGTTCTGGAAAGAATTATTAACAAAAGGATCTGTAGCCTTATTACTAGTTGGATTTATAAGGATCAATATGGAGTCATCTAGGGATTATCCATTCAAGGAGTGATTGATATTGAAAAAGTGATTATAGGGTATATTAACTTAAAGTTTATTGGATCCAACATTTTAATAAAAGTTGACATGGAAAAATAATATAACATGCTTAAATATAATTTCATTCCCAAGATTATGATATGTATGGTATTCTCTATTTTGGCCTCTTGTCTCCTTTTCAGATGCTATAACACTACATGGAACCCCATTTATTTCATGGGAAAGAAGTATGTTTTTTTGAATATGATTTAGGGCTGAGGTAAGGGGACTTGATATCCCACATTTTATTTATTATGGTTTAGTATGTCATCTAAAAACATATGATTCAAATTACTAACTGTGGAGATATTCATCCTTTCTGGAGTAGGGACGCATACACAAGTGCCTCACATCTCAAGTTATCTGATGAGATGGTCTTATTTGTGAATGTAAGTAGAGGATCCATCCGAGGGTTTAATTAGGTAACAAAGGATAATTGAAGATGAAGAAACCAAGTTATCAACAAGGAGAAGAACAATTTCTACCTTCTGATGACTTTTTTGGTGAGGCATTCTAAGTTGGTTGAAGACTCCATGGGAATTCATAGGAGGTACTTCCCCATGGAGTATATGGGAACTCACATATATCATAGAAGGATTAGTATTCATAATTTAGATGGTATTATTGATAATATTTCCAATTACATTAACAACTGGAAGAACTGATTCTTCTATTTTGGTTGCAAGATTACTCTGATTAATTGTGTTATCACTTCCATACCTATGCATGTTCTCTTGGTTTGTAGGTTACCCTAGACAGTTTTCAGGGATATTGAAAAATTCATGTTGTATTTCATTCGGTAAATACAATCTGATGGTAAAATACATTGGGATTCTTGGGTGAGGCTGGCCAAGTCCTGGAATGAGGGTGGCATCAACCACAAGGATGCTTTCAGAACAATGTATATTATACAATTCATGTTGGATTGGGAAGCCATTGAATAGATCACTCTCTAAGAAAAATTCCTTAATAAAAAATATGAGAATGTTTTAAGTCATAAAAGGGGGAGGGTATATAGATTATGGAACTCAATTCATAGACACATCCATGTTACCCTAATAAAATCTTTCTAGATCATCAGATGAGGGGAAATTGTTTTTTGGATCCACAACTAGGCTGGTGATTTACTTGGCTTCTTAGGGTTTTTGATCCCTAATGTCTCTTTTAGGAAAACCAGTGACCACCCTATATTTATCAATGCAATTCTAAATCATCAATTGTGTAATTTTTTCGGTAGTATCCACATGAATGAGGATTGTGACTTCTGTGTGTTTACATGAACTTATTCAAGATCCTTATATGTGAAGGCTTATCATCAGATCCTTCATGCCAAAAAAGTGAATGATGCATGAGCAATATCCTTTGGCACAAATATATACCTCCAAAATATAGCTTTTTAGATTTGGAAGATACAAAACCTTGAACTCCCCATGGATGAGACGGTTAAAGCCAAGGGTACCTGGTTAACTTCCAGGTGAACCTGCTATAGGAACCCCCAAAAGGAGACCACCACCCACATTTTCTTTAAAGGATACTAGGCCACCACTATCTAGTATGCCTTCTATGATTTTACTAGTTTTACGTATCATTATATTTTTATTGATATGGGTCTCAAACTTTGGTTCAATGGTTCTATAGAAAATAACCCTGAGGAGAAGAAACAAATTATTTTCATGGTGGATGGTTGTTGGTGTTTATGGAAATTAAGGAAAAAATCCCATCACGAGGGTATTTTTGGCTCATGTCGATCCTTAGTGACCTGAACTAGATGTTTTATGGTTGATCTGGTGCCATTTGTTAGGTAGTGGTAGAATGATCCTTCTATCGATTCTATCATTAATTTCCATGATCCTACTCCCTCCAAGCATCATACATCCACTCAAGGACACTGGATCCGCTATATCCCCCCACAAGTGTCTTCAAACTAAACATTGATGGGTCTTTAGACTATAGTTTCATTCATAGAGGTAGTATATTTTGTGATCCTGTTGGATCAAGGATTATCATATTTAGTGAATCCTATGGTCTTGGATAATCTCTCATTGTAGAAGATAATGCCATGCATGATGGTATGGAAATGTGAAGAAGTGAAAAAATTTATCTATGTTCAATGGATACTGACTCCACGACCATTCTGAACTCCCTGCAAGATCAGACCAGTGTTCCTTATTCTATTACATACTTTATCCATCATTGAAAATATTTTATTATCCATAGTGCTACATTACATTACACTTGGCATGAAGGGAACTCAGACACAAAATTTTTGGCTTCAAGAGTCCACCATGATCACTCAGGTATTTATTATTCTAGTATTGAGTCTCTTTCTCAGGGATGTGGGGATATTATTAGGGGTGGTTCCCTAGGGATCCACCATTTTAGGCCCCCTGATCTTATCTTAGTGTTTTTTATGAATAATTAATGCGTGATTGTGTGTAAATAAAAAAATAGCGACCCCAGTAATTAATTTTCACCTCGATAAGGGTAAAACTAGTAAATCGGGATAAAACATTGGGATAAAGCATTAAAATTTCTCCAACACTTGACTTTATCGTATTGTATGAGTCTATCTCAGCCATATCCATCCAATTATTAAATATATGGCCACTTGGTTCCATTTTTCTTTGATTATGACCTTTATATTATTTTAAAAAAAGAATAAAAACTAAATTTCAACCACTTAACTTTAATATCTCTAAAATTTTTACATAAGGATAATAAACATATAAGTTCAGTACTAAATTTTTATTTAATATAAAAATTAACTTTTTTCATCATGGTAATTTATTTTTAATTTTTGGTTATTTAATAATTACCTTAAATTCTTACGCAACACTAACACTATATGTCATTAATTAATAATAAAATAAAATAAATGATTTTTAAAATATTAAAAGTAATATAATTGGTATAAGTTGTTGTGTTATTTTCTTATTAAAATATAATCTATTACGGGTGTTTTCATGGTTTATATTTAAACCCAATTCTTTCATGTTGTATTAAAGTAAATTTATGTGAATATCTCTTAAAATGACATTAATAGTATTTACTGTTAAATATATTTTATTAAATAATATAAAAATTATAAAAATACTGAAGGAAGTCAATTAGGATCTTAAATTTTTTAAAAATTCATCCATTTTCCATTTATAAACCAAATTTTAACTTATAATAAACATTTTAAACCTTTAATATTGAAAAATAAATTACCATGATTAAGTATATAATTGATTAACCAAGGGGTTAAAAAAAGACAAGGTTTAAATGATTTCTGAAACGTTAAAATATTTATTTAATAATTATATTAATACCATATATTACTTATATTATAATCCATGTCATTTTTGAACAATTTTACATGAGTTAGAGACATATTATATTATAATATTTCATGTATTTCTAAAAATGATGTTAATGATATTTTATAATAAAAATATTTTATTAATTGATATAAAATTATTTAGAAACCTTTATTCATCCAATTTAATGGTATATGGTTGAAATTTTCAATGATGTTCAATTTATGGGTCACTTTTCGTTTTTTGGTATCATTCTTGACCATTAAATAATAGAAAACTTTAACTATGCTGTAATTTTCAAAAGGATTATTTGGGGTTAAAACTAAAATATATTTTTTTAAAAATCACATCAACTTGTCTAAATTTTATTATATTAGATTATTTCAACTTATACTAATAATATATTCAAAATTTGTAATTTTTAGTCACTTGATAATAAATATTAATTTATATTTACTAAATACTTTATGTAATTCCAAGATTTTCCCTCCCTCACTTATAAAATGGAACCTATTCTCATATATTCCTTAAATATTTTGAGCCTTATATCTCATAAATTTCCTACCATAATTTATATATTCATTCAACATATTTTATAGATTCTTTTCTTTTTAAAATACCACCCCTTCAAAGATCAAGGCATAATCCAAAGGTTGTTTCTCAATGAAGAGGTAAAACTCTTAACTGAGAATTTTCAATTTTAGTTTTTCTTCAACATCCTCTAATTCCATGATATCCATTATAAAATAATTAATTATATTAAATATACTACATTGTTAATATTATGATGGAATACACATTATCCACCTTATTTCCATCCTATAGAAAGTTAAAACATCACTCATGCATACATATGACTTGCCTTCTCCACGTAGCGGTGTAATTCGTTTTTCATCACCAATATACATGGATGGTTATTATTATGGGATTAAAGTTAACATATGATATTTATGATGTAAAATTATGATGTTATAGTTATAATATCATATCGACCTTATCACCTTATAATCCATTGGACACGATAATTTTTCTCATGTATATGTTTGGACTACCACCTCCACAAATCGATGTGATTCATTTATCATTTCCAATTTACATAGATGGTAATAAGGGTATATTTAATGAATATATATGATTTATATATTTATATATATGATATAATAATTATTCTATAATGGTGAATTATTATTTACCCTTCAATTGTTATATATTTTGAAAAGGGAAAACATCGTTTATGAGTATGTATGACTTACCATCTCTCTGAGTGGTATAATTCATTTTATATCTCCAACTTTTATGGATGACTATAAAAAATATATAATGAATATATATGATATTTATGTCATAAATAATTTTTTTATATGATATAACCACGATCAATGTATAAGTATTAGAACTTCTAAACCAAAACATGCATGAAAAACAATGCACTTAACACCCGAAACAATGATTTTAATAAGAAATTGTTAATAAATGGGTGATAATAATTTAAAAGTAAATACTATATGGTATGATATATATGATTAAGGTTATAAAATACATGTATAATAAATCTATATTTTTTAAATAGGATGTTAAAATAAGTATAAATAATGAAGATACATGAGATAAGGGATTTATATCCCAATACCATTTTACTCATGATTGTTTATTATTGAATTTATATTGAAGAAATTATATGATACTTATCTAATAAACACCTTTCATATTTCTTCTAAATTGGTTTTCTTCTAGATATTACATGTTTTCTTTTATTTTCTTCTATTTAATAACTCAAGTGACTGAAAGCATGATTTTAAGGAAAAGTAATTTTATTTCTCTCTTTTGTCTAAAATAAATTTTATTTCATATATATTTTTATAAAAATGATTTAAATAATGTTATGAAAATTATACTGTGATTTTTACATTAATTTTTAAACATTATTTAATTTTTTAAAAATGGTTTAAAAGTATTCTTCTTGACATTTTCTGAAGGAGGTATTTTTTAATTTTTACTAAAAAAGTGAAAGGAATATTTGTTCTAACATGTATAGAATAAAAATAATTTACCACCATCATGACTAATAAATTATTTTAAAATTAATGTATAATATTCCATGTTGTTCTTTCAAATAAAATGTTTTTGATAGTATTTTATAAAAATTTAGATTTTGAAGAAGTTATTTAAAAATAAAAATAATAAATTCCTTAAGATTTGTTTCAAGTGATATCTTAATAGATTTTTTATCTATAATTAAATCCTAGGATGTTACTTAAGTTTCAATGGGGATATACTTACATTATACCATCATTATTCTTTATCTCAATGGATTATTATTATTATGATGAGATGTTTACAAAATCCATTTTATTTTCCATAAGTTAAGTTATAATGATATGTTAAATATTTTCTTCATAATTTGGCATATATATAAATAAATTATGATTATGTAAAGGGTGGGTCTGTTATATCCCTCCAATACATTAGGTAAATACGAATAGATATTGAGATAAATATGTTTTGCATGAACCTGATTTTATGTTCACAATTGTATGTGTGGACTAGTTTTCATGTCCATAAGATTATGCGTGGACATATTTTTTTTATACATAAGCCTACAAGTGGACCTGGGTTTTATGTCTATATGATTATTCATAGACCTAGTGTCTTGCCCATAATTTTATATGTAGGCCCAATTTCATGTCCTTAACTTTATGAGTGAACATGCTTCTATTTATACAAGTTCACAACGCTATAGGATTATGTTTTTTTTGCTTTCCCATGTCTATGTTATTCTCTCATGGATCATGAATGATTATTATGATTACCTACTCATAGTAATATTTCCTTTTATCATGATAATATTTTATTCCATGACTCTTTATTTTGATCTATGAAAAATTGGGTATGGGCTCTGTAATTTATAATCATGATCTCATACCGTTATTATTATCTTATGATTATATATGAACATTGATTGATATATCCTATGTTTACCCTTTTTGAACATTTGAGCTAAAAATTTAATATTTTTTCCTTCCCTAGGTTAAGATTAATGGTTTTAATTGGGGTTTACCTAAGAAGTGTTCTATGCGGGAAAAATGAAGATATTTTATGAAATAAGAGTGTTATGTATCAAGTCTTGAAAGACACTTAAAATATATGATTTTAGTGTGGTTCATAATTTTATGTATTTAATATTCATGATATCTTATAAGATGTAATATTTATATATAAAAAATTTGTCTCTATAGTTGGTATCAGAGAAGGGTTTAGTTAATATTTTGAGATCAGGGGTTGAAAGCTTTGGTGAAAACATTGGGGAAATATCTAAGTATAGGATAACATCCTAAAATTTTGGTAACTTATTATATAGATTACCTAGAAGTATATACATATCTATACACTACAGTTGGATATGGTTTTTGTACATATTAGTCTAAATGGAAAAACCCTGAAAAAAATTGGTGGAGTATATCTTGACTATAATTCTCTGTAATGGTGAGCATGCCTATACTATGCACTATGTTTGAAACTCTTGGAGGATATACATGGGTCAAAAATCCTTTTCCTTATGAAACATTATAAATTATTTGAATAGATTATAAACAAGTACGGACTAGGTTAATCTTACGATGCAATAGAATGAAAAGCGGGTGTCACAATTTCGACATACTATGAATAATTTTTCATGATTATATGATTTCTCACTATGAATATTATTTACCACACTATAATTTTTGGTTTTAGAAAATATTTATAACCTAAAGGAATCATGTGAATAATGAATTTGATGTACAATCAAATGAAAATCCTCATGAGAAACCAAATGGATTAGGATATGGGATTCAATATTTTGTTACTATGCTCACTCAACTCTCTCAAGCTATAGGCAACAATGCTAATCATGTTGAACTACCTAGTGAACCAAGGAGGGAGAAACATGCTATTGAATATTTTATATGAAAATATACACCCTCATTCTACGTGTCTTATGATAAATTAGTAATTGAGTAATGTATAAATACGAAGAAAAATATATTTTCTATTTGTAAGTACCCTGGCCATAAAAGATTTTTCCTAGACATTTATCATTTGGAAGATGAAGAAGACAAATGGTGGAGTCCTACAATAAATATTAAGAAAGAGGGAGAAACTAAATCCATGTAATGGGATGATTTTAATAGGAAATTTTACAGTAACTAATACGCTTTTATTCTATGTAAAAAATGGATAAGGAATCCCTAGAGCTTAATTAAAAGGATAATGAATACATTGGTACCTATGAATTTTTTTTATAAGGATTGTAACTATTGGTTTAATCATCATCACTGGAATAAAAATTGATGAATTATTTAGTGGTTCTAAACCAATTCTTTGAAAGTTATTATCCCTAAGAGAATTTAGAAGTTATAATTTTTTTTATGTGCACTTAATGTTGAAATGGAAATTGGAAATACTCATGGATTTAGTTAGAGGGGAAGGAATATAAAGTTTCATAGAAGATAAAGTGGTATGTCATATATAGGTAATAAAAATTTTCAACCTTATACTTGAAAAAAATATGATAAGGAGAACTCAGATAAATGGAAAAAAAAGTTGTTTTAAGTTGGGAAGCCTGGCCATCACGTAAAAGAATTTTCAATTGATGTGAAGAAACTATTCAATGAAATGAATGTATAAAGGGTTTAATAAAATACAACACTCACACTTTAGTTCTTTATGAGTAAGGAGTTTGGGAATCATGAGAGTGAATTCACTAATCCGAGGAATAATGAGTGTAATAATCCATAACAATACCTAAATTCAAAGGAAAAAAGGAAAATATTATATAGTCACAACAACTGAAGTAAATAATGTAATTAGAGAACACTTATCCTCCACTATAAATTTGGGGATTCATGTTTAATTTTGTATCAATGAGTCTTATGAAGATACTATTTTTCATCCATTAGTGAAATATGATGTGATTCCAAATAGTGATTATCTATCTCTACATAGATTCCATATAAATTTATGGAATAGTGAAATAATAGTTGATAATCAGAAGCTACTTTTGATCATCTAACAGTTCTAGGAAGAACCCAAAATTTCAATAGAAATATTTTATATATTATAGTAGATTATTTAATGGATAAATGGTGAATTATATTTTAGAAGAATATATGATTTTATTATGACTTTATTTTTGGGAATATTTTAGTATATTTTGAAGAATATATAATCAAGGTATAAACATTTTGGTATGTGAATTTATGAGTGATTAAAATTATTTCAAGATAAATGTAATTTGATTATTGAAGGTGATGAGATTAAATAATTATAATATTTATGTTTCAATATTGGTCAGAAATTATTTGGAGGAGCCTTAAGGTTAACTATTTATTGAATGGATTACGTTTAACATTGGGTGTTATTATTGAGTTTTTAGAAATTAACGTATTGTATTTATCAATATTGGATAAACTATGCTAACCATTTTTTGTTTTGGTAAGTATTTAGAGGAATAATTAATGAATTATGGATATTATGATCATTAAAAGTTAATTTTATTTATTTAGGCATAAATAATTTATCTTGAATATCCATTTCTTGGAGTAATATATGTGATAGAAGTGGAAGTGATCAAAGTGTAACCAAATAATGGAATTGAGCTTATATGATAGAAATAAATATAATAATTACAATTTTCACATTTTCTATATCTTTATATTAAAATAATCCCTAAAATTTATAAAAATGATCTTGAAATAAAAAATTTCTACTTTTACGTTCCTTACCGATGAAGCAATATTTTTTTCACCAACCATAATTTTTTGTTCTTGTGGTCATTAAATTTATTGTGACCATGTTATCAATCATTCTCTATTATTCTTTAGATTTTTATTTTACCCACTATGTACAAATTTTAGTCTTCCCACTAATTTTATACTTATTTTGGATCATGATTATGTGTTATTTAAAATAACCTTTATGTTTCCCACTTTCCCTTTGTAAAAATAAGTTTTATTATTCTTTAATAAGATGTGGGTTTTGAATAATGATATTTTCAAATATTGGAACTTTTATGAAGGAGATAAAATATACAGGGTAAAATTTATTTAAGGGGATGGGGAGAATACAACACCCCAAAAATTTAGATTAAAATAATAATAAGCTTTATATCTTACTTGACAGGAAACACCAAGATTAAACAGAATTGAGAAATATTATAAAAATATTATTATTTAAATTCAATCTAGTTGTTTAATTAGTGGGTATGAATATAATTACGAGATATATTTATATTATTCCAAATAAATATAAAAATATTGATTAATTATTAAAAAATAAGCACTAATTTTTTAGCGAAGTCATTTTATGCTTCAAAAATGATTTTTATTTTATTTTATGCCTAAAAATTATATTTTTTTTGCACTTTGAGAACTTTTATTTTAGAAATTTACCTTCATTTTGGGAATTATCATATGAAATTTATATTAGACTAAATTTTGATAATTTTATCAAAAAATTAATTTTTTATGAATAGTGAAAATATTTATATTTTTTTGAAAACTCTATTTTTGTTTAAAGCATTTCAAAAAAATCATATTTATTTTAAAATTGATTTAAAAGTAAAATTTGTCAATTAATATTATTAATAATACAATTATGGTCATTTTAAATACGTTTATGTTAGATTTTAGTATACAAACTTTTTATACTTTAGAAAACAATTTTTTTGTAGAACTGCTTTAAGTCAGTTTTTTTATTCTAAATTAAATCCAGATATTTATTTTATATGAATATAAAAAAAATAGATTTCATATTTGAAATCAGGACGATTATACTTTTTAAACTTTTCCCTTTTATTTTCAATCATTTTTAATAGTAACCCAAGATAATATTTATCATCATAATAAAGGTAGAACAGGTAAAACCAAGTTAAAACTTTGGGATAAGGCTTTAAAAATCCTCTAAATCACGCCTTTATTCTATTATATGAGTGAATTTCATCCATTTCCATCAATTTCTCGAATATATTACCACTTGGTTCCATTTTTATTTAATTATGACCATTATATCATTTTAAGAAAATAATAGAAATTAAATTTCACTCTCCTGACTTTAATATATCAAAAAAAATTAGATAAGGAGAATAAGGGGATAAGTTCAGTTCTAAATTTTTTTTATTTAGTATTTAAAATTTTTAACATGATAATTTATTTTTAATTTTTAGTTATTGAATAATTACTTTAAATGATTACACAATGTCAAAAAAATATTTATTCAATTAAAATAAAATAAAATAAATGATTTTAAAATTATTAAAAGTAATAAAATTTGATTAATTATTATATTCCACAGGATTTTAAGATAAATATAACATATTCCAGATGTGTCAAATATTTATATTTTAATTTCATTTATCATGAACCAACCAAAGTTGTCCTTGAATTAGACACCCAAACCAGTCTGTGAAAAATCCCAAGGTGTGTCCAAAGTGATTTATCTTGTGATTCCCTCATGTTTTTTGTCAGCCCATAAGGATTGGGGATTCCCCTTATTCCTTTTCAAATACTAGTTTAGGTGTTCAATTTGGGGACTACTTGAGTTGGTTTATGGAAAAAACAGTATCATAACATCCCTTTGTTATTTAGCATGTTAGGTAGATTGGAGATAGATTTTTGGGATTTGAGACATAGGTACCGGAAGAGAATCATGAACTCTTACTTATATTAATCCTTGAGTTTCCTGTAATAGTTGGGTTTTGATTCATTAATTTTGATTTTGGGATTATATTATTAGTGCTCATTAGATTTTTGTGTTTTAGGGGATGATAATGGGAGAGAACTAGTGTCACATGGAGATATTGCATAGCCTAACAAACCATGTGGGGATCAAGTTCATGGTTCAATATTCCCTCAATGGTTGATGTATGTTTAGAACATGGGATACTAATCCATTTGGCTAGGTCATTCATGAAAACTAGTCCCCTGTTTAAGTGACTTTGGTGTAAGTGATTTTATTAGTTTGATTTTTATTAATGTGAGTCGGGTTTTAATGGAAATGATTTTGGAATTTTAAAATTGATAAAATAGAATTTATTTTGCGATAAGGATGTATTTTTTTTAAAAAGGGTAAAATTTGAGTTTTTAAATGAATACAGCTAAACGAAATTTGATTTTTTTTGTATTTAAAAGAGGTTTGAAGTGGGAAATTGGGAATAAAATTGGTTTTAGTAAGTGAAGTGGTTTTTCAGAATTATATTGGGTTTTTGAAATGGTTTTAAATTGAAATGGGTTTGAATTGGGAATGGAAGTGGTTGATTTTGAAAGATGAATTTTTAAAATGTTTTCCATAATGTTTGTTTTTTAATTAGTATTTTTTTAAAGTGTTATCTTTGTTGAGTTTTTTTGATTTTTATTTTGATAGTGATTTGGTTTTGTGTTTCATGTTATTTAGAGTATTCCACCCATATAGGTCCCAAAGTTGTCTAAGGATTATCTTCCAAGTGTTTAATCTACCCAGACTCCTAGCGGAGTGGTTGAAATGAGTTAGTTTCATATATTTCCCATTTTCTATGGTGATCTAGGTCTGCTAGAGTTTGAGGAGTGGTTAGAGAAAATTGAAAGGATCTTCAGGTCCTTAGGATATTTATAATTCTTGAGGGTGAGAGTTATATTTCTTAAGTTTTATGGGCTTTGTTTGGATCCATGAAAGTTGATCATTCCATCCTCATTGTAAAATAGGATGAATTGAGAAATATTGAAGAATACTTTTGTTCGATGATTTTTCCCTAAGGAGGTGATGTAAAATAAAGTGGTGGAGCTAATGGGTATTCATTAAGGTCAATGGAAGATGAAAGGGGTATATGGACCACTTTGAGGAGTTGGTGCCCTTTTCTTCAATATTGTCATTGAGTGATATATTAGAAGATCATATCTTTGTGTGGGGTTTTCACCTAGTTATCCATGATTGAGTTATTTTATCCAATATGTTTTTGTTTAGGAATTTAGTAGATGAGATGTTTTCTAGATGATCTGGTTTCTAGAAGGTATCTTATGGTGGTTGGTAGATCATTTTCTCTTGATTTTAGATAGGGTTTCCTACCTGATGAGGAGGGTAAACTGGAGGAACCTATTTCAAAGGAGTCTCCTTTTTTAGTTCCATCTTCTTCACAGAAGGACCACTCACTCATGTGTTTCTAGTGTGGTCATTTCAGGCATTCTAAGCCATTTTACCATAATACTCCAATGACTTGACATCAATTTAGAAGACATAGAAATCTTTAGAAATTCTGTATGGGGGGACCTCAAAAAAAGAAAAGCAATTCTAGGATAATTCCAGAACCTATTATCTCTTCTTCTCTATGATTTTTAGGTAACCCTTTTTACACCATTACCTATTTTCCCCTTCCCCTCTAGTTCTTTATTTTTTCATTTACTCCTTTTTTGGTCTTTGTATTTTATTTGAATGTATCTTGGGTGAATTTATATGCCATTATTTTTTGAAGATGGATGTGTCTTTAGGAGTTATGAATTAAAGTTTGAAAAAGTTCCTTTTTTAGTTTATTTGGTTGGGTCTTTCTTGTATTGGGTGGTGGTTCCATTGCATCCCCTTTCGAGTTCAGTAATCATGAAAGTATATTTATAAATATTATGGAGTTCCTCTATGGACCTCTTTATTATCCAATCATGATCCAGTTAGGTGTGAATTCTAGGATTGAGTAGTCACAATAGAGTTGGTGGTTTTGTCTAGTTTCTGGTTCGGTTTGGACTTTTTTCAAGAGTTCTTTCTTCTGAGTGAAATGTTGTAGTTTTTAAAAATATTGATATTGGTGAATTTTTGGGGGTATGAAGTGGAATTATGGGGATAATTTTTAAACCCTAATGTCACCGTGATTTCTGGGTATTTGTGGTACATAATGACCCCTCATGTTTGAGGTATTTCAGGAGGAAAATATTAAAATTTTGGGACTTTTTCGAAGTCCCATAGTTAAGGTGTGTAGTTAAATTAAGAATATAGACTAAGTGTTCAGAACATGAACCATATAAGATAGGTGATCTTTATGGTTACCACATAATTTGATAACAATTGTGAGTAAACTATGCAACCCACTCAAAGAGGGGTATTTTTGTCATTTTTTATTTTTTTTAATTGGGGTTTTTCACATTAGGTTTCCTTCTCAGGTAAGATTTCATCTCCCCATCCTTCCTTATTACTCTTATGTCTCTCTTCTTCTTATCTTGGATCTAAATTTTCTAAACCATAGGGTGAAGGTAGGATTATGTGAGTTGTTTATTTGATTTTAGGCTGTTAGATTTTTCTCTTGGGCCTAGTTCTCCCCTCTTTCAAATGTTTCATTTTACTCAATCACTATTAAGGTAGGTGTTTCTATCTATTTCCTTTTTAAAACATTATTTATGGTGCTTGAGATCATATAAATAAATTTTTAATGTGTTATTCATGATTTTGGGTTGATAAAGTGAATTTTTATGGACTTCTATATTAGTGTTTTGATTAAAAAAAGTTTTCAAATGATTTATATAGTTCTGCTTATATGTGTTCAAAGTATATGTACATTGTGTGTTTGTTAAAATTATATGTGACCTTTAAAATGGATTTTTTTGTTTTAAAATGTTTCTTGGTCTTTTTGGAGCTTTGATAAAATTGGGTAACAAGTGTAATTGTAGTTTAAATGGGTTTTGGCCACTTTATGGTTTTGGGTATTATGTGAGAACTCTTAGTATTTGGTATTATACTTCTCATGTTTCTTAAATAAAACCTTTAACATTCATATTTATTCCCATATATATTCGGATGTATATTTTCATATCCATATGTTTATGGTGTGTACATATATATATATATCTCTCTGTGTGTGTGTGTCTGTGTGATTTCTTATAAATATAAAATCTTTAGGATGTTCGCTTTTTAAAACCTTGTTTTCCAGAAATGATTACTCAATTTATAAAAATTATATAAATAGTTTATTAGTCTATATTTCATTTCAAATTGTTTCTAAATGTTGTTTTTTTTTGAAAAAAATTCTTCAAAGGATCATTTTGAATATAAATATTGTTTTGGATGACTACATTTTTTTTGGAAATGGATTTTGGGTAAAAAAGGGTGTTTTCATCAGAAATGATTTTGGATTTCAAATTCTAAGGCCCATTTGGTACTTTTAGATAATTCTTTGGAAACTTACTCTATGTTAATAAGATTACCAAACACATTTTGTACCTTTTATATGTTTATAAAA
This sequence comes from Viscum album, assembly GCA_963277665.1. Lineage (NCBI taxonomy): Eukaryota > Viridiplantae > Streptophyta > Magnoliopsida > Santalales > Viscaceae > Viscum > Viscum album. The sequence continues at coordinate 135,593,354 of OY728163.1, forward strand.
TATGATAACCCATATGGAGGTCCTAGACATAGATAGGGTATTCACATGGTTGATGTTAGTGTTAGGTTGTTGGGAATTTATGGACATTGGTATTAGTTGGTCATGGTTGAAATGTTATACATGTGATGAAAACCTTACCTTTACCTCTACTAATGTTATGGGAAACATAACATCATCTAAATGGTTGAGTGATAGTTACTATTTAGTCATAATTAGATAGTTTAGATCCCCAATCGTAGATGAATGTCCATGGTGGGCTGTGCCACTAGTGAGGCTTGTTGAGAGCTGCCAGGTTGATGATTTTCTGTGGTTTACATAATTATAATGGAAATATGGTTTTGAAATGAGTATTTATAGGTTCACTTATCAATATTTTTAATACATCATAATGATTATTTAAATTATATGTACTCTATTGGTTTTTAGGAACGTTAGTTTCTTCCCATGTTTGTATATTAATGTACATTCTATTTCCCCTAATTTCATTATTTTTTCTCAGATATAGCATACTTATTATATATTATTGTTAGTCTGTTTTGTTTATGAACTTTCCTAGGTTGTATTTTTATTCTTGGAATTTATTTTCAAAACTATATTTTTTAAATGGAAATATATTTAAAGGAAATATAGTTTTTTTTTCAAAAGTGGATTTTGGGAAAGATAGATTTAGTAGTTTTAATGATAAAAACCTATTTTTCACTTGTATCTTCAAACTAGTATTTATGGAATGTTTTGGGAAAGTAAATGCATGGATTCTATGGTGCATACCAACTGATATATTGTATTTTAAAAACATACTTTTTCCACTTCACATTGGTATTCCCGATATTTTTTTCAGGTTTAGTATGTTGTTTACATTCACTCATGGTATGGGTTGGTTTGGTGGTTGGTGGTGAATGAGAGGTCACACAGAGATCATTTTTAGTTCCAATTTGGTTGTAGTTTTTTCTGTATATTAAATTTATATATTTATATGTTGTTATTTTTGTTTATGTATTATTCTATCCTCACTGTTTTTAATTCTTTGTTCATTTTATGTTAGTGATTATTAAGAGAAATTATCCCCAACGATTTATCTTGTGATGCCTTTAATATTTTCATTAGATAGAGGGGATTTAGGATTCCCCTCATGCCTTATCACTTACTTTTTTAGGTGTATGTTTCAAGGGTGAACTATTTTGGTTTGTTATTCTATTTCTTTCTAATTGTTTTCAAAGTCAAATTATACGAATAGTTCTTAAAATGTCATTAATAGTATTTTATGATAATTATAATTTATTAAATTATTTAGAAATCATAAAAGTATTAAAATAGGACTATTAGGATTAAAAATGGTTGAAAATACAATTCCTTTTTTATTTATTAACCAATTGTCAACTTATAAGAAAAATTTGGAACTTTTAATATTGAAAAACTCGTTTCTATGGTTAAAGTTAAAATTGGTTAACCACGAGGTTAAACTAAAATATAATGTTTAAAATGATATATAAACCTATAAAAAATTTATTGAATAATTATATTAAGACCATATATTCCTTATCCTCCAAACCATTCCATTTTGGATCCATTTAACATGAGTTTGATAAATATTTTATATTAATATTTCATATAAATCTAAAAATGAAATAAATGATATTTTATAATAAAAGATATTTTATTAAATGATTTAAAACTAAAAATAATAACAAAATATTCATCCAAGTTAATGGGATATGGTTTAAAATATCAACCATGGTATATTTATGGGTTACTTTTCCTTTTTTATGGTATCATTTGTGACCCTTAAATAGTAGAAAACGTTTACTTTTATTTAATTTTCAAAAGGATTAACGGGGGTTAAAACTAAAATAAAAGGGTTACAACATAATTTAAACATGTATAAGTTTTATTGGATGATATTATTTAAACAAATACTCATCATATATTCTAAATATGTAAATTTTTAGTCAATTGACTATAAAAATTAATCAATATTAATTTAAAACTTTATATAATTCTAAGAGTTACCCTACCCTCCCTTATAAAAGGGAACGTCTTCTCTTCTCTTTGTCAAACCACTTGAGACATATATATAACCAAATACCTACCATAATATCCTAATATATTCCATAAATATATACTATATCTTTTGTTCATTCTAAAATATCATCCCTTCAAGGATTAAGGTTTAATCCAAAATAGGATCGTGTGTACGTACAACTTACCATCTCCACATAGCGGTGTAATTAATTTTTATCACCACCTTAGTTGGATGGTTGTTAAGATGGGTTTAAGGTTTATATATATGATATTTATGAAAAAATTATTCTTCTATAATTATTATATAATATCTAAAATCTTACCATTCAATCCATTGGAATTTGATAATGTTGCACATGCGTACGTATGGACTAACACCTCCATGAAGCGATGTGATTCATTTTTTCATTTTTGATTTACATGGATGGTAATAAGGATTTATTTGTTGAGAATATATATATATATATGATATAATAATTATTCTATAAATGGGAATTATTATATAAATTCTTTTATTCTATTCTTCAAAAAGTAAAAATAATGTTAATGTGTTAGTATAAACAACCGCCACCGTGAACGATGAAATTAAATTATCTATATATAACTTTTATGGATGAATATAAATACATATATAATGAATAAAAATGGTATTTATATAATTATTTACATTTATTTTATTATATAACCATGATTAATGTATAAGGATAGGGTCTTCCAAACCAAAACATGCTTGAAAAATGTAACAACTGACACAGAAAACTGTGATTTTATTAAAAAAATGTTTACAAGAGGGTGATAAGATGTTATAAGTAAATAATATATGGTATGATATATATGATTATAGTTTAGTAATTTTTCTATAATAAATATATATTTATTATACAGGAGGGTTGAATGTGTATGAATAAGGTTGAGACTTGAGGAAAGGGATTCATGTCTCAATCTCACTTTATTTGAGATTGTTTATGATTAAATTTACATTATGTTAATTATATAATAATTATAGAAAAATCCATTTAATGTTTTATTCTCCTATATTTTTTGAATATTACAAGTTTTACTTTCATTTTCCTCTCTTTAAGAACTCAAGCTACTGAAATAATGTATTTAGGAAAATGATTTTATTTCTTGCTTCAGTCAAAAAACATTTTTTCTCTTTCCATGATTTTAAAACTATTTTCAATAATTATTTAACTATTCTTTTATGATTTTTTAAATTCATTTTTACTTAATTTTAACTTTTAAAAATTGTTTTAGAAGGAAACTTGTCTAATTTTTTTGAACAAGGTACTTTTGACCTTTTATTAAAAATATGTAAGGATTATTTGTTTTAACATACATGAAATAAATAGAATTTCTACTATCATGGCTTATAAATGATTTAAATATTCATTTGAAAGTTTCAATAATTATTTTCAAAGAAAATATTTTTCATAGTAATTTGAAAATTCTGACATTTTAAAGAATTTATTTCAAAATAAAAAAGTTATTTTTTTCAATAAATGTTCCAAGTGTTCTTTTAAAATTCATTTTCTTTAACGACGACTTCCTATGATGTTATCTATGTTTTATTAGGTATATGATTCTATGATACCATCCTTATTCTTTCTCTAGATTATTTTTTTTGTTATGATGATAATACTTTTACAAAACCCATTTTATTTTCCCAAAGTTAATCTAAATGTTAAATGTTTTCATGATATTGTAGTGTACATGTGAATGGATTATGATTATGTGACATGTGGTTTTGTTAGAGCCATAAAATTTATTGGGTAAAGATGAATAACTCATGAGATAATTTTTTTATGTGTGAACTTGATTTTATTTTCACAATTTTATGTGTCGACATGGTTTCCAGGCCTATAAGATTATGCATGGTCTGAGTTTTCATGTTCATAAGATTTTAAATAAACATTGTTTTCATGTCCATAAGATTATTCTTGGACCATGTTTCATGTCTATAAGTTCATGCTAGGTCACAATTTTATGTTATGAGTGAACCCATTTCTTTATACACATAAAAAAAGTTTTAATATTATGTTTCTTATATTACTATGTATATGTTATGATCTTATAACTCATGAATAATTATTTACAAATTCACACTCCTATTAATATTGTATTTTACAATGATAATGTTTTATGACATGAATAATTTTTTTGATCTATGAATGACTGGGTATGAACTTTTCAATTTATGATCATGATCTCATACCATAATAATCTAATAAGATACAATATTTATATATAAAAATCTTGTGTCGCTATAAGGTGCAAGGTTATTTTTAATGAAATATCAGATGTTCATAGATCCTTAAAAATAAGTAAGAAATCTTACAGGAACATGAGTTTTTCAATAAATTTAAGAAGGATGATGATAATTCACTGCTCATTAGACCCTCTTTCTTTATCCATATGAATCCATAAATTATTCATCCTAACACTAAATGGGTTAGTGAAATGGTGCAAAAATGTCCTATAAGTTATATATTTTATATTTGAACCCTTAACCATTATCTTTTAATAAATTGATTTGTGATGCATCATTTCCAACCTTGTTAGAAGATATAGTAGTTGGAGTTATTATAAAATAATCAATTATTTTAGTTTATGGCATAGGTACTTGTTTTTTTGTTATTTATTGTGTGTTTAGTATGGAAGAAAAGACTATTCTCCATGATTTTTTACTCACCAAGAAGAGTGTCTAGTAGAGCATCATTGTGGAATTAGATGTTGAGGCTATCCTTAATTATTTTATTATCCACTTTCATCCCTCTTGGAGATTCAATTTTTTTTATAATATTAATAAAATTACATAATGGTTTATATGCATTGAATTCTCTCTAGTTATAAGGGACATGGATGCCATAATAGATTGGATAGATTCTCAGTAAAGGCAAGTGATGTTTCTTTAAGATTGGTTTTGATCACCCCTCATCCTTTGGAAGATATTTTATCTTTGGATTCCTATTGTAATACTAGATAAAATATACATTTTTCTTCCTTAGTTCTTACATTTAATAGATAAAAATAGTACTGAAAACATTTTTAAAGAAATTTGTATGAATAGTATCCATCCTTGAACATAAGTATAGTACCTAAAAAATCAGTGAGTTTACTCATAAATCCCGAATTCATGTATGCATGCATGATGACACAACCAATTGAAATATCTAGATCTTTTGGAGAAAATAGGTTACAGTGGATATGGTTTAGGCTGGTAACTAGTTTATCACTGTGAAATCACAAATAGTTATTGATTTCCTCTTTATTTATTTTGTGTATGGGAGCTACGACACACAAATCGGGGAATGTTTTAATGGTAGGATCTTGGTGGTTTTGATTAAGAGGAGTCCCTGGGGATTGTTTGTGGAGACTTCAACATTATCACTAACCTAGATGAGAGGAAGGGTATGAGTTCTTTCCCTAAGGTGGCTAGATTGAACATAGCCCATCTTATGGAAGATAAATTCCTCTTGGATATTGGGTATTATGGGGACCACTTCACATGGTATAATAACCAAAAATGGAATAGACGATGTTGGAGTTTCTTGGACCGGTTCTTTTCCCATATTCATGTTATCTCCAAATTTTCTAATGCCAAGGTGGATTATATTGTTCGAGTCATATATGATCACTCCCTTATGCTAGTTTCACTATGTCTGAGGAAGGATGGGTGGGAAAGCTTTATATTTTTTTCCCACTAGGTCGCCACACATGGATACCAACAACTCGTCAGTAAATTTTCATATTAACTTTCATATGGTCACATATAGGTGGCATTAAACAAAAAATTTAAATGGCTGAAACATAAACTTCTAGCATGGTCTAAGGGTCTTACTGCTCCTGACCAGGGCATGAACACTCTTAAACAAGAGGATGATCACATGGAACTCAGCATTGAGGATGCCTGAGATGCTCTTGTGTTTGATGAGATCTCTTCTAAGAAAAACATACTTGTGGAACTTATTTTTAAACATGAAAATATATATTTGGAGTGTTTGAGAGTGAGATAGATTTATGAAGTTGACAAGAACTTATCCCACTTTCACGCATGCATAAAAAAAAAGGAAATCGATGAATCCCAATATCATGCTTGGGGATAGATCCTACTTAGATGATAGGGATGTTGTTGGGGGAATGAGATTCTCTTTATTCAATAATATTCTTACTGGTCCCCATCTGAACATGTTGGACGAATACCTAGGAAGCCATATAGATATTTTAGAGGTAATATCCAATCTGATATCCAACTAATAAAACACTTTGTGGGAGGCTATACCTGATGAGAAGGTAGTGCATGAGGCCATGTAGAAACTCAACCCATAGAGGGACCTCAACCCTGATTTTTCCAAGTATATTTCTACAGGGGATCCAGGAATGTGGTTAAACCTAATATAATCGCATCCATACAAAACTTATTTCATGGTGGCCTGATTCCTTGGGATACTGGCGCTATAACCCTTGTGATCCTTCCTAAGATCAAGGACCCATCCTCCATCCTATACTATAGACCCGTAAGTATGGGTAATTTTACTTAAAAGATTTTGGAATGCATCATCAACTTGAGGTTTTCCTTGAAAACCCCCCTTTGAATTTCTTTTTAAGAGCATGAATTTGTGAAGGGATACTAAATCCCCGGTGTTATTTCCCTGGTGCAAGAAATGATTAGGGAAATTAATACCAAGGCCCATAGCTCAAACATGGTGATCATGTGGAAATTAATAAGGCATATGATAAAATGGAATTGGGATTCATCAATAGGGTTCTCTTTTCCTTGGGTATCTCTCTATGGGAAATAAACCTCATTTTTCATCGCTTCAGATTCTCATGGCTGGTTGTTTCTTTCATGGGGAGAACTTATGGCCTCTTCAAGGTGACCCATGATCTTAAAGAAGGGTACCCAATCTCCCCTAGTATTTTCATTCTCATTAAATATACCCTCACTCAATTTATCAATATGGGCTTATCCATTGGAAGAATACTTTATTATAGACAAAAAAGGAACCTCCCCTCAGTCTCCCATCTGATGTTTGCATACAACAAAATCATCTTCATCAATGTAGGTAGAAGATATGTCCATGGTATCTTAAAAATACTGGATGAATATTTCCACTAGTGTGGCTATTCCATTAATAACTCCAATAGTAACCCCTATATCTCAAATAGATGCACCACCAACCTGGTTTTTTCACTATGAAATAAGCTGGACATGAAGAGAGGTACCGTCTCAATGGACTACCTTATCTCTCTGATTTCATCATGTAGAGTTTACAAGTGTGATTTTGAATGAAACTTGAGAAAGATATCAAGTTGTGTTCTCAACTAGGAGAATCATTTATTATCCATCGAGGGGAATGTTGTAAACATTAATAGTGTCCTCTTTGCTATTCCAATTCACACTCTCTCAGGCATCAAAGTACCAATGGGATCCATTAAAACCATTGAAGTGGTATTTTCCATCTTCATCTGGGATGCTTAATCTGAAGGTAAATGGCAGTGTACCTCTTTGAAATTGATGGCACTGCACATCCAGTTGAAATAAATAGGCATCAATATCATCTCGAGATGTAATTAGTACTGTAAACACTTGGAGGAAAGCTCAAACATTCTTTTCCATGAGGAAGATTGGGACATGGATGTGTAGAGATTATTTGGATGCTTTACTGACCTCTCATCTTAGAGTCTTCTAGGTGCTTCTCTCTATGAGCGATAGTTTCATGGTTCCAAAGTTATAGGCCCAGAAAAAATGGAAAGATATATCATCCCGAGCGTTGAATGATGGTGCTTATAGAAATCCTAGAATATGGACAGATTTTAGGGGATTAATTCCTTTGGGAGATCCATTACTATACATACAAGGTCCCTCCTTATTGACATCATAAGTGGTTTCAATAACTAGCACGAGTCTCTATACCTAAGAGTCCTTCAGTTGAGTTCCTCAATAGGGAATCCTTCCAACACCGGTCCTCAGGGCCAATGGGTACATTGGAAACCACCAACTAGAGGTTTTAAACTTAATAATGATGGATCATGTATATTGGGGATCACAAGGGGTGGAGGGTTTTTCTGTGACTGTCGGGGGAGTATCATCCTTGCATTTACATCTTACTTTGGGTATGGAACTTCTCTCCAAGTGGAGGCCAATGCAATGCACACCGGGCTAAACCGTTGCTACTAGAAGAACATTGACCGAACTCATGAAAAAACAGACCCCATGATCTTTCATGAATCTATGCCTAAAAAATTCTCTATCTCCTAGTTGATAGTCTACATTATCAGTAAATGTAGAGACATCCTCAATGATGATACTCAAGTGGTCCACACATGGCGTGAAGTTAATAGGGAAGAGGACCACCTTGCATCCATGGTGGTGACGGACCAGGATTCCAGAGTAATGTGCTTCACAAGCATAAATATCTTGAAACTAGAGGGGATTAATTTGATCAGGGGAGATGAGATTGGTCTCTACTATTTTAGGCCTCCCTAAGCAATGTTTGTAGTTTTTCCCTACTTTTTCCACATTTTTTTCTATGTACTCCTTTCTTATAAATATATAACGATTGGATGGACAGATCCAAATTTAGTGGTAGACATATATGTATGAATAATTATGTGTTGTAATATTTAGTATTTATCATTTAAACAATAACTACTTTATTATGACATTTTATCATCACACGGAGAGAGGAAATAAAGACAAATTATAATTTTTCTCGAAGTTGTGTTGATATTTTTTTGATCATTTATTAATAAAATGATGAAAATTTTGGAAGATTATGGTAGAATTTAATATTTGTTTTCAATTGATTTTAATTGATAAAATATGACATTATTGAAGATTGATAATTTTATAGAGATAAATTTTCACAAATTTGTTTTAAGAAGATAAATATATTTTTATGATTAACTTATCTTGATATGGATTTAATATGTGATTTTAATGGTTTAATATTATCATTATAGTATATATAGGAAGAAAATAATGTTTTTATAATATTTTATACATTATAAGAAGTTTGGAATCTAATTTAATGAAACATGAAAAAACCATGTCATGTAAAATAAGAATATGTCATGATTATTTCCTGAGTTTTGATATAATGAATGGTTTAAAGAAGATGAAGAAAGACGATGTCACAATCCAACATGATCTAAGAAAAACATGATGTTTATATGTTATGTTTTTTTAAAACCTCATTGGTTAACATATATTTACAAACATATCATGTTGGGTGTTCATTTCATGGAAAAGGGAAATCTCTAAAATTAGTATTTAGATTCATTTTACATGAGTAACGAATCATGACATGATTGTAAATCATGTATTTCTTCATTCTATGTTTATTTGTAGTAATTTTTATTGAATTTATTTGATATAATTCCCAAATTCCAAAATTATGTGATTTAAGAGATAAGGTTATTAAATATTCCTTGGTTTTAAAAATATTTTTTACTCAATGAGTAACACATCATTTTATACACAACCACATTCGAGTTTTAGATATTTACACATGTTTTTTAAATTTAAATATTTTTCAAATATAAAATGAAATTGATGATTTATAGGAGTTATAACTTGACCATCATAGATGATTTTTATGATCCTTTTAATTAGAAATACATATATCACAACCATGAAAGATTTAAAAAACATCAAGAGATAATAACCATTAATCACAGTTCTTAAATATTTAGGGAAGATAAAGAGATGTTATATAATATACATTAAAAAATAAAACATGGAACTATTATGACTTTTTGAGAGATATAATTTTGAATAGATTATCTAAAAGAACACATGGAGACAAAGTTGAAGAGAAACACATATGCCGGTTTAGTGTCTTAATCACTCATTGATTATTTATTATAATGGTCTACATCCCAATCCTTTCTCAACCATGTCCTGAAGTAGTGAGTGGAGTGATAATAAGTAGTGGTTACCTAAGGAGTTGAAAATCAAATAATATTAAAACTGTATTCACTCAAATATTCATTATCTGGATTTCGTACATCACCAGTTCATTATTGTATGCCATTTTTTATGAATATGCCCTAAAATAAGTGTATCATATAATACAATTTACTATTATATCATAACCCACGATATATATGTGATGCATATCACAAGAAGTGACATGGGGGTGGATTTTATACATCAATAAGATCTGAGATGCTTATATTGCAACAGATGATAAAACCATTGACTTATGATATATGATATTGGATTGCATGTTTGGTTGGGACATTTTCCAATTGGTTAAGTCAATTATGAATCATTTTAATTACTCATTTATTTCTTGAGAAATGTAATATGTTACTTAAAACATTTTATGGTTATTAAAAATGAATAAGTTTATGTTACAAGTATAGTGACTACTAAACAGTAACATTAATGGTCGAGCTTATTCATTGAATTAATAAGAACCTTATAAAGGATGTGATTCTATTTATGTAAAATTGGGATACCAAGCATAATAAAAAATATATCCTTACTTATTTTTCATTCAACTTTTAATATAGGGTGTTAGTACACCATTTGGAGATCGAGGCTTCCTCACATAGTGTTAATTGATTCTAATGGATGGTGTACTACTTTTGGAAGCAATATCCCAAGTGTTGTTTCTTAGTGATCTTCATCATACATATTCCATTGAGATGAAACTCACTAGACTTAATCTACACACAATTATTTTATTTTATTCACTATGTATTTTGATTTTATAATGATAGTGCTACATTGAAATGGGTTTTTTTATTGTTTATGATCATGTGATGCTCTAACAAAACTGGCCCATGGTATCAAAGACATCTTCATCACCGAATCAATAAGTTTTCATACTGTTTTTATAATGTATATGTATATTATAAGATGTGGTTTATTATGTTGTAATTTTCAACATGGAATTTCTAAATTTCAAGCAATATATTTGAATCCCTTTATATATATAAATGTTATAATGATGTCATATGGAATTATATAAGTGATTTTCTTTATCATAGGGGACTGAAAGGTGAGTTTTAGTGTAGGATTTATCAAAAACAATAATTTTCACCATATTGTAAGCTGTGATAAGCATTATCATAGGCTGTGATAGGTGATATAGTGTTTGAAAAAAATAGCATCATGTCATAATATTGATATTCAAGATATCACTAGCTACAATGAAATTCAAATATTGAACTATGCTATATAATAGTGTATATCATAATTTATGATATATTGCGAGTAAGATATCCTATCACATCAATGATTTAAATCATGACATATGATAAAGTATATATTATAAAATAAGATATAACACAAAAATATTATTATTTTATATTAAATGATTATAATTTATAAATTATTTTTAATACATAAGTGTTAGGAATTATAAATGGAGTATTTATTATTCCTAAATGAAATATTAAATTTTTATATTATTATCTCATATTTAATAAATAAGTGAAATTTTTGGTTAATTATTATAGTTATATTTAAATATTCATTTATATAAATTATTTATATGATTTAAATATTATGTAGGGTTTAGTTTATCTAATAAATTACTTATTATATAATTATAATACCATGAATTACTTTCTATTTATAACAAAATAATATTTATCTTTCATTCACATTGATTTTTGTTTTTTATGGATTTATGAGTGTAGTTTTATAGGTTATTTTTAGTTTATACATATTAGGTGTTAGAATTATCATATAATTATGGTACCCCTTTTGTATTAAACCATGGATAGTGGGAAATTAGGTCAAATTATAATGACCTACATTGGTCGGTGTTAGTGTAGCTAAAGAAAGGCTTTATTCTGAGAATCATGAAATTGATGAATATTTTAATTTTTTAATTCAAATTACGAATTGGTGCTTGTAAAAAAATTTAAGATGTTAAAGAGGATATTTTGAGGTGGTGGATCTAGTAGTATATGTCTAAACAGAAATTTAGGGGATTAGGAGTTGAAAAATATAGTTTGGTGGCTATAGTGTGCCACTAGGTTCCCAATTGGGTGGAATTTGGTACTCGATGGTGGTACTAGGTGACTTTATCTTTGGATGGGAAAACTAGGTTGTTGGTGCTGGTGAACCAGAGACCTAGTAGAATCCATATTGGTCTTCTTAAAAATAGGTAATAATGGTTATTTTTCCCTTATATTTTAACACCCAACTCAAGGGTGTTCTTCTTAATATAATCAAGTGAATGTGGATCCACACTCCTTCCCCTCTATTGAAACTTCCTTCTTGCCGTGGAAATCAATTGAATTCAAAGGAGTTTATTCAGTAGTTTGAGTTAACTCTATCATATCTATTACACTTCTCATATTCCTTTTCACTTGGATATGATTCTATGTAACATAATCTAGAGATTTAGGAGATGATTTCCCTATATCATGGTGAAATCGTCCTATCAAAATGGATATATGGTAAATCATAGAAAAATGAGGCTCCAAGAGGATGAATTCACATGGTTTTTTATTTTTTTATTAAGACAAGTCACTACCATGATTTACCTTGAATTTCTATCATGTTAGGATGATTTCAATTGATGATTTTGTTCTATATTTTGGGGATTTATTTAAAGTGGTCTCGAGGGTGTAGAGGGAGTGATATGTATATTATTTCTTGAGTTTTGTACAAGGAAATGTCACATGATAAGATATTCCTTATTTATACCTAATTGTATTAATATTTTTTTAATTGTGTCAATTAATTATAGGGGTTTTATAAATAATTAAATTGGATATTTAATGAAGTTTGGGCCTCATGGATGGGGTCAATGGATATCGTGGTATTGGGTGAACTCAGGGATTTATGGATAAATATCGCTTGAGGGGATAACTCTATTTGAGGTAGTTGATTCCTAATATAACCTCCTTACATAGTTATGCATGTTTTTTTGGGATTATAAGTGTAGGTAAGCAGGTGTGAGTGTTCCAATTAGGAACTTTTAGTGGGTTCCCTTATGGTATGTGAGGCTATAAAATCTTGTTAGATTCATAGTAATTACTCAAGGTTTATACATTTTTATATAACTATAAATGGATATAAATCCCATGTTAGAGGCTTGAATAAGAGTGAAATTATAACCTAAATAGGGTGTTAATTATGCTGTTGGGGATTGTCTATCCTAGAGAGTTATCCATATGGAAAGATAATGCTCACTTTGGCAAATGCGTATGAGTGAGCCTATGGTGTTGTTATTTAGTTAGTCACATATTAAGTGGGTTATAGAAATTATATGAGTAATAAATTAAATGGAACCAAATTTGTATTCCATGATTATTGAGTGATGAGTAGGGACTATCCAGAACATGAAACCTCCTTTAGAAATTATGTATTTGGTGTATGGATTCCAATGGCCATATAACCCTAAGTAAAGGGTGATATGCTTAGGGAGTGGAACAATAAAGGGTGTCCTCCTAACTAACTTAATTTGTGATATTTTTCTTACACGCATAAGTGTACCTCAATAATGAGGATATTGGGTAGGCGGGGTGGCAACCTATCCCTTTAGTAAGAGTTTAGTGGGACACATGACAGCTTTAGGGAGAATATTTTAATATAGATGATGGAATAGTTTCTAATGTTGTGATTTGGAGGGCCTGTATTAGTACATGATTTAATTGTGTACAATTCCATGGGTTTAGATAGCTTAGTGATGAACTAGTTTGGTAGGACTAATTCCTAGGGTGATACCTCATTCAATATGTGTATATTATATTAAAAATTGATTGTGATTGAAGTGATTAGTTGATTAGTATTATTTCCACACTTGTGGTTATGAATCATTTACCTCACATGTGATATCGATGATGTATCTTTCAACCTGATTGTTATTTTGGGGGTTGCTCATCCACCCTAGTTAGTGATGTGGAAATTAATGTGGTGGAAGATTTTACGACATGTTATTTTCTTGGGGTGATATGTTGTTTACCTAGAGAAGCCTTATTCATGCTATTGTGGTGTCATGATACATTTTCCAGCAAGTGATATATGGTTGTAATTTGTTGTGGATTATTGTGATAGTAATTTTTCCACCATAGATTATGTTTGGTGTTATATCATTCACCTTGGAAACATTTATTATGATATATCATTCACCACTCATCCACCCGAAGGAGGTGTGATGATGATATTCCATCTACATGGATGAGGAAAGATAGTGACGTGTCATCCACCTATATGGAATGATGGTTATGTTCCATACACTTGGAGGAAGTGTGATGGTGGCATGGAGCCCACTAGGAGATATTTGATAGTAATGTGTAGTCTACTTGGAGGAGGTGTTATAGTGATGTGATTTCCAAACAGAGGAGATATGATGGTGATGTGTCATCCACCTAGAGTTAGTGTGATAGTGATGTTACATACACTCGAAGAGTGTGTGATAGTGATCTATCTTTTAATCAAGGGATATGTGATGATTTTTTCACATAGAGGATATATATTGAGGTATTCTATTTACCATGTTTTTGTGGGTGTGGTGATTACATTTTTACCTTTATTTATGAGACATGGAGTGATGAATCATTTACTAAAGAGGTGTACTTAAATCATGGGTGTATCATACCATTCCAAAACTGGATGAAGAAGGTATGTGTCGACTGTTCAGGTGACTTCTTGAGTACCCAATAGAGCAATGATTGTATCCATTTAAGGTTATCAATTAATTTCTATTTTGTACATTCATAAGAATATATAATATTTTTTATTAGGACATCTTTGGTGGTGAATAATTGAGTTTCTAGTCAAACCTTTCATATGTAATTTAGTTCACGTGCAGATCATGTGGTTACATGTAGGTTTTAAGAAATAGATATAGTACTGGTGGATAATCTTAAAAAGTTTAGTGGGAACGTGGATATGTGTTTGAGGTGATACTAAAGATCATGGTTGGGTATCCTTATATATTTATTAGTTTCATTCCCTTTACTCTATATGATTGTCCCATTAGGCGATCCCATGATCTTTTATGACTACCTGATTTCATGAGTATATGTTTTATGTCATGGTGACGTTACTTCTTATGGTTAAATTTCCTATATAATACCATATGTTTACATTGATGTTAAACAATTTATTTTTAATCATTTATTTACCCATTATTGACTGTTGTGATAATGTGGGTATAATTTACACACATAGTACCAACACAAAATTTCTACAAGTCAATAACCTATATTGTATGTGGATGGGGACCTGAGGTCATCTGACACCACCCAGATCTGGCTGGAGGCTGATGAATATGACTTGGATGTTATAATATGGTATCAAAGTTTTATTTTGATTTGACTTGACATTTTTTATATGGTATATGAAGTTAAAATTGATCATAACTTTGGTTGGAAGATTTTTTTTTGCTTGGCTATCACATAGGGGATCTAAAATAAAGTTGATAAGGATTTGAGATTTATTTTATTGCCTTTTTTTATAGTTTAGTCATTATGGATTATTGATTTATGGTTTTCTATTTTCTTGATGTGGAAGGAGGCATGATTTCATTAATCATACTCATCACATATGATTCATAAGAAATTTATATTATTTTATATATTTTATTATTTATTTATGTGGAGGGATTAGTTGTTTAAGGTTTAAAAAACTACATATATAGTGATTCTCCAATATAACTTGATAGTGTAATTCTAATCAAATGGATAATAGTTACCAGTTTTGATTTGTATATGATGATTGATATATGAATCTATTTGTAATGGATACTAGGTCTAAGAGTGATTAATTTTGATTAGGGTCATTCCCAACTAATATGAAATCCTTTTGTCATAGGTTTGATGCGGTGTAGTGAGGCTCATTTCTTATTACTAACTTTTTCCAAATTTATGGGGACTTAATGAGATGCATTTCTCAGAGTAACATCTTCAAAATTCTTAATAGTGTGATTATAAACTTAGAGTGGTTAGGTTGGTTTGGGTATAGGGTTACCCAATGTAAATGAGGACCATAGTATATGATTATGACACAAAGGTTTCCTAATATAATTGAGACTGGACCATGGGAGCTTCTGTGGGGAAGTGTGACCTATGTGGAATACAGTCTATAGACTAGGTTGGAGAGACTACAGAGCATGAATTATAACTTGAGATCATGATGAGTTTAGTTTTTTCCATTTAGCAGGGTATTTTTCATAGTTCTACCTAAGAAGGGTTATGGTATATAAGGGTTGTCTTGTATGAGGGGATAACCTAGGCACACAGATTTCTTTTAGATTGGAATCATGGGTATATGTTTCACGCTATAGTTTATTGATATACTTGTGATGTGTGGTTAGTTAATTAGGCATGTGATATTTGGATTTATAGGATGTGAACCATAGTGGTTTAAGTTGAGTGTTATAGAATGGTTTCATTAAGGATTATGTTTGATTATATTCTATAGTTGGCTAACAAAGGTGGCTATTCAACCCCGTTGTGAGAGTGGTTTGTTGTAAACTCCAATGTCATGGAAAAATGTGTGTGAGTTTGATACTATCCAAATAGAAGGTGGAATATTATATCCTAATAATGGATTGGGTATGGTGATTTTAGTGTTTAGTTTGGTGTGATATACCTATTTCGGCATGAGAGACATGTTTATTGAAAATATTTGTAATATCATTGATGAAGTGATATTTTTAGTTGATCACACGCCTTTATTGTATAAGTACAAATGATGTTCATCTATGTACATGGGTTTCTAGAGAGCCTTACTAGTATGAAAAATTATAAAAACTAGGTATGTTTATTATTTCATTGAGACTCATATGTGTATAAGACCTTGATGGGTGATAAGATGTTGTGATGGTATCTAGGATTCCTTTGTCCACCTTAAGCACATGGAGTTAGGATGTGGTATGTTATTATATTGGTTGGTGGTTACTAATGTGATATGACCAGGTATGATATGACTATGGAAATTTGTGGAACACCATAATTTTGGTTAAAAGGAAATGAATAAGGGAGTTATTAATTCTAACATGATAACGTGAATGAGTGAAAGGAAGTCATGCTCTAGGGAAGATCAAGAATATATTGAAAAGTAATGACTAATGGGTCATGATAATAATGAGTAACCTAGATGTTTATCTCATGTGATTAATTAGTAGTGACATATTAATGAAAGTGAGATGCATTGGATTAAAAACCACTATACTTTATGTATGAAAAGGGAGAGGACTTCATGTGGTCATTCATAGACCCAAAGAGTTTCTCAACCATGGAGAGTGAGGCACCTGTAGATTATCGAATTTATAGAGGGTTTATGTGAGTTAATAAAGAGATGGAACATAGGAGTTACATAATGGAAGACACAATAATTGATATTAGAATATATTCATAAAAACTATGAGTATGGTGTTAGATCATTGATCATTTTAGGTAAGGGTTGTATAATGGACCTTGATTTCTTAAATGATCAAGAGGTTCTCATTGGATATGTCTGTTGGATTACTAGGAATGATGCTCATGAATGTCCGTGTTCAACTAATAGTGTTTTTAAAGAAGAATGAAACTCATAGTTCAAGAATTTGGAAATATTTTATCGTGAATATAAAACCATTTGGATTTTGGTTATGAACCTTGTCCCAAGTGTAAATATGGATAGTGTTGGGAGTGACACGTATAGTGAATTGAAACCATTAGTGATTATGGGAATTTTATGATACTTTTATGAAAGATGCTACTATTTTATATGGATAGTGTAAGTTACCATGTTGGGAATTATAACTATTTAATTTATTATATTCATTTCATTCATTGAATAAAGAATTCTAATGGTGCATTATGGCCTAGTAGATAACAGGGTGTCCGTTTGGGAAACAAACCGGTAGTGTGAATGTGTTTATGGAATATCAGTGATTGTGGATAGTGTGATGGATTATATAATGTAGTAAGGCTACTTAATATGGTTATTTTCCCTTGTGTGAGATTTTATAGGTGAGGCATGAGGTTTTAGAGGTACTTGGGAATAACATTAGGCCAGTGATAGTTTGGTTTGAACCAAAGACATAAAATATTGGTGTACGACATAGGTGAATTGAAAAATCATGAATACCACTATGAGTATTGAATTGTTGTGGAGTAGGTGAGATTATTCAGCATTGAGAGTGCATGAGATATTAGTGTTTTAAGATATAATCAATTTATTGGGGTATAAAATTATGTGATTCATTTATGATTGAGCATGAAGACTAAAATAAGGATCAACACCCATAATTTTATAATTTAAAGCATGTTTGATGAGTTTGGATAAGAGGAATTCAATGTGATTGGTAGTTTCTCTAGTTCAGGTGTGGCATTGGTATAACCATAACTAGCAAGAGATAAACATTAGTATCATGAATACAATATCAATGACCAAGGGGGATTATGGGAGATGCAGATAAATACTTCTTAGGGAGAATACATGTCATAATGGAGAGGTTATAATGATTGTAACTAGTGGGTTTTTGGTGGATGTAGATATTGAGTAGGCTCTAATGTGAATATAAACAGGGAATATTTTATTTTTCTTAATTTGGATCAATAATTTATATTTTAAACCTTTTTAAGATGTTAAATACAATTTTTACAAGGTGTTGACATAGGTGGTAGAGACCTTAAGTAGAATATGGGGTTGGGAAGTTTAAAAATGTTGGCTAGCGGCTAAATTTAGCTACTAAGTACCCAATTGGGTGGAACCAGACACTTAGTGAATGCCCCTAGGTACATTCTCCTTATATGTGGTCATGAAGTGGCATGAAACCTACACCAAGTATCTGATAAGGGACTAGGTGGTCAGTATAGGTTCACAAAGTGCCCAATGACAACCAGGATTGTTTTTTTGAAGGAGAGGATGAATGGTCATTCTACCCAATTTTATTTTAACACCCCACTAAAAGGTGTTCTTCCAAGGTTGGTCTAGAGATTGGTAATCCACACCACTTACCCTCTCCTTCACATTATTTCCTCCCTTTTATATCAGATAAATTTTAAGGTATTACTTGGTTTGAGTTTGGTTTATCTCCTAACTTATTCTCTTTTTATTTATCTTCCCTAGGACTTGATTTGTGTATCCAAATCTTAGGATTTAAGAGATGATTTTACTATAGCATAGTGAAATAAACTTTCCATAATTAAACTTTGTTAAGATATAGTGAGAGGAGGATTTTAAAGGATTAACACACATGGTTTCATATTGTTTCACTTATGTTAATTAATTGATTTAATTTATATTGTATTTTTTTTCAATTTGGGATAAGTTCAATTGATTATTTGGTTTAGGATATTAGGTATTGGTTGGAAATGGGATTTGGGATGTGCCTAGAGTGATGCTCACCCCATTTCTTAATTTTTCATAAAGGATACACTACCCAATGAGATATTATTTATTTATACCTCGTTCGATTAATCATATTGATTAATTATATGTCTTTTATAATTAATTAATATGGATATTTGATGGAGTTAGAGGTTTGTGGATGGGATCAGTAGCTATCGTGGTCTTTGAAGAACATGGTAGTTTTTGGATGAGTGTTGATGGGAATAACTTTAGTTGATTTAGGCATTTCCTAATATTTCCTCCTTATATGGTTATGTATATTTTTATGGATTATTATCATAGGTAATTGGGTGTGAGAGACCAAATAAGGAAATGTTAATGGTTTACCTTGTGTAAGTAGAGGTTAGGGAGTCTTGTTAGACTTATAATAATTCCTTGAGGGCTATACCTTATTATGTGGATACTGATAGCTGTATCTCCCATGTGAGGGGCTTGATTAATATTGAAATTATAATCCCAATGGGTTATCCATCATGGAACTGGGGATCATATAAACTTGGTAGGTCTTAGTATGGGTAGGTGATGCTCACAAAGGGTGAGGGATAAGAGTGATCAAATTGTGTTATTATTGAGTTAACTGTATAGTAACAATGTAATAGAAAATAGAATAAAATGAGGATTTCGTTCTTCTTGAGTGATGAGTGGTTACTATCCATAATATGGTAGGTAATCAAGAATTTTTTTTGAGTGTGTGGACATCTATGGATATGTTACCCTAACGATGGGGTGGCATACTTAAGAAGTATAACAATAAGGGGGAATTGTTGTACCTAACTTAAGTTTCTATACTTTTACAACATGATTGAGTGTTCCTTAATGATTTATACTAATGTATTGTGTAATTTTATTGGATAACTAGCCATGTGGTGATACTTTGGTATAATGAGACCCCACTTTAGGGTAACAATTGTGATTTGGGTGATGTTATAGTTTCCAAGTTGTATCAAGGAGGGAAGAGATTATTACACAAGTTCTAGATGTGAAATTTCATGGGTGTAGATAGCGTAGAGAAAAACTAGGTTAGAAGGACCAATTCATAGGGTGATAACTCATTAAACTTAGATACATTTTATGATGAGTTGATTTTGATTGTAGTGATTAGTCGATCATTCTTATTGCGACACTTGTGATGATGAGTTTTTCTACCTTTGTGTGATATCAGTGATGTATCATTCACCTCAGATGGTATTCTGGTGGTAGGTTCCCAACCCCATTTAGTGATGTAGAAATTAATGTCGTGGTGGATCATCCATCATTTGATTTTGTTGTAAAGACCCATCTTTCACCTAAAGATATTTCATTTACCCCGTTGTGGTGTGGTGATCCATTGTTCACCCATTGATATATTACTCTCCCATTTTATAGATTATTTTACTAGTAAATCACCCATTATAGATTGTATTTGAAAATATATCATTCAACTTGGATACTATTTTGGTTATATATTATCCACATCCCCTTCACCTAATGGAAGTGTTATGGTGATACAATATCCACCTAGAGGAGGTGTGATGGTGATGTGTTATCAACATAGAGGTAGTGTGATAGTGATCCATCATCAACCCATAGTAGTTTTAATCATATTTTTCCATCCACTTTGAGGAGGTATGGGATGTTGTTTCATCCACTTAGAGGAGGAGTTATAATGATGTACCATCCACTCCATGGAGGTGTGATGGTGGTGTGTATTCCATTTATAGGAGGTATAAAAATGATGTTACATACACCCAAATGAGATGTGATGGTGAAGTATTTATCACCTAGGGTTTAAGTGAGGGTGTTTTATTGGTCACAAAAAGGACACACGTGGTTATACATAATTCACTAAGGTGTTATGGTTATGGAGATAAATATTTCACTTTGATTTATGATACATCGTGTGGTGGATCATTAACTCACGAAGCACACTCAGACTATAGGTGTATCATCACATTGTAGTACTAGGTAAATCTATCATTCTTTGACCACTTTAGTGATGTTTAGAGTATTTAATGAATAAATGGGTGTATGAAAGTGTTTTTATGACTTACTTTTAATTAGAAACATGCATGTAATTATATAAAATTATTTATTAGGGACAAAATTGGTGATATCATATTGAGTTTATTCTCAAACACTATCAATATTCTATAGTTCCCTTGTATAGTATATAGTTTTCATGTAGGTTCTTGGTATCAGACCTAGTATGGGTGGATGAGTTTGAGGATATATTTGGGGATATAGATATGAGACTGAGGTGATGTTGAAGATTATGGTTATGTTTTCTTTTGTCTTATATAGTTTTATTTACTTGTCAGTAGACGATCGACTAATTGGGATATCTTGTCTTATCATATGACTATTTTCTTATATGAATAAAACTTTTTATGTCATGGTGATGTTATTTATTATGTTAATACTTCCACTATAATACCATATATATAATATAACTTCAAATTGTATATTGGAAATGTGTTATTTACCTTTTCTAAATTCTATAATAATGTTGGTATAGTTGTCCCATGCGGTATAATCAGACCCTCGCTAATATTTGGAAATATCTAGAATATAAGGAGGCACATCAATGATTATTCACATCACTTGGTTCAGGATGGTGATCAGTGACCAAGTCAAAGATTATAAAAATTGATATAATATATTTTTTTTGATTTGTCAAACTATTTTATAATAGGATATATAGAGTTTGGATTGGTCAAAACTTAGGTTGGATGTTGTGATTTTTAATTATAACACCAACAAGAGTAGAAGTCTAAGTTTCCATAGAATCTTTATTGATGTTATCACCTTTCATTGTCATAATTGAATTTATTTATTCAAATTATGAAATTTTGGGTTATTGAATTATGGTTATCTATATGCCCTTGGTGGAAGGAGGTGTGAATTTATACATCATATTAATCATATAGGATTTCATAATATTCATATAATCATATGTTTTTGAATATCCAATTATTAGTGGAGTTTTATTATTTAAAGTTTTAATAATAACATATAATTTTATTTGCTTATATAACATGATTATAACATTCTACTCAACTATGATATAGTTACTGTTTTTTTTCTATATATAATGACTGGTATTGAAAATCTATAGAACCAAATTCCTTTACACATAGGGGTATGATGGGATAGAATTTATCCAAAGTGATATTAAATACTTATGTTATAAGGTGCATGTTTATTAGTGTGGCTCATTGCCTATTACTATCATTTTCCTATTATATAAGGTCTTAATTGAGTTTTGTTTTTGGAGTTTACGTTATTGATATGCCTATAAATGTGATGACGACTTTGGAGTGGGTAGGTTTTTATGGGTATAGTGAAATCCAATATTGGTGAGGACCCTAGGAAATGGAACATAAAATGATTAATACTAAAGCATGTGATCTAATTCTGGGAAATTTTTTCTATACATGATAAAGACTATAAAATAGTTTTGAGAGACTAGTGAGGATGATTATTGGATTGGGAACATGATGATTTTTGATTTAGTTGTGTAGATTGGAGACTTCTATACTTCTACATAGGAATGGTTATGGTATATTTGGGTGTACTAGAGTGATGGATTAGCCCATGCACATGGTTAACTTTTTATATTGAAATCATCAATAGATGTTTCATTCTAACTATAACAAACCAAGATCTAAATACATAAATATTTCATCATTTTATATGAATTTTCAATACATAACATTAGACTACATTCCAACATAGTAAAATTTTAGGGTCTTTCAAGACTAGATACATAATCCTATTATTTAATGAAATATATTCAATGTTTCCTACATAGAACACTTATTAGGTACACCCCATTTAAAACCTTTCTTCTTAACCAAGGTAAGGAAAACTATAAGATATGTTGAGATTATATTCCTAGTAAGGGTAAACATAAGAGATATAAATTAATAAATATAAATTACAATAATATAATTATATGGGCATGAGATCATGATAAAAAATTATAAAGTTCATACCGAATATATCATAGATCATAAAAATGAGTAATGAAATTAAAATTTATCATAATAATAGAAAATACTCTTAAGATTTTGGAATCATCAATAATTATTCATGAACCACGAGAAAATAAATTAAACATATAAAGGTGGTAAAAGATAATCATATAACCTTGTGAACAAGTATAAATAGAAATATGTCCACCCATTATTTTATGTTCAAGAAATTATTCCCTTTCAAAAACTTATGGAAATGAAACCAGGTCCATTAATAATTTATGGATGTGAAAACTAGGTCCATGTGTAATCTTATGGAAATGAAAACTAAGTCCATACCTAATCTTATGGACACAAAAACTAGGTCCATGCATAAAATTGTGAACATGAAATCAGTTTCAGACATAACAAATTTATCTTGTGAGTTATCCATATTTACCTAATGCATTGACGGTATATATAAATCCTATCCCATCTATTAAATAATCACAATCCATTTATATGTGATCTACAACATCATAATTCAATCATTATATATCATAACTTGTGGAAAGTAAATGAGTTTCATAAATATATCATCATTATAATCATAAAATATCCAGATAATGAATAAGGATAGTTTCTATTTATCATATGCCTAGTAAAGCATAAATATCATCAAAGTCTATCATCATAGATGAGAATTCCTTTAAAATGAAACATGAAATATTTCTTGAGGAAAATACCATTTTCAATTTGAAATCACTTATTTAAAATCTAAAAATTCACAAGTTAACATGGAAAAAATTTCTTTAAAAATAAATTTGGAAACTTGTAATAGAATCATAAAATCATTGATCAGTCATGATGGTAGGAAATTCCATTCATGCCGTGTATGTTAAAACAAATATTTCTTTCACATTTTTGGTAAAATGTAAAAATTACCTTATTTAGAAAACAATAAGATGTTACATTTGAAATATTTTTATAAAAATAAAAACCTGGGTAAAAATGAATTTAAATATTCATAGTAGAATATTAAAACATTACTAAATTTTTTTAAGGAAACATGGAAATGGAAGAAAAAGGATTTTTGACCGAAGAGAAAAATAATGCCAGATTTCCTTAAAAATAGTTTTTTGGTATTTTGAATAGTTAAATGATAATAAAATTAAAGGAAACATGTAATATCCATAATTAACCATAAAATAACAAAATTCATCAGATTATTAATAGATATTTAATAAAATTCTCTCATTGGAAACATAATCATAATCAATAATGATTAATGATGATATTTTAACACAAATCTCGTACTTCTTTGGTAATATTTGTATCAAAACCTCATGAAAGATAAAACCTTAAATGGATTTGTAAATCCCTATAATTTTCAAGAAATAATCATAAAATACATTCATTCATAGTATATACACCAAATAAATGAAAAAATAGGTGAATATGTCATAAGTCACATAGAAATAAAAGTGATACAAGAAACCCTTACCTCAAGTTTGAATTTCATATAAAGAACTCTACCCTCGTGTATAATAAATTAAAATTTATTATAATTCCATAAAAAGTTCGTGTAAATACTTATAATATCATATATGATCTGATTAAAGCATTTCCAAACCCATTTATTAAAAATTACTTGTTAATATTATCATTTCTGGGTGTTAACTATTTCATTTTTAATGAAAATTTCAGTTCGATCATTCATGTCAATGTATTTTGATCGTGGTTACATCATATACTAAATGTTAATAACAATATAAATATTATATTAATCAATTATATATGTATATTTAGATTCATACATAAATATAAGAGATAGAAAAAATTAATTACACCATTCATGGAAATTGTAGGTTTGTAGGTGCATAAAAAATATGTCACATCACTTCTCCGAGGTGGTAGCCCACGAGTATGAATTAGCGACATTATCATTTTTGAATGGAATATAAATTAAGAAGTTAGATATGTTATTATAATTTAATAAGAATATTTATTTCATTAATATTATATATAAAGCTTAAACCATCACACTAATAGTCCAAGTAATGTGGTGATGAAAAACGAATTACACTGATACGTGAAGACGAAAAACTATACACCCACATGAGTGATACTTTTTCTTTTCATAGGATACAAATACGGTGTATAATGGTTGTTAAATCATCACAATGATATTAAATTATATTTAAGATACTTAATTAATTATATTTTAATGGATACCCTAGATTTATAGGAGGTATAACAAGAAATAAAAATGAAAATTCTTGGTAAAGAGTTATACCTCATAATTAAGAAACATTTTTGGCTTACACCTTAATTATTCATGGTATCGTATTTTTGAAAGAATTAATCTCTGTGATATGTTTAAGTAATATAATAAGCTATTATGGTAGATACTATATAAGATATAAGTCTCAACATCTTTGAGTAAGAGAGGATAATATGTTCTCTTTTATAAGTGAGGAGAGGGGCAGTTTTGGAATTACATAAAGTATTAAATTTATATAAATTAATTTTTTATAATAAAGTGACTAAAAGTTGACATATTTTAAAGATATTTTGAGGATTATTATAAATACCATCATAAATAAAATTTATACAAGTTTATGTAATATTTTACCCTTATCTTTTAGTTTTAACCCCCAATAATTCTTTTGAAAATTACCACAAAATCAAATATTTCTACTATTAAAGTGCCAAGAATGGTACTATAAAAGAAAAAGTGACACATAAATATAACATGGTTTTTATTTTGAATCACATTCCATATAATTGGACATAGATATTATTTTTATAAATTTCAATTCAGTTAATGAAATCTTATTTATTATAAAATAGATTTAATACCATTTTTGTATATACATGAAATATTAAAATATAATATGTCTCTAACTCATGTAGAATAGGTTTTAAATGGAATGGATTCAACTAAAAGGAATATATGATCTTAATATAATCATATAATAAAATTTTTATCTGTTTATATATCATTTTGAACCTTACATATAATTTTAACCCTTGGTCAACTATTTTATTCATAATTATAGTAATGACTTTATCAATAATAATGGTTTATATTATTACTCGTAAGTTGAAAATTGGTTCATAAAAGGGCAAGGGATAATTTATTTAACCATGTATCACCCTAATTTTCCTCTTTCAAGATATTTATGTTTTTACATAATTTAATAAAATATATTTAAGATCAAATACTATTAATGTCATTTTATGAACTATTCACATAATTTTACTTTCAAAAAAACATGATAGTATTGTAATTAAAATACAAACCTTTAAAACATCCCTAATATGTTCTTTTAATTTAAAAATTTATGGAACACAATAATTAATCCAAATAGTATTATTTTAATATTTTTAAAACAATTTATTTTATTTTTATATTAATTGAATGATTACAATGTTGGTGTTGCATAATAATT
The DNA here is from genome assembly GCA_963277665.1 of Viscum album. Classification (NCBI taxonomy): domain Eukaryota; kingdom Viridiplantae; phylum Streptophyta; class Magnoliopsida; order Santalales; family Viscaceae; genus Viscum; species Viscum album. Next base: position 135,620,077 of record OY728163.1, read on the forward strand.
AAAGGAAATAATTAAATAATTAATATATTTAATTGATAAAAAATAATTTAAATATCAAAAAAACATTTAGAATTGAAATTATCATCTTATTATCCTTATGAAAAATTTTGAGCGATATTGCATTCAAGAGAGTGACATTTTGTATTTATTAATTTCATAAAATAATATAAAGGCCATAATCAAAGAAAAATGGAACCATGTGTCCATATACTCAAGCAATGGATGGAAAAAATTATATAAAATCATACTATTGGATATATTCAAGTGTTATGAGAATTATGAATCTTGATAACAAAGTTTTAACCTGGTTTAACCTATTTTACCCTTATTGAGGTGGAAAATATTTTCTTGGTTTACTCATAAAAATGAAAAAAATAAAAGGGAAGTATTTAACAAATTCAATCCCATTTATTAAAAATATGAATTATATTTTTAGGATTCAATTCACATAAGTTTTATAATCTAATTTATAATTAAACGTATAAAACATGAGGAAACATCATTTTCCAAACAAAATGTTTTTCAAGTATAAAAAATTTTTATATAAAAATATATTATAAAATTAATTAAAATGAAAATAATTGGATTATTAAAAATATAAATGAAGATATGTAACTTTTAAAACCATTTTGAAAAAAAATTAACTTTGAGAATTCTTTAAATGAAGAGAATGTTATCAATAAAAAATTAATATTTTTCACTACTCATTGAAAAATCAATATTTTTAGAAAATTACCGAAAATTAAATTTAAGATAATGTTTAAATATTTATTCAAAAAATTAAACTCATTTTTTAAAATTATAATTTATAAAATTGGTATAAATGAATTATAATTTCTATGAAAAAAGCGTAATGAAAATAATATTTGATGAAAATAAATTTTTGAAACATAAAATGATTTCATTAAAAATTGAGTGCTAATTACCTAAGAAATAATCAATAAATTTTTATTGTGTTTAATAATAAAAATGTTTTATAATGTGGTTAAAGATATTCATACCCACTAATTCAATATCTTGGTCACATTTATGTAATAATATTTTTATAATATATCTTAATTTTCTTAAAGCTTAGTCTTGTGTGTTATGAAAGCTATCAAGGTTATTATTATTTTAACTTAATCTTTATTGTATTACATTCTACAAAATTAAATAAATTTCACCTTTATAATTTTATCTAAGTTATCAATGGTTTAATATTTGAAAATACCTTTTTTGAAACCCATATTATACAAAGGGAAAATAAAACTTTTTTTTGAAAAGGGGAAGCTTAAATCATAAAGGTCACCTAAAATAACACACAATTTGGTCCTATATAAGGAGAACTCTGATGGAACATTAAAATTTAGACATGGAAGAGAAAGAAAGAATCCATAGACTAATAAAGAGTGATTGAGAGCATGGCCATGGGAAAATTAACTACCACAAAACCATGATTAGTGATGGGTGAAAAGGCAATCGATTCATACAAAATGAATGTAAAAGTGTAATTTTTTTTCAACAATATTTTCATAAATTTTAGGTATTATTATACTATCAATATATATAATACAAAAAAATAAACTTAGTTAATATCTTTTTATTTCATAAAAGTAATTTCAACCTTTTGTCATTCTTTGATCAATTTTCTCTTCTTCTACTAATCTATGAAATGAATATTCAAGATAAAGTTTTCATGATAAATGGACCAAAATTAACTTTTAAAAGATCATAATATCAATAATATAATGGCTATTCATTCATTATTTCTCAAAACATTTAAAAAAACTAAAATGGTTAACACAAGTTACTGAATATAGATAAATATAATACATTAATCTCAAAAACATAAACAATAACACACAAATATAAACTTAATCCATTCCAAAAAATATCTAACCTAAGGCTCATCCAAAATATCTCTAAAAAATATTGAAACCCAAATACTAGAATTATTTTATTTCATATCATTCCATGATCAACTTAAAAATTATCTTGAAATAATTTTAATCACTCATAATTTCTCATACCAAAATTTATATACCTTGATCATATATTATCTATAATATACTAATAATTTCACAAAATAGAGTTAGAAAAAAATCATATATTATTCAAAAGGATAATCCCCCCTTCATTACTTAAATAATATCCCATCAGAGCCAGAAAAATTTCTATTGTATGTTCTCGTTCATCATTATACCGATAGATGGTTATATGTTAATTTCGAATACAAATATGATTTATTTATTCAACAAATTTATATGGTATCTATATATATAGAGCTAATAAATACTCATAATCACACCAAATTTCACTAATGGATACAATTTTTATCTGGATTATTCATAATAACTTTAACATTGAATTAAAAACTCTGGAATGGAGGATAAGTGTATAGTAACTATAAGGATTCACTTCAGATATTGTGATTTCATAAGATTTACCTTTCTAATTTAAATTTAGATGTTATTTTGGATTATTATACCCATTAGAACTCAGATTAGGGAATTTAATTTCATAATGAATAAACCCCTTTCTTCCATAACACTGAAGTGTGAGTGTTTTATTATTTCTATCTTTTTCTCCATGCATTTCATTGACTATCCTATTTATATCTCTTCAACATTATTTTTCTCTATGTACAGACTTACAAAATATAAAAAATATTTTTTTTTCATTTTAGGAATTCAATCGAGTCATCCTTCCCACATTTTTGGAAAGTAGGAGGTTGAAACCTTTTCTTCCCTCTATGTGACATACCACTCAATCTTCCATGAAACTGTATCTTGTATTTCCTTTCACAAGAACCATGAGTGTTTACAACTTCCATTTACTCTTTGATTGCACAAAGAATGATTTTTTAAAAGCATCCAAAGTCCCTTATGAATAATTCCTTTAAAATACTAGGTTTTAACCCACTAAATAATCAATAATTTTTTCTTTCAGGGTTGATGATTAAAGAAAAATAATACCCTACAAGTATTGTAAAAATTTCCATATATGTACCAATGAATTCATCAATCATCTGTGTAATCTCAAAGAATTCCTTCTACATTTTTGTATGTAGAATATGATGTACGTACAGACTGAATAATATCATCCTAATCTCATCCCATTCCATGGAGTCATTTTCTTCCTTTTCCACATATTCTTAATAATATCCCCATAGATATGCTTCTCCTTAAAAATAATAAATAACTAAGATATATTTTATTTAGTATGATCCCTGAAGAATGAGAAATGTCTTTTCAATCACATTGATGCAGTTCTTAGAAAAATAGAGGATCAGAAGACCCATATAAGGAGGGTGTACATTGTCACCTAAAATATTTAATGACTTGTTGCTACCTAATTGGTAAATTCAGAAGTTCAACATGATCTGTGTTACCTATCAAATATTTAGAGAGTTGAGTGAGCATAGTCACAAAATATTGCATCCCAAATCCCTATCCATTTAGGTTATAATGAGGTCATACATTGTTTTGGACATTATATTCATTATTTACACAATTCATTTGGGTTCTAACCATTTATTATGACTAAAAATTATAATGTTAGTAACAAGAGTCATAGTGAGAAATCATATAATCATGAAAAATCATTCATAAGATCTCTAAATCATGAAATATTATTTTCAATGTATAAAACCTTATGTTTAACTTAGGAAATCCATGGTTATCATCTATTCAAATCCTTTATAATGGTTTATATGTAAAATGAAATTTAACCCTAAGAATATCCCATGGGAGTGTCAAACCAGGTGCATAGTAAGCAAACACTCATTGTGAAAAAAATTATTTTTGATATATTATTTGGAAAGCCACATAATATTTCCCCAAGATGTATTTATTCCAAAACAACACTCTATTTTAGGATCAGTATAGTGATGAATTGTTATAAAAACCACATAATATTTTCCTTACCAATACATTAGTATATTATCTTGTAATTCGACTTATCCAAAGGGTTTTGACTAATATTCTAAAATCCTAAAATCCAAATATTAACTAAACCCTACACTAATACCACCTATATCAACCCAAGATTTACATATATAAATATTGCATAATTTAAGATGAATATCTAATACCTAACTTTTCAATTAATGAAAGAACTATAAAATATTATTATTTTAGAGACTAGATACATAATCCTGTTATTCTGTGAAACATTTAAATATTCCCCACATAGAATTATTCTTAGGTATACCCTACTTGAAACCTTTTTTATTAACATAGAGAAGGAAAAACATAATAAAGGGTGATCTAAAATTTTCAATAAGGGTAAGCACAGGAGATATAAATCAATGATCATTCATGATCATAAGATAAGAATAAGTTTATGTGATCATGATCATAAATTACAATGTTCATACCTAATATATTAAAGATCATGAACATGATTAATGGAATAAAACTTTATCCTAAAATAATCCAATATTCATAAGAGTGAAAAATCATCAATAATTAGGTATGATCCATGAGGGTATAACTAAAACATATGAATATGGAAAAAAATAATACCATAACATTTTGAATATGTATAAATAGTAATGGGTCTACTCATTAAGTTAAAGACATGAAATTCACCCCTCACATAAACTTATGGAGGTGGAATAAGTCCCACTCATGATCTTATGGACTAGAAAACTAAGTATATGTATAATCTTACAGACATGAAAACCAGGACCATGTATAATATTATGGATATGAAAACCAATTACACACATAAAAGTATGAACATGAAATCGGGGTCACACATAACATATTTATCTCATGAGTTATTAGTCTTTACCCAATGCATTTAAGGTCTATATAATTACAAGCCCATCCTTTGAAAAATAATAATCCATTTATATGTGCACCATAAGATCATAAATAATTAATCATATGTTAAAACCCATGAATGAAAATTAGTTTAATAAACATCTCATCATCATAATCATAAACCATCTATAGAAATAATTAGGATGATATCATTAAATCATATCCCTAGTAAAGCATAAGTAACATCAAAGGATATTATCTCAGATTAAAATTCATTTAAAATATCACATCGATTTATTCATGAGGAAAATAGCATTTGAAATTTGAAATTAACACATTAAAATATAAAAATTTACAAAATATGATGGAAATAATATTATTTTTTATATAACCTTGTAACATTTTAATGTAATATTTAAAACATTGATCAATCACGATGACATGAAATCTTGTTAATGCTATATATGTTAAAATAAATATCACTTCCACATATAAAAAGTTCCTCATTCATAAAAAGAAAAGAATATTACTTTGAAATATTTTTATAAAAATTAATACATGGGTAAAAATTACTTTAAACATTCATAGGAGAATATTAAAACAATCTTGAAAACATTTTAATGAAATTATGGACATGTAAGAAAAATGATTTTCAACTAAAGAGAGAAATATAGTACAACTTACTTAAAAATATTCTTTTGATATATTTAATACTTAAAGAGAGTAAAAAAAAAAATATTTAATCTACATAATTAGACATATTAGAATTAAATTTATCAGATTATTGAGATACTCATCAAATAATTCCATCCTAAAAAACTTAATCATAAGCAATCCCGATAAACAAAGAGACTGTAAAATAAATCCCCTATTGATTTGGTAATCTTCATATCAAAACATCATTAAAGTGAGAAGCTTATATTGATTTTTAAATAGCCATAATTTTCATGAAATAATAATAAAATAAATTAATTGGTTTTATATATACCACCTAATGGAAAAAAGTGGTGAAAATTGAATAAGTATAAAAAAAATAAAAGTGAGATGAGAAATCTTCACCTCAAGTTTGAAATTATTATAAAGCACTCTAACCTCCTTTATAATATATTTAAATTTATAATATTTCTCCAATATGATAATTTATATAATTATTATATCATATATTATCCATTTAACACATTTAACCACCCATTTATTAATAATTCAATGTTAAAATCATTATTTTTGGGTGTTAACTGTTTCATTTTTCATGAGGATTTTGGTTTAGTTGTTCTGATACTATTAATTTAATAATGGTTAAATCAAATAAATAATTATAATAATGATATAAATTTCATATATATTATTTATATATATATAGGTTCATCTATAAAAGTTAGATATTGAAATATGAATTATACAGTTCATGGAGACAATATGCCATATGTATGCATGAACATTATTTTCATTATTCAACTGACAGAAAAAAAGAAAGGTAAATAATAAATAAAATTTACTTAATCATTATAATATCATATATATCACATATATTTATTAAAAATATCTTTATTGCTATCCATTTAAAGAATAAATTTAAAACAAATCACATCACTTTATGGAGGTGGTAGTCCACACGTATACATGACTGACATTATCATTTTCGGACAGTCCAGAAAGTAATATGGTAGATATGATATTATAATTATACAAAATAATTATGTAATTAATAGTGTATATAAACATTAAAACCATCATAATGACTATCTAAGTAAATGGTTTATGAAAAATGATTTACACCGCTATTTGGAGATGATAAGTCGTATGTTTTCATGAGCGATGTTTTCACATTTTGTAGGATAAAAAGAAGGTGAATAATGGTTGTTAAATCCTTTTAATAATATTTAAGTGAATTTTTGAAAGTTAATTTATTATTTTATAATTTATACCATGTATTTATGAGAGTGAAAAAAATAAAAGTAAAAATGCTCGGTTAAGGGTTATACCTCTTCGTTGAGAAACTACTTTTGGATTACAACTTAATCAGTGAAGAGACATACTTTTGGAAATACCATAAGATATAGGATATAGTGAAAGAAGATAATAATATATCATGTATGCGATTTTCAAAGCATAATGGTTTTAGATGTGTGAGGAAGAGATGAATAGAGGTGTCCTTTTATAAGTGATGTGAGAGGTGCTCTTAGTGTTACTGAAAGTATTAAATTGACATAAATTATTTTTTATAATAAAGAAACTAAAAATTGAGGATTTAGAACATATTTTTATTATAAGTAAAAATAATATAATCTAATAAAATTTATATAAGAATATTTTATATTTTAACCCATATATTATAGTTTTAACACTTATTAATTCTTTTGATGAATATCTCAAAATCAAAGTTTTCTACTATTTGAGGGTCAAGAATGACACCATAAAAGGATAAGTGACCCATAAATGTAAATGTTTTGATATTTTAAATAATAAAACTATCACTTGGATGGAAAAAATATTTATATGAAATTTAATCATATAATAAAATATTTTTTATTAGAGAATATCATTAATGTCTTTTTTGAAAATAAATGAAATGTTATAATATAATGTCTGTTAAAATCACATAAAATGGATAAAAATGGCATGGATTAAAATATAGGAATATATGGATTTTATATAATCAAATAAAAGAATTTTTATATGTTTAGATATCATTTTAAATGTTATGTTTTGGTTTAACCCCATGTTTAACCAATTTTAACCTTGACCGTTGTAGTGAATTTTTCAATATTAAAGGTTTATAATTTTACTTATAAGTTGAAATTGAATAATAAATGAACAATAGATGACATTTTAGACCATTTATCACCATCATTTTCCTATTTTAATTTTTTATGATTTTTAAATTATTTAATAAAATATATTTAATGTAAAATACTATTAATATGGTTTGAAGACCTATTACCATAATTTGACTTTGAAAATAAACTGAAAATAACATAATTATTAAATAAATACTTTAAATATAAAAAATATGATATATTTTTAAAAAAAATTCATCTAATATAATAATTCATCCAGAATGTATTGTTTTTAATATTTTAAAAATCATTTATTTTATTTTCCCCTTAATTGAATATATAATGTTTCAGCGATGCATAAAAATTTATGTAAATTATTCATTCAATAATAATTTTACTTGATAAAAAATTATTTTATCCATTATATAAACATTTATAAATTAAATTATCCTCTTTTCATCCTTCTTTAAAATTTCATTATTATTAATGCCAAGAGAGTGAAATTTTTTATTTGTTCTTTTCTTAAAAAAATATAAAGGTCACAATCAAAGAAAAAATGAACCAAGTGCATATATATAAGAGTTTTGGATGTTAATGTAAAAAATATATTTATAAAATAGGATAAATCTAAGTTTTAGATAAATTTTAAATCCTTATTCCAAGGTTTTAACCCAGTTTAACCTGTTTTACCCTTTCTGAGGAGAAAAATAATTAACAATGTTATTATTTATAATTACCAAATATAAAATGGTTCAATTGAAAAAATTTTATCCTCATAATACAAAATTTTAATACATTTTTCAATGTTGGATTCACCCAATTGGCATAATTTATTTGAAAAGTAAACCCACAAAACGTGACTAAAAGTAGTTTTATTGAAAATGTTTACTAGAGTATAAAACGTTTTTATACATAAATCCAACATAAAATTTATTAAACAGACCTTTATTGGATTATTAATATTATAAATTAATTAATTTAACTTTTCATACCATTTTAAAACAAAATGGGGGTTTATAAATTCTTTAAATGAAAAGGAATTTTTCAATAAAAAATCAGCATTTTTCATTATTCATCGAAAAATTAACCTTTTCATAAAATTATAAAAAATTCACTATAAGATAAAATTGAAATGGCGGTTCAAAAACTTATTCCTATATTTTAAAATATAATTTCTCTATATGGTAGAAATTAATTGTAATTTTCACTCCCAAAATTTAATAAAAAACATTGTGGAAGTATAAAATGACTTCACTAAGAATTGAGTGCCCATTTCCTAATATTTGATAAATAAATTTGTAAGATTAGGAATACAATACAGATATTGGATAATGTAGTCACTTATATTCATACACACCAATTCAATTTCAACTTCACATTTGAAAAATATTTTTTATAATATATCTCAATTCTCTTAAAGGGCATTGTTGCATATTAATAAATTTCTCAATTTTATTATTATTTTAACTAAATTTCTTAGTATTTATATAAGTGGTGATTGAAAGTATTGGTAAGTATGAAAATTTAATTAGGTTAGTGGGTCCATTACTGATAGTAAGTGACATATGGTGGTGTGAGTTGAGTTTTATGGAGAGGTAGCACTAGGGTGTACACATGCTCAGCTTCATGACCTGATCAATAATGGTAGATATTTTTCACCATTATGAGAGTAGTTTTTTAGAAACTTTCATTAGATGGAAACATGTGAGTGAATTAAATATTATTCACTTGGAATTTTTAATACTGTGACACGATATTGGTCAAGGGATGGCCAGTTTAATTATTTTTAGTTGTGAGGGAACTATGTTGGCATGCGATACATGCTGATTGAAAAGATTAGGAAAATCTATATGGAAGTGATATTTATATATAGGTTATGTAACATTGGGAGATAAGACACGATGGATTTTTTTAATTCATAATGGTTTCTAGTGAGCCTTTATAGTATGTAAATTTGGTTACACTTGGGATTTTTTGATTCCTTTGATACCCACATGTTTATAAGACCCAGAGGGTTGAAGAAATGTTGGAATGGGATCTAAGAATCCATTATCCTTCCTAACCTCTTTGAATTAGCTCATGGGATGCTAAATTATTTGTGGATGATAAATATTGGGATGTGATAGGATATGATATAACTATAGAAAGGTGTATAATTCCTTGATTTTTCTTGATTTTAAATGACTAAGAGATTTTTTTATCCAACCTAATTTTATGCATGGGATGGAACAATTGGTACACTGGGGGTGTTCAAGTTTCGATTGAATAGTAATGAATAATTTATCATGGTAATCACAGGTTAAAAAAATTATTAGCACATGTAATTAATTATAAGTGAATTTTTGAGTAAAGTGAGGTGTGGTTTCTTAAAAAACACTATAAATTATGGGTGTTATGGACTTAGGGACATTGTGTGTTCTTTTAGGGCTCAAAGAGTGTATCAACCATGGGGTGTGAGGCACTGATAGACTGTCGAATTTATAATTTTAAATGTTAATTTATTGGGAGTGGGAATTTGAATATCATATAATGATTGGTTTAGTTACTAATGTTAGGATTTATATATAGAGAATAGGAGTGTATTGGTGGATTTTAAATAATTTTTAATAGAGAACGCATAGAGAACCATGATGTCCTAAAATCTTGAGTGGGGCCTCAGGGATTATTTCATTATAATATATTGACTGGGGATCATGAGTGTAAGTGTTTTGATGATAGTTTTTTTAGAAAGACAATTCTAGTAGTATTGGAATTGGGGAAAATTTTATGGTGTGTAGCACATTCTTGAGATATTGGTTATCAACCTTGTCTTGGGTGAAATTATGAAGAGAATTAGAAGTGAATCTTATAGAGATCTATAACTAATGATGATTAAGGGTGTGTGATGGATCTCAGATACAAGTGGATGATGTGATATTAAGATATTGTATGACACCAAGTGTGGATGTCGATATGGGATGATCAAGTAAATATAGAGAATTTGATGATTGAAGGATGTGTGTTGTGGGTCATGGTATGGTGGTTGACCATGTGTGTTTTTTGCGAAACAATATAGTAAGGTGATCGAGTTTTTTGTAATATAGGTGCTCATTGATATTATGATAAAATGTAAAATAAAGATAGGGTTCATGATATAGTTAAATACTGAATAAAATAATTTACGGTCAAGGCCCAATATTTTTGAGGTACTTGGGAATTGTATCAGGTTAGTGATGGTATAGTTTAGACCAACAATTTTAACCATTAGTGTATGGTATTGGTGAATTGAAAATTCATGAATACCACTAGTACTGGGGAATCACCATAGAGTTAATGTGATTAATAGATGACAACTTTGTGTGATCCATATGTGTTTCTAGATATAGTCAGTGAAGAAGGGTATCAACTTGTGTGTTTCATGCGTTATTGAGTGTAGTGACTTAAATTGGGAAAAAGCATTGTTTTGGAATATCTAGTGCATATTTGTATATTGGGTGAGAGATTTTTGGGATGATTAGTAGTGTTTTTGTTCATAATAGGTGTTATAATGACTATATATGATTGGGTATTGGGAATTAGTGATTTAATATGATATCATTGAACAAGGATGTTAATGGGAATGCATATAAAAACGTAATAGCGAAGAGAAGTGTCATGGAAATAAGGTTGCAATGACCAATATTGGTGAGTGTTAGTGGATCCATAAAAAGTTGAGTTCAAATGAGCACAAAATTTTGTACTATTTAAATTTATGAATTTATATATGAATTTAAGTTGTTAAAGAGTATGTTTCTCAGGTAATATCTCAGGTGGTAGAGGCTTGAAGTGAAATCCAGTGGTTTGGTAGTTGAATAAAATAGGATTATGGCTGTAATGATATATATGGTTCCTGATTGGGTGACACCGAGTACTTGATATAGGTCTTAGGGGACATTTTCCCTATATGGGGCTAATGGGTGGGAAATATAGGTGAACTGGGTACTCAATAGCACCCATGTTGGTTTTTTAAAGTAGAAAATGATCAATATTACTTATTTTATTTTAACACCCCACATAGGGATATTTTTCATTTGAGGGTTGATAGAATGTGTGCCTCACCCTCTGTCATTCCCAGAACTTCCACTTTTCGATATTGGATGAATTTAGAGGCATTACTTTAGTTATATAATGTCAATTTATATCCTCCCTCCCCCTCCCATACTCTCTTGGATCTGATTTAGTGTAGAAAAATCTTGGTATTTAAAATAAAACTTCTCAAGAGTATGTTGAGATTATCTATCCATGATTGGGATTGGTTATAACAAATAAAGATAAGTCTCAGGGTGGATGAATGAACATGGTTGTGTATTATTTAATTCAATGTCAGTCACTTCCCTACTTAAATTTTTATTTACATTAATTTAATATGTGTTCCATTGATGAATTTTTTCTAGATGTTGGGTTTTGGTTGGAAGTAGTCTTAGGGGTGTTTCATAAGTGATCGACACCGTGTAGCTTGAGGATTTTGTAATGATACATCACTTTGTGTTGTTTTCCTTTTTTAGGCCTCACTGGATCAATATTGGATTAATTATGTTGATTAACTAAAAGTGTTTTATAATTAATTATCATGGGAATTTTGTGGAGTTAGGAACTTTTGTATGGGATTGATGGACCTATATATATTATATGAGCTTAGACATTGGTGTCCATGTACTTCTTGAGTGGATAACTTCGGTTGAGGTATGTGGTGCCTAATATTTCCTCCTTACATAGTTTTGTATATTTTTATGGATTTTAATCATAATTAAGTAGGTGTGAGAGACCCATGAATAAACCATTAGTGTGTTCCCTTATGTGAGGAGTGGATTAGAAGTCTTGTTAAACACATAAAAAGTCCCTTAGGGTTCTAAATTATTACATGGACCTCAATGGATATATTGCCTATGTGATTGGGTTAAACTAGGATGACTTTGGGATGAGAAGTGATTATCACTAGGTATATTGTCTAGGAGTGATCCCATGGTCTTCTTACTAAGTTATCCATGAAGTAGATATGATAGAGTAGGAATGTGAGTAAGACCTAATATAGGGCTAAATGTGGATTACAATCTTTTTAATTGTTTATTGGTGAATATCCATATCATGGTAGGTCCTTATGAAATTATTCATTGAGTGTGTGGCTGATGATGGTCATGTTTGCTTATATAAGGGGTGATATTATAAGGGAGTGGGACCATGGGGGGGGGTCTCCTTGTCCCTAACTTAATTTATGATCCTCCTATGATATGATTGAATGTTCCTTTATAAAGGGGAATCAAGTATTTTTTAGATTGAGTGGTGATCTAAAATTATGGTGAGACATTAGTATAATGAGTGCCCATTTTTTGGATACACTTGGGACTTTGGTGAGGGTATAGGTTGTAAAGCTGTGTTAGGGAGGGCCAAGTTTAGTACAAGAGTGATAGGTGTCCAACATCATGGGAATAAATATCTTAGAAAGGAATGGTGTTAGAGGACCAAATATTTAGAGTGATACCTCATTCATCATGGGTGTGATTTATAATGAATTGGTTGTAATTGTACTTATTTTTTGGTCAATTTTATTATTATTCTTGTGGTGATGAATCATTCACCTCATTCATGATTCTTATGATATATTTCTCACCATAGATGGATACTTGTGGTAGGTCATCCAAACTAGTTAGTCATATTTAGATTAATGTGGTTCTAGATCATCAAATCTATGATTTTTTTATGGTGATACATCACAACATATTGATACACTATATAGACCCTATCTTTTTACACATATTATTACATTATTTTAAACATAATTAAAAATCAAATTATAATCCAAGGATCATTAATTCTAGTGTCTTGGAGATTTGGTACATAATTAAATATCATTAAACCAAAATAAAAACATCTATTATTTAATATTAATAATGATATCCTATCTCCATTGAGCCCTTATATTAGTATACAACAACTTGAAGAATATATGAATAACATGGATGAGCTAAAAAACCCAATAAGGAAATAAACATAGGAATAAAACATTGCACATGTGTTAGAAGGCATAACGTGATGATGTAAAGGAATGGAACATGAATAAACATAATGAAGAATAACCTTTATAACACGGTAAAATATAACCATCAAATAATAGGAATGGGTAAACAATATATAACATGACATAAACATGAGTCAAGGATCACTACCAAGACATGGTGGAAAAAGTCCCAAAAAGGAATCATGTTCACTCCAATCCCAACGTGACGTCTCATGAGATTAAAACTTACCCAATGAATTGGAGTTCTATATGGGTTAATCGATAATAAAATGTTCATGTTTATATGAACCACATGAAGAATCAAACATAACGAACCAACGAAAAACATAAGGGTTACCCATAGAAAGAATTAAGTATCATAATCATGTCAAAATGAATAAAAAAGTGTAATATCATAATAGAGTCCATGAAAGAAATGATTTAAATAATAAATGGAAATTAATAAGGTAGAATAGTCATATATCATGATATGTTATGTCAAAATTAAGTGAAAAAATTAAAAAATATTGTTTAAGAAACTTTAGAAACAAAATATTTTTGTGCAGTTTAAGGAAAGTATTGAAGAATATTTAAAAAAATGGAATAATTGTTTTCATAAAACTATAAATGAACCAAAATAGTTTATAATGATAAAATTCATTACTTTAAAAAAAATTGTGGATTAAAATTGGTTATAGAGAGAAATTGAAATAGGTAAGAAACCAAAAAATTCCTTTCAATCAGGCTTGCCTATCAAGAGGAATTTAAAAGGGAACCTTTTCAAAAATTAATTTCCCCATCAAATAAGGATGATATGATATGAATAAATTAGTTTGGAACATATAAAACTAATTTATAAGAATTAAATAACAATAAATAAGAGTAAAAATTGGGTAAATAGAGAGAGGAAACACAACTCAAATGAAATATAGAGGTTTAGAAAGGATCCCTAACCTTATGTACGAAACAATTATGCACTTGATAATAATGTCTAAAAAAATCTGATTAAATCCTTTAATTATTTAATTAAGAAAATTTTATTGATTTATTTGATTTATTTTAGTTTTATTAAGTTCATTTATGACCCTTTTTATGCGTTATAATATATAATTTCATCATTTGGGTGGGTTCGTTTCCTTGGATTTTTTTTATCAATTACCTGTATACATGTATGTAAAATCATGTAAAATGAGAATAAATATCTAGAATTGAAGTAATATGTTATTAATGAACATACATAAGATAAAATGGTTATATAATTCATTTTATTATATGTTATTAGGTGGATTAATTAGATAAAACATTAATAATGATCATTTGGATTAATTTGGTGGTTTTTTGATCATCTTGAACTACTTTTGTTTCATTATTTAACATCATGTATATATAATACTTCCAAAAAATTAAATTGGTTTTAATAAATTTATTATATTCAGTTTTAACCATAAAAATGCTTTATTATCATTCTTTAAGGAATCAATATAAATTGAAAACTTTTTGTCCTTGAATGTGGTAAATTAACATATAATGAACAATGTTTTCATTTTTAGTGAAAAAGGAGAGGAGGGGAAATAAACGATGATGGATTATTCTGTTAATATAATAAAATTCCAGTATATGTAATTTACTGGAGTTATCATACCACCTGTATTGGGGGAGGTGTGGAGAGAATAAGAAAATAAAATAACATGAAAAGAAATTAAAAGAAAAGAAAGAGGATTTTACCTCTTGAATCCTTATTCTTAAGAACCTCATTAAGGGGATTAGTTTTGGTCTTTTGATGTGACTAAAGGATCATAAAAGTGGGGGTGGGGATTGGGAATATATTTTATTATATTTTTAACAGGGATCAAATCTTTAAAGGTGTGAGGAGAAGAGTTGGTGAGAGATTATATTTATTGGGTATGAGATGGGTGTTTTCTCATTATTTTGCACATTAGTTTATTATTTTGGATCAAGAGTGTGAATGGTTTCATAATTATCCCTAGATTTGTTAAAATACTTAAGGATAGTTAAATATTATGTTCTCACATCATCCATACATTATTTATGACTCCATAATTCACGTATTTAGCTGTTATCATAAATTATCATATTTTACTATTCACTAAAATTTAAAGTATTTTAGAAAAATTAAAAAAACTCACCATTACCATTTTTTGATATTTAGAATTCATAAATGAATTCCATTTTTGGAAAATAATTTTATAAATATGATAAATTTATTTTTTAACTAAAATCATCAATTACTTGGAAAATTTTGATTTTAAAATTAAAACTGATTTTCTAACACTTTGAAAAATTAATTGAGGTCTCATAAAATTATCTTATAATAAGAAGACAATAAAATATTAATTTATGAATACTTTTCATGAAAATAACTTTTATTTTAAATTATTAAATTAATTATAAAATTGTAAATAAATATTCATGACTTACAGAAATACAAACACTTAATTTATCATTATTAAAAAATTATTTTATTATGCTACGAAATAGATTCATCATATTTTCATTCATAAGATACATAAATTTAACTTATAATTTCACTAGTTAGGATAATATTCTAGGGTTGTTTTACTATTTATAAGGGTCATATTACTATTCCAAAGGTCGAGTTATTATTTCATCAGAATAGGTTCTTTAACTTCTAATAATACCTCTTATTTAATTCATTATTCATTTATAAAGTTTGTATTATTTTCTAAATGTGATTTTATGTGATTATACTCTATGAAATAATTATAGGAAGGTAATTTCCATTGATAAAATTTCAGGTCATTACATTCTTCCCCCCTTATAAAATTTCTCCTTCAAAATTTTATTTTACAAATTATAAGGAAAATAGCTGAGGGTACTTATCTTTCATTTCTTCCTCTGGTTCCCTTGTTGACTATTTGTACTAATGGTTATGCCATAGTACTTTGACTAGGTGAGTGGTATTATTGTATAGAACATTATCTTTAAGATCTAAGATCTTCACTGGATGGTCCTTGTAAGGGAGATCATTCTAAAAATTTACCACCTATGAATATAGTATATGTGAGGGATTTGGTATGTACTTCCTCAAGAGGGATACATAGAATAAATCATATACTTGAGACATGGTTGGTGGAAGTTCTAGTTAATAGGTAACAACTCCAACAAGATCAAGAATCTTTAAGGGGATGATGTATGTGATACTTAGCTTCCCCTTCTTCCTAAATCTCATGATCCTCTTCCATAGAGATATTTGGAGGAATACCATGTCTTCAACCATAAACTCAAGGTCTCATCAACAATTGTCTGCATAGATATTTTTTGACTCTAGGATAACTTGATGTGTTACTAAATGGATTTCACCTTCTTCACCATTTCTTAGACCATTTTTGGTCCCAGTGACTTATGTTAATAAAATTCATCTTATCATGTCATTATACTATATCGTTTCCCATAAAGGGATTCCAATGGTGTAATTTGGATTCTAGAGTGGAAAATGTTGTCGTACGAAAACTCCAATAGAGGTATATGTTGGCCCCATCCCACTTTGATGTCCATAGAACAAACTCTCAACATGTCTTCATGTGCCTTAATAGTTCTCTCAAATTGTGCATTATTTTTAGGGTCACATGCCATACTAAAGTTCATATTAGTGTTTAGAGTATGTTGGATAATTTTATAGAACATGGAGGTGAATCTAGGATCTCAAATAGATAAAATTTATAGTTTTACTCCATGAAGCCTTACCACTTATGTTATGTATATTCTTGCAAGTTTCTCTAGGGAGAATTCCTCTTGAATTGTGGTAAAGCGAGCTATCTTTGTAAGAAAACCCACAATAACCTATATAGCATTTTTTCATTTAGATTTCTTTAGAAGTCCCGTAAAAAAGTCCATCTTGATGTTTTCCAACTTCCATGTTGGTACAGGTAATGGTTGCATCATACCTTTAGAATTTTTAATTTTAGCCTTCACTTGCTGACATACCAGGAACTTGGATGTATATTTAGTGATATCCCTTTTAATATTGTCCCACCAATAGTTCTCATAGAGATATTGATACATATTTTTGATCCCTGGGTGAATAGAGAAGGTTGAACTATGTGTGTCATTCATAATCTCCTTCTTTATCAATGGATTAGAAGGTACACATAGTCATGACCCAAATCTCACAACTCCTTTTTCATCCATTTGGAAATATGATTATTTCCCATTTCTCATAACTTACACCATTTTATGAATTTCATATTCATTTATTTGATCATCCATTATTTTCTCCATAAGGGATGATAGGGCAATAGTTTTAAAAGGGATTGAAGATGTTATTTCCTTAATGATTCCCAAATCCATCATGTACAAGTCTAAGAATATTAGATCCTTCTCAATTCTAATCATTTTTATAGATACATGATCCTTTGTACTTAGATCATTCTTGAACTTTTTTAATTTACTAGGATGGTAGTGGATTGGGTAGTAATAATCCTTGATGATCTATAATCATCTTATTTGGTGCATATTAAGCTCCTTCTGTGTGAATATATATTTGAGAATCTTATGATCAGTATATTTCTCACATTTCCCTATATAAAGTTAATTCTGCCAAATTTTTAACACAAAGATCACATCTTTAAAATCCATATCATGAATGGGATAGTTTTTCTCATGAATTTTCAACTACCTTGAGGCATATGACATCACTTTATCATTTTTCATCAGTGTACAACCTATTCCCTTCTTTGAGTCATCACTGTAGACCACAAAGAGTTCCCAACCTATTGGTAGTGTGAGTACTCATGCAATGATAAGCCTTTTTTCAACTCTATAAAGTAGTCTTCACAATCATGCATCTAGACATACTTTACCCCATTCCGTGTAAGCTTGGTAGTGGTTTTGAAAATCATGAGAAGTTCCTAAAAAATCATTGGTACTACCCGACTAAACCAAGAATGCTGCAGAACTCTGTTATAGATATTGGCTTGGGTTACTCTTCGATTTCCTTTGTCTTAGAAGGGTGCACATATATCTCTTTACTGGTGATAACATGTCCCTAGAATGATACTTCCTCTATCCAAAACTCACATTTTCTATACATTGCATATAGTTTATCCCTTTGCTATGTTTTTATCGTAGCATTCAAACTCTCATCATATTCCTCCTTGCTCTTGAAGTATATTAGAATATCGACAATAAATACTAACACAAATTGGTTAATATAATCTCTAAAGACTCTATTTATTAATTCCATGAATATTTCTAGAGAATTAGTGAGTCTGAAGGGAATAACTATGAACTCATAATGTTTATACTTTGTTGGAAAGGATGTCTTGGGAATAGGATCATTCCTCACCATTAATTAGTGATATCCGAACCAAATTTCCACCTTAGAGAAATAACTGGCCCCACATAGGTGATTAAATGAGTCATTAATTCAAGTCAGGGGATACTTGTTCTTTATCTTGATTTTTTTGATCTCATGATAATCAATAGATAAGTGCATTGATCCATCCTTCTTTCGAAGAAGACAGGTGCACCTAATGGTGAAGCACTCGGGCTTTTAAAACCCTTGTACATATTCTCTTGTAACTGCCTATTTAATTATTTCATCTCAATGGTGGACATTCTATAAGGTTTATTTGATATATATAGATGTTGGTCAGAGTGGACACTCGAGAGGGGGGGGGGGGGGGTGAATTGAGTTTCAAATAAAATTTCTGTTAAAAACTTTATGATTAAAATCCCCAAAATTAAATAAAAATTAAACTGTATTGAATTTATAATGATTGTATGTTTTTAATTAGTTTCTCAAGAGATTGATTATTTCTCAGTTAACTCAATCTGAAGATTAATTAATTTTTGAAACTAACTTACTGATGAACAAATGTTATAAACTCTTTCAAGTTTAACTATCAGAGTTACTTTAAAACAGACTTGAATTTCAAAGAACTTAGCAGTGGAATAGAAAATAACTTAAACTAAAAATAATATGCACAGCCGATATAACCAAGAGGTTCAGTCTCAAGCCTATACTTAGCCCTCTCAAATAGTTAATATAAAATTTTGATCCACACCCTGGATCGGGGTTAATAACAGCAAAAAGATTGTCCAGGTACTAAGACTTCTACCACATTTCTATGTGGGAAAACCAGAACAATAGCACACAGGCTATCCAGGTCACACTTGTCCTCTACCACAATTCACAGTGGGAAGTAAAATAATTCAGAAGGTTTGAGTGAGGATTTTAGATATCCTCTAGTTATACTCAAGAGTCAGTGTGTGTCTAAGATGAACATAAGTACACAAAGTACTCGAAAAGTAAATAAGAAAACCACAATAGAACTAAAAAGATATGAGATGTTTTTAGAAGGCTCTGTGTGATGGCAATGCAGCTCTGGACTTCTTCTGAATTGAGCAGATGTTGTTTGAGTCCTTATCTGAATTTTTCTGAGAAACAGAGTGTCGTAGTTCTTTTCCTTGACTTCTACGTATTGGTGTTTTTCTTGGCATTGCTGTAGGCTTTGTAGCACATAAAAGTTCTTTAGTTTCTCAGAAAAGTTCTTCATGCTTTTAGCTCTCGTGCATATACTCTTTTTACAGCATGTGTGTCTCTTCGTGGGTCATCCTCTATTTCTTTTATGAGTGACTTTGATCTTCCTTTTATAGCTCATCCAGTCCGACATAAAGCATGATTTTTTTTTTCATGTATGAGGTACCTTTTCCTGACATCCAACAACTATCATTAATTAATACCAGTTTCATTAAAAACTTCAAATATGACCATTGTTAATAAACAAACATAAGTAGGGTTTAGAGATATGGTGACTAGTTTCCATCGGTAGCTCTTAGTATGAGTGAGCTTGTATCGGTGGACTTGATTCAGTATGTCTATATCGGTAGCTGTTACTCTTTATAACAGCAGCTCTATGTATCAATAGCTCTTTCCATCAGTAGATCCTTTTATCGGTAGCTCTTTTGTACTGGTGGAATTCTTGTATCAGTAGACTTTGTAGCAGTATCCATCCATCTGTATCCACAGACTTGTATCAGTGGCTCTTTTCTATCGGTAACTCGCCTATATTGGTAGCTGTCTGTCTGTCTGTTTGTATCAGTAGATTGTATGGGTAACTATATACCAGTGAACTTGTGTCACAACAAGCTTGATCTATTAGTGACCTTTAATTATCGGTAGACTATGTACTGGTAGGTTTATATCAGTGACTCAACACTTAATACTTATCTGTTCTTTGGAAATCATTTTTAGATTGAGTCAGTAATATTTCTAAACAAGTATAACCATAGATAAACATTGATTAACATATTCCAATGATTATTTTGATTTTTTTGTCAACTCAATAGAAGGATTACATAATTTAACATATAGATAGGATTATCAAAACATATTAAAACATAATTGAGATTTTTAAAACAGGTGAGGTCAACAATCTCCCCCTTTTTTATTATCGCAAATTATGATATTATAATTCCAAAATAATCAGTACTGTATCATTATATAATACAATGGTTCTTATTACTCAGTGTGAGTAACGAAATTTTCAAATGTGAGATTTTAAATGTATCAGAGGATATAGTATTAAATACAATTGTATCAGAGGTTAAAAAAATGTACTTGAATTATAAGTAAAATGTAGCAGAGGTAAAATATAATGGTTCTTAATATCATAGTTCTCCCCCTTTTTCCTTTAACCATATTTCTCTATATCATTTCCATATCATTTCTCCCCCTTTGTGATTAGAAAAAATAAGGAAAGAGAGAGGAGAAAAGTAACAGAAAGTAAGACAGAATAAAAGCATGTATATATCACTTGAGAAAAAAATATAGAGAAATACAGAATTGAAGAAAAAAAGAATACAAGTGATTCCTATCAAATTGTATAGACACTAATCAATACTTTTCCTCAGCATGTGATTTTCTCTTGGTATCAGAAGATGATTCAGGTTTGGTAGATGTAGGTGGAGGCTTAGGAACACCAGAGATAATCAATAGAGGCTGAGCTACTGATACAGTGCCTGACCTATATTGTGTAGATCTCTGGGTGATCATAGGAGTGAGATGGCTGATTGCTTGAGTTGGTGTCATCTGAGGAATGGAGGCAGACTGAGCAGAGGCAGGAAGAGCTATAGGTACAACAATTGGAGTACTATCTACATGAAAAAATGTCAGGAAATTGATTACCAAAGTCCATTATGATCATTCCTCCTCTTTCCATAGCAGAAATGAACTCATCCTTGTTCTCCATAAATTTATCTAGAAGAGGAGTGAACTCCCCCAGCTTGATTACTTGTTCTCTAAAATTCTGAGTGACTAGAGGTAGTTTTAGGTTTTCTAACAGAATCTTGAAATGATTGTTCAACTGATGCTTAGTGTAGATCCTTTGGAAATAGAAACCCACTTTGTCTTTTACCTCTTTTTGAGAAGCAGTGGCCTCTCTCATAAAATTATGAACAAGTTTCCCAATATCCGTAGTGGTATTCACCACTTGGGCCAAAGAAGAAGAGTCTACAGATCCACTGGTAGAAGACTGTCTAATCTCTTCTCTCATCACAAATAGAATCTGATAAATATCCAAAGAAGGCCCGATAGTACTCAGAGGTGCAATAGTAAAGGCAACTATTACCTTAAAAGACTTAGTCTTCCCACTTATGAGATTTTTTCACAAGAGAGTCCTCGGTGGTGACATGCTATTCCATGGAGTATTAAATTCCTAAAAAACTGATACCATCTGGCCAACTACACTCTTTACAAATGCCATGTCTTTGTCTTCTTGATATTTAGAGCCCATATAAGACTCCATAGAGACAATTGATTTGTTTAGTGATTCAACATCCTCTTCCAATCTTGAAACTTGATTCGGGAAGGTCTTGACTTTATCCAAAACACCAGATACAGATTCAGTCACCACAGACTGAATAGAAGATATTAAAGAGGTTTCCATTCTTTTCATTTCATCCACAAAACTAGCATGGAGATCAGACTTCAACTAGTTTAAATCATATTTTCCTAATATGTCCTCAGGTAAAGTTTTAGAAAGGATATTATAAGTGACAGGAGGTCTATTTATGGGTGTCTCATCTTCTGAATCAGGATAGTCTTACCCAAACACTACAAAACCTAGGTATTCAGCCTATTCTTCAATCTCATGAACAACTGAAACATTACCATGTCTCGTAGGATTCTCCCCCTCAATCTATGCATTCTTCTATATATTTACATTAATAGCAGCATCATCATGTAGGTCTTCCTCAGAAGAATCTTCCACAACCATCTCCAATTCAACAATAGGAGGATCCTCAGGAATAGGAGTAGGTCTTTCTACTTCATCAATTTCCTCAGTAGGAAATGAGGAGTGGCCAATCAGTGGACTACGACTCAAGTAGGTAGAAACAGATGCTTCAGTTTCATATTTTCTTTCTTCTTCATTCTCTAAGGCAGTCTCCTCATGATCTGAACTAGCTTGGTGTTCCTCATCAATAAGTGTTTCTTCATTTCTATCTTCCAAGACTGTTTCCTTTCTAGATGATAAGACTTCAGTAGTTGGACTAGGTGGGAAGTTAGAATCCCCTACATCTGCTATAAAGGTATCCTCTTCATTAGTATCATCACTATACTATGGTTCCTCTTCATCAGGTCCTAGACCTGGATCTCTTCTATCTTTTGGCCTATTAGGATGATCAACAGGGTTAAAGTTATCCTAAAACCTCTCATCATCAATGACCCACTGCCTTTTCCATGGGTTCCACCCAATATTCATATATTTACAAACTATGCTTGCTATACAAAAATTGTTCCTTACCACCACTATCTCATCCTGAGACTCATCTAATTCTTTCACTTTGATCATAACCGAAATTAACTTGGAAAAGAATAAATCACTGGACTTTGATTTGGGCCTGGTCATATCCTCAATCTGAATCATTTACAGTCTAAACAAATTCACCTTAACACCATGTATTAAAAAATGAAACAAATATATATCTTGATATCTCCAATTTGAAAATTCCCCTCTTCCTGGACTTAGAACATGTTGTATGAACTTGAAAAGCAATCTATTTTCTCCATCCATATCTGCAGCCACTACTTTCCTTTGTTTTCCACTACCTGTGAGCTCTTCCAAGGCAATTTCATAATAAAAAATGTCACTGGTAGGAGGAATTGTCTTCGAGCAATACCAAAAAATGCCTTCATGCGGGACTTTCAAACAATCATCCCAGTCAACAGAGGAAAATATATTTCTTTTCCATTCACAATTGAAACCATTTTATTCTCCTCTTAAGATTTCTCAAAGCACACAAACACATAGAACTATTTTGCTAGCTTGGGATAATAGGGTCCATTTTTGTTTGCGAAGCATTTGAGCCATCCATGCTCCTTAAATATCCTCAGAATCAACGTCTTACTGGACATAATACATTCTACAAAAAGTTTATTCTCTATTAAAATTTCTCTATTCTACAAATGCGAGTTCACTATATTCCTTCCTGACCTTGTTCTACTGCCACTACCAATAGCTTCAGGTTCTGTTTTCTTCTTCTTCGCATTGGGCACATCACTCTCATCCCTGACTATCAGGAGCTTTGTTCTTTCCATCTCTGATTGAAGAATCTATGGTTCAAATGAAATGTGGGGATTTGAGAAGAGAGGATTTAAGAGAGGAGAGTTTGTGGTGGATTGA
Source organism: Viscum album (assembly GCA_963277665.1). NCBI lineage: Eukaryota > Viridiplantae > Streptophyta > Magnoliopsida > Santalales > Viscaceae > Viscum > Viscum album. Next base: position 135,644,282 of record OY728163.1, read on the forward strand.
AATGTGACTAAGGCTTAGTTTTTATCATTTAGGAATCAAAATGTAATAAGAAGAATTATATTGAAAATAATAAGAGATTCGAAAATCAGATAGTGCATGACATATCAGTGAAAACTACCAGTGAGCATCCTATCAGTGAGATTTACCTATCGGTGAGGTCTATCTAACGGTGAGGTGTCTCTAGCGGTGAGGTTTCTAACGGTGAGGTTTCTATCGGTGAGGTTTCTAATGGTGAGGTTTCTAACAGTGAGGTTTCTAACCGTGAGGTTTCTAATGGTGTGGTTTATAATGGTGAGGTTTCTAGCAGTGAGTTTCTAACAGTGAGGTTTCTAATTGACAAATTCTATCATTCCTAACTCATGTCTAATGTAACTTTACCTATCTGAACTTAAGGGCTTGGTGAAAATATCAGCCAACTGATGTTCAATACCTATAAATTCAAGAGTAATATCAGATTTTTGGTAATGATCTCTCAAAAAGTGGTGCCTTACATCAATGTGTTTGGTCCTAGAGTGAGATATAGGGTTCTTTGAGATATTAATTTCACTAGTGTTATCACAGTTTATAGATACATGTCTAAATTGATATCCATAGTCTAGTAAAGTTTGTTTCATCCACAGAATTTGTGCACAACAACTACCTGCAATAATGTATTCTGCTTCAGCAGTAGACAATGAAAAAGAGTTATGCTTTTTACTACACCATGATTTTAAGGACTTACCTAGAATGTGACATGTTCCAGAAGTGCTCTTTCTATCTAACTTGAAACCAGCAAAGTTAGCTTCTGAATAACTTATTAAATCAAAGGATTGACCTTTTGGATAAAATAATCCTATGTTAGTTGTATGTTTAAGATATTTGAAAATTCTTTCTAACAGCAAGAAAGTGTGACTCTTTTGGATTAGCTTGAAATATTTCACACATACATACACTAAACATAATATCTGGTCGAATAGTAGTAAGATAGAGCAGACTCCCTATCATACCTCTGTAGTTGGTTAGATCCACTGGTTTTCCAGTTTCATCAGCACCCAACTTACAAGTGATACTCATGGGTGTGTCATTACCCTTACTACTATACCAAAACATTTTAAAATATCCTTTGTATATTTAATTTGATTTAAGATGGTTCCATTGTCATTTTTAAAAACTTGAAATCCAAGAAAATATTTAAGTTCTCCCATTAAAATCATTTCAAATTCATTTTGCATACTCTTTGAAAAATCAATACACAAAGAATTTTTAGAAAATCCAAACATAATACCATCAACATAGATTTTCACTATTAAAACATCTTTATTAATTTTTTTGATAAAGAGATTTGGATCAGCAATCCCTTTAGAAAAACATTTTGAAATAAGAAAACTACTAAGTCTATTATACCAAGCTCGTGGGGCTTGTTTTAAACCATATAATGCTTTAGAAAGCTTAAAAACTTGATTTGGAAAATAAGGATTAGTAAATCCAGGTGGTTGTTCAACAATAACATCTTCAATTATAAAACCATTTAGAAAAGCCCTTTTAACATCCATTTGATATAACTTGAAGTTCATATGAGAATCATAGGCATGTAGAATCCTAATAGCTTCTAATCTAGCTACAAGCGAACAAGTTTCCACATAGTCTATTCCTTCCTCTTGACTATACCCTTGTGCAACTATCCTTGCTTTGTTTCTAATGATATTTAATGATTCATCAACTTTATTTCTAAAAAAACCATTTAGTGCCTATGGTCAAAGTGTCCTTAGGTCTGTGAACTAATTCCCAGACATTGTTTCTTTCAAATTGATTTAATTCTTCTTTCATATCCATTACCCAAAATTAATCATTGATTGCATCATTGATATTTTTAGGTTCTCTCTATGAAGGAAAGGCTTTATGTTCAACCTTATTTCTTAGAGAAGCTCTAGTTTGTGTCCCTCTATCAAGATTACCTACAACAACATCTAAAGGATGATTCTTTAGAAAACTTTTTGATCTGGTAGAAGTAGGACTAGAAATTTCAGATTCTTCTCTAGGTTCAGGTAAAATAGAATCATGTTCTAGAAAATTTCTAGAATTGCTTGGTTTTACAGCAGGTTCATTGTTTTTTCCATTAAGGTCCAGAATAGATAGATCTTCTTTAAGATTTTCAAGAGAAGACTTAGGTTCATGCGGATCAGTTTCATCAAATTTGACAAGTACTGATTCTTCCACACATTTGGTTCTTTTGTTAAAGACTCTATAAGAGTTACTGGTTATAGTGTAACCTAGAAAGATTCCCTCATCACTTTTAGAAGAAAATTTTCAAGATTATCCTTAGTATTAATAATAAATACTTTCAACAAAAAACTATAAAGTAACTCATTTTTGGTTTCCTATTATTCCACAGTTCATAAGGGGTCTTTTTGAGAACATGTCTAATCAAGACTATATTTATAATATAACAATATGTATTTATAGCTTCTGGCCAAAATTAAACTAGTAGGTCATACTCATTAAGCATACTTCTTGCAATTTCTTGAAGGGTCCTATTATTTCTTTCTACTACACCATTCTATTGAGGTGTCCTAGGGGAAGAGAAATTATGATTGTAGCCATTATGTGAGAAATAGGTTTCAAAATCATGATTTTCAAACTCACGACCATGCTCACTTCTCAAGGTCTTAATCTTAAGTCCACTAAGGTTTTCCATAGACTTGGAGTATTTAATAAAGTAAGAACAAGCTTCACTTTTGTGAGCTAAAAGGCATACCCAAGTATATCTAGAAAAGTCATCTACTAGAACATAAACATAATGCTTCCCATTCAAACTAGAAACTCTAGAAGGTCCAAAAAAGTCCATGTGAAGAAACTCGAGAGGTTGAGAATTTGAAATTTCTTTTTTTAATTTGAATGAAACTTTATGTTGCTTTCCCTTTTGATAGTGAGTGAAAAATTTGTTTGATGGGAATTTTAGTTGAGGTAGGTATTTAACTAAATTGTTCATAGTCATTTTCCTAAGTGAGTGAACATTGCAGTGTCCTAATATTCTATTCCATAGCCAGGACTCTTTATAAAAATCATTTAAACAAGTAACCTTTTGTTTGGATAAATAATTTAAATCTACAACATATATATTATCATTTCTCAAGGCAGTAAATACAAAAAAAAATTTAGAATCAAATACATTGCACGCATTATTTTAAAATTTAACATTGAAACCATCATCACAAAACTGAGAATTGATTAACAGATTGTATTTTAATCCATCTACAAATAATACTATAGAAATTAAAATTGAATCAGTGTTAGCAATCTGGCCTAAGATGATGATTTTTCCTTTTGAATTATCACCAAAGGTGAAATGTCCTCCATAAAACTTGATTAAGCTCTTGAATCAGGAATAATCTCCGGTCATGTGTCTTGAACATCCACTATCCAAGTACCATGTTGTCCTATAGGAACTTTTTAAGCAGGTTTCCTACAAAACAGATTTAAACAGAATATGATTTTGGTACCCAGATTTTATTGGGTCCAGACAGGTTAGCTAGAAAATCTTTTGGTACCCATATTTGTCTAATGGGTTTCATATAATCAATAGATTCAAAAGATTTTGAAATATAAAATTTTTCTGATCTATAACTATGTGAATATTTGGTTGATACATAGGAATTTATAGAGCTGGAACTAGCCGCATGCTGTCCAGATTTAAGAATAAATCTATTCTTTGTAATCTCTCTCTGTCCAGGTAGATATCTGAAACCAGTAGTGTACTTTGGTGCCAATTATTTTCCAAGAAGTTGAGTTAGAGTATTCTTTACATTAGTGAAATTTTCTAGATCCTTCTTGAGTTTGTCATTAGACAGTTTGAGTTCATTATTTTCCTTTAACAATTGACCATTCTTTTCCTTTTCTATACTAATCTCATATTTAATAGTACCAGTCAAGGCATACTATTTCTTTAATAACTTGTACTTATCTTTCATCTCATTACAGGTATCTTCTATCATGTTACAATATTCAAATAATTCAACTTTAGACATATCATCATCACTATTTGAATCACTTTCATTCCCATAATAATAATCATTCAGCATAGGGGAAACAAGTTCCTCAGAAGTATTAGTCATGAAACACATGTTGGCATGATTGTTTTCAGAATCAAAAACCTCAGACTCACTTGTGCTATCTTCTGAAGCACTCCATGTCACCATCATAGCTTTCTTATATTTTTTGTCCTTATAATAATATTTCTTCTTGAACGTCAATTTTGGACAGTCAGCCTTAATGTGTCCTTTCCTTTTTCATTCATAACACACTATCTCAGCATCCTTATCATCTTTCTTCCAATCTTTCTTCCAATCTTTCTTCCAATATTTATTCTGATCAACTCATTGGTCATACTTACCCTTATAATTTGGTTTTCTGAAAAATCTCTTCTTCCTATAGAATTTCTTGAATCTCCTGGCTATTTGAGCCATCTCTTCATCACTATCAGAATCTGAACCTCCACTTGTTGAGCTTTCAGAAGGTATGTGAACTTTCTCATTGTCCTTGCTCTTTGAGGCAGTAAAATAAAATGCCACTGACTTCCTCTTTGGTTCATCATATTCCTATTTGTTTAAATTTATCTCTTCTTCATACATCATCAACTGACCAATTAACTCCTTAACAAGTAGTCAACTTATATCACATGACTCTCTTATTGAAACTGATGTGCCACTCAATCTTTCTAGAAGAAATCTTAGTATCCTCATGATTTGCTCTTTTGTAGGACCAACTTTTCCAAGGGTTCTCATTGTATTTACAATTTAGTTGAACCTAAGATACATTTCAGAAATAGGTTCATCAGGCTTCATATTAAAATTATCATTCTTAATAGTATAAGTGTTTAATATCATTTCTTTCACATTGGTTGTTCCTTCATAAGAAATAACCAAAGTGTCCCATATTTCATGTGTTGTTTTACAAGTAGAAATTCGATTAAATTCTTCATCTCCTAAAGCACAATACAGAGCATTCATTGCTTTACAATTATTGTTGTAATCATATTTTGTACCATCATCCCAAGAAACTTTAGTAGTTTTTCGAATTTCATACTCAGACTCTATAGCAGACCAGATGTCAAATCCTATACTTTATAAATGAATTTTCAATTTTAGTTTCCATTGGGCATAACTAATACCATTAAAGAAAGGTGTCCTATTGGTAGCAACACCTTCTAGTCTATTATCCATAATTATATTTTAGCAAATATATTTAAAGAGATAAAATTTAGAACTAACAGAAATTTAAGATCATTAAGATACAACTAAAATCACAATTGAAAAATAGAGTATTTGGAAATCCCTTATTAATAACCTTCCTTTGATACCAAATGTAGGTCGGAGTGGATACTCAAGAGGGGGTGAATTGAGTTCCAATTAAAATTTCCGTTAAAAACTTTATGATTAAAATCCCCCAAATTAAATAAAAATTAAACTGTAGTGAATTTATAAAAATTGTAAGTTTTGAATTAGTTTCTCAAGAGATTGATTATTTCTCAGTTAACTCAATCTGAAGATTAATTAACTTTTGAAACTAACTTACTGATGAAAAAAAGTTATAAACACTTGCAAGTTTAACAATCAGAGTTACTTTAAAACAGATTTGAATTTCAAAGAACTTAGTGGCAGAATAGAAAATAACATAAACTAAAAATAAGATGTATAATATATATAACCAAGAGGTTCAGTCTCAAGCCAAGACTTAGTAATCCCAAATAGTTAATATAAAATTTTGATCCACACCCTAGACCGGGGTTAACAATAGTGAAAAGACTGTCCAGGTACTAATACCTCTACCACAATTCTACGTGGGAAAATAAAAACAATAGCACACATGCTATCCAGGTCACACTTGACCTCCACCACAAATTCCAGTGGGAACTAAAAGAATTCAGAAGGTTTGAGTGAGGATTTTAGATATCCTCCAGTTATTCTCAAGAGTCAGTGTGTGTCTAAGATGAACAAAATCACACAAAGTACTCAAAAAGTAAATAAGAAAATCTCAAAAGAGCTAAAAAGATATGAGATCGGTTTAGAAGGATTTGTGTGATGGCAATGCAGCTCTGGACTTCTTTTGAATTGGGCAGATGTTGTTTGAGTCCTTCTCTAAATTTTTCTGAGAAACAGAGTATCATAGTTCTATTCCTTGACTTCCAGGTTTTGGTGTTTTGCTTGATATTTCCATAGGCTTTGTAGCATAGCAATGTTCTTCAGTTTCTCAACAAATTTATTCACACTTTTAGCTTTTGTGCATATAATCCTTTTACAACATGTGTGTCTATTCTTGGGCCATCCTCTGTATCTTTTATGCGCGACTTTGATCTTCCTTATATAGCTCATCCAGTCTGACATAAAGCATGATTAGTTTTGTAGGTATGAGGTACAGTTTCTTGAAATCCAACAACTATCATTAATTAATAGAAGTTGCATTAAAAACATCAAATATGACCATTGTTAATAAATAGACATATGTAGGGTTTAGAGATATGGTGATTGGTTTCCATCGGTAGCTCTTAGTATGAGTGAGCTTGTATCAGTGGACTTGAGTCAGTAGGTCTGTATTGGTAGATTTTACTCTTTATAACTGCAGATATATGTATCAGTAGCTCTTTTCATAAGTAGCTCCTTTTATAGGTAGCTTTTTTGTACTGGTGGAATTCTTGTATCAGTAGACTTTGTAGTGGTAGCTGTCTGTCTATATCAGTAGACTTGTATCAGTGAATTTTTTCTATCAGTAACTCGCCTATATCGGTAGCTTTCTGTCTATCTGTTTGTATCAGTAGCTTGTATCCGTAACTATGTACCAGTGACCTTGTGTCACATGAATCTTGGTATATCAGTGACCTTTACTTATCGGTAGACTATGTACTGGTAAGCCTGTATCAGTGACTCAACACTCAACACTTATCTGTTCTATGAAAATCATATTCAGATTGAGTCACTAATATTTCTAAACAAGTATAAACATAGATAAACATTGATTAACATATTCCAATGGTTAGTTTGATATTTTTGTCAACTCAATAGAAGGATGAAATAATTTAACATATAGATAGGATTATCAAAACATATTAAAACATAATTGAGATTATCAAAACTGGTGAGGTCAACAATAGAGATCCACACATATGTTTAATTGAGAACTCAACCTCTCGATCAGGAGGAAGACCACCCAATTCTTCAGGGAATACATCAATGTAATCCCTCAGAGTGGGCATGTATTAAAGCATGACTGTATCCCTTATGACAACCATCTTATCTAGATATGATTTCTCGCAAGGAAAAAATATCCACAATTGAGATGATGACTCTAAAATAGATTCATCTTCCTCCTTAAACTTATACAGAATTGGAGGATGCTTCAGGATGTGATGAGTGATCTATTATTCCCAACAGTTGATGTTGGATTGATATAATGATATCCAATCCATGCCCAATATAGCGTCAAACTCTTCCAAAGGGAGTATGACATGATTTTTATGGAGGTTCGGTCCACAAAAGTTAACCAGGGAGGATTTATAAACTTTTGATGAAATAATTTCCCCATTTTTAGCTCTCAGAGATAACTCAACCTCTAAATTTTGAGGTGGGGATTAAATAGTTATACTAAACTTACAAGATATTAAATAATTAGTAGAACCAAAATCAAATTGTACATTCTCTATTCTTGAATGAATAACCAGAACACCTATCACCACATCACTGTCAGGCTCCTCTTTAGTATTAGTGTTGAAATATGCCCTTCTTGGTTTCTGTGGATGTTTTTTGGTTGATTGCCTCCAACTACCCTTTTCTTAGGGAAACGGATTTCATAATGCCTATGTTCCATAATGTATAAACACTGCACTACATGTTTATTATTGATCTAAACATTTCTTTATTCTTGCTCATTAGTGGGATTCTTCATATCACTTTGATATTTATTATCCATATTCCCATCTCTTCAACAATTGAAGCATCATTTTATTCCCTTTAAGAATTTTCTAGGATGCTTCTTCCCACACTTTAGACACACGTGATGTTGAGTCTTCTTTCCATCATGGGATTTATCTCTTGATCCAACCATATTAAACTCCGTTTTCTTCTTTTTTTTCACTAGTCCTATGAGACCACTAAGAGTCTTCAATCTCCATTTCAACCTTAAATGCACAATGAAAAATCTATTCATAGCTATCAAAGTCAAAAATCACCAAAAAGTTTCATAGACTCGACCTTATTCTACTAAAGAAGCTATCCACCTTGCTTTTGGTGTTAATTAAAAAGACAGAGGCATATCATAAAATCCTTGTGAAGTTTTCCTTGTAAACCCCAATAGAATCATCTTCTGTTTACTTAAGTATGAGGAATTCCCTTTACATATTGAGATGGAGGGTAAGAGGAAAACATTTATTGAAAAATAATTTCTTGAATTTCTCCTAATCCATGGAATCAATTTCTTATTTGGGCTTTGTGTTCTGGATCAGCATCCACCACTGATTAGCTTCCCCATCAAAATGATAGACCTACAACACAACTTTCTCTTATTCTGAATAATGGAGGACAAATAATATCTTCTCAATGGAGTTAATCCACAGTTTTATGAGGAGGGGATGAAAAGATCCACTAAACATGGGAGGCCTTAGCTACATGAATTATTATAAGACAAATTTCTATTTCTTAGAGGAAGGAGAGATTTCCAAATTACTCAAGTTATTATTCACAACCTGGTCTATCTGAGAAAGTAGTGTCAAAAAGTTTTGACCACTAGTTCCCATCATATTTTTAATTTCATTAGAGAAATCATCACATTACCTATAAAATTTATTGTTGGAACTTGTTCTTTTATTTCTATCCATTAACAAAGAAAAATAAAGTGAAAATAGGTACTTGAATACTTAGATAATAATCATAATAAAAGGAAACATTAAACATAAAAGTTTAATATTATAATGGAAAAGTATATCCTAACTTGTGATTATCTATGTTTAAATCTTGGTTATCCATGATATATTTCCTAACATATATTCTTATGGACATTTTTTTGTTCCATTAATAATGGTTTGTAATGTTATTATAAATTTAACAAATCATATCCCCTAGGAGTGTCAAACGAGGTGCGCAATAAGGCTCGTTGTCATGTACCAGGTGAACCCAAGTCTGGATCAAGACACCTTGTCAAAGTTATTACCCCTATAAACATATATTCCAGAACCACTCCCACTTGTAGTATTAGGAAAATTATTTATTTTCTTGATAATCCACTTAATCTATATTTACCAAAATTTAGGGATGTTTTCTCGTATTTAGTCTTATTCATAAGGTTCTTACTAGAATTTTATAATCCTAATCCCAAAAATAACCCAACGTTTCATTTGATACCCACTATAGCGACCCTAGTCTTTTACACATATTATTACATGATTTCAGGCATAATTAATCATCAAATTGCAAGCCAAGGATAGTAAAATCTATTGTCTTGGATATTAGGTACAAAATTAAAAATCATGAAATGAAAATAAAAAAATCATTTATTTAATATTAATAATGAGCTTATAACTCCATTTAACCCTTATATCATCATACGATAACCTGGGGAATACATGAACAAAAGGGATGATCGAAAAATACCAATAATGGAATAAGAATTTAAATAAAACATAGCACATGGGTTAGGAGGCATAACATGATGATGTAAAGGCAAGGAACACAAATAAAAATAAGGAAAAATAAAATGAATAAAATGGGAACATATAACCATAAAATCATAGTAATGTGGAAATAACATATAACATGACATAAACATGATTCAAGGCTAACTGTAAAGATGTAGTGGACGGAGACCCTTAAAGGAATCATGTTCACTCAATGTCCCTACATGATGTCTCATGAGACTAAACACTACCCAATGCATTGGGGCACTATCTAGGTGCACCCAACATAACATGTTCATGAATGTGTATGCCACTTTAAAAATAATATATAAGTAATATGACCTAAACATAAGGGCTACCAATGAAATAAAATGGCTATCACAATCACGTCAAAAGGTATAACAAAAGGTAATATCATAATGGGTCCTTGAAAAAAAGGATTTAAATCATACATTGAAATTAATATGGGAAGATAGACATATATCATTATATGTGATGTTAAACTCATGTGAAGCATTTAAAAATAGTTTCAAAGAAAATTTATAAATAAAGAATTTTTGTGCGGTTTATGGACAATATTAAAGATTATTTTAAATGGAAAGGGAATAATTATTTAAATAAAACCATAAATGAGCCAAGATATTTTCACATGATAAAATGAGAGAATTTATAAAAATAACAGAGGATTAAAATATATTATAGAGAGCACTTGAATATGGGTAAGAAATTGAGAAGTTATCTTGAATCGATCTTTCCTATTAGGAATAATTAGAAAGCTAACATTTTTAAAACATGTATTTACCCCAAAAAAAAGGATTATATGATCTAGATAAATGAGTTTGGAACATATAAACATAATTTATAAGAATTAAATCAAAATAAATAATATTAAAATTGGTTAATGAGAGAGGAAATGTTACCCTAAAGAAATATGGAGGTTTGTAAAAGATCCCTTACCTTATGTCTGAAACAGTTATACACTTGATCTTAATGTCATGGATAATGAAATTAAATCCATTAATTAATTTATTTATTCAGAACCTTTTAAACATTTTTTTTATTAATTTCATTTATGGCCCTTTTGATGTGTTATGAGATATAATTTTATCATTTGGGAGTGTTTGTTTCATTGGTTTTCAGGATCAGTTACTTGTATACATGTTTGAAAAATCATGTAAAATTATAATAAATATAAATAATTGAAGTTATATGTTATTAATAACATCAAAAATATAAAATGGTTATATAAATAATTTTATTATATGTTATGAGGATGAATCATTAGATAAACCTTTAATAATAATCATTTGGATTAATTTGGCGGGTTTTCGATCATCATGAACTAGTTTTTATTCATTATTTAATATCATGTAAATATTATGGTTCCAAAAAATTAAATATGTTTTAATAAAGGTATTATAATATGGTTTATCCATAATATTTTTTTATGAGCAACCTTGAATGTAGTAATAGAAATTGAAAACTTTATCATCCTTGAATGTGATAAATTAACACATCACGAACAATGTTTTCATTCTGAGTAAAAAGAGAGAAGGGAAAAGAAATGATGATGGATTATTCCATTATCATAATAAAATGAAATTATATTTAAGTTAATGGAGTTATCATACCATTTGGAGTAGGGGAGGAGAGGATATAAGAAGAAAAGAAAATTACATGAAAAGAAATTAAAAGAAAAGAAAGTGGATTTTATCACTTGAATGCTTCTTCTTGAGAACCTCCTTAGAGAGATCAGTTTTGTTATTTTGTTGAGACCAAAGGATCATGGATGTGGGTTAGGGGATTTGGAATACATTTGAGTAGAATTTGGACAAGGCTCAAAACTTTAAATGTGTGAGGAGAAGAGGTAACGAGGGGAGGTATTTATAGGGGAGGAGAGGGGTGTTTTCTCATTATTTTATTCACCACTTTATTATTTTGGATCAATACTAAGAATGGTTTTAGAATTATCAATAAATATATTATAATAATGATGGGTAATTCTATATATTTTTCTTTCAACATCCATAAATCATATATGACTCCATAATTTAGGTATTTAGCTTTTATCATAAGTTATCATATTTTACTATTCAGAAAAATTTCAAGTATTTTAGAAAAATTACAAAAAATCACCCTAACTATTTTTCAATTTTTAGAATTAAAAAATGAACTCCATTTTTTAAAAATAATTTTCTAACTATGGAAAATTTATTTTTTATTAAAATCACCATTTACTTGGAAAACACTGTTTTTAAAATTAAAACTTATTTTATAACACTTTTGAAAAATTAGTTAAGGTATCATAAAATTATCTTAAAATCATTAGATAAAAAAATATTAATTTATTAATAAATTTTATTAAAATTAAATTTCTTTTAAAGTATTAAATTAATTATAAAATTTTAATTAAATATTTATGACTTACAAAAATACCAACACTTAATTTATCATTATCAAAATATTTATTTACTTATTCCATGAAATAAGTCTATCATATTTTCATTAATAAGATACTTAAATTTTATTTATACTTTTGATGAGTGAGGTTATTATTCTATTAGCCGGTTTACTATTAATAAGGGTCATATTTCTATTCCAAAGGCCACATTACTATTTCACCAGTATAGGTTCCTTAACTTCTAGTAATACCTATTTTTTCATTCATTATTCATTTATAAAGTTTATATTTTGTTCCTAATATAAATTTATTTTATTATACTATATTACTTAATTATAATAAGGGAATTTACATTGATAAAATTTTGGGTCATTACATTCTTCCCCCCTTCTGAAATTTCACCCTCAAAGTTTCTTTTTACAAAATATGTGAAAAATAGGTGAGGGTACTTCTCCTTCATTTATTCTTTTGGTTCCCATGTCGCCTCTTCGTACTTATGTTTCCACCATAGTACTTTGACTAGGTGAGTGGTCTTATTTCATAAAAATTTATCTCTATGATCCAAGATCTTCACTGGTTTCTCCTCATAAGAGAGATCATTATCTATCTATACCATCTCTAAATTAAGTATATGTGAGGGATCTATTATATAATTTCTCAAGAGGGTTACATGGAATTCATCATGTACTTGAGACATGGTTAGTGGAAGTTCTAGTCGATAAGCCATATCTCCATCATGATCAAGATTTTTGTAGGGTCCAATGTACCTCATACATAGCATTCCATTCTTCCCTAATCTCATGATCATATTATATGGAGATATTTATAGGAATACCTTGTCTCCAACTGTAAACTCAAGGTCTCATTGGAGATTGTGTGCATAACTCTTTTTTCAAATCTAGGATGAGTTAACGTGATGTTGAATGGTTTTCAACTTCTTAACCATTTCTTCAACCATTTCAGCTCCTAATAGCTTATGTTCACTGACTTCATATCAAAATGTTAGTGATATGTATCATTTCCCATAAAGGGCTTCATATTGAGCCATTTGGATGCTCGAGTGGAAACTATTGTTGTAAGGGAACTCGACCAGAGGAATATGTTGGACCCATCCTCCTTTAAAGTCCATATAACACACTATAAATATTTCATCCAGTTTCCAAAAAGTTTGATCATATTGGAAATCATTTGGAGAGTTATAGGCTATACTGAAGCTTAGTTAAGTGTTTAGATCATATTTGAGACTTTTCCAAAACATGGAGGCAAATCTCAAACCTTGATTAGATACAATTGATAGTGATACTCCATGAAGACTTCCACTTCTCTAATGTATATCCATGAAATTTGATCTATGGAGAAGTCCTCTCAAATTTTGATAAAGTTATTTGTTTTTTTAAGAAGATCCACAATAACCCTTATAGCATTGTTTCCTTTGGATGTCTTCAGAATTCCAATGACAAAGTCCATGGTGATTTTTCCCACTTCCATGTTGGTATGGGTAATGGTTTTATCATCAATTTAGAATTTTTACTTTTAACCTTCACTTTCTAACATACTGAGAACTTGGATATAAATTCAGCGATCTCATTTTTTATATTATCCCACAAATAGTTCTCATAGAGATCTCGAGACATATTTTTCCCCTTTGGTGAATAGAGAATGTTGAGCTATCTCTGTCTTTCAGAATCTACTTCATTATCTATGGATTTAAAGGTATATATAGTCAAGAGCTAAATATGAGGACTCCTTCCTCATCCATTTGAAACTAAGAGGATTTCATCTTTCTCACAACTTCCACCTTTTTATGAATTTCCACATCATTTATTTGATAATTCATTTATTTTCTCCATAAGGGACGGTTTAGAAATCATTTAATAATGGATTAATGATTTTCCTTACTTAATGATTCCCATGTCCATATTTTTCAAGTCTAGGAAGATTTGATCCTTTTAAAATGTCATCTTTTTTAAAGATACATGATCCTTTTTACTTAAAGCATATTACACCATATTTCCTTTACTGGGATGATAGTGGACTAAGTGGTCATAATCCTTGATTAGATATAATTTTCATCATTCTTGTATATTAATCTCTTTATGTGTGAATACATATTTGTAAATCTCATGATCAGTATATATCTCACACTTCTGTCCATAAATATAGTCTTGCAGTATTTCCGATGCGTAGATCATAGCCTCTAACTCTAGATATTGTTTGGATATTTTTTCTCATAAAATTTCAACTACCTTGAGGCATAGGCTATAAATTTATCATTTTTTATCAATACACAGCGTAATCCCTTATTTGAAGCATTGATATACACCGAAAAGAGTTCCCCACTTGTTTAGAGTTCAAGCACTCATGCAGTGATTAGCCTCTTTTTCAATGCATTAAATAAGTCTTTACATTCTTGTTTATAGACACACTTTACCACTTTCTGATCCAACTTGGTTAGTGGGTTTGAAAATCCTGAGAAGCTCCTTAGTCATTATCGGCAATACCAGATAAACCCAGAGTGATACAGATCTCCATTACGGATATTGGCCTGGACCACTCTTCGATTGAATTTATCTTTAAAGGGTATAAATATATCCCTTTACTAGTGATAAGATGCCCCAAAAATTATTAATTCTATATCTCAAACTCACATTTTCAATACATTTCATATGTTTTCTCCCTTCATAATGTTTTTGGAACAGTATTCAAATACTCTTCATGTTCCTCCTTTCTCTTGGAGTATATCGGAATATCATTCATAAAGACTACCAAAAATTATTCAAAGTAATATCTAAAGACTATATTCATTAAGATCATGAATATTTCTAGATCATTAGTGTGTTTTAAGGGCATCACTATGAACTCATAGTGTCCATACATTATTCATAATATTGAATTTGAAATATCTTCCTTCCTCACCTATATTTGGTGATATCCCTACCAAAGGTTCACCATAGATAAATAATTGGTCCCACGTAGATGATAAAACTCTGCATATATCCATGGTAGGGGATACTGGTTTTTTATCATGATTTTGTTGAGATTATAATAATCAATGCAGAGGTGCATTGATCCATACTTCTTCTCGATGAAGAAGGATGGCGCACCCCACGATGAAGCACTCAGGCATATAAATACCTTCTTCCTATTATCATGTAACTACCTCTTTATTTCTTTCCACTCAATAGTCTCCATTCTATAAGGTGTATTTGATATAGGTAGAGATAAAGGAATACGTTTAATTTAGAAAACAAAATCTTGATCAAGGGGAAGACTAGACAATTATTTAGGGAATATATCAGTGTAATATCTCACAATGTGCATGTATTTGAGCATGATTCATTCCATTTTATCAACCATATCATCTTGATATGATTTCTCATAAATAAACAATATTCAAAATTGATATGATTATTTTGTAGGAGATTCATCTTCCTCCTTATAGTTGTACAGAATTGTAGGATTCTATTAGATGTGAAGAGTGATCTTACTTTTCTGATATTTGATGTTGGCTTTATATAATTTTAGCCAAAAATCCCTCATGATGGTTATTTTAGGTTGATTATGTATTTTGAAAAGTTTTGAGGTTGTTGACAGAGGCTTGTTGTCAAACAAGGTGTGAAGAGTTCACATGAATGATGAACTACACTCACAATGATTCAAAAAAATAATTCAAAGGCAACAACATTGAAAACCACAAGATGGGGTGTGATTTAATTTGATTCTATGGAATGAAGAGTCAGTGAGAATGAGAAAATAAACATGAGAAGTGCGAGTGATGAACTGATATTGTAATTTGATGACACACGACACTCATATATGACTTTGGAACTCATGATGACTCACAAAAATAATTAGAAGAAAACCACATTGAAAATCATAAGATTGGGTGTGATTGAAGTTGAGTATAAAGGAGAAGTATGAGTGATTAGGTGATTCTTCAATGTGAACACACACAATACTCAAATCTTTATTTGAAACTCATGATGGGTCATGGAAAGAATTGGAATACGATAACATTTTAAATCATATAATAGTGTGTGATTGAATTTGGGTGTAGTGGTAATATCTCATGAAGCACACATGATTGTGTTTAGAGGTTGTAAAGGGGTCTTGCGCAACAATCATTGATATCCTACAGTGACAACAATCACCACTCACCTTCTCCATTGTTTTTCTCATTATGTTATTTTTAGAGGCCAGAGATCGTGTGACTTGGTATAAGTAAAATCTTGGATTTATACTTGATTTTTCAATGATGTATTGTGTGACCAATATGGTACATATGGAGAGGGTTCAAGCATGTCATAAAAAATAAATATGTATATCCCTAGAGAATCATGGAGGTGTCTAGACACACTCGAATACTTATGTACAAAAAGGTTGATTGAGCACTCAAACAAAGAGTGAATGTTGAAAGTGGAATTTCACCCGGATCTCACATAAAGCCTAAGAAAATATTGCATCTGGATCTTGCAGAGGATGTGATATTGAAGAGGTGGACGATGGTCTTTGATTTCTGGAATTAATAGAGCATACACTTTTCTATAAATAACTAAAGAACCATCCTTAATGAATAAAGATGTTTTTCTTAAAATTACTGATCTCGAGCTAGTCTGGAGAAGAGACTCATTGTGAGATTTCACGACAAAGATTTGAGGAGAAGGATAATACATGATTGATAACAAGTAAGTCTTGCTCAAGATCTGAACAATGTCTTCCACAAAGGGAGAAACCATACATGGGAAAGAGGACTCACAGAAACAGACATGCACAGAGTGGAACACACGTAAAGTGCGAACGAGGTTTCACACCAGGGGTTCGCGATGACCAGAGGATTGCACGAAGGGTTCACAGTGACCATGGGTTCACACCAAGGGTTTGTGAAAGGCACAATGGGTTCTCACAAGGTTCTAGTAGTTCATGAAAGGTTCTCAAGTTTATCAGTAGGGGTTCATTCAAAGCATCAGAGGTTCACGCATGGCACCTGGGGATCAAAAAAGGTGATAGAGGTTCATAGAAGGTGATAAGGGTTCACACCAGGGGTTTTTGCAAAGTGACAAGGGTTCTCCCAAGGTTCTAGAGGTTAGTGAAAGGTTTAAGGGGTTTGGAAAAGGTTCCAGGGGTTTGCACAAGGTTCCAGGGGTTTGTGAAATTGTTCTAGGGGTTCAAACAAGGTGCCGGGGGTTCTCGCAGGGTTCCAGAGGTTTGAAAAAGGAGACATGGGTTCATGAAAAGGTTCCAAGAGTTCATGAAAAGGTTCCACGAGTTCACACAATCTTCCAGAGGTTTACTAAAGGTGCCAGGGATTTCTGCATGGTGCTAGGGGTTCGCACAAAGCACTAGGGGTCACACTAGTATCTCACACAAAGATTTATGAACACATGCACCACACAAGGGTATCATACTATAATATTTCACATAGAGATACAAATTTACATTTCCATGTGAATATTATCATTACCACATCTGAATTCTGAATGAGAAGAAGAAGATAAAAGATCTTTAGCATTCAACGATACCTTTAGAAGTAGGTTATTCATTAATACATTCAAAGTTGTGATAATGATGCTTGGAATCACTTGATGATCTTCCAAAGTAAAGGCAATTTCTATTTCTACAATAAATAGAAGTCTATTCCAGTTTTATGGAAAGTGGAAGCGTTGTATCCAAGAGTTTTCATGGAAGTAAGGGAGAAACCCGGAAGATCTTCAACGGAGCATCTATTTTCAGTTGAGGATGCATTCACTAGAAATAATGAACCGAGCTACATGTTCTTGAACTGTGTGGGACCTAAAAATCCATAAACTATGCGTGGAATCTTTCTGGGGCAGTGAGAAAATGTAGAGGAAGACGGTAATCCTTTCTACTAATAGTGAGCTAGAGAAAGAGACATAGAGAGTGACCCGTGGTAATTTAGTGAGAGGACCCTAAAACTTGTAAAGGTAGTAATCTTGGGCATAGAAGTGACGTAACACCCCAAGTTTCCATGGTGCTTTTCCCTTTGACTAATGTAGTAGCTAACGTTTTACGCAACATGGAGCTTTAACACCCCACGACCAATCAAACTAGCAACTATGAATAGTAATACCCAATTTTTAAAAATTTATAAATTTTATTTTTCAAAATGGACTTCTTTTTTGAATTCATAATATTGAAATTAGGTTAGAGTGAAATTTTGGTATTTTTCTGAAAACTTACCATTTTTGATGAATAGTGAAAAACACCACGTTATTGTTTAAAAACGACTTTTTATTTAAGTAATTAGTTATTTTATTTTAATTTATTTTAAGTCATAATAGATACATAATACCTATATATTTTCAATTTAATTAATTGGAGTCATTTTATAATAAGTTTAGATATATAAAATTTTATTGAACTTTTTACCGTCTTTTACCCAACTTTTAGGAGCGATTGCAAATTTGCATAAAACATAATTTTACCACTTCCGTGAGTTGAATTTAAAAAATAACAGAGACACAGATGAAATCAGTAAGTAAAATTTTATTCAATAAGATGAAAATAATTTTTGGTGAATAGTAACTTTTGACTTTTATTTACCACGGTTAAAAATAAATAAGGAAGTTAAGGGTAAAAATGATATTATAATTACCCTAAAACATGTCCCAATTCTATTGGAAAAGTTTTGTTCGACCCAAAAAAACCTTAGGAATAAAATATGATCCTATTTGGTTCAGTTGGATTAGATTAGGATATTAATTATTATTTTATTTAAAGAAGCGTCAAAAGAGATAAATTCAAAGTTTAATTACTAAACCATTTTTAATATAGGGTAACACACAATATAAATTCGACTATAAATTTTAATTACAAAGAAAAGAAAATTTCCTACATAATGGTATTTTATTTATAATTTTTATACATTAAATAATTTAATTTATTTATGACACAATGAGGATGCAGTAATTACCTTAATAATGAAATATTAAAATAATTGATATTATAAATATCCAAATAAATGTAAATTGAGACTTCTGATGAATTAAACTAATTTAATAGGTTAATATGACATGTTAGGGTTGATAAAATAAATTTTATTTGAAGTGATAAAGTTTTTATGGCTTCCAAAAAATCAAATACTAAATAGTGTCAAAATTGACATAATTGAGTTTTTAAAACAAATACTATATTACTAATTGATATAATATTCCTAAAAATCTAAGGATAGGCTGAAGCACTTAGATAATGTTATATATATTAATAATGAACCACTTGGGGTTCTCTTGGCTTGTTATAGTGAGTTTATCAAACATAAAATATAAACATACAAAGAGATATGGTAAATGTCAAACTAATTAACTAAGAGTTAAATCTAAAATATAAGGTTAATATGGTGATCTAAACCTATCTAAAACCTATTGGTTGAGAGGTTTTAGACCCATCCCCACCTTAACCTTGAAATAAAACATTTTGGAGCCATTATAAACCGGAAATTATTTTATTATTAAATAATATTTCAAGCTTTTCCTAAAGTGAATCTCACCTCTCTTATAAAAGTATACTTACACTTCTCTTAATTTCTCACATCCAAATCCATTTGGCTCGGCCATACCCGGCCCTAATATCCTCTCAAAAATACCCGATTCAAACTAGAGGCCTTACTTTGATCAGAAAGCCAACCTAAGGATCCATTTTGATCAACTCAAAAGGAAACACCCAATAAAGAGGTAATAATTTCACCACCATCTTTCAAGTTATTTTCTTCTTCCACTTTCTCTTTATTTTGTTTTTTACAAATCAAAATAATAACTCTATTAACTTCTACATAATTTGATGTTATTATAAATATTGTACAACCATATTCGTTATTCTATCCATCCTATAAATGACAATGTCACTATACGTGCATACGTACAACTTACCGTCTCCATGTCGTGGTGTAGTTTGTTATTAAAACACTTCATTATTTAGATGAGTATAATAATGAGTATAAATAATTTAAATAATATATATAACATGTTAATAATTCATTATATATGATATAACATCCAATTATAAATGATTTCACCTTCAATATAATGATATTGTCGCTCGTGCATACGTATGGATTACTGTCTCCACGAACGCGATGAGATTCATTCCCCATCGTAATCATTCAAGAATAATTTTCATTTTATGATTAAAAAGTAATTTTTATGAACATAATATCATTATATATATGAATCAAATAAATCCTATCCATAAAAAACATGTCTTATGTAACCAGGAATATAAAGGAAAATGAATCAGTTAACACCTGAAACGATGATACTACTGAAATATTATTGACAAAGAAATATTATTGGATCATATATGTTATAATATTTATGTATATAGTTATTTTATAATTAAATAAAAATGTTTTAACTATTATACAAGATGTTAAAATACCATCTATTAAGGAAAACTACAAGGTAAGGGTTAATTCTATAATCTCTTTACTTATCCGAGGTTGTTAATACGTAAGTATCTACTGGGACCTCTTTATCATCCACATCCGTGTTTTCGTAAAAATATAATATAATATAATTTTTATTATTTACTATACTATGGGTTAAGGTCATTTATACCCTTATTTCACCACATTTGTTTTTAAAGGAATATTTCTGTCATTTTCCAAACAAGGTACTTTATGACCTTCTCAACAAAATTAAGGTAAGAATGTCTTTTTTAACTTATATGGTGGGTGCAGATATTTTCTGCCATTATAAAATCGTCAAAGCTTCCCATAAAAGCTTATACAAATATTTTCAAAATAAATGTTTTATTTTATAATTATATGACTTTTAAGTGATTTCAAAATAGAAAGAGATATTTCTCTACAAAAAGTTTTGATTTCATCTTTATCAACATCCTTTGATGGATTTTAAGCTTGTTTGAAGTTGATTTGTTATGATACAAATCTTTCATATTGTATTTAAGGTTTTGTGATATGTTTGATTGTGGATGTGTTATTTTTACACCATTCATGGTTTACAGATATAGTATTGACATTTCTTATTCTATTTTTAATACGAATGTTTATATTATGTTTAAACCTTTTCATAGGAGGAATGCATTGGACTTAGTAAGTGACGGGTGGATCCCGCTATAGCTCCTTGATGCATCGGTGTTTCTCATGAGAGGAACTAGTGTCTTGTCACAAGGCCTTGAAAAAATCTTATTTGTAGTCTTGGCACATAGCCTTGACTATGTGGTTATGAAGTCTGGAATTATGCATTCCGACATTATGAAACTGGCTATTGATATTACATGTGATTATTAAACTTGTAGAATATCCATGTGAATAAGTAAATGGAACTATTTGATTTATCTTTGCCAGATTATGACGAGGTTTATGTTTAAAAGTCTTATGTTTTATTCTTATATATTTCCTTAAATATTTATACTTATTGTTGAAAGTTTCTGCTATATTTTTATCCTTACTGAGCATCTGAGCTCACCCCTTTCTATGTTTTATTTTTCCTGGGATGCAAAGAAGTATTTTACGACTGGCTTACAGGGATAGTCTAAGGGATGAATGTTGTCAATGGAGACAATGTTTTTGTTGTTTTTTATTTTATAATGTAATGTAAAACTTATTAATGTATCTAGTAATTCCAAGGCTACTAAACTAATTGGTCTTTCTGGATTTTGATCCATTGTGATCATGCTAATGTTATGTAATGATGCACCAACTACGGGAAATTGGGGTTGGGGCATTACAGTTGTATCAGAAGAAGTTTATTACAAACGTAGGAAACTAGATTTAGATAAACTCTGATTAGAGCATATTACCCTAAGAGAGACTTTGAGGATTGGTATCGAAGAACTTCCTAGAATTTTGGTAATGTAGTGATTTTGTGTATTTTCCAAGAAATCCATCCCTCTCTGGATACGATCAGGTAGAGAAGGCTTTGTCACAAATGTACCCAGGAGTGAAAACTCGGACAAGGATTTTCGGGCTTGACTCGGGGTATCCTGGTACACGATAACGGGCCTTGCTGCACTCTTGGTTATGACACTCCCAGGGGATATGCTTAGGATAATTCACATTTTCCTTAGAAACCATTATGAAGGATTTATGAGTATATACCTTCTCAAAGATTTTTTTTATTATTATGGATTATATCCATAAATTGTTCAATTTATGTTAAGCGTTTTAAAAGTTTGGAATTATGTATTGCGATTCATAAACTAATCTAGTGTATGACATTGGTTAGAAATGGCACCTAATGGAAGGAATAGAAGCCATATCAATGCACATAATACATGTGGGGATTCCCCTCCAACTCAAGATAATTATAGTGGAGCTGGTGATGCAACTATTGCTGATCAACTAATCAGCATACTAGAAAAACTCACTCAAGTTATGAATAATAACCTTACCCATATAAAGCACCCTGATCCACAATGCGGAGGATCAATGTTTGAACACTTCATGATGCAACAACCCCCAACATTCAATGGGAGTATAAATCCATCAGTAGCAGAGTAATTGATAAGTTCCACAGAGAAAATATGTCATTATTTAGGGAGTAGTGAAAGGGAAAACATTTTCATGGCAGTTTATGACCTCACGGGAGATGCAGATCAATGAAGGTCATTAATCCAAAACACCAAGGAAGATAAAGAAGTATCGAACATATAATGGAAAGAGTTTAAAGAGATTTTTCTTAGAAAAATACTTTCATCGTGACCATCGAGCGGATATGGAAAAACAATTTCTGAGTCTGAGGAAAAAAGAGGATGAGAATGTCGCAAAGTGCGAGGCTAACATTACAAGGTTAGAAAGGCATGAAAAATATTATATACGTAACACAAAGAGTAATATTGATCGATTATTTGATGGGTTAAAACCATTTCTTTGTTGTGAATTAGTTTCACAATCCTTCTCATAGTACGGAGATATTGTCTCATACACTATCTAAAAAGAAAATAAATACCCTAAGTCTTATGAAATCAAAGAACAACAAGAGAAGAAGATATCTATTGATCACTCTGGAAATGGAAATAAGGGGAAGAAGGGAATAGTTGAATATCCATCCTGTGGAAAATGTTGGAAGAAACACCCCAGTACTAACCTGAAAGGAACGAGAGTCTATTACAAGTGTGGTGAAAAAGGCTAGAAAGATCGTGATTGGAAGGGAAACAAAGAGGTTGTGAATGCTGAATGCTACAATTGTAGAGAAAAGGAATATTATGCAAATTAATGTCCTAAGCGCCAAGGTAACTTACCACAGAAAAGGCCAAGGGAGAAAGGCCAAGCTTATGTGATCATTACTATTGAGTTTGAATCTCCAAAAGACGTGGTGGAAGGTAATTTAATGGTTTCCTCAAGTTTATCCAATGCTTTATTTGATTCTAGATCATCACATTGTTTCATATCTTCCCAGTTTTCTATGAAAATTAGATATTTTCAATTTGAATTAACAAGGGAGTTGTCAGTCAAAACTCCTAAGGGAAGTATCATCGCAACAAAGTTTTGAGAATCTGTTCCCATTAGGTCATATAAATGTTCTTTATATACTGATCTCATCGTCATACCCATGATTGAATTTGATATAATCATCAAAATGGATTGTCTTTTAGACTCTGATGTGAAACTTTCTTCTAAGAAGTAGGAGGATACAATTTTCGATGATGATAAAGAGTACCTTACCTTTAGAGTAGAAATGTCACCACCTGATTCTTATATAGATCCACCCCCAATAGCTCTACTAAATTCAATTATTGTGGAGGACGATAATTAAATAATTATGGGTGAGGAAAATAATGTTTGGATAGAGGACGTACCTATTGTGAAAGTATATGTTGATGTGTTTCCAGAGGATTTACCTGGACATCCTCCGGAATGAGAAATTGAGTTTTCCATTGATTTAATTTCTGGTTCAAGGCCCATATCAAAGTCCCCATATAGAATGGCCACTTTGGAATTAGTGGAACTATAGAAGAAACTAGATTAATTGAGTAATATGGTATTTATTCTCCCTAGTGTTTCTCCATGGGGATCCCCTATCCTTTTTGTTAAGAATAAAGAACGATCTATGAAGTTGTGCATTGACTATAGGAAGATCAATGCTATAACCTTAGAGAAAAAGTATCCCCTACCTCGTATTGATGATTTATTCCACTAACATCATGGAGATCAATATTTTTTTAAATATTGACCTTCGATCTGGATATCATTAGTTGTGAGTGAAGAAAGAAGACATTCTGAAAACAACATTTCAAACCAGGTACGGGCATTACGAGTTTAAAGTAATGCATTTTGGATTGACAAATATACCCTCTGTCTTCATGGATTTAATGAATAGAGTTTCAAGGAATATCTTGATGACTTTTTAGTGGTATTTATTGATGATATATTGGTATACTAAAAAATCTACAAAGATCATGAAAATCACTTGCGCACTATTATGAAAACCCTAAGAAGAAATGAATTATATGGGAATCTTAGCAAGTGTGAATTTTGGCTTCAAGAGATTTCTTTTCTTGGGAATATTATCTCTAAGGATAGAATCTCTGTTGATCCTTCAAAGACCAAGGAAATTCAAGATTGGCTAGCACCGACGAGTATAATTTAGGTTCACAGTTTTATTGGTTTAGCATGTTATTATCAACATTTCGTCCAGAATTTTTCCCGGTTGGCTAGACCATTAACCAAGCTCACACGTAAAGGGGTTAAATTTTTTTGGGCAAAAGAGTGTGAAGAATGTTTTGAATAACTAAAGAGAATATTAGTCAAATATCCTTTCTTGAATCTACCATCAGGGAATGATGGGTTTGTTATTTATAGCAATGCTTCAAGGAAAGGACTTGGTTTTGTACTTATTCAGAATGATAGATTTATTGACTATGCATCACAACAACTATAAATTCTGGAACAAAACTATCACACTCATGATCGTGAGTTAGCAACTATAATCTTTTCTCTGATGATATATAGACACTATCTATATGGTGAAAAATGTGAGATTTATACTGATCAAAAAAGTTTTAAGTATATTTTCTCACAAAAAGAACTCAAAATTAGGCAATGGAGATGGCTTGAACTACTCAAGGATTATGATTTCATAATACACTACCACCTAGGGAAGCAAATAAGGTGGCATATGCTTTGAGCAAAAAGGATCATGGAGTTTTGAATAAGATGAGAGTTGAAAGGGATCCTATTTTCATGGATCTAGTAAAGATGGATATGGGAATAACCATGGAAGGTGAAACATCAATACTTTTTTAAATGGTTGCCAAACCATCTTTACTAGAAAGGATAAAAATTTTCAGACTAATGATGAGGAGTTTCAAAAGAAGATTAAAGCTGTAAATGATGTGAGATTGAGTGACTTTATATATGAAGATGGAATTTTGAAATTTGGGAAGAGACTTTGTGTTCCCGACATACCTGATCTAAAAAGGGAATTGTTGCATGATGCTCATAGCTCCAATTTCTATATACAACATGGGAGCACCAAGATGTATAGAGATTTGAGGGACAATTTTTGGTGGGACAACATGAAGAGGGAGATTGCTGATTTTGTGTCATGATGTATGGTTTTTCAACAAGTAATAGACAGAAGGAAAAAACCTCGAGGAGTCATAAAACCTCTTCCCATACTTGAGTGGAAATGGGATAATATTATGATGGAATTTTTCATGGGGATACCAAAGACTACTAGAAGGAATGATGCAATATGGCTCATTGTTGATCATCTTTCCAAGTCAGCACATTTTCTTTCTATAAGATAAGATTTACCACTAGAACGTCTAGTAAGAACATATATTAATGAAGTTTTAAGACTCCATGGTGTACCCCTATCGATTATTTATGATCACGATCCCCATTTTACATCAAGATTCTGGAAAAGTATTTAGAAGGCCTTGGATACAGAACTTATTTTGAGCACTGCCTACCACCCTCAAACCGATGGACAATCAGAATATACTATTCAAACCTTAGAAGACTTGTTGAGATCTTGCTTACGTGACTTTCAAGGTATGTGGGATCAATATTTACCTCTGGTAGAATTTTATTATAACAATAGCTTCCATTAAAGTATTCAGTTGGCACCATATGATGCGTTATATGGAAAGAGATGTCGTACCCCAACTTGTTGGGATGATGTTGGTGAAAGAAAACTCGTATGACCAAAACTTGTTGAGGAAACAATGAAAATTGGTGAAGATTATCCAAACCCACATCAAAGCAACTCAAAGTAGGCAAAAGAGCTATGACGATAATTGGAGGCAGGATTTTTAATTTCAAGTAGGAGATCATGTTTTCTTAAAATTATCTCCATGGAAGGGTGTTATATGATTCGGTAAGAAGGGTAAATTGAGTCCTAGGTACATCGTACCTTTCAAAATTCTAGAATGAATTGGAGTTGTGGATTATTCTTTGGAAAAGCCTCCAAGTCTCTCCAAAGTTCACGGTGTGTTCCAAGTATCACGGTTGATAAAATATATTCCTAAACCAACACATGTACTCACCTATGAGGAAATTGAACTGGAACCCAATCTGTCTTATAGTGAAGAGCTTGTCGATATTCTTGATGCCAATGAACAAGTGTTGAGAAACCAGACGACTCGTCTGGTAAAAGTTCTATGGAGAAACCATAAAATGGTAGCGGTTACGTGGGAACCCGAGGAACTTATGATAAAGAACCACTAAAATCTTTTTATGCAGTAATATTCTAGAAATTTCGAAGACAAAATTATTTTAAGGAGGGGAGACTGTAACACTCCATGCTTCCAAGGTACGTTTCCCTTTGAATAATGCAGTAGATTGTGTTGTATGCAACTTGGAGTTTTAAAACACCACGACCAATAAAACTAGCCGTTATAAATAGTTATACCCACTATATAAAATTTTATAAATTTTATTTTCAAAAATGGACTTCATTTTTGAATTCAGAATATCGAAATTAGCTTTGGGTGAATTTTCGTTATTTTTCTGAAAACTTTCAATTTTTGATGAATTGTGAAAAACAGTGCGTTATTTTTTAAAAACGACTTTTTATTTAAGTAATTATTTAATTTATTTTAATTTATTTTAGGTCAAAATAGATACATAATACCTATATATGTTAAATGTAATTCATTGGATTAATTTTATAATAAGTTTAGATATATAAAATTTTATTGAACTTTTTACCGTCTTTTACCCAACTTCTAGGAGCATTTGCAAATTTGCATAAAACATAATTTTACCACTTCTGTGAGTCAAATTTCAAAAATCTGAGAGACACCGTTTACATCAGTAAGTAAAATGTGGTTCAATAAGATGAAAATAATTTTTTGGTGAATAGTAACTTTTGACTTTTATTTACCACGAATAAAATTAAATAGTGTAATTAAGGGTACAAATGACATTATAATTACCATAACACATGTCCTAATTCTATTGGATAAGTGTAATTAGAAAAAAAACTAACTTAGAAATAAAATATGACCCTCTTTGGTCCACTTGTATTAGATTAGGACATTTATTATTATTTTATTTAAAGAAGAGTAAAAAGAGTTAAATTCACAGTTTAATAACTTAACCATATTTAATATACGGTTAAACACAATATAAATTCGATGATAAATATTAATTTGAAATATAAAAACATTTCCTACCTAATTTTATTTTATTTATAATTTTTAGACATTAAATAATTTAATTTATTTATGACACAATGATGATGCAATAATTACCTTAATAATGAAACATTAAAATAATTGATATTATAAATATCCAAATAAATGTAAATTTAGACTTATGATAAACTAAACTAATTTTCTAGGTTAATATTTCATGTTAGGGTTGATTAAATTTTTTTTATTTGAAGTGATAAAGTTTTTATTGCTTTAAAAAAATCAAATACTAAATAGTGTCAAAATTGACATAATTGTGTTTTTAAACAAATACTATATTATTAATTGATATAATATTCCTAAAAATATAAGGTTCGACAAAAGGAATTATATAAGGTTATATATATTAATAATGAACCACCTGGGGTTCACATGGCTTGTTATAGTAAGTTTATTAACCATATAATATAAAAATACAAAGAGACATGGTAAATTTAAACTATTTAACTAAGAGTTAAATCTAAATGATAAGATTAATATGGTGACATAAACCTGTATAAAACCTATAGTTTGAGAGATTTTTGACCCATACCCACCTTATCCTTGAACTAAATCCTTTTTTATCCATTATAAACCTAAAATAAATTTATTATAAAATAATATTTGAAGCTTTTCATAAAGTGACCCTCACCTCTCTTATAAAAGGGTACTTACCCTTCTCTTAATTTCACACCGCCAAAGCCTTTTTTATTGGCCATAACCTACCCAAATATCCTATAAAATATCCCACCTTTAACCTAGAGTCTTTTATTTGATCATAAATCCTACCTAAGGATCCCTTTTGATCAACTCAAAACGAAACACCCGAAGAAGAGGTAATAATTTCACCACCATCTTTCAAGTTATTTTCTTATTCCACTTCCTCTTTCATTATTGTTTACATAACAAAATAATAACTATTTTAAAATCTAAATACTTTTATGTTATTATAAATATGTTACAAACATCTTTGTTATTCTATCCATCCTATAAATGACAAAGTCACCATACGTGCGTACGTATGGCTTACCATCTCCATGTCGTGGTGTAGTTTGTTATTCAAACACTTATTTCTTTGGATGGGTATAGTAATGAGTATAACTAATTTAAATAATAAATATAACATGTTAATTATTCTTTATATATGATATACCATTAAATTACATATTATTTCACCATTAATATAATGATATTATCACTCGTGCGTACGTACGGATTACCATCTCCACGAACGCGATGAGATTCATTCCCCATCTTAATCATTCAAGAATAATTTTCATTTTATGATTAAAAATAATTTTTATGAACATAATATCATTCTGTATATGAATAAAATACATCCTATCCATAACAAACATGTATTACGTAACCAAGCTTGTAATGTAAAACGAATCAGTTAACACCCGAAATGACGATACTACTAAAATATTGTTAAAAAAGAAATATTATTGGATCATATATGATATTATATTTATGTATATAGTTCTTTTCTAATTTAATAACAATGTTTTAACTATTATATAGGAGGTTAACATACCATAGACTAAGGAAATTTACATGTTAAGGGTTAATTCTACAATCTCTTTACTTATCCGAGGTTGTTAATACATATGTATCTATTGGGACCTCTTTATCATCCACATCCATGTTTTCTTAAAAATGTAATTCATTTTTTTTAATATTTACTAGAATATGGGTTAAAGTCATTTATACCCTTATTTGACCACATATGTTTTGAATGGAATCTTTCCGTCATTTTCCAAACAGGGTACTTTATAACCTTCTCGACAAAATTAAGGTAAGAATGTCTTTTTAAAATTATACGGTGGGTGCGGATATTTTCTACCATTATAAAATCCTCAAATATTCCCATACAAGCTTATAAGAATATTTTAAAAATAAATGTTTTCTTTTAAAATTATATGACTTTTAATTGATTTCAAAATAGAAAGAGATATTTCTCTACAAGAAGTTTTGATTTCATCTACGTCAACATCCTCGGATAGATTTTAATATTGTTTGAAGTTTATTTATTATGATTCAAATCTTCCATATTGTATTGAAGGTGTTGTGATATTTTTTACTGTGGATTTGTTATTTTTACACCATTGATGGTTTATGGATAAAGTATTGACATTTCTTATGCTAGTTCTAATATTAATGCTTTTGTTATGTTTAAACCTTTTCATATGAGAAATGAATTAGACTTGGTAAGTGACGGGTGGAGCCCGCTATAGCTCCTCGATGCATCGGTAGGTCTCATGAGACAAACTAGTGTCTCGGCACAAGGCCTTGAAAAAAATATTATTTGTAGTATTTTCACAAGGCCTTGACTATGTGGTTATGAAGTCTGGCATTATGAATTCCAACATTATGAAATTATCTATTGATATTACATGTGATTATTCATCTAATAGAATAACAATACGAATAAGTAAATGGAATTATTTGATTTATCTTTTCAATATAATAATGAAGTTTAAGTTTAAAATGATTTTGTTTTAGTCTTATACATTACCTTAAATGTTTATGCTTATTATTGAAAGTTTCCTCTACATTTTTATCCTTAATTAGCATATGAGCTCACCCATTTCTATGTTTTAGTTTTTCCAGGATACAAAGAAGTATATTATGACTAACCTATAGGGATAGTCTAAGGATGAATATGGTCAATGGAGACAATGTTTTTTTTTCATTTTATAATGTAATATAAAACTTATGAATGTATTTAGTACTTCCAAGGCTACTAAACTGACCGGTCTTACAGGATTTTGATCCCTTGTGATCATGCTAATGTTATGTAATAATGCACCGACTCTGGGTAATTAGGGTCAGGGTGTTACAAGTGATCTAGCCTGTATATAATTATTTTTAGTGAGCCTTAGTGGATTTGGGACATCAGCACTTAACCATTATATTCTCCTTGGATGTAGACCAGTGAGGGTGAACCAAGAAAAAATCTACATGTCCTTGTGCTTGCTTTATTTATTTATGTTTAGGGCATAATCATCAGATAAAATTTTAAAATATATGATCGGCATAATCAATAAAGAGGAAAAAAAGCGACCCTTATAATAAAGAGGTCAAGATCCAGTGGGTCTGGAAGAATTTTGAAAAGAATATCAATAATCTGATTCACCCCTATCAAGGTATCTAGGCCCCTTTTTGACCTAAAATTTTGTATTAGAGGATATGTTACCTTTTTTTATTTGTTTGCTCTAACAAGGTTCACTCTATAATTGGAATTCAAGTTTCAGTTCGCTCTTATCTTGGTGAACCTTCAAAATGAGAAAAACAAAAAAGAAGAAGCATAAATCAAGTGATATTATTCATTATGAAACTGTCTATGGATAATATATAATTAAGTTTAAGGAAACCAACAATGTACTAGAGAATGGTTTCAATGAATCAGATAGTGAAATGATAAACTCACTCAATGATGCTATATTAATGAGTGAAGAACATGAAATTCCAATCGATTTCGAAACCACCTATGATGATGAAATTACAAGAAGGAGAAAAGTATAATTTGTCCATGAAATAAAGGAATTGGATCATAAAGTGGATGAAGAGATTAAATCTAAAGATATCCAGATAGAATCACTAGACATTAAGGTCCACAGGATAAGATGTTTAAATAAAAGGATTATTGATGTTTCTACTGATTTGAGGGAGAATAATGATTCCCAAGACTATGAACTACAAGAGTTGTCTACAAAGATCGAAATAATCAACATTGATGACAGGGTAAAGAATCAAAAGTCATATGAAATGTAGAATTTGAAAGCTAGAAATGATGTTCTTACTCTATAGATGTTTGAACTAGTTCAGAAGAACCAAAGGCTACGATAAGAGAATGCATGCTGTTATGAATCTGTTGCTCAATAAAAACTTAAAATAAAAGATCAAGGTGACATGGTGGATAAGATCACACATGAATTGGAAGATAATATGAGTAGAGATAAGAATATCAATAGATAACTTAATTATCAACTCAAATCAATGGATATGAAGATTCAAAAATTGGGAGAAGATCTAGAATTAGTGAATAAATAAGTGGAGAAATCCAATTCCAACTAAACTCCAGAAATGAAGGATGCCTTGAACTTACTATTTGATTATACTTCAGTAAGAGATGATTAAATGAAAAGAAAATATTCTATTTTGGAATAGAAACATGAAATTATTGTCTCATCCCAAAGGCCATGTTATTTGGGAAAATCTAGTATTTGATATGATAAAACTCCTCCCATGAATGGTAGTAAGAAAGTTATGAAATTATCGAGAGATAAGAAAAACCATGTAGGTGGTGGAGATATACCTAAAAAAAGTAGGGATAACATTTGACTTTTGTGAGATACATGATCATATTTCAGATTTTTTTGAGGAATTGGAATATATTTCATATTGGGAAGATAGAAATATTACCAAATCCTTGAATAAGAAGAAGATTCTTGAAAAGGTTGAAAGAAAAGTATCTCAGAAGAAAGAAGTTTTCAAATTGTAATACCATGGAAGGTAGGGACACACCATGAGTATGTGTCAAGAAGCCCTAGGGGTTAATGTTGTAAGAAGAACTCTATTAGAATCAAAATATCAATTGATAAAGTATGAAGTGAGGTATATATTTAATCAAAGATGTTTTATATGTTCTAATAGGGGCCATTTGGAATGAAATTGTATCAAGAAGAATGAAGGGAAGGAAAAAGAACCTAAAAGGAGATCCCTAACACTGGTAGTGTATAACAAAAATGGATATAGTGGAAGATGATATGATATGTTGAAAACTATGTTTATAGCCTCATGGTAATCATAAGGAGCTCAAAAAAATCATATCAATTATCTCCACAGTTACATTTACAACGAATCCCTTGGGAAGAATGTGAAAAATCCTAGATGAAGAAATGGGAAGATGCTCCAATTATGATTAAGAAGAATGTAAATTCAGTGGAAGACTCAACCACATGGAATGAAGTGAAGGAAAGAGAAATACTTCTCCAATGGTGGAATAAGCTAGAGAAAATGACCAGAGGAAATATTCGTGTTCAAAGAAAGAGTCCTGAAAAATGAAATATCAGCAAAACATCAAAGAAGGGAATTTATAAAAATGGGTTTAAACCCAAATTTGTGAAAAATCCCAAGCCTATAGAATCTAAATATTAGAAGAAGACTCAACATGTGGGTAAGTAATGTTTATTCATATGACCAAAACATCTGAATTTTTCTAGGAATTTGAAACAAGATAAAAAACAATACAGTGATTTGCAGGAAAATATCAAAGGGTTGATCCATAAGGATCGACCATAATCCTATTTTTGAGGACTCTAGAGGTTCCATTCTATCCATGTGTATAATTGTTGTTAACTGATGTTCATGTGTATCTAGTTCAAGGGGAGATATGATCCAAGGGTCAACGACATTAAAATATGCAAAGTGGTGATGTGATGTGCTCCTAAATGTCAACTGATTCAAAGAAGAGATGAATAAGAAATATTAAAGAATTCATTGAAAGGAGTTAATGGTCTATGAATGCATGATATATATGGAAGTAATTGGGTGAAATGGATAATGATGGTGGGATTAACTTTATCTATTGTTTCCTACACTGACTCCCAACTCTCTAGGCTTAGTGGTTTTGTTGATTCCTCATTTCTAAGCAGTAAATTAACCAAACGAAAATATAGTTAAAGGAAACTACCATAAGAAAATGTTATTGAGATGGAGAACCTTTTCAAATCTATAGTCTCATGTGAATAAATGATGCAAGAAAATTATATATTTTGTGGTTTTAAACAATGGTCCTAAAAACCGGAAGAGTTTCATATCATATACAGACAATGGACTTCAGTTTGATGTACAATGAAAAATCTCAATAAGATTTATTGGGATATATAGATGCAGATTGGGCTGGTTCAACCGATGATATAAAGACAACATCAGGTGGTGCATTTTATCTTGGAGGATTGTGTATTTCTTGTCTAATAAAGAAACAATATTTCATCTCATTGAGCACCACAAAATATGAATATATTATGGCTAGTCAAGCATACACAATGTTATTATGGATAAAGAAATAACTTAGGGATATGGGAGTTGAAGTGAAATATCTGATCATAATACATTGTGATAATTTAATTTCTATAAATCTTAGAAAAAATCTAGTCCATCACTCAAGTAAAAATAACATTAAAATTAAGTATCATTTTATCATGGTGAAAGTTGAGAAAGGTCTTGTGGAGTTGGAGTATGTGCCTAAATAACAACACATTACAGACATTTTGAAAAAGGCCATACCCAAAGAAGCATTCGAAAGACATTGATTGGTTCTTGGAGTCTATTAAACTCCCCACACTTGAAAAAGTATGGATGTGGAACCCCTATCCCTGAGGTATGGTGAGTTTTACCTAATGAAATGATCTATGTTCTTTACCCTGTTGTAGGCCACAATGAAGTGTCCTTCAGCCTGACTGATGAAGTCACCTTTAGGTTCTTTGTCAAAGGGGGAGAAATTGAGTTAGAATAGGGAGAGAATATCATAATCAATACATAGTGAGAATATAATAGGTGGAACAAAAACATAGAGGGATCATCATGATAGGGGGAGTATTAAATTAGATGATGGTAGAGACGATCAATCAAAGATTATATATCATGACAGCTGAGATTTGTGATAAAATCATAAGACTTTTTTTCAGAATAAAATGAAGGGTTTCATTGAGGAACTTCACATTATACTCTTGTTTCTCATGCTGAGCATTTCTCATGTGGGATTAGAGTGTGTGTTTAGTAAATCTACGACCACTATCATAATCGCAAGAAGAATATTTTTGAAAGATGATAGAAGAAGAGTTAATGTGGTATAAAAATGTGAATAATCGTCTACAAACCCAAAGGTAGATATTTTTGGCCAAAAATACCCCACGATCGTGATTTTGGGTTGATGGTGTTTGTTGACAAGGTTTGAGGTTTTTGATAGAGGCTGATTGTCAAAGATGGTGTGAAGAGTTATCGTGAATGCAGAATTGAACTCGTGATGATTACCAAAAAGAATTGGAAGGAAAAAACATTGAAAACAAAAAGATAGGGAATGATTGACATTGAGTCTTAGGCATGCAGAGATAGTGAGAATTATAAATTTAACAGACAAAGCATGAGTGATGAACTGATCTCGCAATGTGATCACATGTGACACTCATAGATGACTTTGGAACTCACGATGACTCCCAAAGAGCACAGGAAGACAAAAAAATCGAAAATCATAAGATTGGGAATGATTGAATTTGAGTCTAAAGGAGAAGTTTGAGTGCTAAGGTGATTTTTCAATGTGACCAGGAATGACACTCAAAGTTGTATTTAAAACTTGTGATGTTTCATGGAAATAATTGTAAGACAATAACATTTTAAATCAAATAATAACATGTGATTGAATTTGGGTCTAGTGGTAAGATCTCATGAAGCTCACATGATTGTATTTGGAGCTTGTGGAGGGGTTTTGCATAACACTCATGACTATCCTACAATGAAAATGAAAACCATTCACATCCTCCATTATTTTTCTCATTGTGTTACTTTCTATAGGTTATAGATCACAAGACTTATCATAAGTGATATCAAGGATTTATACTTTATTTTTTGAGGATGTATCACATGACCAATATAGGCCATATGGAGAGCGTGAAAGCTTGTCATGAAAAATCAATAAGTCTATCTCTAGTGTTCCCTAGAGGTATTTGGAAAATCCTGAGGACTTCTATGCAATAATGATGATTGGGGACTCATTAAAATCACAAATGTTGAAAGAGGAATCATGCCCAGATCTCAAGTAAATCTTGAGAAAATATCACACCTGGATCTTGTGGAGCACATGATCCCAAAGAGGTGGACAGTTGTCCACAATTTGTGGAATTATGGTGGTGGACACTCTCCTACAAATTCCCCAAGACATATACTTAATGAATGACAGAGTTTTTCTTAAAAATATTGATCTGAAGCTTGTCCAAAGAAGAGACTAGCGAAGAGATCTCATGAAAGAGTTTTTTGGAGAAGGAGAATATATGATTGATATCACATAAGTCTTGCACATGATTTGAACACAGTCTTTAAAAAAGAAATAAAGTGGAATTGATGAAGGGGACCCATGAAAGTATACTTTCACAAAGTTGGATTCATGCAACGTTTGAAAATGTTTTCGCACCAGGGGTTCGCGATGACCAGGGGTTCAAGAAAAGGTGACCCGAGGTTTGCACGAAGGGTTGACGATGACCAGGGGTTCACACCAAAGGTTCATACATAGAACTAGGGGGTTATCACTGTTGGATTCGGTGGCCTAGAACCAACTACTTTGTACTTTATTCATTAATAAAATCCTTATCACATCTTGATTGTTCTTCTAGGTGACAATGCATGTGATAATGTCTTAAGGATAGCTGTTGCATTAAAGGGTCATAGCAGATCCATCATATGATGAGAACCCGGAAGTTCCATAATACTACTCTTGAATATATGTTTTATAGCGGGATGATGTTATTTGAGGGAAACAAATAATACAGTCCATTAGGGGTGAGTACTCAAAAAACTTTGAGGTACCTTCTCATGGTGTGTGCCCTTGGAAATATTTAGGAGGATATTATGAGAACGAGACCGGCCAGTAAGAAGTCCACATTTCCTAGTGTCATTGGATGTTCCTATCTACGGATGTGTGTATTAGTCCTTAGGTTTTAAGATTATTATTAATGGGTATTACAACTCGCACACTTAGATGTATTGATTAAAACTGTGATGACACACTGTTCGCAGTGAGGTAGGACACATTGGGTGTGTCACGAGTAATACTGCATTAAAAGATAATGCGAGAAAGGATTTTTCCCTTATGTTCCATAACATAAGTAGATATATTGGCCCTTTTATGGAATTGATATAGCCTAAATAAATCCATCTCCATGGTTAGGTATGGGTGATTTCAATTCTGGAAAGTCAAAGAAAGAATAATCGAGCACATGGGTTGATGGCACTAGCATGCAACCCGCTTGATTCAATATATCATGACAAATGGATTATATTACACGGTAAGCATTCATATGAGGTGACACGTAAATGCGGCATCAAGTTCTTTCCCTGAGTGCCTTGACCTATTACTAGACAATAATCTTGTAATTTTGGAATGCCCACCTAATGCCAACAAGAAAGTGTCCTAGAGGTTCACATAGTAAGTGTGTCCATGTATCTCAATTAAATATTAATTTAACAATTTAAATAATGATTATTCCCGATTGTGGTTTAATAATAATTTAAGGATGCCTGATTGCATTTATTTCGACACTAGTTATTCGAGAGAATATATTGTGGATGAAATAATATATATTTATTAGTGAGTAATGCTGTTATATTTATTTAAGAAATAAATAGCCATTACTCAAGGACTAATAAATGTGGTGGAAGAAATAAAAAAATGGAAAATAAAAGTACACGCCGTGTATATTGAATATACACGTTGTGTAGTTTTATGGAAAATGAGTACACGCCGTGTATTATTGATTACACGACATGTAGTTTTTCCAGTGGGTATTTTGAAGAAATAATATCGTTTTAATAAATGATATTTATTATACTCAGCGTGGGTACATGTCAAGGAATTAATCATTCGACATGGGGGGTTTTCAATAAGAGTTAATGAAATAAATAAAACACAAAACATGTTTATTTATTGTCATAACTCTATAACCTCAAAACCGATTATAAATATTCACACAACCCCAACACTTTTCCCCAATAGTTGTGCACAAAAATTATAGAGAGTTATCTCAGGGCCGAAAGAACTCTCTCCTCCAAGAATCCTCTCAAGACCGAGAGAGATCCACCACCACTGGATCAAGGAGATCGAAGGCGAACATCGCAAGCGAAGGTTCTTCCGTGATAGCACCTGAAGATCCCTTTGGTGACGTAAAATGATACGTGGAGCACGTGTGGATCACCGGTAGAGCAATCCTACACTTTGATTCTAAAATGAAATGACAGATCACACCAGATCATGACCGGAGACATCAATGAAGAAAGAATTCCATCAAGGTAATTCTTTTCAATTAATTAAATTAATTATAACCAACATATTGTGATCCTATCTCTATGGTTCCAGAACTCCCTCTTTTGTTTTTCATTCTTAATTCTATTATGAAGATCTGGCGTTTTACATCATGATAGATCTCAGATTTATCATTGTTAACACTAAAATTAAAGATGGGTCGACCCACCAACACACTTCCGTTGCACCCGTAACCTACAAGTGGTATCAGAGGGGTCATATCCCTATGGTTCCATAACTCCCTCTTGTTTCTAGTTCACCTTAATAAAATTAATTTTTATTTTAATTTTTATTAAAATAAAATAAAGGAACTCATCTGGAGGTTCCAAACGCTCCTGGTAGTACAACACCAAAATACACAGTGTGTATTCAAAAGTACAAGCCCTGTTGTTTAGGTTCAATGCATTGACTAATCTGCCAAATCGGGCCGTGTATTGGATCCTATCTGAGTCATTTATGACACAGTGTGTTGACCAAGAACAGGTGGCAGACGGTTTCCGGATTACACGCCGTGTGGTCCAACTGAACACGGCGTGTAGTCCCTTCGGGTTGGGGTTGGATCGTGTACCCCGTACACGGCTTGCCCGATTGGAAACCATGTAACACGGGAATTACACAGCATGTGTCCAACTGAACATGCCGTGTACTCAAAAATTTTCAAATTACATCAACACGCCATGTCCCCAGGCATGTACATTAGATGGACGGTGAATAAAAAGTACAATCCGTGTAGTCAGAACTACACTTCGTGTACTCATCCAAATTACGCAGATTTTTTAAAATTTATTTTTATATTATACAAACCCTTGAGATGTGTATCATAGTACAAGCATAAAGCTGAGTCACAACATGTGATAGGTGTTATATATATATGAGTTTGATTTAACATCTGTGTAATGAATGGAAATTCACTGGGTTGCCTCCAAGGTACAAGTTACATACAAGGATAATTTTAAAAGAATTTATTTGTTTAAAATTATGATGGCTGAGAATCTCAAGGAAATTCAGAAAATGGTTTAAGATAAAAGGATTGATTAATTAAAGATAATTAATTGATTCGAGCATGATTTGTCTTAAACAAGAACGATTCCAGAATTGAATACTAGTTTTATTTATGAGTAAATATCGTTGCATGTATTTATGATCATGAGCTAGACCGAGACCTTCGTATGTGAATGGTTTTTTTAATTTATTTATTTAAATTAAATTTGTTAGCCTACGATCCTTCTCCTCATTAATATGTAGGGACTGCGCGCCCAAGGATTATTTTATGTAAAAACCCCTTTTACCCCTCACTTGCATGTGAGATAAATTCATATTTAATGGATGGAACTCCCAAGATGGTGGAGGCGGCTCAAGTCAGGAGCCAAGGAAAAACCAATCCCAGGAGATACAAAGGTGGACATATGGAAAGCTATAAACACGAACCCGAAAGGATCAAGTTGTTTCTCGCCTTGGGTTAGTTTATCAACCGCTAGATAAGCAAACCAATAGAAAAAGATCTTGATCATACCATTTATTTTATTTTTGTCAGTTGCATGGTTTATTTATTGTGGGTGTGTTGTCACAATCACACAATTAATGAATTAAACGAGCATGCAAGATGGACCTAAAATGAAACCAGATTATGCATAAATATTGTCATCGACATGGTCAATCATTTATGTATATCCCAATTAATATTAAAAAGCATGTAATAAATGATAATAAATTGGAAATTTATGTATACGGATAAAATCCCTCAATGAAATATTAAGTCGGTATAGCCTTGCATAAGCTTGGTTAGAATCGAACCATAGTTCAAAGTGCTTGACCAACCCTAGCTGTTTTTATTTCAATTATCGGGGAATTATAATTCAAGGTTTTGGGTTTACTTGACTTGGTTCGCATCAGGGGTTGACTACCACAACAGAACTTGGTGTGACCAAGAGAAAAATGTTGAGTAAATCTAAAATAAAAGGATATCAGGATTGAGGAGTCCACTCAACGGATCGAGGAGCTGCGAGTTAATGTAGTTGGCATTTGGAATGCCTACCTAAAACCCTTCAAGTTTCTTGACCAACCCTAGTTGGGGTAATACAAAGGGAAATATGGATCCTTGAAACTAGAATATTCAGGCAATAGAATATTCCGAAGTTAATGGTGAGGGCAATTAGATTTCGATAAAATAGCGGGAGACTAATAAGTATTAATTTATTTATTTGTATCATTTTTTAATAAAGTACTAAACCTTTTCTCATCTTACTTTGTAGAAAAGGCACAAAAATGACTTCAAATATATCATTGAGAACCATAATTGATAAGGAAAACCTTCTCACCAGCACCAATTTCCAAGAGTGGGAGAGGCATTTACGCGTCATCATTTGCCACGAAATGAAATTGTATGTGCTGGAAGAGCGTATTCCAGTTGTGCCTGGAAAGGAGTCTAGTGATGAGGAACTATCTATCTACATGAAACACATGGATTATGCCAAAGATGTATAGTGTTTTATGCTATCGGCCATGTCTAATGAGCTCTTAAAGCAACATGAAAACATGGACACGTATAGCATGCTGTCTCACCTTAAGAATCTCTACCAAGAGAAGGCGAGACAGGAGAGATATGAGATCTCCAATGCTTTGTTTACAACTAATCTTGGAGAGTATTATCCATCTGGGCCTCATGTAGTCAAGCTTATTGGCTACATTGAACACCTAGATATCTTAGGGATTAAGTTCCTGGAAGAGTTGCATATAGATCTCATCCTGTCATCACTGCCCAAGACCTTCTATAGCTTCGTTGTCAATTATAACATGAGAAACAATGAGAAGAGTATATCAGAACTTCTAACCTTAATTCTCTAGGTATATAAGGACATGGGGCATGAAAAAACCACAGTCCTTATGGAGAATAAGAAATTGAAGGACAAGTCAAAGGGGGAAAAGGCTTATAAACGGTCTGAATCCCCCGAGCGCTGTCCTTCCAAGAAGGAGAAGATATAGAGGTTGGCCAAGGAATGGGAGGCAGTGTATTTTTCATGTGGTAAGAAAGGCCACATGAAGAGTAATTTCACCCAAAATCATGGAGATGCTAAAGGTGCATTGGTTATAGAGTGTAATATTTCTATTTCTACTCATTGGGTATTAGATACAGCTTGTGGGACTCACATCTGTATTCAAATTCCAGAACCAAGTAGATTTATAACGATTACCATAGGAGAGGTGGATCTTCGAGATGCCAATGGAAAAAGCTTGGCTGCATTGGATATTAGCGATTACCACCTCTCATTGCCGAATGGGATGATTTTGGTTTTACATAACTGTTATTATGTGCTTAGTTTTACCAAGAACATAATTTTTGTATCTTGTTTGGATATAGATGGATTTAATTTAATGTTTGAAAATAAGGGTTGTATATTTAATAAGAACAATGTATGTTATGGTATGGCACATTTAAATAATGGTTTGTATGTATTAAATTACAAAAACCAAGTGTTGGCAATCGATAACAACACAAACTCACAGAACTCATACATCACTCAGTTGTGGGTTTCGGTCATGTAAACGAGAGGCGCTTGACAAAGCTTTGCCAAGATGGTTATTTGGACTCTACTGAGATAAAACCACTTGATTTATGTCACTCTTGTTTACAAGGAAAAATTACCAAGCCGCCCTTCAGTGGACAAGGTGAAAGGGCCACAAAGCTTCAAGGATTGGTGCACAAAGATGTGTGTGGACCATTTCTATTAGAAGCTAGAGGTGGATATTCTTAGTTCATTACTTTTACTGATGATTTGAGTAGATATG
Source organism: Viscum album (assembly GCA_963277665.1). Lineage (NCBI taxonomy): Eukaryota > Viridiplantae > Streptophyta > Magnoliopsida > Santalales > Viscaceae > Viscum > Viscum album. The sequence continues at coordinate 135,685,781 of OY728163.1, forward strand.
GCTATGTCTACTTAATGAGGTATAAGTCAGAAGCCTTAGATAAATTCAAGGAATTCAAGAATGAAGTAGAGAATTAGCTTGATAAGAAGATAAAGTAACTTCGATCGGATCAAGGTGGAGAATATCTGAACCAAGAGTTCATCTATCTTCTATAGGAGTCTTTGATTCTATATCTGCTCACTCCTCCTTATACACCCCAGTGGAACAGTGTTAGTGAAAGGAGTAACCACACCTTGTTAGAAATGGTGAGGTCGATGATGAGTCATGCATATCTTCCATTATCCTTTTGAGGATATTCATTACAAACTGCATCATAAAAATTAAACCGAGTACCAACTAAGGGGGAAAATGGAATTCCATTCGAGTTATAGAATGGAAGGAAACCCACTTTGTTGCACACATGTGTCTGGGGAAGCGAGTAATTTTTAGGGCCTTCTCAAGCAACAAACTATCACCCCGGGGCACGAGGTGTATCTTTATAGGATATCCCAAGGAAAAGAAAGAATATTACCTATATAACCCTTCAGAAAAGAAAGTGAATCACTACTGAAAAAACGGCCTATAACCACGGTTCAAAACCGTGGGTATAGCCCCCAAAACCGCGGGTATAGCCTATACCCACGGTTTTGGGAACCGTGGGCTAGAACGACATCGGTATAGGTCCACAGCATATACCCACGGTTTTCCAAAACCGTGGGTATAGGTGTCCTGCCACCGTGTCACCGAAACATAGCCAATTCCAAGGTGTCAATGACTTTTACCCATGGTTTCAAAACTGTGGGTATAGGTCCTAAAATAATGCCGCCGTCAAGTTTCGATCTCGCAACCTCTTCGTTGCAAACACCGCATCTAACCACTAACCTAACATCACCTATATGTATATATATATATATATATATTTAGTTAAATATAGTTAAAAAACCGTGGGTATAGAGGGAAGAACCGAGGGTATAGGGTTCCCGCCAAAAAAAAAAAATTCCTTCCCGCGGAATTTTTTTTTTCCCGCGCACACAAAAGTGACATATACCCAAAGTTTTTCATAACCGTGGGTATATGTATTTTAGCCCAGACCTATCCCCATGGTTTGCTCCAAAACTGTGGGGATAGGTACCCCTATACCCACGGTTTTTGGAAACCATGGGTATAGGTCACTTTTCAGGACCTATCCCCACGGTTTTGGGGAAAACCGTGGGGATAGGTCCATTTTCCTGTAGTGAATGTCACCAGACAAGTCGTATTTCTTGAGAGAGAGTACATCCTCGAGAAGGATAGTGGGAGAAATATTGACTTTGATGAAGTTGATGCTAAAGATAAACATGAGTCGGTACAGGAACAAGTTCCACAGGTCCCTATGGAAGAGGTTCCAGAAACACAAGTACTGTGTAGGAGCTCCAGAGAGGTAAGGGAACCAGAGAGATGTGGTTTCCTAGTCACTAAGGATGGTGAATCATTATTATTGGAAAATTATGAACCTCTCTCATTCAAGGAAGTAGTATAAATATTAGAAGCTGCAAGATGTCTAGAAGCTATGAATTATGAGATGAATTCCATGTATTAGAAAAATGTCTGGGTTCTGGTTAATGATCCAGTTGATGTAGAGCCTGTTGGATGAAAATGATCATTCAAGAGAAAACTGGACATGGAATGTCAAGTTAGCACCTATAAAGCAAGGCTAGTGGAAAAAGGATTCAGACAGAATCAAGGAATTGACTCTGATGAAACCTTCTCACCAGTTTCCATGATTAAATCCATAAGAATCATACTTTCCATAGCATCTTACCATGACTACGAGATTTGGAAGATGGATTTCAAAATGGTATTCCATAATGGGAACCTTCTGGAAGATGTCTGTTTGACACAACCAAAAGTGTTTCTGACACCAGGTAAAGCCAAATAGGTTTTCAAGTTGCAAAAATCCATTTATGGATTATAGCAAGCATCCAGGTCATGGAACATTCTATTTGATGAAGCCATAAAGGAATTTGGTTTCATTAAGAACGAATGTGAGCCATGTGTTTATAAGCGGTTTAATGAGAATGAAATCGTTATCCTAGTAGTATATGTTGATGACATATTTGTTATTGGAAATGATGTACCAGTCTTACAGTCAGTTAAGGACTGGTTGAACAATTGTTTCTCCATGAAGGACCTGGGTGAAGAAACCTACATTCTAAAGATCAATACCATTCATGATATATCCAAGAGGCTGCTTAGAAAAAGTTAGGGTACATACATTGACCAGATACTAAAGAGATTTAGTATGGAACAATCCAAGAGGGGATTGGTTCCAATGTCACATGGCTTACATCTTTCTAAGAAAATGTGTCCCCAGACACAACTGGAGAAAGATAGAATGAGTAAGATACCTTATGCTTCGGCTATAGGAACCATCATGTATGCCATATTATATACCAGGCTTGATGTTTCCTATGAACTAATCATGGTAGGAAGATATCAACCAGATCCAGGAGAACATCGTTGGACTACTGTTAAGACTATCCTTAGGTATCTGAGAAGAACTAAGGGTATGTTCCTGGTGTATGGATGAGACGAGGAGCTTGTCATCAGAGGGTATGCTGATGCTGGTTTTTAGATAGATCATAATGATCTAAAGTCACAATCTAGATATGTTTTATGTCTCAATGGAGTAGATGTGAGCTGGAAGAGCTCAAAGAAGCTAGTTGTCACCGATTCTACAGCGGAGTCCGAATATATAGGGGCTTTTGATGTATCCAAGGAAGCTGTTTGGATTCGGAACTTTTTCTAGGATCTTGATGTGGTGCCTACAAGTAAAGATCCAATCACATTGTATTGTGATAATACTGTAGTGGTGGCTCTTGTGAAAGAACCAAGGTCACATCAACGGACAAAACACATACTCCAAAAGTATCACCTATTGAGGTATTTCTCTCAATGTGGTGAAATTTCAGTGAGCAAAGTGTCCATAGAAGAGAACGTGGTAGACCCCATGCCTAAAGGCCAATCTCAGTAGAAGCATGAATATCATGTGAGAGCTAGAGGGTTAAAGGTTGTTAGCAGTTGGCCTTAGTCCAAGTGGGAGTCTATTAGAGTTGGTGGCCTAGAACCAACTACTTTGTACTTTATTTATTAATAAACTCTTTATCACATCTTGATTGGTCTTCTGTGTGACAATTCCTGTGAAAATGTCTTAAGGATAGCTGTTGCATTAAAGGGTCATAACATATCTCTACTATGATGAGAACCCGGAAGTGCCATAACACTGTAATTGAATATATGTTCTATGGCTGGAGGATGTTATTTGAGGGACACAAATAATACAGGCCATTAGGGGTGAGGGAACATAAAACTTTGAGGAACCTTTTTGTGGTGTGTTCCCTTGGTAATATCCATGAGGATATTATGAGAATGCGACCCGCTAGTAGGAAATCCACATTTCATAGTGTCATTGGATGTTCTTATATGCAGACGTGTGTATTGGTCCTTAGACTTTGAGATTATTATTAATGGGTATTACAACTCGGAAACTTAGATATATTGACGAAAATTGTGACGAAACACTTTTCGCAGCGAGGTAGGATACGTTGGGTGCGTCACGAGTAATACTGCATTAATAGATAATACAAGAAAGGATTTGTCCCTTCTTTTCCATAACAGAAGTAGATATCTCAGGCCCTTTGATGGAATTGATATATCCTAAATAAATCCATGGCTATGGTATGTTATGGACGAGTTCAATTCTAGAATGTCAAAGAATAATCAAGCCCATGGGTTGATGGCACTATCATGCAACCTACTTGATTCGAGATATCGTGACAAAGGGATTATATTACAGGGTAAGCATTCTTATGAGGTGACACATCAATGCGGTGTCAACTTCTTTCTCTTGGGTGCCTTAAACTGTTTCTAAATAGTAATCTTGGACTTTAGGCAAGCCCGCCTAATGCCAATGAGAAAGAGGCCTAGAGGGTCACACATGAAGTGTGTCCATGTTTCTCAGTTAAATATTAATTTTACAAGTTAAATAAAGATTATTCCCGACTGTGGTTTAATAATTATTTAATGATTCCTGATCGCATTTATTTAGACACTAGTTATTCTAGAGAATATATTGTAGATGAAATAATATATATCTATTAGTGAGTAATGCAGTGACATTTATTTAAGAAACAAATAGCCATTACTCAAGGACTTATAAATGTGGTGGAGGAAATAAAGAAAAATGGAAAATAAAAGTAAATTCCGTGTTTATTGAATATACACGCCATATAGTTTTATGGAAAATGAGTACACACCATGTATTAATGATTACACGACGTGTAGTTTTTCCAATCAGGATTTTGAAGAAATAATATCATTTTATTAAATCATATTTATTATAATCAGCATGGTCAAATGTTAAGGAATTAATCATTAGACATGGGTGGTTTTTAATAAGAGTTAATGAAATAAATAAAATGCATAACACATTTATTTATTTTCATAACTATCTAACCTCAAACTCGATTATAAATATCCACACAACCCCAACACTTTTCCCCAATCATTGTGCAAAAAAATTCTGGAGAGTCCTATCAAGGCCGAAAGAACTCTTTCCTCTAAGAACACTCTCAAAACCGAGATAGATCCACCACAACCTGATCAAGGCGATTGAAGGCAGACATCGTAAGCGAAGGTTCTTCCGTGCTAGCACCCAAATATCCCTTCGGCAATGTCCAAAGATATGTGGAGCACATGTGGATTGCTGCTAGAATAATCCTACACATGGATTCTACAATACAACGACAGATCACACTGGATCGTAACCCGAGACATCAACAAATAAAGAATTCCATCAAGGTAATTCTTGTCAATTAATTAAATTAATTATAACCAACATATGATGATCCTATGTCTATGGTTTCGAGACTCCCTCTCTTTTTTTCATTCTTTGTTTTATTCCGAATATCTGACGTTTTACATCATGAAGGATCTCGGATTGATCGTTGTTAACACTAAAATTAAAATTGGGCCAAACCACCAACGCGCTTCAGCTGTGCCCGGAACCTACAATCACAAGGTGCTAGAGCTTCATGAAAGGTTCCAGGGGTTTACACTATGGGGTTTGTGCAAAGATTTAGTGTTCATAAAAGGCATCAGGGGTTCATACAAGGTTATAGAGGTTCATGAAAGGTTCCAGGGGTTCTCACGAGAGGTTCATGAAACGTTCCAAGGGTCCACACAAGGTTACAGAGGTGTTTGTAAGATTATATTGGTTCCCACAAAGGTTTCAGGGGTTCACACAAGTTTCCACGTGTTTTTCCACGGTTCCAGAGGTTTGCGCAAGGTGCTAGTGGTTCATTCCATGGTTGTAAGAGTTCAAGAAAAGGTGCCAAGAGTTTGCACAGGGTGCCATGGGTTTACCAAAGGTGCCCAGGGTTCATGCAAGGTGCCAAAGGTTTGTGAAAAGTGGTAGGGGTTCATACTTGGATATCTCACAAGGATTTGTGTCATAAGGTATTACACAGGGGTATCATACAAGAATATTGTGCATGGAGATACAATCTTACATTTCCCTATGAATAGTATCATTGTCACAAGTGAATTTTGAATGAGAAGATGAAGATATAGGATCTGACCCATTCGACAATACCTGCAGAAGGAGGTTATTCACTAATACTTTAAAATCAGTGAAAGTGAGACTTTGCATCACTTGACTATATTGAAAATGTAGTGGTAATTTCTGTTTCTAAAATAAAGTGAAGTATATTCCAATTTTGTGGAATGTGGAAGTATTGCATCCTGGAGTTTTCACTGAAGTGAAGGAGAAACATAAAAGAGATTAAACATAGAATCTACCTACAATTGAGGATGCATTCATTAGAAATAATGAACATACCTACATTTCCATAAATAGTTATGGAGCTACATGTCCATAAAATATGTGTGGAAAATTTCTAGATTAATAAGGAAAGGAAGGGGAAGATATTGATAATTTCCACTAATAGTGAGCCATAGAAAGAGACATAAGGAGTGACCCTTGGGAATGTAGTGAGCAGAACCCAATCCTTGTAAAGGCAGTGATCATGAGCATAGAAGTGATCTAACCAGAACATCATTATTAGAAGTGAGTCTTAGTGTATTTGATACATTGGCACATCACCATTGTATTACCCTTGGATGTATCCTAGTGAGGGTAAACCAAATAAAAATATCTATTTCGTTGTGCTTTATTTATTTCTGTACATTTAAGGAATCATGATTAGACAAAATTGAAAAAGATAGGATCCACATAAGAACTAAAGAGGAAATATATTGGACCTTATAATAAAGAGTTCAAGATCCAGTGGGGTATGAAGAATTTTTAAAAGAATATCTATTCCCTAATTCACCCATCTCTCAGGGTATCTAGGCCTAGTTTTAAACTAAAATATAAATATATCCAATCCATTCCCAATATTGCATCATACTCTTATAAAGGGTGTATGAAAGTATTTTCTGGGAGGTTCAGTCCAAAAACATTAACTAGGGAGGAGTTATAAACTTTGGGTGCAGTAATTTCCCCATTTTAGTTCTCACATATAAGTTAACCTCAAAATTTTGAGGTGGTGATTGAAAAGTTATACTAAACATAAAATATATGAATGAATTCATAGAAATAGAATCAAATACTATATTCGCTATTATTGAATGAATAACCAGTGTACCTGTCGCAACACCATTATCAGGCTCCACCTCAACTATAGTGGTAGAATATTCTATTCCTTGTTTCCTTGGAGGTCGTTGTTGTTGATAAAAACAAAAAATCCTTGCCTTAGGGAAATGGATTTTATAATTCCCATGTTCATTAAAGTAGAGACACTTCATTATAGAATGAGTGTTGACCTGAACCTTCCTCTATTATTCTTCATTAGTGGGATTATTCATATCCATTTAATATTTATTAGCTATATTCCCCTCTCTTCCACATTTTAAGCATCTCTTGGTTCTCATTAATCAGTTTCTAGTATGATTCTTCCCACTCTTTTGACATGTGGGATGTTGAGTCTTATTTCCATCATGGGATTTATCTGTTGATCCACCTATACAAAACTCCATTTTACTCTTTTTGTCACCAGGGCCACAAGACCATTGAGAGTCTCCAATATCCATTTCAACCATAAGGGAACAAAAAAATCAATTTATAGCTATGAAAGTCTCGAATTGCCAAATATTTTCATAGAATCACATTTTCCCCTAAAGAAGTGACCAACCTCGCTTTCGGTGTTCATGAAAAAATAAGGGAAAATCTTACTGGCCTTGTGAAGTTTTCCTGGTATGCCCTGATAGAATCATCTTCCTTCTGCATCAGTCAACGGAATTACTTTTCTATATTGAGATATAAGGTTCAAAGAAAACTTTTATTTTAAAATATTTTCTTGAATTTCTCCCAATCCATGGAATCAATTTCCTCTTTGGACATTTTTATCTTGATCAATGTCCTCCACTAATAAGCTTCCCCATCATAAATATAGGTAGTCAACACAAATTTCACTTCTTCTAAGCACTGGATGACATAAAATATCTTCTTAATAGAGTTAATCTATTATTCTTGTAGGATGGGATAAGAGGATCCAATAAACATGGGAGGACTTTTCCACAGGAAGGAATCGGCAACAACTTTATATTTCTTAGTAGAAAGAGAGCGTTCCACATGATTCAAGTTATTAGTCATAACTTGAGCGAGCTGAGAAAGTATTTTCATGAAGTTTTGAGCACCTGTTCCCATCATATTTTGAATCTTATTATGGAAATATTTACATTACCTATCAAATTGATTGTTGGAACATTTTATTTTATTTTCATTCATTAAATAATAAAAAGAAAGTGAAATTAGGTACTTGAATACTTGGCTAATAAGCATAATAAAATGAAAATTTAAATATAAAATGATAAAAATGTAAAGGAAAAGTATATCTTAAATTTTGATACCCTAGGTTTCATTCTAGGTTATACATGATCCATTTCCTAACATATATTATTATGGGAATTTTCCCCCTTAATAATGGTTTATAATGAGTTTATAAATTTAATAAAGCATATCCCCTAGGAGTGTCAAACAAGGTGATCCATAAGGCCCGTTGTCATGTACCAAGTTACCCCGAGTTAGGCTCGAGACACATAGTTAGAGTTTATAACCATAGGGACATATGTACCAGAACCATTTCCACATCTATTATCCAAACAAAGACATATTTTCATGATAAACCACTTACTCTATACTTACCGAAATTTAGGTACATTTTCTTATACTTTGTCTTATACCTAAGGTTTTTGATTGAGTTTTATTATCCTAATTCCAAAAAAAAACCAATCTTTTACTTTGATATAAAATATAGAAACCCTAATCTTTTAAACATATTATTACATGATTTTAAGCACAATTAAATAAAAAAATTAAAATCCAAGGTCGTAATTTCTAGTATCCTGGATATTAGGTACATAATTAAACATCATGAAACGAAAATAAAAACATATTTTATTTAATGTTCATAAGAAGAACCTAAATCCATTAGGACCTTATATCAGTATAGGATTACCTATGGAATACACGAACAAAATGGAGGAGCAAAAAATCCCAGTGAGGAAATAAGCATAAAAATAAAAAATAACACATTGGGTATAAGGCCTAGCGTGATGAATTGAAGGCCTGAAACATGAATAAATAGAAGGAAGAAAAACATTTATAAAATGGGAACATATAACCATGACATCATAGTAATATGAAAACAACATATAACATGACATAAACATGAGTCAAGGATAACTACAATGGCATGGTGGGAAAAGTCTCATGAAGGAATCAAGTTCACTCCATGTCCCAACATGAAGTCTAATGTGACTAAAAATTATCCAATGAATTGGAGTGATATCTGGGAAAAACCATTATTATATGTTCATGAATATTTATTCCACATCAAGAATCAAAGATAAGGAATCAGACATAAACATAATGGCTACTTATGGAAAGAATTTGGTATCATAATCATTTCAAAAGGCATAACAAAAGGGAATATCGTAATGTAGTACATGAAATAAAGGATTTAAATCATACATCACCCTTCATAAAGAAAAATAGGAATAGATCATGATATGTAATTTCAAATTGAAGTGAAAACATGTAAAAATAATGTTTAAGAAACTTTTTAAATAAACTATTTTTGTACGGTTTAAGGAAAATATTAAAGATTATTTTAAATAAAAAATGTATATTTTTAGCATAAAAATAGAAATCAAACAAGGTATTTTTTCAGGATAAAATTGGTGACTTTAGAAAAATAATGGTGGATTAAAAGATATTATGGAGAGCACATGAAAATGTGTAAGAAATCAGGATGTTCCCTCAAATCGAGCTTTTCTATCGAGAAGAATTGAAATGGTAACCTTTCTAAAATATTTATTTCGGCATAAAATAATAATTATATAATCTAGATACATGATTTTGGAACATATAAACACAAATTTTATGAATTTAATAAAAATAAAGAAGAGTTATCATGGGTAAAGATATAGGAAACGTAACCCAAAGGAAATATAGAGGTTTAGAAAGGATCCCTTACCTTATGCACGAAACGGTTCCACACTTGATTTTAATATTTTGGATAATCAAATTAAATCTAGTAAAAAATTAATTCAGAATTTTGTATACATATATCTAATATGTTATAATTTTATTAAGTTCATTTATTTCCCTTTTGATGTGTTATAAGATATAATTTCACAATTTTGGATCATTCGTTTCCTTGGATTTCATGATCAATTACTTGTATACATGATCATGTAAAATGATAACAAATTTCCAAAACAGAAGTTATACATTATTAAAAAAAATAAATATGAAAAAATATTTATATAAGTCATTTGATTATATTGGTTGAGTATGAATCATTAGATAAAACTTTAATAATAATCATTTGGATTAATTTGGTGGTTTTTGATCATCACGAAATAGTTTTGTTTCATTATATAATATAATGTATATATATTAGTTACCAAACATTAAATAGGTTTTTATACTTGTATTTTAATTTTTTTTAATAATAAAAATGGTTTTATGTGCAGCCTTGGAGGCAGTAATGGAAATTCAAAACGTTTTCATCCTTGAATGTGATAAATTAACACATCACAAACATTGTTTTCATTTTTAGTACAAATGGAGGGGAGGGGAAATAAATGATGATGGATTATTAAATTATAAAAATAAAATTATAGTATATGTAAGGTAATGAAGTGAAAATACTATTTAGATGATGGGAGTTGAGGATATGATAAGAAAATAAAAGACCATAAAAAGAAATTAAAAGAAAATAAAGTAGATTTTACCTCTTGAATCCTTCTTCTGGAGAACCTTCTTAGGGGGATCAGTTTTGGAATTTTGTTGAGAATTAATTCTCTTGATAATGGGGGGATGAGATTGGGAATATATTTTAGTAGAATTTGGACAAGTATTAAAGCCTTAGAGGCGTGAAGAGAAGAGGTGGTGAGGGGTGGTATTTATAGGGGAGGAGAGGGGTGTTTTCTCATTATTTTATTCATTAGTTTATTATTTTAGCTCAAGAATATGAATATTTTTAGAATTATCTATAAATATATTAAAATAATGAAGGATATTATGATAATTTGTGCTTAAATCAAGAATACATCATCCATGACACCATAATTCTAGTATTTAGCTTTATCGTAAATTATCATATTTTACTATTCAACAAAATTTCATGTATTTTCGAAAAATTTAAAAACATCAACATAAAAATTTTTCAACTTCAATAATTCATAAATTAACTCATTGTTTTGAAAATAATTTTCTAAATATGATAAATTTAATTTTTAATTAAAATCAACATTTACTTTGAAAATAGCCTGAATGGCCCGAAGACCTTCATTTTTTATTGATTTTTGATAACCCCTCTTTCAATGGATGAGAGGGAAACCTTACAAGGCCCGTAGGCTCAGAGATTACATGGCCTGTAGGCTTGAGAGATTACCTGACCAGAAGGTCTTAGGGAATTCAACCAGACTATCTACAAGGAAATGCCCCTCCCCAACATCTGCATCTTTGATAGTAGCTATCCACCTTTGCATGACCGCCTGGCTAGGCTTCTCGTGCAAGCACATGCTGGTACCGATGGCATAGCCATACCCTCTCATTCTGACAATCCATTGGGCTCTGCTCTGGTGAGTGTACCTGCTCTGAATCCTCTTCTAGGGATGCTCCTTTTTTGTAGTGTGTCTGGGCCTGCATTCATGTGGCCTGAAGGCCTTGGGGTGGACCTAAGGCCTTAAAGTGGCCTGAACGCCTTGAGAATCAACTGGCCCGAAGGCCTTGGGTGGCCTGAAAGCCATTCAGGACCCGAGAACCAAACCAGTGGCCTGAAGGCCCAAATGGATGAATAGTTCCGGCTGTTACAGTACCGAACAGTGCCTCCTACAGTACCTGCTACAGTACTGCTACAGTACCGGAAATATGCCTCCACCAGGATTTGATCCTGGGTCTCTTGGATGCACCTAGCGAGTCCTCACCAACTGGGCTGAGGCTCTTGTGCTTTACTTTGAAAATAGTGATTTTAAAATTAAAGATGAGTTTTTAACAATTTGAAAAATTAATTAAGGTCTCATATAATTATCTTATAATCATAATACAAGAAAATATTAATTTATAAATAAATTTTATTAAAATATATTTTCATTTAAATTTTCAAATTAATTATAAAATTGTAATTAAATATTTATGACCTGCAAAATTACCAACACTTAGTTTATCATTATTAAAAAATTTATTTACTTATCCCATGAAATAAATTAATCATATATTCATTCATTAGATACCTAAATTTTATTTATACTTTTCTGAGTGAGGTTACTATTCTATTGGCTGGTTTACTATTAATAATGGTCATATTACTATTCCAAAGGTCAAGTTACTATTTTAATAGGTATTTGTTCCTCAACTTCAAGTAATACCTCTTATTTCATTTGTTTTTCATTTATAATGTTTTTGTTATGTTCGTAATGTGATTTTATCTAATTATAATATATGACATACTTATAAGAATAGAATTTCCATTGATAAAATTTTGGGATGCTACATACCATGTTCACCCAATTGTGGTGTAGTGCTACATCATTCACCAGGTGATGTATCATTCATCCTAATTGGGGAGTTTTGAAGTGGAATATCATCCATTTAAGATTGTGTTTGGTGATAAATCATTCCCCTTAGATATTATTGGGGTTATATATCGTTCAACTCTTATCAACATGGAAGAGGTGTGATGGAAATAAACTATCCACCTAAAGAATGTGTGATGGAGATATTTCATCCACTAAGATGAGGTGTGATAGAAGTGAACCATCCACCATGTTGAGGTGTGATGATGATGTTTCATATACTTGGAGGAGGTGTGATGATGATGTTTAATCCACTCAAACTATGTGTGATGGAGACGTGTCATCCACCGGGAGGATGTGTGATAGTGATGAACCATCCACCTAGTGGATGTGTGATAACGATGTGTCATATACTTGGAAGAGGTGTGACGATGATGTTTAATCCAACCAAACCCTATGTGATAGTGATGTGAAATCAACTTAGAAGAGGTTTTATGGTGATGTTCCATCAACTTGGAAGGGATGTGACAAGTTAGGTGGGGTCCAATCAAAGGAGGTGTGATAGTGATGTTTCATGCACCTAGGGGCTATGGAAGTGTGACATGTTGTTCATATATATAATACGTGTAGTTATAAGTCATTTAATGTGATGTGAATGGTGTGGTGATAACCCCTTAAGCATGATTAATTGGAGAAGGATAAATGGATCATTCACTAACGGGGTTTGACTAGACCATGGGTGTATCATCCTATCCTACCGCTACCCAAAGAAGGTATGTCTTGACTCTTTAGGTCACTTATTGAGTACCTAATGGGTTTATGGGTGTATTATTTTGAGGTCATGAATTACCTTAGATTTTGTATATTCTTTTGGTGGTGTCTTAATGAGTTTATGCTTAAACACTCGTGGTTATCATGGAGGTTCTCGGCAAAGGCCTTAATATTAGTTTATACAGATGAGGTTCTTAGTGGGGGTATAAAGATAAGAATGAGGTAATTCTAATGGTTATTTTTAGGTCTCATTTAATTTAATTTAATTTAATTTATTTTATTTAGATTTATTTCACATGTTGAATTTAATTATCACATTCGGAAATATTGAATTACTTTATGAAAACCTACCTTTATGAGTTCATTTTATCATGTCATGGTGATGTTACTTCTTATGTTTAATTTTATACTATATTACCATATGTTCACTGTGATGTGAATCAGTTATTTACATTTAGTTGAGTGGTGTGATATTATAGGAACTGTCTCTACATGTGGTATCATTAGACCCACACAGCTAGTCAGTAGCCTTTGAAGTGTAGGGAGGAATTCTTGAGGTCATGTAGTGACACTCATATGAGGATGGAGGAGAGTTATTGGGACAAGGGAATTACAAGTACTTCTCTCTAGCCCACAAAATTTTCCTTTGTTTAAAAAATTGCGGTTGGATACTTACTGTTCTATGCTTACTATTAAGGGTATATTTGGTTTCATATGATTTTAATACTTTAAATTAAGGGGATTTATGTAACTTATGTGTGATATGTATTTAGATATGTTTAAATATTTTTTTATTCTATCATTAGGTTTGTAATAAAAACTATGCATTATGTAAATAGCTATATATTATATGGATTTCACATAGTAATTTGGTTTAGGAAATCAAGTTTTCAAAATTAAATAATTATGAATTTACATAAATATAGGAATAAAACATTAGATAATATATATTTCCTGAGATATAACTTTTATAAATTTAATATATATATTTTTATATAAAAAGAGATACCAAGAACACTCCTCATTTAATTTTTTTCTGATTTTCTTCTAATAAAACACATGTCAAGATCTTGATCATTTAAATTGTTAGGTTTTACCAAAGCAGGGTTCCCATGGATTATATTGTGTATGGAATGGAATAAATGGATAAACCTAAGAGTTATTTTACCAATTATTATTGTGATATTTAAGTTATAATTTATTTAGAAACCCTATGAGATAATATTCTAAAATAATGAAGCAAAGTTTTTCAATAAGATATATTTAGAAAAAGGGTTGTCCAATTAACTATATAAGAGTCATATATGATTTGATTGGAATTAGAAACTATATAAATAACTATGTGATGAGATAAATTCCAAAGGAAAATTATTACTTAGTGAAATATGGATCTTGAACCACTAATGGTAGTGATTAATAAGGTTATCATATTAATGGGAGTACTTTCATTAAATTTACATAATGAAACAATATAAAACATGATACTCACCAATATATATGTCTTCATTGTAGATCATGGAATATATCATGATAAAAAGTTTGAGATATCTTATAGGATTTATCTATATGACAAATCAAAATTTTATTTTATGGTTAAGAAGTGTTCTCAATGAGACACATTCTAAGCATGTGGATGTGAATGTTATAAAAATAAACTTCTCTAATTACAAGTATTATAAATCATGTTTTCATCATATATTTATGCTGATAAACATAGACTTGGAAATAAGTGATAATTTAGGAAAGGGGAAGTAGATATATGAATTAGAAATAGGGAAATATTTGTTATATTATAACTCTACACTTATGATCAAGGTATACATAGAGAATTAGTTATAGAATTATAAAATTATTACAATGTTCCAGCCATGAATAAAAATTTTATTTCTATATATTATTTTAGAAAGTGAGTATTTTCATTCATTTTTAATAAAAAGTGTTATTCTTTATATATAAATTAATTTTTATAGAACTAATAATATAGGGAATGGTTTATACGGTCATTACATGGATAATACAATTGATATCATTCATGAAAATAAGTTCAAGGATGATTAAAAAATATTTGAGAATTATGAATCTTTTTTATTAGGGAAAATAACAAAATAACATTTTAGTAGAAAATATGGGAGTGATAGTTGATTATTTGTTACTATATATAGTTATGAATGTAAAATAATGAGTACTAAAGAAAGTAGTGGGTAAACCTACTTCATAACCCATATTAATGATTTTATTTGGAATGTTTATGTGTTTATTATGAGAGAAAAGTTTAAAAACATTTAAAAGAAAAATGCATTTAAAAGTGAAGTATATAATAAATAGGTAAAAGTATTAATATTCTGAAATCACTTCGGGGTGGTCAATACTTGAGACATGGATTTACTGATTGGTAAGTGTTGTCACATGAGCACTCAAAATAAGTAGGATTTTTACTAAGTGTATTATAAGGACTAACCTATGCCATATATCTTATTGAGCCTTAGTGTCAATCAGTCAGTATTAAAATTCACTATATTATATGATGAAAGTAATACATGTGATTCAATAGTAATTAAAAAAGACATAAAATGTGTGAGAATCAAAAACATGAACATCCATGCATGATATAAGATGATAACATAAAGGTAACATTGGGATGTCGAAATAGCATAAAACCTCACATCATAAAAATAAGTCATGGAAAACACAAAATAAATCATTACATAGTGCGATTAGGATAACCTATCATGGTATATACATGAAATATCAATAAATAAAATCATTACACAATTAATTTGAGTTCTATATTATTTGGGGACTACCCATCACTTTCATATCATGTACATGCATAAGTGTTACCCATAGGTGATACAACATAAGTATATCTTTCATCAATTTTAAACCCACGATTACGGAGTGTGAGTATTATATATTGAAAAATATAATAAATTATGAATATATATAACTAGTTGAATATGATTGAGTGCGAATGAGAATGGTTCTTCACTACAAAAATGATTGGTATAGAAAATCATAGGATGATGTTGACTACATAAAAAAGAAACATAATGGTAATGAAAGGGTTAAATGAGATTGAAAAGGGTATTTAATCACCTTTAAATAATTAGGATAGTAAGAGAGATGTTTGTAAACATATCCCAACATGAAAAATTTGAAAAAACACATAATTTAAAGAAGGTTCTTGAACAAAGAGGAGAAAGAGAGGATCCCTTTTCTTGAGAGGGTGATTTTTAGATATTGGGAGGAGATTCTTAAGAGATGTAGGAAAAATTTGGAGGGATATAGAGTGGTTAGGGAGGAGTAAATTCATGATCCAAGGGTTTTTAGAAAAAATTAATGAGAGGATGGAGGGGTTTTTTTATTGAAAAAGTGAGGAGAATTCAATATTAATTTCAAAACATAGTATTTGGACACAATATGATAAATTAATCCAAACCACAAAACATTCCATGGTTTTTACCATAATTTATTCTAAATAGGGGTTTATTTAATTATTTTACAAGTGTAGAAAACCAAAATCCTTAAAATAATACCCTTAGTTTTGGAAAAGTGAGTCATGTTTATAAATAATTTGTTTTAAAAGCTTAAAATGTAATATAGATTTTTGAGGATTCATTAAGGCTTTATAAGATTAATAAAATAACTTCAAAACACATTATTTTAAATTTTAAACTTAATTTTTATTATGGATAACTTTTATGGAATATATTAAAACACGTTTAAGTCATTATAATTTCATAATACATACGGTATATTTATATAATATTCTAATTTTTACCAAAACATTTCGATTATCTTAGAAATTTTTAAAAAATAAACCATTGCATAATTTTGACAAGGTGATTTAAAAATAATATTTACTCTATCAAAATAATTCTCTAAATACGATAATTGTAACACCCCAATATTTCATAGTACGTTATGTCTTCATAGAAATTCAATAACTTGTGCTACACGCAACACCGAGTTCGAGCGCACCATGGCTTACCAAACTAGTCGTTCAAAAATCGGTTATTAATAGTATTAACTGAATATTGAATTTTATACACTCCATATAATTTTATAATCCATATCATGTGTTTATTAGACATAATATATGAATAAATTCATTTTTTTCAGATAAAATAAGTATTTAAAAAAAATGGAATTTTTCCTTCTTTTAAGGAAGAACCTTTTTTAAAACCAATATTTGACACTTTTATATATTAAATTTAATGAAATTAAATTATTCTTTAGAATCAGGACATAAAAAAGTTATTTTGGATAAATTTTGGTACTTTTATGATAACTTTCATATTTTGATGAATAGTGCAAAATACTAAATTTTAATTAAATTTTTTTTAATCAAAATAATTTATAGTGTTAAATTATATATTTTAGTGGTTATAAATTATAATTAGATTTTATTTTTATCATTTAATATATATTAGGTCATTGGATGTAATTTCACATTTAAAATGATCATAATAAGTGTTAATCTTTTGATAGTTGTTATTTCTGAAAAACACGTTTTTTGTTTTGACAACGGGAATTAATTTTAAATTAATCTCCGCCACTTCTGTGTTTAGAATATGAAAAAAATGGATTACATATTTTTAATCAAGAGGTACAAATTGTGTAAATTTTTAACTTTTATTTTTAGACATTATGAATATTTACTTAAGTAAATATTTTGTTTACCATGGTTAAAGGGTAAATCTGGTAAATAAGGGTAAACAAATATTACTATAATAATATTAAATTACCCTAACATGTGTCCAATTAGTATTGGTTGATACATGTCAGACCATTATCATCCTTGGGTCTATTTTTGTACCACATGGAGCCACTTGAGAGTGATAATGACACTTAATATTAATTAATTTAATGTAAAGACAGAATTGATATAAACATATATCTTTTAGTAAAATTTTTTTTACAAGGTGTAATATAATATATATTTTAAACTATAAATATTAATTATAAAGATAAAATGATTTAATACATAATCTTATTTTATTTATAATTTTTAGTCATTAAATAATTAAATTTTGTTATAACAGAATAATGATGCAGTAATTACCTTATTAATGATAGAATTAAATAAATGGTATGATAAATATTTAAATAAATATAATTTCAGATTTTTTATGACATAAATGAATTTTATAGGTGAACATGAAATTTTAGAATTAGTTTAATGTATATTTTTCAATGTAATAAAGTTGTGATGACTTTCAAAAAAACCAAATACTAAATAGTGTCAAAATTGACATAAATGAGTTTTTTAAAAAAATATTATATTATTAAATTATATAATATTATTAAAAATATAAGGTTCCTCCCAAGGGCTTAAATAATATTTTACATGTCATAAATTAACCACTTGAGGTTCTCTTGGAAGTTTATAGTAAGTTTATTAACCATATTGTGTAAGATTACAAGAAGACACGATAAAAGTAAAACTAATTAACTAAGAGTTAAATATAACAAACATGGTTAATATGGTAAAATAAACCTATATAAAACCTATTAGTTGAGTTTTTTAAGAACCTAACTACCTTATCATAGAAATACATTATTTTAGTGCCATTAGAAACTGAAAATGAGTTTATTATAAAATAATATTTCAAACTTTTCCTAAAGTGACCCTCACCACTCTTATAAAAGGGTACTTCCCCTTCTCTCAAAATATAATCTCCAAATCCAATTGGATCGGCCCAAACTTGACCAAATATCCCCCCAACATTCCTCACATTAACCTAGAGTCCTTACGTTAATCATAAATCCATCATATGGAGCCCTTTTGATCAACTCAAAAGGAAACACCCGAAGAAGAGGTAATAATTTAACCACCCTCTTTCAAGTTCTTTTCTTCTTCCACTTCCTATTTATTTGTTGTTTCCATAAAAAAATAACAAATACAGTACCTCCTACATACTGTTATGTTATTATAAATATGGTAAAACCATATACGTTATTCTCTCCATCCTATAAATTACAAAGTCAACATACATGCGTACATACAACTTACCGTCTCCATGTCATGGTGTAGTTTGTCATTCAAACACTTCATTATTTGGATGGGTATAATAATGAGTATAACTGATGTAAATAATAAATATAACATGTTAATAATTAATTATATATAATATACCATTCAATTACGTATGATTTCACTATCAATATCATGATATTGTCGCTTGTGCGTACATACGGATTACCGTCTCCATGACGCGATGGGATTCATTTCAATATTCACCATTCAACGATGATTATAAAATATATATTATTAATAAGTATGTAATATATGAAATAATAATTCTAATATATATATATATATATATGTATCTTACATATATCCTATTCACTAACTTCCATTCAATACGACATGAAAACAGAAACAATGTTTATTCATACGTACGACCTACCCTCTCCATAAATGGTGTTTTATATTTCATGTATCTATCTATTATACATATTTATATTATAAATATATATGATATATAAATCATGTGTAATATTCAGGATTTATGTAAATCATTATCTAAATGATACGATCAAGAATAACAAGTTAAAATACGTACGATAAAGCAAGAGATTATTACACGAAATGTTAATTTAACATGGAAATCATTATTAAATGGGTAGTATAAAGTCATAAATAAATAATATATGATATAATAAATATTATTATGGTTATGGTATAATTTAATAACAAACTATGGTCATTATACATGATGTTAAATGTACCCTCGACCAGAGGAAAGTGCAAGGTAAGGGTTATTTCCTCAATCACAATATTATCTGAGATTGTTTATTTGTAAGTATTTACTGGGAAATATTTATCATCAATACCCATATTTCATAATTTGTTTTCAAAAAGAATATTTTAAGGTTTTATGGTAGGGTATATTTTACTATATCATCATTTTAAAGTTTTTAAATATGTATCTTTCTAAATCCTTTTAATTAATGTCCATGTTATCAAAATGATTTTATGGATTTATTTATATGGCCATGAATGTTTTTAAATGATAATTCTTTTCAAGAGTTTCAAAGTGGTATGGGACACTTTGATTCAAAAATATCTTTTATATTACTTCCTTTATAAATGTGTGACTTTTAAATGTTTTCATGAAAAAGGGATATTTCTCTCAAATAGTTTTACAAATAATTTTCATGAATGTCAACATCCTTTGATGGATTTTAAAATTTTTTGAAGTTGATTTATTATGATACAAATATTCCATATTGTATTGAATGTTTTGTGATATATTTGATTGTGGATGTGTTATTTTTATACCATTCATGGTTTATGGTTAAAGTTTTGACATTTAATATGATTGTTTTAATATGAATGTTTATGTTATGTTTAAAAATTTTCATATAAGGAATGTATTGGACTTAGTAAGTGACAAGTGGAGCCCGCTATAGCTCTTCAGTGCATCGATAAGTCTCATGAGATAATTAAATATGGAATTGGCTACGGCCTTTCCCATTTTGATATATGGTTTTGGCCAAGGCCTTAATAATTTTAGACATCTTGGCCAAGGCATTGAAAAAAATGTTTTAGAATGTCTCGCATTATACATTCCATCATAATGAAAATAATATTGATGGTTCATGTGGTTATTAGGCTAGTAGAATACCAATGACTGTTTTATTATGGAATTATTTACTCATCTCATATTCCTACCATAAAGTATTCATGTTAATTATTTGTAAAGTCATGTATTTTCAATTATTCACCACCCCTAATATTTATGTTATCTTCTGCTATATTTCTTACTCTTACTAAGCGTTTGATCTCACCCCTTTCTTATGTTTCATTTTCCCCAGATTTGAAGATGTTAGTTATGAGGGAATTGCAAGAATATCTATGAGGCATGGATGTTTCTAATGGAATAAATTAGTGTTGTATTTCTTTTCAAGTTGTAATGTTGAACTTATGTATGTATCTTGTTTCCAAGAATACTAATATAATCGGTCCTTTAGGACTTAATTCCTTGTGTCATGCCAATATTATGTAAAAATTTCGTTACTCTGGGTACTAGGGTCGGGGCTTTATAGTTGGTATCAGAGGAAGTTTAGTACATACTTTGGAAACTAGATTTAGAAAAACTCTTATAAGAGAACATTACCCTGGGAAAGACTTTGAGGATTAATATAGCAGAACATCATAAAATTTTGGAAATGTAGAGATTTTATGAATTTTCCAAGAAATATATCCCAGTCAGGATATGAGCAGGTTGAGGTGGCTCTGGAACAGATATACCTAAGAGTGAAAACTTATACAAGGAGTTTCGGGCTTGAGCCGGGGTATCCTGGTACACAACAACGTGACTTGGTACACTCTTGGTTACGACACTCCTGGGGGATATGCTTAGGATAATTCACATTTTCTTTAAAATCCATTATGAAGGATTTTGATTTAAATAATTTCTCAAAGAAAACTTTTTATGATTATATATTATATGCATAATATTTTCAATTTATGTTTGGTATTTTACATGTTTGGAATTGTGCATTGTGATTCATAAACTATCATAGTGTATGCCATTGTTTGAAAATGGGGCCTAGTATAAGGAATGAGAATTCCAGCAATATGCAACATTGAAAGATTAAGAAGAATCATATATTTCATTGTATTAAGACAATATTTAAAAGGGAAATAGTATTCCACGTATTCTCATCGTATGAAGAAATAGTATACTGTGTTAATAAGACAAGTAAAGAATTATTGGATTCCTATGGCTTTGATGGGAAGAAGGAGAAGAAAAGGATGGTAGTGAAAAATATGGATAAAAGTAAGATGGGAAAGAAGGATTTTACCATATGCAATAATGGTGGAAAGAATAAACTTGGTAAATGATTGAAGGTAATGTGAGTTTTTTATAATTGTGGAGAAAAAGGTCACTAAGTACGTGACTACAAGGGTAAGAAAAACGTTTCAAATGTACAATGCTTCATCTGTAAGGAGTTGGGACACTATGCGAATCACTATCCAAATCATCAGAGTATGCCCTAAATGATGCTATAGGATAATAATCAAGTTATGATACTACCAAAAATGAAGCGAAATGACTAGTGTTATTATATTGTTATTAAAGTATTATTTCATTTGAGTGTGGTATCAATGATGTACTGGTTATATGAATTATGGAAATAAATATGGATTTTACTACAGTACTATTTCATTAAGGATTTGAGATTGTATAGTACCAAGTAAAGTAACACAGTTTCAGGTTATAATTTTTGAAAAATAAATGGTTCAAGGAAAGGTAAACCATAATATGGTCTTGATACTGAGGTAGTGATTTTGGAATAAGATATGGTTGATTTGGATAAATTATATTGGATATTCTTAACTACCTTGGTACCGATTAATGGGTTGTTTCTTCCATCATTGTTGGAATATACAAAATTTTTTGATATAAAAAATATATCTAGTATTATATAAGGAATAAGGGAGCATTAATGTTATCAATAAGGTTTTATGTTAATT
The DNA here is from genome assembly GCA_963277665.1 of Viscum album. Lineage (NCBI taxonomy): Eukaryota > Viridiplantae > Streptophyta > Magnoliopsida > Santalales > Viscaceae > Viscum > Viscum album. The sequence goes on from OY728163.1 coordinate 135,708,147, forward strand.
CAGGGTGTTACCATGTTTTAAAAGAATACATGATGAAGGTATTCATATGTTATTACGTGGCAAAAGAGATCTTCATTTTGTTTACCTTTTTAATATTGGGCTGTGAGTTTGGAAAAAAGTATTTTGGATAAGTATAAAGGATGGAATGGATTAAGTTTGAAGTTAGATACTATTATTAAGGTTAAATCATTTCTAAATATTATTTTTGGATTTTTATAAAAAGGACAACATGGAGTTCGGGTGACAACCCATCGCGTCCGGCAAGGCCGTGGGACTTGAACCTGCAACCGAAGGGCGACAAGGGTGGATCACCTACTACTAGAATACATTATTTCCTAGTTTGTATTATGTAGATTTTTTCATATTTTGAAAAATTAATTATAAATTCATTATTTTTGGGAACCCTATATGATTAGGATAAATAGAATATTTTTGAATTCTATTATCTTTTGGAGTGAAAGATGAGTTTGTGGTAGGAATTAGTTGAACGATGAAACTCTACTTGTCAAGTATATATATAAATATATTTTCCTCTTATTCTGTGAATAAATTAATACTTAAACTTTAGGGAAGGGATATTTAAACCAAAAATGTGTTATCCTAATTCCATATGTTTTGTTGAACCGATGATATTTTACATCATCTTAGATTGATGGCTTTGAGGCCATGAATTTTAAACTTGTTTGTGATTGATGAACTCAATCACTCCCTGTAAATATTTATGTTTTCCTCCAATTATGTGTATCTAATTTCCACCAATGTTCTACTAATTGAGATCAAAATTTGGTGGTGAATTTTCCATTTTCCTTTCCCTCTTATTAAGAGTAAATTTTGTTAACCCAATTTCCGATGCGGGGTTTCCACAAAAGTATTTTTCTATTTTTAACCATTTATTTTTGATGACCTATTTTAAATTGCGAGGAAACAATTTATTTAAGGAGGGGAGAATGTAGCAACCCATTATTTCATAGTTCCTTATCTCTTCAAATAAATTTAATAACTTGCGTTACATGCAACACCGAGTTCGAGCGCACCACGACTTACCAAAATAGTCGTTCAAAAAGTGGTTATGAATAATTTTTATTGAATTTTGAATTTTATATACTCTATATAATTTTATAATCCATATTATGTGTCTCTTAGACATAGTATAAGAATTAATTCAGGTTTTTTCAGATAAAAGAAGTATTTTTTTAAAAATGCAATTTTACCACCTTTTAATGGAGAAACTTTTTAAAACCAATATTGGACACTTTTATATATTCAATTTAATTAAATTAAATTATTATTTATAATTGGGACATAAAAATTTAGTTTGGATAATTTGTTCATACTTTTCTGAAAAATTTTATTTTTTTGATGAATCGGGAAAAATAAAATTTTTTAATTAAAAACAACTTTTTTAATTGAAATAATTTATATTGTTAAATTATATATTTGAGTGGTTTTAAATAATCATTATATTATATTTTTATCACTTAATATAATTTAGGTAATTGCATGTAATTTTAAATTTAAGCTGGATATAAAAAAGTGTCAATCTTTTGATAGTTATTATTTCTTAAAAACACAGATTTTGTTTTGACAAAGGGAATTAATTTTAAATTAATTTCTTCCACTTCTATGTTTTGAATTTGAAAAAATGGATTCCATATTTGGAATCAGTAGGTACAAATTGTGTAAATAGGTAACTTTTATTTTTAGACATTATGAATATTTACTTCAGTAAATATTTTATTTACCATGGTTAAAGGGTAAATCTATTAAATAAGGGTAAAAAAATATTATAATAATAATATTAAATTACCCTAACATGTTTCCTATTCCTATTTGTTGATACATTTCTGACCATGGGAATCCTTGGGTCGATTTTGGGACCACATGGAGCCACATGAGAGTCATAATGACACTTTATATTAATTAATTTAAAGTAAAGACACAATTTACATAAACATATATCTTTTATTAATTTTTTTACAAGTTGTTATATAACTTATATTTTAGAATATAAATTTTAATTAGGAAGATAAAATGATTTCCTACATAATGGTATTTTATTTATAATATTTAGACATTAAAGAATTAAATTTATTTATGACGCAATGATGATGCGGTAATTACCTTATTAATGAAAGAAATAAATAAATGATTTTATAAATATTAAAATAAATATAATTTCAAAGTTTTTTTGAAATCCATTAGTTTTATAGGTGAATATGACATGTTAGTATTAATTCAATTTATCTTGTTTTAAGTAATCAAGTTGTGATGACATTCACAAAAACCAAATACTAAAGTGTAAAAATTGTCATAAATGAGTTTTTAAAACAAATATTATATTATTAAATTATACAATATTCTTAAAAATATAAGGTTAAAAAAGGGCATGAATTATATTATATATGTCATTAATGAACCAATTTAGGTTCTCTTGGAATTTTAGTGTATGTTTATTAACCATATAGTGTAAGAATACAAGAAGACACGGTAAAAGTTAAACTATTTAACTAAGAGTTAAATCTAAAAGATAAGGTTAATATGTTTACCTAAACCTATCTAAAAACCTATTGGTTTAGTGGATTTCGACCCATACCCACCTTATTATAGAAATAAATTATTTTTGATCCATTAGAAACCGAAAATGAGTTTATTATAAAATAATATTTCAATCTTTTCCTAAAGTGACCCTCACCTCTCTTATAAAAGGGTACTTCCCCTTCTATCAAAATCTCACCTCCAAAGCCATTTGTCTCGCTAAAAAATTTCCCAATTATACTCCCAAATTTCCTCACATAAACTTGTATTCCTTAAATTGATCATAAAGCAAACCTAAGTAGCCCTTTTGATCAACTAAAAAGGAAACACCTGAAGAAGAGGTAATAATTTCACCACCCTCTTTCAAGTTCTTTTCTTATTCAACTTCCTCCTTATTTTTTGTTTCCATACCAACATAAAAAATCTAGTAACTCCTATATACTGTGATGTTATTATAGATATGGTATAACCATATTCATTATTCTATCCATCCTATAAATGACCAAGTTACAATACGTGCGTACGTACGACTTACCGTCTCCACATCGTGGTGTAGTTTGTTATTCAAACACTTCTTTATTTGGATGGGTATAATAATGAGTATAAATGAAATAAATAATAAATATAACATGTTAATTATTCTGTATATACGACATATCATTCAATTACATATGATTTCATCATCAATATAATGATATTGTCGCTCGTGCATACATAAGGATTACCGTCTCCACGACGCGATGAGATTCATTTCCACATTCACCATTCAACGATGATTATAAAAATATATGTTATTAATAAGTATGTAATATATGAAATAATAATGATACTTAATATATATATATATATATATGTATGTATGTATGTACTTACATATATCTTATCCACTTACTTCCATTCAATACGATATGAAAACGAAAACAGCGTTTATGCGTACGTATGACCTACCGTCTCTATAAATAGTGTTTTCCATTTCCCATATATATCTATTATACATATTTATATTCTTAATATATATGATATATAAATCATATATTATATTCTGGAAGTATGTAAATCATGATCTAAATGATACGAACAAGAATAACAAGTTAAAATACGTATGATAAAGCAAGCGATTATTACCCAAAATGTTAATTTAACTTGGAAATAATTATTAAATGGGCAGTATAAAGTCATAAATAATCATGTATGATATAATAAATATGATTATGGTTCTGGTATAATTTAATAACATACTATGGTCATTATAAAGGAGGTTAAACATACCCTCGACCAAAGATTTATTTTCTCAATCTCATTATTATCCGAGATTATTTATGTGTAAGTATTTACTGGGACATATTTATCATAAATACCGATATTTAATAAATTTTTTTCAAAAGGAATATTTTAAGGTTTTATGGGATGGTCTATTTATCTAGATCATCATTTTAAATGTTTTAAATATTTATCTTTCTATATCCTTTTAATTAATGTCCTTGTTTTAAAAATGATTTTAAGGATTTATTTATATGGATATGAATGTTTTGAAATGATAATTATTTTCAAAAGTTTCAAAGTGGTATGAGAAACTTTGATTCAAAAATCAATTTTAAATTAATTTATAAATGTTTTCATGAAAAAGAGATATTTCTCTTAGAGTTTTACAAATCATTTTCATCTATGTCAACATCCTTTGATGAATTTTAAACTTGTTTGAAGTTGATTTATTATGATACGAATCTTCCATATTGTATTGAATGTTTTGAAATATATTTTACTATGTATGTGTTATTTTTATACCATTCATGGTTTATGATTAAATTATTGACATTTCATATGCTAGTTTTAATACGAATGTTTATGTTTTGTTTTAACCTTTTCATATGAGGAATGTATTGGACTTGGTAAGTGACGGAGGTAGCTCACTATATCCTCTTAGTGCATTATTATGTCTCATGAGACAATTAGACGTGGAATTGGTCGAGGCCTTTCCCATTTTGATATATGGTTTTGGCCAACACCTTAATCCTTTTTAGACGTCTTGGCCGAGGCATTGACAAAATGTTTCAGAATGTCTGGAATTATATATTCCCTCATTATGAAAACAAAATTGACGGTTCAGGTCATTATTATACTAGTAGAATATCGATGACTATGTTTTATTATGGAATTATTTACTCAGGTTATATTCCTGCCATAATGTATTCATGTTTATTATTTGTAAAGGCATGTGTTTCGAATTATTCACCATGCATAATGTTTATGTTATCTTCCGCTGTATTGCTTACTCTTACTAAACATTTGAGCTCACCCCTTTCCTATGTTTCATTTTTCCAGGATATAAAGAAGTTAGTTATGAGTGACTTGCAGGCATATCTAGGAGGCTTGGATGTTTCTAATGGAATAAATTAGTGTTGTATTTATTTTCAAGTTGTAATGTTAAACTTATGTATGTATCTTGTTTCCAAGAATACTAAACTGATCGGTCCTTTGGGACTTGATTCCTAGTATCATGCCAATATTATGTAATAATGCACCGACTCTAGGTAAATGGGGTCGGGGCATTACAACAATTAGTACTTTTATATCAAAAATCCCTATTTATTGAAAAATATTTATTTCTTTGAAAATAACAGTTTTTTGACCCTTAAAAAAATTATATTTGACTTCATAAAATCATATAATCACATATATTTAAAAAATATTATTTATTGGTAATATTTTGTCAAAAGTAAAAATTCTTTACTTTATAAAAAATAATTTTTTTATTGAAACTATATATTTTCAGAACTACAATTTTTGTTTCATTTTATGAAAATTTAATTTTTATCAATCTTAGGATTTATCATTATAATGTAATAAAAGATAAATATAATCATTATTTTATTACTAAAAATAAAAATATAAAAATTCAAATTTTAAGGTTCTATATACATGGCCTCTTATTACACAAGTTAATGACCTAAGGGTAAGTTTTACGATGTTGAGATTTTCTTAGGGTGGCTTAAAAAACATGGTTTGATTCATGATCTCGATGGGCTTGAAATAATCCCATAAAAGGTTTCACTCATGTTTAGGTTGTTGAATCTCATCTTGAACATGATCGTGGGAAAATACCAGTGATGCTATCTCCATCATAAGATTTTATAAATGGTCTTTATAGGGTATGATCCTACATTTTGAGGCCATCACTTCCTTTTTTTGTGTCAATTGGATTTATCATAACCCTATATATATATATTAATAATACGATCACTATATAACATGGTTAGTTTGTCATGTGATAAATCTTCCTTGATATAAATGAAATGTAATAACTTGGTAAGGTGATGTACTACAACCCAAATAGTTCTATTTCATTTAGGGGTCCTAGTGAGTCCATTGATGAAATCCATGGTTATTTTTCTTATTTACTTACTGATACAAAAAATGATTGCATTATACCCGTAGTATTATTTCATTAAACCTTGACTTGTTGAATACCAAGCATCGTGATACAAATTATACAATATCACTATTATTGTTATCCCACTAGAAGTTTTGCTTCATATATTTTTAAAATTTAGTTATTCTAGGAGGAATAAAGAAGTATTAAGTATGAAATTTATCTAAAAGTTCCCTCTTTAGTTATGTTTTTGATGAGACACATATCTGGGACCTAAACCTCATAACTCCATCTTTAGAAAAGCTGAACTCTAAAATATTTTATACTTTTTTTCTATAGTACCTAGAAATTTTTATAGGCCTCATTGATCTACTCAAGAATGGATAGTTTATAATTTATTTGAGTAAGGTAGGATGAATATACTTTTATTATTCCCATTTACATCATTTTCAAGTCAAAGATGATCAGATCCCTTACTATACTATTCATGGATAGTGTTTCATCACCTTTTTTACTAAGAGCTTATGTCACATTGTTTTAATTTCTAGGATGATAATGGATTTAACAAAAAAATCCTTGATCATATCTAGCCACCTTCATTGGTTTATATTGATATCCTTTTATGTGAATATATACCTGTGGATTTTATATTTTGTATATATGTCACACATATCGCCATATAGATAGTGTCACCAAGTAATCAATATGAGGACCACTACTTCCGATTATAGGTTATGGGTTGGGTAGTTCTTCTCTTGGATCATTAATTAGAGGGAGGTATAGTCTATGAATTTTTCATCTTACATGAATATACAACCCAAGTCCATTTTAGACGCATCATTGTAGATCAATAATCATTCCCAAATGGTGCTTAATTTGAGCAAACATGTAGTGATTAAACACTTTTTTAGCTCATTAAATCTCTCTTAGCATTCAACAGTCTATAAAATATTGACACCCTTTTGAGTTAGCTTGGTTAGTGGGATTCAAAATCATGAGAAGTTTCTCACAAATCAATGGTACTACCTAATTAATCAAAATAAAATATTTTCTTTTCCATCCTTAAATTATCATAGTATTTAAATTTTCCACATATATCCATTTTATGGTGTTTAAATTCCCTATGAAAGTGACTTTATGGGCCCAGAACTCACATTTACGAGTATTTGAATATAAATTCTCCCTTCAAAAAGTCTATAGTACAACATAGAAATGGTCATTTATGTTCCCAGTTTTTTTAGAGTAGATAAGAGTTTCCACTATAAATACTACCATAAAACTTTTGTGTTAATCACTAAAGACTTTAATAATTAGGTATATGAAGTTTTCCAGAGCATTAGTAAGTCAAAATTCCATCACTATGAACTCAGAGTGCCCATACCCTATTCGAAAGGAATCCTTGGGGATATCCTCCTTTGTCAACTTTACTTGGAAATATCCTGACCGAAGATCCACCATAGAAAAGTCTTGGGATCCACATAGCTGATTGAACATGTCATTAATTTTAGTAAATGATTCCTGTTCTCTATTGTGATCTTTTTGAGATTATGAAATTCAAGGTTGAAGTGAATTTACCCATCATTATTATTGGTAAAAAGGACCGGCACACCCCACACTGAAGTGGTTGGGTGTATAAACCCTTTAACCAAATTCTCCTATAATTATTTTTTCAGATCCTCAAGTTCAATAGAAAACCTTCTATATGGAGCCTTGCATATTCAAAAAACTTATTGTAAAAGTTTCAATAGGAACATAACCTCTTGTATAGGATGAAGAAAAAAAATTCATTAATAAATATATTAGTGAATTCCATGACAATGGGAATTTATTCTAGGATGATATATTCTTTAGTCATAGTCATTTGAGTAAGATATGCTTTCTAATTGGGAAATATTGTAAAAAATTCAGATGATGATTCCAAAGAAGATTCATCCCCATCATTTCAATTTCATACAATTGGTGGGAGATTCATGATATAGAGGGTGATCTCCTTCTCTGAACATTTTATTTTGGATTTATATACAGAAATCCCATCCATGCTAAGAATTTCATCTAATTACATCAAAAGAAGTATCACATGCTTCAATAGGAAATTCAGCCCAAAAATTTGGATAGGGTAGAAGTTATATTCTTAGGATAAAATAATTTATCCATTCACTATCTTCATTGATAGCGTTACTTACATGTTTTTTATAGTGTCTGAATAATTCTACTGAAATTTCATGATATGAAAGAATATGTAGAACCTGAATAAAATAGTATATTCTCTATCCTTAAATTAATAACTAGTGTAACTATAATCACTTAATTTTTAGGACTCACCGTAATAGTTTTGATGGAATAAGATCTCCCTTACACTCTTGGAATCGGAGCCTATTATCTTCAGTTTCCATCAACAGCCCTTGGCTTAGTTAATTGATTCGTATAGTGTCCATATTCATTTCTATTGAAAAATTAGACAATAGGATAAGGGGTGACAAGTGAATTCATTTATTCCATGACATTTTTGGGTTTCTCATATTAGAAATCACTTTTTATTTCTCATTATTTCCTACAACTAAAGTATTTTATCATCTGATTCAATAAATTTCTAAGATGCATTTTCCCACACTCTTGAAAAGTGGGATGTTGTAATTTCATTCCCCATAAGATTTCTTCATCGCACCGCCAGAATTAAAATACATCATATTATTTTAATATCTAGACCCATGAGACCCTTGAGGTTTTATGATATCCATTTTAACATTGAGGGTACATTGCACAATCTCTCCATAACTGTCAATGTCTTGGGTGGATAATTTTTTTCGTAGATTTATCTTTATCCCACCAAATAAGTAGTCAAATTTACTTTTAGTGGTAATAAAAATCCTTGATTATTATCATGAATGTTTTGGGATGTTTTCCTTATACCACCTTATGGATTGTTCATCCATTTTATTAAGGATAAGGAAGTCCCCATTATTTTAGTTGGAGAATGCATGTAAAATATTTATCAAAAAATATTTTCTAGAATTCATTCCACTCCATTGATTTGGTCTCCTCCTCATGATTTATATTTTTGAATAACATACACCTTTTATCATATTATCCATATATATGATAAACAACCCACATGATCTTCTATTTCTCAGAGCATTGAAGGATGGATAATATCTTTTCAATTGATTGGATCAATTATTTTGTCATTAAGGGATCAAAAGATCTACAGAGATTTAGAGTCCTTTATCATAAAAAGGTCCCAATTGAAAATTTCTATTTATTAGGGGGATTTGGAAATCCATCCATATTTTAGGTTCTATTAAAAAAACATCAAATGAGAAATTATTTTCAAAATGTTTATGATTCCTAATCCCATCAGGTTATGCATCTATTTTGGGAAGTCATCACATTTCCCCTAACATTAGTAGTTGAAACAGTTTCTCCTACTTCCATCCATTGATTAAAAAATAAAAATAAAATTAGGGATAAGTATTTTTAAAATGTTAAACACATTAATGGGAAACCCTGAACATTAAAGATATATATTCATCAATAACCTATATTTCTTAACATATGAATTTATAGGTTTTGATTTATATTATCCATGATCTATTTCCTGAAATAAAATATTAGGGGAACTTTTGTCCCCTTAATATTGGTTTGTAATGATCTTGTGAATTTACCAAATCATATCTCATGAGGGTGTTAAATGAGGTGTAAAAAATTCTTTTTTTCATACACTAGTAGATGATATAGTCTAGCTCAATGCACACTTTTTGGGGTTATTACCCCAAGGTACAACTGTTCCCGAAAAAAATACACTTGTAGCATCTAGATTGAGATGTATTTTTTTTGGAAATAACTACCTATATAATTTAACAAAATTTAAGTATGTTTTCTATATTAAGTATTGTCCATAAGGCGTTCAATTGGGTTTTCTAATCATAATTATTAAAATAACATGTCTTTTCTCTGATACCAACTATGACAACCAATATATTTAATACACTTTATCTCATGATTTGTCACATAAAGGTACACTTAATAAAACCAAAAAATATCATGGGGCTTAGTTTCTTTAGTAAATTAGGTGCACAAAATAATAACATAAAACATCTGTACAATATCATTATTTAAAAACTTCAAAGCATTCCCTTATATTCCTTATCACTTCTAAAACTACAAGGGATAATAGATGGATGCACATAAGGAGGAGATATAAAGTCTCGTAAGGGGAGAATAAAATAACAACATGAAGAAAGTAATACATGTGACCCAATAGGTATATCAATGATACATTAAATGGGATATAATCATAAAAATGAAAATCCAATAATGATATATAATGATAACATGAAGGAAACATAGGGATGCCAAAAATAATAATATGAAATTATAACCATAAGTTAAGGATAACCTATAATACATCATAACATAGCATGGTTTGGATAAATTTCTATGCACTATACATGATATCTCATGAGGCAAAAACATTATCTAATGAATTAGAGTGATATATAATTCTGGGATCTCCTATCACTTTCATATAATGTGCATGCATAACGGTACCACATAAATCATAGACCATAAAGATGTCATTCACTAATTTTAACCCCAGGATCATGGCATTTGGGTTACATAAATGGAAATATGAAATAAATTTAATATATAAAAAACAAGTTGAATTCCCTTAAGTGGAAATGGTAACAAGTTTATATTATGAAAATATCTGGCATGGAAAATCATTAGATGATTTCAGTTTTATAATGGGGGTACAAAAGGATTCATGAAATGTTTAAATGAGATTTAAATGTGTCTATAATTACTTGTAAATAATATTTAATGAAATATAGGTGTCTCAAAAACAAATAACAACACAAAAATTTGGGGAAAATTGAAAAATTTAAAAAAGATTATTGGATAAAGAGGAGAAGGAGAGGATCCATTACCTTTAGAGGGAACCTATTAAAGCATGGGAGGAGCTTCCTAAAAGATTGGTTACACCTTGGGTGGGATATAAAGGGGGAATTTCAGATTTAAATTGTGATCCAAGTGTTTTTGAGTTAAGAGGAACATGATTTTTGATGTAGTTTTATGGAAAAAGAGTAGATACTTCTTTATTAATTTCCAGACATAGGTTTTGGACTCTATATGATAAATTAATCCAAAAAACCAAAAATTTATTGGTTTTTACCTGTTATTTCATCCAAAGAGGAGTGGATTTAATTATTTTATAAGGTTAATAAACAAACTCCTTAAAATAACACACTTGGATATGTGTACGTGGGCCATGTTTATAAATAATTTAATTTAAAAGCTTAAAATATAATATAGGTTTTGGAGGATTCATTAAGGAATTATAAAATTAATTAAATCACATAAAATAAGACATTATTTAAAAGATAATAAGAATTTTGGCCTTGGATAACTTTTTTGGAATATATTACAGCACTTTTTTGTCATTATGATGTCATAATACAGTCATTATATTTATACTATATTTAATTTTTATCCAAAAAATTGGGTCTCATAAAATTAAGAAAAATTCACCTTTGGATAATCTTGACCTACAAAATTCAAAAATAATATTTATTTTATCAAAATAATTCTATAAATATGAAATATTACACTTTAAACTAAAAAACTCCCAGTTAATGAAAAATAATAGTTTTTTCACAATAAAAATTTTCTGACCATTATAAAAATTTAATTTTACTTAATAAAATTATATTTTAATTTATATTTAATAAATATTATTCAGTAATAGTATTTTACTAAAAATAAATTTATATTAAAAATTATTATATTAATTATAAATTTTTTGTTTATTTAAACTATCTATTTTAAAAAATACAACTTGTGTTTCATCATATCAAAAATAGAATTTTTATCAAACTTATTATTTAATCACCATAAAGTAATAAGAGATAATTATAATAATATTTTTATTAAAAAATAAAGATACAAAATTTTTACTACTAGGGTATATATACCTATACTTTTATTACACCAGTAAATTTCTTAAGAGTAAGGTGTACGATGACAAGATTTTCTGTTGGTGTTTTGAAAAACATGGTTTGGGGTGTAATCTCGATGTGCTTGAAATTATCTTAGAAACGATTTAAATCATGATTAAGTTTTTGAATATCATCTTATTTTTGGTTAAGGAAAAATCTTAGTTATTTTAACTCCTTAGAATCTCAAATAATGAGTTTCATATGGCACGATCCTATAATCTAAGACCATCACTTCATTTTACTATGTCTATTGGATTTATCATAACCCTATATGTATATTAATCAAATGATCATTTCATAATAGATATATTATCAATGATTATGATTCTTAATAATCTTTCAAATATACCACATGATATCTTTTAATGGTCCAAAATAAATAGAGTAATGCATGTTTTTTCTATAATTTCATTTCTTAAAAATAAATGGACTAATTTAAAAATAGAATTTAATTTCTAAAACTTTAAATATTTTCAATTATAGATGAAAAAGTGAGAAGAAAAAAGTATTAGTAGAGAAAATGGGGTGAATTTCCACTATAATTGATTTAACAGCCATTAAAATTATCAGAATGGAATAAATGGGAAACATATAAGCACAATAGATCAATCATCCATTGCTTCTTTCCTTCAAAAAACACCAAATCTAGTTCTCTATTAGCATGGAAAAATATTCTCACGATGAGGGAACCCAAAAGAGGAAACAAAAAAGATCATAGGAAGATAAAAATAATATATATTAAAAATTTTAAAAACTATTCCAACATAAATATCCCTCACTTATCTTATGAAATAAGAAATTATTTTAAAGGAAAGGAGGTATATAATTATAAGGAAAAGTTAAGGAAAATTATCACTCAATCATTATCATTATTTTTTTCATATGTTTGGAACAATAAATGTATGAATATTAGAAATTTATCTTTATTGATGTTATTCCTATAAATATCACACATTTTAGAATAATTGTTCTACTCCATTAGACATATTTTGAATATATAATTATCCGATTAGTAAAAATTGTTTTCTAGACCTCCAGGCTCTTCAAATTTTATTTCTCCGGATTAAAATGAATTTATATACTTTAAAATTTCCATATCATTTTTATACATAGCTATAGACTTTTTCATACATAATAATCTATATATCCCTTTAAAATTTCAAATTACTTGGACCTGTAATTTGTGATATATGGGAACATCATTAAAATTTCTCAAAATTGGGCATGAATTCCATGCCCTAACTTATAAGATTCATTTGGGAATATTATTATTGGATTCATCCATCCAAAAATGAATTTATCATAATAAAATTAATTTGAAATGTTTTATTAATATGGATAATTTATATCCAAAATAATAAAATTTATTTAAAATTAAAAAGTAATAATTAATCCATTGTCGTAATCTAGCTAAAATTATTCCTAAAATTTAAAAATATGACCATTAGCCTCAAAATAATAAATTAGTGAAACTAAAACAATTTATTTATATAATAAAAATTATGAAAATATGAACTTAATAAATCCCCCACACTCAAACATTGCAGTCCTGGGTAATCATCTATACTAAATAAACAACAAAGTTCTTAAAATATAATTGGAAACATCATTTAATTCGCACACCCAAAGAAAATATCATTCATATTACTTGGATTTAAAATCCCTAAACAATAGAAATTATCATAAAATTTCAATCAATTTCACAATAATCCCTATGTTCATGACGTACCGACCTACCCAGAAATGTATTTCTATATCACTCAAAAATTAAAAAATTCATCTTTTACCTATCTCAATAACACATGTGATCGCCATATTCTTGTGAAAATTATCTTCCCCCACACCTTGATATATTAATTGTTTTCAATAATGTGTTATTTTTAAGGTGATTTGGTGTCTATCTTTTCATGATTAAAAATGGTTAAAAAATTATGCTATAAAGGTGGAGGCTAAACTCTTAAATACTAACGCATGCATATTCTATTGAAAGAACATGAAATATAACTCACTCAATTACACGTAATAGTGTATGCAACACACATTTTTTAAACATGTTAAATGATTCAAATAATTAATATAATGAATTAATTGTCCAAAAAAAGTGGTTTTAGAGATGTTAAGAAGGGGAATAGTTGGTGGGATTTTATAGGGAAGGAAAATGATACACTTATCATTTATGAAGACAAGTTAGGTGAACCCATGTTGTTTCCTAAAAAAATTCATACCAAACCAAACAAAACTAAATAATTAAAGCTGTATGGCCTAAATATGGAAATAAAATGTGTGTTGGAAACATGGGTAGATCATTTAGTCCATTAAGATTACTGTTTAGTCGTTTATTATGCTTAATTTTATCTTAATCATTGTAATTAATTTTAATTACTTTCACTAATATTTTTGGTCAAAAACTATGTTGACAATAATATAAATTATAAATTATTATAATTATAAATACGGAATACATTTTTCCAAATTCCAATCAAATAATTTGTAGAAATTAATTAAAATTTAATCCTGCTGATGGGATGGAGATTAAAAAAATAACTAGGTTCTAATACCATATCATGTGGGGTATTTAACTCAAATTGTTGGGTAAAATCTTGATAATGATGATATTATTTTTTTCTATCATATGTAATTTTATTTTCAAGGTAGTTTTTTGGTCTTCAATGAATTCATGAGGGTGAGTTTTTTTATAAAACTCATATTTCATATAATGCCTATACCAAACACTCCATATAAAATGGAGTCCGTTGAATAAGAGTAAGGGATAAAGAAACTCAAAAATAAACATTAAAGGGGTTTTATCTGTAAAAAATATTCAAAATGGTGTGTGTGTGTGGGGGGGGGGGTTAAAATACTATTTTTAAACCAAATTGTTCAATATGTCTTTGAATTGATTATTGCGAACTCAAAACAACAATGATTGAGAATAAGTATCATATACCATATATTGTTCACTGGTTCAATCAGATTTTATGGGATCCATAATTCTCAAAGATTTACCTTTGATTTAGACATCACAAATTTTGGTTATAAATAGATAATGTATACAAAGAATCCATTTTTACAAGATAGGGTAACTATGATGTCATAATGATTCCATTTAGTCTCACAAATTCTCCTATTATTTTCACAGATTTTATGAATAAATTATTTATATATTACCTTGATAAATTTATATTAGTATTTATAGATGAGATTTGAATATATTCCATGAGTATGAAAGTGATTGAAGATACATAAAGGATTATTCTATTATCCTTGATAAAGTATATATTGTGTAATTAATTTTGGATGTGTGAATTTTGGCTATAAAAAGTATCATTCTTGGGTCATTTAATCACAATGAGGGTACACCGGAAAATACCCCCAATAAATTCTTGATTGAATACCAACCAATATAACTAAGACCAATTGTTTTATTGGATTATTTGTATACTACCAATAACTTATGATAAAGTTTCCGTGATTTTAAAATATATTTATCATTTTAATATAATAATTTTCAAAGTTACTATAGATAAATGAATGTTAAGAAACACTAATGAAGCTCAATATAAGTTTAGTTAATTCACATACTCTCATAGTTTCCTATATTTTCGACGGTTTTTTAATATATATTGATTCATTAATAAAGTTATTTGGATGTTTCCCCATATATAATGAAATTATGGTATTATATACCTCACCTTAATTAATGATTCATGAGAAACTTTACCCGAAAACATGATTTGGAACTAGAATTGGTATTTTTTACATTGATTACATAGAGAAATAAGGTCTATAGTGAAAAGTGTGAAACATACATTGAATCTATGTTATTAATGTATATATTCACACAAAAACATTTATCTTATTCCAAAGGAGATGGTTGGTTTTGATCATCAAATAGGACTAATCGATATATTATCACCATGGGGGGGGGGGAAACATGGAGTCCAATGCTCTTAGTAGAAAGGACCATGATACTATAACCATGGTGATGATTGAAATATTCAAAATAATTATTTATTTGTAAAAGTATGTATCTTGAAATGAAAATGGATGGGGAGAAATCCTATCTTTCAAACATAATTCCTCAAACATCATTCCATGTAATGACCAAGGGGAATAAAATTAGGATACACAACTACATAAAAAGGATGGTAATATTATATATTTCAATATTAAAAATTAAAGAATTATAATATTTGAAAAATGAATATATGTTCCATAAATACCATAATTGTTTATGGATCTATTGGATGAATAAGATAGCTCATCATTCTCTATCCATCATATGAGCGTATATATATATATATTGATATATCTAGAATCATTTTTGGTGGGGAAGCATGATGAGAGAGATTATATAGTATATATGTTGATGGTTGGTATAAAAAATTTAACATATAAAAGAAATATTAAGGGGATGATTTAAACATTACACATACCTATTTGGAATGGTATAACATCACCATGTATTTCATTGTACACCCCTTACAATTTTAAAGGTTATACTACCATTTGGGTTATAGTTTATATCCTTATAATGCATGAAAATTTCTTTTCTATTTGAGATTATTTATCACTTAATAAACACTAAAATATATACACAAATGAATTTGTAATTCTACATGGAGTACCACTATCAAATTTATCTTATAGAGATTCTTGGTTTAAGTCAATGTTATGGTGAGTACATTAATTATGGTTGGATACAGAGATGACCTTCAAAATTTCATATCATCATTAGAGGGATGGTCAATCTATAAGGAACACTCTAACATTATTTTATTTTCTAAGATCATGTTCGATGGATTTCAATATAAGTTGGGATTGACACAATCTTTAAGTAGAGTTATCATAAAATATCAGCATTTGTTCTAGAAATCAAGTGGCACATTACAAGTCTCATTATAGGAATAGGTGTATAAATCCAACATCATGCGATGAAGTTGTAGATGATAAATTAATGTGAATACATATTTCTTATGAAATGATAGAGAATATACAAACTATACAGTATCACACTAAAACTATACAAAGTCAACATATTTTCTATATTGATAACCATCCGTGAGATTTAGATTTGAAATTGGATACAAATTATTCCATATAATATGACTATGAAAGAGGATTACAATATTTGCGAAGAAGAGAAAGGTTACCCTTAGATATATTGTCCTTTTTTAATTCCATGATTTTGGGAGAATATATCCTAATATCTTATAATTCTACTAAAACCTATCCCAAGTGTGTGATGTTTTTCAAGTTTCAATTTTGAAAAAAGTGCACAACTAACCCTTCATAAGTATTTAATTCAGATTTATTATGACTCAAACATGATCTCTCTTTAGAGGAATAAATGGTAGAAATCATGTATTATAGAGATAAAATAATATGATATATATCCACTCACCTAGTTAATATTATTCAGATCATAATTATGTTTTAGAAACCACTATGAGAACCCAAAGGTGTAATGATGTTGTCGTAACCCCAATTATTTTCATAAGAGTATTAAAATTTTACAAGAAAAATTATTTTTTCGAGATCAAATGTAACACTATAATATTTTAACATTTTTTTCCTTCAAGTAAATAGTATTTTTAATAGCTTGTTTCACATTATTGACCAAAATAAAATTAACCACAATAATATTTTCTAAGGGAAAATATTACAATATGAGATAAATTTACATACATTATTTGAATACAACAAGAAATATATTTGATAATTTTATAAGTGGAATAATTATATAAGTAAATAAAAATACCATAAACATGAAAAATATATTTATACGGATTTTGATGAAGTATAAATCATTGATTATAACTATAGAATAATGAAAAAAAGAAACATAATATACAAGTTGAGGGAAAAGTATATGAATTGGAATTAGGGTTCTAATAATTAATGTAGGAAAATATCAAAGACTGAAATTTGACTGTTAAATTTGTTATCATTGGAAATATATTAATTGGAAAGATTAAATTTTTTATGTATGTATCTTATAGGTATATTGATGTTCTGTAATTTTTAGAATTAAATTGAAAATAATTTAATAAATTATTCTCAAATGAAATAAAATTATAATATTTAATTAGAAAATTTAATTTAAAAATATAATTTTAATCTGCTAAATGTTATTATAATTATAAGGTAGGAATGATTATATATATCTAAAAAATTGAAATATATATTTTTATGCTATTGGATTGATAAAATTAAATGGTTACATATTGACTTTTTTTTAATTAGTTGTGGTTAATATTATTTAGTGCTAAAACTAATATTTTTTAAAGAAATGGTTTTTGAGAGTTATGACTTTTATCTCAATGTAATAAATTGAAAACTTTTAATTGGTGAATATAGTTTTATGTTTCAATATATAAATAATACATTATTAGAAACTTACTAATTATTATTAAATAACATTAAGAACATTTAATGTTTTAAATGTTGTTTTCCAATATTTTTTTACAAATATTTTATGTTTTTAATTAAAAGTTATAATTTTCTTCATTATAAATTAAATTAGATGAAATGAATTTTGATGATTTAATTATAGTAATACTAATTTAATTTTTAGGAAAAAATAAGCTACTGAGGTAAAAATCAAGTAATGATGTTAATGATAAAAATATGGTAAAAAGGTTTAAACTAGTTGGTCAAAAAATAATATATCATGAAAACGTATCACTATATTATTTAGATGAGGGTATGAATGAACCAAATCCATTATTTACTACTATTTATCCACTTAACTTATAAAATTAGGCTCTTATTCATTTGAAAATTAATATTTGTTGAAATTACACAAAAAAACTCACCTATAATAGGACAACTTATCTACCCTTTAAAAACCACTCAATACATTTGTTTCTATCTTGAATAAATGACCCTTTTATCTCCCAAAAATCTATATCAATCTTCTATCTACTTTAGGTTTGAAAATTGAATCCTAAAAATTTAATTACTAAGGAACCCATATCGAGAAGTAGAGAATTTATCAACGTAAGTACCTAGTTCATCTGAATACTTTCCAATTCACTTTACCTATTAAATATTTACAACTATCATTATAAAATAACATGCTTTTACTCATTCAGTAGTATAACATGTTCTTGTTTGGGTTAGTTCAACATCCTATATAAATGACACTATTTTTTCACCATTTCTAAAACGAATAAGTATTATGACATTAATACTAGTAATATATTCTATTAATGATTATGATAAATTTTTTACTTGTAATATATCATATTAATAATTAATTTATGTTGTGATTATTATATTAATGGTTATTATAAGGTACTTTTTGTTATCGATAAATTACCTGAAACATCCTCATAAAAGATTCCATTCTTGAGAATAATACCTAAAAATTACCTATGGGTATTGACATGGGTATTGTGTTAATGTTTTGAGATTTGATAGTCACCTATGGGTCATTTCATATTCAAACCCATGAGAATAAATTTTTGAAACTTGAACAAGAGTTTTTAGATACATTCCATGCCCATATGTGTTAGTGATGTTATCTCTTCACTGCGTGGTTTAACTTCTAAATAGAGTACAACATCCCATATAATATCTTCACTTATCTAGATATTAATAGGAGGTAGTGGAATTAGGTAGAGTATCTTCTGTATTTTGAATTGGAGTGAGCCTATACTCTTTATAAGGTATTATCATTTTTGATTCTATTTTCATTAAAATACCATAGATGCAATTTCTTAGAAAGAAGCCTTCAAATGATGAATATCATATGATGATATTTATGGTGTAGTTACTAGAGAAATCAATCCAGGATCATTTAATGAAAATATATCCACCCTTAGAAAACAAATTTTTCTTTGTTGTCCATGTGAAAATGAGAAAAGAGTCATATCCCAAGGTGTAGTGATACATGAATTTGTGGTGGGAGATGATTCAGATCTAGGGTGGTCCTCAAATGATGAAGACATAATCTATGTCCATGGGAGATTATTTTTACCATCTTCCTTGATGAAGAAGATGATAAGATATTCTTCTTAACTATATGGGTTGTGCATCGATGGTTGTTGATGATCTATCAGGAAATTCAATGTTTGGTTTTGGTGGCCAGGTATGAAGAGATAGATCACTAGTTTTGTATCATAATTCCTTACCTTCCTGAGGAAAAAGGGTGAGTAATAGTATCCTTGTGGTTTTATTCAGCCACATCTAATTCCTCTACGGAATTAGAAAAATATTGTGATGGAATTATAAAAGGGTCACTCAGGACCTTAAGGATTTTTTATTCAATTTGGGTTATAATTGACTGGCTAATGAAAGTGAATAATTTAATATACATATGTAAGACTATTCTATCAATGAGTTTGAAATGACGTATATCTAGGATATTACATGAATTCTTGGAGTACCATCAAGTATCATATCATAAAAAGATGAAACTTTTACCGTATTGTTTTTGAATGGCTTACAAATGGATTTTGTGACTCATTTAAATCTAAGTATGGAATACCATTTAAAGAAAGATAGATATTTGTAGAGGAAAATATAGATTATTAAGTATGTTTTTTTATCTCCGCAGACTCTGATCTTTCTTTCTATGAAGCAATAGTGTTAAGGGTACCAAGTGTGGTTTTCAGTTCAAGGAGTCCAGTGTTGGTGCGGGCGGCCGACGTATCCATACACCAGGACCCTGGCAACTGATTTCCGACTTTGTGCATGAAAACACTGATTGCGTGTGTGTTTTCAAAGGTTTTCCCCCTTAAAACAGCTCAAACCAGGTCAGCTCACCAGGTATAATCGTTTGACCGTGTTACGTTGTTTCTTTCAGGATGCCTTTTCTTGGACGGTACCCGGAGGTGGACTACACGACAAGTCAGTGTCCGGAGGTGGACTTCACGGCGAGACGACACTCGGAGGAGGTTGACGGACGAGAGCACTGTGGAGGCTATCTGTACCTACCCTTCAGGTAGGATTCGTGGTGGACGATCGAGGAGCTGCGCCATCTGTACCTACCCTTCAGGTAGGATCCGAGGAGGACGAACCAGGAGCCGCTTCCGTCCCTCCAGCTGTTGTCTTTTTCTGTTGTACTTTGTTCAGTTGTAGTTGTACTTTCTTTTGGGTTTGTATTCTGGCCCATTTACTTTTCAGCACTTCTTTTTGTACTTAGTGTTTTACTTCCGCTTGTACTCTGTGGTGCTTGTTTTCTTTTATAAATGCAATGCCTTCCCAGTTATCGGGATTTTACACCTTGGGTGCTACTCGCCAGCCCCTGGCCTATGGAAGGCGGGCTTGGGGTAGTCACGGCACGGGCCCCGAGGATTGTAGATTACACCTATAAAAATAGTTTCATGGAATCTATTCTGATGGAACATTTTGAGGCTCTTGATGAATGATCATGCTACTCAATGATATATTGGAAAGAGGAGGGTGAGGAAGGTATTGTTGTTCCATGTATAGTGCATGAAAAATTTCAGAGAATATAGTTTACTAGGAAGCAAGTTGTTACTATTCATAAAGGTAGTGATCAAATTTTTATAGAAGGTGATGAAAATGTGATTTCACTTTTGGAAATAGATTTTTATTTTGGGTGTCGCATTGGTCGGGGACTCTTCATTTGAAGAAGCAAGGAAAGAAAGAATTGTCATTTTTGCGACTTTCTGATGATGTGTTCAACATTTATGATCTTCATAGATACATTCCTGATCCTGCATATGTATACAACTTTGAGTATTTTCAGTGGGATCTAGAAGCATCATTTTTGGAGAACCCAATAAGAATTATACACTGAAGAAAAAAATTTGTTTAGTGGAAATATGGTTACAATATTTTTAATATTATGGTTGCATAAATGAATCTAGTAGGTAAAATTGGATTGAGAAACAATGTTCATGCATAATGGGATAAAATGTTTGAGAATGGACACCAGAGAGGATTCCTGAGGATGATAATCCCCTGATGGGGGATATTATGCAACAATTGAATTTTAGTTTTAATTAATCTGGCCCGATTTTATTCTTTTCCTTTACATTTTTTTGTTGTAGAATTCATGGATCACCCCTTGTGATAATTTCAGTGGATATTAAAAGTTTATAAGACTTTTTTGGTTTATCAAATCCAACACCATTAAAGTATTTCAAGCCACGTTGGCCCCTAGAAAACAACTATTTACATTATGAAATTGAAAATAGCTAAAATAGGTTGTGGTTTTAGGAAAGGATCATTTGGGTAGATCATTGTTTGTTATTAATAGAGCTACCTCTATGCAACCATGGTGGAAGATATAGTGAGGGAAATGAAGAAAGATTTTGGAATCACACCGTTGTGTATGGAAATATAGGGACAACTAGGCTCTATATATGCAACAAAACAATGAATGTGGTGGAGAACATGGTGATAGACATACTGGATTTTGAATGGACAAAGAATAAATCTTTCTTCATAGATCCCAAGAGTTTAAAATGGTAATTTTGTGAAATAACAATCTCTTTCATGGAATGTGATTTAAATTTATTAATCCCTCTATAAATAAATCTAAACCACACATTTTTGTATTCCCTTCAATCCAAAATCTCTTTATGTGAACGTAGGGTGAGTTTTGTGACATTTATTATGTCAAGGGTTTCTAACTTGGATAACCTTGATCTTATTATCCAGTACTACTTTACCTTTATTGAAGATTATACATTGGAAGATGCACTTCTTATTCATATTTTGAGAAACTCATCAGATCCTCACCATTCTCCTCTAGTTACAATTCCCTAGTGAATATTTGTTATAATCCTTTGACTTGGGGAAAATCTATTGTTTACCATGGTGGTTTCCATCTGATAAGTTAATGTTATTATACCCCCTTGGCTTGATTCCTTCTTGGGAATTGTTCTACAACCTTTGTTTCAAATTATTATAATAGATCCCAAAAGTTATTAGTACATTATCTAGTGTCATTAAGAGTTAGAAAGTGGTTCAGATGATGGTTCTCTTGGAAAACATGACGTTGAAGTTATCAATATTGATATAAGAATTAAATACCATATTGGTCGTTGACATTGAGTAGGTTTCCATGCTTGTTGTAAGTGTGTGAGTATCCATAAGTGTCTTGTGTGACATTAAATGTGAGATTTTTTGTAGACATGCCATAGAGAACCATTATATGATATTGTATGCATGTCTGTGTGTAGCCCATGAGAGCCATGTTTCTTGTGCTATACCTCTGGATATATGTGACTGATAATGTGACAATTTTCCATGTTTTTTTATTGTTTTATGACATATTGTTTTTGATAGATACAAGGTACAAAATCTATTGGTGGATTTATTATGGATTGATGTACCTAGCACGGGAGCATGTTCAAATTGTGTATGTGGCATGATAATATGATTGAGTTGAAGATGGGGCATGGTGGACTTTTGTGGGATTACATGGGTGTGGGATGGTTTTATTTGATCTAAAATGAGATTATAGAATGGGGAATGTTGGTATTATGTGTTTTTAAATTATAGATAACAATATGAAATGATTCAATTATGCGGTATGACCTAGAGAAAAAGGGACTGTACTACTAAATATTAGCCTTATGGATAGATACTTGACAAATTATGTTCCAATGATAATTTAGATATTATTTTAAAATGGAGTTGAAGAGGGTATGACTAGGGTTCATGTAGGCTTTGTTAGTGAAAAAACACTTTGAGTGGTATTTTTTGTTGGTGAATTCACTTTATTATCATGGTATACACCTCTTTATACATGCACACTTATGTAAAGAACACATTGGTGGTTTCCAACAGGGCTATACTTATACCCTTAAAGGATTTCATGATTTACATGTAGACTTTATGATATGGGATACAAGAAATGGAATGTCCCCGACAATATAGAGAGAAAATAAAATGAGTGGTGTTCAAATGTGGTATTGGAAAAAATAATAGGGTAATTCCTTGGGTTTTATTTTCCTATCTATATTTCTCAAACACTTGTTTTCCATTATAATCTACTGAGCCTTGGGTTATTATTATTTTTGAATCTTGACACAATCCATTATATATTTAATAAAATATATTACTATTATCTTCTATTGTGTTAGGTTGGATTATATTTATGTTATATTATCCTCTGAAGGATATAATAAGTAAGGGTATATTCACCCCATATTACTATAGGACATCACTACTTGTCGAAAACCACATGCATATAGGGAGGATTGCATGAGGTCTTATGGAACATCAACATACACTATGAAATTTGGTCCAAGGCATTGCAATTTGTGCTCAATCATTTTAATGTTTCCATTACTCAGGTTGTAGAGAGTTTTATTTTTTATAATGTGTCTAAAATGTGATTTTTTGAGAAGGCTATTTTTAGGGGATGTTAAAAATGTTTTGAAATAAGTTATTTACGTACCGAATCTCAATATACACTAAAACATTAGTTTTTTAGTGTAATTCAGTATGAAACATAATGAATATTCATATAAAATGATATAATATGAATTTATGTAATGTTTAATTCACCTAAAAATAATTCATTGCATTTAATAAATAAATTTATATAGAATTATTATTTAAATGAAATAGATTTTATAAATTACTGATAATGTATAGAAGTACACATTTATTTAATAAACACTAATTTCACTATTAAATTTGGATCCAATAATTCATTTCAATAATTAATTATTTTATGAAACATAAATTCAGAAAATTATATATTTAATATCGAAATAAAAAAAATATTTATATTAACTATGTACTGATAATTCTAAATTTTGAATATTATAAGGACTTGAACCATATTTAATACAAAATTTCATTTTTTTAAAAACAATAAATTTCATGCATTTTTGAAGACCATTTTTTATTTATGGTTTTAGAGAATTATTTTATAAATCTCACTCAAAAGACCCATACACTGCATGTCATACACTTCTCAATATCCATTTTTTCCATAATAGAAGACTTTTAAAATAAGACATGTTTTATTTTCAAGACAAATCATTTTGAAAATAAACTTTCCGTCTTCTGTATCACGACTATCATTGAAACCTATGAAAATTATATCAAAATTTTGGATGAAAAAAATTTCACTAAGATCTATAAAAAAGATTAAAGAGACCTATTATTTCATTTATAAACCATAAGATCAAAATACCAAATTTTATTTTAACATAATAATGTTAGAGATCAAATAATTGATTACTTATGCATGAAATCAGCTCTACAACCCAAATATTTTCATAAAACACATTATTAGAAAACGTGTATGAAAATACACAATCAAAAGTTTTTATTAGAAAAAATGAGAACCCATGAATTATTTTTAGTAAAAAACATACCTCTTTACCCTAAGAGGGTATAAAACTCTGTTAAAATGTGGTTTTTATCAACTTACCTTTTCAAAACAAATTATTTTTATAAAAGTCAATATCAAGAATATAATAGTCAGGTGTGTGTGTTGGGTCATCATATTCAAAGAACACTTACAAGATATATTAAAAGGACTCTTAGAATTTGGATATAATATTTGGTAAACCTCCAAAATAATTATTTAGAGAACATAATAATTACATAAGGCTTTAGAGAGCATTATTGGGAAAACCCCTCTTTTTGAGCTCTATTGGGATCACCAAACATCATAAATAATTTTCAATAACCATATCATGATTGAAACACATAAAATCATTCATTTTCATAATCAAATTCATAAAAATATACTTTTATAACAAAATGAAAAACATTTTCGGATATTGATAAACTCTATACCTTTAAATTCCAATATTTAAAACTAAAATTGCCATGAAGAAGGGTTGGAGGTTTTTTCTTTGATGTAAACATGAAAGCTTATTAAGGAAAGAAATTATTAAATAGTTGTTAGAGTAATGGGAAAATCCATTGATGTTGTATATGTTAAAAAATTAAATTCATTTGTTTTCCTTTCATTACAAACTCCAAATGTTCTGTATAATATATGTAAAAATATTCTATATGAAATCATTTAAACAAAATTAAAAAGAGACCTAAAATTTCATTTTATAATTCCTTTATGTATTTATAAATACTTCCTTAATTGTTTTTAATATTATTATGAAATAAATATAGTAAAATAAATATATCATTAAAACTGTTTTCAATTAGTTTTATCGTAACATGCCCCTTACCTCGCGCCTACCTCATCGCGTATTTCATTTATCTTACTCTTATTCCAAGAACCACTTTAGGTTTATACCTAAATACCTACTTGGTATGTATTCTAATCAATATATAGAATCTAAAAGGTTGGGATGGATTTTTAGAATAGATTTAGGTTTGTATAGTCATGCTCAAAATATGTAAGGAAGAGAGGAAATGATGTTCCCTTTGTTATGTGTGGGAAATAAAATATTGGAATTACATATGGGATTACAATTATATTAATTTATTTTCTTGAAAAAAGTAACATGTAAACCTAAAATTTTACGATAAGGTTTGATAGATTTTAAATAAACTAAACCAATCACATTTAGAAAATTATTGGATATATTTTATGCTTTACCTCTTTGATAAACTACTTTAATCTCATTTTAATATTAATTATGATAACATAATTTTTACCATGATAACCTAAATATATGAAAAAAAATTAAATATGCCTTATAAAAAAAATATGGTAACTGGATTACAATTTTGTAATCAGTTTGACCAGGTTCAAATTCTTTAGGTATAATAAATTACATTTAATATAATTACAAAAAATGCATGAAAAACAATTTTTAGGAAAATACCTGATTTTTGAATAAAAATAATATTACCTTAAAATTTATTAATAATTTGGATTCCAAAATTATTTTGTTTAAATAATTAAAAAATTTTGTTTTTAGAGTGTTGTAGTAATAAAAAATAAATTTCATCTTCCAACCACTCTGTTATATTGAAATACCCAAAAATAGTTTTTAATTTGAATATAGTATAACTTATCTTCTCATGAGGTAACCTTCTATTTCAAAATAGAAAATAATGTTATAAAAAATTATTTAACTACTTAAATATATATATCTTAATAAAATCTCATCTTGGATGATAAAATAAAGTATTTATCTTATTATTACTATTATCTCATCAGTTTAACATCATAGTAAACTTGTTTTAACCTTAATTGTGGTAACAAATTGTTATAGTTTTTTTACTATTCATTATGAAAAAATTAATTTGAAATTATTTAATTATATTAAATATTATTATTAAAAATATAAAATCAAATTCATTAAATTAATATTAAAAAAATTTAATTTATAAATAAACCCTCAAAATGCGATGGAAAACAGTTTTCCAGAAAAATGTTTTTTAAGTATAACAAGTTTTTTATACAAAATTAAAGTATCACATTGATTAAAATAACATTTATTGGAATATTTTAAATAAAAAAACAACTAATTACATTTTAAAACTAATCTAAAATTGAGTGAGATCTTGTAAATACTTTAAAAATAAAGACAGATTTCAATAAAAATAAAGACAAATTTCAATAAAAATAAATATTTCTAGTATTCATTTGAAATCAAACAGCTCTAAAATTATAAAAAACTCATAATTGGATAATATCAATATGATGAATTCAAAAAATATGTTATTTATTTAAAACATTGTTTCTATAATTTCTAAATAAATCTTTATAATAAAACCATATAACACTTGTAAACTTAATGTGGTTAAAAATAATGTTTCTCTATTTTGTAAAAAATAATTACCAAATATTATTATAATGAATATTGCTGTAAAAAATATAATTTATGAAAATAAAAAATACATGGAAAATGAGATAATTTATAATTACCAAGGTTTTTAAATTATACACCATTTTTATAATTTTATCTTTTCAATTTTATTCTTTACTTGAATAACTAAGAATATATTTCATTCATAGTGTTTTTAGATTCCCATATTTCCTCTTAAATCATACTAGTTTTTCAAAAATCGTTAATATATTTAATAATCTTATTCTATAATATTTACTCTTTATGGTCAATAATTGAAATAGCTTCTTACTCATATGAAATATTTTATTCCCACTAAACTACATCTACATCAAAACATGGGATGCATTCGATACGTATATTTTTAACAATGAAACATGATATACACCATGTTATTGAGATAAAATCATTATAAAGAAAACTTATTACTAAAATGGTCCACATTTCTCTCGGATGTTTTAAAATTTAATGAACTGAAGGCTTAGTTTCACCTTTTTACCAAAACACATAACACTTTTCCATAGAGATACATCCTAAAAAACATGAACTCCTAATTCATATAAAATATATATAGCTCGGTCATTTGTATAATGTATATGCCTAATTTAATTCATCCTCATATATTTTTAAACCATATTCTATTTTTAAAGCATTTCTTATAGAATTTATTGACCCAAAAAGATACCTTCTCAAAATTAATTCCCTAAAGATTGAGTCTGAAATTATTTTTAATAAAATCCCTTAAAAGGTATCATGTGTATACTCGAATGAAAACTATTGTTATATGAAAAATGAAATAATGAAATATGATGATCCCAAATTATCAAGAAATCCATCGAAAAACATAAATTCATATTTCCATGTTCAAAATAATTCAATTAGAATATACATCATATTTGGGATGGATATGAGAAATGAGACCTAATTTAGTACCCAATAACTTTTAAAGACCCTCCCAAAAAATTGATATAAATA
The DNA here is from genome assembly GCA_963277665.1 of Viscum album. Taxonomy (NCBI): domain Eukaryota; kingdom Viridiplantae; phylum Streptophyta; class Magnoliopsida; order Santalales; family Viscaceae; genus Viscum; species Viscum album. The sequence continues at coordinate 135,736,733 of OY728163.1, forward strand.
TGGGATTATTTAAAGGTATAATTAAGAGAGGAGATCAATGTAACATGACTACCACTATTAGGTATATTTGACAAAGATGATATAAAGATAAAATATCTTTAATAGGAAGGACATGTGCATATTTAGTTAGTCAATGAATAATAACCCAAAAAAAATTATTACCTCGAGTTTTTTTAATTGTAACCACAAAATGAAAGGATATATTATTCCATTTTCATTCTAGAACTATAAAATGCTGAAGAACCCCCTGTGGAAATTATCAAAGATATAATGGTAATATTAACACTATATATTTTCATTCGATCCTCCTGTAATGAACTTGAATGTATCTTTATATCTTAGTTTTTTTCAGATGAATAGATAACAATGAACTATGAGCATCAATCAACAATTCCCTCTTCAAAGTTGAGTCACATGGCACACATAGTCTTTTTAAAAATATGTTAACACCATCTCAATCAATATTAAACTATGAAAACATACACTTCTTAGTAGATTATACATTTTCATATTAAATGTGGTCCACTTTTTGAGCATTCTTAATTATTTTTGATAAAGGTGATTGTACTAATACCTAAAAAAATAGAAGAAGATACTGCATGAAAAATTCCTAGGCTAAAATTTATAAAATTATTATCCAAATGGTTAGGTTCAAAACATATAATAGTTAATATATAATCATCCTCTCAAATAAAAGTATTTGTTACTTTGTTTAAATTTTCTAGATTTTAATGAATTATATAGTTATAATCCTTAATAATTTATCACAATCTTCTATGACTCATGTTGATCTCTTTCTGAGTGAATATATACTTTAAACACTATTATAAAATCAAGGTATATCCACAATTTCAAACTATCATTATAGACCCTAAAACAATGGATATAGTTAATATCCACAGTTTGGATGGTCATAGATAATATTTACATTAAAATAGGTCCAAGGATATTTCTATGGTTTGAATCAGTGGGTACAGGTCTATAGTCGTGGTTTCTACTATATAAATACATTTATAGACATAGTTTGAAATTGCAGTAATTACTAAACCCACCGAACTCTATCTCCACAGTTTGAAACCATGGAAATATAAAAATATACACCTTATCCACTTTGGAAATACCTATGTAGCCTTGATTAAAAACCATGCCTTTTTATTTCCAAATAATTTTTTACAAAATGTGATTATTGGTTTAGACTTGCCTAATATAAGGCCATAGTTTTTAACCATGGCTATATCACCTAGATACCATGAAAATATGTACCCTACTACACTTAATCCCTATATGTTATAATAGCACTCAAACATTCAAAAAACATTCAAACCATAAATCCCTCTATCCATGAATAAAATTTACAATAGAAGCACTCAAACCAAGAAAAACATTTACAACAACATCACTCAAACCTTCCTGAAGCACATCTACACTACCATTAACACTCAAACCCTGTAGAGTACAATAGAATAAAAAAAGAATAAAATATAAATATAAGTAAAAATAATTCAATATATATATAAATAATTCAACCACTTAAATCCCTACCAAGTATACAATGTATAAACTAACCTTTTACACTTAAATCCATACCCTTACATCATCACTCAAACAGAACTCAAACATTGTAGATTAATAAAGTAAAAAAACAATAATAAAATTTAAGTTCAACTCATAAAAAATAAAATATATATCAAAATAATTAAAAATATCAAACATGATAAATAATTTAAAATTAAAATAACAATATCATCATAATAAAACAAAACTATATGATAAAATCCCATGTACAAACCAAGAGTAAAATTTACATCTAAAATGTAACTCAATATCAGTATCAATAGAAGTATCATAAACCTCATGATCTCATACCATAACACCAAAATAATTATCACCTACTCATTGATGAACACTATCATCATCGACATTCATATTGAAAAACTCACCAAAATCAGGCGAAGGAGAAAAAGAACCCTTATAAACTGAATGAAAATAAATGAGATCGCATTTGATAAATAAAAAAAATAAAATTGTGATTATAGAAATTAAAAAATCAATTTAATTTATTTTGTTAATATAGAATCTTAAAAAATTTTAGAATATATTAATTCTAGGTATTTTAATGGAATTTGATGGAAGAAATAGTGAATAACATATAAACATTTATGAAGTTTCTAGTTTTATCAGTCACCCAAAGTTATTTTATTTAACTCCCATGAAATAAATTTTTTTGTACTTTAAAAAAATGAGACCCACCTCATGAATATGAAGTTCACTGCCCTATCTTCTTATCCCCCAAAAAAGTCAAAAAACTCATTCATAATCAAGTTCAATCAGGAATAATATTAACACTCAAACTCAAATAAAATCCTGAAAATAGAGTTCAGTTCCATTGAAATATGTATGAAAAATTTTCAATATAATATTAACATAATCAAAAGTTTGAATTTCATTATTATTTATATATTTTATCAATAAGTATGTAAATTAGAGATCAATTAATGCTTAGATAGTTAGATCTCACCTGTTTAAGATTCTTCATCAAATAGAAAAAAATATTCAAATAATAAAAACTTGGTCCATTCAAAAATTCCTTTTTATGTTTTTTAAAAATTACCTCCAACTTCAAGATTTTATCAACATGATACAATAGAAAATTATTTGAAAACATTTGTTCCCATGAAAATTTTGAGTAAAATAAATAAAATAAAACAAAATTTCATCATTGAATTTATAAAATAAAAGTATACGTTGTCCTCCCAAATGAACATATTTTTTCAAATAATAAATATAAAATTCTAGAACAAAGAACGAATTTGAAACAAGGAATTATCCAAAACTAGTTTGGATCAACAATTTCAAAACACTAAAAAACAATAATTCATTATCCAAAAATATACTTTTTCCAACCAAATTCTAACTTTCATCATATCCATACATATATTGAAATGTTTTCTTGAAATGTATATTTAGAATATATCATGAAAAAGACACCACAACAATGATTTATTACAATTTTTATTTATTTTAAAATAATGAAATAGTTCCACCATAATAAATATAGATTTTTATATGTAAATCTGTGGAAATAGTCAGTCATAACTTCATATGATATTTACATCATAAAATAACCAAAAATCATTATTAATGTATTTATAGAGTTTAATATCTCTACAAAATCATATCAAAGTATTTCAAAGAAAACAATATGCTCAATAAAATTCTCTAATACTAGTTAAATTAAAATCATTTAGGAAAATATGTCATTGAATAATCAAAAATAGAATCATAAAATATATTAACTTTAATGAAAAAGAGAGGAAACCTTTTTTCATTATTTTCACTGAAACATTCATCCAAAATTAAACACAAATTTAATCCATTTATATATCTTAAATTCAAGTAAAAATATTTGTTATATGAAAGAAAGGAATAGATTTTTCTGTTATTAAAATTTTAGCAGCATGAACATTGAATTATAACCCTCCCTTTTTCCTTGATCCCAAGATCCATTTTTCTACTTCTTTTATAGAACTAAAATGATATTTTTATAAGTAAATTTCAACTTACATAACTATATTCAATATTATATTCAGAAACATTAATTTAATTTTGATAATTAGGCTCTTATTAAATTTTTCATGGTCGAGATTTGGGCATAAAACTTTTTGGGTATATATACTGGAATTTATTTATTCACACACCAAGTGAATATTTTTTGATAAATTCATTATGGAATCCCAATTAACTACTTCAATCTAGTTTTGATATACTTATATAAATTTCTTTCAAGTTTTCTCCAGGAGGTTTATTTTTTCTATAAGTCTATATTACAAATGGTGAAGTTCAAAAATCTAGTATCATCATGTTATAATTTCAATTCCATATAAAACTTTTCAATCAAGCTTATTTCCTTTGTTATAAAACTATAATTTGATAAAGACAGTGGGAAAATAAATCAACAATTCTGTGAGATTTTGAGCATAAATAATACATTTAAATTCCTAACAATTAACATAGATTTCAATGGTTCTTATATTTTCCCCTTTATCTCAAAAAAAGTATGAAAAACTACCAAAAAACTTCTATAAACTTCTTCTTAGGTTATCCAAAATAGAGAAGATTGTTTTCCATATGTTTATAAATAAGAAAAATTAAAAATATAATAAAAAATGTCTAAACAAAGAAATAGTGAGTGGGTACCCATTCCCACACACTTATTTTCTAAGAAATTGAATATTTACACATCTGTAGTTTATTTAAATAGTATGACATCTATTTAATTTTATGGTTGAGGAATAATATATATATTTTAAAAAATATGTATTGATAATTTAAATGGGAAAAAAATATTAGAATACAAAATATATGGTGTTGGGTTTTTTGTATGAAATCATTCTTGTAGAGGTTTTACAATAGGATGCAACAGAATATTAAATGACTACTATATTCATTATTTTCATCACTATAGTCTAGTGGTTCCTCAAAATTTGCAATGACCCAAACTATTATAAATACAATTTATATTGTGATTCAATTAAATATATTATTATATAATATGGTTATAGAAAACACATTCACATATTTTGTTTTATTATATACAATTGGATTTAAATGATTGTTAAGTATCATTACCATTGATAATATAGTCTTTGAACTATGATCACATGACTAGAATAAATATAAGATTTTGTGAAATACTACAATCACAGAAAAAATATGTGATAAACTCAACCAATAATATCATACCCTCTAAAGCCCACTTATTGGAGTGTCCAATGGAGATATCGTTTTAGGTATTTTACCAGGAGAAATACTATACTCAGATCCAACAATTTAATCACGAGAAAAACCATTTATGTAAGAAGTTAATGATTATCTAGAACACGACCGAAACCATATTCGATGAACAACCCAATTAAACCCCAACACCGGGCACCATACAAAATAGAAAATATGATGGTGTATTAAAGGGATATGTGCGAGACCCTAGAAATATGAATTTCTACATTATTTTGAATAGTATAATGCATATATTTTCATCATATTATTAGTACTTTATAAATGTTTTTATATTGATTCTTTAAAACAAAAAATAATATTTTTAGTTAATATTAAAATTAAATTAATGAATTTATGTATTAATGGATTATTAAAATAAATAATATTTTTAAAAAATATTATTAGTAAATAATTTTTTTAAAACCTATATGATCATAAAATTTTTTAGAATTCAAATATAATTTTTATAAGGGTTCAAAAAAAATTATTATCAAAACACATGACATGAAATAAGTGTTAGTTTTTATTTGAAAAGATAAAATTCACATATATAGAAAATTATTTATATAAAAATAATATAATTTTTTTAATCATAAATTCAAAATTATCCAATGGTGAATTTTTCATAATTTTCTGAGATAGTTGAATTTTCTAGTAAAAATTAAAAACCATAGAAATTTTCTTTCTATTTTATGACTTCAAAATGACCCAAAAGTGATTTAATAAGTAATATAAATTGAAAAAAATAAAAAAATATTCTTTCATTCTAAATTTTTGTAAGTATATATTAAGTGGTTTATCAATAAAATACATCCATGTCTGGATTGAACAAGTGAAAAAAGTTTTGGTACAGATATATCGAGGGGTAATAACTCTGAAAAGATGTTTTAGGCCTCACCTGAGGTAATATGGTACTTGATAAGGAGACTTACTATGCCCCTTTTGTTTCATTCCCAAGTGATATGGTTTGGTAAATTTAGACGATCATTATGAACCATAAGTAAAGGATTGAAAAATTACCATAAGAAAATATGCAAGGGAATAGGCCATGGATAACATAGATTGAAGCCAAGATACTCATATGTTAAGGAGGTAAATGTATTTTATATGTCATCACTTTATTATCATTGGATTACCCATTATGTCTTTAATTGTTTAAATAATCATACATGATATTAATTTTACTCTAACCACTGTAAAGTAATAGGAGGAATTAGGATAAAAACCAATGCGAAGGGAAATGTAGAGACTGCCCCAAAAAGATTCATAGTCCAATGGGAGATGGAATTGCAAAATTTTTCTGGATAATATCTAAGATAAATCATGTTATGAATAGAAACCTAGATCACGTGGAGGGAGAAAAACAATTTAAGACGGAACAAGCTGTAAATGAGATATTTATGCAATAAAGCATTTCTATTTTCATTGGATCATTTGATACCTTAATCCTAGAACAATGGATCAACTCAGTGGAGAAGATCTTATTCATACTTTAATATTCTAAATAAGATAATTTTGTACTATTTGTTTATCATATGGAGTGATAAGCTGACCAATGATAAGCGTTTATCAAGAATATTAATCCTGAGGAGGAGATCTAAAAATGGATTGAAAGGAAGTTTAGAAAATGGTTATCATTAAATATTTTCCTTGCAATCTACGTCTTAAAATTGAATGGGATTTCATTTACCTAAAGAAAAAAATATGATGAATCTATTTGGGAGTGTGATGAAAACCTCAAATACTTTCATGATATTACTCAGGTTTTATCATTATCACCAATTACTAGGTTGACTGCGTCTTTGATGGGATAAATCCAAGTCTACGGAAATCCTTGGAAATCCATGACATTGATAGATGTGAGAAAATTTCCTCATGTTCCCTCAAAGTATAAGTGGAGATCAAAGAATCCCATGGGTATTATGGCGATAAGAAGTAGAAATTGGAGCTTAATTTTGGTGGTCTGAAGGATAAATCAAATGGTGCAAATAAATTTCAGCATCCCACATGTCAATTGTGTGGAAAAAAGAGCCCTTAAAATTTCCTAAGGGTATTGAGGAAATGAACTAGGAGGTGAATATAAGGGCACCTAGATAATGATTTTCGATAAGAGAAACCCAAAAATTTGATAAAGTAAAGTAATTATCCATTCCACCCTCAACTTATTTTTCACTACTTCAACTAAAAGGAACCATGGTACTTTGTGAATGAGTTCACTATGCAAAGGGTTTTCGGAGGCACCCAAAAACCTCTAGGGTAGCAAGGGAGAGCTTTTCTCTCTCGCTATTTCCAAAGTGAACCTGATAATGAAGTGGTGACAACTACGCTAGTTAATCATTCACGAATAGTAAAATTAATTTTTTTATTTTGGATTTATTCAATCCTTCATATCTTGAATGATTAATATAACTATTCAATCACCACCACAAAGCCTGAAAGTAAATATGTAATTAAAAATGGATAATGGGAAAATTATTGCATCATATGTTTATAACTCCTACCATTTTAATTTTTTGGGATGAATTTCCCAGAAAACCTTGTCGTACTCACTTTGGTGTAATTTTATGAAATTCGAGCCATGGATTGTATTTCCCGATATAGAGGAAACAAAAACTTCTGATAGGAGAAAATCACTCTCCTTATTATGAATTGTCTCCTAATTTTATACAATTGTATAGAGGAGGATGAATCTTCTTTAGTACCATTATCATAATAATGGAAATTATTTCTCTATGAGGAAGTGTATCTACCTAAAATTATTGATTCTATGGAAGGAACCATCCTCAAATACATGCCTTTTGTGAGGGATTATACTAATGTATTTATCGAGGAATTTCATGGTATTCTCCTAAGATAAGAGGTTAAATTTTCAATTGAGCTTATACTAGGGGAATTGCAAATATCCAAGACTCCATATTGGATGGCTATTGTGGAACTTGGGGAATGAAAGAAATAAAGTTAATGAGTATCCAAATAAAGGATTCATATGCCCAAGTGCTTCACCATGGGGTGCAGTAGTCCTCTTCATCAAGATGATGGACGATACAATGCTCTTTTAATTGATTATAGTGACCTCAAAAATATCATGCTAAAGAGAAAGTATCCTTTTCCAAAGATTGATTACTAGTTCGATCAGCTACATGGAGAACAATAATTCTCCAAGGTCGATCTATGTTTGGGATATTACTATGTTATGGTGAATAAGGGGGATATCCCCAAGACTGATTTTTCTATGATATACTTGCACTATGAGTTCATAGTGATTCCATTAAGACTCACTAATGCCACAACAGTCTTCATGGACAAGATGACTAGAGTCTTTAGAGATTATCTCAACAAATTCATGGTAGTATTTATAGATGATATTCTAATATTTCTCAAAACCGAGGAGGAATGTGAGTAGAATCTGAGCACTATGTTAAAGAACATATGAAAGGAGAATCTCTTTGAAAATTACATAACTTATTAGTTCTAGTTGAATGAAGTCTCAATATTGGGGAATATCATCATTAGCAATGAGATATCTATGGGTCCATCAAAGACCAAAGAAATTTATGGATGGATGGGGCCAACATATGTGATTGATATTTGTACATTCCTTGGGTTACCTAGGTATTATAACCGATATTTGTTAAATTTATAATTATTGTCAAACCATCTTATCATGATAACTCAAAACAGAGTCCAATTTCATGGAATTATTCTTTGAAGAGATATTTAGGGAGTTAAAAATGAGGCCTATCACTACCCCTATGATCACAATACCTACAAGTGGATAAATATTTGTAATTTTTAATGGTTCTTAGAATATGGGATTGCGACTTTTATTGATGAAAAATAATGAAGTCATAGCCTGTGCTTAAAGGTAGTTAACATCTAATCAGCAATACACTCCAAAACATGATTTAGATTTGGAAGCAATGATCTTTTCATTGAAAATGTCACTACATTATCTCTTTGGGTAGAAGTGTAAAATTTTTACAAATCAAAAATTTATTAAATATAATTTATCACAAAAATATCTGAATATGCACCAACGAAGCTCCTCATGTATTATGATTGATCGATCAAATATGTTACTGGGAAAGTGAAAAAGTGGTGGATGATCTTTTTTGAAAGGATGTAACTATTATATCATCGATGAGAATTGGGAAGGATTCCTGACCCATATTATTGGGTCAGGAATACGTGTTCTATAAAAACCTTATTTAAATAAGGAACTATTTTATGATGCACATAGTTCAAATTTCTCTATTCATCCAGGAAACAAAAAAATGTATCGAGATCTCTCAGAGAACTATTGGTGGGATAAAATGATGAAGGAGATCACTTGTTACGAATCAAAGTTCTTGGTATATCCAAATGTGAAGGATGAAAGGAATAAGTCTAAGGGGATGATAAAAAATTACCCATACCAATATGGGAATGGCAAAACATCACCATGGAATATGTGTTCAGACTTCCAAAGATATCAAAGGGAAAAAATGATATTTGTATTATTTTAGAGCATATAACAATGTATAAAAACTTTATTGCAATTCTAGTTGATTTCTCACAGGATAAAATGGAATGCATATACATCATATAAGTGGTAAGGATTCACTTAGTACCACTATTGATTGTTTCTGATGAAGATCTGAGAATCATGTCAATGTTTTGGAAAATTACCCAGCATGTTCAAAACATAGAGCTGAAATTTAGTATGTCTTATCACCCTCAAAATGATGCCCAATCTAGTAATATTATCCAAAAACATGAGGGCATGTTGATGAAATACTCAATTGAATTCAAAGTACGATGGGACTAAGATCTCCTTCTGGTTGAGTTCTCTCAAAACAACCGTTTTTACTTCAGCATCCAAATGGATCCGTATGAATCCCTTTTTGGGAATAGGTGCATAACAAAAATATGATGGGATAAATGTTGGGGAATGAAAAATTAAAGGTCCTGAAATGGTTAGTGAAATATCAGATAAGGGTAAGACCATTATGTAGCACATCAACACAACTTAGTGTTGATAGAAGAGCTAGGTTGACAATCCTTGATGATATATAGTGTATGATGTTTGAGATATTGTATTGTTCCACATATCTATATGGAATAAAGTTATGATATTTTGGAAGAATGAAAATCTTTGTCCATGAAACATTGATCCTTTTGAGATACTTGATCACATAAGAGTAGCGGTCTAATGAATAGCACTCCCATCGAACCTATATCAAGTACATGATACATTCAATGAATCCCTCTTAAAAAGGTACATACCAGAACCATCACATGCACTCAGTCCATAGGTGGTACCATTGGAGAATGACCATTCCTATGAAGAGAAGAAAATGAAGATCTTAGATCATAGAGAAAAGTTCCAACAAAATAAGATAATGTGCTTGGTCAAAGTGTTATGGAGAAACCAAAAGTTTGAAGAAGCAACATGGGAACCAGATGGAGTGATGAAGAAATGTTACCATCATCTATTTTAGTGTGGGAAAAGGAAACTTCTAGGGTGAAATTTCTTAAGGGGGATGATTGTAACAACCCTAACTACTATAAATAAAATTCCCCTTTTGATTTAATTAAATGTCTTATTATATAATATGGTTATACAAGGAAAATACACTAATTTTGTTTTATTATATCCAATTTAATTTCAATGACCATTTTGTATCATTATCATTTATAATATATCAACTTTATAGTTATCACAATACTTTTATAAATATAGGTTTTTAACAAATCTGTTTTCCACAGACAAAGGAAGTGATGGCCTCCACCAGTATGATCATGCCCTATGAAGCCCAATTATCGAAGCTTCTGAGGGAGATATAATTTATGTGGTTTTCCCTAGACTAAGATTAATCTAATGTCAAACAACTTAATAATGATAAAAACCATTCACAAGATATGTTCATGCTCATCGAGATGACGACCCAAACCATGTTTGCCGAATGGCCCCATGAAGGCCCCACCATCACACACATTACTCTTATGGTGTATGCTGGTGTATTAAATGGATATGTATAAAGACATTATAAATATGAATATTTATATTATTTTATATTGTATAATGAATATATTTCCATCATATTATTGTTACTTTATAAATTATTTTTATCTTGATCCAATTAAACACAAATAGTATTAGTGGTTAATATTAAAATTTAATTAAAGTATTTATGAATTAATGGATTACTAAATTAAAGAATATTTTATTTAAATATTATAAATAAAAACATTTATTAAATATAAATGATCATATTATTTTTTATGATGTGAGATGTAATTTTTATAGGGGTTCAAAAAAGTTATTGTAAAAAAACATAAATTTTTTAAAAAATATTTATTTATTATAAAATTAAAAATTTAAATTTTTTTAAAAATAATTAAATAAAATGAATATTATTTTTGGAATCAAAACATATAAATTATCCAATGGTGAATTTTTTATAATTTTTTATGATAGTATAATTTTAGGCGAAAAAATAAATACCGTATAAATATACCTTGTGATTTACGACATCATAATGACCCAAAATTGATTTAATAAGTAATATAAATGGTATCCAAGGTCCAATATATGTTTTACCTTTAAAATAATGTAATTTAATTTTTATTTGGATTGTTTTATATATCCTTAGTGAATCCTCCAAGACTTATAAAATATTTTAACATTTTAAAATCATTTCATTGAGAGTGTGACTCACCTCCACATAAGAAAGATAATTATTTTATTATATTTTTCCCTTGTACTTATAAAATAATTTAAAACAGTACCCTTTGGCAGAAAACGTGGTATGGTTTTTGGTTTTGAATATTTTATTATGTAGAGTTCCAAACAAAATTAATAATGAAATACTCCTCCATTCTTATATAAACCCACCCCAGATCCCATTTCTCGTCACTAAAACTCACTGGAGCCTAACCAGCTCTGACCGATATTTCCTAGAGTTCTCCCATAGTTCCCTAAATCATTCAATAATCTCCCAAGACATTGGATTCACACACTTATGTAAGGGAACCTGATCTTCCACTCTCCTCTTTTATGAAGAACACATTTTAATGTTATGAATTTTGATTTCTATTTTAATTTTTTTGGATATGTTATTCCGTATTACCTATAATATATATTTTATTTATTAATTATTATATCCCCTTTCAATATCATTTATCCCACTTATGAACTTTTATGCACATTCTTTACAATGACAATCATTTCTAGGGGCTCTTTCCTTTGTCCTCTTTATTTTAGTTTATTTGTTATAATACACCTTCTTTTTCCAATTCCTTATTTTATGGAAGTATTTTCAGGTCTCTATTACATTCAATTTCACATATAATTTATGAGGGACCCCTTTCTCTCTTAGAAACACATTTTATGAATTTCAATTTCAAGTTGTTTTGTTGACAAAATTGCACCACAATTTTCCATGCCAAAATAATTTTTGTAGTGAATACCATACCCATTTTTCTATAATGGGCATTAAAATTTATGCACATATTCTTATTTATTTTATACATACATGTATTTATCCATATACATTGATCATGGAATAAAATATTATATTGAATTAATCCACATTATATTATCTATGTGGTACACTTATGCTTTAGAGAGAAATTATTATGTAGGGTGCACACTGACAACGCTCTAATGCATTGGGTAATGGTTTGTATCTTGATACATCATGTTGGGACTAGGGGTTTGCCTAATTTTTTTATGGGACTTTTCCCACCATGATGTATTGGTGGGTTTATCCTTGACCTATATTTATGATGTAGTGTTTTATATTGTTTCCACATTTCCTATGTTATGATTATCATGCAATATCACGCCTTATTATTCATGTCCCTTTTATAATTCATTGATATGCCTACTGTATCACATATATTTTAATCCTAATTTTATTCCTTTTTTATTATATTGCTAGGCTTTATATCTCACCCCTTTATTACGCATGTCCCCAGGTTATCCCATGTAGTGTTATGTATGAGGGAACATTTTGGTCATGTTAAAGAAGTTTTCAATAAATATTCTTATTTTGGTGTTTTAAGTTGATATAAAATGTACATAATTTCCTGAAGACTCTAGAACAATTGATCTTTTGGGTAATATTAAGTGTAATAAAACATTTATTAAGGTATAATAAATAGAATGGTTTTTATATAATTGATGGATGAAGATAATATATAACACGAAGGGGTTTTATTATTAAATATTTTTGTGTATGTAAGATACATAACAAAATATAAAAAACTTGGTTTACATGTTAAAAATAAATGACTCTAAGTGGTAACTTTTAGTGAATCTTCATCATCATATTTTTGCAAAAATTCTCCGTATATGAAACAAATAATGTCATTAATAGATAAAACATGATTTAGTTGTATAAAAATTTCATATAAGAATATCATAGAGATTGTTTCATACAAAACTATCTATATTTTTCATGTTGAAAATGTTAATCTAATGCAATACACATGTAAATTATTAAAAAATTTATATTACTATATATGGTAATGTGTATGTACTTTAGTATTTCTGATGCATAACCATACACATAATCATGGTAAACATGAAAATGTCAATGTATTACAGTATATATAAACATAAGAATGAATATTCAATGAAAACATGAAAATGTGTACTATTTATGTTTTATTATACAAATTAGTGTAATAATGAGCATAAACATAAGAATATGTATGTAAATAATATAGTTTATATATAAGAAAAAGAAAAAGAAAATGAATTTGTAATGATTTATAGATTATCATATTGTTTATTATACTTTTATATTATACTATTGGAATTTTTTAATGTATTATAGCATTTCTTTTAGCATCGCTATAAACATAATCATATTAATTCACACTGTTAATTTCATAATTTGATTATATTGAAACATGTGTTTAAGAATATGAATAAGCATATGCACTATAAAATTCAAAATATGTGTATATCAACAATTTTATAAGGATTATAAATATCATAATCCCAAGAATAATCATATGTATTTATGTATTTAATTTTTTAATAAGAATGAGAATAAGAATATGGAAAAGTATTTTCTTGGAAATATATATTAAAGAATTATAGTGCTTATATATTACAATTGAGGATGAAATATAAGCATTTTAAAAATATGCAACTTTTACAAAATTTTGGGATATATATATTATAGTATTTTTAAATGTGACTCTTTTAGTATTTGTGTAAGAATATGTTGGATTATAAGAAGAGGATATCTATGAATGAAAAAAAAGATTGTATGAAAGTATTTTTGTTGGTATGAAAATTACTATTTGAATAAATATAACCATATGTATAAAGATATATATCAGTTTGTTATGTATTATAGTCATTATATATTTAATAATTTTAAATCGTCTTTGTATTGAGGGTTTTATATTACAATTATGTAATTATTTGTCATTCTTTATTTCAACTGAATGTGTTTCTTTTTCTTATCATTTTTCTGTTTATGCATTAATGTTATTGAAGGTTGATAAAATTTATATTCATGTATATTAATGTAGATGAAATCACATATAAATGAAAATATATGAATATTTATAGTGTTTCCAATGATCAAGCTATACAAAATACGTAATAATATGGAAATACATTTCATATATTTATGTAAAGATGTAATGAAAAGTTTTTGAAGTAAATGAGTGAACAATAAATCCTGGATCCATTTCATTAGGGTTCCATCATGTCTATACAACTAAACTCACGAATTCTATAACTCCTCTATTACAAAATGATGTTCCCATAGTGGCATACACTTTGTGATAATTAGAGGACACCATAAACCTAAGTGGTATGGTTTTATTTGTGAAACATATATAAGAAAATATGATTATAAATAACAATACTACCCAAAAAAAGTTAAAATATTTCCATAAGTTCTTGAGAAGCCATTGAAGTTCATAAATGAAAAACATTCCATTTTTATTCATAACAATGTATTTGTGGTGGCCAAATATATTGTGATCAAAAATTTTCATTGCCATTAAATTTGTTTTTGTATTCAAAAACAAAATATCATGATGGAATATAAACTTATAATTCTTCTTCATTGTATAGAAATATATTTAAGAATTATTTATATGTTAGTTAGTATAATTTATATACATGAGTAGTGTTTATTAATAAATATCAAAATTAAATTTTACCAATAGTAATTAATTCATATTGAATGTTTTATTAACATACATGGAATGATTTATATTAATTTATGAATATATATGTTAAATATTGTATTAATAAATACGAAAATTCAATATCACCAGGATTAATTAATGAGTTATATTTATTAATAATATTTTATGGTAGTTAGTTCTTGAAATAATGAAATGAATGAGAAGATGGTAAACTTATAGAAAAAGGGGGATAGAGGGGTATTTGAAACAATAGATGGGAAACCTATAATGGGGATAGTAAAATGTACATTAGGTGCCACATATATTAGTATGAATAATAGATTTTCTATAGAAAACAGATTAGTTCACACTCCATCAATTTTATATGGCTTATCAAATAATATGAAGGGGATCATCAAATAAGTCACTTTAAAAAAATCTTTCTTAAAATTATCAATCTACGTGAAATTTGAAATGTTCTTAGGGATATCGAAAATATATATGTGGGAAAATGAGGGTTGATATATAATAATAGTGTTAGTATAAACCATAATGATAAGACCAATAAATTTACAAATAGTCATTTAATACCTTTCATCCATATTCTTAATATGGATATGGTTTAACTAAACCCATCTAAAAATAATTAGTGTTTCATTTCCTAGATTAAAATCCATGGATCATTTAGCTACTTCCTTGATTAGACCTTAAAGATCCATGTTTTTATAGTACCAGTCAATATCACATGTAATAATAAATAAATAATTCATTCTTATGGGTTGATCAAATTAATCGGAAACATGAAATATCCAAAAAATTAAATTATTTTCTGGATGACTCTAAATTTATGGTGACCAATAATAAACTAACCCACTAACACAGATCTAAATTTTGAATAAAGTAATCATTTCTCATAATTTTAAAAATAATTCATGTTAAAAACCATGATGAGAAAATTTCCTTCTAAATTATGTGGAATAATTCGTTATGTTAAGAGATAGAAGAATGTATCAAAATTTCTCTAAAGAGATTAAAAATCCGAAGCTAAAAAAGGAAGGGTTTCCCAATCATCAAAAATAGGGGTATCATTGATGAAGAGATTATGATGTTTCAACCACATATATTCTAATTATTATTTATTTGGTTCATATAGAATCAAGTGACAAGTAGGTGAACCCAATCAATATTTAGGATTTCCTTTCTATGTTAGTATGTATGCATGTGAATATGTGTTTTCAAATGAAACATCAATGTGAGTGAACCAAATAATAAGACATAGTGTCTAGAATATTACAATATTGATGGATTACTATATTATTTTTTTAATAAAAAAATTTCATACCAAATGTAAAAACCCAAAACATTATACTTAAAATTACAATAGTAATTTTTTTAAATGTATTATAATGTAATAGTTTTATAGAAAATTTATTTTATTGTTTTTGTTTTATTATATCCAATTAAATTTAATTGGCCATTAAGAATCATTTCCGTTGATAATATAGACATTGAATAGAGATCACATAATTATTATAAATATATGGTTTTAAAAAATACAATTGACACAGACAAACAAAGTAATGGCCTCAAACTATAGGAACATTCCCTATGAAGACCATTTATCAGAGCTCCAATCATTGTGATTTTCCCATGACAATACACAAGTTGAGATCTAACAACTTAAGAATGAGAAAAACTCTATACATGAGATTATCATGTTTATATAGATCTTAACCCAAACCATGTTCATCGAACTACCCCATGAAAGTCCCACCATCGTGAACCTTACACTTATGATGTTTTCTAGTTTATTTAAGGGATAAGTATCAAGACCCTATAAATATGAGTATGTATATTATTTTTTATAGAATAATAAATATATTTTCATCATATTATTTGGTACTTTATAAGTGATTTTTATTTTTATCCAGTAAAACAAAAATAGTATTTTTTGTTAGAATTCAAATTCAATTATGGAATTAAATTTGATGGATTAATATATTTTTTGAATAATTAATATATTAAAAAATATTATTACTAAAAAATGTTTATTAAATATAAATGACCATAAAATTTTTATAATGTAAGATGTAATTTTTATTTGGGTTTGAAAGTATTTATTGTAAAGAAACACAACGTTTCTTACTAAATGATTATTTTATAGTAAAAGTAAAAATTCATTTTTTTAGAAAATTAATAATTTAACCTGAATATTGTTTTTAGAATCAGTGCATCAAAATTATCCATTGGTGATTTTTTAATAATTTTCAAGGATAGTAAAATTTTCTGGTAAAAATCAAATACTGCATAAATATACTTTGGGAATTATGACATCATAATGACCCAAAAGTAATTTAATAAACACAATAAATTGGTTCCAAGACCAAATATATGGTTAAATTTTTAATAAAAATAGTTTAATTTTATTTTATTTATTTTATAATGCCATTCTGAATCCTCTAAAATACATAATATATATCAAGGTGTCAAAATAATTTCTTTAATATTATAACTCACCTACACATAAGTAAGGGAAATATGTTATTATGTTTGGACCTTGGACTTATAAAATAATGAAACAAAGTCCAATTTTTTAGAAAACATTAGTACAAACTATGGGAATTTTTGTGTTTTTTGTTATTTTATTATCTAGTGTCCAAAGCCTAGAAAATAATAAAATCCTTCTCTTTTCCTATAAAAACCTATCCAATCTCTCATTTAACATAAATAAAACTTATTTAAGACCATCCATAATCTTCCATACATTATATAGTTTCCTACCAAAGTTCTAACAATCTCTCAAGAATCCCCTCCCATTCATCTTGAGTCACACTATCATGTAAGGTATTTCTCTCTTATCATTTCCATTAAATCACTTATTTTATGCTATGTTGCTTAAATTCCATTTTAATTGTAGGGAAATGTTCTTCCATATTCCTATTACTATACATTTAATTTATAAATAATGGTATCACCCTATAACTCTCATTAGTACTCCCATGAACCTTTATGTACACCTGTTACCATGCCAACAAATATTTAAGATTATTTTCTTTATTAAAGATTTTTATTAACTTTTTCCATCTACTTACAATTTCTAATGGTGGAATGTTTTTAGATTTCCCAATTACTATGAATTTTATTCCTATTTTCTCTAATTAATCTTTTTTTTTGAATATTTAAGTCATGTCGTTATGTTGTTGAAATTTCACCACAATTTTCCATTCTAAAACAGTTGTTTAGTGAATACCATTCCTACTTCCTATAAATTATGTTCACATTATTTCACATAAACTTTTTGATTGGGGAATTAAATATATTTATTTGACATAGTGTGATTATAGAAAAAAATTATGATGATGAATGAATCCATACTGTATGAGCTATGTAGAACACTTAAGAATGATAATGAAATAAAGGGGACGTGGCACCGAAAACTATATAGTGATCTAATGCATTCAGTAATGTTTTGTTTCATGAGACATAATTTTTGGATAGGGAGTGAACGTGATTCTTTCGTTTGAGAATGTCTACAATGATGTCTAGGTATTTTAGCATTGACCTATGTTTATGTGGTAATGTTTTCGTTCATTTCCACAATTCCTATGTTTTAATTATCATGTTACATCATGTATCATTTTTCATGTTTACCATTTATATTAATTTTATTCCCCATTTTTGAGCATATTGTATAACACTTATCACTATATTCAATTTTTATTCCATTAATGGGATTTATAGATCACCCATTTGTTATGTTTTCCCTAGGTTATCCCGTTCAATTTTAAAAGTCATGGAATTTTAGAAGCATGTAAAGGTATCCTCCAATAATGTTGTTTTATCCCATTTTCAAGATGCTATGGTATGTACCTAATTTAAAAAATACACTATACTTATAGATATTTTGGTTTTCATTATTTGAGCTTTTATGTTATAAATCATGAATTAATGTGTAATAAACAACATGGCTGTTATAGTTTGTATTAGAGAAAATTTTAGTTTGTTTTGGGATTAGGATTAGAATACACTAGAAAAATAATTAGGGATAAGTCTAGGTATAAGAAAACATCCATAAATTTTGGTAAGTATAGTGTACGTTTTTTATCAAACAAATACATCCATGTATGGATACTACAAGTGTACGTGGTTTTTCCACCTATGAATATAGGGGTATGAACTCCCATAATGTGTTCCTAGCCAGACTCCATGTAACCCGATCCTTAAAAATGCACCTTACTACGCAACTTGTTTTAAACTCCTAAGGGATATTTTTTTTGTAAATTTACATGATCATTATGAACCAATTTCATGGGAATAAAAAATACCCATAAGAGTATATTTTATGAAATAGACTATGGATAACATAGATTGAATATTATAATTTCATAAGTTAAGGAAGTGAATGTAGTTTATATGTTATCCATTTATTTTCCTTTTATTCCCACATTCTGTGTTTAATATTTTAAAAATAACCATCCTTAATTTACCCTTCTTTCTAGTTAATGGACAAAAATTAGAGGAATAAAACAAAAAATCAATGCAACATGAAATTTGGTGACTACTGCAAAGAGATTCTTAACCCGTTGGGTGTAGGAATCACAAAATTCATGAATATAATCTCACAGATAACTCAGGTTCATAATATAAAAATGGATCCGGAGGATCGTACACATCCTCCAATGAGATTACAAGCTGCGATTGAGACCTTTATGCATCAAAGTACTTCAAAATTCAATGGATTATATGATCCATTAATCATGGAGTAGTGGATAAAATTCATGAAAAGGTCTTCTATATCCATCAATGATATCAATAGGATAAGTCTCTACTATATGTTTATTATATGGGGGAGAAGCTAATCAGTGTTGGACATTGATCAAGAATATTAATCTTGAGGAAGAGATCGATATGATGAAGTGGAAGAAAATATGTAAAATATTTTTTGAAAAATATTTTTCTCGCAAACTCCATCTTAAAGTGGGAAGGGATTTTCATTCCCCCATGAAAAAAGTTGATGAATATATTGGGGCCTATGTGGAAAAAAACACACAACTTTCACAATATGCCTCCATCTTTTTTGATACCCTCGAATGAATGGTTGATCATAGCTTTGGTTGGCTAAAAAATAGTTTATGAAAATCCCTAATGATCCATGAATTTGATAGCTATAAGAAATTGTATAATGTGCCTTCAAATTTGAAATAGAGATCAATGAATCTAAAGGGAATTATTGGGATAAGAAGTGTAAAGTGGAGTTTAATTATGGTGGCCAGATAAAGAAATATAACTGTACTTAGAAATGATATCATCCCACTTTTCAAAGGAAAGGAAGGAAAAACCTCAGAAATTGCCTAAGGGGGTGAGGAAATTATTTATGTGTTAGAAGGAAGGAACCCAATATAAAAATTTCCAATAGGATAAACTTTTTAATGTGATAGAGGAATGATGAATGGTTCATTTTTACAACCTCAAGGAATATGGGAAATTTGAAAAACAATAAACTAAGACATGGGTTTTGAGTGACAACCAACATTCTCCAAGGCTTAAGGTGTGAACTTTTTTTCATCTTAATAACTGAGGTAGATCACAAAAATGAATTGTTGATAGGTACACTAGTTATTAGTTCAAGGATAGAAAATATACAATTTTATTCTAGTTCTACTCATTCCTTCATATCAAGAATTTAATGTAGAACTATTCACAAACCACCACAAAGCATAGAAGTAGAGTTGCTGATGAAAATTGAAAATGGGGAAATTATTTCATCCCATGTATATAACTCCATTATCACAATTTTTGGAATGAATTTTCCTTTTAACCATGTTATACTCCCTTTAGTGTAATTTGATTCAATTATAGGAATGGATTGGATTTCCCTATATAGATCCAAAAAAATTACCATGAGCAGAAATCACCCTTCTTATTGTGAATCGTACCCCAATTATGTACAAGTATAAGGTGGTGGATGAATCTTCATTAGGACCAATATCTCAAGAATGGAAATTTTTTCCATATAAGAAATTTCATCAATCTCAAATTACTGAGTCTAGGGAAAGAACCATATTAAAATGAATTCCTATTGTAGGGGAATACGTTAAAGTGTTACTTGAGGAATTTCCTAGTATTTCTCCTAGACAATAGGTTCAATTTCCCCCCCAGATTATACTTAGGGAATTACCACTATCCAAGACTCCATATAGAATGATTGTTATGGAAATTGAGGATATGAGTAAGAAACTACAAGAGGATCTAGATTAAGGGTTCAAATTCACAAGTTCTTTACCTTGGGGTGCACTAGTCATATTCATCAGGAAGAATGATGGGTCAATTATACTTTGTATTGATCACTGTGAGATCAAAAAGATCATGATAAATAATAAGTATCATTTAACACATATTAATTACTTGTTCGATTAGTTATGTGTAAAAAAATACATCTCCAAGGAAGATCTATGGTTTGGATATTACCATGTTCGGGTGAAGAAGGAGGAAATCCCCATGATTGTTTTTCGTACAAGTTACAGGCTTCATGAGTTTAGAGTAATGCCATTCAGACTCACTAATGCTCTATAAATATACACAGAATTTATGAATAGAGTCTTTAGAGGTTACCATGAAAATTTTATTATTGTATTTATAGATTAAACTAAAATATACTTTAAAATCGAGGGGGATGATGGGGCGCATATAATAACTATGCTAATGCAATTATGAAAGGGGAATTGTTATGGCATGTATAGAAAATCTGTGTTCTAGTTGAAGGAAGTATCATTAATTGGGAATATCATCATAGGAAATGGGATATATGAGGACACATTTAAAGATAGAAGAAATTTAAGGATGGTCGATGCCAATAATGGTGATAGATATATATAGTTTCCTTGGATTAGCTAGGTACTATCATCAATTTATGATAAATTTCCCCGGATTATCAAACCCTATAACCATGATAAATCAAAAGGGCGTGAAGATTTCTTAGAATGATGAATGTAAAGAGAGATTAAAAGAAATTAAAAGGAGGCCTATCAGTACCAATGTGCTCACACTACCCACACATGGATTGATTTTCATAGTATTTTGTGATGTTTCTAATAAGGTCTTGGGTTTTTTGTTAATGTAGAATGAAAAAGTTAAATCCTATGATTTAAAGCAAATGAATGTTCATGAATAAAACTACCCAACACATGATATAGAGTTGGATATAGTGATCTTTGCTTTTAAAATTGGGAAAAATTAACTCTTTGGGTAAAAGTGTGACATATATACGGATCACAAAAGCTTAAAGTATATATTCACACAGAAAGAGATGAATATGAACCAATAATTATGGTAAGAGATGATCAAGGAATATGACTGTTGAATACATTTCCATCATGGTAAAGAAAATAAATTTGCTGAGACTATAACTAGAAAGGATCCAATAATTATAATATTAATGATAATTTAGAGGGATATTATCTTCATATATTTCGAAAGTATGGAAATGGGAATCATAAGGGAATGAACATCACGAATACTTTCACAAATGATTTCTCAATATTCCCTTATAGAGAGTTAAAAAAATTCTCAAAGGAATGATGTGGGAACTTAGAAGAAAGTGGAAACTATAAGAAATTAAAATCCTTAGAGTTAAATGTTAATGAAGAATGAGTTGTGAGATTTGGGCCATGAATATATGTACCATCAAATCTCGAGTTAAAGGAGATGTTAGATGATGCACATAACTCAACCTTCTCCATCCACCTAGGATATGAAAAGTTGTATGAAGTTATTTGAGAAATCTATTGGTGGTAAAATATGAAGAAAGAGATCACATATTATACATCATGATGTCTTCTGTTCCTACAAGTGAAATTGTGAAGGTAAAAATCCATGTCCATGGTGAAAACATTACCCATACCTAAATGGAAATGGGCAAACTTCACTATGGACATTTTCATTGGTCTACCGAAAGCTTCAATGGGGAATAATGCTATATGGGTTGTGGTGGATTAGATTAAAAAGAAAACAAACATCATTTTGGGTCGATAGGATTTCTCACTAGATCAACTTGCATTGATATACATTAGAGGAGTGGTAAGGCTACATAGAGTACCACAATCGATTGTACCCAATCGGGATCCAAGATTCAACTCGATGTCCTCGATGAGTCTCTGACATTCTATGGATACTGAGTTAAACTTCATCATGAAATATCTCCCTCAAATTAATGTCCTATCTAAGAGGAATATCTAGACGCATGAGGATATGTTGATACTATGCTCATGTTAATTCAAAGGAGGACATGACCAAAATCTTCCTTTGGTTGAGTTATCATACAAAAACAATTTCCACGCGATCATTTAAATGGATCCCTATGAATTTCATTATGGGAAGTGGAGCATAACGGATTCATAATGGGATGATGTTGGGGAACATAAATTACAAGGTACTATAATGGATGAAGAAATTGTGGGAAAGGCTAACACCATTTATTAGTTGATCAAGGATACCTAAACTCAAAAAAATAACTATGCTAGCAACTGTCGAAGAGACAGAGAGTTTGATATTGTAGATGTGGTATTCCTCCACAAATCTCCGTCGATGAAATTGATGAGATTTTGGAATATGGAAAATCTTATTCCAAGATACATCATCCCCTTTTAGAGCCTCTATCACATCCGAGTGGGGGACTATCAACTAGAACTCCCATAGAACCTATCCCAAGTATATGACATATTCCATATATCCCACTTGAGGAATTACATACCATACCTCTCACACATAGTCAATCTAGAGGTGGTGCCATTGTAAAATGATATCTATTATGAAGAATAACCAGTGAAGATTTTAGATCATAGAGTAAATGTTCTACAAAATAAGACAATGCACATTTTTCAATGTGTTGTGAAGAAAACAAAACTTTGAAGAAGAAATGTGGGAACTATATGATGTAATGAAACAAAGTTACACTCTATAATTTTAGTGTGGTTAAATAAAAATTCAATTGTGTAATTTCTTAAGGGGGAATGTTTTTAATGACCTAAAATGTAATAAAAAAATTCCCCTGACAATTTATTATATTTTCATATTATATAATATGGTTGTAGAAAACACATTGAATTATTTGGTTTTATTATATCCTATGAAATTTAATTGACTGTTATGAATCATTACCATTGATTATATAGATGTTGATCAGTTATTTTTTAATTAGTATGAATATGTGGTTTTGACAAATACAATTAACACTAAACAAGGAAGTGATGGCCTCAATTAGTAGGATCTTACCCTATGAATCCCATTTATCTGTGATAATGACGGATATGACATCTATACGATTTTAACTTGACCAATCCCATGATGATATACAATAAATAAAACATGATATGAACCATTTATTGAGGAATTTCAAGCTTATTGATAACAAGAACCAAACAGTATTCCCCAAAACCTTTCCACGAAAGTCCCACCATCGCACGACTTATCATTAGGGATTTTGTAGATTTATTAAAGGGAAATGTATGAAGACCCAAGGAATATGATTATTTATATGAATTTTTATTGAATAATTTATATATTCTCATCCAATTATATTCACTTTATAATTTTTATTTAAACCCAATAAAATACCTTAATAGAGGTTTTTATTATTCAAATTCAATTATGGATTTTTTTAATAAATTATTGGGTTTTTGAAAGAAATATTATTTTTATAAAATTTTATTATTAAATAAATTTTATTAATTATAAATGATCATATAATTTAAATTAAGTCAAATGTAATTTTTATAGGGGCTCAAAAATGACATTATAAAAAAAACAATCATTTTTTAATAAATGTAAATTTTATTTTAAAAGTAAAAATTCACATTTTTTTGAAAATAATTTAGATAATATTTATATTATTATTGTAATAAAAACATTAAAATTATTTAATGGTGATTATTTCATAATTTTCAGAGACAATAGAAATCTTGGGAGTAATTAAATCCCATATAAATATACTCTGTGAATTATGGCATCATAATGACCGAAACATGATGTAATAAATACTATAAATGGGATCCTTGACCAAATATAAGTTTTCCAATTAATTTAATTTTATTATATGTTTATTTTATTTATTTTTTAAATCCAATACAACTCCTCCAAAAGATGTAATAAATATGAATTTTTTAAAACAATTTCGTTTAGAGTATGACTCACCTATTCATATGAAATACCATTATTTTATTATTTTTAGACCACGAACTTATAAAATAATTAAATAACTTCCCATTTGGTAGAAAACATGAAAAAGTGGTTTTGGTTATTTTATTATGTAGATTCCATAACTAAAATAGTAATGAAATTTCCCTCTATTCTTATATAAACCCACCAATTGTCTTATTTATATGCACTCAAACTAATTAGATCCTATAAATACGCATACATCCACTCTCTATAGTCCTTTGAATGTGACACCGATTTCTCATTAATACCCTCCCTTGAGTTCAAATTCATACACTAGACTAAATAAATTTTCACTTCTAATTTCCATTCAAGAACTTGTTTTATATTATGTCTCTTAAATTCCATTTTCTTTTGATGGGATATGCTCATCTGTATTCCAATTACTATACAATAAATGTTTAAATTATGAGAGGCCCTATTCACTCTCATTAATCAGTCAATGATTCTATATGTACACCAGATACCATGAAGAACTATAGTATGTATTGTTTTCTTTATTGAAGACTATTCAATAACATATGCCTTCAATTTCACGTTTATAATGTTGGGATGTTTTTCTGTGTCCCTATTAGTTCCCATTTTATGTCTATTTGATGGGGTACACATTATATCTAAAATAACTATTTTTATGAATCTGTAAGTGATGACACTATGCTCGGGAAATTTCACCATGATTTTCCATGCCAGAACAATTACGCAGGGAATAGAATTCTAATTTACTGTCAAGGGTGTTCACATTTATAGAAATATACATTATGATTTGGGACTTAACTATATGTATTATACACTATGTGATCGTGGAATAAATAATGATGATGAATGAATCTATGTTGTATGATCTATGGGGCACATTTAAGTTTGAGAATGAAATTAATGTGATGGGTGCACTCAGAATTATATAGTACTCCATTGCAATGGGTAATGTTTTGACTAATGAGATGTCATATTGGGATAAGGAGCAAACATGATTCCTTTATGGGACATTTTCCTTCATGATTTATTGCATGTTCTTCCTTGACCAATATTTATTATATAGTGTTATAAGTTGTGGAAACATTTCCCATATTATTATTTTCATGTTATCTCATAGCTCACTATTAATGTTTATGATTCTTACTCTTTTTATGTCCCAATTATGTGCTTATTGTCTAATATGTATCACCATATTACATGTTTATTCCCTTAATATGTTTTATAACTCACCATTTTCTTATGTTTTCCACATATTTCCCCGTACAGTTTTAAGAGTCATGGAATTTTAGAATAATGTTAAGGATGTTTTAAATAATGTTGTTGTATCCCACATTCAAGATGTTATTCTATGTGCATAATTCCAAAAGAAACTATATATCTCAATATTTTGGGTTGTAGTTTGTGTAATGTTATGTAATATTTTATGAATAAATGTTTAATAATTAACATTTTTACTATTCAATGTGTATTTTTTAATATATAAATGATTTATTGAGTTATATACCTATGGTTAAAATGAAAGATAAATTCCACGAATTAATTAATTAATTATTTTTTCTTGATTACATCTTAATAAATTATTTTGTCGTATTCATTCAATGGTTATCCTTTTTTTATCTTATTTTATTCGATTATATTTTGAAGAGGTGATTTGTTGATATTTTATGTATTCTCTAGATATATTGTATACATATTGTTGATGAGTGAATATATAGATTAAAGAATATAAAAAGTTATAGAATTGATAAATGATAATAAATTTCCTAGGTTTAATTTATGCTGAGATTAAAGAAAATTTCTTCTGATATATTATTTCTATGTTTAGGATCTCATTGATTGAAAAGTAAAAAAAATATAGAATAATAAAGGCTTTAATGGGGATCTATATTTTAATACTATGAATGATTAAGAAACAATGGAAACATGGTAAACTAAATAAATATGTCCACCATGTTTTTCAATTAACAGTTCAATTTCCAAGAAAATAATATCTTCATTAGCTATAAGGGTTTTTTATCAACATAGTTCACTCACTTTATTTTCTAAAACAGTACGATACCCCAATAATACTATTTTATAATTTTTGGACTAATACTAACAAAGACTGAAAGAATAATCTTTCCAACGAAGATATTTTCAATGTTTTTATCTACCACTAAATAAAATGATAAAACCAAGTGTACCTATACTCAAACTCTCAACAAAGTAAATGATATGCAATTGTAAAACCAAGGATTAATTAATAATCAAAGAAGGATATTAAATAAAGAAAAACAATCGACGTGTAAAATTATTTTGTCACATATGATTTAACTAGGATTGAATGGAATAAAAACAAATCAACAATAGTATGTTCAAATTTAGTTTTTTTAATAATAAAACAATATTAGTTTTGTCACTAATAGGTAAAGAGGAAGTTGTAACCTTTAGAATTTCCTTATTAAAACAAATATCATTGCACCCAGGTCATAATTATGCATTTTCAATTCCATTCACTTCATAATCAATAATGAGAATATTGAATGAATTCTGATAATAACAAAACACAAAAAAATAATATCAATTTAAAGGATCAATTTTATCACTTGGAGAAATATCCCTAAAGTTTATTAGCTCACCTATAGTTTAGGATTGATTTTTTAATATCTCTTTTTTAAATATATAACACCATCATCTAATCATGATAAAAATGGGACTTGTTTTATCTTAAATGACGCCTATAAAAAATAAAACTACATTGATATACAATCCTATAAACTGTAATAACATAATATATTTATGGACATATAAACAATACTAATATATAATAATAAAATAATATAAATTATATTAACATAATAATACATATATAAATCATTTTTAAATAGAAATCAGTTTGTGCTAGTACAAAAAACATTCAAATAATGTTCATTAGTTTTTTTAGAAGATGAATTGTTTTATAAAATTTTTATATAAAAAATATATACTTTATGATATGAATGTTTTAAAAAATAAAACCATATAAGATGAAAGATTTAATAAAATAAACATATACTCATATTTTCATGAAAAAATTGAAAATTTAGTCACTAAAACATCAATATCCAAATAGAAATACAATGTGAACGACAACTATTTGAAATATATTTTAATATAGAGGTAAATGATAGATGAAATAAATTATTTCAAACCCTTAGGGATAATGACGAAAGTGATATAGTACTTGATTTATTTGTTTAGGATCTTGCATAATAAGCACCACTATGTAAGGAAATACAAATTAATGTCAAATTTAATGAAAAATATTATTTTGGGCATAGATTATTGGAAGAATTTACTAATCATAACTCTTTTAATAAAATTCTCTTTGTTATTCTTTTGAATTGAAGAAATTTATTGTCAATCATAGACTAAAATTAAGAAATAGATGCATGTAAAATTAAATACCTGGACAAATTTATTTTAATTTACACTAAATCCATAGAAAACCATTCAAATTCAAATGATATGCTCAACTACAAAAACATAAACACCATACCAAAATACAAAAAAAACATCACATTACACCAAGATAGTGGATAAAATAAGAACATATAATCATGAAATAATTAAAAATTGAACTTGAAGATTCCACAAAAAATTTAAACACACTAATGGAAACCAAAATTATCATATCATTGAAAACAAAAAAATTATAACTGATTGGAAATAATCCTTTCGCTATGATTTTTTTCATCATAATAATTGTTCCCTCCGATGAGGTACCCAAAAACACTAGGTAACATGGATTGAACTATCTTTCATAAAATAAATAGTACTTAACTTAAAATGAAATCCAAAATGAAACATTAAAATTTTCTAGTACACTATGTTAATAAGTTCAGCAGTGAATAAAAATACTAAATAAAGTTGAGTCACCTCTATTTGGTTTGTAGGATGACACAATTTAAAAAATTATTATAACACTTTTACAATAGTTTATTAAAACTTATAGTATCAAAATATTCAATGAGTTATAAATTTATAAAAAATAATAAACAAACTTAATATTCTACAATTGTCTTTAAAAAATTTTCTTGTCTATTTAAAAAATTTAATCCCAAATAATTATTCAACAATAAAATAATACCAAATTTATTTACAAAATCATTATATATATATTTTAAAATTACATTTCACACTATTATGTATCTTGGTAGATTAAAAATGCATTTAAAAAATTATTAAGTCCTCAGATCTCAAAAACTAACATTTCATAGAATAGAAAATAAATACTACAATATGTATTAGTTAAAACATAGGTATTAAAAAGACATAAAAAACTATAAACAATGCAATAAAATAAATTAATATACCAAAATATAATTATTTATAGACCAAATTTATAGTCTTTATTGACTTGAAATATTAATTTAACTAATTGAAAATTGGTCTTGCACTTAACAAAAAAATATTGGGTTTCTTATTGACATCACTTATTAAAAACTATTTATTCACTTACCAGATATGATAATCAATTTTAAAAAAGAAGAAGCGTTTATAATGTTACTGAACATATGTATAAATAATTAGACGTAATGGATTACATCAATTGGAAACCCATATAAAAACACTTATAATAAGTGAAAAGTTATATTGTATGTTTTCACTGAAGACACTAAAATAAACTCTGACTAGTTATAAATCATGAAATAGTTTTTAGAATCATTATTATAAATATAATATTCATGTAATATCGATACTATTTCATGTTGGGTATGATCATATTGGAATATGAAATTCATAACATTAGTTTCCATCACTACTATAAACTTACATAAATATAATAATGGAACAATATGATATATAACCAAGTAATACATTTGATAGAGTATAAAAATGTATAAATTGTGGAAAAATGAAATTATAAAATAACAATAAAATTGGATCCAAATAAGTCATTAATGTAGGGATAAAATCATAACATTTTATATTCAAGGAAACACTATGGTTCACTACATAAGTATGAACATGTTATGGATGAATAAAAACTAGTTTATATGGGAAATTGAGTGAACTGTAAAAAGGTATGCATATGTAGTTCAATAGAAACATAGGAGGCATGGATTTCACATGGGAAATGTTTTAGGAGAGGATTTTACTTGTTTCAAAAAATGGGGTTAGTGATAAATCACATATGGAGGTGGATCATGATGGAAGGGCTTGGATCCAATGAGAAACTAGGAAGGTGGTGTTTCCACGTCGGATGAGAAGAATTAGGGGTTACTTTATCAATGTTGGAGAAATTCCAATAGTGGGTTGGCTATGTATAAGATGTATGATAGCTATGTTGGTGCTAATTCTTAGTCATTTCTGAGCCACTTTGAAGAATGATGATCATGGGGAAGTGGCCTGGTGGCATATAAGGCACTTTGGAGGAGGATCTTGGGAGGCCGCTTCGATACAACATCTATAGAGAGGTGGGGTATCAGCGTCAGAGGGGGATGATCATGGGGAGTTTATTATCCATGTTAGAGGAGGAGGATTGTAGAAACATTGGGGGAAGAGGGTGATTCAGAGGAATCGAGTTATGAGGTAATTTTCAAGGAGTATTAAGATCATGAGGGATACTGTGAAAAATAGAGATTTTGGTTAGGCTACTACCATGGGAAGTAAAATAACAGTGGGAATAAATTAATTATAGACAATGTCTATGTTTCCCATTTTTATAGTTCAATGGTTATAGCCTCAAAATATTTTAGTTAAACTTTCATGATAATTATATTTTTCATACTTTTTATATATAATTCATGTCTCTATATTTTTTAATCAAAAACCATAACATCTAATTCAAGATCATTGGTAGGTAAAATTAACTTATGATATTTTAGTTGATGTGAAGAATAAGATACAACAAGATTATTCTACACCAAAAAATGATTTTCCTATAATAAAGCATTGTTGTAGATTAAAAAATCACTATTTTGTGGTAGAAAATTCAAAATTGGAGCATTCACCAATATTATTTTCAGTTATTTAAAAAAACAATCACATTCTTTTTTATATATAAAATTACAAACATTTGAGGTTTACTTAGTCAGTGGGCCAAATAACTGATATATGTTTTTAAAAAATCTCGAGTAGTAACTTGATAATCTAGGAAAATTATGAATCACTGTGAAATTTATATTTATTGGAAATCCTTCAACTACATTAGTTTTAAGAGGGTAAAATGTTATCCATCATTATAAAAAATATTTCCAAATAAATTATTCTCTTTCTTCCAAAATTCAAACATTCTAAATCTCTTATATAACTTCTTGAAAATATTTTTTTGTAAAACAATCCTTAGATATCATTAATGATACACATGAATTATATAATGTAAAAAAATATTATTAATTAAAACAAATATATAATTATCTAAATATTGATGGAAAAATTCATTCATATGATCCATGAATATAGCTGGTGAATTAACCAACTGAAATAAAGTTACTAAAATCTCATAATGCTCATTTCTAGTGAAAAAGGTTGTCTTTAGAATATCTACCTCAATAACCTTTAATTTAAGGTTCCCTAAACTAATATGAGACTTTTAAATTTTTGGTGATCCCTAGAGATGATAGTATTTAATAATATTTTCCAACATCTACTAAAGTTGTCACAAGACATAGAAACACCATTCTATTTTTGTGGTTGAAAATTTTAAAACATTATTTCTATATTTTGATAATTACTGACCTAATGACACATTTCATTACTATTAATTCATCCTAATATCATATTTTCATTATTTGTAAGTTCATTTATTTATATTAATGTGGAAAATTTTAAAACCATGAACATCAGAAAAACATACCATAATTTATAAGATATTCTCTAGTGTGGTTTTTACCCCACATATAATGAGAGAGTGACATTAATTTTATTCCTTATATTTCATTAATTTATACATCCCCATTTCATTCTATATGGTCCTCATATTCTACATGTTTTTATAAACTACATTATTAATTGAAAACGCTATTACTACCTTGTCATCACATCATGAAAATTTGTAATTACCATTGAATTCATGGGAATCCAATTCTCATTAATATATTGGATTCAATAGTGTGTAAAAATAATAAATTATTTTAACATGATCATAGATAAAATTTTTTCCATACATTTCTAATCAGGCGAGTCTTATTTCATACTCATACACTTATTTTATCTCCTTCTTCATCAATTATAGGAAATTATTTTCAATCTTATTTCAAACAACATTTGAGAAATATTTCTCAAATAAAATATCATTTAATGTTTCCCATTGTTTAGTGTAAATATCTTCAATTTATGTAGAATTAGTAAGCATTGGCCACTATTGATTAGCTTCAAATATAATATGGTAAAAGTTTAACCATGTGATGATATGATCAAGCCATGACTTGGAATATCTTTTCCATAGATATAACCCACCATTTTACTATCGTTGTGTCATATGATCTACTGAATATAGGAGGGTGTCATTTCATGAAATACTCTATTGTAGGAATGTTTATCTGTTGTGAACATAGTCTCTATCTCAGATGAATATGAACACAATTTATATATAATATAAACTTGTCCAATATAGTATAAATATATTCTATTCCAAGTTACAAGCATTCCAAGTTACTAGTTTGGAAGTAAATAATTTATTTAGATCCTTCCAATATCAGACTAATTGCTTCCTATTCTAAAATAAATTTTAAATAGACATATTTTAAATAAATAAACATATAAATATTGAAATTATATTGCATGAAAATAATAAATTATAACCTCTCAATGGAATTTAGTTCCATTATAATAACCACATAAATTATCTAATCATTTTCTATAATAAAAACTTTAAGGACTAAACCAAATTAAATATAGATTTTTTTTCAAATAAGAATTCATTTCATTTCATTCCAATTGATATTTCCTTGTTTAGAGTTTAGGAAAATTAATTTATAACTTCGAAATAAATAATCTATATATTATATGTTGAACAATTCCTCTTATTATCAATTTTCACATAATATAATACTTTTAAAATAAAGAATGTTTTATTTTTATGGAAATTAATTAGGATTTTGAAAATAAATTCTTCTTTATTCCTAATCAACATTAAATCCGATGAATAAAATTTGGAAAGGTTATATAAGCACTAAAATCTCATAAATGGATATAAAAAAAATAATAAGTAAAAATATTATTCAATTTTAAAACCATTAGATCCTAAAAGGGAGTTTTCTTTTAATATAACAATCTTTTTTCTCAAATTATAATTTACTTACACATGAAATCAATATTACTTCTAAATGAAATTCATAAAAAAATTATCAAAAAACATAATCGAAAATTCATAATCCTGAGGGTTTCTCAGAAAACATTAGATCCAATGAAAAACATATTGTTAAACATATATCTTCTTATAATAAAATGGAATAATCCTTCCTTTTAAATGAAAGATCGTTAGATTTATTTTTTGAAATCAAATGATTTACATAAAAACTCATTAACAAGTATAAAATAAAATGTATGTTCCTAGGGAAATTCTTCATAATAGAACCCTTATATTAACACTTACAACATCCATTACAAGATGAATATCCAATATTGTCAACTTATAACAATAATATTTAGAGAACACATTCATTACCAAAGGTATTGGAGAGCTATATTAGGCTCCCACATCATCAAGAGATATATTAGGGTCGCCCATATTAATAAATAATTCCCAAAGACCATAAAATGTCTAAAATATATAAAATATTTTATTTCCATCACCTAAATCATTAAAATGTACTTTTAAACCCATATAAAAAAAATTAGATAATGATAAATCATGTTCCTTTAAAGCCAAATTTTCAAAAATAAAATTCATATAACAAAGGGAAGGATCAGTTTTCATTAAAGAATACAAGGCTGCCAATAAGAGAATAAATCCTCAAATAATGGTTACAACAGGGGGAAAATCCATTGACACTATATACATTAAAATTTAACATTCTTTTTTTCTGTTTTAAAGAATGAAAAAAATCATATGTATAAAATATATAAGAAGATTATTTTTGAAATACTTTGAATGAAAGTAAAACAAGATACATATAATATCATTTATAATTAATTTATATCAAAATAAATAATTCAAAAAATAATATTATGAATATAAACATGGAAGAAAAAACATTACTTAAATGGTTTCTTAAAAACATTTTAAGTGAGTTTCAAAGGTAAAGTTTCCCTTTCCTTGAGTCTCACTCATCACAAATATTAATTTTCTATATCTTATTTAAAAAACATATTAAAATTCATACCTATAGCATTTTAAGGTTGGTTTTATGATAAAAAAGGGAATCATGGACATGGGGAGGGATGAAAGGTATGGATTAGGGTAGGTTTTGGAGGAGCCAAAGTTCTTAAAAGGTTCATGGAAGAGAGGAGAAGACATTCCATACTATAAGTTTGGGGATGTGATCTATTAGAATTATATATAGTTCTCAAATAATATAATATAATTTTCCTAGACAAGATGAAATAAAAAAAATAAGAATTTAAAATGTGATTGGGTAACTATAAACAAAACAAATCCCATTTAGACAAGTTTTGGAAACATTTTAATACATGTATCCAAGTTGACCCACTATAAAATATTTATGACCATTACAATGAAAACATGACTTATTATAATCTTAATATAATTATATGACCAAAAAAGAAAAATTATGCTTACCAAAATTGGATAAAATGATTCCATGTTTGAAATTCATTTTATTTTGTCCAAATTATATTGGTACAAGAAATTAATTTTAATATAACAACACATAACTCATGAAAAAATATATTTCTGGGAAAAACTGATTCTTGTGTAAAAATAATTTTACCTTAAAAAATGTGATATGTTGGTTTCCCAAAATTATTTTGTTATATTATAAAAAATAATGGTTTTTAGAGATTTTAATCAATCCAAAATAGAATTCAATCTTTTAACCATTCTATTAAATGAAAAGATCCAAAAAGTGTTTTTAATGTGAATTAACATTAACTTATCTTTTCAAAAGTAAATATTTTGTTCCTAAATTTAAATTAATGTTTTGAAATACAATTTTAGACCAAAAGAAATATAATTAGTTCGAAAAAGTTATCCAAAAGGATAAAAGAAAGTGTTTAGGTAATTTAAACCATTATTACTTTGGTTTAACCCCTGGAAAACCTGTTTTAACCTATATTAACCATTTTCACTGTTTTTAATATTCCTATTTAACAAAAAATAAATTTAATATATTAAATTTTATTAATTATAATGATTCGAAATATTTAATATAATTTGTCAAATTCCATTGACATAATGACTCCAAATATTTAACTTTTATTGGAATTTGGTAAATAAAGAAGGTAATACAAATATTTTAAGACAAATCATCAATAGAATATGACCTTTTAGAGATTTTAAAACAAAATATCATTTTTAATAAAAATTTGGAACATTTTCTACTCATTGAAAATCCAAACATTTTAGAAAATTCACATAACTTAATATGAAGATATTTTTTACAAGTTTAATCCATTTTTTTCATAATGAAATTAATTAATTTGGAAATAAAATGTTTAAATATTAAAACATAATGCTTGAAAACCCAATTTTTTAAAAAAACTATATATTTTTATTTTTAATGAAAGATTACCAAACAAATTTACAATAACTATTATTCTATAAATTCTAATTAATTAATATTAATAATAAATATGAAATTAATTATTTTAATATTTCTTGGGGTGTAATATAAATACTTACCAATATGATATATAATGACTCTATACCATTAATATCTGTCAACTAATGGATAAATTATCCCCATTATATTCTTTAAATCTATTATGTTATAACTTATAAAAGCACATTGATAATTCAGTTTATTTTAATTTAGGATTTTATATTCATAGATTTGGGTTCACATTATAGGTCAGTTCTATGAATTGTGAAACATGAGGGAGAGGGAGATCTTATGAATTTCCCATTTATAAAAATACCATTATTCAATATTTATTAATGAATTTTATTTTATACACTATTATGTGATGTAATCCATGTTATATAAAACTTATTTTCATGTACTTTGGATCAAAGTTTATATTATGAGTTAATAAAGTGTTTCTAATATTATTTATATATTTCATGATTTTTTATAGAAAATATAAATTCTATAAAAAGGAAATAAAAATATATTTGAAATAGATTGACATATAATTTATTAAAGTAAAATGTGTTCTAAAATAAAACAAGATACATCCTCTCGAAACTAATGAAAAAATAATTCTTTTATTTAAGCATAGACAAATGTTTCAACAAAATATTTATTATAAATATAATCTATAGAAATCATGAATTTTTTATACATGGAATTAACTGGTTCATCCTATATTACATCGAGTTTCTAAAAATTCTCATTCATGTTTAGTTTTTAGTAGTTTTGAAAACATAAAACTCATCCTTTTATTAAAAATAACGAAATTCAATTTTCTTTTAGCTGCATAAATGAAAACACTACAATTCTATAAAAAGAATCCACCTAAAATGATTATAAACTCATTGTCACATTTAATTCCCAGGACTAAAAAATCATTATGTAAAAAAAATATAAACATTAATTGTAAAAGATAATCAACCATTTATATTAAATGAGTTATTGTTTATTTGGAATATTGAAGTAAAATTATTTTTGCATTAAAATATTTAAATCCCAATTGAGAAATTATGATAATGAAATGAAATATATTTTAAGCAAAGATATAAAATTTAGTGTGGTTATCTAATACTAAACAATATATAACAAATGCCATAATTACAAGGGTGTTTAAATTTAACTACCATTAAATTTTTTAAAATATCAGTCAACTTCATAATTAGAAATTATGGAAAATTATTCCAATTTTTTATATTATTATTAATACAATATGAACCTTTTCATACATGGGAAATGAATAAAAAAATAAATGAATGTTATATTAATTTTATGCCATTAAATTTACCCATAAAACATGAGAAAACTTGATCCTTGATTATTTTCCATGGGACTTGGTGGGTATGGAATATGAAAAGAAAAATTTATTAAATATATAATTATAACCTTACACCCCTCATAAACTTTTTTAGTTTCTTTATATCTCTCACATTTCATTTTTATATGTATATTTTATTGGGAAATAATATTTTCTTATAGAATAATTATTTTTCACATGTAAATGTTTTGGGTTTTTTATTTTTATTCATCAAGATCCTTATAAATACCGAATATTTCATCAAAGGTAACTTGTTATCATTTTATTATTTTTTCAAGAAGATAATAGTTTTTTAATCCATAATTGCATTCCAAAAATTATTTTTAGTTAATCTAGGAATCATCCCCTTTTGTATTCTAGTAATTTATCTATCAACATTACTAACCAATATTTCATGATTATGAGTTTTTAAATCATCCCCAAGCTATTATAAATCTGTTTTTATTTTGAATTCGTTACACTTGGTCCTCTAAATTTTCATTAAAAATATGATGAGACGTTTTACTAAGATATTGATATGGTTGATTAATATAAAAAAGGGGAGTAGGATATCTTTTCTATCATTGATCACTAGAATGATTTTTTTTGTTATTTTATATCCCAAATTATAATAATTAAAAATATCTAATGTAGATCTACTATATACCCCAAAAAACTTGCACTGTTGGGATTTTTTAGAGCTTACCCTTGAATTTTAGAAATTATAAAAACTGGTTAGGTGATCAAATACATCAAATAATTTTGACACTACTCCCTAAGGGATATATCCTGATATTGAAATTATATGAGCATAGTGTTTGAAATCCTTCATGCTTGACATTATTTGGCAATAACAACTTGTTTTACATTAATATTTTATTATAAACCAATTTTTCAATTATTAACAATCAATCTCATATTCTTAGTAATTTTTTACTATGATTTTTTTGTTGAGGGAGTTGTAATAGGATTTTACTACTTAATTATTATTATTTGTATAATTTCAATAAGAACCATGGTCAACAAAATAAGAAAATGGATGATTAATTTAAAAACAAAATAAATTATAAAGTGTAAAGGTAATTGGTTATATAGAAACTAAATTTTCATTTCCTTAAATGTATCCCAATATTCATGAATCATCTCTCCCCCATATTGAAAATGAAACTATTAATTCCATTTCTGAAAACCATAGAAATATTTTTGGGTAAAACATTACAGAGTAGGAAATGTGAACTTGTATCCAATTATAAAATATATTCATATAATATAGATCATTTTATTAAGAATTATTATTAAAAAAAATATAAAATAATATCACCCAAACTATATATTCCATAACCCCTAAAATTTATGTTATTTAACATTAATATATAAATCCCCAATAAAGGTCATATCATCGTCAATAAAATTTTATTAAATAATGAAAGAAGATAAAAGTGTATATATTTATGTTCATGGGTTCTTTCTCACCTATATATCCTCATACATGATTGGTTTATAGAAATAATATAGAATTGAAATACCCAATTCCGTGTTTTTTTAATGTTTTATTTTTAAACTATTTATTATTGATGTAAAAATTATAACTAATCATCAATTAAACTAATTATTTCATCACTAACATCTAATTTTTCTTAATATTGGAATATATTTTCTAAATCATAGATATTAGTGGTATCATATTAGTCAAAGGTTATTATTTTCTATTCATGAAATAAAATTTAACAAAGAATAAATTTCTGATGAAAAACTAGAAATGAAAATCAAAATCTATTAGTATAATACAAAAAAATACAGTAAGGAAATTTTAATATAAATTACACTATGAAATGATTAAAATATATTAGAAAAACTAATTTAATTTTAAAATAAGGAAGGAAAATTTTTATTTGTTATAGTCATTATAAGTTTTTACAATATCTTTAATAAACCTACAGTTATATGGCTTGTAGAATACAAGTGAAAAGTAAACCCCAACAGAAGGGTGTGTATGTTAATGGATTATTAAAAATCATAAAAAAAATTAGAAACTTGTATCTTTGATTTATATTTCACAATGAAGATAGTGTGACTTGAATGTGTTGATTGATGTGATGATAGATCAATACTGGGTAAACAAGAAGTAAATAACTTTAAAATTATAGGAGAATATAAATAGAGATTGAATATCAAAACAATATCCTAAAAAATTGAATTATTAGTCACCATAGTAGGTATTTATTCTTTTATTTTATTTATTTAAAAATTATTAAACCTTGATGGTCATTAATAAAATAATATTGACATTATTTTTGATGATTTAGTCGTTTAATAACTGATAATTTATCAGGTCAAATGAAATTTCGTTATGTTTTGGTTGTTAGTTGAAACATTTAAGTAGACAACTAGATAACTCAAATTTGGACATAATTATATAACTTAATATTGAACTAGATCCATATAAATCATTTATGTTTTATCAAAAATTAATTTTTTAAGAATAATTGAGAATAAATGTTGAATTATTTTAGTTTCCAATTAGAAATATTTTTTAATTTTAGATAATGAGGGAAAAAATACAAATAGTGAGTGTATTGCATGTCCCCATATAATGTATTTATTTAATATACCAATTGGTAGTGAGAACTATTCTATGATATATTATAATAGAATCATAAGGATAGATAAATTCATACTTATATCTCAAAAAAATTATTTCTCCTGGACGAAAAAATAAGAAAATATTTAAAATAGGGAATAACATTAAAATATTCTACCAGAATGAAATTTAAATTAGGGATATAATTAAAGTGTAAAAAATAATCATATCTAATGTTTTATTTGAGTGAATTATTCCAATGAATGATATATAATTCTCAAATTATATTGCCTTAATTTCTCTATGTTAACCCTCCAAGATTCTCCTGCATGAATAAAACACTCATAACAAAATACTTCTTTGAATAATTATCTTTTAACGAGACATGAATTTCTCCATTGTTATCCCATGTCTTATTTAATGTATCCTTTTTCTACACTTCCCATTACCTATTGATGTATCAAATTTCTTAAATGGTCGAGGTCTATTATACCGGATTCTATTTATCAAATGATGTAATAAGATTATAAAAGAATAAACCCTATTTACTTTATTAATTTTTTTAAAAAATATACATCATTAAAAATAGAACACTTAAATCTTAGTTTGGAAGGAATAACATTCACTAGTAATGAGAGAAAACCAAGTATTAGCTACACGTTCTTTGAATAAATCTTCACCAAACCACAATGAAAGGATACTATGACGAAACAACTTATAAAAATTACATCTAACTTCATTATAGAAACCTTATAAATAATTAAAAATATCTACTAAATAGACTTGTTAAAAATGTAATATATTTTCTCATGGATTCCCTAAACAACATCATTTGATTTTTATCTCCGTGATCCTGATATGATAAATGAAAATACTCCATATCCCTTTTCCTCAAAATAATGGGATATATAATCTTGAGAACCTATATATTAGAGTATAGAACCAATAATGTTTCGTAAAATATGTGTAAAAAATCCAATTGACATTGAACCAACTGCATCACATATTAAATATTTTCTCCGGTTGAACAAATTAATGTTATGAATGATTCTGAATGAAGGGGGATGTGTTCCAATTGTTATCTCGACCAACAAAATATTCGATGTTATTATATTCATATCATGTACTTGGAAGTTAATTCGATGTCTAGGGGCTCCCATAGAAGATTTAATGACAATGAAATCTACCCTTGTAGTTGGATTATAAGAAGTAAATATCATTCATTTTTCTTATGTCTAAAACCAATATATAAAAAATGGGCTTGAAACATGATAAAAACACCATTTAGAATGTAAATGTTATAATAACCTTCATCCTCTGAAAAATAATTAATTTTCAAATGTGAAATAGAATTATAATTAAAATGAATAATTAAATTTTAAATATGAAATTTGAAAATTAATTAATAATTTAAAATTATAGTTGAATCTAATTAAAAATTCAATACATAAAACATAATAATTTTTTGAAATAAACATTTTTAATATGATATATAATATTTAATCATAGAAAATATTTTCATTATTAATCATAAAATTTTATGAATTTATCAAGGAAAATTTAATAATTTTGTCGTATGAAAAATTTATGAAATAAATCACCAATAGAAAACATTTTATAAAACATTTTTCAATTGAAGTGAAATTTTATTATGAAATGATTAAATATATATAAAAAATATATTAATTCCCATTTAACAATGAAAT
Organism: Viscum album; assembly: GCA_963277665.1. Lineage (NCBI taxonomy): Eukaryota > Viridiplantae > Streptophyta > Magnoliopsida > Santalales > Viscaceae > Viscum > Viscum album. The sequence goes on from OY728163.1 coordinate 135,778,139, forward strand.
AATGGAAAAATAACTAGAAATACCTATGTTATGTGTATTTTATAGTGAAACATCATGAAACCATAATGATTTCAATTTTTATCCTAAAGAAATTTTAAAGAAAACATGCCTTATTTTTTAATACAAGATGTGGTTTTTTAAATATAGATTTTAGAAAGGAGAATGGATGTGGAAAACTGAGGAGAAAATATTTTTTATATTAACCAAGATTATCAATTAATCTTAATTTTTTTTGTAAACCTAATACTATATACTGACTATCACAGTGGTGATTTATGGTCTATATAGGGAATAAAGACATGTATTTGTAAGGATTATTATATTTCTGGAAAATGAATAGAAACAACAATGAGTTAAATTCAATATTAAAACTTGATAGTGGATTCCAAATGTGAACTAGTGATGAATAGAGATTAAAATGTGTATAAGAATATGTATTTTAGGAATATAAATTTCTTAGTAAATAAGGGATTATTATTTTATAATATATGGTAATTTGTATTATTTTGGATTGTTAAAATATAATTTGCTATTAGTGAAAATTTATGAATGAAATATATTACATATCAAGATTTTTGAGTTAAAATTATCAATTAGGGTAATCTATCTTTGAAAAAATTCCAACTATTTTGTATTAATTATTTAATTCTATAATAAAATATTATGTGAAAATTTACATTTGTCATAGTTATATTATCATTGAATATTAATGACCTTACATTTTAATGATATAAATCCATTAAGTCTAGGGTTTTACGTGTTGTTTTTTAAAAAATGATTAATCTGGAATAATAGAAACAACTATTTATGTTTTAAAAGATTAGAAAAAAAATCCACCAATAGAAATAATAAAGAGATAACAAACAATATAGTTCAAGAAATAAATTACACGATTTAAGAGAAAATTTTATAATCATAGAAATATTTTTACCCTAAAAAATCATTGTTTGGCATCAATATCCAAAATAAAATAGATTTACAATTTTATTTCATCAAAATATAATATTAATGTAGAGAAAGGAATAATAATATAATATTTCTTTAAAAGTTAAAAGATAAAGATTTAGAATTATGCTGAACTCTAAATGTGTCACATGAAAGTATCTCTTATATTCCACCCTTGATCTATTTTTATTCGAATCCATATTTTAGAAATTATCTTTGAAAAAATTTAACTCTCTTGGGTATCCTCCATGCAATTTTTAAGACCCCTTCATATAGTCTTATTCTAAATAGATGATAAATAATTCATTAAATTTTTTTTTCTAACAACCTTATGAAAATATTAACCAAATTTAATCTTATAATCCACATTATTCAGCCACAAACAACCTCTTCCACATCACTATAGATGAAATATTAGTATAAAAAGTAACATTAAATATCTGCAGTTATATATTCTCCTTCAACATATCATATACATGGAATACCTATATTCAATTTAACCTAATGAATCTAAACTCCCTCTTCAATAAAAAATAAATCCACCAAATTAATTATTCAATTTATGTACTTTTTAATAAAATTTAATACTCAGAAAATAATATTTAAATATCTTATTAATGATTAATATAACAAAGGTAGGATCATTAAATCAAAAAAAACTTCCTCAAATAAATATATATAATATTAACGTGAAAATTAATATCACAGAACGTTGACATAAATTTCATCCATATTAACTAGTACGGAAGAAATATCATTAATCAACTCTAGTAGTGGAATATTAAAAAATAAAAAAATAATATCTCTAATTGGGTATAAATTTTATTGATAGATGATAATATGTACATGAAAAATGATGAATTTTATGTAAAAGTATTGAACATTATTACAGATAATTATTAGTGTAACAACATCTATGAAAATCCAATTTCATGCTATGATACTTATCATATCATTGAAATAAATATTAAAAAAATTATCAATCCTATATCCCCTCTACAAAATAAAAACATTTATAAAATAATCCCAACAAACTAGGTGAAAATCATCATACCTACACTAAGAATCAAATAATTGAACTCAAAATGATCTAGGGCTGCCCAATTAGTCAGATTTATCACAAAATAAAACCATATCACAACATAGATTGATCTAAATTATTGATACAGTTAATTATTATCTAAAAAAATAGGTAATTATAGAATAAATAATTTTAATTTTTATCAATATTTAAGAACAAGATAGTTATGTTCATTATAAAAAAATATGTTATTTTTAATTCGAAAAGGAAATAGTTTAAATTAAACCCTTTTATTATAAGGAATAATTTAATAGAATATTTTATAAATTATATAATCTTAATTAAGAAAAAAAATCTCATTTTGTAAATCATTTTATCAAAACTTACTTAGTGTTAATTTCTTTGATATTTCATAAAATATTTATTTTTCATTGAATACCAAAAATACCAATTTTTTATAAAAAAATAATTGTTTTCAATGAATTATATTATTTAAAAGTCCTATTATGTTCTCAAAACTATTTTAATAAATATAAGTATAATTTAGTTATATTTATTGAACATAATGACATTTTAACCATCTTGATGCTATATTTCATTATAAGTATATTTCTAGGATTAAAACAGGTTCTTTCCTAAAAATTCTTTTAATGGACACAATTTGTCTCCCTTTTAGTTAATTAAAATAGAAAATAATTATAAATTATTTAAATTAAATGTATATTTTTTATATCAGAAAATGTTAATTTAAATAAATAAAATAATGCGAACAATTCGTAGAGTTAATATAAAATCATATTATTCTGGAAGAATAAATCTCTTGATATCCCACCTTTTTTATTTCATTGAGTTTTTTTTATTATGTTCAACCAGATATATGAATTTAATTTTGTAAAATGGATTCCATATTTAGAATTAGAAAAATGTATATTATTTAATTCTTTTAATTGATTTTTTGTCCTAATGAATAGTGGAAAAAAGTAACAATCATTCACCATGATTATGGTGAAAATTGGTTTACTAGGGGGTAAAAGAAAAAAGATAACAGAAAAATGAATTAAATAAAATATTAAATATATTGAAAGAAAATATTTAAGCATTATAACATCTAATTATTGGTATGGTCCATTTTTTATCCTTGTATCATATGAAAATCGCGGGTATACTATTTTCTTTCCAAATATTATAAGTGTACCACTCACCTCACATTTAAAAGGCCCCTCTGTATACTCCCCAATTCACAACTTATAAATGACTAGATAATACATTCCCTTTCCAGATACCTTCCTTACATCCCTCACCTTGACCAAGTGTTCTTGGAGTGACTAGAAATACATCTTAATAATTCTTTTGGTGCTAACAATAGGAGGTTGTCTGAAGAAGTGGTGTCATGAATAAAGATATATTATTTTTATTTTATTTATTCTTCAACCTCCATCAAATATAATTCAAATGTTATGATATAATAACATCATCATCTACAATATAATTATATGTTATTTTGTTAATGGGATATCATAAATCCATGTCGTATCCCATCAAATGGGAAATGAAATCATCATTTTTATGTATGTTTGTCTATCATCTCGTTAATAATTGTGATTTTGTTTTGATCATCAATTGTTTTGGATTAATATAATGATATATTAAAATTATATATATATATATGTAACACCCCAATATTCCATGGCACGCTTCTCTTTTAATAATACAGTAGCGTATGTTGTACGCAACTTCGAGTTCTAACACACCATAACCAATCCAACTAGCTGTTATGAATAGTAATACCCAATTTTTGAAATTTTATACACTTAATATTTCAAAATTGACTTCATTTTTGGATTCAGAATATCAAAATTAGCTTAGGGTGAATTTTTGGTATTTTTCTAAAAACATTCAATTTTTGATGATTAGTGAAAAAACACTAAGTTATAGTTTAAAACCGATTTTTTATTTAAATAATTATTTATTTTATTTAAATTTAATTATGGTCAAAATAGATACATAATACCTATATATGTTCAATGTAATTCATTGAAGTTAGTTTAGAAAAATTTTAGATATATAAAATGTCTATTGAACTTTTCACCGTCTTTTACCCACCTCCTAGGAGAATTTGGAAATTCACAGAAAACTTAATTTTACCACTTCTGTGAGTGGAATTTCGAAAATCTGATAAACATGGTTAATATCAAGTATTAAAATGTGGTTCAATGAGATGAAAATAATTTTTGGTGAATAGTAACTTTTTACTTTTATTTACCACGGTTAAAAGTAAATAGGGTAATTATGGGTAAAAATGATATTAATATTACCCTAACACAAGTCCTAATTTTATTTGACAAGTGTATCTCAACAAAAAACAACCTTAGGAATAACATATTATCATTTAGGTACACTTGTATTAGATTAGGACATTTATTATTATTTAATTCAAAGAATAGTTAAAAGAGATAAAATCAACGTTTAATAACTAAAACATTTTTAATATAAGGTTATACATAAGATAAATTCAATTATAAACTTTCATTATAAATATAAAAATATTTCATACATAATGGTATTTTATTTATAATTTTTATACATTAAATAATTTAATTTATTTATGACATAATGGTGATGCAGTAATTACCTAATTAATGAAATATTAAAATAATTGATATTAAAAATATCAAAATAAATGTAATTTGAGACTTTTTATAAACTACTATAATTTTCTAGGTTAATATGATATATTAGGATTGGTTATATAAATGTTTCTCGAAGTAATAATGCTGTTATGAAATTATCAAAAACAAAATATCCAATAGTGTCAAAATTGACATAAAAGAGTTTTTAAAACAAATATTATATTATTAATTGATATTCTATTCATAAAAATTTAAGGTTCGCCCAAAAGAAATATATAATGATAGTTGTATCATTAATGGACCACTTGTTGATCTCTTGGAGGTATATAGTAAGTTTATTTACTATATAATATAAAATACAAAGAGACATGGTAAATGTCAAACTATTTAACTAAGAGTTAAATATACATGATAAGGTTAATATAGTGACCCAAACCTGTCTAAAATCTATTGGTTGAAAGGATTTAGACCCTTCCCCATCTTAACCTTTAAATAATCCACTTTTGAGCTATTAGAGACTGAATATGAATTTATTATAAAATACTATTTCTATCTTTTCCAAAGGTTCCCCTCACCCTTCTTATAAAACGGTACTCCACCTTATCTCTAATTTACACGTTCAAAGCCTTTTGGATCGGCCAACCCCTACCCAAATATTCTATAAACTTCCCTAACTTCAACCTAGAGGCCTTAGTTTTATCGGAAAGTCTTCCTAAGGATCCCTTTTGATCAAATCAAAAGGAAGAACCCGAAGAAGAGGTAATGTTTTCACCACCGTCTTTCAAGTTCCTTTATTCTTTAACTTCTTCATTCCTTGTTATTTCCATTCTAAAATAATAACTACAGTTTTTTTATATACTTTGATGTTATTATAAATATGGTACAACCATATTCAGTATTCTATCGATCCTTTGAATGACATGTCACCATACGTGTGTACGTACGACCTACCGTCTCCACGTCGTGGTGTAATTTTTATTCAATACGTTATTATTTGGATGGGTATAATAATGATGTGTAATTCATGTAAATAATAATTATAACATGATAATTATTATGTATATATGATATACCATCCAATTATATATGATTTTAATATCAAAATAATGATATTATCACTCGTGCGTACGTACGGACTACCGTCTCCACGAACGCGATGAGATTCATTCCCCATCATATCCAGAAAAGTCTATTTATCAATTTATGATTAAAAATAATGTTTAAGGACTTGATATCATTATGTATATGAATAATATACAACCTATCCATAAAAATGACTTATGTATCAAAACATATAAACGAAAACGAGTAAGTTAACACCCGAAACGATGATAATAATAAGATATTATTAACAAAGCAATGTTAGAAGATCATATATGATATCATATTATTGTATATGACTCTTGTATAATTAAATAACGATTATTACACCATTATAAAGGATGCTAGCCTACCCTAGACCAAGGAAAAAGTACAAAGTAAGGGGTTTTTTATCTCACTTTTAATTCCTTCAGATTTCCATTGTTCACCACTTATTTATTTCATGTGGTGTGTGTACTGCCCATGTTTGTATTCATTGTGTAATATACTTTAATTAATGGATATTTACATCATCATTTTTTGATCCTTCTTTCATGGGTGTATGTTTCGTAAGTTACCAAATCAATAAGGGAATTTAAAATTTCAATTTCCACTCATAAGGCGTTACACATACTTCATTGATTATTTTACTCCAAGATTATGTGTGGAATCAATATTCATTTTCTTATGTCATAATTTCCACTCCCCTTTCTGCAGATATAATTTTGATACACATAATCACTCCATTGATAAATTATCAAGTCCTCGGCATGAACTTGATAAGAGTAATTTTTACTCAATCTCTATTTGTTGAGTTAAACATACAATTCATTGGTGTCGTTTTTACAAGAATATGTGTGAATGTCCTTTGATTGTTTTACACTAAATATCCAATCATATTGAGTGTATTTATATTTTTCAGAAATAATTATGTCGTTTATTTATCCTTAACCTAAGGATAAAACCTTTATGAGAGATTTCATCTAAATTTTCATTCCATTGAGACTCTTTTGTTGTTATACACCAAATCTCTTTTATATGGTGTATATAATATACTTTGTCATAGTATATCATGAAACCCTTTATTCTCATGATATTGTAATGTTTTTATTACCACAATTATTTGTATTCAAGTGTCTCTCTTTTGGATAGGAACTCTCACTAAAATATCATTTTAAAATGTTTTAAAGATTTATTATTCTAAATATTTCACATTAATGTCCATGTTTTAAAAATGGTTTTAAGGATTTATTTATATGGACATCAAAGTTTTAAAATGAAAATTAATTTTAAAAGTTTCAAAGTGGTATGGGACACTTTGATTCAAAAATCTATTTTAAATGGATTCTTGACAAATAGTGTGACTTTTAAATGTTTTCAAGAAGGGGGGGGGGGTATTTCTCTCTAAAAGTTTTGATGGTTATTTTCATCTTTTTCAATATACTTCATTATTCTCGATTGAGGTTAATCTATTACAATAAAATCATTCATTATTTTATTTAATGAGTTATGTTTGACTATGGATGTGCTATTTTTATGACATTTATGGTTTGTGGATAAAGTATTGACATTTCATATGCTAGTTTTAATACGAATGCTTATGTTATGTTTAAAACAGTTCATATGAGGAATGCATTGGACTTAAAAAGTGACAGGTGGAGCCCTCTATAGCTCCTCGATGCATTGGTAGGTCTCATGAGACAAACTAGTGTCTTGGCACAGTGCCTTGACAAAATCGTTTTTGCAGTGTTGGCATGTGGCCTTGACTATGTGGTTATGATAGTCTGGAATTATGTATTCCATCATTATGAATGTAGTTATTGATATTGCATGTGGTTATTCGACTAGTAGAATATATATGTGAATAAATAAATGGAATTATTTCATTTTATCATTTCCATATTATGCTGAAGTTCAAGTTTAAAAGGCTTTTGTTTTAGTTGTATATTGCCTTAAATTTTTATGCTTATTTATGAAATGTTCTGCTATATTGTTGTCCTTTCCGAGCATCTGAGCTCACCCCTTTCAATGTTTTATTTTTCCCAAGATGTGAAGATGTAATTTATGAATGACCTGCAGGGATAATATGAGGGGATATTAAGACAATATTTTGTTGTAGTTGTTTTTACTTTATGATGTAATGTAAGACTTATGGATATATCTAGTGTTTCCAAGACTACAAAACTAATTGTTCTTTTGAGACATGATCTTTTATGATCATTCTAATGTTATGTAATAATGCACTGACTCTGGGTGACTAGGGTCGGGGCGTCATAGTTGGTTTCAATGGAAGTTTATTACAAACCCTGGAAACTAGATTTATATAAAATATGATTAGAGCACAAAGCCCTAAGATAGACCTTGAGGATTAGTAAAGAAGAACTTCCTAGAATTTTTGTATTGTATAGATTTTGTGATTTTTCCATGAAATACATCCATGTCTGGATATGAGCAGGTAGAGGTGGCTCTGGTATAGATGTACCTAGGGGTAAAACCCGAAAACACTGCTTTGAGCTAGACTCTAATAAGAACTGGTGCACGACAACGGGCCTTGCTGCAGTCTTGGTTACGACACTCCCTGGGGATATGCTTAGGATAATTTACATTTTTTTACAAACCAATTTGAGGTATTTTAATATATGATGATAATAAATGACCTTGGTTAATACTAAGGTGTTCCAAATTGAGAATATAGTGTCATGATAGTCTCTAAATGATTTTATGACTTCTATTATTCACACAATGCTTTCTGGTTTTAGTCAATGGATGGATTCCAAGGAAGTCATAGTAACTTTGAGAACGACGTACAAGGTGGGAATGGTGGTGGAAATGAGAAACAAAATGGAATTTTGATAGGTGTAAAATATATCGTGTTCATGCCAAATTATTTTTCCAAAAATATGATCAACAACATATATATTAACCAACTCTCGGACTCAACAAAGAAGAGAAAGGTGATGAATGATATGATCTCCAGCAGTGGAGACCATAGAGAAAATAATCCAAAATTTCCATCAAGCTAGAAATGTTGAAGGAGGCACCCAGGAAAGTGTCTCAATGGAACAAAGAAATGCTTTACGTGTGGGAAAGAAGGACATAAAGTGAAGAATTGTTGAGGAAAAATGAAGAGTACTATAGAAGAAAATAAAAATGGTCCCAAGAATACATTTATAGTCATTTTATATAAATGTATGGGACATGGAAATTAATTGAGTGAATTCCCAATTCGATAAGATATTTTCTTGTTCAAAGAAGAAGCTAAGTAGAAATAAATGGTTCCAGAAATGTTTAAAAGTATTAGTGCTCCTTGTTGATGGGATTACTTTGGAATAATTTTATCTTGTGTTTGTAACCCTGCAGTTTTCCATGTGGGAATGATATTTGAGGAAGAATTATATTTTTTCATGTGGATATAGTTATAAATTACCATTTGGTTTTATATGATCATTTGGTTTGAGGCAATTACAAGTTATTATATTTTGGGATGAAAATGCAAGGTATGAGATAACATATGTGGTTAAATTATGTTATGGTTATTTTGAGGTATTTATCTCATTTTGGTAATGTTATAAAAAATATTTTTTGAAAAAGGACAACACGCAAACCGTGTGACAACCCATCGCGTCAGAAAAAGCTGTGGGAATCGAAACCACAACCAAAGTGTGATTGGGATTTATCACCTACCACTGTACTACGTGAAGTCTCTGGTTAGTGTGACTAATTTTTTTTAGTTAACTAATTTTATGGATCGATAATAAGTTATTTGGGATCTTATGTCTTATAAAATGAATACCCTTAGAATAGGAAAATGATTTAGTGATTATGTGATAAATGTTATTTTGGAAGATGTTCACTTTGTTGCGAACACTATATGCCAAAAGTAAATAGAATACTATGAGATTTCTTTTGTGGAGTAATGATGGATTTTTATCTATATTTTTATTTTAGATTTATAGTGATTTGGGTTATTTATGGAAATGATTAACCTATAATAGAGAATATGTGATTAGGTTAATTACTTTTAGGTGTGTGACTTTAATAGTAGTTGATGTCATTTGGAGATACAATTTAACAGGGAAGACTACATAAGCAAATTCTTCTAGGTTTTGGGTTACAATATTAGTTTGGATTATATTTATAGATTTTAAGGATAATTGTTTATTGAATTAAAATTATTTATCTGTGGGGAATTATTTGTTTAATTTTAGAAATTAGGATTAGTGTTTCTTTCTCTAATGGAATAACCTTTTGGGGGATCATTAGATCTTATACTAACAGTTTCGGTTTTGATTAATCTTTAATGACAAGGTAAATATATAGTTTATCCTTCGTGGATCATGTGATTCTATAAGAAGTTTATTCTATCAATTCTAGTGTGACAAAGTCTTTTGGAATACTCATCGTTTAAAAATTAGTTATTAGTAGAAATTTATTAAAGAATGAAACTTTATTTAAAAAGTAAGTATACCCCTTTATGTTCTTAGTCAATCTCAGAAATTAATTCCTCATCATTATGTAATGTAACTTAAAACAAAAAAATGTTGTCCATTTACTTTTCCTACTGGGAAACTAATAACCGTTTGTCCCATCACAATATTGTGGTTTTCTTGTTGTTACCTTTATCCTGATCATGTTTTCTATCCCTCTCTGTCAGTTCTTGAAACTTAGTTTATCATACATATCCATGTTTTTCTACATGGAATCCTAGTATAGGTTATCTCGGGTAACCTTTGTACTTCTCTTTATTTTTTTTAAAGTGATAGTTTTATTGACTCTTTTTTCTATGTGGGACATTAAATTATACTTCCAAGACCAATTATAAAAATTGTGAGGACGAAATTTATTGTAGGACGGTAGAATATAACACCCCAATCTTCCACAATACGCTTCTCTTTAAATAATACAGTAGCGTGTGTTGTATGCAACTTCGAGTTCTAACACACCATAACCAATCAAACTAGCCGTTATGAATAGTAATACCCACTTTTTTGAAATTTTATAAATTTTGTCTCTCAAAATGGACTTCATTTTTGGATTCAGAATATCGAAATTAGCTTAGGGTGAATTTTTGGTATTTTTCTAAAAACATTCAAATTTTGATGAATAGTGAAAAAACACTGAGTTATAGTTTAAAACCGAATTTTTATTTAAATAATTATTATTTTTAATTTAAATTTAATTATGGTAAAAATAGATACATAATACCTATATATGTTCAATGTAATTATTGGAGTTAGTTTAGAATAATTTTAGATATATAAAAATTTTATTGAACTTTTCAAAGTGTTTTACCCACCTCCTTGGAGAATTTGGAAATTCACATAAAACTTAATTTTACCACTTCTGTGAGTGGAATTTCGAAAATCTGAGAGACACAGTTAATATCAAGAAGTAAAATGTGGTTCAATGAGATGAAAATATTTTTTGGTGAATAGTAACTTTTTACTTTTATTTACCACGGTTAAAAGTAGTATGGTAATTAAGGGTAAAAATGATATTAATATTACCTTAGCACATGTCCTAATTCTACTGGACAAGTGTATCTCGGCCAAAAGAAACCTTAGGAATAAAATATTATCATTTAGGTCCACTAGGATTAGATTAGGACATTTATTATTATTTAATTCAAAGAAGAGTTAAAAGAGATAAAATCAAGGTTTAATAGCTAAAACATTTTAAATATACAATTTTACATAAGATAAATTCGATTATAAATATTCATTAGAAATATAAAAAGATTTACTACATAATGGTATTTTATTTATAATTTTTTGACATTAAATAATTTAATTTATTTATGACACAATGGTGATGCAGTAATTACCTAATTAATGAAATATTAAAATAATTAATATTATAAATATAAAAATAAATGTAATTTGAGACTTTTTATAAATTCCATTAATTTTATAGGTTATTATGGAATATTAGGATTGGTTATATAAATTGTTTTCGAAGTAATAATGCTGTTATGAAATTATCAAAAACAAAATACCCAATAGTGTCAAAATTGACATAAAAGAGTTTTTAAAACAAATATTACATTATTAATTGATATTCTATTCCTAAAAATCTAAGGTTCGGCCAAAGGACTTATATAATGATAGGTTTATCATTAATGGACCACTTGTGGGTCTATTGGAGGTATATAGTAAGTTTATTAACTATATAATATAAAAATACAAAGAGACAAGGTAAATGTAAAACTATTTAACTAAGAGTTAAATATAAATGATAAGGTTAATATAGTGACCCAAACCTATCTAAAATATATTGGTTGAAAGTATTTCTACCCATCCCTACCTTATCTTTTAAATAATCCACTTTGGAGCCTTTAGAAACCGAATATTAATTTATTCTAAAATAATATTTCTAGCTTTTCCAAAGGTGTCCCTCACCCATCTTATAAAAGAGTACTCCCCCTTCTCTCTAATTTACACCTTCAAAGCCTTTTGGCTTAGCCAACCGCTGCCCAAATATTTTCTCAACTTAAATCAATTCAACATAGAGGCCTTAGTTTGATTGTAAATCCAACCTAAAAATCCATTTTGATCAAATCAAAAGGAAGGACCCGAAGAAGAGGTAATGTTTTCACCACCCTCTTTCAAGTTCCTTTCTTCTTCAACTTCTTCTTTCTTTGTTATTTTCATTCTAAAATAATAACTCCAGTATCTTTTATACATTATTATGTTATTATAAATATGGTACAACCATATTCAGTATTCTATTGATCCTTTGAATGACATGTCACCATACATGCGTACGTACGGCCTACCGTCTCCACGTCATGATATAATTGTTATTCAATACGTTATTATTTGGATGGGTATAATAATGATGTGTAATTAATGTAAATAATAATTATAACATTATAATGATTCTGTATATATGATATACCATACAATTATATATGATTTTAATATCAAAACAATGATATTATCACTCGTGCGTACGTACGAACTACCGTCTCCACAAACGCGATGAGATTAATTCCCCATCGTATCCATACAAGTCTAATTCTCATTTTATGATTAAAAATAATGTTTAAGGACTTGATATAATTCTGTATATGTATAATATACAACCTATCCATAACAAACATGACTTATGTAACAAAACATATAAAATAAAACGAGTAAGTTAACACCCAAAATGACAATAATACTAAGATATTATTAACAAAGAAATGTTAAAAGATCATATATGATATCATATTAATATATATGATTCTTGTATAATTCAATAAAAATTATTTCACCATTATACAGGAGTCTAACCTACCCTCGACTAAGGAAAAAGTACAAAGTAAGGGGTTTCTTATCTCACTTTTTATTCCGTCAGATTTCAATTATTCACCATTTATTTATTTCATGTGGTGTGTGTACTACCCATGTTTGTATTAATTATGTAATATAATTTAATTCATGGATATTTACATCATCATTGCACTATCCTTCATTCATGGGTGCATGTTTCTTAAGTTACCAAATCAATAAGGGAATTTGAAATTTCAATTTCCACTTATTCGTCTTTACGCATACTTCATTGATTATTTTACTCCAAGATTATTTGTGGAATCACTATTCATTTTCTTACGTAATAATTTCCACTCCCCTTTCTGTGGATATATTTTGGATACACATAATCACTCCATTGATAAATTCTCAAGTCATCGGTATGAACTTGATAAGAGTAATTTTTACTCAATCTCCATTTGTTGAGTTAAACATCCAACTTATTGGTGTTGTTTTTAAAAGAATATGTGTGAATGTCCTTTGATTGTTTTACACTGAATATCCAATAATATTGAGTGTATTTATATTTTTCACACATAATTATGTAATTGATTAATCCTTAACCTAAGGATATGACCTTTACGAGAGATTTTATCTCAATTTACATTCCATTGAGACTCCTTTGTCGTTATACACCAAATCACTTTTATATGGTGTATATAATGTAATTTAACATAATATATCATGAATACCTTTATTCTCATGATATTATAATGTTTTTATTACCTCAATTATTCATATTCAAGTTTCTCTATTTTGGTTAGGAACTCTAACTAAAATATCATTTTAAAATGTTTTAAAGATTTATTATTATAAATCTTTCTCATTATTGTCCGTGTTTTTAAAATGTGTTTAAGGATTTATTTATATGGACATTAAATTTTTCAAATAAAAATTCCTTTTAAAAGTTTCAAAGTGTTATGAGACACATTGATTCAAAAATATATTTTAAATGGCTTCTTGACAAATAGTGTGACTTCTAAATGTTTTCAAGAAGGGGGGGGGGGGGTATTTTTATCTAATAGTTTTGATGATTATTTTCATCTTTTTTAATATACTTCATTATTCTTGATTGAGGTTAATCTACTACAATAAAATCTTTCATTATTATATTGAATGAGTTATGTTTGACTGTAGATGTGCTATTTTTATACCATTCATGGTTTGCGGATAAAGTATTGACATTTCATATGATTGTTTTAATATGAATGTTTATGTTATGTTTAAATCTGTTCATATGAGGAATGCCTTGGACTTAATAAGTGATGGGTGGATCCTGATATAGATCCTCGATGCATCGGTAGGTCTCATGAGACAAACTAGTGTCTTGGCACAAGGCCTTGACAAAATCATATTTGTAGTCTTGTCACGAGGCCTTGACTATGTGGTTATGATAGTCTGGAATTTTGCATTCCATCATTATGAAAGTGGTTATCGATATTGCATGTGGTTATTCGACTAGTAGAATATCCATGTGAATAAGTAAATGGAATTATTTCCTTTTATCATTGCCATATTATGATGAATTTCAAGTTTAAAAGGCTTTTGTTTTAGTTGTACATTGCCTTAAATTTTTATTCTTATTTATGAAAGTTTCCGCTATATTGTTATCCTTACTGATCATCTGAGCTCACCCCTTTCAATGATTTATTTTTCCCAGGATGTGAAGAAGTAATTTATGAACGACCTATAGAGATAGTATGAGGGGATATGAAGACAAGATGTTGTTTTTTTAATTTATGATGTAATGTAAGACTTATGAATATATCTAGTGTTTCCAAGAATACAAAACTAATCGGTCTTTCGAGGCTTGATCTTTTGTGATCATGCAAATGTTATGTAATAATTCACCGACTCTGGGTAACTTAGGTTGGGGCGTTACAATATATATACTATATTTGTAACATAATTATACTTATGTAATTATTATACCACATATACCATCTTAACCTCTATTCTATCGGAGATATGATATCATCACTATGTATACAATGGACTTCCGAAATATGAAATTTTTGGATTAATTTTTCAAAAATGATTTTTATGTAAGGTAATATAGATAAATTCAATGAATATATGATATCATTATGATATCAATTGTAAATACCCAAAAACTAGTATCTTGGAGACATTCTTTATTTTATTAAATTATTACAATAAATAATAGACTGCATTAGAATGGACAGAATAATTTAGTAGATTTGGAAAACCAGGTAAAAAACTAAGTATCTCACAACAAATTGAAGTGAAATAAACCATATAAAATCATTTGGAAGCATCCCAAATCTTGTATATTGTCCCTACATGGCAATCATAATTTAAATGTTGGCATCTTGGGTAAAAAATAATAATAATGGGGTGACCCCAGTTTATCAGAAAGGGTATACAATACAACTAAGGTATCATAAAAATTAAAAATAAGTCAAATATGAATAACTAAAAAAACACATCACTGAAAATAATATTAAGCATAATATGGTAGGAAGAAAAGATGAATAAACAATTTCATATAAATAGTCAAATGAGAATAAAACATAACCATGGATATTCTACTATTCGAACAATCAAATGGATTATAAATTGTAAATATCACAATGAGAGAATTAGTAATGTGGGATATCATAAACATGCGTCAAAGGATTATATCAAGACACCATACATAAATGGGTAAAAACCTAGTATAGTTTTTATCATGAGGCCTAAAAATGTATCAAGGGGATCTAGTGGGCCCCTCTCATCACATACTATAATCAATGATTTCCTCATATTAAAGGGGTGTAACAAAATTAAAATATTCATTAATATTGAAACTATAATTAGAAATTTAAATGATATCCCCTATTTGTAAATATAATCATAAACAATCCAAAGTAATATGGAAACTGTTATCAAGATAGTACATCCTGAGTTAAGATAATCATAAAACATTAAATAAAATATTTTAGATTGTAACATAATAGATATATCTTAATTAATCATATGATTCAATAGAGTCTTTTGAAATATATAAAAATACTATAACAAAATCAATGAGTAATTCTATATAGAAATACCCTTTTCCTTTGGAAATAATATTTATTTTGGAAAATAATATGTATTTGAATTAAAAATTACATTCTACTCATTTATATCCCTGAAAATAAAAGTGAATGAAATTATATTATAAGAATATTAAAATAATATATAGATGTAAATTAAGAAACTTAAGTAAAAAAATGTAAAAATAGTTTTTAAGGAACATTAGAAATGGGACACTTTTATATGGTTTATGTGAAAATAAAAATTAATCTCTAAAGAAAAAAAATGATTAATTATTTTCATAAAACAAGAAGTAAACTAATGTTATTTTTCATGATTAACTAATTTTTTTTAGAAAATAAATGATTCCATAAAATAGATTATGGAGTGTACTTAAGAATGGATAAGAAATCGGGGTGTTCCCTTTTTTCAAGCATTCTTGTCAGGAATAATTAAAGAGGGACCCATGAAAAACCTTTATTTTCAATCAAATAATGTATAATTGAGAAATGTATATATGTTTCGAGTATACGTATATAATTTTGGTGGAGTATTTATCAATAATTAAGAATTAAATTGGCATAAATATAGATAAAATGTAACCTAATGAAAAAATGGAGGATATAGACGAAACCTTTACCTTGTGTCCGTATGTGTTCTACTGTTGCACTTAATGATGTGTAAAATAAAATTAATTACACTAATAATTTTATTAATAACATGTTTATCATTTATTTTATGTATTATATATTTTCTAAGTTCAATATTTTCATTTTTTATGATTTTTATGATTCAATATTGTTGTTTGGGAGTGTTCATTTCCTTGATTTTCATGATTCGTTAACAAATAAACAAGTATATAAGATCATTTAAAATGGGAATAGATTCTAGAATTGAAATTATATGTTATTAATGAATGTTAAAAAAATATAATGGTCTTATATATATATTTTTATAGATATGATGATGACTAATTAAATAAAACATTAATGATAACTATTTAGATTAATTTTGTGTTTTTTAAATCATTACACACTGGTTTTTTATTAGATAATATTATGTATATATATTTGTTATAGAATAATAAATAATCTTTAATAATAATTTTGAAATCTATTTTATCAATTTTAATGGTTTTATGAGTAGTCTTTATGGCTATATTAGAAAATGCAAAATCATAATTCACGAATGTTGTGAATCGATACCTCCTGAATGATGTTTTAATTTTTAAAGGAAAAAGGGGAAGAGAGGAAAATTGATGGCGGATATACCATTAAAATAATAAATTATAGTATTTATAAGATATCCAAGTAATCAAGAATATTTTTATATATTATAAAAGAAATTGATGAGAAAAAAAAAATAAATTAAAATTAAAATTAAAAGAATGAAAATGGATTTTACCACCTGAATTACTCCCTAGAGACCGTCTTTAAGAAACATTGAAACAATCTTTTGGGTGAGACAAGAAGTAATTGAACATGTGAGAGAGGGTTATGAGAGGTATTGGGATGAAATTGGAAAAGCTTCTAGGTTTTGGTGGTGTGGGAATAAGATGTGGTGAGGGGTGTTATTATAGTGGATGAGAGGGGTGTTTTTATTTTATTTTATTAATTAGTTAATTATTTTGGATGAAGCCTATGAATAGTTTTGATTACCAAGAAAAAATATGGTAAAGTGATATGGGAAGTTTTGGATTATGGTTCTTACATCAGAAATGACTCAATAAATGGTTTATTTAACTTATAATGTCATATAATGTAAATTACTATACAACATTTTCCAAAAAAAATCAAATATTATTTTAAAAAACCCAATAATTCCCCATAACCATTTTTCAATGTGTATAATTAAAAAATGGACCCCATTTTATGAAATTAATTTTCTAAATATGTTAAGTTTAATTTTTAATTAAAACCATCATTTATTTGAAAAATATTTAATTCAAAATTGTAACTGATTTATGACACGTTGAATTATTAATTGAGGTCTCATAATATTATATTATTATCATAATAAAACAAAATATTAATTTATGAATCTATTTTTTGAAAATAAATTTTATTTTAAATCATTATATCAGCTATAAAATTTTATTAAAACATTTATGTTCCACAAAAATAACCATACTGAATTTATCGTTTTAAAACATATATTAGTTATTTAGTGTTGTAAATATATTATATTGTAATTCATAATACACATAAATTATACTTAAACATTCATACGAGATTTAACAATTTCATTTCCTGGGTTACTCTTCTTAATGGTCACATTCCAATTCCAATGACCATGTTAATATTTTATTGTATTTTGGGAAATAAAAATTATTTTTTGCGGAAAACATAAGTTATTTAAATTAAAAAGAGAAATAACCTATAATATTGTGTTGTTATATTCTCTCCTCAAAAAAAATTATCCTCAAAATTTCTATAATGTCTCCTTATCAATATATTTGGGTAATTTTTCATCAGAAACTCTTATGGTTCCCTAGTTTCCTCTTCATTTTTTAGTTTTTTCAATGTTCCTTTACTTTAAGAGTCATCCAATGACTCAACAAAAATTATCTAGTGTCTATTATGGGGATAGAATTTTCACATTATGATAAATCATGTTCCAATTATATTCCGTTATAAGTGATGACATGAGTTAGATTTGGAATTTACTTCCTTAATAAAGAGATGTGGAATACATTGGGTTACTTAAAAAGTTTAGGTTGAATTGCTAAACAATAAGCCACAACTCAAATTCTCTATAGGATTCCAAAAGGAAATAATGTAACTAGTTCTTAGTTTCCCTTTATTTTGAAATCCTATAACCCATACTATAGATACTCTTTCAAGAAAACGTTTTCTCCAACATGAAACTCCAAATATTTCCTTTGGTAATTAATATATCAATTTTTCATACTATGAGATGGTTTGATATGGGTTAGGATAGTCTTTACAGTTGTTATTGATTCCTCCACAAGATCGAGGCCTATAAGCTTCCTTTCTCAAAATTCACCCTCTTTCCCTATCAGACTCAATACGTTTCTACCCATATCTATTATCTCTTAATTATGAAAATGTTCTCCATGAAAATATCCTTCAAATCCTTCCATTCCTGGTTTTGAATTTACTCTTCGTACATAGTGTTTTGAATCAATGAACAAGATTTATTCCTATGCCATGAGTGATGATAAAATGGAATGGTAACCCTCCCCCTCTCATTAATTCCTAAAGAAGTAAATATCTTCTCAATGGACATTATCCATTTCATAGCTAAAAATGGGATTTTAGTCCCCTTGAATAATTGAGGTCTTTATCACATGAAGCAGTCTAAAATTTCTACACCATATTTTTGATCGGTATACTCCATGTGAGTAAGGTTATTTCTCATAACCTGAGTCAATTTTCTTATTATAGTTATTTGTTGTTTAAATCTAGTTGTAGATCTAGATCCAACAACATTATCTTTCACTGGAGGGAAATACTTAGATGGGATATATACATTGATATGATTTCAATTACTTACACTAGGTTCCATTTCTAAATAATGTAATTCACTATATTAAATCATAACAATAAGAAACACAATTCACATTCTCAAATTGTTAAAACACTTAATGTAAATTGAAAATTATTGTATAAATAATATCTAAATCATAAGCTTGGTTTCATTCAGAATGTATCAAAATTATGTCACATGGTTTCATTATCTATCCTATGTTTTTATAAATATAGTTTATGAGGTTTCTACTATACATTCTCTTATACTGGCTATAAATACCTTGACCCTCGTATCACGAAACAGGTTCCTTACCTTATTAAATTGGAACTATGAAAAAGAAATCAAATCAAAATGGACCAAATAAAAAAGTAGATTTGGAAAAATAAATACAAAAAAAGTATCACATTAAAATATAAAATTAAATACAACATATATAATACTTTGGAAACATCCCAAATATCCTAGATTATCCCTATAAATCAATCATAATATACCACTTGAAATCCTAGGGAAAAATAAAACATATGAAAGGTGTGAGATCATATGATATGTAAGGGTAAACAATACAGTGAGAGATATCATAAATATAAACAATAATTCTTGGTGAATAACAAAAAAACACATCATTATATCACACTCTATAGCATAATGTAGTAGGAATAAATAAAGAATAAATAATTCCTTATGAATAATTGATTGAGAATGAAACCATAGCATGGAAATTCAAGTAGTAGAATACTCACATGAATTATCCATTTCCCATATCAAAATGTGGGAATGAGTAATGAGGGACATAATAAATATATCATCCTAGATTTAACCATGATATTATATATATAAATTGGTAAAACCCCAATCTTGTTTGTCTCATGATACTTATCGATGCACTGAGGGGATATAACGGGCCCCTCCCATCACTTATTATGTTTAATTCATTCCCATATGAACGTGGTGGAAAATAATCAACATATACATTCTTATTAAAACTAGCATATGAAATTTAAAGAGTATCCCTAATCAATACACACAATTATAAACTCTAAAAATTAATATGGAGAATGTTGTCAAAACAGAACATCCCCTATCAAAATAATAATAAACCATTAAATAAATTATATTAGATGGTATCATAAGATATAATCCTCCAGTAATAATAATAATAAACATAGGGGTCTGAAATATATGAATAAAATCTAATAAAAGCATTGTTAAATTCTTTAGAGAAGTACCCTTTTACATTAGAATGAACAATTATATTTTAAAATCATTTTCATTTTACATAAAAATCAGATTGTAATCATTTATATCCAAAAAAAGGAAAAGTGAGTGAAAATATATTTGTGGAATATTAATATAATATTCATACTGAATTTTTGAATCTTATGTGAAAACTTTTGAAAATAGTGTTAATGAAAATATAGAAATGATCCACTTCTTTGTGGTTTAAGGGAAAATATAAAGAGTCTATAAAGTAGAAAAAAGAATATTTATTTTCATAAAACTATAAATTCAATAAGATAAGTTTTTATGATAAAATAATTAATTTTAGAAAATATTTATGGATTAAAATATATTACAGAGTGTACATGGAAATGGGTATGAAATTTAGAATTTTCATTTATCCGGGATTTCTTATTGGGATGAATTGAAAAGAGAAACTTATAAAATAATAATTTCTTATAAAATAAAGAGTAATTGATAAAGGTACATATGTTTTTAAAATAAAAATATAATTTAATAGGAGTACATAAAAATAATTAATAATCAAATTTGGGTAATGAGAGAGAAAATGTAACCTCAAGGGAAAAAGTTAGGTTCAGGAAGAAGCCCTTGCCTAATGATGAAAGTGTTATACACATACACTTAATTTCCTTGATAATGAAATTAGTTCAATTAATAATTTAATTTAGAACCAATTAAATATATATTTTATTTATTAAAATTTTATTAAGTTCATTTATAACCTTTTTATGAGTTATAAGATTCAACTTCATCATTCAAAAGTGTTGGTTTCTTTGGTTTTCATGAATGGTTTACTTGTACAATAGTATTATGATCTTGTAAAATGGATATAATTATCCATAATTTGAATTGTATATTATTAATTAACATACATAATATTTAATTATATTATATTTCATCTTTTTCTTAACATTATAAAGATTCATTAGATAAAATGTTAATGATAATCTTTTAGATTATTTTTTCATTTTTCGATCATTACACACTATTTTTCTTTAATTAATTAATACTTTGTATTTATATTAGTTTTGGTAACTAAATAAGTTGTAATACAAATATCATAATATATTTTTACTATTATAATGGTTTTACATCCTATCTTTAAATAGCTATTAGAAGATGATAAATCATCATCCACAGAGGTGGTGAATTAATACCTCACAGATGATGTTATCATTTTTAGAGAAAAAGAGGGAATAGAAGAGAATTTATTGTGGGAATACCAACAATATAATAACATTATAGTATATATACATTACTGGAGTTATCATTCATGTTTTCATAGAGGAGTTAATGAAATTAATAGAGAAGAAAATAAAAATAATAAATTAGGATTTTACCTCTCGAATTCTTCTCCTTGAGAACCTCTTTTAAGAACATTGAATCGGTCTTTCAAGTGATAACAACATACCAAAACCCAGGAGAGAGTTTTGGGTGTGGGATTTTGAATAATTTGAACAATATATAAATCTTTTAAGGTATAGGGAGAAGTGGTTGTGATGTGTGTCATTTATTGTAGAGGATAGGGGTGTTTTTTGATTATTTTATTCATTATTTGTTATTTTGGCCCAATAATATTAACAATATTGACCCCAATTACTAAATAAAATAAATAGATAATGAGAGTTCTAGTGTATTGTTCTTATATCAAAATCTACTAATGAAATATTATATTTCACATATAATTTTATAAACAACAAATTATTATATTTCACTATTTATAAAAAATTCAACAATTTTCAAAAAAATAATAAAAATTCAATAAAACCATTTTTCGATGTGTAGAATTAAAAAATGAACTCCATTTTATAAAAATAATTTTATAAATATGAAAAATTAAATTTTTAATTAAAATAATCATTTATTTTAAAAATACATATTTTAAAATTAAAAATTTTTTATGACACTTTGAAAACATAATTAAGGTCTCATAAAATTATCTTATAATCTCAATAGAAGAAAATATTATTTTATAAATCTATTTTTCGAAAATATATTTTAATTTAAATCCTTATATTAATTATAAAATTGCAAATAAACATTTATATTTCACATAAATACAAATACTTGATTTACTATTTTTAAAATTTTTATTTACTTATTCCATTATAAAAATATACTATATTTTCATTAATAAGAGAAATTTTTTTATACAATAATAGGTGAGGCAGCTATTTTATTTTTTTGGATTAATATTCTTGATGGTTACATTTTAATTTTAATGGCTATGTTAATATTTTATAGTATATCGGGACTCTAATTTTGTTGTTTGTGGGAAAAATATACTATATAAATTTAAAATAGAAACACCATATAATCATGGTTGTACTATATTATAGTAATATTTTTAATTTTTAAAAGATAATATATATCATTTAATTTTACCTGCCCATTCCCTGAGTAATGATAATGCCGTTCATGTATGTGTGTGGACGACCACATCCACAAAGTGATGTAATTATTTTCACATCACCACATGACATGGATGGTATATATAAGTAAATATAAAGAAATAAATTTGTATTTACGATAGTATGATATATCTAGAATGATGAAACAATACTTATATTCTTTATATAATGATCATTGAATAATGGAAATGTTACTCTTGCGTATGTATGGCCTACCATCTCCATTGTTATAAAGTAGTTTATTTTTCATAACCATAACTCATAATTTGTTTTAACGGTGTAATTTTTGTATTATACTGATAAATATGTTAAGATTATTATAATAGAGTTAATTTGATAATGAACCTTTTGACCATAGTCGACCTATCAAAGTCATTATTGACACATAAACCAAATATCATGAAAACGTTTGATTAAAACAAAATTTATTAAGTAATCAAAAATAATATTGTAATTTTGAATGAAATGGTATTATAAAAAATTCTTATTATAGTAGTAAAATTTTAACATAACTTTGTTATTCAGGTAGATAAAGACCATACATGATGAGTCAATCTCAATGTAAGGGACTATGTCTCAATTTCCTTTCATTGATTCATATTTTTATTTTATTCTTCTATAATATTCTATGTTGCGTATATACAACACCCACAACCTGTAATATCCAAAATTCTTATATTACAATGTAATTAAAAGTTTTTTTAACATTATTACTTGATGGGGATTATGACTCAAATGTTTCCAATGTGTTAATAGACTATTATTAAAAAATAATTATTTACTGTTTTCCTTTAAATTTAGTTTCATTCATGTCCATGGTTTTTTTAAAATATTTTCATAAATGTAATTATATGGACATGATTGTTTTATGAAGTCAATTCTTTTCTTTCTTTAACTGGTTATCAAAATGGAATTATTTTTAAAAATGGTATAATTTCTAAACAAATGATAAGATGAATGTTCTACTGTTACGTATATGGTAACTCATACTTTTCTTGCAGCCATTACTGTTATTTGAGGTTTTGGATCGTTTAAAATAATTTATGTTTTCTTCAAATTATAAACATATTTTCACTAATATGGGTATTTGTTTATGGACAATGGGTTTCAAAATAAAAGGCTATTTTCATATGCAAAAGTGTCTGCAAATAGGTGTAAACAATTCTTAATGGTTTTATGATGAAAAGGTGAAAAAATAGTCATGATATAGTTCACGGACATTATTCAAAAAGGGCTGAGCACCATTATATCTCACTGGTGAGACAGATATAGAATATAGGATGGGTATATTCATATAGTAATCCAATGCATTGGGTATTTATTATGTTCTCCAAAAAAATTTATTAAAAGGAAAACGTATGGTTATTTCAATTTTTAAGGGTTATTTTAGGGCTCTACAAGATGATTTACCAAGGAACCCACATGAATTAAATATTCTTGAAAATGATTTTTTCCTAGAAATAATTCTTTTAATAGTTAATATAATTGATTTATTAAAAATAAATATGAATAATTTTTTTGGAAAAAGGTATGAATTAAGAGACATGCTTTCATGGAGTCTTAGGTCTTTAATAAGAAAAATAGTTTTCATTGTTTTTATGTAGCTAACATAGATTTTGGTTCTCATCTGACATTTTTCAAAAATCATAGGGTTTAAGGATGGGTAAGGGAAAGAAATATGACATGCTGAAAATCATGAAGATTTGTTATGAAATAAATCCATGTTTTATTTTAATATCATTACATTGTAATAAAAATGGATTCTGATAATAAGTGTAAAAATTTTATTATATGACCTTGTGGAAATGTATAACTTTTTTAGTGGTTATTATGCCCCAATAGTCACTGAATGAATGATTAGTACCATTGAGATGATGTTATCCATTCTCCAGTGTTTAGAGCATAAAAAAATAATTTTCCATATCTAACATTTGGAAGGGGAAGAAGATCAATGGTGGACCCTTATGAAGAATATGAGTTAAGAAGATGAAATTAAATACAAAAAATAAGAATAATTTAGAAACATATTTTTGAATAAGTACATTCCTAATATTTTTCTAAGAATGTTCATCGACTGAATGAATTATGATGTGATAGAATGATGTTAACTAATGACGAGAATAATAAAAAAAGTTCAAATAATACCCCACCCAAACCTTGGTCATTAAGTGAAATTAATATTGAAATTATTTGAAGGAATGGCCTAATTCATGGTCTAATAATGATAAAAAGACTCAATAAAATATTCATTAAATGAAAATTGGAAAGATTATGCAATCAAAAAGAAAAGGTGAATCATTATAATTAAGGAACACATAACCTTTCTTAAAGGTTAGGTCCAAAGCCTCATTCTATTATTAATGAAAAAAATACCTTTTTTTCTGGGTAGAGGTAGACCCATTTCATAGCCCGATGACCTAGTGGAATTATATCCTAAACGCAAGGATTGTAATCCCATTTTTTCCCAAAGGGGCCATAGGGGAACAATATTTCTACAGTTGGGAATTTTATGCTGTATTTTAAATGAATGATCCGAATGTGATTTTTTTTCATAATTTAGTGAAATTTCGTGTAAGTTTTAGCATTTATTGTCTCCCTTTACAAGTTTTTTTAAAAAATTATATCAAATTAAATAATCTATCGGTACAGGGATGCAACCATGATTCTAGTGGAAATGTTTTTATAAAATATAAGTTCTTATTTGAGGAAGAAAGGGTAAATTATCTTTTTTAAGAATATATATATATATATATTGGTAACATTAAATTATGAGTTAGGGATACCATCATGGTTTTATTAGTCAAAGTTATATCATTATTTAAAATTCATTGACACTATTTTTGAGGTTTTATGTGATGGGAATTTATAAAGATTAAGTATATTTTAAGTGAAATTTATGGATGTAAAAATATTTGGTTACTATATGTTTTAATGAAAAAATAATTATATGAGGAATGACTTTATATATTGGGTGCATAATGTTATTGGTATACCTCAGGGTTTATTTTATATTTAATATTGATGTAAATATACATTATTTCAATTTGGAAGTTATATAACATTAGTTTTTTATAAATTACAAACGGTATACTAGGAAACAACCTGCCACATCTGAAAATGTTGAGGGGATTGATCCCATAACTAAAGGATGAAAAGGGAACATTTCATATTCCCCAACCTTCATGGAAGAGTATTTCTAGAAGAAAAAATGAAGATAAATATTTTTGATTATATATCTGAATGATTGGTATGTTTTAAAGTTAATGTTGAAAAATAAATGATGAAAGGGATTCTTTAACCATTATCCATATAAGAATGAAAATGGGAAAACATAACCATGTATTATACCATCAAACTCCCTATAATATACCATATCTTTCCACATATGTATCTGTTTGAGTGATTTTATTTCAACTTATTTCTTGTGAGTTTTACCTTGAATTTAATGCTTGGGGGTTGTGTTGTGTCATGGGTATCTATCATTTGAATAAATTCAGTCTTGGGTTGTAAGGAAACATGAGAAAATTGGAGAGGATCTACGTGGAAAGACTTTTTTATGGGAAAGAGATAAAAGTTCAGAGATGTATGTTTGGTTAAATTAATGGAGTCTCCGTAAAATGGGACCATTGTTTTATTGGGATCAGTTTTTGTTTATAATATTTAAAGGCGGATTTGGTTTTTAATAAGGACATGTCATGAACATCCATATACAAAATGTTTACATTCCATTTAAATGTATTACACATAATGTAAATTTTCAAGTGATTCTAATATTAAAATATGAGGTGACGACATTTTCAGATTATCCTATTAAAAATATTTACATGATGTGTAACTACATTACACATCATGTAATCCCCTAACCTAATTTTTTAATGTATTATTTTTGGATAAATTTTATTTCATATCTCCAATAGCTCCCTTCTCTAATAACTAGGGAATCTTATAGATGAGTTTAGAGTACTAACCTCTATATTGGAGGCCTTATTTAACCAACTGATCTCTATTAATTCTTCTTGGTTAATTTATTCCCTTATCCCTCTTGGTTATCCAAAAGTTTCAGTATAATTAATTGATGGTGTGCATTATTAGTTTTGATATTTATTAGTTTTGATCTAGGATCTTCTTGGCGATCATCCAGACCTTCTTCCTCATGGTCATTTTCCATTGGAAGCATTGCATTTTCCATCAGTTAAAGGTATGTGGTCTAAATCTTCACCATATGGTTTGATAATTTCCATGTATATGAAATACTATGATTTCTCCCTTGTAACATGTGTGAGAATAAATAAAATATCTAATGGAATTATTCCTTGAATTACATTAGATTCATTTTGTTATTAAACTAGATTATGGATACTTATTGGGCAAGATAACATTGAATATAAGTGAATTGGATAATAACATAAATTTTGTTTAGAATTACACGAATCATTAGTGATTACTTGTTAAAGAATCCCTACATTTTTGATTACTAGTTATTGACTTAACTATTCATTAATTGTGATATTAATGAACGAGGTAAATGAAATAAAAATGGCAATTCTCATAATTAACCATTATGACTTATGAATTGATATTTTTATATCTATGATGTTAGGAAAGGTCTTGAGATCCATGATGTAACTCTTATATATCAGGCACGACCCAATAATATAAACACGTATATACTATAATGAGGATATTATGTGGGCTCGACCCAATTGAGTGTTATAATTCATATAGGCAACCCGATTTTCCTAGTCCCATTATGTACTTCTTATTGGGATTTTACATAGTTATTGTAATACTTAGTGGGATTTATGCCAAATTAGTATGTTACACTGCGGTTGTAGGTTTTTGGATGGAATGGTTGTAAGAAATGCTGAGAGTTTTTAAGGAATGAATCTAAAGAAGGTTGTTTAACATGGTTATATCATTGTGGTTGTTGTGGTTCTGAGACATGCTCAGAGATATTATCACATGGAGCCAAAATAGATTATTATTTCATTTTATTATTTGTAAAATTAATTAATAGACCTTCTTATCTTGTTATTTTATGTAATTCATATTAGAAAGTTTAGATAGAGTGGTGTCAACCTATTGTGATATACTCATACTAAATTTGAGTTTCTATTTTTTACTCGAGTAAATTATGTGGTTCATGTTTTGACATGTTTAGAGGACCTTACTATGGATTGTCTATTGTTGTATGGGATGAAGTTTAGAGGTGGGAATAACCTGGGGTTATGGAATGGGGACTTTTGTGCCTTTATCTGATTATTTTAGGCTTCTAATTGTATTTTTCTAGCATGATATTTAGTTACATTATAGAACTTCAATACATTATTTCATTACCATTTATTTGATTATTCAGTTTGATTTTATTATTGTATTCCAATATCAATATACTTTTATTTCAATCATTTATATGGATTATTTATACTTCTATGAAACTTTAAACTAAGGGTTATAGTCTCCAAATTATACATATCACACACCGCTACTAGTCAAAAGCCTCTGGCATATGGGGAGGTGCGCACGTTTTCTTATAACCAACCCTTTCCAGCCATATGAGAGAGTGCCAGATTAGGGGATGTTACAAAGTCATATTGAAGGGTCAGGTTTTTTTTCTATGTTACTTTTTCTAGAAATGTATAAAGGAAACTAGGAAGCTTTAGTTTATGGTAATGATCCTGTGTGTGGGAATAACTAACCTATGTATGGCGGAAAATCTGGGTGCCCAAGGTTGGGTTTTTTTCATGTGGTGTGGTGTTTATACTTGATGTTATTTCACCTTGGCCGATTCACATGTTGTGATAGGCAATTGTTTTATGATGATACTATTTCTTACGAATGAAATCGTGGTATGGTATGCAAGGATATGAGGATACAAGCATCATAGTAGGCAGATAGGGATATATTGACATGCATTGTTCATTATAGGGACATATCTATTTTTGACCGTGACATATACCTACCCATTTAATTGTAATATGAGACATATGTTTCACTAGATAAATAAAATGAATGGATCTGTCTTTCTAATACACTTTAAATACATGTTTAGAGAGACCAAGAGTTAGTGGTTTTCTATTGTGGTCCCCAATTGAGGTTGACCTTTTTGTTTTATAGTGCTCTAAGTTGTGTGTTTTTCCTGTAGGGAAAACTCATCAATATAGTTTATGTCTTGTGAAACTCGAGATTTGTATTCAACAGACTTTTTATATAACTGAACGAGTGATTCACGTGGTTTTAGAGGACTAGATAGATGTTCACTTCGTAGCAGCTTCCTAAGGGTCATATAATCCACATAAAGGGATATTGTTCATACCATCACACCAATAACTAAGATGAAAAGAGTGTTTTATAAACAGTATCAACATATGTTTAATGTGGAAGGAGGAAATAGTCATCTAAGTTATAGATCCATTCAGTCTAGATGATATTCATGAATATTGAAATTCTAACATATAAGAGGGTGATTCTTATTTTATATATGACTAATGGACCTTCCAAGAATTGATTGGATATTATAAAGAAGTTTTTAAAAATGGTGAGCTATCATGGAAGGTGTTAGAGATAATTTTACTAATCTATTTCTATCTAGAGAAGTAGAGGGATGAAAAAGCGTGTGAGTTAATGTGACCAACACATGATGGAATGTCAGTATTTGACTATGTCGTACATTTCATAGAAGTACAGTGCATTACAACATCTGTATAAATGATAATATCTCTAGGGTGAGGCTATTTCATGATGGTATTTTATATAATATTAGGTCATAAGTAAATGTTTTTTGCTAGAGAATATTTGAGGATGTGATGAATGAGATAATCATTGTGGAAGAAAATTTTAGAAAGGCCATTGGAAGCAGCCAAGTAGTTTAAGTAGGGATAACTGGGAACTCTTATTTGATTAGAATATAGAAATTTTATGATAGTTTCTCCAAAGGAAATAGTTGGAAGAGAAGTCAAGGATGTAGAAAACTATGTCAGGATTGTGGTTCATTACAGTTTTATTAGTGTGGCTCATTTGGGAAAATGCACCCGTAGTGTCCTTACCCTAGATTTTAGTGTCATATCTATGGAATTATTGTTCATTTAAATTGGTTTTGTGTGAAATTACTTGAGAAAACCATTTCTATGTGATCATGGTAGGAACCTTAGATGGGAAGTGGATTAGCTACAACTCAACGGGCTCATAACCAATGTTCTACTATCTCTTTAGGATAATAAATGGGATGTTGTACCCTAGTGTTTGAGAAGTAGTATCAAAAAGGGAAATCAAATCAGGTTAGTCAATCTAGAGCCCAAGGAAGAGGGAAAAGTCAGCAACACATTTTGCCGACTACTCCAGCAATCATGGATAAAATATCATCTACTATAAGAGGTATGATTATTGTATAATCTAACTTACCATGTGTCTGGTTTGATACATGAGTATCATATTATTTTTTATATTCTCAGTTTGGAAATAGTTTGATCTTGAATGTTGGATTTTCACCTAGCTCAGATAGCTGGTCATTCTCTAGATAATGTTGGAAAGTAGATAAATGAATTTTTTATTCTGGAAGGCCATTTTCAAGATGTTATCCCAGACAAGTTATATGACTTACCATCTGAAAATGTGATTGAGTTCACTATTGAGTTGGTAGTTGGAAAAGATCCAGTTTTTTTCCTACCTCACAAAATGGCACCAATAGAGCCTCAGGAGTCTAAAGTTCACATGAAATATCTAGAATCTAAATTCCTCATACGAAATTGACTATAACCTTGAGGTTATCATGTTATCTTTTACCAGATGGCTCATTGGTCCTTGTGATTATGTGTTGATTATTAGAGGTTGAACTATATGACGGTCATTATCCAGTATCCTTTTCCATATCCTAACCTTATCTTCAATCATCTCAGATGTGATAATATATTCCACATGAATTATTTGAGATTAGGTAACCATCATTTGTGAGTGAGACTATCTGATATAACATGAAATAATTTTAGGAGCATGTATGGTTTGTATGAGTTTGTAGTGATTTTTTTAGGGTTGACTAATGCACAAGAATTGTTAATGGCCTTGATGAATATGATCCTTCATCATTTTTTGATCAGTTTTTTGTGTTTTTTTGTCAATGATATCTTCATGTACTCCCAAACACCATAATGTAATTCCAAACATATTGACATCATCTTGAGTACATTGAGAGTGGTTTTTCAATATAGTATCCTAGACAAATGAAGTTTTTGAATGAATAAAGTGCACTCCTTGGTCCATGTTATCTTAGAGGAAGGAGGGTTAGTAGACCCAATGAAAGTTTCATCCCTAATATAATGGAAAAAAATCTAAATATCACTTTAATATTATGACATTTCTTGTAAAATTAGTTTATAATCGTGTATTTATCTAGGATTTCTCCCATTTTGCAATGCCCATGTCTAGGTTGACCAACAAAGGGGTAATGTTTCTCCTCATCTAATTATTATGATATAGATTTGGAAGAGAGGAATTGTAGGCTTACCTCAACACCTATCATCACATTACCTATGATAGGTAAATCATACACCATGTTCTGTGAAACATTTGGTGTTGGACTCGAAAGAGTTCTGATGCAATAGGATTGTTTGATAACTTATGGATCTAAGAATATGAGACCACAAGAGAGAAATTAACCTCCTCATTATCTAGATTTGTTGGAGTGGTGTATGAGGTGATATGTTGTAGACACTATCTCATGGTTGAATGGTTTGTGGTATACATGGATCAGAAGGACTTCAGGTACATATCCACTTAGCATGACCAAATCCTTTGGAAGAGTATTTGAGTTGAGTATCTTCAGTCATTCGATATTGAATTAGATTATACAATACGAAATGGAAACATTGTTGCCAAAGACTTGAGCTGAAATACACAGATTGAGGCCGTACCTGAGTCTTCTAATGAGTGGTAGATAGTTTTTCTCTTTGAATACATGCATTTATATGTTCATCTCTCACAAGGATGAGTATCCCAACTTCTGTTATACCTGTGATTTAGGAATAGATTAAGAATGGGTAGTTACCTAATCTAGATGGATCAGTTTTTAGAGAAAAATAATATGATTAGGAGACACCATTCAGATGGTCTATTGAATATAATAATTCTATTCTTTTTATTTCTAAGTATGGGTTTATACATGATTATATGAGGAGCTCGTGAGGGATTTTCATGCTTCAATATGGGTGGTTCATTTTAGTTTGATAAAGATCTATCATTATCACAATTCAAAGTTTTTGTGGTGGGGAAGAAAATTAGGTGTCTAGATTCATATCAAGATTCATCAATTTTCAGTAGGATAACGATGAGTGTCAGAGTCCATATTGGACCTTGTATCCATTTCCTATTACTACATGGAAATGAGATGATTTAAATTTGGATTTTGTGATAGGAATACCCATGAAATTCCATCATAGTGACACTGTATGGGTGATTTTTTATTGAATGATGATGGTATCCCACTTTATGCATATTAGGGAGACCATCAATGTTGATTATCTGGGTAGTGATTATGTGTGTGAGGTGGTTCAGTTGCACAGTTTTATGAGGAGTATCATTTTTGATAGAGATCCCCATTCTAAATCACATTTCAACCAATTTTTTCAACATTCTCTTGGATCACGGATTATTGTGATCAAAACCTATCTTCCATAGGTTAATTTTTAGTCTCACAAGACTATTTAGGTTATAGAGGATATGTAATGGGTCCGTATTTCAGAATTTTGTGGTTCATGAGAGAAAACTTTGGAAATCATATATTTTTCATTTAATAATAGATTCCAGAAATGTATATATATGTCACATTACATTGAATTTAGGGTAGGATATGTCATTATCTTCGTTTTTTACTAGAGTTAGGTGATTACTCACTTATTTCACCTAATATCATGTAGGAGGCATCCAAATAGGTTCAATTGTATAGATAGGTGTTGGTAACCATTCAGAGAATGAATAAATAGTATGTTGACCATTAGAGATGAAATTTTTAATTCCAGGTTGTTCAATATTAAATAATTCATGTATCATTTAGATTGGGTAAATTTCATATTAATAAATATGGAAATCTTTCACCTCGGTTAGTCAGGAAATTTGAGATAAGGGCATGGGTCATTCCAGTGGTGTATCATTTAGCACTTCCACTACGATATAGTTTCAGATTTGGTGCCTTAGTACCATCATTTATGTACTTTATGATATCCTATTTTCATAGTTTTTAATATTAATAAACTCCTTATCATATCATGATTGTTCTTCTTAATAACATTGTAGGTGATAATGTCCTAAGAGTAGCAGTTCCTCAGAAAGGTCATATAAATTCTCCAATTCGATGAGAAACCATAAGTTTTACTAAATTATTATTAAATATATATTCTATATATGGATGATATCATTTGAGGTAAAAAATGATACAGTCTATCATTTATGGAGAATCATAATAATTTGAGGTAACTTGTCATGGTGTACACTATTAGTAATATCCAGTAAGATATTATTAAAATGAGACTCACCAGTAGGAAATCCACATTTATATGTTCCATTGGAAGTTCCTATCAGTGGAAGTGTGTATTGGTCCTTAGAATTTATGAATTTTATTAACTAGTATTCTGAGTCATGTACCTTGATGTATTGATAAAAACCGTGATAAAATATGTTCGCATTGAGGTTGGATACATCTGGTGTGTCACGAGTAATACTGAATTAATGAATAATGAGAGAAATTATTTTCTCTTCTATTCTTAAATGGAATATGATATCTACATCCCATTGATGGAAATGATATATCCTAAATATATCAATGTCCATGGGGTACAATAGGAAATTTAATTTTCAAGAAGTAGAAGAAAGAGTCATTGAGCACATGTGATGATGGAACCATCCTACAATATGCTTGATTTGAAATATCCTAATAAGGGACTATATTACGTAGTAAGCATTTATATAAGGCATCATGTCATTGTGGAATTAACTTCTTTCTCTATTGGCACCTTTTGGTCTTTTTAGAGGATAACCGTGGACATTTGGATGATTCTATGAACTCCACAGTGAAAGAGGCCTAGTGGGCCACATACTAAGTGTATCCAGAATCTCATTTAAATAATATAATATTATTTATTATTTAACAAGTTGAATAAATATTATTCTTAGACGTGGTTAAATAATTAATCTTGTATGTTTGACTGCATATAAATATTTATATGCTATTTAATGAATATATTGTATATATTTATTAGTGAATAATGTAGTGATATTTATTTAATAAAGAAATAATTATTATTCATGGCTTGATAAATATTATGAAGTAATGGAAGAACGCGTTTAATTATCTTGTGAGAAATGATAAATATTAAATATTATTTGATTCAATAAAATTTAATATAATTTTCATGTTAATCACATGTCGAGAAATAATAATAACATTATATTTAAATACATGGGGTTTTATAGGGATTAAATTAGTAATAAAGGGCACTCGTGAAATTAGTTTATTTTAACACAAGAGACATATAAAAACAATTATATTATTTTCCCAATAATACGATTCATTTTTTGGTTATGCACAAGGGATTTGGATAATTCTCTCAATCCCTAGAGAGCTCCCATCCCTAGGAATGATCCCATGAATGGAGATCAATCTTCCTCCACCTCCCACTCTGGAGTCAAGAGAGATTCAAGAGTGTTCTTTGGAAGTGTTTATGAAGGTGATCAAAGGTGGAAGACACAATCAAAAGGATCTAATGTGATATGACATGGATATTAATATAGTTATGTTCAAAGATTTTTGTAACGCCTGTGGATCACCACTAGATGAAATCTACATTGATTCCTACAATGCATTGATTGAACAATTAAGATATTTTATTATATCCATAAACAATTAAATAATTCCATCAAGGTCATTCTTATTTAACAAAAAATTAATTATAAATAATTTGTTATAATCCCCTCTCTTATTGTTGGTGTTCAATCCCTTGTCTATATTCATTTATTCAATTCAATAGATCATAATATTTATCCTACTGTAAATCTTGGATTGATCATCGATCATTGAAAAAATCAAATTTAGCCATGAACCATATCATGCTTCCACTATGACCAAAACATATAAGTGGTATTAGAGTGGTCACACAATTACATATAATTATTTAAAGACCAATGATTGATTTATGAATTTTAATTTGGTTTTTCAATACTTATTTTGTTGTTCTTTTAATCGAAATTACGACATCGAGTTGTTCCTATTTTATTTCAGGTAGATCTAATCAAGACGATTAATTTTATGAATAAAATAAAATTTATGAATTCAACCAAAAGTGACGAGGATTCAGGATGGACATCAGAGGATTACACATAGTGTAACTAAACATACATGTCGTGTACTTGATTCCAAGGCACCATGAGTTAATTTGGTAATTACTCAAACCATGTGCACTGATGGCATGCAGCGTCGTTAATTAATACACTATGTGTTGACCAGAGTAGCGTGGAACACGGTCTTCAAGATTATATGATATGTATCTCACATTCACACCGTGTAGTCACATTGATTCATTGATGAGATTTGTGGTTCATACACATCCTACCTGACTTGTGACTTTGTAACTTGTAACCCACATGTCATGTAGTCCCATTTTGAATGTATTGTAGTCCAGTTTTTTGGGGTATGATTTACATGTTGAGTCGCTAGGAATGCACCTTAGATAGACAGTGAGAGGTGTACATGCTGTGTAGCTCGCCTGTACATGTTGTGTACTTATACCAAATTATACAGATTTAAAATTTATTTAATATACTCATAAAACTATGATACATGTTCCTGTGTGCGATAATTAAGTGGACATGATATGCCATGTGATGGGTTTTTAATATATATATATATGAGTGTTTAATTAATAGATATTTAGTTTTCATATATTTAAGTCTTGTATATGTGTATTATAATTGTTACTCTGCAAGCATTGCAGTATAACAAGTGACCAAAAAAACATATAATTATTTTAATTATTAAGTTGATTATACATTCCTTAAAAGTAGGGGATATGTTATGTCTTCTATATGTATCAAAATTAAAACTCCATATGACTATACTATATGTTGGGTGGATTTAGATTGGTATTCACAATGTTTCTTCCAAATTACATTTAATGTACACATATTATTTTTAATAATTTTATGATTTTTTAATATATAATGGATGAGAATCCCAAGGAAATTAATATGAGAATTAATATAAAATTATTGATTAATTAAAGATTATACATAATTTATTTGTGAATGATTTACCCTAAATAATAATGATTAATAAATGAATGATATTTTTGTTAAATTTGTAATTCATTGAATGCGTGTGGATGATCATTATGATAGAAAAAATCTTTATATGTGATCAGTTTAATTTTATTTATTATTAAATTAAATTGTTGGCATGTGTTCCTTCTCTCCTCTTATTATATAGGGATTTTCCCCATGGTTTAATTTATGTAAACCCTTTTCCCTCACATAGATGTCAGTGAAACAATATGTAATAGATGTGGCGCCCAAGAAAGTGGAGGCACTTCAAGATTTAATTCAAGGCGAAACCAATCCAGTAATGATACATTGGCGGCCATGTCAAAAGATGTAACACGAACCTTAACAAGATCAAGATATTTATCCCCTAGGCCAACGATTAGTCTATTGAACACTAGATAAACTAACCATTAGTAAAATCTCATGATCATACCGCTTTATTATTTTATTTTAAATCAATTTTCATGGTTATATTATTATTGATGTTTTTGTACGATTTCATAATTTAAAGGAAATAATGAGCATTGCAGATGGAACTAAAATAAATTTCCTTATACGCAAATATTATGAAATATATGGTTAATAAGGTAAGTAAATCCACTTAATATTAACAAGCATGTAATAAATTTAATAATTTTAAATTTAAGCATAAAAGTGTAAAATTCAAAAAGTATATATATGAGTTTGGCATAACCTTCAACTACTTGAGGTAAAATTGAACCAGAGTTCAAATTTCTTTACATGACAATGATTGGGTGCTTTAAATAATTTGGGAATTTTAACTTTATGTTTTTGGACGACTTATCTTAGTTCACATCAAGAGTTTAATGCTAATGTATGACATAGGGTAATTGAGGAGAAAAGGTTGAGGAAATATTATTATCAAATTTCAGGGTTGGGGAATCTACCCAGTGGATCAGGGAACTGTGAGTTAATGGAGGTGGTATTTTTAATTCCTACCTTCAACCAATCATATTTCTTGACCAACCAATATTGGGATAATGAGAATTGAAATTTGGAGCCTCTCCACTAGTATGTCCAAGGAACATGATATTTAGAAACCAATGGTGAGGGCTATTAGTTTATTATAAAACAATGTAAGTAATAAATATTATATTTATTTATCTAAATTTATTAGCTAAATTAATAAATTATGATTATCTTATTTTGTAGAAAAATTATAAAAATTCCATAAAACATATAATTGTGGTCATACTTGATAATTATATCCATATCATTTGTACAAATTTACATTAATGGAAAAGGAACCTACATTTCATAATTCTCCATGAAATGAAAATATATGGGATGGTTGAAACATTTCCTAGACCTCCTAGAAATGAGGCTTGTGATTAAGAGTTAAAACTCTATGAGAAACATTTGAACCATTCCACATGTGTTCAATGTTTCATGCTATCATCCATGTATAATGATATTTTAAAACAACATGAGGACATGGATGCATATAGAAATATGTGTCACATTTTGGATCTCTATCAAGAGTAGGTGAGTCAAGAGAGGTAGAAGATCTATAATTATTTATTCAAATCTATGGTTGAGGGTCTACACTAGCTAGGACATATGTTGTATAGATAATTGGAAACATTGAATGGTTAAAAATATTAGGGACAAAATTCACATATGAGTTGTGAAAAAATATCATACTTTTATCATGGCCCAAAACCTTTTCCAGTTTTATTGTTAGTTACAACATTAGCAATAACGAGAAGAGATTTTCAGAAATCGATACTCCAATTATCCATTTGTATAAGGACATGGGATGTGAGATACCTATGGTCCTTATAGTGAATAAGAAAAAAGAGAATAGGGAAAATGGGTACAAGAATTAAAAAAATAGTCTATATCTCCAAAGAACCATCCTTCTATGAAATGGATGATCCCAAGTCCGGGAAAGGAAAAGGAGGAAGTTTGTTTATCATGTGGTAAGCTTGGACACTGGAAGAAGAAATCCAATCAGAAGTTAGGGGAAGCTACACATGTGTTTATTATCGAGTGTAATTTTTCAATATTAATACACTGGTTATTAGATACATCTAGTGGGTCTCACATCTATATCCAATTTCCAGAACAAAGTAGCTTATGAAAGATTGAAAGGGGAGAGGTGGATCTGAGGGCTACTAACGGTGTGAGGTTGGATACTCCAGCCATTTTTGTCTAAACATTTAATTTAAAATGGAAATGATTTTGGTCAAAAAATATTGTTTATATGTTCCTACAGTTAAAAAGAACATAATTTCTATATCATTCTTATATGAAGATGGGTTTACATAGTTATTGTGTGGATCATTTAAATAATGGTATTTATGTATTAAATTATTAACATAAATGGTTAGAAATTGATAACCAAACATTTTCACATGAGTCATATGACAACCTTCTTTGGAATCATCATCTTTTTCCTGTAAATGAGAATCACTTTAAAATTATATATCAAGATGGTTATTTAGACTCATCTGATATAAAATCACTTGAAAGGTGGCATGCATGTTTACAATGGAAAATTTCCAAACCACCATTTGTTGGATAGGGTGAAAGGGCCACAAAGATTTTTTAATTAGTTCACACTGATGTGTGTTGTCTATATCCAGAAGAAGCAAGAGGTGGATATAACTATTTCATAACTTTTACTGATGACATGAGTATATATGGATATATCTAACTGATGTGGTATTGGTCCGAGTCCTTTGAGAAATTCAAGGAATTTAATAATTAATTATAAAATCATCATGGATTTAAGATAAATAAACTTATATTAGATCAAGGTGGGTAATATCTTAACCATTAGTTCATCTATATTCTATAAGAGTTTCAGATTCTATTTCAATTCACTTTACCTGACACACCACAATTTAATGGTGTTACTAAAAGGATGAACCATTCCATTTTAGACATGGTAAGGTCAATGATGAGTCATATAGACAATTCATTATCCTTTTTTCGGACATGCATTACAAAATATGGCATAGAAATTAATCCAAGTACCAACTAATATAGAAAATGAAATTCCCATTGGGCTATAGAGTGGAAATAAACCCATTTTTTCACAGGTTCATGTATGGGTTTGTGAGGTGTTTTCTAAGGCCATCCCAAGAACAAAACTAGAACCCCAAGGAATAAAGTGTATCTTTATTTGATATCTAATTAAATCAAATAGAAAATACCTACACACCATCTAATATACGAATGAGAATTTTTCTAGACAATCCGTAAATCTTGAGAGGATGAACATCCTCAAAAAGGATCATGAGAGAATGATTTACTTCAACGAAGTAGATTATCAAGATGTACAAGAGTTGGTATAGGAACATATTCCATATTTCCTTGTGAATGAAGTTTTTCTTGAAACACAAGTACTGCATACGATCATAATAGTGGTAAGAGAACCATAATGATAGGGATTTCTATTCACCGAAGGCGGTGACTCATTATTTGTTGACAATGGTGAACCACCTACCTAAAAGGAGAAAATAGTGATCTTAGATGCTTTAAGATGGATGAATCCATGAATTCCAAATGAATTACATTTATTATAACCGTGTTTGTGTTATGGTTGAAACACCAATTGATGTAAAGCCCATTGGATGAAAATGGGTATTCAAGAGGAAACTGGACCTGGAAGGTAAATTGAATACCTATAAATCAAGTTTAGTGGATAAAGGGTTTAAATAACATTAATCACTTGACTACAATGAAAACTATTCACAAGTTTACAGGCTTAAATCCATTAGATTTATAGCTTTTATAGCATCTTACTATGACTATGGGATTTCGAAGATGGATGTAAAAACTAACTTCATTAATGGGATCCTTATATAAGATGTCTATATGACACAAATAAATTGTTTTGTGACTCCGGGTGATGAAATAAATATTTTCACATTGTATAGATCTATTTATGGATTGAAGAAATCATTGAGGTCATGGAACGTTCAATTTGATGAATCTGTAATAGAATTTGGTTTCATTAAGATCGAATGGGGGTCACGTTTTTACAATAGGTTTAATAGAAATGTGGTTATTTACATAGTAGTATATGTTGATCACATATTATTTATTGGGAATGACATACCAGTCTTACAATTAGTTAATGACTATTTTAAAAACTATTTCACCATAAAGGACATTGTTGAAGTGGTCTATAATCTAGGTATTAACATCATTCATAAAATATCCAAGAGGATTCTTGGAATAAGTCAAAGTACATATATTGACTAGATACTAAAGAGATTTAATATGGAATAATCATAGAGGGAATGGGTTCTAGTATAAAATTGTTTACATCTTTCTAGGAGAATGTGTCAAGATACCTAACAAGAGAAAGAGAGAATTTGCAAGATCCTATAATATTTTTTGATAATATCAATCATATATGCCATGTTATATAGTAGACATGATGTTTTTTACTCATCTATCATGGTAGGAAGATGTCAAAGAGATCTAGTAGAACAACATTGGTCTATTATTAAGGTTTTCCATAAGTATTTTAGAAGAACTAAGGATATTATCCTGGTGTATAGATGAGACAAGGAGTTGGTCTTCACGTGTTATACTTTTTTTAGTTTTAAGATTGATTTGAAAGATCTGAATTTGCATTCATTATATGTTTTCTATCTCAACAGAGGATCAATGAGATGGAAGAGTTAAAAGGATCGAATTCATACTAATTAAATAGAGGATTACAAGTATATAGCGTCCTCTGATGTAGGAAAGGAATCCAATTATGTTTAGAAAATTTTCCAGGATATTTATGAGGTACCTAGTAGAAAATACCTCATCACATTATATTGGGACAATATTATAGTGGTGACTTTTGAAGATGATCCATGGTCACACCAATGAACAATGCACATACTCTGGAAGTATCACCTCTTGAGGTATTTGCATAAAAGTTGTAATGTTGTAGTAAGAATAGTTCCCAACTAAGAAAATGCGGTGGAAAACTTGACTAAAGTCATATCTCCATAGAAACATAACTATCATGTGAGAGCTAGCAGACTGAAGGCTGTTAGTAGTTTGCTCTAGTGAAAGTGGATTTCTATTGGAGTTGGTTCCCTAGAACCAAATTCATGTGTAATTTATGATAAATTTTATTCCTATTTTTGAATATTAGTAAACTCTTTATCACATCATTATTGGTCTTCTACATAACACAGTATGTTATTGTTTCATAAGAGCATATGTCGCACTGAATGGTCATACCAAATACCCACTAAGATGAGAACCTATAAGTGATATGAAACTATTATTAATTATATTTTCTATAAATAGATGATATCATTTGAGGGACACAAATGATATAGGTTTTCAGGGGAGGAAACTAATAGGTCTTTGAGGCCCCTTATCAAGGTGTACGCCCTTGTTAATATCCAGTAGGATATTATGAGAATGAGACCTTCCAGTTGGAAATCCATGTTTATATGTTTCATTGGATGTTTCTATGTGTATAAATGTGTTTTAGTCCATATATATTAAAATTATAATTCATTGTTATTACGGGTTTCATACATTAAGGTATTGATGAAATTTGTGATGACATATGTTCGCGACAAGGTAGGATACGTTGGGTGTATTATGATTAATATCTCATTAATTAAAATTAAGGAAATGATTTTCCCTTCTATTGTTTAACAAAATTTATTATCTTAGGAACTTTTATGGGAATGATATAACCTAAATAAATCCATTCCCAAGGTGCACAATAGGACAATTTTTGGGAAGTTAGAGAATGCGATATCAAGCACATAATTTGATGGCACTGGCATGAATCCCTCTTGATTTGAGATATCGTGATAAAAGGATTATGTTAAATAGAATGTATTTTTTGAGGAATCATGTAGTTGTGACATTAACATATTTTTAAATGGGATCCTTGATGTGTTTCGAGATGATATCCTACGAATTTAGGCTACTTCGCCTAATTCCATTAAGAAAGCGGCCTATAGGGTCACATACTAGGTATATGCAGAATCTCAGTTAAATAATATACTATTATTTATTATTTAACAAATTGAAAAAATATTATTCTCGAATGTGGTTTAATAATTATTCATTTCATCATGATTGGATATAAATATAGATTTTCTTTTCAGCGAAATTAATATTTATATATTTATTAACGAATAATATAGGGACATTTATTTTATAAATTAATAATAATCATTTGAGGCTTGATATATATTATGGATTAATGGAGGACAGAGTTTAATGATCTGGTGATAAATAATAAATATTGAATATTATTTGATTAAATAATATTTAATTTAATTTTAATGTTAAGAACATGTTGAGAGATAATAATAATAATAATATTACTTGATATTGTATTCCCCATGGATTAAATAAATAATAAAGGGTACTTGTGAAATAATTTTTTTACCCTAGAGAGATAAAAACCAAATTATATTATTTTCTAAATAATATAATTCATTTTTTGGTTTCTCACAATTTATTTGGATAATTATATCAATCCCTATAGAGCTCTCATCTCTAAGAATAATCCCATGAATGGAGAACGATCCTCCTTTACCTCCCAATCCCATGTCCAGAGACATCTAAGATAATTCTTTTGAAGCAGTTCTTGAGGAGAAAAAAGGAATATGTCATAAGCTCTAAGAGCTATCATGCTAGAACCCATAGATTTCTATGGATATGTTTGATAATTTGTAGAAAATGTGTTGATCACCCCTATAGGGGATATACTTTGATTCCTATAATATAAAAATGTATCAATGCATATATATTGATAGATCCATCAATGAAGAATGAGTTCCATCAAGAAAACTCTTATTTAATTCAATTAATTATAATTATTATGTGATGATCCTCTCATTTAGTTCTAGAATTCAGATACTTGTCTATATTCTTTCATTCAATTTCATAAATCACCACATTTATCATTGTATAAATCTCAGATTAATCATCAAACATGAAAAAAATAAAAGTTGGGCATGACCCATCTCATGCTTCCACTACACCTTGAACCTACATTCAGTTCCATGAATGATGTATTCCACATGTTATAACTAAGAAGATATCATGTATACCCTTCCCATGTGGGAGAAATAGAATTTGTTGGGCTTTGTGGTGATGATTCTTTTTTTGGACCATCTAATACTTGTTGTGAATCGTAGTAAGAAATATATTTGGGGTCGTAATATATAATTTATTAGAGTGTAGTGAGAAAATGGTAGATTTAAAGAGGATTCATGGGAGTGGGATTTTGATATGTGAACATAATAGAAAAACTTGTTTGCTGATACCTCACTATAATTCTTAGAGATGATTGAGGATGAGATTTTTTATGGTGGGGTGGTTTTAAGATCATTTATTCTTCCAGGTAACTATCTCTCTGAGTTTTTTTCATTAATCCAATTTCATGTGAGTTTTTCCATTTTGTTAATCCTTGGGGGTTTTTTTACTTTTATCAATTTGTTTTGAATAACTTCATTATTGGGTTTCAAGGAATCTTTAGAAAATTAGAGAGGATCCACTTAGAGAGAGTTTATAATGGAAATTGACTTAATGTTATAGTATGTATATTTTCACGACATAATGGATTCTAGGTAAAATTGGTTAAGTGATACCCTGATTTATTGGAAAGTTGAGAAGATTTAAAAGGATTTTGGGTTGGTTAATAATGAAATGTAATTATAAACTATCTACAGAACATTTATACTCAATATAAATCGATTGAACACCTTGTACTTTTTTGGTGTTTTTAATAAATTAATCTTAGGAAATGGGTTTTAATGTGTGTCCCATTGAAAATATTTACACATTCTGTAACAACACACACACACACACGCACCATGGAATACCTCAACCTTATATTATATATTATGTTGTGTAGAATATTATTTTTTACATCTCGCCTAGAGCTCTCTTCTATTGACACAAAGGAATATTCTTGAAAATTGTGGAGTTCCAACCTCCCTTTAAGATGTGTTTTTTCAAGATATCCCTTGGGTGTCTTCATGGGTATATTAATCCCTTTTAT
This sequence comes from Viscum album, assembly GCA_963277665.1. Taxonomy (NCBI): domain Eukaryota; kingdom Viridiplantae; phylum Streptophyta; class Magnoliopsida; order Santalales; family Viscaceae; genus Viscum; species Viscum album. The sequence continues at coordinate 135,822,589 of OY728163.1, forward strand.
CCATTTGTTCTCCAACCGTTGCAGTATAATCCCTTTACCATGTGTGTGTTTTTGTTTTTAAATTTCCCAGTTTTGATATAAGATCCTCTAGGCGATAATTCAAACGTTCCTCCAGATGGGTGTTTTTCATCAGTTAAAGGTAGGGGGTCTAAATCATAACCCTTTGGTTTTATATTTTACATGTATATGAACTATTTTGATAATTAAATTTATGATTTTTAGAACAAATTAAATAATGAATTGAATTATTCCTTGAAGTTTATGGGATTCAATTGGTTATTGACATAGCTTATGGATACCTGTTGGTTGATAAAACATTGAGAATAATTAATATATCTAGTGTATTTAAGTGTGTTTATCAGGACATAATACCTTATTTGATTCCATGTTATATAATACCTACAATAAGGATTACTACTTATTTATTTGGTTTTTGAAAAATTGTGATTTAAATGATAGATCTAAATGAATGACTAATTAAAATTATCATAATTAAACATTGTGGATTATGCTATAATATTATGATATCCATGATATTATTACATGTCCCTATATCCACTTTGTAATGCTTATATATCATGCATGGCCTTGGATCAAGCACATGTATATGTTGTAATGCTATTATTGATTTGGATTGGCCCCGTCACATGTTGTGATATATAAAGATGGCAGGATATGCGCAGTTCTATGTTGTAATGCTTATAGAGATTTTACCTTGATATTTTAATTCAAATAAGGATTTAACCCAAATTATAATTTTATATCTTGGTTATATTTTTTTGTTTGGAATGTCTTAGGACATGCTCATAGATATTTCAACATAGAGCTGAAGTAGGGTTTTTACCATGGTTATATGGTTGTTGTTGGAATTGTTGTAAGACATTCTTAGAGATATCCCAAAAAGTAGCTAGAGCAAGTGGTTGTTTCATTTTATCAATTGTTAAGTTAATTAATAAACATATTAATTGAATTACTGAATAAAATTCTTATCAGGATGGTTTGATTAGACATAGTGGTGTCAACCTACTCAGTTATACTCACATACGATTTGGATCATCTTTTGGCACTCGATTGGATTATGTGGATATAGGATTGGACATGAAAAAAATTACATTGTTGTTTATTATTTCTTACTATATGGTATGAAGATTGGAGGTGGGAATTACATGGAGTTCGAGACAAGGGACTTTTGAGTATTTGAATGTTTTAATTTTATTTTTTAGAATGATATTTTGTTACATTATACCACACCATTACATTATTTCCTCGCTATTTATTGTAATATATGGCTGGTTTTATTAATTGTTTCTAATATTTATATACTTTTATTTCCTTCATTTATATGTCTTATTTCTACTACTATGGTACTTAATACATTGGGGTATAGTCTCATAATGATACGTATCATACCCCCACTGCTAGTCAGTAGCCTCTTGCGTATATGGAGGTTGACTTGAGGTCTTGTAAGAAACATGTTTTTTTCCAATTGAGAGAGTTTTGGACTGGGGGACATTACATTCCCCAAAAAATATAAATGGAATATTTCTACATGGGATATATTTTACAAAATTTCTTGAACCCAGAAACCCTAAGACAATGCATTATTTTATTACATTGCTTTATTACATGGAATAAAAAATAGAAGGATTGATTGATTTAAAAGTATTTGAATGTCATATTACATAGGTGATAGCCATAATACATTGGGATAAAAAATAAAACACGATACACAATAAACTGAAATAAAATGCATACTTGAAAGCTTATTCAAAGTTCTCTTCTTCATAACCTAGGGAATGAAACATAATATGGGTGGGATCAAAATATCATTAAGTGTAAATACAATGGAAGCAGTAATGAATCAATATATATGGAAAGGTAAAAAACAAAACACACTTTCCATTTTAAAAAACCATATAAGGAATAATTAACATAGTAAGGTAAGAAAAATAAACACATTTTATATATCTATAAACTATAAATGAATTCCTTGCATAGATATTTCATTGAAAAATCTCAAGAATATATAATAACTGAATATAAATGAGGTAAATTCTTATTTATCATATATCATTTCTACGTTACATAAAAACCTATACCATCAATACCTTTTACAACAAATTTTAAAACCACAGATAGAAACCCATTTAATTTTTCCAACTTATTCATATGTTGACAACCTATCGATTCATCATGGGGTTATTTAATGTATGGGTACACCCATCTTGGAAAATCCAAATCATTACTCATATTTGATAATCAAAATAAATAATATTCCCCATCAAATAACCGTATTGAAGGATAAATACATATTTATCAATAATTCCCAAGTTAACAAAATAACTATCAAAGTAAACACCATACATAAGATGGTATAAAATTTTGGAAATAATAATATATATTACCCAAGAATTAAGGAAATATCCAATTAGGAATGACTACAATAATGTTATTATATAAATATAATGTTTATAATCACAAAATAAAGTGAGATTACAAAAACAATTTATACCACATAGAAATTTTCATAATAAACCCATAGGGTTAGTAAAATCAATGTGAAAAATATAATACCATGAAGAAAAATTAATTAATGATATAATATAATAAAATGGGTAGTATATACTCCAAAAAAAATATGTTAGTGTTTTAAATGACTTTTTCCACAATAAATAAAAATTGAGACCAGAATCAGTTAACTTATCCTTCCTTTTTGTTGCGTGGTCATTATCCTTAGGTAGAGTGATTTAAAATATGTTTCTGAATAATATAATAATTATAATAATTTTTATAATATCAAATATTAACTTCTTACAATATATCATTACCCTTTTGTTAACAAACAGTCATTAATTTCACTATTTCTGGTGTTAATTGCCTAGTTCTCTTTAATTGGTCAGTTCTCTCTATTATGTTTTAACTTGTCATTTATTGTTCTGATTAATTAAGTCACGGTTTAATAATCTACCAATTTTAAACCAGGTCTTGGTTATCATATATAATTATTATATATGTATTTATAATTATCTATCATGTTTGTAGATAAGAAATCAAATGCACCGTTCATGGAGGTGGTAGGTCGAACGTACGCATGAACACTACTTTCATTTCATTGTCGTATTAAAATAATGAAATGTAAATTATAGAAATGTATATAATTATTCCACATTCATATCTATGTTATATATGTTACATATTTTTATTAAAATCATCCTTAATGCATTCCACGTATAGCATGACCGATTCTCATCGCTTTGGGGAGGTAGTAGTCCACACTTCCACAAATAACGTCATCGTATTTATAAAAAATGATAATTATAAGGTTATTTGTTATAAAATAATTACAGAATAAAAAATCCATAATAAATAAAATATATAACATAAATAAATATAGTTTCTATCATAATGGTGACCACGAGGTGTGGTAATGGAAAATTGAAGAATCATCGTTTCATGAGGCAATAGTTCACCGTACACAGAAAAAATATGTTTTTTAACCTTTAGATAGAAGTGTGTTTAAGTTTAGGTTTATCCTTTAATATAAGAATATATAATAATATATAGGATACTGGTTCTATTATATTAACTTGAAAAGAGAATAATTTAGGTGGTGTAAATGTAAATGAATGAAAAACCATTCTTGGAAAGCACTACCTAATAAATCAGGTAACTCCTTCTGGTTTATACCAATGTTATTCCATGGAATTCATCATGAACAAATATATTATTCATGGTATAGGGGTGGGTGTTTTTAAAGATAAATTTTTAGGTATTTTCCAAACCTAATAGTTTTGAGAGGTACGAGGAATAGATATAATTAGTGGCCTTTTATAGTGAAGATGAGTGGCACTCTTGTAATATTTTGACAAAGGCATTCATACCACATTTTTCATGTCAAAAGTGGATCCAATTAACTATAATGTTAGTTCCAAGAGAGTGTAGGGTTAATATATGTCCAGAATGATCTTTTTAACCAATGTATAGGCCGTTTTGTGACTTAAGGTGGTGGTTTAATCCTTTATTAAGATTAATTTAACCTTAATCATTATAATTAATTTTAGTTACATTCACTAATAATTTTGGTCAGAAATAATTTGGTCTTATAATAAATTATAAATTAATTTGATTCCAAATATGGAATCATTTTTTTACAAATTAAAATCATAGATATGGAAGAGATTAATTTAACATTAACCCTACAGATGGGAAGACAATGTACGCATTTAATGTAAAAAGGTCAAAAAGATAGCTAAAATTTATAATTGAAACTCAAAGTGAAATTCATTCCAATTAAAAAAATGGATTAATTGATTAAAAAATTATTTAATTAAACTTATATTCCAATTTAAAATATTATTTCACTATATAAATAAATAATATGAAAAAATAATTTTGAGTTACATTTCAATATATTTTCACTATTAATTAAAAAATGAATCATCAATAAAAATACCAAAAATTTACCCTAACTTAATTTTTATGTTTTTATCCCAAATATGAAGTTTATTTTGACTTATTAAATTCATAAATGGGTCAAAATTCTATTTAAAATGTGTTCTCCATTAGAACATAGAAAAAATACCTTTATAAAATTATAGTATTTTTTTTATAAAATTAGGCTTATTCCTATCACAATCCTATCAATTCTATTGGATTAATATCAAAAATATTTCATTTAATATAATATAAAAATATCATATTATAATTACATACTAATTTTAATTAATTTAATTTTTTATAGTGAAATTTCTTTTTGAGCATAAAAATAATAATATTCTCTTTTTATATTCAATTGGTTTTCATATTCATTTATAATTAATTTACAATCCTTGAATTAATTTAATATTTTTGTAAACCATATATTTCCATGAGTTATTTAATAATTCTTATAAAAACTTTTTAATGGCTTGTTTAAGTCACATTATAATAAAAAATAATATTTTAATAATATATTTTTGTTCTGTAAAACTCAGTCTTGCATGTAATGTATGTTTTTTAAGAGAAAGTATCTCTTGAGTGTAATGAAAACTAACTTAATGTTGCATGCGTTGAAAAATATTTATTATATTGACTCTGTTTAAAATATTAAATATATTTTATTGTATCATTGTATTAATTCCCTTACATTCATGGTGTCTTATGTCATTCACACTATGTAATAAAACTTTATTTAGAATTATACAAGGTTACATTCTCTAAAACTTATTAAATTGTGTCCTCACAATTTTAAACTTGATCTTCGTAATAGGTTTTTTGATATTTCCTTTTTTGAGATACCACATCATGAGAAGGGTTCATATAAAATCCTGTAGAAAAGAGAGAATTAGAAGTAAAAAGGTCTTGTAACTAGGTTCTCTGGTCAGAGAACATATATGAGAAACATATACTCGGATCCGAAAGAAAAATCCAATAACCATGTTCTGAAGGAGAGTGCTAGAAAACATGTTCAGATGAAAGTTGTTTACCATAATACCATAAACCATAAGTGGGAAAAATGGTCATAAAAATTATAAAAATGATGAAATAGGGCAATTTTTTTTTCTCAAAACCCTTTTTTTTGTAGTTTAGGAATCATATCAATATCTATTATATAATTAAACATATATATTTCTTTATACGTAATAATTTCCATTGATTACACGTTGAATAATTTCTACAACATCTCTTGACACATTACGCATCGTATGGTTAGGCAATGCATTAACATCTAAAAGATCATCCAAAGGTAAAATTAAACCATTTCATATATGGTTACCTTTATAAAATATTATAATCAAACAAATTATAAGGAAGGTCACTGAATTTAAAAAATAAACTTATTATATGCCTTCAATCAACAAGAATAAACTCTAAAATTTCACATTCAAAACATGGGAATAACTTCATCATGTATCCTCTTGAAATATGTTAATTACTCGACTTTCCATAAACCCATATTCATAATATGCATTATAAATTATTCTTTATTTAATACACATGTTATTAGATATATTCCTCAAATGCAGAAGTGTTTTAACCTCCATCAATGATATCATATACCCCTTATCAAAAAGTGATTAATCTTTTCCAATATAGTCATCACATATCTAAATCAATAATTTCTTCATCATTATCTTAACATCAGGAACATATTAAGGGTTGTATTTCCCACAATAATGTGTTTTCAAAAAGGATTAACTTTATAATGAAAATATTTTCTTAGTACCATTCATTATATTATTCCCAAATCCTTAATGAAAAATTATGGTTGTACAATCCTTATATTTTTCAGGAATCATATGACGAGAACATAAAAAATAAAATAATTTTAAAACATATTTCTTATATCCAACTATATAAGTATATCAATCAATCCATTTTTTGTGTCAATAACATTTTATTGAGCTTGATCCCTTATCTTATTTGGAGGTATATTCTCTTGATGGTTAGGGTATTTATTTTTACAGTTTCAATTCTCCTTACATTTGTGACACTGAATATATGTGTCTTTCTTATTCCCATTGAATTTATTTTCATGGTGTCCTTTATCTACACACTTATAATAATCTCCCAATCATTTCAAGAATTTACCAGGATGATTCCTTTCACAGTTATCACAATGTAGAAAATCATTTATTCCCTTCATGTTCTTTGAATCATTTACTTTTCTGGTGTCCAAAAGTCCCCTTTATCTTCTGGTTCCCTTAAATATATTGATCAAATAAAACTCCTTATATATATTAATGTAACATAATGCTATTTATTAATATGATGAAATGTTATGAGAAACTATTTCCATTAAAATATTTGGATTAAGAAATTCAATGAACTAGTTGATCATTCACTACGTGTTGCGTAAATAATATATAGCACACCTGTCTAACATTTAAAGGTATCTTTATAACCACGACACTCTCTTCTACATTTTTTCACTACAAAACATTCTATTATTATCAATTATCTAAGTATGAGGGAATTATTTATCAAACAAATTTTCCATAAATTATCTATATTCTATGAGATCTATTTCTTCTTCCTCCAAAGTATCTGAATCAAGGACCACCAATGATCATCATCAATTTAGAGACAATAGACCACAAGAGTAACATTTTTTTTCATTCTACATTAAAAGTTTTCAAATATGTTGTCTTAGAATTAATCTATTTCTCAGTTACAATTATATTAGTAGTCCCACAAAATGATAGGGGACTCTACCACCTAAAGTAGTCTATCATCTTATATTCTCTCAATAGAATAAGTTTCTCTATTCAGGCATTTTATTTGTTATAACAATACTAAGATACCCTAATATATCCATAACATTCATAGTTATAATATCAAATATGTTGACTTTCTTAGAAATTAAACCTTTATATTGGCCTTGAGTATTGATACCATTATTCAATCCAAGAACCATTTATAAACAATGGAATATTCAGGATTTTTTCCTAAAATTATGAACATTGTCTAACTCTAAATATTGTGTAAAATAAATTAATAAATTTATGTGTAACTAATCTCATAATCATAAATATGGATTCTTTGGGGATATATTTATTTCTAAATCATTCATAATGGTAGGTAAGGAATATGTGAACTATCTTAACTGTATCTCTCGGGTGTGTCAAAACATGTTCATAGAAAGTCCCATTGTCATGTACCTAGTTAAACTGAGTCAAGCCCGACACAAATTGTTGGAGTTGTTACTCCTTGGTGTATCTGTTCTTGAACCACATCCAATTGATGTATTTAGATAGGGATTTATTATTCACAATAAAGACATAATATCCGCCTTACCAAAATTCAGGGATTTTCTTCTATATTTATCCTCAATATCCATCTTAGGGGGTCTCTCCCTAATCTATGTTTTCTAAATCTAGTTTCCAAGGTTACTAAAAAACTTCCTTTGATTCAAACTATAATGCCCTGATCCCAGAAACCCAGACCCAGAGCATAATTTTATTACATTGGACATATGAAAAGGAATCAAATGTTGAATGTCAAATTAGATTATTTGTCTTTGAATGAAAGATTACAGACATGATACCCATAATACATTGGGAAAACAAAATAAAACATTCTAAACAATAAACTGAAATAAACTGTTCAATTGAAAGGTTATTCAAAGTAATATTATTCATAAACTAGGAAACAAATATAACCAGGGTGAGGTTGAATTATCACAAAGGGTAAATAAAATGGATTCAATAATGAATCAATCTATATGTAAAGGTAAATAAATGAACACACATTCCATTTAACAATTTTATAAAGAATACATAATATGGTAAGTTATGAGACTGAAATACCTGAAAAAAATCAACAAACTAAGAATAAATTACATCCATAGATATGTGGACTCAAAATATTATACAAAAATATTACATGAATATAAATGAGAAAAATTCATAATTAATGGACGTGATGTCTAAGGCACATGAAAACCAATACTATCACGACCTTTTAAATGACAATTTAAAACCACATATAGAAACCATTTTAACTTGGACAACATATTCATCACATGAGAACATGTAGATGCATCAAGGGACTTTGAAAGGACAATGACTCAACCGTCATTTCAGGTCCAAATAAATCATCATATTGGCAAAAAAAATGAATAATATTCCTTATCAAATAACCGTATTGAATGAGAAAAATGAATATTACAAAAATTACCTAGTTAATCAAATAAATTTTAAATTAAACACCATATGTAATATGGTATATAATTTAGGAAATATTATTATAAATTATAGACTATTATATAAATATTAAATGACATTTTATTACGACAAAGTGATTATATAGAGGGAATGTTTATAATCACAATAGAAAGCGAGGTTTCAATGTTTTTTTACCAACTGGTAATTTTCATGCTAAACCCCTTAGGTGGAGTGATTCAATTTGAAAATTATAATACAAAAATATATAAAACAATTCATTATATAATATATCAAAATGGGTAGTAGATGCACCATAGAAAATAAGTAAGCTATGTAAATGACCTATGTCTCATGGAATGAATACTGAGACATTAATCCCCTACATTGTCCGTCCTTTTTTACATGGTATTTATCCAACTGTTTAGTTTTTTAAAATATACAACTAACAAATATCATAACCATAATGATGTTTATAATACCATATATTAACTTCTTATAATATATCATTACCCGTTTGATAGAAAAATTTCATTAATTTCACTATTTCGGGTGTTAATTGCCCGGTTTTGTCAAGTAAGTATTAAATTATTAGATATTGTTATCATTAATTAGAACTTGTTTTAATAATATAAATAATGTAAGAATTGAGTTTATTAACACATATAATTATTATATATGTATTTTGAATAATCTATAACGTTTGTAGATAAGAAACGAAATGCACCGTTCATGGAGACTGTAGTCTGTACGTACGAATGAGCACTAATTTCATTTCTTTGTCACATTTAAAGACTTCAAATTAAATTAAATATTTTTATATATTATAATTAAAGGATCATATATATTTTATATTTGTTACATTGGTTTATTAAAATCATCATTAATATGTTCCTTGTATGGCATGAACGAGTCACATCACCTTGAGAAGGCGGTAGTCTAGACATCCACAAATGTTGTCATCATATTTATAGAAAATGGAATGTCTAAGGATATTTGTTATGAAATAATTAAATAATAATAAAGATATAATAAATAAAAAATATAAATATATTTTCCCCCACAATTTCCACCATGATAGGTGGTAAATTAAAAATGAAATATCATCATTTCGTGAGATAGTAATTCGCCGTACACAGAAACTTTACGTTCATTACCCATTAGATGGATGTGTGTGTAAGAGTAGGTTAAAATTATTATAACAATATATAAATATATTTAGTATATTTTTTTATATTAACATTGAATAATAATATTTGAGGTGGTGGAAAATTAAATGAAATAAAAAATGGTTTGAAAACACTTCCTTAAAAACCAGGTGACTCTTTTTTGGTTTATAACAAAGGGGTTCTATAGAAGGATTACTAAAAAACAGGAGCTTCAAGGTCGATGGAAGGTATTTTGGTAATTGAATTGGATATATATTGGCGGAACCTAACTATTTTGAGAGGTGTTAGTAATGAGGAGAAGTCGTGGCCTTTTATAGTGGAGAAGGAGTGGCACTCTTGTGATATTTTGAAAAAAGAATTCATACCACTTTTTTAATATTGAAATTGGATCCAATTATCGACCGAATTTGAGACAACATAGGATAGGGTCTACATATGTACCAAAAAATAGATTTTTTACGAGTTTCTAAGTCGTTTTGGGCCTTAATATTATGATATATTCCGTTATTAAGATTAATTTAACCTTAATTGTTGTAATTAATTTTAATTACACTCACTAGTACTTTTGTTAAAACACTAAGTTAGTATTATAATAAATTAAAAAAATTTATGATTCCAAATTTGGAATCTATTTTTCCATATTATTATCAAAAAAATGGTAGAAAATAATTTAAATTTAATCCCATAGACAAAATAAAAATGAGGGTTTTTAATGTATAAACATCCAAAAGTTTTCTATGTTTTGTATCTAATTTGAATGTGAAATTTATTATAGTAACCTAAATTGGATTAATTGAAAAAAACATTATCTAATTTAACTTTTTGAAAATATAATTTGACCTTATAAAAATATTAGATGAAAATTTTATTTTCAGTTAAATTTTAGTATTTTCACTATTCATTAAAAAATGAATCTTCAGAGACAAATTCCAAAAATTTATCGTGACATAATTTTATAGTTTATCATGAAAAGATGAAGTTTATTTTGGAATATTAAATTAATAAAAGGGTCACAAATTTGATTTAAAATGTGTTCTCAATTAAATGGTTTCAAAAGTACTTTTATAATAATATAAGTATGATATGTATAATATTCGATTTAGGCTTATCTTAAGACTAACAAATCTATTGGATGAATATCAAAAATATTTTATTGAACATAATATATATATATATCACATTAAAATCAATCACTAATTTTAATTAATTGAATATCATATAGTAAATCTATTTATTGAGTATAAAAATAATAATATTTTCCTTTATATTCAATATGTTTTCATATTCATTTATAATAAACTTGTAACCAATGAATTAATTTTAGATTTTTATAAACCCTATATTTTCCTAAGTTAGTGAATAATATTTATGAAACTCCATTTATGGGATATGTTGAGTCTTATTATATTAAATAATAATATTTTAATAATATATTTCTGTTCTGTAAAACTCAATCTTACATGCAATGTATGAATTCATAGAAAGTATCTCTTCCATATAATGAAATCTAACTTAGTGTTTCATGTATTTAAAAATATTTAATATATCTGAACTATTTAAAATAATAAATTTATTTTATTGTATCAGGGTGTTATATTCTTTGACGCACTTAGTGTCATTTGTCATACACAGTATCTAATATAAGGTTCTTACTTTAGAATTTTAGGGTGTTACAGTTTATTGGCTTATGATTCTAGAAAACTTCATATCTATAATAGAATATATTTAATTGTATAATATTTCATGGATATACATTGAAGAAGTGTTAAGATATCATGTAGTATAACAATCTATTATATTTGATCGGTATCTGAGGTTTACCTCAAAGTCTTCACGATGTCTTTTGGAGGTCTGGATATAGGTGTCATGACCCGCCTTCACCAAAAGGAGGGAAGGGTCAGCAGACTGCCAGGCCCTTCCTTCTTTAAGTTGAAGGAGAGATAATGACCCCCGAGACCCGCCTTCAATAGGTCCCGGAGTTGCGACTAGAACCAAGGGTATAAGAATTTACACATAATGAAAGGCATTACCCCTTTTTGTTTTTTAGGATCGGGAGATAAGATGATGAAACCCAATAACACCAAGGTAAAAGAAAAGTAAAGTCAAAAGTAAACCATTCCCACATGCATGTTCCAAAAGTAAAAGGCACAAAGTACCAAAGGTGACTACAAAGGTAAGTAACAAAGAAAGAAAAATAGCAACTACAACTACCCCAAAGGTCCGAGCTTGTATGGTCCCGCGCGATCCCCGAAGTCCTCTCGGAAACCTGAAAGTAGTTTTATATACGTAGGGTGAGCATACAAGTACACTTAGTAGGGAAAACCAAAGACTCTCATGCACAAGTGGGGGAACGTACTAAAGTCCCGTGAGAAAAGAAGTAAAACAAACTCCTATCAATGTAAACTGTCCACCCAAGCCTCACCAAGGCACACTCCCCAAATAACACAAGTCATGTAATATATATAAGAAGATCACATCGATGATTGGGTACCCTGCGCCACTTTCCCACTAGTTATTGAGACATCTTACGCATCAAAATGATCCCGCCATTCTGTCACCGCAGTCCCACTGCCTCAACCGCCCGAACACACCTGGGCCACAACCACACGCAGTCCCACTGCCGAATCCTGCTTGTAAAAACTTGGGCCACAACTGTCACACGTAACCACGCCTGCAGACACCTAGGACAGAACAACCACCATCACGCCCGAAGACACCTGGGCTAGAAGATCCACTGCCACGCCCGAAGACACTTGGGCCTCATCCCTAAGACACTTAGGAAACCACCTACCACACACACCTGGCCAACCACCACACTACCCAACCCGAAGGTTCCTGGGCTAATAATGGACCTCAGGCCATCACAGCCTGCCCGAAGATAATTGGGCTATCTAGGAAAGGGAGCAGAAAAATATCTAACAACCTGCCACTAATAATAGTGTTGGGAAAAACACCCTCCCCCATGGAATGGGGGTGTTTGGAACTAAGTGCTCACCTTGGTGGGGCGTGAATAAAAACACAAAACTACAAGTGTATACATAGGTAACAAGAACTCACCCGAAGTTAGGTTTTTCTTAAGACAACCTACAGATCACACCAGCACTCAAGTCCGAGTCATGAATCTTGCCAACAAAACTCATTGTCCCATTCTTGTTTTCATGTTCAGTAATAATGTTTAATATGTTCATGCACTACTGGGAAACTAATACCACAAGAATAACCAAGGAAAGAATCCAGCCAAACGTCAATTTAAACATCCACACCCAGTTCTCTTGTAAAGTCACAACAACAAAGGAATAAGAGAGATCCCTCGAAGTACTAGAACCAAAGACAACCCCAAGACACTGCCCCGTGTCCCCTCCCCCAAAAAGGTTTTTCATCAACAGTGTATCCCACCCCAATTCGTGATATAATCAAGGTAACCACCCGGTCTTAAAAACTCACAACCACCGAATCCATAAAATAGGGGATCCTATCCCCTCCCACATCTCCAGCAATCGGCCCATAAAAGAAAACAACCACACCACTAACCCCAACACAAAGAAGGGCCATGCCGGTATTTTCAGATTTATAAGATTTAACACACTCCATGATTTCAATTCCGTGTGCTTTAACCGGGGTTTATCACAGAAGGGTTGATCCCGGTGCTTTCAATTTATTTAGCCGGGTGTACATGATTAACCAATTGCCCTTTTTCATAGTAGGAGTTCACAACCACAAACAATTCATTTAAAACATCCCCACGGGTTCATTAGTGCACAGATAAAGACCACCAACGGCCATGATTTTCAGTAGGTGTAAGCCCACACAATTCATAAAGATGATCATAACATAAAATAGCATCAATGATCACAACCCCCCTCTTTCTTCATATAATCGGTTCATTATCTTTATTTAGGTCTGGTTTATCCAATTATAAAGAAACAAAAACACGCCCACCCCGCATGATACACAAAAAGGGAGAGACGAAGGATAATTCCCTACTTATTGGATCAACGATCTACGCTGAGGCAGGGGGAGGAACTTCATGGATAGCGATGCGGCTCTCCTGAATGAAAATCTCCCCGTCTATCAATGCTTAGGCCGGGCGCGGGACTATACGCATAACGATGCGGCTCGCCCGATGCACAAAAACCGGCTTGTCTGGACGAAGGTACTCGCCGAGTGTGATCGAGAAAAGAATAAACCCATGGAGAACCCTTTAGTTATAAGGGTCACGGATGATTGGGTTAAGAATGCGAAACCGCATGGGCGGGGGTTGTGGGTTGACCACGTGGTTGGGAAGTTACACACGATGATATTAAGGTGTTATTGAATATCCCCAATCGGGGAGGGTTTTCGGGATTTTTAGGAATTAATTACGGGCATTAAAATGTTTTAAAAGGTGTAAAAGAATTAACTTACGTCAAAACTTATGTTGCGGGAGCGGAAAAGTCAGGTACTGGAAAAAGAACGAAAGGCTCAGCGAGGGGACACGGTGCCACCGTCACGGTGTCACCCTCACTGTGTCACGCTTACGGTGTCACCGTCATGGTGTCACCCTCACGGTGCCACCGTCATGGTGCCACTGTCTTGGTGGAGCCTCACTTTTGGCAAAGTAATGGGCCAGGAGGGTCCGAGCCATTACAATAGGGATATTTTTAGCACAATATTTCAATCTAATAAACACGGTATGTTTGAGAGAACAAATCAAATAATTTATGACATGAGAAGAGATTATATGATGAATTACAAATATGTTTGGGGTGGAAACATTATTCAAGTTCATTTTTATTACAATAACATATTTTACTAAAGCATTATGATGGATCCTCATGAATCCCTTTGTGGAAATAATTTTTGAATTAATATGTATACGGATGAAGTTAGAGAAATAAAGCTATTAGGTAAATAGTTGTATATTGAAATGAGAGAGAAAGTTTGAGCCATTCCACAACACATATGGGTGGAAAGAAATCATCAAAAAAGTTATGAAAAAAACAAATAGTGAGATATGAAATTTAAAGATATGTACATGGTGTTTCTATAAATTATTCACATGAAAATAAGGGGGAAAATATTTTTGTAAATTAGTAACTTTGAAATACTTAATCATATTGGGATGACTGCTTATCAATCAAAAATTCCACGAAACCACTCTGATGTTCATGTTGTCTTACATGTTTATCTATTATAGAAGTAAATACCTAACCATTCACATATAATAAACTCCAAGTTCTTATCTCTTATGAAAAATATTTCTTATTAGGAACAACCATTGGATATTCTAGATTGATTAGACAGTGTTCTAGAAAACTAGTCCATCAACTAATCAATGTAATGTGTTATGGAAGCTATGTGGGAACTTAAGGATATGATGATTTAGAATTATCCCAATTAGTTTGTATTAGATTCATGAGTTTAAAGGATGAAATTCATTTTATGCTGGTTATAATGTAAATCCATAATAATTATGAATTTATTTTGAATAAATATAATTTCTTCTATATCATGGGATTCACCCAACACTGAGTTTTAACAAAACATGAAAAAATAATAATATTATTATTTATACATGAACATTATTAACTAACCATTTAAAAATGGAGAAACAATTATGAAAATATAAATTTTAAATTTTAAGTATAATGGTTGTATATATTGAAAAATATTAACAGAAATAATTATTTTTTTATAATCCCTTAATACATTTTTAACTTTCTACTTTTTTAAAATATGTTTATTTTATTTATATTTATGAAAAAAGTTAATATTTGGAACTTTAAAAAAGTAATTTGGTAAAATTAACTTCATTTTTGAAATCATAAAATAAAAATTAGCTTTAGTTTTTTTTGGATTTGTTTAAATATTTGTTTGATGAATAGTGAAAAAATTAAATTCATGTTGAAAATTTCCTTTTCATTTAAAAAATTTACAATTTTAATTGTTTTTCTAAAATGTTTTTGAAAGTATAATTATTTTATGAATTTATTTTCTAATCAAATTTCAGTCATTTTATTGACTTCCATTTGGAATTATGATACAAACAATCATAACCTTTTTAACATTTTGTTTTTGGAAAACATCTTTTTTATCACATATATAGGTTTAATATTATGTGAAAAATTTCCATAAAAATAAATGGAATTTGGAAACTTGGATTAACTATTTGGAAACAATATAATTTATATTATATAATAAATTCATATTTATTTATTTTAATAAATATTGATATTGTAAATAAAACATAATGACCATGATTAAGGTTAAAATGAGGTTTTTCACATTATATGTGCTTGCTTTAAAATTATTTAAAAACACACATGAGTTTTATTTAAAACATTATTCATAATGTTTAGAATATTTGTCTCCAAAATTTCCAAAACGGATATTTCGTATTTTATTATTAAAGGATAAATTACTTAGGTAAATAAAAATATTCAAGTAATCATGGTGAAAACATCAATGGTAAAGTTAAGTAAACTTATACGATAATTAATTACATGTCCAAAACATGTGTTTTTTTTATTTTGGATTTTAGTATAGACCACTTAATCCCTCAAATTAATTATTTTCCATTTTTATTCACATGGGGTACGATTTACTTCTAATTAATGAATAATTTTGCGTATTTACAAAAATGAAAGTCCTCCCCCATCATAAATGGCCACCTTATTCCGTTACTAATTTACACCTATTATGCCATTTGAAATGACCAAAACCAGAATTTATAACATTCAAACAAAATTTTACATCTTTTATATCTACTAGTTATCCCATAAGACTAACCCCAGGGTCCTTAATAAGAGATCCAAAGGGTGTTTTTCTAAGTAAAGGTAATTGTATTCACTAAACTATTTTTTGTTAACTATTCCTTCCGCACCATTATTAAAAAGTTTGTAATTAAAATATAAAAATTTATCAAATATATAATTATGTGATACTATGATTATACCATAACTTATATCCATATCCTCTTACATTAAATGGTTTATGAAATTGTTATTCATGTGCTCAACAGACTACCGTCTCACGAACGGATGTTATCAGTTTCCCCTTTACTACTACTCATGATAAGATGTAAGGATGGGTAAAATGTTTATATATTAAATGTATTATATAATTATACTTATAATGTTATTATATAACATGTACCTTATTAAATTCTATTCATTTGTAATACGTTAACATCATTTGTGTGTACGACAGACTATCGCCTCAAGAAATGATGTGATTCATTCATGCTTTACATGGAATTTAATAAGGATGAGTTTAATGAAAATATGTGATATATATGACATAAAATTAATTAATTAATGTTTATATATTATTTACCTTTATTTTTTAATCCATTGAGAATATTGAAATAGCATTGAAGCACACGTATGACCTAACATCTCTGTGAACGATGTATTTCACTTTATATCTATTACTTTTTTGGATTACACTAAATACATATACAATTATTATATATGATATTTATATCATGGTTAAAATTATATATATTATGGAACCAATATCAACTTATGAGGGAAAAAATAAGAAATCAAAACAATCTTGAAACAAAAATTAGTTATTGCACGAAATGTGACATTAACATGTAATTTTTGATAGACACATAATAAAATGTCAAAAGTAAAAAATATATTTGGTAAGATATATATTTATATATAAGGTATTTTAGAATATATTTTTAAAAAGTTTAATTTTTATATAGGATGTTTGAATGTGAATGGAGAAAGTCAGGACTAAAGGTAAGATATATTTCTCCCAATTTTCCTTCTTTGAGACATATGATGTGTTATACACTTATCTAAAATAATGTGGTTTCAATGCTACCATTTTGACATGTTATATCATTAATATATTTATATTCATGACATTTAGTGTTTCGTTATATATTATTCCTTAATGGGGGCTATGATTCAAATGCTGCATGAGTGGTTAGAGTTCGATGTTACGATCTCACTATTCATCAGGATTATTTTTTATTATTCTTTTGATGATGAAGTTTTGTGATTGATATCATGAGAAACTCCTTAATTTTATTCAATTGTAGATATTTTATGATAATAAATGTATTTATTTTATTTTATAATCATTATGTGAACATTATTGAAAAAATTTAATAACAACCCACTTTATTCGTCCTGTTAGTCGAAAATGAATTTTTATTCCACACCCATGTTTTTTAAAAATATTCTTAAAAATTATTTAATGTTACTCTCGGGTTTTTAATAAAAAAATTATCATTTTTTGAAATTTTTATTAATGCTTTAAAATTAATATTCATGCTTTTTTTAAAATAATATCAATTTGGATTTTATTGAAAATGTTAATGTTTTTAGTGTCTTAACGTGTTAAAAATTTACCACAGTTATGAAAACTAAATGTTTTGAATATTAATTTATTTATTTTCAAGATTATTTTAAAAAAAATGGATTTTGATTTTTTTATTTTTTAAATAATTTTTTAGTTGGAAAGGATATTTTCCTCTTTAAATTTTAAAATTATATTTTAATGATCCCTTTAATTTTTTTCATGGTTATTTATAAAGTAAATGATTTCAGTAAAAATTATGCAACTGAAGAAAATATGGCTTGTGATTTTTTCTTTCATTCAAATGTTTTCCTATAGTGGTTTTAGGTGTTTTTTAAATGTATTGTGCTGGTTGATTGTGGTTATCTCGCTTTGGATTTTTTTCTTATATGGCTATTATTATCTTTAAATAGATAGTCTTATGGTGTGATGGTTTGATGTAGAGTTAATATTCTAGAAACAATAGAGTCTAAGATAGGATATTGTTGTAGATTTATTGGTTTTACATGGCCCAGTGTTGGTGACTTGTGGTTGGAATTTTCTTCATATCGTCTGATGAAGAGGAGACACCGACATGGAGAAATATAGGTGTCCATGAGATCGACATCAAACCTTGTGCTCCTTGAACATCATCATAAGAGATCATGTTAACATGGAAATATTTTGTTTGAATTTTGAAAGATTATATTGGAATATTGAATTTGTTTTTTTAGTTTGAATTTGAAATTGAAGAATTTTTAATTTACAGAATATGTGAAGGTTCACATTCAACCTAGAAAATGTTTTTTGAAAATAATAGAAATATGGGATGGTAAGGGACATTATCCACCATGATAGTGCTATAAGAGAATTGTCACTACTATGATGGTTTAGGATGTGAACCCATTCCAATATGACAACCTTCAAAATGGTCTTTGAACTACTACGTATATAACATTCTATGCTTGTGTTTCTTCCATAAATCTATGTTTTATGAAAATGTTATATTATCATTGTTCAAGTTCATTGATTCAATTGTGATTCATTTCTTATAAAATACCTTTATTTATTCGATGACTAATGTCTATGATAAATGATATGCATTGTATAGAGTGTAAATTTTATTCCTAAGTTCTCATACCATTACAATAATGATATACTGATATATCCAAATTTTACCCTAACTGAGCTTATGAGTTCTCCATTTCTTATATTTACTTTCCCGAGGTTATGATTAATGTTATTATGTATGATATATCTATGAGAGGTTCTATTTATAAGGTAAACCATGGGTGAATATGTAACTCACTTATGGACAAGTTTTTTATGTGTCCAAGTTTCAAAATACACTATACATTTATGATACTCAATCATGTGTTCATGTAATATAATTAATATTCATATAATAATATATAATGTCTATATATGAGAAGTTTTGGTATATATACCTAATTTATGTATGGACCTTATGAATATAGTTTTCCCAAGTTTTTGGACAACATTTTGGTCATATTTATAGATGATATTTTGGCATATTCTAAAAGTAAAGAGGGATATGGTTGGAAACTTGGGATTGTTTTCATACCTTAGAAGATAAGAAATTATATGAAAAATATATCAATTGTGATTTTTTTTTCAAAAATTAATTTCAATGGAAAAATTGTTTCAAATGATTGAATAGAAATTGACCCGGCTAAAAGAAATGTTTTTGAAGAAAGTCCAAGACCCAAAAATTTCATAGAGATTCATTATTTTATTATATTAGTTTGTTACTATCTATGGTTTATTGAAACAATTTAATGGGTTTTAATAAAATTTATATGTTAAATTTAAAATTTCTTATATTCATACAGATTAAATATTTCAATGATTATTTTCATTAACTAAAAAGAAGATTGGTGAATACTTCAGTTTTAGACCTTTCCTATAGAAATGGATATTTTTTCATCAATCGTGACATTTATTTGTCAGGAATTTTTTTGTGTGATAATATAGAATGATTTGGTAATTTATTGTGCTTCATTAAAACTCAATTTTATAGAGTTAAATTCTCCAACACATGATCTATAGGGAACTACAATGGGATTTACATTAAAATATTTATGGAACCATTTATATGGGGTAAAGTGTGAAATATGAAGTGATAAAAAATGTTTGAACTATATATTAAATCCAAAGGTGTTAAACATGAGAAAAATAATATGACTAGAATTAATAAGGAATTATAATTAAATAATTCATTTTCATCTTGGAAATACAAACCAAATAAAAGATATTTGGCTTCATAAGAATAAGGATTCATTAACAATGTTATTCTATATACATTATCCTTAGGGTAATGATTCATTAAATTTTAAAATAGATATAGTGTATATTGGAACCTGTTCTATTCTATTTCAGGGTTTAGTGAAATATTATATTTCATAATGTTTTATGCTATATTAGAAGAAGGATCTCGTTTAACAAAAAAATGTAGAGTATTTTTATAAGCGTATGTTGCTTGAATTTGATATTTAAAAAAATAAAGTGTTTTAATATTTTTAAAGTCATTATGTGCCCCTTGTGATTCCCAATTGATGAGAGAATTATTTTACACACCTAAAAATTTCGAATTTTGCATTCATCAGGGAAGAAACAATACATATAGATACATTTGAGAGTATTAAGAGTTGGATGTAATTTAAAAATATTTTATTGAATTTTCCATGAAATGTTTCACTTTTAAACCAGTTTTGAAAGAATCAAAGTTTTTATAAGGAATGCTTCATCATTTTTTAGTGTTGTGGTAGAAATATGAAAATATATCTTTGGATTCAATGGTGAAATTTCCATGGACATCAGGTAGTAGCAATGTTATTTGTGTTTTTTTACAAATTAACCAAATCTTTGAATTTATTTACCATTCTTGAAATATTGTCTATGGATCAAATTTCATGAATGTTTCTCAAGGAGATATTTAGTTTACATTGACTTCTAATATATATTATTTAAGACCATGATCTGAGGATGAAATATTTTTTTTGAATGGGCTATAGAAATCATTAGAAATATAATTAAATTTCATAAAAAAATTTCAACACACGTGTTATAGATAGTTTGGGTAGAAAATTAAGCCCAAGAAGGATATAATTCATTATTTTTCAATGTATTTCCAAAAATATTGGGATAAACTTCTTTATTTGATTGTGTTTTCTTATAATAATATATTTCATTATTTCTTGTAGATGGAACAATTTGAGGTGTTGAATAGAAATTGGAGTTGGTAAATATTTTTTTAGGATGATTTATGAGAGAGGATGTTGATGTAACTTGATTTCATAGAGGAATTGGATGATAAAAAATACTTGTTTATGAAACATATGAGGATAGATTAGAGTAGGAATAATAGTTATGCATATAACAAAAGGAATTATCTTTCTTTCGATGTAGGTGATCATGTCTTTGTCAAAGTATCTCAATGGAAAGTTTTATCATTTTGTTAAATGTTTAAAGATATTTATGTTGTTATTTGGACCATATGAAAACAAAGATAAAGTTGTATTAGTTTCATACCATGTTCTTTTTCCTCCATGTTTATCCCCAGTACCCAATATATTTAATATTTCAATGTTAAAGACATATGTGCTAAATTCATATCATGTTTTGAGCCCTGAATTATTTCAGATTGAAGAGAATAATTTTTATGTGGAAAATGATATTAAGATTCTTAACTGTATTGATAATGTGTTTAAAAATAAGTTGAATCACAAGGATATGTGTTTATGTAAATACAATATCATTGACTAAGGATCATGGGAATTTGAAAATGCATTAAGGAAAAGATATCCCCATTCATCTAATAAGTGAATAAAATTTAAAAGAATAAAATTTACAAAAGGGGTATGAATATAAAAAACCATTTGATGATATAATAAACCATTTCAATGTTTATTAGTATTTAATATTTATATAACTATATTCACTAATAATATTAATTAAATTTAAAATATAAAAGAAAACAATTCGAATTATTCCTTTTTCATGAATATTTTTGTTTAAAATATTATAATATAAATTATTGAATTATATTTTTTTAAAAAATTTAATTTTGAAAATAATAATTTTAAAATTAAAATAGCGGAAATTTTGTTATTTTTCTGAAAATGATGATTTTTCAATGAATAGAGAGAATTTCTAATATTTGTAAAACTATCATTTATTTTCAATAAATTTAATAATTTAAAAGTCCATTTTTTTTATTTAATATCAATTGAAATAGGAATTACTTAGTTTTATTAAATCCAATTAATTACATTTTAATTATATTTACAATGGATTTTAGTATATATTTATTTTCAGGTTTAAAAATTAATTTTTCTAGATACTTTTTTAAAGTGTATAATGTTTCATCATCTTAATTAATGAAAACAAACCCTAATGATAAATTAATTTTATTAAATGTAAATTTAATATATTTATAAATATTAATATAAATTAATATAATGATTATTAAATGTATTATATTTAATAGAAAAGCATCTTATGGTTGATTTTTTTCGAAAAACCACTTTTTGATCAGTCATGCGGGTTTAATTTAAATTTTATTTATCATTTTTCTATAAATACATTTTTGAAAAATGGATTATGTATTTTTTGACTTAAAAATTTATATTATGTAATAGTCTAAAATAAGTTTTTCTAAAAATTAATAGCAAAATTAATAAAAATAATTTACTCTTGTCAAGGGATACATGAGTTTACTAGTGCATTAAACTAAAATGATAATGGTTAAGATCACATAAAAAACTATAAAATATATTTTATGGTCACAATTTGAGATTATCTCATATTATTCCCAGTAATGGTTGATTGTTTAGCATTTTTTATAGGTACAAAATGTAGAAAAAATTTTACATTTAAAAAATTACATTTGTGCCCCCACCTCTTGTTATAAAAGGCCACCCACTCCCCACTTCTATTTACACATTAAGAGAATTTTGGTTCATCTAATAACTAAAAAATGAATTTCATAATTTCCTACCAATTTCTTAGAGTACTTTTTATTATCATAAATTCAATATTGGGTGGCTTTTTTGTTTAATCCTAATGTGGTGGTCTGAATAAGAGGAATCATTCTCAACTGATCATTTTTGTTTTATTTCTTCTTCCACATCATTAAAATATTATTAAAAAATGATGATATAATAAAAAAATATCTATCCTATACTTATATTATATTATGTTAGTTTTATAACCTTAATCAATATCATCTTCTATCAATAGAAAAATTATACCATCATCCGTGTGGACGACGGACTACGGCCTCACGAGCAGATGTTATTCATTTTCATCATTGTCTCTCAAACATGTATATAATAATTTTATTAATGTCTATGTAAAATATTATTGAAATATTTATCATTATTATAAGGTAATATTTCATTTTATTTCATATTTTTTACTCACGTAAACATATTAATGACATTCCTGCATACCTGTGGACTATCACCTCTATGGAGAGATCTGATTCTTTTTTTTCATCATCACTTGATTTAATCAAATAAAATATTATTTATTATATTATTATCATTATATAAAAATAAAATATTACTCAACTCCATTTAATAATAGTCATTTAATAATTAAAAAGTTACTCATGCATACGTACGACCTACCATCTTCAGGATCAAAATGCGGTTCATTATTAATAAGTATCACACATGTTTGGTTATATATATATAACTTATATGTAAAAATGAAAATTATTTAATCATTATCTTTATGGATATGGTGGAATGATTAAATGTTTGACCATTTCCATCCTACCAATGTCATTTTGGACATATGATCTAAATATCATCAAAACATCCAACATGAACAAAATTAATTAAGTAAATATAAACAACATTGTATGATATAAAATAAAAGGAATAACAAAAATTATAAAGTTCATAAATAAAATAAATAATTAAATAATATTTATAATTTAGGAAGATAAATAATACACATGACAAGTTGGACTCAATGCAAGAGACATTATTTTAAAAACAAATCATCTTTTAAAGATTTATTTTTCAACTATTTTTCACCCAAGTCCAAATTTTCAAAAAAATTATATATATATTTTTATATGGTCATAAATGATTAATATTTGAAATTTTATATACGTTTTAAATTTATTTTAAATTTTTCTAATTTTTTATGTAAATATTGGCTTTCATTACAAAAGACAAAATGAATGTTCTATTTTATCATATATGAGGACAAGGAATATTTTCACCACTGTAACCATTATTTGATGTTTGCATTAATTTTACAAACTTATTTTTTACTCAAATAAAATCACTATTTCCATTTTATTTGTATTTCGGTTTTGAAAATTTGGTTTTAAAATAAATTTGTAATTTAATATCCAAATGGTTTTTTCATATGGATTTAAGAGTTTATTAGTGGTTTTATGATGAAATATTGAAAGAATAATTTTTTTTGTTTTCTATATGGTCCTTTTATATTATAGACATAGTGGGTTGATCCCGATTATAGCTTAAGCAATAGCCTGAAATATCTTATTTGATGTGTGCATCAAGATAGCAATAAGTGAACCCATTATATTCTATACAAGGGTTTCACCTAGATGGAGCTCCAATATATTGGGTAATGATTATGTTCTCCGTAATATTATTTTATAAGATGGAATTATAATTATTCAAAATTTTATGTATTCTTTGAGGGATTATTGACATGATATTCCAAGTCCCATGCACAACTTATTTATATATTCAAATGTGTTTTTATTGAAATAAATTGATTTCAAAAAGCAATATAATAATATCATTATAAGAAAAATAATTCCCCTTCAATTTAAAATGGGATATTTTTAGGAAATATAATTTAATTGGTTTTCATTTTTTCCATTAGACTAAGGGGTTTCATTATTTTATGGTTTGTTGCTGCACTTTTTATTCCCCAAACATGATTTAATTTTTTTCATAGGGTTTAAGGATGGGTAAGGGAAAGAAAGGATTATTGTTTAATGTCATAATGATTTTTCAAGGAATGAAAACTCTTTTTAAATTATAATATTATTGAAAAAATGGATAGTGATCAAAAGTGACCACTTCCTAGTATATGATTTTGATATGAATGAGTTATAACCTAATAATCTAAAACTGTAAACCTAAAAAATACTAACAAATTTAAGAACATAATTTTTTTACATAATTGTGAACATCATGTAATGCTTAATTATATGTACTTATATTTGATATTTAAATACATTATCCCTTAATATATCCTCGATTATCCATTTTAACCTTTATTAGGGCGACTAAATGTTATATAGGTAACTTATTTTTATGATCAAAATGGAAATGAGTCTTATTATATAATTTGAATATTCTAATTGGAAATATGAAAATAATTTTACTAGAATCGGTTTCTAGATATGCTAAATGTTAATTTTAATATATTTAAAAAACAAAACTAGAATTTTTTTAAAAAAAATCAGGTTTAACCATAGAAATGATATTATACACCTTAAATACCCCATAAAATGATTAGATGATTAAAAATTTGATGGAATATAAATATAAATTATTCATTTAAAATACCCAATACATGGAATATAATAAATTTTACTTATATATATATATATATATATTTTATAATTAAAATAAATGTTTAAAATTTTTATAGTAGGAATATTTAAAGTATTCCTCATAATAATTCTTAGATATTTCTAATATATAACTCTTTTTTTGTAATAATCATTTCATAAATTTCATTAATAAATATTATTTATTTTATTCTTCATAAACTATTAATTTATCCAAAAAACTTAATTCATAAAAACAATATCTTTAAAATCAATTATTTATTACTATCTTAATTTAAATAATTTTTTTACTAATTATGTTTTATTTAATTATTTTGTAATATAATTATTTTTGTATTGTAGTAAATCACTAATTCATTTATTCTGGTATTTCTTATCTCAGAAGCTATAAAGTACACAAAATATATTTAAAAGTAAATTCATTCTAATATCATTGGGTGTTACAACTTAGAATTCCAAATATAAAAAATATTATTTTGGATATTAAAAATAATATAAATGACCTCATCCAATTTAGAAATAAAATAAAAAGGATGAAGGATGTATTAGTATTTACAAGAGTATTACCATGATAATATAAATTTAATACCCCAAAAATAAAATATCTGTACACTAATAATTGGATTATGGTGTATTTCATTAATATTATGAATGATCTTTGTTTATGAAATTATGGATAACTATAATAATTTTTTTAGGAATCAATATATAGTGTAGTAAAAAATAGGTTTTCATGGAACATATTTATTTTGTTATCTTACATGATAAGTGGAATCCATATGCATCTCCCTCGTAGATATTATGAATGACCTTATTTTCACACTCTAGGAAAGGCCAACGAATGACTTGATCAAGATAATAATTTCAGTGGTAAGGATATTTGAACATATATTTTTGATATGAAAATTTAATTTCATCTCATCTTGAGTATATATGAATTTTATAATTACTTCTATAACTAATTGGATGTATATATAATCCAACTATGGAAAGACGCTCATAGAGTAAGGGTTCCGATTAGAGAATTAATCTGATATAAAAACATCTAATGGATTATCCTTGAATTCCAATTTATAGTGGAAATCAACTACCAAAATTTCTGAAAATATTTTTATTAATTCTTATTTCAAATTCTTTCTAGATAAGAAACATACTAATAAATATGGACTTAAATTATTGTCTTTTGAAAAGGTTTTTAAATGTTGAATTATCAGTGAAACCCTCATTAAAGGATCTTATGAGAGAGTATATAAAAATATATATATAGTATATAAAATTAAATAATTATTTATTAAATATTTTTCACTTTATTTATTTATAATTTAATTTTTTTACCATAAAATAAATAATACATCGATTCATTACAAATCCCTGAACTAATGAATTTTCTCAAAAAATATTCATCACATAACACATGTGTTAAAAAATATTAATCTAATTTGGATATTACATATTGGGTGGATAGATAAGACATGAGTTTAGTGTCATGAAGGTTTCCTTATAGTTTTCTATCCAAAAAACTGATTATTTTTTATAATTATAACACAAAAGGTGTAATTCATTTGGGTTAAAGTTAATATTGAATAATTTATAGAATAAAAATTTACTTAGAAGGATTTTATTTCACTGAAATATTTTGGATACTGAAGGTGATGAATAAAATCATCCATGGATTTATCAACCTCAATATCTTTACTACTTACAAGATTTCTAAGGACTAGTTTGTCTTTTAAAATAAAATCGAAATTTTAATAATTTAGGATAATATTTTTTCCACACCATTTGATATAACACACCCAAAATTTCATAATAATTACTCAAAATTATAATTAAATATATTTAATTCATGAATAATGATGTTTATAAAATACCCTATGACTACATGGAATATTCATATCATTCCCCACCTACATATAACAAGGGCATTACATAACATAATAGACATGTTAGTAATGGAAACATTACTAAAAGGATATATAAAGGGTGTTTTTCCATGATCTACTTTGTATTCCTCAAAATAATTATAATATGAATACAAATTCTGGAATCTATATAACTAATGTTCCCCCACATACATAAGGACATAATCAATGAAGGGGAAAGAAAAGTAATATTTCTTATTTTATAAGTTTAACATCTAAATGTTGATGTACACTATCGGTGTACAACATTACCATATATGGAGAAGATCACCATAATAAATTGTTACCATTGTATTACTAGAGTTTTTAGAAACCACTTCAAATCCACTTACCCACTTACTTATAGTAACTGGGTAGATAATAACAACCGTAAATAACTTAACAGTTATATTTTAAAAAAAAATTAATTAGATTATGATTGAATATCTATTAGGGATAGTCACAATGAATATAAAAAGTTTTAATTGAAATAATATGGGTCTCGGTGAGTGGGATAATACCAAGAATATTATAAAGGTTCAATATTAATGTATTCTTAGGCGTTTAGAAAACACTAAGAAGAATTTTATCTTGGTTGAATTAAAGAGAAGAATAAATGCTTGTTATCTTGTTTTGGATGGGTTGGAATATTCACATGAATTATAATTTTCATATTATGAAATTGAATAATTTCAAAATGAGTTGAAAAATATAATCATGAGAGTTGTGACACAAAATTGGGTTTTTTGGATGGGGTTTAAGGCTTGAGTGGTGGATCTGGAGTCCATATGATTTTTAGAAACATTTGGATTCAAAGCACTATTTTTTTAAATAAATATCATGGTTCACAATTAGTGAAAACCATGAATCCTAATTGTGACACCTTGTAGGGGTGTCACATGGTTTGTGAAATAGTGCACCTAAGGCCATAAAATAATGTGAAAAGATGAGTAGGATTTCGTTGATGAATCACATGGGTTATTCATTCTTTCAATAATAGTGTGCCTATCCATGTGAGGGTGTGAGGCTCATTAAAAAAAGGTTGAATTAAAAATTTTTAAATGCTAGGGATCTATGACATTGGATAGTGATGGTTATGAATACTCTACTATTATTATAATGGTGTGACCAAACCTTGTGACACATTAAAAAAGGTTGAATTAAAATTTTTGATCTATTTATTTAAATGCTAGGGATCTATGACATTGGATAGTGATGGTTATGAATACTCTAGTATTATTATAATGGTGTGACCAAACCTTGTGACACATTAAAAAAGGTTGAATTAAAATTTTTTCCCTTTCATTATTTTAATCAAGAAGTCTCATTTCTCATCGCATTAATGAATAGATTTTCCAACCCCTAGGATCAATTCATCCTCTCATCCTTAAGATTTGATATATATCCCTCTTCCATGATCGTAATCAAATTTCTTTAATTTTGTGGGATCATCCTCAGTTATTCTATGATTCCTCCTTCTTCCTTTTTTCATTTGTTTTTTGATATTAGATGTCATTTCCATGCAAGTTCACATGTCGTCCTTTTAGGGTGTTTTGATATTCGTCTAATTTCACTAGTTTTTTTTTAATAAAATCGTAATATTATATGATTTAATATTACTTGGTATATCATTGGTTGTAATACCTTATACCTAAAATTTTGGATGTTGATAAATTTTCACCACTATAATGCATGGAATACTTCCTATGTATTCCTTTAAAAAAAAATATTCACCTAAATTAATTATTTAGACTATGTACATGATGTTCCTTATCCAATCTTATTTGTATTATCTAAACAAGGAAATGAGAAGGAGTTGATGTTCAAGAATTACTATGGATCCCTAATGGAGTTGGATATTCATTTTATTTATTTATTTCATCAATATATCACTGAATTGTTTATTTCCTGATGTGTGGTCACAGATTTTTATTTAAGTAGTAGCATCTTCATGCACAATTGTTTTGTTTAAATTTTGATTTCAGATATTTTTATTATATATCAGTTATTGTAGTCTTCCAAAAAAATTAATTGATCTCCCCTTAACTTGTATTTTGTACTAATACAGAGGTCATAGTCTCCCGATCATACCAAATTTAGATCCATGCTATTATTCAAAAGCATCTAGCATACATGGAGGCATGCTTGAGGACATGTCACCAAAAATTATGGATACTATTTATAGACTAAAACGAGTTAGTACAAGAGAAAATTGTATCAGAGATTTATTTTTTATTTAATCATCTTTTAAATTTATGATATAATACCTGAGAATTAGAATGTGTCCCAACATGATAAATATAAAGTCTCAAGGAATGTTCAACCCATTGAAGAGGGAAAGACCATGTTACCTTGGATGGGAATGGTGTTCATATTGTTTATTATTAAAATTTATTACCATTTAAAAATAATTGATATATATTGAAAATTTTATGGTTAATGATTTATGGAATTGTTTCAATTTTCCTGGTATGATAGGAGAAGAGGTGTGTTCATGGATTTTTCAGGCACATACAATTCACATGGAATTACCCCTATTATATATATTCCATGATTGTTTGACTTTGTTTCATGTCTATCAATAAAACTTTTTTGTGTGATTATGTTTCATGTTTCTCAATACACTATGATTTTTATATTATTTATTAATCTCACATGTTTACTATCACTCCGTGATTATATCCATGTCTACTCAAATTTTCCTAAGATGTGATTTGTACTTGATATGGTTATGATGAAATATTTTTTAACTAAATTGTAAACATCAAACACGTAGTGTTTTCATACATATCATTATGGTGGAATTATATTTAATTTAAATGTAAATAATTAATGAAATGAAAAAAAATTGACATTGAATCTCAAAAATCAAGTGGAATTGGTTATTTTTTAATAAATTAGGGACATTTATTATGGATTCTATTTAAATGTTTTTCCAATTGAAACATATAATGTCTTGAACTTAAATAACAAGGGAATGAAAAATCATATAAAATAATCCTTATATGATTCACTTGATCCTTTTAGGTGAGTTTTTACATTTATCCCTATATAACATGCCTAATGATGGTGTGTTAAAAACCACGATGAATTGAAAATTAATGCATTATATTTAAAGGGGATTCCAATTGTAATTTATATATAATTGAATAAATAAATTGTGAATTTATTCATGTATAACATCTCCTAGGATAAAATGATATTATTGTCATAGGTTACCTTTTCCTATATATGCCAAATTACAAAATACCTTGGTGTTATGATTATGATAAATAAGGATGGTTATTTAAAGTTTCAACAGATACTTATATGATGTTCTATATAAATATATGGTGGAATATTACTTAACAAATTTATATTAAATGATTAAATATCCTTATCATCTATTTAAGCATCATAGTTATGAGTCATTAGAAAATTATAATACGAGTTACAACCTAAAGAGTGTATTACTCTATAGTTTGTGAGTGACCATCTCTTTAAAAAAATACAGTTATGAGAACTTATTGATAATTAAATGGTATAAAAGGAAATTTTGAGATAATTTACCTATAATAATAATTGTAGTTAGCTAAATAAAGTCTATATATAGTTTTAAATACATTTACACTGTTATTGGTAGTTAACACTTTATATATCTTAGCTTCTTTAATGATTATAATGAATGTGTATTAATGTGATGTCATGAATAAAACCATCCATAGATATTGATAATGGATGATTTTCATTTAGTGTTAATTTATAATTATATCATTAGGAGTTACCTTCAATAGAAATGTAGATATATCACATAGGTTTCAGTGGTGTATTATGTTGTGTTTGGCCAAGCAGTTAGGTAGTAGATCCCTGTGTAATTTGAGACATGAATTTAGTTTTAAAGTTGGTGATTTATGCTTTAGTGGGGGGTTAGCCTAATGTGGTAAGACTCTTGGAAATATAAAACCAGCATACTTTTGATTTGATTTCCTATGAAAGTTAAGTGTTTATTTTTTACCGTGCGAGTCAATTAAGACACATAGATAATGAAAGGACACTGTCATGTA
Source organism: Viscum album (assembly GCA_963277665.1). NCBI lineage: Eukaryota > Viridiplantae > Streptophyta > Magnoliopsida > Santalales > Viscaceae > Viscum > Viscum album. The sequence continues at coordinate 135,854,215 of OY728163.1, forward strand.
GGCTGGTGGGTTTTTGATAAGATAACCTAGAGGGGTTTTTATCATATATGGATACCCATTTGGTGTTATCGTCATATCAATTTTATATTCATACTGTTACAATATAAGGAGTTGATCATTATGAGGATGCTCATATAGGATAAAGGCCTAGTAAAACGATTCTTGGTAGGTGCTTTCATTGTGTTTATGTCGACCTTTTTGACCATCGTTGGTCAATGATATCCTTACATACATCCGTTTTTATCTCTTCATAGAGTGCTATAGGTGCATTGGATGTTTTGTAATGGAGTCCCTTCAGTGGAATATTGTTCTCATTTAAGATAAATTTATTGTTGGTGGACAAACCTAGTATCCTTATTTTGTGGTTTGATGGGTAGGGATAAGTTGAAGACCAAGATGTCCTAATTTTTTATTTAGATTTCATTGAGTCAGTGGTTTAAATAATTAAGGGAAACTAATGAGGGATGTTTTATTTGATTTTCAGATTCCATTTTAGGTGGTGAGTTTTTTTTTGAATTCTAATTTTGAGGAAAATGAATTGATGGTGCTCAAATTTTTCAACATAGGAATGGTGATGGCATTGGATTTATTAAAAAGATCCTAGGATTATCAGGTATTCAGAAACGTTTTGATGGGAATGATTTTTAGGGTCCTTGGACTTGTTGACCAATGGTTGTGTTGTTGATTCATTAGGTTCTAAAGATGAAACTACTAGGGGGAAATAATTTAATGAATAATGATATAGATAATGTTCCAAATTTTTAAGAGTAATTACATGGGAGCTGTTGGTGTCTTGAGGACTAATATGCTAGATAGAATAATTAGCTTGTACTTTTTGATGGATGAAACATGAGAGTGTGAGTTAGATAACAAACCAAGTGGTATGGGATTACACACCCACCGTGTATGAAATGTTTAGTTCATACCATACACATTAGGTAAATGGTATATAAGGGACATCAATGATCATATGGGTGGTGGGTCAAGCATAGATGGTTCCAAATTTAATTCTTGTGAGTAGAGTGCCATTGAGTGTTGGATAAATTAATATGATTTTACATGATTAGGTCTATCTTAGAAATGAATCATGTATAGTGAGAAGGTTTACTCATGGGTTGACATTGATAAACATTATCAGGATACACAGTTTCAAGAATTTTTTAATGAATGTATACCCTATTTGACATTATTGAGGATCAGAGTTAGTGATACACATATATAAATGAAATATTATCATACTCTAAAGTTAGATAAGATCATACCCAAAATATTTTCATCATATTGAGTATGCTTAGATAAATTCATATATACACTGAGCTACATAAATATTTTTTATATGGGAAGAACACCAATTTTCACTTGTCTGTGTTGAACATCCTTGTGAGTTGTAACTCAATAAAATCATGAAAATTATTCATGGGAAGTGTGAAAGGCTACAGGGAAACATTTTGGTTAATTCTTAGGAGTGATAATGTTTAAAACTGTAATATTCATTATATCTTTGGATTATAGGGAATGGGTTGTGATGTTTTGGAAACCAGTTCTTTCACACAACATCTGGGATGCTCCAATGGTAGGGAGTGAGATATTGGTAACTATTAGGAAACCATCATTTTTGAATGTTTTTGGGACTCAGAGTCTAGTTATGTTACAATCATTTTGGATCTCATAATCCATTTGATAAATAGAACTAAATAGTTATAGATTCCTCATTGAATTCATGGAATGAGATCAAATATAGAATTGAGGAATTAGGGGTGCGAGCATCAAAATACAGATATATTGTGAAGATTCAAGGATTCCAGATTAGGATTTCACTGGTGTTTGTGCCATGGTAAGGTTACAAAAAATAAACAAGAAATGTTTTGTATAGGATACGTCACCAAAAGCTAGTTATGATATTTGAGGATCTTGCTCGACTTCAATATAAGGGACAGTTGATGATTTTCAAGGAAAATATATTATGAAAAAATTATGTCAGGTTGCTTAAATTTATATCATTTGGATCAAATTAAAAACAATTCAAGGAGAATTTATTGGTTTACAAGGATGTGTTTCTTTAGTTAATTCCAACAATGGGTGTAACATTAATCAGAATTTGATGTTGGAAATCAAGAACATAGGGTGGAAAGGTCTATATTCCATTTGATAAAGATACATTGACCTAATCATGTATTGGGATAAATGTTGTTATGTAAGCATGATATTAGTATTTTTTTGATTGTTATAAGTGTTGGATAAGTTAATAATGTACGATGTACTATATGTTTTAATGTGGTTTTTGAAGTCATGTTAATAATTTGAAAATCTATTTCATCCCTTTCAGTGGGAGAATTATTACCTAGGTAGGTCGGGTGATGTTTCATAATCTTTGGAGGTTTATTAGGGATGAGGTTTTCTAATTTGCAGAGGTTTTAAGATTCCAATTGTTTGATGGGTCGTATGTTTCAAGGGAATCTGAATTCCCATTTATTTGAATGAAAAAATTTCAAACTAATCATTAAAACATAATTTTGAGATATAGAGTAGTTAAAAATGTCGTTTTTTACTGGTTTTATAACAATATTGGTTTGAACGGAGTCTAAAATAGCTTCATTAGAACATGGATTTGAATGCCTATTTTTGGAATATAAAGGAGAGGTACAACGATAGTTCCAAATATGCACCCAAATCGTGTTTCTCGATAGGGTTACTGTAGGATTTTTTCTAACCATAAACTCGTGGCCATATGTTGGTGTGGAAAATGTTAGAGTACTTCTAAGGTGAATTGCTTGGGGTGTGCACAATTTCCATTTCAATTTACATATTTGTGAGATGTGGTGAGGTTCATAAAAAATATATCTTTATAGGATACACATGGGTTTTAACACCATGAGCCCAGTTGTGTGAGACTGTTTTCCATTGAAAAATGCAGGAACATGGTTATTCTAAACATTTCACCAAACCATGAACCCTAGTAAAAAGGGATATTTTTTTCACTTTTTATTATTCAACCAAAATCCTCCACTATCCTCCCACTAATGAACCATAGTTTAACCACCTATGTTCTCTTCCCCATATCCTCCCTTGTCTATAAGCATCTCCCTTGTCCAACCAGAAAACTGAATGTCATTAGTTGCATTTCATTAAACTCAATTAGTATAAGATTCCCCCTTCTTCGTTTCTCAATTTCATTCACTATAGTGGATGTTCTTTCCTTGTGAGCACATATACCCCATTTTCCTGGACTTTTTCTATTATTTTTATTTTTATCATTTTAGATTGCATAAAAACCTATTATTGGATGAGTGAAGCTTCTCTGGTATAAGATATGTAGTATATAACATTTCTCTAAAGTATTGATATTTATAATTTGTCACCATTATTTCACCTAAAGAAATTCCCAAGAATTGTTCATAAAATAAGTAGTGCCTTGATGTAATTTTTTATAACACATAGATGATGCTCCTTATCCCTTCATATATGTATTGAGGTTGACAACCTCAACCCATACCACCACCTTTCGGTGGATTTTATTAAAATCCTATGACGATTCAACCATTATGGACATGTTAAGATTTCCACTAATCAGTGTAAGTGATATATTAATTTAAGTCATTTTTAAATAGTTTAATACATACATTGGAACCATATATTTTATAAATTAATTTTTAATGAAATTTACTAAATTGGAAATTTTAAATGAGATTGGAAATCTCATGAATTATTATTATGAATATAAATGGTTTATATTTTGGTATGGGCACTAACATAGACAATTTTATCACTTTAGAGTGAGATGATTAATGAAATGATATTGATGATTATAAATGAAATGTATAATGAAAATTATTATGGACAATTAATCCATTAAAATAGTTTTTGTTGATAATTTAATATAGCCCCGAAAATGGATAATGTGGTATGACACTGATAATGGATAACGTTGAATGGAACTGATGATGGATAATACTATTTGAAACTGATATGTGTTACATCAGTATGTCACATATGATCCTTCTTTATATTCTATAAATTAGATTCCATGGATTACTCCTTGAATCTGGCTTGATTTTAGTATCTCAGATTAGATCCTTGGGCCTTCGTAATGTCTTTACCAAGTTTACATTCGGCTCAATGAGGACTTTTTTTCTAGGGGCCTAGGTTTCTGGTCCTTTTAGGTCAATAGTATGCCATGTTCGTGGACATTGATTGGATTTCAAAAAAAAGGTTTTGGGTCGTAGACCATATAGGTTTTATAGTTGATAAATCCATCATACGATGAGACTAGGGGATCTACATTTTATATTTCAGCATACATCTATTTTCCATCTCTTATGGAGTTTCATTAATTTTAGAAAAAATGTTGGACATGATGATGAACATATTTGATTGGGATTCAGAAGAAATGGAATCCATCTTCCCAAGTTTAAATGTCTGGATTGATTTTTCATTAAAAAAATAGAGACCATATATCTATTCCTCATTATATGGATGCCATAGTTTTATGCCTCTAGTAATTAAAACATAAATATGATTGGAAGAAATAAATTTTCTAACGACATTCAAGCTTATGTCAAAGCACGTATCATCATACAAGTGTCCCATGATGAACCTGATCTCACTATGTTTTAGTTTTACATCATTTATTATTGATTTATTAAATTTATTATCAAAGAACACTGTTATATTTTCTCACGAACCGACATGAGTCAACTGAGAACCAGTCACAAGGGCCAGCCCGCAACATGTCCCGGGAGGCATTCCCGATCCTCCTAGGATGGCTACAAGAACCAAGGGAATCAATAGAGTACACAAGGGAATGATTTCACCCATATATAAACAATCAAACAAACAACACAAAGAAATGGACAGACTAAAATGCATTTATATAAAAACTGAACTGAACATTATTTGAATAAGAAACTGAAAGTAAAACTAAACCCACAACTAATCTGAACAAAACCAATAACCAAATAACTCAATGTGACCCTTATGGTAACTCTCTAACATAATGATCACACGTCACCCAATGCGATTGAACTCAAACTGAAACCTTCAAAAGGGCTAAAAACTGAAGAAGTATATAGGCGTGAGTATTAAAAATCTCTAGGTTAGCCCGATATTCTATTCGAAATGCACATCCTTTAAAAAAAAGAAAGATAAATTTCATGTTTTAAATACAATATATAAAGTTATATTTTCCAAATTAGGTCCCATGTTATATAAAAAATATACCATACAAAAACTTTCATGCTTTATAAACAAGAATGCGAGTAACAATTTTCAAAGAGGTTCAACTTCAAAATGATAATAGTTTTCAAGAGGGCATCGTTAAAGAATTTACACTTATAAATAAATCACACACACTACTAAATTTACCAACCAAACACACCATATTCCAATTGTGAGTACAAAATAGCCAATGAGCACTAGTCACAGGAACACCCCTAGGAATTTGTTAGTTGAGCGCCCCAGCTACCTCGTATCTCGGTGAAAGTAACCATAATAAAAATCCATTATCATGCACATGAGACACTAGTAGTAAGAATACAAATAACCTAGTGGTCCATCACCAACATAATCATCATATTTTAGCTAGTTTTTTCATCTTCAAACTTGATACCTGAAACAGGGGCCAAACGCTACAGAATCTCTTGCGTACAAGTACATGTCTACCCACCAAGACACCTGAGATTCCCTTTAGTGCTCAATCAAGTTACACATATTATCAAATAAAATTTCCTCATTAAAATTCCATTAAAAAACCATAAACACACAAACTTATCACAAACATGCTTCACATTTCTTTCACGAATAAATAAAAGACTAATAGGATTCGTTAAAACAATTTCAAGGATTATAACAAGGCCTTGCACAGAAAATCCATTCATAAATGCTCTTTTAAGGAAGAAAACCCATAAATAACATAAAAAAAACATATTTTAAATCCCCAAAACCAATTAATAAATCATTTTCATGGATCATAAAATTTCCCCAAAAGATAGAACAAGAAATTCACATGGAAACCATTTTTACAAAAAAACAAATTCCAAACGGGCCTTTAAGCCTTTCTCAAAACAATCCTTTGACAAAGTTATGAATTTAAATTTTATTAATGAGGTGTATATGCTCCATTTAAAGTAGAGAAACACATTCATAAATACATTAAAACATTCAGGTTACATATTTAAAACACAACCATTTTCATAAGGATGTGAAACATGCCATTTTCTGAAAACTCGGGTCAAAACATGTTGTTAACCCAAACCCATTTGTTTGTAAAACAAAATCCAAATTATAAAGCCATAAGAGGACCCAAAATAACATTTACAATTCTTCCAATTCATTTATAAATTCCAAAATATAATTTTTAAATCACACATCGTACATAAAATCCAACCTGGTAATTTACCGAACACATGGCATGCCTTTTTTAACAAAACCATTTATTTTATGAACTAGAAAAGGAATAAAACACCAAAATCATGCCATATTTAATTAGAGCTACTATAAAATGTTCAAAATACCATAAAAGAGGGTTTAAACCTCACAAATATGTTGCAAAAGATAACGAAACATTTAAACCAACACATGGTGTGCACTTTTATGACCAAACAACCCTACATTTCACAAAACAAGGATTAAACAACCATTTTGCACACAAAGAAAATTATCAAAATGATGAAAAATAATAATAAACATATATATCAGTTGAAAATAATAATAAAATGATTAATATTTAAAGATAAAGGCATGTTCAAGGGATATCCTACCTCAAATTCTTGGTGTAATGAAAACGCATACCAAATACCACCATCTGAGGGTTTACAGACCCTAAACCTTTGATGACCAGACCTAAATGAACAAAAAACCCATAATAAGTCAAAGGATGGTAGAAAACTTGTTTGATCATGACTTTTAGAGATTATATAACCCAGAAATAATGAAAGGAGGAAGAAGTTGTAGGAGAAAGGAGAAGGAATATCACCTTTTTAACTAGAAAACTCTTCGTATTCCATTAGATATGCACTATTAGAGAAAAGGTAATGGCTGGAAACATCCTGGAGAGTCTACTAAGGTCATTAAGAACCCTATAAAGAATATTTGGGAAAAAAACAGTGTGAATGGAATGATTAATGGAGGAAAGAATTTACCTTTCGATTCTAGATGATTTGATAGACATTGAGAAGTTTTTCCTAATTCGTGACTCATATGAGCTCCAAAGAGGTATAATAGATATTAGGGGTGAGGATAGGGATATTGGATTCGAGTGGGAGCTGAAATAACCAAAAAATATTAAAAATTAAATTAGATATAAAAGAAGAAACTTATTTTTTAAAAAATTGAAATGGGCTAATGGGATGGACCAATACCTAAATAAGTAACCCCAATTCACCATGCTTATGAATTTTTAAGGGGTAAAAAGGATATGGTAGTTTTAATAAGTCCGTGTAGGAAAAGTGGGAAGTGGAATGAGTCAAAAATTATAAAAAATGAATGATATATAGAAGAATCAAATTATGTTTTTAAATCTAGAAATGGTCTCACGGTTGGCCCAAATCATGAAGTAACCACCCTTTCTCCAAGAACTCCTAAACGAGCAATGGAAAACCCAAATTAGGGTCACTAGACATATATGGTAGTTAAAAACTCAAAATTAATCTCACCCATCAACCAATAAAAGGATAGGTATTTTCAATGAATCGGGTCAAAAACCTGACATGAAAAGAAAAAAAACGGGTGTGACAATTCCCCACACTATTAAAGCTTTCTGCCCCCATAAATACATAGCACATTCCAGCTGATTTATCAACACCTATGGATTCATTATCTATACGTTCTAGCATACTAATATAATGAAACACTATCAACCATTAATGGAACTTAATCCTCTTAACTCAACCAAAACATCAACTCTCACCCACTTCTTGAGAATCAACTGAAAGATCGAGTCACTACCTCCATAACAAAACCAAGAACCCAGTTGTTGGAACTTCTACCAATGAACTCAACAATCAACCAAACCAAAGATAACTCAATAAAACCAAATATTCTAGTGGATTATGGGATATACTCTCCACCATTAAGAAAAAACTAGCACTAGATAAGTTCTTAGGAGAAAAAAATCAATAAGACCTGTGGTGGGTATCCCCACCATTAGAACCCAACTTGCAATGAACAATCAAGAACTCAAAATGAGCTAGAATCTGTCCTCACTGACACAAGCCAAACAAAACTCTCTTGCAAAAACTTAACAACTGAAGTTGATAGGAACACAACATGAACATTTAAGACACCCACTCTCAAATGGAGGCGGCAAGAACTGGGCCAACACTCTCTGTACGGATCCAAACCCCCACTAATTAGGAAGGGAAGGAAGGGGACCCAATCATTGGGCAATTGAAACCACAAAAGAAACAAAGTAACTACCTAACTGAAATGGTAGAGGTATGATCTTAGCAATACTACCCACAATCCTAGGACTCCGGACTATGCACCATCTTCACTCTGAAACCTATGGCTGGATCTCTAATGGATGAAGCATCTCTTGACTCGCAGTCAGGCTTTGATAATCCCCAACTTGTACTCCATCCTTTAGTTCTACACAGAACCAAATAACACCCCCAGTAAGAAACAAAATATCAAGAGACACCATAAAATACTATTCATCAACAACACATTTTTAACCAAACAAGAACATGGAGATTCACAACACTGTTTTCTCTCTCTCCAAACATGGAGAAAAATGAACAAGGCACCCAAAAACACCCATTAAACATCACCGAGCACAACTACTACAACTGAGAGAACCACCATAAAGGGAAGGAACATTAAATGAATCCCAAACAACTCTCTATTTCAACAAATAGGCTGACGTATCATTCAAAGAGGTGGATTTCGTATTTGAAACAATAGCTTAGGTTGATCAACCGGAAAGCTTACCAATAGAGAACCATCTAGGGCCATATCACAACATCCAACACATCTTTAGAAACCCACTGAACATTACCCCAAGACCGATCCACCAAAAAGATCCCATCTCAAGATGCAACAAGTGTATGACTTCTAGATCATAAGTAAGTATGCTGAATAGGCAAAACTTCTAAGACATAGGATAAACCATCCACATAACTGTCAATTCATAACCAACAATACAAATTTTCAGCTCAAAACACTTTTGAAAAAAAATCTATCTTGGTGGGTTTCCACATTCCCCAATGGTGTTTCATCAAGTCTCATCCATATGCACATTTCAATGCCACCCCAAGAACCCAACTACCCTTCCATATAGGCCATAATTATAGATATAAATAAAACCACTTATGTGATCACCCCTGAAAACACTAAATGCTAAAACAAAACAACATCATTCCAAAAACCATGTAACTTCAAAAGGAACACCAACCACCAAGTCAATACCCCTTTTGAGATTTCAGAAAAAAACCACACTTCATCGAGAAACATTTTCTTAAAAAAACACACCCCTCTTCTTTTTTACCAACTTTTAAAACAACCAAGATACTCCAAAAAACCGATTACCATTTTCTGAAATTCAACTAGGTAACTTTTCAAAATCTGATGGCCTTTGAGACCAATACCCTTTATAGTAAAACACCAACCATTCAAAACCAATTTCCAAAACTATTATATCAGATTCAAACACTTTTTAACATCCGAGAACACCCCATTTAAAACAAATATTCAGAATCACCTTAAAATGATTCACACTTTCAAAGAATTTTATTTCAACAAACCACATGTTTAGATTAGGGAAAATTTAATCCTTTTAAATCCTTTCAACTTCCTCCCAAAAAATTGTCTCATAAAAAGAAAAACCTTCCATAAACATTCTTATATTTAATTTTTTGAAAAGAAATGTTTCCAATTTTCAAAATCCAATTATTACTTTTAAACCCATTTCATTAATTCTCACATAAGTATTTTCAAAACCAAATTTTAGAAATCAAGAAAGGTCCAAGAATCCCACAAAAGGGAACTAGTTTCGGTGGGTGTCTTAACCATATGGTTGGCGGACATATGTCAAAAAAACATAGAGAGACTTATTAGGGCCATGCCATAGCTCCACATGGCTTGAGAGGACTTGAGAGCTCATAGAGGCCATTAGTCAAATTGCCCTTTTCATATCCCAACACCCAACAATCAACAAGAAAAAAGGACACAAATAAAACCGGACTTCCCGTGGAAACTCAAGGATCAAAACGTGAAAGAGTTCACGATGCTATTACCGCAACTAACCCTCTTGTCCAAAAAATACTACCTAATCTACCTTTAAATCCCCCAAATAATAAGGGCACTCTAAAAAAGGTCTGTTATGAGCCGACCTCCTTTGATAACATTTTAAAAAAAAATGTCTGCCAAACGAGCCTTTAAGCCTTTCTCAAAACTATCCTTTGACCAATTTATGAATTTCACCTTTATTAAGGAGTTTTATAAACACCATTTACATCAAAAAATAACTTTCATAAATACCTTAAAACATTCATGTTACCTATTCAAAACAGAACCATTTTTATTAGTATGTGAAACAGGACATTTTCTGACTACTCGGGCCAAAACATGTTGTAAACCCAAACCAATTTTTTTTTAAACCTAAATCCCAATAATAAATACATAAGAGGACCCAAAATAGCATTTATAATTCTTAAAATTAATTTATAAAAGGTAAAAAATAATTTTTAAATCACACATCACACATAAAAGCCAGCCATGCAATTTACCGAACACATGTCATGCCTTAAAAAACAATTTATTTTTAGAACTTGAAATGGAATAAAACACCAGTTTCATGCCATATTTTATTATATATACTATAACATGTTAAAATACCATAAAAATGTTTTAAAACTCAAAAAACAATTTCAAAATATAGTGGAACATTTAAACAAACACTTGGTGTGCACTTTTATGACAAAACAACACTACCTTTCACAAAACAAGGGTTAAACAACCTTTTTTCACACCAAGAAATTATCAAAATGATGAAAGATAATAATAAACATATATATCAGTTGAAAAAAATAAGAAAATTATTAATCTTTAAAGATAAAGGCATGTTCAACGGATATCCTACCTCAAATCCTCGGCCTAATGGAAACTCACACCCAATATCACTATCTGAGGGTTTACAAATGATAAACCTATGACAACCTGACCCAAACGAAAAAACCCCATAAAAAATCATAGTATGGAAGAACCCTAGTTCGATCATCGCTAGTGTAGATTATAAAACCAAGAAATAATGAAAGGAGAAAGAAGATGGAGGCGAAAGGAGAAGGAATATCACCTTTTCAACTAGAAAAATCTTCGTCTTCCCTTTGATTTGCACCCTTAGAGACAAGGTAATGGCGTGAAACATTTTGGAGAGTCTACTTAGGCCAGGAAGATATATTTAAGGAAGCATTGGAGCATAAATACGGTGAATGTAATGACTTATGGATGAATGAATTTACCTTTACGATTCTGGATGTTTTGACAGACATTGAGAATTTTCCCGAATCTGGGACTCATATGAGCTCTAAAGAGGTAAAATTGATATTGGGGGTGAGGATAGGGGTATTGGATTTGAGTGGGTGTTGGAAGCACCAAAAAATATAAAATATTTAATTATAAATAAAAGAAAGAAATTATTTTATTAAAACTGGAAATGGGTCCATGGGCTGGCTCAATACCTAAATAAGTAACTGCAATTCACCATGATTATGAATTTATAAGGGGTGAAAAAGGATATGGTAGTTTTAATATGTCCGTTTAGGACAAGTGGAAAGTGGAGTGAGTCAAAAATGATAAAAAATGAATGATTTATAAAAGAAACAAAATATTTTTTTAAATATGAAAATGTGCTCATGGTTGGCCCAAATCATGAATTAACCACCCTTTATCCAAAAACTCCTAAAAAACAATAAAGAACCCAAATTAAGGTGATTAGAAATATATGTTAGTTCCAAAATAAAAATTAATTTCACCCAACACCCAATAAAAGGATATCTAGTTTTTAATGAACTGGATCAAAACCATGACATGAAAAGAAAAAAAACCGGTTGTGACATATTTTATATTGATAAATTGTATTTTCATTAGACACTTTTGGTGTTAACCTACTAAATTTTACTCACAAAATATTTAGTTCTCTGTTTGGTTAAATTTTATATCTCATGGTTACATGTTAGAATCCTTGTTCTCACTTCTTTTATGATGTATCATTGGGACATGAACTTCACATGGTGCTAGGGGTTGGGCATATACTCTATCGATCAATTGAATTTGGAACTTTTTTATATTTATTTATTTCATAGTTATATAATTTTACAATGTATTATATATTATATATTGAATGCCTAGTATTTATACTATATCATGTTAATGCATGGTTGATTTATTCAATTTTTATGTTTTATTTTTTATTATTCTTTGTCAGTTATTATCATATAAAAATTTGGCTTATTTATTTATGATTTAATTTATTTTTAGCACTAATATAGAGGGTATAATATCCCAACTATACCAAAATTATACCCACATTGATAGGATATGACCTCTAATGTACTTGGTTGAGTTCTTGAGGACCAGCCAAAAATCTATCTATATTAATTTTATTGATTGTACAAGTTGAGGACATGGTATGAAATGTATGTAAGAATGGTTTTTTTTGTCCACTATGAATACATAAAAAATTAAGCTTGGCCAGACCTTTAATTGGAGCTTAATTTGGTTATAACTTCCATAATAAAATTGAAAATTTATATTAGACTTGGGATATATTCCAATAATTTTTTAATGAATTTGTTTTATAAAGATAGTTGTTTTATCCATCAAATTGAACAAAATAGCTTATAGAATGAATATAGTCTTGATTTTTATTATGTCTCTAAATGTTTCATAGATTTTTGTTCCTGAATTACCATCATAGGTGATATATGACAGAGATATGAGATAAAATTTTCTCAATAGAACAAATAAAATGAATATATAATTGACTAAAAGTGTAACACCCTAGGTAAATAAGGAATATGGAATTTCCATTTTTATCCGTATTTGTGAATAAAATTTTAATATTAATTTAAAGGGAACACTATGCTCGATGGCGTACCCAATACGCAACAACGAGTTTCTTGGAAATCTTACGTTGCACTCTAATAATAAAATAATATTATTTTAAATGGTTCTAACGCCTAGCCGTTGTAATGGCGGGAATGAACATAACTAACTAAAAAATGATTATATATGTTTGTCAACTATTTTTACTTGTATCCAAAAATTGTTAGAGGCTTAAAAAGTGAATGAATCTAATTTTAAGCGTAAATATTCTAATATTATTTAAAAGGTTGATTAACCACCTTTTGATGGTGAACCGTTTTTAAATCCACTTTTTGAAAAATTTATATGTAATATTGGACCAAATAAAATCCTTCATTAGAATCGGGACTTCAAAATTTACTTTGTGTAATTTTTTGTTATTTTTCCGATAAAGATCATTTTTAGTGAAAATGTTGTATTTTAATTCAAAACCTCCTTTTAATATGATTTATTTATATGGATAGATTATCTTTAAAATTGGGATTAAAGTTTATTTAGAACATATTTTTACCATTTAGTCCAATGGTGGTTATTGGAATTAATTTCAATTTGAAATTGGACTTAATCTAGTGTCAATCTTTTAATAGATATTGTTTCTTAAAAACACACTATTTGTTTTGACAGCAAGAATTAATTATTAAATTAATTAATGAAACTTGTATGTTTTTAATTTTATAAAATAGACATCATTTTTGAATTCGGAATATCAAATATACCTTAGGGTAATTTTTTGTTATTTTTCTGAAAAACATCAATTTTTTGATGAATAGTGAAACCACTAAGTGGTAGTTAAAAACTGATTTTTGGTTTAAATGAAACTTTACCAGTTTTGTGATTTTATTTTCAAAAATAAGATATACATGGTTTTCATTAGGATGTAAAATGTGGTTTAGTAGGATTGAAATAATTTTTTGGTGAATAGTAACTTTTATGTTTTATTAATCGCGATTAAAGGTAATTAGTGTAATTTAAGGTAAAGATAATGTTATAATAATATAAAATAACCATGAAACATGTCCGACCCATATAGGATGAGTCATGGCCGACCAAAACTATCCATGGGTCAACTTGGGGACCCCATGGAGCCACTTTGGTAGGAAAATGATATTAATAACGTTTTATTTAATGTTAAAATAAAAATATCACAAACATGTATTGTTTTACTAAAACAATTTTTACATGGGGTTATACAAATAATTTTTTTGAATATAAGTATTAATTTTAAATCTAAAATAATTTCCTACATCATAGTATTTTTCTTATAATTTTTAGGAATTATATAAATTAATTTATTTATGACACCATGATGATGAAGCAATTATTTCATTGATGAACAGTTTAAATAAAATGAAACGATAATGTAAACTCTAAGACATAAAATTGTCTAAAACCTATTGTATGAGTTTATTTAGAACCCTTATAACCTTATCCTACAAATATATCAATGTGGGACCTTTAAAATCCAAAACTCATTTTAATATAAAGTAACATTTCTTGGATTTCCAAGAGTGCCCCTCCTCCCTCTTATAAAAGGCCCCCACCTCAACCTCCTTAACCACACCCCTCCAGCCATTTTATCGGCTGAACTCTGCACATTTTATCTCTCCACATCCTTATCTTCATCTTAGAGGATTTAACTTAGGCATAAAGCTCTTCAAGAAACCCTTTTGGTTCAAACCAAAGGGAGTTACCCGATTTAAAGGTAATGTCCTCTCTTATGTTCTTTTGTTTTATTTTGCTTCTCCAACCCCCTAAACTATTTTTATTCCTATATTTTGTAACAAAAACAGTATCGTAAAAATACTAGGATGTTCTTATGAGAAGGATTCATGCTACACTTACACACACCTCCGTCTAATGGTTAAAGAACATACAGTTTCCGTGGATGGTGAATTACTGCCTCACGAAACGATGATTGTTCTATCTTCTTCTACCACCTCTCATGGTGGCCATTATTATGAAACTATATTTATTTATGATATATATAATATTTATTTCCTCTATATTCTTCTGTATTTTACATTTAAAACATACCTTTATGCAATGCATGTTTTGAAAATGTGATAATTTCATTTGAGGAAGTGTGGACTACCGCCCCCTCAAGTGATGTGACTCATTCATGCAATACATGGAATGTATAAAGAATGTAATTAATGAACATATGTGACCTATATAACATATATATTATACTGGAATTATAATATAAACATATATCTCATTTAGTTTTAATTCCATTAAATACGAAATAGAAATGAAAGTAGCGTTCATGCGTGCGTACGACTTACCGTCTCCATGAACAGTGCTTTTCATTTCTTAATTTTAAATGTTATGTATATACTGGATATATATGAGATATATGATATATAAATAATGAATATAATTTTGGATATAATGGATATTTTACCACATGAATAACTTGTAATTATAAGAAGTTTATTTTTGACTCAATTACCAATGATCGACAAAAAACCCGTTATTAACTTATATAATTACATAATGTTCATAACATGGTAATAAGTGATATAAAAGGAATAATTAACATGAAAAAGGATCTTAAGTAAGTTGAAATTAACTATAGTTTATTATTCAGGAATATAAAGAAACGTACAAGACAAGTCGGACTTGAGGTAAGGGATCATACCCGCCTCTTTCTTTTTAAGTACCTTTTTTATGTCATTTCTTTTAAGATCCTATTTATTATGTTGGGGGATGTTATCTTATATTATTATTATTGTAATTTTTATGTTCATATGATGAGATACCCTATTTTATTTAATCAATCTATTTTTTTGGATGTTTTAAGTGGCACCGTTAGGCTGCCGAGTTTTCGTAAGGGATTTTTCATCTCACTTTTATTCCCATGAGATTTATGATACAATTGCCACTATTTATTTTGAGTAGTGTATGTATATACCATTATTATACTCATTTTTTAATATAATTTCTTTTATGGGTATTTATATCAACGTTGTATGGTCCTTCTTTCATGGGGTGAACGTTTCAAAAGTTACCCAAATCGGGAAGGGAACCTTTCACCCTCCTCTTTTAAAAAGACTTCTTTTGTTATGCCTTTTAATTTGCATCTAATTAGGTTAAGATATGTTATTCTATATCATTATTGATGTAAATTTTATGTCCAAGGGATTATATACCATTTTCTCTCTCATCAAATCATTTTCTGAATTTTAAAGTGACGTCATTAGGCTGTCGAATTTTTGTAAGGGAACTTCTTAACCTACATTAAATTATTTGAGTTAAACCTCTACTTCTTGATTTTATTTTTCCAAGATTATGTGTGGAATATCTATGTTTTATTTTCCAAAAACCTTTGTGTGGATATACTATTTCTATATATAATCATCTCATTGATAAATTCTTACGTCATTTATACGAACTTGTATGGGAAATCATAACTCTATCTCATTTCATTGAGTTAAATATCTATTTCATTGGTTTTTTTCCAAGAGTATGTGTGAATGAACTCTTATTGTTTTACACATGATATCCACTTATATTGGGTGTATTTATACTTATCACACATAATTATGTCATTTATTTATCCTTGCACTAATGACATGATCTTTGAATGGGATTACGTCTCAATTTCTCTTCCGTGAGACACTTCTTGATGATATGCACTTTTATTATTTTTAAAGTGTATATATAGCCCCTTTGACATTCCATATCCATATTATATCTATACTAAAGTCATTTAAGTGTTTAGAAAATGATATACTTTCATGTGGCTTATAATTTAAATGTTCAAAATGGAAAAGGACACTTTTATTAAAACATTGATTTAAATGGCTTTAAAGATTTATTCTTTTAAACATTTATCATCCATGTCCATGTTTTAAAAATTGTTTTTAGGATTTATTTATAAGGACATGACTGTTTGAAAAACGTTTCAAAAGTTTCGAAGTGGTATGCGACACTTTGATTCTAAAATCTCTTTTAAATGTCTTTTTTTAATATTTTCAAAGTATAAAGGGGTATTTCTCCCATAGAGTTTTAATTATTTTATTAGATGTTTTTATTAATGTTAATATCATGATGTGATCTCTTGTGATTGAAATATAGATATTTTATGTTTCTTTTATTCATGTTTTAAGTGTTATGAATATGTTATGGTGTTTGGGCATTGTTTATGAATATGGGTGGTTCCGTGACAAAATAAGGGTGGGTGAGCCCATGATAGCTCTTAAATGCATTGGGTAACGTGAAGGAGTTAAATGCTAAGGTTTCTACAAAGAGATTTAGTGAATATACTACGATGGGTATTCCAAACATAAACATGAGGGTTACTCCCTACGTAAGAATGTTATGAATGCCTCAAGTTACCTTTATATATTATGATTTATATGAGTTATTCCTAAATATTATGATTTCATGAGGTATGTTAAATTGCTTATGTTTTATGATAAAAGTATGATTTCATTGATTCTTATGTATACATGGACTAATGTTTACTTTCCGTATTGTTATAACCCTTACTGAGCTTTTTGTGCTCATCCCATGTTTTTGAAATGTTTTCCACAGGACATAAAGTGGAATACGGTCAAGGATGGGATCAAGGAAATGTCATGATGTCTAAAACATGGAACTAGACATTATTCTTTTGTTCAAGAGTTTATTTTTTGTGGAAAAAATGGAAACTGAGTAGATGTGTCTACCTTGTAATCTTTGAGATGTAATAGTTAGGACCTAATTCTCTAAAACTCTAAAAATGAAAAGATCCTCAATGTGAATTATTCATTTAATTCAAGAATATGTATTGTATATAAGGCCGAGGCCTTATAGTTAGTATCAAATGTCGGTTTAGATAACTTTAGAGGTTAGGGTGTTCTTTAAGCAGAAGTGACACTACCATAATGGTTCGGATTTCAGAAAGAGTCATAGTTTTAGATAAAGTTAATGAGTAAGTATATATTAATGTTTATCTTCCTCATTAGTACATGATAATTTTTTGATATAATCACACTGACATTTTTGGTTTTAGTAAATGGATGGATCTAGCAGGCACCAAACTGACAATGGGTTTGAAGGAAACTGTGGTGGTTCTCTGATTAAGAGACTGGATGAAATGGGGGATTCAATGAGGAATCTCTTGGTTATTCTAAACCAACTATCTGGAGTGATGATCAACCATTGGAAACTTGGTGAGTTCTCTAATGCATCATGTACGAGAGAACCAACTCGATGTGGACATTTAGGTAATAATTATAAAGATAACCATTAGGGTTTATATGATCCTTACTTTTGAGGTAATTATGGGTTACTATATGTTATGATGGAATAAGAATGACATGATATAAACTTGAGGTTAAATTATTTTATGGTTATTTTTAAGGATTTTATCACTTTTTGGAGAATTTTATAAGAATTATGTAGTTTTGGAAAAAGGAAAACCCGTAGACCGTGTGACAACATGTCGCATCGGATGAAGCTGTGGGAATTGAACCCACAACCAAAGTGCGACTGGTATTTATCGCCTACCACTGGACTATGTGAAGTCCCTGGTTAGTTTGACTAATTCTTTTTAGTTATATGATCTTATGAATATATAATAAGTTTATTTTGGGTTATCTATGTAAATAATTAACCTATCTTAGAGGATATGTGATTAGGTTAATTACTTTTCAGTATGAGACTTTAAGATTAACTGATGATATTTGGAGATAAATGTTAAGGTTTATCTCGGAAGACTTTGTGATTAAATCCTTCAGAGATTTTGGTTTCAATCTTAGTTTTGATTACATTGAAGAATTTTATGGATAGAAGTTTATTGAATGGTCTTTGTTGAACTTTGGGTATTGTTTGAAATTTTTTTGAGATTAAGAATTTTTTTTTATAAAGGATTATCCTTTTTGGGTATTATCTGATCTCGTACTAACAATTGTTGGTTTTGGTACGGGTCTAAATACATGGTAAATATATAGTTCTCTTTTTTGGATTTGGTGATTCTCTATAAGTTGATTATAGCGCTCTTAATGTGAACAAGTCATCCTAAATGCTCGCCTTTGGAGAAAATATGAGTTTGTGTAAGAAATCTAGTAAGTGATGAAAGTCTACATGACAAGTAAGTATGTTTCCTTATGATTTAGTTATGCTCATAAATAAATTCTTCAATGAAAAGTAACTTAAAAACAAAAATGTTGTCTGTTAACTTTTCCTACTGGGGAATCAAATACCGTTTAACCCATCACCAGTTTGTTATTTTATAGAGGTTTGATTTCTACTAAACATGTTTTATATTACTCTCTATCAGAACATGACCCTTTGTTTTCTCTTCCATGTATATGTTTTCATACATGGAATCCTAGTATGGGTTAACTCGGGTGACCTTTGTACTTCCCTTTCATTCTTTTAAAGTGACAGTTTAATTGACTCCTTTTCCAATGTGGGGCTTTCAATGAAGTTTCCAAGCCCAATTTTAAAATTGTGAGGACGAAATTCCCAAAAGGGGGGAAGGATGTAACACCCCAGGTAAATAAAGAATAAGGAATTTTCATATTTATCCATATTTGTGAGTAAAATGTTAATATTAATCTAAAGGGAACACTATGCTCGATGGCGTACCCAAAACGCAACAACGAGTTTCTTGGAAATCTTACATTGCACTCTAAAAATAAAATAATATTATTTTAAATGGTAGATAATTCCTAGACGTTGTAATGGAGGGAATAAATAGAACTAACTAAAAAATGATTATATATTTTTGTCAAATATTTTTACTTGTATCCAAAAAATGTTAGAGGCGTAAAATGCGAATGAATCCAATTTTAAGCGTAAATATTCTAATATTCTTTAAAAGGTCGATTAACCACCTTTTGATGGTGAAACCTTTTTTAAATCCACTTTTTGAAAAATTTATATGTTATATTGGACTAAATAAAATCCTTCTTTATAATTGGGACATCAAAATTTACTTTGTGTAATTTTTTGTTATTTTTCCGATAAAGACCATTTTTAGTGAAAATGTTGTATTTTAATTAAAAACCTCCTTTTAATCTGATTTATTTATATGGATATATTATCTTTAAAATTGGTATTAAAGTGTATTTGGAATATATTTTTACCATTAAATCCAATGGTTTTATTGGAATTAATTTCACTTTGAAATTGGACTCAAACTAGTGTCAATCTTTTAATACATATTGTTTCTTAAAAAAACGCTATTTGTTTTGACAGCCGGAATTAATTATTAAATTAATTAATGAAACTTATATGTTTTGAATTTTTTAAGATAGAAATAATTTTTGAATTCGGATTACCAAATATAGCTGAGGTTGAATTTTTGTTATTTTTCTGAAAAACTTCAATTTTTGATGAATATTGAAACCACTAAGTGGTAGTTAAAAAACTGATTTTTTGTTCCAATGAAACTTTACCACTTTTGTGATTTGATTTTCAAAAATACGATATATATGGTTGTCATTAGGATGTGAAATTTGGTTCAGTGGGATTAAAATAATGTTTTGGTGAATTGTAACTTTTATGTTTTATTAATCACGATTAAAGGTAATTAGTGTAACTTAAGGTAAAGATAATGTTATAATAATATGAAATGACCTTTAAACATGTCCTACCATTATTGGATGAGTCATGACCGACCATGAAAATCCATGGGTCAACTTGGGGACCCCATGGAGCCAATTTGGTAGGAAAATGACATTAATAACTTTTTATTTAAAGTTAAAATAAAAATGTCACAAACATGTATTGTTTTATTAAAACAATTTTTACATGGGGTTATACAAGTTCTTTTTTTACTATAAATATTAATTATAAAGCTACAAAGATTTTATACATCATATTATTTTTCTTATAATTTTTAGACATTATATAAATTAATTTATTTATGACACCATGATGATGCAACAATTATTTCATTTAATGAACGATTTAAATAAAATGAAAAGATAATTTAAAATCTAAGACTTACACTTGTATAAAACCTATTTGATGAGTATATTTCGAACCCTTATCACTTTATCCTAGAAATATATCAATGTGGGACCTTTAAAATCCAATACTCATTTTAATATAATGTAACATTTCTTGGCTTTCCAAGAGTGCCCCTCCTCCCTCTTATAAATGGACCCCACCTCTACCTCCTTAACCACACCCCAAACGCCATTTTCTTGGACAAACTCTGCTCATTTTATCTCTCCACATCCCTCTCTTCATCCTAGAAGCTTTAACTTAGGCAGAAAGCTCTTCAAGAAACCCTTTTGGTTCAAACCAAAGGGAGTTACCCAATTTAAAGGTAATGTCCTCTCTTATGTTCTTTTGTTTTATTTTCCTTCTCCAACCCCCTAAACTCTTTTTATTACTTTATTTTGTAACCAAAACAGTATATTAAATATACTATGATGTTTTATGAGAATTATTAGAGCTAAACTTACACAAACATCCGTCTAATGGTTAAAGAACATACTGTTTCCGTGGATGGTGAGTTACTACCTCACGAAACGATGATTGTTCAATATTCTCCTACCACCTCTCATGGTGGCCATTATGATGGCACTATATTTATTTATGATATATATTATATTTATTTCCTCACTATTCTTCTTTATTTTACATTTAAAACATACCTTTATGCTATGCATGTTGTGCAAATACGATAATTTCATTTGAGGAAGTGTGGACTACCGCCCCCTCAATTGATGTGACTCGTTCATCCAATACATGGAATGTATAAATAATGAAATTAATGAAAATATGTGACCTATATAACATATATATTATACTGTAATTATAATATAAATATATATCTCATTTAGTTTTAATTCCATTAAATACGAAATAGAAATGAAAGTAGCGTTCATGCGTATGTACGGCTTACCGTCTCCATGAACGGTGCATTTCATTTCTTACATTTAAATGTTATTTATATACTGGATATATATGATATATATGATATCTAAATCATGAACATCATTCTGGATATAATGGATATTTTACAACATGAACAACTTGTAATTAAACGAAGTTTATTTTTGACTCTAGTACCAATGATCGACAAAACGACTGTTATTAACATAAATAATTACATAATGTTCATAACATGGTAATAATTGATATAAAAGGAATAATGAACTTGAAAAAGGTTCTTAATCAAGTCTAAATTAACTCTAGTTTATTATTCAGGAATATAAAGAAACGAACAAGACAAGTCAGACTTGAGGTAAGGGATCGTACCTGTCTCTTTTTAAGTACTCTTTTTTATGTCATTTCTTTTAATCTTCCTATTTCTTATATTAGGGGATGTTATTTTATATTACTCTTACATTAATTTCTCTTTTAATATAATTAGAGACCCTATTTGATTTAATAAATCCATTTTTTGGATGTTTTAAGTGGTGCCGTTAGGCTGCCGAGTTTTCGTTATGGATTTTTCATCTAACTTTTATTCCCGTGAGATTTATGCTACATTTGCCACTATTTCTTTTCAGTGGTGTATGTACATCCCATTATTCTACTCGTTTTGTAATATAATTTCTTTTATGGTTATTTATAACAACGGTGTACGATCCTTCTTTAATGGGTTGAACGTTTCGAAAGTTACCCAAATCGGTAAGGGAACCTTTCACCCTCCTCTTTTAAAAAGACTTATTTTATTATTCCTTTTAATTTGCATCTTATTATATTGGGATATGTTCTTCTATATCCTTATTGATGTAAATTTTATTTCCAAGGGAATAGATACCATTTTCTCTCTCATCAAATCATTTTCTGAATTTTAAAGTGATGTCGTTAGTCTGTCAAATTTCTGTAAGGGAACTTCTTAACCCACTTTCAATTCTTTGAGTTAAACCTCTACTTATTGATTTTATTATGCCAAGATTATATGTGGAATCTCTATGTTGTAATTTCTACAAAACTTTTTGTGGATATACTATTTCTACATATAATCATCTCATTGATAAATTCTTACGTCATTTATAAGAACTTGTATGGGAAATCATAACTCAATCTCATTTCGTTGAGTTAAATATCTATGTCGTTGGTTTTTTTTCCAAGTGTATGTGTGAATGACCTCTGATTGTTTTTCACTTTATATCCACTTATATTGTGTGTATTTATACTTATCACACAAAATTATTTCATTTATTTATCATTTCAATAATGACATTATCTTTGAATGGGATTACATCTCAATTTCTCTTCCTTGAGACACTTCTTGATGATATGCACTTTTATTCTTTTTAAAGTGTATATACAACCCCATTGACATTCCATATCCATATTATGTCTATACTCAAGTCATTGAAATGTTTTGAAAATGGTATACTTTCATGTGTCTTATAATTTAAATGTTCAAAATGGAAAAGGAATCTTTTATTAAAACATTGTTTTAAATGGATTTAAAGATTTATTCTTTTAAACATTTATCATCCATGTCCATGTTTTAGAAATTGTTTTAAGGATTTATTTATATGGACATGAATGTTTGAAAACCTTTTCAAAAGTTTCGAAGTGGTATTGGACACATTGATTCTAAAATCTCTTTTAAATGTCTTCTTTTAATATTTTCAAAGTATAAAGGGATATTTCTCTCATATAGTTTTAATGATTTTATTACATGTTTTTATTTATGTTAATATCATGATGTGATCTCTTGTGATTGAAATGTAGAAATTTTATGTTTCTTTTATGTATGTTTTAAGTTTTATGATTATATTATGGTTCTTGGGCATTGTTTATGAAGACGGGTGGTTTCGTGACAAACTAAGGGTGGGTGAGCCCGTAATAGCTCTCCAATGCATTGGGTAACATGAAGGAGTTAAATGCTAAGGTTTCTCCGAAGAGATTTAGGGAATATACTATGATGGGTATTCCAAACATAACCACGAGGGTTACTCCCTACGTAAGAATGTTATGAATGCCTCAAGTAACATTTATGTCTTATGATTTCTATGATTTATTCCTAAATCTTATGATTTCATGAGGTATGTTAAATTACTTATGTTTTGTGAGTAAAGTATGATTTCATTGATTCTTATGTATACATGTACTAATGTTTACTTTTTGTGTTGTTATAACCCTTACTGATATTTTTGTGATCATCCCACGTTTTTGAAATGTTTTCCACATGACATAACGTGGAATAAAGTCAAGGATGGGATCAAGGAAATGTCATGATGTATAAAACATGTAACTAGACATGACACTTTTTTTCAAGAGTTTATTTTTTGTGGATAAATGGAAACTGAGTAGATGTGTCTACCTTTTCATCTTTGAGATGTATTAGTTAGGACCTAATTCTCTAAAACTCTAAACCCGAAAAGATCCTCAATGTGAATTATTCACATAATTCAAGAATATGTAATGTACTAAGGCCGAGTCCTTATAGAAGGATCTTTAGAAAATTTTAAGATGTTTCCCAAGTCTACTTTCAAACATTTATATCAAGTTCACCTTATAGATATCCTTGTCGACTTTTATTTTAGAGCTTATATTATATGTAATTTTATTTAGTGTCATGTTATTAATGTTTATGGTTATTTTTTCATTCCTAAGTAAGATAAATGAGTTTATTATTATATTGAAGGGATGAAAAAGTAATAGGAGTTCGTTACATGATACCAATGGTTGTATTAATTTCAAATAAATTAAAGTCAACTGCTTAGATTATGTTTTTTTAATTTTACCATTTTTTTAATATACCTCTTTGATCCCAAACAACATAATCAGAGAGTTAGAGGGCGATAGAAGTGGATTTGAGATCATTAAGACATATTTAATGTACATAACACATGGAAATAGACTAAAACATGATCCTAGATCATAAAAGGCCTCAAAAACAATATTTTATTCTATTTTACGTTTATTCATGGATAACTTATTCCATTTTACATAGGATGAACATATTTTTGGTTGGTGGTTCTAATTTTGGCAACCAAATAACTTTATTTTCACGTGATAATATATTCCTCAAGGTACAAAATTTGTTAAGTAACATGAATTATCCATGTATGTACTGGATTTCATCAATGAAGGGTATATTAAACATAAATTTTAAAAAATATATTCCTCATTGATTAATTTAGCCGGTTTTGGATTTTCCTTTCCTTATTTGATGGAATATATTAGATTACTTGATTATTTTTTGAATTATTGGTTCATCTAGACTCATATTAGGTTAATAAAATTATAAAAAATAATAATTAGTATTATATTTATTGTTTGAGTCTCGTGTTGGTTAAAAATGTTTGGTTGGGTTTTCACTAGATCACTCAATTCTACAGAATGTGATATTTATATGCTATTAAAGACATGATGTTGTGTGAATTTTTTCAGACATTAATTTTGGTAAAGGGATATCTTGAGTTTGAAAGGATTTCATACCTATTTTAATGGTTTCATTTAATGTTTTAGGGATGAAAATATTATAATTCATTTTCTCCATTCCATTTCGTAGTTGCGTAGTAATGATTGAAAAATAAATTGGGAAGGGTTTGGTGATGGATGGGTTTTCCTAGGGGATATTTATATTATTTCATAAGACATTGGAATATTATTAAGGGAAATTGTGTAAAACCAAGAAATTTTCTAAAATAAAACTTTGTTAGATAGCATACAAGGTACACAACATCGTACATAAACTAATAAAATAAAGAGTTATTTAAATATGACGGTTATAACATAGTCGTTAAATTGGTGGGTACAAATAGTATTAATTATTTCATGAGTTATATATATATATACATTTAAAAATTTTATATTCTATATAAATTTATTTATAAATTTTTACTAAGTAATCAATCACTTTGTTTAAAAATAATTTAACTCTTTAAAAATATTTTTCCTTCAAAAATGATTTTTATTTCTTTTATTGATAAAAAATTATACTAAATCTCTATATATTATAGAAATTGTATTTGATAAATTGCTTTTAATTTTTTAAATCATCACATCAAAAATAAAATAGGGTAATATTTTTGTATTTTTTGGAAGATATTTATTTTATTATGAATAGTGACAAAATATAGACTTTTTCAAAAACATCTTTTATTTTCGTCAAATTTATTATCTTTAACATAAAATTGTTAATATAATTTTTTTAAATTAAATAAATTATTATTTAGTTATATTTCACCAGACCAATTTTTTTTATCATCATCATATTGTATTATAGTATCCATTTTTTGGGTTTGAAAACATGTTTTTTCTAGAAACTATTTGGAATCGTAAACTGATTATTCATTTTAATTAATTAATAAGACAAATAATGACGAATAATTTAAATTAAATGGATATTATATATATATATATGAATTTAAATTATTTTAATGATAATTAATTTTCAAAGAATTATTTTAATATTATATAATACTTAAAAAATGAATTTCTTAAAAAATTGTTTTTCCTATCATGTCGGGAGGTTTTATTTTGAATTAAATTTGACCAATTTTGGGTAGTAATTTTTATATATATATTAAATATTAATAATAATATTAATTAATATTTTATTATAAGCTCAAAATAATTATCTTTCATAACAAATAGGGAAAATGGAAAAACTATTGTACCACAGTGAAGGTGAAAATGGGTTTACCTGGTGGTAAATCTAAAATGATAATGGTTAAAATAACCTAATTTTTTTTTCTAAAATCTATTTAATGAACTTATTTATTCCATATGTCATATATGGATTATATCATATCCATTTTTATACATTTTCATGTGAAAAACATATGTATCTGTATTTCTTTTAAAAAATTACACTTGTCCCACTCACCTCACTTTTAAAATGGAACCCATTGAAATCTCATTTTTAATTTTTAAAATATAATTAGATTGTCAAATAATGAAAAAAATACATTAAATAATCCCTTAAAAATTACCTATATCCCATGGTATTATTACATATCCATCTCAGTAATGATTATTGTATTAACCCAAGCAGATTGTTAGAAGAATGAGTATCATGCTTCATCAAGTGTTTTTATTTTATTTCTTCCACTACCATCATAAACTCCTCTTTGATAGTTATGATATAATAAAAATGTATATTAAATAAAATTCAATGTCATTATGTTAATCATATTACCAATATCCATATAAATTTCAATAAAATGGGTAACAAATCCATTATTCGTGTGTATGGTGAATAGCTACCTTGTGAACCGATGTAATTAGTTTCTCATCATTTCCTCTAAGAAATTGTTATAATTATAAATTTAATTTATATATTATATATTTTTAAGATTATTATTATCTCATAATTTTAATATCACATATACATTTTTATGTTTTATTCCAAGGGGGATACAATAATGTCTGTTATATATATGCCAGACTACTGTTTCACAAAGAAATATGATTCAATTTTCACTGAATATTTAAATATATGGTAATAAGGATAATTTTAAAGAATACATGTGACATATATGAAAAAAATTGATATTAGTGAAATATCCAAAATTCTTTAAAGTTAATCTATTATTTACTTTTTACCATTCTATTCACTGAGAAATGATAATGTCTTTCATGTGTAGTTGTGGACTAACTCCTCCCTGAAGATATGTTATTATATTATCATAACCAAATCAAATGAATGATATATATAAGTATATTTAAATTAATAAAATTATATATATGATATGATCATAAATTTTCATGGATAAAATAACATTTATCTTCATTCCATAATGATCATTGAAAAATGAAAGTGTTACTCATGTGTACGTACGACCTACCAACTCTATGACTGAAATATAGTTCTTTTTTAATATATATATTTCCTTATTGGTTGAAAAAGAATAAATTATTTATAATAATATTAATTATATCTGAATTATTATTCAAAATATGATAAAACAATGACATCTTTGATGACATTTGACACCCTGAAGCTGTTTTGAAATAATTAACTAAATGTCCTCAATCATACACCATGGATATAAGTGATTAAAAATATAATAATTTCATTAAAATTAACAATAAATTATTTTTGTATATGTTATTAAACTTTTAAAAATACCTTATTAAATAAAATAATAGATAAATTTTTCATACAATTGAGTTAATGGACCTACATGGAATGTCTGGACTTGAGGCAAGGGTTTCCTGTCTCACTTTTAGTCTAGTGAGACACATTCAATAATCACCACTTAATTTTATAGTGTATAAAATTACTACGAAATTATTTTAGTATTATTTTAATTAAAATTATTTGGGTTTATGAATCCATTTATTATTCACTCCTTAATGATTTTTTGATCAAGAGATTACCAATGTAATAAGGTGCTTCAACTAAATTTCCATTTATTTTGGAATATTTTAATGATATACGCCTAGTTAATTTTATATATTGTATATAATTACAAATTTATATGTTATATAATGACTAATTTATAATTATAATAAATTTAATTGTGTATTGAAATTATTTAATGTATGTGTAAATGAATTCAATGTTTCCATGTAGTAAAGGTTTTCTAAACCAAATTTCATTTCTTTTGGTTGTTAATCTTCTACATTGACATTATTAAGAAATTAATATGTTTCAATTTATCTATAAATTGTTTTATTTGGAATTTAAACCTGTTAGGTGTGGGTTTTATATTTTTTTTAAATAATCACTACCTCAGTTAATAATCAATTCAATTGTAAGATCAATATATTAAATTTCATTGGGACATACGTTTATGATTTCACCTATATTACATTGAATGGAGAATAGAGTATCATTTTCATATTTATAGCATGTATACACTTATTTTACTGATATATAATTTTTCACTTAGGTAATTGTTTCATTGGGATTACGATTTACAATTCACCAAAGTGTAAAATGGTTTATGTTACAGTCGCCTTCCTTTTAAAGATTGTTTATATTTGTGAATCCCTTAGTGAAAATAATATGGTCTTATTTTCTTGAAATATACATATTTTGTTGCTATTCGGATAATAATTTTGTTTTCATTTTTAATTTTAGTTTCTTCAAGTATTTTTCAATGAGATAACAATAAATTCATTTC
This sequence comes from Viscum album, assembly GCA_963277665.1. Classification (NCBI taxonomy): domain Eukaryota; kingdom Viridiplantae; phylum Streptophyta; class Magnoliopsida; order Santalales; family Viscaceae; genus Viscum; species Viscum album. Next base: position 135,883,287 of record OY728163.1, read on the forward strand.
TAAGTGATTCCGATATTTTATCTTCTTTAGATCTGGAATATTTATCTTTTATATAATTTTTTTCTAAAATGTTCTAAAAAAATGTTATTTTAAATATTGTGAAATTCTCATAAGTCTATTTTACATGGTATTTTACCTTTCATTAATAATATTTTAGAAGGAAATTTCATAAAGTTTTCTAAATGGGTCACTTTTATATCTCTTTACAAAATGTTTAGAAAGAATGTTTATTTTTAACATTTCAATCATGAATAACATTTCATGTTATGATGGAAATTATTTTTATTTAATCATATTTTATATGATTCCAAATATAATTTCAATGAATATTATATTCACTATTTATTTTTATTTTTCAGTTTTTAAAATTAACATTCCAAAGTAAAAAATGTTACATTCCCCAATAATGTATTTAATAGAATTTTAATGGTATTTATATTCATCAATGATAAAAAATATTGATATTAAATAAATTACACTAGGGATATGTTGTATTAATTCCATTGTTATTCCCATTCTATATGGGTCATGGGATTGACCCAGATCCTATTTTATTTCCATTGGTGAATCAAGAAATAAAAGAAAAATGATTGTTGTTTTGTTAAAAAATGAAATATTTTAAATATTTTATTCATGAATTGTATTTTTACATTATTGATGATCATTGGCGATCCAAATATATAATATATGATGGATACAATTGGATATATCTATGTAAGGTTGATATTAAATTAATTTTGGGAGTGCCCAATAGAGCATGGTGTACCTGATATGACTTTTATGTTGGGTGCACATAGATAGTGTTATGTGGGTATGACATAGAATATTTGATGGGTGTTCCTAGATCGTGATCCAATGTATTGGGTAAAATTCATTATATTTAGTGCAAAGGAATAGGTAGTTTCCTAATAAATACTCCTATATTCTTAATTGGGCTCTAGCTATTTCTTAGAGGGATTTAAAATGGACTATGAAGAAAATTTTATAATGATAAAAATGTTTTCATTATTCTTGATATGTGTTTATAATAATTACTTTGATCAATATTGAAATCACATGGATCTTGGTAATTTATTATAATGAATATTTTCTTTGATAAACTATTATGCAATATTTTAGTACTAATGATCCAAAAATTGTTGGGTATGGATATTATTATGTTATTATAATTACATTTAATTATGTCATCATACCCTTATGCACATCTCATGATCACTGATTACATTCAGTTTTGTATTGATAGTGTTTTTCTATAGTAAGAGTTTTATCCCACACTTAGTTGTTTTCCTCTTCACCTCGTTATGAATAATGATTTCAAATGAATTATTTCTAGAAGGGTATCACATGGATAACGATACCCATGAAATATTTTAAAATAAAAAATATCGGTTTAGTCGGAAAGATACTTTTTTGATGTCATGGGTGTTTTTTATGTATGAGTCCTTCTTAATTATCTAAAACTCCAAAACATAATGGTCCTTAGGTTTGTATGTGATCAAAAATTAAATTTTTACGTATTCAATTTTTTATTAATAATTTTTTTGTCACATTCATAAATATTAAATATAGAAAGGTAAATCATATGATTTTATAAATGTATTAAATAGTGCGGGTTTACAGTTATTATAGTTTGTAACAGTGCTGGTATTCGATAAATTTATAGATTATGTTTTTTTTCATGTGAGGTTATCTTAATATCAATGGATACTGTCATAGTTATTTATGATTATAGGTGATCATCTTTTCAAAGTCCTAGGCACCCATTTTTATGTTTCAATTGATAAGATCTTTTAGTGATAAATAAAATATTAGAAAAAGGTTTATTCGGTTAAAGTATATGTAGTGTTTTGGTTTACCATGATGTTTGACTTTAAATTTTTTAATTTTTTATGGAATTAATAAACATTATTTATTGGATTTTCTTGGATATTTTGGTAAGTATGGGACCATTTTTTGAGCATTTAGGATAAATGGTATGATATAATCATTGGGGTTAAAATAATATTTAATATTTTTTATTGAGGTTATTTAGGATATTAGGTTATTTATTTATAGATTGATCTATTTTCAAAATTGGGGATTACCTTTGAATATTCAAGATTATATTATTAATTATTCTTGAAAAGGTTCATTCGTTTTGGGGATTATCATACCTTATTACAACAATTTTTTTTGGATAACTTATAAAGAAAGTTGGAATAAATCTTTATCATTTTATTGTGATATGATTGATTATAATTTAATTTTTGCATTTTATGGATGAAAAATTCATATTGTATACTCATTTTTCATGCCTCTTTGATTTGTGGTTTTGTGGTTCTTCACTTTCTTGTGATCATTCACTTTCATGTGATCAATGATCATTCTCCACTATACGTCAATAATTTGGAATTATGGTTTCATTAGAGTTCCAAATCTTAAATTACCATTAATTTTTCCTACATGGAAAACCAGTTATTTTTTTTTCTAGATGACCTTCATAATTCTCTCTCTCATGTCATGTGGATATTTTATTAACCATATATAGGATGTGGGTTTTCAATAAACTTATTATCAATTGTTAAAAATTTAATTATATAAATCCCGTTCAAATTTCATGGATGTAATTTACTATGGGGGTGGGATATAACACACTGATATTTAAAAAAATATATAAATGATATAGTACATTATACACAACATCAAACTTGAATGAACCATAAAATATTGTTATTTATATGAGCCTCTTACAAATTTTCCCTTAAATTGGTGGGTATGAATAGTATTATATAATTTTTGGGAGAGATATTTATAATGATCATACTGAATATAAATTTTTAAATAAACTCTTTGTAATTAGTCAATCAATATTTTTGTAATGTGATTTTAGTTTTCAAAAATGTGTTTTATAAAAATGATTTTAATTAAATTTTGTTTGAAAATATTATAATTAATTTCTCTTTATTTTAGAAAATTAATTTTAAGAATTTAATTCATTTTAAAAATCATAACATTATAATTAAAGTAAGGTAATATGTTGGGATTTTTGATAAATTATTTATTTTCCGGGAATAGTGCAAATATATATTTTTACAAAACCATCATTTCATTCCAATAAATTTTGTAATTTAAAAATACAATAGTGATTTTAATTTTATATAAAAGAAAAGATGAAATATTTAGTTATTTGTAATAAAAATAATTTCATTTTAATCATCTTTATATTTTTTTAGTATAATTTTATTTTTTAGAATAAAAACCTATTTTTTAGGAACTGTGTGCATAATGTTTTTCTAATAAGAAAAGTAAATAATTCATAATTAGAATAAAATAAAATGAAATTTAAAGATTATATATATATGAATTTAAATTGATATAATAATGATTAATAGTCATAGATATCATATAAAATTATCTTATACTTAAAAAAACTATTTCTTGAAAAAACATTGTTTCATCATGTTTGTTGGTTTTATTTTAAATTAAATTCTACCACTTCAAAAAATTGGGTTTTGTAACATGGATTCAATTTTTTGAATCATAATATTTTTTATTTTATAATATGTTCAACCTAAATTTTAATAATAATATATAATAAAGAAAAAAATACTTGTACAATAGTTAAGGTGAAAACAAGTTTACATGGGGTCAGAGGAAATGATAAGAGTTAGAATGACCTATGAACTTGTATGATTTATCATATATAGAATTATTTGGACCATTAATCATCTATATGAAGATAATGGCCTATTTTGGGGCCTTGTTTCATGTGAAAAATGTGGGAATTACTTTTTTGTTTTAAATAATTTCATGTTTTCCACCCTTACTTATAAAAGGCCACCAATTATACTCTACTCTTCACACCTTAAATGATACGTGGAATGAATAGAAAAAAGAAAAAAACATACATAATTCCCTTAAAATTGTCTAGAGACATTTTTTTGTTCATAAATCCATCATTGGAAGGATATTGGTGTTAATATAAGGAGGTTGTTTGAAGAAGAGGAATCACGATTAAAAAAGAATTTTTTTTATTTCTTTTTTCCACATCATCCAAATATTATTAAATTATAACGATATAATAACAAAATTACCATACATGTATTGAGATATTGTTATGTATATGGAACAAATTAATTTTGTATCCTATTAATTAAATTGGTATAGAAAACAATATTTCGTGTGTGTGGTGAACTACAACCATGTGAACCAATGTAATTCATTTTTCAATGTCTTCTCTCATGGATTATTATTATGATAGATTTAAATTATATATATATATGTATTATATTTTAAAAAAAATATATTATTCAAATTTTGATATAACATATACATTCTTACATTCCCTTCCATTGCAGATATGATAATGTTCCTCCTGTGTACGACCGACAATCTCCTTGTGAAGTGATGTGATTCATTTTTCACTAAAACATTACATGGAAGGTAATAAGGATCATATTAATGAATATATTTAATATATATAAAATAATTTAAATATTTAGGAAATATTTTTCATTCTAAAAATATACTATTACACGTACTTTTTACATTTTTATTCACTGAGAAAAGATAACATTGTTCCTTAATATGTGTAGAATATTTCCTCCATATAGTGACGAGATTATTGTTTTCATCACCACATCACATGAATGATTCATATCACTTCCCACCTATAATTTTTCAAATAGGGATGGCCACATTAGGGAATTTTCATGGTCATATCACATCTGACTTTTTCATATGTTTGGTCGTATATGGGCATTCTCATTGGTGCTCTACATGGGTGGTCTACATAGGACTTCCAAATATGGGTATTCTCATGGGAAATTAAATATATAACTAGATAAATAAGTCTTCTCAAATGAATTTGTTATCTATGAGGGATGAAATAAAATGATGTATCCTACCAAAAAAAGGGATCACATATCATTTTTTTTTGTGAAGCAGCTTCCTTGAAGAGGTTTTTTATTATAGAGGGTCATCTTAGGTTTACCTATAAATGGAATTCCCCTGTGTAAAACTCTTAAATTTTACCTGAGTGGTTCTTGGAGAGTTAATGTAGTACGTACCCCACTAATTTCTACATCTATCTTCCATTGTTTCTATTAACCCTTCAATGATGAAGTAGGCATAAATATTTTTAGGTTTTAGTAAATAAAATATTTTCAAAAATAGTATTCCACATTGAAACATGTGATCTAATTTCATTTTTTTCACTATGAAGGAAGAAATAAGTCACTACATTAGAAAACAAAAAACAATGGAATGCTAATGGATAATGGCAGAAATCTATGAACTAATTAGAAATGTAAACTGATTGGATATATGAACTAGTGGAATCTAGAAACTGATGGAATACACAAACTGATGGAATATTTGAGTTGATGGAATCCAATAAAAAATGGAAGCACTATTCAATAATTGAAAACCATTATACAAGATTTAAAAAATCAAATATTTTTGTTTTTGGAATAAAATGAAACTCATTATTTAATTGTTAAAATATTTTGTCCTTATGTTCACTTGTGCCCCGTGATTTTTGAAATCAAAGACAACAAAGCCTACTAAACCATTTTTCTATGGTGAATACACCATTACTATGTGTGTCGTGATTCAAAATAAAAATTTACTTGAATTTGATTAAAAATAGGTATCTTCCCTCCACCTCACCATTATCTGGTGTAAATATTATAAGGAATCTTCATCCCTCTGCGCATGAGAGGTTTTATAGAAAATAAAAATCTAAAATGATTGTTCTTACAGTATAGAGAAATATTTCATCCCAAACTCAACATGTGTTATCTAAGTTGGGATCATATCATGGGTCTAATGAAATAATTCATTGAATGATTTTTTTCAATGCCAACAAATAAAAAAGGTGATATTATACATAAAAAATGACCATGGGAAGGTAAACATTAATATGTTCTTGATGTTGATGAAAATGGTGTATAGGATGGGTAAATAGATGAATGATATGGTTAAATTTAATTTGATAGTATTTATGACATCATAATTGATTAATGATTTGTTCATAGAGTGGTTTATATTTCCACTGATGCTGTGTACATAAATTTTTAATTTGTTGAATATACTCCGCAGCAAGTTGTTTTATGTAAGAAAGTAGGAAGAATGTATGATTTCATTAAGGCTTTATGGTAATTCAGGTCATCAAAATATATGACCAAGGTATTCACATATTTGGTATGTGAAAATGAAGACCAACTTTATGATAATGGGTGGGTTAATCATAAGTTTTTTTGGGTAAATTTAGTGCCCTTATTTAAAAATATATAATTTTTGATGGGTCCATGGCTAACCAATTATATAATAGGTTATATTGATCTTTGGATTATGTATTTAGATATTAATGTACTATTTTACAACATGGTAATTTATGCATATTAGATAACCTATTTTAACTATTTTTTTTAAAATAACAAGATATAGAAGAAATGAAATATAATTATTTTAGGGATATTATTATTTATTCGTTCATTAGGTATGAAAATAATTAATCTATTAGAGTATAAAATGAATTGAAATTTTATTGAATCACAACCAGTGGATGAGATTTTCCTCATGAACTCGAATGAAAACAATTATGTATGTATTTATAAGAAAATTTCTCAACATCAAGTAAATTATCATGAAATAAAATGTTATACATTTACATTCATTCCTGATGAATGAATTGAATTCTCACATATCATATATTTATTGATTTGTTTCATTATCTATCACCTGACCATTTTCTCTATCACTCTCTATTAGTATGGCGGAATTAAGTTTCACTAACATGTACATGATTTTACTTGCCACCAATTTTCTCATACACTAATACGTAATTATGTGTTATTCTAGAAGACCTTTGTAAATACATTTCAATATTATAAAGTGAAATTTTTATTAACCATTTTTGACATGGTATTCTAATATTGGTATTTTCAAATGTTAAACCCTTGATTTTGGAGCACAAGTTAAAATTCTGTGGACATAATTTTTTTAATGGAGGTATAATGTAACAACCTTATAGTTTTGTATTTATTAATAATGTTTATTTATTTTATACCATTCATTACATGAAACACTATGTTTATATTAGTTCAAACCAGTCACCAACTTTATCAAGTGTTAAACACAACACTAAGTTTAATCAAAATATGACATATTACCAAAATTTTGTTATTTAATATGATAGTTATTTCCCAGATATTATAATGGAGGACATGAATAGGATTAAAAATATTTATAAAATATATAGTTTAAAACTATTTATAATGTAATAATTTGGTATGATTAATTATAAATTAAATAAAAAATATTAAATTAATGAAAATAATTTTCAAAGAAAACTATTTTTATGGGCACAAATGAGTTTTATCTTAATAAATTAAATAAATCACATTTGGAAACTATTTTAAATGAAATTACTATATTATATATAAAATAATTTTTCTAACATTGATCTTATGTCTTTTCTAGGTCTCCCATAAGAATATATCTAATTTCATGTTTAAAAACTTTTTTATTCAAAAAACATGTCCTATTGTATTTTGTGCACATATGATTAAAATTAATTTATGAAGATTTTATAAAAAATATTTTATAAAAATAAATTAAAATCTTTATCAGCATTCTATAATTATCATAGGGTAAATTTTGGAATGTTTTTTTGAGAAGATAATGTTTTTTATAAATAGTGAAAATAATAGTTTTTATAAACAATTTCCATTTATTTTATTGTATTTAAAAACTTTTAATCTATTTTAAATGTATATAAATGAAAACATAGTTCAACTATATATTTATCGATCAAATTAAATTCATTAGGACCAATTTAATATTGAATATTAATATAAAAACATTTTTAGCTTTTAAATATTTTCTCTTTGAATATCCTACTTATCATCACATATATGGGTTAATTTTAAATTAGCCACTTTATTTCATTGAATGAAACTTGAAATAATTGATTACATATTACATATAATAATAATAATAAATATTATTTAATTAGTTAAAATTAATTTTTTTCCATACAAAATAGTTAAAAGAGTAAAAAATAATTGCCACATTTAATGTTAAAACGGGATTACCGAGGGATAAACCAAAAAGAAAATGGGTGAAATGACTATGATTCTTATAAAAACCCATCTTATAACCCTAAATTGACATTATAACCCATAATATTATATAAATACCCATTTTTGAGACTTATGGAATTTGAAAAATGTGGATACAATTTATTCTTTTCAAAAATTCCTAGTATGTCATCTCGATCACTTTTTTATGGCCACCAAATCTAATCTCAAATTCACATTTCTGAAAGCATATTTTTTCTAATACCTAACCAAATATATCAGTTAATATCTATAAAATTTATATAGGCCTTATATTTATTAGAAACCCCTTATATGATGTTTTTAGGCATAATCTAAAGGGGTTCTCCGAATAGGAGCTAAAATTTTTGTACTTGTTTTATTGTATTATTTTTATCCCACCACCATAAAATCATATTAAATATTAATAATAAAATAAAATTAGAATATAAAATATAATTATAAGTTATAAATTTAATGTAATAACCTTTATCTATCTCTCAATCCACCAAATTGGGATCAAAATTATTATTTGTGTGTGCGACATAGTACCACCTCACGAAACTATATTAATCGTTTTCCATAAACACCTCTAAAGGATGGATATAATGATTTCTTTTATGTCTCTATAATATAAATATATTATATTAATATAAATATTGAATTATAATATCACACATACATTATTACATTCATATCCGTTTGAAAACACTAACATTGCTCGTGTGCCAGGAAGACAACCGCCCCATGAACCGATTTAATTCTTTTTTAAAATTAAATCTTCCTAAATGGTAATAATAATATATGGAATTATTATATATTTATTATTACTATTTAAAAAATAAATCACATACACCATTTTACTTTCCATTTTGTAGGGGATACAATAACATCGTCCGTGTGTATGGTGGACAACTGACTCATGATAAGACATAATTTATTTTACACTAACACTTTTAATGGAAGGTAATAATGCAATTTTAATGAATATATTTGATATATATATATGAAATCATTATTATTATTGAAATTAAATTTATTATTTGACTTTCTATCATTTCATCCATTGAGAAAATGAAAAACAACGTTCTTATATTCATACAACCTACCATCTCCGTGGATGGTGTATTACATTTTGTATCTATAACCTTTATATATCAGTATAAATAAATATATAATAAATATAAATGATATTTATAACACTGTTTATACTCTATATATTATGGAAACATGATAAAATTAAGGGTATCAAAAATTAAAATTTAAAATATACATGAAAAATAATGTAATAATTACTCGAAATGTTATTTTAACAAGAAATTATGGACAAATAAGTAATAAATAGTCATAAGTAAATAATATATAGAATTATAAAAATAATTATGGGTTTTAATATATTTTTATTAAACAAATATTTATTATACAAGATGTTTGAACTTATACAATGGATGTTGATACTTAAGGGAATATATCTTTTTCCAATTTTTTTTGTCTTTCAGACATACATATGTTATGAAACTATCTAATTTTATAAGGTGTATATACATCCCATTTGAAAAGTGACTACATTAATTTATTTATTTTCTTTATATTCATAGATTTATGTAGTTTTATTCTTTTAATGGCCTTCATTTCAATGTCACCAAAGTGATAAGTGTTTCATTCTACAATCTCACTATTTATCGGAATTGATTATGATTATTCATGAAATGATGAAATATTATGAACATTATATAATGAAAATAATTATTATCACCACTATGAAATAATACCTAGAATGGATTGGACCACATGTATCATCAACACCATTGGGGATTTCATGTTTTCACTCAAAAACACTATAATTATATATCTAGAAGATTAGTTTTTGTATATATATATTTCCCATGGAGGGACTACCATTGGTTTCCACCCAAATCATTCACAATTTTTATGTAATCATTGGTAGTGAATTTCTCATCTATTCATATATAGAATAATTACATCCATACAATTCAACAGACAAATATCTCTATCCTTAAGAGGGTTAGATCCACTCATTAAAACCATATAGTGTAAATCATCACATAAAATCATGAAACTACTTTTCATTATGAATATTAAAGTCTTATATGATCAATCATGTTTCATATTCAAAAATTGACTAAACTATGATTTTGTAACACTATCTATATATGTGATGATCCAAATTCATGAGATAGGGTGAGTGAATAATGGTCCCCATTTGTGGAATATTCACAATTTTAAAAAGTTTTTTCAAGGGGTTCCTCTGGTGTTTTGAACTCGTAAATGTCTGATTATGAAGGGAAAAACATTTATATTATATCCAATAATATAACGACCCATATATTTTATAAATAGTTATTACATATCCTTAGAAGAATATTTATTTCATACCATAAAGGTCTATGCTATAATAATATTGGTCTAGTTCCCTTAGAAAATAGGATATATGGACAATTGGTTCAATTGTAAACTTCATCATATACCAGTAATAACTTTATGACTACCACACATAATAGAAATATAATAAATGATATTTTTATTCATAATATGTTAAAAGGAATCATAAGAATGGGTGGTCTCAGATGATAAATAAGTGTAAGGAAGGTAGATATCATTATAACACGAGCATAAGTGTATGAGCACCAGATAAGTATAATTGAAAACCATGTAGGACCCCGGGACCCCATGAGAGGGGAGGGGTGAATCAGGGTGTGAACTTTTTCTCTTAAAGTGAGGTATCTTGTTCCCATGTTGGTAAGAACATGTTAAACCTATATGATGGATATGAACATAAACCAAACATTCACATGTAGAGAGATGACACAACACTTTTTACTTGGTTCACCACTAAGGCATACGTCTAAGGAGCATACACCGACATGTTTTCAATTTTACCAAATTCCACAAAACATCACTAGATGTGGATTACAAAGGTTCGGGAATAGTCACTATATCCCAGGCTCACTTCCTTTACAAAGATTTAGGTATAGCTCAGTGCTTCCCTCGGGTCACTCCTGTTGACCCCCTGGCTCACTGCCCTTGGTGAAGTCACACTCATTTTATAGACGTGAAGATCTTCTCATCATCGCTAAAGAATACATCTTCTGTTGTAGATGCTCAGTTGAAGTCCAACTCTCGCCTGTAGTCAAATATCACTTCCCTACAAAGGTACCAAGAGATCTCCCAACTTTCATGCAGCTCAAAAACAGTAGATTTTCTTCTTTACTGCCTGGCATGCAGGTCTCCTGCGCGACACAAATTCAGCACGCAAGTTCAAACTGGCGCGTGGGTATCAACCAACCACCAACGCGACACTGCCTCCTTCAACTCGAAACTTGCGTGACTCAACGCCTTTAACTCCCAAACCACTTTGGATGCGCATCAAACAACCAGTGCATAACCTCTACTTGCGCGGCCCAACAACCACTTGCGCGATGAGATATTGAAAAATCTCTAAGTCTTGAACTTCGTTACAAATGAGGAGGGGTGGTCCTCTATTTATATGCAAAAAGGACACCCTGAGCAGTGGCGTGCAAGCCTCCACTCAGCACGCAAGTTCTAGTGCGCAGCTCCATCTTCCCTAGCCTTTGTCGCGCAACTCACCTGCACGACCAAACCAATTCTTGCGCAACCCTCTTTCATTTTCCATATTTTGAAGATCTGATCACAAAAATCATCTGGCACACAACTTTCCAAACCTCCTAGGTACCGGCGTGCAAGTCCCTTCATGGCGTGCAAGTCACTTGCACGACCAGCCCAAAACCTGCGCGAACCTTATCCCTTTTCCATATTTCCATGATCTGAACATTAAAAACATATGGCGCACAAGTTTCCTCTCCTTCAAGTACACGGCATGTAAGTCTCTTTGCCAAAAACATTTTTCTCCTTTTGTCGATTTTCAGGCCCAAAAATTTGTCAAACACTAGAAAATGGTGCCACCTTTAGTACTGTAATATTCTTGACCTGTATGAGCATTTTTTTGGCACACATTCTGAACTTCCTCTGAGGATTGACAACAAACACAAACTATACTAAAATTCATGCAAAGATGACCATGGGTCCAACAATCTCCCCATTTTGGTTTGCTGGCAATCATAAAATAAATTCAGTAGATCCCCATCCACATGTAAACCAAAAACGCCAGAATCAACTCAGCCAAAACTATAAGTCTACGTGAGCAATGCTCGGTGTAGAAAACAAGAGAGAAAGCTTGAATTGGGTTCTCATGTTTTGTAATTCTCAATGACGCCCAAAAATCATTACATGACCAATGTATTTCTTCTCATCCTTCTCATCACAGAAGCATTACATGCCTCAACATGATGGAATTTATTCCTTTCTCCCCCATTGAAAATAAACCCAAAGACCGGTAATTTGTTCAATGTTCATCTCAAACCATACTCCCCCTGGACAGTATCTTCCCCACAAACATACATCACATCCATAAAATGATAAAAACCATTAACATAATCGGGTATAGGGGTATTGTGAAACCTCCTTATACACTGGGAGGTGGCTGAACACCAAAGTTCAACGAATGTTTCTCAAACACAGCCACTGACAGTGGCTTGGTCAGGATATCTGCCACTTGCTCATCAGTTCCCACATGATCCATTCTAATCACCCATTGCTCAAATTTTTCTTTGATAAAGTGATACCTGATTTCAATAGGTTTTGTACAAAATTGCAGAATAGGATTCTTCGTGAGATCAATTGCGCTCTTCTTATCACAGTAAGTTGCCATTGGTTGATTCACCTCATCACCAATATCTGCTAGTTGTTGCGTCATCCATAGCAGTTGTGTGCATTCCTTTGTGGTGGATATATACTCAACTTCAGTAGTACTAAGAGAAGTAATTTCTTATTTCTTTCTCAACCATCCAACACAATCCTGCCCAATATAGAAGGCTCCACCACTGGTGGACTTTCTGTCTATTACATCACCAGCCCAGCCCGCATCAGAAAACGATGATAATTCACTATTCCCACCAGCAATAAAATATAACCCAAAGTTATGTGTACCTTGAATGTGCCTCATGATTCTTTTTACTGCAACCATATGTTCCTCCTTTGGATTACTCTGAAAGCAGGCCACAAGACATGTGGCAAAGACAATTTCTGGCCGTGTCGCTATCAGGTACAGTAGGCTCCCAATGATCCTCTTGTACATGGTGGGATCAGTGGAGGCCCTATCCTCATGCTTTCCAAGTTTAGTGCCAACTGCAATCAGAGTTGACATTGGTCTAGAGTCTTTCATATTAAACTTCTTCAATAGCTCTCTTGCATACTTTTCCTGAGAAATGAAAGTGTAATCCTTCTTTTGAATCACCTCTAGCCCCAAGAAATATGTGAGTTCCCTAATCATAGACATTTCAAATTCTGATTTCATATGATTGGAAAATTCATCCACTGATTTCTACCTTCTGCCACTAAATATAATATCATCAATGTATACTAGAACCATGAATTGATCTTTTGGAGAATTCTTCACATATAGATTGTTATCAACTCCTCCTCTTTTGAATTCTAGCTTCTTGAGATAAGAATCCAGGCAGGAGTACCACACCCATGGAGCCTACTTCAAACCATATAGAGCTTTTTTCAGTTTGTAGACCCTTATTTCACCATTACCAAGAACAAAACCCACTGGTTGTTCAATGTAGACTTATTATTCGAGTACACCATTTAGGAATGCTATCTTGACATCCATTTGATATAATTTATATCCTCTTTGGAGTTCCATGGCAAGGAACAACCTGATTGACTCTAGTCTAGCCACTGGATAAAAGTTTTCTTCAACATCAACACGATCAATATGGGAATATCCCTTACAAACCATTTGTGCCTTGTTTCTGATAACACTTCCATGCTCATCAAACTTGTTCTTGAAGATCCATTTTGTACGGATCACATTGTGAACTTTGGGTCTTTGGATAATATCCCATGTCTGATTCTTTTCAATCTGATCTAACTCTTCATTCATGGATTTCACCCATGATTCACCCTTTGCAGCTTCTTCAAATGAGGATGGCTCCACAACTAACAGAAATGCAAATTGCGTGTTCTTTCTCATCCTCCTTGTTTGTGTGGGTGCACTCTTGTCCCCAATTATGTTATATGAATCAATATCATATCTACAATTTCTCCTGTGTGGTTCAGTTGAATTCTCTCCAGCCACAGTTTCTTCTTTAGATTCTTCTTCCGAGTCAACATCATGATGTGACTGCTGAGTGTTTTGAACAACTTTCTCTATTTCTGTATTTTTATTTTCTCCATGTTCACTTTCTTCCACACTTTCGATCACATCAGCATATGATGTCCTTGATGCATTTGTTGTTTTCTCTTAAATTATGTTAACATCACTGCTTACTAAAATCCTTACTAATCGCTTGTTGAAACAGTTGTAGGCTTTGTTGTTCATTGGATGCCCAAGAAACATTCTTTCATCATCATTGTCACCAAACATCTCTTGATTTCCTTCTTTATTCTAAATGAAACATTTACTTCTGAAAACACAAAATTATTTCAATGAAGGCTTCCTTCCATGCCACAATTCATATGGTGTCTTCGTTTCTCCCATATAAAGCCCTGTTCAATTCTGAATGTGCATTGCAGCTTCAACAAATTCCTTTTACTAATGGCAAGATATACCACACTCAATCATCATAGTCCTAGTCATGTTGTTGACCTGTCGATTCTGGTGCTCAACAACTCCATTTTGCTGTGGAGTTATCACGATAGCTACCTCATGTTGTATCCCATGATTCTCTAGGTAGTTTTCAAATTCAATGGATGTGTATTCCCCTCCATTATCTGATTGAAACGCTTTGATTGTCCGTACAGTATCATTCTCGACGATTCGACGATACGTTTTCATGCAGTCAAGCACTTGTCGTTTCCTATGTATAACCATTACACATGCCATTATGCGGTAATCATCTATGAAGTGGATGAAGTACCTTTCTCCATGAGTTCCAACAACATTTACCAGGCCACATACGTCTGTATGAATGAGAACAAGAAGATGGGATTCCATTTTCTTCTTCGGCTGATATGAACTACAGACCAGCTTCCCACGAATGAAAGAATCAAAAGATTTTTCCCATTCACATTTCAGAATGGGGATATCCATGACCATATTTAGCTTAGATATCTTTTCCATTTCTTGTTGGTTAATGTCCCCCAACCTTCGATGCCACAAATCGTTTTCTTCTTCAACAGACAAATAGCTGGAGTTCACATTGTTGTTGACTTGATATAAGTTTCCATCTGTTCTACATCCTTTCATAAGAGAATTCCCTGTTTTTCCTTTTATAGTGAAGCATTTTTTATTGAAAGTTACTATGAGACCTCAGTCACAGAGTTGACTCACACTAAATATATTATGATTCATACCGTCCACATAAAGAACTTCAGTCTTCTTTAGCTCTCCATTGGCGAGAGCAGTATTCCCACTACCTTTAATCTTCAAAGCACCATCATTACCAAACCTCACTGTTCCATCAACCTTATTTATAATTTTCTTTAAAAGGTCAGCATTTCCCGTCATATGGGAGGATCATCCACTATCAAAAATCCAGGTGCTGCTGCTCTTTGTTACTTTGAGGGCTACTTCTCCAAGATTGGATTTCTCTATCTTCTTCTTTTCTTTCCACGAAATTCTAGATTGAGTAAAAGATACTGATGGCCTTCTAACACTTTCCTCCACAAAATCATATTCTTCATACCCATAATCTTCTTCCAGAGGAGAGAAACAGTTTGTGAGAACAACACCATCAGAAGGGTGTATATTGACATGTCTCTGAGAGTTGTATGAATCTCTCCTATCAAATCTCTGCCTGCAATACATAGCTTTATGGCCAAAGTTAGAATAATTAAAACAATATCCATAGAAACTATTTCTTCTATAAGATGGAGGATATGAAGTCAGTCTCCCTTGTTGATGTCCCAGATCTTCCCCATTCAAGTAGCTCATTGCATATTCACAATATGTCATGGTATGGGTCAGATAGCCACAGAACTAACACTTCATGAGAGGAAATGTATTGTCACTTGAATTTGTCCTCATGACTTCTACCTTGGGAGAATAGTTGGACTACCTGTCATTTTTGAATGTTTGAGAATGATTTTCAGTTCTTCTTTTTGTTTGGATTGAGGGTTTCTTTTTCAGCACATTAGGCAACCTTTCAACATGTCTGGATTTTATCTTGTCTTTATTTTGGCTCTCTCCACTTCCATTAGTTGAAGTCTCAACTTAACATCTGATTCCACTCTTTCCCATGCAAGCGGGTCTTTGATCACTCAAGATTTTTTTCAACCCCATCTGAACCACTCTTGGATCTTTCCAGTAACTCTACATCTGAGAATCTTCCAAAATGAATTTTCTTCTTACCCTCATATGTGGTTGATCGAAATTCCAGTTTTCTTCTAATAATGACAACTTCTTCTTTAAGACCCTCAATAATCTTGGACTTCTCTTCCAGTCTGGATGTAAGGTCATTTATGACCTTTTCTTGTTCTTCAATTCTAAGCTTCAATTCTGCAATGTCGTCTGTGATTTCAAGGATTGAAGATTGAACTCTCACTAGTTCTTCTGGTCGTTCAATTTCTCCTTCAATCTCATCCACATATTCTGATGATTCTTTCACCATTTCCTTCCACTTACTACATTTCATGCATTTTTTATCAAGCTTTAAAAAGGAATCCTTAATTTTCAACTTGGGATCACAAGTATGAGTCATATGATTGTCTCTGTCTCTGTCGATAGAGGGTTCTAACTTTTGAACGGTATCCATCATGGAATCATGTTTTCGAGTATCAAATTTGGGTTCTTCTTCTTCAAATAATTCAATATCATCCTCTTCCTCTTCACAGACAAAAATCTTCTTCTGTGTCTTTTTTCCAGATTTGAAGTCACCCTTTTTGAAAAAACTTTTCTGAGGCTTCTCAATGTCTTCTGCTTCACTTTCTTCATCATTGAACTTTCTTTGGAACTAAGAGGCAATGTGCCCACATCTTCCACAATGAAAGCATGCCAGAGGTAACTTAACTTTAAATTTACCTTTTCCCTTCTTCAGCCTCTTAGAAATAAGAGAAAGAACTTATTTTTCCTCATCATCTTCATCACCACTAACTTCTAAAATTTTCAGTTTGTCCATGGATTTGAATTCCATTTACTTGCTAACACAAGTCGTAGCTTCTTCGGGTTTGACCCTCATCTCATATGCAGCTAGACTACAAAGAAAATCATCCAGAGATAGTTTGGATAGATCTCTTTCTTCAAGGGATGATACCTTTTCATTGTACATAAGAGGAAGTCTTCGCAAGATTTACTTTACAATATCAATGTCTTTGATTTCTTCTCCAAGCCCTCGAACTGCTCCCACCACTTCAGTGATTCTGTTAAAGAATGAATTTTCATTCTCATCAGGATGCGTCTTTAGATCATCAAACATGTTGTGCAGAACTTAAATATTTTCCTCTTTCACTTTTTTGTATCCTTCATAGATATTTTCATGTTTATCCCACACAGACTTTTCTGAGGTGCAACTCATCACCTTTAGATAAATTTGACCAGAATGATCTCCAATGATAGCATTCAGAGCCTTAGCATCTGAATCAAGAACTTTCCTGTCTGTATCAGTCATAGCCTGACCTGTTGGATCAGTAACATGTATTCCTTGCATAGAAGCAAAGAGGACTTCCATTCCTAGAGATCATAAATGAGATCTCATTATATTCTTCCAGATCTTGAAATTACTTCCATCGAAGAGAGGGACTCCCCTAACATTGACTACATTCTTCATGATGTCAAAGGATAGATTCAATACCAGCAACCTTTACCCTATGATGCCACTTGAAGGACCTCGGGACACCCTGAGATGGGAGGGGTGAATCAGGGTGTCAAATATTTCTTTTAAAGTGATGGATCTTGTTCCCAAATTGGTAGTAACTTGTTAAACCTGTATAATGGATATGAACAGAAAGCAAACATTCACATGTAGAGAGACGACACAACACTTTTTACATGGTTCACCACTAAGGGCGACGTCCAAGGAGCATACGCCGACAGGTTGTCGGTCATACCAAATTTCACTAAACATCACTATCTATAGATTACAAAGGTTCAGGCACAGTCAATCTGTCTCAGGCTCACTTCAGTTACAAAGATTCTTGGATAGCTCACTGCTTCCCACAGGTCACTCTTGTTGACTCCCCTTGGCTCACTGCCCATGGTGAAGTCACACTCAGTTTATAGATGTGAAGGTCTCTTCATCATCACTAAAGAATACATCCTCTATTGCGTGTAGATGCTGTTTTTAATTCCAACTCTTGCCTGTAGTGAAATCTCACTTCCCTTCAAGGGTACTGGGCAATCTCCCAACTTTCACGTAGCTCAAAAACACTGGCATGCTTCTTTACTGCCTGGCACACAGGTCTCCTACGCGGCACAAATTCAGCGTGTAAGTTCAAACTGGCGCACATGTATCAACCAACCACCTGCACGACACCACCTCCTTCAACTCCAAACTTTATTGACTTAGCGCCATTAACTACCAAACCACTTTGGATGCGCAGCCAACAAACGGCCCGCAACCTCTACTTGTGCGGCCCAACAACCACTTTCATGACTCAACCGCTTGCACGACAAGAGCTTGAATAATTTCTAAGTCTTGAACTTCATTACAAATATGGTGGGGTGGTCCTCTATTTATAGGAAAAAAGGACACCCTGCACGGTGGTGTGCAAGCCTCCTCTCGGCACGCAAGTTCCGGCATGCAGCTCCATCTGCCCTAGCCTTTGTCGCTCAACTCACCTGCGCGACCAAACCAATACTTGTGCGACCCTCTTTCCTTTACTATATTTTGAAGATATGATCATGAAAATCATCTGGTGCGCAGCTTTCCAAACCTCCTAGGTACCAACGCAGAAGTCCCTTCATGGAGCGCAAGTCACTTGCACGACCAGCCCAAAACCTACGCGACCCTTATCCCTTTTCCATTTTTCCATGTTCTGATCTTGAATAATATCAAACACAAACACAAACCACACTACAATTCATGAAAATATGACCATGGTTCCAACAAACCATACCCTCTATATCATATATAATAATCCAAATTCATTGAAAAATATTGGTATTTTATAAGATATGAATTATAATGGATTCTGAAAACATATTCCATGAGATAATAACAATGGAATAAGACATAGATTTTCGGTATTGACATAAGTATAAAATTATATGTCAAGGATACTCACAAAGACAACTATAATACGATAGGCTTCAGATAACCACTCTTATACCTACTTCAGGCATGGGTTGAACTCTAACATTAATTATTTTGGGCTAGAGAAAACATCTAGTGTACCTATTTGGATTTAATATTGGGTTAACCTCCCATGTACCTACTTTATTTTGTCTTGTAATAACCTCATGTTTACTAATTGAGCTCATAAAAAATTAACATATACCCAATTCACTAAATCGATTTATAATTTTGGTCCCACCCATCATATAAATAAAATCATAAATTTTTTTTCCAAAAAATCGTTAATCATATCAAAAACCATGAAGGGGAAATGAGTATTATAAATATTTTATCATTGCATAATATATAGAACAGAAACATGTCTACTAAACAATGTTCCATAAAAATCACAATCCGTCCAATTAAAGTACAAGTGTGGCATCATTAGAACATATTTTGAATACATTATACGCAATATTCAAGATTGTTTTTTATAGAATCAAAATATAAAAAAAATGTCATTAAAACACTCTTGAGGAAAATATCCTTTCCTTTATGAAATCACATCTTTTATGGTTAAAAATTTCTCAAATATTAATGAATATTTTTCTAGAATATTACTATTTAACCATTTAAATAAATTTTTAATAATTTAGTAGTCATGATTGATGGAAATATCATTCATTCTTAAAACTTTTAAAAAATATTCCATCCATATTTTTGTTAATGATCCAAAAGTTCTTTCTTTTAAAAATAACTAGAAGATTACTTTTAAACCATTTTATAAAAAACTAAAACACGAGTAAAAATGAATTTAAAAAATATTTGGTGAACATAAACAACATTATGGAAATCATTTTTAGAAAACAAGGTCATGTAATATAAAATATATTCAATTGAAGAGCGAAATAAAGATAGTCTTCCTTAAAAAGTTTTTCTGGTTTCTTGAGTAGTTAAAGAGAGGAAAAAATGAAAAACAATATTATCAACAAATAACAATAGTATTAGAAAATTTACGAATTTATGTATATATAAATCATATTATTTAACATCTAGAAGAAGAATCATAAAAAATAATGACACTTTATGAGATTATATCCTAAAACCCCTAAAAATTTAGTAACATTTGAATCAAGATCAACATGAAAATGAAACATTTGATGGATAATTGTATCACATAGTTTCATGATAAGAATAATTTCATGAACAAAGCTAGAGTGTCATACTACCCAAAACCAAGCTGACATGTGGCTTGGATGGAAGGGCATTTCCTATCCCCACAGGCAGGAAAAAAGTTCCTGGTATCAATAACATGCTTGGGGAATGATTTCACCCATTTTAAAAATCATAAATAACCTATAGAAATAAAAATCACAATAATAAATAACCAAATCCAAACAAGGATAAAAAATTTCAGAATCAAGGTTTTACAAATTTAAACAAAAACTGAAAAACTAAAATGGAAGGGAATTCAAATAAACTCTCCAATAAACCCATGCGACATGAAGAAAAACACCCTCAAGCCACCACCACCAATTTCATCAAGGGTATATTCTAGTAACCAAATTTTCCACAACACATTATATATTTACCTACACACTACAAATAAATTCTATATATACAAAAAGGATTATATATTCGGTGAGGAAAAGCTAAGTAGGATTCCACCCAAATAGAAGGATTCAATACTATAATAATAAAACATACATTAACACACACTTTCATACCTATAATTTGTAAAAAAAATTACAATGAATCTTAAGGAAACCCATATTCAACGAACCATTTTCAGAAATATAGTATTAGAGGACAAACATTATGGGAAATAATTTATAAAAAAAATACTTTCCTAAAAATGAAATGCCCTCAAGGTCCACCGTAAATCAAAAGATGGAACCATATCAAATAAGTCTAATGTCACATTAAAACACCATTGGTAGATCAATGAGATTAATCTAGCTTGAGTGATACAGTTGAACCTCATACCTCAATGTAGGTTTCTAGAACCACAATAATCAAAGCTTTCTCCTGCATGAGCCACTAAGAGGGGATACCCCATGGGCCTAGCAGTCTTCAAGCATCATAATAGTTTTGTTAGTGTTGTAATCTTCAATCATTCTAAGTTAGTCTAGGAAAACCAACCTTTGAATCACAAGCTTAGTAGATCTTTTCATCCCACCAAGATAACCATGATTTAATTTGTGCTAAATTTTTTAATTTACATATAAAATAACCACCACTTTTAAAGAAAAATTCCAAACCACAATACCACACAAGTAAAATTTTATCTTAAATAAAAAAAATTAAATTTCCAAACACATTCTAAAATCATTGGTAAATAAATTTCTCACAACTTGTAAATTTTAATAATGTTATTTTAAAACATTACAAAAAAAAATGTGGATAATTCAACCATTTCTATGGGAGAAGTCCCTGTTTTAAATCCATACAGAAGCCAATTTCAATTCAATCATGATTTTGAACATTTAAACAATTTACAAGGCAAACAAAAATTTCATAAAATGGAATCCTTCATGCCCTAGAAAACCTTTTCAAATTAAAACCCTCTTTAAAATTTACCTGCACTATAGATGTCTCTAAAATATATAGATCCCCTTTTATAGAGCCTATGAAATACTCCTATGAAGGACTATAATAAAGGACACAAAAAACATATCCATTTTTCATTGAATAACCCATTTATATCACATATTAACTTCAATAAACTTCCAAAAATTCATGTGGAACCCCACATTAAAATCATATAACACGTTAATAAATGATAGAGAGAAAGCTAAAATCAACCAATATTGTAAAATCATGGAACCACCTACCTCATGTATATAAATTTATGGAAATTGGTAAAAAATTTCAACCACACCACCACAAGACCCTAACAAGGAATGATCTGACTAAAAACATCATGTTAAACCACTAAAAAACAAGATATAACCCAAAATCAAGAAACCTACCCACTGAAGAAACAAAAAACCTATAAGAAAATTGAAATCACTAGAAAAGAGAAGGAAATTAAAGGAGGAGTGAATTACATGGAGATTTCTTGGAGAATCCACATCAAATCCATCCAAAAAAAGGAAGCCCAAGAGAGAATATAGGAAGCGGGTGAGCCTAGGGCTGGGAAAGATGAACATGTCAAGATAAAGGGTGGAATGGGGCAAAAATTAGGGGTAGAGAAAATGAAAACCCTAATTTTAATGACCTAGACAGGCTGCATGGTTAGTCTATATGGTTTGTCAAACCATGAAGCAAACTTGTGGCCCTATCTACTGAGGAGGAACCTACTGGAATAATAGTCTTCATGGTCTGACTTATCATGCGAAAGCTGTGTCACAACTTCTGGCTGAGACCCCCCCCCCCCCAACATACCACATGGTTACCTGGGCTGAGACACATGGTATGACTTTCCATGGGCTTCCTGTGATGTAGCTACTACCTCAACCAACCACCTACTGTATGGTTACCTGGGAAGGGGTTCTTGGTTTCAACTAACTATCTTCTGACTATATTCCACATAATTTCTCCCTAGAAACATTAAAAATTTATTTCATTTAAATGTATTATTTTTAACACAAAATCATCTAACCACATCCTTTTCAAATTAATTATCCAATTATTAAACACATTTAATTATTAATATACTAGACTTAAAATCCCTATATTAATTTTTAAATGAATAATAATATTATTTATTAATAATAATATGTATTTTATAAAAATTATATTTTATTATACTATATTATTTTTAAATAAAATCATTATGTAACATTTCATTTAATTTTGAGTTAAATAATTTTTAACTACAAAACATACCCATTTGATATATCTACTGATCTTATATATATTAAACAAATTTATAATGGCTATATATTCAGTGAATATATTTCCAACTAACATATATGTTATGATAATATTTAATTCCATTATATATCATTATGAACATCCTTAGAATATTTTATGTTTTTTAATTCCCTCACTAAATTTATTTAATATTTCTATTATTTCAGTCCTTTCTATAGTTACTATTGTTTTTATGATAATTATAGAAACACATGATGATAATTATTTAATGTTCCTGGTATTTTTTCTGATGATTCATTCTAGTTATACATTTTTTACAAATGATTCATCTTTTTCTATCACTATGTGTTAAATATTATATTTTATCAAAATAATTTTTTATTTAAAATTTATAATGGTTAATTTATAATTGTTTTTTTAAATAGGATACTATACATGATATTTAATTATTTGAATAATTACAATGAAAAATCATTTGGTGTACTATTTTACAACCCTTATTATAATTCTTCCATTAAAATTTTATTACTCCGATAAAAAATGGAGGTGAAACTACCTAAATATATTTTTATCTTCCCATGTTACTCTGAAAAGGACATGATTCATCAATAAAACATTAACCATGTGACTATTTTTGTTTCATTGTACTCAAAATTTATGATTAAATATTTCAATTGGTTCCTAAATATAAAAAATAATGTCATAAATATAAAACCTCTGAGTTTAGTATATGTGAAGGGTCATGTATGTTCTTCTGGTGCATTGATACATTGAATACATCATAATCGAAGGATATATTTGATGGATATCCAAGAAAATACACTTCTATCCCTAACTGATCAGAGATTTTTAAGGGGCCAAATTATCGATGGATCAAATTTCCCTTCTTGATGAATCTCATGATTGTATTCTATAATGATTGTAAAAGGGGAAATCTTTCTAAAAAATCCATATTCATATGTGATCAATGAATGTCATTATTATTATTTTATTGGCTCTATAAAGTTAAAATATATTTATGAATGGTTTAATTTTTCTATACATTTTATTGAGAATTATATAGTATATATATGTTATAATCTCCAACCATATCGAAAATAATTTTCATTATTGACCTCTTTAAACACAGGACCTATAATGGTTACATTTGAATGCAAGAATTCAAAATTTTCTTATATGAGAACTCAACTTGGGGAAGGTGTTGATCTGAACCCCCATTTATATACATTTAACATGTTTCCACCACATCCCATAGTGATTTTATGGTCCTTCTATATTGACAATCTATTGGATCATTATATTCAATTTTCATTGATAACTCAATATAAATTTTTTGTTGAATACTTCTCTAAAATAATAAGGTAATCCTTAGATCTCAATCAATTACTATTTCTAGTCATAATCCATGAAGACATTCAACTTACATTATATATATCATGAATGTAGATCAAGAGAGAAATAATATCATATTAGGAAAAAACAATTGATTTTTAAGCAGGTGAAGAATACTAAAGATGTTATTTTGGACATTAGTGTTTATAAGAATACTTAAAATAAAATCTATGGTCTTACTCTCCTGTGCTTTTTATGCAGTGTTAATGGTCACATAATCTCCTTAGACTTTTGTATTTCTTCCTTAATGTTGTTGGAATTATGAATCATGATGAATACTATCTAGTATCCCACTTAATATTTTCAAAGAAAAATTTATTCACGAAATCCGAATAATAAATTTTTATTCCATGATTGATAGATAAAGATGTGGTTTGTGAATCATTAAATAAATTTATCTACATTTTTTTTATTTATTGAAAACATATCTATTTTTTAAACATTATGATTCCATTATTCATAGTTAAACTCCTAAATATTCACTAAATTATTTATTATCACCATATCATCTTTTTATTTATCCATTATATCTTCATGCATTGATGTTTGATAAATTATTTGGGGAAGATATGATTTCAATAGTAATAACCCTACTCCATTAACCTAGAGTCAGTGAAAACATTATTACATTAACATAGATGGAAGTGGTAAAATCAAAAAGGATGTATTATTTATTCTATTTTGAAGAACTAGATATATATTTAACACCCGTTTATATAGGTATAAAAATATAAAGCATAGAAATGGAAATATGTTGGCATCCTTCAACTGCTTCTAATAATTCTTCTTCATCTCATATAAAAAGGAGAAAAATTAGGGTGATCTTAAATAATCATCGATTGTTACATATATTGGGATCTATAATAATACAATAAAGTATAATCAATATAAATATATAAATATATGAAAACAAATTCCATTTAATCAATAAGTCTAATATCATAATTGGATAAGGGATAATTAATACTGCATGGTAAATTACTAAACACATAAAAAATTTAGAGAATAAATGGATAATGAAACTCATCCCAAGATAATATCATTACCACGATATCATGGATAATAATAGTAATAATTTAATTCCAAATGATGAAATTATTTTGTTTTTGGAATTCCTTATATCAGGCATTATGGATACCTATTCTGTGAGGGACTTTCTCATGGGTTTTTAAATCAGTTGTGTTAAAATCCATCAGACATAGCCAACTAATTTGTCACATGATATCTGGAAATGTATCGAGGGGATTTATATAACCAAGATCCACATATATTGTCACGACCCCCTCCCGAAAAGTGTACCCCTCCTGGGCCAGCAATGTGAGAAGGGAGATGATGACCCCCGAGTCCCGCCTCCAGTAGGCCCTAGGGTGGTGACTAGCAATGAGGGTATAATAACACACAAATGGGAGGAATTACCCTCTAAGAGAACACATGCAGAAGAGAGAGATAAGATAGACACCAACCAACTCCGACTCAGAACTGATATATAAAAGAAACCCAAGTACGTATATGAAATGCCATGAAAAATTACTACAATTGAAAGGGGAAAATTACAAGTACCCAAAAGAAAGGAAAAACTGCAGCGAACACAAGCCCGAACAGCTCCTGCAACCACAAGCTAGTAGTAACCAGCTTGATCTCCAACCTGCTCCATGTGACCTGAAAGATAGTTTATATATACTTAGGGTGAGTATAATAGTATACTCAGTAGGATCCTACCCGAAGTCTCTCGTGCAAAAGTTGAGAAAGGATGCTAAAGCCTAGTGAACAACAAGTGAAACTAACTCGTCACCTAAATAGGTATACTAGGTTCCCAACCTCTCCATGGATACTCTCACCAAGCAATGCATAAAATAATATAGCATATAGTAAAGAATATCAAGGGTACCCCGCTACTACTTCCCCCCTGGTTTTCCGCTTTTCCCCAACGACATACGTCATGTACTTCTCTCTCGAAAGGCTTGCTCATATACACCTGGGCTAAGCTCCACAATCTGCACCACGTGCACCACAAAGGCTTGTCGGTAGACACCTGGGAGAAGCACCACACCATCCTTACAACCAAAAGTAACAAGGTATTTTCTACGAGCCACCACATCTCGCATAACATGTATCATACGTCGGGTATTATACCTCAAGCCGTTACAACCCATACACCGAGTAAGGATTCACAAGCCATCACAGCCTATACACGTTGCACCTATAGTAGTCCATAGGGTACTATATCCTGAATATATGTGTGTGAAATAACCACAATCCATTACAGCCCTCTACACACATATATGGAGAAAACTAACCGCTGTGCCAAAGGCACTAGTATCTACCAAGAGAAAAGAGTGGGGATAAAGGGGGTAGTTAGCCTTTCTACCTCCCCTCAGAATATTGGGAAAAAAACACCCCCAGGGCTTAGAATCCCCAGGGTGTTAGTTTCCCTTACCGACAGGGTGGAGTAGTGTATAGAAACACAAAAAGTACATAATATATATAACTCACAACCACACTATGGGCATAACCTAGTCTTAGACACAACTGAAACTAACGTCTCTCGGACATCGGGCTGCCACTTCTAAGACTAGGTATCCTATAAGAACACAACCATTTAAGGGCTTTATTAGATTACTTCATTGTCATTTTATCAATTCTATTGTATGTTAATTAATTCATCAAACATTAATTAACCATGAACACAACCTCAATAAACTAAATTGGAATCATATTCAAAATCAACTTCTCCTTTTAAGATTCAACATCACCTTTAAATTCTAGCATCTCCATCCCCGTGGATTATCACCATTTAATCAATCTTTCATTACAGAATTACTTTCCCATATTCCCAGGAATTCTAGAAAAGCATCCTATAGTACTAAACACAAAGGGGGATCAACACGGTGAGTAGATATACTACCCGTCGAGTCTTTTCCGCCTATAGAAAGAGCATAGAACCATTCTCCCTCAAGAGGCTAAACACAGAACACACGTGGAATACCCCGTGTGTCACCACCTCCTTCAGAAGGAGGGTAAGCAAGACCAGCTGCCTTGAGTAGTTGGGAAAAGTAAAATAGATAAACAACGAAACAAAACCACCAACATCCATCCAACACATCCACCCCATACCATCATCCCTGGTGTCCTCCACGACACCCACATGCATAAACCCATGCATCTCGCCACTCTAGGCGTCATCCATTGCCACAACCATAAGGCCTGCCTGCCTCCACATATCACAACACCCCTCTAGGGTCACATCACAGTACAAGCAGTAGGAAATCCAACATCACATAAAATGGGATCTTTTCCCTTTAACAAGACATCCATCCTTCATACAAAATGAGCACTTAGGGATCTAAAGCACAAGGCACTTGACCTTTCGAACAAGAGGGTAACTAATAACCCTACTAGGCGTTATCTTTTATCAACCAACCAGTTCTTTAATCCCTCGTGAATTAATAGATTCAATTCATAGGTTCCAATTCCAGGAAACCTATTCAGTAAGCTATCTCAAAATATTTAACATGCTTACTATGCCAATTTGATTTACATAAAATTAGAACAACTACAACAACGAAAACAACCAGATTCATTTACATGCCTCTCTATCTTTATCCAATTAATTATCAATTAATTTCGGCTTTATGTTATTTATCAATTACCATCAAGGACAACCAACTAAACCAAGCAAGCATAGATATCACACTATTTGGCAAAGCAAGAGGCAATAACATACGATAGATTACAATTTCTTTATCCTGTTCAAATATTTAATTAGTTCAATTTTATTGTGATCCAGAGGGCTAAATTATTCTAACTCTACGACTGCACATAAACAATTAGAGAAGCAATGAATCCCCTACCTCAAAAAGTTCCTCATGTTCTTTATCCACAAAACTGGTCACAATCCTCCCCTCGCGACAACTGCATCCACCCGAGGATGCCACGGTACGACAACACCAACCAAACCCCAAGAAAAACACATTAGAATCATAGAGATCACATGCTATAATATGGAAAGGAGAACAAGAGAATATGATCCCCGAAGGAACGATGATAAACAAACCTTATATCATAGAATGATCGACACAGCTTGGATGCATCAAAACAGAGCGGAACTGATCCAAGGAGTAAAGTTTGATTGTGAAACTCCTACAGGAAGGATTAAAAGGTTCTAGCATCTCATAGCTGATAAAAATGAGGATTAACAAGGGATAATGATATATCGTTCCTTTTTGAAGATTTAATGAGGTGACAGTTTAAGATCTGCTTAATTCTCCATTAAAAAATGGCTCGCATTAACCCACGCAGTTTGACCAAGTAAAAAAAATCCCAGCCTTAAGAATAATTAACATAAGATTTATGGCCTTTTAATCATCCTTAAGAGTCCTTAAAATATGGATTTAAATGTATTTTACAACAATGGAAATGTCAAAAGGTCCAAAACTGTAGGAATCTGGACACACTATTCACCTAACGTTACTGTACACCTACAGATCTGTGAAACCGATCTGCGAAACCGATCTGTGAAACCGATATGTGAAACCGATCTGTGAAACCGGTCTGTGAAACGGATCTGTGAAACTGATCTGTGAAACTGATCTGTGAAACCGTTCTGTGAAACCAATCTGTTAAACTGATCTATGAAACTGATATGTGAAACCGATATGTGAAACCGATATATGAAACCAATCAGTGAAACCAATATATGAAACCGATCTGTGAAACCGATCTTTTACTGTTCATAAAACTAGAAACACTATTCACAAAACAGGAAAAATTGGAAAAGTGTTGGGGATAAGTCATCTTGACCTCCCAGAACACCTCCAACACCACATTTTCACTAAGTAATTGACTGGAGAGGTCCGGGCCATTACATCAGATACCTCTCAAAACATTCTCATCCTCAAGAATTTAAAACCAACCTAAGGAAAAGAGGGGCCCAAACAACCACCCCCTAAGATACCGCTCAGGGGAAAACCACCCTGAGTTGTTCTAAAGCTGGTACAAAACCAAGACATCTGAGATCAAGGGAACAAAAAATCCATATCCAAACAATTCAAGCATAACATCACATCTAGGGTACATAAAAGAAAGGATCAAATAAAACTCAACACAACAACTTAAAACAGATCTAGGTACTAGACAGGCATCTGTGACGCACGTTCCTAGGTACTCTCCTGTATGCCACCGTGTCTCCACAAGACATGAACCAAGGGAATATAACGCCCACACAACACCTTCTCCTTTCAGTCCTGGATCTCCATAGATCACTCCTCGAAGATCGCATCATCATCAACATCGATCTCTCCCCAATCGATGATGTGAGAGTCATCATGAAGATAACGACAGAGCTGTGATACATGGAAAACATCATGTATCCGACTCAACTGTGGGGGAAGTTCTACTTGATACGACACCTCTCCAACATGAGATAACACCTCAAAAGGCCCAACAAACCAGGGAGAAAGCTTACTTCCACGAAAAAAACCTTCGCTACCCACGACGAGGTGTCACCTTCAGAAAAACATGATCCCCAACATTAAACTCCAAGGGTCTCCTACTTTGATCAGTATATGATTTCTGACGATCTTGCGCTTTCTACATCGTCTCATGAATCATCTGAATCATTTCTATTGTATTCTGCACTAGTTTCGGTCCGAGAATTGCTGACTCTCCGACCCCAGTCCTTCACAACAGAGAACGGAAATGCCAGCCATAAAAGGCTTCAAACGGTTCCATAACGATGGTAGAGTGAAAAATATTATTGTAAGAGAACTCTACCAATGATAAGTGACTCATCCATGAACCTCCAAAATCAAGAACACAAGATCGTAACATGTCATCCAGATTTTGGATAGTTCGCTCAGTTTGACCATCCGTTTGAGGATGAAAAGCAGTGCTAAGGCATAGATGAGAGCCAAAAGCATGTTGGAGACCTCTTCACACCCTGGAGGTAAAACGAGGATCTCGATCAGAAATGATCTTCCTAGGTACTCCATGAAGTCTCACCACCTCCTCTAGATACTGCCTCGACAAAACATCCACTAAGGTCGACTCCTTGATCGCTATGAAGTGGGCCGATTTTGTTAAACAATCCACTACCACCCAAATAGAATCATGTCCTCTCGGAGCTCGAGGTAAACCTGTAACAAATTCCATTGAGATTTCCTCATACTTCCACTGAGTAATCTCTAATGGCTGGAGAATACCACCAGGAACACAGTTTCTGACCTACACCTTCTGGCAGACTAAACATCGAGACACAAACTCCGCAACTGCACGCTTCTGCCCAGGCCACCAAAACTGACTCCTCAAGGATCAGTACATCTTTGTCACACTAGGATGTACTGCTAAGGGTGAACTATGGAACTCTCGGAGAACCGTCTCACGCGTCGCTAAGGGAACAAAAAGCCTACCATGATACAACACTCGATGTTTTTCATCCTCTGACCAACCATCAGGGGCCTCACCGCAAACAAATATGTCTCTCCAAACTTCCACATCTGGATCACCCAACTGGGAATCGTCCACCTTCTGCATCAGGGATGACTACACCATCATCTGGAAAAGATAACCTCTACCTCCATCCTCTTCCATATCAAGATGCAAGGCTGAAAGTTCCTCCATTACTCTCCAGGAATCATCGGATTCACGCACAGCATCACTATGTGACTTCGACTCAGCGCATCAGCTACAACATTCCCTTTTATAGGTGTATATGATATTTCAAAGTCATATTCCTATAAGAACTCCATCCACCGACACTGTCGTAAGTTCAAGTCACACTGGGAGAAAACATACCTCAAACTCTTATGATTGGTGAAAACCACAAAGCGCTCACCAATGAGTTAATGTCTCCACAACTTCAGAGAAAACACCGCGGCTGCCAACTCAAGGTCATGGGTGGAATATTTGAGTTCATGGGGACGCAACTATCGAGACCCATATGAAACAACTGACCTCTGCTGCATGAGAACACAGCCTAGCCCCAGATGTGAAGCATCATAGAAAACATCTAACTAGAATCCCTCAGCTGGAAGACAAAGAATGGGAGAACTTAATAACCTATCCTTTATATACTCGAAGGCTTCCTGGCACTGATCAGTCCATTCGAAGGCCTGAGCCTTCCTGGTCAGAGCTGTTAGAGGAGTCACAACCCGTGAGAAATTGGCTACGAGCCTCCTGTAGTAGCCTGCGAGACCAAGGAAACTTCGCACCTCGGAAACTGTCTTGGGGGCTGCCCAAGACACAACTGCTTCTATCTTCGATGGATCCACAACTACTCCTTGTTGGGACACGACATTCCCCAAGAAACAGACTTCTCGAGCCTATAACTCACACTTCGACAACTTCCCAAACATTTGATGTCGGTGAAGAACTCCCAAAACGGCATATAGATGCTCTGCATGCTCCTCTTCAGATGTGGAGTACATAAGGATGTCGTCGATGAAAACCACCACAAACTTGTCCAGGAACTCATAGAACACAGTATTCATCAAACCCATGAAAACAGCTGGAGAATTTGTCAAGCTGAACGACATTACAACAAACTCATAATTCCCATGAAGACAATGGAAATCAGTATTCAGGATATCCTCATCCTTCACACGCATTTGATGATATCCTAACCGCATGTTGATCTTTGAGAATCAACTTTCACCCTTAAGTTGATCGAATAAATCTTCAATTCGCGGAATAGGATAGAGATTCTTTATTGTCACTTTGTTTAAGCGATGATAATCAACACACAACTGCAAACTATTGTCAGCCTTCTTCACAAACAAAACTGGTGCACCCCCCGGTTACACACTTGGCCGAACAAAACACACTACAACAGACTATCAAACTGTATACGTAGCTCCCGTAACTCAGAAGGGGACATCCAATATGGATACATATATATAAGAGACATTCCTGGATGTAGCTCGATCCCAAACTCGATCTATCATCGAGGGGGTAATGCTATGACCTCTTTTGGGAAGACATCTGGGTACTCCTCCACAACCCTAGGAAACGCCAACTGCTCAACCTCTGAAGATCTTAGCATCATCTCATCCATCATGGATGATTGGGATGGAATGCGCCTATGACCCATCTGAGGGTCTCGTTCACCAAAAAACTACACTTTCACTCCATATGTATCAAAGAAAACAACCATCTTCCTGTAGAAATCCCCAATAGCCTGCACTGAATACATCCAATCCATGTCAAGGATGACATCATATGGTTGTATTCATAAACATAGGAAATCTCACCAAGAGCGGTGCTTCCCCAACACTAGATCACAAAATCTACATACTTCAAACAAGTCAGCTCGACCTCCAACTGGCGTAGTCAACGCCAAGGGAACTGGAAGCCTCTCTACCTCAAGTCCCAAAGAATGGACAAGGGAAGGTGATATGAATGAGTGTGTTTCTCCTGAATCAAACAAGGTATACACCAAGGTAGAAAAAAAAAGAAAAGGGTAACTCTAACGACATCTAGCTCGCATGGGGATGTCAACGCTAGAGAATGAAGCTGACCATAGCCTCCTCCATGGCCTGTCTGGCCATGATGACGACCACCTCCACGGTCGCGCTCTGCTCTCTGAGGACGAGGGGCGTCATGGGGCTATCCTCTTCCTGCCCCATCTAACCTCTTGTGATCTAATGTTGGTGCAACCAAGCTGCTGCCTAGGCTGGAACTGCCTCAACAGAGGAACCTGGAGCAGAGCGCCCGGTGCACGATGACTGCTCTGAAAAGCCGAGCACTCCCGCTGCTGATGACCAAGACCACCACAAGAAAAACAACCGCTTGATCCCATGGCATAGGCCTGATAGTTTCTGCCTCTGGAGAAACAAGATGGAAAGGGTTGGGACCTACCCCCAGTTGAACAAAAACTCGTCTGCACTGAAAACTGGGAACCCCGTACCACAGCTATGGTTCGAGAGGAATCATGATGATTCCCCTCTCATGAAGATCCGGTCCTGCCCAAAGTCCTCTCAAAAACCTCTACCCTCTCCAGCACCTCAAGATATGTCTTCAGCATAAATGGGGTGACCTGGTGCTGGATCTCTGGATGCAAAGCCTCCTAGAAATGCCTCTCCCTAGCCTCCTCATCGGGTAACAGGTCTGAACCATATCGTAGAAGGTTCCTAAAATGGATTCCAATCTCTCGAACACTGGAGCTCCCCTGTCGAAGGGTAAGAAGCTCCTGACGACTAGACGCCTTCGCAGTCGAGGAAAGGAACTCAACTCTAAACTTGTATCGAAACTCCTCCAATGAGATCGCTGACTCCTCACGATCCTTGAGGAACAAGAGCCACCACTACCTTGTTGCACCATGCTTCTTCGTCACAACCAAGGACATCCAGTGCTCCTTCCAAGCACGAATTGAACTGAATCCGATCTCGACCTCCTCTAACCAGTCATCCATCACTGTATCTGAAACAGAGCCCTCGTACTTCTGTAGACTCTAGCGCTAAAACTCTCGGAGTGTCTTCCTCCAAGTTTCGTCGTCGTCGACCTCTACCCGGCGGTGATCTGCTGGCATAGCCTGCTGTACATCTTCTTTGCAAACCTTACGAGGAAATCATCCTGGATCCATACCTGTAAAATAACAAACCATTTGAGCTCCTAAGCCTGGAATATGGAAGACTCAAGATTAATTTATTTATTGTTTTCTTTCATTCATTTTAGGTTAACATATCCCAAGGTCTACCCATTCAAACATAGGCACAAGAAGAATGATGTATGATCCTTTCCTAGGTCTCTACTCTGCAACTAGTATCACCTTGTTTAATAGCCATTGTAAAATTAATGGTCCGTACATCAGATAATAGGGGGCCCTAAACGCCTATGTCTCAGCCGGTCTCTAGTGTTTACCTCACTTTCTAAACATGAATGACACCATTGCCCTACCAACCCATGCAACCTCACATGTGCCTAAATCCAAACTCCATCATGTCCCTTAACCGGAGCTCTGATACCACTCTATCACGACCCCCTCCCCACAAAGTGTACCCCTCCTGGGCCAGCAATATGAGAAGGGAGATAATGACCTCTGAGTCCTGCCTCCAGTAGGCCCCGGGTTGGCGACTAGCACCGAGGGTATAGTAACACACAAATGGGAGGCATTTCCCTCTAAGAGAACACATACAGAAGAGAGAGATAAGATAGACACCAACCAACTCTGACTAAAAACTGAAATATAAGAGAAACCCAAGTACGTATATGAAATTCTATGAAAAAGTACTACAACTGAAAGGGGAAAACTACAAGTACCCAAAAGAAAGGAAAAACAGCATCGACCACAAGCCCGAACAGCTCCTGCAACCACAAGCTAGTAGTAACCAGCTTGATCTCCAACCTGCTTCAAGTGACATGAAAAATAGATTATATATATGTAGGGTGAGTATAAAAGTATAATCAGTAGGATCCTCCCCACATCCTCTCGTGAAAATGTAAAGAAATCATGCTAAAGCCTATTGAACAACAAGTGAAACTAAATTGTAACCTAAACAGGTATACTAAGTTCCCAAACCCGCCATGGCTACTCTCACCAAGTAAAGCATACAAGAATATAGCATATATTAAAGAATATCAAGGGTACCCCGCTATTAATTCCCCACTGGTTTGCCACTTTTCCCCAACGACATACGTCTTGTACATCTCTCTCCAAAGGCTTGCTCGTATACACCTGGGCTAAGCTCCACAATCTGCACCACGTGCACACCAAAGGCTTGCCCGCAGACACCTGGGCAAAGCACCACACCATCCTCACAACCAAAAGTAACCAAGTAGTTTTCGGGATCCACCACATCTTGCATAACATGTATCATACGTCGGGTATTATACCTCAAGCCGTTACAACCCATACACCGAGTAAGGATCCTCAAGCCATCAAAACCTATACACGTTACACCTATAGTAGTCCATAGGGTAATATATCCAGAATATATGTGTGTGAAATAACTAAAAGTCATTACAGCCCTCTACACACATATATGGGGAAAACTAATCACTGCGCCAAAGGCACTAGTATCTACCAAGAGAACAGAGAGGGGCTAAAGGGAGTAGTTAGCCATTCAACCTCCCATCATAATGTTGGAGAAATCACCCCCCAGGGCCCAGAATCACTGGGGTGTCAGTTTCCCTTACTGACAGGGTGGAGTAGCGTATAGAAACACAAAAGGTATAGAATATATATAACTCACAACCACACTATGGGCATAACCTAGTCTAAGACACAACTGCAGCTAACGTCTCTCAGACTCCAGGCTACCACTTCTAAGACTAGGTATCCTATAAGCACACAACCAGTTAAGGTATTTTTTAGATTACTTCATTCCCGTTTTATCAATTCCACTGTATGTTAATTAATTCTTCAAACATTAATTAACCATGAACACAACCTCAATAAACTGAATTGGAATCATATTCAAAATCTACTGCTCCTTCTAAGATTCAACATCACCTTTAAATTACAGCATCTCCATCCCCGTGGATTATCACCATTTAATCAATATTTCATTACAAGATTACATTCCCATATTCCCAGGAATTCTAGAAAATCATCCTATGGTACTAAACACAAAGGGGGATTTGCATGGTGAGTAGATATACTACCCGTCGAGTCTTTTCTTCATATAGAAAAAGCATAGACCCATTCTCCATCGAGAGGATAAACACGGAAAGCACATGTCATACCCCGCGTGTCTTCGCCTCCTTAGGAAGGAGGGTAAGCAAGAACAACTACCTTGAGAAGTGGGGAAAATTAAAGCAGATAAACAACCAAACAAAACCACCAACATCCAGCCTTCACATCCATCCCATACCATTATCCCTAGTGTCCTCCCTGACACCCACATGTATAAACCGATGCATCTTGCCACTCTAGGCGTCATCTGTTGCCAGAACCACAAGGCCTCCCTGCCTCCACATATCACAACACCCCTCCAGGGTCACATCACAGCAAAAGCAGCAGGAAATCAATAATCACATCAAATGGGCTCTTGTACCTTTAAAAAGGCATCCATCCTTCATACAAAATGATCACTCATGGCTCTAAAGCACAAGGCACTCGGCCTTTCGAACAAGAGGGTAACTAAAAACCCTACCATGCGTTATGTTTTATCAACCAACCAATTCTTTAATCCCTCTTGAATTAACATATTCAATTCGTAGGTTCCAATTGCAGGAAACCTATTTAGTAAGCTATCTCAGAATATTTAACATGCTTACTATGACAATTTGATTAACATAAAATTAGAATAACTACAACAACGACAACAACCAGATCCATTTACATGCCTCTTTATCTTTATCCAATTAATTATCAATTTATTCTAGCTTTACGTTATTTATCAATTTCCGTCAAGGAAAAATAGCTAAACCAAGCAAGCATAGATATCACACTATTTAGGAAAACATGAGGCAATAACATACGATAGATAAAACTTTCTTTATCCGGTTCAAATATTTAATTAGGTCAATTTTATTGTGATCCAAAGGGATACATAATGATAAATCTATGATTGCACATAAACAATATGAGAAGTAATGAATCCCCTACCTCAAACATTTCCTCACATTCTTTATCCACAAAACGGGTCACAATCCTCCTCTCGTGACAACTGCATCCACCCGAGGATGCCACGGTACGACAGCACCAACCGAACCCCAAGAAAAACCCATTAGAAGCATGGAGATTACATGCTATAATATGGAAAGGAGAACAAGAGAAGACGATACCTGAAGGAATGATGATAAACATACCTTATATCGAAGAATGATCGACACAGCTTAGTTGCATTAAAACAGAGCAGAACTGATCCGAGGAGTAAAGTTTGATTTTGAAACTCCCACGAGAAGGATTGAATGATTCTAGCATCTCATAGACGATAACAAAGAGGGAGAATATGGAAGAATGATATCTCATTCCATTTTGAATATTTAATAAGGCGGTAGTTTAAGATCCGCTTAATTCTCCATTAAAAACGGATCGCACTAACCCACGCGGTTCAACCAAGTAAAAACATCCCAGCATTAGGAGTTATTAATATAATATTTATGGACATTGAATAGGCCTTAATAGTCCTTAATATAAGGCTTTAAATGTATTTTATGTCAAAGTAAATGTCAAAAGGGGAAAAAATGTAGGAATCTGGAAACACAGTTCACCTATCGTTACTGTACACCTACCGATCTGTGAAACTGATATGTGAAACCGATCTGTGAAACTGATCTATGAAACTGATCAGTGAAACCGATCTCTGAAACCGATCTGTGAAACCGATCCATGAAACCGATATGTGAAACCGATCTGTGAAACCGATATGTGAAACCGATCTGTGAAACCGATCTGTGAAACAGATCTGTGAAACTGATCTGTGAAACCGATCTGTGAAACCGATCTGTGAAACCGATCAGTGAAACCGATCTGTTACTGTTCATAAAACTGGAAACACTATTCACAGAACTAGGAAAATTGGAAAAGTGTTGGGGATAAGTCATCTTGACCTCCCGGAACACCTCAAACACCACATTTTCACAATGTAAGGGACCGTAGAGGTCCGGGCCATTACATATATCTTCATGACTAAATAATTCTTTATATAACAAATAATTTATATAATTCATGAACCAATATGACTTATCTTCATATATCTATATTAAGTAAAGTATTTATATATATCTATATTTACCTAGTTAGTTAAATAACCTTAAAAGTAAGAAACATATTTAATAATGGGATATTGTTTAAGAAATTATAATATCCATAACAAAAATAATATGGATATTTATGATGAATTTATTTTTAAATGAAAAATTATTACAAGAAAGTGTTTGTTGGAAGAGAAAGGTAACAATCCCAAAAGAATTTGAGATTTTAAAATATTTATTACCTATTTGGAAAAATTTAATTATTATACCTAAGAAGAATAAACATGAAATGTAATAGTAATCATAAGGAATATATTTTAAATCTTGTTAAATTCACTAATCGGGTATTATATTCAACACATAAAATATAATGGGTTCATATTAACATAAATGTTTCAATTAAATAGAAATTGAGACGAAATCCCTTACCACTTTGTAATTTTCATATGAAATCCTATTGGATGAAATGATTAAAATTAAAACATTAAATTCAATCAATTATAAGGGATTACTAATATTTAATTTATCTATTTTAGTATATAATCCCTATAAAATAAATTTTGTGCATAATAAAAAAATACACCTCAATAAAGGGTAGTTGAGAGGAAGCCCCTTAACTCACACATTCCTTTAGTTAAAAACGAATTAAACACATATATAATGGTTTCAATAAAGTTATACATTTATAATAGAACCATTATAATATTTATAATAACATATATGCTCTTTTTA
This sequence comes from Viscum album, assembly GCA_963277665.1. Taxonomy (NCBI): domain Eukaryota; kingdom Viridiplantae; phylum Streptophyta; class Magnoliopsida; order Santalales; family Viscaceae; genus Viscum; species Viscum album. The sequence continues at coordinate 135,922,204 of OY728163.1, forward strand.
TAACATTTTACCATATGTGTGTTAATATTCATTATTTTGGGTTGTTAATTTCCTTGATTTCTCATGCATGTTTTGTAATGGACATTTCAGTTTTGGTACATAGAATATAAATTTATCAAATTCAGAATGATAATAATGATATATATCCTATTTACTCAGTTGATATATTATTATAACAATTATTTATAGTTTTTCATGGTGTGTGGGTCACATCACTTCTTAGAGGCAGTAGACCATACATACGCATGAATGATAATACAATTCATCCAATGAATGAAATGATAATGAATTTTAAGATATATAAAATTTTCATAATTTTCATATTATCATATATTTAACATATATTTTTTAAATTTGAAATTATTACCTTCTATTTAAATTGTATGTGAATAAAGAATAACATCTCTTCACAAGGCTGTAGTCCGCCGTACACATGATCAAAGATTATATATTTTAAATGAAATATAGGGTAAGAAGGTATATTTGATATCATAATTAATGATGTATAATATTATCAAAATATTATATATACACATTATATCCTTCATTATATAACACATTTAAGGTTCTTTATGGAAAATGAGTTTCATCAAATCGTGGGGTAGTAGTCCGATGTAAAGATGATCGATGATTTAATTTCCCATTTTATAGAAGTGGAGATAGATATATTTTATGAATTTAAGATAATAAACTCATAGTATATTGAATACAATTGTTTTATTATCTTATAATTATTGCATAATATTTTAAGGGTTTAGAATAAGACGTAATTTTAAAATTCACATTCAACAACTTTTCCCCTTATTCAGGGAACATCATTTTGTAAGCCCCAAAATAATTCTCTGGATAGATTTATAATAAATAAATATCACTAGGATGTTGGTATGGGATTAAGGAACTTATTTTTCTAGTGGTATTATTAAGAAAAAAAGTATTTGGATGTTTGATGTTGGGAGGAGAGGGGTGGCCTTTTATATGGGGGGGGAGGACACACATGGAAATTTTGAAACAATTCCATTAAAACTGTTTTATTTAGCTTTCCAAAGGAATATACAATGGAAAATTATATTAATTAGAGACTATATGGTTGAAATATTTCTATATAATGATCTCTATATAAGTATTAGTTCTTTTATAACCCTCATCTTCTTAGTTTAACTCCCTGGTAAATTAGTTTTTACCATAACCACGATAATTATTTTTTACCTATTTTACTACTCATAATGGTGAGAAATTAATTTAAAATTGTTATTATATATAAATTATCTAATTTCAAAATATTTTATCCATTTTTTCAAATTAAATTCTTATTAATGGTTGAATTAAAATTAATATAATTGCCATAAATGTGTAGAAAAATCAGGTTTTCAAAGAGAAAAATCTTAAGTTTAGAAAGATTTAATATCAAAATTTAATTATAAATTGATTAAACTGACATAAATTTAATTTAATATAATATATAGTAATTATTTTTACAATATAAACAATTTAAAATATAAATTATATTTTTAAATAATTGAAAAAATGTGGTTTTTAATAACAATCTGTGTTTTTCTCTATTCAAGAAAAAATGAATCATTTTTAGAAAAATATAAAACATTCACCCTAAGATAATTTTGATAAGATTATATAAAAAATGATTCTTATTTTATCAATTACTTTTTTTAATTTTTCTAAAAATTAATTTTTTGAAAATTTTCAAGATTTGATGAAACCGTTTACATTGAAGAAATAGTTGTTGAGAAAACATTTATTTTACATTCATTATTCTTATTTTTATTTTTAATATATAGATAAAAAATGAGGATACGTAAAAAATATATTTTTATAATCTATTTATTCATCTTCATAACTATGAATTTATTGTCTAGGTTATAATATTCATGATTAAATAATATTTTAATAGATTTGAGGTTTCAATTAAACACACTGTTGTGTACATCACAAGATATCAAAGAAATTAAATTAACTTAAAAGGAAATAAAACATAAAGTCATTTTGTGTCAAATTATTCCCGCCTAAAAATATTTGTTCTAATATTTCCAATAGATATAACTTTATAAAAATTTCGGTTAGTTATTCTTTATAACATCCTATGGTTCCCAGGATTAATCATCCATTTTACAATTTCTCAAAACTACCATTACCATAAGAGTCATCCAAGTTATCAATTCATACTTCTGTGTATCACTAATCTTAATGGGGTATTCATAGTAACATAGATCATGTTCCCATTTTATTTCATCATAGGGGAGTAAATGTGGTGCCTCTAGTATTTACTCTAGTAAAATGATATATAGAACACATTAGGTAATTTTGAGAGACATGTTTGGATTGTAAACTGATAATACACATCTCAAAACCATTTATAATAAAAAATTGGACTAGTGTACCTAGGTCTTAGCTTTCCCTTATTTCTGAACATTAGAATACCCTTCCCTGGAGTAACATTCATGGAATCAATATCTCTCACTTGGAATTACAAATCCATCCTCCGATTGTTCGCATTAATATTTTTCCAAATATTCAAATACTTTAATACGAGCCTAAATAGTAATCACCTTATTTTTTATCTATGAAAAATTTTGTAGGTCAATAATCTTCCTTTCACCTAATTCTTTCAAAAAATCTCATGTATGACATATCTTTTATTAAAATGCCTTATACAAAAAAATATTAATACTTGATAGTAAACTATTATTATCATAAAACTCCAAAAAAGGTAAATAAGAATCCCATATACAATTAATGTCATGTGAGCATGAACTCAACATATATTCAATTTGATCAGAAGACCATTCAGTCTATCCCTCACTTTTAGGACTATAGGTAGTTCTCAAATGAAGCCCATTAACTCAATCATTAAAATTAATCATCTAGAATTTTTATTTAAATTAGGGATCATGATCAGAAAAAATTTAAATATGTACACCATAATGTATTACAACTTCATTAATATAGAGCCTTATGAGGTTCCCAATAGGAAAATATTCTCCGATTGTAAATAAAATTTCAGATTTAATTAGATAATCAACAATAACCCATACTACATCATTCTTTCGAGGAGTATTTTATAGTTATATGAAAAAATCAACAGTAATATCATCCAATTTATACACAGGAATATGAAGTTGTTACATGAATCCTCTAAGATATTGTATCATATCATTCACTTGGGGATCAAAAATTTTGACACATAAGATTAAATATTTCACTTTATGTTATCTCACTAATATTGTTAACTAAAATCCATATACATATTTGTGCTACCATAGTGTATATGAAAATTTGAGATTTTCTGATCATCCAAAACTTCCATTATTAACTTAGGTAATGTCGTAACAAATAATATTTTCCCAAGTCTCATAACAACACCATCACATACAATTTCGTATAATTTCCCCTTATCCATAGATTTTATTTCATTTGTAATTTTCTTATTATTTTATTAGGAAGTTTTTATGTTTACAAATAAATATGGTTTAATGGTTATTTGAAAAAGGAGTTATGTAACCTCTTGCATTAAAATTTCCACAACCATCAATACTAGATCCTTGAACATAGGATCCATATCGATCCTCATTTGGGTCAAAACTATATTATATCTCTTACAAAATGTGTCTTCTACCTTTTCTTATTTCCCTGGGTGGGTTTTTGTTGAGATAACATAATCCTTGAGTGGCTCGGGCCATAGAATTTGCATCATATTGATGTATTTATTTGGAAATATTTATTTTAAGACCACAAAATATATGTATAACTCTAATACTTCACTATAGAGATAATTTCACCGTATCTTAAATGAAATATTATAGCTTCAATATCATGATATTGTTATAGATATTTATGTTCATAAGTATTAAATTTCCTTGATTCATATGAAAAGACATTATCATTTCCCATTCAGAAACAACCAATTACATTCTTTGATGCATCACTATATATCAGAAGCCAATGATTCCTAGTTAGTATAGTCAAAATTGTATCATTAACCTGCCTCCAATTTGATACATCAAAACATTCTTCACTTTCCTCTATCCAAAATAACTTAACCACTTTACATGTATGCATTGGTAATGTTTTTTCTAATATGTAATATTCTTGAAGGAATATCCAATAGTAACATGAAAAACTAATTAAAATTCATTCATCATAATGTGTTTGATGTAAGAAATTATTTTAATTCCATTATTTTCATAGGAACAATAGAGATTCCATACATGGAGATAATATTTCCAAGAAAAGAAACTTATTTAAGGTAGAAATTAGACATACTGAATATCATACATAACTTATTCCATTTAATAATTTTTGGAACAACTCACAAGTGATTATCATAGTTCTTATATATTTTATAATAATCCAATATATCATTAAATAATACCTCAAAAATCATCAATATATTTCATGAATAATATTTTCTTTCGATCAATACTATTATAGAGTGAATTAGTCAGTCAAATTGAACTTCTATAAACTCATTATTTCCATCACATATTTAGAAATCTATCTTCAGAATATCTTATTTTATTACAGAAAATTTGATGATACTGAGAATGGAAGTCAACATTTTAAAAAAATATGATTGGTAATGATGATTTAATAATTCATTAATGTGATTAAGAGGACACTTTTTCATTATCACAATACCTTTGATTTTCAAATAATCAATGTACATCATCATCAATCCATATTTCTTTTTATTAAAGATAATATTATATCCCTATAGTTAAACACAAGGGAGAATAAATACATTATCATAAAACCATTATAGTTATTTATAAAACTCCACTAATTCTGTAGTTTCTATTATACATGGATTCTTTGATATTACTCTTTATTGCAAGACTAAATATATGGAAAATCAACTTCACTCTCTGGGGTATGTTTTAGAAATTAATTAAGAAATACAAAAATGTATTATTTTACAATAGGTACATAATAAACATAAATATTTTCCTATCTACTGATAGATTTTGGTTCCTATTCATCCAAATGAATTTCATTATGTATAGATACTTGGGGTGATCTAGACATGTCTCGGACGAAGATTTATCTTCCCTAAAATGTGAAATTCAAAATCTTTATCCTGAATCTTAGTTTACATTTTTAGAAATAAAATATTCCCACTTATATTTATAGTCCTTCCATAAAAAATATTATAGCTACATGAACCATATATATAGTCATAATGCTAGAAAAAAAAAGATTTTTTATGTGTCAAAATGGAGACTTTCTGACCTATCCTTTTCACAGTGAGACTTCCACTAGAATTTTTAAATGAAAACCCCCTTCTTAAAGTGGTAGGAAGATATCTAGTTTAATTTGAAAATATGGAAGATATAAAATATTGAGAGAATAAAAAATCAAGAGAAGAATAATCTAAATTTAAAGATACTAATAATTTACCTTCCACCAAAAAATTGGGAACTTCTACAATAACTGTATTGATCGAATATTTTTGGCCTTCTTATGTATCCCTCTTCTATGGTAGATTCATATAATACTTAGGTATTTTTTGAGTTTACACCCATATCCATATAGTTGAATCATTTAATAGAATTTTTTCTTCCATTTTCATTAAATATCTTGATGAACCTTATATCTACACATATTACAAGTACCCAATCTATTGAAGTAATCCCCATGATGATTCTTTTCAAAGTTTTCACAATATAGATATTTCAACTTTCTCTTCTTCTTGTTTCATACTTTACCTTTTTTGGGGTTCTCATTCAAACATTTATTTAATTTATTTCTATTGAACATGTAGGATGTAGATAATTACTTCTTTGTTTTTATGGAACATAAAACTATTTCATTATATGATGAAAGTGATTGGGATACAAGTGACATTCAACGACATGTATTTATCCTTCAAATAAATTTTCAAAATTTGAATTTGTATTGTGTATTTAATTTGTAAAATACATTGATAAAAATGAAATGGTGGTATCATACTCCAAATCAATTTCTTATTAGATTTTATTTAAGCTAATAACCATTATAATCATTTTACTTTTTCAAATGAGATAATTATTTGTTGAATATTTTTCCTTAAAATGTTTCCAGCCAATTATTTATATTTAATATTCCTCCCCAGTATCCTAGATCAATTACCAAAATTTATTTTCATCTCATTATAGAAAGTACACTGTATGTGTAACCATTTCCTTTTTATTGCATCCTACAGCCGTAAATATATTATCAAGAGAACTAATCCAGTACTCTTATAGAACCAGGTTAGTAGTTTCCAAAAATTATGGATGATTATATCACATGAATGGATGAAATATTATATAATCTCATGGTGGAACAATTTGTTAACCTATCCGAGTTATGTTATTTTTCTAAACTATATTATGTTTTCCTAATATCATCATGATTTTCTCAGTTCCAACACTAGTTGTATTGGATTTCTCAACAGGTTAACCCCTAAATTTTCAATGACTATTAATTACCTACTTCATTATATTATCCATTTTTAAACAATGTAATAAACTATATTAGCACATAAAATTATCAATTTTAATTATTAAATCATAATTGTAATCATAAATTTATAAAATATGCAATTTTCAATCTCAAAATCATAAATAGAGTTTCTTTTAGGTAATTATTATTTTCAAATACTTCATAATGGTATGAAAAGAAAATATTAATTATCCTAAGAATATCCCACCCACGTTACAAAATAGTTGTGATGTAAGGTTTATTTTCATGCACCGAGTGATGTTTAAGTAATGCTTAGTATGCGTTTTTATAGTTATTACCCATGGGTGCATCTATTATAGATCTATGCCCAGTTATATTATCTATACATGGATTTGTTGATTGAAAAAAATACATAATATCTTTATTGCCAAAACATTAGTATGCTCGAATTCCCTTTCTCTAAATTCTATCACACTTTTATGGTACCTAATATTTGATTTCCTTAATCTACTTCCCAAGGATTCTATTAAACTTCCTCTAATTCAAACTCAAAATATTCCAACTCTAGTAACTGAAATATGGTGACAAATTTTTCATGTTTTCTAAGATACAATTGGTGAAATACTAATGTACTGATGAATATTTTAGTTTTGGAGAACCAGATACATACATGAAACCCATTTTACATAGGTAGTTAAAATAAAAATCATTTACTGAAAATATTTAGAATCTTTAAACTCATGAAAAAAATTATTCATTATATCCATAAGAATGGAAACAAAATTAGGGTGAGCATAGATACCCAGTTAGGTAATATATTAAAGAAGATATCATAAATCAATAAATCATAATCAATTAAAAGAGTTAATAACTAAGTAGAAATTACATTTAATCAATAACTTCACTATCATAATTTGATAAGGGATAATTAATTTATATGTTAAATATTAAAGAAAAATCTATTTAATCAATAAGATTATAAGAAAATGAATCTACATAAAATATATGTCAAAAAATCTAATTGATAATAACTATAATAAATAAAATATAAATAAAATAAATGCTTAATTATTGGATGTCAAAACCACTACATTTAAGACTATTCAAAAGAAAATTAAAAACTACTGAAAAAAATGCATCTTATTTGGATAAACTATTTTTCTTAAAATACATTTCGGTGCATCGAGGGGATATATATAACTATTCCCCACTCTTATCTACATGTCCAAATAATTCCTCGTATATCTAATAATTTATTTAATTCTTGAATCAATATGATTATTCTGTAAATATCTGTATTGAGTAATAAATAAGGATCTATTAATATTTTTACAATTAATGAAATAACATTCATTACAAACATCATATGTAAAAATGGTATAATATGTTTGGAAATAAACAAATCCAGGATACAAATTTTTTGTACGTTTAAGGTAAATTTAATTTCCATTAAAAAATGATCACAAAAAGGGATTGTCATAATATAAAGGTTACAATCACAAAATAATGTTATATTGAAAAATAATTTTTACCTATTTGGTAACATATACATTTTCCCATTGAAAAATAAAATTGAAAATAAATATTAATGTAAGATCCCATGAAAATAAATAATATTTCATTTTCATATTTATTAATATTTGTGAATTAAATATTAATTTTACATTAAAGTGGATTCTATGTCTGATTGCGTACTCAACATGCAACAAAACGTTTCTCTGAAATATTACGTTGCACACAATGTCGAGTTATACAAAAAAATAATATAATATTATTATTTTAAATTATAGTTAATGTATAGGAATTTTATTGGCGGGAATGAAAAAAACTAACTAAAATATTATTATAAATATTTTTTAAATGTCGTTACATTTATCTAATAAATTTTAGAGGCTTAAAATAAGAACGAATTCGATTTTAAGCATGAAATACTCTAATTTTTTTTAAAAGGCAGTTTTACCACCTTTTGATGGAGGACCCTTTTTAAATCTAGTTTTTATACTTTTATATATTTCATTTGAAAAAAATAAAATTCTTCTTTAGAATCATGAAATAAAAATTTACATTGGGAAAATTTTTGGTATCTTTATAATAAAGTTGATTTTTTAATAAATAGTGAAAAATACTTCATTTTAAGTCAAAAATGTATTTTCATCTAATTAATTTATATGGGTAGATTATATTTTCATTTGATTTTAAGTGTAATTAGATTAATTTTTATCATTTAATATAATATTTTTCATTGGCAGTGATTTTGATCTTTAATTAGGAAAAAAGAATCTCAATCTCTTGATAGTTTTTACTTCTTAAAAACCAGTTTTTTGGTTTTGTAAATGGGAATAAATTTTAAATTGATTTTTGCTACTTATTTGTATTGAATTCGAAAAAAGGATTTCATAAGTTGAATCAGGAGGTTCAAATTGTTTTAATAGGTATCTTTTATTTTTCGACACTATGTATAGTAATATCATTAATTATTTTATTTACCATGGTTAAAGGGTAAATCAGGAAAATAAGAGTAAACAATAACACTATAATAAAATAAAACTACCCTAAAACACGTCATACTCATATTTTATATTATATTTCGGAGTATGGAAATTCATGGGTCGATTATGGGACCCCATCAAGCCACATTTATTTGAAGATGACATTTTATAAGAATTAATTTAGAGTAAGGAAAAATGTAACATAAACATGTATCTTTTAGTAAAAAAAATTTATATAGGATTATATAAGAGAGAATTTTGACTATAAATAGTAATTAGAAGCATAAAAAAATTTCCTATATAATTTTTTATTATTTATAATTTTTAGATAACAAATAAATAAATTTATATATGTCACAATGATGATGTAGTGATTATATTATTAATGAAAGATAAAAATAAAATAAATTATAAATATTAATGTTTTTAAAAAAAAATTAGTACTTAATTTTTTTTTGGATGTTTATGAATTATTATATTTGAATTAATGATGTTTTTTCGAACTAATCATGTTGTTATTTATTTTTAAAAAGTCATGATATGAATAGTATAAAAGTTGACATAAATGAGTTTTTAGAAAAAATATTTTTTTATTGAATGATATAATAGTCCTAAAAATCTAATATTATGTCAAATGAATTATATAATGTTTAAAATTTAATTCATTTTCCACTTTTGGTTATATTGTAATTTTATGGTAACTGTATTAACCATATAGTATGAATATACAAGAAGACATGGTAAGAGTTAAATTAGTTAACTAAGTTTTAAATCTAAATGAGAAGGTTAAATTTGAAAAAGAAAACTTGTATAAAACCTATTATCTGAGATGATTTGTTACAATACTCATCTTATGTTCAATGTAAATTATTTTTGGACCTTTTTATGTCGAAATGTTTTTTATAATAAAATAATATTTCAAGACATTCCTAAAGTACCCCTCCCACCTCTAATAAAAGGCCACCACCTCTCACCACTTAATCACACCTATAAATCCCCTTGTATCACCCAAAAACTACCCAAATAACCTCCCAACATACCTATATTTCTACTAAAATCCTTACCTTGGGAATTATGCAAATTAGAAAATCCTATTAGCTTAAATCATAAGGAGTTACCCGATTTGGCATAATATCTTTTCTCAAGCTTAATTCATTTATTTTCTTTCCCCAACCCCCTAAACTCTCTTTATTCAATTATTTTATATAAAAAATTGTATCTTAAATTTATTGGTATTATTTTATTATAATTATTTGAATTACACTTACACACACTTCCATCTAATGGATACGAACATACTATTTATGTGTACGACACAGTACTCACGAAACGATTATTGTTCAATTTTCCCCTACCCCCTATCACAGTGGCCATTATGATAGAACTGTATTTAAATATATGATATATGATATATATTTATATTTTCTATATGATACTATAATATTTATTTACAAAAATATCTTTATGATTTCTCTGATTGGTAAATATGATAATTTAATTTGAGGAAGTGTGGACTACCACCCCTCAAAGTGCCATGACTCCTTCATGTCATACATGGAACATATAAAGGATGGAGTTAATGAAATTCTATAATATATATATATCTTATGATATTATACTAGATTTATAGTATATCTATGTATCATTTAGTTATCATTTCACTAATATGACAAATAAATGAAAGTGGCGTTCATTCGTAGGTACGACTTACCATCTCCGTTAACGGTGCATTTCATTTATTATCTCCAAATGTTATGGAATGTTATAAATAAATAATATATATATATATATATGATATATATGATATCTAAATCATGAATATAATTCTGGATATAATGAAATTTTGACCGCATAGACAATTTGTAATTATAACAAGTTCATTTTCAACTCAAGTACCCAATATTGACAAAATGAATGATATTAACTTTTTATTTTTATAATGTTGTAATAAGCGATATAAATATAATAATAATAATGATTTTTTTAAAGTAAGTATAAGTCTAATTCTATTTATTTATCAGGAAGAACAAGGAATATACATGACAAATTAGACACTAGGTTAGGGACATTGATTCAATATCCTTTCATTGAGGAATATTTTGATAATATACAACTCCTTTTTTTATACGGTGTATAACAAAACCCGTTAACATTTAATTTCATTCAATGGGAATATTTTTTCCATGAAGTGTTTTAATAAAAGTCAAAAGGAATGTTTTTAACGTATGTGGTGACAACAACCTCTGTACTTCTATAATCGCTATTTGATATTTGCAATCCTCTATAATCCATACTATTTTAAAAAGGGAAAAAATCCCTTATTCCATTTTTGGTTGTTTTAGTATTGAATTTTTTTTTGAAATTGATTGAGTATTTCAATATCTTGAAATGATTTCTTTTTATTGAAAATGAAATGTTATTAGGGAAATGTTGATATTTCCGATTTTTTGAGTTATGATTATATAATGGTACTTAAATATTTGAAGGGTGGTTACGTGATAATCCAATGATGGGTGGTTATGTGATAAACCAAATCATGGGTGGTTCTGTGACAAACCAAGGATGATTGGCTATGTTATAACCACCAATGCATTGGGTATGGAAGTTGGCCGTATGACTTTTCCATTTAGTGATATGTGTGGATGTCGACCATATTGTTATTCCATTTATGTATGTTTAGGTCCCATGTTACCTTATATGATATAGGTTTATTTCTATGGTATTTATGGAAATATTTTGGTTACAAAAAGGGTAAGCATTAATCATATTTTTAGTGAAGTGTTCTGCTACTTCTTAAATGTGAAAAGTATTACTTTATTATAAAGTATTCGTGGTTTACATGTTTTTTTTTTGAAAAAATAACATTTTCATTCTTTAGGTATCCCTTATTGAGTTTCTTATTCTCAACCCAGGTTTTGAAATGTTTTTCACATGACTTAAAGATGAATAGGTTCAACGATGGGTTCAAGGAAAAGTCGTCGAACTAAACATGTTTCTTTTCTTTAAGAGTTATTGTTTTATGAAAAAATGGATAGTGAGTAGAAGTGTCTACTTGTAATATTCATGTTGTTATGTATAATTTATGACCAAATTATCTAAATCTCTAGAACTAAAAATATCATTTTTTTGAATTATTATCTTAATTAATTATTATGAAATCTTTAAGGTTGGGACCTTAAAGTTGGCATCATAGGTCAATTTAGATAACATTAGGAGTTAGAATTTTGTTAAGAGAATATCCATAAATGTTTTTTACCTTATGGGGAAATTGAAAGAATATAGAATTTGGAAATTACCACGTTCCTTTGTCTAAGATATGTTTATTCAAAATGGTTTTCCATAGAGGAAACATGGCCATTATACTAGGAAGCAATGAAGAGAAGAGTGACCTTCCAAATTATCATCCTGAGATGTTCGGAATCAGAACTAAATACTCTGTTGCAGTGATGGCTCAGTTCACTTAGGAGATAAATGGTTGTGGTGTCCATTCATAAGATCAACCAAATCAACCATAGAGAAACATATCGGTAAAGGATCATTTCATGAGGCAATATCCAACATCATTCAGAGGATCATCTGACAATGTCCAAGCTAAATGGTGGATCAAATCACTCAAAATAAATTTCAATGTTATGGGGTGTATAGAAAATTAAAATGTTAGTCTCACTCTTTCCCATTTAGAAGGAGAAGCTGCGCAGTGGTGGTCGATGGTTAAAAATATCCAGGAAAGTAAGAAGAGAGATGCTCTTGGTTGGGATAAATTTAAAGGTATGTTTCTTGAGAAATATTTTTCGAAGGATGATCGACAAAGGATTGAAAACAATTCTTGGAATTGAGGTATGAGGATGAATTAGTGGCTTCTTATGAAGGGAAGTTTACTCAATTATCAAGGTATGCTCCAAATATCCTCTGAGATCATGATAGTAAGATAATTCAATTTTACTCAGGATTGAAGACGTGATATCAAAATGCATTAGAGTCTCATGAATTCAAAAGCTATGAGAAACGTTTCATATGTGATGAGAATGTAGAAATGGAGTTTTCTGGTGATCAGGAGTTCTATGAGGGAAATAAAAATAAGAGGTCCAGTTGGAAGGCAAAATGAAATTATTCCTAAAAGAGGTCTGGAGGTAAGAAAATTAAATTTCCATCTTGTAATAAGTGTTTAAAATAGCATGCTGGATAATGTGGATCAAAATATAGAAATTTATTTCAGTGTGGAAATACTGAACATATTGCTCGTAGATATAAATAATATTGTTAAGAAGGCAATGAAAGGCTAGATAGAAGATGTTTTAGTTACAATGAGATTTTTCATTATGGTTATATGTTTTCAAAGTTGATTACCTAGGGTGGAGACCAGATTGATCAAAATCAAAAGGGTGTGGAGAAATATTTTTATACTATTAAGGCTGGTGTGGGACCATAAAATTAAGTGTTATCATGTACTTTATTTGTTTTTTCAGATTATTCCAAAGTCTTTTTTGATTTAGGATCTACACATTCTTTCATTTCTGAGAATGTTTACAGTAACTTGGGAACTCCACCTCAAAAAATTAATGTACAACTTATGATAAAATTACCTGGGGGAAATGTGGAGGCAAAAGGAAATTAAAAGAATCATCTTATCCTTGTATGTGGAAAAACCTTACCTGTAAACCTTGTCATTTTTCCTCTATTATATTTTGATGTTATTTTGGGAATAGATTGTCTTTTTTTACCATGCTAAGATTAACTATAGAGCTAAAGAGGTTTGATTTTGAATGCATTTTATTTTGTGTAAAAGAATGAACCCTTAACTTTGATAACATATTAGGAAGCTGAGAATCTAGAGAATGATGTAAATGAATTTTACCTTGCACATATTGCTGAAAACAAAGTAACTGTTTAGAATAATGATGTGCCAATAGAAAATGAGTATCTTGATGTTTTTTCTGATGAATTTCCTTGTATTATACCTAATTGGTAAGTTGAATTTAATGTTGACTTAGATACCAATGATAAACCAGTTTGAAAACCCCTTTTAGAGTGGATAAATTGAGCATTTAGAGTTAAAGAAACAATTCATGGAGTTGTTAGATAAATGTTTCATTTGACCTAGAACTTCATTGTCAGGTTCTTCAGTCTTGTTTGTTAATAAGAATAATGGGTCAACTGAAATTTCCATTGATTATAGAGCCTTGAATAATATCACTATTAAGAATATGTATCCATTTCCTCGGATCTTTGATTTGTTTGATCAGCTCTAGGGAGGTCAGTATTTTTCAAAAATTTACTTGTGGTTAGGGTACCACCAGTGGAATGTAAAGGAAGTAGGAATTCTGAAGACTGCATTTCATGATAGATATGTCCATTATGAATTTGTAGTTTTTCCTTTTGAGATAACCAATGCACCTGATGTATTCATGGATCTTATGAATAGAATTTTATATGAGTTCATGGATAAGTTTGTGGTTGCGTTTATTGATGACATTTTGGTATATTCCAAAAGAAAAAGGTAACATGAAAGTCATTTAAGGGTTGTCTTGAAAACCATAAAAGAAAATAAATTTTATGGAAAATTCAGAAAGTTTGAGTTTTTATTTTAGAAAATTTCATTCCTTTGTAATATTGTTTCTATAGATGGCATAACTATTGACCCTTCTAAACCAAAAGTTGTTGAAGAGTGTCCAAGACCTACCAATATCCCAAAGATCCCGAATTTTCTTGGTTTGGCAGGTTATTAGTAATGGTTTGTTGAAAAGTTTTCATTGTTATCTAGCCCACTGACTATGTTAACTCGAAAAGGTGTTAAATTTATCTACAAAAACGAATTTGATGATTGTATTTAGGAATTGAAAAGAAGATTGGTGAATGATCCAGTATTGGCATTACCTTACAGAAATGTTGATTTTATTATCTATAGTGACGCTTCGTTGAAAAGACATGGTTGTGTCCAAATGCAGAATGATAAGGTAAGTTTTTATGCTTCACTTCAGTTGAAAACTCATGATTTAAATTACCCTACACATGATTTGGAATTAGCTAATATAGTTTTTTCAAAAAATTTGAGGCATCATCTGTATGGAGTGGAATGTGAAAAATATATTGACCAAAAAAGTTTTTAATATATATTCACTCAGAAATAATTGAACATGAGAAAGAGGATATGGCTAGTTTTAATCAAGAATTATGATTGCATAATTTATTACCATCAATGAAAATAAAATAAAGTTGTAGATGCTTTGAGTCAAAAAAGTAATGTTACATTAGCAATGTTAATTTCGGGACAAGATCCTTTGATTAATGATTTGATGAACTTTGGCATAGACTTTTTTGGTTCAAGAGATCCCACCAGTTTGTTTCAGGTGTTATGGAAATCATCTCTCTCATAAAAAATTATCAAATTGTAGAAGGAAGTTAGTGAGTTGCAGAAAAAGGTAGAATTGTTTCAGAAGTTTATGTTGCCAGAATTTAACAATGATAAAAATTGTGTTATAAGATTTGGAAAGATATTTTTTTTCCTTGTGTTCCATAGTTGAAGAAATAATTCTTATGTAAACCTCATATTTCTCCATTTTCTGTTCATCTTGGGTGTACAAAGATTTATATAGATCTTTGGGAGTATTACTGGTGGGATGGAATTAAAATAGATATTACTAACTTTATTGGGATGTGTTTTATTTTTCAATAGGTTAAACTAGAGATATAGTTACTGAAAAGGATGCTTCTGCCATTAACAGTGCCAGAGTGGAAGTGGGAAAATATATTCCTAGAAATCATTGTTATATTACCGAATATATCTTGAGGTAATAATAAAATATGGGTTATTGTTGATCGATTAACTAAATCTACTCTTTTCCTTCCTATTTGATATACTTTGCCTCTAGATAAACTTTCTCGATTGAATGTTAAGCATATAGTCAGGTTATATGCAGTTCACCTCTTCATTGTATCTTATCATCATCCCAGGCTCGCTTATATCTTTTGGAAAGGCATTTAGAAGTTTATGGGAGCCGAATTAAATTTCAGTACAACTTTTCATCCTCAATCATATGGTCAGTTAGAATGAATAATTCAGACATTGTATGATATGCTACATACTTGTTCAGTGGATTACCAAGGATGTTGGGACTAACATCATTCTTTGGATGAATTTTCTAATAATAATAGTTTTCATTCAAGTATACAGATGGCACCATTTTGGAAATTATATGGAAAGAAGTTTCGAAATACTGCTTTTTTGGGATGAATTAGGTGAAAGGAAGTTGATGGGACAAAGATTGGTAGAAGAGATTGTAGGAAAAGTTCATTTGATACAGAAGGACATGAGAACAGACAAGAGAAAATAGAAAAGTTGTGTGGATAGCCGAAAGAAGGATCTTTCTATCAAGGTAGGTGATCATGTCTTTCTCAAAGTTTCTCAACAGAAAAGTGTGATGTGTTTTGGTAAAAAGGTAAATCTGAGTCCGTGGTTCATTGGACCCAAGGAAATCCAATTGAAATATGGATCATTTTCTTAAAGGGTGTCTTTACCTATACGTTTATTAGAGGTACACATTATATTTCATGTTTCAATGTGGGGAAATTCTATGCCTGACTCGTGTCATGGGTTTTGCCTAATGGTAGTTCATTTGGAAGAGAATATCTCATATGAGGATCAACCAATCCAGATTCCTGACACAAGAGAGAAAGTGTTCTAGAATATGGTCATTCATGTGGTAAATGTTATGTGGAAAAAATCACATGGTTGAAAAGGGAACATTGGAATCTGAAAATGCAATGAGGGATAAATACTCCTATATATTTGATAAATAAATAGAATTTTGAGGATGTAATTTCCAAAAGGAAGGAAGGATTTAACATCCTAGGTAAATAACGAATATGCAATTTTAATATTTATTAGTATTTGTGAACTAAATATTAATTTTACTTTAAAGTAGATTTTATGTCTGATTGCTTACTCAACATGAAACTACTAGTTTCCCTATAATATGACGTTGCACACAATGTTGAGTTCTACAAAAAAAAAATATAATATTATTATTTTAAATTGTAGTTAACACATAGTTGTTTTATTGTAAGGAATGAACATAACTAACTAAAATATGATTATACATGCTTTTTAAATGTTTTAACATTTATCGAATAAATATTAAAGTCTTAAAATAAGAACAAATCCAATTTTAAGAATGAAATACTCTAATATTTTTTAAAATGTAGTTCTACCTCCTTTTGATGTCAAACCCTTTTTAAATATACTTTTTGAAACTTTTATATGTTTAATTTGACAAAAAACCTTTTCATTTGAAGCAGGACATCAAAATTTACATTGGGTAAATCTTTGGTATTTTTTCTGATAAAGATCATTTTTAATGAATATTAAACAATACTTCATTTTATGCCAAAACTGTTTTCCGTATAATTTATTTATATGGATATATTATCTTTTTTATTTGTTTTAATGTGTAATAAGATTGTGTTTTTATAATTTAATCCAATTTTGGTCATTAGAAGTGATTTAACCTTTTAATTAGATAAAAACACATGTCAATCTTTTGATAATTATTATTTCTTAAAAACCCTCTATTTGGTTTCGACAACAGGAATTAATTTTAAATTAAATTATGCAAATTATGTGTTTTGAATTTGGAAAAATGGATTCCTTATTTGGAATCTATAGGTTTAATTTGTGTAAATAGGTACCTTTCTTTAGAAATTATGAATAGGAACATCAGTAATTATTTTATTTGTCGTGGTTAAAGGGTAAATCTAGTAAATAAGAGTAAAAAATAATATTATAATCACATAAAACAATCCTAAAACGTGTCCTACTCTTATTGGATGATATATATTAGACCATGGGTATCCTTGAGTCGATTTTGGGTCCTCATGAAGTAACATTGATGTGAAAAATACATTTTATAAAAATTAACTTAATGTAATGAAAACCGTATCATAAACATGCATCTTTTAGTAAAACATTTTTATATGGGATTATATAAGTGATAGTTTCAACTATAAATATTCATTAGAAATATATGAAAATTTCATAAAACATGTTAATTTATTTATAATTCCTAGACATCATGTAAATAAATTTTTTTATGAAACAATGATGAAATAATGATAACCTTAGTTTTGAATGATTTAAATGAATTAGATTATAAATATAAAAATAAATTTATTTCTATAAATTTTATGCCATCTAGGAATTTTATGGATAATTATTTCTTGTTTTATCATAATTTATTATATTTTTTTGATATAATAATTTTTTATGGATTTTTAAAAATTCATCATATGAATAGTATAAAAATTGACATAAATGAGTTTTTAAAACAAGTACAATTTTATTAAATGATATAATAGTCCAAAAGATATCAATTTCTTCAAAATTACATATATAATGTTTATAATTACATTAATTAACTAAATTGGGTTCTATTTCAATTTTATGGTTACTATATAAACCATATAGTATGAATATACAAGAAGACATGGTAAGAGTAAAATTAGAGAACTAAGGTTAAAGCCAAATGATAAGGTTAAATTTGAAACCCAAACATGTCTAAAACCTATTAGATGAGATGATTTCAAACAATAATCATCTTATCTTTTCATGAAATGTGTTTTGGACCTTTTGAAAATCCAAATTTATTATATAATAAAATCATCTTTCAAGATATTCCTAAAGTACCCCTCATCCCTATTTTAAAAGGACACCACCTCAAACCCCTAACTCAAACCTTTCAAGCATCTTGGATCAACCAATATCGACAAAAATAATCTCCCAAAATACCTCTATTACATATAGAATCCTTAAATTGTGTAGAAGGAATTTAATGAAATCCTTTTAGATTAAATCGAAAGGAGTTACCCAAATTGTGGTGATGTCTTCTCTCAAAATTCTTTCATTTATTTGCCTTCTACAACCCAATAAACCCTATTTATTACATTAATTAATATAAAATTTACTATATTAAATATACTAGGCCATTTTTATGAGAATTATTCAGACTAAAATTACACACACCTCCAACTAATGGATACGAACAAAGTGTTTCTGTGTACGACGAACTACTGCCTCATGAAACGATGATTGTTCAATTTTCTCCTATCACCTCTCATGGTGGCTATTATGATGGAACTTTATTAATATATGATATATTTTATATTTATATTGTCTCAATGATAATGTAATTTATATTTAAATAAATACCTTTTTGATTTTCATGATGTGTAAATACAATAATTTCATTTGAGAAAGTGCGGGCTACTGCCCCTCAAAGTGATATGACTCATTCATGCACTTCACAGAACATATAAATGATGGTTTTAATGAAATTATGTAATATATATATATTGTGATATTATATTTAAATTATAATATACCTATGTATCATTCAGTTTCAATTTTTTTAATTTTAAAAATAAATGAATGTAGTGTTCATGCATACGTACAACTTATTGTCTCCATGAACGGTGCATTTAATTTCTTATATCTGAATGTTATGGACTATTATAAGTACATATATACGAGATATATGTGATATATATGATATATAAATCATTAATATCATTATGTATATAATGGACTTTTGACCACGTGGAAAAGTTTTAATTATAACAAGTTTTCATTCGACTCAAGTACCCAATATCAAAAAAACGACCAATATTAACTTTTTATTTGTATAATATGGTAATAAGTAATATAAAAGGAATAATAAAACTGAAATTTTTTATTAAGTAAATAGAAATTAACTTAAGCTTATTATTCAGCATGAACAAGGAACGTACATGACGAATCAGACTCAAGGTAAGGGACTTTGTGTCTGTAACGCCCCGACCCCAGCTGCCCAGAGTCGGTGCATTACTTCGTAACATTGGCATGATCACAAGAAAGATTAAATCCCGAAAGACCGATTGGTTTAGTAGCCTTGGAAACACTAGATATAATCATAAAGTTTTACATTACATTTCAAAGTGAAAAACTACTACAACAACAAAGTCTTCATATCCACACTATTAACCCCTCAAAATATCCCTGCAAGTCATTCATAATTTACTTCTTCACTACTTGGGAAAAATAAAACATAGAAAAGGGGTGAGCTCAAATGCCCAGTAAGGATAACAATATAGCGGAACATTCAAAATAATCATAAACATTTAAGGCAATGAATTACTAAAACAAAAGCCTTTTAAAATTGAAGTTCAACATAGTATGGAAAAAGTAAAATGAAATAATTCCATTTACTTATTCACATGGATATTCTACTAATCGAATAATCACATGCAATATCAATAACCACTTTCATAATGTTGGAATTCATAATGCCAGACTATCATAACCACATAGCCAAGGCCTCGTGCCAAGACTACAAATAAGATTTTGTCAAGGCCTTGTGCCAAGAAACTAGTTTGTCTCATGAGACCTACCGATGCATCGAGGAGCTAAAGCGGGCTCCACCCGTCACTTATTAAGTCCAATGCATTCCCATATGAAAAGGTTTAAACATAACATAAACATTCGTATTAAAACTAGCATACGAAATGTCAATAATTTCACCATAAACTATGAATGGTATAAAAATAGCACATCCATAGTCAAACATATCACAAAACCTTCAATACAATATAGAAGTTTTGTATCATAATAAATCAACTTCAAATAATCTTAAAATCCATCAAAGGATGTTGACATAGATGAAATCAAAATTCCTTTTAAAGAAATATCTCCTTTTATTTTGAAATCATTTAAGATCCATATAAAATAAAACATTTTCTTTGAAAATATTCTTATAAGCTTGTAAGTAAAGCTTTGAAGATTTTATAACGGCGTAAAATAACCGCACCCGCCGTGTAAGTTAAAAAAACATTCTTACCTCAATTCTGTCGAAAAGGTTAAAAAGGACCTTGTTTTGAAAACGACAGAAAGATTCCTTTATAAACCTCTTATAAAAAGTCAAACAAGGGTATAAATGACTTTAACCCATATTCTTGTAAATAGTAAAAATGTTTTGAAATACATTTTGATGAAACATGGATGTGGATGATAAAGAGATCCCAGTAGATTATTATAAATAAACAACCTCGGATAATGAAGAGATTGTGAAATAACCCTTACCTTGTACTTTTCCTTGGTTGCGGTAGGTTAACCTCCTGTATAATGGTGAAATAATTGTTATTAAATTATACAAGAATCATATACATTAATATGATATCATATATGATCTTTTAACATTGCTTTATTAATAATATCTTAGTATTATCGTCGTTTCGGGTGATAATCGATTCGTTCTTCTTAAATGTTTGGTTATGTAAGACATGTTTGTAATGGATAGATTATATCTTATTCATAATCAGAATGATATTAACATTATTTTTAACCCTAAAATGAGAATAAGACTTGAATGGATACGATGGAGAATGAATCTCATCGCGTTCGTGGAGACGGTAGTCCGTACGTACGCACGAACGCTACTTCCATTTAATTTTTATTTTAAAAGAATCGAATCCAAATGATACATAGGTATATTAATATTCCAGTATAATATAATATTTTATATATGTTACTTATGTTCATTAACACCATCCTTTATATGTTCCATGTGTGGTATGAACGAGTCATATCATTTTAAGGGGGCGGTAGTCCGCACTTCCTCAAATGAAATTATCGTATGTATATACAACATGAAACGAATAATGGTATGAAATAAAATGGAATTACAGAAGCTTATATATAAAATATATACCATTAATATCATATTTAATTATAGTGCCATCATAATGGCCACCATGAGAGGCGGTAAGATGTATTTGAACAATCATCGTTTCGTGAGGCGTTAGTTTGCCATCCACAGAAACATTATGTTCATCATCCATTAGATGGAGTTGTGTGTATATGTAGTTTGAATCATTATTATAACAACATCCTAGTATATTGCGGATACTGGTGTTGTTACAAAAGAAAGGAAATAAAAAGAGTTTGGGGGTTGAAGAAGCAAAATAAATGAAAATAATTTAAGAGAAATCGTTACCTTTAATTTAGGTAACTCACTTTGGTTGGAACCAAAGGACTTGTTGAAATGCTTTCTGCCTAAGGGGAAGCTTCAAGGAGGAGGAGAGGGATGTGGGGAGCTTAGTTGGGCAGAGTTTGGACGAGCCAAGTGGCTTGAGAGGTGTGAGGAATGAGAAGAAGTGGTCTCCTTTTATAAGGGAGAGGAGGGGATCTTTAGGAAAGTGTGAAAGTATTACTTTATAATATATTTGTATTCGGTTTATAATGGTCCAAAAATCATTGAGGTCGAATATAAGATGACTCATATTCTAAATAACATCAACCAATAAGAATTGGACAGGTTTTATATAATATTTTAATCATTATAATCTTATTTATTTAAATGATTTATTAATGAGGTAAACATTGCATCATTATTGTGTCATTAATAATTTAAATTATTTGATGTCTAAAAATTATAAATAAAATATCATTATGTAGGAAATCCTTTTATCTTTCTAATGAATATTTATAATCGAAAATCCAACATGTATAACCCTATGTAAAAATTGTTCTTCTAAAAGATGTAAGCTTATGCCATTTTTATTTTTATTTTAACTTTATTAATATAAAGTGTCATTATCACTTACAAGTGGATCCATGGGGTCCCAAAATTGACACAAAGATGCCCATGGTCGACCATGTATCAACCAATAGGGTTAAGACACGTTTTAGGGTAATTTAGTATTATTATAATATTATTTTTTTAACCCTTATTTACCGGATTTACCCTTTAACCATGGTAAATAAAATATTTACCGCAGTAATTATTCAAAATGTGTAAAAATAAAAGTTACCTTTTTACATAATTTGGACATCCTGATTCCAAATATGGAATCCATTTTCCTAAATTCAAAACACAGAAGTGGCAGAAATTAATTTAAAATTAATTCCCGCTGTCAAAACAAAAAGCGTGTTTTTAAGAGGTAATAACTATCAAAAGATTGACACTTGTTTATGTTCGGTTTAATTGTAAAATTATGTCCAATGACCAACATTATATTAAATGGTAAAAATATATTCTAAATATACTTTAAAACCACTCAAATTCACAATTTATTACTATTAATTATTTTGATTAAAAAATTTGTTTTTAATTAAAATTTAGTAATTTTCACTATTCATCAAAATATGAAAGTTATCCGAAATGTACCAAAATTTCACCCTAGGCTAATTTTGATATTCCGAATCCAAAAATGAAGTCCATTTTCAAATATAAAATATATATAATTTCAAAAAGTAGGTATTAGTATTCACAACGGCTAGTTTAATTAGTTGTGGTGTGTGTTAGAACTCGAGGTTGCGTACAACACACGCTATCGCATTATTCGAAGGGAAACGTACCGTGGAAGCTTGGGGTGTTACATTCTCCCCTCCTTCAAATAATTGCGTCCTCGCAATTTCTAGAATACTTATTACATGAAAAGACTCGAGTGGTTCTTCATCATAAGTTCCTCGGGTTCCCACGTTGCCTCTTCCATCTTATGGTTTCTCCACAAAACTTTTACCAGACGCGTCGTCTGGTTTCTCAGTACTTGTTCTCTTGTATCAAGAATCCTGACGGGCTCTTCACAATAGGAAAGATCAGGTTCCAGTTCTAATTCCTCATAGGTGAGTACATGCGTTGGGTCAGGCATGTATTTTCTCAACAGAGATACGTGGAACACATCGTGAACTTTGGAGAGACTTGGCGGCATTGCCAATCGGTAAGCTACAGCCCCAATTCGTTCTAGAATTTCGAAAGGTCCGATGTACCTGGGACTCAATTTACCTTTCTTACCAAAACGTATGACTCCCTTCCATGGAGATACCTTTAGGAAAACATGATCACCGACCTGAAATTCCAAATCCTTCCTTCGATTATCGGCATAGCTCTTCTGCCTACTTTGAGCTGCTTTGATGTGATTTTGGATTACCTTCACCTTTTCCACCGTTTCCTCCACCAGTTCTGGGCCTACAAGTTTTCTTTCACCAACGTCATCCCAACAGGTTGGTGTACGACATCTCTTTCCGTATAACGCTTCATATGGTGCCATCTGAATACTCGAATGGAAGCTATTGTTATAGGAAAATTCTACTAGTGGTAAATATTGATCCCACATACCCTGAAAATCAAGTGAGCAAGATCTCAACATGTCTTCTAAGGTCTGAATAGTCCGTTCTGATTGTCCTTCTGTCTGAGGGTGGTAAGCAGTGCTCAAATGAAGTTCAGTATCCAGGGATTTCTGAAGACTTTTCCAAAATCTTGAAGTAAAACGGGGATCACGATCAGAAACAATCGATAGGGGAACTCCATGAAGTCTCACAACTTCATTAATGTATAGTCTTGCTAGACGTTCCAGGGGTAGATCTTCTCTTATAGCAAGAAAATGTGCTGACTTGGTAAGACGATCAACAATAACCCATATTGCATCGTTCCTTCTAGGAGTCTTTGGTAGCCCCATGACAAAGTCCATCGTAATATTGTCCCATTTCCACTCCGGTATGGGAAGAGGTTGCATGACTCCTCCAGGCTGTTGCCTTCCAGCTTTGACTTGTTGACAAACCATACATCTTGACACAAAATCAGCAATCTCCCTCTTCATGTTGTCCCACCAAAAATGTTCCTTCAAATCTCTATATATTTTGGTGCTCCCAGGGTGTATAGAGAAATTGGAACTATGAGCATCATCCAGCAATTCCCTTTTTAGATCAGGTATATTGGGAACACAAAGTCTCTTCCCGAATTTCAAAATTCCATCTTCATACACAAAGTCTCTCAATCTCCCATCATTCACAGCTTTAATCTTCTTCTGAAATTCTTCATCATCGGTCTGGGAACTCTTAATCCTTTCTAGTAAAGATGGTTTGGAAACCATTTGAAAAAGCATTGATGTTTCACCTTCCCTGGTTATTCCCATGTCCATCTTCTCTAGATCCATGAAAATTGGATCCCTTTCAATTCTCATCATGTTCAGAACTCCATGGTCTTTTCTGCTCAAAGCATCTGCTACTTTGTTTGCTTTCCCTGGGTGGTAGTGTATCGTACAATCATAATCCTTGAGTAATTCAAGCCATCTCCTTTGCCTCATGTTGAGTTCTTTTTGTGAGAAAATATACTTCAAACTCTTGTGATCAGTATAAATCTCACATTTTTCACCATAGAGGTAGTGCCTCCATATCTTCAAAGCAAAGATCACAGCTGCTAACTCAAGATCATGAGTAGGATAGTTTTGTTCATGAATTTTCAACTGTCGTGATGCATAGGCAATAACTCTATCATTCTGCATAAGGACACAACCAAGTCCTTTCTTTGATGCATCACTATAAATAACGAACCCATCATTCCCCGATGGTAGAGTCAATATAGGAGCATTGACTAATCTTCTCTTCAGTTCTTTGAAACATTCTTCACACTCTTTTGTCCAAACAAATTTAACCCCTTTACGTGTGAGCTTCGTTAATGGGTTAGCCAATCGGGCAAAATTCTGGACGAAACGTCGATAATAACCTGCCAAACCAATAAAACTACGTACCTCAGTTATACTCGTAGGTGCTGGCCATTCTTGGATTGCCTTGGTCTTAGAAGGATCAACAGAGATTCCATCTTTAGAGAAAATATGGCCAAGAAAAGAAATCTCCTGAAGCCAGAATTCACACTTGCTAAACTTCCCATATAATTCATGCCTCCTCAGAGTCTTCAAGATAATGCGCAAGTGATTTTCCTGATCTTCGTAGGTTTTGGAGTATACCAAGATATCATCAATACATACCACCACAAATTCATCGAGATACTCCTTGAAAACTCTATTCATCAGATCCATGAATACAGAGGGTGCATTAGTCAATCCAAACGGCATTACAGTAAACTCGTAATGCCCGTACCTGGTTCGAAATGCTGTCTTCGGAATGTCTTCCTTCTTTACACACAACTGATGGTATCCAGATCGAAGGTCAATCTTTGAAAAGTATTGAGCTCCATGCAGTTGGTCAAATAAATCATCAATACGAGGTAGGGGATACTTGTTCTTTATCGTTATAGCATTGATCTCCCTGTAGTCGATACATAACCTCATAGATCCATCTTTCTTTTTAACAAAAAGAACAGGGGATCCCCATGGAGAAACACTAGGGCGAATAAATCCCTTATTACTCAATTCCTCTAGTTGTTTCTTTAGTTCGACTAATTCTACAGTGGCCATTCTATAAGGGGTCTTCGATATAGGCCTTGATCCAGGAATCAAATCAATGGAAAACTCTACTTCTCATTCTGGATGATGTCCAGGTAAATCTTCCGGAAATATATCTACAAATTCTTTCACAATAGGTACATCCTCTATTTGAACATTCCTTTCCTCACCGACAGTTATTTCATTCTCTTCCTCCCCAATAATTGAATTAAGTTGAGCTACTGGGGGTGGATCTAAATAAGAATTAGGTGGTGACGATTCTGCTCTAAAAATAAGGTGTTCCTTATCATTATCATCAAGAATCGTAACCTCTTTATTCTTACAATAAATATTCGCATCATAGTCCGAAATCCAGTCCATACCGAGGATTATATCAAACTCAATCATAGGTATGACGATGAGATCAGCAGATAAAGAAAATTTATGTGCTCTAATGGGGACTGATTCACAAAACTTTGTTACAACAATACTTCCCTTAGGAGTTTTGACTGACAACTCCCTTATTAAATCAAATTGGAAATATCTAATTTTCTTAGCAAACTGGGAAGATATGAAACAATGCGATGATCCAGAATCAAATAATGCATTTTCTAAACTTGAGGAAACCATTAAATTACCTGCCACCACGTCTTTCGGAGCTTCTACCTCAGCAGTAGTGATAGCATAAGCCTGGCCTTGATCCCTTGTCCTTTTCTGAGGTAATTTCTCCTGACGCTTAGGACATGCATTTGCATAATGCCCCATCTCCCTGCAATTGTAGCACTGAACGTTGGTAGCTTCCTTCTTCCCCTTGCAATCATGAGCTTGGTGGCCTTTTTCACCACACTTGTAACAGACTCCCATTCCCTTCAAGCAAGTACCGGGGTGTTTCTTCCCACATTTACCACATGATGGATATTCAACCTTTCCTTTCTTCCCCTTATTTCCATTCCCAGATTGATCAGCAGGTCTCTTCTTCTCTTGCTTTGCTTTAAAGTCATAAGACTTAGAGAATTCCTTTTCGGTCTTGATAGCACATGAGACAATGTCTTCATACGATGAAAAGGATTGTGAGACTAACGCTCGACGGAGAAATGGTTTTAACCCATCAAAGAAACGATCAATCTTACTTCTTGGGTTACGAATATAATCACTAGCGTACCTCGCTAACCTTGTAAAGTTAGCCTCATACTTTGTGACATTCTCATCCTCCTTTTGTCTCAGACTCAGAAATTGTCTTTCCATATCTGCTCGATGGTCGCGAGGAAAGTATTTTTCTAAAAACAGATCTTTGAACTCCCTCCATTCCATATTTGATACTTCATCATCTTCCTTCATGTTCTGAATCAATGACCACCATTGATCAGCATCTCCAGTGAGGCGGTAAACTGCCATGATAACTTTTTCCCTTTCACTGCTCCCCAAAGCCTGAAATATTTTCTCTAGGGAAAATATCCATTGCTCAGCTACTAAGGGATTTGTATTCCCATTGAACGTTGGTGGTTGTTGCCTCATGAATCGATCTAACATTGATCCTCCACGCTGCGGATCAGGGTGCTCCATACGGGTAAGGTTATTATTCATAACCTGAGTAAGTTGTCCCAGTATGGTGATTAGCTGATCAGCACCGGTTGCATCACCAGCCCCACTATAATTATCTTGAGCAGGAGGGCAATCCCTACATGGAGTGCGTGCATTGATACGGTTTCCATTTCTTCCACTAGGCGCCATTTCTAAACAATGGCATAAACTAGATCAGTTTATGAATCAAAATACATAATCCCATACTAATAAAACACTTAACATAAATTGAACTATTTATGGATATAATCCATAATCATAAAAATGTTTTCATTGAGGAAGTATATACTCATAAACCCTTCATAATGATTTGTAAAGAAAATGAGAGTTATCCTAAGCATATCCCCCGAGAGTGTCGTAACCAAGAGTGCAGCAAGGCCCGTTGTCGTGCACCAGTTCCCGTTCGAGTCTAGCTCAAAGCGGTGTTTTCGGGTTTTACCCCTAGGTACATCTGTGCCAGAGCCGCCTCTACCTGCTCGTATCCAGACAGGGATGTATTGCTCGGAAAACTCACAAAATCTCTACAATACCAAAATTCTAGGAAGTTCTTCTATACTAATCCTCAAAGTTCATCTTAGGTCTACGTGCTCTAATCAGAGTTTATCTAAATCTAGCTTCCAAAGTTTGTACTAAACTTCCTCTGATACCAACTGTAACGCCCCGACCCCAGCTGCCCAGAGTCGGTGCATTACTTCGTAACATTGGCATGATCACAAGAAAGATCAAATCCCGAAAGACCGATTGGTTTAGTAGCCTTGGAAACACTAGATATAATCATAAAGTTTTACATTACATTTAAAAGTGAAAAACTACTACAACAACAAAGTCTTCATATCCACACTATTAACCCCTCATAATATCCCTGCAAGTCATTCATAATTTACTTCTTCACTACCTGGGAAAAATAAAACATAGAAAAGGGGTGAGCTCAAATGCCCAGTAAGGATAACAATATAGCGGAACATTCAAAATAATCATAAACATTTAAGGCAATGAATTACTAAAACAAAAGCCTTTTAAAATTGAACTTCAACATAGTATGGAAAAAGTAAAATGAAATAATGCCATTTACTTATTCACATGGATATTCTACTAATCGAATAATCACATGAAATATCAATAACCACTTTCATAATGTTGGAATGCATAATGCCAGACTATCATAACCACATAGCCAAGGCCTCGTGCCAAGACTACAAATAAGATTTTGTCAAGGCCTTGTGCCAAGACACTAGTTTGTCTCATGAGACCTACCGATGCATCGAGGAGCTATAGCGGGCTCCACCCGTCACTTATTAAGTCCAATGCATTCCCATATGAAAAGGTTTAAACATAACATAAACATTCGTATTAAAACTAGCATACGAAATGTCAATAATTTCACCACAAACTATGAATGGTATAAAAATAGCACATCCATAGTCAAACATATCACAAAACCTTCAATACAATATAGAAGTTTTGTATCATAATAAATCAACTTCAAATAATCTTAAAATCCATCAAAGGATGTTGACATAGATGAAATCAAAATTCTTTTTAAAGAAATATCTCCTTTTATTTTGAAATCATTTAAGATCCATATAAAATAAAACATTTTCTTTGAAAATATTCTTATAATCTTGTAAGGAAAGCTTTGAAGATTTTAAAACGGCGTAAAATAACCGCACCCGCCGTATAAGTTAAAAAAACATTCTTACCTCAATTTTGTCGAAAAGGTTAAAAAGGACCTTGTTTTGAAAACGACGGAAAGATTCCTTTATAAACCTCTTATAAAAAGTCAAACAAGGGTATAAATGACTTTAACCCATATTCTTGTAAATAGTAAAAATGTTTTGAAATACATTTTGAAGAAACATGGATGTGGATGATAAAGAGATCCCAGTAGATTATTATAAATAAACAACCTCAGATAATGAAGAGATTGTGAAATAACCCTTACCTTGTACTTTTCCTTGGTTGGGGTAGGTTAACCTCCTGTATAATGGTGAAATAATTGTTATTAAATTATACAAGAATCATATACATTAATATGATATCATATATGATCTTTTAACATTGCTTTATTAATAATATCTTAGTATTATCGTCGTTTCGGGTGATAATCGATTCGTTCTTCTTAAATGTTTGGTTACGTAAGACATGTTTGTAATGGATAGATTATATCTTATTCATAATCAGAATGATATTAACATTATTTTTAACCCTAAAATGAGAATAAGACTTGAATGGATACGATGGAGAATGAATCTCATCGCGTTCGTGGAGACGGTAGTCCGTACGTACGCACGAACGCTACTTCCATTTAATTTTTATTTTAAAAGAATCGAATCCAAATGATACATAGGTATATTAATATTCCAGTATAATATAATATTTTATATATGTTACTTAAGTTCATTAACACCATCCTTTATACGTTCCATGTGTGGTATGAACGAGTCATATCATTTTAAGGGGGCGGTAGTCCGCACTTCCTCAAATGAAATTATCGTATGTATATACAACATGAAACGAATAATGGTATGAAATAAAATGGAATTACAGAAGCTTATATATAAAATATATACCATTAATATCATATTTAATTACAGTGCCATCATAATGGCCACCATGATAGGCGGTAAGATGTATTTGAACAATCATCGTTTCGTGAGGCGTTAGTTTGCCATCCACAGAAACATTATGTTCATCATCCATTAGATGGAGTTGTGTGTATGTGTAGTTTGAATCCTTATTATAAAAACATCCTATTATATTGAGGATACTGGTGTTGTTACAAAATAAAGGAAATAAAAAGAGTTTGGGGGTTGAAGAAGCAAAATAAATGAAAATAATTTAAGAGAAATCGTTACCTTTAATTTAGGTAACTCACTTTGGTTGGAACCAAAGGACTTGTTGAAATGCTTTCTGCCTAAGGGGAAGCTTCAAGGAGGAGGAGAGGGATGTGGGGAGCTTAGTTGGGCAGAGTTTGGACGAGGCAAGTGGCTTGAGAGGTGTGAGGAATGAGAAGAAGTGGTCTCCTTTTATAAGGGAGAGGAGGGGCTCTTTAGGAAAGTGTGAAAGTATTACTTTATAATATATTTGTATTCGGTTTATAATGGTCCAAAAATCATTGAGGTCGAAGTTAAGATGACTCATATTCTAAATAACATCAACCAATAAGAATTGGACAGGTTTTAGATAATAGTTTAATCATTATAATCTTATTTATTTAAATGATTTATTAATGAGGTAAACATTGCATCATTATTGTGTCATTAATAATTTAAATTATTTGATGTCTAAAAATTATAAATAAAATATCATTATGTAGGAAATCTTTTTATCTTTCTAATGAATATTTATAATCGAAAATCCAACATGTATAACCCTATGTAAAAATTGTTCTTCTAAAAGATGTAAGCTTATGCCATTTTTATTTTTATTTTAACTTTATTAATATAAAGTGTCATTATCACTTACAAGTGGATCCATGGGGTCCCCAAATTGACACGAAGATGCCCATGGTCGACCATGTATCAACCAATAGGGTTAAGACACGTTTTAGGGTAATTTAGTATTATTATAATATTATTTTTTTAACCCTTATTTACCGGATTTACCCTTTAACCATGGTAAATAAAATATTTACCGCAGTAATTATTCAAAATGTGTAAAAATAAAAGTTACCTATTTACATAATTTGGACATCCTGATTCCAAATATGGAATCCATTTTCCTAAATTCAAAACACAGAAGTGGCAGAAATTAATTTAAAATTAATTCCCGCTGTCAAAACAAAAAGCGTGTTTTTAAGAGGTAATAACTATCAAAAGATTGACACTTGTTTATGTTCGGTTTAATTGTAAAATTATGTCCAATGACCAACATTATATTAAATGGTAAAAATATATTCTAAATATACTTTAAAACCACTCAAATTCACAATTTATCACTATTAATTATTTTGATTAAAAAAGTTGTTTTTAATTTAAATTTAGTAATTTTCACTATTCATCAAAATATGAAAGTTATCCGAAATGTACCAAAATTTCACCCTAGGCTAATTTTGATATTCCGAATCCAAAAATGAAGTCCATTTTCAAATATAAAATATATATAATTTCAAAAATTAGGTATTAGTATTCACAACGGCTAGTTTAATTAGTTGTGGTGTGTGTTAGAACTCGAGGTTGCGTACAACACACGCTATCGCATTATTCGAAGGGAAACGTACCGTGGAAGCTTGGGGTGTTACAGTGTCAGCCTCTTTTTATTGAGGAAAATTTTGATAATATTCATCTCCTTAATTTATACATTGTATAATAAAACCATTTAAATTTTAATATCATTCAAATGGAATCTTTTTTCTATGAAGTGTTTCACTAAACGAAAAAAGGAATGTTTTTAACATATGTGGTTACAATGACCTCTGCTTTAGTAATCGTTATTTGACATTTGGATTCCTCTATAAGCCTTGATGTTTTTAAAAGGAATAGAAATACCTTAGTACCTTTTTAGTTTTTTTGGAATTGAGAATGGTTTTCCAAATGGAATGAGTCTTTTAATAACTTGAAATGGTTTTTCCTGATTTCAAATTATATTTTAGTAGTGAAATATTGATATTTGAAATTTTTTATGTGTTATGATTATATAATAGTACTTGGACATTTGAAGGGTGGTTATGTGATAATCCCAAGATAGGTGGTTACAATATAAACCAAATAATGGGTGGTTCCATGATAAACCAAGGATGGGTGGTTACGTTATAACCTCCAATGCATTGGGTATGGAAGTCGGTCTTAGGGCTATTGCATTTATTGATATGATTAGAAGTCGACCTTGTGGTTATTCCATTTAAGTATGTTTATTTCCCAAGTTACCTTATATTCTATAGGATTATTTCTATGGGATTTATGGTAATATTTTGGTTACCAAAATGGTATGCAATGAGCTTATATTCATTGAAGTGTTATGCTACTTATTTAAGGTGAAAACTATTCCATTATTATAAGGTATTCACGGTTTATATGTTTTTTTGAAAAATTAATAGTTTTTCTTATTTATGTATCCCTTAATGAGTTTTTTATTCTCATCCCATGTTTTGAAGTGATTTTCAATGGACTTAAAGATGAATAGGGTAAAGGATGGGATCATGGAAAATCCATGGAACTAAACATGTTTTTTAAGAGTTTTTGTTTTATGAAAAAATGGATAGTGAGTTGAAGTGGCTACTTGTAATATTCAAGTTGTTTTGTATAATTTATGAACTAATTATCTAAAGATCTAAACTAGAAAAGACAGTCAATGTTAATTATTAACTTAATTCAAGATTATGTAATGTTTATGGTTGGGGCCAAATTATTAATAATCATAGATACAAATGAAAGGGCACAATCTGGACGGATGGAGACCCAAAGCGCACAGCAGAAATACCCGACCTGAAATCCTATCCCTAACTTAGATCATCAATATTATGCAGATGTTGTTGCGGGAAAATCGGGCGAAGAAACTTCTTCTCATGTCGATGTGTTTCCTAAAGCTCAGATCAAACCAAGGAACTTTCTACATCGAGGTCAACTTGCAATTTCTTTTACTGAATTTGAGGTAAACTACCTATCTACTGATCTTTAGCTTGTTTTAGTTGGTAAATGAATGAATCAGCGGCCTTTGTTGAAGCTTCATCGAATGTCATTGGAATCGATTGGTTTTACGGGTTTTAATCTGGGTATCCTAAATCCCTCTCACATTGTCTTTTGGTTGAACTCTGAGGAAGATTATTATAGGCTTTGGATGAAGAGATCCTGGTTATTTGGGGGATGTTGCACGAAAATATTAAAATGGACTCCTTAATTTAACCCTTATGCTGAATCACCAATTGTGCCTATCTGGGTTAATTTTCCTAATCTACCTTTGTACCTGTTTAATCAAGAAGCACTATTTCCCATTGCTAGTTTGATTGGATATCCTTTAAAGCTTGATTAAGCTACAAAATTTTTATCTCGACCCCCTGTAGCTAGAATTTGTATAGAACTTGATGTTTCCCATCATCTGCCAGATCAAATCTGGATTCAAAGTGGTGATTTTGGATTTTCTCAGGAGGTTGTCTATGATAGATTACCTGATTACTGTCATAACTATTTTAGACTTGGACACTCCCTGAATTTCTGTGAAAAAGATATCTTCCATTCTAAAATTAGGGAAAATGTTTGGGTTGAAAAGGGAATTCAAGGTCAAAGGGATAATGCTGGTTCTTCTGGATACATTAAGAAAGTTATGGATCCTATTTTGAATGCTGACATGCCCAATATAAAAGATGAGAAAAATCAAGTAGCTGATTATGAAAATGCAGTCCTTGAGGTCACTTCCCCTCCTATCCCTCATAATTCTCCCCATCCTCATGAGGAAGTTCAAATGCATGATGTAACTTGGGAGAGAGTTGAGAATGAGGAGTGTGATATCTCTGAAAGTAGTGATACTCCCCATGTGGAAGAAGACAAATCTACTCTTATGGAGAAAGAACATCTAAAAACTATGGCAAGGAAAGAAAAAACCCTACAGTTTATGTTTATGGGTTCATCACCCTTAATTAAAAAATGAGGAAATGTCGTGATTACTCCCAAATGGAAATAACTATAGTCACAAGATCTTTGGACATCTCAAGAAGAGAAGTCTCTACACCGAACACAACTCAAAAAGTCAAGGAAAATCAACATGTTGAAGTGGGTGGAAAGAAGAATGTGACTAATTATGAAGAGTCTAAATCTAATGAGAATCTTAGTAATGAAATTATTTTTAAATATTTTAGAAAATGGGAGATTTCAAAGAATACCTACTTAGATATTTAGTCGGACATTATCAATGAGATAATGAGGAAGGGGTTTCATAAAACTCCCTAATGCGCACTACATCTATTTTTCACAACAGTTTTTCTTTATCTTATTAGTTGTTGACTCTCCAAGGTTTAGTTTGGCTCTATTTCAGTATGGTTATCACTGCTTTGCTGTTTTTCATTCTAACTGACTGGGATTGATCTTTTTATGTGATCAATTTTTTGGTAAGGAGGACAGAAGTTTGATGGTTTCTTTACTGGCTGGTCAGATTTGACTCTTGATGACAACTGTATAATTCTTCACTTTGGATTGGTGGGCTTCATCTTAGCTATGCTTTTCTATTTTATATGGAATTCACACTACTGGTCTTCTTGTGGATTGCTGTAATGCTTCTGTTACCTTTCTGAAAACCTGATAGCTTCTTTATGGACTGTTTGAGGTCCCTGTTTGGCTGGATTCTTGCTTCTATCATATTGCCTCATTTCTGGATTTGATCTCTGAAGCATATGTTCTCTCATTGAAATGCTTATGTTTCTTTATAGGGATTGTCACTTTAATTCTGTACAGAAACTCCAAATTCTGTTTGGCTGAGACTTTGCAGTCTTATAGGACATAGATGCAATGTGTTTTTTGATATGATATCTACTTGAAGTCGCTGCCTTCTACTCTGATGACACGATCTTGAGGGGATCTCTATGAATCAGCTACTTGGTCTTGCAATTCTAAAGGAATTATGGAATGAATTTTATGACATATTGTCCTGTTATACTTGCCAACCAGCATGATGATCTAATTTGGATGTTGTCCCCTGTATTCTTTTAAGTTTCATTTTCAGGTAATGTTATTTTCTTATATTGATGACATGTTTCATGCAAACTGAATGTGGATGAAATCTTGGACTGGAGAGAACTTTTTGAAACACTTGAATGACCTTCCCTCTTTCTCGATTTGTAGCAAGTTAAAGCTAGAAAGGATGAGCATTGATTGAAGTATGGGGATCTCTTTTTGGCTGGATGTATTTGTATCTTGGGTATTCTTGGGTCTTTATTTTTGTACCCGGGTTAATTCCCTGCTAGTGTAAGCTCATTGCACCTCATGTTTGTAACGCAACTTTCTTGATTTTAATAAATCCTCTTAGGGGAATGAATTGGGAAACCAATTCATGTCACCACTTTTCTCAAAAAAAAAGTAATCATAGATACAAAGTTGTTTAGCTTAAATTACTTAAAGGTGTAGTATATACACAATATAAACCTAAATGAGTGCATATTAACAAAAAAAGACTCAATTAAATAGAAATAGAGAAGGAATCCCTTATAAAATGGTAATTTTAAATCCAAATACCCTTGGATGAAATAATTTAAATTTAAACACAAATTATCATCAATTTTGAATCATTCATGATAATACATGTTAAAATCGATGTCTTTACATCCTACAAATAAAATTAGTTTCCAAATAAATAAAATAATCCCCAATGAAGGGAAATTGAGATAACATCTTTTACCTCAAGATCTCCTATAGTTGAACATGATTCAACCACATATATAAAAGTTTTAATTTTTTTAAAATTTATAATAAACCATAAAAAAAATTTAAATATCATGTATATCCTGATATAACTTTTTACCTGTAGTTCTGAATTATATTTCCTTATTTTCATTATTTTGGGTGTTAATTTCCCTATTATCTCATGAATATTTGGAGTAGTGGGGGTACAAACCTTGTGGTTAAGAATAACTTACAATTTTTCATCCAACCATTGTTCAAAATACTATATCCCCATTTTGGGATTTATCCAAACATAGACGGGAGGTTTTCGATGGTGTCATAGCACACAGGCGGGGAGCGGTTGACCTGAGATGTGTGCTACGGTGATAGAAGGGAGCATCCATCCATTGGTAGTCCATGAGCTTCATTTGGAAGATCATTGGTAGGGGTTCCTAAAGGCATCAATGTGAGGCGTGATGGATGGAGGTAGAGGTCGGGCAGTGATGAAGTTTGTGGTAGGATGGGTGGTAGAACAATACATAGGACGGATGGCTGTCACCATCATCTGGTGGACGTATCTCAACAATATTTGAATGTTAGCTTCATTGGATGAATTGAACTTAGTAGGATTTGGGAATAAACAATAATATGGATTAAAAACCCAATTGCAGTCCAAGATAAAATTTTTAGAAAGATGATACATATTTTAGTGGAACTTTGATTTGGATGAATGAGAGGGTATGGCTTTGCAATCGGTACTAGGCCCATATTGTTATGCATTGAGATTTTTTTGCTGAGTAGCTTTACATTTCAGTCACTTAGAAGAAAAAACATTCCATAAAATGGTTGGGATTGATATTGGATGATTGGAATTTAGGCCTAAAATGGTAATGTATTAGGATTAGTGCCTCTAGGTCTACAAACTTTGTAAAGCTTACCCCTCAATATGTAAAATGTTATTATAAAAATTAATAAAAATATTTAATGTTATCGGGCATTTAGGCAAGCATATTTTGAGATGAAAGTTATGATTCATTTAC
This sequence comes from Viscum album, assembly GCA_963277665.1. Taxonomy (NCBI): domain Eukaryota; kingdom Viridiplantae; phylum Streptophyta; class Magnoliopsida; order Santalales; family Viscaceae; genus Viscum; species Viscum album. The sequence goes on from OY728163.1 coordinate 135,959,242, forward strand.
AAAAGATATAAACTAATCCCTTCCATAATTATTATATTTATATAAATTTGATATTTAAAAACCAGATTTAATATTATAACCATTCTAAAATGTTGTTCATGGAAGATGAATCACATCACTTTGTGGAGGCGGTACGACATACATATGCACGGGAGATGATATCATTCCCATAAAGTGTGAAAGGGTAAAGAGTTGTACATTATATTAGTTTTCCAAAAATCATATTATCTCATATATATCACATAAATTAATTACAGTGTCCTCACTATATTTCATTTAAAGCAAATGTGAAAAAAAAATTACATTGTGTCCTGAAGAGGTGGTATGTCGTACACACGAAAGACGTCAAAGATTACTAAACAAAATGAAAAGTTTGAAGGTAAATGTGATATCATAAATCGATTATTATAATATATATTAGAATTATTTTGTATAAAAATTAGATCCACCAATATATCTATCCATGATATGTGTATATGGTAAATGAGTCACATTTGTTTGTGGGGTGGTAGTCTTCCATACACACAATCGATGATTTTAATTTCAATTGGAATAAATTAGGGAGATATATAGTTAATTCCATTAACATAATAATATATATGTGTAACAATTATACTAGTTTATTTTATTACCCTAATTTATAATATTTTAAGGGTTTGGTAAGAAAAATAAAAGGAAAATGATAGTTTTGGAATTTTACTTCATATTCAAATATCTTTAATATGATTTCACAAAAAGTCATCATAGGATTACTTTATGATCAATAAAAGGGATCTTAAATGTTTTGAAGGGGGTACAGATATTATTTGGGTAGATCATGGATTATCAGAATGGAATTTGATGTAATAATTGAGGAAGTGAGGCGGTAGCCTTCAAAATGTTTGGAAGATAACACACGTAGATGTTTTGAAATGATTAAATTATACAAATGTATTTAACATTACATAATATTAAAAATTAATAATTATAGATCCTCAGAAAATATAGGGTCATTATATATATGTTAAATTAATTTTTTACCTATTTGAGGTTATATAAACCCTTATATTCATAGTTTTAACCTTGGTAAATCATTATTTACCATAACCGTGGTATGTAATCTTTGCAACATTTAATATTCATGATGGTAAAAAATTATGTTTAACATATTAGATAATATAATTTATTCTAGATAAAAATATGGAATCCTATTTTCTAAATTCAAAGCATAAAATCTATATTATATAATATAAAATTATACTCACAGATAGGATGAAAAATCCAGTTTCCAAAGAGGACATTCTCATACATATAGATGGATTTAATATAAATATTTAATATTATATTGGTTCCTTAGTAATAAATTTAATTAAATATAATGGAATTTAGTTATTACTACATTAAACACATTTTAATATATTATAATACTTATAAACTATTTTATAGAAATAGAATTTTTCAATAAAAATCAGTATTTTCACTATTTATTGTGAAAAAAGGAATATTTCCGAAAAAATAATAAAATTAACACTATTTTAATTTTGATATTATGATTTAGAAAATTGATTTTATTTTTTGAAATAAATTTTCTAAACATTTCAAAACATAATTTTATCATAACAACAGAAGAGGTGATGAAACGTTTTTCTATGAAAAAATATGGTTTTCTCAAAAATCATTTCTATTACATTCAATTTCTTCCATTTTTTATATCTAATGAGTATATAATTGATGAAAATTTTTAACAATATATTTTTCATTATTATGTTAGAATTATTCATAACCACTAATTTAATGTTTAGGTAATAATGTTCATATTTGAATAATATTATAGTAAGTTATCACCATTCATTTAAACCATGTGTCATGTACGTGACACACTATCAAATAGAATGAATTTATTTGAAAGAAAAATAAGTCGTAATGTCTTGGGGTGATGCATGTAATGTTCCATTATAATTTCAAATTACCTACTATATAAATACATGACTTTAGGGTATATTTCAATCCTCATTAAGGATATTTCAACATGATCCTTCCAAATTAAGGAATCATCCAAATTGTTTTCCTTCAAAAATAGTGGCTAAATCAAGAAGTCATAGACCATGATCAAATCCATCCATCTATTTTAGTGACTGTTTAACATATTTTTTGTGAATATGTACTTTATTTTATTTTTATTAGTAAATATTTCAAACTTTTCATCACAATGATATTGCATCCATATCTTTAATTAAAATATATCCACTTATTTCTCAAAATATTACGAGGGTAATTTTACTCATGAGTCATTAATTATTGTGACTCTTGACACTACTTGAGAAAGTTACCAAAAGGATTATGAAGAAGACCTCTAGATATGTCAAATACAAAATCGAGATTCAAAGAGTATAATGGGAAATCAACAATACTCCCAAAGTGATTCACAATGGAGTAGCTTCATGGATCAGCACAACCGATCTACATGGCTGAGCTACATGGCCAAGCTCTGTAGCTGGCCTCCGCGGCCAACCTCTGTGGAAAACCTATGTGGCCAACTTATGGGATCGACCTCCGTGCCAGAAGATGTTTTGTGTCACTACACGGAGAACCTCCGTGGTGGAGCTACGCGACGTACCTGTGCGAGAAACATCTTTTCGACCATGCCCGTCCATGCCTATAAATAAATCCCTTGGTCTCCCCATTTCAGGACTAAAAAAAAGTAAAAGACTCTTTGATTCTCCCATTGTGTAGCTCTTTCTCCTAGATCTCTCTAATTTTCTCAGGTAACTCTCTAAACCAAGAGAGAAGTGATAATTAAATGGGATATGCATGTTTTAAAGTTCTTCACATTCTTCAGTAATCATCCATACCTGCGTGCCTTACCTGTGCGGTATATCTACGCACCTTACCTACGTGGTATATCTGTGCGCCTTACCTAAACTGTATACTTGCACGGTTCAATTGTGCATCATACATACGTGATTCAACAACGCGGGGTACCTACGTGGCATACTTGCGTGAGGTACCTACGTGACAAGATCAAGTAACCTTATTAAAATCCATTCATGTTAGGGTATCTCCTTCCTTGGATCCCTTATCATAAAGGGGATAAGTTGAATCCTCCACCAAAACCTCCTGACTTCTCAAACCATTGGGTAAGGCATATCAGCGTGTCTCCAATTTGGGTTTGTATTTCCAATGTCAGAGGTTTCCCACATTTGTTTCACAATGGGGTTAGGATTCATGGGATGTTTGTGGGGTTGTATATCCATAGTCACATGAACTTTTCTCCCAGAAATAGTGTTGGGAAGTTCCTGGTTTGGAGGACAGATTGTTACCGGCCTCACCCTTCTCAAAAAGGCGACCTGGTACCTCAGGTCTCTGGTAGAGTAGGCAGGCTTCACACTTGTCGTTCCCCGTAAGCATATGAGAAGTCTTCCTCCCCCACCAGAACCAATTTCTGGGAAACCATCCTGGTATAAGCCCCTCACCTTCACCCCTTATTCCTTACATTGGACCATTTTCCAATGTAAATAGAACATAGGAATGGTTCGTCACCTTGCCCTCTTCTACAGTCGATGCTCCCTCTTCCATTAGCATGGAGGAAAATTTTGGAAGTTTGAAGTGTCATTGTTGAATCTTTCACATCGTCTTATTTATCACACCGATCATGACTCATGTGGTCATAGACATATGTGATGGTTGTAACATGTGCACAAACACTCATTGGGAGGAACTATGAGAACTTTGATACCTGTTCAAATTAGGATACATAGGAAGCTCTTTCAGAGCTCAAGCTCAATGGATATCCTCCTCGGGAATCCAACGTTAATTCCTATAATTTTGGAATCCTCCGTGGGAAATAATCCCTAGATTCAATCCTTAAATCATCAAGGCATCCTTTTCAAGAAGTAATCCCAAACACTTCTCTCTTAGAGGACCATATTCTCCTATGATATTTATCGAACTACACGGGCTTTGATTTCCATCCATATGAGATACGTAAGAGGCCCCCTTGAGGTTCAAACCCAATATTTCAAATCATCCCTATTCTCTCTGGGATATATTCCCAACAGGGTTTAATCTTACTTGGAAACCCATATCCCTTCCAAGTTCCTTGGGCTACTTCAGCATGAGTCCCACACTATGTTTTAACTAAGCACCTTCCACTTATAGTTCCTTATCACATGACCTTAAAAGGAATGATGTGTCCTGTTAAGTGACACCGAATTACGAGGGTTCTGATTCCTTTCACAAGGATACGTAGGTAGTCGATTTTACGGGCCCGATCCCAAGATAAAAACAAACCTTCGTCTCCCTAGATGATAATAAATTCTAGAGTACCCCACTGAGTGGTTTAAAAACTAGTATCATCACAACGATGATTAAAAGAATCTAAAATCAATATATTAAAGAATATCATTGGTGTAAATCCTTGAATACAAACAAATATTCCCATTAATGAAGAACCTTGAATAAATAATGATGATTCTAAAATTTTTCACATGTTAATAAGTGATTATAAATTCCAAGGGATACTTATGATATACTTGGTTAATTAATAAGGATTCATTAATATATTTTAATTTTACAAAGAGAGTCTCGGAGTAGAAAAAAATTCCCCCCAAAAGGGTGTGATGAGTCCGTCCTCACATCCTCTCGACCAACGCACATTCTTAAGTAACGTAAAGTTAAAAACATAACGATTACCTGCCATTGGAAAGCAGGTCCTCTTTGGATAATGAACTGTCGGATGTTTCTGATTTGATGAATAAATCCAATGGAAACTACCTGGAAACAATGATTCTTAAATATATAACACACGTTTCAAGGAACTACGAAATAAAAATGGTGAACCCGACATGAATCCTTAACCATGTTAATAATTTTACCCACATGTTAGGCCCCTATCAATTGATAAAGGAAGTCCAGACAAAGGAATTAAGCATTCCTGTATCCATCTAAAAATATTTTTCTTTAAAAGAGTTTTTCATTGTTCTCAATTTTCCAAATAGCTCCCTTCAAACCATAGAATGGCTTCCCCTAAGACAACATCTGTGAACTTCCCGATCACTGCTCTAGCTGGATCTTCATACTTGGGAAGAACATTATCACCAGACCAGCATCTTCAACATTGTGTCACTAATGTTATGGTAAAAGAATATCTCCATCATGGTACAATCCTGACTTTGGAGGCTGCTCGACAGTCCCTCCAGGTCAACAACAATACTCGATCATCTGGCCAAGGACGACCAATGATCAGGATACTGATGGTGAAAACCACCGTCTCCAACCGTTTTGGGTCCTTATCCCTGGAACACAACAACTAATCCCTCCCATACTATAGGTTGGTGGATCAAGAGGTCATTAAAGGCCCCAATTCAATAATCCAGGTGTCCTTCTTGAGGACTTCCATCAGAAATCACCTCCAGAATCCGGCGGTAGTTCACCTCCAACATGATGGGGGTTTTTCACTGGACGTTCGGCCCAGGTCTTTCAGTCTCAGGGATGCAAGACGAACTGCCACGGACAATGTCCGGTCAACAGGGAGTAGGTTCTCACCTATTCCTATTCTGAAGAATTCCATCGACCAATCTAGATGGAAAATAATGAGCGGACACATACACCCATCTGTCCTAATTTTGTTGCTCACCAGTACTGTCTGACAGAAACCCACCAATCCCACCAGATAAACCCGATGGAGTACTGTGAATAAGCAATACACCTTCTCACATGTTATCATCCAATCAACATGCTCATCTGGCCACATTTAAAGAGGCCCGCCAATCTAATATGGTGGCAACTGATAAACAAGAACATAAACCTGTTTACAATCACCAATTCTGTCAGAAGTCCCATCTCCCAGTATTGAAGGAAGTCTATCAGCCATACGTGATGGAAAATTGACAACAAGCACATACACCTGCCAATGTTCATCAATCCTACAAATAGTCTCATTTGGTATCACTCGAAGAAGTCAGTTGGAAATCTCTAATGACAAATTTTGGGGAGACCCAGCTTTCTGCCCCCATGTGTGAGTACTGTCAATATCCATTGATAGAAAAAGGAGGACAAGAGCGGGCTCACACACCTACTCCAGATACAGAATGGATGTATATTCATGTTCTGGCCACTGAAGTCACCAAACACATCTTTTCAATGGTGAAAGGGAAGACACATATCCCTACCCATATTTTGTAAGTATGTCAAGATATTTTAACAACTACTTCAGTAGTATCAGGGGAACAAACATATAAATATGTCCACATGCATGGGATGACACATTGGTATTCCATCCCAGAGAAGATACACTACTCTATTCTAGTCCAGGAGGGACATGGGGAATTTTCCCTAATATCATATGGACAACAGGATCGGGAACATACACCCTTTCCAATTGGAGTTAATCAGTCCGTTCCTCTAACTACTCCAAGGAAAGCACATACACCTGCCCATTATAACCACTTCTCATAGAAGGTGGCCCCAACTATGTATAAGAAAACATCTAAAAAGAAGTATCTCCAAACACCCTTGGAAAATCAGGAGTCAAGTTGTGATTTGTCTCCTCTTAACGCAAGAGTTCTTGAAGCCCTCAGACATTTATCTATTGTTTCTCAAGATCCTACCCTCTCATTACCCAATTTTAGGAGTGGTAGTGGTAATTATGAAGTTTATCATCAGACACCTGATCATGAAGGCTTGATTCATGAAAATTTGGTCAATCCAGAGTTCCTATCTCTATATGAGAGGCACGGAAACCCTCCATGTGGCCAGAAGACCAAGGAGCAGGAAGATTTATCCCTTGTTTTAATCCACCATGGTGATCCTCCACATGATGGAATTCGCTACAAAAGTCTTCTCTGTAGTATTATCTCATATTGTCAAAGAAATTCCATAATTTACAATGTAGCAACAATAAATCCCTCCTATCTCGAGACACTTACAAACAAAACACCAGCCATGTCTAATGCCTTGTCTTTTATGGGTGAAACACTTTCTCAGTCGGAATACATCTTAAGGGAATGGTCATTCTCTTATCCACCCTTGGGTCATTTATCTTCTAATACAGAGCATCCAGTTTGTTCAATCCAAGTGGAGAAACATCTATTGAAATATGATGAAGATATTTTAAACATGAGGAAACAATTAACTAAAGGAGAAATACCAATCATGTTCTCGCTTTCAGCAAATTCTCAGTTTGATATTTTAGAATTGATGATAGAAGATTGCATTCATGAAATTCATTTCAACTTATGGAAAAATCATCATCATTTGAAAACCAAAGTATTAACATATGATGAATATCAAAATCAGGTAAAGGTAATAGAAGGGTTACAATGAAAAAATTAATTGGCATCTCTTTCATTTTTCCAACATCCAAGGGTTGAAAAAAAATAGGGAACCCTTCAGCAAGCATGTCTCAATTCTCTAAAGAGGCTACTCTAATTAATTTCTGATTCCCCATATAGTGTTTGTATAAGAGGATGGGGTGCATATGGAGCATTGAATTTCACTCCACTCCAAAATCAGCAATGTATGCCAAATGTGGTTTCATGAAATTATATTTCCCATGGATGACCACAATCAATAGGTTTTGTATGTAATCAAATGTACCCTCAAGAACAGGCCTCGACTAGTTCTCATCAGAATCAGGCCCAAAGAATAGAAATTTTTAAGCGACATTTACATCAAGACTCTAAGAATATTGAGTAGGCATCCCGTTTAGATAATGTCAGGAATCAGAGGATGAAAATTTCTGAAATAGCGCAACAATATTCTGAAATAGATGATTTAAATGATTGTCGGATGATTCACCTAGCTAATGTCTGCACCAAAATCTGCATAATCATAAGAGTAGTTATAAAGACCTTGAAATTTAAAATAATTGCTTTTTCTTAAATACTTTGAAATTTTACGAGTCTGTGGCTTCTGACGGAACTTGATTCCGAGGCCCGGTGTGCCCGGAATCAATTTCTGAAGTTTAGCCTGAGTACGTTCAGTAAGCGAATGAGCGGGTTTTTCTATCTTTTGAACTGGTTCTCAGAATCGAAATCTGAGGGCACCGATGAACTCGCAAATCTAGTAATTTCTTATGAGGACCTTTACCGTGGTTCCATTTTCATGGCAGGAGAAGTTAAAATTTGTGGATTAAATGAGAATTGAATAAAATTGTGGGACAATTTTATTTTTATATCTAAAGTGGTTATATCCTACATGGGGGAGTTGGGATGGGACCCACAAGCTTCTAACTACCCATGTAAGGATATTTGTGAGGTGGGGCCCACACGAGCCCCAACCTTGCACATTCCCATAACTCTCTTTTAACTCTCATAAACACCCCCTATGAACTCCCATGTTAATTACATGGAAACTTCCCTTTAATTTTGCAACCTTTTCATTTCCCCTATTAAACTCTTGCCAACACACACCTTAAATAATTAATTGAACCTCTTCCATTAATTAATTAAGTGTTTGAAATTTAAATTTTGAATGCTTTTCAAGATTAAATAAAATTAGGAGAAGCCTTATTTTATTTGGGTTGGCAGTTGTTGTTTGGGGAGGATTTGGGAGAGCTTTGGGGTTTTTGAAGAAGGTTGTTTCTCCTTTGTTGAAGAACGCCAACTCTCCAATGAAGAACATCAACTCGTCGACCATAATTATTCATCCTCTTCTTCCTCCATGGAAAGGGAGAAGACACCGACGTGAGAACTCGCTAGCGACATCCTGTATTCTATTATTCTCTCTGTGAAAAAAGAGGATACATCACTTTCTCAGGTGCACACCGACGACAACGGTAATGACACCGTCATCCACAACGCTTGTCAATAGCGAACCCTATTCTAGGTAGGGTGTTTCTTCTAATTTTTATTTGAATAAAAATTGTTTGTTGTGCTTCGTGGAACCTTGTTCATATTCGGCCTATTGTTACCGCCTAACGCGGAGGGTGTAGGCCGAAAAAACACGGCCCGACGACCCTTCATCGTTTCTTGGTCTTTTTGGAATTGGAAACCGGAGGCAGGGAAAGAACAACGTCGCCATGCCGTGCTGTAAACGTGTCAAAGGAAACTGGCGCCAACGTGCCAGTTATGTGGGTGGAACTGCATCCCGCTACACGGGCCCCTTTGGTGGAAGAACTAGTCGGCCCGTCGGCCGACTGGGTGGAGCTGGACCGCAGCGCCAAGAGGGCGCTGCGCTGGAACACCGGTGGCCAACCCGTGCGGGTCACGTGCGCCAGAAGTCCAGTCAGCCTATGCGGTCAGTTTGGTGTAGGGAGGCGCCGCTTGGCGCTGCCGGTGAGGACAGTCGGGGGGTCGCGCCCCCTTGAACCGCCCGGCCTACGGGCCGTACTGGCCGAGCCTCGCGCCCAGCCGGGCCGAGCCTGGCCGCGCGCCAAGCCTGGCCGAGCCGGGCCACGCCACTTCAGGCTGGACTGCACCCCTTTAGGCCAGGACGTGCCTCTTTGGGCTGAGTTGTGATTTCCTTCAGACCGGTCCAACACCCCTGCTGGGTCGGACCCGTCAAACCGGGTTAACCCGACCCGTCGGCCCACTGGGCTAAATGGGTCGGGCCCGTTATTCACTTAAACGTGAATAACTTAATGATCGCGCATCTGATCGATGCGCCGTCTATGGAATTGGGACTCTTTCTATGAGAAGGTATATTTTCAATACTCTAAGTTAGTTTTGGATAACTTTGGATATCGTTCGGGTTAGAAACGTGCGCAATTCTAACCAGGCCCCTCGAACGGAAAATCCATTATCTCTCAGACCGAGCATCTGTTTGACGCGCCGTCTATCGCGTTGAGTTCCTATTGATGAGAAGAAACTTTGGGATACATCAAATATGGACTTTGTGATAATTTATTTATCAACCCCCCTTGAATTGAGGAGAAGGCCCTCCCGGAAGCGAGCGTGCTGTTTGCGAGAACCCTAGAGGTGGCTGCGACTGCGATGACAATGATGATTGCACTCGGATCCTATGTGGGTTCGGCAACGAGGAAAACTGTACTTGGATCCTACATGGGTTCGGTATTGATGAAGACTGTACTTGGATCCTACGTTGGCTCGGCAGTGATGGTTACTCTACTTGGATCCTACGTGGGTTCGGCAGTAACGACTTCTGTACTTGGATCCTACGTGGGTTCGGAAGAGGAGATGATTCAGAGGCTACATCTAATCATCTCAACCCCTCTTAGTGAGTTGTATACCTATGTGAGTTGAGTCTTGACTTTCAATCATTATCTTTGGTATGATTTACTTCTTTCCTGGATGGACTGGTTGTGCTTGGGCTTGGAAGTTGGAGCCGTACTGAGATTGATGACTTAGGTATATGTATGGGTATATACCTAGGTAGAGTTGGTTGATACTTCGTGTTTGTATCTTTCCTTTGTGTATTATCCTTTGTAGATTCTGGGAGACCTTCGGTGGTCTCGGGGTCCTTACTGAGTATCATATACTCACCCCTGCACGGGCATCGCCTGCACCACGTTGTGTTGGTTGCATACGATGGACATCACTAATCATGGTCGAGGCTTGTGGAGTTGGACGGTATCTGGAGGTGGACCACCTGGTGGGACGTACACGGAGCAAACGGACAGACCGAAGGTACTGATGAGACTATCTGTACCCACCCTTCATGTGGGATTTCCGGAGGACAACTCGGTGGTTGCTGCTTTCCTTTACAGCTGTTGTACTTTCTTTCTCAGCTGTACTGTACTTTCAGTTGGGTTTGTATATTGGCCCATTTACTTTCCAGAACTTACTTTTGTACTAAGTTTACTTTTTTTTACTTCATCTTGTGTACTCTATTGCATTTTTTCCTTACATAAAGGAAATGCCTTCCATTTTATCGAGATTTAAACCTTTGGTGCTAGTCGCCAGCCCCTGGCCTACGGAAGGTGGGCATGGGTTAGTCACGGAAGGCGCCCCGATGACGGGTCGTGAGAAATTGGTATCAGAAAATTCAGTTCAACCACGGAACTCAGGACTCTGATAATTTCTTCTCTGAAACAATAGTGTTAAGAATATTGAGTGTGGTTTTCAGTCCAGGGAGTCCAATGTTGGTGTGCCGGCCGACGTATCCATACACCAGGACCCTGACTTCTGATTTTTGATTCAGTGCTCAAAAACACTGATTTCATGTGTGTTTCAAAAGTTTTCTTTGTGATTACTTTATGTCAGGTCACTAGGTATACTATATTAATTGTGGCGCACCTGTTGTTTTTTCAGGATGTCCACACATAGGGAGCCATATAGGGTTCCGAGCTACGTGCGAGATGGAATCCCACCGAGCGATGAGGCCTCGGTGCAGGGCCCCATTACAGCGGAGGCACCGGTGGTACCTCTACCCACTGGGCCACCGATACCACCAACCCCAGCAGCGGAGAGTGCACGCCGCCTGAGTGTGATGCATGAGTTTGAGTAACACAGGCCACCCAGGTTCCGTAGAGAGATGAACCCTCAGGCAGCCGAGGATTGGCTGGAGGCTATTGTCTGAGTCTTCAAATTGGTAGGGACACCAGCAGATCTTATGGTGATCCTTACCGCGAGTCTCCTACATGCATCAGTAGGTAGATGGTGGAGCCCGATGCTCCAGGTACACGATGAGGCATCTCTACTTTGTACGGACTTCGACAGCCTCTTCTGCTTGGAGTTCGTTCCAGCTAACCTCCATGCGGTGTGCATCCAGGAGTTACTACAACTGCAACAGGGTAGCATGACAGTAGCCCAGTACTCGGCGAGATTTACCGACCTCTCGCGCTACTCCACGTACATGGTACGAGACCCATTCTTCCGGGCCCAGACATTTGAGCAGGGATTGAGGAATGAGATCAGGGCTTTGATGATCTCCCTTAGCATTCCGACACAGGTATAAGTACTAGAGAGAGCCCTTCTTATGGAGAGCTTCCTTTCTGAGCCTACACCAGCAGCGAGGCCTACCGCAAGGCGACACGTAGCGGAGTCTACTGCAGCCGGTAGTGGACAGATATCATAGAGGTCCAAGCAGACCAGGTCATGAGGTGGGCGACCCCAGGATTCTGGTTTGGATGTCCGGGGAACATGCAACAAAGACAGGCATACGAGAGGCGGGTAGTGCTATGCATGCGGCGGGTAGGGCCACATGGCTCGTGACTACCCGAATCGCCATGCAGAGGAGTATCAGACAGTAGAGGGACCTCCCAGGCAGAGGCAGAGGTTCGATCGTGGCGGTCCGTAGGGAGTAGGCAGACGAGGCAGACGATCTGTCTTAGCAGTAGGTGGTGGATGACGCTTTGAGGCTCTACAACCACCACCACTAGGAGGGCCACCCCGACCACAGGGAGCTGGTAGACAGGGGAAGACTTAGCTCCAGGTAGTCGATGCCTACGACCACGGTGCACCTGAGATGATTCGAGGTACTATCTGTGTCTACTCCACCCTTGCTGCAGTTCTTATAAACATAGGAGTGAGTCATTATTTTATTACTGCTGCCCTTGTTTGGATCTCGGAGATTCCGACGAAGCTGTTGGCTCGATCCTTACGTCTAAAGACTCCTACGGGAGCAGACTCGATGATTACGCACTGTTGCTGGCAGTGTGAGCTTACTCTAGGAGGGAAGAGCTTTGACTGAGATCTTCTTGTAGTGGTGTCGAGGCCTTACATTGTCATCTTGGGTATGGAATGGTTGTCTATAGTCCATGCTCAGATTGACTACATTAGGCACAATGTGCCGAGTGTCCGCACTGATGGGAGCAGGTTCACGTTCACCGGCGAGAAGGGAGCCTTTGCAATGCAAGATGGACTTACGCAGAGGAGAGGGCATCCGATCACCCATCAGTTGGCTAGTCTCATCCCAGGAGTAGTTGATGTGCAGAGTCCGAGTTTTCCTATTGTGGTGGATCAGTATGCAGACGTTTTTCCTGATGACGTTCTAGGACAACCTCCTCGTAGAGAGGTAGAATTCTACATTGACCTGTACCCAGGGACAACACCGATATCTACTCCAGCATATCAGATGGCTCCTGCTGAGCATCGAGAGCTGCGGGTACAGCTGGAGGACTTGCAGGGCAATGGATTCATTTGACCCAGTGTTTCACCTTGGGTTTCTCCGATTTTGTTCACCAAGAAGGTGGACAAGAGCTTGCGACTGTGCGTCGACTACCGTCGCCTGAACCAGGTGATAGTGAAGAACAAGTACCCACTTCTGAGGATTGATGACCTCTTTGATCAACTCAAGGGAGCACGATCGTTCTCGAAGATAGACCTCAGGTTAGGCTATCATCAGCTCAGAGTTCGAGACAAGGATGTGCAGAAGAAGGCCTTCAGGTGTCAGTATGGACACTACATGTTCTTGGTTATGCCCTTCAGTGTAACCAACACACTAACAGTGTTCATGAGTCTCATGAATAGGATCTTTCAGCCTTACCTCAATCGTTTTGTCATATTCTTCATCGACGGCATACTGATTTACTTGACTACTGAGGAAGAGAACGCCTTCCATTTGCGGGTTGTACTGGACACACTCTGAGATCACCAGCTTTATGGTAAGCTCTTGAAGTGCCAGTTCTGGATTCGAGAGGTTCACTTCTTGGGGCACATCATCTCAGAGGTGGGAGTTTCTATGTATCCTTTGAAGATCGAGTCATTACTTGCTTGGGATCCACCCAAGAGCATGACGGAGGTGCGGAGTTTCCTTCGTCTGGCTGTATACTATCGGATATTTGTGCCAGACTTCTCCAGAGTTGCAGCACCACTTTCAGCTTTGACGAAGAAGGGGAAACCCTTCGTTTGGTCAGATAGATGTCAGCAGAGCTTCCAAAAGATGAGATAGAGATTGACCAGTGTGCCCATCTTGAGGTTACCGATGGAGGGCGTAGTGTACGTAGTTTTCTATGATGCATCAGGGACCGGACTCGGGTGTGTCCTGGTGCAGGAGTGGGCACTGATCACCTATGGTTCACGAAAGTTGAGGTAGCACGAGAAGAACTACGCTACCCATGACCTAGAGTTAGCAGTAGTGGTCTTTGCCTTGAAGATGTGGCAGCACTATCTAATGGGCGAGCACTTTACAGTCTACTCTAACCACTAGAGTCTCAGGTACATCTTATTGTAGAAGGAACTATACCAGAGATAGTGATGATGGCTAGAGTTCCTCCAGGAATATGACTTTGAGATAGTCTATACTCCTGGGAAGGGAACGTAGTAGCTGATTCTCTCGCCTGAAGATCAGGCATTAAGATACTTGGTGAGGCGACGGAGCAGCTAGTCGCGTTGCAGATATCATTCATGGATAGAGATGGAGCATCTTTTCTACAGTCAGTCACAATCACTCCTCCACTACTTCAGCGGGTCAGAGAGTCACAGTGTGGGGATGTTGACAGTGAGATGCGACGTGCCCATATTTCCACAGGGTAGGCGCCTGATGGATTTTCTGAAGGATGAGAGCACATCATCCTCTTCAGGGGACGTAACATGGTACCAGTTTCCCTGCAGGAGGAAGTGCTGAGGGAGTTTCACACTTCCCCTCTAGCGGTACATCCAGAAGTGGCGAAGATGTACCAGGACCTCATACATTAGCATTGGTGGCCAGGTATGAAGAAGGCTGTAGCAATGTTCATTTCACGATGCCTCACTTACCAGCATGTGAAGGCAGAGCACCAGGTACCAGCAGGCTCGGTACAACCCTTAGAGGTTCCGGAGTGGAAGTGGGATGGGATATCCATGGATTTTGTGATGGGGCACCCACGTACATGTAGAGGAAATGACTCCATCTGGGTGATTGGCGACCGACTCACCAAGTCGGCCCACTTCCTACCTATGAGAGAGCAGGTCTCAGGGGAGAGTTTGGGATGCCTCTACCTTTAGGATATCGTACGGCTTCATGGTGTTCCATCATCTATCGTCTCCGATCGAGATGCTCACTTTACTTCCCGGGTTTGGAAAGGGTTGCAAGAGGCATTTGGGACGCAGCTACGCCTGAGAACCGCCTTTCATCCTTAGATGGATGGCCAGACTGATAGGACCATTCAGACTCTCGAGGACATGCTCCGTGCATGTGTCCTGGACTTTGGTCATAGTTGGGAGGATCACCTACCCTTGGTGCAGTTTGCGTACAACAACAGCTACCACTCCACCATTAATATGGAACCATACGAGGCACTGTACGGCTGACCTTGCAGATCAACTCTGTGCTGGACAGACCCTGGGGAGTCAGCACTTGTAGGACCAGAGATGGTCCAGGCTATGAAGGAGAAGGTGCAGATCATCCAGGAGAGGATGAGGACTGCACAGAGCAGAAAGAAGTCCTATGCTGATAGGAGGCTGAGACCACTGGAGTTCGAGGATGGCGACCACATTTTCTTATAGGACTCACCTTGATGTGGATTACGAAGAATTGGCCGGGGCGGCAAGTTATCTCCGCACTTCATCGGACCTTTCCAGGTCCTCAGCAAGGTAGGTGAGGTGGCTTACCGCCTGGCCCTTCCACCTCAGTTGCACCGGGTGCATGCCGTCTTCCACGTATCTCAGCTGAGGAGATATGTGCATGACCTGACCCACATCATTGATCATGGGGGATGGACATCGATGATGGGGATACCTTCACGGAGGTTCCGGTGGAGATCGAGGATCGACAGGAGTGGGTCCTATTTGGACGGTTGATTCCTCTTGTGTGCATTCGTTGGCAGCACGAGAACCTCCAGGAGAGCACATGGGAGCGGGAGGCTCAGATGCGTTCACAGTACCCTCATTTGTTTCCCTAGGTTAGGATGTAGCTTTATGGGGATGTAAATCCCTTATGTGGGAGTAATGTAAAGACCCTAAAATTTCAAGGATATTTTTTTCTTAAATACTTTGGAATTTTATGAGTCTGTGGCTTCTGAAGGCACTTGATTCCGAGGCCCGGTGTGCCCAGAATCAATTTTTGAAATTTAGCTATGGTACGTTCAGTACAAAAATGAGCGAGTTTTTATATATTTTGAACCAGTGCTCGAAATTGAAATCCGAGGGCACCGATGAACTCGCAACTCTGGTAATTACTTAAGAGGACCTTTACCGCAGTTGTGTTTTCATGGGAGGAGAAGATAAAATTTGAGGATTAAATGAGAAGTGAATAAAATTTTGGGAATATTTTATTTTTATATCTAAAGTGGTTATATCCTACATGGGGGAGTTGGGATGGGACCCACAATCTTCTAAGTACCCATGTAAGGATATTTGTGAGGTGGGGCCCACACGAGCCCCAACCATTCACATTCCCATAACTCTCTTTTAACTCTCATAAACTCCCCCCTTTGAACTCCCATGTTAATTACATGGCATCTTCCCTTTAATTTTGTAACCATTTCATTTCCCCTCTTAAACTCTTGCCAACACACACCTTAATTAATTAATTGAACATCTTCCATTAATTAATTAAACGTTTTAAATTTTCATTTTGAATGCTTGGAAAGATTAAATAAAATAAGGAGAAGACTTATTTTATTGGGGTTGGCAATTGGTGTTTGGGGAGGATTTGGGAGAGCTTTTGGGTTTTTGAAGAAGGTTGTTTCTCCTTTGTTGAAGAATGCCAACTCTCCAATGAAGAACATCAACTCGGTGACCACTGTTCTTTATCCTCTTCTTCCTCTGCGGTAAAGGAGGAGACACCAACGCGGGAACTCGCTAGCGATGGCGCATCTTTTATTCTTCTCTCTGTGACAAAAGAAGAGAAGTCACTTACTCGGGTGCAAACCGATGACAACGTTAATGACACCATCATCCACGACGCTTGTCAACCGCGAACCTTATTCGAGGTAGGGTGCTTGTTCCAATTTTATTTGAATAAAAATTGTTTCTTATGCTTCATGGATCCTTGTTCATCTTCGGCCTATTGTTACCGCCTAACGCGGAGGGCGCAGGCCGAACAAACACGGCCTGACGACCCTCCGTCATTTCTTGGTCTTTTTGGAATTGGCTACCGGAGGCAGGGAAAGAACGACGCCATCGCATCGTACCGGAAACGTGGCAAAGGAAACCGGCGCCGACACACCAATTGTGTGGGAGGAACCACAGCCCGCTACATGGGTTGCTTTGGCAGAAGAACCGGTCGGCCCGTCGGCCGGCCGGGCGGAGGAAAACCACATCGCCAGGAGGGCGCCGCGCTGGAAGCCCGGCGGCCCGCATGTGTGGGCCCCGTGTGCCAGAAGGCTGGTCGGCCTAGTTGGCCGATTTGGGGAAGGGCTGCGCCGTTTGGCACCGCCTGTGCGGACAGCCAGCCCCCCACCCCCCAGACCGCCCATCCTACGGGCCGAGTCGATCGGCCAGCCAGCCGAGCTAGCCGGGCCGCACAATCAGCCGGGCCGAGCCGGGCCACGCCCCGCCGGGCTGGGACGCACCCCGCCGGGCCAGGCTGCGCCCCTTAGGACTGATTTGTGATTTCCTTCGGACTAGACCGACACCCCTGCTGGGTCGGACCCATCAAACCGGGTTAAACCGACCCGTCGGCCCACTGGGCTAAACGGGTCGAGCCCGTTATTCACTTAAACGAGAATAACTTAATGACTGTGTGTCTGATCGATGACTCGTTGGCGGAACTATGACTATTTTGACGAGACGGTCCATTTGTGATACTCTAAGTGAGTTTTGGATAGCTTTGGATATCGACCGGGTTAGAAACAACGTACGTAATTTCAACCGGGCCCCTCGAACAGAAAAGCCTTTGTCTCTCAAACTGAGCGTCTGTGAGATGTGTCGTCTATCGTGTTGAGTTCCTATTGGCATAAAGGAACTTTGGGATGCATCAAATCTGGACTTTTTTATAGGTGATGTATCAACCCCCCTTGACTCAAGGAGCGAACCCTCCTGGAATCGAGCGTGCTGTGTGCGGGAAACCTAGAGTTGGCTGCGACTGCGACGACGATGACAACTATACTTGGATCCTACGTGGGTTCAGAAGCGAGGACAACTGTACTTGGATCCTCTATGGGTTCGACAGCGATGATGACTATACTTGGATCCTACGTGGGTTCAGTAGTGATGGTTACTGTACTTGGATCCTACTGGGGTTCGGCAGCTACGTCTTCTGTACTTGGATCCTACGTGGGTTCGGTAGAGGAGATGATTCAGAGGCTTCATCTAATCATCTCCACCCCTCTTCGTGAGTAGTATACCTGTGTGAGCTGAGTCGTGACTTTCAATCATTTTCTTTGGTTAGATTGATTTCTTTCATTTGTGGACTGGTAGTGCTTGGGCTTGGAAGTTGGAGCCGTACTGAGATTGATGACTTAGGTATATGTATGGGAATATACCTAAGTAGAGTTGGTTGATAGTTAGTGTTTGTATCTTTCCATTGTGGATTATCCTTTGTCGATTCTGGGAGAACTTCGGGGGTCTCGGGGTCGTTACTGAGTATCATATACTCACCCCTGCATGGGAATCGCCCACACCACGTTGTGTTGGTTGCGGACGATGGACATCACTGATCGTGGTTGAGGATGGTGGAGCTGGACGGTATCCGGAGGTGGACCACCTAGCGAGATGTACACGGAGCGGACGGACAGACCTGAGGTACCGATGGGACTATCTAGACCCACCCTTCAGGTGGGATTTCCAGAGGATGACAAGGTGGTTTCTTATTTACTTTACAACTGTTGTACTTACTTTCTAAGTTGTACTGTACTTTTAGTTGGGTTTGTATACTTGCCCATTTACTTTCTATCACTTACTTTTGTACTGAGTTTACTTTTTGTTTACATCATCTTGCATACTCTGTTTTGTTTGTTTACTTATATAAATGCAATTCCTTCCCTTTTATCAGGATTTACGCCTCTGGGGCTAGTTGCCAGCCCCTGGCCTACGGAAGGCGGGCATGGTGTAGTCACGACACGGGCCCCGAGGACGGGTCGTGACAGCAGTTGCACGAATTTCTGCTGTAACAGTTCAAGAATCACCCCATCTTTCCAGGATGGGGCCTCATTTAATTCAACCTTTAAATTCATTAAACAATGTTCAAATATTTGAAGAATAAGAATATGATCAACCCCAGCCTGCAAGGCTGGGTGCTTTTTCACATTTATAATTCCCACCACAATGGAAGTCAATTTTCACCCAATTAGGGAAGAATCCCTAGGGATAGCGTATAACTGAACTGTTCAATGATTCCCTTCATGTTACAGTCCACTAAATAGTTCCATGGAATTCTCCATAGAGGAGAACAGAGTCTCCTGAAAGACTAAAAGGGAGACGATCTAGAAGAAACAATAACAGAATGCCATCAATGCATTATGTGTTAGTGAATGTTATTAATACCATTACAAAGGATCCTCAAGGAAACCAATCTAGTTCAAGGGAATCAAAAGATGAAGTTCTTGTCCATAATATGGTACACACCGAGGTAAATAAAGAAGGTGTGTGTACCAGAATTCAAAGGCTTACCCAGAAATTAGGTATGCCTTCAAATAACCAACTTCCCCCTCTGTAAAAAGAATCTAATAAGGGGAATGAAAAAAGTGAGATTACATCTCACTTTTCCACTAGAGAAGGTCAATATCTTTACCTTGAAGAGAGATTTTCATAGAATAATTAAAAATGAAGGAGTTGAAAATACTCAACACAGAGTTACTTCGAAACAACATCTCTTCTTGATGGTATCCCCAGGCATGTCCTCAACTTTTGAATCCTGTAGGATCTCCTCAGCAAAGAGGTTTTGTAGTAACTACCGATGTAGATAATGAATTCCCTCGATTGGGTACACTACCAAGGCATGTATCAGTACCACCATCAGTGATTTTACCAGTCGATGCACCACGTCAAGCTCCAGTTGCTATACTTGCACAGAATCTAGCTCATCCTGATATTTCCCAAATTCATATAAAAAAAATTGAGGCATTACCAACTCAATTGGGAGATATGTAGAAACGATGTTAACATGTTCATCCAGAAAAGAGAGCTTACCCTAAATGGGTGGATATAATTCCTCCCCCACCTAATTTTTTGAACAACATATTCCTAGTCATTAATGGTTCGGTAGATCCAGAACAACACTCAAAACATTTTGTTTATCATTGTTATCCTATGATGAGAACTTTTCAACAACAAGAAGGAGTTACTCTTACGTGTTATGTAAAGTCATTACAAGGACCAGATTTTGTCTGGTATACAAGTTTTCTATCTCTATCAATTACGAGGTAGGAAGATCTTCATCAGAAATTCCTTCTTCAATTTCGCTCAATTCTACCAAGTAAAACATTTTATTATCATAAAAATTTTAAACAAAGGGAGAATGAAAGCATTTTAGATTTCATTGCTCGATGTAAGGGATTAACATATTCCTTAAGTTTAGCACTCCCTCAAGAAGAGTTGCTGCCAATCTGCGTGGCAAATATACGTGATGAATTACGTACACCATTGACCCCTATGAAATACATAGGAGGGTTTCAAGACCTTACCTCATTCACTCAATATATAGAAGACTATATTATAGAAACTAAGTATAAAACTCATGTAATTACATTAGTTCCAGGAAAGAGAATATGAAAGTCCGAGGCTGCTATATTCACCCTCAAACCGGAACCTACACCTGCTTCTACTTCAGAACCTTAATCATACCGAAGGGCTATGCGTCTTGAACATCAGCAGCAGTGGCCACCTCATCAAGATGATCAAAAAGATCAAAGTCAGAAAAAGTTTGAGGAATTAAAGAATAATGTTTATTCTTTTAGGAATGAGAAACTTCCTGGAAACGTCATCTCATCCTTAGAAAACAATTTGGTTCAGTTTCCAAGGCCGAAGAAGCCCAATAAAGACAGAGATGAAGACCGTCTGAATTATTGTCTCTTTAATCATATGTTGGTACACCTCATTCCGGAGTGCTTTATTTTCAAAGAACTTTTTCAAAAGATGGTAGACTATGGACAATAAAAATTGAAAAGTTCTTCATCTCAAATATCATGTGTTGCTGCTACCTATCCAGAGGAAGAGGGAGAATGGCAAGAGGTTAAAATTATTGTGTGCAAAAATATGATGATTGGATGATAAGAAAAACAATCAACCAGACTAATGATATTTTATGAACATATTTCAAATAACCAATTATGTCTTCTACCGCTCCTTCCCCAGAAAAACAATCTTCATCAAAAGATCATTCCTCAAAGAAACAATGTGGTCATAATGATATAGAGTAGTTAGAATAATATGAGCTTGTGTCAAGGAAAAAGTTTTCCTTAAACCTTGCATATTTTATTCCATATGTTTCAAAATCGCGGGCACCGCCCCACCAAACAACCCAACTAGAAGTAACCTGTCAGACATAATCCTCATTAGATGAAGAATTAATCTTTGGTTCTATTAATTTTATCCATTTCATGGATCCTTATGCCAATGGTGATTCTGATTGTAGTGAGAAATAATTCCTTATGCCTAATTAGGGAACTAGAGGAAGAGGACAAGGTCGAGGATACAAGGGAAGACGTGGGAATTCTAGAAACCACTATTTTAAATCTACCCCTTATCGGACCATATATGCGGCGGAAACTCGTGGAAGGGCCCTTCAATAGGGATCAACATGAATAATGAGTTTCTACTATGAAATACTGGCTCAGTTTTGACAGAATTGTTTTGGAAGGCCGATTAGAAGTAATGGAATCTTCATTTCAGCAAGTGAATAGATCCAGTCAGTCTAATCTTCCAAAGTTAGGAATATCCCCCACTTCTATTTCAACACAGAATACGACTACATCAGACACATCAACTTCTAAATAACTTGAAAAACCTCATTTCAATAATGGGAAACACAGAACTTTGGACCAAAAGTATGACGTCTTAAAATAATTGTCCCATTTACCGGCCAATTTTTCAATTATGGATGCTTTGAATCCATCAAAAAATCTTAGTGGGATGCTCATTAAGGCTCTGTTAACTCCTCAAGTGTTTGAAACTGAAGTTGTTGTTGCTGAGGATTACCGTATAGAGAATGATCCAGTAGAATTTCATGTCATCATATCTTTGATGGATGTAGATTAAGACCATGTGGTACATGGGCATATCAGACCTTTGTATCTATCTGGCAAGGTAAATGAAATTGATATCCGATGATCCTTCATTGATAATGGCTCCTGGGTCAACCTCATTCCCATTCATAC
Organism: Viscum album; assembly: GCA_963277665.1. Classification (NCBI taxonomy): domain Eukaryota; kingdom Viridiplantae; phylum Streptophyta; class Magnoliopsida; order Santalales; family Viscaceae; genus Viscum; species Viscum album. The sequence goes on from OY728163.1 coordinate 135,981,299, forward strand.
ACTTTGTCGATTGAGCCTGACTAAATCAGAATTCTCTCATTTGACTTTAATGTTGTAAGGATATGATAGGAATGAACAAGAACCTATGGGAGAAATGACACTCAGAACATAGTTTAGAGATCTTGTGTTTAATTCAGATTTCATGATTGTTCGTCGGAACACAGCCTTCAATATTTTCCTTGGAAGGCCCTGGTTGCATCAACATGCATCCATACCTTCATCATACAACCAATTTCTGAAATACTGTTTCAATGGTAAAATTGGGAAATTTTATGGTGACAAGGCTACATTCAAAACATGTTAATCTCAATAAATTGAGGAAGAGTTTTATCACACAAAATGAACGATGCCCATGACAAAGGAGATAACTAGAGTTAATTCTCTAAACGGACTGGAAAAGATTCCAGCAAATCCATTCATGCATTTGAGTACAAATTATATGATACCCATTAATGAAATTGAAAGGGTAAAACTAAATCCATGCACTCATCCAGTAACTTCCATATTGTCAATTCCAGAAATTGATCCTAACAACATTGGAGAAATTATTGATACACCATGAAATGATGTAAGCTTGAATGGAGATGTTTTAATTTCATCTACTGAAATACAACGAGCCTCCACTTCGTCAATTATAGTAGAAGAAATTGTAGCAATTCTAGGGGAAGACAAAGATGTTGATTACCAATCCATCAATCCCTCTTTATTACCACAGAAAGACCCTTTGTCATCAGTAGAGGCAGATATGGTGGCCTCTTCATCAAAATGTTTAAATACTGACTCCTCCCCTAACTTTGGGAGTTTTGCCTTGTCATCTACGATGAAAATGGAAACAAAATAGGTAACACATAATGAAGAAGAAGAGGAATATCTCAGGGATTCTCCTCAAGCATTTTAAAAAGGAGTCTCTACCATTGTGGACGAACGTAGAGAAATAAATCTGGGTACAAAAAAAGATCTTTTCCCCACTCTAATTAGTGAAGCCATAACCTCTGAAGAACAAGAGGTTTATACAAACATTCAAAAGAAACATTGAGATATATTTTCTTGGAATTATACAAAAATTACATGTCTTAATCCCGATGTAGACACCCATCATTTGGGTTTTTCAGAAGAACATTGTAGATTCAAGCAAGCAGCAAGAAGGACATACCCTACTTAAGCCTCTAAAATTGTAGTTGAAGTTGATAAACTTATAAAGGATAAATTTTTCAAGGAAGTTCATTATCCAAAATGGATGGCCAATATTGTCCCAGTGAAAAATAAGAATGGGAAAATTAGAGTCTGCATTGATTTCATATATCATAACCGACATGGTCCTAAAGATGATTTTCTAATTCCGATTACAGAACTTCAAATTTATGAAACAACAAGATATAAAGTTATTTCCTTCATGTATGGATACTATGGGTATAATAAATCCATATGGCCCTAGAGGAAGAAGAATATACAACCTTTAGAGCCCCTCAAGATGTGTTCTTCTATCGGGTACTTCCATTTGGTTTAATGAATGCAAGAGAAACATACCAACGTGCTAGGCACCATATCATCAAACCCTTCTTAGGGAAATTTGTTGAATGTTATGTGGTTGATTTGGTGGTCAAATCAAGACAATGTTTCAATCACTTGGCTGATTTGGAGACCATATTTCACTAACTTCGGAAACATAATTCGAAGATAAACCCCTTAAAATGTGATTTCAGGGTAACCTTAGGAAAGTTATTTGGCTTTGTTGTACCCCATCATGGTTTCAAAGTTGATCCTGGAAAAAAAATCAATCCTTAGTATGTCACCTTTTTGAAATTTGAAAGAATTAAGAGGAATTCAAGGACACTAGGCTTATATTTAGCACATTATCACCAATTTGGTAGGCAAGTGTTTACCATTCACTAGATTAATGAATAAGGGAGTTACCTACCAATGGAATGAAGAGTGCCTAGAAGCATTTGATACCCTCAAGAAATATATCTTCATCCCACCAGTATTGATTCCACCTATTGAAGTAAGAGCACTCATTCTCTATGTGAAAGCTTTAGAGGGATCACTAGGTGTATTTCTGTCCCAAAAGATTGACATTGGGATTGAAAACAACCTTTACTATCTCAGTCACACTATGCTTGATGAGGAAACTTGGTATTCAAGTATTGAGAAGTGCTACCTGGCATTAATCTTTGCAGTTCAGAAATTAATGCACTACCTACAACATCATGAGGTCCAATTAGTGTCTCGTAATAACCCACTCCAATTTATCCTCAGTCGTACTATGCTTACAGGGCATCTGGCATGGTGGTCAGTTATTTTGTAACATTTTGATGTCCAGTTTGTGCCTCAAAAGGCAATAAATGGCCAAGCTTTGGCTGATTTACTTGATGAGCACCCACCTACGAAAGACACATCATTTAATACAAAAATTCCCCATGAAGAGGTCTAATATATTCAAGATAATTCCCAAACATTTGAATTCTATTTTGATGGTGCTTCTAGAAGTCCAATGGGGAAGAGACTGGAAAATCCTAAACTCAAGAAGGTTGGATTAGGAATTGTCCTTATTTTCCCAGAACAAGCATTATTTCCTTATACATTCCAATTATCAGAAGGTGGTACCAAAAATGAAGCAGAGTATCAAGCTCTTATCGCAGGTTTGAAATTTTCCCTTCAGGTGCAAATTAATCATTTGAATGTAAATAGTTATTTCTAATTGGTAATCAAACAAATTAGCATGGAATATTCTATCAGAAAGGAAGTGTTAATCCCTTTGTGTGATTACGTCAGAAAGTTAATGGATGAATTTTCCCAAGAGCCGACATTGTTTTTTGTCCTGCGATCACAAAATGACCAAGTAGATTCACTAGTTAAAGCAGCTATAGCCCTGGAATATCCAAATCCGGATGATACAGTTATTAGCATAACCCATCGATGTGTGGTTTTACCTTTTGTTCAAACTAAAATGGTGGAAATTAATGAAATATTCCATATTTATGAACCGTATGGTCATACCACGGGATGGAGAACACCCACTATGGAATATCTTCAGAATGGGGTACTTCCACCAAATAAGGCTGAGAAAGAACAGATCCGGCGACGAGCGGCCAATTTCACTATTTATGATAGTCCAGACCACCTAAAGATCCTTTATAAGTGATGCTTGGAAGGAATTATCTTCATATGTACTGATGGATAAGAGACCACATCATTCATGAATGAAGTACATTCAAGAGCTTGTGGTGCCCACCAATCTATTCACAGACTCTCCGATCAGATCCTAAGGCTTGGATAGTTTTGGCCTTCAATGACACATGATTGTACAAGTTTCACTAAAAAAATGTCATCCTTGTCTAGTGCATTCCAAATTCATTCATCAACTCCAGAGTTTGTACATACAACTAAATACTTCTATCCATTTTCCACATGTGGAATGGTTGTAGTAGGGCATTATACTCCAGCCACGGCTAAGCAGTTCAAGTACATTCTCAATTCTACTAACATATTCTCTAAATGGGATGATAAAATACTTCTCAAGGATGTCAGAGCCAAAAGCATTGTTAGTTTTGTAAAAACTAATATGATCACCAGATTTTGTGTCCATCATACTATTTTGATGGACAATGACACCAATTTTGGTTCTAATGAAGTAAAAAAGTTGTATCAGGAACATAATATCAAGTCCAACGACACATCTTGCTATCATGCAGTGGCAATGGATAGATAGAGGATTTCACCAAAACCCTATCAAATATACTCCAGAAGATGGTGGATAAAGATAAGAAATCATGGCCTGATAAACTTTTCAATGTTTTTTGGGCTTATCGGGAAACTACCCATACTACTACCCAAGCAACTCCTTATTCATTAGTATATGGAACTGAAGCATTTTTTCCAATTGAAATATAGTTGCCTTTACTTGTAGTTGAAATCTATGATCAGCTGTCGATAGATGAAAGATCTCAGAAACATTTCAATGAGTTGGAACGATTTCATGAGAAAATATTTCATACTTTGTATCTTCTAGAAGTCTATCAGAACAGAATAGCACGATCTTTTAATAAGAAATTTCATTTTCATTTATTCCTTCAAGTAGAATTGGTATTTGTCCTTTGGACTCCAATGATACCAGGAAGGAAACCTACAAAACTTTAACCAAAATGTTAAGGGCCTTATTACTTACATAAGGTCTATTCAAATGTATCTTATGCTTTAATCTCAATGGATGGAGAGCTCATTACATCTCCAACCAATGAGAGAGTTTTGAAGAAATACATTGTCTAATTATACACAATAGTCCTCACTGCATGATTTAAAATTGCACAACCCCCTTGTCTTAGTTGCAAGACATTAAAATGCATAACAACCAGAATAGTCCTCATTTGAAGACATTAAACAGTACATAACAATGTCCTTACTACAAGACATAAAACTGCAAAACCCCCATATCCTAGTTGTGAGACATTAAAATACATAACAACTATATGCGTCCACAATGCATGACATTAATGTGTTTAGCATATTCATCTTTGTCACATGACGTTAAACTGCATGACATCATATGTACAACTATGGTTTTCTCTATTTGACGTTATAAACATCCATTAGAAAACATCATTGACATCATCACAACTTCTTAGTAGTACAAGAGTCCCTCTATTTCCTAGGTCGGAGTCAGATCTGAATAGAGATGATTTTTTCAAGAACTATGTATGGCTTGATTCTCATTTTCAATGAGATACGTAGAGACTCCTAAATCTCCAATTTTTGGCCCATCCACAATCACAAAATTTTCTTATTTATTTTCTCCTCCTGTTTATGAATTAGATCTATATAGAGTGTTTTCTTAAGATATATGATTTGGTCCTTATACCATTTTATGTCTTATGATTTATCATTATCTTAGAACGTATCAAAATCCCCCATTCCTCATGTCAAACTTAGCTTGAGGAATGATTGTTTAATGAACTACGTATGGATTGATTCTCATCTATTTTGAGATATGTAGAGATTCATATATCTCCAATCTTGGGCCCAGCCATAATAAAAAACCACTTTATTTATTGTATAAAAATGAAATCTACATAGGGAATGTTTTAAGAACTATCTATGACTTGATTCTTTCCCCAACAATACATATAGTGACACTTGGGTTTTATCTCTTAACCCAGTTACAATATGTCTTTCCATTCATATCGGTTCATTATCGTCCTTACCACATGACATTAAACTGCATGGAAATCTAATACCCCTATTCTTTATTTGCATCACCTTTGCATTATAAAATAAATCCTTACTACTCCTTGTTTCTCACATCGAGCACAGATCATGGGGGCATAGGAATTGGGTAAATGGATTCTTTATATATGGTGTTTTAATTTATTATAGGGTTAATAATGTCCTCACTACATGACACAAAACTGAAAAGTATAATGTCCTCACCGCATGACTCAAAACTGCATAGTATAATGTCCTCACTGCATGAATCAAAACTGCATAGTATAATGTTCTCACTGGATGACTCCAAACTGCATAGTATAATGTCCTCACTGCATGACTTAAAACTACACATCATCATATTCATTCAAAGGAAGAAAATAACGTCTCCATTTTACATATGAGTCAGACATATCTAAAGGACATCAAACTCATAGTCAATATTGATTCAAATATTTCTCATAAACATTGAACATTAACCCTCATCCATATTTCACACTGTTAATATTGAATAATTTCATATCCTCATAATATTTCTTATAGTTTCTAGTGATAAGATTTCTAATACCTGAGAGCTATTTTTTATGACTATGAAGCACATGCCCTTAGGCAGCCTTGCATAAGTTGCCTACATAACAGGCATGTCTGTCAAAAGATGCCACTATTAGACTATGCAACATATGGCCCAGTGGGCCCTGCATAATAAAACCCCCATAACAGGTTTGTCATGTAACGGTAACTTCGTTCTTAGTTATAGTATATTTTTCCCCTTTAATCTTTGATAATAATATATAAGAATCTGTATTTTAAAATAGTCATTCAAGTATACTTGTCCAATTATCTTTCTCAAAATCTGAAAATCTGCAAGACCATGGTTTACACATTTCCATCATCTTGTGTTTGATGCACTATGGAATAACCTTGAATTCACTTGGAAACATATCATATATTGTTTCCATTTCTGGTCCTAGTTGTATGACCTAAAACTACGGACTTCATATCTTTTACGTTTGGGTCAGACCTTCATAAAAGTCATGTTCCTCTGATTCATTGGATATCTTGATTAGAAATACCCTTCCCATTTTAGGTACCTTTCTCTATAAATAAATATCTATGCTTTGGAAAATCTGAATCTCCATAAAAATTCTTTGACTTTTACCAATAGAACGTCAAACTTCTGAGAGGTATTTTTCCGGACTATGAAACACATGCCCATAGGCAGTCTTGCATAAGATTCCTACATAACAGGCATGTCAGTCAAAAGATGCCACTATTTGGCTATGCAACATATGCCCTTGTAGGCCCAGCACAATACAACCCTCATAACGGGTTTTTCAAGTAATGGTAACTTTGTTCTTAGAAAAGACTTCTTCTAATACTTTTAGCCCTTTTCCCATATCATTCCTCAGTTCAAAAAATTCATAAAACACATTTTATAGTTTTCCCTTCCATACCTGAATATGATAGTTTGTTTCCAAAACAATTGTCATGAAATTGGGAAAGTTTTCTCATACATTTGGTTAATGCTAAAGACATTAAATTAAAGCCACACAATGTCCTCAGTACATGACTTAAAACTGCACAGTACCAATGTCCTCACTGCATGACTTAAAACTACAGAGTACCAATGTCCTTACTACATGACTTATAACTACATAGTACAATATCCTAAACCTCCCCATTTCTAATAAATTTTTAACCATTACTCATACACCAAATTTTTATAAAAATGGGTTTTCTATTCATGGCTTATGTTGGTCTAAAATAGTCAATTTTTCATTCTTAAAATTCATTTCCTTGGAAAAACCACCTACTGTGGTCTTAAGTCACCCAAATCTTATTTCCCTCAATATATCAATATAAAATGTTAAATTCCTAAAGAACATTTTTGCTTGACTGTGTAGCATGTTCTCTTAGGCGACCTCACATAAGTGTCCTACATAACAGGCATGTCAGTCAAAAGATACCACTATTTGGAAATGCAACATATGCCCCAGTTGTCCTTGCATAACATGGCCCCCATAACGGGTTTGTTAAATAATGGTAACATCGTTCCATGGAAAGAATCCCCTTATATCGATACAGGTTTTAGATTTGGTGACCATAAAAAAATCATGACCCAAGATTCCACCTGAAAATGTTTAAAGAATATTAAATAAATTCTAAGCCACCAATTCTTGTTTGGAATCTAATTCCAAATTTTTGTTCAAAGATATTCGAACCAAATTATTAACCCTTTACAGTCTAAAAGGCATGACTCTAATAATCTAGTAACAAAAGACTCAGTACTCATTAGATTGAGAACCTACAAAGGTAACTCTAAACAAAGTTGAGTCCTAGCTCACTAAACATACATTTTTGTATGATTTATGTAATATTGAGCAATAAAAAAAGATGTCAAAAGATACAAAATTTGTGGGGTTATCTATATAACCATAGCAATAGTCAAATTATTATCATTAGGTCCCTCGAAAATGTCATTCAATTAGGTCCTTCGATGAGGTATGTCATGTAGAACATTCACCAAGGATCCTACCGCAACCCTATTGGTCAAGTCCTATGGAATATCTCCATCTCGTAATTCATTTTACCTTGATGATGTTTCAAAGAAGTTACACCGGAGCACAACATTATAACATCTGGGTGAACGAGCTATGCAACGAGAGCTTCAAAATTTCAGAGATATCACATGTGAAGAAAAAAATCATGAAAGGTGAGACCTATTTATAGGAAACTGAAGACCTACACATCCGGACTGCATGCAACCTCTTCACGCTATATATCCGCGATGCAGCTACACGGTAAACCTGTGTGGTAAACATGCATGGTAAAACTGGGTGGTAAACCTACATGGTAATCCAGCGTGGTAAACCTACGATGTTCGACATCTTTCACCTCAGGACTCGACCCTCTTTGTATGTTTCAGATCCAATCCTAAGGGGGGATTTTTTTGACACTACTTCAGAAAGTAAAAAAAATATTAGGAAGACAACCTATGGATATTTCAAATCCCAAATAAAGATTCAAAGAGAAAAAAAAGAAAAACTAACAATACTCCCAAATCGCATTGAGATAGCTTAGCTTCATGGATCTGCATGGCTGATCTGCATGGACGAGCTGCATGGCCGAGCTCTGTAGCCGGCCTCTACGGCTGACCACGGCGACAGACCTACGTGGCCGACTAATGTGGCAGACCTCTATGCTAGAAGATGTTTTATGTCCCTACATGCAGAATCTGCATAGTAGAGTAGCATGAAGTACCTTCATGAGCAACATATCTTCGCCCAGGCCTATTCATGCCTATAAATATAGCCCTTGGGTTCCCCATTTCAAGACTGAAAAAAAGTGAATGATTCTCTGAAGCTCCAATTGCATATCTCTTTCACCTAGATCTCTCAAATTGTCTTAGGTTACTCTATAAATCAAGAGAGAACAGATAATTAAATGGGATAGGCATGTTTTGAAGTTCTTCACATTCTTCAGTCATCATCCATACCTGTGTGGTATATCTGCAAACCTTACCTGAGTGGTATATTTGCGCGCCTTACCTACACGATATATCTGTGTACCTTACCTACATAGTAAACCTGTGTGCTTCACTTGCATGCCATACCTGCATGATACAACAATGTGGGGTACCTACGCGGCATACTTACACGTGGTACCTAGGTGACCGGCTAAAGTACCATTCTTAAAAGCCATTCATGTTATGGTATCTCCATTCTTGGATCCCTTATATGAAAGGGGATAACTTGAAGCCTCCACCAAAACCCCAAGACTTCTATAACCTTTGGGCAAAGAACATTAGAGTGTCTTCTATTTGGGTTTGTGTTTCCATAGTCAGAGGTTTCCCAAATTTGTTTCATAGTGGTGTTAGGTTGCATGGGATGCTTGTGGGTTTGTATATCCACAGTCACATTGTCTTTTTTCCCAGAAATAGTGTTTGGAAGTTCCCAGTTTGGAGGATGGTTGGTGACTGGTCTCTCCCTCCTCAAAGAGACGACTGGGAACCTCAGTTCTCTGGTAGAGAAGGCACACTTCACACTTTTCGTTCCGTGCAAGCATATGAGAAGTCTCCTTCCCCAACCAGAACCAATTTCCGGGCATCCATCCTGGTATAATCCCCTCACCTTCACCCCTTATTCCTTACATTGGACCCTTGTCTAGTGTAAATAAAACATAGGTAAGGTTTGTCGCATCACCATCTTCTATGGTCGACACGCCCTCTTCCATTATCATGGAGGAAAATCTTGGATGTGTGAAGATTCATTGTTGAATCATTCACATCCTCTTGTTTCTCACACCGAGCATGAATCAAGTGGGCATAGAGATATGTGATGGTTGCAACATGTGAATAAACACTCATTGGAAGGAACTATGAAAACTTTGATTCCAATTCGAATCACGATACGTAGGAAGCTCTTTCAGAGCCCGAGCTCACTGGATATCCTCCTCAGTAATCGAACCATAATTCCCCCAATTTGGGAATTTTCCTTAGGAAATAAGCCCCAAATTCAATCCTCAAATCAACAAGGAATCCTTTTCAGGAAGTAAGCCCTAACTCATCTCTCTTAGATAACCATATTCTCTAATGATATTTATCAAATTATGTGGGATTTGATTCCCATCCTAATGGGATACGTAGGAATCCTCCTTGAGGTTCAAACCCAATATTTAAAATAAAAACTATTCTATTTGGTCCATATTCCCAATAGGGTATTATCTTACTTGGAAACCCAGATCCCTACCAAGTTCCTTGGGCTGCTTCTGCATAAGTCTCTCACAAAGTTTCAACAAAGAACCTTCCGCTTAGAGGTCCTTATCTGATGACTTTAAAAGGTATGATTTGTTCTATTAAGCGACACCAAACTACGATAGTTATGATTAATTTCACAAGGATACATAGGTAGTCGGTTTTACGGTCTTGATCCAAAGATCAAAACAAACCTTCGTATCCCTAGAAGTCAATAAATTCTCGAGTGCCACACTTATTGTCTTAAAAACTAGTATCATAACAATGATGATTAATGTAATCTGTAATGAGTATATTAGAGGATACCGTTGATGAAAAACCTTGAATACAAATAGATATTTCCATTAATGAAGATCCTTGAATAAATACTGATGATTCTATGGTTTTGCACATGTTAATAAGTGATTATAAATTCCAAGGGATACTTATGATATTCTTGGTGAATTAAAAAGGATTTATCAAAATATTTTAATTTTACAAACAGTGTTCCAGAGTAGAGAATAATTCCCACCAAAAGGGAGTGATGAGTTCGACCTACCATCCAATTGACCAATGCACGTTCTTAAGTATCATAATGTTCAAAACTTAATGAATTCCTACCTTTAGAAAGACATTCCTCTTTGGATAAATAACTATTGGAAGTTTCTGATTCCATGAATAAATTCGATGGAAACCACATGGAAACATTGATTCTTAAATATAGAACACACGTTTCAAGGAACTATGAAACAACGCCACATCAGATAATGAAACATAATTATATATGAGGAATCAACCCAATGATTTCATCAATGAGTCACTTTATATCCAAAAATCATCTATAATATATGGTATTGTGATTATAGGTTCATTTAATAATATCATCTAGATATCGTTATTTTATAAAAAATATATTTATAGAGTACCTTGACTCCTATTAGAGTTTACATTGTCAGCTAATTTGATAGTCACGAGAAATTTATAAAAAAATTTATTGTATCCAATAAATATATGAATACTATGGATTATTATTACAAAAGTTCTTATAAGACATTCCCCATTAACCACTCTCTTTGAAAGGACTATATATATAACCAAACAAGTAATTATATAACCTAAGTATGTTTTTTTTGAAAACTGAATTCACACGTTCTATATTTGGATTAAAATGCCTCATTTCTCAAAGTCATCAACCCATTACTCGAATGATCTTAATTCCCTTCCTTACATTTAGAATATATGATAATATCATGAATAATGACTACAAAAACTGATTGAGGTAATATATGAAGACCCCATTCAAAAAATCATTTATGATAGCAAGGAGATTTTTGAGTTTTAATGTAATTACTATGAATTCATATGGACCATATCATATACAAAAGGTCATTTTGTATAAATATTATCTTTTGATCATTAATTAATGATATATCAATAATTATTATGTTTTTTATAAGTATAGATCCCTAGAAAACTAATCAATCAACCCATTAATACATGGCTTATGATAATTTTTGTTGATCATGATTTATTTTGTGCTCGTGATAATCAATGTAGAGACACATCTAACCAATATTCTTTTTAAAAAAGATGATTGGTTAACCCTATCATGAAGTACTAGTAAATATAAAGCTCATATCCACATTGATATAACAATGATTATTTAATTATTATAGTTCAATTGGGTATATTCTAAAAATATTATTATTGGTAGGCATCTAATATTGTTTGAGTTGTATTGAAAAATAAACCCCATGATCTGGGGGATGTACATGGAAATTATTAGAAAATAAATTAACATATTCCATAAAAATTGCAATGTATTCAATATTATTATGTTCTCTAACCATTTGAGATTAATAACCCTCGGGATTTTTAATGAAAAACAATATAATGGATGCAATTTCCATAGGGAGTTCATTGTCATCTTTTCAAAAAAATATGATCTATGGTTGATTTCAAATATGAAATTTTATTTCCATATCCTAAAAACTGATAGTTTAATTTTATATTAAGGTCAAATTAATTCTAAATAACCCCATAAAATTTTCATTAACATAAAATAATTTTAATTACATGAAAAAATTCCCAAGAACCTATATTAGAGAAGTGTTATAAACTTAGGATGAAATCATTACTCTATTATGAGTTTTCATCTATAATAAAATATCTATCCATTGGGTATCAATATTACGGGTCCTAAGTCATTTCATGATATATGAAATTCATAAAACAAGTCTAAAATGATATGCATTTATTTTTTTTGTACATATGCCCATCCTAATATCATTATTCCATCATTAGTACCTTCTTAATTCCAAAATGGTTCTGATATGTGCTAGGAAATAATAATCAGGGTAATTAATCATATGATGAGTAAAATCCATATTATTATGTGCTGAATTTGGACATCTAAATTTCATCCTATGAAATATCTGGAGCATCCTAAATTACTATTATTTAATTATAAATTTTTATGATCTATCCATTTATTCTCCAAGATACATTTATAGTATTATTAAATTTAACCAAAGCATATATCATATGACTGTCTAACTAGATGTGTAGTTATTCCTATTTGTTATGCAGTGAGGGAAGATCAAGTTAATACCTTACAATTAAATTAATAGGGTTTTACCCCTAGGAGAATCTGATCCTATACCTATAACCAAATGTTTTTATCTTGAGAGGGACGTCATTGATATAAAATCATACAATTTATATATTTCATAAAATTTAGAATGTTTTCCTATATTTTTTATTATCCTCTGGGTTTTCCATACTGTTTCCTTGTACTAACACCTTGGAAATAACTGAGTCATGCATTGATTCCAATTGAGGGGACCCAAGCCTTCCATATACATACACACATCATTTGATATTAATATTCACTTTAGATCAAAAAAATCACACCCCATAACAAATATGTTTAGTTTTTTATATATGAAAAAAATATTCAACTTATTTACCTTCATATTAAAAATATACCGCAAATATTTTTCTTACATGATACCCATATAGAAAAATCACACAAAATATTCTAGTCTATATCCTAGGAAATGGAAATTTATTAAATGAAGATCTTGATGCTAGGTAAGGGTAATCATTAGAGAAAACAATCAAAACTCATATGTGAACATAAGATAAATATGTGTGTATGAGAATATAATAATTGTGTATGGACAAAAAAATGATAGAATTGTACCTAAAAAAGAATATATCATAAATCATCATTCATGGAATAAAGAATCTAGTTAATTTAAGATATAATAAAGAGTATTATATAAACATGAGTAAATAATCATGAGACATGAAAAAAGAAAATTAGAAAATGTATTTGTAATATAATTAAGTATAAAAATCACACATTTTGTCAAGACTCACTAATAATTTCTTAATCACATGGTGTAAAGAGTTATATATTGTATTTAATTATCTCCTTAATCCCTGATTTTTCGACTCATGAGATATTTCATTACCTAATTCATTAGAGGGATGCATAATTTTGGTCCCACATATCACATTTTGGACAGAGTCCCTTAAGGGTTTGGGTTCACTATCCACACCTATATATCATAGAAGATAACTTTTTACCCAATGTATTGGCTGATATATAATTATCCTCCCACATGGCACATAATAAAACACATATATATGAATGAGATCTGAGAAAAATTAATAGTTCCATCATTGAAAAATTAACCCATGGTAAGGAAATGAATTCCATTGAAAATTCATATGATAGTTTTATAATAAATCTATTGAATGAAGGTAATATAGAGTCAACGTCTATAAATCATATTATTAAAGGGTTTTTAATGTAATTCTCCAATTAAAAAAACTCAATGATCAAGAGGCCAAGAGTATTGTAGTAAATTTTCATGTAAACAATCAACACGAAACTAAAAAAAACATTGTTATTTAAATATCAATAATGTGCTTATACTTCCTTATATTCTAAAACTACATAGGATAACTTAGTTAATATATTATAAAATTACCTAGAAAAAAACCATTAATGGAATTATTATTATAATAAATCATAACATGTGATTAAAATGAAATAACATAATATCAAAAAAAGGTAAGGACAACAAATTATCATATAGAAGAATGTCATAATGATTATTGAAACACAAGGTCATGGAATCAGAGTAATCTAGAAATCACATAAAACATGACCTAAAAATATCTAAAGGCTCATTTTTATGAAAACATGACATGGTTAACAGAGTACCATTATGGTTTAGGTTAACTCCATAATCCCATACATATTATATCATGATATATAAACATTTAAAATTTATTTGTAGTTATATTAGGTCACATCAATAATGATATATGCATGTTTATGTGTTCCACATAATGAAGTACCTAATATGGAATAAACTTTAGGAAACCCCCTTGAAAAACGATTTTTTACATAATATTATATTAGGGTATAACAAAATAAACTAACATAAACATTCCAACAAAATAATGTATTAATTAATTATAATTTTTCGTAAGGAGGTGGTAGGGAAATATATGTCATGAAAATGTTTTCCATTTTAATTGAACACTTAAACAAGAGTTGATAAACTATATTTTTAATGGGTATCATTTGTGGAGTTTTAATAAAATATTTAATGAGTGTTTAAAGATGTTAGGAGAATAATAATTTATAAACAACCATAAATTAAATTAGTTTTTCCAATAAAAAATTGAGTATATTTTTAAACCTTGTAATTTTAAAAATATTTCATCACGTGACGCATGAGATGAGGTATGAAGAAAATTATGTTTTCTTTATTCAACTCCACTTAATGAATGGTATTGGTAAGTGAACTTTCAAAAATTGTATATCAACATATTTGAAATGTGAATTAATTTATGTATATATGTGTTGAACATATATACATAAGATAAAAGAATTAAATAATAAGAATATAGAGGTAATATGACTTAATTAGCAAGAAAACATTATAAAAAAATAGGTTTATTCAGAGAGATCTCATACCCCACATCTATACTCACTCTTCACATTCAATTAAAATCCTTAATAATAAAGTAGATTAATTATAAATGTTATTGTAAAACTTATTAAATTATATTTAGTTTTTAATTATTTTTTTATGTTCCATATAAACATTTAAATTTGATTTAATGTCTATATTCACTGTCCCATGGTCATTCAATTTAATGATCCATTAGTGAATCATTTGTGTATGATTTTGAAATAGTTCCATAACTCAAAAAATATATTGGTATATAGTTAATGTTTTAATAAAATTATATAATTTCTAATGAATATAATATTATTCCTAAAAAATAATGATTTAGTGATTTAATCTTTAATTGTTTAGTTTATTTGGATAGTTTTCTTGACCATTATGAACTTATACCATTTTTTTGTATTATTGATATATGTTCATTCACTACAATAAAAATATAATATATATATTTAGGAAAAATTTAACCATTTTATGTGTATTTAAAAAATACATAAATGTTGTCATATAAAATATAACACATCCTCCATATATATGATAATATAAACATAATATAGATAAATATTGTTTTTGTTAAAATAAAAGGAAGAATGTTGGATGGGGGATATTACATAAATATAATAAAAATTCACTATATTTAAAATAATTATGTTATCATACATTCATGGAAGAAATAAATATTACATGGTTGAATAATAATGAATTAATATATAATTTAATTCTATTTTTTTATTATTTGGATGTCTTATTTTATAACTCCATTTAATGAAACATTAATTGGTATTCTGATGAGATCGAGGATTCTTGGAATGTAGATGGGGATATTGGTAATGAATTTGGAAGATATTTGATATTGTAAGGATTTTAGAATGTGGGTGGATAAGGGGAGGTTTGGGTGGTATTTCTAAGGGGATCATAGGGGTGTTTTTTATTTAATAATCATTTATTTATTATTTCATCATGAATATAAAAATAGCCCTGATATATGTGACTATGTTCTATAATTGGTGAATCTGAGTTTTAACTAGAGGTTCTATACATCATCTATGGACCATTAATTCATTTATAGATCTTATAATTGTAAATACCATATTTAACCATATTACACTGTTCTCATAATATTCATCACTTTTAGAAAAATTACAAATATTAAACCTTATCCTAATTCAGTGTGTTGACTCCAAATTGATACCCATTTTTCAAAAAAAATTAGAAATATGATAAATATATTATTCAATAAAAGTTCATATATAATTGAAAAATACAAATTTTAATATTATGATCAAATTTCTTCTTATTTCATAATTACTTATGATCTCATAAGATGATATTTTAATTATAAATAATCACAATATTATTTTATCAACCCTTTTTATTAGAATAAAAATAATTCTAAACTTAGGTATAAAATATAAAATTTAAAATAAAATATACATGTTTTAATAAATTAATAAACACATATTATATCATTTTTTTGACATTTATATATTTTAGTCAGGATTTAAAATTTCAATATATTCATTTTACCAATGTTAGTTTAATTTTCTAATGGCCTGGTTTCAATTACTAATGCTCATTTTACAATTACAAAAGTAAAATTAATATTACAAATATAAAATTACTATTTTAATGATCATATTTGAAATGGTCATATGGGTTCCAAGCCTTCTAGAATTTCCATATATTTCATTCATTTATCATTAAAAAATATTTTTCTCTTATGGTTTCATATATTTTCATTTTCACATTGAATAATGAATTACTAATATTTTGTTTCATACCGAGATTGTTGATTGAGAGTGTGATCACTTTAGGGTATCGAGAAGTTCCAAAATTTCATATTATTGTTTATTTGTTTTATATTTTTTCCAAAGGTTAACATTAGGTTACTATAGATAAATTCATTAAATAAATTAAATATCAATGTAAATATAATAATCTATTTTTGGCTCTATCTTGTGGTGAAAGTACATTATACAATACTATATTTCCAAATATTAGACATTTAATGAATCAGAAGGGAAATTCCATTGAAAATATTATGGGTCGATACAAAGGTGGACAAAATCATTAGAAATTATTCTCAATAAATCTAACACCCCAAGCTTCTACGGTACGCTTCTCTTTGAATAATTCAATAGCGTGTGTTGTATGCAACATCGAGTTCTAACACACCACAACCAATCAAACTAGCCGTTATGAATAGTAATACCCACTTTTTGAAATTTATAAATTTTATTTTTCAAAATAGACTTCTTTTTGGATTTGGAATATCAAAATTATCCTAGGGTTAATTTTTGGTATTTTTCTATTGGAAAAGTTTATATCGACCAAAAACAACCTTAGGAATAAAATATTATCATTTATGTCCACTTGGATTATATTAGGACAGTTATTATTATTTAATTCAAAGAAAAGTTAAAAGAGTTAAAATCAATGTTTATTTACTATAACATTTTTAATATTGGGTTATACATGAGATAAATTAGATTATAAATATTCATTAGAAAGATAAATCTATTTCCTACATAATGGTATTTTATTTATAATTTTTAGACATTAAATAATTTAATTTATTTCTGACCCAATGATGATGCAGTAATTACCATAATAGTGAAAAATTAAAATAGTTGATATTATAAATACCCAAATAAATATAATTTGAGACTTTTTATGAATTAAAATAATTTTATAGGTTAATATGACATGTTAGGATTTATTTAAATAACTTTTTGAGAAGTAATGCTTCTGTTGTGATTTTTACAAAAATCAATTATTGAATAGTGTCAAAATTGACATAAAAGAGTTTTTAAAACAAATATTATATTATTAATTGATATTAAATTCCTAAAATCTAAGGTTCCACCAAAAGACATATATCATAATAGTTGTATCATTGATGGACCACTTGGGGGTCTCATGGAGGTATATAGTAAGTTTATTAACTATATAATATAAAAATACAAAGTGACATGGTAAGTGTCAAAATAATTAACTAAGAGTTAAAACTAAAAGATGAGGTTTATATAATGACCCAAACCAGTATAAATTCGATTGGTTGAGTGTTTTTCGAACCCTCCCCACCTTAACCTTAAAATAATCTCCTTTTGAGCCATTATAAACTGAATATGAATTTATTATAAAATAATATTCCTAGCTTTTCCAAAGGTGCCCATCGCCCCTCTTATAAAAGGGAACTCCTCCTTCTCAATAAATAACACATTCAAAGGCTTTTGGATCAGCCAAAACCTACCCAAATACTATCTCAACTTCCCTAAAATTAACCTGGAGGCCTTAGTTAGATCCGAAAGCCATCCTATGGAGCCCTTTTGATCAAATCAAAAGGAAGAACCCGAAGAAGAGGTAATGTTTTCACCACCCTTTTTCAAATTCATTTCTTCTTCAACTTCTTCTTTCTTTTTTATTCCCATTCTAAAATAATGAATCCAGTATCTCTTATATACTGTAATATTATTATAAATATGGTACAACCATATTCAGTATTCTATCCATCCTTGGAATGACATGTCACTATACGTGCGTACGTATGGATTACCGTCTCCACGTCGTGGTGTAATTGTTATTCAATATATTATTATTTGGAGGGGTTTAATAATGATTTGTAATTCATGTAAATAATAAATATAACTTGATAATTATTCTTTATATATGATATACCATCCAATATTATATTATTTTAATATCAAAAGAATGATATTGTCGCTCGTGCGTACGTACGAACTACCATCTCCAGGAACGCGATGAGATTCATTCTCCATCGTATCCATTCAAGTATAATTATCATTTGATGATTTAAAAAAAATGTTTAAGGACTTGATATCATTTTGTATATGAATAATATACAACCTATCCATAACAAACACGGCTTATGTAACAAAACATATAAAAGAAAACGAGTAAGTTAACACCCGAAACGACGATAATTGTAAGATATTATTAATAAAGCAATGTTAAAAGATCATATATGATATAATATTAATGTATATGATTATTTTATAATTTAATAAAAATTATTTCACCATTATACCAGAGTTTAACCTACCCTCAACCATGTAAAAGTACAAGGTAAGGGTTTATTTCGCAATCTCTTCATTATCTGAGGTTCTTTATATCTAATAATCTACTGGGACTTCTTTATCATCCACATCCATGTTTCTTAAAAATGTACTTCAAAACCTTTTTTGACTATTTACTAGAATATGTGTTAAAGTCATTTATAGCCTTGTTGACTTTTATTAGTGGTTTATAAAGGAATATTTCCGTCGTTTTCCAAACAAGGACCTTTTTAACCTTTTCGACAGAATTAAGGTAAGAATGTTTTTTTAACTTATACGGCGGGTGCGGCTATTTTCCATTGTTATAAAATTGTTGAAGCTTCCCTTACAAGATTATAAGAATATTTTCAAATAATTTTTTTTATTTTATAGATATATTATTTTTAAATGATTTCAAAAAAGAAAGACATATTTCTCTAAAAAGAGTTTTGATTTCATCTATGTCAACATCCTTTAATGGATTTTAAGCTTATTTGAAGTTGATTTATTATGATACAAAACTTCTTATATTATATTGAAGGTTTTGTGATATGTTTGACTATGGATGTGTTATTTTTATACCATTTTTGGTTTATGGATGAAGTATTTACTTTTCATATGCTAGTTTTAATAAGAATGTTTATGTTATTTTTAAACCTTTTCATATGGGAATGCATTAGACTTAATATGTGACGGGTGGAGCCCGCTATAGCTCATCGATGCATCGATAGGTCTAATGAGACAAAATAGTGTCTTGGAACAAGGCCTTGGAACAATATTATTTGTAGTCTTGGCACGAGGCCTTGGCTATGTGGTTATTATAGTCTGGCATTATGCATTCCATCATTATGAAAGTGGTTATTGATATTGCATGTGATTATTCGATTAATAGAATATCCATGTGAATAAGTAAATGGCATTATTTAATTTTATTTTTTCCATACTATGTTGAAGTAAAAGTTTAAAAGACTTTTGTTTTTTTTATACATTGCCTTAAATGTTTATTCTTGTTTATGAAAGTTTCCGCTATATTGTTATCCTTACTGGGAATTTGAGCTCATCCCTTTTCTATTTTTATTTTTCCCAGGATGTGAAGAAGTAAATTATGAATGACCTACAGGGATAGTATGAGGGGATAAGAGTATGGACTATGAAGACTATATTGTTGTAGTTTTCATTTTTATGATGTAATGTAAAACTTTATGAATATATCTAGTGTTTCCAAGGCTACTAAACTAATCGGTCTTTCAAGATTTGATCTTTCTTGTGATCATGCCAATGTTATGTAATAATGCACCGACTCTGGGTAACTGGGGTTGGGGCGTTATAGTTGGTATCAGAGGAAGTTTAGTACAGACCTTGGAAGCTAGATTTAGATAAACTCTGATTAGAGAACATAGATTTAAGAAGGACTTTGAGTATTAGTATAGAAGAACTCCGTAGAATTTTGGTATTGTAGAGATTTTGTGAGTTTTCTGATCAATACATCCCCATCTGGATACGAGCAGGTAGAGGCGGCTCTGGCACAGATTTACCTAGGGGTAGAATCCAAAAACACTGCTTTGAGCTAGACTTGAACGGTAACTGGTGCATGACAACGGGCCTTGCTGCACTCTTGGTTACGACACTCCCGGGGGATATGCTTAGGATAACTCTTTTTTCTTTACAAATAATTATGAAGGGTTTATGAGTGTATACATCCTCAAATAAATTTTTCTTCTGATTATGTATTATATCCATAAATAATTCAATTTATTTTAAGTGTTTTATAAGTATGGAATTATGTATTTTGATTCATAAACTGATCTAGTTTATGCCATTGTTTACAAATGGTGCCTAGTGAAAGAAATGGAAACCGTATCAATGCACGCACTCCATGTAGGGATTGACCTCCTGGTCAATATAATTATAGTGGAGCTGGTGATGAAATTGGTGCCGATCAGCTAATCACCAGACTGAGACAACTCACTCAGGTTATGAATAATAACCTTACCCGTATGGAGCACCCTGATCCACAACATGGAAGATCAATGATAGATCGCTTCAAGAGGAAACAACCACCAACTTTCAATGGGAGTACAAATACCTTAGTAGCTGAGCAATGGATAAATTCCCTAGAGAAAATATTTCAGGCTTTGGGGAGTAGTGAAAGGTAAAACGTTATCATGGCAGTTTACCGCCCCACTGGAGATGCTGATCAATGGTGGTAATTGATTCAAAACATGACGGAAGATGATGAAGTATAAAATATGAAATGGAGGGAGTTAAAAGATCTATTTTTAGACAAATACTTTCCTCGTGACCATCAAGAAGATATGGAAAGACAATTTCTGAGTCTGAGACAAAAGGAGGATGAGAATGTCCCAAAGTATGAGGCTAACTTTACAAGGTTAGCAAGGTATTCTGGAGATTATATACGTAAACCAAGAAGTAAGATTTATCATTTCTTTGATGGGTTAAAACCATTTCTCAATCGAGCATTAGTCTCACAATTCTTCTCGTTGTACGATGACATTGTCTCATGTGCTATCAAGATAGAGAAAGAATTCTCTAAGTCATATGACTTTAAAGCAAATCAAGAGAAGAAGAGATCTACTGATCAATCTGGGAATGGAAATAAGTGTAAGAAGGGAAAGGTTTAATATCCATCCTATGGTAAATGTGGGAAGAAACACCCCGGTACTTTCTTGAAGGGAATGGGTGTCTGTTACAAGTGTGGTGAAAAAGGCCACCAAGCTCGTGATTGAAAAGGGAAGAAGGAAGCTACCGATGTTTAGTGCTACAATTGTTGGGAGATGGGACATTATGAAAATGAATGTCCTAAGCGTTAGGGGAACTTACCTCAGAAAAGGCCAAGGGATCAAGGACAAGCTTATGCTATCACTACTGCTGAGGTAGAAGCTCCGAAAGACGTGGTGGCAGGTAATTTAATGGTTTCCTCAAGTTTAGCAAATGTATTATTTGATTCTGGATCATCGCATTGTTTCATATATTCCCAGTTTGCTAAGAAAATTAGATATTTCCAATTTGATTTAACAAGGGAGTTGTCAGTTAAAACTCCTAAGGGAAGTATCATTGCAACAAAGTTTTGTGAATTAGTCCCCATTAGAGCACATAAATGTTCTTTATCAGCTAATCTCATTGTCATACCTATGATTGAGTTTGATATAATCCGCGGTATGGACTGGCTTTCAGACCATGATATGAATATTTATTGTAATAAGAAAGAGGTTACGATTCTTGATGATGATGATAAGGAACACCTTATCTTTAGATCAGAATTTTTTCCACCTAATTCCTCTATAGATCCACCCCTAGTAGCTCAACTAAATTTAATTATTGCGGAGGAAGAGAATGAAATGACTATGGGTGAGGAAATGAATGTTCAAATAGAGGATGTACCTGTTGTGAAATAATATGTAGATGTGTTTCCGGAAGATTTACCTAGACATCCTCTAGAACGAGAAGTTGAGTTTTCCGTTGATTTAATTCCTGGACCAAGGCCTATATCGAAGACCCCTTATAGAATGGCCACTATTGAATTAGTTGAACTAAATAAACAAATAGAGGAATTTAGTAATAAAGGATTTATTCACCCTACTGTTTCTCCATGGGGATCCCCTGTTCTTTTTGTTAAAAATAAAGATGTAACTGAGGTACGCAATTTTATTGGTTTGGCAGGTTATTATCGATGTTTCGTCCAAAAATTTTCCCGATTGGCGAACCCATTAACGAATCTCACATGTAAACGGGTTAAATTTGTTTGGAAAATAGAGTGTGAATAATTTTTGGAAGAACTGAAGAGAATATTAGTCAATTCTCATATATTGACTCTACCATCGGGGAATGATGGGTTCGTTATTTATAGTGATGCATCGAAGAAAGGACTTGGTTGTTTCCTTATGCAGAATAATAGGGTTATTGCCTATGCATCACGATAGTTGAAAAGTCATGAACAAAACTATCCTTCTCATGATCTCGAGTTAGCAGCTGTGATCTTTGCTTTGAGGATATGGAGGTACTACCTCTATGGTGAAAAATGTGAGATTTATACTGATCACAAGAGTTTGAAGTATATTTTCTCACAAAAAGAACTCAATATGAGGCAAAGGAGATGGCTTGAATTACTCAGGTATTATGATTGCACGATACACTACCACCCGGGGAAAGCAAACAAGGTGGCAGATGATTTGAGTAGAAATGATCATGGAGTTTTGAACAATATGAGAATTTAAAGGGATCCAATTCTCATGGATCTAGTGAAGATGGACATGGGAATAACCAGGGAAGGTGAAACATCAATGCTTTTTCAAATGTTTGCCAAACCATCTTTACTAGAAAGGATTAAGAGTTCTCAGACCGATGATGAAGAATTTCAAAAGAAGATTAAAGCAGTGAATAATGGGAGATTGAGAGACATTGTGTATGAAGATGGAATTTTGAAATTTGGGAAGAGTATTTGTGTTCCTAATATACCTGATCTAAAAAGGGAATTGCTGGATGATGCTCATAGTTCCAATTTCTCTATACACCTTGGGAGCACCAAAATGTATAGAGATTTGAAGGAACATTTTTGGTGGGATAACATGAAGAGGGAAATTGCTGATTTTGTGTCAAGATGTATAGTTTGTCAACAAGTGAAAGCTGGAAGACCACAGCCTGGTGGATTCATGCAACCTCTTCCCATACCGGAGAGGAAATGGGAAAATATTACAATGGACTTTGTCATGGGGCTACCAAAGACTCCTAGAAGGAACGATGCAATATGAGTCATTGTTGATCGTCTTACCAATTCAGCACATTTTCTTGCTATAAGGGAAGATTTACCACTTTAACGACTAGCAATAATATATATTAATGATGTTGTGAGACTTCATGGAGTACCCCTATCGATTGTTTCTGATCGTGATCCCCGTTTTACTTCAAGATTCTAGAAAAGTCTTAAGAATGCCTTGGATACTGAACTTTATTTGAGCACTGTCTTCCACCCTCAAATAGATGTACATTCATAATGAACTATTCAAACCTTAGAAGATATGTTGAGATCCTGCTCACTTGACTTTCAGGTTATGTGGGATCAATATTTACCTTTGGTAGAATTTTCCTATAACAATAGCTTCCATTCAAGTATTCATATGGCACCAAATGAAGCGTTATATAGAAAGAGATATCGCACACCAACCTGTTGGGATGAATTTTGTGAAAGAAAACTTGTAGGCCCATAACTGGTGGAGGAAACGGTGGAAAAGGTGAAGGTAATCCAAAACCATATCAAAGAAGCTCAAAGTAGGCAGAAGAGCTATACCGATAATCGAAGGAAGGATTTGAAATTTCAAGTCGGTGATCATTTTTTCCTGAAGGTATCTCCATGGAAGGGAGTCATACATTTTGGTAAGAAAGGTAAATTGAGTCCCAGGTATATCGGACCTTTCGAAATTCTACAACGAATTGGGGCTGTAGCTTACCATTTGGCAATGCCGCCAAATCTCTCAAAAGTTCACGATGTGTTCCACGTATCACTATTGAGGAAATACATGCCTGACCCAACGCATGTACTCACCTATGAGGAATTAGAACTGGAACCCGATCTATCTTATTGCGAAGAGACCGTCAAGATTCTTGATACGAGAGAACAAAGACTAAGAAACCAGATGACTCGTCTGGTAAAAGTCTTGTGGAGAAACCATAAGATGGAAGAGGCAACGTGGGAACCCAAGGAACTTATGATGAAGAACCACCCGAGTCTTTTCATGCGGTAGTATTCTAGAAATTTCGAGGACAAAATTATTTGATGGAGGGGAGAATGTAACACCCCAAGCTTCTACTGTACTCTTCTCTTTGAATAATGCAATAGCGTGTGTTGTACGCAACATCGAGTTCTAACACACCTCAACCAATCAAACTAGTCGTTATGACTAGTAATACCCACTTTTTGAAATTTATAAATTTTATTTTTCAAAATGGACTTCATTTTTGGATTCGGAATATCGAAATTATCCTAGGGTGAATTTTTTGTATTTTTCTGAAAAACTTCATTTTTTGATGAATAGTGAAACCACTAAGTGGTAGTTAAAAAACTGAATTATTCATAAAACATAATTTTACCGCTTTTATGAGTGGAATTTCAAAAATCTGAGAGAAATAGTTAATATCAAGGAGTAAAATTTGGTTTAATGAGATGAAAATAATTTTTTCTGAATAGTAACTTTTTACTTTTATTTACCACGGTTAAAAGTAAATAGGGTAATTAAGGGTAAAAATGATATTAATATTACCCTAACACATGTCCTAATTCTATAGGAAAAGTTTATCTCGACCAAAAACAACCTTACGAATAAAATATTATCATTTAGGTCCACTTGGATTAGATTAGGACATTTATTATTATTTAATTCAAAGAAGAGTAAAAAGAGTTATAATCAAAGTTTATTTACTATAACATTTTTAATATAGGGTTATACATAAGATAAATTAGATTGGAAATATTCCTTAGAAATATAAAAATATTTCCTACATAATGGTTGTTTATTTATAATTTTTAGACATTATATAAATTAATTTATTTATGACCCAATGATGATGAAGTAATTATCATAATAGTGAAAAATTAAAATAATTGATATTATAAATACCCAAATAAATATAATTTGAGACTTTTTATGATTTAAGATAATTTTCTAGGTTAATATGACATGTTAGGATTTATTTAATTAACTTTTTTAGAAGTAATACTTCTGTTGGGATTTTTACAAAAATCAATTATTGAATAGTGTCAAAATTGACATAAAAGAGTTTTTAAAACAAATATTATATTATTAATTGATATTAAATTCCTAAAAATATAGGTTTTGGACAAAAGACTTATATCATGATAGGTTTATCACTAATGGACCACTTGGGGGTCTCTTGGAGGTATATAGTATGTTTAATAACTATATAATATAAAAATACAATGTGACATGGTGAGTGTGAAACTAATTATATAAGAGTTAAAACTAAAATATAAGGTTAATATAAAGACCCAAAAACGTCTAAATTCTATTGGTTGAGTGGGTTTCGACCCATACCCACATTAAACATTAACTAATACACTTTGGAGCCATTAGAAACCGAATATTAATTTATTATAAAATAATATTCCTAGCTATTCCAAAGGTGCCCCTCACCCCTCTTATAAAAGGGCACTCCCCCTTCTCACTAATTCACACATTCAAAGCCTTTTGGCTCGGTCAACCCCTGCCCAAATACTCTTTAAACTTCCCTAACTTCAACCTATAGGCCTTAGTTTGATCAGAAATCCAACCTCTAGAGCCCTTCCGATCAAATCAAAAGAGAGAACCCGAAGAAGAGGTAATGTTTTCACCACCCTTTTTTAAATTCATTTCTTCTTAAACTTCTTATTTCTTTGTTATTCCCATTATAAAATAATGAATATAGTATCTCCTATGTAATTTAATATTATTATAAATATGTTACAACCATATTCAGTATTCTATCCATCCTTTGAATGAAATTTCACCATAGGTGCGTACGTACGGCTTATCGTCTCCACGTCGTGGTTTAATTGTTATTCAATATATTGTTATTTGGATGGGTATAATAATGATTTGTAATTCATGTAAATAATAAATATAACATGATAATGATTCTTTATATATGATATACCATCCAATTATATATTATTTTAATATCAAAAGAATGATATTGTCGCTCGTGCGTACGTACGAACTACCGTCTCCACGAACACGATGAGATTCATTCTCCATCGTATCCATTCAAGTATAATTATCATTTCATGATTTAAAAATAATTTTTAAGGACTTGATATCATTCTGGATATGAATAATATACAACCTATCCATAACAAACACGACTTATGTAATAAAACATATAAAATAAAACGAGTATGTTAACACCCGAAATGACGATAATTATAAGATATTATTAAAAAAGAAATGTTAAAAGATCATATATGATATCATAGTAATGTATATGATTCTTGTATAGTTTAATAACAATTATTTCACCATTATAAAGGAGTTTAACCTACCCTTAACCAAGAAAAATTACAAGGTAAGGGTTTATTTCGCAATCTCTTCATTATCCGAGGTTGTTTATACGTAATAATCTACTGGGACTTCTTTATCATCCACATCCATGTTTCTTAAAAATTTATTTCAAAACATTATTTTTTAATATTTACTAGAATATGGGTTAAAGTCATTTATACCCTTTTTGACTTTTATAAGTGGCTTATAAAGGAATATTTCCATCATTCTCCAAACAAGGTCCTTTTTAACCTTTTCGACAGAATTAAGGTAAGAATGTTTTTTTAACTTATACAGCGGGTGCGGCTATTTTCCACCGTTATAAAATCGTAGAAGCTTCTCTTGCAAGATTAAAAGAATATTTTCAAAGAAAATGTTTTATTTTATAGTTATATTACTCTTAAATGATTTCAAAATAGAATGAGATATTTCTCTAAAAAGAGTTTTGATTTCATCTATGTCAACATCCTTTGATGGATTTTATTCTTATTTGAAGTTGATTTATTATGATACAAAACTTCTATATTGTATTGAAGGTTTTGTGATATGTTTGAATGTGTATGTGTTATTTTTATACCATTCGTGGTTTATGGATGAAGTATTTACATTTTGTATGCTAGTTTTAATACGAATGTTTATTATATGTTTAAACCTTTTCATATGGGAATACATTGGACTTAATATGTGACGGGTGAAGCCTGCTATAGCTCCTCGATGCATCGATAGGTCTCATGAGACAAACTGGTGTCTTTGCACAAGGCCTTGGAAAAATCTTATTTGTAGTCTTGGAACAAGGCCTTGGCTATGTGGTTATGATAGTCTGGAATTATGCATTCCATCATTATGAAAGTGGTTATTGATATTGCATGTGATTATTTGATTAGTAGAATATCCATGTGAATAACTAAATGGCATTATTTCATTTTATTTTTTCCATACTATGTTGAAGTTCAAGTTTAAAAGGCTTTTGTTTTAGTTATACATTGCCTTAAATGTTTATTATTATTTATGAAAGTTTCCGCTATATTGTTATCCTTACTGGTCATTTGAGCTCACCCCTTTTCTATGTTTCATTTTTCCCACGATGTAGAGAAGTAAATTATTAATGAACTGCAGGGATAGTTTGCGGGGATAAGAGTGTGTACTATGGAGACTATATTGTTGTAGTTTTCATTTTTATGATGTAATGTAAAACTTTATGAATATATATAGTGTTTCCAAGGCTACTAAACTAATCATTCTTTTGAGATTTGATCTTTCCTGTGATCAAGCCAATGTTATGTAATAATTTACCAACTCTGGGTAACCGGGGTCGTGGCGTTACAATAAATCATAAGAGTTTTAAAATTTCATTGATATAGATTTTAAAAAAATATTAATAAATTTTAATTATAAATTGAGAATGAATAAGAAATATCCTGTATATTTTAATTCATTTAATTTTTAAAGAACCGTTTTATAAAAATATTTTTTAAGGTCTAATATATTATCATGAAAACTTCTAAAGTATTATCATTAATGAAAACCAGGAAGGATTTTAGAATCTTTCCTTAGTATAGAAAATGATCAAAAATATGATTTCATTTACATATAATAAATAATTTATTAATTGGGGGAAACCATCATTAGATTAGTTAAAGGGATATGCAGCTTTTAAGGAGTGTCAATTACATTGAAAAATTCCTTGATAAACAATAAATTTGTAATAATTATATTAGTAAAATAAAATAAAAAACACCAACATGAATGAAAAAGATATCTGACAAAAATGATATGGCATGGTTAGTTTCTCAATTAAGCTTCCCTTTGGGAAAATTATGAACAAAAGTGGTATTTATATTTTGGAAGAACAAGTAAGACTCATAAAAAATTAGAAGAATATATTTATGGTATTATAGGGAATTATTAATCAATTTCAATATATGAAAATTTAGGAATAATAATCATGAATTTAATCTGATATTTTAATTAAAATTATTAAATTTTACTCCTGAAATCCATGAAAGATATTTAGAGTCTTATATAATAAACATGACAATATAAATGTGTTATTTTTGAATCATATTACCATTTTATTTTCCTAAATAGTTATTATTAATAGCATATACATTAGTTATTTAAGGTTTATTTTAATCATCATATATTTGTATTTATGATTATTTAATTCATTTTTTGTAATAGAAATATTAAGAACCCTTTTTCATTCCAATGCTATCATTCATGGACTAATAATATAACAAAAATGACAGTTGTCCAGTATTATTAATGTGAGGTTGTCTATGTTTGTACCCTGTTTGATCTCCCTTGAGCATCATGGCTTTGTTAAAGGCCTCTCTATATAAAGGTCGATAGCATTGTCTATGGAAATGCTGAGAGATATCAATACAAATACTCGGGGTTCAAATATATCTATAAAGATAGATATGAAAAAGGTGTATGACAAATTTGAACGGGGGTTCATCAACAGGGTGCTTGTGGGCATGGGTTTCTCCTCCTAGTTCTATGATATTCACTTGAAATGCTATAGTTCCTCCTAGATAGTGGTGTCCTTTATGGGGAAAACTTAGGAATTTTCGCTGAAACATGAAGGATTCTCCATGGTGACCCTATCTCCCATAGAATTTTTATTCTCAAATAGGATACTATTATTCATATGATTAATAGTTTTATATATAATGGTGACATTATCCCCTACCAAAAGAGCTTGAACCTTCCCTCCATTTCCCATCTAATGTTCGCCGATGACACCCTTGTCTTCATGAATGTAGGAAAGAGATCAATGTGTGGAATTATTATGGTACTGAAAGAGTAATTCCACTGGAGTTGATATGTTGTTAATAAGGAGAAAAGCAGCTTTTATATATCAAATAGATGAGGCTATATCAGGGATAATTCTCTAAGTCATAGTCTGGGCATGAAAAGGGGATCATTTCCCATGGAATATCTTGGCACCCTGATCTCCCAAGGAAGAATGTACATATGTGATTTTGACCATGTGGTGAGAAGGATCACGATCCGATTCCTCAATTAGAATAATAATTTCTTATGCTTCTTGGGCCAGACTTCTTTAGTTAATAGAGTCATGTCAGCTATGACGATCTATGCTCTGGCCTCCATTAATGTGCCTAAGGGTGTCAAAAAGATCATTTATAATATTCTGACAGGGTTTATTTGGGATTCTCTCTCTAAAGGTAAGAGACACTGGGTTTCATGGGACAACATGGAAACATTTATTTAGGATGGGGGATCAATGTCAAGAGTTTAACTATCATGATCGACTGCATACACACAAATATTTCATGGTAAACTATTGTAGATCATTCCCTGTATGGAATGATGATGGCCAAAAACAGGGGAGGTAAGGATAATATTACCAATGTGAATGCCTCCCCTCTCTGGTCCATGATTAATGACATCATACCTAACCTACCATGGAACTCTTAATGGATTATATAGGAGGGGGATACTCTATTCTGGTATGATAATTGGGCAGGGAAAGAGATTGGTTATCCCACATACCCAGCTCCTACCTTCTCCTTTAAGAGGAGATCCTTCACCTATTGTTCATGAGGTTAGTATTGGACAATAATAAATAGGATCGGATTGCTTCAATCATCATTAACTCAGATCGAGATAGATGTGTCTTCACTCCCTACAAATCTGGAAAACTCAACTCAAAGTAATATCAATGGATTTTCATCACTCTTGATCAATAGACAGATGGAATGAAACACTTTGGTGCAATAATAATTTCATGAAATACAACTTTTTCATTTGAAGGATCAGGAAAAAGGCAGATCCTTTAGATGAAAATGGAAAAAGAATGGGCATAAATCTGCCTTCCACATGCAATTGTTGCAAGGAGAGATGAGAGGAGAATAAGACTCATATTTTCTTTAAAGGGGAGTGGGATCATAAAGTGTGGAGTGATTTTTGTGGGTTTACTACATATTCTTCCTGGGATCTATTAGATACTCTTTTCTTGGATTGTTTTTTCAAGGGAGCTGAAGACAAGGGCCTGGAAAAGACGACAAGTACCATGGTTCTTCGTGTAGGGATCTGGTTCCTTTGGCCAACTGGAAAAAGGGAAATATATGAGGGTATTACTTCCACAGGGAGGTCCGTCATTAGGAGGAAAAAGAATCATTTGGAAGTCATGGTGTCTCAGACCAGTAACTAGAAGGAGGCGCCTTCACAATGCAGTCTACATGCTTCCCCACCATCCAACAATCCAATGCAGGGACACTGGGTGTGGTGGTCTACCCCAAGAATATTCCACAAACATAATACAGTTGGATCTAGAATCTCAGGGGACATGTGTGGTGGAGGTTCTGTTCACTACCATAGAGGAAGTGTTTGGATATCCTTCACAGTACATTATGGCAGCATCACCTACATAGTGGCATAGGAAAAAGTAGTCTTCATGAGGCTCAACCTTTGTGCTCATCAAATTTTTTCTCTCTCCCACGTGGAAACAGATTCAATGATCATTCATGATTCCTTACATAGTAGAGGCTCAACTCCAAGGTAAATTCCGTACGTCATCAAGAGCTTTAAGTGCCTCCAAAATGATAATATAAAGGGTACCCATACCTAGCATGAGGGGAACAACTTAGTGGATTATCTTTCCTCTTTAGCTGATCAAGTCTCCAATTCATCTTGTTTATCCAACATTGTTCTATTTTAGCCCAAGGGGGTGAATCATATTCATTGGGATGCCATTGGACTCTATTACTTTAGTCCCCCCTAGATAGTTTTCCCTTTTGTATTTGTAATTTTGTGTTTTCACCATGAATAAAAATGATAATATTGATGATGATGTTAAATTTATTGGGATGCTGGGTATAACATGCAAGATTAGAATCTTTGTAGAGCATGTTTATTTCAATTTGTTGATTAAAATAGATTTAATTTTAAATAACAACCATATTTTTTTCCAATTTTTATTATACCATATTCATTAAAAATATTACTCAACAATATCTTATATTATGTATTGATTTCTTTATACATTTTCCTATGAAAAAATGGAGATGCTTGGATAATATTGTTTGTGTGGGTGGTTGAACTGAACCAAAGAAGAACATTCTATACTAGTGATTGGGTATCAATTTTCTAGAATAAAATAGTTTAATTTTTATTATAATCATCATTATACAAATATAAGATCAATACTATAGAGGAAGATGTCTAAAAACAGACAAGTATAAAAATTAGTTCAAAAATAAAAGAGACAAAATTTGATACTTTCTTGATGAAATTTACCATTATTGAAAAAGGTTCCTTTATAATAAAGGATGATGAATATTTTTAGAATGAAAAGATACTAAATTAATTACAAGGCTCAATAATATTGAATCTTGATAGGTATTTATGTG
Source organism: Viscum album (assembly GCA_963277665.1). NCBI lineage: Eukaryota > Viridiplantae > Streptophyta > Magnoliopsida > Santalales > Viscaceae > Viscum > Viscum album. The sequence goes on from OY728163.1 coordinate 136,013,702, forward strand.
TGTTTTCATGCAATATAGTTTTTTTAGAAGATGTATATGAGATTCACTTTTATACCTAAAATTATCAACCTTAATTTGAAAACATAAGTTAGGTGAATGGTAATGATAGATTAACACAAGAGTTAGGTATGTTAGGTGACGAAATGTGGGTAATAAATTAATTTTTTACTATAATACATTAAAAGGACTTGTATAATGTGATTTTATGGATTTAATCACCAGATATAGTCCATAGTGATACATGAACCCATGTACTCCACCCTTAACAAAAGAGGTTTAGGATTAGTATTGGGTGTCTTAAGGATATAATGGGGAGAATATACCACATGTATCAATATCCACATACTAAAATAAAATATTTGAATAATAAAATCACAAAAGAGGAAAATGGACCATGTTAATAAATATGCTAGAATAAATAATATGGCAGGTATCTCATAGTTATTCAATGTAATAATCAAGGACCCCCAATGTCTTAGTTCAACTAGTGTATGAACAGACAAAAGGGGAAAAAATAAGGATACAACAAATCTCAACAGATTCTATACTAGTACTCCCATATAATACTATTATATATAACCTTATATCCCTATCACTAAGGTCTTACCATTTCCTAGGTCCAAAATCATGAAGTCTACATGTGTATTGAGACACCCATATAGGGTGTATGTATAAAACCAATTGGAAACCACCAATGAATATTTATATCATATTAAAATGAGTGAGAGTTATATGGAATAATAAGAAGTAATGTTCATGAAAGAAATGATTAATAATGTGTTGATAAATAAAGAGCTACCCAAGCTTCCATGAACCCTGGTAATACTTACTTTAACATCATGTTGGAAGAGTAATCAAAAATGGTAATTTCACGACCAAGATCATGAAAAAAGATAAATATGATAGATCTCACTAAGATAACATCTTACATAATTCTTTAAAACATTAATAATTTTTCCCTAATCCATTATAATGGTTATCCCCACTCCATATATAAGGTGTTGTAACCTAACTCATCCAATATTCCATAGTCATTCGATTATAAAATTCACCTTATGGTACACCAAATAGAGACCTATAGACTTTAAGGAAAACCTCAATGCTATAGGGTTAATCCCCAAATCAAATAAATTTATCCATTAATGATATATAAAATTTTAAAAACATACAAATGACCCTAACACATACAATAATCTCTATAATATTCACACTCTAACTCATTCTATTGGCTTAGTGTGCATTTTGTTTTAAGTAATGGATCTTTATATCTACGCATATCCTATCACCGTTGACATGAAATACCAGATTTCAAAACACAACATTTTTCTATATGAGATTTACTTTTCTTCCATTGTATACCCATGATCCCAATCCATTGATTAAACTAGTCACCTTATAGAAACCCACTTTCTTAATATAGATAGAAATCTTCTCACATGATAGGGAATATCCAAAATATTCCACATCATAAGAGAGTCATGAACCATATTTAATTTAAAGTTTCTCATGGAAATACACACACACACAGAGAGACACGCCATTGAAAAAATGGATATGGTAATTTATTATAGTATAAAGTGTTAAAAATAGAAAATATGATAACAATAATATTAAAATTTAGATATGATCGATACCCATAATATTAAAACTCAGTAACAACACTATATAAATGAGGTAGAATATTAGTAATTCAATATGTATTTTTAATCTATATCTATATGTATATATCTATAAAAACAATAAAACTGACTGGACGATGAATTAAATATGATGTATTGATAGAAATTATAGAACCCATATGACAGTTATAGATTTGAAAATTCGAATAGTAATAAGACTTTTGGAATAATATTCTCAATATTGGAATAATAATATAACAATTAACAATAGTAACCATGATTTTGTAACAGTAAACTCACCTATTTATGTGTAAATTAATATTTTGTAATCTTATAAAATGAAAATATTTCATATTTATATCATGATACATCTAAATAATTATTCTAAAAATTATATAATAAGTATTCTTATTTTTTAAAAAGAATATATTGTTTTTCCTTCATATAAAAATAATAATTATTTATAAAAATTTATTTTATAAAATTTATTTTAATAATATTTTTTTATTTTTTTATAATGAAAATATAATTTTTTGATACCTTCATTACTTTTTCGTATGGGCAAAAAATTGATCATAATATAAAAATTGTTATTTTTCAAATAAATGTTGAATTGTTTTAAAAATAAAATTTCTCAAATTTTCTGTATTATGATGATAAAATTTATTTAATTTTATTGGAACCTACATGTTTAAAATGTTTTTGGAAAATTTGTTGCTATTTTTGCAATATAGATGACTATTTAGAGAGTACTGAAATATGGTCAATTATGGAATATAACATTATACGATATATATATGACTTTTTGGGTTATGGATGATGTAAGAACCCATTATTTCAAACCTACATGGATTATTAAATGTATATATTCACATTAATCAATACTATTTGTATTCTTGAGATAAAATAATAAACTATGTATTAAAATATTTTGAAATAGTCCTCTTATTGCCTTATAAATACCACCTCCCACAAGTCCTTCTCCTTAGAACATATAATCCAGGGAGTTTGAAAAATATCAACCCAATTAAATTTAAAATTCTCTCCCCCATGTTCAAGTGACAGTAGTCTTATCTAATGAAAATTATGAGGATTATTAAGGGGTTTCTTAGGTGGAGACAATCAAAGGTAGATGTATACACTAAACAATTTTTTAAATTTTATTATTCTTAATATACCCCATGTGAACTCTATAAACCTAAACATAGTAATATAAGTATATTAAATATTAGAATAAATTATTTTTATAGTGAAAAATCATTCTTCAACCCAATTATCAATATCGTAAAATGAATAATCTGATTACAATATTATTAGCTAACTACCTCCAAGAAAAATGTAATTCATTTTTTACACCTTTATCAAGACCAATTATGGAAACAAAAATATTGATAAAAATTATTATAAAGGTATAATATAACTTATTTCATTTTATATAATGTTTTGATAAGCATATATTTAAATAAAATCAATCTAGTTTGTGATTGTTTGTAATACAAGATAAATGAACAAACTATATAACATTAGTATTTTCTTATAAAAAAAATCATCCCTAAGTCAGAATATATATATGGGTATCTAGGAATAATTTATTTTTTTTAATTAAACTAATTCCATATATTTTAAGTTAGAGAGTTTTATTCCCATTTTGTATGATGTTGAACTATTATATATAATTATTTATCCATTGATTCATGAAATGAACACACCTAGAAATAAAAAATTTGTATTTTATAACATTAAAATTGTTTTAAATAAATATAATATGATTTTAATAAATCCAATATAGATGTTAAAGTATAAAAATTATGAAATTAATAAATTTAATTTTATTATCCTGGACATTATGTGTAGTTTTAGAATTATTTTTTATCATATGTTGAAGGATCTCCCTAAGCCACTCTATTTTCTGTGGGTTGTGGTTTCTCTTTCCACAATTTAATATTCTAATATTATGATTTACATATTATATATTCTATATAAATCTCCCACACTTTTATACATTTCATAATTACACTTTTCTTCTTGGGGATGTTTTTGTTTTAAAAGAAACCATTAATAATTTCACCTGATAAGTAAACACAATTACATAGAACTTATATGTTTCATTTCCCATCACACATATAGAACTATAATATGTGTAAAAGAACAGAGAACATATTATATTTTTTATTTTAACATTGAAATACAATTAATTAGTTTCTAATTTTATGAATCTTATTGTAAGAGTCTGACATGGGACAACTAGACTAGCCACACGAGCCATCCCATTACAGGGTGGAGAAAAATATAGAAATCAATACTAGACTTTTATATAAGAAAAAGAAGACATATAACCAGAGCACTGTGCAGAATCAAACAGTAGGGAAAACTGATCCAAACTAGCTACACTAGAAATAAAATAAATTTCTAGACAATGGGCATCCATGTGACCATGTGTCCCAAACAAACTCTCCCAAAATAGAATGTCATGGTAAATAGAAGTCTTAAACTAAGAAGATTCTCTTCCCGTTACACGATTCGTTGAAAAATTAGTCTCGAAACTGCCATAGGTAGAAGTAGGGTGTGAAAAATAAGGCCTAGAAGAATACAATCTAAATGAATATTTACATGTTATAATAATAGGATGGCACAAGTCCATGGTTTATAAAAACTATTGTACAAGTTTTTTTATAAATAAAAATGATCAAATACTTTTTCAAATAATTCTTTTATTCTCAAATATTTAATTCCATATTTCCAAATATAAAAGGACTATAGGTAAATATAATGAATATAAATATAAATGTGAGACTATATACATAAAATAAGTAATCATGTAATAAACAAAAAAAAACAATAATTCACCTTCCATCTGTGCTCTAACCGATGGTAAAATTTGTACTAGACAATAACAAGAAAAACAAGTCCTAAAGATGGATCTGAACTAACATTAAATCCATCTAGAGACCATCAACATATAATAGGTTACCTATTAGAGGATTCACACACACTATGGATACATGTGTATCTATCATGATGTTCCTAAGGTTCCTACTATACAACATCTATCCATTTTTATTATAAGGAAATGATCACATATTTATAATAAAAATTCAAAGTCGAGATGATCTGCTTCAGGGTTTGAAAATCCATTTTTCATCATAAATCATTTAAAAATAAATTTTTAAATAAATAACCATTTATAAATGTAATTCCATTCCCTTTTATATTTTAACACCTATAATTCTATATCAAATATCAGGGAATAAATATAGACAAAAAGAAATTATTGATAATAGGAAAATTGAGTATACCCACCTACCAAGAGAAAATAGAAAACATAACCAACTTTGAAAAATGTGATTAGAAACCATAAGATCTACCTTTGTATTCCAAGGAAATACCAATGACCAAATAGAAAAGAGACTAACTCAACTGTTCAATCCTTGAATAGGTCGATCGATAAAAAATAAGACACCCTTAATTTCATTGGGTTAGAGATTTGGATGAGAGAAGGATGCAAGATAGAATGAAGACTCAAAATCACATACATCCATCTAAAATCTTGAACTCATAGTATTACATGGCTTGTAAAAACCTTACACAACGTGATACCCTTCTAATTTATGTTAGAAAAAAACTTGTTTCCTTGGATAAAAAACAAAATGATTCACATTACACGATGTGTAATCATTTCATGGCCTGTTAAAAATTACACTGTGAATTTAACTCACCTGATGAGTCTGGATAACATTACATGTTTTGAAACCATACTAAATTTCATGTAACTACAAACCAAATAGTAGAATGTCCCTATGTAATGATGAAAATATAAAAAATCCATGACTTCATCTTTGTTGGTATCCTCCCAATTCTGGGTCGAAAATACTCTCCAGATGAAAAAGTGTAGATAATGATAAATAAAAGAACATACCTAATAGAAAGGTAACATGGCATCATAATCTCCTAACTATAAAATCTGGGTGCCCCAAAAAGGGATAATGATCATGTATCCAAAAAAGGGTAGGCTACTGATGCCTCATTAACGACTCATGCTCGCATGTCTCATGGAAATCCTTTCCACACTTCCATAGTATCCATAACTGCAGAATCATTTTACTACAGAATACCTTATCCTAGTGATCAATATTATGAATTGTATACTCATCCTAAGGGGTATTGGGCTCATTAAAAACAACCTACCATAAAACCACATGTGATGAATCTATTATATACCTCATGAACAGGGTAACATGAAACTTTTCGCATATAGATGTTGAGCTAGATGGTTACAAAAACCTATAGGCCACCCTCCTCGAGTGATCAATAATCTCAAAGTGTGCCATAAACCTCTATTCCAACTTACCATTCTTACCCTATCAAAAATTTCTCAAGCAAGGTGAAACTCTGATAAAGACCATATTTCCAACCTCAAACTCCAACGGCTAATGACGTGAGTACACATAATATTTATGATGACTATTTTTCATGATCAAATGACTCTGGTAGAACTAAACCACCTCTATCATCTCTTGAAGAAAACATGTTCAAACAAAGGAAAATTATACCAACTCTTACCAACACAAGTGAGATCGACATATCCACCATACAAATCTTTAATGGGCATCATCTTTCTCAAATCCAAAAAAACTTCTTTTAGGGAAACATCAAAAAAGTAAAATGTCTATCCCAAAAAGCTAAAAAATAATGCAAAAAATCCTAGAGCATGTCCTCAAGAACCTAGATAGCCCTATATTTTTTTCAGTCATGTGTGGATTATAATGCATTCTGAATTTCAGGTGGGAACCCATTTCCTCCTTCAATACATTATAGAAACTTGACGTTAACCTCAAGTCCATATCTGATACAACTGTAGAGGGATCCCCATTAAGCTTCCAAATCTCTCAGACCTAAAATTCCCCAAGATGTTCCACTTTATTTATTCCATTTATTGGTATGAAATGTACTAATTTAGTGAGTGTATTGAAAATAACCCATATCACATCGTTCCCAATAGGATCCCTTGGTAAAACAATGAAAAAATCCCTGAAAATATCATCTTAGTACCACATCATAATGGTAAAGGCTAAAAAACTCCAACAGGTCTTTGGTGTTCCACCCCAAATATTTTACAATTGAGAAAATGAAAAAGAAATCTATAATTGAGTGCCTCATACCCGACCACCAATATCGATGTCTCGAATCATGGTAAATCCATATATCACCATGATGCATGGACAAACAAGACTGGTTTCCATAGTCTAAAAACTCTTTCCAAAATGAAAATTGAACAACCAACCCACTTTGGAAAAATAAAAATACACTGTAAGATCAAGAAAACCCACACAAGGTGTCCCCACTATCTTTTATTTCTCCTAAGAATATTCTCATGGTGTCTGTTTCCAACTTGATTAGAATATATTCATCAAAAGATGAGTAGAATTTTATTAAATCCATGACCACATATCCACCTGTCAACTGACCTCCTCTTCTCCCAAGCTCATATAAGAAATAAAAATCATCAGATATGACTAATCATCTAATTTCATGATGACTTGAAAACTAAATTTTATGATTAACATATCTTCATTCATATTCTAATTTCATTCAGTATATATGATATCTGAGTCAATGGATTGAAGATAATCATCCAATCATATCTAGTTAATGATTTTATCAATGAGTAATGACATAATCTTGGATTTTGTGATTATAATATAGCATAAACCACTCTCCAAGGTGATAGTGAAGCCATTTTTTGATACCATGAATAATAGGTGCAAAATCAGGATCTTGGGTAGGGTATTTCATCTCATGAAGGCATAACTAGGACGTTACATAAGCCACCACATGTTTTCCTTGCATCATGAAACATCCCAAAACCATTCTAAAAGCATAACAAACATCATAGACTAAATGTTCTTGACCACCACAATTCTTAGAATTGGTTTTATTTGGCGTCGTTTCGGGAGAAATTTAAAAAAAAGTTCTGAATGTTCTCGGTAGGTTCACAGTTGGTAAACTATTTTCCCAAACAACGTGCCCTCTCATGGAAAACATTAAAAACCCACGAAGTGTGATTTTTCATGTTTGTTGTATAGTTTTTCAATTTGTGTTCCTACTTAGGATAAACTATGCAACCCATTTAATGGGGGGCATGACTAGGGTGTAGACTTTGGTCTAACCAAGTAGCCCTGCCCAGCTAAATGAGAATACATTATTTTTTAATCCAGATTTTAATTTTAAAATTCTGAAATCCCTCTTTTAGGTCATTGATAGGCATGTATGACCCCCATATAAATTCTTCATCCTCAGAGTCTCACAAGAGTAGTATATGGACACTCTTAACCCTTAAAATATGGGATTAAATCTCAGTAAATGGTAGTTGGTCCTCTCCCATTTAGTTTCCTATTACCATGATCTATTTATTTCTCTCTATCCATTCCACCCAAGCGTTTTGTAGATATCCTTATTTCTTGAAAAATCTAATAATTGCTGTTTTAGATCATAAACCTAGGTTCAATCCTTATTTCCAGGATTCAGTTATCATAATTTATCATCGGGGAATCCCAATTAGTTTTTGTTGTTTTTGAAATCCTATGATCATGAGTTAGGTGGTTCCGTTGTGATGCCAAATTTTTGTTAATATAGAATCTCTTAATTTAATTTGAACTCTTGTTAGAAATGAAATCTCATTCAATTGGTTGATTAAAAACTCCCTTCCATTATATCAGGATTTCAGTTAATTGAATATTCACATCAAATTGGGAAAACACCCAATTCTATTGAGTTGGGGTATGATTGGGAATTCGATGGAAAACTATGGAAATTAAAATTTATGAATTTAAATTGTGAAATAGATATAAATTAAATGAATTAATATTTTGAATTTAATTGTGGAAATTCAATTATAGAATTTAATTGTGAATTAATTTAATATTGGTATTTTTGAAAAATGGATTTTAATGGTTTTGATGGAAATCATTGGGTTTTATCGTCATGAAATCCATGGTTTAATTAAAAACAGGTTTTGATTTTTAAATGAAAAATGTTAATTTTGAAAATTGGAGAATGTGATTTAATTGAATTGTATGGTTTCTTAAATTCAATTTCCCATCACTGTTTTTCACTATAGAACATAGAATATTAGGTAGTTAGTGAGTTATTTGGGACAAACAAACTATTATTGGAATGACCAAGCACTGGATTGATGTTTTACAATACTAAGAAAAACACTTTTTAGCACATATTATTCATCAGTATGACATATTTGAGTCATCATTTAGTTGTTCCAAGGGATGTGTGTACAAATTGTTGTTATTTTTACTTGAGTGTGTGATGATCCCACAATCGAGAAATATCATATATCTTGGAAAATGATCATGTCACTCACTTGGTTATATATGACATATAAATGTTTTTTAATGTTTATAAACTATTTTACATTAATTATTAATTAAAATAATATGTTTTATAATAATGTGAATATATATACCACTTTTTAATGTATTCAAATAATTTTAAATGTATTACACCATTTTAAATGTAAATAATTACTTGTTTAAATATGTCTTGAAATTTCAAACCCATTTATTTGAAAATTTAATTCATTATATTTGGATTATTAAATATTGGAATATAATTATAGAATCCTTGGTGAGACCCTACTGGGAATTTATCTCACACCCTACCTATTCATCCAAGTGTTTATAGATGATCATTTTCCCGGTTCGACAAGGGGTAATACACCACTTGGAGGTGGTTCTAGCTATTGATACATGGACATAGAGAGTTTCTCTTGTTGGGACTTAGGTTATCAATCATTTTTTTTCTGGTAATTTTTTGTAGTACATAGATTTGTTTAAACCTATTTGGATTCGGTTACACTTCTTCGTGTGGATTTTTTCTACTATGTGTACTATCATATTATCGTGCTTCCATGATGTTTGTGGAAGATTCATTCCACTTTAATTTTCATGATTCTAGGTACTAGTTTCTTACCAATGGGGATTAAGAATTTCCTTTGACCCATGATTGGATCACCTTAGTTATCAGGTTACAAGGGTACTTAGACCAATTCATAAATATGTAGTGTCAGTGATCTAGGATGAGTTTATTTTCATGTCATTAGTATGTATTTGTGTATTATTTTTGGGGCATAGTAGGTAGTTACCACTGTGTTCCAGTCCAGATCTCACTATAACTTTCCTTAAGTAACCAGGGGTGGTTTGGGAAAGGCAACATGGGGATTAGTTCAAGTAATTTAATTTACATTGATTTGGGTATGATTGAAATAAAAATCATGTTTTTCTATCTGTTGGGATTAATTTTCCTCACTGTACTATTTGAGTGTTTATTATAAAACTCCCTTGCTATCAGTTGATGTTTTGTAGCATCATGAAAAAGAGAAGGTGTGTGAATGAGATCCACAGGAAAGATGATACTGAAACTCTATGAGTATATCCTCTTGCTGGCCGAAATATGGATGAGGTGATTGTGCATAGTGTCAAGTGTCTAGTATATCCACCACCATTGGTTCCCGTTCAAGATAAAACTATGGATCCTTGAAGGGATGATACCTAGAATCAATATTAGGTATTTGTACACTAGAATTTTGATGAATTCTAAGGGTCCATGATCCCCTGGAAGATAAGTAATGTTTGATTAGGGTTTTTTTTGGGTTCTTGGAGACACCTGATGTAATCAAGGTGAAGTGTAAAACCTTTATGCTAGATGGATCAAACAGGAGATGGTCAGACACTATAGTGATGGTGAGGAACTAAGAGGTATTAGGGTGGAAATACCTAAGATTTATTTTCATCAACCTGTTATATACATAATCGATGTTTTTGGACAAGGATATAATATTTTTCAAACATGAACTAGCTGATATGACCCTAAGAAAGAGTGAAAACAATTTTAAAAAGCTCATTCATTTATCACATGAGATAATATCAAAAGAGAAAAAGAAGGCTCAAATGTTCAAGTTGGGACAATTATCTAATATTTTTCTTTAGGGTTTCTATTTGAAGCCGAATTCTTATGCTGATGTGGTGGATAGATCACTAATGTTCAAAATGGACATAGCTAGCATGTCAGGGTTATCGAGAGTTTCTTTATATCCCAGTGGAATCATGGTTTTCTTTTAATGTAATGATAAAGTGAGATGATTCTCATGGTGGTTCTCAATATTAGGGTCTTATTGACCTGCTGCTATTCCTGGATGCGGTGCATTCATTTTCTATCATGTGGAATGCCTGGGTATTATAAGTGGATTTAAATAGAGGAACCCAATTTATGTGGTTATTTTGGATGACTTGGACAGTTATAAAATTTTTTAAATATTTATTCCACGTTACGCAGTGTCACAAGATCATCATCTCTTCCTAAAACTATGTGGAAACTAGATACTTCAAGGGAAAAAGGGTTCCATCAATAATCATTTGGAAAAAACTTATTCACGCAGTAGAAGAGTCTCCAAAAGAAGCCAATACGTGTCTAGTGACCATTTGTGGTATGATCACTATAGCTTTATTAATAGGGACTTCTTTTATTGATATTATTTTATCTCACTTTTTTATTTCCACTCATATTGTTAATATAATAAATCATAAAATGTAGAATTTGTCTTATATGATGGATATTACTACACCTCTTGGTATGAAGAGAGAACATTATCTCTATAGTCCTGCATGTTCTTTCACTCTATCAGATGTCGAGATCACAATCTATTTTCTAGTTCTCAATATTTGACTGTTTAAAAATATATACTAGATGTATTGGATCATTTCAAATAAATATGTATGATGGTTCCCCATTACCATATCCAATGGTTTATGTCATGACATTCAAGGAGAATGGAACCCAAGGTCGAGTCGGTCTAGACATACTTATCTAGATATGGGGAAAGTAATATCATTGTTCTCTTTTGATTTGTATAGGTAATTCTTGAGTGATGACATCCCTTTTATTTTCATTGAATTTCTCGACTTTTTTCCTACTGATATATCTGTTTTTTATAGCTAGGGGAGGTAGAGTATTCAATTGAATTAGTTCTGGGTACTCAATCATTATGTATTCCATCATAAACCATAGAGCCAACTGAAATGGAAAAGATGAAGACTCTTTTTGATGATATTATATAAAATTATTTATACGCCTAACTATGTCACCATGGAGGGGGGTTCCAGTTCACTCTTCTATGAAAGATGATGGTTCACTCCTCATTTTTGTGGATTACCAAAAACAAAATCAAGTCATGGTGAAGAAAGAGTATTTGTTTCCATGGATTGATGTACTGTTTGATTAGTTAAAAGGGAAAAATTGGTTCTCAAATATATAACTTCAATCTGATTACTATTTGGTAATGATAAAATAATCTAATGTTCAGAAAATACGCTTTCGTTGTAGGTATCGCCATTATGAGGGCCTTTTCATTCCCATTTGCCTAACCAATTATCATAAATTTTTCATTGATTTAATGAAACTATTTTCCATTAGTACATTGATATATTTTTGTGAGTCTTTATAGATGAAAACCCAGTTTAATATAATTATGAGGTGGAGCATGTGTTTTATATGGGTGTTTTATGGTATTTTTTGTATAAATAACTGAAATTATGACAAGAATTTAAAATGCTATGTCTTGGTTCAATAAGTTTAATTCAAAGGACATGTGGTGTCAAAACATGGTATTTTAGTTGATCTAGAAAAGTTAAGGGCTTTATAACTTGGGGAAAACCACAAAAAACGTTTTTGGGATTCATAGAATCTTGGGTCAAGATGGATATTATTTTTGTTTCATTAGTGACTTCTGTAGACACTGTGAAAGGTGTTTTCATGCACATTTCCGTAGCGTGAAGTTCTGATTCTCAAATTAACAGCAAATGTAAAGTATGATTAAATATGTTTTCATCATGAAGGAAGAAGATGCAGGCTTGATTTATATGTTCTAATATACACCTCCATACCGATGGATAAGTGGAATGATTCCCCATCCAGGAGTAGGAAGTGGATTCCCAAGATCGATGATGAAAAAGCACCATCACATTAAATAAAATTTTCTAGCTTCTTCCAAGAAAATACGGTGTATTTACCATCTCAAGAAGTGTATATATCTTTAAGACATTCAATTTGACTGGTCGCGGGGTCCAACTAGACTTATAGAACAAAAGTTATGGCACTTGGAAGATGGATAAATTTCATGAAGGGATCTATGCGGAGGACCTACATGGAAGACCTAATCAGAGGACCTATGCGACAAATGAATTTTTACACCCCTACATGTAAGACCTACATGAAGGATCTATGCGTAGGACCTATGTAGGCAACTTCCCTTCAACCAGGTTCCCTCCATGCCTATAAATTTAACCCTTGGGCTCCCCATTTCATAGACGGAAAAAGTTGGAAGAAGTCCCAAAGCTACTATTGCATAACAATTTCACCATGATCCTCCAATGGTTCTCAGGTAGCTCTCTAAATCATGAGTAAAGAGAGAATCAAATGGGGAAACATGGTTCAAAGTCCCATAAAGGGCTAGAACACATGAATTGTGTGGATTATTTGGGTGGAGCACCTACGCAGCACACCAACACAGCGCACCTGCATGGACTTTCTGGATCTAATCTGCAACATTTTCCATCGCACCCTTTATGTGGCCCATCTTATAGACTTGGAATACAATTATCTGAGACACTCCATCACACTCAATGAAGTCCCTCGAGTTGACAGATTCTTCTTGGTTCCTTTCACATGTTATGATTTTGGACACTCCTTTTGGATTCCTCGAGTACCATGACTCGATAAAATCATCAATAAACTCCTCAAACCTCATCACTTGACTCATATTCCAAGTTAAACCTCAATGGGAATACTCTTTAATAGTAATCCCCAACCAATCTCAAAAGGGAAACCATCTTTGTGTAATTCCCTAACATTCATCCCTTCTTCATTTCATTTGACCATTGTCCAATGAAAAGATAACAGAGGGAGGTCCCATTGCATCACCCTCTTCCCAGGTCGCCTTGCGTTCATCCACCATCGCCACCATAGGCTCACCCAACTCCACCAACAGAGGAAAAGTGAGTGTCATTGTACAAGCTTTCACATCCTCTTGTTTCTCACATAGAGAATGACTCACTTTGGATTAGAGATTCATGATGATTACAACATTTGCACAAACACCCACGGTGAATGAGCTATGAGAATTCTGATTCCATTCATAATCGGGATACATAGAATGCCTTCTCAGGGCATGAGATCATTGAATATCCTCCTTAGGAATGCAACCCTAATTCTCTTAATCTGGTCATCCTCCTCAAAAATAAGCCCCAAATTAAACCCCCAAGTCATCAAGGAATCCATTTCAAGATGTAAGCCCAAACTCATTATCTCTTAAAAGACCATACTCTCCTATGAGACTTATCAAACAACGTGGTCTTTGATTCCCATCCATATGGGATACGTTGGAAGCCTCCTTGAGGTTCAAACCCAACACTTCAGATAAACCCTATTCTCCTTGGTCCATCTTCTCAATAGGGTCTGATTTTACTTGGAAACCCATATCCTTTCAATGTTCCTCGGTCTACTTCAACATAAGTCCCACACTAAGTTTCAACTCAGCACCTTCCGCTTAGAGGTCCTTATCACATGAACATAAAAGGAATGATGTGTCCCATTTAGTGGCACCGAACTACGAGTGTTTTTATTCACTTCACAAGGATACATAGGTAGCCTATCTTATTAGCATGATCCCAAAATCAAAACCAAACCTTCGTCTCCTAGGATGACAATAAAATTCTAAAGTGCCCCACTGAGTTGCTTAAAAACCAGTATCATCACAAACGACGAGTAAAAGAATATCTAAATAGTATATTGAGGATACCATTTATGGAAAACCTCAAATTCAAATGGATATTTTGATTAATGAAGAACATTGAATGCAAACTGATGATTCCAAATTTTACACATTTCAATAAGTGATTGCAAATTCCAAGCGATACTTATGACATAGTTGGTAAATTAATAAGGATTCATGAAAATATCTTGAATTTACCAAGAGTTTTTTAGAGTAGACAATAATTCCCCCCAAAAGTGTATGATGAGTATGACCTCCCATCCTCTTGAACAATGCATGTTCTTAAGTATCATAAAGTCATACTTAACGAACTCATGCCTTTGGAATGTGGGTCCTCTTTGGATAAAGAACTGTTGGAATTTTCCAGTTCCATGAATAAATCCAATGGAAACTACCTGGAAATAGTGATTCTTAAAACATGAACACACATCTAAAGGAAATATGAAACAACTTCACAAAGTTCTTTTCTCTGATGATTTCTCAGACATAGAAGGGAGTAAATTTTCTTTGGGATTAAAAAAGTAATAGTTATTTTGATGATATGAATTTTTTTTGACTACTTCTCTGGTATTATCTCTTCTATTGGCCAGGCAGGGATACATGGATTTCTCTGATGCATCAAGATTAGGTTTGGGTTGTGTTCTTATGCTAGGTTATCATGTAATTGCTGATGGATCTTGTTATCTTAGCCTATATGAGAAATATTATCCAATTCATGACCTTATACATGAAGATGTTATGCACACGCTTAAGAGTTGGCTACATTACCTTTATGAAGAAAGGTTTACCAGGTTTTTAGACCATAAGATCTTGAGATATATCTTCTCCCAAAAAGATTTGAATTTATTCTAGAGTTGTTGGGAAGAATACCTTCAATATTTTGATTTTTACATCCCTTGTACTCTAGGGAAAGTGAATTTAATCATAGATTCCTTGAGCAGGAAACATCTAACTTAGTAAGTAAAAGAATTTTTAGAAGAGTGGAACATGATGACTCTTTTTTCACAATTGTATATTGGAGTCCATGCATTTGTGACTATGGTTTATATCTATTGTGTTCAATATAAATATATTTTCTATGATGATTAGTTATGAACTATATCTTGCTGAGGAGTTCCAAAGATTTAGAGACTCTCTTTATAGTGGGGGACCATGGCAGATTGGTCATTCTCCAATGACAACATTCTATGCTATCATAATCACATTTTTGTGTCATTATTAGTAAGGAAATATATGATGGGGTTTCAATAATTCGTAGTGGGTTGTGAACCTAGGAACCAAAAATATTCTCTAGGACATGTAGTGTAAAATTTATTGTTGAGGTACGAGGTTGTGTATTACTGAATTTGTCCCTCATTGTTAAACATTTCAACTAGTTAAGGCCATCACCATAAATCTTCATTTTTCTCTATCCACATCTAGTGTCATCATGGATGTGTGGTGACATATCTATGGATATTGGGGTTGTGTTATCCTATTCCCAAATATAAGAGAATTTTATATGGGTTATTGTCGTTCAGATGACAAAATTAGATCACTTTATAAACATTTGTGATACAACTAAATATTGTGAGTTGGAAAATTGCTATGTTAAAGGGATTGATCATTTTCATGGAGTTCCATCAGATATAGTCTTTGGTAGTGATCAACAATTCACTTCTTTTTTTGGAAAGTCCTTCAGGTGGCATTGGGATCTTAGGTCCATTTGAGTATGACATACCATCCATTGTTGGATGGTCAAATAGAAATAGCTATAATGATTATCGTAGATATGATTCATGATTGTGTTCTGGACATTGGTGGTGCTTGGGAGGATCATTTGGGCCTTCTTGGGTTTTCTTATTACAATAGTTACCTATCTTTGATCAGAATAGATCCTTTTGAGGACTTGTATGGTAGGCCTTATAGATATCCATTATGTTGGTCCGAAATTGGTTAAAGTTTCTTGGTTGGACTAATCAGGGTTCAGGAGATGAAAAAAAATATTTGTTTGATTCATCAGATAATGTTGATGTTAGATAGCCAATATACGTCTTTTTCTAATCATCTTCCTACACTGATGGAATTTTTAGTTGGTGACTAGGTGTTCTGGAAAGCATCACCCCAATTGGTTCATCAAAAGATTGGGAGGAAAGGTAGACTTTATCCTCCCTTTGTGGGACCTTTTTTAAATTATGGGGTGGTGGTGAATGTCTCTTACTGTTTAACGCTTCCACTGTAGCCGACATCGATACATAACGTGTTTCATGTAACTCAACTATGAAATTATATGCCTAATCCATCTCACATTTGGTGTTGGAGTGATCTTGTGGTTGAAAATGATTTTCCATGATTGAACAACTGACCATGATTGTTTATTCTAAAACCAATGTAAATTGTGGGATGTCATTACCTTGGGTTCGAGTTCTATGTCAGCACAAGTTTAATAGTCATGATATATGGGAGAAGGAGGCACTTATGATAGATAAGTGGCCTCATCTTCTTGGAATTGGATCTTATAAGTATGAGTTCAGGGGACATCCCATTTCTATGGTGGGGAGTTTGTAACATCCTATTAATATTTTTGGGTATTTCTATCACTGGACTTTTTACAATGATTTAGTTTTATTTTTTTGGGATTGTTGCGGGATAATTATTAAGTTTTTTAATACTACATGTTAGTGCACAGTTGGTGCACGATTTAGCCAAATCATGTTCCCTATCGGGGAATACCATTCAATACCCTATTGTAGAGTTTTTGAATTGTTGGAACATGGATTTTAAAACCATGTACCCTCATTGGAGAATCTGTACAACCCATTTAAAGTGGATCATGGATAGGGACCACAATTCTGTCTAACATTGCATCCCTTACATGCTAAGAATTCATATGGAATTTTTTAATTTGTATTTTAAATTTAAAATTCTTAAAACCCCTCTTTTAAAATTCTCATGATCCTATGGTCCATTTTCCATTTTGATGCCCAATTTTTATTAACCCAAATTTTATTGAGTCAAAATCAATTCTTATAATATATGAAATTAAATTTAATGGGTTGATTAAAAATCCAGTTCCATTAGTTTGGGTTTTTATGAAATTGAATGTTTCCTGAAATTTGGAAATGACTAATTCTATTGAATTGGGGTGTAATTGTGATATTGTTAGAAGATTGTGGAAATTTAAATTTATGATTTAAAATTAGGATATTGAAGTAAATTTATTCAACAATTTTTTTGAATATGATTGTAACAATTTAACTTTAAATTTGAATTAGGAAATTATTTCATTTGTTATTTTTCAAATATAGAATAAGATTACTTTGATTGAAATTATTTGGTTTTATCCTGGAAAAAGTAATGTTGTGATTAAAATTATGTTCGGATTTCTAAATAGAAAATTGAAATTTATTAAATGGGAAAATTGGATATAATTTTTTTATGGTTTCATAAAATGAATTTCCCATCAATGTGTTGTACTTGATCATATGAAATCCTTCGAAGTTACTGAGTTATTTGGGAAAAACAAACTAGGATGGGAATGCACTAGCACCGAAATGGAATTTTAAAAAACTAAAAAATGCCTTTTAGCACATAATATTCATCAATATGAAATAGATGAGTCTTCTCTTCCTATTGACAAAGAAAGTGTGTACACATTGGGGTTATTATCCCATGGGTGTGTGAGGATCCCACAACCTAGAACTATGATACCTCTTGGTATATTTTCAGGTTTCTCTCTTGTTAATATATGATATATATATTTATAATGATGTTTAAAAATTGTTTTTCATGCCTTCTAAATTTATAAAAACTATTTTATACAAAATAGTATATATAATCCAATTTTTAAAAGTATTTCCACCATTTGAAATCTATTCCATCATTTGAAATATAAATATTGATTGGTTTAAATATATTATTGAAATGAGAAACATGTTTATTTGAAAATTTAAATCTATTTATATGGTTAATTAAATGTTGGAATATTAATATGAAATTTTGAGTGAGATCCTACTGGGATTTTAGCTCATACCATATATATGCCATCAGGTTTTGTAGATTATCTCCTTCTTATGATTGACTAGGGGTAAATCCCCAACTTGAGGTGGTTCTAGCTATTGATATATGGACATTGTGAGTTTATCCTGTTGGTACTTGGCCTTTCATACCTATTTTATCTATTACTTGGTTGTATTAATTAGGGTTTTTATGGAAATTTGGTTTCTCATACACTACTCCATGTGGAATGTTTCTTGTAAGCGTATTATCTTGTTGTCTTTCTTATAAAAATTCAATGTAAAATTCATTAAATCTTTGATTTTTTATGACTCTAGGTTCTACACTCCAACCCTTGGGGATTGTGAACACCCCTTCGAGCTATATTGGGATTGAACGAGTTCTCCAGTTACCACTGTACATTGGAAATTTCATGACAAGACATCTATATTAACCTACCAAATCCCCGAATCTTCAAATATTTAACACTTTTATGGGATACTACCTTGACATATCAGCCAGAATACTTTCAGGATCAACTGAGATTCCCCTCTCAGAAATCCCATTCCCTTGAAACATCACTTCCTAAATCCAAAACTCTCAATTAGAAATATTTCCATACAAATATTTTTTCCTTCAATGTTAAAATAATATTATTTAAATGGTCCTCATGCTCCTCCTCTATCTTGGAGTACAAAAAAAATGTCATCCATGAACTCAACAATAGTGGTGTCTATGAACCATCGAAAAATATAGTTTATCATAGCCCTGAATACCATAAGATCATTAGTGAGTCTAAATGGGATTAACGAAAATGCAAAATTATGATATAAACTCATAAAAGCTATCTTGGATTTATCCTCTTCTAGGACTCATAACTGGGGGTACCCCGAATTAATGTAAATCATATAAAAAAATGATACATCATCAAATGATCAATAATATCATGAATCATAGGTAAATGATATTTGTTCTTAATGGTCACCTGATTCAACATTTGATAGCCAATACAAATTATAAGACAACCATCTGCCTTCTGATCAACGAGAGAATGAAAAAACCTTGGTGACATAATAGGATGAATTAATCCATTCACCTCTTGGTCCTTGAGTGTGACTTTAAGATAAACCCTCTCAGAATGTTTCATTCCATATGATGGAATAAAAATGGGTATCATTATAGGTAAGATGTAAATAGTAAACATGACATCTCTATGTGGCAGCAAGCTAGGGAAATGATTCTGAAAAACCATAGGGTACACACAAAAAACATTCTGACATTGACCACCCATGCCTGATTTTACTACATAAAGAATCATTTATGACACTTGGAAAGATATTGAACATACATAAGGGACAATTGACCCTTCCCTTCCCAATCTAGAGTCCCACTCACCTAATAAATGATGAGTTACCCAATAGGTAGTTAAAAATTGAACGCATCCAATATAAAAATACACATGTGCCTTTACTCTAATCATCGATTCCATTATGATGACCAGGTAAAATATTCATGATCAAGAACATAGAAGTCCCAAACCAAATCAATGTCGCTGATCCTTACCTTAAACATGGACCACTTGAAAACTTGTTTGGTCATCTTACCTAAAGGTATTAAAAGATACAACAAGAATGAAATAATCTTTGAATATGATCCCAACATGCAAACCAGCATTACTGATATAAATAAAC
The DNA here is from genome assembly GCA_963277665.1 of Viscum album. Taxonomy (NCBI): domain Eukaryota; kingdom Viridiplantae; phylum Streptophyta; class Magnoliopsida; order Santalales; family Viscaceae; genus Viscum; species Viscum album. The sequence goes on from OY728163.1 coordinate 136,033,825, forward strand.
AAGTATAACTTGTATCAAACAAATCTAATACTATATAATTAGAAATAAACACCGTATTCCTAATAGTAGTTGGCCATGATTCATATTCATATGGCACACACTCCATCAGATAAATTTGTTGGGACATATCAACTGGTAAATCCCCTTTGTTCTTTGATTTATATGAACCACCCATGAAAGCATCCACATATACCATTGAACCCTTTGGTAAAGTGGATCCCAACTTATTCCCTTGGGGGGATATATTCTCATTTATCAGCTTCAGATGACTAGATCACCCACAAAAATGATTTTTTTGGAGCCCCTATACACTGAGGCCCGATATGACCATGATTCCAACAATGGTAGAAAATAAACTTTTAATTCCTTGATGAATCTCCTAAAATCAGTCCTGGAGAAAGATTTACAGACTTTTGCATCATTTTTTACCATAAGAAGCAACCTTTCCAACTACTACACCCATTAAATCTCCACCCATATTTGTTCATCCAGATATATCCACCACAGTTAAAGATTATTTATCTTCTACCTACACAATGGTCAAAAGACACAAATGAACAATAATTGATTGAACATCATCCAGTAGTACCATCTCAGACCTCTGATCATTCAGTTAATCATCGGTGGCAAGATCTTATGCAAGATGAACTAACTCAATAAAGTGACCGGAGTACCTAAGAATTGTATACTCCATTGGATCCAACGTAAAAAAAATCAGAGGTCTATTACACAAGTAAAGTATCCATATAAAATATTTCATTGAATATATTCCAGAGAGAGACCATAGAAAAACATTTATGCAATATATATTTTACAATAAAGTCCCACCATATTCATTCTAGTTCTTCGAGAATATATGTGGAAAACCCACATTAGAATACATAAGGGTATTTAATAAGTAGATGATCATATCAATACATTCATAAAATACCTCTAAATTGTTTGGTCCATTTTCACCATGGAAGGTAGGTAAATGTTTTTGGGTAAATTAAAAACCATGATCCACTATCCATCCTTGGTTAACAATAAAAACTGACCCCATAGTTTGAATTATACAGATTAATGCCTCAAATAATAAAGGGTCTACTGGAGGATCTTCCTAAAGAACCGGCCTCAATGATTGCACTATCACATTTGGAAGAGATATGTTGGGAGTCATTTTATAGTAAACATAAGATAACAACCAACAATCCAATATAAAACTCAAAAACTAATGAACCAAAAGCAGGAATCCAAAAATTTGCTTAAAAATAATAATAATTTTAAAATTTTATGAATTATAATAGAAAATGTGAATGTCATTTGAATGAAATAGTTATATATAAATACACCCACATATTCCTTTTATTTTAAAACACACACACACACACCAATTACTAAGAAATTATGAATATGTTGAATTAAATAAACATCACATACAATTTTTTCATGTGAGACAAAACACATATTGTTGGACTTAGTGAATATTTCCCAACCACACATGGAAACTCAATTTAAGTAACAAGAGTAAGATGTCTAGTCCCATTTTACACCCATAATGCCCCAATTTTGAAGAAACTAATTATGTCTAACCAAAAAAATTGAAACAATTTAGGTATTGTTAAACCACATCAACATGAGTATAGATCTAAAACCAGATTATAACAGACAAACCTATGCCAAGAAGAGCAGTCACCCAATCTAGCCTATTACGAGGTGGGGTAAAACATAAAAACTAAAAAATGTCTTCATTAAAAGAATAATAAGTCATATAATCAATATACTATGTGAAAAAAAAAGGTACAACTGATCTAAACTAGATAAAATAGAATACATAAAAATTAAAAACTACATGTCTTCATGAAACAAAGAATCACCACTAAAATATCATAAAAATTAACAAAAACATAAAGGGATGTTTCCATTCTACATGATTCTCTTCCCTTAACTAGGATCCTATAAAAAATTGTCTAAAGCATCCAATATTCATAAATAGAGTGTAAGAAACAAGGGCTGATAGGATAAAACCCAAAAAAAAATATACAATTTATAATAACTAGAATAAACAAGTAGAAGATTTCAAATAAAATATTTTTACAAGAATTGTTATAAAAAAACATGTTGTAATATTTTCTCAAACTATCCTTGATTTTTCAAAAACATGATTCCATATTTTAAAATTCTTAATTAACTCTAGAAAAGATACTTAATATAAATATATATGATCCAATATACTTGAAGTAATCAGTCATATAAAAACCAGCCAGAAACAAAAATGCACTAACCATCCTATATCTAGCCTATGGGACAATACATACATGACACAGAAAATCAAAACAAGTAACAAAGACTGCTCTTAACTAAAATATAGTACATCCATTGGATATATACATATAATAGGTTACCGCCTAATGGTGTTACACATACAAAGGCTACTAGTTTCTCTATCTTTATGTACCCATGGTTCCCACTATGAAATGTTCACCTGTTTCTCTTAGAAAGAACATGATCACTTTTTTATAAAACCATTTCAAATCCAATAAAATCTTCTTCAATGATTGAAAATTCATTTTACATTTTAACTCCAAGAAATTTAGTTTTCAAAGAAAAACCCATTTTCAAATGAGAACCCTTCCCCTCTTCAATATAAAAAAATGTAATTACATTGAAAATATCAAAAAATAGAAATGAAAAAGTATGTAGTTCATGAAATAAAAATAATTGAATATAACTCCATACCTCAAGAGAGTAGAAAACCTAACCACCTTGGGAAAAGGGTATTGGAAACCACTAGATCTAACTTTAGAGAATAAGGAATGATCATAGACTATATATATTATACACCTTACATTGTTGATCAATCGCTGAAATAATCAATCTAGATTGAAGGATGAAATCCAAAATTGAATAGGATTATAGCTTGGGTCGAGAGGATCAGGATGCAATATACAATGGATCTTACAAATCCCATATGACCCCTAAAAACTGAAACATGGGGTATTACATGGTGTGTAATACCTTTAATCAACGAGAAACCATTTTAATTCATGTTATCCCAAAAAAAACACCACCTTAGATTAATAACATGAATATTCATGTTCATGTAATGTAAACCTTACATAATGTGTAAAAACAAACTATGCCATTTCAACTGAAGGTATGAGTCTGAATGGAATTACACATCACGAAACCTTAATACACATCATGTAGTGTTCTAGTGAATAGAATAAAAGCATACGAAAAAGATAAAAAACCATCAAATCTATGACCTCACCATTATTGGTATCCTACCAATCCATGACTAAAAATACCAACCCATTGAAAAAGAAAAAACATAATTAAAATAAATGTAATGTTTTGTTACAATTATTAATCCCATCAGATATTTTAATACATTGAACTCTTTTTTAAAATCCCCACTTAAGATGCATGTTTTCAATGAGATTTCTCTATTATTTTCCATGTTTCCACTTCACATGGGCACCATTTTTCATTTATGATACTTTTTAATTACAATGAATTATTAAACCCATTATTTCCTCAATACAATAATTATATTACATCTGGTTATACTTATTCTACCATTATATGTCGTATTGGAAGGTATCCTTGTCTTATTATTATTTAATGGATAATATTTTTTACACATATCAATTTTTCATTGATATTATGAATCCAATTTCATAATATTCTTATCCCATATGATTATTTTGATAATTTTCCTTTATTTTATAATTTTAATACTTTTTACTAATATGTTATGCTTTGTTATCATGTTTATTCTCTTTCTAGTCTTTCACCATACCCTTTTCTTTATGTATTATTCTAGATGTTCTATGATGATTTAATATCTCAATGAGTAGTAGCATCTCAATACTGATATTAAAAAATAATATTTACTATTAGTTTCCTTTTGATGTATTATGATCATTTCCATATAATTACACTATTCCTCGGGAGAGTTGGGTTTTTTTTATATGATATTTATTTTAAAAACTAGTAACAAAATGTGTGAATGATTTTGGTTTGAATATATGGTGTCTAGGATAGAGATAATTATTTTTTGGGGTTAAGAGTTGGATTAATTTTGTGAGGTCCCTTGGGATATGTATTTGTGAAGGAAAATATCCATGAAATTTCATTATATATAGAATTATTTTTTTTAAGAAATTATATATTTGTTAGATATTACAATTTGATGTGGTTCTAACATATTTTTCCGAGGGGTAACATCAGAAAACATGGATCATTAGAAATTAACTCTATCATCTACTAGTGCCCAAAATAGTAGACTTGATAAACACCTACTTTTATATTATTTGGACGTATTCATTAAAAAATTTAAAAAACTTTATGATCGATTATAAATGAATTGAATTGATTGTTTGTTTAGAAAAATAATTGAAAACACCACCATGGATAACACATATTGAAACATATAGAGTCACAAGTTTTGAAATCGTTTTCACAAATATGATATTCCTCTTATGTTCATAGTATCAATCTTTAAAAAATTGTTAGTTTTAGTATTATCATTGATTTTTTGAATTTTTTAATTATACAAAATATGGGAACCATTCCCACAACTAGAATCATAGGGAAAGTGATTATTTTCATAATGACATCAACAAAATTATGGGATAATGAGATGGTAAATTCATTGATATAATATATTAACCTACTCAAACAATGAATAATAAATTGAATCATGTTGAACAAACACATTCAATTAAGAAATTGTTTTTTTAGGTTGAGTCATTTAAGGGAAAATGTCTCATATAATGTTTTATTATTCTGAAACTCTCATTGTGAAACAATATATTTTCTATATTGAGAGGATATTATATATCCTATAATGCTCATATTATGTTAATGTAATTTCATCTACCTATCATCTTAAAGAGGAAGATGATAAGTGGTGGACATTGATCAAGAACATAAAGTCCAAAAAAAACATCATTCCATTGGATGGGAACAATTTATGAAAACTTTAGTCAATTAATATTTTACTCAAATAATCCAACATAATATGGAGAGGGAATTCCTCGTTATCCTGAAAAATAAAGTTGAGTTAATTTGAGTATACTATGAAAATATCACATGGCGTTCAAGGTATTCCTTTGACTTAAACATCAATATTGAATGTATGGTTGACAATTTTTTTATTGCATTAATGAAATCAGTATGTATTTTTTTTATAAATTCAAATCATGGATAGTTATAAAGATATATTTTGTTGTTCCATCATGTTTGTGATAATGAGTGGGGAATCGTATTTTCCTCCTAGGGCGGTAGATAGAAAGATTATGTTATAATTTAATTTAGGAAAATTAATGGATAAATTCCTAGAATAGTGAAAAAAAACATCCTATGTGTCAAAGATTTTGGGAGAGGCATCCCAAAAACTATCTTAATGGAAATTAAGGATGATTCAATTTTGGAAGATAGGGGAATCAATATAGTCAACTATAAATAGAGATGTTGAATCCCACCAATGTGGTTGAGGAAAATAAGGTTTAGATAAATACTAAATATTTTCTACAACATTTAAACTATAAGGAACATGAGATTTATGTGAGACATTTCCCAAAGAAAATGGTTTTCAGATAAAATAAATGTTAAGTACTTATATGGGATTGAGAACATGGAATGGTTAATGATATCACAATTGGTAAGGTGGATCTCGAAATTAATGTGTCCAAATATATGCTGGTTATTCATTCCTGATTATAGAATATCATTACTTATTCTAGTTGTAGACATTATTTTATAAAATTCAGGTTTAGTAGAAATATTAAATCACCACCTCAAAACCTAGAGGTCGAATTATCTTATAGAATAAAAATGGGGTTATTATTTCATCCCAAGTATATACATCATCTTCATTCAATGTTTGTGGACTGAACCTCCTTGAAAATCATGTTCTAATTATTTAGATAATTTTTAGTCTATATTATGCATGTATAGGATAAACATATATAAATCCATCATCAACTATTAGGAGAGGTATTTCAAACTTAAAATTGAGGGTCTTTCTTTGATTTTTAGAAGTTTAAGGAGTATGATTAATATTTTTCATATTCTTCATATCAAGTAATGATATTATCAACATATGAGAAAACATATCTTCATCAAATTAATAATATTACGGGGAGAATAATTCTCAAAATCATTCCCATTATAAGGGATTATATATATATATATATATATATATAATCCATGAAGAGATTCATATTCTGCTCCCTAACTAGGTGGTTGACTTATAAATTCAACTTCGACATGTATCTATTTCATATCCAAGTCTCCAAATAGAATGGATAACATTATGTTTGAAGAACTATAAAAAATATATAAGAAAATTTTGGTAAGGGATTTATATACCTTAGTGTTTCACCATGAGGTGCACTAATTTTTGTTACTACGAATATAGATTGGTCAATTTATCTCAATATTGAATATCAGCTACATAACAAAATCATGATCAAGAAAAAGTACCCCTACTATGGAAATTATTATTTTTTTGGTAAAATATGTTGTGGAATTATATCTCTTGTGTAGAACTTCAATTGCGATATAACCAGTTAAATTCAATGAAGGAAGATATTTAAAAGACTATCTTTTAAACAAGGTATGGACACTATGATTTCATAGTGATGACCTTGGGAATCACTAATTCACCATCAATATTAATTTAATTTACAAAATGTTTCTATATCGATTATATCAACAAATTTTTTATAGTCTTGATATATGATATTTTGATATACTCTATGGGCATGGATGACCACTTGCACTATTTAATACTATGCTAACAACTTTATGAAATGGGAAAATATATGAAAATTATTGTGATTGTGAATTTCTAGATGGAGAAGTATCATTCTTGTGTAATGTTATTACCATCAAAGTGAATAATGTAGACCCTTTTAAGACAATTTTATTTTTGTAGTTTTCCATAACAACATCAATAGTAGATATTCATAGATTCCATGGACAAGATAGGTATTGAAAAATATTTTATAGGAACATATCATGATTATCAATTTTTCTAAAGAATATGAAATTGAAAGACGTATTGTATTTAAGCACCGATTAATATTAAGATAGATTTATAGAGTTTAAAAAGTGGATATCAATGCACTAGCCCTCACACTTCCCTTATGTGTAAAAAAATTCATAATATATTATGATGTTTCAATGAATGTATTACAATGTGAACTAATGTAAAACGAAAATGTAACAACCAATTCATAAAGGGAATTGATGTTTCATAATCAGAAGAATCCTATAAATGATCTAGAGTTGGCGGTAGTGGTATGTGAATTGACCATATTGCTATAATATATCAATGGGGATAATTGGGAATTATATAAATATCATATGATACTTATGCATATATTCATATAGAATGATCATAATGTTTAACAGTAAAGATAGGTAGTTTTGGTAATGTTCTTGGTATTCTGAATCAACTACCGAAATTTAAAGGGGAATAATGTTGAGTATGATATAATTGTAACGAATCATGAGAACCTATCCATGATGATAATTTACAAGGATTCGACATTCTTATACATTAATATAGGGACATAATAATCATTAAAGATATATTATAATCATTCTGTTAAAAAATGATTATTGAACCATCCCTTCTAGTGAAGGGAAAAAATGGTTAAAGAGATGATGTGGAAATATAAATAATGTTGGAATATTTTTGAAAAGGGAAATCCTCCAAGATAAAAATTGTGGAATATATAGTTGTACAATTTTGTAGAAAATTATATATAACATAAAATCATGAGATAATGAAGGATTTATTGCATGATTCATATAAATCGACTTTTTCTATCCACATAAGGAGTATGAAGATGTATCAAGATCACTGAGAGTTCTATTGGTGTTGTGATATGAGGAAAGAGAGAGTAAAATATACAAAAATATACTTGGAATGAAATTAGGTTAATACTAAAAGTGAATTTTCCAAGGGAATGATGAAACCATTTCCCACACCTATATAGAAATTGGAAAACATCATCATAGACTTTATCCCATTTATTCTAAAGAAAGATAAAGGAAATAATTCTATATGGGTTGTTTTGGGTTTCCCTTTAAAGACTACAAATTTCATCACTATTAAAGAGTAATTCTTACAAGACCATCTTTAAAGGATATACATTACAAATGTGTTGAGGATTCATTGGATACAATTATCGATTATATCCAATTGATATTAGATATTTACCTCAATTTTTAGGAAGAGTATATAACGTGATCAAAAAATTGAGTCGATATACAATGTGACTTATCACGACAAAACTTATGGGAAAAATAAGTAGACTATCGACATAGTTGAATTTTTATTGTAAGAATGATCTATTGATGATGAAGAAGGATGGGTTCAATATATTCTTTCAATGACTTTTAGTATAATAAGGTCTTTCACTAAAGTATCTTTATGGATCCATATTAATCCCATTATGTTAAGAAAAATAGATCAGCCATGTGATAATATGAAGTTGGAAAACATGGGCTATGTGGACATTAAATGGTCAAGTAAATGAAATAAAAGGTCAAGACCGTTCAATAGTACATCATGGATACAAAATTTTGACAATAGATTAAGGCTGACAGTCACTCACAAGGCCTAGATTTGAGGTTGGAGTGAATTGATTCCACCATATATCCTCATGGAAGATATTAGTTATATATTGGAATGAGGGAATGTTATGTCCTAGGAACATCATCCACTTTTAGATTCTAGATCACATTAGAGTTCTAACTTATCAACCAACACTCCTGGTAACCCATTCTGAAGAATAGAAAATGTTATATGTATTCCTCTTAAAAAATTAACTAACAAATCACTCACATAAAATTAATTCACAGGTTATAAAAATAGAAAATGATATCTATGATGAGGAGCACCCAATGAAGATATTAGATTGTAGGGAAGAAGTACTATATAGCATGAAAAATCCACTTGTCAAAGTACTATGAAAGAACCATATGTTTGAGGAGGTTACATGTGAACCATATGATTCCACAGTGCAGATGCACAATTAATTTTGACATTTGTACATAAAAAGAAATTTTAAGGGAATGTTTCTTATGGGGGAGAATCTAATGACCTAGAATCTTATCAGTGGAATTTCCCATCAAAATATATAATTGTGTAATATTAAGTATTACAATATTATATAATTTACTAGAACCACATGATAAAACCAAGTAAATTTTTTTATATTAATTAGAAAAATAATTTTAAAGAAAAAAATGTATATCAATTGAATTTGTTACAAGGGGATAAAAATATAAAATAAGATAAAATTAAAAGGAAAATTTAGATATACTCATTACCAGAGTAATCCCACTCACATACTACACTATAGAAATAAAGTTGTATATTTGTAATTCAATATGAATTTCAAATATATATATATATACATATCATTGAGGGAAAATAGAAATGAATGATGAATGAATGAAATATGTTGTATTTATTGAACATGGGGAACCCATATTACATGTTCAAATATTTCCATTGGAATAATAATCTGGCCATTCAAATAATAATATAACCATTGTAATAGTAATATGAGCTTTATGAATTGTAACCTTAGTAATCGAATAATGAAAGAATATACAGAAGTGTAATATAATAATTAGGTATCTTATGAAATGAAATTATGGCATTTTTATATAATGATAGAACTGAATAAATTTTTTAAAAATGATAAAATAAGTGGTTGTATTTTTTTAAAACATTTGTGTATGGATATTGATTTCTATAGAATGGATATTTATTTAAATGAAGTTTTATTTTCATAAAATGTGTTTATAAAAAAAATTATGTTTTATTATAATGATAATAAAACTTTATTACACATTATGTAATTTTTACAAGGGTCATAAAATTGACCAAAATATTAAAATATGTATTTTTTAGATAAATTTAAAAATCATTAGAAATAAAATTTCTCATATTTTTAAAATTAATCCCACCAAATTGATTTCATTTATTGAAGTTAAATGTTAAAAATCCATTTGTGTGAATTATTGGTTTTTTAATTAGTTGAATTTTTTGTGAATAATGAAATATGGTAAAATAATGTATTTGACATTATAGGATGAATGCATGAGATTTTTAGTGAAGGATGATGTAAGAACCCATTATTTCATACCCACATTCTCTATTTACTATATAGAATCACAATAATAAATAATATTGGTATTCTAGTGTGAAAATAATTTACTAATGATTATAATATTCAAAAACACTACCTCCTCCCCTTAGAAATACCACCCCATACCACCCCTTATTTTCAGTAAGTATAAAACTTAGAGATTTATAAATTTACACTAAAGTTTATTCCTAATACTATCAATAAAAATTAGTTCAACTAGTATCATTCAAAGACAATATCATAAATCTGGATGTGGTATCTTAAAAGGTGACAATCAAGGTGATGGGAAAATACTAAACTAAGTTTCATTTAATTTTATCCTTATTCTACCAATATATATGACCACCACCGACATTAGAATAGTATCATCAGTTTCGTTAAAAAATTTATATGAATTTATTATGTTGTAATATCCATCTTCGATCCCCTTCATAAAATTAGAAAATTTTATCACTGTTTAAAATATGGTTGGTTAACCACCTACATGAACAATGTACCAGGTTTTCTCCAAATCAATCATTGATTAATATAAAAAAAATAATGTTGTTATATATTATTATAATAATAATGTTATATAATATTTGATGTATTTATTTTTCTTAATAATCATTTAACTAAATAAATAAAATCTAGTTTTTTATGGTTTGTAAAATAACCTAAATGATCTAACAATACAATGTCCAAATTTTTTACTAAAATTATATTTCCAATGCTAGAACACATATAATAATTAGTGACTATTTTAATTTATAGATACAATTATTACAATTTCATTTCAATTATAGAGATATATTATAATTTTTTACGACATTTTGTAATTATACACAAGTTATCCGAGCATATCCCGATGAAAAAATGCTCTTGAAAAAGAGAAGTATTTCATCATATCTTAGTGAAATAATTGTGAATTAATTAAATATGACTATAATTAATAATTTATAATTGTAATAGGATATAAATTAATAAATTTATGAATTTATTTTCATTATTTGTTAAATTATGTATTATTCATATTGTTTCTAGTAGATTATCCATTGGATCTATCCGAACAACACTATTTTATTTTGGATTATTATTTATATATATTAAAGAAATTTTGTACTCTATTATTCTTATTTATTATTAGATAATATATATATATGTGTGTGTGTGTCCTAAAAATATAAACCTATCTAAATTAATTATCTTGTTATGGGGATATACATTTTTTTATGGTTCATTTCTCAATTTATCTTAATAAGAAATCTTGATTAAAGGAAACATCTTAGTTTGTTAACCAATTATAAATGCCACTCATAAAATTTATTAGACCACCAATGTTTTCTTTAATTTATCAATTTATTTTAGATATAATTTGAACTGATTTATTATTTTATAGAAATTATTATTACCTTTCCCTCATTATAGACTTGTTACCCAATATCCTAAAACCCCTCTTAAGAGACCCATTTATAAAGGAATTTCCCTATGTTTTTCAAGTTGTAAGATCAATTAGACATCATTTCTCATGAACTATTTTTGAATATCCAATAATGATTAAATTGGTTCTTTCACAATGTCAACTAAGAAATTCCATTGTGTTGATCTTTATGATATGGTTATACAACCCATGTCTTTCAGTGGGTAATCCTTATGTTTATTCCTTGTGTTTGATTTACTTATGTGGAAAACATTTATATATACATGTTATGATTGGTGGGCCCAGATTATTCTACACTGAGTAATGTATTGTTTTTCTCTCATGAAATATTATTTATAATATTATTTAGTAAACCTAATAAATAATGGAAATATATTCATCATTTGGTGTTTTTGACAATTTTTCCTGACTTATGCATGTTATGTGTTTTATGTTGTAGCTAAATGTACATGGTATAACGATCATATGATTACATGTTCTTCATGGTATAAACCAAAATGGTTTTAATTAATATTTATTCGTTTACAAAATCAGGTTATTCTTTATGACTCATATGCTATCTTTTTTATCTTGTTTACATATTTAATATGATTTATCGAAGACCGATTTTGTTAATGTATTCCCCAAGTTAACCTATGATGTTTTAACAACTAAGAGAGATTTACATGCTCATTATAATAATTAAAATATATTATTTTAGTTTTTTTAATATTTTTAATTTATTATGAATGTTGTTTTCAAAAGATTGTAGGCATCAATATCATTGGGTTTTGTTCTTTTATATGCATTTTAAATATCATATAATGAAATGTGCAAATGGATTGAGTATATATAGAAAATATTATGAATAAATTGATACCATGGTGGATGGTTCATTAATTAGCCCCCTACTCCATTTCAAATGGTGATCTCTGATAGTCCCATAAACCATAGTTGTTGTCTCCCTAACCCTTACAAATAACAATTCCCCAACTTAGGTGACACCCAAAAAACATCCTAGTCTCCCATAGTAAACTCCAATAGTATTTTACTATATTCGAAATATGATAACTATCTTATCTATGTTTTATATATCCACAGATGGATAAATTTAAACCTCTCAAAGGTTTACTATATAATAATTAGACCAAAAAGGTGTATCACTATCCTCATGAAATTATAGTTTTTAGTGACACAACTGAACAGAAAACTCCCCAGTAGGTTCCCTCGGAATCGAGGCGTAAAAAATTTCATTAATGTGAACTCAATGATAGATTCTTGATCATCCTATGCTGCATGAAATTATTGGACACATGATCAATATATATCATCCATGTTCTAGAATAGACTCTCTAATTTTCATCAATATATAGAGGTTACAACACACTTATATTAAAATGAATTTCCCATCGTTTTATAGGCCTTGTCAAAACCATTTATAAAACATGAATCCCTTTTTGATATATTAATGTAAGGATCCACATATGTTCATACAATATATCTGACATAAATCTTGTCTAACACATCTATATATTGATTATCCCATATTGGTAAATAGTGTGATAATTTTATCAACCAGTCATAAATAACCAAAAATAGTATATCCACTTATCGGTTACTTGGAAATCCTATCATTATGTTGATAATCACATCATCTAACTTCATAAATGGAACTACAAGTGGCTGATTTAATACTCCTTATCTCCAGTTCTTTTACTTTATCCTTTGACTAGTCATGAAATGAGGGACAAAGAGAACAACATTTCTATTTATTCCCCACCACTAAAATCATCGCCAGATATTTTAATACAAATTTACCATACCTAGTTTCACAATCCACTAAGTGGTCTATGTTTCCCTCATCAGCTCATCCATAAATGATGTAGGAACTGTAACTCTCTATTGTACGGTGATAAAATCCTCACAATACATTATAAAATATGGAACTAGGTCACTTCTAGCCAATTATTCTCACATCACAAAGAATCTATGTTATAACATTTAGAAGTATTTTACTCCGACCACTAGCTGCAATTTGAAATACATAGGAAGATATTTCTTAACACATCAGTTCTCGTATATATCAACCGACCACCCCCTCTAATAAGATCATTAATTGTTATTCCTCCTATGAATGTATCTCTCCATGATCCATCATTTTCATGTTTATAGAACCTATAATGAAATTAATACTTAATATAGAATAATAAATATGAATTAAAAATATTTGATGAAAATCAAATAAAAACTTCTACATGAGATCCAAGTCCTACTGAGAGAAGAAGTTAATCAAGATATTGTTGTTAGAATATATAAAAATTATATGAAAAAATCTATAAGAGAAAAAATACATTATACGATTGACTATAAATTCCAAATCAAATTCATCTAAAGTTTAGTTACCCTAATGGGGTAATAGTTATTTTCAAACTCCAATGATGCTCTATGAATGTCTTTATCACAATTTAGACCACTCAAGATTCACCCCCTTTAGTGTAGGCCCATTAAGATGTTCATCTAAATTGGGTAAGTAATGTATGATCCATTATTAATAGAAAATTAAATAGAATTATTCTTATCTCAAATATATTTATGGAGTGTGTCAAATAACTCATAATATATGCCTTATTCATTTTTACATAATTTCATTCATTCAAGATCACATTATTATGAAAACATCACTACAGATGTAGAGATAAATCATTTATATAATTGAATAGAGATTCCAGGCATAAATCATGATCAAACAAATCTCCCATTATCTAGAATTTATATCTATGGTCAATGAGAATATGAGGATGTCACCAACAAATACAATAATGAATGATTCATGATATCAAGGAATGATTCACTCCATCATATCCGTAAACATTTATTTGGAATTTTTAGCCCAAATGGAATGACTATATACACATATTATTCATATCCAACATTGAAAATTATATTTAAAATATCCACCACTCCAACCCAAAGTTGGTGGTAGATAGATTATTGGTTAATATTATTGAACCACAAAGCTTCCTGAATATGATCAAACAAGTTGTTGATCCTCTACAACTAATTTCTATTCATCATGGACACATATTTTAACTTCATTTAGTACTAACATATGATAGTACTACTATCCACGTTCATTTCGAACAAAACCATATCATGCTAGAAAGATATGCTTGTTCTGATAAAACCCCACTACATTGAATCTTGAAATTTCATCATATGTTCTGTCATCTTGACACACAACATATAATATGGGGGATTCAATATTTGTTGATATACTATTGAGGGTTTTACTTCAACAATATTTACTCTATATGGGGAATTCCAATGAATTAATTAAGAATTAAATCCTGATCATGGTCCCATAACCTATGTTGTAATAGACCAAAAGGACTTGGACCCACACCCTCTCATCCTTCTATAATATCCCATTCACCTATTAAAACAATTCATATCCTTAAGGTATAGAAAAGGATACAAATAATTTTTACAATTGAAGGTTATTCTTGTGAAAATTAAACTAGTCCATGCTAAAAATCACATCAATTCTTGTTGTGTATAGAGTCCAAAAATACCAAATATTTCTACGAACAAAAACTAACTTATGAAATATTTTATATCTCTAGTGATGACATACATTCTTCCCCAATTATTTGTTAATGAATTACTTTTTAGATTAAAATGTGACCTATATTCCAATTCCAACAATATGATGGACATATATAAGTGAATGAGAAGATCACGTTTGAAATAAATAAGAATATGAAATAGAAGTGACCAAGACCCTACATAAAACAATAAATTATGTGTGTCCTCTATTAGATGAAACTTATTATGCAACTAAAATAAGAAGTTTATCAAATTTATTGGTTTCACTAATGAGTATGTGACTCACCTTGGACATTATGGCTTATATATTTTAAATTTACTACTAAATACCATGACCTATACCCCCAAATGTCTACATAGAGTCTAAGTACCTAAAATTAGAATTCTATCATTAAAAATTCCCCAACATTCAACATCTTTGAGTCTACATCCCCAAAATTTCAGAAAATATACCAATATAGACATTCTTAGAATAGTTATAGAATCATGTAGAATTCCCTACCATAGATGAATGATATGATGCACTGATTTTTTTCTAACTTCATATTACAAGACGTTTTCATCACATATTTCTTCATCTTTATATTACATGTAACATCTCGTAAAAAATATCTAATGATCCCACTTAGGATCCTAGTAAATAATGATTTAATTCATGGAAATTTATTTAACTCCTGACCCTTCTCTATAATGAGGTCCATACATAACACTATTGAATACGTCATTTGGATGAAACTCTAAACCCAATTCCATAACAATGGATGAATACAATATCTAATATCTTGACCTTATACACTTCATTTAATACAATGAGATTAATGAAAATGTGATTCATTAAATGAATAGATTATACAGATACTTACATCCATTTATACTGAAGCTCCACAAACTATTATACATGATCAATGTTAAGTATGTCATGGAAGAATTCATCAAATTAGATACTCATTAAGGTCACCTATATAACAACCTAAAATCTACCTACCTATTTTTTGGCACCCCACCACATCCTATCTTGTCCCTAAAGCCTGTGAATTTTCCACTATAACCATCTATCCTTCATGTTTTATAATATATCAAATATTCCATCCCAGATGTCAATATTGTACTGAAAATAATGTGGGAATCATATTCTTTGAAATTATAGGGGATTATGAATATGATTGTCTGAGGAATAATGGATTGTTGTCCTAGAAAAAACTTTTCCGTGAACATTAATTATATGAAAGACTTCATGCTACAATAGTTTTGTCCTATGTACCTCTATATTTAGAACATAATTTTTATTCCATGTGGGAGCATTCTCACTTTCTTGCAAGAGTGTCCCTCTTAGTTTTCTTGTAATATGAATATTTCTGTAATTAAAAAATAATATTAAGGATGGTTATCACATCATACTAAAAATTGAAACATAATCTGTTCATATGAATAGACATAAGATTTTTAGGGATAACCTATCATATGAGGCTACAAACAATGATAATTCATTACACTGGTATTACTATTCTAGGACCCAAACTAATTTCCTACGTATACACATTACACATAGTAGTATATGTATAACAACATAAATGCTTGAGTTTTTATAATATATCCATCATCGTTGTCCTTTACTAAATCATAGGAAACTTATCAAGACAATTAATTTGATAAAATAAAATGAATTGTTAATAACATGCATAGATTTTACATCTGATCCTACATGAGTAGTCCTGTTACATAAAATAAAATGAATAAAAAATGTTACAAATTAACCAATATCAATATGAAATTTGAAACCAAAACACTAATCACAGTCCCATCATCAGGAACTCATATGTCCATCACATTAGAGACCTATAAGCAGTTACGTGACTACCCAACTCGAGTTTCACATAGATCAACTACTTTTAAAATTTTCCCAAACATACTCAATATGAAATGGAAGAGGAAACATCTTTTGATACCAACTAGTGACCCCTAGAACTGAATCACCCTACCAAGTTTGAGTTCTACATGACATTATGTGTACCCTTACATACACGAGAGTTTCTACACTATTACTAAGGGATCTAAAGATAAAATAAGATTATTGGAACCTCATTATAAAAAACAATTACATGAATAATAAAAAACTAATAATTATAACCTAATAGTGGAAAATACAACAAGGTAATAACAATTATTTAGTAAATATCATGTGAGTTATTTTAATTTCATACCACATAATAATCAAAGACCTCCAATATGGATTTTCAACATCAGTATAGTAAAATTAATATAATAACAAATAGGGAATATGTGAAATCACTCCAACGTCTATCCAGATACTTCCAATAAAAAAATTATCTACTTACTCCTCTATCAATCTGAAGGATATTGTCATTTCAACCATCCCTAATTATGATGTCTATATGCACCCCGATATGGAAGTGCATGAGGTTATTACAATCAATACAGGACACAACCATTGCATCCCTATCGTAAGTGGGCATGTATCCTACGTGTAATCCATGATAACATATAATGTGCAATAAATTTTAAATAAGTCATATGTCAATAGGTTGTGAGCTAACCAAGACTCCATGGACCTAGAAATTTATATCGTTGATATGATCTAAAAGGAGTAGTCACAATTGGTAATTAGATGACTCGAAACCTGTCCAGAAGAAACTAATTATCAAATAAATATTTTTCAGTCTAGATTCTTTGGTCCAACATTTTGGAATGACTGCAACCACCCATAAGGGCTAGACACATTCAAATTCAAAAGAGTTGACTAGTATTATAACAAACTATCCATTCTTTACATTGTTTTCATCTTCACATTATACGCACACTTCTAACCTATCAAATCTTAATAAAAATCCCAGTACAACAATAATAATCCCCCAACAGCTCAATATGGCTATGTCACAAACAAGCTTAGGTACCATGGTAACCTGATATGTAACAACCAAGGTTTTGAAAATAAATATAGAATGAAATTTTATAATATAGACATTAAAACCCAAATTTGTCTCTTATATGTTTTGAATTTCGAAAAATGGTCATCTAGAGTTGTGTTCAGTAAGTCATTTGGAGTCTGATAGAACAAACTTGATTTTTAGTGAATAGTAACATACCCTTATGAATAGTAATATGAATAGTAATATGTCCCTAATAAATAGTAAATTTTATTATTATTTTATTTTCTTAAGGCTATAATATAATAACATCTTGGTTAATTTTTCATTGTGATAAAGAAGTAGTTGTAGAATTAGAACTGTTAATTTTTGAATTAAGTATGATTTTATTTAAAAGTTAAATTAATAATATTTAGAAAATTATTTTTCAAAAAAGGACTTCACTTTTGAATTCTACACATTGAAAAATGGTAGGGGTTAATTTTTGAGATTTTTATGAAATTCTAGAATGTTTGATGAATAGTAAAATACGATAAAATACGATAAATACTAAATACTTGATTTACTACATCATAGGATATTCAAGGATGATGTAAGACCACTTGGTTCTAACTCACATTCCATTATTAATATTAGGGGTCATATTAAACAATACTATTGGTTGTCTTGAGAGAAATAATAAAATAATGAATTAAATATTCAAAAATTACTCCTATCCTCCACTATAAAAACCCCTCACCACTCCCTCTTCTCTTCACTACTATAAGCCTTGAAGCTCCTCAATGATATTCCCAATTACCCTTCCCTAGTCTCTCCTCAAGTCCAAGAAGCTTTTGGTCTTTACAAAATACCAAAACCCCTTCCCTTAAGGAGTTTCTCAAGGAGGTTATTTCAAGAGGTAAAGTACCCTTCTTTTTCATTTGGTTTAATTTAAATTTCTATTCTTTTCTTATCCTCTCCTCACCTACTCTATAAAAATGATCATGATAACTATAGTAACATCTATACAATGGATTTATATCATGTGAATGTAAGAAACATCATAAATATTCTTACTCCCTCCCTTTTATTTTATAAACGAAATCAACGTCCATGAGGTTCCGATTTATAACCGTCGTGGACAACGAAGTTTCGTTCTTCAATTTCATCTTCATTACTAGTCATGAGACCATATTAATGGTTTAACCAGACTATAATATATGTTTTATAACCTAATTAATATTCTTGAACCATAATATGTTCATATAATTAAGTTATATGACAAAACTAGTTCATAATATTCCAAATATCGCTGAATAATCGAATTGGTGGTCATCTAATGATTCATCCTCATTCCATGTAACCAAATGATAGAAATGACCATTATCAATTATTTATCTTCATTAATAATATATAATTTCAATCAAAGAGATTTATAACCATTACACACAAACTTCATTACATAAAAACAAGAGAATCGAATATGAAAATAAAGGAAACGAACACTCTCGAATGACGAAATTCAATACAATAACTTATCAATAAAGACTTAAAAGAACAAACCATAATTATGGAAAAGTATATGTATAATATATTCTGAAATAAGTTATTAAAAAGTATAAATATCATATTCCAGGAGCTTAAGTACAAGAGCGGAACACGTTTGGAGTTACGGTAAGGGTTTTTCCACCCGAACTTCCACTTTCATTCGGGATACATTCATTATCTAATTACCTCGATGTAATTCTTATGTATTGTTATGTAATCATCATATGTTCTATGTGAGTATCATATATATGTTTAAAAACCATAATCCTTCCTTATTTTATGTATAGTTACATGTTTTAAAAGGAACATTCAAAATTGTTTCAAAAATACAAGCCCGATTCAAGGGAATTTCTCAAATTATTACCTATTTTCAAGGGAACTCTATAATCTGTTTTTAGAAACCATTAACTTTATAAAATAACTCATTTTATTATGAAAATACTATATTACTTCATATGGTTTTATACAAATATTTTTCCAAAATAACTCTTCTTTTCAAAATAAAAGAGTATTTATCTCAATAATTGCTTATTTATTTTATAAGAGTGTTTTCATCTAATTTAACACTCTTGTTGATTCCATGATATCATTGGGTTTAATCATTTATGAAGTCATATACCATATTTGATTTAATGTTTATGACTAACTCTATTGTCGATGATCTATCCTAAAACCACTCGCCATATTATTCCGAATAGTTAGTGATTTATGTTTGATGATTGGGGAAAGATAGTTTCATTTCATATGATAGTTTCAATATGAATGTATATATTGTTTATATTTATCCCCGCTCACATGAGGAATCCATTGGACTTATTATGTGACGGTTGGAGCCAGCTATAGCCCCTCGATGCATCGTTAGGTCTCATGAGACAAATAGACATGGAATTGGCCAAGGCCTTTCCCAATGTGATATGGATTTTGGGTGAGGCCTTAATCACTTGATGTCTTGGCCAAGGCCATGAAAAAATGATTCAGAATGTCCGACAAATGAACTTCCATCATTATGAAGCTCTTAGTTGAAAGTTCGTGTGGTAATTCGACTATTAGAATACCCATGATTATGTTTTTTATGGCATTATTTACTCAGCTCATATTCCTGCTATAATGTTTTCAAGTTTATTATTAAAGGTAGGTGTTTTCAATTATTCACCATGTCTAATGTTTATATTATCTTCCACTATATTTCTTACTCTTACTGAGCATTTGAGCTCAGCTCTTTCTTATGTTTGATTTTCTCAGGGCATGAAGAAGTAATTTATGAATGACTTGCAAGCATAATCTAGGAGACATGATGTTTCTGGTGGAATAAATTAGTGTTGTTTTCCATATGTAAAGTTGAACTTATGTATGTATCTTGTTTCCAATAATACTAAACTACTTGGTCCTCCAGGATTCATATTCCTTGTATGTATTCCAACCTAATCAAATAAGGCACCGGCTCCGGGTAACTGGGGTCGGGTCCTTACAGTTGGTATCATAGGAAGATTAGTAGAATACTTGGAAAGTAGATTTAGAAAACGTAGAATTATGGAAGAGACCCTAAGATAGTCTTTGAGGATAACCATACAAGAACATCCTGGTATTTTGGTAAGGAATAGATTATGTGGATCTTCCAAGCAATACATCCCTGTCTGGATACGAGCAGGTAGTGGCGGCTCTGACACAGATGTATCTAGGGGTAAAACATGAAAACACTGCTTTGAGAGAGACTCGAACGGGAACTGGTGCACGACAACAGGCCTTTCTGGAAACTTGTTTACGACACTCCTGGGGGATATGCTTAGGATAATTCACATTTTTTTTACAATCCATTATGAAGGAATGAAATGTAAAATATTCCTCAAAGAAACCATTTTGTGAATATTGGATTAGCCATTCGTAGGATATCAATTTTTTTCTAAGTATTTTGTTAATTTAAGATTATACATTATGATTCATTACCTAATATAGTGTATACCATTATCTAGATATGGCGCCTAGTGGACGGAATGAAAATCGCACGAATGCTCGTGTCCCCTGTAGGGATTTTCCTCCGACGCAAGATAATGATGTTGGCTCTGGTGCTGTGACTGGTGCAGAGCAACCCATAACAATACTGGGATAACTTACTCAAGTTAGGAATAATAACCTTACCCATATAGAGAATTCGGATCCACCATGTGGAGGAGCCATGCTATATCGCTTTATGAGATAACAACCTCCATCATTCAACGGGACTACAAACCCGTTTGCATCAGAGCAGTGTATATGTTCCATTGAGAAGATATTTATCACCTTGGGATGTAACGAAAGATAAAAGGATTTCATGGAATTCCATCGTCTATCGGGAGATACAGATCAATGGTGGTCCTTAATCCAAAACACAAAGGAGGAGGAATAGATTGAAGAGATGGAATGGTGGGATTTTAATGAAATCTTCTTAGAAAAATATTTCCCTTGTGAGCAGTGAGCAGATATGGAGAGACAATTCTTGAATCTGAGGCAGAAGGAAGATGATAATTTTGCAAGGTATGAAGCTAAATTAACAAGATTAGAAAGACATGTTGTGGACTACATACAAAATCCAAGGAGCAAAATTGATCGATTCTTTGATAGCCTAAATCCATTCGTCCAGTGGGCACTAGTCTCCCAAATTTTTTCATCATATGAGGATATAGTTTCATGTGAAATCAAGATAGAAAAATAATTCTATAAGTCTTATGACTTTATGGGAAAGAAAGAAAAGAAGAGGGCTTCTGAAAACCCTGGGAAAGGAAATAAGGAAACAGAGAATATGGGAAGAGTTGAGTTTACACCATGTGTCAATTGTGGAAAGAAACATCCTGGTGCCTACTTAAAAGGAAAATGTGTATGCTACAAATGTGGTCAGAAAGGCCTTCTTTCTAGTGACTGCAAAGGGAAGAAGGGAGCCAATGATGTTCAATACTATAGTTGTTGGGAGATGGGACACTATACTAATGATTGTCCAAAATGTCAAGGAAATATGCAATAGAGAAGGCCTAGGGATTAGGGACAAGCTTATGCAATCACAGCTATAGAGGTTTAAGTTCTTAATGATGTGGTGGTAGTTACTTTAATTGTTTCCTTAAGTTTAGTCAATGATTTATTTGATTCTGTATCATTTAATTGTTTTATATCTTCCCAGTTTGCTATGAAAATTAGATATTTCTAATTTGATTTAACAAGGGAGTTGTCAGTCAAAACTCTTACGGGAAGTATCATTGCTACAAAGTTCTGTGAATCAGTTCCCATTAGATCATATAAATGTTCTTTATCTGCTGATCTCATCATCATACTCATGATTGAATTTGATATAATCCTCAGTATGGATTGTCTTTCGGACCATGATGCAAAAATTTATTATAAGAATAAGGAGGTTACGATTTTTGATGACGATGATAAAGAACCCCTTATCTTTAGAGCAGAATCGTCACCATCTAATTCTTATCTAGATCCACCCCTAGTAGCTCAAATAAATTCAATTATTGGGGAGGAAGAAAATTAAATAATTGTGGTTGAGGAAAGGAATGTTCCAATAGAGGATGTACCTATTGTGAGAGAATATGTTGATGTGTTTCCAAAATATTTACCTGGACATCCTCCAGAATGAGAAATTGAGTTTTCCATTGATTTAATTCCTAGTTCAAGGCCCATATCGAAGACCCCCTATAGAATGGGAATTGTGGAACTAGTGGAACTAAAGAAAAAACTATAGGAATTGAGTAATAAGGGATTTATCCGCCCTAGTGTTTCTCCATGGGGTGCCCCTGTCCTTTTTGGTAAGAAGAATGATGGATCTATGAGGTTATGTAAAGACAATAGGGATATCAATGCTATAATAATAAAGAACAAGTATCTCATACCTCGCATTGAATATTTATTTGACCAACTACATGGAGCTCAATAATTTTCAAAGATTTAACTTTGATATGGATATCATCAGTTGAGTGTGAAGAAGGAAGACATTCCGAAAACAGCGTTTCGAACCAGGTACGGGCATTACGAGTTTACAGTAATGCCTTTTGGATTGACTAATGCACCCTCTGTCTTCATGGATCAAAGGAACAGAGTTTTCAAGTAATATCTCGATGATATTTTTATGGTATTCATTGATGATATCTTCGTATACTCCAAAAGCTGTGAAGAACATAAAAATCACATGCGCATCATCCTGAAGACTCTTAGAAGACATGAATTATATGGGATGTTTAGCAATTGTGAATTTTGGCTTTAGGAGATTTCTCTTCATGGCCATATTATTTTTAAGGATGGAATCCTAGTGTATCATTCAAAGACAAAGGAAATCCAAGATTGGCCCACACTAACAAACATAACTGAGGTAGTCAGTTTTTTTGGCTTAGTAGGTTTTTATCGGCGTTTCGTACAGAATTTTTCCCGACTGTATAACCTGATAACGAAGCTCACATGTAAAGAGGTTAAATTTGTTTGGAAAAATGATTGTGAATAATTTTTCGAAGAACTGAAGAGAATATTTGTCAATTCTCTTATATTGACTCTACCATCGGGGAATGACGAGTTTATAATTTATAGTGATCCTTCAAAGAAAGGAATTGGTTGTGTCCTTATGAAAAATGATAGGGTTATTTCTTATGCATCATGAAAACTAAAAATTCATGAGAAAAACTATCCCACTCATGATCTTGAGTTTTCTCCTGTTATCCTTTCTTTGATGATATGGAGATATTATCTCTATGGTGAAAAATGTGAGATTCATACTAATCACAAGAGTTTGAAGTATATTTTATCACAGAAAGAACTCAACATGATGTAAAGAAGATGGCTTGAACTACTCAAGGATTATGATTTCATGATACACTACCACTCTTGGAAGGAAAATAAGGTGGTAGATGCCTTGAGAAGAAAGGATCATGGATTTTTGAGCAAGATGATAGTTTAAAGGGATCCTATTTTAATTGATCTAGTAAATATGGATATGGGAATAACCATGGAAGGTGAAACATCAATGCTTTTTCAAATGGTTTCCAAACCATCTTTACTAGAAAGGATAAAAAATTCTCAGGCTGATGATGGGGAGTTTCAAAAGATGAATAAATCTATGAATGATGGGAGATTGAGTGACTTCGTATATGAAGATGGAATATTGAAATTTGGGAAGAGACTTTGTGTTCCAGATATACCTGATCCAAAAAGGGAATTGTTGGATGATGCTCATAGTTCCAATATCTCTATACACCCTAGAAGTACTAAGTTGAATAGATATTTTAAAGAACATTTTTTGTGGGAAAACATGAAGAGGAAGATTGATGATTTTGTGTCAAGATGTATGGTTTGTCAACAAGTGAAAGCTGGAAGGCAATAGCCTGCAGGAGTATTGCAACCTCTTCCCATACCTAAGTTGAAATGGTATAATATCATGATGGACTTTTTCATGGGACTACAAAAGACTCCTAGAAGGAATGATGCAATACGGGTCATTGTTGATCATCTTACCAAGTCAACACATTTTCCTGCTATAAGACAAGATCTACCACTTGAACGTCTATCAAGACTATATGTTAAAGAAATTGTGAGACTTCATAGAGTACCCCTATCGATTGTTTCTAATCATGATCCACATTTTACATCAAGATTCTAGAAAAGTCTTCAAAAGGCCCTAGATACTGATCTTACTTTGAGCATTGCCTACCACCCATAAACCAATGGACAATCGGAATGGACAATTCAAACATTGGAAGACTTGTTGAGGTCTTGTTCACTTAATTTTCAAGGAATGTGGGGTCAGTATTTACCACTCGTAGAATTTTCCTAAAACATTATCTTCCATTCAAGTATACAGATGGCACCCTATGAAGAATTATATGGGAGACGATATCTTACACCAACTTACTGGGATGATGTTGGTGAAAGAAATCTTGTGGGCCCAGAAGTTGTTGAAGAAACAATGGAAAAGGTGAAGATTATCTAGAACCATATCAAAATAGCTCAAAGTAGGCAAAAGAGCTATGTAGATAACCGAAGGAAGGATTTGGAGTTTCAAGAAGGTGGTCACGTTTTCTTAAAGGTATCTCCATGGAAGGGTATTATACGATTTGATAAGAAGGGAAAGTTAACTCCCAGGTAAATCAGTCCTTTTGAAATTCTGGACCGAATTGGAGTCGTAGGTTACCGTTTGGCAATGCTGCCAAGTCTCTCCAAGGTTCACAATGTGTTCCACGTGTCAATGTTAAGAAATTACATGCCAGACCCAACACATGTACTCACTTATGAAGAAGTGGAACTTGAGCCCGGTCTATCTTACTGTGAAGAGCCTATCAAGATTCTTGATACTAGAGAACAAGTATTGAGAAATCGGATGACTCGTCTGGTGAAGGTTCTATGGAGGAACCATATGATGGAGGAAGCAACATGGGAGCCTGGGGAGCTTATGTTAAAGACATACCGAATCTTTTTAGGTAATATTCTGTGAATTTCGAGGATGAAATTTTTGTAAGGAGGGGAGAATGTAACACTCCATGGTTTTGAAAATAAATATAGAATTTAATTTTATAATATAGCCATTAAAACACAACTTTGTCTCTTCTATGTTTTGAATTTCTAAAAATGGTCATCTAAAGTTCTGTTTAGTAAGTCATTTGGAGTCTGATAGAACAAACTTGATTTTTAGTTAATAGTAACATACCCTTACGAATAGTAATATGAATAGTAATATGACCCTAATGAATAGTAAATTTTATTATTATTTTATTTTCTTAAGGCTAGAAGATAATAACATATTGGTTAATTTTTCATTGTGATAAAGAAGTAGTTGTAGAATTAGAACTGTTAATTTTTGAATTAAGTATGATTTTATTTATAAGTTAAATTAATAATATTTAGAAAATTATTTTTTAAAAATGGAATTAAATTTTGAATTCTACATGTCAAAAAATGGTAGGGGGAAATTTTTGTGATTTTTCTGAAATTCTAGAATTTTTGATGAATAGTAAAATACGATAAAATACGATAAATGCTAAATAATTGATTTACTGCATCATAGGTGATGTAAGGATGATGTAATCCCACTTGGTTCGAACTCACATTCCATTATTACTATTAGGGGTCACATTAAACAATATTGTTGGTTGTCTTGAGGGAAATAATAAAATAATGAATTAAATATTAAAAAATTACTCCTCTCCTCCACTATAAAAACCCCTCACCACTCCCTCTTCTCTTAAATACTCTAAGCCTTGATGCTCCTCAATGTTCTACCCAATTACCCTTCTATAGTCTCTCGCCACGTCCAAGAAGCTTTTGGTCTTTCCAAAAGACCAAAACCTGTTCCCTTAAGGAGTTTGTCAATGAGGTTATTTCAAGAGGTAAAGTACCCTTCTTTTTCATTTGGTTTCATTTCAATTTATCTTCTTTTGTTATCCTCTCCTCACCTCCCCAATACAAATGATCATAATAACTCCATTAAAAACTCTATACTGGTTTTATATCTTGTGAATGGAGGAACCATCATAAATATTCTTACTCCATCCATTTTATTTTATAAACGAAATCGACGTCCATGAGGTTCCGATTTATAACCTTCATGGATGACGAAGTTTCGTTCTTCAATTTCTTCTTCATTGCTGGCCATGAAAGCATATTCATGGTTTAATGAGACTATAATATATGTTTTATAACCTAATTAATATTCCAGAACCAGAATATGTACACATAATTAAGTTATATGACAAAACTAGTTAATAATATTCTAAATACCGCCGAATAATCGAATTGGTGGTCATCTAATGATTAATCCTCATTCCATGTGACCAAAGGATATAAATGACCATTTACAATTATGTATGTTAATTAATAATATATTATTTCAATCCTGGAGATTTATAACTACTACACACAAACTTCATTACATAAAAACAAGAGAACCGAATATGAAAATAAAGGAAACAAACACTCCAGAACGACGAAATTCAATACAATAACTTATCAATAAAGACATAAATGATCTAACCAGAATTATGGTAACTAAATAAATTTCTAATAGGTTCTAAAATAATTTATTAAAAAGTATAAATTTCATATTCCAGGAGCTTAATTACAAGAGAAGAACACGTTTGGAGTTAAGGTAATGGTTTTTCCACCCGAACTTCCACTTTCAGTCGGGATACATTCATTGTCTAATTACCTCGATGCAATTCTTATGTATTGTTATGTACTAATCGTATTATCTGTGTGAGTATCATATATATGTTTACGAACCATAATCCTTCCATATTTTATGGATAGTTAAATGTTTTAGAAGGAACATTAAAAATTATTTCAAAAATACGAGCCCGATTCAAGGGAATTTCTCAAATTCATACCTATTTTCACGGGCACTCTATAATCTGTTTTTAGAAACCATTATATTTATAAAATCACTCATTTTATTATGAAAATACTATCTTACTTCACTTATGGTTTTATACAAATATTTTTCCAAAATAACTCTTCTTTTCAAAATAAAAGAGTATTTATCTCAAGAATTGCTTATTTATTTTATAAGAGTGTTTCCATCTAATTCAACACTCTTTTTGATTCCATGATATTATTGGGGTTACTCATTTATGAAGTCATTTACCATATTTTATTTAATGGTTATGAATAACTATATTGTGGATGATCTATCCTAAAACCATTCACCATATTATTCCGAATGGTTAGTGTTTTATGTTTGATGATTTAGGAAAGATAGTTAGATTTCATATGATAGTTTCAATATGAATTTATGTGTTGTTTATGTTTGTCCCCAATCATATGAGGAATTAATTGGAATTATTATGTGATGGGTGGGGCCCAGTATATCCCCTCAATGCATCGGTAGGTCTCATGAGACAAATAGATGTGGAATTGGCCGAGGCCTTTCCCAATGTGATATGGATTTTGGCCGAGGCCTTAATCACTAGATTTTTTGGCCGATGCCATGAAAAAATGATTCATAATGTCTGGCATATGCACTTCAATCATTATGAACCTCTTAGTTGAAAGTTCATGTGGTTATTCGACTAGTAGAATACTGATGATTATGTTTTTTATGGCATTATTTACTCAGCTCATATTCTTTCCATAATGTGTTCAAGTTTACCATTAAAGGCATGTGTTTTTAATTATTCACCATGTCTAACATTTATATTGTCTTCCACTGTATTGCTTACTCTTACTGAGCGTCTGAGCTCACCCCATTCTTATGTTTAATTTTCTCAGGGCATGAAGAAATAATTTATGAATGAATTACAAGCATAATCTAGGAGACACGATTTTTCTAGTGGAATAAATTAGTGTTGTTTTCCATATGTAAAGTTGAACTAATGTATGTATCTTGTTTCCAATAATACTAAAATACATGGTCCTTTGGGATTTGTATTCCTTGTATGTATGTCATCGTAATAAAATAAGTCACAGGCTCCTGGAAACTAGGGTTAGGTCCTTACATGATAACCGAGCCAGTACTAAAATAGACTAAAGGGAGTTCCTGATCCTTATGGGGTAATGACCAGGACCTATCATCGTAAAGCAAGTAAGTGAGAATAAATTTCCACAAAAAATAGTGGATGAAAAATCAAAACCAGATAGTATACATATCAAAAGAAGATCCACTTGGAGTAAATTACTAGAATAAAATAGGCCATAAAATCCCAAATCATGATATCCCATGTACCAAAATAGAGGAAAAAATATCCCAAGTCCCTATGGACATAACCCACTATGTCCAATGCTCAATATATGGATCCACCTACAAGTGATCATTTCCCATTGCTTGGACATGGAAGAAGATAATATTCAACCACCTAAAGTCACTTGTAGGGTGTGATTTAAAATACATAGTAGGGTCTCACCCAAGATTCCATAAAAGTTTCCAAATACAGATTAACAAACAGAATTCTTTTATTTTTAAAATAAAAAGGTTAGGACATTTAAATAATATTTAATTAAATCATGTTATTCAGTTCAAATGATTGAAACAATACTTTTAGAAAAGAATTTATATGTGACGGAATATTAATAAAAATATAATATAATATTAGTTGGCATGTAAAGAAATTCACAGAAAATATGGGCTAAATTTATATATAAAAAATAAATAAAAACTAAGAAACATGGTCATCTTCCAAATAGGTAAGATTGTATTTTCTATCTATTGGACTCCAAAATCTCTATGAGATCTCAGAAAAATCTCTATACACTTTCCCATAGTACACTACCCAAAGGTGAATCATCACAAACCCATCAGGGATATGATTCGCTAAATGTATTTTTAAAATGATGTAATAGTATAGAGTGTATCTAAATAACTCACCAACTAACTAAGGCTCGCAAGTTCTCTTACAAAATAAAAGATGAGAATTTTTTTAAGTCTACATAAAATAAAATTCAATCCAATTATTTTTATTAAATTAACAATTTTACAAATAAAAAAAATTGTATTTTAATAAAATACATGCCTCTTTCACCAGATAAATCCAATGTGTTTCTATCAAAACATTTTAAGCCATATTTATGAGTATGAAATTCATTCAAAATGAATCTCATCAATTTGAAAATACATTTCCACAATCAAATTCAGAAATTTAATTGAAATCACTTCCATAAAAAATATAATTTAAATTAAACAATCTTAATTAACAAATTTCCACAAATAAACCCTAATTCAAGGGAATTGTGCGGTTTTCCAAATTTCTATGCCAAAACATTTCAAATATCCCAATCCAGTAGAATAGATTTTATAAAATCCATTAAAGGAATGTTTGAGTAATTTAATTAATATCTTGAATTGAAATAAATCAATCAATTCAAGGTTAATCAATTAGGATAATAATGATGGAACCAAAAAAAATTCCAAAAAAAAGGACACTCGAAATGACACACATTAATGACATCGAATGTGAAAAATAACTCAAAAACCAACATAGTATGATACGTGACACTAAAAGGAATGAGTCCATATATTTATGGATGATCCATTGAAAAACCAATAGAGGAGGAAGAGAAAATTTCATTGGATGAGAATGAATTCTTAACTAGGCATCACACCACAAGTTCTACGATGATTGGAGGGTGAACGAGAGGGTCCAAAATGTTTGGAAGGCTCTATGATTGTATAAAAAATATTTATGTGGAGGTATAATAAATCAAAGTGGAGAAAAAGATGTAAATACTAGCCACTATTCTTGTTTATAAAAAAAATAGGGTATTACAGAGCCTGTAATACCAATAAAATTCATGAAATAGTTTATCTTTATAGCCAATGAAACATGAAATGTTATTTTTTAAAATCCAACACTCTGAGTTTAGAATTTATCTATAATAAATTCAAGTTGTTAAAGGGATTTCAATGATGTGTAACCTTCAAAATTCAAAGACTTTCATGAATTCTATCCTGAAACAATTATACAGTGTATTACCTAGTTACACAACATGTAATCCTCTAGCAGTCTGCAAAAAACCCTAGCTATTGAAGAAAAAAATCCTTCAATTATATGACATCACCATCATAGTTATCCTCCCAATTCCTTCTTAATAAAATCCTATTATCGCAATGGAAACAAGTATGATATGTTTAAAGATGTACATATCATATCGGTAATGGGATATTACAACCCCCCCCCCACCATAACAAATTTTTTCCCCAGAAATCCTATGAAGAAGCTTCCATTCCAAAGATATGAGGCCACAGATCTCTCCTCAGTGCCTCACTTTCCCACAACCCATGACTATTAGAACCATGCTTCCATATCACACAAACCAATGGTATTGTCCTCCCACGAAGTACCATGGTTTTGGAATCAGAAATACTGAAAATCTACTCAGTACAATATAAATATTTTTTGACAAAATTATGATAATGTTTTTGTCGCATTGAAAGTAGTAGATAACCCAATGGGTGTGAAACCTTTAATAATGGCTAGTCACAAACTAATAAATCCAATGTTCAATGGCTACAATCAACATAAGTCTTATATTGGTTGTGTGATGTAAACAATATCTAACGAATCAATTGTCATATCTTGTACTAAACATGGTCCAACCATTAAACATTCACCAATATCTAACCAACACAAGGAATATTTACATGTGTAACCATTAAAGGACTCAAAAGGTTCCATTCTAATCAATTTTTGGTAAATATTTCTATAAGAAAATCAGCCAACCAAAAATGGTCATCCCAGGACCCACTAAAGTTGAGAACACAAAAATGATGAATCATCGAGAATCTGTATAGATCTCTCTATCATGGCCATCTGACTGCAGAGGTTAGGCCATGCTGAAATGGACATGAGATAAAATTTCCTTCTAAAAGAATTTCCAAAAGTGATATGTAAACTAAGGATCCCTACTAGAATATATAGCATATGTAACTCCAAGAAAAGTTATAATATCTTACACATAGAGATATCCAAACTACTCAACATTTTCTGTTTATTCAATGGGTATAATGTGAGTTGACATGCTCATCCTATCAATCACTTCCCATATAACATTATTCTTCCTCTAGGTATATGGAAACCAAAACTAAAAATCTCTAGATATTTCATCCAAATTCTATGTAGGGAATGAATGTTGTTAAATAAAACTCAAAGGCATCTGGTTCACGACATTCACTTGTCTACATGTATAAAAATCAGAAAAACACATAGAAATGCCTCATACTGGGTTACAATAATAGACATCGCCTATCATGAAACATCGTAGTATTTCCTAGGTGCGCGACCCACTATTAGTTATTCCAAACCCACAGTATGCCCTACCTTGTTTCTAACGTTACAACAAAGCAACTCTGATAGCAGAGAACACCCTCACTGGAGAACGACCACTGGGAAACTATAGCCCCACCATAAAGAGAGTCTCTAATGCCACATAATTTATCATCAAGCTCTTGATATCTAATAATAATCTCGATAATAACATATATCTACTGAACACTGGCTAAAGAAACGTTAACCCCTTTATCATAAACTCAAATATGAAACACTGTAAATAGATCTATCAAATTCATTTATTTTGAATATTTATTTACTATATGGGTTGGAAGTTTAATTCTTAACACAACTACTATGACATTCCATTTCCCTATGGTATAAATGATGTGATGGTCGAATGATTGTAGTTACTCCACCCAATAAATCTATTGAGGATTATAAACATTTTCATAGATTATATTACTCAAATACACAGTAAAATTTCTATAAAAAGGTAGTGATACCAACTACTAAGTGCATGGATCATTGCTACATGTTATGTGCCAGGGAAGGATAATTATTATTGTATGGCCTATGATGAAGAAATCTATAAGCTACTACATGATTGCTCGATATAGGAAGGTATCCCTAGCCCAAACTCAATGCATCACCAAATACCACATATCCCTGCCTAGCCTCCAATAGATTCAACACCAACATAGTAGATAAAAGTCATTTTATCTCATCAATAGAACTATGAAATTTGTCATTCTATGAAACCATCCACACCAACCAAGTCAGAGCAGTCTCCAGAGAAGTCAAATTCAAGAAGTCTATCCCGAACCTACAGTAATATCTACCTAATCCAAAAAATCCGTGAATATAAAAGACATTATGTGGTTGATCCTTGTTCCGAAAAACCTTTTACTTATTATGATCAACTTATATACCCTGTTCTGACTCCACATGTCCCATGAATTTCTCTTCTTGAATCCAGAAATAAAATTTCAAATGTTTGTTATAATTATGGTAATCTATTAGTGGTCATAGAACTAATCTAAGATGATGCACATGATACTCCTAGTATGTAGACTAAATCAGGATTTCATCAACAATGACTAACACAATAGAATCAATATATTTTTGAAAAATATAGTTCATTAAAACCATGAAAACAACAGGATAATTTTTCAGACCAAAGGGAACAACATGGAATACATAATGTTTATCCATGCTTAGAAAGGCATTTTTTTGAATGTCAAATTCATTTATCCTCAACTGGTGGTAATGAGATCAATGGTCAACCTTTAAAACCCTTTTATACGCATTAAAATGATCAAATTTGATCTTCTATCCATAGAAACAAATAAGTTTTCATTACCATATCTCGATTGAGCTTTTTACAATCCACGCATAAGAAAAGTGAACCATCATCCTTCTAAATGATGAGAAGTTGTGATACTTAGGTTGACACAGTTGAGGGTATAATGCCTTTCTTCAGAAGATCAACCAATTGTAACTCTAGATATCTGAATTAAAATACTTCCATTTTCTAATATGTGACTGAAAATAGTTGAGTTCTAGCCATTAAATCAATAAGAAAATTAACACACCTTACCGGTATTAGACCAGATAAATCATAAGGAAACACATCGAGAAACTCAAGGAAAACCATAGGGGAATCAGTGCTCAAATATTCCAACTCTAGATCAAAAGAAAAAAATTATATTACTTTCCCCAACTTGGGATAAGAAGGTCTTTCTCTACTATACCTTGAGTCCTAGTATCCTTAAAATACAACCGACACAACAATAGTTATAGTATGGTAGACCTGTTGAAAATAAAAATAATTCTGGGATCTATTGGGAATAATCCAATCAACCCTGAATATGACGTCAAGAGATTTCTTGTCGAGGAATATAATAATCCATGATTTCTCAACATCTGATAGAGAGAAGACACATGTAGGACTATGGAGATCATCTTCTCTCTTTGTACTAAATTAGTGTAGCAATATGCATTGAACAATATAAAAGATCTATAAGAATATTTATCATACTAACTATCCATGTTGAAAAGTATTAGTAAGGTGCACCAGTATCAAATATAACATCCACTAACATTAAAGCTATAGTAATGGCACCTATCAAAGTTTCTAGACTAGTGTCTCCATCCTCTAGAGACTCTTCCAAAATGTGAAGTTGCTTTGTTCCAGTTGACTTTGGTTGGAACCTTTATATACAAGATGCACCAGACTTCCCCAAATTTTAGGATATGTTTATTATCCTGTTCACCTATGTGGAGTAGAACATTTTTGGAAGAATCTTTGTTAGTGTCCTAAATTTCTGCCGGAGATATAGTTATTGGGTGCCTCCGTACAAACCCTCCTAAAATGTCTTCGATTGCCACATTGGTAGAGAATAAATGTACATCCTCCAAGAACTATAGGAGGCCTAGAATGACTCTTCTACCAAGGATTACTATTATAATCACCATGCTTCCATTTTCCCAAGAACGAACTCATGCTGCCACAAGGAGAATATAGAACTCCTAATAACCCTAACATCCCATCTAGGACCATCTCAACTGTCATCATCCTATACAAAAAATCATCATATGTGGGAAGACTCATCAAGAAACCCTAAGAATGGATATTTTATCAATGTCCTAACTCAAACCATCAATACATAATACTCTCACTAGATACAATATTATGTGAAAATAGCACGAGCTCAACAAATAGATTTGAATACTCTATCACGGTTCTTTCTCCCTACTGGAGCTTGAAAAAGACCATAACCTTATCCAAAAGCATTGAATATAAGTAGAAATATTATGTGAATTTAACCTTGATGTATTTATATTCTAAATCCTTATGTTTATTTGTTTTCACCATAATTTCCTACCATCTCCTGCTCGGTCCATCCAACACAATAGTGGCACACTTCACCTTGATCACGTCAGGTGTATCCATGATTTCAAAGGGAATTCCTATCATTCACAACCATTCCTCAGCATATTAAGGATTATTAGATCCATTTAAAACTAGTGACATATAGTAAATGAACTCTTGAGAGTGATTTCAAAGTACATCCCGTGGAGGATCCACAGCTGAAGCCTGAATAGGGACTAGATGTGGTGCCTCTCCTAGAGTTTTGACATTTTGCATAATCCCCTTGATTAGATTCATATATACAAAAGAATATTTTTTCAATGGATATGTAGAAGCCTCTTACTAGATTTGATTCCCACATCTTCTCAGAGGCATGATGTTATATATCATCATAAGAAAAGAAGAAAGATGTTGGATTAACAATCAAACTAAGAAATAAGGGAAATTATTCCCAACACATGAAACAAACATGATTTGGATTTAACTCTATCCAAATAAGATTAGGGAAAAGAATCTGACTAATTCAAAAGAAAATGTTCCCTAACTACCCATAGAGACTTAAAATTAATTTTAGTTAGTGATAGATTGAAACTCAATCACAACTACATCCTATGTCTCAACTAGATTTCAAAATGGCATAATGACTTCAAGATAAAAGCTCAACAACCTCCCAATAATACCACTATGTCAAAAAATAGTATGTATACCCAGGTAACAAGATAATCAAGAAATAATTTTCATTGAACCAAGGGAGTTCCCGATCCCATGGGTAGGTGACTTGCATGTCACCTCCTACAACATGAATGTGGGAATAAAATTCCACAAAACATAGCAGAATAAAAATCAAATAAGATAGTATGCATATCAAAAGCATCTCCACTAGTAGTAATGTACCAGAATACAATAATGAATAAAAGTCCAAAATACTAAAACCCATGTACCAAAATACATGAAAAACTCCCCACGTCCCTCTGTACATAACACGCCACATTCAAAGTTCATCAACTGGTTCAACCTCTAACGGATCCTTTACCCTTCCTCAAACCAAGAAGAAGATAATATACAAATACCAAAATGTACAAGTAGGGTGTGACTTAAAATCCTAGTTGGGTATCACCTAGTATTTTGTAATAATTTTTAAATATTGAAAAACCAAATGAATGCGTTAAATGTTAAATTAAACAGGTTTTCCAATTTAACAAATATTTTAAAAAAATCATTCTTAAGAGTTCAAATAAAGGGAAAACAATTTTATCAATAGTTTTATAAGAGATAGAATATTTATAAAACAATATCTTAAATGAAATTTTTACATAAACCAGTTTATGAAAATTTATTAGGAATTTAAAGTAGTATAAATAAATTGGAATACATTTATATCTCAAATATAAATAACAAGAGAGAAAATGGTCATATAACAAATAGTTAGAATAGTATTTCCTAGCTATAGGACTCTAGACTCCCTAAGTGGTTTCAGAAAAATGAGTATACACATGTCCTTATGACACTATCCAAAAGTGATTTGTCACCAACCCATCGGGATGTGACCAATGACATGTATGTTTTAGTACATTGTAATAGGGTAGAGTGTGTCTAAATAAGTCACTGACTACATAAGGATTGCTTCTGATCTTACACAATCAATGATGTGAAATTTATTTTAAGATTACTTAAAATACAATTAAATCTCATTCATCCATTTAACTACCAATTTTCCATTTAAAACCAAAATGTGTTATAATAATAAACATGCCTCTTTCAGAACATAAATCCATTATGTTTATATCAAAACATTTAAGCCATTTTCACATTTTTAAAATACATTCTAATACAATTCCATTTATTTCACAATTAATTTCCTCAATTAAATTAGATGATTTAAATGAAATCATTTCCACAGAATATATAATTTAAATTAACAAATTTATATAAACACACTCAAATTCAATGTATTTGGGAGGTTTTTCCAAATTTCAATGTGAAAATCATTTCAAATCTCTAAATCCACCAGAATTTGGTTTTATCAAATCAATTGATAGAATGTTTGAGAAATTGAATCAAAATCAACAATTGAAATCAATTATGAAATACTAGTTTAGTAAATTTGAATTATAAGGACGGAACCACATACCTTTTTTCTGAAAAATGACAGTCACATTAACACCAATGAATGAGAATGAACATGAATATGACCTGGGAGCCCAACCTACAGAGAGATCTAAACCACAGGGAAAGAATCCATAAATTAATGGACGATCCATTGAAAAAACAGGAGAGGGTAAGGAGAGAAAGACATGTAATGTGGAATAACCCTTACTCGGGCATCACACCACAAGTGCTATGATGGTTTGTAGCCTAATGTGAGTGTGTAGATGGTTCAGAATACTCTGATTATTCTTGGAAAAAGACTTGGGTAGAGGGAGAATAAACTAGAGAGGATCCAAAAGGAAATACCAACTTGACATCCTATTTAAAAAACAAAGTCGTGGTATTACATGACAAGTAAAACAAATACTTGTTGTAAAAAATTTGAGGTTTGTAACGGTCGAAATGTGCACTGTTTTTCATTAAAAGACAATGCTTTTGGTGAAAAACTAATCTGTAAAAAATTCATGATGTGAAAGGGGTTTCCACGAGATTTTACCTTTACAATTTCAAGCCTAATAATTGTACCCAAAAACCATGTCATGGCATGTAACCTAGTTACATGGAGTTTAATCCTATGGATGTTTGTAGAAAATCCTTGTTAAAGAAAAAAATCCAAAAAGTATGTGACTTCACCATCATAGGTGTCTTCATAATTCTTTCTCAATCATATCAAGTTAATTAATAAGAAACAACCCCGAATAGATTAATGATGTACTGGTTATATCGCTGAAGGGATGTTTCAACTATATCATAATTATACCATCAATAAAATATACACATGGATTTTTTTGTCAAATCAATGACCATCACACTCCAACTAAAACCATAATTTTAGTCTGAACAATGTTTTTACTCATATATATTTAAATATAAAAAATATAGACGAATACATCATGATCTTCCTAGTAAAAAAATGCAATTTGTTGTTAAAGAAATGATTCAACAAAAAAGGGAAAGGACCATGATGCAATGTTAATTACTACCGTACAACCCCCGAGATCTCATTGGAAATACACATTGCACCCAAAAAATCATTCTTTTAATATACCAAATTTGTTTGAACTACCCAAAACCACATTATAAGTCTTCATTTCACAAGAATCCCTCTAAAATTAACTACACTAATTTGACCAGAACCGTTAAAAATGGTTTCCCATATGTATTTCCCAAACCATGTTGTGGACATAACCATCCCACTAAAAAAACTCTATGATTTAAAATATAGTTCTACTGGAAAGATCTTTTCAAATTCCCTCCATCACCTGTGAAACCAACCATAGTTTATTCATTAAAATATTTTGGTTTCACATAGAATAAATAAATATCATACTAATTAGAAACAAATTGATTCAGGATACATTACCAATTTTTTCCTCTATTTTCAATCTATAATTTATTTATACATTGTTATTTTTACAAAAAGGATATAAGAAGACCCATATTTTCTAGTTTTGATATGATGATTTAAAATTTTAATAGGATTTAATATAAATAAATTTGAAATATGAATAATTTTACGTTTAAATAATAACATAAAATAAAAAACATTTTAAAAAAAGATAGTTGTTAACAATTAGGTGTTTTTATTCTTATTTCCTTATCATGACACATAAAAACATTACAATTTATTTTCATTAACTAAATTGAATCTATTTAATAACTTTTGATGCACTTATCACCGAGTTCAATAATATATGATAATATATTAAAATGTTGGTTTAACATGACCATTATATCCTAGCCATTAAATTGGTGAGTATAAATTGGACGGACTGAATTATGAAAAATAAGTTTATCTACTGATTAGATATAAAATAATAATCATTTTAAATACAAATAAATGTATTCTGAAAAATGTATTTTTTTCTCGAAGGTTGTTTTGTTTCAATCTGATCACATAATTTAAAATTGGATTTTAACACATTTATAAAATATATTTTATAAAATTAAATTAAATTTTCAAATAAATACATAAATATTATCTTATTTTGATTTGTTTGGGATTATTCGTAAATGTTTATTTTCTCGAAGAATAGTGAAAATTAATGATTTTTATTGACAACATCGTTTTTAATTAAATTATTTTCAATGATAAATTATACATAAAATTATTTTTAATGTAAAATTTGTTAAATTATAATAGAATAAATAAAATATTTTTTAGTGAAATCCATTTAATGTTGAATTTTAATTTTAAAATCATCTAATCTTATTTGAAATTTCTCATTTAAAATATGCATTTTCATTCAGTTTTCTTGTATAATTTTAAATTTCATTATATGACTTCTTTGAATTAGATTTCAAAAAATTGATTCCATAATTAAATGTTTTATAATGTATCTAATATAATATTATAAACATAATTTTTACTATTATAAATAGTAAACTTAGTAAAAATCATTTATCATCATTAAGGTAAAAACTCATTTATTATGGGTTAAATAAAAAGGGTAAAAGGACACCCATTCTCCCCCACTCTTCACACTTCCAATGAAATTTAGCTTATCCATGGACTGACCAAATGAATTTATTAATTCCAAACCAATATATTATATACTTTTTTTTGTTAAAAATTCATCCTAGGAAAGATTCTCGTTCAATTTTAAAGTATTTACATAAAGAGGAGGTAAAATTCATAAATATGCGATTCCATATTATTTATTATTATTCCTCTATATAATATTATTAAATAAGCTCAGATAATAACCCATTAAATTCTATATAACTAGGTATTATAATTTTATTATAATAAACCTTATTTATTTCCTCTTTAATCAAATGGGAAATTAAATCATCGATTATGTATACGACGATCCACCACCTCATGAGCCAATGTAACTCGTTTTCTATCAAAACCCCTCACAGATTGGTAATATGGTGGAATTTATGTTTATATATAATATTTATGATATAAATTTAATTTTATAAGAATAATATGACAAATAATATTTTTATTACATTTCTTTTCATATATGATAATATCTCTCAAGTGTACGCCTGACTATTTCCTCACAAAGCGATGTGATTGATTTTTCACTTAAACATTAAATTCAAGGTAATAAGAAAAATTTAATGAATATATTATTTATATATATATGAAATGATATAATTTTCTTTAATCTTAATATATCATTAAATATTTTACCATTTCACCAATTACGTGAATGAAAACATCACTCGTGCAAATATATGACATTCAATCTCCATGAAGAGATGCAACTCATGTTCCACAACTATAAATCATGATTAGTTCTAATAATATATATAATGGGTTGATATTAGTTCTATAAAATTGTTATAAATATTTTGATTCTATATTATTATCATATGTACATAAACTATAATTTTTATGAGAAAACACGCTTATGAAAAGAGCGCAATTAACAACCAAAACAATGAAAATAAGGAATTACTATTAAAAAGAGGGGATAAATGTTATAAGAGGATTAGATATGATATTATGTATTTGGTTATAGTATAAATTAATAATATTCATAAAACTATTATAAAATGGGTTTAATCATGTTCAATAAAATGAATGCTTGAGGTAAGGGACTTCATCTTAATTTACCTTCATTAAGTCATATGTTACTATTGATCACCTAATTTCATTTTTATGGTGTACATACTTTCCATTTATCATATTCTCTCCTGAACACTTTAATATTATATTTATATTATATTTCAATAATTCTTATTTAATTGATTGGTATTCTAGTTGAATGTTACCCAATTGTAAGGGATTTTGTCTCAATTTCTATTTCATAGAGACACATTAATGAATATTCAACTATTCAGTTTTATGTGGCATAAAAACCATCTTTATGAAGAATTTAAAATTGAATACCTAATTATTCATTATTATAATTTTCATTTCTTGTTTATTATTTAGGGGGTTAAAATTTTATAGTTAACAATAATGTAATAATTATTTTACATTCTCTATTTATTTTGTGATTGTGAACATTCTATTATATTCATCATATTAATGTAATAATTTTTCAATGAAAATTTCATTCCTCTTAAATATTAATATCCTTTGTGTACTAAATGTGTTTATTTCCTAAAATTTATACAATCATTACATTTTTGTTTACATTGAATGTTATTTTATTAACTAGTGAAATATTGATCAATATGTATTCTTCAAAAAAATATGAATATTTATTGATAAACAATATTGATTAATGAATTAATTTTATTTTTATATATTGGAATAATTATTTATAAATGTATTTATGGGTGTGTCTAAATTAAATATATCCCCTACTTCATCGATAGATCTCATGGGGAAAATGAGTTGGCCAAAATTGATTTTTTTCCCCATAATCTAAACTATCATTTTAATGGTCATGAAAGAAGAGGTATCATGTTGTCTGAGATAAAATAGAATAATAATTAAGAATTTACTTTAATGATAATTTAGTTACTGTCATTATCCATTATATTAAAATAATTATATCATCTATGGAGTCATTTCATTCTCAGTTTTTTTATTAAATGACATGGTTTTTAGTTATTTACTATGCTATACTGATTATGTTATTTTGATTTGTGATAGAATCCATTCTATATAACCTTATTGATTATTTTAACCCACCATTTTTTTGTTTCATTTTCATAGTAAATGAAGAAGAATTATTAGAATGATTTCAAAGATTGAAAATGTGTTCCAATATTATGATTTGTCTTTTCTTCGCTATGTAAAATGGGTATCATATATATATATTTGGCTCTACAATACTACAAAAATGACCTGTATTTTTGTATTTTCCCCTTGTATCTACGTTAATTTCATGAAGTAGATACCAACTACATTTTACTAGAGTCAAGTTCATTAGAGTTGATACAATAAAAAGCTTACAAGAAACCATGGGATCTATATTAATGAACTCATTTATATGGGTAAATAATCCAATTATAGTCCCTAAGTATTTTTATCGTAGAACATCATAATGTTCTAGTGTGTATGATATTAGGTGTTTTTTACTACAAATACATCCATGTATAGATATTAAATGTGGAAGTGGTTCTAGATTAGAAGAGCTTAGGGGTAATAATTTCAAAAAATAGCATGTTGGTCTTGATATGATCCTCACCTTATGCACAAAAATAGGCTATATTATGAACCTAATATGTATTCCCATGAGATATTCTTAAGATAATTTATATTTTCATTAAAAACAATTATGAAAATTTTGAAATAATGATATCCCCATGGAAACCAAATTTATGATTTTGACAGTAACAATGCACATATTTTTCAATTTATGGTAATTGTTAAAAAATATTTAGAAAAAATCCTAATGAATCTAAATTTATAAATTTTTGATCTAATCTATTATATTCCATTTTTTTGTAAATATTCTATTTAAGTACTATGAGAATCAATACACATGAATAATGAAGAGGTTTCACTACTAATAAATCCAATATAACTAGTATTTTATCTTTGTAGTAGATGGATATATTTGGTAAGATTAATCAGGTTATGATAAATAATATATCCCTAATAGAGAATCTAGTTTTACAATAGAGTGATTATCCAATTTTGAATCACCTGAGGTGACATAATCTCCCACAATTTGGTCAGAAAACTAATCTAATGGTTTCCTGGCTATGGTTTTAGACTCTCGGGAAGATATTTATGGACATGGGATGTGATGAAATAATAAATATTACACTTTTAGTGTAAATTTTAAATTATGATGATGATATAATGTCTTAATTGATCTAGAATACAAGGTAGTAAGGGGAAATCAAACAAATGGAATGATTTATTGAAGGATATGTAATTTAAAAAATATATCGCTCATAAAAAACGAAAATACTTATAATTTTCATTAGGTTAATAAAATTGACGATAAAATTTTTATAGCGAATGTATATAAATATATATGTGTATCTATGTATGATGTAAATTTTATTAACAACATATTATATAATTTCAAACAAATATTATAAGGTCATAATGGAAGTGTCTAAGGGGACCGGTCTCTCAACCTTTTATACCATACAAGGAAATAGTTTTATGTGACATCCAAAATTGAAAATTATTTCTATAGTTACTATATGTTCAAGGGGAATCAAAATAAAAATAATATAAAAGATCACCATGAAAAATAAATTCATCAAATTAGAGTAAGAGAATGAAAAAATCTCCATCGTTTGATAACTATCTAAAGAGTCATCCTAGGAAGTACGTAAAGAGCCATAGAATTATTTATATATATGTAGATAATGTCCAATTGGCTAATTAATTCATTGGTAATAAATAGTAAACTATTATTATTTGTTTTAACAAAAAATGGATGAGGAACTACACAAAAATATTTCCAAAGGGTCAAGGAAATATACTATATATGAGGAAAATTAGTGATCCCAAAAATTTTGATATCATTTTAGATTTGGCGGAAGTACAAAATGATGTTGTAGAAGGTATATGAATTATTGATTCAAATTTTGAATTTTTTTATCTGATTTGGGATCCTTGATCTCTATTATATATTATATACATTACAATAAAATTATATAATTCCATTTCACTATACGAAAGTAGCTGTTAGTAAAACCTTTTAATGTAAGTCTCACTACAACAAGAATGTGTTTGGTATTTCCCATTATGAAATATGAACATTATCTATTGTAAAACTATATTACCAATCTTTGGTTGAATTGGATATAGTATATGGAATTGACTTGATTTTAAAATAATATGAAAAAATATATTACATGAATGAGGAAATTATGAATCACGATGATGATGTAGAATACATTATCATTAGAGAATAGATACCATCATCTATGAAATTATACTTCCAACCCAAGTAGATATTCTAATTTATAATATTGTGGTTGAAAAGAAAACACATTCTTGGATTAGATAAGGTAATTTTCAAAATGGGTATTTACATATAGTAAATGAATACATTGATGTATTTCCTAAAAAAATACATCAAAATCCTTTATATAATGTAGTTGCATTTTCTATTGATTTAATAACAGTTTCAATACCATTATCAATGAATCCATGTAGAATGGCCATTTTGGAATTAGT
This sequence comes from Viscum album, assembly GCA_963277665.1. Lineage (NCBI taxonomy): Eukaryota > Viridiplantae > Streptophyta > Magnoliopsida > Santalales > Viscaceae > Viscum > Viscum album. Next base: position 136,078,195 of record OY728163.1, read on the forward strand.
GGATTTTATAAAACAACATTAGTACTTGTGAATATGGGATTTATTATACCCAGTGATTTACCTTAAGGAACCCATGTTCTATTCGTTAAGATGAAATATGGATACATGAGGTTTTGAATTGATTATATGGAAATTAATTATTTTATGAGAAAAACCATGTATCCTCTACTATATATTGATAAAATTTTTGGTCAACTTAATGAATCCAAACATTCTTCTATGATTTTCGTAATTGTGGGTACCAAAGTTTATGATTAATGGAGGAATACATTCTAAATAATGATTTCCAAATGAGGTCTGGACATTGAACTTCTACAATAATTAAACATGAATTAACTAATTAACCATTGTTTTGATGTATCTAATGAACAATTTATTCAAAGTGTATCTTGATTATTTTTTGTGGCATTCATTGATGATAGTTTTTTGTATTGTAAAAGCATTTAGAATTATGATAATCACTTGTTGATCATTATTGAGACTCTTATAATCGATAAATTTTTTGGTAAATTTACTAACTACAATATATGTCATTAAGAAGTCTATTTTATTGGTCATATTGTCTTTGATGATGGAATATCAGTGGATCATATGAAAATAAATTCAGATTAAGAATGGGCTACACAAAATTAAATTACTAGGGTACACATTTTCATTTGAATATTAGGTTACTTTCAATGATTAATTAAAAATTTTCCCATATTGGCTTCTCATTAAAAAATATTACATGTATAGTGGTAATGTTCATTTTGATAAATGACTATGATTAATTTTTTGATGAACTGATCATGACATTGGTAAATGATCATATTTTGAGTCTACTATCTCAAATTGACTAGTTTTATATATATAGTGATCCATTGAAAAGGGAATTGGTAGTGTCATAATGAAAAATGATAATTCTATTACATATGCATTATGGTTGTTGAAGACTCATTAATATAACTATACAACACATGATAATGAGTCGGTATATATTGTTTTTTCTTTATACATATAGAGGAAATATATTTATGTTGAATGATGTGAGATATATGCCTATAAAATATGTTTAAAATAATTTTTTTCCTAAAAAATATATCAAAATGAGGAATAGGATATGTCTCAAGATACTAAAATATTATGATTTCTTTAAAAACTATCTCATACGGAAAAAAATAACGTAGAAGATGCATTGACCAAAAATAATCACAGAGTTCTAAAAACAATGAGGATTAAGAGGGATCCTTTGTTCAAAATATATATTATAGAAGGATATGAGATTTATTAAGAAAATAGATACATCAGACCATTCTCAAATTATTATGAAACTTTTTTTAGGGGATAAAAAATTATTAATCTACGGATGAGAACTTTTAGAACAAAACTCAAGATATGAAATATAGGAAATTTTCAATCATCATATGTTAATATTGTGTTCTATAATTAAGAAACTTATAAATCATACATTTATGAACCTATAAGGATTCATGATACTATAGATATAGTATTGAGGAAAAAGACCACTTGATTTTTTAAGGTAATTTGGACAAAAAATAAAATAGAAGAAGAAACATGTGAACAAGTGGATTTCATAATGAATATTTACCCCCAATTATTTAGGAGGTAATAAACATGACATTATTAACATAAAATTTTTGTAGGAGGGAAGATTATAACACACCAAGACCATACTATTTAATTCATTTTAAATAAATTAATATTCCATGATAGTTTGTAATGCATGAAATAGATGGTTTAAGTGAAATCTTACACACTATTAATATATTATTTAAACATTTACATTGTAACCTAGATGAAAATTTTAATAGTATTAATATGAATAACTATATTATGAAAATTATTGATATCTATTTATTAGAAATAAAATTATAATCATATGAAGGAAAATAAATTGTTTTTATGAAAAACAATATTTTTATTAAAGGCAGTTTCTGCTCACGTTATGTGCATAATTTAAAATTTAAATTTTCTATGTTAAGAAAATATATTTGATAAAATGAGAATTATTTTTGTAATGATCATTTCAAAATTACCTTAGTTTTAATAATTAGGATTTTTTCTAAATATTTTTATCTTTCTATAAATAAGGAAAAGTATAGGTTTTTATAGAAAAATACTCTTTGGCTTTATATTAATTACAAAGTGAAATTACATTTTAAATTTGATTAAGTTATATTTATTCAATTTTATTTTTATAAATTACATTTATTTTAGATAAATCCTTTTTATGTTGAATTTTTATATTAAAACATTCATTAAAATGATAATTTTCCCTCTATAATAGCATCTTTTTCATTCAGTCTTTGTGTATTATATTAAAATTGATTCTACCACTTATGTGAATTGAATATGGAAAAATAAATTAAAATTTTCGAATCATAATTTTATATATTATCTAAAAATTTCAAGATAATTGGTTTTCAGTATGAATATGAATATTAGTAATAAATAATTACTTTGGTTAAGGTATAAATTAATTTTCATTGGGTGTTAAACTCAATGGATAAGGATTAAAATGAAAAACAATTGTCCAAAACCCATTTAATTTCTATATATGGAATTTTTAACATCTAATAGCCATTAATGACCAATTTTATAGGTTTTTCATGATAACAATGTATTTTTAACTGATGTTTTTAAAAATTATTATGAGTGTTATATCCCCCACTTATAAAAGGTCACACACAATTGTCCCCTTTTAAAACATAAAATGAAATTTTGTATGGAAAAACCATACAATGAAAATTTCCATAATCCCATCCAAACATCTAAGAAACATTTTTATCTTAATTTTTTTCTAGAATATATTTTTGTTCATACCTTCTGAATTTTAGAAAACATATGTGACGTTCTTAAATGGGTGTTTTCATTTTATTTATATTTCAATATCCTTAAAATATTATTTTATAAAAAATACTAATAAAACTATATAACATATACTATGATTTTATTATGTTATTGGGACTACCTATAACTATCTCTTGTTAATTAAATGGGAAACCCAATCATTGATCTTGTGTAAGATCAACTATTGTCTAGTGAACCGATGTTACTCTTATTCCATCAAAAATCATGACAGTTGCATATAATTATGTAATTATTGTTTATAAATAATATATATGATATCATTATACATTGTGAATTATAATATAACATATAGAAACATATATTTAATTTCATTTAAAATATAGTAATGTTTCTCTTGTGTTAGGCGAACTACCACCTCGCGAAGCGATGTGATTGTTTTTTACAAATTCATTACATAAAACAATTAGAGTAAATTTAATTAATTTTTTTCAAATATAGTACATTAAAAAGTTATATAAAATTAATATACCATAAAATTAAAAACTATTTCACATGTTAAGGGAATGGTATCATCATTCATGGGTAGGTACGAGATACCATCTTAATGAAGTGATGAAACTCATTTTTCCTTAAAATCATTCAATAAATGTTATAATAACATATATAATGAGTATATATGATATTGATACCATTATTATCTCACTATATTTATTTTACAAATATATTATTTCAATTATTTGGAATTTACATTAAAAATGTGCTTGAAAAAACATGTTAACTAACAACCAAAACAAAGAAAATAATGGAATATTTTGAACAAACAGGTGGAAAATGTTACAAGATGACCATATATGATATTATGAACATTATTATACTATAAATTAATAATATTATAAAATCCATATAGATGAGGTGACATAATGTTCAACGAATGGATATTATAAGGTAAGGGAATTCGTCCCAATTTCCCTTTATCGAGGAATGTTATATTGTTATGCACCTATTTTTTTCACATACCTAAATAAACTTTTTATACAATATCATTAATAAATAAAATTTCATATTATTTTAGTTTTTAGTTTTAATTATTTAATCCAAATGGGATTGAAAAAAATGTAGGTAAGTGTCAAGGTATTTATTCTCAATTTCAATTTCCTTGAAACATATTTGTTATCATGAAGCTATTAATTATTATATTTGGTATATAATTCCCCTTTGATAAATTTTACATGAATAAGATATTATTAATTGTTGCTAATTTTTATTTTCATGTTTATCATTTAAGGGGATAAAATTGAAAACTTACCAAATAGTCAAAAATAATTTTACATTCCCATATTCATTTATTAATGTTAACATCAACAGGAAAAATCACTTTCTTGTGATAATATTACATTAGAAATTAAATTTCTACTGAATATCCATATTATTTTTATCATGCATATGGTTCTTTTTTTAAACTATATATCATTTGTAAATTTGTTGTTTCCATTGAATTTTATTTAATTAACATGCAAAATAATGGAAAATACAAATTTATAACTCAATATAGATATTTGATGATAAGGAATATTGATTCATGAAGTTAATAGATTATTATATATATACGGAATGATGTGGAAATGCGGTTATGGGTGGGGATCTATTTTGGAAATCCATCTCTTGAAGACATGTCCCATGAGATAAATAGTTTTCTAGATGAGATGTGGTATTACCCATAGTTTTAAATTGTTCTTCAAAAAGGTCTCGAAAGTAGAGATATCACGATGCATAACATAATGAAATCCCATAATTAAGTATTTCTTTATTTTTACATTCTGTTAATATTTTCATCCATTATATATTTGTAGTGATATTATCTTTGGATTCATTTTATGCTCAGTTTAATGATTAAATGGAATATATTTTAAATTATTTACCTTATCATATTTATTATGAATAATCCAATTTTGTTGGTAATGTTTTTGAAAAAATTGAATTATTGATCAGTTATTTACCTTTTTGTTGATTATGTCGTATACATTAATTATAGCTTCCTATGTATGTATCCCTTATTAAGGATGTTCCCTCACACTTATTTTGTTTTCATTTCCCCAGACATGAAGAATTATTATTGAAAGGAGTTCAAGGATGAAAAATATTTTATAGTTTTTTTTTATTTTTATTTCATTCCTATGTAAAATGGGTATCAGGTATATTTTTATGTCTCCAAAACTACTAAACTAATTAATCCTTTCGTATTTGACATGTTATATCTATTTTATTGCAATAATTTGGACACTAGATCCATGTTTTAGAGTCAATTTTGTTACATTTTCATTTAATAATTAATTTTTTTTCAAATATAACTTTTTATTAATTTAATCCTGTCATTTTTTTCATATTTAATATTTTGAGAATTTAATTTAAAAATAAAAAATACACAATACATAGAAAATTGGTTCATTAAACAATATCATTTTTAAAATTATTAAATTCTAATAAGAAACTATTAAAATTTACATTTACTTGATAAAAAATTAAATTTACAAATACATTATTATAAATAAATTTAAAAACATAAAATGTATACTTAATTATAATAATTAATTTAATAAAAATAAATGAAAAAAATACATTTTTACAATAAAAACATTTATATAAATTGAATAAATTTTTTACGAATTAATTTAAAAAAATTACATAATTTTGAATTACATAACATCCCTATTGGATAAACATAAGTAAAAAAATTCCAGACAACCATATTTATAATGACCATATATTCATAAACCATATATCTAATGACCATATATATATAAGGATCAAATTATATTCTTATACATATTTTTTAGAAAAAGAATTTGTCTAATTTTTCAACATATTTGCATCTCTCTCAATAGGGATTATAAATATGTATTGGTCATCCATAATTCCATATTTTATATACTGTTTATGGTCTTTATGTAAAATCATGAAGTTAATGATATCATGTCCAGGACCTTTTTATTATTTTGAATATTATTCCACCAATATTCTTTCTAATTACGTTTGATGTTATAGCTTCATAATTTATTATTGTAAATCCCCTATTACAATTTTTTATTTCTATATAAGGTATCATTTTTTATTTGATTCTAGTGTGTGTGTGTGTGTGAAAATCTAGGTAGTCAATAAAGTATTTATTTAATGGTAAATATATTAATAGGTTCTAATAGTATTCAAATCCACACTAATGTTACAGTTAGTTGAATTAAAAAAATAGAATAGTGGATAACACAATTTTTATCAAAGATATAGAAGAGGATTTGATAATTATTATGCTCTATATTGGTTAAATTATTTTTGATGAAAGTGGAGAATTTTTTTAATTAATTTCATTTGATATTATAGAGAAGTTTGGGGTTTTCATGTACTGAGAGTTCATGTAATTCTATGGAATTCAAATTTCTCATGGTTATGAATATGTTTTAATAAGAGATGAATACAAGAAAATTGTTGAATGGTAATAGAACCAATAAGTAGAATTCATTTTGTACCATAGTTTCAATTTGAACCATGATTTCAAAAATTTATGCTTGAAACACAGTTGATCAGAATGAGTTTTGAAGACATATTGAAAATTTTCATGACTTGTTAACATCATGTTATGATGTTTTTGATATTGTTACATTGTGTTCATTATATAAATTTGTACATAAGGATTATCATGTCATTGAAAAATAGATAATTATAGGGTATATAAAAGGCATTATAGATCATGGTTTGTGATATAACAGTAAAATAATGGTCAATATAATAGATTAAGCGAATATAGATTGACTTAAATTATTGAGGATTAGATTTTTATTCCTATCAGATGTTTATCTTTGTAGAAACATGTGTTATATGGAAAATAATGATGTAAAATTAATTAAATTGAGTATATGGTATGTAAAATAATTTTTTGTAATGTAATGAATAATTCAATCAATACATATGAAGTATAAATAGATTATTTCAACACGTAAATGAAGTTACCCATGTATATGGGATGAGATATTTTATGTCCCATTAAACCCTTAATAAATCATGTGTAAAATTATTGAATAAATCACATTATTATTATGTATTAATTTTTTAAGGGGAATGAGGGGAAGGATTTTTTTAATAAAGAGTGAATTCCTACAATGAAATATATAGAAGATATTTTTACATGACCATTTCATAATGAATTGTTTTAGAAATTGCAGTTGATGATAAGGATTTAGCCTCAAAATTCTCAAGGATAATGAATAGGTTTTGATCTTATATCCCATGTTTTATTAGGATTATTATTGTCAATGTAGGTGAAAATAAAATCATTAATTCAAATAAAATTATTTTCCGTGAAATAGATATTACATGAGGGGGAAACATATTTAGATAACAATTTTTTAAAAAGTAAAATTTGTGAGTTTAATTTATATGTTCAGTTTTTTGTGTGTAATTCAATTATTTCATTATGCGGCTCTTAAAATTTTAATTTTACTCAATTCTCATTAATTTTGGGATGATAAAATTTTACTTCCATTTATACACATACAATTTTGATGAGAAGAGTGATTTCATAGGATACTTTGGAGTATATCATAGTTACTCATACGAAATATTTTGGGATTAATGTCCATAATTATTATATTTTACACTATATTCAATCAATTTGTCAAATTATTATTATATAAAGATTCATTTCAACGTATGAGAGTATATATATTAATTTGGTGAAAATTTAAAAAGTAAAATATTATTTTGATGAAATAATATTTTTTCAATTTTTTTGCATCCCATGATATTTTTGGAATAATGGGGTAAGATTGATGTTAGAATAGATATTGGTATTGAGTTTTTTGGAATGTCCCTGTTGCATTTTGGTTCAATCCACCCACACCTTTTATCTTGTATTTAAATTAAAATTTTCCGTTTTATTACTTGAAAAATAGATTGAGGTTAATATTACTGAATCATAGATATCATAGTAATATTTAGATAATTTATTTGAGGATAATATTAATTATTGAATAAATAATGTAGCCGAAATTTTACAATGTTTTTTTTTTCAATTTTTTCACCTACTTTTGGTCAATAATTTATTGTAGGAGGTGATTCGGTTTATACTATTTTTCCCAATATGTATGAAATTTTATAATGGAGTGGAATTATTTTTTATGTATACTTATTATTTAATGGGGACTGTTTATTTTTTTAATTAATTGGTTATTTCATGAGACTCATTATTACCAAAAAATGCATGTTTGTAAAAAATGTGATAATCATTTAGATCTTGTTAGTTGTGGTTTATGCTGTGATTTCATGGAATTATAGTCGATCAACATACATTTAACTATAATGAATATTTATTTAGATGAAAAAGTATATTGAATTGATATGTTTCAATTTTATTTGAATTTAAATTTTTGGTATTTATATTTATTACCCTATATGATATATTATTAATCTATGATTTGTATATGATTATAGTTTTTAGTGGGTTGGTGTTGTTTATTTTTGTTAGAAATATTGTTTTAGTCATTTAAGACCATTAACATACCATTATCACATATAATGTTATTGAAAATTAAATATTGATAATAAATAATAACGAAGAATAAAAATATGGATTTATTGACAAGATTAGTATTTTGAATTTGAACTTCAATACTCAATAATAGAGAAGACCTGTTTTTATATGGTATATTGGATGAAATGGGGAGAAAAATAAATTTTTTCTAGGGATATATTCTATGACGTGGAAGGGAATATCTAAATATAATTTCTCATTTTTATTCATATTGAACAAAACGTCTTAATTTTAAATCCATATAAAATAAATATTGAGGATATATGACGAGAAGATGAGTTGATATCAATTTGAATTATATTATAGATATTGTTATTATAGTTTGATGATATAGGATTAACATATTCATTAAGATATATCTAAGGAATAAAAATAATTTTATTAGGTTCATTAGAATAAGTGTTTGGTCACTAATATTTAGTGCATTTGTTTCTAAATTGAAAATGAAGATGTGACACTCCAATGATAAAGTATTATACACTCTCATTAAATATTGATGACTCTAAATTTCTATAAATATGAAAGTGTTGTATTATAGTGTATTAGAGGATATGATATATATTGATATATATGGGTATATATACACATTAAAAAATAAACCATTCCATTATAAACCATCAGATTAATCATTTAGATCAAATGAAAATTAATGATACCAAGCCATCCAAATAATGTATCCATTCATTTATATGGGAAAAAACTGTACATTTATTTGTTCAATTATGGTTTTGTTTATGTGTAAGTGATATCATTAAAATAAATTTATTAATTTCATAATTTTGTGTCTTGAAAAAAAATTGTACGATAGGTTTATTATAATCATCCAAGTTGATAAATTCTTTTAATTATTTTGTAATTGTTAAAATATTATTCGGTGATTTTTTCCATCTTAAGGAATAATTTGTGATACCTCAGTATATTAGTGGTAGAAATTTATGATATCTTTTTCAACCATTTAACATCTATATAGTGTCTTTACCCTTTTTAGTATCATAATGATGAATATATATATATATATATATATACACACCCCCAAAATATTTATTTGTATTGGGTGTGTGAAATATAAACAATATGATTTAATTTTAAGCCCAATAAATTTCATTTGGATCAATGTATTGTAATTTATGAAATAATATAAAATAAAAATAGTTTAATGACTGGAATTATTCAAAAAATAAATATTTCAACATTTTTGTTTACATATATAATTTTCACAACATTTATTTTTATATGTTATAGTAATCTTAAGTAAACTAACTATGTAATGATAAATAATCCTATTATTGACCACGAAATTACATAATAGAAGGCCAAAACACATATTTAATCTTATAATAGGCCGTTATTTAACTTAATAAAAATCAAACAATATCTTATTTTATTTATAAAAAAAATATTGTAACATAACATAAGGTGATATTCAACTGCCCATTTAATATACCAAAAAAAGTGTAATATGAAATAGTATCAATCACACAATCATCTAATATATCAGAAATCATTATGATAAAAATTATTTAAATAAATATAAAGAGGATCTTGTTATTGTTTTGAATTTCTATCAATAGGAAAACACTTTTAATGAAATAATGAAATATATAAATTATTCCTAAATACTTATTTAAAAAAATTAAAATGAACTCAACATTTATTTTACTAGTTATATTCACATATCATTTATTTTAATTTTTTAAAATTATAAATCTATTATATAATAAAGAACAAGAAAATCATATTATCAATTTACATATTAAATAAGAAGTTATTTTTTTCATGGATATTTCCCCTAGTAGAATGAAATTCCAGAACATCAAATTTATATTATACTAAAAACTAGATAACAAAATTTTTATATGAAGCTAATATTTAATATATTATATTTATAGAATATATAATAAATATTATACAATCTAATAAAAGTATTATGGTTATGTAAATAGAGATTAATAAATGCTTAACAAGAAGAATTGATGATCTATTCCATGTAAACGTCAAAAAATCTATAAATTTAAATGAAGTGATGTAAATTGGTATATTATGATCATATATATGATAAAACGATGCAATGAAATTGAAATCCATATGGATTACATGAGTCATTATGTCATGATTCTAACATAACTAATGGATTATAAATTCTAATGGAATATATTTTTCTAATAAATGTGTGATATTTCTGGAAGAGAAATATACATTTTAGGATACAAAATAGTGGAAAATATCATGTTGAAAATTATTCATCTAAAAACCAACACATCTTATAAAAATTGGGGTCACAAAATCCATTTGGGGTACTCATAAAATTCAACTAGATTCCTCATGAACATAGATTCTTAGTGGATTATATATAGGCTTATGGCGTGACACTAAGAAACAAAGTTCATAATTGTGATGAACAATATTCTTGGTGAGATCTATTAGGATCATTTAAATTAAAATTATTTAAAAAAGAACATTGAACACTAGGGAAATGAAATATCACTCTTCGAACATATGAAAATTCAAGATTATATAAGTTTTAACATAGTAATCCAATTCAAAACATACGTGATAAAATAATTAAAGATACACAAAAATATATGATGATTATTTTCAGGATTAAAATAGAGATGTAAATAGATAATCATGTCATTATCTTATTCCAAATTATTTTTATAATCAATATTCTATAAAATTATATAACGACTTAGTTAAAACTATAATAATTCTAAATAACTTGAAAAAACATATGTAGATATAATAAAAAATAATAATTTCACTATTTGAATTACACAAACATTATAATCCCATACAATCTATATTTAGGGAATGTTATATAAATAATTTAACATTAGGTAATATAAAAAGATATGTAACTAACTTGTTAGTATTTGAACTTGATAAAAATAATTTTATTTGGATCATCAATGTAATAAGACTGATTAAATATCTTTCTAGAAAGGTGAAAAGTCATATTTATTTATTTAAATTAATTTAATAACCTTGATTTGTTTCAGAAATTTATTTTTTTATAAAATATTTTCTTAAGTTTCCCATAAAAAATAATTTATTGAGATCCACCTAAATATTTTAATAAATAATTGATGACTATAATTTGTAAAATTATATACATATAGGAAAAATCCTTAACAAAATATTATAAATTATGTGCTTGAAAATGTTAGGGATATGTTCTTCTATGTGAATTTTCAATGATATATAGTTTATTTAAAATCAAAAATTATTGAAAGATAATATCAATACAAAATTAGGAATATGAAAAAACAATATATTTTTTAATTAATTATAGATTCAACTAGTCAAATAAATGGATTTAAATTTTTGATGTTTACGTGGGTTATCATTTATATGGATATAGTTAATTCAATTGATATAAACAACATTTGATAGAGAAATAAAAATTAAAAATATCTTGTAGATCATAAATAATCCCAAGAAAAAATGCCAATTGTGATAGAATATGAAATATGATTTTCTATCTCAATATGGGGTTGACTAATTTTTATTTTATATAGGTACTCACTAATCACCCATATTTAAATTATGAGGCATGATTCATAGTTCCGTAGAAACCTAGATAAATATATAATTCAAGGTATATCTTCTAATTTATTGACTTAGGGGAGACTTTAAACTAAATTAACTACAAACAATATCTTTTTTGTGTGAATATTGCATTACTAAATAAGCTAGCTGGATCCAGCGAAGTGGAATTCCTTATATCAATTTAGGTGTTTCTATCAAAGGGGATAACATTTATATATGACGTGAATTTTCAATAAACACATGTATATGAGTTTTCTGAATTTCTAACTTGTATATTTAAGAGTATCACTATGGTGGACCAAGTCATCCCTATCTAGAATAATATACATTTTTCTATATGAGGAAGCTTCATCTCCAACATGATTGTGGAAATCATGAAAATTATTTAAATTAAATGTCTAGAGAAGAGTTCCCAGTAAATGATAAGGGAAATAATGATACAAAAAAATATTGAATTAGTAATTAAAAAATCATATTAAATAATACAACATCCACAAACTGTATCTATAAGGACTCATCATTCAAACAATCATCATTATTTTTATGAATATAATCATATTATATATTACATATAGAATTAACCATCTAACTAATGAATATATTTATTTTATCTACATCTATGGATTCTTTCATCTCCAAATATGGTTTTTATAATTCATTATACTATAATAGGCATTTTTATATTAAACCATACATTTTGAGAGAATTTTCTAATTAATGATATTGTGATTTATTTAGAAAAAATTTCTACTTCATAAATATCATCCTCTCAATCATTTATATTCAGAAAAACCTATTAATCAAGATATATATTCCATTCGTAGACAGTAGGCTTTAGATATTAAATCAAGATGAATATATCAGAAATTAAACATTGTGTACAAGGGGATATCCAGGATGAGGCCATCAACATTATGAATTCTTAGTGGTAAAACAAATTCTTATCAAATAATTTTTTTGATCACTAACATTATTAATGAAATATTTGAAAATATTTCCATTGTGATTCATTAATGTAATATTGAGTAAATGAACACTAACCTACCTTATGATGTTAATAATGTTTTCAGAAAACTAACATATCTATTCTCTTAAAAATATAGTTTATGTTCTACAAGAAACCATATTAAATAAAATTCATATCGAATCATGATACGGAATTAAAACCATAAAAACAAATAATTTAAGATATTTAATAAATGATAAATATTGATTGAATATTCACTGATATATTGAGGGGTATTTAGTAATGATAAAATATCTACATAGTATCCAAGGGTTAAATAAATAAATCAATACATATATAGAAACAAACAATAAATTCAATACATCGCATCTAGGTTTTTTATCATAAACAATAGCCCATGGAATATAAAATTTAAAATTAAAAACATAGATCATAATTAATACATATTAATGATATTAATAAGAGATTCCATAATAAAGGAAATTTTTAAAAATAATTAATATTATTTTGTTTTTATAATAGTGATTTTTTGATGAAATTATCATATTATTGAAATTAAATAGTATATATTGAAAATTAATAACAAATAACATAGTAAGAGTAACAATATATCTCCCTAATTAAATCAATACCGTCACTTTTAGACCTCAATAAATATCTTCTTTAATACAACATCATTAAATTTGAATGTAATTTGTATCTAAAATCATTAATTTTTTAGGTAGTACCATGATTATCATTAATGGGAAGGAAAATATACACATGTGAATCCTCCTAACTATAGTCATTTATATAGGAATATATTTATTTTGAACTGAATCCCAAAAAATAAAAAACACTTCCCAATAATCACAATAATAAATCCTAAAATTTCCCAAAAATATTTTAAATAAGTTCATTTATTAAACATATATATATATATATATATTGAAATAGGTTTTTAGACATTTAATGCTTTCTATACCATCTATTGAATAAAAATATACCAACTCAATTAAATTTCATTAATAATTTAGTAATAATAATTAATAATAATTTATTTATACATCACAAATTATTGGATGGATAATTATTTACATGAAGAAAAATTAATTTATTAAAACGATGTAGACAATAAGAAGAGGCAACCTCTAGTTATTCACATCCATCATTAGAAATCAATTGAATTTGAAATTTTTTGTTTAGTGAACACATGATGGTGGTTATTTAAATAGGAATATTTTTTGATGATCTAAATATTATAGGTGATTCTAACTTCCTATTAGAATAAATAATGGTATTATTATAAGAAATTTTCTCAAATTAAACCTATTGAAGATGATGAATAAATTGTATTAATGAGGAAATTTATGTTTATGTAAACCAATATATATCATATATTTGAGAGAATTTGAAGAGAATAACATTTTTCAATTTCTATGCATTATGGATTGGATGAGTTAATATTTTTGGGGAAACTTTTTTAAAGAGATTGATGGATTGGGGAGGAAATTTTACAAAATTTTAACAAGATTATAAAATAAAATCATCTAAATGATTGTTAGATAATGTGATATATTTCTAGGATGAAAGGGGTTTTCATTTTTGATTTTGTTCTTCAATGATTATCTATTTTATGATGTGATATATTTGGGTAAAATTTGAATCATGATCATTGACATGTTTTTTAATTTTGGATGGTTGGGTTATAGTCTGTAGTATTATGGTTATATAAGTTATAATTTGGATAGTCTTCATGTGGTTCTGATTGAATTTTATATAGACTAAGATTATTATTAGTTTATTGATACACTGTAATCATCCACCATTCCTCTAATTTTTATAGACACTATTTGGTTTAAGTAGTTAAGGGTAAGGAATATAGAAAAATAAATTTTTGTTAATGTACTGACTTATGGAAGTGGTATTTATACCAAAAATAGTAATTACATTTATAATGTTTTATTGGTTTTGATGATAAAAATATTTATATATCACACGAAGGTTTATAGGGATGATCTATATTGCACTATAATTTTTTTGATTCAAAATATAATATGCATGTTTGTGAAATTTTTATTTTAAATTATTTAAGTAATTGAATTCCCTTCATTTACATTATATTTCCCCAAAACATAGGTATATTTGGATGAGTTTTAATATTTATTGATCATCTATTAGAGGAGTCTGATTCATGGCTTCATTAGGATGATTTCTTTTCAATCGAAGGAGTAATTTCTGATGGATTTGGATGTTTTGTATTTTCTTAGTGAATCTATATCCAAATAATATTTTTTGGATTTGACGGATCATAGGCAATGTACATAATTTGAATTACATGAATAGCGAAATATTTCTAATGAGTACTAAATATAATTTTGGTTGAACTAGGGGGATTTTTGGTCATGTTAATTTATTATTAATTTATATCACGAATAAATACTGCATAATTGAGTTCTAAATTTGATATATCTTATGTTCATTTGATGGTTCTTGAGTTGTATTTTTAATGCATTGATAAGGAGACTTGGTTGAGCCCAATAGTAGTGATCCAGTCTTATTCCATTGATCGTAGAACATCAACGATGACACTCAGAGTGAATTCTTGGTGCTACTAAATATATTTCATTTCTCCCATGATTATTTTCATTATACAATCGGTTTATAAATTTTCAACTCTTGATATCTCTAGCTTAAGAGAAATATGGTAAGATACAATACAACAAGTATTAAAAAATTAATATACGAAGGTTTAGGGTTACATGATAAAAAATTAATCAAATAACCATAATAATATGTTATTCCCAAAAGTATCCTCATTACATATAATATAACATTACAAATAATTTATTCTAAGGTGTTAATCAACCGAGAAAATTATAAATATTATTTTATGTATAGTAGTAAACATTTATAAGTTGACCAAAATATGTGAAATATTTTTCACCTTTCCATTTTTTAAATTCCTAAAAATAAATTACGTCAATATTATAAAAATTAAATAAATAATTTTTTAATAAATTAACTTTCAATTTCCATGTGAATAATAAGATACCAAAGGTCTAAATTAAATATATAAGTAAATATAAGTCATAGTGTGGAGAAAAAATATTTATTTTTATTTACATGAAATAAATAAATTTTTTATTAAATAATTAAATATTTCTTTCCATATGAATAATAATATATAAATAAATATTATACATTCTCATAATTAAATTTTTTATTTAGAATAAATATTTATTTAATATTTAAGATCAGTTAATAAATCCAGAATAACTAAAACCTATCAGTTTGGAGAATACTTTTTCAATATTTAAAAATAAATATATAGAACTTTGATTAATTGAAAAATGAATTTGTGTTATGTGATAGGCCTCCTCCGGAGTGTAATTATTTGATCTTCATAATATCCAATTTTACTATATAGCAATGAATAAAGGAACCCATACTGTGATGATGATCATGTACCTGATTGTTAAAGGATCTAGATTGGCATCCAAAAGACCATGGCTCAAATCCTAGTTGGCACCTATAGTGGATTTATGATGTGGTGGTAACATAGGGATGATGCAGGTAGGTGATGAAATAAGCATGACATAGGCAGGGGTGTATTCCCTTGACATGATTGTGCACTATGGCCTTTGGTTGATCAATGATTTCACACCATTGGGCCTTCGGGATATCGAATGTGATTAGATCACAAGAGAGAAGTCCCCATATGGGGAATCCAATAATGTAGTTTCCCCCACCAAAGCTAACCGGATAGGAAGAATGAGCGGTATGACAACCACCATTAGGACCAAGCAGTGGGAAGTTCTGAATGGGGAAGTGGTAATGGATTATCCCTACAAGGTTAGTATCTAGGCTTAGTCAATGAATAAGATGATAGGGAGGTGCAGTTCTATTGGGTCTAGTATTTCAACCTTCACGTCCTATATTGGATCATGTTCCATAGGGACTATGTTCGATGTAAGGGTTCTATATCAACCCATTTAAAATGGGATTATATAAAATAAACAAAAAAATATAACGGCCTTTGGACTATTTGAAGTAAGGAACACATAATGTAAGAATATGTAACACAAAAAGTATATTAACAGAAACTATTTATTATAATTCATTTTCACAATATCTCATCATTAATCTCACATACCCAAGATATTAACATGTATAATTGGTATGTTATTATATTACTATCTAAAATAAACGTATCATTACAACATGGCCATGTAATTTGTTTTGATGGTTCTATTTCAATCAAAGGGTATATATATCATCTTCTATAAATATATAAGGGACAAATCTTTTATTGACATGTTTACTAATACTATGTCATTATTGACATACCCATCACACCCAAATTCTCCATGATTATGTTTCTTATTGGTTTATAATAATACATCAAAGTGTTGGAATTTAAATTTATTAATAATAATCATAATATCTATGTATCGTTACATATTATCTCAAATATAAATATCCAGAAACACATAAATGTGTGGATTTCCTACATGCAGTTCTATTCTCATAATCTTAAGACATAGATATTTCAATGGGATTAATTTAGGAAATGAAGTATCATATTATCAGATTTAATTATAGTGGATGATCAACATAATATGTGGTCCATCATAGAATTTTATCCAACCATAGAACAATATTTGATAATATTGTCATGGAATTTAAAGGATTCAATCACATTAGGGAATTTATATGGCCTTTTGAGTTAAATATATATGATATAACATTGTCATGTAAATTATATAAAGAAGAATAATCAATATTCGATGAGGAATTTATTGATATTAAAGTACTTGAATATTACTAAAATCAAAAGAATGTGGTATTTTGTTCTATGTATTTCTCTACAATAGTCTCCCGCATTTACTTGAGCAAACTACTAATGTCTAGTTAGTTATAACATGTAAAAAATTCTTCTACTGAGGATGGAAATATCTACAAGTCCTACCACATTTCCATGAATATAGTTAGTTAAGACACATGTCTGTGTAGTGAATCTATTTACTATGATCTCACTACCTAAAGATAATACATCATCTATTGATATTACTAAGAATATACCTAATGTTATAGTTTCTAAAAATGAGAATTCTTTGTTATAAACACATTCTAATAATATTATAATAATTATAAAACAACTTTTTTTGTTATAAATAAATGTCATAATATGATATTTTTAAATTACTTCTTATGCTACTTCTAAATCCATGATATATAAGATTATCGTAGATAATGACTCCACTTATGGTAAGAATTGTCATGATCATTTTTCTTTATCATTACTATAATACTAAATATTATTAAACTCAATGAATACATGTTTTCAATTTCCAAGATAAATAGTAATCGAAATTCTCCGTATACTAGGAACACACCCTATTTTACAATTCCATGTACTATCATATAATCCTAACAATTAGTCAATTTAGTTTTCTTTTACATGTTTGATATCATCATAATATACATCAAGAACTCATAATATCAAACATCAGTACATATATGGAATATTATATAATTTTGAAGAACATAATATTCTGAAACTATTTTAATCTCAACAATTTCATACTATGCATTTGCTTGTTATATTAGAAAATTATATTCCAACAACAGTTCAGTCAAATATTGTTTCAAAATGCCTTTTTAAATAAATTTTTAATATATATACAATGAATATCTTCAGATAACCCCTGATCTATTTTTTTAAATCTTGTTCTGTGGATCATGATAGATATGTTAAGTCATTAATGAGTAAAGCATTCATTTTTTAACAAATATCTAATAAATAAATATTTTATATGTTATCAGTATGTTTATCTTGAAAGCTTATAGCACTACAACTATCCAATAAGAGTTTGATCACACTTATTTTACAAATAAATATTATATGATCTCTATACATGATTTATCAATAAATAAAATTATTTAATATACATATCTTATTGGTATTTATGGATTCTATTTATCCTTTCTATTTATTCTATATAGAAAAACACCATAGGGTCTCATTTCTCTTAGGTCATAAAAAAATATACCACAAATTTTCCTCAAAATGATGTTTCCTTGACAATTAGTAGCTTAATATGATTAAGATAGATGTTTTACATGAAAAGTTGAAACAAAAATGATTATAGTCATGATTATTGTTGTATAGTTTTTTTATATACTATTTCATTCTATATTTACTCAGGATTTATTGGAATGATCTTGTAACATCCAAGTCTAATTTCTCTTATATACTCAACTTCAATATCAATTATTATAAAATATAAAATATCGTGTCCTTCAATATTGATACATGGGGTACACTACCTAAATTTATACATAATTTTCATCCTTGGGATTTCAAAATACACTGTGACATTGATGGAATCATTATTCTGAATGAAAATTATATTTAGAAATTATTATAGTAAAAATAAACTACCTTCTTCATTATTGAATACCACATATTATTTTTCAATAGAGCCCCTCCCCCCACAGTGGAAAGTGGATTCCATTATTCTTATACACACATGTGGGAATATAGAGACATAAAACATATATGTTATGTATTCCCCTAATATCCATAATGAAAAATATTTCCCATTTGAAAACATATTCAGTATTTAATATATTTTAAAATACATTGTTGGAATATGATTATTAACTTTGATTCACTAAATATTTGATGTTCGTTTTTTAAAAAAATAGAAAATTTTTTTCAATAAAAACTTATGGTTATGTATTTGTATATTTTTATCATATTGAAGTTGATAAGATATCCATTAGTAAATATAGATTCCATATGGTTTGTTATTGCACCTCAATTTGGAAAAATTGTTTGTGAAGAAAATATAGAATAGATTCAATATACATAGAATTACACATTGAAAATCCTTTTGAAACCATCAATATATTGATTTATATAATAAAATTTGAATTTGGGGATACATTTACTAACCATGTATGATTCATTATTACATGGACTTGTTGTTCTTTAATAATCCTACTTTGAGGTTCTAAATTCATTAAAATATACACTCATTTACTTCACTAAAGATTTTTTTGTTAATGGAATCTCATGAAGTATAAGAATTTAGTAATATTTTACTACTCCCCATTTTATGTTGTTTAAACAAAAAAAATTTATTTATGCATAAATGATATTCTAAAGGAATCTTAATCCACAAAATGATAATTAGTTTTTTATTTTAAGCTTCTATCATCGCTCAATAGATACTAAAACACTTTTATAGTTAAAAAATTAATCTAATATTAGTATTATTAGACAACGAATTATATTGACACAATCAAATGAAATTATTATATTTTATATTAATCATTAATTGAAATGGGAATATATGATTTAATAGTTACTAAACCATTAGTAAGATATGGTGTACCATAAAAATAATTTTTATGGATAATTATTTAACAAATCATTCATTCTAGTTGTATTGTGAAATATATATTTTTGTAATAATCATTTCAAACATGAATGAATCAAGTTTGGATATTTTGAATTTTTTTCTTTACGCTTCTAACATTTGAATCGCCCAATCTCAACACCTAGGATAATTAATAATACTTCTTATTATATTTCATATTATTCAGAATTCATTAATTGGAACATAAGTAAAACATATCTTTTAAAAATAAAATGAATTGTGATGGAAATGTTATATTTATTTATGAATATCCCATTTTTTATAACCACTTCAACAATATTTTATTTAGATTCTTCTAATAAGGATTTATTTCTTCAAAATATATAAATAACATCTTATTCATTTCCATCCCTCTCAATCCGTTTTCTATTTGAATTATTTTTTAATGAAGTGATTGTATTTAGTTTTACAGGGGATTGAAAACCTTATATTTTATTCTTATAACCATAATGGGTGAGGATCTAAGATTCCATAAATCCTTTTCCCTCACATAATGTATATAAAAATGATTTATAAGTGTGTTTCTATATTTATAATCTGACCATGATTTATTAATGGGAAAACATGTGATAATTACAAAATCATGATATTCCTAGATTATATTTTATCCAAATGATATATTAACAATAAATAATGTACAATATTACTTGAATACATAATTACAAGTTAAAAATATATTTGTTTTTTCAGAAATAGTGGGAATATCATTTGACTTTAAGAATCAATTTATTCTTCTATTGAGGTAGATGAAATAATATTTTTAGAGTAATTACCCTATATATATCTTTATTAGGAATAATATTCACCACTATTTATTTTTGTATGCTATTATTTTTAGATAATTTAAACCCATTAGTTTGAATTATCAACCAAAAATGTAATAAAAAAGAACATTGACACACTGTGAAATTTGTGCCCATTTGGAAATTCCCTATGTCAGGGAATGATAATACTCTTATTAATGGTATTTGATTATATATTTATATAATAATTAATATATATGATTAGTGATTTACCAAATTAAAAAATAAGTGAGATAATATAATTTAAAAAATATTAAATCTCACACTATTTAATCACGTTTCAATGGCCATCACCATTGAACCCAAAATGCCTGATCACATTGAAGGTATTTATGGAAAGGGTCTATATTTATTTTCTTATAATACATCAAACAACCATAAAAATTATAATATTATTTTTTGTAGGTCTTTGGAACTATATAATTATCAGTCTTTATTCTATTATGTAGAATCCTAGATGAGGAAATCCATGCATTACTTTCTTCAACACTTTCCTCAATAAAATTTATCCTACATTAAAAATCTAATAAATTCGAAATAATTTTAGTTATTTTTATCCATCATACTTTCTTAGAAATACCTATAATTTGAATTTCACCAACAATGGTCTAAACCAAAACATTAACAATAGTTTCATATTAAATAAGATAATGGAATGGGTAAATACTCAATCTAAACAAGTGGGATTTTGTTTATTATTTTAAAATTTAATTTCTCAAATGTTAAATGTTTTTTAATATTTATTTGATTTTAATTATATTATATAATATGTACTAATAGAATATATACACATAATACTCAATAATAACATAATTACTTATTAATTCATTTATTTCGGTGATCTATGTCTTCAATCGATAAAAAATCATCAACCATGTAAGAATAAAATAAATATATTTTTTAATAATCATAATCCCTAACTAAAAGTTTCATTATTGAGTGGAAAACAAATAATACATTGACTATCATTGAAATATCCATTAAACCATACTTAGATCTTTTTTTATATATCCCACCTCTACTACGTGTAACTATTTATTCTTGTTTCACCTCAATAATGTTTCAAAGAAATTAAAGGTTATTGGGATCACTATCATTTTAATTTTCTAACATCACATGTAGATGAAGGTAACTATAAGTAGGTTTTACAAAAAAGAAACCACTAGCACATAGAACCATAAATAATAAGGTTAGAGGGATGATTTAGAAGACATTAATTATAATTAATAAAATTATAGAATAACCCAAGAAATAATTATATTAAAAGAATCCATTCACTTACATAGGTCAGTCTCCACACATGATCATCCACTAGTGAAATGAATACATATTTAAAATAAATTTATTTCATTCAATTCAATTAATTTAGTTATTAATATTTAATGAATATGAATTAATCCGATCAATTATCTTAGAAATCTGTTAATTCATTTTGACATATTCTTTATCCAATAATTCCTTGAGATACCCATCCACAATTATTTTAAATATACTTAAAAAATTAATTTTTTGAAAATTATTTTTAAGCACACAACTTATATTTTGAGGCAATATAGCTTATACCCATATGAACTACATGGTAAAGTCTTTATAATATATATTTCTATCTTATGAAATTTCACGTATAAAACATGTGAATAAATATCTTGATGTGTACTATCAATGGTGGACACAAATGGCACATGAAAAACACACTTCATATTCTGATAAAATTCACAAAAAGTATATCATATATAATAATCATATATTACTTCAAGTTTTAAATTTTACATGGAGATTAATTGAGTATTTAATATCTTATAGAACGTACCATATGGAGTTTATGAGAAATTAATTTACACAAACAACATAGAATGATGAGATTTACGATGTAAAAAATTATTTTTAAATTTTTTAACACAAATTAATTTATGTGGTCTTTAGACTATCTTAGCATGTATTATATTTAAAAAATAATAAATAAATTATACCATGATTATGTATCTATATGAAATTATATTTAAATATATGACATTCAAAATAATTTTAGCACTTTTAAATTAATTAAACAATGTTTTTATTAATCACACCACATGTATTTTAAATTACATAGAAGTTAAATAATTAATTAATTTTTGATTTAAATACACTATGTATATATTTGTTAGCATTATTTTGTCATAAATACACTATGTATTGATTTCAAATTAATTACAACACATGGGAATTAATTTTCTGACAAGTGATTAATTAAATTTATTATTATTTAATTAAATCATGTGATGTTTAGTTAAATAATTCACATCTTCCCATGACATATAAACAATTTTGTGTTGACTTACATGACATTTTGAAATGTTACATGTCGCATAACCCTAGAAATTATTGTGTAGCTCTAGAAAGTTACATGTTTGTTCTTAATATATTTTTTAATTACTTGGTTCATATAAACATGAAATAAAGATAATTAAAGGATATGTCTATTTACAAATTGATAAAAAAATAAGTAAAAATTATGGTAATTATAAAAAATATTTGTAATAAAAAACAACAAATAATTATATGTGGAATAACACATGGATCTGATAACACATTATTGTAAAAGAGGTAGAATATGATCCCGGTTGGCCCATAAAAAAATTCTATTTTTTGATTATACGTGTTATCCATATTTGGCAGTACATGAAATCCACGACATTAGATATTATCCATCAAATAATGTAATTTCTTTTTTCTGAAAAAGAGATACTTTTTATTCATGTCAATGTATTATTAATTTAACAAAATCAATAAACGCCTTAGTATTGAGTTCATTATTTGATGTGGGCTTTGATCCCTTAACGAACATTTAGTTGTATTCATATTTTGTTAGTGAAGACCCAATGTAGATCCTCCATAGTGGTGATTCATAGGGGGCCTTTGTTCTCAAAATGTCATTGATGATACTTGAGTTTCTAGAATGAAAGTACTTATCACATTGTATATATCCATTGATTGAAACCAAGATCCAATCAATATTGAATAGATCATTTAATTATATCTTCTGGCTGATAGAAATTAATAAATATTGAACCTATCAAGAATGAGATAAACCCATTAAGATATTATAATTGAGAGAAAATTAATTATGTAATATAAAATTATACATAGTGAAGAAAATCTCACAATTCTCCTAATTTTCTATTTGTAGACCCATTGTATGGTCCTAAAATTAATTAATTCCATATGAACCCATAATTATATGTTAAAAAAAAAATTTACCATGAAATATATATATATATATATATATATTTATATATGTATATATATTTCCATTTATTCTCTAACCCATCCCTGGATAAGTATGATTTTTGTATGGTGAATAAATAATTTTAAAAGGTCTAATTACTGGGTTTCATCATCCCCCATGACACTTGGTGAACTCCCCAAAAAAATTATTTTAATATTCAATCAATTAAATAAATAAATTATTATTAAAAATTATATTATTACATTATGGATATAAGAAGATAAATATTATACATTCTAAAAATAATTAATTAATATATTCATAGTCTATATAAATAATATTTATTTTGATTTTGATTTAATTAAATTATGAAAATTTTTATTGAATAAATAATTAATTATTACATTTGGAATAACAGGTGATAATTTTTTTTATATTGAAATTATTTAATAATTAAATGTAAATACATATTTCATGAATATTTTTTTATCATTTTTAAAGTCATAAATAGAAAATATTTTTCATCCTAGAGAGTAAAATATGATGATAACATTAAATATAAATAAATAAATAACTAATTTAAAGGAGACACTTTTTTGTAACCCTTTAAGACTCTTCCTTAGTGATATTCGGTGGACTTGAATAATGTATAAGATTATTGTTTTTAGAAATGTCTCTAGTAACTCATATTGGAAAAGGATATGTTGCAATGAAATCAACCACTCAAAAACACTAAAAATGTAATATAATCATTTTATTGTGATATCATATGAAGTAGGTTTCATACACTTTTCATTAACCTATGTGAGTGATACTTCATTATATTAATATCTAAAATGAATTCACTGTTACCCAATTTACATGTAATTTAATGTGATGGTTCCATTTCAATCAAAGGTACAAGGTATCAGCATCCAAAAATATGGGGGAGAGAAATCCTTCCTATACTTTTTCATCAATAATATATCATTCATAATACACCCAACATATTTAACAACACATAAATCAAAAATCGTTATGGATTTTGGAAATACATCAACATACATTGGTCCTGAAATGTATTAATAACACTCATAAATACTGAGGATCACTACACTCACCCATATATTGGAATATAAAATTACACATAAACCTATGTTCTTTTGTAAAATATAGGTATGTTATCATAATATTCTTCATTGGATATTCCTATTTTCAGACTTCATGAGGTGAAGAATCATCTGCGCATGAGTACTCACACGTAAATAACACGATATTATGTTTCCCATCATATAATGTTATCCAACTAGAGACAAATGATTGAATATATTATCATTGCATTTTTTTCTCATCATAGTGGGAATTTTTATGACATTTTAACTATGATATATATTCTATGATATTACCAAATAAATTTTTATAGTTGAATAATCAATATGTGATATGGTATTTGTTAATATTTAAGTCCATGAATATACATAAAACATAATTTACAAAGTAGTTGCTTCTAAGGAATATATTCCAACCAATTATTCCATTTTCATATATTATTTCATTATTTTCATCATTACTCTTTCGTATTTCCTTTTTGTAGGGCCAAGGAATGGGATACGAAATGGGTTTTACCCTTTTGTGGGTTTTATACAGGATGGTGTGCCATATGTTATTGAGGGTAATTTTTTAGGATCTTGGTGGGTTCTGTCATCATTCTTCTTCTCATTCTTATGTAGTCATTGTAAAATATTTTCATGGGGTTGGGGATTTAGAATATCTAATATTTTATTTCATGAAAAATGTGGAATTATTATGAATCTTTATTCAATCAGAAATTAGTTGAAATTTTATTTTTAATGGCAAATAATTTAATTATTCGAATTAAAATGATAGAATTAAATTAAATGTGTTTTTTTAGATTTCTCATTTTTTACATTTTTTCTTTATATCCTATTATGTTCGTATTGTCATGTATATATGATCCATTATTACTATTACAATTGAAATCCTATATTATGTTCGTAATTAGTTAAAAAAGTAATAATGGTATTTGAGAATTATTGCTTGAATAACTAAAAAATAATGTATGCTTATATTTAAAAAATTTATGCTTATAAGTTTTGAATGAATTACAATCAGTATAATTTTGATTCTACTTTACTAATAATGTTATAACATTATGTTAGATTGACTTATGTTTTCTATGTTTATATATATGCGGGGTTTTTTATATACGTGGTATTAGTATGCAAAATTTATAATAGTTTTTAATAAATAGTATTATAATTATTTAAAAAACATATTTTTTTAAAATAAAATAATGAGTTATGAAATATTCAATTTATAAATTATTAATTACATGATAATTATCAAAGAGAATGGTCATATTGGTTACTATTAAGTATTTTTGGTTATATTACTGAAAAATTATAGTGAATTGCTATTTAATTTGTTGTGATAAATAGGTGATGTAATGATTTGTTGTGGTGGTTGTTTAAATAGTTGAAGTCGGATAGTGTCCATTATTATAGAGGCAGTGGGAGTGATGTTATGTGATTTAACCATAGTTTTTTGTTTAGAGGTAAGATAATATTTTCATGGATAGTTTAATTGTTTTTTTAGATTTTGAAATAGAAAATAATAATAGAGATAATTTATAACAAAATTGTCAAATGGACTTATTGATTTATGATTTTTTGAATATAAATAACGAATAAATGATGAAATAAATCAATTGGTTAAGGAATTAGTGGTCATATAAATGACTTGAAGTGGTGATGGTTATGTAATGATGATATTTCATGTATTAATATGTTCAATAAGTTAATATGATTGATTATAAAATAATGGAATTGATAATGAAAAATAAACTTAATTTTATTAATGGATTTAATTGTGGAATATTTTATATGAAATAATGATGATATGGTGTAGTGGATTTGGTTAATTATTTGGTATAAAATAGAACTATAGACATAATTTTGTTATTATAGGTGTTTTCTTCCATATTATACCCTTATTTGGATCTTCTATATGCTTTATATATATCCACACATGTTTATATTAATCCTTATATACCAACACAAAATCTGAGTAATGTTGCTAAAGCCCATATGGGAACATAGGTTCTGGTTTTTTTCTAAGAAATATCCAATTTACAGAGGATATAAATGTATGACTATTCCACCATCCCCACTCTCTATCTTCAAGACCTAAAATGAGATATATTTTCATTAGGTTATGAAATATTTATATATATGAGCATTAATGTATTGATTATATGGAACACACACACAATATAGCGACTCATGCTTCTTACACATTGATGTTTAATATTTTTAGAAGTATATTTATTACATTAAACAATCACATGAATGAAGACCATAAAAGATTAATGAATTTGGAAACCTAGAATAAAATACTTTCATCTAGATAATGATATTAATTATTTTCCAAAAAATATCATCACATTTAGTACAATTCATATAAATACCCCACATAAAACCTTTTTTCAAAACTACTATAATGGAGTTATAAGAAACAATAATATCAAATTCACGGTAAGGCTAAATAAGGTAAATAAATAAACATAACATGACTATATGTGTATGATAACGTGAGAATAACAAATAAAAAGCATGCCCTGTATTTCAAATATTTGAATCATGATTCATGACCTAAATATTGGATTCTTATAAGTCATGAATCAAAATGAAATAAAAGAACATGAATCAAGAAAGCATAAAATGGGAGTAAGAGAAAAAATTATGGCACACAGATAGGCATAGAAAATACATTAAATAGTACTCAATTCTCATTTCCATTACTAATTATGTAACTTCACAGGTGGATAGACCTCCTAGGAAGATAAACCACAATCCCCAATAGAATCCCTTTAATCATAGTGGGCTGGGTTCACTCCATAAACCATCATAATAGTCAATGTTCACTGCAATGAAAATAATAGTGGACAATGCCCATATAAATTTTGGTGTACTCCCCATTCCAATAATGTCAATCTCATGAGGTATAAATTTTTACCAAATGAATTGATGGGTGATATATATGTTCTACCCATTATTGGTAATAACATAACCAATATCCTTTTTATAACATAACAATTGTACTTGGTTATAATGTACCAAATGTGACCAAATTAAATTAATAAGAATATTTTCCGTGAGATTATACAACATTCACTATATCATATCCCATGAAATTAAATTGGTTTCATAAATATTTCATTATATCATATCGAATATAGAAGATAGAGGTTTCATAAAAAATTCAATATTTCATCATAGAATAACGCTTGAAATGAATCAGTTTACATAAAAATTTCATCACACTATTACCCATGGAAGAGAAATAATATTTATAAATAACATGTAATTATGAAAATAAACTATTCAAATATAAAAAAAATGTAATCCATTTTTTCACATCCATAAAAATTTATATGTTACCTCAATGTATTGAATATTATAAATTAAATTATTTGATAAGATAAATAACATGGAAGATTTGTTGAGGAAGATAAATTTTCTTTGAAAATAATTGATAAAAACCAAAAATTTATAATGAATTTGGAATTTTTTTTTGGAAATATAATTTGATACTTATAAAAATATCATTTAAATTATTTTCAAATATTTCATGATAAAAAGAACACTTCTACATTGAAATAAAAATTCCAAAACATTTTTATTATCCTATTTAACTTTGAAATAATTTATTTCAAATCAAAAAATTTCCCAAATATTTAATATCTTTTTTACATGAAATGAAAATTGAGAAATTTTAAGTGAAAATTAAATTCATTTGTTGAAAATTATAGTGAGAGAAAATTTTCATGTCATGAAAGATAAAAAAAATAATTTCAAATTTTATATATAATCAAAATGTGAATTATTTTTGAAAAGAAAATGAACAATCCTTGTAAAAAAATTGTAAAAATATAAAATTGGTAAAAATAAAATTAATAAACAATTTTCAAAATTTTAAAATAATTTTTGGATTTTTTTAGAAAACATGGTTATGGAAGAAATCTTATTTTGTACTTAAGAGGTAAATATTTCCACAATTTCTTAAACATGTTTTTATAAATTATATTAAATAAAAAAGTGTGAAAATGGTAATATAACTTGATAATATCATGAAAATACATAGGAGATGAAAATTTATGACATTTGTGAGTAATGGATCATAATAGTTTATCATCAAATACCAAATCAAAAATAATCCCAATAAAGGATGAGACTATAACATAAAATCATTAAAACTTTGGTAACTTTTAATCATAATAACCATTAAGTAATAACATAAAATTAAAAATAAACATTTAGGAATATAAATACATTCATGATATTTCATTTTAAAGGGGTTTTTTGTAAACTTCTTCAAAAAATATGGACATCTAATATGACATACGACTCTAAAAAGAGAAATTGAGAATGAAATCCCTTAGTGATTTCATGACTTTTGAACCATAAATCAAATTAACGATATATACTAAAATAGATATATAGGTTACTATATATTTTATGATAATTAATATAAAATACACTAATAGGTTTTATATGCATGATATTAAATAAATTGGTCGTGAATATAAAATGTCTCTCACTAAAGTGAAAAGTGAGAATGAAATCCCTAAGCTTAAGTATCGACATACTCCATAAACATTCGATATAAGAACCCTTCTCTTTATTACATACTTAAACATGAATTAATACATAAAATTCACTTGATACAACGTAGAATATCAAGAGGTATAGTGTCTTTAGGGAATGGAATCATAACCTAAAAACTTAAAATATAAAATACAACATCTTTATTGAATACTTCCTTTACTTGACCACTACATTCCCTCGTACTGAGAATTGTGTGGGATAACCTAAGGACATGCATAAGAAAAGGGTGAGATATAATTCCGAGTATGGGAATAAACATGGAATAACATGAGTAATACAATAAATGTATGAAAATTTGAATATCAATGGATCATAAGAGAAACATGTACATAAAGGCATGATAAAGAATGATAATCATAACATGGAAATGTGGCAACAACACTTAACATGGAATTTATCATGAGCAAGGCTCATTTCACATGGATCATGAGTGAACCCACATTTCACATGAAGCCTGAGTAACCACTTATTTCACTTGAATTAGCATGAGTCAACACTCATTTTACATGACTTATCATGATACTATAATTTACCCAATGCATTGGAGCACAATCAGGACACACCCTTCTTAAACATTTCATTTCATGCATAAGTGTGCCCCATGAATCATATATCATGGAATAAATCAACATCATAACTTATTCAAATATTAACTAATGTTGAATAAATACATGAATGTACCATTCAATATGTATATCTGCATAAAGGTGAATACCCTTGATAGAGACATGGGTATGGTATTCACTACACAATGATCTTGGCTTGAAAAAACATGATGCGATTTCGGCAGCATAACGTCGTGAAATAAGGATTAATGAAAATGGTTTATGAGAGAGAAATGGATGTCTCATAATATTTAAATAAAATGGATAGTAAGGGGGTAATATGGATACATTTCCCAACATACATAAATGAATTTAGATGCATAATACAAAATAATATTTTGGATGTAAAAGAGGAGCGAGAAATCCCTCACAGAATTTATGCATGGTATCAGGTGTACATGAGAAGCATTAATGATATTGAAAGGGATATCCAATCATCCAAACATAAATAGGGATTTTTGGGGGAGGTTCTAAATCATACCACAACATTTTTAATTTAAAATAAAAGGGTATAACAACTTAAAGAAAATTGGAAAAAAATGAGAAATGAAGAAATTCCTTACTTGGAAGTGTGATACCAAAAGATTGGGAGCGCCTTTAACAAGATGTATTGGGATCTTGGGGACCCTTGTGAGGATTATAGAGAGGGGTAGTCAGGGGTTGGTCAAAATACAATGGTTTTGAGTTACGATAATGTGGGAGCTTGGGTGGGTTTATATTGGAATGGTGAGGAATTCTTTATTATTTTGGTTTGGGACACCTCACATTAAACTAATCCAAAAAACAAACCATCCCATGGTTTTTTCCCATGGATTTTCCCAAAGGGTTGTGGAAAACAATATTTTATGAGGCCATTGGTAGAAATTCTTAAAATATTATGGTTTCTTATGTGGAGGTGATTTACACTCTCAAGGAAAAGAATTTAAAAAGACAAAATGTTTTATATGTTTTGGAGGGTCCACTAAAGCATTGTAAAATAAATCAAAAAAAATATAAAATCACATTATTTTAATGTTAAAACATATATTGTCTGAGAATAATGTTTATAGTATTTTATTACATCACTATTGGATCATTATGATGTCATAAAACACATTATATACTTAAACGGTATTTAATTTGTACCCAAATATTCGACTGTCTCAGAAAATTATAAAAATTTCACTATTAGAAAGTTTCAATGTAATGATTCCAAAAATAATATTCATTTTATCTAAATAATTTTCTAAATATTTTAATTTTTACTTTTAGGATAAAAACTGACATTTATCGAAAGTTCATGGGTTTTGACAAAAACAGCTTTCAAACCTTAATAAAAATTACAATTGCATTCATTAAATTATAGGATATTTTATATTTAATAAAAATGTATTTAATAATAATAATATTTTTTTTAAATATTATTTATTTCAAAATTCCATTAATTCATCAAAATATATTTCTTAGTTGAATATTAACTAAAAATACTATTTTAGCTTTAATTTTTTTTACAAACTAACAATAATAAAACGAATGCACATTGTTTATATAAAAATAATGTACATTGTCATAGTACTAGGGTCCTGTTAAATAAAACCTTATAAAACCTGCATAAGAATGAATGATAAGGTGTGAAATGGTGGCAGACTCTTGGGGTGGCTCGGATAACATCACTCGAGTAGTAATCTCTATTATCTTCCACTTCTCCTGTAGTCGGTTCCGCTCAAGCTTAACCTATTCAAGCTTAGATTGGGATTTGTCAAGAGAGAATCCCTATGATTCCCCCTCCTATCTGAGCTCTGACAAATGAGCTTCGTCTGGGGAAATTCTACTGGATGAGGCCATCACATCCTTTGTCTGAGTAAATTGGATTTGTTAAAGCCCTATATTTATACTAATCATGCGATCAATATTCAATGGCTATAGTAGCAACATTAACAATTCTTAATATTAGTTTAAAATCTAGAAATATAAAACCAATGATGTTCAAATTTTATATAACTATAATAAGACAATTAATTGAATCAATAGTAATTTTCATTAATGAATGTTTGGGTCGTTACAGTCTTCCACCGTTAAGAAATTTCTCCCTAAAAATTTCCTTTTCCCACTCTAAAACAAATGTGGGTAACTTTGCTTCATCACTTCTTCTGATTCCCAAGTCGCTTCTTCAAACTTGTGGTTTCTCCACAAAACCATTATGAGGGGCATTGTCTAATTTCATCGAACTTTTTCTCAACTATATAATATCTCCAGGGGTTTCTCCTTGTAATAAAGATAATCCTCTAGTTGTACTAACTCTAAAGAGAGTACATGTGATTGGTCTGGTATGTACTTCCTTAAAAGGGATACATGAAAGGCATCATGTACTTTGGCCATGGTATGTGGAAGTGCTAATTTATAGGCCACAGCCCTGACACGATCAAGAATATCAAAGGGGCCGATGTACCCAGGACTTAACTTCCAATTCTTTACAAACCTCATGACCTTATTCCGTGGAGATATGTGTAGAAAAACATGTCTCCAAATTTAAACTCTAGGTCTCATAGATGGTTATCTACATAACACTTCTGTCGACTCTGGGAATCCTTTATATGTTGCTAAATGGTTTTCACCTTCTCTACTATTTCTTCGACCATTTCTGGTCCTAGCAGCTTACGCTCTCCAACTACATCCCAACATGCTGGTGTTCTGCACCTCTTCCCATATAGGTCTACATAAGGTTCCATTTAGATGCTTGAGTGGAAACTATTGTTGTAGGAGAATTCAAAAAGTGGAATATATTGGTCCTACCTTCTTTTGAAGTCTATAGAAGATGATCTTGACATTTCCTCTAGTGTCTGAATGGTTCGCTCAGATTGGCAATATGTTTGAGGATGATAGGTCGTACTGATGTTCAGTTCAGTAACCAATGAATGTTGAAGACTCTACCAAAACATAGAGGTGAATCTTGGATCACGATCGGATAAAATAGATAATGGTACTCAATGTAGCCCTACCACTTCCCAGATATATATATGTTCTAGTTGATATAATAATAAATAATCCCGAATTGCAATGAAGTGTATAGACTTTGTAAGACTATCCAGAACAACCCAAATTGCATTGTTTCCTTTGGATGTCTTTGGATTTCTAGTGACGAAGTCAATGGTGATTTCCCCCATTTCCATGATGGTATAGGAAATGGTTTCATCATCCCATTCAACATATGCCTCTCTGCCTTCACCTTTTGACACACCAAACACATTAATTTATACTCAATGATCTCCTTATTCATATAATCCCACTAATAATTCTCTCATAGATCTCAATTCGTCTTTGTGATTCTATGGTGAATGGATAAATTCAAACTATGTGCATCATCCAAAATTTCATTCTTCAACTCCTGACATGAGGGAACGCATTGTCTTTTCCCAAAATCTCACAATTCCTTTTTCATTAACATTTTACTATGAGGATTTCCCTTTTCTGATAACTTCCACTTTCTTCTGAATTCCCACATCATCCTTTTGAGCATACATTAACTTTTCCAAAAAAGACGGTTGAGAAATAATTTGTGAAAGGATTGATGATGTTCCCTTATTTATGATTCCCATGTCCATATTCATCAAATCTAAGATGATCAAATCCTTCTTAATTCTCATCAATGATAGAATCATTGGGTCCTTTATACTTAGAGCATCCGCCATATTGTTTACTTTCCATGTGTGGTAATGGATTTAGCAATCATAGTATTTGATCAGCTCTAACCATCTTCGTTGGCGTATATTAAACACCTTTTGTTCGAATATATACCTGAGGCTTCTGTGGTCTGTTTATAATTCACACTTCTCCCAAAAGCGATAATGCCACCAAATTTTTAATTATAAGACCACTTCTGCCAAATCCAAATCATGTGTGGGATAATTCTTCTCATGAACATTTAATTTGCTTGAATAATAGGGAATGACTTTTTCATTTTTCATCAACACATAGACCATGCCCTTATTTGAAGCATCACTGAATAGAAAAAAAATGTTCTCCACTTGTGGGTAAAGTGAGAACAGGCCTAGTGACAAGGCTCCTTTTCAACTCCTTGATGCTTTCTTCACATTCATCACTCTAAGAAAATTTTACTCCCTTATGAGTTATCTTGGTAAGAGGGTTGGAGAATCATGAGAAATTTCTCACAGATCGTCGATAATATCTAGCTAACCCCAAGAAGCTATGGATATCGATTTCCAATGATGTCCTCGAAAATCCCTCGATTTCAGATGTGTTGGTGGATTCCACAGATACCCCATTTCTTGTTATGATATAGCCCATGAATGACACCTCCTTCAACCAGAACTCACAGTTTTTGTACTTTTCATAGAGCTTATCTTTTAGCAAGGTCTCTAGTACTTTTCTTAGATGCTCCTCATGATCATCCTTGGTTTTGGAGTATATAATAATATCATCTATAACTACTACCACAAATTTGTAAAGGCAATCTCTAAAGACTCTATTCATCAAGTCCAATAATATTTTGGGAGCATTAGTGAGTCTGAAAGGAATTACTATGAATTCATAGTGCCCGTATATTGTATGAAAAGCATTCTTCGAGATATCTTCCTTCTTCACCCTTACTTGATAATATACAGATTGCAGATCTACCATGGAGAAGTATTATGCTCCACACAGCCAATCAAACAAGTCATCAATTCGTGGGAT
The DNA here is from genome assembly GCA_963277665.1 of Viscum album. Taxonomy (NCBI): domain Eukaryota; kingdom Viridiplantae; phylum Streptophyta; class Magnoliopsida; order Santalales; family Viscaceae; genus Viscum; species Viscum album. The sequence continues at coordinate 136,113,483 of OY728163.1, forward strand.
ATGATTCTTGTTTTTATCATGATTTTTAAGCTCATAATAATAGATTCAAAGTCACATTGACCCATTATTCTTCTTAACAAAGTGGACTGGTGCACCCCATGGTAATGCACTTGGGCGTGTAAACCCTTTATCCAAATTATTCTATGGTTGTTTCTTCATCTCCTAATTCTCCAAAATAGCCTTTCTATATGGAGTCTTGGATATTCGAAATTCCACAGGTATAAGATCAATATAGAATTCAACATCTCTTTTAGGAGGAAGACCGGGAAATTCCTTGGGAAACCGTTCAGTGAATTCCCTCACAATATGAATGTTTTCAAGAATGGTTGCCTCCTTAGACAAAATCATCTGAGCCAAATACACGTGCTGATAGGGTAGTAATATCCACTCTTGAGATGATGGACCCAAAAAGATTCATTTTCCTCCTTTCACTTGTACAGAATTGGGGGTCTTTTCTCCACATGATAGTGATTTCCCTCTCACGTCAATTTATTTCGATTCTATATAGGGAAAGACAATCCATGAAAATAATTGCATCAAATTCCACCAGAGGGAGTATGATGATGTTTTCCAAAAAGTTAAATCCATTGGTTATGATAGGGGAGCAGTTATATTCATGGGATGCAATTATTTCCCCATTTTCTGTACTCACCAACATCTTTACATCCATGATTTGTGGTGGTGGTGGGATTGTTCTACTAAACTTTAGAGATATAAAATAATCCATAGAACATGAATCAAAAAGTGTGATTTCTATTATTGAATGAATAAATAGCGTACCTGCCACCACTTAGTGGTCCTGGTTCACTTCAGCAGTAGTGATGGAAAAATCTCACCCTTACTCCATTGGTGGTTTTTGGTTACATTTGAAAACCCATGTCATAGGGAACTGATTTTCAAGATGCTCTGGTTCTTTGCAGTTGAAGAAAACAATAATGAATTGAGAGTAGAATAGAGAGTTCCTATCCTCTGTCGCAGATGTGGGTTTTTCTTGTCAGTAGTTAATAGCTAGGTGTTCTTCTATTCCACACCTAAATCATTTCCTTATCCCCTTCAGGCAATTTCTTGGTTGCTTCTATCCGCACCATTGGTAAGTGGGATACTAGTTTTTCTAAGCACCATTGGATTTATCCATCGGACCACCAGAATATAATTCCACCTTATGGTTCTTATCCCTATGATACCCCTATGGTTCACTAATCTCCATTTCATCCTTTTGGGCACATCAGACAATTTCCTCATAGCTGTCGATGTTGCAGATCGCAAGGGCTTTCTACAGGCTTGGTTTCAGCCCACCAAAGAAGTGGTCAACCTTGCATTCGAGGGTGATGACAAAGGTTGAAGCGTATCATGCATGCCTTGTTAATTTTTCCTTGTACGCTCCATCAGATTTGTCACCTTTTTTTGTGAGGACAAGGATGTCCCTTTCCATCTTAACCCGGAGGGTGCGTGTAAAATATTTAACAAAAAACATCTTCCGTAAATATTTCCTTTCCAATTCCTCGATCTTATCCCCACGCTTTGTATTTTTTATCAATGTCCACCATGTATCATCTTAACCCTCCATACGATAAGTGGCCAAAAGAACCTTCTATTTTTCGGATCATTGAAGGATGGAAATGAACTTTTCAATGGAGTTCATCAGTTGTTCGGTGACTCAGGGATCAAATTATCCATTAAATGCATGAGGACTTTTTCTCATTAATATATCGATAGTGACTTTTTCTTTCTGGGGGGGGGGGGGTTGAATGTTCATCTTGACCCATGTTTCAATTCATATCTTTAGTTAACTGAGATATAATCCTGACAATGTTTGCGAATACCACTCCCATTAGAGTGGGAATTTCATTAGCACAATCATCACATTGATCTTCACATTGGTTGTTAGCCCGAGTCCTCCTATTATTGGCCATTGGCTGGAAGAAAAGGAAAGGTAGGGGTATCACGTAAAGGTTAATCTCAAAATATATGACTTGTAAATAGATTTTATTTCCTTAACTTATGAATCTATAGGCTTCAATCTATGATATCTATGATCTACCTTCTAACATATATTCTCAGGGTATATTTTTTTAATTCCCTTAATAATGGTTCATAATATTCTTGTGAATTTTCCAATGCATATCCCCTAGGAGTGTCATAACCAAGAGTGCAGGAAGGCCCGTTGTCATATACCAGGATACCCTGGGTCAATCTTGAAACTCTTTGTCGGGGTTTTCACCCCTAGTTACGTCTGTTCTAGAGATGCCTCTACCTGCTCATATCCAGACATGGATATATTTGTTTGATAAACCACTTACTCAATACCCACCAATACTTAAAGATGTTTTTATTATATATAGTCTTGTCTTTAAAGCTGTATTAGGGTTTTATAATCCTAATCCCATAAATAACTATACATATCCTCTGATACCAACTATAACAACCCGACTCTTTATTACATACTTAAACATGATTTATTAGATAAAATTCACTTGATACAACATCAAATATCGAGAGTTTTAGTGTATTTGGGGTTTAGTATCATTAAATAACAACTTAAAACATTAAATACAAAATCCTTATTGAAAAAGTATTTTACATCACCACTACATTCCCTCGTACTTAGAATTTCATGGGATAACCTGAGGGCATGCACAAGAAAAGGGTGACCTATAAAGCCCAGTATGGGAATAAAAATGGAATAACATGAGGAATAAAATACCTGTTAGAGAATAGGAATATCAATGTAGCACAATAGAAACATGAACATAAAGGCATGATAAAGCATGATAATCATAACATTAAAATGTGCCAACAACACTAAATATGGAATTTATCATGATCCATGGCTCATTGCACATGGAGCATGAGTAAACCCTCATTGCACATGAAGAAAGAGTAATCCCTTGTTGCACATGAATTAGCATGAGTCAACACTCATTTCACATGATGTATCATGATATTATACATTACCCAATGCAATGGAGTGTTATCAGGTCTCAACATTCCTAAACCTTTTCTTTCATGCATAACTGTTCCATATGGATCATATAACATGGAATCAATCAACATAATAAGTTATTCCATGATTAAGTAATGTGTAATAAATACATGAAAGTACTATTCAATATGTATGTGTGCATAAAGGTGAATACCCTTGAAAGATTCATGGGTTTGGTATTCACTACACAATGATATTTTCTTGAAAAAACGCGATGCAATTTCGGTAGCATAATGGCGTGACATAAGAATTCATGAAAATGGTTGATGAGAGAAAAATGGGTATCTCATTATATGTACATGAAATGGATAGTAAGGGGTTCATATAGATACATTTACAAACAAATCTAATGGAATTTATAAGTATAATACAAAAGAATTATTTGGATGTAAAAGAGGAGAGAGAAATCCTTGACAGAATTTTGGCATGGTAATAGATGTACATGGGTGGAATTAATGAGAGATAAAGGGGTCTCCCAAAATCCAAACATAAAGATAGAAGTATGGTGGAGGTGTGAAATCATACCACAAAATGTTTAATTGAAAAAAAGTTCATAACAACTTATTTAAAATTGGACAAAAATGAGAATGGAATAAATCTATTACATGGAAGTACGATCCCAAAAGCTTGGGAGAGGCTTGAGAGAGGAATTTTGTGATCGTTGGGAACTTTGGGAAGATTATAGAGATTTTATAGAAGGGGTTGATAAATCACCGAAGGCTTTGAGGGAAGATTAAGTGAGGACCTTGGTGTGTTTATATAGGAAAGATAGAAATTCTTTATCATTTATGTTTGGGATACCTCACATTAAACTAATCAAAACCACAAACCATCCCATGGTTTTTGGCCTTGTTTTTTTTCAAATGGGAGTGTTAAAAAATATTTTATGAGGCCAATGGATGATCTTCTTAAAATAATAGGGTTGCTTATGTGGGGGTGACTCACACTCTCGAGGAAAACAATTTAAAAAGACAAAATGTTTTATATGTCTTGTAGGTTCCACTAAAGCTTTGTAAAATAAATAAAACTGATTTTAAATCACATTATTTTAATGGTAAAACATATATTGGTGGAAAATAATGTTTATAGTATTTCATTACAATACTATTGGGTCATTATGATGTCATAAAACACATTATATATTTAAACGGTATTTAATTTTTATCCAAATATTTGACTATCTCAGAAAATAATGAAAAATTACCCATTGGATAATTCTGACATCCTAATTCCAAAAATAATATTCACTTTACCTAAATAATTTTATATATATGTGAATTTTTAATTTTAAAATAAAAACCAACATTTATTGAAAATTCATTGGTTTTGACAAAAAAACAGCTTTCAAACCTTAATAAAAATTACAATTGTGTTTATAAAATTTTACATAAATTTATATTTAATTAAAATTAGTTAAATAATAATAATAATAATAATTTATTAAAATATTATTTAATTCAAAAATCCATTAATTCATTAAAATATATTTCTTAGTTTAATATTAACTAAAAATAATATTTTTTTTTAAAAAATATTTAAAAAGTAATAATAATAAAACGAATGCACATTATTTATAAAAAACTAATGTACAAAGTCATAGTTCTTGGGTCTTGTTACATAACACCTTATAACACCCGCAAAAGACTGAAGGATAAGGTGTGCGATGGTGACAGTCTCTTGCGGTGGCTCGGATAACATCGCTTTGGTGGTAATCTCTATTAACTTCCACTTCTCTAGTAGTCAGTTCTGCAAAATTTTAACGTGTTCAAGATTGTCTTGGTCTTGGTCTAGAGTGAAGGCCAATGATCCCAACTACTTTCCGACCTCTAACAAATGGTCTTCATATGGGGAAAGTCTACTAGATGAGGCCACCAATTCCTTTGTTTGAGTAAATTGGATTTGTTAAAGCCTTATATTTATACTAATCATGTTATCATTGTTCAATGGACATATTAGAAAATGTCAAAAAAATTAACGGTATTTTAAAATCTAGAAAAATAAAAACAATAAAGTTGATATTTTATATAACCATAATAATTCATTTAATTCGATCAAGAGGAATTTTCATTAATGAATGTTTGGGTTGTTACATTCGAACCATATATATAATAATTTAAATATTATAAAAAATAGTTTTTATTAATAAATATATATATCATACCATATATAATTTAGTTATGTCCTTTTATTATCTATCAATTAATAATTCCGTGATAAAATCATGTTTTGGGTAATAATGACTTTGATTCATATATATTTTGATTTATGTTTTTGTTCCTCTTACATTGATATTTGTAAATTTATCCCCTATGTAGTAATAATGAAATAATTATCAAATTTATACCTCAAATATAATGATATGAAAAATAATTTAATATGGTTTTGTTAAATTAATTACATTGTAATCAAGGAGATGACATGTTTTACATACACATAAGTAATGTTTCAACTTTCAAAGATCATTACAGAATAGAGATATGTAATATTTATCATTATATAATAATAAAAAAATAATAAATGAAATATAATTTCATTAAAAAACTTATACATATTATTCATGTGGAATGGTGATGAAAAGAGATCCCCCACACTACATGAAGGTTAAATTCCACAAGTATGTGAACAGTGTTATCATCTTTCTATGAGTGACCATAAGAAATAAAATCATATATTAAAAACTATCAATTATATATATGTAATTAATAACCAAATAATTTTTTTGAGTATATAAATAATTCATTAAATTTATCCTTATTATCTTCTATGTGAAGCATTATTGAAAACAAATCGAGTCACTCTATGAGGTGGTAGTCCACTGTATTTCCGAAAGACATAATCGTATCCCCTATAGAATGAATATTAAAAATGTGCATATCATATAATGTATCATGAGGTTTTATAATGTTATAAATATCATATATATAATTTATATCCATCACCATATCCATCCCTGATAGGTGGTAATGGAAATAAATGGCATTGAATCATGAGGATATAGTCCAACATACACACAATGAAGGATTTCATAACCCATTTTATGTATGTGGAGATGGTTTTAGGTACTCAAAATAACATAAAAACATATCATTATATGAAATAAACTAATTTTATTATATCCCAATGTAATAATTTGAATTTAGGTGGTGGAGTAAGAAATAAAACCAAAATTCAAGTCAGTGAACGTTACCTCTTCTTTTCCGTATCATCTTTAAAAATGCACCAAAATACATCCTAGGATAATTTTATGTCCAAAATAAAGATTCTAGTATGAAAATATGGAATTATAAACATTAGTTTGGAAGTTATTTTCTAAAAAAGGGTATTTAATGTCTTAAGATGGGAGGTGAAGGCGTGGCCTGTGAAATGTGAGGTGAGTGTCACACTTGTACTGTTTTGAATGAAATAATTCCACCAGCATTTTTGACATGTAAAAAGTATTAAATAATTAACCATTAATTATCATAGAAGATATATGGTGTAAAAAATTCTATAAAATTTGGGTTGTAATTTTTTTGTTACTTTAAAATCGTATAATTTTAGTCTAAACAAATAGTAAACAAATTTGTACCTTAACCGTGGTAAAAAATATTGATGTTTTACTATTAATTTTGGTCAAACATTAATAATAAAATATTATATAATATAAAATACTCTAACTCTATAAATTCTTCCATTTCTGAAATTCAATTATTAGAATTGTAAAATTTTAATTTAAAATTAAACTCAGATACATAATGGGAAAATCAATTTTCAAAGAGAAAATGATCGAATGTTTATAAATTTAGTATATCATATTTGTATAAGAAAGTGATTAAAAATAAGCAAATCTGAATAAAAGATATATAATTTTTATAATTTTACATAAAAACCAATTTCAAATATAATTTATTTTTATAATTTATTGAACCAAAATGGTAGTTTTCAATTATATTAATAATTACAAGTTAAAACAGAGACAATAAATGAAACGATTTTACCCAAAACGCTGCTTTAACTTGGAATTTTCAAAATAATGGGTAATATAAAGTCATAAGTGAATCATATATGATATTATAAATATTATTATGGTTCTGTTACAAGTTAATAATATGTTTAAACCCACTATACAAGAGTCTCAGACACATATGGAAGAAATTGGACATTAGGTAAGGGATAACTTTCCCAATCTCGTTTTTATCTGAGATTGTTTATTAGTAAGTATTTACTGGGGTTATATTTATCATCCATGTCCATGTTTTCGTAAAATGTTATCATGTATGTTTAAAGTGCTTTTTACCCATTTTTTAATTTTAATACATGTTATGAAAGGAATAATTCTTTCGTTTACCATACGAGGAACGTTTTTACTTTTCCAACAAAAGTACGAGGAGAATGTTTTTTTAACTTATACGGAATGAATAGATTTTTACGGTTTCATAAATGACTTATTTTCATGAATCTCACTCCATAATATTTAATGACTATTTTCAACAAAATCCTTTTCTTTTAAAATTGCATGGCATTTTTTGAAAAGAAAATGATTTTGAAGAAGAAAGGATATTTTCCTCAAGAACTCATTTCAAGTGTTTTATCAAAAACATTTTCTATATAGGATGGCATTATTTCATATGTGTATGTTTTAGGTATAATGTCTCTATGATTTAATTGGTTTCACTTTTCTTATGATGAAATGATATCCATTTTTTATGGATTATGTTATGATGGGATGATGTTTATGAAACCCATTTTATTCTTTGGGTTATGATGAATGATTTATGTTTATGTTGTGGTACATGTAAGAATGATATTATTATGAGATGGGTGGGACCTATATCTCCCTCTAATTCATTGGGTAATGATTTATATCTCATGAGATAGACATGGCTGGAACCGTAAGTTAATCTGGTTCAGTGTTACAGGACTGGAACAAGGAGTGAACTCGATTCGGAAAGGGACTTTGTCCACTAATATGGTCTTGGCAGCAATGCCTTGGCTACTATGGAAATAATATCATGTGATTAATGGTTTTCCACAATTACATGTGTTATTTCCATGATATTTTATCATGATTGATGATCCATTATGATCTATGCCTTACGTACTGCCATGTTTTATGTCATTACTCAAGATTTTGATGTTTAAATATTATGTTCAGGTTTTGAAGTTGAAATGTATATAATTTGTTTTATTTTCTCCATGCTTACCCTTACTGAGCATTTGAGCTCACCCTTTATATGTTTTCATTTCCCTGGGATATAAATAAAGGCTTTAGGTGGAAAAAAATGAAGATCTTTATGGGAGATGTTGAAGATCTTTCACTAATATTAGAAGATTATATTTTCTGTTTCCAAATACACTAACCTATTACGATCCTTTGGTGTCTATTTTTGTTATGTATTAGATATTCCAAAAAAGTAATGTAATGTCTATGTACGTTAATCTTTGGTTCTCTACACAAAATCCCAAGATCAACTGTCCCACAATGGAAGGAATACCACGAAGGTAACACCACGAAGTTATGTACCACAAAGGTAATGCCGCACAGAAGAATACCAAAAAAGTATCACCACGAAGGTAAGTACTACAAAGTTAACGCCACACAGAAGTATACCACAAAGTTTTCACCACGATGGTAAATACCACAAATGTAACGCCACACAGAAGTATACCACAAAGGTATCACCACGAAGGTATGCATCACAAAGGTACGCCACACAGATGATTAAAACATAGGTAAAGACTCTGATCACATCAGGTATAACTTATATATGGAAGTAAATATTATTAGATGTAACTACTGAATCATCTTACTCTGTTAAGAAGTAGACCCACATATGATTCTAAATCATCAGACCCACATAGGATCCTAGTACAGCGGACCGACGTTGGATCCTACAGTAATCCCACGTGGATTCCTAGAGTAGATCCATGTGGGATACAAGAACACAGTCCTACATAGGATCCCAAAGAATAGACCCACGTAGGATCCTAATTCACATACCCACATAGGATCCCTTTCTCATCTTACAGCCTACTGCAGGGTTCCCGCATTAAGCTCGCTTGATTTCGGGAGGATCCGCTCCTCAAGCCACATGTCGATACTCCAACATACACCAATTCCCATGAAGATGTATCCCAGCGGACCAGCACGTAATAGGGGTCTCAACGCAACAGACGATGCGTCAATCAGACGCATGGTCTGTAAGTTATTGTCCTTTTAGTCTCGAGGGCCTGGTTGGATTCATGTTTGATCAAAACTCGATGTAGCCCAACTTTATCCAAAACTCGAAAGAGGTATACGAAAATGAATGACTCGATCCAAGGTTCCATGTGCCACCAACGGTTCATGAAATAGACACCCGTAGCTCAAGTTATGGATAAAAGAGTGGGAATGGGTCGAAGTTGGTCTGGGTCCAGTCTGACCCGATCGGACCAACCCGTCTCGACCCGGCCTGGGCCAACCCGGGTGCGGCCTTGGGTCCGACCCAGCCCGGCCCACCGACACAACATTCCCCATGATGGGTGGCTAATTGGAATGCGCTGGCCTGTGGCTAGGTGGCCCCGTAGTGGGGTCTGCCCTAGCCGCCACCGAAGGGGGAGGCACCCCTTGGGTACCACGAACGGCTAGGCCATTCGGGATGGGTAGCCGACCGACTGATGCCATGTGGTGCCGATAGCTGGCACATAGGACCCCTGGTCCCACATAGCTCCCAGGCTGGCCGGACGTCTTTCCCACCTGTGCGGCGTGCTCATACATCGCTCGATCACTAGTAGCCGACAGTGATCCGACCACCCTCCTTCACTGTCGCTGCCTTGAGTGGCGACACCTGCACGTCGGGCGGTATGGTCATGCGTCCCCGCCCCCTTCGTGTAGTCGGCCATACGCCAACATCCGCTATCACTACGCCACAACCGATGGGCCGCGACTCTTCTCTGGCGGTGTGGTCGAGTCGCCAATTTCGTCGTGGTCGGCTGGAGTGTTGGCTGCCATTCTCAAGCCCCACCGGTGGAGGTCACTGGCACGGGATGCTGGTTACATTTCTCGGGTAACCAGGTGTGCCCTGGTGGCCCGTTATTCATTAGAAAAACTCCCACAATTGACTCAGAATATCTCCATCAATTCAAGACCATCATAAACCACAAAGGTTGTAGAGAGGTCATTCTGTGTTCATTTGGCATGCACCGTACATGTTAGAATGGTAGCAAGCAGTATAATTGTTGTTAAATTAAAAATATTGACAAGAACATGGTAAAGGGTACTCAAAACAACATTCCCTACCTTGATTTCTCGTTGGAGGTGTCGCGAGATGAAGTCGGTGAAGGTGAGTAAAATAAGAACGTTGGTTCATCATCATTGAAGATGTTCCTCATTAGGGATCCTTCAACAGAGTTCTTCATTGGAGAATGTGTTCTTCGTTTGAGAGATTGTTTCTTCACAATATTCCCAATCTCTCCTTTGAAAAAAATCCCCCCAACCAGGAGGTGAAATGCCAAATAAATAATGTTAAGTTAATTAATACAATTAATCTTGGCACATTAATTAATTTGATGTTGGCACAATTAATGCGAAAAGAACCCTAGAGTCACCTCCATCATTAAAGAGGGATTTCAAGGCTCCGGTGGTCCACAAAAAAAATTCAATTTGTGAGGAATGAATTTCCAAAAAAAATAATGTTAATAGATTTTATTTTCTCTCACGAAAACCACGAAAACAAACTTTGACCCTCGACCTTCTACGGTCGAGGTGAACGTCTCCTTAAATGAATATCAGCGCTGCGAGCTCAACAGTGTCCTCCGATTTCAATTCCGAGCAGCGGTTCAAAACATACAAAAACCCACTCATACGTTTACTGAACATAACTGAAAGAAAGTTCAGAAATTCATTCCAAGCACTCTGGGCCTTGGAATCACATGCCGTCAATTTTCACAAGCTCGTAATATTCCTGTATGGTTAAAAACATTACTTGGAATTTCCAAGTCATTACATAAAATGTAACATAAATTATAACTAGTATAAATAAATGTATTACATTACATGTCAAAGGTTATATATATTCACCTCACCAATGAATATATGTTTATAGTATAATGTATGTCTCATTAAGGGAAAATTTAGAAAAAAAATACCTTACAGCTTTTGTAACATTCGAACCGTAAGACCCCAAAAAGAGAGATCAAAAAATGGATACTAAATTATAATAAATTATATTATAATAATTTGAAAATACACTCATGGTTAGTATTTAAACCACATAAATGAAATATGAATTTAATATGGGAGGTGTCTCATAGATGTAACAATTAAGACGGAAATCAATTACCTAATATCAAATTCCTTCATAAATTTTCCTAGATATTTTATAACAAATATATTTTTATTATAAATATGTTAAAAACCATAATTATATATATCATATTATATATTATTTACTTATGTTATTTTATTATCCTATTAGTAAAAACTCCATGTTAATGTCATGTTTTTTGTAATAGTTACTTAATTTTTTGTATAAGTTTTGATTTTTTATTTTCGATCATGTTAGATCGATCAGGGTAACATTATCTACTAAATAAAAATAATTACATAATTATCATAATTATATATTGATTAAACTCTAAATAACCATCATTGATGATGTTTTTGGGAAATGATTTACATCTTAATCATGGAGACAATATGTTCTACGTGAGCACTAGAAACATTACCTTTTTAGATATCATTATGGAAAGGAGATAATTATTATCTAATATTTATTGAATTATTATGATATCATATATACCATACTATTTATTTAAATATAATTATATATATTATCCTTGAGTTATGGTAATTAGAACAGATTCACATCACTCCATGAAAGCGGTATCTAACACATAACATAATCTTGTTATCATCATTCATTGAGTGAAAATGTCCAAAAATGATATATTATCTTTTTAGAATGATAAATATGTAATTGATATAAAACATATTTCATTAATATATCATTAATTTATTATCATTAGCCTTATTATATTCCATGCTGGTCATTAGTAAAAACAAATTTCATCGCTTCACAAGGCGGTAGTCCACTGTACACACGAATGGCATTTCTGAATCCTTTATAGAATGGAATGTATAATATATATATATATTATATAATGACTCAATAGGTACGATAATTTTATAAATATAATATTATACATTTTTTATATCATCATAAAAAACATGATATGTGGTAATAGAAAAATGAATTACATCGGTTCACGAGGTAGTAGTCCACCGTACACACGAACGACATTTTTTCAACACGTTTGATAGAAGTGGAGGTGGTTTTTAGTCATAAAAATGACACAAAATAATCTAATTAAAATTTATAAAATGTGTTTATTATATTATCATGTAATGATAATAATTTAATGAGTTGTAATATTAAATAAAATAGAAAAACTCATTGATGAGTATTACCACTTATTCGGGTATCCTCGTTAGGCTTGCACCAAGATACTTCCTTGGTTTACATTATATGAAAAATAAGGAATAAATTATGATATAATGAATTTTTTTAGGTTTTTTGGGAAGCTAATTTCTTCAATAATGGTTCTATACTCTGGAGAGAAGAGGGTAAGTGGTTACTTTCTATTAGATCGGTGACTGGAACACATGTAATTTTTTGAAAGAAAGTGATCCACTATTCTTATTTTCATATCACATGGCATGTATTTTGTACCATTTTGGATATTATAATATATAAGAAATTAATATTTTGATAAAATGGGGTTTAGATATGTTTTGGGTTAATTTTAACCCTTTTCATTTTAGATTATGCCATTTGTAAACAGACAAATGAATTATCTGTGTTAAATAATTTGTACTATTTTTTATTATTAATTTTAGTAAAAATATATTTTTACCATATTAACTAATATAAATTATTTTGATTAAAAATATTTATTCCATTTTTTCAATGTAAATTCACATATGTGGAAAATATTAATTTTATATTAACCCCACAGACGTGATGAGAAAGTGAGTTTTCAAAGAGAAAATGATTAAATGTATATAAGGTTTTTATATTAAAATTAATACTGAAAATGATTCCCATTAACTAAATTGGATTAATAAGTATACATATTATTCTATTATTACATTTAAAATAATTTAAAATGTAGTTAAACATTATAAATATTATAAACAAAAAGGTAGTTTTGCATTAAAATTCACTATTTGTAGATATTTATTAAAAAATGAGACTTTTTAGAAAAGACCCACAAATTTAACCTAATTTAATTTTGATATTAGGATTAAAAATTAATTTTTTTACAAAAATTTCATAGATTTATTAAAAATTAAATTTTAATTTATGCTCTGCAAATGAATTGAAACTACATTTTCGAAAATACAGTTTTATGCATAAAATTAGATCAATTATTATTTCTTGTCTCAAAATAAAAAATAATTAATGTAAAAAATTAATATATAACATATGAATTTTGTTATAATCATTCAATAAAAGTTATTCATTTAATTTCTTAATGTAAAATGTGTTAATGAGGGTAGAAATAGTTTTTTGGAAATGATATTTGTTTGATTTCAATAGGTTTTTAGTACACTTATAAGTAATTTTACACAAAATAATTTCTTATATATAAATGTGAAAAACATATATTTTCATAATTTAGTTATTATAAATCATACCCACCATTCCAATGGCATGGTAATTACATTCATATGGTGAAATTATATTTTAATAGTACGACATGTTTCAGTCAAACATAGTGATGAGTGTGACACAATCTAAAATCATTATTGTGTGTATCACAAGATAAAATTAATCTTTTGTGTAATTTAAAATATGGTAATGTAAATATTAATTATAAATAATGTATTTCACAACTTCATAGGTTATTATTCCCAAATAAATACTTTTTGGATGTGATTGTTCTATTATTATATAATTGTGATGTGTGTGTAGATGTACTGTAGATTAACATAGGAGGGTATATGGTTTGTATCCATATTTATTACATACCCTACCATTAATGTTTTTGATATAGTGATATGTATAAATGAGTTCATTTTATATAGTTATTTAGTCATCGATATATTAATGAGGATATATAATATTGTCATTATAAATTTATTTAGACATTAAAAATATGATAATACTATAATATAAAAAACATGGAAAGTGAGAGAATAGTCTATTTATGAATTGTATTTGGGTTGTGCTTACATTTAAATTATCATGATTATTAGGTTACTCTATATCAATATGGGTGTGGTGAATTAGACTTGGGGAGGATTTTTGGTAGATGAATTATTAAAATTAATTTATTCATTTCAATATAAATTTAATAATGCATTAGTATGTTATTCAAAATTTAAAATATTGGCAATTAATAGGATCCTTCTGAGTATCCTTTTATACTCATATACTTATTCTATTTCTTTTTTTGAAATTTATATAATAGTGATTGTGATTTGGCTTGAAAATAATCTCATGTGATATGGATTTGTGTAGTTTTTATTGAGTTTTTTTTAAAGATATTACTAATTTTTAATATTATTTAGGGAGAGATTTATTAAAATATAACTTTACATAAATTTTCTATAGTAACTTATTTATTTTATTTTTATTTTATTATATTCATTTTTGTGGACATCAGTGGATAATTCATACAATTTCTATGTCTTATACTCTCAATCATAGTCTTCTGTCCATGGCCTATTCGAGGTGAGATTAATGGTTCACACTCAACACTGATATGGGTCAACGTGGTACCCATAATTTATGGGTTATCATTGAGATTTATTAAAGAATTATTTAATATTTAGGATAGAGTTTGGAGTTAGAAAGTAGTGTAGAATTCGTTGGTTCAATAGGGAAATTACACCATCAAAATTTTTGTGTGATTTATGAAAGGTAGACTAGCTATGAAACAAAATTTAGGATCACATGATCTAATGAAAGGAAATTAAACATAATGAACATGACTTTTTCAAATGATTCATGTTTTGGGTAAAAGACAGTTATGTGTAACATGGAGATTCATGATTTCACATTTGTTTGAATTGGGAAAATATTAGGGATTTAACATGATTTTCATATCAGAGGCTTAAGAATAAATTTTATTTATATTACTAAAGTTCAATTTAAATTGATTGATAAATAATTTTAGATGATTAAAAAATTTTAATGGGGGATATGAAGAAAAAACAAAACACAAGACTCACAAGGTTGGAGAATAATATTCATGTCTATAGATATGTGAAGAAGAATTCCAAAATTCATGGAGCTAGTTATAGGGTATCCAAAATGATTTTAGAAAATGTAATGATATATAGTCAAAAAGTAATTTTATGATATATTTACTTTTTTTACTATTGATATTAATCCACAAAGTTAGCTTAAGTAATAATAGTTAATATATTTGTCTAGTTTTTAGAGTTACATTTCCTATGTTAGTAATTTGAACAATCTTAAAATGATAATGTCCGAACTTCAATAATCCACATGTTCGCATCCCAAGATAAATTTGACATAGTTGGATATATTCTATAAATTAACTATAATAAAATTTAATGAGCTCATTCAATATATAAATTCCATACATAGGGGTTATAGCTACCTAAATGAAAAAAAACATATCCCGGGGTGGTCAAAATATAAGAGTTGTAAGTTATTATATAGTACAAGGCACTATAATATGTTCCATATTTAACTGATTGATTTGGAACCTCCAACCAAATAATATATGTTTGTGTATCTAATCCAAAAAACTATCCACTTTTCAAGATTCTAGATTTTGAAAACTCAATTAATATGATATCATCTTCTTATTCACTCACTAATGTGAACACTTCTATCAAAGTTTAATTTAAATTAAGATTCATGAAATAAAAATTATTTGTTGTCAAGAATTAATTTTTAAGCTAATGATTAATTATTTACCAACTATTTTACTTTCTCATCCCTATAGTGTTATTCCATATTAAATTCCATGTACTTTAATGATTAATGAGTAATAATTGTGGAATAAAAACTCCTTAGCTTCTCAATAACCATTATCATCATTATAATTTCTGTCAAATAATTTTATTATAAATCATTTGTAATGTTCACGGACAATTATATATTATTCCATTAAAACAATGGTTCTTAAAAATAGTATACTTCATCCATGCATGCTATATATTGGTTCATTTCTCAATGAAAAACACTCCAACTATTATAATGTAAAACAGTTTCACGTTGATTTGTATCCAAATATTCTATTAATTTATTTAGCGTAAATATCTCTTCCCCATATTTTGTTACAATAATATAAATTACATTAGTGGAAAATATAACAAATATATTATATAATGGAGAATTCATAGATAATATAGTTCCACCATAAATATAAACAAATTCTTAGGTACACCTTCTACTATTGGTGAATCCACCACGCTATTTATCCATAAATAAATGTGATGAAATTCATTTTGAAAATGCCATATATACATTATCTCTTCAATTAAAATAACTCTATAACCCCTTAAAAATTTCAAGATATTCCTATATATGGTTATTCATATACAAGATCGCATCTTCTATAAGTCATTATAGAAATATTGTAAATTTATTCAGTCACACATTCTGTTATCATAGAATGATGAAAAATATGCCTTTATTCCCAGATCAAGCATGATCAAATATTCTAGCAACATACAGTCTTAAAAGATTTATAGATCACCATAATTAGTTAAAAAATATTTCGTATAAATGAAAAATTTTATTAAGTTGGTATTTTTATCCATATTGACCTCCTCCGACTTATTAGATATATTATAACATGATATGGTGGACATTAAAGCTTCACTTTTCTTATAACCCTCTTACAGAATTATTTTCAACTATATAAGGATCCTTCTATATGAAAACTTCATTACATATAACATTATTTCTTCTGATTTTATTTCCATTCAAATTATCCTAGAATAAATATCTAAACTCATCTACATAATTTTTAATAACGTGTTATGTTTTTAATTAACTGAATATAGTATATCCCATCAAATAGATACATATGAGCATTATAAAAATAGACAATGACTGATAAATGGAAGATCCTTATTGACATTCTTAATTATAACTCCTTATAAAGTAAATATCTCCTTGTTATAAATGAATTACTCATGATGAGTAAGATACTATAATCAATTATTCTACCCAGATGGAATTGGGCACTCCTGAGTGACGTCGAATATGCTTGAAAAATTCATTAAATGTCTTAATTGGAATCTTATAAATAACTTTATAATATGGTATACATAGAAGATCCTAATACACTTGAATTCAAATATTATAATAAAATTAAATGAACACATTATATTCATACTATATTAAACTTAACGAATTAAAAATGTGATCATAATTCATCTTTGACCATAGTTCCAAATATCAATAATACTGTAAACACATTTGATTTTCCGTTTAACAATTTAATCCCATACATTCCTTATTATTTAGCTAATAAATATCACTAAATATAGTTAACCTCTAAGGGAAAGTACTTGCGAATCCCCACAACAATATGTCTTCAATAGGTCCATCTTCTTAACATTTTATGTTCCTTTTATTTTTTAAAAATATTTATTCTTCAACATTGTAAATATTCAATATTCACATAGTCTGAATTCAATCGATTACATATCTAGGATTATTCCTATTAATTCCAACAATATAATTTTCTTCCAATTCAAATGGGATAAAATATAACTTTATAATCCTGAATCGATCAAAGAATTATTTAATTTATGTAAATAATACTTTCAGTCAGATTCTGTATAGTTATATTATTTACTTCATTAGGTAAGACAACAACTCCATTAGTATTTTTACATAAACCACCAGTGAACATGTTTATAAATACTACATCAATAATACCCCTGATTGAAATAATATTTTATATCTATGCTGGGATATATCACACAGTATATTTTATTTAAAACTCATAATATCTGTTACAATTCCTATATAACTATACCAAAAATATATTTGGGTTTTTCCTTAATAAGATATATACTAATTTTTTTACATATTATTATTTGAGAATCCAATGTCCAATGTGGAATGGAAGGATTCCACTTATTCTAAAATACCTGACTCTAAATGGAAATCCAATTTTAAAATAAGAGGATTTATTTTTCATTGAACTATAATGATTATTGTGATAGATTCATGAGACATAAAATTATTCATACAATCCTTATTGACATTTCTTTTCTTCAAAAAAAAACAAAATTTAGGATCAAGCCACTTTTCTATGTCTTATGTCTCTCATATTTATATTGATCATTATTTACAATTAACAAATTATATGAAAATTCATTTCCTTTACTCATATAGAGTATAACATGAAAATTTATTTGACTCCGTTCTTCAAATATCATCCATTAGGAACAAATATCATACATCATTTGAATTAAATATTATATTCCTTGAGAAACATTCCAATGATATTACATTAGCTTCCCAATAATCAGGTAAATATGATATTAAAATGAATCCACATACTTATCAACTGTAAAAATTAAAAAACATTCCAAATGAGTTTTTATGGTGTATAATTCATTTTATGGGTTGATTAATAATATTAATCACTTTCACTTTTAGATTGAATCATCATCACATTAGGTAAAAATGTTATGATATATATATATATATATATTCCTATGAATATTCACAATTTCTTTTATAAACCCTAATGTCATTTTCTCTTCTTATATATTGAAATCCATGTTATTTGATATTTTATTGAATAAGATTCTGAGAATGAGATGATCCAATAATTTCTACACAGTCTTCTTCATATCAGTTTGTTTAATTCCGAAATGTTATTGGTGAATCAATTTAATATAAAAATAATCCTCAAACAATTCATCTTATAAATAAAGTAAGATTTATCAAAATTATCAATAATAATCTTCTATTATTTTATATCAATCCTTCAATTTGATTAATCAAAAACTCATTTTCAAAAATTATAATTCAATACTATTTTATATATAAATATCTTGAGAACCAAGGAAACTCAATTATAGAAGAAGAGTAAAAGTTTGAAATGGAATGAAAGAAATAAGTTTAAAATGATAATAGCTACATGGATTTGGAGTAATCCCTTCATCCATTGAGAGGCAGAAAAATATTCACTATATATGAGATCCAATTTTTGTTAATAATCTTAGAATAAAAAATAATATCTTTAACCAACACATAAAGAAACATGTTTCTGTTTAAACATTGTTGTTTCTATAGAATATTAGAATATTTACTCCACTATGATGATTAAATTTATTTTTATTTATTTATGTTTATGCTTACTGATATTTTTCATGTGATGATATAAAATTATTCATGTTACAAAATTTTTATAATGAAATTTTACTATGTATCATGTTTTAATTATTTCTTGTATAGATTTGTATTATTATAATACTATTTATCATATTATATTTGTGTCTCTTGGTAACCTATATTTTAACATGGAGTAAAACATTAATGCGTTATTATAGATCTATAATTAATTACTTTTAGTAAACAAATTTTTTTAATTATAAATGATACCCTTGATAGTGATGAAACAAACCAATGATTTCATAATATATTTCTGTAAACGTAATTAGTTTATTTACTTTTTATATTTTCTAAATCTTATTATATTATAATAATATAATGAAATATAAATTTTACAATATTTATTATTTTTGGCTCATGTTATAATACATATATATCATTTCATGAATTCATCTAAATTTATTAAGACATGTTTATTTAATAAACTTGTTATTTTTTATATTAATAATGGTTCATTTTTCTTTTCATTTTTTTGATAAATATTGGGAAATCAAGATATAATTCATGACATGTTAAATGTAAAATAAAATGTGATTAAATAGATGATATTTTAATATGATATAATAACATGAAATTTTTATGATATTGATTTTGATTATATGGTAATAAAATATGTTTTTTAGCTATTTCAATTTGGGGTTTAATTATTTTATAGAAATATTCCCATGCTATTAATTGATATTTTTATTTCTGTCTACTTTTTTTTGACTTAAATAATATTTTGATTTTAAAGAATATTTATTACCAAAATAATGAATTTTGAATGTTTAGTTTTATGTTCATTTATATTGTATTTATTTTAAAAATTGGTTTTTAATAGTGTCATGGTATATTTTAGGAATTTATCTATGTGTGTTTTTTTAAATGAAACTTTTTTTGAGTTTCCTTTTTAAATTGGTTTTGGGAATTGATTTTTGCAGATTATTTGATATTTATTCTTTCATGTGTGTGGTTTTTAATAAAATCTATAATTTTTTAAATATATGTTTTGATTCCTAGGTACCAATAATGTTAAATTTATTGTGATAAAATTATTATGTGATAACATTAAATTATAATGTATTAATTAATGTCATGTTAGTAGAAATTGATTTCCTATGTTTGGTTGGTGGAATATATGATTTTTTCAATAGTAAATATTTTTTCCCTTCTCATTGTTTTAGAAGAGTTATTAGTGGGTGGTGTTAGAGTAATGAGGTTCTTGTGTTTGTGGGGTAACATATACTATATATTTGGAACAATGATGGTTTTTTGTTTTGAATAATCAGTTTTCCTAGTAGTGTATTGATATAAGAAAAAATGTAATTCATACTATGTGTGGTGTTTCTATTCTATTGATGTACGTTTGAATTTATTTAATTTAAATTTTTATCATTTTTATTTCAATTTATTATATCTCATCTATGAATCCTCAGTGATTTGGTCATGGGAACATGAATAAATTTTTATATGAGAAATTGTAGTTGACATTTAAATGGGACTGATTTCAAATATTATATAATGGTTATTGGTTCTATAGATTTAATAATGGCTAAAATAGATCAATGATTCTATTCAATTAGTGAGGACAACAAATAATTTATAAATTTCCTTATAAGTATAGTTTTTATTTGGAAGAATATGAATCATTATAACTCATTTGAATATTTCTATGAATAGTTTTTTTGTATTCACTTGAAGAGGAACATTCCTAATGCGTAGAAATAAAATGTCCTCAAAAGTATTCTATAGTTTTAGAATTTATTATATAGTTTTTGTGATCATAGTTCAAATTTTTTTTACATTAGTCAGTTAGTTTGTGACTAATTTTCCAATGAATTTGTTAGAGGGTGAATATTTAACATTAGTTTTGAGGATGACATATGATTATGATTATATTATCTATAGTTGTATAAAATGTTTATTGTGAGATAGAATGTTTAAAAAATAGATGAATCTATATCAATGGTGTGGTGATTCTATTGGAGTATCATACATGAGTTCAATGGTGGAAATGTAAATGTTTGGATTCACATTCCTTCTAACTAGAGAAGGTAATGTGTAACAAAATAATTTTGTGGTAGGTTTTGGGTTGGATATTTTTTTATTGAAATTGGGTTCCTATCATAATGGAGTTGATTTATTTCCTTTTATATGAAGTAAGTCATAGACAATATGAGTTACCTTTTATTCATGGTCTCTCATTGGTCTCACATGAGTATTTTTATCTTATATTTTGTTTCAAAATGGATGGATTTTGGGTTTGCATAAAGTGGAATAATTTTTGGAATTTTAACAATGTTTTTAGATATTGAAATTATTATATTTATTAATGACATTCGTTAATTTATTTTATTTTTTAATATTCATTGAATTTTTTATATATATTTTAGGCTTTTTTATATTGTTTTTTAAAATTAAAATTATATATTATGTGTTTTCAAATCGGGGTATATACTAAATATTAATCATTTTCATAAAATAAAATAAAACCAAAAATCAATTTTATTTTTTCATAAAAAAATGGATTGTTGAAAAATCATGATATTTTTTTTAAAGTTATGTTCATGTTAGGTTACAATAAATTAATTTAAATGTGATTTTAGAAAACCTAGACATGCCTTGGTATAGTGAAATACACAAAGGTAAGTATGTGGGTTATAGATATAAGATGAGCGATTAATGATTTTTTTATCTTATATATAATGTTTTGTCATTATATATCAGTTTATATGTTTTAGTGGTGTCATATATAGTAATGTGATGATTGGATATACATTTTCAAGGATGGGTAGGGGTTGTTTGGTTTTTGTTGAGATTTTGGGTTATGTGTTTGATTTATAGAATATTTCTTTGAGTTGGGTTGTACTTAGAGATTATATTTTCGTTATTCCCATGGGTGTGGTCTTTATTATGATTTATAGAGCATCTATTCTTGATTACATCATACATAGTGGGGAGGAATCCTTCACATGTATTTTTTTCCATATTATATAATTTTTTAATCATTATCAGGAGTGTTAATCATTTATGATATATATATTGTAAATCAATCAGTTTTTTGGTATTACTTATTAAGGAACAGAGGTTATTGAGGTTAAATAGAATTATTTTAAAGGAAAAATTGCAGTTGAATCTTAATTTTACAATAATTTAATTTAGAATTGAAAATTAGGTCATGATATTTTCTATTGTACCGTTATTTAAAATTTCCAAGAGAAGGGTTATCCTAGATTGGTTTGTTATATTGTGATTGTTTCTTTAATTTCATGTGGTATTGGTTAATGTCATGAATAATATGGTATTTTATTTTTGTGTTACTTTAGAGTAATGAATTTTAGTAATCTACATATTGTTTCTACATCTTTCCATGAGGAGGATCCCATTTTTCTTCACAATTAATCTTATAAATATTTCAATTAATCTTAGGTGGTCGATGAGCTATGAATATTCTTCATTATATTGTCATTTAACATGGGGATTACTTAGTTCTAGTAGAGAAGGATGATGACTCCCCCACATTTCATAGATGTTGAAGAATTTAAATTTTTGAGTGGTTAATGAACCATGGAAAATAATGTTTATACCAATTTTTAGTGGTTTTATCCCCAGAAAATCAGGGATCTCACACCATGGTTTTGGGAATAAATAGTGTTTACAATGATTTTGTTAATAATTAGGTGATATGTGTCTTCCAATAATTTTAACATTTTTTCACGTTACATATCTAGTTATTTTTATTTTAAACGTCATTCCCCAAAACAGAGGATTCATTTTGATTGGTTTTTTCCTTGGTGACCATTTTTTGTGGTGATTTTTTATTTTCTTTGTAAGGTAAATTTATCCTCATTGTATAGTTCTATTTCTTAAATTATGTAATATTTATAACATAGTTTATTTATAATTATTCATTTCTCACCTCTCGTACTCTGTATTATATTCTTGGAGAATGTTTTTCAAACCACTGGATTGGTTTTCCTTATGGGGATTAGATTTCTTAGGTTACAGGATGTCTATTTTCATTGTTATTCTTCTCAATCTTACATGGAGGTAAATAATGATTTGTTTATGGAATGGACTTCGTAATCACCCTAATTTTTCCCATGATAAATATAGAATTACTCTATCTATGTTATAAATTAATATATAGCTTATGATATTCTAATTAAAATGATGAATCAAATTAATGAAATTGAATGTGGAGTAGAAGATCACAAGTCACTAAATAAAAAAGGGTACTTAGTTGAGGTTTTCAAAAACAACTAGTAATTTTCAATGGATTGATAAAAATTTCAAGCATTTAATTAAGGTTAAATCCATGAATACTTATAAAATTTTAATCTACCATTTTATATTTATTTAATTTTATGTTCTTTATTTTGAAAAACTACAAGAAAAATTTTGATAATTTATAAATAATTAAAAATTCAATTAGATTTTATTAATTAATAATATTATTTTTTTAAAAAAATAGTATTCATTACTTTTAATAATTTATTAAATTTTATAGAAAATTATATCAAACTATTTATTATTTATAATTATTAGGTAGTAATTATATAAAATATAAATTGTTTACTATTTATTTAGTAATAATAAATTATATTTAATTTAATAGTAATTATATATATATATATATTTACATATGTATTTATAACTAATGAAATATATATTTCCAAATATATAAATATCGTGGATAAAACATTGTTACACAACCAACGTTCGAAGCGATGCTGAAAACTATACATCAACATCAAATAACCAAGACTTTTGATCCAATTTTCTTTTTGTGCTCAACGTGCTCTAAAAAAAGATTATGAAACTTACTAATTTCATATCTAATAAAAAATATTACCAATTAATAATCAAAATTTTATTAATGTTCAGAGGGAAGATTAAAATTTTACCTCAACTTCGATGGAAAATAACATTTGATCTAGATGCTTTTTTGGGTTCCTAAATATATTAAAATAATGTTCTGGATATGATTTATAAAATTTTATATGAATAGTACCAGTAATACATTTCATTTAGGGTTAATGGTGTCATAAAATCCCACTATAAATATGTTTCATGTTAATTTACATTATTCATGGAACTTTCTATGGAATATTATCTTTGTTTAGTGGGGACCTATTTTACATTTTAGTGGGGTATGGATTTATTCCCTTGGATAAAAAATAAATTGGTATGAAGTTGTTGAAATTTGAAGCGGGATTCCTTATTTTGGTGTTTTATTTTTTATGATGTTTATCATGTGGTAATGATTTCCTTAAGTTAATTTGTCACTAATTTTTTCCTTATATTTATTCCATGGATAATATTTATATGGAATTTTTCATTAGACTATAGAGGTGAAAAATAATTATTATATTTAAATGTTTAAGCATAATAGTGCAGAGTGTGTGCGTGTGTTTATAGATATTTATATTTCATCATATATATTTAAATTTTATTTACATATTTATATTCATTTATATATATATATGTGGATATAAATAAATATATAAACTAATATTCATATGTATATATATTTATGTTTAATTATATATATGTTTATGTGTTCTTATTTATTTATGTAAATATTTATTTATTATTAGATATTTATATGTAATTTTATAGATTTTTAATTATATATTAACATATTAATATGTATTTATATTTATATATTTATTAAGGATATATATTTTTTTTATCTGTATATAAGTACTCACACACATCTTTATATTTATATTTATATGTCTAGATATTTCTATATATAATTATATTTAGTTATATATTTGTGTCTATTGACATGTATTTATATGAATCTATTTAAATTTATATATTTTTATAGATATTAATATATTTTTACATTTATATATATTTATATACATACACATATATATATATATATATCAATAAATGGAGCTTCGTCACATTTATGTTTTTCTTCTTTGTAATTGTTTTTGGCTTTTAGAATGAAGGCATGCTTATTTCCTACCTCTATCAATACATATTTCATTTTCTTTTCTTTTCCTTAATAAAGGGGTTTTGAACATATATTATTTTAATATAAATAAATATAAATATTTATAATTATACAAATTTTTTATTTCTAAATATTTATTGATATTTATAAGTATTTATATATATTTATATATTTATATATTTATATATTTATATATATAATATGGCATTCTGTATTTATATACACATACATGTATGTATATGTATATTCATTTATTTATAATTTAATCATATATTTATGTACACACACACACATCTGTATATTAATATGTTTATGTTTATAAATGATAAATAAATGTACAGAACAATTTATATGTATGTACATGTATTTATCGATATATATACAAATATATTAAATTGTTTTGACTTAGTACATGAGGGGGACTAGTGGAGTGGTGAAGACTTTTGAAAATAACCAAGTGGTATTTCGGTTTAAATATCACCCTACACACACACATATATATATATATGCTAGATTATTCATGGAGAGAATAAATAATAAATAATAAAAAAAATTTAAATATTAATAATAAACTAAGGTATTATGTTCTCTTAAATAGTATCATTAAAAACCACCATGAAATAATTTTTAATGATTTATTAATATAATTGTAACATAAACATTGATATAAGCAGTTATAATGGTTTCAATAAAAAGTTACAGATCTTTTAGAAGTAGTTCAAACACTATGTAAATAAAAAATAAACATAGAAAATTGGTTTCCTGTTCATAGTGTGTCTTTCTTTATGAATTTTATATTATACCACATGTTATATAGTGTATTCAAATATGATATTCATACTTAGGTGATGTTTTTCTATTGTTACTCTTTATATGGTTTTTCATTTCTATAAAGGGTAATTTAATTGATGATGGTAATTAGGAATTTTTGTTCCAATTATTAATGAATTGAGTTTCTTACTTGAATAATATTTTCGGTTATGATTATATATTTATTTAAATTTTAATAATACTATAGTAATGTGGTCTAGATAATCATTTTTCCATTTAATTTTTT
The DNA here is from genome assembly GCA_963277665.1 of Viscum album. Lineage (NCBI taxonomy): Eukaryota > Viridiplantae > Streptophyta > Magnoliopsida > Santalales > Viscaceae > Viscum > Viscum album. Next base: position 136,139,834 of record OY728163.1, read on the forward strand.
AAATTTTTTTCTTATTATCTTAGATATTGTAGTAGTATGTCCACTTTAACCAAGAATATTTTATTAATCACGTTGTAATTAAATAAGAATCATAAATTTCATAGTGACAGAAAATGAAACATATTATATAATTGATTAATTTTTCATTAATTAAGAAGTGTGAGGATATGGAATCTATTTTTTTTTGTGTTTATGTTGATGTTTTTATTATGTTGAATGAATGATTATCTAATGAATTATTTTAGATTAAAGTGGCTATTTTTTTATTTTTTGGTGTGTTGTTTGGGAAGGAGGATGTTGGAAACTACGCCCATTATTTTCGAGCTGGTCGAGGAGATGTTGTGGGACATTGGAACCATTTTTTGTTTAGATGTAACCCCCCAAAATTTTAGTAACTATTTTCTTTTCAAAAAAAAATTTCCTAGTATCTTGAATCATATATAACACCACAAAAAATGAAACCCGAATTTAAACTATTACAATACAAATTAAACAATAATATATAAATTTTATAAAATGTGAATCTTTATTTAAAAATTAAAATAACATTAAAACAACAAGTAAATTAAAAATATTGAGAAAATTTTTATATAAATTGATTTATTAATATTATTATTTTTTAAATAATTACTAATTGTTTTTAATTTCAATAAATTTTATTAATTTTATAACTAGAAGATAAATAATTTATTTGATGTGATTAAAACCATTAGAGAAATAATTTATATTTTCAAGGGACATTTTTATTATGTTTTTTTTCTAAAAATGTACTCATCACATTGAATGGATTACTAAAATAAAATTATATAATGAAAATTTAAATAAATTAACAAACATTGTTAATTGATATGGAATAAGTCTAAGAATAGTTGGTGTTTTAGAATTCATATTTAATATAAAAATATTTTTCATTGTATTTTATGTCATTATATAAAAGTGGAAATCCATGATCATAAAATTTTAATTTGATAAAAAAACCCATTTTAGGATTAATCATGTAAAAAAGATGATTGGGTTGGTTTTTTGTGATTTTTATATAAATATTTATTTTTTTGAATAGTGAAAACATTTTTTTTAAATACATAATTATTTATAGAACATTTATAAAAGAATAATGAAATATTTATATGACCTTTTACTCTACTAATAATTTATTTATTATTTAATTTTATTCAATTAAAAATTTGGTGTTCCATTTAACAAACTATGTTTGAAATTTTTTATCCTAAGTGATATTTTTTTGTAATTTAAATTTTTGTCTCATTCCCTATTAATTAATAATTCACTATGTGAAATTTGGTTTTGGAATTTTTTGAATTCCATGTAAATATCTTATGATTAACAATTTTCCATTAAAATTTAGGGAAATTAACAATATACATCAATTTATAGTATCTTAATTATTGTTCATTAAATATTCTTTTCTGTAAAAAATTCATTTAATTATATATTTGTACATATTTTAAAATTGATTTTTAACACCACAATAATTTTAATCATATACAATGGTTTTCATATTTTGAATAAGAATTATAATAATAGAAAATAATTTTAATTTCATTTTTTGTATAAATAAGTCACCAAAGTGAAAGTTAATAACCATAGTATGGCCTAAAATATTGAAAAGATGTTAAATAAATGGTTATAGACAAAATATATCACACAGATGAATCTATAAAATAGTTGATAGAGGCTTCATCGACCACCCCTTATACATTTTCATTTTTTTAACAATTTTGGATAGACTTTCTATGAATATGAATTCCATTTTTATTAAGACTCTAATATTTGAAAATGCCACCCCACTATTCTATAAATGGTCCACTTAAACACTAAAAAACTAATCACAAGAAGATAATATTAATTTTAAATACCTATGCCTATATGGGTTGTAAAATCTAGGGGAATTTGTTTTAATTTTTTCAAATTAAAGGATCAAATGAGTACTATGACACTAATAGAATATCATGAGTGTTTGGACATAAAAATTATATTTTTTTTAACTTCGATAAATTCACTAGGGATGTTTCTAGTTTTAGGGGGGATATGTAGCTAGTTTGGGAGGATTTGGTGGGGTGTTTGGAATTTAGAGGCCAAAATGGATTTGGATATACTGCGGCCCATGGTTATGATTATCATTTCAATGGGTGGCCCATGGTTACGATTATTATTTCTATATACACACTTATTGGAATAAACTATTAAGTAAGACATTTTTTTCCCAATAAGTGTGATGTTCAAAGAGAAAATCATGCTTTATCCAAATCATGTTTTGGCCAGTCACATGTTCAATGGTAGAAATCAAGGCTCGGATGTGGTTATTTATTTTACACTTGTACTTTTATATTTATTTATATAACTGATGATATTTCATATGCATAAATACATTTACTGGTTATATATGTGACCATGTTGTTCATTCATACTGAGTTGTACTCACACACTATTTGTGCCAAAAAATAATGGTAACCGAGTACACTTTACTGGTTATAGGTTTTGGTTAGGCAGAGGAACATGTTTCAATTTTTTAGTTGGATTAGCATAGAAAATTCTTTGAGATTTATATGAATAGCCAATTGGAGACAGAAGTAGATATTTTCTTCTATAATAATTATTTATTTTTTATCATTCAATCATCTGATTAGGTGATCACGACATGTATGCTATCTTGACTATTGGTCTTTGTTATTACTCGTGTTAATTTTATATAACCTTGATATTATTTGTTGATTTTGAATACTATGATATATTATTATGGATTCCATTTTTTTGGGGAAAAAAATTTATTTTTCAATATAATATAAGGGTAGTCTCTCCATGGTAACACCGTAGACCCCCATTGCTCATTGGTAGCCTCTCATATACAGGGAGGCACTCTTGAGGTCTAGTTACCACTCTATTGGTCAAGCCCCCATTTAATGGACCCATCCTAAGGGAGGATATTACATATTCAAATTAATGAGTTTAAATGAATAATGTCATATATTTTACCATAGTTTATGTTTTTATTAATATTTAGAATTTGGTTGATATGTGACATAATAATGTGTCAGAGATTGTAATAGGTGTTCGAAAAGTTCATCCAAAAATATATTCATAGAATGAATTAAAGGTTACCAGGGATATGATTTTTTTTGGGTTTTTTACTCACATGGCGAACATGATCTTACCTGTGATTTATACCAAAATCGATGATGGTTAAATAATTTAAAAATCCAAAAATAATTGATAAATTATTTTTCCAAATAACATGGATGTATACTTATAACAAAACTGGATAGTGGAAATGATTATTTTATGAAAAACCATATTGATCTATAGAAAAATAGTCAATGATTATTTCTATATTGTCCCTTGGGATAGTTATGGTTTGTAACCTAGTTTTTTGTTACAAAAAAGTGAATCCTTAATAATGAACCCCTTGGGTGATGTAGAAAACAATATCGTTTAGTTAATGTGGAAATAATAAATATATTAGTTTTCTCGATACAACATTTCTTTGGAATTCATCATAAAAGATCATCTAACACTAATATTATCGACACAATTCCTGGTGGGTAAATACCATTACACATATAAATATTCTCCTACTTGAGATTATGATCCTTGATAGGTTCAATCCCATAAATGGAGTCTCAGTGAAGATCAACTTGATATTATCTATTGTGTATTGATATATGATGATTCTGGATGAGAATCAACACATTTGATTTGTTTATTAGTTTGAATGTGATACCATATGTGTCTACATGTAGACAAGTAAATAGGATAGTTAGTGTGGCCTATTAGTTACTGGGTGGTGTTGAGATATAATCAAATAGATGTTGTTAGTGAGTTGTGACATAGAAAAAATGTTGCATATAGTCATGATGGTTGGGTCTTCTGTGTTGGGATATGGATCATGATATAGGTGATACAGGTGTTATGATTGAGATGAAATATATGGGGGAAATAAAATAGCGGGGTTATAAATATTTTTCGAGAACCTAACATATGGGTAGAATTGTTAGATGCATTGGGTTATGAGATTAGTTTATGTGATCTCTTACCAGGTATATGAAATAGGAAAAGAAATACATTGGACTTTAGTGACGTAATTTACATGAATTCTTTTTTTAATCACAGATAAAATTAAACTAATATTTTAACATGAATCATATACTTTATTTGATTTAGATATGTTCCATGTTGGTTTTTTAGAAGAGTATGTATTGAATCATTTGGTTTTGGATGAAATTTGAGATTGTAATGTGATTGTGTAGTAGCCTTAAAGTGGGAGAATTATTCAATTTTGAATAGGATCTCTAAGGGTGATTCTAGTCTAATGAGGTTTATATTTGTGTGGATTTTGATAAGTTTTTTAATAATTTTAAGCCTTGGGTTGGTGAAATTAGAATCATTATAGGGTTAGTCTGTCTATTTCAACTTCTACTGAATATGTTTAAACACTTGGGATGTAAATGATATTGAGGTACTATTCACTATATACAAGATGATTAATTGTGTTTTGAATATGTGAGATGATGTGTGGGGGTTGAGGACTAATAGTTATAATGGACTTATTGAGGGTGTGAAGTAATATAATGTTGTGTGAGAATAATAGATGCTTCTTCATGGATGATGATGACGCCAATGAAGATATGTTTTCAGGAGTTGAGAGAAGTGAGCATTGATAAAAAATAGTGGCCATGCGTAAAGATGTAACTTTTAGAGGTTTCACTTGAGAATAAATGTATATATATTTAATTATGTTTTGGAGTTATCCATTGTCCTATTGTGGGTGACCCTTATTATGGATAAATTTTTGAGGGTTACGATGATGATGTTCATATAAGGTGAGAATTGGTAGTAATTTTGGTTCTCATTGATTCTTGGGTAATAGATACATGTTACCATAAATTCATTTCATGTAGTAATGGATGGGACATTAGATAAGGAAGAACATATCCATGTGTGTTAGGACAAGTATTCTTGAGAATAGTTGTCAGATATTTTAGGTAGTTCTTGGATACCGATGTGTGAGTGAATATGAGTTACAGATAACACCCAATATTGAATTTGGATATAGTGTTGGTTAGATTCTATGAATTAGCAATGACATCAAGGTGGTTTTGGTGTGATTAGAGTGTGAGATATATGGAGGTTACATTAAAGTGTATTAGTGGAAACTAATTGTATATTTTTTTTAATGAGGGCCATATTGTGGGATTACACCATTGGTTGGGAACTTTCAATTTTCAGTGTTTTAATGTTTTTGTGATGCATTGATATTAATGGAATCCCCATTTTTTATGAGATAGTGTATTAGAGATTTTGAGAAATATTTTTTTTTTAAATGTCTACTAAATGTGGACCAACATGTATTTTCTTTTGTGTTTTGGAGCAGTGAGAATGAAACTGCTCCTATTGAATCTGTCATGAACCAGGCCAGGTCGCCATCCGACCCGGTGCCCGACCCTGTCCAGGGCAAGGCCCAAAGGGTGATACTGATCCCCACGGGCTGGCACAAGTGGCTGGGTATCAAAAATGAATCATGGGAATGATTCACCCGAATAAATTAATATAAACCAATCAGAAAGATGAACAAATTTAAAACTAAAGTCAACAACAAAACATTCCCTTAAACTAGGGTCAAAAAATAATGTTTAAAACAAGGCCCAAAAAAAGGGAAAGAAAATAAAGGAAAAAGTAATAGGAACCAACTCAAACCTCTGTGCAACATAAGAAGTCACATCCCCAAGCCACGTCCACCAAAATGACACGAGGGTGCCACAGAAAACCTGAACCTCCCATGCTATGCTCGATGCCTCAACATGGAATGAAAATGAAACAGAATCTACATACACCTAAAGGTGTATGTATGGTGTGAGCTAAAATCCCAATAGGATGCCATCGAGGAATAGTTCCATGCACAATTATTAAATGACAAATACAGTTGCAATTTTTATTAAATAAAAGAACTAAAACTTCAAAAACTTTAGACAAAACAGGTTTAAAGAAAACAATTTTAAAAAGGGTCAACTTAATTTAAAACACACACACAATTACTTTTTATGAAGACCCATGTGTCACACTGATGAGTGTAAAGTAACCAATGAACACTAGTATGGGAGAGGCCTTGTGGTTGTTAGCTAGCTCGGCCCCCTAGATCTTCGTGTCTTGGTGACACATTTCTTAGAAGGCTATGACCATCAGAAAACGTTTCTTAGAAGGCGATGACCCTTAGAAAATGTGTATTGGGAGAACACGACACTCAGAAAAGCATAAGTTTTGTCAGTGTTGCAATCGTCAGTCTTTCTAGTGAAATCGGGTCGAGTAACCTCCAGAACACTAGCCCACAAGTCTAGTCCGCCCTCCTAGATACCCAGGCTTCCCGCTTTGTGCTCAAACAATTTTTGAGTTCATGTCACATGTCTTATTTATTCACCCAAATAGAACAAGACACCACACATGCCAAAAACCACTAATCTCTCTTAGAAAAACCATTTTGAAAAAATACGCACACTAGAAATATTTCAATATAAATCTCAACTATTTACAAAACTAAATAAAACTATTGTGTGGTGAAAGAAAACAGTTTCATAGTCAAAAAAACCATTAAAAGAATTTATTAAACAATTTCAACATATGTCGCACAACTTTAAACACTAAAAACCTTTACACCATGTAGTCAAAACAAATTTTTCATCCTTATTAATCATTTAATAAAACAATCAAAATTTTGATAAATAAATATTAAAGGAAAAAAACACTACTTTACACACTAGACCGACCCAAACCCCCTTGCGTGAATATATGCACACAACGTCACCTCCGAAACACAAACTGCATTACACACGAAATTAAAGAAGCCGCCAACATAGTTGAAAAAACTGTCCCTACAGTTAACCAACCCACAAGAAGGCCTTGGTAGCCTTTCCTAAAAGTATGTCGCATGACTAAAACACCAAAACACCACTCAAATACACATTTAAGACCGAATACATATCGACGCTACAGAAAAACACCAATTGCACCCTTTGTACTTCCAAAAAAAACAATTGTACAATAAAAAAACTAACAATTAATCATAGATGAGATTTCAATGTCAAGTACACATATTATGACGTCACACTACTAAAAAATTTCAATGCATGTCAAACTTCAATGAAAATCAACTTTGCAGCAAAAACTTCAATGAAAATCAACTTCAAACCACACACATTAATTAAATAACACTCTAAAAAATTAAACTTGAAAATTAATTAATCAAATAATAATTGGTCGTGGAAAAACCTACCTCGGTGTGAAGAACCTCATAATTTTGGGTTGAAACTGCTACTGCATGCCAAACGAACTACGAACAACCCAATTAGACCCTAACAACCAGAGTTTGAACCGAAAACATCACAACCAAGACAAAATTGACACTAAACCCTAACTCGATATACTACCAATATATGAAACAACCAATCGATGTAAAACGCACCTGTGATGGGGAGTCTAAGAGGCTGACCGGAGGTCAATAGAGGGTGTCGGGGGTTGCGCAATGCCAAAAAAACGAGGATAAGGCCACATAGAATTCATTTGAATGAAGGAGATGTGTGCATGGGGTCTCGACTAAACCTATAAGAGGCTGTGAGAGGTCGAAAAGAGGGGCAGTCATGGCAAGGTGTGAGGCAGCAAGGCATCGGCACAAGAAAAAGTGGGGGGCACTGGAAAAAGGGGAAACCATGGGAATGGGGCTGCTGAAGCTTCAAATGAACTTTGGGGAGGCTGTCTAGGTCAACGACGCCGCACGAGGCAAGCTGAAGAGGTGGGGCACCGGTCTGGGTGCAGTTGGAGGGAAGGTGGAATGGCGGTTCGGTGAGGGAGATGGTGCGGCGTGGTTCGGCAAAGAGAGAAGTGGTGCAAGGGATCGGGAGGGATGAGGCAGTTCATGGTGATGGCGCTGGATGAGAGAAGTGGAAGGGAGGTGCCAGAGCGAGGGGCTAGAAGGGAGGTGTCAGCCCAGGGTTAGAGAAGGGGTGGGGGCGTAGCATAAAAACTTGGTGGAAAGGGGGTCTTGCGCGACGAGATGAGAGGGGTGAGGGAGAGATAGAAAAAAAATAAAATATAATAAAAAAATAAAATAAAAATAAAATAAAATAAAATCAAAATAAACCTAAATAAAATCTAAACAAATTAAAATTGATCACTGCAACAATAATAATAATAATAACTTGCTAATAATTTGTTTATAATTATGGAAGATATTTAATATTAAAAACCCAATTAATATAATGACGGTAATAATAACAATGAATTAAGAAAAATACCTAATTAAATTTTTTACCAATACAATAATAATAATAATAATATTATTATTATTAAAAATATTAATATTAATAATATTACTGTTATTGTTATTAAAAAAATACAAAATATAATTTTATCTTTGCGAAAACAATTTAATATTACAAGAAAATTTAATATTAGTTGAAATAAAAAGAATAAAAATATCCTACTTGAAACATTAACTTAAATAATCATAATATTAATAATAATACTAAAATAATAAATCCAGTTTCAGAATAATTCCATTAATTATTGAATCTGGACACTGCTCACTGACTTGTACGTGGTCGCGACATAGTCGCGCGGCAGTGAAATAATAGATTTAATCATAAAACGTTTTCTCATTAATGTTGGGAACTACACACAATCTCATACACGGTCTCACACCCATATAAGATCCCAAATTTCATAAAATTAAAACTATCTCAACCCACGACTCAAGAGTGAAATCCAAAATAATTAAAATAAAATAAAGCATTGGGTCTGGTTGTGACAATTCTTCCCACCATGACACTTTCTGCCCCTAGAAAGTCCAAAAAGATTTGGTCAACACAAAATCCCATGCAAGACCGTGAATATACCGAAAACAAAACCTCAATCCCCCTATGATGAGCATTCACAACACCCATGTCCTGAAACATCAATGATATTCAAACCAAAATTACTAATACAAATGACCAACTACAATGAATTCTCCGCAAAATAGAACTACAGCATGGAAAACCTCGACCCCTGACATAGCGATCACTAGGGCCGCTCGAGATCTCAAGAACACTCGTCCTGCGACCCACTATGCAAGATAACCAATTAGCATGGTAGAGGTTGGGTGGAGAAAATGTAAGGGGTTTCCTTTCCCATTGCTATTTCAAAATAGAGTTCCCCCCATGTTTATCCTATGGTGGTACCCCCCCCCCCATATTAGGATTCTTGTCAAACATTGGTTCTCCAATACAAAAAGACTCACAATCCCAGAAAAACATATAACACTAGATTATCCTTCCAAACTCTAGTTTAACCAACACAAGAGGGTACATCAGCTAGACCCACACTAGGTCTCCGCACCATATTAAAATTTCCTAACACCACGGAACCCGCGCGGTCATTCTGAGTTTACTTTGACCAATACTGACTGAACCCTTCATCGTGAACCCACTAACACAGGATGACCTGCACTGATTATCCCTACAGTGGATGACACTCCCATTAATGAGATGGTTTTGATAGCGGAAACATCTTACCTAGAAACAACCTAGACAGGCATGCATTAATCCCACAAGATGAAAGTATCTCTAAAATGAGTACAATTTTGATTCATACCTGACAACCAATAGGTTAACAGAGCATGACTGTCGGCATTACAAGTATACTTATTCTTCAGACCACTTCAAGGCCCAAGAGGAACTCCCACAAACTATGACTGCAATAAGGATACACTGCCTTCATACCTAATTCAACAAAAACAAGGCCTTCAGAGGTGATACCGCAATAAGAAAATATAAGTTGTCCCTATCCTATCACTGTGGGCTTATGTTGAACCAAACTAGAACCATGTCTGACGAGTTTCTGACTGTGTGCAAGCTTCACCCCAAGTCCTATGGTTGGGGCCCTGATGTCTGAAGTATATTTTGCGTCTCTGTAATAAGCTGACCACCTTTGACTGGAACTTAGTTTGCTGGAAAAGCAACCTACACACTTCTCCTCATGTCCCAAGTCGCCACTCTATCAATATTCCAACTAAGATCTGCAGGGTATGACTTAGAGTGCCCGTCTCACTACATTGGAGACAAGAGATTGAGTGGTCTGTCAAACACGTAATGAAAACTGATGGAAGGGGCACTCCAAGAAGAGGACTCATTAGTTCACACTAATCAACAAAATAGGAACCTTCAATTACAACAGTTTGAGCAGGACCAACAACTTGTACGAGTATTAAACTGATGGTTCCACACCACCTATGGGATCACAGAACTACCTCATCAGAAAGGTCAACACACCTCCTTCAGCGCATGTTGACTGGTCGAGCTCCTACGAAATCCTCCACTTTCCCTCTCCTTCACATTCTTAGGTAAATCCACCGAATGAGGATAATATTGAGGATCACTTAGGACATCCCCACTCACAAAAAAAACGGAACAATCACGGTTCATTGTTTTAGTCCTGCTCCACCAGACATACTTGAGACAACATAAACCCATGCAAATTTTGGAGTTCTATAAAAACTGGATGCACTTCCAACATTCCCAAAGCACTCAATGACATCCAACTGAACACGATATCTACAAACAGTCATCCCAGCCGAGTGGAACCCAATTCCGCCACTCCATTGGGAGTCTGGTTGAGTTAAAGACTTGCTGGAAACCCATGGGGAATTTTTAGGGGCATATCCCAAATAAGAAAAACAAAACATCCTTCCACAAATCCAAACACATCATAAAACAACCATCCATATATTGGAAAAAAATCAAACAATTTCAATTTAATCATCAATTCATTCTTAAATAAAAACACTCTCTTGAAAAAAACCAAGCACAGTACAATAAAACACAACAACTCTTTTGAACTCATCGCTTTCACCCCGAACTCAAATCCATTTTCTAATTTCAAAAACCATTTATGCTGAAAACCCCATTTTAGAGAAAAAACAACTTTTTAGGAAACATGAAGTGGCCTTAAAAATCAATCCATCACCACTGATATTCCACGATGCCTCGCAAATATGCACCTTTGTGCCACTTAGGCACCCATCCACATGTTCCACCAACTATCCATTAATCACTTCCACATGCACATGTGATCCCCCAAAGGAGTACCACTGGACAAAACAAGGTTTTTCCTCTTTCAAAAATATAACATTCCAAATATTCCAAAAATACCTTCCCTTTTCAAAAAAAATTCAAAAATTCAAGGCAAATTTTCAAAATGATTTCCATTTACAAAATAACTCACTGTGATTTTAAATAAACCAAGACATTATTTTAGAAATTTATCTTTGAAAAATCAAACGCCGACTTCTAGAAACAAGGTTCAAGAGAAACACACCCCAAAAAATCAAGCCAACCACAAAGCAAAATAAAATAAGAGCAACACCAAAGGCCACTTCCCTATTTAAAGGAAAAAAATTTCTCACCAATCCAAAAACTGAAGGAAAACATCGCAAAAATTAAAGCACATAGACGGAGGACTAGTGGTCATGTCTAATCCGGTTACATGGTTTAACAGACCATGCCCTAGGCAAGAACCAACCACTATGAGTGTCAAACCGTACTCTCGGTCATCACATGGGTCGCTACTCCATGTAAGACCGTACGCAGTACTGGTTTACTCTTGTTGTCATCTCCCATCCACACAGAGAAAATCCAAAAACATGAATCCCTGACTACCCTTGGTTTTTCAAGGATCGTAACGAGCAAGAGTTCGCAACACGATTCCCGCAACTACCACTCGAGTACCGACAATCCTATCTCTGATCTACTTGACATCCCAAATAACAAGAACCCAAACCTTCCCTCTGATACCATTTTTTCATGAATCGGGTTGGGTGCCGGGTCAGATGGAGACCCATCCTGGTTCATGACAGAATCACTGGATCGCATATTTTATTAACCATCTACTAAGAGTGATTTTGTTGATAAAGAAAATAGTGTATCAGATATTGTTTCATCATTAATCAAAAAAATAGTATGTATCTTCTGCATAGAATTTTATGAATAGAAATGAAATCATGAATAAGATATGGTTATTTTAATTGTTTCACCCTCACTAGGCTCCGTCCATGGTGCTTAGAATTTCAATTTTACGATGCAAAAAATTTAATAAAGATCAATACAAATTTAGGGTTCGGGAAAGATCACTTATATGACTATGCCGACTACATTTAAAATTTTCAGCATTAGCTCACTACTTCCCAAGTGTAACTCCCTCAATAATTCTACTATGAAGTACATCTCATATAAAACATCCCATTATTCATGTTCCTTTTCTCACTAATTTGGAAAATATTCACACACTATTTATGGACATGTGTGTCCATTCATTATAAATAATGAATGATTCCTCAACTGTAGGGATATGCTCTATTGATGTCCAACATTCATCCAATTGATAAATATATCTTTACCACATATTTATTGGTCAATCCCATCTCAACACTTTTTTGATCCTCCCATCCCCCACCCAGACCATACAGTCTTTGAAAAGCTTCTCAGTTCTTCACAAGAATAAGCTACCTTCACAAACACCAAAACATTTAGGATGATAACATACTTTTTGATGCTAAACAAACCTTATAAAATCAACCACCCTTTTAAAATATCAAACACTTTATTGATTCATTATTAACCCCATGAATCACCGAAATTTCATCCGAATTTTTATAACCATTATGAACTAGATTACATTCATGATGCTTAAAACATTAGGTATGCTTTTATAGCCTTCAAGAGCATCCTTTTTTCATTGAATAATTCACAAGAACAAATTTCATGAATCAACTTCATGAATTCAGATGCATAGAATATTAATGAAGTCTTTCTCTTTTTTCTGAGGGGAGGGGGGTGGTTAGTAGAGGTTTAGTCATAGTCATTGCCTCCTATTCTAGAAGTTTCAATCCACTTCATAACCTTTTCTAAATCTCTAAAATCTTGACATGAGGATACCTATTTTCACAAATAACAAATGATATTTACCTTTTCATGAAGGTTAACATAGTCACATAGATTACCATAAACCCATTGCACATTCACGATACTAAACTTCCCTTATTCATGGATATTATTATCCTTCCACCATGAAAATGTGATACTCTAGACCATTAAAGAACTCGGTCATCATGATAAAAAATTCATTCACAAAGGCCCATACCTTTATGAAACAACCATTTTCATGAAACTCTTACTTTTTACATATTTTTATTAGGAATTCATTGAAATACAAATTTCATGACGATTGATTCATCCTAAAATGTTGGACCTCAAAAATTTTCCAAACATTGTATAATGGATCCACCTTGTATACAAAATTTTATGTACTCCCTCTAGATCATATATTCCTTTATATTGTACATTTGTAAAAAATCATTGTCAAAAATATCTTTTGAATAGCACAAATGAAAAAGATAGCCACCTTTTTGAACTATCAAAATCTATCCAAAAACACTACAATGTTACCCTGAGATATTTTTTTTCTGAATAATCATGTTTTGATGATTAGTTTGTTTTTTATTAGAGTCACATAAAGGAAGGGTTTTCATCATTTTATGGTATAACATAATGAGAAAATTTATGATTTTATAACTATGACTAGTCATTTTTTTATTTTTGAAAGTCTTTGAAGGTATATCATGGTTGAGATTCCCTATAGTGGTGAGTTTGTAAAGGCCTTCATCTATATGTGTTGTGAAATTATTTTGGAATTTATTTTGTTTGTCTATTAAAAGGATAAAATGATAAATATGTCTAGGATTAATTTCTTTGAGTGTTTTTACATATTATAAAGGTTATTTTGGGAATATAATAAGGATTTAGGGGTTTTTTGGGTGTCGACTTGGGACATGTATAAGTATTGGGAGGCTCAGGATGATCATGGGGTGGCTAGAAGCCACCGTAGGTTATTATACACCATAGTGCATCTAGTGTGGACTTTTTTAAAAACCATGTGTAACTTCACAGTATAAACCAACCACTGGTTCCAAGGGGTTTCCATAGAGAAAAATACTAAAAATATATAGGGTTCTGCTAGATCTATTAGAATCCCTAGTGGGTTGGCAATGCTTGGTTGCTAAATATGCCACTTTCTAATCGCACATAGATCTAGGAATTTTTGTTGGAAATTTCTACTAAGATATTCTACTATGGGAAATGTCCAATTATAATCTCCTACCATGAAATTAATCATTCACTATTTAGGTGTGGCTCTCAGGGGGTGGCGTATAGAAAATTACTATAATAAAGGGGACAATAGGGGGCATATATAGTATTTCTACCCAATGTGTTCTTAAAAGTGAGGAAAAAATATTTTAGCATTTAACTATTGAAGACCATGATTCACCTTTTATTCCTTCTCATGAATTTCTAATACATGGTTTAAATTACACTATTATTGATCCCCTTTGAAACGGGTTAGATTTTGGCGGATTTCTCCCTCAATTTGATGGTTATTTCCACCCTTTTTCCATCTATTATACCTCATCTTGGTTGTTTCTAATCATAATAAGACCTAGAATGGGTTTTGTGGTGATTTACAAATAACCATATTGAATATAATTTTATAACATATGTATTTTGTTTCATATAGGTAAAGGATGGTTTTAGATGGTGATCACATGTTGTTTCAAGACATTTTGACGGAGGTAAGTTTCAATATAAATTTTTCTAATGTTTTTCAAAATATTAATTAAATTAGAGAATAATTAAGAATAAAATAATTTTTAATTTCCTTGATAAATTTTTAATTCGATTTTTCATACCTTCCATGGTTGGTTTGAAATAGTTTCAATGTGATAAGAACACTCTTGAGTAATTTAGAATTTATGACAAAAATATATATATTTCTAAAATTTTGGTAATTGATAGAATTATTATATTTTGATTATAATTAATTAATTCATTGGTTTTATAATGATTTGTGGCATCATGGTATTATGTATTGGATGGTTGTACTAGGATGATCTTGGAGATAGTTGTCGAATTGTGGTAAAAGGGAATAAGTTAATGGTTGAGGTATGATCTACCTTTTATATTCTCACATTATATTGTGCAATTTATTTATGTAATATTGTGACAGCCAGAACATCATGGAGGTATTTCCTAAGTTAAAATTTGGATTAAATATCTTAATTTTTGGTAAATGGAATGTTTATCAAGTGTGTGAGGAAGCTCAAGGGTGTTCTAGGGGTTCGAGACTTGAAATAAAGGGTAATCAATCCATTCAATTCATGTTTCTCAGTTAGCGAGGAATTAAAGGAAACTATGCAAGGTGAATGGTCAAATCATGAAACCTCAGATAGAGTAATTCTAAAAGGATAGAATACAGATTTTTAAACTTTTCAGGCCTCTGTAGGTTATTGTGCCACATACCCCATCTTGGACAGAGACTGGGGAATGAGTTTTGCACAGTTTTGAAAACCATGTGGCCATACTATGTGCACCATTAAAAGTGAGAAATTACCTAACTACCCTCATGATTTTAAATTTCTTTCCCTATTTTCACCCATCTCCCCTTAATACTACTGATAAAAAACAAAACTACCCAACTATCCCATGAATCGGTGTCCATCGAATCTATGGCTTTTGGAGTGTCGTCGGTTGTGGATCGATGCTCTGTGTATGTCTAACAATACCCTTACATATGTTTTCAACATATTGTTTTATTGATTTGATCTTCATATTCATAATCCCAAAAATCATATTATCCTAGTGAATCACAGGTTGTGCCTTCAAATTTTTCCCAATTTTATATCTATAGATAAGATTTTTGGTGCATTCACCTTCCAATTTGAAGTATTGGTCTTCAAGTTATATCCCTTTTTGTTGAGGATGATTTCTACAAGAATGGTTATTCTTTTTTTTCCACTTATTTAATGATTGGTGTATTTAGTAACATTTGGTAAAATGGTTGGTCAAATGATGAATTAAACCCTCCATGATCCTTATGGGATTCGTTGAGTTTTATTAGACCAATTTAAGTCCACCCATGGGGTGCACCAATATTTTTAAACATGAAAAATTGATTTGATAATAATTTAATTTCTTGTGATAAAGTAGACCCCATGTGAAACATTTTGATATGATTGTATTAGTAAAAAATGAATTAATGATATTTTGGTATCGACTGGGGTAATGGCTTAAGGGACTGTTTTTTTAACCAAAAATTGTTTGGATGTAACAATGTGATTGTGAAAAGTGACTAAATAAATATACTTCAATTTCTAAAGTGAGTTAAATCATTTGAATTTATGGACATGGTAAATTGGTATTTCTTATGAGCTTATATGTATGATAATAGTGTTAACATGTTGGAATTGATGAGCATGAATTTGGGATACAACATGTGAAATTGGGGATTATGAATATATAGTTAAGGTATAAGGAAGGGAAATGTTTTAAATGGGTATGTAATGAAAATAGTAAATATAATAATGTTTTGAGGCTTGATGTTAATTCTACATGTGGAATAGATTTTAATGGTGAATTTTATGTTTATTTGTATTGTATGGTTGCATAATGGTATACATGGTAATTAGATAAATAAGAATGTGAACATGGATAGGTGGTGTGGGATAAAGGACATGGGCTCCTCCCACGGGTCCGATTGGACTGAGGGTCCAAACCCCACCCTAGAATTCATTAGATATAGAATCAGACAGATTCTTTAGGCCCATAATGGTTTCATTAGATTAGAATACACGGACTGAGGTTCTAAGGTAAGTGTGATATAATTGATTATGAAATGTTTATTCCTAATAATATAAGGAACTTGACTAACTCTCTTACCCATTATAATTGTTCGACTTATGAAATTGTCAGAATGACGTAAATGATTATCCCATAGGACATGTGATGAAAGTGAAATATGTGACTAAAATGGAATGAGTGATGAAAATGGAATTAATTATGGAAATAGTTCAAGTGAAATTTTTTAAATAATAGCACACAAGTTGAATTTTTTATACAATTACATTAAGTTATAATTTTAATGAAAGTTACATTTAGATTACATATTATATAAACACTGTTGATGGTGGCCACCTGAGTTGTACTAACACCCTTGTCGGGCCACCCTTGGGTATCCACGCAGATTTCATGGTTGCAAGAGAGGAAAAGAGACAAGGCCATGTGATAGGGAGATGAGTTTGTATTGGGATATTCATGGATGAGGAGTCACATGTGGAGTTAGTAATTCTTATTGGGATTCCACTATTTCCATTTATTATGGGGTTTTACTCAATTTATCAATGTTAGTATGCATGAAATATTTTTTGTTTGGTTGTGAGTTGTACCCTATTTTGGAAATGGTTAGTAATGCCTGTTTATGATTTATTGTATATTTTTTCCTTTATTTCATATATTATATAATGTGTATTACACTGATTAATAAGATATAATCAACTGACGTGACATATTATACCCTCACCAGTAATTGGAAAACTCTGGTGTATCATGAGTCCTACTTGGCGTAATGTTTTAACACATCTAGGCGTTCCAGTTTAGTTTCTTCCAAGTCGGGGATGTTACAATTTAGTTTCAATGTGGGTATTTTCTATAGTTTTATTATGTGGGAATGGTATATTAGATAATTGGATGCGTTGAGACTTGGAAAAGAGCACATTCTTTAGAGTAGATATCCAAAATACATGGGAAAACTCTGGTCACCTAGGCTGGGGAATTGTTGTTCTTGATGTGTGTTTTTATGGTTGAGTGATATTTCACCATGGGGTTATGAACATTCTTTGTGGTGTGATGGTTTTCAGATATTATTCTAATAAACATAATAGTATGAGGATGTGCATTCATGCATCATTTTAGTGACCTAGGTTTATAGTGGCATGTATCACGATCGGCACACACATGATGGGTGTGTGGGTAATAAATAGTAAAATGAATTTCAATCACTTTAAAATTTGAAGAATATTATGCCTAATAAAGAATATGTAGGGGGTCATATAAAAATAATTTTAAATAATGCATAATGAATTGTGTTTAATAAAGGAGGTTAAATGAGTTAAAAACGTTTTTTAACATGTTATTAAAAAGGAAATGTGCCTAAAAGGAAAGATATATGTAATTAAATAGGAAATGGTTTAAAGAGGTATTTATTAGAAGGATTTAAACAAGTAATTTGGTTTACCCCATGATAACCATGACCTAAGGTAGGGGTCGATAAGGGTAGTGATAGAAAAGTTATTTTGACCTTCGGTACATTGTATGTGTGCTGAGTTATTTGTGTCTAGTAGATGGGCTTCTTTTGTGAGATTTTGCATTCTTCTTATTATGTTTTTTGAGATGTGTGCTTCTAAATGTAGGAAAATTCCTCCACATCATCATGTTTTAGTTGGATGAAAATAATATTTCATAGAGAATTATCCTCTAGATGTTGAGAAGATGAACCCGGTGATTTATCCCAATAAGGGAGAAGATAAGTTCTTTGAGAACATAACTCATCTTAAATAGATTATTGGACGGGACCCAAGGTGAGTTCCATTGAGTATTTTTGACTTGATTAGGGAGTTCCAATTGCAACACCATCCAAATATTTCTTGAGAGGGTGGAATGGATCTGTCTTATTTATAGATAGATTCCATACAGGTTATTCTTGATCACATAGAGAGTCCTCTTGAAAAGGGAGTAAAGCTAGATGATTTTATGTTACAATGCCAGGAAAAGCACTGTTGGGATGATCTAGTTCATACCTAGAAAGCTAATGTTATGGTATTGAAATATTTTTAATAAATCTTTCTAGAACATTAATATCTTGATACTTTGATGTAGAAGAAGGCTATGGAATTTATGAGGCTGACCTAGGGATCTAGTTCAGTGATGCAGTATGCTACAAGTTTACTGAATATCAATGCTTCATTCAAGTGTTGGTATGTGATGAGGAAATAGAAAAATATTATTCTAGGATGGAAATAGACCCAATATCACGTCCCATGTAAATATTCTTTGTTTAAAGAGGTTTAATGATGGGCTAGATCAAACAATCATTTCAGAAGGAAATCATAAGGAAAATTCTAGTGGGGGATGTGTAGCTCCAGTTGGGTGACCCAGTGGAATTTTTTCTAAAAGGGTGAAGCACCATTCGATTCATAATTCCATAGCAGTGGAGGAAATGATTTTTATAAGAAAAAACCATCATCTCAATGAAGTCAATGAGTGTTCTATTATTAGTTTAGCGGGTCAGGGCATGTTAGTAGTAAGTTACCTTGATGACCAGTTGTGTTTCAACCTTTTAGAAGATTGGGGAATCTAAAGTGGATCAATAAGAACACTTGTCTGGTGGGTAATGAGGGATTCTTTGGACAAGTGAAGAGTACTGGAAGGGGGTGGTCACATCTTGTGAGGAAAGTAATTAGAGCTCTAATGGATGTACTGGAAGAGTTGGAGGATGTGGTACTTCACAATGAAAATTCTCATATCAGTAGGGTAGTATAACAATAGTAGATCATTCCTAAGCCTAGGGAATATGGGAAGGTTAACTAAATGAAGTTCACAAAACTCTTGGATTTGGTGAGTCTAGACCATCGACTACTGGAAATATGATTGTTATTTATTCCTGGATTTATTATTCTTTGTTCGATATAGGTGTTTTGAATTATTTTATTTCTACTCAGTTTGTAGTTGATTTGGACCTAACGATGGAAAATATATGTTGGGTTATGTCAATTGATACACTATTATGAGTGCAATATTAAAATATAATGCAATGTAACAGAAGATCTCTTGATGTTTTTGGGTATCATTTCTTATGGGACTTGTTAGTGCCTGAGATGTTAATTTTTTATCTTATTTTGGGTATGAACTTGATGGTTCTGTTTTGAGGCCAAATTAATTATTACCTTCATTAGAGAACATTCATTTATCTTGAGGGGTACACTTATTACCATCACGTTGGATGTCTAGGAAATCCACGTAGGTCTATTTTGTCATCTGTTGGGTGAAATTACAACCCTTATGTCTATTCTTATTTTTAATGTTGTAGGGTGAGAGTTGCTTGTCTTTCCTCATCTAGTAGATTAGTTTCAGGATATGTTTTCTGAGAGACTTCTCCAGGATTCCACCCAAGAGATATGTTGAGTTCAAGATATTTTCTCTTTTGGGAGTTGAACTGATTCCCATTTTTTCATATAGAATGGTAGCAAGGGAACTCCAAGATCTCAAGAATTAGTTGCAATAATTAGAAAATAAGGGTTTATTCTTCCTAGTACATTACCTTGGGGATCTACAATGAAGTTTTCAAGAAGTCAGATGGATCATTGTAATTATGTGTTGATTATAGGATATTAAATCATATGATAGTTATGAATCGATACCCTCTACTAAGAATCATTGATTTTTTTGCATGATTATAGGAGAATTAGCATTATCCTACATTAATAAGACACTGGGGTATCATCTTCTATAGGTTTGACCTTTTGATGTACCACAAAATTCCCTCAGGAACATGTATAGGTTGTATGAGTTTTTTTGTACTGTCATTCGGGTTAACCAATACACCAATAGTGTTCCCGAATACGATAAAATGAATCATTCACTCATACTTGGACTAGTTTTAGTTGTATTTATTCATGACATCTTAGTGTACTCTATGTCTAATGACAATCATATCAAACATCTTGACATCATCACGAGTGACATAACATAGCATATGATATAGAGTATGAAAACCTAAATACCTTCATGGATCAATTGGGTGCATTTATTAGGTGTCATAATCTCTATGGAAGGTGTTTCAGTGTACTCAGAGAAATTGAAATCTGCTGTATATTGGGAGGATCCCAAGAATGATTCTATTTTCTTATGTTTTCTAGGATTGTTTTTCTATTAACAATGGTTCATTAATGATTTGTCTAGTTTGTTTACAGAGCTTTTAGGATTGAACAATTAGGTTATAATGTTTGAATGTATTGTGGCATGTGATAATGCTTTCTAATAGTTGAAGAGAAAGTTAACTGCCATGCTGATTCTAATTTGACCATATCATGGAAAGGGGTACAATGTGTTTCTTGATTTATCTGGGGTTGGGATTAGGGAATTGTTGATGTGGGAATATCGGGTTGTTTCATGTGGTCAAGGATAGTTGAGGGCTCATTAAATAAATTACCCGACTTAAGATCTTATGTTAGCTATAGTGGGGTATAAATTAATGTGTTGGAGGAACTACATGGTTATTGAATAGTTTATGGTGTATAATGATAAAAAATTACTGAATTACATCTTCTCTCATAATTATTTCAATAATCGTTAGGGAAGACGTATTGATTACATTCAATCATTTTATTTGGAGATGGTTTATACACCATGAAAGGGAAACCATGTTGCATATTCCTTAAGTCAAAATACTCAAAGACATGCGGTTTAGGAACCATGATCGGAGTGGGTGATGATGGAACTATTTTATGAAATGATTCTGGGGGTCTAGCATGGTCAATGGAAGAAGTCACTTTTGTCCTTAACATTTGATTCATTGCTTCTGAGTTGGATCCAGGAGAGGTGATACGAGGACCAGGGATGTTTAACTTTGATGGAATGTATTAAAGATGGACAGTCACCTTCTTGTTAGACTATCGGAGACAATGGAATCATTCATGATCATGGTTTTCTAATTGTGAAAATTTGAATGCAAGATGAATTGATGTTCAATTTTCATGAGAAGAAGTTGTAATTTCATCATAGTTTGGGAAAAATGTATCATGATATTCATAATAAGTATTAGTAGCTTGGGATAAAGAAAGAGGTTGCAGGTTTTGGGGTAGGGTGCCTTACCTGCTTGCAGGTGAGGGCCGAACATCATCAACTATGTTTTTTGTTGCACAATTACCCATTCTAAAATGTAAATGGGGTAATGTGATGATATATTTTTTTCCCTTCTAGATATTCTTAATAGGAATGTTTTCATTTGGGGAGTGGGGGATTAATTGACTAAGTAGACTCATTTCATGCCAATTTGAGATACTTTCGCTACTAATCAATGTGGAAAGTTGTATCTTTGAGAGATATAAAAGATGCATGGGGTGCCACGTACTATAGTTTAGTATCATGATTCACAATTTACATCACACTTCATTCTAGGATTATATAATTCTATTGGTACATAGGTGTTTCTGAGTATGACATTCCCCTGACATATGGATGGGAATGAGGTCATATAATTCTGGTATTAGAGGACATGTTGAGGTCTTGTGTCCAAGATTTTAGTGGATCATTGAAAAAGTGTTTGGATCTTATTTAGTTTTCCTCTATGAATAGTTTCTATGATACAATTCATGTGGAACCATTTAATAAACTCTATGGTAGACCATGTAGATCTTCCTTGTGTTTGATGAAAGATATAGAATCAGAGTTGTTGGGACTAGTCTCGTGCATGAGATATTTGAACAAATTCAGTTGATTCAAATACATCTGGATATGCTGAAGAGTGGGTAGAATTCATATTCAGATCGGTGTTGTAGACCTCTTGAGTTTTTAGTGGGTGATCGAGTGTTCCTTTGGTTGTCACCAAGTTTGGGTCATCGTCATATCTATAAGTAGCGTATATTGGTGCCTAGTTACATGGTTTTATTTGAGAACATAGAAAAGATCAGACTAGTTGAATACTGATTCACTCTTTTATAGAGATATAATGGCATGAACTATGTTTTTCATATTTCACAAGTTTAGTAGTATCTCCTCGAACCAAATGATGTGATTGATGTTGAAAATGTTGAGCTTGAGACATATGTCTCCATTAAAGAGCATTCAATTAGTATTGCAGATTGAAGTAATAAAGTCATGTGATGAATTACTATTTCCTTGGTTCAAGTATTATGGTAATATGGTAATGTTTATGGGGGAACCATGGGAAGGGGACTGTAATCTGTAGGTGGAGTGGCCATATATATTTTCTTCAGATGCTCAGTGATGCTTGGATGATCAACTCGAGGATGAGAAATTATAATATAGGGATTCATAATACCCCAAACTTCATATAGGTATGCCCATTATTAAAATTTAGATTAGATATCTTAATTTTGGTTATTGGAATTTTAACTGAGTGTATGAGGGTGCTCAGGGTTGTTATGGGGGTTTGGGACACGAAAAAAGAGGAATTAAGTCATTGTGTGCGGGATGTATAGGTTTCACAAGTTTAGAAGAACCCATGAGAGGGGGAGAGACATGTTTTATAACATTGGATAGAGCTACACCATATTGTTTTCACATGGTTTTTCAAATTGTGCAGGCCTCCCTATGTAACCATGCGACATAACCCCTCTTGGATAGATGTTGGTGCATAGCTAGTACAATGATTGGAAAACCGTGTAGCCAAACTATTATCCCCATTAGAATTTGATAAATTACCAAACCTCCCAATTGGTATTTTATGTACCTCACTTGATTCCCCCCTCCTACGACCCATGTCATGAAACAAACTCCACTAAGCTTCCAAAGGATCATTTTTCATTGATTCTATGTTGTTTGGAGTGTCGTTGATTGTGGGTTGAAGCTCCAAGTAAGTTTAATGATCCTTTTTCTTCTCTTTCCTAGTTTGGGGATACTATTTTTTTATTTTTAATCCAAATCCTGAAACATATTATTACAAATGGATCTAAGGTTATAGATTCAAAGGGTTCCTGAATCTGTATTTATGGTTATGGTTATGGCTGAGTTCATATTTAGATTTATAGAAGTTGATCTATAAATAATATTCCTTAGTCTTGTAGATCATTTTTGGATGTGTGGTTTTGATTTTCCATTCCACTTATATTTTGGTTTGTTGAAATTATTAATATATGGTAAATATGATGGATATATGATGATTTAAACCATTAATGATCCTTCTAGGTTGTGATGAGGTTGAGTAGAAAACTTTAGCCCCCCCCCCATGGGGTGCTCCAATATTCTCGAATAGGAAAAATTTATTTGATAGGAATATAATTGTATTTTGATAATGTAAAACATGTGTTAAACTTGTTGATATGATTTTACGAGTAAAAATGGATTTAATGATAGATGGGTCTCATCCTAGGAAATATCATAAGGGATTATTTGTCTTGGCATAAGATGGGATGGATGTAATAAAGTAATTGTACAATGTAACTTATGAATTGTTCGTGAAATTCTTAAGTTTGTTTAATCATGTGATGTTATGGACATGATAAATGGTGAATCCTTATAAATTGATAAGTTTTTTAATGGGATGACATGTTGGAATTGATTAGAATATAATTGGGATAATTCACAGGAAATTGGGGAGTATGCATATAAAGTTATGGAATAAGGAAGTGAAATGGGTTAAATGGGATTTGAAAAGAAAATGGTGGATTTTCTCATGGGTTGAGAATTGATGTTAAATTAACATGTTTAATTCAAATGAATTAATAATTTTTTCCTTGTCGATTTTGTATGGTTTTGTTATGGAATACGTGTTAAATGGATAAATAATAATGTGAACATGGCTCAGGGTTTGGGATAAATGCCTGAGGTTCCTCTTATGGGTTGGGTTGGACTGAGGGTCTAAACCCCACCCTAGAATGCACTTGTTGGGGATTCAAACTGATGATCTTGGGCCACAATGGTAGCATTGGATGAGATTACCTTGACTGAGGCTCCAACAGAAGTTTGATATAATTAATTATCTAATATTTATTCCTAGTGGGATAGGTAACATGACTTACTCTCTTATGAATGATAATTGTTTTTCTCATGCCATTTTCTAAATGATCTAAATTCATAACTCATAGAGCATATTATGAAAATGAATTAAGTGTGGAAATAGTATGTGTGATGAAAATGGATTTTATGATGGAAATATTTATAGTGAACATTGAAAACTAATGTTACAAGAGTTTCCATTTTCTTTCCATGTCATTTAATTATTATTTTTTTGAAACTTCTATTTTGGCTTGACATTTTGTATAAAATGATTGTGATAGACTATAGATTTTCACTCACACCATGTTTATTATTCTGTTGGGTACTCACACAAATTTCATGGTTGTGCATCAGGGAAAGGGAAATGGCCATATACTAGGGAGTTGAGTGGTGATTGGGATTTGAATGAATGAGGATCCGTACAAGAAGTCCTGACCCATTTTGTGGATTCCTCTATTTCAATTTATTTTAGTTTTTCATTCAATTTAGCACTGTAGACATAGAATGAAATATTTATCATTTGGATGTGAGTTGTATCGTATTTGGGAAATGGTTTGTAATGCATGTTTATAATTTTTTTAGTTTATTTCATACATCATCTGTTACAACCTACTATCTTAAAGAGTGTATAGTCTCCCCACGTGGCACATTAGACCTCATCCACTAGTAGATAATCATTGGTGTTTGGGGAGGCACACATGAGGTCATGTGTCATCCAATTATGAGGAACCATTTTTGTGGAATCCGGGTAAGGGATGTTAAAATATTTTATGTGATATCACCACTAAAGGTAGTACACCATTTAAAAAAATAATTATTTTTGTTAAAATGATATACAAGAACTGAATATATGGGTAAGGGCCACAATAGACCTTCATGAACTATCTTGGTGTGTCAGTCTATAACGGTTGAGACCATAGTTATATTTATGTTCCATAAGTTAGACAGATCAATTGAGGGGTTTTATTGGATTATGTTAGAATTTTTACTTTTTATAGATTCCATAGTAGACTCCTAGCTGATGGAGGTTATGGGAGTGGTGTTTTTAATGGATTTGTGTTCTGGCGGGTTCTCACTTAACCATAAAGTGTTTTTCAAAAATGAAAAAATAGAATTTTCAGTCAGGAACATATAACGATATAGAGCCTTCAAGAGACATGATATGAGTGTGGGGTGAGTGTTCCTTCCCTACCAGTGTATAGAAACCCTTTGGATTATCCATTGGTAGTTTGACATTATTAAGGGTTGAAGGACATAACCAAGATGACTTTGAAAGTGAGATGGTCCTTCTTCCTTATCATGATACCATATTCATTAATATAATACTTTTGGGGCTAGAATGTATGTGGTGACACAATTAGGATGGATAAAGAAATTTTTCCCAATATATGATAGAATTTTCCTAAGATATGAGAATCCTTGAGAGTTATACATTGTTTAGTGGTCAGTAATTATCACGGGTGTCACCCTAGATATATGATGGTCAAAGTCATATTTATAATATTTTTCCTTGAGTTAGATGGATCCCATTACCCTTTTAATTTAATTAAATTACTAGTTTCTCTTTGTACATGTGCATTAGTGGACTAAAAGTTGAGGGAGGTGATGGGATTGGATATTTCAATACGAATATGAATTATGAGGAACTTGTAATAATATGGAGATATTACAAACAACAATATGCATATGAGGTGACTATTATTTACCCCCCATTATATGAAAACCTGTTGTTTTAGCCATGGGTAGTTTAATTGTAGGATTGATTTAATGATAAAACAGTGATGGGATGGAATGCGAGATATTCCTTTTTCCTTCCCTCGATACCAATATCATTAATACATTTCTTTTGATTCTAGAGAGTCCATGATGTGGCCAGGAAGATGCATAAAGATGTTATTCCATATAGAGGATAATATTTTCCTAATAAATGAGAACCCTTGAGAGGTTGATTGTGTGTAATGGGTAGTATTGATAATTGGTTTCAACATATATATTGGTTCAAAAATATGAGCATGAGAAGTATATGGTGTTTAAAATAATATGTTGTGGAGGGGGGAAATTCCCACTTAAAGGCAATATGATAAATTGGATTCAAAAGAAAATCCTTTTGGATTCGACCTTCATTATTGACATGAGTTTAGGATGCATCAAACACACTCTAGGGATCAATGTGGGGGGATTCACTATCCATTGAGTTACTAGAATGTGGGTAATATTCCAAGGTCATTCACCATGGATACACATGTTGGGATGAATTGTCAACCAAAATACATATATGATAATTTTGGAAGCTTTGGACACACTCCATGGATTTTTATGTAGTTTTATCTGATAGCGGAGAGCTACACACATAGACTCAGATGATGTGATATTTAGTAGGGGAAAATTCACCCCATGACTCAGATGATGTGGTGTCTGACAAAGGATAGATAATCCCCAAGACTAATATGATGTAATATTCAGTAGTGAGAATAAGACCCCTAGAATCAAATGATGTGATACCTATTAGTGAGAGAGAATACCTTAATTATATTATATGGATTTGTTGGTTTGAACCACATTACTTCAATTGATGTGTGGCCTATGGTAGGACTATGGTAGTTATTGGCTTTTCCTTGAAAAAACTCATATTAATGGTCTATTTTTGATGATATTTTTTGAATAATAGTGTGATATACTAGTGATAGTCTCACACTAGATGATGTATGTTTGGGTAGATAGTATGTTCAATAGAAGAACATGAATATCAATAGTGGTGGTTTATTTTATTCTCTTTAACTTTAATATAGTATTTTATCTTATAATATAACATATTCATTAATGAATTTATGGGATATTATTGTGGCCACATTAGCTGTTCATATTGAGGTGTACTCACACCATTCTGGGAAGGCCAAATCACTTGGGTGCCCATGCAATATTAATTGATTACTGCTTTAGGTTGGGAATCAGATCAAATTTGGATTTTTTAGCTAGATGGGATTAGAGGAAGAATCATGATTTATATTTTAATGGGTTGGGTGTAGAAGTGGATCCCTAATTTTCTTTACTTATTATTTTTGTCTCATTATATTTCTATAGTGGGTGATTAGTGCCACTATGATTACATGGATGCATGTAAATAGGAATCCACATGGTTATTTTATATAAAATTCATTATATTTATTTAATATACATAAATAAACATACTATTTTGATTACAATGGGACAATTTTATTGTGTTATTTTGAACTCTTTTATGATGTTATATTCTCCACATCGTAACATCATAGACTTAATCTCCTAGTTAGTATCCTCTGGCATACAATGATGAGTTCTAGAGGTCTAGTCACTACTCCTATGGTTGAGGAAATAATTAATTCTCAATATATGGGGGATAAATCATATTAAACTGAAATGTAACTACAAAAAATATCCCCAACACACATTTCCACAACATTTCTGTTTTGGGAACAACAAAATTCCAATATTAAAAGGTTTCTGGTGTGTCCTAATGGAGGACTAATACTATCGAGGAAATATGCATGTCATAATAGTTGCCGAGGAAGGAATGGCCAATTCATAATGAATCTGAGCCAAAATGACCAAAAAAGAACATTAAGGGACAATTTTTTAAGCTCAACACCCATATAAATGGATGAATCTCATCAAGGTTTGGTCCACATAGAGGCACGAGTAAAGGCTCCACGTAATGTCAATTGTGAGTTTCAATCCTCCTCTTGGCCATGTGAATTTCTTAAGGTATCCAATACACATCATAATTTGGAATCATGGACACCCATATATTAATGAATCTAATTAATCTTCCCTAAATTTTCTTATCATCACAAAAGGCACATAATATTAATATCACCTCAGTTCCTCCATTTAGAAATTGTGATACCTTTCGACCTCTGACTAACACTTCATGTTCTCTATACATTGGATCATCAAGAGTGAAATAGAAAATGGATCCCCCAAGCTATCCATGCTTCATAAAACCTTCATATTTATCTTCTTGAGAGTGTACAACAATATGGAGATTCCATGTTCGAAGTACCATTTTCCTTCATAGATTAAGAATTATACTTAAGGAACATGAGGCTTCGTGAGGCACCTAACATTTGTGAATCACACCTAATAGTAACATGTGCATTATAAAAACGAAGGGTCACTCTATTTTTTGAAGCCTATCCCATCAAAAAAACGCTGAACATCTTCAGACCCAGATCGTTAGGATACACCTCTCTATGAGGCTCCAAGCTTTCCAAAAAACATCACATGTGCCTCTCCATTTTTTCATTAAATTGACATCCTCTCAAAAAGGTTGACTTCCCAAAGCCACCATACCACTTCATGACCATTTCATCAAAATTTTTCATGACAACATGATTGTTACCACCCAGTAATGTTTTTTCCCACTTCACTTCAAGTGTGACCATAGTCTCATTCCTACATATTACATTTTATAATAGTTACACTAAGGAAAATAACTTCTATATATATACCATAACATTGGGCCCTTTAATTGACGCTCCTCCATGGATGTTAGAAATCCATTTCCCACCTAGAAGAAAATGTATGATGGTCACATAATCCCTAAGGATGTTATCTTTGAGGTAAACTATGAACATGTCTTGGATGAGGGCCCATAAACTACGCCTTCCTCTCTCTCCTTGACTCGACCCCCTTAGGTATTATTTCCTTCCACCTTCAACATTCATGACAGAATACTACTTAATTCCACATAGTAGTTTTGCGACACTAATGTAATGAAAAACAGCTTGAGCACCTGATGTAAAAAGGTAGCCTCTTCTATGTGATAATAACTGGATGCCTCATGTATTATTGAAATAGTAAGACCCCACACCTCTTACAATTTGTGATAAGCACATGATTCCCTTTTTATGATCATCATGAGATTAAATTATAACACCATCATGGGATATAAATCACATAAAATTGGAAGCATCTATGGTTAAGGACTATACAATCTATCAACGATTCCACATTCATGACATTAGAATACTTACTACATTACTTTTAACTTGATGGATGAGTCGTGTCCTACGTCCTTAAATTGTGACATAGTAATATGTGTTTTTTGATCCATGTATCTTAATAAAGGTGATTGGCACACCTCTCCAATGTTCAATATCAACATCAGTATCATCAATGATTGACATATTCCTTCAAAGAAATGAAGATCTAGATCCGCATAAATACGGGGTTCTGATACATTCATCAAGGCATGACATCTTCTCAACTAAGGATACAACTCTAGTTCATCCTAAATACAGTGTTCTCAACCATCCATCCATATGTGACATCTTATCTCCTAGAGAAACACCACTAAACCCCCAACAATTGGAAATTATGATCCATCAACCTAGGTGTTACATCTTACCTCCTAGGGTGACACCTACTTGATTATGCTCAATGTGTTATTATGATCAACTATCAATGTAAGACATTAAGTAATCACACATTGTGTCCTTACAAGAGATTTCAACTATGCCCATGATATCAATTCAAGACATTAAACCTCCACCAATATTTTAATAGCAAGATAATTTTCATGTTTCCATCTTATCCCGACAAGGCAGTAAAGGTATTTCTATCATATCCTTATATTGGATTAAACATATTCCCATAATATCCTTAAATGTTTTTAACCCCATTCTGATATCCGCAAGATATTAAATTTTCTCTCTAGTCCATTACACATACCATATGAATTCATCATGGGATGATGATAAAAAAAATACTTATAATACACATTTTTCTGGTGTCAATTATTATTTTATTGAAATGGGATTCATTGGCTATTGGGTCTAATATTCTACATATGATATTATTCTTAAAAGGAGAGGATTTAAAGGGTTCCAAAATACCCATTATCCATAAATTCCTATAGATTCCCAACATCACTACTCTCTTGACCAATGATTTCTTCCCCATCAAGAAATAAGTACCATATTTTACTAGCATCCACAAAGATACATCCCCAATAGAGATTTATAAAAACGTGAGTTGATCTTTTAGGGAGACTTCGACTAGGAAAAACTCTCCATGGAGGATTCCATGGAAGGAGGAACAAACATCCCATCATAAGTTTTTGATCAAGTAGAAGACATCAGTGATGAAAGTGATGAATGGTGATAGAATTTTTAATGTGGGAATGTAGGGAAATAGAAGCCGTAGTTAGTGACATCCAAAATACCCTAACAAAAGCATTAGGAACATAAATAGCGAACCTGAAGTTGATGTATTTTCCTCAACATTGGGACTAGTAGCATTGACACATTAATGGATTCTCATGGAACTAAATTCATATAACTAATGACAATTCCCACCATGAAAATATTGGTCCTAGCATGAATCACAATATCTGATTGGGGAATTTATCATTTTTGGCATCCATGGTAAGTGACATAATTGGCTTGGATCCCTTTTCGTCATCAAAATATTAAACAACATTAGGGAATTTGAAATTTAATTACATGTACATATACTAAAAGATGAATCCATATGAATTTCAAGACTCAATCTATTAGTTTCAGCAACATGAGACTGACATGCACTATGGATAGAGAAACCTTGGTGGAACAGTCCCTCACAACTCCATGTCCACCAGGAATTACTCCTCACCATCAATTTTCAGACACCCACACCCCATTTTAGAATCAAAGATTATACATTAGAAGGGTGGAAAACACCTTTGTACTCTGATACAAATGGAATGGTTATTTCCAAAAATTTATATAGGCCATAATGAAGTGGATGAATTTATGCCACATCAACACTGTAATCCCTAGGGGTCACACCATGGAAATCCACCCCCCGCCCCATTCAGAAGACGAACTACATATAGACTATCTCCCCATGGTTCTCTCATTACTCTATCCCCTATGTCAAATAGGTAGTGGATAATCATTTCATGGTTATAGTGACTATATCTCAATAGCCTCTCAGGAGGGATCCCGCCAGGCCTCATCACCACCATCACCAACATGTCTAATTAGAAGAAGTTTATGTGGACTTCATCACTACTCCACCAGACTTGGTCTAATGCACTATATGCCAATATTTGGGGAAACCTCTGGGTGATTCCCAATATGGGTAATTATACACGAATAATGTATCCCCAACCACTAGTATCGTATCCTTCCATATCCATATATCACGTGAACAAGGATCTATCTTTTCCTACATGGGATCGATACCCCAGCTACCTCATAGGTAGTTCAAGTTTACTCTCCTAATTATCATCACCAAAACATTTCGTTAATGTTCATCACATTATGAGGAGAATCAATGTGAAGTTCATCCCCACACCACAACTAGTTATTTAGAAGGCCCTTCTAATGATTTTTCAATCCAACATGGATATCCTCCTCGTGACCCACCTAGCTAGATTGAGGGTCCCCCTGTCCCATCAATGTTCTAAATATAGTTCCTCCCCATGAAGTTATTAATCAAAATATATATATTTGACACACCTTAAATATTTAGTACATAATATGTCTCCATGATACCACTAGATAACAAGGAGTTCTTCCCCGTTCTCTCAAAAACCAAGTTAGAGGTCATCCCTGCTCAATTACCAGTGATCAAGGACTTCCTCCCATAGTCACCACCAACCAGAACACAGGTTCTCCAAACTCCATCGATAGTCAGTGTAGATTTCCACCGTATACCACCATATATCAATGTAGATTTACCCCTCATATTGTAACAATCCATCCTAGAACACCCCTTATTCTTAAGACATACCCTTCCGTGAAGTACCATTATGGTGTCGATTGGTGACCACCGCCAACAAAGGAGAAACCATATAATGATCCAAATCATCACTGACCATGTTAACATCTCTAATTCTTATGTGAAGAATGATTCTATGTTAGATCCTCCACCATAAATTTCATTATCTAGGTATGTATATATAAAACTGAGACTGTTGATACTAGAGTCCTAGGTCCATAGGATCCACAGATACATCCACAAAAATATGTCGGTGGGGACATTTGGCCCCCATTCAGGGGATCTCAATGTAGCCATCACTTTTTCTACTAGTTTTTCTTAATTGTACCTCTATAAATAGAATTAAGTAAAGGTCATGGTCTGGGTGACACCCTAATATTATGATAAATCCAATGAACACCAAATGGATTTCTCTTCCGTCACACATGAAGTTGTGGTGAACAAGAACCCCCGCATGGATGTGATGATGGGGTTGGAACCACACCTGAAATAAGTAGAAAAATTAAAAGGATGTATGACACAAACAATGAAAAAAATATTAATGTATTATTTTAAGATATCTACATCAGTGAAATCTCCCAAATTCCAAGCTTCTCTAATCGGGGTTTTAGATGACCTAGAGCAAGACCATTACTATGAATAAGAGAGAATATGCGAGGATGTGGTTTCCAACCGGCTGTAGTTGGTATTATATACTTTTTTAGCTTCATTATTTGACATACAAAATTACCTTACTGAGGTAAAGGAAATGTGTTCTTGTATTATCAACCCTACATTTCACAGTCTCAGTGATCGTTAGATGGCATACCCTAGCAGTGAGAACAAACTCAATTCGATCAATCAACAATGAATAAGGGTTGAGATTGCAGTGCTCCTAGTGTGTATATTACATGAGTTATATGAATACCATGAGACCATTAAAAAAGATTCATCAAGGGTCTCACAGTTCTCCATTGAGCTATGGAGGATGAGTCTTTACTGGTAAAGATCAGAGTCTAGGGAAAATATGATTTTCTCCATATTCTCTCTGTCATGTTGTAGTCCGATCTATTCACCAATGTGGAATGATTCCATCAGGATACCTCCATAGTTAATATTGTTGTCATTTAAAATCTCGAGGATTGATGGAATAGGGTAACTAACATATTTTATGACTTGGAAGATCATCTGGAAGGGGCGAATTTGTTTCAGACAAACCCTCCAACATGTGTCCTCACTCATTAGCATATGATAGAAGAAGACCTCAGAGAACCATTCTATGAGGTATTTCTACATTCTCATAAGTATCTTGACATGGTAAAGGTGTATGTCGATCCATATAAACCATTTGAGAAATCACTGAAACTATAGACACAACCAATAGTAGCTGCATTGTTTCAGTAAGACATATAATACAAAAGGTTCTTCAATGACCTCATTACTATGGAACACCTAGATTATGTAGATGTCCCATAGATCCTATGTCTTCCATGTGGGGAACCCAATTCTCCTCGACCAATTACATACACTAGAGATCATGGGTCCCACACATCAAGTCAAAGTGGAA
This sequence comes from Viscum album, assembly GCA_963277665.1. NCBI lineage: Eukaryota > Viridiplantae > Streptophyta > Magnoliopsida > Santalales > Viscaceae > Viscum > Viscum album. Next base: position 136,173,782 of record OY728163.1, read on the forward strand.
GTTGGGTGATATTGAAAGTGATCAAGGTGTCGGCCACAGAACCTGCCTGAGTAGGGTATTTGTCATCATAAATATCTAGGTTGTTCCTCTATCCAAATTGTTGAGACTATTCATTGAATTAATGATCTTCTCAATGAATTTGTGACCAAAGATATAATGACCTAGTATTTTCATACATTGATATAAAATCATTTTTTTGGAAGATTTCACACATTGCACAAACACACCCCCAAAGAACATTTCATTTTAGTTCCCTTGGAAACAAAAAATCATTACCAACTATTTCATAATTAAATTAAATATTCTCTCACCTATTTATTGATATGTAGAAATATTTTTTAAATATCATACTTAAAATAATTCATTATGTCCTAGGGAAAATAAACATAAGAAAATGGTGATCTCAGTTGCTTAGTATGGGTAGAAATTTGAGATATGTAAGCTTAAATATGATAAAAAAGTGCATGACAATGTGATCATAACATTATAGGATCATATTATCCATATAAAAGATCATAAACATGAATAATGGCATAAATATTTTTAATTCATAATACATGAATCATAAGGGAATCAAAGAACATAATTCATGGGTTTTAACATTGAGATAAGACATTAAATTATGGCATAAACACACAAACTAGTAATTTTTTCAACATTTATAAATATTAATAGGATCACTCACTAAATTAGGTACCTGAAAATTGGCCATCACATAAACATGTGAACATAAAAACCATGTCCATGAATAAAATTTTTGATATGAGAACTAGGTCCACACCTAGAATTTTGAACAAGAAATCATGTTAAAGAACAACATATATACCTCATGAAGTATCCATATTTATAAAATGAATTAGAGGGAGATATATATCCCACAAGTAATATAATGAAAAATATACATAAGTGTGCCACAATAACATAAATCATACATCATATCAGAACCCCTGGAACTAAACGGGCTTCATAAACATCATTTATTCATAAGATAATCCATTGAAAAGAAATGATATTCATAAATATAATTCCATAGTAAATTTAAATAATCTATTGGAGTTATTGAGATATTATTATTAAAAAAACAACCACATTAAATCATATGTTACAAAATAAATTTTATTTTATATTTAAAAATCTTTATCGAGGAAAATGTCATTTCTTAGTTGAAATGGATTTATTTTCTGTAAATGGTGTGTAGTTTTAAACGATTATTTTTTTAATATTAACATGAATGTTTTTCTGGGAATATTTTTTAAATAATACCTCATGAATGTTTAAAAATCCATTCATTCTGTATATGTTTAAAAAATCATTTTTAAACTTTCGCAAGAAAATTCAGAAAGTACTATGTTTGGAAAATTACAAAATGATTCCATTGAAAAAATTAGTAAAAAATTAAACATTTGTAAAAATGACATTAAATGTTCATATGATAATATGAAAACCCTTTTTGGAATCTTGGACATGGAGGATATACATTTCCCAATGTATATTTAAAACGAAATAATCTTGAATGTTGATGAGATTTTGGAATAAGTACATCTCACATTATACTCAGTAGAATCAGAATCCCCATGAATGAAAGAAAATTATATGGATACTAAAATACCATAATATTCGGAATAATAATCATTAAATATAATCACGAGTGGTATATACAACTCACAAAAGAACAAGTGGTTTATAGTCATGTGTCCCACTGAAACAAAAGTGATACAAAGATCCCTTACATTTTGTATTGATGCTCTTCATACTCAAAGTAACTTCCTGTATAATAAATATAATATTATTATAAATCTATTATTGAACAATGTTCTTATATCTCATACCATAGAAGATTTTATTCTAACTTTATATTACCTTTTTCGATAATTCCTTGTTAATGTTACGCTTTGGGTAATATGTTATTTGTTTTTCAATGGTTTTATGATTTTTATATTTTCTCTTTATTACATATATCTTGATTAAATTATATACAGAATGATAACCGTAAAATAATTGTCATATATATTAATTTTATATGTATTTATAATAATCATTAAAAGATACAATTAAGAAAAGAAAATCCTCATTCAAGGAAACTATAGGCCGTACGTATGCATGAATACTATTTCCATTTTATTTTAATAATAATAAAAATGATAAAATGAAATATTTATAATATAATTCCATTATAAATATTATGAAACATATTTCATAAATATTTGTAAATCCATCTTAACACATTTCATGTAATGTGTGACAGAACCACAATGATTCATATCATCTTTGAAGGAAGAGTGTGTGAGTGTTGGTAGAACCCATAGAAAAACAAAATCAACGTTTATTAAGGATACTGAGGTTATTAAATAATATAAAATAAAAATAATTGAAGTGGTATAATGAATAAATAAAACAAATATGTTCATTGATGAACGTTACTTCTTCTTTAGGAATTTCCTTTCGAATTGTCCAAATTGAATTCTTTTATAGGATTTCGAAAAATATAAGGATTCTAGGATGAATGGAGGGACGTTCCAAGTATATAATAAGAGATTTTGGATGAACCCAATAAATTATTTTGTGTTAATGAAATATAATAATTGGTTCACTTTTAGAAGAGTGGGATGTTGTAATTTTGGAATATCTCAAAAGATTATTTTATAATAATTTAAATATCAATATAAATACCTCAAAATGGAAATAAAATAAATTTTAAGGTGGGATATAGTGATAAACCTATCAAAAAATTTAGTTTATATTGGTTTTGTGTATTTTTTATCATTACCTTGTATTATTCCTTGGTTAATTCATTTTAATTTTACCACTCTTAACAAATTTTTCTACATTAAAATATTGAGTTTTTTACATACAAGATGTCAATTAAACCATAAATGTATTATTAATGATATTTAAAGCAATATAAAATGAAATTTTTAGTTATATATGCTTTTTATGATTTTTATCAAATTTAATAATTTATTATTTTTTAAAATATCATTACTATTAATTTCGGAATAAGTCATTATATTAACTTTAATAAAATCAATCCAGCAAGATAAATTCAAAATAAATTATTTAATAAAACATTAACATGTCATGGTTTCATATAAAATTCATGGAAAACCTTAATTAAGTAAATTTATATTTCATTTAATGTTTATACTTTCATTTAACTTATTATTTCATTATTTTAATAATTATTGCTTCGTCGTTTCCTAATTATTCAAGAAAATTGTTTCTTCACTAAAATTCAATAATAAAATTCCATGGTGTAGATAATAATTTTAACGTTAATAATAATATATATATTATAGAATACCTTATATTTATCCTCATATTATAAAATTATACTTATTAAAAAAAAGTATGACATTTTTTCACTCTCTTTGATTTTAAAACTATTAAAGTAATATTCAGGGAAAAGTTTCCGTTAAATTATTATATTAAAAAACATTTATGTTAAGGGTCTAATTAAATTCATCCAATAAAATTTTGGATAGTTTTAGGCAATGTATATAATATTTATAATATTATTTTTCCCTTAATAACCTGAAATATCCTTAAAAGTGGTAATCAAAATAAATAAAATTACTATTCATATTATCCAAAAATAAAAAGAGAACTAATTAATAAAGTTGGTCCTTAGTATTCAAAAAATGGGATAATTTTTTCAAAATTCAATTCACATAATTCTATGAAATTAATTAACAATTAATCCCACATACGGAATGAAACAACGAGTCTCTAATGTGAAAACCTTCAAAAGAATGATATGTTGTTATATCTAGATTAAATTAAAAGTTGATTACAATAACATAAACTGGATTAAATGATATATAATTTATCTAATGGATTTTTAAAATAAAAAAATTATAATTTAACAATAAAAATTAGTTCAATGAAAAAGCTATTTTAAGTTAAAATTTGGTACTTTTTATTATTCATCGGAAATTGAAACATGTTAGAAAAATAACCAAAACTAAACCAAATTAAAATTATACATCCCAATTTCAAATAAGATATTTATTTTTTCAAATATAATATATAAGAATTTAAAAATGAGATTTAAAATAATTGTTCCATCAAACAGTGATAAAATTGTTTTTTAGAAAAACTTCTTTTATGAGGAAACATGGACATGTTCTTATATCATTTCAATAAAATACATAATATTTATGTTAAAAAATTAAATTTAATATAATATATATATATATATATATATATCATTAATATGATCCAATAAGAGTTATTTTTTATATAAAACACACGTGTGGATAGTATTATAGAAACATATCTTTTTTAAAAGGGGTTTTCATTATTTTATTATTAATTGGTCAAAAATTATATTTGCATGTGTAAACCATAGTTTCATAATATAGTTAATACTATTAATATACACCATTCGAGTGGTTTTCTTATAATTTTGTATTTTAAATTATTATAATAATAAAATATTGTTTCTTCGAAATTCATTGTGGCGTTTAAATTAATAAAATTTGGTATTGTGTGTATCTAAATCTTGAATTGGGGGAGTGTATAACACATTACATTAATTAAATAAAATTTATTTGAAAAAACATTTATAAAAACATTTTCTACTACATTCTAACCCCTTAAATTAAAATTTTCCCTCTAAATTCATCATTATGATGCAAAAATTGATGATATTTCTACCTCATAATATCCTCAATATACCACATTTCATAATAAATACAGTGCTTTATCCCCAAAATAATAATAATGTTAGTGTTGTTGTTTTATAGAACTTTATATCTATGATTAAATTTTTTATCAGTTTTTCCTTCATAAGAATAATCTTTTTCCTGTGGTATGACCCTTGATTTTAGTACGTGTGAAGGATCAAGTATTTAGTTTCTTTGAAGATACACAAGGAAAAGATAATGAAATTGAGAGAGATTTTTTATAAGCACCAATTGAGAAGATACAATTCTAATACAATGAAGACTAAAAACTGAAATTCTATCTTTGTAAATTTATATATTACTTTAAAAATTAAAGGTGTATTATTTGAAAATTTCTCTATGGAAAACCCAATTCATAAAAATTAATACTAAAACTCCATTTACAAAAGAATTTTTGAAACAAAAAAGTTTCCTAAATAAACTCATAACTAAGTTTCCACATAGGATAACATTGGTGGAATTTGAAAAAATGATAATATTAGAGAAAACCAACCATCACGTTTTGTTAGAGAGTGATAGATAACATGGTTAGAATATAGTTAACATTAACAAATCCATAACCCAAAAATGCATAAAAAGGTTATTAATATCATAAAGAATGATTATAACAGAACACTATTTTAATTTCAAGAATCTTTTCCTTATGTTGATAATTTTCATGATAGGATATACTTACGTGATTTTAGTAAAATCTCACCCTTTTTATGCCATGATCAATTTCTACTTCATCTATCATTCTAATAAATGAAGGTAAATTTATCATTCTTGAAGAATTAATAGATCAATTGATCCATAAATAGAATGTTAAGTCCTTCTATCTAACTTTGTGGAAACAAATCGTTGGAACAAGTAATCTAATATGAATAAATCGTAACAATACAACACATTAATCAATAAAACCACATCCAAATATGAATATAAGAAATTTCATAAATGGTTTCCCTTATGAACCATCCCAAATTTTAAAATCCAAGACTTTTGAAACACAATTAAAAAATATCCAAAATCAACTTATCATTACCCCTCCAAATAACAAGATGTAGCTCCTAATTTTCATATAAAAAACATGTGAATACCATCATCATGTATTTTCTTGAGGTCATAACCATAAAATATACATAATTCACATTACTTATATAAAAACTATTCTTTTTAAAAAATATTTTCATTGGAATCTTGTGTTCATCCTTGTACTTATTGAATATGATATTTCATTACTCCAAAATCAATGTAGATAATCAAATAAAATTTTACTACTAGATAAACAATAATATTGATAGAAGGATTTTTAATTCAAAAAAAATGTAATTTCGAAAAAGGATAGGAGGGAAATTATTCCCTAATTATCATGGTTCAAATAATCCATTATTATGGAATAATAATTCTCTTTGTCCATTTCCTTCAGAGTTTGTTGTGTCTTATCATCTATAATTACCCAAGGATTGGAGATTTTATTTTCATAGTTTCCAAATATCCACATTTATAGAATTGAAGTCTGAGAGGTAAATTTTTATTTTCCATTTCTCCTTTTATTTAATTGGCTAACCTCTTTAAATCACACTGAAATTCTTCTACTCAATTCAAAGGATCCTTAAACATTAATAATGTTATTATTCATTTTAGGAAGTCCCCTGAGTGCACCTTCCTAAATTTTTTTACAAGTAGGAAGTTGAACCTATTTTTCCCTAAAAATCTATAACAAATAGTTTTTCCATTATGGTTCATATACCTTTTCTTATCACAATAACAATGAGGGATACTTTCTTCCAATTCAACTTTGAGTGCACACTGAACGACTTTTTCCTAGCTTCCAAAGTCCCTTGTGGATAATTCATTTCAATGATCTGGTTTCATACCACTATATATTTAACAAATTTTACATTACGGATGGATTATAATTCCATATTTTTACCTTGGAATTATGTAAAATTTTCCATCAATGGTTCTAATAGATTCATCATCATATTTCTTTAACTCAAGGAATTCCTTCCCCATTTTCAGTTTAAGAAAATGAGGAAAATTATTATTGAAAAATATGTTAGTGGACTCATCCCAATCCATGGAGTGAATTTATCCCCATTTCATCATATTCCCAATAAGATTCGATCATTTATATGTTTTAAATTTAAAAAAATAATCTATATGGACAATATTTTCATGTCCCAAGAATGTAAGAGCAAAAAATATTTTCTCAATGGTGTTCATCCATTGCTCAACCACATGTTGATCATAAGACTCACTAAAAGTTGTTGGATTTAGCCTTAGCAATGGATCAACACAATTTTTTCCACCTTTTCTCATTTTAATGTCCATAATGATTCATAGATTGTGTGAGAATAGTGTTAATATTTTTAATTATAACTCCCAAAATATTTGGTTACTCGAGAGGAAAATCATCGCATTTCCTATTGCATTCAACACTGACATAGTTTCTTTGGGTTTGAAACATTAAAAAAATTAGATAGTAACAATGTGAGAAACACTAATCATACATGTAAAACCTCATATTCAAGTGAAATTATAGATAAAACATCTATATATGATACTATAATTTTAACTTTGGTTATTCACAATCTTTACCAATATTCTAGGATTATGTCATGGACATACCCTTAGGTTTTATAGTAGGATTTTCTCCTCATAGTTTCCAACCATTAACTAAACCATATATGTAACAAAATTTATAATGACAAAATCATTACATTATTGGATATTACATAATTATTTCGTAATATTTCATACATTGTAGACACACATGTCCAAAGACTATCTTAGTTTAGTGGATTTTAAAGCTTCGAATAAAAAACACTGATTCAAAATACATAAACATATTCTCTCTCTTATTTCATCAAACCAATAACATATTTTGATATATAATACTTAAGAAAATTCATCAAATCCTAAGGAAAGGAAACATAAGAAAATAGTTACCTCTGATACTTAGAAAGGGTAATCAAGGGTATATGAAAGAATAAATATAAGGAAAAAGGGTATGAGAACATGTTCATAAAATTTTAAAATCATTTCATGTATATCAATGGTAACAAACATGAATGATGACCTAAATATTGGTTTTTTATAATATATAAATCATAAGGGAATAAAAGAACATCAACAATGTGTTCGTAAAACTTATATAACATAAGAAATTATGGCATACACACATAAGCCTATAATTTTTTGAATATGTATAAACAGTAAGAAGTTCCCTCATTAAATTAAGGACATGAAATCTAGACCATTCATAAAAATTTGGTCATTAAAACCAGATCCATACATAAAATTATGAACATGAAAACTAAATCCATGTGTATATTTGTGAACATGAAATCAGGTTCATGCCTAACATATATACCTCATCATTTAACCATCTATAACAAATGAAAATAGAGATATATATAGGTCTCACTCATCACATAATGAAAACAATGCGTAGGTGTGCAACAAGAATACAAATCATTCCTTTTATCTGAACCCATGGAACAAAATGGGTTCCATAAACATCATTCAATCATAACAGAATCAATGGAAATGAAATTGGATTCATTTATATCATTCCATCATAATCATAAATCAACAATTTTAATTATAGATATATTATTAATGGAAAATATCCCTAATAAAGAATAAGTATCAAAAAATGAATGTTATTATATATTTGAAAATAATTCTTGAGGAAAATATCCTTCCTTCTTTGAAAAATATTTCTTTTTTAAAAATTCAATGAAATTTGTAAAGGAAATGTTTGCTTTAACATATCCATGTATGAATTTAAGGGACCCTAAAATGAATTATTTCACAAAAATAATCATATAAATCCATTCATTTGATATGAGTAAAAAATATTCTTTTGTGCTTTTCCAAATAAATCACAATTTACCTTGTCTCGAAAATGACCAAAACATTTCTTTAAAACCATTTATAAAAAATTAAAGCATGGTAAAAATAACATCAAATCTTCATTGTATAATATTAATATCCTTTTCAAAAACATTTTTTTTAAAACATGGATATGGATGATAAATACTCCTTAATAGAGATTTAAAATGAATTAGTCCCAAATATTTATTAGATTGTGGAATGAATACTTATCACTTTATAATCAGTACAATTTTATGGCACATGAAGGAAAGAAAATTATAAGGATATAAAAATGCCATAATAATCATAATAATACTCATAAAATACTTTCATAGGGTGTTGTTGACACTCCATTTTGAAATGATGGACAAAAATTTTACGAAGAGAACCGTAAGAATGTTAAAGGGCCAAAGAACACCAATGAGGATTAAAGGGACATTCCCAAAAATGTCATCCACACGGATTCCCATGTGCTTCAAAAGTCCCATGTATCTTCCCCAACATAACATCAAAGGGTTGGAAACCCATACATGAAATGTATATGCCTCAAACCTATGCCAGGAACCTATGTGAAAAACATCCTTCGAATAGAATCCCTTATTCACTTATTAATAGGACCCTCAAGATTCTTATTTGGGAAACTAAAAAATTAAAAGAATCCCTAAGTGCTCACCGTGCAACCCCTTCACCCAGGTATCTAAACATTTCTCTGGTATCTATCCAAATCTATAGTGAAAATAGAATTTAAGGGGTTAAGTGAGATCAAATACCTTTCAAGGTCCCAAAAATTAGAAAGCTGAATGAGGATCCATTCTCCCCTATGTGAGAAACCATCTATAAAAATAACCTTTCCATAATATGAGACCTATGAAGGACCCCTTATATGGGCACCATTAAAGATCTGTGATTCCTATGATATTTCCTTTCACTTCTAAAATTACCCATGTGGTAAATTTTGAAAGGAATATTCATCTCATAGATGTCTATACACTCTAAACGAATCACTTCTAGTTTCCGATAGGACCTACATCTAGGACTGGTTCCCATGACCTATAAGAAAGACCAGTCTGAGTAACCATATGAGCCTTCTAAAAATCCATTCAGGGAGGGAATCTCTACATTTTACTCACTTATCTAATAGGCACTATTATGAATCCTTCACGGAAGCCTATGGACATACCCAACTATGGAAACTGGCACACCAACATGTCTCCCATTTAAGTGTGTATTTGTACAGTCATTGGATTGCCACATGTTTCTGGTTGTCTATTCAGGTTCCTCAAGGAGCATTTGAGTTCGTATTCCAATGTTTAGGAGGACACCTACCCCAGGGATAATGTCAATGGTTTCTTGTTCTCGGAAACTAGGGTTAGGCCCAAGTCCTATCTTTTTTGACTCAATGTTCTAGAGCCTCTTGATCCGAGTGGAGAGGATATGGATTTCACATTATTTTCTAGTCCAAATGAAATGAGATACTACTCCAGTGAAATGGAAACAATTTTATAACATCCCTCTGGAATTAATCCCCTAGCCTTTATTCAAGAGGTTTCACTCTTGATCATCTCTTCCTCTTGATCACTAGAGAAGGGATCAGCATAAGTGTCCACTTCTCTCTCTCTTTCTCCCTTACTTTGACATTTTCCTTACCCTGGAATCATTACTGGGTATGTAAAGAGAGGTAAGTGTCATAGGCCCACCATATTCCACCATAATTGTAGGATAAGTGTTATTTTTCAATCTTATTGACTTCTTATTGTCTATCACATTCAAGAATTAATCATCCTGAATCATGTGGAAACATAGGATACTCCTGATAATGGAATACTCACAGTCAGATGCATGATTAAACATAAGATTATCCATTGAATCTTCCTATAACTTAACTTCAGTGTTCCTCCATAGTCATGGGTCCTCAAAACCATGTATCCAACCACTAGGGAAATTAGACTGTTTGATTTCCAAAATCTTTTTTTCCCTATAGTTTCTCACTCTGAGCATGACTCACATAGGATTTGAGGTTAACAGATGTGATGACATACACATATCCCAACCCATCCTAAGGAAGTCTTTCTTAGGTGTAATCCCCAATAATAACGCACATTTATTAGGATATCATCATCATGAGTAATCCTCAAGATAATCCTCTCAAAGGGTCATACTCCCCTACCAGATAAACCTTCAAGGGCCTATATATACTTGGCTCCTTAAAAACCCGACTACATGGTATTTGATTTTTATCAAAATAGGATATGTTTGATTCCTCCCTAATATCCAAAAAAACAATCCAAATCAACCTATTTCATCTACACAACATTATTGATAGCATCTAATTTAACCCAGGGATCTATATCCCTTGAAGGTTCTCCATGCGACTTTGGCATAAGTCGCAAAATTAAAATTGACTAGGAACCTTCAACTTAGATGTCCTTTCGATATGAGGTTAAACTATATGGTTAGGTCCCCATAACATGACTATAAAAGGTATGATTTCCCCATTATGCATCAGTAAGCTACGTGGGTTAGGATCCCTTTCACAATCATATGTAGGAATCCCATCCATGGGTTATATCCCAACATCAAAACAATTCATGCATCCTTGGATGATGATACACTCTAATGTTCCTCACTATGTGGCTGAAAAACTATTATCTTTATAATAACGACTGAATAATTTATAATTAGTACATGTGGGATTCCATTGATGGAAATATTTAGATATATACAGATATCTATTTTGATGAAGAACCTCAGATACATACATATTATTTTTATCCCTAAACATGATAATAATTGATTGTCAACTATAGGGTGACCAGATTCATTCATTGGATTTTATAATTGATTAATGATCATATCATAAATCATAAGAGAGTCTTGATGTATGTAATAACCCCCCCCCAAAGGGTGTGATTAGACTAACCTATCAGCCACTCTACCAATGTGGGTTTCTATGTATCATTGTCCAAAACACCCATTGAGGGCCTACATTTGAAATGAAGGTCTGTAATTCATGCTGGATATAAAACCATTGAGTGTTTCTGGTTTTTTGAACACAACCTATTGGAAACAATTCAAATATAGAAATTATATCTTTTTTATTAGAAACAAGAAATGGTGAACCCAATTAGAATCTTTAACCAAGATGATGGTGTCACTTATATCTATTAGGCCATAATAAATAATTAAAAGGTGTCCAGAAAAAACAATCAATCATGCTTGTGTTTATCAAAATGAGATGATTCTTTAATATGTTGCTTTAGAATATTTCATGAAATTATTTTCAGAACACCGCTCAATCTAATGGAATCCTTCCAACTACTATGGATGTATTTACTGGCTACTACTCACACTTGGTCTTCATCCAAGAAAAATAATCCATAATCAACCCAACATCATAAATTCTAGGTCTCTAAGGCCCTAGTTCAAGAGTACTACCAACACAGTAAGATATCAACTTTGTAGGCCACCTGACATGCCCTCCATCTCACAAAGCCTTACCCCTCGATCAGTCAGTGATGACTTGTGGTCCTGATGTAGATTGAATCAACCGCCATCTTTAACAATTTTTAGAGATTACCCCTCAAAAATTACAACCAATCCCTCCTATATTTCAGGGATTTGAATTTGGAGGCCACATATAATGTCATCCATAAGAAACAACAACCCTTCCAAAAATCATCACTGCCAACGTCGCATGATAGTGTGCCCACATCATGATTTGGGAGCCACCCAGGGCCGCCCGACTCAGATCATCCGAACCCTGTCAAGAAAGAAACCCTACCATGGGAGGTGACCAGCCATCAGGAAGATTTTTTTACACCTATTCCCCCTCTAGAGAAGGACTAGAATCCAAATTTTTTTCAAATTGATATTGGAAACATGAACTTTTCCACCTCAATTCAACCCGAAACCATACTCGTTTGGTGGAATTAAATTTATCCCATCAATAAAAGATGGGAACATACCATGAGTAAGAATGAACACCACCATGCCACCACTAGAACTACTAGTAGACTCATCAGTTAGAACATAAATAATCCTTCCAATCAATATTAGAAGCAAGACACTAGCAGAGATACACACCTTTACACATTCATCAAATATTCTGGCATACTCGTTTTCCATCACCTGAAGAAGTCCATCAGAAAGCCCCAATGAAAAGAAGGAGGTAAACACAAATCACCCCCTTCACTGGAGTAAGGTCAAAATCCATTAGATAGAAATGGAGGACAAGAGAAGGCACATACACCAACTCCAAATACATAATTAGTATATATCCCCATTCCAATCTATGAAATCATGTAGGATATCCTATAAATGGTAAAAGGGAAGACACAAATCCCTTACCAATATCCAGAGACTTTCTTGGGCTACATAATAGTGATGATATTAGTGCCCAATGGATGGATACAAGAATCTTCCCTAAAAATGGGGTGGCTCATCATTATGTCACCCCATAGTAGATACACACAAGTTCTCTCATTCGCAAGAGTCATGCGAAAAAATCCCTCTTGTATAAGAATAATTGGATTTTGAACATACACCCCCTCCCATTGAAGTTAATTGGACTATTATAATTGTCATTATAAGGAAGGTACAAACACCATCCCATGGAAATAACTTATAACAGAATGTGTCTTTAGTATCTCACAAGAAGGAATCCAAAAATAATCCTTAACAAAGACAAATTGAACGAAAACATCCTATTTATGATCCATATGTATTCAATACGGTAGTCATTTAAGATCTATGACACATCTATGGTAGCTTTAGAACCTACAATCCCATAACAAAATTATGAAATTGGAAGTAGTAATTCTGAATGTATGCATCAGAATCTTCACAATGAAGGCTTGCTATATGACCTTGACTAATCGATCTTGTGATACAGACTCTAGATGAGAGATACAACAACAATCCCCATGGTCAGAATAAGAAGAAGAAAGAGGGTCTCCCCCATGATTTATTATACTATGGTGGTCCACCTTATGTTGTAGTTCACTATTTATGTTCTATATATAGAAATATATCACATTATCATGAGAAATATCAAACTAGAGATGTAGTGGCAAGAGATCCCTCCTGTCATGAGGAACCTGTGAAAACAAGGCCAGCAATGTCTGGTTCCATATCATCGATAGGTGAAAGCCATTATGAACCAAAAGAAATTTAAAGGAAAATTTCATTATTTAAACAATTATTGGGTCACTTATTTCCAATGAAATAAAGTTAGCCTATACCAATCATTCTACATATGATAAGATAACATGAAAAGGACCAATTGTTTCCAACCTGGTATAGGAATATTTAGTGAAATAAGAACAACATATGATAAAAATGAGAGACTATATGGATAAGGATGTAATAAATGTAAGATTTTATCCTTTATACACCACTCAATACATAAATCCAGAGGCCAATTTGGATGATTGTTTGCAGAAAATCCACCTCAAATTATGTGAAACTATTAATCACATAAAATTGAATATATTACCTTACAAAGAATATTAAGGTCATGTTAAGACAATAGAAGGGTTTCAATATAATATTTACATGGTAGATCTCATGGCTTCATGACACCCAAATATGATGAAACAAAAAGGATCACTTTAATGTGAATACCTCAGTGAGTTAATAAGAATGTGACAGCTGGTCACTAATACCCCATTTAGTTTTTGTATCATAGGATGGAGTGAACATGGAGTGTTACATTTCACTTTTCTCCCTAACTATAAAATTCCACATAATGTTGTCATGTGCCATGTTATATCTTCATGATGGTTTAAAACATAATTTGTTCATTACTGAAGACATTCTCAAAAAGAACAAGCCTCTAAAGACTCTCACTGACATCTGGATAGGATAGAGCAGGATAATGAGATATAGTTTCATAAAATGTCAAAAAAAATCGGGAAAGCCTCCCATTTAGGTGAAATTCACCATTATCTTACATTAATGTCAGAGATAGTGCAACAACCTTTAGAAATTTTTGATCTATGTGAATAAAATATGATTCACCCTACCCATGTTTAGATGAAAATTTATAAAATTAGAAGGGAAGACACGATAGTAGAATCCATGATAGTTTAGGAGCTACCCCATCCCACAATGTTGGATGATGTTTTAACCAAAACATTGAGGTTAGGGAAACATACATGAAGTGTGGTGAAGGTAGAATAAGAAGAGACCCATAACATTGGGATGGTTTTTTTCACCTCAACAACTCCCTCCGTAGTGGGAATCAATTTTATCTAATTAGGAAAAACATAGCATAATAGATTCTCCTAGTTCCTCCCACCCCAAGATCCATTTTCATGTCATAGAACAGACATGACTGAATTATCTAGATACACCCTTCAGATTATTATCCTCCATGAATGTACCATAAAATTTGAAAAGGAATGGGCAAGGCCTCTAGGAAGTCATAGAAGAATAAATTCTCACAAAGGGACGTATAGAATGCCCATAATGCATTTCTCATTAGTGAACATCATCAACGACGCCCTCATAGATTCTTAGAACACGAGGTCAATTCATTGTAGTCATAAGAAGAAGTTACGGTTCAAAATTTGGTCCACATAAAATAAAATGAAGGAGGTTTGATAATATAAAACTAGAGGGTTTCATGGAATTTGGCAACTCCCTCAAACAATCCATGAATACCTCCTTGAAATAAGGAGAAAGGAGAGGGTAAAATGGTACCTCATCTTCCTCCCAAATAGGTTAATCCCCCTTCTATTGAGAAAATATTTTCTAATAAAGATGAAGAGATAAATGTATTTTGGAAACTCAATGAATAATTAATCCATGGAAGTTTTCCAACTAGATATGCTCTATAAGATGATCCTCATCTTAAACATAAGCTGGTGTACCATAACAAAGGAGGTTCACTGTTGCGAGTGAATCAGATCTTGAACATCCATTCATAATTTGATACCAACCACCAATAAATTTGGATCCCATAAAAATAGATCAAGAATACCCAATGTTTGATGTGGAAATAGAGCACGACCAGGAACATCTTTACAGGCCTACCCATATTGGTTACCCAAGATAGGTACCGGGAGAACTACCACAAATGGCCTTAATGGCCACCACACCTTTTCAGGCCCAAGCTACAACTCATGTTCAACCTTCATGTCAAACATAAATCCCCAAATTATGATGAAAATTATTTATTCACTAACAGATAATTTGGAATACATGGAGGAACATCACCTTCCGATTCAATAAGAAAGGAATCCTTACCCATACTGGGTTGATCTGACTCTCCCCCCGCATGATTTTAGGAACCCAAAATTTCCAATTTTCAATTGATCATGAGACTTGGAGAATCCTTTGACATATTTCTTCTCTCATAGTGATACCCTGAAGGGTTACCCTAAAAAACTGACAGTGAATCTCATGTGATTTTCAAAACCACTATAGGGATCAACCTTTTTATGGTACATGTGTTTGCAGGCTTGGTAAATCATAGGGTCTTATGTCATTCATCATATGTTTCTCTTGAAATTTATCTCAGTTATGAAGAAGAAAAAAGTCTATAATCTCTCAAACTAAAATTATTGGGAGAAAAAAGATTCTCATATTTCATTGATAAGTGGAAATTATTGAAATAATATTTGAGCCTGATGCTCACTCAAAAAGAGTTGTTGTCCTTATCTATATCGAATTTCAATGATTCTTTATAAAAGCCATATATCCCTTTAAAATAATGAGGAGGGATTTATGTCCATTCTGTTATTTCTCATAGTGTGGAGGAATTCATCACAGAAACTAAGGAAAACTATTTTGAAATCTCATTAACTCTTGTAAGGATAAAAAATAAGAGGCTAATATAGGTGCACATTAACAATCATATATACCCACTACTACTTTAACACGTATACCAAACCATGTGGCTCCACCACCAGAATGTTGATGCAATTCCCACTTTATAAGGATGATCAGAGATATTAGAGGTGAAAATAATTTGAGGAGATGAAAAACAAGGTCTATTCTTTTTGAAATTAAAAAGTGCCTGACTACTCTATCCTGACATTGGAAAACAAAACAGAAAAGTCAACAAATCCCAAGAATCACAAAATATAATGTAATGATGTTCCCAAAAATTATTTCACCTTTCATAAAATACCTGACTGTTACATCTAGGATTGTTTTTTCTATGGAACTCCAATTAAACATTCTATACTTTGGGAAACTGAAGTTAAAAATTCTCTGACTCCGGTATCATGTATTTATTCCACCACTCAAGAGGATGAAAATGAATTGAAATAAGTAAATAGAATAGTTACATGGAATTTGAATGACTAGACGGTCAGAAAGATGATCAACTGAACTGATGTAGTTGAAACAACTAGTTTTTCTCTCAATTTTTTTCTCTACAACATAACTAATTCCATCAGTATCTCAATTCTATGAAATATATTCCTCTACAAAGAGACACAACCTGAATTGTAAGTCTAAAACAAAACAATATAATTCTATGAAAAACAAAAGGTTTTATTTGATTTTAGATGACCTCGTTCATATATTCTCATAAGTATATGCACCACCCCTTGAAATAGTGCAATGAGATTCTACTCGTCAGATAAAATCTTCATCAGATTAGGAGTTGATCTTTAGTTTGATTACCATTATACACCTAACAGATCCCTTCATAGATGGTGAGAAGGATTATGAACCCTAATTTTTTACACATGTTTGGGAAACTAGGGGATCAGTCATTCAAAAGATCTATTAGTAGATATGGAGTCACTTAATCAACCATGGTGTGTAGGTAGACCAAATCAACCTAACCTAGGGGGAGTGGAAGCACATAGAACTCCTATCCCTAGGGATGTTCTGTCCACACTGAGAGAATCATCTCCCATAGCGCATGTGAAAGAACATCCCCATACAAGGAAGCACAGACCTATTGATACTAATATGATGTTTTGATATAATTGGACCATGTTCCAGCCATGTTGTCAATCTTTGATGCATTAAGTATGTCAAAAGACCTCCAATAATCACTCATAGAGGCCCTTTCATGTGCAATTGATTTTCCAATTGAGGACACTGTTACTGAATTATATCATGCAGATATCGATCCTATAGAATGTATCAAGGTTATCTCTTTCATATATTATAATGAGGATCCTGTCATACAAGGACATGATAGACCATTCTATATATCCATAAGGATAAATGACATTGAAATCCAGTGAATAATTTCTATAAATGGCTCTGGTTACTACTTTATTTTAGTACAGACACTTAAAAAACTAGGTTTCAATGAATCTATTTGGTCCCCATCCACTCTAATTTTATAGGGTTATGGAAAGAATTACTAAGATATTATTGGTGACATTACAAAAATAATTTATTTTGGGGATCTCATGTCAGAATCATATTTCATGGTTATTTGGCATGATAAATATTTCAATGTCCTGCTGGGAAGACCATAGCTACATAAATATATGACCATCCCTTCTTCATACCACCAACTCCTAAAATATTGTATCAAAAGTCATATTGGGTCATTTCATGGTGAAAAAGACCTATTTAGATACCCAGAGTAACAATAATTTGACATGGAAATATATATAACAAGAGAATAAATCCATAGTAGACAATGGGTCTTTGATTGAATCTCCAAATGGTCTAGAGATGATTTTGTAAAACCCATTAAAGAAAATTAGTACATGACATGTTATTCCCATAAATAAATTTAATGTGGTGGTCCTAAATTCAAAAACTAATTCAAAAAATTTTGTAATGTTATTCATGAAAAATTAATCCAATAATTCCTGATAAGTTTTCAACTATCCGAGTACTGATGAAATCTAAGATAAATGTTTTTTCAATCCATCACCCATTATTCAATGAATCCATATTCCATTAGCTAGGTGGGAATAATTGTTTGTTTAAATTGGAGAAGATAGATATTCTCATTCTTAATCCCCCATTTTCCCATAGGTGAACTAAAAAGGCCACACACCATTGATTGATCTAGAAATGATTGATTCGTCTTCTTGAAGCCCAAATAGGGATTCCTCTCCTAAAATAGAGATTCTTACTATAAAATATATCACCATGATAGAGGTGAAAGAAATAATTTATGAGGAAGAGTATGATGAAGAAGACCATGGGGATTCCCATCCATAATTTGATTAGGGTGTCTCCGCCATTGTGGAAACACTTAGGGAGATAGATCATGGTATATAAGAAGATGCACAACTGACTCTAATTAGTAAGGACCTAACTCCTAATGAAAATTAGGAATATAGTTCCTTCTTGAAGAAACAATAGAATGTGATTGCAAGGAATTACATAGAGATGTCAGGTCTCAATCCTGAGGTGGCCACCCATCACTTGGGTTTTCCAGAATAAAATTAATGGTAAAAATAGGCAGCCATAAGGACACACCTAAATCATGCAACAATAATTGAGGCTGAAGTGGATAATGTCATAAATCCAGATTCATCTGGGAGGTATATCATCAAAAATGGATATATAATATTATTTCCATGTAGATGAAGAACATGCCAATCAAATTTTTCATCACTTTCAAAGATTATAACTAGCATTGTCCCAAATATGACATTATGGTTCCAATCACATAACTCTTAATTAATGATAGACTTGGTCATCAATAACCCTCCTTCATGGATGGATACTCTGGGTATTACCAAATTTTAATTTCTCTGGAAGATGAATAAGCTTGTACCTTCAGGGCCCCTATGAAAAATTTTCCAGTAGGAAAATTCCCATTGTCTTAAACAATTTTGACACCACATAAAAACAAACTTTGAATAACATCATAATTTTTTTTTCAGGAGTTTTATGAATGCTAAAATGAAAATCTCTTGGTTATTTCCTGTCAAAATTCTATCCATATGACTGACCTAAATACCATCTACAAAAATATTCAACATCCTAGAATAACGATAGAGAAATTAAAATGTGATTTTAGGGTAACCTCGAGAATTTTTATATAATTTTTTGTATGAAATCATGACATTGGTTTTGAACCTGGGAAATCAAAAGTGATCCTTAACATGTTGCCTCCTTGAAACAAGAAAGAGTGCAGAGTACATTAAGGAAACTTGGTTGAAATTCGACACACCATAGCCAACCTTTTAGGAAAGTGTTTCCATTAAGAAAACTAATGAAGAAGGGGGTCACATATCAGTGGACCATAAACTTTTAGAAAGTATTTGATAACCTCAAGAAATTCCACCTGATTCCATTAGTATTAATGCCACCTATAGAGGGAAAGACACTCATTCCTTATGTTATTCCATAGGAATGATCCTTGGTAGATTCCCTTGTGAAAAATAATGATGTTGGGATTGAAAATTTCCAATATTATCTCATTCAAACAATTCATGAAACTGACACTCATTTTTTAGATATAGAGAAGAGCTACCATAATTAATCTTCACAGTTCAGAAGTTAAAGAACTAGCTCCAACATCTCGAGATCCAATTGGTTTCTCAGAATAACCTACCCAAATTTATCCTTAGTCATCCTCTGATGACAGAATGTCTAATATAGTGTGTAGTCATTCTATAGTAGTTTGATATGAAATTTTTGCCTCCTAAGGTAGTGAAAGGAAATGTCTTGGAATATTTAATTATATAACACCCATTTCCAGAATCAATGTCTTTAAATAATGAACTACTCAAAGAAGAAGCATTCTCTATTTAAGATAGTGCCTAAAAACATGTAATGTATTTTGATGGTGTATGCAAGAGCCGCATAGTGAAGATAAAAGATGACTCTATGATCAAAAAATTTAGTTTAGGGGTTGTTCATATATCCCTAGTGATAAAAATCCTATCATAATCTTTCCTATTATTAGACGGTTGTACCAAAAATGAGTTAGAGTATCTGGCACTCATTTTGGGCTGAGAATTGGAACTTCAGATACTAGTGAACCACATTAAGATGAATGGTGACTCAGAGATGGTAATAAAATAAGTCTACAAGGATTTTACCATTTGGAAAGTAAAAGTATTCACCATCCTTGATTATATCCAAGTTTTAATGGTATCATTCCCCTTAAATCCAAAATTGACTCGTCTCATGTGATCTCATAACTCCTAGGCCGATGCATCAAAAAATGAAACTACAACTCCATCAGATCCATACTGGGATGAAACATTTATCAAAATTTCCCATAGAATCATGGTATCTCCTTTTCCACATATCATAACTATATAGATAAATGAATTTAGCACCATCCTAGTGCCATATAGACTAACCATGGGATGTATGATTCCCATCAATGAATACCTCTATGATGAGTACTTATATCAGATTTAACCAGGATAGAGAAACTCTAGTAATGATCAGTCAACATCACTATTTATGATGGAAACAAATCACTAGAATTTCCTCAAAAAATGAGGAGTTGATGGAGTCCTTATTAGATGTATTGTAGAGAGGATACTGTTGTCACCCTGAAAGAAGTACATGTAGGAAACTGTGGTGCCCACCAGTAATGATATAGGCTTTCCAACCAAATATGAATTCATAGACTCTTCTAGACTTCAATGAAACATGATTTCACATAATTCACTAAAAAAATTTGTTCTATTAAAGTGCAAGTCAACTTCAACCATCAACCCTCAAAGTATATATATACAATCAAATAATCATTTCCATTTTCTATATGGGGAATGGATGTTATGTTACCATACCCTCCAGCTATGGCCAATCAATTAAACTAAATATTCACTACTACTAATTTATTCTACAAATGAATAGAAGTAATATCTTTAAATGTAGTTGGTTCCAAATGTACTTTTATATTTTTAAAATATAACATCACAACAAGATTTGGTGTCCCTCATACAGTATTGATAGAAAATGTCAAAAAATTATATTCCATTGAGCTGGAAAAATTATACCTACAATACGATATCAAATCCTACCATTTATCATGTTATCATGTAGTAGATAATAGATGAATAGAGGCCATTAGTAAGACCATATCAAACATAGTCTCAAAAATGGTGGACAAAGATAAAAATTCATTAACTCACAAACTCTTGAATGCCTTATGGCCTTTCCTAACAACAACTCGTACTTCCACATAGGTGACCCCGTACTCACTGGTATATGGAACTAAAGTAGTCCCTTCCATTGAGGTTAGATTACCATTGACCCACATTTCCATATGTGAAAACCTCTCTATATCTTAGAAATTATAGAAATTATACGATGAATTAGAGTGACTTGATGGAAAAATATTATTCCCCTTGCATCATATGTATGTCTATCAAAATCAGATAGCACGAGCCTTTAAGAAGAATGTACAACTTCATTAATTTTTCCATTGATAATTTTTATTGGTCAGTAGAACTCCAATGATACCATGAAAAAAAACCTTTGATGCATGATCTAAAGTGAGAGGGACCCTACCCTATAGACAAGGTCCACTCTAATGGTGCTTAGTCCCTAATCTCAATGGATGGTGATATCATTATGACTGTATCAAAAGAAAGGATCCTGAATAAATATTTCATGTAATCACATTACATTTTTTATATCTACATGATGTTAAACTATATCATACCATATATGTCCACATTGTAACATTTTAATCTACATGGATTGTCCATGTAAAATAACCTTAAAAGGAATGAAATAATGTCAATACCACATCGCATTAAACACATGGAAAACATCCTTAGATTTTGTTATTAAGGAAACCCCCAAATTACCATAAGTTGGAACACAACTCATGGTCCCATAAATATTGACCTCTATCTCAATTGTATGTCCAAATCACATTCATCTAACCCCTAAGTGGATCTAGTTTAGCTCTAGGATAGAAATGAGGAATAATATATGGAAACAACCCATTCATAATCCCTACTCACATCATTTCCACTATATAGTGACACCTGGACCCCTTTATAGTTATAATCCCCATACTTAGCACATACTTTTCACATGATGGTAAACTATATGATCTGTTTAAGAAATACATGTTGTGTTATTTTCTATCTTGATATATATGTGGTGATGCCCAGGTCTATAATCTTGGTTCCATCAACAATGAAAATTATCCCCTTTTTCTTTGGGCCGGAATCAAACTAACATAGGGAATCTATTAGAGAACTATGAGTTGCTTGATTATCATTAAAATAAGACATGTAGAGCCACCGAAATCTCATATCCTGAGTCCATCCATGATTAAATAAAAGGAAACACCATTCTTTTTCAATGTTAATGAATCATATACACAATGGAAACCTTTCTAGCATATATGTGTTAATTCCCACTACAATGAAATGTGTAATGATACTTAAATATCATGTTTTCGATCATACAAGAATCCTGGGGAAATCTAAATCCCCATACCTATGTCAAAGCCTAATTTATGTGTTGGAACAATTTTCCCAAACTATGTTTTTTCTATATTCTCATCCCAATGAGATATGTATTAATGTGAGGATCTCTTATACTAGGTCCAGCTGTAATTAAAGAAAAAAATACCCCTTATTCATTATTTATGAGTTCAAACTTGTATAGGGATTCTATTTTTCAAAACTAAACGTGGCTTGATTCCCATCCCAATAACATATATAGGAATGCATGTATCTCCAATCTCAGGTCAATCACTAATTAAACAACAAAATCTTTTTCACTCCTATGTATGAGTTCAATACTATGCATGGAGTCCATATTTTAGAACTATGTGTAGCTTGATTATTTCCCAGAATGGTATTTTTTGACTCCCTGGTCCTATACCAATGCCCAACCACTACATTTACCCTCTTCCATACCAGTTTATCTTCATCCTTACCGCATACCATTAAAATAGATGGTATCCCAAGAACTATGTGTGGAATGATTATCATCTCGATGAGATATTTAGTTATCCCTTTATCATAACTCATGGACCAAGCACCACAAAATCTTAATGTCTATATCCTTCACATGTTCTTCCCTTAATATTTTTAATTAAACTTTATCAATTCTTCTTTGTAATACCAAGAACATCTCACATAGTCTTAGGTGTTTGGTAAAGGAATTCCCTACATGAGTAAGTCATATGAACTCATATTGGGGGTATTATGTCCTAGACTACAAGACCCTAATTGCGCCTATAATATACTCATCACATGACCATAAAATAGATGGTTCCATCCATAACTACATGTACCACGATTCTCATTCCAATGAGATACACAGTAATATAAGATGCAACAATCCTGGACCAAACTGTAGCACAATATGGTATATTCCCCCGCTATTCCATGAATGAGTCTCATCTTTATGAGGGGATCCAATATGATTTATCACCAGTTGAATATATGCGAATAAAAAACCCCCATGTCCTCCACACATGAATTTGATCAGTGTGGAGAACCATTTTACATAGACGTATATGTGGCTTTATTCCCATCCCTTTGAGATACATAGTGATTCCCATGCCTTAGCTCCCTGTCCCAACTATGTTTTAATAAAAAATTACCCCTATCCGCCATTAAAATAAATATCCATAGAGAATATTATATTTTGAAACCCTTTATTAGGGGGCGTTCTATGGAAATAGAGACCTCCTTACACTAAATAACAGTCAAATATATGCAAGGGTCTTCTAAATCATGGCCACATATCATCTATCACTTCCATAATATCATGGTCCATGTTTTATGTCATAAAATATAAAGGAAACTAATTTCATGTGTCTAGTTCAGACCTATGCAGAAAATATATTCCTATAACTTGTTTGGAACTTTTGACAAGAAATTCCGCTTATGTGTTATTATACATTCCTCCATCAATCCAAAATTAGTTACTGAGGAAATCCAAATCTCCATAAACCTCCATCAACTTTTATTAATATACCATCATAATTAATGAGTAATTCCTTGACTAAAAATGTTCTAATATAACCCATTTTTATTTTCATATGATGCTCACAAATTTCAGATCATGCCAGTCAACAGATGCAACTGTTGAATATGCAGTACATTCCCTAGTTGGCTTGGATTAAAAATCCCAAAAAATAGTTTTTCAATAATTTTTCATTTCATTCATCAGTGAGACCTCCAAATAACACCATAAACCCATTTCCCCAAAACACTCCATGGATATAAGGATCCCCAAATTGTATATAATAACTTTCACCTCTCACACTTGAATATGATATCCAAATTCTGAAAAAATTACCAAGAATGGGAGAATCCTAAACCATTTGGCTAAAGCTATAGACCGTAAATTATATCCACAAAATTTCCTTTCTCTGCAACATGAAATAATATAACATAATGTCTTTACTATAGGACATTAATAATAATAGTGTAACATACTCTCTATAAGAAGTTAAACAACACAGTTAATGTCATGATTACATGAAATTAACTTTTTGATATTTATTTCCATTCCCCTTGACATGGACCATATTATGAATATACCCTCCTTCACATGAGGAAAATTCTCGTACGAGCAGTTTCTTATTCATGGATAATACTATTACAAATATTCACTTCATTCTTAAGACCCTCCATTTATCAAAACCACCCATAGTTGTCTGGGAAAATCTGAATCATTATCTTCAATCATTAGTAACAAAATATCATAATTTCCAATAAATTCATTCTCTAACTTTTTTGAGATATGACCTAGTTGGATTTGTTTATGTTCCTCACATATTTTAGAGTTAGAAATCCAATGGATTCTACTATTGACTATGTTGTATTCATCCATGTTAGTTTTTCATAAAATGGTGCTAAAAAGAAGTTATTCAATATATGGTAACATCATACTCAAGTGAGACCTCCTCTATTCACTAATATCATTTTATAGATTTGGGAACCACAAAATTAGGGGTCAAGATTTCACAATGTATATATAAGGAATTGTAGAAAATTCTCATCCAACAAGTCATATTTCGAGCATCATTTCAAAATTTGGGGTAAAAGATGTTTTACCAAAAAAATAGAGGACTCATTATTATGACATGAATGTCTTTATACTTCCCAAAAAAATGAGGCATAGTACACGATAGTTAAAAAATGATAATGGGAACTTTGGAGAAAAATCAAGTCTCAACTCACAGGAATGATACTCTATATGGTTTAGATAATAAAAATGAGATGTGAAAGGGTAAATGGGACAAAATTTGTTAGGATGAAATTCCAAAAAGGCTAGTATAAGAAAAATTTGAATCTCACTCTCTAGGACCTATGTATTAAAAAATTATTTCTTTTTCCTACATCCCTTTCGATGTGGTTTTGAACTGCTGATTCAAATATGTATTGTTACGCAAGTCATCTTTAATGTTATGTTAAGATTACATAGTCAAATAGGGATAAAGATTCTAGTATTTGGAAACTATGATCCTTTTCATTTTTTTTAAATTAAGTGGAAATTCAACATGTTAGATCTTCTTTGAAATATTTTACAATTTATCATTAACTATGGATTTGAGAAGTTGAACCATACTTTGAGAAACTACCATGGCCTCCCAATCCTCAACCTTTTGTGTTAGAATAGCGTCCTCAGCTTTACAGGGCTTATTTTTCTTAGTGCTAATGGCATATATCCACCTTGCTGATGCCCCTACAAGGGATCGATCGAGTTGGACTCCCCTGTCCCATGTAGAATTTAATTCTTCTTAGAGGATCATTATTTGGAGAAAATTGTTATCAAATAAATTTTCCTACGCCTCCAACTCCTTGTAGTGGATGACCACATCTTAGATCATGGATGTAATATGTTCATTAATTAGGAAAACCTATTTAACTCTTTGTTCCTCATCCCTTTTCAAGATGATCACATTCACCGTATCATGGATCCCACAGTACATAAATCATCAATATCTCATCATGGAAAGATTGAATGTATTTCGGTGATGTCATGGTAGCATGGACTCCAAATGAATATCCTTAATTTTCTTCTTTATATCTTTCCAGAAGAGAAGAACTGTAGGCCCAAAAGACTCACACATCTATAGATCAGACATATAGCCAAATTCAAAAGGAAGAACATAATCTAGGATTTGTTAAATAAATGATTCACCTTGTAATGTTCCCTCTAACAGAGTCTCATCACCACCAATCAATGTTGATGGAACTAGCATGAAAGCCTCCATATTTATCCTAGTCCCTAAATCTGATGGAAATTAATGACATGAGACACTTATCATCAAAATCATAAGGCCAAATGTTGAAAAATTAGTTATGTGATGAAAATAGTTGATGAAACTCACACATTTTTGATTTGATCATTGATATTGAAACACCTTTCTTTTCCCCAGACACAACCCTAGGCGTGGGAATCTCCTAATAAGGAAAATTGTCTTTTTTCTCCAAAGATGCGATCAAAGTCTCTCGAGGATTTTCTACTTTGGGATTATCCACTACCGCAACATAGATCAATGGACCTTGAGAATATCCCACTTCATTTTTCTCATCCATTTCTCCATCTACAATTGGAGTTGGGTGAACATGGAAGCCTCATAAATGAAGGGATATGGTGACATTCTCTATATAAAAGGATGTACATGTTTAACATTGATGTGTACCGTCGAGTGAAATAATTTCATCTATGTTTGAAAATTTGAAAGAAGGGAAATACTCATATCCTTACCTTTCCAATCAGAATACCCTAGTCTCATTGATGGATCCCGAACCGTCAATTTATAGGTTAATTAGACCACATTGTTAATGATATGAAGGCTCAAATCTCATAGAACCCCCACTAGCTACGAATTCTGAGGCATGTTTCTCAAAACCCGAATTGGCTCCACCATAAATCACCTCTACAAAAATATTTGTAGGCACAACATTATCAGGATATAAAGGGTTAGGTTCATTATCACCACATTCATTAGGCCACCTATGATCCCTATAAATGCCTTAGGAAGTGAAAATAGGACCAATATTGACCATGATTGCATGATCCTCCAGCACAGTTAAATATAATAAAATTAGATGAGGATAAGAAATTTAAAAACAATACGTGACTCACAAAAGAGTGAATCTGAAATTAGCATAGAAATATTACCTCTCTATAGGAATATAGGGGTTGTGGACACATCTCATTGTACATCATCCATAAATATTAAGGATTATTTAGAAAGATTCAATGCCCCCCACAGTGTATCTTCCTCGGTGCTTAAAGGATCAGCCCCAGACCCCTTGATGGAATAGTGAAATACAGATTCTACAAAAGAAAAATACATTCAACGTGTATTTTAATTAGGTCGTAATTTTTAATGATAGAAAAAAATACTTACTGTGGTGCATGTGTTGGGTCAACATTAATGCCTATATTTTCTTCCTCCACTAAGATGTTGAGAGACCTGTCTCATTTCTCTAGGTAGTTGAGACTTGAGGTGACGGTCAAGAAATTCTTCCATTATCTCCTACATAATGGTCCTCTATCTTGGGGACAGTCTTGGGGAATCAAGGGTCTCATCCACTGAATAAATGTTGTGCCCTTGGGACAATATTTTTTTGGTTCAGACACCGCTGTAGTTGCGTCTTCACCAACTGGTTCTTCTTAATCTTATCTTATGATCTGTAAAATAATATCCCCATAAGATTATCGATGATGTATTAGAGGGATAAATAGAAAAATTGAAAGGATAAATACATAAGTTGGGTTGAGTTAAATGTCCCATTCATTATCAGGATAAACAACTACCCACTCAAACACTCCTCATTCTTGCTTATCAATAACTCTCTTGGTGGTTGGGTTCTTAACATTGGTTGTGTATATCTAAGCATATAAATCATTTAAATACTACATCACATCAACCAAATAATTTTCATGGTGTATGTTTGAGGGTGATATGAAATTTTCTATATATGGTATTTTCAAGCCAACATGGATAAACAACATACATCTCTAGCATCATGAGTTATTCTCTCTCGAACCTATAAAACTAATGGTTGCACCAAATTTGGAATGGATGTGGATTTTTGAGTGGATGATATGACACCCCTATACCTATAACTCTCTTCAATATCCTATTCACTCATAGGATAATGATGGGACATAGTAAATGATTCCTCTGAATGATGGAGATAAGGCTACCATTGTGCAATAGGTTTGGTATTCTTAACCCTAGTTTTCCCAATGGTCTTTTCATGGGATTTCATTGAAGGCATTAGAGATTCAACACCATCATCCTCATCTCATACCTTCTGACAATTCATAACATGACTAGTAGTCATCGTGGACATGAATCGATAAATTCCATTTTTCTATAACCATTGAGGATATGAAGAGTTCCACACCTTGGAATAACCTTCTTATAGCCACATTGATGCATCTGATGGAGGAAGAGTGATCGGTATATTGGATACCTCCATGGACATCATGATCCACAATTTTCAGAAAACCACCAGATTCTTCTCTAAACAAATGTTTTTTGTGTGGGGTGGGGTGGGATGATTCTTGACTATTGAATAAATTTAAACATTAGGGTAAATTGATACATATAATAATCCTCACAGATAACCTCACTATCAATACAATAAACCAATATACTATCTCTAAATGATATCATGTACGACTTCAGCTCATAATTATTTTCCATTCTATCATCAGTGAATTCACTGAACATCATATTAGCATGATGAAAGAAGCTTAATTCCATCAACATAATAAAATTCCTCACTGCATCATCATACCTCCTATTAAAAAGATGGATTCCGAATATAACCTGAAAAGACTGGGAAAAATTGTCTATCATGGATTTTAACTAGGGTTAGTGTCGCATACAAACTGAAGTGCCCTACAATCCATCCTCACAACACTTGAAACAACCATAAAATTATATATAGGTCCTTATGATTGTTTCAATGATGTAAATAGCATCAAATTAATTCCATAATATGGACATCCAACCCTACGTATGTCCCCTCTTATAATTTTTCCGTGATCACAAAATTTGACAGCCTCACATAGCTACTAGACTCAGGAATCAGATTTAAATAAAACCTTATCCACATGGCAAAGAACCCATCCATGAAATTCTTCACATCAATCTTAGGATTGAACTTGTATCCCCAATGGGTAAACTCTCCCTTCTTGTGAGTTGGCCAAAATATGATGAGTGTTTTTTAGTTCTCCATTGTAACAATTAGGGCCCCGCCAACAGCACAAAGACCCCGCCTTATCAAGGCCATTGGGTCATGGACCACCAAGTACCATTAGTTTCCCCATAGACATGTGGTCCCCACCCTAGGGCCCACCCACATGCCCGAACAGTTCATCTGACTAATGATAGTCCCCACAGGCCAAAACATTTCCTTTCTATTGTGCATTGTCCTCACTCACACATACCTCCTATTTAGAAGATGGATTCCAGAGATAGCCTAAAAAGACTAGAAAAAATTGGAAATCAGGCATTTTAACTATGCTTAGTGTCGCATATGAACTGAAGTACATTACAATCCAATCCTCAAAATAATTGAGACAACCCGAAAATTCTATATAGGGCCTTATGATTGTTTAAATGATGTAAATAGAATCAAATTCTGTCCATAATAGGGACATCCAACCCTACATACGTCCCCTTTGAAAATTTGAGCACAATCACAAAATTCTACTACCTCACATAGCTACTAGACACAGGAATTGGATTCAAATAAACCCTTATCCACATGGCAAGGATCCCATCCAGGAAAGTCTTCACATCAATCTTTAGACTGACTTTATATCCCCAATGGGTAAACTCACCCTTCTCCATAGTATGCCAAAATTTGTTGAGTGTTATGTAGTTCTCCACTCTCACAATTAGGGACCCAATGATAGCACAAACACCCTAACTTAACACGTCCATCGAGTCCTGGCCTATGAGGTACCATCAGTTTCCCCACAGACATGTTGTCCCCACCCTGGGGCCCACCCACATGCCCGAATGGTTCATCTGAATATTGATATTCCCCATAGGCCAACACATATCATTTCTAATCTTCTTTGTCCCCACTCACACACACCTTAGGAAACTTCCCTAAAGGTCACCCATCCTGATCACTACTCCATGCCAAGAACGTTTTATCTATGGAGTTGTAATCAGGTAGGCTCTTGTAAAGGAAGTGGCACCTTATTGACATGAGTCATATCATTTTTCCATTTTTCCCTTTATCATTTGGGGGTTTTACAATCACCCCCTTTAGAGCACAACGTCCTCACATCAATATTGGGATTTACCTTGCATCCTCAATGGGTAAACTCGCCCTTCTCCAATGTAGGAAAAAATTTGTTAAGGGTTTTGTAGTTTTCCACTATAACAATTGGTTCCCCACTGATAACACAAAAACCACGCCTTAACAAGGCCATTGGGTCCTGGCCCACCAGGTACCATCAGTTGCCCTGCATACACGTAGTCCCCACCCTGGGGCCCACCCACGTGCCCAAATGGGTCATCTGACTAATGATAGTTCCCACAGGCCAACACATGTCTGTTCCAATGTGCTTTTTCCTCACTCTCACACACCCAAGGAAACTTCCTAGAAGGTCACCCATACTGATCACTACTCCATGCTAATCATGTATAACTCTGGAGTTCTAATTAGGTAGGCTCTCGAAAAGGAAGGGTTACCTTGTTGACATGAGTTACATCATTTATCCATTTAACCCTTTATCATTTGGGGGTGTTACAATAACCCCCCTTTAGAGCACAATGTCCTCATTGTGGGCCCTACATCTCAACCCAGGCAGTGCACCGCACTAAACGTTTGGTACGACCTCTGATACCAAATGTAACAACTAGTGCCTAGGTACCACCAGTTTCCCTGCAAACACATGGTCCCCACCCTTGGGCCCACCCACATGCACGAACGAGTCATCGTACTAATGATAGTCTCCACATGAAAACACATGTCCTTTCCATTGTGCTTTGTCCTCACTCTCACACACCCTAGGAAACTTCCCAGAATGTCACCCATCCAGATCACTACTCCATTCCAATCACGTTTACCTATTGAGTTCTAATTAGGTAGGCTCCTGAAAAGGAAAGTGAACCTTGTTGTCATTAGTCATATCATTTATCCATTTAACCATTTATCATTTGGGGGTGTTACAACCATAGTGGGACACAAATTAGGACAACCTCATATGGGACCTTGTCCAACAAGTTATAACAATAATTCATCCATGTTCTCTGATGGATTTTAGCCCCATGGAAAGGATAATTTATTTAGAATTTCATCATTATCTGAAAATGATAATGGGAAGCTAATGTTGTCCTTCCGAAAAAATCCCATATTTTTTTCCATGGGATGAACTCATCGTACACTCTCCGAGAATGAGGGCCCCATAAATTTTTTAAACGACCCACTGTATTATTCCAACCTCACCATGAATCAGATGGAACAATTTTTTTTATGAACTCCATCAAATAAGAAGTTTGGGATGATATCTAGGTTCATGTAGATATAGTTTCTTCACACACAAATAGACTCCAATATATGGATTTATTCCTTATTATTCTTAAATATCTGCAAAGTCATATCACACAGTACATCCTGGTCCATTTAAGCATAAATCCCCCTCAAAATAAGAATTTGTAGTCCTACTTTCTCCCTCGAGTCTCATCTGTAGAAAAAACACGGAATGTTTAATCCTCACAATATGGACTCGATTCATGGATATGTAGTTTTAGATCTAGAGTGATGTCGTTGTGATGTATGATAAACCAAAAAGGGAACATTTATCCTATAATAAAAAAATTACATGGATGATATGTTGGCAGAAGGGTTGTTGATATGCTTTAAAAACCGAGACACAAAGAAAAAACTCTTAAGCCCATGGGTTGTAACATCCCTAAAAAGACTGTGACCATACAAGAGAAGGTAATAAATTTATGGGCACTCATATTGGTATGGTGCAGTTTTTTTCACATGATATAACATATCATGCTCATCCATGTGATGGTAAATTATCCCAATAGCTTTGATCATCTCAAAAGAATGCGTCAAAACTTGAAATGTTGTAGTATTTAAAGAAGATATTGAGAACCTGAAAGAGGACACCAAGTTATCCCATTATGTAAGAAACATTGACATAGAAAACATAATTTATGATATAATGAAATTCAAATTTTTAAAGTGGAATAATTTACTCCCTTCAACAATGTATTAGGCCCAAGTCCTTCCATTAGGTCCCACAGCCATCCCCATTGACATGGTAGCATGTGAAATCCTCTCATTCTGGTCACTTCCAAGGATCCTACCTATGCATTGTCGTAACCAAATGTGGTCACACCAAGTGAATCTCATCAAAATACATTCATGGAAAAAAAATTGCGGAAGAGCTATGTCAGAGACCTATAAAGAGAGAGCGAATATCAGAAACCAGAAAACTGATGTAAACTACAAGGGTGCTATGAATTTTAATCAACAATTCTAGCCAATGTCAAGAATCGGAACACCTATTTTGCAAAACGGGACTATGCACTAGACCTCCACTGCAGCCCTGGGCCGATGACCTGCATGATTCAATGAAGTAAACACCATAATAGTTTCCCCTTTTTTCTTTGTGACTAGACCCTCCTCATTTGATCTGTTCTAATCCGGGGGGCTTTGATAAAACTAATTTTTGAATATTGGGATAAAAATATTATGAAGAGAACATTAATCATGTTCAATGGAAAAATAGTTACAAGGATGTCCAAGGTTACATGAGTAAAATTTCCCTCTACATGGATACCCATTTGCATTAAAATGCTCACACAACTCCCCACGCATGACATCAAAGGATAGGAAACCCCTATGCGGGAGGCATGTTCCTAGAACATATTATAGGAAACTATGAGGGAAGAATCCTTCGACCAGGGTCCCCTACACACCAATAAATAAGACCCTTGGGCTCTGCATTTTTTTATATTATAAAATTAGTTGAATCCCCAATCTCTCACTGTATATCTCCTTCTCTCAAGAGTCCATAAATTTCTCAGGTATCTCTATGAAACCATAGGGAAGAGAGATAATAATGGGATAAGTGAGAAAAATGTCATTTTAGTGTCCCAAAAACATAAAACCCATATGAGGACCCATTCTCACCTATGTGACAAACCATATGCACAAGGCCACTTTACATAATAAGGGACCTACACGAGACAGTTCCAAGGACACCTAAGAAGACTCATCATGCCTAGGCTAAATTATTACTGAAGTTGAATTTCTCATGCCGTCTATTCCCTAAGAAAAATTCAGCTCGCATAGGAATATAACCCATGTGAGAATCACTTCTAGATCCACCCAGGACCTGCACCCTGGACCTTTACTCATGACATGGTCGAGACCCTATTTTAGCATTGTTCACTGAAATCCATGGTATTGACTCTAGTCCTTTAGTTCCCTTTTATTGGAGGGGTTGTGTTGAATCCTACACCAAATCTCATGGACATTCACAACCATGGAATGTAGTACACCATCATGCCTCCCATTTGGATGTGTATTCCTAGAGGCAGAGGTTTCCCACACATTTCTGATCGGTCATTCCGGGTTATCCGGGGTGAATGATTCTTTGTATTCTCATGGCCATGAGAACCCATACCCTAGGGACAATGTCAAGATGTTCCTGATATTGGGAACAAGGTTCAGGACCATCATCTACCCTTGTCACCTCTAAAACTCGTATCCTCCAGTTCCTATCAGAAATGATGGGGATTATTATTTATTTTCCATTAAACATAGAATGAGATACTTCTCACTCAATATGGAACCAATTTTTGGGAATCCATCATGGATTTATCCCCTGTACATTTTTTGTGATGTTGAACTATTGTTCATCTCCGCCTCTTTTTCATTGGGTTTTAGAAGGGACATGCAGTAGAGTCCTATTCTCTCTCTCCTACCTCTTTCATTCCTTGTATTCCAAAACCTAGACCCATTATAGGGTAATGTGATGAGATGTATGTCTGGTATGCCCGACCTCTTCCACTAGTTGAGGAGGATATTTTTTCATTTTGTGGGACGTATGACTTCATGTTTTCCAGAACATTCAATTATAATACATCCTAACTCATGTGGACACAAAGGCTAATCATAATCCTAATATCCACTTAGTCAGTCGAATGTTTCAATAGAGGATCGTCACTAGAATATTCATCTAACATTCCTTTATATTTATTCCATAGGTATGGCCTCTCAAGGAAATGTATCCAACCTCATGGAAAATAAGATTTTTTTGGTTTCACAGATCTTTTTTTTCATCTTGTTTTTCACTCCCAGAAAGACTCACATAAGCATAGAGGTCTATGGCGGTAATGAAATCCACATGATCGTAACCAATGATAATGGAATAAGCCTCATGAGTCATCCCCAATCACAAACCTTGTTCATTATGGAATCCTCTTTAGGGGTAAGCCCAAAATTAATCCTCTCAAAGGTCCATACTCCCCTACGAGACAAACGTTCAGGGGCCTCTATATCCATGGATACTCACTGCCAAACTATGTTAGATTTGATTGCCTTCCAAATAGGAAACACAAGAATCCTCATCGTGGTCAAAAACCATTAAATAAAATCCACATTATTCTATCTATGACACATTCCTAGTACCATCTAGTTCATCTTGGGAATCCATATCCCTTTCATGTTCTCTAGTCCATATCAGTATATGTAAAAAAACAAATGTTTACTAGGAACGTTTTTCTTAGACATCATTTCCAAATGATGTTAAACTATATAGTTATGTCCTCATCACACATCCTTAATATGTTTGATGTTCCCTATTTAGTGGTACCAATCTACTTGGGTTTTGATTCTTTTCACAAAGATATGTAGGAATCCCATCCATGGATTCAATCCCAATATCAGAACAACCCATATCTCTCTTGATGTTGATACACTCTTGGGAACCCCATGGTGTGGCCATAAAACTTGCATCATCATAATAATGAACAAATAAAATATAATTAGTACTTAAGGGGATACCATTGATGGAGGACATCATGATACATAGAGATATCCTCATTGATGAATAACCTCAGATGCATACAGATGATTTGAATACTTATACAAACAGGAAATTGATTATTTTATCTAGGATGGCCATAATTATTCTTTTTAATTTGTAAAAGATTTAAGAGAATATTATATATCTACAAGATAGTTCCTAGGTATGAAATAAATCCACCCAAGTGGGTGGGATGATCATTTCCTCCCATCCTCTTGACCAATATGTTCTTTTAGGTATCATTAGCCAAAACCCCCAGTGAGTGACTACATTTAGAAAGTTGGTCCCTGAGTTTTCATGGATAAAAATCCATTGGTAATTCTTGGTTATGTGATCAAAACCCATTGGAAACCATTAGAATATAGAAAACTATGTTTTTCATCGAAAACAATGGTATATATAGTACACAAAAGAAA
Source organism: Viscum album (assembly GCA_963277665.1). NCBI lineage: Eukaryota > Viridiplantae > Streptophyta > Magnoliopsida > Santalales > Viscaceae > Viscum > Viscum album. Next base: position 136,209,669 of record OY728163.1, read on the forward strand.
AGGTAGTGTAATAAACAAGTGTCCCCCAAAAATAAATGTGAGAAAAAGATTGCTTACCTTATGTCTTGAGTCTTGTACAACCCATAAAAACTACATGTAAACCCATGTGAAAAAAATGTATATATTCACTGAAGTGTGACATGAACATGGGATTTTTAATAAATGAGTTATATAGAGTCAAAATCAAATCATATATGTCATGACGTATAAAAATATGGTTATGTAGTAGATGTACAATAATATTATATATTTTTTTATCTTATATATATCATGATTTTATTTTCTCCAAAATAATTACCATGAAATAAATATAATATATATTCTGTATATATGTATTTATAATAATCTATAATAGTTATAATTAGAAAATAAAATAAATAATTCATGGAGATGGTAGGTCGTACGTACACATTAAATGTTTCCATTTTCTTGTCATATTAAAAGAAAGAATGTAAATGAAGTGTATTTAATATAATTCCAATATAATTATAATGAAATACATGTCATGTTATTTCATGAAATGAAACCTTAATACATTCTATGTAACATGTTAATGGATCACATTCCATTTAGGAGGTAGTATTCCACACATCCACAAGAGAAGTTATCCTATTTACACAAAAATCGAATGGTTTAAGGAATATATTATATAATAATGCTAGGATAGTATACAAATAATATATATCATATATATCATATATGAATATATGAATATAATTTCCATAATTAATTCCAACCATGAAAGGTGGAAATGTTATAATGGACTACATCAGTTCGCAAGATAGTAGTCCAACATACACATAAATGATGATCTTATATCCCATTTTGTAGTTCGATGTACACATAAATCATCTTATGGAGTTCAAAGAAGCTTTAGTGTTAATGGATCTAACATTGGTAGCCTGATTCATGAGGGATCTTCAATCAGTCAATGTGTTTAATCGGGTTGTGTTCTCTTTTTGGAAACTGATGGATCGTGTAACGGTAGGTCTTTTAGATGCGAGACATTTACAACTTCGATTATCTCATGAATATGAACTCATGTTTGATTGGGCCTTCATTCCACATTCTATGAAGGGGTTCTAGTTCTCTATATTCTGTTGGACCATCGATTTTCACCTGAGGCATGATCCCCCGACCTTAGCACTCTAGATAACCTTACCTGGTCTTCCATTGTGGTTTTAGAACCAGGAGATCCTACGGTTGATAGGAAATCTTGTTGGTCACTACCTTTGCTCTGATTCTCATACCATGGTCATCTATCACCTAGTTAAGCCAAGGATCTGTGTAGAAGTTGATTTATCGAAAGGCCCCCTGGTGTCCATTGTCATCAAAATTGAGGGAGAGCTCTGTTGGCTTCAGAAGGTATGATATGACTACTGGATCCCCTTTTTCTCGGGTTATTCCCACATAGACCATGATGTTTCTAGGTTCCGGTGAAGCCTCTCCAGTTGACTCTAGTATAGTCTGCCCAATATTATGGAGGGTGGAACCGTAGAATTATGTGATTCTCCTATCAGAACCCTCTCATAGAAAGGAGAGAATGTTGTGGACTGGTGTTGTATAAGGGAGTATCAAGGGATCACTAATAATACGACTTCCATACAATGTAAGAGAAGGAGGTTGACTAAAAATACAAAGGTGGATGATGTGTTTGATTGGATAAAACATAACCTAGGCATACTATAGAAGGATATGTAAGCTAATGAGGAACAACATGCCTGCACTGGTTCTGAGGAGACATCCGATACCAAGAATATAGTGGATATGAAGAAACTCACTCAAGGTGATCATGAATGTGCTGCAATTAGTGCTGGAAACCATGAGGAGGATGAACAACATGGGAATTCAATACTGGAGGTGCCTCTTCTATATACTGTGGTGCCACCCCCTTCCAGAGGTAGCCTTGAGGAGGGGAGGGTGGCCGAGCCCCCTAGAATACATGAGGTGCCCCAGTTTACTGATGCAGTGACACATCCTAGTATAGGGACTCAGGATGAGGGGGGTTTATTGGATCCCTTTGACCCAAACATTCTCCAACCCCCATTCTGTCTATAGGCTGCATCTTTAGGGGAGAACATGTTGTTCCTCAGTGATCTGAAAAAGCGGTTTGGGCTGAATCCCCCCACTGAAGGCCCAAGGGTTGAGGTAAGGAAGCATTTTTATAGTCTGGTGGATCAAGATCAAGTAATTTCACATGATGAGGATAATTAAGGTGATGATAGATATAGCCAAAATGAAGTGGACAATTGGGATCGTTTCCATGGGAATGTTCCTCACAGCCCTAGAAGGAATAAGGGCCTAAAAGGAAAGCATGACTCTGGGAAATGTATTGTGGTATAGGGGAAAAACCAAAGTGTCATAAGGACTATTCTTACTTAACAAAATCAATAGAGACTAGGTCGTCCACGAAAGTTGGAAGCAAGGAAAGAAATTGTTTATAAGATAGGGATAACATTGATCCAAGCAGAGAACCAAAGGTAATATAAGAAGAGTTTGGAGAGTGTCTGAAGCTCATATATCACTCCAAGTAAGAAATGGTTGACAAATACATGCAGCCCAATGCCTCAACTAAGGAAATAATTGCTTGAGGTTTCAATCAAGGCAAAATATCTCTTGAATAATTCATTCAGATAATTGACAGGAAGATCTTTCATCTCGATGAACTTATCTGGGAGGATCCAAACACACAAATTTTCACTTTTCACTAGGAATTAAATAGAGTGGATAAATCAAATAACTGTAGTATGGTGTTTAATAACATTTTGAGCTCTTTTAGCACATAGCATTTTTTGTTTTGGGAATGATGTTTTCCCACTTGTACATAAAGTGTCTTCTTAATAAAAAAATATTTTTTTTGTGGTGTGTATCCCATTTTATGGAAGTGTGTGTTAGTTTATCTAAAATATATAACATGAAAAAAACTTTATATATTCAGGATACTAAGGATATTATATTATCATCATATAAAAAATAATTTATTTTGTTTCAGTAATAAATAAAATAGAAATGTTAAATGATGAACTTTACCTCTTCTTTGGGTATCTCCATTTTATTTTCACAAGGGGATATCTACTATTAGATAACATCCAAAATTATGTATTCTAAGACGAATGGGGGAGATGTATTTTAGAGATTATAAAATAGTTTGGTGGATCCAAATAGTTTATGAAGTGCGAAAAAGATATATGAAGAGGTTCTCTTGTACATGAGATGGAAGGGTCACTTTTGGAATTTCTCAAAACATTAATTTATAATCAATAAAATATCAAAAAAAATCAAAATGAAATGTAAATAGAATTTAATTTGTGATATGGTGATAATTAAATAATTAAATATATTTGAGATAGGTTTTGGTTTAATTTTAATCATTACATTTTTTTATTAACCCTTATTTAACCTATTTTAATTATAAATATGGTAATAAACATTTCAATATTGACATGTGTATTTTTTTACTTATAAGGTAAAAATTGAACCATAAAAGGTCGATATATGATATTATTGACCATATCACACCCCCTTTCTCATTATTTAGGGTTATTATTATATTTTACAAGTTTAATAATATATTATTTTCATAAAATATCATTAGTGTTAATTTTGACATTGTTCATTACATTGACTATAAGAAAATTAACCTAAAAAACTAGAATTGAACTAATTAATTTAATAAAGAAATAACATGTCCTAAAAACCATTAAAGTTTATTTTTAACCATAATTATGTAATTCAAATTTAATTTTATATTTGTAATATCATTTACATAATTATTTCACAAATTGAATAATTAATGAATCATTATTGTGTAATTATTTATGAAAAATATTTCATTAATAAAATTTTAAAAATTATGACATTGGAAAAACAATTATATTTAATTATAATATACATAGTAAGAAATATCTTCTATTTATGTTCATATTAGAAATATTACACTAATTAAAAGAAAGAGTGTACATTTTTTCACTCTCTTTAATTTTAATAACATCAAAGTCATTTTCATTGAAACGTTTCCATTAAAATATTTAATTTCAAACCATAGTGGTTAAGGGTGGAATTAATGTCATCCAATAATAGTTTTTCGTGTTTTTGGGTAGTGTTTTAATAATCATAATATAATATTTAACCTTAATTTCTTGATTTACTCATAACCGTCGTAGAAATATTATTAAAATTAAGATTCATAGAGTCTAAAAATATAATGGACATAAATAATAAATATAAAACATATAATTAAAAATATTGGATACATTTTTCCAAATTAAATTCATATAATTTTGAAAAATTAATTAAAAATGAATATTGTAGATGGAATGAAATAATGGGTCTTTAAGGAGAAAATCTTGAAAATCTTGATGTGTTTTTATATCCAAATTCAATGTGATGTTCATTATATTAACATAAATTGTATTAAATGATATAAAAAATTATCTATTTATACTTTAAAACAAAAAATATATAATTTAACAATATAAACTATTTTGATGAAAAGTGGATTTAAATTAAATTCAATATTTTTAACTATTAAAAAAACATGAAACTTATCTGAAAAATATAAAAACCCCAAAAATGTAAATTTTGATAACTTTAATTAAAATAAGACGTTTATTTTTTCATATAATATCTTTAAAATCATCAAAAAAGATTTAAAATATTTTTTCCATCAAAAGGGGGGAAATTCCTTTTTAGAGAAATACTTATTTTATGAGAAAAATTTGATTTGTTCACATATCATGTATTGAAATCTAAAAAGATATACATTAGAAATATATTGAATAATATATTTATATATATGAATTTTATTAATATTATCGAATAAGTTCTATTTTTATATAAAATCCAATTGTGTATATTTTTTAGAAAAACATTTCCTTCTATTTTAAAGAGGGTTTTAGATTCATTTATAATTAATCCATCAATAAATTATATATACATTTGTTAACCATAATTTCATGATTTATTTAATCATATTCATACCTTCCATTATAGTGTATAGGCTATAATTGTCTGGTTTCAATAATTATAATAATAATATGGCATTTTTTTATACACTTTTTATCATGTGTAAAGCTTTCTATGTCGGTATTACATATAGAACCAACATAAGATGGTGTGGTTTGTAACACAATACATCCAATAAATTTAATATATTTGAAAAAATGTTCATAAAAACTCAAGATGTTATATTATATCCCTGTCAATAAGACAATAGATCCACTCTAACCACTACCCTTGAGGCCATGGTGACCCGAAAGGTGGAAATATTGCCTGATTGAAAGTCATGCCCATCATGGTTAGACAATATTAAATAACATTAATAGTTTGGAAACCATGGATTGTCCCTATTAATTTGAATATGAATCCTACTTTAGCACATGAACCACATTATTTCAAGGAGGGGAAATATGTTTGGAACCCCAGAAATCTAGGATGACCCCAAGCATGTGTACATTGTTCAAACACTAAATGGACACATGTTCATCTGGTTCAACCAGCTACCTATAGAGTCAATTGCGTATAGGGATGAACATATGAGGTATTCCCGCTATAATTTCCTCTCCACCACACAAAAGAAAAGTATTTTAGACAACATCCAATCAAATCAGAGGCATGATAAGACAGTTCTATACTTTCTCACTAGATGGAAAAACCTCACGTATTAACTCCACATGCCACTACCAAAGAGAACCTAAACACGATGTGCATAGAAAATGTTAATAATAATCTTGTCCCTACCCTTACAACCCAATACTACCAGGTGGGTTTTAGGATTTCTAAAAAATGGATCATATTCTAGAATAATTCCCAAAGTAGGATAGACAATAGTCTCACCCATTTCCCCTTTACACTGCTATGAGAAGAATTACCAGAGAAGAGACAGTTGTCGCAGTTCATGAATTGTTTCAGGAGCTGGTACACTTACTGGCTAATTTCATAGTGGTTCTTCTATAAGTGCATACCTACCGAGAAAAACCTCACCAATAAATGAACATTCAAGAAATTCCTTGCCATGTATAACCATCCAGATGCAAAAATGTTTCTTCAGACTCTCGTAAGGCTAGGCTCCAGTAGATCCCTCCCCAAATAGAAGGAACAAGACTAATTCTTTTAGGTATTTTTAGATATCGACATATATAATCTATTCAATGGAGAAATGAATTTTGATCTTACCAGAGTACAGAAGGACCCAGGAGGATAGAGTCACATGATGTACTACTCATTTTTTAGATAATATGTTCCCCAAACATCATCAGGAAATGATACATGTTTAATGGTTGGAATCAAGACTATGTTAATCACGATTTAATCATGTTGTGTAAAATTACAGTGTAGGTGAACATGTATCCACTAACATTGATAGGTAATGTGATGTCTATAATGAATGGAACCAAGAATCGAACTGAGGGACACACAAATATGATGACTAGTTGGCTAGAAAGGAATTTGTCCATGCTCTTGGAATCATTTGTGCTCACATGGTATGCCAGAACCTAATTTGGTTTCTTCTCAATCTTTTTCTACTACATCTACATCCTGATCATATCCTTCCATGTCTCTAAAGAATAAGAATCAATAGTGGAGCGGAAATTAGAGTCCTCCAGTGATACTCAAGCCATCTCAAACCCTCAGTGATTTTCCCCCAAAGCTAGAAGATGAACCTAGATTCTGGCTAGCTCTGAATTTATCCATGAAGGATGAGAATGATTATACCTATATGAACACTGTGATTCTTGTATAAATCTTCATAGTACATGGTATTGATGAGTTCTATGAAAACCCATTGGGTCCCTCTGGCCGATGTAATTAAAGGAATGGTGAATGGACAAGAGGGCCTTCGTAATGATTAGGATAAAGAGGAAATACATTAGGGTAGGACTAGGCAGTTGGTTTTGAGTTCAGATTTGAAGAACTATCATTCCATTATGCTCTGATAAATTTTCCTCTACGGCCAATCATGTTAGTTCACATAAAAACTTAGTTGAGACTATGTTTTTATCAAATTCATACCACATGAGACACACCTCAAACAACACATAATTCAGAATGCAGTTGATCCATAAAGGAAATCTTGTTATATGATGAATACTTTCAGATGCAGTCATAACATAGCAGGTCATCTAGCCCAATGTGACAGAAAATATTATAAGTAGATTATGCCTTCAGGAAAATTTAATTCTATTGGTGCATAAATATGATGTGTTGAATCACCTCACTTGTATCCTCGTGATGATTTTGTTCCTCAACACTCTAAATTTGTTGAAAGAAATGCATGAGGCCCATCCATAATCATAAAAAACTACACACCAATTAAATTCTTTGGTAGAATCCATTAAGGCCTATAATTCAGTAAAGGTTAAGCAAGGTAAGTTTTAAGAAATCTTATTGTTTTTGGTTGTTGATGAGGGTGTCCTTATATAGGGAAACATATTCATATTGTACTTCAAAATTGAGGTAAATGGGGTGGAGATAAATAGGTTTTTATGGATACCTGACCTGGGATTAACCTCATCATAACTTAGTCACTCATCAGGCTAGGTCTGAAAATGGATTCTGAAGCTCCCTCCAACATGAAAATTCTGGTTGTTGACAAGAGTAAGAAGAAATTATAGAGAAATTTTTATCTAAAGTCTTCATTTATTGAATTGATATGAATAATAATGTTATTTTTAGTCTCATTAGATACTTCCTACAAACTACTTATAGGAAGTACCTCACATTTTTTCACATGCGGTCTCCTCCACATATCATTTGTGCCTCAAATATTCAATCAATAATCGAGTTGAGGTTCTCTAGGGTGATCCATCATCCTTAAATTATAGGAATGATCGCTATATGGATTCAAGATACTAGAATAGAGTGGGAAAAAAGTTAAAACCAATTTTTTTGATCATATCAATTCTCCAAATGATCATACAACCACAACATTCAATCAATTGATAGAAAATAGTGATTCCTTTGTTCTCTTGGCTTATTATTTAGAGCCTAAAATACAATAACATTAAGTTTTTCAATTTTTCTATATGAATAAGTTTTTTGGAATACCTAAGTGGAAGGAATGGGAAAAGATTAAATCATACTGTGATACTAGATAATATCGACATATACCAAAATCATCCACACCTGTAAAGTACCGAAAGGTTCACCCCATGGATATCAATTCTTGAAATTGCTACATGTTCCACCAAGTATGGATGAATTGACATAGGAGGACACACTGACATTTCTTAGAAATCATGTATGTACCTCAAGGTCGATGGCTATATGGAATGATCTTAATATCTTATTATTCCATAGTTTTAGAATAATATAAAATGCTCAGAAAGAATTTCAAGTCAACCAATTTTGGAGCCACGACTCCACATGAGTCAGCTATCATTGAAGAGTCTACTCCTCCTTATGATTCTCATGTCTCAGATAATGATGTAGATTTAGGGGTTTCCACTCATATATTTGTATAGGCATCCACCAGCACAATTGATGAGTTTACTCGGGTTATTTTTTGTATCATGGATGATCTGAAGATGATGATAATAAATAAATCGATGTCTTCTAAAGAGAATCAACAGTATATGGATTTATATAAAAACACCAATATATCTTTAAATAGAGATTTTACTAGGTTCTAGGGCAAGACAACTAGGTCATTTTATAATATTTTGCCCTCCCAGTAGACCATAAAGACATCATGAGGCCACCTAGAAATATGTACTCTCTAATGGTGTGTTTGAGGACGATATGTATATCAAAGACAGATTTATTAGAGATTTAAAATACCCAATGTTGCAAGACAAAATCATCCCAGTAAAGAATATGTCTGGGAAGATCCGAGTTTGTATTTTCTTCTAGCACCTCAACTGCCACTGTCTGAAGGATGATTTTCTACTTCTCAGGGACCTCGATAATTAGTAAGACGTCCTCTACTCATAGTTATAGAAGATTAACCCCTCAATGTTTTATTTTGGGTTTACCTATAAACAATTTGTATAAATAATTATGTGATAAATAGTCATTGAGATTAACCTTGAGATGATCAAGGCCACAAGTGAAATTTCTCATCGAGAAACATCTGAGTGTTTAAGGGCCTTCAAGGAAACATAACCTACATAAACTGATTTATTAAAAATTTGGATATCATGAGTAACCCCTTCTCAAAGAACGTGATGGAAGGAATTATTTACAATAGGGATGAGTATATTAAGAATGTATTTTAGGTCTCCTTGAAGTAACTAATACATCCAATAGTTTTGAGGTAGTACATTTCAACAAAGTATTTATTCTTTTAGGTGACCTCATTGGATCAATATGTTGGTGAACTTATTACCCAAAAAAATAATGAAAAGAAAATAGTTTATAATATCTCAATTGAATAATCTTTTACATAAAGATTATAGTCTCCCATATCTAGTAGCGATTCCTCATGCTAGTTTTCACAGAGCTGATGTTGTGGAATAATATACATCATCATGCGATAAAGGTCATGTCCCAAGTGGGTCTTTTGAATTATATTCTCAATATTTTTATGTTGACATGATATATGACATGATGGGTGGAGACCCTCCATCAGTTTGACATCATGTTCATTATTTTGTAGGACTTCATATAAAAGGAGTTATATGAAATCCAAGATGCCCATGCGTCCCCTAAATAAATGCCAATAGATATTGATTTATTGGATGAGGCTAACCTCCAAGTCTAATAGGATACGTTGTTTTTCAAGTATAATTTGTATGATTACTCTAAGAGTCTGAAGGGTATAATGCTCAATAATATAAAGAACAAAAAATTGGGCATAGGGATCACCATCATCACTCCTATGAAAGTCATCCAGATGTACTGATTCCTATAGTTAGATGTCTACAAAACCATATGGCAGAGTATCAATCTCTCATTACTTATCTTGATATGGACCTTGAGATTATTTTCACACACATTCAAGTAAAGGCATACTCCGAGTTAGTCATAAAATAGACTAGTGGTGAAGAAATCGTTAGAATGCAAGAGCTTGTTCCCTACCTATACACCAATTTTTAGATGATTCCCCAGTACCCTAGTAATCCATAAGTGAATCATTTACCAAAATCATATAATGTTTGATTATATTAATTGACTTTACTTCCCACTTCCTATGAATAACCTAACCAATAGGACATGATCATCTATGTGTCCCATTACAGGGTCATCACTCTTTTATTTTCAGATGATGATAAAAATAAATAGGTAAACCAACAATCTATCGATGCTTCTATGAGAGGTCCCTTAAAACCACATAGGATATAGGATAAACCCTATTAGAAAAATCTATTTTTCGAGCATCTCCAATTTTTTGTTATCCATATAGATCATGTTGAGCATGATATAATCTATTAGTGTGTAGAATATTTCACACTAAATATTGGTAATTACCTTTTAAACACCTTTATAGAAGTTGGTTTCATGGAATTTTCCTATGTTTCATTGAAGTAGATGAGTCCCCTCAAGTTATGTTTGGAAGTCCATGCTGAGTCCAATGGATCCCATCAGGTAAAATTGTATCTCTCCCACAATATTAGAATATTGGAATACATGTTGACCACCATGATCCATGAATTCATTGAGATTTATAAGAGGTATCACATGTGTTATATCCTTGATAATTATGTACATCGATCCCCAGGTATCCTACACACCACCACACATTCTATTCTCATAGAAGTATGGAGGATCGATGTCGTAGGGCCATAAATTCCTTCAACAACACACTATTAAATGTTCATTTGGATGATATGTGACATATTATCCAATTAGGATGAAGTTATTCCCCTAAAATAAGTCAAATACTAGTCCATGAATGTGTTTGTGACCTCTGATTACATCGATTGGTTTAGAGTTCATCATGCTATTGTCACAAAAAACACCAACTTATGTGATGGTGAGTTGAGTAAATTGTATTACAAGTATAATATCTCATCCAAGTATTATTCTATTTATAATTCACGTTAGAATGGATCGATTTAGGTGTTTAATAAGAAGACTTCAAACATCCTGAAAATTTTTTTTTCACCAAATAAGAAGTCTTGGGATGAAAACCTCCCTAATTCCCTCAAGTCATATCAATATACAACTTAAAATTCCACCATGTTACCCCATATTCCCTATTTTATAGAACATAGATAATATTTCCCATCAAGGATTGATTTTTATCACTCGAAGAAGATATCCATGAACAAGATACACCAGATAGAGTATAGTGACTCAAAAAGTTTTATATGAGTATTACATCATTTATAAGATAAACAACATAATAGAATCACAAATACAAAATTAAAAGGCTTAGTTTCTGGGAATAATTATCCTCATACATAACTATTACATAATAAAAAATAATTTTTTATTTAAACCCATTTAATTTATCCTTCTACAATCATTCATTCTCATTAGAACATGTAATTGTGTGAGGACACATAACAATGAATGGGTAGATCTAAAATCCAGGAAAGAGGATGAATATGGGACATTAGTCAATAAAACATGGGTGAGAATAATAATAATCATTATATAATAAACATAGGATCATAATAATAAAATTAAGGATTAAATAGTTAATGGGATGAAATGTGGAAATATATAAAATTAAAACATCTTATCATGGTGTTCAAACACCACACATAGTTGTGAACAAATATAGCTTCATGTCCACACATATTATATGGGATAATCATAAAATCATCAATATGGAAAATTATAGCATCATTTTGACTTATAATAAACTATATATAATTAGATAAATCACTTTTCACAATGAATTTTATAGATATATAATTCCACATTCACCATCACATCATTATATTTACATATTTATGCATTGCCTATAGAACGTATATAAGTTATAGTCATGAAATAACAAATGGAATGGAATGGGTTTCATAAGGATTTCATAATTCAAACCTTTTTTAATAAACCTATTATTCCCAATATTAAATTGGATATCATACATTGTAATATGATATCGATTTTCCTTTGAATAGAAAACACATGAGTAGTTAAAGATTTATTTTGGAAGGAATTGTTTTATAGGTAGCAATTGTTTTTAGTTTTATAGTCATAGAGGAAACATGTATACCCATGAAATAAAATGTAATATTAATGAAATTACATTTAAGGATCATTAAAATAATATCTATAATGAAATTGATGTGAAATAGGGAAGACCCAAAAGAAAGGGAGTTGGGTTTCAGATCTCGCTTACCTTAAATATCGGGATATTTCATTTCTTTTCCAACACTTGAATAAAAAACAAAGAATCAATAAAAACAAAGTTTACAATGTGAATTATGATCTTTTTCCACTATTTTTTTATCACAATTATTTGATTTTATTTTATAATATTCTCGGTTAAATGTGAATTATTTTTATAAAATATTTTCTTTTGAATTTCCTTTTTTGGGATTTTACTATTTTCATTCATATCCATTCATATATATGATTAATGAACTGCATATGCCTATAATATATTTAGTTACATATATTATATATTATATATATTTATTTCTTGTGGTACATACATTAAGGCGGTTATAATCATTGACTTGGAAAAGACTATTTTGGTGGTTATCTGACCTTTGATGGGACATTATTCATGGAGTGAGAAAGGGACTTTTGATATTTATATATATAATAAATATTTTATTTATAGTAGTTTAAAATCATTAATAAAATTTTAATTTTCTACCAAATTATTCCTATAAGGTTTGGATCTGAATGTGGGGGAAAAGGAAGGGGACTAAAAGAACTAGAAAAAGAGAAGTGTTGATTGATACATACTTCATATTTGGTGAAGTTTCTTTTGTAAGACACTAAATATAAGGCCCCATCCATAAACATTACATAATTGTTAGTTAAGTTAAAAATTTACATTGATGATCTTTTCAGGAGTACATTTTTATAGCATTAGGCCATAAATATTACAATACATCTCAAATATTACAAAGATGGAACTTCTGATCAGTATCCATTTTTTATAAAATAAAAACACATAAAAGAAAACAAGAATTTTTTCCTTGATATAAATATTCTTGAATTATTATTTTCTTTTACCCTATCTTATACACTATGAAAAACATTTCAAAAAACATAGGATGATCATAGAAAGCTCAGTAAGGTTTATAAAATTAAGAAATAAATCATTAGTCCATCAATACATACAATACATAAGCTCCTTAACACACCACATTAAATAATCAGGTTTTTGAATAAAGAAAAATCATAATCCATAAATTTAACTTGTCAGATCCATAACATACTTACGTTGTAGCTTTCACAGCTATGGAGAGAGTTATGTTTGGAATACCCATCATAGTATATTCACTAAATCACTTAGGTGAAACATTAACGTTTACCTCCTTCATGTTAACAAATGAATTGGAGAGCTATCTCGGGATCACCAGCCATAGGTTTGTCATGGAACCGCCCATATGTGTAAACAATTCTGATGAACCATAATATAATCATAACACATGAACACGCATAAAAGAAAAATAATATTTCCACATTCCAATCACAATATAGAATTTTAATATATTGAAATAATCAATCAACTCAAAAACCCATTTTCAATACCAAAATATGTAAAAAGTTTATATGTTATTTATTTTAAAAAAAACATTATGGCTTTCTAAGGAAGCCTAATATCAAAAAGTTCTAGAAAATGTTAAAAGTTCATTGCCACCGCATATGTTAAAAAAAATATTCTTCATGTCATCTAGTAAAATGATTCACAGAAAAATATTCCCTTTTAATGAAAGTAAAAGTCAATGGGGTTTATACAAAATATAAAATAAATTTATGTATACTTAAAAATATACCTCGATGACTGGAGATTTAGACAAATACCCTTACAAAGATCATTTTTTAAATAAAATAGATCAAGTATGTGTATTCACTATAAGTAAACATACACAATGCATAAATACAAGATAGGAAATTAAAATTTATTTCTTATATAATAATAGCAGGACCCAATATTAATGTTTAATATTAACCAAAATAATGGAACTCGGTTTAATAAGTTCTCTTACCTCATGTGTGGCTTGACTCATTCGTTCTTTAATCTCTTTTAAATCAAGTAACTCCATTTGGTTTAATCCAAAAGGATTTATTAAATTGACTTCTGTGTAATGTAAGGGTACTAAGTGGAAGATAGAAATGTTGGGAGCTTATTGGAGCCATGTTAGGACGATTCAAGGGGCTTTAGAGGAGTGAGTAATGGGATAGAGGTGATTTCCTTTTATAAGAGGGAGGAGGGGCTCTTTAAGAATGCTTGAATGTATTATTTTATTATAAAATTATTTTGGGTTTCAAAAGGTACAAAACCCATTAATTTCAAAGATACGATGAATATAATTCTAAATAAAATAATCCAATAAGAATGGTACATGTATTGTATATTTTTTAATCCTTATCTTTTTTATTTAACCCTTTTTTACTCTTACCATTTTATCATGAATTTAACAATTTGAGAATCACAATAGTTACCAAAACATAAAAAAATATCCAATTAAAGAGTCTATAAAACAATTTTAGACATATCATAACAATTTGGATGAAGCTTAATTTTTTTTTTTGAATTTGATAATATTTTATAAAATATTTTATATTTCAAAATATGAATTATGTCAATTTTGACACAATTCATATCATGACTTTTATGAAATCCATAACAACATGATTGATTCGAAATAAATTTATTAATACAAATATAACATGTAAATATCATCCAAAAAAATTTTCTATGATATCAAAATAAAAAAATGACATTTATTTTAACATTTATAATAACGTTTATTTGAATCCTTTATTAATAAAGCCATCACCACATCACCATTATGTCATAATTAGATTTATATATTTATTGTCTAGAAATTATAAATAAAATACCATGATTTTGGAAATCTTTTTTCTTTCTAATAAATATTTATAGAATAAAATATCACTTATAGAAACCAATATAAAAATTGTTTTACAAAACGATATGTGTTTTCTTACATTTTCCTTAACTTTAAATTAATTTTTATAAAATGACATTTTCCCTTACAAGTGGCTCCATGGGATCAAAAAAATAACCCATGGATTCCCATGGTCGGACATATATCATCCGATAGGGTTAGGACATGTGTTAGGGTAATTAAATATTATTATAATATTTTTTTACCCTTTTTATCAGATTTACACATTAGCCATAATAAATAAAATATTTGCTGAAGTTACTATTCATAATGTCTAAAAATAAACGTTACCTATATACACAATTTGGACCTCCTGATTCCAAATTTGGAATCAATTTTTCCTAATTGAAAACACAGAAGTAGTAGAAATTAATTTATAATTAATTCCTGTTGTCCAAACCGTAAAGTGTGTTTTTAATAAATAATTACTATCAACAGATTGACATGTGTTCATGTCAAATTAAAATGTAAAATTACATTAAATAGCCAAAATTGGATTAAATAATAAAATTATGATCCAAATAAACTTTAAAATAAATAAAAATGATAATGTAACTATATAAATAAATCATACGAAAAGACTGTTTGACATAAAATACAGTATTTTTACTATTCATTAAAAAATGAACTTTATCAAAAAAATATCAAAAATTTACCCAATGTAAATTTTGATGTTCTTATTCTAAATAATTAGTTTATTTCTAAAAATGGAACACATAAAAGTGAAAAAATAGATTTAAATGGAGTTCTCCAACATAAGGTAGTAAAAGGACATTTTAAAATATTTAGAGTTTTCATGCTTAAAATCGGATTAATTCTCATTTTAAGACACTAAATTCTATTGGATAAATTCAAAAAAAATTAACAAAAATGAATAATCATATTGTATGTTGTTCTATTATTCCTTCCAATACAATGGATAGCCATTAACTACCGTTTAAAATAATGCTATATTATTATTTTTTAGTATGACTCAGCCTTGTGTGCAAAATGAGATTTTGGAGAAACCCATTGTTGTGTGTCGGGTATTCCATTGAAAGTATCATCCCCTTTAAAATAACATTAAAATTTAATTAACAAATTTTAATAAATATGAAAATATCATATTCTTTATTTACTCGGGATGTTACAGCCTTCCCCCCTTTTGGAAATGGTGTGCCTACAATTTTTATTCATTTATCAAATAAGTGGGGTATTTATACGTCATATCATTCTACGATTCCCATGTTTCATCTTCAAACATACCATTCTTTCAAAAAACCTTTACCTAATGAATTATATTATTCTATAACACTTACTCTCTTCAGTCAAGAATCTTGACTGGTTGTTCCTCAAAAGAATGGTTCTCTTTCATATAAACTATCATTGAACTAAAAACAGGATATGGATCTGGCATATAATTTCTAAAGATTGAAACATGAAAAAACTTTCTACCTGGGATTAACATGGAGGTAATTCCACTATGTATTCAACTGATCCAACTTTCTACAGGATTTCATAGAGTCTAATGAATCTTAGACTCATCTTTCCCTTCTTACAAAAACACATCACACTTTTCAATGGAGAAACATTGAGAAAGACACAATCACTTACCTCGAAAGAAAGGTACATCCTTAAAGTATCTACATAGATTTTCTTCCTACTCTGAGCTATTCTCATGTGCTCCTTAATCAACTAAAATTTCTCTGCCATCTATTCTACAAATTCTGGTCACATCATCTTCCATTCACTTCATCCGAAAAAGATGGATTTTGACACCACTTTCTATATACTGCCTCAAGTGGAACCATTATATAGTGGAATAAAAAATTTTATTATGAGAATATTAACCCAAAGAAATATGTTGGTCCCAAAATCCCTTGTAATCCATTGAGAAAGCATGTTAAATATCTCCCAATGTATGAATTGTTCATTCTAACTACCAATTAGATTGAGGATGAAAAGCAATACTAAAATTTTATTCCATACCCAACGACTTATGAAGGCCTTTCCAAAAGTTAGAAGTAAACATCGAATCATGATCAGATACAATAGAGATGGGAACTCCATGTAACCTGACTATATCTTAAAAATACAACCGATAAAACTGATCTAGAGATAGAATATCTTGAATAGTAAGAAAATAAGCAAATTTAGTCAATCGTTCAACAATATTCCAGATTGCATTATTACCTGGAGATTTCTTCGGTAATCCCACAAAAATGTTCGTGGATGTATTTTTTTCATTTACACTATGGAACTGGTAAAGGGTAAACCATCCATTTTAGTAAATATCTCTCTACATTAATCTATTGACAAGTCAATCACTTCACAATAAAAGTCAACAATATCTCTTTTCATTCCATCCAATCAGTAATGCTGTGGACGATCTCTGTACATATTAGTACAACTAGGATGAATTGAAAATGTAGAACTATGAGTTTCACAAAACAATTGTTTCTTTAAAAATGAATCACAAGGAACACATAATCTATTCCCAAATCTCAAAATACAATCATTATCAATGTTAAATTCCAAAAACATACCCTTCTGAACCAACTCTCCCTTTTTCTACAACTCACTACCTTCCTTCTACACTTTCTTAATTATGTCTGATAGAGATGATTTCACTGACACGTGAAAAAAAACAGAGGAATTTTCAGCACCAAAATGTTCTATGACAATGTTCATCAAATCATTAATCAAATAATCTTGTTCCAAACCTATAATGGTTAAGGTAGAATAGCAGTTTTTACTCAAATCATCAACCACATTATTTTCCTTTCCTGGATGGTAAAGAATCATTCAATCATAATCCTTAATTAATTCCAGCCATCTCCTCTTTCTCATGTTCAATTATTTCTCATTGAATATATACTTAATACTTTTGTGGTCAGCATATATTTCACATTATTCTCTATATAGATGATGCCTCCAAATTTTTAATGAAAAAATAGCAGCATGTATTTCAATATCATGTATAGGGTAATTTAACTAATGAAGTTTCAACTAACATGAAGCATAATTAATTACTTGATCATTCTTCATAAGGACACATCCAAGTCCTATCAACCAAGCATTACTGTAGATAAAAAATTCACCATATCTGGAATGTAATTTCAGAATTGGAGTATTCAACAATATTATTTTTAATTCCTGAAAACAAACATCGCATTCTTTTTTCAAATGAACTTAACACCTTTTCTATTTAACTTAGTCAGTGGGATAGAAAAGCATGAAAAATGTTCAACAATACTCTATTAATTAAATTATAAACCAAGAAAATACATATCTCAGTTATATTATTGGGTTTTGTAAATTCATCAACAAATTTTGTTTTAGAAGGATCTACAGTTATGCCATTTTTTGAAACAATGTGACCAAGGAATGAAATCTGTTGTAACAAAAAATCACACTTGCAGAATTTCCAATTAATTTTTTTTCTTTATTGGCCTACAAGACAACCCTTAAATTACTTTCATGTTCTTATTTATAGTTGGAATAAACCAAAATATCATCAATAAACACAACTATAAACATTTCCAAGATCTCACAGAAAATTATACTCATAAGATCCATGAATACAACAGGTTCACCGGTTATCCCAGAAGGCATAACTAAAAATTCATAATGGTCATATCATGTCCGGAACTCGATCTTCAAAATACCTTATTCCATTACATTCAACTAATGAAACCCCGACCTCAATTCAATCATAGAAAAACACGGAGCACCCTAGAGCAGATCACACAAATCATTGATATGAGGAAAATGATACATGTTCACAACAGTGATGTTATTCAATGCTCTATAATCAAGGTAAAGCCTCATTGAACCTTCTTTCTTTTAAACAAACAAAACAGGATCACCCCAATTGTGATTTTCTAATTCGAATGAATCCTTTATATAATAACTCTTGAAATTTCTTCTTTAACTCTTAAAGTTCAACTTGAGCCATTCGAGAAGGGGTTTTTGAAATTGTCCTATCTTTAGGAAAAAAGTCAATATTAAATTCAAATTCCAAATTAGGTCTTATACCAGGCAACTCATCAGGGAAAAAAATAAAGATAATCATTTACCAATAGGACATCATTAATCTGAACAGTTCCTTTGCTTTTAACAATATGTGTATGGTAACATTCATTTTCATCTTTTAATAGTTTCTCACCTTCCAGATATTTTATAAAAAGTGAGGGTTCATTATTTTACACAAATAGAAATTCCTTCTGAAAATAAACCTCTTTAGATCTATATTCAATCTTAGAATTATAAACTGAAATCTAATCCATACCCAATATAACATCAAACACTAATAGAGAAAAAATAGTAAGGTTTGAAGTTAGAATCATTCCACGCACAAGGATAAGAAGGTTATTATAATTTATTTTTGTCTCAAATTTTTCTTCTAGTGTTTTTACTATAAGTTTAGGATTCAATTCTTGAGTTAGATTTACAAATTTAAAAGAAAATTTCTGAAAAATGAATAAATCTATAGACCCTGAATCAAACAACACATTGGCATAATCAGAATAAACAAACAGTATACCTGATACTACATTATTCAATGACCCAACATCTTCTGAAGTAGTTTTAAAGGATTTCACCATCCCTTTCAACTTGTAGTCTGGCTGCTTTCCCTTAATTGAGTTCTTCATTGGACACTCATTTTCATAATGAACCATTTCATTGCACTTTACTGATTGTAAATCAAATTTTTTTTTACCATTGCCTAGATCTTTTTCAGCGCAATTAAGAGACTTATTTCCCATTTTACCACATCGGTAGAACATACCATATCTCAAAAGGAATTCCCCAGTGTTTATATTACCAAAATTTTCACAAACTACCTATATTAGATTCATTCCATTAGACATTTTTGAAGAGTTCTTCCTTTTCTTCTACCACATTGACCTCTTTTTTTGTAGTTTTTTAAAGAACACCTCATCATCGAAAAACTCCATTTCCACCTTCTCTACACATCGAATAATTTTTTCTTAACTTTTGAACTTGGGAAAATCTAGAGGCCTTCGATACATTAGCTTTAATCCTGAGTAAAAACCATTGAAATTACTACCATAATATCATATTAAATTTTTGGAATACCTTTCCAATGGAGTGAATTTTGCTTAATAAACACCCACTGAGTCATACTGCTACATCAATTCCATGAATTATTTTTCCATCCAAAGACAAAACACATTAGGAAATTATTTCTCAAGAAACATACCTTTGAATTCATCCTAATAAACTACATCAATCTCATCACTATCCCTGATATTTTTAACCATCGACCACCACTGATCGGATTTACCATCAAAATGGTAAACAAAAAGACTAACCTTTTTATGTTTTGAACACCCCATGACATAAGAAATATTCCTGAGTGATTTATTCCACCCTTTAGAGAGCACAAGGACGGATGATCCTCTAAATTATGGGGGATGTTGCCTCATGAAACGGTCCACTACTGACATGGTCTTCTATGGTTGATCTGGTTGATTTTGTTCACGGACACCACCACCATTTATTTCTTGGGACAAATATTCCATCACTAAAAAAACAGTTCATTTCTAATTCCAAACATCTCAGTTTCCTAATTTGGAAGGTTGGTTTCCTCTTGATGTTGTCCCATCATAGCTTCCTTGTTTCCTCTGAGGAAAACCATTCTGAAGACATAAATTTCATAGGTGAAGCAACATGGTCATCTTTAAATGCTATATAATTTCAATCGTACAATAAATTAAGTTATGGATATTAATTTTACAATATCCTAACTCCTAATGTTTTCTAAACTGTCCTCTAATACCAACAATATGGCCCCAATGTTAAACGTTACATAATATTGAGTTATGTAAAGACTTTACATTGAGGATCTTTTCTGGTTTAGATTTTTAGAGAATTAAGACATAACTATTACATTACATCTCAAATATTAAAAATTAGACACCTCTACTCAGTATCCATTTTTTATAGAAAACACTTAAAAGAAAACAAGAATTAATTTCTTGATAGAAATCTTCTTTAATTATTCCCTTCACATAACCTTCCATATACCCTTTGATAAAAATTTCAAAAACATGGGATGAGTATAAAAAGATCAGTAAAGCTATAAAAATAAAGAAATAAATCATTATTCCATCAATACATACAACAAATAATCTCTTTAACACACCTCGCGAAATCATAGGATATATGAATAACACATATAAATCAAAAATCATAAAGGTAACTTGTGGCATCTATAACATACTTACGTTTTAGCTTTCACAACTATGTAGGGAGTTATGTTTGGAATACCCATCATATTATATTCCCTAAATCTTTTAGGAGAAGCATTAACATTTACCTACAACATGTTACTTATTGCATTAGAGTTCTATCTTAGGCTCAACAGACCTAGGTTTATCACGGATCCACCCGTATGCGTAAAAAATTTCCATGATCCATAACATAATCATAACAAATGAACAATCATAAAATAATGATAACATTTCCACATTGCAATCAGAATATAAAATTTCAATATATTAACATAATCAATCCATTCAAAAAAACCATTTTCAATAACAAAATATGTAAAAAGAGTCTATGTTATTTATTTTCCTTTTCAAAACATTAAGAATTGTTAAGGAATCCAAATATCAAATAATCCTTGCGGTAGCAAAAAGTTCGTTCTCACCGAGTATGTTAAAAAGAAACATTCTTTTTGTCATTTAGTAAAACGCATCACATAAAAATATTCCCTTTGAATGAAAATACAAGTCAAAGCTATTTATACACCATATATAATAATGTCGTGTATACTTCAAAATATGCCTTAATGAAATTGAGATGAAGTCCCTTAAAAAGATCATTTTTTAAATTAAATAAATCAATTATCTGTATCACTCTAAGTAAACATGTGTAACATATAAATACAAGATATGGCATAAAAATTTATTTCATACAAAATCATAGCATGACATAATTTAAAAGTATAATATTAAACCAAATAATTGAAATTGGGTTAAGATGTTCCCTTGCCTCATGTCCGACATGACTCATGTGTTCTTTAATCTCTTTTAAATCGGGTAACTCCCTTTGGTTTGAACCAAAAGGCTTTATTAAATTGCATTATTCCCAAATTCATCCTTCTAGGTGGAAGATAGTGATTTTGGGATATTATTGGATCAGATGTTGGATGATATAAGGGTCTTGAGGGGTGTGAGTAATCAGTTAGAGGTGGTAGCCATTTATAAGAGGGTGGATGGGATCTTTAGGAATGTTTGAAAATATTATTTTATTATCAAAAACAATTCATTTCAAAAAGTTCCATAACTCATTAAATTTGAATATAAGATTAATAATAATATAAATAAGATAATCCAATAAAAATTGGATGGGTTTTGGATATTTTTTAATCCTAATCTTTTTTATTTAACCCTTTTTACTCTTACCGTTTTATCAAGCATTTCACACTTTGAGAATCTAAATAGTTACCAAAACATTTCAAATAACCAATTAAAGAAAAATTAATTAATTTTTAGACTTATGAAAACTATTTAGACGAATTGTAGATTTTTTTAAGTATTTTATACTATTTAATAAAATATTTTATATTTTTAAATATGAATTATGCCTATTTGGAGACTATTCATATCATGACTTTTTAAAAATCCATAACAACATGGTTGATTCAAAAAGCATCATTAATTAAAATATATAATATATCTAGAATCCATAGAAGTTGTGTATGGTATCAAAATTTCCAAATAACATTTATTTTAACTTTTATAATATCATTTATTTGAATCTTTTATTAATGAAGTAATCATTATATCATAATTGTGTCACAATTAAATTTATATATTTAATGTATAAAAATATGAATAAAATACAATGATTTAGAAAATATTTATATATTTCTAATGACTATTTTTATTCCAAAATAGCACTAATAGAATCCCATATAAACTTTTTTACTAAACGATTTATGTTTATGTTACATTTTCCTTAACATTAAATTAATTTTTATAAAATGTCATTTTCACTAACAAGTGGCTCCATGGGGTCCCAAAATTGACCCAAGGATGCTCATGGTCATACATTAATCATTAAATAGGTTTAAAACATGTGTTAGATTAATTTAATATTACTATAATATTATTTTTTACCCTTATTTATAAGATTTACCCTTTAACCATGGTAAATAAAATATTTATTGAAATTACTATTCATAATGTCTGAAAATAAAAGTTACATATTTACATAATTTATTACCTAATTTTTACAAATATTTAATCCATTTTTGAAAATTCAAAACACATAAGTTGCATAAATTAATTTAAAATTAATTCCTATTGTCAAAAACCAAATAGCGTTTTTTAAGAAATAATAACTATCAAACGATTGAAATGTTTTTATATTAAATTAAAAAGTAAAATTACGTCAAATTACCCAAATTGAAATAAATTATAAAAATATAATCTAATTAAAATTTTAAACCAATTAAATTGACAATCTAACTATATTAATAAATTAGTTGAAAAAATAGTTTTTACTTAAAATGCAGCATTTTGCACTATTTATTAAAAAATGAACATTATCGGAAAATTACAAAAAAATTACCCAAATTATATTTTGATATCCCTATTCTAAAGAATAAGTTGATTTTGTAAAATTTAACATATAAAAGTGACAAAAACTAGACTTAAAATGGGTTCTCCATCAAAAGAAGGTAAAATGACCTTATAAAAATATTAGAGTTTTTCATGCTTAAAATCAGATTAATTTTAATTTCAATCATGTAAATTTTATTGGATAATTGTAAAAAACCTTTAAAAAACATGTATAATCATAATGTAGTTTGTTATGTTCATTCCCTCTAATACAATAGATAGGCGTTAACTACCATTTAGAAAAATATTATAATATTATTTTTTAGTATAGATCAGCCTTGTGTGCAACATGATATTTCAAAGAAACTCATTGTTGTGTGTTGGGTAAGCCATCAAACATAGAATACACTTTAAAGTAAAATTAATATTTAATTTAAAAATAATATTAAATATGAAAATATCATATCCTTTATTTACCTGGGATGCGACACTAAAACTCTGTTTATGGTTGGAGTTTACTCTAAAACAAACCTATGTCTATTAAGTGTCTTGAGATGGATTATTTTGGTATATGTTATGATTTTTAAAGTGAGGGATTATAATTTTTCCAAGTCTTGGGATTGGTGTTATTTACACCAGAGAAGAGGGGTATTTTTAGAACATGATATTTAAAAATAATATATGTTAATGGTAAATATTTTAATAGAGAATATTAAAATTATAAATAATATATAAATATATAATAAAATTAGATTTAATAATTTAATAATTTTAATAAATTGAATTTATTTTTATATTCAAAAGTTAAGTGCAATGAAAGAAAAATTGTTATTTTAAGGGATCAATTTGGACTTTTGTATTTTGAAAATAGTTTTCAGGTTTGGAAATTATGTATATTTTTTTCAACAACACATTTATGAAATTAAATTATCATGGAAGAATCTAAAGTTCAAGAATTTTTTTGTTCATTATTAAATCATGAATGATCCAATTTATGAATTGCTTGTTGTGTGAAAAACTGTAATTTTACTATTCAACTAAAAATTATATTATTTTACAAAATTACCAAAAAAATATCCCAAGGACAATTATCACATTCTGATTTCAAAAACAATATTCATATTATGAAAATAAATTTTATAGCAGTTAATTTTAATTTTCAATATAAAATTTATGCCTTTAATGCAATATGTTAAAATAAATATTTTTAAAAACGTACTAAAAAATTCTTTGAGATTCTCAGTCATGATATTTTTTTTGAACCTTAATATGTATATTTACAAAAATTATTAATGATAAGTTTTATATTTATCAGGATTTATTAATGTGAGGTAAATTTTTTATTCCAATAGTATGGTGACTATTCTAATGGTCATTTTACTATTCCCAATGTCTAGGCTACTATTCCAATTGCAACATTACAATTCCAAAGGTTTCATTATCTTTAAAAATACCTACACAATATTTCAATCATAATTCACATAAATTCCTCTTGGGGTTCTATATTTCAATTGTCTATAATGTTGACTTGTTTCAAAAAAATCTTTTCTTTACTGTTACCAATAAGTGAAATGATTCTAGTATGTTAGGAAGATCCATACATTCACCATTTTTATTTTATTTTAATTTTTTTTTAATTTTGAATCACTTTCATTGATGATTAGTTTAATTGTATTTATGTAAAAAAAAATTATCAATTTATTTATGTGTATAAGATTATATAAAAAATTATAACACTCATTTATTTCAAGAGAGAAATAACATTTATAAAAACTAGGTTGTAATAGAGGGTGGAAGATGTCTATCTACCGGAATCTGAATTACTCGATGTGAACATTCTCTTACCCATTCATAATGTAGAGAGGCTATAGAAAGCCACATGTAGAGAAAGATAGTAGAAAGAAACAAAACATGGATCCCAATTAAGAAAACCCATATATCATTCACAAGTTTTGTTCCAATGGAGCCTTCTATTTGGTCACCATGGATAGAGATCTTTTCACACCTCCCACCAACAACACGTTTCTCTACATGTACTTCATGTGTGGGTGATGAGTCCATGCAGTATGTCCTTAATCTATTTTCCATTGGTCCATGAAAAACGACCTTATACTATTTATATGGTTTAGAGGTTTAATACCTTAGACTAATTTAATCATGAGGGTCTAAGTAGTTCAACAATAAAATGATCATAAAACGATCCACGCAGTGTAACAAGTTATTTTTCCAAGTAGCATGAACTAAAATTATTTGCAGTCCATTTTGTTCAATTTTTATAACATCAAACTAAAAATCCTGACCCCATAGATCATGATGTTAAAATACAATCCCACCCCTTATAAAACTAGGATTATAGTTAATAAGATATGGTCATACACTATATAAAATATTAATGTCTCAGAAGTTATTTATGAGAGGAAACAAAAATTCATACCCCATGTACAACTGGGAATCCTCCAATGATAATTATGAAATAGAAAAAAACCTACCCCCTTATAGAATAAATACAACACATAAGATATAAGAGGAACGAAAATAACATCATTAGTACATTATTTTAAACAATATCCATACCACATGTCAAAAGAACGTCATTCCTCATTAGTACCATGATATGCTTCCATTCCCTCATCAAAGAGGATTACCTGCACTACTAGCATTTCCCTCCTACCGCATGGTGTTTTGAAACAATGTGAATATCTATTCCCATTATAATGGGATATATAGTGACACCTAATATTCTCTACATCATCCCCAAACATAGATTTATCAATCCTCTTACCCCTTTCTCCCATTTACAGTCTTGGAATTTTCACATTAAAACATCTTTCATTTGTTTTCATATATTTTTTTTGTACATTGGCCTATCTAAATAAAATAATGTTTAATTTTACCCCTTTGATTTCACATGACTAAATTCCAATAAAAACTATTCAATTAGTC
Organism: Viscum album; assembly: GCA_963277665.1. Taxonomy (NCBI): domain Eukaryota; kingdom Viridiplantae; phylum Streptophyta; class Magnoliopsida; order Santalales; family Viscaceae; genus Viscum; species Viscum album. The sequence continues at coordinate 136,236,172 of OY728163.1, forward strand.
CAAGAATCAAGGATTAAAAAAAATCGATATTAAAAGAAAAATAACTCTAAAATATTTTTTATGGTCCATGTTGTACGCCCTTGAACTTTCTACTACTGAATTCAAAATTTATTCAAGTAGTGATTGTACTCCATGGATCAAATAATGTATAGTTATATATCATTTTTTTACAATAACAACATCTATGTCCCCACACCTTCTCCAAGCTCTAGGACCTCAAACTAGGACCCCTCATTCACATTGTTTTTTCCACCCCTAGTGTTCTACAAAGCCAAAACATCCTCCTTATAGAACTATAAATGGATTGATTCCCACCCTAATGTGATATGTAGTGATTGATGGGTATTTTATTTTCTAATCCATACCCATATTTATAAAAACCCAATCTATTATATGTGGATCTGTTAAACTGAAATACCCTCATAGGCCTCCTTTTTAGTTATATGTCCCATTAATTTACCTTGAACAATTATCAAGCCAAAATCCACACATATCCTGATAAGTGGATGATAAGAATGGGTTTCTCAATTCATAACCCACAAAAATGACCCCAATTAATGATTTTAAACAACTATCTTACCCTGTACAAAAACTTGTATGCCTCTTAATGTGATATTATTTAACACATAACATATCATGTTTCCACACATGAAAAATATGGGTTGAAACAACAAAAACATCATGATAACAAGATGTTAAAATATAGCCTCACCATGTAATTCTTTATGCCTATTGTATTAACCCTAATATGAGAATATTCATTATACATGTATGAGGGAGTAGGAACATTTAAAAAATTTCATCATACCATAAATTGTTCTAGAAATATATGTGTCTTGGTTCCTATCCCCATGGGATTGACAGTGTTGCCTGGAAATCTCATCCAGTGACCGCCCCCCTTTATTGACTCACTACAGGCCCTTTATTCCCCAATGACATGATATTATACTAGGGTCTTATTTGTCAATTTTTGTGTGTAATAGGTCCCCTTAGACACTCTAATAATATTCAGTTATTACTCTTTCATGTCTCATTATCCACCATGGAAAACTAATTCAACATATAGTCTAACAAACATAACTATAAAAGCTTAATACTTCCTAGAGTACCAGCTCTATGGACTTAACTAGTAATAGATGAAGTCCTAGTTTCAAAAATATAAACTTCCATGAACAAAATCCTTGTCACATGATGTTAAATGAAATAAATACCCCATATTAAATAACAATTCCTCATATGATATATCTTGGATTTTAATAAATTAAATTTACCATGCCTGAAATTGGGATCCCTCATATGATATTTATGGGATGAACATCACAACAACACCCTTAGTGGAAGTTGTTGAAATTGAATCGCACCCTTATAAAATTCAGGATGTGTCTTAATGAAAGATAATTTTACTTCGAGTTAAATCAATTATTATCACATGATTAGAATTGGATCAACCTCACATTACCCTATATAAGAACCATGATGCCTCTTATTATGATAATTATGATATACTATCTAGAGAGGACCTCTTCCATATTGTGTTGTTCTCTTTACATGTCATGTCACAAAGAAATGTGCGTCTTGATTCTCGTCCTTATAGGGTATATAGTGACCTTAGGATAGGACATTTGAGGATCAACCCTACCATCGATTGAGATCGGGTTCTTTCCCATCCTTAATAGGCTTGAATATCACGTACCCTCACATTCATATGGCCACATTCTAAATTTAATGATTTTGAAAATAATCCTCCACCTAATATAAATAGGATCTCAAACTGAATGGTCTCATGTGTTATTGGATCACTTACCATCTTAGGCTCACACCTCGAAGGATCTTATGCAAAAAACTACACATCCTATGTTTTGAAATCATTCAATAGTTGATTTTACATTTGTTTGACCGATTTATATCCAATGAGTGTATAGAAAACATGTTTTGAACATGGCCAAAAGTTATACCTCATCTATTTATTACTTCACTTTTAAGTATCTATGTATTGAATTTCACAATCAACCTTGTTGTTTTCTCTGGTATCTTCTTCTACTCATTGTGTTATCCCCAGTAAACAATAGAGGACCCATACCACTCATTGTTTCTTCAACTGAGCATCTATTTTTCTGGAATATGAATTGGGGGGGGGAATAATACTTATGAAAGGGTGATCCACATATGTTCCATAAGGTTTGAAATTGGTATAATCTTTAGGACCTTAAACTATGATTCATGGTCCAAGCATCAAAACCCAAAAGTATGTGCTAACAGGATGACTTTTGGATATTCTAGGTGGTAGGGCATCCTAGGATCCATTATAATTGGGTTAAATATCCTTTATACCACACATACCTCCCTTTGAGACATAAAAATTGTCAAAGCATTATGAAAACAAATTCCCCCATTTTTGGTTCTAGAATTATTACCTTAATTGTTTTCAAAATGTTCATATATTTTTCTCACTGCATGGTCCTCTATGATCCTTATACCTTATAAACCACTCTAGGTAGTACCGATATGGTATTACCCTCCAATAAATTTTACCACTATGATTGGGAAGGTATTGTTCATATCAGATCACATGTCCCAATCACACGATGTAGAACTGTATAATACACCAACCTCACCGCAGGACATTATAGTAAATTTCCATCATCCTTACCATATGATATTATAAAAAATTATCATCCTAATCATATGATGTTAAACTAAATTTACAACTTTCTCATCGTATGATGTTAAATTTTGTTTCCATCATCGCCACTGTATGATGTTAAATTGGGTTTCCATCACCCCCACCATATGAAGTTGAACTAAATGTCAAACATCCTCACCTTATGATGTTAAATGGTGTGTAAAACATTGTCATTATATTATGTTAAATGAAATTTTCCGCATCCTTACTATATGATGTTAAACTACATGTCAATCATTCTCATTTTATGATGTAAAACTATTAAGCATAATAGGCCTTTTCCAGAGAAACCCTTTTCTCTTGTTCTAGTCACCTACCACATCCTTATTGTCCATCATTTCTTACTTGGAAGCCGAGATGGTGATCCCCCTCAGAGATGATTTTGACATTTTGTTTAGACATATATGTCTGACTAATGACCTGAATTTCATAGTGTTATTATTCAAAGATTGTTGGAATCCATTTGAAAATTTCATCACTTTACCTCCACATTTTTTTGTCCCTCCCTTTGTACCCTCATCCTCCTCCACATCCAAATGCGGTCCATAACAAAAATAGTTCCTGGAAAATTTGTCCCACTAACCATCCCAGAACATGCCCTATAATACATTGGAAAATATTTTGATATAGTTCCCATGATTCGAAAAATGTCAGCGATCAACCCTCATTTGTTATTTCGTATCCTTGGAAAAATGGTAATGGATATTGTGTTTCAAAATTGTTCTACACTTATCCTCTATCTTCATTCCATCCTATTTGTGTTTGAGATATCATGAATCATGATTCATGATCTTCATTTCCCTTTATTTTGGTGACATTCAATGCTTTTGGAATTACCACCTTTATTCAATAAATTACATTGGAAATTATATTGGATGTTTCGAGAGCCCTTCATCATTCCATATCCTCTCTCGGCCTGAACACTCCTAGCAGATAGTAAAAAAGGAATACATTGACTACTCTATTTTTCAACAATCGTATATAAATGAGTGATCACATAGTGTCCATTTTTTCACACTATTAATTACTATCATGATCTTATGGATTGGTCATTGTTTGCATCAAGAAAATTATTGATGTGTGTAAATTAAATTTGATGAAAGAAACATTTTCATGAATACAAGATTTTACAGTAAAACAGATGATGTTATGGGGGGATATTTACCAATAAGTGCATATCATTTATGAAATTTCACTGCATATTGGCCACAATGATAATACATATGAGCTCAAGAAGCATCAATTTTGTGTCGTATAGAGTATCTTGTCATTCCACCATGTTTTCCAACTCTTGAATGTATTTAGAACGGACTTCATTGGCCAGGGTAAACATTCCATACTTTTATGTATGGAATTTTGGTCACAGAATATTTTTCCTCAGCCAACATAGGATTGGTTATCACCAATTAAAGTATTTGATGGATAACATTATCATCTAGGGAAGTATCCATAACCATGTTCTCATTCACCATCCATTCTAGGATGATGATATCACCTTTAATTTCCTGAGGAACCGAGGATCCCTCAACCATATTCTTCTTCAAATAGATGGTTAAATCCTTATATTTTGAATGATCCTACTTGATGAGGTTTCCATGAGAATATGTTTTAAATTTAATGGTGTCTACCAATCTATTCCCTAGGCCAATTGTCTAATGGTAGAGAGACCACACCCAATATAGAAGGCCCCCTATTAGAGTACAGGTGATAAAGTTTTTCACATACCTCTATAGCATGTGAGGAATGAATAGGTTCTCCTTAGTGGAATCATAGATATAATTCTCAAATTCAATAGAAAAAATAGGATGCTAATGAGGTAAGTAAGTCAAAAAAAATTGGTCGGGTCACCCATTTGAAATTAATCAGGAACTAGTGGAATGAACTATATTCCTAGAAACTAATCCTTGACATACCCCTCACACTCACTAGAAGATTCCACTACCACCTGGGGAACATATGAGGTTGATGAAACTATCCTGGATTCCTCAAAAAACCCTTCATGTGAGGATATTATAGCCTCAACTCCCACATCCACCACTAATGTAAATGTTAGATAAGGAACAAACATTAAAGAATCATCAATCTCTATATCATATAAAAACAGTATTCCTTCTATATAGAGGCTTCAAATCTCCTGATTTCTTTCATTGGAGCATATATGATAGGTTTTACCACCATATCTACTTAAACCATCCCATTCATGGGAATAAAATCAACACCCTCCACCAATGGAATAGTCAAAAAAGTGGTTTATAATGGAGCCTCTACGGTTGGTCTGACCACCATGGCCTCCCTGTCCATCTTCTCCATGATAATAGATCCCACTATCATTTTGTAAGCCTTTGGCACTACTGACTTAGATGTTTAAATTGGTCAAAAATACCAGAATATAGTGTTCACTACTATTGAAATATGCTTTACCCAAATGTATAAAGGAAATAAAGAAGAACAAATGTTGGAAGGGAATAGGATGACACTAATAGTATATCATGGGGAGAATCATATTAAGGTTCAAAGAATACACCTATATGAAGGGAATTCCCATAATGACCACTAAATTAATCATAAGTATCATATAAGATGATGTTTTGGAGACAAAAAACACAATATTAATGAGGGACCCCATTATTACCCCATCAAGGGCGGGACCCCCTCATCATCAACCTAAGGATCATGTTGAAACTCTCACAGAATTTTAGTGACCAATCCTTACACAGGTACTTGATGATTTCAAAAACACTCCTAGGGTTTTTTTTTGTGGAATTAAAGGAACACTTGTATAGAGTGATTATACGATCATTAGAATTTTATTCTTCTATAAGAGAGTCCCCCAGTACATATTTGAGCCTCTCTATAGAGGCACATGAGTAGCTAACATGCTGTATGAGATCCTCAAAGATGAGGTCTTCCCTAGGCCCACCATCACATGGGTGGTAAGTAAACGCATTGCTTCCTAAGAGTAGAATACATTCTTTATATATCTTATGTACTACACCACATCTTCCAGGGTATTATCGTAGATGACCTTGGCATGACCCAACCCATTGTGAGATATTATCTCTCTATTAAGATCACACCACATCCCATGAAGGGTTTTGATATTTCTAAAGGGCCCAAAGCTCTCCCAAGTGTTATGAAACTCCATATCATTATGGATATCCAAATGGCTTAGCTTAATTGATGGGAAATGTAATAAAACCATCAAGAATAATCTGAGGTGTTTGAATTATTCCCATAAAATCATTCCCATGATATTTTAGCTCGATACTACTCCTCTAACCCAAGTATCCACCTAGGTCAAACCAAGGACTACCAGACCTAATGTTACCGAACATTATATCTTGATATACCCACCTTCATGGCATGCTTCTACAACCACCCATCCTTGGCCCCATGGTGGTAGTGTCTCTCATTCACCAGCCCTGGTGTTCTGTTTTGGAAAATTATAACCTTGGTACATGTTCTCTCCAATCGTAGCACATATTCATGAATGAGACCATATGTAGCAGTCAGAGGTCGAAACCTGTAAAACCATTTCCCATCCTCACACATAAACATGTTATAGGTATTCAATAGGACCAAAGGATGATTCTCATGGAACACCTCCATGTACACCAGCATGGTCAACTGATGTTTGAATTGAATATTCCTAATGAACTAGTGTGGGTTTTATGGATTATAGATAATGTTCCAGCCAACTCTTTCCACCAATACCATATCAAATAAGGCTAGGAGGTTTTACTATGGAATTATTTTCCCCATACGATCTTCAATCACTATCCCCATCAAAATAGTGATTATATTAAATATACTGTAATCCTCTGACTCGACACTCTCTAGAACATCTATAAGGCCTAGGAAGCATGGATTACTCCCCATAATGTTTAGAATTTACATAGGTAAGTTCATTTTGGGAGTGATGATTGGGTTTTATTATTCATATCCCATATTTTTATGATTACATATCTATAATGAAAGTGGGAGGGACTACACACATGAAGTAGTCTTCCCTTTAATGATGTGTTGAAGCACCATGTATTGTTTCTTCAATACTGATGCATCCAAGTTACTATGTTACCCCATTTCCAGCATCCATTATCTGATAAAGGTGCTCAACTACACCCTCATGTGTACGTCCCTTTCCATAAGAATATAGCTTCATAACAACTCAATGATAACTGATTCCATACTATCTATTGGATCGTTAGGATTTACAATATAACCAAATAGCTGCAACTTGCTTGCCTCCAAAATCCTCCAGAAATAATAATCATTTCCATGCTATAATTCCCTAGGGAATGTTCTTGGATTATTAGGTGGCATTTTTGTAGGATTTGTCAAGAAGTATTTGAACAATATATTGAATGGTATTTCTTTAATGCCTAGGATTTACTTGTCCTTCCATTGCACCAAACATAGAAACACCCTTATAAAGGATGCAATTTGGGCTTGTTCATCCCACACATTCACAACAGAGATGTATTATTCATACATCACTCCCTATATTGGGTTCTTAGTGATATGGTGATTATCCTACAAGATGATTCTAATCTCTTTATGATTTATATGGAATGTGTTGGTTCATAGTGACCATATTATCTAAATATCTAACAAAAAATCCCTGTTGAAGTAGTTTTGGAATTTCAATGCCCATGACTCTTCTTAAATCCCTACATATATCATGTCGACCTCAAATTTCATTCACAATGTGGCTGATCATGAATTACAATCCCAATCAACTATAAAATTTCCACCCATGAATATATCTAAATCATCATACCATCACATTGGTGGATCCCCCAAACCCACCTCAAGAATCATATCATACCGTGGGGTGCAAGTGTCATACTCCAACGTCTCCATGTTGATGTTGTTAAAGTGGTGCTAGAGAGGGTGCATTTGGAGTGACACATGATCCTTGAAAATATTTCCCCCAACAGCCCAATTCCATCTGTATATTCAAGTAGATCTCCTAAACCAGAAGGTGGGATTTCCTCTTCTTTAATTGGGAATAAATACAATATCACCATTCTGAAATCCAAAATGTGGTAGCCTCTTACATATCTAGTTCCCCTGTTGAGCTTCTAATAATAGTGCATTGAGTGAGTTCTGGCTTGATGCACTTCACATGCTCTCCCAAATCATTATGTTCCTAGAAAATTATTCACGATAATGATAGAATTGTTACCACCTTCTGTGACCATTTGGATAGAGACATAGATGGTTCCCTGAGACTGTTCTATGAAAATCGTACCACATATTTTAGTTCATTACGATCAACTTCCTTGATATCATTTTTTGATTGTTTGATTTAAGGGAAATAGTTCAAAAAGTTCTATTCATGTATTGAAGGTCATGGTTCTTTTGATATTCATTAGTGACAGGGATCCAAATGACAGAGTGATCATGAATATTGTGATCTTCATGAATTGAAAGAAAGAGAGATTTTATGTTCATGGAATTTTCATGGACCCGTTCAGGGTCCATCCATTATTTATTCATGTCCTACCACTTATGGATTTTTAGACGACTTAAAAAAAAGGTTATCATTAATGGTATCTATGAATTCACATTGCAAATGTGGGATAAATGCCAATATTTTTATCATTTTCACATAGAATCCATCCCTCATTTTCCCATCAGCTCCCATTCTAGGGGGAGGGGGTAAATTATTGAAGTAGAAATACATGTGCCACAAGAGTTGTCAAAGAAGGCTCAGATAATCAATAGAGAATACATGATAAAAAAATTGATAAAATTCTTGTAAGGGAATGTTTTGAAAATATTTCAAACATCAAAATGGGAAAAAAGATCGCGAAGCCCTAGGCTACATGAATTGTTAGTGGAAAGCTCCATGAGGTGTCAGTCATGAGTTTCAAAGGACATCATGACCATTTAGATGCCTAAATGTGACCACTTCAAAATTTAATTTGGACTCCATGATCCCCATCTAATAGTAACGATAATAAAGTATCACTAAAAACTCAAATAATTGTAATACTGACACCCTTTAAGACCCCCTTATGTCTATATTTTTAGGGAGTGTGATTAGTCGCTAAATGTGGATAATATTCATTGTTAATATCATTATATTCATTGTTCCATAGTCCATAAACATTGTTTTTAGTTCATTACATAAATAGAACTTCATTTCTCATCTTAAATGCAATTAATGTTTAAAATGAAAATTTAGGACCAATAATTCATCTGTTTATGGATTGCATTATATTCATTTTCTAAATTTGATATTTTGGGATATTATTTATCACTTTATTGGAAACATTTTATTTTTTAGGTCCAATGGATGAATACCAAGGGAAATGGAGATTGTTTTTCTTGAATGCATAAATTTACTGAAAAAAGCCTAATGTGCCTAAGGCCCATCAAACAAATGTGGGGCCAACAAACTAGGCCCAATTAAGCTCGAATTTTTACAGTAGAAATAGAAAAATATGAGGATCAATTTATTCAACTGTGGCCAGAGCTAATTCTGAAGTTTTAATGATGATAAAAGGATCCAAAGATTATATTTAAATGGTGGGCCCAACATAAATGCACATAAAGTCATCCCACCATTTCGACCATAACTTCTAAACCGCTGCTCCAAATTTCCTTAAATATTTACATCTCATATAGGACAGAAGGAAGAAGATAGTTGTCTTCAACGACCACTGATTATTCGGCTTCCTTCAATTCCATATTCACACGTCAAAATGGTGGACGAATCTGGACGAAATTTCTGGGTCAACTTCAAAACGTCAAATTCCCTTAATTTTCTCAGCCGACTTTTGAATCTCTAAATTAATGGGGATGGAATTTATTGTGATGGGGTGTCTCTAACGCTCCTAATATACCTATATAAGGATATGGTGGTGAATGTAATTATCATCTAACATTTTTCATTGTATCCATGTTTTTCTTTCATCCATTGTATTTCTTTCAATTGTAATTTCCTGCTTTCAATTTGTAATCCCATCGTCAAGTTTTCCCATGTAAGTTCTTCTTTCATGTTTATTATTTTCATAAAATTTATTCTTCTTCTTCACTTCTTCTTTTCCTTTTCTACACACATTGATATAGTTGAATCAAGGTGTGAATTTATTCACACTATCACTTGTGAATTCAATCACACAACGGTGGAGTGTTCGTTCTTTTAATAATTTTCTTCTTCTTCAATTACGCCCCCATAAGTCTACATCCCGCTTCCATTGGTAGAATAGAATCAATTGAGGGCTAACCACTTAAGGATTGATCCAAGGGAGTAGCAAGGTCAGGGATTGGATGTTATTTCATGTACATTAATTTTTAAATCTGTTTGTTATTTTATTATTTTTATTCGATGATTTATGTTCTTCATATTTTCCATGTTTAACGATGACACATTTTGAGTGCTAGTACGATCAATTTACTTTGAGTGCTTAGTAAAGTGACCCTCAAAGTGAATTAGTGATTGGCCTTGGAATTGTGTAGGGATTAAATTGGTGAATGATTTGGGAGAATTATCTTGTTGTTTGGATACGTCTTCAATTAATGACATGAAATGTTTAAGAAAAGATATTTATCAAATCCACCCCAAGAAAAACTCTAAGATCAACCCATCATCAATAATTGTTTTGTTCACATAATTTTTCTTGTCTGTTATTTAAATTATATCATTAGTTCTCCAATTAAAATCTGCCTCAATGTTGGCCACTTCATAGACAAATCCTTCCAAAATCAGAGAGTCTCTAGGTTTCTTCTTCGGTCCATGTGGATTCGACCCCTACCTGTACTACAACAGCTGCATACCTGTAGTGTAAATTTAGCCGAAACCAAATTTTGGCGTCGTTTCTGGGGACCCAATTAAGTACCTTAGACACTCATCTTCTTTTCTCACCCCAAATTCCCTATTCTCACCCCATTTTCTCTTCTCTAGTCCCCTTTCTGTTTTTGTGTGTCCAATGAATCACAAAACCAATTTTCAATAAAATCGAATGGATTATCTTCCACAATACCCATTGATAGACCAAGGCTATAATAAACTGGAAAATAAATATTTGGAATCACCTCAAATAGAGAATTTCATTGACCAAACCTTGATTGAATACACCACACAAGATGAGATGTACAATCAATGGGATGCTGATTGTTTAAAGGATCAATTTCCATACCTCTTGAGGATGACTGAAGAAATCAAAATTAATGAAGTTCATGATGTCCAAACATCTATCAATACTAATTTAGAAATTTTTTTGAACATTTGTGTGAAAAAATGGTTAAAATTAATTTAGATGTTTTATCCTTAAGAGTATAACTACAAAGCATTGAAATGGTTGTGGAACCCATTCCCACTCAGGTTGTCTCTTCCTCATCACTAACACAAGAATCTTGTCTCCCAAAAACCTCACATGAATTTATTGAAGAAAAAATCATTGGATTTGGGATAGTTTAAGATAATCAGGTAATTGTTATGGGTACATAAATGAAGAGGAAACTGATTTTTTTATTCAAAAGAGGGAAATTTGACATTGTGGATATAGAGTCCTGAATATTTCTCTATTGATGATTTTTCGAAAACTCCAATCACTGAACAATTGGGAAAAATACCAAACATTGATCTGATACACACTCCTGAAATTAAACTAGAAACTTTTGGGGATGAATCATGTTTTCAAACGGAACCAATTCTTTCTAAATTTTTTTAGAGAAGAAACTGACTTTCATTCGAATTACCAATCTTCATTAGTAAATTGTAATCGACCAGAACTCAAAATCATTATCCTTCTTTCCCCACACAAGAATTCCATCATTGGTGATACCCACGACCATACTTTAGTCATTCATTCTTCTCATGAAATCAATAATGTTATATTTAATTTTGATGTCTTAGGAAATACAAAAAATGCAACTAGATCAACCATTTCTGACATTCCTTGTATCTTTATATTTATTTTAGAACATGGATTTATACAAGGAAAATATTCTAAAAAACAATCAATCTCAATCAAATTGAAGTGGATAAAGATGGGTTCATTAAAATTTTGAAAGTTGGAATTGGATAAGTTGGGGGGTTCAAGAGGAGCTAATGATGTTAAACAAAAGCGCTGCATGGGAGGCAACCCATGGTTTCCATGTTTCCGATAATTTTGAATAATTTTCATATAATAAATTACCATAGATTTTTGATCTGTTCTTCTTTTATGAGTAAGAATGTGCATGAATGGGGAGCACCGTATTCATCTGTGTCACGCGGTGTGATCCCTAAGTAATATCTTACCCAGAAATTTAAAAGAAGACAATGTATCATCAGTTTCTTTTATTTTATGTTTTTGTAGGTATTTAAAAAAAAGATTTTTGACCTATTCTTCTTTTATGAGTAGGGATGGGTATGAAAGCAGAGCACCATATTTATCCGTGTCACGCGGTGTCATCCCTGAGTAATACCTTACCCAGAAAATACAAAGAAGACAATGTATCATCAGTTTGATTTAAAAAAAAATAAAAAACAAGTTAAACCATAAAAATGTTGATACATGGTTTTAAATAAATTGTTGTGTTTTGTCTTATTTGTTCTTCTTTTTATGGTTCATGAACTATTTTGGTTGATACATGTTCAATCAAGGAGGTGTCTACATCCCCCAAGAGATCAAAGGAGTAATCTGGAGCATCATGAACTTCAACTTCAAAAACTAGGTGAATTTGTTCCATGTTTATCATTTTCAAATTCCTCTTTGAACTCCTCTTCTACCCCTTCTAACATTTCTTTTCTTTAAACACTAGGGACAGTGTTATTCTACGTTGGGGGAGATGAAATAAAAAAATTATTTTTTTATAAGAACATGCATGTAAAGAAAAATTGCATTAACCTTGAACATGATAACACACATTGCAAACTCTGAAATTGGATATCAAATAATTTTTCATGCCTTGATTCTGATTTTAATGAAAGCTTAATTTCATGAGCATAGTTTTTGGAAAGTGCGGTTTTCCGATTTGATTTTTCAAAGTTTACATTTTCATCCACTTAATAATAATTCCACAATGCGCGTCTACTAGATCGTGGGTGTAAATTTGAGTTCTTGGGTCCCTTTCACTATATCATAGGGTTCTGGGGTCACTTTTAGTTTAATTTGAGTATCTAAAAAAACAAAATTTAATTTAATTTAAAAAAATAATGACACATAGTGAAATATTTTGTCCAAATGTGTGGCGTCCGACACTTGGGGATCATGACTCCATAGTTGTCTTGCCCAAAGTTAGGCTTTATATCTCTATTTTAGAGCATGGAATTGATAATATGTGTGGCATCCGACACTTGGGGATCGTGACTTCATAGTTATTTTTCCCAGAGTTAGTATTTTCAAATCAACTATAGTTAAAAAAATAAATTAACAAAAAAAATGGATACTCATCTGAAGGTTTAATGTGATTCCCATCTAGAACTTCCATTTTTTCCCCATGAACAATATAATGGGCCCCATATCTTTTGTGATGCATAACAATTTATCATGCTTAATTGGAATTGGATGAAATGTGGTGATGAATTTGAACAAAAAAATGGGCTTGGGCTTGGGATATGCTTATGAACCTAGATTGTTTTAAATGATTTTGATGGGTTTCATAATTTTTTGGTATGAGATATTTGGGTGAGCAATGTGTATTAAAATGTTTTTGGAAAAGGGGATTCGAATTTCATATTTGTAATATATTTTCCTCAGGACTAGAAAAACTCAAGTTGGGGGGTGTGATTAGTCACTAAAAATGGATAATATTCATTGTTAATATCTTTATATTCATTTTTCCAATGTCCATAAACATTTTTTTAGTGCATTACATAAATATAACTTCATTTCTCATCTTAAATGCAATTAATGTTTAAAATGAAAATTTGGGCCCAATAATTCATCTATTTATGAATTGTATTATATTCATTTTTTGAATCTTATATTTTGGGGTATGATTTATCACATTATTTGGAACAATTTATTTTTTAGGTCTGATGGATGAATCCCAAGTGAAGATGGAGATTTTTGCTCCTGAATGAAGAAATTTACTAGAAAAAGCCTAATGGGCCTAAGGCCCATCAAAAAAATGTGGGGACCACAAACCAAGCCCAATTGTAACAGCCCAAGCTTCCACGGTACGTTTCACTTCGAATAATGCAATAGCGTGTGTTGTACGCAACCTCGAGCTCTAACACACACCACAACGAATCAAAGTAGCCGTTATGAATAGTAATAACCACTTTTTAAAATTATAGAAATTTTATATTTCAAAATGGACTTCATTTTTGTATTCGTAATATCGAAATTATCCAAAGTTGAATTTTTTGTAATTTTCTGAGAACTTCCAATTTTTTATGAATAGTGAAAAATACTTAAAAACAACTTTTTTAATCAAAGTATTTTATAGTGATAAATTATAGTATTTAGTGGTTTTAAAGTATAATTAGAATATATTTTTACTATTTTATCCAATTTTGGTCATTAGAATTAATTTCACTTTAAAATTGGACATAAACAATTACCAATCTTTTGATATAAATTGTTTCTTAAAAACACGCTATTTGTTGTGACAGCGGAAATTAATTATAAAATTAATTAATGCAACTTATATGTTTGTAATTTTGTAAAATAGACATCATTTTTGAATTCGGAATATCAATTATAGCTTAGGGTGAAATTTTGGCATTGTTCTGAAAAACTTCAATTTTTTATGAATAGTGAAACCACTAAGTGGTGGTTAAATAACTGATTTTTCGTTTAAATGAAATATTACCACTTCTGTGATTTTATTTTCAAAAATCCGACATACATGGTTGTCATTAAGAAGTAAAATGTGGTTCAATGAGATTAAAATAATTTTTTGGTGAATAGTAACTTTTAAGTTCTTAATCGCGATTAGAGGTAATTAATGTAGTTTAAGGTAAAAATAATGTTTTAATAATATGAGATGAGCTTGAAACTTGTCTTACTCCTATTGGATGAGTCATGGGCGACCAAGACAACCCATGGGTCAACTTGGGGACCCCATGGATCCACTTTAGTTGGAAAATGACATAAATACCTTTTATTTAATGTTAAAGTAAAAAATGACACAAACATGAAATGTTTTACTAAAACAATTTTTACATGGGATTATACAAGTCATATTTTTGACTATAAATAGTCATTGGAAAGATAAATAGATTTCATACATCATAGTATTTTTTTATAATTTTTAGACATTAAATAAATTGAATTATTTATGACATCATGATAATGCAGCGATGACCTCATTATTTAACGATTTAAATAAAATGAGAAGATAATGAAAAATCCAAGGCTTACACTTGTCCAAAGCCTATTGGATGAGGATATTTAGAACCCTTATCACCTTATCCACGAATTATATAAGTGTGTGACCTTTAGAATCCGAAATTCATTGTATAATAAAGTAATATTTCATTACTTTCCAAGAGTGCCCCTCCTCTCCACTTATAAAAGGCCCCCACCTCTACCAACTCATTCACACTTTCAAGCCATTTGGCTCGGCCAACCTCTGCCCAAATACTCTCCCAACTTCCACCTCTTACTCCTAGAAGCCTCACTTTGGGCAGAACTCTTCCCAAGGAAGCCTTTGGCTCAAATCAAAAAGAGTTACCCGATTTTGAGGTAATGTCTTCTCTAATATTGTTTTGTTTTATTTTTCTTCTCCAACCCCCTAATCTATTTTTATTAATTTCTTTTGTAAAAACACCAGTATCCTCAATATACTAGGATGTTTTTATAAGAAGTATCGAGATACACTTACACACACCTACATCTAATGGTTAAAGAACATACGGTTTCTGTGGATGGCGAATTTCTGCCTCACGAAACGATGATTGTTCAACACTCATATAACACCTTCAAAGGTGGCCATTAAGATGTCACTATTTTTATATATGATATATAATATGTTTATGTTTTACTTATGCTTCTGTATTTTTCATTTATGGCATACTTTATGATTTCCATTATGGGTAAAACGCGATAATTTCATTTTAGGAAGTGCAGACTACCGCCCCCTCAAAGTGATTTGAATCGTTAATTCCATATGTGGGATGTATAAAGGATGGAGTAAATGGTATTATACACTATATTATACTGGAATTATATTATACATTTATATAATTATGATTTCGTTCCATTAAATATGAAATTGAAATGAAAGTAGCGTTCATGCGTACGTACGGATTACCGTCTCCATGAACGGTGCATTTCATTTCTTACCTCTAAATGTTACGTAATATTATAAATGAATGTATATACTGGATATATAAGATATATATGACATCTAAATCATGAATATAATTCTGGAGATAATGGATATTCTACCACATAAACAACTTGTAATTATAAGAAGTTTATTGTTGACTCAAGTACCCAAGATCGAAAAAACGACCGTTATTAACTTAAATAATTACATAATGTTCATATCATTGTAATAAGTAATATAATAAGGATAATGAAATTGAAAATGGTTCTTAATAAGGTATATATTAACTCTAGTTTATTATTCAGGAGGTTAAAGAACAGTTGAGTCAAGTCAGACACGAGGTAAGGGAACTTCTTAACCCAACTTCCATTCTTTGGGTTAATCTCCTACTATCAAATTATGTCATGATATTATTATGTCCTATCTTGTATTTATACTTTTTTATGTGTACATATAGTTAATACACATAATAGATATATTTTACTTAAAAATGATCATTGTAAAGGAATTTCTTAACCCAATTTCCATTCTTTGGGTTAATCTCCTACTTTCAAATTATGTCATGATATTATTATGTCTTATTCTGTATTTTTACTTTCTTTATGTGTACCTATAGTAAATACACATAATAGATCTATTTTATTTTAAAAATAATCTTTTTAAGGACTTCGTCTCAATCTCCTTTAATTGAGGCATATTTGGTTTTATACACAACTTTATTTTATACGGTGTATAAACCCCTTTGACTTTTATGTTTATTCAAAAGGAATCTTTTTTATACGAGGCGTTTTGCTAAACGACAAAAGGGAATGTTTTTCTTTCTTTACTTATGCGGCGACAACGACTTCTCCGCCGTCGTGACCTTTATTTGAGTTTCGGCTTCCTATACAAGCCATCATTTTTTTTAATGAAAAATAAATACAAAGTTTTAACTTTCTTTTATTTTGGTATTGAAAATTGTTTTGAAAGCGTTTTTATTATATCAATGTGTTGTATTGATATCTTGTGATTGAAATGTGGAAATGTTATGTTTCCTTTATGCATGTTTTATGTGATACGATTATGTTATGGTTTATGATATGTTTAAACCTATTCATATGAGGAATGTATTGGACTTAATAAGTGACGGGTGGAGCCCGCTATAGCTCCTTGATGCATCGGTAGGTCTCATGAGACAACTAGACGTAGAATTGGCCGAGGCCCTTTCCCAATTTTATTTATGGTTTTGGCCGAGGCCTTAATCATTTTAGATGTCTTGGCCGAGGCCTTGACAAAGTGTTTCAGAATGTCTGGCATTATACATTCCCTCATTATGAAAGTGGTTATTGATATTGCATGTGATTATTCGACTAGTAGAATATCCATGTGAAGAAGTGAATGGCATTATCTCATTTTACTTTTTCCATATTATGTTGAT
Source organism: Viscum album (assembly GCA_963277665.1). Lineage (NCBI taxonomy): Eukaryota > Viridiplantae > Streptophyta > Magnoliopsida > Santalales > Viscaceae > Viscum > Viscum album. The sequence continues at coordinate 136,253,490 of OY728163.1, forward strand.
GTTCAAGTTTAAAAGGCTTTTGTTTTAGTTATACATTGCCTTAAATTTTTATGTTTATTTATGAAAGCTTCCGCAATATTGTTATCCTTACTGAGCATCTGAGCTCACCCCTTTCAATGTTTTAATATTTTCCAGGATGTGAAGAATTATTTTATGAATGACCTGCAGGGATAGTCAGAAGAGGATATGAGTGTGGACTATGGAGACTTTTTTTATTGTAGTTTTTCACTTTATGATGTAATGTAACGTTTATGAATGTATCTAGTGTTTCCAAGGCTACTAAACTAATCGGTCTTTCGAGACTTGATCTTTTGTGATCATGCCAATGTTACGAAGTAATGCACCGACTCTGGGTAGCTGGGGTCGGGGCGTTACACCAATGAAGCTCAAATTTTTACATTAGAAATATAATAATATGAGGATAATATTATTCAACTGTTTCTGGAGCTAATTCTGAAGTTTTCATGATGATAAAAGAATCCAAAGATTACATTTAAATGGCGGGCCCGACATAAATGCACATAAAGTCATCCCACCATTTCGACCATAACTTCTAAAAGGTTGCTCCAAATTTACTGAACGTTTTACAGCTAATAGAGGAGAGAAGGAAGAAGATATTTGTCTTCTACGACCATAGAATATTCGGCCTCCTTCAATTCCAAATTCACACGTCAAAATGGTGGAAGAATCTGGATGAAATTTCTGGGTCAACTTCGAAACGTCAAATTCCCTTAATTTTCTCACCATCCTTTTGACTCTCTACATTAATGGGGATGGAATTTATTGTAATGGGGTGTCTCTAAGGCTCCTAATATACCTATATAAGGAGATGATGGTGAAGGGATTTATCATCTAACATTTTTCTTTGTATCCATGTTTTTCTTTCATCCATTGTATTTCTTTCAATTGTAATTTCCTGCTTTCAATTTGTAATCGCATCGTCAAGTTTTCCCATGTAAGTTTTTATTTAACATTTATTATTTAAATAAAATTTATTATTCTTCTTCACTTATTCTTTTCCTTTTCTTCACACATTGATACCATTGAATCAAGGTGTGAATTTATTAACACCTTCACTTGTGAATTCAATCACACAACGGTGGAGTGTTCGTTCTTTTAATAATTTTCTTCTTCTTCAATTCCACCCCCATAAGTCTACATCCCACTTACATTGGTAGAATAGCATCAATGTAGGGCTAAGAACTTAAGGGTTGATCCAAGGGAGTATCAAGGTGAGGGATTGGATGTTATTTCATGTACTTTAATTTTTAAATATGTTTGTTATTTTAAGATTTTCATTCGATGAGTTATGTTCTTCTTCATCTTTTCCAAGTTTAACAACGAGAAATTTTGAGTACTATTACGATCTTTTTCCATTGAGTACTAAGTAAAGTGATCCTCAAAGTGAATTAGTGAATGGCCTTGGAAATGTGTAGGGATTAAATTGGTGAATGATTTGGGAGAATTATCTTGTTGTTTGGATACCTCTTCAATTAACGACATGAAATTTTTAAGAAAAGAAATTTATCCAATCCACCCCAAGCGAAATCCTAATATCAACCCATCATCAATAATTGTTTTAATTATAGAACTATTATTATTTTAAAATTTTATTATTTTTATAGAAAATCCATTATATACCATACTCATATCCATACGAAAATTAATATCATTTTGATGTAAGATCAAAACTAACTCCTCTAAGAATAAAATGTTTCAATTTTCTTTACCAGTAATCATAGATGATTCTAAAAATGTATTTAATGTATAAATATCATATTTAATTATTTATTAATCTTATTTAAAATTACCTCTTCCATTTTTTAATAATTTTTGAAATTTTGGGTAATCATATAGTTTATCAAATTATTGAAACGATTTTTTGATACTAGTAAGATATTATATTAACATTTAAAAAATTCACCTTTTTATTCTATAATTGTAAAATTATTCTTAATTATCGTTAATATAACAGCATTTATTCGTTAAATATTACCAAAACTGGGTGGTTTTTATTTCTATGGAAGAATCATTCAAAAAAATCTGGTGGAAATAAAAGTGAATATTGATTTTTATTATTGAAAATAATTTAAAATATTATGAAAACTCTAGAAATAATGAACCCATAACTATGGAATGGTATCTGAAGTTATTATTTCTAGGAATACAACAAATGGTTATAAATATTAATAAGAAATTATTAATATTTACTAAAAGTATGTTGCAATTATATTTTAAATTAATATAAAATTAAAATGTAAAAAGTAATATATATGATTTTTTTTCAAAAATAAATTATTATTATTTTTTATTTTATTAGGAATGAGGGTAGATAACATACGACTAAACTTGAATTCAAGGCTAGGTTTTTTTCTCAATCTGATGTCTTTATGGAATTTTCTAATTTTGAACCAATTTAATTTTATGTTTTGTAAATAAAACATTATTATGACTTTTATCTTGAATCTATTTTTACTATTAGGTGTGTCAATATAATGCTTCTCTTAATTTATATTTCCTTTGATTATTTATTTACATATTTAAAAAGGGTTATTGTAAACTAATTTTCCAATCATCGAGACCTAAAATTTATTCTTGATATTCATCCTTAATTGTTTAGTTTCCTATGATTATATTATATTGTATTACATATTCCTTTTTTGGTCAAAAAATATTATTTTCATTAATACTCCTTATTGTTCACAATTCATCCAAACTATCGCTCATATATAGACTCGATCATATCTCTTCTATATAGATTTTCATATTATTCCACCATATATATATATAATTTATATTCTTATAATAATGATTTGATATAATATTAAAATATTTATTAAAACCTTTACATATAATATTTCCCTTTCTATAAAATTATTTCAAAATAACTATTTTTATCATTTTATAAATAAGTATTTTTTGGAATCCTTTTAAAATATTTTAAAAGAATTCTATTTATATCTTTCATTTGAGTAATATTTCTTACCCTGATGGCCAATATTAATTATTAATATTAAATTAATAGTTATGATTTTTTTTGCAAAGAAAATAATATAGAAATTATACAGTCTATTTTTTCACCGAAGGTGAAATATTTTAGAGGAATAAATAAATGGAATTTATTCCCCATATGTGTTATTTATCACACACTCCATAACTATCATATTAAACATTATTTCATATAATGGATTGAATATTCCATATTTTTTTATAATTAATCATTTAAATACCAACATTTCCTAAATAAAAAGTTGATATTTTATTGAATTATATGAGTGTTTTTTATAACCATGTTATAATGGAAACCATTTATTTTAGATTTAGGTTTCATGAGTTGATATCTAGGTGCTCTTATCAATTTACAGTTATTTTTCACATGAGTTATTTTCACTATCAATCTTGTCTGTCTTTTGAATTTTTTTTCATAATTTATGTCTATATTCTATAATATCATTAATATACTCTATATAACATCCAATGATTGATTTTTTTTCTAATATTTAAATAACCATATACCCAATATTATATATTGTGTATGATTGATCGATTCCTATAAAATAAGATATTTTATTTATTGATTGTGTAAATATTAACAATCTATATAAATGTCATTTTAAAAAAGTCTCTCTCGCTGGAGAGTTTCCATCCTAGGTTGTCCTAGGGTTTTGGTGTTTTCTCGGTGATCTTGTAGTGGAGGACGGTGGTCCCTTCAGTTCCTCCTCGGTTGCAGTCCTAGTTTACGGCTTCATCCCCTGTGTGGGTGCTCTCCATCTGGAGGGGCTTTGGTTTCGATTTCGGTTTAGGTTGATCTGCAGCTTCAAGTGCGGTGACATCCTCCTTTGTTTTTGGTTTCAAATTTTCAGATCTGTGATGTTGGTTTTGATTTTGTCTTTTGCAGTTCCTAGGTTGTCGGTTTCGAACCCCTTGCAGGCTCAGCGGGCGTCCTGTTTGCAGATCTGCGGGCGTCGTTTTTGCTCTCTTTGGATCTCTGTTTTGCAGCTCTGGATGTCCCGTGTGCAGATCTGGACGAAGGTCGGGGCTCGTGCAGGATCGTTGGCGCGAAGGTTCTTTCTTGCATAGGGTGGGCTCATGCAAGTGTTGTTCGTGTGAAGGTGGTTGCTCGCACAGGTACTGTTCGAGCAGGGGTTGTTCGAGCGTGCATGTGAAGTCCGAGTGCACAGTAGTTGTTCGTGCAGGGTCTTGAGAGTACAGGTACTGTTCGCGCAGGTGCATTTCGAGCGCGCAGGTGAAGTCCGAGCATGTAGGTGCCATTTGCGTTGAAAATAATTCCTATATATTTTAGTGTGATGTGAAGCATGAATGTTGTTTTTAGTTGATTAAAGATGGTTTGAGAAAGTTTCTATTTGAGCTAAATAGGTTTCGAGTTTGTTGAAGTGAAACCCCAGAATTCCAATTTTGAGAATGAAAGGTAGAACAATCTGAAGCAACATGACTATTATCTATGTTTTCATGAAGGAGTAAATTTCTTTTTGCATTGTGGATTTTTGTAGACCATAGTGGTGGGCTCGTGAAGGGTGTGCTTATGAGATTAAATTGAGGCGGTGTTTATTGTTTTCATGGAATCTGAATTGGGGAATCAGTGGAAGAACCTTTCGCTGACTAATGAAGAGAAAGCGTCGATTTCCACAAGAAAAAAAACGAAGACATCTTTCTGTCACATCGCATGTCGCTCCTGGTAGTAGGAAACTTTTTAGCGAAATGTTCATTCGACCAGGGGGCCTTTAAAAATACTTTAAAAAATTTATGGAGATTAGAGGATGGCTTTGCCATACATGAAGTGGGAGAGGGTTTTCTTGTCATCGAATTTTTAAAATCAAATATAAACGAAAGGTTCTCAAAGGAAGACCATGGTCTTTCTATAATCAAATCACTCTCATGGAGGAAATTACATGTGGGGATGACATTCAGAAAATTGAACTGACTTCCTCACCTTTCTGGTTATGAATCAAAGTAATCTCGTTCCATGGTAGAACAGAATGTGTTATGCAGGAAATTGTTGAATGCATTGGAAAATTTTTGGACTGGGATCAACCTGATCCCATCGACCGGGGACCAGTGGTGAGGATTAGAGCCTTAGTCGATGTGACACAACCACTAATGAGGGGTCTGTTCTGGACAACTGAAGACTCCGATGTCTAGATTTCCTTTGAGTTTGAAAAGATTCATATTTTCTATTTCTTTTATGGGTGTCTCAGACACCTAGAAAAGGTATGTGATGCGAAGATGGAGGATGGACAGGGCAATGTAATTTTTCAATATGGTCCCTGGATTCGTGAAAAAACCTCTGGAATGGCTTTTATTTTCGAAGCTGAAAAACATAAGGACCGCAACAATCTTGCAAAGGCTTTTAGTAAGTGTGTTGAACCCAAGCATACTAATTTAATCATGCTCAGGCCGCCAAATTTTTTTGCTAACATTAATGTGGATCCATGGGAGGATGAAAGGAATCTGGGAAGCCCACTGATCTCGGTTGAGCCTGGGAAAAATCACAAGAGTCAATGGCAGGGGCAGACAGTCTCTCCACGCCATGCCCCAACTGTTTTAAAAGCCATTTCCTCTCCATCTGACAGACTGTAGGCAAACTGCAAGGAACTACCTGACCCAGGTTCAGGGGTACAATAGCTTTGTAACATTTCACCAGTTTCGATTTCTTGCTCAAATGATGTTACCGTCAGTACTAACCCTCGGGCAGTTGATGATATGACTGGGATCACGCTGCCCGATACAATGAAACATCGAACATGGAATAGAATTAATAGTGGGGATAGGGGTGTGGATCCCCCTAGTTGATAGCCCAGGTACCATAAACAACTCTTGGAGGGGTCTTAGATTACTGAGAGCCTACCAAATAGGTAGAAAGTGGAAGACTATGGTCTGATTGTCAAAGTTTCAGAGGCGGCAGCGGGTATGTCCCAGCCCCGCCTAGGGCAATGAAAATTCTATGCTGGAACTGTCAGGGGCTTAGAAATCCCCGAACGGTTTGGGTTCTCTGTCACTGGAGTTCCAAATTTCATCTCGGCATAGTTTTTTTATCTGAAACTATGTTGGACAGCAAGGATGCTATTTGTATGGGCCTGAAGAGTGGTTTCAAAAACATCTTTCCGATTGGAAGATAGAGTAACTCTGGGAGACTTTGCCTCTTGTGGAAGGAGGATCTTGGGGTTATGATCTCTCATTACTCAAGTAACCACATTGTTGTGACAGTTGTTTTCCAAAGAGCCCCTCCTTGGTCTTTTGTTGGTTTCTACGGGTGGACGGGTGGGAAGGATAATCACAAGTCATGGTCCCTTTTAAAACGGCTGTCGGACTCTCTTCCTGGCCCTCTCTTGATGGGGGGGGGACATTAACAAGGTCCTATATTCCCATGAAAAAGAAGGGGGACACGTGTGGAGCGCTGCTACGATGAATGACTTTAGGACTTCCCTTGTGTCTAACTCTCTTCATGACATCTTATTTTCTGGCTCACCATTTACCTGGAATCGAGGTAGGTCAATGCAGAACCGTCTGGCAGAAAAGTTGGACAGATTTGTTGGGGATGACGAATGGACTTCTCTTTTTCATGCCATCTCTATCATCCACCTGCCCCCATCTTTTCTGACCACTGTCCAATCATATTGTCAACGGTCTCACAAGGGCAATAGAAGGGGCCAATGTGAACCTTCCGCTTCGAATGTATGTGGCTCCAAGATAGTGACTATAAAAAGGTTGTCCAATCGGCTTGGGAGGGACCAAATCGGTGCATCACGTCCAACATCCGCACTGTTGCATCTTGCTTACAGAAATGGAGCTCTGCTAGGTTCGGTGAATTTGACCGACGTATTAAGGTGGCTGAAAGTCGATTAAAGCAACTCCACTCCGATCCTTGTTGTGACTCTATCCATAGTAGTATTGCAGTGGCGGAAAAATATCTTAATGCAGCTCTGAGGGAGAAAGATAGTTTTTGGTTCCTTCGGGAAAGGGAGTACCATATCCGAGATGGTGATCGGAACACCAAATTTTTACACCAAAGAGAATCTGCAAAGAGAAGGGTGAATCATATAGCTCGTCATGAGGATCCTTTTGGGAGAGTTACTCATGACATCAATGACATTCACTCTATTATTCTGATCTTTTTCCGCAACCTCTATACAGCAGAAAGAACTAGCGCACACTCATGCCTGACTGAAAGCATCCCAAAGTTGGTTACGGAAGAAAAGAATCATTCCTTGGAAAGAGACATTTCAGATGATGAAGTGCTTGTGGCCCTGCATATTATTCTCTCTACCAAGGCTTCGGGGCTTGATTGGTTTCATCATATATTCTTTAAACTGTTTTTGTAATATTGTTGGGCCCGATGTGGTATCCCTGATGAAGGAGTTGTGGGTAGGCAGAACCTATCTTGAATCACTGAATGAAACTTTTATTACACTTATCCCCAAAACCAAGTTCCCTCAAGAAGTATCGGAGTTTCGGCAAATCATTTTATGCAATGTGGTTTACAAAATTTTTTCCAAAATCTTGGTGGCCAGACTTAGGGACTTTCTCCTGCTGATTATCTCAAATAAACAATGTAATTTCATCCCAAGGAGATCCATTACTGATAATTATGCCATTGCCTTGAAATTATTCCACTCTATGAACACTCTCTCCTCATCCAAGCGTGGCACCATGGCAATGAAATTGGATATGATGAAGGCCTATGATAGATTTGAATGGCCTTTTCCTAAACTTTTCCTATCCAGAATGGGATTTGGGACGAAATAGATCTCCAATATCAAGAATTGTGTTACATTTGTCTCCTATATAATAAATCTTAAGGGGGATACTTCTTGCGTGCTTTAAACCATCGAGAGGCTTGAGACAAGGGGATCCCCTATCACCTTACCTTTTCATTCTGGTGGCAGATGTCTTTTCTCATCTTATTCTAAAGGCGAAGGAGCTTGGAACTATCCATGGTGCTATGGTGTGTAGAAATGGCCCCTATCTCTCATCTCTTCTTTGCATATGATAGCCTCATTTTTGCACATGATACCTCGAAAGAATTCAGTAAAGGCATCCCATAAGCTAAGAGAGTGGAGCTGTAGTGAATGTGTCAGTTTTCACTGGTTGATAAGCATCCAAAGTACCTTGGCCTCCCGAACCTTGTTGGTAGATCGAAGAAACAAGTTTTCAATACGATTGTGGACAGGGGGGATAACCTGATTTGTCTTTGGTCTAGTAGGAAGATTTCCAAGGCAGGAAAGGAAGTTCTCGTTATGTCAGTGGCCCAAGCAATCCCTGCGTATGCTAGGTTGCTGTTAAATTTCCCAGAAACTCTTTTTTATCAAATCCACTCCCGTTTGGACAATTTTTTGGTGGTCACCCATGAGGGAAAACATATCTCCCACTGGATGTCTTGGGAGAAGCTGTGTCTCAAAATTTCATAGGGGCCTTGGATTTAGGAATCTCAAATGGGTTAACAAGGATATTTTGGAGAATCAAGGATGGAATCTTCTCTCCCATCCAAATGCCCTGTTCTCAAGGGTTTTACATGAAAATTATTTCCCTCATTCGGATTTCTTGCACGCTCAGCTGCGGCCATGACCGAGTTTTGTGTGGAGGAGAATTTGGGGAGAGAAATCTCTCATTGATTTGGGCTGCGTTTGGAGAATTGCGGATGGGAATAATGTTAACATTTGGAATGATCCATGGATGGAATATGGCGTTAATCATAAGGTTTCATCGCCGGTTGTTCCTGGATTCGAAGATGCAAGAGTACGTGATCTGCTCGACGACTTGCTTGAGGAGTGGGATCGGGGGAAGCATTGTAGCTGGTTTAACGAGGTGGATCATCAGCTTATCCTAAGTATCCCTCTCACACCATGTGTGGGCCCTGACCAGATATGTTGTACTGGGGAACCTCATGAGAGATATTATGCTCATTCAGGTTACAAAATGAGGGTTCAAGGTTTGGCCCAGGTCTTTACTGAATTTTGGTGGAAGAGCCTCTAGTCCCTCGCCGCTCCCCTGAAGGTGAAATTTTTTTGGTGGCGGGTCTGCGCTGGGGTTCTTCCTTCCCGTGACTTTCTGGTGTTGCGACACTTAGAGTAGGATGACACCTATCCCTTGTGCCTCCAAGAAGTGGAGTCCCCTTTGCATGCAATGTTTTCCTGTAATGGGGTGGAAGGGGTGTGGATGGTTTGGAAGCCAGATTTTGGGATGTTCTTTGATAGTTCAATTGGAATGGTCCAAAAAATTTCTTTTTGTGTGTCTTCTCTGGAACCAAGATTGGTTGGGCTTATCTACACAATTGATTGGTAGGTTTGGACTCGATGGAATGAATGTATCTTCCAAATGAAGGTGACCCCTGATCACCTTTGGGTGGATAGAGGTTTGAAGTAGATGAATGGATGGAAGACCAGCGAGGCGGTGCATTCTTTTGGCCACACTCGGCATGAATTTACTTCTTGGTCTCCCCCCTGAGGGTTTTCTTAAGATTAATATGGATGATGCGGTCTCTTCTTACTCCAGGGTCGGTATTGGGATCATTTCTCATAACAGTTCGGGCCAGATTGTGGAAGCTCAGTGCAGGGCTATACCTAACTCTTGGAGTCCTGTGGTGGCAGAGGTCTCAACCATCCTCCATGGTATTCTTTTTGCCCGTTCCAAAAATTAGCCCAAGGTCATGGTGGAATCCAACTGCCTCACAGTGGTGAACGCTCTGTCATCAAAGGAAGATGACTCTCAACCTTATGGCCTCATATTGAGGAAGATCTAGTCCTTGACCGATGGTTTCGATGCTTACACATTTTCATTTCACAAAAGGGATGGGAATACGAAATCACATCACTAGGCTCATTTTGGGAAATCTTGGGGTGATCATTGTTGGGTGAATTCGTTTCCAGATTGGCTTAGTAGGCCTGATTTTCTTGATCAATAATATATCTTTTCTTTTCCTAAAAAAAATATAAATGTTATTTTAATTTAATGTTTGTTATTTACAATATAATGTTTTTGTAGTGTATTAATTTTTTATTTCTTTCATTTAATGAATGCATTGGACTTATTTAGTGATTTTTGGAAAATAAATTGTAGATCCATTCAATAGAATGGTATGTCTAATGATGGAAAATATTTTTGGTTTATTGTGTATTCATTCCCAATTATGTTTTATTTCATGGATTTGTTTTATTATTTTATTGAAATAATTAAAAAAAATTGTATGAGTGTAACTCCATAATATTTTATGAATATGTTTTTTGAATAAATTTAATTTCAAAAATAACTTGTGTTTCACCCAACACTAATTTTTAACAAACCATGATAAAATATTAAAATTATTATTTAAAAACCACCATGGATGCATAAACATAATAAATAGAAGAATGAATAGGAATTACAAAAATTTAAAAAGTAATTATATTTTTTTTATTTAATGTAATCTTTTTCTTATAAATATTTTTTTATTAAACTCTTTACATGTTCAGAAATTTATTTTCTCAACTAAAATAATTTTTATTACTTTTGTGGAAAAATAATAAAATTAAGTATTTATATTATTAAAAAATTATTTCATACAAATAAGTTCATTTTTGGAAGGAACATATAGAAATTATCATGTGGTAAATTATTTGGATTTTTCTAAAATGAATAATTTTTTCAGAAATAGTGAAATATATTGGTTTTCATTGAATTATTATTTTTTATAGAATTGATCAGGATATTTTTTTTAAAAAATGGATAAAAAATAAATATTATATCAATTATATTATTATTACTATTATTCAAGTCATTAGAATAAATTACTTATTGAATTATGATATAATGACTTTTTATACTTTTTAAAAGTTTCCCATTGGAAGGCAGCTCTTCCTCATGTCTGTGAGATTATTCGTATGATAAATTTTGTAAATAATATTGTTTTAATATTAAAAAATTGATTTAAAATTTTGAATGATAATAATTTATATTATATTATATTTTCAAATTAATTTACGGTTTAAGAAAAAAAATTAATTACCACGATTAATGTTAAAATGGGGATTTGCATGTTATGAGTGCCTGTGTTAAAATTAATTTTCCACAGACATGTAAATTTTATTTATTATTTATATTTAGTGGGTACCAATTATATGATAATTATTAACTTAATTTTATTATTAAAAGATAAATTACCCTAGGAAGTAAAAATATACAAGATATAGTGGTGAAAAATAAAATCGTAAAATTAATTAATATTAATGGAAAAGGTATGATATGTTTTAGAATTGAGATTTATTGGGTGGATGTCTGTATAGATCATATATTCACTAAAATCATATAATTTTCATAATTGTAGTCTCTTGGGGACAGATTGACATCCCATTATTGAATAGTTTGGGTATTTTAAAAAATTCCACTCCTCCCCCATTATAAATGTCCGCCTCCTCCCCTCACTTATTTATAACTATTAATCCCATTATCTTGGTCAGAACATACTAGAACAACTACCTAAAATACATATCCACTTTCTAGAATTACTTGTCATTCAAATATGCATTCCTCTAGGTCATTAAAAAGATAACCAAAGGGGGTTGTTTTACAATAAGGTAATTATATGTACTAAACTCATGATTTTTTTATTCTTATCTTACCAACATCTTTCGTGTTATAATATTTCAAAGATAATAAAATAAATACATGAAATATTTTTAGATATCATTATTTTCAGGAGGAAATATACATCAATTTCCTATTCTATTATTCGAAAATGAAATCGTCAATCATGTGTTGGACCCACTATTGCCTCGCAAACCGATGTATTTATTCTTCCAGCACCACCTATCACATCCCCATTTAGTTGTGGATTTTATTTGGATAAATGATATTTATTATATAAGTATTATTTATGAGTTATAACATCACATATGCCTTCTTACATTTTATTATGTTGGAATTTGATAATGTCGCTCGTGTGTATGGTGGTTTATTGCTGTAGGAAGTTATGCGACAAGTTTTTACCTTACACATTACATGTAAAGTTATAAGTATAGTATTACTCAAAATATGTTGTATATATAATAAAAATTTTTATTTTAGTTTAATATATTATTTAACCTTCTTTCGTTACATCCATCATGAAAATTTAAACAATGATCATCCATACGTATGACCTACCATCTCCATGAATGGTGCATTTGTTTTTCTATATATAGATTTTATGGATTACTATAATTTCATATATTTGGAATATATATTATATTTTAATCATGGATATTGTTATTGATATGATGGAACCATGATAAATGTAAAAGGTTCTAAATAAAAAATCAAAACACAAAAGAAAAAAAAAAGTATTTATTACCCGAAATGTTATTTTAGGAAGATATTGTTAATAAGAGGATAATAAAGGTACATAAGTGATTCATATATGTTATTATATATATATATCTGTACATTTATTTAAAACAATTATACTAACCCTATATTAATTATAATGGGGGTTCAAACATGTATGATGGAAGTTGAGACTTAAGGTAAGGGATTTCAGTCTTAGTTTTGTTTTCCATGAGACACATTCCATATAAACCATGATTTTATTTTATGTGATGCATATAATTATTATGAATTAAATTTATGATTCATATCCTTAAAATTATATATATTTACATAAAAATTTATGTTTCACTCTTTCATGGGGTTTACAGTTCAAATGAGACCAAAGCGATAATTGATTTTTTGTCTCAATTTACCCATTTTGAGAAATATGTTATGTTATGAACCTTTCTTATTTTAAGATGTGTATATATTATTCATATTTAATTTTATTCCATGAACACACTTCTATTAAATATATATAATGTTTCATTTGATGTTATAAAATAATGTCAATTAAGATTCATAGATACCAATGTGGTAAAATATTTTATGCTATGATCTCATTAATTAATAGTATTAATTAAAATTAAGTGTATTATAATGAAATATTAGGATATAACTCGAAATAAAATATTTTTTTCTTATCCTATAGTTGTTTCTGGAGAATTAACATTTTCACGTCATTTATTTCTCTTAAATAACTAATGAGAAAAAACAAATGTTTTATGAAAAAACCATATTTATTTTTATTATTGGTCAAAACCCCATTTTATTACATTTAAATGATTCATAAAAATGGTTTATAATATTTATTAACATTATCTAAATTATATATTTATTAAATCTTTAAATATTTATGACATTTTACAAATATTTTACAAGTAAACCTCATCTTGTCTTCAAATACAAGGCATGTTTGGATTTTATAAAAAATATAAATGGAATCATTGTTTTAACATGAAAAACATGAACATAATTTCCCTCCACCATTACCAATTTATGTTTTAATGATTCATTTATAATTTTCAAGGGATGTTTTTGTAGAAAATATTTTTTAAATATTTTATTTCAAAATTTATTTTTAAAATGCTGATTTTAAATGTGAAATTGTAATTTTACTCAATATTATTTTTAAATTATCTTTAATGATTCCATTATAATATTCAATTTTTTTTAAAATTAAAAATATTTTAAATTTTTTTATATTTTATAATGCTTTTTTTCAAATTGAAATATTTATTTTCTTCATGAAATGATTTAAATGACCATTGAATCATTTTATTATGTTTTGAAGGTGTTTGTTGATGAAAATGTTTTTGAGAATTATATGTGTCTTAAAAAATTCTTTCAAAAGTCGAAAGGCTCTAGTATTTGTGTAACACTCCTTGTGATATTTGAAAAAAAAATCCATCTATGATTTACATATTTTGATGTTACTGTTTCTTTACCGGTTATATAATCTAATGATACAATCATTAATTTTTCCCAGGATGGTTTCTTTTTATGATAAAAATATGTGTATGAAAATCATTTCTTTTCGACTTAGTATGATATGGTGAAATGTTTGCCAAACCCAATTCTTTCGTCGTTTGGATATAAAAAATGTTATGATCTAGTCACACACGTATGTAGGATTTTTATTATGTGACTGTCCAAAACAATATATCCCTCAAATACATTGGGAAGAGATTTATATATCATGATATAACAATGATAAAATGGATGATGAGATAGATCCACAATGATAAATGGGTGGATATGCTTGATTCACAATGGAGAAATATGTCTATGGGTTGATCCACAATGGGAAACATGTGATGATGTCTCATAAATTATGTTTGATGATCTTTTATGTAATCCTTGACTAATGAAATTATTTCTATACCTATGCTGGAATAACCAATTTATTTTAATAGAATTTTGTTGATGAATTATAATGATTTTTAAATTTTATGAATTATTTATTTTCGAATGATGAATCATTCATCCATTAATAATGTTTATGATATAGAAATTCTAGAAACTATGACTTTCCCAATGGTTTAAGACCATTGGGAAAGGCTTCCAAACCATTGGTATATATCATACCAATGGTTTGGTAACCTATTGGGTGATAAGGCGTGTGGATAGCCTTATTCCAAAAGTTTTTTTTGAAAATGACGGGTTAGACCCGTAAAACAATAAACATCCTTACAGTTTTGGGCAACCGTTGCAATACAGAAGAACCAATGGTTACAAACCATTGGAAAATGTAACTCTATAACCTATAAAAATGGTTTAAAAATCGTTGGTATGTAGGTTTATCAACGGTTTTCCTATAACAATTGGTATATATTATATGTAGAACCAATATACCAATGGTTTCTAAACCGTTGGTATAGTGTTTTAAAAATTGTTTTATCTGAACTATTAGTATAGATGGTTTATTCGGCATTATACCAACTATTTAAAAACTATTGGTATATAGTACTCCATGATTAAACTGCAACACTCTTTTCTACCCTGTAGAGAAGCCTTCCCTCTTCCCTAACCTGTACATCCTCTACCAAATTACACAAAAACCTATATCCCATCTTGCCTCCCCTCTTCAATATATAGAATTCAACACCTAAAGATACAATAGACAATATAAAATAATTTCTAACACCTAAAAATAAAGAATTCAGAAAACACTCATGCCCACAATAAAATTTACAGAATTCAAAAAAACACTCATGGGAGTTGTCCAGGGGGTGGGTGTGTCTAGGGGGTGGTGATTGTCCAATGTGGTGGGGTGGTGTCCAGGGGTGGGGGTGTCCAAGGGGGTGGGGGTTGTCTAGGGGGTGGAGGCTGTCCAAGGGGGTGGGGTGTCTAGGGGGTGGGGGATGTCTAAGGGGGAGGGTGACATATAGGGGGGCTATTCAAGTGGGTGGGGGTGTTCAGGGTGGGTGTCCATGGGGGTGGGGGTGTCCATGGGGTATGGGGTGTCCAGGGGGTGGTTTCTAGGTGGTGGGGGATGTCCAAGGGGTGGGGGGTCCATGGGGTGTCCAGGGGTTGGGGGATATCCATGGGGGTGGGGGAGTCCAGTGGGAGTGGGGGTGGGGGCTATCCAAGGGGGTGGGGGTCTAGGGGTGGGGGCTATCGAAAGGGGGTGGGTGTGTCTAGGGTGGTGGGTGGTGTCCATTGGGGGTGGGGTATATCGATGGGTTTGGGGGTGTCTATGGGGTTGGGTGTGTCCAAGGGGCATGGGCGAGTTGTCCATGTCGAAGGGGGTAGGGGTGTCCAGAGGTGTGGGTGTGTCCCGGGGTGTGGAGGCTATCCAGGGGGTGTGGGGGTGGGGGGGGGGGGTGTTTTCCATGGGTGTGGGGGTTTCCAAGGGGGTTGGTGGTGTCTTGGGTATGGGGTGGTGTCTAGGGGTGGGGGGGCTTTCTACAGGGGGTATCCAGGGGTGGGGGTGTCTAGGGGGTGGGGGTGTCCATGGGCGTGGGGTAGTCCATGGGGGTGTCAAGTGGGGTGGGGGTGTCCAGGGGGTGGGCGGGTTGTCCACAAGGTTGGGGGATGTCTAGGGTGTATGGGGGGGTCCAGGGGGTGGGGTGGTGTCCATGGGGTGCAGGGCTGTCCAGGGGGGTTAGGGGTGGGGAGGGGGGCTACTCAAGGGGGTAGGTGGTGTCTAGTGGGTGGGGGGATATGAAAGGGGTGGGGGTGTTCAGGGGGTGGGGGTTTCCAGAGGGTGGGTGGTGTCTAGGGGGATATCTATGGGTTTGGGTGATGTCCAAGTGGGTAGGGGGTGTCTAGGGGTGTAGGGGTTGACTATGGGGGTGGGGGTGCTCGAGGGGGCGGGGTGTCTAGGGGGTGGAGTTGTTTCCAGGGGTTGGGGGCTAGTCGAGGGGGTGGGGGTGTCCAGTGGGTGGGGGTTTCCAGGGGGATGGGGGTTTCCTAGGTGGGGGGGTATCTAGGGGGGTTATCCATGGGGGTGGGGGTGTCTAGGGGTGTGGGGATAGGATGGTTTCTAGGGGGTGTGGGCTGTCTAGGGGGTTGGAGGCTGTCCAAGGGGTGGGGTGTCTAGGGGGTGGAGGGGGTGTATCTGGGGGGGGGGGGGTATCCATGGGGGTGGGGGTGGCCAACCGGTGGGGGTGGCCAAGGGGGCATGTTCATGTCTAGGGGGTGGGGGCTATCTAGGGGTTTGGGGGTGGGGGTTCAAAGTGTTAGGGGTGTCTAGGGGGTGGGGTGTCTAGGGGGGTTGATGTGGGGGTGTCCAGGTGGTGGGGTGGTGTCTAGGGGGTGGGTGTTGTCCTGGGGGTGCATGGTTTGTCTAGTGGGTGGGGGCGGGGCTGTCCAGGGGGTGGGGGTTTTCTAGCAGTGGGGGAGTTAGGGGGGCTAGGGGTGTCTAGGGGGGTGGGAGGGGGGACTTTCCAGGGAGATGGTGGTGTCTTGGGGTGGGGTGGTGTGTAGGGGTGGGAGATTTTTAGGGTGTTGAGGGGATGTCAAAGGGGGTAGGGTGTGTCTGGGGGGGGGATATCCAGGGGGTGGCTATCCATGGGGGTGGGGGTATCCATGGGGTGGGGTATCTAGGGGGTGGGGTGTCCAGCAGATGGGGTGGTGTCACGGGGGGGGGGGGTATCAAGGTGCGTTGGGGGGCTGACCAAGGGGTTATGGTTTTCTAGGGGTGGGGGTGTATGGGGGGTGTCCAGGGGGTGGGGGTTTCTAGTGGAGGGGTGGATCTATCACAGAAAATCATCAAGTCATGTTTTATTATTTATAGATAATGAAATATTGACAATGTGACCAACCTCATGGCACACATATTCCGGCACAACATATCATCAGACATCAAATGTCAGTAATATCAGTCAAAAATGTAATGTATCAATTTTCCCTCATCATCACCATCATCAGCCTCACCCCATCCACATCATCATCCTCATAACCGTCCCTGCTGTCCTCCACGCCCTCCTCCTCACCCTCGTACACTTCCATGGCACCCTCCTCTCCCTCCTCCTCCATCGCAGCTTCCTCCTCACCCTCCTCCCCTGCCCTAGATTCCTCCTCACCCTCCTCCTATATCTTGGCCTCATCCTCACCATCGTCTCAACCACAACTACAACATCCACATAGTGCACCATATATAGAACAAATAAACATCATATATTCATCACAAGCTAATGTGGACTCTCATGGAAGTGTTGGATGTAAAACAACCATCAATTTTATAAATGTAGTGTTTTCCATAACTGAATGTTCTATAGTCTCTATGGCCCTTTTTTTAGCCTGTTCATCCTGTACCTTAACCAGCTGGAACTCAGTGGCACTGTAACTCATACATGTGGAGGGACAATACCTCTTTAGGACTATACTCTTCCCAAGTCGGCAACATACTCTTCCCAGGTGATCATCTCTTAACAGCTGATGTAAGTAATAGTTTGGACAAAAATTTTAAGGTTCCTAGGCATCAAGGGCCTCTAAAGAAACACATTAAAAATATAAATATATTAGTAAGTTACAAAATAGATGTTAAAATTTGAAATCAACCAAGTAAAACAAAAAATATTTTGCTGAGTCGGTTCATCAACCCCACTTCTATCTTTCTTCCTTCTACTCAATCAAAACAATTTCGTCGAGGAAAATGTCCTTCAATATTCAATATTTTTCTATACACTGACAGTGATTGTAGCCTGATAATAAAAAAATTTTCTCTTAGAGGGGGATCCTACAAAAATGTTTTAAAAAAATTATTCACATGACATTATATATTAATTAAATATATATATATTTAAAATACAATACTCACTACATGAACTAGTGGTTAAACTCCCATCTCAGTGTGACCATTATTGTCCATCATATTTTTCCATCACCTCTCTTCAATTGGTTGAATTTATAGAATTTGAAAAAAATATTGAATTAATTAGAAAAATATAAATAATTGGTAACCCAAAAAAATGATAGGGAATGGGGGTGGTGTGGTTTCTAGGGGGGCTTTCCAAGGGGGTGGGGGTGTCCCAAGGGGGGGTGGGCTGTCTAGGGGGTGGGTGTTTTCAAACAAAGTGGGGCTGTATAGGGGGGTGTCCAGTGTTGTGGGGGATGTCCTGGGAGGTGGGGGTGTCTAAGGGTGGGGGTGGTCAAAGGGGGGGGGGGGGGGGCTGTCGAGGCGGTGGGGCCTGTCCGATGGGTGTGGGGTGTCAGGGGGTGGGGGTGTCCAGGGGGTGGGGGGTGTCCAGGGTGTGGGGTGGTGTCTAGGGATTTTCCAATGTGTTGGGTGGTAGTTTCCCCATTGGGGGGATATCCAAGGCATGGGGGCTTTCCTCGGGGGTGGGGGTGTCCCAGGGGTGTGGGTGTCCAGGGGATGGGGGGCTTCCAGGGTGGGAGTGGGCAGTGGGGCGGTGGGTTGTCCAAGGTGGTGTCCACCACCAAACTAGTGTCATAGAATCCAATATCTATCCAATTTTTTGCATGACGTTTGGCCTATTATAGATGATCCAGAAGACTGTTAGTGTAAACCATGAATATCATACAAATAAATCACAATACACCACCAAATATCACACGTGTATCAGATGTTTTCTTCCACTATAAATATCGTAAATGAATTCTAAAAAAGCACACCTATTTGTAAAAGCATCTCCAAATTTTGAGCTAGGTATGTGGATTATTGATACCTTGAAAGGCTAGATAAGATCTAATTCCAAGTTTGGATACAAGGTGTACATTTACAAAATTTTGTGTGTGTGTCAAATATGATCCTATGTATATTGTTTAGGAACATGAACCATGTTAATATGGGACTCTTCCCATGGGTGTATGAGCGTTGTTATATCATTAGGTGATATGGAGTTATATGAATGTTATTTTTTTATGAAATCAATATGGATAGTGGATAAGAACCTGAGTGAGATTTATTTGCTGAGATAAGTACTTATTGGAAAGGTAATAGTGAGTGTTGGTATGGAACTTCTAGAAAAGTTTTATTTTGTGAAAGAAAATATACATTTGTTATATGTGATTCTAATTTTTTGTAGAGTATCAGAGTGGAAAACTCACCCCCTCCCTGGCCATCCCACAACCTCCCCCCCCCCAAATCTTGAAGCCCGCTACCCCCTACACCCCTAGACATCCCCCCCACATGGATGGCCTCCACCCCACCTGGGCACCCCCACCCGAACTGGACAACCGAACCCCCTCCTCCCTAGACAATCAAGAATCCCTCCCCCAACTAGACAACCCACCCCCACCCATATGGATAACCCACCCCTGTAGGGCAGCCCACACCCCCCTCTCACACCTGGATAGATCACCCCTTGGAAATCCCACCCCCTCTCTGGACAACATACACCCCCCTCCCCCCACCCCCCCTACAGCCCCTACCCCCCTGCAGCCCCCATGGACAGTCCACCCCCACCTGGACATCTCCCACCCCCACCAAGATAGCCCCCACCATAAACCTGGAAACCCCCCCCCCCCCCCCCACTGCACCCCACCTGAACACTCCCCCCACCTCAACATTCCCACACCTGGACAGCCCAGCCCCTCCCTGGACAACCCACAAAACCATACCCCACCTGGATATCCAACCACCACCCCTAGACAGCCCACCCCCTGGACAACTCACACCCCTCCCCCACCTGCACAGCCCCACCCCACCCCTAGATAGCCCACCCCCCGGATAGTCCTCACCCATCCTTGGATATCCCACCCCTCCCCCACACCCCTGCAACCCCCATACACCCTTGCAGCCCCTACCCCCTAAACAACCTATCCTCACCTGGACAGCCCCCACTAGCCCCCTGTATCCCCCCTTAGGGTAATTTCAATATTAAAACATTTTATTCATTAATAAAGGAAAAATAATAATTCCATATACATTTTTTTCAAAACAACCCATTCAATTTATCAAAACATGACAAATTAAATTTATAAGGCTATATGGTTCACATAGGAAATGTCATTGGGGATTGGGTAAATCACCTACATTGATGATTCAAATTTAGAAATTGGGCCAAGCACTAAGGACTTGGGGTGGTGTCCAAGAGGTGGGTTGGTGTCCATGGGGGGTGTCCAAGGTGGTGGAGGGTGTCCATGTGGTGGGTGTGTCCACTGGGTGGGGGTGTCTTTGGGTGTGGGGATGTCCAGGGGGTGGGGTGTCCAATTGGTGGGGGTGTCTAGGGGAGTGGGGGCTATCCGGGGGTGGGGGTGTCCAAGGGGGTGGGAGGTATTTCTAGGGGGTGGGGGTGTCGGGATGGGGGGATTTCCATAAGATTAGGGGTGTCCATGGGTGTGTGTAGGGGGTGAGGGTGTCCAATGGGGGGTGTCTAGGGGGTTTCCATAGTGGGGGGGGGGGGTTCTAGGGATATAATACCCATATAATACCTTGAAAATTACCTATACCCAATCCAACCAACATCACAATCCCAATCCATCACCCAACCATCAACCTATTCATTCTCAAATAATTACCCTTCTTATTATTCCTTGAACAAAAAAAAGTACAATTGTCAACTAAATTAAAGTCCATAAAAAACTATTATATCACCTTACTAAAAAAATGGTAAACCACCAACAAAACTACCCCAAACGTCCCCAATACCTTCACATAGAACACCCTTATATCTATTACCCACCTCAAGACCATATGAATAAACAAACCCTTTTTCATCATTTAGTGGGGATACATCTCACCATCACCCATTAGTTCATATGGTTCACGAACTCTACATAGAAGGAGTGGCTATGATGACTTTAGATAAAGACGATTCGAACAATCATGACAGATGAAGTGTATAACAAAAATAGAAAACAAATCAAGTTGTTTGGTATACCATTCCACCGACCACACAAAACTATAGTTTAGGCCAAATCAAAATATACAAAAACAAAAATAGATGTAAAACATTAAAACTAAGGTTGCATATACTAATTTGAAGTGTTGAAAAGAATTTCATTATTGGAGATGAATATATTGGGTGGAAGGAGTTTTATAGAAAAGGTATAGAGAGAGATTCAAAAGAGCTTCAAATTTGGGCCTACAATCATGTGGATGGGGGAGGTGGGATGCTGTGTATTTTGGGGAAACAATTATCAATGGTTTTTAATACCCGTTGGGAAATCTATTCATTACAAATGATTTTAAAAAACTATTGGTATACATTAGATAAATTAATGATTTCCCAAAGGATTGAGTAATGTCTTGGGAAATCATTATTATAAAAAACACAATGCCAAAGGTTTCTTCAAAATTTTGGGAAAGGTTGTTGTTTTTATAGTATATCAAAGGTTTGTCAAACTATTGGTATAAAAGAGTTGGGAAAACCTCCATTTACACTAGAGTACGATATGTTAGTTATGAAATTTATATGTTATGTTCATGATCTCATACCCTTATTCTTATCTTATTATTTAATTTAATTTTAGAATTATATCACTTATATTTTCACTTACTTAGAATCTAATACAACGATTTGTTATGTTTCATTTTCCCAGGTTATGAAGAATAGTTTTACGTAAGGTATATTTCTAAATAATTTAAATGGGGATTATTTTGATGAGTTATTTTGATGATCATTCACAATATAAGAATGTTATTTTCTTAGTGTCCAAATGAGAAAAATCACTTATGGTTATTGGGATATTATTTATGATATGTTTTCAATTTTCTTATAAAAATATGTTATAATTATGTATTAGAAGATTTGGTCCTTAATGTTTGTTTTAGAGGAAACGATTAGTTATAATTTATAAAAAACGTGAAATCAAATTAAGGAGGTCCCTAGGGATAAGACTAAATATATTAAAATTTTTATTCTTCCTGATATGTCATAGGATGATCCAAGTTTAGGAAGAAGTCACAAATTTTTGTTGAAGGATAGATATAGTGGTTTACTATAAATTGTGTCCCTATATGGATACTACAATTAGATGTTGCTTTGGTAAAGAAGTAGCTAGGGGTAATAACTATTAAAAAGATAATTTTAGCTAGAATCAAACATCACCTAGAGAATGAAAATGAGTCATACTGTACTCCTTGTTTTAAAATCCCTGGTATATACTTTATAAATTTAAAACCTCTATAAGAAAAATCAAAATAGATTTAAAAAATGAATAATAAAAATGAATTCGGATAATCCTATGGTATAATATATTGATTGAAACATCTTATTACTATTTATAGGTAATACCAAACCCCTAAATATTATAATTCATTGGTTGGGTTTAAATTGGGGTTGTTTGATGCTGAATTATTAAATGCTTTGAATTTTTTGCCTAGTTCATGGTTGGAACATGGTTTTCCCAACTCATGATCCCTCTATAGAATATCCCTGAAAACCCAGGTAGTGGGTTTTTTCATATTTGGAACATGGTTTATAAAACCATTCAACCAGTTATAGGAAACCACTACCCATTTCAAGAGGTTCATGTGTATGGTGCATGGTTTCTCCATACTCAGTTACTCTGCCTTGGAATCTGTGAATGACTTTTTAATTAATCGGTAAATCTTTTTTAAATCTAGGAACCTCCCATTTGGGTGCTCTAGGGCCCTAGAAAAACCCCCTATGGTTTCATCTTCCTCAAGGGCATCCTTCAATCAATTTTCACCCCCTCGAAACCCTTTTAAAAGTAGATACAAGGTTAGGGAACAACATTTAATCTCTCTTCATTATCTCTAATATCCTCGTTCTCTATATCATGTTCTCCCCCTCCTTTATCCCAATGGTTTTATAGATATATGTGTGTTGTTGGGGGATTTAATACCCATTGTTTTGGCTGTGAACATAGGTTTTATTATTTTTTCCAAATGTATTATTTTTCTTTCCTCATTGGCAAATCATGATTAGGGTTTGGGGGTATGAGATCCCATGATCTCAAGGTATGTTTTTCCATTTTGATTGGAAAATTTTAATTACCCTAAATTTATTTATTTGATTAAATTTTATTCAATTGAATATGTCAGATTTGATTCTTAGGAAAATTATTTTTTAAAAACACAACACTATTGAATTTAGAAATTTGGAATTAAAAATTTTATTTTTGCATGAAATTTGGTAAAACCCCAAATACCATTGCATTGGGGTTGAATAGTGAAATTTCTGGAAAATTTTGAGTATTTAAATTTTTGAATTTAGATATTGAAATTGATGGAAACTATTCTAATTAAATTTTTGGATTAAATTTTGGAAAATGGAACTACTAAATTTAATTGTTAATTGATATGAAATAATTATTTGAAAAAAATGGAATGAAATTATTTTGATTGAAATCTTTGGGTTCTATCATTTAAAAAGATCTATTTTCATTAAAAACATGTTTCATGTTTTAAATGTAAAATTAGCCTATTTGAAATGGGGTTTGAGTCTTTAATTGTATTTTAATGTTTCATAAAATAAATTTTTCATCATTGAATTTTACTAGAGAACATGAAAGCCTGGGTATTTATTGAGTTTTTTGGGACAACAAGGTTGGATGGGAATGAACCATCACATAATGAAAGCTTTAAAACACTAAAAATATATATTTTTATCAAATATTATTCCTTGATAGGAAATAGATGAATCATCTCTTTCTAGTTCTGAGTGATGTGTGTGCATATTGCAGTTATGATCATATGAGTGTTTGAGGAACCCATAACCCATAACAATCGTATCACTTTTAATATGACCATGTTTCTCAGTTGTTTATGTAGGGGATACAAATGTATGATAGTGTAGTAAAATATTTTCAATTCCCTATCAATGTATGTAAGAATTTTATGGAAAATTGTTTTATTAATACATTTTTTTGGTAACATCCCTTCATATAAAATGTAATGCATGGATTTTTTATATATGATTTTGAAATGAAAAGAAATTATTCAAAAATTTAAATCTCTTTATTTTTTTAATTAAATATTTGAGTCTTATTATGGAACACATTGTGTGACCCTATTGGGATTTTATCTCACACGCTACCTCTCCCGTTGGGTGTTTGTATATCATCTCCTTCCATGATTGAGTTGGGGTAATGAACCACATAGAGTTTGTTGTAACTGTTGATCAGTGGACATGAAATTTTTATTCCAACTAGGCATAGGCTATTTAACATCCTTTTTTGGTAATTTTTTTTTTGAAAAATTACTGAGTTTATGCATGTTTGACCTTTGTTACACTTCTCCTTCTAAAGTTTCTTTTGTGTGAATAATGATTTGTAATATTTATTTCTTAATGTTTGGGTAATATCCATTCCCAATTTAATTTACTATGATGTCAGGTGCTTGTCACCAAACTGCAAGGATCAAGAATGCTCGTTGATTGATATCAGTTTCGACATGGTTATCAAGTTACTAGGGTATCTAAGATGGCTCATGAAAAAGTTTTGTTAGATATCAAGGTTGGTTTTATTTTCCTAATGTCATTATGCATTCTGTAATCTTGTTGGTATATAAAAGGTAGTTACGATTGAGTGACTAGGAAACTATCACCGTAAAGAACCTTAAGTTACAAGGGGTATTTTGGTAAAGATATCTTAAGGATTAGTTCTAGTATATTCGATAATTTTTATGTGGATAGACTTAAATACAAATCTATTTTCAATCTGTTGGGGTTAATTTCAATTGTTACTCTATTTGACTATTAATCTGATGTCATCCTTGATTTATTCTGATGTTGTGTAGCAACATGTCTATTAGAAGATGCGCAAATTGGTACATGAGGATGATACTACTGAACCTATGTGAGAGAAGCATCTTATAAACCAGAATCTAGTTGAGGTGACTGTGTGTACTCTCCATGCTTTGGGACATGCACCACCCCCAATTCATGTTCAGGATCCATGTGTGGAACCTCAATTGGATGATCTCTAGAATCATTCTCAGTAATAAATTTTCCAAAATTCACCTGCATTAATAGAAATAACTAATCATCTAGAGGCCAAGGAATGGTTTAAAATTATGGAACATTTTTTTAGGTTCTTAGAGAAATCTGATGAAATCAAGGTGAAGTATTCCACCCTCATTCTTGAAGCACCGAGTTATAGATGGTGGTAAAGATGGTAATGGTGAAGAAGCATGAGGTATTAGAGTGGAAATGTTTTAATGTTTGTTTCACTAACCTGTTCTATCTATAGATGATTTATATAGATAAGGCTATAGAGTTATTAAAACATGGGAAAACTGAAAGGATGATGAAAAATTATGAAACCATTTTTTTAGATGTTGTATTTCACATCAGAAATAATATGGAATATGAAGATGAAGGCTCACAGGTTTGAATTGGGACTATGCTATGATCTTAATTCATTGATTTTCTTACTGAATCTTCGTTTATATGCTTATATGAAGGATAAAGTGTTGATGGTAGAAATTGACCTTGATGAGACGTCCGGGTTATTGAGATTTTCTTACTCTTCTAGTCGTAGCATGGTATACAATGAAGTAAAGCAGAAGAATGATAATTACAATGTGGCTCTCGATATCAAGGTCATTCTAGGCCCCCTATAGTTCCTGGAAGAGGCATTTAGATTTTCTACCAATGTGTTATGCTTTGCAATTATAAGAGTTTTTTCACTAAGGCACCCCAGATATATGGGTCCTGCAGACGCTCAGGTCACCTATAGAAGTTCTCCCATGTTTATTCAACTATTTATATTTACATAGGATCAACAATTCATTCTAAAAATATGGGAAAATAAAATTCTTCTAGGATTAAACTGTTCCAGCCACATGAATATGGAATGAAGCTTATTGTATGAGTGCATGTGTGTCCTAAGGAAGAGGATACTGGTTTGGAAACCATGACAGGTACCATCAATATAGATTCATCATTAGGGACATCTTTATTTAATATAGGTGAAAATTATTCATTTATTTCAACCTATATATTTAATCTACTAAATAATAATTAGAAATTATATCTTATTTCATGTATATTACTATACCCATTGGTATGAAGATAGTGTTGGGTATCCATTGTCATGTGTTTTTTTCTCTCTATCAAATATTGACCATTCTTGTATTTTTCTAGTTCTCAATATTATACATCTTGACATCATATCCATGATGGTTTGGATAATTTTGAATAATTATTTAATTTATTATTATCATTGAAAGTTCTTCCTTAATATGCCTATTAATGTGTGTCGTGTCTTTCCAGGGAAATTAGACCGAAGATCGAGCGAGGTTTGAACTTCTTATTCAGGGTTATGGAACGTAAAATAAATGTTTTCTTTTGGTCTGAATCATGATCTTATCTGTGTATATTTCCATCCTGTGGTCATCATGTTTCATGAAGTGTTTCCTTCAGATAATTTTGGTTTTCCCCTGGTAATGTATGTAGAGTTCTCTATTGATTTAGTGCATAGTACTCAAACAATATCAATTACCTCTTACTGCATGACACTAGATGAAATAAATGATATGAGGACTCAGAGGGATGATATTCTAAAGAATGTATTTATAATCTAATGTGTGTCACCTTGGGTGGTTCCAGTTCTCTTTTATAGGAATTCTAAGAGTTTACTTGGACTTTGGGTTGATTTTCAAAAACTCAATCTTGTTATTATAAAGAAAAATTATCTATTACTACTTATTAATGATTTTTTTCATCAGCTAAAAGGGGGAAACTGATTATCGAATATTGATCTTTTATCTGGTTATCGTCTGTTCAGGATAATATAGTATAATATTCAGAAAACAACCTTTTGAAGTAAGTAAAACCATTATGAGTATCTTACTATTAACAGTTTTCTAATTAATGATCTTATAGTATTTATGTATTTATTTAACATTATTTTCGTAATTATCTAGATACCTTTTTGGTAGTAATTCTTGATGATATCCTTATTTACTCTACATCTAAAGAGAAAAATTTACTTCATTTGAGAGAAGTTCTAGAATTTTGATAAATCACAGTATTTATTCCCATATTTAAAAATGTGATTTATAAATTTAGGAAGCTAATTTATTGGGGAAAGTGGTATCAGAACAGGGGATATCATTTGATCCTAACAAGGTAAAGTCTGTTGTGACATAGAAACAACCACAGAATGCATTCTACAATCACATATTCTTGGGATTTTTAGGGTACTATCATCAGGTCGTTAAGGAATTCTCAATTTTAGCTTCCTCAATGACCACTCTAACACATAATGGAGTAAATATTACTTGGGATGAAATATTTCTAAATTATTTTGTCGATTTGAAACATCTTTTGATTTTTTCTCTAGTGTTGTCTATTTTTGAGGATGGGTAGGGATATATGGTCTTTTGTGATGCATCATCTTCAGTTTTGGTTAGAATTTTTTTGAAATGTGTTCATATAGTTTCTTATGGATCTCATAAGATTAATACCGAATAGAATAATTATTCAATCCCTGACCTTGAAATTGTAGTTGGGATGCACATAGTTATGATTTGGAGGAACTTCCATTATGGAGAAATGTATACCATTTTTTCAGATCACAATTGATTGATTTATATATTATCGAAAACATATTTCAATCTTCGCAAGAGTCAATGGGTGGAATACCAGAAATCTTTCGATTTAAACATCTCCTAAACCAGAGGGAATTGTAATGTCATTGTAGATGCCTTGAATAGGAAAAATCATACCCGAAAATTGGTATAATATTTCTAAGAGTGGTACTAAATGTATCTCTTTTCACAGTTGCATATTGGATTCCATGATTCAGGGTCCGAAGTTTCATTAGATAGAGTTTAGTTTACCAATAATCTTTTAAAAGTGATTCATTAGGAACAACAGATTTATGATGTGTTCTGTAGCATTAGAGAATATACATATGGTGGGTAGATAGTTTCTGAATGAAATTCCTCTAAAGAGGGTATTCTATGCCATCAGAATCTCCTTGGTGCAATGTTAGCAGTATGGAAATCTATATTGGAATATTTCCATAATTCCTAGTAAGATGTGCACCCTGGAACCCGGATGATGTTATTTGAAACAAGGCATTAATTGTGGTTCCTCGGTATAAAAAGGGGCATTCTTGAATTTGACTATCATTGTTATACATGAAATCATGTTAAGGTTGGGCACCAAAAACCTTCTAGTATTCTTCAAGAACTTCCAGCTCCAACTTGGATATGGGATGAGATATCTTTGGTTGTTTTTGTTTTGATTCAATATTCCTAGAGAATGTATAATTTTATTTGTGCAGTGATCGATCGGTTGACTAAATGTTAACACTTTATACACATTCATGATACAAATAAAGTTGAATATTTAGAAAATATCAATGATAAATTGATTTTTCATTTTCATAGAGTATTATATACTATATTCTATTATATGGATCCTTGTTTTACTTTTTATCTTCAGAGATCTCTTCACGAGACACTGTGATCTCATTTAGATTATATTACGGTATACCATCTGCTAATGGATGGAAAAACATGGATATCGACATGGATTATTCCAGATATTCATCTTACTTATCTTATTCACTTTGGTGGAGATTGGGATTATCATCTGGGTTGGTTTAGTTTTCTTATAAAAATAGTTTCTTATGGGTAATCAGAATGGATCCTTTTGAGGCATTTTATTGATGGCCATGATGATCTTTGTTGAGTTGGTAAGAGATTGGTGAATGTTATTTAGTTGGACCAATCTTGGTTTAAGATATGATAGTAAAGATTTAGATGATCTAAAAGAGAATATTGATGGAATATAGTCATTATAGGTCTTATGATTATCATCATCGTAGAGCATTGGATTTTTCTATTAGTGACCAGGGGTTCATGAAAGCATCAAACTGGATGGGTCATTGATGGATATGGAGGAAAGGGAGGATTTTTTCTCATTTTGTGGAACCTTTTGAAGTTTTTGAGAAATATGTAAAAGTTTCATACTATTTATAACTTTTACCACAACTAATGTCGATACATGGAATCTTCTATGTATCTCGTCTAGGAAATAATCTATATGACCCTATTCATGTTCTGGGCTAGAGTGATCTTGAGGCTGAACCAGATTTATCCATGACTGAAGGGCTAGTTAGGATAATATATTCTAAGAGAAAGAAACCTCATTTGATGATAATATCTTTGGGTCACATTCTATGATTTCATAGTCATGCTAATTATTAGATGTGGGAGAGGAAGGCACTGATGAAGGGATGTGGTCTAATTGTTTTGAAGGTAAACATAAGAGTAAGATTTCAAGGGATAAAAATATTTTATTGTGGGGAGGTTATAAATTCCTCTTAATGTTTTTAGGATTTCCTAAACCAGCTATTTTTAGAATTATTTGGTTGGGTTTCGTTTGGTGTTTTTCTGATAAATATTTTTAATGTTTTGAAAGATGTGGGTCAGTGCATGATTGGCACATGGTTTTTCCAAACTGTGCGACCTCTCTAAGAAAACCATGAAAACCATGGAAGTGGTGTTTCATGGTTGGGACATGGTTGATTAAACCCTACTCCCTCTTATAAGAAATCATGCATCCACTTAATAGGGAACACTTTTTTTTAAACCATGTGGTACTTCCACAGAAACCATACACATATTTTAATTAATAAAAAAATATTTTTTCAAAATCTCGAAACCTCTCAGTATGGTTCCTGATGAACATAGAATAATACCCTATGATTTCATCCTCAATGGGAGTAGACTTTAGGTTATTTTGGCCCCTCTACGCCCTCCTGGATGCAGATCATTTCTGAGAGAACAATGTTTGATATCCACCCATTATGTTTCCCCATCTCATTCTCTATCATCCAATCCATCCTCATTTATCACAATGGTTTCATAGTACTTCATGTGTTATTAGAGGATATAATACCATCTATTTTGGATCTAAACCTAGGTTTGCTAATTTTTTTCAAATATTATTTTGTCTTCTTTCTTTATTGGAGAATCTCAATTAGGGTTCTGTTATCCCTAATCTTGTGAACCTGAGGTAGGTGGTTCCATTTTTCTTGGATAATTTAATGAACAAAATACTACTTGATAAGATTAAATCTCATTCAATTGAATATGGGGGATTTTATTCATATGAAATTCAATTTGTTAAAAATTAAATTCCATTAAATTACAGGATTTGGATTTGGAAATTTGGTTTTTGCACAAAATTGTGGAAAACCCCTAATTACAATGAATTGGTGTTGAATTGTGACATTTGTTGAAATTGAGGAAATTTAAGTAATTTAATTTATTCTCTAAAATTTATTTAAATTGTGTCGATTATATATTTTAATTAAAAAAATGAAAAATATAATTGTGAAACTGAATTTTTAATTAGTTTAAATTCTTATTTGGAAGAAATGTATTAAATTTGTTTTGATAGAAATAATTTTGTTTTATCATGGAAAAAGGTATGTTCTAATTAAAAATACATTTTTTATTAAATGGAAAACCATACTTTTTGAAATATGGGAATGGGATATAATTTTAATTTATAGTTTCTTAAAAAAAAATCCATCATTAAATTGTATTAGAGAATATGAAACCCTAAGAAGTTAGTGAGTTCTTTAAGGAAACCATGCTAGGATGGGAATTCCCTATCAGTAGATTGATGCTTTTCAACACTACCAAATCATCTTTTTAGAAAATCTTATTCCTCAGTAGGACATAGATGATTTATCTATTTCTAGTGTCGAGTAGAGTATATACATATAGAAGTTATTATCATATGAATGTGTTAGTATCCCATAACCCAGAACAATCATACCTATTGGAAGATGACCATGTTTCTCCCTTGTTTATAAATGAGCTATAAATTCAATGCATTGTTGTAAAAAATTTCATTCCTTTGAATTTTTATAAATTGTTTTCTATAATTTTTTTTATTAATTATTTTTTATTAAATATTAAATTATTAAAATGAAAATAATAATTTGTTTAGATATTATTGTAAAATTTCAAACTAGTTTATATGAAATTCAATGCTCTGTATTTTGTTAACTAAACATTAGAATATTTATATGCAATCCTTTATGATACCTATTATTCTGTTAGCTCACACCCAAATAGTTCATTCGGGTGTTGTAGATTATATCCTTCTAGCTTAGAGAAGGGGTAAAGAACCACTTGAAGGTGGTTCTAGCCATTGATATGTTGACATGGAGAGTTATGTCCATTGGGGATTGGGCTATTTACCATCCAGTTTTTTTCATACATTCCTATGGTACTATGGGTTGTTTATACCTATTTGACTAATGATACTCTTTTCCTTTTAGAGTTTCATTTATATAAATACTATTTTTTATCTCACTTTTGATTTTTTTTAGAACACCCATTCCCAATTTCATTTTTTATTATTCCAAGTGCTTGTCACCAACACGTGGGGATCAGGAATTCCCTTCGAGTGATGTTATGATTAACATAGTTATTTAGTTACTAGGGTGCATGGGCTAGTTCATTGCAATGATACTAAGGAATCATGATTACATATAAAATAAGATATGTTTCATGATTATGTGGTTTCCCACTATGATTACTATTTCACACATTACTATTTGTGGTATAAATCAATGGTTGGAATAAAGACGAATAATGTTAGTACTTAATGTGATGGAGCATTTGATGATTATGATAAAACATATTGTATGATGACTAAAGAGAAATATATTTTAATTATGACAACTCATCTACCATGATATATGATTAACAATGTGATGTTAGATGTTATTCATAATGTTTCAAATAATAGGAGAATATACTTTTGTGAAGCATCATGTGGTAAACCACCTTTTGTAAAGATTATTTAGATTCGTACATGTCTAGAAGGTGGTATGAAGAGCCATGATTAAAATATCAAATTAAGGGGAAGATGTCCTCTATGTTGAAAATAAGTTCATATAGAAATTATTTTCTAAATCATTCAACAAATTATATATGGGGAACATGAGAATAACATGATACATTGACTTAAAATAGGGTTACCCCAAGGTCTCTAAAAGAACTATACTATTCCTATAGTTAATTTATACATATTGAAGTGTGAATTTATTTGTATTCAAAAATTATATAATATAATTATATTATAAAATGTATTTTGGTTCCATGAATCAGTAAATATATAATGTTTTTGTTAATTTCGTAAGAATATATGATGGAAGGTATAATTAACATAACAAATACGGATACCATAATGGGTTTATGAGTTTATGGCTAATAAAAAGATAATTGTATTTGTAAATATTATTTATAAATTTTTGTGATGGGTGTCTACCAATAAAAACGAATCATTGGGATACTTTTATGGAAATAAAACCATTTGGTTATATGTATGTTCTACTGAAAAAGTTATTTGAGAAGATATTCTATAACATTTTATCGACATAATATTAAATGAATTATTAAAACTTAGGGGGTCTCCTATCTTGACATTGACGTAAATATGGAAATTATAGGAATTATAATAATATAGTTTTCAAAAGAGTCAACCCAAATCTTGGGTGAAAACCTTTAGTATCTGATATGGTTGTGGTGATTGAACCCATAATGGAATGATGACAGGTGTATAATGCATACCACTAGCTGTAAAGGATTATTTTTTATGGGACAACATAAAAAAAGATATACTTATATATGTATCTTATTTCATAATATTTCATCAAAATAATTTAGTGAATAACTAAATGTTGATATTGTAAACAATACCCATACTAGATAGAAAATGGGAAATCCTCACCATGGATTTTGGCATTAGACTTCCAAAAACATATAAATTTCATATTATTATATGGGTTATTGATGATATTATTAATATTTCAAAACACTTCATCATTATTAGAGTATATATCTCTATGGATTATATTTTTGGGATATAATTTAAGGATGTTTTACAATTTCAAGGAGTACCACATTCAATTGTGACTAATTAGGATCTGAGGTTTACCTCAACATTCTGGTGAAGTGTTCAATAGGCTTTAGACATACATTGGAGATTCAGAACTATTAATCATCCTCAAAAATATGTTCTGTTAGAGAGAATAAATAACTCCATAGAGGATATAATGAGATATTGTTTAATATATATCAATAGTTGTTTAGAGAAACACCTTCCTCAATTAGAGTTCTTTAACAACAATAGATTTCACTCATTAATTCATGTGAATATTTATGAATCCCTCTATGGAATAAAGTGTATAATTCTAATGTAATGTGGCCAAATTGTATAGTGAATGCAATTTGGATTATAACTACGGGATAAATGGAAGGGAAGGTTAGATCCATTTATAAACCCATTTGGGAAACACACAATTGGAAGACGAGTTAGGAAGATAATCAATAGCATGATATAAAATGTGATGTCGGTGACAAGGTGCCTTTGTGGATTTTTCTATAGAAGAATGTAATGAGATATAGAAATAACAGTTAGTAATGCCCAAGTATACATACGGCATTGAAATTTTTTATCATATTAATTCATAAGACTATTTCTTGGTTCTTTCACCAAACATTTCTCAGGTTCACATCTTATTCCACGTTTCTCTCATGAGAAATCACATCAAATCCATCGCATGTATTGAATATAAATGTCATACCACTAGATAATTATATTTCATTTGAGGAATAAATAGTGGAGAATTTGTATTATATCGAGAATTTTATATGAAGTAAGACTAGTCACGAGGTCAATATTCCTTTGTGAAACCAGAAGCTTGCTAAAGCTACATGGGAACCTGAGGTTTCATTTAGGAAAAAGTATCATCTGTTGGTGGTACAAAAGTGAAAGTTTTTCAAAGGAAAAATTTATTTTCTGTGGGGGAAGAATCTAAGACCAATAGATTCTATGAAATATTTATTGAATGAAATTAATTTCTTCAATAGCATTCAAGACACACAAAATCGAGTCATAATGAACTACTACAAACTATTAATTATATTATTAAAGCAGAAATATTATTATAAAATTAAATTTATAAGAATGAATAAGAATATATTATTTTTAAAAACTGTATATTTTATTTAATTATAATTAAATCACATTGATATCGAAATAATTAATTTTTTAGAAATCTTTGTATGGTTAGAAAATTAATTTTTAATTTTTTTTTCTTTTGTAAAAAAATAGTAACATTATTTTTCGAGAATTTTAGATAATTAACATAAAAAATTTGAATAGATATTGGAATAAAAATTTGAAAAATATTAAATGTTTAATTTTTTTTTATGTTTTTGCCAATTTGATCTTGATAAATAGTGAAAATTACAGGTTTTAATAAAAATAATATTTTTGTTTAATGAATTTATGATGATAAATTTTTGGTAAAATGTGTTGAAATTGAAAAAAAGATCTATTAAATTAATTTTAAACTAATATAGGTCATTTTAATAAATTTATTTTTTAATTATATCATATAAACCTTTTCAACATTGTAAAATATTTCTTCAGAAAACCACTTTCTATCGTGTTTAGGGAATTAATCAAAAATATGACTATGACACTTATGAGATATGAATTTGATAAATGTATTTCAATATTTTTAATAACCATTGTTTATATTACAAAGGTTTTTGTAAATAAATATTTTTTATAATGTATAATAATGATAAAAAAACCAATTATGATGATAAAGGTTTAAATGGGGTTTAGTGCATTACATGAACTTCTGATATATTTATTTTTTCATAAACAAATGATATTTAGTTTAAAAATTTTAATTCATATGTAGAATTATTGGGTCCAAAATTATGAAATAAATCTCATTTAAAATTTAGTATTGACGAAAAAATGACCATGTCTAATAAAAAAATACAAGTTAATGTGGTGAAAACAAAATTGGTAAAATTAGGAAAACCTAATTTCAAAAGAATAAAATGTTTTTAAATTTTTTTATTATATGTTTTATGTGTATATATATAATAAAATCCCTCAAATACATTGTTTATGAATTTTTTAGGCACATGGGGTGAGATTTATTTCCCATTATAGAATAGTATTTGGTATTTATAAAATTCCACTCCACCATAATAAAACAACCCCTCATTACATCACATAGTCACACATATTAAAAAATATGAATCAACCAAAATATGATAAATTCCTCCAAAAAATCATTTTAAATTATCTAGATATTATAGGTAACCAAAAATATCACCCTTAGGGTCCTTAATGAGGGATCAAATTTGGGACTTTCAAAACAAGGAAATTTGTCTTTACTAAACATTGTTTTGATTCTTCTATTTCAAAATTCATTAATTATATATTAATTATAATACAATAAAAAAGTATATAAAATATACTTATATTCCATAATTCTTTGTTAATTACGTATATCAATCATCTCTTCTGATGAGTGTAAAATGATACTGTTGATTGTGTGTGTGACAAACTACTTTTTCATGAACCACTGTAATTTGTTTTAAATAACCACCTCTCACAGCCAGAAATTATATTGTTTTTAATTTTTATATAAAATATTAATTATATTAAAATTATTATTAAAATATAATATAACATATAACATGTACCTTTCATTTCCATCTGAATACGATAGCGTTTCTCATGTGTATGGTGGACTACCGCCTCGAGAAGTGACGTGGATCGTTATTTACTTGAGATTTGAATGAAAGGTAATAAGGACATGTTTAATTAAAATATGGGATATATACAAACATTTATGTTATATATGTGTAATATTTTATTTAACATTCTTTTAAATCATCCATCAAGAAAATGTAAACAACATTCTTGCCAATGTTTGACTTACCATCACCATGAACATTATATTAAATTTTATATATCTAAGATTAATGGATAACTATAAATTAATATCTAATGACTATATATTCTATTAATATAATGGCTAAAGTTACTGATATTTTGGATCCATTATTAATGGAAAATGATCAACAATACTAAATCAAAACATATATGAAAAACAATTCCATCATTACCAAAAATGTGATTTTAACAAGGAATATTTATTAAATTGGTATTAAAAAGTAATTTCTTCATCATTTATAGTGTGATATATATATGCATGGTTTTAAAATATATATATATATATATATATATATAATCTATATTATGTTATATGTGGTTTGGTTGTGTGTGAAGAATGTATAGGTTTAAATTAAGATATTTTTTCCCAACATTTATTTCTCCTCAGAAACATGCAATATTCACCTTCTGATTATTTTGTGTTTTTATATACTTACAATTAATGAATTTTATTATTATTATCCTTATATTTATTGGGATTTACATATATATTTTTTCAATTATATTTCATGGGTTTTATGGATCAAAAGTTTCCAAGTGATAAATGATTTTTATATCACTTGTCATACTTTGAGACATACGTTATTTTATGCTCCCATCTTCTTTTTTAACGGATATATACTAACCCTTTTTCAAGTTTTATCATGATAATACTTCAATTAGTGATGTTGAAGGATTTTTATTTTGGTCATCGTTAATGGGGGTTATGATTCAAAAAATAATAATGTGGTATGGTTTTTATGTTGCAATCATAATTATTATCATGATTATTTATAATTATTTTTCTGTTGACAATATATTATGATATAACTCTATATAAAATTGTATATTTTCTAACCAATTTTTATTTCAAGTTAAAACATGTATTCAATTTATTTAAATCTATTAAATTATTAAATAGACCAAAATAATATTTTTATAAAACCATTTATTTAGTTATATCTTTTTCCTAAAACCCTTTTTTTCATATCTAAGTTTTCGAAAAATGTTTTTAAATTCTCCAATTTAGTTATTTATTTTATTCCTATATTTGACTATTTAAATATTCTTTGAGAATGCATCTCTATGTTATTTCAAAAAGTATAACCATTTTGGATTTTACGGAGAATAGGTATGGAATAATTATTTTAACATATACATCATGAATGAAATTTACCTTTATCATGAAAACAAAATGTTTTCATGATTCTATTTTAATTTTCAAAAATAATTTCCTAATAAAATTATTTTAATTATTTTGATAAAGTTTATGTTTAAAAGGGTTTTTTAAAATTGAAAATTATATGTTAATCATTATTTTTAAAATTACCATTAAATATTCATTTTTATGTTTTCAACATAACTTAATGTGAAAAGGATTTTGAAAATAATTTATGCTTTAAAATATCTTTTTTCAATGATAAAAGGTTATTTTACTCATGAAATATTTTAAATGATCATTGAAAATTTATTTATATGATTTCAATTATTATTTCACGGAAAAATAATTAGAAAAGACATTATATTCCAAAAACTGATTTTCAAATTGGAAAGGGTGCTTTCTTAAAGAAATGTTCCAAGATATAATTCAAAATAATTTCAAATTTTAAATAAAAAAATGATGTTTCTTAATAGTAATAAGAATGTGATCTAATGATTCCATCATTTTAATTCCTATTTATGGTTTAGGATTTTGATGAAAATATTTTTTTGACACCAATTTCAGTTGTATGAATTATTTTATCATGAAATTTTTATTAAACTCGTATATTTTCATGGGTTCGAATTTGATGATTGTTTTATGATCAGGTGGATAACAAATTTCTGATTTAATTTATGTGATAGATGAGAACTATATGTTCCTCCAATTAATTAGGAAATTACTTTTATCTTGTGAGATGATAATGATAAAAAAGTAAATGGTTTGATCCGCAATGTGAAATATGCTAATGTTAATGATCCATAGTGGAAATAGGAGGATTGGATTAATCAAAATTGGTAAATATGTGATTGGTAATGATCTAATTTTTTATTATTTTGGTAGTCAAACTTCAATAATGTAATTATATATATATATATATATATATATTGGTGGTAGACATTTATATCATGAGATTATGGTTAGTTATGACAATTTTAAGAATCACGAGTTTTGGAAGATAGCTTTGGATTCCATGATCCATGTATGAGATACATATGAGGTTCGGTGTGAATTATTTATGGTATGTTCATGAACTAACACTAGGGTGATTATATAATTATTTTCTATGATCACATAAAGATATCTCTTATGTTTTTCCATACTGATAATCAAGGATCACCTTTTCTTAGGCTTTCATTCCATTGGTTATGAAGAATGGTTTTAAGTATGGTGTCTTTATGATGAATATAAAATAGGATGATCATTATTAGAGATTTTAATGATATTTATTTGGATAATATGATTATGTTACTATCCTTAAAAGGCCATAAACCATTATAGTCCTTGTCTATGTATTGATTAATCATAAAAAACATGTTATATTTTTTTATGAGATTCACATTTCGTTACAATGGGGAATTAATCATTTATATAATTAATAAGGATATGGACTGAGGCTATGATAATAAAAAATTTATTTATGACATTGTGAATTTAATTACTAGGAAATTTTTTGTTTCTAAAAACATGTTAATTTATAATGTTATGTTATCTATGTACATATTTTATGATCATGACAATACAATATAACAATACTTGAACATAAATTATTCATTCCTAGTTATTAATTCTTCCTTTATTCTATGAAAACTACCGTTACATAGTTTTTAGTCTCCTCTATCATAAGATTCCATTTTTAAAGTATATTATAGAAAATAATTCAATGTAACAGTTATAGAAAGGTATCATGTGTATTTATTTTTTTAATTGATGTCGAAGAAAAACAAATTACTATGAAAATTCTTGGAGTTGTCAAATAAACAACAAGTAGATGAGAATGATTTATGATTTTTAGAAAAATTTCCACCTAATTCATAAAAACTAGAATTTTAAAAGTTCATGAGAATCTATGTGGATCAGTACAGGTTATTATTATTGTAATCAAATATGATTTAGTATGTGTCACTTTAGTTGTTTTCAAAAGTAATAACAAATGAATAGTTTTTAGCAACCAATCTTGCAGTACGAGTTTTAGGTCATTATAGTTCATATTATAGTAGTTTTATAATAACATTATATGTTTAGATATTAAAACTTAGTGATGATTTATTAGTTATACATAAACTATGGGTTGATGGGTTTAAAGTTTCTAAGAAGTTCATATGAAAAATACTAATTTTGAGGTATTACGTGTTTAGATTATGATATTATTAATGACATTTTCTAATATTTTGGAGGGAATTTAAATGTCTAAATTATTTTTGTTTTGATAACAATTTATTTATATTTTTATACGATGTTGAGGTATACTGTGTTAATTGGGCATAATATGTTAATTTATGATTGGAATATAAATTGACCTTCATATATGACATTGGTGGTTGAAAACTGATGTAATATTATTTAGAAATTATTATTTTATTTTTCGAGGTATATATTACCAAGGTATATAATGATTGGTAAAACATTATGGTTCATTTGATTGTATAGTTATGTTGAATTTTTATATTATTGTGCTTCATGTAACTAGTGATTCAAATTTTGTATGGGGGGTTATCCTAAATTTTGGTGACTCATTTTTTGGATGAGGTTATTGATATTTAGGGGATATGTAATAAGTTAATATGTGATGAACTAAATAAGTTATAGGTTGATTTAATTTTTGAAAAGTATTTAACAAATTTTTAAATTAATCTATCAATAAATGAGAGGCATATGATTGAATTTAATATGTTTATTTATTATCATCATTACAATTTTTTATCAATTGTTTTTGAAAACGGATCAAAAAAAGTTGATCTAAAAAGTTATATTTCTAGAAACCCCATAGTCATATAACCATGGATGTATTTTTAATAAAAAAAATCATAATTAAAATATAGTTATAAGTCTACTATGAGGAATTATTTTCATAATATTAAACCTTATTGTAAGTAAGATAAATAATTAGTAATTTTATCATCACTCATTACTATTTTCTAAATACCCTTATATCTTTTCAACATTGAAATAAATTAAAATTGAAAGGAAATAATTTTGTATGGGGTTTGAATGTAACACCCAAAGATTTTATTATGTGATTTATCTAAGAAAATACATTGTCGATTACCTTTTATCTAATGCAAAGAACAATTTATACAATAATATACATAATAATAATGTATCATCACCTTTAATGAAACACGATAACAACATGTGAAACATTATTAATAAAATTACAATGAAATTAAAACTTCTAGTAAATAAAATTATAATAAATATATTTACAATATGTATATAATTTAATAATAAAATTATATTATTTAAAAAATGAATGTTTTTTTATACAAATTAATTAATTAAAATTAATGGTATTATATTTGTAATTAATTATATGGGATTAATACAATTTAATACAATGGATATTTTTTAAATAACATTTATTAATGTATTATTTATTTTTAACCTTAATTAAATTGATAAATTTTAAATGATTATTCAAATTAAATTTATTAATTCACATAAAACAAGGTTAATATTCAAAATCAATTGATATGAATTAATTTTAAGAAAACATGATGTTTTACAAATTCCATTTCCTATAGTTTTTTATTATCTTATAATTATTTATTAAAAATAATAAACCCAAAATTTTGTATTTTTAATTTGATAGAATGATTATTTTTTGTTTCAACATGTCAACATTAGCATAGGGTGTTTTTTGGAAATTTGTACAAAATTTTATTAATTTATTAAGACTAAAAATATTGTTTTTATATATACCTAGAATTTTATTAGACAACTTTGATAAATGAATGAACTGATAATATTTGAATCGTTTTTTGAGAAAAATAAAATTCAAAGAATAATATAAACAATTTAAAAATAAAATTTTGAATTTAAAAACCAAATCTATTATTTTGGAAGTGAATAAATATTTAAATTTAAAAATATGTTGTTATTTTTCCATATCCATTAATTTTGTATTAAGAATGTTCCATTTGGATATTGATTTTTTTGAATGTCACACAACACACTTATTTTAATATTAATGTAAAAAATTCCAATGTAATTGACAATATACATTATTTATGTTTTATTTTTTCATTCTAAAGAAATCATTTTTTAAAACAGTTTTAATCATGGTTGGCGTATTTATATTAAAATTGATTTGTCAAATATAGATATTAAAGGAACTAAAATTGTTTTTATATTTGAAAAAAATATTTTCAAATTAGTCAATATGTTAAATTGAATATTTATATAAAAATAAGTTACCAAGGAAAAATATATTCACAACAGTAAAGGATGAAAATAGTAAATGTTTTAAATGAGGGTTTAAATAATTAAAATTCCCTTATAACCAATCCAATAACGAGTTGATATATGATTAATCAACCTCCCCATTCTCAATTATCAAATTATATCATATATGAATATATTTTCCATGAATATGACTTCAATATTTGTAATAAGATTCAAATATTTTTTAAAATGACACCACTCGCTTCTATAAAAGGACCCATTCACCAACCTTGTTTCCATTATAGGAAAATCTTCAAAAATCAACCAAAATTTACCAAAAAAACTGTTAAACCCAATTTAAATTCCAAAGAGGTTTTAGCCTGACCAAAATAATAGTTAATTAAGGCTTATGGTGTGACTGAAATGAGGAGATAAAAGGAAGCGTTAATTTTATTGAATGAGTTTCTTTATATTTCTTTCCCCTTCCACCTCCAAAAAATACAATTTAACAATGATTATACAATTAAGTCTATAAAGATACTATATTTATATAATATTATTTTTTGATCAATCATTATATACAGCCCACTCATTAATTGTAAAATAAAAACAACTCCCACATAACTTGTCGACTACCATCTCCATGAATGACATATTATCATTTTTATCATTGGAAGATATATATGGTTATAAAAATAGATTTAATTTGTAGATATGGAATTTGTAATATTATAAAGGATTTTTAATGAATATTTTTCCTTATTATTAATTATATTAATTGTAAATTATTATCATAAAATTTCATTTCCTAAAACAAGAATATCATGATAATTTTATTTATTTGAATATATTTTTTACAAGCGGTAAATTTTTAATTTTTGAAATAGTATTCAGATATGATATTAATATGTAAATAAGATTTTGTTTTAATTTTTTAATTGTAATGTAATATATAAATCACATTGAAAATATAACAATTTCTTCATTAATAATTACATAAAAATTTGTTTTGGATTTATTATTGGAGAATCAAACTCAAATGAAATATTTTCTGTACATTTGTATTTATAAAACAATAATGATATCATCTGATAAATAAATTTATTGACACTACATCATTCTTCTAGGATTTGTTTCTAAAAATAAATATTTCCTCATATAAATAATTTCATTTATACAAATGCTTAATATATAGCTTTTTAGAATTAAATCACCAAGATTTCATAAATTTACATTTAATAATATTATATCATGTATGATATTCCTCAAGAAAATCCTCATTTCCATAGCACATTTGGAGATTTTTTGTTTGAAAACATTCTCATAGGGGAAATGAGATCTCTAAAACATAGGATAACCTTAATGAAGTAATGCCTTTAACATAGACTTTAGAATATTGTTAGATACATAATGTTTCATTAATAAAATCATGATAAACCAATTTTTTATTAATCAAACGAAAATTGATTCATCATGCCATATTCAGAAGATGAATATTAAGAATTATGACTTTTTCAATTAAAATAAGTAAAATTATCAAAGAAAATTAATTTTAAAAAATGATAATCACTATTCTAAATCCATTGTTATAGAGAAAGCTGTGTGGAAATTTCAATTGAATGTCCCATAGAATATTCGAGTGTCTATGATAATTTTGGGGAGTTAATGAGTGTTAGATTTCATAAAATAATCTTAATAAGTGAAATAAAGAAGGGGGAAATGTGTTCATCTCAATATAGACATGGTAAAAATAAAATTTTCTACCCAAAGAGTTTTATTACTCCCACAAACACTATTCTATATTATTTCATGGTGGAGAAATAATATTCACATTAGAGTAAAGATATGAATCCTTTCTTAATACCTTTCATCCAATGGTTCGGTAACTATCGTCATATATTATTTTAGAGGATCGTTATTCTAAATGAGATGGATGATCTATGGCTTTGAGAAATAATTAAATGGAATTGAATTTTTTAAGTTAAAGTTCATCATTATTTTATGGATGGTTTTATAATTGTAATGGGTGGGAAACTAATAATGAATTTCACTATGATGGACAACCACATATTGTATCATGGTTGGTTAGACCATGATGGATTGGAAATTGAGGGGAGAAAATATTTTGATAAATAAATTCCACCATGATGATTGAATCTAATGGATTATGGGGTGATGAATATATCGTGGGTCCTAGAATATTGA
This sequence comes from Viscum album, assembly GCA_963277665.1. NCBI lineage: Eukaryota > Viridiplantae > Streptophyta > Magnoliopsida > Santalales > Viscaceae > Viscum > Viscum album. The sequence goes on from OY728163.1 coordinate 136,297,002, forward strand.
AAATTATCCATGCATTGGTTTTAGATCCAAATTATCTCACACTAAAATGTAAACGCTTATTCCTCAATTTCATAGTTCACGTTGCAATGATTAGGTAATGAATGGTTAGTACACCACTAGATCAGATGAATGGAAGTAACATAACAATAATGGATGTTCAAACCCAATAAAAAATAATCCATAAATTCTAGTAGAAATAAGATTATGCAAAGCTCACAAAAAAATGTTCTATACTATTCCAAATATTAGTCAAGGATCCTCAGTATATAGATTACGTATATATCATATCCAACAGTACACCATGATGGATGGATTTGGACCCAAATAAAATGGTATCCCATATAAACAAAGAGTGATAAATTGTGATGAGTCCTCTAGTTTTATTACGATACATTAAAATATATTTCCTGGGACGTTTGGCATAAATTTTAGGAGAATAAAAAGGGTGCACAAATGACATTCACTATTTATTATACATATGATTTTATTGAAATCATATTAATTGTTTTCTACTTCTCATTGATAAAAATTTAGAAACATTGATAGGGGTATGTTGACCATTATTTTACATAGTTACATAAAAAGTCAACACTAGGGCCTATAATATACTATAAGAGACACCCAATTGCCAGAAAAAAATATTTACGGTATATAAATATAAACAATTATAAATAACACACATGTGAGAGGCTTTAGCCTAATATACCTATACAAAAATAGTCACACACACCGATAAACTAATTTTATATAGATAAGAAACACATAGACTAATACATGACCTCTAAAATAAATCCATGATTATGTTACCACATTTTCAATGCAAGAAATTGAGAATTCAATCTTAATAACCAGTAATAATGTGCAATCATACAAGAAGAGGAAAAGTAGTGTAATCATACATCTACCAACCGGAATAAAAATCCCTCTACTACAACTACTAAGTGCCACTATAAACTATATACATATAATTCTCCTATATCTCTATCATATAGTCTAATATATATATATTTATATATTTATATATATAAGACATGAAATTTAATGAAATGGCCATGCATGGGTGATTATATAAAATTCATATAACGCACAGAAATCAGTGTGGATTAAAGAATCAAAGGGAAAACTAACTCCAACTCATAACATAGAATGTAAAGGAAATTATAATTCCAAGATATGATAATTTAAGGATTTATATTTGTGTTTACTGTATCATAATCACAACTATAAAATTAACAAAGAATCTATATCATACAATCTATAATATTTAAGACACAATACATTGCTTCACAAAGATAATAGTAAAGGATAATTCCCATGATATTATGGGTGAAATAAAGACTCCAATTGATGATTTTAGTACTATCCATGCTTTAAAAATGAGTGAAATTATACTATAGTGTAGGATCCCAATCCAATCAAATCTATATCTATTTTTGAAACTCTACTATAATGATTGTGGATCCCTGCCTCATAAATATATGAGATGTACCTATCTCTATCTGACTCCATATGGAAAGGATAAATGTTCCACACTTATTTGATCCCCATTATACTCCTTATAAGTTTTCTGATCATAATTGGTGAGATAAAAACTCCTTATCAAATTTTTATGGGGATATCAATGTTTTACCAATGATTTATAGGGAAATGGGAAGTAGAGAGCATGTTCTGTTTGTATAGTGTTTGTTTTCCATTGTCATCCATGTGGCCATGTTCTGCCATTTTCATGGCATGTGTCTGCCTAACTATATGGAAAGTATAAGGGTAACATAGAATTCTATGCACAATGAGGTACTCAGTATAAACCATACTTTCATTGGTAGTTCCCTTTTCATGGTATTAAGGTTGTGTCCTAGCACACAAAATGTGTGGGGAGGAAAGGGTCCATAGAAATTAACACTAAAATACATGATGAACATGTTGGGTTGTGTTAAAAACATTTTTGACCTACACCCTTAGTGAAGTGATTTTTAACTCCCACAAAAAAGTTATATGTCACATCAGTAGGACACATGATATATATGTTTTGAAGAACATGTTGTGTAGTATTATGTTTCATAGAAATAATCCTCTAAGATTCATATTTTAATTTCAATGACTTTGTCACATATTACTCTATGAGTAACTCTAATAACTCCCAATTATTGAGTTTTAAATAATCAAGCTACTAAAGATGTTGAAATCCATCCATTCTTTATTAGAAAATTGGATCATAATTACGTATTATTGTCAATGAAAAATGCCTATTGAAAATTCCATAATCCAATTATCATATGGATTTTATCATTGATAATGCATATTAATAGAGTTAATACTGCACCTATAATAACCTATAAATATCATTTTTGGAAACCTAATCAGTTGTGAAATATAAAAAGGGATCACATAATTTTTATTCAACAACATTATAATAAAATAAAGGGTATTAATAAACACAGAAAGGATGAATAAAACCTATTGTTTCACATGTACAGAATGATGAATGGCCTAATTTAGTTTGGAAAAATTAGTTAACAAAGGAAGGAAAATAAGGAATAAAATATTTAAATACAACTGGAAAAAATATTTAACATATTGGAACATATAGATTATTAATTATTTTATTCGAGACTAATTTGTAATCATGTCCTTATCAAAGTAAAATAAAATGTCATAAAAATAAATCAAAACTTATTAATATAATTAATAATTAATTTATAATATTTTACAATAATTTCAATAGAATAATAAATTTCAATCTTCTTTAGTCCCAAAAATTTCTATTATTATTGAATAATAAAGAGAATCCCACATGGTGGTTATAAGTGATTCTTTAATCCCATGATTAATGCCAATGCCAATACTCTGGAGTGCTCTCCCTCACATCAACTCAATATCTAGAGCTTGGAAGATCCTATTTAGTGTTCATCATAGTAAGGATAGAATAAGAATCTTTTATGTAAACATTAATTAAAATTTACTAATTTAATATATTTATTTTTTATTCTATTATTTCATGTAACTATTGTAAAGACCCGGTTTTTCGATTTATTTTTTAAATTATATGGAATTATTATGAGTCTGTAAAATATTGACGGTGCATGATTCAGAGGCCCCATGTGGAGAAAATGAATTTATGAAAAAAATTTAATGTACATTCAGAAAACATGAAAACGAAAATTTCTAATATTTGAACCGATGCTCGGATTAAAAATCAACGGGCACCAATGAATCCGCAACTCCAGGATTCGCTTATGGGAGGTTTAAACTCAACTGTAGTGGGTTAAGAGAATAAGTTGTTTTTTTTCATTTTTTATGGAGGATAAAATATAATAAATATATTTTATTTTTAATAAGAATATCCTCCCATTATTCCTTTTAATTTTTGGTGGTGGGGACTACAAGAGGGAGGCCGGAAATTTAATGTTGTGCATTAAATACCCAGTTACACAAAGTGTGTAACCACTAATCCCTTTAATTAATAGGATTCATTAATTCCAAATTATTGAACCACCCCCCTTAATGGATGAAATCCCCTATTTCTTCTTGGAGGAATTTCTGAAATCCTTGTTGAAGGAGGAGATCTGGATAGGATAACAGTGGAGGAACCCTTCGGTGATGAATGGATCCACCAAGCAAGGTTAGAGGATCGTCATTCCAGCGGTGTAGTAGGAAGCTTGTTGTAGGAATGAAGAACAATGACCCACCTTTAAGCATTGACATTCTCTAATGGATTTACAAGGTAGGTATGTGAAATTGTTTAATTTCGAATATGGATGATTCAATCTCTTCAAACATTTTCTATCAAGCTAATAAAGATGTCGTGGACTATACGAACAATCCCACTCCATCTGCTATCTTGATTAATTTGTTTGTTCTTCGCGGGTGATTCTTTGGGATGGAAGGAACCCAATTTTGATGGACTAGAAGAGATACTGATGTCTCGGGAAGTTCAACGATGCATTTGGAAGGAAAAACATGCCACCAGAGCTCACTGGGTGACCCGTGGAAGGCCTCAAGTGTGGCGGTACAAGAAATCGGTGCTGGCAGGGACTAAGGTGGTGGCCGGCATTGGCCAACTGCAAGGGAGGATGCAGCGCACCCACACCACCGAAGGGACTGACTGTGACCTGTCATACCTGCCGGTAGAAGGAGGCTGTCGACACACCAGCTGATCGCGGAAGAGGAGTGTGGCTCGAACAGCGCGCCGATAGTGGAAACGGGCTATGACTCGTTAGCAGCGGTGGACCGAGGGAGACGGCCGGCACTGGACAGTCGTGATAGGAGGTAGGACCAGGTCTAGCGGGTCACGCATGCGACCTGGCAGCACCACAGGGTGCCACCGCTGTGGAGGAGACCGAAGGGCACTCAAGTCCGTTTTGGAAAATCGGGGGGTCACTCCCCTAGTTGGAGGCTATGGTGGGACCCACCATAGTGGGCCGCTCCATCCTACCGTGGTCCATGCCTCACATGTTCGGGCCGCATTCCCAGAAGGTTGTGTGCCCAGTGGGAAGCGTGCCCAGCGGGCTGCCTGCCCAGTGGGAAGCGTGCCCAGCGGGCTGCCTGCCCAGTGGGCCATGTGCCCAGAGTGCCACGCACAACATTGTAGGCCGGGACGCACCCCCTACGGGTCGTGCTAGACAGCATCCCAACAAGCCAATCCCTCTATGGACCAACCCATCGTAGTCAACCCATAATGGGTCCAGCAACCAGAACCGGGTTGGGTCATCCTGGCCAACTCTTACCGGACCCGAGCCCAACCGACCCCAGAAAAACATAAAGGGCCATATCATGAGAATTGGATGTCTATTTGACAAACCGTCTACGGTGATGGGATCCTTGGATCAAGGCGGTCCTTTTGGTATACCTCACTTGAGTTTTGGAAATAGTTGAAGTATGTCTGGGTTTGATTGAACTCGATTCCAACCAGGCACTCGGATCTAAAACGCTTATAACTCAAAGACTGTGCGTCTGATTGACGCAACGTCAATCGCATTGGAACCCTTATGACATGGAGGTACTTTAGATTAATCCTTATTCAAGCTTATTAGTGGTTTTGGTATGACTGATTTTTCGAGGGGAAGATTCAACGGAACTCAAGCATACAGGGTGCGAGGAAACTTGTGGTAGGCTGTAACGTGAAGAAAGAACATTGATCCTAAGTGTGTCAGCATCTATTGATCCAATGTGAGTCAGAATCTATCAGATACAGTGTGGTTCAGTGCTCAGTGATCCTATGAGGGTCAGCGTATACTAATCCAATGTGGGTCAAATCCTATGTGGGTCAGAAGGGGTTATTACATATCGATCATGTGTTAGTCAGAAATAGTGCTTCTTAATAGAATATGATGATATAGCCTAATGACTAACCATATATACTTATGTACTTGAGTTATACTTGAGTTATAATTGATTGTGATTTGTGTCTTATATCTTCATTGTTTTATCTGTGTGGTACTTCTACCTTCATTGTGTTGTCTTCATGGTGTTACCTATGTGGTACTTCTATCATTGGGGTTTTACCTATGTGGTACATATATCTTCATGGTGTTACCAGTGTGGTACTTCTACCTCTGTGGTTTTGTCTTTGTGGTGTTTCCAGTGTGGTACTTCTATCTTCGTGGTGTACCTATTTGGCACTTCTACCTTCGTGGAGTTACATTTGTGGTTTTCTCCCCTAATTCATTGGCTGAGTATATCTTGATTACTTAGGTATTTGTATGGGAATACACCTAAGTCGATTTGATGTTTATCTCTTCGTGATTTGAGATGGAGTTCATACTTTGTGTTTTTTTTTGTGGAACTCTGGGAGACCTACAGGGGTCTTAGAGTCCCTACTGAGTATCGTTATACTCAACCTTGCATGGGCTACGTCCGCACCTTTTTGTGTCTTGTGTAGACGACAGACAACGTTGATCGAGGTTGAGGGAGTTAGGACTAGACGATACTCCGAGGTGGACCATTTGGCATGACGTGACTCAAGGACTACTGATCGTGATCTATACCTACCCTTAAGGTAGGATCCTCGGTGGAAGATCCTAGAGCTGCTTTCCACTTTTCAGTTTTATTTGTACTTTTCTGTTGTACTTGTACTTTTTAGTTGGGCCTGTATTCCGACCCCATTACTTTCAGCACTCTTTTTTCTATAGCAGTTACTTCGTGGTTGCATCCTGTTACATTCTAGTCTTTGTGTTTATTCAGGTTAAAAGGAAATGCATTCCCTTTTTAGGGATACACATTACCAGTGCTAGTCATCAACCCCTAGCCTATGGAAGGAAGGCTTGGGGTAGTCACGGCACGGTCCTTGAAGGATGAATCATGACAACTATGAATCATCAAAAATCCCTATGAAAATTATATTTGTGTCATGACTTGGTAAAACCAACATGACATACTCAACCATGGTCTAGGTTACCCCATTCAAGGACATGGTAATAATATATTACATAACACACACATAATTATAAATAATATTCAAATATATTTAAATAATCATTGTTTTTTTTAAATTACCCTATATATTTATTTCATCATAAAAAATATCTATATTCCCAAAATCTTTTAAAATTTGAAAACATGAAAAACTGGGTTCTAAGTCACCACCATTATAATTTTCTCCCCAGAAATCAAAATTCCCTAAAAAGGTTATGGTACTTAGACACAATTTTATTCTCATGATTTCATGTTATCTCTAAAAAATTACCCTTATAGAATATGATAAGAACTATCAGAATTACTATACCTCATATTATATTCTCATTTAGATCCTTGATTCAAACTTCTTACACAGAAAATGTTACACAATCATCTACATGTATCTATCCCTATTCAATAACATTTGTCATATCATACATATATTTCCTCAGAAAAACAATATTGATGATTTAGTGGATATGGTCTATATACATAGTAATGGAACATGATATTCATCTATTCTGACAATATGTGTAATATTTGAAACTCACTAATGTACATTGGAGATTATTAGTCACCTCTTCCAACACTCTGTGTGTCATGATAAGGTGAGACATTCACAAATAGATGATTACCTTCCTCAAACTCAATCGGCGTTTTTGGAGTATATGTTTATGTATTTTGATGTATCTATTCAATTATGATACATTCTGAAATGATTTTAACCTTTTTATTAATCTCATACTCTAACTATGGACCAATGAGAGATCAATCACCCACCTTAAATCAATAAAAAGGATTCATGAATTCCTTTCCCCAATGTATGTAATTGGTTCTATTCAATTCATGGGGTCATAGAAATTGATATACAAAAACACTACCAATGTAAAATGATCATCCAATATGTGGAAAATATTTTATACACTATACCTAAACATTTAATTTAGAACATTAATTGGTTTCTCAGTGTAGACTTCATTCTATGGGTGAAAAGCGATGATCATTGGAAAATGAGTCTCAAAAGTATCATGAAATAATTCCTATAATAGGTATGTAAATCAGATATTATGGAATAAGAAATTCTGTGATGATACTCCATTAAATTGGAAATTTTAATACCAACTCATGTATTTTTTGATTTCCACTAGTTGTTCTTGTATAATGGTGATAAATTGAGTCAACTTTGTAAGTCATTTGAAAATCACTCATTTGGTGTCAAGTCCTATCACTGATTGGGGAAGTCCTATAATAAAATCAATGGATATGGTATCTTATACCCTATCTAGAACAATTATGGGTATCATTTATCCTATATTAATATGATTCATAAACATTACATACTAATAGTTATGGAATCATGAGAAAAACTCTGCAACACGCATCTTCATCATTGTCCATATGACATAATGCCAAAGCTACATGTACAAAATTAACATACTAGATTATACCATTAAGGTAGATATGTTTAACACTCTTATCACATCCTCTATAAGTGAACTGCCACTATAGTCTTCACATATATGTGAATGAAATACTGCATGCCTTGTGATAATTGGTTAGGTGAATGTCCAATGGATGTATGATCATTCCATACATCAAAATCATCTTCACTACATTACACTTCAAAAATCCAATAGAGATGTAGAATGTTGAATACCATCAATCAGAGGTATATTTATACATTATCAACTCGTAAGTACAACATCAATCAAACCAATGGCTTTGACACCTTTCCTAGAAATTGGGAATGAAGCATTATGTGTAGGAAATTTTCCACCAATTTCCCCATTCTATGAGTATATACTATAATTATGTAAAAATCCTAATAGATCTTAAACTGTTATTTTTATATCAAATTATGGAAATTCCATTTGAAATTATACCAATGTATTTTATAGTCATAATAGATAACATACCACTATCATAAGAAGTCACTATCACCAAGCCTCATGGGTGAACACTATAATGACCAGATCCATATCATGAAATTCATAATTATGATCATGGGTGCTCAATTGGAATGACAAAAAATCTACCAACAATAAACTACATGTCAACACATATGAGTTTCATACTTTGGAGGAAAAGAAAAAAACTGCAAACCAAAGTCCTCCTATAGAAACCTAATAATTGGATCACTTTTCACCATTTTGCATAAATTTTCATAGGCCTTATAGAACTTATATGACCAGATAAACTACATCCACTTTTAGGATAAGAATTTTTTTTAAATCTAGAAAAATTTCAAAACATTATCTTTAAAAAGCAAGACATGACTCAAATACTCTCCAGCTCAGTTATGCTCTTGGATGGGGCCCATAAAATTATAACATTAATTTCCTATAGTTCCATGTCTACACCCTCAAATGTGATGTTGTTTTATAAAATTTTAACCTACCTAATTTTCCAATGGCACAATAAGAGATTTATAAAAATGAAATTCTCCCAAAATATATCTGAGATAATCGGAAACTATTCTACTTTCTTAGTCTCAGATGATGATTATATTATAATTTCATCTATAAAAATTTTCCAGAACCATAAAAAAGTTTAAATATTTGATTCTCGAGTCCTATCAAAAAAATAAAAGTTTTAATCATTCTAAAATTCATAACCATGTACATAATGTCTCTTTAGTGACCATATAATTTCTTCTTTAATATGTCCTCATTGTTTACTCATATTTGGTGATAACCCAGGTTGTGGTAAATCATTGAGGTATTCATTTCCACTTTTAGCTGATCCAAGAGGTCATTGATCCATGGATGTGTATATTTATTCATAATTTCCACTCGATTAAGGTGATGATAATACCCACATATCCTTAGGATACCACCAATTATTTTTGAATAATATCAATGTTATTTAAGGGAGTTATAGTAGGTCTCATAAAGTCTCTCATATAATGGTCATCCAACTACACACTTTTCCTTTAATCTGTAATGGGATCCATCTGAAATGATACTAAAGATACCAAAGATATTATAGCGAACATGTTTACATAGTATTTGACCTCAAAACATGGGGGAAAACATGGTACATATTCTAGAATGTTGTTCAGGTACTCCACTACTATAGTAGGGTGTTAGTCATCTGAAGATTATAAATATACCTAGAGTCTGACTATCTGATTGATCAAATATTGGTTGTTTTATCTTATACATGATCCTATATTTATCTACGTACAATTTATTCTCTCCATTGATGGAAAATATAAAATTGTTTACCTAGGTGTACCAAATTCTCTAGATGGGAATGATAAATCTTGGAATTTATAGAAAATAACTATTCAATTATAATAGTTACATAAAAAACATTCATTATAATTTTAAAAAATTAACACATGAAAATATCTATATAAAGATCAATTTCACACAACCAATTGAAGTGTTTTATTTAATGTTTCCCTCCAGTTAAATTCTCTATCTTTAATGGATTTTCAAGTGTCTATAATGGTATATCTACACCAAATACAATGGATGAAACTAATAAGGGTTGACTATAATGTTTTATAATATTTTAAGATAAGTTACAATTGATGTTGATTGAACCCCTAATAATGTTATGAGCATGTGGATTGTATTACTCAATGACCTATATCTGACAGTCTATTTGAACACAATATCCTTAGGGGTGATATGAGCTACATCGAGGATGTAGCGATATTATTATATCATCTCACCGGACACCACATGTATGTATCCCAACTCCTATACCATGATCTACACCTTATTTATCCTTCTACTCTATCCACTGCATATACTATTGACCCACACACATCCTTTATATATACTAATACATGGTGGGTCAGATAAAATTAGGTGAAATTTCTAATACCACAACTTAAATAACAACACATTTCATCAGGATATAGTGACTCTCATTAAGATCCATAAGCATGATTTAACTATTAGTTCAATGACTTCCATGTCTGGAATCTTCCTCCTACTACCATCAAGATTAAATATCCATGGATTCTAGAAACAAATCCTATGAAACTCCAAAATAATTCTTATCCTACGAAAATCATCAATTGATGTAGTGGGATTGAACCATAGATTATTATTTCATGAATCACAAAACTATTCTACTTGAGATGGGTTGGCCTGGTACTCAATGGGTTGATGTTATAAACCATGTTGACCATGATGGAGCAACTTAGGAACTATTACTTAAATATAATCCTTTTCACTATGTTTATGATCATTTTGATAATACAAGAAAATCATGAGTGGTTGTATGCATAGATACATCCTAAAATAAATGATATAATCTGTGGTCAAGGACCACATCTAGGGAGAAGACTCTAGAATGACATGGAAACCATAACCCATTAATATATGATATGTATACTATTTTTTACACACCCCTAGTGTTTTTGTGGTCTGATTTTAAAAATATGGATTTAAAAATACAGGTGAATGGATATGTTTTCCACATTTCCATCAATGGGGTCCCTATCTGGTAAACACACTTCAAACACATAAAATATATTTCCATAAATATAAAAATAATCTACCCATGACTACTAACTCCAATATATTTTCCTATGTCTAAAAATTTTATGATTCATCTTTGTGATATCCTAAAATACTAGGTCCATAGCTTGGATGACAATATACAAAAATCGACAACAGGATACACCACAGACAAGCCACATGTTGCTGACTAGATATGAGTGGGAAAAACCAAAATATACAAGACAATAGCCTAATATACCTATACACACATAATCAATGAGATCATAAAACACAAATGAGTTATTAAGAAATGAATAAAATAATATAATAAATTTTTGAAAACCCTTTATAATTCTATAATGAGTATGTTAACACCCAACCTAACCTGACAATGGATAATATTATATCAACACATCGAAAATATTAATCCCAAATACCTCTACCACATCCCCTATGTGATAAATAATTACATTCACATGGTCATACATGATCGCTTTCATATATTACGTTATCCACATAAGACACGAAAAAGGTGGGATGATCCCATGATGGTGTGAGTATTTACATACCCTAAATGGTACTCTAAAAACACCAAGTTATAATGAATAAATTAAAAAATTTTCACAAACCGATAACCAATAAGGTAAAGAAATTTAGAACACCAAGATATGATCATAGAAGGATACACGTTATATTGTATGCTCTCAAAGTGACATCCATATAATTATCTCAACATCTATTACTTCTAATCCAGAAGTCCCAAGAATCTAAAAAATCATTTAATATGATGGAATTGGGGGTTCCCATTACCATGTTCATTACTGAAATTGTATCTATATTAGAGGATCACTACCTCATATGATCATTTTTGGTAGGTAAAATTATACTCCATTAGTGTGTCCCTATCCTCCATAAAATTTATGAGAAACTGGAATTATACTCCATAGATATCAGATCACACCCATATAAATGTGGGTGAATTACCTGACTCTTTCTAATTCTGAAATTGATGGATCTGAACCACAATCTTACATGAATTTGTTTTACTCATTATGAATACCTCAGTCCGAATAGTGAAATGATAACTCCACTCGTGAATTTTTAGGAGAAAATAAATTTATAAAAGTTGATTGTTATAAAAATGTGATGTAAATTGCATGTTATATGGATTAATAATGTGTTTTAAAATTTCAATCTCAAAGGTAGGTTCAATCATTCTCTGAGGTTGTCTCAGCCTTAGTAGATGGTGCATAGAAGCGTCACAAAAAAGTCGTCTCCACTGGTGTAATTTTTTAGGACACCATCTACATAATTAATGTCACCTTAATGGTAAAAAGTTTCTATACATGCACACGTGGAAGGTGGGGAAATAAGGGTCCATAATTGTGTAGTCCATGGTATGCACCAAATTGTTAGCATTTGGGTTACAAGTTTTTTTGACGTAGTCACAAGTTCATGTGATTTTTGTCTCCCCTAAAAGCCCTATTTGTTTAATTAATGAGGTAAATGGATTGTGTTCTTATGAATAATATGTTGTATCCCATAGAAAGATACATCCATTACACATGTTCTAATTAAAATGGTTCCTTATAGATTATACTCTGATTATTTCTCATAAATATAAAAATATCATTTTCCACCAATAATTATAACCAAAATTCTAATTTTAATTGTTCTTCATTTAAAAAACATAACTTGGTTTACACCTCTTCCATATGTGTACCATGTCTATTGAAAATAAAAATGTCTTATTATTCTCAAGATACACATATTGAAAAAAAATTCATTGTGACATAATTTCATTTTGTAAAATCCAATAATATCATTATGTGAAAGTCCAAATTGATCACACAACAATGTAGGTAACAATAAATTTTTTGAACAACATGAAAATAAGATTCCAATGATTAACAAACATAGAGCCGAGGAAGAAATCATTAAACACCAATTTTAGTGAATAAGCAATGGATATGTTCAATGGGGATACCATTCAATTATATAGAACGGGGAATAAAGATTAATATATTTTAATCCAAATTAAGAACAAATATTAATGGAACAGTAAAAATTGATTGCAAACTAGTTTTTTCTATAATAATCGTTAATCACTTCATTATCAAATACATGTATATTTTCATAAAATAAATTACATGCCTTATGCATGAATCAATTTTTCATGGTGAATACATCTAAATAGTTTATAATAATGAATCTTCTATATTATTCATTATATCCACAATGATTCGTGATAGATAGTTGAATAAGAGATATCTTTATTGTTATCACCATGGATTCGTCGTTATAAATCCATCCACCAATGAAAACCCAATGATTAATCTCCCTACCTCCATTACAATATCACATGTTTGGAATATCCTCCTTTGGATTCACCATAGTAAGGATTAAATAAGAAGAACACATGTTAATTGAAAATTCAATAAATTATATTAATAATTTTATGTTTTTATTTTTTCCTTTAACTGTGAATAATTTTACATCTCGATGTGAGTTATACTTATATCAAGTCTAGGGAAGGGAATATGATCTAGGCTCAATGCATTCCTCATTTTCTATATTTAAGGCCCTGATAATAAGATATAAAATAATACCTAGATGATTCTAACAATTATTTAAATAAATTTAAATACTAAAAATGAAGGTTCAAATAGACCTGGATAATTACATTGTCACTGGAAAAAAAACTCATGAGATTTCATAAAAAAATATCAACTGTTTGACACCCAATAAAAAGGGATATTCTTCAATGTATAGTTTAGATTAATATCATGATTATATGAATTAGTTAATGTTTTTTCATATATGTTTTTTCATCTTTCTCAAAGTTTTTTAACATTATTATTTCACCACAACTGAAATATGTTTTCACTAGCTGATGTGTGAATTTGGGTTGGGAGTTAGGGTTATATGTAATAACTAATTTCCCACCGTACATTGTTTTTTATTCAATCACTTAAACCTATCATATGGTTACAAGAAAACATTATTTTAAAGGGTTCTTATTTATTTTATGATAACTCCAACATAGAATCAGTGAGAGAAGATATTATCCCATATATCTAGGTTGTAATTTTTTTGATATATCTTTGATAGATAAGACCTATATAGAAATTTAATAATGTCAACAATGTTGGGATCATTTTTTGATTAAATGGAATTGTATTTAGAGGGAGAGATAGAGGATGTCCATGTATATATTTTCACTTGGATTTTTTAATCTTGATATCACTAAGAATAGTGTAAATATCTATAGTCATTGGAAAAATATATGTAATTATTAAAGAGTAATAACAATAAAAATGGATGTGAACATATTTTTGTGCACCCTTATTTCAAAAATTATTATTTGACAAAAGTTATAGAGACTAAAAAAATAAAATATGTTGTGTGCTTCATGATATCCATGAGTAGGGGATAAGGTGATGGTCTGGTCATTTGAATCACACTGAAACAAATGAGACTCATTTAGTGAACATGAATATTTGTATGAATTCATCATTCAAGTGAAAAAATATTATATAAATGATTATATGGGTAATCAATTATTATATGATTCTACCATGGTGGTGTTTCTAATGAGAATCTTCTAATAAAAATTTGATTGAATCAATTATAACCTATTGGAACAAAATATCAGATGACTGATTAATCAAAAAACATAAAAAGTTCCTAAATACATATGGGATAAAAAGGAAGGTATCCATTATGAGATTGAAAAAAACATATAGGTATAAAATTTTATACTTATAAAAGAAACAAAATAAATATTATGATAATAAGAGACATGATGATTTTAGTACCCCCGGTTTAAGGTATGTAGTCTTTTTGTATGCTTCTTTATGTGTTTAAAGCACATGAGATGAGTTGATAAGAGGTTGGGAGAGTTCGGACAGGTTTTTAATGAGTTTGAAGGCTTTTCTTAGGGAGCACGGTTTGAGCACGGTTAGTGGAAACTGTGTGTGTTCTCCAAGAAACTGTGCAGGGGGAGACAGTAGGCTTCGCACGGCCTACGCACAGTTTTCCAAACTGTGCGAGAAAACCATGCATACCCTTTCTCTCGAGGCATTAGAGTGTGCACGGTTAGTGCACAATTTGTCAAACCATGCGGTCTAAACGTGCGACCACATAAAAGTAGGGTTTTAAAACCCGATATCACTCGGGCTTGCTTCATTCCTCTCCAAAATTCCTCCTACTCGAGCCTCACTCAGGATCTTCGGTTTTCAAGGGTTGGAGGGGATATCCCACTCAGTTTGGAAGTGTATTGAAGAGGTTTCTTGGTGTATTGAATGTGGTTTCTTCTCGGGTATGTATCTCCTCTTGGTTTTCTTATGGTTTCCTCTAGATCCACATCTCCCTCTTTCTTGGTTTTCTAGATCTACAATTTTTTGTGTAGATCTAGGGTTTTGGTTGCCTTAGATGATGATTTTAAGGCGTGTGAATGTTAAAGAAGGGGATCTAAAGAGGTTTCAGTGGTGTGTTCACTGGATTGGAGGTGCAGTTTCTCGTGGGTTGATTTCTTAGGAACCCTAAATGGAGGTGGCTTCTCCCTCTACTCCACATGGTTAGAACTAGTGGAGTTTTATTTCAATTAATTTTTTTTTACTTGAAATTAATTTTGATTGTTATGCCAAATTGGTTGGAAATCCCTTTGGTGGAGATTTTGGGATTTTTGGGGAAAGGGGGGGTTTTATGGTGAAATGCTATTGTTGTGGATTTTAAAATAGAGATTTTAAAATGGGTTTTTTAGATTGATTTGGGAAAATGGTTGATAGAAATTGGTATTCAATAAAGATGTTGTTTTTATTGAAATTTGGGTTTGAATAGGAAAATGGTTTTCAATAAATGGATGATTTATTGAAGTGTATTGGTATGATTTCATGTTGTTGTGACCTTGGTGGGTCATATGCTTTTGTATGGCTTGATGGTAATGTTGTGTGGAAGTAGCGAGAAGTACTACTATAAAAAGGGGATGTGTAGTGGATGGAAGGGCCACCATCAAAGGATAAGTGGACGGGAAGAGCCATTAGTTATGAATGGATGAACGGGTTGGAAGGAAGCTCCACCCTTTGGTTATGGCTAGGAAGTACCACTAGGTGTGAATGGGTGAACAGGTTGGACGGAAGCTCTACCGTTTGGTTGTTTTGGTTGTTTGTTGTGAATTTCTTTGCAAGTTGGAAATTGTTGTGCTAGGGTGTGAACGATGAAATTGCTTGTGGCATGTTTTGTTGATTTCCCTTGGTTTCTTGGTTTGGGTGTGATGGATTGGTAAGGTCATGTTTGGATTTTTTAAATGTTTGTACTTGTGTTTATTTTATCTAAAGTGTTTTATATAAATGGGCTAATGGTTTTATCCTAGTGGTGTGTGTAGGGAAGTCATTTGGGGAAATCCTACTGAGTTTTAGTACTCACCCCCTACTTTGGTACGTTGGTGTCTTTACAGATGTTGTGTACCATGACATGGGCAAAGGTATGGCAACACCCTCTTTTGGTGGTGCATTGTGATGTCTTCGTGGAGCTTGGAGCTTAGAGCTTGGCGTAGGGCTGTGGTGGTATCATGGCACATGGTGCTTCGTTGTTTGGTCTAACTCGTAGTGCTCAGATATTGTGTTGTTTGTTTTGGATTTGGGTTGTATGGTGGAACAATTTGGTTGTCTTTTGGGAATTCATGTTGGAATGTTTTATTGACATGCATCATATATTGGTGGCTAATGGATTGTTGATTTGGGTTATCTTCTTAAGGGAAAATATTTCCCAATTGTTCCTTGAAGCCCTCGGCATTTATTGATAGCCTTTGGCACCTTGGGAACATCGCTTAAGGCCATGTAACCCTCACCGCCTCCTCAATCCAATGAAGTAGGGGTGGGGTGTTACAAGTGGTATCATCTTATTCGGTCATTTGGAGTTGATTCTCGGATTTGGAGTTGAAATTCATTGCGGTAAACTCCTTAAGTCGGGATGGTAGCAAGGCATAGGAATGTCAGAACATGGAATGTATAGTATAAAAGTATGTATCTAACCCTTTTATGCTGACATTCAAGTTACCATGGAGTTGGGTACATAAGTGTTTTGGAGACACTTATAGGCATTGGAAATCTCATTGTCGTGGGTGCAGCCAATGATATGTACATGGAATTTAAGGTAGAAATTACTTCCCTCTAGGATGCATATTTGATTGTGGTATAATGATTTATGGTGTGATATGAATGTGTGAAATTGTAATAAGAATATGTTGGTATTTTGAAAATGGTTTGCTTTTCAAAATGGTGAAACATGGAAAATGTGAACTTGTGGAAAGCCTTGTGCGATAGTGTTGTGTAATGCGATTAGAAATGGGAATTCTTGATGTCTACGGAAATGAGACACATTGTTGTTTGTTTTCTGTTGATAAAAATGGCACTGAGTAGGCGTCATAGAGACCAACTGGAGGAGGCTGCTGAGAATGTTGTAGCACCTGAGCCTCAGGTGAACCAGTAGCTAGTGCCAAGCATAGTGCAACATTTCCAAGCTGTAAAAGTGGAAATAAAATGGATGAACCAAGGAATTTGGATCATGTGGTTTAGTTTCAAAAGAAGAATCCACCCATCTTTAGGGGTCATTCAATCCCAGAGAGGGTAGAAGCATGATTGAATAGAATAAACAAGAATTTTGAGTTATTGGGAACACTAGTAGAGTTAAAAATGAATTTGGAAACATATATGTTGGCAGATCATGCCCTTCAGTGGTGGGAGTTGGTAGTCCAAGCGGGGACGGACTAGGGTGAGACTTGGGAAGGCTTTGAAGAATTGTTTAATAAATAATTCTACCCACATACGTTCAGAATTAAGTGTATGACTAATTTCTTCAGTTTGAAGCAAGAGCTTATATCTGTGACGTAGTATGTAGCTAAGTTTATGAACTTAGTAAGGTTTTCACCTGAGGTGGCGGGTACCACGTCATTGAAGGCAAGGATATTTGAAGTGGGGTTAAGGGAAGAAATATGTTCAAAGATAACAATATTGTGTATAGATGATTACACTGAGATGGTGAATAGATCCTCAGTTGCTGACCGGGATCTGTTGGGCGCTCCGGGCGGAGGAATCATGGTGGCACCCATGGGGAATAGTGGGAACTCTAACTCTAGGTTCAAGAGAAGGATGGACACTAATTACTAGGGTGGGAGTATGACACATAATCCAACAACAGGATCAGTGAATCTTTCTTTGAGGCCCCAGAGAAAACCAGGATGTTTTCAGTGTGGTTCGACAAGCCAAATCAAGCTAGATTGTACGACAAAACCTCGAGCATGTCATAATTGTAAATAGATGGATCATCTACAACGTTATTGTTGGAATTCTCTAAGGTTGGGTGCGCGTGATACTTCTCCGTGATCATAGACATCGCATGCTTCGAAGGGATGGGGACAATATCACACCCCTCGTTAGCAGTGTAAAATTGGTCATGGTGATTCTTGGAATACCACAACGTGTCAGCAGGGATATAAAGAGTAGAGCATGGAAAGAAAAAATGTGTTTGGAGGTGAGCAGGTTGTGGTGGATGATCAGTCGGGACCATCCATGGTATGAGGTACTATTCTTTGAAATTCTACCTTGATGCAAGTTATGTTTGATACGGGTGCTTCACACTCTATTATTTCTGCATGTGTGGTTGATTTGCTGGGTTTAAGGGTAGAAATGATGCCCTCGGTTTTAAAACATCAAACCTCTGGGTCAAAGAGATTCTCGAGCCTTCTTATGTTGAGCATGTTGTATCGTTGTGGGCGAGGTTGAGCTAATGTGGAATTTCTAAATACTTGATATGGATGGGTATGATGTAATCCTGGGAATGGATTGGTTGGTGGCTCTTAAGGACCACATCGACTGTGATGTGTGAATAGTGGATTTTATGACACATGATGCCAGAAGGAATCTCTTTAGAGGAGAGAGGCAAGAAAGTTAGGGTGAAATGGGTCTGTTGGCACCAGTAGTAGGCATGTTATCATATCGGTTGGTGGTACTATCATTGAAATCAGTAATGGGTGTTGAGCAGAGTATTCATCCGACAGTGGAGGATCAGATCATGGATGATTTTTTCTAAATAATTATATGGGTTACCTCTCATAAGAGAAGTGTAGTTTACGATTGATCTCCTTCCACAGACCAGTCTCATCTCACTTTTGTCTTATCGGATGGCCCCTACTGAATTGTGGGAATTGAAAGTCTAGTTTGAGTAGTTAAAAAACAAATGGTTTATCTGGACTAGAACGTCCCAATGGGAAGCGCTGGTGTTGTTTGTGAAAAAGGTGGATGAAACTTTATGGCACTATGTTTACTATCGTAGACATAACCAAGTTATGATAAAGAATAGATATCCACTTTCATGAATTGATGATTTGTTCAACCAGTTGATAAGAGCTCAGTGGTTCTCCAAGATCGACCTGAGATCGGGATATCATTAATTGCGGGTGAGTAAGGAAGATATTCCTAAAACATATTTCAGAGGTATATATGGCCATTATGAATATGTGGTTATGGTCTTTGGTCTAACGAATGCGCCAGCCGTGTTTATGGAATTGATGAATCCGATATTTCAGAGATATCCAGATTCATTTGTGGTGGTGTTTTTAGATGATATTCTGGTGTATTCAAAGACAAGGGTGGTGCATGAGTAGCACTTGGAGACAGTGCTAGGGATCTTGAGGGATCATCGGATGTATGAAAAATTGTAAAAGTGTGACTTTTGGATACAGGAAGTTCGTTTTCTTGGCCATGTAATTTATGAAAAGGGATTTTCAGTGGATCCAGAAAAGATAGAGGTTGTTTTCTTGTGGCAACCACCAAATAATGTGTTTGAGATACAAATTTTCCTTTGTCTAGGTTGGTATTATCAGCATTTTTTCGTGATTTTTCACATTTGGCTTCGCCAATGACAGCTTTGAAAAGAATGAATGCTCCATTCTAGTGTAATGAACAGTTTCAGTAATGTCTTGAAGAGATAAAGGGTCGCCTTACTTCAGCACCAATCTTGGTTTTTTCATAACTAGGAAAAGGGTACCTGGTGTACTGTGATGCATCAGGATCAGGGTTGGGGTGAGTTCTCATGAAATGGAATCATTTGGTTGCATATGTCTCACGGAAGTTGAAAGTTCATGAGAAAAACAACCCAACTCATGATTTGGAATTGGCAGCAGTGGTTCATGCTTTGAAAGTGAGGCACCATTATCTCTTTGGTGTAAAATTCATGGTATATATAGATCATAAGAGCTTGAAGCACATTTTGTCTAAATGGGATTTGAACATGAGGCAAAGGATATGGATGGAATATCTCCAGATGTTTGATTTTGACATATTGTACACACCTTGTTAGGGAAATTTGGTGGAGGATTCATTAAGTAGAAAATCATATGCTCAGATGGTGAAACAGGCATCAGACCAGTGGTAGTTGATGTCGGTTATAGCCGATATGCGGTTGGAATGTGAGGACCAGGTCAATAGAGCGGTCTTCATTCCAGTTTTTTTGATTCCTGACCTGGTTGTCCTGGTTAAAGAGGCACAAATATCTGATTCTGAGTGTCTGACCATGGGGTCCAGACTCAACGGTGGGGATACCATAGAGGGTTGGCAACTAAATGAAGATTCAGTTTTGTTTGTTCAAAATCGGATCGTTGTACCAGTTTCTTGTTAGGGGGAACTTCTCAGGGTGTATCATCATTCCAGATGGTCTGTTCATCCTGGAATTCATAAAATGTATAAAGCGTTGAAAGAGCATTTCTGGTGGGCTGGTATGAAAAGAAGAGTGGCTAAGTTTGTTTCGAGATGCTTGACTTGTCAACAGGTCAAGGCAGAACATCAGAGGCCAGCAGGAATTTTGCAGTATTTACCAATCCCTATTTGGAAGTCGGAGTAAATAACAATGGATTTTGTCACAGGTCTCCCATGAACGGTCCGAAAGCACGATACAATTTGGGTGATAGTGGATCGGCTAATGAAGTCAGCCCATTTCATCCCAATTCGTGAATCTCATACGGTAGAGGATCTATCCAAAATCTATATCTGAGAGGTGGTAAGGAGGCATGATGTTCCAGTTTTGATCGTATCCTATAGAGATCCGAGGTTTACATCTCATTTCTAGAAATCCTTATAGTAATCCCTTGGAACTAAGTTTACCATGAGTATGGTGTATCACCATTAGACGGATGGTCAATCCGAGAAAACGATACAAACATTGGAGGATATGATGTGGTCTTCTGTCATTGATTTTGGTGGCTCGTGGGAGGAGAACTTTTCGTTGGTTGAGTTTTCATATGATAAATGTTATCTGGCAGTCATACATATGACTCTGTTTGAAACATGGTATGGGAGGCAATGTCTTTCTCCACTATGTTGGGTTGAAACATGTGAGTCCTCGAAGGATGGACTGAGCCTTTTCTAGGAAACTACATAGAAGATCAAGTTAATGAATAATAGAATGGAGACAGCTGAGAGTCTTCAGAAATCATTTTTGGATCATTGTCAATGGTTGTTGTTGTTCAAGGTGAGTGATCATGTTTTCTTGAGGATCTCTCATAGGTTGGGACATCGTCGGTTTGGGAAGCAAGGAAAGTTATCTTCAAGGTATATTGGGCCTTTTGAGATTCTTGATTGGTTTGGTGAGGTGGATTATTGTTTGGCTTTGCCACCAAGGTTCATTGTGGTGTACAATGTGTTTCATGTGTCACCGTTGAAAAAGTATCAGCTGGATCATGACTAGGTGATTCGAGGAGATCATGTTGAACTAGAACTGGTTGCTTTGTTGTAGCATGTGCTAGTGCGGGTTGTGGATAGGTAAGAAAAAGTATTGCATTGTAAAAGCATTGGTTTAGTTCTTGTCTTGTGAAAGAATGGCAAGATTCAAGAGGAGACTTGGGAGCGGGATAAAGAGATGGTTGAGCAATGGCTCAAACAGTTTCGGCAGAGGGTGGGTTCACTACTTTCTGAGGAAGAAAAGGGAAATGGTGGGGAAAATGTAGTACCCACAGTTTGAGGTATGTATCCTTTAATTATGCTTCTTTATGTGTTTAAAGTGCATGGGATGAGTTGAGAAGAGGTTGTGAGAGTTTTAATGGTTTTGAATGAGTTTGGAGGATTTTCCTAGGGATCAAGGTTTGAGCACAGTTAGTGGAAACCGTGCGGGTTCTCCAGGAAGTGTACAGGGGGAGATAGTTGGATTCACACATCCTACGCAAGGTTTTCCAAACCATGTGAGGCAACTGTGCAGACCCTTTTTCTCGAGGCAGTAGCGGGTTCACGGTTAGTGCACCGTTTGTCAAACTGTGCGGGATAACCGTGCGGCCAAGTAAAAGTAGGGTTTTAAACCCATGATAACTTGGGATTCCCTCATTCCTCTCCAAACATCCTCCCACTCAAGCCTCACATGGTTTATTCGGTTTTCAAGGGTTGGAGTGGCTCTCCCACTCAGTTTGGAAGTGTTTTGAAGAGGTTTCTTGGTGTTTTGAAGGTGGTTTCTCCCGGGTAAGTCTATTCTCTTAGTTTTCTTGTGGTTTCCTCTAGATCAACATCTCTCTCTTTCTTGTTTTTCTAGATCTACACTTTTTTTGTGTAGATCTAGGGTTGTGGTTTCCTTGGATGATGATTTCAAGGCTTGTGAATGTTAGGGAAGGGGATCTAGAGGGGTTTCGGTGGTGCGTTCTCCAGATAGGAGGTGTGGTTGGTCGTGGGTCGATTTCTTGGGAACCCTAAAGGTAGGTGGCTTCTCTCTCAACTCCACTTGGTTATAACTAGTGGTGTTTGATTTCAATTAATTTTTTTGCATGAAATTAAATTTTATTGTTGTGCCAAATTGGTTAGAAATCCCTTTGGTGTTGTTTTGTGGATTTTTGGAGAAATGGGGGGTTTATGGGGAAATGCTATTGTAGTGGATTTTAAAATAGATATTTTAAAATGGGTTGTTGAGATTTATTTAGGAAATTGGTTGATGAAAAATGTTTTTCAATAAAGTTTTTGTTCTTATTTAAATTTGGTTTGGCATGGAAATTTTTTTTCAATAAATGGACGATTTATTGAAGTGGATTGATGTGCAATGGAATTGGCTGATTGCATGTTGTTGTGACCTTGGTGTGTGATATGCTTGTTTATGGCTTGATGGGAATGTTGTGTGGAAGTGGGGTGAAGTACCACTATAAAAAGGGGATGGATATTGGATGGAAGGGCCACCATCAAAGGATAAGTGTATGGGAAGAACCACTAGTTGTGAATGGATGAATAGGTTGGATGGAAGCTCCACCATTTGGTTGTGGTTGGGAAGTACCACTCGGTGTGAATGGGTGAACGGGTTGGACAGAAGCTCCACCATTTGGTTGTTTTGGTTGTTTGATGTGCATTTCTTTTCAAGTTGGAAATTGTTTTCTAGGGTATGAATGATGAAATGGCTTGTGGCATGTTTGGTTGGCTTTCCCTTGGTTGCTTGGTTTGGGTGTGATGGATTAGTAAGGGTATGTTTGTCTTATGGAAATGGTTGTACTTGTGTTTATTTTATATAAACTGTTTTATATAAATGTGATAATGGTTTTATCCTAGTGGCGTGACTAGGGAAGTCATTTGGGGAAATCCTACTGAGTTTTATTACTCATCCCCTGCTTTGGGATGTTGGTGTCTTTGCAGATGTTGTGAACCGTGACGTGGGAAAAGGTAAGGCATCACCCTCCTTTCATGGTGCATTGTGATGTCTTGGTTGAGCTTGGAGCTTTGATCTTGGCATAGAGCTGTGGTGGTATCATGGAACGTGGTGATTTGTTGTTTGTGCTTCCGCGTAGTACTCTAATATTGTGTTGTTTGTTTTGGATTTGGGTTTTATGGTGGAACAATTTTGTTGTCTATTGGGAATTCATGTTGGAATGTTTTATTGACATGCATCATATAGTGGCGGTTAATGGATGGTTGAGTTGGGTAATCTTCTTAAGGGAAAATCGTTCCCCACTGTTCCTTGAAGCCCTAAACATTTATTGCCAACCTTTGCCGCCATCGGAACATCGCTTAAGGCCAAGTAACCCTCACAGCCTCCTCATGCCAATGATGTAGGTGCAAGGTGTTACAATGATGAAATTGAAGTTGATGATTATTCATTGAATTTTAAATTATGTATATATTTATTCTATAATTTAATGAAATTATGAATTAGTAAATAGAATTATAATATCACATTGTTTTTGTAATATTGTAATATTTTCAGGCATTTCAGAAAATTCAAATTTGAAATATGAATAAGTTAGTGATATCTTTCAATCATAATGATCATCCTGAAAGATAAAGAAATTATCTAGTTCTCTTATTTTTTTAAGGGATATTAAGGATAAATAAAAGGTAAATACCCCAAAAAATTACTATTGTATCACAAGATGTTGTAATATATTATAATAGGGAATGTAATATACAGAAAAGAGACTCATTGGATAGATGAGGAATGACTTTCTGGGATAAATTATGTCTATCCAAATAATCTACATGAGATAATGAATTATGTAATAGTAAAAATGAAGAAATACTTTATAGGGAATCATTATAAGAGTATCAATTATTTATGAAGATCATGTAATTCCTTAAGTAAATAATTAACATGACTAATAAAATATACAATTAGAACATGATAATGGTATATTGAGAAAATATATTGATGAATCCGAAGCCGATTACATTGAAAATAAGAATGTATATATCATAAAGATGGGGCATATCAAAATGAAATACTTGATGTTATGGACATGTTACATAGAATTAACATAATGAATCTTATTTCTATGTCTGATGATTTAAAATATATTGTGATAACGTTATTATATAATATAAATTCATTGAGAATTACTGATGATGTACGTCAAATTCTATCAATGATATCAATGAAATATGTAATATTACAGAGTGTGTTTCAAATGAAACAAATAGTATTTGATACTATTATATGGTACTATGAACCATTGTTGTGGACAAATGTACATTCAACAAAAATGGAGGCAAAAACAAAAAAGGGACGAAGAAATTTGGTGCATTATCAATTAATGAGAGAACACTCTTTTTAATAATCATTTGTCGTTTTTTAAATTTGAAAACAAATATTGTTTCATAGAATAAAAATTCAGAAACTCTGCCTATCTGAATGATTATGTTAAAAAGAAAAGATTTTGATCTTCATATGACTTAAAACTAGTAGAAAAAATTAACTCACATAGAAGTCCAACCTTCATATTTAGAAAAATATATCTATTCCTCATGTCAATTTCACGTTTAAGATTGAAGATGGTTCTATTTAGTCCACCAACATAGATAATATTTTTATTGTAAAAATAATCCAACTCCCTAATAGAAGAGATGTGATGAATTGAGGTAAATCCATTGAAATTCACATAGATACTAACTCTGTGTATATATATATATAATATTGTATAATTGGGAAATTATTTTGTCTCTTTTGAGATGAAATTTTCATGTTTTGATCGACTAGGAAATACTTGTTAAAAGTAAAAAATTATTTAACTATAATACATAAATAATAATGTGAGTTCCAATTATATCTTGAGGAGGAATTTTTATGATAATTAAATAGTAGTTCATATTTCATTCAAATCAATATAATTAATGAAGTGTTATATACTAGATAGGTAATTCATTTCAAAAAAATCCAAAAATAATAATAATCAATTTTAAGATATCTCAATTCATGATGGAGAGACAATATGTTTTAGATAATAATAATCTATTAAAATCATCAAATTTGAGTTTATTAATACTATTAAGAACAAATAGAGTGATATTTCCATTATTTGTGGAGTAACGAAATCACTTTACTGTTTCGTTAAAATATTTCAATGCGAATCAGGTGATATTTTAGAATGATATATATTTCATTGTGAAATTTAAATGGGGATGAATTTTAATAGTGGAAAATGAATGTATGTATTTGTAATTAAAATTTCAAATGAGAAAGAAACATGTGGCTTGATCCTAAAGGAGGAAAATGAATTATTGCATAAAATATGAGGCACTCTTAGGATGAAGAGCATAAATAATTTGATAAGTTATATTTTGATGAGGAACATATGAAAGATAGACTATGAAGGGAGAAAAACATGTTATATTTATCATAACAAAAAATGGTGATGTGGATATACATGTTGGTACTGATATATTTATAAAAATCACATGAGTTTGGTCACATAATGGCATGTGGGGAAAAATGATGATATCAATTATTTCATATTTTTATTTATTAAATTTTTTATGATATCACTCATATAAATTTGTAATATATTATAAAAATTAAATAACATAATCTTGAGGGATACGATTACATTTAGCGAATTGCTACGAATAAATTGAGATATGTTATAAAAATATTCCAACTCTACAGTGAATCATGTTAACAAATTTAGAATTTTTGGCATATCTTGTAAATAATGTTATAAAGAATGAATACAGTTTTCAATGAACACCCCAGTAATCCAGAGTTTTTGATTTTAATAATTCTATCTTAATTGACTAAGGGAGGAACACATTAACTGATCATGTATCCTCAATATAACTTTATAGAAGATTCATAAAAATTCTTTATGGCATCATTATTCAGTAATTACATCAACCAAATTCAATCTAAATGACTTATTTGTCATCTTGTGGCTTGAATCGCTATTTTAGGAGCTTTAATATCATCAACATCACTTGTTATATCATGATTTTATGAAATATATTTAAAAAAATTTGTTGGGAAACATGATTAATATATATTTCATTAAAGCACAATTGTAGGACGGTGTTATCATTTTATAATAAAAATATATGGAAAATAAATGATATGTATTTTATAAGTATGTTGTAAAAATGATATAGTTTACAATCATCACTTCCTATAAATGGTCAAATTATAGAAGATACTTGAATTTCGTTTGGAAAACATGTTTTTACATCAATTGGAAATGATGATTTCCAGGAATCTGATCATGATTCAATAATATCTAGTATGTGAAATCCCTTAGTATTGAAGGAAATAGATTTTCGAGACTCATGAAGGTGGTCGAATCTACGAAACTCCTTGGAGATAATAGAATTATATTTGAATCATGAAGGATTTTCAAAAATATCAATCATATTATCCTACTTTTTTATGTTCAATGAAAAATTATTGATGATTATTTTCAACATGATGATAAATATATGAAATTGAATAAGTACTGAAACAAATTTTGAAAAATGTTTCTTAGATTTTGGTTCCATACCCCTCTCATGCGAATGTGATTAAGATAAATGTTTTTTAAAAAATAAACATAATGGGAAAGGAGATATATTATAGAAATAATATTTCTTTTTTTGTGACGGATACTCTCATGTTTTAGGTATTTCTGTTCGTTAATCTTTTAATAAATTCAAAATGGTTGAAATGATTCTATTTATTGATATGATATGCTATAAAATTAATTACATTTTTAAAAAAAATAAAGTGACATTATCATTTGAAAATATATAATTCAATGAATATGATTAAATTAAATAATTGAAATGTGTTTTCCATGATGTATATAATTATATAGTTCAATATTTTACAAGGGACTTGTGTGGACAAAAAGAAGAACCTCATACATGGTATATAAATTTTTATAGTGGAATACAAGAAAATTAAAATTAAAATCAAATTGTTTATTTTCATAACATTTTAGAAAATATAAAAAAAATCAAATTTTTATTTGGTATGTTAGTGAATTAAACATTAATAAATTATGAAGATTATACAAAGGATTGTTTAGTAAAATTGAGTTTGAACATTGATATTTCTATGATTTATTTTAGGAAAGGTTTTTTCGAATTAAAAGTGAAAAATAGATACAATTATATCTAGATAACATGATAAAAAAATTCCAATGAGTTATTGAAGATTCTTTGTATAGATTCATCAAGAGAATTCACTACTCAAATTGCACATGTGACTATGATTTCCATTGATGATAAAGTTGGAGATAATATCAAACATAATTCTTGAGGTTTATTGGATACATTATTTATTTGATGATGTGATAACTAAACATCATGTTGGCTGTCACATTTTTGTAATGATTTAAAACCAAACCATGGGAGTCATATCTGGAATTACAGAAATATATTATGAAGTATTTATAAAGTAATATTGAATTAAATTAAATATATGAAAAAACACATTATTTCACTATTATTTTTTTCATATTGATTGTTTGAGATATCTAAGAGATATATTGTCTACTTCTTCAGGCGCATTCTTTAATATATAATTATTTGTTTCATTTCAGATGAAGAATTAATTTTTTCACATTGATCATAATGAAATATAAATATATTCTTTTCAAATCTATGTGTATTCCATCAAATTTATGGTTCAGGTTCCAAATAAAGGACATCAGGGTTAATTAGTCATGCCCGTTGTTGATTACGTTTGATAACCAAAGTTATTTTTACCTTTAAAATTATTAATTGAAACAAAATGGTTTAATTATATTGAAACAAACTACCAATTCATCCAAATATAGGTGTACCAAGATGATATTTCATTTGAGTATGATTTGGTCAAGTAGAAAACTATAATTTTCAACGTAAACCCCTTGATATTATTTTTCAACTGGAATATGTGATTATTTATGGTAGATCATTGTATAGAAAAATCCCAATATTTTTTTGTAGTGGTTTCCCTCTCACATTTCATTAAGGTTTTAATTAAATATTTTTAATTCAAAAGGATACCATCATGTAAAATGGGAGAAAGTATTATTTTATTTTATAAGTGATCTTCAAGAAATAAATTTGAGGTGGTTTTTTATAAATAGTAATCATAATGAACTGATCGATCTTTTATTCACCTTTTTCCAAGAAATCATAAAAATAAGATTAAATATCGACTAGTAGATTAAAAGTAATTTATGATTATGGATAGTGGATAATTATAATTTATTTTAGAATCCCATCATGAAGTTAATTGAAAAGGGTAAACTATGTGTTGATATCAGTCAATACATGTGGAATATATAAGTTTTCTTATAATTCATCTTTTTCCCAAAACCCACAGTCTATCATATTATGTTGAATGGTGAAAATCATCCCATTAACTTGTTGTTAGGAAATTATTTATAATGAAATTAATTGATGTGTTTCTGAAGTGATTTATTATTCTATAATAAAAATACATGATCTTTAATGGGATGAATTTTCATTTTATTTGAGAGAATTTGGAACTTAATTGACATTTTCTATAGAATTTTGAAACCCAAACTATAGGATTTAGATTTCACGATGATAGGAGTGATTATGATGATTAGTTTTACATTGATGCTAGAAATCACTTTAAATCATGGTTGGTATTATTATAAAATTGTTGAGATATAGGATATCCAATCCATAGTAACAAAAATTACCTAGAAAAGAATAAAAATAAGTGATTTTGGGGATATAAACACAATATTGGCGTCATAGATTATGAAAATTAATACTTCTGCAGGTTTTGGTGACTAATAAACTCACACCACACTAAAAATATCACCCAACAATGCTTCATTTTATGCCACATTATTCGTTCATTGAAGACAATTTGCTTCATTTGATCTATGTTATCAGTGAATTAAATCACAATGAACATGATCATGTAATGAAATTTATTTTGAATTTATTCCTGGACAAAAATTGATATAAATATAATGTTATGATGTATTATACCATGCAATAGAAGTGTGCTTCAACAATTCCAATTTAGTTTTATATCTAATGGATCTTACCATTTTACTGTAAAGGATAATGACATGTTATAATGAATGCAAGTTCATTAAATAATATATTTACTTTCAAAAAAAATGATGGAATGAGTTGGATGAATAATTGAGTGAGAATAAAATTCATTCATGGTAAGTTCCTCGGAGGGTTTGTAATAGATTTTAATAGAATAATATGTGTGCATACATGATCGATATTCTAGAGTCAATTGGGATAAAGTAGTCAGGATTATTTACAAAATTAATGTTTATCATTATATATTATTCATTGGATTTTAGGGATATCTTCCAATAAAAATAGTTGTAGAGATTAATAATAAAACATGAATGTTTAATAGGAGAACATAATAATTGGACACTAGGGATTTAAGAACTTAATAAAGAGTCTTTGAACAATTAATTTTCCCTTATGTTGTGTGAATTATCTGTCCTTTCTTATTCACTAACATATCATCACAATTGATATATTTTTCAATATCCACTATGGGAAATGATGTATAGATTTAGTGTTTTCAATAAACATTAATTCCCCCATAAGGTATTCTGAACTCTAACTCAATCCTTTCATCAACCTCAATGAATATATTTTCTATCAGTAGATGGATGAAGATATTAATATCCCCATCAATCAAAATTATTTTAATGTCATTATTTAAATGAAAAAAATTGTAAATCTTGAATATGGTTAATAGGAAATGTTTTAATGTCGACTGATATTGAGAAAATTACATACTCCAAATATAATAAAAATGTGTGCATAATTTTAGTAGTTTAATATAAAATTGTTGATATATTATGGAAATTTTAGTCATGAATTAGTAAAAACCTTCATATTATATATATATATATATATATTTGTTTAAGATCCTATCGCTAACATGGTATTACTTATAAAAAGAATATGGATCCAAAAAAATTCTTGATAGGTCATCAAAGATTTATCTTTTACACAATACTACACTTGTATTATAACTTAATCATTATTAGAACCAAAATAAAAATCTTATATATATAGAAATGTTAAATATTTGTTATATTTTGATTGATGAGTTTGTATGAATATTATAGAGTTTATTTTAGATGTTAGGATTAATATTAACGTTATTTATTTAAATAATTATAAATTCATTTTTAATATTGATACACATATCGAATCCCAAAGGAGATTTACTGTTAGCACCATTGGGTCCTGAAAATTCTTCATGGGAGATAATAATAATTTCATGATTTTTTTAAGAATTAGAAGAAATATTTGAAGAACAAGAATTCACAAAGGATGTTCAGGGTCCGTATAAAAAACTCATTATGTAGTCCTCCATTCATCATTGTATATAGTGGACATTAATGTTTTTGGGAAACGAAGGAGTTTATTAGCTCCTGCGAACAAAACAAACTCATTTATAGGGATAGAGAGTGATTTATATACCCCATAAATGACCATCCCACACAAATTATAAATCATTTGATATATTTTATGATATTTTCCCCCTATGATAAAAATAATTTACAGGTTCGGGTATCCTTAGTTCAGATCGAGCAAAAAAATCATTATGGCCAACCCCTAACAACTGGCCAACCCATTAGTTGGTTCCTCTATTCCTCCATAAATTATAATTGAGGGGAACTCAAAATGTTAGAAGGAAAAAAGGATGGTCACAAGGGGATAGGTGAGAGAACAAAAAAATGTGAACTGACCATATAAAATTAATTAAGTATAATAATTCACCTCGATGTTCACATACATAAAACCATGTTCAAAAAACATTATAAATACCATAGAAGGTGGCTCCTTAATGTTAGATATCCCTATGCCAAAATGTACTTTATATATGTATCCCTACGACATGTAAAAAGAGTCTATGCGGGAGGAAGATGAATCTACATAGAAAAATGCAATGAAGATAAAACCTATACTTGGGTCAAAAAACACTACAAAAACAATACCCAAGCCCACATTGAAAAACTTTACATAGAGGAAACACCATCCCACATAGGATAATTATATATAGAATGTGACATCATTAAGAGTCACACTGACTTCCAGATCTCATTACCTTTCTCCGATGAAGTGTTTGGTCCCACTTTGGCCAATCCATGAATATACATAACGAACTTCTTAACCAACGCTTTTTATGTGAATCTCTGAGAACTTTTTGGAATGTTTTCATGAAATTATTTCATGTCCACTCCCAAAACCACTATTTATTTTTTTTCAAATTGTTGGATGCACCAGCATGCCCCCTCAAGTGTTCAAACTCGTGGTATATGATTTCATATTAGTGACCTCCTAAACAAGTGGGATCCTCATAATTATTTCGAGATTACATTCCCATGGTAATGGGGGTCTCAACCAATATTTTTCTCACATGTTCCTCCCCATTATAGGATAGGAGAGAGAGGATCATAGTTCCATTCTACTTGATTTTTATTTTTATTTCCAACTATCTTCCCTAATAACCATTCACATGGAATCATTCCTTGTGTAAGATAATAGTCTTTATTGTAGGAGGGGACACTCCCTGTCCACTTATCCTATTGTGGTCATAGCCATGAGTCAATGTGATTATCCTAGTTAGAAAAACAATAGAGGAGATGGACACCATAGTTTTCCCTCTCCCTCTCACTCAGAGATCCACCAATCATGCCCCATCCCATTAGGGCCCATTCCGTGACACTTAAAGCCCACATCCAATAGTCCAGGGCCATGATACTTCTTCCACATAGGTATATCACTAACATGGAAGGCCGTATCTTTTGAAACCATACACATTAATGTATCTTCAATCCCATTCAATTAGGAAATGTAAACTAACTATAAGAAACCGTGCATACATACATCTAATACCACAACCTAATTATGACAGCATGTAATGGAAAGTAAATTGGTCTAAACACATTACAACTAAAAATAGTCATAAAATAAGTCCAACCTGAAATAAGTGAGGGGGAATTTCATCAAGATACTAGAGGAACAAAACCTATTCTGTCCGGATAACTATGCATAGCCTGGTCCGGTTCCCTATAGGACTCTATCAAAAAGACAATATTATTTATAAGACATGAAACATGTGGGATAAAACCATGTAGGGGCGAGTATAACAATACAAAATAGAAAAACATGAATAAAAAATTTATATAAAATTATAATGATAGTCAACTCTACATAGGTAAATTTCAAGAGAACATATCACACGAATATAAAGATACACTAAAAAAGGCACAAAAATGTCAAGGTTAATTCACTATTTTAAATCCATCCTAGGATTACTTCTTGACGGCTCCACACATCACTCATATTAGAGAAAAAAATCCATGATTTAGATAGTACTGATGACATCCATAAGAGAGGTCATTCATGTAGGGTATCATTATAGAAGTTATACAATATAAGTTTAGACAAATACAATTCAATTATATGGATAATTGCTATGTCCATGGGGTTTACGAAAAACTCAATCGACATATGGCTACTAAGTAAATTATTTTTGCTCCTATAGTTTTGGACACATTGATACATAGAACTCCACATAGGGAAATAAGATGATATAGGATCCCACTTCGGTCCTCACAAATGGAATCAAAGAGCTCTATCCAAGATGTCCTAGTTATGGGATCACCATATTATGTGAAGGATACAATTACATACCAAACCTTACAGAATAAGTATTTACAGAACACATCATAATAAAACATATTCATGATACAAAGTAAAAGGGCTCCAAGCCATCATAGAAGGGGAAATGGCTTGTACTAAGAGAACTTAGTTAGTCCCTTCAGCATTGGATTCATCATATTTAAATGGAATATGAAAGAGTCTGTGTGGAAGTACAAGGAATTACCATTCTCATGTACTAATACCCATAAGAGTACCTTTCTATTCCAATGTACATATTATCTAGCCATGTCTGGGTCATTTTAAATTTTTTTCTTTTTCCCATGTACTCCTACCCATGTATGTGTATCCTCAAATGTACATTCTAATCCAACTGATGTGTGGTCACACACCGTGGGATCCTTAACTTCATCACGAAACTCTATTTACTACTATGAGGGTCCTCGAGGTAATGTAGGACCACAGTACACACCATGTTGAATGAAAATTTTGAAAACCATCTTCTTTCTTCTTCGTATACTCGTGCTACTATCACATCAGATTCCAAACTCAATTTCCCTAGAAATCATGGAGCTACTCTGGTAGAACTTGGCATCCAAAAATCAATGGATTTTGGCCAAAAAAATCACTCTGAAATCATCTATAAGAGTCATCTTCTGTCAAATAAAGAATAACACGAAATTAGAAATTCAAAAATACAAGATCTATTATAACTTCTATCATCACAAAATCTTCATTTCATACTGAGCCCAGATCTACAAAATTGAATCATTGTTCTATGTAACAGGTGAAAAAAAATTTGATTTCATGGTGTTCATCAGAATATGGGCCATTGGATCACCCTCAATGTGTGATGATGTGTGGATGAAAATAACAAATTAAAATATAAGGAATGAACCTAATCCAATGTTCATGTTGGACTTGATTTATTTCCTTTATAAAGCTGATGGATTGAAGAAAATTAATGGAATGAAATTTCCACTTTTCGAGATTGAAACTATCCCATAACTGTTATATGCATGATCAATGAAAAAATTCATTTTTTGATTGACTTGTGTTCATATTAGGAATCAACAAATTGGATGAAATATAAATAAATAAATATCCTACCATGATTCTATTTGATCAATGCATATTAATGAATCTACATTGTTGTCTTGGTAGGGATGCCCAAATTTCATTCTACAGTGATGGTCAAACTACGACTCAACTATCTTTATTCTAAGAGAGATCCTCTAACGCTCTTTCCAACTGTTCTCCTAAAGAATTTATGTTTATGAAACTATCCATTGAATTTCTTCATAATAGTTTCATACTTGATGATATTATTTCGATGCATCAACAAATAAATAAATTTATTCATTTTATTTACTTGTGATGAATTTATCACATACAGACCATGCCGAAAATGTTAACGTCACAAATAAGGTAAACCCTGCAATCATAACTCAATAGTATCCTTATATTTTTTATTCGGGCCTCCATTTCGATGTTCATAAACTTCTTGTATAAAAAAATTCATGGATGATATTAAATATATATAATATATTTCAAACAATTATTCTAGGAACACTATGCCCTAGAAACACACATCGTCTTAGTGGAAGGTATCCAAAATAATCAATACAATATCCAAAAATAACACATGGTAAATCTATTCCATTACATTCTATCCACAATGGTTATTTATATACATATAATACAAAACAATTGGAAATACAATGATATGTAGGTACTGAGAAAAATCTCATTCTCCAACTTTTAGTATCTCTCTTAAAGAATCCCCTGCTGGAACCAGGAATGCACTAAAGATATCTCTCACCCATGAAGGATACCCTCTTGTCAATCCTCGGTCACTACCAGGTACATAGAAAAGGCAACACCATCCTCGTCTTCCATATCATCCCATTCTATAACATGTTATGGGTCATTCATGTAACTCCTAAACTATGACACATGGAAGACATCGTGTACCTGGACTAACTACGATAGTAGAGATAAGAATTATTCCACCACTCCAAAACTAGACATTATCTAGAAATAAAAATGAACCTCAATAATAGCTTTCCACCCTAGCCAAATCACCATAATCCACATCGATGGGGAACCCATAGAAAAATACGGTCTCCATCCATGAACTCCAATGGCCTTAATTGTCTATCATCATAACACTTATGATAGTCATATTCGATCCTCATACTCTCATAAGAGATCTTCACCTTCCATATAGTGTCAAGAACCAAATCTATGCCCATGAGTGCCAAATCTCCCAGGTCAGACATGAGAACTGGTCTCCTGTAGGGTCGCTAATACCGGGACTTGAATGGTGACATACCTTTAGGGGAATGGTAGTTATTTTTTTTATGTAAAATCAACTAGTGGTGGGTGATCCCCCCAACAACATCCAAATTCCAACTTTAAGGGTCACTATCTATTCTCCAGAACATGAATGGTCTGATCTATCTGTCCATTATTCTGGGGTTGAATGACCTTGCTCAAATGCAATTGTGTACAAAAATCCACTTGAAATCCCTTCCATAACATATATTTTATGTGATCACCATAGTCAAAAATGATCATTGATATCACTCAATAAAGTCATATTATATCTTTCATAGTGATATATCATATGTTGTCTACTGAAATCTTCTCTTGAATAGATAGCATGTTGTCGTATATAGTCTATCTGTCTACAATCACCAAGTTGGAATTGTGTCCCCAGGACGTACATGGTAATATCATTATGAAGTCCATGGATATCTCATACCACTTCCACTCTGTTAGACTAGTGGATTAATCTAATCCATTTTCAATAATTTTCCCAACCATAACATTTTTACATTTAAGTAATTGAGAGAAAAACTCTACAATCCCATTATTTATCCTTGTCCATAAAAACTAAAATCAGAGGTCATTGATCATATTTTTCACACTAGTATGTATCTCCAAATAAGATACATGAATCTCTCTTAGAACCTCATTTGAAAAATAAATGGGTACCATCATTCATTCATTGAAAATAATGACATTACTCACACAATCATAAAATACTCTAGGAGCATCTCTAGTTAATATCTGAGTATGTGGGGTCCTAGAGTCATTATCCCCAAGATGATATTCATTTAATCACTATAAATGGTAATGTGTAATAACCATTGACGATTGGTTAGATTCTCCATCTATATCCAAAAAGGATAACCCTAATGAGGTCAACTACTTTTATGGATCTCTTAGTAACTATGAACAAGATCTCATGCTGAGATCATTTTCTACCATATTCCCCTTTCATGAATTATCGACAATCTTAAATTCCTAATCATGGAGAGAAAGTAGTCATTTCTAATCTTTGATATTAAGATCCTTATAAGATAAGATATACATGAGAATCATTTTTTTAGAATAGAAAAAAAAACTTTAATCACATATAGTAATGTCTCCACATCATTAGTTGAAAGAATACCACTACTAACTAAATATCATGGTTTATATAGTTTTGATCAGTGGAATTGACTGACAAAATCCATAGGTGTTCAACATCTTACTATTCATTATAATAAAAAAAATATATGTTCCTAATGTATCACATATAACTACATACTCTACACCCTATCTGGTAATATCATGTGGAGAGTACATGTCAATATTTTCATCAACTCATGACAATCCATCTAACACAATTCCTTCCACATGAAGGGATGCCCCATTTAGGTCAAAGAGGACCTGAGATTTGATATCTTAGAGGCATCATGTATGAATCTCTAGTAATATCCTACTAACAAAATAAATCTATGTACCTCCATATAGATCTTGGGTGGCTCCAAATCCAAAAAATGTTAAACCTTAACCGAGTCCACTACAACACCATCAGCTAAGATAACATGTCCTAGAAAGTGATACACTTGAATTCATATCTAGAACATAAAAATCATTCCACAAATCAAGATCTATCTAAATACATCTAGTACCATCCTCAAGTGTCTCACATGATCTTCCCCAGATGTATATGACACATGTATACCATTGATGATGACTGCCAAGAATTGGTCCATGTATTTATGAAATATACAACTACTGAGTCCCATGAAAACTGATGCGTTATTCATTATGCCAAGGGGTATCACCATATACTTTTTTTGATCATAGAAACATATGAATTTCAACCATTGAATATACAATTACCATAATCTAATCTAGTGATATCTTGAGCTGAGGTCAACCTTCTTATATCATATTTTCCATATCAAATGATCATATATGTCATAAATCCATGTAAATGGATAATTATTCTTCACTAACACAAGGTTCAAGCACTTAGAGTCCCCATATGACCACAAGATACATTCCTCTTTTATAGAAAACGAAAATGGGGCTTCCCAAGTTAAAACAAAGGTTCTAACAATTCAATTCATCTACAAGTGCAATTGTTAAACCATCATCTCACGAATCATTGTAGGAACCATCCAATATGTTCTCATAGATATAAATTCCATCCTGAGGTGTAGATCAATGCACAACTCTATATCTCAATGGTGATGAATGTCTGGAACATCCTTAGGAAAGACATCCTCATACATTTCCACCACAACATGCACCTAGAAACTAATAACATCTAGTAAAATATGGTTCATGCATGCAAACTGATGAGAAATCAGTATTACCCTATTATACATGAGTCCATCTTATGATTCTTGGGTTTCATTTTAACTCATAAAGGAAAACTTGGAGCCATTTTTTTAGAAGCACCACATCATTATCTTGACATATTTAACTTGGGATTGAACTATAGATAAATTGTACATACCAAATATGGAATCATAAGGCCACATCACTACTATATGGAAATCCTAATATAAACCCTATCCCCGAAGATATAGGACACATGGTTGACACAAGTGTTTGATTGTCGAGTCATATTGAGTAAGAGTCTCCAAGTGCAAGGGCTGAGGTAAGGGCTTAACCCGAATCTCTATGTATCAAACCATACAGGAAGATCCAAATGAATGAATAGAACTTATGTTTAATAGTACAATAGATAAGTTAAAATGACATAGATCAAACCATGTAACATTCCCAAAGCCTCTGTTTCAGAAGCCTCAATCACCTTCAGATTCCCCCCACCCATGTTATCTAGCTCCCTGAGGCCAGTATGTACCACCTAGGGGTGGTGGTGGTAACATGTTAAAGCGTCAACCAAAATTGGGTCCTCTCCCAACTCCTCTATTGAATCTTCCACCCTACTAATCAATCTGCTCTAACCACTTTCTCTACCCAAGTATTCAATCCACTACCACACTAGCAGCTGTAAATTGGGTTAAACAACATCATTGAATGTTTTCACTATATTAACAAGAGAATCATTTCTTTTCCCAAGGAGGACTTTATACATCATATGATCCCTGAACCACATAACCTCTATCCTAATATGATCTTCTAAAATTTCTATCCCATCCAGGTACATGAGACTAGTGATGAATCCCTACTACATATGTTACTACACACATATTTAAATTGTTGGAAACCATTATCTATATCTACTCTACCATAAATCACTCAATAACCAAAACATGAATCAATATATCATTATAAGAAGAAATTAAAATATGTATAATTATAGATCATTTTTATCTACAATGTTCTCACTGAATGGTACAATCTTGGAAGAAGGTATCACAGAACATATGAATTGAGTACCTAGAGAGGTTGGTGATCATCGATGAATACTAAGCTACTATCGTACATACCATTTTAAGGATTAGTTTCTCTTAGATAGATAAATCCCTTAGTGTATATGGAGATTAATTCTATATGAAATGGAATTGAAACTCTGATAATGATAGAGTCACCTAATCGTATGACTTCTTCACCAAACCCCACCATCATTCTAATAAGAAATGGAGAAGGCTTTTTGTAGAACCCCCTTCTGATCAGCTTTGGTGCTGAACCGAATAATGACACATGTCACTGCCACATACCTATCCACAAACACCTCTGGATTGGTATTTCCTTGAAACATGAGGGGTCACTGTCACTCAAACTAATGAAGTGATCTCAGTCTAGAAACGTCATCTGAGGGTAATGTGGGTACCATATACTTCTCAACAGGTGGTGGTATAATTGGTGCACCACCTGGTGGTAAAAACTCATGAACACATCCTTATACTGATGCATCATCACTGAAGGATCATCCTTGTTATCTTAATTCTCAATCCCAGCTTGCATACATCATTCTAGAATCCTTAAATAAAAATATATACCTTTGTCAATGATTATATCTGGAGAGACAACACAATAAAGACATTGAAACCGAAACTAGTCCAATATGATGAATTTACCATACTTTTCTCTAAAACTAGTGTTCTTATGTACATGGTTAAAAGGCTTATGATCAGAGTTTTGGTTTATTGATACATTGGATGCCACACCAACACTGTAGTCCATGTCCTAAAATTTGAACTCAGAAAACATTAAATTATTTCCTAAAACCATTATCGGAGACTCTAGTCATAAGGTAGAAACAAAAACTCTAATACCACTCTATCATGCCCCATCCTAATGGGGCCCGTGTTGCAACTCCACAATAACACATAAAGTAGGCTAGGGGCTGGAAACTTGCACCATTTAGGCACATCACTAACATGAGAGGCCTTAGACTGTGTACCAATACACACAAACACATCTCTAAGCCCTTAAAATCCTGAAATTTAAAAAAACATCAAGGAACCCTGAACGCACATAGATAATCCCACAACCCACGTATGAAAAAAATTAATGGAAATTATTGATGTCCAAATTCAATCCCACCTAAAGATTCTAAAAACAAGTACATCATGAAAGTAGATATTGGGAATTATAAAATTATACCACATGAACACAGCATGATATGTCTGGATCACTAATCATATCCTGGTAATGGTCTATCAAGGAATCTATCAAATAGCCAGTCATCTACAGTAATTATGACTCATGTGAGAAAAGTTCATGTAGGTGTGAGTATAA
Organism: Viscum album; assembly: GCA_963277665.1. NCBI lineage: Eukaryota > Viridiplantae > Streptophyta > Magnoliopsida > Santalales > Viscaceae > Viscum > Viscum album. The sequence goes on from OY728163.1 coordinate 136,337,227, forward strand.
TAATACGTCGTAAGACACCCAAAATAAAAAATCATATAAAAATGGATAATAGTAAGATTGATACATATATATTTATATATAATATATATATAATAAAAACATATAGATATACTAAAAAAATACACTTAGTATTAAGGTAAATTTAAGAATATAAATGATACATATATTATTTTTTGAATTTTACACATAATACTCATATAGGATTACACACTCTATAAGTAAGATAGTACAGATGACATCTGTCTGGGAGGTTATACATAAACCAACCCTGTTCATTTGTTACACTCATACGTGTTTTAATTACATTAAATTACACTTAATAAACCACAAATGAAGGATAAACCTAGTGTATTTGTGAATTATGAATATTACATAACAACTAAATTCATTGAATAAAACATGTTTATTTAAAAATTCTTTTACATTACCACAATATTCCTTCATACATAACATTGCATGAGATAACATGAGGGCATACATAAGATTTGGGTGAGCTGTAAAGCCTTGTAAGGGAGTAAACATGGAAAAAAATTAAAATACTAGTACACTTCGTCAAGTAATATTAATGAAATGTAAAGGAACATGAATCATAAATCATTATACAACATGATATTTCTAATATTGAAATGTTGAAACAACATAAAACACTATATAATAGGTCATGGATAAACTGCCAAGACATCATAGTGGAAAAAGTACCATAATGTAATCAGGTAACACCCTATCCCAACATGACATATCATGACAATAACCATTACCCAATGCATTAGATCACTAAATAATTTTCGGTTCACCCACCACATTCATTTCATTCTGAAGCTTAAGTGTTTCATATAGATCATAAAACATGGATTCACTCATCATCATAAATTATTATATGATCAATTGGTGTATAATACATACATGTATGTCCTAAATAAGAATGTAAATGTGAACATAATTGAAAACCCTTGATAGAGAATGGGTATGGTATTCACTACACAGCTGTTTTGGAAAGGAAATTCATTATGCAATTTTAGCAAGCTTAATGGCATGACAAAAAATCATAAAAGAGATGATGATAGGGAAACGGGTATCTCAACAAATATACATCAATAGGAAAGTAATAGGGTCATGTAAATACATGTCCCAACATAAGGAATTAGTAAATAAATGGTGTAACACAATATAGAGACATGAATAAAGAGGACGAACAGACTAACTATTAGAAAATCCTCTCATGGTAACGGGTGTATATGGGAGGGATTGATGAGAGATAAATGGAAATATTTTCAATTAAAAATAATAAGGGAATTATGGGAGAGTTGTAGATAAATATGCCATCATTTTTAATTGAAAATAAATGTGTGTGACAATAATGGAAACTTGGATAAAAAAAGAGAATAGAAGGAACCCTTAATTGAGTTTGTGACTTTAAAATCTTGAAGAGGGACTTCCTAAGAGCTTGGGATGCCGTGGGAGGATAATAGTGTGGGAAAGATAGAGAAATAAAATGATAAAAAAGAATAATTGTGATGTGAAGTGAGATCTTGGGTGTGTTTATATAGGAATTGATATGGGGGGTTCTTTAATATTTCAAAAACATGGGTTTTGGAATCTATATAATTAAATATTCAAAACCTAAACACTACCCATGATTTTTACACATGGCTTTTTCCAAATAGGGGAGATTTTAATTATTTTATTAGGATATGTACCAAAGATATTAAAAAATTATACGTTCTTATGTGGAAGTGAGTCGCATTATTCCAGAAATGAATTTAAAATGATTAAATATACTATATATTTTTTAGGATTCATAAGATATTTATAAAAATATTAAACTCATATTAAAAAAATATTATTTTAATGGAAATACATATATTGGTCCAAGAATACCCGTTATAGTATTTATTACATAATATCTGGTTCATTATGATGTTATAAATCATACAATATATGTATACCATATTTAATTTTTAACAAAAAATTTAGTTGTCTAAGAAAATTGTAAAAAAATCAGCATTTGGTAATTTCAATGTTTCGATTCCAAAAAAATATTCATTTTATCAAAATAATTTTCTAAATTGTTTAATTTTATATTTTAAAATAAAAACCATCATTTATTGAAAAAATGACTTGTTTTGACAAAATGTTTTTTCAAACATTACTAACAAAATAAATTGGACATCATAAACATTATATGATGTTATATATTTAATAAATGAAATTTAATGAAAATATTTTATTAATATACTATTTATTTAAAAAACCCCATTGTTTCATCAAAATGATCCCCATAATTAAATTTGAATATTGCATAAAAATACAATTTCTATTTAAATGAATCGAAAACAGAATCATTTAAAAGAAACAATTAAAATGGAAATATATACATTATTATAAAATATAAATATTCACAATATCACGGTCTTGACACATATCACTTTATTGCACTAGTGTATTCTCTAAGAGTAAGGTGTGAAATATTGATATTATAATAGGGTCGATCAGTGAACATGGTTTGGGTTGTGATCTCACTAAGCTTAAACATCTCACATAATTAGTTTCTCTCATGCTTAAGTCACTGTATATAATCATGGGTTTGTTCAAGGAAAAATACAAGAGATGTTTCCTCCCTCGAAATGTTTGAAAAAATTGACATAATAGGGAACAGTTCTACTTGTTGAGTGCATCACTTCATTTTTCAGATTCAATTAGATATGTTAATCATGTGGTAACGATTCAATGACTATATTGTCTACAGTAAAAATTATAAATGGTCCTTTAAATCCAAAAAACATAAAACCATGGAAGTGGATGTTTTTTCCGTAACCATTTTATAAAATAATACATTTAACTAAATCAAAAGGAAATTACACTTATAATAGTTATGGTCGTTATAATGTTCCCCCCTTAAGAAATTTCTCCTTAGAAATTTTCACATCCACCATTAAAACAGATGAGGGTAACTCTATTTCAGAACCTCCTCTAGTTCCCACGTTTCTTCATCAAACCTTTTTGTCTCCACTACAATTTCACCAGGTACATTGTCTTATTCTGTAGAATACTGTCTCTAGGATCCAAGATCTTCACTGGTTGCTCCTCACCATAGATTTTATTCAATATTGGTACCACCATTGTATTGAGTACATGTGAGGGATTTGGTATGTATATTCTCAAGAGGGATACATGGAATACAAAATGTAATTACAATAGGTTAGGTTGGAGTAAAAGTCAGTAGGCCACTACTCTGATGCATTCAAGGATCCTAAAAGGATGATGTATCTTGGACTAAGATTTTCTTTCCTCCCAAATATCATCACTTCTTTCATAGAGATATTTGAAGGAAAACTTTGTCTCCAACTTCAAGCTCTAATTTTCATCGATTATTCTCATCATTGATTTTTTTCTTCTCTGAGAAGCCATGTTGGGTATCTAAATGGTCTTATCCTTCTCCACAATTTCCTCGAACATTTCAAGATCTAGTAGTTTCTGTTACCCAACTTCATCCCATCATGCAGGTGTTCTACACCTATTCCCATAAATGGCATCATAGGTAGACATTTAGATGCATGGGTATAAGCTGTTGTTATTAGAGAACTCAACTAGAGGAAGATGTTGATCCCATACACTGTTGATGTATAGTGAGAACGCACTCCACATTTCCTCAAGTATCTAGATTTTACACTTTGATTGGCCATTACATTGAGGGTGGTAGGCCATCCTGATGTTTAACTTAGTACTTGGATCATGTTGGAAACTCTTCCAGATCATAGAGCTGAATCATGGATCTTGACCAGATACAATCAATAGTGGTACACCATGCAACCTCACCACATATCTTATGTATATATGTGCAAGATAATCAAATTAAAAATCATCTCAAATCCAAATTAATTGTGAATTAATTTTAAGAATATTCACCACAAACCAGATAGAATTGTTTCAACTACAAGTATTTGGAATCCCAGTGACAAATTCCATTGTTATTTTTCCCATTTACATGTAGGTATAGGTAATAGTTGCATCGTCCCCTTAGATCTATTTCCATTCTGCCTTCACTTGTTGACAGACAAGACATCTTGATGTATATTCTGCTATCTCCTTCTTCTTATTGTCCCACCAATAGTGTTCCAAGAGATCTCAATACATATTTGTGCTTCTAGGATGGATAGAGAAGGTTGATCTATGTGAATATTTCAACATCTCCTTATTTAAATTATGATTTTAGGGTACTAATATTCTTGACCCAAATCATAAAATGCCTTCCTCATTAACATTGAATATTGTGTTTTTACATTTTCAATAGTTTCTAGTTTCTTATAAATTCCCACATCACCTCTTCAAACATCATTTAACATCTCAAGATGAGGTAGTTGAGAAATCATTTGTGAAAGGATTAATTATATTCCTTCATATAAGATTTCCATTTCGATCATATCCATGTTTAAGAAAAAAGAACCTTATCAATTCTCACCAATTAAAGAGTTTTATATCCTTTATACTTACAGAATCTCCCCCTTTATTTTATTTCCTTGAATGGTAGTTAATTTTGTAGTCATTGTGTTTGATCATCTCTAACCATCTTCATTAGTGCATATTCAATGCTTTCTATGTGAATATATACTTTATGATTTTGGGATTTGTATATTTTTCACACTTTTACCCAAAAAGTTAATGTCTACATATTTTCAATGTGAAGATCACTGAATCCATCTCCAAATAATGTGTTGGATATTTATACTCAAGATAACTGAACTTCTTTTAATAATAGGCAAAGACTATCATTTTTCATCAACACATATCCCAGGCCCTTCTGAAAAACATCAATGAATTCCACAAAAAGATATCCACATGTGGGTAGTGTGAGAATGAGTGAAATGATAAACTTATTTTTCAACTCCTTGAAGCTATCTTGTCATTAATAATCCAATAAAAAATTGGCTCCCTTCCAAGTAATATAGGTTAGATGGTTTGACAATAATGAGAAATTTCTCACAAATTGATGATAATACCTGTATAATCCAAGGAATATTTGGATATCTTTCAAAGATGTTGGCCTAAAAAATACTTAAATTTCTCATATCTTTGAATGATCCATAGATACCCCAATGCTTGTGATTATATACACCAATAATGATAATTCCCTCAACCAGAAATCACATTTTTTGTACTGTGAAAAACTATTTTCCTTTCACATGGTCTTTAGCACGGTACTTAAATTCTCATTGTGATCATTCTTAATTTTGGATTATATTAGAATATCATTAATAAAGACTACCAAAAATTTGTCGAGTTAATCTCTAAAGACATTATTAATCAATGTACGTGAATATTTTTTTAGCATTAGTAAGTTTGAAATCCATTTCTATGAATTCAAAGTTCCCATACCTTGGATGAAAAGAAGTGTTGAGGGCATCCTCCTTGTTCACCTTTACATGGTAATATCCCGACAGTATATCCACATTGGAAATGTATTGTTCACCACCTATTTAAAATAATAGGCCATAAATCCATGATAGAGGACACTTGTTCTTTATCATGATGTTGTTTAGGTCACAATAACTAATGAAAAGACATATTGACCCATCCTTATTCTTAACAAAGATGACGGGTCCACTCCCAGGTGAAGCACTTGGGAATATGAAACCATTATCCAGATTCTCCTATAGTTGTTTATTTACCTCCTCATGTTTAACAACAACCATTCTATATAGAGTCTTGAATAATGCTTACAACCTAGGCATGAGCGCAATTGAATAGTTGACATCTCGGCTAGGAGAAAGACTAGACAATTACTTGGGAAACACATCAGCGTATTCCCTCATAATGGGAATATAGTAGAAGATGATTCTTTCCCTATACTCAATCATTTGATCTAGATATTCTTTATAAAATGGAAATAATATCCATGGTAGATATTATGGTTCTAAATATGATTTATCTATCTCCTTTAATTTGTACAAAATAAGTGGATGATTGGAAATATATATTGATTTCCTTCTCATAGAATTTTATGTTGTATCAATATTGGGAAAGCCAATCCATGCATTAAATTTCATGAAATTCCAACAAAGGGAGTATTATAAGGTTCACTGGGATGTTTAACCCATAAATTGTGATAGGGGAATAGTTACATACATAGGATCAAATGATTTACCCATTTTCAATTTTCATTGTCAACTCCACTTTCAAGAAGTTTGAGAGTGATTGAATAGTTGTACCAAAAATTCATGATATGATGGAATGCGTAGAAGTTGTATAAAAAAGTATGTTCATTGTTCCTCAATGAATAACTTGCATACCTGTCACTACTTAGTTGTTGGGATTCACTTTGGGATTTATGATAGAAAATGATCTCTTTTTTGGCCTTGGATGTTGTTGGTTGCCTCTGAAAACACTTTTATTAGTGCATTGATTTTGATAAATTCCATGTTTCCATGAATCTGATACAATGAGCAATGTGATGCATGTTTACTTGTGTATTCCTTTCCTCCATCGCAGTAGCATGTTTTTCATGCTGATAATTTCTAGCTAGGTTCTCATCCTTCTGGTACATAATGAATTTCCTCTCATACTTTTGGAAATTTTTAGGGTGCTTCTTTCCACACATAATATGGGATGTTGAAATTTCTTGGAACCGTTTGATATCTATATCGAACGACTAGATTTGACTCTACCATCCTCTTCTTATCCCCTTGATAACTCTAAGATTAACTAATATCAAATTCAAGATTGAGGGCATATAGAACAATCTCCTCATAGATATCAAAGTCACGGATCTCTAAGGAATTATATAGTCTAGGTTTTATCCCCCCAACAAAGCGGTCAAACTTTCATTCGAGGGTAACGATAATGATGGGAGGAATATCATGCAGGCCTTGTAATGTTTTCTTAATATGATCTGATAGATTAACTTTCTTTTTTTGTGAGGGAATGAAATCAATTATCATATTAAGTTGGAGGGTATGAATAAAACATTTATCAAAAAACATTTTCTGGAAATCCTAACATCCCATAGCCTTAATCTCATCCTCAAGACACATATTTTTTTATCAATGTCAACCATTGATAAGATTCAACCTCCATATGATAAGCAGCTATAGGAACCATATCTTCATTAGAGCATTGAAGGATAGAGTTGATTTCTTTAATGGAGTAGATCCATTGTTCATCGGTTGAGGGATCAGATGATCCATTGAATATAGGATGGAATTACCTCACGATGCTCTCAATTGAGACTTGTTCTTTCATTGTGGGGTTGGATGTTCCTATTGTAACGCCCCGACCCTAGCTACCCGGAGTCGGTGCATTACTTCGTAACATTGGCATGATCACAAAAGATCAAGTCTCGAAAGACCGATTAGTTTAGTAGCCTTGGAAACACTAGATACATTCATAAATGTTACATTACATCATAAAGTGAAAAACTAATAACAAAGTCTTCATAGTCCACACTCATATCCTCTTTTGACTATCCCTGCAGGTCATTCATAAAATACTTCTTCACATCCTGGAAAATATTAAAACATTGAAAGGGGTGAGCTCATATGCTCAGTAAGGATAACAATAATGCGGAAGCTTTCATAAATAAACATTAACATTTAAGGCAATGTATAACTAAAACAAAATCCTTTTAAACATGAACTTCAACATAATATGGCAAAAATAAAATTAGATAATGCCATTTACTTACTCGCATGGATATTCTAATAGTCGAATAATCACATGCAATATCAATAACCACTTTCATAATGAGGGAATGTATAATGCTAAACATTCTGAAACATTTTGTCAAGGCCTCGGCCAAGACGTCTAAAATGATTAAGGCCTCGGCCAAAACCATAAATCAAATTGGGAAAGGGCCTCGGCCAATTCCACGTCTAGTTGTCTCATGAGACCTACCGATGCATCGAGGAGCTATAGCGGGCTCCACCCGTCACTTATTAAGTCCAATACATTCCTCATATGAATAGGTTTAAACATATCATAAACCATAACATAATCGTATCACATAAAACATGCATAAAAGAAACATAAAATTTCCACATTTCAATCACAAGATATCAATACAACACATTGATATAATAAAAACGCTTTAAAAACCATTTTCAATACCAAAATAATATAAAGTTAAAACTTTGTATTTATTTTTCATTAAAAAAAATGATGGCTTGTAGAGGAAGCTGAAACTCAAATAATGGTCACGGCGGCGGAGAAGTCATTGTCGCCGCATAAGTATGGAAAGAAAAACATTCCCTTTTGTCGTTTAGAAAAACGCTTCGTATAAAAAAGATTCCTTTTGAATAAACGTAAAAGTCAAAGGGGTTTATACACCGTATAAAAGAAAGTTGTGTATAAAACCAAATATGCCTCAATGAAAGGAGATTGAGACGAAGTCCTTAAAAAGATCATTTTTAAAATAAAATAGATCTATTATGTGTATTCACTATAGTTACACATAAAGAACGTAAAAAAATACAAAATAGGACATAATAATATCATGACATAATTTGAAAGTAGGAGATTAACCCAAAGAATGGAAGTTGGGTTAAGAAATTCCCTTACCTCGTGTCCGACTTGACTCAACCGTTATTTAACCTCCTGAATAATAAACTAGAGTTAATATCTACCTTATTAAGAACCATTTTCAATTTCATTATCCTTTTTATATCACTTATTACAATGTTATGAACATTATGTAATTATTTAAGTTAATAACGGTCGTTTTGTCGATTTTTGGTACTTGAGTCAACAATAAACTTCTTATAATTACAAGTTGTTTATGTGGTAGAATATCCATTATCTCCAGAATTATATTCATGATTTATATGTCATATATATCATATATATCCAGTATATACATTCATTCATAATATTACGTAACATTTGGAGGTAAGAAATGAAATGCACCGTTCATGGAGACGGTAAGCCGTACGTACGCATGAACGCTACTTTCATTTCTATTTCATATTTAATGGAATGAAATCATAATTATATAAATGTACAATATAATTACAGTATAATATATCATATAATACCATTTACTCCATCCTTTATACATCCCACATATGGTATTAACGATTCAAATCACTTTGAGGGGGCGGTAGTCTGCACTTCCTAAAATGAAATTATCGCGTTTACCCATAATGGAAATCATAAAGTATGCCATAAATGAGAAATACAGAAGCATAATTAAAACATAAACATATTATATATCATATATAAATATAGTGACATATTAATGGGCACCTTTGAAGGTGTTATATGAGTGTTGAACAATCATCGTTTCGTGAGGCAGAAATTCACCATCCACAGAAACCGTATGTTCTTTAACCATTAGATGTAGGTGTGTGTAATTGTAGCTCGAATACTTCTTATAACAACATCCTAGTATATTGAGGATACTGGTGTTGTTACAAAAGAAATGAATAAAAAGAGTTTAGGGGGTTGGAGAAGAAAAATAAAACAAAACAACATTAGAGAAGACATTACCTCAAAATCGGGTAACTCTTTTTGATTTGAGCCAAAGGCTTCCTTGGGAAGAGTTATGACCAAAGTGAGTCTTCTAGGAGTAATAGGGGGAATTTTGGAGAGTATTTGGGCAGAGGTTGGCCGAGACAAATGGCTTGAAAGTGTGAATGAGGTGGTAGAGGTGGGGGCCTTTTATAAGTGGAGAGGAGGGGCACTCTTGGAAAGTAAAGAAAAGTCACTTTATTATAAAATGATTTTCGGATTTTAGAGGTCCCAAACTTATATAATTCTAGGCTAAGGTGATAAGGGTTCTATATATTCTCATCCAATAGGCTTTGGACAAGTGTAAGCCTTGGAGTTTTCATTATCTTCTCATTTTATTTAAATCGTTAATTAATGAGGTCATCGCTGCATCATCATGATGTCATAAATAATTTAATTTATTTAATGTCTAAAAATTATAAAAAAAAATACTATGATGTAGGAAATCTTTTTAGCTTTCTAATTAATATTTATAGTCAAAATTTGGACTTGTGTAACCCCACTTAAAAACTGTTTTAGTAAAACAACTCATGTTTGTGTCAATTTCATTTTAACATTAAATAAATATATATTAATGTCATTTTCCAACCAAAGTGGATCCATGGGGTCCCCAAGTTGACCCATGGGTTTTCTTGGTCGGCCATGACTCATCCAATAGGAGTAGGACAAGTGTCAAGCTCATCTCATATTATTAAAACATTATTTTTACCTTAAACTACACTAATTACCACTAATCGTGATTAAGAACTTAAAAGTTACTATTCACCAAAAACTTATTTTAATCTCATTGAACCAAATTTTACTTCTTAATGAAAACCATGTATGTCAGATTTTTGAAAATCAAATCACAGAAGTGGTAATATTTCATTCTAACGAAAAATCAGTTTTTAACAACCACTTAGTGGTTTCACTATTCATCAAAAATTGAAGTTTTTCAGAATAAGGCCAAAATTTCACCCTAAGATATAATTGATATTCCGAATTCAATAATGATGTCTATTTTACAAAATTCCAAACATATAAGTTGCATTAATTAATTTTATAATTAATTCCCGATGTTACAACAAATAGCGTGTTTTTAAGAAACAATTTATATCAAAAGATTGGCAATTGTTTATGTCCAATTTCAATGTTAAATTAATTCTAATGACCACCATTGGATAAAATGGTAAAAATATATTCTAATTATACTTTAAAACCACTAAATAGTATAATTTATCACAATAAATTATTTTTATTAAAAAAGTTGTTTTTAAGTAATTTTCACTATTCATAAAAAATTAGAAGTTCTTAGAAAAATACCAAAAATTCAACATAGGCTAATTTCGATATTACGAATACAAAAATGAAGTCCATTTTGAAATATAAAATTTCTATAATTTTAAAAAGTGGTTATTACTATTCATAACGGCTACTTTGATTAGTCGCGGTGTTTTAGAACTCGAAGTTGCGTACAATGCATGCTATTGCATTATTCGAAGGGAAACATACCGTGGAAGCTTGGGGTGTTACACCTATTGATCTAGATTTCTATTCAAAATTCATGTTAACTGATAGATTATCTTGACAATGTTTTTGATTCCCCCTTCCATAGGATTGGGAATCTCATTAGGGTAGTCATTACATTGATCTTCACATCGGTTGTTACCCTAATTCCTCCTATTATAGGCCAATTCTATGAAAAAAATAAAAATAGTGGAATGAATTTTAAACAATTAAACACATAAAGGAGAATACAATGGCATTAAAATGGTTAACATATAAATTATATTCTTTTCTTCAACTTATGAATTTCTATGCATCAATATATGTTATCCATGATGTATTTCCTAAAGTATATTATTATGTTATTTTTTACCTTAATAATGGTTCACATGATTCTTATGAATCTAATAATGAATATCCTTTGTGAGTATCAAACCAGGATTGAGGAAAGTCTTATTTTCATGCACCAGTTCCCATTTTAGTCTAGGTCAAATTCTTGTTTTCACGTTTACCCAAGATACATCTGTGTTAGAGCCACATCCACATGTTCATATCTAGACAGGGATGTATTTTTTTCATAAACCACTTACTCTATACTCACCAAATTTAGGGATGTCTTTCTTATACTTATTCTTATTTATAAGGATTTCATTAGATTTTTCTAATTCTAATCCCAAAAATAACTAAACATTCCTATGATGCCAACTGTAATGACTCTATTATATTATTATATGTATACATGGTTTAATTTCATGAAATTACACTCACTATAACTTGAATTACTGAGAGGTATAGTTTTTTTTTGGAAATTAATAACGTTACATAATAACATAAATTATGAAATATAATATCTTAATTGAAAATTTGTTCTACATGATGACAACATTGCTTTGTACTTAACACTAATTGGGATAAACCGAGGTCATACATAAAAAATGGGTTAGATATAAAACACGATAAGGGAGTAAACATGGAATAACATAAAGAGAGTAGTACATGTTAGGAAAGGCATATCAAATAGGCCTAATGGATTTTGAATCAGAAACCTGATATATCAGGATATTCGTAATATAGAAAGGTGGCAACAACTTAAAACAATACACCGTAGGTCCATGATAAAATTCCCATACATCATAGTGGAAAAAAGTCCCATAAATGAATTAGGGAAACCCTTGTCCCAATATGATGTATCATCATAATAAACATTACCCAATGAATTGGAGTTTTATATAATTCAGGTCACACCTCTCACATACATTTCATTATCATTCTTAAGTGATCCACATATACCATAAAACCTAGATTCATTCATAATCATAAAATATAAAATAATTAGGGGGTGTATAATAAATACATATAATTCCCAAAAAAAGTAATTTGTGAAAAAATGTGAACACCCTTGATAGGGAATGGGTACAGTATTCACCACATAATTTTCTTTGGAAAGGAAATTCACGATGGAATTTCATCAGGTAAACAACATGACATAAAAATTCATAAAAAAAGGATGATGAGAGAGATAAGGGTATCTCGTTATATATACATGAAAAGAAATATAAAATGTTTGAATAAATACATGTCCCAAAATAATTAATTTTTAAATATATTTTGTAACATAGTAAAGAATAATGAAGAAAGAGGAGGAATGTAATAACTGTTACAAAATTTTGAAATGGTAACAGACTTACATGGGAGGGATTATTAAGGGATAAAGGGATATCACATCATTAAAATGTAATAAGGGAAGTTTTGGGGAGGTCTGAAAACTTACCCCATCATTTTTAATTGAAAATAAAATGGTGTAACAATCTAAGGAAACTAGGATAAAAAAATGAGAAAGGAAGGAACCCTTATTTGAGTGTGTGATTAAAAAGCTTGATGAGGGAATTCATGAGAGATTCGAGATCTTTGGGAGTATTTTAGAGAGGGAATAAATTTTTATGGAAGTGATCGAAGGATTTTTAGTGAATATAAGTGAGAGATTCAGTGGGTTAATATATGAAATGAGTGGGTAATTCTTTAATATTTAACAAACATAGGTTTTGGAATATTTATAATTAAACATTCAAATCGAAAAACCTTCACAAGGTTTTTTCTAATGGTTATTTTCCCAAGAGGGAATATTTTAATTATTTTATTATCCAAAGGGACAAATATATTGAAATGTTATCATTTCTTATGTATAGGTGAGTCACATTATTCAACAAATGAAGTCAAAATCATAAAATATATTATAAATTTGGGGGGATTCATAAGAGCCTTATAAAAATAATCAAATTATCTTAAAATACCAATATTTTAATGGTAAAATATATATTGGGCTGATAATACCCATTATAGTAAGTATTACCTCATTTTTTGGTCATTATGATGTAATAAATCAAACATTATAAATATATAGTATTTAATTTTTACCCAAAAATTAGACTCTCTCTGAAAAATATGAAAAAATCACCATTTTATAATTTAACGTTATGATTCTAGAAATAATATTCATTTTGTCAATTTTTCTAAAATATGTGAATTTTCATTATTAAAATAAAAAAAAATTCATAAAAATTGACGGGTTTTAACAAAAACAATTTCCAAACTCTAGTTAAAATTACTTTTGATATCATAAAAATTATATGATCATTTGTATTTAAAATAAATAAATAAATGATTAAATTTATTAAAATATAATTTATTTATAAAATCTATTGATTCGTCAATATAAACCCCTTAATTAAATTTAAATATTTCCTAAATATAAAATTTCTATTTAATGGAATGAAAAAAGATTAATTTAAAAGAAATAATTAAAATGAAAATATATACAATATTATATTATATAAATATTCACATTATTAAGGTCTTGATACATATACCTTTATTACACCCAGGTGTTCCCTACGAGTAAAGTGTGTGATGGGGATATTTTCATGGGGTCATTCGGTGAACATGGTTTGGGCTGTTATCTCGATGTGCTTGATCATCTCACATAAATAGTTTTTATCATTATTAATTCACTGAATATCATGATGGGATTGTTAAATGGAAATGTCCAATGATTTTATCTCCCTTGTAAGCTCTGATAAATGGACTTCATAGGGTGTGATTGTACTTGTTAATAAATTCTATTGTCTGAGTAAATGGGATCTATTTTATACCTATATTTATACTAATCATGTGGTCACTGTTCAATAAATTTATTATCAATGGTCAACATTATTAATGGTCATCTAAATAAAATAACATCAAATTAAGTAATATCATGTGTTTTTATGTAACCATTTTACAAAATAATACATTTAATACAATCAAAAAGAGAGTTTCACTTATAATTTTTTTTGTCGTTAAAATATTTGTTTGTTATTGTCATCAAATGGATATGATTGATGTATGAATGATATACAATACATATATGAGGATCCCTCCTAATTTCATTTGGAATACCAAAAAATTTATCAATATTAACACACGATTTATAGGATCATCACCAATGTAGTTTTGATCATGAAAATACCAACAACACCACCAAGACCAAGATAAATATATCAGATCTCAATCCATACATTATTGAATTATTATAACAATACTATCTAAATTCATGTCAATGGGATCACCGTCCAATTTTTAGGACATGATTCTATAATAACACAAGAAGAAAAATTACATATAGAACACACCCTAATGAAGATTTCTCGTGATACATAGGATATAGGATCCATGAAAATTTTGAAGGAGTACAAGACGTGTAATGGGAGTACATGGAATATCCCTTTAGCACTGGGTTTTAGTTGTGTGGACGACCTATTCCCATGCCTATGTGGAAGTACAAGATGTGACCATTCCCATGTACTTTTCCACATTTTAGTACATAGTTAATCTCATTTACATATTTCTCATCCATGCCCATGTTGGATTACATGGTGTCCCCATGCTTGTGTACTCCACATTGTGTTTTTTTTACCTTCTGTTGTACATGTTGCACCATTTGAATATATTTCACATTCCATAAGACCCTTACATCATTCTTATACCCTAGCCACTTTTACGAGGATCCCAACTACATGTATCTCTGTAGTACATTCCATGTTGATCGAGATTTCTAGAAAACATGTTTTTACTCCTTCATATGCTCACACTACAATCACTTCATATTACATCCTCAATCTCTCGAGAAATAATTTACCTTCTCTTTCAATACCATTCATTAATTTATTAATAGATTATATCCACCAAATCCACTCTAAATTCATCCACATGTGTCATTCGTTGTCACAAAAAAACCCAAAATCCACTTACACAAACTTTCTGGCCCCCTTTTGATTCCAAATTAAAATAATCATCATATCATTCTAAGACATGATCTTGAATATTAAATCACTACAAGAATAAATGGTCATGTAACATTTGATTTCTAAATTTTTGTTGAAAAGTGTTCTGAATCATCACCTACAGTGAATGAATAAATGGGAAATAAAGTAAAAATTGAAACCCTAAGGAAGTAACATCATCCAATATTCATTTTAGCCTTTATGTGTCTCCCATATAATGAAAAATTTATAGATAAAAAATTAATCTCAAGTAATTTCCGAAATTCCTGGATGAAACCATAATTTACTAGTAATACACATGATCTATGAATCAATATGATAGTTTTTTTATTTGTGTTCTTCACAAGAATCATAAAATGGGAAGAAATAAAAATTAATAAGCATCCTTCCATAATTATTTTAAATTTATAACAAATAAAAAGGTTTTTCATCAGCATTGGTGAGATCCCTTGATTTCAGTTCATGCTAATTGTTGAACAATTTTCTGGTTATCATTCATATCTATGAGATCCTCCAATGCTATATCCAAAAAAAATTTATAGGATCTAGGGTTATTTTATATACCTTATAATTCCATAATAATGGTTTATGTAAGATGAAATTTGGTTAATGAATCAAAGAATAAATAAAATAATTTATTTAATATGTTTAATGCATTTTTTTAATCCCCTGATTTCTTTCCCAAAAACATCCTTCATTAAAAATGATTATGTCATGCCTAAGGTAAAATCCACATTTTGAAGTCAATGATACACTCAAGTTTTTTATTCTGGAAAATTTTTAGATGTTATTACATTTTTTAATAAAAAAATGATATCCCATGATATTAAATATGTTTAATATATTTGAAGCATTTATTACAGTAACATCTGATCTAAGAATAACACATCATCTTAGTGATAGATCTGAAATATAATCTATAAAATTTCCAAAAATAATTCATTGAAAATTTGCGTCATTATATCATCAAATTTAAACTAATGACCAAAGTGGAACTTGTGATCTCTATGTATACTTATTCAACTTGTTTATCACTGTAATTAGGAATCACATGGGCTTAGAGGTTAGTAGTGATCATTATATCTTTATGATACCAAGAACCTATAGGCCTCCCATTTGGTATATGTTCAAATCATATATAATAAAATGGGACTCCTCCATATGAGTAATCCTCAATACCTATAAATTACGTGGGATTTAAATCCCAACCAACAGTTATATGTTGGAAGAATCTATGTTGTCCAAACCTAACTCCTAAATTCACCCTAATATTCTCTTTACGATATTCTAGGTTGGTTCGTATCCAACAAGAGGAGCATACTCCTTATGATCCCCTTTAATCACCAATAATATTTATCTATATTCCTAGTAGGATTAGGCCCCTCACCTAGAATTCCATATTTCTTTTGGGTCTGTATTTCCCATTAAACAACAAAATGTTGTATCCTCTATAGGATTATATCTAAAATAGAAGTCCATAATCATTCAAGATCCCTTTTCCCATATCATGTCACCCCAACATAGGTCCCACACCATCCTTGAATAGTAACCTTCCACCTGGGTGTCTATGCAACATGACATTAAAAAAAATTCCTTATTATAAGACCGTAACATGTGATATGTACTTTTATGTGGCACCAAAATACATGTGTTAAGATTCCTTTCAGGATGATACAAAAGAAGCCCAACCTATGGGATTAAAAATTAAATAAAAAAACCTATGTATCCATAGATGATAATGAATTCTAAAGCACCCCACTGTGAGGCATCAATCTAGTTACATAATGATGAAAAATACAAGAATCTCTGATCTGCATGAACCATCGAAGGATAACCTCAGATAAATATAGATGATTCCAAATTCATGCATGTTTACTATTGAATGTTAATTAAAGATTGGACAACGTTATACTCGGGAAATAACAAAGGATCTACGAACACGTCGCAAAACATAAGTGTCCTGGAATAAATAAAATCCCACAAAACGATGTGATAAGCCTAAAATACCATCCTATCAACTAGTGTGAATCCCTAAACATTTTTGTTCCATTAGACAGTGACAATATTCCTTTGAATTTTTGGTTCGAGAAATATCTCAAATGATGGAACTGTTAGCTGTGTATAATTCCATGAATAACCTATTGGAAGTTGTTCATACATAATGGTAAACCTAATTTTATCAATTTTGCAATATTATAAATCCACCACAATTAATCTTGTCTGAACACCCTGTGGTTTTAATCAGATACAAAAATGGTGAACCTCTTCGGAATGAATAACATTTAACAAAAGCAGCTTCTTCATATGTTAATGGAGATAGACTATGCAATTCTTATATGACCATTTTGTATATACTACGATGTGAGACCCCTAATTTTTTTTGAACATAAAATGGTGAACCAAACATCAATCCATAAAAATAGTGATGGTCATAGCCACTATTTAGAACCATTTCCCTCTTAAAATTAAAGAGGTAGGTGGAATTTGATTAATAATCAATGTTTTTATTTATGGAGATGATAATTTTTCAGGGTATTATAATGTGTGGTTGTCACAAATATTTCAATTACTAGTCACCAGAACTATCTTTAATGCAATGGAGTCCCACCAGCTATCACTTTTGTGTTCATCAACCATTGCACAAGGAGGATCCTCAAAAAAACAATGGATTTCATTTCCCACCCAGGGTATTCAGTGATTGGTTTCAAATTAAGTGGTTCAGGATTAACACCAAAATGGTACTCTCCCAATCCTAGAAGAATATTGAAAGACCCTATATCTTGATAATACTGAATGGATATCCTCTTAATGAATATCAACAATATAGAACCAGATGAACCTAATAGCCTTCTCAATCTATTTCGAGTTCCTATCCCAGAAAGAGATAATTAGTGCATCCCTTGCCATAGGGATTATACTACAGTGTTCACTCGAATCTTCATACAAAAAACATATGGAGTCCTCCCATAGTTCCCTTAAATTAATTATCAATTCTAATTCCTTACAACACAATATCTTCTCCATGAAGAGGATACAAGCACTCAA
Organism: Viscum album; assembly: GCA_963277665.1. NCBI lineage: Eukaryota > Viridiplantae > Streptophyta > Magnoliopsida > Santalales > Viscaceae > Viscum > Viscum album. The sequence continues at coordinate 136,355,574 of OY728163.1, forward strand.
GCACTAGTTGAAGTTATGTAGACTCAGACCCCTAGTGCGCCTCATTATAGATGATGAAAAAACAATATAGAAATGGCCATTATCTTCATTCTCATTTAATAATCCCACAATGAAAATGTGATTGAAAAATACTTGTATATGAAAATACGTGATAATTCATATCATGCAAGCACACAAAATACGGTGGACACCTGTGAGTATACAAAATTACCTACTTTTCCTTATCATGATTTTTGGTAAAATACAACAGAAAACTATTTGAAAATTCAAATACCTACTCATTAATATCAAGCCATCCAGACTAATATAGTTGAATCTAATGGGTAATGAAAATCCCAATTGATTAATATCATGCCCACTGGGAAAATATATATAAATACTACGAGTAGATATAATATATTTCTCATTATTATAATGAAATCCTATAAACTACATCTTCAAATATGATCAGACCAAAATCCATGATCACTCGTATTAGAAATTCCAGTAAAATACATCTTTGTTCAATAAGAAGATGCAAATACCTGCATCGGTATATAAATTATGTTATATAAATACGGTTGCAACTGGAGGACCAAGTCAATGTATCTTGACTATAAATGAGGGGAAGACTTATATTCTTTCAATGAAACTAGAATATGTGAATATTCTAGTACCCATGAAGAATGTTTCTCAACACATCCTAAAAATTATTGATGGTAGGAATTAAATTCCTAAACACCTTCTTCAAACATTCCATGATGGGATTGTCTCCGCAGCAATAGATAAAAGTCATATGACATTTCCTTTTCATGTGGGTGAATCATCCATATAATGGTGGGAGGGGGTCACATAGGAGAAGACATATATCCCTACGTAATTCCAAATAGGTTTGTTGATAATATGTCATGAAAAATGGGCAACTCGATTGGGCACAAATACTAATTCTAACTATAGGTTACTAGACCATTTCAATGGATTCTTTAGGGAAGGCATATATGCATTGTGAAATTCTACAAACTCATTTTCCTTCTCTGATAATAACATGATAGTTGTGCAATCCCACTCAAATTCATGGGTATAGATTTTCACAACATGTGGTTCCTACTATATGTGGGAGAGAATAGAAAAAGAAACACCGATCGTGCATAGTTACAAATACTAGAACTGAATTAGGACCATGGTTTAATAAATAATTTAGTCATAGAACCAGTCAAACATCTATCATCAGTAACCCATGATCCTGAAAATATTTTACAAAATTAAAAAAGTGGCAGTATCAATTATAAATGTACTCCCAATAGAAAGTGTATTAGTAACTCTGGAGGTCCTCTCTAGAATGATTAGCATGATAACTTTCCTTGTGGGCACAATCTGATCAATCATGAGATCCAATATGTTGATGAGTTCTACAAAATCCCTCCTCATGGATAGAAAATAAATCAAAAATATGGTCATACACTTAATTATTGAAATACAATAATAACACTGTATTATGATGATCTTGGAATGATGGGGAAATTCATGCTTGAAATCCTATCAATGAAAAGTGACATCCTCACTCAATCGAAAGATAGCATGGGGAATCATTTATCCTCCGAAGCACCTCTAGACAATTTTTAGGCCAATGAGGCCCGCACTAGATCCATTACATACAAAAAATATAAGAAGTTCCCATATTAATCTAATCAGATGTAGGATTATCTTGTAGAAGACCAATAAAATACATTTCTCGTGTAGAGAAACTTTTTGAGGGAGGATATACCCATTATGTTTTAAACTATATCCAATTCTAAATTATTCATTGTGTTGGAATTTTTAGATGAATTCATACACAACTTCCTTATGAATCAATAAAAATCTATCTATCACCTGAAGTTGATGTTATTTTCTTATAATGGGTATACATACCTTGGTAAATTATTGATAGATCTTTATCAAAAAATTAATTTCAAATCCCTTACATCAAATGACCACTACAATTAGAAAGTGGAGGAAGGATCATTAATTGGAATGCCTCAATACATAGCACGAGTTCAATGGTCTAATTATTGACACCTTTTTAGGTGTTCATATTGAGTGATGGGGGGACATTGAGCTTTTCATTGGACCCCATGCCCTGTTTAGCATAACCCTATAAATGAAATCATGTAGTTTAATTGCACGAAAGAGGATATTAAGAAATACACTTATTTAGGATCAATGGCACACACAAAAGAAATAATCCTTGAATAAGTCCCAAAAGCATAAGACCTGAAGAGATAATTCCATTTAAAATCTCATAAACTAGGAATCATTGAAAATAATGAAATATTATTTATTATGGGATTACATTCATTAGGAACTACTAATGTCCTCAGATGAAATTAGATTACATGAATATATGACATTGCACTTGTCCTCACTCGAACAAGTATGATTATGATAAAGAGAGTGGTGCCAATAGTCGAAACTATTGCCATGCTTGATTACCCACAATCCATAGGTTTGGGATCCTTTTTAACATAATGCCTCCCTACATAGACAATAAATTCTGGATGAGGGACGATAAAAATGAATAGGAGAAACCCTATCTTGTAGAGATAGAGGAATGTTTTTCTCATCCTACCCTTCAATGGAAATCATACAATTCACATTTGGGGAGAACAATAAAAAGTCTGATCTCTGATTTTGTCCCATATCATGACAAGTTCCCCTAGTAGTGGTTTGTACAACCATGTTTCTTGTACACTTCATCATTTCACCCATCATATAGAAGCTCGAAGAGTGTCTCAAAAAGGAAGGGATGCATAAAAAATGGTGAAAACCCCATCATATCATTTGATAGCCTTTATGACACCCAAAATGAATTATGTAACACTGAACATCATGATCATCAAACCTGCAGATAGAACCAAAAATGATATAAATACATACGATCTATGACAGGATGATTTCATTTATAATATTTTCCAATGAAAGCTAAATGATAGAGGTGGGAATAATTAGAACATAAAAATTTCTGTAAATTTGGGTTCTCTTCCGATGAATCCATTGCTTCCACCATAGAAAATATCTAGTAATGAAAAGGGGAAAAGCAATCTCACCAGCAACCCACCTCTCAAATAAGGTTATATCCTCACACATGGATACTGGTTCACTTGGGAGGAGGAATAAATGAATGATTTTAGAAGACTCAATGTTGAATTTCTCTAAGGAATAATTCAAACTGAATATTCTCCATAGGTAGAGCCTCCACCCAAAATTCCCACTGGTGAACTCTTTAAAAAAGGTTAACCCTGATAACTGATGAAGGGCTGAGACATCCTCCAAAATTAGTGAATGGACCATTGATTATATTAGAAAAAATTATAGAATGATATCAATATTTACATTCATTATGGAAAAAACCAAAATAGATTCAGAAAAAACCCTTAATTTATCTCCCCTATTGGATATTAGATACAAATAAAAGAAGAACCAATGTGTCAATCACACTATATGCTTTCACTTGTCAATGTTCCATTTAATCCAAACACTCATCAAGGAATTATCAACACCATCAAGTCCATGAAATTAAAATTGGAAGCTTTATAAGAATGAAATGCACCAATACAACTAGAACAAAACATTACCTTAAATTGGTGACCAACACCCAACCCCCACCAAATCATAGGAGTCATACACTTCGAATATTCAATAGCTCAGTCGACCTGAAAAAAATATTTAACATACTTTGTGTCCCATTGTGATCCCATAATTCTAACTCGTACGCCAAATGAAATAGTAAAAACCAGATGAGTTTTTCAAACATTTCAAGGGTCTTTCTTCTAATATTAACCAAATTTTCATGCTTGATTAATCATGGGAAATGAAGACCTCGGTTGGAAGATCCTCTTTTAGTTAACCTCAATGATGAAAAAGAAATCAATAATAGACCTCTCAATTATTCAGGAACAATAGAATGAGATGGTCACAAATTTCATTTCCAAATGGAATGGGCTACCCAACTCCCTGAACATACCACTTCCCCAAATTTATAATCTCTATATTTTAATAGAGAACCTCAATAAAAATCTATGAATGATTCTCATCCTGAAGTGATATACATGTGGGTTTTGGTATTTCACCTCAATTTCCCATTGAATGGAATATTAGACACAAAAAACTGTGCACAAGATGAAAATGACTAAAAAAGTCTCATGGAGAATAGTTTGAAAGGAGGAGGCAACATCTGTCACACTTAATCTGGCCTCTATGTTAGTTATGTGTCCAAAACCTGCACAATATAATTCCTCATCTGTTGAGCATAAACAATAACCCTGCCTCACTAGGATGAGCGTGGGAGTCCAAAGAGAAATCAATTCATGGATAGAAGGAATGTTTTTTTTACTGATTTCACGATGATCAATGTCCCTGACTACGTTATATCATCTTTGGGAATTTATTTAGACTACCAACCGGAGCCCAAAAGGCCTGAATAAGTATGTCACAGTGATCATCTAGATTATTTTCCCATACACATGATGGTGGGGAATTTCATTCAAGAATGTTTTTCCTGCATTGGAACCCTCCAAAAAATGTTAGACACTTGGAATGTGATGTTGGTAAAGAAACCATCGCATATAGAGAATGTTTATGATACTACCCATTGGGAAGGAGATGTTTGTAATGAAGTAGTTTATAGAAGGGTTTATATGGGTTAATGTTAGATGAAACAAACGTAAATCAATTACACTCGTTGAATTCTACAAGAAAAAATGATGCCACCAATTGTGCCCCCAACCGCTTCAGCTACAACACAAATGAAACCATCAACCCCACAATCCTATAAAATATAGTATTTAAAAAATAAAACTAGATGGAAAATAATGGAACAAGAATAAAAGGATGAACCTGCAACAATTCAAACATTGGCATTGACACTCTTAGACGTTATTCCTACAAATTTGAAATAATTGGTATGATCCCACCAAATGGTACCTCCAAAAATGGTAATCCATGAAAAATAGTCATATTATGAGGAATTAATCATCAATATCATTATATTCCATCATTTAATTGATAAATTTTTGATTAAGAGTATGTTTATTAACCTTAGTTCCCCGCACCTGATTGGTGAACATGTGGAAGAGGTTGTAGGTGCCAACAATACTAGGGACGGAACAATCACCCCAAGAACCAGAATTATAGCCACATCCCTACTTGAAGATTCAATTATTATAAATCTCATGGATGATCCCTTCATTGAGTAAAAAAGGAGTATTAAAATAACCCAACATATTCCAAAATCCACCCTAACTTGATCACTATACAATATAAATCATAGGGGGTACAAGTGTCATATCACCCTTTTTGGGAAGACAGACCAGCTCAGCATAACCCCCTAGGGATATGATCATGTTCAACTAATGTTTTGATGGATGGTCCATTTACATAGAGTAGTCTAGTCTCTAAATTGCAGGTGAAATATAATCCCCATAATGGGAAGCTTAGGCCTTTATCCTACATATATGGTATCTAAAAAAATTATCCTTGGTTCTGTTAATGTTATCTATCCCGAGTGCCCCAAGATTATCATTGGATCATAGAGAAGAAATCCAAAAGTATTTTCAAAGAGCCAATGATTTTGAATAAGAGGTTATCATTGATGAGGTACACTAGAAGGAAAGTGAATATTCAAAATGTCACATGGCTATCAACATAAAACATTATGAAAAATACATCATTATATAGGGAAAGATCGGACCCTTATATATGTTCAAAAGGATAAATGGAGTTTATGTATGAATAGTTTTCGTTTAGAATAGTTATAGAGTTAACCAAATTCATGTCCCGAAACATCAGTAACTGGGCTATAGTATTGACATCCTCATGTATTTATCTCTGAAAATAAAAGGATATGAAACAAGAGATAAAAATCCACTAGGAAAAATAAAGATCAATAATCAGTTTGATGATCTTGTATTTGAAAAATAATTTCAAACACCTCAGAATGATACAACATTCAATGACTTTATAGAAAGGCCATGGTTACATTAACAAACAACTACTACCTCATCACACCATCAATGCATCAAATTCTTCACCAATGTAGAAATAGAAACGTTTCACACCAATATGGCCTCATTCGAATCCTATAAGTTCTATTTTATCGATCTATGACACTCTTAGTAGGATGGGAAACATCCCCTATTTGATGGTGTTGTTTTAATTACCACCACAATTGAATTGGAATTTTTCTGGTCCAACCACATCTAATATCTTGATGAAAGGTATGTCTTACACTTCATTCATCTTAAGAACATATGTTCGGATTCTAGTGTATATTTAATAGTCATCAAGATATCTCCCAAAGTAACTAAGTCTAAAAGTGATGAAAAGATTATTAGATCGACAAAAAATGGTAAATAAAACTATATGAAAATTCCATCATTCTATCCCCTATGCTCATTGAAATCTCTGCCTCATCAGTAAAGTCAGAAAAATTTGTCTCATCACCCAAAGAGGATGAATACAATCCTCCATCTCCCACTCCACCCCTCCAATGTTGCATGGAGCACCCATATTGGAAGCAGGTTTAGAGAAAGCTGCTTCATCTTCTGAATTCCAAGATATTGTCTCCCATCCTAACTCCATAAAGATTACCCAACTGATTTCTCCACCTATAAAAAAAGATGAATAAGATGTAGGAGATAAAGAAATGGAGAAGGAGGACATTAGTTACACCCTTCAAGAATATTAGGAGGGTGTATCTAACACCATTGATGAACATAGAGAAATATATCTATGTACTAAAGATGACCAAAACCCACTTTGATTAACAAAGAAACAAATTTTTAATATAAAAATTTACATACCACCTTCAGGAATTATCATCAGGTTGTGTTCACATGAATCTACCCCAAAATGTGGGCCTGAAACCCCTATAGGGACACTCACTATCAGATCATTCCACAGGACAACCAGGGCTATAAGATGATATCCATAAGGATGCATATGGCATAGGCATCGAAATTAAAATGATTTTGAGAATATAATCTGATAAAACATCACACAAGAGGTCTAATATCAAAAATAGTTCACTAATGAATTCCATGTCATGAATAAGAATTAGAAAATCAGATTCTACGTCGATTCCAGAGACCTTGAGCACCATTACCCAAATGAATATTTCCAAGTACCAATCATAGAACGGATGACTGATGCTTCAACCAGATATCAATCCTTCTATATCATGAAGGTTATTTAAGATAGATTCAATTCTGAATCCATTGTGATGATGATGAATCCACCACCTTTTGGGATCCCATGGAGTATTTTTCCATTGGTTGATTCCATTTGTCTTGAATAATATCATCTCTATGTAATAATTTTCTATGCATCACCTCATCAATCACATCATGTGAATGTTTATGTAATTCTACATAGAAGATCATGTGGTTAAATCTTGACAATGTTCTTACCATCAAGATGATCTTGAAACTTACAAACTGTGGTAGCCTGGCCTAAATAAAAATCCCATGAAATGTGTTTTGATGTTACGTCCTAAAAATTTGCTGGATTATTCATATTCTATCATGTCATCGAGGATGAACCAGAGAAGAAAAATTCAATCCTTAATATATAAACACTACAAAATTTTAAAGAGATATATGGACTTCAAGGAATCATATCCTACCATTGGAACATTGTATCCAACCTTGAAGGAAAATTCCTCCCCTTCCTCATGTTGATGAAAATAGGGGTTACATATTAGTGAACTGATGATTTTTAAAAATAGTTTTACATTATAATGAAATTCCTCTTGAGATAACTAGTTTTAGTACATCCCATTGAAGGAAGACCACACATTTTATATGTGACCACCATAGAGATATCATTGGCGGCCTTCCTTGTGAAAATGTATTATGAAATTAGTGAGAAAACCTTTTATAACCTCATCTAAACTATGTTTTATGGTGAGACTTGTCATTTAGATATGGAGAGGATCTTTATGGAACTATTATTTGTAGAACATAGAATCAGAATCTTCTTACAACATCACGTGGTTTATTTGGGTTCCTTTAGAGACACGCAAAAATAAATTCTTAGTCATCTAAGGTTGATCGAGAATCTTTCATAGTGGGTGGTCATTTTGTAATGGGTTTCCATTCATGTCATGCCTCATCACCATGCAAATGTTATGAATTAAAAAAAAATTACAAAGAACTTATTAGAAGAGGAGAATTCATTGGATAATAAACTACCCAATGAGGAGATCTTCTTTGTTGAAGAGGTCCCATATATATGGGATATATATTTTGATGGTTCACACTGAATCCCAATTGGGAATACGACTGAGGATACAAAGATAAACAAAGTGGGTATGGGATTCATGGTCATTTCTTAACAAATTTATTCTTATATTACGAATTCCTACTATGAAGAGGGATCTTGAAAAATGAATCAAAATATTATTAACTCATTGTAGTGCTTGAGCTGGTACTTCATGTACAAGATAATTGGTTGAATAAAGAATATGATTCTAAATATTTCATCTATCTTGAAAATGGTGATTATTCCATAAAAACAGAAGAGTCAACCCAGCTTAATAAAAAACATCATAGGACTAATGGTGTAATTTTATTTGGAACTAAAATTGACTCACATAGCATGGTCACTAGATGCCTAGGATGATGAATTGGAAAACACAGTCAGAGCTCTAATAGATCTGGACTAGGATAAAACAAGCATCACTATTTAACACCACTGAATGGTCTAACATTCTATTTGATCGAACACAGAGGAGATCGATGATGTTAGTTATGTCCCAGAAATTGACGGTCCTAGACCTAATTGGATGAAACCAATTATGGGATACCTTCAAAATGGAGAAGTCCCACCATAATGTGCTGGGAAATTGAAAACTTAATTTCCAGAAATTATCTTTGTTCAATAAGATGAAAAGATTCATGAAAAGGTACTCTATAATGGGGTCCTTGATGTAGTTCATATTAGGGTCATTGATGGTGAAAAGACTCCTACTACCATGAATGAAGTGAAAAACAGATCTTACGGAGCACACCTTACATGGTACAAGCATTCCCATCAAATATGGAGGCTGGGGTAGTACTGGACAACTATGAAATAGGATAGCACATAATTTTCCAAAACTACAATTCCTACTAGTTCCACACCATCATAATTCACCAAAAACATGAGTTTTTTCATACATACAAATAATATTAGCCATTTCCAATATAGAGAATGGATGTATAGGTATCATATAATCCTTCTACAACCTAAGAGATAAATTATAATCTCACTGCAATTAACTTCTTCTCCAAGTGTTCTAAAGCACTACCAATTAATAGATTCAAGGTTAGAAATAAAATAAGAATCATTTAATCCAAATCATCAACAAAATTTATCTCCCTCATATAATATTGAGGATAAATGGAACAAATTTTGGTTGTGGTGAATCCGAGAAGCTATATTTAGAGAATAACATCAATTCCACCCATCCATATTGCTTCCATACAATGGATAGTGGACATACAAAGTCCATAAAACTATCCCTATGGAATATACTCTTTATGATGCAAAATAATGATAGAAGGTATTGGATAGAAAAGGTCCTACATGAATGTTGGGATCTTCCATGTAAAGACCCGTAAAAATCAAGTAAATTTTTTTCTTAATTTTCTTTGGAATTTTACAAGAATGTAGTTTCTGACGGCACTTGATTCCGAGGCCCGGTGTTCCTGGAATCATTTTCCAAAGTTTAGCTCAGGTACGTTCAGTGAACGAACGAGCGGGGTTTTCTAACTTTTTAACCAGTGCTCGGAATCGAATTTCGATAGCACCGATGGAATCGCAGCGCCGGTATTTTCTTAGAAACACCTTTTCCGTAGTTGCGTTTGATCGGGTTTGGTTTTTAATTTTTTTGGGGTTATGTTCAGAAATAAAATAAAAGTGGTGCGAGACTTTATTTTATTTCACTTAAAGCCACTTAAGCTAGGTTATGCGGATAAGGTGGAACCCATAATATCCTACCCATTGTTAAGATATTTGAGAGGTGGGGCCCACACGAGCACCACCGTTTCTTTCCCTCTAAGTAACGCACTCACGGAAACCCCTTTTTTAATTGAGGTCAACCGTGCATTTATTTGGGTTAAGAAACGCCTCATTAATTCGACAGTTAAGTCGTTGCAATTAATTCATTGAATTAATTTTACGTTTCTTACCTTTTTTTCAATTGTTGGCATGGGGAATAAAATAAGACCAACACTAGGTTTGTTGAGGGGTTGCTTGTTGAGAGGATTTGGAGAAACTCTAAAGCTTAAAGATCTTCATCCTCTTTCGTTGAAGAACGTGAAGAACGCGAAGAACACATCGTCGCCGACGAAGAACGCCGGCCTCCGACGAAGGGCGATGAAGAACGCCGAACCCTCGGAGATCGACGACGCGACGTCGTGTACCGCGATGCCGACGATCCTCCTTCCACGATGCTTCTTCCACGACGTTCCTTCCCCCACGACAATCTTCGATCAACAACCGATTGAGGTAAGGGGGGTTTCGGTTCTTTTAATTCGTTGTGAATTATATCCTCAACATGGGTTTAAATGGTGCAATTAAATCTGTGTGATTTTAATCCTCGGAGTTTGTCTATGCAACGCCGTGTACAGCGACGATAGTGACGCCCCTTCCGCGACGCGACAATCCTCTTCTTCCGCGACGGTTAATTCTGCGACGAACTCATGTTCGACGACAACATTGAGGTAGGGGTTTTTTTGTTCATTTTAATCTATGTGATTATATCTATGGTTCGTTTAAATATTTGTCAGAAGACGTTTTGAAACCGCTAACACGGTGGGTGTGGACCAACGAACAAGTTCGAACGCACCGTATCTTCGTTCTTGGTGAGAGGATTGGCGGGCAACAACAAAACAGGCCACACGGGCGATGTGAGGTCCTCGCAGTGAAGGACGGGCCCCGGGAGGGCCATTGGCGAAGACATCACGCAATTCCGACCACCGGAACTCGTCCGGTGGTCCGCGGAGCGGCCCGCCGGCGGTAGGGGGCGGCGGCGCCTGGCGCGCCGCTGGGAGGAGCCGCCGCGGCTGAAGCCGCGGCAGTAGGCCGCGGTCCCGTGACCACGCGGGACCGGAGGGAGCGGGACGTGGCAAACGGCCGTGTCCGCTGGCAAGGGCAGCCCCACACGGGGCCACGGTCTCTCCACGCGGGGGCAGTGCCCCCCCCGCTTCGCTCGGCCATAACGGCTGAGCCGACCCGCTGGCCACCCGGCCAGCGCCATCCGGGTCGTGCCTAGGCCAGGCCGGGCCGCGCCGGCCGGGATGGGTTGCGCCCAGCCGGGTCGGACCCGGACCAGGGTCGGGTCTCCCGGTTCGGGCTGACCCAGGGGGGTTGGGCCGGGTTAGTCCGGGCCCAGACCCCCCATTTTCGGACCTCCTTTGGTCTTTTGCCCACATCTTGAGCTACGGGTCTCCGATCGACACACCGTCAGTTGCGATGCGATCCTTGGATCGAGACAGTCGTTTCGGTAAATCGCATTCAAGGTTTTGGAATACTTTGGGTTCAGCCAGGTTGGTTTGTACACGAAACCAACCGGGCCCTCGGAGCGGAAACGCTCATAACTTGAGCTTTGGACGTCCGATTGATGTTCCGTCGACTTTGATGGATTCTTCGAACTGAGACAGATCTTTTGGCTTACTCCGCTTGAGTTTTGGATGTCGTCGGAGTGCGGTCGGGTTGATTCGCTCACGAAACCAACCGGGCCCCTGGAACGAAAAAGCCAATAACTCACAGACCGGGCGTCCGATTGACGCGCCGTCTGTCTCGTTGATTTCCTCTTGATGAGACAGAACTTTTGGCATACTTTTCCTGAGTTTTGGATGTAGTTGGAGTATGGCCGGGTTGGATTGTACCCGAAATCCAACCGGCCCCCTGGAACGGAAAAGCTGATAACTTTCAGACTGGACGTCCGTTTGACGAACCGTCAGCGGCATTGGTGATCACGTTGAGAAACGGTCCCTATGATTATACCCTATGTGAGTTTGGGGTACAGTTGAGATGCGGTCGGTTGGGTTCGTACATGAAACCAATCAGGCCCCTGGGACAAAAAGGCTAATAACTCACAGACCGGGCGCCCGATTGACGCGCCATCTGCTGCGTTGAGACCCATATGACGAGGCAGTCCTTTGAGATACATCTTAGTGGGACCTTGTGATACTTGTAGTATCGACCAGTAGCTCATGGAGCGGACCCTCTAGGAGATGATCGTGCAGAATACGGAGACCGTGTAGCCGGCTGAGACCTGACGACTGCTTGACCGATCGACTCGGTATGTTTCGGATAGCCTAGTGGGGAGCACTTGGTTGTAGTGGCAGACCCACGGCGGAGGAGCTCTTGGTTGTAGCGGAAGACCCACAGTACTCAACAGAAGGAGTACCTCTGGAGGCTATGAGGGGGAGCGCTTGGTTGTAGCGGCAGACCCACGGCGGAGGAGCGCTTGGTTGTAGCGGCAGACCCGCGGTACTCAACAGAAGGAGTACCTCTGGAGGCTATGAGGGGGAGCGCTTGGTTGTAGCGGCAGACCCATGGTGGGAAGTGCTTGGTTGTAACAGCAGGCCCAGATTACTCGACAAGAGGAGTACCTCAGCAGTCTTAGGTTAGTAAGCATTACCTCGGAGTCGTGACAAGACTACTGTACACTCCAGAGACGAGGCTCTGCAGCAGTTACGGTTTCGATAATGAAGTATACCTGTGTGAGCTGAATCCTATTTTTCTTTCCTTTGTGGATTGTGTTATGCTATCCTGTGTGGATTATGTTTTGCTTACCTGTGTGAGATGAATCCTGTTTTGCTTTCCTTTGTGGATTGTGTTGTGCTATCCTGTGTGGATTACATTTTGCTTACCTGTGTGAGCTGAATCCCGTTTTTCTTTCTTGTGTGGACTGGGTTGTGCTTGGGCTCGGAGGCTGGAGAGAACTGGAATTGGTGACTTAGGTATATGTATGGGCATATACCTAAGCATTGTCGGATGTTACTTCGTGATTGTATCTTTCCTTTGTGGATTATCCCTTGTGGATTCTGGGAGACCTTCGAGGGTCTCGGGGTCCCTACTGAGTAGCTTATACTCACCCCTACACGGGATATGCCCGCACTACGTTGTGTTGGTTGCAGACGACGGATAGCGCTGATCGTGGTTGAGGCTTGCAGAGCAGGACGGTACCTGGAGGTGGACCACTGGGCGGGACATACTCGGAGCGGACGACTGGACCGAGGAGTTGTGGAGGATATCTGTTCTCACCCTTCAGGTGGGACTTCTAGTGGACGGCTCGACGCAACTGCTTTTCTTTTCAGTTGTTGTTTTTCCTTCCAGTTGTACTTTAAATTCAGTTTGGGTTTGTATTCTGGACCACTTACTTTTCCGCACTTACTATTGTACCCAGTTTTTACTTAGTTTTTACTTCTACTGCATGCTTTCTCTATGGTGTTTGTTTACTTTACAAAGGCTATGCCTTCCCTTTTTACCAGGAATTACGCCTTGGTGCTAGTCGCCAGCCCCTGGCCTATGGAAGGAGGGCTTGGGGTAGTCACGGCATGGGCCCCGAGGACGGGTCGTGACAAATTGGTATCAGAGGAGTTCGGTTCTACCATAGAACTTTGGACCCTGATCATTTTCTCTGTGAAGTAATAGTGTTAATCATATTGGGTGTGGTTATCAGTTCAGGGAGTCCAGTGTTGGTGCGGCGGCCGATGTATCCGTACACTAGGACCCTATCTTCTGATTTTTGACTTAATGCGTGAAAACATTGATTGCATGTGAGTTCAAGTTTTCTTTGTGATTACTTTATGTCGGCTCACTAGGTATACTGTTTGACCGTGGCACACCTGTTTCTTTTCCGGATGGCCCCACGATGGCAGCTAGCTAGGGTTCCGAGAGTTGTGCGTGACGACAGCCCACCGAGCGACGAGGCCTCGGTACAGGGCCCTTTGACAGCTGAGGCACCGGCGGTACCGCTAACCGCCGAGCCACCGATTCTACCATCCCCAGCCGCTGATGATGCACGTCGCCTTAGTGCACTTCATGAGTTTCAGAGTCAGCGACCGCCTAGGTTCCATGGGGAGACGTACCCTCAAGCAGTCGAGGATTGGCTGGAGGCTGTTGTGCAAGTTTTCCGTTTGGTAGGGACACCAGCTGACCTTATGGTGGTCCTTGCAGTGAGCCTCCTCCATGCGGCAGCAGGCAGATGGTGGAGCTTGATGCTCGAGGTGCACGATGAGGCATCTCTCCCATGGAAGGACTTTGAGAGCCTTTTTCTCTCAGAGTTCGTCCCATCCACCCTCCGAGTGGTGCGAATCCAGGAGCTGCTACAACTGTGGCAGGGTAGCATGATAGTAGCCCAGTACGCGACGAGGTTTACCGATCTCTCGCGCCATTCGACAGACATGGTACGAGACCCATTCTTCAGGGCCCGAACCTTCGAGCAGGGGCTCATGCGAGAGATCAGAGCTTCAGTTGTTTCTCACAGCATTCCGAAACAGGTAGGGGTGTTAGAGCGATCCCTCTTAGTGGAGAGTTTCCTTGCTGAGTAGTCTCTAGAAGTAGGACCCACCACTAGCCGGCATGCGGCAGAGTCTTCTGCAGGAGGCAGTAGACAGATGACGTAGAGGTCCAAGAGTACTATACCTACAAGTGGTCGACTGCATGACACATGATCGTTTGTGCGAGGCACCCGGGGTGGAGAACGACTTACCATGCGCGGGCAGTGTTACTCCTATGGCGGGGTTGGTCACATGGATCGTGACTGTCTGAACCGCCATACAGATGACCAGTAGATGAACGAAGGACCTCCTAGGCAGAGGAAGAGGTTTGATCGAGGCATACCGCATGGAGCAGGAGACCGTGGAAGGGGAGCTGGCCCTACAGCTGGAGGTGGACGACGCTTCGAGGTGTTGCCACGACCACCACCAGGAGGTCCACCCCGACCACAGGGAACAGGTGGACGTGGGAGAGCTCAGCTGCAGGCAGCTGAGGCCTACGATCATAGAGCTCCAGGAGTAGATGGACAGGAGTGGGACTAGCTCCAGACCTGGAGACTTTTGTTTATGTTGCTTCTAGCTCTGTTGATGTTTGTTTGTTGTTGCTTTGTGTTTTTCTGCTTTGAGCTGCAGTAATAAAAAGACACCTTTCTTATGGAATTTACCTTCATATCCTCTCTTTTGGTTGTTAATAAGAGGTTTCGGTTTTAAAAAAAACCGTTGACTTGACCCTCACTTGAGATAGCTACTGGAGGAGACCCAGTGACCACACACTGATGCCGACAGTGTGACTCAACCCTTGGAGGTGAGAGTAACGGTTGGATCTCTTGGTAGTAGTGTTGAGGCCTTACGACGTCATCCTTGGTATGGATTAGTGTCATCCATGTCGGGATTGACTATATTAGGCGAAAAACGTGATTCATCCAGGGGATGAGACTGGATTTCTCTTATCGGAAAAGAAGAAATTTCAGCAGCTCTTATAGGACCAGAAAGGTCCAAGTCATCCAAGAGCGGATGAGGACTGCTCAGAGCTGGAAAAATTCTTATGCTGACGGGGGGAGGAGACCACTAAAGTTTGATGTTGGTGACCACGTTTACCTACGGGTCTCACCTCGACGTGAGTTACGGAGATGTGGCCGAGGCGACAAGTTATCTCTGAGGTTCAACGGACCTTTATTGGTCCTCAACAGGGTTATTGAGGTGGCTTATCGCCTGGCTCTACCACCTTAGTTGCACCGAGTGCACGACGTCTTCCACGTATCTCAGCTGAGGAGATATGTGCATGACCTGACACATATCATTGACCATAGGGAGCTGGATGTTGATGATGGGGAGACTTTTGTGGAGGTCCCAGTGGAGATCAAGGATCGATAGGAGTAGGTCCTACGTGGATGGTCGATTCCTCTAGTGCGTATCAGATGGCAGCACGGGAACCTCTAGGAGAGTACTTGGGAGAGGGAGGCTCAGATTCGTGCTCCGTACCCACTTTGGTTTCCCTAGTTTATGATGTATCTTTACTGAGACGTATTTCCCTGAGCTAGGAGTGATGTAATGACCCGTAAAATTGAAGGAAATGTTTTTCTTTATTTTCTTTGGAATTTTACAAGAATTCAGTTTCTGACGGTACCTAATTCCGAGGCCCGGTGTGCCCGGAATCATTTTCCGAAGTTTAGCTCGGGTACATTTAGTGAAAGAATGAGCGGGGTTTTCTAACTTTTGAACCGGTTCTCAAAATCGAATTCTGAGGGCACCGATGGAATCGCAACACTGGTATTTACTTAGAAACGCCTTTTCCGGAGTTTTTTTTCCTCAGGTGTGGTTTTTTAATTTTTTGGGGTTAAGTTAAGAAATAAAATAAAAGTAGTGCGACACTTTATTTTATTTCACTTAAAGCCACTTAAGCTAGGTTAAGCGTATAAGGTGGAGCCCATAACATCCTACCCATTGGTAGGATATTTGTGAGGTGGGGCCCGCACGAGCCCCACCGTTTCTTTCCCTCTAAGTAACGCACCCGCGGAAACCCCTTTTTTTAATTGAGGTCAACCGTGCGTTTATTTGGGTTAAGAAATGCATCATTAATTGGGAAGTTAAGTCGTTGCAATTAATTCATTGAATTAATTGTATGTTTCTTACCTTTGTTTTTCAATTGTTGGCATGGGGATTAAAATAAGACCAACACTAGGTTTATTGAGGGGTTTCTTGTTGAGAGGATTTGGAGAAACTCTGAAGATTAAAGATCTTCATCCTCCTTCGTTGAAGAACGCGAAGAATGCGAAGAATGCATCATCACTGACGAAGAACGTCGGCCTCCGACGAAGGGTGACAAAGAACGCCGAACCCTCGGAGATCGATGATGCGACGCCGTGTACCGCGATGCCGATGATCCTCCTTCCGCGACGCTTCTTCCACGACGTTCCTTCCCCCACGACAATCTTCGATCAACAACCAATTGAGGTAAGGGGGTTGCGGTTCTTTTAATTCTTTGTGAATTATATCCTCAACATGGGTTTAAATGGTGTAACTAAATCTGTGTGATTTTAATCCTCGGAGTTTGTCTACGCAACGCCGTGAACCGCGACACCCCTTCCGCGACGCGACGATCCTCTTCTTTCGCGACAGTTAATTTCGTGACGAACTCACGTTCGACGACAATGTTGAGGTAGGGGTTTTTTTGTTCATTTTAATCTATGTGATTATATCTGCGGTTCGTTTAAATATTTGTTGGAAGACTATTTAAAACCGCTAACACGGTGGGTGCGGACCAACGAACAAGTCTGAACCCACCGTCTCTTCGTTCTTGGTGAGCGGATTGGCGGGTGACGACAAAGCAGGCCACACGGGGGATGTGAGGTCCTCGAAGTGAAGGACGGGCCCCGGGAGGGCCATTGGCGAAGACGACACGCAATTCCGACCACCGGAACTCGTTCGGTGGTCTGCAGAGCGGCCCGCCGGCGCGCCGCCGGGAGGAGCCGCGGCGGCTGAAGCCGCGGCGGCAGGCCGTCGTCCCACGACTGCGCGGGACCGGAGGGAGCGGGACACGGCAATCAGCCGCATCTGCTGGCAAGGGCGGCCCCACGTGGGGCCGCAGTCTCTCCATGAGGGGGCAGCGCGCCCCCCACTTCGCTCGGCCATAACGGTCGAGCTGACCCGCAGGCCACCCGGCCAGCGCCAGCCGGGTCGGGCCACGCCGGCCGGGCCGGGTCGCGCCCAGCCGAGTCGGGTTGTCCCGGTTCGGGCCGACCCAGGGGGGTTGGGCCGAGTTGGTCCAGGCCCAGACCCCCCTTTTTCGGACCTCTTTCGGTCTTTTGCCCATATCATGAGCTACGAGACTCCGATCGATACACCGTCAGTTGCGATGTGATCCTTGGATCGAGTTGGTCGTTTCGGTATATAGAACTCAATGTTTAGGAATACTTTGTGTTCAGCCAGGTTGGATCGTACACGAAACCAACCGGGCCCTCGGAGCGGAAACGCTCATAACTTGAGCTCTGGACGTCTGATTGATGTGCCGTCAACTTTGATGGATTCTTCTAAGTGAGACGGATCTTTTGGCTTACTCCACTCAAGGTTTGGATTCCGCCAGAGTGTGGTTGGGTTAGTTCGCTCACGAAACCAACCGGGCCCCTGGAACGAAAAAGCCAATAACTCACAGACCGGGCGTCCGATTGACGCGCCGTCTGTCTCGTTGATTTCCTATTCATGAGACGGAAATTTTGGCATACTTCTCTAGAGTTTTGGATGCAGTTGGAGTATGGCTGGGTTGGATTGTACACGAAATCCAACCGGCCCCTTGGAACGAAAAAGCAGATAACTTTCAGACTGGACGTCCGTTTGACGAACCATCAGCGGCGTTGGTGATCACGTTGAGAAACGGTCCCTATCAATATACCCTATGTGAGTTCAAGGTATAATTGAGATGCGGTTGGGTGGGTTCGTACATGAAACCAACCGGTCCCCTGGGACAAAAAGGCTAATAACTCACAGACCGGGCGTCCGATTGACGCTCCATCTGCTGCGTTGAGACCCCTATGACGAGGCGGTCCATTGAGATACTTCTTCGTGGGACCTTGTGATACTTGTAGTATCGACCAGTAGCTCGTGGAGCGGACCCTCCCGGAGACGAGCGTGCAGAGTACGGAGACCGTGTAGCCGGCTGAGACCTGACGACTGCTTGACCGATCGACTCGGTGTGTTTCGGATAGCCTAGTGGGGAGCGCTTGGTTGTAGCGGCAGACCCATGGCGGAGGAGTGCTTGGTTGTAGTGGCAGACCTGCGGTACTCAACAGAAGGAGTACCTCTGGAGGCTATGAGGGGGAGCGCTTGGTTGTAGCGGAAAACCCACGGCGGAGGAGCACTTGGTTGTAGCGGCAGACCTGCGGTACTCAACAGAAGGGGTACCTCTGGAGGCTATTAGGGGGAGCGCTTGGTTGTAGTGGCAGGCCCATGGTGGGAAGTGCTTGGTTGTAGAAGCAGGCCCACAGTACTCGACAGGAGGAGTACCTCAGCAGTCTTAGGTTAGTGAGCAGTACCTCGGAGTCATGACAGGACCACTATACACTCCAGAGACGGGGCTCTTCCGCAGTTACGGTTTTGATAATGAAGTATACCTGTGTGAGATGAATCCTGTTTTGCTTTCCTTTGTTGATTGTGTTGTGCTATCCTATGTGGATTACGTTTTTCTTACCTGTATGAGATGAATCCTGTTTTGCTTTCCTTTGTGGATTATGTTGTGCTATCCTGTGTGTATTACATTTTGCTTACCTGTGTGAGCTGAATCCCGTTTTGCTTTCTTGTGTGGACTGGGTTGTGCTTGGGCTCGGAGGCTGGAGCGAACTAGAATTGGTGACTTAGGTATATGTATGGGCATATACCTAAGCAGTGTCGGATGTTACTTCATGATTGTATCATTCCTTTGCGGATTATCCCTTGTGGATTCTGGGAGACCTTCGGGGGTCTCGGGGTCCCTACTGAGTAGCTTATACTCACCCCTGCACGGGCTATGCCCGCACTACGCTATGTTGGTTGCAGACGACGGACAGTGGTGATCATGGTTGAGGCTTGTGGAGCAGGACGGTACCTGGAGGTGGACCACTGGGCGGGACGTACTCGGAGCAGATGGCTGGACCGAGGAGTTGTGGAGGCTAGCTGTTCTCACCCTTCAAGTGGGACATCCAGTGGACGGCTCGACGCTGCGGATTTTCTTTTCAGTTGTTGTTTTCCCTTCCAGTTGTACTTTACTTTTAGTTTGGGTTTGTATTCAAGCCCACTTACTTTTCCGCACTTGCTGTTGTACCCAGTTATTACTTAGTGTTTACTTCTACTTCTTGCTTACTCTGTGGTGTTTGTTTACTTTACAAAGGCAATGCCTTCCCTTTTTACTGGGAATTACGCCTTGGTGCTAGTTGCCATCCCCTGGCCTATGGAATGCGGGCTTGAGGTAGTCACGGCACGGGCCCCGAGGACGGGTCGTGACAATCCAAGAATGTCTTTCCCCACCACACAAGTGATCCCATGCACTTTTGTATATGGGATAGCATAGGAATTTCCCATGGAATTTTAGTTTCCCTTCTTCTGCGTTTCCAAATGCGATTTTTTAACAATTGATGAAAAAATCAAGATTTGGATTGATGAATTAGAGTAGCTGAATGATAAAGGATTGCACACCTTACATTATTTTTAGGTCCAGTAAAACCATATCGCATGTTGCATTATCAATGTAATTCACCATTACTCATTCCATGATGGAGAGATGATGTTGGTCATGAGGAACTCGATGATAACAAGAATGATACCTCCAATTAAGGAACCACAGTGGGATGGACCCTAATCGATAATGAATCTTATTCATTATTTATGAAGGAAAAACAACCCAGCATATCACTTTATAATGCATCATTTCTCGTGAAATACATAGTGTAATAAAATATCATTTTCTTCTATTCTTCACGATGTAAAACTACTCATTCAGTAATTATCACATAGCCCTATTTTAATACACATCCAACATCTCATAAGCTAATGAACTAAATGCCACAAACGTCCTCATTATAATAAGTAAAACTATATATCATCTCCTTATTTGTTTAATATTGTTAGAATGAATGGTAAATGTCTATAGAATATGGAATTAAACTGCAGTTTTTCCCTATGTAACAAACATGTGATGCCTTAGGTACAAATGTGAGGTTTCATTATCCTCAATAGAAATGGCACCGCCCTCAGCATTAGTATTCTACCATAAAAGAGTTTGGAAAGTTTTTTCTTTATTCCTATTATCCCAGGACTGGTAGGGTGGCATAGAGCATATGAATTTGACCCATCTATGATATATTGAAAATTTCCCACCCCTGCATACAAACTAAATCGATGCTAGGTAATCCAAAGACAATTCATTCATTAAGAGGTATGTTTTTATTAATATTCCCTTTATCTATACATGATTTGGTTATATAAAGGGGTGTTTCTTCAAAACTATATGTGTTTAGATGCCTATCCACCTAGGTTATATAGTGAAATCTAAATCTCTAATATTATGTCGAGATGCAACAATCAACAGGAAAAAATGACCCTCTCTGTGTGCAGATTAGACACACATTGAGATAACATATTTTGAACTATGTGTGTCTAGATCCATGGTTTCCCAAGACACATATTGTCATTCTGTTCTCCAATCCTAGGTCCTTCATAAATAATAATAAAATCCAAGTAAAATTACCCCTCTATATATACAATTCCGGCCATTATTAGGAATTAATTATAGAACTATGCATAGCTTCATTCCATCTCTATTGAGATAAGTATAAATTCTTGGATTAGACATCATAGTCCAACCATAAAAAATAACAATAACCTGTGTCCTTCGATTTTATCACCTAAGTATGGAGGAATAAAAATTTTCCACCCCTTCTTTCTTACACCGATTTTTTCTCACATGGTCTTATGTGTTTCAGTAAAGGATCCCATGCATTCTCAAGGAATATCATTTCACATGAGGGTTACTCCGGTCCTAGTGGAAAGACACTAAAAGACACTTAGAACATCCTTTCCACATGACATTAAACTGCATGGTTCTTTTATAATTTTGGTGTCTTTATTCTCTATTTAACGAGATATATTGTGACACCAAGACAACATGTTTTTGTACCACCCTTGGGGTAATAAAAAATATAGCACCCTCTATTGCAAGAAAAAAATGAGCTATGAAGGATATCTTAAAATTGAGTTCCCTCGTTCAAGGATCCATCAGGGAAACCAAATAATTGACCAAAATTATATGAGTGATATATATGATGGAATATATACACTCAATTTCAAATTATAGTTAGAATTATCTTTACACACTCTCAAACATTCCATCCATTTATTATAATCTATTTCATGGATAATTTCAGATAACCAAAATATTTCTCTATCCATCAGAGATGGAGGGTCCGTGTCATGAGGACACCATTATTTAACAGTGCACAATATATCCCAAATGGATTAGCATATGCCATCCATAAAATATGCCATTTAAATTGAGAAAAATTCATCCATAATATAATACTCTTATGTATCATTAATCCCCAAAGTAATTATTTTCCCATATCATTTTCTGTAATCCAATAACCACCAAAATCATGATATACAATTTCTATCTCCCTCATGTTCAAGTAATTTTGGAACATCCTATTCCAATGATCATTTCATCAATAATAAATTGAATGACATATGGTCCTATCCATATGACCTTACACTGCAAGGCCTCATGTCATCATTACTTCATGAAGATAAAATGCATGGATGATGTTCTCGTTGCATGAAAATAAACTGTATGATTTACAAGAAATATATATGATTTGATTACTATTATCATAGGATACATAGTTAAAAAATATTCATCAAATCTGGGTCGATCCATAAAATAGAAATGCTTCTCCTCTTTCCTAAGTAAGTATCAGACCCATATAGGGAAAATTCACATATGTAGATCATATGAACTGATTCTATCCGTAGAAAGATGCGTATTGATTCCCATATCCTATATCATAATCTAGATAAAACAATGAAAAAAATTCCCAAAATCCATTGTACAAGATATAGGTTCTCATTGGAGGGTCCAATACACATCTCACCCAACTCATAAACCTGTATTAAATGAAAGACACCACTTACCCATGCAACAGATTGACTAATGTGTAGGGAAACTTCTCAGAAATATGTATGGATTGATTCATGTTTGGAAAATATATGTAGTTATGACAAGAACATATAACATAGGCCCAACAGTAATGAGAAAAAATTCATTCTTTATGGAATATGGTCAACACTTATGTGATGAAAACATTTCTACCCATTATCGAAATATCTCAACTTGAAATTCTCCTATCATATATAGGTACCATCCATAAAAACCATACATTATGTTTGGGGAAGCAAAAAATGACTATAATACTCCATTGAAATCGAAAATGGAATGTTAGTTTGATATGGAAGCCTTTGATTGACTATGCATAATATTCCCTACATGGCACTGCAGAAGTCTCCCAAAAAAAGTAATGTCAACAAAAGGAAAATTTATCATCCAGAGAGACCTCATATATATCCACACACACCAATGATGTTTTCATACCAAATCAATCATCAGATTCAGAAACCCCTATATTATATCTTATATCCTTTTCCTATCATTCCTGGTGGGGATGGAATATTCTTACAAAGATTACCATGAAAAAGGAAAAATTGTTTATCGCTCATTGAATGCTAAGTGACATTAAACATTAGCCCTCAAATTTATTAGCCTCAAGAACTTAAAATAGATAGTATATGTTATAGAAATATGGAATTATATTTTATTATTCTCCAACCATCATTTAAAAAAAATCTAAATTAATGTAGGAGAGGTTTCTTAATCATTTACAACACTGATAGAGAAGCCCTATTCTATTCCAGAAGTCATTCTATTGATTAGGAACCCTTTATAGACTTGCGAAATATTCTTTTTTTAAAAATTAACCGGCCATTAGAAATGGAGGTTCTATGTCCTATGGAAACATATATTTGATGATTCATAATATTCCCAAGCAGGAACTATATAAATCATCCAAAAACGGGGCTATCAACCAAATGGAAATTCCTCTTCAGGAGAGACTTACACTATATCCCTATGCCCGAAAAAATTAATTCGGAAAGATATTTTTTGAAACATGCTATCTAGTAACTCGTTGGATACATGTACCATTTCACTACTTGGATTCATAAACCAAAAATTCATGTCATAAAAATACCAATTCATGTATTAAAAAATCGTGGTAAATAATCATCCTTCAATCCATTACGGGGTACTCACCCGACCACTCACGGTTAATGTTATTCGACAAAAAACTCTATTCACTTTAGAATAAATTATAAGATACTAAACTACCTACATAATGATCCATAGTACAATTTTATTCCAAAACCAGCAAATGGTACCCTGGGTAATAGTTTAATCCCCACTCGCTAGTACTATGTTACGTATTATTACGAAAAAATATATCAAATAAAATAAAATAAAAAAGTGGAAACTGGTTAGGTCAAAAACCAGTAAAGGGAATCCTAAGAAACATTCACTCCACACTCACTCATTCTTCTCCATAGTATAATTATGAAAAAAAAATTAGTAATAAAAAACGATATTATTGTGGACATCCCCATGTAACATTGGAAATACTCGAAACTATAGTAACTCAGTCCCATGGATTAGGAAAAAAACATAGAATTACATGATATTTCAACCAAATGAGACAAATATTGTATCTTATTTATGATTGATATTGTTATGCACTGAAGAAACGTTAAATGTTATGTATGAGATTATATTTCAAAACATGACTGGTTATGATTTATTAGCACTACAATATATGATAAAGGATAAGAATAGGAAGGTGAAAAAATTCGTTTATTAATTCAATGGGAATAAAGGAGGCACAGTCACATCCTACTGTCTCTCTATGATGATACCGACAATGAAAAACAATTGAGATAGGTATAGTGAAATTTTACCATCTTTAATCAGTAGATTAGTTCCTTCCTGAAAAAATCCTTCGTGGGCCAACTCCAAAGTGGTTGTCATCCCCAATTCTGATCCTTCTAATCGATTCATTTATTTTATAACAAACCTAATATTATGACCTATCTATTTTGTGCCTTTGATTCCCACCATGTTTCATGATAGATGCACCATTATCCTTGCTACGTGAGCCTCATATTTTCTCAACTACGTAGTTTTTATAATAAACCAATAATAAAATAGTGATTCTTGAAAAACAAAGTGATGTCATTCATAATTAATATCCTTTAATGATTATTCATGATGATTATAATGAACAATCAGGATAGGATCACCGTCACTTGTTGATGGATATATTTCCAGCTGCCCGTGGTGGGTGGATGGTGCACCAACCCCACCAGCACAATGGTTACATCAACATTGGTTGCTGCACATGTAAATTGTGTACGCAACCATTGTTGAAGGTAGGTGGGGATTGGTGGAGGAGTTGTGTCAAACATGGACTCATACAACATTGATATTTAAAGAGGGCCAAGGGACCTTCCTTCAGATCATCAATCTGATCCAAGGGAGCTCTTCTATCCAAGAGAACCTTGAGAGCTCCTTGTGAGAGAGGTGTAGATAGACGTTTTTATAAGATTTGTTCACGTTGGAATAAAGCCCATTTTTCTTCCATTTTCTTTCACTATTATCTTGCTTTATGGTCAGCGAAGTACAAAAAGTGAGGCGGTTCCAGTGAAACTACGACGGGCAGTGGAAATTTTCCGATGACCAGAAAATTCAGTTTTCCATGAATTTTGTTTTGAAGGCATATTCTGAAAGCCTATGTTGATATGATTCCAACGGTGCAAACGACATCGAAAACGGAGCAAAAACGAGCTTCCTAGGCCCGATAAAAAGTTTGGTTGAACTCCGGGTGCTACAGTACCACCTTGCTAGAGAAGAAGGTACTGTTCCAGCACCGGTGACTTTTCCAGAGGGTTTCCGACAGTAGCTCTGTGTGCCACGTCATCGACACATCATCACCATGTCATCCAATTATCTTAAATATTGATACAATTTTGATCATAACTTGATCAATCGGTATCCGATTTCGACGATCCCAGAGTCTATTCCACCTTTTTCGACCATTCCGGACGCAACAGTGAGCTCCATTTTTTCAGATTCTACACCAATTTTAACTGAATTGAAATCCAATCAAGGGATCATCCATGGGAGGGATGATCCTGTTGACTTCTTCAATCTAATCCATTTGGAAGTCTCGAATGGAAGATCTTCTCAATGATAAGGATCTCTTGGACGCCATTGAGAATGAGGGATTCAACCCTGATGCAAAAAAGGAAGCGAAGTGGATGAAGCCGAAAAAGAAGACGATTGGGAAAATCTGCCAATAGATTGATCATAGTGTTTACCACCATGTTTCTTAAGAGACAGGTCCCTATGAACATTGGACAATGTTGGAAAATATGTACCATTCAATGGCCGCTCAAAACAAGATCCTCTTGTTGAAGAGGTTAATGAATCTTCGACTACAAAGTGGAAACTCTATTGCCGAACACACCAATGAGTTCCAAAGCCAGGTGAACTAGTTGGTGGATGCCAGTAAGACTCTAAATGATGATGATTAGGCAAACCACTTACTCTGAAAACATCCCGATAGCTGGGATACACTTGTCATCTCACTCAAAAAATCAACGCCTAGAGGAAAACTTACCATGGCGATGGTAAATGATGCACTGTTCAATGAGGAAGCTCGAATGATGGATGCGAGTTTCAACCAAACACAAGCTCTCGTTCTGGAGAACCGAGGGAGACAACAAGGAGGAGGTCATGGGGAAGGAACCAGAGGTCGATGTAAGAATAGAGAAGGTCCATAGATGGCATGGGGCCAACATAAAAATTCTACCATTGTGGCATAGAGGGACACATGAAGAAGGACTTCCTAAAGTTGTTACAAGAAAAAAGGTCAATGTAAAAAATAGCAAAGAAATTAATACATGCATGTGAGAATCACTAGAGAAGTTATTCTTTGCTACAAAGTTGAAGAAGATACATGCTTTCATACATCATGCCAAGACACAGAATGGGTGGTTGATACTGCAACATCGTACCACGTCACACCACATCGTGAGTATTTCTTGACATATCTAGTTGGTGGCTTTGGTGCAGTCAAGATGGGGAATACCAGTTTAGTGGAGATTATTGGAATGACTAATATCTAAGTCAGGACGAACTTTGGATACACAATCACCCTGAAGGATGTTTGGTATGTTCCAAGCCTTCAACTCAACATGTTATCAGGTATAGTCTTTGATCGACAAGGCTATGGCAACATCTTCAGCAATGGAGCATAGAAGATGAAAAAAGGAGCCATCATCATCACTCGAGGAAACATATGTGGTAGATTGTAAAAAAATCATGTGAATATATGTCCAGATAGCCTCAACATTGTGGAAAGAGAGATGTCATCCAATATGTGTCCTAGAAGGCACGTCCACATGAGTGAAAAGGGGTTATTTACCCTAACAAAGATTATGTGCATCACCATTGACAAGGATGAATCACTTGATCCTTGTTAACATGGCTTATATGGGATGCAGCATAGAGTCTCATTCAACACTACTTCATCATGAAGATCATAGTTGTTGGATCTGGTGCACTCTGATGTATGTGGACCCATGAAGGTGGATTCACTCGGAGGTAACTAGTATTTCATATCCTTTATTGATGATTCATCTAGAAGGGTGTGGGTGTTCTTATTACAGACAAAGGGCCAATTACTGGACTACTTCAAGATGTTCTAAGCCATGGTGGAGCATGAAACTGAAAGGAATCTGAAGTGACTTTGTTCTGACAATGGAGGAGAGTACACATCTAGGGAATTTTATGCCTATTGCAGGATTCATGGCATCTGACATGAGAGGACAGTCCCTCGCACCCCACAACCCAAAAAAGATGCAGAAAGGATGAACAGAACCATCATGGAGATGGTCAAAAGAATGTTGAGTTTGGCTAAGCTCCCTAAGCCATTCTGGGGTGAATCTGTTCAAGTTGCCTGCTACCTCATCAGCCGATCACCATCAGTCCTGCAGGATTTTTTGATTCCACAGAAGAGATGGTCTGGTAAACATCCTTCTTACTCTCATCTATGAGTATTTTGATGTTTTGGCATTTGAACATGTATCCAAGGAGCTCAGGCAGAAGCTAGATGGGAGATCTACTCCATGCATCTTCCTCGGCTATGAAGATGAGGAGTTCAGATACAAGCTTTGAGACCAGAAGGAGAAGAAGGTGATTAGAAACAGATATGTCGTCTTCCATGAGAACCAGAAAATTGAGGATATTCAAAATCCCAGAATATCTTGAAGGGAAATTGTTGAGTACTCAATTCATGATCCAACACCTATACCCGCACCACCTATCATTGAAGATGAAGAGGTGCAAGAAGACTCATCGACAACAGACCATGATGTAGTGGAGGAGGATATTGAGTAGGGGGAGACTCAATCCTCTCCACAAAAAGTTTTAGAACCATAATAAGATCTAGGTGATGTTATGCCTCCCAAACCTAACATTTCAAAGTATTGAATATCTTCATGAGGAAGGATTCCGTCAACAAAATATTCGGAGTTAGATTACCAAATTCCGATTGATTAGGGGGAGCCAGAAGGATACCAGTAAGCGGTGTCTCATCCAGAAAAACTCATGTGGATTCTTTCAATGAAGTTTGAGATGGAGTCTTTGATAAAGAACCAAACATACGATTTGGTGGAATTACTCAAAGGTAAGAAGGCACTTACGAAAAAATGGGTGTTCAGGCTGAAGAAGGATGGATGAAAAAGGAAGGTCAATCAGAAAGCTCGGTTAGTTTTCAAGGGATTCCTTCAGAGGAAAGGAGTATAATTTGATGATATTTTTTCACCCGTGGTGAGGATGGATTCAATCCGAGACATTTTCGGATTACTGGCTTACCTGGACTTGAAGCTTGAACAGATGGATGTGAAGACAAATTTTCTTCATGGTGGCCTATCGGAGGAGATCTATATAATGAAACCTGAAGGATTTGAGGTTTCTAGACAAGAAAACCTTGTCTAAAAATTGAATAAGAGAATGTATGGAATGAAACCGGATCCTAGGAAGTGGCACAATAAGTTTGAATCATTCATGTTGAGTCATGGATAAAAGAGGACACAGGCAGACCAGTGTGTCTACATCCAGAGATTTCAGGATGGTAGCATTGTATCCCTTCTACTTTATGTAGATGACATGTTGATCATTGGGAAGGATGTAACGAAGATTAGCCAGTTGAAGAAGGAGTTGTCAATGTATTTTGATATGCAAGACTTAGAATCATCTCAACAGATTTTGGGGGTGCAGATCATTCATGAAAGAATTAAGATACTGTTATGGCTATCTCAGGAGAAGTATGTTGAATGTGTTCTGAAACGTTTCAACATGGAAAAAGCCAAACCAGTGAGCATTCCTCTTCCCTATCATTTGAAGTTGAGCAAGATTGCATGCCCGTCATCTGAGGAATAAATCGAGGCGATGGATATGATATCATACTCCTCAGTAGTTGGAATCTTGATGTACTATATGGTGAGTATGAGACTTGACATTTCCCATGTAGTGGAAATCGTGAGTCAATTTCACTCCCATCCCAGGAAGCTGCACTGGGATGAAGTTAAGTGGATTCTGAGGTATCTTAAATATACTTCAAAGTTATGTTTGTGTTATGGGGGAGATGGACCTATCTTGGAGGGATATAAAGATGCAGACATGGAATGATATCCTGATAGCCATAAGTCTACATCAGGATACATCCATACTTTTACATGAGGAGTTGTTTCATGGCATTCAAGGTTGTAGAAGTGCATCGCACTATCCCAGACCAAAGCAGAGTACATTACTGCTTCAGAAGCTGGAAAGGAAATGTTGTGGCTAAATAATTTTCTCCAAGAGCTTAGACTCATCCAGAAGGAGTACCGGGTTCATTGCGATAGTGAAAGTTCTTTGGACTTGAGCATGAACTCCATGTACCATTCTAGGACAAAGCACATCGAAATTCGTTATCATTGGATACGCGAAGTGATGGGTCAACAACTAATGTGACTTGTGAAGGTCCACATGGAGGATAAACCATCAGATATGTTGACAAAGCTGGTTGCTCGGGAGAAGATAGACCTTTGTAGATGCTCCATAGGATTTTAGCTGGAGGGGGAGAATTGATGGATATATTTACAGCTGCCTGTGGTAGGTGGCCAGTGCACCAA
Source organism: Viscum album (assembly GCA_963277665.1). Classification (NCBI taxonomy): domain Eukaryota; kingdom Viridiplantae; phylum Streptophyta; class Magnoliopsida; order Santalales; family Viscaceae; genus Viscum; species Viscum album. The sequence goes on from OY728163.1 coordinate 136,385,384, forward strand.
CCCCACCAGCACCATGGCTGCTTCAACATTGGCTGTTACACATGTAAATTGTGTAGGCTACCATTGTTGAAGGTAGTTCAGGATTGGGGGAGAATTTGTGTCAAATATGGACTCCTCCATAATGGCTATTTAAAGAGGGACAAGGGACTCTCCTTTAAATCATCAATCTGAGTCAAGAGAGCTCTTATAGCCAAGAGAGCCTTGAGAGATCCACGTGAGAGAGGTGTAGAGAGATGTTTTTGTAAGATTTGTTCATGTTGAAATAAAGCCCATTTATCTTCCATTTCCTTTCTCTATTATCTCCCTTTGTGGTCAGTGAACCACAACACTGGTATCCAACTCTTCTCGAGTAAACCGAATACGGTGAATGAGGACATGAATGTGTTGGATATAAATCCTTCCCGCACCCAATCCCTGAAATAGTTGAGGAATGTTTCATTTTTTCATAAATATTTTATAATGTAGTATCTCTAATGATAATATAAAATTGGCATCATGAAGATCTTCCCACAACCTGATGTTCAAAATAAGAAATGAACTCCTAACATTTTAAACCCGTTGTTATGGGTATGAAATATGGGATCACATTTAGGATAGACAATCACATTATAAGGTGTGACACTAAGGTAATGAAGTCCACAAACTCTACTTATCTTTTATTCTCCTGAATTGATATTTTAATTTTTGCATCAACATGATTCTAGATATTGTCTCACTATTAGTGGCTTCCATAGGGATAAAAAAAGTGTCGATAGAAAGTATAGGGTTTTCAACACAATGTAAGAATTGGGAAATTGATGATTGAGGTTCCTCATAATTCTTATATCAATGGTAAGAATTTATTCCACCTATATAAGTTGGTAATGATTTCACCATACACAATGAACCAAATGTTCCTGGTGATATATGCACCCACCGATCTGGCATACCCATCAACCCATCAGGATTGTATTCCACCAACCTTTCGGCATAACTACATGATAATATAGTCGGATCTTTAATGAGTGGTAATTGAATATTATTTCCATAATCCTAACATATCATTATCATCCATTATTGATAAAGAGTGACTAGGTCTGACTCCATTTTAATTTATGTATGGGATAGATATGAAACGTGTTTCAAGAATCCAAGTTGTCATGCGAACCAATAATGAGCATATGGTTTGAAAATAGTTACCCCCTATGTCATGGTATTTAGAATCTCTTCCCACAATGTGGTGATGTATAAGTGTTCTTCTATAGAACCTATTCCTTCATCTACCACCACCATATATGGTATTGGATATGGAATGAAAGTGAATTGGGATTTATCAATTATCAACTCAATAGCACCATCGATGTCGAGGAGTGTTGGTAGAATGGGAGAAATATTGAGTAGTGATGGGTGAAATTTGGAATTAGAGACTATTATTTTATACTAGTATTCATATCATTGAATGTTTTCATCCACCCATCTACTTAAAAATAGAAATGTCCCTCAATGATTATGTAAGATCTACTCTCTATCATATTTCCCGAAAACTCATAAATGTAGAAGATAGTCTGCCTAGCTAGGTTGATGGGTTGTCCCTTATCCAATGTGGGGACCAATATTAGGGTGTAGAACCAAACACTGCTATCGGAATAATGATATGGGAGATTCCATCTAATCAAGAACATGGTAAAAACATCAACAAATTCAAATTACAGGGATTCATACGATCGGATTTGGAAGCCCCTGTTGTATGGCGACCTTCCTCAATAGTGGACATGTATAGACCATGGGTGAATCATGACTACTATGTCTGGTGATTCATTTTATTATGAAACATCATCCTAATACAACTATCCTACAATAATATATATATCTACTCACTATTTGGGATGAGTGAGTGGCTATTAAGAGAATGACCCAATACCTTCTCAGATGTAGTTAGTTAGTTTATGGCTAATGGAGTAACCTATTCAGTAACATCCTAGGTGTTATCAATAGGAAGGATTTAATAATACATTTTTTCAAACACATTAATTAATTATAGTTGATAAATATACCACATTATGATCATGAATTCATCATGGGATAAATGAAATTTGTTGGTATTCGAACACTAATGACTGATTAAATCATGTTAGATCAATTTCGGTGAATATATCAAAAACTGATAAATCCATTCTTCATGGTATTATATGACAACCTCCAATGATTCTAGATATTCCATGTATTTTTTTCACAATTAGAGTTCCCAATCCCATTCATTAAAAAAGATTCATCCTAATCGAAAATTCCACTTGGAACACCGTCCACCTTTAGGATTTTCCCTTCAGAGGTTCCAAATTAATATGTTGTCAGGAATGGTAGAACTCAATGGTATATAATCATTTTTTTGATATTTTGACTCTTTATAGACCCATTTATTATATATACATTCTCTTAATCCAATTATGAAATTATCTTCCCCACATTGGAAATGTTTATTCAAACATGATATATGGACACCTCGAGCCAAGAAGATGGATGATTCATATCATCTAATGCAATTTGGTAATTTTCCTAAATTCCAATGTTTTACATATGGAATATGTTGGAAAATGGGTAATTCAGAAGCTCTGGAGAATGGAGGTTCATCAAAATTCCCTCTTGAGGGATCATGTGATAATGAAGATCATCTTCAATATTCAAAGTGATTGATGTTCTTATCTTAATAGCAGATATGGAAGTGAAATTGAGGCCTTTTTTTGAAAAAAATCCATTTTATTCTATTTTATGAATTGAAAAAACATGTGGGATTCATCAAATAAATGGAAAAATATATTGAAATCACATATCCATATTCCCTTAAGGAACTTGGTCTGTGATATATTTGGCCCGTGAGGCGTGTGGCCCATGAGGAACATGACCTATGTAGTGCTCTACCTTCATAGTGATCATCCATCAATGTATCCATGTCAGTGAACTTATTACTATGCAGTAGATTTGATTTACTCTTCAAAAGTGATGACCTCATGTTCACAAAAATTCAACCCTGATGGAAAAAAATTATGCATGATCAGGATGTGTAAGGTAGATTGTAAAAGGACATTCACACAAAAAAACCTCTTTAAATTAAATATATATGGGAACCTCATATATATTGGTGTGGTCCATATCACATGATGACAACCATGCCACAATCTTGTTTAAATCAGGCCAATTTGTTTATTAGAACGATATCTTATTCATCTAGATCTGTACCATTTAAAATGGGTGAATTTTTTTTGTTCCAAAAAACACTATATAGGATATAAAAATACATTATTAATTTTAAAGATGAATTTGAAGAAGTATTCATGGATGTTTTTCTGTGAAATATTTCTAGGGTCCACATAACTAAAAACTCTATGCAGATTTCCACACTATATGCCATCCTGCAAAAAAGTGTTTATAGAATGTGGAGGAGTCCTCCAATGATCAAAAAAATATAATTTACGAGGCCTTACTGTGATTTTCATAACCCAAAAATCCTCGTCCCTCAAAAACAATAAATAGTTTTCAGGCCTGGATGGTTTTCTTCAACCCCTTGTGAATGAAATTGTTTTAGGGTCAGGGAATACTTAATTGAGCGCTTGTAGATGAAGCCCCAAAGCCCACCTAGGATGATTGGTCATACTGTTATTTGGTTCCTCCATTCCTCTATAAAATACCCCTATAGAGATCCATAAAAAGGGATATGTAAAAAATAAATGACCCAAGGAGATCGATAAGAGAGCGAATGCCGGTAAAATGACTACATAACATAAATGAAGAAAAATAATTCACCTATATGTCTACCAATCAAAAACACTTCACAAAAATCATTCCATAAAGAAAAAAAATCATCCTCCTATGGTTCAATCAATCTTTGTAGAGAAGTAATATTCAAAGGTATCCCAAACCCATGTAGAATGAAGCTATCATGGGGGATGTCAAATCCATGTAGAAAAATTTAACATGGATAGAACTTGCACACGTGAAGAGTGATGGTATGAGGATGATGTTAATATACACATAGAAAACACATCATGGAAAGAGAACCATCCCTCATAGGAAATTTAAATGTGAAATTAGTAATCCTTGCAAATTACTCCAATTTTTTTGTTTGACTTCCTTAAACCAATATAGTTTTTTTCCCATAATTCCCCCTCCGTGATCTTTTTTGACATCCTTCTCTATCAAACCATTTTGTGTGAGGATCTAAGACCTAAGTGGGTTCGTTTTCGAGTAATTAGATAAGGAATATAACAAAACCACCAAATATTTAACATAAAAAAAATGGGAATACCCGGGAGATCTCTTGAACATATGTTCTCATAGTAAATGAGGCCCTAGTGGTAACCTCCTTAAAAGGGGGACCCTCAGAATACATTCAAGCTTACATTTCTGTGGTAAAAATTATACTGACCTTAGAGGTACTCATGTAGACCTCCCCATTATTGGTGGGGAGTGACAGGTTCATTTTTCCTTTCCCTTTTTAGTGTAGTTTCTTATCCTCCTCTCTTCCCTAGGAACCAGTCATAGGGCATCCCTCAAGGAGTATGACCATAGTATTTCTTGTGGGTGGTGGCCCTCATGCTCCTCTTCGCCTATAATGGATATATTTTTGAGACTACGTGAGTATAATGGTTACCAAAAAATGCTAGTTGATTAGTTCTACAGAACTCCCTATCCATCTCCCTTGGTCTCTAGCATCCATCGACCTACAGAAAAAGTAGATTTTTTAATCTTCATGACTTTTTTTTCCTCTTCTTTCTCAAACCGTGCATGATTCATGTGGTCTAATTTGTTTATATTGATCTTGAAATCCCCATGATACTAGGAAAATATGGGACTCTTATCTTTTATGTGTTCTATTAATAACGATTCAATCGGTCCATAACCATAGGTACAATCCCCAGACACAGAAATCAATGTGGGAATTGATTCCAGACCAACTTGTATATATATTATGACTCCCTGAGGTCCAAACCCGACACCTAAATTTTACTTAATATTATCCTAGTCATATTACATTTATGGTGATATAAAACTAGATGGGATATACACTTATTGATCCCCATTAATCACCATACTTATTAGGACATAATCCTAAATGGATCATTCCCCCAAACCAGAAGGCCATATTCTTTATTTGTCCTTATTTATACCTTATCATCACTAGGCCATATCCTTGTTAGGGTTACTTATGATCTGGAAGGAAATGCTCTACGAAGACCCCATTAACGATATTTAGAGACCCTGGTGTAAGTCCCACACCATACTTATCTAGGCATCGTTCGCATTGACGTCCCTACCACAAGATGTTAAACTATTAGGGTTGGTCCTTGCTGCAAAACCTTCAATGATGATTTGTCTGGTTATGTGGAACATAACTACATTGGTCTGATTACTTTCATGTGGATACATAGGAATACCAACATATGGGTTCAATCCTAACAACAAAACATCCCTTGTCTCCCTTAATGATGGTGAATTCCAGAGCACCCCACTGTGTGGAAATAAATGACTGTGATAATAATGAATAATATAAGAATATAAGATTTGAAGGATCCATTAATGGAGAACATCAGGTACATATAGTTGATTCCAAATTCACAATTTCTAATAATTGATCATTAAATCAAGGGTGACCCATGTAATACATGGGAATGATTAAAGGATTAATTTACAAGACTCAAATATATAAGAGAGTCCCATATTAGGCAATAATTTCCCCCAAAAGGGTGTGATGAGGAAAACATTCCATCCTCTAAACCAATGTGAATCTCTAATTTATCTTGGGAAATTCATTAGAAACCAACTTTTTTGGAATGAAGAGTCTAGATATATCTCGAATGAGGGAACCATTTGGTGTTTCTAGCTCCAAAACTAATTGGTTGGATTCTAATTTAAAAAAATGGTAAACCCAAATTTAGTGATTCTATAGTATTCAAACCCCCACAATAATTCATACAAGAGAACACCACAAATTTCATTGGAAAAAATGTGTACTCTGGGTCAATGAAAATAATTTAACTAAAACATCCTCATCACATGTTAAATTGGATAGACTGTCCAGTTCCCATCAAACCATTTTGTCCCTACTATGGAGTATGAAACATGATTTTATTTGGAAACAATAACATTAGTTGTAACATATTTATATTGTTTCATTATGTGATATTTTTAGAATATTCATATATAAATTTACATTATATAAATATAACATATTAATTATTATAATCTATATATAAATTTTATTTATTTTATTGTGATATATTTATATAGTATAAATTTAGTTTTAATATAAATATTCTATTTTTATATTATGTGATTAATTATTTGATGATTATATGATTTTGAATATTGAATGTCCAAAATGTTTATATAATGAGATATTATCCATGCATTTTCCACCCCTTATATTATCTTGAAATGATAGAAAAAATGTTTTCATGAGATGATTTAATTAAATTTTCTCATAGTTTAAGTTAATAGTTAACATATAAGATAGTATAATATTCCATCATTAATGAATTTGAGTTACATTTTTATAATGGGGATGGGTGATTAGATTTTTAATCATTGATATTGAAATTCATATAGATAAAGATGTTAGTGGGGGTTTATTGAATTAATGGGGAAATGATATTCTGTTGAAATAAAAAGAGACGTCATTCAATATATCATAGATTATAATTCAATGATTAATTATTTTACAAAATAATTTATGAAATAAATTTAAACACCATGAAATAGAAAATATAATTATATAAGAATCTAATTTCCCCAAAGCCCCATAGAATTATTCCAAACCTAACCGAAATGACCTAATTTTTGAAAATGACACACAACCATGTTAGGGAATTATTTACCCACTACAATCCATAAAAATAGACACGAACACATATCGATAAAAATCTAGTATAAGACATCAATAATTAAGATGTTCAAAAAACACCACCCAAACTAATTATAGACTGGTGTTACCTATATTAGTATGACATATAAATTAACTAGATAACCGTATAAAATGAAAAATATTAATAATAATTATAAAAAATTCTTTATATGTCATACAATATATTGGGCACGAATACACTAACAAAGTTCATATACAAAACCAAACCGAATGGGATAATTTTAGAAATCAAGTGTTGTGCCAAAACAAAAATTCTTTCAAAATATGGAATTACAATATAGATTCTCATGAGGAAATTATTGCGTAGAACATTAGAATTACTTATTTTTTTCTATAAATTTCGTTATCCTAATTTCATGTATTATATTTCCATTTGTTTATCTTATATTAATCAAGAAATAAATTTTTGAGGGCTTATATGTGCTTATAAAAATATTTTATAGAAATTATTATATCTATTTTTTCATGAGTTTTAATTTATTTTTTATTTATATATTTATTCAATTATGACATTAATTTAATTTTAAAGATGTTTTCTATGATTAGAAATTATATCATGTAATATTTTTATATTTTATATCTTAAAAATGAAAATTACGATGTCTTATTAAATTTAAAGAGTGATTTTGAATTTAATTTTTTTATGTTAGTTGTCTTATGAATAGATTGAAATCAGAATTCTTACAATGTTTTATGTCTTAACAAAATTTTATGAGTCTTATGAAATGAATTTTCTGATGAAATGGAAGTTTAAATTTTAACAAATTGTAAAGAAATATAGTATATAAAATTTATTAAGGATTAAAAATTTCATACAATGTATTTATGTCAGAAATTTTTCTATATATAAATTATTGTGGGATCTGAGAATTATTAAATGAATGAAATATATCTTGGGAATATAATGTCTTTCAAAATTTGAATGCATAATTATGTTAGAGAAGTGTTGTGAAATGGTAATATTTTTTGAAATCATTTGTGTTTGTAATATATCCATGATAAAAGATTCAATCTATGAAATCTTTATATGAAATTACAATTATATGGATAGTGATATTATAAATTCAAATTATTATAATATTATGGATATACTTTTATGATTTTTAAAATATCGAGGATATTAAAATCTAGGATGATAATAAGGAGCATTTATGTATATATTGGTTTTTTTCATTTTGTTCAGAAGTAGGATGTACAAAATATCCATGTGAGCTTTAATGTGCTATTAAAGGAATGAATTTGACTTGTTATTTCTATGATTTGTCATAAAATATAGATAATATACATACTTCCTACTCTATGTTTTATTTTAGTAAATTGATGTTCAGTGGCTAATCTATATTTAGAGATAAATTCATATAATATTTGTCTCTACTTTTATGAGTGATGGTGGAAGATTATAATTGACATTTTATTTCTATTATATATATAGTAATAATCAACATGAATAATATAATTTATATAATATATCTTCATCGATTACATATGGTCAATATCATCTATGTTTAGAAAAATGTGACGTGACAATTTTGTACATCCATTATTCTTCCACTGCTTTTATCACTCAAAATATGTAGGAAGGAAACTAGTTCAATATTTAAGATAATATTTATACTATTGTTTTGTATTATTTGAAAGATAATTATAAAGTTTCTATTAAATTATTATTAATATGTATTTAGTAATATGTTTCTAGATAATAACCAAATATAATTAGTTGATGGAGTTCGGTAACATTTCCACGAAACTATAGTATCCCATTACGCTAAACGGGTGGCTACTTGTACATAATTATGGGTGAAGTGGAAAATGATTATAATTTGTAGTGGGTCATATATAATGTAGTTTTACATAGATTTGGTTAGGATTAAAATACATATATTTAGTTTTTGGGACTTATGAAAAAGGAAATAAAGGCCCTTTTGAGTGCCTTTAATATAGTAGTAGCAATATATACTCAACAGTTAGACCACCCAAAAATTAATATAAATAGAACCAACCATGATCACATCAAGGGTTGTTATAGGATAGTAGGGGAAGTTATTTTACCCTTATAATATAATAAATATATTCAATGATTTTCTCTTTCATTTGATATTATTTTTTCTACATGGATTTATTAACAGTTTGACGTAAATATTCACTTTTATAGTGGTGGTTTTAAATTGTTCATTATTGAATCAACTCACACCTCTATATTGAGTGTTCATCAGAATCCAAGTCAAGAGATAATTTGTTATTAGATCATTCTCATTATTGTTTCCTTATTTAGCCCATCACAGGAAAAAGATAAAAATCCAATAGAGAATGAAAAATTACTATAATTGATCTATGAGAAGTGATTTATAAGATCTAAACTACATAATTTTAATTATAAAAACTATGGTAACCCTTGAGAAAATATTTTCTTTTATTTTATGATTCATAGAATGAATGACTATTTTATCATAGTAAAACACTATATGATTCCTACCAATGAATGCGAATATGAAATTATACTCAAGATGTTGTGTTTGATTATAATTTAAAATTATATGAATGATATCAATTATGGATTAGGGAATGATGAGTTCAATAGAGAATCTCATTGGGATACTACTTATTATACACGGGAAACCATCTATGTTTTCTATAAAGGAACGGAAAATTTATGAATATTAAAGTCAAATTAAACTAAACATAAATTTATACTTTAATTATTATGGGAAAATTATTATTGAAATGATAATAATAATCAATAATATTGTGGATGATTACAGTATATTGAGAAAAGTTATTCATCAAGATTCTAATGATTTTAATGTCATCAGACAACAACAAACTAGAGAGTGTCGAATTATTAGTATTATTTTGTCATGACCTGTCCCTTGGGGCCCGTGGTGTGACTACCCCAGGGGGTCAGAAAACCAGCCCAACTGGAAAAGTACAAGTACAACTGAAAAGTAAAAAACAACTAAAAGGTGAAAAGAAACTCCTGGATCACCCACCACAGATCCTACCTAAAGGGTAGGTAAAGATCGCCTCCATAGTACACCACGTCCACCCGTCTTGTCTGCGTCATGTCAGGCCGAATTTCCACCTTCGAGAACCTTCTAGTCCTTGCTCCCTCAGCCTCGATCAATGTTGAACGTCGTCTGCACAAGACACAACAAGGTGATGGTGAAGCCCATGCATGGGTGAGTATAATGATACTCAGTAGGGATCCAGAGACCCTGAAGGTCTCCTAGAATTCCACATAGAAAAAACACAGGGTAACACCACGAAGGTAAAGTACCACACATGTAAAGTATCACATAACATAACATCAATTACATGCACAAAGTAAAAGCAGCTCACACCGGGATTTATTCTAGGGGTAGTAACAAGTAACATCCCCAGTCACAACGTCGATCACCTCAACTGCTGGTGAACTCCTCCTCTATCGAGTACAGTGGGCCAGCCACATCACACAGAGGTGCTTCCCACTAATCTTGAACTACTGAAGTACTGCTCCCCATCGCGTACTGTGGGTCTGTCAGGTCACACAAGACCGTCCCCCCCAACGCGGTCTGCTAAGGTACTCCTCCCCATCGAGTACTACGGCTACTCCCCACCGTGGCCCACCAGGTCACACAGAACCACCCACCCCATTGTGGATTGCTAAGGCACTCCTCCCCATTGTGTCTCGCAGCCGTCGAGTCACGCCGAGTCAAAAAGTCATTAGTCATCAGGTCTCAACCAGTCGTAGGGTTTCGTACATATTACACTTGGGAGAACTGCCGAAGCCACCCATCATATCTCAACCAGTGATGTGGCTCTATTTTTACATAGTTTTAACACGTCTTTTAACTTAATTTTTATTGATTTAATTTATTATTTAAGCACTTTATACTAAATAATATTACTTTTGTATTTTTATAACTATTTTTTTATTAAATAATTTTTATAATTAATTATGTATTTTTAGTCTTTAAAATATTTAATTTAATTTTACTTTTCTTTTCTAGTATAATTAAGTGATAATTAGTCTTGTTAATTTTTAATATTATTACCTATTAATAATTTGACTCTAATAATAAATAGTCATTTAATATCATTTTTTGTGTTTTAATTAACATATGAGTTATTCTAGTATTTTATTCATTAATTTAGTTTTATTAAAATAAATTAACTTCATTTTTTTAATATTTTTAATCTTTTTGCTTATTAATTATGTAAAGTGTTTTTAGTTTAATTAAATAAAATTGATCGCTTTTAACATTCAGTATTCAAATAGTTGTTTAATTAATTAATTTAGAGTTAGAAAACATTTATTATTTAATCCTAAGTATCCAGTTAGAGTATTTATATATTAACTCTTATTTTTTGTCTACCGGTGAGATAGATATGAGGTATCGGTCACATATTGTGTCACTGATGCTACCCTTTTTCATTTACTGCTTACTCTTTAATTATTTAATATAGCAATTTTAATTTAAGCCTTTTATCAATTTAGTTTATCAATTACCCAGTTTATAATTTAAGTATTGTCAATTAATAATTTTTATTGTAACTTTAATGCTTAAGTTTAATAATAATCATGTTTTTAATTTATCTTTTTTAGCCAACCTTTAATTTCAATCTTTGTATTTTTTATTTTACAGTTTTAACCGGTTTATTATTTTCAATATTTTTATATATTTAGTTTGAGTTTTAATTTTATGTTCAATCTATTTATTTAAGGTAGTCGTTAGTCCTTTTCTGTTATTTCTATTGGTGAGCATTTTTAATTTTATGTGCAACGGTGAGCTTTTGATTTTATACCATTGGTAACCTTTTATTTTAACTAGCAGTGACCCTTGGATCTATTGGAAAACTTTAACTATGACAGTGACCATTTCTTTTAAGTACCAGTGATCTTATATAATGGTGACTATTCAGTCTACCGGTGACCTTCTAGCCCAATGGTGACCTGTTTTATTTATCTGCAATGGTAACCTTATTTTTTATTGCAGCGGTGAATTTTTTTTCCTTGATGGTGAGCCTTTAAGTTTATAACTATCAGTAGAATTATATTTTTATAAACCAACAGTAACCTTTATACTTTAAACTAACTGTGAGCTTTAAATTTTAAAGCCATTGGTGAAATTATATAGCCATTGGTGAAATTATATAACCAATGGTGACCCCCACGCCGTCGCCCATCTCATATGTGCCACGGTTCTCTGCAATTATTCTAACGGTGAGTCATTCCTCACTGTTCTCTACACCTCACCGATTGTTCATCTTTTCATCTCACCATTAGGCCTCTTCGATCGATCCTCTCCCATGCTTTCCACTTTTGACTCACTGATCTTCACGACTCACCGTTATATACTCTCACCGATGTTGCTACCTTGCCACCTACTGACACTGATTCTTCCTCTTTGCTACACCTCTACTTCTTCTTCTAAAATCACCATCAGTTTGATTTTTCACATATCAGTGCTATTTTTCCCTGCCTTGACCACACCATCTGCTCTAGCAAAATCACCAATTATCTGAACCTTTAAAAATTGAATCCGGACTCAAACCAGTTAAAATAAAATTCAACAATCACTAACAACCAGATAACTGTATGCATAGATTTTGAACTGAATCGGACTGGAAATCTCCCCTGAGGATGTTGTAGAAGGGAACTGACACCACTGCTGTTGTACACATTTGCTGATTCTCCAACAAAATCAGGCCATGCCATCATTGGGAGATAACCAAGTCCACACCCTAGACTGCCACTGAGGGTAAGGAGTCGTGCTGCTTTGGATCTGATCCATTATTTTGATTTGAAAGCAAGAGCACGTCCGCCACTGGTGCAGAAGATGCTTTCTCATCACCTTGGGAGCTGTCCTCCGTAGAAGCCTGTAGAGGTCACTGCCGCTGGAAGTGTGTTCCATCTCTGGAATACATAACCCACTTCGGCCATACAAACCACTGATGGAGATGCCAGGAGGAGTAGCTCGAGCTACTGGAAGATCCTGAACTCGTAGCATTAGAACTACACTACACTAACGACACCCTGTTTTTGAAGCCGTACAAGCCAGTCGATGCTGATGGAGGCCAAGCCACTGCTATGGAAGTCTGCGGCCCACCTTCGTTGCATTTCACTAGATCTAGAGAAAAACCTGGAGCCGATCCCAGTTCTGATCACCGGTACTGAGGAGTCGAGCCACGTGTTGCCGGGCTGAGGGAGCCTCCGTCGAGGGTTTCTCCTTCCTGGAGGAAGGAACCGAAGATTCTCCCCCCTCTGCGCCGAATTTGGGGTGGGGGGGGGGAGAAGGAAAGAAAAAAATATAAAAGAAATGATATATAAAAAAATAATAAACAATAGATATAATTTAAAATAATTATAATATTTAGATATAATAATTTTACTGAAAAAATAAGATATATAATAATATTTCAGAATTAATAATAATATTTATTAAAAAATTTAATAATTATCTATAAATAAAAGTTATTATTAATTTAATTAAATTAACACTTAAATTATATTATGACTTCTCTAAATGATTAAAAAGAATAATTAAATTAATAAAATAAATTAATTGACAATAATCTAATTTAAAAATTTAATAATGTTATACTAATTAATCTTTAATTAATATTACATTAATTATATATTTTAAGATTAAAAACATAATAATTTTATTTGATTAAATATTTAATAATAAATTAATAACTACAATAATAATTTTCAATAATAATAATGATCAATTTAGATTTTCATTAATTAACGTTAGTTAACATTTTAACAAGTAATATAACATTAAACTTTAAAAAATAACTATTTTATATTCATTATGTTTAATTCTAACTGTGAAGGTTCACTAAAGAGATGAAATCCTATCCCGATTCAATCAACTAACTCATCAGAGTTAGTTACGTGAGGAAAACTAGCGCGATGTGCATGCCGTGAAAAAACGCTTTTGCGCAGTGCACTCATGAAGGACACTTAATGTCGGTGGAAGATGTGAAATGAAGGGCAGTAGATGACTGAGGGGTTTTAAGGAAGAGAAACAACATAATTTGAGGATATTCATTCGTCATTCCATGATCACATCAGATGAGAGCGAAGATGCTCATTCTAATTCCACACCATACTTTTTCGAGAGCAAAGACACTCGGGAGAAGCATATGAGAAGAGCAGGAGACGAAGGAGCTTGGAAGTAGAGCTATGCTAAGGGAGTTCTTCTTCCCTATGTCCGTAATTCATTCCCTTTGTTTTTGGTTGTTTTATCTACTTTAAACAATATGATCACAGGTTGAACTTTCTCAGCTAAGGAATTTTAAAACCTTCTGGTTTATGTTCTATAAATCTTCATTTTCTTTTCTTTTTATGTAATTAGATCCAGCTGGAGAGACTTACTCTATTTCTAATCTTTTAATCGTTCAAACTTTATTTATTTCAATTTCAAACTCTAATATTCATTGGTGTGGTTGATCTTGAGTATTTTTAATCAAATATTTAATGTCATTAACATTGGAAATTTTACGGCGAGTTTATTTTAAAATGTTATTTTTTAAACTTCTTTATAGTTCGATTAAGTTTTGGTGTGGCGAACTCCGAGACTTAATCCTCCGCCTGTCGAGTTTTCTGGTGAGGGAAATTGTTAAGTCTTTCTTGAGGTGTGATTTGACTATAAGCTATGGAGAGAACATCTGTAACACCCCGAGATTTTATGAAAAATATTTTTTTTAATTTCATTGATGTCTTGTGTTGTAAGATACAACAAGATTACCTTGCGCTATACGCAACACCGTATGAGCTTGCAGTATACACAACATTATTCTTGGATCATGTTACACACAATTTTGATAGTAGTTATTCTACGAAACATTGAGTGTATATATATATATATATATATATATATATATTCAATGTATAAATAAAATATGGTTGGATTCTGTTATGCGAAACAACAGAGGAGTCTTGCACAACACGCAACCCTGACTTGACTTGCATTATTCATCTTACACATTTTCTAGAACATGGTATGAGAACAAAATCAATTTTTCGAGTAAAATAAGTATTTTTAAAAAAATGAAGTTTTGCCGCCTTTTGATGACACACCCACATTAAAACTTGTTTTTGACATATCTATAAGTTCAATTTGACAAAATAAAATTCTTCTTTGGAATCAGGATATAAAAATTTACTTTGGATAAATTTTTCATATTATTCTGATAACTTTCATATTTTAATGAATAGTAAAAACACGCTATATTTTAATTAAAAACAACTTTTTTCATCTCAATAATTTATATGTTTAGATTATCTTTTTAATTGGGTTTAAAGTGTAATTAGAATATATTTTTACCATTTAATCCAATGTTGGTCATTGGAATTAATTTCACTTTGAAATTGGATATAAACAAGTATCAATCTTTTGATAGTTATTGTTTCTTAAAAAAACACGCTATTTGTTTTGATAACGGGAATTAATTTTAAAATTAATTAATTCCACTTCTATGTTTTAAATTTGGCAAAATAGACATCAATTTTGAATTCAGAATATCAAACAATGCTTAGGTAGAATTTTTGGTATTTTTCTGAAAAACTGCAATTTTCGATGAATAGTAAAACCACTTAGTGGTAGTTAAAAAACCGACTTTTTCATTTAAATGAAATTTTACCACTTATGTGAATTGAATTTCGAAAATCCGAGAGACACGGTTAATATCAAGGACTAAGATGTGGTTCAATGAGATGAAAATAATTTTTGGTGAATAGTAACTTTTTACTTTTTTTTACCACGGTTAAAAGTAAATAGGGTAATTAAGGGTAAAAATGATATTATTATTACCCTAACTCATGTCCTACTTCTATTGGATAAGTGTAATTTGACCAAAACAACCTTAGGAATAAAATATGACCATTTAGGCCCACTTGGATTAGATTAGGACATTTAATATTAATTTATGTAAAGAAGGGTTAAAATAGTTAAAATCAAAGTTTAATAAGTAAATAATTTTTAATATAGGGTTATACATAAGATAAATTCGACTATAAATATTCATTAGAAAGCTAAAACGATTTCTTACATAATGGGATTTTATTTATAATTTTTAGACATTAAATAATGTAATTTATTTATGACACAATGATGATGCAGTAATTATCTTGTTAATGAAATATTGACATAATTGATGTTATAAATACCCAAATAAATGTAATTTTAGACTTTTTATTAATTCCACTAATTTTATAAGTTAATATGAAATGTTAGTATTTATTAAATTTACTTTTTTTGAACTAATAATTCTGCTATGATTTTCACAAAAATCAATTAACAAATAGTGTCAAATTTGACATAAAATAGTTTTTAAAACAAATATTATATTATTAATTGTTATTTTATTCTTAAAAATCTAAGGTTTGGCCAAATGACTTAGATAATGTTATATATATTAATAATAAAAAACTTGGGGTTCGTTTGGCTTGTTATAGGAAGTTTATTAACCTTATAGTGTGAGAAAACTAGAAGACACGGTAAAAGTTAAATTATTTAACTTAAAGTTAAATCTAAATGACAAGGTTAAAATAGAAACCTAAACTTGTCTAAATTATATTGGATGATAGGATTTCGACCCATCCCCACCTTATCTTATAAATAAATCAATTTGGAGCTATTAAAAACCGAATATGATTTTATAATAAAATAATATTTTTCGTTTTTCCAAAGGTGCCCCTCTCCTCCCTTATAAAAGGCACCTCCACCCTCTCTTCTTCACACCACTTTGAGCCTTCAAGCTCAGCCAAACCCTGGAAAATTCTCTTCTCCACTTCCCTTGAAACATCCTAGAGGTCCTTGTTTTCTTCAAAGACCAATTTTAGTACCCTAAGAGGAGGTCTCAATGATGCGCTTCAAAGAAGAGGTAATGTCCGTTACCGATTCTTTCTAACTTTATTTCTTCCTCCACTTATTCTTATTTAGTTGTTTCAATATGAAGTAATAACATTAGTATCACTCATATACATATATGCTATTATAAGTATGAAACAACCATATTTCACCATCAATCCATCATATGGAAAACGAAATCACCGCGCGTGCGTACGTACGGAATACCGTCTCCACGCCGTGGTGTAATCTGTTTTGCAACACCACCTTACTTGGATGGTTATAATGGTGAAAGCAATGAATATATATGATTATTGTAAATTGATATTGATTTTTTAATATTATACATACACTTTAATACAATTCCACGATCATGGGAATGATATCATCGCTCGTGCGTACGTACGGAATACCGTCTCCACGACGCAATGAGATTCACTCTCCATGATAACCATTCAAGAATGATTATAAAGTATATATAATAAGTAATCATCAAATATATGAAATAATAATGCTACTGGATTTATGTATATATATGTCATCTACTTAATTCCATTCAATTCAATAAGGAAACAAAAACAACGTTCATGCGTACGTATGACCTACCATCTCCATGAACGATGTATTTATTTCCATTTATCGATCCATTATATATATGTATATTCTGAATATATATTATATATAAATCATGTTTTACATTCTGGATGTAAGTAATAATTATCTAAGTAATCATATGAATAATTACAAGTTAAAACACGAACGACAAATGAAACGATTTTACCCAAAACGCTACTTTAACATGAATTTACAAAAGAACGGGTAATATAAAGTCATAAGTGAACCATATATGATATAATAACAATTAATATGATTCTGTAATAAGTCAATGACATTATTTAAATCATTATACAGGAGGTTTGGATACGTACGAAGCATATCAGACCTAAGGTAAGGGAAAATCTCACAATCTCATTTTTATCCGAGATTGTTTATACTTCAGAATTTACTGGGGAATATTTATCATCCACATCCATGTTTCCTCAATATGTAATATTATTTCTATCCACCAACAATTTTTTAAATCAAAATTTACCCTTCGGTGAGTTTTTAGTAAAATATATGAAAGGAATCTTTTCTTTTTTTTCGTACGAGGTACTTTTTGACTTTTCCGGCCAATGTACGAGAAGAATGTTTTTTTAACTTATACGGCATGATTAGATTTTTACGGTTTTATAAAGCATTATTTTTATGAAGCTTCCTCCAAAATATTTCATGACTATTTCCAACAATATCTATTTCTTTTAAAATTGCATGACATTTTGTGAAAATAAAATGATTTTAAAGAAGAAATGATATTTTTCTCAAGAATTAATTTCAAGTGTTTTATCAAAACCATTTTTCATATAAGAAGAAATTATTTCATATGTGTATGTTTCAAGTATAATGTCTCTATAATTTACATGGTTTCACTTTTCTTATTATGAAATGATATCAATTTATTTCATATGGATTATGTGATAATGGGATGATGTTTATGAAACCCATTTTATTTATTGGGTTATTATGAATGATGTATATTTATTTTGTGACACAAGTAAGAATGATTTCATTATAAGATGGGTGAGACCTATATCTCCCTCCAATGCATTGGGTAAAGACTTATATTTCATGAGATAGAAATGGCTGGAATGATAGGTTAATCCGGTTCAGTATTACAGGACTAAAACAAGGAGTGAACTCAATTCAGAAAGGGACTTTGTCCACTAAGATGATCTTGGAAGCAATGCCTTGGATACTATGGAAATCATATCATGTGATTAATGTTTTTCCACAATTACATGTTTTATTACCATGCCATTTTATCCTGATTAATGTTACTTTATGATCTATGTCTTATGTACTGCCATGTTTTATGTCATTGCTCAAGATTTTGATGTTTAAACATTATGTTCATGTTTTTAAGTTCAAATGTATATGATTTGTTTTATTTTATCCATGCTTACCCTTACTGAGCATTTGAGCTCACCCTTTATATGTTTTCTTTTCCCCAGGATATAAAGAAAGGTTTTAGGTAAGAAAAGAGAAGGGGAAGATCTTTATGGGAGATGTTGAAGATCTTTCACCACGATTAGACGATTACATTCCAAGTTTTCAAAGACACTAAACTATTACGGTCCTTGTGTGTTTGTTTTTGTTATGTACTAAGTATTCCACAAAAGTAATGTAATGTCCATGTATATCAAGATTTGGGTCTCTACAACATCCATTCATACTAGTAGTTTAGAATTCCTATGAACTTTTTTATCCCGCTTCTTATCTTGTTACTATTCATTATTTCACTGTTTTCCTTTATTTCATCATTACTTAGTTTAAGATTTAGTTTCCTAGTTGAAATCTTGTTTTAATATTCATTGACTTTAGAACAAAATATTAAAAAGTTAAAAAGCTAAGAAAACTATAAATATGTTTACCTCATTGCAGACAACAATGTTGTTTTTAATTTTTAGACCTCAAAATTTAGTCAACATCCTTCTCTATGGATTGACCCTACACCACTGTGCTAGTGTAGGTTTATAAATATAATTGTGTGGGCCGTGATGACCTCTGTTCACATAAAACTTTGGTTCCATTGTTTGAGAAGGAACACACTGAGTTTTCTTAAGGAAAGAAAATAAAAAAATAAACATTAAAATTAAACATATAAAAAACTACTTTGAACTCTATCTTCTTCTTGTGCTGTTTCTGAAAAATCTTCTTCACTGTGAACTATTGTGTGTCTAATTTCACATGCTTTTTAGTTTAAAAATGGAGGTTCATGAAAACTGGGATCAACCGGAGCAACATTGAGTTAGTTGCGACTGTTATGGACACACTTACTGGTAGAGTGTTTATAACTAGACACAACTAGATTTTTACATTGAATAAAATGAATAATATAAGTATAATCCTAAATTCCTTGCTAATATTGGATTAATAGAAACAAAATTTAATGCTAGGGAGGAAGCTTGGAAGTCATGGTTTATTCAAACCTATTAAATCCAAATTAGAGATTCTCAAGAGCAATAATAAAGAATAAAAAGATTAAAATGAATGTTCTTGGAATTACAAAAAAGGTTTAGAGAATAAAACAAATTTCAAGAAATTGAAAAGGAAAATTTTTATAGAAGATTTGAAGATCAAGTTGAATAGGAAAGTTTTAATGAAATTGGGACTGAAAATTTTTACTTTAAAAACTTTTATTCTGTTGAACTAAATATGAGAAAAAACAACTCACTGAATATAGAACACATTGATGAAGACCCCAAAAAGAGCATTAATGATGTTGAGTTGGATAATTATAAAGTTGAATGAAAACATATTGAAAAATATTTCCCAGTTCTTTTCATCTTCTCTTCTTTCGAGAAAAATCACTGTTTTAGAAATTTTGAGAATGAAGTCACTCAAGTTTAAGTCAAACTTGAAACTAAAAACTTGAATGTTTAAAATTATTCACCATCAATGTTTGAAATTCTAAACAAGGAGCCTGAACTTTAATTGGGGAATATGTTGGAATAGAAACTTAAGCTCGATGTTAATGTTTCTGATGTTTTTGAACCAAAATTGAACACTTCTCTGCCATGTTTTGAACCTATAAACCAAATAATTTCTGAATTATTTTTGGATGAAGAAGTTGAGGTAGTGAGTTTCGAGGAAAAATTGATTTATGAGCTTTCACTGCCTCTTTTATATAGTAGTCACTTTTCTGAAACTCTGTTTACTGAATTGGAAAGTAGTGTTTTCATTTCTAGGGAAAACTTTGTGCATTTAAACAATCAGGGATTTCAATTTATTGATGCTGAATTGAACATTACTCTCCCTGATTATAATTTTTTGGAAAACAATACAGACCTTGTTTTTGGGAAATGAGTCTTTTGAATTAGAACATGAAAAAGAGGTTGAGCACACACTTGAATTAGGTAGAACTGATTTGATAGAAGCAGTAGATGTTCAATCTGAGTTAACAAATGAGGATCTTTGGGAAGAGATTTTCAATATTGTTATACCTGAATCTGTTGGTGATAAAATAAATTCTCATCCCTATCTTTCAATTCCATCCTCACATGTGAAGGGTGTTGATCCTTCTCATCATAATGATAGTAGTCTAGAGGGTAAGTTACACTTGAGTTCCATCATACTTGATTTTTTTCAGCACTCTGTTTAATCTCCTCTTGAACCTACTATTCAATATTCACCCATTTTCACCCTTGAATTTAAACCTGTTATTGTTGAGGTTTAGAGAGATATCTATGAGGTAAATGCCACACCCTTTGAAGCATCCAGTACAATGTTGTCCCTTCATGTGAACTCAAATATTGATAACTCTGAAACAATTCTGTAAGTGGACAACATTATGCTCCCAACTATTAGAGGGTGTTTATTAAGAATTTTTATAATATATGAGAGTTAGGTAGTGTTTATCTTGGGAGCACACAATTTTAATTATTTTGTTAAAAATATTGGTGCCAAACACTTGTGGTTGTTCCTATTAAGGAAACCACATCTACCTAGTGACTACAGTTAGTTACTAGGTGAGTCTGATTGGGGACTTCAAATCTAGCGCTTCATGGGAGGCATCCCATGTTTCTTGTTGTGTTAGTATGTAAAACAATTTCTGATTAAATGAAATCTAACTAATGGCTTTAAATTTAGTGTTTCATTGTAGTTAACCCATGCTCTTTTTTTGCTTTCATTTTTGTACTGTTTTTTATAGAATAAGGTTTTTCTTAGCTATCTTCTGTATTATCCTTATCTTCTAGTTATTGGTACTTTGATTTCATGCAATGATTTTTAGGATGTTTCTTTGGTTTCATAGATGAGTTTTATTCCCTTATTGGAAGATTTATAATAAAAAAATCTTAATTTAGGGATGTAATTCAATTTTCGGTATTTTTTTTTCTGCTCTTGTTTTTGGTAATAAAATTTTACTCACTTAAAAAATTAAGCTTTCTAAAAAATTATACTGAATGTCTTGAATTCTTTAAAAAACAAATATACTATATATCACCCTTTTAAAAATAATATTGCATGTTCCTCTTTGTTGTAAATTGAATTTCACAGTTGTTAAAACCATTCACTTCTTGCAACTAAGTGTGTGTGGGGGGGGGGGGGTACAAGCTGCGGGTCTTTTGAATCTGCTTTGGTTTGGGGTTTTTAGCACGATTTTTTTCTGATGTGTTGAATATCCAACTAAATTAATTCTTCTAGACTTTCCTTCACCAAATTAACAGTGCACGTACACGTCACTTGTTATTCTTAAGTTGTATTGAAAAATATTCATTGTACTTAAATGTTAATGCATGTACATTCTTGTGAACCTGTTTTAAATTATTCATTGTGGAAAACAACATTATCTTAAACATCAAAGAGACCCTTTACACATTTCAAAAGTTTAATTAATTGAAAATTGGTTTTGATCCTTTAATTGTTTATTTGTTCTTCTCCACTTTGGATGTATACTTTGGGGAAAAAGTTGGATTTTAAGTGTGGGGGAGGGGGCCAATTCTTGATTGTGCTTAACTGTGCATAATTGAAAGACCATCAATTCCCATTACAACTTAAATCTGTTTGTTAAAAATGATTAAATTTTTTTAAAATTCCTTCATAATTTTAGGCTTAAAAATTTCCTTAGTAGAGTCTTATATAAGGACACTAACTTTATTGGAAGTTATGAACAACTTTTGAATCTAAAATTATTGTGGGTGGATGATTTATGAGTTTTCTTTCTTAGTGGTTTTATGGAAATTTTGTTTAGGGACTATTTTGAGAGTGATATGGGTAACATGTTAGTTGAAATATGATCATAGTCTTGGAACTAGAAGTTTGATCTTGATCCTAGGGGAATCATTTTTCTTTTAATTATTAAAGTAATCACCTTAATTGGACAATGGAAAAGATTCTTATATAAATATTTTGGAACTGGAGAAATTTGGGATTCTTAGATCCCATCATGAATCTTTTAGACCCTAGATGCTAGGTTCGTTTTTGTTTACTATAAGCCCTCAGTTCACTTTGAATAAGTGCTTATGCATAGTGCTCAACACAATGATACATGGCTTGGGAAAAATTAAATAAAGTGTCTAGGGTCAAAAACGAATTCATTAAGGTGTGTGGAATGATGAGCGTGAAATGATGAAGGGGTCAATAGGTTTATATGGAGGTCATTTAGGTTGTATCATTTAGGAGATCAAAAATAATAATTATTTTTTTGGAACCCAGGTGAAAATTTAATGTACAATGTTCCATTGGGTAAGATTTTAATTCCACATTAATTTTACCTCTTGTCGCTCTTGAGATTAGAACATGAGTTTGGATTGAAATGATCACTAAGTAGAGTCGTGTATGAGGCATGACACATTCTTTCATGGATGAATCATTGCAATCTTGATCACCCTGCGAGTAATTCTTTGAGGAAAGACTTGATTTGAAGATACATTTTCAAAATCCTATTTTCATTTTCTGTCCTCTTTTCTTAATTGATGGACATGTAACTTTTTGAGCTGAATTATAAATACTACAATCTTTGTTTCAATGATAACAAGACATGATTTTTTTTAGGACAAACAATGCTTATGTGTGGGGGAATTTTATGTGGCTCTATTTTTACATAGTTTTCCACATGTTTTTACTTAATTATTAATGATTTAATTAATTATTTAAGAACCTTATACTAAATATTTGTACTTTTGTATTTTTAAATCTAATTATGTTATTTAACCATTTTCCTATAATTAATTATGTATTTTTAGTATTTAAAATAATTAATTTAAATGTACTTTGATTTTCAAGTTTAATTATTAGCTAATTAGTCTTGTTCATTTTTAATCTTCTTACCTCTTAATAATTTGACTCTAATAATAAATAGTCATTTAATATCATTTTTTGTGTTTTAATTAACTTAGACATTCTTCTAGGACTTTATTCTTTAATTTAGTTTTATTAAAATATATTAACTTTATTTTTTTAATATGTTTTATCATCCTGCTTATTAATTAAGTAAAGTGTTTTTAGTTTAAATAAATAAAATAGATCTCCTTTAACATTAAGTATTCAAATAGTGGTCTAATTAATTAATTTAGAGTTATAAAACATCAATTATTTAATCCCATGTATGTAGTTAGAGTATTTATTTATTAACTCTTATTTTAAGTCTTCTGGTGAGATAGATATGAGCTATTAGTGGCCTATTGGGTCACCAAGGGTGGCGGCCCACTCCGAGGACAGCAGCTCGACTCGAGGGCGGTGACCCGGCTCGAGGGCGGCGGCCCGGCGTGAGGGCGGCGCCCCGACTCCGAGGGTGGCGGCCCAGTGCGAGGGTGGCCGACCTGTCTGAGGGAGGCGGCCCACTCCGAGGGTGGAGGCCCACTCTGAGTGCGGTGACCCGACTCGAGGGTGGTAGCTCATCTCGAGGGTGGCAGCCTGCTCAGAGGGCGGCGACCCGGTGTGATGGTGGCGGCCCAGTTTGAGGGTGGAGGCCCGATTTGGCCCGACGTGGGGGGGGGGGACCCACGAGTCTCCCGGATTCCGGAATGGCCTGAAGGCCGTTCGGTTGGCGAGGCATCAGCGCCATGTGGGAACTGCCTAGTCTTCACAGAACTCACTAGAGGTGGGTTAGGCCTCCACCGTGACTTCCATTCACCGGCGGCACGATGGCCATGTCGTCTTCCTACATGCGGTCGACCGTCGTGCTAGTCGCCTCCTCCGTTCACCGTGGCTAACAAGCTGGGACCTTCATCTTACGGCATGCATCGAAGTGCTCATGGTCTTCAAAGTTGGTGTAAGGATAGAAAGATAACAGAGGGTTCGGGCCAGGTTCGTTAGGCCGACACCCTCCGCGTTAGCTCGTAAACATGAGGGGGTTAATTGTTTAATAAAAATTGAATTAAACAACAAGATTAACCCCACAAGATTCCAACAATAACCTCCTGCAAAGACGAATGAATCGCAGGTCAACCCATTAGTCGTTTGACACACATTTTTTGTATAATTTCATGGACCCAAATGATGGGCTCAAAAATTCACAAACAAAAATAAACCCCTAACTTGAAACGTTGGAGAGTTCTTGAGGTTGAGGGAGTCTCATTGTTCGTAGTCCCTACAACAAGCTATCCTCATCCCCTCGAACGTCAAACTCTGCTTTGGGGTTTCGGTGTCGCACGTCACCTCTTGTTGGGGTTGGCTCCATCCTCTAAGGAATTAGTGTTATGGAACTCCAATAGAGCGTTGTTTCTTGATGAAGCTTTTCCGATACCCCTCCCCAAGCTCTATATTTACAGGAGAGGGGGAGTGTAAGTAACGATGTTGGAATTTAATGGTGTCTTATTAATTAGAAAGCCTCCTAATATTTCCCAATGTTGTTGATACTTAGATTCGAGGGTCAAGCCATTTATTGGATTGACACATTGCTGGTCCCACCATACCGCTTGTCCATTGGAGGAAGAGAATAAAAATAAAATAATAAATTTATTTTATTTATTATATTAAAAAGTTCCAAAAACTAACCTTTTCTCTGGAACTACTATAGTTAAATTAAGACTCCTTTAAGCGAATCCTGGCACTACGGATTCAGCTGTGCCCTCATATTTTTAATCTGAGAAACTGATAAAAAGATAGAAAATGTTGCTCGCACGTTTTCCGAACGTACCCGAGAAAACGTTCAGTAAATTTTTAAATGTCACCCTCGACCTATGATGATTGAGTTTAGACTCTACCTAAGTGAAACAAACCCCAAGGAACCCAATGGAACACTCAGATTTTCATTCCAAGTTACCGTTTAGAATTTATGGATTTTTATATAAAATAATTGTCACTTAATTATTTTATTTACAGCCAAAAACTAAATTTCACTGTTGGTCCGTACCAGCCAATGTTAGTATTTTCCTAAAGAGAGCATACACTCATATGTTCAGCAGCGGTCTCATATTTTTAATCAGAGTTACCATTTTTGAGTTATAATCATTCAAAAAATAAAATAATTCTATTTAATTATTTTATTTTCGATTATTCCATTTTCGGGTTTTCTCACAGGAGTCCCGCATCGACTAAGCTTAAGTTGCGCCTAGGGTAAACCCGATATACTGAGCACAATGATGCCCTAATATTTTTGATCTAGGAAACTGTTTAATAGTTATTCGACATTTTTAGGAAAACTGCTTCTGTGCGATTTTTAAAGATTAACAAAAATAAAATAATCATTCTGGGAACTCTGGGCCTCGAAATCACGCACCGTCCAATTTAGCAGTCTCGAAATAATTCAATATAATAAAAAATATACCAATATTCTAGGACATTACATTCTCCCCAACTTAGGGATTTACATCCTCGAAAGCCAAAACATAGACTAAGAAAACAAATGGGGGGTACTGAGCACGAATTTGAGCCTCCTGCTCCCATGTGCTCTCTTGGAGGTTCCTGTGCTACCAGCAAATGCACACCAGAGGTATCGACCTCCCACGAAGGTCCCACTCTAGCCAATCCTCAAACTCCATGAGGAACTATGTAAATTTGTCCCCATCATTTAAGAATGACTTTCGCTAGTTGATAATGTGTGATGGATCATGTACGCATCTCCTCACCTACGACACATGGAAAATATTATGCACCTGGTGCCTCTGTTGGAAAGGAGATAGATGGTACACCACCTCTCCCACTCTACTGAGAATCTAGAATGGTCCGATTAAACTCAGAGATAACTTTTTTCCTTAGAGAAAAATTTCCGTAGTCCCCATTGAGGAATGAATCACAATAAAACATGGTCTCCCTCCTAGAACTCCAGGGGACTCCGTCTTCTGTCAGCATATGACTTCTTCCGGCTCAGAGCAGTTTTCACTTTCTAACAAGCGAGGCTTCGTGATACAAACTTTGCCATTGATTACTTTATCCCGGCCATCAGTACTGACGCCGGAGGTCCTGGTATATCTTTTCTACTCCAGTATGTACCATTAAAGGGGATGTATAGATCTCCCTCAAAACCTTCTTCTGAAGTGTCACTAGTACCATGGTGCGTTCTATTAAGAGGATGACGTGCTCCCCACCTTCAAAAAATACTTCAGGAGACCATCCTGAATATATCTGAGCACATCGGGCCTCGCAGTCAATGTCTCAAGCTATCCCCCCCACCCAAATTTTCTAAATAACTGGGGGAGTGATAGTCATAGATTGGAGGAAGTTGCTCTATCTTTATCTGTGAAGGATATCCGCAATGCGACTAGTTTATCTGACGCCTCACTCAGTAGTTTTAGAAGATACATCCTACTATGTGTGTCTAATACCATGTTCCCCTTCCTAGGAGTATAGACTATCTCATAGTCATAGACCTGGAGGAAATCTATCCATCGTCACTATCTCAAGTTCTGGTCCTTCTGTGAGAAGATACACCTGAGACTCTTGTGATCAGAGTAAACAGTAAACCATTCACCCATCAGGTAGTGCCACCACATCTTCTACACAAAGACCACTACTGCTAACTCCAGGTCATGAGTAGTATATTTCTACTTTTTAGTAACTGTATCAGCTCTTGAATGCTCTGCTGACACTTTTTCGTCCACAAGAAAGGCTCACACTTTTTCATCAACGTTGAAAGGGGTGTTGCTACACTGGAGTAGTCGGGTAAAAATCTCTGGTAGTACCTAGCCAAAGTATAAGTCTCTCTCCCTTCATAGAGGTAATCCTGGAAACAACTTTTTAAAAGATGTCCCCATGCTCTACCCCTCCTGTTTGGAACTGAAAACTCAAAACACCTGCAGCCCCGAGGGTAAGTCTGGCCAACTCATGAGTGATTGGCTGCACCTTCCTTTGCATGAGTTTATCCTTTGCTTCCTGGGTTCCCATTTTTCTACCAAACAAGGAAAACCCCATTCCCAAATTTTAGAGAAACCAAAACCTTTTTTCTAATACATTCAATCTTAGTATGAACTATGGATGCCCTGTCCATACCCAAACTAACTTAGTAAAGCCTCGACGCTGCCACCAAGAGGTTCCAACCGAAACTCTCGCCTCAAGGGTCAGATCACCCTATCAGCATAAGTGTGATTATCGAGTCTCCTCCAAAAGGTATCTCCAGACGTGAGGGTCATGTAAATGGTTTAACTAAAAACTCTAGGTCTTGGAAAAGATTCATGGAAGGGAGGAATGATTGGTACCGATGTGTATTGATAAGACAACTGGTAGTAGACATAGACTGTACCTCTAACCATTCTTGGAGTCCTTGGGTCACACTCCTTGACTGTATATAGTTACTCCCTTCCCCTGTCTCCCAACTCCCTGAACCTGGTGGGGACCACACACTACAATAGAAATTGTGTTTAGCAGTGGTTTTGGATACCGCCGCTAAACATTTTTTAAAATGGTTTCGCGACTGTTTACAATAAACCGCCATGAAACATTTTTTTAACACCGCCAACCCTTCCCCCAACCCCGACCCTCTTCTCACCCCACTTCCCCCTCTTCCATCGCTTCCCCCAGCCCCTATCTTCCTCCACGACCCCGGCCCCCGGCGACCCTGGCGACCCCGCGACCACGGCTACCCCATGACCCCGGCGACCCCACGACCACGCTTCCCCCAGCCCCCCGTGACCCAAGCGACCTAGGTATATTGATCCTTCACCTCTTTTTTATCCATTTTTTCTTCTCATTATTAATTTAGAGAATTCTTCAGCAATCTTAATGGTCTATATGTTTATGAGTATGTTATTATGTTTTTCCTTTTTTTATTTGGAGTCCTTGGTTAAGTAATGTGATTTGGGGACTTAAATTGGGGTTTTAATTTTTAAACCAATCACAAACCTTTTTGTGTAGGTTGATGATGTAAGATCAAACCTATTGATACCCATGGAATATTCCAAAACCTTGAGAATGGTGAAATAAATTTGTGAACTGTAAAACGAGTTAATTGTTTGAGCGAACTTGTTCTAAATTTTAATTGGGAATGTGGGTGTGGTTAATGGGTAAAATGAAAAGATTATATGTAATTATTTTTTAAATTCCTAAGGTTCTCTTGAAATGGATTGAAATATGTGTTTTGGGATTTTAATATGGTTATGAATTTTATATGATGAAAATGATGCTTTAAAGGTGGGGTTTATTATGAGATTTCAAATGATTATTTTAATTTGGGGTTTAAAAAATATCTTATGAATACTCTAAATGGTTGTTTTGAATGGTTTATTTAGAAATGAAATACTTGAGAAATTTTTTAGTTTTAAAAGTGGAATACCCATGTTTTAAGTGGTGGATTCGAAATTATTTCAAATGAGTACTTGAATTGTGTTTATAAATTATTTGGTTTTAAATATTTTTTGGGACCATAATAATTAATTGGATATATTGTTTATTGATATATTACCCATGGGGATTTAGTTGTCATGTGAACATTGTTATGAAATGAACTAAATGATGAATGTTACTAGTTAACAAACCATGATAATGGGGGGTATGGAATAATGGTATATGTGTAGTGGGTTATGTATGTGAAAGATAAATGTGTTAAATGATTATGGTTATAAATGGTAAATATGTTCAATGTTTGTGTTTTTTATTTGATAGATTAGTTAGTGATAAAGAAGCATGTTCAAATGGATTAATAGTGGGTGGGGTATTGGATTGAGACTCCTCCAACAGGTTGATCAGACTGATACTCTAGGACCACCAAATTATTGCATGGGATAGGGAGTAATACTGAGGCTCTATGTCCCAAATTAATGAAAGTTTAAATTCACTTAGATTGAGGCTATAAGGTGAGGTAATTCACATAGACATAGGCTGCAAGAAGAGGCAATGTAACTGTGAAAACTAGTACTCACCCATGCTATTGCACGATGCATTCGATTACTGGATTTTCTTTAAATAAGAGATTAATATTTATAAAATTTGAGAATAAAATGTATTGTTGAATAAATTATAATTAGAATGTAATGGTGTATGATAATGGAATCCTACCTCTTATAAACAAATCACAGGATCCAAAACCAACAGGACTGACCCAACCCGACCTGCTGATAAACAAGTCACTGGATCCATGATGAGGGCAGGCTTCTAGCCATCATTCTGTGGATATTTTCATAGATAAAGATTTTGTCCTGTTGCATTTACACAGTGGTAAATGAATGGGATGTATCAACTTCAACTCCTTATTAACCCAAAACAATAAAAACTGAACGAAAAAATCACAAAATCCAAACCTTAAAACCATCTTACCCCGTCATATTGAGTGGATATTCAATAAAAGGTAGTTGTGAATGAAGAGTAAAGAAAATATATTTTTAAAATAGAATAAAATGATCAAATTATACATGAAAAATAATATGATAACTATAATAAAATAGAATAAACTAATCCAGTTATACATGAAGATACAAATTCATTTTTTTACTTTAATCAATATTCCTTCAAAATCGATGGACAACTGGTACCTGAAAATGAAAAATCATTTATACTCAGAATAACTGCAACATGCATATAGAAATGGACTCAAAAATAGAGGAAAATCATAAATGTGACTTGTTTTGACCTATAAAATGTGATGTTTTGATTCAACCGAACATCAACTGTACCAAAAATATTTAGGGGCATACACCTGTATGAACATAAAACAATATATAAAAATAAAAGTAGATTAGTATAATCAGATCAGTAAAATATATAAAAACCCGTTACCAATCAGGGGTGGCATACAGTGAGTTACTTTCAAATAAGGTATGCGCACTCTGCATGATGTGATATACATTTTTATACATACAAGAATTCATAAGATAGATATGAAAACAAAGTAAACACAGTCATAATGTATTAATACCATACATGTATTAACAGGTGAGTGTGAATTCCACCCATGTAAAGTGCAATGGGTCACGCAGGTCCTGGTAGCGGTAATCTGCAGAGATAGTTATGTAATGTAAGTTGGAATGTTTGTTTGAAAGTAATAAGAATGTTACTAGTATGATAAGCTAACCTGGCACCAATATCTACCAGAAATGAGATGAAAATGTTGGGAGGAAACTCGCGTAGTTTGTAGCACTGATTGAGGATGAGAAATACTGAGTGGTGGAGACTGTGAAGGAAATGGAAAGTTGGTGTAGATATGGTGTAGTTTCTGAGGTGTCTTTGGGAATTATGAGACAGCTAGTTACACACAGGGTGCTTGGTATGTTGTAGTTGACTAGGTGTCTTTAGGCGGGATTATATATAATGTATTGGAGCACTTGGACAAATAAAATTGGAGTTTAGTTCAAATAGGGTTGGCCGATAAAAATTTTGGTGTCCATATGTGTGTTCCAATATCCTTCATGTTATAACCCAGTGAGTTACACATAATTCTTGGATCCCATTGATGATTACTTAGTGTATCCCATTTCCTACCTAGATTGAACCCATACACCTTGCTTTTTTAATTCGGAACCATTTATTGGTGGATGTTTATATAGTTATTTAGTAATATCTTGGTGCTTATTTATGTTCATTTATTGTTTGAATTATATTTTTGGTTTAATTTTTACTATATAATGTGTTAAATCTACCCATGTTTTATATAGGAATTGTAGATTTTTTACTAAAATGGCTAAATCAGGTGATTTATGTATTTTAAAACTTCTATATGTGAATAATAAACTCTAGAACAATTTTTAAAAAAAGTATTTTTGAATATTTTTTATAAAATGAATTAAAAAATATTTCTAGGAATATTTATATCACACTTTTCATACGCATTCATATGTGTGTGTAACTTACATCTTTTCATTCTAATTCCAAGATTGTGATTTCTAGTTATTTGTTTCCTCTTGTTCCATTAATGGACATTGGAATGTTGTGACTTTTTGGGGAACACATGGAGATGTTTTGAGTTGTGAATATGTTTGTGAATTTTTTTGGGAAATTTTATTGTGTGATAGTTCAACTAGGTTTATTTTGTATTTAAATTTTATTTTTATTTTCATTCTCTATATGTTATCCAAAATAGATGATTTTTCATTAATATGTATAGTCTCGGATGAAAGTAATCACTTTCATTGAATATTATGTTTCTGTAATCTTACACTACCGTATATATGAATATCTTTCTCTATTTAGTAGTAACTATGTGTTTTAATTTTTATTATTATTGTGTAGGCACATTGTGATATACATGGGTAAAAGGTGGATCACATTACCGAGGAATACACCTCAGTATGTTAAGGGTTTGAATGAGTCTTTTGATTTTTCAATTTCTAATCGATCCGTTGAAGGGAGAATAAGATATCCATGTCCTAAATGTAAATTTAGAACATGAGTGAAGAGAGATGAAGTTTATGAACATTTAATACTTAAGCAATTCTCTGGTCAATGTTTGTGTTAGGATTGGCCTGAAGAATTGAACATTATAGAATGATTGAGTATTGATGTTAATCCATAGAATGAGGTCCCAAGTTCGTCGACAACAGAAAATGAAATGCAAAACCTCATAAATGATGCATTTGGCACTGCAAGACACCACTATCAGCATCAAAACATATCAGAACAACCAGAAGAGGGTGCTACAAATTGCAACGTGACAAGTGAGGTTTTTGAGACTGTAACACAAGCAGATCAATATTGTAACATATCCTTGGATCCTCCTCTTGATTCGTTGGAGCCAAATGAAAGAGAAAACTTCACTGAGAAAAAAGAATTTCATGATTTAGTTGACGATGGAAATCAAGAGTTGTATAGTGGGTGCTTGAAATATTCAATGCTTTCATTTATTCTAAAGTTGTACCATATGAAATGTCTATGTGGAATTATAGATAAGGAAATGTCCATGATATTGGAATTGATTCATGATGCATTTCTTGAAGAAAGAATCCCAGAATCTTTTTATGATAATAAAAAAGTTGTTAAAAATATTGGTCTGAATTATACAAAAATACATGCGTGTCCCAATGATTGTATGATTTATTGGGGAGAGAATTCAAGTAGAAAGAATTTCATGAAATGTTCTTCTTCTAGATGGTAGTCAAAGGGTGATGTTGGAAGTTTTAATGAACATAATTTCATAGAGAAGAAGAAAAGGAACACACCTGCAAATGTTTTGCGTTACTTTACCTTGAAGCCTTGATTGAATAGATTATTCATGTCATCGAAAACCGCCGAACACATGAAGTGACATTCTGTAGATAAAAACAATGATGGGTTAATGAGACATCCATGAGATTCCCAACTGTGGAATACATTTGATTCATTACATCTAGATTTCTCAGCTGATCCTAGGAATGTTCGATTGGGATTGGCTGCCGATGGATTCAACCCATTTGGGACTTTGAGTACCAGTTATAGCATTTGGCCAGTTGTTTTGATCCCTTATAATCTGCCTCCGTGGTTGTGTATGCAACAAACATATTTTATCATTTCGATGATTATTCCTGAAAAAAATTCCTGGAAATGATATTGATGTATACTTGCAGCCTTTGATTGACGAATTGCAGGAGTTATGGAGGAACAGTGTTGAGACATTTGATGCTTCTTATAAAACAATGATCAAAATGCTTGCTGCTTTAATGTGGACCATTAGTGACTTCCCTGGGCCTGAGAATTTGCCTGGTTGGAACACATACACGATTTTGGCTTGTCCCATTTGTAACTTTGATTTAGATCCCAAACAGCTACCCCACAGTAGAAAATGGTGCTTCTTATCCCCTCCAAGATTTCTCGATGCATCTCATAGATTTTGGCTGAAAAGATCAAAATTTAATGGTTCCATTGATCATAGAACACCTCCAAAGTTTTTAACTAGTTCTGAAATATTGACACAATTGAAAATGTTGAAACAGAATTTGGGAAGGTTCATCATTTGAATGATAGAGGAAAATGGGTCTGAAGTGCATCGTCAGGTGAAATCAGAATGCAACAATGGAAGAAAAAAATATATTATTCAAACTCCCTTATTGGGAATTTAATTTGTTGCGGCACAATCTTGATGTGATGCATATTGAGAAGAATGTCTGTGATTATTTTATTTTCACATTACATAATGAGCATGGAAAGTTGAAGGATCATCTCAATGACCGCGAAGACTTATAAGTAATGAACATAAAACATGATCTCTGTCCAGATGAGAATGAAAAGTATACTCCGGCCATTTTGGTAATGAAAAATAGGGATAAAGATATATTCCTTCAAATTTTAAAGAATGTGAAGGTATCTGATGGGTATTCGAGTAACATCTTGAGGTGTTTTGACTTGAATAATTGTAAGTTACATGGATTGAAAAGTCACGATTCACATATATTGTTACAAAAGTTACTACCATTGAAATTGTTTACATTATTAACTAAAAAAGTTACTGCTGTTTTACTTCAATTCTGCACTTTTTTCAGGCAATTATGTGAGAATGCTCTACATCCATTTCAGCTTGACATCTGTCAGGAGAGGTTTGTATTGACCATTTGTGCAATGGAGATGATCTTTCCTCCATCATTTTTTACTGTCATGATGCATTTAACTGTGCATTTGGTTGAGGAAGCTAA
This sequence comes from Viscum album, assembly GCA_963277665.1. Lineage (NCBI taxonomy): Eukaryota > Viridiplantae > Streptophyta > Magnoliopsida > Santalales > Viscaceae > Viscum > Viscum album. Next base: position 136,419,628 of record OY728163.1, read on the forward strand.
ATTAGGAGGCCCAGTTCATTATTGATGGATGTATCCAATTGAGAGGTATTTTATTTATATATTTTTTCATTTAAGTAAACAAATTTTGGCATTTAAATAAATTCATATTATTATTATTTTATTTCACAGATATCTTGGGCATTTGAAAGCATACATGAGAAATAAAGCTCAAAAGGATGGCTTTATTGTTGAAGGCTATTTGGCTGAGGAGTTTCTTACCTTTTGTTCCAGATATTTGGATGATATTGAAACAAGATTTAATCAAGTTGGACATGTTGAAAACACATCAACTCAATCTAAAATTCATCAGAAATCAAAAATATTTCCTACTATTAGCCAATAAGTTGGGAGGACCTCAAATGTGACACTAACAGTATTGGAATTATTACAGGCACATAGATATGTGCTGTTGAATAGTGAAATTTCAGATCCATTTATTGAATATTTGATGATACAAATAAAGAGACGAATGAGAGACCAAATACGAAATGAGAAATTTATAACGGAATCTGTGAATAAAGAGCTTGTAAAATGGTTTGCACGACGTGTAAGTTCATAAATATTGCAATAAATATGAATATTAGTTTGACACATACATTTTGTAAATCTATTAGATTATATTTCTTTTTTCAGATCATTACTGATACTCGATCTAACTTTTCAGAGGATTTTAGGTTTCTTGCTAGAGGTCCTATAAAAAAAGTTAGGAAGTTTGATGCTTATAATGTGAATGACTTTAGATTTCATACAGTCAATCGAGAAGTGGGGTTGAAAACACAGAATAGTGGTATATTTACATTTTCTGATGTGGGAAACTATGGAAAGCTTCATGATATTATTGAATTAAACTACCACGAGCATTTTTCAATTGTTTTATTCAAATGCAAATGGGTAGATATTATCAGAGGTGTTAAAAGAGATTCCTTCCAATTTACTTCCATGAACTTATCTCGCTAGATGGATGTTGGTGATCGTGAACTGCATGATCCATATATCTTAGCATCGCAAGAAAAAATGGTATATTATGTGAATGATGTTGTGGATGAAGGGTGGAGTGTAGTTTTTCACTTAATACAAAGAGATTTGTATGATATGGGTGATGAAGTGGAAGATTTGACCTCTGAAATTGAATTTCATCAACAATAGGAAGCATAATTATTTTTCCATCAAGATATTTTAAATATTAGTCTAGCAAGGATGAATGAAGTGGATGAAGCAATGGATAAGGAAACCAACATGATTGAATGGGAAAATGATTGTATGTACAATTATTTATTCATTAAGCAACCACTTGTTTCATTTCTGCAGTCATTCATTATAATTATTATATATATTTTGTCTGTTAGTACTGGGTATCTATTAGCAATTTTAATTTTTTTTCTGCATATTTTTTTTAAAATATATATTCTGAACTAAATTTTATTTGATTAAATGACAAGAATTTTTAGGAAAAAGTGGTACACTATTTCATCTAGTTCTATGATAGATGACGATCCATCTGACTCCCTCCCCACGGTATTTGAGGCACCAGCTACCTACACCCCTACACCATCTCCCCCTGCACCATCTCTCACACCATCTGTGGGTGTCCCATTAGAGGCTGAGTCGTTGAGTCCCCCTTCAGAAGCCAAAGTAGTGGGGCGGCAATACACCCCTTCCAGTTCATCACGGACATACTGGAGTGTCACTATCATAGGTACAAATTTCAATTAAATAAATTTATTGCATTTTGTTTATACTAATTGTATTCTCATTGAGGATGAAGAAAATGAAATCGTGGAGAAAAACATAAAAAGTTCAGATATTTGGAATATGAATGGTGATAAGATAGTCATGCCATTTGATTCTTATGGGGTCCCTAAGGATAATGCTGCGGGGTTATTTGGCTAGATTCTAGGCCAGCTGGCAGCGGATCCCATTTCCCTACCTATTTCTTATGATGATTGGGGACATATGCCTCCTAGATGAAAAAATGAAGTTTTTGATTCCCAAATAAATGTAATTTTATTACATTATGGTTTAATTCAAAGTTATGTTACTAATAAGTTCAAAATTAATTTTTTTATACAGATTTTCTTCTACTTTAAAGTTGCTGATGTGATAACATGAAAGTGGACATTGAAAAATCTTTGGTAAGAAATGGAAAGATTTAAAATGGAGATTGTGGTGTGATGTCAACGGTACTTCATTGACCGTGCAACAAATGTATGAGAAGATACCCAGTGGGGTACCGAAATAATAGTGAAATGTTTTTGTTGACAGACATCGTGATGAAAAGAGGATTGTGTTGAAATTTATATTATTATATGATCCACATTTTACATTTATACATGTATATGAAGAGGAGATGACATTGAATACATTACTGTTAAATTTCATTTTTTTTCAGGATCTCTCAAGACAGAATGCATCAAACCAGGATAAGAAAGTCATCCCTCACACTGCGGGCTCCAAAAGCTTTTCTAGAAGCCGAACAACATTGGTAATCTTTTAATTATTTTAAATATTTATAAGACAATATTATCTGTTTAATATATTGAATTGATTATTTTTCTTTTCTTAATGCAGTCACAGATTTTAATCCATGAAGCATCCCAAACTGAACTGTGGTTGGGTGTTCACAAAAATCAGATGGAATTTTTGTTAATGAGCCTACCAAAGAAGTTGGGGTATGAAGTCAATTTTTAATTATAATAACTTATTATCAGTTTTTACAGTGTTAATATATATTGAAATTTGATTCAAAGGTAAAAATTAAGGAACTATGGGATGCTAATCCTGGGCAGTCCTACTCTGTCTCCCCGGATGACCCAGTTGCTAATGTCCTTGGGAAAGAGCATCCTGGTAGAGTGCGAGGGATGGGTTTCGGACCCGTACCATCTGAGGTCTTTGGCATGCCACCAGGGATTATAGCTGCATCTACGCTTGTTTATAGTCAGTCCATACATGAATATGCTCAGATGGAGATTGGTTCTCTATGAACCACAGTTCAAGATTAGGAGGCTTAGATATCCGCTTTGCAAAAATCAATGACTGATATACATTTGCAGATGAGAAGATATGCCCTCGGTGGTAGTGCATCGACTGATGGTCAGCAGGTAAATCACAAAAAATCAAAATCATTTAGTTTTCAAACTTTCATTGTTTTTAAGTTTTAATATAAATATGAAACAATATTTAATTTTCAATATAATGTTATTATAGGTGACAACAAAAAGTAGAGATGGAGGTGGAGAGGGTGACGATGGTGGAGAGGGTGATGATGCATCATCGGATAGTGAGTAGTTTTATTGTTGATGTGTTGAACAAATATGTGAACAATTGGTTTTTATATGTACTATGTGTGGCACATAATTTCCACTAAAAATTTTCATGTCCTAACATTTTCTTGATTTCTCATGTTTCCTTTTATTCATTTTATTGAATTCCGATGTTTCCATTTATGTATTGATTTCTCAAGTGTGGTATACATCATTCCAGTTAGGCTTGTGTTTGAATTGGTAGTCGGGATTTTGGATGACTAGGAGTTAAACCCATTGTTGATGTGTTGAATAAATTCTCGATGCCTAATATTATAATATGTAATTATTAAATATCATCATCCAAGAAGGTAAACCCTTCTTGCGTTGGTATCCTATGATATCGTGAATTACAAAACCATGTGGATTGATAACTATTTATTAGGAACTATTTTCTATGAATCCTATAGAAAATGATTTTCATTTTCCATAACACAAACATAACCTTGTTTTCTATTTGAGCCTAATCTGATTCATGTATATTAATCCTAATTTCTTAAAATTATTCATGAATATATAAAAAATTACATTTCGTTCTTTGAATAAAACCTTAGAAAACAATAATTCTCACAGCTAGCATATCACCCAAGGTGAAATAACATCCAACTATAACATCAAACAACAAGAAAAACAATCCCACACCGAGAACCTAGGTTTTCCCCCATATATGGGTTAGATAATCCCACAAACAAATACATTACCAAGGATTGAAACACCTTAATATCATATAAAACTTTCAAAAAAATTATTCAATAGAAAATAAAATGGCTTTGACACAACATTGTGACGCCATTACCTAGGTTCCAGTAAACTGGTACCCCAAACCAATGTGCCACATGACCATATAAATGCCTCCTCATATACAAGAGGCTTCCTACTAGTATTGAGGGTCAAATGAGGTTTGTGGGGATAATATACCATCTTTACTAGTGTAAAACAATAGTATAAATGGGTTTTAAATTTTTATTAACAAAAATGGTAATTCATTAATCATTTCAAATTAATATAATGTGGGGAACTAATCAGTTCACTCATATCATACACATAAGATTTAGTGCATAGAAATCCATGTAAATACACTATCCAAGCATACGAAACTCCATATACATCATATCATGTTCATTATGTAAAATTTCATATCTAGGCATCCCACATCAAAGATAATGAATTCCTTGTAAAAAAATTCTTACCCATTGGTGGGATCTACTGTGTCCCTCATCATTTACTAATCCATCAATACACATTCCACAAGGTCAAACACAATTGACCTTTTTAAAAAATTACTATATAAAGGGTGAACCTATTTCATTTCACCAATGTTCATATCATTTATCACTTTCACTGCACTAAACGTAATTCCATAACTATTCTATTTTACTATTCATTCATAACAAAAACCAGTGTACATATTTTCAATTTCATCTTATAACATGGACATTCCGACATTTTCCATTAATTATTTATTCCCTTAGTTATCTCACAACCCATTTAACCATAAAATTTATGATAAACCACTTATTCCATTTTGATATGCTAAAAATATCTATAATTTGTTTAATCTCATAAACCCTTCAATGTATCATTTAATAACTAAATTCACAAGTTTGAGGGATTGGCACACCCCATGGGTGGCCATAAACCCATTCCACTCTTCATTAATTTATCCAAAAAAATACATGAAGGGTCAAACACATCATTGTGTTAATGTGATTTTATGAGATTGTGTCTGGTTTGATTTGTTTTTCAGGGCAGTGGTGCAGTGGAAGCAGATTTGTTTTTCTAGTCAGCTTTTCGCGGTGGTTTTAACCGCCGCTAAGAGTATATAGGAAAGAAAGTAGTTGCGGTTTTAACCACCGCTAAACGTTAGGATTTTTACGTTTCATGGCGGTTTTAACCGCCGCTATGGAGTCACATCACTCGCGTGCATTCCACGGCGTTTCTCGTGACTTTAGAGGCAGTTTTACGGCCGTTGGATTTTATTTTATTAGTGTCGGTTATAACCACCGCTAATAAAAAAAATCCCCGAATTCTAAAAACCGCCGCTAAAGTGACGAGAACCGCCGCCAAATGAGGCAGGTATGACGCTTTTCTTAAACCTCCGCTAAATGGAAAAAACCACCACCAATAGTTTGCCGATGCCAAATTTAGCGGCCGTTTTTGTAAACTGCCGCCAACTCATGTAGAGGAGTTTTAAACCGACGCTAAATGCAATAATAACCGCAGCTAAAGGGAGGTTTTCTTGTAGTGACATTGAGGTGGAGGTTCTAACATGTCGAAATGTATACCACCTCATGTTGCTCTCTTTGCTTTACTCCCACATCTACTGCCCTAATGGTTCATCTGCCCCTATCACTTCCTCTTCCAGAAACATTTTACATGCCCAAGTCTTTGAGACTGGCATCAATTTCCTTCTTTCATACTGCTATCATTCACTGGCTGTATTCACTCATCCAAAGACCATTCTACCACAAAGGTTCTCTCTAGCACCCTAACATAGGTAGAAATGCATATAGGAATAGTTCTGGCTTGGACGTCCTTATACACACCTCACTCAGAATTCTGATCCTCGAATCACTGATCGTATTGTATTCATCGGGTACAAGGAATGGTCGGTATGCCTCGTTGAATAATCAGCTACTGACATGTCATCCTGCCGAAGCTATAGAAACTCTAGGAAACTATCATCCCTTAGTTATTTATGGAAAGACACTCCCTTCTATGTAGAAGTTTCACAATCTTGTACACAGAAAAGTCACATCATTGGAATATTAGGGTAAACTAAACCCTATCATCATCCTATTGAGCCACATAGAAGGCTCACTACCAAGACCACCATCTAAACTAATGGTGCCCTGGGTAGATGAAAACTCGACCACCTACTCCAGACAGTCCTTAGCCACCTATGAGTCGGGATCTCTTCAGAACCTGAGGCTTTTCTGATACTAAAACTCGTGTAAGGAACTAAGCCTACATCTGTCCAATACTAGTAACACTAATTGTAATTGCTGACCATCAGGCAGTGATATAGCTGACACACTACCCGAAGGTACTATATTGGGCAACGGTCCACACACTGAGGCCTCATCACTATGTGAACCATTCTTATGGTCACTCACTAGAATAATATAGAAGCTAATATCACAATCTAATATACTGGTGTCTCAACTAGGTGGAAACCTCCCGCCACAACCTCCATCCAGTCCTCAGCCGCTTGCAGGTCCATCTCGCCTCAGAACCTTGGAGGCCTCTACCGTTTAATCTCATGAAATGCGCTCACTCAGCGTGCACCCTCTACTAGTGGGATTGTGGAAACGACTACCCAATAGGTAGTAGTGATGCTGGTACACCACCAAAAGGTTCTAACGCCGTAATAGGGCCCTGCACTGAGGCCTCATTGCTCAGGGGGTCGTCATCGCGTACTCTCTCAGAAAACCTGGGTGGATGTTTTCCTGGCGGCATCCTGATAAAGAATAGGTGAACCACAATCATTAAGTTATACTTGGTGAGCTGACTCCAATGAAATCAAAAGAAAAACTTTACAAAACCACACGAAAAAAGCGTTTTGTGCGTTCCGTCGAAAATCAGAATTCAGGATACTGGTGTATGGATACGTCAGCCGCCACACCAACACTGGATTCCCCAAACTATAAACCACACTCATAACACTTAAAACTATAGCCACATAGAAAAGATTAATGTTCTAGGTATTTGGTAGAACCGAACTCCTTTGATACCACCTTTTCATTACCCGTCCCCCGGGGTCCATGATGTGACTACCCCAAGCCCGACTACCGTAGGCCAGGGGCTGGAAACTAGCACCGAAAGGCATATTACATAAAATGGCAAGAAATTTCATTTAAACCTATACAAAGACACCATCCAAGAACACAAAAAAGCATGTGTGAAGTAAACTGTTGTAGTAAAAGAGTGCTGAAAGTAAAAGGGTCCGGAATACAAGTCCAACCGGAAAAGTACAAGTACAACTCAAAAGTATAGAACAACTGAAATGTTAAAAGAAGCTCATGTATCATCCACCACAGATATTACCAATACGGTACGTACAAATCACCTCCAAAGTACTCCATGTCCTCCTGTCTCCTCCCCATCACGTCACGTGGAATATCCACCTCCGAGCACCGTCCAGTCCTGCCCCCCTCAGCCTCGATCAATGTTGTATGTCATCTACACAAGACACAACATGGTGGGGGTGAAGGCCATGTTGGGTAGAGTATGACGATACCCAGTAGGGACCTCGAGACACTGAAGGTCTCCTAGAATTCCATAATGAAATTCCATAGGGAAACACCATGAAGGTAAAGTACCACACAGGTAAAGTACCACATAGCATAACCTCAATCAGAAGCATAAAGTAAAGGCAGCTCACACTAGGATTTTTTATAAGGGTAGTAACTAGTAACATCCTCATTCACAATGTCAAACGCCTCAGATGCTGGTGAAATCCTATTCTATCGAGTACAGTGGGCCTGCCGGGTAACACAGAGGTGATTCCCACTAACCTTGAACTACTAAAGTACAACTCCCCATTGCGTACTGTGGGTCTGTTGGGTCACATAGAACTGTCCCCCACAATGCGGTCTGCTAAGGTACTCCTCCCCATCACGTACCACGGCTGCTCCCCACCATGGACCTCCATGTCACACAGATCCACCCACACCCCCATGGTCTCCTAAAGTACTCCTCCCCATCACGTACTAAGGCCATCGAGTCACTCTGAGTCAAAAAGTCAATAGTCATCAGGTTTCATCCAGTTGTAGGGTTCCGCACGTAGTGCGCTTTGAAGAACTTATACACAAGCCATCATTCGTATCCCAATAGCACTAAGTCTCAAAAAAAAGTTACTCGATGATCCACCATGTCATAAGGCTTCCAATGCAATAGATGGCGCGTCAGTCGGATGCTCGGTCTGTACGTTATAAGCATTTCAGTGCCAAGGGCCTGGTTGGATTCAGGTGCAATCCAACCCGTCCGAACTCCAAGTTTCTTCAAAACTCTAATGGAGTAAGGAAAAAGAACCATCTTGTTCCCAGGGTCCCAACGCTATATATGGTTCGTCATACATGCATCTGGTTCTCAATATAAGTTTCTTTGAGTGTTTCTAGGCCCGTTGGGGCTTGGGTTCGGTCCTACCCAGTCTGGGTGGGGCCGAGGTGGACTCAGTCCACTGGGACGATGTCTGTTCCATCCCACAAGAGGGGCGGAAAACAAAGGGGCGGCCCGGCCCATGTGGGGCAGCAACCTGCTAGGGAGAAGACGAATCCGAGGGCGGCGGCCCACTGGGGCTGCGTACCTCTAGGGCGGTGGCCCTATCCAGGGGCGACGACCCATTGGGGCAGCAGCCTACTAGGGCGGCGACCTGGACCGAGTGAGGTGGCCCACTATGAGGGCGGCAGCCCGCTCTGAGGACGACTGTTCGGATCGAGGTTGGTAGCCCAACTTGAGGGGAGGGGGGGGGGGTCTGAGGGCGGTAGCCCGACTCCCAGGGTGGGGGCTGGGCTCTAAGGGCGGCGGTCAGGATCCAAGGGCGGCGGCCTGGTGTGAGGTAGGTGGCCCAGTCTGAGGGAGGTGACCTAACATGAAGTCAGCAACACGGAGCAAGGGCAGCGGCCCAACACGAGGGCGGTGGCCCGGTCTGACAATGGTGGCCCGCTCCGAGGGTGGCGGCCCATCTTGAGGGCAGTAGCCAAGCTCTAGGGTGGCGGCCCGGTGCGAGGGCGGCGGTGCCGTGTGGGTGCCGCTCCGTCACTGCGGATCCCACCGGAGGTGGGATTGGCCTCTAGCATAGCTTCCATTCACTAGCGGCATGACAGACGAGCCACATTACTTCATGCGGTCAGTCATCTTGCTAGCCTCCTCCTCTGTTTGCCGCGGCTAATGATCCTTGACCTTCCCCTTATAGCGTGCATCGATGTGCTTGTAGTCTTCCAAGGTGGAACAAGGATAGCAAGATAATATAGGGTTTGGGCTGGGTTCGTTAGGCCCGCACCCTCCATGTTAGCTTGTAAACATGAGGGGGTTAAGGGTTTAAAAAAAAACTGAGTTAAACAACAAGATTAACCCCACAAGATTCCCCGCAACATCCTCCTGTAAAGATGAATGAATCGCGAGTCAACCCCTTAGTTGGTTGACACATGTTCTTCATATAATTTCATGAACAAGGTAGTGGAAATCAAAATCACACAAAAAAAATAACCTCATACCTTGGAATGTTGGAGAGCACTTGCAGTTGAGGGAGTCTCACTGTTCACCATCCCCGCAACAAGCTTTCCTCGCTGCCACTCGAACTTCAAACACTAGTTCGGTGTTTTGGTGTTGCATGTCACCTCTTTCTGGGGTTGGATCTATCCTCTAATGGATCGGTGTTATGGCACTCCAACAGAACTTCGTTGCTTGGAGAAGATTGTCTGATACCCCTCCCCCAAGCTCTATATTTATAAGAGAGGGGAGAGTAGGTAACAATGTAGGAATTTAATGGTGGATCATTAATTTGGTAGCTTCCTAATTTCCCATAATATTGTAGTTACATAGATAAAAGGATCAATCGATCTATTAGCTTGACACGTCATTGGTCCCACCTTACCGCTTGTCTATTGGAGGAATAGAAAAAAAAAGTTATTTTCATTATTATATTAAAAAGTTCCAAGAACTAACATTTTCTCTAGACCTACTACGGTCGAAGTGAAGCCTCCCTTAAGCGAATCTTAGATCTACAGATTCAACAGTGCCCTCATATTTTTAATCCAAGCAATGCTTCAAAAGATAGAAAACACCGCTCACGCGTTTGCTGACCGTACCCGATAAAAAGTTTAGTAAATTATTAACTGTCAGTCTCAACCTGCACCGGTCAAGGTTAGGATCTTACTAAGTGAAACATGCCCCAATGAACCCAATGGTACTCTTGGATTTCCAATTTCAGTTACCATTTAGAATTTATGGATTTTACAATATAATAATTGTCACATAATTATTTTATTTATGGACAAAAACTAACATTCCCTGGTGGCCAGCGCCAGACAATGTTAGTATCTGCATAATGAGATAATATCATCACGACTTTAGCGGTGGTCTCCGATTTTTACTTCGAGTTAAGATTCGTGAGTTATAAGCATTTGAAAAATAAAATAATTTTATTTAATTATTTTAATTACGGTTATGCCTTTTTCAGGTTTTTTTCACAGGAGGCCCACACCAACTAAATTAAGTCAAACCTTGGGTAAACACGCCATCCTAAGAACAATGGTGCTCTCAAATTTATGATTCGGGAAACTATTTAATAGTTATTTGACTTTTTAAAGAAAATTGCTTATGCACGCTATTTATAGTTTAAAAAAAATATGAGGGATCATTCTGGGAACTCTGAGTCTCAGAATCACGCGCCATCAAATTTCGTGGTCTCAAAATAATTCCATATAATTAAAAAAAATAGATGGAAATTCTGGGAGATTACATATTAAAAATTCAATGGATAATAGTCTTTTCAATAATAATTATTAAATTTAATCTAATTGATGTACATAAATGAGATGGAAGTATAATCTGATGATCACATGTTTGTAAAAAATGACTGGGTTACCCTTATGTTTATATATTTTGATATATTTTATAATATTTCTATAAATTCATATTTTTATTGGGAATTTATATAGATAAGTTTATAATTTAGTATGTTTTATAAGGTCTTATAAAAAAATTAGGCATGATGAAAAGAATAATAATGAATTAAGATTTTATGAATAACAAAATCATGTATATCATAGAACTAAATTTCCCTTAATAAAATTTTAAATAATTTCTAATATTTTGTATTACAAAAGAAAATGGAATAGAACCATGAATGTGAAATGGAGTACTTATATTGAATCATGTGATAAATTTAATTATATCTTCGAATATCAAAATTTATATCAATAGGTGAATCATTGAATATTGTATCACAATGAAGAGTGAAATATTTCTACTCATTATATGTTGAGTTAATAAATATTTCTTTTGAGGAGATGAATGAATATTATATTATTAATCAATAAAATACTTATGAATTAATTAAATGAAAAATAAATCATATAATATCATATGAAATTTTTATTTTTATAAAAAAATGTTTTATATGAACAATTTATTGATTTATAATCCATATGTCATAAAAATTATTATTTTTATTCCTTTCATGAAAATTGATTTTATGAACTATTTGTTGAAGATAGTTATTTAAAATTAAATGATATTTTTTTTACTAAAAGTGAAGATTATTTATAAATATTCATTTATACCATTGAAGGAAGTTAATGTAAAATCAGATGTGGGTATAATCGAGAAAATACTAATGCATTTTAAAATTATCATAGGATTAGTAAAAATATGAAAATTATATCAACCTCATATTTATAAATAATATTTTTCAACAATTAATGAGTATTAAATTATATAAAATTATACACAGATAACTCATAGAGAAACTAAAATCACATTATTTAATAAATAGGGACTGTTACTTTAGTTTTCAACAAAACCAATGAAATTATAAATGTTAAAATGGGAAAAATATTAAAAACCAAATATGCATAAACCAATTAATTTATCCATTGAAAACACTATAGAGTTATTTATCCATTGAAAAAACACTATGGAGTTAAACACCAAATATGCATAAATCAATTAATTTTTTTGAAAAATTAATTAATAGTACATTAGGAGAAATTTTAGTAATCATAGAAGGATGGAATGAAGTGTTATTTATAAGTGGATATAAGATCACTTGAATAGTAACGTCATTGTTGGAATCATAAAATTTATAACAACCCTTCTATTTATCACATATTTAAGATTTATTTATTACATACATATACACTTAAAATAACCTTCAATATTGAGTGGTCTAGTGTCTTAGGAAATTAAGAACATTACATAACAACAAAACACATGAAATACAACATATTTATTGAAAACTTCATTTACAATACAACAACATTCCTGGGTATATAGAGTTGCATTGGATAACCTAAGGACATACATAATAAAAGGGTGAGCTATAAACCTCATTATGAAAGTAAATAAGGAATAACAAAAAAGAGTACAATATATGTTTAGAAATAGTCATATCACTAGAGAATAAGATAAAAATGAATGTAAAGGTGTGATATAACATGATTATCATAACATGGTGATTTGGAAACAACTTATAACCCAACATCATTAACATAAAGTAATATGGTAAACCCCTGTTCCAACATGGTGAAAAAATGTCATATAAAATAATTTGGTAAAACACTCTCACAACATGATGTATCAGGGTACTAATCATTACCCATTTTATTGGAGCACTATCATGGCGCGCCCTTCTTAATCATTTCAATCTAATGCTTATGTGTGCCACCTAGATCCTATAACATGGATTCATTGAACATTTTCAATTATTTCATGATAAATGAATGTTTAATTAATACATGCAAGCCACCATTCGAAAAGTAAGTGTGAATAAATGTGAATACCCTTGATAGTGGAATGGGTATTGTAATCACTACATGACGATTTTGGCATTGAAAACTGCGGTGTAATTTTTGCAGCATTATGGCGTCATATGGAAATTTATAAATTGGGATGAGGAGAAACAAATGGGTCTAAAATAATTTATAGATTGGATAGAAAGTAATGGGATCATGGAAAAAATTATCCCAACATCTAAAATAGAATTTATATGCATAGTATAAATTAAATTCTTGAATTAAAATGAAAATAGAGAAATCCCTTACTGAATTTTGGCATAGTATCTAGTGGGTTTAAAGGTTCATATGGGGATTAATGAGAGTGAATGGAATAAACCATCATGTAACGACTAAGTTAAGGGTCAAAATGAGGGGGAATAAAGTATCCCTCATATAAATAACATTTATCTAAAAGTAAGGTAATGATTACAAATGAATGGAAATACATGAAATTATAATTAAAAGAAAAAATATCGATAAACATTTCTTGAATTTAATAGAGAGGATAGGAATCATTTAAATGGATGTGTGATCCAAAAGGATTGGGAGAGGCATCTTGTGAGCTTGGGGGTTCCTAGGGAGGACAATAGGTAGTCGGTGGTTGAGGGGAGTCGAGATTAAAAGAGCATGGGTGAAAAGGAATGGGTTCTTGAGTGGGTTTATTTAAGAAAGGTGGGCGATTCTTTATTATTTTGGTTTTGGACACTACAAAATTAAATATTCAAAATACCAAACAATCCCCTAGATTTCTCACTTATTTTAAAGAAATAAGGAGTGGTATACATTATTTTAAAAGGATAAAAGCCGAATATATTTAAATATTTTCCTTTCTTATGTGGTGGTGATTTACACTTTCAAGGAAATGATTTTAAAATTTTAAAACATTACATATGTTTTGGATGATTCAATAAATATTTATAAAATAAATCAAATAATATAAAATTGCTTTATTTGAAATATGAAACATATATTTGGACAAATATACAATTTATATTATTTTATTGCATCATTATTGGGTCATTATGGTTTCATTAAACAAATTATAATTTAGACGATATTTAATTTTTACCCAAAAATTTGACTGTAATAATTTTTTTTGAAATATACACATTTTGATAATTTGGATGAACTCATTACCAAAAAAATAAAAATTTCATATAATAAATTTTATAAATATGTGAATTTTCACATTAAAAATAGATAAAAACTTTTATTGAAAACTGATGGGTTTTGACAAAATTTTTTTTCAAACCATAATAAAAATTACATTTGAATTATTAAAGATTATACAATAATTTATATTTAATAAATGTAATTTAATAATAATATTTTATTAAAATATTATTAAATTAAAAAATCCATTAATTCATTAAAATAGATTACTTAATTGAATTTATATATTAACCAAAAATATTATTTTTTCAATAAAATTTATTTACAAAGTAAATATAATAGAATAAAAGTATATTCATTATTATATGAAACAAATAAAGAACATAAGAGTATGGTGTGCGATGGTGGGGCTTTCATGGATTCGTTCAGTGAACATGGTTTGGGACATGATCTCGATGAGTTTGAACTTCTCTCATAAACAATTTTGCTCATGCTTAAGTTTTTGGATCTCGACATGGGCCTGGTCTAGGGAAAATTCCATAAATTCTATCTCCCTTGGATGTTCTGATAAATGGATTCATAGGGAATGATCCAACTGGTTGAGGCTGTCACTTACATTTTCTATGAAAAATGGATTTGTTAAAACCCTATATTTAGACTAGTCATGTGATCAATATTCAAAGGTAATATTATTAGTGGTATGGATACTTAACGGTCATTTAAATAAAATTGGATATAATAATAGAAATGGAGGTCATGTGTTTTCTATATCCACAAGATATTTAATTAAAAGAATATGAATTTTATTCATAAATGTTAATGTCGTTACATCCTTCCCCCTTATGAAATTTCATCGTTGAAGATTCCTTTCCCCACACTAAAATAGATTAGGGTAAATCTACATCATCACTTCTTCTAGTTCTCTATTTTATTTTTCAAACATGTTATTTCTCCGCAACATTTTATGAGTGGCATTTTTTATTTCATAGAACATTTTCTATATGATCTAAGATCTTCACCGACATCTCCTCACAGGAAATGTAATTAAAAAATGGTACCACCTCTGGATTTAGTAAACTTGATGGGTCTAGTATGTACATACTTATGAGTGATTCATGGAATACATCATTAACATGAGATAGGTTCGGTGGGAGAACTAGTTGATAGGCCACTACTCCAATTAAATCAAGGATCTCAAAATTTTCAATGTACAATGGAAGAAGATTTACCTTTTTCCCAAATCTCATAGCTCTATTCCATGGAGATATTTAGAGGAATAACATATCTCCAATACCAAACTCTAGGTCTCATCGACCATTTTCAGCAAATACCTTTTGTCAACTTTGGGAATATTTGATGTGTTGCTAGATTTTCTTAACTATATCCACCATTTCTTCTACCATTTATGGGACTAGATGTTTTTATTCCAAAACACCATCCCAACATGTGGGTTCTCTGCACCGCTTCCTATAGAGGGCTTCATAAGGAGTCATTTGGATTCTTGAATGGAAACTATTGTTGTAAGGGAACTCCAACAAAATATTTTGTTGGTCTCATTCCCCATTGGAGTCCATAGAGAAAAGTCTCAACATTTCTTCAAGTGTCTAGATAGTCAAATCAGATTTACCATCATTTTGAGAATGATAGGTTGTGCGGAAGTTCAACTAAGTGTATAGAGCATATTGGATACTATTATAGAACAAAGAAGTGAATCTTGGATCTTGATCAGAAACAATCGATATATGTCCTCTATGAATCGATACCACTTATCTGATGTATATCCATTCCAGTTGATGTAGTAAAAAATCCTCTAAAATTAAAATGAAGTGTGAAATCATTATAAGATGATCCACAGTAACCTAGATATATATGTTTCCCAGGGATGTATTCATAAGACTAGTGAAAAAATGGTGATGATTTCCCATTTACATGTTGGTCTGTGCAATGGTTGTATCATCCCCTTAAAATTATGCCACTCATCCTTCACTTTTTGAAATATGAGGAATATTGATTTATATTTAACGATCTCTTTCTTCATGTTTTACCACCAATAGTGCTCCCAGAGATCTCGCTACATATTTGTTATTCTTGGGTGAATGGGGAAATTCAAACTATGTGCATCATCCAAAAGTTCTTTCTTTAACTCCATATATGATGGAACACATAGTATTGACCCAAATAACATAATTTCTTCATCATTAAGATTGAACACTGGGATTTCCTTTTTCTGATAGTTTCAAATTTCACTTGAATTCCCACATCATTTTTTAAGAATCCATTATCCTTTCCAAAATATACTGTTGAGCAATCAATTGTGAAATGATTTATGATTTTCCCTTGTTTATGATTCACATGTACATCTTCATCAAATCTAAGAATTCTGGATCCTTCTCAATTCTCATCAATGATAGAATTTCTGGGTCCTTTATACAGAGAGAATCTTCCACATTGTTATCTTTCCCAATGTGGTAATGGATTGAGAAGTAGTAATCCTTGATGAGATATAACCATCTTTATTAGTTCATATTCATATCATTCTCTATGAATATATATTTTAGATATTTGTGATTCATATATATTTCACACTTCTCTTCAAAGAGATAATGCTTCAATATTTTCAATGTAATTATCACAACTACTAACTCCAGGTCATGCATGAGATAGTTCTTTTCATGAATTCTCAAATCCCATGAAGCATAGGAAATTAATTTTTCATTTTTATCAACAAACAAACCATTATATTATTCTAATCATCATGAAGATTATGAAATGCTCTCCACATGTTGGTATAGTGAGAACATGGGTGGTGATAAAACTCTTCTTTAACTCAATAAATCTTTCTTCACATTAATCATTCAAAGAAAACTTGAATCCCTTTAGAGTAATCTTGGTAAGAGGTTTTAAAATCATGAGAAATTCTCAAAAATAGAAAATAATATCCAGAAAACCCCAGGATGAAATGGTTATCTATCACAAATGTCATCCTCAACCTTTCCTATATTTCATTTTTAGGGATCCATAGATAACCCACGAAATATGTTGATATTCCATAGGAATGATACTTCCATCAACTAGAAGTCACACTTGATGTACTTTTCATAGATCTTTCTTATTTTGCAATGTCTCTAGAAAAGTTCTCAAATGCATTTCATTCTCCTCAATAGTTTTGGATTATCTTAGAATACATTAATAAAGACTACCACATCTTTGTAGAGGAAATCTATAAATACTATATTCACCACGTCTATGATGATTTCTGGAGTATTAGTGGGTCCAAAAGGCATTATTGTGAATTCCTAGTCCTCGTACCTTTTATGAAATGTAGTATTGGGGATATCCACCTTCATCACACATACTTGTTAATATCCTATCTTTAGATCCTCCATAGATAAGTATAGTGCTTTAAGTAGTTGATCGGCCAAGTCAAAAATTATAGGAAAAGGATACTGGTTCTTTATTTTGATTTTATTAAGCACACGATAATCAATGAAAATGTGCACTGACCTATCCTTCTTCTTGATGAGGAGGAATAATGCTCCCCATGGTGAAGAAATTGGGAGTAGAAATCCTTTATGAAAATTTCCCTAAAGTTGTTTCTTTATCACCTCAAGCTCCACAATAGCCATTCTAGACATAGTATTTGATATTGAAAATTCCCCAGATATATGATCTATCCAAATTTAACCATTCTTCTTGGAGGAAGACCGGTAAATTCCTAGAGAAACACATTTGAGAATTACCTCACAATAGGATTGTCTTTGAGGATGGATATTTTCATAGACTCAATAATTTTTGAATGATATGCATTCCCATAGGGAAGTAATATCCATGCTGGAGATGATTCTCCTAAAGAAGATTCATCCTTCTCCTTGCACATGTATAGATTTGGGGTTCAATTCACCGAAAGGAGAGTGATTTTACTCTAATGGAAATTAATGTAGGCTCTATGTAGGGAATGTCAATCCATGCCAAGAATTACTTCAAATTTCATCAGGGGATGTCTGGTGAGGATCACTAGGAAGTTAAATCCAAAAATTCTAACAGGGGAGGAGTAATATGCTTGGGATTCTATAATTGCCCCATTTTTCATTTTTATAAACATCTCTATATTCACTCTTTGTGGTGGTGTTTTGATTGTTCTACTAAACATTATGCATATAATAGAATGTGTAGAACTAGAATAAAAAATATTTTCTCTATGCTTGAATTAATAACTAGAGTACATATCACCACTTTATTTTCAAGATTAAGGTATGTGGTATTGATTGAAAATACTCTCCCTTGCTTCCTTGGAGGTTATTGGTTGTCTCTAAAAACCCTTGTCTTTGGGAAATAGTTCACAATGTGCCCAAGTTCCTTGTATTTATAGCAATGAAAAATGCATTGAGGATCGAATGGAGCATTCTTTCCATCTGTCGCAGCAACATGGTTTTATTTTTGGCACTCGCTAGCTAGTTTCCCTTCTTTCCAGAACCTAAAGAATTTCCCTGTACCCTTTAGGCAATTTACATGGTGATTCTTTCCATAATTTTTACAAGTGGGTTGATGGAATATTTTAACACCTTTGAATTTATCCATCAGACGACCATGATTATATTCTACATTCCTTTTCTTATTCCAGTGATACCCCCTAGATTCTACGATATCCATCTCAACATTAATAGATCATCAGATAATATCCTCAAGGATATGAATATCATGGATTGTAGGGGAATTACATAGGATATGTTTTATCCAACTAAAGAAGTAGTCAACCTTGTATTCAGGGGTAATGGCCAAACCAGAGGCGTATCATGAAAGAATGCTAATGTTTTCCTCATACTCCCAACAGATTATATATCATTTTTCTCGAGTGTTTGTAAATATCTTTCCATCTTTAGATGGACGTACTGAGGAAAATATTTATCGATAAAATATTTCCAGGAATCCTTCCATCTAATCACCTTGAACTCTTCCTCTGGATTTGTATTTTTATCAATGTACACAATTCACCAGCATCACCCACCATATGATAAGCAGCTAGAAGAGTCTCCTATTGTTCATAACATTGAAATATAGAGAAGATATTCAAAATACAGTTCATCCATTGTTTGAAAATTGAGTTATCCGATGATCCATTGAAAGTATAAGGCCTTTATCTCATGAATCTATCGATTGTGACTTGTTATTTCTTGGGGGGTGCGGGTGGATGCTCCTCATGATCTAGGTTTCTATTCAAAACATTACATAACTAAGATAGTATGATTAAATTTTTTGTGATTCCCACTCCCATCGATTTGGGCATCTCATTAGATCAGTCATCACATTGATCTTTACATATATTGTTAGATCGAATACTCCTATTATTGTGCATTGGCTAGAATAAAATGGAAAATATGGGTAAATATTTTAAAGTATTAAACACATAAAGGAGAATCCAATGAAAAACATGGATAACTAATAAATTACTTTTATCGTTTTATCTTATGAATTTATAATCTTCTATCAATGTTATCCATGATCTAATTCCTAACATATATTCTTATGGAATTTTTTTGTTCACTTAATAATGGTTCGTACTAATCTTATGAATTTACAAATACATATCCCCAAAGAGTGTTGGACCATAAGTGAATCAAGTCATGTTGTTGTGCACAAATTTCAATTCAAGTCTAGCACAAATCAGGGTTTTCATGTTTTAACCCTAGATACATCTGTTCCAAAGCCATATCTACTTGTTCGTTTCTAGAGAGGGATTTATTTAATTGCTAAAACACTAATTATATACTCACCACAATTTAGGTATTATTTTATTATATTTATTCTTATACCTAAGTCTTTTACTAGAGTTTTCTAATCATAATTCCAAAAAATAACTAAACCAATCCTCTAATGCCAACTATAACTGACCTACTCTTTATCACATATTTAAACATGATTTATCACATAGATTTTCACCTAATACATACTATATCATCAATAGGTCTAATGTCTTGAAGAATTATGAAAATTACATTAAAACATAAAAGATGAAATAAAACATCTTTATTGAATACTAATTTTACATGACCACAACTTTCCTTCGTACATAACATTGCATGGGATATCTTAAGAACATATATAAGAAAATAGTGAGCTATAAATACCAATAAGGGATTACAAAAGGAATAACATAAATAAAACAACACATGTTAAAAAAATAGGAATAAAAATGGATAATAAGATAAACATTAATATAAAGGTATGATGTATCCTGATTATCATAACAATGAAACGTAGCAAAAACTTAAAACACTACATCCTTTATATAAAGGTTTCGATTAACTCCCCTTCACAAAATGGTTGTAAAAATTCCAATAATGGAATTAGGTAAACACCTATACAACCATGATGTAACATGATAATAGACATCGCCCAATTCTTTGGAGCAATATTCGGGATCACAATTCATAATCATTTCGTTCTCATGCTTAAGTGTGCCAGATAGATCATATAACACAAAGTCATTCAACAACATCATTTATTCCATGAAAAAGGAATTTGGAATTCATACATGTAATTTAAAATTTTGTATGTATGTGTTCATAAATATTAGTACCCTTTATATAGGAATGGGTATGGTATTCACTACACGAATATTTTGGTATGGAAAACTGCAGTGTTATTTTGGCAGCATAATAATGTCATATGGAAATTCATAAATTGGTTTGGTGAGAGTGAAAGAGGAATATCATCATTTAAAAAAGATATTTATCATAATTTTATCATGTAATATAATATCCCAACATGTGAAATGTAATTTTGATTCATAATAGAAAATAAATACTTGAATGTAAATGAAAAGAGAGAAATCCCTTAGGGAATTTCAGTATAGTAACGGGTGGGTTTAAAAGTTTGTAAGGGGTTTAATGGGAGTGAGAAGAATATAAATTAATTTATATATAAAATTGTATGTAAGGAGGTATAGAAGAAAATATCCCAAATAAAGAAAATGGAAATTAAAAGGTGTGATATAAAATAGGTTCTTGAAAAAAGGATAGAGGGATACCCCTTATAGAACTTTTGCATAGTAACGCCAAAGGTAATGGTAAAAATGAGGGGGTAATAAATGAAAAATTATAAAAATAAAATGAATTGGAATTTAAAATAATCATTAAAAATGAATTCAAATAAATTCAATTTGAATAAAAAATAATAATATCAAATAAGATTCCTGAATTCAAAGAAGAGGAGAAGAATCCCTTACTTGGTTGTGTGATCCCCAGGGCTTAGGAGTTTCATCTGGGGAACTTGGGGGTACCTTGGGAGGACTCTATGTAGTAGGGCGAAGATGTGGGTAGATCTTAAAAGATTTTGAGTTAAGATTAATTGGATATTGGGTGGGATTATATAGGAACAGTGGGGGAAGTCTTTATTATTTGGGTTTTAGACACCACACAATAAAATATTCAAAACCACAAACCGTCCAATGGATTTTGATCCTGGTTTCTAGAAAAAGAGAGTTGAATAAATTTTTTTAAATGGATAAGGGTTGAATGTATTCAAATATTTTCCTTTCTTATTTTGAGGTGAGTCAGACATTCATTGAAATGATTTTAAAACCATAAAAAGTATATATGTATTTGAGGATTCACTAGGGCTTCATAAAATAAATATGTAATTAAATTATTTTAAAATAAAAAAAATTTATTTGTACAAATATACCTTTTTTATTATTTTATTACATAAATATTAGGTAACTATGATGTTATAAAACACATTATCAATTTATACGGTATTTAATTTTTTCAAAAAAATTCGAGTTTCTTATAAAATAATGAAAAATTTACAGTTGGATAATTTCAACATCCTGACTAAAAAAATAGTAATAATTCTATTTTAACATTTTTATATGAATGGGTTTTTTTCATTTTTTAAATTAAAACTGACAATTATTGAAAATTTACTCAGTTTGACAAAAATAGTTTTGTATCCATAAAAAAATTACATTTTCCTTCATAAAAATTATATAGTCATTTATATTTTAAAAAATTAATTTACTAATAATATTTCATTCAAATATTATTAAATTAAAAAATACATTAATTCATGAAAATATATTTCTTATTTGAATTTGAATATTAACAAATAATATTATTTGTGCTTTAAAAATCACTTACAAATATAAAATAATAGAATGAATGTATTTTCATTATTCTATAAAAAAATAATGCAAAAATTATAATTATAGGGTCTTGTTACATGTCCAATTATGAAACTATAATATTTTCTTAGTGTAAGGAGTGTGATGGAGGGGCTTTCATGGGGCCTTTCAGTGAACATGGTTTGGGCAGGGATCTCGATGAGCGTGATCTTTTCTTATAAACGGTTTCACAAATTCTTAAGTTGTTGGATATCAGCCTGGGATTGTCCTAGTAAAATGACCATAAATTATATCTCTCATGTAATATCTAATAAATTGGATTCATAGGGTACAATCGTTCTAATTGGGGTCATCACATCCTTTGTCTCTGCCAAAAATATTTGTTAAAAACTTAAATTAATAATAGTCATGTGATCATTGTTCAACAACAATATTATAAATGGTAAGGATACCGAACTATAATTTAAATTAAACTGGATATAATAAAACAAAATTATTGCATGTTTTTTCTACATCCATAAGAAATTTAATTAAAATAAAGGGAATATTGTTCATAAATGTTTAGGATGTTAGACCATGAACGTTCAGAATAGTATGACGACCGTTGAAATTTTTCACCTGACCATTAGAATATTAATTAAACCTAAAAATAGTATAATTTAATGTCAATAATATTTATCATAGGTAATTTAAGAGAATATAAATATTATAATTCCATTAAATTTATAAGATCATGAAAAACTCGATATATATATAACCATGTTTAAATATAATGGTATTTTAATGTATTTGATAAAAATCAATAAAATTTAAAATAAAAAATTATATAACAAACATTATTAAATTATTTTGATAAAATGAATTATTTTTTAGAATCATATACTAGTAATTGACTAATGGTGATTATTTCATATATTTTGGAAATACATCAATATTTTTGGTGAAAAAATAATAATGTTTTTTTGCAAGAGGTACATCTTAAATTACATCATTCTTGATGAAAGAATGACATAATAAATTATAGAACTATTTTATTATACAAAAAGAAATTGTAGAATTATATAAATTATAAATTTAAATACAATAAACTTGTTTTCAAAATGTTGTATTATTTTACAAAGTTGAAAGATTGAAATAATCTATGAAAAAAATATTTTGTCATTTTCCACCCATCCTTTTTATTAAACTAATATATTTGGATTATAATGTTTTGAATTTCCTAATTTTTTTTATTAATATATATTTCATAATGTAAAACCTTTATAATTGAAAGGTTTTCCAAGGATATAATAAATTATTCTATATTACAACTGAAAAATAACTATCCCCTTGTTTGCAAATAACCCATCAACCCTCCCTAGGAAAAACACTTCAATTCCACATAGGGTTTAATGATTTCATACCAAATAATATCAAATATTCCAATTATTTTCCTTTCTAAAAATATATTGTAATCCGTCTCCAAACATCCAAAACATTTAGTGTATTAGAAAAGAAGGAACACTGAGAAAAGAGAATGTGGTCACCAAATTCGTTTTCACTTTCCAGTTCTCTTAAAAATTTATATTCCATAGAAATTAAATTATACGATAATTAATTTATTTTTATATTAAATAATAATTAATATTTTAACCTTCTACATTAATTATATTTACTATTTATTTATATTTCATACTTCTTTTTTTATTCTTGTGATAATGACTATTTAACAGTTTGTTAACCACAAATGAGGATATTGAAATCAACATTATTATAAGAAAACTTATGGATGATTATATGAAATTATTAATAATATATTCATATATAAATATATGTATGTATTTACTTATTTATTTACTTTTAATAATGTAACAATAATATTTAAGAAGGATCAGTAAATCAATGAAAAATGGGATATTTTAACGAAAATATTATTTTAAAACACTTCACATTTTTCTGAGGGAATTAAGGTATAGAATATAGTGATTACTGTTGGTCAAGATTGAAAGGAAATAACATAATTCAAAATAGGTTCCATGTCTAGATAATCATGGGGTAATTTTTTGATAGGTCTTAATGTTACTAAATGATGAAGGATTTAGTGTAAGGGGATTCTAGAACCCAATTCGTTATTTTTATGTATATATAGTTTTTAAAATAATTATCAGAATGGATAATAATTTATTATAAAAAAATTAATTTAAAAACTATTTTCTTTTTCCTTCAAGGGATATAATTTTTTTTACCTTATCCAATAGAATTCAAATATAATTACAATTATTTTACAAAATGGACATTATTTTTGAAACCATTTCTTTGAATCCCATTGAGTTATTTACTATTTATATAAAATTAATGTTTTAATCCATAACATAATAATTATAATTATTTTTTGTAACCAATATGGTCATTCCTTAATGTATGTTTTTTAACCCTTATGAAACCCATTACATTCTACGATATTATTTCTTGAGTATAACTATAATAATATCTATTCCCACGTGGCATGGTTGATTATGATAATTTTATTATGTGATAGGTAGGACCACAATATGTTGACCAAAAATGCATTTTTTTAATGTGAAAAGTCTCAGGATATTAATTATGTTATGTGTGAACAAGATGTTATGTTTGTCAAAAATAATTATCTTATGATTTATACACTTATGTGATACATAAAAATGATTCTATAATTATTCAAAACTATTTTTTTAATTGACTGCTATATATTGATGTTTCATTATATGAAATATTCCACATTCCATGACATTATCAGATTTTTATATCCTGATTAAGATGATGATTATGTGTATATGATTTGTTGATGTTGATTATCATCACCCATCCACTCCATATTATTTTCTCTTATACCTCCTATTATATTCCTAGCCTTACTCAGATATAAGTGAACCCCATTAATTGGTGTATATCATTTGGTGAATATATGTACTGAGGAGAAAGTGATTGATAATAGGAGGATAATGAAGAAATATTTATGTAATGTTTGACTTCTAAATGTAATAATGATGCATGTGCCTAATTATCATAGGATGTTAGAAATTTGGATCCATGTTTGTATCAATATTATGTTTTTACCATTAATATAACATTATAGTAAATTAAAATATGATGTGATGCTAGAGTTGGTTTTATTGAAAGGTTTAGTTAATCTTGGAATTATGATTATAAAATGTCAATGTAAACACCATAGTAAATTATATTGATTTTTTTGAATCCTAGGTTTTGTTATAGTATAATGATTAATGATTTCTTATATGTAAATTCCCATCTAGATACTAATGTATATGCAGTTTGGCATAGTTTTTCCAAGGGGTGTTAGACCCATTAAGGGAATATTGGGTATTATCTCAACCACCAGTTAGTACATGATGAAGGGTATTTTCTTCACACATGTTTTGGAATTATATAGGGATATGTGTTGGTTAGTCAAAAAATTTACACAAACCATTACAAGAGGTATTTAATGTAATTATGTTTTTAATGGTAGGAAATGATTCAGAGTTCAAGACCCTAGATTAATCATTTCAGGAAAATGATAAATATTTTTTTCCATAATATTTAAAATTAGAATAAATTTACTTCAAAAAATTAATTGTTTAGTAATTAATTGTTGAAATTTTTTTCAAGCATTTTACACATTAAAAAATTCTGGTAACCATGATAAAATTGACTGACTACTAGTGTGAGGATCAATGCAATTATTTTCTAGACATCATTCCCAATAAAATTAGTGGTGTATTTTAAAACATAAGGGTGATTGTTTCATAGATGTATAAGTAAATAATTAATACATTAAACAATGTTGAATGTCCACCTTCATCCATGAAGTATCAGAAATCCATAAATTATTTAATAAAAAAATGACCACCACTATTTAGGGAAAATTCTATTCCAATTTTCATGGACATTTAGTTTTACTTCACATATATTATCTTTTATGTTCACAACAACTCTATGGAATATAAATTCTTCTTATTTGATTATAATTTAGATGGAGAGGCTAATTAATGGGGAATTATGATAATGAATAATAAGATAAACTATAAAATGATAGAAATTTTGTGGGATGATATAAAGATGTTATTTTATAACTGGTATTTACATCAAACACTTTGAACAATGACAGAAACAGAATTCCTAGACTTTATTCACAAGGATGGTAAATTTATCACAACATACAAGTGAAATTTCTCAATTCATTCAAGACATGACCCAATATTGTTCACAAAAACGTTAGAAAAATAAATTGAATCATTTGTGGTTTCAAAACGCACCACTGAAAGGATCTATCTATAGAAGAAATTTTTAGTTTTGAAGATGATGTTAAATTTTATCTCAATGAAGATATTGATTACAGATAATGGACCAATGTTTATGGTGATATGAAGTGAATTAGGTATTTTAAATAATGAGGATCAAAGGAAAGGGGGGGGGGAGAATATCTAACCATCCTTTTATCAAAATTTCAGGAAGAGGAATCATGGGAGTTAACTCAAAGAGATAGATAAATTATTCTTAGGTGGGAGAGGGCGACACCAAGATCATGAATAATAAAATTATATGAATTATAAGTCCAATATGATATTGGAATGGAAGGAACCTCCAAATGAACCTCCCATTGATTGATGATTTTATTATGGGGATCATGGTTATTAAGAAATACATTGTTCTAAACCCTATGAATGTGATTGTAATTAGCTTCAATAACATCCAATAACATGGGATCATAGGAAAAATTATTTCTTTCACTACCATTAAGATGGAATGTTAAAATAAACTCATACAAGTTATAATTACTATTCATTGAAGAATGGAAAATGTTTTTTTATTTTGGTTCTACCTATTACTTTATATTATATATTTTTTCATGAATTGATAAATCAAAAAACAATATAAATAATGTATATATTTCCATAAAACACCTAGTTTTGAAATTAATGTAACCCAAGTGTTGTGCACATTCCTTGTTTGACATTGTGTAATGTTTATTCTATTGAATCATGTAATTCAACCCTATGTTGAATTCGACACTATAATGGGAAAGGATTATCTCTATTTTTATAGATCTAACATAATCTATTTGGAAATGCAATTATATTTAAATATTTTGAACCATCCCATGATCTTGTATTATTTCAAGTAAGATCATTAATATCATATTAAAAATCCATTAATGTTGTATGTGTTGATACCCTATAAAGAATAATACATCCCCCAATGTTTGAGTTGAAGGATAGTATCAACCTTGAGAAAATAATTATTTTAAGGGAATATATTGTTGTATTTTGAGAAGAGTTTCTCATTATTCTACCCAGATCACATTGTAGAGTTTGTAGAAGATATTATACATGGATCCACTCTTATCTCAAAATCCCTTTATAGGATGCACCCGATCAGACCATATGAATTAATGGTGAAACTCTATGTTCATTTGAAAAAAATCATAATACCATGTACATTTTTTAGGGTTTACCAGTGATCTTTTTGAATAAAATGGGTGTATCAATTCACCTAATTAATTATTACCAAAAACATAACAGGATCTCTATAATGAATAAGTATACACTACCAATGATTATTAGTTGGTTCATTCAACATCGAGTGGTTCGACACATCTCAAAAGAGGATATTCAATTTCAACATTGAAAACTAAAGGTAGAAAATGGAATATTTTAATAGTACAACCTTAAATATTATTTATTGACACCATGAGTTCATAGTGTTACCCTTCTATCATACAAATCTCACACAATGTTCATGGATTTTATATATCTTCCTTAGATTGTTTTTTAATCTTTCTTACAATTTCTTGATTATATTATCATTTAATCTAAGTGATTGGATTATCATTAAGAAAATCTATGGATTATAGTAATGACATTGAGAATGAATTTTTTTTAATTGTGTCTGGAAATTGTTTCATTTAGGTGCAAAATATTATATTTAGGGAACATTGTCATATATGGGGGAGTTTATATAGCTACATTATAATAAAAATTATATTTTAGAATGGCCAAAATCCTCATGTTTCATAGAAACCCCATGATTTTGTGGAATATATATGTATTATATATGTTTTTTTGGAAAATGATCTTTATTTTCTAGCACATGATCTATATTAACATGAAAGGAGTAAGGAGTATTATCATAGAAGAATGTGAGGATGGAATTACATAATGCAAGAAGAGGATAATAATTGTGCCTATAATCCCATAATAATCAAATAAAGATGGATTTGTAATATATATTATCACTTTAAGGTATTAGGTTGAATATGAATTTAGAATGATAAAGTGATTACCTATTACTTATGATATTTAATGAATAATGTGTTGGAGTACCCAACACATATTCCCGAATTATAATTTATGTACTCTCATTAAAATATTTAGTGCACTACCACAATGATGGGATGTGTTACAGAAATAATTTTCACAGGATTATAAATACATATTCATAAATAATAGATGGCCACGAGTGAATGATGATGTTTAGAGATGATCAAGTAATATGATCTATATATTCACCACCTTCATAGAATGAAGAAAAAGGTAGATGGTGATATTACTATAATTGAACACACTACTCTATCAATGATGAGTATTAAGAAAGAACCTATCATCATGGATATTAAAAGCATGGATATGGAAATAAAAATGTATGAGTAAAAATCATACCATTGAAAAATTATTTCAAAACAATCTAAATAGAATAATATTAATGAGGTATGCAGGGATGATCTAGAGATTACAAAGATGGTGGACACAGTAATAGATGTAACTATTAATTAATTCCTCATAGATGAACATTGTGTCATATAGTTTTAAACTAGACTTTGTTTTCTGACATAACATAAGATAAATGAAGAGATATTAGGAAATTTAAATATATCATTTTTCTCCATCCATCATGAATGTTCTATGATGACCCATGATCTTTGAGAGAAATTTTGGTGGGACAACATGAAGAAGGAGATCATTAAGTACACCTCAAAATGGAATTGTAGGTTTAAAAGATAAATCAAATTGATATAGTTTCAAAGGGATGATTAAACCATTTCCCAAACCCATATGGAAGTGAGAGAACATCTCTATATAGTTTTTCATTGGTCTCTATAATGAATCCAAAAGAAATAATGCTATATGTGTTTTTGTTTATCAACTCTCCAATAATGTACACATCATTGTTATTCAATATAATTGTCACTTGGGCAACATGATAAGATATAGGTAAATTACTTCGTGAGGATTCGTGGTGAAACACATTCAATAGTCTATGATCATGATCATAGGTTTTGATATATGTTCAAGCGATGTTTTCAACATGATTTAAAAATGAAGATAAATAGCTGTACAACCTATAACCTGCAAATTGATGGATAATCTAAAAGGGACAGTCAGACACATGGAGACATATAGAGAGAATTACTGATCGAATTTAACAGTTTTTGGGATCAATATCACCCAATAGTTGAGTTATCATACAATAATATATTCTGGAATTATATTCATATTTCTCCATATGAAGACCAGTATGGGATGAAATGAATAATACCTACATGATGGTATGGATTTTGTGGAATGATGATACTTGAACACAATCTTCTGAATGATATGAAAAAAGGGTCAAGCCATAAAAAATATTATATTCTTATATTTAGAAGAATATCTATGCTAAAAACTCTTCAATGGACGTAGAGTATATAGGTGGAGACATGTTGGAATATAACTAAGGAGTAAATTTATAAGTTTTAAAAAATAAAGGAAATATCAACTCAGGGTACATTTTATTCATTGATATCATTGGTGGAATTGATGTAGTGGCCTATTATTTATCACTTCAATTGAAAATAGATCACAATCATGATCAAATCCATGTGTATCTTATGTGGGAAGAAATTCATGATCCCTCTTATGTATTGACTCTGAAGGTTGTAAAACTGGTGGATATCCTCTCTTATAGGAAGCATCATGTGAAGATCATCAACCGTATAGACACCATTCTTTGAAAAAGGACAATTCCCCTTAACCAAGAGTTATGGTGGAACTATAAATATGAATACGTAATGTGGAATCTCAAATAAATGATTAAAAAATGTATCATAATCTATCCTATACCATATATATGAGTGGAATGTTTAAGAAATAAATTTTAAAAGGGGGGGAAAATGTAACCAAATAGACTCTATAAATGCTATTTATTACTAGAATAAATATGTGTTATATTAAAAATAATTATTCATAAATATAATATGGAGAAACTAAGAACACGTTATTTAATTAATGTAGATAATAAAATATTCAAAAATTAACTCCATGAAAATTATAATTATTATAAAGTGAAAAAATATTAAAAATATAACTTATAATAGGAAAATATGGACCACTGTCATATTTTAGAGTCATTGCTCCAATGAATAATTTTATCAAATTGAAACAAATTAATAATAATCCAATCAAAATTTCAGATAAAGTAAAATAGAAAATTAATAGGAATTGAAGTGAATTTTGATGGAAAGAATTAAGTGGAATTTATAATCAATAATATGAATATAGGAATAGTAATGAGACTATTAAAATAGTAACCAGATGGTTTGGAATAATAGCATGTCTAGTCAAAAATTAATTTCACCTAAATATTATACAACATATTATATATAATATTTAAAACAAACTTAGGTATATTTAAATATTATAAATACATAAAAAATATATTTATTAAAAATAAAATAAAATATTTTTAGATTTTTAATATAATATAATTTATGCATTTCTAGGAAATCTTACTTTTTTATATTAAAAAAAAATTACATATAATAGAAAATTAATTTTAAAAAATGAATTTCATATATTGAATCATTTTGTCAAATTTTTCTATGGGTGATATTTTTATAGTTTTCGTGAATGATTCCATGTATAGGGTAATAGAAAATATTGTTTTTCATAACTTGTACATTTTACATGATAACAATCATTATGTAATAATTACCTAAATAATTTTATAAATGTTATATTGGAAGAAAAACATATTTAATGGCATAAAACAATCATTTAAAACTAATAAACAATTTTCCAAAACATAAATATCATTTTCAATGTATAAATTATAATATATTCCATGAAAATAAAATTCTTCAATTTTTTATGATCCCGATTTTTTCTAAGATGTATAGATCTTTTGAATTTTAGTTTTATACCATATTTTTGGAGTAATATGTATGTATAATGAGGTCACATGAGTTTTTGGGTTGTCTGGGTCTTGTTTAGAGTCCAAATACTCATTTTTAAGAAACAGAATCTAGGCCACATGATTAATAGATATTGTCCATCCCAAGATACATGGATTGAATAAAATTATTAGGGTGGTCCAACCCTTTATCAAGGGCCTCACAATTTAATGAAATTGTTCAGCCAATGTCACATGCCCATGTAGGGTTGCTACTATTTTTGACAGAGGTAAATATGATGATTTTAGCATGGTGTCCCAAACTATGTTCATGAACCATGCTATGGAAGCATTTAGTAAGATATGTGTGCACATTAGGCACACAGTTTGGATAACCATGTGGCCACTCACTAAGACCATGATTTTAAAACAAAAGTAACCATTATTCTATTAATTCATAAATTATTAAACAATCCTCCTACTATATATCTCCCCTCTAGAAGCATTCCATTGATATCATGTTTGTGAGAAACTTAAGATTTTGAGGTCATATTTAATAGTATTTCAGTATTCGGGCTCTAATTTAAGATTTTTAGGTCATATCATCCATCGATGCCGGATACATCATTCAATTAGATGGTGTTTCCACCTGTCGAGTTTCTAGGGCCTCAATGTGGGCAATGAGAGTTGTCATTGGATCATCTTGGTGGGGATTCTTATCTTAAAGAGGATCTTTGACAACTAGTGTGTTGGATGGTTCTTCAAAATCATATGAATTACCCATGAATCATAGAATGAATGGTTGGATGACCTACGAAACTACCGGGGGAACAACCTATGGAGTAGATGGGGGGACTTGAGCCGGGTCCCGAGGAGGGTTATCATACAACTTAGGTGGATTTGGTGATGTATATTGTTACCTCTTTCCTTAAACTCTGGATTCTACCCTGTCTCTATAGGCATCAAGGTCAAGGTCACCAATAGTAAACTCATTCAGGAATGGATTGTATCTTCCCCTTCTAACCCTAACGAGGATTACTGTAGTATGGTCTCTATTCCATAGCACTTTCAGTGATAAGTTCACCGAACATATTTTTGTGTTTTGAGAGTTATTGATGCAACAAAACCTTTTCATGTCATCCTTTGTCTTTTGCACTATGCCAGATAGATTAGAGGGTTTGATGGTCCTACTGTTCTGTTCCCCATTATTGGGGTTCTAACTCAGGGATAATGACTCGGAAGGTGGAGGAAGGTCCGAAAAATTTCATTGATGGTGAGTAATCCTACCCAATGGATCCAATAGGTGTGGGACCCACTGATGATATGTTCTCTTAAAGTAGCTCTAGCTTGGTCTCTTGCTCTTATAGGTCAACCATGTTGACTATGACTATACCTAGAGGCATATCCTCAATATCACAAGGCAGGTTGGGTTGGCACCAGATCGAGATGAAATGAAGGGCATCATACTGCCCCAACCATGGATCTGATCATGGTGGGAAGCATCCTTGATAATATTGTGAAGCACTGTGAAATTATGGATGCATCATTTCTAGAGGGTCCAATGGAAACTGGGCGAATCATGGTGCTGATCAAGGGGGAGCGCAGCCAAGTCGACCTTGTGGAATTGTTGACCAATATTTTTAAAGTGTATCTGGATCTTTGGGTAATCCACCCATGGATGATGGAGATGGAAGATTTACTCCCAAAGATTTTGTTAGAAGTATATGAATTCGTCCATGGTAAGGGATAATGGGGTACTGATGTTTGTGGTTGCAACT
This sequence comes from Viscum album, assembly GCA_963277665.1. Taxonomy (NCBI): domain Eukaryota; kingdom Viridiplantae; phylum Streptophyta; class Magnoliopsida; order Santalales; family Viscaceae; genus Viscum; species Viscum album. The sequence continues at coordinate 136,452,605 of OY728163.1, forward strand.
GGATAGAACATCTAAGGGAACTGGCCCACTGCAAGGATGTCCCACAAGTTCCTTGGCACCGACTCGGGAGCCAGACCTTGTTTTCCCCATTCATCGACTGGGGGAAGGTGAGGGACAAGTAACAATACTAAAGCAGACCTTTGCGATAGTATACTAGTTAGTGGAGAGTACTATGTGTGAGCTAACAAACTTTCATATCTTGTGTAGTTTTCCAAAGAATGCAACAACTAATCCACCACATCCTGGTAAGCTGGACTAGTGACCACAGCTTCCTGTTCAAGCGCTACGGTTACTGATGGTGGGTTATTCTTTTTTGTTTTACACTATAGGTCCCCATCACAACTCTCTATCATCTATGGTTGAGGATGAGAACGATCATGTTTACGAAAGTGAGGATATTATGGCAAGGACCTAGAAAAGGGGCCAAATCATCCTCCTCCTTGATGTATCTTTAGAGGGATTCTGAAATTTAGTGGACCTCACATCCTGGGAGGATGAGATTTATACACATTTTTCTAGCCTATGGTCCCTAACATGGAAGATCATGGTGAGGGTTCCATTACCTAATTGCACTCCGCCTAAGAATCTGAGAAGTTGGTGGGTTTAACCGAAGTCTGAAAGTTCCTAGTATTCTTCCTTTGGTGGTGGTGACCCACCCTCCTACATCGGGATGGTTCTTCAGGATAGGGTAGGTTTTCTACACAAGGATGACCTTCATCCGAACTTGTACTGGGGAGGAGAGGACTTCCTCCTAGGTGATTCAAGGTGCATGGAGCACTTAGACAAATGTTAAAAGGAACACAAGGAGCACCTCTGTGTCCACTTTCTGGCACACAGGGGGAGCCCCATGGGAAGTTTTGGAGTAGGTAGGAACTCCCCTGGATCTAGAGGATGAAAATGCTGAACTTCAATATTGTCTTCCCATGGTGGTGATGGTATGATGGGTTACTTCGTAATCATCATAATAAACATGGGGAGACCTCTAAATTGGATGCCAATAAAGTGGGGCAAACATATGAATCTCTGATTTTTGTGATGGGGAGGAACTTCATCGACTGTGGTAAGAACATGGGGAAGAAATACATGATGACAGTTGACCGAGAAAGGGGGATCTTCGTATCAACAACAAGTGACAGGTGGAATGACTCCATACCTAGGATCACAGGTGTGAAAAACACCTATTTTATGGAAGTCAGTGTATTGGGGAGGGCCTTCGCTGGAATGGATGGTGGAATGGGGAGGGGCCCAATGCCAAGATTAGAAGAGGGAAGGACCTTCTGTTTCATTTATTGTGGCACTAGGAGGACCACCATGCTTGAAATCATCACTATAGGTTGGACCATGATGGTTACCACCTATGTTGCTGAAGAAGATAATCATCCCAACATTCCCATGGGGTGGTTGGGGCCTCGTTCGGGGACAAGCGTATAAGTTACCAAGTTTAGTATAAATGGGGTCTTGATAGTATGCATTGTAGATTTCCTAGGACACTATAACTGTTGATGGTGATTCTCCTTCACAGGTTTCTTCCTCGCCTTGCACATGACATTGGCGTCACGTTAACCGAACTAGGGCTAGTGGTATAGTTGTGTAACTCACCTGATCTTCATCTAGTGGGACCAAGTTGTGGAACTAATGTGGCCCAATGGGAGCCCTCCTTGGAGGCCCCTAGGATGGGATCACATCCAGGATGTCCTGGAATTCCCATACCTCACTGGTGTAAGGGAGGTAGTCATCAATGCATTCTAGGGAAAGACTCTTTAAATGGTTGTAGGTTGGAGTGGGGAGCAGTGGCTCCCTACGCGGCCCTTGGCGGCGGTGGTGAAAATGAGGAATATAAACCTCTAGGTCTTGATTGGCCATATCCAATTTTGGGATAATCCTTTATTCCTCATATAGTTGAATGAGTTCCTTGATCACTCTCATCCGAATGAGTTCATATGGTGAGATAGGGTGTAGTCACTCAACAGTCATAGATGTGTACGCCGTCAGAGAGGAGATGGGGTGGCATTAGATTGAGACATTGATGTTTCCCCAACCCATGCATCGGTAGGTGGGTGGTGATTAGATTCCTGACATAGAATCTTGGGTCCTACAAAGTTGGAAGATTCATCCATTAGCACTAAAAGGAGTAAAGAGACGCCCAGTTCCCCAGAACTGTTCCGTTTCCCATGATTGGTATGAAGGATCCACGCTGACAACATCATAGCTTAGTATATCCAACGTCTAACTTCCCCAATCTATGGGGAGTTTCACACCAGGCCCACTATTTTATTATTTGTACATGGCACCACATAGCTGGATCTGGTCACTCACTTATCCACTAATGCCTCAAATGCTATTAATCTCTATATTATGAAGATGATTCACATTATGTTCACCGTTTCTGTTATCAAGGCTTTTCTCGGGACATGAATTTGATTATGAGGATTCACAACTGTTTCCATGCATTTCCTCTTTCCAAAGGTGGGAAACATTCATCCCTTATTTCGGGATGCTTGATCCTTTATAGAAAGGGGATGATGGGATGTCAGTTCCTTCTTCCACAGATTCCTCCTCAGAAATCGTCGCCTAGTCTGGGTCTCCCTTAAAGATTAAGACGTTGTATGTGAAACTCTTCCCTAGTGCCGTATCTTCATTGACATTGGTTGATTACTCTGCTTCTTTCAGGACATTACAAGGTGTCAGGTTTGTGAAATAAACATTGATTGGGGGAGATTTCACATTGGGCATCGCTGGCGTGTCTTGGCACTAGAAAACCAATGTGCCTAGATTTCTTCTCCTTATTATTGGGCTTCTCAAGGGAACAAAAGACAAAGGCATCCCATGTCGAATGTGGTGAATTTATATTCCATGTGAATGTACCCATGGTTTTCCTTAACTTCCCATGTTTACCATGGGGTATGCCATGATTTTAACATCTAGTGGTGGTGGATTGAACTAATCAGATCACTGGTAGGAGTGGATTAAATGGGTACATCCCCAAGAGGGAGCGCCCGAGGGCTTTACTAGATGATAAGATCAAAACGCCAAATGAAGAAAGATCTTAGGATTCTTGGGTCCCTATAAAGGGGATTCCATGGTTTACCATTGGCCTGGATTGAACCTCAGTGAGGTTTATTATGTACCCTCTCTAGCCAATAGGGATCAAAACCCACATAGTTCTAAGGGGTGATGAATTGGGGTGTACACAAAGGACAACGACACAGATACATTATGGGGATTACACATGGATATTGGCCCATCACAAGATGGAAATTCTTGGTTGGATGGTTGTGAATTATGTGGGGATTATGCATCTTTTAATGCCTGAGGGAATGGTGTGATCTCACCTTCACGTGGCAGATTGGGAATGAATTAGAATGAATGATGGATGTTTGAACGAAGTAAATGAAAATAATGTGATGTAACAAAAGTGAAGATGTTGGTGATGTTGGTATTGAACCTTAAAAGAGGCTTTATATATATATTCATATGGATGTGAATAAGTGTCCACGTAGTTTGGTGGGGTGATGGGCCACCTAAGGTGGAATACCATGAGAATGAACACATGGACAAGACCCATATGATGTAGAAACTCCAGGTTGGAGCATGACATTCCTTTAATAGAAGGGATCATGGGAGAGATTAGTATAGGACATGGGTGAAAGGAATGAACCATAGAGAGGATTCCTATGTATCCCTGTGGTAGGGAATCAAAATCCCAATAGTTCTGGGTGGAATCAAAATCAGGGTGTACACAAAAGACAATGACCCAATGTCATGTTGGGAATTACGCATGGTTAATAGCCCATCGCAAGAGGGACATTGTTTGTTGGAAGAGTAAGGATTGAATGTGGGCTTATATATGGTTAGCTTCCAAGGAGTTGGTTGACACCAGTAAGGGATGGACGAATAATGTGGGTCCCAAAAAAGGGGATGCCGATGTTTACCAGTGTTTGGGGGGGGGGAACCTCAGGGTGGATTCCTACATAACATTTCTAGGAGATAGGGATCAATAACCACATAGTTCTAATAGGTTTAATAGTGTTTGGGGTTGAACCCCATGGAGGATTCTTACGTACCCTGTCTAGGAGATAGGGATCAAAACCAACATAGTTCGAATATGTTTACCAATGTTTTGGGTTGAACCCCATGGAGTCTTCCTATGTACCCTATCTAGGATATAGGGATAAAAACCCATGAAGTTCAAATACATACTATTTTACCTCATGTGGGAAGAGGGTGAACTGATTTGAAGTGGTCAGGATGGATGGATGATGTCCATGAACGTCTGGGAGGATTCCTATGTACCCTTCTCGGAAAGGTCAAGGAACAATGTACATGTAGTTTGGGATTTGGGGGGGGGGGGGTTACACACTAAGGCATCACATGGAGTATTCCATGGTTAATGATTACTCTAAGTCAATGGGACTCATGCTCGGTGTGAGAAACAAGAGGTATCATAGACTTCATAGTCGCGTCACGAAAGGCGAATCTACGAAGAATGGAATGAGGATTACACGTGGTTAGAGGCCTAGGGAGATGTATTTTTGGACTTACTCTAGCATGGGGGCTTGATGGAGTTAAATCCAAAAGTGAGATGGATGGGGTATCAAGGGTCCACATTCCCATATCTTCTCTAGACTTTGCGCATGGAACATGAGCATAAGAGAAAGGGACCTACCTCCGGCAGGAATGGATAGAAGATTAAACCGGGATGGTTTCCCTTCCTTGTAGGTAGATGCAATTCCATGGAATGAGGACCTCATACTATGAGGGGAAGATATCACTCTCGTAGACATGAGTGGGTCTAAAAAATGTCTGAGGTAGGCCACCCCCAGTATATTGCACGTAGAGAGGATATAGTTTAATGTCTTGTGATGATGAAAAGGATAGATGTTAGTTTAACGTCCTATAGATCAGACGATGAAGATTCGATCCCCACCCCTATGACATACATAACTGGTTCTCTTTCAGCCTTGGTGAAGGTAAGGAACTGAAAATTCCATGTGGATATGGGGTTGTGGAGTGATCTATTGAGGGGGTAACGTTATCATGGATAGGGAAACAAAAAATATCTGTTACCATACCTATGAATAAAATATTGATGCTAAGAAAAACAATATGAAGCACTACTCAGGGGACCTTGAAATCACATTGTACAAACATAGAGGGCAGTATGGGAGAAGGGTTTGTGAAGAAAATGGGTTCAAAGAATCGACCTTGTGAATCTCTAATGCTCTATAAAGTGGAGAGACTCTGTGAAGGGATATGATTCACAAAGTGGAGTGGTATAGCCTAGGCATGGAGTATATATGCATATAAATAGTTATTGGAAAAGTGTGCGGGTCTTCATGAAGTAGGACTTTTCCGAACATGAGTGACATGGAAAGTGCATCATTGGGATGTGAGGTACAATATGAAGCACAGTAATCCTACCTTAGCATGGGGTTCAAATGTGCATGGAAGGTACTTCGAGAGGCATGAGTGATATTCGAAGACTTGTGTTCCCTTAGGGATCTCCTTCATTTGCGATGGATTGCGGGATTCACAAATGGTATCCCTACTTGATGAGTTGTTTCATATGATTCAAAGAAAAGGAATTTCACAATACTCAAATACGTTGAAGATCTCATTTTCTCAATGTTTGGTTGAGTAGAAGGTTCTTTGCGATTTGAGACATGAGAAGGTGAAAGGTCAAGGTATCCATCCTTGGAGTCTTGGTAAAGCCTAGTATTTATAGGCAAGAGGTCGTGAGAAGCTCTGACAGAGAACTGTGAAGCCGCTTATGCATCACCATCAGAGGTGTATTGCGTATAGTTTGTCATAACCACAAGTCGACTATCTTCCCCTCAGTGGCATAGAGGCTTCCTTCTTTCCATTTTTGGTTCTCACAGATGCTTCCATCAATTTTCAAGGAATCATAGATGTGACTATCTTCCCTATATGTGGCGAAGCCTTCCTTCAATTTTTCCTTAATTGCATAGCCTTAATTTTTTTCCCCTATGGATTTTTCATAGGGGGACTCGTCTCTGCACTAGACACGATGCGGAGGGGATTCACAAAAGTTCTATGTGATGTATCCCCTATTAGCATTGGTGTGGCCTTTATATACTTTTTCCATGTACAAATTTTGGTTCCAATAGCATCATTGCAACAAATATGTGTCATTCATTCCCCTATGTAACTCCAAAACATACTTTAGTTTTTGAACTTATTATTATTCCAATGAATGACTTTGACATAATTCTCGGAATGTGTAAGATTACAAATTATGATGCGAAAATTTGTTGCAAGAAGAAGGACGTTACAATTTTTGAGAATAATGTAAAATCCATTATTGTTAGAGTTGGAACATCATAATCTTGATCTTATCCAGATCCATGTTCAGTAGCTCTTCTAAATGAAATTACTGTAGAGGAAAAGAAAAAATTATCTATGGATATTCAAATTGAAGATGTACCTATTGTTCAAGAATAAATTGATGTATTTCTAGAGGTTTTACCTATACATACTCCAGATTTGAGTTCTCTACTGATTTAATTCCATGTGAAAGAACTATATCATTGTCTCCTTATATAATGGACACTGTAAAATTAGTTGATTAGAAAAAAAATTAGATAAATTTAATTCCAAAAGATTTATCTTCCCTAGTGTTTCTTTATGGGGATCCCCTATTCTCTTTGCCTAGATGAGAGATGGATATATGAGGATGTGCATTGACTACAAGGAGATCAAATATATTACAATAATGAATAAGTATCCTCTTCTTAAAATTTATTATTTATTTGATAAACATAATAAAGCCCAATATTTTTCAAAGATTGACCATTGACTTGGATATCATCAAATTCATGTGAGGATGAAAGATATTCCTAAGATTGAATTTTGAACTAGGTGTGGGCATTAAAAGTTTACTGTAATTCCTTTGGGACTGAATAATGCACCCTTAGTTTACATGGATTTAAAAATAAAGTATTTAAGGAATATATTTATGACTCATTTTGGTATTTATCGATGATATCTAGTTATACTCTAAAATCAATAAATACAATTACATTCACCTGTGGATCATTCTCAAAACTCTTTGAAGAAATAATTTATATGGGAAGCTTAGAATGTCTGAATTTTGTATTCAATAAGTAGCATCTCTTGACCATATGGTCTCTAAGGAGGGAATCTCAATTGATCCTATGATGAAAAAGTCAATACCAAAATTTTCCATGCCCATAAACATCACAAAGGTACATAGTTTTATTTCTATAGAAGGTTTTTATTGACGTTTTGTTCAGAATTTGACCCGATTGACCAACCTGATAACAAAGATCACACATAAAGGGGTTACATCTATAAGGACAAAATAATATACACAATGCTGTGAAGAATTGAAAAAAAGACTTTTTATGCTCCAATTTTGACTCTTACATCTAGAAATGTTTGATTTTTGATATACAGTGATGCGTCAAATAATGGAATGGGTAGCATCATTATGAAAAATGAGAAAGTTATTGCTTATGTATCAAGGTAGATTAAGACTCATGAGAAAAATTATCTAACTCCTGATATTGATTTTGAAGCTGGAATATTTACTCTAAAAAATGGTGACACTGACTCTATGGTGAATGATGAGAGATATATACAGATCACAAGAGTTTGAAATACATTTTACCCCAAAAGAACACAACATGAGGAAAATTTGAGTGATCGAGATACTTAATGATTATGATTGTTCAATATACTTCCACTCAGGATATGAAAATACATTGGAAGATGCATTATGAAGGAAATATCATGTAATTTTGACCAAAATGTGGAATGTGAGAGATCCTATATTCATGGATCTACAAAATAATGAGATGGGATTGTTTTTGGAATGGGATACATCTTTAAATTTTAAAATTATAACTAAACATCTTTATTAGATAAGATAAAAAGCACTCAATTTGATATTTAGAATATACAAAAGAAAATTAAATCTGTTAAGGATGAAAGACTTGAAGACTTTGTGTATGAGGATGGAGTTCTGAAATGCAGAATGAGGTTAAATGTTCCATCAGTACCTGAGCTGAAAAGGGAACTGTTAGACTATGCTCCTAGCTCAAATTTCTCTATACACACTGGTAACACCAATAAGTATCGAAATGTAAAGGAATATTTTTTGTGGGATACCATGAAGTGATAAATTACTGACTATGTGTCAAGGTGTCTTATTTTTCAACAAGTGAAGACTGAGAGACAATATCCTATAGGGTTCATGCAACCTATACCTATTCCTATCTGGATGTTGGATGAAATTACGATCGACGTTGTTACAAGACTATCAGGGACACCTAGAAGGAATGATTCAATATGGGTAATTGCTGATCTCCTTAAAAAATAGGCACATTTCCTTTTACTAAGAGATGATTTACCACTAATGTGCATGGAGATTATTTATATTAATGAAGTTGTAATAATTCATGGTGAACCTCTATCAATTATGTCTAATCGAGATCCCTTATTTACATCAAAATTATAGAATATTCTCTAGAAGGCTTTGGATACTAAGATTCATATTAGTACTTCTTATCACCCCCAATCTAACTGACAGTCTGAAAAAACTATTAAAAAACTAGAACACATGTTGATATCATGCTATCCTGACCTTTTTGGTATGTGGGGTTAATACCTTCCTTTGGTGTAATTTTCCAATAATAATAGTTTCCATTCATGCATTCATATGGAATCTTATTAAGCATTATACGGTAAGAGTTTTCGATCTACAACATGATGGGATAAATATGGTGAGAGGAAACATATATGCCTAGATCATATCAAAGAGACAACTACAAAGGTAAAGAAAATTCAGGCCCACATTCAAGGAGGACAAAGTAGGAAAAAGATTTATGCTAACAACCAGAGGAATTAAATATATTTTCATGTGGTAGATCATGTTGTTCTTAAAGTATTTCTGTCGAAGTGTGTCTTATGGTTCAATAATAATGGGAAACTGATCCCCTAGTACAACAAACCATTCGAAATTCTAGAAAGATGTGGAGATGTATCTTACTGTTTACCAATGCCACAATTCCACAATTCCCATCCAATATTCATAATATTTTTGACAGCTTGTTGTTAAATAAATACATTCCATACCCAATGCATGTAGTCCCCTATGACGAAATAGAGTTGGATCCTAATTTGTCATAGTGTGAAGAGCCTATCGATATTATTGACACAAGGGAGTAAGTATTGAGAAAGTGAACAACTCATCATGTAGCGTTTCTTGGCAAAAACCATAAAATAAAGGAAGAAATGTAAGATCTAGAGGCTGTTTTGAAGAAGAACCACCCAAATTTTTTTCACGAGAAATATACATGAAAATTTTCAAGGACTAAATTTCTAATGGAGGGGGGGAATATAACACCCCAATATTTAATGACATTTCATAAATAAATAATTTCAACTCATTAGATAGATCCCAATTCCCATAAAACTGAGTCTTAGTGAAACAAACACTTTCTTATAACCTATCTATTAATCTTAATTTTTTCACTTTTGTGATTTGAATTTTGAGAAACAAGCAAACATGGTTGAGATCAGTATGATATATATAGTCTAATAGGATCAACATAATTTTTATTTTAATAGAGGAATACCCTTATGAATAGTAACAAACCCATATGAATAGTAATATGGCCCTTATGAATAGACAATAGGGCCAATGAATAGTAACCTCACTCATGAGTGTATAAATAAAAATTAGGCACCTAATAAATGAAGGTGTTTTTTTTAATTAAGTGCCTTCATTTTTTTCAGTAATTAATATTTAATTAAAATTTTAATAATTAATATATTCATTTAAAAAATAATTATAATTCATAAAAGGTATTCATAAATCAATATATTGTTTTCCTATGATATAAGAGAATTTTATGATACCCTAGTTTAGTTTTCAAAGTGTCATAAAAACAGTTATAATAATATATTTGGTATTTTTTTGAGTAAATGGTTATTTTAATTAAAAATTAAATTTCTAACATTTAGAAATTTATTTTCATAAAATGGAGTTCTTTTTTAGTATTATATGTGTTGAAAAGTGGTTAGGTTTAATTTTTGGGATGTTTCTAAAATACATGAATTTTTGGTGATTAGTAAAATTCAATAATTACAGTATCAATACATTATGAGATAAATACACTATTCCTTGATCATTGCTGATGTAAAAAACCATTAGTAAAAATTCACAAGAACATGTTACTTTTCTTTATGTCAATAATCAATACTATTTCTTTCTTGTGAAAAATAATTAAATAATGGATAAAATACTTGGAAATAAATCCTATCTTCATCTATATAATCCACCCCTAACCCCCTTCCTATAACACATCTCAAGCTTTGATCCTTGCCTATGTTGTTAAAAATACTCATCATAAGACCTCACACCATGTCCAAGACCTACTTGGAACACCAAAAAGGAAAAAAATGGACCAAAGGTGATTATTAGGGAGGAGTACTCAATAGGTAAATCTCTCTTCCTTTTCCCTTCAACTTCTTTTACATGTCCAATTATTTGGTTTTTCTCCACTTCCCTCACATAATCAAAATTATGTGATAATTCTAGTACTATAAATGTAATATAGTTTTACTATTATAATCAAATATTTCATCATAATATCACTTTCCCCCTCCTCTTATACCAAAAATGAAAACACCGTCCAAGATGTGTTAATTTATTACATTCAAGGACGATGAGTTATCATTTTCTATTATCATCTATAATAATGGTCATGAAACATTTTAATGGTTGAACTAGATAATTTTATATTTATATATCCTATTAAATGTTCTTGATCACTTTTTCACATTTTATTTAATTAATTAACAAAATGATTTTGTGGTGATAAAAAAACCATCAATGTAATCCAAACATTTATCATTAAAAATTTCTATAATGAATCATCCACTCAAAAAATAAACAAATGATATATATGATCCATTAAAATTCTATATGATCACTAATAACACAAAATTTTAATTCTATATTTCAATTTCCATTTTACATGAACTTATATACTCTTATACAAGAAAACAGATCATAAAAATGAAGAAAATGTGTACTCCAGAATGATGTTATAGAATCACTTAACCCATATAAAATTCTATAAATGAACTTAATAAAGACATAATAAATAAATTACATGTATATAAGTATCTGGAAATTCAAATTAATGAATCTAAATTCACTATCGTTGACACTAAGATGATAGGAAGAACACATTCATGCATAAGGTTAGGGGGTTCTCATCTCACTTTTATTTCTAGGAGTTTTCCATTTTTCACCACTTATTTCTTGTATGTGGTGCATGATTACATATATTGGATATATAATATCAATATTATATTTATATTAATGTAATTTATTGTTTCCCTTGAGAATATTAACTGGATTGATTACAATGTTATAAGGGACTTTGTTTCAATTTCCATTTTATTGTGATTTACTTAGTATTGTGCACCTAATAATTCTTTTGTGGTGTAACCACTGCACCTTTGATATCATTTATCATTTTAAATTGTATATAAATTATATATCCATATTATTTTAATATTTATATTAATATTTTCTTATCCATATACAATTTTACATATGGTGTTTATGTGGAATGATTCTTTAACTGTGGAAATATTGGTGAATCTGTATCCTCTAATCAATATGGATATTTCAAAGGAATATTGTTATTGTACTTAATCATTGTATAAATAATTATTTGGATTGAATGTGATTGGTGGGTCATGCTATAGCCCCATAATGCATCGATATGTCTCTTGAAAAGATCAGTTGGTGACAAACCCTTCGAGTTTGTTTCCAAAAATCAGATAGGTTTCTACCCGTAGACTTAAACCTTCTTGAAGGTATAATGGTTCATGTGACAGATAAATTATGTACAAATAATAAGCATTCACTTTATTCTATATTCAGTTTTTACTTACCATGAGTTTTTTCACTATCAAAAACTCGATGGATGTCCTTTTATTCTCAATTTATTGATGGCATGTGTTTCCAATTATTTCCCTTTCAATATTAGTTTTGACTAATAGATTATGATTTACTTATTATTGATTTAGGACTCCAATATTTTTATCCCATACTGATCATTTGAGATCACCCTAATTGTGATTCCTTTCCCTAGGTTATGAAGAAGAGAACCATGAATAATCATTCAAGGATGAAGTTTATTTTAGTTTATTATGTATCATGTTGTATATATCATTCCAAATGCACTATGGGAATCATATATGTAATATGGTCTTTCAAAAAATCTAAACTAATCCATCCATTAGGATTTTATTTCTTTTAATCATGCCAATATAATAAGATAATGCACCTGCTATGAGATTCTAGTGTCAGGGTGTTACAACTAAGGACTCCCATGCATCACTCAAGCTATCAAGCCATGAATGAAGAAACACAATCAATTAACCTAAAGGACACAACAGAAGAATAACACCTTATGAGAGTTTCCTCACAGTCATCCAAAATAATAGGACATGAACACTGCAAAAACTTCCCAAATTTGCCTAGTGACCACTAGATAACCCTCAGTAAAAAATGTACCCAAAATGGGAATAAAAAATGACATGACCACCAACATGGGCATTCATAATGGTAATCAATAAGAAATAAAAAGTAAGAGACCAACCAAAATGTTTTCAATGAAAAATACAAAAAACATTTCATAGAATAATTATCAACTTCCAACTACAACAACCACTAATAACCTAATTAGAAATGGGCCACCTGGACAAACTCAAGAGACCCTCAAAATAATCTCAATAACTAAAAAAACACCCACCTGTAAATTTACATCCCTTGGTATCAACCTCACCCAAAGTCTAAATAGTTTTAATCCAAAAAAATGGAAATAACCCTTGTCCATCTATCCTCGAATAACACATGTTGATATGTAGGGACATGATAGGTTATCTATAAAGAAAATATTCAATCCCGCCAATAAAAATACTTACAATCATTTCAAAATAGATCATTCTGGTATACATGATCATGGATGATTGTTGAGCTCACAGCCCTCACCCAGGCCTTACTTCTGACATCCCAAAACACCAAGGTGTATTCTAAAACAAAACCTCAAGAAAATACACTAACTAAAATATCACATTACAAAAAACAATCGAACAAAATTTTTAATTATGAAATGGTAACACTATAAGGAACAAAAATAATAATTGATCATAATGTACTAATCATACATATAATTCAAATAATGGGATTAAAATAAGAAAGAATAACAAGGATGAAAAAATACATGACCCACCTTTGGGTTACATACCATTGTACCTAGAATTATTCTCTGGGTATATTACACATACCACTAGGTAATTAAATTATTAAAATACATTCCATTTGTACCCAATATAAACTATGTACCCAATAATGGGTACATACCCATGTACTTCATCCACACTCAGCATGTACCATGTCCGATCCCTGAGTGGGGACATCATGTACATGAAATATATCCCCACATGGGTACCTGTCCAAGTACCTATCCATGTACCCTAACTCTATGTGTATGCCTACATGGCATACACAAAAAATTTGAATTAGTTGTTTACATCTACATGGACAAGTATCACCACACATGACGTTAGTGAGGTACATGACTACACCCCTGAATCCCAATACTCATCTTGTACACCTATTGCAAGGTGTGTAGAATGCTAAAAATCATCCTCCCAAAAAACATAAGAACACATGGAATGTGTTATCTAAACAACACACTATGTACATGTGAAACACCCAACATGAACCCATCCATAAAGCATGAAATTATCAATTTCTCCACAACACTCCCAGATCGATACACAAGGGGTCCCGAACCAAATATAAAATTACATAAAAAAACAACTTGTGGAATTTAAGAAGATAAAAACAAAATGGACTTATATCTAGTTTTAAGAAACTAATTAATGATACTAATGTGTGATCTATTGCTACCGCATGATCGTCTAATGTGACCCGAGGTCTAAGGCGATGCCCCCACTTCTCCCTCCTTCCCTATTATTTCCCCCATCTCTTGGATGAAGTCTCTAAGGGGGGAGGAAATCTGGTGTACAAGAGATTAAAAAGTCAAATAAATAAAAAACAAAAAACAAAAAATTATAGAAGAGATATATAATTTGGATCCAAGGATTGGTAGTGGCGCCTAACGAAAGATCATACAACATCTTTGAAAAAACCCCATTCTAGACTCAATAATATAGAATGAATCTAAACCCAAAGCTCCATTTATAATATATGATTGAATAAAACCGAATTAAAAAATTACTATCTAAATAATTAAATATTAAAAATTTCACAAAAATTTTAATGTAATATATTTCCTTCAAAATAGTTTCCAAAGGGAGAGTAAACTATTTTGGGTGAAAAAGAGAGGTAAAAACTATACAAGATCTTACTAGAGGATTAATTTTCACCTAAAACACAGTCAATAAAAAAAATACAAATTTAAATTTATTTTCACAAATTGTGATGTCTTGTATCATATAAAACTCCCCGTCAAAAACTATTATCTACCCACAATAAATCTCAATGGGAAAATCTACAATTCTCCCCCAAAAGCATTAGTGAAACTGAAGCTATATTGAGAGTCTGACGATCGGTCCTATGATGTTTATAACTAAGCCTCCCAACATGAGAGGATATTAATAGTGGATGATCTAGTACTCCACACCAACTGATTATGCTTATATTCACCATGAATTAAAAAAAGAAACCACATATAAGACACTATGTCTATCATCAATCATAATGGATATACATGGTCAAAAGAATCACAGATGAGAACCAATGTAAAAACTCTAAACCACCACACTCAATATACATATTAAAGAAGGACAATGGCCTTCAATAGCCTATAGTGAACTCTAAATCACAATTATTTCAACAAAATTCTCATGAATGAGAACCACGACTCACACTAACATGAAAAAATACCTGACAGAACTATCTTAATGGACCTAAAAACCCATGACCCTAGACATCATGTAGGCTATTCACATCAAACCAAAGATTCCACAACACTCCTCGTAAACACCAAGGAATCTCCATCATAGCATGATCAATTAAATGACTACCCTCTACATGGAAATCGATCCATAAACACATGTGTCCAACCACCCTCCCACGACACTACCCAAAGCACAACCTAACAGAGATGAGTCAGGGTCTAAAAAATATACCAAGGGAAAGACTAAAAATCCTCATGCCTCACCACATTCAAGTTGTATCAAACATCAATATCAACACTGTAACACCCGAGAATTTTATGTTATATAAATCATCAAAAGAATCTTTTTCTACACAACACTTGCTTGGCTTGCTTTACACGAAATCACGACCTTCCTTGATAGCTTGCGTCGTACGCAATACCGAGTTTCACTAAACAACGATATGCTATTAAAATATTATTAAAACTAGCCGTTACGAATAGTAATAACCACTTTTTGAAAATTTATAAATTTTATTTTTCAAAATGGACTTCATTTTTGTATTAGGAATATCGAAATTAGCATAGGGTGGAATTTTGGTATTTTTCTGAAAACTTTCAATTTTTGATGAATAGTGAAACCACTAAGTGGTAGTTAAAAAAAACTGAATTTTTCATAAAACTTAATTTTACCGCTTCTGTGAGTGGAATTTCGAAAATCCGAGAGACACGGTTGATGTCAGTAAGTAAAATGTGGTTCAATGAGATGAAAATAATTTTTGGTGAATAGTAACTTTTTACTTTTTTTACCACGGTTAAAATTAAATAGGGTAATTAAGGGTAAAAATTATATTATTATTACCCTAACACATGTCTTAATTATATTGGACAAGTGTAATTCGACCAAAAACAAACTTAGGAATAAAATATGACCATTTAGGCCCACTTGGATTAGATTAGGACATTTATTATTAATTTATTTAAAGAAGGGTTAAAATAGTTAAAATCAAAGTTTAATAAATAAATCATTTTTAATATGGGGTTATACATAAGATAAATTCGACTATAAATATTCATTAGAAAGATAAAACGATTTCCTACATAATGGTAATTTATTTGTAATTTTTAGACATTAAATAATTTAATTTATTTATGACACAACGATGATGCAGAAATTATCTTATTAATGAAATATTGACATAATCGATGTTATAAATACCCAAATAAATATAATTTGAGACTTTTTATGAATTCCTCTAATTTTATAGGTTAATATGACATGTTAGTGGTGATTTAAGTACCTTTTTTCGAACTAATCATTCTGTTATAATTTTCACAAAAATAAATTACTAAATAGTGTCAAAATTGACATAAAATAGTTTTTTAAAACAAATATTATATTAGTAATTGTTATTTTATTCATAAAAATCTATGGTTCGGCCAAATGACTTAGATAAGGTTATATATATTAATAATAAACAACTTGGGGTTAGTTTGGCTGCTTATAGTAAGTTTATTAACCTTATATTATAAGAACACAAGAAGACATGGTAAAAGTAAAATTATTTAACTTAATGTTAAATCTAAATGATAAGGTTAAAATAATAACCTAAACTTGTCTAAATTATATTGTATGAGAGAATTTCGACCCATCCCCACCTTATCCTCGAAATAAATCAATTTAGAGCTATTTAAAACCGAACTTGACTTTATAATAAAATAATATTTTTAGTTATTCCAAAGGTGCCCCTCTCATCCCTTATAAAAGGGCACCTCCTCCCTCTATTCCTCACACCACTTTGAGCCTTAAAGCTCGGCCAAACCATGCCATTTTCTCCTCTCCACTTCCCTAGAGACATCCTAGAGGTCATGGTCTTCTTCAAAGACCAATTTTAGTGCCATAAAAGGAGGTCTGAAAGAAGCACTTCAAAGAAGAGGTAATATCCATTACCGATCCTTTCCAATTTATTTCTTCTTCAACTTCTTCTTCTTTAGTTGTTTCATTATGAAGTAATACCATCAGTATCACTCATATAATGATATGTTATTATAAGTATGAAACAAACCTATTTCACCATCTATCCATCCTACGGAAAAAGAAATCACCACGCGTGCGTACGTACGGAATACCGTCTCCACGCCGTGGTGTAATCTATTTTCCACCACCACCTTAATTGGATGGGTATAATGGTGTAAATAATGACTATATATGACTATTATAAAGTGATATTGATTCTGAAATAGTATACATACACTCCAATTCAATTCCACGATCATAGGAATGATATCATCACTCATGCGTACGTACGGAATACCGTCTCCACGATGTGATGCGACTCGTTCTACATGATCTTCATTTCATAATGATTATATAAATGAATTGAATGAATTAATATGATATATATTACACTAACACCGTTCTGGAAATGAGGTATCTATAACCTAAAGAGAATAATAAGAATTTATTCGACAAAACACGCATAAGAACAAAAAGTTATAAACACCCGAATAACAAGTAGGAATGAAATATTACTACTAAGAAGCTAAGAATATGACCATATATGATATCATAAAAATAAGTCTGATTCTGGAATAATTCAATAACATTATTTAAATCATTATACAAGAGGTTCGGACACTTACAAAGCAAGTCGGATCTAAGGTAAGGGAAATATCACAATCTCATTTTTATCCGAGATTGTTTATATTTTGGAAGTTACTGGGGTTCATTTTATCATCCACATCCATGTTTCCTCAATATGTAATATTTTTTCCATCCACCTACAATTGTTTAAATCCAATTTTACCCTTAGGTGAGTTTTTAGTAAAATATATGAAAGGAATCTTTCGTCGTTTTTCGTACGAGGTACTTTTTGACTTTTCCGACAAAAGTACGAAGAATTTTTTTTTAACTTATACGGAACGAATGGATTTTTAAAAAATTATTTCAAATAAGCTTCCTTTAAAAGTTTTCAAGTTTATTTTTAATCAAATTTTTTTAGTTTATAATTGTACGACATGTTAAGAAAGGAAAAGTGTTTTTGAAGCAGAAAGGATATTTTCCTCAAGAATGGAGTTCAAGTGTTTTATCAAAATTATTTTCCATCTAAGATAATAAAGGGTTATGTTTTTATCCCTATTATTACATTGATTTGATTATGTTGTGATGGAATTATATTTTTATGAATTCCTTTATCTTATATGAATTGTTTTACGATGTCACGATGTTTAAGATTCCCATTTTGATTACATGGGTTATGAAATGATGTATGATTTTTGATTTTGTGGAACACATAAGAATGGTATCATTATGAGATGGGTGGGACCTATATCTCCCTCCAATGAATTGGGTAAAGATTTTATATCTCATGAGATAGACATGGCCGGAACGGTAGGTTATACCGGTTCAGTGAAACAGGACTGAAACGAGGGTGACTCAGTTCAGAAATGGACTTTGTCCACTAAGATAGTCTTGGAAATGAGTCTTTACTAATAAGAAATGATTCTCTATGATTATGTGTGTATGCCACAAAGTTTCTAGTTTTAAGTTATGATTATTGGGATTACATTTCACTTCTATGATTTATCCCATGTTATGATATTATGATCTCTTTTGCAGGATAAGATTTCCAAAAGTTATGTTCTTATGTATATGATGTGATTGATATTTCTTTTGTTTACCCTTACTGAGCATTTGAGCTCACCCTTTTGTATGTTTTATTTCCCTAGGCCAGGAAGAATGTTATTAAGTAGAATATGCCAAAAAGGGACTCTAGATATGATGAAATAAATGGGAGGCAAAGTAGATGCTTTATGAACCAGTTGTTTATGTTTCCCAGTTTCTAAAGACACTATACCTATACGGTCCTTTCTTGGATTTGTTATATGTTGTAATAAGTGTGCTTCAATTCTGAAGTAATAACAATGTATGTAAAGTATGGGTCGTTATAGTTGGTATCAGAGGAAAGGTATAGTCAACCTTTGGAAACTAGGATGTAAAAGCCTTAGTAAGAACCCTAAGGATAAGTCTAAGCATAGAACACAATCTTAGTGTTTTATAAATGGCCATGAATAACCTAGGATAAGAGCTTATGTGTGAAATTTTAATCTTGATTATGTGGTTTTCCTATTATAATTAGTGTTGCTCACACTATTCTTCTTGGTTTTAGTCAATGGCTGGAACCCGAAGGAACCGTGTTAATGCGGAATGCGACGGGCAATGCAATGATTGTCCGCCTTAGCAACCAAACGTTATGGGATCTGGAATGCAAAATCTTGTAGCCATGCTCACACAACTTTCTCAAGATATAAATCATTCAGGACTTCCAAACGAGCAACGGAAGGAGCAACATTCTATTGAATCCTTCATGAGGCAGCGTCCACCTTCTTTCAGCGGGTCTACTGATCTATTAGTTGCTGAACAGTGGATTAGTACTACTGAAAAGATATTTTCAGTTCTTCAATGTTCTGAGCATGATAAAGTCATCCTAGCAGTGTATCGTTTGGAGGGTGATGCTGATCAATGGTGGAATCTTATTAAGAATATGAGGCAAAGGGATGAAATTGAGTCCATGGAATGGGACGATTTCAAGAACTTATTTTTCAATAAGCACTTCCCTCGTATTCTCAGAAAAAATATGGAGAAAGAGTTTCTTGAACTAAAGCAAAAGGATGATGAATCTGTTGGTACCTATGAAGCAAATTTTACAAGACTTGCAAGGTACGCTTCTGGTATTATTATCCAACCTGAGAGTAAGATCGATCGATTCTTTAGTGGCTTAAAACCAAGTCTTCGAAGGGCCTTAGCCATAAGGGACTTCAACAGCTACGAGGAAATCATTCAATGTGCTCTCAAAGTTGAGATGGAGATTGGAGTAACCCATCAGTCATATGAGTTTGATAAGAAAAGGAAAATGGAATTTAAAGGAAAATATAAAGAGCACACTGAAAAGAAGATGAGCTTTCCCTTATGCACAAAGTGTGGAAAGAAACATGGATGGAGTTGTCTTAAAGGGACAAGTAAATGTTTCAAATGTGGAAAGGAATGTCATCAGGCATTTGAATGCCGCGATGATGGGAAGAAGATGTCTAATGATGCAAACAAAGGAAGGGATACACAGAATGAACCTACTACACTTCAATGATTCAAGTGCAAGGAGATGGGAAATTATGCCAATAAATTCCCTAGTCCAAGGGTTGATGATGATGGTCGATGTCAAAAAATTCTTAAGTCTAAAGACAAAGGAATGTCACATGCAATTTCTATCAGCGATGTGGATTACGATAACGATGTGGTGAAAGGCACAATTACCATCCACTCTAAAGTAGCAAATGTTTTATTTGATTCTGGATCCACCCACTCCTTTATTTCTGTAGAATTTTCTAAGGGTATCACCGTATTACCTCAACAATTATATGTTGAGTTAGCTATGCCAACACCTAATTGCACAACAGTCTCATCAAAAGTTTATAATTCTTCTCCGATTGAAGTTTGTGGGAAAGTGCTTCCTGCAAATCTTGTGATCCTTCCTATAGTGGAATTTTATGTGATTCTTGGCATGGATTGGATTTCTCTACATGGATCTCATATCAATTGCCAAAGAAGGGAAGTCGCATTTCATATTCCAGATCAATCTATGATCGTCTATCGATGCAAGGATGAACATAACATTCTAGTGGAAATTTCTTCCATTTTATGGGTATTGATTCCACTAAATGAAGGTTATTTATATCAAATGGTTGGTGAGAAACTCATGATTAAGAATATTACCATCGTACGAGAGTTTGATGATGTCTTTCCGGAGGAATTACCGGGTCTTCCACCGAATCGTGAAGTTGAGTTTTCAATAGAACTAGTACCGGATGCTTTGCCTATTTCAAAGAAACCTTATAGAATGACCCCAATTGAGTTGCAGGAATTGAAGAAGCAACTCCAAGAGAATCTTGATAAGGGGTTCATACGCCCTAGTGCGTCACCTTGGGAAGCACCTGTTTTGTTTGTTAAGAAGAAATATGGATCAATGAGACTGTGCATTGATTATCGAGAACTTAACAAGATCACTATCAAGAACAAATATCCTCTCCCACACATTGATGACCTATTTGACCAACTACGTGGAGCTCAATACTTTTTCAAGATTGATCTTTGTTCAGGGTATCATCAATTAAGGGTCAAACGGGAGTATATACCAAAGACGACTTTCTATACAAGGTATGGACACTATGAATTTATAGTGATGCCATTTGGTCTTACTAATGCCCCTGCTATCTTCATGGATCTGATGAATAGAGTCTTTAGAGACTATCTTGATCAATTTGTGGTAGTCTTTATAGACGATATTCTTGTCTATTCAAAGAGCAAGGAAGAACATGAAGATCACTTGAGAATTATATTGAAGACCCAGAGAAAGGGGAAGCTTTATGAAAAATTTACCAAGTGTGAATTTTGGCTTCAAAAAGTTGCATTTTTGGGTCACATAATCTCAAAAGAGGGGATATCTGTGGATCCAGCAAAAACAGAGGTTATCGAAAGATGGTCGAGACCAACAACAGTAACTGAGATCCGAAGTTTTCTTGGTTTGGCTGGATATTATCGATGTTTTGTGAAAGATTTTTCATGATTATCTAATCCACTAACCAAGTTGACTCGGAAAGGATTTAAGTTTGTTTGGACGGAGGAATGTGAAGAGAATTTCAAGGAGTTGAAAAGAAGGTTATCCAGTGAACCTGTGCTCACACTGACTTGTAGTGGAGAAAGGTTTGTGATCTATAGTGATGCATCCAAGAAGGGATTGGGGTGTGTTCTTATGCAAAATGATATGGTGATAGCTTATGCCTCACGATAGTTGAAAATCCATGAGCAAAATTACCCAACACATGATTTGGAGTTAGCTGCGGTAATCTTTGCATTAAAGATTTAGAGGCATTACCTTTATGGTGAAAGGTGTGATATTTATACTGATAATAAAAGTTTAAAGTATATTTTCACACAAAAGGAGCTGAATATGCGCCAAAGAAGATGGTTGGAGGTGATTAAGGATTACGACTGCTCAATCCATTACCACCCTGGGAAAGCAAACAAGGTGGCCGATGCATTAAGTCGACAAGACCATGCTAGTTTATCCATGATGAGGATCACAAAAGATCCAATATTTATGGATTTACAAAGGATGGATCTTGGAATTATAATGAAAGTGGAAGAATCGTATCTTTCTCAAATGAATGTTCAACCATCTATACATGTGAAGATTAAAGAGGCAAAAAAAGAAGATGTCGAGTTACAAAAGAAGGTGAGAAATGTTCCTGAATTCAACCTTGATTGTGATGGGATAATAAAGTTCAGGAATCGGGTTTTTATTCCTCCCATCCCCAAATTAAAGAAGGAGCTACTGGATGAGGCTCATAGTTCTTCATTATCTATTCATCCTGGAAGCA
Organism: Viscum album; assembly: GCA_963277665.1. Taxonomy (NCBI): domain Eukaryota; kingdom Viridiplantae; phylum Streptophyta; class Magnoliopsida; order Santalales; family Viscaceae; genus Viscum; species Viscum album. The sequence continues at coordinate 136,475,011 of OY728163.1, forward strand.
CGAAGATGTATAGGGACCTGAAAGGGTACTTCTGGTGGGATGGCATGAAAAGAGATGTTGCTGAATATGTCTCTCGTTGCATGGTTTGTCAGCAAGTTAAAGCTGAGAGACAGAAGTCTAAGGGGATGTTACAACCATTACCCATACCCGAATGGAAATGAGAAAACAACACTATGGACTTTGTCATAGGACTTCCTAAAACATCCAAAGGCAATAATGCTATCTGGGTCATAGTTGATCGTCTTACAAAGTCTGCACACTTCATTGCTATTAGAGAGGATTTATCTCTGGATCAGCTTGCCAGGATATATGTAAAGGAAGTAGTAAGATTTCATGGAGTACCACTTTCTATTATATCTGATCGGGATCCAAGATTTAACTCGAAGTTCTGGCGAAGTCTTCAGCATACTCTGGATACAGAGTTGACTTTCAGCACTGCTTATCATCCTCAGACAGACGGTCAGTCTGAGAGAACAATTCAAACTCTAGAAGATATGTTGATAGCTTGCTCTATGGATTTCAAAGGTGTTTGGGATCAACACCTACCTTTGTTGGAATTTTCTTATAATAATAGCTTTCACTACAGTATTCAGATGGCTCCTTATGAAGCTCTCTATGGAAAGAAATGCAGGACTCCAACTTGCTGGGATGAAGTTGGGGAAAGAAAGCTATTAGGACCTGATCTCGTTGATGAAATGGCAGAAAAGGTCAGATCTATTCAACAACACATAAGAGCAGCTCAGAGTTGACAGAAAAGTTATGCCGACAGCCGAAGAAAAGACCTAGAGTTTGAAGTGGGCGATAAAGTGTTCTTACGAATATCTCCCTAGAAGAGAGTCATGAGATTTGGAAAGAAGGGGAAGTTGAGCCCTAGATATATCGGTCCTTTCGAAATACTGGATCGTGTTGGGATGGTAGCTTACCGATTGGCGCTTCCACCGAATCTCTCTCAAGTTCACGATGTGTTCCATGTATCTCTCCTGAGAAAGTACATACCTGATCCTTCACATGTACTCAGCCCAGAAGTTGTACCGTTGGAGCAAGATCTTTCTTATGAAGAAGAACCGATAGAGATTCTGGATTGTAGCGAAAAAGTCTTACGAAACAAGACCACTCGATTGGTGAAAGTTTTATGGAGGAACCACCAATTAGAAGAAGATACATGGGAGCTTTAGGATATGATGAGGGAGAGGTATCCTCATCTGTTTGTTACAAAGTGGCGAATTTCGAGGGAGAAATTCATTTTAAGGGGGGTAGAATGTAACACCCGAGACTTTTATGTTATATAAATCATCAAAGGAATATTTTTCTACACAACACTTTCTTGGCTTGCTTTACACGAAATCACGACCTTCCTCGACAGCTTGCGTCGTACGCAATACCGAGTTTCACTAAACAACGATATGCTATTAACATATTATTAAAACTAGCCGTTATGAATAGTAATGACCAATTTTTGAAATTTTATAAATTTTATTTTTCAAAATGGACTTCATTTTTGGATTCGGAATATCGAAATTAGCCTAGGGTGGAATTTTGGTATTTTTCTGAAAACTTTCAATTTTTGATGAATAGTGAAACCACTAAGTGGTAGTTAAAAAAAACTGAATTTTTCATAAAACTTAATTTTACCGCTTCTGTGAGTGGAATTTCAAAAATCCGAGAGACACGGTTGATGTCAGTAAGTAAAATGTGGTTCAATGAGATGAAAATAATTTTTGGTGAATAGTAACTTTTTACTTTTTTTACCACGGTTAAAAGTAAATAGGGTAATTAAGGGTAAAAATGATATTATTATTACCCTAACACATGTCCTAATTCTATTGGACAAATTTAATTCGAGCAGAAACAAACTTAGGAATAAAATATGACCATTTAGGCCCACTTGGATTAGATTAGGACATTTATTATTAATTTATTTAAAGAAGGGTTAAAATAGTTAAAATCAAAGTTTAATAACTAAATCATTTTTAATATGGGGTTATACATAAGATAAATTCGACTATAAATATTCATTAGAAAGTTAAAATGATTTCCTACATAATGGTATTTTATTTGTAATTTTTAGACATTAAATAATTTAATTTATTTATGACACAACGATGATGCAAAAATTATCTTATTAATGAAATACTGACATAATTGATGTTATAAATACCCAAATAAATATAATTTGAGACTTTTTATGAATGAAAATAATTTTATAGGTTAATATGACATGTTAGTATTGATGTAATTAACTTTTTTGGAACTAATAATTCTGTTATGATTTTCACAAAAATAAATTACTAAATAGTGTCAAAATTGACATAAAATAGTTTTTTAAAATATATATTATATTTGTAATTGTTATTTTATTCCGAAAAATCTAAGGTTCGGCCAAATGTCTTAGATAAGGTTATATATATTAATAATAAACAACTTGGGGTTCGTTTGGCTACTTATAGTAAGTTTATTAACCTTATAGTATAAGAACACAAGAAGACATGGTAAAAGTAAAATTATTTAACTTAATGTTAAATCTAAATGGTAAGGTTAAAATAGGAATCTAAACTTGTCTAAATTCTATTGGATGAGATGATTTCGACCCATCCCCACCTTAGCCTCGAAATAATTTAATTTGGAGCTATTTAAAACCGAACTTGACTTTATAATAAAATAATATTTTTAGTTATTCCAAAGGTGCCCCTCTCCTCCCTTATAAAAGGGCACCCCCTCCCTCTCTTCCTCACACCACTTTGAGCCTTCAAGCTCGGCCAAACCCTGCCATTTTCTCCTCTCCACTTCCCTAGAGACATCCTAGAGGTCTTGGTCCTCTTCAAAGACCAATTTTATTTCCCTAAAAGGAGGTCTCAAAGAAGCACTTCAAAGAAGAGGTAATATCCATTACCGATCCTTTCCAATTTCTTTCTTCTTAAACTTCTTCTTATTTAGTTGTTTCATTATGAAGTAATAACATCAGTATCACTCATATACTGATATGTTATTATAAGTATTAAACAACCCTATTTCACCATCTATCCATCCTATAGAAAAAGAAATCACCACGCGTGCGTACGTACGGAATACCGTCTCCACGCCGTGGTGTAATCTATTTTCCACCACCACCTTAATTGGATGGGTATAATGGTGTAAATAATGACTATATATGAGTATTATAAAGTGATTTTGATTATGAAATAGTATACATACACTCCAATACAATTCCACGATCATAGGAATGATATCATAACTCGTGCGTACGTACGGAATACCGTCTCCACGATGTGATGCGACTCGTTCTACGTGATCTTCATTTCATAATGATTATATAAATGAATTGAATGAATTAATATGATATATATTACAATAACAACATTTTGGAAATGAGGTATCTATAACCTAAAGAGAAGAATAAGAATTTATTCGACAAAACACGCATAAGAACAAAAAGTTATAAACACCCGAATAACAAGTAGCAATGAAATATTACTACTAAGAAGCTAAGAATATGACCATATATGATATCATAAAAATAAGTATGATTATTGAATAAGTCAATAACATTATTTAAATTATTATACAGGAGGTTCGGACACTTACAAATCAAGTCGGACCTAAGGTAAGGGAAATATCACAATCTCATTTTTATCCGAGATTGTTTATATTTTGGAAGTTACTGGGGTTCATTTTATCATCCACATCCATGTTTCCTCAATATGTAATATTGTTTCCATCCACCTAAAATTTTTTAAATCCAATTTTACCCTTCGGTGAGTTTTTAGTAAAAGATATAAAAGGAATCTTTCGTCGTTTTTTGTACGAGGTACTTTTTGACTTTTCCGACAAAAGTACGAAGAATGTTTTTTTAACTTATACGACACGAATGGATTTTTAAAACATTATTTCAAAGAAGCTTCCTTTACAAGTTTTCAAGTTTATTTTTAATCAACTTCTTTTAGTTTATAATTGTACGACATGTTAAGAAAGGAAAAGTGTTTTTGAAGCAGAAATGATATTTTCCTCAAGAATGGAGTTCAAGTGTTTTATCAAAATTATTTTCCATCTAAGATAATAAAGGGTTCGGTTTTTATCCCTATTATTACATTGATTTGATTATGTTGTTATGGAATTATATTTTTATGAATTCCTTTATCTTATATGAATTTTTTTATGATGTCACGATGTTTAAGATTCCCATTTTTATTACATGGGTTATGAAATGATGTATGATTTATGATTTTGTGGCACACATAAGAATGGTATCATTATGAGACGGGTGGGACCTATATCTCCCTCCAATGAATTGGGTAAAGATTTTATATCTCATGAGATAGACATGACTGGAACGGTAGGTTATACCGGTTCAGTGAAACAGGACTGAAACGAGGGTGACTCGGTTCAGAAATGGACTTTGTCCACTAAGATAGTCTTGGCAATGAGTCTTGACTAATAAGAAATGATTCTCTATGATTATGTGTGTATGCCACAAAGTTTCAGGTTTTAAGTTATGATTATTGGGATTACATTTCACTTCTATGATTTATCCCATGTTATGATATTATGATCTCTTTTGCAGGATAAGATTTCCAAAAGTTATGTTATTATGTATATGATGTGATTGATATTTCTTTTGTTTACCCTTAATGAGCATTTGAGCTCACCCTTTTGTATGTTTTATTTCCCCAGGTCAGGAAGAAGGTTATTAAGTAGAATATACCAAAAAGGGACTCTAGATATGATGAAATAAATGGGAGGAAAAGTAGATGCTTTATGAACCAATTGTTTATGTTTCCCAGTTTCTAAAGACACTATACCTATACGGTCCTTTCTTGGTTTTGTTATATGTTGTAATAAGTGTGCTTCAATTCTGAAGTAATAACAATGTATGTAAAGTATGGGTCATTATAACCACCATGGGAAATACTACCATGACAACCCAAGTCATCGGTGATAGTAGTCAAACGGGACCCATCACATGACCTAATAGAAAACACATGGAAATAATAGGTCCCTCCTAAGAAATTGAAACTTAAAAAATAAGGGGAACCACCAAATAAAGAATACACATGCCCAATATAATGATCCTTCATAAATCCTTTACCTAATTGAGCAACCAATAAGGTACTTAGATCAGAAAATAGCCCATAAGTATCCCCATACATTCCTTGATGATGTGACTACCTCTCCTCCTCTTCTGAAAGTCTCACAACAAGATCATCATGAATTATCATCAGAAGAATATATATAGTAAATCCCTAAAAACAATAAAAATTCAAGTGAATACTAAATTCCTATAATGATCAATAATCACTCTTCTCTTGTAAATGGTCTATGATCCAATAATCACAACAAACAGTAAATATAATAACCCAAAATATTAACATCAGGTGAAGGTACAAAACATTAAAAATGAATACCATGAGAAGAAATCTAATTCCCATGCAACATGGGATTCATATCGAAACATGTATTTATGACACCCAAGTCCCATACACAACACAAATTATGAAACATTCCTTGAAAACCTGTTCAATCACTCCACAAATAAAAAACTAATATTTTTTGGTACTATTTTGCAATTTACACATATATATAAACCTAACTTGTCACCTTGTATCATTTCCCAAAATTAATCAATTATTTGAACCCAAATGAAAGTGGCCAACGACCAGGGGAGGGTCTAAAAGATGTAGTGGGTTGGCGAGACCCTCTTTTCAAATTTCAACAAAAGTGGGAAATAACCAAAATCATTAATAGGGATCAAAATCATAGTATGCATAAAAATTAAACATAAAAAAAGAATTATATAATAAATTGAATCCAACATACAGTCATATATGCTCTCAAGAATTAATAATGTACAATATATAGTCTCCCATCGGGTAGACCACATATAAAAAATAAAAAAATATTTATAATTTTAACATGCCCTACTACCAATAATGAGATAAACTGCATACCTAATTTCTATGAAAATTGAGATGCAACAGTCTATTCGCGTGACTACGCATGAGCACATCCATTTGATCAAGAATAAATGCTCCTCATCCCAATCCAATTTGAAACCTATACTCCATCCTAAAAATAGTAATTAGGTTAACATTTACACTAAATAGCATGTATTGGGGATGATAAATAATCCTCAGTAATCTACCCACTATGGTGAACATAAAGTCTTATATAATAACATGTGAAAGAAATAGTGATATGGGTAGCCTAGAATAAATCTAAATTCATCTAGAATAAAAAGTCAAATTATAAAATGGGGGAAATAAACAAAATAATGTATCTAACCACCATGATCTAGCCTTACACCCATGGTAAACCATTCCCTCCTCTCGCCAAATCCCTATCATTATAACATGTTGATCAACCAGACACACAGTGACTGGAGTGTCTACCAGATCAACATAGTATCTTCAGGAGGTCTAAATAGAAAATTAATTAATTTTGTTCCAAATTGACTGAAAATTTATGTTTTCAAGGGACGCATGTAAAATAGTATCTAGGACTCAAATAGAACTATATGAACTAGAGATGTGGTCATCTTGGCTTTCCAAACTAGACTACCAATAATTTCTTGAAGGTCTTGCAGAACGAATCAAGAAACAACTATATGCCTTGATCTAATATCTGATTATCTACATAAAATTATTCAAGTAAAAAAAAATATCCATGCCCTCAACAGCACAAAAACCAACATGGAAAATAGAAAACACACTTCATGAGTTCCATGAATCCTCGCAATCCCAAATACACAATAGTCAGGGCCAATGAAAAGCTTTATGGGTGATTCAAAAATCCATAACATCAATTATCTCTCTATTCCAGTTTAAAAATAGGTATCCAATACACTAAGATCCAAATCCAACTCAGGGCTAATGCCAGATTTATGATATCCCAATAGTATCCTGTTCAAAAATCATTGAGTAGAAACTATCTCAAACATCATAATCAAAGGCTAACTGAATTTTTAGGAGATCAAACCTCGAAACCAAAATACAAATAGTTGAAATAATATCACTAATTGAATCTTTTTCAACAAATAATGAGGCATCATTTAGAAAACAAGATCTTAAAATCCAAAAAATAGAAACCACTATCACTAGATTGCACACCTTAGATTCAAGACAAACTCAATGAATGCATGGTAGCTATGGTCATAGCATAAAGAGTAATGAAACTAGGGAATCCCCTTCTATATCCAAACACACATTCGATTACATAATAAAAAACAACTAGCCTAAAGGACACATCATTATAAGGTTACCCGATAAGCAGTTCATCAAGATTATCCAAAACCATGTGACACACACAATGTTGAATCTCCCCAAATGGCCCTCAATTGATACCGGATGATCGATGATAAAAAAACTCTTAATAAGGGAATATAAATGTACATGACCCCCAATGTGGGCATTCAAAATGGTCCCCATGAACATATCAATATATGGAGACAATCTACAAGTGTTCTTAAGAAAAATCATAAAAACAAGCCAGAAATACACTCTCAATAGGTGACTACAAGTTCCACAGATCACTTGATTAGTAACTAGATCTCAAGGGATCCATAATGCGTCCCTCAGACCCATCTCAATGGATTATCAGATCCTAGACAATCTTGAAATACCAAGGCATTAACCATGCCCAAAGATCCAACAACATTGATATACATACATAATATCAAAACCACTACTACTCTAACCTAGGGTAACTGATCAAAAAAGTTAATGGACAATACAAGTTCTCTTCAATGACAATAATCCATCTTGCATAAATGAATATATCCAAAAACAAAAATAAATAGCTTTGGAACACTTGAACTAGGATGATCACCAAGATCAAAACCCTCACCCTAGCCTCACAAAGCACAACCCAAAACTAGCTAGAGAATCCTGGATTCAAATATCATGAATATCATGCATCTAAAATATCAAAGTCCAAAAAAACCATCCAAATATTCTCCTAATATCGAAATTAAAAAACCATCATTATCTACATTAAAAAATGTCAAAATGAAGAACTCAAAATTTAAAACTCTATCCCTTGGTGAAAAAATTAAAAAATGGTCCAATATAGGAAAAGTAAATACCATGCACTTGGTGTACAGGATGCATAGCCATAGAAGTCATATATGGTGATGTTCCTTAGGAAAATATATGTGTACTTTCACGATGTAAATTAATTATTGGCCTCATACATAGAGTGTACCCTATCATGGGAACCATAATGTGTACCTATGTTCCACTCGACATATAACCTGCTAGAGTACACTCCATGTACCACCAACACACAATGTGTAACCTCACATGGGTACATGACCATATACTAGTACCTATAACCATCTAGGAATGTATTCCTACACAATATAAAGCCCCTATGGGTGCTATTTATATACCTTTACAAATCCACATACCCCCATATAGGGTTACTAGTTTAGTACTAGGACACAGATTGAAATCCCACTACACAACATGTAACACCATTACACTGCATGTAGTCTACAAAAAAAATATATTCACCAAATTTGAAGAACACAAGGTGCATGTTAACTAATGAAAACTTTAAGTACATGGTAATCCTTAAACGGAAAACCCTCAAACATGTTTGAAATTATCGATTTCTCCATGATACTATGGGATCATCCCAAAAGGGGATCCAAAAAAAACCCATACATGGATATGAAAATGAAAAAACTCTAAATAATATTATTAATGGTAAATAACAGAAGAAATTAAAAACAAAGGGGGACACTACAGATGCTTAACTATAATATGTGATCCGTAAAAGGCACATGACGATCTAGTTTGACCTAAGCTTGATGAAGGGTCCTCCTTTTGTCCTTTTACCTCTCTTTTATCCCTCTCCCTCACTCAACAGATGAAAAAAAATTAGATAATACCAATGTATGTATGTGAAATTTTACGAGAGAATAATAAATAATGAAAAAAATGATAAATTTAAAATAAAAAAAATGAAAAAGAAAAAGAAAAGGGACAATGGACCATCATGGTGCCTAGTATAATGTTTGGCCTTGTATAATAAAAACCCCCATTCTTGAGTAAGTGTTGGAGAATGAATCTCAATCCAAAACTCTATATAAAAAATATGAATGATTGAAGAAGTTGTATAAAATTAATTTTTAATTCATGATATTTTAAACATTTCATGAAAATTTGAATGGATTTAATTTCAACCATACTATTATCCTTGGGAAAACACCATATTTTGGGACAAACATACAAGTCATAAAAATTATCAAATATAATATTAAAGGGTATTTTAACTTTTTTCCCCAAAAACACTTCCAAGAAAAAGAATTCAAATTTCCTATAATTTCTACAACCAATGATGATGTATTTCATCATACATCTTCATTCTAGATGTCATAAATTGAAGATAATGGTGGAAGGTATTCACATGGTATCCATCCATAAAAGGAATAGACTCTATGAATTCATTTTTATTCCATTCATGGTTATTAATTCCTCTATAATATTTATGTTTTTGATGAATATATTAATTAAGAACTCTATTAAAAATAGTCATTTTGTGTTTATTGATGATAATGTAATTTACTATAAGACAATGGAGGAACATGAAGAGAAACTATGTGTTGTGTTAGAGACATGATGATTAGATAAAATTTATGTTATTTATTTATGTCGTACTTTGGGAGAATTAAAGTATCATTCATGGGTAATTCGATAACAATTAAGTTAATTTCTATGAACCCTTTAAAATTATTGGAAATCATAGAATGCCTGGAACCTCATGTGTTATATATATCCACATATTACATTGTTTTATTGTGTACTATTGATGTTTTTGGGGAATGTTCCCACAATTATCATTCATACTAAATATGTTTACATGAAAAAGGGTAACAGATATCTAGATGTGAGAATGTGATAAAATAAAGTAGGTTATCAAGAAAAGGAAATTAATAAAAACTATACTCCCACAATAATATTGTGTAGAAGGGACTACGATATTTTGTGAATGTATAAATAATATCATGGGTTGTATACTAAACCATAATGATAATGTGGTTACCTATGCATCATGATATATAAATATCCATGAGTAGAACTATACCAAACCATATCTGGAGTTATTATATGTTTTCTTTTCCAAGAACATGTAGATGCACTACCCATATTGTGAGATGTATGACATTAATAATGATAAAAATAGTCTAAATTATATACTACAAAATAGATAGCTAAACATTCATTAATTAAGATGGATTGGTCACATCATGAACTAAAATTGCACTATTTACTACTATCCTGGATTGGAAAACAAAGTTGCTGATGCTATTACCAGATATATACCAACTACTATATCCATGATGAGTATTAAGAAAGACAAAATATTAATTTATATGTAATGGGCGAATCTATAAATTATAATATTAAGTAACAAACCATACAATCACAGATGAGTTCCCAACCATATATCCAAGATAAGATCAAGGTGACCCATGTTTCATGAGTTCCATATCAATGAAAATTGTTTCATTCAGTATGATGCTAAAAAAATTGTTCTATAACACCAAAGATAAATAAATATCTATTGTTAAATGAACATAGATCATTCATATCCATCCATATTGTATATTCCAAGATGTTCCATGATATTTAAGATAAAATTTGTTAGGACAATATGAAGAAAGATATTTTTTAGTACACCTCAACATATTTGGTATGCCATCAATTCAAAAAAGACTAACACATGTTGAACGGGATAAAATAAACATTTACTATACACATAGGGAAATCTGAGAAATTCACTATGGACATTATCACAACTCCCCTAAACACATCTAAAAGATGAAAATTGATTTGGGTTTTTATGTATTGAATCAACATGATAGAGAACTTCATCACTATCTAATATGTTATAAACTTGAACAAGTTTCGTTGATATATATAAAATAAGTGGAGAGGCTAAATGGAAAATGAGTCTTTATTATTTCAGATCATGATCCCCGGATGACTTATAAATTATTAAGAGGTATTCAATGTGATTCAAACAATGAGTTGAGTATCTGTATTGCCAATCCATCCAAAACTGATTTCTAATACGAAATGGCCATTGAAACAGTAGAAGACATGTTTAGAGACAAATAAATAGAATTTAATGGTTGATGGGATTAATATAACCTATTTATAATGTTTTCAAACAATATAATCATCCACCAGATTATTCAAATCGATACATATGAAGATCAATTTTTTAAGATATGTAGAACACCTTCTTGTTGGGATGAACGTATTGAATTAAAGATCCGTGGACTCGATATTTTTCTAGAGAAATAGAAAAGGATAAATCCATCTAAAAACATATAAAATCATATTCGAGTCCCTAGAATAAGTATATTGATAACTATAAAATTGTTATATAGTTTGATTTGGGAGAGACATTTGTCCTTCAAATATCACTATTAAAATGGGTCTCGTCTATTAAAAAAATGAAAGGCTTAATCCTATGTACATTACCTCCATTTAGAACCTTCATTTCATAAGATTAACAAAATATAACTACAAAATTACACCGATCATGGATCATGTTCTTGATTTGGTAAAAATATCACCCCTGAGGTATTATATACCAGATTCAACACATGTACTGAATCCGGAGGTGTTACAATTAGATAATGACATCTTTTATAATGTATTTCTATGGAAGATATTGGTTTATAGTTACAATGTCCTCTAATATAAGAAAAAGTAATTGATAATGTTTTTTGGTGGAATTATAAATATGAATAAGATATGAGTGAACTATTTGTATTGATGAAATAGATGTACCCTCATCTATTATTAACTTTGAATATGAGTTGAAATTTCAGGGATGGAATTTATAATTTTGGAAAAATGTAACGACCTAGAAATTAAAAATGATATTATATTATTTAATAACTTTTTATAATATTAGACAATATTACGTAAAAATGAACACATATATACTATATAGGAGAAGTTCTTTTATGACATATCATTATATGATTTTAAATATAACTAACCATCAAATTACATGTCAAGGATCTTAAAGACTATTGTATTTTAATTATTAGGTACACAATTAAACATCATGAAACAAAAATAAAAACATATTTTATTTTGTCCCCATAATGATATCCTAACTTCCACTGAGCTCATTCATCAATATAGGATATCATAGGGAATACGTGAACAAAATGGATGAGCTAAAATTCTATGTATGGAAATAAGCACATGAATAAAACATAACACATGGGTTGGAAAGTATAAATAGATGGAATAGAAGAAATAGAATATGATTATATATATATATAAAATTTATAAAATGGAAATATATAATCATGGAAGCATAGTAATTAGGATAAAACATATAACATGACATAAATATGAGTCAAGTATAACTGACAAGACTATATAACATGGTAGAAAAGTCCCATAAAAAAATAATATTAACTCCATTTCCCAAAACTATGCCTCATGAGACCAAAAATTAGCAAAGTAATCAGAGAGCTATCTAGGAACACACATAATAACATGTTCATGAATATTTGTACACCATGAAAAAAATATAAGGGCTACCCATTGAAGGAAATTGGTATCATATCACAAGGAAGAAAAAATAAGTATATCATAAGTGTCTCTACCAAATAATGGATTCAAAACATACATGAAAATTTATAAGGGAAAATACAAACGATTCATGATAATTTATGTCTATTTTAAGTGGGATCTTCTAAGAGGAGTCTTTATGAAACTTTAATAATGATATATTTTAGTGTGGTTTAAGAATAATATTAAATATAATTTATAGAAGAACAGGAGTATTTATTTTCATAAAACTGGAAATGAACCATGATATTTTTAATGATAAATTAATAGATTTAAAAAAACAATGTTTGATAAAATTATATTATTGAGTTCACTTGATGAGGGTACGAAATAAGAATATTCCCTTGAATTGAGCTTTCATATCAGGAAGAATTGGAGGAACCTTTCTGAAACACATATTACCCCATCATATAGGGACGATCTGATCTTCATACATGAGTTTGAAAAATAAAAATATAATTTATAATAATTATATAAAAATAATGTAGCATTAAAATGGGTTAAAGATAGAATTGTATCTCGAAGGAAAAATGGAGGTTTGGGAATAATCCATCACCTTATGTCTAAAAGGTTCTGCACGTGATCTTAATTTCCATGATAATCATATTAATTCCATTAATTAATTAATTCAAGAGATTTTATATATGTAATTTATTTATTATAATTTAATAAAGTTCATATATGGTTTTTTAATGAGTTATACTATTGAATTTCATTGTTCGAGAGTGCTCGTTTTCAAAGTTTTCATGATTAGTTCACTTCTGTGTGAGTATTGAAATTTAGCTAAAATGGAAATGTAAATATAGATATGAAGTTATAAGTAATTAATTAAAATATATAAGTTAAATTTTTTTATATAATTCATTTAGTTATTTTGTGTGAGGATAAATCATTTGATAAGATGTTAGTGATAATCAGTTTTATTATTTTGGGTGGTTTTTGCATACAACAGACTTGTTTTGTTTTATTATTTATCATCATGTTTATTTAATGATTAAAGAACATTACATTGGTTGTAATAAATATATTATAATCTTTCTTAGCAATAAATATGGTTTTCTGACTATACATGAAGGATTTAATGGAAAATAAAAATTGGATGTCCTTGAATGCGACAAATTAACACCTCACAATACCTTTTTCATTTTTAGAATAAATTGAAAAGGGGAGGGGTTGAAAGATGTATTATTACATTATAATAATAAAATTAATTTAAATGTTAGGTAAGGGAGTTATATTATAATTTTTATGAGGGGAGGTGAGAATAGAATAAGAAAATAATGTGAATGGAAATTAAAATAAAAAGAAATTGGAATTTACCACTAGAATTTATCCTCAATGAAAACCACCTTAGGGAAATTAATTTTATCTTTTGATGATAGAAATATCCCATGGACATAGTGAAGGGGATTGGGAAGAATATTTGGAAGAATTTGAATGATGCTCAAATATTTAATGATGTGAGGTGAAGTGGTGGGTAGGGGTGGTATTTATAGTGGAGGAGAGGGGTGTTTTCTCATTATCATAATAATTACCTTATTATTTTGGACGTAGAAAAGAGATATTGTTGATTATTATGACTGAATAAAATAAATAGCACAAAATAGTTTTAATTAATGGTTATTATCTCATCCCTATATAAACAATGACTAAAAAATTCTTTTATTTAGATTTTTTCATATATTTTCATATTTTACTATTCACCATGAATTCATGTTGTTTAGAAAAAACCGAACAATTTAACATAACCATTTATAAATGTATATAATTCTAAAATGATGTCTATTTAGTGAAAATTATTTTTTAAATATTGAAAATGTAATTTTTATGAGAAATCACCATCTACTCAAAAAATATAGATTTTAAAATTATAAGTGATTTTATAATGATTTAAAAAAATTAAATAATGCCTTATAATATTATCTAAAAATAATAAGACAAAAAAAATAATTTTAAGAATAATTTTTTTGAAAATAAATTTCATTATAATTCATTATATTGATTATAGCATAGTAATTAAATATTTATAACTTGAAAAAATATCATCACTAAATTAATAATTCATAAAAAATTTATTTACTTACACTATGATATTATTATTGCATATATTCATTTATATTATGCCTAAATTTTATTTATACTTTTATGGGTACAGTTACTATTCTGTTGGCCAATACACTATTCACAAGTGTCATATAACTATACCCAAGATAAAGGTATTATATCATCGGTATAAGTTTCTTACCTTATAGAAATACCTTTAATTTCATATATTCTTCATTAATAATGTTCCTATTGTGTTCTTAATGTTAATTTTTATGATTATTCTATATGACATTATTTTATGAATGGAATTTCCATTGAAAATATTTTGGGACATTACATTCTTCCAACTTATAAAATTTAACCCTTGAAATTTAATTTTACAAACTATGGGAAAACTGGTGAGGGTACTTCCCCAACATCACTTCTGGTGATTCCCATATTTCCTCTTCTTAATTATGGTTTTTCCATAGTACTTTGATCTTTTTACTTGTATTTTTTCATATAATGTTACCTTTATGGTCCAAAATTTTTACTGAGTAATCTTCATAAGACAAATCATTCTCCAATTGTACAACATATGAATTCAGAACATGTGATGGACCATGTATTTACTTACTCAAGAGGGACATGTGGAATACATCATGCACTTTAGACATTTTAGGTGGAAGTGTTAGTCAATAGGTCACTTATCTGACATGATAAAGAATCTCAAAAGTGCTGATTTACTTGAGACATAACATTTCATTCTTCCCAAATCTCATGATGCTCCTCAATGGAGAAATGTGTTGGAATTCAATATCCCTTGCCTTAAACGTAATGTTTTCATCAAGGATTGTCTACATTCCTCTTTTTTTTACTTTTGGATTCCTTTATGTGACACTGAATGGTTCTCACCTTTTCCACCATATGTTCAACCATTTTTGGTCCTATAAAATCTTGTTCAACTTCAACACTTTAGCAGACCTATATTCTGCATCTTTTTCCATATAGGGCTTCATATGGATATATTTCAGTGATCAAGTTGAATGATTTTCTACAATAGAACTCAAATATGGGTTGATGTTCGTCTCATATTCCATTGAAGTCCATAGAAAAAGCTCTCAACATTTCTTCTCATGTCAGAATTTTCCAAGTAGATTGGCCATTAGATTGAGGACGATAGCCCGTAATAATGTTCAGCTTAGTTCTTAGAGAATGTTAGACAGTTTTCTATAACATGAAGGTAAATATATGATCTCTATTTGATACAATTTATTTTGGAATATCATAGAGCCTTATCACTTATTTGTTGTATATCCATGCAAATTGATCGAGTGATATGTCCTCACGAATTGTGATAAAGTGACATATATTTTTATGATGATCCACAACAACTAATAATACACTTTTTCCTATAGATGTACGTTGATGTAAAATGAAAATATCCATGGTAATGTTTTCCCACTTCAATGATTGTATGGGTAGTGGTTCTATCATCCACATAGAGTGTTTCCTTTCATTGTTCACTTACTCACATACCTGGAATTTTAATGTATATTCAACAATCTTCTTCTTCATATTGTTACACCACAAGTACTCTTGGAGATCTCGATACATCATTGTACTCCATAGGTGAATCGTGAATGTATATATATATGCATTGTTTATAAATTCATCATTTATCTCTAGATCTAATGGTACCCAAAATCACGACCCAAATCTCTCAACCCCTTCCAGATCCTTTTTGAACTCTAAGGATTTACCTTTTCTCATGGCTTCAACCCTCTTTGAAATTTCAGCATCATTTTATTGACAATCCATTATTTTATCCAAAATGGTTAGTTGAGCAATAATTTGTGAAAGGATTGATTATTTTCATCCCTTAACGAGTCCCTTGTTAATCTTTATAGGTCTAATAATATTGGATCATTCCCAATTCTCATCACTGACATTGATGTAGGATCCATTATACATAGAGCATCATCTACATTATTTGTCATTCCATAATGGTAGTGGTTTGAGGAGTCATAATAATTGACAAGATATATGTTTCGTTGTTGGTTCATATTAAGCTCATTCTGTGTGAATATATAATTGAGACTCTTTTCATCATTATACGTCTCACGCTGCTTCCCATGGATTTAATGCCACAAGGTTTTCAACTCAAAGATTATAGCTTCCAACACCAGATCATGCATGGGAGAGTTTTTATCACTAATTTTCAACTTCCCTAAGAGATTGTCTATCACTTTATAATTTATTATTATTGGAAAATTTATAACTATCTCTGAAGCATCACTATACCCCAAAAATACATCCCCACTTTTTGGAAGTGTGTGTACTGGTGTAGTGATAAGCCTCCTTTTCAATTTTTTGAAGCAGTCTTAATATTGACTGGTTCAGAAAAGCATTACTCATTTATGAGTAAGCTTGGTTTGTGGGTTTGAAAATCCTATTATGTTCCCTAAAAATCATCGGCAATAACCATATTGGCCAATTAATATATATCTCTATTATAGATGTTGGCATGGGCCACTCTTCAATTTCCTTTTCCTTAGAATGGCCAACAATTATTCCTTTTGTAGTGATAACATGCCACAATAATGATACATCCTTTTTCCAAAACACACTTTAACTAAAATTTTCATAATTTTTTTCCTTCATAAAGTCATTAGAACAATATTCAAGTTTTCCACATGTTCCACCTTGCTCTTGGATTATATCCAAATATAATGGATAATGACTACCAGAAATTATAGAAGGCACTATACATAGACATTATTAATTAAATGCATTAAAATTGATGGATAATAAGTGAGTCTGAAGGGATTCACTATAAACTCTTAGTATCCATAACTCATAAAAAAGTTAGTCCTGGGAATATCTTCCTTCATCACATTTATATTTTGAGATCCTGACCAAAGGTCCGCTATAGAAAAATAACTTTCCTCAAGTAGCTAATCGAACAAGTAATCTACTGGGGGAAAGGGATACTTGTTCCTTATTTTTATTTTATTAAGCACACAAAAATCAATGTATAGAGGAATTTATCCATCCTTAATCATATGATATAGTACTTGGGAACCTCATATTGATGCCCTTGGGCATATGAAACCCTTGTCCAGATTCTCCTACGACTGCTTCATCTATTCCACCATCTCAACAATTACCATTCTATAAGTTTTATTTGATAAAGATATAGATCCAAGAATAAGATCAATTTAGAAAACAACCTTTTGATCAGAAGTAAGACCAATAAACTCTTCATGGAAGACATCACTATAGTCCCCTGCAATGGCCATGTCATCGATCATGATTCTACCCTGTGTCTCAATCATTTGATCTAGATATTTTTACTCATATGGAATCAATATAAACACTTGAGAATATTATTCTAAAGGAGATTCCTCCTCCTCCTCACACTTGTATGAAATTATAGGATTCTTTAGGATGTGAAGTGTGATATATCATTCCCAACAGATGATATTAGATTTATATAAATATATTGAATCTACGTGAAAAAATTAAATCAAACTCTAACAATGGGAGTGTGAAAATGTTTTCTAGGAGGTTCCTTCCACATACATTAAATAGGGAGGATTTATATAATATGGATGCAAGAATTTCCCAATTGTGTATTCTCTTAGAGGACCAAACCTCAATATTTTGAGTTGGTGATTGAATAGTTCTACTATATTAATTTGATATGAAATAATGTGTAGAAACATAATGTATTAGTGTGTTCACTACTCTTGAATGAATAACCAATATACTAATCACCATATCACTGTCAGGATCCACCTCAGTAGTATTGATATAATATTCCCCTCCATGCTTCTTTGGAGGTTGTTTTTGTTGATTTCATCTAACAACCATTGTTATAGGTAAATGTATTTCATAATCCCCATGTTCCTTGTAGTTGAAACACTACACTATAGGCTGAGTGTTCATCTATAAATTACGTTAATCTTCCAAAATAGTGGTCTTTTTATATACCATTGATGTCTATTGTAGAGACCCTAAGCTTATCGTACATGGACATTACATTACTTTTGAGGAATACTTAGTACATAACAAAAACACACACACAAGGATCGTAATAGTTTAGTGTCTTTGGAAACTCGGAACGTATTCATCTAATCGTGGTGAAAGATCTTCAATATCTCCCATAAAGATCTTCCCTTTTTTTTACCTAAAAACCTTTCTTTATATCCTGGGGAAAAGAAAACATAAAAGGGTGAGCTCAAATGCTCAGTAAGGGTAAACAAAAGAAATATCAATCACATCATATACATAAGAACATAGCTTTTGGAAATCTTAACCTGCAAAAGAGCTCATAATATCATAACATGGGATAAATCATAGAAGTGAAAATGAAATCATAACTTAAAACATTACTCATTGTGGCATACACACATAATCATAGAGAATCATTTCTTGTTAGTCAAGACTCATTGCCAAGACTATCTTAGTGGACAAAGTCCCTTTCTGAATCGAGTAATCCTCGTTTCAGTCCTGTTTCACTGAACCGGTATAACCTACCATTCCAGCCATGTCTATCTCATGAGATATAAAATCTTTACCCAATGCATTGGAGGGAGATATAGGTCCCACCCATCTCATAATGATACCATTCTTATGTGTGCCACAAAATCATAAATCATACATCATTTCATAACCCATGTAATAAAAATGGGATTCTTAAAACAACATGACATCATAAAACCATTCATATAAGATAAAGGAATTCATAAACATAATTCCATCACAACATAGTCAAATCAATGTAAAAATATGGATAGAAACAGAACCCTTTATTATCTTAGATGGAAAATAATTTTGATAAAACACTTGAAATGAATTCTTGAGGAAAATATCCTTTCTTCTTCAAAATCAATTTCTTTTCACAAAACATCATGCAATTTTAAAAGAAAGAGATTTTATTAAAAATAGTCATGAAATCTTTTGGAGGAAGCTTCATGAAAATAAGGCTTTATAAAACCGTAAAAATCCGTTCATGCCGTTTATGTTAAAAAAAACATTCTTCGTACTTTTGTCGGAAAAGTCAAAAAGTACCTCGTATGAAAAAGCGACAAAAGATTCCTTTCATATTCTTTACTAAAAACTCACCGAAGAGTAAAATTGGATTTAAAATATTGTAAGTGGATGGAAACAATATTACATATTGAAGTAACATGGATGTGGATGATAAAATACACCCCAGTAAATACTTACGAATAAACAATCTCGGATAAAAATGAGATTGTGATATTTCCCTTACCTTAGGTCCAATTTGCTTCGTATGTGTCCGAACCTCCTGTATAATGATTTAAATAATGTCATTGACTTATTACAGAATCATATTCATTGTTATGATATCATATATGGTTCACTTATGACATTATATTACCCGTTCTTTTGTAAATTCCATGTTAAAGAAGCGTTTTGGGTAAAATCGTTTCATTTATCGTAGGTGTTTTGACTTGTTGTTCTTGACATCATTATTACTTATATCATGATTTACTTACTTCCAGAATATAAAATATGATTTATATATCATATATATTCAGTATATATATATATATAATAGGTAGATAAATAAAATGAAAAACACCGTTCATGGAGACGGTAGTCCGTACGTACGCATGAACGTTGTTTTCCTTTCCTTATTGTCTTGAATGGAAGTAAGTAGATGACATACATATATATATATACATAAATCCAGTAGCTTTATAATGTCATATATTTCATTTCATATATATACTTTATAATCATTCTTAAATGGTTAACATGGAGAATGAATCTCATCGCGTCGTGGAGACGGTAGTCCGTACGTACGCACGAGCGATGATATCATTTCTATAAATATTGAATTGAATTGGAGTGGATTATACAATATATCAGAATCAATATGATGTTGTAATAACTATGTATAGTTATTCTTTACACCATTATACCCATCCATGTAAGGTGGTGGTGGAAAATAGATTACACCACGGCGTGGAGACGGTATTCCGTACGTACGCACGCGCGGTGATTTCATTTTCCGTAGGATGGATAGAAGGTGAATTAGGGTTGTTTCATATTTATAATAACATATCAGTATGTAAGTAATACTTATGTTATTACTTTATCATGAAACAACTAAAGAAGAAGAAGTTGAAGAAGAAAGAAATTGAAAAGATCGGTAATGGATATTACCTCTTCTTTGGAACGCCTCTTTGAATCCTCCACTTAAGGAACTAAGATTGGTCTTTGGAGAAGACCAGGACCTCTAGGATTATTCTAGGGAAGTGGAGAGGAGAAAATGGCAGGGGTTGGCCGAGCTTGAGTGCTCAAATTGGTGTGAGGAGGAGGGGGAGGAGGTGCCCTTTTATAAGGGAGGAGAGGGGCATCTTAGGAATATCTCAAAATATTATTTTATATTAAAGTCAAAATCGGTTTATAATGGTTCCAAAGGGTCTTATTTCGAAGCTTAAGTGGTGATGGGTCGAAATCCTATCAACCAATAGGATTTAGACAAGTTTGGGGTATTATTTTAACCTTATCAATTAGATTTAACTCTAAGTTAATTAATTTAACTTTTACCGTGTCTTTTTGTTTTCTTTCACTATATGGTTAATACACTTACTATAACATTCCAAACGAACCCCAAATTGTTTATTATTAATATATATATCCTTATCTATGTCATTTGGCCGAACCTTAGATTTTTAGCAATAAAATAACAATTAATAATATAATATTTTATTTAAAAACTATTTTGTGTCAATTTTGACACTATTTGATATATGATTTTTGTGAAAGTCATATCAGAATTATATGTTCGAACCAAGTTGATTAAATCCACATTAATATATCATATTAACCTAGAAAATTAGTGGAATTCATAAAAAGTCTTAAATTACATTTATTTGGGTATTTATATTATCAATTATGTCAATATTTCATTAATAAGATAATTACTGCATCATCATTGTGTCATAAATAAATTATATTATTTGATGTCTAAAAATTACAAATAAAATACCATCATGTAGGAAATCTTTTTAGCTTTCTAATGAATATTTATAGTCTAATTTATCCTATGTATAACCCCATATGAAAAATGATTTACTTATTAAACTTTGATTTTAACTATTTTAACCCTTCTTTAAATAAATTAATAATAAATGTCCTAATCTAATCCAAGTGGGCCTAAATGGTCATATTTTATTCCTAAGTTTGTTTTTGGTCGAATTAAACTTGTCCAATAGAATTAGGATATGTGTTAGGGTAATAGTAATATCATATTTACCCTTAGTTACCCTATTTACTATTAACCGTGGTAAAAAAAGTAAAAAGTTACTATTCACCAAAAAATTATTTTCATCTCATTGAACCACATTTTAGTCCTTGATATTAACCATGTCTCTCGGATTTTCGAAATTCCATTCACAGAAGCGGTAAAATTAAGTTTTATGCAAAATTCAGTTTTTAACCTACCACTTAGTGGTTTCACTATTCATCAAAAATTGAAAGTTTTCAGAAAAATGCCAAAATTTCATCCTAAGCTATATTTCATATTCCGAATTCAAAAATGAAGTCTATTTTACCAAATTCATAACATAGAAGTTGAATTAATTAATTTTATAATTAAATCCCGCTATTAAAACAAATAGCGTGTTTTTAAGAAATAATATCTATCAAAAGATTGACACTTGTTTATGTCTGGTTTAAATGTGAAATTACGTCCAATGACCAACATTGTATTAAATTGTAAAAATATATTCTAAATATACTTTAAAACTACTCAAATTAATAATTTATCACTATTAATTATTTCGATTAAAAAGTTGTTTTTTAATTATAATTTAGTAATTTTCACTATTCATCAGAATATGAAAGTTATCCGAAATGTACCAAAATTTCACCTTAGGCTAAATTCGATACTCTGAATCCAAAAATGAAGTTCATTTTGAAATATAAGATTTACAGAATTTTAAAAAGTGGTTATTACTATTCATAACGGCTAGTTTTAATAATATTTTTATAGCATATCGTTGTTTAGTGAAACTCGGTATTGCGTACTACACACGCTATCGAGGAAGGTCGCGATTGCGTGTAATGCAAGGCAAGTCAAGGATGTGTGTTGTGCAAGCTCCTTTTGGTGTAGCGTATAACACAAGACATTAATGAAATTAAAAAGAATATTTTTCATAAAATCTCGGGCTGTTACATTCTAGCCCCTTAAAATGAATTTCGCCCTCGAAATTCGTCGGGGTTATAAATGGTTTACTATTCGAAAGTTTCTTTAATAGAAACCCACATCGTAAAAGGGAATGCCAAAACTTGGCTTTAAAAACTAAAGTATGAAATGTAACGATTACCCAAATAAACTAATCACTGGGTTTCCACATAGGTGAAAATATGGATATGGAAGAGAAATCTAACCATCATGTTCTGATGGAGAGTGGTAGAGAACATGGCTATGGAAAAGCCAGTAATCACAAATCCATAAATTTGTGACGATCTAAGGTACCATCTGATTCATCAGGTATAAGAGAACTAGGACAACATTTTTGGTTTTCAAGATCATTTCCCTAAAGTTAAAGAATTTGAATTAGAATAAATACTTACTTTATTTTGGTACAATCTCACTGTTGTTCGTGCCTTTAACAATTTCCACTTCATCTCTTAAATAAATGAAGTTGAATTTGTTATTCGTGAAGTGTTAGCAGATCATGTGATAGAATGGCGGGTCATTCCATCTGTCTCAAACAAAAGGTTAGCAAAAATTTTATACATAAGTCGATCTATAGTGAGATTAATCATATATGGTTCCTAAAATGGACTTATACTTCATATATCATACTTCTTAATATAATAAAACTAGTTTCTACTAAACAGGGACTTCCTGTAGGTCAGTGGTAGGCGATAAAGGCCAGTCGCACTTCGGTTGTGGGTTCGATTCCTACAGCCTTGTCCGAAGCGATGGGCTGTCGCCCGTCCTACAGGTTGTCCTTTTTCTAAAACTATGTTACTATAACATCCCATAAATAATATCGAAAGTCTTCTATCCTTAAACAATACTAACTTATGTCCAACATAATCCAGTCTAATCTTTAGGCTTATACATAATACTGCAGTCCACTCTCATAATATAGTGACAACGATTACCAGAGATTTAATACTGTCGTTGATCCCCACATATCATAAGATATGTCTTGTTGGTCACATTCTAAATATTCAAAGTCCTTAATCGTGTATTCTCTTGAATACCTTAGTGAAAACATGAGTGCAGTTAAAAGTTAACACTTTCCACATACCAAAATCCTCAAAATTCTATATACTCAAACCATGATATCACTTAGTCCTTATATCAATCATGAGCTCATGAATACTGTTAAACAATTAATTTTCTCATTTTCCCTTCATTATGCGCATAATATCTCAATCACTTTGAATACCACATTAGACCAATACATAAATATTCCAATACTCCATGATAAAACATTATTTTGGAATCCCATTACATAAACACTTAATCATTCCACCACATCATTGTCATATTCAACATCACCAATAGTGATCGCATGTGACTTCCCTTTGTCCTTTGCCTTAAGTGGTTGCTCATGTTGATCATCACTAACCCTTGGATTAGGGCAATTATTAGCATAATGCCCCATTTCTTTGCACTTGAAGCATTGAAGTGTTGGTAGTGCGTTCTCTGCAGTGTTTGCTTTATTCACATCATTAGAAAACCTTTTTCCATTACTTCGACACTCAGCTGCTCGATGACCTTCCTTTCCACACTTAAAACATTTCCTAGTCCCTTTTAGACAATCTCCACCATGCTTCTTTCCACACTTTGTGCATAAGGAAACATTCATCTTCTTTTCACCATTATTCTGAGATTTCTCCTTGAACTCCATCTTTCGTTTCTTGTCAAAACCATGAGATGGATATGTAACACCAACTTCCATTTCTACCTTGATAGCACAACGCACAATTTCTTCATAGCTACTGAAGTCTCTTATAGCTAATGCCCTTCGAAGACTTGGTTTTAAGCCACTGAAAAATCGATCAACTTTACTTTCAGGTTGGATGATAATTCCAGAAGCATACCTTGCAAGTCTTGTAAAATTTGCTTCATAGGTACCAAAAGATTCATCGTCCCTTTGCTTCAGTTCAAGAAACTCTTTCTCCATCTTTGTTCGAAGAATACGAGGGAAGTACTTACTGAAAAACAAGTTCTTGAACTCGTCCCATTCCATGGACTCAGTTTCATCTCTTGGCCTCGTATTCTTGATAAGATTCCACCATTGATCAGCTTCACCTTCCAAACGATATACTGCTAAGATGACTTTATCATGTTCAGAACATTGAAGAACTGAAAATATCTTTTCAGTAGTACTAATCCATTGTTCAGCAACTAATGGATCAGTAGACCCACTGAAAGAAGGTGGACGTTGCCTCATGAAGGACTCAATAGAATATTGTTCCCTTCTCTGCTCATTTGGAAGTCCAGAATGATTCATAGCTTGTGTAAGTATAGCAATAAGATTTTGCACTCCATCTCCCATAACATTTGTTTGTTCAGGAGGGCAATCATTGCATTGTCCATTGCATTGATCAACACGGTTCCTTCGGGTTCCAGCCATCGTCTAAAACCCATAAAGAATAGTGTGAGAGGCAAAAATCATGCTAGGGAAAACAACATAATAAAGGGGGAGTACCTTGAACATCTAACATCTTAGGTTTAATTCAATGATCGTTAGCGTAGTTCTAGTACTATAACCTATACGTATACTTAACCTTAGGGACATCCCTAGACATACCTTAGAAATACCTCTAGGGATCTCACTAACGTTTTCACATCCTAGTTTCCAAAGGTTGACTAAACCTTTCCTCTGATACCAACTGTAGAGACCCTAAGCTTATCGTACATGGACATTACATTACTTTTGCGGAATACTTAGTACATAACAAAAACACACACACAAGGATCGTAATAGTTTAGTGTCTTTGGAAACTCGGAACGTATTCTTCTAATCGTGGTGAAAGATCTTCAATATCTCCCATAAAGATCTTCCCTTTTTTTTACCTAAAAACCTTTCTTTATATCCTGGGGAAAAGAAAACATAAAAGGGTGAGCTCAAATGCTCAGTAAGGGTAAACAAAAGAAATATCAATCACATCATATACATAAGAACATAGCTTTTGGAAATCTTAACCTGCAAAAGAGATCATAATATCATAACATGGGATAAATCATAGAAGTGAAAATGAAATCATAACTTAAAACATTACTCATTGTGGCATACACACATAATCATAGAGAATCATTTCTTGTTAGTCAAGACTCATTGCCAAGACTATCTTAGTGGACAAAGTCCCTTTCTGAATCGAGTAATCCTCGTTTCAGTCCTGTTTCACTGAACCGGTATAACCTACCATTCCAGCCATGTCTATCTCATGAGATATAAAATCTTTACCCAATGCATTGGAGGGAGATATAGGTCCCACCCATCTCATAATGATACCATTCTTATGTGTGCCACAAAATCATAAATCATACATCATTTCATAACCCATGTAATAAAAATGGGATTCTTAAAACAACATGACATCATAAAACCATTCATATAAGATAAAGGAATTCATAAACATAATTCCATCACAACATAGTCAAATCAATGTAAAAATATGTATAGAAACAGAACCCTTTATTATCTTAGATGGAAAATAATTTTGATAAAACACTTGAAATGAATTCTTGAGGAAAATATCCTTTCTTCTTCAAAATCAATTTCTTTTCACAAAACATCATGCAATTTTAAAAGAAAGAGATTTTATTAAAAATAGTCATGAAATCTTTTGGAGGAAGCTTCATGAAAATAAGGCTTTATAAAACCGTAAAAATCCGTTCATGCCGTTTAAGTTAAAAAAAACATTCTTCGTACTTTTGTCGGAAAAGTCAAAAAGTACCTCGTATGAAAAAGCGACAAAAGATTCCTTTCATATTCTTTACTAAAAACTCACCGAAGAGTAAAATTGGATTTAAAATATTGTAAGTGGATGGAAACAATATTACATATTGAAGGAACATGGATGTGGATGATAAAATACACCCCAGTAAATACTTACGAATAAACAATCTCGGATAAAAATGAGATTGTGATATTTCCCTTACCTTAGGTCCAATTTGCTTCGTATGTGTCCAAACCTCCTGTATAATGATTTAAATAATGTCATTGACTTATTAAAGAATCATATTCATTGTTATGATATCATATATGGTTCACTTATGACATTATATTACCCGTTCTTTTGTAAATTCCATGTTAAAGAAGCGTTTTGGGTAAAATCGTTTCATTTATCGTAGGTGTTTTGACTTGTTGTTCTTGACATCATTATTACTTATATCATGATTTACTTACTTCCAGAATATAAAATATGATTTATATATCATATATATTCAGTATATATATATATATAATAGGTAGATAAATAAAATGAAAAACACCGTTCATGGAGACGGTAGTCCGTACGTACGCATGAACGTTGTTTTCCTTTCCTTATTGTCTTGAATGGAAGTAAGTAGATGACATACATATATATATATATATATATACATAAATCCAGTAGCTTTATAATGTCTTATATTTCATTTCATATATATACTTTATAATCATTCTTAAATGGTTAACATGGAGAATGAATCTCATCGCGTCGTGGAGACGGTAGTCCGTACGTACGCACGAGCGATGATATCATTTCTATAAATATTGAATTGAATTGGAGTGGATTATACAATATATCAGAATCAATATGATGTTGTAATAACTATGTATAGTTATTCTTTACACCATCATACCCATCCATGTAAGGTGGTGGTGGAAAATAGATTACACCACGGCGTGGAGACGGTATTCCGTACGTACGCACGCGCGGTGATTTCTTTTTCCGTAGGATGGATAGAAGGTGAATTAGGGTTGTTTCATATTTATAATAACATATCAGTATGTAAGTAATACTGATGTTATTACTTTATCATGAAACAACTAAAGAAGAAGAAGTTGAAGAAGAAAGAAATTGAAAAGATCGGTAATGGATATTACCTCTTCTTTGGAACGCCTCTTTGAATCCTCCACTTAAGGAACTAAGATTGGTCTTTGGAGAAGACCAGGACCTCTAGGATTATTCTAGGGAAGTGGAGAGGAGAAAATGGCAGGGGTTGGCCGAGCTTGAGTGCTCAAATTGGTGTGAGGAGGGGGAGGAGGTGCCCTTTTATAAGGGAGGAGAGGGGCACCTTAGGAATATCTCAAAATATTATTTTATATTAAAGTCAAAATCGGTTTATAATGGTTCCAAAGGGTCTTATTTCGAAGCTGAAGTGGTGATGGGTCGAAATACTATCAACCAATAGGATTTAGACAAGTTTGGGGTATTATTTTAACCTTATCAATTAGATTTAACTCTAAGTTAATTAATTTAACTTTTACCGTGTCTTTTTGTTTTCTTTCACTATATGGTTAATACACTTACTATAACATGCCAAAAGAACCCCAAATTGTTTATTATTAATATATATATCCTTATCTAAGTCATTTGGCCGAACCTTAGATTTTTAGGAATAAAATAACAATTAATAATATAATATTTGATTTAAAAACTATTTTGTGTCAATTTTGACACTATTTGATATATGATTTTTGTGAAAGTCATATCAGAATTATATTTTCGAACCAAGTTGATTAAATCAACATTAATATATCATAGTAACCTAGAAAATTAGTGAAATTCATAAAAAGTCTTAAATTACATTTATTTTGGTATTTATATTATCAATTATGTCAATATTTCATTAATAAGATAATTACTGCATCATATTTGTGTCATAAATAAATTATATTATTTGATGTCTAAAAATTACACATAAAATACCATCATGTAGGAAATCTTTTTATCTTTATAATGAATATTTATAGTCTAATTTATCCTATGTATAACCCCATATTAAAAATAATTTACTTATTAAACTTTGATTTTAACTATTTTAACCCTTCTTTAAATAAATTAATAATAAATGTCCTAATCTAATCCAAGTGGGCCTAAATGGTCATATTTTATTCCTAAGTTTGTTTTTGGTCGAATTAAACTTGTCCAAAAGAATTAGGACATGTGTTAGGGTAATAGTAATATCATATTTACCCTTAGTTACCCTATTTACTATTAACCGTGGTAAAAAAAGTAAAGAGTTACTATTCACCAAAAAATTATTTTCATCTCATTGAACCACATTTTAGTCCTTGATATTAACCGTGTCTCTCGGATTTTCGAAATTCCATTCACAGAAGCGGTAAAAGTAAGTTTTATGCAAAATTCAGTTTTTAACCTACCACTTAGTGGTTTCACTATTCATCAAAAATTGAAAGTTTTCAGAAAAATGCCAAAATTTCATCCTAAGCTATATTTCATATTCCGAATTCAAAAATGAAGTCTATTTTACCAAATTCATAACATAGAATATGAATTAATTAATTTTATAATTAAATCCCTCTATTAAAACAAATAGCGTGTTTTTAAGAAATAATATCTATCAAAAGATTGACACTTGTTTATGTCTGGTTTAAATGTGAAATTACGTCCAATGACCAACATTGTATTAAATTGTAAAAATATATTCTAAATATACTTTAAAACTACTCAAATTAATAATTTATCACTATTAATTATTTCGATTAAAAAGTTGTTTTTTAATTATAATTTAGTAATTTTCACTATTCATCAGAATATGAAAGTTATCCGAAATGTACCAAAATTTCACCTTAGGCTAAATTCGATACTCCGTATCCAAAAATGAAGTTCATTTTGAAATATAAGATTTACAGAATTTTAAAAAGTGGTTATTACTATTCATAACGGCTAGTTTTAATAATATTTTTATAGCATATCGTTGTTTAGTGAAACTCGGTATTGCGTACTACACACGCTATCGAGGAAGGTCGCGATTGCGTGTAATGCAAGGCAAGTCAAGGATGTGTGTTGTGCAAGCTCCTTTTGGTGTAGCGTATAACACAAGACATTAATGAAATTAAAAAGAATATTTTTCATAAAATCTCGGGCTGTTACATCTATTATCCATATTCACATCTCTTCCATGATTTCATAATCTCTTGTTTCCTTTTATGTATTTTATACGATGCATCTTCCCACACTTTTAACTCATGGGATGTTAGGTCTACATTCAATCATGAGATTTATCTATCGATGGACCCATATTAAAATACATTATCCTCTTATTGTTACCCTGACCCATGAGAACATTGGGGTGATTTGATCTCCATTTCAACATTAAGGGCATAAAAAACTATCTTTTAGTAGCTTTCAATGTCTTAAATCACCAACTCTTTTCATTGAACCACCATTAATGTGATAATGAAGTGATACTCATTGATTTTAGTGTTCATGAAAAAGTCAGATAAGTAACTTTCAAGACTTGTGAAGTTTTCTTTATACACCCTATTGACTCATATTCCTTCATATTTAGTCTTAGGAACAACCATTCCATTTTGAGATGGAGGGATTGGGTAAAATATTTATTGAAAATTATTTTCCTTAATTACTATGATTCCATGGAATAAATTTCCACCATGGAGGTTGTGTTCTCCATTAGTTTCCACCACTAATCAGCTTCCCCATAAAAATGATAAATAGCCAGTACAACATTCTCTTCTTCTGAAAAATGGAGGGAAAAGAATATATTTTCAATCGAGTTAATTCATTGTTCTATGAGGAGGGGATCATCATATCCACTAAACATGGGAGGCCTATTCTATGTAAAGTATTTTACCACCACCAACTCTCTCTTAGAAGGATAGTGTTCCATGGGATTCATGTTATTATTCATTACATGAACAGATTTAGAATGTACTATCACGATATTTTGTGCTCCCACTCTCATTATATCATTTCATTGTGTAAATAATCACATTCTCTGAAACATTGATTTTTTTGAACATTTTCTTCTTTTGAAAACCATTGACTAAGGAATAGTTTTTACAATTATAGGGCTTTAATACTTATCTACTAAAAATATAAAAGAAAATTTTCAACATAAATCTATAAACACGTAAACTAAATTTATATCCAAACTTATGATTCCCTACATTCTAATATAGGTTATCCATTATTTGATTCCTAAAATATATTCTTACGGGAATTGATTTTTCCTTAATAATGGTTTGTAATGATGTTATAAATTTACCAAATAATATCCAATAGGAGTTTCAAACCATGTGTGCAGTAAGGCCCATTGTTGTTCACCAGGACACCCCAAGTCAAGCTTGAATGAACCTTGTCAGAGCAGCTACTCCTAGGTACAGTGGTGTAAAAATCACATCTATTTGTAATGTTCATTCATGAATATATTTTCATGAAAAACCAATTACTTTATAATAAACAATTTTTTGGGGTTTTATCTCATAGGTAGTTATAACCCTATTTATATCACAATAGATTTATATACCTAATAAAAAAATTTCCACTTATAACAACTATAGAGACCCTATAGTTTTACACATTCATTACAGGATTTTAAAAATAATTAATCATCAAATTACAAGCTAAGGACTATAATTTCTAGTGTATTTGGAATATTAGGTATACAATTAAACATCATGAAACCAAAATAAAAATATGATTTACTTAATCTCTAAATTGAGATCCTAAATTCCATTGAGATCATATATCTACACAGGATAACCTGAGGAAAAACTAAACAAAAGGGATGATCTAGAAATCCATTTAAAAAAGAAGAAAAAGAATAAAATATAGGACATGGGTTTGATGGTATAACATAATGGTATAAATGGAATAGAACATGAATAAACATAATCTAGAATAACATTTACAAAATGACAATATATACTAATATAATAATAGGAATGTGTAGACAATATGTAACAAGACATTTACACAAGTCAAGGCTAAATACCAATACTATATAACATGGTGGAAAATGTACCATTAATGAATCAGGTTCAGTCCATATCGAAACATGGTGTATGATGAGATTAGACATTTCCAAATGCATTGGAGTGATATCTAGAAGCACCCATCATAAAAGTTTCATAAATATGTGTCCCACATGAAAAATAAACATAAGGGTTAGACCTGTGAAGAAATGGGTAACAAGTCAAA
This sequence comes from Viscum album, assembly GCA_963277665.1. Taxonomy (NCBI): domain Eukaryota; kingdom Viridiplantae; phylum Streptophyta; class Magnoliopsida; order Santalales; family Viscaceae; genus Viscum; species Viscum album. The sequence continues at coordinate 136,506,822 of OY728163.1, forward strand.
ATGAAAAACAAATGAGCATATCATAATCGTTTCCATGAAATAATGGATTAAAAATATACATAGAAATTAATAAGGAAACATTGTTATGGATATTGATAATTTAATTTCAATTGATCTGGAAACATGTAAAATTAATGTATAAGAAACATTAGAAATGAATCATATTACTGTGCTTTAAGGAAAATATTAAGGATAATTGAAAGAGGAAAATGAATTCTAGTTTTAATAAAACAAAAAATGAACAAAGATAATTTAACATGAAAACATTAGTGATTTTTTAGAAATAATGGTGTGTTAAAATATATTAATTAGTGCACTTGGATGTGGGTAATAAATCTGGTTGTTCCCTTGAATCAGGCATGCTTATAGGGAATAATTGAGAAGGGAAAATTTCTAAAACATGTATGACCCCATGAAAGACGGATGATATAAAATAGATAAATGAGTTTGGAACATAAAAAATTATTTATGAATAATTATATAAAAATAAGGATGCATTAAATTTGGTTAAAGAGAGAAAAAGAGTAACCCGAAGGAAAAAATTGAGTTTTAGGTAGAATCCCATATCTTATGTCTAAAACGGTTATGCACTTCATCTTAATGTCATGGATAATCAAATTAAATACATTAACTAATTAATTAAGAACTTTATATACAAGTAATTTTTTATATAATTTTATTATGTTCATTTATGTAATTTTAATGAGTTATAGTGTTCAATTTCCTCGATCGGGTGTGTGCGTTTCTTAGTTTTCATGGTCATTTCACTTGAGTAAGCAAAAGTTCATGTAAAATTGAAATAGAAATCCAGAATTTATGTTATAAGTTATTATTAAATTCCCAGATGTCTAAGTGGTTATATAAATCATTTAGTAATTTTTGGTGAGCATGAATCATTAGATAAGATGTCAGTGATAATCATTTTGATTATTTTGGGTGGTTTTCACTCACAATGAACTTGTTTTATTTTATTTTTTAACATAATGTATATATATTGATTCAGAAAAATTACATATTATATAATAAAAATATTATTTTTTTACCATAAAAATGTTTTAATTACCAAATTTAAAGTAATTAATGTAAAATGAAATTTTTTCATCCTTGAAGTTGGTAAATTAACTCTTCACAAACAACGTTTTTATTTCTAGAATAAAAGGGAGAGGAGAGGGAATTAATGATGGAATATTATATTCTCATAATAAAATTCCTATATATCTGAGTTATGTGATTTATCAAACCATTTGGACTAGAGGATGTTATAATATAATTAGAAAATAATATGAAAATAACATAAATGGAAAGGAAAGAGGAAATTATCTCATGAATATTTCCTCCTTGAAAACCTCCTTTCAGTAATTGTTTTGGACTTTTGATGAGACTAAGAGATCCCAATCGTAAGGGAAACTGATTTTTAATAGTAATGGGCATAATTTTAACAATGAGAAATGATTGGAAGATGTGAGGTGAAGAGGTCATGATGGGACGTAATTATTGTGGAGAAGAGGGGTGTTTTCTCATTATTTTAACTAATAGTTTATTATTTTGGATCAAGAGAAGAAATAGTTTTTATTATTGTAACTAAATAATGTAACTATCATATCTATGTATAAAATAATTCTTCTTATATAACGAACCATACTTTACATACATTGTTATTACTTCAGAATTGAAGTACACTTATTAAAACATATAACAAAACCAAGAAAGGACCGTATAGGTATAGTGTCTTTAGAAACTGGGAAACATAAACAACTGGTTCATAAAGCATCTACTTTGCCTCCCATTTATTTCATCATATCTAGAGTCCATTTTTGGCATATTCTACTTAATAACCTTCTTCCTGAACTGGGGAAATAAAACATACAAAAGGGTGATCTCAAATGCTCAGTAAGGGTAAACAAAAGAAATATCAATCACATCATATACATAAGAACATAACTTTTGGAAATCTTATCCTGAAAAAGAGATCATAATATAATAACATGGGATAAATCATAGAAGTGAAATGTAATCCCAATAATCATAACTTAAAACCTGAAACTTTGTGGCATACACACATAATCATAGAGAATCATTTCTTATTAGTCAAGACTCATTGCCAAGACTATCTTAGTGGACAAAGTCCATTTCTGAACCGAGTCACCCTCATTTCAGTCCTGTTTCACTGAACCGGTATAACCTACCATTCCAGCCATGTCTATCTCATGAGATATAAAATCTTTACCCAATGCATTAGAGGTAGATATAGGTCCCACTCGTCTCATAATGATACCATTCTTATGTGTGCCACAAAATCATAAATCATACATCATTTCATAACCCATGTAATAAAAATGGGAATCTTAACCATCGTGACATCATAAAACAATTCATATAAGATAAAGTAATTCATAAAAATATAATTCCATCACAAAATAATCAAATCAATGTAATAATAGGGATAAAAACAGAACCCTTTATTATCTTAGATGGAAAATAATTTTGATAAAACACTTGAACTCCATTCTTGAGGAAAATATCCTTTCTGCTTCAAAAACACTTTTCCTTTCTTAACATGTCATACAATTATAAACTAAAATAATTTGATTAAAAATATACTTGAAAACTTGTAAAGGAAGCTTCTTTGAAATAATGTTTTAAAAATCCATTCATGCCGTATAAGTTAAAAAAACATTCTTCGTACTTTTGTCGGAAAAGTCAAAAAGTACCTCGTACAAAAAACGACGAAAGATTCCTTTCATATCTTTTACTAAAAACTCACCGAAGGGTAAAATTGGATTTAAAAAATTGTATGTGGATGTAAAAGTATTACATATGGAGGAAACATAGATGTGGATGATAAAATGAACCCCAGTAACTTCCAAAATATAAACAATCTCGGATAAAAATGAGATTGTGATATTTCCCTTACCTTAGGTCCGACTTGCTTTATAAGTGTCCAAACCTCCTTTATAATGATTTAAATAATGTTATTGACTTATTCCAGAATCATACGTATTTTTATGATATCATATATGGTCATATTCTTAGCTTCTTAGTAGTAATATTTCATTGCTACTTGTTATTCGGGTGTTTATAACTTTTTGTTCTTATGCGTGTTTTGTCGAATAAATTCTTATTCTTCTCTTTAGTTTATAGATACCTCACTTCCAGAATGGTGTTAGTGTAATATATATCATAATCATTCATTCAATTAATTTATATAATCATTATGAAATGAATATCATGTAGAATGAGTCGCATCACATCGTGGAGACGATATTCCGTACTTACGCACGAGTGATGATATTATTCCTATGATCGTGGAATTGTATTGGAGTGTATGTATAATATTTCAGAATCAATATCACTTTATAATAGTCATATATAGTCATTATTTACACCATTATACCCATCCAAGTAAGGTGGTGGTGGAAAATAGATTACACCACGGTGTGGAGACGGTATTCCGTACGTACGCACGCGTGGTGATTTATTTTTCTGTAGGATGGATAGATGGTGAAATAGGGTTGTTTCATACTTATAATAACATATCAGTATATTAGTGATACTGATTTTATTACTTCATAATTAAACAACTAAAGAAGAAGAAGTTGAAGAAGAAAGAAATTGGAAAGGATCGGTAATGGATATTACCTCTTCTTTGAAGTGCTTCTTTGAGACCTCCTTTTAGGGCACTAAATTTGGTCTTTGAAGAAGACTAGGACCTCTAGGATGTCTCTAGGGAAGTGTAGAGGAGAAAATGTCAGGGGTTGTCCGAGCTTGAATGCTCAAAGTGGTGTGAGGAAGAGAGGGAGGAGGTTCCCTTTTATAAGGGAGGAGAAGGGAACCTTTGGAATAACTAAAAATATTATTTTATTATAAAGTCAAGTTCGGTTTTAAATACCTCAAAATTGATTTATTTTGAGGATAAGGTGGGGATGGGTCGAAATAATCTCATATATTATAATTTAGACAAGTTTAGGTTCCTATTTTAACCTTATCATTTAGATTTAACATTAAGTTAAATAATTTTACTTTTACCATGTCTTCTTGTGTTTTTATACTATAAGGTTAATAAACATACTATAAGCAGCCAAACGAACCCCAAGTTGTTTATTATTAATATATATAACTTTATCTAAGTCATTTGGCCAAAACTTAGATTTTTAGGAATAAAATAACAATTACTAATATAATATTTGTTTTAAAAAACTATTTTATGTCAATTTTGACACTAATTAGTAATTTATTTTTGTGAAAATCATAAAAAAATTATTAGTTAGAAAAAAGTTAATTAAATCCACAATAACATGTCATATCAACCTAGAAAATTAGTGGAATTCATAAAAAGTCTCAAATTATATTTATTTGGGTATTTATAACATCAATTATGTCAATATTTCATTAATAAGATAATTTCTGCATCATCGTTGTGTCATAAATAAATTAAATTATTTAATGTCTAAAAATTACAAATAAACTACCATTATGTAGGAAATCTTTTTAGATTTCTAATGAATATTTATAGTCGAATTTATCTTATGTAAAACCCCATATTAAAAATGATTTAGTTATTAACCTTTGATTTTAACTATTTTAACCCTTCTTTAAATAAATTAATAATAAATGTCCTAATCTAATCCAAGTGGGCCTAAATGGTCATATTTTATTCCTAAGTTTGTTTTTGGTCGAATTAAACTTGTAAAATAGAATTAGGACATGTGTTAGGGTAATAATAATATCATTTGTACCCTTAATTATGCTATTTACTTTGAACCATGGTAAAAAAAGTAAAAAGTTACTATTCACCAAAAATTATTTTCATCTCATTGAACCAAATTTTACTTACTGACATCAACCGTGTCTCTCGGATTTTCTAAATTACACTCAAAGAAGCGGTAAAATTAAGTTTTATGAAAAATTCAGTTTTTTTTAACTACCACTTAGAGGTTTCACTATTCATCAAAAATTGAAAGTTTTTAGAAAAATACCAAAATTCCACCCTAGGCTAATTTCGATATTCCGAATCCAAAAAAGAAGTCCATTTTGAAAAATAAAATTTATAAAATTTCAAAAAGTTGTTATTACTATTCATAACAGCTAGTTTTAATAATATTTTAATAGCATATCGTTGTTTAGTGAAACTCGGTATTGCGTACGACGCAAGCTATCGAGGAAGGTCGCGATTTCGTGTAAAGCAATCCAAGAAAGTGTTGTGTAGAAAAAGATTACTTTGATGATTTCTATAACATAAAAGTCTCGGGTGTTACATTCTACCCCCCTTAAAATGAATTTCGCCCTCAAAATTTGTCACTTTGTAACAAACAGATGAGAATACCTCTCCCTCATCATATCCTCAAGCTCCCATGTAGCTTCTTCTAATTGGTGGTTCCTCCATAAAACTTTCACCAATCGAGTGGTCTTGTTTCATAGGACTTTTTCGCTACGATCCAGAATCTCTATCGGTTGTTCTTCATAAGAAAGATCTTGCTCCAGCGGTACAACTTCTGGGCTGAGTACATGTAAAGGATCAGGTATGTACTTTCTCAGGAGAGATACATGGAACACATTGTGAACTTGAGAGAGATTCGGTGGAAGTTCCAATCGGTAAGCTACCTTCCCAACACGATCCAGTATTTCGAAAGGACCGATATATCTAGGGCTCAACTTCCCCTTCTTTCCAAATCTCATGACTCTCTTCTAGGGAGATATCCGTAAGAACACTTTATCGCCCACTTCAAACTCTAGGTCTTTTCTTCGGCTATCGGCATAACTTTTCTGTCGACTCTGAGATACTCTTATGTGTTGTTGAATAGATCTGACCTTTTCTGGCATTTCATCAATGAGATCAGGTCCGAATAGCTTTCTTTCCCCAACTTCATCCCAACAAGTTGGAGTCCTGCATTTCTTTCCATAGAGAGCTTCATAATGAGCCATCTGAATACTAGAGTGAAAGCTATTATTATAAGAAAATTCCACCAAAGGTAGGTGTTGATCCCAACCACCTTTGAAATCCATTGAGCAAGCTCTCAAAATATCTTCTAGAGTTTGAATTGTTCTCTCAGACTGACCGTCTGTCTGAGGATGATAAGTAGTGCTGAAACTCAACTCTGTATCCAGAGTATGCTGAAGACTTCGCTTGAACTTCAAGGTAAATCTTGGATCCCGATCAGATATAATAGAAAGTGGTACTCCATGCAATCTTACTACTTCCTTTACATATATCCTGGAAAGCTGATCCATAGAGAAATCCTCTCTAATAGCAATGAAGTGTGCAGACTTTGTAAGACGATCAACTATGACCCAGATAAAATTATTGCCTTTGGATGTTTTAGGAAGTCCTGTGACAAAGTCCATAGTGATGTTTTCCCATTTCCATTCGGGTATGGGTAATGGTTGTAACATCCCCTTAGACTTCTGTCTCTCAGCTTTAACTTGCTGACAATCCAAGCATCGAGAGACATATTCAGCAAAATCTCTTTTCATGCCATCCCACCAGAAGTACCCTTTCAGGTCCCTATACATCTTCGTGCTTCCAGGATGAATAGAGAATGAAGAACTATGAGCCTCATACAGTAGCTCCTTCTTTAATTCAGGGATGGTAGGAACAAAAACCCGATTCCTGAACTTTATTATCCCATCACAATCAAGGTTGAATTCAGGAACATTTCTCACCTTCCTTTGTAACTCGACATCTTCTTTCTGTGCCTCTTTAATCTTCACATGTATAGATGGTTGAACATTCATTTTAGAAAGATACGATTCTTCCACTTTCATTATAATTACAAGATCCATCCTTTGTAAATCCATAAATATTGGATCTTTTGTGATCCTCATCATGGATAAACCAGCATGGTCTTGTCGACTTAATGAATCCGCCACCTTGTTTGCTTTCCCAGGGTGGTAATAGATTGAGCAGTCGTAATCCTTAATCAGCTCCAACCATCTTCTTTGGCACATATTCAGCTCCTTTTGTGTGAAAATATACTTTAAACTTTTATGATCAATATAAATATCACACCTTTCACCATAAAGGTAATGCCTCCAAATCTTTAATGCAAAGATTACCGCAGCTAACTCCAAATCATGTGTTCGGTAATTTTTCTCATGGATTTTCAACTGTCATGAGGCATAAGCTATCACCATATCATTTTCCATAAGAACACACCCCAATCCCTTCTTGGATGCATCACTATAGATCACAAACCTTTCTCCACTACAAGGCAGTGTGAGCATAGGTGCACTAGATAACCTTCTTTTCAACTCCTTGAAATTCTCTTCACATTCCTCCGTCCAAACAAACTTAACTCCTTTCTGAGTCAACTTGGTGAGTGGATTAGATAATCGTGAAAAATCTTTCACAAAACGTCGATAATATCCAGCCAAACTAAGAAAACTTCGGATCTCAGTTACTGTTGTTGGTCTTGACCATCTCTCGATAACCTCTGTTTTTGCTGGATCCACAGATATCCCCTCTTTTGAGATTATGTGACCCAAAAATGAAACTTTTTGAAGCCAAAATTCACACTTGGTAAATTTGGCATAAAGCTTCTCCTTTCTCAGGGTATTCAATATAATTCTCAAGTGATATTCATGTTCTTCCTTGCTCTTTGAATAGACAAGAATATCGTCTATAAAGACTACCACAAATTGATCAAGATAGTCTCTAAAGACTCTATTCATCAGATCCATGAAGATAGCAGGGGCATTAGTAAGACCAAATGGCATCACTATAAATTCATAGTGTCCATACCTTGTACGGAAAGCCATCTTTGGTATATCCTCCCTTTTGACCCTTAATTGATGATACCCTGAACGAAGATCAATCTTGGAAAAGTATTGAGCTCCGCGTAGTTGGTCAAATAGGTCATCAATGCGTGGGAGAGGATATTTGTTCTTGATAGTGATCTTGTTAAGTTCTCGATAATCAATGCACAGTCTGATTGATCCATCTTTCTTCTTAACAAACAGAACAGGTTCTCCCCAAGGTGACTCACTAGGGCGTATGAAACCCTTATCAAGATTCTCTTGGAGTTGCTTCTTCAATTCCTACAACTCAATTGGGGCCATTCTATAAGGTGTCTTTGAAATAGGCAAAGCACCCGGTACGAGTTCTATTGAAAACTCAACTTCCCGATTCGGTGGAAGACCCGGTAATTCCTCCGGAAAGACATCATAAAACTTCCGTACAATGGGCATATTCTTAATCGTGAGTTTCTCACCAACCATTTGAGATAAATAACCTTCATTTAGTGGAATCAATAACCATAAAATGGATGAAATTTCCACTGGAAGGTTATGTTCATCCTTACATCGATAGACGATCATAGATTGATCTGGAATATGAAATGCGACTTCCCTTCTTTGTCAATTGATATGAGCTCCATGTAGAGAAAGCCAATCCATGCCAAGAATCACATCAAATTCCACTATAGGAAGGATCACAAGATTTGCAGGAAGCACTTTCCCACAAACTTCAATCGGAGAAGAATTATAAACTTTTGATGCGACTGTTGTGCCATTAGGTGTTGTCACAGCTAACTCAACATCTAATTTTTGAGGTAATACGGTGATACCCTTAGAAAATTCTTCAGAAATAAAGGAGTGGGTGGATCCAGAATCAAATAAAACATTTGCTACTTTAGAGTGAATGGTAAGTGTACCTTTCACCACATCGTTATCGTACTCCACATCGCTGATATAAATTGCATGTGACTTTCCTTTGACTTTAGCCTTAAGAATTTGTTGACGTCGACCATCATCATCAACCCTTGGATTAGGGCATTTATTTTCATAATGTCCCATCTCCTTGCACTTGAAACATTGAAGTGTAGTAGGTTAATTCTGTGTATCCCTTCCTTTGTTTGCATCATTAGAAATTTTCTTCCCATCATTGCGGCATTCAAATGCCCAATGACCTTCCTTTCCACATTTGAAACATTTACTTGTCCCATTAAGACAACTCCCTCCATGTTTCTTTCCACACTTTGAGCATAAGGGAAAGCTCATCTTCTTTTCAGTGTGCTCTTTAGATTTTCCTTTAAATTCCATTTTCCTTTTCTTATCAAACCCATATGACTGATGGGTTACTCCAATCTCCATCTCAACTTTGAGAGCACATAGAACGATTTCCTCGTAGCTATTGAAGTCCCTTATGGCTAAGGCCCTTCGAAGACTTTGTTTTAAGCCACTAAAGAATCGATCGATCTTACTCTCAGGTTGGATAATAATACCAGAAGCGTACCTTGCAAGTCTTGTAAAATTTGCTTCATAGGTACCAATAGATTCATCATCCTTTTTCTTTAGTTCAAGAAACTCTTTCTCCATCTTTGTTCGGAGAATACGAGGGAAGTACTTATTGAAAAATAAGTTCTTGAACTGGTCCCATTCCATGGACTCAATTTCATCCCTTTGCCTTGTATTCTTAATAAGATTCCACCATTGATCAGCATCACCCTCCAAACGATACACTGCTAGGATGACTCTATCATGCTCATAACATTGAAGAACTGAAAATATCTTTTCAGTAGTAATAATCCATTTTTCAGCAACTAATGGATCAGTAGACCCGCTGAAAGAAGGTGGACGCTGCCTCATGAAGGATTCAATAGAATGTTGCTCCTTCCTTTGCTCGTTTGGAAGTCCTGCATGATTCATAGCTTGAGAAAGTTGTGTGAGCATGGCTACAAGATTTTTCATTCCAGCTCCCATAACGTTTGGTTGCTCAGGGGGACAATCATTGCATTGCCCGTCGCATTCCGCATTAACACGGTTCCTTCAGGTTCCATCCATTGACTAAAACCAAGAAGAATAGTGTGAGCAACACTAATTATAATAGGAAAACCACATAATCAAGAATAAAATTTCACACTTAAGGTCTTATCCTAGGTTATTCATGGCCATTTCTAAAACACTAAGATTGTGTTCTATGCTTAGACTTATCCTTAGGGTTCTTACTAAGGCTTTTACATCCTAGTTTCCAAAGGTTGACTATACCTTTCCTGTGATACCAACTATAACGACCCATACTTTACATACATTGTTATTACTTCAGATTTAAAGCACACTTATTACAACATATAACAAAACCAAGAAAGGACCGTATAGGTATAGTGTCTTTAGAAACTGGGAAACATAAACAACTGGTTCATAATTCATCTACTTTGCCTCCCATTTATTTCATCATATCTAGAGTCCCTTTTTGGCATATTATACTTAATAACCTTCTTCCTGACCTGGGGAAATAAAACATACAAAAGGGTGAGCTCAAATGCTCAGTAAGGGTAAACAAAAGAAATATCAATCACATCATATACATAAGAACATAACTTTTGGAAATCTTATCCTGCAAAAGAGATCATAATATCATAACATGGGATAAATCATAGAAGTGAAATGTAATCCCAATAATCATAACTTAAAACCTGAAACTTTGTGGCATACACACATAATCATAGAGAATCATTTCTTATTAGTCAAGACTCATTTCCAAGACTATCTTAGTGGACAAAGTCCATTTCTGAACCGAGTCACCCTCTATTCAGTCTTGTTTCACTGAACCGGTATAACCTACCGTTCCAGCCATGTCTATCTCATGAGATATAAAATCTTTACCCAATGCATTGGAGGGAGATATATGTCCTACCCGTCTCATAATGATACCATTCTTATGTGTGCCACAAAATCATAAATCATACATCATTTCATAACCCATGTAATAAAAATGGGAATCTTAAACATCGTGACATCATAAAACAATTCGTATAAGATAAATGAATTCATAAAAATATAATTCCATCACAACATAATCAAATCAATGTAATAATAGGGATAAAAACAGAACCCTTTATTATCTTAGATGGAAAATAATTTTGATAAAACACTTGAACTCCATTCTTGAGGAAAATATCCTTTCTACTTCAAAAACACTTTTCCTTTCTTAACATGTCATACAATTATAAACTAAAAGAAGTTGATTAAAAATAAACTTGAAAACTTGTAAAGGAAGCTTCTTTGAAATAATGTTTCAAAAATCCATTCATGCCGTATAAGTTAAAAAAACATTCTTCGTACTTTTGTCGGAAAAGTCAAAAAGTACCTTGTACAAAAAACGACAAAAGATTCCTTCCATATCTTTTACTAAAAACTCACCGAAGGTTAAAATTGGATTTAAACAATTTTAGGTGGATGGAAACAATATTACATATTGAGGAAACATATATGTGGATGATAAAATGACCCCCAGTAACTTTGAGAATATAAACAATCTCGGATGAAAATGAGATTGTGATATTTCCCTTACCTTAGGTCCGACTTGCTTTGTAAGTGTCCGAAACTCCTGTATAATGATTTAAATAATGTTATTTACTTATTCCAGAATCATACTTATTTTTATGATATCATACATGGTCATATTATTAGCTTCTTAGTAGTAATATTTCATTGCTACTTGTTATTCGGGTGTTTATAACTTTTTGTTCTTATGCGTGTTTTGTCGAATAAATTATTATTCTTCTCTTTAGGTTATAGATACATCATTTCCAGAATGGTGTTAGTGTAATATATATCATATTCATTCATTCAATTCATTTATATAATCATTATGAAATGAAGATCATGTAGAACGAGTCGCATCACTTCGCGGAGAAGGTATTCCGTACGTACGCACGAGTGATGATATCGTTCCTCTGATCGTGGAATTGAATTAGAGTGTATGTATACTATTTAAGAATCAATATCACTTTATAATAGTCATATATAGTCATTATTTACACCATTATACCCATCCAAGTAAGGTGGTGGTGGAAAATAGATTACACCACGGCGTGGAGACGGTATTCCGTACGTACGCACGCGTGGTGATTTCTTTTTCCGTAGGATGGATAGATGGTGAAATAGGGTTGTTTCATACTTATAATAACATATCAGTATATGAGTGATACTGATGGTATTACTTCATAATGAAACAACTAAATAAGAAGAAGTTGAAGAAGAAATAAATTGGAAAGGATCGGTAATGGATATTACCTCTTCTTTGAAGTACTTCTTTCAGACCTCCTTTTACGGCACTAAAATTGGTCTTTGAAGGAGACCAGGACCTCTAGGATGTCTCTAGGGAAGTGGAGAGGAGAAAATGGCATGTTTTGGCCGAGATTTAAGGCTCAAAGTGGTGTGAGGAATAGAGGGAGGAGGTGCCCTTTTATAAGGGAGGAGAGGGGCACCTTTGGAATAACTAAAAATATTATTTTATTATAAAGTCAAGTTCGGTTTTAAATAGCTCTAAATTGATTTATTTCAAGGATAAGGTGGGGATGGGTCTAAATTATCTCATCCAATATAATTTAGACAAGTTTAGGTTATTATTTTAACCTTATCATTTAGATTTAACATTAAGTTAAATAATTTTACTTTTACCATGTCTTCTTGTGTTCTTATACTATAAGGTTAATAAACTTACTATAAGCAGCCAAAAGAACCCCAAGTTGTTTATTATTAATATATATAACCTTATCTAAGTCATTTGGCCGAACCATAGATTTTTAGGAATAAAATAACAATTACTAATATAATATTTGTTTTAAAAAACTATTTTATGTCAATTTTGACACTATTTAGTAATTTATTTTTGTGAAAATTATAACAGAATGATTAGTTCGAAAAAAGTTAATTAAATCGACCCTAACATGTCATATTAACCTATAAAATTAGAGGAATTCATAAAAAGTCTCAAATTATATTTATTTGGGTATTTATAACATCGATTATGTCAATATTTCATTAATAAGATAATTTCTGCATCATCGTTGTGTCATAAATAAATTAAATTATTTAATGTCTAAAAATTACAAATAAATTACCATTATGTAGGAAATAGTTTTATCTTTCTAATGAATATTTATAGTCGAATTTATCTTATGTATAACCCCATATTAAAAATGATTTATTTATTAAACTTTGATTTTAACTATTTTAACCCTTCTTTAAATAAATTAATAATAAATGTCCTAATCTAATCCAAGTGGGCCTAAATGGTCATATTTTATTCCTAAGTTTGTTTTTGGTCGAATTACACTTGTCCAATAGAATTAGGACATGTGTTAGGGTAGTAATAATATCATTTTTACCCTTAATTACCCTATTTAATTTTAACCGTGGTAAAAAAAAGTAAAAAGTTACTATTCACCAAAAATTATTTTCATCTCATTGAACCACATTTTACTTACTGACATCAACCGTGTCTCTCGGATTTTCGAAATTCCACTCACAGAAGCGGTAAAATTAAGTTTTATGAAAAATTCAGTTTTTTTTTAACTACCACTTACTGGTTTCACTATTCATCAAAAATTGAAAGTTTTCAGAAAAATACCAAAATTCCACCCTATGCTAATTTCGATATTCCGAATACAAAAATGAAGTCCATTTTGAAAAATAAAATTTATAAATTTTCAAAAAGTGGTTATTACTATTCATAACGGCTAGTTTTAATAATATTTTAATTGCATATCGTTGTTTAGTGAAACTCGGTATTGCGTACGACGCAAGCTATCAAGGAAGGTCGCGATTTCGTGTAAAGCAAGCCAAGCAAGTGTTGTGTAGAAAAAGATTCTTTTGATGATTTATATAACATAAAATTCTCGGGTGTTACAGTGGTGATATTGATGTTTGATACAACTTGAATGTGGTGAGGCATGAGGATTTTTAGTCTTTCCCTTGGTATATTTTTTAGACCCTGACTCATCTCTGTTAGGTTGTGCTTTGGGTAGTGTCGTGGGAGGGTGGTTGGACACATGTGTTTATGGATCGATTTCCATGTAGAGGGTAGTCATTTAATTGATCATGCTATGATGGAGATTCCTTGGTGTTTACGAGGAGTGTTGTGGAATCTTTGGTTTGATGTGAATAGCCTACATGATGTCTAGGGTCATGGGTTTTTAGGTCCATTAAGATAGTTCTGTCCGGTATTTTTTCATGTTAGTGTGAGTCGTGGTTCTCATTCATGAGAATTTTGTTGAAATAATTGTGATTTAGAGTTCACTATAGGCTATTGAAGGCCATTGTCCTTCTTTAATATGTATATTGAGTGTGGTGGTTTAGAGTTTTTACATTGGTTCTCATCTGTGATTCTTTTGACCATGTATATCCATTATGATTGATGATAGACATAGTGTCTTATATGTGGTTTCTTTTTGTAATTCATGGTGAATATAAGCATAATCAGTTGGTGTGGAGTACTAGATCATCCACTATTAATATCCTCTCATGTTGGGAGGCTTAGTTATAAACATCATAGGACCGATCGTCAGACTCTCAATATAGCTTCAGTTTCACTAATGCTTTTGGGGGAGAATTGTAGATTTTCCCATTGAGATTTATTGTGGGTAGATAATAGTTTTTGACGGGGAGTTTTATATGATACAAGACATCACAATTTGTGAAAATAAATTTAAATTTTTATTTTTTTTATTGAATGTGTTTTAGGTGAAAATTAATCCTCTAGTAAGATCTTGTATAGTTTTTACCTCTATTTTTCACCCAAAATAGTTTACTCTCCCTTTGGAAATTATTTTGAAGGAAATATATTACATTAAAATTTTTGTGAAATTTTTAATATTTAATTATTTAGATAGTAATTTTTTAATTCGGTTTTATTCAATCATATATTTCAAATGGAGCTTTGGGTTTAGATTCATTCTATATTATTGAGTCTAGAATGGGGTTTTTTCAAAGATGTTGTATGATCTTTCGTTAGGCGCCACTACCAATCCTTGGATCCAAATTATATATCTCTTCTATAATTTTTTGTTTTTTGTTTTTTATTTATTTGACTTTTTAATCTCTTGTACACCAGATTTCCTCCCCCCTTAGAGACTTCATCCAAGAGATGGGGTAAATAATAGGGAAGGAGGGAGAAGTGGGGGCATCGCCTTAGACCTCGGGTCACATTAGACGATCATGCGGTAGCAATAGATCACACATTAGTATCATTAATTAGTTTCTTAAAACTAGATATAAGTCCATTTTGTTTTTATCTTCTTAAATTCCACAAGTTGTTTTTTATGTAATTTTATATTTGGTTCGGGACCCCTTGTGTATCGATCTGGGAGTGTTGTGGAGAAATTGATAATTTCATGCTTTATGGATGGGTTCATGTTGGGTGTTTCACATGTACATAGTGTGTTGTTTAGATAACACATTCCATGTGTTCTTATGTTTTTTGGGAGGATGATTTTTGGCATTCTACACACCTTGCAATAGGTGTACAAGATGAGTATTGGGATTCAGGGGTGTAGTCATGTACCTCACTAACGTCATGTGTGGTGATACTTGTCCATGTAGATGTAAACAACTAATTCAAATTTTTTGTGTATGCCATGTAGGCATACACATAGAGTTAGGGTACATGGATAGGTACTTGGACAGGTACCCATGTGGGGATATATTTCATGTACATGATGTCCCCACTCAGGGATCGGACATGGTACATGCTGAGTGTGGATGAAGTACATGGGTATGTACCCATTATTGGGTACATAGTTTATATTGGGTACAAATGGAATGTATTTTAATAATTTAATTACCTAGTGGTATGTGTAATATACCCAGAGAATAATTCTAGGTACAATGGTATGTAACCCAAAGGTGGGTCATGTATTTTTTCATCCTTGTTATTCTTTCTTATTTTAATCCCATTATTTGAATTATATGTATGATTAGTACATTATGATCAATTATTATTTTTGTTCCTTATAGTGTTACCATTTCATAATTAAAAATTTTGTTGGATTGTTTTTTGTAATGTGATATTTTAGTTAGTGTATTTTCTTGAGGTTTTGTTTTAGAATACACCTTGGTGTTTTGGGATGTCAGAAGTAAGGCCTGGGTGAGGGCTGTGAGCTCAACAATCATCCATGATCATGTATACCAGAATGATCTATTTTGAAATGATTGTAAGTATTTTTATTGGCGGGATTGAATATTTTCTTTATAGATAACCTATCATGTCCCTACATATCAACATGTGTTATTCGAGGATAGATGGATAAGGGTTATTTCCATTTTTTTGGATTAAAACTATTTAGACTTTGGGTGAGGTTGATACCAAGGGATGTAAATTTACAGGTGGGTGTTTTTTTAGCTATTGAGATTATTTTGAGGGTCTCTTGAGTTTGTCCAGGTGTCCCATTTCTAATTAGGTTATTAGTGGTTGTTGTAGTTGGAAGTTGATAATTATTCTATGAAATGTTTTTTGTATTTTTCATTGAAAACATTTTGGTTGGTCTCTTACTTTTTATTTCTTATTGATTACCATTATGAATGCCCATGTTGGTGGTCATGTCATTTTTTATTCCCATTTTGGGTACATTTTTTACTGAGGGTCATCTAGTGGTCATTAGGCAAATTTGGGAAGTTTTTGCAGTGTTCATGTCCTATTATTTTGGATGACTGTGAGGAAACTCTCATAAGGTGATATTCTTCTGTTGTGTCCTTTAGGTTAATTGATTGTGTTTCTTCATTCATGGCTTGATAGCTTGAGTGATGCATGGGAGTCCTTAGTTGTAACACCCCGACACTAGAATCTCCTAGCAGGTGCATTATCTTATTATATTGGCATGATTAAAAGAAATAAAATCCTAATGGATGGATTAGTTTAGATTTTTTGAAAGACCATATTACATATATGATTCCCATAGTGCATTTGGAATGATAGATACAACATGATACATAATAAACTAAAATAAACTTCATCCTTGAATGATTATTCATGGTTCTCTTCTTCATAACCTAGGGAAAGGAATCACAATTAGGGTGATCTCAAATTATCAGTATGGGATAAAAATATTGGAGTCCTAAATCAATAATAAGTAAATCATAATCTATTAGTCAAAACTAATATTGAAAGGGAAATAATTGGAAACACATGGCATCAATAAATTGAGAATAAAAGGACATCCATCGAGTTTTTGATAGTGAAAAAACTCATGGTAAGTAAAAACTGAATATAGAATAAAGTGAATGCTTATTATTTGTACATAATTTATCTGTCACATGAACCATTATACCTTCAAGAAGGTTTAAGTCTACGGGTAGAAACCTATCTGATTTTTGGAAACAAACTCGAAGGGTTTGTCACCAACTGATCTTTTCAAGAGACATATCGATGCATTATGGGGCTATAGCATGACCCACCAATCACATCCAATCCAAATAATTATTTATACAATGATTAAGTACAATAACAATATTCCTTTGAAATATCCATATTGATTAGAGGATACAGATTCACCAATATTTCCACAGTTAAAGAATCATTCCACATAAACACCATATGTAAAATTGTATATGGATAAGAAAATATTAATATAAATATTAAAATAATATGGATATATAATTTATATACAATTTAAAATGATAAATGATATCAAAGGTGCAGTGGTTACACCACAAAAGAATTATTAGGTGCACAATACTAAGTAAATCACAATAAAATGGAAATTGAAACAAAGTCCCTTATAACATTGTAATCAATCCAGTTAATATTCTCAAGGGAAACAATAAATTACATTAATATAAATATAATATTGATATTATATATCCAATATATGTAATCATGCACCACATACAAGAAATAAGTGGTGAAAAATGGAAAACTCCTGGAAATAAAAGTGAGATGAGAACCCCCTAACCTTATGCATGATTGTGTTCTTCCTATCATCTTAGTGTCAACGATAGTGAATTTAGATTCATTAATTTGAATTTCCAGATACTTATATACATGTAATTTATTTATTATGACTTTATTAAGTTCATTTATAGAATTTTATATGGGTTAAGTGATTCTATAACATCATTCTGGAGTACACATTTTCTTCGTTTTTATGATATGTTTTCTTGTATAAGAGTATATATGTTCATGTAAAATGGAAATTGAACTATAGAATTAGAATTTTGTGTTATTAGTGATCATACAGAATTTTAATGGATCATATATATCATTTGGTTATTTTTTGAGTGGATGATTCATTATAGAAATTTTTAATGATAAATGTTTGGATTACATTGATGGTTTTTTTATCACCACAAAATCATTTTGTTCATTAATTAAATAAAATGTGAAAAAGTGATCAAGAAAATTAAATAGGATATATAAATATAAAATTATCTAGTTCAACCATTAAAATGTTTCATGACCATTATTATAGATGATAATAGAAAATGATAACTCATCGTCCTTGAATGTAATAAATTAACACATCTTGGACGGTGTTTTCATTTTTGGTAAAGAGGAGGGGGAAAGTGATATTATGATGAAATATTCGATTATAATAGTAAAACTATATTACATTTATAGTACTAGAATTATCACATAATTTTGATTATGTGAGGGAAGTGGAGAAAAACCAAATAATTAGACATGTAAAATAAGTTGAAGGGAAAAGGAAGAGAGATTTACCTATTGAGTAATCCTCCCTAATAATCACCTTTGGTCCATTTTTTTCCTTTTTGGTGTTCCAAGTAGGTCTTGGACATGGTGTGAGGTCTTCTGATGAGTATTTTTAACAACATAGGCAAGGATCAAAGCTTGAGATGTGTTATAGGAAGGGGGTTAGGGGTGGATTATATAGATGAAGATAGGATTTATTTCCAAGTATTTTATCCATTATTTAATTATTTTTCACAAGAAAGAAATAGTATTGATTATTGACATAAAGAAAAGTAACATGTTCTTGTGAATTTTTACTAATGGTTTTTTACATCAGCAATGATCAAGGAATAGTGTATTTATCTCATAATGTATTGATACTGTAATTATTGAATTTTACTAATCACCAAAAATTCATGTATTTTAGAAACATCCCAAAAATTAAACCTAACCACTTTTCAACACATATAATACTAAAAAAGAACTCCATTTTATGAAAATAAATTTCTAAATGTTAGAAATTTAATTTTTAATTAAAATAACCATTTACTCAAAAAATACCAAATATATTATTATAACTGTTTTTATGACACTTTGAAAACTAAACTAGGGTATCATAAAATTCTCTTATATCATAGGAAAACAATATATTGATTTATGAATACATTTTATGAATTATAATTATCTTTTAAATGAATATATTAATTATTAAAATTTTAATTAAATATTAATTACTGAATAAAATGGAGGCACTTAATTAAAAAAAACACCATAATTTATTAGGTGCCTAATTTTTATTTATACACTCATGAGTGAGGTTACTATTCATTGGCCCTATTGTCTATTCATAAGGGCCATATTACTATTCATATGGGTTTGTTACTATTCATGAGGGTATTATTCTATTAAAATAAAAATTATGTTGATCCTATTAGACTATATATATCATACTGATCTCAACCATGTTTGCTTGTTTCTCAAAATTCAAATCACAAAAGTGAAAAAATTAAGATTAATAGATAGGTTATAAGAAAGTGTTTGTTTCACTGAGACTCAGTTTTATGGGAATTGGGAGCTATCTAATGAGTTGAAATTATTTATTTATGAAATGTCATTAAATATTGGGGTGTTATATTCCCCCCCTCCATTAGAAATTTAGTCCTTGAAAAGTTTCATGTATATTTCTCGTGAAAACAATTTGGGTGGTTCTTCTTCAAAACAGCCTCTAGATCTTACATTTCTTCCTTTATTTTATGGTTTTTGCCAAGAAACGTTACATGATGAGTTGTTCACTTTCTCAATACTTACTCTCTTGTGTCAATAATATCGATAGGCTCTTCACACTATGACAAATTAGGATCCAACTCTATTTCGTCATAGGGGACTACATGCATTGGGTATGGAATGTATTTATTTAACAACAAGCTGTCAAAAATATTATGAATATTGGATGGGAATTGTGGCATTGTGGCATTGGTAAACAGTAAGATACATCTCCACATCTTTCTAGAATTTCGAATGGTTTGTTGTACTAGGGGATCAGTTTCCCATTATTATTGAACCATAAGACACACTTCGACAGAAATACTTTAAGAACAACATGATCTACCACATGAAAATATATTTAATTCCTCTGGTTGTTAGCATAAATCTTTTTCCTACTTTTTCCTCCTTGAATGTGGGCCTGAATTTTCTTTACCTTTGTAGTTGTCTCTTTGATATGATCTAGGAATATATGTTTCCTCTCACCAGATTTATCCCATCATGTTGTAGATCGAAAAATCTTACCATATAATGCTTCATAAGATTCCATATGAATGCATGAATGGAAACTATTATTATTGGACAATTACACCAAAGGAAGGTATTAACCCCACATACCAAAAAGGTCAGGATAGCATGATATCAACATGTGTTCTAGTTTTTTAATAGTTTTTTCAGACTGTCAGTTAGATTGGGGGTGATAAGAAGTACTAATATGAATCTTAGTATCCAAAGCCTTCTAGAGAATATTCTATAATTTTGATGTAAATAAGGGATCTCGATTAGACATAATTGATAGAGGTTCACCATGTATCGTTCCAATATGTTAGAGTTATTTATCTTATGAACTACCAAATTGAAAATAAACTTAATATAATTAACAAAACTGCATATTATAAAATGGAAGATATAAAACATTTTGTATAATTGTTGTTATATTTGAATAAAGAAATGAATTGGAATTTGTATGAGTTAATATAACCATTAGAATAATAATATGGTTTTTTGAATAGTATCCTAGAAAATTGGAATAGAAACATGACCATTAAGAATAGTAACATGACTATAAGAACAATCATTTGACCTAAAAAATATAATATGTAATGTAAAAAATATTTATAAATAGTTTTATAAAAAATATATTACAATGAAATAAAATATATATCAGAATTAAAGACTAAACCAAAATATAAGTGTATTTTTAATAATTTTTATTTTAATTTATTTCATAAAAACCATTCATTTTTATATTAAAAATTAAAATTACATTTGTTTGAAAATAATTTTGACAAAATGAATGTCATTTTTAGAATCGGTGCTTCAATGTTTTCAAAGGTTTTTTTAATTTTTTGAAGTACTTCAAATTTTAGGTGAATAGTAAAAATAATTTATTTTCATAACATGTATATTTAAAAGACATCATTAATGATGTAGTAACTACATGATCAATTTTTTAAATATTTTCTAAAAAAACAATTAATGATATAAATGAGTCATTCAAAAATAATAATCAATGCATCCAATCAAAAAATGTATTTCCCAAATTCTAAATTAAATTTTATACCATTTAAAAACATTTTTTCCTTTTTATACCATTTTTCATTGAAATAATAAATTGGAAGTTTAAAGTGTTTGTAATTCTCAAATTCATGTTATATGATTAATGAGAATTTCATAATTTCAAAAATAAGAATATTGAATGTTTTAAAAGGGATATTATATTTTAATCAATATTGTAACTCCAAAATACCCATCTCATAATGTATAAATAACCCCTCCCCCCTCTCTTGGAGAACCACATCATTCCCATATTCCAAAGGCAATGTGCTGGATCATAATGAAACAATACAAGAGAGGTTAATTGTTTGTTTAAAAACATTCTTTTTTATACTTAATGGCGACTTAGTTTAATAGAATTAAAAAAATCATATTCAGAAACCACTATTTAAAAAATATAATGTGATAGGGCCTTGGTTATGATGGAAAATGTACGGTAATCATTTGGTTACGATATGTATTTCACATGTCATATTTTAAATTAATCATATTCACACTAATGAATTGATTTAATTAGAGTACACATGTAACAAATCGTAATCACAATTTTTATGATAATAAGAGTAAAAAACTATCAATTCTAACAAAAAGAATATAGAATAGTATTGGGTAAAAGAATAGATCATAATCCTGAGAATATTCATTACAATGATTATAATGAATAAATTGAGTATATAATGATGAATAGATAAAATGATTCAAATTCTATTTCAATGAAATTGAAATGTAAATAATTAAGATAATACAATTATTTTAACACAATGTGAAGGGTATCCAATAAAATTGGATAGATGTCCCTAGATTTTTTATTTCATGCATGTTTGTCTTACCCACACCATGGTGATGCCTCTATACAATGATCACCTTCTGTCTTGCTATCCCCACAAGCCTCATTGAAGAAGGCAATTGATGCCTCTGTCTTCCTAGACTTGTAATCCCTCAATCTAAATTGTAAACAATCATTGTCTCACTATACAATAAAAAACTCTTGGACACAACAAGTATGTAAAATGAGAAGATCAGAAGTTGAGATATTCGGAGTCTTTCACATGATGCAACAATTTTATAGGTCACTGACACAATGTATTGAATTAAACAATGATTGGAATCTCTTTAAAATTTTCTAGTATTTATAGGATAATTTACAAACAATTATCTTGGATTCCAATGGTCTGATTTTCTCATGAAAAATCAGTGGGAAATAAACACCTGGAAATCCAACAATCATATTATAACCGAAACAAGGACATTTATTAATGATGCATATTAAAATAGAATACATGAAATCATTTTCGTATAATGGGTTTTCATTCTTTAAGATATTGAATGGGTCTGATGATTTTTATTAAGATAGTGAGTACTATTTATAATTTTGATAACATATTTATTGTTATGCAAATTATTATCATTGTAAAGAATGGATGGTGTGTATGATAAAAATCTGATTCGGTTTGTTTTATATAAATCGTATTCCATGAGTACGATAAATATCAAATCGAGCCTCATTATGATAATCTTGGAATGAATCATTTCTACAATATTCATGACTATGATTATTATAATATTCATTTGAAAAATCAAAATGATAAAATGTAAATTTTTTTACTAATATTTTTTTCAATAAATTATGTTTTTTATTTCAAAAAAAAAGGAATAGAAATGAAAAAATCATACTTTTTACTCAAGAATATCACCCTTTTTGCAAAGCGCAAATTACATGTTATAAAAAATAAAGGATTACAAAAGAAAATAATCACCAAATTCAGAAGTGAACACTTATACATATATCCCGTTGAGTTTTAGAATAATTAAAAATATGATTTGAATAAAAATAACCTCCCCATTAGGATAAAAAATCCCTAATGATTGTATTCTATAAAAAATTCTCCCCTTACTAAAAAAATTCTCATTTTTATTATTATCCAATTATACCTTTTTATGATAATTTTTACCCCTATCGAAAACATTTTTCCACTATGTAACACATTCTCCCCCTTTGTGACTTTCCAAAAAGAATAGGTAATGTATTATTATAACTAAAATAATGGTAAAAGAAACAAGAAATGTGAAGTTATAAATAAATTATTTATTTTCGAATAAGTGAAAGAGAATTCTTTCATGAAATGTAAAAAAATTGATCAAACAATATATAGATGTCAAAGTAATTTATTAATGTTTAAAAACAACAATACAATAAGAGTTCGTGAAATTAATTTCTTTTCCATTTCCTTCTCCTTGTATTTATTCATGAAATCTAATATGGCTGTTTTTATTTTCATGAATTATTTCTTATCATCCATCATTTTATCAAGAGATTTATTTTGAGACCAGCATTTTAGTTCTTGATATGCAATCAATTGTTACAAGGTACCAATAAGGTTTTCATGGGATTTTAGTTTACCATCTAGAGTTTGTAGTTTTTCATTGTAGGATGTATTTACTTGTTCTTGATCATCAATTCTATCAGTTAGAAAAACATTTTGATTTTTCAGCTCAACAATCTCATCCTTAAAAAACATCATCTTTTCAACGTCATATAGAATGTTATTAATATTCTTCTCAACCACATTGTTATCATTGGATTTGATTTTATTTGGACCTATGAACACTTTCAATATTTTAGTTGTACAACTTTCCAACCAGTTAATGCAGTTGAGAGTTCATTCATGTGATTTTTGATATATATTATATTTTCTTCATGAAGTTTGACTCTTTCATCATACTTATGTGACCATTTCAACAAATTTTTACTATCCATTCAATATTCCTTCATTTACATTAATTTGAATTCAACCTAGTGTTTTATCAATTTTTTCTTTGAAGATTGATAAAGTATGATTTTTGTTTTGGATTTTCTAAAACAAAATCAATAATCACATAAATTCATGGTAAATATGGAATTTGCTTTTCAATAATCCTAAGTGCTTGAACAACATTTAGTTCCCCTTTAAATTGGATATTATTCTTTGAATTTGTGTATTCCTCACAATTTTTATGATTAGAATAATGAATTCTAGAAGAATCATCATCATTATTATGATTTTCATCGGATATGGATTCTACTTTACTGGCTATGATATGAATGACTTTCTGTGCCTAGGATTTCTGATCAGCTTGTGTTGAATATTTTAAATCATGGGATTGAAATTGTCTTGATGTGGATTTGTAAGACCTTATTGGAATTTTATCAGAGATAGCTATTTTTGGAGCAATTGGGTTTCGACATGAAGAAAGAGACAACTGTTGTGGGACAGGGAGGGTGGACATTAATATAGGTCAACAGAATATGTACATTGAGATTCTATGGCAAAGATTTGATCAAGGATATATGATTGCTGAAATAATTGAACTCTTGAGGTTTCAAAAATAAAACAAAATTCTCATGTTAAATACAAATCAGATAAAGGTTTAAAAAATTAAGTAAAAACAAACATAAATAAATTTAAATAGTATAGAGTATGAAATTTTACATTTTGGAATCATAGGATATATTTGTTTGTTTAACTATATTTTTCTTCATGTTTGAATATAATTAGTACGTAAAAATGAGTTCACAAAATTTTTGAGTATGAAAAAAATGAGTACGAACGAATTTCGAGTTTAAACAAATAAGTACAAAAAAATCATCAAGTATGAAAAAAATAAGTACAAATAGAATTTTATGTGTATGATAAAAATTTTATGGGAGTAGTAAATATGACTACATAAAATTTTAAATATATGAAAATAAAATTTGATAGGAAAATGTTTTCGGTACAAAGAAATTTTGGTACTGAATGAAATTTTGTGTTACGAAACAATTAGGGGTATGGAAAAAAAATTCGATATGTAAATATTTTTGGGAATGAAAATATTTTGTAAAGAAATTTTTTTTTTGGCTACAAATTTTTTTTTCTATCAAATATATGTACCCCACTTTAAAATGAATTAACATAATATAAAAATATTATTAAACCAAGATTTATATTTTAATGATTACACACAGTGATCATTTCTTGATTATATAAGATGTATTCATATCTATCAGATGGTAATGGTTTTGTGAAAATATTAGCAAGTTGATCATTTTTTATGATAAATTATAAAATTATATACACTTTTAGTGTGTGATCCCTATGAATTTGGTGCCTGATATCTATGTGTTTTTCAAGTGAGTGATTTTCATGGTTTTTACATATATCTATGTCCCTTGTGTTATCAATTAGTATTTTAGTTTTAGTAAAAATCATTCTTTAATCAGGAGTGTGTGTTGCATCCACAACACTAAAGCACAAAAAATTCCAATTTCCATATATTCAGCTTTAGTAATGGAATGTTCTACTGAGTGTAGTTTCATTCAGGACCAAGAAACTGATGAATCACTTATGAAATGGCATTTCTTGAAAGTAATTATGCTATCAATTTAACCAAAACTAATGTCATCCTCAAATTGATTTTAATTCAAGATCATTTATTTATGAATAAACAAGTCTTAAATCCGTATATGCATTTAAATAAAAAAAATTCTTATAGAAACATTTAAATTGGATCCATTTTATATTTTATTGATACCATGAAGATACGCATACAAAAAACACTACGTCTAAATGAATAGTTTTTAAGTATAGTAAGATTCATATCATCCCTCTAAAAGTAGTTTGATTTACAAGTTGTCCAGTTTCATAAATTTCAAGGTTATTTGAGGCTAGGATTGGATAACTAATAGTTTTAGTGTTGTTATCTCCATAATTTTTAATAATATCTTCAATAATCTTATCTTGGGATATCTTAGTCCCTTCTGATTTTTAGTAAATTTGATAAATAAGAAATAATATTAACTCACACACCATACTCATCTCAAGCATAGATTTCATAATATTCGCAATAGAATCTGTTAAAGATTTATGAGTTGATCTGAATATAACGTCATCAAGTAAATTAGAATGTTAAAAACATTTTGTTCCATTATTTATAAATTTATTTGGATCATAAGTTCCCTTAACAATTTTTTTCGATGAAAAAATCATGTTACTCTATCGTACCAGGAACTAAGGGATTGTTTAAGGCCATATAAAGCATTGGTATGATTTTAAACATATTCAAAATGTTCTTTATATTTTAAACTATGAGATTTTTCAAAAAAAACATCCTCTTTGATATATACATTAAAAAAAGAACACATCACATCCATTTGAAAAATTCTGAAATTAATGAATGCTTCCAAGACTAATAGTATTTTAATGGGTTCAAGTCTAGCTACCCAATAATAGGATTCTTCATAATCTATTCCATAATTTTTATTATATCATTTATTAACAATTCTTAATTTATTTCTAATTATTATTACATTTTAATCAAATTTGTTTATGAGGACCCATTTTACTCAAATTATAATTTTTTATTTAGGTCTTTCAACAAAGGTCAAGACTTTATTCCATTCAAAATCATATAGTTCATATTTCATTACATTATTTTAATAATCATCACTTAAAGCTCCATGAGGACTTTTAGGCTCGAATTGAGAAAAAAAGAAAGATGTTCTACTTCATTTCTCAAATATCATATTGTTCTTAAAGGTTGATATATATAACCAATGATACTATCACTAAGATTATTTTTAATAAAATAGTGACTTTGGTTTTGTAAAACATGTTCCTCAACATAATATACAAAGTCTTCCAAAATAATTTTTTCAAAAAACAAATTCTTGATTATTTTATTTATTAGAGCAGTTTTCTATCAAAGCATGATATTCAGTTCCAGAAAACAAGTCAGAAGTTGTAGGTATGGATTTTTTAAAAACAAAAATATCATTTTCAACAAATTTTACATGTATTGTTTCCTCAAGAGTACATGAATATTTATTAAATACAATATTTTACATAGAAGTGGTGAAATATACTAAGAATATACCATCATCAGATTTGGTTGTAAATTTATTTAAATCATCTTTTATATTCAAAATGACTACATTGCTTTCAAGCACATTTAATTATGAGAATTTTTGTTTTCATCCTATCAATAACTCTTAAGGTGTTTTATTAAGAGACAGACTAATTAAAAATTGATTTATTGTATAATAAGAAGTACTCATAATATCAGCCCAAGAAATTTTTGAAATAGAATCTTCACTCATCATTTTTCTTGTTATATTTTGAAGAGTACAACTTATTCATTCAATAATACATTTTTTGAGGAGTTTTATGTTTTTGAAAATTTTGGAGTAATACCATTCTTACTAAAAAAAGATTCAAAATTAGAATTTACAAATTCTACACCACGATCACTATGAATATTTATCAATGGATAGCTCTTCTCATTTTTGAATTTGGATAAAATAATTTGAAAAAAAAAATTATATTTAAATTCATTTCCTAGAAAATAGTCCCATGTATATCTATTGTAGTCATCAAATAAGAAAAATACACAAGACATGCATCCAATACAACGAAATAGTCTATGACAAAATAAAATCATGTCAGCCAACTAGAAATCATCAGAAGTTGAAACATCACTAATTGATTTAAATCTTGACATATATTTCTATTTATATTGACAAGGGTCACAGATTTTTGAAGAATCAAATCTTTATTTGGGTATATCCCTAAAACTATTTTCATTTACAATTTATGATAGTTTCTAGAAATAAAATGTTTTAATAAACTATAACATAACCAACACTGACCTTCCATTTTACTAAAGCAATGTATGTTTTGGCTCCCAAGGTCTTCAATTTTGAGTTTGTATACATTCAAATTCAAAAGGAAGAATGAATGATTTATTCCTTGGAACTTTGTAATTTTTTTTTATCATTCCTAAGATGAACAATGTAACTTTCATCACATAATTTACTTATGAATATAAGGTTCTAATTTATATATTATATAAATAAAACATATTAAATCAATGATATTTTTCAAATAATAATATTACATATACCAACAATCATTATTTGATCATTTTATATTAATGTATCTATTCAACCCTTCATTTCAATAATAAGTTCAATGAAGTTTTTGTTTCCCATCATATACCTGATATATCATCTGTCCATATACCACATATATATATTTTTATATACATCCTTTTCTCCGTGAAAACAAAACAATTAGGTTTTTGGAGTCCAAACGTTCTTGGATCTAGAGATGTTAAAAAGAATAATTTTTTGTAATCCACATTTTTTTTGAAAAATTGTCTTTTTGGAATCCAAATATTGAATTTAATTTATGGAAATTTTTTTATTCCAATGACATCCACATTTACATTTTCTATAATAGGGAGTATTTTAATGAACAAATTAGTTGTTCCTAAGAAACGTTTTGAATATGTATATCTCATTCATGAACTTTTACCATATGTATGATGTTGTTTTTACATTAATTAAATTCCTTCCTCACCAGTTATAAAATTTGATAAGAGTTTCTTAATAGAAAATAAATTAGACATTAGTCTTATAAAACAATTCTTATCCACATTAGTATTAGATTCATATGTGAATTTTGAATATAAATCATTTTTCTCAAAAATTAATTTTTTATGATCATTAGGATGATTATCCTTCTTAGAAGTAGCTTCTTTACGTTTTTCATAAATTGAATAAATTTTTTAAAAAAATTTCAAGGCCTTTAGAAAGATCAGATACTCCTTTTGTCAAAATATTTATTCTAGAATTTAACTTTTCTATATTATTACTAACTATAAAATTTTATTTTCAAGTAATTTGGAATACTTGGAAAGCTCTTCATATAAATATAATGTATTTTTATCACTACATATTAATTATAATTCATCTAAAGATATAAAATTTTTATCATCTGGAGAATTTGAATTTTAGGACATGTTAGTCATATATTTAGAAGTGTATACCTTTTCTATGAAACATTGATTTTCAATTGGTATTATGGAAATAAGAACGATACTAATTTGTTTATATTAATCATTGTTAGAAGATTAATCTAATGAATATCCACCAATTTCACTCCATGATTCATTTTCCTTTAATACATTTTTACAATTTTTAATTATTGTTGATTTTATGATTCCATTCAGAATAAAATTCCTTTCTATGTTTCATTTTTAGATTTAGGAAATCAGATATGATGTGTCTAGATTTAATATATTCATAAAAAGAAAATTAAGAAATATTATTTTCATTCTTTTCATTGTTAATTTTCTTATATATGTACTAAAAATTCTTTTTCAGACAATCATGTTCATCCTTCATGAAACAGATTTCCAAAAAACTCATCAATTGTGACATTTGTAACATTTCTTAACTCATCAGTTGCTATCCTTTTTTCCTTCCAAGTAATTTTTCACGATATATATAATCTTCTCATCTAGAATATAATAATATAGGCGTTTTCCCTATCATGTCTTTTAAACTATTCACAATTTTGATAAATCTTTGTTGTACATTAAAAAGATGTTCTCCATTAGTGAATTATGAATACTAATAATTTGTTCTTATTTTAAATCTTACAGTATCAACATATTTAAACGTACGAAAATGAGTAATAAATATAATTTTTCAATTACTATTGCACGAATCACAATATTAAATTTGGATATATATATTTGTAGTCAGGAAATAAATAAAGTATTTTGTACCTTATAATTCAGTTGATATTCCTGCTTTTCTTGACTTGTAAAAACTCTATTATCATTGTAATGAATTTTATATTAACCAGAAAGCATAACAATTTAATCAACATCAGTTTTGATTATAAATTTCATCATTTTCTCTCTCCAATATTCATAATAATTTTCATAAAAATTTGCGGTCTTGTAAGTTTGATATTGTCAATTGAATCAACATTTAGTTATTCCATCTGTAGAAAAATACCAAATTTGTTTTTCTACAATATATATTATTGTAACAATATTTTATAAAAAGAAAGTTTATAAATGAAATATGACTTACTTGAAAAAGTAATATACGAAAATATACGAGTAGTGGAAACCTCTTCAAGTACCAATTTGTAGATAGTGATGTATATATAGATGACACAATACAATAAGGATATAAATTTTATGTTAAAAACATTAATTTTATTCTAAAAGGAAACTTTGTTTAATATACTTAACCTAATTGTATTCAAAAAACTATTTTTTATTTAAAGGATAATAGTACATGGCCATAGGGCTAATAGAAAAAGTATAACAATCTATTGGTTACGATAGGTACATTACACGGTTTATTTGAAATTAATCATATTCACATTAGTGAAATGATATAATCAGAGTTAGAGTGTAATGATTCATAGTCACAATAGTCATTATAAATATAGTAAATCAAAACACCCATTCTATCCTAAAGAGTAAAGAATCGTATCAGGTAAATGAATTGATCATAATCACTATAATCGTAATTAAAAAGATCATAATCACTAACTATAGAATACGAGTCTAAATATACAAAATTATTCACATTGATTTAAAAATTATATGAAATGTATCCCAATAAAGGAATAAAATTATTTTAACCCAAATAGAAGGGTATCTAATAACCATAGATAGAGGTCCTTTGATTTATACTTTCTAGAAAGTCTGTCTTACCCAAAATAGGGTATGACCTCAATACAATGACCTAATTCTATCTTTCTATCCCCGCAAGATCTCGATCAAGATGGTGATCATGCCTTAGTCTACCTATCCTTCGAAGCACTTAATCATAATCACTAATGATCAATGTCGCATTAAGAAAATACAAATTCTATGAAGTAAAACCTATGTAGAATGAGTAGTTCACAACATAAACTCTTTAGAGAAATTCTCACAAAGGAAAAATTTTATAGAGCTCTAAAATAATGTATTCATTCATCAAAATTTTTCAGCTCATTCAAATGTCATAGTATTAATAGGCCAAAATCCCAAAAGTCATCTTAGATTCCAACGGTCTTATTTTCTCTCAAAAATTCAGAGGGACTTGGGCAACATCCACTCCAATTATCTAATCTTAACTAAAATAAGACATCATTTTATGATGCATATTGAAATAGAATAAACAATATCATTTTTTATTTAATGGTTTTCTATTCATATTTATATTGAATGGGTCTGATAATTTTTGTTATGATAGTGTGTACATTTAATAATATCGACATGCTATTTATAATCATGAATAATATTTTTTATATGAAGACTGGAGAGTTTGTATGAAAAATTTATTATTCATATTGTTTGATATAATTCATATTAGTTGATTAAAATAAATATCGTATCCATATTCACTACAATAATCATGGAATGAATCATTTCTATACTATTGAAGAGTATGATTATTATCACATTTATATGAAAAATCCTAATGATAAAATGTAAAACAAAATGGAAACAGTTTTTTTAAACAAATAGAGTTGGTGATTTCCAAAAAAAGTGAATAGAAAATAAAAATATCAACGTATGTCTCAACAATAGCCCCCATTTTGTAATTCACAAACCACAAGTTAACACAAATAGAGGATTACAAGAGAATATAAATTTCAAATTCAGAAGTGAACACTATTACTTATCTCCCATTGAGTTTTAAAACTCTTCTGAATATGATTTGAATATGACTAATATCCCCTTCAGATAAAAAATCCATAATAATAGTTTTCTATATAAAATTCCCCCTGCTAAATTTTTTTTCTAATTATTATTCTCTTATTATACCTTTTAATAAGAATTTATCCCCCTATCAAATACATTCTCCCCCAGTAAATAAAATTTCCCCTCTTAAAGAAAGAATAGAGAAAGTCTTCTTATACATGAAATAAGGGTTATTGAAACAAGAAAAAATAAGTGATATCAAATTTGATCATATTAGAATATGTGAATTAAAATTCCTCCAAGAAATTAAAAACATTCAATAAAAAATATATAGATTTCAAATATGTTCTTGAATTTTTCAAAAACAAAAATAAAACACGAGTTCATGAAAATTTCCCTCTATTTCTCTTTCTTTATGAGGACTAATACAAAAGTTTTCATTTTCATGAATTCTTTCCTATCCTCCATCATCATATCAAGAGATTCTTATTGAGACCAAATTTCGATTCTTGATCTTCAAAAAATTGGTCCTAGGTAAAAATTAGTTCTTCCTCCGATTTTAGATACTATTCCAGTGTTTGATGACTTTCATCCTAGAAATTGTAGAATTATTCATGATATTAATTTATATAGGCTAGAATTTTTTTATGTCAATAGACTTATCCTTATAAAAAATCTTATATTCAGTTGTGGATTGAATTATATTCATATTTTTCAACGAATTTATAATCTTTGGATTGTCTTATATCGTGACCTCTGAACACTTTTAATATTTGAGGAGTATCCCCTTCCAACTAGTAGAATGCAGCAGAGACATTATTCATGATATTTTTTATATATTCTATTTTGTCTTAATAAAGCTGGATACATTAATTAGAAATATGTGACCATTTGAATACATTTATACAAGGCTTTATGTGTTCTATGATGCTTTTTCCAAGACCTAGATGTTGTCCTCGAATTTCATCTATCGTTTTCTTCAATTATCTATAGACTCTAATATTTTTTTTATGATTTCCTATAACAAAATAAAATTTCCCTTTGATTCTTTGTTAAATATGGTGTTTCTTTTTAAATTTCCTATGTTATTGAACAACATACTAATCTCTTTTGAATGAGGTAATTTTCCATTAATCTATGACTTCCTCATAATTATGAAATATCGATAGAATGATTTTTGGTAGAATCATCATCTCCATAATCATGATTCGGATTTTCATCAGATCTGGTTTCTACATCATTGGATGGGATATGAATGCGTATCGAATCTTGGGATTTATGATATGATTTATTTGAAGGTTTCACTTCAGGGGTTGTAAAATTTATTAATGTTTCTTGGGAATATATTATTGTAATTATATCGAGATATACTATTTGCAGGTAATAGGTCTTTCACATGCAGAAGGAAAAACATATATGCGATAGGGAGGGGGTTTCCTTTATATAGACGAAGGAAATATGACTGTTGGGATTCTATGTATTAGATTTGATAGAGGTGATATGATAGTTGAAGTAATTAAACAGTTTAAGTATTAAAAATTAAAACAATTTTATCGTATTCAATATGAATCTGATATATTTTTTTTAAAAATAAAATACCATACAAAAATTAATTGAAATAGTGTAGAGTAAGAAATTGTATCTTTCAGACTCTCTGGATATATTTATAAGCTTGACTAGATTTTTCTTGATTTATGAAAAAAATGAGTATGAAATTTTTTTTGAGAAATAAAAAATGAGTATGAAAATATTTTTACTACTAAAAAATGAGAAGGAAAATTTTCAATTACGAAAAAAAATTGGGACTATGAACATAATTTGACATTGACGATAATAATTTTACTTGAAAAATAAAAATAAGTAAATAATAATTTTGAGTATGAGAAAAAAAAGTTGTTAAGAAAAGTTTTTTGGTATGAAAAATTATTGGTTAGGGAAATAGAAAATAGGTTAGAAAATGTATTGGGTTTGACAAAAAAATTTATATGAAAAAAATATGTGTGTATGCAAAATTTTGGGTTTGAAAAAAACTTTTGGGGGAAAAATTTTTTTTGCTAATTTTTTATCAAACATATATACTTCACCTTTGAAAAGGACAAAAAAAATTTAAGGAGATGATTTAATGAAGAATAATATATGAATGATAATATTATAGTTATCATTTCGAACTTCTGTTTAATAAATTCAAATCTATCAGAATGTAATGGTGTTGTGAAATTATTAGCAAGTTGATCTTGATTTCTGATAAATTAAAAAAATATATCTCTTTTTGATTTCTGATCCAAAAAAAGTGATACCTAATATCTATATGTCTTCCAAGTTAGTTATGTGTAGGGTTTTTTTATTAAAACTATCGCACTAGTTTTATCACATAGTATTTGAGTTTTTGTAAAACGCATTCTATAATCATGGAGTGTGTGTTGCATCCACAACACAATAACATAAAAATTCTAACTTCCACATATTCAGATTCAGAAGTGGAAAGTGTTACTGAGTGTTGATTCTTATAGGACCAAGATACTAAATAATCACATAATAAATAACAAGATTCGGATGTAAAATTTCTATCCATTCCAGAACCACAAAATTCTATATTTGAAAAAACTATTAAAATAAAAATCATTTCCATAAGAACAAAATAGTCCAAAATCCATTGATCCTTTTATATAAAAATGTTTTTAGCAATATTTATATGGTATTACATTATGTATTCATGATACCTTACACTTAAGCCTTCTAAAAACCTTATGTCTGGATGGCTAGCTATTAAGTATAGTATTATTTCAATCATCCCTCAAAAGGTTTTTTTGATTTACTGGTTGTCCAGCTACATCATTTTCAATGGTATTTGAGGTAGTTTTTAGAGTACTAATAATTTTACTATTTTCATATCAATACTTTTTAATAGGATCTTAAATATTCTTATGTTGGGATATATATGTCTCTACATGTATTTGTGAAATTTGAAAACTAATAACGAATGTTAACTTGCCCATAATACTAATCTGAAACTTATATTTCCTAAAATTTAAAATAGAATATATTAAATATTTATACGTTTATCCAAATATAATTTCATGAACATAAATTTGATTAATCAAATAATTATGTTTCCTTTAATTATAAATAGTGATGGATAACTTGTTCCCTTAAAAAAATATTTTGAATAAATGTCATGTAAATATATCATAATCAGTTGTAGGGGATTGTTGAAAGCCATATAAAGCCTTTTTGAGTTTGTAGACATATTAAGGATGGTTTGTATCTTCAAAAACAGAAGTTTGTTAAACAAAAATATCCTCATGAAAATATCCACCATAAAATAAAACTCACATCAATTTTAAAATGTTTTAAATTAATGAATGTTTCAATGGATAATAGTATTCAAATAGATTCAAGTATAGCTACCATAGCGTAGGTTTCTTCATTATATATTCTCTCTAGGTGATTATAACATTTAGTAATTAGTCTTTCTTCATTTAAAATGTATATTCCGTTTTCATCACATTTGTTTATGAAGACCTATTTTACAGTAGTTTAAGAGGTTTATTTAGGTCTTTTAACTAAGGTCCATAATATTTTCCTTTCGAATTCATTTAGTTCAACATGTATTATTATAATCCACTATTAATCATATAAATCATTATTAGGAATTTTAGGCACAAATAGATATTGAAATATAAAGATATTCTATATTGTTTCTCAACGAACATATTATCCTTACATGTTGATTTATGTCACCAATGAAACTATCACATGGAATATTCTTATGAAACAACTAATGTGGGTTTGATAAAACCTATTCATCAACATACGATAGAAATTATTCAAGAGTGAATAATTTAGAAACAATTTCTTGAATATTTTACTTATCAGAAGAGTTTTCTATCAAGGGTTGATAATATGTTTGGAAAATAGATCAGAAGATGTATGTAGGGATTGTTTAAAACTAAGAGGATCAGTTTCATCAAATTTAATATGTACAGTTTCCCCAACAGAATATGAATTAATATTGAAAACTATATAAGCCTTAGAAGTAGTGGAATTTCCAAAGAAAATACATTTATCGTATTGGTGTGAGGATTTAGGTGAATTATATTTTTCCATTAGAATGAATTCTTTCCATCCAAACACAATAAATAATGATACTTTTGTTTTCTGGCCTATTCATAACATATAAGGTGTTTTATTAAGAACCGACCTAATTAAACCTCGACTTGTAGTATAACAAGCAGTAATGATAGCATCATCCCAAAAATATTTTTCCATAGAATATTAACTGAACATGGTTCTTATTATCTCTTCAATAATACAATTTCATTAAAAAAAACTATTTTGGAAAAGAAGTATGGGGTCTGAAAATTTATGAGTAATACCATTCTTACTAAAAAATATCTCAAAAGAAGAATTTAAAAATTTACCAATATGATCAATACAAATAGTTATCAATGGAGGGGTTTTGCTCATTTTTTATATTGGTTATAAAAATTTAAAAATAAAAATAGTCTTCAGATTAATTTTCTAGAAAATAGACCCATGTATATCTAGTGTAGTCATCAACAATGAAAAATACATAATACTTTCCTATAATACTTCTTGTTTTTGTGGGACCAATGATGTATATGTGCTCTTACTATAAATCATAAAAAGCTTAATCATCACTAATTTATTGAAAGGATGACCTATGTTTCTTTCCATATTAAAAAGTGTCATAGACTTTTGAAGAATCAAATCTATGATTCGTAGATCCTTAATAAGTATTTTATTAGACAATTAATATAATTTCCTAAGATTAAATCGTCCTAATATTCTATAAAATAACCAATTTTGATCATCCATTTCACTATGAAATGGTATTTCATTGCTTCTAAGGTCTTCAACATTGAGTTTGTTTACATTATCATGCTGATGGGAAGAAAGAATTAATTTTTCCTTGTAATTGAGTACAACACATATATAATTACTAAAAAACACAAGGAAACATTCATCACATAATTGATATATTCAAGAAAGGTTGTTCTTAAAACCTTTTACAAAAAAAAATTATAAATCAAATATTGTATGAGAAGAACAATATTTTTTTATACCAACCATATGTCCTTGAGCATTGTCTTCTAAGGTAAATCTTCCACCTTCCATTTCAATAATCTTTTCAAAGAAGTATTATTACTAGTCCTTTTCTAGGATCATCCTCTATCCATGCACCAAATATTTTTCATATTGGTACATCCGATAATTTCATGAAAACAAATCTTTTAGACTTCTGGAATCCAATCATTCTTGAATCCAGAAATCGTAGAATTTATTTTTGGAACACAGATTTGTTTTAAACAATGGACTTTGTGGAATCCCAAATATGGAATTTTATTTAAGGAAATTTTTTTATTCAATTGACCTCTACAATGAATTTTTTTTTTGAGAAATGGGAAATTCTCAAGAATAATGTAATTAATGCTATAAATATTTTTTGAAATAGTATATCCCATTCCTAAACTATTACCTTCTAGAACAAATTGTTTATAAATATTATCAAATCCTTCCTTACCAGTTGTAAAATTTGACAACTGTTTCTATAATGAATTGATTATATACATTAGTCTTATAACTAAATTTTTATCCACATGATTATTAGATTAATATGTGAGTTTTGAATCTACAACATTTTTCACAGAAATTAATTTTTCCTGATCATTAAAAAGAATATAATTCTCAGAATTATCTTATATATATATATATTGGAATGGAATAAATATCAAAAACATTTTTATCAAGGTCTCTAGAATGATTTGATACTTTTTTTTTCAAAATATTTATTACATCATTTTTCTTTTCTTGTTTCCTTCTAAATTTACAATATTCATTCTCATGTAATTTGGAAAATCTTGAAAACTATTCATATGATGGTAATGTATTATTATCATTGGATGAAGCGTAATTTTCATCCAAAGATATAATATTACTCTTGTCAGGGTAATTTTTATTTAAATACATATTTTTCAACGATTTATTAGTGTGTACCTTTTTATGATACATTGGTTTTCAAAAGTTATTCTAATAAGAATACCCATATTATTTTCTCTATAATTCTCATTTTATGACAATTCATCTAATGAATATCCACCACTAGGATAGTATGAGCCATTTTCCTTTTAAAAATTCATTAATATTTATATATTATACGTTTTTTATTCCTTTTAGAATTTATTTCCATTCTATATTTATTTTTAATTTTTGATAAATCAGGTCTTATGTGTCGACGTTTCTTACAATCAAATCAAGTAACTTTAGAATCATTCATCCTTTATTATTCTTGTTACTTTTCTTCTATTTGTAATGAAAATATTTTTTTCCATGAATCCTTTTCTTCCTTCGAGCAGGATTTTATAATTCATTCACTGGATTTCCTACTTCACTTGAGTCTGATTTGACTACACCTATATTTGTCTTCATAGACATACAAACATTCATACGAGTCTTGTATTTATATCTATTTGAATTAGAATTAAAAGTAACTACTCCATTTTTCTCTTTTCATTCTCTACATCACATTTAAATATGTTCTCATACTTCAAAACTTATTCAAACAACTCATCTTGAGAAAATTTTTTAACTATTCGTGACTCATCCACAATGGTCATGTTATATTCCCATTAATTTAGAACAATATCTATAATCTTTTCAACTAGGATCTCATCATCCAGTCATTTCTCACTCACTGAATTTAAACTTTTCACAATTGTGATAAATCACTGTTTTACCTTAAAAACTTTTTCTACATAAGTAAGTTCAAAATCTTGATGATCTTCTCTTAGCATAGCAATTCTGAAGAACCAAAATTAGGTTACTCTATATTTTTCCAAATACTATTTCCTTATTAACAAGATAAAATCTGGATATATATTTCTAATCATGGAACAAAGTAATAAATTTCAGACCATATAATTCCATTGATATTTCTACTTTTCATGATTTTTAAAAAATCTAAATTTCTTGTCAGAAATATATTAGTAACTATTCAGCATATCAACATTATCAACTCCAATGCTCATGAAATTAGATTCATTATATCTATCTAATATTTATAACCATTTCCATAAATAATTTGGGGTCTAATAATATTGATATTTATAATTGAACCAAAATTTAGTCCGACCATTTTAAAACAATGAAAATTTTATTTTTCCACAATACACATTAGTGTAACAAATATCAATCAATAGAATGTTTATAATTGAAAGATAAATAACATGAATAGGTAATTTTAGCAAATATATGGGTATTGGAGGCCACCTATGATACTAATTGTTGGATTATAATATATATGGATTACACAATACAAGAGAGGGGTGAATTGTAAGTTTGAAAATATTCATTTGTATCTTCAAATGTGACTTAGATTAATATAATTAAACTAATATTATTCACAATCATGTTCATCATTTAGTGTATAATTAAAAATAGTCATGGGTTTGATGGAAAATGTATCACAATCAGTGGGTTAGGATAAGTATTCCATAGGTTTTATTTTAAATTAATCATATTCATATGTAAGAATGTAATTAATAATAATAGCAATGGTTACAATAATCAAAGTAAAACAAAACAATGACTATATCACAAAGCATAAAGAATTATATTAGGTAAATAATTTTATCTTTATCACTAGAATCATAATTGCAAATATCTTAATCTTCAAATTGATAATATAAATACGAATATATAAAATGATTTAACTTCAATTTTATTGTAGTAGAAATGTAAACAATTAAAATAATATAATTATTTTAACCCAAAGTGAATTGTATCCAATAAAATTGGATAGAGATTTCATGATTGATACTTTAATTCATGTTTTTATTACTCACACCTGGGTAAGACCCCAATATAATGATCTTCTTCTATGATGCTATCATATCAGGCCCTCGATCATGAAGGTGATAAGTTAAATTGTATTCCTAGCATCAAAAGCCCTCAATAGTAATTTTTAATGATCAGTGTCACACTATGAAAAGAAAAGTATTAGAAGTAATAAGTTTCTAGAATGATCAGAACACAAAATTAACTTTATATAGTGTTTCCCACTAAAATAAAATTTCAAATATCTCTTTCACAATTTCTCAAATTCCTTAAAATTTCTGAGATCATTAAAATTACCTAATACTTATTAGCCAACATCCCAAAAGTCATCCAGGATTCCAATGGATTGATTTTCTCATGAAAAATCAAAGGGAATTAGAAACCAAAAACTCCAACATTCATATTATAACTAAAACAACAACATTGTTTTATGATTCAAATTGAAATAGAATAGTGTAAATTGCATTTATTTAATTGTTTCCCATTCATTATGATATTAAATTGGTCTGATGATTCCTGTTAATATAGTGAGTGTGGTTTATAATGTTGATACAATATTTATTGTAACGAAAAATATTTTCTTTACAAAGACTGGACAATGTGTACGAAAAAATGAATATTCATTTTGTTTGATATAAATCATAATTGGGGAGTATAATAATTTTAATATCCAGCCTTTTTATGATAATCATTGAAGGATTTATTCATACAATATTCTTTAGTACCATTATTATCATATTTATAAGATAATTCACAATGATAAATTTTAAAACAAAATAGAAACATTATGAAATTAAAGAAAGATATTTTGTGATTTCAAAATAAAAAATGAATAGAATTGTCAAAAGAAGACTTTTGACTCAACATAATGATATAAGAATATTGTTGGACTCACCTGTTTGGATAATCCCAAATAATGTTTCATTTATTTGATAATAATGTTTCTACTATAGAATAATCATGTTTCATTAATGTGATAATCATGTTCCAGTGATACCTATGTATCTTAAATATCACTGATATATTACTTAATCATACAATACAAAATTTATCTAAGTAAAGGCTACTGATGTAAAGGTCACCAATGCAATGGTTATTGATGAAAAGGTTACCGATGCAAAGGTCACCGATGCAAAGGTTACAGATGCAAGGTTACAATTGAATGCTACCATTGAAATGGTTAGTGATGAAAAGGTCATTGATGCAAGGTTACTGCTAAAAGATACCATTGATATGATCATCATTGAATACTACCAATGAAGGCTATTGATGCACACTACTATTGAAACCTACCATTGTGAAGGCTACCATTACCAGTCAACTAATGCTTACCCTTCCTTAATTTGTCAAATTCATATGATTATTCTTACAGTTTTATTTGGTAAATTTAATGCGTCTAACATTAATTAATGCTGATTGAAGACATATCAATAAATTCTATCTGGGGACCGTACGAGGTATGAGGAGGGCAGCATGTGGTTTACCTATTATTATTGTCAAACCTCAAATAAATAAGGGAAGACTGAGGATGAAAAGAAGTGTGTGATAAAATGTGTGTGAGAGTGCATAAGAATTCATGAGAAAGAGCTTACTCACTAGGTCAAAGAGAATAAGGAATAACCACTCGATTCTTTCAATGTGAACCTAATAATCTTAAGAAGATAAGTTCGGGAGAACAATTTAAAGACTACATTCCCATGCTT
This sequence comes from Viscum album, assembly GCA_963277665.1. NCBI lineage: Eukaryota > Viridiplantae > Streptophyta > Magnoliopsida > Santalales > Viscaceae > Viscum > Viscum album. The sequence goes on from OY728163.1 coordinate 136,548,120, forward strand.
CATCAAATTTATGTCAAACAATAAGTACAACACTCACATCCTAAATGCCATAACCTAGAGTTACGACACTTTGTTTTGAGAACAACTTTCAAGGACACACTCAAACTAAAAATTCTTCATCCCAAGGATTCAAGATCTAAAATTATAACACTTATGGATTTCTAAACTCAATCTCATAATATTATCTCTATTGTGATCTTTTATTTTAAAATTATAATAAGTGTGTGTTTATCTGTTAGACACCCTCGATCCTGTGCTTGAATTGGAGGATACTAAAAATCCCCACATCAAACTTCACTTAATTTTTTTCCCACATATAAATGTGTAAGATAACATGTCTAGTGTTTATCATTTGTTTCTCCCATGAAGACGTGTGGAAGAGAGTGTGAAGCCTTGATAGTTTGGGAAAACTATAGTAAAACCCGACATATGATGTGAATCAAGTTTATCATTTATATAAACTGCTTGGGGGAGGTGGTCACCATGTGGAGAGTATTAAGTCACAGATAGAGACTAAACTTCTTGTTTAGCTCTACTATGCACTATATCTTAGTTATAGTCTATTTTTTCATTTGGCCTCTGCTTATAATTGCTAAAATAGAAATTTTTTTTGCATTGACTTTGATAGTTAGTTTTGGTTCATGTGTCTACGTGTTTAATTTAGTAGACTTGTTTAAAAATTTGAAGAAGTTTTTTACTCAAATTCAACTGAGGAATAATCACCCTTTGAGAAACCAGTTGAACAACTAAAAATTTATATCTCTACGGCCTTAATTAACTATTCCATTTCAAAATTAGAGGTTCGTTATCGTAATGATTTGAATAGAAATTTTAAGTAGGAACTAAATTCACCCCCTCTTGAGATTCCACTCCAACCAACATTTTTTATCAAAGGGTATATTTTTATTGATACAATCTGAACTTTTTTGTAAGTTGTAAAATTCTTTTCAACTATGATTTTAGTTGTTTCTTAAAGATCTTAAAATTTCTGTCATATCTCAATTTTTAGTTCTTTAAAATTATAAATAACTATGGATAAAATATATAAGGATTTTGCTAATAACATGCCACCTTTTTTTAATAGAAATAACTATGCTAAGGGGAAATTAAAAATGAAAATGTATCTAGAGAGCATGGGTCCTGAAATCAGGGACACAATTGAAGAATAACATGCATTGCATCTTACTGATATTGAAACATGGTCTCAGTTGACTAAAGCTACATATAATAATAACAGTAAAGAAATTAACGCATTATACTATTGTATAGGTAATGAAGAATTCAATAGAATATCTACCTATAAAATTACTTATGAAATTTCGGATACTTTGTCTATTTCTCTTGAGGGAACAATCAATGTTAATGAAATGTGATTAAATACTTATAATATTAAATATGGGAATTTTAAAATGAAGCTTGATGAGATTATATCTGAAATGTATACCAAGATCACTAAAATAGTGAATATAATGATTCTTCTTGGGAAACCAGTAGACCACAAGGATCGGATTATGAGATTGCTTTGATGCCTACCTAAAAGATAGAGAGGAACTTTTGTTTCTATCCAAGAATCTTGTGACATAGGCAAACAACCAGTGAAATAAATAATTGGAAAACTTATGATGTAAGAAAAAGATCTTATGGTAAATCAAGAAGGAGATGATGAACTAAGAAAAAAATCTATAGAATTCATGACTGCTACCTCAAAGAGCAAAGACCAAGAAAAACTTCAAGATCCTGTAGAAAATTCCACCAGTGAAGACTCAGACTCAAACAGTGATGATGAGATGACCCATCTTTCTTGGAGATTCAAAATGTTCATCTGTATGAAGAAGTCAATTAGAAATTCATACTATAAAGGAAGGTATGACAATAAAGGACAGTAGAAAAAGGATAGAAAATGGAATAACAACACAAATGAGATAGTGTACTAGGAGTGTAAATGAAAAGGCACAATGAAGGATGATTTCCCCAAGTTGAAATTTTCGAAGAAATATGAAGACAAGGGATAGGGAAATAAAAAGGATATGAAAGAAAATTAGAGTGCTTTAGAAGATAGCTCTAGTGGATCTGATTCTTCTGATATTGAAAAGAACAAACAAGCAAACATGTGTTTTATGATAGAAACATCTGAGGTTACACCCAATTCCCCAATACCTAATAATTATTATTCTGGGAATGAAAGTGAATCAAATAATTATGATAATATGACTAATGATGAACTATTTGAATACTGTGGAATGATTAAGGGACTCCTTTAATGAACTAAAGGATAAATAAAAATTATTGAAAATACATCATACCTTAAATGATAATTGAAAGTCTGATATGGATATTGAAAAAAATACGGTCAAATATTAAAAGAAAAAACCGAACTTAAATTATCAAATGTGCAATTAAAAATGGATATTTATAAGTTTAATGAAAGTAGAGATACCATGACTCAGTTGCAAGGAAACAATATTGCTCTAAAATATACAAATGGAATAGGATATCAATGAGGATAGAGAAGGATTATTCAAAATAAATTTGTTCGAAAATATGGACAGTTCACTGCTTGATCGAATTATGGTCCAACATTTGAAAAACATTTCTCTAAAGGACCTAACAAAGTATTTATGTCTCAAAACATTTCTACTGATTATAAGAAACTTGCAAGACAAGTATGGTTTCCCAAAGTTTTACATTCTATCCTCTCTGGACCAAAGAAAATCTAGGTACAAAATTTACCCTATACTAAATCTATTTTAAAGGAATGTGGTTTATAGAGCTCCTGTAAAACTCTATGGCACATGGACAGTGGATGTTCAAGACATATTAAAGGATACTATTCATTCTTCAATAGATTAATTAATTTTTATAGTGGAGATGTGACATTCAGTGATAATGCTAAAAGGAAGATCATCGGCTTATGCAAAATTGTTAACCCTAATATTGTATTAATTTCAAAAGTAAATTTTTTATGGGTTAAAATACAATTTACTTATTATCTATCAGTTTTGTGATGATAGTTTTAATGTTAAATTTGAAAAATATGCATGAAATGTTTTTAATTATAAAAATGATTTAATATTCACAACTCCTAGAAATAAAAATGTATATGTTGTTGATTTAAATTCTTTATCTAAGAAAAATGATAATTTTTAAATACCTTTAATAAGAAAACCTAGTTATGGAACAAAAGATTTGGACACTGTAATGTGCACTATCATAGGAAACTAATAAGGAAAGGTTTAATTAGAGACTTACCTAAACTAGAGTTCCTACCTAATAAAATTTATAATCCTGGTCAAAAGGGAAAACAACAAAAATTCTCTTCCAAACCAAAGGCAAAAGTTTCTAATTCTCAACCACTTTAGTCGGTTCAGATGGATTTTCATGGACCATCTAGAGTTTCAAGTTTAAATGGGAAGAACTATATTTATGTTCTTGAAGATTATTTTTCTAGATATACTTGGGTATATTTTCTCACTCATTAAAGTGAATCATGTCCTTAATTCATTAAATATTCCATGTCTATTGAAAATCATAGTGGACTTAAAATTAAGACCTTGAGAAGTGATCATGCACGTGAGTTTGAAAATTAGGAATTTGAATCATTTTGAAAAAAAATGTATATAATCACAATTTCACTGCTCCTAGAACACCTCAACAAAATTGAGTTGTATAAAAAATAAATAGGAAATTTAAAAAGATTTCCTGACCCATGATAAATGAGTATAGTCTACCTATCTATTTTTTCTATAATGTTGTTAATACATCTTGTGACATTATCAATAGTGTCTTAATTAGACATATTCTTAAGAAGACCCCTTATGAGCTCTGGAATAAAAGGAAGCCTATGGTTTATTACATTATGGTTCTTGGTTGTGAAGTCTTTACCCTTAACACTAAGGATAATCTTGACAAACTTTTCTTCTAAGCATGATGAAGGAATTTTCCTATGTTAATCATTATCTAGTAAATCTTATAGAGTATTCAGTAAGAGAACCAAATGTGTGGAAGAATTAGTTCATGTAAAATTTGATGAGACTGATCCACATGAACCCAAAACATCCATTTAACATCTTGAGGAAGATATGTTAATTCTGGACCTTAATGATAAAGGCAATGAGCCCATAGTAAAAACAACTAGTTATAGAAATTTTCCAGAATCTGTGCATGGTGAATCTAAACCTATATACAACAATTAGGAGTCCAGTTCATCTCTTTCTAGTGGTACATAACTCTCAAGAATCATATTTTATATGCTGTAGTAGGTGATCTAAATAGAGGAACATGAAATAGATATTCTCTAAGAAACCAGGCTGAACATCAAGCTTTTTGTTCACATCTTGAAGCCAAAAATATTAATGATGCTATCAATGATGAATTTTGGGTGATAGCTATGCAAGATGTATTAAATCATTTTGAAACAAACAAATTCTGGTAATTAGTAGAAAGACCTAAAGAAACATTGACCGTAGGAACTATATGTGTGTTTAGAAATAATGTCAATGAATCTATAAATGTAGTTAGAAACAAATATAGACTAATTGCATAAGGATATAGTCCAGAAGAAGGAATATACTATGAGGAAACCTTCTCACCTATAGCTAGACTAAAAGAAATTAGGATACCACTTGCCTATGTACCTCTTCTGAATTTCAAAATTTATCAAATGGATGTCAAAAGTGAATCTCTAGATGGGTATATAGTTGAGTATGTATTCGTTGAACAACCCCCTAGTTTTAAAAATCCCCATTTTTCAAATCATGTTTTTAAACATTCTAAAGCTCAATATGGTCTATAACAACTCCAAGATCTTGGTACAATAGACTGAGTTCTTTTCTTATTTAAAAACGTTTTACTAATGGAATAGTTGATCCTACTCTTTTTATTTAAAGGGATTCCAAAGATGTTTTTATAGTACAAATTTATGTAGATAACATTATTTTTGGATCCTCTAAAAAATCATTATGTACTTATTTTTCAGAAATGATGCAAGTTGAATTTGAAATGATTTTAATGGGGGAACTTAAATTTTTTCCTTGGATTTCAAAATTTTTAAAATAAAAATGGTATTATTCTAAATCTAATTAAATATGCTAAAGATCTTCTGAAATGTTTGGGTTTGGACAGTAATAAAGGTAGTGAAACTCTTATGAGTACCACCTGTAAATTGGATGCTGATGAAACTGGTAGATCAGCGGATCAAACAAATTATTGAGGTATGACCGAGAGTCTCCTATATCTTACTTCTAGCAGACATGATATTATGTTCATTGTATGAATGTGAGCTCATTCTCAAGACAATCCCAAAGTGTCTCATTTAACTGTTATTAAAAGGATTTAAAAATATCTCATGTATACTTCAAACTTAGAACTATTTTATCCTAGAGAACAATCAATTTACATAATAAGGTATTCAAACGCTGACTTATTTGGTTTCGTGTTAGATAGAAACAGCCCCTCTAGAACATGTCACAATTTGGGAATGTCACTATTATCATGGTGTTGTAAGAAACAGAATTCTGTAGCTTTATCTACTATCGAATCTGAATATATAGCTACTGGTAGTTTTTGTGCTGAAATTCTATGGATGAAACACACTTTACTAGATTATATATTTCAATTCAAACCTTAATATATAAACTGTGATAATACAAATTCTATTATCATCTCTAAAAATCCAGTATCTCATGCTAGGACAAAGCACATTGATGTGGTAAATCACTTCTCGATAAATCATTATCAAAGAGGTGATATCACTCTTGAATTCATTAGCATTGAACACCAATTGGATGATATATTCAAAAATCCTTTCACTTCTGAGAGGTTACGTTACATGAATCCTGAGTTAGGGACGATAAAATGTTATGTTAGGAACCTCACAGTTGGACTTCACTATTTGGAACCTCACCACTCGACCCACCGTTAGGAACCCCACCGTTGGACCTCAGTGTTAGGAACCTCGCTGTTGGACCTCACAGATAGGAACCTCACCATTGGACATCACCAATAAAAATATCACCGTTGTACCTCACCATTGGGAACCTCACCATTAGACCTCACCATTAGGAACCTCACCTTTGGATCTCAACATCAGGAACCTCATCGTTGGACCTCACCATTAAGAACCTCACCATTGGACCTCAATGTTTGGAACCTCACTGATAGGAACCTCACTATTGGACCTAATCATTAAGAACCTCAACCTTAGAAAACTCACCATTGTTAACTTACTGATAGTCGATGTTTTTGGGACAGAGTTTTTCTCTCTCAAATTATGAATTTTTTTTGTATCACATATTATCCTTTACTTGATTTATTTTTTGATCCCTAAATGATAAAAATAAAGACCACACCACATTTCGATCCCCTTCAAAACCCTCATGAACCTCTTGCCCCCTAACCAAAGATCCTCTCCTTCTACCGAAACCCTCAAACCGCTCCATATTGAAATGAAAAAGTTGAAGTGACCGTTTTTCATTGATGAAGGAGATGTGCCAAATCCTAAGAGACCTAGAGCTGAGTCGAGTAGTAGATTCTAGGTAGTGTAAAATCTAATCATCCCTCAATTGTGGAAGAGGGAAATCATGGTTGATAAGGAAGTGAGCTCGGAATTGCTGATGTCGAGTCGCTCTTTGGTGATAAAGGAACTTGCAGCGCAGGGCTGGGTCAAATGCCTTGCAAAAAATAATTTACCTTACTACCCGATGTTAGTAAAGGAATTTTTGGAATTTCTGAGATTCAATCAGTCTGAGGATGATAATATAATGTCTTCAATGGTAAATGGAGTAATTGTGAGCTTTTCCTATCTTGAATGGGATGATTGTTTGATAATACTACATGTAGGGATTTTTGATTACTACTCAAGAGTGGTGCCTCCCACTAGTGAGTTCTTCTACTCTGAAGAAGAAATAGATGAACTGACAAGTAATGAGATCCCTAGTAAAGTAATTGTTGCTAAAATGGAAGGAAAATGCATGTTGCAGTTTAAGTTTGTTCCGTATGTCTTGAGTCCCAGTAGAGGGGAAATTTCTACCTTGATGTATCATGATTTATTTCTTTTATATATATTGAAGAATGGACAAAAGGTAAATTTGTGTAGATTGCTAATGATTCAATTGGAGGATAGGACAAAGCCCATCTCCATGTACAATTCTTTGTTTCATGCAGGATTAATATCCTTATTGTTGAAAGTAAAATGAGTTACTAGAAATAAGGAGGAAAAAGTTGTTGTGAGAGACAATTTCTACATCAACAAGATAATTTTTAACTTTATGAAGATCAGCTAGAACCCTAGGTAATGAAGTTGGTTAAATGATGAGGCTAAGATATATGAGGAATTTAATCAAGTTACTCATCCTTCTAGGACTATAGATTATAGAGACCCTAGTTTGAAGCCTAATGAAGTGGAGCCTTTATACTCCTATGACGAAGAATAGGTTGCTGTTATGCAAGTCAGATAGGACTATCCAATAGATGACAAGAGGGATCCTGACCTTCCTCGTGCAAATATTGAATGTTTTTATGAGCCTAGAACTCCATAAAGACTGCCTAGAAGAGATACTATCCTATATGGCTGTGATGATGAGGAAACCAGAGAAGAAGAAAGAGATCAAAATGACTTAAGAGACATTAGAGGGACCTCATTGGAGGAAGATGACAATGAATCTAGTCATGATGACTTTGAGAAAACTGCTGGTGAAAGTGAAGAGGAATGTCTAAGTCTCTGTCCTCTGATCGGATATCTAGAAAGGGTAGAAAGTGTGAATGAATAGGCTGATGATTCGATTAAAGATGAAATTATAATGGAAGTACTTGAAGATTCTGTAAAGGATGTGACGGTGGAATCTCTTGTTAATGCTCATAATCATAGAGGTATGGTAGAAGTGAATGTGGTTGCTCAGTAGAATGATCCAAGTGAGGGGGAGGAACCTACTTCCACAGGTTCAGTTGTTGTTACTCATGGAATAGAGGACTAGTCAGAAGACCCTAGATATTTGGTCTTAGGATTATAATATGAAGACTATGATGATGACCATCCTTTCAAAAGGCCTCTAATTCCTTTATTAATAGAGACTACCATTGTGTTGCCATTAGTACTTTTACCTCAAGACTACCTGAAGAAGGATGATTCAGAATCTTTGAAGTTAAATTTGAAAAGACTTTTTGGTGAAAATTCAGTTAATATAAAGAGAACTGTGGCCCTAAATCAAGAAGGTGTAGCATCTTCCTTAGAGAGAGTTTCTTATACCTCTCACTCTAATCTTCTACATGATGTGAAGGATTATCGGAATCATATTAGAACCTTAGAAGAATCTATGGAATCTTTGAAGTAGTCAATTGCCAGATTATATTCCAATATGGCATCATAGGTGAAAGTGGACAGAGATCATATATATGTTAAGAGTGAGGTTCAGTAGATGGTTACTGTGTTTGAGGACTTTAAGAAGTCTATGGAGACACATGTGAGTAGCCAAGATGATGAGGTGGAAAAGATGATCAGTGTGATGACAAAATATTTTAATTCGACATTGGCTTTCAATTTTCCACCTCTGTGTGCATAATCTTCCTCTTCAGCCTCCCCTCCAATTGATCTAAACATCTTCAAGTCAGTTGTTAGAGAAGAGGTGGATAAGTTATCTGGTGAAAGTACCTCAGTCCCTCATTCTACGACTCATGTCATTTCCAATACCAGGGAAATTCATATGATTATGGGAGATTATCTAAGGGAAGCTGCTCATGATCATAAAGCCATCAAACAGAAAGTGGATTTATATTACAAAAGGTTGTACACTAAGAACCAGATGGATGGTTACTTTAAGATATTGTTGGAGAACTTGAGGATCCCACCTGTCACTCAGGCATTTAGAGATCAAGTTAGAAGTATTAGAGAGATGAATCCTACCTTGGAGAGATTCATGGAGAATAAGGATGACTTTATATCAGCCATGGAATGAGGAGGGAGAATTATTATAGATTTCGTAAATCTTCTTTTGCCTTTCCTCCATGTGGACTGCTCTACCATCATTGTTCCTCTCGCATTTCCTTCTTCCTTGATTACTTTAGGATCTCCCAGTACAACACCAATGATGAATCCCGTACAAGCTATCCGAACCTTGACCCCTATGATTCCTTAGATATATACTCACTATTGATCTGCTTATGCCTCTACAACTGCTCCTCCAACCCTGTTGACTTCCATACCAAGGCCTATCCCTCCATCTTCAAAACATGACTCTTTAGATTCAAGATCCAATACTCCCTTAGAAATTTCTAATGTGGATAGACTGTGGTATGTCTTAGTTTATATTGATATTTTTTACACTTGTATCTTTTATTATTTCTTCATTAATAATAAAATCCTCTTTTTTCACTTTTAATCCTACATTATTTTTTTAATCACAATGGGGAGGGGGGGGGGGTTAAGTAGCCAACATCGTTGCATTTATATGCTATCTATTTTGAGGGGATGTTTTAAGTTCCCCAAAGTTACCCCAAGGGGGATATGCTTTTTAGTTGACTAGAATCCTTGTATATATACACTTTTTTTATTTTACACCATAACCATGGTTCAGTTTTAATTATACAGACCTCTACAGAAATTTAAAAAGTGTGCTTAACCCTAATTCAAAAAAAAAAATACTAACATAATTTTTGATTACCAAAAGGGGGAGGTTGTTGGACTCGCCTATTTTGATAATCCTAAATCATGTTTCATTTATGTGATAATCATGTTTCTACTATAGAATATTCATATTTCATTAATGTGATCATCATGTTCCAATGATACCAATGTATCATTAATCTCAATATTCTATTGTTTAAGCTTACAGTAAAAAAAATTTCTCTGTAAATGTTATCGATGTAAAGGTCACCGATGCAAAGGTTACCGATTCAAAGGTAACTGATGAAAAGGTCACCGATGCAATGGTTACTGATTCAAGGTCACCACTGAAAGATACCATTGAAAAGGTTACCGTTGAAAAGGTCACCGATGCAATGTTTCCGCTGGAATCTACTGTTGAGAAGGTCACCACTGAAGGCCACCGATGAAGGCTACTGATGACGACTACTTTTTAAGCCTACCATTGTGAAGTCTACCATTACAAGTCTACCTATTCTTACCCTTCCATACATTTTCAAATTCTTAATATTATTATAATGATCATATTTGGAAAATTTAATGCGTCTGAAATTAATTGATACTGATTATAGACTTATCAAGAAACTATATCTAGGGACAGTACGAGGTACGAGGAGGACCGAAAATGGTTTAGTTATTCTTATTGTCGGACCTCAAATATAAAATAGAATACTGAGGAAGAAAATAAGTGTTTTTCGAAAAGGTAGGTGAGAGTGTAGAGGAATGCACGAGAAATAACATACTCTCTAGATCAAGGAGAAAAAGGAAGAACCACTCAATACTTACACTGTGAACCTAATAATCTTAAGAAGATCATTTCGGGAGAAGACTTTCAAGGCTTCCTTCCATGATTCATCAAATTTCTGTCAAACATGAATCAGAACACTCACCTCCTTAAAGCTAAAACCTGGAGTTACGACACTCAGTTTTGAGGACAACTTCTAAGGACACACTCAAACTAAAATTTCTTCATCCCAAGATGTCAAGAGATGAATTGAAAACAAATAGATCTTTCTAAACTCAATCTCATAATATTAGCTCTATTGTGTTATTTTATTTTACATTTCTAAGAAGTGTGTGTTTGTCTGTTACACACACTGTCTTCTATGCTTGAACTGGAGGATACTGAAAATCCACACATCAAACTTCACTTACATTTCGTTTCTCACATATAACTGTTGATGTGACCGTGTGTGGTATGTATCGTTTGTTTTTCTCCTGAAGAACTATTGTAGAGGGTGTGAACCCTGGACAGTTTGTGAAAACTATTTTAAATCCCGATACAGGTTGTGTATCAAGTTTATCATTTATATAAACTTTTTGGTGGTAGGTGATCACCAAGTGGAGAGGGTTATGTCTTTGATTGAGACCGAACCTCTTGTTTAACTCCACTGTGCAATATATTTTTTTTATACTCTGTTTTGCCTTTTTTTGGCTGCTTATAATTTCTAAAACAAAAAAATGTTTTTCATTGACTTTGATTGTTAGTTTTGGTTTGTGTGTGTATGTGTTTAATTTAGTAAACTTGTTTCAAAATATGATGAACTATTTTACACTAATTCAACTGAGGACTAATCCCCATTTGAGAAACCTATTTAATAACTAATCATTTAAATCTCTTCTGCTTTAATTAACTGGGCCGTTTAAAAATTGGGTTGGGGGGGGGTGGGTCGTTGTCATAGAGTTTATAACAGGAAGTTTATGTAGGAACTCGATTCACCCCTATCTTGAGATTCCACTATGACCAACACATATCACCTATATTACCTTTATATTCCTTACTAAAATTCAAGAGTAAACCAACTCCATGATTAAAAGGAATTGGTGTTATATATAAGAAGCAACATCAATAAAAGAGTACAAGTTATTCAACTTCTCTCTTCACTTCCTCCACCTAAATATTTTTTTCACAATTATTTTAGAACAAAAAAGATGTAATATTAATTTATTAGAATAAAAAAATTATATTATTAATTTTAATATACATTAAAAAATTTATTTTATATTTATGTATATTTTATTCTTTTAACTATGCTTGTTTGGATAATTTTGTGTTAAGTGTCAGTTAACCTACATTGTGGATATTGATAACTCATTTATTGTCACCACCCATAAGGATAATTATAAAAAATTATTTAAAACATATGAATTAAAAAATTAAATTTTTTTATTCATGATTTATTCTTAATAATGAATATATGAAAATTATGAAAGTTCATTAAATCAATTGATAATGAGATATTATAGGGAAAATATTATAATAAAACATTTCACCACTATATAATAGAATTATGACATAGATTACATGGATTGTAATTTTTCAAGAGTGAAAAATAGTTCACTTCTTTTATTAGGTTTCAATATACCTATTTTTATTATGCAGCTTGCATAAACGAAAATAAAAATATAGTATTTAGGTAAAGGGGAATCTTGAACCCAATTCCTTTTTTTGGTGAATTGTCTTACATACATATTTCTCATTGGGGATGCCCCTATATTTTCATTAATGTGAACCTTATCAATTACTTATATTTTAATTTTAAATATATACATGATTGTACCTTCTTAAAAGTACATCTCAAAAAATTGCATGGATTTTTCAGAATTGAATTGTTTCCTTGAAACATATATTTGACTTATATTAAGTAGTTTTTTCATCCAACAAAATGACGTTTTTTAATAAAATATTATCTCCCTCATTATTTTGGGAACCCAAAAGTTTATTCCTTAATATAATATTTTTATACCCCTTTTGAAACATTTTCCTTCCCATGGGGTTTTTTCATGATTTTGATAGTTATAAGATCTCATCCATTACAGAATGCATGATTTTGAGTATTTTATAATGTGAAAGGTGGTCCAAAATTATATTTCCTTCCAATACATTGGGTAATTTGATATATTTAATGTAATTATAAATGTTATCCTTGAAAAATATTCTATATTTTTTTCACAATTACAATGATGAGATTTATGAACATATTTTATGCATGAACAATATGCTAGATGTTTTCAAAAATATGTGGGTTTTTGGTTGTGCTCAATTTTAATAAAAACCAGTGCTGATAGAGAAAGAAAAATCATCTTGTTTTACTAAAAATGAGAAGGAACATGAAAATGAAGTCATACATGGTACCTTTCTTATTTACTAAATAAAAGAAAAACATTTACATCATTAGGGGTCCATAAAATAAATTATATCCTAAATTTTTTCTAATGATCCCGAATAAAAAACCAAACAAAGATGTGTAAATAAATCCCTAAAAACACTTAAGGGATTGATTAATGGAATCTAGGTTTTATACAGTTCTAAAATTTTATTATATGGGATGATTCTTCATATAAATTTTATAATCTTTCCCTTGGTGAAACATGATCCTATAATGGGGTTGTATTATCTATCAATATATAGAGATCACATCAACTAATTTGAAAATGATTTCTCTTCATATATTGAAAACTATACTATGCTCCTATAACATTGATGGTATGTTTATGAATCTCTAATGGAGGATACCTCAATGGCGTGGATATTGATACCTAGTGAACAAGAATACCATTCTCAAATGGTTGATTAAGAGGAATCATACAACCATAAGGAAATTTACATTTTAATATAATATATTGATGTATCTATATAAGAGTTTAGTAGCCTTCTACTAGTTCATGAGGTAGAGTTATAAATAGTATTAATAAATTTTGTCAATATGATCATAAAATTAATCTATCATATGATTGTGATTGAACCTGAAGATTAAAGGAATTGAATATATAATAATTTTGAAAAAGGGTTTATACACTCACAAAAATCAACTTATGGTTCTCTAGTGTTATTTGTTTAGAAGAAGGATGGAAAAATACAGTTTAGTGTCGATTATCAGGAGAAGAAAAATATCACCTAGAAAAACATGTATCCCCTTTAACAGAATTTCAACTTGGTATATAATCATATAAGATCTCAGAACATTGGATAGATGGCCTTCATTCTGGTTATATTCAATTGAAGGTAAATAGTGAAAGTATATAGCGATCACCATTCCATAATTAAATTGAAACTGTAAGATCATATTGTTTTCCTATTGAATTACTAATTCCTCTACAATCATAAATTATATAACAACTATAGTTTTTAGATATTTCTTTGAAATGTATTTTGATGTAGTTTTTATCGATATTCTAATTTACTCCAAAATAATGGAGGAACATGAAGATAATCTAAGGATTGTGTTGGTGAAATTAAGAAGAGAATAAATTAATTTTATGATTGGTATGTTTGTCTTTTGATACATAAATCCAAATTATTGCGGAAAATAGTCACAATTGATGGTTTTTTGGGCCTATTAATGAGAAAAGAAATTGAAAAATATCCTACACCACTATGTTTCCTCTACATCCATAATTTTCATAGCATATATGGTTATACTGATGTTTTATAAGATACTTCTCATAATTAAATATCTTGTTACCTATTTTAACAAGCAATATGATAATATAAAAATAAATTAAATAATGTCAGAACATTTTTAAGGTGATCTAGAAAATAATAATCATAGTACATGCATTATAAATAATATTAATTATATAACATTTGAGTTACACATTGATGAAGAAATGAATGTCTTTAAATTTTTACTATATTTGAATGATAAAGTCGTAGTCTATGATTTATTACAATATTAATTCAATAAGTATAACTACCCAATGTGTGATCTATAGTTAGTAGTATTGATATTTACCATGATGAATTGGTGACACTACCACTATAGATATAATTGTACTATATATTATTATCATAAGATTCCAATATATATATATATATATATATATTCACAAAAACGTCATGACCTACATCTATAGACACTGTTAAATAAAAACATGATATATTATTGACAGGTTCACTACCATCATGGATAGGAGAACATAGAAGAAAAAACTCTTATCAGAATAGATTATGACACTCTATCGATGATGAGGAGTGATAAATACCCTACCTTTTTTGATATTCAATGGATGAATCTGAAAATCAAAATGGTATGGAATATATCCAACATTTCCAAATTATTTCCCAAGAATATATCTAAGAGAATATCTAAGGGAATAGAGGGATGATCTGGTGTTTCCAATGAAGCTAAAATTTGTAAAAGAGGTTAATAATCATGATTTACACACCATTGAATATAATGTAATTTTTTTCTAATTATAATTTGTGTGTATAAATCACCTAATATTTGGAAGGATTTAGTGTGATATAATCATAGATCATTATTCTCTATCCACTATAGAAGTTAAAATATATATAGTGATATTTACTATAGCTCTCAGTTTGACAACATAAACATGTATTTCAATGAGTACAACTTAAATTTATTGTCTTATCATCATGTCGAATAAGTAGAATGGAATTCAAAGTGGATAATTTTATAATTTCCCACACCCATCTAGAAATAGGAGAATAGTACCCTGAACATTGTTATTGGTCTCTAGAAGATGACCAAAAGACACAATTTGATTTGGGTTGTGGTAGAAAAAATCACCAATATCAATAACATCATTTCAATATTAAATTCTTCTTTCATGAATAAACATGTTATTATATATATAATAAAAGTGGTAAATATGCATGGGGAACCACTTTTAATCATCCATGATCATGATCCCAGGATCACGGGGAAAGTATAGAGAATACTTAAACATGATATAAATGATGAGTTTTATTTTATCTTAACCTATTGCACCTTAATAATATCGAATCTAAAAAGACAATTAATTCACTCAGCCACATGATGAGAGAATGAAAAATATAATTTAATGATGGTTGGGATCTTCTTGTCCCATTAGATGAGTTCTAAAAAACAATTTCAACCAGAGTATTCAGATGGATCTATTCCATTCTATCTATGGTATTAATTCAAGATAACTTACTTGTTTGGATGATTTTAGTGGTTAATAGCTACTTGGAAAATATATTGTGTATGAGATATTAAAAATGGATTGATAAATATAAAAATATATACAATTTTCTATGAGTTAGAGGAAGAGAAGTGTTGACTACCATCTAGAGGAATTATTGGTTTATTTAGAGACTATGTTTTCATTATAATATCACTATGGAAGAGAGTTATCCAGGTTTGGAAATAAAGGAATTTTTAACCTAAGGTATATTAGCTCCATTGAGATCCATGATTTCGTAGGATCAATGTCTTCTCAATGAGAACATCCAGTAAACATGGATCTTGTTCATGATGTGTACTACGTATCACTCCTAATGTAGTATATACCAAATCCAACACATGTACTAAATCTTGAAGTGGTAGAATAAAAGCATAAACTATCTTATAACAAGCATCTGATGATGATTTTGGACTACAGTAATGATTTATTAAAAAAAATATGAAAACTACCCATGTTTATGTGTTGTAGAAGAACCATAAATATAAATAGGTGACCTGGGATTCATATGAACTGATTTCATCGAAGTACCCTCATATTTCATGTAAATAATATGATTATAATATTTATATATGGAATTTATAAATGGGGAATAAACATAATATCCTTGACATTATAAATGATAATTTTTTTAATTAAATTTGTGTTATATTATATATCATTATGCACATACAATACATTGAGATACTAACTAAAAACTTTTCCATTAATGGATTTTGTTACATTTTGCTACATGTAAACCCATGAAAATTTCATATTTATAATTTCATAAAATAATAAAATGGAAAATTAAAATAAGAAAACATGGATAATTCTATTTTTTTAGAGTTATCACTCCCAAAATCATCATAAAAAAATAGAAAAAATAAACTAATAAACATTTTAAAAAATGTAATTATATATTTTTAGGTGTAATTATAGATAATTTTGATGGTAGGATTTTAGTGGAATTTATACGAGGAAATATGTCTAATAAAAAAGTAATATAACTGATGGAATAATAATATCACAATTTTGAATATAAACATGACCAATGAGAATTAGAAAATTATTGTTGGAATAGTTATTTTGATAAAAAATATTTTTCATTAGTTATTTAAGAACATATAAATACTATAATTATATAAAAAAAATCATATATATAAAACTTTATGAGAATATTAGAACATTCTTAATGAACAATAATTTAATGTCCTACATAAATATCAATAATTTTCATATTAAAATGTAAAATTTCATGTGATAGAATATTATTTTGATAAAATATATAATATTTTTAAAATAAAAGAACTATAATTTTCTATTGGTTTTTTTTGTAATTTTCTAAAATACTAATTTTTTTTATAATAATAATAGAAATTGTATTTTATTCTAAACTATTTGATTTAAATCACATCATTGATGATGTTAAAATGACCTAGTAAATTTTAATAAAAAAGGATCTAGAAAGAAACATATTTCCCCAGGAAAATGGTTAATTTAAATAAAATAAACATCACATCAAAACATAGTAATTATGAAGGACCCCGGGACACCCTGAGAGGGGAGGGGTGAATCAGGGTGACAACTTCTTCTTTTTAAAGTTGTGGATCTTGTTCCCAAGTTGGTAGGAACTTGTTGAACCTGTATGATGAAAAAGATCAGAAATCAAACATGCACATGCATAGAGAAGACATATCCCTTTTTACTTGGTTCACCACTAAGGGGTACGTCCAAGGAGCATATGCCGACAAGTTATCGGTCGTACCAAAAACCACTATGCTTCACTAGCTGGAGATTACAAAAGTTCGGGCACAGTCACTCTATCCCAGGCTCACTGCCTTTACAAAGGTTCTGAGATAGCTCACTGCTTCCATCGGGTCACTCCCATTGACTCCCCCTGGCTCACTACCGTTGGTGAAGTCACACTCAGTTTATAGACGTGAAGGTCTCTTCAATTAATAGTCATGAAGTTCATTGTCCCTTGTTCAGCATGAGACTTTGCTTGCATCAGAGTCCTGAGTTAATGCTCTGTTAAAATCCAAATTCCAACCACTGATGAATACCCCCTTTTCCCTTGTCCACAAGGCAAACAACCTTTGGAAAAAGGCCTTCTCAAAGTACCCTACTTCGCAAGGCTCCCAATTTTGCAAAGCTCAAACAAGACTTCGCAGAGCCCCTGCCATTTCGCGAAGCTCAATCGCGAAGCACTCTCGCGATGATCTAGCCTTCACAATGCTTGGCTATCGCGAAGCTCCTGCCTCTTCATGAAGCTCACTGAGCCAACATGGGGCGCACGTCTTTCGCGGAGCTAGAATAGCCGCCGCGAAGCTCCTCTTTCGCGAAGCACACTGCCTTCGCGAGAGACCTTTGCGAACCGAGAGCAAAAGACTTTATCTGAAATTCTCTATACTTCTCTTGAGGGGGTCAGCCTCTATTTATAGGCGATTCCACCGACCCTCGACCCTTCCGCGTGAAGTCAGCGCCACATCAGCTCAAATCGTGAAGCTCTGAAGTTCCCGCCAGAATTCTGTCCAAATCGCGAAGCACCACGACAATTTTCCGTTCGCAGAGCTTGATATAATCACGAAGAATCACCATCAACATTCCTTCGCGCCTTCTCCACAAAGCTCCCTCGCAAAGCCCTTCTCCGTCGCGATGCGCTTCAGCTTCTGCCGTTCGCGAAGCTTGACGTAATCATGAAGACTCACCGCCTCCATTCTTCTGGTCTTCACGATTTCGAAACCATAAATCCTATCTTCACGAAATTCATGACTTTGCCATATTAAATCATGATCTTCATGGAAATCCTATTTTTGCGATGCTCACCAAATTCCAAATTTTGGACCCCAAAAATTTGGCAAACAATGGGAAACAACGCCACCTTCAATACTGTTGTGTGCTTGAACGGTATGATCTCTTTGCTGGTACACAATATGAACTTCCATTGATGATTGACAACAAACACAAACCACACTCCAAATCATGCATAGAAGACCATGGTTCCAACAATCTCCCCCTTTGGGTTTGTTGGCAATCAGAAGAAAAATTCAATAGATCTCCATCAACGTGAAAACCAAAAAACGCAGGAATCAACCCAGCCAACACTCTAAGTCTACGTGAGCAATGCTCGGTGTAGAAAACAAGAGAGGAGGCTTGAATTGGGTTCTACTGTTTTCCTTCTCATTCTTCTCATCACAGAAGTTGCATGAATTTATTCTTTCTTTTTTCTCCCCCATTAACAATAAATCCAAAGACCAGTAAATTTTTTCACGTTCAGCTCAAACCATACTCCCCCTGGATAGTATCTCCCCCATAAACCTGCATCATATCCATAAACAGATTAAAACATTTCAAACAAATGGGGAGAGGGTTATTCCGTATCCTCCTTATGGACTGGGAGGTGTTTGAACACTGAGGTTCAACTGATGCTTCTCAAACACAGCCACTGACAGTGGCTTTCTCAGGATATCAGCCACTTGCTCATCTGTTCCCACATAATCCAATCTAATCACGCTTTGCTCAACTTTATCTTTGATAAAGTGATACCTGATTTCAATGTGTTTTGTACGAGAATGCTGAACAAGATTCTTCGTAAGATCAATTGTGCTCTTATTGTCACAGTAAATCACCATTGGTTGCGTCACCTCATCCCCAATATCAGTTAATTGTTGCTTCATCCATAGCAGTTGAGTGCATGCCTTTGTGGCGGAGATATACTCAGCTTCAGTAGTACTAAGAGAAGTACTTTCTTGTTTCTTGCTCAACCAGCCAACACATTTCTGCCCAATATAGAAAGCTCCATCACTAGTGGACTTTCTGTCTACTACATCACCAGCCCAGTCAGCATCAGAAAACGCTGATAATTCACTGTCCCTGCCTGCAGCAAAAAATAACCCGAAGTTATGTGTACCTTGAATGTACCTCATGATTCTTTTTACTTCTGCCATATGTTCCTCCTTTGGATTACTCTGAAAACGGGCTGCAAGGCATGTTGCAAAGACAATATCTGGCCTTGTCACTGTTAGGTACAATAGGCTTCCAATGATCCTCCTGTACAAGGTGGGATCAACAGAGTTCCCATCCTCATGCTTTCCAAGTTTAGTTCCAACTGCAATCAGAGTTGACATTGGTTTGGAGTCTTGCATATTGAACTTCTTCAGAAACTCTCTTGGATATTTTTCCTGAGAAATGAAAGTGTATTCCTTCTTTTGAATCACGTGTATCCCCAAGAAATATGTGAGCTCCCCAATCATAGACATTTCAAATTCGGATTTCATGTGGTTGGAAAATTCATCCACTGATTTCTGCCTGATGCCACCAAATATGATATCATCAACGTAGACAAGAACCATGAATTGATCTTTTGGAGAAATATTCACATAGAGATTGTGTTCAACTCCTCCTCTTTTGAATTCCAACTTCTTGAGATATGAGTCCAGCCGTGAGTACCATGCCCGTGGTTCCTACTTCAAACCTTATAGAGCTTTCTTCAGTTTGCAGACCTTTGTTTCATCAGTACCCAAAACAAAGCCCACTGGTTGTTCAATGTAGACTTCTTCTTCGAGTACACCATTCAAGAATGCTGTCTTGACATCCATTTGATATACTTTATATCCTCTTTGGAGTTCCATGGAAAGGAAAAACCTAATTGACTCCAGTCTAGCCACTAGAGCAAAGGTTTCTTCAACATCAATGCCTTCAATCTGGGAGTATCCTTTACATACCAGTCGTGCCTTGTTTCTGATGACACTTCCATACTCATCAAACATATTTTTGAAGATCCATTTGGTACCAATCACATTGTGACCTTTGGGTCTCTGGACAAGATCCCATGTCTGATTCTTGTCAATCTGATCTAATTCATCATTCATGGCTTTCACCCAAGATTTATCTTTTGCAGCTTTTTTAAATGAGGATGGCTCTAAAACTGATAGAAATGCAGATTGCATGGTATTCCTCATCCTTCTTGTTTGAGTAGGTGCACTCTTGTCCCCAATTATGTTGGATGGATCAATCTCAACTCTTCGATTTCTCCTGCGAGGTTCAGTAGTATTCTCTTTAGCTATAGTTTCTTCTTCAGATTCTTCTTCTGAGTCAACATCATGATGTGACTGCTGAGTGTTTTGAACAGCTTCCTCTATTTCTGCATTTGTATTTTCTTCACGTTCACATTCTTCCTGAATTTTTATCACATCATCATATGACGTCCTTGAAGAATTTGTGGTTTTATCTTCAATTATCTTAACATCACTGCTTTCCAAAATCCTTCCCAAACGCTTGTTGAAAAATTTTTAGGCTTTTCTGTTCATTGAGTAACCGAGGAAAATTCCTTCATCTGCATTGTCGCTATATTTCCCTTGATTTCCTTCTTTGTTCCTGATGAAGAATTTACTTCCAAAGACATGAAAGTATTTTAGAGAAGGCTTCCGTCCATGCCACAATTCATATGGTGTCTTCGTCTCACCCATATAAAGTCCTGTTTGTTTATGAATGTACACTGCAGCTTGAACAACCTCTTTCCAGTAATGTTGTGGAATACGACTCTCAATCAGCATAGTTCGTGCCATGTTGTCCACCTGTCGATTCCTACGTTCAACAACTCCATTTTGTTGTGGAGTTCTCACAGCATCTACCTCATGCTGTATCCCATGCTTCTCCAGATAATTCTCAAATTCAATGGACGTGTATTCTCCTCCATTGTCAGATCGCAACACTTTGATTGTTCATCCAGTATCATTCTCGGCGATTCGCCGATATGTTTTCATGCAGTCAAGGACTTATCGTTTCCTGTGAATAACCATCACACATGCCATTCTACTGTAATAATCTATGAAAAGGACAACGTAACTTTCTCCATGAGTTCCGACAACATTTATTGGCCCACAAACATATGTATGAATCAGATCAAGAAGGTGGGAAACTCTTTTCTTCTTTAGCCGATATGAACTGCAGACCAACTTCCCATGAATACAAGCATCACAAGATTTTTCATGCTCACGCTTCAGGTTGGGAATGTCCATGACAATTCTTAATTTTGATATTTTTTCCATGTCTTGTTGATTGATGTGTCCCAGTCTCCGATGCCACAAATTGTTTTCTTCTTCAACAGTCATGTAACATACATTTTCTTCACTATCAACCTGATACAAGTTTCCTTCTGTTCTGCATCCCTTCATAAGTGAATTTCCAGTCTTTCCCTTGATAGTGAAGCCTTTCTGATTAAACGTGACTATAAGTCCTGAGTCACAGAGTTGACTCATGCTGAGGAGATTATGACGTAGGCCATCTACGTAAAGGACTTCAGTCTTCTTTAGTTCTCCATTAGCTAATTTGGTACTTCCACTCCCTTTGATTTTCAGATCCCCATCATTACCAAATCTTACTGTACCATCGACATTCCTTATGATATTCGTTAGTAGGCCGACATTACCTGTCATATGAGATGAACTACCGCTATCTAGAATCCAGGTACTGTTGTTCTTTGTAGCTTTGAGGGCCACCTCTGCATGGTTGGATTTCTCAATATTCTTTATTTACTTACATGAGACATTAGATCGAGTATAAAGAACCGATGGTCTTTCAATTATCTCTTCCGCATACCCAGGTTCTTCATAGTCAAAGTCTTCTTTGAGAGGTGAAAACCTGTTTGAAAGAGAAACACTGTCTTGCTGACGAGACTTGAATTGTCTTGAGATTCAGTATGAGGTGTCCATGTCCCTTCTCTGCCTGCAATTAGCGGCCTTATGACCAAAGTTAGAACAACAAAAAAAATATCCATAGAAATTATTTCTTCTATAAGAATTAGGATATGAAATTGTTCTCCTTTGTTGAGCTTCTATATCTTCTCCATTAAGATAGCTTCTTGCCTCTTCACAATATGACATGGTATGGCCCAGATAGCCACAGAACTGACACTTCATGAGAGGAAATGTCTTCTCACTTGAATTTCTCCTCATACCTTCTTCCTTGGGAGAATAGTAAGACTGTATGTCATTTCTGAATGTTTGAGGATAATTTTTAGGTCCCCTTTTAGTTTGGATTGAGGGTTCCTTTTTCAGCACTCTAGGCAACGTTTCAACATGTTCAACTTTAATCTTATCTTTCTTTTGGATCTTTTCACTTCCAGCAGTTGATGTCTCAGCCTCACAGCCAATTCCACTCTTTCCCATGCAAGCAGGTCTTTGATCACTCAAGATTTTTCCAACCCCATATGAACCACACTTGGCTCTTGCTAGTAATTCTGCATCTGAGAATATTCCAAGCTTTATTTTCTTCTTCGATTCTTTTGGAACTAATTCAGTCTCCAGTTTACTCCTTAGAGTAACTACTTCCTCCTCAAGACCATCAGTAGTCTTGGATTTTTCATCCAGTCTGGAGGTGAGGTCATTGATGACCTTTTCCTGCTCTTCAATTCTCAGCTTCAGATCTACTACATCATCATTACTTTCAATTATTTTATATTGTACCTTCACAAATTCTTCCAGTCGTTCAATTTCAGCTTCAATTTGATCAACGTATTCAGTTGATTCTTCTACAATTGATTTCCACTTATTGCAGCTCTTACATTTAATCTTGAGCTTACTAACCACATCCTTAAGTTGTATCTCAGGATATACACAAGTTCTCAGTTGTTTTTCTCCTTCAGTATCTTCTGGCTTTTCAACAGTGGCCATCATAGAAGCATGGTTCCCAGTTTTGAATTCTGGTTCTTCTTCAACAAAGAATTCATTATCATCTTCTTCCTCTTCACAGACAAAACTCTTCCTTTGCATTTTCTTACCATATTTGAAGTCTCCCTTTTTGAAGAACCTTCTCTGAGGTTTCTTGAAGTTTTGATCCTCACTATCTTCATCATTGATCATTTTTAAGCACTGAGAGGCAATGTGCCCAACTTTTCCACAACGGAAACACGCGAGAGGTAACTTCCCTTTGAATTTCCCTTTCCCCCTTCTGGAACTTCTTTGCAATGAAAGAAAGAATTTATTTTTCCTCTTCATCTTCACTGCTAATATCCTTTGAGATTTTCAGTTTATCCATGGCCTTGAATTACATTTCCTTGCTCACCCAAGTCATAGCATCTTCAGGTTTGACTCTCATTTCATATGCTACCAAACTGCTCAGTAGATCATCTAGAGAAAGTTTGGAAAGATCTATTTCCTCAAGGGCTGACACCTTCGCATTATACAGAGGTGGAAGTCTTCTCAATATTTTCTTTACAATATCAATGTCTTTGATTTCTTCGCCTAGACCCCGAATAGCTCCAACCACTTCAGTAATTCAATTGAAGAAGGAGTCTGCATTCTTGTCTGGATGCATCTTCAGATCATCAAAACGATTGTGCAGCACTTTTAGTTTCGCCTCCTTCACTTTTCTATCACCTTTATAAATATTCTCAAGTTTATACCACATGGATTTTGCTGAGGTTCAATTCATCACCTTTAGGTAGATCTGATCAAAAAGGGCTACAGTGAGTGCATTCTGTGCTTTAGCATCTGCATCAAGAAGTTTCCTATCTATTTCAGTCATAGCAAGGCCTGTTGGATCAGTGACTTGTATTCCTTGCACAGTAGAAAAGAGAACTTCCATTCCAAGAGATCTCAAATGAGATCTCATTCTGTTCTTCCAGATCTGGAAATTTCTTCCATCGAAGGGAGGGACTCCCCTGACATTGACCGCGTTTTCCATGACGAAAAAGGTCATATTCAACACCAGCAACCTTAACCTCGCTCTGATACCACTTGAAGGACCCTGGGACACCCTGAGAGGGGAGGGGTGAATCAGGGTGACAACTTCTTCTTTTTAAAGTTTTGGATCTTGTTCCCACGTTGGTAGGAACTTGTTGAACCTGTATGATGAAAAAGATCAGAAATCAAAGATGCACATGCACAGAGAAGACATATCCCTTTTTACTTGGTTCACCACTAAGGGCTACGTCCAAGGAACATACGCCGACAAGTTTTCGGTCGTACCAAAAACCACTATGCTTCACTAGCTGGAGATTACAAAAGTTCGGTCACAGTCACTCTGTCCCAGGCTCACTGCCTTTACAAAGGTTCTGAGATAGCTAACTGCTTCCCTCGAGTCACTCACGTTGACTCCCCCTGGCTCACTACCGTTGGTGAAGTCACACTCAGTTTATAGACGTGAAGGTCTCTTCAATTAATAGTCATGAAGTTCATTGTCCCCTCTTCAGCATGAGACTTTGCTTGCATCAGAGTCCTGAGTTAATGCTCTGTTAAAATCCAAATTCCAACCACTGATGAATACCCCCTTTTCCCTTGTCCACAGGGAAAACAACCTTTGGAAAAAGGCCTTCGCAAAGTACCCTACTTCGCAAGGCTCCCAATTTTGCAAAGCTCAAACAAGACTTCGCAGAGCCCCTGCCATTTCGCGAAGCTCAATCGCGAAGCACTCTCACGATGCTCTAGCCTTCGCAATGCTTGGCTATCGCGAAGCTCCTGCCTCTTCGTGAAGCTCACTGAGCCAACGCGGGGCGCACCTCTTTCGCGGAGCTAGAATAGCCTCCGCGAAGCTCCTCTTTCACGAAGAACACTGCCTTCGCGAGAGACCTTTGCGAACCAAGAGAAAAGGACTTTCTATAAAATTCTCTCTACTTCCCTTGAGGGGGTCGGCCTCTATTTATAGGTGATTCCACCGACCCTCGACCCTTCCGCGTGAAGTCAGCGCCACGTCAGCTCAAATCGCGAAGCTCCGAAGTTCCCGTCGGAATTCTGTCCAAATCGCGAAGCACCACGGCAATTTTCTATTCGTGGAGCTTGACGTAGTCACGAAGAATCACCGTCAACATTCCTTCGCGCCTTCGCCGCAAAGCTCCCTCACAAAGCCCTTCTCCTCCGCGATGCGCTTCAGCTTTTTCAATTCGCGAATCTTGACGTAATCGCGAAGACTCACCGCCTCCATTCTTCTAGTCTTTGTGATTTCCAAACCATGAATCCTATCTTCACGAAATTCATGCCTTTGCCATATTAAATCATGATCTTCATGGAAATCCTATTTTCGCGATGCTCACCAAATTCCAAATTTTGGACCCCAAAAATTTGGCAAACACTGGGAAACAGTGCCACCTTCAATACTGTTGTGTGCTTGAACAGTATGATCTCTTTGCTGGTACACGATCCGAACTTCCATTAATGATTGAAAATAAACACAAACCACACTCCAAATCATTCATAGAAGACCATGGTTCCAACAAATTATTTTATAATTCAAAAATTATAATGTAATCTATGAATAAATATTTGTTTATTTTTATACCGGTTGTTTTTGATTAAATAATAAAATCATATTTTAATTTTTTTAATGTATTAAAATCATGTTTCTTTACTAATTTATATTTAATAATTTTAAATAAAAAATACTATATAAATTTTTACCTTTGATATATTATTTTATTCCTCATTATAATTCAAAAATACAACTCCCCTCGTACAAATAACCCATCACTAGTCCCTTGTAAAACCAAAATTAATACATTTACCATAACTATTAATCTACACAAAGTCTATATATTAGTCCACTAAACATCCTTAATAAAATTGTGGAGTAAACTAACTACATGCATAAATGGAGTTTTGGGACGTAGAAACAAAGAAACACTGAGAAAAGAATAAGTTCCCATTAACATCTCTCCTCACTTTCTTCTGGTCTTCAATTTTTACCTTTTAATATAAAATCCAAACCAGATAATATTAATTGTGGAGTGATTTAACAATATATTAATTATTTAAACCAAGTGTAATAGTTGTATTTATGATGAATTTATACTTCATAATTCATATTTATTTTCTTAGGACAATGTCCCATTAATAGTATGTTAACCACAGGTAAGGATATTTTCACCTCCTTCATTATCTACACTCTTACGAGTGATGATAATAAATTATTTATAATTTATAAATGTATAATTATTATTAATTATATGCTTAAATATTAAATATTAATATTGTATTAAAACATATTAAATAGATTAAAAACATGATATTGGTACAAAAATATGACATCAAAATACTTATCATTTAATAATGTGAACTAAGTAAAAGAATCCAATTATTCTAATTTATCAAGAGTGAAATTATTAAAAAAACCCAATTATTTCACCATGTTTTAATAAATTTATGTTTATTATTTAAGAAGAAACATTGAAAATAAGTATAAGGGATTTAGGTTATGAGGATTGTTGATCCTACGTGATTCAGTTTGGGATATCGTATGATTTACAACATTGTTTGTATGGATGTACCTTTATTATCAAAAAAGATTCCTTTCAAAGTTATTTTCAACCTATTTATTTTGATATACATGTTTTTACTTTCATGAAATTGCTTATTATAAAATACATTATTTTCCAATATGGACACTATTTTTGGAAACATATCCTTAACACTTTTTGAGTAGTCTCATATTTAATGGAAAATAAAAAGTCTTCTCAAATATAATCTAACATGATAGCTTGGAATGAAAATTGTTTATTCCTTAATGTATTATTCATAATGACTTTATAAAAACCATTCTTTTATATGGGTTTATTTCTGGTCTTTTTATTGTTATTAGTCATCTTCCCATATGAAATTCATTATTGTGTGAGTTTTTATATGTGATGGTGAACCTAGAATTTTATATTTATCCATTATATCATCTAATGCAATAAATCATTTCAAATTTTGGTACTATGCTTGAACATGATTCTATCTTTGTCCGAATTATTAATGTTATGATTCTTCCAAATATGTTATTCATGAGAACGATGGTATACTTGTTATCAAAAATGTTTTTTATTAAACAACATTGTTATAAATATTCATTATTATGAATATTATACATTCTATTACTTTATCAAGGGTTCCCTGATGATTATGCTGAAGTTCATATGAATAAGATATGGTAATGTGGATTAGTATAAACCATGTACTATTGAATCATTTCCTTTATTTATGAAATCATATTTCTCCCCATACCAAGATTATCGATCATACCCTTAGTTTATTTATGTCCTCAAGTTATTATATATATAATGAGGAATGTGATATAATTTTGGATGATAATAAATAAGGATTTAAAAAGTGTTTGTGTTTTATTATGTAAACATGATATATTAGACTAATTTTCTAGTGATACTAAATAATTAGATCATAGATTGTATCAAAATTACGTTGTATATAACAATATTTATGAAATAGTCTTGTAAGAAAATGATGTTTCACAATAAATATAAAATATACTTGTAGATGCCAAAAAGTCCGTAACTAGTGATGGAAGTGTTGAAATGAAAAAGTGAAGTCATATTCGGACCCGAAGGCTCGGTCCAGAGGGCCTGGAAGTGTTGTGAGGAAAAAGGGGAATGCATGAAAAAAAATGTGCAATGCAGAAGGGTTACAGGATTCGCGAAATGTCCCTGGCGCAGGCGTGCAAAAAAATGCCCGCACGCACCCACGCGGTTAACATTCTGCGCTGCCATCCCCAGTGTGCAACTTTTGCGTGCCAGCCTACATCCTGCGTCGCCGGGTTCTTATAAATAGAGGGATACACCTTCCATTTCGGGGTTTCGGAATTCGAACCGGCTCTCGTGCGCGAAATCAAACATCTGCGTGCGTAAGATTTCCTTCAAGTACTGATCCTTTTCGCGCCACCTCGCCTCGGGATCCGCCTTTGCACGATATACCACTGGATTAAATAGAATCCCATACCCTTCATGGTTCTTACCTGGCACGCAATTCCTCTGGTTACGCACAAAATGGTCCAATTGCGTGCAATCCCATTCGTTGGGTGCAACCTTAACTTTGGGTGTGGACTTTGCCACTCGCGCACAATTCATATCCCCTGTGCACGGTCCTTCTCATTGCGCTCAAACCCTCTTCTCTGATTACGTGCCATCCCTGTGTTTTGTGTGCCAAACATTTCTTTGTGTGCATCCCCCAAGACGCCTCACTTTGGTGCTCCCTGGGTGCCTCCATGCGTAGGTTCCCGATGTCCTCTTTCTGGATGCCCCGGGCACATGCACCGGGCATACACACCATGCACTGTTTTCTCATACGCCCTTCTAGGCTCGTACGAAGTAACCTCAAGGTACCTTTGGTAGTTTTTCCCGTTACATTGCTTTGTTTCAAGATTCTTCGCATAGGCACAATAACAACTATTGCTTCTTCGCATAGCCATGCTAACGTGGACCACTCGATGGTTTAGTCTGTGACCCCCTTAAAAATGGCATTGCCGGTACCTTCCCTCTCACAAGGAGAAGAGGGTACTGGTCATGTATGTCCTAGGGGTGCAGAGTAAACCCACCTCGTCTGAGCTGAAGGACATTAAACTGTCGAGAACCTCGTCCTCAACACATGACCTTAAACTGTGATCCGGACCCGTGCCTCGGGCGCAGGGTCCCCACAGCTCGGATATTCTTTACGCCGCTCATCTCCACGGGGATGGAATCACCCCCACATGGGATGATATCCTCCTTCTCGGAGTGGAGTTTTTTCATGGAAGATGGGAAACCTCCTTGGTGTAAGCCCCTTGCCTCTCTTGCAGAAGGTAGCACCCATGCACCTCCGTACTTCCCCACCGCCAGGGCCAGCGGGGAGCATGATGGGAAGTGGGACTCCTTCTTTCTTCGGTCCCAAATCCCTCTCCCTATACGCATTGTCACCCTTAGTGCCTCCATCATGGAGTAAGTCCCGACACCATGGGCCTCTCAACACGTAAGCCCCTCTTCACTTCCCACAGACACACCCTTCATGATGTGATCGTCAGGTCTCTGCTATCTCTTATTTCTCACACCAAGCATGACTCACGTGAGCTTAGAGTGGGAACCGACCCTGACCCCCACCTACAGTGAACTACAAGGGCTTTAATCCATGCTAAGGCATGGTACGTAGGAAGCCTCCACGAGGTTCAATCCCACCACCTAGTTGTTCCAACCCCTTCACGTCAGTTCACCAAAACTTTGGGCCACCTTAGAGCGTAAGCCCCAAATGCATCGTCCTGCATGACGTTAAACTACACACCCAAACTACGTGGACTTAGATTCCCTACCACAGGGATACGTAGGAAGCCTCCACGAGGTTCAAGCCCACCACCTGGTTGTTCCGACCCCTTCGCATCAGTTCACCCATCATCGTGGACCGCCTCGGAGTGTATGCCCCATTCAACCATCATCGTGGGCTGCCTCAGTGTGTAAGCCCCATTCACCCATCATCGTGGGCCACCTCAGAGCGTAAGCCCCATCCATCCATCATCGTGGGCCGCCTGACAGCGTAAGCCCCATCCATCCATCATCATGGGCCATCTCAGAGCATATGCCCCATACATCTGGACCCCAGGTCCCTCTTCATGTCGGTTCTCCGACCCCATATACTTGGTCTACCTCAGAGCGTATGCCCCAAATGCCCCGTCCCGCATGATGTTAAACTGCACACTCGAACTACATAGACTTTGATTCCCCGCCACGGGGATAAATAGGAAGCCTCCACGAGGTTCAAGACCAACACCCATGTCTCATCCTGGCCTCTCACTCCATCCCAGGTGCCTCAGGATGCTCATTCCTTAACCTGAAGGTTTTACTCACTCTGGGACCCATCCATGCGTTCATTCTCACTGGCCGCCCTTTCAGATGTCCCACCACATCATCCCGAACTACGAGGACTTTGATCCATGTCAAGGCATGGTATGTAGGAAGCCTCCCTGAGGTTCAAGCCCCTTCACTTCATCACTAATTCTGATTCTTACCCGGGCTGCCACATCCCGGTGGGATCATGCCACCTCATTCCACTCCGCTGCATTTGGGAAGCCACCCACCTTCTTACCCCATTATCGATGTTCCCTCTAGGGGTTTCCTCAATCTCATCCACTCTCAGTGTTCCAATCAGTCTGATCCTTCTCCGCTAGACGTTAAACTCATGGCCTAACCTGTGTTAAACATGGGAAGCTGAGGAAAACCTCAGATACATTCCAATGGTATACAATTCCCCGCATTCGATGTGGGATGCATCGGGCTTCCACGCCCTCAAGAAGCCCTATAATAAGCGAAAGAAGACAGACATGACAATCCCATAGTGTCAAGACATGCCAATGATGCCTCAGCATGACCACTCTCCTAACTGAAGGTTGCTGCCCCTACCGGACCCCTTTGAGTGTCTCGACGGAAGCATCATAATTAACTGGTGTCCATAAAGATATGGCACGTGGAATGAGATTCATGAACACATCTTAAATCTATGAGGGAGACCTGGACTAGGTGACAAGCTCTGAGGAGGAATCCATAGAGGGAAGAACTGACATCCCATCATCCTAGTTTCGATCAAGGAGCAGATGTAATTGAATAAGGATCGAATGCCGCCTGCCTTTGGAAAGCGAGAATGCGGGGTAACATCTGCGCGTCCTCCACAGAAGGATGCGCGTGCGCCCGACAGAAAGTGTCGGAAACAATACTCTTATATGTATCCATGTTGTTATCATTAGATATTTTACTAATTACTTCTATGTTTAAACTCTAGAATATTTATTTTTGATGATGATTGTATTAAAAATATTTATCTATCCCAATATCAATTTTTTGTATTAATCATAATATTACTATGTTTTTGGAATTTATTATTTTTAATTCTATAAGAAACCATAGCATCTGGGAACCAAAATATATTTGTGTTTTGTATCATCCTTGAATAATTTTTTTGAATAATATGTTTAAAGATAATAAATTATTAATTATTATGAATTTTCATCCCTTTTATAGAAATTTAAAATGTTGAACATTATTTTATATAGGGTATCAGAGTAACAGTTTTAGGATTGTAGGTAGAGAATTAAATTTCAGCTAACACAAAACCACTCACTAGATAGATTGGATCTATCATGTAATAATGATTCTAGAAGTGGGAATGTAAAACAAATCATAACCCATTGGCCGACTAGTGGACACTATAGAATACATGACAATCTTCTAGGAATATCGGGTAGCTGGTACACCATGATTGAGGTTGTATTAAGTAAACCTCATTGGTTTTTATTTCTTTCATATTTTAACATTTTTTAATTCTAACTTCTAACCCAATACCCATATTTATTATTACATACATATTCAGTTAAATCATGGATCCTACTATTAGTATCTTCTTGTTTATTCAAATATGGTCCGATATGGTGACACCATAATGTAAAATTCATATTACATATCCTCCAAATTATTCATCTTAATACATGAATGATTTAAATATGTCACTTTTGAATATGTTTTTCCCAGAAATATCCAAGGGGGATTCCATCCCCTCTTCATAGATTGATAGATGATATAGAAATTTGGTGTAGTTCCTTTATCAAATCACTATCGACAAAAGAATAAAATGTTTTCTGTGTATGAAGTTTTGATAATCTTCTTCAATCACTTAATAATGGATGATTAATGAATTAACCTTTAGACATTGATTATTATTCTGATTATTAGGGGGTATCATTTATTTTAGATTAACCCCCATTGATACGAGTTAGAACTATCATCAATAGTGGTTGTTTCTTGAAATTTCATCATTTATTGACAACCTTTAGGATTTTATTTTATTGAATCTATTTTAAATTGAATAATTATTGAGGGATGAATGTTTTTCCTATAAATAAAGTTCTCTTCTAGAATCAGTGTGGCATTCCAAATCCGTTCCATAACGAACAATATAAAAAATGAATTGATGACCTTTCACTCTACATAATTTCAAAAATAATTTTCTGGATAACATGTTAAGGTATGTGATTATATAACCACCATTCATGACATGGAATACAATTTGGAGTCTTTTATAAGCCTCATTCATGATAAAATGAAACTTGATATCGATATCATTGATTTGTGATATCGTTATCCACGAACATGGGATGTGGTTCATTCTGAGGTACTTTGATATAAAATTGGGTAACTTCTAAATAACCATTAGGTAGAAATATCCTTAACATTTGGTGATCTAGTATATACTTTTTACATAGTTATGATTTTTGGGTTTCCATAGTTTCATGAAGATGGTTGGGAAAGATAACATGTGGGTATGTGTGTCCTATGATACTCGCTTATGGTAAAATCTTCCATTATAATTATTGTATCATTTTTTTAAATATATTTTTTGATCACCTATATTTTATCTATATACTATTTTATCAATATCATACACAATTATTTTCTTTTTATGAACTATCTTATAATATGTGTTACCATTCCTTTGGATATTGTATTTTTGGTTATCAGTATAGGTGGATTATCATGACATGGTTCTTCCTTGGAGGGGGAGTGTACATGAATTATGATGACAATGAAGATGGATATAAGTATAGGGTAGGGATATGAAAATTCACAATGGAGACAATTTAAGTAACATGAATCCCCAGGGATTCCAAGTGCCATGTTAAATTGAGTAATTGAAGATTCCATGTAGAATCATCAGTAAATTTCTATATGATTTTTTGGAATAAGACTAAAATATTTCCTATTGTATTCTATGTAATTTTATTTACACATTTACAATATGTGTGTTTACTCACCATGTGTCTACTTGTGGAATACTTTTAAAAAACCTCACATTAATTACAGTAGGTAATGAAGTATGAATGGACAAGGATCATTGTGTCTTGGGTAGAACCCAAATGATATGTATGTGATAATTTTAATTTCCTATACATTTTATTATTACCATGAAATGTGCCTAATATACATGTGCACACTTTTTTAGGATGACTCAATGGTTTCCTACAATGTTATATTACTAAAACTCTTTTTGTGGATTTTGTTGATCATGAAAACATCACGTATAGGGATCCAAGATAGTGAAAATGGCCCATGTATAATAGTTAAGACAATGAGAATATATTTAGGAGATAAATTTTGATGGTATATAAATGATTCTTAAAGTGTTTCTAATTTAATTAAATACTTGAATTGATTATATTGTCATTTATTGACACACATGAGACCATGTATTTATTTAATGACATGAATTCAATTTGATATTATATTCTTTATCTTTCATAATTTGATTATATATATATATATTTATTTATACTTCAGGTGTAAGGATATTACATTGTTGTTTTTTCTCCCCAGTAACAATGTTCACATCCTCACTACAAGTCAGAAGCCTCTTACATATGAGGAGGCCCACATGACGCAATATGACTTGCCTTCTGAGACCCAATGTTTTGAGTCAAGGTATTATAAATTTTTATTAAGGGAATTTTTTATTTCTTTTTAACAACCAAGAACATGGTATAAAATGAATAGGTTATTTGAGAGTATGATATGGTATTTTCTATATTCATGGAGATATCTTATGTAATGGACCTCTTATTTTTTGATGATAGGATTGAATTTAATATTTTATGGGACATGGGTGTGTTTAGGTTTCATTATTAAGAATGTATGATCAAATTATAAATATACACATGCTGTGTAGTTCATGATTTTTCATTTATTTAAATTCTACAAATTATCTATAGATTCATAAAAGCCTTCAATTTATTGTGAGTATGATATTTCTTTTTCCATGTTGTGGTCATATATTAGTTGGAAATAGAGAGTTGAACCTGATTATGATACTATGCTAATATATATATATATATATATATATATGTTTCTGTAACAAATTTTTTTAGATGGGTAACAAGGTAATATCTAGGTGGTACATAACATTGGTTATTGTTAGACACACATGATAACCATTTTGGGATCTCATTCGATCATTTGTAATGATCCTAATAAATTAAAAAAATTCTAATTTTTTCATTCATGAATTAGAATATGCTTCATTGGAGTACATTGATGGGAAAATCATATAAAATGGGATATAATGCTCCAACATAGATGGATTCACCTGCTACAAGACCTTCTATATATTAGAGTGAAATAGAACATATTTCAAAAAATATTTATTCTATAGATGTATTGGGACCACCTTAGCCATGACTCTTTACACTTGTTATTTCTTAGGATAAAAGTTAAATGGGGTACATGGTTTAATTTTTTGGAGGATTTCACCACATACATCAAAAAATATTTCAATGAAATAGAGGGCCTCAGGATAATTATGGTTAGAAAAACATTATTAGGGGAGTCTTCGATCTCATTGAGACATTGGAGGGAAAGAGGATAAATCTTGTTGTGTTCATGCTATAGAGAACCTCTATGAGATGGTGGGTCATGATGGGGGAGGTTAGATTATTTCAGGGTCAAACATGGGAGGCTTTCCATAACATTTTCTTGAATAATTTATTTCATAATTTGATAAATATAGACCGAGTGCAAGATTTTTTGAGGTCTAAATTAGAGGTCCATGATAGTATCCACACACTCCACTGTATTCAGTATGCAACTTATCCTTTTCTTGGAAATATTCATAGAATTTTAAGATGTTCATGACCAGTATTAATCCCAATATCATGTGATGGGTTAGGTCCTTCATCATAGTGACATACCTTGATGTTTTTTCCAAGCCTATGAACATCAAAAATTTCCTTGAAGATTGTTATTAAGATGTAATTCTTATACCCTTCAATAACAAGGAAGGTCCATTATTACTACTATCAGTGTCTCTCCCAATATCAAGAATATGATTATAGGTTAATTGTAATATGGTAAAGGAAACATGGTGTATTATTGGTTTTTTTCTTCATTTCCATCAGAAGGATTACCAAATTACCATAACTATGATAAAGGTTTTCATTACCACATGGTTTACACAAGAACATATAACTAGTGTAAAAAGTGCATAAATTATAGACACAAAAATATATTTTGAACCAGTTATTTAAAGTATTTTTTCATAGGGGAGTGTGGAATATTGGTTCAAGGAACCCGTTATTTAGATGGGGACTATAATAGCTAGCTCAGATTAAGACAATTCAAGAAGGTCATACATCCCAGGGAAAGGGTCGTAGAGATAATCCAAACATTTTTATTGTAGTGAACCAGATAATAGATGATGATGGTGACCAAACTTCAACTATTAAATTTATGGGTTTGGTCACTTCTAAACCTTATACCTATATTTTGATAATGTCTATACTCATTCTTTTATATCGTTATAAGTTATTTTTTGACATGATTTATCAGTCATGTTTTCTTTAGAGTTTATTTCCATCAATAATATATGGGGCATGAATGAGAACAATCTTTAGTGATTCCCAACATCGCCTATAGTCATTTAGGTAATAAATATCCTTGAAAATTGATTATTTTTGAAATGAAGTTATTTGATGTGATGTTTGTGATGGACCGGAAGACAGGCTTCCAATATCACATTGATTTCTCATTGAGATATGTATCATATAATTTTCTAAGGGGATATAATTATGTGATTATTGAATAATGGTAGTTGTAAATAGGTAGAGTTCCATTATAAATGTGTTATCATAGGATGATCATGGCAAATATTTCAGGCTTGGTACCTTTAGTAGGATCAGTGGCAGCCCCTCGACATTTCCACTTGTTTATTAGATCTCCATATGTTAATATTTCATGATTATTTCACATCAAGACCCCTAGATAATGAAGTTATATACCACATTCAATACATGAATGGGATGTATCCCATCTTGAAATCTCTTACCATATAGTTTTGAATTAGTTGAACCATCTGAAGATTCATCTTGAGAGAGTAGAAAGGAAGGGATATATTATGCCATGTAGGTCTTTATTGGGAGAACATATCTTGTTCTCAGGGAAGGTCATGGAAATCTTCCACTATACATTGATTATTGGAAGATAAATATGGTGATAGTGATTTATATATATATAACATACCCAATATTTATAGTTTCTTTGATTTTCATTTTGGATCTCGGTGGTTCTCAAGGATTTATCTTTGATTGGACTATTACAACTTATAGGTTAGGGAGGATGACATCTTGATAATATAAGTTTTTTCTGAGTATGGGTTACTTATGTACCTGGTGGTTTCATTTGAAATGTAAAATTCATTGGTATTTATAATGACTATCATGAACAAGATATCCTACCATTATATTAACTCATTCTTTAATTTTTTTTTGTTTATGAGTCCTTATATACACACTAACCCAATAGCAGCATGATAGAAATGTCATGTCTTTATAGATTACACTTCTTACATATCATCTTTATGATAAGCTGTTGATGTAAAAATATGTCACTCAGGAGGAGAAATTATTAGGTTCACATGTTGGTGAGATAGTTATACCAATGTTCCTTGATAGATTGGATGTGATGATGTCCATAACGTACACCATTAAAATGATCTAGATTTTGATGTTTTTGGGATTATTGGTATATTACTAACATTTTGTCCTCGAATAATCCCATTTATCAATGTCCATTAATACATTAATGATGAAGGGGTAATGATTCATTTTTCAGACTAGTGTGAAGAGTAATTTGTTGATCTACATAAGAGGTTGACTACAATACAATGGTGACACATCATAGGCAATATATTGGTTATGAAGTTTACTAAGATGTTCCTAGTGTTGTTGTGGGTATAGTACTAATGTTGAGGTAGTTAGTATTTTCTTATAGGTCATGTCAAATTTTACCCCATGAGAAAAACAATCCTACCATTTACTTGTTGAAGGAAGCAATGGTCTATAATTTGAAGTGACAGTTATATTATCTCATCGGAGAGAGGTTTGTTTTCTTCAATGATCAAATAAACCTATGCTATATATTCTTGAAATATGACCTAATTTTATTTCAAAGTGACAATGTAGAGTTTATTATGACACATGAATATTTAATTTCTTATACACCAGGTAATGTTATCATCATTAAAGGTTCTTTTACGCATATTGAATATGTAGAATTGAATCTTGGTGAACAACTATCATAACAATATTGATTCATGATGAACTTGTTGGAAAATTAGATGATGCATTCTTCTGAGTCCCAGGGATCAATAAAATGTTCATTATTTTTTGTATTATATATTTTAGTATATCTGGTAACATATGTATAGGTGACTAATATAGGGAGTGTTTTTAATTTTTTACAACTAGAAATTGGTGATTAGGTACTCTGGTGGTCATCAGATGATTATGATGTGGTCCTTAGACACGGGGGAATTCTAGATCATGAATATATTAAGGTGTAGTTGATGATAGACTTCCATAAATCTATGTTGGTGGTGTTTATTAGGATGAAAATTAGTTACATGATAGTGATAGGTTATTCATGTGTCTAGGGACGAAGGGATACATTTTATTTTTCCCCCAATTCCATACTATCTATATAATAAATGTAAAACACCTATGTCTCTATAACATCAAAAGATGTTTTAGAATTTTTTATTTAAAAATAAATTGTTGATAGCTGGAGTTGCATTAAATTCATAAACATTCACCCATTTTATGAAAAATAATGATTATCTTGTTTTCCACATGACATCACATTTTTTACTTAACATATGTTACATGCTATGATGAGTATTTCAGGACATCAATATACTATTAATATTATTATTTATCATGACATTTATCATCTAGAAATTGGGATGGTGGGAATTAGTAAGATTAAATAAATAATATAATATGTTACACACATGTTTATAAAAGTAATTTATTTGTTAACAATTAATTTGAAATGAAAATAAAAACAAATATTATATAAAGAAATCATTTGTTTTTCACAGAAAGGTGTTTTATATTAATAAGTTAAATTTATTACTTTTATTGATGATATTTGATGAAATATATATAATATATATTAAATAAAATAATGTTATACTCATGAAATATATTTTTTATGCATAAGATAAGAACAAAACCAATTTTATGCCTAAAAATATGTATTTTTTATAAGTTATTTTTTCATTATTTTAATAACTAACTTCTTTTTATACTAAATTTTGACATAATTTTATTTTTATTTGAAAAAATAAAATTCCTTTATTAATTTTTTCAATCAAAATTTACCTATCATGATTATTTTTTATTCTTCCGAGAAGACTCATTTTATATTGAAGAATGAAAATTGTAAATTTTATTTGAAGACACCATTTTAATCTAATTTCATTATATAGTTAAATTACAATTTAATGTTATTTTTAATCATAATTAGTTAAATTTATATTCAAATAAATCAAATTTATTGATTTTTAATCAATTTAACATTGAAATTTCATATAAAACATTTCAAACATTAGATAACTTTTACTTTAAAAACCATTTTTTCATTCTTCTAACAGGTTTAATTTTAAATTAAATTCTTCAAAATATGTTATTGGAATTTAAATAAATTGATTCCATATTTTTAATGAGGATAATTTCTAATTTATATTTAATAAAACATAGTATTTTATAAAAATTAGTTGTGAAATGAAATAAAATTAATTACAACAATTAGGGTAAAAAAGTGTTTACTTGGTTGATAATATTTATTCTAAAGGAATAAAAGGACATTGAAACATGTCCAAAAACATTTGTATAGATATATTTATACCATATTAAATATTTTATCTAAATGTTTTCATTATTTTAGGCACATGATTTGATAGTTACATCCAAATAATGATTATCTTTTTGTATTTACATGAATGCCACTCCTCATCCAGTATGAGAATTAATTAACTATCCTCATCTCATCTAACCTCTAAGTGATTTTTTGTAATACAAACCCTTTAAAAATAAACTCCCAACATCCCTAATTGCATCCTAGAATCATCAATTTGTGAAAAATATGGTGATGTATGTCCTTTGGTAAAATCCAAAAGGATTGGTTTGAAGAAGAGATAACGTTATTCAACAAGAACATTTGATTTAATTCACACTCCAACCTTTGAATTATTTTTTATATCATTATTATATAATAACTGTATTTTTTTTAAAAAATAGTAAGATATTTATTATGTTAATGGTACTACATCAAAATCGTATATATTCCATTAAATGGGATATGCAATTATCGTCCCTCTATAATGAATACTACCGCCTTGCAAACTGATGTCGTTTTTCTTCCATTCCACCTTTCATGGTTTAGAATAATGATAGAAATAATGTTTGTAGGTTATTTGTTATATATATTATGTATTTTTTATCTTTTAATTATAATTTCACACATATCATCATACTTTCCAATTTTTTAGAATACGATAACAACATTTCTAAACATGTGGACTACTACATCCTAAAAGTGATGTGATTCGTTCAAAAAATATATGGAATATAATAAATATGGTTTTATAAAACATATTTTATTTAAATAAAATATATCAGATATTAATGACAAAATTATATTTCTAAAAATATTATATATCCTACTCTTTCTTGACTTTTCACACACTTAAAAATTGATAACATCATTCATGGACGCGTAGATTACCAACTCCTTGAAGCGATGAGATTATTTTTTTCATAGCCTCATAAAAAAGGATATACAATTTAATATTATCATATTTCTAATATAATTATCATGATGTAAATATAAATGGTACTAACCTTCTTTCTGTAATTATCGTCGAATAATGGGAATGTTACTAATGCATATATATGACCCAACTTCTCCAAGATCATATCATTGGTTAAATTTAAAAAACCATCATTCATGATTGATATTAAAATTATAATTTATGTATATATATGATAATTTATTTGTGATTATGATTTAGGATATGATTAAATAATCACCCCTCAGACTATATTTGACTTACAAAAGTGTTTTTGATACGTAAAATGAATTTGTTCACATCTCCCAACATTAAACTAGTTGATTAATTAATTCGTCAAATCATGATAATAAGTTTAATAAATTTAGTAATACACATATAAAATTAGCATAAATATAAATTATAATTTATGTTTATTATTCTGGAATATAATGACACAAGTGACGAATCAGATTCTAGGTAAGGGACTTCATTTCAATCTATTTTCATTGAGGCATATCTTGATGTAATGCACATTTATTTTTCTAACAAGATTTTATAAAAACCATTGCAATTTTATACCATGAATTTAAATATTTTCATGATATTTATATTTTTCCAA
Organism: Viscum album; assembly: GCA_963277665.1. Lineage (NCBI taxonomy): Eukaryota > Viridiplantae > Streptophyta > Magnoliopsida > Santalales > Viscaceae > Viscum > Viscum album. The sequence continues at coordinate 136,588,678 of OY728163.1, forward strand.
ATGTTCATATTTAATGGGCCTTATGATTTATGTGATTCCCAATTGATATTGAACCTTTCCGCTAAAAATAATCTTATATTTTCCCTAAAATACAATTTCCCTTCATTTTCAATGCTTTAAAAATTATTTTATTAATGATTTTATATGGATATAAATTATTTATGAAGTACCTTTATTACATCTTTACGTTATTTCAATGGTTTTTGAAAAGGAATATTTTAATTTATTTTATATGGTGTGTTTCAAAAATGGCCAAAAGGAATGTCCTTTTCATAATATATATAGTGACAATTGATTTTCCAAGACCGTTATTCTATTTTATTAATCCCTTCCTTTGAAATATTACAGGTTTATTTAAATGAAAACCATCTTTCCCTTTTTTGGGTTCTTTGGTGTTGAAAATGGGGTTTCGAATAAATTTTGTTTGGGAATTGAAAAAGTGGTTTTAAATGAAAATTTTATTTATTCCAAAAGTGGATTTCATAAGGGTTTTAAAGAGTTCCTCAAAGGGTTTTATGTTAGATGGGTTTTATTTAAAATTTGGTAAATTTGAATAATATTAAATGGTTGAACCCTAAATATCTTATTACAAGGGTTGGACCCCATTATATTGCACTGGTGAGCCCAATACATCTTATAAAAAAGATTGAGCCAAATTATAACTCATGTGGAAAGGCTGATCCTGATATCACATATTCAAATTTTCATTAGCCCCATTATAGGTCACGAGTGATCATGATAGAGCTTATATAAAAGGTAATCCCCATTTCATCTCTCAAATGCATTGGGTATTTATGTTTTGGAGTTTTTACATAGGTTTATTACTATTAAAAGGGTTTTGAGAGGGTTTTATGAATATGATGATCTATATAACCAAAAGGTGTTATAAATTCTTTCTAGGGGTTTTAATGATTTTATTTTAAAATAACATGTTCTTTTATTTCATGTGAAAGTGCTTCCCTAAAAAATATTATGATATTTTAATTTAATGGTAAAAATTTTGTGAGGGTTCCTGTATTTTCTAGACTAATAGGTTTCTATATTTTTATATCACTTACTCATCATCTGTGTTCATCCAATGGTTTCTTGCATGTTTTCATAGGTTTTATTGCTAGGAAAGGGAATGGAACAATTCAATTCCAATGTCATGGATATTTATGAATAAAATAAATCATACCTAATTCTTAATGTTTTATATATTAGAAAAAATGGACAATAATTAAAAGTGAACTTGTTATATTTTATGGTTTTGTTATGTATGAGTTATAGCATAATACTCTACAACACTAAACCTAAAAAGATAATAAAAGGTAAATAAAGTAATTTTTTACTAAAACATAGAATTATGTAATTTCTAAGCATGGTTCCTGGTAGTCCATGTGGTTTTCTTTAGAAACATCTATTTCTATTGTGGAAGTGGGAAAATGTCATGATGGGCATTATAATGGGGGTACCCAAGTGCCCGAGAAGACAAAAAAATATTTATGTAATTGCAGATTAGATAAAAATAATTTCTAATTTCATGCATATGAATTAAAATCTCTATTTAGTTAATCTTGGTAAGTTATATTTCCATGAGATATTACACATTTAAGGTGTTCTATTGATAATTTCCTATGATAGAGATTTATTTTTATATAAAAGTTTTACAATGTGTTTTAGAAGACCATATTAGGGACATCGTTGAGATTTCTCCCTTCCTATCATCCTTATATATTAATACTATAAGAGTGAATGATTCCCATATAGGAGAAGATGAGCCCGTAAGGGGCGGAGCGCGAGCAGGAGTTCCTCTGCGGTTTAGGGTTTTCCAGCCGCCGCTTCTTCATTCCTCTGATCGATGACTTTGGGTTCGGCGACACGGCAGGTGCCCTAGATGATTTTGCATCAGGGTGGTGAAGGTGGTGATTTGCGGCCGTTGTTGCGATCCTCGGTGGAAGCATGTCAGCAGTGCCGCGATCTACCTCCCCAAAGCAGGATCTGGTTCGGAATACCAGATCTGGTCAGGATCGGTATCATTTGGCTAGGGTTTTTCATGCGGTGCCTTCGACAAGGTCAGACAGCTCAGCTTCTTGGCGGGGAGGGGTCAGATCTGGATGTGCGGCGACGTGGGTCCGATCCATCTTCGAGCAGGATCTTTGCAGCGGAGGCGTTGGGGATCCATCTTTGCGGACGGATTTCAGCTTCATTCATGGCGGTGTTGGTCTGATCTTTCAGCATCAAGCCGTGTTGTTAATCCTCTTTGCGGCTTGGGTTCTGGAGGGTTACGGTTTTGGTCATGGCTCCCTTCCTCGAGCGCTCTGCGGGCTCCGGTGTACGGTGGTGCCAGGTTCGGAGATAGCACCTGGTGGCAGACCGGCTTCTTGGACTTTGCAACTTGGGCCTAATTGGTCCCATGATGAACCATGGGTTGTGAAATGGTTGTTTGTGCCATTGGGCCTCCGGGCTATTACTTTTTGGTCTTTGACTCTATGCTATGTGGTTGTTGTTTGGTTTCAGACTCTGTGCCATGTAATGGGTTCCCTCCCATTCAAAAGGGGCTTTTCTTTTTTCTTTTTAATAAATAGGGCTCTGCCCTAAACGTTTCTCCCATATAGGAGAATATAAATCAAGTATATTCCCTATACTTTGGTGGATATTGTTATGATTAACTATCCTCATTTGTGTTTTTATAAAATAAAAATTATATTCTTCAATTCAGAAGCCACAATACGATTCACTTTATCGTTGGCCATTTAATTCCCCACATATTTGAAAAGAGGCTTCTTGGGAAACAATTTTATGGTGTAATGGGGTACATGAGACTATTGAGAGGGTAAAATTGATCGAGACTTGGATGATGAAAAATCAAAGTACACCAAATTCATATGAAAATAGTAAGAGGAGACATTTGGTGTTTGTTGTGGGAGACTGATTTTTTCAGAGTGTGAATCCTCACTTATTCCACTAACTTTTGTAGAAGAAAGTTATGTTATCTCTTTGATATGTTGGACCCTTAAATATAAACGAATGATAGGGTGGGTGATTTACTTTTTATACCTTACATGTCATTACTGTGGTATACATGATGTGATTCATTTGTCATGTTTTTAGATATATGTAAATAATCCCATGCTTGCTATTGACTTTGAGGATATTGAGATTGATCATATTATATTATATGTGGAGTTATTCATATATATTTTAGACAAGGGTGAGTATATCCTTGATGGAATATGATACAACTTTTTCTATCACTATTAAATAATTTAACAATCCCTAATGGATACCTTAAAATGAGTGAAAATATATGATCTTAATGTTTTTAGTTGATTAAGAAAATCCATTAATGTTACTTCGTGAGACTGAGATATTATAAGAGGGGGAATCATAACATCCTTTCTTCTATTCGATGAATAATATGATTATAAATATTAAACATTAAATTCATCTTATACATAATCTTATTTATTTCTATTTTAGAGGTTTGACATTAATTTATAAGTGGCATCAGGATGATAATTGTAGGATTATAGCTTAATGGCGGAGTGATCACAAAAATTGGGTCACTAGAATGTCGTAGGTGAATTTACTGGGTCTTCAAAAATGATGAACTCGTTTTACATATGGTCGGAAGCCACTAGATAGCTGATGTCCATGGAATAATACTTCGAAATATGCTAGGCACAATAGATTTTTTTTGCTGTTACTAACAGATAGTGAGGGTCGTTATCTGGTTGGTGCGTCTTTCCTAATGGAGCCTTAAATGAATCCTTTGGGGTTTAATATGTCTTTGTTTGAATTTTTTTTAACACAAAATTATATCCCAAAATCTATATTTCAAAATAGAGACCTCTCCAATTAACACTTAACTCCTCTCAACTCTTATTGTAGGTTTTGTTAATTATGGAATAATCTACTAGCTCTAGAGTGGAAAATTATTCATATAACTCCTAAAAGTTATTCTTCATCCTTGGGAGATATATAATAGTCTATTTTAGATAATTTTTTTCCTTGAATATCCAATGATTGTTATGTCCTTTTTTATTATGTCATCTGAAAATATAGACTGTTTAAATTCATCTATTATCAAATCATGGTTTACCATCAAATATGATTATTATATCGATATGTGTTTATAGATCATCTTTTTTAACATATTCTAGACTGATGATTAATGATATAAAATTAATACTTTGAAAATTCATTTGAATATTGTTGATGGTATTGATGTGTCATGGATAATAACTATGATTGGAGACATAACTATCACAAACATTGGATTTTTCTGGGAAATTCATAATATATTAATAATCATGATACTCTATTTTTCTTAAAGCACATTTCTATTGATTGATTAGTGATGGATCTATGATCTTTAGATAAACCAAGGTTTCTATTCTATAATCCAAAAGGAATTCAAAATCTATTACATAATCGACTACAAATCTAGTGAATTAGTGAACTCCTCTTCGTAATACCTTATAATTAGTTCTATTGGTGGTATTAATATTGTTTGTAATTCTAAAACCAACCATATTGACTTGTATTACTCATTCATCTATTGTATATCCCCTACATTATTTACTGGATCCAAATATATATATCCTTAAAATGTGGTCGTGTTCTCTATGGGTGCGATATGTGGTTCAGTGGCGATCCCTTGTCAAAAAAGGGTCACATCAACACAACAAATAGGTAGTTAGTTCCATACACATAGAGGAACTTTTTGTAATGTATCGGTTCTGTAAGCCACCCAGATGTGCCCAGTACCCAGTTGGTCACATGGCCTGAAATGCATTTTCCTGAACGCCAGAGGCAGCCGACTAGCAGCGAGGGCCTTGGGTGTGATAGTGGGGAATCTATTCCCTCATTGCGAGAGTAATACTGCCAAAGAAAGAAATAACTAAAGCAGAAGCATGAATAATCCATACAAAAGTAAATAGCAAAAGAATTGAAAATAATAAATTGGATCACACATATAAATATGAATGATGCATGATACATATGTCTAGGAAAGAAGCCAAACAAATCACAATGCTGAAATACAATAATACTAAACACAAGTAAAAAAGAAAGAAATCAAACAACTCCCCATCATCGCAAGTCATAGCTTGGTCCCATGCTCTCCAGCTCCACAACAAATCAAGTACCTAAAGTAGAAGGATGCATTCCCTTATCTATACCCGCATCAATATAATCTATTTGGCCCCAGAATCATGGCCCAAATATGTTGTGAGACTAAATATCAGTAGGAAACTACCACAAGATTAGTGCCTAACAATCAGTGAATATATGGCAGGTAATATGTACAGAAAGCTGCAAACAATCCACAGTTTCAATGCATTCAGTTTCATAGATCACGTAATAGCTAATCAAAACAGGTTATCACAAATAGGTAATCACAAACAGGTAACCCTCTGCAAAGTACTCATAGCCTATCCCCTCTTGTCCTACCTAACAACACAAGAATGCAGCTAAAAAAAGTAACCCTATAAGAAGTGCTCACAGCCTATCCCCTCTGGTCCTACCTAGAAACACAAGAAACCCTCTGGGTAGTACACTCAGTCTAACCCCTCTTGTTTAGCTTAAGAATAGACTCTCTGAGGAAGCACTCGCCTTAAATTCCTCTTATAGTCTCGTATCGTTAAAAAAAGGAACTCTAGGGAAGCACCTACATCACATTCCCTATGTGGCCCACGTTGAGGAACTAAAGACACTCTAAGGAAGAACTTATGCCAATTCCCCCTATGGTCTCGCATGGAATATAAAATAGACACTCTGGAGAAGCCCTTACGTCCATTCTCCCTATGGTCTACTACACTAGGTTCTCACGACCTTGTTTAAGTCACGTAGGTATAGCAATGTGTATCAGCCAAAGAAAACCTCATGAACTACTTTTCTAGCAGTCTACATCAAATAATCATATCAGAACAATCACACCATCCTAGAATTAGGCAAGGGAAAGTAAACAGCTTCTTAATAGTCAAACCAGACCCAACGGTCAAAACAGGCAATCATGGATGGGAAGAAACATCCAAAGCATAGTAGTTAACCCTATTCACATTCAATTAAACTCTAATCAAGCATAAAAAAAACAGTCAACCAATATGGCTAAAACGGTAAAAACACAATACCCCGTTAATGGGTATTGGGAAAAAAATGAAAATATAACTCAAGGAATTTTAATGGAAAGGCACAAACCACCTACCTTGGTGTTGGGAGATCTCTATACGTGAACCTCAATCATTGAATCTCCAAAAAGCACGATAGATCGACAAAAAATCTCAAAACGTTCAACTAAGGATAGCTTGAGAAAGAGGAGGAATAATGAAATGAAGCTCCAACAAAAGGAAGTTCTTGACGAGGTGATTTCAATGAAATCAATGGACTTCGATTTGGAGAACGAATGCTCGATCGGGGGCTCAGTGAAGATACGCACCATACGGATGCTCTCAGTCGAGTTCGGTGGAGAAGAAGATGTTTCTGTCGATTAGATGTGACCTCGTTCTATTTAACGAATAATAGAAAATACACGACATGTACTTTAGAAGTACCCAACATGTACTTTATATTTTCATACTTCACTTTAGGCAGGCTCTAGGTTACTCCCTACATGGCCATGTGCATGGCCGCTACGTGGCCAGCACACGACTACCTGTGGTAACCGAGTGCATGACGTGTACTCAGAAAGTACACGGCGTGTAGTTCGAAAATTTCTAGAAAATCCATTTTTTTCTCAAAAACAACTAGATAAAGAAAACACACTTTAAAATAAGATTCAGATACTTATAAACTTCCCCCTTAATGAAATTCTTCCGCGAATTTCCCTAACAAGGCAGCCTAGAAGAAGAAACCCTGAATAACTTCGACAACTATAATCGTACATCTGCCTCCCTCTCCCAAGTCTCGTACTGTACTAGCCCGTTATACCATAGCACTCGTACCAGAGGGAAAAACTGGCCACATAGAACCTTCGTACTTCGATCAATAATCCGGATAGCATATTCCTTGAATGATTCATCCACTTTCTACTCAACCTCCTCGGGATGGAAAAAATGAGATGGGTCTGACAAGTAACGTTGATGTTGAGAATCGTGGAAGGCATCATGCATAGTCCTGTACCTATGAGGTAATTGCAACCGAAAGGCAACCAGCCCAACTCTCTCCAACACCTCAAATGGCCCGATGTACCTTAGTGAAAGCTTACCCTGTCTCCTAATCCTCTTTTTTCCCAACCTCGGTGTGACACATAGGAAAACCTGACCATTGACCTGAAACTCCACAGGTCATCTCTGTTGATCAGCATAAGACTTCTGTCGAGACTGTGTAGTAGACATCCGCTTCCGAATCAACTCAATATGCTATGTGTTCTCCTGTACAAGATGAGTTTCCTACATAGCTGCCTCTCATACCTCCAGCCAACATAAGGGTGACCAGCATGGCCTTCCGTACAAAGCCTTATAAGGTTCCATTTTAATAGTTTCTTGATAACTATAGTTGTAGGAAAAAACTACAAGAGTTATGTGCTTCTCCCAAGAACCTCCAAAATCTAGAAAACATTCTCAAAGAATTTTCTCAAGCACTTGAATCGTATGCCGAGACTGGCCATCTGTTTGGGGGTGGTAAGCTGTAATCAAAAGTACCTATGTACCCAAAGCCTTCTGAAGCCCCTGCCAGACCCGAGAAATAAAATGTGCATTTCTATCTGAAAAAATTGAAGGTGGAACTCCATGTAATCACCCAATCTTACGGATGTACAACCGTCCCAGCTCATCGACACTGCATGTCTCCATGATCGGCAAGAAGTGAGCAAACTTTGTGAGTCTGTCAATGAAAACACAAACTACATCATTCCCTTGAGGAAACCTCAGTAAACCTATCATGAAATCCATTGTGACATCATTGAACTTTCACTTAGGAATGGGTAACTGTGGTAAAATCCCTACTAGTCGATGATGTTATGTCTTCACCTACCGACAAGTAGAACACCTCATGACAAAACTAGAAACTTCTCTCTTAATACATAGCCACCAATATAGATGGTGTAGATCCCGACACATCACGGTGACACCAGGATGAACTTCCCAAACCGAGGAATGAATTTCTTGCATCAGCTCCTCGCATATGTCTGCTGGCACCCATACGCGCCCCTGGAAATGCAAGATCTCATCCTTGCATATGGTCCATCCCTGAATAGGGTCCTCTCCTAACATGCTCTCCCATAGGACCAGGCATTCTGAATCTGATAGCTGCCTCATTCGCCCTTGATCAAGAATAATAGAGGTAACAGCCAAAAAAAATAAAATTCTACCTCTGTCTATCGTGCACCTCCAAATGCATCTCAGAGAACAGATCCATAAGCTGCCACTCACTACTGGCCTCTTGAACTGCCTGTATTTGAGTCCTCATGCTCAACGTATTAGCCACTACATTGCCTTTCCCTAGCGTATAAGCAATATCAATGTCAAAATACTAAAGGTACTCAACCCACCTTCGCTGTGTAAAATTCAGATCATGATGAGTGAAGATGTACTTGAGACTCTTGTGGTCGATGAAAACTACAAAATGATCTCCCAGAAGGTAATTTATCCAACAGAGTAAGGCATGAACAATTTCAGCCAACTCGAGACCGTGCATTGGGTAATTCTTCTCATGTGTCTGAAACTATTGAGATCTATACGCAAAGACTCCTTCTCCCTGCATAAGCACATCTCCCAACCCGATACCCGAAGCATCACAGTACACGGTATAGCTCTTGCTCAGATCTGGAGACACCAGTATCATTTCTGAAGTCAAACTCCCGTTCAACTCTTGAAAGGATGACTCATAAGAATATGACCCAAGAACATTACAAGATTTTTAGTCAGACCTATCAGTGGTGCTGCTAAGCATGAAAAGTCCTGATTGAAGCATCTGTAGGATACTTATAGCCCTAGAAAACTCTGTACCTCAAAGATGTTATTCTTCTGCTCCCAGGAAACTAAAGATCTCACTATCTCTGGGTCCATTGATACTCTTGTCTCTGAGATAACATGGCCCAAGAAGTAATTCAGATCCATCCAAAAGTGGCATTTTGAGATCTTAGCATATAACTGACGCTCTCTCAGTGTACTCAAAAGGATCTCAAGATGCATGGCATGGTTGTGTTGAGTGTGAGAGTACACCAAGATATCATCCAAAAAAACCACCATGATGGAATCCAAGTATGGATGGAACACTCGGTTCATCAGTGCCATGAAAACTACAGGCATTATAGTGAGGCCAAATGGCATAACCATGTACTAGTATATACCATACCTACTATGGAAGGTTGTGAGAGGTATATCCGATGGTTACCAGATTTCAATTCAATCTTCGAGAAAACCCAGTCTCCTCGAAGCTGATCAAAGTGATCAACAATCCCCACTAATGGATATCGGTTCTTGACTATCAACTGGTTCAACTTCTGATAATCCACACAAAGACTGAGGGTACCATCTGACTTTTTCGCAGAAAGGATAGGTGAACCATAAGGAGAAGTGTTGGGTCCGATGAAACCCTTTTCCTACAACTCCTACAACTTCTTCTTGAGATTTTGTAACTCTTGTGTAGACATCCTATAAGGATTAATGGACACCGGTTCCTCTCCTTGGATAAGATCAAAATATAAGTCTACCTCACGCTCTAGAGGAAAACCTAAAAAGTCTCTTCGAAGAAATCTCTGAAATGATCCACCACTAGAGGAAAGTCCATTTTTAAAATCCCCTAGTCATCCAGATATAGAAAAACAATTTGGGCAGTAAATCCTCCCATCCCATGATTCTCGGTTCCCGCTCTCCTCACTTGGACATCCCACTCGCCCTTATAAAGAAAAGAACTACCATATGGTGATATGAAACTCACCCATTGGCAATAACAGTCGAAGAATTCCTAGAAGGAATCTAGAAAGTCCATTCTGAGAATGAAATCATAGCCTATCATCTCTTAGACATAGATGTCCCAAAAATTTTGAGACCCACCAACCTCTAGAGGGAACTCCTTACACTAACATACAGTTGTTGTTCTAGTCCCTAAATGAGTGTCTAGTGTCTAGATATTAGTAGAAGAAAAGATGCGGAGCCCCAGGATCTCCACAACATCAATAGATATAATTTTATGGGAAGACCCTGTATCGAAAAGTGAAGAAACCAAAACTGAGGCTACTAAGATCGTACCTAAAACTGTAGAGGGTCTATGATCCTGCTCTTATTGGTTCTGCACCACTGCAAAAGTCTGACCTGCACTACGGCCCTGTGACCCAGTCAGGCCACCCTAAGCCGATCCACCCTATTGTTACTGAAAAATGGGAAACTGGCTACCACGACCAAGACCTCCAGCCTGGTCTGAACAGCCAGAAGAACTCCAGTTCCCAAACTGTTGAGAAACTAGTGGTGCTTCTCCTCAATGAGGAGTCGTAGAAGAACCCTTTTCACTAGTTGCTGGTGAGATGATCTGACAAAAGGGATGAATAAGACCCATATTGCTGCAAGATCAGCACTCCACTGGGTCTCTCGGGTAGTGTGGCCTCGTATTCCCATTCTTCCCGCACTGGTAGTACATCACCTAACAACCAGAAGAAGTGTCTCACCTCATTGGATCACTATTCCTAGACTCTCTACCATTCTTCCTGCTGTTAGTAAGAGGAATACTAACTCTACATGCCCAGCCACCCTGGATCACTACTCCAGAATCCCTCAGATTGCGCTCACTGATCAGCGCCTGGTTGATGATAGAATTGATATAATTCAACCGGAATATGATCACCTATGATTGGTTGTCATTCCTCAGACCATCCTCAAACATCCTTTCCAGGAATAACTAATTACCTCTTGGAATAGGAGTGAAACGCTGCAGCTCAGTAAAGTGAGAGGAATACTCTGTAACCGAAAGTGTACCCAGCTCCAGATTCATAAAATCTCAGGCTCGATAAACTCTTAAATTCTCTGGGTAGAAGTAGTCATAGAAGATACACTGGAACTCCTCCCAAGTCAGAACCTACTGGTGTCCCACCTATGAGATCAAAACCGAACACTTCTTGGCGGAGTCCCGAATCATATATGTAGAAAGCTGGGCCTACCTCGGTGGAGGCATCTCCAGATGCTCAAAGATCATCTGCATGGTTTCTAGCCATGACTTGGTATCCTAGGGTCCTCCATCCCCTGAGAAAGTGGGATGCTGCTACTACTAAAAGACCCATGTCAATTCTGCCATCGACGAGGCATGAGGCGGTGCTCCTTGAAAGGTCTGCATCATCCTCATAAAGACTTCCCTAAACCAGGCCTCAGCACCTACGTCTGTTATAACGATTGGTGCCAACACTGGCACAACAGGAGGATCTACAGGTAGTCCTTGATCAGCCATATCCAGTGTCCGATCACCACCTTGTTACTGGAGAACAACTGAAGGACGTCTTAGTGGCATGACTATACAAGGTCAAACCCACACCTTAGATCAATATAATCAAGGAATAAAAACTGAAAGAGTATAAAGTGAATAAGAGAAGGAAAGCATTCATTTTTTTCGAAAACATGACTACAAGACGTGTATAACCCCTACACGACATGTTCCCTTCATCCATTCACATGGTCGTGTTCTCCTACCCGAACTGGTCATGTAACACCCCATACACATAGCGTGTTCACCTAACACACGGTGTGTACTTGAATACTCTTCCCTTACCAGAGTCCTTATACCTAGCTAAGCCACACAGTTCTCCTTAGAACGAGCCTATGCGGCATGTTAGTTCCAAACATGGCATGTACTATACAAACCTCACCGACCAGTGTTGTTAGATACACAGCCGGTTAAATGGCTCACACTACACGACATGTTCCGGGTGGACACAACATGTATTAAAAATATTTTTTTGAGCCTTGTTGTCAGTGACACGACCGATTACATGGTTCTATGAGACGACGTGTAGATAATCTGCATGGATTTTCTTACCAACGATTCCATACCCCGTGTCCCTGCCCACGCAGTCTGATACATGGTTAGAGACTACATGGCGTGTACATATGGTACACGGTGTGTACTTAAGAAAAATACTTTCATACCGAACAGAAGAACACATCACATGTAGTCAAACAACACGGCGTGTATTCTGGGTTTTTCCAGACAACAAGCCTCTTAAACTACTCCAGAGGCTAGAAAACACTGAAATGAACATTAAGATGCCAAAATTATAATCTGTGAGGGCCCATACTCCCTGCTAATAAAAGATTAGAATCATTACCGTGCTATAAACAAGGCAAACAAGTCAACGATCGACCAAATTCTGATTTATGAGGGTGCATAACACCTCAAGAACCAATGTTTGGCATTCATACAAACAAAACCTTAAAAAAAGAAAACCTATCAAACATCATGTATTTTATCAAGGATATTTCCGTAAAAGAACGAATCTCTAGAACAACATCTATCACAACAATATACAATTGCAAATGCACACTATATGGCATGGTAAAAAAGTAAGACATGTGATTTATAACAAGTTCCTAAATGATGCATGAGATGGTATACCCTCATCTCATTGGGCTGCAACAGAAATAGAACCTGAATAAAGTAAACAAAAAAATCACAGTACATGTGATTCATGCAAAGGGGAAAATCAGATCAACTGTAAACTTGAAAAACTAGAAACATTGGAAAAAATGACGTAGATTGGATTTTCCCTACACATGAGTTAGCTACTCCCAGGAACCGCTTATTACCAAGTACCTATTCCTTCCTATCCCTGGCTATACACTTCAAATAGTAAGTCAAGAAGAAAAAGAAACCCCTATGATACCACTTTGTAACGTCCTGCTTCCAAAAACCACCAAGAGGTGCCTCATACCCAGTTGGTCACATGGCCTCAAGTGTGTTTCCCCAAATTTCAGAGGTTTTCCAATAGTAGTGAGGGCCTTGGGTGTGATAGTGGGGAAACTATGCCCTCATTGGTGGAGTAACACAGTGGAAGAAAGCAATAGAGAAAGTGGAAGCAAGAATAATCCAAAAATAAGTGAAATGAAAAGTTCTAGAAAATAATAAAATGGAGAAGATATATATATTTAAATGATGCATGATACATATATCTAGAAAAGCACCAAACAAAATCACAATGAGAGAATAAAACAATACTAAACCCAAGTACTGAAGAAAGTAAGCAAAAAACTCCTCAGCATCGCCAGCCATATCTTGGTCTCATGCTCTCGAGATCCATAACAAATCAAGTACCTGAAGTAGATGGACGCTTTCCCTTATCTATACCAACAGAAATATAATCTGTTTATGCACAAAAGCATGGCCCAAATAAGGTGTGAGACTAAATCCTAGTAGGAAACCACAATAAATCTGTTCCTAACAGTCCGTGAATACATGGAATGTAATAAGTATAGAAAGCAGTAAACAATCCACAACTTCAATGACTCAAGCGTATTTACATGAACTCCAGAGGCATCCAACTAGCTGCGAGGGCCTTGGGTGTGATTGTGGGAAAACTATTCTCTCATTGGAAGAGTAAGACAACTGAAAAAAGAAATAGCGAGAGTAGAAGCAGTAATAATTTATAAAAAAGTAAACAATAGAATATTGGAAAATAATAAACTGAATCACACATATATATATGAATGATTCATGATACGTATGTCTAGGAAAGCAGCCAAACAAATCACAATGCTGGAATACAACAATAATAAACTGATGTTCAAAAGAAAGCAAGAAAAAAACTCCTCAACATCACAATAAATAGCTTGGTCTCATGCTATCCATCCTCTCAGTAAATCAAGTAACTGAAGTAGAAGGTCACTTGCCATTATCTATACCTGCAACAATATATTCTGTTTGGGCCCAAAAACAAGGTCCAAAAATGGTGTGAGACTAAATCTCAGTAGGAAACCACCACAAGATCTGTGCCTAACAGTCAGTAAATATATGGAAGGTAATACGTACATAAAGTAGTAAACAAGGAATAGTTTCAATGCATTCAGTTTCATATATCAAGAAAAAGCTAATCAAAACAGGTAATCACAAACAGGTAATCAAAAACATGTAATCACAAATAGGTAACACTCTGGGATGTACGCACATCCTATCCCCTCTGGTCCTACCTAGAAACACAATCATGACTCAAAACACGAATTTTAAACCTCTTGGAAGTGCTCACATCCTATCCCCTATGATCCTACCTAACAACACAAGAAATCCTCTGGGCAGTACACTCAGTCTAACCGCACTGGTTCAGCTTAAACATATACTCTCTAAGGAAGAAATCACTGTCAATTCCTCCTATAGTCTCGTATAGGTAACTAAAGGCGCTCTATGGAAGCACTTACATCACATTACATCTGTGGCCCACGTCGAGTAACTAAAGTCACTCTGAGGAACCACTTACATCAATTCCCCCTATGGTCTCGCATCGTAAGTAAAACATACACTATGGAGAAGACCTTACGTCCATTATCCCTATGGTCTACTACACCAGTTTCTCATAGCCCTATGTAAGTCAAGTAGGTATAGAAATGCATATTCTCCAAAGTGAACATCAATAACTACTTGTCTATAAGTCTTCAACATATCAGCATATCCAAACAATCACAGCATCCAACAACTAAGAAAGGGAAAGTAAACAGCAATGTAAGAGGAAAACTATACCCAACATTCAAAACCGGAAATCATGCATGGGCCAAAACATCCAAATAATAGTAGTTAACCCTATTCACATTCAATTAACCTCTACTCAAGCATACAAGAAAATCAGGAAAACAATAAGTGTAAAATGTTAAATGGGGAATACCCCGTTCATGGGTATTGGGAACAATTGCACATATAACTCAAAAAATTCTAACGGAAAGGCACTGAACACCTACCTAGGTGTTGGGAGATCGCTATACATGAACCTCAAGCCTTGAATCACCTAATAACATGGTAAATCTAAAAAAACTCTCAAAACATTCAACCGAAGATAACTTGAGAAAGAGGAGTAATCCTGAAATGAAGCTCCAGCAGAAGAATGAGCTTACCAAGGAGATTCCAACACAATCAATGGAGTTCGATTCCAAGAAAGTATGCTCAATCAGGTGCTCAGAGAAGATACACACCATACATACTCTCTAATTCAATTTAGTTGGAGAATAATATGTTTCTATCGATTAGATGCAACCCCGGTCCATTTGATAAAAAAAAGAAAATGCACAGGGTGTACTTTGGATGTACACAACGTGTACTTTCCGTTTCTGTACTCTGCTTTAGGTGGCCTCCTGGTCACCCCCCACATGGCCTTGATCATTTACACTACACAGTGTGTACTTATAATATACATGGCGTGTATATTGAAAATTTCCAGAAATTCCTCTTTTTCTCAAAAACAACCAGAAAAGGAAAACATAACTAAAAATAAGATTTGGGTTCTTACACTTTTACACACATGTTTCCATGGTATGATTCCTATGTTGAAATATTTGTATTCTATCACTTGAGAGAAATCACATGTGGGTGTGTGTGTATCCTGTGAAACCTTTAAATGATACTAGATTCCATGAGTATTAACCTATATTATTTATTCTTCTTAAATGTTAATAACATGTGTCTCATGTCACAACTATTTATTCAATGACGACAAGTAATAATTTGTTTTGTATTCCCTATAATTTGTTTTTGTGTTACTCTATGATTGGAGGTAAATTTCTTAATGATTTATCCAGGTGGACCATCATGACATAGTTATTCCTTATAGGGGGGTCTATACGGCTTTCAATGATAATGATTATGAACTTGATCACATGGTAGAGGGGAGATTAAGCCTCATGGATTCAATGTGATTCCTTTGATGCGTACTGTATGAATAGTAGAAATTTTGTTGAAGGCATATATTTTTTCAAGTAGTATGATCAATCGATTCCATGTGGATTCTAATCATGAAACACAATTTATGTCTTGTGGATACTGAGTTCCATACTCACATGATGATGATGTGTATATTTCTTACTGAACATTCAGTTATTTCATGATTACTTTTGATATCTTTATGTATAAATTAACATGTGTTTAAATAATTTACATTCGATTCTAGTAGTGGTGTCATTATAACATGGGTGCACAATATTTGATCATTATGCTTATAAATTTTTTATTAACAAGACATAAAATTTATATTCCTACAAACACTTGATAAGGATGCATTATTAATGTCCCACTTGGTATTATTTAACACACCATGTATAGGCATATTGATGCACATGGAAAATTAATATAGAGGGACCTAGGAAAGGGAAAGGTGGTCTTGTTATATGGATTAGTGAAGTAGAATGGAGTTGGGCACAAAAATGAGAAATAATCAAGTGTATTTACATATGTTATTTTTTTTGTATCTACCTAAACTAATTAATTTTATTATCTTTCCAAAATGGGATTCCATTTACTTTTTGCAATACGTGTGCTCCATATTAAAATATATTCTTCCTCTTGATTACTCAAATTTAATTTTTTTGTTATTCATAAATGGATATGATACCGTGGGTATTTTTTCCCCACTAATGGAATTCATAACACCAATACTACTTATTTACCTCATGCATATGAGGATTTCCACATGAGGTCATGTTACTATCTGGATCAAACCTATGTATTTTGGTTACAATGTCATATGTTTGATGCATTTTTAGGATTGATCCCCATTCCATTAATATAAAATCATTTTGTGGATTCTAAAATTTATTGATGAAACCCTCTTAATTTTATATTTGTTATAAATTATTGATGACTTTCTATAGTACATTTTATAATTATTATGTACCCATAATATAGTTTTCTATTTAAAGGAAAATGACATTGATGTTGGAATAGTTTTAATAACACTTGTCTTTTTAGTTCATTTTTATTTTACTTAAAATAACTTCACTATTTCTAGTATGTATTTTATATAGAGTGAGTTAAAATACTAATATTTTTATACAAAACTATTTTACATAATTATTATTAGTAAAGCTGTATTGTGGGTTCATTAGTTTAGTTGTTTTCTCATTTTAATGGAATCCTATTTTAATAAAGGGATTACTTCTTACTTATCTTCGATAAATATATAGATTTTAATATTCCAAAATTTAGTAGAATCCATTTCCCATTAACTCTTTAGTTATGTTGGGTATAATTGTACCACTAATATTAGGCATCACATATATTGATCATTCTGTGTATACTATTTATTTTGAATTTAATAAATCATGATATATTTAATTTATCATTCCAAATTTACTTCATTACAAATTAAAAAGGGATAATTGTTTTTTTTTCATTAATCTATTATCATTTTTTTATTAGGAATATAATATATGATACCATGTCCCCATTGATCGTATTTTATTCCCTTATGGGTTATTTTATTTAATTATCATGGAAGATAATGTATTTTTTATGTAATTTTATTAATCCTTATTAGTAATTAATTTTCCAATTTTTTTTTATAATTTAAAAATGGGGGAGATATTCATAGTAGATTTAGAGATATTGTAAATAGTTTTACTTTTTTTTAACATGAGTGGAAATCTTGTTGACAAAAATAATGTCAATATGTGTCTAAGGAGAATTTATTTATTAGATGTTGGTGTTATCATTTCACAATTTTTATGGATTAAAGAAATATGAAGATCATTTCCCATGAGAATGGATCAATGAGAATAACTCTATTAGATTATTTAATGATCACTCACATTATGGAAAGGTGTTAGGATGATTTAAGATTATTCCACGAAAGTTTTTACCAAAAAATATATATTTGAAGTTGAATAATGGTTGAAATCTATAGAATGTACATAGAAGGAGTCGTCAATTACACCTATGTTTATTCATTCAATACACCATCATAAGTGTTATCATTATTTATATCATAATTGGATGGTCTTCCATGATTATATTATAGTTTAGATGAGTTCATCCAACACAATATCATTTATGAGATATAGGTCATATGCATATTGGAATGATGGAAAGATGATCTACATATACCCTCTATAGAGTGTCACAACAGACCCATAAGGTTGGTGATAGATTTATGTGATTTCAAAAATTCACAATTAAAACCACAGAATAATTAATCAATTATATCTCATTCATATATATTATGTGGGATTCATGTGAAATTATTACTATTCTTCTATTTCAAATGATACATTCATTTACTGAATTATAAAAAATGATCTAGTCTCTACTTTCAATAACAACACACCATTTAAGTGTTTCCATTCTAGTGGTCTTTATGTTGTGTCACTAGTATAGTAGATATTAATTACATCAAGAACTTATGATTTTCCATAGGAGTACCATAATATTGAAATTACCAACAATGGATGATTATGTTATTTTATCATATATTTTGAAGGAAAATCCAACACATTTTTAATCATATTATCATAATGCATTGAGTCAATTTAGTTTTTTAATAACATGATGATTATAAATTCATCATAATGCATGTTGTTTCCCAATCATGCAAGCATCAAAATGAATAATGATATTGACAATAGAATAAAATGTTCCACACGATGAATATTGTGAAAAATATAATGCATTCACCTACTATACCATTATACTACATTATACAAGATATCAGAAATTCATGTTATATATTATGTGGTAGTTCCAAATAAAGTGTATAAAATTCATGAGCATCAAAAGGATTTACGAACTTTGTTGGGTTAATATAATTGTAAAAATAAATTATTTTTCACATCTTTCTAATAGTGGAGTTTCTTAATGATAAATATGAATGGTTTTGTAACCTCATAAAGTTAAAAATAACATAATATCTAGAAAAACTATAAATTTACAAAAAGAATAAATCTTTTTTATATTTTAGTATTAATATGAAATTTTAATTGATTAAATTCTTGATTGAAATTAAAATGAAATAAGGCACAATGAAGATACTAGTTTAATGTGGGTGAAACTGAGTATAATAGACTTTAAATTTTTCATATTATAAGAATATAAAAACCTTGAGCCCATGGGACTTGGTAGATACAATTATTGACATGATTGTGATTGATTTTTGAATATTTTAAATTTTTACGAACACAATTGGGGGAATTTATTTTTAAAATAAAGTAATATTATTGAAAATAACTGTTAATATACATGTTAATGATTTTAAAACATTGATATTATACTAAAATAATAATATTTGAAAATATTTTATAATTCAAGTATAATTTATATAGAGGAATAGATCCTTTGACCAATGATCCACAGTAAGATACAACACTTTTTGAAGAAGTAGTGTGGAATAAAAATGTAACACCCCAAATCAAACCACAATGTCTGATCCAAAGAAGAAAAATATATCATTATCAGCTCCCCATATAAATGAGGCTGTCAAATTTTTACAATGTTTAAAACATAGTATGTGGTGTGATGATAACCTGGTTATCATTATTGGGTTGGTACAAATGATGAAAACATAGTATAGTGGGTGCGAATTGTATTCCTATAAAAACATGATATAAACACAAATTCCCCCCTGAAATTGAAGAATATATTTCATTATATCTTAAATATGAGTATAGAGTGAAAAATTAAACTAGTGTAGAACATAATTATATATAGTGGTTCATGATAAAAATATTGCACAGCTCACTCCCCCAATTCTCTGTCGATGATCTTGGTGATTTTAACAAGCAAGATCTTTTTACCGGGAACTTCTACAAATGAATGAAGGTAGTTGAAACCATATAGTCATGGAATTATAAGTGATATCATGTTATTTTACAAGGAACTATTATATCAAAATCTTAGCATGATATACTAACATGGATCCAGTAACTGGGAATGATGATCCAATAGTCTAAAAAATAAAAGATCATTGTGTAGATG
Organism: Viscum album; assembly: GCA_963277665.1. Classification (NCBI taxonomy): domain Eukaryota; kingdom Viridiplantae; phylum Streptophyta; class Magnoliopsida; order Santalales; family Viscaceae; genus Viscum; species Viscum album. The sequence continues at coordinate 136,608,523 of OY728163.1, forward strand.
TCGAAACAACTTTTGTACATAGTTTCAGAAGCAATTGAATGTTTTAAATGATATTCAGTAAAACAAAGTACTAATAAATTATTATTCAATATCAAACCATATTTTATTTAAAAAGGGTTGTGAAAAAACCAGGTAGATGATCAAACACGTATGTCTACAATGCTTATTTTGGATAAGTACATTTTTGATATTATTAAAATATTAACAGATATACATATAAAATGTTGATAAAATGGATATGTATCAAAACTTCTATATCTAAAGTGTATATATAGAGGTGAATAAAAATTATTATTCACAAAACTACATCAATATTTTCTAAAGAAGATCATCTATGCACATATATATATAACATAAATATTTGTTTATTTTTCATGATGGTCGAATTACTTCATCTCAAATAGCTCCAAAAATTCTTCATGATAAACCATAAAAACATGAGTTTTAAAAATTCAATGAAATTTGTAACATCCCTTAAAAATAGGGATAATTTAATTTTTTGGCCCTGATACTTTGAGTCTATATTTAAGAATTTTAAAAAAAAATACTAATATTGAGACCATTTCAGAAAATGTAGAAATAAACCATAATTAAAAACTCATTCTTTGACCATATAAAATGTAGAGTTTTGTTTTGTAGTTATAATATCAAGAAGTATTGTTGAATGTGTTTGGTTAATTACAAATGTATTGATGATTAATCATTCTTTTTTTACTAAAACATTGGTTTGATTATAAAATTATGGATTTTGACCAATAATTATATTCCAAACATAGGATATATGAATAATATGTTCTTCTCACAATGTATGGTATGAATTGTGTTTCTAGATTGCTTATAAAACATGTACATCATATGTTCCATTTGAAGGATCAATCAACCTCCCATGGGTTGATGACTTAAGATCCTTCCAAAATAAAAATAATTATTATTGTAAATATAATCCTAAAATTCACTGAATGTAACATTATTAGAAATAGAAAAAGGGTTTTTGTGAGAATAAAAAAGAAAAATAAATTTTAAAAACTATTGAATCAATGCATTCTTGAACATACTTCCTTTTGATGATCCCAAAACCCATAAAACAATTATTAATATTCAAATAAATTATAAGTCAATTTATAAATACAAGAGAATAAATAAATTTATGAAAATTTCTTCATCAAAATAATTTGATTATTCTCATGAAATTTCACACATATAAATGAAGTGTGTTTTAATATAGTGCATTATATAGATTTCTCAATTAGGTTCCATAAATTTTCTCCTAAATAGACTGATTTTTACACTCTTTGTGACATTAAACCGAATCTACAAAACATTTAAAATTATTTGTAAAATATTATATATATATAAACATCAATGAAACTATGAAAAAAATTATGTTTTTTCCAAAATAATTATCCTTAACATTGAACAATCTATATTGGTAATGAAACTAGATTATTTGAAGGGTTCAATAGTTTATACAACCGCTATAAAAATTAACTATTTTACATACAGAAACTAAAACTCATGAAATATATTATCTTTTCCATTGAAAATTTTTATATATATTTTCCATATATGATGATATGAAATTTGTTCTTATACATTATATTATCTCATCATGTTCTTAGTCAGTAGTATCCTCTTATCAGAGTGAAACTGTTTAACTCTATATCCCTATTTTAGAGATATCAAAGTATTCTTTAGAAATTGATCTTTCCTTAATATTAGCATACTTCCTTTGTAGTATATTAAATAAATTTCAAAAAATAACTATTCTCTAATGATTCATATGATTTTTTAAGCTTTTAGGTGTTCATTCATCTTCTCTAGTTCTTCAATCAAATAACTAAATAAGGATAAAAACTCTAAAGAGAGCATTCCAGGTCTATCTATTTGATATGAATGGACATTTGGTTCTTCAAAACCATGAATTTAATTTTATTTTCTATAAGAAATATTTTTTGTGAATAATTAAGAAAGAAACTAACTATTCTACAAGAAGATTAGAAATAGAAATACCTCTATTTAAATTCTGAAAATATCTATTTTCTGAAATTTATCTTCCAGACCGCTTCTTATCACTCGGACTTGTTTCTTTATACTTCTCCGAGTTTGGAATTTATTAGATGGAATTAAATTGGTATTATAGGGTTCAATAAGTATAATATAGGTTTTTAATGGCTTTGAATATACATTTAATTTTGATATTCCTAATGTTAGGTTTTAGATTGTTGATCCCAACTATAAATTAATCATTTTAGTTTTTAATTTTGAAAGGGAGCGTTTTACATAAGAAAATTATTTTAAAAAAATGGTACAAAAATGAATAATATATCTTAGAAAAATAAATTTAAAATTAATGTATTTAAAAAATGAAATAATAAATTTAGAAAATAATTTCTTTATTTATATGAAACTATAAAATAAACAAATACAAGTACTAAGGACTAGACTGAAATTATAACTTCTCCTATAGTTTTTTTCAGAGTATATATAATGTAATAAATTCTTTTATACATTGATTCATCAAAGAAATAATATAGTTAGAATAGTTTAAGTATTTTATGTATAATGATTAATCAACTTCAATCCCCTATATAAATTTGTCAATATAATTAAATTGAATATTTATAGGGAAATGAATTCCATTATGGATTAATACTTACTTATTTATAAATTTTTCATTCAAATATAATTTCAATTATTTTCAAGTATAAACTAAATGATTGAATAATAAAATCCAGTGATGTAAAACTAAAATATATAAAATACATGTTATTTTTTCTATCCATATGATTATGGGTTTGTTAAATTTGGAAATTAGTTTATTAGGTTACCATATCTTTATATTATAAGTAGAACCATTAATATTAGATAACTAATTTGTATTAAAAAAATTTAATACCTAAGATATTAGGGTTTTTAATATAGAATTTTATTCACAACATAAATTTATTCCATAGAAACAAATTTAATCACAAGAATTTATTTTTTATTTTAGATTCATGTGAAAATAAATGATTTAATAGTTTTGGATTTTCTAAAGTACTACCTTTACCATGTTTTCATTTAAGAAATTTATTTTCCCCAATATTTTTATTTTCAAATTTTTCCAATTTAATAAAAAATATATAGAATTCCATGATGTGTAAAGGTATAATAAGAGTTATTATATTTATTTTGTTACTAATTTTTTTTAATTCTTATGTTGAATCAGATATTTTTTTGTTAAATAGTATTTTTAATTAAAAATATTATCATAATATTTTCTATGTTTTTTATGAATATTTTTTATTTTTTATGTTTCTCTTGAAGGATAAAACAATATTGTATAATTTCATCAAAAAATATTTTCATTGAAAAATATTTTAGTTATAATTTTGTATATCATAAGAAAGATATATAAGACAATGGTTTCCCATTTAATTTTTATTATCAACATCATGATTAAAACAGATTCATCTCCAAAATCAAAAGCCATACTCTATCCAATATTCATGCATTTCATTACATTTATATAATAATTAGATTTCCTTGGATATTTAATCAGAGGACATTCAGATTATTTTTGAACTTTCCCATTACATTAATATCAAATATCTTCCATACTAATTCTATTCCAATTGTTGTATTATTTTGAAAATGTTTTATCAGGATCTGATAAATATTATATTTAATCCAGAAAATTTGAATAACGCGATTCATCTATAGTAGTTTAATGTTTATTGTCTTTTTTTATAAAATGGTTTTCAGATTCATCTTGCAGGTCAGTTTCATACATGATCACAGTGCGAATCTATTCCATCATTGGTAGTTTTGAGATTGGATATGATTTTTAAATAGTAGAAGATATTCCAATCCACATAGAGGGAAAGAATTATGTGATCTTTTTAATATTGATCTGGGGTTTAGTTGATTATCACAAATAAAATATCACTGAAATGTTCTATCAATATTAAATTAATCCAAGTGAGACTCTCATATTCATGAATCATAAAATATCAAATTTCAATTTTACAGTATTGTACATTAGTTGGATTACATTATAACTTCATTCATAATTAATTTAAATAGTGTGTCATATATCATATAAAGTATCATATTAAGAGACATGATTAAATACATCGATTCACAAACCATAGCAATAAAATTTATTTCCCTTGATTTGAGAGAATATTATTTTTCGTGATCATAATTACATTTTTATAAGATCATACATTATGAATTTACTTTATCATTTTCTTTAAATCTCACTATTTAGATCTAAAAGAAATATAACATATTAAATAAATCTTCTGGTTTTAATTGTTAGTGTTGGATAGAAACACATAATTCATTAAATATTTCCAAAAAAATCCAACAGAGGTATTCCTCTGATTGTAGTTGTTGTTATCATGTTTAAAATTGAATGTATTTCAGAAATAGAAATAATGAAATTGTATAAAACCTCAGGTACAAATTACTGGGTTGGAACAACAAATATTAGGGCACAAGGGGTGAATTTTGTTCTTATGAAAATATGGTATTCACAAAACATCAATCATGAGATTAAATACATTCTTCCTTTAACTATTAGAGATGAGTAAGAGAAAAATCATAAGTAACATAGTGATATATTGTGTTTCCGGGCCCAAAGATCCCATTTTGCAATCTAGTAGTCTTATTAGAAAGAGCTTTGTGATTTTAACAAGAATTTCCTTTTACAGGTGTCTTATACAACTAAGTGCTTGTAGTTTCCACGTTATATTCAAGGTGTTTTTAGGGCCTCATTCATTTATAGGGAACCAAAATAGCCAAATCCTTTATGAGAAGCTGAAACTCCACCAATGACTGAGTATGAGTAGAAAATACTCTAAAAAATAATAAAATATTATATTGAAGTTGAAAAAACTTCATAAAATATATCTATAATCAATTTATTATTGTAAATGATATTCGATAAAATAAAAATAAAATAAAATTATTCTTCAATGTAAAACATTATTCAATTAGACATCAGTACTGAAATCACCTAGTAAATTATCAAACATGTATGTCTCCAATGTGTATCTATGATATGTTCTTTTAAATTTTTTTGTCAAGTATTAACAAAGACATATAGAAATATTTGATTAAATAGACAAGGATATATACTAGTATTCCTCCATTGTATAGCTCTGTAGTTGATGAAACACTCTTGTATTTGAACAGACACATATATATTCTGAATAAAAATATATTTAAATATACATAGAAGATAAAATTATCAGATTTTATTCTGATGGATGGATTCTTTTAGAAGAAAATACTATAGAAATACTACATTATGAATCTTGAATATTTGAATTCATAAATTTCATTGAATGTCATAATATCCGATAGAAATTTTAATCATGTAATCTATTAAATATGAGGCTTTTAATCGGCATTTAAAGAGAATTGAAAATATTTTATTGATATATGAGGAAAACACTAAAATAAACCATAATTCAGAACTCTATATTAAACCAAGTAAAACATAGGTTTAATCTTTGAATTTATAAAAAAAGTATGCCTGAATGTGTATGGTTTAGAAAATAAGAATGTTTTATTGTACAAAAATTTGTTCCTAAAATATAGGATCTCTTCCAAAATTAGGGTATAAAATTCATACTTTGTTTTCCAAACATAGGGTATAAAGACCATACCATCTTCTTAAAACCTAGGTTATGAACAATATTTCCAAATAACATATATAAAAAAATCAATAATATTTTTATATTGAGAATCATATAACATCCAACATGTTAAATATAAAATAATTTTAGAATAAAAATAATTATTCAAGTAATTGTTAACCAGAAACTTGCTTAATGAAATATCATTAGGAACATAAATTTTGGGTTTTGTGATCTTTAAAATCATAAATATATTAATACATTTTATTAATCCACCCATACTGAAAAAAATAATACTGTATCTAATAATATAAATAATACATAATATCTTTGAGAAAATAGGTCAAAAGTAAAATATAATCAGATTTATGATATGAAATACAGTAAATAAATGGTCCCTTGGTGTATCAACCAATACAAGAGTTATTAAGAAATGAGATTAAATAAATACAACAATGCATAAGTATATATTTTCCTATTTTTGTACCATCACCAACACCTATCTACATGAACCCTTTTCTACCACATGCACATTTGTCTTTCATAGATCCACATAAATTATTTCATGTATGCATATTTAGATCCCCATGTAGTGTGTGAGTATTAAAACACTGTAAAACAATTAAAATATTTACTTAGAAAGAAATAACATTTATAATATTCCTATTCAAAGGGAATATCAATGTAAAATGATGTTTTAAAAAAGAATATTTAAGAACCATGTTGTAATATAGAAACATTAATCAATGAACATAACTATATAGGATCCATATTGGTAGGATGAACACATATTTCAGATGTGATCATTATTGAGGTAGAAGGATGACAAACATACATAGAATATTCATGAAATCAAGCCTCTGGTCTGGTCACATGGCTAACTCATGAAAATGTAATCACTATTAAAATTTCATTGATATCTAAAATGTAGCTCCATATCCTCATGTGATTAAATTTCATCCTATACTCTAAGGATATTATCACCCTACCCCATGTACCAGTGTGTTATCAATATTTTGTAACATTGTTCATGCACCCCGACTAATGAGTATTCCTATCATGATGATTCACTTGATACAAATACAATCAATAAAACCTCAAACAGAGTGTTGACATAGATTATATGTAAAATTATAATAGTAATAAAATTTCACATCGTTGTGATAATTTTGCAGAAACATATAAAAGAAAGTGATCCACATTATGTATGGTAAAAGATAATCAAATAATAATTATATGATCAATGATCATTTAAATGTATCATGGGTTATAAAAACACCCACATTAATACACCATCAATTGAGAACACCAATCTAGTCCAACAAAAATTGAATCAAGAGAACAATAACATAAAAGGTATTGAAGAGGAAACAAACATCTGACACTAATGTTAAAGGGTATGTAATGCATATTTCATTAATGGATCGAAACCCAAACCAAGTTTTACACCCACAATGAACATACTCACACATAATGGATACCTAATTATGGTTTTGGTTAATCATGAATAAGATATAAAATGAAATAAATGAGATTATTCCATGTATCTAAATCTATTCTAGAATCAAATACCACACGAATTCCATTATTGGAACATGTTATGAGGTTTTGTCAAATAAGATGATGTAAATTCACCACAACCATTGTTGATTCAAGAAATAATCATGAATTACACATCCATTATATAAGTGTAAATTTGGTATAGATAATGAATATCGATCCACATATAATACAACAATGAATATTATATCCATAATGTGACAAAATTATAAGGATATCTCAAAAAGATCCCAAGAAGAAATATCAGGGTAATCGTTATAAAAAATGTCCACTGATCATGAGGATTTGAACTCAGGAGAAATGTTTTTCATTGAAAATTAAATTATACCATATGTATATCAAAGGATAATAAATTCATAATTGTACTATCATAGACCCTCCATATATTTGACCACTAAGAAGATGATTAATAATCACATACCTATAAAATTACATTAATTTGTAGTATATCTCAATATGATCAAAATTGGATTCCAAAAAAATTAATCTTCCACCAATATTTAAATGAATGAAGAATTTATCATCAGATCAACATTGAAAACACTATCCAATCAATGATCCATTATACTATCTCATTTTATAAGAGGATTTGGTGTATATGTAGAGAAATCATAACAATCTATTATCACCAAATTGGCCCAACATTTATTAACCAATGTGAGATGAATAAGAAAGAATTATATACAATAATAGATGTCGAATAATTGAATTATGTACTTTGGAAGAAGATTTTTTTTAAAAATATATTCAAATTTGAGCGGGATTAAAATAATATGGTGTGTATTTAAGTAAACCATGGTTTGGGTGCATTAACAATTTGTTAGGCCTTACTAGTGGGACCATTGTACCACTGGAAGGACATATACTGGCCAAAAACTACCTTGTGGGATAGGAAGACCGTCATGGGTTCTTCTAGAACCACTTGTGAGCTAATGTCACCCAACTGACTAGAAGGTGGAGCCTTCAAAAACCTACTGCAACACCATTGGATGGCTGGTAGACCCTATTGGCCAACAGGTGGTAGAATTACAACCACCATATAGACACACATTCTCTCAACATCCATCCATCAACTCAAGGACCCATTTTCCGAAAATATTTTCTAAAAATGTTATTAAATATGAGTTAGGAGTGAACTGATAAATTTATAAAACAAATATATCTCATACATTGAAAAAGACTGTGTCATAAAATTCTCCCCACATAATTACTTCTCATCACTAATAAGAACCAATATATATTATTATCAACCAATAAAACACATTTTTATTTATTATTAACCTCACAATACCATGTATCATCTTTGAACATTCTATAACCCCATAAAATCTAGACTTGTGGTACTGACTTCCCCCAAAATGATTTGATGCTCTGATCTGTAGTCTACATCAGGTTATCAATATACAATTAATATGGATGTAGTTAAAAATATACATATTAAAATACATCCAAGGGATACATAATTTAACGTTTAATCTATGGAACACGAAAAAAATAGTTCACATCTTAGTAATTAGAAGAAATATTCAAATTGAACACCACTTTTCATATTTTTTTAGTGACCTTGTAGGATCTATCATATTTCAATTAAAGTTTCCCTTTCAATTTTTAATATCAATGGAATTACAAATAATTCACACATGGAAAAACCAAGTCCCCAAAAAATACATAGGGTTCTAATTTTATTGGAATAATTCTACTTCTTACATTTACCTATAATAAACCTCTTTTAAATTAGCTGCACTATCTCAGAGGACTCATATACCATAGTGGTCCCCATGATGGATTCCTCAGTAACCATGTTCAAAAAATACAATGAAAAACATTGATTTCTATAGAGATCCTCATAAAGATCTATTGAAATCAAATACTGGTAAATGTTACTTAATGTGAACATGAACAAGTCTTGGTGATCATCCCATCCTTCTACCAAGTATTATTTAAATTCCTTAATCATATCCTCCAATTTTATAATTAGCTACTATGACTATCCATCTATATGGATAAGGTATATTGTTGTCAATCATAGCTATAACCAATTCCTTCCCAAAGAAATTCCAACAAATTCATGTAAAATGTACATATCTACAAGATATAAGGGTCAAGGGGACTCTGTGAAATCATACTATTACACACAAATAAATCTTTCTCAAATATTCTATTTAGTGTTTATCATAGATTTAAATAACATGATAAACCAACATTATCTGATAAAAAATATACCAAACTATATCCGGAATCCAAAAGGATTAGTTTAACCTCATCACAAATTCATTCATGAAATATTATCACTTCCACATTGGTAATAATAATAGAAAGAGAAAACCAACTTGATACTAGTGATTAACCTTTTTCCTCTTGAATGTAATTAATAGAGAACCAACTCTAGAAATATCCACATCATCTCTAGCCACTAAAACCACAAAATAATGTCATGTAATATATTTTTTTCCTTAGTATTTAACACCTAGTTAGTGGTATATATTTCTCTCATCAACTATTCCCCTGGTGGAATCATGGACTACAACTTCCCCATTAACAAGGATCACATCTTCTTCATCCAATGACTGGCCATGTTTCGAGTCCCCATATACTAGCTATTACCATGTCACAACACACTCTAGTTATGATTCATGATTATTCTTCATCCAACCCACAAAAGGATATATGATCACTAAAGGACCACACATCATTTATCCTTGGTCCTCATATACATCCACCCTCCAATCGCATGACATGGTAATTAGGTCCCATAGTTTCTTTGATTGTTATTCAAGAATCTTGTGGCTTATATATATCATATAGTTAAGAGATTATACAATTATATTTACCTTTACCAAGAATATAGACTATCTCAAATTTGAATATCTTCAAGTACACTTCCAAACTCCACTTTTTCATGTCTAGATCCTTCTATCTGAAGATAAACTAGAGGCTCTTATGGTTTATCTATTACAAATAAACTATCACAATAGAGTAACTATTAGTAACACAACAATGAATAGACCATGACCACCAGATCCTAGTCATGTGTGGAATAATTTTATTCTTTGGATCATTTCTGATGTGTCGTATATGCCACCATAAATTATAGACACATTAATGCTAATAAAATACTAACTCCTCAGGTATCATAGTGTATTGAATAAAAAATCCCTAGATCAGAAAGAATAAAAACTAGGGATGCATTAAAAATCCTATCCATATCAAGAAATCCTCATTAAGAAGGTTTTTCTATTTGATATTCACTTTCTTAATCATTATTGTAGACTTGGGTGATGATAAATAGGATATGTTAGGGATAACATTGGTAGTATCCAACTAAATTCATAATTACCTTGACCTCAAACACATAATGTGTAATTTTCCAAGACATAATTTCTTAAATATTTTATGTTTTTATGGATATAAATTTCCCATACACCACATGACCTATGAATTTCACCTCGTAAATCGTAATGATACACTATAAATAATTTAATTTAATATCATTTCCTTGAATCACACTCAAGACTATCTCTATATGTGTCGTGTGATGCTCTGGGCTCATAGAGTGTATGAGGATGACATAATAAAACATAATGATGAACAATTCATGATATGGGTTAAATATCATCTTCAAGGGATCATATTACAATCTTGAATCATTTATTAGTATAAATGAATCATTATGTAACTATATATACCATACATAATCTGAAATGACTTATTTATGATTTCCTCATCTTTAACCCACAACTAGAGATAAGTCGATCAATGATCAATATTGTAGGTCTAAAAGAGTCTTTAAAATTGAATAAAGTGATCATATATTCTAGGTAATATATATGTATTATTCAATATTATTTAATTTAGTTTTTTATTCTACATATAATCAAATAATTTTAGACAGCATTAATGAGAACAAGATAGTTTCACACCTTTATGATGTAATTGTTCAAACACTGTTTAACACCCTAAAATATTATGATTTTTTAAAGAAATCTAATTTTATTGATATATTTTATTAAACCAAACATTTAGTTTAAATGAACCATAAAAATATATTAAAATGTTTTATTTAACGTGAACATTATAAATAATCTGTCATCCTATTTTGTATGAATAGTCATAATTTAATTTTTAAATTTTTTTTGAATGTTCTAGATAAGTTTAAAAACAACTTCATATTTATTTAGTAATGCTTTAAAATCTTTTAATATACTTTCTTTCTTAAAAATGATTTTTATTGATTATTATGATAAATTAATAAATTTATTTTTGTTCCACTTATTGAAAATTGAGTTTTAGAAAATAAAATCAAATTTTTAATCAAAATTTTAAAATTTTAATAGTAATAAATTTTTACATTATATTCAAAATATTTATTTTCCCTGTAATATTTGAAAAATAATAATTTTAAAAAAAACCTAACTTTTTGTTTAAAGAATTTATGAAGTCCCTTATTTTATAAAAATATATTAAATGTAAAATTAGTGTGATTATATTCACATTAACAAAATATAGTTCATTTGAGTCAAATTCATGTTGATGTTTAATATACTTATTTTTGCACTTATAGAAATATTATCATTTAAAAATAGATTTTTAATCTCATATGTGTGATGAAATTAAAATTAAATTATAACACTTATGAAAATATGTTTTTTTAAATCTATTTTTTTTTGTTTATATCAATTTTAATTAATATTAGGTACTAATTCTAACTTATTTTTTTTTCATTTTGAATAGTAAAAATAGGAAATAATTATTTATTACGGTTAAAGTCAAAATAAGTTTACCGGGGGTGTTGTATAACCACAGAACAATGATATTTTTTACAATAATAAATTTTTAAATATTATTGTATTTCCATAAATATACCATACCCTATCCCAAATTTGAATATATGGCCATTTGAGAGTATCATTGTTAGGAAAGGAATTATAATATTTTATTATTATAAGAAATTTACATGTGGGTTACCTCGCTCACTTATAAAAGGAAATCATCTGTGCTCCACCTTCCGCACTTCAAGACCCTTTTGGTTAGGAAATTCAATAAAACAAATTACTAAAATCATTTACAATTCTTATTGTCCATGTATTGATTATGGAATCCTCTGATGAAATATTTAGGTTTAAACATAATGATCTTATCTGAAGAAGTCATATAGTCCTTAACTAGGTGTTTTTGTAATATTTATTTTTATAACACCATAATAATATCTTTAAAATGGATGAGATAATAAAATATTTAACTTAAATATGATTATATTATTGTAATTAACTTTATCTATCTCTACCATCATAAAATTAAAATGGAAACAATCAATCGTGTGTACAACAGACTATCCCCTCGCGAACATATGTAATTTGTTTCCCCTCACAACATTAGCGGGGTGGATGTAGTTTGTTAATTAAATTTTATTTATGATAGTATTGAAATTATTAAACTACTTATGTAATAATATCACATCTATCTACGTACCTTACAATCCATTTAAAAACAATAACGTTATTCATCGGTTCATGCAGACTACCACCTCTAGGATGTGATATGATCGGGTTTTCATATTATTTTTTCATGGAAGATAATAAGGACATATTTTAGGAATATTTATGATATATATTATTTTCAAATTATTGTTTAAGGGGGAATTAATATTTACATATCCTTAATTCTATACATCAAGAAAATGAATACAATGTTCATGTGTTCATATGATAGAACATCTACATAAAATGTGTCATTCATTACCTATATTTATATTTTTTGGAACAATATAAATAAAAATACAAATAAAAATAATATATATGATATTTATGTTCAGATTAAAATATTTAAAATAATTTAACTACGATCAAATTAAAGGGTTCATACCTTACAAACAGAAACATATGTAAAAAATCATTTATTATTCCAAACAATGATTTTAAAAAAGAATATTTTATTATTAGAAAATAAGAGGTTATAAGTACATAACATATGGTATAATATATATGATTATTGTTATAAAATATATTAATTCTAATCACATATTATTTATATAGGTAGTCATAATGTGGATGTGAATGGTGAGACATGAGGGTTGTGATTTTCATCTCACTTTTATTTTTTTGGGAATAAGAAATATTAACAACTTGATTCTTTTGTGTGTTTTATATAGAACCATTGAATGTATTTTTTATTCTTCTTATAAAATATATTGTATTTTCATATCCAAATAGGTATATTTATTTCATATGTCTTATAATAATTATGTTACAAGAGTGGTTTCGGTTTTATTATATAGTCTCATTGTTTATAAGGAATATTTATAAATATGGTTCGGATGATGAAATATTAACATCTATATCCCATGAAAACATGATATTTATTTTCCATTATTTATTTCTATGAATTAAATTATTTTATTTTAGTCTAATTTCTTTATATTAAAAATAGTCCAACATAATGTTTTTATGTAAAATCTATCTTTTTCACTCTTTTCAGTCATATACCCTTTATCATCAATGTTAATGATTTCTAAAAATGTTTACATAAAATATTTATCACCCTCCAATGAATATTTAAATTCAATATTATCCAGATATTATTTTATTAATGGTTTTTAAAGGAATATTCTTGTATTTTTATAAAAGTGTTATTTTTCAAATTTCACCAAAAATGTGAAAGGAATATTTGTTTAGAAATTTACAATATGAATCACATTTCCTTCTATCATGATTGTTAAATTATTTAAAGATTATATTTCATGTGTCCAAGGTTATATTAAAATGAAAATTTTTTATTTAATGTTTGGAAAATTTATTGATTCATTGAATTGACTCCAATATTGAAATTATATTTTCTCCAATAATGTTTTAATAATTTTTTTTCGAAATTATTTTGAACACTCAGAACGACATTTGGTGAGTTTTATGTTTATCTATGTATTTGAACCCATAGTTCATCAAAAAATTTATTTAGAGGGATTATAATAATTACATAAATATGTTTTTTAATACTCATTCATTTCCCATCAGTTCTACTTAGATGAAATGATAAGTGATTATGAAACCCTTATATTTTCTGCAGGTTTATCAATGATAAAATGTCTATAAAATCCCTTTACATTACATGTGTTATACTATGATTAAATGGTTTCAAATCACATATCATTCTCTGAGGTTAGGATGTGATGATTGAATTATGATCATGTGGGATATATCTTTATGATTTTCATTATTTGATGGGTTGGTCTGAAATTGAATAACACTCCAAAGAGTTGGGTAATGAATGATATATAAGGAGAAAAACAGGGATGTAATGGGATGTAAACTAAATTTGGTATGGGAATGTTTTCACAATGATAGTATTGGGAGTGAAATAATATTACTACAATGGGTAAGGGGTAAACCAATTCCACTATGATTGTTTTGAAAATGATCATTTAGTACTATAGAAATAAATTTATATTCTTACATATATACAAAATATTTATGTCTTATCTAATTTGGTGATTTCAAATATTTTGTTCTTTGGTTTCGTTAATATTAATATATTATGAACTTTTAATATTTATTCCATGAATCATTTATAAGATCTATTATATACAAGTTATTGCTTTAAAATGTTATTCTAATTTACTAATACACTTATGCTCATATTATACGTAAGTTATCATGGATATCTCCCATGTCTAGTCTTATTGGGAATATGACCTCTCCCTTTTGAATTTTTTGATTCCCAAGGTTATAGGAAATGTATTATGTATTATATTTCTATGAAGTGTGATTTTTTTGAAGAAAATAGTGATGTTTGATGTAATTTACATAATAATATTTTGATTATGAATCCATGTTTCCAAATTCACTATACCATATGATTCATAGATGGATCATTATGATATGTAATGAATATTAATCTAAAAACATGTTATATCTATCTATTTTTTAACGATCAATCCCAGGTTAACTAGACATGACAACATGAATGGTCCACTAGAAGGTAAGATGAAAAAAGAACCATAGTTCTCATGTAGAAATGCAAAAATATCAATTTATAACACCAAATATAGGAAAAAATATCCCTGAGATATAAAAGGAAATAATAAAAAGAAAAACAACAAGAAAATCATGCCATACTGAAATTGTCCTCATTTGACCATCTAAAACCATCAACTCTCCCACTAAGAAGTCTATGAATGATAATAGAACAGAGCATGTTGTATTACTCCTTTTAAATTACATAATTGTTGCAGAGATTTTCTGAAACCTACTTAAGTAGAAACTAGGGTGAGATAATAGATATTACCAGCATAATATAAAAAAGCCTATAAATTTTATAAAATAATTAATTCATAAGATTTATATTGATAAAAATATTATGTATATATTGAATTTTCCTTAATTAAACCTTTTTGTGAAAACAATTCTATACCATAAATAAACACCATAATCACAAAATTTAGACATTGTAAAATAAATAAAATTCTGAAATAAAAGGATGGAATTAATCATCGATACACTAAAATAAAACTTCTTGTAGAATATCCATGAAATATTCTAGTATGAGATAAACTAGGTAATAAAACACACCATTTGGGATCTATATTATCGAAATATGTACTAGAAATTATGGAATCCTATACCAAGTATATATTATTTTTAAATTATATTAATTCCTTCCATAGATTATTCATATAAAAAATATCTAGTGGTGTCACATAGAATGATGTTTCATGTCCACTTCGAAACCCAACCACTGTAACCACTATGCTATGTTGATCATTACCATTTATAAATCCATGATAAAAATTAATAAATCATTTTTATATCAATTGAAATATTATTTTAAATCATAAAACATTTAAAAGCATGAATCATTTCTAACAAATAATTAAATTTTACAAAAATTTTGTTTTCTTTTTTTTAATCCAAATGAATTGACTATGGGAAATTGTTATTTCAGAATTAAAACCAACTACATAGATACAACTACCAAATGAAAGATATAAACCAATCCGTTTTGATAATTAAAATTAGAAACAAATACATTTTCCATTGAATGATAAAGAATAAAAGAATTTTTTTATGATTTATAGAAAACACCAACTGATTCAAATTTGAATAAAAAATGTTTCCAACATCACTTCGTTGAATAGAGGTAACAAAGAAGTATGATTTCCATTCACTAGGTATATGAGACAAAATCACAGTGTGAGTAAATTGATGAATGTATGGAGTAAAAAGGATGGTAATTATCCAAAAATCATTCTATGATTCAAAATGATAATATTCACATCGAATTGAAAATGATTCATGTAGGATTCATTATTAAAATTACTAAAAAAAATTCATTAAGGCCGTGAACACTATTCATGGAGTAGACTCCATAAATTTCATGTGTGATGGAAAAGAATAAACATAGATTAAATTAAATCCTTATAAACCCATTCATTATGTGTAATTATTTCATTGTCTGTAAATTTTCATTCAACAAAAATAACTCACAAAATCTCTTTTGTAACATGATAACACCATGTAACACTTTACCAACATGATTATGTCCAGCTGGAATAAGGTAGTTCAATTTGATGTAGAAAATATTTGAAACAAAAAACGTGGTTCTTTGAACCCATGGAAAACCCTAAAAATAAATTTAAAAATTAATATTTATAATCCATTAATTTACAAAAAAATACATCTCTATAAATTTGTCCATTTCCTCGTAGAGGAATATATCCATCCCTGAGAAGCCTACGATGAACTCAATGAAACGGGAAACCATAAAAATTGTCAAAGAATACCAAATGGAATGTAATTGGGTGTTATAATCTCACCACCATAAATGAGGTCAATCACTTAAAAGGTCCCCTTGATTATAGACTCATAGAAATTGAAGGACACTTCTACCTCATGAAAAAATTTCTCTACAGTGTCTTTTGTATTTTCCATCCACACTGCCATAGTAAATGGTCCAAAAGAACCATTTTAACAAAAACAATTTCTCTCAAAGATCCATAATATGATCTATTTTCTCAGCCACTATGGTTTAGGGATCATGATAAACAACCACCCATTTAATCACATGGGAAGGAACCTATAAACATGATCTCATCTCGGTAATAAGAAACAAATCTTAAGTGGAAGTCAAATAAATAATATTTCCAACTCATATGCCACCATTCCAAGTAAAAAGTAAATCTAAATGGATCCAGAAAACCACAATGCCAACTTACCTTTCATACCCACCCATCAATTTCCCACACGTGTTAAAAATATAAGAATGACCTGATCACCAACCTCAGACTCCAGTGACCAAAGACGAATGTCCACGTAATATTTCATATTATTCAGTTTTTTGATCATCCTCTTCCAGATCAGTTAGACCGTTTCAACCATCTCTTAAGAAATAATATTATCATCCAAGTTCCACTCTCCCACATCTTCCTATAATAAGGTAGATCTATATGGATTACTATATAATTTCAAAAATGGTGCTATTTTGATAGAGGTGTAATAACAATTGTTATAATAAAACACAAATGAAGAAAAAATAGTTTTCCCACTTTCCAAAGAAATATTTTTAAAAAGTGAAAATCATATTCTAAATATCTTGGAATGACCTCTATATCAATAAACCCATATATATGTGATATATTGTGCCATATGTCAAATGGGAACCCACCGCCTCCTTCAAAACATTCAAAAATTGGTATGAAAAACTCATGTCTATATGAAGGACGACCACATAGGTAACCCCATAGTCTCACAATATCTAAGAAATATAAGTCCCCAATATCATCCACCTTTAATGAATCCTTGAAATGGTGAAAATTCCTTGAATTTATGTGTTTATCAATGATAAAAAAAATTATATCCTTCTAAATAGGATTCTGTGGAATCCCAATAACGAAATACCAGGAAATCTATTCCCATTTCTGTACTAGAATATTTAAGGGTTTCATGATACCATCATTTCCCTAATTTGACAGCTTTATATATTCAAAAGTCATACAAATTGATACAAAATATGAAATTTACTATCATATCCACAACAACCAATTAATATGTTTGAAATCATGAAACATCTTCATAGAACATTACTGTAAAGAATAATAAGAATGGTTTCCACTATCCATATATTATTTATTTAGAGAAAAATAAACAAAAAACCTATTTCAAATACAAAAATAACATCTAGGATATAAATACCACTCACCCGAGGTCTCTCCACCATAAACACTATTATTAAATCTATAGAACTATGGGTCATATATACACTCAAATAGAACCCACTCATTAAATGAAAAGTTATAATTTATTTATGACAATCATGTATTCATAATGGAATGTTCTTTTACTATAGTGTAATCATAAAATTGACTCATTATAGACCACAATTATACTTCCTCATTTACTACATGTGTTAGTAATTTCCTTCTCATCACATTAGAGAAAAAATTAAATTTCCAAGGAGTGTAAGAATTTTTTTTATAAAAAAAATCAAGAGATAGTACACCGTGAGACTATAATGTATATTCAGATCTCTCAAAGTGAAAATATTCCCCAAGATTATACGATCAGAAAATAAATTAAACTCCACCAAAAAGAAGAAATTAATAATTTTTTTGAGTAAATTCATAATTGATTCTATCTCTATATCATAGTTAGGGTAGATCCACTCGTGAGGGGATCAATGGTAAGAGATGTAAGATACTACATATCTTATATACATTAAGACACATCTTTAATACATTATAGAATAATCATATAAAAATTCATAACATGAACTTGGTTTCCAAATAATAAAAACTAGATATAAATTCACACTCACCATTACTTCCTCAATATATATATGAAATTTCTTATTCAACTAAAAAGTGACACCCTTACTGGTTCATTATATCATCATAGATGAAAATATAGTGAATTCTTGTAATCACATTGTATATTAACATCCATACCCCAAAAGGTATTGGATATAAAACACATCTATGCGATTCACAAAAGACATAGTTGCATGTATTTATTTCATATACAATAAGATGTACCTCTCAAATAAAACTTGTCCTAGAAAAATTATTTCATGATTTGAAAACTCATTTTGGGAAATTTTACCATGCTAGTGATGTTCCACAATGGTTTTAAGAATGATATATAAATTTTCATTTATTTCAATAATATGTATGAAACCAAAATATTATCCACAAATATGATAAATTTTTTTTAAATAATAGAAGAATAATCTGATTCATAAAATCCATAAATACCATATGATAGTTACTACGATCAAATGAAATAACCATAAAAACAAAATGCCCAAACCCAATTCTAAGAACTATCATATTTATAGCCTCTTCTTAGTATCTTAATAGGTGGTACCTTGACTAAAGGCTAGTCATGTAGAACCAAAAAACCTCTCTATGCTGATCAAATATATCATCAATCCTGGGTAGGGATATTTTTTCTTAATAGTAACATGATTAATAGTTCAGTATTAAATATTATGTTTGAAGTACCCATCCCCCATTTAGGAAAATGAATGTTGATTCCCATGGTGTTATGATTGGGTGTATAATTCCCTAATCCACAGGATCGAATTAATGGAACATACTTTATCTGAAATTAGATGGTGTGATTTGATAAGAGGGAAGATAAACAAACATTATATCATGTAGATGGTCTATGGTAATATCAACCTATCTCTACTTTGTTGAATAAAAAAATATTACCTGGAAGGACCTATAAGTACACATACACCACCAAATGTAGAGTATTTATTAAATGATGATCAATGAAATTAGGGAAGAATTATAAAAATTGATAAGAGACACATAAAACATAAGGAAGAACATGTACCACTCCCCCGAAGCTAGAATCCCACACACCTTAAAAGAAATAAGTGATTCCATCTGGAGATAAAAATTGAACTCAATGGAGACAAAAATAAATCTAGGACTTCGCACTAATCATGCATCCCATTCTAGTAATTAGTTAGCAAATATCAATATCAAGAACTATGTAGTACCAATCCACCTCATGGTCCGGTATTTTTAGAAAACATGTTGCACACTTGAAACCTTCATTGAATATATTTCTAAAATGCATTGTAATATAAAAAATTAATATAACATACATTTATTATAAGACTAAAAAATATACTAACATTGAAGATTTAAAATAATGGGAGGAATTCTCCACCACATGATGATATTTGGTCTAATATCCTCTATGATATCTCATAACCTCGTGAATATCCCCCTAAGCCTAAAAATATGACCCACCACTCTTTGATGACATTGTACAATGATCTGGTCCCTTGTTGAGATGAAATCCAATATTTCTTCCTTGGGCTATCATTTCATAAAAAATGCACGAGAAGGATAGATTGTACATAGAGATGAAAATTCTTGGGAGCCTCCATAAAATTATGTTTGTTATGAACATTCCTTTCACACTAACAGAAAATTACCTAATAATTTTAAGATTCATCCTCTAAATTTTTTCCTAAAAAAACTAGGTTACTTTATATTTATTTTTCTTTCCACAAGATGAACATTACCTAATGATAGTACTAATTGAAGCTATTACCAAACATATTTTTTCAAATATTTCAACCTCTAATAATTATTCTTTATCAACTACCTTCATAATTTTTGGAAGAAATATGATAATAAGTATCGATATAATATAATCCTTGAACTCCACGCTAAACCTTTGATATTTTAGTTATTAATTGCGGAATAGATATAATGTGATGTGGACCGACTAATAAAAATGGGAGGAATTATCCATAAAAATATTCTCTCCTTTACCATATGTAAAAAATCATTAGAAACTTGTCTTAGGTAATGTATTTGGAAAATACTATTGGTTGGAAATTTCCTTTATTTTTACCCAGGTGATTCCCTCATGCTACATAGATTAAACAATAGAGTTTCACCATCTCATTCATGCTCGATCAATACTATACATTATAAAAAACACATGAGATTCATAACGAGTTTTAGAATGTTTAAGATCCTATAAATACACACAATACATATTTCATATTCTTAGGGATCTTTTTCACCATGAAATATAGGTAGAAAATGATTTTTTAAATACTAAGTTGCGACCCACTGCATTTCCTGTGTTCTCGAAACATGATTGATAGTAGTTTTAATAGTGCTGATAATAGACTCTAAAAAATAAGGGTCTACCTAAGGGATCACCTGTACAACATTTCACAGAACCCATCAATTGAATTTGTATGAAATATTATAGGTGGAAATTTCAAATCATCAAAAGAAAAAAACCAACGACTCCTGAAAAGATATGAAAATCATAAAAAAACATTTGGTATCCTTAATATGGCTTTAAATAAGATTATTTACAGAAATATAGAATTACATAAACTAAGGTTAAAAAAATAAGGAACATGTCTATTTTAATAAGTCCCCTATTCATTTCATTGAAAAAAATCATCTGAAAAGTATCAAGATTGGGAAACAATTCTCATCATCCATGGTAAATCAAATTAAAACATGACAGTGGGCTATAATTTCCTCTCTTCTATACATAAATCCCGAATTCTGATGCACCTTACTCTAGTATAACAAATAACAAAACACACTATTTAAGAATGAATAATAATTTAGTTTGGGAATTCCATTTTATACCATTTTTTATTTTACTAGCTCGGGTCAAATAATTAAGCAACCCTTAATGATCTATAAAGTTGTGAGATACAAAAAAAGAATAAAAATTCTCATGTATAAATGATGAAACATTAATGTACAAAATAAAAATAATGGAAAACATTTTAAGGATAAAAAAATGCCTGGTCAAACTAGTCACACCATATAGATGATATATAACAAATTAAACAAGTCCCCATTTTACCATCTAATAACAAAAAACCATCCCACTATTATGGAGAAAAATGATATGTTAAACTGATGTTATACCCAATTCAGATACCATTAACTATGTGCTGCAAAAATATGTCTACAACTTCCCAACTATAAAACTACTTTTTTAGAAAAAATCCTAGTAGAAAACCACTAAACAATTAATGCATGATATATTATATAGAATTCATATGTTCTAGATTTATAAGAAAATCCATTGTATAGTGTTTTATTATACATAAAACCATTTTTAAAAAACATGTTTGTTTCCCAAAAATTCATATAATATTAAAAAATATAATTTTATTTCAAATAAATTAATGTTGTGAAGAAAAAAACCAACCACAGATACACCATTAGATAAAACTTGTGAGAAATTATCCATGAGATAATTCATCTAGTTATAATCCATATATAAATGGAAAAGAACACAATTTTGTATATAGACTATGGTAATACATAATATAAATAATGAAATCATAAACAAGTAATATGTTTTTCCAATAGATATCTAGTCCTAACATAGTTTTGCAATATAAAAAAACCTCAAGCGATGTAAAACACACTAAAATGAAATGTCCATTTCCTAATTCAACAAAGTTTAATAATGGGATATGTTTTCTAAAAACCTTTCAATATAATTTCTCAAATATAATTAAATATTTACATATTATATAAGATATGTTTTTAAAGGTAAAAATTGAAAATGATGATTTCTTTCAAATAAAGATGTTAAAATTCCAAAACATGAATTTTCAATCAATAACCTAAGATAATTAACCAGACTATATAAAAATTCATGATTTATAATAGTTTTTATAAATTCTCATACCTCAAGAATGATGAAAATGTTTCTTCCTTTGACATAGAATATTAAAAACAGGTAGATAAGCCATCAAAATAAAAGAATGATTGAAAAATTCAAGGATGTTCATAAAATACCAACTAATTATAGTTTAAATCATAAACATAGCTAATTAAAATGTTATCACTAATGGATATGAAGAAGTATGAAGACTACATACTATG
The DNA here is from genome assembly GCA_963277665.1 of Viscum album. Taxonomy (NCBI): domain Eukaryota; kingdom Viridiplantae; phylum Streptophyta; class Magnoliopsida; order Santalales; family Viscaceae; genus Viscum; species Viscum album. The sequence goes on from OY728163.1 coordinate 136,631,599, forward strand.
AATATGTGATGAAACCACCATGGGACATAATTGCTAAGCGGTGTGATACTGATAGAGGGATATTACCAAATATCCCCCAATGGTTTAGAAGTTAAACTATTATTTCGAAGAAAAAAATCATTAATAATATAGTAAGGTTAAAACCACTAAACCCATATAACTCATGTCGTGAATCTCTTTCAGCATGTATACACTATGAATTTCATGTATGCAAAAAAAGTTGGTTCCTTGGTTTAAATTAAGACATGATATAACAATTCACTGTGTGTAATGTTTTGATGGATTGAAAATTATTATGACTTAAATAATACTCACATAATCTTCCCTATAACATTTTAATGGATTGCATCCCATTTGTGATGTGTATATATCCAACATGTAGTATGTAGTCTAGTTTACTATAGAAAATCCCTAAAACTATTAAGGCTCTCCAAACCAATTTTTCACCCATTAAATGAATTTACACATTTATAACCTGAATATATTGATTAAAATAAATGTACATACTAGGACTAGAATCCATTTTTCCAAAAAATGATTTATATTCCCCAAAATCCCACAATGCACCTAAAAAAGGGGACCAAAAAAGAGTTAACTCAAAATTGAAAAATGGTCCTTGGGAGCTACATATGTAAAATTTAGGTCTCTACAACTGATATCTAAGAATTATTTAGATAACCTTTAGAAATATGAATAACAAAACATTAGTGAGGATATTTGGTGTGAAACTATTTATAAGAAAATATCAATGAAATATTATTGAGGACACATTTGGTAACATCTATCAAACTATATCCCGATATGAAAAATACAAGGAAATGTTGCTCTCGAAGTGTTGTAACACATGTTTAATAAATCCTAAAATTTATAATATGACTTTTAGAATATCATCTAGTTCATGATAAGGATTCATGCTACACACTTGGTTTGAAAATTACATGGGATATGTTTTGGTAATCCACAATCTATGAATGAACCGTCATGAGTGATTAGAATAATTGATAACCATGAATGTCCTAAGATAAACCTAAGCTATCAAATATTTGAATTAATTCATTGTTATTTAGAAATCTTATAAATTATTTTTCAGGATGGTTTGGGTTCCCAAAATGATTATTGTTATTCATACTATGCTTTTTGATTTTAGTCGATGGATATAACCAAAAGGAATCATGTTAATGTTGTGTGTGGTACAAAATATTATGATTTTACTTATAAGAAACCAAATGTTATGGAATCTGTAATGAAATATGTCACTTCCATGATCATAAAACATTCTAAATTGATTAACCAAGACAAACCTCCAAACATGAAAAATAGGAAACAATGTTATGTAGAATACATCATGATTCAAAAACAACTTTCCTTCAGTGTTTCCTTAAATAAATAAGTTAATAAAAAATTTATCATCACCATTGTGAAGATATAATCAATTATCTAGTGCTAAGTTCATGAAAATTTCATTGTGGATGTCTACCATTAATATAGTAATGTGGGTTAACGTTGGGATATAATTAAGAATATTATAAAATTAGAAGAAATTGATGCCATGGATTTGGACATGTTTAACATTTATTAATTAATATTAAAATTCCTCATATTCTATATAATGAAATAGAGAAATAATTTATTAATCTAATGAAGAAGGAGGGGATTCTGATGGATCCTATGATAAATAATTTATATTACATGATATGTATGCTTCTGGTATTATCATCCAGCCTAGACTTACTGTTTATGAATTATTACATGTCTTGAAACAATATATTAAATTGGAATTATCCATATTGGGAAATAGAAGTTATGGAGAAATAATTCTATTTTCTATGAATGTGGAAATGCTTATTAGAGTTACATATTAGTTACATGGTTTTAATTAGAAAAGAATGATTTAATTCAAGGAATCTCTAAAAACAATTGAGAGAAGAAGATTATTTTTACCTCATGACCGTTGTATGGAAAGAAATATGGAATTAATTTTATTAATTTGACAAATAAATAATTTTATTGTGGATTCTAAGGTCATTGGTTAATTTAATTACTAAGTGATGAAATGATGTTCGCTAATGATGTGAATAGAGCGAATTTTATAATGAATATTCCTCCCACACTACATTGTTTTAAATACAAATACTAAGGATATTATTCAATCAAATTCTCAAATATAAAGGTTACTGATGGTAATCAACATCATAAACCACGTATACTTGAGGATAAAGTGAAACATCATGAAATAAAAATTTCTAATGGGAGTTATTATAATGACATGGTGAATGGTACTGTTATCATGCACTATAGAACTGATATTGTATTATTTGATTCTAGAACTACCAACTCTTTTTATTTAAATAATTATATAAATGTTCCAAAATTCAATAAAAATTATTATATTTGGAATTAGATTTGAAAAACCATAATGATAAAATGATCAAACCTCAACGTAATGGTACAAATCCCATCGATGTTCGTGGAAATATGCTTCTTGTATGTCTTGTTGCAGTCCCTCTCTATGAATTTGATTTTATATCTATAATAGATCTTATTTCTATAAATAAATACAATATCAATTTTTGTGTAAGGGAAGTCACATTGGAAAATATAATCATATATTATATAATATATCAATTTGAAGAAAAATATGAACATCAGATGGAAATCACATCAATTGTATGGGTCTTGATTCCTATTCAAACTAGTTTTTATCATAGATGGTTGGGGGTAGACTCAACATCAATGATAAGACTATTATGTGGGTAATTTTTGATATAATTAAATATGAGTTTTATAGTATTCCACAAATCATATGTAGTGTTTTAAATAGAACTTGTACATAGTGTTATGCCTATTTCAAAATCTCATGATTGATTGGACCTAATGGAATTAACCAACCATCAAGAAGAAACTACTATATAAACATCAAAAAGTAATTAACCAACCATTTTATTCAAATTGGAGTGAACCAATTAATTTTGTTATGAAAAAATTTTAATTGATGACATTATGCATCGAATATTGGGATATTAATAAAATTAAAATCAATAACAATTATTCTCTCCCCTGTAATTAAGAATTATTTGACCAATAACACAAGTCCCAATACAATTCCAAGGCTAAATATCATTCTTGATATCATCAATTGATGGATAATAATGAGAATATACCCATGACCACATTCCATATGAGGTATGTAAACTATGAATATATGTTGATTACATTTGGTCATATTAATACCCCCACAATCAATATATATTTAATGAATATTGTCTTTATATATTATATTAGTTTTGTTTATGGTATTATTTCACTACCACAAAAATAGATTTTCGCAGCGCCCCCCCTTTATCAGCGCTAACGAAAAAGCACTCATAAAGGGGGGGGGGGTGCCTTTATCAGCACTGAAAAAAGTGCTGATAAAGGCACCCCTTTATCAGCGCTTGTTTAGTAGCGCTGATAAAGGGGTGGGGGGCTTTATCAGCGTTTTTTTAAAAGCGACGATCAAGGGTCGGCTTCAATTTTTTTTTTTAAAAAAATATTAATATATTAATATATAAATATAGTTATATTGATATATAAATATAATATATAATTTTTAAATATATTTTAGATAACTATAAATGTACATTTACACTTATTATACATAATATATAAGATATTCAGTAAAAATGGCATCTTAAAAAATTAAAAAAATATTTTTAATTAATAATTTTCTAATCATTAAGGATTAATAGTCATTTAATAACAATTAGAAGACTAAAAAAATTAAAAAAATTAAAAAAAGATCCAAAATATGTTGAAAATGCAACTCAAACTTCAAACGACCATAACTTTTGATCCGGGTGTCCGTTTGAGCTCTACCACATATCAAATCGAAGCCTGTGACGATCTCTACGTCATTGTGATTGGGGAAACCCCGGTCAAGGGATGTTTGAGGCCAAAAGCTGCCCAGAAGGCCTCCAAAACTGAGTTTTTAGTAGGGGTACCCCGATTTTTTAGCATTTTGTGGATTTTCCCCCTCGTTTAAGGGGGTATTATTGGATTTTTTTGGTGGGGTATGAATTTATTACAAGGTATTACAATCATATTGATATTATGTCTTTGAAATTTCATCATTTTTTATAATGCACTGCTATTTATAATCAAATATATAACAATATATTCATATTTTTTAAATATTCACACCTAAAAATTTAATTATAAATATAAATAATAAAATATATTTACATATAAAATATATTAGCTTTATCTAAATAATAACTAAAATCCATTTTATTTAAAATACAATGAATATTTATATACCTATATATAAATCTAACTATATATATATATTAATCTAACTATATATATATTAATCTAACTATATATATAATAATCTAATAACTATATATATATTAATATAACTACATATATATATATATTAGTATTACTATAAATATATATATTAATATCACCATAAATATATATATTAATATCACTATATATATATTAATATAACTATATAAATATATATTCATATAACTATATATATGTTAATATAACTATATATATGTTTATATAACTATATATATGTTAATATAACTATATATATATATATTAATATAAATATATATTACTATACGAATAAATATAACTAAATATATATATATATATAGATATAGATATATATTAATACCACTCTATATATATATTAATATTACTATATATATTATAATATAACTATATATATATATTATATAATATAAATATATATATATTAGTATAAATATATATTACTATACGAATAGATATAACTAAATATATAAATATATATATATATAGAGATATCATGAATTAGAAAGAAAATCAAAATAGAGTAGTGGTAAGGGCTTAGGCGCGCAGGGGGGAGGTCTCGAGTTCAAATCCTGGTGGAGGCAGGGGTGCGCGTGCATGGGGAATATTGGAGCAAGCGCTGTTAAAGGGTGGATGGGGGGTGCGTGGGGTGCGTGGGGTGTTGTATAGGGGTCGAAAAGCGCTGTAAAAGGGGGGGGGGGGTTCAAGCGCTATAAAAGCCCCCCCGATTGGCAGTATTTTTTAATTTTTTTTAATTTTTTTAATTTTTTTTTAACTTTTATCAGCGCTAAAATGAAAGCACTGATAAAGGGGTAATTTTATCAGTGCTTTTTTTAGCGCTGATAAAAGTGGTCTTTATCAGTGCTTTTCGGAGCGCTGATAAAGGGGACCCCCCCTTTATCTACGCCAGCTTTATCAGCGCTTTTTCTAGCACTGATAAAGGCCATTTTTAGCGCTGATAAAGGCCGTATTTTTAGTAGTGTTTATAGATGATACTAATAAAAATTCAACAGGAATATAATAACAACAATATTATATGAAAATTGTTCTGAAGATCATGTGGAAATAGATTATGTTTAAAAAATTTAGGATGTGTGAATTTTTTCTAACAATTGCTTGATTTTCTTTGGTCATATAATCTCAATAAAGGGTATATCTGTTGATCCATCAAAGGTATGAGTAATGGAATATTAGCCCAACCCACCCACTATGACTGAGATATATATATTTTATTATTAGCAAGATATTATGGATATATTTTGGTTAGTAACACATAACTATTTATTCCATATAACAAGTTAACTTGGAAGGGAGGCATGTTACATTGGTAAATGAATTGAAGAGTTTTCATGAAATATAGCAGAAGGTTAGTGAGTGTAACATTTCTATATTTCCTAATAGAGTAGAGGCTTTTGTAATGTATAGTGAAATAATTTACTTTGTTATTATGATATGTACTCATATTGAATTATATAGTGATAATATATTCCATGTGATAATTTAACGTTTGTGAGAAAAATTAATCATGTCCTGATTTAAAGTGTGATGTAGTATTTTTTTCTTAATTATATGGTCAGTTTATCATTATGGAGAAAGGTGTGATATTTATAATGATAATAAAATTTTACTATATATAAATATATCTAATGAATTGAATATGCACTAGAGAATATAGGGAAAAAAGATTAATGATTATGAATGATAAATACACTACCACCATGGGAAAGAAAACCACTTTCCCGATTCTTTTTGTCGAATGCATCATACAAAATTATATTTGATGAGAATCAGAAATAACCAAAAATTTCAATATTTCTGAATGATAGTGATATAAATATTGAAAAAAGTATAGAAATTCTATCTTTAAATATTGAGTGTTCATGTATATATCTAAGTGAAGAATAAAGAAGCATAAAAGGAAGATATTTAGATGACGAAAAATGTGATAAAACTTTTAGCCATGCCTATGATGAAATTATATGGTTTAGTAACTGTGTATGTTTTCCATTCATAAAATATTTAATTAAGGAGATGTTATAGGAGGCTTGTAATTCTTCGTTAACTATTTATCCTTTATTAAAAATGTGTTATAGATATATGAAGGAGAATTTTATTTCTTGAAACATTAAGACATATAATTTAATGTATATATATATATATATCAATTCATGGTGTTACATTATGATATGGCTATGTGATGAAATTAAAAGGGGATTTTATTACCATTAAATATAGTAGGATGGAAGAGGGAAAATATCACCATGAACATTGTTGTGGATATCTTTAAAACAACTAAAATTCATTATAAAATAAGGTTTTTAATCGATCTCCTTAAATGTTCTTCGTAATTCATCACAATCAAAGTCAGCCTTTGTCTTAATAATCTATACAAGATATACATCATGGAAGTAGTAATGTTTATTATAATACAATATTTTTTTGTATCTGACTGAGATTTGGGGATTACTTTTTTGTTCAAGAAATGTTTTCTTTAGGATTTGGATAAAGTGTTGGGATTCATCACTATGTTAATTTATCATATATATGATTAGTTTGATAAACATATTTAAACACTATATTAAATGATGATATAATATTCTATATATTTCAATGTTTTTTAGGATAATCACATTCCTGTTTTTGATTTTTACATAAACAATACCTTCTACTCAAGCATTCATATGGCTATAAATGATTTCCTTATTATAAATAAGTATAAAAATAAAAGTGTTTTGTGGGATAGTTGATAATGAATGTTATTGGGACCTAATCTAGATGATTAATTATAAGAGATTATTATATCCCGTTTAGCTACACATTACTCTTTCAAAAAATTGACAGAAATGTTATTCTGATAACCATTAGTGTGATCTGGATTTTAATGTTAGTGAGGAGGTGTTTCTATTAGTTTATCAATTGAATAAGGTTATGAGATTGAAAAATAATGGAATTATATTCCCTGAGTATATCAGAACTTTACATATTCATGAACGGGAAGGATTGACTACTTATCACTTGGAACTTATTTTAAACCACACTCATGTCAACAATGTATTCCATGTATATCTTTTGAGAATATACATACATGACCCCTAACTTGAAATGAACTTATATAACATACTATAGGATCATGAATCTTCATATAATTAATACCCTATGTACATTATAAACCACAAAGATAATGAACTATGATACAAGACCACTCACCATATCAATTTTTTTATGGTGAAACCACCAACTTGATGATGTTATGTGGGAAATCGAGTATAAGAAAAGGCTGAATTATGAAAAGTTGTTATTATAATACTGATATAACTTACATGGAAAGAATTATTTTTAAGGGGTGTAGAATATATCAATATGATATTTTATGATCTTTTTCATGGAAATTTAATTTATTAAATATATTGTGTTACATGAAATACCGAGTTTAAATGAATCGCAACACTCAATTACATGATTATTTATTATTGTTGATGTAATAAAATAGGTGTTTAATTTAGAAATATTATTTTGAATAAAATAATTTTTAATTTTATTTATTAATGTATTATATTATTTTAAAAATAATTACATCATTTTTGTTAATGTCATCCTATTCTTTGAAAAAACAATTTTCCTAAAAAAATGATTATAATGTTTTTTTGATCAAATAATGAAATAAATTTATTATACTAATATAATATTTATTTTAAAATATAGGATTCATTTTTGTATTAACCATGTTAAATTTCTCAAAGGGTAATGTTTTTATAAATTTCTGAAAAGATTAATTTTCCAATAAAGACTAAAAATTATTTATTTTTATTTAAAAAATAAAATTTTATAACGAATTAACATTCTCTCATAATGTTTTCAAATGTTTTAAATGTAAATTTATTATAAATAAATTATTAATAATCTAATTTAGGAAACTCTAATCAATTTCATACTGAACAATGATAAAAACAATTCTCAACTTAAGAAAACATTTTCTTTGGGAAAATGTTTTTCCATTAAATTTATGGGTTTAAATTTAAATTAAATCATATATATTATATGAATTGAATATTTTTAAATGTTTTAAATATTTATAATATGAATAATTAATATTATGTAATAGTTTTGGTTTAATTTTTTGTCATAATAATCATTAAAAATTGGAATCAATTAATTATCATAGTTGTTGTTAAAACATTTTTTCCGGAGGTGGGGGTTAAACCTAAATAAATTATTATGTTTTCCAATAAAAAAATTAAAAAACAAAATAAATTTCCAAACATTGACCTTAACATATCATAAATTATAATTAATATCAATTTATAAGAATTTATCTAGGGAATAACATTATTAATTTGTATTATATTTAAAATTTTCCATCGGAGTTCCATCCCCAAAATATAAAATGACATATATTCTCCACTTTTATCCCAAATTAATGATCATTTGGGTTGGTTAGGACCTTGAATAAAATGTTCATTATATCCATTCCCACAGATTAGAGGCATTTTTTATTAGGAAACCTTATTAAGAAAGACTTATGTATAAACCTAAAGTTGTTCTATTAAGAATTGGTATCATCCCCAACCATGCGATTTAATTTTATTTCCACTTATAACACCTCATGAAATTATTGAAAAATGAATAAATTATAACAATAGTATAAACCAAATAATTATATGTTATTATTTTGTTTTCATGACCTATATCAATATCCTCCTCTATAAAATGGGAAATGAAACTTCTGATCATGTGTACGGTGGACTACCGCCTAACAAATTGAGGAATTTAATTTTAAATCACCACCTCTCATAGAAGTATATAGTTATGTATTTAATATATATATATGTATATTATTTAATAATTATACTTATTTAGTTATAATATAGCATTTACCTTCTTATCTTCTATTCCATTGTCAATTGATAATGTCTCTTGTGCGTACGTGTGGACTACAGTCTACATGAAGCGATGTGATTCATTTTTAACATTATATTGTAATGGATGCTAAAAAGGAAATAAATAATGAATATATAATATATATATGATTTATAAATTATGATTTTTAATTTAATTGATATTGAACCTTCTTTCGATCCTTTCTTTATGAAAATGAAAAAAAAGATTCAGGTGTTCCTACGACATAACCTCTCCATAAATGATGTAATAAATTTTATTTATATAACTTTTATGGATTACTGTAGATGAATATATAATGAATATATATGAAATATTTATCATTATTTATATACTGGGTATATTTTAACAATTATCGGTGTAGACGGATCATAAGTACATATGAAAAAAATAAATGAGAAAAAAGAAGTCATTGCCTGAAAAAATAATTTTAATGTAGAATATTTCATTAATTTGGTCTAAAAGGCTATATGTAAATAATATATATTATTATATATATTATTATTGTTCTCAAATTTATTTTATGTAGATCTATATTTATTATATAGGATTTTTGAATGTGTATTTTGAAAATCAAGGCTTGAGGTAAGGGATTTTCATATCACATTAATTTGTGTGGGACATATGCCCCAAATTTTATCTTTTGTGTGGTGTATACTACCCATGAATATATTTTATGAATATTATCATGAAAATTATGGTTTATACATTTCCATATATGTTTATTTATTTCATATGGTTTCTAATTCAAATGATACCAATGTTGTTAATGTTTTAAAATAAAACCACAATTTTATTGGAATGGTTTATGAACAAGCTTATGATGGTGAAATATTATGATATAAATCTATATAAAATTTTGAAATATTTTTTCGTATTTTTATTTAATAAAAATATAAATTTTCACTTCATTTTTCCTCTACTTATTTACTCAATGTTCCTAATGAATGTTATAATAGAAAGCCATATTTTTTTCACCTCTATGTCAGATAACCTCTATCTTCAATTTCCATGTTTAAAAAAAATGAAGAATATTTTAAATAATCTCAAAGATAAACTAATATATTATTTATACATGATTTAAATTTTACAAAAAAATTTCAGTGAAACATTCTTTCTATATTCTAAATAATATATTATATATATATTTTTGAAAATTTAAAATTAATCATTGTATTATTATGTACATTAAGAATTGTATGTCGGAACATAATGACTATTAAATGATATAATTATTACATATAATGTTACTAGATTTATTTCAAAAGATAATTTAATATTTAATATATTAATATTTTATAGATTTTAAAGATATGAGTTTAAAGTGGAAAGGATATTTTATTCACAAATGGTTTAATGAGCATTGTTTGGTAATTTTTATTCATCAATGAATAAAGCCATTGTTTTTTCTTATTTATTATTAGGGATATAAACCAATGGTACCATCCTTATTCTTTCTCTGGATAGTTTTTGATTAAAATTAATATATTTTTATGAAACACTTTTATTTTCCATAGGCCATGCTATGATGATATCATGAAATGATTAAAAAACCAATTTCATGAGTGGGTAGAGAGTATATCTCTAGATGGAGAGATTATCTCTCATCATTTTCATGGACATTGTCTTAGAATTCATAGACATGTTCCACCTCTTATTCAAAGAGAAAGGTTGGAAGATGTTATTTTTGTTCATTTTGATATTTTTATTGGTTGAGGTAGATATAGACATGTTGTCTGGATGAAGATGGTTTTGGAGGGTGATTCTAGTGATTAATGGTTACTATTAGATGGTGAAACCTCACTAGATGAGATTTGTGCTGATTTATTAATGGTGGTGTTCATTTTGTTTAACATATAATTGGTGGTGAAAGGCATTGTAGTCCAGGCTGTGGTGGATGGAATTGTAGGGTTGCAGAGCAATAGACAACTGAAGATTCTCCTGGAGAGCGCTCTGATGTATGATACCGATAAATCAAGGGATATGGGTTATGAAACCATTGTTGGGATTAGCTTGAGTGACAGGGGGACTATCTTATGGCTCTTGTTATTCGGTCGGTGATGACCCTGGGCAACGACGACATTTGGGTTGTCTATGGTTGGGCTGGTTATAGTGTTTAGGATCCTAGTAGAGGTGGTTACCTATAGTGGTAGTCCCAAATATGGTGTATGTGACTTTCAAAAGAGTTGTCATGGGTTGCAGGGTGGGGCGAGTGCGTTGACCTTGGGTCATGAGAGATGTCTGGCTTTGGGTGATGTGTTATGCAGACAGGGAAAGATAGCCAGAGATACTTCTTGATGGTGGGAATTGCCGATGATAGTGCTCATCACTGTCGAATTATGGATCATGATGCTGGACATCTCGGGTGCAAGGGAGGCCTAATGGAAGCTTTTGGTGTATAGGGGAGGCTCTGCAGATATTGTCATGGGATGGAAGAAAACAAGTTGTAGAGCGTGATGGCAACATGACCTGGACGTGGGTGGTAGTGACAGTAACCTCGTGACATAACAGTGTTGATTATTGAGTGTTTTGGGTGGTATCGAAGTGGTTTTCCTCAAGATGAACATCAGGGTGGTTTCAAGTAACGGTGACGACATCATGATGGTCACGGAGTTGTCCTCAGAATGAGGGCCTTGTACATGCTGGTGACAATCTATTGCTGTTTGGGGTGTGGTGTATAGTGGTCTCAGTTACCTCCAGGTAGCCCCATGGTGGATGAATCGGAGATACCAAGGTGGACGGCATGAGTGGTTTAAGAAATGTGGTGAGTAGGATGGCGACCATAGTTGTATAGAGGGAGGCCTTAGGAAGGGGGGTTGTTGGTGACTTCAGGATGCGCAAAAATTTAAAAAGGAACTATCTTGGGCCAATGGAGGGGGTCTTAATACCCCATTAGTTTTGGAGGAAATTTTGGTTGTTTTTAATGACTCGTGGTGCTCTAAGTCCCACATGACGTGTTACATTGCTATGTTTTATATTTTATTTAATAATGTTTTAGGACCGAGATCTCGCTCGACCCCAAAACATTCTGAGTATGAAACCCATTTCTTTTACACAGGTTACGAGACCAAAAATTATAAAACACATTTCCTTTACATGGGTTATGCGATGATAAAATGATAATGAATTATTTTCTTATTAATGGGTTATGATGTGATGAATTATTTATAATTTCTATTGAACACATCTTTATGATTTTAATAATGTGATTAGGGCCCAAATTCATATATCCCTCCAATTCATTGAGTAATTAAGGATATTGAAAGAGATAAACATGACTATAATAGGGAGTAAACCCAATTCTGTATGGGACTTCTTCCAATATGATAGTCTTGGGAAATGAATTTTACTACTACATCGGTGTGGGGATTAAACACATTCTACTATAACAGTCCCATAAATGATCCTATGCTATTCAGTAAAGGATTTAATTTTTAGAATGTATATTTTAATAAACAATGTCATGTGAAACTCTTTTTCTATAATATATTTTTATATTTTATTCCATTATCATTTTTAGGTTATGAATCACCATGATTTTTCTCATGACTCATGTCTATGATCTATGATTTGGAGGGTATGGTTTTCAAAAATAATTTTCATGTTCTAAAACACTTATTCTCATTTTATGCTTATTTAATTATTTATACCATCTTTGTTTATTTTTATTGATAATAAAGGGTCCCCATTTCTTAAGATTAATTTCAGTGGGTTATTAAAAAAGTATTGTGTATGAATGCTCTAAGAAGGGGGATAGTTTTCATGAAAATAGTTGTCGATGATGTTGTTCACTTGTAAAAGAGATGTTGTTGTATCAATGTTTCCAAATCCACCAGAACCATTTGATTTTATATTGTATGATTTTGTTATGATGTTAATATTCATAAAATATAATCTGATATCTATGTATGTAATGTGTGGGTCACTATATAAATCCCGTATTATCAAATTCCTTAGGAAGTAACACAATATATTATAAAATGGTTGATACCATATGATAAGGGTTATAAAATTGGGATTGAGGCATGGAAAAATATCTATATTGATCTCAACAACAATATAATGAGGTAGTCTTATGATGTTATCAATAAATACATCAATATAGATATTCAAACTAGATGAAAAAATAAGGGGGATGCCAGAGATCAATCTAAACGAACCAAGATGAATATATATGAAATGATCATCCCACCATGATCATGTCTACACCAAATCATCCGAATCCCAATTTTTAGTAACATATCATCATTTAATTCTCACCATCATATTATATTAATGATACCTTTCACTGGTAGAAATCGATATAAGCTAATGTTTTGGATAGAAAACCCTTAAAAAGAATCACATTGAAGCTCTACGTCTCCTAAATCAAGAAGTCAAATATATTTTTCATAATAATAAATGACTATAGGATAATCTAATAATCCCTGAAATGGTCCTCTATAATAACCAATGCCACATTAGGGGATTATAACCCATAAAACAACATGATCAATAAATCAAGTGTAGAGATAACATGTGAATATGTAAAGGTAAATGAATCAACAGTATCAAGAAATGTAGTAGAGAAAATATATATGATCAATAATATACCTAAAATAGTAAACAGTTCATCACCACCACTTACTAGAGTTTTATCTAAATTATATACCCTTCCTTCCTCATATCCAAAATCATGTCCCGATGAAGATTGGCCCAATTGAACCTTTATTATCAAAGTCAATTTCCTTGGATATCAGATTTATCTTAAGTTCCTAGATCATGTCTATTTGGTATTCATGTGGATCATCCTTCTAGAATCACAAGAGATGATATAAACAAGATGAAATACCATTCTACACGTCAAATACAATATTGTTTAGACTTGTTTAGAACAATGTATAATGATTGTACTTTCCATGATTGAAGTATAGTGGAGCTCGTTGTATGTGTTCTAAAGAATATATTCTTCAATCTACCTACACATCACTTACATATATCATGCCCTAGTATTACAAATCCTTCTACAAGATGAGGCACCCTTTGAAACAGTTGTATGTTTACTTTCTGGAGCACTAAATGGATTATGGATACCAACTGGTTCATCGTCTTTTCGACCCTTATCAATGATAAAGGAAATTAATAGACCTTAGGTCATGTCACTGAGTTCAGGGTCATAACATTTTTTCTAATTTGGAAGAATACTAACCTATATCTTCTATTAATTTTACTCCTTTCTCCATCCATGGGAGGAGAAAAGAAAACAAGCTCGGTGAATTAGGAAAAGAATGTTGATATCCTCATGAACCCTAATATAACTCCCTGATGTCTAAATCTTGGTCTATATACAACATATTTGGAGATAATTAAATAAATAATATTGATGTTGAGGTCGATTGGGTGATACAATCTTATATTCTAGCTTTTCACATCACACCCCACTATATACCGAATGGTCTTTATACTATGAACGTGCCAGTTTCACCCACCAATACATAGATATCTAAATTAGCTTATTGATGGCCTCAATAATATATATATAGTCATATACATATAATGTAAATCTAGTTCCATATAATTTTGGTGGATTCCTAAGATATAATTTTCTATCTTAGTCAATATTATACCTGGGTGCCCCTCTACCATTGAATGTATGAAGATGAAGGAGACTCGAATAAGTTGGTCCTACTACCTATGCACCTTAAGAGTGTGTGGGAGAATGCTTTTTTTAACCCCCTATATAGTATGTGGTTGTATAGTGGCATAGATTATTGTGGTATAATCCCTACCATTCAATATAGTGTAGCCATTATTACCCATCAGGGAAGAATATTTTGAAATTAGAATTAAACATTTATAAAAAAAGTAATTCTGATAGATCCTAATCAGTATATTGGATCAAAAATAGTTATCCCAATATTGTACTCATAAATCAAGGTATATTCCTCAAAAATATTTCCATGGTTCCCATCCCTTCATGTTATTCATAGTCATATTTTTTTACAAACCATAACAATATTATCTAGTTTTACAAATTAAATTGAATAAATATATCACTATAACATGGAGGATAAATATATCATCCAATCTTGGATTACATGTCTATCACAAACAGAAATCATAATCAATGATTTAAGAAAATAAACTAGTATGAAATAAAAAATAGGTAAATATATGTTATTTGATTCTACATGCCTTGTAATTATTCGTAAACAAACCTTTACCCAAAAAAATTGTTACAAAAGTCCCATCATAGATAATTTTGAGTTCTGTTAAACATGTGTCAGATAGGCACATTGCAACTCCACATAAAATATCCCATAGAACCATTCTTATTTCTACCATGTCTGATGTTGGTGAAATGAAAATTAGAAAACCATGCTCATACATCATTTTATAACACCACAAACTAAACCACCCGATCCAAGCATGACAGCCACATTACATTATGTGAGACTCTGCATATGCAAGAGGCTACCAACTAACAGTGATGGGTTGAACACCATTAGTGGGGGGGGGGGGTTTACAACCTTAGTATAATATCACTGAACCTATAACATTAGTAATATATGAAACCTCTGAGTATGTTATGTGAAAGGGAAATAATATCAGATGGAACAAATGACCTAGAATATTTAAATAGGATTTCATTATGGTAAGTAAAACCAAATTAATATTGAATTAAAATAAAGTAAATTAAAATATGTAAAAATAATTCAGATTTGATGTGGGTTCTATATCCATATCTATGATAAAAGAAGCATATCTCTACCAAATTCCCATTACATTTTCTTGGATCCCTATACATGAATAATAAACACGAATATAATGGGTGTGGGTAATAAAACTTTATTAAAACCCTATTTCAACCTTAACTATTGTGTACATGTGTAACTTTTGTATGAAAGGGAAAAAAATAAATTCAAAAGCATTCATAAAAACAAATATAGTAAACACCAATGTGTGAAAAATACACTTAAACTATGGGTGAAACGTCCTCTTCTCCACATCAGTGGGATACAAAAATATTTTAGATGTCTGAAAGAACAATCAAGAAGTGTAGAGATGAATTACTCATTATCCTCAAGTAAACGAATCTTTAATCAAACTATAAAGACTATTAGTAATCATGTACGTAGTATCTACATGACATTGTGTTACATCATGTTACTTGATATCCTCATAGAATCATGTTATGAACTTTTCAATGTAGATATCATGCACCCACCACATATATTGGTCCACCATTTTTTGCACTACAATTTGTGTGAACTACCCATTTAAGGGGTACTCATACCATAATTGTCCTCCAATTAAGAATAACATAAAAAAACATAGAAAAATATTGTAACACTCATAATAATTATTGACATAATAAGATAACTATAATTATTTTTCATGGGTGTATAGTATCAATATATAACAATAGGAGATTTCGATCATTCATGAAAACAATCTAAGTTAGAAATACTAATGGAATCAAGTATCCCATATTTTCTTATGGTCTATGAACACACAACCATATGAAAACATGATTAATCATTTATGATAATCTTTTGTAGCACATTATTTATCAAGGAAACAAGAGTATACAACATCCTAATTTTTTTAATGAACTTCTTTACTCAATGTTTTTATCATTCACTAAGATGTTCTTCAATTTATTGAATACAAAAAATATTTTTGCACCTAAAAATATGTTTCTCATAAATCAATCCCGACTTACTTGAGTATCACTTCATCACGAGCATGGTTTAGAAGGAGAATAAAATGATGAATTTGTTTCAATAAGGTCATTCAAGAGTAACATGGATCATATATTCTATCAATGGAACTACATTCAAGATCCATTGGAGGAGTGGTTTCTAATTCCCTAAATCTATTACTAATTTACGAATGAATCCATATTTCCACATAAATTATAGAATAAAACTACGATCCCATCCAATCAAAATCAATCCACCAAAATCATTCAATGATAAAGAGATCCTAGAATAGAATCCATATCAAGAAGATCTTAATATGATAAATTTAAGGAAATATAAATGGGAACATCAACCCTTAATGATGAATAAATCGATGGTCAAGTGGATTCCATTGAAATGCCAATAACCCAACCAATATTCCATAGTATTATCAATAGATTGTAGTTGTATCATCGATCCACCATCACGAAGAATTATACTAATATGATTCACAAACACATACACAAAAAACATCCATAGGGGATAGAAGTTCTCAACATGATCCAAATTAATCATCAAGGATCTATATCCACTATAGATCTCTAAAATAATGATGTCTTCTTCATCAAATCCATCTATCAAGAATTGATCCATCATATATCCATTATCATTTCGCAAGTAGGTTGATGAATATAGTGTGTAAGTCGAGAAATCATACTTGTGTAGCATCACCATAACAAAACAAACATATCAAAACAAGTGGATATGAATGGGATATCTATAGATATATGATGGATGATCTGAAAATAGATATAAGATATTTGTGAATAAGATTTCATGTTAAATAGTGATAATGTCATCAACGATTAAAATCATATAGGGTGAATTTATTACACCCATAGACTCAGCACACCAACACCAAAGTGCTCTTTACCAATATGTCAGTGTTCCTGATAGAATCACACAGGCTCTATTGGAACAACGAGCTATCTAGTGGCATCCCACAGTGTAATACCATAAGAACATACGGATTTTTATTTTCAAATTAATATAACCTTTTGATATCTATAATTTTATATACATTGAATATAAATTATGTTATATATAATAACCAAGTAATGTTTTTTATGCTATAAAAAATTGGGATTTTTTATATGATACACCAAGATATGATAGTGTTTCATGCAACACTGAGTTAGCTTTTGTGACTCACAAAACATAGTATTATCAAACTTTAGTGACAACCCTATTTTAAAACAAAATGATGACACATTTATAAATTTTATTTCACAAATTAATCTTCATTTTTTAATTTTTAGTTTCAAATCTATATTAGGATTATTTTCTGGTTTTGTCTGAGAAATTGTTTTGTTTAATGAATAGTGAAATAAAAAACAATTTAGTTAGAAACTACCTTTTTCTTTAAATAAATATTATTGTAAAATTAAATCATAATTTTTAAGAATTCAAAATAGGAAAATTATATATCTATTAATCCAATGTAGGTCATTTAAATCAATTGCATATTTAATATTAATATAATGACTTAACGGTCTTTTAAACATTTAACTTTAAAACCATGCATTCTCACCACGTATGTGAGGCTATCATTAAATTTAATCAAGAAAAATATATGAATTGGGTTTGGAAAAACAGAAAATTTATTTCTAATAAGTTTAATATTTATAGTTAAATGTGATCATATTATATTTTGACTAAAAATATTTGAGAATGTAAATAAAATTAATTACATAGATTAAGGTAAAATTTGGCTTCTTAATGTACTAAACCTTAAAACTATGTACCAAAATGACCTAGACACATTGTTCAAATGATATTGGATGCCAATATATCATCTAAATCCCATATTGGTTTCAATATTTTTACTTATAGTGACACATGTTTAGGAATGTGACCTATATAATAAGTTAAGTAAGGAAAAGGACAAAAAAACAACCTTTCTTACCTTCAAAATTAATAATGCCTTATAATACAGAATGAGCTACATAGTTTCAGCTATAAAAATTAATCTAAATGTAAAATTTTATTTTTTATCATGACCACTTAACATTAAATTTTAGGGATTATATAATTACATTAATCTTATAAAAAATATTATCACATATATTATTTAGTTAATAATTAAATAAATTAAATGATTCTAAAAATATTAAATGTAAATTCAATGTAATGAATTATTGTGTACAATTATTTTTTTAGATGAATATATAATTATACATAGTTTTGGACTTATTATATTTTAATTCCCTAAATTTTTTATTTTGAAAATTAAAATTATGTTAATAATTTCAACATTTTCATTAATTTTATTTTTTAGTAAATGATATTTTATTAAATGATTAAAAATTAATAAAAACACAATCAATTCCCACGTTATTTTTGTGTGTTTATAAATTTCAAATATTATTCATTAATGGAATAATTTACCTTTTATTATTAACTTATTTACATATATATAGTGAACAATATTATTAGCACAATCCGGTTAAAGTAGTTTTTTACTCGTTAAATGCGATTTTTTTAAAATTAATTTTCTATACACATGGGATATTTATTTTTTAAACTAGATATAAAATTTATAATAATGTGGGACTTTGTTTTATAATAAATCTCAACTTAATTTATTCTTAATGTTCTAATTTTTTGTTGGAAAAATAGTTACAAAAATGAAATTACAAATTGAACTATATAAGAAAAATGATAGACTAAGGAACAAAATTATAAAGATACACATATTTTTTTGTTTTTGAGATTTGGACAAACCATAACTTTACTTTAGTCATTTATTTTTATTTGTTTTAATCACATGAGGTATATGAGACCTCCCAATTGGGATTTCCTTTTGGTATTTAAAAGGGTGACACCCTTCCTCTTTATAAAATGGTATTCACTGTTCACCTTCCATAATCCACTAAATAATAATTGGATCACATAAAAGCTAAAATATTTTCCTACCAATATCCCTTCACTAAAACATGAATCCTAAACATATGAAGAATGAAAACCAAGTAGGTCATTTGTGGCAAACTAAAAGGAGTTTCCCGAAAAGTGCTAACATTCTTCAATGTGCATTTATGTTTTATTGGTTTATCCACCCTATAAACACTTATTATTACATGATTATATAATAAGAAAGTATCCAAATTATAAATAAATGGTGTTATGTTAAGGGTTCTTCCTACACAGAAAAACGAATCCATCAAATGGTTAATGAACATATTGTGTATGGAGAAATACAGCCTCCTAAAATGTTACTGTTTGTTTTTCCTTTGTCAGCAATTGTAGATGATAATTATGATGTAAAATATGTTTTATATAATATATATGATTTTTTTCTTCATTAACTATTATATGACACATATCTTCATTCATTTCTTCTTGTGTAAATATGATAACATCATTTGTGGATGTTTGGACTACCTCCTCGCCAATGTGACGTGATTTGTTCACAAATTACATGGAATGAATTATAGATATTTTGTGTGAAATTATATGAAATATATGACATGATAATGATACTATATGGATATTATATATATACATATATATAAATATCACTTATATTTCTTTCAATGTGATAAAAACGAAACAATGTTCATGCGT
Source organism: Viscum album (assembly GCA_963277665.1). Lineage (NCBI taxonomy): Eukaryota > Viridiplantae > Streptophyta > Magnoliopsida > Santalales > Viscaceae > Viscum > Viscum album. The sequence continues at coordinate 136,652,109 of OY728163.1, forward strand.
ATGTACTGCCTACCGTCTCCATGAACATTGTATTCCACTTCACATATCCGTCTATTACAGATTATTAAAAATATTAGTATACTATATATTTGTTATATATAAATAATTTTTAATTTTTTTTTAAATAATGATCTATGTATGTGGATAAATAATAACAAGTCAAAACATGTGCAATAAACAAAGTAATTATTACAAGAAATGTTATGTTCACATGGAATTTTTAATAGATGGGTAATATAAATTCATAAGTAAATATTAAATGAAATGATATAAATTAATATTTTAATTTTTTAGTTTTATAATAAAAATATATTTATTTTATTAGATTATTAATCATGTATAATGAGAGTCAATATGTAAGGTAAGAGTTTTCTTATCTCACTTTTTATATTAATGAGATACAAGCCATGTTCCCCATTGGTTTATTTTGCGTGGTGTATAAAATTAAAATTAATGGATTATATTAAAATTATAAAACAATTTATAGGTATTTAAATATTAATTTTATGATCATTATTTCAGTGGATCTATGGTTCATAATTTAACAAATTGAGAACATAATTTTTTCCCACTTTTCATTCATTGAGAAAGAATCCATGTTATGAACCTATATTTTTATATATGGTGTATATACATCCTATTGTGATGTCATTTATTGAATATACTAAAAATAATGATATATTATGTTTTATGTAATGTTATTCTTTCCATGATTTTATGAATAAAATTTACCAAAGAGGTAACATTTTATTACAACAATCTCATACTTTATATGGATTTGTTTTTATTATTCTTCCATTGATGAGGTATTATGAACCATATATCAATAAAAATAATTAATTTTATTATAATATGTTTATTCCTGATATATTATTTTATTTTTACCATTTTCTCTCACTTTTGTAGTTATGATAATTAATAAATTATTTCAAGAAAATATGACTTTATCTCCATATTCGGTCAGAAATCTGTGTTCCTCCAAAACCATGTTTTGTAAATATGTTTTAAAAAAATTTCTGATATTATTCTATTATAATTATAGGAAAATTTTATCCACGGGTTAATTGTTTATGAATTTTTTTTTCAAAAGTATTCTTCTTTTCCTTTTATGATTAAGGAATATTTCTAAACTTTTTACCGCAAAAAAAGAATGTTCGGATAGTATAGATTTATCCACTTCTAGAAACACCCATCCTTTGAATATTCATTTTCAATAGTAATATAATCCAAATTTAGAAATAAAATTCTTATTATTATATTCATTCATTTATTACAATGTAATTTTTGATGTAAATGTTATTTAGAAAAATTTGCGGTTAAAATGTGTTTTAAATGATTTTCAATGATTAATTTATATATTAAAAAAAAATTACCAAAGAAAATAATGAAAATAATTTCAATTATTAATTATAATTTTTCAAATTATTTTCAATGAATCTTATTTTTAAAAATGTTTTCAGGATTAATTTTTGAGGAAATGGGTTTCAAAAATGTTTTCAAGCATCATTTCAGATGAAATGGTTTTCAAAAATATTTTCAAGCTTCGTTTTTAAATAGTTTAATTTAAAATATTACTGAAATTATTATTTTCAATTAAATGGTCAACATTAATGTTTTCAAATTTTTTTTATAAAGAAATGGTTTTAATTTTTTGTTCAATATTATTTTATATTTTTTCAAGGAAAATGGTTTTCAAAATGTATTTATGGTTCATTTATATTTTTTTAATGAGAATGGTCTTAAAAATGTTTTCTTAGATATTTTATATGTTTTTAATGAAAATGTATTAAGAAATGTTTGATATATTCCTGCATATTTTATCATGTATATTTTCAATTAAAATGGTTTTTAAAATGTCCTATGTTTTAAAAATAATTTTTCAATTAAGAAAATATATTTTTATCAGTAAATGTTTATAAAATATTTTTTAAAATTATTTTAATCTATAATAAAATCTGTAGGTGTTACACATGCCTTATCTAGGATATTATCCAAGTGTTCCATTTAGCTTATTTCACTGACGAAGTTCTGTTTTTATAACATGATGATTATATTACCCATTTCTATTTCAGAGGATGTATATTTAGGAAAAATGTTTCTATTTCACAGGTTATATATTCTTGAAACCAAATTATTTTCATACATGATGTATTTGAGAAATTATTTTGAAACATTTCTCTTTTCCATAGCTAATTATATACATACATTTTTATGATAACCATTTCATTTCATGGGTTATGATATGACTGTTAATGATAATGCGGAACTTGTATGTAATATTTCATTATGATATGGGTGGGACCTACATCTCTCTCTAAGTAATTGGTTAATGATATATATATATATCATGATATAATAATGGGAACCACGTCCAAGGGCTTAATCCAAAATTGGAAATAGGTGTGTCATGATCCAAAAAGGGAAACCCATGTGTGCTGATCCACTATGTGAAGATGGGGAAACCCAACCCACTATGGGAAGATGGGGAATCCTAATCCACTATGGGATTATGGGGAAAATTCATCAACTACAGGAAAATGGGGAAAATATATCCACTATAGGAAGATTGAGAAACCTAATCTACTATGGGAATATGGGGAACACTGATCCCTTTTAAAGAACAGAATATGACTAGGGATGGTGGTATGCCCCTCACAGTATGTGTAGTTCCCATAAAATTTGTTCATATGTTTTTGGAAATTATCAATGAATTAAAGGGAATGATATTAATTGTTTATGTGTTTTCATAATATATATGTCTTATGAATATGATATTCTCAAATTGTTTATTTTATTGATTATCTAATGAATCAATTCTCATGGACATCCAATCTGTATGCCATCTTTGAAGTTTTTAATCAATTATATGTAGGTTATGATATTAAAAAGCTATTCATGTGTTCTTGTACCCTAATGATTATGAAATTATTATGTATTTCCATTATTTACCCTTACTGAGAATTTATACCCACCTATTTCATATCTTTCTATTCTTATCTTATTAAGAAAATTTTTAAATATGAGTACATATGGGGATGAATTTTTAGGGAGATATTGATAATGATTCACAAAACATTGTGAATTTGTAATATGTTTTAGAAAACATAAACAATTATAGTCCCTAGGTATGTACATTTGTAATTTTTGGAATATTCATATATATTTATGAAATTTCATTATATATTTAGCCCGAGTCATTATATTTGTTATCAAAGGAAAGTTTTAGTCATCATTTGGATACTAGGAATATAAATATTTAGTGATATCCCCAGGAATATTTCTTTGGATATATATAGTGATGTCTATAAGGATTATTATAGAGATGAGTTAAAGTATATGAAAATTTCATGGAACATTGTTGAAGGATATAACATGTTGTTTCCTAAAAATACATCCTCCTGTGGACACGACTCATGTATGTGGACCTGGAATTGATGTACATTGTGGTAACAACCCTGAAAACCATGTACTGTGCTATACTCGATCGAAAACTAGTGCATGAAAATGGAAATTTCTATACACATGGTTTGATAGTCCTGGTGGATATGCTTTGGGAATTCATAAAATCATTACAAACCATTATTTAAGATTTTTATAAAATATAAATATGAATTATCTAGGATAAACCTAATGTTACATAGATTAAATTAGTATGAGTCATTATTTAGATGTCCTATAAGTAATTTTTTTTATGATTATGAGTTTTCAAGAATTGATAAGTGTTTTTCACCATGTACATTCTAGTTTTTTCTATAAGTGGAACTAGAAGGTAGTAGGTTGACATCTAATGTTTAAAATTTGTAATGTATGGGAATGATGAAAATCTATTTTTTGAGTGGAAATATAATGAATATGATCAGGAACTTCTATGAGTATTGGTTATACTGGTAAAGGTAAAAAGACTGAAAACGACATGTGAAAGTTGTGGAATATTTTTCTAGTTTTATTTACAATAAATATATGAAAAAAAGTTGGATTTATGTTGAGGAAACTAAAGAACTTATTCATATTTTATATTCAAGGAAATGAATATTATGTGTAAGATGATGAAGCATGATAAATTATTTGGGAATAAAGATATATGATTTATGTGTGTATGTATAGGAATTTAAGAACTATGTTGTATAAATCACGAATTATGTGTTTTGTTATGTATTTTCAGTAGTATATTGAATGTTGATGATTAACCTGAATAATAGATTTAATGGAAATTTGAATTTTTTATTAATGTAATGTAACCCATAATGTCTCCAAGAGTTAGAAAAAAATTTGTTTGGTTTGGATAAGGAGTTAATTGATATAGATATATTAAACAGGATAATACTGATTAAACTTGAACATATTTGTGGTTTTTTTGATAATTTGGGCTATGTTATCATTTATGATGTTTAAAACTAATTGTATTTTAGCGAATATAACATGTAATATTTGTAATAAGTAGGCATGGATGTTTTTAAAATGGTATTTGGTTAATTAAGGTTATTATAATATTTCAAGAGAATAAATGTCAAAGGAATTTGCATATTTAAAATGTGACAACCTAGAGATACTATATGTTATAAAGGTGATCCATGTTATACTGATATATTTTCCTTCATTATAATGTTTTGGATTTTTATATTTATGAAGGGCTATAAGGAAGAAAATTTTTGTAATGGTTGTAGTTAAACATCAAATGGGATTTTCGAGATTAATGTACTATCTCACCATCAGAAGAATTATGAATATTCGAGAATATCTGATAACATTTCTTGTTCTAATTTGGATAGATGAAATGTACTATCATTTTATTTATGAATCCTATGATATATTAATTATTTAGGAATAAAAAAACCTAAATTTATTGTAATTAGTGATAATGTGTAAATTTAACATGTAATAATATATGTTGAGATTGTGTAGAATATAGTAAGTATGTGTTATCATTAAAATTCATCAATAATAGGGAAAAAATCATGAAGCTGAAAAGGATATCCTAGTACATATTCTATCAATAACTCGAATGTTACCTTACATCAATACATATTTATGGCTTTGTGATGGGTAATATTATCTTGACCATTTTACCTACCAATAATCGTCAGAACATGATGGCTATATATCTCTTCCATTTCCATGTTTTCTCTTACCACCTTTGTTCCCATATGAGGAAACATAGTTATGAGTTACTTTTGGTAACCATTATATGTCTAAATGTACCTTTTTAATAATATTTTAGTATTTGGTTTGAAAACATGTGTTTCTATGAAAGGACCTTCCCATTATTAATTATTTGATAACCTCATAGAATTTTGAGGGAGGAATGACTTTTAAGGGGGATATAATGAAAAACACTAAGATTTTTTTATTTTTTGAATAAATTTAAACTTATGATATATTGCATTTTTGGAAACACTGAATATATCTTGATTTATATGAACAAAATGTTATTAATTCATTGAACAATACAACATGTTGAGGTTTCATTATACACTACACAAAGATAAGATTTCGTGACATGCAACCCTAATTTAGATTGCGTTATATGAAAGATTGTGTTTTATCACCTTTTAATGGATCAATTATTTTAGAACAATATTTTAAAACATTTTAAAATTTTCATTTTCCAAAAATAAACATCACTATTGAATTTTTAATTTCAAAATTATCTTGGTTCAGTTATTTTGGTATTTTTATGAGATGATTCATTTCTTTAAAAATATTCAAAAGTAATGCATTTTAGTTAAAAATTGCATTTTTAATTAATTAATTATTGATGATACACTATATTTTAAATTTTTATAATTCAAAATAGTTAAATTATATATTTATTAATGAAATTTAGATTTTTTAATATTTTTTTAAAATTTATTTAAATAAAATACTTAACAAACTTCTAAAGACTTTATGCAAAAAATTCGATTTCTCGCCAATCTGTGGGATTTCCATTTACTTTAATCTATCTATGTTTGTGAATTGAATTTGAAAAAAATGGAAATACATGGTTGTAATCAGTGAAAATATTTTATTCGTATAATATAAAAAAAATTCTTGAAAAAACAGTAGTTCAAGTAATTAAAATTAATTAGAAAAATTATGGAAAAATTAAGAATAGGAAGGGGCTAAACCTTAAACATAATGGAAACATGACCTAGAAACATGTATTAAAATTATACCAATAGTTCCATAGTATTCCACTTGGTAAGAATTTTTCTGAGTTATTGGGGCACATTTTCATGAATGTGACCCATATAATAAGACATGTAATGAAAATGAAAAAGAAGGATCCTTCCTTAGTATTATCAATTACAATGCTTTGAAGTATGGAAGATGCAACATAGTATTAGTTATAAATTATTTTTGTAGTTAATTTATATTTTTCTTATCATGGTAATTTAAATTTGATAACCATTGTTGATTTAATTACATTAAACACTTAAAACGATAATGCATTGAGTATTTAGTTAATAATTAAATAATTTAAATGATGCTAAAAAAATTATATGTCAAATAAATTTAAGGAATAATTATTTTCCTTTATTTTTTAGATTAATATATTATTTTACACGTATTTTTACTTAATATAGTTGAATTACATCACTATTTGTATATTCTCAAAAGAAAATTACATAAATAATCTTAAAATTGACATTAATGTCATTTCACAACAAATGATATTTTATTAACTAATTTTAATTTAATAAAAATCATATATTTCTTCAAGTGATTTTTACATGTTAATATAAATAATATTTTGTTCATTTATGGACCAATTGACCTTTTATAATTAAAATATTATTCCATAGATTTTAAAAAACAATTTTAGCACGGTCCTTGTTAAAGACAAGTTTTTGTGCGTTAAATGCACTTATTTTAAAATTAATTTCCAACATATATTGGGGTTTTATTTTTAAAATTATATTTAATATTCATATATAATTGGTAATTTTTTTTATCGAAAATCTTACCTTAATTTTATTTTTATTGTTATATTACATAGTATAAAAATTTAGTTTCTTAAATGAAAAACCGTAATGAAAAATATAAAGAATCATATATAATAAAGAGAAAAATAATAAAATTCACATATCATTATGTATTGGATATTATGATCAATCATAAATTCAAATTTCTTCATTATTTGGCCATTTTGGATCACATTACGTAAATGAGTTCTCCAAATATCGATAACCTTTTGGTATTTAATGATTTTCTCTCCTCCTCCATTATAAAATAAAATTCACTCTTCCCATTACTTATAACTCTTAAGTCCCATTGGATAATAAAAAATCTACCAAAATAGTCTCCCAACATCCATACCTGAAACCTAGAGGCATGACCTTCGATATAAATCTCACAATAGAATCCCTTTGGTGAAAACTAAATCAATTTACATAGAAAATTATAATGTTCTTCTATGAGAATTTATTTTTAATTTTTTCCTACACCCATTAAAATTTTCATATACCTTGAATACATAATAAAATTATAGTAAAAAATATATTAAATAGTTTTTATGTGAATTATTTGACATATACCTATAGACACTTCCATCAAATGGTGGGTGAACTTTCAATTCTTGTGTTTGTCGAACTTCAACCTCAACAAATGATGTTATTCATTTTTTCATTTACCACCTCTCATGGTTAGAAATTATAATGGAAACATCATTTTTATACAACATATATTATATTAATTCTTTTTAATGCTTATGTAATAATTATATAACACATACCATCTTGATTCTTAGTTTCTGTAAATATGATAACTTCGTTAGTGGATGTGTAGACTACCACCTCCGTATGGAGACACGATTCATTAACACTTTACAAGGAATGTATTAAGGATGGATTTATTGAAAATATATGATATATATTACATAATAATTATACTATAGTTATATTTAATATATATACAAATTTAATTTATTTTTTCTTCTATATGATAAGAAAACATAAAAAACGTTCATTCATATGTACAATCTTCCATCTTCACGAAGGGAATATTCTATTCCATATACCTATAAATTATAGATTGTTATAAATATTTATATACAAAATATATATTATATAATAATTATTTTAATGTTTTTAAAGAATAAATCATGATCTACACATGATAACTAGGAATAACAAGTCAAAACATGTACGATAAACAATATAATTATTAACCAAAACAATGTTTTTAACATGGAATGTTTAATAAACTGGTTATATAAATTCATAATTGAATTATATAATGTATGATATATCAGAATTTGTTTGATTAGTATATCTATAATTTATGTATATTTATTATATAAGATTATTGAACGTGTACGAAGAAATTTGATACTTAGGGTAAGGTTTTTCTCATCTCACTTTATATATCTACGAGATTCATGCCATGTTCACCACCTGTTTCCTTTATGTGGTATATAAACTATCCAAAAAAACTATTCTATGATACATATATAAAATCTTATGGGTATTTAAATATCCATTTTATGATGTTTCTTTCATGGGTTTTTTGGTTCATGGGTTACCAAATCAGTATAGTAATTGTTTCTTAATTTTCATTTGTAACACACATGCCATATTATGATCATTTTTATGAGATGTATATAATTCCCTTTTACATGTTATAAAATAAATCTCTTACCCTTAATTACATTTTAGGTTTCAATTAGTTTTATTATTTCCATTTTATTATGATTTAATGTTTCCAAAGTGGTAAAAGTTTATTGCAACAATATCGTCATTTAACAAGACTATTTTTAATTATGCATCAATTAAAGAAATATTAGGTTACATAATTTAATAAAATTGATGTTGGTAATATTCTATGTTACGAAATTATATATGTAGGTATTAGTACCATTTTTTCACTCCTTAGTATTAAATATTATAAAAAATGTTAATTTTAATAAAATTAAACTTTATATCCCTCTTCAAAGAGAAATATATTTTCCCTTAAAACCATGGTTTCAAAAAATAAATTAAAAAAAATCTATTATATTCTCCTATTATTGTCAAAATATATTTCTAAACATTTTATACCATTTCAAAAAATGGGTTTCTAAAAGGGAATCTTCCTATCATTTTTTGATAGAGGGGATTTCTCATCTTTTTACAGTGAAAAAGGAATGTTCATCATGAATGATGTTATCCTCCATAATTTTTATTATTACTTTGAATATTACCTTTTAGGTTTCAAATATTCCATTTAAAGAGAATAAAATCCCATAATAGTCTGGAAATTCATTTTTTTCTATATTGATTTTCAATGAAAATTTCTTTCGTAAAATATTTTCTATTACAAAACTGTTTTAAAACATTTCTAATGATTCTATTATATGTTTTGGATAACATAATATCATTGAAAATGATTTCAATGATTTAAATTATTTATTAAATAATTTTTAATTTATTTTCAAAGAAAAAGGATTTCGAAAAGGGTTTTAAGATTCCATTATAAGTAAATTATTTTAAATTTTTTTTTCAATCATTCTTTTCAAGGAGATCGATTTCGAAAACAATTTCAAACATTTTTTTCATGGAATTGGATACAAAATTTTTCTTCAAGGATTATTTTCAATAATAATGTTTTTTATTTTTTTTCATTAATCATTTAAAGATATACCTTTCATTTTTTTGTCCAGATTCTTTTATATTTTTTATGGATATTTTTTTCCCAAAATATTTTCAAGCTTCATTAATAAGTATTTAAAGAAAAAGATCATTATGTTTTCTTCAAAAAAAAGTATAATGTTTCAATTAAAAAGGTTTTAAATTGTTTTCTTGATTCTATTTTAATATTTCACGATTATTTTCAAGGAAAACTAGGTATAGAAGGATTTACGTTTTAAAAAAGAAAATTTCAAAGAAGAAATGATATTTTCGTCAAGAAATGTTTTCAAAATATATTTCTAAAAAATCATGTACACTTACATTTTTTGGTGTTACTAATGCCTTTTATTGTGATGTTATCCATGTTTCCATTCAATTTCTTTTCCCGAATGGTTTATATTTTGAGGGAATGGTGATTATGAATCTTATTTCTATTTCTTGGGTTATATGTTTATGAAATACATATCTCATTCATGGGTTATATGTTTATGAAACATTCTACTTTTCATGGGTCCTGATTTTTTGAAATTATTATGAAACCAACCTCTTTTTCACAGGTAATGATAGGGTTATAGGTTTTTGACACCCATTACATTTTAGGTTTTATGATATTATTGTTTATGATCCGTTGGCACATGCATGAATGGTTTCATTATGATATTGGTGGGAAACATATCTCTTTAAAATTCATTGGGTAATGATTTATAATAGTACATATGTTAATGTGAAACATGTTGATGGGATTGATCCAAAATGGGAAATAGTTGTATCCAAACCCAAAAATGGAAAATTGGTTTTTTAATCCATTATCCAAAGATGGGGAAACATGAAACACTATGGAAAGATAGGTAAACATGATCTACTATGGGGATATGGGGAAGAACAATACATTATGAAATGATTTCGAAACCTGATCCATTATAGGAAGACGGGAAACCAGATCCAATATGTTAAGAAGGGGGAAATCATTCAATTATAAGGAATGAATTGTGGATGGGGATGGCAGTGTGTCCCGCCCAGTAGGTGTAGTCCCCAGGAAGTTCCCAAATATTTTTTTTCAATTATCCATAACTTATAAGTAATTATATTAATTCTCAATGTATTTTACAAATATTAAATTTCATATCCAAATGATATGCTCACACAGTTCACGTGCTTGATTATCTTATGATTCATTTCTCATGAACTACCAAGAATTATTCCATGTCTCAGGTTTTAGATCATTGATATACATGGTATGATCTTCAAATTTTATATTAATATTCTTATACCCTTCTATTAATTTTATACATATATATTTCCTATATTTAACCTTTTTGAGTATTCGAGCTCACCCATTTGTTATCTTTCCTTTCAACGTGTAATGAATAATGGTTTTAAGAATGAGTACTAAAGGGGAAGAAATTTATGGGATATGTTGACGGTATTTATCTAATCTAGATATATGTACTCAAATATTCCAAATACACTAAACTCTTATGATCCTTGGGATTGTAATTTTTTAATGTAATGAATATTTATTTAAATTAATGTAAAATCCAAGTATGTTAAGAATGGTTCGATAAAAAGAGGCATGATAGTGGGGTCTTTTGAAACATGATGACCTAGAAACACCATTGGTAGATTAGAGCAGTCCACATGATATATGGATCCCACATTATAGCCACAAAAACAATAATCCTACTCTTAAATCCAGACCCTCTATTCTTGAAAAATTTATCTAAAAACTAATGCTTTTAAAAATGATTATATTATAAAGAAGGAGATAAGGATAGACTCACCTTTTTTATCTATATGATTTTATTATCAATATAAAGGTAAATTAAAAAAATAATTTAAATTTATCCATCCACTATAATCAATATAGATAATTATTTGATAATATATAATAGAACCTTCTCGTATGCATTTTTACACATATTAATCTATGAATTAAATGGTATGTGTCTAGAGGAATGAGATACTATATAAAATCATTCAGTTATATGCAATGAAAAAGTTCAAATCATTTTCAATATCTCAATGATGTTTTAAAAAACATCTAGATCTTATAAAAGAAACCGAATTCGTCCTAACAATAAGTTCATTATAAAAACATAATGGATTTGGTTTGTACCCACATATCATTATGCTAAACATGAACAATAATAGTGGTCATTAAAAAAATTACATTCATAATAAAATCAATTACTAAATAATGAGTGGAGAATGGAGAAGAGTATGCACCCACGTCATTATCAAACATCATATATATTTTTTGAATTTTTCCTTTCTATTTGTTTGTTGCATAATAATGTGGGGTTTGAGTATATTGTTTTATTTTTCATCGCAAGGGATTTTTTTTACCATATGATGGAAAAATTAATAAATAATATAAATATCATTAAAGGGTTAGGAATATTATTCCCTCAATATATGTAATTTTTTGATTCACTATGTTCTACAAGGGGTTTAAAATGAATCTCACTTATCTTATATTTGGATTTAATTCATTTATTCAATTTTATTAATAGATTATATGATGTGAATTTATCTAGAAAATATTGGAATGCCTTAGATAAAAAAATAGTAATTTCCATAGGATGACATATACTCACCCATAAATTCTTTATTATATATTATATCGTATTAGATTACTATTCACTACATAACATAATGATCCATGAAATAATCATACATGTCAAGTTCCTTTGGAAACATGGATACATTGGAAACTATTTCATAATAGGTCCATATAATATCCCACTATGTTCTTCAGAACTATTACCCATCTTAAACATTTCATATAAAATACATTTTTAGTAAATGGGGGAAAGGAACCAAAAGAACGGGTGTGGTTAGATGCGGAGTAAGGGAAAACAAGGAAGATATCTCCACGAAATGTTCATAAAATGATTTTCACATTAGAATTTTATTTGAAAAAATTTTCCTTTATTCATTAATCATAATCTTTATTCATGAAACAATTCATGTCATTTAAAGATACATGAATCATAAATGAATCAACGAAAAATATCAATTAGTTTGCAACATTTTTATAACACATTGATTTGTGGCATAAATAAAATAAACTCATTTATATAATAGTCATGGATTATTTTGAAGAACATCATATTCTATTGGGATCACTCCCCCAACAGATATTGTGGTTATGTTTCACTTTGATGACTATCATTGTGTGAACGTTACCTTACTAAACATATTTCACTCCCCATTATAGTTTTTTATCTCATAATATTTCAATTGTTAACTAAAGAATTAGTGTGATATATAATAACGGGACATAAAATAATGAAAAAATGATTATTTGTAAAAATAATAATAAAAAATTCATAAAAAATAACCCATTAAAAATAAGTTCCTTTCATAAACACTTAATCAATTCCTAGTAGAATAACCTATGTAAAAAATAAGATTTTATAATCATTTTATCATCTAATAACTTCATAACCCATATAAAATAAATGGTTTTCAAAAAAATATATTCAACATGATCATAAACCATATTGTGAATGAATAAGTATTATATTATTGGATCATATCCCAATTAATGTGTATCAATCATCAATGGATGTCATCTTAGATAGAAAATGATTTTTATTATTACATGGTACATTTGTTGAGGAAAGTATCATATTTATAATTTAATAAATTATTTAAAATCATTAAATTCCCCAAATATTTATTAAATTGTTTTTAAAAAAAATAGAATCTTGATAATATATTGGAATCATAAAAACATTTGAGCATACATGATGTAAAAATGTTTTTCCGATGCTATACACATTAAAACTAATATTTCATTCCCATTTAATGTAAAAAATTACAATATCATTCATAAAAATAAAATAAATTATTTATTCTAAAGAATTTATTAAAAATTAAAAAAATATTGGTAAAATGTAATTTAAAATATCATTATATAATAGTAAAATAATTATTAAAAATAATTTTAATTAAACATGAACATGGAAGCAAATTGGATTTTAACCAAAGAGATAAATAACGACGATTTAACAAAAAAATAATTATGCCAGTCAATTTAGCTCTTAAATGGAGGAAAATAAAAGGAAGACAATGATTATAAAAAATATATGAAAAGGATAATAAATTTCATTAGTTTCATATGAGATATACCACATGTTTTTATAATTAGAATGTTAGTAATAAAAAATATAGATAAATAATTATATTGAAACATAAAACCCATAATGGTTTGGCATATTTTTAACAACAGTCCCCATGAAATAATAAGAGTAAATAAAGTAGTTAATTTTATTAAAATAGAAAATGTTAGTAAAAAAATTTCAAAGGTACATTACATACACCTCATAAAAGAATACAGGTAAATAATATAACTTTTGTCCCATAGAAGACAATTTCAAATAAAAAAATCTAACCCATGGTTTGAATTACATATTATTTGTTTCAACCTCCTATTAAATTAAAATAGATTTAGTTTATATATATTCCAGGAAAATAATACAATATATAAATACAAATATGATTTACTTATAAACTTTTACCACCCATTAATTTAAAATTCATTATTAAAATCACTATTCTAAGTGATAACTGCTTCCTTTTTCATGTTTGTTTTGGTTCTACAGTGTTCTTCCTTTTTATATTAACTAGGGTTACACAATATCAATAAAGTAAAGAAAGATAAATATATCACAAAAAAATCATTAATTAAATATTTATTTTCATCCTTATGTGTTAAATATGAAAAAATGAATTACAATGTTTAAGGAAACAATCGGCCTTACGTACGCATGAACGACTTTTCCATTATTTCGACGAATGGAATGAAATAATGGGAAATAAAAAATAAAAATTACAATATTAGTATTATATCATATATATTAATGAAATATATTATTATTACCATCTATTTAATACATACTAAAAAATTTATCAGATTTCTTTAGGGAAGTGGTATTCCCCATGTTACCACAAGAAACATTATGATTTTCCAAATGATTGGTAGGTAAGAAGGTAGACGTAATATATAAATTCCAATGGTATAATTGTGTCATTAATATCAAATATATTCAATAAAATCATCAATATATCCAACCATGAGAGGTCGTGATGGATAATGATATACATTAGTTTGTGAGGTGGTAGTTCTCCGTAATTAGGATGTTAGTTTTGTTTCCCATTTGATGGAATAAGATATGAATATGTGTTATGAAATCAATATTATAAAATATTTTTAAATTTTAGATTTATATTCTATTACATTTTAATGGTTGAATAATATTCTATTTTGTTGGGAGAAGAAATAATATTAAAACACTTGGTGAAGAACGAGACCTCTTTTTCATACAATTTTATTAGTTTAGAAGAAAAATAATTCAAAAAAGGATTTAATAATCATGAAATATCATCTATGATATGGGGAGGGAATTATGGGTAAGGTTTTGGTAGGTTATAGTAGAACCAAAATGATCTTATTGAGTAGATACTATAGGATATTAGTTGTTCATTTATATGTTGGGGAAGGGACCTACATGAAATTTTCCAAGTTGAATATTAAATAATAATTTCATTCCTTGGAATAATGGTAAATAATGGACATATTTTATAAGGTGGGGGTATTGAAAGGTTGATATATTTCTATCCAAAATGATTTATAAAAGTATAACTGTCAAAAATACCATTATATTTTGGTTTAACCCACAACAATCTTATTTTAACCATAGCTGTGAAAATTCATTTTTACATTATTTACTATTCATTAGGTCCACATATTAATTTGAAATGATAACCTAATATTAAATATTTTTATTATTAAAAATATGTAATTTATTTTTTCTGATTACATTCATTAATATGGTGGAATGTAATTTTAAATTAAACCATAAATGTGCCAACATGGTTGTCATACAAAGAAAATAATTTCTTAATTATAAAATGTTTCTATAATAAAATTAAGAAAAATTTTATCTAGATGACCCAAATTAGATTAATAATAATATATCTGATCTAATTTCACTTTTAAATCAATCATAAAAAATGGTTCTTGTAAATTCATAAAATGATAAGACCGTTTAAAAAAATTACCATATTTTTCTATTCATTGATAAATTAATCAATTTATTACATTATAAAAAATAAAATAAATTTTAATTAGAAGATTTTATTTCAAAAATGTAGATCGTTTTTAAAATAATATTTTTAGTTGGTTGAAAATCTAATATCAAAATAATTTTTAAACAAGTTTTGAAACACATTTTTAGAAAAGAAATTCATCTTTAAGAATAATTCAATATTTTTTTGTGTCCGATGATAAGAAATAATATTAGATAGATTATAATTTTTTTACTGAATATATATTATTTAAATATCATTAAAATCAACCTAATATAGTAACTAATTTTAGTTATTAATATAATGACACATTAAGTTCATAAACACCATAAAGACCATACCCCTTGTAACCTATAGTCAGGGGGTTACTTTATTACCATAGACTAATATATAGAGAATCACATCCTAAATGACTGTATAGTTTAGTAGTCTTAGTAAATGCGATACATATCTGAATCTAACATTACAATTAGAAACATAAAATCAAACATAAATTTGTTGTGTGCATCATTATTTAATGAATCATGACCTTACATATCAATAATAATATAAATGCTGGTATTTTAAGGAAATAATCAGAATAGAGGAGTGAAACATATCCAATAGAAACATTCACATAGAAAAAATATCCTAGTAAATTTATACCATTACACCAATCATTATAAAAAATCATAATATATCTAGAGTAATATGATTGGTATCAAACCCGTGCATCCCATGTCTAACTGATCGTAATCCATAGAGAGAAAAAATAATGATTGAATAATTACAACATATCCATAGTGGAGAATAATTAAAATAGAATAGTTAATATATTTAATTGTTATAAATATAATAAAAATTTATTTAAAAACATTTCTGAAGAAATTTATATTTTAAAATTTTAATATATTTTTTAAAAATAAATGATTACAAAATATTTGCAAAATACATTTCATAAAAATAACAGCTGATTCATATGATAGAATCATTAAATAAATGAGTATTTCATAAGGATTAAATTATATACATGTCATACAAGTTAAAAAGTGAACAATTTTACATTTTTGATAAATACTAACATACCTTTTTAGATAAATGTAATGAAAATTTTATTAAAAACATTTTTACAAATGTCAAAAATGTATAAAAATACATTATATTTTTTTTACAGTACTTAAAACACCATTTTAATTTGTTATATAAATATTATTTTTATGATAAATGGATATTCAATTAGATATAGAATTAATGTAGGATTTCCTTAATAATTTTCAAAATAATATTTGGTTAAAAAATAGAAATATTGTACAATTACATTAAAACGTTCTTGAATAATAAGGGGAGAAGAAAATGGATTGATTTTAGGAGAAAAATATCTAATAATGCCTCCTAGATTTAGAAGTGAGAATAAAAACCCTTACCGTATGACCTAATTACCTCATATGTGTTTTAACCTCTTGTATAATTGTTGGAAATCCCTTCTTTACATGATTATGAGAGGTTTGAAATGAAAATACCTCAAATAAAAGAAAAATAAAAAAACCATAAAGGATCATAGGTGTATTCCCAAGTTCTCTCATGTGATACATAACTTGTACTCCTAGCACCATCATGTAAGTCTAACCTATGTTTCCATCCACCCCATATAGGTCAATATTAGATGGTTAATCAGCCCAACTCCACCATTAAAGAAGAAATATGTGTGGAAAATTAGTATGAGATACTTTTGTGATATGAATCTATCACCCATGGTCTGGAAGTTACCTGTAAAAAGGACCCTCACGATCTGCATTAGACATGAATGGAAGATGAGGGGAACACTTGATGCTCTTCTTCCACATGTCTATCCCCCCATGTCTTATAGACCCTCATGAAGTTCCCTAATACTAAAAAAGATGATTTAATTAGTAATGGTCTGTGAAATGTGGTCCCTCATGGTCTAGAATGCTATAAAACTTGAGTATAACTATCCCTCATAGTCCAAATGAATAGGTATAAGGACCCTTCCATAGATTTAAACATGAGTGCCATTAATTAATGGAGTCCCAATGTTATCATCAGATCCTATAGAAAGGCATCATCCTAATTGTTTTTCCAAATATGGTCATTTCCCAAGAGGCATCTCATTCTATCCCTAGTCTAACCCGTGTGAGGCATATCCAACTCGCCAAGGTCCACCTAGCACAAGTCTTATTTAGTTCATCTAGGAGAACATTGCATGTGCTATCTCCTGCTCAATTAGGCCATACATGGGTAATGAATATCTAACTCACCCATGTCCACCCAAAATTATAAAATATTTATATTTCCCAAGCCTCACCTAGAAATCCAACCCTTTGATCCATTTTACATACCACCAATGTGTTGAGAAAATGTTATTTTCAACAATACATAATGTTTTTATTTAAAGAGGGAGATTATTGAGAACAGTACTCTATCTCATTGTGATGATTTTGATTATCATAATTACCCTTAATTGTTTTCTAATGATTTTATTTTTTTAGTATATTTCAAGAATTTTTTATTTATTTTTTATTTCCGGAAGAAATATTTAAGTTCTTGAACAACGATATTTAATTGATAAAGTATTCGAATTAGAGTGTTCTAGAAACACTGTTCATGCTCTACATATTTGCGAATTTCTTAAGCATGTTCTGAAATCACTATTCATACCCTATGTGTGGAAACATATCATAAAGAAATGAACCCGCTGTTTACTTTACAAGTTATTAGAAACGTATGGTTAATCAACCAAACGTTATCGGCAAAGTACGCAAAAGAACCCAACGTTAGGAAAGAACCCTACGTTTGGGATATTAGAAAAGTATAGAAGGAGAACCATACATAAGCGTTAAACATTACATTGGTTTCTCAAAAGTATGGATCATCAAACTTACTTTTGTAAACAACCATAATCTTCTTAGAGAAGTCTAATTCATGCACCTTTTGTTTGAATGCTTATAAATGTATGGATCATTTATCATACATTTGAATGTTGAAGAGAAAAGTATGAATGGACAACCCTATGTTTTTGATCAACCATACGTTGACAACCTTACGTATGAAGGCTACGTCATCAACCCAACATTTGTGATCTATGTTACGTTCAGATGATGCATACTGTACAACCCAACCTTACATTTGGCTTCAGAGAATTTAAACTTGATATTATTATTCAATGATCTACAAGCAAATTATCTGGCTGATTTTAAGCCGGATTAAAAGCTGATTTTAAAGAGTGTCTTTTACAAGTTCAGAGCCTTTTAAGGATTGAATTTAAAGGAGCTTTTCATGGCGAATTACATGGAGAGTTATGAATACTCTATAAATTGAAATTTTTGAATTACATGAGTAAAAAGGCAAAGATTGTGGATCTAATTTTTGTAGAGTAAGTATTCATTATATTTGTTTTATTTTAAGGTGTGTGTAAGTACGAACTACATATAGTGATAAAAACAGATGATTAGATACATCTATCATAATACGAGATCTGATTTCTGACAATTAGATGATATGAAAAAACAGAGTCAATCACGATCTACATTTCTGTTGATTACGAAGATTGATAAAATCTTCATTCGTTAAAGAACAAGATTCATGATATAAGATTCACTTATTCGACATTGAAGATCAATTGTGAATATGATGCTACTGAAGTTGTGATTTATATTTTTATATCTACTGCAACAAGATCGACTCAGAATGACTAATTCTTAAAGATCATTCTTTCTGAAGACGGTGATCAATTTACTTTCAATTGAATTATTTTCCAATTGTGAAGAACAATCAGGAGAGTATTTTCAAAGAAAAAATACTTTTTATCTTGGGTGACCAGCTTCTCGTTCTACGATGTGTAGGTTCTATGATTGAACTAGAAGTCTGTGTTTTGCATTAGATTTTACAGGTGTCAACTGACTGCACTCAGTTGTTGAAAGGTCTTTTGAGATGAGGACCAGATAGTGAAAATCGACAAGCTCGTGTAGTAGAGCATTGGTGGAGTGGACTAGGGGCCTTCTGTTCCCCGAACCACTATATATCGTGTGTCCCTGCATTTAATATCCCTGCTGCATTAATCTATCTGATTAAAGATAAAGTAAAGAACACGAACTCGTGAAGATTTTTTAAAAGGCACAATTCACCCCCCTCTTGTGTATATTTGATATAATCTTGATCTAACAATTGGTATCAGAGGTTGGGTTTTTAATATAGCTCTAACAAGCTAAAACAAATTAAGGATTATATGCAGAGCAAGATGACTGATATAAGAGAGGGAATGTCTATGGTCAGAGCACCATACTTCAATGGAGAAAAATATGGATGCTGGAAGTCACGGACGATTATCTATCTGAAAAACCTTGGATACAGAGTATATTCTATGATACTGAGTCCATATTAAATACTAGAAAAACCTGAGACATAGAGTGCAGCTACGGAAGCAGAATATGATATGAACTCGAAGGCAATGAATTCAATTATATATGGTCTAGGACCTAATAAATTTAACAGAGTATCTCAATTCCCGACAACATATGAGATGTGGAAAACTATTTTTGTTGCTTATAAAGGAACTAACAATATCAGGGAAAAGAGATATGCTACTGCTAAAATTAAATTTGATAAATTCAGAATTGTTGAAGGTGAAAGCATTACTCATATGAATGGAAGGTTTAAAGATATTGTCAATAATATAACCGCCTTGGGAGATCCCATTAAATAAGCTGATCAAGCTTTAAAGTGCTGAGATTACTGCCTACAAGATGGAATGGAATCTATGCTGCAATCAGAATGTCGACACCCGTCAAAGACATAACTACGAGAGAACTGATTGGAACACTAATGATATTTTAAGATGAGATGCAAGATGAATAAAATGAGCATAAAGAGTTTATCAAATAAGATGTAACTGCCTTGAAAGTGTCATAACAGATAAAAAAGATGAATAAAAGTGTCAAATTTAAATCAGAACGTTCTGATTTATCAAATTCTGATGTAGAAATGGCTCAATTAGACAAAAAAATCACGAAATTCTATTGAAAGAAGAAAGGGTTCAGAAAATCCTTCAAAAAGGATGACAAAGAATTTAGATGATATGAGTGTAAGAAAATGGGGTACATGAGACGTGACTGTCCACAGTTAAAGGAAGACAAGAAGAATAAGTTCTTCAAAAGGACATCATAAGGACAAGAAAGGAATAAATGCTACATTGAGTTTATCTAAAGACTCCAGTAGCACTTCTAAATCCAACTCAGAGAAAGAAGATTTAAATATAAATGCCAACATGTGTTTTATGGCAGAAACAGATGAGGTACAATCTTATTACTCTTCTGACTCAAGTTTTGAATCTAGTTACTCTTTTTAAAAACATTCAGCATATTGTAATATGCTTGAAGAAAAATATGATTCTCTATTTAAGAAGCATAAGTCTTTAAAAAACATTCATAAGGTTATTTCTTATGAAAGAGATACAATTATAATGAAATTTAAGGAGTTAACTAATAAGTATATTTCAATTTACATTGACTTTGTAGATCATGAAGCTAAAATAAAAACTCTGCAAACTGAAGGTTAAACATATAAAAGTGCAACCCTTATTTTTACTAAAGGAGAAAACTGATTGAATGAAATTCTTTGAAAAAAATGTTATTAATAATGAAATATTTGGAATTGACAGTAAAGGTGAAAAACCTAAGCTGTACAAGAATTATTCTGTTCCAAGCTCAAAAAGATTAAATTATAATTACTGTGGAACAAGAGACATATTTCTAAAAACTATTCCTTAATAAAACCTAATATAAGTGTTATTAAGAAAGCTTTTGTTTCAAATAATTTATTTGATTCTATTTATTTTAGAAAAACAAAGCAAGTCTGGATTTCCATATCTTTGCTGGCTAACACAACTGGACCCAATAAAATATGGGTACCAAAGAAACATGTTTAAATGCCTTTTCAGTAATGAAGGTCACAGGAGAAAAAAGGACATATAGTATATGAACAGTGGATGCTCAAGGCATATGATTGGAAACTCATCGAATTTCTCTACACTCACTCAAAATGATGGTGGACTTGTCAATTTTGGTGACAATGGAAAAGGGAAAATCATTGTTATTGGAACTGTTGGTGATCCAGAAGCGGTCTCTATAAAAAAGTACTTTATGTAAAAGGATTGAAACACAATCTGATAAGTATCTCTCAACTCTGTGATGATGGTTATACTATTGATTTTTCAAATTACTGTTGTACTGTTTTTAAAAATAAACTGGTTAAATTTAGAGCTCTAAGAACTGATAATTTACACACCCTCAATTTAAATTCCTTGTTTAAACAAAAAGTAAATTGCTTAACTGCTAAAGTGACTGAATCTTGGGTCTCGCATAAGAGACTTGGAAATTATAATATATATATTTTACATAAATTATCTAAGAAACAAATAGTTTCTTATTTTCCTAGTCTCAGATATGAAAGTGACAGATTCTGTGATGCATGTCAACCTGACAAGAAACACAAATCATCTTTAAAATCTGTTAACAAAGTTACTACAACTAAACCTCTAGAACATATCCATATGGATTTGTTTGGACCATCAAGGGTGGAAATATTGGCTGGTAAATTATATGTATATGTTTTAGTTGATTATTATTCTATATTAACATGGATTTTATTTTTTAAATTTAAAAATGAAGCACTAACTTTATTTAAAAGTTTTTATAAATCAACTCAAAATGAAAACGGTTTTAATATAATTTCATTATGAAGTGATCATGGTGGAGAATTTGAGAATCAAAAATTTAATTCCTTTTTCTCAAACATGGGTATTAAAAATACTTTCTCTGCACCAAGAACACCTCAACATAATAGAATTATTGAAAGAAGAAATAGGACAACTCAGGAAATAGCTAGGACTATGCTAAATGAATATAGTCTTCCAATATATTTTTGGGAAGAAGCTATAAGCACAACCTACTATATAATTAATAGAGTTTTAATTAGACCAATTTTGAAAAAGACACCCTATGAAATTTGGAATAACAGAACACCTAATGTAAATTACTTTTTTGTTTTTGGATTCAAGGTTTACAGCTTGAACATCAAGGAAAGTCTTGGTAAGTTCGATCCAAAATCTAATGAAGGCATTTTCTTAGGATATTCAGCTACCTCTAAAGCATATAGAGTCTATAATAAGAAGTCAAGGATTGTTGAACACCCAGTTCATGTGAAATTTGATGAATCTAATCCCTTTGAGAAAAGGGAAAATAAAATGGATGAATCTGAATCTAATGATAACATCAGACTTGATAACTTGAAAAATGATTTTGAAAAAGATATAACTGAAATTTAGTCAAGTTCAGAAGAACATGATACCGAAGAACCTTTAAGTGTACTACCTAGAAGGACTTGAACTCTAAAGAATCACCCGTAAGAAACTATAATAGGTGACTTAGACAGAAGAATACAAACTAGAAGAAATATAGGAAATCTTGAAGAATTCTATGCATTTCTATCCCAATAGAAACCTAAGACTATAGAAGATGCATTAGATGATAAAAACTAGATGATAGCAATGCAAGAAGAATTATACCAATTCAAGAGAAATGAAGTCTGGGAATTAGTTGAAAAACCATATAATTATCCAGTGATAGGAACAAAATGGGTCTTTAGGAATAAACAAGACGAACAAGGAATAATAACTTGAAATAAAGAAGGACTAGTAGAAAAGTATATAATCAGGAAGAAGGTATAGAATATGATGAGACCATTGCACTTGTATCTAAGTTAGAAGCTATTAGAATCATGTTAGCCTATGAATCACATATAAATTTTAAATTATTTCAGATGGATGTTATGTCTGCCTTTTTAAATGGTTATTTAATGGAGGAAGTTTATGTTGAGCAACCTCCTGGTTTTAAAACTTTACAAAAACTAGATTCTATTTTTAAACTTACTGAAGATCTTTAAGGAGTTAAACAAGAACCTAGAGCTTTGTATGAATGATTATGCTCTTTTCTTTTGAAAAATTATTTTACTGTTGGAATGGAAGATCCAACACTATTTAAGAAATCTATAAATTCTAATATTTTATTTGTTCAAATTTATGTTTATGATGTAATTTTTGGATCAACTAATAAATCCCTTTATCATGAGTTTTCAAAACTAATGAATAAATAATTTTAAATGAGTATGGTGGACGAATTATATTTTTTAGGACATCAAATTTATCAAAAACATTTTGGAAATGTTTTGAATAAAAGAAAATACATTACTGATTTACTTAATAAATTTGGACGTGAAAATAGCAAGGCATATACAACTACTATGTGTACTAATGAAAAACTTTATATGGATGAAATTAGAAATTCAGTTGATAATAAGTTATATAGAGGTATGATTGGTAGTTTATTATATATTACTGCTAGCAGACCATAAATAATGTATTAACTATGTCTTTGTTCTAGATTTCAATTAAATCTAAAAGAATCCCATTTAACTACTATTAAAAGAATTTTTAGATATTTAAAAGGAACTGTTTTTCAATATATACTTTATCCCAAAACTTTTGAATTAAATTTAATTTTATATTTAGATGCAGACATTGGGAGTTGTAGATTAGATAGGAAAAGAACTTCAGGTACTTATCACTTTTTAGGAAACTACCTAATGTCAGGGTCAAGTAAGAAACAAGACTCTGTTGCCCTATCAACAGCTAAGGAAAAATATGTTTCTTCTAGAATTTGTTGTGAACAAGTGTTGTGGATGAAAAAAACTCTTATGAATTTTGGACTAAATTTTAATAATACACATATTTTATGTGATAATACTAGTGCTATAAATATTTCAAAAATCCTATTAATAATTCTAGGACTGATCATATTGATATTATACATCACTTTTTAAGAGATCATTTTATTAAAAAATATATATTTTTGGAAATTTTTAATACTGAAATTCAATTAGCTGATATTTTCACTAAACCACATCCCACTGCAAGGATTGATTTTATTAGGGGGGAGCTAGGTTAATTCAATATCTAAATAAAATTTTAATTTTATTCATTTTAATTATGTTTTTTAATATAAACTTGTTATTTATTTTTATATACTCTACATACAATTTTTATTTGTTTTTAAAATCTAAGTAATGATTATTGAAAACACCGGAATCAAGGATATCAGAACCTTTCGGATTCAAAACCATTTATTTCCAACAAAAACCTTTCAAACTTGCAAAACCACACCATTTCTTAGCATTCTTAATCTTCGAACCTCTGAATCCCTAACCTTCAAACCTTCATAGATTTTTGCAGAAATGGAAAATACTAAAAGAGCTGATGAGGCTGAGACCAACAATTCCAAGAAACAATGCTAAAAAAGAAGGAAATCCTATAGGGAAATGTGATTGATTTAGAATGGCTATTTCAGACGAACTTGTTGTTTATACAAGCTGTGTCATTTCAGAATCTCGAACAAACCGTCAATAGTGAGAATATGGAATTCTTGTATGAATTAGAGCTTCGATATTTCTTTAAATAAGTTCAATTTAGTTTGGGAGATGATTATGACACCATGATGGCTAAGATAGAGGATAAAGATTTTTCAATCTCTTCAGTTGAAATTAGTCAGATATTGAACTGCCCTCATGAGGGAGGGTTTTCTTTTTATTTGAAAATCATAGGAGATTCTACGCATAAACCTGATGATATTATGTCCTTTCTTCTTGGCTCTACTAACATAAAAAAATTGTTAGTTAAGGATTTGGAACTAGATCAGAATATCCTTGTGAAATTTTTAAAAATAGGGACAGCACCGAGAATGTTAGAAATGGAGAAGATGCTGTATCCCGACATTAAAATAATGTATCTTCTACTCAGTGATGTATGATTAAATTTTCCTAGGTACATTCTGAGGTACCTGAGTTACTACAGTCAATGTGAAGCTATAATAACTTTCTACCATTTTGGTATATTCATCTCAAAAAACATGTTCAAGAGAGAAATGGTGAGACTGGTTGATGCTTGAACTCGTTTTCACCGTAGTAATGTTTTCAATGCTATAACTTTAAGAATAATTGGTTATTTCTGGAGTACAGTAAAAGGAAAAATCCTTCCAGTAGGATCTGATGAAGAAGTAGAAGAAGAGATAGCTCAGGCTCAGTGTAACACCCCGAGATTTTATGAGATATATTAGTTTTAATTTCTTTGACCTTCTATTATACACTACACCAATATTAGCTTGTACTATACACAACACCTCATTAGCTTGCAGTATATGCAATACTATTCTTGGCTTGCATTACACACAATCGCAACCTACCTCGATAGCGTGTGTAGTACGCAATACCGGGTTTCACTAAACAATGATATATTGTTATAATATTATTATAGACTAGCTGTTATGAATAGTATTAAATAAATTTTGAATTTTATGTCATTATTATTAATCTTACACATTTTCTAGAATATGGTATGAGAACAAAATAAATTTTTTGTGTAAAATATGTATTTTTCAAAAATTGCAGTTTTCCCGCCTTTTGATGGAGTACCCACCTTAAATCTTGTTTTTGACATTTCTATAAGTTCAATTTGACAAAATAAAATTCTTCTTTTAATTTAAGATATAAAAATTTACTTTGGATAAAATTTTCATATTATTCTGATAACTTTCATATTTTAATGAATAGTAAAAACGTGCTATATTTTAATTAAAAACAATTTTTTTTCATCGCAATAATTTATATGGTTAGATTATCTTTTTAATTGGTTTTAAAGTGTAATTAGAATATATTTTTACCATTTAATCCAATTTTGTTCATTGGAATTAATTTCACTTTGAAATTGGATATAAACAAGTATCAATATTTTGATAGTTTTTGTTTCTTAAAAACATGCTATTTGTTATGATAATGGGAATTAATTTTAAAATTAATTAATTCCACTTATATGATTTGATTTCTAAAAAATAGACATCAATTTTGAATTCGGAATATCAAATAATGATTAGGCTGAATTTTTGGTATTTTTCTGAAAAACTTCAATTTTCGATGAATAGTGAAACCACTTAGTGGTAGTTAAAAAACTGACTTTTTCATTTAAATGAAATTTTACTACTTCTGTGAATTGAAATTCAAAAATCTGAGAGACATTGTTAATATCATGGACTAAAATGTGGTTCAATGAGATGAAAATAATTTTTGTTAATAGTAACTTTTTAATTTTTTTTACCACGATTAAAAGTAAATAGGGTAATTAAGGGTAAAAATGATATTATTATTACCCTAACACATGTCCTAATTCTATTGGATAAGTTTAATTCGACCAAAAAAAACCTTATGAATAAATTATGACCATTTAGTCCCACTTGTATTAGATTAGGACATTTAATATTATTTTATTTAAAGAATAGTTAAAATAGTTAAAATCAAAGTTTAATAACTAAAACATTTTTAATATAAGGTTATACATAAGATAAATTCGACTATAAATATTCATTAGAAATCTAAAAATATTTCATATATAATGGTAGTTTATTTACATTTTTTAGACTATAAATAATTTAATTTATTTATGACATAATGATGATGCAGTAATTATCTCATTAATGAAATATTGACATAATTGATGTTATAAATACCCAAATAAATGTAATTTTAGACTTTTTATGAAGTACACTAATTTTCTAGACTAATATGACATGTTATTATTGATATAATGAACTTTTTGCAAACTAATAATTCTGTTATGAATTTCACAAAAATCAATTACCAAATAGTGTCAAAATTGACATAAAATAGTTTTTAAAACAAATATTATATTATTAATTGTTATTTTATTCCTAAAAATCTACGATTAGGACAAATTACTTATATAAGGTTATATATATTAATAATAAACAACTTGGGGTTCTTTTGTCTTGTTATAGTAAGTTTATTAACCTTATAGTGTAAGAAAATAAGAAGACACGGTAAAAGTAAAATTATTTAACCTAAAGGTAAATCTAAATGATAAGGCTAAAAAAGAAACCTAAACTTCTATAAATTATATTTTATGAGAGTATTTCGACACATAATCACCTTATCTTAGAAATAAATCAATTTGGAGCTATTAAAAACCGAATATGACTTTATAATAAAATAATATTTTAAGTTTTTCTAAGGTTTCCCTCTTCTCCCTTATAAAAGGGAACCTCCTCCCTCTCTTCCTCACACCACTTTGAGTCTTCATTCTCGGCCAAACCCTATTAATTTCTCTTATAAACTTATCTAGAAACATCTTAGAGGTCCTATTATTCTTCAAAGACCATATTTAGTACCCTAAGAGGAGGTTAAGAAGAGGCGCTTGAAAGAAGAGGTAATGTCCGTTACCAATTCTTTCAACTTTATTTCTTCTTTTACTTCTTCTTATTTAGTTGTTTCATTATGAAGTAATAAAATAAGTATCACTCATATACTGATATGTTATTATAAGTATGAAACAACTCTATTTCACCATCTATCCATCCTACGGAAAATGAAATCACCGCGCGTGTGTACGTACGGAATACCGTCTCCACGCCGCGGTGTAATTTGTTTTCGACCCCCAACTTACGTGGATGGGTATAATGGTGTAAATAAATAACTATATATGATTATTGTAAAATGATATTGATTCTGAAATATTATACATACACTTCAATACAATTTAACAATCATGGGAATGATATCATCGCTAGTGCGTACGTACGGACTACCGTCTCCACGACGCGATGAGATTCATTCTCCATGATAACCATTCATGAATGATTATAAATTATATATAATAATTAATCACGAAATATATGATATAATAACGATACTGTATATATATATATATATGTAATCTACTTAATTCCATTAAATTAAATAAGGAAACGAAAACAGCGTTTATGCGTACGTACGACCTACCGTCTATATAAACGGTGTATTTCATTCCATTTATCGATCTATCATATATATATATGTATATGAAGAATATATATTACATATAAATCATGTTTTACATTATGGAATTAAGTAAATCAGGATATAAGTAATAATATCAAGAACAACAAGTCCAAACATGTACGATAAATAAAACGATTTTACCCAAAACGCTGCTTTAACATGGAACTTACAAAAGAATGGGTAATATAAAGTCATAAGTGAACCATATAAGATATCATAATAATGAATATGATTATTTAATAAGTCAATGATATTAGTTAAATCATTATACAGTATGTTCGGATACGTACGAAGCATATCGGACCTAAGGTAAGGGATAATTATTCCAATCTCATTCTTATATGAGATTATTTAATTGTAAGTATTTACTGGGGTTATGATTATTATCCATGTCCATATGTTCTCAAAATGTTTTCATAAAATTTTTACATTTCTTACATGTATTTTTAAAGTCATTTTTACCAATTTCTACCTTTACCACATCATATGGAAGGAATCATTCTTTTGTTTACCATTCGAGTTACTTTTTGACTTTTCCGGCAAAGGTACGAGATGAATGTTTTTTTAACTTATACAACATGAAAGGATTTTTAAGATTTTATAAAGCATTATTTTCATGAATCTTCCTTCTAAATATTTCTTGAATTTTTTCATCTAAATCATTTTCCTGACATTTTGTGAAAAGAAAATGATTTTGAAGAAAAAAGGATATTTTCTTCAAGAATTCACTTCAAGTGTTTTATCAAAACCATTTTTCCATCTAAGATGACATTATTTAATATGTGTATGTTTCAAGTATAATGTCTCTATGATTTACATGGTTTCAATTTTCTTATGATGAAATGATATCCATTTGTTTTATATAGATTATGATAAGATGGAATGATGTTTATGAAACCCATTTTTTTCTTTGGGTTATGATTTATGTTTATGTTGAGGCACAAGTAAGAATGATTTCATTATGAGATGGGTGAGCCCTATATCTCCCTCCAATGCATTGGTTAAAGATTTATATCTCATGAGATATACATGGCAGGAA
This sequence comes from Viscum album, assembly GCA_963277665.1. Classification (NCBI taxonomy): domain Eukaryota; kingdom Viridiplantae; phylum Streptophyta; class Magnoliopsida; order Santalales; family Viscaceae; genus Viscum; species Viscum album. The sequence goes on from OY728163.1 coordinate 136,681,761, forward strand.
TGGTAAGTTAATCCGGTTCAGTAATACAGGACTGGAACGAGGAGTGAACTCGATTCAGAAAGGGACTTTGTCCACTAAGATGGTCTTGGCAGCAATGCCTTGGCTACTATGGAAATCATATCATGTGATTAATGATTTGACACAATTACAATTTTTATTTAAAAGCTATTTTATCATGATTGATGTTCAATTTGATCTATGCCTTACGTACTTGCATGTTTTATGTCATTGCTCAAGATTTCAATGTTTAAACATTATGTTCTTGTTTTTTATGTTCAAATGTATATGGTTTGTTTTATTTTCTCCATGAATACCCTTAATGAGCATTTGAGCTCAACCTTTTTATGTTTTCTTTTCCCCAGGATATAAAGAAAGGTTTTAGGTAGGAAGGAAAAGGGGAAGATCTTTATGGGAGATGTTGAAGATCTTTCACCATGATTAGAAGATTACGTTCCAAGTTTCCAAAGACACTAAACTATTACGGTCCTTGTGTGTCTGTTTTTGTTATATATTAAGTATTCCGCAAAAGTAATGTAATGTCTATGTACGTCAAGCTTTTGGTCTCTATAGTTGGTATCATAGGAAAGGTTTAGTTAACCATTGGAAACTAGGATGCAAAAACTTTAGTGAAATCCCTTGGGATATTTATAAGGTATGTCTAGGGATGTCCCTATGGTTAAGTATACATATAGGTTATAGTCCTAGAATTGCACTAACAATATTATAATTAAACCTAAGATGGTAGATATTGAAGGTACTCCCCCTTTATTATGTTGTTTTCCTTAGCATGGTATTTTCCTCTCACACTATTATTTTTGTGTTTTAGATGATGGCTGGAACCCGAAGGAACCGTGTTGATCAATGTAATGGACAATGCAATGATTGTCCTCCTGACCAAACCAATGTCATGGGAGATGGAGTGAACAATCATATTTCTATACATACACAATATATGAATCATTCTGAACTTCAAAATGAGTATAAAAAGGAGAAACATTCTGTTTAATCATTCATGTGGCAGCGTCCACCTTCATTCAGCGGGTCTTCTGATCCCTTAGTAGCTGGACAATGGATCAGTACCACTGAAAAGATATTTTCAGTTCTACAATGTTCTGATCAAGATAAAGTCATCTTAGCAGTATATCATTTGGAAGGTGATGCTGATCAATGGTGGAATCATATCAATAATACGAGGAAAAGAGATGAAATTGAGTCCATAGAATGGGACGAGTTCAAGAACTTGTTTTTAAGTAAGTAGTTCCCTCGTATTCTTCAAAAAAAAGATGGAAAAGGAGTTTCTTGCGCTTAAGCAGAAGGATGATTAATCTTTTGGTATATACGAAGTGAATTTTACAAGACTTGCAAGGTATGCATCTGGCTTTATTGTCCAACCTGAAAGTAAAGTTGATCGATTTTTCAGTGGCTTAAAACCAAGTCTTCGAAGAGCATTAGCTATAAGAGACATCAGAAGCTATGAAGAAATTGTGCGTTGTGATATCAAGGTAGAACTGGAAGTTGGTGTAACATATCCATCTCATGGTTTTGACAAGAAACGAAAGATGGAGTTCAAGGAGAAATCTCAGAACAATGGTGAAAAGAGGATGAATGTTTCTTTATGCTCAAAGTGTGGAAAGAAGCATGGTGGAGATTGCCTAAAAGGTACTAGAAAATGTTTTAAGTGTGGAAAAGAAGGTCATCGAGCAGTTGATTGTCGAAGTAATGGGAAAAAAATTCCTAATGATGTGAATAGAGAAAAGACTACAAAGAACTCTCCACCAACACTTCAATGCTTCAAGTAAAAGGAAATGGGGCATTATGATAATAAAATCCCTAATCCACAGGTTAATGATGATCAACGTGAGAAACCTCTTAAGGAAAAAGATAAAGGGACATCTCATGCGATCACTATTTGTGATGTTGAGTATGAAAATGATGTTGTGTAATGATTAAGTGTTTATGTAATGGGATTTTAAAATAGTATCAGGGAATCTCATTTATGGTATTATGGAATTTTGGAATGTCTATGTATTGGTTTTCAATAATTATATTGTACTGGTAACCATGAAAAAGTGATTGAAATATTTTTGGAAAGCAGATGAAATGCGCATAATGAAGGGATAAGGAGAAAATAATATGATAGTAATCATGAGCTCATGACTAAAATAAGGAAAAAGTGATATCATGGTTTGAGTATATAGAAATTTTGGGATTTTGGTATGTGGAAAGAGTTAACTTTTGACAGCATTCATGTTTTCACTAAGGTTAAATGGGTATTCATTTTTCAAGAGAATACATGATTACGGTATTCACATGATTGGAATGTGATCAATAAGATATATCGGGGATAAATGATGGTATTCACATGCTCGATAGATGAAATTTCTAGTAATTGTTTCCTTTATACTATAATCTTGGACAGAAGTATTTTGGATAAGCCTAATGATTTAAAATGGATTATGTTGAACATAAGTTAGTTTAAGGCTATAACTGTTTTCGATATTATCGATGGATTGTCATAATGATGTAATTTCAAGGCTGTGGGAATCGAACACACAACCGAAGTGCGACTGGCCTTTTATCACATACTACTGGCCTACAAGAAGTCCCTAGTTAGTTGAAACTAGTTTTATTTTATTAATCGGTATGATATATGAAGTATAAGTTCATTTTTGGAATTGTATATGATTAACCTCACCATAAATGGACTTATGTATATTTGATAACTTTTTCTAACCTTTTGTTTGAAACAGATGGAACGAACCATCATTCTATCACATGATCTGCTAACACTTCACGAATGAAAAATTCAACTTCATTTCTTTAAGAGATGATGTGGAAATTGTCCAAGGAATGACCAATGGTGAGACTACCAAAATCAAGAATGTATTTATTCTAATTCCAATTTCTTCAAATTTAGGGAAATGATCTTGAAAACCAAAAATGTTTTCCTAGTTCCCTTATATCCGATGAATCAGATGGTACCTTTGATCATCACAAATCTATGGCTTTGTGATTGTTGGCTTTTTCATAGCCATGTTCTCTACCACTCTCCATCAGAACTTGATGGTTAGATTTTTCTTCCATATCCATATTTTCATCTATGTTCTCCTATATGGAAACCCAGTGATGAGTTACATTGGGTAATCATTACATTTCATAATTTAGTTTTTAAAATTAAGTTTTAGTATTACTTTTTATGATGTGGGTTTCAATGATTAGTAAACGATTTATAACCTCGACGAATTTCGAGGACGAAATTCATTTTAAGGGGGGTAGAATGTAACACCCTGAGATTTTATGAGATATATTATTTTTCAGTTTTTGATCTTCTATTATACACTACACCAAGATTAGCTTATACCATACACAACACCTCATTAGCTTGCAGTATATGAAACACTATTCTTGGCTTGCATTACACGCAATCACGACCTACCTCGATAGCGTGTGTAGTACGAAATACCAAGTTTCACTAAACAACGATATATTGTTATAATATTATTATGGACTAGCCGTTATGAATAGTATTAACTACATCTTGAATTTTATAACATTATTATTCATCTTACACATTTTCTAGAATATGGTATGAGAAAAAAATAATTTTTTTTGTGTGTAAAATATGTATTTATCAAAAATTGATGTTTTCCCAACTTCTGATGGAGCACCCACCTTAAATCTTGTTTTTGACATGTCTATAAGTTCAATTTGACAAAATAAAATTCTTCTTTAGAATCAGGATATAAAAATTTACTTTGGATAAAATTTTCATTTTATTCTGATAACTTTCATATTTTAATGAATAGTAAAAACACGCTATATTTTAATTAAAAACAATTTTTTTCATCACAATAATTTATATGGTTAGATTATATTTTTAATTGGTTTTAATGTGTATTTATAATATATTTTTACCATTTAATCCAATTTTGTTCGTTGGAATTAATTTCACTTTGAAATTGGATATAAACAAGTATCAATCTTTTGATAATTTTTGTTTCTTACAAACACTCTATTTGTTTTGATAACGGGAATTAATTTTAAAATTAATTAATTCCACTTATATGTTTTGAATTTGGAAAAGTAGACATCAATTTTGAATTCGGAATATCCAATAATTCTTAGTCTGGATTTTTGGTATTTTTCTGAAAAACTTCAATTTCCGATGAATAGTGAATCCACTTAGTGGTAGTTAACAAACTGACTTTTTCATTTAAATTAAAATTTTACCACTTCTGTAAATTGAATTTCAAAAATCCGAGGGACACGGTTAATATCAAGGACTAAAATGTGGTTCAATGAGAGGAAAATAATTTTTGGTGAATAGTAATTTTTTTACTTTTTTACCACGATTACAAGTAAATAGGGTAATTAAGGGTAAAATGATATTATTATTACCCTAACACATGTCCTAATTCTATTGGATAAGTGTAATTTTACCGAAAAGAACCTTAGGAATAAAATATGACCATTTAGGCCCACATGGATTAGATTAGGACATTTAATATTATTTTATTTCAAGAATAAATAAAATACTTAAAATCAAAGTTTAATAACTAAAACATTTTTAATATAGGATTATACATAAGATAAATTCGACTATAAATATTCATTATAAAGATAAAAGGAGTTCCTACATAATGGTATTTTATTTATAATTTTTAGACATTAAATAATGTGATTTATCTATGACACAATGATGATGCAATAATTATCTCATTAATGAAATATTTACATAATTGATGTTATAAATACCCCAATAAATGAAATTTGAGACTTTTTATGAATTAAAATACTTTTCTAGGTTAATATGACATGTTATTATTGATTTAATTAACTTTTTTAGAACTAATAATTCTGTTATGAGTTTCACCAAAATCAATTACCAAATATTGTCAAAATTGACATAAAATAGTTTTTAAAACAAATATTATATTATTAATTGTAATTTTATTCCTAAAAATCAATGGTTCGGTCAAATGACTTATATATGGTTATATATATTAATAATAAACAACTTGGGGTTCGTTTGTCTTGTTATAGTAAGTGTATTAACCTTATAGTGTAAGAAAACAAGAAGACATGGTAAAAGTAAAATTATTTAACTTAAAGTTAATTCTAAATGATAAGGTTAAAATAGAAACCTAAACATGTCTAAATTATATTTGATGAGAGGATTTAGACCCATAACCACCTTCTCTTCTAAATAAATCAATTTTGAGCTATTAAAAACCAAATATGACTTCATAATAAAATAATAATTTAAGTTTTCCTAAGGTTCCCCTCTCCTCCCATATAAAAGGGCACCTCCTCCCTCTCTTCCTCACACCACTTTTAGCATTCAAGCTCGGCTAAACCCTGCCAATTTATCTTCTCCTCTTCACTAGAAACATCCTTGAGGTCTAGGTCTTCTTCAAATACCATCTTTAGTACCCTAAGAGGAGGTTAAGAAGAGGCGCTTCAAAGAAGAGGTAATGTCTGTTACTGATTCTTTCAACTTTATTTCTTCTTCTACTTCTTTTTCTTTAGTTGTTTCATTATGAAGTAATAAAATCAGTATCACTAATATACTAATATGTTATTATAATTATGAAAAAACCCAATTTCACAATCTATCCACCCTACGGAAAACGAAATCTCCGCACGTGCGTACATACAGAATACCGTCTCCACACCATGGTGTAATATGTTTTCAACCACCACCTTACTTGGATGGTTATAATGGTGTAAATAAATAACTATATATGATTATTGTAAAGTGATATTTATTCTGAAATAATATACATACACTTCAATACAATTCCACGATCATGGTAATGATATCATCGCTCGTGCGTACGTATGGACTACCGTCTCCACGACACGATGAGATTCATTCTCCATGATAACCATTCATGAATGATTATAAAGTATATATAATAGATAATCATGAAATATATGACATAATAATGATACTGGATTTATGTATATATATATTTATGTATTCTAATTAATTCCATTCAATTCAATAAGAAATGAAAACAACGTTCATGCGTACGTACAGCCTACCGTCTCCATGAACGGTGTATTTCATTCCATTTATCGATCTTTCATATATATATATGTATATGATGAATATATATTACATATAAATCAGGTTTTAAATTCTAGAATTAATTAAATCAGGATGAAATTAATAATATCAAGAACAATAAGTCCAAACATGTATGATAAATAAAATGATTTTACCCAAAACGCTGCTTTAACATGGAACTTACAAAAGAACGGGTAATATAAAGTCATAAGTGAACCATATATGATATCATAACAATGAATATGATTCTATAATAATTCAATGACATTATTTAAATCATTATACAGGAGGTTCGGATACGTACGAAGCATATCGGACCTAAGGTAAGAGATAATTATTCCAATCTCATTCTTATTCGAGATTGTTTATTCGTAATTATTTACTGGGGTTATGACTATTATCCATGTCCATATGTTCTCAAAATGTTTTCATAAAATTTCTAATTTTCTTAAATGTATGTTTAAAGTCATTTTTACCCTTTTCTACTTTTACCACATTGTATGGAAGGAATCATTCTTTTGTTTACCATACGAGGTACTTTTTGACTTTTCTGGCAAATGTACGAGAAGAATGTTTTTTTAACTTATACGACATGAAAAGAATTTTTATGGTTTTATAAAGCCTTCTTTTCATGAATATTCCTCCAAAATATTTCTTGACTATTTTCATCTAAATCCTTTTCCTTTAAAATTTCATGACATTTTGTGAAAAGAAAATGATTTTGAAGAACAAAGGATATTTTCCTCAAGAATTAATTTCAAGTGTTTTATCAAAACCATTTTTCCATCTAAGATGACATTATTTCATATGTGTATGTTTCAAGTATAATGTCTCTATGATTTATATGGTTTCACTTTTCTTATGATGAAATGATATCCATTTGTTTTATATGGATTATGATATGATGGAATGATGTTTATGAAATCCATTATTTTCTTTGGGTTTTGATTTATGTTTATGTTTTGGCACAAGTAAGAATGATTTAATTATGAGATGGGTGGGACCTATATATCCCTCCAATGCCTTGGTTAAAGATTTATATCTCATGAGATAGACATGGCTGGAACGGTAAGGTAATCCGATTCAGTAATAGAAGACTGGAATGAGGAGTGAACTCAATTCAGAAAGGGACTTTGTCCACTCTGATGGTCTTGGCAGCAATGCCTTGGATACTATGGAAATCATATCATGTGCTTAATGTTTTTCCAAAATTACAAGTTTTATTTACAAGCTATTTTATCATGAATGATGTTCTATTTTGATCTATGCCTTACGTACTGCCATGTTTTATGTCATTTCTCAAGATTTCGATGTTTAAGCATTATGTTCATGTTTTTATGTTCAAATGTATATGGTTTGTTTTATTTTCTCCATGCATACCCTTACTGAGCATTTGAGCTAACCCTTTTTATGTTTTCTATTACCCAGGATACAAAGAAAGGTTTTAGGTAAGAAAAAAAGGGAAATATCTTTATGGGAGATGTTTAAGATCTTTCACCATGATTAGAAGATTACATTCCAAGTTTTCAAAGATAGTAAACTATTACGGTCCTTGTGTGTCTGTTTTTGTTATGTATTAAGTATTCCGAAAAAGTAATGTAATGTCTATGTACTTCAAGCTTCAGGTCTCTACACTCAGGTAGAAAAGCCAAATGAAAATCAAGCTACACCCAGACATATCTCAGTTTCCAGAAGAATAAGTTTTGAAGTTGATACTGTGCCATAGGAAGAAAGTCAAGAAGGACTTCAAGTAAAAAGATGAAGAGATGATATTGATCATGAAGAGAAAGTTTCAAATGCTTTAACCTCACATGATTTATTGAGTTACTGATTTTTATGATAAGTTACTAATGAAAAAACAATGTAAGTTGTTGTTGAGAGGTCCAAACCAGTGGTAGAACCTCAGATTCAATCTAGAATTCAAATAGAACATGTAGTTGAAATTGACAAAGAGGTAGTGCTTGGAGTAGATGTGGCCAGTCCTCAATTAGCTAAATATGATGTCATTCAAGAGAATCAAATAGAAGAAGTGGTTACTGATGTACAGAATGAAAACCTTTCAGATGTACAAAAAAAAGTTATTCAAGAGGATTTTTCTGTGGAAGTGTTTGGAAAAGACTTAGATGAAAAATTTGTGGACCAACCAGTTAAAGCTGATAAGGAGATAGAAGATGCGGAATCCTTACCCCTAGTGGTAGTAAATCACTTTCATATAGAAAAGGAGAATCAAGAACAAAGTACCTTTGAATCATAAAATGAGGAAGTTGAATAAATATATAGGGAGCTGCAGAGAGTGAAGAAAGACAATGCTTCTCTAAGGAGAGCATTGGAAAAATAAAAATTAAAGTTCCAGAGGCTATAGAATAGTACAGTTTCAAAGTAAGAAGTTTAAATTTTTATGCAGGATACGCTGAATGAGGTTTCAAAAGTAATGTCTGAAATGGTAATGAAGTCAGATTTGTCAGATATCAAATCATTTATAGAGACAAAGTTGGCATATTGTTGCATCGTTGAGGCCAGTGGTTCAGATACTTCACCTGATTTGATCAGAAGATTTAAGGAAATAACCACTGTCTTAGTTGATATGATGGAAAGGTTGCATGATTTGCAATACAATAGTTCTCCTCTTTCAGCATTTTTGGACAATTAAAAGTTTTTAGTTGAATAGTTAACCTCAAATGAAATTGGAATCAGATCTGTCTAGGATATGTTAATAGAGAAGTTGTCTTTGTTTTTGGAGAAGGAAGAAACACTAAATGAGTTTTTTAGAGTCAACTTAATTGAATACATTCGTATGACTCAATATAATATGGATCTTTTTGTTATTCATGGTGATGGAATTATGAGGAGAATAAGGGAGAAGCTATCAGAAATCAAGGAAGTAGTTCAAATAAGATAGACCCTATTTAAACCCTGACCAACCCTTGATTCCGATATTTATCAATTTTGTACTTTTAAATATTTTCAATGACAATTTGTTTCATTATATATTTGTGTATTTTCTTGTTTTACTGTCTTTGATTAGATATGATAGTAATCCAGATTCATTAATTGATAAACAGTTAAATATAGCATTAACTTTAGTTTAAAGCTACATTAATACGTGTTATATTCCATATTTTGTCATTCTTTTTTTTATCACAAAAAGGGGGAGAAACTTGAATAAACACGAAATTTTATTTTAACTCGTTTAAATTTTTTTCCATGTTACTTTAGGGAGAAAATTGAAGATAATTTTTATTTTAAAAACAAAACACTTTTTATTAAAAGAGAAATTCAAAAAAAAATTACTTTAAAATATTTTAAGAGGGAGAAGTTTGGATAATTTTTTATTAAAAGAAAGTTTTTTTATTTATTTATTTTTATTTAAAGGGATATATTTTTCTTTATTTATATTTTTCACTTTTTAAAATGGGGGAGAAATTTATTTTTATTATTATTGATAACACAATGTTTATTTAATTTTTGAAATAATCTTGATAAAATTAAATATTTCTTTATCTAAAAAATTTTCTAAACTATATGTAATTAATTTTAAAAATTAATTTCATTTATTATTTTATGGGTTTTGTGGTCATAAAAAAGGGGGATATTGTTGAGCAAGTGTTGTTTTCAACAATACATAATGTTTTTATTTAAAGAGGGTGATTGTTGAGAACAATACTATATCTCTTTATGATGATTTTGATGCTCACAAATACCATTAATTGTTTTCTAATTGTTTCTAATTTTTTAAGTATATTTCTGGAATTTATTATTTATTTTTTGTTTCTGGAAGAAATATTTATTTTCTTTAACAATGAGATTTAATTGTTAAAGTATTCGCATTAGCATGTTCTGGAAACACTGTTCATGCTCTACATATTGGGGAATTTCCTAACTGGGTTCTGGAATCACTGTTCATACCCTATGTGTGGAAACTAAGTGTAAAGAAAAGAACCCGCTGTTTTTTATAGGATATCAGAAAAGTAAGGTTAATCAACCACACATTATCAGAAAAGTATGAAAAAACCCTACGTTAGGAGAGAACCCTATGATTGGTATATTAGAAATGTATGGAAGGAGAACAGTATGTAAGTGTTAAACGTTATGTTTGTGTCTCAAAAGTATGGTTCATCAAACTAACTTTTGTAAACAACTATACATTTCATAGAAAAATATGGATCATGTACCTTTCGTTTGGAAGCATATAGTAATATGGATCATTTATCATACGTTTGAATGTTGAAGAGAAAAGTATGGATGGAAAACACTACGTTTGTGATCAACCAGACATTGATAACCTCATGTTTGATGGCTACATCATAAACCTTACGTTTATGATCTATGTTATGTTCATAGGATGCATACTGTACAACTTAACCTTACGCTTGGTGTCGGAGAATTTAATGATGATATTGTTATTCAACGATCTGCAAGCGAATTATCAGGCTGATTTTAAGCCAGATTAAAAGCTGATTTTAAAGCATGTCTTTGACGAGTTCAGAGCTATTTAAGGATCGAATTAAAAGAATCTTTTTATGGAAAATTACATGGAGAGTTTTGACTACACTGTAAATTCAAATGTTTGAATAATGATAGTAAAAAGGCGAATATTGTGTATCTAATTATTGCAGAGGAGGTATTCGTTATATTTGTTTTATTTTAAGGTGTGTGTAAATATGAACTGAAAATAGTGACCAAGAACACAAGAGCAGATACATCTATCAAAATACGAGATCTGCTGTATGACATTTGGAAGAGAAGTAAAACAGAGTCAATCACGATCTACATTTCTGTTGATTGTGAAGAGTGATGAAAGCTCTATTTGTTAAAGAAGAAGATACATGATAGAAGATTCACTTATTCAAAATTGAAGATAAATTGTGAATCTGCTGCTGGTGAAGTTTCGATTTATATTTCTATATCTACTGCAACAGGATCGACTTAGAATGAATCTTTCTCAAAAATCATTCTTTATGAAGACAACGATCACTTTAATATCAATTGCATTCTATTGCAATTGTGAAGAATAATTGAGATAGTATTTTAAAAGAACAAATACTTTTTATCTTGACTGACCAGATTCTTGTTCTAAGCTATGTAGGTTCTCTGATTAAACCAGAAGGTTGTGTTTTGCCTTAGATTGTAAAGGTGTCAACTACCTGCACTCTGTTGTTGAAAGGTCTTTTGAAATGAGGACGAGATAGTAAAAATCGCCAAGCTTGTGGAGTAGAGCATTGGTGGAGTGGACTAGGGGACTTTAGTTCCCCAAACCACTATATATTGTATGTCCCTACATTTCATTTATCCACTACATTAATCTATCTGATTAAAGAAAAAGGATAGAACACGATCTCGCGAAGATTTTTGAAAAGACAGAATTCACCCCCTCTTTTGTATATTTGATATAATCTCGATCCAACATAGTGGATGATCACCGCCTTCCATGGTTACCTTGTCTGAGGGGGGGCTATGCCAAGGCATCCCCCAAATCCTCGAGATATGTATGATCAATGAATAGGGAACATTAGCATGTCTTACAGATTATAAATTCCTAATGAAATCGAAATCCCAAATTATCCATCCTAATTAGAGGGATCCTTTGTGGGTTCTCATTTATAAATTCCCATGGAAATTGGGATCCTAGCCATAAGGATGATGAAATATGGCTTCATAGGATGGGGAGTTAAATCTAATTTCCAAAATTTGAAGACATTCAGGAGGTATCCATACAGTTAGGTACGTCCCCTTCATCAGGTTTTGAAAACAAGAGAGGTATATGCACACCTAATTCCATATCTATTAAGAATAACACTTACATTACTCTATCCTCATATACCAACTAACGGGGAGTAAATGCCTCCATATTGCATCCCTCATGGTGTAGGTACCTAATATTAATTTAGGTGAATTTCACAACCTTCAATATCATCTCCATCATAACCCTATAGTCAACAGATATTATTAACATTGATATATATTCCCCTGCCTATCATTTCTCATTGTACATGACTCACATCGACTTAGTGGTTAATGATGATCATGTCATCAGTAAAATAAAATACCACAAAATGGACTACTATTTATAATGATCCCCATCCATGATATCCCCACATCAAAGAGAAATAATACCATTTAGGAAACCAATTGGGAATCCTCCATAGGTGTAATACCAAATTCCTTCAAAATACAGGGAATTTGACACATGTCCAAGTGGGATATGTTGGAAGCCTCCCTAAGGTTCAAAAACGATACTCAAAACTCACACCAATATTTTTTAGTCCATACTCAAAGTAGGTTCATATACAATTTGGGAGGACATACCCCTTTAGGACATCTATGACATTTTTACATAAGTTCCTCTCTATCATTGTCTAGTAACCATCGGCCTAGACATCTAAGTTGCATGATGTTAAACTACATGTTATGGTCCTCATGAAAACCCATAAACGGAATGAAGTATCCTATTATGTTGAAAACAAATACGTGGGATAGGATTCCATATATAAGGATACAATTGAATCCATTCCCATGGTCCCAATATTGACATAAAAAACCATATTCAAATATGAAAAAAAATTCTTGTGAACCCCATTGCATGGCATAAACTATCATCATGATAATCAAAATAATAATAATTTCTTATTATTATAAATGATTCTATCAACGGAGAACCTCATATAAGTAAAGACTTACCCATCAATTAAGAACCCCATATAAATACATATGATTATAAAATATAGACTCGATGTGAAGCCATAACAATAATGACTCTATTATTGACATATATGGCCCATTTAATTCTCTAACAAATGGAAAATGAAAAAAAACTAGGATATAAAATTACAGATTATGCATGTGTTTTCTATCCCCCCTACATGAAAAAAACTTTACTAGGGCTCTTATATCATGGTCACATGGCCTCAAGAATGAATCCCTACATGCCAGATGTTGGTGACTAGCATAAAAGGTGTAAATGGGGTTTAGTGTGGAGACTATACCCTCATATCCGAGAGAAATTGTGGGTATTCTAGATAAACAGAAAAATAGTAATATAAATAAACACTATAAATATTGGACCAATAACCCACCATTATAGAAGCAGATACAACCGGTATAAAAATAAATTTTCAAATAATATATAATTAATAAGCAAAATAATATTAAAAATCCAATAGGACATGTCATATACATGATGAAAGGAATGCTGATATATAAAATTGGAATAGAGGAAAATAATATACAACATGATTACAAAAAATATAAAAAGGAATAAGTAATCTCTACTAGTATCTCAATAATATGCTCGTTCCACTGGTCTTATTCTCAAATTATAAGTAAAACATATCTAGAGTATATAGTATGGTTCCTTCCCTTATCCATTCCAATGTACATGTGTACCATAGGGTGCTTGGGTAGGGTGTGAGATAAAATACCCATTAGCCACCACAAAAAATGTATAATAGTACTGTAGGATGTGTTCATAGATTATTAGTGTCCCTGTATGACTAAATAATTATAAACTCTATAAGTAAATTAAAAATGGCATGCTTAGGTTCCTATAGGGCAGCTAGCAGCTCTACCTTCATTGACATATGAGAGAATGAATATCTGGTTGGTAACGATATTACTATAGTTACAATATTAACACATTATGTTTATATACTATATCAACCTATATGCACTTGGTACTTGAAGACCTAAGAAGCCATATTCTTGGATACTAGGTTTTGGATAGATCGCGCCATAACTCAGTCATCCATAACCATTACAAATGATCCAATACTTTCTAAAAGAGGGTACAAGTCCTGTATAACACTTTGAATGTGAGAGGTCAATATTATCAAATCAACATGGTGGGTGATTCATCACATAAAAACTGAAAGCAAAGGACATGTTTAATCATGACGGCCTTCCAAATAGTTTCAATGGTGTGAGATGTCATGTGCAACACCTAATGTAAGGTAGTGTGAATCATCATTCTCAATAACTCCCTTATCAATTGTTCTCCAACATAAAACAATGGCGTAATCATTGTAATATAAAAAAATGAGGGATCAACTCATAACCAGTATATTCATGGAACCCAATATATAACAATGGTTTCAAAATTCATTAATCATTATCCATGAGAATGAAATATTTAGAGTGGCCTTTGCAACAATTATTATCTATCTTTATTATGAAATTTAATTCATTAATTACAAGAAAAAAATCTGAAAGAAAGTCGTTATATATAATCATTCAATTTAATAATAAAGGGAAAGGAATGCCAGTTTTAAGTTTTAATGGAGAAATCAGAAATTTCCATTATCAATTAGGTAAATACATAAAAGAATAATCCAATTTTAATTGACATACAAGAACACATGAGGTTATTTTGTTGAATGAAAATCTACATAGTAGTGGGTAATTTCAATTAAAACCCAATATGACCACTTATTTGGTGTCACATTCATTTATTCAATTAATTATAAAGAATAATTTCATGCTTTCACACCCATAGGGTGTCCATGTTTTATGTATAAATCCACTAATTACATAATAATGATCATCAAGCGGATAAAATTCTTTATAAACAAATTTGTAATGGAGAAAAACAATTTAATAAAAAATGATGAAAATTATAGAATGTTGAAAAAAAAGTCTAAGATAACCCATAAAAATTTGGGAAAAAATATGAGTCCTCATAATAAAGGGAAATCGATGAATCCTCATCTGATTGTTTCCCTATATTCGAATTAGAATGCATGAAATTTTAAAAACTATCCAATGCCTTGAAAATAGTGAGAATGAGCTTGCACCAAAATAGTGAAATAGATCCAAATATGAACTTGGAACATAATCATTAGGATGGTAGATCTTACTAAGAGATATCCAAATCTTCATACATATCTTGATTACGAGTCCAGATGTGGGATTCACATCAAATACCATCTTAGGAAAGAAGGGAGATCAATGTGAGGATAATGATGGGAGTTTGATTGAAATGAAGTGGGGGAAGAGAAACTATAATATTAAGTTTCATTAAAGTAATATGTTTAAATTCAGCAAAAAAGATAAGGGTACAAGGTTTGGATAAAAATCTGGACAATCCATGAACCAACCTAGTAGATTTCCATTGCGCAAGGAGGACTCCACACATTTAAAGAACACAATTTCTTTAACTATAGGAAAACCATTCAAAAAACTCTACAAAAAATAATAATTCCCTATAGGGGTATGGAAATGGTCTTACATGGTTTTATATGAACCTTGTGGCCTCCCTGCTATGCAAAATTACAGCTTACAGTCACCCTACACAGTTAGTACTAACCCTATGATAACCATGATCCCGACCCTATTTTACAATTTCTTAGAGCTACATGATCTAAACAAGACCTGATTTATCATGGATCCTTCAGTATCCTATATTTCATGTTGACCATAATAAAAAATGGAAATTTATTTAAAAAAATTAGCCTATAATTAAGTACAATAGAGATTGTACAACCTCCCCAACATACGAAAAATCATCTATGAGTTTGTCATCTGAGGGTAATGGAATATTGATTGAGAATAACACTAGCCACCAAGAGTGTAAATTATCTTCCCACTATTAGGTCATCTTCTGTACTTAGACATATTTTCGTATCACCCAAACTAAATAATCTAAACTTCCTAGGAGTACCTTCTTTCTCAAGTCCACAATACACATTGCATAATATTGAATGAATGCATCCATATCTCGATCAAAATCACTAGACTAAAAGACTATCGACATATCTTTGTAATAATAGTGAAGATGAGTCACATGAATGACATTAGGCATACACCAGTACCTATGAGGATGTATAACATTTTTATACACTAGTTTGATTTTTTTCAAAACATAGAATGGTCCAACAAACTTAGGTGAGAGCTTACCTTTCCTCGCAATAAATCGATGGCCCAACCTAGGTGGGACTTTAAATAAAACCTGATATCCAACCATGAACTCAAGATGTCAACAAATACTATTAGAAAAATTATTCTATATGGATTGAGCTGTAATCATACAGTTTCTAATCAATTTTACCTGGTTTTTATTCTCCAGAACCAAACATGGTTCATGAAAAGATACATCCCCTTCCTCTAAATATTATAGAGTTGAATGTCAAGTCCTACCATGTAAAGAACCTTATGGATCCAATTTAATGGTATCATAAAAGATATTATTATAAGAAAACTCTTGAAATAGAATGTTTTTCTCTTAAGAAGAACCAAAATCAAGAAAACATGCAAGGACAATGTCCTCTTACACCAATATCGTAAAATTTATATCTCTATCGATCTATGGGTGATAAGTTGTTACATAAGCACCTGTGAACCCAAGGCCTTCTGCAACCCATACTAGAACTGAGATATAATGTGACCATCGATTTCTGAAATTATTGAATAAGGATCACTATTAATACATATAAAAACACTAACATACAACATCCCTATATCGTATAATAAGAATGTATCTCTCAAGGGTAAGAAATGAGTGACCTTCATCAAAAGATAAATGTAATCCTAAAATATATCATTTACATGAGGTTATATCAGTAAAACAGTCACAAAAAACATGAAATCATTTTCCCATTTCAATGATGGAATGGAAAATGAATAAAAAAGTAATATGAATCACTGTTTTTATCATTTACATGTTCATATATGGAACATCGAGTGATAAAATAGTAAATATCCCATTTCATACCTTGAAACCAATTCTGGATTCATATATCTTGATACATCGTGATGAAACTAAGATGTAATTAACATGTTGTGGCCTGGAATTCCCTCATCAGTTATTCTCTGATGATTGCTTTGAACTAAACATACTACTGAAAATGTGACGTGTTATCCCCATCCATAGTCCCACCTGAAGATATATCATCATATGAGACACATTACTTTAGAAAATGTATCTCTAAATCAGAATGTTGAATCATTCTCACCAGTTCAACATGGGTAGGGGTCACTGCTAAGGGTGAGGGTATTGTCTTCCTTTGATCATCCAAGATGTCAACATTAATTTTAGAAAAAAAGGCCATGGGGTTCCATTTTCTTTTGGAATCCTAAACCGGATGTCTCGAATTCTTCTCTGTTAGAGAATCTGCTACTAAATTAACTTTACTAGGTATGCAGGAATGAATATAATTTAACAACTACATGTATTCAACCAATATTGTTTCATGAGGTTAATATCACGATGTGTAAGGATTTACTTGAGGATTTTTTGATTAAGGAATTACATAAAATGCTATCTATGTAAATAGTGAATCAAATAGTATAATGTATGTACAACAACAACTATGTTTAGGAAAGGATTTGGGTTATTTCACTCATTAGGCATCCACAAATGAAACCCATACACAATGAATCATTCTTCTTTCATTATAAAACCACTATGAATGATACTTAAGGCATTATAGAAAATCGTATAGCACATGCATGGATCCTATGGAATCTTTATCAGAACTTAATTCAATCTTATTTTAAACTCTTGGAAGGATACTTCAAAAGATTCTATCCATAATAATTTTACTCCTTTCTCTATGAATCCCATTAGTGACACTATAATGTTTCACATGTCCTGGGTGAAGAATATGTAATATTCAGCTAGCTGTTGGAAGCTTCGTATGTGAATGAACTCCAAGGATACTCCAATGAATCTATGACTCTCATTTTCACTAGGTATATTGAAACTCCTAACTATGAGATAATATTATCAATTTGACTATAAAAAAGTGGCATATAACATGCTTACCAAAAATCTGATGCTCTCTTAGTGTATTAAACATGATATCAAGATAGTTAGCATGTCCTTGTCGAGAACGTGAATAAATTTAGATATCATCCCCAAATATTACCAAAAATGAATCTAGATATGGGTGGAGAACCCAATTAATAATATCCATGAAATCATTAGGTTCATTCATGAGTCCAAACATCATAACCTGGTAATCATATAGACCATACATGCTCTTGAAAGGTGTATGAAGTATGTCTGATCACCTGATTTGCTACTGATAATAAAAAGAACTTAAATCGTTATTTAGAATGAAAATTTATTCTCTTAGATGACCGAATATGTCATATAATTCAGAAAATGGATATTTATTATTTAATATGTGCAATTTCAGTTGATGGTAATCTACACAAATCATAAGAGTACCATCCACCTTCCAAGAAAACAGGATTGTTGAACCCCATGGAGAAGCATAGGTTGTATAAAGGCTATAGCCTCTAGAACCTCCAACCATTTAATGAGCTCTATATCCTCCATAGATGATATCATATAAGGAGGAATCATCAATGGTTATAATCATGGAACTAGATAAATAATAAATTCCATATCCATTACTGTAGTAAGTCCAGAAATGTCATCATAGAAGATTTTTAAGAACCGATCAATGACCAGAGGGGAAAAAAATGGGCCCTAACCCATCATCATCCAAGAAGAGAAATGAAATATAATATATCATACTACCAATAATGCTATACATGGATCCTTATCTATTTTATTTAATATCCATTTCTCCTTTATACACATTCCTATAGCCATCTGGTGATATAAACATGACCATATGACTATAGTAGAAAATGTGGGATCGATGGGGAACTATTCAGTCCTCCTAGATAAAATTATTAAATCCCTTAATTTCAAGGAAGAATATATTTCACAGGAAAATTTATCCTCCTATATCAACTTGAAAATAATTACCACATCGAACGCTCTCTGATCAGATTCTTAGTGGGGTATCAAGTTTAATCGCGCCAAAAAAGTGTACGATCTCATTGCTCAGACTCTCTATAATAGAATCCAATATAATGAATATATAAGAACCAATTTAAAATAAAGAAGAAATTCTAGTGGAGTATAAAATAATTTTATCTTAAACAATATAAGTTCAGGCCCTTTTATCATCCAATATAGGTTGAACTACATGTATCTGGCATGTACTGTATCCCTATCTCACACCCTGACATACTTAATTAATCCCACTATCATTGCATTTAGAATCACATGTCTAGTTTCCTATTCCTTAACTACCTCAATGGACTATGCATCCAATGGTATTACATGTTCTCTCTGGGTGAGGTCCTACTAGCCCTGTTCTAGAATGTGGGGTAGGAGTTGATCCATACTTTATAGTAACTGATGGAAAATTTCAACAGAAGTGTTAGATACGCCCAAACCAACATCGGCTTATGCACTCCAACAGACCCCATAAGAATTGTAGTTTCCTATTTCCTACCTTCCCACACTGGTGACATATCTATAAATTCTCTACATGAGGATCCTGAATGTAGGTACCCATGTAATAAACCTCGAAGCGCTATTTTCATCAACTAGAAGAAATACTAGAAGTCCTAGGTGCTGAACCTCCTTGACCCCCACAATTATATTACCTCATATTATATTTTTTAAATAAGATCATGGTTTAAAATCTCAAAATTAATCATCAACTGATAACTGAAGGCCTATGATGAAAAGGCATATACTGGACCATCCTTGGACCTCTATGTGGTCATAAGATCATCACCTGTTATAGTTACTATTAACAACTATAGATATGAAAGAGAGTAGAATACTCCATGATTGAACTATCTCTTTTCTTTAGGATCATAATATCTCTATATTGGTCATCATATAGAGTCAGAGGAAAGAAACACTCATAGAATATAGTATTTAAATCTTCTAAAACCATATTATGATGTAGATCTTCCATGGTAATTACACCACATTATCACATAGAGGAATCAAATAACAAAAGATACAAGTTTTAAAAACCAATCTGGAGGAATATCCAAGTGATACAATTTTGAAAGAATATCTTTGAGCCAATACTCAGAAACATGAGTTCATCCATCCCATGATATGGTGGGAGGATGTTGCTAGTGGAACTCCTGAGTAACCTCTTCCATAGTAACTGCCAGTTGAGAGACACCATGAAAAATTTTCATCATGAAGAAGAAACACCAAGGGAACTGGGTTTCATTTTTTATATATTGAATATGAAGAAGTTCCTACAGTTTCACTATAGGAGGCATCACTGGTGGCATAGGGCCCACCACCTATGGTGCGTGGTCATTACCACATTTAGGGCATACGACTGGAGGATGTTGGAGATGCCAGATTCTATAATACCAAATACTTAGCTAAAACGTATTTATTAGTTGAAATGTAGTAAATATAAAACTAGGAGAAGTACATACCCTTCATATGAATGTGTCAATCTCACACCCTGCTCCAAAATTGAGGTCTTGGTTGTATGTAAAAAGCCATAAATGGAAATAAGAACATTGAGAAACACCATATACCCACTACTAAAGCTAGGTTTCCGACAAGGTAAATATCACACATATAAGGTAATGGGTTCATTATAAAATTTATATTCTTTTTTAATTTTGAAATAATTTAAGTACATAATTCTTTTTAAATAAGTGGAAATAGAAGGACCACCATTTCTAATCTAGAAGGGTACATACTCATCATGAACCAAAACATGGCATCCACTTACCCCATACAATTACACGTTCTAGACCATGAAACCAATGGTTCATGGATCAATGTTCCATAATTGACTACATAATGTGTCTCTATTAACCAATGAAGGAAAAATTGTTAGGATATGGTAGGATTTTATGTTTTAATTTTGTTTTCTATTGTACTAAAAGTAATTTAATCAGAATTAAATAAATTATCAAGACACTGATAATATTCAACAAGAAAAATGCAAGATGAATGTAGACTTGGCCTGAAAATATTAATTGCATATTAGTCATATTTTTCATATACCGATTCATGTTATGAAACGCCTTCATTAAATTGGGCTATGTTAAAATAAATATCTCCGTAATAATACTAATATCAATAAAATCATAAGAAATGTATTTCACCCAAAAAAGAACTCATATAATACATAAAAATCTTAATTAATAACTGTAATTACCCATACCACATAATTTGGGTTTCCGCTATACATTGGTTAGTTATGACTAGGAACATGTTCATTTCAAAAACCCATTATCTCATAGTCCACTTTATAGTACATAAAAAGTATGATAAATGAAAAAGGAAGCACTATAATAGCACATTGTAATGTCCTTACATGGATTCTACTTAACTGGGGTCCCGAGTCGATGGGTCACATGGAATCAATCACACCTCCCTATAAGCCAAATGTATTTGAATTTCAGCAAGGGTTTAAATGTGATGTGGTGGGGAGACTAAATACTTATTCTAGAGTGACATGACAGGAATAATAAATAAAAATACAATAGAAGATGCATAATATAAAAAGACTCTATAATGTAAAAATCACTATCCTGCCGTAGTAGAAGAAAACTCAACATATATAATAATAAACTGATGAAATTTTAGAACTTGAGAATATAAATAATAATCAAAAACCTCAATGTTGTTTCATATACATGATGTATGGAATTATGATATACATAATGGGGAACTTAGGACATGCATATACAACATGCTATAGAAAAAATAAGAAAACACAAAGGGGTGTTCTATAAGAATCTCAAGAATATTCTCAATCCTTTACTCCTATTCTCAAAAAATAAGTAAATATTATCAAGAATATATAGTAGGGATCATTCTATTATACATACCTACAGACATTTAATCTACTCTGGTTCCAAAGGCGGCCATAGTATTGTGTCTCATAAAATCCTAGTAGGACACCATCAACATCATCTAAATGCAATCAATTCAATGTGAATAGAAAATTAGTGTACAAGTATAATTGAATAATTATTAATGATGCAAATAAATAAACAATCACTTAGTCATGTTCATGTAGGACAGCTGGAATCTCTACTTTATTTGGCTTTGGCTAAAATGTTGATATGATTAGTAACCCAACGTATATACTAATAGTATATACATATTATATTTATGTACTATGTCTACTTATATAAACTACGTATGTGAGGATGTATGAATTCATATATCTAGATACTCAGATCACGATAGAATGAGGTGTAACTCAGTCATCCAAAACCTGTATAAACGGTCCTATAAGGTCAAGTAGATGATATAATCCCTATATATCATGATAAATGTGAGATATCCTGCCCATCATTCTAGATGGTGGATGAGCCATAATGGAAACTCTGGAACCAAGGGATTTGGTGCATCTTGCCCACCGTCGAAATTGTTTTAATGGTATCAGATTTCAATGAAAACACCTAATGTAAGGGAGAGTGAATCATTGTGATCAACTATTCTTGTAACCATTATTCCCCAATCAATATATATGGAATAATAATAAAAATAATATAAACTAAGGGATCACTGGATAAACCATATAATCATCAAACACAATTTATAATATGTATTTTACAATTCTTTTAATCAGTAACCATGATCATGCATTATGTGTCATGACCTTACCAACCATTATTATAAATCTTGATTAATAAATTTAATTCATTTAATCCATGAAAAACTTCATGAAGAAATCCATTCAATATAATCATTCAATTTAATTGAACAAGGATGGGAAACTCATTTTCATGTTACAATGAATCACTTAGAAGGTTCTATTATCAACTAGGAAACAACCTACAATAGAAATTACATTTGTAAGTAAAACCAATAACTTATGATATAATTGGTTCAATAAAAATTTACATAGTATTGGGAAATAACTATAAAATCCATGAAAAACATTTAGGGTTTGTTCCGATCATATGTTCTATAAATTAGAAACGGAAATTTGAAGAAAGCACACACTTTGGTTGTATAAAGTTTATGTCTAAATCCTTTAATTACTTATTAATGATCCTTAGTTGTATGACAATGTTCATGTGGAATTTTTGAATTAAGAAACCCATTTTAATGAAATGTGTGGAAATAGCCATCATTTGGAGAAATGAATCATGTATTAAAACACAAAATCATTTGGGGGAAAACAATGAGATCCCTTGAAAAAGGGTCTTGGATGACTCCTAATCTAATGGAGTCCTCAAATTTGAAGTAGACTGGAATAAATTGATGAAATGGTCCAATTCCATGAAAATATAGAAAAATGATCTAACACCAAATTTTTTTATCAGATCATGATATAAACATTCAATGGAATCAATTGGAATATAAATATAACAATGATATATTAAACCCTTCTGATGGATATTTATTCAAAGTGTGTACGTGTGATTAGAATCAAATCCCAACACAGTTAAAAAGGGAGATCAATTTGAGGATATAGTGGGGGAGTCCACTAAAAATGAAGTGGGGGTATAAAGGTTTAATATATAAAGAACATTAAGGTAAAAATTTTTAATTCACCCATATAGATAGGGGAACATGATTTGTATGCACTGTAGGCCAAACAGTGCACCAACCGTTCATCACTCCACTGCAACAGATGATGCCACATATTTATAGTGCACAATTTCCCTAAATGTGTAAAGATCGTAAAAATAGTACTTGGTCATGAATTGTAAATGGGCCACATTGGGGGTGTTTGTGTTCTCTCATATTTTTAGAAAAACTATGAGGCCTCCCCACATCTCAAAAATTCCCAAAACATTTACACTGCACGATTAGTACTAACCATAGAATAACCATGAAAACTACAGTATTTACCAATGTCTTAGATATCTGAGCACTAAAAACTCCATTAATGCTCCTAAAACCATCTATAGGACATAAAACATGATTATTATAATAATAAAGAACATGTATTGAAGATAAATAAGTCATACCATTGTGATAGGAGGGGTCATTATATGTTCATGTAATAAGATGACATTATAATAGTATTTTTCTTGTTTCTTTTTCATGTATCCCATGAAAAGTTTAGTAGAAAACCATAAAATCAAGTGAGATATTTCTAGATTATGTGAAAATACACATTAAAATCTATTAATGATGGATCCAGATCTTACCAGAGGATCCCATCACCTACATTATTCCTTCATAGTAGTGTGCAAAATGGACTGATTATGTAGTAATACCCAAATGGTACTATACCAATCGTATAGGATACTATTAGTAGCCCTCTATGGAAGGAAGCCCCATCATTGACCCACCAAACAGTGGTTGTAAAAGAATAATAAATAGAAACTTGTGTCTATTGGAAAATGTTTCAGAACCCACTTCCTAGTATGAAGCCTTAGATTCCCCACTTATAATATGGGAATATCATAGGGTCCCTAATGGGATCATCCTAGAAAAATAGTTTTCCCTCCAAGGGTCCCCTTCTGGTTTCAGAAACTTTGAAATCTACATGACAAACAATGAACAACATAATGAGGATAAAACCCCATGATTTCCTTCTTAAATCATTTCTGCTCGGTCTATGAAGATATCTCATTGAATGTGACAATCAAAAAATTATTAATAGGCTCAAATCCATGTTCCTACCAATAAATATCACAAAAAAAACATATTATAAACTTACGAGTATAGGAAAATTCGGTTAGGTACCCCTCACACCATCCACTAGAGTAGGTAAAAAAATATGGATCACGAAAAACAATTATCAAAGAAACAAATAATTATCTAAAAATAATTTCCCATGTATATCAAGAATTACATTAAAAATTGATGTACTATGAGAAACCAGTTTGAAAATTCTCGAAGAAAATAGGGGGTAGACCCATATCTCCACCCCCACACATGAAGACTGTCAAAACCTACCTTCCAAAAATGATATATAGTAGGGGTCTTACATCACCTCTAAAAAAAGGAATGAGGATATATCCATATTACAACCACTAAAATAAATCACCAATTATTTAATATGATGAAAGTGAATATGAAAATTATATATCGCATCCTAAAAACTTTCCATGATATGATGAAAGAAATGGTAGTGATTGAAATTTGGAGCCAAAACTCTATCCCCAAAGTTTTGGTGACACTTCAACATGATGAAAGGGTCATGTGATATAGGACATAGACTCATTTTTAAATCTACAAGGGTTTTTGTAAATGTCCCATGATAAAGGGACAACTATTTCAGTCCCACAACCCCACTCTAACTAGAGGTTACTTGTCCATCCTAGAGGATACCCTTTATTAGGCATATAATGCAACTAGAATTCGTGAAATCTATTGAAAAATAATTGATTAAACGCATGTTCAACTAAAATTGTCTCATATATATGGTATATGCCACCCATTATATGTTCCCCATTTTACATGAAGAGAGGATCCAAAAATAATCCTCAAAATGCTATTGAAAAATGATGATCTTATCTATATTCCCATACTTCTCAATACGAGTGTTCTAGAATCCCTTAAAACCATAATCTATGGATGATTAAAATCATACTCATTTGTTACCAAATTATGAAAATAATATCTTAAATTTTGACAATTCTCCAAAAAATGTTGTCACTAGTAGTTTTGTAGGTCCAATCCAAACATCTTACTATGAAGCGATACTACATTTCAATAATATCATCGATCATTAGAGCACATCACCTAAAGAGTCTACAATAACCCTCCTAGTGGATATAATTTATATTATAAAAAATTCCTCTACCATTTTCTTCCTTGATTAACTCCATTTGGGTATAAGTAGCGTGGATTCTCCATGAAATCAGACATCATGACCTGATGGTAGTCTTCCATGATGTTATTTTTGTGATGTTCCCCCAACAATGTGAAACTTCAATTCATAAAATAGGTCCTCTACATTCTAAATAAATTTTGATAATTCCCACATATTATGTGACCCATGAAAACATTCTGTTATTGATGCATTATCCCTCATCATTGATGGGTAATAATATTTCTCAAATAGATGAAATCCCAATGCAATGTTCCAACTTCGAATCACCCATGGATCAATTCGCTTATAATATGACAAAATAAATCCCTACAAACCATATTTTTTAAAATTAAATAGATGGTAAAAATTCACTTTGTTTAGATCAGGTTGTCGTACCACTGGAAAAATTCAAAGAAGCAATATTTATCATGAGAGTATAATTGGATAATGGGCATACATGAGTCACATTATTCCCATTATCTACGCACCAATACATAATTCCAGTGGCAGTTTTGGGAGAATTTGGGCACAATATACATCTAAATATATGGAATAATCATACCAATATAAAGAATAAAATTAGTTCTGTATAAGGAATACCTGATTCATGTCAGAGTAATAGAATAGATAAACTCACATATTGACAAGGGAGCCCCTCAATCTATATGAAAAATTTATTTAGGAAAATGGAAAGGATTTATTCATCATGAGTGAATTGATGCATTAAAAGTGTTGTGTCAAATGATTTTTGATTCCCCATATAGTGTAAATATAAGAGGATGGGGTTAAAATAGGGCATTTTAGTTCACCTAACTCGCCGGTTTTTAAATCCCCCTCAAAGATATATCATGTACCGTTGTCACATCAAGACTTCTTCAAGACCCATGGACTAATAACAATAGATTGTATTATTAAAAAAACCTACCCCTGAACGACTCTCATCTTTGATGAGATATAATAAAATTAGCAATCGAAAGAATATTTTATCAAGCATCTAAAAATATAAATCAATCCTCCCACTTAAGGGAATAAAATTTTCATTACACACAAATTTCATTGAAGTAAAATGACTTAGATGAAAATCATACTGTGCACCCCACACATGTTCAAAACAAGATCTATAAAATAATCATAGTATCTACATCTATGGAAATATAGGAGACACCATATCATATAGGGATGGGGGATTTCTTATTGCATCCCATCCCCACATGGCTCGAGAATTGATTTCAAATTGTGGAAACAATGGGAAAATGATATCCCCACCTACAGGTATGGGGGATTTATTAACTCAACCTCTTACACAATGTAAGATAGTCCTTTTTAATATTAGAGGAGCACCAAGAATGAAATCCTCATAGTTTTCCTATTCCATGACTTAATTTCTTCAATAGGGATTAGAAAATGTAAACATTTTATAGTTTCCATCCGAATCAACCATTTGTGAAAAAATTATTGAAATTTTCAGATGTGGTGGAACATGCCATGTGGAAATTACAAATAATATAAATCACTTAATGGAAGAAATATTCCTAAAAATTACATCTCTACCAGTATATGTTATATGGAAAACAATATCACCCACGATAATGAAGATGATGAATCACCTACACAGTGTTATGCATTAGTGAACGTCATTATGATCATCCTAAAAAATGAAATAAATCACAAGGCCAATATAGTGGGAGATGAGTTGGATTCATCTGTTCATAATACATTCTATAGGGAAATTACTGTTGAAGGTTTTCATACCAAAACCAAAAGATTGATTTTTTTTGGGATTACCTCAACTGCATTACTACCACATCTTCAGTGTGCATCTAGTACTGAATTGGGCAATTTAAAGGTATTATCTCACCAAATGACCAAAGAGTTTGAACACCTCACACTCAAACAAATATCTTATCAATGGTAAGAATAGATAATGGAGTTCAAAAGCCTCAATGCATAACTACTTTGAGGAAACATCCATACTGAATAAGTTCTTATAGCGAATCCCCACTTAATACTACCAACCAATGTACCTCAACAAAGTGGGTTCATCATAGAAACTGAAATAATGTTAGAAAGATTGATCAATGCAGAATACTAAAAAAATATTTTGACTCTATGGATGTATGAAATCGTGTGTTAACACTATTATTAAAACAAAAATAGAAAGGTCAAACACATCCTCTTATGTAATTCCATGTATGTTACCCACCATGAGTATGAGATGAACCACCTCAATTGGAAAAAATACTATTCGGGATCCCACAAAATTAGTTGTTCCTCCCAAAATCATTGAAACTATTGGTAAGATGAAAGAATTTTTAGACGTTTTTGAAGGATGAAGATCGCCAGTACAACCACAGAGAGAACCATGCCCTGAATGGGTGGAAAAAACACTTAACCTACCAAACATTTTGAATCCAAAATTTCCAAAATGTAATTCTTTAAGAGATTCAGACTAGCATGAGATTCCTTTTTTTATAATATTATGTAAATATGATGGGTACCCTAGAGTGACAAGATGTATCTAAGCTCATAGGTTTTTAGTGGGTTTAGAGGGATCATCAATTACATGGAATGATAGTATACTATCATGATACGTCAAATGATTGGAATTTATTCAAAAACAATTATTCTATCAATTCAACTCTACTTTATAGGTGAAAATTGTCCTTAGTATCTCAAGATATTGAATAAGATAAATGATAGTGTTAGAGATTTCATTTTCGAGAAGAAGAGTTTGATGTATTCCCATAACATGCAACATCCGCAAGAATTTATGTTCAGTATTTTCATTGAGAATCATCATGATGCACTACATACACTTCTTATCCTTGTAATGTGTCTATGTGGATTTTATGATCTTATTTTAGTAAAACAATGGATGGAAGTTTCTATTATATAAATCATTCATAACTCCCATCTTGTCGCGACATCTATATTAAAAATTATTAGTAGAGTGGAAGCAGTGATATTATTTCTAATGTTTGCCTCTACACTTTCTCTATCTCCAATGAAAATATCTCCTCATGAAAAACCTACTCATGAATGGCAGCATCAACGTAATTATCCGTTTCAGGATATTATAATGAACCTAAACATTCCATGTTGGTTGTCCATATTAATAATATTTATTTTATTATAGAAGGGAAAGTTATCTTTGAATTTATAGTGGGAATGGAAAATAACATGATATAAATGGTGCATACCAAGATACCCAAGATAGTTGGACATGATGTCCAATTAGATTATTGCTCCTATCATAGAACACTAGGAATTTCCATCCAGGACAATTTTATTTTCAAATATTTCCAAATATAGATTTTTGATTCTAGGAATGTAAATATGGGAATAAATTTAACAAAGGTTGCATCTATCTCTACCTCCACTTCATATGAGGAAGGGTAATGGAAAAAAGACACATGTAATAATGCATATAATCTAAGTGATTTTATGACAATAAAAAAGAGCAATGAATCAAATTTTTTCATCTTTTAATAGTTTATAAACCCATAATTTCCTATAGTCTTTTTTAGTATGGGACAACTGATTCCATCAACATTACATACCTCCAATGTGTAGTCTTCTAATAAATGGAGAAGAAATATTACAAGAAAAAAATTTAGGATTTACACACATTGAGGTAAAATATACCCTTAACTCTCTCAGAAATCATGCATTCTTCCCCAATAGATTGGCCGCAACCCTACCCACCATTACCATGGGAGTACTATCTCATGACAGAATCCTCATCAGATGAAAAATTAAAATTTTGTTTTATTTAAATCATCCAATCAATAAATTTATTTTATTATGATTAAAAGTACTAATAACTAAATTCATTACACTAAGATGTGAGACCATTGGTATAGGTCATAAAATCCCTTGATGTTAGGGAAAATACTTCGGTGGTCAAAGACAATATCTCAGTCACATCACCACTAAGGATGTTTATGAAGTAGAGATAAATAAGATAGCCATTTAGTGAGCACATTAGGATCAGATAATTGACACAACCTTGAAAATAATTATTACACGCCCAATTTTTCAATAAGATCGGATAGAATTGTTGAAGTTTTACCATTATCCAAGACAAGTAGGTGGGATAACAATATACAATCTAGAAGTAATGATTCCTCCGAAATCTGTGAAACCACCCAACTCATCTACTCTATGCACATTATCCCATATAGTTCCAATGAAGTAGAAGATCCCATCTTCCAATAATAGTCCATTGACTTAAAAATGTCATGTAGAAAATGCTTCCCATGAATCTAGTGAAATATTTAATTTTGGATTCTATCAATCTGTTAATGGATCTAAAAGAATCACTTGTAGAGGATCTTCTAAAAAATCTAAAGTTTAATGATGAAGTTAATTCCACCAAGTTATATCTTTTAGATATCAAATTTGAATAATTTTAAACAGTTATATATATTAAAAAAATGATAGATACACTACTATAATATGAAAAATCATGACCATATATGTATCTATAAAATTTGATGAAATTAACATCTATCGAGTGTTCATTGACAATATATTAGTTTACAACATCATCCTGGTAAAAACACATCATTTATTGGGATACAATATAAACTATGTATCGAATTTTACTCAAATACATTTTGGGTACCATAGAACCCCGAGCTTTTATGGACCATTTGTTTAGAATAAATTAAAATTTTCATTTATATCTTGAAATGAAATAGGTAGAGATTCCATTCATATTAATCCATCATGTAATACATTACATAATCACTGAATTCTCATAATTTACACGCAACACTGAGTTGTCATACAATACAGTCAACACTAATTTGGTATACAATACACACAACACTGAGTTGGTGTACGATACACACAACACTGAGTTTCTAAGAAAAATAATTTTACTGTTTAATTATGATAACCATAAAATATCCATTAAATATAGTTAATTTAAAAGTATTAACAATTTTTCTAATATTTACAACAATATTTTTATATAAATTAATCATATTGAAAATTAAATATAATATTTTCGGTAAAGTTCTTCTATATATAGAAATACTATTTTTAATGTACTTCTAATAAAATTTATTATATAAACATTTAGAATTTAGATTTTATAAAATAAACCACATTTTTTATTTTTTATTTTCAAATTTATTTTGGATTAAATTTTGGTATTTTTCTACGAAACTTCATTTTTTGGTTGAATAGTGAAAAATACAGGTTCTTAATTCAAAACTAATTTTTTATTCAATTAATTTATAGAGATAAAATATATTTCAATTTGATTTAAATGTTTAATTTTATAATATTTTTATTAGGTAATCTATCTTTTATCATTGGAACCATTTCCACATTTAAATTTGACCGAACAACAAAGCAAACTGTTGATATTTTTTACTATAAAAATACGATGTGTCATCCCCACAGTGAGATTAATTTCAAATGAATTTCTACAAAATATTTGATTAGAATTTGAAAAAATGGATTCACTATTTGGAATCAGAATAATTTATAAGTTATAATAAGTTCAAATTTTTTTTTCATAAAAAAATATTGTTGATTTTAATTGAAATTAGCTAAACCGATTAAGAGAAAAATTAGGTTAATAAAGCACTAATCCTTAAATTCTTGGTCCCAAAAGACCTAGACACATGTCCAACATGTATTTGATGTTAATATTTAGACCCTATCCTCAATTATCTCGACCATGGACCATTTTTGGACCAACATGAAACCTAAAAAACGTGTGCGTAATTCTCTCTTCAAATATTTACAAGAGTGCCACTCCTCGTACACTATAAAAGGCCAGCACCTATACGCATTCCTTAAACCACTCATAAATTTTATGTTTGGGCGTGATTTTCCAAAGTAGACTCCAAATATTCATACCTTATACATTGAATAATTCCATTGTTCATATAGCTTCTCATGGAATCTGTTTGGCAGAAACCAAATGGGATTTCCTGATTAAGAGGTAATGTCTTCTGTCAAGTTCATTTCCTTTATTTTAAATATTCACCCCTTACAATAAATTTGTTCTATTATTGTTCAAAAATACCAATATACCCAACAAAAAATGATGTTTTTATGAAAAGGGTTATACCTACACTTTCACACACCTCCATCTAATGGGTATTGAACATATTGTTTTTGTGTACGGTGAACAATTGCCTCACAAAATGATAATTGTTCATGTTTCATTTACCACTTTTCATGGTAGCCATAATGATTTACACACTATATAAATTTAATATATTTGTTATTTATTATTTATTTAATCTTCTTTATTCCTTTTACAACATGCATATATTTTCATTCCAGTTAGTATTAATATGATAATCTGAATTGAGAAAGTATGGACTACCCCCAAATCGATGTGATTCATTCACAAAACAAAATGGAATGTATTATAGATAAGATTAATAAAATTATAGGAAATATATTATATATTTATGATATTTGAATAATTATATATATATACAGACACAAACATATATATATATATATATATATCAATTTCATTATTTCTTTCAATATGATAATAAGGACGAAAATGGTGTTCATGTGTTTGTATGACTTATCATTTCCATAAACGGTTTATTCCATTTCCAACTCCTATATCATATATATTATTATATTAAAAATATAATTTATATAAATTTCATTTATATCATGGTTTACATTCTGGAATCATTTTTTAAGTATATGGATCAAAAATATAACAAATTATGACAAATGCAATGAACCTAGAGAATTTTACCTGAAGTGAAACTTTATCATTGGATCATTAACCAGAGGGTAATTTATGGTAACAATAAAATAATATGGTATTATGTATAATTATATTATTATTTAAAATATTTATAATAAACTTATATATCTTATACTGGAAGTGTGTCAGAGTACAGAGAGAGTCAAGTTACAAGGTAAAGTGATTTCATCTCACTTTAATTTTCTGGGAGATACAAGCTATGTTCACTACAATTTCATTCTATGTGGTGTATGGAGTGCCCATTAATATATTCTATGTATCTTATAATTAAATTTATAGTTATTCTATACACCGTTTTATAATCATTCTTTCAAAGAGTTTTACATTAAAAAGTGACCAAGTCAGTAAATCTATTTTTTTCACAGTTTACCTTCTGTAAGACTCATCTTTTGTTATGCACCAAAATTATTTTTTTATGGGTATATAAATAAATTTTAAATATAATATTATTAATATTCTTAAATTAATTAATTATTAATATTCAGGTAATATCCCTTCATACATGGAGAGTATGATGCCAAGTTGCCAAGTTATAATATTTTTTTGAGATAATCTCATCATTTTTTATATTGTTTTTGTTTACACCTCCTATAACGAAGTCATATAACCCATATTTGAATACTTTCTTGAATTTTCATCTCCTAGTGTTATTCACTCAATATTCATGTATTTGTACCATTTTCTACTATTTGATTTATACGATTTGTTAAGAATGTTTTTTATGAAATCCCGACTCTACCATCTTATCGATTAGAAATATATGTTCTATGAAAATGGATTTCCATGAATATTATAGCATTCAATTGTATTCTCAAAAATAAACATTTACCATTTTTAATCATTATAAATTTCTTTAATGGAATCTACTTTTTTCTTTCTTAATAAGGAACTTTTAAAACCTTTTTTACTATGTAAAAAATATGTTCTTTGACCTCATATAACATGTACGGATTTACCTGCCATCATTTATTCGAATATCCCATTGAATTTTTAAAAGGTTAATAAATAAGAAGTTTTTTTAGAATATATTTTCAAGAAATATGTTTTTCAAAATTTTTTCAATCTTCTTTTAAAATTATTAAAGAAAAATTATGTTCAAATTTATTGGAAGATAATTTAATAAGTTTTCATGTACAGTGGTTTTCAAAACATTTTTTAGTATCTTTTAATATGTTTTCAATGCATTTTAGACTAATGTGGTTTAAAAAAAATTGATGCTTAGTTGATAATTTTTAATGGAAAGTATTTTTCAAATTAATTTCATTCTTTATTTATATGTTTTATGGTATTTCCTAAGAGAATTATTTTCAAATTGTTTTATGTATTAAAAATATTTTTCAACCAAGAAAGGATATTTTACTCACAAATTTTTTTAAAACATAATTCTAAATTATTTTTAATCAAAGATAACATCAATGGGTTTTTCTTATTCCATTGTGGGGAAATTATCATCTCATCATTCATATTCTTTCATTGAATGTATTTTTTATGGCGTGATTCTTACGAATCATTTATCTCTTTCAATGGTTATATGTTTTTGAAACCCAATACCATTCATGGGTTTTTCTTGTTATGAAATGATTATGAAAATTGTATCTTCCCATAGGTTATGATATGTTTACATGTTTATGATAAAAATTTCATTTCCTGGGATATTATATGATTAATTATGAACTTGTGGCACATGTATGTATTATTTCATTATGTGATGGGTGAGACCTATATCTCTCTCCAATGCATGGGGTAAACATTTACATATAAATAGTTCAACTAAGATGGCCTTGGGAGTGATCCTTGACTACTATGATGTCCATGGGAGTGAACCATGACAACAATGACAGTATGAGGAGTGAATTCATCCTACTATTATAGCCATGGGATTAAACCATGACAAATATGATGGCATTGGGAGTGAGATCAAAAAAGTAATATGGTCATGGAAGCACTTTTTTGGCTACTATGGGTATCATTACATGCTTATGTGTTTTCGACAGTTCCATGTCTTACTCATGTATAATTATTTCATGGATTGGGTCCTTTACTTCCATTTAATTTATCTATAATGAACTTCAATGATTTATTCCACGATTCATGTATATGATCTTTGATATTCAATGTATGATCTAATATTTTCTTGATCACTTTATCATACCCTTATACTCGTGTTTAGGCTTAAATGCCTCCCTTGTTTACCCTTACAGAGCTTTTTAGCTAAAATCATTTTATGTTTACTTCTCATAATGTAAATATATGTATTATTCTTAACATGTATAAGAATGGTGATAGTAAAGAATATCCTAGTAGGAGATAATTTATCTAAAATATGTATCTGTTTCTTTGTTTCCAAATGCCCAATACCAACTATAGTATTTGGGAGTATGTTTATATAATGTATAAGTATTCCACTAATTTTATGCAATGTTAATGTATGAAAATATTTGGATTCTATAGTTTCCTTAAAATAAAAGGTATAGGTATCCTTTGGAAGGTGTGATGAGAATACCATGGATAGAACCCTGAGATCTTTTCTATAGGATAATTCTACTGATAATGAAAAGTACAAGAAATGATCCTAGAATATTGGTGAAGGATATAGTGAGTGGTTTTCCTAGAAATACATACCTATCTATAAAATTCATGTGGATGTGGCTCTAGAATAGATGCACCTAGGGGTAACAACTCTGACAAGATGTTTTGGGATTGACTTTGGGTAATCTGGTACATGATAACATGCCTTATTGCGCACCCGATTTGAATCTCCAAGGGGATATCTGTTAGGAATTATCAAACTCTTCAAGAACCATTATAAAGGATTTCAATATAATTTGGATGTTAATTACCTAGGATAAACCTTTGGTGTAATAGATTAAGCAAAGTGTCATAAGTTAGACATCTTAAAAGTGAATTTTTCATGAGTATGTGGTCCATCATAATGATTGTTATTTATTAATCTATTAGATTGGTTTTAGTCAAAGGCTGGAACCTGAAAGAACCTTGTTAATGATGATTGCGATAGACATTGAAATGATTTTCCTCCTAAACAAATTAATGTTATGGGATCTAGAATGAAAAACCTCGTTGATATGATCACATAACTATCTAAATCTTTGAATTGTGATGATATTTCAAATGAGAAAAAGAGGTAACATCATTTTGTTTAGTCTTTCATGAGGTAATTTCCTTATTTTAGAGGGTCTCCTGATCCAGTTGTTGCTGAAAAATGGATTAGTACCACTGAAAATACATTCTCTGTTCTTCAGTGTTCAGAGCATGAGAAATTCATTATGTTTGTTTATCGGTTAGAAGGCAATGTAGATATGTGGTGGATTCTAATTAAGAATACAAGGGAACATGATGATATTGAATCCATGGTTTGGGGTGAGTTCATGAACATATTTTTTAAAAAGTACTTTCGAAAAATTCTTCATACTAGGATAAATAATGAGTTCAATGAGATTATGAAACGAGATGATGAGTCTATTGGTACCTACGAGTCTAATTTCATGAGATATGTTAGGTACACTTCAGGAATAATCTTCCAAACTGGAAATAAATTTTATAGGTTCTTCATTGTCTTAATGCCAAGTCTCATAAGGGCATTATCCAAAAGATTCATTAGTAGCTATTAATATATTGTGAATTGCGAAATCAAGGATGAAATGGATGTTGGATTCATGTATGAATATAATTCTTTTGACTAGAAGAAGAAGATGGATTTTAATAGAAGATCCAAAAAATAATGGGAAAAGATGATGAACCTTCATTTATGCACTATGTGTGGGAAGAATCATGGATATGAATTACCTTAAGGGGTATAATAAATTATTTATGTGTGAAAAGGTAGTCCATTAGGAAATTTATTACTTAGGTGATGGGAAGAAGTTGGCTCACAATGCTACTGGGAAAAAATCTACAAAGAATGAACCTTCCATGATTCAATCCTGCAAGTGTAAGAAGAATATGAGTTATGATAACTACTGCCCAAACCCAGGGATGGTGACGATGACAACATCAGCAACCTCTTAATACTAGGGATAAGGGGAAATATTATGTCATTGTAATATCAGATAAGGGGTGAAATAACAACGTTATGAAATGTACCTTTAATATACAATATACAACTTCAAATGACATACATGATTATCGATCTACCCACTATTTCATAACTAAATAATTTCCAATGGTAATTAATCTTCATCCCAAACAATTAGATATGAAATTAGAAGTGTATACCATTTAATGGTATGAATAATTCATCTCAACTCTATGATTCCTCACCGGTTGATCATTGTCAGAATGTGCTTCCTGCAAATCTTGTTATTCATCATTTGGTCAAATTTTATATCATATTAAGAATGGATTTAATTTCTCTGAATAAATCTCATAACAATTGTAATGGAAGGTAATTTATGTTCAATATTTCAACCCCTCCTATTATAATCCATCAATGTGTCGATAATTATGAACTTCTTATAGGTATTAAAAACATTTTATGGGGCTCAATTACCACTGAAAAGGGTTGTTTGTATCAAAAGGTTCAAGAGAAGATAGAAATGGATGATATGCCTATTTTTTTGGTGATTTTTTGGATGTATTTATATAAGAGTTTTCTAGTCTTCCACCTAATGTGATGTAGAGTTTTCAATAGAACTGACACCTGGTTTCACAAAAAATTCAAAGACTCTATATAGATTGGCCCCGATTAAGTTGTATGAATTGAAGAAACAACTCCCTGAAAACTATGATAAGGGATTGATTATGCCAAGTGTGTCACCTTGGGGTGGCCAGCTCTTTTTGTGAAAAAGTAATATGGATCAATGCGACTCGACATTGATTTTTAGGAGATAAAAATTTTCAAAATCAAGAAAAAGTATCATATTCCCCAAATTAATGTCTTTTTAGATCAATAGTGTAGAGCTCAATACCTTTCCATGATTGACCTTCATTATTGATATCATAAATTGTGGGTCAAGAAGGAGGATATACCCAAGATAAAATTCTATATAGGGTATGGTCACTATGAATATATAGTGATTTTATTGGTCATATTATTCCCATGATATCTTCATGGTTTTAATCAATATATTATTTATAGATTAACTTAGTATGTTTGGGTAGAATTTATGGATGATATTCATATCTATTCAAAGAGAAAGGAATATCATGAAGATCACTTTATAATTTTAATAAATTCCATATGAAATGATAATTTATATGAAAATATACAATGTATTAATTTTGGCTGAAAAAGGTTTCATTTTTGGGTCACATATTCTCTATGGAAGGAATAGGAGTATATCCATCAAAGATGGATGATATTTAAATATATCTTTGATAAACCATTGATACTGAGATCAAAACATTCATGGTTTAGCTGGATATTATTGAATGATTGTTGAAAATTTCTCATGACTATCTATTCCTGTAACATAGTTAAATCAAAATTGTTTTAAGTTCCACTGGACAATAGAATGTGAGAAAAATTTCAAGGAACTGAAAAGATAGTTGGTTAGTTCGCATGTTCATACATTACCCTTTAGTGGATAAGGTGTTTTAATATATCTTCATTCATAAAAGAAGGGATTGGGTTTTTTTCTTATGAAAATAACATGGTTATAGCATATGCATCATGAATGTTGAAGAATCATGAGAAAAAATACCCAAAATATTATTTGGAGTAAGCAGCAGAAATATTTTCATTAATGATATGGAGGGACTATCATTATAGTGTAAATTGTGATATATATACTGATCATAAAATTATGAAATATATTATCACATAGAATGAGTTGAAAATTTCCCAGAGAATATGGTTATAGTAAATAATGATTTGTGATTGATCAATACATTACCACATTGTGATAGCGAACAAGGTGGATGATTATTTGAGTAAAAAAATCATGCTAGCTAATCAATGTTGAGGATCACAAAAGATCCAGTATTTTCAGAATTACAATGGATGGATCTATAAATCATAAAGGTAGGGGAAAATCATATCTTTCACAAATGATTTTCCAACCCTCTATCCAAGTGAATATTATGGAGGAACAGAAGGATGATGAATAACTAAAAAATAAGGTTTGAAATATTCTTAAGTTTAACCTTAATCAAGATCGAATGATAAGGTTAATTAACCATGTATGTGTTCCTTCCGTGATATATTTTAAGGAGCTATTAGAGGAAGCTCATAGTTCTCCTTTCACTATTAATTCTGGAAGTACAGAAAATGTATAGGGACATAAAATAATACATCTAGTGGGATGGAATAAGAAATTATATCACAGAGTTTTTATCTTAGTGTCTAGTATGATGAAATGTTAATGTATAAAAGAAAAAATTCTAATGGGATGTTGCGTCAATTACCCATACTAGATTGGAAATGGGAGAACATCACTATATATTTAGTTGTGGGACTACCCAAAACCTCTAAAGGGTTTAATGCTATATAGGTGCTAGTTGATCACCTTAATATGTTAGTACACTCAATTTCAATCAGAGAAGATTTACCTCTTGATCAAAATATAATAATATTTATTTAATAAGTGGTAAAGTTTCATGGAGTACCACATTCTTTTGTATCATATTGGTATATGATGTTTACCACAATGTTCTGGTGAAATCTTCAAAATGAACTTATTACAAAATTGAGTTTCTACACTGATTACCATACTCAAATTGATGTCGATTGTGAAATAAAAATTGAAACCCTAGAGGATATGTTGAGATATTTTTCATTTGATTTCAAAGGTTGTTGGGATCAACACCTTCCTCTAGATGAGTTTTCTTGTAGGGATATCATTCACTCAAGGATTCAGATGGAACCTTATGAATCCCTATATAAGAAGAAATTTAAAGGTACAAAGTGTTCAGATGTGGTTGGAGAAAGAAATATATTAGGACTCACGGTCACTGATTAAATAGTTGAGATGGTTAGAACTATTCAACAGCATATCAGGGTAGCTCAAATCGAGAAGAAAGGTTATGTGGATAACCATCAACATGATCGAAAATTTCAAGTTGATGAAATAGTGTTTCAATGAATCTCACCATGGAATAATGTTATGTGATTTGCGAGTAAAGGGAAACTAAGACCTAGGAATATCATCCACTTTGAAATTCATGATCATATTAGGTTGGGAGTATATCACTTTTCCCATCCTTCAAATCTTTCTCAAGTCAATTATGTTTTCTATATATCATTCTTGAGGAAGTACCTTCCTATCATTTGACACGTACTAAACGTAGAGGTCATACCTATAGAGCATGATCTTTTATATGAAGGGAAACCTATTGAAATTCTTTACTGATAAGAAAATGTTCAACAAAACAAGTCCACTCAATTGGTAATGTTCTTCTAGAGAAATAACCAATCATATGAAACTATGTGGTAACAAGGGGATATAATGAATCATAATTATTATCATTTTCTTTTACTTGAGTTATTAATTATGATGGAAAAAATATTTTTACTATGGGTATAATGTAATACTCATAGTTTTTATGGATATTTTTTTTTGAATAAATTAAAATTTTCATTTATATCCTTCAATTCACTAAGAAAACGACTCCTTTCCCGATGAACCAAATAGTTGTACGTCACATGTGAAAACAATGTTTAATACTTTAAATGCAACACAGAGTTGGAATAAAATATAATGTACATTGAGTTGGAATATGATACATGCATCACTGAGTTGGTGTATGATACATGAACCACTGAGTTGCATACGATACAAGCAACATTGGGTTTCTACGAAACATCATGTTATTTTTTAAATAAGATAATATTAACTTATACATTAATAATAGTTATATAAATAGTAAAAACTAGTTTTCAAAAAATTTCTACAGTTGTTTTATATAAATAAATCATTTTGATAATGAAAGAATAGATTTTTGGTAATGTCCCTATATGATTAAAAATAATATTTTTAATGTAATTATAATAAAATAAATTTTAAATACATTTAAAATTTATATTTGATAAAATAAAACTCAATTTTTAATATATATTTTCAAAATTAGTATAGGGTTAAATGTTTTGATTTTTTTGAGGAAAATTATTTTTGGATGATTAGTGAAAAATAATGCTTTTTAATTCAAAACTACTTTCTAATTAAATTTATTTATATGATTAAAATACATTTAAATTTGATTTAAAAGTTCAATTATTTAATATTTTTACCATTTAATATATTTTTGGGCATTGAAACCATTTCCACATTTAAGTTGGATATAAACACATAATAATATTTTTAGCATGGTTACAATAAAACCTCACAGTGTCGTCCTGACAAAGAGATTAATTTTAAATTTATTTCTATATATTTTGTGATTAGAATTTGGAAAAATATATTTAATATATTTAATCTTTATAATTTATAATTTATAATAATGGAAAATCTTTTTTTTGGAAAAAAATTTAATGAAGGTTATTAAAATTAATTAGATCACCTACGAGAAAAATTAGGTTAATAAAGCACTGAACATTAAATATAAGGACCCAAAAGACCTAGAAACTTGTAAAAAACCATTTTTATATTAATATATGGACCTTATAATAAATTTTATCATCATTGGTGGATTATTGGATCCACTAGAAACATATAAAATCTTGTTGGAATTCACTCAAAAAATATTTACAAGAGTGCCACTCCTCCTCCACTATAAAAGGCCACCACCTCTACCCCTTCCTCACACATATCAACCCATTTAATTCAGGACACTATCTACCGATTAATCCCACCAATAATCCTCCATACTTCCTTGAAACCCATATTTGGTCATAAAGTGCCTCAAGGAATCCTTTTCGCAAAAACAAAAAGTTGTTACCCAATCAAGAGGTAACATCTTCTGTCAAGATCATTTCCATTATTTTCCTTTATAACCCACTCCAATTTCTTTATTAAAATCATTAGATAAAACTCCAGTATAAAACAATTCTACTATTTTATATTGAATTGGTTTTATCCCACTCTTTCACACACCTATGGCTAATAGAAATTGTACCTACTCTTTCTCTGTACGATAAACTACTATCTCATGAAACAATGATTGTTAATTCTTAATTTAACACTAATCATGGTGGCCATTATGATGTAAAGTATATTTATAAATTTTATATATAATATATAATATTTATTTATTCTTATTTATTATTTTTAATAAACAAAAATCCTTACTTTCAATTTGGTGTTAATATGATAATCTTATTTGAGATAGTGTGGACAACTACCCCCTCAAAGTGACGTGATTCATTCACACGCCCCATAGAATGTATTAAGGGTTTGTTAAATGAAAATATATGATATATATAATATATTATTACTACTATTATAAGGATAACTATATATATGTTTTTCATTTTCATTCATTCCTTCAACATGACAATAATGATGGAAATAACGTTCATGCGTACATACGGTGTACCATCTTCATGAATAGTGTATTCCAATTCAAACTCATATAGTATATAAATTATAATAATAAAAATATACTATATATACCTGATATTTATATCATGGTTAACATTGTAGAATCATTATATATGTATAAGGACCAAGGAAACAACAAATTAAGACACATGCGAATAAGAAAGTGAATTTTACCCGAAGTGAAACATTAAAATATGATCGTTAACAAGTGCGTAATACATGGTCATAATAAAACCATATATGGTATTGTTTTATAATAATTTTATTCAGTAATATATGTAAAATAGTAATATATTTATTATACAAGAAAACTTTTATGATTACGGAGAGAGTTAATAAACAAGGTACGGGGATTTCATCTCACTTTTAATATTTGTGTGATAAAAGCTCTATTCGACACTCTTTACTTTGGTGTGTTGTATGTAATAACCATGATTTTATTATATATATTATAAATAAACTTTTGGGTATTCACATTTCCATTTTATTATCCTACATTAATGGGGTTTAACTTTCAAAAGTTACCAAATTTTTAAAATATTTTTTTCTCAATTTAACTTATTTGAGACTCATGTTTTCTTATACACCTAAATTCATTTTTTAGGTTTATATAATTCAATTTTACATGTTATATTATGAATATAATTATTTTCAGGATATCATATGTTTAATTTAATTTCCTTTCATACCTATAGAGTATGATCCCATGTTACCAAGTTATAAGAGTGTCTTCAGACAATCTCATTATTTTTTCATGATTTATTATGTTTATGCCACCTTCGATGAAATCATATGATGCGTCTCTCACAATATTTATGAAATTTATTTTTATACGATTAATAATTATATATTATAGTAATTTTACAATTTTATACTCTTTCTTACATAAATAGTTAAGAAATTGTTTTTACGGTATCCCAACTTTACACATTTTTCGATCGAAAAACAATGTTTTCTAAAAAAATACAATAATATTCAATTATTCTATTATAATATCTAAAAGTCATTATTACCATTTATTGTGTGTCAGTAATCTCTTAAAATTAATCTTCTTGTCTCTTTTCAAAGAAGGATATTTTAAAACACATTTTTCTACGAAAAAGCAATGCTTTGTTGACCACATATGACATGTACGGATTTAACCTCTGAAATTTGTACAATGCTCCATTTTCATTTTAAAAGGTTAATATTTATGAAAATGTTTTGAAAAAATATTTTTAAATAAAAGAGTTTTTTAAATTTTTTCATGCTTCTTTTTTATGTTTTCATGAAAAATTCTTTTCAATATTTTATCAATATTATTTTATATGTTTTCAAGAAAAAATGTTTTCAAAATGTTTTCAAGATTCTTTTATAAATTTTAAAGTATACTGATTTTAGAAATGTTATCATGTTCTTATTATATGTTTTCAATGTGTATTTTAAGAAAAAGGTTTTTAAATGGATTAGAATATTATTTTATATGTTTCAAAGAAAATGGTTTTAAAAATAACACCATACCTTATTTATAAGTCTTCAATGTATTATATAAGAAACATATATTCAAACAGTTTTATGTATTAATAAAAAATATTAAAATAAGAAATGATATTTTTAATAACAAATGTTTTCAAAAAATAATTCAAAATTATTTCACATATAAGATAACTTTTATAGTTGTTAATCACGAAATTATGGGGAAATTATTCAATGTTTCCATTCATATTATTTAATTCAATGTATTATTATTTTTTATGGAAATATCTTAATGAATTATGTATCTTTTTAATGAGTGATATGATTTAGGAACCAATTTCTTTTCACTGTTTTTTCTTATGATGAATTGATTTTGAAACCAATATCTTTTTAAAGGTTATGATATTTTTACATGTTTATGACACCCATTTCATTTCCTAGGTTATGATATGATTATTTATTATCTTGTGGCACATGTATTTATGATTTAATTATGTGATATGTGGCTCCTATATCCCCCTCCAATGATTGGATATAGATTTACATATCATGAGATCATCTAATTTTTTCATGTGTGTAATCAATAACTACTATAATGGCCATGGGTGGAACCATGACTACTAATAGGGTTTGAAGAGTGAACTCATGCTAATGTGATGGACATGGGAGTGAACTATGACCACTATTATTTCATGGGGTAAGAACTAATACTACTAAAATTGTTGTGATAGTGATGCATTGGATACTATGTAAATAATTATAAACATATGTGTTTTCTACAATTCCATGTCTAGATCCTATGTTATAATTTCATGGCTTATATCCATTACTTGCTTTTT
Source organism: Viscum album (assembly GCA_963277665.1). NCBI lineage: Eukaryota > Viridiplantae > Streptophyta > Magnoliopsida > Santalales > Viscaceae > Viscum > Viscum album. The sequence continues at coordinate 136,725,839 of OY728163.1, forward strand.
ATTCATTTCCATGGGAATTCCATTATTTATTCCATCATTCATGTATATGATCTTTAATATTTATGTTATGATATTCTTTTTTCATGATCACATTCTCATACCATTATGACCACATTTACACTTACACGTCACACTTTTTTAACCCTTATTGAGAATTTGAAATCACCCCTATTTATGTTTCCTTACCTAGGAGATGATGATATGTATTATGTATGATGTGTCTAATAAGTTTTCAAGTCATTTTGAACATATTGGGACATAATTTATCCCACATATGTATAAGTTCTTATGTTTCCCTGATTCCAAATTCACTATAACAACTACGGTCTTTGGGAATTTGGTTGTATAATGTTTATGTATTCCGAAAATGTTATTTAGTGTTAAAATTTGAATAGATATGGATTCTATATGTTCGATAAAATTAAACCGAAAACCATCGTCTACATTATGGAATCGTTCCGATGCTTTTCTGACAGGGCCTGCCTCGTCATACCGCACATGATGGGATGCTCAGTTGATTGTTTTTTGGAACCCTGAATTCCCACTTAGCGAAGGCGGGAGACATCCATTGTCTCTCAAGGTATTTTTTATCCATCATCTAAATAGGATGATGTTTTTTTGGTTCCTCCTTCCATGGATTCTTCCTTCGAACTCTTCACCTAGTCCTACTCTCCCTTATATATTAATATATTTTATTGAAAATATTCATAGTGCCATATTTTTGTGGATGCTGGTTAATTACACTGCTTCTGTCATGACATTCCAAAGGGATCAAGTTAGGGAAACATCATTTGGGAATGAGGGTAGTCATTTTGGGCATTTCATCCATGCATGGATGCTGAAACACAGGTACACGTGGATTTTCCCTTTTTTGAGGGTTTTTTAAGGGTGTGGATACCCTAGGAATCCCACGTCGAATGCGAGGAGTTATATGTTATAGTCGCATCTCTGAGGATTTCCTCAGCATCCTATATTTAACATGGGGTATTCCTCAATTTTAACATCTAGTAGAGGAGGATCATAAGAATCAAAAAATGGTGGGATTCGATCATATGGGTACTTACATATGAGGTATCACCTAGATAGTTTAGCAGATGGATGTGTTAGAATTCCCAAAAAGAATGGATCTAGGTTGGCATGTCCCACCAATGGGACTGTTTCCCACTGCGAAGACAGATTTGGACAAATAAAAGTGCGGATCATTGAATGGGATGAGTTGACACAAATCGGACACCAAGTTTTACCATTTCTAGGGGTTTAACCTTGAAGAGGCTTCCTATGTACCCTAGTTAGAAGGAAGTGATCAAAACCAACATAGATCGAATGTGTAATCCATGACATCAGGGTTCACAAAAAGGAAAACAACCCAAATATATATTGTGTATTTTTCATGGTTAGCTTCCTGGGTGCTACCTAGAGTGGTTATATGAATGGGGTTTATACATGGTTAGATGCCTGTACGAATTGCATTATTTAACAAGGATGCCGTGACTCGGAAAAAATCAGGGTGGATATAGTTGAAGTGTCTAAGGATGGAATGAATGGGGATGGAACTGAAAATAGATATTAAGGTGATGGTACTGGGCAAGAACCTCAAATATGTTTCCTACATATCCTCATGATTGGGAATCATAGTTCACATAGTTCTGGAATTTGGGTGAGCAGTCACCTGAGAAGGTGGATCATGAGAATGTACACATGGATGGGGGACTCAAGGAAAAGGAACCAACTAGTTATGGGATGATCTTCTCGAGACAAAAAAGACCAGGGTAGATATTAGGATGTGACATGGAATAGGAGCTTGAACATCTATGAGGCTTCCTACATACAATTCTCAAAATGAGAAATGATCAAAGTCCACATATTTTAGATATGGGGAATAAAATCTGAGTGTACATAACGAAAAACACCCCAAAGGCATGGTTGGGATTACGTAAGGCTAGATTCCCTTCAAAAGGGGAGAACTCTTGATTGGAGGATTATAGATTGAGTATGGTGAATTGATCATGGTTATCCACCTAGGAGAATGAGATATGTATTTTGGATGTACAGAAAGAACAACGACCTGAATGAGTGGATCAAAACACCTCCTGGATGGGGATTTCGGTTATGTGTCCTGGAGAGGAATGATTTTACATCAAGAGGATACATCCCTATGAGGGAGCACTAGAGTTTACAATTTTATGGGACTAAACCTCAAAGTGGCTCACTTTATAACCAAAATGGATTGGAACCTTGGTAGTTCAGGAAGGGGCATATAGTTTAACAAAATGTGGGACAAAGAGTGAACTTATGTGAAATGGTCTGTATAAAGGGATAATGGTCTTGGAACTTAGAGAGGATTCCTATGTACACATAGGGTGAGGAATTACATTAGGGTGTACACAAAGGAAAATTACACGAAGATATAATGGGGATTACGCATGGTTAGCTACCCGGGTGCTACCCAAATTAGTGATTTGAATGTGGTTTATACATGTTTAGCTTCCCAATGCAAGAGAGTCACTCTTTGATGGATGATTATGTATTGAGTGTGGGGGCTTGCACAAAGTTAGATTTCCGCATGAATGGGATATGTAGTTAGGGTGTACACAAATGACAACAACCCATATGAGTCGATCAAAACACCTTAGGGAGGTGTATCTGGGAGATGTGTCCCATAGAAGGATGATGTAACATCAGGAGAGTAAACCCCTAGGATGGAGCACTAGAGTTTACTATTTTTGGGTTTGAAACCCAAAGAGGCCTCGTACTTACCCAAAATGGATGAAAAAAACATAGATCCGGATGGGGCATATTTTTTAATGCCATATAGGACATTGAGTGAAATGATGTGAAATGGTCGAGACAGAGGTATAATGGGATTGGACTTCAGCGATGCTTTCTACATACCCTACATAGAAGGTCCATATAAAAGTCCACATAGTTGGGTGGAGATGGGATTAGGGTTTATGTGTGGTTAGTATCCCAAATATGATTTCATGGTTGATTCTTACTCTAAGACCACTTGAGTCATGCTCAATGTGAGAAATAAGAGGATTGTACTGGCATGAAGATCATGTCATGAATGATGAGACTCGATGGTTACTGTAGGGATTGCATGTGGTTAGAAGCCTAGAGAGATGAGGATTAGGGATTACTCTAGGAGGGAGGCCTGATGAGAGAGGAGTGTGTCCAGATGTATGAGTAGGACATGGTCGTCATACAAGGAGCACCATATTAAGGGGAATCAGGTATTACACAGAAGTTTCCCACAACATATATGTAATCAAAGTCCAATGGGAGAGAGATAGTGAGTGATGGGGTGATGACACTTATTGGTCATTGACTCATCCTGGGTTAGGTGCACACATGGTGATCACACTTTTACATCATGTGTTGCGGACGATGGTGCTTGTAAGTTTATCATATGGTATCTCAAACGATGAGGATATACTCCTCTACCATAAGACTTACATAAAAAGTTTACATTAACCCTTGGTGAAGGAAACACACCATAAATTTAATGTCTTGATGGGGTTGTGTAGTGATCCACTGAAGGGTTCACGTTAGCATGGCGACCTGAAGAAGTAATAGATGTTATCATGCCTATGTGAAGAAGAATGTGGAAGGGAAAAACATCATGGATCACCACTTAATGTATCATGAAATCACTACGTAATTTAATGGAGGTCCGTATGAAAGAGTGGTGAGCTAAGTTGAATGCCTTATAGTGAGGGGAATCCTGAATCTATAGTGCTTCGTAATGTGAGGGTCTTCATGAAGGATGGTGGTCTGTAATGCATAGTGACCCAGAAAAGGCATGGGGATTACTTGTTCTTGGATAGTGCTTCACAAATATTGAGTGCTTCGCAAAGTTATAAGTACCTAAGGGTCATCCGCCTTTGTTATTTCCAAAAGAATCATGAAGGGAATCCCCACATGAAGAGGAGGTAAAATGTAGCAAATAGAATGCGGGTTCACAATTTTCAAAGACCTAGGATGGTTCATATTATCAATTGATCACATAGATAAGGGTGCTATGTGAATTCAGCTTATGTTAGGAGAAAGGTCAGGGTTTCGATACTTTGGTGTATTGGTGGGCTGAGTATTTAAAGGAATGGGGAATCACAATTCTCTAAGGAAGTGTTGAGAAGAAAATCACACATTAAAAATAGAGGAACACCTGTCCTGTTTCTTAGACTCACAGAGGCTTTTTTCCATTCCTTTGCAGTAGTCATAGAGGTTTTGGTCAAGTTCCTCAGAATCACAAAGGCATCTATACATTACATTTTGGTATTTGTAGAGGTTCCAATCATGCTTCTTAGACATGTGAAGGCTACCATCATTGCCTTTTTTGTGGTCATAGAGAATTCACCCAGATAGCTTGGTAGTGGTTACGATGAAGGAGGTCTCTACGAAGGGACTTCACGATGCAGACCCATTTACTATTATTTTTGTGACCTTTCCCAATTTACTTCCAAGGTATAGAATTTTGTTGGAAAAAAAATCCACCCCTACGAATGAGATCTACAGAGAAAAAGAGGGTTGGAGTTTGAGGGTTCATCACCAAAATTTAGGCAAATTGTAAAGCTTAATCATGGAGAGGGGGGGGGGGAGAACATGGGCCGAGAATGCCATCAAGATCACTAAGACCATGTGTACCACGAAGATTAGGAGGTCATACCATATATATAGGATATTTTCAGGAACTAAATCTCGACCGTCTCATTCAGAATCAAGGTCAATGGGGAGCTCACCAGAGGATTCACCCTAACCCGAGGCCTGCGTCGGGGAGATCCTCTCTCCCCTTTTCTCTTCATCTCGGTGGCTGATGTTTTCTCTAACCTTATTTCCAGGGATTCATCCTCTAAGTATATTCATGGAGAAAAGGTCTTCCATGAGAGCCCAAAAGTGTCACATCTCTTCTTTGCCGACGACTTCATCCTTTTCTCCAAAGCCACTATTAATGAATGTCGGGTGATCAGCCATGTGATCCAGCAATATGAGTGGGCGTCTAGACAGTCTATCAATCATAGAAAATCGGAAATCTCCTTTAGCACAAGGGTGACTCCTACCAAGAGATCTGAGCTTTGTGCATCTGCAGGAATCCATATGGTTGATAAACACCAAAAGTATCTCAGAATCCATACAATGAATGGCCGGTCTAGAAAAGAAATCTTTGCATCTCTGGTGGACAAAATTGAGAAAACAATTCAAGGATAGACCCCAAAAACCATCTCTAAAGCTGGCAATGACACCCTCATTAAAGTTGTAATTTAGTCTATCCAAAGATACTTTATGTATATGTTTAAGCTCTTGGTGGCCATCGTCAGCCTGATCCATTGTAATACTGCCAACTTCTGGTGGGGAAAAACAATGGAAGAAATAGACCCCACTGGTTGCCTGGGAGAAACTCTGCAAACCCAAGTCGGAGGGAGGGATGGGATTCCGGAATCTTCTTCTGTTCAATGATGCACTATTGGACAAGTAAGGATGGAACCTTTTGAACCGTCCTTCATCTCTATGTGCGCGGGTACTCCGTGCCAAGTACTTTCCCCATACGGAATTCCTTGGATCCTATCTTGGCCCCCCGTCCTAGATTCCTATAGAGAAGTATTTGGGGGGCCCTAAATCTACTGGAGAAAGGGGTGGGATGGAGGATTGGAAATGGATCATCTGTTAATATCTGGACTGATTCATGGCTTTTCGATAAGGATGGTATGCCGGCCACATCCCCCACCCAACCCGGTCTTGAAGACACCACTATCAACTGCCTCTTTTCAGACCAGGGTCTTGGGTGGTGTGTGGAAAAGATCCAGGAATGGTTTAATGAAAGAGACCAAAGAATTATCTTGAGCATCCCCTATGTCCCTAATGTAGGCCCATACCATATTTTTTGGACCAATGATGTTTCAGGAGATTACACGGTGAGATCCAGGTACAGACTGGCTCTTAGCATTCACTCTCTCGAACGTGATGGGGGGCCATGGAAAGTGCTTTGGAAGCTCAACATCCCCCAAAAAATACGCCAATTTTGGTGGAAGGTGTGCACGGGCACCCTCCCTACTAGGAGCCTCCTTGTTTACCGACATATGGCCAGTGCTGAGTCCTGTCCTTTCTACCTGAATATTCCTGAAACTCTTTGGTACGACATCATTCACAGCCCGGGAGCCAATGAAATATGGACCAAATGGGGCCCGAATTCAGATGCTTCACTATACATTGTCTCTGACCACCCTGATATTCTGATGCACTGGTGTTCCACTCTTTCATCGGCCGATGAATGTTCTTGTTGTACCCTGGCCTAGATCATTTGGGTTTGGCGTAATGATTCAGTTTTCCACCACGTTCATCAACCTCTAGAGTTCTGGATTGAACGATCCACTTCATGGATTGAGGGCTAGAAGGACCACAAAGGACACTTTATGCTAGGTGTTACCCCCTTCAGTCCCCCTCATTGGCCCCCCCCCAATGTAAGGGAGTCTTAAGCTTAACGTGGACTCTTATCTCCCCAAGGATGGGCCTATTGCTCTCGGACTCCTGGCGCAAAATAATCTGGGGAAGATCATTGCAGTAAAATATGAATCACACCATGCTTTCTGGGAACCTGCAGTTGCTGAGGCCTATACTATCCTTCCAGGCATGATGCACGCTGTGGAACGTGGATGGACTGATATCATCATTGAGTATGACTGCCTCTCTGTTATCAATGCCATTAACCACAATGATGCCGGACTCCAGGCCTTTGGCTTCATCATCAGGAGAATCTGTTCGCTACACCAGGGCTTCTCTTGTTGCACCTTCTCCTTTACCAAAAGGGAAGGAACCAATGCGGCCCATCAGCTGGCGGGATCAGGACCCTTCGATGTCAACCAGCTATGGCTGGACAATTTCCCTTCATGGATCTTCTTATGTACGACTGCTAATCATAGTCATTAATATTATCCTTCCTTATTCTCAAAAAAAGGGACTACCCACTCTGGAAAAGACTTTAATTTTACTGCTTTGGTTTGAGAGATAATGTTTTCATCCTAAGAGAAATTAGGGACGAACAAGCTTACTAGTTTAAGAGCACACCATGACAGTGCTAGTTGTTCATGGCTTCTGATGGCTATATAGGGGTAGACCACATATCTATCATCGCTAAATGTCTTCATAATCATGTCAATAATGTTGAAGGGAAAACGTTGTAGCCAAGGCTATCTCTCCCACAATACCACACCATTCTCACGAAAGGCTTAGGGAACCCGAAGAAAGGGTGGACCGATTATTGGGACCTATGTTAGGGTGGAAACATCATGGATGACTTGGACAGAGCATACTGGGTCTGTACATCATGTGACGAATTTGGGGCAGAGCAGAAGTGGGTAGGCCTGTATGAAGCTACATGGGATTCCCAATTCCATATCTTCCAAAATAAACTTATGATGATAGAGTTACTGAGTATGTGGAATTAATTGACCAACACATTCCACATCCATCTTGGGGAGGTTGACATCATCCTATTGGACCTCCATGAGATCTCATGAATTCCGATTCTGGGGGTGATTTATGATGAGTTCCTTCCTATAGATAACACATGGGAGGATTCAAAAAAGAGGTCTCAATTGGAAAAGTTACTGATGGACTTGGTTTCGAGAGATAACCAATAGTTTGTGGGGTACATACATTTCATGTTCTGGTTTATAAGTTTCCTAAACTTCCACCCACATCATGCCTTTGAATATGAGGAGGAAACTAAGAAGATACCAGTGAAGCCTACCACATATTTGAATTGTGACCAATGTAGCAAAAAAAATTATTACTCGCAAATCATGGTGGAAACCCAATGGAAGGTATGGGGGTACAATGTCCACACTAAGCATCTATTAGTGGTTAGTCTAGATGGATTTATCTCTAGTATTATTTGTGGATATATGTTTTTAATCCAGGATAGTATCATGGGTGTTTAACCAATAACATTAATTATCAAATCCACACCGGCAGTAGGGAAACACTTCAACCTTGGGATCCCAGTTTAGGAAAAATTTTATAAGGTGATGTGTCACATCAGAAAGGTAAAGAAACCACATCAGGTACGTGGACTGATCCACATTCTATATGGTTTGAGAGTGGAATACATGACTGTCTATGAATATATGAACCCTATTTCTCTTCATGGGTTAGTCTTCCAACCACCCATCATGAATGTAGTGGGCATACTTTCATCCAAGCTGACAGTGTCACTCTCATTGAATATAGTTTGGAAGGTCAATAAATTCAACATCCATCGATTTCTTCTACCAAAATAGTTATTCACCAATGATGTATTTGGAAATGAGGAGTGTCATGCCTATCTCCTGGATTTTAGGGTGGAGTTCTGGGGGCACGAATCGACTGTGATCCCATCTGTGATCCATATACCCCCACAGTAATTTGTGATGTTGTTCAGGTGCATGCATAGATTGAACTCAAAAGTCAACCTAGGAGTAGGACACAAGTATTGTCCCTACGTGATGATGCATATATGGATTCTGTTTACGTTGGATGAAAAGAAAATATGGAATGAGATTCCTCCGCTTATGCCGTTTAAGGGATGGTAATGATGTATCCAGAGTGCAAGGAAGTAGCCTACCTATGGGAGATGCGGAAGAAATGTAATATCTGTGTTGAGGGGAAGGTTCCACCTCAACCACGATGTTGTGGTCCAAAAATATAAGGAACACTTCGTGGGGGTGGGGTTGTGGTAGTTAAAAGGAAAATATTTATAGTGCACATACTAGGATGGAGAATAATGGCAGCGTCAGGCCCAATAATCATAGTGGAGTAGATCTGATAGGAAGGGAGGCTAGCAAGGGTGTTCTGTAGGATATTAACTCAAGATTGGGGGATGTGGCTACTCCACATATAAATGATTGGGGATGCAATCATTTCCAAGGCATGGGATAATGTGGACATCAACATGAAATTTATCAATCCCTCTTAAATGTGGGGTCGTAGTAACCATCCTAGGATAGATCTATTAGTCATCGACCTTGTCAAACGTGGTTTTCTGGTGTCTTGGGAGGAAGGGGAACAATATGTGCCCGATTTGAATGCTTTTGTGAATTCGCAGGGAACCCCACACACATTGTCGGATAATGTGAAAGTGATGATAGATTTAACATCCCTAACACAACTAACCATAATGAGATAATTGAATGTGTCCCTTTACTTGATGAATCAGAGGAGTCCCCTTGAGGGAAAGATAATAATATGGGGATCCCTTCAGAGAAAGGTGGGGTTGTGACCTCAGAGTTGGAAGAGTTTCTGAGACTATTAAGGTAAACTCCAAACCATTACGATGTGGAAATTACATAAGTCACATGGGCTTTTGAAAATGATATTTGTAATTTAAAAGAGAACCTAATTCGCAAAACTAGTTCCCAAATGATAGTGGATATTGGTTTGGGATTTGATCATGGGATGATGGTGATCACCAAATCTAGAAGGGATGCGATAACTAGGCTGACCCTTTCTAAATATTTGGTTCCTCCAACAACATATAGGGGGCCACGTCCTAGGGCTCCAATGGAAACTAATTAGGGGTAAGACAAATTAATTGATCTATGTATGTCCACTCCATCATAGAATCCATAACTATTTTCCATCGAACTAGGCCAACTGATTTTTTTTTAATTTCCTTCCTAAAAATTCTTCCAATGGAATAGACCATAATAGGGAGGATTTTTGGTGTTCCATGAGCTCCTCTCTTGAGGTTAATTATGATTTTTCAATAATTTTATGCCAATGATAAACATTTAATGGTGGATTCCATAGTGGGTAGGGTGAATGGATGGATGAAACATGAAATCATCAAGATGGGATCAAGTGACAAAAACCAATCATATGATAAGGAACAAGGACATTCTAATTGGAAACCTGAGGATGAAATTTCTTACCAAACTTTTGTAAGAATTTCTAAAATATGAACATACAGATCTAGAGAAGGTGGATGAGACCACTTCTAAGGAAGATGATAGCATGGTTTTCCACTACCAATTATTGTAACTAATTAAGAATTTCATCAAAGACACCCCACATGTAGAGTGGGTAGACCATATGTGGACATCGTTCCAAGATTTGCAATCTTTGAGATAGAGGAGTGGATGTCTGACACCCTCATATTCTCATACAAGATTACCATAAAATTAAGGTGAAGGTAAATGAGTGTGGTATGAGTGTTTTCTAGAAGTGGAGGATGGCATTCAATATCCAAAATCATCAGGAATCTGAACAATAAGTCTCGTGTTTGAGGGCTCTGGTGAATGTACATTACGATTTCGTCAACGCACAATCGGAACTCATATCGTGATTGAAGGCATAGATGGGAGAGGCTGAGGAGAAGATGAGGTTAGAATCCCAAATGATGGGAAACATCAGTGCTAATGAGGATCATGCACATATCAAGGCTTATGAGCTTTTCCCTATAACTAGCAAGGAAGATAGGGATCATTGTATATGAATGAATATAAGGGAGACCACAATCTAAAGAGTGGTGGAGCTAAGATGATCCATTAGAGATTTCAACCATAATATCAGAGGGGCCAATCCATGGGGCTATAATTTTCACCAACATAAAAACATACTTTGAAGATTGCTTCCTCATTTTGGATGCATGGATGAGTCTCATCATCTTCTTTGATTACAGTATCTCAATAACATCTATGAAATAACCGGTGATCAATCCCTAGTCTTACATGGCTCATGCCCAGTGTGAGAAATAAGGTATTATTATATAATTATTCACTTAAAATATGAGATCTCCAACCAATCACTAGAAATTATGTTTCCAAATAAAAAATCATTGATTCCAAGAGGAATGAAGAGGGGTCGTGGATAGAGAATTGGGTTATAAAAATAGTGAAACTACCTTTTCCCAACATTCTCTCATGCATGGGCAGGATAAATCATGGGGCTTTGGAATAAATTTGAATGAAGGGGAGTGGAATGTGTGAATTGTGATACACAGAATTTGGAATGTAGTAAAGGTGGCATGATGATGGAGGATAGTTGCTGACCATGTTTTTAACACATCATCCACATCGTATTAGCCCGAAATAGAGACAATAAAATGAGGGCCGATCCGTTGACTGAATTTGAAACATAGGACCATATCTTGAAGTGTTTTCTGATATATTCTATAATGTTAGACCAAAATAGTAGGCAAGCTATGAATCATAGAATCCATACTAATGGGGGGTTCCTTCGGATAAGGAAGAGGATGAGGATCTGAAATGATGGGCATGAAAATCTTTAAAATGGGGTGATGGTCTGTTCGAATGAAGTCTAATGCCCTTTCAAAAACATCACTATGATGAACGAGTATTGGGTGAATGTATTGGAAGAAATCAAGATCAAACCTATTTCCAAACAGGACATATCTGGCAAGGACCTAGAATACATTATAGTTTAAGGTCATGAAAATGAAGATTATAAACACACAATTTTATCATCATACAGTGATGAAGATGCATGAACTAGTTCAAAATCATATAGTCAAGAAGTCACAAATAGTTTAATTTCATATTGTGTGGACCCGAGTAAATATTTTTGAATTCATGTTACATGTATTTGGGACTCCATACTTAGGGTAAAATAGTTTGGACCAAAATTTGGGGAAAAGAGATGGAAGAGTGATTGAACTTGTGGTTGGGTCTAAGGTGAGGTTCTGGTGCATCCCAACATATCCTGTGAGGGAAGGAATCAGGTAGAATGTAGTTCACGAATCAAAGAATATTTAGAAAACAACACTGGTGGGGGTAATGCTCTCTAGAAAGGAAAACTGAGAGTCCCATCATTTTCATGGGGAATCTTGAACGTATCTAGGGTAGGGATGCAGTTTAATGTCATGAATTGAATGACACAGGAAAAAAATGAGAGATATCTGGTGTCGTACATAAACCCGATGTGAATGATGGAAAATGATGTCCACACCACACTGCACATTCCTAAAAGGGGTATAGAAACAATAGACCAGAAAGATTAAAGGGGTTGTAGCTGAACCATAACATTATAGTCTAGGCCTCTCTATGTATCTCATGTGAATGTGAATTATGATAAACTTTTTTCTTGAGGATAGTATGGTAGAGGACCAAATCCAAAAAGAATGATATCATCTTAGGAGAGGACAATTGTAGATATTACACAGTTTAATGTCATGCAAATAGTGACACTAGAATTATTAGTTGAAAGGCCATAGAGTTCTGAAAACATGGGGAAGAGAGGTTCTGTATAATATCATGTGGAAACACAATAAGAATGAGGATGAAAAAAGTCCACATAAAACTGAATCTTTCTCTAAGGAAAAACCCATAACGTGAAGGGGGTGGAAACGTTCATGAATCTGTTGTTTAACCAACGGATAAAGTACCACGATGTCATTATGTACCTCACAGTGGTAAGAATCATGCCATAGGTAGTCATGAAATTATTTGATGTTTAACGTCATGCGGTATGGATGCATGGTACGATAGTTTATGGTCATAGATCTTAGATTTTACGGAATTGGGTTTCTTCCATGGAATCACAAACCGTACCCAATTCCCTAGTCCCATGTGAGCTATGATCAATGTGGGAAACAAGGGGGGGGGAATATTTTTACAACACATGGGATAACACAGTAGAGAATAGAGGTTCAAAGTCAAGGATGAACCCACAATGCTGGTCCATCCCCTCAATGTGCAAAGGTGCACTGAGGTATAACACCAAGGTTGTCGAAGCTTCTTCTGAACATGATTAAATAGAGTGGGATGTGAATAAATAAGCCAATATTTAGGATTTAATGGGGTTTATTTAATAATGGAGGACAAATGTTGACCATATTCTAATCACCATATCCATATCCTATAACCCAGGATGCGAACCAATCAACTAAGGGTCTGTCATTGATCATATTCATTACACATGACCTATCTAAAGTTTAGTCCGAAATCTTTCAGGGCACTGGCTCAAAATAGTTGGAGATCCAAAAGGCTGAGCATCCAAACCCCCTGAGGGTCCTCTCATATGTGATATATGATTAATATCTAAATAGATGTATTTCTGAAGCATATAAATAGAATGAGATAATTTTCATAAAAAATCCAACACTCTGGGTCCTAAACCACATCACATCTAAGAATGTTGAAAAGGAGGGGCAGTGGTCGAAGGGATCAACTAGGGGAATACAACTCTAGGAGATGAGCATGGGAAGGTGGTAAATTGGGTTAGTGATCCCGAGGATGGACATAAGGAAAAATGATATGGCATTATGAGGTATCATATGAGGGAAGTAATCAAGCCATATATAGTTCATGAATTACCGTATAGTTTAATGAAATGCAGTAAAGATTAATTTGAAAGGGGAAATCCACAAGAGGGAGTACATAGTGCGGTTTTTATATAACTTATGTGAATGTGGAAAATGAATACCACATGACTCACCATATAATCCCATAAGAATCATAGATGAGGGGGTGAATGAAAGACATAATTTTTGGAGCCTGGACTGGACCAGGTAACAAAATGCACAATCATTCCTATGTATCATGTGTGGGTAGGAATCATGTCATGTGTAGTTCTAGAATTTCATGCAGTTTAGTTTTCTATGGTATGGATGTAGAGGGAATGGAGATATTTGCAAGGGATGAACTTGGTAGAGCTATTTAAACATGACGTGAGTGGGGAAAAAATCGCACACCACACCACATGCTTACAAAAAGAATCTTAGGTCCTAGGGATGAAAATGGAGAATCTAGGGCTGGACCCCATGAAAAAATGTATGAGTGTTCTTACGTATCCCCTAAGGATGGGAATCAACCCACACATAGGTTTTTAATTAAGTGAATTTTAATTTCATAAGGTAAGGACACATGCATAAGAATGAGGTTCTAAATGTAATGAACATGGGTTGATAAATAATACACAAAGAGAAACAAGACATGAGAAGTCCACACCAAAATATCTAAAATCCCAAGGTGGAACCATAGGCCAAGGGGCCTGAAACAATTGAGGGACCTATGTTGGACCCAAAAATGAAATGTTTTGGTGTTCTTATATATCCATTGTGTATGGGAATAAAGATACACGTTTTTCTTGATATTTCATATAGTTTAGCGTCATGTGGTTAGGATGAAAGGTAAAATGGCCTATTCTAGAGGGAGGAGAACATGGTGATACTGTTGAAAGCCTAATGTGAATGAGGGAAAAAGATGTCTTCATTGTACCTTATACTACCCTCAAAGTGAACTAAACCCATTGGTGGAAACCAAATAGATGGATGGATTTTATGGGCTGGACATGACGAAAAAATATCTAGGTGTTCCTACATATTCCGTGAAGGAATGAATAAAGACACATGTAGTTCTTAAGATGTTATGTAGTTTAACTTCATTTGATGAGGCAAACGAGGGGAGATCCATGAAGAGGGGCACATGAATGGAAGTTTAATGACCAACATGAATGGGCACAAATGTCCACCCCACGCCATGTGCTCCTGATGTACTTAGGCCGAGAGGCCAGAAGGAAGGAAAATTTTGTTGTACCTGAGGATGGGCTAGAAGCTAAAATGTTTTAGAATTCCTATATATCCCATGGGTACGGTAATAAAGCCACACATAGTTATTTAAATTCCATGAAGATTAACACCTTGTTGTAAGGAAAATGGATTTCATTGTTTAAGGTCGCAGAGAATAGATCATAGATGCCTAGTATAAGGTAGTGTGCGTGGGACAGAAGGGAACAAAAAGGTGAATCACCACACCTGATATTTGGGAGACCATTGGGATGGAGATAGAAATTGAGGATATCTTCTTACCATGTTCAAAACATAATATCTGTATCAAGTGACCTTGAGTTCCAATAAACAGTTGACCATCGATGAATGACCATATTCACAACGCAGGAATTTTACCAAAATGTAGTTTAAGATCCTTAGTGATATTGGCTCAGAATAGTAGGTGAGACATGGTCGCTTGAGACTAGGCCGCTATGGGGTCCTTTCAGATGTGAAGGATGATGATGGACCAAATGAATGGAAATGGGAATCACGATAGTACCCATGATGTATAACATCTTATGGTAAAGTTGGGAGATGTCTAAGTTTCAAGTCATAAAGCACTGAACAGGAGGCG
The DNA here is from genome assembly GCA_963277665.1 of Viscum album. Taxonomy (NCBI): domain Eukaryota; kingdom Viridiplantae; phylum Streptophyta; class Magnoliopsida; order Santalales; family Viscaceae; genus Viscum; species Viscum album. The sequence continues at coordinate 136,740,952 of OY728163.1, forward strand.
TATTCACCATTTGCAGTTTATCGTCATTATAGAAAAAATGGATTTTATTTTATGGTCTTAGTACTTGTTTGATTGGTAGATTTATCATTATGGATGATGATGGGAACCACTCATGAAAATTACTTTTTGAGGAATTTGGAATTGGTGTTAGGATTGATATAATCACAATCCATGGTGACTAGGTAGTATTCACCATTGGGGTAAACCTTGTGAATGATATAGGGTCCCTCTCATTTGTGTTACAAATTTGGTGGCTTCCTACTGGGAACCAAAAGTGTTCTAAGGGCCAGTATTGTGTCACCTAGAAGGATATAATGGTGATTAAATTTCTTATTAAATGATATGGTTATCATTTTCTGGTTCTTTTATATATTGTGAAATGACTAGAGCCAATTATCATTAAGGGATTCTAGTTCATCCAGATTGAATTCTAATACATTTTCTGACGTTTTTGGATCGTAGATGGCTATGCAGAGTGACTGTAATGGAATCTCGATAGTTTGTGTTGCCTCTATTCCATACACCAAGGAATATAGGGTGACCTGGGTGGAATTACAAGTCAACGACCAATAATCCAAGAGATCATTGGTAGGGTTGTTTTTCGAACTCTTCCTTTTCTAACCAACCATCTTCTAGAAGTTATTAGAGAGGGTTTTTTTGAGTGCCGAGATCTTCTAATTTTCTTACATGTGATAGAAATATGTATGATTACAACATATATTGTACTTTACATACAATTGTTTCTGCTATGATTCCAGGAAGTTAGTTCCACTTCCATTAATGATGACGCGAGTGATATTGAATCGGTGGAAGATATTGGAGATCACAAAATCAATGATGGAATGAGCCTTGACATCCTCAAGTAGAATTGCCTCTTCTAACATTGAAAATTCATCCATAGCGGTCCGAATAAACCTACACTAGCGATATGTCACTGGTGGATATGGTCCCATGACATCAATACATTATATTTCAATGTTCTAAGAGAACTTGGTGGAATAGAGTGGATCTGGCGTCTGATGAACAAAATTAGCATGGATCTGACACTCATGACACCTTTTGGTGAACTTGATATAGTCACAAGTCATGGTGGGCCATAATTATCCTAATCAGGGAATCTGGGTGGGGAGCTTCATCCCTACATGATGATCTCTATAGTATCCGGCATAGAATTCCTTCATAACCTGGAGAATCTCATCTCTTTGACTTCAGTGGAGAATAACTCCATAGATCCCATGTTTTTAGAGGATTAGTTTAAGTCTAGGACCACTCTGGAGGGTGAAATACACAGTGCACTAATGTATTTTCTCACATTCATCTTATTCGATCGGGATATTACCATGATAGAGATACTATATAAAGGGAGTTTTATAACCAACATTCCCTTCCATTATGGTTGGGGGAGCCCGGGGTTACTATGTGGGTGAACCAATAGAGAGACGACTTACTCGATGGCTATCATCATCATATAGAGTGAAAGGAGCAATGAATATTCAATGAGCCCCATAGATAATCAAATCATCTTTGTCAGCCACTTCATGAGATACAACAAGGATGGACAAGAAATTGGATCGACTGTTATGTGCCCAAGGGACATGAGTAACTTCTGGACAATAAAGAAATTGGACATCAGGTGGTGAGTTACCTCTATCAGGGGTAACATCTATGGGTTCATAATGTCATAATCTCCATTGATTTACTTGATTACCAGTTCAGAGTTCCCTTTAACATGTTGGTGGGGAAAATCGATCTCAAGGGATACCTTGAGATTATGTATTAGTGCATGATACACGACCTCATTGTTGGTGAAAACATACGATAATAACAGGGAATAGGGTAGGACAACATGTGTATGTGTGGTAAAGACGATACATAAGACAAATCTATTAAGCATGGTCACATCGAGTCTCCTACCAGTTGGGCATTGCGAATTGTCGTCAAAGGGCACCTTCCAACCCGATATAAATTGGTCCACTCAGAGGATTGACTCATATAAAATATAATGATCTATAGATTTCTCTATGGGGAATGGACGGGTAGAAAGAATGTCTTCCATCATCTAAATGTTGATAGATTTATGCATAAGGAACCTGATGTGAATCTCTTGAAGGATCACTACAGACTGGGCTAGATGACCAGTCAACAAGAGGAAGTTCATAATATATTTTACCAGATCCACACATTACACTAGAAGTATCTCATGGTGCTACAAGTATTGTCAATACTTTTTTACTACAAATACCAATGCAATCAAGCTTATCTTGATGTAGAAATATCTGGTCTCTGTAACAAGGAGCATGCATATGAGATATTATAAACTAGTCTCTATCCCTTAATTATTCTTGTAGATGATAAGGGCACATAGTGATCATTCAAAGGAGGTCACATAAAAGACCAACAACTTTTTCGGAAATAGTTATCATCAGGACTCGAGGCCGCCGTGTGTATTATTTGGTCTCTTTAAAAGCCTACGGAAATTCTTTATCCCACTTATAATCGAAACCACTATTAATGATATAGGAAAATGACTTACACTTCAAATTTAGATTTGGAATGAACCAGTGTATGTATTCTATGTGGACATGAAAACATAGGAGCTCCCAATGGTTGCTCAAATGAGGAATCTGATTGGTGGCCTTGATCTTCTCTGGATCAATCTCAATTTCATCTATATATGGAAAAAACCGAGATACCATCCAAAGGTAACACTGAAGGAACAATTAATGGGGTTCATCTTTAGTTGGTGGTAGTGGAGGAAGCCAACCCTATTTTCAAGATCTCTGAGATGGTCTGAATACTGGCTGGATTTAACCACCAAATCATTCACATAGCATTCAACCAATGTCCCATTGATCAGATTGAATATGTTGTGAATGGTATGCTGGTAGGTGGTCCTACATTATTTAGTCCGAAAATAATTTCATGGTAACAAAAAATAATTTTTTTTATCTGATGGTCGTAGAATATTCTTCCTTAGGGGCCATTCAGATTTGATTATATCTGGTATACCCATCCATGGAGGAGAGATCTTGAAATCCAATGGTAGGGTCGATCAACAGCTCTATCGCAGAAAGGGGAAAATCATCATTCATAAAGTGGTGATTTAGATCCAGGAAGTCGATGTAGACTCAGATTTGTCTATTCATCTTTTGGATGGGAATTATTTTGGAACGAAATTTTGTATAATGTACTTCTTTAATGAACTTGTCTTTATTGTGTTTATCAACTTCTACCTCAACCCAGGAACCATGAGAAGGGTGAATATTGTTGGAGGCTGTTAGAACCCATGACAGTTCATTGGGATACCTAGGTGGTTGAAGGTGAATTGAGGATCCAACCCTGGAATCTCACCGTAGTTCCATGGGAATACATCTCGATATTATTTCAAGCTACCCACATTCTGATTTTTCTCCTCTGTAGTCCTGGATGCACTAACCAATGTTGGTTTCAGATCTATCTCATTTTCAAGGATCTCAAATACCAACTAATAAATGGTGGTGGAGATACCTTACTCAAAAATAGGAGGTGAATCCTCTAAAAAATCTTTATTATCAATGTAGATACGATCACTAGCAATGATTAATTCGTCTAAATTGGCTGACTTTTATGGAATACGGGTTCTAGACTAAGCGGCAATTGTATTTTCATTTGGGGACTCTTGAACTACTGAAATCATGGTGATGAAAACTATCCATCCAATTTCGTCTGGCCTACGACCCAATGATCCATGCTTAATAATATCAAATATATAGTGGTGCATCGGCTTGAGCTGGTTCAAAACATCCTGGTGGAACAACCAAGTATGACATTTTGTTGTTGCCATGGGGAGAACATCAGGATAAATTACAAGGATATAAGGCTCTTGGATCACTCTATCCTGGTTCATGTAGCTGTTGGATGTGATCTTTCTCAACTCCTTTCATTGGGGAATGAGCTTAACCTTGTCCCATAGATTACAAAATACTGCCCTATGTATGGGGTTGTGGGATCCAATTGGATATTTGGGAAAATTTAGGCATCATCCAAGAGTTCCCATGGGTCGGACACAATGTTAGTATGCTTAGCCTCATTATACTGAACCTGCTTATCGATTCTCTTAAAGTAGTTAGCAGCTAAGTAGCAGGATTCACAATAGGAAAAGGGAGGCACATCACCTTGGAGAACTCCTACTTCGCCATTAAGGAATTATTTGATGCATCGGTAATATTAGTAGGGGACTATTGTGTGTGGATAGAGCCATGTCCTAACCATTAGTGCATTGTTGGCAGTGTACAACAAGATAACCAGGAACTATGGTCTAGAAGTCAGGCCACAAAATTAGTATTCAAACATATTTTCCAACATGTTTCTACTCTATTTTGGCATAACCTTGTTTTTCTATGTCAATGAGATTTAGATCTATTTCGGATGGCCCCACCTTGTGGAGTGTTGTGGTGTGGATGGGATTGATCCCAGAACCCATGTCTATGTCAGAAAGGCAGATTCCCATGACATTAAACTAAATAGTGATGTATATTGTTTGGATGTTACCCTCTATAGGAGAGCCATCATCATCTCCTGATGGGGAGATGATGGCCCAACATTCATCAAGTTCAACATCCTCGGCATGGAAGGCTTCTATGATCGATACTTCTATTTCAAACTGGAGGGGGATTCTTAACGCCTATGTGAGGGATTCATGCATTTTTATAGATTAGAAGAGAGCCTCATGGATCGAGAGGCTTGTGGGAATGATGTAAAGGTTATTAAGTACATCATAGTTCCATGTGAGGAACACACTTCTATCAATACGAGGTTGCTTCCTGGTAGGAGGTATAACATGTGTTTCTAGTTGAACTAGTGGATTCAGCTGGTTCTAGGGGTATACCACATATTAGTAGTCAACCCATAAAAAATGACTACCGGTTGATGGTCAGATGATTATGGCCAAGCCTCAGCTACACACGGCCGCAATAGCTCTGCCAGGTCAAATTGCACAATCAATGGGGGGGGTCTATCTGATGAAATAGGGTGAGAGGCATGTGCATGCTAAGTCCTCCAATGAGAATATTATCAATTCTAATTGGCATTCACGACTTGATCAGGAGTGCTATTTTAGCTCAATTTTACTATTCACATATCCATGATTTTGTCAATGCTGGCAATTGTTAGGGAGATTTGGGGGGTCATACTGGTGTTCCTTGTCATTAGGGGTCATGTATAGGTAAAAAATATTGATGGTGATTACCAAGGAATACTCCTGATCATCAATTGAGAATCCCTCCATTTTATGATTGATCTTGGGGTAATCTCATTCTAGAGGGTCATGAGGCCGTCAAGAGTACAAGATGGAATTTTCATATGTTGAGGGATTCGATCTTAGATTCAATGTCAGATCTTGCCTTTTCCGGAGAGGGTATGCTAAAATGTCAAAGTATAATATGTAAATGGAGGTAGAACAGTGAAATTAGATGGCTTAGGTTGATTCAAAGAGGAACAGATAATACAATAGTCTCGGGAACCTTCCTTATGTGTTATCTAGGTGTCATAATTTTTTAGACTCGTGACAAGATACCTACTCCGATTCACCCTTGAATTTTTTTTCAAGAATTACAGACACACATGCCACTTGTGTCGGGGCCAGACCCAATATCACAATGTTGTTAACGACTTGGTTTTGGATCCATTCTTTTAATACATAAAACATATTGAGTGTTTTTTGAAGGACCGATAATAGGGGAAATAGTTGGGGTGATCTATGAGATATGCCTTATAGGACCTCATTCATTATGGAAACCATAGGATTCCCTCATCCAAGGTACTCTGGAAGTATCTGGGGACATGGGAATCATTGAATGAGTAGGATTAGTATCTTCGATCTGGTGAAGGTGCTTTGAGAGCATGTCTATAACGATGGGTTGGAGCCTGGTGAGATTGTAGAACATAATTGTCTCTCTTATGTAGTGGTGGTGCATTACTTGGTGGCATATGCTAATTCTAAGGCGGGCAATTTTGGGCAAGAGGTTGACCCTGTTGCAGTGTCCCTCAGTGATGTTGTAGAGGTGGCTCTACTGGTAAAAATTACCATGGTCTAGGGGCCTCTATCAGTGCAACAGAAACAGTCTCAACCTTAGAGATTCTTCTTATGGGAGCTTTGGGATGCAATAGGCATGCCTTCTGGGATTGTTGCATGGCTTCCACTAGGAATTGTGCATTGTTAGTGAAATATCGGATTCCACTAGGATGTTATGAGTGATGAGATAACGAATGAGAGTAGTATTCACATTCCCTACATACATTTTTATAAGTTTTTCTTTAGTTATAGGCATATAAAGTGAATATGTGGGGTCTATCCACTTGGTGAAAAAGCCCGCAACTTGCTAATTCAGATTTTGAATTCACCTGAAGAGGTCTGCAATACTAGTCTTACGGATTGTGGAACTGAACTGGTATATAAAATTACTATGGAGATCCTCCTAACCAACTAAGGACAGAATGAGTATCTATATGTACCAGAAGAATGTGGGTGCTTTCGGCATCTGTACAAAACACTAGAGCTTTTCATTCTCTTACTATTCTTAAGTTCCCTATATTGGTCCGTACCTTGAAATAAAGTGGTCATGTTGATGTAATGGATCACACGTCCCATTAAAAGGGTAGAAGGTTGGATTCCCAAAGCTCCAGGGTCATGACATATCATCCACCCATGCTAGATATGGTTTGTGATCATGTAAGATCACCACCTATCAGGTTTCCAAATCCCCGAGGTGAGATATCAGAGTAGCAATTGGATCATCTAGATGATGATTCCTATCTTGCAATGGATTAATGACTATCAGTCATTTTGAAGGTTTTTAAACTTTTTAAGATGACCGAGCGACTCATGGAGCACCTGGTGGAATGTCCTTAGGGGCCACTTGAGGAATATGAGGAGTGGCTAGTGGAATAGGATTTGGGTCTGGAGGATGATTCTCACATAGCTTTAGTATATTCAGTAGTGCATACTGTTCTTGCTTTCCATAAAATCTGACTTATACTCGATCTAGATGGAGAGGGTTGTTGATATCACCAGGATGAACTTCGTCAATGGGGTGATATGCATGCCCCTACATCCCTAGTTGAGAGTTACCATAATCTGTTCATTGTTCATCCATGAAATTCTAAAGGAGTTCATCAACAATATTCTTCAGTTCATTGGGATTTTTATGCAGTATTGCCTATTTGAGTTCCTCTTCTATATTATACTCTGAACTAAAAGGATCTAACTGCTTAACAGTTCCAGTGTGTTATTTTCTTTGTTAATTTCTTGACCCAAAAGCAATGATTCAGATAGTTATAGACGTCCAAGAGTCTTCCTTTGTTATAATGTGTGGACACATGTATGGTCTTCCAAATGTAGAACTTCCCCAAATGGTTGTACATATTATCAAGGTCATGTGATCATGCACCCTTCCATGTATATCCAAGGAATGACCATGTATGATGTGACGATGCCCAAATTCATATCCCCGATATCACCGAGTGAACCAGGTTCACGTACGATAGGATTGAAATGAAGGTCAACATACTGCACCTATCAACGAATCTAGATATGTGGAGAAACCTATTTAATAACTTTATGGAGTATAGTAAATCTCTTGAAATAACATTTTGAGAGATTTTGATGATAACCAGGTGATGTAGGGTGTTGATGAATAGGGAGTGCGACCAACACAACCAAGAGACACTAATCACCAATATCATCGAAGTGTTCATTTCTATTGGGGTAAGCTAACTATATATGATAGATACATAAACGTGTTATCCATAATTTTATGTGTATATACACAACCTCTTCATATGTTAGGGAATTTTGAATATTGATGCTTTTATTTGCGATTGTCCAGCAAATCATTGGGATATGTTCTACTGTAAGAATCTCCCTCAAACTTCTCATCTCAGACTTGTGATTCAACCCTTGGTTACCACATTCATAAACTACGGGTGGTTAAAGGACCAGTAACCACACTGATGTGCACTATTGCAGGTGTAGACTAGTTAGTGGAGTGTACGATGTAAGAGTTTAAAAACCACTGTATCTTGGGCAGTCTTTTAGAGAATATTCTGACTGTATCACCACATCTCTATAGTACTGGGTACTGAACAATGCTTCCCACACTGGTGTGGTGGTCAATGGAGGTGTTTTAGGCTAGTTCTCCTCATCGACTAGTCCCCTTAAAAAAATCTCCATGATCTCTTCTTGAAGTATAGAAAGATCCTGGTAATTAAAGAGAGGATGTGACAGCAATACCCTAGAAACGAAGAAAATATTCCTCCAATTTTATGTATCTAAAAAAGATTTTGGGATATGGTACATCTTGATTTCCTGGATGAAAAGGCTAATAAACCCACTGCCTTCCCTAGAACTTGGTATAGAGGGTCGGGGTGTGGGCTCCATCATCGAGTCCCACTCCACATCAGAGTCTGAAAAGATTTTGGAATTTACCATGATATGGCACTACTCAATATTCTTTCTTCGAAGGTGATCACCCACTCTCATAACCCATAAAAATCCATTTGGTTTGGGTAGATTTAAGACAAGATAAGGACCTCTACAGAGGTTAATGTTTTATTGAGGATGAATTAGGTTATGAGGAGAACCCAGGAAAATGTTAAATAGAACAGGTGGAGGACCTCCAAACTGATGGATGAGATGGTTAGGATGAAATTATCTTTGATAAAAGATATCATAGGGAGGGACCCCACAAGAGATGATCATGTTGTGAGAACCTTCGCATTGGTGACATGACATAAGGGTACATCATCCAATACTGGGATAATGAGAAGGGGAAGGACATTTGTATTGAGTGTTAGCAATGTGGGGAGGACCTCTGATTTGATTTGTAATAGTTTAAGGGGGAGGAATTCAACATTAAAGGCATGATAAGGGAGGACCTCCACAATGGAAAACAATGGCAGAGAGAGGACTTCTGTACTGAATCTCATCATTATGGGCTGACTCGTGAGGGCTTCTACTTGCACCATTGATAGGGGAAGTAAACCTAGCATGCCCATGGGGTAGTTGAGGCCTCAATTCCAATTTGGAAAATAGGTGACCTGATTCTATAGTTTTAGGGAGGTGATAGAACACATTAGTGGTGACCCATGCCACTAAATCCATAGAAGATGATACCCGATAGTGGGAATCCTCTAGAGCTTGTTTCTAGCATTAGTGTTGAGTGGGAAGAGCTGGGAATGGCTGTGAAGGGATATAGACCACTTACTCTCCGGTCAACAGGACCAGCTAGTGGCATTGTCATGCCCCCGTAGGAGCCCTCCCCATTAGCTCCAAATCCAAAGTCACAACATGGAGGACTCGAACACCCCATAATTTTTCAACATAAGGGAGTGAGTCATAAAATCATATAGAGGAGCGTCTCCTAAAATAATTTAAAATTAGAGTGGGGAGTAGTGACTCTCTGTGAGAACCATGGGGCAGTGGGGATGGTAGGGTACTGAGGAATACATATCTTGATGGGATATATTCCTTATCAGGATGACCCATCATGTTTATATCAATGGAAAAGAGTATCGATCACCCTCTATTGATTTCTTTCGGAAGGTCAGATGGGGCGTGGTGGCCTGGGAGTTGCAGTAGTGGCTGATTCCTTAGTAGAGGTGGAGCCATACATGATTACCACATTGGTATTTCACTTATCACTGTAATTGAATCTGTGAGAATGAGGTGATTGATTTCCTATATCTTTTGATTGGGTCTTACAAAGTAGGATGATTTAGCCATTAGTTAAGAAAGTAGGAAATAAATGGAATTTTTTCCAGTGTCATTCAGTCATCCATGGTTGGATAGAAATATCTATGATGAGAATTTCCTAGACCAGGATTCCCAAATATTAACTACCCCAAATCCAATTGAGTTTTACACCATCTCTTATATCACCCTGACAACAACTGGCATCGAATAGCTAGATCTGGTGAAACACTTATATGTTGATTTCCCAAATTCTAATAATTACCATATTGAGAAGAATAATTTCACATCCAATTCACCATTTCTATTTTTTATGATTTTTAGTTGGGGAGTGCATTATCATGACATGCATGTTGGGACCCCTGAATGACGATTGCATTGTACCCTGCAACTATGCATTCCTAAGGTGGGTGGAAAACGTGACCTCTCAAAGTACATTTTCTCGTTGATTTGAAGTGGATGATGGGATTTCGGTCCCTCCTTTTATGGATTCCTCCTTGGAACATGTCTCCAAGTTTGGACCTCCCTTATATATTAAGAAGTTTTTCCTGACACTCTTCCCAATGCCATATCATTGTGGATTCCGGAAAATTATACTCCTTCTATTAGAACATTCCGAAGAGGTAAATAAAGGTAGAGATATTAGGCCTTGAGAGTAGTTATTTTGGGCATCGCTGGCATGTCTGGATACTGAAACACTGGTACACCTAGATTTTCCTTCACCAGAGAGATTATCATGGGTGCGGAAGCCTGAGGCATCCCACGTTGAATGCGGGGAATTTTATGCCAGTGGCACATCATTGAGGGTTTCCTTTGATTCCATTGTTTAACATGGGGTTTCCTACGAGTTTATTGACTTTAGTAGATGGATTGGACTGATCAAAACAGTGATGGTATTGGAGAAGATAGGTACATCCCTAAGAGGGGGCACCTCGAAGAGGCTTCCAACATACCATGATTATAAGGTTGGAATTAAAACACACATATTTTGAATGGGTAAGGCATGGAATTGGGGTGTTCACAAATGACATTGACCCAAAGATATTATGGGGCTTACACGGGGTTAGTTCCTGGGTGCTACCTGGAGTAGTGATATGAATATGATTTATACATGGTTAGATACCCATACTAATTCAATGATTTTACCAACATGTGGTAGCCTGGGAAAATCACGATGGATATGGATGATGTTTTGTAGATGGAACGATTAGGGATGGAACCTAAAACCAGTGTTAACATGATAGTACTATGATTTAATATTAATGATTTTTCATATGTATCCCCATGGTAAGGACTCAAATTCTACATAGTTCTCGAATTGGGGAGGCGATTCACCTGAAGAGGTTTCTAGTTAGAATGGATGCATGGAGGCATGTTTAAATGAAATGGAACCAACATGTTAAGGAATAATATTCGTTAGACACGAGGGGTTGAGGGAGAGACTGTGATGAGACATGGGAGATGGTCTTGATCCTCATGGAGGAATCCTATATACTTTCCCAAAAAAGTAATATACCAAAGTCCACGTAGTTCGGATATGTGACATAGAGTTGGAGTGTACACAAAATGCAACATCCCTGAGACATGCTTGGGGATTATGCATGTTTAGATTCCCAACGCAAGAGGGGCACTCTTGGTTAAAGAACTATAGATTGAGTGTGGGGGTTTCAGTTGGTTTTTGGACCATTTGAATGGGATATGTAGTTGGGAGGTACAAAAATAATGTGACCCAAATTATTGGTTCGAAAAACCCTAAGGAGACAGATCTAGGGGATGTGTCTCATAGAGAGAATATTTCACAAAAAAGGGTACATCCCTAGAAAAGAGCACTAGATGTTAACATTTGTCAAGATTGAACCTCAAATTATCATCTTCTATAACCGAATCAGATCAATACCAATGTAGTTTAGGATTGGGAATACAGTTTAACTCAATGTGGTATGAAGAGTGAACCGATGTGAAATGGTCAGGATAGATGGATAACGGGCTTGGACCTCCGAGAGGCTTCTTAAATACCATCATTTGATGGAAGAGATCAAATTACACATTGTTAGAATGGGTCTGGTCATGAAATCAGTGTGTACACAAAGGAAAATGAGTCGAAAATATATTGAGGCTTTCACATGGTCAACTGCCCGAGTGATACCTAGAGTGATGATATTAATGGAGCTTATACATGGTTAGTTTCCCATAACAAGAGGGGAACTATTGGTTAGTGTATTATGGATTGAGTGTGGGGGAATGCACATGGAAATATTCATGGGAGAATGGGATATGTAGTTGTGGTGTACAAAAAGGACAACGACCCAAATAAGTGGATTGAAACACCTTCGGGAGGTGGATCCAGGCGATGTGTCCCACAGACGGAAGATATCACATCACGAGGGTGCATCCCTTGGAGGGATCACCATAGATTACTATTTGTTAGGATTTAACCTCTATAAGGATTCCTACATACCTCAAAAGGCATCAAAACCCACATAGTTTAGGGTTAGAATTATAGTTTCATGTTTTGTGGGATGAAGAGTGAACTGACATGTAAGGGCCGGGACAGAGGGATAATGCGATTGGACCTCAGAGACGCTTCCTACGTACTATTCATTAAAATTAGAGATTAATGTCCACATTGTTCAGTGGATAGGGGAATAGGGATTACATGTGTTTAGGGGCCCAAAGAGGATGTCATGGTCGATGCTTACTATAATACCACACGAGTCATTCTATGTGTGAGATGCAAGACGCATCAACATGCCTAGAGATCATTTTATGAAAGATGTGACTCGAGTGATGGTGTCTGGCTTACACATGTTTTGCATAATTGAGAGTGGATTATTGGAAATTACTATAGGAGGGCGACCAAACGAGAGAGGAGGGTGTCCAGATGTATGAGGAGGACACCACCATTGTACAATGAACACCCGATCATAGGGAATTAGGGATTTTTATGAGGATACCCACAATGAACGTGGTGAAAAAATCACAATGGGAGAGAGAGAGATAGTGTGTGTGTGTGTGAGAGAGAGAGAGAGAGAGGTAACTAGCACTAGTCTTTAATAGACTCATCATGGGCTAGCCACATACGCGGTGATCATAGTTTTACATCATGTGTTGAGGAAGAGGATTCTTGGTAGTTTAAGGTCATGGAGCCCAAACAATGAAGACTTGATCCTTACCCCTAATACTTACATAACCGGTGTACGTTATCCATTATTGAACGGATGGAACCAGAAATTCCAGGGCATAATCGGGTTGTGGAGTGATCCATTGAAGAGTACACGTTAGTGTAGCTATGTGAAGAAGCAATATTCATTATCATTCTTTTGTGAGGAAGCATGAGGAAGTGAAACGCTACATGAAACACCACTCAGGGGGATCATGAAATAACTATGCACTTTCTTGGAGGTCTTGCATAGAAGAGGGGTTCATGATGCATAAAGAATGATATAGAAGGGCTTTGTGAAGCTATATTACTTCATGAAGTGAAGGGGCTTTGCGAAGGAGCATGCTTCATGAAGCATAGTGACCTAACCTAGGCATTGATTCTTCTTGTTCTTGGATAGTGCTTCATGAAGACTGAGGGATTCATAATGTTCTGAGTACACAATGGGGGCTCTTTAACTCGTGGTGCAAAAAAGGATTAACAAAGGAAATCAACACTTGATGCAAATAAAAATAAGGAAAATGGAATTTGGGTTCTCAATGCTCAAATACCTCATTTGGTACATTTTCTCAATGGTTCATAGAGAAAAGGGTGCTTCGTGAATTAGGAGTGAGGAAGTAGAAATGTTTGGGGGTCGATCCATTAGAGTGGGGGTGGGCTGAGTATTCTTAGGTAATAGGAATCACAATTCTCTAAGAACATCTTATGTAGAATACTTCACTTTCGAATCAGAGGTAGATCCATCAAGTTTCTCAGACTCACCGAGGCTTATATCCATGTATTTTTGGTAGCCATGGAGGCTAAGGTTAAGTTCCTCTAACTCATGGATGCTTTCATCCATTCATTTGGAACAATTGAGGACGATCTGTTCATGTTCCTCAGACTCACAAATGCTTCCATCGCTAGTTTTACAGTTGTCACATAGAATCATTCTAGGAGGATTTGCGGAGGATGCAATGCAGGAGGTATTTGCGAAGGCGCTTCATGATATAGACCCTTTTAAAATTATTTTAGTTCCCTTTCATGATTTAATTTCAATGAACATAATTTTATTTCCATCATGGACATAGCACAATTTGGGGTTCTTGCTTTCATATCTGATTTCTTGGTAGTTTGGTAAGATATAGATTTCAATATCATTCAAGTATGTCTTAGGATGTATCATCATGTTCTAGCCCCTTCATCATAAAATCAATTCCTCAAAAATGGTATAAATTGGATGAATGGGGCATTATATGGTGATAAATCTCTATAAGAATGTTTTGAAACAAAATATTTTAATGAATGATTCTACTAGAGAGAGTGGAAATAACATTCACTAATGGTGTCACTCATGTTATTTCTCCAAATGTTCTGGAAATAAAAAATTCTAACCATTCAATGTACTTTGTAAGATCCCATGATTTTCTTGAGGGATGGATCATTTATATTCCCTTTTGGCTTAATCCCTAATATGGGCCATGGTTGGGATGGGTTGTTTTAGTAAAAAAGAGGCTAGAAGGTTGTGTACTAGATGTATCCCAACAACATGATGTGTAATAGAATTATAGACCATGTAATCTATTTACATGATGTTTAATGGTATTTTTAAGACTATTCATGATGTGTACGGGTTTTTCCCATGTATGTAAAACCAAGCATTACACGAGGTGAAAGGTAATTACACGACATGTAATAGTATGGCTGTGTTTTTTTAAAATACATTTTGGAGCCTTTATTTTTGAATCATAAGCCCACCTATCCCTATTTCATGAATATAAATCCCATTTGAGGCCTACATTTAGGATTTACTCTAACATTCAGATCTAGATTCCATATATTGTTTTCATCAGTCTTGTGGAAACTATATTGGTAAGTCCTTGATTTCTTTTTAGTCAATATCAGTTCCTCCAATCAAGGACTGAATAATATGGATTTAGAATCTTATGACATAATTTATAATTCTTCACTCGTTCTTCATATTTGATCTAAACCTAGATGAATTAGTACTTGATACTATATGATAGTTCTACTATAGAGATAGGGTTGGTGTTCTATGCATTTCTTTTGGTTTTTGATGCTCTATAGAGTTATCAGTCTTTTTCTACCCGCTAGACATTTTGGCGGTGGAATTATTTTGAAATGTTAATTTGAAATAGATGAGGTATGACCTATTAGGGATTGCCTTTTGTTCATTAGGATAGGTTGGTGGTTTTTTCCCTAACCCAAGGCTATCCATGGGGTGCTCCATGCCTTTTCTAAGGTTTTGACTGTTGATAAGACACCCAAGGGGTGAGACCTCATGTTTTCCTTGTTTAACGATGTATAGTTGTTATGAAATGAGGTTGAATTACTTTCATATGTGATTCCATGCCTACCTTCCTTGATATATCATAATACGACATGCCTAACTTAATTAAATTCTTAAATGTAATTTCGTAAATGAGTGTGTATACTCGTTTATTGTTTTTAGATTTATTAAATTCTTTTATTGGTAATTTTTATTAATGTGTGGGTATACCCTTGTGAATTGTTAAATTACAATTTTGGATAAATGGGTTGGAATACCCATGACACTTTTATTAAATGGAAGTGAAGTACACCAGTCGGTATTCTCAAGAGTGGTAATGGTTAAAAATGGTGGGTATAATTGTTGAATGGGTTTTAATGTAATTGTTTATATGGGTGGGTAGAATAATATGATTGGAGATTGTCAAAGGTGTAAGATGGATGATGATTTATATAGTTTCCTTGGGTGGATATCAATAAATCTGGAATGCAGTAGTGGGAACATTGGATGAGTACGCACCTTGTGGATTGATTTCATGGAATGCCTTAGGCTTCGCTAACCCTTGGATCTAGATTTCATGGAATTATGTAGGACATGTTGGTACAGATTATTCTAAAAATCCAACCAGTGCCTATATCGAGTTTACATCATGATGCTCATGGGACTCCACGAGGATGCCTTGGTCTTCGACACCTTCGATCTGTCACTTTGTGGTCTACAGATTATTATATGGTAATTCCATGGGATTTTGATATTGTTTAATTATATTGAACAATTGTAGGATATAAGATTGTGGATGTACTACAAGGTCGTGGGTTTTCAATATGGTTTTATTTATACCATAAAAAGGTGTGGACATGATATGGATTGTTGTATGACGATGCCATGTTGTTTGATTATATTTCTTGTAGGTAGAATATTAGGAGATGATACTTGTTGCAAGGGTCCCTAAGAGGTTATTTTATATTACTTGTATTCTATAGTTATATGCCTTTGTACTTCACACATACAATACTTCTTACTTTCTCTTGTTAAGAATATTGAATAGTGATTTTTAGAACATTATAGATATTTGGGAGGAAAACTATAGGTATGTTTTTCTCACACCCTGTTTGAGATCCCTTGGGCACCCAAACATGTTATGTGGTTCCATGTTATTATATGAGAAAGTTTCCTAATACTGGTTGCAGATTTTTTCATTATAGTAAGGTATCATGGGACTATGTTGAGGCTTGCAATGCTACTGGGACACTTTTTGGTCTTTTTTGATTTTGGATACTTGTATTGTATTTTATTTCCATGTAAATGCTATAGTTTTTTATTGGTAAATATATCATCTGCATCATGGTATATGAGACACTTGTTTCTTGTAATATGTTCCTATATTTATAGTCTATTTTATCTTCTTTCCACTTATTGTATATGCTTTCGCAATTGAATGTATTTGACTTCCACTATGATATACTTTAGAAATGAGTTCATAGTCCCAACAATGACTCACCTATGAACTCAATTCTAGTCAAAGCCTCTTTAATGTTTGGATATGTGCTTTATTCCATGTATCCAACAAGGCTTGAGGCACTATTGAACTGAATTCTAGTTCATGATCTTATAGAGTGGTATTAGAGGGGTTTCTTTTCGTGATTTATGTACTTTTTGGAGACAATAGATAGTGACTGGAAATAAATGAAATTTATAATGACTTGTTCTCATTCATAGCTATTTAGTGTACAAGAAAAACCCATCTTTCCCCAAATGAAATTTTAATTTACTATTTTTTACTATTACCGATGATTTTATTTCACTATTGGGTGATACACATGATTTATAATGATGTTATTGACGAAATTGTGGGTAAAATATGTTTTTCAACCCAATGAGACGAGGGTATTCCATATAATGAATCATATAGGCACTGGTTAGATGTCACATTCCATGTATTATTCAATTACATTTAGGATGCATTATTTAACGCATGCTATTGTGATATGTGCTGTGATGGCTATGCATACAGTTGTGATAGATCTTGTACAGACGATATTGGAGTGATGTCATCATTAAATTCATAAGGTGTATGGGCCCTTATGAAATGGAAAATGACACTCCATTTAAATTCAATTGCTATACTGTATTTGATGTGTACAGACTATATGGGCATCAAAGTTTTCTTCATGAGGTGTTATGGACCCGTAGGGATCAAAACATGGTGAACCATCAGTAAAATCATGTGAGCTAAAGAATAATAAATGAAATCAAAATGTAAAATAGATACTTGTCCTAGAACTGAAATTTGAGTGGTAAAGAGGAAGTGTTTCTAGTTGTGTTGTGGCTATTCATTATACAGTCTTAGATTTACGGAAAATATATGGGTTTTGAAATCGTATTATGAGATTTCTGACATGTCCTATGCTTTTGAGCATTGATTTTGAAATCTTCATTTCAAATACATTAGAATGGTATTATAAAGGGATTCTAAAACGAAGTCCTCCAGTGTTATACCAGGAGGGTGGCGATGACCACGTACTAGAAGTAGTGGTCCATGGGATACCAGTGGATCATTGGTTAGTGATATTTTCGACACTAGAAAATGTTCCTGAAACATGTGTTGAGGAACAGTTCTATGATGGTTTCTTTTAATGTATGAAGACTTTTTAGGGAGAAAGGTAGCCTGCCATGACTATGGATGAGCAGAAAAGAGTGTTCCAGTAGAATCATACTCTATCGTTTTCAGGTGATGGTAGTCCATATGTTGTTGAGCTATGTCTTAAGAACACACTCTGTATATTCGAGAAATCTATAGACATACCCTGAGGGGGGGGGGGGGATATTGACACATATATTCTATGTGGAGGAGCATAACACTGGTGGGCTGTTCTAAACTAGGCTGATGGGATGTGAGATATTGGTTGGACTGATTTCCAATTCCACTTCTATGACTTCCTTTACCCCAATACTCTACAGGGATAGTTGGCTAGTGTGTCCATTGTCTAGAGTAGGGTGCTATGAATGTTATGGAGAACTCGACAAGATTTATAGATTTGCGGCATTTTCACCAATTTACCATGATGATGAGATTTTGAGAGTGAGTTTCTTTGAGGAAGTTATCTGAAATACTGTCAAATCATAGGTCAACATGTTATGTGTGATCTTTATCACTATGATTGTGAATCAGGAACTTATTAAAGAGTGGATCCTGAGGGAATATGGGCATATAGAGAATGGAAATGTTTCTTCTCAACCTAGTTTTTCTACATCTTCTAGAAGGAAGCATTATCTTGTGGTTTCCCATTATATGAGTTCTCGTAATTTTGTGAGTGCTACAAGCTCGGTGTATTGTCACCAGTAGGGTAAGAAACTCCACAAAAAAATCTGTGCGACCATGGACTAGCTGAGTGCTGAACATGCAGCCTGATTGTACACATGCAGCAGTTTTTTAGAGCTTCCTTCTAGTTTTTAGTGGTAGGGGTCATCTTCTATGTCAAGTTCAAGAGTAGGTTTCTCAGCTCCATGTCAGGCAGTGAGTTAGAGTAGAGAGGGGCGATTAGTCTGAGGTAGTAGTGGTCCTGGAAGATGTAACAAGACACCATTTACACATAGACATTAGAGTAGACCAACTCTTGGTAGTGAGGTTATGTAATGGGGTTGTGGTATATAATATATATATTCTATATAAAAAACCAATGAAGATTAGGGCTCCGAACTATCTACAGTGATGGGTACTACCGACTTATCTTATATTATTTAGTCAATTTTTTATATAGATGCATATCATAGTTTCATATACTCACATATGGTGAACATCTCTAATTCTTGTTGTGTGTTATTATAAAGGAATTTTGATTCTAGACACACCATTAAGAATCAAAACAAATGATGTCTACCTATACAAGGAGTTAACCATAGATTTTTTGGGTGCCACTTCATCTAGGACCTTTATGTGCTCAAGTTGATATTGTTTTCTTTAATTCATAGGTTGGTCTTGTATGTATTATAATAATCCTATGCTGACTTTTTTTCTAGAGTTTGATTTCATGTAACCAAATAGTGAAATGTTTACTTAATAGGCTGAATGGGATATTTAGGGTATTCAAGATGGATCCATGAATCCTAGATTGGGTGAGATGGAAACCCATATTTCTAGTTTGTTTTTGATGATGATTAATGAGTAAGGAGGAATTAACTTCAATGCGGGACCTTTTCAAGGACGTTTTCCCCAATAAATTTTCTGGTTTACCTCCTGATAGAGTTGTTTAGTTATATATTGAACTACATCAAAGAGATGCACTAGTATCCATCCCTTCATACAGTGTGGACTTGACAGAGTTGTAGTAACTGAAGATATAGTTTGTGGATTTGGAGGCGAAGGGGTTTGTTTAAGATAGTACTTCTCTTTTTGGATCTCTAATCCTTTTTGTGAAAATGTAGCATTCAAATAATAGACTATATATAGATTATGAGAATTTGAATCTGTTAACAACTGAAAATCTATATAAATCTCCATTGATAGTTGAAATGTTTGATTAGCTTCCAGAAGCCCATGTTTTCTCAAAAATATACCTGAGGATAGGATATCACTAGGTATGTGTTCTCCCTATATAAATACCTCAGAAAACCTTTTGTAGCAGGTATGGTCTATACAAGTATTTTTTTATGCCATTCGGTGTCATCAAAGCACCAACAGTTTCCCTGGTGATGATGAACGAAGTGTTCCATCCCTACATGTATTCATTTGTGGTGGTTTTCCATAATGATATATTGGTGTATTATCACTATTTACATGAACAAGAAAACTATTCTATGATTGTTTTGAATGCAGTTATGGAGAATTAGTTATATGTTATGCTCACAAACTTCCAATTGGGGATGGATCAGATTCACTTCCAGTGTCACATCATCTAAGATACTGGAGTATCATTCAACCTAAAAAAGGTGATAGATTTTTGTTCCTATGAGAATACCATCAATTGATTCGACATACAAAGTTTTATATAGATAACTAGTTACTATATTCATTTCATAGAGGAGTTATCTCTCTTAGTAGCACCGTTGACGTGCTTGACTAAGCAGGGTGTGAAGTTTTTATAGTCAGATTCTTGTGAGACATCCTTTTAGGAGATGAAAGGTTGTTTGAAAACATCACAAGTCCTGATACTTTGAGATAAGGGTAAGAGTTACACTGTGTATTGTGACTCATCCTGTATTTGGATGGGAGAAGGGAAGATTCATGGAGATGAACTGAAGGAATACTAGTCCCGGTAGTAGATTCCAAATGAGAGTAATTACCCTACACACAATCTTGAGCTATCTAAAATCGTTCATGATTTTTATTAGTAGAGAAACAATTTAACGAGAGAGAATTTTTTTGTACAATAATTTCAAAATTATCGAGTATATAATTACTCATTATGATTTGAATTATAAGAAATGAACATGGGTGAAATACCTACACTTATTTGACATTGATCATGACTACATGTCTATTAATGGAAATATAGTGGCTGATGGACTGAGAAGGATGAATCAAATATAGGTAGTGGAATAAGCAAGTTCTTATTGGAAACTTATGGAATTGTTCACTGAGATGCGTTAGGAGTTGCACGATAGACTGGAAAAAACATATCTAGCATCCTTTTCTATGACCTCTACCATGTTAGAAAGAGTAATAATGATAGAGCTATTTGATTCAGAGGTCCTAGTCCTACATGTGAGTGTGGTAGAAGATAAACCTTCTCTTGAATGGTCCATAGGGATTGATGATATCCTATGTTTCCATTGAAGTGTTTAGGTTCCAATGGATATATGCAAGGAGCTGATGAGAGAATTTCAGGCTTTGGATTGGGCAGTGCATCCTATAGTTCCCAAGATGTACCATGACTTGCATCGTATATTCTAGTGGCCAATTATGAAATGAGAGGTAGCTGTTTTTAAAATGAGGTGTTCCAACTTTCAGCAGGTGAAGGAGAAGTATTAGTGACTAACTATGCTTTTATTGTAGTTACCTATTCTACAATGGAAATGGGATGATGCTGTAATGGATTTCGTGACAGGTTTACTGAGGTTTACATTATGTATTGATGATGTGTGGGTTGTTGTAGATATGATCAAAATGGATTCCCATTTATTGATGATCATGGGAAACTTCAATGTTGATTAACTTGGACGGATGTATGTCTATGAGATATTCCTACTTCCCAGGGCCCTACTCACTATCATTTTGGATAGGGAAACCCACTATACATCTCATTTCTAGAAGAGTTTTTAATTGGTTCCAAGTGTAAAGGTTCTTCTGGGAAAATCATACCCCCCTCAAAATAATGTCCAGTTAGAGCATACGATACATGTTTGTGAGGACATATTGAGAGTATGCATCATGGATTTTGGGATCCCATGGTAGTGGCATATTCCCATAGTTATGTTTTCCTATAATTATTGATACCAGGAGAGGATACATATAGAACCATATAAGGCTTTGTATGATAGGCCATGCTGCTCACCATTGTAATGGATAAAGGTAGGTGAGGGAGCTATACAGGGACCTCATCTAATGCGATAGATTTCTAATAATTACATATTGATTCAAAAGGGGATGGATATTATATAGTCTCAATAGAAACCTTATTAAGATCACCATATAATATCTCTAGAGATAGAGGTCAGGGATAGATCCTTTTTATGTGTTTTACCAAGGATGGGACATAGATGGTTAAGGATATAGGATAAGAGTTCACCTCTATATGTTGAACTATTCTAGATTCTAGTGGGAGTTGACTCAGTAGCATATCAGTTGATGTTTCCTCAGAGGTACTGAGCCAAGAATGAGAACTTTAATGTAACTCAGTAGTGTCCTTATCATTCGGTCCCATCCCAAACTTTTCAACCCAAGGAGGTTGAGAAACCTGTTGAAGCATCCTTTAAGAAGCATCTAATTCATATCTTTTTTAGGATCATGATTATTCTCCTAGGCCAATTAGTTCATATAGTATTTATGCAAAGGTATAATTTCTGTTTATGGGATGATACTTGCAATTGAGAGGTCAACATACATGCTTAGTGGTCAGTGTTGTTTTTAGATGAAGATTAACCTCCCTTGAGAGGGAAATGTCATGATGAATATATTTAAGGGAAGAAGATTGTATGATCCTTGAATTTTTGTGAGGAACAGTTATTTCAATTTCATTTTTTCTTTATACCCAACACCAGAATTTGGGATGGATGGGTTATTTTTGGGATAGAAGAGGAAAAATGGCTATATACTACCTGGAATCCAACTAAACAACGTGTAATAGGATTACATGTCCTGAAATCTGATTACATGATGTATAATGATATTGACAGGACCATTGATGACATGTATGGGGTTTTCCTCGTGAAGGGAAAACCAAGAATTACTTGATGTGAAAGGAAATTACATGGTGTGTCATTTCTTAAATATGTTTTTTAAATGTCATAGGAGCCTCTAATTTTTAATAAATTCTTCCATTTCCCCTCTTTCACGCACTTTAAGCCCCTTTAAGGCCTAAAGGTAGTATTTTCTCATAGTGGCGGATCCAGACTCCATTTATTTCACCATCATTCATGTTGTAACCAAATATTTCCATCCTTGATTCCTTTTTTCCATTCATGTTTCTTATAAACAGTGACTACACTATTTGGATTTCTTCTCTTATGCCCTAATTTCATGTACATTTTTTGTTCTTCACATTTCTTACTAACTTGGTAGAATATGGACATGATATTGGACGAGCACTCCACTATCAAGCTGAGGTATGTGTTCTACACATTTATTTTATAGTTTTATTCTTAAATAGATATCATCTATTATTACGGCCGCAATACATTTCTGTGATTGACCGATTCTGAAATGTTAATCAGAAATAGATGAGTTTGGACTTTTTATTAATGCCCTTAGGTTCTTTGAGAGACAGTGGTGGTTTTTCCCCAACCTAAGGCAACCCTATAAGGTGTTACATGCCTTTGATTTGGTTTTTACCATTGATAAACAACCCAAGGTCTATGACCTCAAGTTTTCAAAATATAATAAAGCATAGTTGTACTTAAATGAGGTTGAATTACATCCCTATGAGATGTCCTACCTCACGGAAGTTTGTTATCAAAATATGTCATTCCTAACTTGATTAATTTATTAAATGTAATTGTTTAAACTAGTGGGTATACCCATTGGATGTTTTAAGATTGTATAAATGGTTTTGAATGTAATTTTGATTAATGGGTTGGTATACTTGGGTGATTTTTAAAATTACTATTTATGATAAATGGGTGGGTATACCCATGTGAGTTGATTAAATGGAAGTTTCATACCTGAGTGTGTATAATCATTAGTTTTAATGTTTTAAATTAGTGGATATACTCAATGAATGTTTTTTATTGTAATTTTTTATATGAATAGTAGACTTGTATGGTTGGAAATTGTTAAATGTATAAACTAGTTATTGGTTTAAATAAATGGAATGGAAGGATGTCCATTGATCTATAAGGAATTAGTGTACAAATTTGTTAAGTATTCACCATGGGTCTTGTTTCTTTGGGATGGTCTGGGATTTTCTACCCCTTTGATCTGGATTGATTGGACTCACGCATGACAGTTGGTACACATGATCTGTGGACTCTTACCAGTGTCTGTAATAAGATTCCATTGAGATGATCCTTAGACTCGATGAGGATGCATTGATCTTCAACACCTTCGATCGAGCCCTTTGTGGTATACACTTATTTATATATCAAGGTTGTGGGATTTTGAAATGTTTTAATTATACGAAATTATCGAGGGATATATGACTATTTCTATAAAAAAGGTCATGGGTCATCGATATGGTTTTATTTATATGATAAGGAATTACGGATTGGATATAGATGGTTGTATAGAAAGGACAAGATATTTTATTATACTTCTTGTAGATTCCCTCTAATGAGATAACACATGTTTTTGGGAGTTAGGAGAGGTTGTTTTGTATTACTTGTTTGCAGTAGTTATATTCCATCTTCTTTCACACATACATTAAAGCTTACATGAACATGCTTAGAATATTTCATAGAGCAGCTTAGAACTCTATAGATAATCGGGTGGAAACCAATTGGGATATTTATCTCACACCATATTTTGGAATCCTTAGGGACCCAAACATATTATATGGTCAGTGGTTATAATAGGGGAAAACACCATAACACTTGTTGTTGATCATTTCTTTAGAGCAGGGGTTCATGGGACCATGATGAGGCTTGTGAAGCTACTGGAGAATTTTTTTGAAATTTTGGATTTTGGATACTTGTATTTAACTATATATCCATGTACCTATTTTGTATGTTTTCAAGAAGCATGTGTTATCTGCATCATGGAATATGAGAGACTTCAGGCCTATTATATATTTTTTTCTTGCTTGTCAATTTCATCTATTGTATGACTAGTTTATCTACTTATGCTATTTAATATGATTAACATACACTATGGTATACACTGATAATGAGGTCATAGTATCAATAATTAATCGGCAAAGCTATCATTGCTAATTAGAAACCTTTAAAATTTGGGAAGATGAACTTGAGGCCATGCAACCAATCGGGATTGGGGAACTATTGAGTGGGAACCGGGTTCGGGATGTTACAAACTTAGTGATGAATATGATATCCCATTAGTATGGTAAATGCTACAATATTTGATTCATTAACATACTCATATGTACAAATTATTTCTTCCATGCCAGTTTAATCCAATGGCATTGATGATTCTGTTCATTTCACCATTAGTGGAGTTACTAAAAATTAAAATTACAAAAATCATTACTGAGAACATAAGTATGTCTCAACTTCCTCAAAAAAATATTTACCCTTTATATTCCATCTATCTCAACATGGATTGGAAGGAAAAGGAGGGAGACAAGAAAGTGGAAAAATATGAGGTATATGACCTTAAAAATTCTCTTTCATCATTGAAGGAATGGTTCACACACACTATTGATGAAATCTTACAGATAACTAATTTTTTAGAGGAGGATCCATGTCTAACATTGTTAAGTATAACTATTCCCCATGACGAGAATTCAATTTACTCCTCTTTTCTAAATCATCATCATGACATTCTTTTCGAGACATAAAAAATTATTCCACGACCTGATACTAACATGTGTACTCATAATTTTGGATTTCCAAAAGCATTACATGGTTATAATAAGGAATCTAAAATAAAAAATGTGTTACATACCACCATGATCGAGGTAGAAGATTACATTCTTTTCAATGTAAAAATCATTTGGGAATTCCAATACAAAAAATAGACAACTGAGACTGTTTTTTTCATGAAAATGTGTAGGATGAATAGGGATTGCAATGATTTTTAGTACTCAACTAGAATTGGATAAATGATAAATTTCTATATCATAATAAATAACTTTTTCTTGATAAAACATATGGATATTAAGATCTATATTTAATGGATGTCTATTCAGGATACAACCAAATATGAATGGCCTTGGAAGATGAATAGTCAACTACCTTTAGGTCCCCCTAGGATTATTCTATTATCGGTTTACACTATTTGGTTTAATTATAGATGGAACAACATATCAACGTTCCATGCATCACATCATCATTCCATTCTTGGTAAAATTGGTCGACTGTTATGTTGATGATTTTGTAGTAAAATCAAGGTAACACCCTAGTTAGCTTACCAATTTGGTTATCATTTTGAATAAATTGTGACAACATAGTCTAAAAATCAACCCCCTAAAATGGAAATTAAATGTTATATTAGTAAAATTTCTTTTCTCCATAGTATTCAATGATACCGTATAATTTGATGAAAGTATAACCAACATAATTCTACATTTTTCAGCCCTTAAAACCACAATTAGTTAAGATTACAACGAGGTCATATTTCCTAAATTTGATTATTGATATTAAAACTCACTAGAATGTGTATTTCATTCACCAGTTTGATGAAATATGGGTTCAAATCTCAGTTGACTACAAATATCCATGAATCCTTCAATTACCTCAAAAAACATCACCTGATCCTATAGAAGAATGTTATTCTAGTATAAGGAAGGATTATCTTCTTTTTTGAGAAGTATCTTGAATGATCATGGTGTTCCTTCCATGGATAAAGAATGAAGTTGGCATTAAAAACAACCAATATTTTATGAGTTTTAGAAAGATTTACATGAATACTAAATATTCAGTTTTCAAGAATAAATGGAAGGAATTGATCACAATAATTCCAGAATTATGTCAGTTACCACTACACTATGTGGTCAATTTTATCTCTCAAAATGAGCCACTCAAATACATCATCAATCATCCCATGTTTGAATGATGTTTTCCATGATGGGTAGCCATTATGAGATTGTTTCGAATATTGTTCATAATTCATATTTAAATAAAATCGATGGCCATGGATAATTTCAAGGGATAATATCACTCTATGGTTGATGTTCCCATGAATACGAAAATTAAATATGATGATGTATTCACCTTCCACGGATGAAAAAAATTATGAAAAGTAATTTGACGATACATTCAGAAGCATAATGTGTAAGTGAATGGAATCCCTCAAGCACAAAAAGGTTATATTGGGGTTCATTCTCATTTATCCAGTAATGGAAGTCCTAACATACACATTACTTATATTATAAGGTTGTAATGACAATGAGAATGAGTTCCAAGACCTCACTACAAACATGGTGTTGGCATTGAAAATAAAAATAACACACATGAGAATCAAATGTAACTCTGATTTGGTAGTTATAAAGTTCAATAGGGATTAGGCATTCAAGAATGAAGAGATAATCCCCATCTTCAATATGTTCATGGGATGGTGGATGAGTTATCCACAAATAAAACACTATATCATTTAACAAATTAATAAAACTCTCAAGCATATGCATTATAATAAACTACAATGGCCTGGGAGGATATAAAACATGATGTATTGGTGATCAAGATCACCCATCATAGAATAATATCATTATTTTTTCGATGTATAATCGAGTTGATTGATAAGGATGACTCTATCATTAAACCACGTAATCTAGAAAATTCATTGATTATTACTATATGTAAATACCTCCAAAATGGGACCCTCGAACCCAAAATAGCATGAATATAATATATTTGATGATGGGAAGTCATGTTCACTGTCTATGATTTTCTGAGTCATCATATGGTTATTTATAAATGAACCGTTGGTTTACATCTCCCCAGATATAGTGACAGAGTGGATTAAAATGCCACTATGAATGAATATCTTTCCACAAAATATGATACCCATCATTTATAAACCATTTTTTCTCACTAAATCATGATGATTGGGTATTTGTGGACTTCAATGAAACAATATTTTACATTAATTTTGAATATGTTTCATTCCTTCCATGTTCATCCTAATTACATCCATCAAACCCCCCAAGCTACCAAACACCACTAAATACTCCAAGACAGTCATTGTATATGAAATGGATGTTGTCTGACGGTATCCACCAAACACAGAAAATAGGTTCAAATAAAACATTACCCCTAGAAAAATATTCTCCAAGTAGGATGAGTTAGTACAACATAAGAGAGTTGGGACCTAGAGTATCATCAATCCCATTATGTCAAAGATCCTTACTAGAGTTAGTGTCTCTGACACAATACTGATGCATAACAAACAATATTCTTCTCATTCAAAATGAAGAACATGTACTTGTAGTAGAAACTTGAATCCAAATATCCCTCCTGCTACCATGCAATGGATAATTTCTTTAAAGAATATTTCCATAAAAATCCATCATGTATTCTCCAGAAAATAGTGTATAGTGAAAATAAGTCT
The DNA here is from genome assembly GCA_963277665.1 of Viscum album. NCBI lineage: Eukaryota > Viridiplantae > Streptophyta > Magnoliopsida > Santalales > Viscaceae > Viscum > Viscum album. The sequence goes on from OY728163.1 coordinate 136,768,928, forward strand.
TGGCTCAACATGCTATTTCATGCCCAAAGGTCCTATCACACTATAACCCATACTGGAACTCAGGAGACCCTGAATTCCCTTATTTATAAAAAATTTAGTAACAACCATTGAGGTCCAATATCCCACACTATTAAAATTTATCAATTAAAAATGATTTATGATGAGTAATCAAATAAGTGAATGGGTGAGTTGGAGTGAATTGCTGAGAAAGGGTTGAATACATTGCAACCCATAGAAGAGCACCAATATCATATTACATTATCCTTAAATGAGTGTTTATCTATTTTCATTCTGATATTCATAAATTCCTATACCTCCATGAACATTGATGATACATGATAATAAACCACAATAGCATGAACCAAAATTTGAAGGATCCTATGTCATACATAATTCTATCCCAGTGGATCTTACTCATTAATCATGATTGATGGGCGATTCAGTATTCCCTTATGAATGCGAGGTTTCTCAAGAAATACATATTTTGATAAACCATGATAATATTAAGAAGAACCTAAAATTAAAGGCACCGTGGACCTATTCATAAGACCAAATATTTAAACCCACCATTGTCGGAGTAGTAATACACTAAACTATAATGCCTAACATTCAAGTCACTAGACGCTAAACATGATGACAACGTCACAACCACATGAGGTAAAACTGCATAGTTTACGTCCCAATTAAATCATATAAAACTAGATAATTCTTTTATCCATTATACAGAAGACCATTATTATTTATGATGGTATCCAACTGCATCACCAAACTATCCATATTAAGAACAACATGAAGCTTTATTATATTTTTAATGAAATTTTTAGTGATTCTCGAACCATATTTCCTAGTCCCCGCAATAAATTAAATATATTTCCCTCATCATGAAAATAAAAATGATCTCTATAGGGGACTCCAACAGAGGTCCATTCATTTTCAGGCCCATTTTATGTAATATTACATCTTTCTTCATATGAGTAATTTCTATTAGGTGTAATCATTTTCAAATATATATATGGATTCACTGTTGTTTTTACGAGATAATCAGCAAAGCCTTTTTCCTCCCCCTTACGCTCATTCAAAAAGTTACCCCTTAAAATGACTATTTTCTCCAACCTTCCTACAAGGGGGTCTCTATTAATTCTATTTTTTCACCTATTTAATAGAGATTAAATCTCTTCACCCTTATATTGCTCAATGATTTATGACATTAAACAATAATAACCCCATTTTCCATTTTGTACGAACTGAAACTACAAGATATTATAGTCCTTTTTTGTCTATTAATGGTATAAAGTATCTATTATATGACCATAAGAGGTATGTTTGATTTTTCATAGGATCATGGAAATAAACGACATGGAAATTTTTACTTTGGATGAATTTATGCTACATGATTCATATGGTCCTCGTAAAAGAGGATACATCTCTTATAATGTTATTTATCAAACATAATTTGTTTTATAAATATATATAGATTAATTCGCATTTAGTGTGATATGTAGGGACACATATGCCTCTTGTATCTAGTACATCCACATATTCTCTCATCATTTATACTTTTAGACCTCCCCTTATTGTGTGCAATGTCCTTATAAATTTGCGTAGCATTTGGTCTTTGTTTCCCCTATTCAAATTGGGCTTTTATATTCTATGTGTCATGAAATTATCTTGAATTTGGTCGATCCTTGGGTCCTTTTCATATGAGATAAAACTATATGCAAAATTTTTCCCAACCACATGATGGTAAATAGTAGTGTTTAAGACTCTAAGATTCAATGACAAGATGATCTTAGAACAATGATTGCATTGATTTTCATTCAAATGAGATTCAAATAGAATAAATATAAATTATATCTTCTACCATCCATCATAGTATAAAAATTCACATGTCCATTCTATTAGTGTTATATTTTTTCTAAAATAATACATTATCATTCATTGTATCCCACAATGAGAATAGATCACTTGGGATTACACATTTTAGTAAGGGATTGTTAGGACAAAAACGGGCTTAGATACCCTAGGGGGGGGGGGGGTGAATCAGGGTATGGATATTCTTTTCAAAATTACCCCTACTCCACTGGATCTTGACCTCTTTATTATAATGGACACTTTGTTTGCATATATGTTTTACTTTCGATGCTTTCATGTATGTCTCCTGCTATGAGAGAGATTTTCCTAGGTTTTCCAAGGTCTCAGTTCTTCGGGCATACTCTTCAAGAAGGAGGTTCACTTGGGTCCTTTCCTCTCAGGGTTTCCTGGGTTCAACGGATCATGACTGCCTCTACGGTATCCGTGATGAAGGTTCAACGACGTCCTCCACCCTCAGATCTGCAATGATTTTTCATCGAATCATCAACGACTTTCCAGCTCTCTAGATTTCTAGATTTGTAGACGTGCTGAGTTCCAGATATACAGATTTACAGATCCCCAGATATCCAGACTTCCAGTTCCTCAGTTCTGTAATGGTTTTTGTTGATGGAACAAATTGAATATGTGGATCTCCATATTTGAAAAGGACCCACGGTTCTCCAGATCTGAGATTTTACAGAGACGACACGCGGTTCCCAATTGACGGCTTGAAGTCACCAATATTCTGTGCGTGACTTCCATTTTCTGCGGCTGACGACTTTATATCCCTAACAGATTCTGAATTGTTTGTGATCCGCAGCTTCCGATCCCACCATGGTCTACATCCCTCGAATGACCTCCAATCGATCTAGATCGGGGTATTGGCGAGTCTATGGAGATTCGGCTTGTGAAGGACCTCATACCCTTGTCTTTTTCGGTGGTAGAGGTACTGATCATGAAGGGCGATACGCGAGGATTTTGGGGCGTGAAGGAGCTGGTTCGTGAAGGAAGAGGTTCATGACGGAGCTCTACCATGGTAAAAGTAATTGTGTGGGGGCTGGTCCATGAAAATTGTGTGGCGGCTAGTCCGTGATTGGGGAGATTTCAGGGGAGTGGTTCCCGATGGGTTTGCAAAAGAGTGGTTCGTGGTAGAAGTGGTCACGTAGGGGTTGTTTTTTGAAGGGTTGTGCTCGGGATCCAATTCCTCCCCACCTCTTTTAACCATGTTTATTAGCATGGAATAGACATAGTGAATAGGTGGAAGACTCTTTCATTAACTGATAAAGTTAAAGTGTTTATCATGAAGCCTGGGCACAAAGGTGTTTGTGGTGTGATTTTTTTCTAACAAGATAAATGGAGTCGGACGTAATGAATCACTAGCAGAACCTCTTTTAAATTGATAAAGAAATATTGACAACTGATACACGGAAGAGTGAAGACGCATTTCTCTCACAGTGAATGACTCTACATATTGTAGGGAAATTTTGGACAAATCGACCCTTCAATTAGGGAGCACAGAAAAAGACTTTTCAAAATATCTGGAGATTGGAAGACGGTGTTGATATAAGGGAAGTGGGATTGGGAATTCTAGTCTTTTAATTCTTTAATTAAAGAGACAAAATAAAAGTCCTCAATGGTATACCATGGTCCTTTGAGAACCAGCTCATTCTCATGGAGGACCTTAAAGGAGAAAAAATATTCAGAAAATTAACTTGTCTTGCTCACCTTTATAGATTCGAAGTAAAGTAATTTCATTTCATGGGATAACTGAATGTGTTATGCAGGAGATTTTAGGGCGCATTGGTACTTTTCTGGAATGTGACCGGTCTGATCCAATTCACTGGGGCCCTTTTGTGGGAATCAGAGTTTCGGCTGATGTTGCACATCCACTTATGAGGGGAATGTTTTTGGCAAGGGAGGACTTTGACATCTAGATTTATTTTGAGTTTTAAAAGCTTCATATTTTATATTTCTTTTGTGGGTGGATCAGACATTTAGAGAAGGAAGGTGATGTGAAGAAGGAGGATGGACAGGGAAATGTCATTTTACAATACGGTCCCTGGCTTCGGGCCAAAACCTCTGGATTGACTTTTATCTCCAAATTTGTAAAAAAAGGACCGAGACAAACTTGTTAATGCTTTGAGTAAGTAGGAAGAACCAACACATACTAATATCATCATGCTTGGGGCGCCGAATCTTTCTACTGACATTCAAGGGGATCAACGGGCGGAAGCAAGGACTTTGTGTAGCACACTACCATTGATTGTTCCTGAGGAAAAGAAAATCAGCCAGGGGCAGGATTTGGTGGATACCCCAAGACATGTCGCAATTGTTTTAAAGGACATTCCATTTCCAGCTGTCGGGCCACATTAAAAGTGCAAGGAACCACCCGACCCAGGACCAGGGGTACATCATAATTGTTATAAGACACCAGATCCAGTATCTAGTTTAGAGGATGTTATTCCTGGTTCTACCTCTCAAGAAAAAGACGATATGACTGGGATGACGTTGAATGCCACAATAAAACAACGAACATGGAAAAGGGTGTTTTGAAAGGATAGGTGTGTGGAGCATTTCAGTACACAGGTTAAGGATCATAAATTCCATTCCGAGGCCTGTCAGATGATAGAAAGCCTGCTAAATAGGTTGAAAGTTGCAGATGACAGATAACTGTTCGAAGTTGCAAAGGCAGCGGCGGGAGTGTTCGAACCCCACCTAGGGCCATGAAAATCCTTTGATGGAACTTTCAGGGGCTTGGAAATCCCCAAACAGTTCGGGTTCTCCATTATTGGAGATCCAAATATCACCCTGACATAGTTTCTGTACTAGAAACTATGTTGGATTGCAAGGATGATGGCCAGTTGGGTTCGAAGATTGGTTTCAAAATGTCCTTCCCATTAGAAGACAAGGACACTCGGGTGGACTTTTCCTCCTATGGAAGGAGGATCTTGGGGTCTAGATTTCTAATTTTTCAAGCAATAACATAGCTGTTACAGTTGCTGGCCTTGGGTATCATACTTGGTCGTTTGTAGGTTTCTATGGGTGGACATGTTGGAATGAAAAGCACAAATCATGGGCCTTTTTGAATCAGTTGCAGAACTCTTTACCTGGCCCTCTTATAATCGGGGGGGGGGGGGATTTCAACAAGGTCCTTTTTCATGATGAAAAAGAAAGGGGACGCATGAGGAGTGGCACTGCTATAGATGAGTTTAGGAATTCCCTTTTGTCGAACTCTCTTCATGACCTCGGGTTTTCTGGCTCTCCGTTCACCTGGAGGCGGGGTAGGTCAATGGATAACCGTCTTGTGGAATGGTTGGATAGATTTGTTGGGAATGACGAGTGGATTTATCTTTTTCATGATTTCTCTATTGTTCACCTACCCCCAGTCTCTTTTGACCTCTATCCAATCATCTTGTCGACACTCTCTAAAGGGAAACAGAGGAGGCCTGTGCGGACATTTCGATTTGAAAGTATGTGGCTCCAGGACAACAACTGTGAAAAGGTGGTCCAAGCGGCATGGGAGGGACCTAATCGGTGCATCATGTCTAATATCCACAATACTGCGGCATGCTTATAGAATTGGAGCTCAGCGAGGTTCGGAGACTATGATAGACGCATTAATTAGGCTGAGACTCGCTTAAAGAGACTCCACTCTTCTCCTTCTTATGCCTCTGTTCATGAAAATATCTCTGTTGCGGAAAAGAATCTTTATGCAGTGATGAGGAAGAAGGAGAGTTTCTGGTTTCTTCGGTCAAGAGAGTCTCACATCTGGAATGGCGATCAAAATACCAACTAATTTCACCATAGATTATCTGCACGGAGAATGAAAAATCATATTGCGCATCTGGAGGATCCCAGCAGGAGAGTTGGTCATGATATCAAGGATATTCACTCTATCATCCGGAATTTTTTCATCAAACTCTATGAAGTGGAAAGCATCAACACTCCTACTGGTCTGACTAGCTGCATCCCAAAGTTGGTTACGAAAGATATGAATCGTCAGTTTGAAAGAGAAATCTCTGATGATGAAGTTTTTGCTGCTCTACATCTTATTCACTCTACCAAGGCCCGAGGGCCTGATAGGTTTCATGCTCTGTTCTTTAAACGCTTTTGGCATATCAATAGTCCTGATGTGGTGGCCATGCTAAAGGCGGTGTGGTCAGGTAGAGCATCTCTTGATTTTATTAATGAAACTCTGATTACTCTTACCCTAAACACTCAGTGCCCTCAGAAAGTCTCAGAGTTTTGGCCAATCAGTCTGTGAAATGTGGTTTACAAAATTTCCTCCAAAATCATGGTAACCAGACTTAGGGACTTCCTCCCATTGATTGTTTCTGATAACCAAAGTTCTTTTGTTCCAAAGAGATCTATTACTGATAATGCTTCCATTTCTTTTGAAGTATTCCACTCTTTGAAAACTCGTTCCTCTTCTAAGAGAGGCATCATGGAAATGAAATTTGATATGATGAAAGCTTATGAAAGAATTGAATGGCCTCTTCTTGAACTTGTTCTCTCCAAGTTGGGCTTTTTTACGAGACAGGTTTCTAATATCATGAATTGTGTTACATCTATCTCCTAAAAAAATAATATTAATGGGGCCCTTCAGTGAGCTTTAATATGTCGAGAGGTTTGGTATAAGGGGATCCCCTGTCACCTTATCTCTTCATTCTAATGGTTGCTATTTTTTCTCACCTAGTTCTTGAAGGCGGAAGTTCAAGGAATTGTCCATGGTGCTGAGGTATGTAGAAATTCCCCCTATCTCCCACCTCTTTTTTGTAGATTATAGCCTTTTTTTGCTCGTGCTACCCCGCAAGAATGCAGTTCAGTGTTGCATATCATCAATATGTATGAAAGGGCTTTTGGGAAACGTCTTAATCCTTCGAAATAAGAGTTATCTTTCAATAAATGAGTCTCACAAGTAAAGAGATAGGAGATTCAGAGAATGTGTGGTTTTCCACTGGTTGAGAAGCATCCTAAGTACCTTGGCCTTCAGTCCCTTGTTGTTAGGTCAAAGAAACAAGTGTTCGACTCTATTATGGACATGGGGATAATCATATTTTTCTTTGGTCTAGTAAAAAGATTTCCAAGGAAGGAAAGGAAGTTCTCATGAAGTCAGTGGCCCACCAAATCCCTTCTTATGCTCTGTCAATATTTAAATTCCCGAAAACTCTCATCGATCAGATCCACTCCCGGTAGGCCAATTTTTGGTGGGGATCTTATGAAGGAAAACATAACTCACACTAGATGTCTAGGGAGAAGATGTGCGTTTCAAAATTTCATCGGGGCCTTGGCTTTAGGAATCTGAAATGCTTTAATGAGGCTCTTCTGGAAAAGCAAGGATGGAGCCTCCTCTCCCATCCATCTGCCCTATTTTCAATGGTTCTGCAAGAAAAATACTTCCCTCATTCTGAATTCTTCGATTCCCAGTTGGGGCAAAGACTGAGTTTTTTATGGAGAAGCATATGGAGTGAAAACTCCCTCCTTGACATGGGCTGTGTATGGAGAATTGCTGACGGGCATAATGTTCATGTTTGGAAGGACTCCTAGCTGGAAAATGACAATAACCATAAGGTTTCTTTGACTATTGTTCCTACTTTTGAAGATGTAAGGGTACGAGATCTGATCAATGATTTTCTTGTGTACTGAGATCGCGTGAATCGTTTCAGCTGGTTTAATGAGGTTGACCGCCAACTCATCCTATGTATTCCTCTCACAACAGAGATGGGAAATGACTAGCTCTACTGGACCGAGGAGTCTCATGGAAGATATTATGTCCGCTCGGGTTACAAAATGCGGGTCCAAGGAGTGGCTTGGGCCTTTCCTGATTTCCGACGGAAGATTATCTGGGATCTCACTGCCCCCCTAAGGTGACATTTTTTTGGTGGTAGGTCTGCTCTAGGGTTCTCCTAACTAGTGACTTTTTGGTGTGTTGACATTTTGAGGAGGATCACACCTGTCCATTGTGCCTCCAGGAGGTGGTATCCCCTTTTCATCCAATTCTTTCCTATCGTGGGGTGGAAGGGGTGTGGAAGGCATGGAAACCAGATTTCGGTTTTCTCTTTGACATTTTGATTGGGATGGTCCAAAATCTGGTTAAATGGGTGGCTTCTCTTAAACCAAGAGTGGTGGGGTTGAAGTGAACAATTTCTTGGATAGTGTGGACTCGACAAAATGATCACATTTTCCAAATGAAGGTGACCCATGATCGTTTTTGGGTGGATATGGCTAAGGAATAGATGAATGGTTGGAACAATAATGATTCAGTGCCTCCTTTGGGAAACACTCGGCAGCCGGGTCCTTGTTGGTCTACCACCCTGAGGGTTTCCTCATGTTCAATACAGGTGTTGTTGTCTCTGTTAATTCCAGGATTACAATCAGACTCATTTCTCATAATAGTTTTGGCTAGATTATGGAAGCTCAGTGCCGGGCTGTGCCTTTCTCTTGGAGCCCTGTGGTGGCGGAGTCCTCTACCATCCTCCAGGGGATCATTTTAGCTCGTTAAAAAATTGGCCCAAGTTTTTGGTGGAATCCGACTGCCTCGAATTGGTGAACACTCTAGCCTCGAAGGACGAAGAATCTCAACTGTATAGACTTTTCTTGAGGAAGATCTGGTCATTAACCGAAGGATTTGCGACATGCAAATTTTCTTTTATCAAGCGAGGAGGGAATATGGAATCTCATTGTTTGGCTCGTTTTGGGAAATCATGGGGTGATCATTGTTTGGTGGACTCATTTTCTGATTGTCTTTGTATGCCTGGATTTCTTGATCAGAAATATATCTTATCTTTTCTCAAATAAAATGTTTTACTTTTGATCTTATTCTTTCCTTCTTTATCTGTTGATAATGCTTTGAATGCAATGTAGAGAAGAAATTTGAAAAAAATAAAGATTTTTTACTTGGTTCACCCTCATTGGGCTATGTCCAAGGAGAATACAACAGTAACGTGCTGATGTACCAAATCCACCATAGCTCACTTCCAATTTGCAATGATCAGGCAAGATCACATCTGGGCCTAGGCACACTACCTTCGCAATTTTTAGGTTTAGCTCACTACTTTTCCATGGGTCACTCCCTATTTCTCTCTCTCCGACTCACTATTGATAGAAAGGATCACCTTCTTCCTCTTTTATTGATATCTCCTCTTGAAATAATCCACTAATAGTTTATAGACCAGTATGTCTCTTCATTGTCACAAATTAATTCAGATTTATGTTGTATGTAGATTCACTTTAGACGTTCAACTTTCATCCACTAATGAATACCACTTTGCAATGAATGTACCATGAAATCCTCCAACTTTCACATAAACCTAGAGTGACTGGATCACTTCATTCTTCATGGTGTGCTTCCCTTTACCTTGTTTCACTTCTCCATTCTTGGAGCGTAAGTGTAACATAACCAATTTCCCAACACTCGCTTCTTCAACACACAAAATGGGTGACACACACCCTTTTACGCCCAAACCAATATTTGCATGAAAATATCAACTGATGCACTTCTACAAGCCAAGTTCCCAAGTGTCGCCTAACCACTTGACGACACTCCATTTTCCAACTTAGAACCTTGGAGACACAATCCCTTTTATGCCCAAACAAATGTTGGTGTGCAATTATCAACTAGCATGCAACATCTGAATATCTTTATACTTGTGTGACCAAACCACAACCTACATGACCAGAGCTCACATTTTATCTATGTTTTGAGATTATCCATATATGAAGAAGGTTATCCCTCTATGTATATTCATTTTTGGTACAATTAGTTCCGCATGCATGTCTCCTCCTGGAATGCAAGTCCAGCTTCCCTAGTCTCTATCACCCTAGTCACCTTGTGCACCAAAAACAAAACTTGGGCGCCCCTCTTTATATTGAAATATTTTGATGTTATGAACTCAATAAACAAATGGCACACAACTTTACAAGCCTCCAAGACACCTACACGAAAGTCCCTTTTCCAGAAATACTTCCCTTCACCTTGTATCTTCTCTTTTTGTACCACCTCCAGATCGTCCATTCCCTTTTCATGGTTCTTCATACAATAAAGGATTGTCAACAACCTCTCTTGAACTTGAAAGCTCACCATGGAAACCCCATTTTAATTAAATTTGATCATCATATTCTTCTTTGTCAAAAAAATCAAAATGGAGGTATTCTTTTTCAACAAACACAATCACATCAAAAATGATTCAATAATACCTTAAGGGATTTTTTCCCAATAGGGATTATCCACATGTTTGATAGGTTTGATTTCTCATTTAGATTAGTGTGTCCTTGGATGAAAGGCCATAAAATTCACATAAAATTTATTTAATAAATGAAATTAATCTTAATGGTTGAAGTATATTTCATAACCTAAAAATGTGAATTTCTATGGACCTCACCAAATAATTCCACTACCGTTGGTGATGTTCTCTCACCACACCTCTACTATAGAACTATATGTTGATGGATTCTAATAAAAATTAGTTATGTATTGACATATGATTATTTTAAACTATGACTAACCATGAATAAAATTATAATCCTATTATACAATATGTGACATAGATCTATGAAATGAACACCACACTCTATGGGAAATGTTAGTCTTAATGATTCTTTTCTGCTCGAAGAAATCGCTTCCACAAATCATAGTCATTTTCGTCAAAAATTTGGAAAACTGTAAACTCAACATGGATAATATGAATAATAGAACACAAATCTAGCGGACACCGTTGACTTTTTACTATTCATAAAACACCTCAAATTGGCTTTTGATAACATTTGACACCATGGGGATTTTCAAACCAACTCACCTTTTGTCTATAGAAAAAGTATTACTCTTTTTTTACACCTTGATTGCATTGTAATAGAGTCATTATTTCTATAAATACATTCATTTAATATTATATATAAGTAATATGAATCTGAAAACCCCCATATTCATTGTATATAACATCCCTCATCATGATTTAATAATTTGAGAACATCATTGACCAGATGATGACAATGTCATTCATCATTTCCATTAATCATTTGGTCAATGATTTTTAACATAAAATATAGAAAATATAGGTCTATGTCATATGACCCTAACCCAGAAGACACCAAGGTACTAATCAAGTGACATTAAATGAAATGAAAAAAAATCATGCATTTTTGAAATTAAAATAAAATACAATGTTCCCATCGCTTGACATAAAACTAGGTAACAATCCAACCCTCAACTCAGAGGACCCAGATCTCGATATTAGTTTCTTAATACACCAAAAACCAATATATCAATATAGAAACATGATTACATATTAAAATTTAATTTATATAGGTAGATATTCTTAGATCTCTTAACATTTCCCAACTATGAAAAGGAATTTCATTATATTATGTGGATTTAAAACAAAATTACCTCCTTCATTTTACATGCATTGTCATAATTTTATCAAATGTTATCCATACCCTTGGTAATTTGAATAATAAAAAACTACCTCAACCAACTTCAATAAAAATGTAAGGTTCGAATGGAAAAAATTTTCTAACTAATCAAAATACAACAAAATATTTATTTTCATAATTTGACTCCATTAGGATATATCAACCATAGGAACCTTCATCCCTAGGAGAAACCACTCCCATATCTATGTTCCAAAGAAAATAATAATAGAGAAATTCATTCCAAACCTCATCCACATTCATTACAAACAAGATTATTCTATATGATCTCAAAATCCATAAATCCATAGATCATGGTTTATAACTCCTCTTTCTATGTCAAGAATATTTGTGAACATTTCTATCCTAACAAAGAATGGGAGGGATGTGATTACACCATAAAATAAGAAAGTACTATAGAACTCATTAATAATAATCCGAGACCTATGATATCATACACTTTAATGACCCCCTATTTTCTTTGGATTCAAACACAGAGCACAGATCAAATATTATTAGATATTTTTGGTGGTTTTTCTACTTTATATGGCCATATCGTCTCATAACCTTTGGTTTGACCTCACTAGTCCTGAAAGTATAACTCATAGAGGAACATCAGTACTCAAATATGTGCATCCTTAAACTCTAACCACCAACATTTCTGAACACTATGACATTAAAATACGTTTACACTCTTATATGAACCTCTATACATGAACCAGACTCACTATTATTGTCAATATTCTCCACCCTTTTTTTGTATAGATCGTATCACCAACCAATATGGACAAACCTATAAAAACTTAAATTTCAGAAACTTTACATCCTCACCTCATGAAATTAAACTATACAACATGGGACAATAGATGAGTTATCCCTAAAACAGCATCCATACAATGCATCATCTCCCAATTTTGGACATCAGTCAATTGAAAGTTAATTTTTCACCTATACCTATGTGAGAGAATAATTGAGATGAGGGATCTCATGTTTCATTTGCGGGTATCTTTATTATCGCTCTAAGAAGATTTTTAGTAATTCATGTATAATATTCCTTCACCAAAACAAAATGTAATCAAACAAAACATAATTGAAAAGATAATATGGATTGATGGGTGGTGTGAGCTAGAGGAAATACCACAATATGTCCACTCACATTATATACACGCACAACTAGCACAAAAATCCAATGTGATGCTCTAGCATGATTGACAACCATGATGGGATAGTGTGATCACACTATCTAGCTCATCTTTTCAAATCCCATTCTAGCGTGATAGGCAATCAAAAATTACCAAAAATACCATTAAGGAATGTACAAAAACATGTGGAGTAAAATGAGCAATGCACCTGTCAATGTGTATATTTAAATCTACCTCTGGATCATACCCTCTTTATTTTATGAACTCAAATCCTGAGGTGGGGGGTCACATTCTATTATTCAAAAAATGTTTAGATATTCAGAATGAAAATACATCAAATAATATAAAAATAAAAATAAATCAAGGATCCAATGAGATTTACCATGTTATCTTAAGAGAACCCCAGCCCGCACACCTAGAACCATCACATTGGTTTGATATATAGAGATTTATATGCTGTATAAGACTATACTATGCGGTTCCTTCATGAAACTCCACCATGTATGAAGAAATTTCTATGGAAAATTAGTGTGACAGACCTGCATGAACTGATTAATTCCCAAAGGGTCCCTAAATTTCCAATCAAAAGGACCTATGAACCCCATATTTGACACGATTAGAGTATAGAGAGACTGCTTGAAGATATGATCACCCAATTCTCTCAATGATGTCCTCTAATTCATTATTTAGTTACCCAAGCCTACAAAAGAAGAGGTAATTAACAATTATTAATGGATTTAGGTCAATCAAGGTTTAGAATACTAATATCCTAGTAATGAGAAATCCCTCTAGTAAAAACCAATAGGAAAAAATATCCTTTCATATCTTGATACATGAGACCAATCTTCCACTAAAACATAAGGAGAAACATGGTTTCTAGAGAAAGGACTTTCCCAATTGTTGTTTCCTGGGTTTTTCATCACCCTAAAGTAATCTCTAGTCTCCCAGGTCCACCATGTGCAAGGCATCTCTATATTACCAAGATACACCCTAGGCGAGGCATCTCTAGATTTTTCAAGTTCACCATATTCAATATATCTTATTGTTGACCATTATATACATGGATAAATCACTTCTAGATCACTATTGGAATGCCTAGGAAAAGAAATCCTATCCCACCTAGCACTTACCATGGAAAAGATCATCCATTTAACCATAGTGCACCTTGCACAAAACACTTTATGCTCACCTAAGTTTAAACTAGGAGAGACACAATTTGATGCCCCTTTTATACAACCAATGCTATAGAAATCTCATTCCTAGATCACTATTATGATGCAGATTAATCTAATTGATGTTCTAAATCCTCATGATTTGTATGATTAGAAGAAATAGAATAACACCATATCCTCCTGATTATAGATTTCCATGGCAATGGATGTCTCACATTTAAACTTTCTAATAGGTTGGATCCTTACAGTGTTCTCAATTATACCTTCTAAATGTAACAAGGATCCCAACCTTTGTAATTATGAAGGATGCCTTAATGTTTTTCTCAATGACATTTGTTTCCAAAAATGTTTATAGAATCTGTCAAAATCCATATGGAAATAAAGAGCATGAACATTATTTTTTGTTAATAGTAGAGGTGATGGGCACAACTATGAACCATAACACTTTATATGTACACCACCATGAATACATCCTCATCTACTAGTGGATGATTAGAATGTCCCCACCCCCTAGGGAAACCCGTAGGGAGTACTCTAATTTTTTTTCATGTATTCTATTCTCAAGACACATATAACATATACCTCATACATGAGTGGAGTACAAGATTGTATAGATTTATAGATCTTATGCTTCCACTAGTTTCTCACACCAAGAATGAACCAAAAGGGAATAGTGGTTAGTTACCATTATGAATCAGCTGCATATTGTATAAATTATTATCTTTTGAATAAATTAAAACTCTTTGATGTCTTGCATTGAATGCCCTAATATGTTTATATTTCTTTAAAAAAAACATGAAGTTATGATTTCACTACACGTAACACAGATCATAGATTGTGTTACACGTGATCCAATGATTATCTTACATTTTATGAAACCCTATGTTTGGATTCTGTTGTACGGAATTCCTTGACATTTGACATCCTGTGTTACATAGATGACTGAGTTTACCAAACTAAAATATACTATTAAAAATATATTTTGATATTATTATAGTAATCACCTAGCTATTTGAATTCCAATTAAGAATAATAATAACAAAATATTGAATAAATAGATTAAAATTTATATAAAATGAATTATTTTGTGACCAATTAATTAGAAAAAAAACATTTTTTCAGAATAAGAGGAAATATTTTTTTACAAAACTATTTTTCATGCACAAAACTGTGTTATATATAAATAAATTAATCAATAAAATTTATATTTATGATTTTAATTAAATATAAATCATATATTCATTAAACTATTTATAATTCATATTATAATTTTTCTAGACAAGAGGTAATAGTAAATACAATTTTATACACAAAATATTTATTTTTATAAAAGGTTATTTTAACATCTATTAATGTGGGTCATAATTGAAACCCATGCATTAGAAATTTTATAAATTATATTTCAAAAAATATAATTTAATATTTAATTATAAAAAAAATTATCTTGGGATTAATTTATGATATTTCCTATGAAGATTCATTTTAGATGAACAGTGAAATATACACTATTTTAATAGAATTCTCTTTTATCGCATAATTTATTTATACATATAAGTAAATTTTTTTATTTTTTATAAATTATTTTTAGATAAATTATAATAATAATAATTAAATTTATGTTATTGGAATAAATTTCAAATTGAAATTGGATCTAAAATCGTTTCAAACGTTTGATCATTTTTAGCTTAAAACCCATTTGTTTCATCTCATTTGAGGGATTACTTTTAAATTAGCATCTCAAACTTATGATATTGGAATTTGGAATAATTGATTTCATATTTTAATTCAAAATAAATTATAATTTACAATAGTTACATCAAATTTTTTTTACAAAATATATTTCATAAAATATTTAAAACTAATTACGATGATTAAGAGAAAAATGAGTTTTCTAAGGGACTAACCATTAATGAAAAGGGAAAATGACCTAGAAACATGTACAAAACAATATATTTACACCTATATCAACCATATTACCTATTTTATCGAAAATGGATAATTATTGGGGGGACATGGTGTATGGGATACCTCCCAATAATGTTTACGATATGGTATTTACCAGAATTCCACTCCACCATTATTAAAGGGCATTCACTGTCCGCAATTACTCACTACTGTATAGAAATTGGACTAAGTCAAGACCAATAAAAATATATTTCAAGGATATCTCTTTTAAATAGATAATCCTCCAATTGGGAATAAATCTAACTAAGGATTCCTTTTATTGAAAACCAATAGGAGTTACCCAAAGAAGAGGCCACATTCATCAACATGTATTTTCTTTCAAATTCCCTGTCCACCCGCTTAAATTATTAATATTTCATGATAATATATTATCATGAGTATATCCAATATTATTATAGGATATTATGTTTTTTATAAAATATATAATTTCGCACACTTCTATTAATTGGTATATACAATTATCATTCATGTGTAGGATGGACTACCCGCTCAGAAACCATTGTCCTTCATTTTTCCATTAACACCTTACAATTATGGTAACAATGAAGTATTTAAAGTTTATTTATGATATTTAAGATATATTTATTCTTATATATTTATAATATAACAAAAAAATATATTTCTTTCAATTTTGTGGGAATACAATAATTTTATTCATGTGGGCGGCGGACTACGTCGTCCTGAAGCGATGTGATTACTTCACATGTTACAGGGAATGTATTAATGTTAATTTCAATCAAAACAAATGTTTCATATGAAATAAACATTATGATATAATTATAATATATATTTATATCATTTAATTTTCATATATTTAGTAGGTTAATAAAATGGAAACAATGATCATGCGTATGTACGGACTACCATCTCCATGAATGGTGTATTTCATTTCTTATTTATGTAATTTATAGATTAGTATAAAAAAACATAAAATGAATATATATAAAAAATTTATCAGGATTTACATTCTAGAAATAATTAAATCATTATATATGAAAGAGAAAATATAATAAAATTCATAACATATACAAAAAATATAGTGTTCATTACCAAAACGTAACATTAGAATTTAATTGTTAAAAAAATAGCATTAAAAGGTGATAAAGAAGTCAAATATGGTATGATATAAATTATTATTCTTCTATTATAGATGTATGATAAAAATTTATTTATTATAAAATTAGATTCAATGAGTAAAATAAATGTCACGACTTATGGTAAGGGGGTTTACAGTCTTACCTTCATTTCTACGTGACTAATTCCATATTTACCAATAATTTTGTCTGTGTGGTGTATATACTAACCAATGAAATGATAGATCATTAATTTAATTTATTTCTTGATATTTGGTGCTTCAGTTAATTTTATTCCTTCATATAACTCATGATTCAAAATTTACTCATGTATAAATGGATTAACGTCTCACATTTTCCATTAGTGAGACACATGATATATTCACCAACTATATCTTCTATGTGGTTCATGTACTACCTATGAAAGTATTTTATTATTATATTCACAATATTATTGGAATTTAAATATTAATTTTATTATTTAACTTTTTTGAGGTTTATAGATTAGATATTAATAAATCAGTAAGGGATTTGTGTCTCAATAATACTTCTTTGAGACACATATAATTTAAGGCACCTATATTATTTTATGAGGTGTATATATTACCCCCATTTACATATTATATCATGTATATAAATCTATTCCTAATATATTAAGTTTCAATTAATTTTATCCTTTCATGGGTATTACATATTAATGTTACCAAAATGATAGATGTTCATCGCTATATTCTAATCATTGGTCAAGATTGTTTATTATTATAATATCATTTATGAAATCATTTGATCCATATGTAATGATATATATTTAATTTTCTTCTCCGCTATTTATTTTTGAAATATTTAATTAATTGTACCATTTTTCACAATTTTTTTACTTAATGTAATTTAGAATGTGTTTTAAAGAAAATATGGCCTTATTTCACTCTTGGGTTGGAAATATGTTTTAATAAAAAACCTTTTTTCTTTGAAAAAATATATCCAAAGTGTTTTTAAATGAATATTTAACCTTATTTTAAGGAAAATAATTTAAATTATGATTTATGTTTTAAATTGTTTAAAAAAAAGTTATCAAAGAATCATATATATGTCTTCAAGTTTATTTTCCATGAAAAATATTTTCAAATGGTTTTATGTTTTAAAAAGTTTTTTTAACGAGGAAATGATATTTTACTCAGGATAAGAATGAAATTATTTATAAAATCAATATATATGTTTATATTGTGGATTTGAATGAAAATGATTGTGAAATAGTTTTATGTTTTAAAAGGTCATTTCCAAAGAAATATTATTTTCCTTAAGAAATGCTCCAAGAGATATATCAAAATCTTCCACCACCAATGATGAAATTCATTGATATAGTCTATATATTATAAAATATAGGATCCATGGGCACTATTATTATTCTTTATTCTAATAGTTTATTTTTATGATAAAAATTCATTTATGAATCTTTTTTTTCCAGAGGTATACCCTAATTAAACCGAATTGATTTCATCGGTTATTCTACGAAAAATTTATTATGAATTTTAATTTTATTTTATACAAGTTATTATATTTGGAATTTTTAAAATACCCATTTCATTTCATGAGTAATGATATAATGATTTTCTATGACCTTGTGGTTTTAAAAATATGGTTTTAATAATGTTTTGGTTAGGACGTATAACTCCTTCCAATTCATTGGGTAATGAATTACATCACATGAGAGAGACATCGAAGGAACGTCTAGTGAACCTGGTTTTGTAATGTGAAATTTATACTAAGATGGAATTGGGAGTGAACCCTGACTACTATGATAGTTTGGTGAGTGAACTCATTCCCCTAAGATAGTCTAGGCTTTTATCTTCTAATACTAAGATAGTATTTTGAGTGAAACATAACTATTAAGATGTTATTCATGGAATTGATTTCATTTCCATAATTTGATGGTTGTACCTACCTACATGTCCATAATGTTTTCTGGGAACATGATTTCACATTTACAATGTTTTTTATAGAACTGGTATCATGTCCATATGTTTTTGTGAGGGACTGATTTTACGTAAATAATTTAATGGGTGAACCTGTTTCTATTTATTGATGTTCATAATGTTAAAAGTTGATTTGTATGCCAAAAATATAGGTATTTTCATAGGTTTTCAATCATGGATTATTATATTTTTTCCACTGTGATTAATGTCTTCTCATCTGAAAATATTTATTCCAT
Organism: Viscum album; assembly: GCA_963277665.1. Taxonomy (NCBI): domain Eukaryota; kingdom Viridiplantae; phylum Streptophyta; class Magnoliopsida; order Santalales; family Viscaceae; genus Viscum; species Viscum album. Next base: position 136,787,748 of record OY728163.1, read on the forward strand.
TATTCATGTGTACTATCTTTTATATACATTATATTATGATCAATTGTTATGTTCATGTTCTCATAATCTCATAATTTTTTCATGCTTACGTTTCTTTCATGATTATCCATGAAAATCATGTTAGCTCTCCCTCTATTATGTTATCTTTATGCCCGATTATGAAAAGATGATTTCATTAGGATTAGTAAAAGGGAGGGCTTTGTGGGAATAATTAATGATCCTTTAATAGACTAAAATATTATGTTACTAGGTTATATAGACATAAATATATCAGTGTACTTGAGATTGTATTTTAATAATATAATGAATATGAATATAAAAATATGTAATATACGAGTATATTATTTCAGGGTTTTTATAGTTTGTATCAATGTAAATGTTTAGTCAACATTTGGAAACTAGGATGAGAAAAAAGTTGTGAGATACCGATGGATATTTCAAAGGATAAACCTAGGTATATATTTAAGGATTTGTCTATGAATGATTAAAAATACATGAAAATGTTAATTTTATTTGTTAAGCAATATATATAGTGTTTCTATAGAAATAAATCACATTCATAATACTAAAAGTGGTTGTGGTTTTGGAAAAGTTTTACATAGGGTTAAAACCCCTTAAATCAATGTGTTGTGCTAGAATCAATATAGAACTAGTCCATGTCACCAAGACATACTGAAAACCTATATTTACAATCCCATAGGATATTGATTGGAAGTTTATTAACCATTAATCTGTGATCATGATGGATTTAAATATCTTATGTCTATGAAGAAATTAGGTTGAACCGAAGGTGTTATTAATTAAAGAGGTTGTCAAGATTTAGACATACTATAATTGATTTTTTTCATTATTGTTCGGTTACCCATTATGATTATTATTTCTCACACTATTTTTATTTCTTCAAACAATATCTATAACCATAAGGAACTAGATTAAAATTGAATATGACTGTCAATTTTTTGATGAGAAGTCAACTGTGATGATCACTTGAGTAAAAACATTCATCTCATTCCTAATCTGTTTTCATGGAACATGATTAACAATGAGTACCTTAATCAATTGTCAAACATACCAAAGAATAGAAGGTATTAATTCTCAATTAATGGGGGTAATAGTGACCATAGAGGAAAGAATATTCAGTTTGAATTTTTTCAATAATGTGGGAAGAAACACCCGAGTGGATGACATAGAAATATTGGAAGAAGTTTTGAAAATCCTAATGGTCATAATGAAATTTAATTTAAGGGTAAAATTGAAATTTCAAATTAATCAGTGGATGGAAATATTGGATTCCATAGGTTATTATCCAGATATGAATGTATTATATGTGGAAAGAATGGGAATTATGTAAATCAGTGTCTAATGGTGAAAGCTTGTGAGGTGAATCATCAGGGTTGAATGAGTAATTTTTTTCTATGAATGATGAGGAGAAAATGAAGGGCGTAAGAATGGAAATATGAAATAAGGAAGAATATAATGATCCATTTTTACAAGTTTTAAGTGAGGTAATTGAGGTGTATATGTATTATATTTGAAGAATTTTGTTCAATGAGTCATGAAGTGTATATATCTCCTTATGTAATTACATGATTATATTCAATGTTTTTGATGACCTAGAAAAGTGAATTTATGAAAATTTTATATTTTGATTAATGAAAGGTAATCATTAATATATTAATAATGTTTATAAAATGGTATTTCCTTTTGATAAAGAGATTTTGTATATGAATAATATAAAATTGATAGAATTGATTACCTTGAAATAGATAGATTCTTTAATGAAAATGGTTTTCTTCTATAATGGATGGATTTAATGAAATTTTTTAATTTATGGAATTTATCCAATAATCAGTTCAATATGTAATCATGAATGTTTTCCATAAATATATATGTTGATTTAGAATATTACCATGTTTAAGGATAACATAATATGAAGTTGTTAACATGTTTGGCATGTGGCAACTGAGTTTTGGTTTATGATATATGAGGGATCAATGTTATGTTGAATCTGAAAAATTAAGTGACCTTCAATATAATGTGTTGTATTATTATCATTCGAAGGGTTTATAATGATATCCATTTATGAAATTATTTTCGATGAAATTTTAACATGGTTTTAGATATTAGTGTATTATTTCTCTATTTGAAGATATATGCATGTAGGTTAATCTGGGCTTACCACTTTTTATTATTATAACATTATATATACGAAATAAATTATCATTATACATATGGATATTATAATTCATTAGTGATTATGGGATATCAAATTAACCTGCATTTCAAGGAGTATTAGATGGAGTGGAAATAGATCAAAGCATAACACAAGTGTGAAAATTTTCATATAAAATAGAATAAAATCATGTATGTATATATATATCCTTGTGAAAACACTTAAAGAATATGAAGATTTTCTTAAAATAAAATATTTTCTTGTATTCATCATTTTGATGATATAAATAAACTTCTCACGGCCAATTGGTTTATTTTTCCATAGTTACTATCCTTCTGTAGATCACCCACTTTCGTATGATTAGTTCTCTTTATCAGTATCTATAATTATATACACTTTTTCCCATGTTAATATCTCTATATTTCCATATATGTTCTCCTATGTGAATATACTGGTCTGAGAAACTTTAGGTAACCATTATATTTTGGAAAATTCTATTTTTAATTGAATTTTTAATATTCATTTTTGCGATGTATGCTCATATGAATATAACATTGAAGTATTAAAACATTAATGTACCAAATGAATTTTTGGTAGAATTGTTTTTAATGGTGGTAGAATGTAACAACACAAGTTTTTAGAAATTATATTTTTTGAATAAATAAAAATTATTTTATGGATTTCACTGCATGTTACACCTTGTTATGCTTACATTAAATGTAACACCATGTTAGTCATTCACTACCTGAAACAAGAAGCATATATTCTATTACATGTTACATATATTTTATCTTCGGCAATACAAAACACTATGTTTCTCTTTTTTTATACACAATTCCATGTTCCATCTATATTTGTGTTACAAACAATATTGAGTTTAACTAAACTACAATATACTATTAATATTATAACGAAAATATAATTATCGTTACCCCATAGCTATCTGAATGGAAGTTATGAATAATATTAAATAAGTTACAAAAATAATTTTTTCATATGAATATAAAATGAATTATTTGGTGACCAATTAATTATAAATGAAAATAAAACCTATTTTAAAAATTAGAAGAAATCATTTTCTGATAAACTATTTTTATTGAACACAAGTGTGTTTTATAGGAATAAAATAAAAATTAACTTTTTATTATTAATTTTATTTAAATAGTTATATTATATATTCTATAAAATAATAAAAATTCATCTTAACTATCTTCTAGGAAGTAAATAAAAATATATAAAATTTTACATATAAAACGTTTATTTTTTATAAGGCAGTTTTACAACCTTTTAATGGAGAACGAAATTTAAAACTAAATTTTTCCATATTTCCATTTTATTTTTTCTAAAATAAACTAAATTTTGGAATTTATAGTTTTAAAATTATATTCTTCAGAAATCTTTTTTATTTTTATATAAAGGTTCACACTTTGCTGAATAGTGAAAAATACTATTGTATTAACACTGTTAATTATTTTAATTTATTTGTTTAGTTAAAATATATTTTTATTTTTTATAATTATATTTAGATAAGTTACGTATAATTAAATTTAATTTTTTTTAATTTGAATCAATTTCACATTGAAATTTGATATAAATACATTTCATGCATTAGAAATATTTCACTTTAAAAACTAATAGTTTCGTCCCATATATGGTATTAATTTTATATTTATTTCTAAAAATTATATGGTTGGAATTTTGAAAATATGTTTCTATATTTTGAATCATAATAACTTATAATATCTAATAAGTCCTACATAATTTTTTTTATAAAAATATTATTTAAAATAGTTACGCTTAAAATCAGTGATTAGAAGAAAAGTGAATTTATTAAGGGACTCAACTATAATCATTAGGGGAATATGACAAAATAAATTGTGAAAAATTCATTAGAAAGACGTATTTATAACTTATTGCATCACATAATGAAAATTATTCATTATTGAAATAACAATATTTAAGGGAGACGTCTGAATATTGTTTACCGTTTCGTATTTACAAAAATATCACTCCACCTCCATTATAAAAGGGCATTCACTGTCCATAACTCTTCACACCACCCAAGCCATTTTTCTTGGACAATACCTAAAAAAATATTTCCATCATCCTTAATCAGAACCTATAATCCATATAATATGAATAAATTCAACCAAGGAATTGCTTTGGTGTAAACCAAAACGAGTTCCCCGGAGAAGATTTATTGATCATCAACATGCATTTTTGTCTTTCTTCCTTCTCCAACCCTTTAAATTATTCATTTATCTTGATTATATAATAAACATGGAATATTTAATACTATTATATTGTTTTATTTCAAGGATATTATCAACACATTCACACACTTCCATCAAATGGGATACAAAATCCTCATTCGCGTGTACGACGATCTACCACCTCATGAACCGATGTTATTATTTATTTCATTACTACCATTCATGGTTGGGAATACCAATGATTTTATAGTATATATATGATAAATATGTTTTTTATGATTATTTAATTACTATAATACACATAACTTCATGCTTTCCATTTCTTGGGAATACGATAATGGTGTTCATGTGTATGAAGGATTGTTTCCTTGCAAAGAAATGCGAATCATTCATGTGATACATGAAATGTATTAGGGAATAGTTTAATATAATTTAATGTTATTTATGAAATAATAACAATACTAGAATGATAATTTATATATTAATATATATATATCAATTATATTTTCATTCAATTAATATGAAAAAAGGAATCATCGATCTTGGGAACATATGCCCTACCATCTCCGCAAACAGTGTATTTAATTTCCAATTTCTATAAATTATTGATTATTATAAATAAATATTTGATGAATATATATGATATTTATATCATGTTTTACAATTTTAAAATAATGAAACCATGATATAATAAATAGGCCCAAGAATAACAAGTAAAAACATATATGAAAAACATAGCAATTATATCCCAAAAAGTAACATTAACATGGAATTGTAAACAAACATGTAATTCATGTTTAGAAGAAAATAATATATGGTATGATATAAATTAATTAATTTATTAAATAAATATATAATAAATTTTTTATAATATACATTATGATAAAAAAAGTACAATGAAAGTCAATACTTAATGTATTGAGATTTCAAGTCTCACTTTTATTTCTAAAAGACTTATACCATATTCCCCAATCTTTTCATTTGTGTAGTGTATATAATTCCCCATTACAAGTTATATCATTAATTTAATTGATTTTATGATATTTTTTTGATAAATTCTATTCTTTCCTGTATATCGTGGTTCAGAAGATATAATAGTAATAAGGTATTTCCATCTCACTTTTTACTTTTGTAAGAATAAATTGATATTCACCATCGATTTATTTTTAATGGAGTATATACCCATGAATTTATTTTATGATTAATTTATAAAATTTCATTGGAATTTAAATTTTTTCATGAGGATCTCCCATTCATGGAGTATAGGGTTCAAATGTTACTAAACCTGTAAGGGAATTGTGTCTCATTTTTCATTTTTTGTGTCACATTTTATGTTATGAACCTATATTATTTTACAAGGTGTGTACACTATTCTATGGAAATGTAATTTTATAAATCTACTTACTCTCTTGATACATCATTATTCATGGAATTTTGTACTTTCATGGGTATTATGAATAAAAGTTACCAAAATAGTAAAATTTTATTACTACAATCACATCATTTATCAGGATTGTTTATGATTTTTCTTCCATTGATGAAATCCTATGATCCATATATCTATAAGTCTCCTAAAAATTATTCTCATATATTTATTTATAATATATTTATGTAATTTTACTATTTTACACTATTTGGTACTTATGATAATTAAGAAATTGTTTTTAATAAAAGTCGACCTCACTTCTCACTTTGTTGGAAATCTGTTCCATTTAAAACACATGTTTTCTAAATATATTTTAATTTTTTTTAAAATGAAATATTAATATCATTGTTATATAAAATTATTTTAATTTTATTATGTTTAAAAATGTTGTAAATGGTTTTTCATTGCATCCATTATTAGTGATATTGTTTATTTTCAACAAAAATTGCTTTTTGTTTCAAAAAATGTTTTCAAATGAAGAAATGATAGTTTAATAAAGTAATGTCCTAAATTATTTTTATATAATAATTTGTATTTTTTCAATGTGGTATTGAATGAAATAGATATGTAAATTTTTTAAGGTTTAATGTTTTTTCAATGATTGGTTTTTATCATTACGAAATTATTCAAATGATCTTTCAAACCCATCATCCATCTTAGATGACATGCATTGATACATTTTAATCAATACTTAGTAGTTGATATATCACAACTAGACTCAATGGGGTATGAGATCCAACTCCAAACGCCCATCCAATAACCTAGTGTCAATAGGCTAGCATCGAGTAAGTATATCACTCTGATTGGAGGCATTTTCCAAAATTACCAGTATGAACACACCCAAAAACACCTCTATGAAATAGTTTAGAGATATACTTAGATGGAAACTAGAATTAATTTATATGACTACCCGAAAATTAGTTTACAATAGAAGTAATAAAAGTAAAACATGGAAATATACACACCAACAAAAAACTATAAACTATCCAACCTTCTCACAAGGAGGGGATCACTATCAAATGAAACTCCAATAATTCTAATCGGTATTTCACTCTTAAACACCACAGTCTATATTGCTCATTAATATATTTTTTCCTCGGGTCATTTGTGGAATCCTTCGAACATTATGTGGGTTTTAAAAGGAATTTCATTAGTGGGAAGATACTTTTTTGAGGTGATTATAACAATACATAGTAGGCACCCAAAAAAACTGAATAGGAAAGGGAGTAACTAGATGGAAAAATTCTGCTCAACCTAGCCAGTGGAAACCCAAGGCAGAAAGAAAATCCATCTCTAATCACCCACACAAATATATGAATAATCAGCTTACTCTACATGGGGTGTTAACCAAATCATGTGACAACACCATAGGGAATCCTAGAATGAACAATATATACTCATCTCCGACACAAAGTCTCATGAGGTTTCGACCTAAAAAATAGATAATATATTATCCTCATGGATCTAATAGTTATATAAAACAATGAGAACACACTACGTGATCTCAAACCAGATAAAATATAACATTTTTAGGATACATTCATTGTATAAAAACCTACTCGGTCTTACTCCAGTGCCCAACATAAGAATTAAATCAATTTATACCTTACTCCCATCACAAGTTAATGAATCCCATGTACAGAGGCCCACCCCTCCACATCACACAGTTGAGGGATAAATTCTCTATACTATGCACCACATGAATCCTCTCTAATGAGATAGAATGGGGGGGGGGGTCACCATTTATATTTAGTAGAGGGACTACTATTATTTAACTAACCCATGAAAACTTTGTCCCTCTTATACAGAGTTTCCCACACCTGAGTCCATAGAGGGAGAAAAAAATACTAACCTAGTACCACACATAACTAGTGGACATGTTTACTCCTCGTAACTATAATCAAAAGATGATGGGTCAATAAATTAAATTGATGGCCCACACCTCGAAATAGTAGTGGAGTGCTAATCCCCATACAAGGACCCACTCCCAAGCACAATAGGGAAGTACCATTATGTGGATAGATGACCTTCACCCTGGTACAACATGAGAGTAACAATTTATAAACAAGATTAATATGATGGACCCACATCCTAAAACGATAGGTGAGTACTAACACCTTTCTAGAGGAACCCTTCCTTGGTATGAAAGGGGAGTAAAAATTCTATAACAATTAAACATATTGAGGACACATACTCTACAATTATAGGGTAGTTCATAATCCAACGATATAGGACCCACACACTCAAATGATAAGGTAGTACCCACATTATCAATATGTCCCTTATGGAGGACCTATGTCAAAAAATGGGTGCGGTGTACAAAGTTTTTGAATATAGGACCTGCATTGTAGTCTAATATGGGTGTAACTACTCTATATGGATAAATATTATGGACCACCCAAACCATGAAATGTTAAGGGATTATTGTCTCCCACTATATGAAATATATGGGGAACCCACACCCTAGTCCGATAAGGGAGTACCAAATCTAAAATTAAATCCACAAAGGAATAGAAACCATGCCTAGGACATGGGGATTCAAATCTCTACAATGGTAGAGAGTTAATGGATACCAACATCTTGATTCCATATGGGATTACCAGTCGAAATGACTCCCTTTATGAACCACACCGATATACCAAACTATTCAATTGTCTTTGAAATGTGTGTCATGATTATCATAACTCTCATTGTAACAAATTCGTTTGTAGCATACCATGACATAATATGACATTAGAGAAATGTTCCATTGTCCTAAATTTTCATGTGGAACTACATCATAAGATGAAATGGATGGGAACCAAGACCGAAATCAGCCCAGTGAGTCACCCTGGTCACTACCTAGGGCTAAACACTGCTACAAATGATTCATTATAGAAACTAGTTTTATAGTATATCGTTTTCTAAAACGGATCCCCCTGTATTGTTCTATATATAAATATTGTCATTATAGGCTACTAAAAAGCCTAATTTTGAGTTTCGAAGAAGGATATTCACAATGAGGAAAGTATCAAGATGATTCGCAAGATAGTAAAAAGCAAGCACTAGATCCCACAAAGCGTCTGGACTCATCCATAGATACGGTAATGTCTCCCACTCACATAGCTTATCTTGTCCATGTATGTGTACACAACATTTAAAGGCAGTACCTGACATTTCTAACCTCACCTGACCTCAGTACATGTTCTTCCTCCACATGGCACTGTTAGCTGTGTCCCTCTACCACCTTGCATTCCATACAACATGGTGTTTTCGGTGTAAATGGACTCCTGGACATGTCATCTACTCATGCTCAGGTATGGAACCCCTTTTCCATGTACTTTTCCCATGTAGTTCAACATTTTTAGGTATGAGCACACATATTCTCATGCTACGTTGTTTAGACATATGTTCTTGGTAACTATATGGTGTGTAATACCTCTACACACTATGTAGTCGAGAAAAAACATCTTCCCTAATCATAAATTACACATGGAATGTATCATTGGTCTGCAAATTGTGTATATGGAATTTATGATCGGCATATACTTTTGAGTCTTCGGCGTCACCCTGGATTTTCCAAGAACCAACAAACTGACCTAGGAGGGATCTCTAGCATTCGTAACAGCTATATACCACCAGAAAACAATTCATAGTAGAGTGTATTAGGAAATATACAAAAATTCTCCATCATGTAGGGTGAAATGAAAATGATTTAGGTGTAGAATGACACCTAGGTCATGATTTTCCTCAATATGATAAGGATGGGTGCCATGAATGATAATAATCAATGATTCGTCGCTTTAATTCGGCTCGGATTCCATCCATCGCCAAGGGGGAGTTCTTTCCCTATAAATCTATTTCCACCAACATGTTTTTGTGGTGGGATTTAGGTCATGTTATGTAATTAAATAGTCATTTAAATAATATTCTCTCCATTAAATTCCCCGCCAACTCTACCTCACTCACGGACCTAGTGCTGAAAACTTTATGTCACTCGTTGGGTAAACATGATGTTATGAACTCAACAGAGGTCTTAGAATTATGATCCAAGGCACCACTTGGGAGTTATTTCATGTTTAAATAATAACTACCCATGAATCATAATTTATATTTAATATTTTTAAATTCACTACTCTAAGGATCTCTAGGCCTTGGAATCTCATGCAGACTTTGGATATGGATTCAAAAGTATTAATAAAAATATACCAAATTCTTATAGGTCCAAACATGAGTCACTTTATTCTACCAAATTTAAGGATGTTTTCCAAGAAAAGCGGATTCCAAGGAACAGGGGTCAGAAACTATTCTCTCCACTGGAACTCACATGTTAGCGATCTCACCATGGCTTCCAAAGATGCTTACATAAACAAACTCAACATAACAACCAAGGCCTATCCACCCTCACATCCATATCTAACCATGTCAACATCATAAAACAAATAAGGACATGTCTCCTCAGTTGTGATACGTGTCAAGGTACCATGAACCATGGTAACCCTATAGTCATATGGCCTAGTGGTACACCACCTCACATACCTGACACAAATACCAATATAACCCCACTATTCCCATCAACCCATCGATGAACTACACCATGAACTAATAATGTTCCTTGCATTGAAGGTCTCTAATAATAGAAAGAGACTAAAAATGAAAAAACTAGGGTTTTCGTGCTATAAAGACTTAGTCCTTCCAGGACCTACATATACGAACTAACAATTGTATGAGAGCTCACCAAACCAAAAACACTACCACACCCACAAGTGGAAACCCCTCAGTGTATGGATTGTAGGACACCAATCCACATTGAGGAAACATCATAGGGTCTCACTCCAATTCAAAAGAAATTTTCTCAGAGAGGGTTTACCCCCACTAAGGTTTCCATGAAAAATGGGTCTATTCAGTCATGAAATACCAAGACCTACTCTAAAACTCCATCACACCACCTCTCCCTGAACACACAAGCCTATGGAAACCATAAAAAACACCATCAAAATACCCAAATTGGTTGGTATTGAGTTTCATTCATGGTTTTGGTCAAGTCGGAAAATTGTTTCTTGATGGGGGAAAGCCTCCATCTACCTCACGAGTCCAAATATATGCCAAACCGTGAGATTTACTAATCAATCATCCTACATAAAAAACACAATCTATGTACATGATTTTAAAAAAACAACAATGAGATACCATAACATCCACACTATGTCATATATGGCCCTCTATCTGTAAACCAAAAATTTCACTCTAGTCATTGAACACATAATATAGAGAGACTCATCACCAACACCTCAATATAACTAGATTTGGGAGTCATAGACTCACATATACAGATATACATGAGTAAAAAACCCATATCATTGGAGGAGGGACCACTTTTCCTATCACATTTGAAGCTATATCGATCCAAAGCAACACAGTCTTCTATTGACACCATGTGTCACACCAGTTTAAACCACATGAAAGAAATGGAATGGAAATAGATCATCACAACAATGTTAAAACATTACAAATGAAATCATTATAAATGACATAGGTCATACATCTTTTTATCCTTAGTGCTTCGGGTTCGATGGCCTCTATAGCCTAAAACTATCCTCGCCTACCTCCTTCAACTCCCTAAGTCTGGCATCAACCACCTGGGGGTGGTTGTTTCCATACATCAAATAACTATCCACCTCCTATAGCCCTACCCACTCCTCTTCCATGACCCCCATCATACTAATCTCACTGATCCTAATTATACCACTTTCAAGAGTCCATTATGTAACACCCCAGGATTTCAGAGTGTGTTATTTCTTAAAAATAATTCAATAACTTGCACTACACGCAACACCGAGTTCAATCACACCATTAAAAGAGGTCATGAATAGTATTAACTACATTTTAAACTTTATATAATCCTTATAATTTTAGAATCCATATTATGAGTTTCTTAGTCATAATGCAAGAACAAATTCATTTTCAGTATTGCACTTTTATCAACTTTTGATAGTGAAACCTTTTTAAATACAATATTTTAAACTTTTTGACTAAATGGAGACATCAAAAAATTTAAAATGAAACATCACAAGCTTCCACGGTACGCTTTCCTTTGAATAAAACAGTAGCGTGTGTTGTACGCAACGTCGAGTTTTAACACACACCACAACCGATCAAACTAGCCGTTATGAATAGTAATACCTAAATTTTGAAATTATATATATTTTATATTTGAAAATGGACTTCATTTTTGGATTCGGAATATCGAATTTAGCCTAAGGTGAAATTTTGGTACATTTCGGATAACTTTCATATTTTGATGAATAGTGAAAATTACTAAATTTTAATTAAAAACAACATTTTTAATCAAAATAATTAATAGTGATAAATTATGAATTTGAGTGGTTTTAAAGTATATTTAGAATATATTTTTACCATTTAATATAATGTTGGTCATTGGACATAATTTTACAATTAAACCGAACATAAACGAGTGTCAATCTTTTGATAGTTATTATCTCTTAAAAACACGCTTTTTGTTTTGACAGCGGGAATTAATTTTAAATTAATTTCTGCCAATTCTGTGTTTTGAATTTAGGAAAATGGATTCCATATTTGGAGTCAGGATGTTCAAATTGTGTAAATAGGTAACTTTTATTTTTAGACATTTTGAATAATTACTGCGGTAAATATTTTATTTACCATGGTTAAGGGTAAATCCGGTAAATAAGGGTTAAAAAATAATATTATAATAATACTAAATTACCCTAAAACGTGTCCTAACCTTATTGGTGGACACATACCCGACCATGGGCATCCTTGGGTCAATTTGGGGACCCCTTGGAGCCACTTGTATGTGGTAGGGACACATTATATTAATAAAGTTAAAATAAAAATAAAAATGGCATAAGCTTACATCTTTTAGAAGAACAATTTTTACATAGGGTTATACATGTTGGATTTTCGATTATAAATATTCATTAGAAAGCTAAAAAGATTTCCTACATGATGATATTTTATTTATAATTTTTAGACATCAAATAAGTTAAATTATTAATGACACAATAATGATGCAATGTTTACCTCATTAATAAATCATTGAAATAAATAATATTATAATGATTAAAATATTATCTAAAACCTGTCCAATTCTTATTGGTTGATGTTATTTAGAATATGAGTCATCTTATCTTCGACCTCAATGATTTTTGGACCATTATAAACCGAATATAATTATATTATAAAGTAATACTTTCACTCTTTCCTAAAGAGCCTCTCCTCTCCCTTATAAAAGGAGACCACTTCTACTCATTCCTCACACCTCTCAAGCCACTTGGCTCGTCCAAACCCTGCCCAAATAATCTCCCCACATCCCTCTCCTCCTCCTTGAAGCTTCCCCTTAGGCAGAAAGCATTTCAACAAGTCCTTTGGTTCTAACCAAAGTGAGTTACCTAAATTAAAGGTAACGATTTCTCTTAAATTATTTTCATTTATTTTGCTTCTCCAACCCCCAAACTCTTTTTATTTCCTTTCTTTTGTAACAACACAAGTATCCTCAATATACTAGGATGTTGTTATAAGAAGGATTAAAACTACACATACACACAACTCCATCTAATGGATGATGAACATAATGTTTCTGTGGATGGCAAACTAACGCCTCACGAAACGATGATTGTTCAAATACATCTTACCGCCTCTCATGGTGGCCATTATGATGGCACTGTAATTAAATATGATATTAATGATATATATTTTATATATAAGCTTCTGTAATTCCATTTTATTTCATACCATTATTCGTTTCATGTTGTATATACATACGATAATTTCATTTGAGGAAGTGCGGACTACCGCCCCCTTAAAATGATATGACTCGTTCATACCACACATGGAACGTATAAAGGATGGTGTTAATGAACTTAAGTAACATATATAAAATATTATATTATACTGGAATAGTAATATACCTATGTATCATTTGGATTAAATTCTTTTAAAATAAAAATTAAATGGAAGTAGCGTTCGTGCGTACGTACGGACTACCGTCTCCACGAACGCGGTGAGATCCATCCTCCATCGTATCCATTCAAGCCTTATTCTCATTTTAGGGTTAAAAATAATGTTAATATCATTCTGATTATGAATAAGATTTAATCTATCCATTACAAACATGTCTTACGTAACCAAACATTTAAGAAGAACGAATCGATTATCACCTGAAACGACGATAATACTAAGATATTATTAATAAAGCAATGTTAAAAGATCATATATGATATCATATTAATGTATATGATTCTTGTATAATTTAATAACAATTATTTCACAATTATACAGGAGGTTAACCTACCCCAACCAAGGAAAAGTTCAAGGTAAGGGGTTTTCATCTCACTCCTTATTCCCGTGAGATTCATTCCATATTGCCACCATTACCTTTTGTGTGGTGTATGTACTGCCCATAATTATATTCTTTGTGTAATACACTCTAATTTATGTGTATTTACATATTCATTGTATGATAACTCTTTCATGGGTTTTATGTTTCATAAGTTACCAAATTGGTAAGGGTTATTTCACAATCTCTTCATTATCCGAGGTTGTTTATATGTAATAATCTACTGGGATCTCTTTATAATCCACATCCATGTTTCTTAAATATGTATTTCAAAACATTTTTATTATGAGTTAAAGTCATTTATACCCTTTCTGACTTTTATAAGTGGTTTATAAAGGAATCTTTCGGTCGTTTTCAAACGAGGTCCTTTTTAACCTTTTCGACAGAATTAAGGTATGAATGTTTTTTTTAACTTATAGGGCGGGTGCGGCTATTTTTCGCCGTTATAAAATATTCAAAGCTTTCCTTACAAGATTATAAGAATATTTTCAAGAAAATGTTTTATTTTATATGGATCTTAAATGATTTCAAAAGTAAAAGGAGATATTTCTTTAAAAAGAATTTTGATTTCATCTATGTCAACATCCTTCATTATTCTTGATTGAGGTCAATGTGATACAATACAATCTTCCATATTGTATCGAATGAGTTATGTTTGACTGTGGATGTGCTATTTTTATATCACTCATGGTTTATGTTTAAAGTGTTGACATTTCAGAAGTTATTTTTAATCCGAATGTTTATGTTATATTTCAAACTTTTCTTCAGATGAATGTGCTGAACAAGTATGTTCCGGGTTGGGGACCGGTAAAAGTAAGCCCTCCAGGTTGGGGACTGGTAAAAGTAAGCCCTCTAGGTTGGGGACTGGTTAAAGTAAGCCCTCCAGGTTAGGGACTGGTAAAAGTATGCCCTCCGGGTTGGTGTCTGGTTATTAGAGGCACTCCGGGTTGGTGTCCGGTTATTAGAGGCACTCCGGGTTGGTGTCCGGTTATTAGAGGCACTCCGGGTTGGGTTCCGGTTAGAAGTAACCCCTAGGTCTTGGGATGAGGCCTAGACAATGAAATTAACGTTTGACATTATACATTCCAACATTATGAAAGTGGTTATTGATTTTTGCATGTGATTATTCGATTAGTAGAATATCCATGTGAATAATTAAATGGCATTATTTCATTTTATTTATGCCATACCTTGTTGAAAGTTCATATTTAAAAGGCTTTTGTTTTAGTTATACATTGCCTTAAATGTTTATTCTTTCCGCTATATTGTTATCCTTACTGGGCATTTGAGCTCACCCCTTTTCTATGTTTTATTTTTCCCAGGATGTGAAGAAGTAAGTTATGAATGACCTGCAGGGTTTTATGAGGGGTTAATAGTGTGGATTGTGGAAACATTATGTTGTTGTAGTAGTTTTTCATTTTATGATGTAATGTAAAACTTATGAATATATCTAGTGTTTCCAAGGCTACTAAACCAATCAGTCTTTCGAGATTTGATCTTTCTTGTGATCATGCCAATGTTATGTAATAATGCACCGACTCTGGGTAACTGGGGTCGGGGCGTTACAGTTGGTATCAGAGGAAGTTTAGTACAAACCTTGGAAGCTAGATTTAGGTAAACTCTGATTAGAGAACGTAGACCTAAGATGAACTTTGAGGATTAGTATAGAAGAACTTCCTAGAATTTTGGTATTGTAGAGATTTTGTGAGTTTTCTGAGCAATACATCCCTGTCTGGATACGAGCAGGTAGAGGCAGCTCTGGCACAGATGTACCTAGGGGTAAAACCCAAAAACACCGCTTTGAGCTAGACTCGAACGGGAACTGGTGCACGACAACGGGCCTTGCTGCACTCTTGGTTACGACACTCCCGGGGGATATGCTTAGGATAACTCTCATTTTCTTTACAAATCATTTTGAAGGGATTATGAGTATATACTTACTCAAAGAAAACATTCTTATGATTATGGATTATATCCATAAATAGTTCAATTTATGTTAAGTGTTTTATAAGTATGGGATTATGTATTTTGATTCATAAACTGATCTAGTGTATGCCATTGTTTAGAAATGGTGCCTAGTAGAAGAAATGAGAACTCCAGATATGCACATGATCCAAAGAGAAGGAAGGATCATATCTTTCATGGTCTTAAGCTAGAATTTATAAGAGGAATAGTCTCCCATGTATTATCATCATGTGAAGAAATAATATCATGTGTTGATATGATAAGTAAAGAGTTTACTGAGTCCTATGGCTTTGAAGGGAAGCAAGAGAAGAAAAGGATGGAAGAGAGAAAGATGGATAAAGGGATGAGGGAAAAGAAGAATTTTTCCATATGTGGTAACTGTGGAAAGAAACACCCTGGAACTTGCCTGAAAGGAATGGGAGTTTGTTATAAGTGTGGAGGAAAAGGGCACAAAGTACATGACTGCAAGGGTAAGAAAATGGTTTCAAATGTACAATGCTTCATTTGCAAGGAGTTTGGACACTACACAAACCTATTTCCCAGTCATCAGACTATGCCGCAAATGATTCTATTGGATAATAATCAAGTTATGATACTACCACAGATGAAGATGAATGATTAGAGTTATTATGTTGATTATATCAATGGAGTGTTGTATCAACAATGTACTTGTTATAATAATTATGGAGTATATAAGGATTGTACTGCAGTACTATTTCATTAAGGACTTGAGATTGTGTGGAACAAAGAAAAGTGACTCAATAGCAGGATAAATTATTGGAAAATATATGGTTGAGAGAATGATAAACCACAATATAGTTCTGATACCGAGGTAGTGATTTTGGAATAATACATGATTGCTTTGGATAAATTGTATTGGATATTCATGACTACCTTGGAACTGATTAATGATTTGTATATTCCATAATTGTTGGGGTTTAAAACATTTTTGGATTGATGAAGTATATCCAGCATTCTATATGGAATAAGGAAGCATGAATGTAATCAATAAGGAATATGGTAATTTAGGATGTTTCAGTGTATTAAAAGAATACCTGATGAAGGTATTCATATGCTATTACAGGGTAAAAAGGATCTACATTATATTTACCTTCCTTATAAATGTTGGACTGTGAGTTTGGACAGAAGTATTTTGGATAGTTCTAGTTTGGATTATTTTGGATTGCCATAAAAGGACAACCCGGAGGTCGGGCGGCAACCTGTCGCGTCCGGCAAGGCTGCGAGACTTGAACCCGCAACCAAAGGGCGACAAGGGTGTATCACCTACCACTATCCCATGAGATGTCCTGGATTAAATAAAGTATTTTTTTAAAAGATCTGGTAGATGAATTATAAATTCGTTTATTTTGGAACCCTCCATGAATAGTATAAATAGAATTTTTTTTACGAGTGAATGATGAGTTTTGGTAGAAATTTATTAATGGATAAAACTCTAATTATAAACTAAGTATATCTCCTTAGCCAATCTCATAAATAAATTCCTCATCATTAATAAAAGGAACTTAGAACAAAAATGTTGTCCTAGATGGTACCTTAAATCATCACTAATTTATGGCTTTGGGATTGTTGGACTTTTCATAGCCATGTTCTCTACCACTGTCAATCAGATAATTGATGGCTATATTTTTCTTCCATATCCATATTTTCTTACATGGAACCCTAGTATGTGTTATTTTCGGTAATTTTCATACTTTCCACTCTTTATTTTAAATAGAGGACTCATTGATTCATTTTTTGATGTGGGATTTCAACTAAGAAATTTTGAAACGTAAAAAACATGTGTTATCCTAATACCCTATGTTTTGTTGAACCGATGGTATTTCAAATCATCATAGATTGATTAGTTTAAGGACCTCAATTTTATACTTGTTTGTGATTGATGACCTCAATCACTACCTATAAATATTTACGTTTTTCCTCCAATTATATGTCTCTAATTGCCACCAATGTTCTCCTAATCGAGATCATAATTTGGTGGTGACCCTTTCATTTCTCTTTTCCTCATATTAAGACTAAATTTTAGTAACCCAATTTCCGATGTGGGTTTTCCCACAAATATATTTTCTATTTTCAACCTTTTATTTTCGAAGAACAATTTCAAATTGCGAGGACGCAATTTATTGAAGGAGGGGAGAATGTAACACCCCAGGATTTCAGAGTGTGTTATTTCTTAAAAATAATTCAATAACTTGCACTACACGCAACACCGAGTTCAATCACACCATTAAAAGAGGTCATGAATAGTATTAACTACATTTTAAACTTTATATAATCCTTATAATTTTAGAATCCATATTATGAGTTTCTTAGTCATAATGCAAGAACAGATTCATTTTCAGTATTGCACTTTTATCAACTTTTGATAGTGAAACCTTTTTAAATACAATATTTTAAACTTTTTGACTAAATGGAGACATCAAAAAATTTAAAATGAAACATCCCAAGCTTCCACGGTACGCTTTCCTTTGAATAAAACAGTAGCGTGTGTTGTACGCAACGTTGAGTTTTAACACACACCACAACCGATCAAACTAGCCGTTATGAATAGTAATACCTAAATTTTGAAATTATATATATTTTATATTTTAAAATGGACTTCATTTTTGGATTCGGAATATCGAATTTAGCCTAAGGTGAAATTTTGTTACATTTCGGATAACTTTCATATTTTGATGAATAGTGAAAATTACTAAATTTTAATTAAAAACAACTTTTTTAATCAAAATAATTAATAGTGATAAATTATGAATTTGAGTGGTTTTAAAGTATATTTAGAATATATTTTTACCATTTAATATAATGTTGGTCATTGGACATAATTTTACAATTAAACCGAACATAAACGAGTGTCAATCTTTTGATAGTTATTATCTCTTAAAAACACGCTTTTTGTTTTGACAGCGGGAATTAATTTTAAATTAATTTCTGCCACTTCTGTGTTTTGAATTTAGGAAAATGGATTCCATATTTGGAGTCAGGATGTTCAAATTGTGTAAATAGGTAACTTTTATTTTTAGACATTTTGAATAATTACTGCGGTAAATATTTTATTTACCATGGTTAAGGGTAAATCCGGTAAATAAGGGTTAAAAAATAATATTATAATAATACTAAATTACCCTAAAACGTGTCCTAACCTTATTGGTGGACACATACCCGACCATGGGCATCCTTGGGTCAATTTGGGGACCCCTTGGAGCCACTTGTATGTGGTAGGGACACATTATATTAATAAAGTTAAAATAAAAATAAAAATGGCATAAGCTTACATCTTTTAGAAGAACAATTTTTACATAGGGTTATACATGTTGGATTTTCGATTATAAATATTCATTAGAAAGCTAAAACGATTTCCTACATGATGATATTTTATTTATAATTTTTAGACATCAAATAAGTTAAATTATTAATGACACAATAATGATGCAATGTTTACCTCATTAATAAATCATTGAAATAAATAATATTATAATGATTAAAATATTATCTAAAACCTGTCCAATTCTTATTGGTTGATGTTATTTAGAATATGAGTCATCTTATCTTCGACCTCAATGATTTTTGGACCATTATAAACCGAATATAATTATATTATAAAGTAATACTTTCACTCTTTCCTAAAGAGCCCCTCCTCTCCCTTATAAAAGGAGACCACTTCTACTCATTCCTCACACCTCTCAAGCCACTTGGCTCGTCCAAACCCTGCCCAAATAATCTCCCCACATCCCTCTCCTCCTCC
Source organism: Viscum album (assembly GCA_963277665.1). Classification (NCBI taxonomy): domain Eukaryota; kingdom Viridiplantae; phylum Streptophyta; class Magnoliopsida; order Santalales; family Viscaceae; genus Viscum; species Viscum album. The sequence goes on from OY728163.1 coordinate 136,807,644, forward strand.
TTGAAGCTTACCCTTAGGCAGAAAGCATTTCAACAAGTCCTTTGGTTCTAACCAAAGTGAGTTACCTAAATTAAAGGTAACGATTTCTCTTAAATTATTTTCATTTATTTTGCTTCTCCAACCCCCAAACTCTTTTTATTTCATTTCTTTTGTAACAACACAAGTATCCTCAATATACTAGGATGTTGTTATAAGAAGGATTAAAACTACACATACACACAACTCCATCTAATGGATGATGAACATAATGTTTCTGTGGATGGCAAACTAACGCCTCACGAAACGATGATTGTTCAAATACATCTTACCGCCTCTCATGGTGGCCATTATGATGGCACTGTAATTAAATATGATATTAATGATATATATTTTATATATAAGCTTCTGTAATTCCATTTTATTTCATACCATTATTCGTTTCATGTTGTATATACATACGATAATTTCATTTGAGGAAGTGCGGACTACCGCCCCCTTAAAATGATATGACTCGTTCATACCACACATGGAACGTATAAAGGATGGTGTTAATGAACTTAAGTAACATATATAAAATATTATATTATACTGGAATAGTAATATACCTATGTATCATTTGGATTAAATTCTTTTAAAATAAAAATTAAATGGAAGTAGCGTTCGTGCGTACGTACGGACTACCGTCTCCACGAACGCGGTGAGATCCATCCTCCATCGTATCCATTCAAGCCTTATTCTCATTTTAGGGTTAAAAATAATGTTAATATCATTCTGATTATGAATAAGATTTAATCTATCCATTACAAACATGTCTTACGTAACCAAACATTTAAGAAGAACGAATCGATTATCACCTGAAACGACGATAATACTAAGATATTATTAATAAAGCAATGTTAAAAGATCATATATGATATCATATTAATGTATATGATTCTTGTATAATTTAATAACAATTATTTCACAATTATACAGGAGGTTAACCTACCCCAACCAAGGAAAAGTTCAAGGTAAGGGGTTTTCATCTCACTCCTTATTCCCGTGAGATTCATTCCATATTGCCACCATTACCTTTTGTGTGGTGTATGTACTGCCCATAATTATATTCTTTGTGTAATACACTCTAATTTATGTGTATTTACATATTCATTGTATGATAACTCTTTCATGGGTTTTATGTTTCATAAGTTACCAAATTGGTAAGGGTTATTTCACAATCTCTTCATTATCCGAGGTTGTTTATATGTAATAATCTACTGGGATCTCTTTATAATCCACATCCATGTTTCTTAAAAATGTATTTCAAAACATTTTTATTATGAGTTAAAGTCATTTATACCCTTTATGACTTTTATAAGTGGTTTATAAAGGAATCTTTCGGTCGTTTTCAAACGCGGTCCTTTTTAACCTTTTCGACAGAATTAAGGTAAGAATGTTTTTTTTAACTTATAGGGCGGGTGCGGCTATTTTTCGCCGTTATAAAATATTCAAAGCTTTCCTTACAAGCTTATAAGAATATTTTCAAGAAAATGTTTTATTTTATATGGCTCTTAAATGATTTCAAAAGTAAAAGGAGATATTTCTTTAAAAAGAATTTTGATTTCATCTATGTCAACATCCTTCATTATTCTTGATTGAGGTCAATGTGATACAATACAATCTTCCATATTGTATCGAATGAGTTATGTTTGACTGTGGATGTGCTATTTTTATATCACTCATGGTTTATGTTTAAAGTGTTGACATTTCAGAAGTTATTTTTAATCCGAATGTTTATGTTATATTTCAAACTTTTCTTCAGATGAATGTGCTGAACAAGTATGTTCCGGGTTGGGGACCGGTAAAAGTAAGCCCTCCAGGTTGGGGACTGGTAAAAGTAAGCCCTCCAGGTTGGGGACTGGTTAAAGTAAGCCCTCCAGGTTAGGGACTGGTAAAAGTATGCCCTCCGGGTTGGTGTCTGGTTATTAGAGGCACTCCGGGTTGGTGTCCGGTTATTAGAGGCACTCCGGGTTGGTGTCCGGTTATTAGAGGCACTCCGGGTTGGGTTCCGGTTAGAAGTAACCCCTAGGTCTTGGGATGAGGCCTAGACAATGAAATTAACGTTTGACATTATACATTCCAACATTATGAAAGTGGTTATTGATTTTTGCATGTGATTATTCGATTAGTAGAATATCCATGTGAATAATTAAATGGCATTATTTCATTTTATTTATGCCATACCTTGTTGAAAGTTCATATTTAAAAGGCTTTTGTTTTAGTTATACATTGCCTTAAATGTTTATTCTTTCCGCTATATTGTTATCCTTACTGGGCATTTGAGCTCACCCCTTTTCTATGTTTTATTTTTCCCAGGATGTGAAGAAGTAAGTTATGAATGACCTGCAGGGTTTTATGAGGGGTTAATAGTGTGGATTGTGGAAACATTATGTTGTTGTAGTAGTTTTTCATTTTATGATGTAATGTAAAACTTATGAATATATCTAGTGTTTCCAAGGCTACTAAACCAATCAGTCTTTCGAGATTTGATCTTTCTTGTGATCATGCCAATGTTATGTAATAATGCACCGACTCTGGGTAACTGGGGTCGGGGCGTTACAGTTGGTATCAGAGGAAGTTTAGTACAAACCTTGGAAGCTAGATTTAGGTAAACTCTGATTAGAGAACGTAGACCTAAGATGAACTTTGAGGATTAGTATAGAAGAACTTCCTAGAATTTTGGTATTGTAGAGATTTTGTGAGTTTTCTAAGCAATACATCCCTGTCTGGATACGAGCAGGTAGAGGCGGCTCTGGCACAGATGTACCTAGGGGTAAAACCCAAAAACACCGCTTTGAGCTAGACTCGAACGGGAACTGGTGCACGACAACGGGCCTTGCTGCACTCTTGGTTACGACACTCCCGGGGGATATGCTTAGGATAACTCTCATTTTCTTTACAAATCATTTTGAAGGGATTATGAGTATATACTTACTCAAAGAAAACATTCTTATGATTATGGATTATATCCATAAATAGTTCAATTTATGTTAAGTGTTTTATAAGTATGGGATTATGTATTTTGATTCATAAACTGATCTAGTGTATGCCATTGTTTAGAAATGGTGCCTAGTAGAAGAAATGAGAACTCCAGATATGCACATGATCCAAAGAGAAGGAAGGATCATATCTTTCATGGTCTTAAGCTAGAATTTATAAGAGGAATAGTCTCCCATGTATTATCATCATGTGAAGAAATAATATCATGTGTTGATATGATAAGTAAAGAGTTTACTGAGTCCTATGGCTTTGAAGGGAAGCAAGAGAAGAAAAGGATGGAAGAGAGAAAGATGGATAAAGGGATGAGGGAAAAGAAGAATTTTTCCATATGTGGTAACTGTGGAAAGAAACACCCTGGAACTTGCCTGAAAGGAATGGGAGTTTGTTATAAGTGTGGAGGAAAAGGGCACAAAGTACATGACTGCAAGGGTAAGAAAATGGTTTCAAATGTACAATGCTTCATTTGCAAGGAGTTTGGACACTACACAAACCTATTTCCCAGTCATCAGACTATGCCACAAATGATTCTATTGGATAATAATCAAGTTATGATACTACCACAGATGAAGAGGAATGATTAGAGTTATTATGTTGATTATATCAATGGAGTGTTGTATCAACAATGTACTTGTTATAATAATTATGGAGTATATAAGGATTGTACTGCAGTACTATTTCATTAAGGACTTGAGATTGTGTGGAACAAAGAAAAGTGACTCAATAGCAGGATAAATTATTGGAAAATATATGGTTGAGAGAATGATAAACCACAATATAGTTCTGATACCGAGGTAGTGATTTTGGAATAATACATGATTGCTTTGGATAAATTGTATTGGATATTCATGACTACCTTGGAACTGATTAATGATTTGTATATTCCATAATTGTTGGGGTTTAAAACATTTTTGGATTGATGAAGTATATCCAGCATTCTATATGGAATAAGGAAGCATGAATGTAATCAATAAGGAATATGGTAATTTAGGATGTTTCAGTGTATTAAAAGAATACCTGATGAAGGTATTCATATGCTATTACAGGGTAAAAAGGATCTACATTATATTTACCTTCCTTATAAATGTTGGACTGTGAGTTTGGACAGAAGTATTTTGGATAGTTCTAGTTTGGATTATTTTGTATTGCCATAAAAGGACAACCCGGAGGTCGGGCGGCAACCTGTCGCGTCCGGCAAGGCTGCGAGACTTGAACCCGCAACCAAAGGGCGACAAGGGTGTATCACCTACCACTATCCCACGAGATGTCCTGGATTAAATAAAGTATTTTTTTAAAAGATCTGGTAGATGAATTATAAATTCGTTTATTTTGGAACCCTCCATGAATAGTATAAATAATTTTTTTTTTTACGAGTGAATGATGAGTTTTGGTAGAAATTTATTAATGGATAAAACTCTAATTATAAACTAAGTATATCTCCTTAGCCAATCTCATAAATAAATTCCTCATCATTAATAAAAGGAACTTAGAACAAAAATGTTGTCCTAGATGGTACCTTAAATCATCACTAATTTATGGCTTTGGGATTGTTGGACTTTTCATAGCCATGTTCTCTACCACTCTCAATCAGATAATTGATGGCTATATTTTTCTTCCATATCCATATTTTCTTACATGGAACCCTAGTATGTGTTATTTTCTGTAATTTTCATACTTTCCACTCTTTATTTTAAATAGAGGACTCATTAATTCATTTTTTGATGTGGGATTTCAACTAAGAAATTTTGAAACGTAAAAAACATGTGTTATCCTAATACCCTATGTTTTGTTGAACCGATGGTATTTCAAATCATCATAGATTGATTAGTTTAAGGACCTCAATTTTATACTTGTTTGTGATTGATGACCTCAATCACTACCTATAAATATTTACGTTTTTCCTCCAATTATATGTCTCTAATTGCCACCAATGTTCTCCTAATCGAGATCATAATTTGGTGGTGACCCTTTCATTTCTCTTTTCCTCATATTAAGACTAAATTTTAGTAACCCAATTTCCGATGTGGGTTTTCCCACAAATATATTTTCTATTTTCAACCTTTTATTTTCGAAGAACAATTTCAAATTGCGAGGACGCAATTTATTGAAGGAGGGGAGAATGTAACACCCCAGGATTTCAGAGTGTGTTATTTCTTAAAAATAATTCAATAACTTGCACTACACGCAACACCGAGTTCAATCACACCATTAAAAGAGGTCATGAATAGTATTAACTACATTTTAAACTTTATATAATCCTTATAATTTTAGAATCCATATTATGAGTTTCTTAGTCATAATGCAAGAACAGATTCATTTTCAGTATTGCACTTTTATCAACTTTTGATAGTGAAACCTTTTTAAATACAATATTTTAAACTTTTTGACTAAATGGAGACATCAAAAAATTTAAAATGAAACATCCCAAGCTTCCACGGTACGCTTTCCTTTGAATAAAACAGTAGCGTGTGTTGTACGCAACGTTGAGTTTTAACACACACCACAACCGATCAAACTAGCCGTTATGAATAGTAATACCTAAATTTTGAAATTATATATATTTTATATTTGAAAATGGACTTCATTTTTGGATTCGGAATATCGAATTTAGCCTAAGGTGAAATTTTGTTACATTTCGGATAACTTTCATATTTTGATGAATAGTGAAAATTACTAAATTTTAATTAAAAACAACTTTTTTAATCAAAATAATTAATAGTGATAAATTATGAATTTGAGTGGTTTTAAAGTATATTTAGAATATATTTTTACCATTTAATAAAATGTTGGTCATTGGACATAATTTTACAATTAAACCGAACATAAACGAGTGTCAATCTTTTGATAGTTATTATCTCTTAAAAACACGCTTTTTGTTTTGACAGCGGGAATTAATTTTAAATTAATTTCTGCCACTTCTGTGTTTTGAATTTAGGAAAATGGATTCCATATTTGGAGTCAGGATGTTCAAATTGTGTAAATAGGTAACTTTTATTTTTATACATTTTGAATAATTACTGCGGTAAATATTTTATTTACCATGGTTAAGGGTAAATCCGGTAAATAAGGGTTAAAAAATAATATTATAATAATATAAATTACCCTAAAACGTGTCCTAACCTTATTGGTGGACACATACCCGACCATGGGCATCCTTGGGTCAATTTGGGGACCCCTTGGAGCCACTTGTATGTGGTAGGGACACATTATATTAATAAAGTTAAAATAAAAATAAAAATGGCATAAGCTTACATCTTTTAGAAGAACAATTTTTACATAGGGTTATACATGTTGGATTTTCTATTATAAATATTCATTAGAAAGCTAAAAAGATTTCCTACATGATGATATTTTATTTATAATTTTTAGACATCAAATAAGTTAAATTATTAATGACACAATAATGATACAATGTTTACCTCATTAATAAATCATTGAAATAAATAATATTATAATGATTAAAATATTATCTAAAACCTGTCCAATTCTTATTGGTTGATGTTATTTAGAATATGAGTCATCGTATCTTCGACCTCAATGATTTTTGGACCATTATAAACCGAATATAATTATATTATAAAGTAATACTTTCACTCTTTCCTAAAGAGCCCCTCCTCTCCCTTATAAAAGGAGACCACTTCTACTCATTCCTCACACCTCTCAAGCCACTTGGCTCGTCCAAACCCTGCCCAAATAATCTCCCCACATCCCTCTCCTCCTCCTTGAAGCTTCCCCTTAGGCAGAAAGCATTTCAACAAGTCCTTTGGTTCTAACCAAAGTGAGTTACCTAAATTAAAGGTAACGATTTCTCTTAAATTATTTTCATTTATTTTGCTTCTCCAACCCCCAAACTCTTTTTATTTCCTTTCTTTTGTAACAACACAAGTATCCTCAATATACTAGGATGTTTTTATAAGAAGGATTAAAACTACACATACACACAACTCCATCTAATGGATGATGAACATAATGTTTCTGTGGATGGCAAACTAACGCCTCACGAAACGATGATTGTTCAAATACATCTTACCGCCTCTCATGGTGGCCATTATGATGGAACTGTAATTAAATATGATATTAATGATATATATTTTATATATAAGCTTCTGTAATTCCATTTTATTTCATACCATTATTCGTTTCATGTTGTATATACATACGATAATTTCATTTGAGGAAGTGCGGACTACCGCCCCCTTAAAATGATATGACTCGTTCATACCACACATGGAACGTATAAAGGATGGTGTTAATGAACTTAAGTAACATATATAAAATATTATATTATACTGGAATAGTAATATACCTATGTATCATTTGGATTAAATTCTTTTAAAATAAAAATTAAATGGAAGTAGCGTTCGTGCGTACGTACGGACTACCGTCTCCACGAACGCGGTGAGATCCATCCTCCATCGTATCCATTCAAGCCTTATTCTCATTTTAGGGTTAAAAATAATGTTAATATCATTCTGATTATGAATAAGATTTAATCTATCCATTACAAACATGTCTTACGTAACCAAACATTTAAGAAGAACGAATCGATTATCACCTGAAACGACGATAATACTAAGATATTATTAATAAAGCAATGTAAAAAGATCATATATGATATCATATTAATGTATATGATTCTTGTATAATTTAATAACAATTATTTCACAATTATACAGGAGGTTAACCTACCCCAACCAAGGAAAAGTTCAAGGTAAGGGGTTTTCATCTCACTCCTTATTCCCGTGAGATTCATGCCATATTGCCACCATTACCTTTTGTGTGGTGTATGTACTGCCCATAATTATATTCGTTGTGTAATACACTCTAATTTATGTGTATTTACATATTCATTGTATGATAACTCTTTCATGGGTTTTATGTTTCATAAGTTACCAAATTGGTAAGGGTTATTTCACAATCTCTTCATTATCCGAGGTTGTTTATATGTAATAATCTACTGGGATCTCTTTATAATCCACATCCATGTTTCTTAAAAATGTATTTCAAAACATTTTTATTATGAGTTAAAGTCATTTATACCCTTTATGACTTTTATAAGTGGTTTATAAAGGAATCTTTCGGTCGTTTTCAAACGATGTCCTTTTTAACCTTTTCGACAGAATTAAGGTAAGAATGTTTTTTTTAACTTATAGGGCGGGTGCGGCTATTTTTCGCCGTTATAAAATATTCAAAGCTTTCCTTACAAGCTTATAAGAATATTTTCAAGAAAATGTTTTATTTTATATGGCTCTTAAATGATTTCAAAAGTAAAAGGAGATATTTCTTTAAAGAGAATTTTGATTTCATCTATGTCAACATCCTTCATTATTCTTGATTGAGGTCAATGTGATATAATACAATCTTCCATATTGTATCGAATGAGTTATGTTTGACTGTGGATGTGCTATTTTTATATCACTCATGGTTTATGTTTAAAGTGTTGACATTTCAGAAGTTATTTTTAATCCGAATGTTTATGTTATATTTCAAACTTTTCTTCAGATGAATGTGCTGAACAAGTATGTTCCGGGTTGGGGACCGGTAAAAGTAAGCCCTCCAGGTTGGGGACTGGTAAAAGTAAGCCCTCCAGGTTGGGGACTGGTTAAAGTAAGCCCTCCAGGTTAGGGACTGGTAAAAGTATGCCCTCCGGGTTGGTGTCCGGTTATTAGAGGCACTCCGGGTTGGTGTCCGGTTATTAGAGGCACTCCGGGTTGGTGTCCGGTTATTAGAGGCACTCCGGGTTGGGTTCCGGTTAGAAGTAACCCCTAGGTCTTGGGATGAGGCCTAGACAATGAAATTAACGTTTGACATTATACATTCCAACATTATGAAAGTGGTTATTGATTTTTGCATGTGATTATTCGATTAGTAGAATATCCATGTGAATAATTAAATGGCATTATTTCATTTTATTTATGCCATACCTTGTTGAAAGTTCATATTTAAAAGGCTTTTGTTTTAGTTATACATTGCCTTAAATGTTTATTCTTTCCGCTATATTGTTATCCTTACTGGGCATTTGAGCTCACCCCTTTTCTATGTTTTATTTTTCCCAGGATGTGAAGAAGTAAGTTATGAATGACCTGCAGGGTTTTATGAGGGGTTAATAGTGTGGATTGTGGAAACATTATGTTGTTGTAGTAGTTTTTCATTTTATGATGTAATGTAAAACTTATGAATATATCTAGTGTTTCCAAGGCTACTAAACCAATCAGTCTTTCGAGATTTGATCTTTCTTGTGATCATGCCAATGTTATGTAATAATGCACCGACTCTGGGTAACTGGGGTCGGGGCGTTACACATTAGATCGACTCCCTCTTATCATCATGGGAGATTATAAAATCTTCATCAAGAATCCCTCAGTTAGAAAATAAATAATAATATCTATCCTACTTCTAACTTGACCCGTGATGCAAATACTATGCTATAAACCCGCATCCCTAAATCTGGGAATGGGTATGACACCTATTACAATATCTTATTATATTCCTTATAATAACAACTTCAGAATTATAAGCATTATAACAACTATGTTGTGTCACATACTCATATCACTCGGCAATAAATCTATCTACTATAAGATTTTGCTTCTGTACCACTATATAAAAGGAACATAACAAGAGGGCCACACATTCTCATGCATCTCTATGAGGCACTTCTTAGTTTTTCGAGGTTTGAGGAATGGGTATCAAACCATATATATATATTATAATGACTAGGATATGAACCTCATGGAATACTATTGCATACTCATTCTACATAGAAGAATCCCAAAAAGATCCTTGATACAAAATAAAATCAACATGGCTGGGAAAAACTCTTCAAGGATGTGTCTCTAGAAATCTACCCAATTAGGGGTCTCCTAATTGTGTGACTGCATCACTAAACTCCAATATCTCCCAACCAAAACATGTAGAAGGCTTTCTTCTAGGACCGCCATATGATCAAGAGGTGTCCTTACCATGAGGAAAACACACATGACTTCCTCAAGCTAGCCATCAGCTATACAGTGGTCGAGATCACCTAGATACCTCATAGGTCACTGCCTCTAGAACTTGTGCATTTAACTCACCATGTGTGTATCCTTGGCATGAACTACAAACACAACTAGCTGCTTTATGGGTGGTGGATCAACTAGAAGAATACCACGAGGATCCCCCTAAGAATCATTTCCCTACACTCATGCCTCAACATGGAGTGGATCATTGTCATAATGTCACTATGAAAACCAATAATTCTATCATCATAGTGGCATCCTGAAACAAAATTCAACATGTTATATAAGGGAAATGTATATTGACGGAGCTGACTCAAGAAGGACAAGGGAAAAAAATGTAGTCTTATATAATGCATTACAATTTATTTCCCTACAACTTGTTTCCTAATGTACCAAGTTGAAATTTAGGTTATAAGAGCCCTGGTGAATGAATAAATCATCTATTACACCAATAGTGGATCCATTGTCCTAATATCCAAACTCAAAACACCCTTAAATGCCTCTATGGAACACATGCAAATATCTTTATATTTCAATTTGAATGTAGATCATGCGTTGATAACACACTATCCTAACAAAACCAAACATGGAGTAGGTATCAACTCCCCAATACTACGTCCAATAATCCTGGTGTTGGTGACTATCACTGAGATGGAATATCATATTGATTGGAGTAATTTTCCTTAATTACATGTATCCAAACACCTACACATACCTCCCTAAATTAGTGAAATGATATAAAATGATGGAAACCAAAATGCATACACACATCTATCCAAAACCATAATACAATAGATGTACTGAATGAATTAAAAAGAAAAAACACATACCCCCCACAAACTATACAAGTTTGGAACATGACCATTTAGAGAGGATCACTATCAAATGAATGTTCTAGAATGATCCTTCACCCAGCTTTGGTAAACAAATTTTTCTGTCTATCACACTAATATGTTACAACCTTAGTTCCCATAGGGACTCCATTGAATGACTTGTGGACTGCAAAAGACACAAAACAAGTGGGAAAATCCAAAATAGGGCTATTTATAACAATAATCCATATGTTCCCCAAAATGACCAAACAAAAAGTGGGAAACTAAAAGGAAATGGTACTCCATACCTAGCAAGAGGGAACCCATATGAGAGGGATGATCTATCTAGAATCGTCCCTATCTATACAAGACTAGAAATCTCATTATATAAAAAGGTGTCGACCTAGACATGTGACAACACCACACGACCTCCAATATTAACCCATATATACTCATCTCAAACTCCAAGTCTCATGAGATTCTGACATCATAGCTAGCTAAAGGATTATACTGGAATATTAAACGGTAACATAAAAATATAATAACATTCTTTATGTGATCATCCATCCTAGATGGAACTCGTACAAGAGATACAATTTAATGATAAAAAATGTTTATGTACAAATATTGTTCTCATCACCAAAATTCAATCCATCACTAACTTGTTCCCATCAGAAGACAAAGAAACCTAACTAGAGAGGCACACCCCCATCACTACACCTAGTTTAGGGAGCAAAAATCCATACTATACACCATTTACACCCACTATAATGATAGTGAATATATGGTCTCACACCTTTCCATGGCCCTATACTGGACAGAGTACTATCTCCTAACTAACCTGCAAAGCCTTTTCCACTCTTGTATGTAGTGTCACGTACCTCAGTCCATGTGAGAACTGAAATGTATCTAGTGGAGGGACCTCTCCTCATCACAGTACTCAATAGATGAGGGACCATTAAATACAAAGGAATACCCACACGCATACAATTAAGGTGAGTGCTACTCCACATATGAGGACCCACACCCTAGTACTAAAATGGACTACCACTTGGTGTCTAGAGGACCCTCACATTGGTATTATACGAGAGTGCCACTATATTGGAATGATATATATGGGGGAACCACACCCCGAAATTACTGGGTACTACCAAATTTGTTGGAATAATTTATTTATTGGACCCGCAACCTAGAATGATAGTGTTTCTCACTACAATGATAGATGATCTCCACCCTGATAATATTGGTGAATAACCCCTCATTATACACATCATGTCTAAAAGACCCATTCCTTAAAATGGCATGAGAATACCAACTCCATGATTATAAGACCTACACCCTAGTCTAATGGGGGAACTAACTACTTTATCTAGAAAACATGTATGGATGTCCATCACCTTGGAAGAACATGGGAGTGTTGTCTCCAACTATTCAAACGATAGAAAGAACTCACTTCAAGGACCAGATGGGGAGTACCGACTTCTAATGATCTACACATATGTATTGAACTCATGTCCATGACGTGGGGAGTCCCTTCAGTACCATGATAGAGAGGTGGGGGAATTTTTTTCTTGGATTCCATATGGTAGTACCTGTCCCAAAATCTCTCTTTAAGAACCACACTGATCTACAACATCTGCAATGAGTTTTTGAAAGTAGTGTAACACTAACCATACCATACATTGCAACACTGTCATAAGTAGGGAAACTAAACACTTATATAAAAGGGGATAATCTATCTAATGGCCTAAATATTATAGGCTACCCACATCCCTATAATAATGGGAATGGTACCTACCCCGACTTCAACCCAGTGGTATACCATAATCACTACCCAAGGATAAGAATTTATGTACATGGGTCATTATTAAAAAACACTACAACGTATATTATTGGATTAAATAGAGGCCACCTCTATGTTCTATGTTGAAAACATTCCAGGATAGGAAACTAACAATCATATAAATTTGTTCCAGATAAAGAGATACATAAGGAGAAATATACCAAGAAGGTCCCCAAGAATGTTCAGATTTTGTATAGGATCCCACATAGCATGTGGAATTTCCCATACACATAGACATGTATCCCACTCAAACTTATTGGCTTGGGCATGTAGGTGTACATGGAGTGTACAGGTAGTACACGGTGTGTCTAACCTCACCCATCCATGTGCCATGTTCTTCCTCCACATAGTTCGAGCGACCATATCTTTAACACCCATGTATCTCATTATACATGTATTGTTCTAGATAAATATCCACCATAAATATCGTCTTCCCTTTCCCATTTATAGAAACCTATATTCATGTTCATTTTCCGTGTAGTTATATACATCCAGGTACAATCCCATGACTTCCTAGTCCACAACCTTTTTCTACATGAAATGGGGTAACTACACGGTGTATAACACTATTACACGACATGTAGCCCCAAAAATTACTCTTACAAAAATGTAAAGAACACATGGAATGTAGAACTTGATTAAATACCCTATAGAATGAAATTCAGATGGGAAACTTATTCCAAGACTCCCGATTCACCCTAATTTTCCCTGAAACCAATAAATTGAACTAGGAGGGAACTCTAGCATTAATAATAGGGCTCTATAATCATAAGAAAATTCAAAAATAATTTCTTATTAATAAAAATAAAAATCCATTGACATAAAGGGATAAATACCAATGAATTCAGTCTGGAATGATAGCCAGATCATGCTGCGCCTTGATCTGATGGTGATATACACCATGAACATAGATCATAATTGCTTCGTCACATCAATTCATTATGGTTTCTTTCCATCGCCAAATGGGTAGAGAAAAAGGTTTCTCATATTGTTTCATTCACACCAACGTAAGATATATGAGTTATTTAGGTTTTATTTTTTAATTAAATTTTCATTGGATTAATAATCATTCCATTCAATTGCCCGATAACCTACACTCACTCACGCACCCCACACAGGCAAAATTATGTCACGCCTAGGTTAGGAACGATATTATGAACTGAAATATAGTCTCCTAATTCTAATCTAAGCCTCCTATCAAGAGTTATTTCATGTTTCAAGAGAGACTACTTGTGAAAGAAACAATATATTTAGTGTTTTTATAATCTATGTGCTGATGCACTCAAGGCCTTGTATTCCCACAATGATTCAACACATGGAATGGAAATATCTATTTCAATTTTACAAATTATTTTAGTTCATAACTCGAGTCACTACATGATCAATTGAAAACAATAAAACTATTTATTTTTTGGTGTATTTTTAATATAACATGTTTTTATGAATCTTTTTTTGTATGGTTTAAACCATGATCAAACACACTTATTTTCAAGGGGTATTCTATGATTAAATGATTAAGAAACATTTCTATTTTTTACAAGTTATGATATTAGGTAATTATTATAATATCCCACTCATTTAATCAGTTGTGATATAATGAATTTTGTATAATATTTTTGAACACATAAATCTTGTTTTCATTATGTGATGGGTGGGAGTTGTACCTCCCTATAATTTATTGTTTAGTATTTATATCTCATTAAATATAATTTGTAGGAATGAAACATAATCCCAATTTTGTATGGGAAATTTTCTCCTATGATTGTCTTGGGAGTGAACCTTAACTATTAAGATGGATTGGGGAGTGAACAAATTCTATTAAGATATCCTTGTAATTGATCCTTAGCTACTTAGATGGTCTTGAGAGTTATAATTGACTCCAAATAAGTTATTCATGGAACTAATTTAATGTTCATAACAAGGTCATTTTACATCCATATATGTCTACAATTCTATGAGTGAACATGATTTCGTGTTCTCAATGTCATTCATTGATCTAATTTCACGTATATATGTTTATTCAGGGGATTTATTTGACATCATTAACTAAATGGGTGACCAAGTCTCTGTTTATAAATTTTCATAATGTTATAAGATGATTTGTATTCAACAAATTTATGCCTCATTCTTATGATATACTATCATGGAATATGATCTTCATTCCCTTGTGACTCATGTATTCCCAAATGTTAATCTTTTTTCTATGACTCAAGTGTATGATTTTTGATATGAAGGGCTTGAAATTCAATTTTTTATCAAATGTTATCATTAATTAATTATTATGTCATGATTACTTATCTTTAATGTTTAACCTCACTAAGCATGTGTTCTTACACTTTCTTATGTCTTATTTCACCCATTTATGAATAATGGTTTCAAATAGGAGTGAGAAATGGGAAGATCTTTTTAGTAAACATTGAAGATCATTTTCTAGAGTCGATTATTATTTTTAAAGCCCTATAAGGTACTAAAAATTATAGTCATTATGTATTTTTTAGAATATTATATTGAATATTCATCTAAAATGATCAATTAACCATGTATGACAATAATTTTTTTAATAGTATGTTTCAAAGGAATTGATTAGACAACCATTTAAAATTAGGATGAGAAAAATCTACTAACATACATAGGGATATTTCTAATGATATGTTTAGGGATGTATCTATGTATATTCCTATGGATAATTTAATTTATATGAAATTGTCTTGAAATATAGGTAATTGATTGTGTGATTGGTTTCTTACTGTTACATCTCGGTCTGGATACTACAAGTTGATGTGGCTATGGAAAATATGTAAATAGGGGTAACAAACCTGAAAAAACCATATTGAGCTAGAAATTATCTAGAACTGGTCCAAGACAGAGGGTCTTTCTTCACACTTGGTTTGACACTCCCTGAGGATTTTCATTAGAAATTAATAAACACTTTATGAACCATCATGAATTATTTAAATAGATGATGACTATGAATAACCTTGGATTAACCGGTGCATCCATAGATTATAGAAGATGTTTTCCTGATTTATATATCATATAAGTTTTTTTCTCATTATTTTTTGGTTCCAAACCATGATTAATATTTCCCACATTATTATTTATATTTTTATACAATTTCATGACAAATAAAGAATTATATTAACAATAAATGTGATTTATGTTTTTTATTAGAAGATTAATGGAATGATAATTAGACTAAAGGTCATTCTGATCATTATTAACTAGCTTTAATGGAAAATGATTAAAAATATGTAGAATAATCAACCATCAGACATACCGAAAAAGGAGGAAAATAGTTCATTATGAATTCAGGTAATGGTGACACTGGAGGAAAGAGACTCAGTTTCCTTTGTGCTAACAATTTGGGAAGAAACAACCAAACAAATGTCCCATAGGAACTTGAATATATTTATATTATTGAAAATAAAAACATAAATAAATTAAATCAACTATAGAATGATATTTTTATATAATGAATCGGATGGGAATATTATATTCCCTATGGTATTATCAATAGTTAAATTTTTTTAATTATGGATTTTATGAGCATTATGTAAACCTATTTCTAAATGGGATATCTCATGATGTGAATAAAAAATGTTTTATGTGTAATGGATTTTATTTTAATGGTCAGGAGACTAAGAATTAAATGTGAAAGGGAAGGGGTACAAATGAATATATTGAAGAATCCTCATTAATGTTTTTATGTATATTGAGTGAAGTGTATAGGTATTGGAATACATGAATTGTGTTATTTGAACCCAGAAGTATATATTTATTTAATTATTTTCATATTTATATTGAATATTGTTCATGACATATAAATCAGATCTAATAAAACTGTGATATTTTGATAATTTAAATTTGACACTTATAAAATTCACAAAGATTAGAAAATGGTGTTTTAATGGGATAATGATATCTTGTTGGGAATAATGAAAATTGGATAATAATTATTACCTTTAAATAGATTAAGGATTCATTTAAAAAGAGTTTTATTCTATCATTAATGGATTTTACTATATTTTTGGATTTAATGAATATTTCTAATAAAATTTGGAATAAGGAATCACGCATGTTTTCTACATGAAATTATTGTGATTAGTTTATTACCACGTATATAGAGAATATATTATTATGGTATTCACATGTATTGTATGTGACAATCTAGAGAAACCTTATTATATATGGGGTATCAAAAGTTTGATGATTTTGATAAATATAGCGACCTTCATTATTTTTTTTTGTTTTTCTTCTTTTATAAGGTTAATAAGGTTAGTTATTTATGGAATAATTTATGTTAATATTTGAATAAGGTTGATAGATATTAATGTATTATTTAACCATATTAAGATTTAATATTGTTTCATAACCTATGTTTACAATGTTTTTTTAATTATAACATATGATATGCTAAATGAGTTATCATTCTACATATTCATATTATGATTCGTTAGTGATTTAGGATTTATAAATTCACCTTTATTTCATGGAGTAAAAGAAGAAGTTTAAAATTTTCAAGGAAAAACAAAAGGGTGATATTGTGCATCTAAAATAAAATGAAATCATGTAATTAAATAAACTTTTGAAAAAAAATTCAACTATAACATAGGGATCATGAAATAATATTTTTCCCAATTATCACCTTTTTGATTATATTAATGACCCCATCACACCTAATTGGGTTATCATTTTATGGTTACTAACCCTCCCTAGATCACCAAATTTTTTATAATAAGTGATCTTTATAACTTTATATAATTATTTATACTTTTCTTTCATGTTCATGTATTTACGTTCCGCCTATGTTCATGTATGTGGGAACCTAGTTATGCATTAATTTTAGTATCCATTAGATTTACAACATTCCATTTTTAAATGAATTTTTAGTAATAATTATCGGGATGTGGGTTCATATAAAAGGAACAATGATGTATTATAAAATTGATGTATGACAATAATTTTGGGGTGAAATTATTTTTAAGGGTTGTATAATGTAACTCAATGAGTTTTTATGAATTATTATTATTTGAATAAATTCCAATTCCTTGTTAGTTTTCATTGCATGCTAAAACACGTTAAGCATTAATTAAATGGAACACCATGTTAATCTATCACTATAAGAAATTGAAATATTAGATTATGTTACATAAAAATACGAGAATAGATTTCATTACATGAAAAATTATATTTTGCTTTTGTTACAAAAAATTATATGTTCCTTGGACATCATGCATTACACACAAAAATTAGTTTTACAAAACTACAATAAAGTATAAATATTATTATTAAAATATTATTATAGTTAACACTTAACTGTTTGAATCAATGTTATGAACAATATTAAATAAATTAACAATATATTGTTTACACAAGTATATAAAGTTAATTCATCAGGAAACCATTAATTAGTAATGAATATATAATCATTTTTAATATTAATGTATTTTTTTCCGGGAAAACATTTTTATGCACATAAGTGTTTTTTATACAAATAACCTAAAAAATAAAATTTGATTAATTATTTTACTGAAATATATATATTATAAATTGAAAAAAATATTTAAAATTCTTTTTATGTGTTTTCTAGACAATATATACGAATAAATAAAATTTTATATATAAAAGATGTATTTTTTAAAATGTAGTTTACCAACTTTTTAGGACACACTTATTTTAAAAATAAATTTTTGGATAATTGAAATTATATATTAAAAAATACACTTTATTTTTGAAATTTCAATTTTAAAATTATCTAAGGATTAATTGTTTGTATAATTTTATTATATTTTATTTTTTTGATAAATAGTTAAAATAAATGGTTTTAATTAAAAACAACCTTTTCGCTTTATTTTTTTATATAGATAAATTATATTTTTATTTTTTAAAATTTATATTTTGGTACATTATATATATAATAAATCAGTATAGGTATTTAAAATCAATTTTACATTGATATTGGGTATAAAAACCTTTCAAAAATTTATTCATTTTAATTTTAGGAACATATTGGTTTGCCCAATCTACAGAATTAATGTCAAATTAGTTTCTACCCCTTATGTGACTGGAATTTTGTTAAATGGATTACATAATATATATACTCATAAATTATAATATATAATATGTACAACTTATTTTTTGACTGAAAATAGTAGTGAAAATAGTTAAAATTAATCAAGGTGATTAAAATAAAAATGAGCTTTGTAAAGGACTAAAAATTAATCATATGTGGGGAAATGTTGCATAAACTCACAAAAACACCATTATTAGGAATTATTTATACCATCTTCTCTCTTTTTTCCAAAAATGGATCATTATTTGTGGAACATTTTTAAGAGCGACCTCCCAATAGTTATTATCTTTTGAATTTTACAAGAATGCCACACCTCCTCCATTGTAAAATGGAATTCACTATCTCCAATTCATCACACCTCTAAAAATATTTATATAGAAAATAAATATCCAAAAATCATATCAATAACTCTCCCATAAACCAATAACAATTTATTTTGGAATAATTCCAACCTCGTATGTCCTTTGGTGAGAAAAAAATGAGTTTCTCGAAGAATTGGTATCATTCATAAATGTCCATTTATATTTTTTTCCTTCTCAACCCCCATGAATTGTAATTATGTCATTATTATATTAAAATATTATTTTAGTACATACTATGATATTACTTTATTATAAGGGGATAATCTAATGTTCCACTCACTTCTATAAAATGGGACTAAAAATCATCATTCATGTGTACAACAAACTATAACCTCACGAACTGATGTTGTTCGTTATTTAATTACAATATTTAAAAGGATGAAAAAACTGATTTATTTAGAGTTTATATATGATATATATGAAATTTAAATTTTTTTATTCTATGTTAAATATTATATAACACATACCATAATGCCTTCCATTTTGTTGGAATATGATAACATTGTTCGTCTGAAAAATGAACAACTGCCTTGTGAAGCGATATGATTCGTTCATGCTTCCCAAGGAATTTAAGAAGGATGGTTTTAATACATTTATATTTTATATATTGAATAATAATGATATGGAAATGGAAATATACATATATATTTCATTTACTTTTTTTCTTTCAATACGACTAAAAAACGGAGACAACTAGAATTCATATATATGACTTTTCATCTACCTGAATGTTGTATTTTAGTTCCATTTTATATCAATTATATATTTTTATAAGTACACATATACTACTTATATACGATATCTATATCATGGTTTATCACCCGGCCTACCTTGATCGGCCTTGTGCGTGTATTGTTTTTAATAAAAAATTCTAAATGTTGATGAATGGAAGAGAACATTATAATGGAATTGCTAATAAATGGTTAATAAAAGGTCATAGAAAAAATATATATGATATTATATAAATGTTCCTGGTACTTTAATTATTTTAAAATAATCTTACATTTATTAAACAAGAGGATTGAATAAGTACAAGAGAATTCAAGACATAAGGTAAGAATATTTCCACTCTAACATTTATTTCTGCATGACTTACCCCATATTCACCGCTCATTTGTTTTTTTCTGGTTTATATACATACCCATACCAATTTATGTCATGTATTTAATTTATTTCATGATATTAAATGTTTAAATTAGTTATATTATTTCATTGATCTCACAAACCAAAATTTATTCAAGTTGTACGTGATTTCAATCTTACATTTTACCTCTATGATACACAAGCTATAATCTCCAACTCTTTCGTCAATGTGTTGTATATACAATAATTTTTTTATAAATTATTATTATTTTGATTTATTTTATTATTATTTACATATCAATTTTTGAATATATCTTTTACAGAGTTAATGGTTCAAAAGTTACTAAATTGTTAAGTGAATATTGTCTCAATTTCCCCATTTTAAGACACATGTCATGTTAAGATCCTATATTATTTTAAAAGGTGTATACACAAAACCATTGAAATGTTATGTCATGAGTGTCCTTATTTTCATTATATATTAAGTATCGTGTAATTTTATCCTTTCATGTGTATTATGATTCAATTTCACAAAAATAGTAGTATTTTATTGCTATATTCTCATTGATTATCTTGAATTTGAATCATAATGCATCAATTAATGAAATATTACAATAGAAATTTGATGAATTCTCATGAAATTTTTTCTCATAATTTTATTGAGGGTATCTTTATGTAACTGTACCACTTCCAACTTTTTGTTAGGTAATGTTATTAAGAAATGTTTTTTAATAAAATCTTACCATATTTCTCTCTTCTGATAGAAATCCTTATTATTCCAAACCTGTTTTTTCAAAAAATGATTTGAAAAATGTTTTGAAATTTATTTTTAAAATAATTTTAATGGAATAATATTTTAATGATCTTCTATTTTTCAAAAGAGTTTAATTTTTTATGTATTCCTTTATAATGTTTCATTGAAATTTTCAAGGAAAATGATTTTAAAAAAATATATATTTTAAAGAGTTTATTCCAAGGAAGAACATATATTTTACTCAAGAAATGTTTTTAATGAATTTTATTATTTTTTTATATTTTTCATAGTTTTTTACGATAAATTGATTATAAAAATGTTTTCAAGATTAAAAAGTTATATTCAAAGAATTCATATTTTCCTTAAGAAATTCTCTAAGTGACCCTTTAAAACACTTCTATAAATATAATGAAATCATTTGAAATAATTTTTACTTAAAATTTATATGATCAACGTATAATATTATTATTATTTAATTTAATTTTTTATCATTGTGATAAAAAGTTAGTTATGAAACCTGTTTCTCTTCTCTCGGATATATTATTATGAAACCCACTTATTTCCATGGGTTATGATTTGATGAATTGATTATTAAAGTGTAATGGACCAAACCTCTATAATCTTTTATGTTGTGAAAAGATAGTCATTATGTGTTTTGAGAGGTAACAATGACTCATTATAAGAGTTTTCTAAAATTCCAATTTTTCCAACGTTGGGTCATATGAATAGTGAGTCATGTCAGTGACTCGCAATGGCGACACATCATGGTGGGTCATGAACAGTGAGTCTGGAATGGTGATTCATGTTGTTAGTTCATGATGGGGAGTCAAGAATGGTAGGTCACAAATTTTGACTCATACAATAGTGACTCTTCCAATGGTGGCTCACCCAATAGCGAGTCACCCAACGGTGACTCATCCAATAATGACTTGTCCAATAGTGACTCTTCAAAAATTAAGTTACCCAATGGTGACTCATCTAACAGTTACTCATCCAATTGAGGGTCACCCAATAATGACTTTTTCATTGTTGACTCATCCATCGGTAGCTCATCCAATGGTGTTTCACACAACTGTGACTCACCCATCGATGACTCGTAAAGGTGACTCCACCAATTGTTAGTCATTCCTAATAGTTTTTCAAGAATATTAAATCATACCAATTTTTTGTGTTTCTGCCCTTTAACATTTTAATTCACCTAAAATTAATTAAATTATTATATGTTAGTGGTTTTGAATCTTTTTAAAAGTACCTTCATAGTATCCTTGCCTCCTCTAAAATATTGAGGATTTGAAATGGACGAACAACATGGTATCTTACATGATCTGACTTTAATGTATTTTAAAACTATTCCAATGTTGATATAGGATCTAGCATTTATAAATAATTTATACATTCTATCTCTTATGATTCCATTTCTATGGATACTAAGGTATCCCAAACTTTTCTTCCCCGATGATTCATACATATGTGCATTTGACATGGATCACATTTCCTTGGAGGCTTCTTCCTATAGCATGCACACCACTTTCATTGGCATAATAAGGAATTGCTAATTGTTTGTTCTTCTTTATAGGAATACATTTGTCTCTATTATTTTTGTATCATGCGTTGTGCGTGTAAAATTGTTCTGTTTTGTGAATATAGTAGTTTCCAAATTGAATATAGATAATCAATTCAGTTTCAAATCAATAAACTGGTACTGGGGAAAGTGTCACAGGAATCTATTTTATATTTTTTTTGATATTGGGTTGCATTCCATATAAAAATGATGGTTGTCAGTGGTTCTATATATTGAACCTTTGTTTATTTTGGAATTCATGTTTTTTTGGTTCACTTTAAGACTAATTCATTGAATCTGCTAACCAAATATATAAAGTTAATTTTTTGGATGCCTCGGGATATGATTTCTCCTATGGATAGAACATCAATTTAAGAAGAGTATATGATTAACATCTCGTGTGTTAATACTAGATAAATTGTGTTATGGTTGTGATGGGTGGTCGGTTGTATGATTTCTATAAATGAGACTTAATGGGTTTAGTTTCATGGTGGGGAATGTGAGGGCTGTGATGGTATTATGATGAGTTGTTTTACAGGCTGCCACTATGAGTTGGGTTTTTTTCACTATTGAGAGGATGGATTGAGAGGGATGAGTTTGATAAATGATGATGGAAGTGGATAGTATGGGTACTTCACCTAAAGATTCCCCTGGATTAGCATCACCCAATGTCTCATGATTAGAACCATTTTATAGCATGAAATGGTGGTAAACGGAGAGGAATATGATATTAATTTAGTTTATATGGCTCTTCACCTACAAGGATTACTTTGGATGTTTTTACTGTTATGTATTGTGTTTAGTAGTTTCCCATGTAGTGATGGAATTAGTAAATGAATAGTTTAATAAAGAATGGGGAAAAGTTAGTTGAAATGGATATGGGTATGATTCGTGTTTGTGACTATTTTTTAAATCATATTTCATTTATCAATTCCTGAAGTGACTATTTCTTTTGTTGATGAATTTATTTAGTGGTACTATTTATGTTGTTAGTGGTGTAGACTATGATTTCAATATGCAACCCATCCTAGTTTAGAACCATATGAAAAACACACCCATCATCATAGTGGAGGGTACCATTTACCATCCTCATGGTGGGAGGATATATGGCTTGTCAATTTTGCTTCTCTAATCATACTTCTATCTATTGTTAGCCCAAGATTCTTTGAGCTAGTTTTGGGTTGATTAATGAGGACATGGTTTTTGAGGGTGATTTGTTCATACATAGTTGTCTTTAGGACGAGGTGTTGTTGTGGCCCATGTTTCTAGAGGTGAGATTTGATGTGTTTTGTGTCCCATGTATGTGTGAGAGATATGTGTTATGGTTTTTGCATCCTAGGTGTCTACGAGGGAGATGTGATATGGGGATCACAAAAAAGGTAGGAGCACTATAAGGTTTTACGTTATGGTATGGGAAGCAAACCAGTGGGGAGTGGTGTAGGGTACCCAAATCATTGATGTCCTTACAATATTACATTATGTGACTTGTGTTATTTTCCGATCATAGATTGGTGAGTTTGGGGTGGCTAGTATACCCTTTTAGGTTCTATAGGGTTCTGTTGTTTTCTCATGGGGTTATAAATTATGCTTCTCCACTTGTGTATGATGGACATAGGATTTTCTAACTAAGAATAAATTTATTCTAGGAAAACTTATATAAAACTTTTTTCAAGTTTACTGGAGGATTACATAGACTTTTCTGAACATTACTATCTTACAGGTTGGGGAAATAGTCAGGTTTAAATATATCTTTCATATGGTAGTTTATTTGGAGTTTATTTATAATTATATCAATTTTATATTTAACATGCATATGGGAATGATTTTTTGGTTTTCTTTTTTTAAAATTTCATGGAATTTTTTGGGATGAACCATCTTATCTCCCAATATTATTTTCAAATAAAAGGTAGAAATGAGTCCATTTTTGTGTGATTCTATACCCTTGGTGATGGTTTCTACCCTGAGGCCTACTAGATGCCGGAATCATGGGTCATTATATCTCTATCTTAATCTTGAATATGGATGGTCATGACACTTTATCTACCTCTCACCATCTTGAATATGGCGGGTCAAGAAAGAAGGGTATCAGAGGTAATGGTTGAGATATATGATGTATTTTGGAGTTGGGAATTGTTAGGATTACATTGGTTGGAAGGGATATAGTGTTTGTTGAATATGGTGCATGAAATAGTCTAGGTAGGAATGGATAGGACACGAGACATTGCCCCCCGATAGTCCATTTAAAGGTCTCTGAGCCCATCAAACAACCATGTGAGGCAACACCGTTTATAGGGTAGAGATCCAATGAAAGGTACATGAATCATAATAAAATTTGGTTAATTTTTTTTAGATAATTCTGGGGAATTTGAAATACATAATGGGTTAATAGAGTGAAAATTATTCTTAGAAAAATCCCATACAACTCTCGCTTAGGAATTCATTTTTACTTTTAAGCTATAAAACTTATATGTCATCCAAATGTGTCTTGGGTAGTTGAGGATTAGTAGGCCAATTGGTTGATCATTGAAGTGTTGATAAAGAGGATGAGGATGACTAGTGGCATGGAAAATTATTTTCCTTCCAATGATAGGTATTGGGAATGTATAATGGTAGTGTTTCAGATATAGATAATTGGAGTTGTCTTAACGAGCGTGTGATCAACTTCAGATTGACTTGTGCTCTGACGGGTACTATGATCTCCTGGTGGTTAGTCAGATGAGGTGAGATATGAATAAGTGATGGACGTAGTTCCTAGGGGAGAGGAAGAAGGATGACATTTTTTTGGTCGATTGTGAGATGGAGTTCCAATCAGAATTTCTTTCATCGACTATGAACCCCGAAAAGATGTAGGAGTTACTCTCCCTCCACTAGGGGAGTATTTTGGTGTGATAGATGGGTATTATATTTAAGGATCTCATTAATTTTTTTCTATATATATTTTTGTATGAGGAGTCTCATGTGATGCGATAGGCACCTTTTCCTTCTCTCTAGTATGTGGTTACTTTCTTTAACTTGCTAACGTACATGGTGGTCCAAATGATGGCATAGGTAGTTGAGAAGATGTACTCCGGAGGAGGTGTACCATGAGAGGGGATTATGTATGGTTCATCTAGAGGCAAGGATACCAGTAGCTGGTCTTAGGAACTAGGGCCTTCAGGGTTCCAACAGATGGGGTGTCGACATCAGTACTTTCCATTTTGACATTACATCCCTGGTACCTTTTACATGAATTTATGATCGATTATTTTCACCTATGAAGCCCATGGGAATCTCTAGAGTTAGTGTTAAGAGTCTTTTTGAGCTTTGTATAGTAGAGGTGGGAATTTTCAACACCCACCTCAACCGT
The DNA here is from genome assembly GCA_963277665.1 of Viscum album. Classification (NCBI taxonomy): domain Eukaryota; kingdom Viridiplantae; phylum Streptophyta; class Magnoliopsida; order Santalales; family Viscaceae; genus Viscum; species Viscum album. The sequence goes on from OY728163.1 coordinate 136,833,491, forward strand.
ATTTTGCATGTAGTCCATTTCAGCACCAGGGAAAGCAAGATCATACACCACCGAGGGGAGATAGAGAAAGTGGAGGCCAACGACGGGTTATTCCTCAGGGTCCTTGACCATGGCCTGATTGTAGAGGTGGTCAATAGAATATTTGTAGAGAACTTGGGCATGGTAAATTATGTACAATATGGTCATTAGTTCCAATAGGGCGGATATTGTAAAAGGTATGATCAGTTTGTTCAGTACACTTTCTTTGGATTTGTTTCATTTGAGTGCTTTAAACCACTTTGTTGCACTTGATATATTCCATGATCTGGAAATCTACATAGGGAGTATTTAAACTCCCATGGTGTTGAGTATGCTATTTGACGAACCGAATAACTTGTTTTATGTATGGAAAGGATATAAACTAATAATGGGACCACATTAGTCCCATGGGGATCTCTTCTTTCTATAGATGCAACCCTAAAATATCATCCTTGACATTGAATAGTTGTGAAATTTTCATTCTATTATCGAATACATCTAGTGAAGAGTCATGTTTTTAGATGTGGATGGCTAGAATTTGGCATTCCATGGTGATCAGAGCTATCAAGTGGGCAGTCATTGTAGGGATCCTCTTCTTTCGTTATTGAATGAGTTTTTAGTAAGATTGGTGGACCCTGAGAGAGTGGAGGCACTTATGATGGTGTGTGAGTTCATATAGGGGTTTTCCAATGATTTGGTGACACTTTCCCCTATACGTGACATCAATTTTGGGATATACCTACAACCTGATGCTTCTCTGATTTTGAGGGCTCCATATCAGATGTTAACTTTTGAGTTGCGAGAGCTTAGTATTCAGATTGATGACATTATGAATATGGGATTCATTTGGCCTAATTTTTCACTATATGGTGATCTCGACTTGTGTTTGATGAAGAGGATGGTGTTATGTGGTTTTTTATAGAATTTATTAGTTTGAATGAGGTTAGGGTCAAGTACCATTACCCTCTATCGAGGATAAACGATATTTTTGACCAGCTAAGAGGGAAAATCTGGTTTTCTATGATCGATATGTGGTATGAATATCACCAGATGAGGGTAAAGTAAAGATATTCCTTAGAATCCTTTTTCAAATAAAGTTATGGAGACTTTGAGTTTATAGAGAAGTTTTTAAATGTGAATAACACAATAGCCGTGTTCATGGGGATTTTGAACTCTGTATCCTCAGATTTCATGGACCAGTTCATCATTTTATTCATTAATGAAAATATTGATATACTCAAAGATAAATTATGGGAATAATGTGTATCCCAAGACCATCTTACTAGTTCTTCAATGCCACTATCTCTATAAAATGATGTCCATGTGCATATTTTGTACATTAAAGGTTCATATTCATAGACTTGTGGTGTCACAACAGGGTGTTGTAGTTGACTTATAAAATTTAGAGGCAGTTCCTTCTTTGGATGCACTCAAGACTATGGTATAGGTTCATAGTCTTCCCATTCTGGGGGATATTACCAGAGATTTGTACCAAATTTCTCTTAGTTTGTAGCCTCATTGACTATATTGACAAGGAAATAATATGATTTTTTGCATAGAGAGAAGTTCATGAATGCTTTTGGATGTTTAAATAGAATGTTGTTCAGTACTCCATTTCTATAATTTCAATATGAATTTGTTATGCTTGAGGGTTTTTTTGGTGCTTCTCATCTAGGACTGGGATACATGATGATAGAGTATTGTGGTGTTCTCTCTTATCAGTCTAGGAAGTTCCATCCCCACTATCGTAATTGTGCCACCAATCACATGGATCTATAAATGATCATGTTTACATAGAATTTGGGGTGGCATTACCTCATTGGGGAGCACTTGGTGGTCTTCATGGATCACAAGCTCTTGAAGTATATCTTTTCCTAATAATATATGAACATCTAAAAGTAGAGTTGGATAGTGTTACATCAAAATTATTATTTCTAAATCTCATACACCTCCAGAAAGGGTAATTTTGTGGCTGATACATTGAGTAGAAAGTCATAGAAGGAGGATGTTTTGGAGTTTGTGGATGTTGTTAAGGTTATGGGGGAGTTAGTAGCCATGATCTAAGATGCAGGGGTAGATGAAGATAGAGGATGTTTTATTTTAGATGAAAGTGCGGTCTTCTATGATGCAACAGGTGGAGGAGTCTCTGTGTGGGAAATTAGAGGAAGAGGTGATGCATGATCACGTTGACCATGGTGATGCTCCATAGGGATGGTTGTAGGACAGTTGGAATTGGATGTAGTTTTGTTGGAGGGTTTTTGTTCCTGTAGTGATTCCTGAGGGAGTCCTCTATGAATTTCATAGATCATTCATTGAGGTACACATAGGTGATTAAAAGTTATAATGTGGATTGATTGAGTTGTTTTGGAGGCCCTAGATATATAGGGTTGTAGGAGAGTTTGTGAAGAAATTCTTCATTTCCAAGTAGGTCAGGGTTGTGAAACATGTTCCCAGTGGTTCTTTTTGCATCCCATAGATGTCCCCTAGTTGATGTAGGATTACTTCATGATGGATTTCATCATAGGGTTACCCAGGGCTCAGGGAGTCTATAATTTAATATGTTTGTTAGTGGATCAGATGATAAAATCATCCAACTTTACAGTGATTAAGGAGTTGGGAACTATGAAATCCTTAGAAAAGAGGTATGTCCATGAGGTTATTTGACTACATAGATTTTTGAGATCCATTGTCTCGGATTAGAATACACATTTTACCTCATGATTATAGAGGGGATTTCAACATGATTTTTAACCCAACAACACCTCAGCAATGCCATCCGCCCTCTGTCATATGAGAAGACAAAATCTACTATCCAAACATTGGAGGATAAGTTGTGGGTATTTGTGTTGTAATTAGTAAGATCATTAGTGTGAAACATTCACATGGTGTAATTTTTTTAAAATAATATATATCATTATTCCATTGGCATGGCTCTATTTGGATCCTTTTACGGAAGACTATGTCATTCTCCCTTGTTCTAGAAAAAAGATGGAGATATAGTTGTCCGTGGTCCAAAGGTGGTGTAGAGCACAACCAAGAAGGTTCAACGTTTTTGTGAGATGATAAAGGCAGAGAATGAGCAGAATACATTATATTCCAATCATAGGAGGAGTCCCTTGGAGTTAGTGCTTGGAGACCACGTGTTTTTATGGATTCCCATCGACGTGGGTTAGGAAGGTTTGGAAGAGGAATCAAGCATCCTTCGAGGATCATCGGATCCAATAAGGTGTTTAGACAAGGTAAAAACTAACATATAGTTGGAATTTACACCATAGTTTGAGATGTTCCATGATGTATTTCATATATCCCAACATCTTTTTTATTTGTAATTTGAATCCCACATCATTTACTGAGGAGGGTTTCAAATTGAGGATGACACAATTTTTTGGAATGACTAGTGATGATCCAAGATCATCAGGAGAAGGCACAACATTGAAAAAACATTCCCTTGGGTTAGATGTTGCGGAGGAATTGTGGAATGGAGGGGAGAACATAAGAAAGAGAATCAGAGATGGGTTTCTAGTACCTCAGTTTGTTTTGAGTTTAGCTTTCTTCAATGATTCTCTATAATGTGAAATTTTACCTCTGTTTGATATGAGATGGATTGATTTATTACCCTGTAATGTGTGATAATTTTCTAATAGATGGAAATGGTAGAAATTGATTCTTAATCGCGATGAAGTAATGATTATTTTATTGAACTGGTGAGGGTGATTCAATGCCTCTTATAGTAGATAGTATCGTGACATGGAGGATGGAATTCTCTACATTGCATGATCAGACTATGTGGGTGTTGTGCTTGTGTGGCGTGTCCTGTGGTCAGTTTGGGTATCCGATTTTAGAGTAGGTGTTTTTGGATGTCCTGGTTACTCTCCATATTTTGAATAACATAGGTATTTTTATCTTTGAACATTTTTGTGTCTAGTCAGCAGTAGGGTTTCTTGTGTAGCGATATCCCTAAGTGGTATATCATGGGGTGGGTTATCAAACCCCTCTTTCATCTTGGTTTGGTTTATATTATCAATGGAAATTACCATTTGATAGGTAACTAAAGTAATGGCTTGGACCTATATAGTCCTTTACTTTGTGATAATCCAATTATTAAAGTGTTTTGGGAGGTAATAGTGACTCATTTCAATAAGTTTTCCAAAATATTAGTTTTTCCAACAGTAGTTTATACCAATGGTGAGTTTCATTAGTGACTCGTGATAGTGAATCTCAATGGTTGGTCGAGACTAGTGAGTCAAGAATGATGAGTCACGGTGATAGGTTTTGATGGTGAGTCACTGATTGTAGGCCACCAACGACGACTCATCCAATTGTGACTCATCCGACAGTGACTAGTCCAATAGTGAGTTACCCAACAATGATTCTTCCAATGCTAACTCATCCAAGGATGAGTCACCAAATGGAGACACTATCAATGGTGAATCATCTAATGGTGAGTCACCGAACAGTGACTCATCCAATAGAGAATAATCCACAGATATCTCATCCAAAAGTCACTCAGCCAATGATAACTCACCAAATAAGGACTCATGATGGTGACTCACCCAATAGTGAGTCATTTTTGAAAGTTTTCAAATAATTTTAATCATAAATGTTTTTTCCAGTTTCTACCCTTTAAAATTTTGATTAATGTAAAATGAATTCGATGCCATATTTAAGTGGGTTTTATGTTGTTTAAAAGTACCTAAAAAAATTGACTCCTCTAAAAATATCGAGGATTTTAAATAGCCATAACACATGGTCTTTGTTAAGAACCAACTATTATGGGTTTTAAAACCATTCCTCCATTGATAATGGATATGGCCTTTCTAATGGAGAGGTAATTTATTCCTTGTATGCTTCACTTTCTCTTTAAACCATGGAACCCCAAACCTTTATCCCTCGACAATTCATGCATTTTTGTTGTGGCCTTAAATCACACTTCCCTAGAGGATTCTCCCTGCTTCCTGGAGACCCCCTAATTTTGTGTAATAAGGAATTACAGATTATCTATTTTTATAGGTATGGATCCCTTCATCTCTATTATTTGTGCATGATGTGGGGTGGCTGTACAATTTTTACCTTTTGTGAATGCATTTGAATCATAACTTAATAAATAATTTCAAATCAATTTCAAATCAGTAAACTGGGACTAGTGATATTGGTGCATGCTTCTATTTTTTTTTAAATTTTATTGTATGTCAACTGAAAATCATGTTTGTTGGAAGTTTTTGTCTGGGAACCTGTGATGACTTGTGAATGCATATTTATATGCTTCTTGTTAAATCAATTGAACCTATTAACCATATATATTTGGTTTATTAATTGGATTTCTTAGGATGTTTTGGATTCTACGATCAGACCCCCAATTTAGAATGTGGAATTGAATAATATCCCCTGTGTTAAAACTAAATAAATTTTATTATGGTTGTGATGTGTGGTTTGTTTTGGGATTTATATACGGGGGAATTAATGGTTGTGGTTTCATGGTGGGGGATGAGATGGGTGAGATTTTGTTGTGATGAGTGTGTTATTGGGTGTGGGTATGAGTTGGGGGGTTTCTCTATTGAGAGGATGGTTTGAGAGGGATGACATTGAGGAATGCTGATTGAAGTGGTTGGTATGGGTAGTTCACATAGTGTTTCTCCGTGAGTAGCATCATCTCATGTCTCAGGATAGGTACCTTCTTATATTTGGAATGGAAGTTAAATGAAGAGGAATTATAGAAAACTTTATTTTATATGTATATCCACCTTATAGGATTATATTGGCTGTATTTATAATTGAGGATTGTGTTTGGTAGTTTCCCGGGTAGTGATGGAATGACTAAATGAATAGTTTAATACATAATGAGAACAGGTTAATTGAATTATATGGGGTTTGATTTTTATATATGGAATGTTCAAAATAGGCATTCATATATCAATATTTTGATGTCACTATTGATTATGTTAATGAATGAATTTAGAGGTAGAAGCAATGTTGGCAGTGTTGTGGGCTAGATGTTCGTTCGAGAACCCATAAGATGGGTTGAGTTTTTGGTACATATATATATACTTATATTTTATTGTGATTTCTATATACACCCACCTTATTTATTCACCATGTACTGGACACCCCTGTCATCATGGGGGAGGGTGTATTTTCCTAACATCCCAGTAGGAGGATGGATAGCCCATTACATGCTCTTCCCATCACCCAATTCCAGGCATTGGTAGCCCAAGATGCTTTATCCAAGTTGTGGTGTGGTTTATGAGGACCAGGTGTCAATGGGAGAGTTGTACTTTCCAATGTGTCTTCAAGATGAGCTATGGTTGTGGACTAAGTGTATGCAGGAGATATGTGATATGGATTGTGGGACATGTGTTTACAGGTGAGCTATGATGTGGTTTGTGTGGCCTAGTTTTGTGCGGGAAGGCTGTGACATGGGGATTGTGAATTATGTAGTCGCACCATGACATTTTTTGTTAGGGTATGGTCAACTGGCCAGTGGGGAGTGATGTGGGGTACCCAAATCATCTATGTGTCTACTCTATTAATCTACTTGACTCTTTTATTTGGTGAGCGTGCCTTGGTGATGATGGGGTAGGTAGTTTACCTTGTTTGATGTTGTTGGGTTCTGTTGTAACACTTGGATGTTTTTATAAGATATTTTCATTAAGTAATTTTTATTCTTTAGTAACATAATTGCATGCAATCATGAGTTTAAACTAACCCAAATATACCCTTTAAATAAAACAACCATTATAGCTTAGCTGTTAGGTTAGTGAAAATAATTATAAATAACTTAGGAAAATGCATTATGAATTAAGTGGTTATTTATTACTTATGAAAAATATAAATCAATTAGAAGTTTGTATATTTTAGTAAATTACTATTAGTAATGAAATTAATGAGATATATATGTGTTATATACTTAATAAAATATTTTTGATATTCACCCCACAAATATTGTAGTAATAGGGTAGGAATAAAACCCTATTTTATGTATATGATCCTTTTTGTTAAAAGGTTAATTTTTACACCTTTGAATGGAAAATCAATTTAAAATTAAAATTTTAATACAATAATAATTTCTATATGAACAAATAAACATATTATTTTGATTAGGTATATAAAAATTTATTTTGGATAAATTTTTTGATATTTTTCTGATAACTTTCATGTTTTTATGAATAGTAAAAATACAGTAAATTTTAATTAAAAACATCTTTTTTTCATCGAGATAATTTAAATAAATAAATATTAATATTCAATGTTTTTCATGTATAAATAGAATATACTATTACCATTTAACTTACTGTAATTCATTATAATTAATTTTATATTGAATTCATAGGTAAAAACATTTTAATGTTTTGCAATGTTTTAACTTTTAAACCCCATTTTCTCATTTCAACAACATGAAATTTTTTAAAATAATTACTTAAAATTCATTGTTTTGAACATGGAAAAATGGATTCCATTTTTGGAATTATAAGGTCAAAATTGTGTGAATAGTTACCTTTTATTTTTGTACAATATGAATAGAAAATTCGGTAATTATTTTATTTACCATGGTTAAAGGGTAAATTTGTTAAATAATGGTAAAAAATAATATTTTAATAGTATACAACTACCCTAAAATGTTTCCTAATCTTATTGGATGAAATATTTCTAAACATGGGCATCCTTTGTTCGATTTTGGGACCCCATGGTTTCAGATGGATGTGAAAATGACATTTTTATAAGAATTAATTTAAAATAAATATAATTATAACATTGACACATATATTTTTCTAAATCGATTTGACTATAAGTTTATATAACTAATATCAATATCTATAAATATTAATTGGAAATCTAAAAAAATTTACTAGTTAATTATATTTTATTTATAATTTTTATACATTATATTAATATATTTATTTATGACACAATTATGATGTAGTGATTACATCATTAATGCAAGATTCAAATATATGAATTTATAAATATTAAAATAAACTTATTTTGAATGATTTTCTGCAATACATGAATTTTTTATATTAAATTATCATATGTGGGATGTGTTAATGCCTTTATTTTGAAGTAATCTAGTGGTTATGAATTTTTTAAAATGTCATGTATGAATAGTGTGCAAAATTAACATAATTCATAAATTAAAAAATAAAATATTTTATTAATTGGTATTGAATTTCTAAAAATATAATATTCAGCCAAATAGTTAATATTAGTCCACATATGTTAGTAATAACTTTTTGGGGCTTGTTTTACATGATATGGTAATTACATTATCCCAGTTTGTTTAAATAACACAATATCATAGTAAGATTAAAAAGGGTAAAATAAGGGTTAAAACACAAATATAAGGATATAAAAGTATTCAAAACCTATATAAAAATTATTAAATTATATGAATTTAAACCAAAATCTTATTATATTCGAATTGAATAAATTTTGGAGCTTTTTTAATGGTAAATTAGTTTAAAATAAATTAACATTTTGAGATTTTCTTAAAGTGAACCTCTCCTCTCTTAAAAAAGGGAACCTCCTCCCTATCCACTTAATTCCATTTTGAACCTTCAAGCTCGTCCAACCCCTGCCCAGTGCTCTTTATAACATACCTAGTTATATTTTATAGGTTTTTTTCTTCTAAATGGACCATCTCTAGTGCCCTAAGAGAAAATTTAAAGGAGGCACATTGAGGAAGAGGTAATCCCTTATAACGATTCATTCAAGTTTCATTCTTCTTCTACTTAAACTTATTTTATTGTTTCATTATAAATAAAAAAATCAGTATAACTCATATACTAGTATGTTATTATAAATATGAAACAACTCTATTTCCCCTTCTATCCATACTATGAAAAAAAAATCACTGCATGTGTGTATGTACCGCTTACTGTCTCCACGCCATTGTGTAATCAGTTTTTTACCAAATCCATACATGGATGGGTATAATGTTGAAAATAATAACTATATATGATTATTTTAACATGATAATAATTATGAGATACTATATACCATCCCCTTTAATAGCATTTAACAATTATGGGAATGATATCATCGCTCGTGTGTACGTATGACTTAATGTCTCCACGATGTGATGTGATTCATTATACATAGTATTTATTAAACCATGATTATATAGATGAATTGAATGAATAAATATGATGTATCATATACTAATATAATTATGTAAATTATATAACTCTAACCTAAAAATAGGAATAAAAACTTATCCGAAAGAACATACATGAGAACATAAAGTAGTTAATACCCAAATAATGAGTAACAATGAAATGTTAGTAACAAACAGAAGAAAATATGATCATAAATGTTTGAATAATTTTTTTATGATTCTATAATAAATCAGTAACATTATTTTAAAAATTATACATTAGGTTTGGATACATACAAAGCATTTGAGAACTAAGGTAAGGGTTAACTTTTCAAATCTTGTTTTTTCCTGAGATTGATTATTCATAAGTATTTACTGTAGTATAATTATCATTCACATCCATGTTTCCTAAATTTGTATTTAAGTAAATTATTTACATCCTTCAATAATTTTTTAATTTCAATTTTACCCATTGGTAATGTTTTACTAAATGGTATGAATGGAATCTTTTTTCATTTTTGGTTGGACATACTTTTTGACTTTTTCAAAAAAATTATGAGTAGAATGTTTTTTAGCTTGTATGTATTCAATGTATTATTATGATTTTATAATTAATTATTTCCTTGAAGCTTCCCCTACAAGCTTACAATTTTATTCTCACATAAAATATTTTCTTGTAAAATTGTACGGTATTTTGAGAAAAAAAACATTTCAAAGAAGAAAGTATATTTTTCTCAAGAATGAAGCTTATGTGTTTTATCAAAATTATATTCCATCTACTATTACATAGGTTTAGGTTTCTATACCTATTATTACTTTTATTTTATTGTTTCAATGACAAATTTATTTTTATGAAATCCATTTATGGATTATGTTATGATAAAATGATGTTTTAGAAACCCTTTTTATTTCATGGGGTTTTCCATAGTGAATGTTTTTATATTTTGTGGCACACATAAGAATGATTATATTATGAGATAATTGGGACCTATATCTCCCTAAAATTTAGTGGGCCAATATTTATATCTCATGAGATAGAAATTGATGGAATTGAAAGAAAATCTTGTTTAGTGAAACATGGATGGAATGAGGTGTGAACTCGGTTCAGTAATGGAATTTATCCGCCATAATAGTCATGGAAATGAGCCTTGAATAATTTGAAATAATTTTCTGTGTTTATGTGTGTATTCCAAAAAGTTTAACTCTTATGTTTTGACTATTAGTATTACATTTCACTTTTATGAATAATTTAATGACATGGTATAGTGATATTTTATATGCAGGATTATATTTTCAAATGTTATGTTCTTATAAATATGATATAATTGATATTTCCTTTATTTACTCAGACTGAGCATTTGAGCTCACCTTTTCATATGTTTCTTTATCCCAGGTTAGAAAAAAGTGTGTTATGTCTGATATTCAAAAAAGGTGTCTAGTTATGATGAAATAAACCGGAGATAATGTTGATGTTTTATGAACCATTTTTATGTTTCCAAGACTCTAAGGACACTATAACTACAGAATCCAGTCATTTTTTTCTTCTTTTTGTAATAAATAAAATTCAATTCCAATGTAATATCAATTTATGCAATGAATGGGTCACTATAGTTGGTATCAGATAAATGGTATAGTTAACCTTCTGAAACCTGAATGAGAAAGCCTCAATGATATGTTTATCTCTGGGATACCATCCAAGTCTTTTAGAAATTACCATGAATAACCTATTATAAAACATATAGTATTCAAAATTGAAATATTATTCTTGATTATGTGTGTTTCCTATTATGATTCGTGTTGTGCATACTATGATTCTTGGTTTTAGTCAATGGCTAGAACCCGAAGGAACCACGTTAATGATGAATTTGATGGGAAATGCAATGATTTTACCATTGAGAAACCAAATGTTATGGGAGATGAAATTAGAAATCTTATAGTCATGCTCACACAACTTTCTCAATGTATGAGTCATGTTGGAATTCAAACAGAGCAACAGATGGAGAAATATTCTATTGAATCCTTCACGAGGAAGTGTCCACCTTCATTCAGTGGGTCTTATGAACCATTAGTCGATGAACAATGGATCAGTACAACTAAATAGATATTTTCAGTTCTACAATATTCATACCATGATAAATTCATCATTACAGTATAATGTTTAGAAGGTGAAGTTGATCATTGGTAAAAATTTATCAAGAATATGAGACAAAGAGATTTAATTGAGTCCACAGAATGGGATGGGTTCAAGAAATTATTTTTCAATAAGTAATTTTCTTGTATTCTTCAAATAAATACAGTGAGGGAGTTCCTGGAATATAATCAAAAGGATGATGAATCAGTTGGCACCTACGAATAAAAATTTTCAAGACATGCATGGTACACTTCTGGAATTATTATCCAACTTGAGAGTAAGATTGATCGATTATTTAGTGACATTAAACCAAGTCTCTGAAGGGCATTAGGCATAAGGGACTTCAGTAGCTAGGAGGAAAATTTTCAATGTCCTCTCAAGGTTGAGATAGATATTGGATTAACCCTCCAGTCATATGAGTTTGATAAGAAGATGAAAATAAAATTACAGGGAAAATCTATAGACCACACTAAAATGAAGATGTGTTTTCCCTTATGCTCAATGTGTGGAAATAAACATTGAGTTAATTTTCATAAAGTGACTTTTAAATGTTTTATGTGTGAAAAATAAGGACACTGGGAAATTGGATATTGATGTGATGGGAAAAATATGTCTACAGATGTGAATAAAGAAATTCTATACAGAATGCACAACCTACAAATCAATGATACAAGTGCTAGGAAATGGGGAATTATTCCAATAAATGCCATAATCTAAAAGTTATTTATGACAATCGATGTCAAAAAACACTTATGTCCAAAGAAAAAGGAATTTCACGGGAAATTACTTTCAATGACTTGGAGTTAGATATTGAAGTTATGAAAGGTACATTTACCATCCACTCTAAAGTAGAAAATGTTTTATATCATTAGGCATCCAAACAATCTTTTATTTCTGAAGAATTTTCTATGGGAATCTCTATATTACCTCCACAAATAGGTGTTGAGTTTTTTGTGAATTCTAATAATTGGAAAATAATCACATTATAATTTTATAATTCATCTCCGATTGAAGATCATGGGAATGTGCTTCTTGAAAATATTTTGATCCTTCCCATAGTGAAATTTTATATGATTCTTGGCATGGGTTGAATTTCTTTATATGGAGGTTATATCAATTCCCAAATAAGGGATGTCATATTTCATATTCTAGATCAATATATGTTCATCTTTCGATGAAAGGATGAATATAACCATCCAGAAGAAATTTTTTCCATCTTATGGGTCCTGATTTCAATAAATAGATGTTATTTGTATCAAATGGTTGGGGAGAAACTCACAATTAACAATCCGCCAAATTTACATGAATTTTATAATGCCCTTTTAGAGGATTTTTCTGGTCATCTGTCAAATATTAAAGATGAGTTTTCAATATAATGGTCCCAATTGAGTTTCATGAATTGAATAAGCAACTCTAAGAGAATCTTGATATGGGATTCATATTCCCAAGTTCTTCAACTTTTGGATCACCTATTCTATTTCTTAAAAAGAATGATGGATCAATAAGACTCTAAATTGATTATCGAGAACCTATCAAGATCAATAGCAAGTAAAAATATCATCCACCCTACATTAATGACTTATTTGACTAACTATGAAGAGATCAACACTTTTCCAAGATTGATCTTCATTCAGGATATCATCAATTATGGGTCAAAAAAGAGGATATATCAATGACGATGTTTTGTACAAGGTATGGACACTATGAATTTATATTGATTCCATTTGGTCTTACTGATTCACATTCATTCTTCATGGATTTAATGAATAGAGTCTTTAGAGACTATCATGATCGATTTGTGGTGGTCTTTATAGATGAAAGTTTTGTCTATTCAATGATCATGGAAGAACATGAAGATCAATTGAAAATTATACTGAAGACCCGGATGAAGGAGAATATTTATGCCAAATTTATTAACTGTTATTTTTTTATTCAAAAAGTATTATTTTTTGGTCACATAATCTCAAGAGAGGGGATATCTATGGATCCAGCAAGAATATAGGTTTGTTGAAAGATTGTCGAGACCAACAACAACAACTCAGATATGATGTTTTCTTGGTTTCGATTAATATTATCAACATTTTGGGAAATATTTTAAATGATTATCTAATAAACTCACCATGTTGACTCGTAACGATGTTATGTTCATTTGGATGGAGGAATGTGAAGGTAATTTCATCTAGTTTAAAAGAAGGTTATCTAGTGCACCTGTGCTCACACTGCCTTGTAGTGGGGAATTCTTTGTGATATATTGTGACACATCCAATAAGGGGTTGGTGTGAATTTTCATGGAAAATGATATGGTGATTTCTTATGCCTCATGATAGTTGAAAATATAGGAGAAGAATTACCCAACTCATGATTTGGAGTTAGTTACCGTGATATTTTCATTAAAAATATGGAGGCATTATCTTTATGGTGAAAGGTGTGATATTTATATTGATCATAAATGTTTAATGAATATTTTCACAAAAAAGGAGATTAATATATGACAAATAAGATGGTTATAGTGGAATAAAGATTACGACTACTCAATACAATGCCACATGGGAAAATCAAACAAGGTGGTAGATTCTTTGAGTCGAAAAGTCCATGCTAGATAATCCACGATGAGGACCACAATAATACAATTTTTATGGAATTGAAAATGATGGATATTTAATTTTTAATAGGAGGGGAGAAATCTTAGATTTCTCAAATGAATGTTCAACCATATATACAAGTGACGAATAAAGAGGCACATAAAGAATATGTAGAGTTAAAAAAAAGGTGAGATATGTTCTTGAATTGAACCTTGATGGTGATAAAATAATAAGGTTTTGAAACTGGGATTGTTTCCTACCATACTAGAAATAAAGAAGGGGATATTGGATGAGTCTCATAGTTCTTCATTATCTATTTACCATGTTATCAAAATGATGTATAAGGACCTAAAAGAGTACTTCTGGTAGGATAGAATGAAAAGAGATATCAAAAAATACATCTCTCGATGCTTGGTTTGTCTCCAAGTTAAGGCTAAGAGACAAAAGTCCAAGGTGTTTTTACTACCATTAAAGATACCAAAATGAAAATGGGAAAAATCAATATGGACTTTGTCATCAGACATCCCAAAGCATCCAATTGAAATAATGCTATATGTGTTATAGTTTATCATATTACGAAGTCGACACAATTAATTTTTTTTAGAGTGGATTTCTCTCTTGATCAACTTGCAAGGATATATGTAAAGGAAGTGGGAATACTACCTAGAGTACCACATTCAATTTTATATGATTGGGATCATAGATTTTCCTCAATGTTATGGAAAATCCTTCTGCATTCTCTGGATTCATAGTTATGTTTCATCACTACTTATCATCCTCAGATAGACAGTAAATCTGAGAGGTTAATTCAAACTCTATAAGACATGTTGAGAGCTTGATCTTTAGATTTCAAAGGTGGTTGGGATCAACACCTACCATTGGTGTATTGTTTTTACAACAATATATTCCAATTTAGTATTCATATGGCTCCTTATGATGACATCAATGGAAAGAACTGCAAAAACCCATGTTTTTAGAATGGTGTTGGGGAAATAATGCTACTAGGAACTGATCTTGTTGAATAAATCAAAGAAAATTTCATATCTATTCAACATCACATAAGATATTCTTAGAGTTTCCAAAAATGTTATGAAGAAAACAAAAGAAAATACCTAGAGTTTAAAGTGGGTGATAAGGTTTTCTTATGAATGTCTCCCTAGAATAGAGTAATGAGATTTGGAAAGAAGGGAAATTTGTTCCCTAATTATAATGGTCCTTCTGAAATAATGGATCGTGTTGGGGAAGGTATCTTACTAATTGACGCTTCAAAAAATCTCTCTCAATTTTATGATGTGTTCTTAATATCAATCCTAAGAATGTACATAACTGATCCTTCACATTTATTATGCTCAGTAGTCATACCGCTGGAGCAAGATACTTTTATGAAGAAAAACCGATAGAGATTTTGAATCGTAATGAAAAAGTTATATGAAACAAGACCATTATTTTAGTTAAATATTTTATGAGGAACCATAAATTTGAAGAAGCTACATGGTAAATTGATGATATGATGAGGGAGAGGTATCCTCATCTATTTTTTTCACATGATGAATTTTGAGGGTGAAATTCATTTTAAGGGGTGGATCATGTAACACCCTGATGTTTTTATGGAATATTTTCTTTAAATTTTTTTATAATTAAGTTGTATTCATTGTAAGAAATCATTAGTTTAAATTAATAGGGAGATTACCTTAATATAAAATTATTATTATAGCTTATCCATTAGGTTTGCAATAATAATTATAACTAACTTATTAAAATGCATTATGAATACATTAACTATTAATTACTTTTGAAAAATATAAATCAGTTAAATAATTTTTTTGTACATTACGTTTTTAATAAAATTAATGAGATATATATGTGTTATATAATTAATAAAATATTTTTGATATTCATCCAATGGATATTTTAGTCACATGGTATGAATAAAACACTATTTTATGTATAAGCACGTTTTTAAATGGGTAATTTTTACACCTCTGAATGGAGAACCCATTTTAAATTAATATTTTGACACATTAGTAATTTCTATATGAAAACATAAACAGTTTATTTTTATGTGAGATAAAAAAAATTACATTGGATAAATGTTGGATATTTTTCTGATAATTTTCATGTTTTTATGAATAGTAAAAATATGCTAGATTTTATGAAGTAGTTGTTTATGTTTCCCAGTTGCTAAAGAAACTATACCTATACATTCCTGTCATGGTTTTGTTATATATTGTAATAAATATACATTAATTCTGAAGTAATATCAATATAGGAAAAGAATGGGTCACCATATATGTTGTTTTCTCACAGCGAGATTAGTATGCTTCTTCACTTGAGCATGATGGACATTGAATTTTCATTATGAGTATACTTATATGATCAACCTACATATATAAATCATTTATTATGAGTATTATGTGGATCGTGATGGACCATACTCACTCAATGTATGGGACATTTTATTTGTCAATGTTTATATTTCATATGGTAATTACTTTGTATTTTTATTGTATTTTAACAGATTTATTTTAAATATTCATGTTGGATTGATTTTGTTTTTCTTTTATATATAGTGAATGGAATTGTTTCTAATGACCAATATTTTTTCTTGATAATTTTTTCAAAATACAGTGGAATGACTCTCACTTTTGGATATTTTATACCCATGGTGTTGGTCCACACTAGGGGGCCTACAAGAGGTGGGACTTGGGGGGCATTATCACTCTTCAATTGTCATAAATATGGAAGCTTGTCACACTTTTACTTCCATCATCCATCTTGATGAAGGTTGGTCATGAAAAAAATCATTCTCTTCCCCACAGGATATGACATTATCAAATGTCTATAACACCCAATTCATTTATTTGGGTATGATATAATTAATATTTCTTGATCTTCTGGGACACATAAATATGTTTTTCATTGTGTGATTTGTGGTACCTATAAATCTTCTCAAATGGATTGGGTAAATATTTATCTCTCTTGATATATAGATGGTTATAATTGGAAGGTAACTCGATTCAGTAAGGTATATTATCCACCATGATAGAGTTTCGATTGATCCTTTAATGATAATATGGTTTGGGGAGTAATTTTTTTTTACTAAGATAGCCTTAACATTTGGCATTGACCACTAACATAGTCTAGGGAGTGAAAATTTACATTTAATATGTTACTCAAAGAATTTCATTCATGTCCTTTATGTTATTCTTGGATTAACTAACATGACCTTAAAGTAAAGTGTAAATAAAATTTGAAATTCACAATGTTTTGTGTCGACCTGGTCTCATGTCCAAATGTTTATGTGAGGTGTATATTTGACATCCTCAACGTAATGGGAGATCCTTTTTCTTTTTATACATCTTTACAAAATTTTATTATTGATGAGTTTTACACATATCAGTGCCTTATTCCTATGTTATTATCTCTAGGACTATGATTTTGATTCCCTTGTGATGCATGCCTTATCATCTATTAATATTTATTCTTTGAATCACATTTTTGATCTTTTATATGAAGGATGTGATATTCAAATATTATGACCATGCTCTCACACCCTCATGTATAAGACAAGCTTACATATCATCCTAGTTTACCCATACTAATAATTTTAGCACACCCTTTCTTATGTTTTAGATCCCATAGATATGAAATTGGTTTAAAGTAGGAGTTCTAAATAGGATTATATTTTTGGGAAACACTGATGACCATTCACCATACTAGAATATTATCATCCATGTTTCCAAATTCACTAAACTATTATAGTCCAAGGGAATATTACTTTTTAATGCTGTGAAAAATCATCTAAAAAATTTAATATCTATGAATTTTATGTCTGGGTCACTATGGATTATGTCCTTACACAATCAAATAACCATGTTATCACCAACACATTAGGACATATTCTTAAGGAGAAAACCCATAAGCCCCACTCATATATGTATTACCTTATACTTTTGAACATTATTGAATTTCATTCTTATACAATTGGGACACATAGGAATCCACCAGATGATTAAACCATATACTCTTAACTAACCCAAACCATTTATGGTTTATATTACCATTAGAATATTATAAAACCTAAAAGGATATATCACATCAAGGACCTCTGGGCTATTTTAGTGTAAGTCACTCACCATCCTTGGCTTGTAAAAGTTTTCCTAGATTTCCCTAATGAATGATGTTAATCTTCATGGAATTTTCCCCGTCATATGACCTTAAAAGGTATTATGTGGAATGTTAAGTGGTACCAAAGTATGTGGGTTCTTTTTCGTTTCATAATGAACCATTGGAATTCCTTCTCCTGGGCTTGATCCCAAAATAAAAAAACTCTCATATTCTTAGTTGTTTATAAATTATAGAGCACCCCATTTTGTATCATAAAAAAAGAATCAATAGAAATTAAAAAACAACTAATCTTTATAAAATTTCCCATTGATGGTAAAAATCAGATACATAATGATGTCTTCTTTAATGATTATCTTCAAATATATAAATTTTAATCTAATGGAAAAACATTCTAAAAATTTAATATTTATACAAGTGAGACGTGATCTATATTTTGTATTTAATAATACAATCATGAATATAATAAATATATAACAGAGTCCCATAGTTGGAAATAATTTTCCCTAAAATTTTATGGTGAGCCCGACCTCCCATCCCCTTTACCAATTCATACCCCTAAGAGTTTTCAAAATCATTTTCCAATGAAAATTCGACTTTGTAAATAAGGTTCCCCGAATATAACAAATAAAGGAACAAATTGGGGTTTTAGGTTCAATGATTAAGACCCTTTGGAAACAACTCGTAATGGATGTATAAAAATGTTGCGAATAATGTGATGAAAGGTTCGATAAACACTAAAAACACCATTTACTATTACATCATATTTTCAACATGATTCAATAAAAAATTTAGTTTGATTATAAATAGATTAAATAATAAAACTCATATTTCTAATGAATTATTTGATTTAATTATGGTATTTTAGCACTAATTTATTAACTATTATTAATTAAAAACACGTTTTCATGTGATAATTGTTTCATTTGTCACGTATGTTTTTCTTTGGTATTGTTAGATATTTTAGTTTGATAATGGTTACATCATATATTTAATGTTAACCAAGATATAAATAAGATTAATATTAATTATATAAAATTAGATAATCTATAATAGTTAGTTATAGAAAATGAATTAGACCATTCATGGAGATGGTAGATCAAACTTACGCATGAACGATATATCCATTTTTTTTATTTATAGTGATAATAGAAATTAATTATTAATTCAAAATTATTGAATTATTGTTATATAATATATATATATATATAAATTATTTACATCATTTTTACCATCTACGTAAAAATAATTTGAATACCATTTCACATCGCTATGTGGAGGGAGTAATGTACACTTATGCATGAGATAAATTATGGGTTTTAATTGTATTATAAGGTATGAAGATATATGGGATATTATATTTCTAAATGTTTTTTTAGGTTGAAAATATTAAATATTTTTAATATCAATATCATTAATAAAATTTATTTAAATATATCGTGATGAATGAATCACATCGTTTCACAAGGCGGTATTCCAATGTACACAGGAGAACTGTCATCATATCCCCACAGAATAAAAACAAATAAGGAAAATTTGATATAATAATTCCAAAAGTAATTTTTTTAATAAATATCTTATATTTTTGTTAAGTCAACCATTATATCTATCATTTAATTGTGTTTATGGTATTGGAATTACATCATTTCGAGAGGCAACAGTCCACCGTACAAAAGATTGACAGTTTTGATTCACATTTGATGGATGATGAGATGAATATGGATTATTATTGATAAATAATTAAATATTAATATATGTTACATAATGTTTTTATTATATTATCGTGGATTTAGAATAGTGTATGAAATTTTATGTATAATAATAATGATAACTTATAGTCAGAAACATTACCACTTCCTCAAGAAATCTCTTCAGGTTTAACCTAAAGCCTTCCAAGATTGGATTTTTGATCATTAAAAGGAAATTAAGATGTATATATGGAATAAATTTTTTCCCTATGATTACTTGAAATATATGGTTTTGGAAGTGTGAATTTTATTGGAGAGGGGGTGGGTTTTCATATATTAGGGAGTTGACCTACATGTTAATTTTAAAATAATGAAGTGATACCCAATTTTTATTATGAAAAATGACCCCATAATGGATTATTATTGAACCTTATATATATTACATATTTAATATTCGTTCATAAAATTAATTTTAGACATTATTTTGGTCAATTTTGACCATTAACTTCTTACTTTGAACCCCAATAAACTAATTATTACCTTAACCACAAAATTAATTTTTACTATTTTTAATATTAATTTTTTGTCAAGAAGTAAGTTGAAATTTATAGATAATATTAATTATCATGATTACTAAAATTTGATAAATGTTTCCAATTAAATTTATAAATGTTGTAGAATTAAATTTAAAAGTAGATGCATGAATGCATCAAATAATCAAGTTTTTGCAAGAAATACATTTGGATGTTTAAAAGGATTTTATATCATAGTTTAATATGATATTGATTATATTTCACTAAATTGGTTTAGTCTTAATATAATTGACCTATTGTTACATTAAATATAATTTTAAATATAGTTTTTTCTTGTAAACAATTTAATAGAAATGTCAATCTTGAATAAAAATTAATATTTTCCACTATTTATCTGAAATGAATATATTTTGATAAACAAATACCAAAGGATAGTTTGGAAATCTAGATTAAAATAATGTTTTTTATTTTTTCAAATATAATATCATGTATTTTAATAGTTACATTTAAATTGGTTGTTCATAGCATGACTACACCCCTATTTAGATAAATACATTTTTGTGAAATAATTCCCTCATTGAAATGATTCTTATTTTATATGAAATCATTAGGTAACCATTGAATATATATTTTTAAAATTTTAAACCAATTATTTTTTATATTTTAGTTAGAACAATTTATTCCTTCAAACTAAACATCTCAGTTATGATGGTTATTTTCAAATAATACCAATTTAATATAATATAATGTTTCACTAAAACCCGATATTGTGTGAATTATAAGATATTGATGATATTGAATTTACTTAGGAAGACATATATTATAAATTCGCAGTTTGTTACATTATTTTATAATATTTATGTTGCATGTCATATATGATATTGAAGAACATGATCCAATTTTAAAATATTCGGGCGTAACATTGTACACACACAAATAAATTACATCGTTAATATTTAATCACCATCATGAATATTAAGTGTTTTAAATTTACAAATACCTTTTTTGAAATCACCCATTTTAAAAAGGGACAATAAAATTTCCTATTCGAAATAATTATTGTGAATAATAAAGGTTTCCTAGAATAACACATTAATGTATTTCATAATTTTAAAAACATTAGTGGTAAGTGAGGAAATTGAAATTGAAGAAAAGCATAAATAATTGTAGATAGCGGTAATGTTCAATGATTAGAAGATATTAAAGAATAAAAGGAATATTAAGGACCTAAAATAATTATATATTGATTTATATGTCAATTTGATTCATTATATATTAATATGATATAATAATATTATATATTCATGATCGCTATCCAAAAGTAGAGAAATTATTTTATTTTCAAGAAATATAAGGAAATATACCTACATCAAGTATTTCTACTTAATAAAAAAATATAATACTTTAGATTTGATTCGATCAATTTTCACATCATTTCCTAATCCATTAAATAAATATCCAATTTTTTTTCTAATTTATGAATATAAATTATATTCTAACAAATTATAAGATCCGTAAAAGAGTAACACATTCTCCTACTTTCATTACTAATAAGAAAAGGGTTTGGAAATTTTATCAAATATAAAGCATTAAAATATAATAACTCATTAGTAACTTTAAGAATCCATCTTATGAATGGTTAAACATAATACTTGTACAAAATAGGTATGTATAGATACAATGTTTGAAAAATTAGATGGATAGTAACTAAATTTGTAAAATAAATATAAATTAGATTGCTCCAAAAATATAATGTATCTCTTAATGTCTCTTTAAAAAAATGTAAATACCTTTATCAGCTTAGAGACATGAAGAAAATAATCATGATTCTAAAAAATATAATATTGGGTTTTCAAATATATTCCATAAATACAAATCTGCAGTAAACTCCATCAATGATAACATACACCATTAAATCAACAAGAAATATTAATATCTCTAATATAATCTGATAAAAATTTATTTTACTTTATTATCTCAACATCGAAAAATATATAGGGATACATTACATTAATCATGTTTTCCAAAAATGATTATATTTATATTTAATAACTTTTCTTAGTCAACCATATTATTACACATATGCTTTAATGTTAATAAATAAAGAGTATTTGAGTAAAATACTTATAAATTTCATAATTTTTTATGCAATAATATCATTTATAAAATATTCATTTGGCATATTTATTTAATCCCAAAAAATTAATATTAATTATTCTGATTTTTCTGTAGTAATTTTATAATATTGACCTTGATTTGATGGCTTATATTGATGTATATTTCCTTGATGCACAGGGAATTCATTTTCATAGTTACACATTTCATAAATGTTTATGAATTTCACATTGTTATATAATTTCATTCCTTTGAAATAAAAATAATTGTGTCTTTTCTCTCCATACATATAGTCATCTCCCTTTCCCTTTAGTAAAATACTGGAGTGTTTATTTCCACAATTATCATATCAAGGAAATTTATTGTTTAACTTATTCACTTTCCCCATCTTTTTCAATGATATTCTATTCATCTATTTCATCCATTAAGAGATATAATACATTGTTAATTATTTATTATTTCGTACAAAACATGATACCTTGTACTCATACGATGCGAATATCTAAGAGTCCATTTCCCATTAAATAAATCTATTGGTCCCATCCAATATACATTAAATACTTACCATTTTGTTACATTCGTAGTCCACAGTAGAATTTATAACCATATAAATTAGGGAATAAAACATTTCAAAATTTTTATCTTCCATTTCTATTAGACTAGAGGATTGAATATCTATATCCTCTTGTTTCTTTGGGGAAAATACTTTTTAAAGAATAATAATGTTAAAATATTCACTTCCTTTTTATCTATTTATTCTTAATATTTAGTGTTTTGAATAAATTAACCATATCAATAAAAATATCCTGAACAACCATAAAATAATTTGCCCTTCATTTCTTCCTAGAGTGAGAAATATATTCCTGATGTTAATTTCCCATTTCTTAGATACAAATAGATTAGTATTGTCTTTGCATGATGGATGTGTCTTAATCATACAATGGTAGAAAATTTTAAAATCGTGTTGTAGAGAATCATGATGCACCATAGGGTTAAGGTTATTGCTCATAAACTATGTTGTTTTCCCTAATATGGTTATACATTTATCAGTCCCCCCTTGCAGTTCTATCTCCATCATTATTATTTTACAGAAGAGGTAAATCCTCACATGTTTTATGTGAATTGATACAAATACATTAATTCCTCTATGATCAATTTATATACATTGATATAAACTAGAATAGATTATTATATTATTTATTATAATGTATAAAAATAAAAAAGTGAAACTCTTCACCGAAATTAAAATATTTGTGGATAGATATTATCACAATCATTAACATTTATTATTTGAGAAAACATTAATATACTAAACATATTTTAAAATCCATAATAGTGTACTGTAATGAAAATGGAAATTACATGAATAATATCCCAAGGTGGGGTAAAAATAGCTACACGGTATGAATCATTGTCATATACTATATAGATATTGATTCAATCCTAACACACATTTTTTGGTGTCATTAACCCAAGTTATATATGTTATGGATTAGAATTCACTTTTAGTATCCATAAAGTAATGTAAATATTGGAGTAAAAAGATAATATCAAACTAACAAATTTTTTTGGATGTTCTTAAATTTGTATGATCACTTTAAACTATAGGGTTATGTACCCTAATCTATGATTCCCTAAATCTAGATTCAAATGTTTCTACTGTACATAATTTGATACCAAATATAAATAACCCAAACCTAATTCCCTTGAGTCGATGGTTATGGTCTTACATTGGTATAAGATATAATGACTCGAATCCTAATTAACCGTATATTTCAAAATCCTTATTAATTTAGATATATACAATTATATCACACAATAATTTTAAAAATAATATAAAAATAGTATTTCAATTGATTTAATCATTATTTCCTCTTTAAAAACCTATCATATCAATCATAAAACTAATCTTGGAATCATAGTGATGAATCAAATGAAAAGGGTGAGTTGAAATGAACTATAAGGTTGTGATTTTAAGTATATTATTAATAAATAATGTATAATGTATATATAAAAATAAATAACTAAAAAAATTCCATATATTCAATAACATTTTCATAATATGGTAGGAATAAATAATTTCAATAAATGGAATATACATAATTGGATAGGATTGATGCTTTTACATGGATATTATTACTAATAGAATAATCACATATATATCAATAAACAATCACATAATTATGATGTTAGTAATTATAGACATTATATAAATATTTTACAGACCTTGTTCCATGATGTGTCAGATAAATTTGAATGTCCTCTTCCAGAAACCCAAACTAGATTGTCCTGTTAAAACAACTAATGAATTGAAGGGATATATATGGCCTTAACTATCACATATTAATCCAAATTAATTAATCATATACATTAAGTAAATAATAATCAATTTAAACATTCCTATTATAGAACTATAATTGGTAATGTTAACAATTACCCAAAAAAATTGACAAAATCATAAACCATTCAGTGTAATATGAATGTTATCAAACTAGTAAATCCAACGTCAAACTAATCATAAAGAATATATAGGAATAATAAGGATGGTATAATATCAAGATATCCCAATTTAATAATATTTAAAATAAATGATTGATGTTATTGATGAATATAAATACACACTGAAATCAGGATTCCTTTCACATTTTTGGTAAAATCCAAATGAATATCCTTTGGAAAATGACATCAATAAACATTCTAAAATATTTTGTAAAATGTAAAACATGTGTAAAAATATTTTTATTAAATCATTTGGATAATTTCAAAAACATGTTTAATTTTTTAGAAACATGGGTCTGAATGAAAATGGATTTTCGACTGAAAACATGTATAAGAATCGATATAATTGATCTCATTTTTTCAATCAACAGAGGATATAAGGAGAGGAAACATTGTACTATTAAATTTAAATGTTAATTAATATATTGTTTATAATAAAATACATAATATTGATTTTATGGTATAAATATCAATTAATTCCCCTATGTAAGTCTTAAACACAAACAATCACGGATAATGATGAAATTGTGAAGTAAACCATTACCACATTGCTTACTTCTATATCATAATCCCAATAAAATAAATATGATCAAATTAAACATTAAATACCATGAAGATAAATATATTTATGATATAAAATATGAAATAGGTAGTATATACAACACAAAAATGAAATAATTTGGAAATATTAAATATGTCTCATTGAAGTAAAATTGAGATGAGATACCATCACCTTAGGCATGATATCTTTCATATAGGTTGGAACATCTATTATAAAAAATATAAATTTTTTGTGAATATAGTCAAGAATTATTTCCAAATATCTCATACTTTATGTGATTTATGATGGTATTTTATCTCCTCTTTATTAATAAATATTTGTTTAATTAAGTATTTTGGAAGACAATTTCTTTTGTTTTCAGGTATGTTTTGGTATGCTAATTTCAGTTATGTTTCATTGATCATAGTTCCACTATCTCCAAAATTTTAACCATGATATAAATATAATATATATTAATTTCATATATATCTAGACTAATATTTAAAATATGGATATAGAAAATGGAATACACCATATATAGAGACGGTAGACCATACAAAGTCATGCATATTGTATCAATTTTTCTTGATAGATTTAAAAATCAAAATAAATATTAATTAGCCTTTTAATATAATTTATTATTTAATATATATCATATACATATGTAAAATTCATTCATATTAAATTCACAAAAATATATATTGAAAACTATTTCACATCGCTATGTAGAGGCGATAATGCACATGTACATACGAGAAACGTTATTTTTTCCAACAGATTGGGAGGTAAGATTCTTCAATTCATATTATATTTTAAAAAATATGGAAAATCCATAAATATGAAATATATTCAATAAAATTATTATCACATCCTACCTTGTAATATGATAGCAAAAAATGAATCACATCACTTTGCTAGGTTGTTGTCTTCCGTACACATGAGTGATGTTATCATGACCCCATAGAATAGAATATATGAAGGTATATGTGATATAATAATTATATAAGTATAATAATTTCATAAATATCATACAATTATGTTAATTGCACCATTATATCCATCCTCCAATGGTTTTATGGAAAAAATTACATCAATTCAAGAGGTAGTACTCAGTTTTACACTTGATCGACCTTTTCTTTTCATATTTAATTGAAGAGGGAGTATAAATAGTTTATTACCATACCGTAATAAAATAATTTTTAAGAGACATACTATTTTTAATATATTATAATTGATCGATAATTTTATAATGAGTTAGGAGAAGACATAAAATGAATATGCATATTTAGATAAAATACCCCTTCCAGAATCATATTTAGGTTTAATCAATAGACTTACTAGAATAATAGTATAATCTAACAATGGCCTCTAAAAAAATTGGATTGAATTATGGAATCTATTTATGTATGTAATGGTTCACAGAAATGTTTTTTTATGTTTGAAGAGGGTTGCGTAATGGTGGCCTTTTACATTTGGGGGAGAGGATAAACATGGAATTTATGAAAATATAATATGATAATAATGTTTATTGAATGAAACAAATAATACAAAATGGTCCATTATCGACCCTTAATAGAGATGAGGTCCAAAAGTTTCCAAAAAATGGGTTAGTATATTTTTAGATTATGATTAGCCCTTATATTCTTAGTTTAACCCTAGATAAACCCATTAATACTTTATCCATGAATAGCATTTAGGTTTTACCCCAAATAAACCCAGTCTTACCTTATCCATGATATTTTTTCTCCGGATTTTACTATTTGTTATGGGAAACCTTTATATAAAAAATATTATATAATATTAGTTATTATTTGTAATGAAATTTGGAATATAATTTTTCAAATTTATTTAACTGAAATGGTGGAATTAAAAATAAACTTTTACCCACAAATGCTTTAAAAAATGGTTTTCCAAAGATAAAAATTGAAATTTTTTAAATTTTTTAATGAGAAATCGATTTGAAATAGATACGGATGACAGAAATTAGATAAAAAGTAAAATAATGGAAAATATATTAAATTATAAAAAATTAATAATATAATTTAACATTTTAAATAATTTAAATTAAAATGTAGATTAGAACAAAAATCTCTATTTTTTACAACATTTGAAACAAAATATGTTTTTCAGAAAAATTACAAAAGGTCACCAAAATATAATATATACATGATGATTTAAAAAAAATTAATTTTCAAAATTAATTTATATAATTGCTAAAATGTAATATTAAATTTTGTTTTCAAAGCATGACTAAAACATATTTTAGAAAAGTAATGTTTTTCATAATTTGGTTTTCTTCATTCATATGATTTATATTTTATTTCTAATCAATAGATAACAATTGAATTTATTTTATATATCTCTAAACAATATATTTTTTATTTGTTTCATTATTCTTATTCAAACTGACCATCTTAATTGTATGGAATGATATTTATGACTATATAATAATATTCTAATAGAGTATCATATTATGTTAAAACTCGATATTGAGTGCATTATAATATATCAAATTGATTGGATTCACATAATTGAAATGTATTTTGACGTCTAAGTGTGTTGAATTAGCTACTATTCATTGTGTTAGGTTTCATGTAAACTATATAAGATGATTATCCAATTTTGAAATATCCCGACCTTAAAAAACAGGTTTCTATGAAAAATAATTACAACACTTTAAATTGATTTGAATTTTAATTTCTAGTAAATGGATAATAAGTCAATTTATTTAATACATGTGTAAAAAATATATTTTTTATAATTGGATTAATCCTATTCACACACAAAAATATTAATTGATTATAAATAAGGGTATATTATTTTACATTTCATTTTAACTCAGTTTTGTGTGTAATGAATTGTATCGATGAATATAAATTTATTTACAGAAATTATTTCCTAAAATATTTCAGTGTTACATTATACCACCCATTAAATTTTATTAACCACTATAACTATGTTATTTTTATACTAAAAACTGATTACACATATATCACTTAATTTCCTATGATTCCCATATAGAATCCTAAAATTTGTTGTTTCACCCCCAAACATTTACTATGTGAGTGGTCTGGTTTTGTAGAAAATAATATATTCTATGGAGAGTCTCCACTCATTAATCCCCATATGATAGATATTTATCCATTTGTATCTCCTATTAGTTTATTACAAATAAAAGTTTTTTTTAAATTCCTTATTATAGATATGTGGAATATATCATGGTCTTGAGAGAGGTTTGGTGGAAGTTCCATCTGATTAACTACCATCAATATTCTCTGGAAACATATCCCTCTGTAGGCTCTTTAATAAAATCCACAGTTGATTATTATATTCTTCCTTTTTTATTGGATAACATTATATTTATTAAGTACTTCCAAAAACTGGTCATTGAAATCCGTAAAGAATCTTCCAATTGATTACAATTAAATAGTGGAAGTTAGTAAGACTAAGTCATCACTAAAATTTATTAGTGTTCATACCTTGTAAAAATGATATATTATATATATAATCAATTTTATTAATGAATTTATAATATCTAAAATTAAGATCAATCTTTGAAATGTATTTATATCTGTACAGTTGATCAATTAATTCCTCAATATAGGGTATAGGATACATGTTCTAGATTGTGACCATTTACACTTCTTGAGAATCATCCTCGAGTAACATGAATCAATATTTATTCTTAACAAAAATGACATGTTCAACCCAAAGTGACACACATGGATGAATAAATCTATTCTCCTGCTACTCCCAGAGTTTCCTAATTAAATCCTACAACACAATTAATTCTGTTCAATTTGGAGATTTATAAAGAGGTGGGGAACTAGGTATGAGTTCCATTGAGAACTCAACTATATTATTAAACATAAAAGTGGGTAAATATTCCATAAATTCACCAACAAATACTCATAATATAATAATATCTCCAATAATGAGTTATTAACCATCCATATGTGATAATCACCCATTTTATATTGGATACAATATCTATAAAATTGATTAAATTTATATTGGATGTTCATGTTTATCGTACCTACGGTGATAATTAATGGTTGGTTTGGAATATCGATCATAACTTCCCTTACTAAACAATTGGAGTGTGTATTATGTATAAAATATTACCCATTCATAATATTAAATATTATCAACCAATGGAAGAATAACATGTCTTTTAGGAATAATAATCCCAAAAGATTCCATAATTGTTGAATCATAGACAGATAATTTGGTTATCATTTCATTAGGAGTTGTAACTGCTAATTCGACATCTGACCATTAAGGATATGAATTGACATTTCTAGGTCATTTCCATTATCTAATATATTTTTTATATCCATGATCAAATATGATACTTAAATATTTAGTTATACCTATAACCATATCAACATTATAAATCTACCTTCAATACCTTCATAAAACCATAATTGATATCATGAATATGAAACATCCTTGATCAGAGTTATATACCATGAAAAATAATTCATTGGATTTTTAAATCGATACAACTTCTATATTATCAATGAAATCTAATGTTAAACCATATAAATCAATTATCAAATGGAAACAAAAGGTTTTTATCAAATAATTAGACATGTCAATGTAGTTTTCAATATAATATTTCTAATCTCATTTTATAGAGGATAAATAAACCATACTTCAAATAATCTTATAACGACCCACAATTTTAATGTATTTATATTACAGCTTATTAGAAGAATACTCATTACATCACACAAAAATACTTGATATAATCTTATATATCATGTATCTTCAAAAACATTGATACATACACAATTTTTTTCTATGTGAGCTACATCCTCTCCTAATAAGTTCTTCATAAATAGAACCCTTCTTAGACATTTCATACATAATACCATTCACCATAACTGGAGGAGAGGAATTATATTAAATGGTTATCTTATATTCTCATTATGTGTAACCAATATGGATAACAATATAACATGATCATAATTGTACAATAATGGGAGAATTGAATTTGAAAACCATAACATTCATATCATAGATCATAATATTTAATCATATACTAATCCATAGAAGTTCATAAGTCTTATATAAAAAATGAATAAAAAATATAATCCAAGAAAACATAACATTTATATATAACCCATATTTATGATATACACTCAAGATTCGAAAATCATTTCCTTCGTAGTCAAGAAATACTACCAATATCGTTAGAGTGGATTGCTTTTACTCTGGAAATAGTAATTATTGTGAATGTTCACTACAAATACATTTTTATTGGAACGTTCTCTCATTGAACCAGGACATTCCCCATTCTAGTCCAATTTT
The DNA here is from genome assembly GCA_963277665.1 of Viscum album. Taxonomy (NCBI): domain Eukaryota; kingdom Viridiplantae; phylum Streptophyta; class Magnoliopsida; order Santalales; family Viscaceae; genus Viscum; species Viscum album. The sequence goes on from OY728163.1 coordinate 136,864,130, forward strand.
ATTCAAAATATATCAATCATTATCCAATACATTATAGGGAATTATAACTTGGATCCCTCATGTCACGTAAAGAAATTCGTTCATATGCATTCGATAAGATTATAAAACCTTAATTATATCAAAACCATTATAATGGTTTTTATATATAATTTATAAATACTTCATAGAATAACCCATGCAAATAAATTTGTTTTCATAAAAATTTCATCAATTCATCAAATAATATTCAATTGAAATTAAATATCACTAATGAATATAATTTTAACATAACAACTGTAAAGCCCCAGACCAAGAAGAATTATTCCAGTAAATTACATTATTACATTAAAATGATTATATAGAATTAAATCCTAAAGAAACGAGTAGTTGAAAATTCTAGAAAATTTTATTACATACATGATACCCATAATACGTTGGGAAAAGGAAATAATTCCTAACACAAGTGAAAGCTCATAATCCCTAAAACTCATTCACAGGATTCCTCTTCAAAACCATGGGAAAGTAAACATAATAAGGGGAGATAAAATGATCAGTACATGTATTTAAAGATGTAGAAACAATGAATTGATATGTATGAATCAACATGAAATGGTAAATAACTAATATCACATAATATTTAAATTACTAGATATGTTATTAGATATATGAAATGGTAAAAAACAGAAACAAATATCGTATAAGAAACAAACTGAGAATGAAGTTATATCATAAAATTTATCACGTTAAAATATTATTGATAATAACAGTGATAAAAAATATATGAAATAAATTATTAATTATTTGAAAATAATTTTGTGGAATCCCTCAAGACCCTTCTTAAGATGACTTAATACCATAGTGAGAAAACCATTTTATTTGGACAATATATTTTTATCATGAGTAATTGTCGATTCATCAAGTGGATATATAAATTCTAATCCCCACACAACATTTCTAGTACTATTCATTCCTATAATAAATTAATTTATTTTATTAATAAACAATTTTCCTTATCAAATATCTTAATTGAATGGAAAATACATACTTATTAATATTTTCCTAGATATTCAATTATTTGTCAAAGTAAACATCATATATAAAAATTGATTGATTTTTGGGAAATAATAATATTAATCTCCCATGAATGATGAAAATTAAATGAAATTTTCTAATTAAAATGATTGTAATAATGTAATTATTTTAATATAAATTTAAAAAACACAAAATAATGTGAGACTGTGAATAAAACCTTCACTACTTTTTAATTTTTAGGATAAAACCCTTCAATGAAAAAATTTGGTTTGAAACTTAATATACCACATAGTATGAATAAATCATGATATTAATTGAAAATAAGAAAGTATATACTCTATGTTAAAGTGAATTTGTGGATAACAACATATTAGCAACATTGGAATGTAAATTTATAAGAAATACTTTAAAAATTTTCAATCAGTATAATCAAATTCCCAATAAATGAAATAAAATTTCATTTATACAAAAATAATATAATTTTCAAGATAATACTAATAAAATAAATTCATGTAATGTATATACACCACAAAAATAAAATATGTAGTGTATATGGTATTTTTCATATAGAAATTAATGTGAGACAAAAATCTCTTAACACTTGTAATAATTCGAAGCATTTTCCCCTTACAAGTAGTAATTATCAAATGAAACATTTAATACCACGAAGATAATGATATTCATAATATTATATATCAAAGGTATTTATAAATATACAGCACAAAATAAATAAGTGCTGAAGAAGTCATATATATCCATTAATTAAAAGCGAGACAACAGAAACCCTTAACTTTCATTTCACTTTGGGTGAAATTCTTTCAAATTCATTTATAATTATTTTAACCATGTTACTAACATAAAAAATGACCATAATAATAAAATATTAACTTATAATAATATCTCAATACCCTTTTGTTAAAAATAATTCATTAATTTTAATATTTCGGGCATTAATTCCTAGTTTTTCGAGTATGTCTTAACTTGTAGCTTATTATCATAACAGTTAGATCACGATTTAATCCTCTAAATAATGTATAAAATTATTTAAATTCAATATATATTCAATATTTAGGTATTCATAATGATCCATAAAATATGGATATTTAAAATGAAATTCATTTTTCCCTGATACAATAGGTCATACATTCACATTAAAACTACATCAATTTCATTGTTGTATTAAAAATTTAGGATCGAAATATGAATATAGATGTTCAATATACATGAAGCGGTGATTTTTATACTTTAAAAATTCCTTTGGAAGGTTGGTATAGAAATATCATTTTTATCCTTGAGGAAAACTATGTTTAACAATGTTAAACAAGGTAAATTAACAAGACCTCTTAGTTCTATAAACATGATAGGTTCTGGAAATATGGTTCTGAAAATAAAACTTATGAAAATTTTACAAGGAAAATGTTTCTACCTTAAATCATGTAGAATATTAATAATTAGAGTATACAAATAGAATAAATTATAAGATATTTATACATTCCTTATTGATCAAAATGGTGCGGGAAACAAACATGAAACAAAATAAGTAACAAGTATGAAATCTTTAAACGCAAAGACAATGGTATCCAACAACCTTGGATAAAGGTCCCTTGATTTATAATTCCATGAAAGACTGTCTTACCCTCACTAGGGAAAGCCCTCAATATGAATATCAAAATCTGTCTTACTATCCCTAGAAGACCTCGAAATTTATGGTAGTCAACACCTATGTTATCTTAATCAAGGAAGTCCTCGAACTTTAAAGGTTGTCGGGACCTCTATCATTTTATCCTCAGAATCCATTTTTTATACACAACAACAATAGGAGTCACACAATGCAAGCTGAACAAGATGTTCAGTATGTACAAAGAATGAGAGTATCTCTCTCTAGAAATCAATTTAACGTCATGTGTCCTCTAGAATGATCAATGTCTATTTTTTTCTAGATCAAATGATCTCCTATTTAGAGGTATTTTTACAATAGTAAACTCCCTCCTCTAACGGTCATATTTATCCTTGAATCTCAGAGGGACCTGTACATGTGTCACTCAAACAACTATTAATTAGAAAGAGAATTAATGAAAACATTTTATAATTAAAACAAGGGTAAGAAAAATATCGTTTCTTAACCAAATTCATAATTTGGATTTCAGGAAAAAAAGTTCGGAGTCTAAAAAAACATTCGTTGTCTATATTACGTAGGTATCTAGATTCTGTTTTTCAAGGAATTCGAAATCAGAATTCTATGGACTTCAGTGTATGAATTCTATGGAATTTGGAAGGTGAATCCTGATGAATTTAGAACCTACAATTCTAAGGAATTCAGAACTTGAATTCTTAGGAATTTGGAACTGGAATTCTATGGAATTCAGAATCTGAATTTTGAGGAATTCAGAATCGGAATTCTGATGAATTCAGAAGCTGAATTATGAGGAATTTAGAAACTGAATTCTGAGGAACTTGGAACCTGATTTTTTTGGAATTTAGAACCTAAATTCTGAGGAATTCTGAATCTGAATTTCAGAGAATTCGGAGCCTGAATTCAGAAAATTCAGAGTCCAAATTTTAGAGAATTCAGATTTTGAATTTTAGAGAATTTAGAATCTGAATTCTAGGGAATTCTGAATCTGAATTTAGAGAATTCAGAATCTGAATTCAGAACCTGATAATTGAATACTCTATATCTAATTATTTATAGAATCTTAAGGTTTTAGATATGTAACCTAATTTTATAATTAGAAATAAAAAGTCTTATATTTAGAGAAACTATAAAAAGAACAATGAAAACAAAGGTAAAGAGAAAATTTCCTTGGGAAATAAAAATTGCATCATTAAGATAAATCGTCAGTGAAATAAAATTTCTTTGAGATAGAGTGTTTTTGATTTTCAAATCATAATAGAATGGAGAAGTTATAAGGAAACCTTATTGACTCAACAATCTCCTACATTTTGGAAAGCACAAAGATCCTTACTAAAATGAATCTAAGGACTTTGAAAATTTATGTACTTGAAAATAAAAACATATATCTTTTTACATATGGATCATAGTGATTACGACTAAATCTCCCTTAGGCTTTAGAATCACTAAGGATTATATTCTTGATTTAATTAATGAGATTTTACAATATCTTGTATTCGAAAATCTTCATTGATAAGAACATTCCTCTATATGAACTCCCTTTACATAGAGAAATCCCTTCTTTACTTTGTATTGTTTTTATCATTTATTTCTCCCTATTAGTGATTTTCAAAAATAAATAAAGGATATGGAAAGAAAAAGAAACTGGTACTCAAAAAATTATTACTTCTTTCTATTCATCTCAAAATCCTTTTCTTTTCTATCAGTTCTCTTAAGAATAACAAAATCTAGACTTATATGTTTTTCTTTTTTTCATTCATAACATGTAACTTTAGATCCTTTCTTGACCTTTATTTATTTCTTATTATATCTATACTCAAATTCATTCTTCCCAACTATCTTGTTCATCCTTCAAGAAAGATTAGCTAGATCATTCTCAGAATGTTCACTTTCACTTGATTCAGATAAAATAGCGACTTTTGTTGATTTGGATCTTATAACCCTTTCTAGAGACTTTTCTTTTATAGTAGTAAAGGATACACTTCCATTTCCATTATTCTTCTTATTCAAATAATAATCTCTTTTTTATTTTTATTTCATGTTGAAGAAGATTTCCCAAGATCTCCTCAAGAGTAATTTGTGATACTTTCTTATTCTCATCAATAGATATTCTCTTAGATTCCCACTCATTATAAAAGATGTCTACAATCTTGTACACAACTGGCTCATCATCTAAACCATTCTAACCCATAGATTGTAAGCTGTTGACAATCGTCAAAAATCTTTGTTGTACCTTGCACAATGGATATCTATAAGGAAATAGAAATCCATGATATTCTACTCTAAGCATAGCTCTTCTAGTTTATATAACCTAGGTTGTACCTAAATGAGTAACCTCCAATTTCATTCAAATACAATTTTTAGCTTCACGAGAAGAAATATGATTGCATATATTCCATGTCATGGAACACAAAAATTATTATGTACCTTATAATATAGTTGATATTCTGAATTTTTTTGATTTGTTAAAGTTCTAACTTCCTTATCAGGAATCATGTAATATCTAGTACTCATAACAATGTTTTCCACTACAGTATTAAACAAAAGTCTTCATACGATGTATCCAATATTCATAATCATTCCCATCAAATATAGGTGGTCTAGTAGGATTTAGATTGTGAATCGAACAGACATTCGTTCTTTCCATCTAAAAGAAATTATCATTCCATAGAAACTTTTTAATAGTAACAGTTTATAAACAAGGATAATAATCGTAAGCATGGAGAAATATTTAGAACAAAGAAAACTTGATCAATAAAACATATATGTCAATATAAGTATTTTAGATACTACCTCTGATACCAATTGTAGGATCTAAATATGAAATTAGATGCTCAATATACAAGAGGGGCGTGAATTGTATACTTTAAAAATTCCTTTGTAACCTTTAAAGATGGTATAAAACATTCATTTTTATCCTTAAGGAAAACTATGTCTAACAACATTATATAAGGTAATTTCACAAGAACTCCTAGTTGTACAAGCATTCTAGGTTCTATAAAAATGATTCCAGAAATGAAACATAAGATAATTTTACACGAAAAAACAGTCTACCTTAAAACAAATCGAATCATACTAATCAGAGTATAAAAATACAAGAAAGTATAAGATAGTTATACTTTCATTATTAATCAAAATGCAGTGGACAATATACGTCAAACAATACATGTAACAAGTATGAAATCATTTAACCCAAAGAAAAGGGTAATCAAAACCTGGGATAAAGATCCCTTAATTTATACTTTCAAGAAATTCTATCTTACCCACCCTAAGGTAATACCTCGATAAGAATAACAGAATCTGTCTTTCTATCCCCGCAAGACCTTGAGCTTCAAGGTAGTCGGCACCACTATCTTCCTAATCAAGGATGCCCTTGAACTTTAAAGGTAGTCAACACCTCTTTCCTCCTATCCCCGTAAGCCCTCCATTGTACACAACAACAATCAGAATCACACAAAGCATGCTAAACAAGATCTTCAGTACACACAAATCATGAGATTATCTTTCTCTATAAATCACATCAACAACATGTTGTATCTATAATGATCAACATCTATTTATTTGTTTGGCTCTTTCAAATGTGCTCCAATTTTTAATAATTTTTTCAATTGTCGGCTCCCTCCCCCAATGATCATATTTTTCCTTGAATCTCAGAGGGACCTATACATGTGTCACTTAAACAACGGTTAATTAGAAAAAGAATGAATAACAACATTTCATAATTAATACAAGGGTATGAAAAATATAGTGGCATAACCAAATCCATTTTTTGGAGTCTAGGAAAAAAATAATGTTCAGAGTCTATGAAAATATCATTCGGAGTCTATATTACATAGGTATTCAGATTCTATTTTTCAAGGAATTTGAAATCAAAATTATATAGACATCAGAGTCCGAATTCTATGGAATTCAAAATCTGAATCCTGGGGAATTCAGAATCTGAATTATGAAGAATTTGGAACCAGAATTTTGATGAATTTGGAATATGAATTCTAAGGAATTCGGAACATGAATTCTGAGGAATTTGAAAGCTAAATCCTGAGGAATTCAAAACCTAAATTATGAAGAATTCATATCCTGAATTCATAGGAATCCAGAATCATAAATTCAGAGAAATCGAAGTCTGAATTACAAAAATTTGTAGTCTGAATCTCAGAGAATTTAGAATCTGATTTTAGTAGAATTCATATTCTGAATTTTAGAGAATTCAGAATTTGAATTCAGAATCAGAAAATAGAATAATCTATATCTAAGTATTTATAATTTTATGAGGTATTAGACTTGAAAACAAATTTTTCACTTAAAAATAAAAAGAGTTAGATTTTGAGAAAATATAACAAGAATAATGAAAATGAAGGTAAGGAGAAAATTTCCTTAGGAGAGGAAAATTTCCTTATTAAGATAAATCTTCAGGGAAATAAAATTTTCCTTGAGATAGAGTGTTTGTGATTTTCAAAACATAAAGGAATGGAAAAGTCATAAGGAAACCTTATTGACTTAACAAAAATAACTAAAATTGAATTATATATTAGTATATAAGAAATATAGTATCATATTTACATCGTATAATTCAAATATTTTTATTAAAATATTCCTTAACACATTACATGTATATATTGAACGATTCACATAGACTTGAGGTGGAGAATGTCCACACATTCACAAATGATGTAATCGTATTCCCCAAATACAATGTTTTGTGTTATTTATAAATCATAGAAGAATAAATAAATCATAAAAATCATATATAATGTTGGATCACGGTCTGACTAGAGACTTCCCCTATTAAATTAATACACAAGAGAAAAATGTGGCAAATAAGAGGGATTGAAAAGAAGAGAATCAAACAAATCACAAATATATGATTCAAAAAAAATGAGGGATTAAATTTGGTGTAATAAAGGACCATATTAGGGAAACCTCCACAATAGATTTCTTAGAGAGAGAACATGCAACCTGGTTGGCCTCCCTATAGACATGAGTGAAATCTAGCTATAGATGATCCAGAGTGCTAAAAGTGTTCTTGTCAGGGATTCCATTCTTTATAAATCATAGATTCAACTGTGGATACAATGTTGATGTAGTGGTAAAAGCATTCTTTAACGAAACCCCAATGGGTGCAGAAGATGCCACCACAACATAGCGGTCTTGGCCCACCTGAGGTTGCCCCATCCATATTCACTTTAATCCATGAGGATCCATATTATTTATTTTAAAACCATAGGTTTCTTGAAAATTACAGGAACACATAGTGTCTTCAAGATAATCAAGCCAGAAATTGTGTTATTCTTGCACTTGATTTAATTGTAGAGGTGTCAAAACACCTCCCTATATATCATAGTTAGACTGACCTTCATAGAGGGCATGTGGTTTTCAAAGGCAACACCATTTTATTCTATCTATATGATGTTTTATACAACAGAAATTGGGGGAAAGTGTATAGATATATTCACTAGGTCCAACACCCTTGATTGAACACATGCATCTATCTAGGTTATCCATAGTGAAGAAATCCTGAACATGGCATGAAACTACTTCCATATCTAGCATGAGTAATTGCAAGGGAGAAAGACATGTTATATTGTTTCATCAGCCTTCTTGCATAGGTAGCATATTTCCGCAATATGATGCCCATTTTTCTACAATAGCTTTTTCACAGGTAGTATAGATTTTAAGACCTTTCATATAAGCATATAATCTGATGATGTATAAACAGATTGGAAAATCCACATTGCCATGCAGGTGTGGGGTTTTATCCCTCACACAAATTCTTATAATACCCATGGGAAGTGAGGATCCCGTTATTTTTCAGAGTCCATGCCCTAAATTCATGATCAATGTATCTATATCATTGTGCCTGCAAATAGATTGGGATGTGTAAGTAGCCTTATAGGTCTGAATTATTTTTTAAATCGAAAATACAGCATTTTTTCATGAGGTGAGGAATACTATTTATCTCACGTATAGGTATATCCAGCCACTATGGGCCCACCAATTAAGATTAATACATTGACACACCATCAAAACAGAGCATTGAATAATGACATGGTATGAATTCTTGATTTTAGTTCATATAGAGGTAGAGACATAAATTGAGTACCCTAGTACATCTTGGAAAAAATCTATGTTATTGAAATTATAGAGACACAAAACTACTAGATAGAAAATTCCATGAGACCCTACAAATAAGAGAATCATTTAAATGTTTTCAATCTTTAACATCTATTCTACACATATCAACTAGGTTGAAAAATTATTTCCTAGAAACAGGGATCTGCTTTCTATCAAAAATGGATCCCATACAAATATTATTTTTGATTAGAACATAGAGTTTTTTAATGAGGTTGTTGGGCCAAAAATATACAGAAAATACATAGTCAAAATTTAAATTAATCATAGAATTCAGAAAAAAATTCTACACACTTGGAAGATAGATATTCCTTTCTAGGTCTCAAGATGTGAAATGATTCTGTAGTAAATAATTTCAAGATATAAATGATTGAGTCATCCCCAACAAATGGGCTCACCAATACAAATGAATCTTAGGGTTTTCTTCCTCACCCCATGTTTCCTGAATGTTCTGTTCTACCTAGAAATTATAAAACCATTCTTAAACACAATAAAAGGCTTATTCAAACTGATAACCTACCCAAAAATGTCTTCACTGTGAGCCAACATTTTCAGAATTGAAGAAATAATACCCTTATAAGAATTCAAAAAGATAAACATGTCATAAACGTACAAGTGGTGATAGGGTTTGGAATATTAGTTTTCCCCATTGATTTTTCTATATATGATGTCATGTATAAGATCATTCAGACACAAGATTAGGTAGTCTTCAGCCAGAGAAAAAACAAGACCATAAAGGGGGTCTCTTTGCATGATCCCTCTAGTGAAACTAAAGTATCATCTAGGTGACCCATTGATGAGAATTTAAATCCAAGCACTAATCAGAATAGTTTAAACCAGCATGATAAACAGATCATCGAATCCATGTTTTCTAAGAATCAAAAATAAGAAGTTTCAATAGATGGTATCAAAAGCCAAAGATATGTCCATAATAAGAGAACATCCATTCCTAACTTTATTTATCATAATGTTAACACTTTCCAATTCCATGAGAATACATCTATGAATGTTATTTCCTGGAACAAAACCTAATTGATTTGGTATAATAAACTCACAATCAATATAGCCATGCTTTAAGGGAATGATCTTACTGATGTCTTTGTGTATAATGTTCCCAATATAAACATGAATCCAATTAGTTTACTTTTTTTGTATGAAAGGAAATGAAATATGCATTGACACCATATGTCATGAATACATGGTTGATAAATTGCCTCATATCGTTTATTAATTCATGGAACAGAATGTCTCAAAAATACATAATTAATTTGTTAATAAACCCATGAAGCCCAGATACATTGTCAATATTTATAGAAAATATTTTAGCCTTGATTTCTGTCTCTAATGGTGTTACAAACAACATTAATTATCGTAACATAGAACAACATTAGAGATTTTATCCTTTAATCTATACAATGACCCACTAATTTCAATAGTGGTGACACTTTGGTCATCCTTTTCTCATAGTGTAAAAAGTGGTAAAACATTAGGTTCCAATCCCATTATTACTTCCATTTAACATTATATTGACTCAAAACTAGTCCTTTCTAAAGGGTAAGAAGTTCAGCAAGGCGTGAGATGGCATGAATCTCATCCTGGGTTGGAACATAATGACTCTTGACTTCTAATATTGCATTGTAAGAGGTGATTTTTAGCCACCCTAATGTAATTTTCCAAATCAGAAAATGATGCCTTGGTCTAATCCTTAATCTCTTTCTTCACATGTTTCAACTTACTAGCCAGTTTATCAAAGGGGATTCCAATCACCTCCATCATCCCAGAATTGGAGATTACCTCCCTTCATTTGAGAACAATAAGCTAGGTGTTTTTGAATCTGAAGGGAAAAGGAGAGGATTGTTGTTGACTAAAAAAAACTATGATATTATTCTCTTGTTAGCTTTCTATCTAGGGACTTGAGAGAAAGAATCATTAATTAAATGATAAGATACTTCCTCAACATGAGAGTCCTTGATGGATGCACCTCCATAGATACATCTAGCTACCTACTAATGCATTACAATAGAGAATTTTTTCCCAAGAATATTTCTTATCTCTCGGCCTTGCTCATGTAAATCCTTGTGAACATGCTGCCCAGAACTGGTCTCAACCATACCACCTACACTGAAATGTGACTACAACATGGGGGTATTTTTCTTCTCTTGTGGGGTATGTTGCTTATAGGCCAACCCAACCTCCTAACCATCTATAGGCTCCTTGCACAGTGTAGCACTAGGGACCCTAAAAGAGGGTTGGATGAAATATCCTCATTGTTAGCAGCTGGACTATGAATAATAGAGTCATCCACGATTTCATTTATTAAGTAAAATTAAACACCCATTTCAACCGTCCTTAATTTACAATCAATGTGTGGATGTGTAGGAAAAAATAATCGCATAAAACAATAAATTATATTTATGGTACTTAATTTATCATATATGCATGTTATAAAAATAAATGAAGAGGTTGAGAAATTACTGAAACAAAACTGATTATTGTAAAATGTTACCTCATATTTAGGGGACCCCTTTTTATTTATACCAAATGTCTTTATTCATTAGATTAAATACCAATATGAGGCTAATAGAATGAGGGGAGAGATGTTGGGAGATTATTTGGTTATAATATTTATGATATATAAGGATCAATGTTGTGTGAACAATTGAGGGAGGATGTGACTATTTTATAATTAAGGTTATGGGGACTTTTGAAAACACTAAAAATAATAAATTAATGTAAATATTTATATTCATGTGGATACAAAGTTTGTTATTTATATACTAAAATTAATATGGGTCTCAATACTCTTACACAATTATTATTTTACATGTTTAGGTCATATTATTACCCTTATAGTTTGGCATTAACCCTCATACAACCATTATAATTCTTACGATGACATCATAGATTTTTACACATTGAAGATTAATAAAGTTACTATAAAATGTAAAATGAACAATAAATGAGTCCTAGATGAATGTTTTAACCTTATTTAGATCATCCTGATGTGTATAGATTTTTATGAATTATATATCCTTTAATAAAATATTATTTATTTTGGAATATCAGTGATGTCACTTTTGACACTACTCATCATAATATTTTTACAAATATCAAATCAATATGATATATTCAAATTGAATAATTTAACTCATTAATTATATGTAGAAGTCATAAATAAAATTCATTTATGAAATTATTAATTCAAAATTATATTTATTTTAATACTTTTAAAAATATTAATTTGATATGTCTATTAATTAAACTATTAATACATCCTCAGTGTGCATGCATTTAATTTAATTATTTATTCCATAAAATACAAAACATAATATTAGGACCAAGATAAATATTTTATCTTTCATTTCATTAACTTTTGTGTTATATATCATCTGAATAAACATATATTTTAAATGAAAAACTTATTAAAAACATGGGTATGACATATATGACTATCTTTATAATAAAATACTATAAAAGTCAGAATGTAATCCAAGTGGGTCTAAGAGGCAATAAAAAAGTCTTAAATATAATTTGAGCCTATATTAACTCATCGACCGAAATCAGAACAACTCTGAGAAAATTCTTTTAATATATATAATATTATTTTAATCGTTAATTTCCAAATTTTCTCTTCACTGTTGATTTTTTTAAAAAAAATTAATATTCATATTAAAAAATGGATCCTATTTACATAATATGGAAATTATGATTCTATATATAGAATCCAATTTTTAAATTTCATTACATGGAATAGGGTAAATGAAGTTTAAAATTAATCCTATTTATGGATTAAGAAAACATGGTTTTGAAGTGAAAATGATCATTTTATTTAAATGTTTTGATATCAAAATTTAATGTGAAATGTTTTAAAATGACCTTTATTAGATTAAATGATATTAAAATAATCTCATTATATATTAAAACCATCCAAAATATAATTTATCCATATAATGTATTAAATAAAAATGCGGTTTTCAATTAATATCCAGTATTTTTTTCTATTCATCAAAATAAGAAACTTATGGGAAAAATACCAAAAATTTCACCATTGTAAATTTGGATCCTCCAATCTAGAATGATAATATTATTTATTCATATTTAATTAATAAATGTTACAAAACTAGATTTATAAAAAGTGAGCAAATGACAGAAGGAAAAAATGCCTTCAAGATGAAATATCTTTTTATGCATAAAAGTGGATATATTTTTATATCATGTATAAAAAACCCTAAGATTAATTTAAAATTTTTATTGAACATATAATATAAAAACTTCATAATTTAGTTAATACTATACATTCCCACTAATTTAATGGCTATGTTATAATTACATATCATTATTAGTTTAAGCTGCATATTGCCACAAAAAAAGGTTTTTAAGAGGCTAAATTTATAAAGGGGGATACCATAACATTTTGGGGTTTCACATTCTCAAATAAATTGATGAATTACATCCTCACAATTTTAAATTAAATTAAATATGTCTATGGTTGACAAAAAAAATTCAGTTATAGAATACCCACATTATAAATTGGGTTAAAAAACATCCCCATAATAAGAGAGATTGTGAAATGAGAAGGTCACTAATAAATTAGTCTTTTAAATAGGATAATATTTATGCTTAGTGAAATCTAGGACATGGAAGTGAAATAAAAAAATAATGTTTTGAGGAACAGTGTTAAAGAACATGTTTATTAGAATGTCGAAAATTATTAAATCATAATTCATTGATTGGTTAAAGAGTGACTTAATTTTCTGATACAAAAATTAAATAAATATAATTTTCATTTCAACTTCGATTAATATTGTTGAGGGATTATTTTTATATCTCGATAAACAATTTAAAACGAAAACATACCTGATTAAATTCTATGTCATTAACGTACTATCATCCTTATGTTGTTATTTTATCTATTTTTTTCTTAATTTAGTACACCTAGAAATGGATATTATAGATGGTTTTATTTGCAATATGAAATCTTGAAAAAATTTCCATAGTTTGTTCCTTCGAAATTAAAATATCACCAAAGTAATAATGTTTATCTCATGATATTCAATATAATGAATCACACTGTAACCTTATAGAATAATATCCAATGTTTATGTCTATCCATTCCATCATTAAGACTCATCCAAAATATATGTTTTTATATTTAAAGACCAATAAATTCTCCAAATTTCAAAAATCAATCTTATCATTAGATACTTTAATGCCCGTAGTTTGCAAAAGAGAAAATATGTTCAATAACATATGTGATACATAACATCAAACATAAAAACAATGATTATTTGAATATAACCATTTTAACCATTCCATCAACTTTTAGTATATGAGTACGATCAACTAAATTTTGATATATATATTTTTCTTATATATATTTATAAATTCTTAATAAATAATCAATGAATTTTTCTAATTTTATTTTGTTTATCCAAATATGTTTTCTTCATATATGATGTTTTATATTATTATGAAAAAATATATTATAATTATTTTATATAATAGTTTGAAAATGTATTTTAAAAAATATAACTCCATTTTTGTATCAGTATAGTAAATTAACTTATAGTGAAGATTCAAAAAAAAAATCAATAAATATTGATTTTTTAGTGAAAATAAAAAATACTATTTTTTTGTAAAATTATAAAATTAATTAATTTAAAAGTATAATTATTATTTTAATTTTATTATAAATTAACATATTTATAAATTAGTTATATTTAAAGTCAATAATTAAAATTTAAATTAGTATTTTACCAGATTTTAGCAAATCCTTATTTTTAGGATTAAAAACTCATTTTTCCAAAAACTGTTTTAAAATACATAATGTTTTTCCATTATAATTAATTAAAAAACCCTTTATGAGAAATTATTTTTATTAAATTTTTATATTATATATATCTTCATGCATTTAATTTCATATATTTATCATTAATAGTTATAGAGTTATTGTAAAATATTATTTTTCTTAAATAATGATTTTTTTGAAAAACACATTCTATCGGCCTTGTAAATTTTATATTAAATTATCTTCATCCACCTCTGTGAAATGTATTTCATAAAATTTATTCCTTATTTGGAGTCATAATAATTAAAATTACATAGTAATCTCTACATAATTGTATTCAAAATTAATAGTAATTGTAGTGAATATTAATTACAACGGTAAAAATAAAATATGTCAACTGAGGGAAAAAATAATTTCGAAAGGAGTAGAAACAACATAACCCTATAATTTATATCCTATTATAATTATAATTTTCATTTCATTTTTTACATATTCATTTTTACATTATAAATGATTAAGCAACTGGTTGGTTAAAAAAATTATTTTGATACGATAAAACAAAAACTTGATTTCCATAATATTAAGATTCAATTAAAGAATTTATTTTGATGAATTAATGGATGTTTTTTAATAAATAATATATTTATAAAATAAATTTACTAAATAATTTTTATCAAATATATTTATCAAATAATTTTTATGAATCCAAATTTAGCTTTTATACGGGTTTAAAATTTTTTATTGTAAAAAAACCCAACATTTCATAACATATGTCAGTTTTATTTTATTATAAAAATTACAAATATTTTGAAAATTATTTATATTAAAATAATTTTACTTTTGTAATACAAATTTAGAAATTATCCAATGGTAAAAGTTTTATAATTTTATGAGACAAACAAATTTTGCCGTAAAAATTTAATATCGTATATATATACTACTTTTTTATGAAATCATAATGATTAAAAATTAATGTAACAAATATTATAAAAGGTATTAATGAAAATATATTGGTTTTTCCCTTAAAATAATTAGATTTATTGTTTATTTGATTAATTTAAAAAGGTCATTATGAATCCTCCAAAACCATTAATATATTTTACGGTTTTAAAACTATTTATTTATGTATGAATTGCCTCCACATAAAAAAAAGAAATTATTTAAATAATTTCTTTTATTGGACATATATTGTAATTAAAATAAATACCATTTTTTTGAAACCATGGTAAAAACTCTGGGAAGGTCTTTTCTTGGTTATTTCATTATTGATTCCAAAACCTATATTTAAGAAATAATAAAGAATGTTCTTCCCTTTCCCTGTATAAACACCCAAATTATCACATTTATATTCATAAATATTTTACAAAGACCATAATTACTCTTACCTCACCTATATATTTTATTTCTATGGTACCCACAAGTTTCATAAAGTTCCTTGCAATCATTTAGAGTTACACTCTAAATAAAGAGATCTTCCGCTCTCCTCTTTTATCAAGAACTAATTTTATGTAATGTAATATAACTTCCATTTTCCAATATTTAGATATGTTATTACGTATACATATTACTAGAAATTTCCATTATAAATTATTAGATCCCCCTTTTTAACTCTCAATAATCTCTCCCAAGATCCTTTTTGTACACCCATCACCATGTAAAAATTTAGTAATGCATCCTCGCATTTTCTTATTTATTCAAATTTATTGATTATCTTATGTCTCATGTTTCCAATTCCAAATATTTTGACACATCCTTAAATTTCACTAATACTGCCCATTATTCAAAAAAATAATGAGATACATATTTTAATCTTGTCAAAAAATGTAAATAATAATTATGTAATGTCATTTTGTTGCCTAAAGTTCACAATGATATTTCCATTCCGAAAAATAGTATAGTGAATAATGTACCCATTAACTATCCATCGTGTTCAAATTTATAAATATATAATTATATAACATGAGAAATATTTGTATTTATTTCACACTGCATGTTTGTGGACTAAAATGTGATTTAAATGAGTCCATGTATTATAATCTATGTCACACACATAGAATTAAATAAATGTGATGTGTAAAGATAGAAATGTATAGCACTCTAATGCATTGGTTAATGGTTAATCTAATGAGATGTCATGTTGGGAGAAGAAATGAATATGATTACTTTTTTGGAATTTTTCCATCATGATGTCCTGGAAGTTAGCATTGACCTATCTTTATGATGTAGTGTTTTATGTTGTCTCCACATTTCCCATGTTTCCTTTATGATTATCATGCTATATCGTGCCTTATAATTAATTTTACTTTTTACCTTTGTTATTCCTATTGTCTAAAATGTATTACATTATTTAGTTTATTCCATGGTTATTACCTTATATGGATTTATAGATCATCCATTATTTATTTATATTCCCCAGTTATCCTATGCTATTTTAAAATACAAGGAATTTTGGAAGTATATTAAGGAACTTTTCAGTAATGTTGTTTTATCCAATGTTCAAGATGTTATTATGTGTACCTATTCCCCAAATACAACTAAATTTTAAATCATTTAAGATGTATTATGTGTAATTTAGTGTAATAATTTATGTATTAAAGTGAAATATTGATCATGATTGATAAAGTTGGTATCAATTTAAAAGTTTAGTTATTTTGAGGTTTTGGTTAGAAAACTATATAAAAAAATTAGGTATAATACATTGTATAATAAAAAATTCCTATATTTTGGTTAGTATTGAATAAGTATTTTATCAAGAAAATAAATCCCATTTTGGATGATATATTTGGATGCGGTTCTGTCACAAATGTACATTAGGTTAACATTTACTACAAGGCGTGTCGGTTTTGACTCCCGACAACCTAGTACTTGACAACAGGTCTCACTATGCACCTAATGTAACACTCACGATCGATATTCATTGGTAAATTTATAGTCTCATTGCTGACCATTATTAAGTGAAAAAATTATAACAGGATCCTATGTTAAGAAAAACATAATGGTTAACTTAGAATAAAACATGGAAATTCATATGTAATGGAAATACATGAAATTTATATGTAATCTCATTAATGTTATTGGAGTTCGTTTGAAAAGTATTCAAGTAATTTAGGTATAAAAAATCAACTGTAGTTATCATTATTTGGAAAAAATATTATATTTTAGTGTAAAATATTTATAATTTTACAAAAATTACATTTCATAATATCACTAGTCTAGATAATAATATAATTCCTTTACTAAATAATATATAATTTAATCAAAAACATATTCATATTATGATAAATTTCTATTAACTTGTGGTCTTTTCACCAATCATAGATATATGGTTTTTAGGTAATTTAATTTATCTGGACCATAAACTTCATCACACAATATTATTTATTTTTTTTATTTTTCTATACCATTTCCATGATTTCTCTTCAAACTAAAATTCTTCTAGTGGTAAATGTTGTTATGTAATAAACATCAAATGTCCTTTTCTCATTTTTAGTGAAGTTGTTTTATTAACCCTTTTTATGATGTGGGTTATAAATAATGTTATTTTCATTTCTATATCCATCTCTTATCAAGATTAATTTCAAATTTTGAGGACAAAAGTTATCACTTGGGGAATAATGTAACAACCCTAGTTTTTAAAAGTGATAATTATGTCTGATAGGATATGCAATACATAACACCGAACAAGAAAACAATTATTATTTAAATATGACCATTTAAACCTTACCATTAATTTTATTATATTTTTTGGATTTTATAAATTATTATATATATATAAATATATATTCTATATATATTGATCAATTCTTAATAAATAATCAATCAATTTTTGGTAATGTCTTCTTGTTATTCCAAATATTTGGCTTTAGAAATGATTTTTTATTTTTTATGTGGAAATATATTATAATTAGTTTCTATAACATTTATAAATTGTAATTGAAATAATAACTCTTTTTTGGTATTTATTTACCAAAAATAACATATGGTAAACATTTTTGATTTTTCAAAACATATAGATTTTTTAGTGAATAGTGAAAAACAATTTATGTAAAATTCTCATTTCTTTTGACAAATTAAAAATTTAAATGATGTATAATTATTTTAATTTTATTTAAATGTAAAATTAATATTATTTAGCTATATTAAATTTAATTAATTATATTTAAATCACTATTTTACAAGATTTTCATATATGTTTGTTTTTAGGATTAAAAACTTATTTTATTGAAAACTTATTTTGAATTCATAATGTTTATCCATTATAATCATTTAAAATATACCCATATGAGAAATTATTTAAATTAATATTTGAGAATATATTTGTATCTTTATGAATTTAAATTTATGTTTTCAACATTACAAGATATAGAGTTAATGTGAAATAATCTTATGTATTTTTTGAAAAATGATATCGATTACTCTTGTAGGTTTTATATTAAATTAAATTATTCTACCTCTCTGAATTCTATCGAGTAAAATTTATTCTGTATTTTGGATTATCACGATTAATAATAGGTAATATTAAAATATTATGTTTGTACAATATGAATAATAATTGTTGTAAATATTAATTACCATGATAAAGGAAAATAATGTATTTATGGGTATTTTTTACAAAGAATAGAAACAATGTAACCCTCATATTTATATCACATTCTCATCAAAATAAATAATATATTGTTTTATTTTATAAATAATTATATTGTTAGTTTGATAAAAATTATATTATGATACTATAAAAACACATATTTTTGTAATATTCAAATTCAAATCAAGGATCTATTTTGCTAAATTAACATAATTTTTGAAATAAAATCCTTTTTTATCAAATATTATTTTTAAATATTTTTCTCTGAATATAAATGATCTTATAATTGTTAGGAATTGAAATGTAATTTTCACAATGGTTTTAAAATTATTATTATAAAAAAATCACAATTTATTAATAAATATAGAATTTATTTCTTTTAGAAAAAATAAAATATTTAGAAAATTATTTAAATAAAAATAATATTATTATTGTAATAAAAATTATAAATTATCGCAGGCTGAATTTCTCAAAGGATTCATAGATAGTCAAAATTTCAGGTAAAAATTAAATATCGTATAAATATAGTTTATGTATTATGGAACCATAATAACAAAAAAGTGATATAATAAATACTACCATATATATAAATGGAAACATACATGTTTTTATTTGAAATAATTAGATTTTATGATTATTTAGTTAATAATATACATCAATTATAAATCCTCAAAAACTATTAATATATTATGTGGTTTTAAAATCATTTTTAAAGTATTAATCACCTACACATGAGCAAGGGAATTATTTTAATAAGTTGGCCCCTTGAAATTATAAAATAATAAATTAAACTTTTATTTGGTAGGAACCATAGGAAAAATCATAAGTTGGTTTTGGTTTGGTTTATATTATTATATAGAGTCCAAAACCGATGTTTGAGAAATAATAATTAATTATCCTCTTTTTCCCAATATTAACCCATCCAAGATCCAATATATCTACCGTTAAAATACTTAGAGAACATGATTTTTCTTCCATTTCCAATATAGAGTCCTCCCAAGGATTCCCAAGCTCTCATATAGCTCCTCCAATGTATTTATACTTACACACTCATATAATGTATCTTCCACTATACACTTTTGTCGAGCAATTGTTTATGTTATGTCATTTAATTTCCATTTACCTTTATTTGGATATGTTCTTACATATAAACATTACATACCATTTAATTTATAAATATTAATATCATCCTTTCACTCTCATTAATCCACCCCAATTACAATTATGTACTCCAGTTACAAAACCAAAATATTTTAAGGGATCCTCACCATCTCTTCTTTATTAATGTTTCTTCATTCTCTTATGCATACCATTTCAAATATAAAATGATTGTTAATGTATTTCCACATTCATATCACTCAAAATTTTAGTTTCATGTTATGGTAGACCCATTTATATATCATCAATCCAATTTCTGAATCATTATTTGACCATATTATCCTGTAGATATTCAACTGTGATTTTTTCACGTCAAAACAATTGTATAGTAAATACCACACCCATTTCCGATAAAGGGTGATATACTTTATAATGATATAATTATTATATGTGTTACTTAAATTTATGTATTCAATAATACATGTCTTTGGAATAAAATGTAATAATAAATTACACCATTTATTATTATCTGTGTGGCATACAGAATCATGAGAAGGAAAAGAATGTGATAGGTGCACCTCGAATTATATAGTCTTCCAATGAATTTAGTAATTATTAGTGTCACAATACATCATTTTGGTATATATAATGAATAAAATTTGTTTATGGGACTATGCATAACATGATGTATTGGTAGTTATCGATGACCAATGTTTAAAATGAAGTGTTTTATGTTGTTTCAACATTTACCATGTTTCCATTATGTTTATCATTCTATAACATGTATTATTTTTTATTTTACTTATTTTAACCATTTATATGAATATTTTATAACATGTATTAAATTCATTAGTTTGTGCCATGTTTATTCTCATGCTAGTCTTCATTAATCACCCCTTTCTAATGTATGTCACCATGGTATCCCGTTCATTTTAAAAATACATGGAATTTTAGAAGAATGTTAAGGATGTTTTCAATAATATTATTGTATCCCATGTTCAAGATGTTATTATATATACATAATCACCAAATAAACTATAGCTATCAATATATTTGGATGTATTATGTGTAAAATTTTTAATAAACCGTTTCATAAATAAAAATAATGAGTAGGGTTTTTATATATTCTCCCAGCCATATATATGAAAACCATAATCACCATAAAACCCTTAATTAAAACATTCATTCTTCTAAATAAATAAAGAAGATGCATTGTAGTAAAATAATTAAATATATTATGATTCTCATAACTAGATAACCATTGTTGAAACAATTCTTGAATCCAAATATGAAAGAATATTAATCATCATTTTTAATTCAAAAACCATTAACTACGCATTATCCTTATATTCATTAATACATCATTCATTTCCTTTTTCTATTGAAGCCTCTTCATAAACAATAGTATAACCATTTCATGTATAATATTTTTCTTATTATGAATGACCAAAACAAAAATAAAAATGTCAGTATTTGTATTAGTAAGGATATTGTCATGAAGAATGATTTATAGAATGTCAAAGTCATTCCACCATCTCAATATATGAATCCATTGGTATAACCAAAGAATCAAATTTTCATTAATAAATATATTTAATGAAATAAAATACTTATAAAAATCCTCAAGGACAAGAAAAGTGTTATGTTTTCAAATCCATGATTTTCTCAATATAGTTCCCAAGGTTTTTGCTAAACATTAATTGAAACCAACTATAACACCTTGACCATACAATCCCAGAGCTAGTACATTACTTTATTACATTTTCTTGAGTACATAGAATCAGATCATAATGTATAGAACCATTTTGTAGTTTTGGTAAACTAGATTACATAGATGATAAGTATAATACATTAGGGAATGAAAATAAAGAATTAAATAAGTCAAATAACATTATCCTTGAAAATATTTCACATGATTATTCTTCATAACTAGAAGAATGTAAATATAATATGGATGAGCTTAAATGCTCAGAAATGTTATGTAGATTGGATGAAATAATGAATAAATAAATTTAAATCAACGAGTCATGGTAAATAACCAAAATCACGTTCAACTTAAATAACTACATAAGGAATAAGCAAAATACCAAGGCAAATAACTAAAATTACTATCAGTTAATCAATAAAATAATAATTAAATGTATCAATAGAATTTAAATTATGAAAATATAATGGGTTATAATAATGATAACTAAAATATATATGAATTAAATGATTACTTATTAAATGCAAATTCTGGGTTATATGAAAACGCATACCATCATTTCCATTCCCATGAGGTTTTAAAACCATAGGTAGAAATGTGTTTGGTTTGGTCACCTTATTTTTCTGAAAAGAGCCTATCGATGTGTAAAGGGGACATATAATGTATGATCCCCACGCAACACCTTCAAGACAAATAATTCCACATATCATGTGTTATATTTAATTGATAAACAACATGCCTTAGAAAATATTAGTATTGAGCGATGAATATAGATTTATTAGTATTTTCCCAGATAATCAAATAACTGTCAAAATAAACACAATATTTAAAGATGGAATATGGTTTAGAAAATAATAATATCTATCACCCAATAATGTATACTATTAAATAAATTTAAATTTTAAATGATTACAATAAAGTGATTGGTTTAAAATAAATATAATATCCACAAAATATACTGAGACTTCAAAGATAACTTATAACACATGTTAATTTAAAAAAAAATCGTTTGGTGAGACAATTAAAATTGAAAATTAAAATACAATGAATTTTTAATCAATCATGATATTTAATTAAATATTTGAATTATATACACCCCATTAATGTTAATTGATTCATTAATGAAAATAATTCTTCATGGAATATAAATTGTGAGAAATCCCACAGAACATTATAATTCATTAAATCATATTCTAGATGAATAAAATAAAATTTTATGGATTAAAAATTACCATAATAATCATTTAAAGACACATCAAATACATTCATGGGTATTATATACACTACACAAAATGAGTAAGTAGTGTATAAGGCACGTGTCCTACAGAAATAAAAGTGAAACAGAAATTCCTTACCACTTATTATTTGTCGAAACATATGCACCGATAACCTAATAATAATAAAATGAATCATTTAAAAGTAGTTTGATAATGGTTTTATTTATATGATATATCATATGGATTTATACCAACACTAAAAAAATAAGTGGTCAATATGTCAAATATCTCACAGAAGTAAAAGTGAAAGAGAAAAACTCTTAAACTTCAGTTTCTATTGGGTAAACATCCATAAAAATTAGATATAATGGTTTCATGAATGTTATTACCTTATAACATAACCATAATCATCATATATTATCTTCATTTAATATCTCATTTCCAGTTTGTTAATAATATTTAATTATTTTTTCTATTTCTGGTGTAATTTCCTTGTTTTTCGAATGTGTTTCGACATGTTACTTGTTTCTCATATTAATTAGATCAGGACTAAATCATCTCCATAATATAAATCATGATATAAAAATAATATATAATAATTAATAATTTCTTTATAATAAATTATATATTTTTCAGATAGGAAGTCAAATACACCATTCATGGATATTGTAGCTGTTATGTACGCGTGCACGCTACATCCATTTCATTTCCATTGTCAAACTATGAAAGTTAAATGATATATATTTAAAATATAGTTTATTATCCTAATTATTCCATATATGTCACATAATTTTATTAAAATCATCCTTAATAAATTCAACGTATAGCGTGAACGACTCATATTTCTTTGAGAAGTTGGTGCTCCATGCATTTAAAAACAATGTTATTGTATTAAAAAATAATGATATATGTTTAATAAAAATGATATAATCATAAATATATAAATTATATCAAATAAATTATATATAATATATAAATCCATCATTATGTTTACCTTTAAAAATTTTCAAGGAATAATGATTCAAATTGGTTCATGGGGAGATAGACTGCTCTAGACAGAAAAAATGACTGTGTATATCATTTGATGGAAGTGTGTAGAGGTTTAGGGTTAAATATTATCATAAAACAATTATTTTATATTAATAATTAAAATTTTATTATATAATCATTCTATATAAATAATTATATATAAATAATTGAAGGGTTGTGTAAGTAAATGAATAAAAGTGATCGTTGGAGAATGTTACCTCTTATTTTGGTAACTTTTTTTCGATTATACCAAAATAAATTCTTCGATGTATTTTTCCTAAATTTAAGATTATATGATGAGAGGAGGTATGTTGGGATATTATTTGGTAGGATTTTGGATGTCATAATTCTCAAAGTTGTGTGAAAAAGTGAATGATATCTTTATTATAATTGAGGTTAGGAGAACTATTGGAAACTCAAAAAATATTAAATTAATATGAATTAATTTTAATTTAAAATTGATATATAGAGAGATATATTAGATATTCGATGTTCATGGGTCTCAATACCAACAAATAATAATATTTATTGATGTTTTGTTGACATTCATATACTTAAATGTTTAATTTAACCATTATTTAACCTCTTTAACTCTTAGCACGACAATGTGTGTATTTACTATTTCAGGGCCAATAAAGTTACTTTAAAATTCAAAAACAACCATAAATGAGTCATTGATGACATTTTATACCTTATACCAATCATTTTCCAGAATTTAATATTGTAATTATAATTTTATCTTTTAATAAAATATTATTTATTTTAATAATATCATTAATGTCATCTTTGACACTATTTATGAGATTTCTTTTTAGAAATAACACAACAGCATGATATATTGGATAAAATATTCCAAATCATTAATAATATATAAAATCCATATTTAAGGTATTATTATAACATTTAATTTGTTAGATTATATTTATTTTATTATCCTTAATAACAATTATGTGATATATCCATTAATTAAACAAATATTATATCATCACTGTAAAATTAGTTAATTTACATACATATTAAATAAAATATTGAAATATAATATCCTGATAAAGAAAAAAAATTATTTTTCAAATTAAATTATATATTTGAAGAAAAATTAAGAATTTTAATATATTAAAAATATAACACTTTTTAAAAACATAGGTATGATATATTTTACCTTCATAGAATTAACATAATATAGAATCATTAATGTAATAAAATTGGATCCATGATTCCATAAATAGTCCCAAGGATGATTTTGGTCAATAATAACACATATAATAAAATTTGGATAGGTTTTAGGGTAATTTTAGTTGGATTATAACAATATATTACCCTTAAATAATCGATGTATTCTTTACCATGGTAACAAAAAAATATTAAATTAACGAGTCATATTGTCTGAAAATAAAAAGCAGATATTTACTATATTCAGACATTCTTAATAAAAATATAGAATCCAATTTTCAAAATTCATAACATATAATTGGGTAAAATAATTTAAATGTAATCCTATTGAAAGAATGAGAAAATGATATTTTAATGTTAAAACTTTAAAAAGATTGAATTTTTTTATCTGAATTCAATTTGATATTTATTCCAATGAACATTATTGGATATTATAATTTAACTTTTATTTTATTATACTTTAAATAGAATAAATAATATAAATTATAAATATATATCATTTATATGAAGAAGTTGTTTCCAATAAAAATATATTGTAGGGATGATATGGGGATCTCCGCTAAGGTGGGGTGATCTCAATATCAAGACATCTAGGGTTTAGATCCATTTTCCTCTTACTGCATATACGTTGTATGAATTTCCTTCGTAGGGATGGTTTTAGTGGATTTGGGTGGAGATGGTGCTTCGACTACATGTGGTCTCTCTCTCGAGTGTTGATCTCTAACATCAGATCTTGTTGCAGTGTTGGCGGCCCATGACATGGCGGTGTGGTGGCATTGGCGGTGGTCCATGTACTTGTTGTAGTGGAAGCAACGATGTTGATGTCCTTAGTGATAGTTTCATGGATTGATGATGGAAGGTGGATGGTTTTGGTGGGGAGGCACAATCTCGTTGGTTCACAGATCTAGTCTGGTCTGGCCAGATTTGGAGGCAGAATGGTGGATGCATGTGACACATGGGATCAGGAAAGCGAGGGATGGGTCCATATATGGACATATAGTTATTGTGGTGTTGTTATGCATCATTCAGTGTGGACTTGTATATGGAGGATGGGGATCCTTGGTATCATAAGATGAGAGGGTCCAGATCTAGTGTCATAAATCTAGTTGCAGGTGGCCCTTGGTGGCATGACAATCTTATAGTGGAGCATTTTGAGCAAAATTAGAGGCTATCCGGGATGATGATGGGATAAGAGTAGTGGAATATTGCATCTTTGGTTTCTAATTTATATTAGGATGACTTTACCTCTATAATGGACATTTTACCTCTAGACATTCGAGACATTGTAATAGGTTTTGTTTTTGTGATGGGTTGGATCCCTCTTGGACTACAGGCTTGTATTTGGTTTTCCCTTACCAAGCTTAAAAGGGACCTACATTATTTTTTTTCTTTTTGTTAAATGGGAATTCCCCTATCACTTTTGATAATATTAAAATACACTATTTTTAGTATTCATTAATACATAAAACTGGTGATAAAAATTAAAAAAAATAAGTTAAATTTTGATATTATGATTTCAAAGAAGATGTTTTCATTTTTATATTGAATTTAAAAAAGGCTCAAAACTATATTTAAAACAATTGCATCAGAAAATCTTTGTAACACATCCTTTAGAAAAATATTGATTTTATATTCTTAAAATGGAATTTTTAATATCATGTTTAGAATGAAAATAATAAGAATGATTAAAGTTATATTGAACATATAATATATAAATTTCATATTTTGTTTAATACATTACGTTCACTTCAATGTAATGGAAAGATTATAATACATTTTCACTCACTCAAATTTTCAGTTTTTATTAATAAGAAGAAAATATACACCAAAAAATAGAAAGAGTGAGGCCAAAGGAGGCCTCAAAAGATTCATGCTGAGGGAATCCCCTTTAATCAAATTTTCCCCTTATGTATTCAAAGTGTAAAATACATGCAAACAAACCGGGTCATGACCAAGAACCTCAATAGAAGCAGAGTGATATGCCACTTGGGTTCCCTCATGCCAGGTGTGACTAATTTTAATACCATAGGAGAAAATACCATAGCACTTTATAATTATGTAGATAATAGATCATAATGTAGAGAAGATATGTTTCAATGAATGATATATAATTTTCGAATCTGTTTCAACATCAACTAATTCTAATCCCTTCTAGTATAAAGATTAATACCTCTGATCCTGGCCTTATCCTCAGGCTGAAGAGTGGAACTGTGTCCTAAAAAAGAGGACAAGAGAAGGCGTACCAATCCCTAGAAATCCTGAACAACCCCACCCCCATGCAGAACAACCATATATTATGACCTGCAATTTTTATGTTTAAGTCCCCTTGTATGGCTAATCTATCTAACCCAGAGATCTTTGTCAATAGTATCTCTCGGATGGACAACATGAGGACTAGAAACCATCCAGATGAAGGAGGGTGCATCCCGCCAGTTGGAGAGGAGAGAAAATAGATCAATGATTATATTTCTCAAACTGATGATGATAGATTTACCCATAGACTGCATCTCCTTGTGTCTGAGCTTATTCCTGGATTTCTATATGGACCAACACCCAACATAGAGATTCAAAGAACGTTTCGTCATCTTCGGCACTATAACTCCCAACCCATGAAACCATTTTCCCAACAACGAATGATCCTCCATACTTGGATCACAAATCCATGTAAGTCCCTATAAAAATCCATACTACCTTTGTCGAATCACCAAATAAAGAGATATGATCAGTCGTTTCATCTTTGTATACTGTATAGCAGGCACACCAAGAAACAAGCGGGATACCACATTGTTTGATGTTTTCGTCTATAAAAATGTTGTGGTTTTAGATCCTTTATAACTAGAATTTAAAATTTTAAGGATCCACCTTGGTCCATAGAACATCATTCCAAGCGTGCAAAACCTTTGAAGTACCCCGTGTGTAATGAAAGTCCTGAGATGAAAAGACCCCACAGGAGGAAGGAGTGAAAACGCATCGATTCAGATCCTACGATAGAACAATGTGGTTGAAAAGGGTCTTCTAATCCTTTTGCAACATCTCTTTAATGAAATTCAGGTGTGCACTTGTTTTCCTGAATGAGATGGTGGGAGCAAGACACCCCCTGAAGCCAAGCACATTCCCAACCAAAATATTGTACAAGAATGAAATCATGCCTCTCCCTTTAATTCATTGTGAGTGACTAATATGTTCGTAAATGAGGAGCGGAAGATTAGGAAAAATCTAAGATCCAATTCCCACCACCTAGGACTAATGGAAAAAATAGAGTGCATTGTTTTCCCCATCATGTACTTTCTTCCAGAACTTCCAAAACTAGTTTATCCTGTATGCGACAGAGGGCTTCATCCAAACTATGAACATTAACAACACCTTCCATAGCAGGCCTAGCCACTCTTCCCCATGTTACCGAGTGCCTTTTATTTTATTCTTGAGGATCCCAAATGAAACCGTCTAAAAGATTTTCAATGTTGTTGATGACACCTTTCAGGGGTCATAACCATAAAAAGAGCATGGACTAGTGTATCCAACAACACAGTATTAATGAGAGCAATATGACCACCAAATGACATGTACCTATTATTCTAGTTGTGGCTTTAGTCTGTGATCTTGTTGATAAGGAAATTGAATTCCCGAATCCGAAGTCTCCCAAGGGAAATTAGAGCCCCAAGATATTTCATGGGAAAACAACCTCTTTTCATGGAAAGATTGATTGGAATATCAGAAATCCGACTTGAAGAGCATTTTTTGGAGATGAAAAAGATGCTTTTCACTTTATTGATAAGTTGTCCACTCCAACAGAAGTACACTTCCAAAATCATTTTCAACCCATAGTTAAACCTTTTTACTGCATTAATAAACCCAAGAGTATCATCAACGAACATAAGGTTGGAAATAGGCATAGTATTCATACTCTTTTGATAGGACAAAATTGATCCATTACTAAGGTTACTATTGATGAGATTGGTCAAGGCCTCCAGAGTGAGGATGAAATTGAGAGGGGACAATGGTTCCCCTTCATAGAGGCCATGAATGGGCTCAAAGAGTCCATAAGACTTACCTATGAATAAGACCACCATCCACGAAGAGCTGAAACATCTAAAGAGAATATCAATATTTCAAGGAGAAAACCCCACATTAGACAGCATGTTATTGATGAATCCCCACTCCACAAGATCATAGGTGTTATTAATGTCTAACATGACAGCCAAATTTGAACACCATGTTTTAAAGTTAATATTTCTTATCATATCATGAGAAAGGGAAAGGGATCCTTGGATTGACTAACCACTCACAAATCTATGTTTCTCCATGGAAGTCCATCATGGAAGATGAATAGACAACCTAGCATTAATGACACTCACATGGACTTTATACAAAAAACTAAACATACTCATCTTTCAGTATATCATTATTTAAGAGGGGATCTTGCATTTTGGAATAAGAATCATAGTTGTGGCGCAAGCAACCCAAATAAAACTACCTCCCCTAAAGAATTCCTAGATGGATGAAATGATATCCTCCTTCATCATCATCCACGAGCCTCTATATAAGGTTCCCAAAAAGCCATCCGGGCCCGGGGCACTATCTAGGTGAATGTTCATCATGGATGTGTAGATATCATTTTCATCCAGAATTGAAATCAACCACTTGTTTTCTTAATCAGATACATTGTTATGAATAACCTCAAAAATCCCATCATCCATCCGTAACTAACCATTGGGTAAACAAACAATGGGACCAGCGAATAGCTCCTTGAAATAAGAGTGATCTATACCTCCCACAAGATCCATGTCATCTTTGTAAGATCTATCTTCCAAAATAATATTAGGATTGATAAGTCTCTTTCTCTCTTTGATACAACCATGAAAAAAAGCAGCGTTTTTTCACCCTCTCGGAGACATGGGATTCGTGCAGTTTCCCAAGCATGGAATTCCTGAGATAGGAGAATTTCTGAAAGAATTTACTTTAAGTTAGATTGTTCTTCAAAGGTATGGTCATCATACCCTTCTATTAACCGCTCTTCAAGACATTCAACCTCTCACATGGCTCCATCAATCTTGCAATCAACCCAGGGGATATATTTCAGCCACTACTGAAGATGTGTCTTGAGAACCCATGGTTTATTAAGAATGGAAATCCACAAGCTACCTTGACCAGGAGTATTCCAAATACCACCAAAGAGCTCTTGATAACATGGATTGCTAACCCACTACTAGTGAAAATGAAACCTCTCTTGAAGACCATTCCTATCTAAAATCTTGACCAAATGGGGGGAGTGGTCAAATATTCCATTGACCAAATAATGCACCATAGTGGTAGAGAACATATAGATATCTACCATGTTGGAGAAACACCTATCCAGATGGATCCATGAATGATGAGAGACCCTTTGGTTGTTAAACCTGGTAAAACAGTCCCCTGAGTAGCCCCGGTCCATAAGTCCTTTCCCAGCTATGAACTGTGTAAACTCTCTACTAGATGTCCTCTGAAAAGTTCCTCATCCTTTCCTCCCCTATAGATTGGTAATGGTATTAAAGTACTCTATAAATACCAAGGTAATTGTTTCGGATGAAATTCATTTAAATCACTCCATAACTTATACCTTTGAAGAGGATCACAACTCCCATAAACAAAGGTCATAATGAAGCTAATTTCTCCTGAACTAACCTTGTAGTGATAAATTGATCACTAGCTTGTACAATCTCGATAGAGGTGTTCTTGTTCTAAAATAGAAAAATATGTCTATTATTTAGATCATCTTTCAAGGATTCATTCATCTTGATCTTACATGTAAAATCATGAATTCTAGTAGTGTTATGATTGTGTTCAATAATGGCCACAACTGCGTCCTTATGATCACTAATTAAAAGTCAATGAAATTAGCCTTAACCTATGAACTGAGTCCTTTGGAATTCCATATAAAGATAGGAGTCATTGGATTGAAAGGGCTCTGGCCTTGGCCCCAGAACTAGTAGCCAACTTTAAATGGAAGATTGATCTCTCCCTGCGACTTGTTGCTTGTGAGAGAGTGAAAACTCCCAGGCGGTTGATCACCTTCATTCCATCTAAGGATCCAAGGCCAACAATGATGATTTTGGACATATATCCAATATTGGGGTTAAATAGGGGTGTCTCCTCTGAAGCTGAGGGGATACAATCTTGGCCGACTAACTGCATATTCTGACCTTTCCATTGGGGGGAGACCTCAGAGAAACCACTTAATATAATCTGATCCACAAGTAAAATATCCTCTCAAGCATTAAGGATAACATTAGACGATATAGAGGGCAAGAGTGACAATGCCAGAAGACCTTATAGGTAGGGTGTAAACCCAGGCATACTCTCCTCTAAGTACATACTTTGTAAAAGCATTAAGAATAGACCGAGAGAGACAAAGAACATACCATCTTGAAAGGAAAGTCCACTTTTAGGAACAAAGGGAACTAAATCCTTTCCTGAAACCACATAACCCTCCTAAGTAGTGCCCGAGGAATGCTCTGTATCTAGATAAAGGGGAGAAGGATCCTACATTGGTATACAAACTGAAGCCATAGACTCCATCTGCAAAATCACAATAGTGGGTTATATAGGTAGAGTCGACACCATATTCCTGAAGGATGGGGACTTATGAGGACATCTCCCTTCTTCTTTCCATTGTTTTCAACACAATTGAATGGAATAACCCTGAAACATGAAATGTGAGAAAAATCAAGGAAACACATGGTAGAGGATCTTATGGTTCCATTAGATTTTGTCCTGAACACAGAGCGAGATCTTGTACAACAAGGGAGAAAATTGTCCATTTCCACACATAAATGAGCCACCAAGATGTCCTCACCCCTAATGTTTTGACATCAGAGAACATACAGCCCCCAAGATCTTATCTAATCGACCTGAGGAATACCCCATTCTGGAAAGGGAGAGGGAGGCCTAAAATATGGATCAAGACTACTGTCATCAGATTTTCCTTGCCCCTCTGCAAATCCCAAGCTAGCGAGACAAACAGAATCTTAATAATGAGTCTGTATCATGAAATCTTGACCACGTTGGTAACTTTTGAATCATAATACACATGAAAAAATAAAACTAAATTATTCAATATGTATTATAAAGATAATAAACATAATGACATAAAATGTACAAATTGATTTATATACACCCGGTAAAATTATATATGTGCATAACATGACATATTCCCCAAATAAGACAATTAAATATGAAAATCCAATGCCTTATTACCAAATTACTTCATACATGCTTGACCCTTATTCAGAATAAATAGTGATTTATCATTAACATACTATTTATAATTACAAATATATATATATGTATATATGTATGACTTAGTAATAACATTTTACTAGTCATTTATTAACAACTATTTATTAAAATCACTATTTTGGGAGATTGCAACTTTATTTTTCATATCTTCTTTGGTTTGGTAATTTTTATTCTTGCACATTTATTTTGTTTTTGTAACACAATAAAATGTTATAATGATGTGAATTTATTATAAATTCATTATATACATAGTTATATCCATCAATAAAGGTTATTGATAGAGAAATGAATTACATCATTCATTGAGATAGTATATTAGAAATACGCATGAATATTGTTTCCATTTTTTGACAAAAGAAAATAAATAAAGGTACATATTAATTAATATTTATAGTTTAATTTTTATATCATATATATTCATTAAATGTTTCCTTATTATAATACATGTATAATAAAAAAATGAATCACATCACTCTATGAAGGTGGTAATCTAGACATATGCACCCGTGACGTTATCATTCTACAAAGGATTGTAATGTTAGAAGGAAGACATGATATTATTATTCAGAAAAGATAAATAATTTCATAAATATTATATACATAAAATAAAAATATCATTATATCCTGGTGTGGGTGAAAATAATGGAAAATGAATTACATAATTTAGTGGGGTGGTTGTCTTCCCAACACATGTTTGTCGACTTCTTCTCCCATTTTTTTGAAGAGAATATGGATATATGGGATGATAATAACAAATTTTGATATTATAATAGTTTTTATAATTATTTTTTTATATAATAATGGCTGGATAATATTTTTTGGAGGTGTAAGAATAAATAAAATAAAAATTCCCAGTTAAGAATGATACCCCTTCATCAGACACCCTCTTTTCATTTATAGCAAAGTTCTTATTAAGATGGTTTACTAATCAAACCAAATAATATATGATATGGTTACAAGTAATAAGAATTTTTCTGGGTAGGTATTAACATATAGAAAAATGATCTTGATGTGTGTACAAAAGTGGAGAGTAGTTTTCCTTTAATAAGTGGGGGAGGGTATCTATATTGAAATTTCTTCAAAAAAATATTGAATGATAAAATCATTTCCACAAAATATAATTCCAGACAAACATTGATTGGAATTTCTAAATTAATAAGGTCATGATATTTTTATATAATAATATTTAGGAATTTTTATTCATAGAAAACAACCCTAAACATTTAGTATAAATCCCAATAATATT
Organism: Viscum album; assembly: GCA_963277665.1. Lineage (NCBI taxonomy): Eukaryota > Viridiplantae > Streptophyta > Magnoliopsida > Santalales > Viscaceae > Viscum > Viscum album. The sequence continues at coordinate 136,898,016 of OY728163.1, forward strand.
TCTACCTTAACCGTAACAATTAATGTTAACTATTTTTACTGTTAATTGTGAAAACAAAAATGAACTTTTTAGATATTGTTAATTATTTTGATTCCAAATATAGAAAACTTTTAAAAAAATTAAATTAATAGAATTTATATAAATTAAATTATTATTAAATCAAGAAAGAAGTTGAAAAAGTAATTTTCCAAAGAACAAGTTTTCTTTTGTATAAAAAGATTTTATCTCAAAATTAAACATAAAATTGATTCAATGAACTATATTGGAGTAATTATGTTATTATTTAACTAATATTAATATCCAAACCATATTAAAACAAAATGGTTCTTGTAAATTCATTTAACAATTATAATTATTATTAAAAGTCAATATTTTTTACAATTCCTTGAGAAATTAATATTTAAAAAAAATTATTAAAAAATAATGATATGATATATTGGTAATGTTTATTATAAAAATGAAGTTAATTTTTTAAATTAATGTTTACAATTTTGAATAAATATATTATAAAACATGATCACCAAGATCATTAAACATCTTTCTGGAAAAATAATTACAATTTTAAATCATAAAACTAGATTTATTCTTATCTCGTGCCTAGAGAAAACCTTATACAAGTGATTAAATATTTTATTGATTATAAAATATATTAATGTCAATAAAATATTTCAAAGATACTGACAGATTTAATTTATTAAGATATAAATCCATTTAACACAAAAATAATAGTTTTTTCATAACAATATATTTTTTTACTTTGAAATGATTTAAATATTAAATTATAGACAATTGATATAAATGAATTTATTATATACATATGTAAACCATTAAATTTTAATTATTTATTATTTCTTATTCCACTGAAATAGTTTAATTGGTATGTTATATCTATATAATCTCATAGAGTTTGTTAAAACTCGTTTTTGATTGTAACACAAGTTATCAAAGAAATTAAATTTTTGTGTAAAAAGATATTTAATATAGTATTAGTGTCATTAATCATTAGAGTGTTGAAGTTATTTGAGATACATAATGAACTAAAATAATATATTGGAATGAAGTATAAAATTTTATATTTGAATACGAATGATAAAAAACCATAAGAATCTATTACAAGTTATTTATGATCACATGACTCCCAATTACTTTATATTAAAATTATATTTAAATAAAAATTTATTTTTTGTCAACATTCATTACAAAAAACCCATTTCAAAATAAATAAATATCTACTATTTAAATATTATTATTTAATTTGACACTGGTCTCATAGCCATTGGATTGGTGGGTATTTATAGAAATAAATAAATTATGAAAAATATTTCTTACATATTTATCAAACCGTTACAATGTTTATCAACTTTTAATAAATTAAAATGAAAATGTTTAAAGTTTAAATAATTATTTTCTAAATATTTTTTTGTGGGAAATTAATTTTACCTATAATAAATTACCATTAATTGTTATTAATGGATTATTTGGTTTAAATTTAAAGAATACATATTAAAAAAAGTATTTTATCAATCCTGTAGTGTTTTTTAATATTCATTGAATAAAAATAAATCCAGTTTTTTAAAAAATTATCTTTAAAATGGTCTTTATTATGTTATGGTTTCTTATTTTAAAATTAATTTTTTTCATTATTTAAAATTTTACCCTTGTAAAACTGATTCCATATTTCAAATTAATATAATTAATATAATGTCATATGTTTTTCATCATTTTTTATCATTATGAATATAGACCATGTTTATGAATTGTCACATGAGTAATGGTAAACCTTGTAAAACCATATTAAAACTATAGGGTAAGGCTTTAAAATCATTATAAATCTTGTATTTAACCTATTGGATGAATGGTTTTTGACAAGATATATTTTCACTGCTATTATTATTATTTTTTAATCATTAATATAAATTTCATAAACCATGTTTGAATTATGTGAAGATAACTTAAATTTTATTAAAAATAAAAACTTTTTTAGTACATGAATTTAATTATAATGTTGGAATGATCCATTCTATTTTGTATTTATCCAAAAGTGTAAAACACCTTCTTTTGTGTACCAAATAAACATATTTTTTAAAACATTAAATTATATAGAATTAAATATGAAATTATTTTTATGCTTAAATTAGCTATTTCCATAGAAAAATCATTTCCATGTGTTTTTTTGGTATTATATTAATTTTTTTCCACCATTAAAGATTAATTATTATATAGTTTATTATACATTTGGAATCGTCATGTCAATTTATTAAATTCACCTTCTATTTTTTAATTATATATTTATATTGACATGGATAAAAAACAAATTTGTTTAAATCTATTTTACAAGTATATAATGGTTAAAATGTATAAAATACATGTATAAAAATTGATTATTTGAGTGTATTTTGATAGTATAACATCTTATCATTGAATTTGAAATTTCTTGGCACAACTTGAAATGATAGTGAAGTGTATTATTTAATATGTTATTAAATTCCATATAATTCCATCTCCTCACTTATAAAATCACACTATTACCCTCTCTTATACATAATGTTTGAGCATTATATTTCTCCATGAATAACACTAATACAATTATATGTAACTTCCCAATATCCTAAAGAATAATTTATTTAAAAAATACCAACCTCGTAAGGATTATCATATACTACACATATGAGTTTTTACAATTTTATCAATATAATTTTACTTTAATCAAAATTTACATGATTCTATAGTCTATTAATGTATAAAAATATTTTCCTAATGTTTTAAACAATTTATATTATAAATATGTCAATTCCAAATGAATATACTATTATCCCGGATAAATTTTTATCTGACCATTTATGGTAAATTTTATTTATTATTTATAAGGATGTGTTTTTATTATGATGAATAATTACTAAGGAATTGAATTTTATTTTTTGGATCTTTATATTAAAATTAATAAATTTTGTTAAGGCCTTATGTCCTACATTTAAATTGATTATGATTATGTGATGGTTGGTTCAGTAATATCCATTCAATGCATTGGATAGTTTGATATTTATATCTCATTAGATGATTATGATATGTGTAGGTCTGATTGGGAAAATATTTATTCATATTTTCTTTCTATAGAGTCTCACAAGATAATTCATGGACATGATTTATATTAACTATGTTCATATTTTGGTGTGTTATTAGGAACTCTTCAAAAAATTCTAAAAACAATATAAATGGAGATGATTGTGATCATTTATGATCAAAAGATTTGTTTCCCTATAATTTTGATTCTGAATCCATATAATGTGACACATGATAGAATATTATAGTTTTGACACCATTACTTATCTTGCATTGAGATGTAACTTTTTTCCAGTTTATGATATAAGGAATTATGAGTATGAACCCTTTACATTGAAAAAATGATTTTTATTATCTTATCATACACTTATAATACTATTATACTCACTTTGTATTTATTTCTCCCATGTATACTCTCTAGGGAATCTAAGGTAACCTATTCTTATTATTTCCATCAATATGATGAGATCGATGGATTTATGTGTGATTAGTCTGGAAGTGTAACAACAAAAACATTCATTAATGGAAATCCCTCTTGATCTAATTAAATGTCTCTTTATGTAAAATGATTTTATAAAATGTCAATTTCATTGGTTTTATGTTTTTGGATTTTAAAATACTATTACCAATTGTGATAGTTCCTAATATAGACATTGAACAGTGATCACATGATTAATATAAAAATAGTGTTTTAACAAGTCTAATTTACCCAAAAAAAGGAAGAGATGAACTCATCCAGTAGACGTGCCCCATAAAAGCCCATTTGTTAGAGATCAGAAAGGAGGTTGCGTCTTTGGTCTTTTCTCTTTACCAATACCAAGCCGATCATGAATATGTTAAGCTTGAGCGGGACCACCTACGCGAGAAGTGGAAGTTGATAGAGAATACCACCCGAGCAATGTTATCCGATCCACCCCAAAATTTTGTCACAATTGCACACCTTAACCTTCGGTCTTATGCGGGTGTTATAAGGGGTTATGTAACAAGACCTTAACACTATGTTTATGTACATTAAGTTTTTATATAATAATTGATATACTTTCATTTTATTATTGTTACATTAGAAATAGTTTCTAAAGAACAAACAGTATTATTAGATAATGTTCAACTATGAAATCAATTTTGATAATTTAATAGATTTTTGAATTAGAAAATCTTTTAATAAAATATGAATATTGTTTTTAAATTAATTTATATTGAATATAAATTATCGTTTAATTTTATGAATTCTCTTTTAAATTTTATTAATGTTTAAAGCAATTTTTGTCAAAACCAATGAATTTTCCATAAATGTCGGTTTTTATTTTAAAAGTTAAAATTAACATATTTATAAAATTAATTTGATAAAATGAATATTATTTCAGGAATCATGATGTTGAAATTATCCAATGATGAATTTTTCATAATTCTTAGAAACAGTCAAATATTTGCGTAAAAATTAAATACTGTTTAAATATATAATGCGTTTTATGACATCTTAATGACCCAATAGTGAAGTAATAAAATTATATAAACTTTTTGATCAACCAATATATGTTTTAATATTTATATAATATGATTTTGTGTTTGTTTTATTTATTTTACAATGCTTTAGGGGACCCTTCAAGACTTAATAATAATTTTGTCCTTATGGTTTTCCTTAGGAGTGTGACTCACCTCCTCATAAGCAACCCCATTATTTTAATAAGTTTGGACATTGTCCTTATAAAATATTGTTCTCCACTCTAATTTGGCAAAAAACATGGGAAAAAACCATGTTTTGGTTTGTGGTTTTGATTTGTTTAATGTGAGGTGTCCCAAACCAAAATAATAAACAATTCCCTCTCATTTCCTATATAAACACACCCAAGATCACACTTCCTACTCACTCAAAGCCTTTGGAGTTTGTCAAAAATCTACACTCCTCTCTCTAGAATCCTATCAAGGTTCCCCAATCTTACATGAATCCTTTCTTAAGCCTCTCTCAAGCCTTTGGAAGCACACTTCGAAGTAAGGGTTATTTCTTCCTTTCTTATTTTTGTCCAATTTTCTTAATGTTGTCATGCACTTTTAATGTCAATTATAACTATTGGGGTATTGTTTCTCACCTCTCCCATACTGACCTCTTTATGTTTTAATGATGGGATACCCTTTTCTCTATCATTAAATGCCTCCCATGTACACATATTACTATGTCAAAAGTCCGAAAGGAATTTCTCTCTCTTCATTTACATTCAAGCAATTATTTTGTATCATTAATCTAAATTCCATGAAATTTTCTTAGGATATGTGTATATATGACCCCGTTATTTTCCATGTCATTTAAATATGACGAGACACCCTTTTATCTCTTATCAACCATTGTTATGAGTTCTTATATCATGTCATTATGCTTTCGAAATGGAACTCTGCTTTTCCAAGCCTATGTCATTGTGTAGTGAATACCAGCCCATTTCACTATCAAGGGTATTCAACTTTATGAACATTTACATATTGTTTAAATAGTTTCATGTATGTATTCTACATTCGTTTATCATGGAGTAAATGATTATGTTGAATGAATCAGTGTTTTATGATCCATGTGGCACACTTATTCATGAAGTGAAATGTTTAAGAAGGGTGTGCCTTGATATCGCTCCAATCCATTGGGTAAAATATAGTATCATGATACGTCATGTTAAATTGGTGTTTAATCATTATTATTCTTTTTAAATGAGGGTTTACTCGTGCTTCATGTGCAATGAGGGTCTACTCATGCTCCATGTGCAATGAGCCTCGACTCATTCTAATTCCATGTTAAGTGTTGTTGCCACATTTCCATGTCATGATTATCATTATTTGTCATTCCTTTTTGTTTATGCTTCTCTTGTGCTTTATAGATATGCCTATTTTCTAACGTGTATTGTATTCCTCATGTTATTCCACAATTAATCCCTAACTGGGCTTTATAGTTCACCCTTTTTATGCATATCCTCAGGTTATCCCATGCAATGATAAGTACAAGGGAATATAGTTGTCATGTATAACAATTTCTCAATGAAGATGTTGGTTTTTATGATATAAGTTTTTATGTAATGATCCTAAGCCACACAGACAATAGAACTGTTGATCTTTTATGTTTTATCAAATGAATTTTACGTAATAAATTATGTTTAATTGTGTAATAAAAAGCATGGTTGTCATAGTTGGTATCAGAGGACAGGTTTAGTTATTTTTGGTATTAGGATTAGAAAACCCTAGTAAAGCCTTAGAGACAAGAATAAGTATAATAAAAACATCCCTATGTTTTGGTGAGTATTGAGTAAGTGTTTTATCATGAAATTACATCCCTGTCTGGATACGATCAGGTAGAGGAAGCTCAGTAACAGATGTATCCTAGGGGTAAAACCTGAAAACACCACATCGAGCTAGAATCGAACGAGAACTGGTGTATGACAACGGGCCTTGATGCACTCTTGGTTATGACACTCCTAGGGGATATTCTTTGGTAAACTCACAAGCTTAGTATGAACCTTTATTAAGTGACAAAAAAATGTCCTTAGAATATATGTTAGAAAGTAGATCATAGATAACATAGACTGAAGCCAATAGATTCATATGTTAAGGAAATAAAAGTTATTTATAAGTCAAGAGTTGTGTACTTGAATTACCCTTTATGTGTTACCCATAACTTTCCTTTTATTCCATCCATTGGCTGGTAATAGGAGGACTCGAGATAACAATCGATGTGAATATCAATGTGGTGACTGTAGTAATGAGATGACAAATCTAATGCGTGCGAAAATCGCAAACTTTGTCACACTTATCTCTCAGCTAACTCAAGCTTTGAATTGAAGCATGGGTAAAGAGGAACATTCAACCCCCCCCCCAAGAAAGAACCAGTCTCTATCGAGATATTCATGAGACAAAGGCCTCTAATATTTAATGGATCATTTTGTCCCTCTATCGCTGAACAATGGATCAACTCCATTGAAAAGATCTTCTCCATCATTCAATGTTCTGAACAAGAGAAGGTTCTATTGGCTACCTATCTTATAGAGGGTGAAGCTGATCATTGGTGGAATTTGATAAAAATACGAAGAATGAGGAGGATATTTAGGAGTTGGAATGGAAGGATTTTCGAAAGATGTTTCTCGATAAATATTTTCTGTGCAACCTCTTGCTTAAGATGGAAAGGGAAATCCTTTCCCCCCAAGAAAAAAGATGATGAATCTGTTGGAGCGTATGAGGAAAACATCACATGGATTGCATGATATGATTTCGGCTTTGTCGGTACCCCTGAATGCAAGGTTGACCGCTTCTTTGGTGGGCTAAAACCTAGCCTGTAGAAAGCGCTGGTGATCTATTACTTCGATAGCTATGAGGAAATTTTCTGATGTGCCATCATGGTTGAAATGGAGATCGGATAATCTCAGGGGTATCATGAGGATAAGAAGCATAAGTTGGACATCAATGCTAGTGATTCGATGGATAAATCCAACAGTTCTAAGAAGATCCATCACCCCACTTGCCAAAGGTGTGGAAATAAGAACCCTGGAAATTTCCATTAGGAGATGAGGAAATTCTTTAGGTGTGGAAGAGAAGGGAAGCTATCTATTAACTGTCGGCATGAAAGACCCATGTCTACGACAAATGATAGGAACACTCCATTCATACCTCAATGCATGGTTCATTGCTACAACTGAAAATAAAAAGGACATCTTACAAATCAATACCCTAAGCCAGGGGTTTTCGGGGGCAACCAACAACCTCCAAGGTAGCAAGGGCGCGGTTTTTCCATCACTACTGCTGAAGTGAACCCCAACAATGATGTGGTGACAGGTACACTGTTTATTCTTTCAAGAATAGCTAAAGTATTTTTTGATTCAGGTTCTACGAATTCTTTTATATCTCAAATATTTAGAAGAACAATCCCAGAACCACCACAAATCATGGAAGTAAAGATGTATGTGAGTACGAAAAATGGGGAAATCATTGAATCCCATGAATATAACTTCTCCCCTCTCATAATCTCTGGATTAAAATTCCTGGAGAACCTGATCATACTCCCTCTGGTGGAATTTTATGTGATTCTTTGCATGGATTGGCTTTCCTTATATAGAGCCAACATAAATTGTCGGGAGAGGGAAATCACTATCCATGTGTATTATCAACCCCCGATTCTATACAAGTGCAAGGAAAAAGTTTAATCTTCTTTAGCTCCATCATCTCAGGTGTCGATATTAATTCCCTATGAGAACGAAAATTTGGCTCAGATGATTGAGTCTAAGGAGGTAACGATCCTAGAAGACATGCCTATTGTGAGTGAATTCACTGATGTGTTTCCCAAGGAATTGTCTAGTCTTCCTCCTAGAAGTGATGTTGAATTCTCAATTGATATTATACCTGGAGCATTGCCAATATCCAAGACTACATATAAAATGGCTATTGTGGAGCCTGAGGAGCTGAAAAAAACAACTACATAAGAATCTGGATAAAGGGTTTATACGCCCAAGTGCTTCACCATGGGTCGCACCAGTCCTCTTCATCAAGAAGAAGGATGGGTCAATGAGCCTTTGCATCGATTATTGTGAGATCAACAAAATCACGATAAAGAACAACTATCCTCTCCCATGAATTAATAACTTTTTTGATCATCTTTGTGGACCAAAATACTTATCCAAGGGGGATTTGCAGTTGGGATATTTTCATGTAATGGAGAAGAAGGAAGATATCCCCTTGAATGCTTTTCATACAAGATACGGGAACTATGAATTCATAGTAATTCTCTTAGGACTCATTAATGCTCCAACAATCTTCATAGACAAGATGAATAGAGTCTTTAGAGATTCCCTCGACAAGTTTGTGGTAGTCTTTATAGATGATGTTCTGATATACTCCAAAACCAAGGAGGATCATGAGGAGCATCTAAGAACTATAATAGATACCTTGTGGAAGGAGAAGCTCTATGAAAAGTACAACAAGTGTGAGTTCTGGTTAAAGGAGGTCTCATTCTTGAGCCATTTAATCACATGAAATGGGATATCTATGGATCCCTCCAAAATAGATTCAATTGGGGGATGACTGAGGCCAACATCAATAACAGATATTAGTAGCTTCTTGGGTTTAGCTCGATATTATAGACGATTTTTTCTAACTATCTTAATAAGATAACTCTGAAGGGAGTAATGTTTTCTTCATGTGATGAATACGAAGAAAGCTTCAAGGAGTTGGAAATGAGGCTTATCACTGCACCCGTGCTCACTTTACCCACAAGTGGGTAACATTCTGTGGTAATCACTGATTCTTAGAAGAAGGGACTGGGATCTGTGTTGATGAAAATTGAAAAATTAATTGCTTATTCTTCAAGGAAATTGAAGGTTCCTAAACATAACTATCCAACACATGACCTCGAGTTGGCTGCAGTGATCTTCGCTTTGAAAATTTGGAATCATTATCTTTTTGTGGATAAGTGTGAAATATATACCAACCATAAAAGCCTCAAGTATATATTCACACAGAAATAGTTGATCATGCGCCAATGAAGATGGTTAGGGCTGATCAAAGACTATGACGGCTCAATCCATTTCTACGCTGGGAAAGCGAACAAGGTGGTGGTTGCCCTAAGTAGAAAAGACCCAACGATTCTATCATTGATGAGAATTGAAAAGGATCCAATCTTCTTAGATTTTATGAATATGGACATGGGAATCATAAATAAGAGAACATCATCAATCTATTCACAGATGATTTCTCAACCGTCACTTTTGGAAAGGTTAAAAGATGATCAAAATTGACATAAATGAGTTTTTAAAACAAATACTATTTTATAAAATTATATAACATTCATAAAAATAAAAGGTTCAGAAAAAGGACTTATATAAATTTATATATGTCAATAATGAACCACTTGGGGTTATGGTGGTTTTTTATAATATATTTACTAACCATTTATTATAATCATACAAGAAGACATGGTAAAAGTAAAATTATTTAACTAAGAGTTAAATCTAAAAGATAAGGTTAATATGGTGACCCAAACATGTTTACAAAAATAGGCAGAGAGGTTTTTGACCCATCCCAACCTTACCATCTAAATAAATCATTTTGGAGCTATTACAAACCAAATATGAGTTTATAATAAATAAATATTTCAATCTTTTTCGAAAGTGACCCCCACCTCTCTTATAAAAGGGTACTTCTTATTCTCTCAAAGTCACATAGCCAAATCCATTTGGATCAGCCAAACCCTACTCAAATATCTTCCAAACTAACCTCACTTAAACCTAGAGGCCATATTTTTATCTTAAATCCAACCTAATAATCCCTTATGATCAAATCAAATGAAAGCACCAGAAGAAGATGTAATTATTTTATCCTCCCTTTCAATGTTCTTTTCTTCTTCCACTACCTCTTTCTTTGTTGTTTAAATACCCGAATAATAACTCTAGTACCTTATACATACCATGATGTTATCATAAATATGTTAAAACCATATTAGTTATTTTATCCATCCTATGAATGACTAAGACACCATACGTGCGTACATACAGCTTATTGTCACCACATCGTGGTGTAGTTTTTTATTCGACACTTCCTTATTTGGATGGGTATAATAATGTGTATAATTGATGTAAATAATAAATATAACATGTTAATTATTCTGTATATTTTATATAACATCCAATTACATACGATTTTACCATCAATATAATTGTATTGTCGTTCATACGTACATACAGATTACCATATCCACGAATGCAATGAGATTCATCCCCCATCATAACCCTTCCAGAATAAATTTTATTTTATGATTTAAAATATTGTTTAATAACATAATATTATTCTAGATAATAATAAAATACATCCAATCCATAACAAACATGACTTACATAACAAAACATATAATGTAAAATGAATTTTTTAACAACCAAAACAATGATACTATGGTAATATTATTAAAAAAACGATATTAGAAGATCATATATAGTGACATATTTATGTATGTGGTTATTTTATAACATAATAGCAATTAATTAACTATTATACAAGAGAATAATGTACCCTATACCAAGGAAAAGTACAATGTAAGGGTTAATTTTACATTCTATTTATTATCCGATGTTTTTTACACGTGAGTATCTACTTGGACCACTTTAGCATCTATATATGCATTTAATAAAAATGCATTTCAAAACATTTTAACTATTTATTATTTTTTAAAATGGTTGGGGCCAAAGCCTCATTTTATTTAACTATTTACTATACTATTGGTTAAAGTCATTTATTCCCTTTCTTTACATTTTATAAAATGGTTAGAAAAGAATCTTCATGTCACTTTCCATATAAGGTTCTTTATGAACTTTTCAAAAAATTATAGTAAGAATGTTTTTTATCTTATATGGTGGGAGAGACTATTTTCCACTGTTATAACACCTTCAATGATTCCATTACAAGATTATAAAAATAGTTTCAAAATAATATTTTCTTTTATAATTATGTCACTTTTAGAAATTTCCAATATTGAAATAGATATTTATCTCATATAGTTTTGATTTCATCTATGTCAACATCCTTTGATGGATTTTACACTTGTTTGAAGTTGATTTATTATGATAAAATATTCCATATTGTATTGATGGTTTTGTGATATTTTTGACTATGGATGTGTTATTTTTATACCATTCCTTTTTTATGGTTAAAGTATTATCATTTCATATTATAGTTTTAATATGAATGTTTATGTTACGGTTCAACATTTTCATACAAAGAGTGCACTATACTTAGTAAGTGACGGGTGGAGCCTGCTATAACTCACCGATGCATCGATAGGTCTCATGAGACAATCTGGTGTCTTGGCACAAGGCCTTGACCTAATCTTATTTGTTTTCTTGGTACGAGGCCTTGACAATATGGTTATGATGTCCGACATTACGCATTTCATCTTTATAAAATTTGCTATTTGATATTATATGTGATTATTCGACTAGTAGAATATCCACGTGAATAAGTAAATGGAATTATTTGATTTATCGTTGCCATATCATAATGATGTTTAATATTAAAAGGCTTCTGTTTTAGTATTATACATTTCCTTAAATGTTTATGCGTTTTTATAAAAGTTTCCTCTATATTTTTATCCTTACTGAGCACCTGAGCTCACCCCTTTCTATGATTTATTTTTCCTTGAATGAAAAGAAGAATATTATCATTAACCTACAGGGATAGTCTAAGGGAGATGAATGTGTTCAAAGGAGACACAATTTTGTTATTTTTAATTTCATAATGTTATGTAAAAATTATGTTTGTATCTAGTACTTCCAGGCTACTAAACTAATCAGTCTTTTTTGATTTGATCCCTTGTGATCATGACAATTTTATTTAATAATGGACCGACCATGGGTAACTAGGGTCAAAGCATTACAATCGGTATCAAAGGAAGTTTATTACAAAACATTAAAGCAAGATTTAGAAAAAATCTGATTAGAAAACATCACCCTAATATATACTTTTTGGATTAGTATAGAAGAACTTCCTGAAATTTAGGCAATGTTGAGATTTTGTGTATTTTCAAAGAAATACATCCCTGTCTTAATACAAGATTGTAGAGGCAGATCTGGAAAAGATATAACTAGGAGTGAAAACTCTGACAAGGAGTCTCAGGATTGATTGGGGGTATCCTGGTACAAGACAACGGGCTTTACTACACTCTTGGTTACAACATAGTCAGGGGATAGGCTTAGAAAAATTCACATTTTCAGTACAAACCGTTATGAAGGATTTAAAAGTAATACTTCCTCAATGAAAACATTTTTTTATGAATATGGATTATATGCATAAAATATTAAATTTATGTTAGGGATTTTACTAGTTTGGAATTATGTATTGTGATTCGAAAAATAATCTAGTGGGTGGAATTTTTTAGAAATGGCTCTTAGTAGAATGAATGACAATAGTAACAATGCACATAATCTATGTAGGGATTTCCCTCCTCCTGATAACTATAGTTGAGCTAGAGATTCCAAGAGTGATAAACAACTTATAACTATACTAGGACATTTCACTCAGGTTATGAATTACAACTTTAACCGTATGGAGTACCCTGATCCACAACGCGGAGGATCAATGTTAGACCGCTTCATGAAGAAAAAAACTACCAAAATTCAATGGGGATAAAAATACATTTGTAGCTGAGCAATGGATAGGTTCCTTAGATAAAATATTAAATTCTTTGGAGAGTAGAAAAAGGGAAAAACTTATCATTGTACTATATCACCTCACAAGAGATGCATATCAATGGTGGTCACTAATTCAATACATAAGGGAGGATGAAGAAGAATCAAATATAGAATGGAGGGAGTGTAATGATATTTTCATAGGAAAATATATTCCTCATGACCATCGATCAGATATAGGAAGAATATTTTTGAGTCTGAGGAAAAATGAGGATGAAAATATCACAAAGTATGAGGATAACTTTACAAGGTTAGCAAGGCATGTAGTAGATTATATATGTAATCCAAGGAGTAAGATTGATTGATTATTCAATGGGTTAAAACAATTTCTCCATTAAGAATTAGTCTCACAATCCTTCTCATAGTACGATTCTGTTGTTTCATGTGATATCAAGATAGAAAATAATTTTCTAAGTCTTATGTCATTTAAGAAAAGAAATAGAAGAATAGATCTATTGAAAAATATGGAAATGTGAATAAGGGAAAAAGTTGAAATTTCAAATTTCTAACCTGTAGTAAATGTGGGAAGAAACACCCTGGTACTTTCTTGATGGGAATGGGAGTCTGTTACATGTATGGTGAAAAAGTCCACCAAGCTCCTGATTTCATAGGAAACAAAGAGGCTGCAAATATTGAATTCTACAATTAAAGATAAATGGGGAATTATGCAGATGAATGTCCTTAGATTTATGGAATCTTATTTCAGAAAAGTCCAAGGGAGAAAGGCCAAGATTATTCGATCACTACTGTGGAGGTTGAAGCTCTGGATGACGTGGTGGTAGGTAATTTAATTGTTTCCTCAAATTTAGCCAATGATTTATTTGATTCTAGATCATCGAATTGTCTCATATCTTCCCAGTTTACTGAGAAAATTAGATATTTATAATTTGATTTAACAAGAGATTTTTCTGTCAAAAATCTTAAGGGAATTATCATTACAATAATGTTTTTTTAATTAGTTCTCATTAGGGCATATAAATACGATTTATCTACTGATATCATCATCATCATAACCATGATTGAATTTAATATAATCTTCAGTATTGATTAGATTTCATAATATTATGTGAAATTTTTTTGTAAGAAGAAGGAGGATGCAATTTTTGATGATGATAAGGAGTACCATTCCATTAGAGCAAGAACCTCACCATCAGATTATTACCTAGATCCTTTCCCAGTAACACTACTAAATTAAATTATTTGGGAGGAAGAGAGTGAAATAACTGCGGGCGAGGAAAGGAATGTTAAAAGAGAGGATGCGCCTATTGTTAAATAATATGTTGATGTGTTTCCAGAGGATTTACCTGGACATCATCCATAATGAGAAATTGAGTTTCCTGTTGATTTAATTCCCGTTTCAAGGCCCATATCGAAGACCCCTTATTGAGTGGCCACTACAGAATTAGTGGAATTAATGAAATGACTAGACGAATTTAGTAATAAATAATTTATTTACCCTAGTGTGTCTCTAAGGGGAGCCCCTATTCTTTTTGTTAATAAGAAATACGAATCTGTGAATTTGTGAATTGACTACAGGGAGATCAATGCAATAGCAATAAAGAACAAGTGTCTTATACCTCTCATTGATGATTTATTCTACCAAATTCATGGAGCTCAGTATTTTTCAAATATTGGCCTTCGATCTGGATATCATTATTTATGTGTGGAAAAGTGTGACATTATGAAAACATCATTTCGAAACAGGTAAGGGAATTTTGAGTTTACAGTAATTCTTTTTGGACTGAATAATTCACCCTCTATTTTTGTGGATCTAATGAATAGGGTTTTTAAGGAATACCTCGATGAATTTTAGTGGTACTTGTTAATGACATCTTGGTCTACTCAAAAATATAAAATGATCATGAAAATCAATTGCGCACTGTTATGAAAATCCTTAGAAGAAATGAATTATATGGGATGTTTAGAAAGTGTGAGTTATTGCTTTAGGAAATTTCATTTCTTGGCCATATTATCTCTATGGATGGAAGCCTTATCGATCCTTTAAATGCCAAGGAAATCCATGAATGTATACCACTGACACGTATAAGTAAGTCAAACAGTTTTATTGGTTTAGCATGTTAATATCTGCCTTTCGTCCATAATTTCGACCGATTGGAAAACCCATAAACCAAGGTAACATATAAAGGGGTTAATTTTTTTTGAAAATAAGAGTTTCAAGAATGCATTCCAGAACTAAAGAGAATATTATTAAATTATCCTATCTCGAGTCTACCATTAGGGAATGATGGGTTTATTATTTATAGTGATGCTTCAATGAAAGGATTTGGTTGTGTCCTTGTGAGGAATGATAAAGTAATTTCCTAGGCATCATGATAACTAAAAATTCAGGAATAAAACTTCCCACTACTGATCTTGAGTTTGTAGTTGTAATATTTGATTTGATGATATGGAGACACTATCTCTATGGTGAAAAATGTGAGATATATACCAATAAAAAGAGTTTGAAGTATATTTTCCCACAAAAAGAACTCAACATGAGGAAAATACAATGTATTGAACTACTCATATATTATGATTTCACTATACACTACCATCTCGGGAATAAAAATAAGGTAGAAGATGCTCTAAACAGAAAGGATCATAGAGTTTGGAACAAGATGAGAGTTGAAAGGGATCCTATGTTGATGGATCTAGTGATGAAGGATATGGGAATAATCATGGAAGGTGAAGCATCAATAATTTTTTAAATGAATGCCAAACCATATTTACTATAAATGATAAAAAGTTCTCAGACTGATGATGAGAAGTTTAAAAAGAAAATTAAAGCTGTGAACGATGGGAGATTGATTGAATTCTTATATAAAGATGGAATTTTGAAATTTGGGAAGAGACTTTGTGTTCCTGACATACCTGATCTAAAATTCTAATTGTTCGATGATGCTCATAGCCCCAATTTCATTGTACAACTTGGTAGCACTACGATGTATAGTGATTCAGAGGAAATGTTTTGGTGGGACAACATGAAGAGGGAGATTTCTTATTATGTGTCAAGATGTATGGTTTTCAACAAGTGAAGGGTGGAAGACAACATCCTATAGGAGTCACGCAACCTCTTCCAATACCTGAGTGGAAATGGGATGATATTGCAATGTAACTTTTAATGGGGATACCAAAGACTCCTAGGAGGAACAATGCAATATAGGTCATTATTTATCATGTTACCAAGTCTGCACATTTTCTTGATATAAGAGAAAACATTCCACTTGATGTTTTAGAAAGAATATATAATAATTAAGTCTTAAGGTTTCATAGAGTACCCCTATTGATTGTTTATGATTGTGATACCAATTTTACTTCATGATCCTAGAAATTTATTCAGAAGGACTTGGATACTGAACTTCATTTTAGGAATGCCTACCACCCTCAAACCGATGGAAAATTAGAATGGACTATTAAAACTGTAGAATACATGTAGAGATCATTCTCAATTGACTATCAAGGTGTGTTGGATTAGTATCTACCTCTATTATAATTTTCCTATAACAATAGCTTCCATTAAATTATTCAGATTGTCCCATATGAAGTGTTATTTATAAATAGATGTCGCACACCATCTATTTGGGATGATGTTGGTGATAGAAAACTCATAGGTCTAGAACTTATTGTGGAACAAATAGAAATGGCGAAGATTATCAAAACCCACATCAAAGCAGAACAAAGTAAGTAAAAGAGCAATGCAGATAACTGAAGGAAGTATTTGGAATTTCATGTATGAGGTCTTGATTTATTTAAGGAATCTACATGGAAGGGTGTTATATGATTTGGTAAGAAGGTTAAATTAAGTCCCAGGTACATCTTACATTTCGAAATTTTAGAAAAAATTTGAGATGTTGATTACCGTTGGGAAATGGCACCAAGTATCTCCAATGTTAATGATGTGTTCCATGTATCACTGTTGAGAAAATATGTGCATGAACCAACACATGTACTAACCTATGAAGAAATATACATGGAATCTGATCTGTCTTATTATGAAGAGCCTATCCTAATTCTTGACATGAGAGAACAAGTGTTGAGAAACCAGATGACTCATTTGGTAAAACGACTATGGAGAAACCACTAGATGGAAGAGGAAACATGGTAACCAGAGGAACATATGAAGAAGAACCACCTGAATCCTTTTATGTAGTTGTATTCATGAAATTTCAAGGACAAAATTATTTGAAGGATGAAAGAATGTAACACCCCAAACTTCCACGGTATGTTTCTCTTTGAATAATGAAATAGCTTGCACTATACGCAACTTCGAGTTCCAACACACCACGACCAATCAATATAGATCTTTTGAATTGTAATACCCACTTTTTGAAATTTTATAAATTTTATTTTTCATAATGGACTTCATTTTTGGATTCAGAATATCAAAATTATCTTAGGGGGAATTTTTGGCATTTTTTTAAAACATTCAATTTTAGATGAATAGTGAAAAAACATTATGTTATTGTTTAAAATCGAATTTTTATTAAAAATTTTATTTATTTTATTGAAATTTATTTTCAGTCAAAATAAATACATAATACCTATATATGTTAGATGTTGTTCATTGAATTCATTTTATAGTAAAATTTGATGTATAAAATGTTATTAATCCTTTTAATGTATTTTACTCACCTTCTTGGAACATTTGAAAATTTGTATAAAATGTAATTTTACCACTTATATGAATCAAATTTCAAAATCCAATAGACACAGTTTACATCATTATGTAAAATGTGGTAAAATATAATGAAAATATTTTTTGGTGAATAATAACTTTTTAATTTTATTTTCCACTATTAAAAGTAAATTGGGTAATTAAAAGAAAAATGTTATTATAATAACCCTAACAAATGTCCTAATTCAATTTTATAAGTTTTTTCAACCAAAATAAAACATAGGAATAAAATATGATCTTCTTTGTTCCACTTGTAGTAGATTATGTCATTTATTATTATATTATTTAATATAGTTAAAAGTGTTAAATTCAAATTCAAATAACAAAACCATTTTAACAATTGGGTTATTCATAAGATAAATTTGACTATAAATATTCATTTGAAATATAATTATATTTCATACATCATGGTATTTTTTTATAATTTTTATACATTATATAATTAACTTTAATTATGATACCATGACGATGTAGTAATTACCATATTAATGAATGATTAAAATAATTTATATTATAATTATTAAAATAAGTGTAAATGGATACTTTTGATGAATTCCACGAATTTTCCAGTTTAATGTGACATGTTAGGGTTGATTAAATAAATTTTTTTCAATGTAATAAAGTTGTTATGACTTTATCAAAAACCAAATACAAAATATTGTCAAAATTGACATAAATGAGTTTTTATCAAAAATATTATTTTATTAAATTATATAATAGTCCTAAAAAATCTAATGTTCGGAAAAAGGACATATATAAGTATATATATGTTCATAAAGAACCACTTGGGGTTCTCTTGTGTCTTTATAGTATGTTTATTAACCATTTATTATAAAAATTTAAGAAGAAATGGAAAAAGTTACACTAATTAACTAAGAGTTAAATCTAAAAGATAAGGTTAATATGGTGACCGATAAATGTATAAAAATTATTTGTTGAGAGGTTTTCAACCCATGTCTACCCTATCCTCTAAATAAATTCTTTTGGTTCCATTATAAACTGAATATGATTGTTTGATACATTAATATTTCAATCTTTTCCCAAAGTGACCCTCACCTCTCTTATAAAAGGGTACTTCTCCTTCTCTCAAAATCATACACACAAATCCATTTGGCTTCGAAAAACCCTACTCAAATATCCTCCCAACTATCCTCTATTCATCCTAGATACCTTAAATTGATCAGAAATCATACCTATGGAGCCCTTTTGACCATATCAAAAGGAAGCACCAGAAGAAGAGGTAATTATTTCATCAACTCTTTCAAAGTTCATTTCTTATTCCACTTCCTCTTTCTTTTTTTCCCCATACCAGAATATCAACTCTAGTACCTTATACATACTGTGATGTTATTATAAATATTTTTCAACCATATTCATTATTCTATCCATCATATGAATGACAAATTCACCATATGTGTATACGTACGACTCAGTGTCTCTACGTCACAACGTAGTTTGTTATTCAACAATTCATTATCAGGATGGGTATAATAATGAGTATAATTGACGTAAATAATAATTATAACATGTTTATATTTCATTATATATGATATAATATCCAATTACAAATTATTTCACCATTATTAGAATGGTATTGTCGCTCGTGCATACGTATAGATTACCGTTTCCACGAACGCGATGAGATTCATTCCCCATCGTAACCATTCAAGAATAAAATTTATTTTATGATTACGAATAATATTTAAGAACATAAAATTATTGTGGATATTAATAAAATACATCCTATCAATAAACAAAAAATACTTACTTAATAAAACATATAAAGGAAAACGAATCAGTTTAGACCCAAACTAATGATACTTCTGAAATTTCATTAAAAAACAATATTAGAAGTTCATATCATATTTTATTGATGTATATAGTTCTTTTATAATTTAATAATTATTATTTAAATATTATACTGGAGGATAATATACTCTCAACCAATGAAAATTACGTGGTAATGGTTAATTTTACAATCTCTTTTTTATCTGAGGTTTTTATAAGTGAGTATCTACTAGGACCTCTTTATCATCCACATCCCTATGTCTTAAAAAATGTATTTCGAATAATTTTTAATATTTAATATAATATGTTTTAAAGTCATTTATAACCTTTTGAGAATTTTTATAAAAGGTTTCGAAAAACATCTTTCCATCTCTTTCAAAATAAGGTACTTCATGACATTTTTGAAAAATTTAGGTAAAAATATTTTATTAACATATATGGTGGGTGCATATATTTTCTACTATTATGAAACTTTAGAAGATTTTCTTACATAGTTATGAGAATATTTTCCCAATAAATGTTTTCTTATATAATTTTGTAATTTTTAAACCATTTCAAAATAGAATGATATATTATCTCAAATAGTTTTGATTTCATCTATGTCAATATCCATTGATGAATTCTACACTTGTTTGATGTTGATTTGTTATAATACAATCTTCCATTTTGTATTGATGGTTTTGCGATATGTTTTACTTTTTATGTGTTATTTTTATACCATTAATGGTTAATGTTTAAATTATTAACAAACCATATGCTAGTTTTAATATGAATGTTTATGTTTTGTTTCAACGTATTCATATAAGGAATGCATAGGACTTAGTACCTGATGGGTGGAGCCCGCTATAGATCCTCGATGCATCAGTAGGTCTCATGAGAAAAGGTAGTGTCTTGGCACAAGGCCTTAACAAAATCATATTTTTAGTCTCGGAACGATGCCTTGACTCTGTGGTAATGATGTCTAGCATCATGCATTCCATAATTATAAAATTGGATATTGATATTACATGTGATTATTCGACTATTAGAATATCCATGTGAATAATTAAATGGAATTATTTGATTTATCAAATCCATATTATTATTATGTTTATGTTTAAAAGGAATGTTATTTAGTCTTATATATTGAATTAATATCTTTATGAATATTTAGGAATTTTCATCTATATTTTTATCCTTATTGAGGACCTATGCTAACCCTATTCTAAGTTTTATTTTCCCATGATGTGAGGAAGTATATTATGACTGACTTATAGGGATATTCTAAGGGAGATGAATGTGTTCAATGGAAAAAAATGTTGTCTTTTTTAATTTCATGATGTAATGTAAAACTAATTTTTTTATCTAGTACTTACAAGTCTACAAAACAGGTCAGTTTTTCTAGTTTTGATCCTTTGTGATCATGCCAATGTTATGTAATAATGCACCAACTTTGGGAAAACTTTTTTGGGGAATTAGAATTCATCTAATGTGGATATTACAAAGATATTAATAGGCTTCCATGTGATCAAATTGTGTAAGAAGACAACCCATACCCAATCATGATGTGTCATAGAAGATGACAAAACCATGCCCATCCTCCAAAAGATTCAACACTAATGAAAACGTCAATGAAATTTTATCTCAAAAATAAAACTCTAAAATTATTCATCCTAAATAAACATTATTCCCTTTCCGAGTGAGAGTATCCTTCAAGGAATCTAACTTTGTGAAATAATTTACAAATTGAAGATAATAACCCCACTTACACATGAAGCCCTGAATCTAGAAAACAATTATTAGTTTCTCTCAAGTCACTAAAAGATTATCCTTATCTATATAAAATGGTATACCCTGTCCCAATATCTAATTTTCCAATAAAATCACTTAAAAAATAAATAAATCACATTGTGGTAACAATGAACTTAGTTGGTGTTTTCTGAATATTTTCAGAACCTCTCTTAGATGACACACACGATTCTCCTCAGATTGAGTGTAAACAAAAATGTCATCCAAAATACCACAAAGATAGTATCTTGAAACTCATGAAATGTAATTTTCATCAATGCAATAAATACTAGATGATAATTGGTTGAAAATATGGCATGGTAATATCATGTTAATAACCATACCTAATCCTGAAGACTATTTTCTGAATCTCATGTTATTGTTTTCACAACTCGTGACAACTAGCTCTTAGGCCAGTCATCAAAAACCACATTTACCTTTCAATTGGTAAAAAAACCTTTATTTCATGTAATTAATAATTTTTATTTGACATTACTCTATTGAATTTCATGTAATCATAACATAGTTTATATGATTTATCAGTATTCCATACAAAGTAAAGAAGCACTACCACTAGAGACAAAATCAGGATTAAAAAACATCTATCTAACAGATCGCCCCATGAGATCTTTAACAATATCATTTAATCTAGTTCCATATTGTATGGAGGTATATATACCAGATGAGAATGAGGGAATGAATAAATGGAAAAATCTTCCTCTATTTATCTATGGTAGACTAGAGAAATCATAAGAAAAAATGTCAAGAAACTCAATGAAAACTAGGGGAGATCATTAATTAATGATTCTCACTATATATTATAATAAATTAATAAAATTAGTTTCCCTAACATTGGATAATAATGTACAGCTCTACTCAAACTTAGGTTCCATTCTTCCTGATTGATACAAAACACCCCATCGAGTAGAGTACAGGATACCATCCAAAGAAAAAAAATCATTCTAGGCATTATTAAAATACTAAAATCTATACTAAATATGACCTCAAATTCTTTCAAGTTGATAACCATAAAATTCATGGTATACTCAAAATCCACTGATGAGAAGAAACACGACTGAAAATAGATTCCATCAACTCACATCGTTATGGGGGAAAGTAATATCCTTCACATATGAAACAATAACCATAGGAAGTGTTATAAGAGTCATAATATGAGTTGATATCATTTTATATGATGCGCCAATATCAAATAATGTAGCAATTAAGATGAATCTATAGTGATGGTACATATCACATTAACTAGAATTATTTATGATTGCATTGGAGACCAGTCTCCCATGTGAAGGAGCTTTGTTTCAGATGCCTATGGCCAAAACCCCTTACTTTGTGAAGCATCATATTGCAGAAGATCACCTTTAGGTGCTAATGACTATATGCCAAATTTTGGGCTATAAAATATATAACCAAATTGTTTTCATGTGATCTATGTATCCATAAAAACTACATATCATGGGAGACTTATTGAATGAATATTTGGAATGCCCGGGATTAACACAATGGAATAATGAAAACATGCCTCTTTGATACACTATAGGGGTTTTTGAAGAACCTTGATTTTGAGAACCACCAGAAGACTCATCACACATCCCATTTCCCTTGATGTAACTCTCATAACTACCACTGGGAGAAAATGAAACCCACTTCAACCCCAAATTACTAATTTGGTCAAGATAAACCATGACTTCCATCTCTCACATGATACAATGAAAAAATATCTTTAACAATAATACTAGAGAATGAATGTTAGGTTGAAAACCATTCCGAAAACATTGTGGCTTAATATCTTAATTTAAAATAATTTTACATTAAATCTACTGAATCCCAAAAATACAGCTTGCATACTCTATCATGGTCCTATAATATATATCATTTTTGAAAATCACCATATACTTAGCCATCGTAGAAGATTTTGATAGAATTGATCAGTGATAATAAATATAAATTCTGACCACTATAATCCACATTTTTATTTTATATTACAAAAAACCCCAAAAATCTACATCATGGTAATTCCAACTTGATGGTGGAAAATTTCTCTTTATCTTAATCAGAAATTAACAAGAAAATAAATAGAATCTCTACCTTTCTCAACAGATCCACAACATCTTGAGGATCATTAATGTCATGAAATGCTTGTGTCTTCTGTATGAGGGACTCGTGAGTAAGATTATGAGATTTATCCATATGAGGTAAAAAACTAGATCCTAAATGCTATGATCTACATGTGCATATCCAAGAGCATAGACATAATGTACAACAATCATAGAGAGATTTTATTCCATGGGAGGATTCACCAGATATTGTTCAACAATAGTATCCTCCTGAGGAATATTCACATGTATTATTAAATTTATAATTCCAAAAAATTTAGTAAAAAAAGTAATACATTATAAGATTACATAGATTATAACTAAAACATGAGAAATGGGAAAATCAATCCCATAATATGAGATATAATGATTTATATTTCAAGAAATCCATTTCAAAAATTGGTAAAAGTATATAACTAGATCATATTTTTTCCCTTATGATGCCTTTCATAATCAACCCATCAGACATAAGGCTTGTTATAATTAGAGATTCCTTGGGACTAGATTATAACTACCTCATCTGTCCCAAATAGACATCTCTAACTGCATACTAATATTAAGGGAAATTCGTAGCCTCACCCCAAATACCACATTGTCATGAACTATCCTGAATAAATTGGTATCATAAAACGTAAGATATCTCTAATTTATATTGAACAAAATTGTTGATCCCCATAAGTTCTTGACTAGAACCTCGCATCATTAAAGCTAAAATAAGGGAAAAAAATTTCGGTATAAAAATTCAGGATAATGGTTACAAGTAAGTATTCTCAACACATAAAATAGATAATGAAACTGAAAAAATAAAAATGTATAAAAAAATAAAAAATAATACATCATTAATGAACTCAGCAATAATAAAAAAACCCCAAGATGAAAACAAAAACCCATGGTCTAATATGTCAAGAACATACACCCCTTCCAGTGGATATTTCCCTTTCTTCATACCTAGAATAATAAATTCTACAAAAAACTAAAGTATATGGTTGAGTGTGAGTAACAAAGTCCTATAGGGTCTCACCACGTGACCTATAATAGATTATATGAGAGTGTCCTAAAACATTCTATCAGTTTTGAGATAATATGGCTTGGAATAATACATTATTTTTATATTTAAAACAAAACATACTTCTTTTACTAGGATGTACTACATTTTAATCATTAACTAAAAATGTGATATAAAATTATTTATATAAATCAGTTGGCATAAGTAAATCAATTTGGTAATTAGTTATATATATATAAATCACCTCAATCAACGTAGTAATCTGCAATACATTAAGATACTTTTCGATTATTGGATGCACACACATCTAATATCAGTGACCATTGCTATGTATTTGTACACACGTCCCTCAGGCTTAGGCTGAAGACAAATATCCAATATCCAATAAGGGATAAGATCTTCTAAACTAGTTTGTTCATAGTTTTTATTATCAATCCAATTATATGGAATCAACATCCCATAATTCTTTCTAAATATAACATTATAAATTCCCTCACTCCCATACATTAAATCAATAGATATAAAATGTGAGAATCATTACGTTGGAAATCAATTTTCATTAACAATTTAGTTTCCCAATTTTAAATTTCATTATGCAAACTAAATTTCAAAACCAAAATATGGATTTTTTATCCTTAAAATAATTTCAAATAAAAAATGGCCTTATGTTTTCATCATCTCATTACAATAATTTTTAAAAAATAATTTCTATAATCATTTCATAATTTCCATATTGTTCAAAATAAACCCCAAAATCCAATTCCCCCAGAGTTGTGGTTTTTTCGAAAATCTAAGCTACGTAAATTTCTATAATAAAATCACATAGAATAAGGGGTTTATAAGACAATTAAATTTTATTTCAATAAAATCAATCAAATAATTTTTTTAATTATATGTAAAAATAAAAAATAGAACCACCTACCTTTAATTAGTGATGTTGACTCAATACCCACAATATGATCTACAATGAAGAATAAACACATTTGAGATCTAGAATAAAATCATAGAATCCAGATTCCATTAATTGGTTTTAGATACATAAAAAAACAATGATATAATATCAAAAAGGAACATATACAAATTTTTTTTGATGAAAACCCACGAGATAATATTTAATTAACAGGAGATGATTAAACATGATAAGCAACACTTCGATCTTCCATGAGAATTTGTTTGGGGATCCAAAAAATATTATTGAGAGGCTTGTAAAACAAATTATATGTGTTAGGTCAAGTATGGATTGAGTGTTGTTAAAACATGGAATTCCAGATTTAAAAAAATTGGAGTTAATTAATCCAATATGCATAGTATCCTCTATAGGGATACTCATGTATACAACCCTTGTGAACTTACCAAGCACCCATATTTTCGGGTGCATATATTTTCATAGGTGGGTTCACAAAATTAGAAACATAGCAACAACTGTCCATTCCCCACTATCAAGGAGGTTCAATATTTTCACTAATGGGAATAAATTTTTAGGGAACCATATTCCATCCATGAATATCAATGAAAAAATTTAAAATTTAACAAATTTCTCCATAAATCCCCTAACACAAGACCCAGCTAAGGATTGATCAAAATAGAAGTTGAGGAGTTCCTAAAAAATAACTGGATGCTTGATATAATAAATTTATAAGTAATTAAAAAAGGTAAATATTACTATTTTTTTACATATAAATAAATAAATTTAGTCTACATGGATCTATATATATAAAACCTGATTAAACCATCATTTTAAATATATGTGAGGTGTGTGATGGTATATCTTTCTTGGTGTAGAATGATGAACATGATTTAGACTATAATCTTCATAAGGTTGAACTTCTCTAATAAATAACTTTTTTAATGATTTAGTTGTTGTGTCTCGGCTTAGTATTGTGAGAATCCAAATCCCAATGGTAATATATTCCTTAAAATCATTGATAAATCCGATTCATTGTGTGAAAGTTGAACTAATTGAATCTGTATTTTATTCCAAGAGTTTAAATTTGACCTTATCATTGAACATAATATATTTTAATCATAGTGGTCACCATTTAAATATTATATTATCAATGGTTATTTTTTACCACAGAATTATAATAACGTATAAGTAGATTTTAAAAATGGTCCACAAAACTAATGTTTTTTAGTGATTTCTATAACTATATTACATTATCTGTCATTTATTTAGCCAGAAAGGTTTGTTCCTGTATAAAAGTTCATGTTGTTACAATCTTCCCCATTAAAAAATTATACCCTTATAATTTCATTTGATCCAATATAATAGATGAGTGTACTAATGTTTAATTTCATATTCTTGTTTAGAGGATGCTTCCTCAAACTCATGGTTCCTCCATAATAAATTGACTATGTGACATTCCTTATTTTGGAGAACATTTTATTTTTGATTAAGGATATTATATTAAATATCCCAATTTATAATTACATTATCCAATAATATTACGTATGTTTTTATGTCATGTTAAGTGTTTTTTATACATTTATAAGTGTTATACATAGCACACATCATGTACATGAGATAGGTTAGGTAAAATAACTAGCCAATATGCGACGAATGTGAGGAAATTAATGATCTCAAATCGGTGATGTATATATGAATAAGATTTACCTTCATCGCAAAAAGTGAATAAATTATTTAACATTTATATATAAAGTAAAACCGTATATATGTCTTAAAAGTCTGTACCTCATCAATGATTTCCTTCATAACTTTTCTATTTACATTGTGATGATTTTATATAATGTAAAAAGGACTGAGGATTCTATTCCATATCGTGGTTAATATATATTCCCATAAACTACCACTCTCCATCATCAACCAATGATTTTAGAGTCTATAATCTACTCTAATACTAATCCTTATATGGTGACATTCATTAACTAGAATGTAAACAATTCTTATAAGAGAACTCCACGTGGGGAAATTGTAGATCTCAACATCCTACGAAATATATTGAAGATTATCATATCAAATCCTCTATAGTTTGAATGGTTCTTTGGGATAATCTAGTAATATGAGGGTGATAAGAAATAATGATACTCATCAGTGTGTCCAAACTAAGATGTGGTCATCACCATAATTTTGAGTTAAACCTCGAATCTCGAGGACATAAATTGGAGAGTGGTATTCCATTTAGTCTTACAAAATCCCAGTTTTTAAATCATATTGATTATATATTGATGAAAATCATCCTTGATGGAAATGAAATACATTATATTTGTATTCAGATCGACACCCACATAGATGAATTTATTCGCATCATATTTCCAACGATGACCCATAACAAAATCAATGATTATTATTTTCAATTCCATACTAGTCTAGAAACTGGTTAAATCATATCATTTTAATTTCATCATTCAACATGAAACTATAGGAACATCATGGATCAATAAAAACATTATTAAAATTCAATATTCATGTTATCCCATTATATGTTTTGATTAAGATCCCTAAATATACCAGTTATTCAAAGATTAATATAGAAGGATGAGATATACTCATTATCAAGAATTTACCTCTTCATCTCTAGTTTTAACGGGTATCATTTCTACGTTCAATATAATATAAATTGGTCCTTAGAAAATATGATCTTGGGATTATTTAATAACAAATAATACTTCATCATTATATTTTTTGGACTCCATGATCCTATCTAGAATGACTGGATGAGATGTAATTTGATAAAGGATATATGAATTTTATTTTATGATTTTGGTGAGTATCCTTTGCATGTTCACGAATATTAGATCCCCTTAAATCCACATAATTTATAGGGTAGATGAATATTTCTACAAAAAGAATTTAAATATTAATTCAGCTTCTGAGGATGGTAATTGATTGATAAATCATAATCCATGATCTACTATAACCACATTTATTGGAATATATTGAGATCTGCCTATGTGAATATATAATTGAGGCTTTTATGATCTAAATATGTATCATTTATTCTTATTCAGGTATTGTCACTAAATATTATATTCTAATTTCACTATATCCAATTATAGATAATTCATTGGGTACTTGTTCTCAATGAACATTAACTGGAATAAGTAATAGGCTATAATGGTTTAATTTTTCATCGGTACCCACCTATTCATTTTTTGGATTCATCTAAATAGACAACAATTACTTCCCTATTAGTGGGTAATCTAAAAAAATGTGTTTGTATTAGACTCTTATATAACTCCACAAATATATCCTAAATTTCATTATTCAATAAAAAAATCATTCCTTTATGAGTTATGTTTGTTAGTGGGCTTCCAAATCATGTGACATTTCTCAAGAATTAATGGAGGTACTAGTTAATCAATGGAAACAAGGGATATCTATGATAAATGTGATTTTGGATAATCCTTTAATTCCATATTATTTTTAAGTATCCAAAGATATAATTATTAAAGGGAGAATGTTCTCTTTGGTTGATACACACAACATTCAAAATTCACATTTACAACATATCACATATAAATACTTCTTTTACATGGTCTATGTACAACATTAAAATGACCCTCATATTCCAACATAGTTTTATATTAGATAATAATATCATCTCTAAATTCAACCAAATGATTTTCATGTTAATCCCTACAGACTATATTCATTATATGTGTGAAAATAGATGGATGATTAGTTGTGAAAATGGAATCAATGTGTACATATATTGAATATACCTTTTATGAAAGGTAGTATTGGGGACAACCTTCGTCATTAATTTTTCATGATAGTAACATGATCAGTGAACCATCTAGTATAATTATTAAGCTCCACATAGCTAATCAAAATAATAATTAATATTTGATATTGGATACTTGTTCTTTATTTGGAATTTAATGAGCACCCAATAATGTATATAAAATTTTATTTACCCATCCTTATTTTTTAAATATAAGTACTGGTGCATCCCTTTGTCATTCACATTTGTGTATAAACAATTTATCCAAATTCACTTTTATTTTCTTCTTCAACTCTTCATGTCCAACAATTGATATTTCATATAGAGCCTTATATATTAGATAAATAGAATATTTAAGATCAATCAAGATAAAAAACGTATCTTATAGGATTAAGGATTGATAAGATTATTCAAAGAGATTGAACCTCATATGAGATCCTGTATTAAATCAGAAAGTGAATTTAGATACGAATTTGAAGTAATTATCTCATAAATATATATTTTCTCTATATAATGAATTCTATTCGATAACACCCCAAGAATTTACAAAGATAATTAATACAAAATTCATGAAACAATGAGTCTCTACAAAACACCAATTTATGATAACCTATCCGGGTAAATATAATTGTTTCACCTATGTGATTTGAATTTCGAAAAAATGACATACAGAGTTGTGTTCATTATAATATTTAGAGTATGATAAGACATACATAAATTATGGTGAGTAGTAAAATACCCTTATAAATAGTTGAATAGTAATGAATAGTAAATCATTCAAAAACAAACAAACAACACCCATTATTGTATAAAAACAATTTAGACATCATAAAAATAAAAAAATGATCATAGTATAAGTATTGATATTTTTGTATGTCATAAATATTTTAATTAAAATTTAATGATTAATATTATAATATAAAATGGAAATGAATTTTAATAAAATGTAATCATAAATTGTTACTTTATTTCCTTACTGTTATAAGATAATTTAATGGGACCTTTATTTATTTCTCAATCTATTATAAAAGTAGTTATAGTTATAAATTTGTTTTTTGGAATAAATAATAATTTTATTTTAAAATTTAATTAATAATATTTAGAAAATTATTTATGAAAAGTTTAGTTCATTTTTTATTTATACACTTTGAAAAATGATAGGGGTGAATTTTTTGAATTTTTTTTGAAATTCATGAATTTTTTATGAATAGTGAAAAATGTTAAAATGCTGTATATACAAATTATTAGTTAAAAACACTATTTATAACATCATAAGTGATGTAAGACCACATGGTTTGAACTAACATGCACATATTACTATTATGGGTCACATGAACCAACACTGTCGATTGACATGAAGGAATTAATAAAATAATTAAGAAGTTATTCAAAATTAACTCCTCTCCTCCACTATACCCCCCTTCACCCCATCATCATTTCACACCTCTAAGCCTTGAAGCATCTAAAATATCTACAAAAATAACCTTCCCTAGTCACTCCCCACGTATGAGAAGCTCTTGTTCTTCCCAATAGACAAAAACCCCTTCCCTTAAGGAGGTTCTCAAGGAGGTTATTTCAAGAGGTAAATCACTATTCTTTTTCATTTAGTTCTATTTCAATTTTTCTTATTTTTTTCAACTACCTAATACTTTGTCCAAATGAACATGGTAAATCCATTAAAATATATATACTAGAATTAAATCTTGTGAACGGAATACCAATCATCAATATTCATACTCTCACACTTCTATATTATAAATGAAATCATCATCCATAACGTTCAAATTTATAACCTTCGTGAATGAAAAATTTTGATTCTTAAATTTATCCTTTTTTTCTGGTCATGAAACCATTTTTATGGTTTCACTAGACTATAATATATGATTTATAACCTAATTAATATTCATGAACTTGTATACATACATATTATCAAATCATATGACAAAACTAGTTCCTAATAATAAAATTTCCACTAAAATAATCTAAGTGAATTTAATGAATAATTCAAAAAATATTATTCCTATTAGAAGTAAAATAAATATATAAATGAAAATTGACACATCTGGATGTTCATAAATATGATTTAATCTCAATTATGGTGATTTACATCAACCCGATGTGAACTCCATTACTTAAAAACAGGTGAATCGTTTTTGAAAATAAAGAAAACGAACACTCTGGAAGGAGGTAATACAATATAATAACTTACCAATAAGTATATAAATGAACTAAATATAATTATTATAAAATAAAAAAATTTATAATAGTTTCTTAAATATTTTTTTAATAAGTATAATTTCAAATTCCCAGACTATATGTTTAAGGGAAAAACACATTCGGACTTAAGGTAAGTGTTTCTTCATCCTACTTCCATCTTTTGATATATATTGTATTCACTAATATTACATGTGTATGTTATATGAATACTAACCATTGATTTTAAAATCATGAATATATATCTTATAATGGTATTCAATGTATCATTTGATGATTATTAATTTTGGGGCATTCGAATCGATTGACTACAAGGTGATGGGGGGTTTCCACCTGAACCTACATTTCCATTCGGGACACTTTTATTGTCTAAATACTTCAATGAAATTATTTTGTATTATTTTTTACTCCTCAAAATTTCTTTTTGAGTGCTCTATATTTTTTTACACAAAAATAATAATTCGTTATTTTATGATGAGTTACACTTCTTAAAAGGAACATTCAAAATTATTTCTGAAATACAAACCCAACTCAAGGGTTATTTTCAAATTCTTACACATTTTCGTGTGTACCCTAGAATATGTTTTAATACACCATTATTTTTATAAAAAAACTAATTTTATCATAAAATTTTATCTTGGATCATTTCTTCTTTTATCAGAAAAAAATTTTCCTTTCCAATTTAATTATTTTAATACTTCCCTTAAAATTCACTAAAATGATTTATTTTTAAAGAATCGTAAGAACTATTTTACATGATTTCACTTAAGTGGGACATCTTTTATGACTAAAATATAATTTAATTGTACTAGTCTTTAATTTTTTGGGATATTCATTTTTACAATCTGATTTCATGGAAAATATATATGGTTTTCCAAAATAACTCTTCTTTTAAAAGAAAAAGAATAATTTTCTCTTGTAATATTAACTTTTATAAGATACAAGTATTTTTCACCACCTATTCATTTCTTGTGGTGTATGTAATAACATTTTTTTATATCATATAAAAATTATTCTCATTATCATGATATTATAAGGGATTATGATTTCAATTTTTCAATGTGGTATGGGACACTTTAGAATGTTTAAAGATTATTTCCTCTATGATTTTTTTATGGTCCCATTTAAAAGCATTTTCATCTATATCAAATTACATTGTTGAATCTTGAACATCATTGAGGTTTATATACTATTATATCATCTACCATATGTAATTGAATGGTATATGATTATTATGACTTTTGATGTGCTGATATAAAACCATTCACCAATTTACATTAAAATGTTAGTGTTATGATTAATGTTCAGGGAAAGTTATCTACATTTCATATGTTAGATTCAATATGAATGTGTATGTTGTTTATATTTTTCCCCATTCATATATGGAATACATTGGACTTAGTATGTCTCGGGTGGGCCGACTATAGTCTATAATTACCCAAACATTTATCAATGAAAATTCATCTTGATCTAATTAAATGTATTATTATGAAAAGGGTTATATATAATATGAACTTCCACAGTTTTATGTTTTTGTATTTAAGAATACTGTTAATAATTTTTATTGTTGATAATATAGCCATTGAACAATGAACACATGATTAATATAAATATAGGGCTTTAACAAATCCAATTTACTCAGACAAATGAAGTGATGGAATCATCAGTAGGTTTTACCCATATGAAGCACATTTGATGGATCTTGGAATGGAGGAGGTGTCATTGGTATTTACTCTTGACCATGCCCAATCTGAGCGTCAACACATTAAGCTCGAACAGAACTGCTAACTTGAGAAGTGGATGTTAATAGAGATTACCACCCGAGCAATTATATCTGAGCCACCCCAAGAGTCTGTCACCATCACACACCATACCCTTTGGTAATATGAAGGTTTCATAAGGGTTATCATAACTACAACACATCACTATGATTGTGTGTATTATTTTTGTATAGAATAACCAGTATACAATCATTTTATTATTCTTAATTTGTAAATTTTTTTTTTACAGAAAAAATAGAATTTTTAGTTAATATGAAATTATGAAATATTGTTTTGATGAATAAATTGATTTTTGAATTAAATAATATTCTAATAAAATATTATTACCAAATTACTTTTTATTAAATATAAATGATCTTTTAATTTTTATGAATACAATTTACATTTTTATTAGTTTTGAAACTGGTTTTTGTCAAAACCCATGAATTTTTGATAAATATCAGTTTTTATTTTAAATGTAAAAATTCACATTTACTGAAAATTATATAGATAAAATCAATATTATTTTTGGAATCAGGAAATTGAAATTATACAACAGTGAAGTTTTCATAATTTTCTATGACAGCCAAATTTTTGGGTAAAAAATAAATACCGTTTAAAAATATAATGTGTTTTATGACATCATAATGACCAAATAGTGAAGTAATATAATACCATAAACATTATGTTTTTCAAATATATGTTTTCCAATTCAAATAATGGGACTTTTGGTTTTTTTGATTTATTTTACAAAGCATTAGTAGACCCTCCAAGACATATAAAACATTTAAACTTTTTAAATTGATTTCCTTGAGAGTGCGACTCACCTCCACATAAGAAAGACTAATATTTTAATAAATTATTCCCTTACACTTATAGAATAATGTTTTACACTCATATTTGGAAAAAACCATTGGTTTGTTTGTGGTTTTTTTTAAATAAATGTGTGGTGGCCAGAACCTAAATAATAATGAATTCCCTCTCTGTTCCTATATAAACCCATCCAAGATCTAACTTCCACTTCAGTAAAAGCCTTTGGAGCTCAACAATCCTCTTACCCCCTCTCTCTATAGTATTAACATGGTTCCCCGATCTCTCAATAAGCCTCTCTCAAGCCTCTCCCAATCCTTTGAGATCACACTTCCAAATAAAAGATTTATTCCAATCTCATTTTTTCCATGTTTCTTTATGTTTCTATACCTTTTTATTTTTAATTAATAATGTTGGGGTATAATTTCACACATCCCCTATACTTCCCTCCTTATGTTTTAATGACGAGAGACCCCTTTCTCTCCCATTAATGGCTCCCAAGTACACCCATTACCATGCTGAAATTCTGTAATAAATTTCTCTCATCTAATTTATACTCAAGAAATTATTTTGTATTACGAATCTAACTTCTATTAAATACATTGTTACATGTTTATATATGATCCCCTTATTTTCCATTTCATGTAAATATAATGAGGCAGCCCTTAACCTCTCTTCAACCATTTTTACGAATTCATATGTCATGCCGTAATGCTACAAAAATTTCACTGTGATTTTCCAAGCCAAAGTCATTATATAGTGAATACTATGACCATTTATTTATCAATGTTATTCACCTTTATAGACATTTACTTATTGATTATATAGTTTCATTTATTAATTCCACATTCTTTTATCATGGAATAAATTATTATGTTTAATGAATCCATGTTATGTGATCCATGTGGCACACTTATGCTAGAAATAAAATGATTAAGAAGTGTGTGCCCTAATTGTTCTCTAATGCATTGGGTAAATATTAGTATAATGATAAATAATTTTAAATGATAGTTTAATGATTATAATTCATGTGAAATGATGGTTTACTCATGATCCATGTTCAGTGATCCTTCACTCATGCTAATACCATGTTAAGTGTTTTTGCCACATTTCAATGTTATGATAATCATGCTATATCATGCCTTTATGATCATGTTTCTCTTATGCACCATTGATATTACTATTTCTTAAATTATATTTTTATCATCATGTTATGCCTTTTTTACTCCCTTATTGGGCTTTATAGCTCACCCTTTTCTTATGTATGTCCTCAGGTTATCCCATGCAATGATATGTACGAAAGAATGTTTTTGGTCATGTAGAAGAAGTTTTCAATAAAGATATCGTGTTTTGTTTTCTACGTTCTTATTTAGTGTTACTAATTTACCAAGACACTATAACTCTATATACTCATAATTATCGAAAGTTATTGTTTATGTAATAAATTAGGTTTAAGTATGTAATAAAGAGTAGGGTTGATATAGTTGGTATCAAAGGATATGGTTAGTTATTCTTGGGATTCGGATTAGAAAAACCTAGTGAATGGATTAGGGACAAGACTAAATATAATAAAAACATCCCTATTTCATGGTGAGTATTGAAAAATTGTTTTATTAAGAAAATACATCCCGGTCGGGATATGAGCAGGTAGATGCAGCTCGGGCACAAATGTACTGGGGAGTGAAAACCCAGACAAGCAATTTAGGGCTCAACCCAGGGTATCATGGTACACAACAACGGGCTATGTTGCACTCAAGGCTATGACACTCCCAGGGGATTTACCTTGTAAATTCATAAGCTTAATTTGACCCATTGTTAATGGAAGAACAAAATGCCCCTAAAAATAAGTGTTGTTAAGTAGGCGACGAATAATATATATTGAGGCCTATAGATTAATAAGTTAAGGAAATAAAAGTTATTTATAAGTAATTTTTTTATCCTTGGAATACCCTTTATTTGTTACCCCTCACATTCCTTTTATTCTATCCAATGTCTTGTAATAGGAAGGATATTTCTAACAACCGATGTGAAGATCAATGTGATGACTGTTCTAATGAGATGCCCAATCCAATGGGAGCGGGAATCACAAAATTTGTCACAATACACTCTCAATTAACTCAATATTTGAATAGAAAAATGGACCGATAGAAACATTCAACACCACATAAGAAAGAAAAAGTCTAAATCGAGTTCTTCATGAGACAAAGGAAACCTAATTTTAGTGGATTATCTGATCCCTTGATCACCGAACATTGGATCAACTTTATTGAAAATATATTCTATATCCTTCAATGTTTAGAATAAGAGAAGGTTCTTATGTCTGCCTATCGTATTGAGGGTGCATCTAATCAATGGTGGATAATGGTCAAAAATAAGAAGCTTGGGGAGGAGATCAAGTCATTGGAATGGAAGTATTTCTGGAATATTTTTTTTGAAAAATATTTTCCACACACCGTCTGAATTATGATGGAAAGGGTCTTCCTTTCCCTCAAGAAAAAAGATTGTGAATCCTTCATAGGGTATGAGGAAAAGATCACAAGGATTTTTTGATATGCCAATGTCTTTGTCATTACCATTGAATTCAAGGTTGACTTCTTCTTTGGTGGGATAAAACCTAGCCTACGGAAATCCGTGGTGATCTATGACTTCGATAGCTATGAGGAAATTATCTGATGTGCCCTTAAAGTTGAAATTGAGACCGGTGAATATAGGGGCATCATAGGGATATTAAGCTTAATTTGGACTTCAATTATGACTACCCTAGGGATAAATCCAATAGTACTAAGAAAATATATCCCCCCAATTTCAAAAGGGGTAGAAATAATCATCTCAAAAATTGCATGAAGGGGATGAAGAAATGTTTAAGGTGTGGAAGAGAAGGGTACCAATCAATTAAATACCGATAAGAAAAACCCATGGCTATGACCGAGGAATATAATTCTCCGTTCAACCCTCAAGACAATGTCCATTTATTCAACTACAAAGAATCAGGGCACCTTCTAAATCGGTGCCCTAATCCAAGGGTTTTCATAGGCAACCAACATCCTCCAAGTCTAAAAGGAAAATATTTTTCCATCCCAACCTCTGAATTGAATTCCAACAATGATGTGGTGATAGGTATGCTAGTTATTGCTTAAATAATGGAGAATTAAATTTTTTATTATGGTTATACACATTCTTTTATAGAACAAATGTTTAGATGATCAATCCCAACACCACCACAAATCACGGAAGTAATTATTTTCTCAGAATGTCAAATGTGTAAATCATTGAATCGCATGAATATAAATCCTCTCTAGTCATAATCTATGGATTTAACTTTCTATTGAACCTCATTATACTCCCTATAGTGTAATTTAGAGCAATTATTAGCATGGATTGTATTTCCTTATATAGAGCCAACATAAATTGCTGTGAGAGGGAAATAACTCTTCACACTGCAAATTGAACCCCGATTCTGTAATAGTGAATGGAAGAAGATGAATATACTTTAGCACTGACATCTCATTCATAGATATTAATACCCTATGACTATGCATATTAGTCCCAAAAGATTGAGTATAAGGACAAAACTATCTATGAAGAAATTCCAATTTTGAGGGAATTCACTGAAGTGTTTCCCGAGGTATTTCCTGGTCTTCCTCCTAGTAGAGATGTTGAAATATCAATTGAACTTATACCTGGGGCATTTCCAATATCCAAGACTTCTTATAGAGAGGCTATTGTAGAGCTTGATTTGATGAAGAAACAACTACTGGAGGATCTGGATAAAGGTTTTATACACTCAAGTGCTTCACCATGGGCTGCACCAGTTCTCTTCTTCAAGAAGAAGGACGACTCAATACACATTTGCATTGATTATCGCGAGTTTAACAAAATCAAGATAAAGAACAAGTATCCTCTATCAAAAATTGATGACTTGTTCGATCAGCTACATGGAGAAAAATACTTTTCCATGGTGGATTCACTGTCATGGATATTACCAAGTAAGGGTGAAGAATGAGGATATCCCTAAGACTACTTTTGGTACTAGTTATGGGCACTATGAATTCATCATAATGCTTTTTGGACACACTAATTCTCTAGAAATATTCATGGACTTGATGAATAGAGTCTTTAGAGATTACATCGTCAAATTTATGGTAGACTTTATAGATGATATTCTAATATACTCCAAAACCATGGAGGATTATGTGGTGCATCTAAGAACTATATTGGAGACCTTGTAAAAGGGGAAGCTCTATGAAAAGTACAAAAATTGTGAGTTTTGGTTTAAGGAGGTTTCATTCTTACGTCATAACATCACAATAAATGAGATATCAATGGATCCCTCCAAGAAAGCTGTAATTGAGGAATGGTCGATGACATCATCGGTAATAGATATAATTTGATTCCAAGGGTTAGATAGATATTATTTCAACTCTATGTGAAATTTACAACGATTTCCCAACCCTATTAACACGCTAACTCAGAAGGGAGTAAATTTTTCTTAGAGTGATGAATGAAAAGATAGCTTCAAGGAGTTGAAATGGACGCTTATCATTGTGCCCATGCTCACATTCCCCAAAAGTTGATATATATTTTTTTTTGGTATTCTATGATACTTCAATGAAGGACATGGTTTGTGTGTTGATTTAAAATGACAAATTCATTTATTATGATTCAAGATAATTGAAAGTTCATGAGAAAAAAGATCCCATGCATAACCTTCATTTGGATATAGTAATATTTGCTTTAAAAATTTGGTGACCATACCTATTTGGGGAGAAGTGCGAATTATATACAGAAGAAAAAGCCCCAATTATATATTCACACAGAAAGAGTTGAACATCCGCCAAAGAAGATTGTTAGAGTTGATAATAGACTATGAATACTCAATCCATTATCACCATGAAAATGTGAAAAATGTTGCAGATTCTATAAGTAGAAAGGACATAGAGATTCTGTCATTGATGAGAATTGAAAAGGATCCAATCTTCATAGATTAGATGAAAATGGGAATGGTAATCCTGAAGAAGAGAACATCATTAATCCTTTCACTAATGAATGCTAAACTTTATCATTGGGAAAAGATAATGGATGCTGAAAAGGATGATATGGGAATTAATAATGTAGTGGAAACTATTAGAAAAGGGAAATCCTCAGAGTTAAATGTTAATGAAGAATGAATTGTTATATTTTGGTCCAGATTTTGTGTTTAATCAAATCTAGAGTTGGAAAAAGAAAATTTGGATGATGCACATAGTATGAATTTCTCCTTTCACCCAGAGAACACAATGATGTATCGAGATATCAAAGAGAATTATTGGTGGGAAAACATGAAGAAGGATATCACTGAGTATACATCAAAGTGTCTTGTATGTCTACAAGTGAAGGATGAGAGGCAAAAGTCTAAGTGGATGATGCCACCATTACCCATACTAGCATGGGAATGAGAGAAAATAACCATAGACTCCGTCACTCGATATGTGAAGAAATTCAACGAAAACAATGCTATCTAGGTTGTTTTCGATCATCTTATAATGACTTACCACTTCATTGAAATTCGAGAGGATTTCTCACTAGATCAACTGGCATGAATATACATCAGAGATGATGTAGGGATGCATGGAGTACCACTATATATTTTATCCGATTGTGATCCACGATTCCCCTCTATGTTTTGGAAGATTCTTCAATACACTCTAAATTAAAATCCGAACATAAGTACACTGTATAATACTTAAACTGATGTCCAATCTGACCAAAATATCCTAATAGTTTAGGAAATGTTCATAGAATGCTCAATGGATATAATCGGATGATGGGATCAACATCTACCTCTAGTTGAGTTCTCTTACATAAAAAGTTCCCACTCAAGTAGACAAATAGATCCTTATGAATACGTTTAGGGGAAGTGGTGTAGAACACCGGCATGTTGGGATGAAGTTGGGGAGTGAAATATATTAGATCCTAAGATGGTTGATGAAATGGTGTAGAAGGTTAAGTCAATTCAGCCGCATATTAAAGCTACTCTGAGTCGATAAAAGAGTTATGTTGATAATTGTCAATGGGACCTATACATTTTTGTCAGAGATATGATATTCCAATGTATATCACTGTGGAAGAGAGTTCTGAGATTCAGTAAGAAGGAAAAGAATAGTCCATGGTACATTGTCCCTTTTGAGATCGTTGATCGCATTGGAGTCGTGGTATATTGACTAGCACTCCCACCAAACCAATCTCATGTACATGATGTATTCCATGTA
Source organism: Viscum album (assembly GCA_963277665.1). NCBI lineage: Eukaryota > Viridiplantae > Streptophyta > Magnoliopsida > Santalales > Viscaceae > Viscum > Viscum album. The sequence goes on from OY728163.1 coordinate 136,938,333, forward strand.
TGACTCTTGAATAAGTACATACCTCCACCATCGCATGTACTCACTCAAGAGGTGGTACCATTGTATAATGACCATTTCTATGAAGAGAAGTAGGTGAGGATCTTAGATTGTAGGGAGAATGTTCTACGAAATAAGACAATGTCCCTCAGGAAAGTGTTGTGGAGAAACAAGAGGTTTTTAGAAGAAAAGTGGTAATTGGAGGCAATGATGAAGTAGAGTTACCCACATCATTTTTATTATGTGAAAATAAATTTTATAGGGAGAAATTTCCTAAGGTTGGAAGATTGTAAGGACCCCAACATTTGTCTATGAAAATTCTTCTTGATCTAATTAAATTTATTATTACAAAAATTTGTTATATAAAATATTCACTTCCATGGTTTTATTTTTTTGTATTTCAAAATACTGTTAATAATTTTTACCATTGATAATATAGCCATTGAAAGGAGATAACATGATTAGTATAATTAAATGGCCTTAAAATATAATTTACTCAGACAAAGGAAGTGATAGCCTCATCCAGTAGACTTCCCCGCACAAAGCCCATTTTTCAGTGCATAGAAAAGAGGTGGCATCATTGGGCTTTTCTCTTGACCATTCCCAAGCCAAGCCTCAACACATTAAGATCGAATGGAGGAACCTACGTGGAAAGTGGAAGTTTCTAGAGATTAACACCTGGGTGATGTTATCTAAGCCACCCAAGATACTGTCACCATCGCACACCTTACCTTTTAGTATTATGAGGGTGTTATAAAGGGTTATGAAAAAAATACCTTTGCACTATGATTTTGTGTATTATTTTTGTACAAAATGATGAGTATACATTCATTTTATTATTGTTACTTTGTAAATAGTTTTTAAAGTTAAAATATTATTTTTAGTTAATATTAAATTACGAAATCTATATTGACGAATTAATGGATTTTTGAATTAAATATAATTTTAAAAAAATATTATTACTAAATTACTTTTTATTAAATATTAATGAACATATAATTTGTATGAATATATTTAAAAAATTTATTTAGGGTTTAAAGCTATTTTTGTTCAAAACCATGATTTTTTTTAAATATTGGTTTTTTAAATGTAAAACCTTACATATTTAGAAAATTATTTAGACAAAATGAATATTATTTTTCAAATCAGAATTTCGATATTATCCAACGGTGAAATGTTTAAAATTTTATGAGACAGTCGAATATTTTGGTAAAAATTAAATTCCGTTAAAATATATTATGAGTTTTCTGACATCATAATGAACTAATAGTGATGTAATAAAATAATATAAACATTATGTTCAGCCAATATATTTTTTACCATTAAAATAATGTGATTTTAGGTTTGTTTGATTTATTTTACAAATCTTTAGTGTACCCTCCAATACTTATAATACTTTTTGACTTTTTAAATTGATTTTCTAGAGAGTGTGATTAAATTTTTCATAAGAAAGCCTGATATTTTAATAAATTCGTCCATTGGCCTTATAAATTAAAATTTTCCACTCCCCTTTGAAAAAAATCCTTGGAAAAAACCATGGGTTGGTTTGTGGTTTATTTTAGTTTAATGGGTGTTGGTCAAAACCTAAATAATAAAAAATTACCCCCCTTTTCATATATATATACCCACCCAATCTCCCACTTCGTCTTCCATAAATCCCTTTTTAGTTTGACCAACCCCTTACCTATTCTCTATATAATCATCCCAAGGTGACCCAATCTCTCAAGAAGCCTCTCTCAGGCCCCACCCAATCCTCTGGGATAACACTTCTAAGTAATGGATTTATTCCATTCTCATTTTGTCCAAGTTTATTTATGTGGATATACCTTTTAATATTCAATTAAAATGTTGGGTAATGATTTCAACATCCCCCATACTTTTATCCTGATGCTTGAATGAAAGGAGCTCACTTTCGCTCTCATTAATGCCTCCCAAGTACACTTTTTACCATGCCGAAACTCCTTAAGGAATTTTTGTATTCTAATTTGCATTCAAGTAATTCTGTTGTATTAGATATCTAAATTCTACTACATACATTGGTACATTATTACAAATGAACCCCTTAATGTATATTTGGTATATATTATTAGAAACCCAGTTATCTCTCTTCCACCATTTTTATAAATTCTTATTTCACACTGTTATGCAGCTGAAATTGCACTATGATTTTTCAAGCCAAAGTCATTGTGTAGTGAATACCATGCCCATTTCTTTATCAAGTGTATTAAACTTTGTGGAAAATTACTTATTTACTTTATAGTTTAATATATAAATTACACATTCCTTTATCATGGAATTGATGATTATGTTTAATGAATCCATGTTATATGATCCATGTAGCACACTTATACATGAAATGAAATGACTATGAAGGGTTAGCCCTGATAGTGCTTCAATGCATTGGGTAAAGATTAGTATCATGATATGTGAAGTTCAATGACAGTTTACTCATGATAATTCAAGTGAAATGAGGGTTTAATCGTGATCCGTGGGCAATAAGCCTTGTCTTATTCTCATACCATGTTAAATGTTGTTTCCATATTTTCATGTTATGATAATCATGTTTTATCATGCCTTTATGTACATGTTTCCCTTCTGCTCCATTGAAATTCCTATTTCTTAACATTTATTGTATTCTTCATGTTATTAATTTTTTACTCCCTTATTTGTATTTATGGCTCACCCTTTTCTTATGCATGTCCTTAGGTTATCCCATGAAATTCTAAGTACGAAGGAATGTGTGTGGTCATATAAAAGAAGTTTTCAATAAAAAATTTGTGTTCTATGTTCTATGTTGTTATATAATGTTCCAAATTACCAAAGAAATTAGAAATCTCAATACTCATAGTTTACATAAAAGAAATTTTATATAATAAATCGTGTTTAGGAGTGTAATAAAGAGAAGGGTTGTTATATATGCCCTCGGTGCATCGGTAGGTCTCATGAGACAAACTATTTTATGGGCACAAGGCCTTGAAGAAATGATTATTTAAGGTCTCATAATGAGGCTTAGACAGGATGGTTATTATGTCACGCATTATGAATTCCCTCACAATGAGAATAGTATTGATGGTTCACGGGGTTATTCAACTAGTATAATACACATGATTATGGAATTATTTATTCAGATCTTATTCATTCCATAATATGTTCATGTTTTTCTTAAAGGCGTGTGTTATTATTTTTTCAAAATGATGAATGTTTATATTATGACATCTTCAATTGTATTAATTACACATACTGAGCATTTGATCTCAACCAAATCATTTGCTTTTCCTTCCCCAGGCTATGAAGAAAAGATCATTTATTGAGTTTAAAATGATAGATTTTATTATCTTTTGTTATGTATCATATTTTTTCCCTTTCTAACTGTAAAATGGATTCCATGTATGTGTCAATAATTTTCAAGACTATTAAACGGATCAGTCCTTTGGGATTTGATTCATTATAACCATTCTAATGTATTAAAATAATGAACAAGCTCCAGGCTTCTGGGGTCAATGGGTTATAGTTGGTATCATAGAAAGTTTAGTAGAAAAATTTGAAACTAGATTTAGATAACATAGATTAAGGAACAATCCCCTAAGGTAGTCTATGAGAAAAAAATACAAGAACATATTTAAATATTGATAAGGAATAGATTATGTGTAAATTACAATCAAATACATCCATGTTTAGATACTACTAGTGGATGCAGTTATTGCACATATGTACATTAGAGAGAAAACTATGACAATGAGATTCGAGCTTGACCTAGGGTATCCTGGTATATGACAATGTGGCATACTATACGCCTAGTTTGACAATATTGGGGGATATTCTTAGGATAATTTAAATTTTATTTACCCAGCGTTGTGAATGATTTATTCCCCCAAATTAACCAAAGTATATGGTTCTAATATTTATGAAGCATAAATTGATTGTATGTGATATACCTTGTTTAGAGTCATAGAGAGTTTACAACATTATGAGCTAATAATTGAAATGGAATTGATTATAAATGGAACATATCATAAGAAGTGACATATTCACCATTGAAAATGATGTGGAGAGTAAGAAGGATCATAACTCTAATGGTTTCAAGCCCTAATTTCAAAAGAATATTGTCTCCAAAGTAACATCATCCTATGGTGAAATAATATCATGTGTTGACACGGTATTTAAAGGCTTCTCTAAGTCCTATGGATTTGAAGGGGAGGAAAATAATAATAGGATGGAAGGGAAAAACATAAATTAAGTGAATATGGGAAATATGTATTTTCCCAAATGGGATAAATGTGGAAGGAAACAACACAGTGCCTTCATAAAGGGAAATGGAGTATTCTACAAATGTGGAGTGAAATACCATCTTGCTGGTGATTTCAAGGGGATGAAAGAGGCTATAAATGTTAAAAGCTATAATTGTCAAGAGATCATACATTATGCGAATCAATGTCCCATGTGTCAAAAGAATATACCCCAAATGATGATTTTGGATAATCATCATGTAATGATGATATCACAAATGATGTAGAATTATTAATATTCCTAGTCAAGAATAATTCCATTTGGACATTTTGTTACCAATGTAATGGTTTTATTAATTATGAGATATATAATATTATACTACAATACTCTATCATTGAGGAATTTTTGTCTTATGATGAATGGTACAAATAAAATTTATTCATAAGACTCCTAAACTTAATAAAAAATATGATTTAAGGAATGACAATACTTAATATATATATATATATATATATGATGTTCAGATAATGATGATGAAATGATTGATTCAGATAAATATTGACAACCATGGAACAAATTATTTACTTGTTAGGAAGTGGTCTATGCTATCATCGATAGAGTTTACAACACTTTTGGAATTAAGGAATATATCTAAAAATATGTATATTACATAAGGAATACAGAATAATGTTTGTTTCTAACATTGTTTTCAGAGTAATTAAATTTATTACCATATATCAAGAGGATCAATGATGAAGTTATTCACAAGATTGGAATGTTAATTTTAGAAATTCTTCTTTTTGATGAAGGGTTAATGATATGCACTTTATTGAAATTTAGAGACCTTAATTATAATGTGTTTAATCATTATATTTTGGAATTTTAATCATTTACCAAATGGTTTAAGTTGATCATTGTATAGGGTTTTAGATGTTAATGTCACTACATGATGGTTTGATAATTATTCAAAGACCATGTTGTTCAATTAGAATTCACTGTTTTGTAGTAATTAATGCATTTCCCTTTACTCTTATTAATAATAAATTTTAGACATATTCTTGATGTGGGTTTCCCACAATGGATTTTTTAGGTATCAACCATTCAATTTCGAAGTTCAATTTCAAAATTTTTGGATCAAAATTTTTTAACGAGAGGATTTTGTAACACCCAAGAATTTACAAATAGATTAAATATAGAATGTGTGAAACACAGAGGCTCTACAAAACTCCACTTTTTTTATAAACTATCTTAGTAAATATAATTTATCCACCTATGTGATTTGAAGTTCGAAAAATTGACATGAACGGTTGCATTCAGTATGATATTTAGAGTCTGATAAAATAAAATTAATTTTTTTGTGAATAGTAACATAACCTTATGAATAGTAATGAATTGAAATTCTTCCAAAAAATGAAGCTTCACCCATGAATTTATAAAAACAATTTTGACATATTAAAAGTTAAGATAATATCATAATATAAGTATTTGTATTTTTGTATGTCATAAATATTTTAATTACAATTTTATGATTTATATAATAATTTCAAATGGGAATGTATTTTCAAAAAATGTAATCATAAATTGTTAATTTATTTTCATATGGTTATAAGATCATTTTAGGTGTTCTTGATTAATTTCATAATGTGTTATAAAACGAGTTATAATTTTAAAGTAATATTTTTGGAAAATTATTATTATATTATTTTAAAATATAAAAAAAATATTTGGAAAAATATTTTTGAAAAAATAGAGTACATTTTGGATTTAAAAATGTTGAAAAAGGATACGAGTGAATTTTTTGGATTTTTATGAAATTCATGAATTTTTTATGAATAGTTAAATATGGTAAAATACCACATATACAAATTATCGGTTAAATACACTATATATGAAAACATAAGTGATGTAAGACCAGTTAATTATAGATCACATGCACATATTACAAATAGGTGTCTTGTGGACCAACATTATTAGTTTTCTTGAGGAAATTAATAAAATAATTAATAAAATATTCAAAATACAACCTTCTCCTCCACTATAACACCCCCTCACTCCATCTTCTATTAAATATTATAAGCCTTGAAGATCCTAAAATATCTACCCAAATACCCTACCCTAGTCAGCACACACGTCCAAGGAGAATTTGTCCATTCATGAAGCTCAAAACCCCTACCCTTAAGGAGCTTCCCCATAAGGTTATTTCAAGAGTTAAAGCACCATTGTTTTTCATTTAGTTTTATTTCATTTTATCTTATTTTTTTATCTGATACCCACCTCCTATGTTCAAATAATCATGATAACTCAAGTAACATCTATATAATATAATTATAACATGTTCATGTAAGAAACATCATTAATATTCTTACTCCCCCTTTTATTTTATAAGTGAAGTTAACATCTATGAGGTTGCAATTTATAACCTTCGAGGATGACGATGATTTATTCTTCAAATTATCCATAATTACTGGTAACAAAATAATTTTTATGGTTTCATCAGACTATAATATTTATATTATAACCAAATTAACCTTCATAAACCAATATACATTCATATTATTAAATCATATGACCAAACTAGTTCCAAATAATCAAAATTATTCTAAAATAATCTATGTGAATGTCATTAAAAATTAATCAAATGATTCATCCTATTTACTTATAACAAAAATTATATAAATGACCATTATCACATATGTATGATCATAAATAATATGTCATTTCAATTCTGTATTTTACATCCACTCCATGTGAACTCTATTACTTAAAAACAAGTGAACCGTTTATGTAAATCCAGAAAACGAACACTCTAGGATAACGAAATTCAATAAAATAACTTCTCAATAAAGAATGAAGTGAAATAAATAGAATCATGAAAAAATAAAATCATTTCTAATAGGTTCTGAAATATTTTATTAATATGTTTAATTTCATATTTCAGGAAATTATGTTCAAGAGCGGAACACATTCAGACTTAAGGTAAGGGTTTCTTTATCCCACTTCCATCATTGCGAGACATTCCGTATTCACTAATATTACCTGTGTGTGGAATATGTATACTGACCATTGATGTTTCATATCACGAATATCTTCATTATAATGGTATTCAATTTATCATTTGAATGTTAATTTTGGTGAATTCTTATCGATTGATTATAAAGTGATTTGGGTTTTCCACCAAAACATCCATTTCCATTCGGGTTACTTTTATTGTCTAATTACCTCAATTAAATGATTATGTATTATTGTGTACACCTCATAAATTTTGTGTTACTGTTCTATATATGTTTACAAACCCGAATCATTCCTTATTTTATGTAGAGTTAAACATGTTATAAGGAACTTTCAAAATTATTTATGAAATACAATCCTGATTCTATGGATCATTTAGATTTCATACCCATTTTATAGTGCATAATATAATCCCTTTCTAGACACCATTATTTTTATAGAAACAACCATTTTATAATAAAAACTTCTCATTGATAATCTTGGGTTTTTTTAAAAAAAATTGGCCTTTTTAATTTAAAATTATCTTTAATACATTCCTTAAACTTCTCTAAAATGATTTATTTGTAAAGAATCTTAAGAACTATTTTACATGATTCAACTTCAGTGGTAAATCATTTATTCCTAAAATATTATTTCAATTTACTTGTATTTTATTTTTGGGGATATTCATTTTTACAATCTGATTTCATGGAAAATATAAATGATTTTTGAAAATAACTCTTCTTTGAAAAGGAAAAAATCCTTTTCTCATCTCAAATTATCTAATATGAGATATATTACTTGATCACCATTTATTTATTAATTGTGGTTTATGTAATAACATTTTTTATATCATATAAACAGTCTCCAAATTCTCAGGAAATTCTTAGGGATTATGATTTTAGTGTTTCAAGGTGGAATGAGACACTTAGAAATGTTTAAAGATTATATCCTCACGGATTTTTTAATGGAATCATTTAAAAATCACATCATATTTGTAAACATCCTTGATTGAATATTGTACTTCAATGAGGTTTGTCTCCTATTATATCATCTAATATATTTATTTTAATGATTTGTTATTAGTTTGAATATGGATGTGCTATTTTAAATCCATTCAAAAATATACATTGAATGGTTAGTGCTATGCTTAATGTTCAGGGAATGTTATTTATATTTCATATGTTACTTTTTATATGAATGTGTATATTTTTTATGTTTATCCCCATTCATATGTGGATTGATTTGAACTTAGTAAGTGTCTGGTGGGGCCCCCTATATCCCCTAAGTGCATTGGTAGGTCTCATGAGACAAACTATGGGAATGGAACAAGGCCTTGAAAAAATTATTATTTATGGTATAGGCTCGAGGCCTTGATGGGATGCTTATGATGTCCCTCATTATGAAATCTATCACTATGAAAATAGTATTGATGGTTAAAGGGGTTATTTGACTAGTACAATACCCATGATTATGCCATTATTTATTCATCTCTAATTCCTTCCATAATGCGTTCATGTTTTTATTAAAGACATAAGTTTTTTTATTCAACATGCCAAATATTTATGTTATGACATCTTACACTATATTTATTACCCTTCCCAAGAGTTTGAGCTCACCCATTTAATTAGTTTTTCCTTCCCGAGGATGTGAACAAGAGATAATTTATTGAGTTTAAAAGGATGGAATTTATTATACATTGTTATGTACCATATTTGTTTCTTTTCCAAATATAATATGGGTTTTGTACATGTATCTAGTTTCATAACGACTACTAAAATGATCAGCCCTTTGGGATTTTATCCCATTTAATCATGCCAATTTATTAAAATAACTCACTGGATCTGGACTTCTTATGTTGGGGTGTTACATATTCCATATATAGAATGACATTAAATTATAATAAAGGGATTATAAAAAAAAATTCAAGATGATCTACCAAAAAAGATGGACTTGAGATAAGGTATATACATTGGAAGTACTAATTTCCTAATTATCCATTTTAATTGTAGGAACCACTTTTGGGTATTAAGTTTGGGATTGAATAGTAGTAATTAAGATCTATGGCATGAATGAATAAGTATAAACAAAATGTAATACAATATTTTTTATCCACGAGTAACTCACTATAATTCCACGTAGGAAATAACTTTCACTATCAACGTTAGCTGTTCTGACGGAATAATCTCCCCCTTTCTCTCTTGGCCTTTGAGGATATTATTATTAGTTAATGATCATAGCCCATAGCCTATTTCATTAACTTTATGATTTTCAATATTCAATGCAATCGATCGATTGGAAAAAAGTTGGATGATTTACTAGAGAATTCTATTATTCAATAACATTGTTCATTTTCTCTAATATGTACTTTTTAGAATGGTTCCCTTCCATCAAATAACAAAATAACATTATTTTTCATTTCTAGGAAACTACCAAAATTATTCCCATAACATATGAAAAGTGTGATGTTATAATTTATTACCATTATGCAATTTTACCATCACCCTTCAAGAATTTTAATCCCTTCTCAACTTTTTATATTAGGTACCATGAGATTCACTATCATAATTTTTGACATTAAGTTAATATTAGAGAATTTCCTCATGGATGTCAATGTATATAAATCAAAAAATCTCTTTAATGATTCATACATTTCCCAAAAATTATGTGTTCAATGTTACTTTTAGTGTCAATGAAAATTCCAATGTTATATCAAATATGTCTTGTGATGTGTTCCTCTTATCCACTAATGTATTCATTTTCATTTTTAATGAGAGTATGTAATAAACCCTATCTCCTAAGTCATAGAGTGTAAAGAAAATATTTATTAATACTAATTTTCATGATTTATTTTTACACCATCCCTTTTATCTCCACTATGTGATATGTATTATTGATTAACTACCACCATCGGTCAATTCCACCCATCATATAATAAACAGACTACATCACCTTCACTTTAATAGAGAAATAAATATATATAATGTTATTTTTATTGTGTTTACCCATTAATAAGTGAATAATTGATCATAATTTTCACAATAAGTCATAAGAATTTATCAAATAATGATGTAAATTTTAACGTGTTCTTTCTTAGGGGGATCTGGATTTTCCACGTGATTTGAGAATTTTTCAAAAATATTAGTTATTTAAGAAATTATATTAATGAATTATTTTTATACTACACAAATTTTGTTAGGAATATCATTTAGAAGGCCATAATATTTCCCATTATGATGGTTGTTGAATTGAATCCATCTATTTCTATAAATTGACAAAAATAAGAGGAACTTTTTCAATGAGGATGATTAATATATAATATTAATTAAATGGAAACTAAAAAAATTATAGGGATAACTAATTAATATCCCACAATATATATACAATGAATTTAAAGGTTATGATCAATGTAATGAATTGTACATTTCCTAACATGAAATTTAATTGGTATTTTTATTCCATATATGATGGTTTGTAAGGATCATGGGAAATTACCATATAATTTCATCAGGGTGTGTCAAAAACTAGTGGGAAAAAGGTATCGATATCTTTAACTAGGTGATTATTGAGTTAACACCTAATGTTCCTCTTTTAGAATTATTACCCCTATGTACACATACACCAGACCCATATCAACATTTTTTCAGATAGGGATATTGCTGATTGGATAACACCTAATCGTTATTTTACCAAAAATTAAAGATATTATCCTAGTTGTAGTTATACTATTATGCGTATTAATAATATTTTTTAATAATAGTACCCCCAAAACAGATGAATTTATATTATACCAATTATAACACTCGATATATTTTAAAAACATTATTCCAATATATATTACATAATTATGCCCATAATATAAACCCAATTGATAGACATTCATATCCACATTGTGTAATTAGAAAAATAACATTTCTACATGAAATAGGTATATTATTACATTATTTAATGAATCATTAACATGCTCATAAAAATCTATTTCCCTTCAAAAAACAACACGAGATAACATGGGGATAGAAAAAAAATTAATGTGACCTATAACGATTAGTAAGGGAATATTTAGATAATAACAAGATGAATGTGGAACATGTGAGTAAAGATTTATCTCAATGTGATATAATATCAATGGGAATAATAAAACATGAGAATCAATGCATCATAATAGATGATAATTCCAAAGAAACATAGAAATTTGGCAAAGAAAAAAACCTGACAAGATTAGAATATATTAAGGATAACTAATGATTCATAAAAACATATAGTTCTTAAAAAAAAGTCTCATGATACATAGAATGTGTATCATTTGATAAAAAAATTACCTGATTCTTTGGAGGGATATATAATCCTAACCCCCTTTCAAATTAATATAATTTACAATAAGTAATTTTCCATATAGATTGGGCAGTATGAAAATTTCATTAATCACATTTAGTCATTTGAATAAAAATTGTTGTTTAAATAAACTGATGTTATTAAATTATTAAGGTTAGGTATATCCGGGTTCTTAACCTTTAGTGGAAATGAGGATGGGTATTCACTATTAAAATGTTTGGCATGAAAAATCAAATTGAAATTTGTGAAAAAATGGTTTTATATAACAATTTGTTAATGGGATTAGTAATTGATAAAGGATGTCCCTAAATACATGTAAATCATAATGACTATAAAAGTTATGTTTAAAATTACATTCCATATGAATAATTTTGAATATAAGGAAAAATAAAAAGAATGTTATTATATAAATAGTGAGATGTGAGAATCCACTTAAACTGATAGGGGACATATAAAAGTTTATGAGGTTTTCTTTATGACATTTGGAACACCATGGGAGGTCCCTATAGATATATAGTGGAGGTAAATTCATTATCAAAGGGTTTTTAATGAAAATAAGTGTGAGGTTTCATGGGTATTTATAGTAAAATTGATGGTAATTATTGACTAATTTCAAAACATTAGTTTTGGAATCCATATGATCAAATAATGAACACTAAATGCATCATATATAAACAATCCATTTCCACCATGTAGGTTTTGAAATTAAACATCAAATTTGGCTGAAAATTGAAAATATCTAATCATTACAATTAGTGATGTATAATTTAGTACTGTCCGTAATGAATTCATTTTTACACATTAAAATATAATATAGGTTTTTGAGGATTCATTGATGGTCTATAAAACATATTCAATATATATATAACACATTATTTATTAGCAGGAATATGTATTTTTAAATTTTATACTTAAAAAATTATTACATAGGTATTTCTCTAGAATTATTTCATAATATATAACTTATATTTATTTTGCCTTTTTATTGAAAAAAATCACCTTTCTTATAAAATATAGAACAGTTCATTATTAGGTAATTTTAAAATTTTGGTAATGAAAAAAACATTTTTTATCAACATAACTTCCTAAATACATAAATTTTCAATTTATAATAAAATCATTATTTATTTAAAAAAACACATTTTTATGACACCAAGAACATTATCAACCTTATAAAAATTAAATTGGAATTCATTAAATTAAAATTTCATTTATATATCAACAACAATTATTTAATTAAAATTTTTTAAAAGATATAATTCATTTTAAAAATTATTTAATTTATAATTTTTTTTAATTGAAACTATTTATTTCACCCAAATACAATTTTAGTATCATCCTATTAGAAAATAATTTTTAACAAACTCCTTATATAAGTAATTGTAAAGTAATAATAAAACATGATAAATTTAATCACAAAATTATGAAAAAGAAAATAAAATAATTTATACAACTAGGTTCTAGACACATAACCACTTATTACACTATCATTTGTCATATTTGTAAGGTGTGTGATGGTGGGGCTTTCTAAAGGTGGTTTGATGAACATGATATTTGTTGTTTCCTAAAAAATCATGAAATCCTATTAAAAATGGTTTACATTGAGCATAAATTATGGAATATTGGCTTCAACATGGTCAATAGTAAATAAAAGTGTTTCCATGTCCCTTGTAAGACCATATTTTTTGCTTACATAGTAAGTTACACAACTCCTCAATGCCGTCTTTTTTTCTATCTATATCAGTTTGACATTAACATATCCCTTAATATATTATATTCCCACTAGTCACTATAAAATGACTACATTATCAATTATTATGTTGATTAATTAAATTTAAAATATATGGAAAACTAATATTTAAGAGGTATCAAACAACTGAATTCATGCTTGTGTTTTCTATGTTTATATTACTTAGTAAGGAAATTATTAAATTAAAATAGAAATATAAATTATAAATGTTTCATTCATTACAATAGTGATAGTAATTTTTTAATGAATTCTCAACCACAATCATGAAATATATTAAAACATAATATCATATATATTTTAAAACTAGACATGTATTATAGTTATTAAAAGAAAAACACATTTCTTTATAAAAAAATAGTCCATACATGCACATAGATAACATATTTATTTTTCAAGAATAAAACGATGATATATTTTTTTTCCTAAATATCCTTAATAATTTTTTTACCGTCACATTCCTTCATTATATAACCCATTTTGACCATCCATTATGTTTGTAATGAAAATAGGGTCATGGAACTCATAGATATGTTACATTCTCATGGATGATATTGTCATTTTTCCAAGTAGAAATAAGGAGGAAAAATAATAATTAGTCTATAAATATAATAATACATAATTATAACAATGATAGTAATGTTATGAGTTTTTGATAGTATCCTAGAATTTTACATAGTAGAAGACGACATAAAAATAGGAATGTGTCGAGTGATTATGATCTTTTTCTGTACTCATTGGAATAAAACCTTTGAAAAATGGATTTATCCATTGAGGGTTAGCCATCTGTGTTGGCTAAGATTGATATGATGCAGATAGGTATATTGGGGAAAAGGATTGGTTGATTTTCTCTAAGCTACGGGGGTTTTGGTTTATGAAAAAATTTAATTGATCATTTTATAAGTGAGATGAGTGACATTTTTTTAATATATTGATAATTAATAATTGAATGTGTATTCATATTTGGATAAATTCCCATAAGGTATATATGTTGTCCAAGAAATCCTTTATCCACCCATTTTGTGACATGTTTTCTAAGTTTCCTACGATTCTTACTTCTTGATCTGATATAAAAAACCCATCTTACAGACACTGTGTTTGATATAAATAGTAGTGACCCAAGCTAAAAATATTTTACTTCACGCCATTTAATTACGTTAAATATTACATGTCATGAATAATTTATACAACATAGAATCCCATAATTTTTTAAAATTTGATAATATATAAAAAAAGACTTATTATTTAATACATGTTAACATTTATCCATAATAATACCAGAATAGATCACCATATAGATATAAAATCTACTCTAATCACTTTCATCAACACGTGAATTGAAATCATAAGAAATCAGTGATGTAAAATTCATTTTATGGGTAAAATATATATCAAGTGTAAGATTATAATTATGAGAGAAATAGAGAATATGAGAAATATCTTATATAAATCACATTAATCAATTTGTGTCATCCATATAACAGAACAATCCATGATCATGTATAATTTGACACATATCATGAAATAAAAGTTCATAATCACAAAAAATATAATCCCATTAAATTAACATAATATTGGAATATAACATTGAAATGTGGTTGAATAATAATAATACATAAACATAACATGATACATGTCTCTAAATGATATCATGCTAATGTAGACTATCAAACTGTTTGGTATAACAACTAATCTACCTTATGAGGGTTGGGAATACCACCCATCTATTATTGTGTTTCTTCTTATCACCCATTTACCATGACTCATAGGATGGAACCCTATGTAATCATTTATGTTCATGAGAAAATAACATTACAAATATATTAGATATGGTTATCAGACCCAATAAATTAACTTACAAACATATTTGTGGTATCAGATATAAATAATTAATCAATCCATAAAAACCATTATTAAGAAAAATTAATTTATCTCATTTCCAAATGTCATCAGATAATGTAATACTATGTATTGATCCATTTTTTGATTTAATAAATTACAATAATGGAATATATAATAATGAAAATTTGAGGGTTATTTGAAAATAATATCCTTATATGAGAACAATATTTCACAGTGAAATAGGAAAATGGAAGAAAATTATAATAGTCTTTATAGAACATCTTGTAACATTTTCACAGATTGAATATTTTTGGTCGGAGTAGATGACTCAAGAGGCGGGTGAATTGAGTGTCTATAAACATTTCTGTAAAAATTGTTACTTAAAATAACATTCCATTATTAAAATAAAATCCATGTTAGTGTGTATTGAATTTATATATTTCCTGAAAGTTTAATTAGTTTCTTAGAAGATTGATTTGTTATCAGTTTTACTAAGCAAAACACTAGTCAAACCTTTGAAACTAATCTAATGATTCCAAACAGATATAAAAAGTTTCTAAACTAACTATCAAAGTTTAGTTTATCATAATGGGAAAAATAAAAATCAGATTAAAATTGAAGACACAAAGCATAGTGGGTAAAACAAGAGGTTCAGTCTTAAGATGAGAATTAGTCCTCCCCCCTTGGTGATTACCTACCACCAAGCAGTTTATATTAATAAACTTTTGATCCACATCATGGATCGTGGTTCAGAATATCACACAAGGCTATCCATGTTACACATGTCCTCTTCCATAGTTATTTGTGGGAAAATTTATAAATATATCACACAGGATCTCTTCCACATTTGTGCATGGGATACAAGAGTAGAAAGGTATTATGTGTGATGATATTTTAGTATCCTTTAGTTAAGATCAAGAGACAATGTGTTTGAAACAAACAGATACACACACTTATTGAAAATTAAACACCAGTTCACAAAGAGTAATAAAAGAGAAAACAGAGTTTAGAAATCTCTGTGTGTTGTGCAGTAAATATCTGGACTCATTGGATGTACAGAAAATGAAATTTTAGTGTTTTTCATAAATTTGGCTTTAGAAAAGATTATCGTAGTCTCTGTAATCTATTTTCTAGTTGTGTAATGGTTCAAATCTTCTCTTTGTGGATGTTAAGCAAGTTTCATTCGGTTGTTTCCACTAAGGATTCCTGTGAGCTCATGCTTCGAGTTCATATCTTTGCAAGATCATGCGTATTTTCACAGTCTATCCTTTTTTTCACACTATGTTTTATGAGCGAGAGAGAGCCTACTTTTAGGTTGATCCTGTAATCATTTTATAGTTCATGGTTCGCATGGAAAGAAGATCTCCCCACATGCATGTACCTCGTACTGTCTATGGATAGTCCTACATACAAAATTAAATAATGTTAGAAATGTTAATTTGTCTAAATATGACTGTTAGAAATAAATTTGATTTAATAAATTGGAAATAGTTATTTATGACTATCGGTGAGTCATTTGCATCAGTCTTTCGTCTTCAGTTTGTTAATATCGGTCTATCATATTTGGTATATCAACTTCGTTCTGGAATTTTTGGTCTGTCATTTTTGTTTGTCGACTTTGGTTTGTCAACTTTGGTATGTCATCATCTGTCTGTCGACTTTGGTTTGTCAACTTTGGTATGTCATCTTCACTGTTTCAACTTCGGGCTGTCATCATCAGTTTGTCATCTTCGGTTTGTAGAACATCGGTGTGTCGAACATCAGTGTGTGGAACATTGGTGTGTCGAACATCAGTGTGTCAAATATCGGTGTGTCGAACATCGGTGTGTCGAACCTCAGCATGCCGAACATCGCTGTGTCAACATCGGTGTGTGTCGAACATCTGTGTGAGGAACATCGGTGCGTCGAACATCCTATCAGTTTCAGGAACTCTAAAAAGCTTATGATGGGTCTCTTTTATACTTAACATTACTAGACTAAGAGACATCCAAAAAAACTTGTAAAAAATACACTTTTAAATATATAGATTAATAAATATAGTTAATTGACATTTATAAGTATATTGTTCTATAAGAAATAATTGGTTTAAATAGAGAAATTATATGCCCTGATAGTGTAGAATCTTTGGATTGTAATTATATGTGATTATGAAAACTACTATATCATAGAGCGTCCAACAATCTCCCCCTTTTGATAATCACAAATTATGGAATACTTGTAAATATAAGAAATCTCTCCCACAAAGCTCCCCCACAATAAAAGGATTATGATGAGTATATTCCATGTGTCATATACCAGAAATTATCTCTATTAGATTAATAAATTATTCCCTTTCTTTCTCCCCCTTCTGGTATTAGAAAAGAAAGGAAATTAGAATGTAAGAATAGAAATATTATAAAAACAAAGACACCATAAAAATTTCCATTAAAAATCAGAAGAGTACATGAAAATTAGAAGAAAAAATCCCTATTAAAGATACAATACATACCTAAGGGTTTGGCTATTAAGGTGCTTTTCCCTTATCTGGAGGATCTAGAGTAGGATGACAAGGTTTGGGAGTGGTAGAGGGAAGAGGCGGTCTAAAGGCAACACCAGGAAGGGCAACACCTGTAGGGACATTGGCTGCAAGACTAGGCCTTCTCTATAACAACACCCAATTGGGAGATTGATTTGTAATGAACAATCAAATATGGGAAGAAGCATGAGAGACAGATATTGGAGCAAGAGGCCAAGATGGAGTACCAATGGAAGCAATAGGTGGAACTACAATTGCTTCAGCTTGAACTAGCAGATATGGATTAAAGATATTTATTAAGTCATTAATGATTACACCACTATATTGAATAGCTTTCTAAAAGTCATTCTTATTCTCCATGAATTTATTCATAAAAGGTGTAAATTCTTTCAATTGAGTAAATTTTTTCTTAAATTATTTTGTGACTGGAGGTATTCTGAGATTTTCTGCTAGAAATGTTAAGCTATTTATCAGATCATGCACTGTATAAATCATAGAAAAGTATTTATCCACTTTCTCTCAAATATCTTTCTGAGTAGCAGGGTTTTCATTTGTGGGCTGCCTTACCATATTGTCCACACGTTCTATATTTCGATGCACCATTTCAAGAGTTTCTTTGTTTGAAATACTCTGAAGATTTTGGAGTTCCTCTCTCGTCAAAGCATTGAGAGACTCCTAATCAGCAACAACACCTTTCCTCCTCCTAGAACTGGAAGGGCCAATAACTATTCTTCCAAACTCCTATTTCAATTTCATCATATCTACACTTAGTAGATGAGTCACCATGATCCTAAGAACTTTTAGTACATAACTAAAGGAGGTCTTGAAATCCAATTTTAGAGAATTTAACTGATTTCTAATCTTCCTCACATCTTCTCTTAGCAAGTCATTATGCCTAATAATGTCTTCTGTAGTGGTAATGAGATTTGTTTGAAACTTTTGGATCACTATCCTAGCAATCTCTTCTGCATCTACATCTAAAATACTGATTGAAGTGGAGGCTTCACATTTGGATCCAACTTAGACTTTCACTGACTCACATATATTATTTTTAAATTGCTCCAAATCAGCCTTAGTGACGTAGTCACTAGGCAGTGCTTGTGCTAATGGGACTACTGCTGGAGATGTAACTAGTGGAATAGGTTCTTCTCTAGCTTGAGATTGTGGAGCAAGAGGAGGAGGCACCCTCTCTTCATCTGAGTCATATTCCAACCCAAAAAGAATGTATCCTGGATCATTATTACACTCTCTAGTACAAGTACATGCTCTTGGTTCATCAGTATCTGTAATGATTCTTCTTCCATGAGGCCCAGAAAAAACTTAAACTTCATCAGCTTCTTCATTCTATACTCTAGCCATATTAACATTTCTAGGAACAAGGACCAACTAAAATTCTAGTTTGGAATGCGCTATAGCCACTTCAACATCACCACACACTTCCTCAATTTTAGGAACTTGATCCCCAGATTCTTCCTCGTGGTCACCAGCTGTAAGTTCATTCAATTTTTGAATGATGTCTTGATTTTCAGAAAAAGGATGGGGTGATTTGCCCTCATGACTAGCATATCTATGATCAACATCTTTCTATCCAACAGGCTCATCACCATTACCATCTCCATGTATAGACTCCTCACAAGATCTATCAAGTACTTGTTGTCCCACTTTCAATAAATCACTTACATGATCATCATTTCCTCTTTCATCACCATCACCATCATCATCGTCAGACACCCCATCTGATTTACTGAAATAACCTTCAACTCCAGAAATCTTGGTCTCTTCCTCATCCTCATCACCTATCAGAGATTCTCTTAAGGGTAAGTCCAAAGGTGGACTACCACGTGCATAAAACAAATCTTTGGGAATTTTAGAAATATGAGGATCACTCATGTCATCAAAAGGAGATCCTTCTTCTCTTGAAATATCAGTCTCAGCTTCATCATTAGAATAAACAGGTTCTTATTTTGATTTAAGACCTAGATCAACTTGATCCATTGGTCTAGTCGGTTAGTCAATTGGATGGAAATCCTCCTATAGCCTTTCCTCTTCACCTACCCAACATTTATACCATGGGTTCTAGAATATCTTCATCCTTTTACAAATATCGTTTTGAAGACATAGACCACTACATTCACTTATCACTTCATTCTTATCTTCCACACATCCTAACATTTTTAACATGGTAGAGATCATCCTCATATAGTACAGACATGTTTCCTTCTTCTATGGATTTATCAAATCAGAGTCATGCACCATTTGATACCTACACAGGTTCATATTTATCCCATGTTTCAAAAGATACATTAAGAATACACCCTGATACTTCACAGTAGATAAATCTCCCTTCCATGGGAATATTTTATGTTGTATGTACTTGAAAAGAAATCATACCTCTCCTTCATACTCAGTTGAAATATTCCTCATAGATTCTCAATTTCCAGTGTTGTCCTTCAAAGCATATTTATAAGAGAATAAATCAAAGGATGGTGGAATATTACCCGAATAATCAGAAAAAACACCTTCATGAAGAATCTCCAAGCACTCAGGCCATCCCTTAGACGAAAATTCTATTTCATTTCCCATTAAAATTGACATCATCCTTTCTTCCTTAGTATCATCTAGATATATCTTCAAATGCCGATAAAATTTATGTACTAGCTGGGGATAGTAAAAAACTTCATGATTAGAGAACCATCTTATCCATACATGAGATTCCAACACTCTTAATAAAAATGACTTTCTTGATAGAAGCCACTCTGTAGAGACTTCATTCTCAGCTGTAACTACTTGGATTTCCAAGCTCTATTTTGTAGTCCCACTGGACTCACCTTTCTGATGCTTAGTAGATAACGATTTTCTTGGATCTTATATAGCATGATTTCTCCTTTCCATTTCAAGGTTTTGGATTACTATAGAGTCTAGTGGTCGAGGGTCGAGAGATAGAGTGACAATGGGTAGAAGGATTTAAAACAGTGGGAAGGTGAAACGTCAGGATTGATCAAACTTAATATATCATTTAGGGATTGTAAATCGTAAAGCAGAAAATTTAAACAAGGCAAAAAGAATAACCAAACAGTGTCATTTTATTAAAAATATACAGACTTACAAAAGTGTCCTTCAATACATCGGTGATATTGAATCTTTTTTACACGATCGATTTCAGGGATCAGTTTCACAAGATCGATTTCACAAGAACAGTTACAGAGGTCAGTTTTAGGAATTGTTTACAGGGTTTGGTTTCAAAAGAGCATTTTCACAAGATCGGTTTCAAACATTGTTTTTGAATATTGGTTTTAATGATCAGTTTTAGAAGATTAGTATTATAAGATCAGTTTCAGAAATAATTTTCAGGGATCAGTTTCAGAGATCGGTTTCAGGATATTAGTTTTACAAGATTAATTTCACATGATTGGTTTCAAAGATCAGTTTTAGGAATCTGTTTTATGGATTGGTTTCTGAAGATCGATTTCACAAGATCGGTTTCAAAGAGAGGGTTCAAATATTGGTTTCAGAAGATTAGTTTCAAAGATCAGTTTAAAAGATTGGTTTCAGAAATCAGTTTCAGGGATCGGTTTCAGAGATAAATTTCATGAGATCATTTTGACATGACCTTAGAGATTTATCATTCCTATTTCATGTCTAATGTAGTTCATTCTCTTAGTGTTTAAGGGTTTAATGAATATATCAACAAGGTGATGCTCAGTCCCAATTAACTCAAGAGTTATATCACCTTTTTTATAATGATCTCTCAAAAAGAGATGTCTTACATCAATATGATTTGTTATATAATGATAAATTGGATTCTTATAAATTTTAATATCACTTATGTTGTCATAGTTTATTGGGATATGTCTGAATTGAAATCCATAGTCTAGTAATGTGTGTTTCTTCCGCAAATTTTTTTCACAAAAACTTCCAGCAGCAATGTATTCTACTTCATTAGTTGATAATGCAACTGAGTTTTTGCATTTTACTAAACCATGTTATTAGATAAATTACCAAAAAGTGACATTTTCTAGAGGTACACTTTCTATCTAACTTACATCCAACAAATTTAGCACCTGAATAGATAACTAAATCAAAAGGTAGTCCTTTAGGATAGAACATTCCTAAATTAGTTGAATACTTGAGGTATTTGAAAATTATTTTTTACACCATTTAAATGTGACACTTTTGGTTTTTCTTGAAATATTGCACACATACACACACTGATCATTATATCAAGCCTTCTAGCAGTTAAGTATAGCAAAATCCCATTCTTTCCACTGTAAGTAATTTGATCAACTGATTTTCCGTTATCATCAAGATTCAACATACATGTAGAACTGATATGGGTTTCACTACACTTAATTCTATCGAAGCCATATATTTTCAAATGTTCTTTTGTGTACATACATTGATTTAAAATAATACCTTCTTTATATTGAAATATTTCAAATCTGAGAAAATATTTAAGTTCACCCATTAAACTCATTTCAAAATCGGTTGGCATTATTTTTTAAAATTAATTACATATATAATTTTTAGAAGTTGGAAAGATATTATCATCTAAAGATATTTGGGCTATTAAAACTTCTTTTGAATTTTTTTTTATAAATAAAGTAGGATCTTTAAGTCCTTTTAAAAAACATTTACAAATAAAAAAGTTACTCAACTTTTCATTCCAAGCTCTGGGTGATTGTTTCGAACCATATAAAGGTTTCAATAATTTGAATAGATGTTATAGAAAATGTGTATTGGTAAAACCTGTTGTTTTTTCAACAAAAACATCCTCAATAATATAACCATTTAAGAATTCACTTTTCAAATCCATTTGATAATGTTTAAAATCCACGTGTACGGCATAGGAATGTAAGATCCTAATTACCTCATGTATAGATACTGGTGAAAATGTCTCTTCATAATCAATTCCCTCTTCTTGATTATATCCTTGTGCAACCAGTCTATCTTTATTTATAACTATATTTACATCTTCATCTACTTTATTTCTAAATTACCATTTGGTTCCTATAGTCAAAGTATCCTTCGGTCAATCTACATGTTTCCAAAAAATATTTATTTCAAACTGATTAAGTTATTCATGCATGGACATTACCCAAAATTCATCTATGATTGTGACATTGATATTTTTAGGTTCATGCTGTGACTAGAAAGATTGTTGTTCAACCTGGTTTCCCATGTAAGCTCTCGCTTGTGTTCCTCTATCTAAATCTCCAACAACAGTATCTAGGGTATGATTCATAAGGGTTCTAGTTGGTCTAGAGAAGGATGGACTTGATATTTCTGGTTGGTCAGGTTGATCTGGTTCACTACGGTTAGGATCTGGAAAATTTTCAGAACTCGATGTTTTCATAGATTCCTTCACATGGAGATTTGAAGTTTTCTTATTAATAACTAGATTGTACATATCCTCTTTAATAGTTTCTAGTGAGGTCTTGGGATCATGTGGATCTGATTCATTGAACTCGATATGTATAGATTCCTCTACACATTTTGTTTTCTTATTAAAGACACTATAAGATTTTCTTGATGTAGATTATCTATGAAATATTCCTTCATCAGATTTGGAGGAAAAGTTATCTAAATTATCTTTAGAGTTATGAATATAGACTTTACATCCAAACACTTTAAAATAACATACATTGGGTTTATTATTATTCCAGAACTCATAATGTGTTTTCTTAAGGATGGGTCAGAATAAGACTTTGTTTATTATGTAACAAAATGTATTAACAGTTTCATTCTAGAAGTAAATAGGTAGGTCGTATTCATTGAGCATAGTTAGGGGAATTTTCTATAAGGTTCTATTTCTTCTTTCTACCAATCCATTCTATTGAGGTGTCCTAGGAGCAGAGAAATTATTCTTATAGACATTTATTGAACAACAAGCTTCATAATCATGATTCTAAAACTCACGACCCTGATCACTTCTTAAGGATTTAATCTTACATCCACTATTATTTTCTACAGTCCTAGCATACTTGGTAATGTTTGAACAGGATTCAGTTTTGTGAGTTAGGAAAATGGTTCAGGTGTACCTAGAGAAATTATCTACAAGAACATAAACATAGTACATCCCATTGAGACATGAAAATCAAGATGGTTCAAACAATTCCATGTAAACCAACTCAATAGGTTGATAATTAGTTACTTTTTTCTTTGGTTTTAATGAGATTTTATTTTTCTTTCATTTTTGACAAGGATTACATTCTTTATTTTCTGGAAACTCTAATTTGGGTAAGTCTCTAACAAAGACTTTTATAGTTAAATTACAAAGAGTGTGTATAATGCAATGTCATAGTCTTATAATCTATAGCCAAGACTCTTTATGAAAGGAATTTACACAAGAGACATTCTGTGAGACTAGTGTGTCATGATTTATAGCATATACATTATCATTTTTAAAAGAAGTAAATACTAAATTATTCTTGGCATAAAAAACATGGCATGAATATTTTTTGAATTTATCATTAAATACATAATCACATAATTGATATATGCTAAGTAGGTTATACTTAAATCCATCATCATACAATACGTTAAAATTTTAAATAGAGTCAGGGTTACCAATCTGGCCAAGGCTGATGATTTTTCATTTTCCATTGTCACCAAATGTGACATGTCCTCCATCAATCATGATAAGACTTGTAAAGCTTGAATAGTCCCATGTTATATGTCTTCAATAGTCACTATTTAAAGACCACAACTTTCTACATGAGCTCTTTAAAAAGTTTACCTACAAAGAAATTCATCCAAGAAACTACTTTGGTACCCATATTGGTTTGGGTCCATATACATTAGTGATTTAAACTTTATGAAACCTAGAACTATCTTATGGGTTTACAATATGCAGAATATATAATGTTTGAAATGTTAAATTTGATTGGACATAAAGAATTTGATGCATTAAAAGAATTCCTGGAGCTGAAACTTGGGGTAAAATTCTGGTTTTTTAAAAACGTAGCAGATTTTCCATATCTATTTACAAAATTCAATTTGGATAAATTCCTTTTACATGGTTGATATACCATTACAGAAGTATACTTAGGAGCTGTTTGTTTCCCAATAATTTGAGTAAGATTATTTTTCACATTAGTGATCTTTTCAATGTCTTTTTTCAATTGATCATTACACATTTTTAACTCATTTTTTTCCTTGAGAAGTTGAGCATTTTTCTCTTTTTATGTTGTGATTTCAAGGTTAAGAATCATAGTAAGAGCATGTTGTTTCTTTAAATATTTATAAATATCTTTTAACTCCTTACTTGTTTCTTCTAGAATGTTGTAGTATTCAAAAAATTTATCATTTTTCATATTCTTATATTCATTTTTAGAATAATAAAAATAATGTACAAGAGAGTCTAAGGTTACCTTAGTTGTGTTTTTCATAAAACATATATTAGCCATATCATCTTTCTCATTTTGAGAAGAGAAAAATTTAGTTGAGTTGCCCTCGAAGGCACTCCAGGTGGCCTTTATTGGTTTCTTATACCTTATATTATTATTTTCATACTTTTTCTTTTATTTTATCTTTGGATAGTAAGCCATCACATGTCTTTTCCTATTACATTTGTATAAAATTATCTCCTCTTATTTATCATTTCTTTTCAAATAATTTTTCCAATTCAATTGTTATCAAATTTTACTTTGTAATTGGGATTTCTGAAAATCTATTTTTTCATATAAAATTTCACGAATCTTCTATCCAACTGGGCTCTTTATTCATCACTGTCCGTAGCTACTTCATCATAGCTTGTGCTTTCAATAGCAGCTTGAAATTTCTCATTGTCTTTACTTTTAAAAGTAATTGTATGGAGATCTATATACTTTCATTTTGGTTCATCTACTTCTTGATTTACCTTCAATTCATTTTCATACATCATTAATTTTCCAATAATTTTATTACCTGATATCTTATCAATTTCTCATTATTCTCTAATAGACACAAACATTCCATGCCATCCTTCTGGTAAGAAACGCAAAATCAGCATAATATGCTATTTGATTGTTACTTCTATTCCTAATTAAATCATGGTATTCACAATTTCATTGAACTTGAGATACATATCAAAAATAGATTCAACATGATTCAATTTAAAGTTTTAATATTTAATATTAAAAGTATTTAATCTCATTTCTTTGACATTAGATGCACCCTCATGAGAAACAGAAAAAGTTTCCCAAATATCAAGGTCATTTTTACAAGCATAGATAAAGTTAAACTCTTAATCTCTTGTCGAGATGTACAGGGCATTCATTTCTTTAAAATTATTTTTATAGTGGATCTTGGTAGGTTCATCCCAAGTGTTTCTAGTAGTTTCAAGAATTGTATATTTGCTTTCAACAGGGATTCCAGATTTTATAACCCATGCTTTCTAGATGTATTTTCATCTTAAACTTCCACTGAGCATAATTAGTATCATTAAATAAAGTTGGTCAATTGCTAACATCTCCTTCTAATATATTATCCATGATACATATTTTAAAATAATATCAAAGACATAAATATTTAGAAATAACAGAAATTTTGAGAACTTTGAAAAACAACAGTAATCACAGTTGACAAGAGTTCAAAAACTGATTATAAATTTTAAATCCTATGATACCAAATGTTGGTTGGAGTAGATTACTCAATAGGGGGTGAATTGAGTGTCTATAAAAATATTGGTCAAGATGGGTTCTTTAAATTAACATCCCCTTGTTAAAATAAAATCAAATTTAGTTTGCAGTGAATTTATATAAGTCCTGAAAGTTCTATTAGTTTCTCAAGAAGTTTGATAAGTTCATAGTTTTACCAATCAAAAGATTATCCAAAAATTTTTAACTAATATACTGATTCAAAATAGATATAAACACTTTTTAAACTAACTATCAATATTCTGTTTATCTTAATGTAAAAAATACAAATCAGGTTAAAAAACTAGACAAACATCATAGTGGGTAGAATTAGAGGTTCAGTCTCAAGACGAGACTTAGTTCTCTCTACTTGGTGATCACCTGCCACCAAGAATTTTATATTAATAAAAATTTGACTCACACCATGGATCGGTGTTCACAACAGCACACATGGCTGTACAGGTTACACTTGACTTCTTCCACAATTATTCATGGGAAAAATATCAAAGCAGATCACACAGGATCTCTTCACAGTTTTATGTGGGATATAAGAGTAGAAAGGGATTAATTATTAGGATATTTTAGTATGTTCCAGTTAATATCATAAGACAGTGTGTGTGAAACAAACAGATGCACACAATACTCTAAAAGTTAACTCAATAACACAACAGGGTTATAAAAGAAAAAACATTGTTTAGAAATTTTAGTGTGTTGTGAAGTAAAGCTATAGACTCATTGGATGTATAGAAAATTATATTTGAGTCTTCTTATAGAATTTGGATTCAAAATAGAGTATCATAGTCTCTATTATCTTGTTTCTAGTTTTGTAAAGGTTCAACTCTTCTTTTTGAGGAGGTTCAGCATGCTTCAGCAGGTTGTTTCTTGTAAAACTTCTTGTAATCTCAAGTTTCGAGTTCGTTTCTTTGGAAAATCTAGCATATTTTCACAGTCTTCCCTTTTTGTTTTACCAATGTGTTTTCGAATTGAGAGAGATCCTGATTATAGGTTGATCTTGTAATCCTTTTATAATCCATAGTCCACTTGGCAAGAAGGTCTTCCCACAAGCATGTACCGCTTGCTTTATACTGATAGTCCAACAAAAAACATTAAATAATCTTTGAAACACTTATTTTTATAAATATGACATTTTGGAACAGTTTTTTATGACTATTACTGAGTCATTTTTATCGGTCTGTCATCTTTAGTTTGTTAATATCGGTATGTCATCTTCAGTGTTTCATCTTCGATCTATCAACTTCGGTCTGTCATCATTGGTCTGTCATCTATGGTATGTCACATTCGGTTTTTCATGTTTGGTCTGTCATCTTTTGTATGTCGACTTTGTTTTGCCAACCTCATTCTTTTATCTTCGGTTTTTCAACTCTGTCTTGTCATCTTTGTTTTTTCAACTTCGGTTTATCAAATATCGGTGTGTTTAGCAGTGGTGTGTCATACATCGACGTGTCAAACATCGGTGTTTTGAACATCCGTGTGTCGAATAGCGATGTGTCAAACATCGGTGTGTCAAATATCGTTTTCTGTTGAACATCGGTGTGTCAAAAATCGATGTGTTGAACATCCTATCGATGAAAGGGACTCTAAAATGCTTATGAAGGGTTTGTCTTAAGCGTAACATTACTAGACTAAGAGACATCCAAAAATATATGTAAAAAATACACTTGTAAACATATTGATTCATAAATATAGGTAATTGAATTATTTAAGTATATTGTTCTGTATTAAATAATTGATTTAATTTGAGAAATTAAATGGAATGAAAGAGTAGAATCTGTTTATTGACATTATTAGTGATTAGGAAAATTACTGTATCATATAGGGTCCAAAAAAATGTTATATGTTAATTTAAAAAAAATAATATTTGGAGCATTTAAAATGAATATTTATTAAAAAATTAACAATATTGAAATTTTAATAACAAATCCATGAAATTTAAATAAATTTATCAATAAGAAACGATTCTATAATAATAAAATGTATGACTGGAAAAGGAAAAAAACAATCTCACCATTTTAAAATAAAAAAATTTAATATGCATTGAAAAAATAGTTATCGTTAATTGATTTTAAAAGTG
The DNA here is from genome assembly GCA_963277665.1 of Viscum album. Classification (NCBI taxonomy): domain Eukaryota; kingdom Viridiplantae; phylum Streptophyta; class Magnoliopsida; order Santalales; family Viscaceae; genus Viscum; species Viscum album. Next base: position 136,966,688 of record OY728163.1, read on the forward strand.
TTGAGGGGAAATTTTATGATCCACATAAATAGTAAATATTTTTATGTCAAAATATTTATGGTGACAATTTGTGGGAAGATAAATATGGATATAGTGGAAAACATTCTCATTCAGAGAGGATGTGAATTAGTGTTAAATTTATCAAATTTTTAAATATTATGTCCATATAAAAAGATATATCTGATATGAAAATATAATAATATATAAATTAATGATTAATGCAAATTTATTATCATAAATTTTTAATGAAAAATAATACTGTAACACCCTAGTCATAGTGGAATAATATTTAAACAAAAATAAAATATTTTGGGAATTGAAACCCACAAAAAACCTTGTTATCGTTAAAATTTTAAAAAATTAAATATAGAAGAAATTATTTATTTTGAAATAAATGGAATTTTTTGATACAACCTCTAATATTAAATAATTGATATGTATATTAAAAAATATGTGTTTAATATAATACATATCTCAATGAAGAAAAATTTAATTATAGAAACTATTACAATTACAATCATCTTTTATGAAAGTAACATAATACAATTTATTATAGCCATAACCATATTAATCTTCAGCTTCTGTCATTGTGAGTCTATAAAAAGCCTTCATAGTTGGTCTAGATTTACATCTCATGGGATGGAATTGGATAGGGATGCAAGATTTGTTGTCTTAAGAGGAAATGGGATAGGTGTTGAGGAAATTATAAATATTGGCATTGGTATGGGTGACATAGGGAGGCATGGTATGTGGGATTATGTTAGTTGAACATGATGGGGTTCAACACATTTGTTTCTAAGTCCCCGTTATGGTGCAGATTGTTTTGGTGTGGGTTTTTTTTGTACGTGGTCAATGTTTTTTGGCATAGTGGTCTCAGGGTGACGATGATGGCTTGCTTGTCCAATCCTCACTGAAAATAATTGTGATTTTATTTGAAATATAAATAAACATTTTGTGGTGGTAATCCATTTTGAAAATTTGTTGGGTAATTTTCCAATATCATCAGATTTCAGTATACGGATCATTAATTTTGGTGTTCTCATTTTGTAATCATAATCTTAATATATATTGAAATTTAATGTAATATATTTTCAACAAAAATATATTATAACTATATATATAAGTAATTTATGGAAAATGGAACACATAACACCATTGAGGTAGTAGTTCGGATGTAGACATGATCAATGCTTTCATTTAACATTTAATTAAAATAAAGTAAAAAATGATTTATATTTTATTAAAATTTATAATGATTTGAATATATTATTTTGTTCATTAAATAACACCTTTTAATCATCCACAATTGATTGGTGTGAAACACATAACACATCACTCAAGGTGTACGCAAGATGAACATTTATGTGGATAATAAAAAAAAATTTATAAGGAGAATAAAATAAGATAAATAATAAATTTTTAGTAAATATAATAAAATTTATAATTTCATAATTATTATAATGTTGTTACGTTAGAATGTTATAATATAAGTTATCATGAACAAGATGACAAATATAATTTAGATTAAAATTGACTGATTATGATTTTTTCCTTCCTATTCAGAATAACTCTTTTGGGAATTTAATAAATATTCTGAGTTGTGGTATTTCAAGTGGACCATAAACTATATGAAATTTCAAATACTCTAAGGGTTGGTTTATTTATTTTATCAAATTTAATTGGATTTTTGTGGGGAGAGATGTTATGAATTTAGGAAATCCATTTATATTTGGGATTAGTGGAATTTGGTTATTAATTGTTTTAATCATCCAAGAATTTTTAGCATCCTCATATAATTTTTAGTTAATAAAATAATAATGTCAGAATTTGTTTCCATATTTCATTTTTCATTTAATTTTGGTATTTACTATTGTATAAAAATCATTTTATATAGTTTTGTATTTTACAGTGTTGTGTTGGATATGAACCGTAGTGGTTTTGACTATAGAGTGGTTAGAATACTATAGTGTAGCTAATTTGTTTGTGCTTTTTCCCATTTTTTTAACAAATATGGAAAAAATGATATAAAACATGGAGTATAGTATAGAAAAATGAGTTAGTTCTTATTTTTTTCATTTGCATTAAGTAGTGGAGTAAGGCTACCGTAAATACTGTTTCTTTGCATTCTTTTTTGAAGCATAGTTTTTAGGCTAAGGAATTGTTATTTCACCTATGTTATAATATTTCACTATTATTCAAGACATATAATCCAGATATGGTTTTACAAGGATATTTTTTTGGTGTAGTATATTTTCTTTGATTTGTGATTTTTTTTCATAAGAGTCTCTGTCCACTATATCGTAGAGCTTGGACCATAATGTTTCTTATCAAGTTTTCCAAATCAATTATAGATCCCCTTTAACCCAATCGACTATTATAAAATTTAAATATTAGTTTATGATATTAGGGCTTCCTTAATACCACTTTCACCAACAGAACAATTACCTTCATCCTCGATCTCAGTGGATCTACACTTGGAGATCATTGTGTTGATTGAATCTGTAATATTTTATGATTAATTATAATGACATAGGATTAACATAAATGGATATTATAACCATATATTTTAATATTCATCACAATACAAATTATATTTTTATGGAAAATAGTATTTTAGTGTCTTTGGAATATTAGAAACACAATCTTCTAACATGGTAAAATATATTCAATATCTCCCACAAGGAACTTCTCCTTCAATAATATTCACAAGAATATACAAAATAAAACATTTATCCATAACATAGAAAAAATAAACAGAACAAAGGAACAGATAAAAATGATTTTTAAGGGTGAAAAATATATATGTAAAAATGAAATAAGAATAAGAGTATGAGTACATGAGAATAATATTTGAATATCACACCCTATATATCAATGATTATAATTATGAGTCATGGAATAATGATTGGAAGTTCCAAAAATATGTATTTTAAGGAAATTATATAACATGTTTCATGAGATAATAAGATTTGAATAAGAAATAAAATTGGTGGGATACATAAAAAATTAAAAATTAATTCCAAATTAGTCATGTCTTGCTACCAAGACCATCATTGAGGGAAATGTTTTTTTCTGAATCGGTTTTACATCCCATTACAACCCAATATTACAGATCTAGGTTCACTTCCCATTCCATCCCAATATTACTGAACTTAGTTCACTCCTCAATTGAGCTGTGTGTATCTAAACTGATTTCACTTCTTGTTCCAGCCCATATTATAGAACTGAGTTCACTCCTCGTTCAATCTTTTATTACCAAACCATGCTCACTTCTTAGGCCAACATAGTAATACTGAAACGAGTAAACTCTTCATTCCATCCTGATATTACTGAATTAGTTTTATTAATCATTCCACTAAATAATGTTCCATAATTTTTATAAATATTTACCAAATTCATAGGGGTATATATAGGTCCCACCCATCATATAATCAAAATCATACATACATGTTGCATAAGATAAAATTGTTATCATATCAGGACCTCTAAAAATAGATATATCATAAACATTTCAACAAATAACAACATGTTCAATTGAGATAAGATTCATAATAATTTCATTATAAAATAACCAATTATATGAAGCATGTTTCATAGGAATTTTATCATGGCGTAACTTGGGGATGTGAAATGGGTTTCATCAACATCATTAATATTTAAACAAAAACCATTCAAATAATGAATAATTTTGGTTCCCTGGGATCATATCCAAAGACAATCATATACAATATGAAATAATTACATCTTTTATGGAGAATGATTTTGAATGATCACTTGGCCATTTCTAAGGGAAGATTATATTTAATTAAAAATAATTTTTTATAAAACATTTTCAAAATATTTTTCACTGAATTTTTTTTAGAAAATGTATAAATTAAACTTAAAAAACAAATTAATCATTTCCTAATAAAAATATACTTTTCTCATTAAAAACACTTTTTAAAAAATAAAACATTTTCAAAAAGTTTTTATTTTAAAATTGAATTGAATAAATATAGAGGAATCATTTAAAATAAATTGAAACACATTGTAAACATAAAAACCTCTGGAAAATCATTTTTGTTGAAATCAATTAAAAAAATGATGTTTCAGAAAATTTGGAAGAACAATTTTACAAATAAATAATATGGTAATCAATTAATAGAAGGTAAAATAAAAGATGGTCATGATGGCAGATAAATCCATACATGCAAAAAATTACATTTTCCCATAATAGCTTTATAAACGTTCCTCGACCAGGAAAAGAAAATAATAATCATTTTAAAACAATTTTATTAAAAGAAATACATGGATATTTTTTTTTGAAAATCATAGATAAATAAGAGAATTTTTTTGACAAAATTTAATAAAAACATCATTTTGGATGAAAATTTATTTCCCACCAAATAGTGAGATAAATTGATATATTCTAGAAGATATTTATTTAATTTTACCACATTGGTAACATTTAATCAAAATCCACAAGATATAATGGAAGTACATAAAGTCTAAAATATCATGATAAGAAGGACACACATTATATTACATCTCAAAGGGGCAGTACATACAACTTGTAAATTAATATATGTGCATAACATAACATGTGTTTCAATGAATAAAAATCGAGACAAAATTCTATACTTATTTGTTAACATTTGATCAATAAAAAAATTGACGATATATATTCAAATTGATATTTTATTATAAAAAATTATTAGTGTAAGAATTATAAGAAATTTTATTGGGTACTATATACACCACATAGGTGAAAGATATAGTGAATAAAGAACATGTTTCACAAATTTAAAATGCTAGATAAAAAATCGTTAGCACGTGGGTAACCATTGAATCCTGGTATTCATGAAATAATGGCATAAATTGGAACATTTAATATCATGATATAAACTACATTCAATATTTAACATGCCATTGGTAATTATATAAAAAACGAAATAAATATGTGGTGAATATTGGAATAATTCTCACAAAAAGAAAAGTGAGACTAGAAATCCCTATACCATAAGTCATGACACCCTCCATACACATTAAAAAATAATTTATAATTGACATACATTTATTATTCATATCATATATATCAATTTTCTCATATATCATTTCATATATTATTTTCTTATAACCTTTTATTACCCATTAATTTATAACACCATGTCAAAGTGACATTTTGGGTAATTACCACTTAATTTGTGCATATGTTTTGTTTTTCTTTTATTTTTTATCCCATTAGAAAATGATTTATTTATTTAAAAAATATGAAACAAGTTATATATATATCATGTAAATTCATTGTATGTGTAACTATTATAATATATAAAAGATATAAAGAGGTAATTAAACACATAATTCATGGAGGTGGTAGGTCGTAAATACCCATGGACGTGGTTTCAATTTTATTACATTATTAGAATAAATAAATTATATTAAATGATATATATATATATTAATTTACTTATCATTTTTAATTAATATATATTAAATATTTATGTCAATTATATCCTTATCTCTTCAATTTAAAGAGTTAATGAATCACATCTCTTTGAGGAGGTGGTAGTCCACACGCCCGTAGAAGATGTTTTCAAATTTCCAAAAAATTGAATGAAATAAGGTATTTTCTATATAATTACTAAAATAGTATTCATACATCACAAATATAATATATAACATATAATAATTGTATTCCCATAATTAATCATAGAACTGAGTCGTGGTAGTCGATGAACAAAAGACATTAGTTCATGAGGTAGTAGTCCACCACACACACAAATGGGGATTTCATGTCATGACCGGCCTTCACCAAAAGGAGGGAAGGGTCAGAAGATTTCTAGGCCCTTCCTTCTTTAAGTTGAATGAGAGATAATGACCCCCGAAACCCGCCTTCAATAGGTCCCGGAGTGGCGAATAGCACCAAGGGTATAGAAATTTCCCACAAATGGAAGGCATTACCCTTTTTATTTTATAGGATCGAAAGATAAGGAGAAGAAAACCCAACAACACCAAGGTAGAAAGAAAAGTAAATCCAAAAGTAAACCATTCCCACATGCATGTTCCAAAAGTAAAAGCCACAAAGTACAAAAGGTGACTACAAGGTAAGTACCGAAGAGGAAAAGATTAACAAAAACTGCAACTGCTCCAAAGGTCCGAGCTAGTAAGGTCCTGCGTGATCCCCGAAGTCCTCATGGAAACCTGAAAGCAGTTTTATATACGTAGGGTGAGCATACAAGTACACTCAGTAGGGAAAACCAAATACTCTCGTGCACAAGTGGGGGAACGTACTAAAGTCCCGTGAGAAAAGGAGTAAACCAAACACCTATCAAGGTAAACTATCCACCCCAGGCCTTACCAAGGCACACTCCCCAAATAACGCAAGTCAAGTAATATATATAATAAGATCACATCGATGTTTGGGTACCCCGCGCCACTTTCCCACTGGTTATTGAGACATCCTACGCATCGGACCAATCCCGCCATTCTCACCGCAGTCCCACTGCCGCACCCGCCCGCACACACCTGGGCCACAACCACACGCAATCCCACTGCTGAAATCCCCCCCGCACACACCCGGGCCTCAACCGCATGCAGTCCCACTGCTGAATCCCACCCGCACACACCTGGGCCACAACTGTCACATGTAACCATGCCTGCAAACACCTAGGCCAGAACAACCACCACCGCGCCCGAAGACACCTGGGCTAAAGAATCCACTTCCACGCCCGAAGACACCTGGGCCTCGTCCCGAAGACACTTGGGAAACCACCTGCCGCACACACCTGGACAACCACCACACTACCCCGCCCGGAGGATCTTGGGAAAATAATGGACCTCAGGCCATCATAGCCTGCCTGAAGATACTTGGGCTATCCGGGAAAAGGAGCAGAAAAGGAGCTAATAACCAGCCACTATAAATAGTGTTGGGAAAAACACCCTCCACCATGAAATGGGGGTGTTCAGCACTAAGTGCTCAACTTGGGTGGGGCGCGAATAAGAAACACAAAGCTACAAGTATATATATATAGGGTAACAAGCACTCACCCAAGCTAGATTTTTCTTCAGACAGCCTACAGATCACAACAACACTAAAGTCCGAGTCACGAATCATGCTAACAATCCATTTGTACCCTTTCTTATTTCACGTTCAGTAATAATGTTTACGTTTAAGCACTACTAGGAAACTAGTAGGCATAAGCATAAATCCAGGAAAGTACACAGTCAAGCATCAGCCAAGACGCCCACACCTGGTTCTCAACAACAGAGGATTCCACCCCAATTCGTGATATAAACAAGTAACCACCCGGATTTAATACTCACAACCACCGAAAGTATAAAAGAACAGGGGATCCTCTCCCCTCCCACATCTCCACCAATCGGCCCGAAAGGAAAACAACCAACTACCACCATCAACACAAGAAGGGACTTGCAGGTATTTTCAGATTTAAACGACTTAACACACTCCATGATTCAAATTTCTGTGTGTTCTAACAGGGAGTTATCACAGAAGGGTTGATCCTGGTGCTTTCAATTATTCAGCCGGATATACATGATTAACCGATTCACTTTTCACAGCTGGAGTTTACAACCACAAACAAGCCATTTAAAACATCAGCAGGGTTTATTAGTGCACAAACAACGACCACCAATGGCCTCGATTTTCATGAGGCATAAGCCAGCACAACTCAACAAGATGGTCATAGAAGTAACATCATCAACAATCACAGCCCCCCCTCTCTTTCTTTAGATAATTCATTCAGTATCTTTAATTTGTTCTGGTTTACCCAATTCTACAAAATCAAAAGCACGCCCACCCCGCATGATACACAAAAGAGAGAGACGAAGGAGAAATTCCCTACTTGTTGATAGATGATCGACATTTAGGCCAGGGGCACGGAACATTACGGATAACGATGCGGCGGCCCCGATGCACCAGAAGCTATTTGTGAAAATCCACGATCAAGGAAAGGAGAAACCACGGATAACCCTTAGTTTATGAGAGCCGGTGACGGTTGAGGTGAAAACGTGAAACCGCATATGGTGCGGGGGTTGTGGGTTGACCACGCGGATCCACTCGTCACAAAAATGGGGGTTGGGTGGTTTAAGCCGACTCAGGAATTGATGAAGTATTTAATTAAAACTCTTATGGGCATTATGGGTCTTAAAAAAACACGCTTAAACGAGTCAGAATAGGGTTTAAAACCCTATTTGCGCAAAGGAGCGCTACTGGAAACAACTTGACAAGGCCGGGTGGCGCCGATCGGTCCCACCGATCGGACTCACCGATCGGTCTCACCGATCAGTCTCTCCGATCGGTCTCGCCGATCGGTCACGCCGATCGGTCTCCCCAATCAGTCTCGCTGATCGGTCTCCCCGATCGGTCGCACCGATCGGTCTCATCGAGACGCCACTCCTTTAGAACCCGGATTTTGGAAAAGGGAAGGACCAAGAGAGTCTGGCTCATCACATCAGATACCTCTCAAACTATTCTCGTCCCCGAGAATTTAAACAACCCAGAAGGAAGGGGCGGGTCCGAACAACCACCCCAAAAGATACCTCTCAAGAGTGAACCTCATCGTTAACTAAGAACATCTTCCTGTCACGAACCAAGAAACATACCATGCCAAAACTGCCCGGGCATGTGGGTTGGGGAGTCTCCTCCCCCATGTCAAGATATTATCTTCTTTGGGCGGCACTGACTCGCCCGCACGGGTTTAACCGCATCCACCTTAATGCGTCTTGATTAGGGGTCGGGTTCTCTCCTTCCCTATAGCCGGGGGTTTTCACACACAAGCAGAGGAAGAAAACCAGTACATTTCATATCCAAAAGACAAAACGTTCTATCAAAACAGGTACAACATGGAACAAAACTTAAAACAACTCTGGGTACTGGGTACACATCTATGTTTCCCTCTCCCACGTACTCTCCTCAAGCCCACCATGTCTCCACAACAAGAGAACCAAGAGAATGGTTCGCCCGCGAAGCACCTTTTCTTTGCGATCCTCGATCACCACTGGTCTCTCCACAAAGGTCACGTCGTCCTCGATGTCCAGCTCACCCCAATCAAGGATGTGTGAATAGTCATGCAGATACCGACGGAGCTGGGGCATGTGAAAGACATCATGTATCCTTAGTAGCGGCGGTGGCAATGCTAACTGGTAAGACACTTCACCGACCCGCCGCAACACTTGGAAGGGTCCGATGAATCTGGGAGAAAGCTTACTCCCTTTGTCGAACCTCCGCTGCCCACGCTGAGGGGAGACCTTTAAGAACACGTGGTCCCCAACCTCAAACTCCAAGGGCCTCCTCCTGGTATCAGCATACAACTTCTGTCGGTCCTGGGCTACCTTCATCCTTTCCCGTATGAGCTGAACCTTCTCTGTCGTGTTCTGCACCACCTCCGGACCAAGGATGCCTGCCTCTCCTACTTCGGTCCAACACACAGGCGAACGACATGGCCTCCTATACAAAGCTTCAAACGGGGCCATGACAATGGTAGAGTGGTAGCTATTATTGTAGGAAAACTCTACCAGAGGCAAGTATTGCACCCATGACCCTCCTGAGTCCAGAACACAAGCCCGCAACATATCCTCCAAGGTTTGGATGGTGCGCTCTGTTTGTCCATCTGTCTGGGGATGGAAAGCAGTGCTAAGGCGTAACTGGGTGCCAAACGCATGATGCAATCCTCTCCAGACCCGTGAGGTAAACCGTGCATCCCTATCCGAGACTATAGACCTCGGAACTCCATGCAACCGCACCACCTCATCCACGTAATTTCGTGCCAAAGCATCCACAACACTCGACCCCCTGATCGCTAGAAAGTAAGCCGATTTCGTCAACCTGTCCACTACCACCCAGATGGCATCAAACCCTCCTTGGAAATTGGGTAGTCCCGTGACGAAATCCATTGAGATGTAATCCCACTTCCACTCGGGGACATCTAGGGGCTGTAGTAGGCCACCTGGAACTCGGTGTTTAGCCTTCACTTGCTGACACACTGGGCACTTGGCCACAACCTCTGCCACCGCTCGCTTAGCTCCGGGCCACCAAAACTGCCTCTTCAACCCCTGGTACATCTTGGATACTCCTGGGTGTACCGCCAGGGGTGAGTTGTGGAACTCACTGAGAACCTTGCCGCGCATCGCCTCTGGGACAAACAACCTTCCCTGGAAAAGCATCCAGTTCTGACCATCCTCGGTCCATCCTTCCGGAGCATTGCCATGGTCATCTTGGTCACGCATCACTTCACACTCTAGGTCTCCCCACTGAGACTCCTACACCTGCTGAAACAGGGATGACTACACTGTCATCTGATATAGCCAGCCTCTGCCGCTATCCATCGTCGCATCCAGGTGTAAGGCATCCAACTCTTCCATTTCCTTCCAGGCGTCCTCCGACTCTCGAACCACATCCTTCTGCGTCCTCCTTCTCAAGGAATCGGCCACCACATTGCCCTTGCCCTCAGTATAAGAGATCTCGAAGTCATAATCCTGGAGGAACTCCACCCATCTCCGCTGTTGCAAGTTTAAGTCCCGCTGGGAGAAGATATACCTCAAGCTTTTGTGATCCGTGAAGACCACAAAGAGTTCCCTAATGAGGTAGTGCCGCCATAACTTTAGCACAAAAACGACCGCTGCAAGCTCTAGGTCATGGGTGGTGTAATTACGCTCATGGGAACGCAGCTGCCTGGACCCATAAGAGATCACCCCTTGTCGTTGCATCAACATGCATCCCAGACCATGTTCTGAAGCATCACAGAATACATCATAGGCCACCCCTTCTTCTGGTAATCTCATCACTAGGGCACTGACCAACTTCTCTTTCAGATAGCTGAAGTCTGACTAGCACTGCTCACTCCATACGAATGCCTGGTCCTTCTTGGTCAGAGCCGTCAAAGGGGCTGCTACTCGAGAGATGTTTGGTACGAATATCCGGTAGTAACCCGCCAACCCGAGGAAACTTTGGACTTCTGCCACATTCTTGGGTGCTGCCCAAGAAACAACTGCCTCAACCTTTGATGGGTCCACCTCTACCCCCTGCTCGGACACCACGTGCCCGAGGAAGTGCACTTCTCGTGTCCAGAACTTTCATTTTGACAACTTCCCATATAGATGGTGCTGTCGTAGGACCTCCAAAACTGTCCTCAGGTGATATGCATGGTCCTCCTCTGATCTAGAGTAGACCAGGATGTCGTCGATGAACACAACCAAGAACCGATCCAGGTAATCCTGGAAGATGGAGTTCATAAGTCCCATGAACACAGCCGGGGCGTTCGTAACACCGAAGGGCATGACTATGAACTTGAAGTGTCCACACCTGCACCTGAACGCTGTCTTCGGGATGTCGCTCTCTTTCACCCTTAGCTGGCGGTACCCAGACCACAGGTCGATCTTCGAGAACCATCCTTCCCCTTTCAGCTGGTCGAAAAGATCATCTATCCTTGGGAGAGGGTAGCGATTCTTGATCGTCACCTGATTCAGCCTCCTGTAGTCTATGCACAACCTAAGACCACCATCTTCCTTTTTACAAACAAGACCGGAGCACCCCACGGTGACGCACTCGGACGAACAAAACCCCTCTTCATCAGATCGTCAATCTGTATCTGCAACTCCCGTAGCTCCGAAGGTGCCATCTGGTAAGGATCCATCGAGATTGGATGAGCGCCAGGCTGCATGTCTATCCCGAACTCGATATCACGTCGAGGGGGTAGAGTCGTCACCTCCTTAGGAAAGATGTCCATAAACTCACGGACGATCTCTGGCACTTCCACCATTTCAGCATCTACTGATCCCATTGTCAGCTCGGTCAACAAGGAGAGGAGAGGTTCCTCTCTCCTATTTCCCTTTGAACTGCTCCGATCGCCGGTGAAGGTAACACACCGGCTGTCCAAGTCTGAGAACAAAACCCTTCTTCGAAAACAGTCGATGACGGCACACACAGAAAATAGCCAGTCGATGCCTAGGATGACATCGTATGGCTGAATCTGTAGCATAAGAAGATCCCTAACTGACTGGTGTGGCCCTATCATCAGTCTACATCCCCGACAAACGAACAACAAGTTGGTCTAACCTCCGACTGGTGTGCTCAACACTAGGGGCACTGGAAGTCTCTCGGAATCTAGACCCAAGGCACGAGCTAGACTGGGTGCAACAAAGGAGTGCGAAGCTCCGGTATCAAACAAGGCATAAGCAAGAGTGCTAAACAGACTGATCGTACCTCGAACAACCTCTGGCCCTGCTGGAAATGATGCCTCTACAGCATGCAACTGTCCACGCCTAGCTCCCCTTCCCCTCATCTGTCGGCCACCTCCCCGACCACGCCCTAGAAAAGGTCCCTATGGAGCACCCTGAGGTTGGCCTCCTCCTCCTACGTCTGCCCTCGGAGGAGCGGGAGATCGCTGTCCCTACTGCTGCTACTGGAAAGGTCTGGCTGGAAGCTGCTGTTGGGGCGGGTGCTGGGGATGACTGCCATTGCTGTACTGCACCCGGTCGGGGAACTAACTCTGGAGATGCCCAGGGCTCCCACAGATGAAGCACCGCGGTCCTGGGCCCGTAGGAAAAGGGCGAGGGCCGGGGGATCGAAATTGAAACTGCTGCGGCCTGCTCCCTGCGTGTCAGAACCTAGAGGGTCCTGACGCTGGAGGCCTAGTGCTGATAGCCTTCCCCTTCGATGGTCCCAGCTACATCCCCTCTCGCGACACTCCCCCTAGAGCATGCATCCACTCCACCACTTCGGCCTTCTTCTGGACCTCCAAGTACGTATGCAGGGTAAAGGAGGTAACAACATACTAGAGGGAGGGTCGGAGTGCCTCCTCCAAACGTATTGCCCAAGAATCCTTCTCGAAATCCACCCAAGCCACCTCAGACTCTCTCCTCTCCCCCAGGTAAAGCATCCACCACTGACGTGCCGCTCCCCGCATCTGGCTAACGGCCAGAGGAACCCAGTACTCGTTCAGGGCCGGAATCAGGCCGAAGGCTATAACTAGCTCCTCTAGCCAGCCTTCTGTCTTCATATCGGAGGTGCTGCCCTCATACTTCTCGAGGGACTGTCGCTGGAAGTCTCGAAGAGTCTTCTGCCCCTGATCGTCCTCTTGCTCTCGATCAGCTCTCTGCTGATTGGCCAAAGTAGTCTCCGGGGCCTCTATCGCCTGTACCACACGTGGTCTCCTTCCTGGTTCCATAGCTACAAGGTAAACATGGAATGCCTAAGCCCAAGTAGTGCATAATATCGTTCTTAAAACTTCTTAAAATTTTATTTATTCTTAACTCCCAAGACATCCCAGAAACACAAGAACACAAGTCATTATGATGCATGTACCTTTCCTAGGGTCTCTACCCTGTAATCAGTGTGGCCTCACTTGGTCGTTCGGTAGGTCCAGAGTCCTTACATCAGATCACGGGGGGCCCTAAAATCCCGTGCCCTAGCCGGTCTTCCTTTGCCTAATTCACATGCCAAGGTCACCCAACACTGTTTCCTTACCATCCCTTGCAATCCTCACTCTGCATAACTCCAGACTCCATCCTACCTCTGATACCATTCTGTCACGACCCGCGTTCACCAAAAGGAGGGAAGGGTCTGCAGATTGTCAGGCCCTTCCTTCTTTAAGTTGAAGGAGAGGTAATGACCCCCGAAACCCGCCTCCAATAGGTCCCGGAGTGGCGACTAGCACCAAGGGTATAGAAATTTCTCACAAATGGAAGGCATTACCCTTTTTATTTTTATAGGATCGAGAGATAAGGAGAATAAAACCCAACAACACCAAGGTAGAAAGAAAAGTAAAGCCAAAAGTAAACCATTCCCATATACATGTTCCAAAAGTAAAAGCCCAAAGTACAAAAGGAGACTACAAGGTAAGTACCGAAGAGGAAAAGAATAACAACAACTGCAACTGCTCCAAAGGTCTGAGCTAGTAAGGTCCTGCGTGATCCCCGAAGTCCTCCTGGAAACCTGAAAGCAGTTTTATATACGTAGGGTGAGCATACAAGTACACTCAGTAGGGAAAACCAAAGACTCTCGTGCACAAGTGGGGGAACGTACTAAAGTCCCGTGAGAAAAGGAGTAAACCAAACACATATCCAGGTAAACTATCCACCCCAGGCCTCACCAAGGCACACTCCCCAAATAACGCAAGTCAAGTAATATATATAAAAAGAGCACATCGATGTTTGGGTACCCTGCTCCACTTTCCCACTGGTTATTGAGACATCCTACGCATCGGACCAATCCCGCCATTCGCACCGCAGTCCCACTGCTGCCCCCGACCGCACACACCTGTTCCACAACCACACGTAGTCCCACTACCAAAATCCCACCCGCACACACCTGGGCCTCAACCGCACGTAGTCCCACTGCTGAATCCCGCCCGCACACACCTAGGCCACAATTGTCACATGTAACCATGCCTGCAAACACCTAGGCCAGAACAACCACCAACATGCCCAAAGACACCTGGGATAAAGGATCCACTGCCACGCCCGAAGACACCTGGGCCTCATCCCGAAGACACTTGGGAAACCACCTGCAGCACACACCTGGCCAACCACCACACTACCCCACCCGAAAATTCTTGGGCTAATAATGGACCTCAGGCCATCACAGCCTGCCCGAATATACTTGGGCTATCCGGGAAAAGGAGCAGAAAAGGAGCTAATAACCAGCCACTATGAATAGTGTTGGGAAAAAAACCCTCCCCCATGAAATGGGGGTGTTCAGCACTAAGTGATCAACTTGGGTGGGGCGCGGATAAGAAACAAAAAGCTACAAGTATATATATATAGGGTAACAAGCACTCACCCAAGCTAGGTTTTTCATCAGAAAGCCTACAGATCACAAAAACCCTCAAGTCCGAGTCACGACTCATGCTAACAACCCATTTTTCCCTTTCTTATTTCACATTCAGTAATAATGTTTACCTTTAAGCACTACTGGGAAACTAGTAGGCATAGGAATAAATCCAGGAATGTACATAGTCAAGCATCAGCCAAGACGCCCACACCTGGTTCTCAACAACAGAGGATTCCACCCCAATTCGTGATATAAACAAGTAACCACCCAGATTTAAAACTCACAACCACCGAAAGTATAAAAGAACAGGGGATCCCATCCCCTCCCACATCTCCAGCAATCGGTCCGAAAGGAAAAAAACCAACTACCAACGTCAACACAAGCGGGGCCTTGCAGGTATTTTCAGATTTAAACGACTTAACAGACTCCATGATTCAAATTTCCGTGTGTTCTAACCGGGAGTTATCATAGAAGGGTTGATCCTGGTGCTTTCAATTATTCAGCCGGATATACGTGATTAACCGATTAACTTTTCACAGCAGGAGTTTACAACCACAAACAAGACATTTAAAACATCAGCAGGGTTTATTAGTGCACAAACAACGACCACCAATGGCCTCGATTTTCAGGAGGCATAAGCCAGCACAACTCAACAATATGGTCATAGAAGAAACAACATCAACAATCACATCCCCCCTCTCATTCTTTACAGAATTCATTCATTATCTTTAATTAGGTCTGGTTTACCCAATTCTACAGAATCAAAAGCACGCCCACCCCGCATGATACACAAAAGAGAGAGACGAAGGAGAAATTCCCTACTTGTTGATAGATGATCGACGTTTAGGCCGGGGGTGCGGAACTTTATGGATAACGATGCGACGGACCCGATGCACCAGAAGCTGTTTGTGAGAAGCCACGATCGATGAAAGGAGAAACCACAGCTAACCCTTAGTTTATAAGAGCCGGGGACGGTTGAGGTGAAAACGCGAAACCGCGTAAGGCGCGGGGGTCGTGGGTTGACCACGCGGATCCACTCGTCACAAAAAGGGGGGTCGGGTGGTTTAAGCCGACTCATGAATTGATGAAGTATTTAATTAAAACTCTTATGGGTGGTACGGGTCTTAAAAAACACGCTTAAACGAGTCAGAATAGGGTTGAAAACCCTATTTGCGCAAAGGAGCGCTAATGGAATCAACTTGACAAGGCCGGGTGGCACCGATCGGTCTCGCCGATCGGTCTCCCCGATCAGACTCACCGAGACGCCACTCCTTTAGAACCCAGATTTTGGCAAAGGGAAGGACCAAGAGAGTCTGGGTCATCACATTTCATATCCCATTCAATGGAAGTCTGTGATGGTTTAGCTCATAAAATATTTATATAACAATTAATTATATATAAGAAACTAATTTTATTTTATAACCATGATTTAAAAATAAAATAAGGGGTGTAGAATAAAACAAAACAAATTTCCTTATTGAAGAACGTTGCATCTTCTTCATGTACCTCCTTTTGTTTACACCATATTATAACCTTTTTGATTTATACCTAATTTGATGATTAAATCTTGAACGAAGGTGTGTGAGGAGTTTTATTTTTTAGGGGTTTGGTCTTCTAAGAGGCTTGAGCGGTGTTATGATGTAAGTGGGGGTGATTACCCTTTTATAGTGGAGGAGGAGAGGAATTCTTGTAGATTTCAAAATGTAAACTAAATTTATATATCTCCATTAAATAATGTGTATGTAAGTATGGTACTATTTCACAAAAATAGTGAATCTGTTCAACATATGACCATTTTTATGAACCAATGTTTTTAAACAGCATAAAATTCTAAGGGAATTTTTTTTATGGTAATGAATGGATAAAATTATTTAAATACATAATGTCAGAACAATGTTCTATTCATGGACCATTTTATAGTGATAATTTCTTGCTAAACTCTGTTATTCAGACTGTGTGAGTTAGCGATGCGGGATAAATCAATTTTCTCTTAGCGAACGCATGGGCTTTACATGTTTAGTAAAATAGTACGGGTCAATCCATGTGGTTTACCAATTCTTAAAATGTGTATTTATATAATTTAAATAAAATAAGTATTTAATAATAAAAAAATGTATGTTATAATTATTATTATTTTTATTTTATTAAATAAATGTGGAAAGAATTATAATTTAATGATTAAATGAGGAGTTTCAGAATTAATTATGTAACGTTTATTTAAAGGATAATTAATGAAGAAATATTAAGTTAAATGAGTATGGTAATAATAATAAATTTTTTACAATTATTATTAGATTAATTCCTTTTAGTTATTAGGTTTTTTAAGAGGTCAAAAGAGAGGAGTGGCATAAGGCTAGTGCACGACCCCCTGATTTTTTCTTCTATGCGCTATGAAAAAGGGTTCCTCCCCCTTCAACACAAGATCTGATGATGGATAGAGCTTCCTTCTTCAGTCAAGACTTCCCCGGGTGACTCCCTCTTGGTCTCGACCAACATGAGTCATGAAAAACTATCTAGAAAAACCCCCACAGCAGCACAAATCAATCTTGGGTAGAACCGTATAGCACACTACCCCCTCTTCTATACCCCTCTTTGCGCGCGACGATTCCTCTTGGACACTTGACGAATCCTTTCCACCTCGCCAAGGTGAGTCTGTCTGCGTATATATCATTAATCACATAACACATTTTAAACCAATCTCACCATGTTTTCTTAGCCAAAACCCTAATGTTTGGTTTTAATATGATTGTTTCATTCCTCTGTTTTGAGGGTATGCAAATGTTGAATCGCGTCCCATTGATCCATAATTTTGTATCTCTTGCCAAGGTTGAGGCAGATGGATTAAAATTTCCTTTTCACCATTTCACCAGGTATGTTTTATGACTAATGTTTGTTTTTCACCATCTAAATTAGTGTATGAAAATATACCGGATCCCCTAGTATAGAGGTATAGGTGCGTAGATCTTGTTTCACTTGTTCTGGTCACTTATTACTGATTTGGTGAATTTTTAATCGATGTTTTAGACAACGCATACACCCACCCACACACACACATATTTATATATATATGTGTGTGTGTGTGTGTTTCTGTGTGTGTGTGTGTGTGCATGTGCATGTGTGTGTAATGGTGCATGTGTGCATGACTATGGATCGGTTGCGGATTGGTTGTCCCCGTATGTTAACCCACTAAGTATTAATCTGGTTCATCCCCGAGGTAGGGGGCTTTTCCAAGTTATCAACATTAATAACTGCATTAATAAAATTATTTCTAGTGGTTTTATCTTTTCATATGACTTTTTATTAGTTATGATATATTATATGTTGATGCATGACCCTTGATGTTATTGAATGATGTTGCCCATATAAGATAAATGAAGACATGACAATCTATTGGTTATAGGCATGCATTGTTGAATTGGATAAAGTGATATGATTACAAAATTAAATGATTTGAACAGAGATGGATGAGTTTTAGGGTAACTAATCAAAGAATTAATTATCAGGATGTGAATTATGAAATTGTGGCATTTATTGAATATTTGGAATATTGAATACGAATAATTACTTAACATGTTATTTATTAAAAGTTAAAATTGGAAACTGGTAATGGTTAATGGATAGATTAATTATTACATGTTAAATGGGGAATGGATAATCAATTTATGATTTGGTTATGAGATATTGATTTTGTAGAATGAGATAATTGATCCAGCCATTAATTGTGATACATTATTTTGGCTAAAAATATTTATTTAATGATGGATTAAATAATGTGCATTAGAAGTGATATATTGGGGAGTTGCTTATGGGAAATAATTATGGAAATTCATATTATAATTATATAATTAATTTTGGAAAAATAATAATGGGATGTTATTTATTTTGTAGATTAATTCATGGATGGATTAATTGATGGAAATATGAACATAGTTAATTGTAATATAAAATTATATATTTGGTTTATTTAACTAATTTATTGGATTAATATAGAAATAAAGATAATTTATTGGTGAATTAATTATCATGTTTTTTATTAAGGAATTGCGATAATTAAATATTATGTTAATTATTTAGTTTACATACCTATGGTTAAAAAATTAATTGTTAATTATTTATTATTTATTGAGATTTTGAATGGTTAATTAATAATAGAATTATTTGACGGGATATTTATGTTGTTAATTAGTTGTTGAGTTAATTAAAATTTTTGATTAATTAATATACGAGTTAATTAAATGATGTTATGGTGTGTTAGACATAACATCCTATAAAATTGATAAATATGTATGTATGATTGATAAAATTGGTTGTGAGAGAGGTTTTGAGGCTCTAAATACTCACGGGGTTCTAGACATGGTGTTCTACACCAATCATTCATGTATATATTCATTTATGGGATAAAGACAAATGCTCCAAATACCCATGGGTTATGAGATAAGGATTGGTTCTCCAAATATTCACAAGGTTCCTAGACATGATGAACGGAAACCGTTAATTGACATTGGACTCTAGGTCCAAATGGTCATACATAAACATAATTAAATGGATAATGAAAGACGATGTGATGAAATGATTTGTGAATTCAGTTTGAGAAAGGGTTCAGACTCGTTAATCAATTGGGTGAATCACTATTTAGTGGAAGAACCCATGAGAAACTCACTATTTTTTTGGTGGATAGGCTCGGGCACAATTCAGGAATGATTAATTGAAATATATAAAGACTTGTTATATAAGAAAATGCACAAGCTAGGATTAGTTTTTTTACTTTGATATCTTAGACGGTCTTTAGAGACTTCTACTGTGAGTGACTTATATGGGGGATGTCGGGCTTAGGATGAATCTAAAAACATGTATAATTGAATATGGATTGAATTTTGGATAAATAAAAATGAATATGGGTTGAATCCTGTGTATTCATGAAAAAATTATAATACAGGTTCAGACACCAACTGAGGGGTGAAGCAAGTACTTGGGTATATAGTAACATTGTACTATTTACATTATTTATGCATTCTTTCACACTATTTAAATTTTTTAATGAATGTCTGGATTTGGGGTAGACACCGGTGGTTCCGTCCTAATGATATTTATATCTCACATCCTACTCAGGCTTCCACTGCACTAGGGTACCCGAGTATATTCTATTTGGTTACAGGGTGGTTCTATTTGTATATACAAGGGAGATATGGGAAGAGGACAAAGAAGATGCACGAGATCCTTGAGGAGATAACCTTCAAGGATTTGAGTCATTATTTATTTATTTATTTTATTATTTATATATATTGAATGATGTATTGTTTATCGGTTTCATAAGTAGTTTCATCATTACATGGATGCATTTTATAACATTGGAATTGAACATTTTGTTTTAAGACAAGATTTATAAAATTAAGTCTTCTGCTACTTTATCATTATTCTATCTTCTTCTGTCATTTGATGTTATTGTCCACTGTTTATACTCTAACGATAGGGTATAGTCTCTTTAATGACTATCCATATCCCCTCAATGCTTTTTGATAGCCTCTGGCGTATGGGGAGATGCGCTGGATGTCATGTGGCAACCAATCCAATGACCGGTTTTGGGGTGTGCCGGTTTTGGATGTTACAAAGTTGAATCAAAGGAGGTTTTCCATTATCTTACTATTTTGGGGTTACTCTACAGGATACTAAAAATGTGTTTTCTCTAGGGTTAATACCCATTAATGGGAATGATCACCCCACATACAATAAATTACCTAGTGGCTAGTGTTTGGGATGTTTTTTATCTTGTTCGATGCTACAGTTGATATGATTTCACCTTGAGTGACTGGTGTATTTTCCACTGCATATTGATTATGAAAAAAATTCCTAATTTATTGTGGCCTAATAGGACAAGGAAGGTTCATTACATGCATCATATTAGGCACATAGATATGAAGATGTCATGCATATATACCCGGTCATGTACTTGCATTAATATGATGACTGCAAGAATGGATTTTGTGTATTGAATATATGCCATGTCATGTACTTATTTATCAAGTATTTTTAGATACTATGTTTTAGTTATATAATTAATATGATTGAGTGATAATATTTAATGCTTATGTTCCATGCTTCTATGTTATAGCACGTTTTTGTGATTTCAGCATGTTTATCTGTGTTAGCTACTTGTAGTGACATGTTAGCTTGATAATAAATGTTTGGTTTCTTTGGATAATTTTTTTTAATTACGTTGGAACTAAATTTATTTTGTAAGTTGTATGGGTGCTTTATAACTGTGAAAAAATGGTAACCTGTGTATTCAAATAATTAAAAAGTGATGCTAAAGTTAATATGTTAAATGAAAATTGGATAACATAAATGGGATCCAAATACTAGTGGTAAGGTGTATGGGAATATTTTGGACTAGTATATGGACATACATGTTACTAAACAGTATGACCATTGTATGTTTGAAAATGTTCATGAATGTACAAATGCTGAGTTTTGTTGTAATGATTGTTGGGGGTTTCTTTCTGAAGAACTCGGTTTAAATAATTGGGGCCTTTGGAGGTGGCCTTTTTTGTAAAAGGATTTTAGTTGGTAAATTTCAAATTATATTTGAATAACACTATATGTGAAATATTTAAAGCGGATGTTTGTTATAGAATACCTATTTTTCCTGTGGGGTGTTGATTGAAAACCAAGCGACTTGTTATGAAAAAGTACATTTCTATATATAGAAATTCATTCAAATGTTGAAAGGCTGAAATGAATTAATAAAAATGGAAAAAATTAAATGGTGGGCTTTTGAATGTTGTGGTTTTGGTTTTTCATGACCAATAGAGAGGGCCGGTGTTTGTGTTTTGTAAGGAGATAACTCATGGTAGGTAGTATGCATATACATTTTTGGGTGTTAAGTTAAGTTCATCTGACTACTAGGGATGATTTTTTGGGACTCATGAGTTTTGAAAAACCAATAGGTTTATGTTATGGATTTTATGATCATTGTTTCATGTGTTGATCATTGTTCAAGGAATGTCACATGAATTCGTTAAGGTGTTCTGGAATAGAACGATGGTGAGTAGATGCCCTTTTATTTCAACATCATGGAAAATACTTAGGCGGGTAGTGTCTTCTCTATTTTCGTATACGTGTTGTTAGGTGACACAGAGAATTTTCTAACAGAGTCATTCGTTAGTAGTTCGACTGATATTTTTAGCGACCTACGTTTTCTGTTAGTGTTCTCTTCCAAATACGGTGAGAATGTCCACTATCTTACCTCGTC
Source organism: Viscum album (assembly GCA_963277665.1). Lineage (NCBI taxonomy): Eukaryota > Viridiplantae > Streptophyta > Magnoliopsida > Santalales > Viscaceae > Viscum > Viscum album. The sequence continues at coordinate 136,988,704 of OY728163.1, forward strand.
ATTGAGACACTGAGATAGTGTCGGTCTAACGTTGCACTAATGTTTTAAATGTTATTGGGCTTAATGAGTTCTTTTTATCTAGGTTGAACGTGAGTTGTATGGTTTCTTTGGGATACACCTTAATTCATGCTAGGGCGTGGTTGTTTTTTAAAAATAGCCTTGCGATGTCTCCACCTCGGAATGTCATCGGATGTCTGGTAAGGACATCGGTGTACATGTGGTTGGTTATGTAATTGTTGTAAATGCATGTCATTAGTTAAAGGGAGAGTATGGGTTTTTGATCTGTGATGTATTTCGAGTAAACCAAGTGAAATCTGATCTTGTCGGTTGATCGAGATTCAATCATTTTAGTTGATGAGGACTCTGTAATGGCCTTGGATATAAGCTTCGCTTGGGTGTTTATGTTATAAAGTGATATTTGGATCATGTTTTTATGTCATTGGGATTGTGATCTAGATAAATGTGTGTTTGGGTTTGGAGACACCACACGTCAGTTCCATTGAGATTAAATGGCCTTGGTATGTTGGTTGTTTTGTTGTGGATCCAGATGGCTTCTTGGGAACGATATGTTTTTAAGGTGGGTAGTTTGTAAGAACCCGTGTTTTTAAACCGTATAAAATATTGAGGGAATTTTTATTAATGGATAAATATTTTTTAAGACCTAGCGATAGAATAAAATTCCTTGCGTGGACCGTTTTAAAGAGCTAATGTCGGGATATACCCGTTGAGTCAAACTGTGCGAGTTAGCGATGTGGGATAACACAGGTATCCATTAGCGAACGCATGGGCTTCACACGGTTATTCAAACCATGCTAGTAAAGCCTTTTGTGTACCCAATTATAATAATGTTTATTAAATTTAAATAAATTAAATATTTAATAATAAAAAATTAGGATCTTATTATTAATTTTATATTTATTTAATTAATGAAAAATCAACATAATTTAATTGAATGAATAAATGAATAGATTCATAATTAATTATGTAGCTATTATTTAAAATATATTGATTGAAAAATGTTATATTAAATGATTATGGTAATAATAATAAAGTTATTATTATTATGATTGCATTAATTCATTTTAGTTATTATGATTATAATTTTTTTAAGATGTCAAATGAGAGGAGAGGTGCAAGGCCACCGTGCGATCCCCCTTGTTTTATTCCTCCATAAACAATGCATAGGGATTCCTCCCCCTTCAACACAAGAACTTCAGAAATCCGGAGGTTCCTTCCTTGTTCATGCCTTCCCATGGTGCCTCCCTCGTGGCCACGACCAGTATCAGGCACACACAGCTTCCCGGACGAACCCCCACAACAGTGTCAAGAACTCACGTGCAGAACCTGTAGTGCACCACCCCCTCTCCCAGACTCCTCTTGGTGCACAATGATTTTTCTTGGAATCTTCATGAATCTTTTCCACCTTGTCATGGTTAGTCTATCTGTGTATATCTTGTGATTCAAACAAGACATTTGACACATCTCTCGCCTTGTTTCTCAGCCAAAAACCTATGGATTGTGTTTAATTTGATTGTTTTATTCCTCTATTTTTAGGTTATGAGAATGTTGAATAGGGACCCATTGATCCATAATCCAGCATCTGACTCCATGGGTGAGGCAGATGGAATCAAATTTCCTTGTTGTAATTGCAATGAGAAAGGTTTATTTCCACTGTTTGTTTTGTACCATGTAAAATATAGTCTAAAAATTTATTTGAGTCCCTCATGTAGAGGTATAGGTGCATAGACCTTGCTACATTTGCTATGGTAACTTATTACTAATTTGGCGAATTGTTAATAAATATTTTATAAAACGTGAACATATATATATATATCTGAAGGTGTTTGTACGTGCGACTATGGACCAATTGCAGATTGGTTGTCATAGAATGTCAAGCTGTTGAGTATTAATCTGGTTCCACCCTGAGGTAGGGTCTGTTTCAAACTACTCCACTTTAATAAATTCATTAATAAAATGACTTCTAGTGGTTTGATATCTTCATATGACATAATGTTAGTGCTTATATATGATATGTAGATGCACGACTATTGATGTTATTGAATGATGACGCCCCATGTGAGATAAATGAGGACATGACCATATGTTCATTTTAATCCTACATTGCTGAATTGGTTAATGTGATATGATTAAATATTTAAATTATTTGAATGGAGATGGATGAGTAATGGGGTAATCAATCCAAGAATTAATTATCATGATTTCAGTTAGGAAATTGTCGTGTTTATTGAATATTAGTAATATTGAAGATGAATAATTACTTAACATGTAATTTATCAGATGATAAAATTAGAAACTGTTAATGATTAATGGATAAAATAATTATTATATGTTAAATGGTGAATGGTCAATGAATTGATGTCTTGTATATGATATATTGATTTAGAAAATTGAGATCATTGATCTGGTGATTAATTGTGATACACAGTTTGGGATAAATAGTGATATTTAATGATCAATTATAGGACATGCTTTTACTGAAATACATTGGAGAGTTAATTTTGGGAAATAGTTATGGGAATCGAGATTAGAATAAATATCTAATTATAAATAATGAGTTATGGTTTATGATCTATTTGTTAGATTAATGAATTGATGGATTAATTAATGGTAACGTGTACTGAGATAATTGTTGTGTTAACTAATTGATTTGGAAAATTTTACAAATCAAATGGTTTAGTAAGGGAATAAGGATAATTGATTGGTGATTTAATTGTCATGTTTTTTATTAAGGAATTGGGATAATGAAATGTTGGTTTAATTATTTAGTTGATTGATTGTGGTTAATAATAATTAATAGTTTATTAATTATTAATTATTTAGATGTTGAATGGTTAATTAATTGTAAAGTTATTTGATGAGAGATTTATGTTGTTAATTAGTTGTTGAATTAATTTATTTATTTGAGTAATTGATTTATGAGTTAATTAATAGTAGTTTTTGGGGTGTTAGAAATAGTTTTCTACACCAATGATGAATATATATGTATGATTGATAAAAATGGGTTGTGAGATCTAGAACAATGTTCCAAATACTTACGAGGTTCTAGACATGGCTCTCTACACCCAACATGGATGTGAATATTCTTTTATGGGACAAGGATTAATGCTCCAAATACCTATGGGTTGTGAGGCAAGGTATGATGCTCCACATATTCACGAGGCTTCTAGACATGAATAACTACTCCCATTAATTAAAATTGGACTATGAGTCCAATTGGTCATACATAAAATTAATTAAATTGTTAATGAAAGACGATCTGATGAAATGATTGGTGAATTGAATATGAGAAAGGGTTCATACTCATTAATGAATTTGGTGAATCACTGTTTAGTAGATAGACCTTGGAGAGAATCACTATTTTTGTTTGTGGATGGGCTCAATAATAGTTTGTGAAAGATTAAATGAAATATCTTATGACATGTTATGCAAGCCAAAGGAAAACCTTGGATTGGGTTTTTTTACGTTGATTTCTAAGATGGTATTCAAAGACATCTATTGTGAGTGACTTATACATGGGATGTACGACATAGACCGTATCTTAAGAATTATATAATTTAACAAGGATTGAATAGATGATAAATGAAAATGAATTTGTGATGACTGTTTTGTATGAATGAAAAATATATAATACAGGTTCAGACATGAGATTAGGGTTGAATCATGCACTTGATTATATAGTTCAATTTTACTTCCAACATTATTTATGCATGCTTTCACACTGTTTAAATTATTTATTGTACTTATGGATTTGGGGAATACATTGGTGGTTATGTCCTATTGAGATTTATATCTCACACCCTACTCGGGCTGCCATTACATTGGGGTACCCGAGTGGATTCGATTTGGTTGTTAGGTTGGGTTGTTTTCATATGCATGGCATATAGGAGTAGAGGACCAAGATGATTTTTATGATTCTTTAGGAGATCTAACTCGAGGTGTTGAGTCATTGTTTATTTAGTTCTTTATTGAAATGTAAATAATGATGTTTTGTTTATCAGTTTCATAATTTGTACCATCATAACATGAATTCATTGTATAGTAGTTGTGTTGGCCATTTTTTTAAATCAAAATTTTTAATATTTTGTCTGCTGGTGATTTTTTGTTATTCACACTATGTCCACAATATTCTGATATTGTCCACTCTTTTTACTTTGATAATATGGTATAGTCATTCCATGGACTATACATTAACCATTGAAACTAGTCGGAAGCCTCTAGAGTATAGGGAGACTTGTTTGAGGTCATGTGGCGATCAGTATGACCACTGGCTCAGGGGTGAGTCGGGTCGGGACGTTACACTATCCAATTGGTTTTGGTCAGGTTTTGAGGTCATTTCTTACTTAATCTAATGGTTTAACTGCTATGTGAACATGTTTTCACCCTAATAAATGTAATTAATTATAATTTCCTTCTATAATATTTTTTTGTAATAATTTACGTTTAATATAATTGATATATAAAATTAATTTTTATTCCAAACATTTAAAACATTTTTTTAAATACAAATATCATAAGATGAAGAAATTAATTTAAATTTAACCCCATAGATGAGATTAGATAATGAGTTTTTAAAGTAAAAATATTCCAACATTTGAAATGTATTTATATCCAATTTCGATTTTAAATTCATTTTAATGATGTAATTTGTATTAATATATGTATTATTGAACAAAATAGACATTAAAAAATATTATAAATATAATTTTACGTTGTAATTTACCTTGATAAAAAGTTATTTTTCAAATAATATTCATTATTTATCACTATTCATCAAAAAAGGAAATTTCTTATAAAATTAACAAATATTCACCGCAATCTAATTTTGATGTTTTTATTTCAAATATAATCTTAAATTGTATTATATAATTCAAAGAAATTTAAGAATTTAGTTTTAAAATAAGGTTTCAATTTAAAGATTGTAAAACCACCTATTATAAAAAATTCATGTTTTAGAAATAAAATTTCATTTGTTGTTATATATTGTCCAGAAAACACATAAGGTAAACATTCAAATTTATTTTCATTATAGTATATATATATATTATCATTAAAATTATTCAACAAAATTTTTTTATTTAATTTATTGAGATAAAACATTTTAGTACATTTAAGAATTGTTTTCTCGAAACACAATTTCATTATGTTCAAATACTTTTTACATTAATTTAAGTTTATTAAATTACCAAATAATTAATTTTAAATATATGAATAAAAAATATTTTAATAATTCAGTTCATACTTTTTATAACAACCATTCAAACATCTTGGTGAGTATTATAATAATACATTAAAAAGGATATTAAATACATATTAGAGTTTTGTAAATATTTGTTTTTCTTGTAACACAATCTATTAATGGAACTCAGTGTTGTCTGTGTCACAAAATAAACAGAGTGTTTCACATACTATAATATAGTATAACTATTGGATATAGTATAATATTTTATAATGAAATAATAACATGTGGTTACATTCCATGAAATCCATCAATGAATATAAATTTATCCTAAAAATGTATTCTGAAAAACTCAAGTAATTATATTCTACTCCCCTTAAAATTAATTTCAACTTCAAAATTTATGTGGGTCATCAAAGGCATAATACGGTAAATTTAATTTCATAGACACCCATATTATAAAAAATGAAAACCAAAACATATTTTAAAAGGAATATTTGGAAATAAATTTTCTACAAAAAGTAACACATAACTAGATTTCTAGAAACGAGAACATGGTTGAGAAGTGAAAACATGGAAATGGAAGAGAAAAATAAAATCAAAATACAGATGGAGAGTTATATATAACATTGATTGGAAGAAGTCAGTTATCCATAATAGTTTAACAAACCCAAATCTTTAAATCATTTAATATTAAAAAATCTCATCCATATCATCCAAAAGGATTATAATATCATAACATTTTATTTTAGAACCCTTTTACTATAGTAGAAGAATTATCACAAAGTGATATACATACATTATTTCATTTGATTTAATTTGAACAATATCAAATATTTGGGTGTTCTATGACCAATTTTTAATTCAAACATGACTCCAATTACGATGGGGAATTTGTTATTCATGAATCGCTAACAGATGATATGATCCATAAATTTAATGGCATGTCATTCCATGTTACAAATAGTATCATCAAAACAATAAAAATTTTATTAAAGGACAAATAATAATCATAAATAATTTTATGGTTGAGAAAAATGTTAATATAAAAATCCTTAATCAAATATAAACTCTAAATATTCTATCAATGGTCAACCCTATAACCATTCTAAAATTAAATTCACCCCTTATTCCATAAATATGCTTTTATCTTATGCCAAAAACATATTCATTAGAAAATTGGGTATACTGTTGTACCTATATAATATAAAATGTAATTTCGTTATTCAAAATTATATATTAATGTCGACAATATCTTGAAATTTCCCTAAAGGATAAATAAGAAAAGATTTCATAGTGCTTATTAAAAAATTATAAAATTTAATTTTTAATTAATGATTAGGGGATATTGTGCCCTACATTCCAGGAATCACATCATAAATTATTATAGAATATTATTTCAAATTTTTCCTTTGTCCTTAATGTTTTCTATGTCTTATCAACAACGTTATAATTTGGATCGGGGAACTTATTTCAATAATTCTCAAACACCATGCTATTGAAAAAATGAAGTGAGTGAAGTGAATTTGTTAGGTCTTTATCATTAATAAAATCATTATCTAACATTTTATATCTATTATAAATTCATTACCTTGATGAACATTCATAAAAAAATTAAAATATTTACTATACCATTATTAAAATTATGTTAAAGATTATTCGCACTCTATGATCATAAAAGAACAATAATCTTTTTCTGTTCATAGTTGTTATATTTTCCTTTGAAACAAATATTTTTATTCTTATAAAATCCATCAAATTGATATGAAAATCAGACAAGAATTTTTTATAAATCATAATAGGAAGTAAATTAAAAATATGATCTTAAAATTATCCCAACTCATGGGGTCACTTTTCTCATGTTTCATCATAGTCTTGATAAATATGAACCATTTATTCTCTTTACTTTCCAAGATATATGAGACAAAATACCAATTTAATTATATAAACAATAGGTAATGAAAAATATATTTTTAATGGTATAGATCCTTTTCTCATCAACTAGTCAATTAGTCATTAAACTAAAATAAGGTGGATGTTTCCTTATGAAGGATTCATGAAAACATTGTTCCCAATATTGGTCAATTTTAAGCTCATCGTGATTCATTGATTAATAAAGCTGTGTGGTCATGTCAACAACGTTTCTCATTCTATAACCCATAACATTATTCTACAAGGGAGGAAAATCATTGTATTTCCATTTTAATCCTCATTAACATTGCTTCTTGGGTATCTTCAATTGACTAATGCAAGATAACATACTTTAAGAAACATTACTCATACTGGGGAACCACATTTTCATGAAAAATATTGTATAGGATGTCTAAAGAATTATACCTAATTTTTCATATATGAGACCATAGGTTTATTTAAGGCCATTTAAAGTCATTATCTATCTAAATAATTTAATATGGTTCATTCACTGTTATTTAAATTCCTATCTATTATCTCCCAAGAGTGGCAAACAAGAGGTGAAGCATGACCCATTTTCATTAGCTTGTTGTCGACCATGTCTAGTTTAATAAAGTATTTTGGGGGTTGTTACACCTATGATAATTTTTTCTAGATCCACATCCACTTGTTTTATCTATACAGGGATATAATTTTTTAGAAACCACTCACTATATCTTTTACCAAAATTATAGGACATCTTTACATAAAATAACTCATCTTTAGAATTATCCTTAGAGACATAACTATAAATATCCTTTTAAATAAATCAAAGTGTATCACAAATTTTTTCCCATCCTTTTCTCCAATGTTTTATTAAATATATCATTCGATACCAATTATAGTTACTTCGGCTTCATAGACATAGATATTAAGTTTCAGATGATTATTCAACACATTACAAAGTTACATTCATCCAGAACATAACAGTTTAGTGGCATTGGGAAACTGGAAACACAATATTATACATCGGAGAATTATCTTAAGCATCATAAATATAGATCATCGCCTTTAGTTCTATTTATAAGTATTCCATATATAAAAAATTCTTTATAATATGGGTAATGGAAATATAAGAAAATATGAGCTAAAATTCCCATTATGGGATAATAAGGAAGATGTATACCTGTGAAATAAGTATAATAGTATGAGAAATTTAGCATAATATTGGAACAAAAAACCCTCCATATAAATGATTATAAACATGAATCACGGTTTAATGATTGTATGTTCATAAGAAATTAAATATACGTAAATCATTAAACATCAGTCAGGAGAATTTTTTTTATAAGAAACAAAATTTGAAGAATTCACATAATAATAAAAAACCATCTCCATATTAATTGAGGCTCTCTACCAAGACCATCACAACAACAAAAATCATTTTATTGAACAAGTTCTACCCCCATTTATCCCAGTATTACTAAATGAGGTTCACTTCTAATTCCTACCCCATATTGCTGAACGAAGTTCACTCCTCATTCTAGGAATATATTACTAATATTAGTTCAATACCCATTAAATAACCATTTTACTGAAATTAGTTCACTCCTTGTTCCAGTACTATAATATTTTATTTAGTTCACTCTTCATTCCGACCATGTATTACTAAATTGAGGTCAATACATTTTCAAACCCTATATTAAAGAACCTTATTCACTAATTTTTACATCCATGTATAAGAAATGATATATATTTATGTATCCAATTAATTGGATAAAGATATAGGTCACACTAATCAAATAATGATATGATACATAGATGTTTAACAAGATAAAAGATTCATAATGTCCTGACCCATTAAATTGGACTAGTTTTAAAAATAACATATCATAACCCCAGAAATAAAATGGATATCATAAAATTTTTATCATATCATATCCTTTAAAAATTGATTGGTTTCATAATAATTTTATCAAAGAATTACTGAAGAATGGAAGCAGGATTAAAAAGCAATATAACATGACATAACCCATATACAAGAATTCAGTTTCATAAACAACTTGTCATTTTAATAGTAAAAATTAAAAAAATAAATAGAATGGTACCCTTGGATTATATCCCCAAAAAATTATAAAATATTTCAAAGGATTTCATACATTATGGAGAAGGATTTTGAAAGATCACCTGTGTAATTTTAATAAAAAAATAACCTTTCATTAAAAATCATCTTTTATAAATCATTTTCAAAATCCATTTCTTTGAAAATCACTTTGAAAACAATTTAGGTAATCTTTAAAAAATATTTTAAAACATTTCATCAATAAATATCATTTGGGATTTCAAAACATATTTTCAGAGCATAATATATTTTTAAAACATTTTTCATTGAAAATATCTTTGAAAACATATAGTGAAAGTATTGAAAATCATTTTAAATAGTTTCTAATGATTAAATATTTAAAAAATATTCATTCAATGAAAAATACATAAAAAACTAAACTAATAATATCAATTTTTATAATATTAAATAATCATATAATCTTATAATGAAATCGTGAATGAAATGATATTAATTGTGGTTGATAAATATATACATTTTGAACAATTATTTGTAATCATAAAATGTGTAGAATTGTTCATTGATCATAAAATGAATAAAATATTTATTTTAATTTTTTAAGGTAAATCATTGAAAAATAATAATGTCAAATATACTGATGGAACATCAGAAAAATTATTTAACCATATATATAACAGAATAATTTTTAATGAAATTAGATTTCATATAAAATAATGAGATAAATTCTATATTTCTTAAAATGGTTAAATTAATTTTTATAAGTAAAAAAGAGTGGATAAAATGTTTAATCCCTTGAAGACATCATAAATAACTATAGGAGATGAAAGATCATGAAATTTCTTGTGATATGGATCCTAATGTTTCACCAATGAAATAATAATCTTAAATAATAATGATAAACGATGAGATTGTAATTGTAAACTCTTACCAATTTGGTAAAATTGACTCATAATCCCAATTGATATTGTTATATTAAAAGAAACTCATAACAGCATGTGCCGAATGATATTCAATATCTAACATGTCAAAGGGGTGGTAGATATCCCTTTTTAAAATAATATGGGTTCATTACCAAACATGTGTCTCAAAGAAGGAAAATTGATACAAATTACCTTTACCAATTTGTTACATTTTAAATAGTATAACCCATGAAAGATATATAATCATATTTAATTTTTAATACTAATAAATTTTATTAGACTCATAATAAGGTAAATTATAGGCTTTTATATAAACCATATAGAAAAAAAGGTGATGAATAGAGCATGAACCTCAAAAATGTAAAAAGAAAGACAAAAACCCATTACTAGTTGTGTATCCTTTGATTCATGATATTTATAAAAGAATAAAATATATTGAATATTTTTATATCATGAAAAAAAATGAAAAATCATGATTTAAAATTTCATAGGTAATTATAAGAACCACACAAAATAATTGAGTCGTTAATATGGAATATATCTTATAGAAGTAAATGTCGGACTTGAAATCCCTATATCATATGTTCTAACTTCCTCCATACAAATCAAAAACTCCAACATTATATATATAAGTATTTTATAAATAATACATACAATTATATTCAAATATATTATACCATATATGGATATGATATAAAATTTTATTATCCATTGATTAATAATTCCATGTTAAAGTCACGTTTGGCGTAATAACTGCTTTCTTTCAAAAACATTTTCATTTCATATATTTTCAGTACTAGTGGATTATGATTTTATTATTTCATGAATTTTAACCATGATATAGATATCATATATATTCATAATATTTTTATTTCATATAATATATTATGAAAATATACAGAAAATTAACTACACAATTCATGGAGATGGTTGGCCATTAATACATACGAACAATGTTTCCATTTACTCATTCTTCTAAATGAAAGAAATAATGAAAAATAAATGATATATATTTATATATCATATCAACATAGAAGTATTTATATTTAATATATTTAATATATGTTTATATATTGTCCATATACTTTTACCCATATTATTACATAAATTTTGGCAAAATTCACCATCAAATACATGCCAAGGATCACAAATTCTATATTCTTTGAAATCGAAAATACAAAATTAGAAAGAAAGAAACCAAAAATAATAATCAATATACATAAATAGATCAAAAATTACACGAAGAACATACATATTCATTTTATATTCATGGAATATATTAAAAAATGGATGAGATAAAAAGAGATGTAAGGGAAATAAACATATTAATAAAACATAAAAAATTATTTAGAAGTCATAACAAGATGAGAAAAAAGGCATGGAATATGAATAAACATATGAAAGTGTAATGTTTTGAAAATGGGATAATGTAATAATATAATCATAGAAATATGGTGACAACATACTACATTACATAATCTTGAGTCATGGCCAGCCACCATGACCATTTCACATGTAGGAACATTAGTTAAGGGTAACCAAAAAGACCATTTAACAGGGAAGGTCATGAGTCCAGGCTAACCACCAAGACCATTGCACATAAAATCTCATGAGACTATGAATTACTTAATAAACTGAAGTACTATCTAGGAGCACCCATCATAACATTATCATGAATTTGTATTCCATGTGAATAATCATATATAAGGAATACACATAAAGGATACCAATTGAATGAAATGGGTACCATAATAATTTCATATAGCCTAAAAATGGGCGTATAACAATGGTGTCCATGAAATAATATATATAAATCAATCATGTACAATTTTTGGAAAAAATAGTAATAGAAAATAATATTTTTTGTCAAAAAATTGAAATCATGCAAAATAATGTTTAAAAACCTTCAGAAATGAGCCAATTTAGTGATTTTTAAGGGAACATTTTCAAGATTAATTAAAATGAAATAAAGGATAATTGTTTTTGAAAGAATAAAAATGAATAAAATATATTCATTCATTCTAAAATTATTGATTTTATAAAAATAATGGTTTCTTAAAATTGATTATTTATGGTAACATAAAATGGGCAAAAACATAGGATTTGCCTTCAATCAGGCTTTCTAATTAAGAGGAAATGAAAATGGAAGCTTATAAAACTTGTATTTCCCCATCAATGAATGAATCATTGGGTGGGATATATAATTTTAGAGTATAATAATATAAATCATAATATTTATATAATTATAATGTATAAATAAATTGTGGTAGAGATATGCAAACCATACCCAATGGAAAACATTGAGGTTCGAAAATAATCTCTTACCATATCTATGAAATGTTCTATAATTAAACTTAATTTCATGTGTTATAAGATTAAATAAATTAATAAATAAAATAAAAACCATTTACACATGTATTTAATTTAGGATAATTTTATAAATAACATTTATGTCTTTTTTTATGAGTTGTATGATATAATTTCATCGTTCTAGGAGCATTTGTTTCCTTTTTTTCAGGATCATTGTACTGGTTTACATGAATAGAAAATAATATAAAATAAGAATAGTTATCTATAATTCAAATTATATATTAGAAATGAACTTAAATAATCATAAATTTTCTTATATATCATTGTTTTTCAAGATGTGAGTATGATTTATTAGATAGAATGTTAATGATAACAGAGAGATTATTTTGGTGCCTTTTCGATCATCATGAACTAGTATTGATTCTTTAATGAATATCATGTATATATTATACATTAAAAATTAATTAATCTATAATAAATATATAATAATTGGGTTTAACCATTATATTTTTATGAACAGCCTTGAGGAGGTAATAAAAATTGGAATCTCATCATCCTTGAAGGGGATAAATCAACACATCACAGATGACATTTTATTTTTTAGAACTAATGTAGAGTGGAAGAGAATTTATTACTAGTGTAAAAATAAAATAATAACATTACAATATATAAGATTTATTGTTTTTATCATCCAAAATTTGGATAGGATATTAAGTATAGTATATTAAAATAAATGAAATTGAGATGGAATTAAAAGAAAAATAAAGTGGTTTATATCTTTTGAATTCTTCTCATTGAGAACCTCTGTAAAAAACATGTGTTTGGACTTTTATTGATACCAAAGGCTACAAGACGTGGGGGGGATAATTGTGAGTAATATTGGATTGAATTTGTAAAATCATTAAGGCCTTTATGTCTGGGGATATGGGGTGGGGAGGGGTGGTATTTATATTGGAGGATAGGGGTTTTTTTATTATTCTATTCATTTGATTATTATTTTGTATCAAGACTAAAAATAGTGTGAATTATTGGGACTATATATAGTAACTAGAGTAGGTGAGGTATTAAAAATGGTTCTTATATAATCCATTAATCATCCTTGACTCGATCAATCATTTCTTTAGCTTATATTGTAAATTAATATATTTAAATATTCACTAAAAATTCAGATATTATTTAAAAGTTACCAAAATTTAACCTACCCATTTTTAGATGTGTCTAATTTCAAAAATGAACTCAATTTAATGATAAAAATTTTATAAATATGATAAGTACAATTTCTATTTAAAAAATGATTAATTAAAAGAATAATTATTTTAAAATTATAACAAAATTTATTATGCATTAAAATATTAATCAAAATTTTATAAAAGTATCTTATCATCAAAGAACCAAAAAATATTAATTTATGAATCTTTTTTGTTAACAAATTATTGGATGATTTATATTAATTATAATATTGAAAAAAATATTTATTACTCGCCAAAATACCAACACATAATTTACCATATTTAAACCATTTATTACTCATACAATGATATAAATATATTTAATTATCATTCATAAGATACCAAAATTTTATGTTTACTTCCATAGGTGAGGTTTCTATTATTTATTCATGTAAAATTTTCTTACAAGTCACATTACTATTGAAATGGTCCTGTTACTATTCCATTGTTTCAGGTTCCTTAATATCTATAAATACCTCTTATTTTAAAATTTTTTAATTTATAAAGATATTATTGTGTTATATATGTTATTTTTATGTGGTTTACAATTTATAAAATGATTATATGATTGAAATTTTAATTTATAGAATTTTGGTTCGTTACATTCTTCTTCCATTATGAAATGTCACCCCTAAAGATTCTTTCACAAATTAAGTGGAAAATAGAAGATGGTAAATATCCATCATTAATTTATAGGGTTCCCATGATACGTCATTGTACATATGTTTCCACCATGTTAAATTGATTAGCTGAGTGACCTTATTGCATATAACATTGTATACATGGTCCAAGATCATCGTCAGCTCCTCCTTGTAAGAGAGATCATCTTCCAACTATACCACCTCTGAATTCAATACCTATGTGGGATATGGTATGTACATAATTAAGAGATGTATGTGGAATAAATCATGTAATTTACATATGGTAGGATGAAGTTCTAGTAGATATGATATGGCTCCAACACGATCTTGGATATTGAAGGGTCTGATGTAACTGGGACATGGATTTCCTTTCTTCCCAAATCATTGATCCACATCCATTTAAATTATAATAGGAATACCATGTCTCTAAAATCAAACTCCAAGAACTATCCATTGTGGTTATTATATCAATTATGTCGACTTGGGTATTTTTGATGTCTTTCACAATGGTTTTTGACTTTTCTCGCTATTTTTTGACCATTTCACATCCTATCTGATTACATTAACTATCTTCTTCTCATCATTTCAGTGTTATTCATCATTCTGCATATAGTTCTTTATGTGGATCCATTTGGATGCTTGAGTGAAAACTATTATTCTATGATAACTAGACTAGTGGTAGATTCTTCTTCCAAAATCCTTTTTAGAACATAGAGCACACTCTCATGATGTCTTTAAGGGAAGGAATAGTCTAATCATATTGGTCATTATATTGATGGTGATAGGCTATAATAAAGTTCAAATTAATGATTATATAATTTTTGATAATTTTCTACAACACGGATGTAAATGTCAGAACTCGATGGAATATAATAGATAGTGGTACTCTATAAATCCTCACCACTACTTTGATGTATATCTATTCATGTATATTGAGTGAGAAGTCCACTATAATTATGATAAAGCAGTTTTATTTATAAGATAATCCATAATAACATATTTATCATTTTTTCCTTTGTGTGTATTTGGATTGTTAGTGACAAAGGAAATGCAGTCATTTTCCCACTTCCTTTTTGGTTTGGGTAATGGATGAATCATCCCCTTAGAACTTTTCCATTATTCCTTCACTTGCTAACATACTGGTAACTTTGATGTACACCTGTCAATGATGTTCTTTATATAATCCCACTAATTGTTCTCTCAGAGATCTTGATACATATGTGTGCTCTCTAGGTGAATAGAGAAGGTTGATCTATTTGGGTCATTTTTAATCTCCGCATTTATCTCTATATTTTATTGTACACATAGTTATGACCCAAATCTTATGAATCCTTCCTCATCAATTTCTAACTCTAAGGATTTCACATTTCTAATAGTTTCCACATTTTTTTAATTTCATCACCATTTCATTGAACATCCTTTATTTTATACATAATATATGGTTAGCCAATAAATTGATAAAGGAATGATAATTTTATTTACATAATTATTGCAATGTAATTCCATTGCAGGTATATGAAAATTGGATCCATCTCAATTCTCATCGTTGATAACGATGCTAGATCCTTTCTAATTGGAGCATCCTTCCCCTTATTTTATTGAATTTTATGGTAGTTTATTGGGTAGTCAAAATCCAGGATGATCTCCAACCATCTTTTATGAAACATATTAAGCTTCTTCTGTGTGAATATATATTTTAGGCTCTTATTATCATCATATAGCCCACACAGTTCCCTTTACAGATAATGCTTCCATATTTAACATGAAGATCACAACTGCCAACTCTAGATCATACGTAGGATAGTTTTTCTCATAAATTATCATCTACATTGAATTGAATTCCACCCCATTGTCATTTATCAACTCTACATAGCCTAATATATTATTTTAATCATTATTTTCCACCACAAAGTGTTCCCCACTTATTGGTAGTGTGAGTACTATTTTAATGATAAGTATATTATTCAGCTCATTAATGTTGTATTTACATTGAATGGTCTATAGAAACATTACTACCTTTTGAGTCATCATTGTTAAAAGGTTTGAAAATCATGTGAACTTATTCACAAAAAAATGCATAATACCCAGCTAGACCGTGGAATATATGGATCAACATTACAGATGTTGTCCTGGGAAACTCCTCAATTTCACTTGTTTTATATGGTCTAAATATATTCATTTTCTGGTGATATCATGTGCCAAGAGTGATACATCTTTAATCTAGAACTCAAATTTATTTTAAATTGCATATAGTTTAACACTTCAGAATTTCTTTTCCATAGTATTCATATTCTCATCATTTTCCTCATTACTCATGGAATATATCAGAATCTGTTGGGAAAAAATCCCTCAAGGTAACATTGCAGTATTTTTGGGTTGATTGAGTTTGTTGACAAAGCAGGTTTCCATGGAGAATTGTCGAGTTCCCAAGAAGTTGTTGACAATCCATGTTGACAAAGAATGATGACAATGGAATTGATGATCTGGAGGCGGTACAAAAGAGCAGTACAAGGTGGCGCCGCTTCCCAGTGTTTTCCAATTTTTTGGGGTCCAAAATTTAGAGTTTGGTGAGCATCGCAAATATAGGATTTCCATGAAGATCATATTTTTACATGGAAAAGGCATGGGTTTCTCGAAGATGGGATGCATGGATTGGATTTTGCGAAGACCAGAAAAATGGAGGCAGTGATGCCTCGCTATTACGTCAAAGCTTCGCGAATAGTAGAGTTGAAGTACATTGTAGTGGTGAAGGGATTTGCGAGGGAGCTTCGCGGCGAAGGCGTGAAGGAATGTTGACGGTAATGCTCCGCGATTACGACGAGCTTCACGAATGGAAAATTGTCGTGGTGCTTCGCGATTTGGACAGAATTCCGGCAGAAACTTTGGAACTTCGCGATTTGAGATGACGTGGCGTTGACTTCGCGCGGAAAGTTTGAGGGTCGGTGGAATCGCCTATAAATAGAGGTCGACCCCCTCGAGAGAAGTAAAGGGAATTTTCAGAGAAAATCTATAGCTCTCGGTTCGCAGAGGTGGTTCGCGAAGGCAGTGTGCTTCGAGAAAGGGGAGCTTCGCGACGGCTATTCTAGCTCTGCGAAAGGTGTGTGCCCCGCTTTGGCTCAGTGAGCTTCATGTAGAGGCAGGAGCTCTACGATGGCCTAAGAATTGCGAAGTTCTGTGCATCGCGATAGTGCTTCGCGATAGAGCTTCGCGAAAAGGAAGGAGCTTCGCAAAGGCTTTTTTGAGCATCTTGAAATTGGATGCCTCGCGAAGTAGGGTTCTTTGGAAAGGTGTTTCCGAATTGAATTGCCCAGTGGTTAATAGGAAAAGTGGTATTCATCAGTGGATGAAAGTTGGACTATAACAGAGAATCTATCAACATTTGAGGATTCATTTATTCATGCAAGTGAAGATACCTACATGTCTATAAACTGTGAGTGGATCCCTTCCAAGTGCAGTGAGCATAAGAAGAGGAAGAAGGTGATCCTCTCCACCGGCAGTGATCTAGAGAGAGAGAAATAGGGAGTGACCCTTATAAAAGCAGTGAGCTGACCCTAAACTTTGTAAAGTCAGTGAGCCTGGGCATATAAGTGATCTATCCCGAACATTGTATCCACATCTAGTGAATATTAGTGGAATTTGGTACGACCGGAAATTTGTCGGCGTATACTCCTTGGACGTAGCCTAGTGAGGGTGAACCAAGTAAAAACCTTTGTGTATGCCTGTTTCCTTCCCTGCATTACATTCAAATTATCATCATCAGATAAAGAATAAAATAAGTGGTCATAATAATCACACGAGTGCAAACATAGTGACCCTTGTAATACAGAGGTCATGATCTAGTGGGGCAGAAAGAACATTGCGAAAGAAAATCCATACCCTGATTCACCCCCCCTCTCAGGGTATAAGGGCTCCTATTGGTCCTAACAGAATCTTGTCAATAATGAATATAAAGAAATTTCATGGTAATCTCTAAAGATTCATTTCATTAAATCCAAAAAATGTTTTTGGAGCATTAATAAGTATGAAGGGAATCATTATGAACACATAGTGTCCATACCACTTTCAATTGATAGTCATGGTAATATATTCCTTCCTCGCTATTATTTTTTGACATCCCAACTAAATATTAAAATTAGAGAAAATCATACCACAAATTATTTTATTGAATAATTAATTTTTACGTGGTGGGTGAAACTTATTATTTATTGTGGTTTTGATGAGATCACCATAAAAAAAGGCTCATTTATCAATCAATATTGTGGACGTTGAGGACTATCTCACCCTAGGGTGAAGCACTCAGGCATATAAACCCATTTTCCATATTCTTTTATAACTGCTTCTTCATTTATTCTTGCTCACCGGTTGACATTATAAAATGTGAATTTGATATAGGTAGGTATCTAGGAAAACATTCAATTAAAAAATAAACTTCTCAGACATGAGAAATCTTGGATACACTTTGAGGAACACTCCATTGTATTCTATCATAATGGGAATGTCCTAGATCGTGATCCTCTTTTTTGTATCAACCATTTTAGATATATGTTTTAGAAAAAAGAAAGTATTATCCACAATTGAATAATTGACTCTGGTGGAAATTTATCATCTTCATTACTCTTATACAGAATTGCAGTCATCCTCATGATGTGAAGAGTGAACTTCCTTTCCCAATAGTAGATGACGTATTTATATAATGGCTACCAATAAATTTCCAATATATCGTCAAACTCTACTTAAGTATGCAAGCAGATATTTTATTATCGGTTTCATCCATAAACATTAACTATGTAAGAGCTATATACTTTGGATGCAACGACTTACACATTTTCTACTATCATAGATAACTCAAACTAAAAATTTTTAAGAGGGGATTTTATACATATGCTAATTTTGAATGATGTGTATGAATTCCTAGAACCATAATCAAATAGAAAATTCACAATTCTTGAGTGAATAACCAATCCACCTATCATCACATCATTTTTGGGTTTAACCTTACCTGTAATGATATTGTATGTCCTTATTTTCTTCCCCAGAGGTTTTTGTTATTGATTACCTCCAGCAACCCTTTCCTTTAAGAAAATTTTCTCATAATTCCCCTATTATATGTAGTTGAAACACTGCACTAACGTATGAGTGTTCATCTGAACCATTATATATTCTTCGACATTAGTGGGCTTATTCATATCCCTTATGATGATATTATCAAGATTACCCATTCATCCACATTTTAATAATCTCCTGGTTTTCTTTATAAGATTTGTTCCATATCATCCTTGTATTTTAATTACTTAAATCATCACATTGACTATCACATTGATTATTGGCCCAATATATTCTATATATAACCATTAAATAATAAAATAAATTACAATTAGAGAGGAATTAAAACATATCTAATAATCATATAAGACAAATAATTTGAACATATAATGATAAATATGTAAATGGTAATTATATATGATCCTTTGATTCATTATTTTTTAATCTAGGTTGTTCATGTTGAAATAATTTTTCATGAACCATCCCATGAGGGCCATGCATGACTTCCCCAAGCCCGCCTTCCATATGCTAGGGGTTGGCGACTACCACAGAAAAGGTGTAACCCTAAAATGGGTAGGAATTGCCTTTAACCTATACAGTGATGTAGTCCAAGAACACAACAAGACGAAAGAATGAAGTAAAAAAATAGTAGTAAATGTGTGTACAAAAAGTATAGGGGCCCAAAATACAAGCCCAACTAAAAATGTACAACAAAATCTAAAAACATAAAATGGCTCTTGTGATCGTCCACCAAGGATCCTACCAAAAGGGTAGGTATAGCTCATCACGTGGCTCTCTTCATCCATAGGATGCCTCTATAAACATCATTTTTGGGCTCCCCAAGTCTTAGTCAAGGCTGGCTGTCATCTGCAAAAAACACAACAAGGTGTGTGTGAAGCCCATGTAGGGGTGAGTATAACAATACCCTGTACAGACCCTATGTCTCTCTGAGGTATCTCAGAATTCCACAATGGAAAACCACAAAACATGATCTCTATCTGAAGCTCAAAGAAAAAGACTCAACTCAAACTAGATATACTCATCTCAACCATAAAGGAACACAAGGCCCCAACCTCACGACATTTACAAGATTTCCAAAGAAGGATCAATGAGTAACTCAAGGAGCAGGAGTACACGCTCCATGAATTATCCATATTTGATGGCACTCGTCTGAGAGATGTAATCCATTAGGTACAACTCAACCATTCCTAATGGAAATTCTGAGAGGACGTGCTCCATCAATAACTTTTTTAGAACTGCCTCTAGTGACTTGTACTAGGGGTCTCATAGTTACAATCTTGCACCTGAGACAATACTATGGGAAAACAAGTGAAGAGGTACACTCCTCGGCACTATGTTCTGCTGGTGAGGGAGCTCTAACTCCCCGGAAGTACCCACACTCCATCGCTACTCAGAAACGGGGGAGCACCACTCTGTATATAAGGCCCTGCACCATACTCGGAAAGGGTGTACAACTCCGGTAGTTTTTTTGTGGTGATGGACCCCTGCCCTTGGTTAATAAGAAAGTACCAACCCTAGGCTAGAGGACCCGCACCCTAGCATGGTAGGGAGTACTAACTCTATATGTGAGGACCCACACCCTACTTGGTAGGGAATAAAACTTTGGTAGTTTCATCGTTGTGGAGGACCCGAACCCTAGCACAGAAGGGGAGTACTGACTCTACTGTAGCACTCCATAAGGAGGACCCGCACCCTATGTTGATAGGGGAGTACCTGCTCCAAACATAGAGGACCCACACCCTAACTGGTAGGGGAGTACCTAACACAATGTGAGTTATGTATGGAGTCCTGCGCCCTAGTCCAATAGGGGAGTACCGACTCAAAAGATGTAAAACCAAATTAGAGGGAAATGAACCAAAACTCATGACGTCGGGAGTCCCATATCTACTGGAGCAGAGGAGTAAAGAATAGTTGCACCTTGAGTTATCATAGGAGTATCCATCCTAACTCTCACTATAAGAAACACCCTGGTTCTACTCCTTCAGTTATCGTACATACCTTAACCACCAAAAAGTTCCACTAGAAAGTAAACCAATGATCCATCACAGAATAAGGGTACCAATGTGATAGATGGTTCGTTAATTATACACCCGGTCTGTAAGATATATGCATCTTATTGTTGAGGGCCCGGTTAGATTCGAGCCCGATCCAACCCAACCAAACTTTAAATTTCTCCAAATGTCATGTGGAGTATCTCAAAAGCACAACATCTCTCCTACGATAACATTTCCATATAATTTTATTCAAATGTACATCTTCTCCACAAGACACAACATTTTAAGCGTATATAGGCCCTAGTGGGGGCCAGGTCCGGTCCAACTCGGTCAGACCGACATGGCCCGCCCTGGTTGGGTTGGGCCACGACGGGCTCTACCTGCTTATTGGCACGACCCACATAGGGTCGTGGGGTTCGCACCTCTAGAATGGACTAAAGGATCCATTTGGGTCCATTAATTGGTGATGCCAAGTGGCACCACCTCTTCACGCATAGGACACGCAGGGAGTGGGTCCCCTACATCGCCGCAACATCGAGCCACAAAACTGTTCAATGCGTCGCACGACGGCACGCCACATCCAAATTAGCATTCATCCATTTTCAACTACTTGTCCGTCCATCGCGGCACTAAGCAGCGCTGCTCTTCCACCGCAGTCGTCGATTTTCGAGTGCAACCGTGCCAGTGTCGCACCGTCTCTTCTTCTACGGGCCACTGGGTGAGCCCAGGTGGTCCGTTCTTCCTTATGGATGTGCCAATGGTCCTCTAGAAATGCCGCTGTCATTTCACGTCTCTTGGTTTCAAGGCTCCATCATGTTGAAATAATCCATCTCTGAAGAAAAAAATGAAAAAAAAGCATTGGAGGGTCCGAGCATTGTCCGTTTGGCCCGCACGATCCTCATTTCGATTATAACAAGTTGGGGTAATTTATACATCACATTAAAATAATGATAAACCCCATTCAAATCACTCGATAAGACCCCATCAAAAAATCAAGAATGAGGAGAATAATGGTGGGAATTTCATGAATTAATAAAAAAAACCCCTACCATGAGAGTCTCTGGAGATGTAATGGCGGTGGAAGAAGATTCTGCTTATAATGAAGCCGATGACATTCATCGATCTCGGTTCATTTCCACACAAGAATATATCTCTATCAGTGGAAGGTGTCGCGTCAATACTCCAGAGGTTCTTCACCTAATGAAGTCATTCCAAAAAATCCTACCCCGAGCCCCATTTAAATAGTGGGGGAAACTGTGAGTAACGCACTGAGTAATTATTGAGGTTCATTAATTAACGTAATTAATGTGCCACATTAATTTCATGAGGGGTGGTTATGCAACCAAAGTTTAATTCAGAATTTAATATCTCATATTAATGTTATCATAACCTACATGGTTCCCGTAACCACCACTCAACAGGTTGTACGGAAAAATAAATAAAATAACAATTTTTCTATTTTATTAATACGTAAATGTTTGAAAAACTAACTTTTTTACCGGACCTGACATGGTTGAAGTGAAGCATCCCATAGTTGAATCCTAGAACTTCGAGATCAATGGTGCCCCCGTATTTAAATTCCGAGCACCAGTTAAAAAGATAGAAATTGTTTCCCACACTTTTACTAAACATACCTTAAAAAAGTTCAAAACTATTAACAGTCACATTAGACCCGCAACGGTCATGGATATGGACTACCTAAGGGAATCACTCCATCATGATCTCCATGGTACTCTCAGATTTCTAATCCTATTTACCATTTAGGATTTATAGAATATAACCATAAAAAAATTGTTACTTAATTATTTTATCTGTGTCCAAAAACTAACTTCCACTGTTGGCCAGCACCGGCCATTGTTAAGATATTCTTAATGAAAGCATACACTCACGAGTTCAGTGCTGGCCTCAAATATTAAATTTGAGTCACCATTCGTGAGTTATAAGCATTTGAAAAAAAAATTAATTTTATTTAATAATTTTATTTACAATTATGCCATTTTCAAGTTTTCTCACTGGAGGTCTGCACTGACTAAACTTATGTTTCGCCTAGGGTAACCCACCATCATGAATGCAAGCGTTCCCTAAGATTTCGGATCCAAGAAAACATTTAAGAGTTATTCCACTTTTTCAGGAAAACTAATCAAATTCTCTATTTTAATATTAACACTTTTTAACGTATCAATCATGGAATTTATGGCCTCGAAATCACATGTCGTTAGATTTCACAGTCTTGTAAAAATTTCATATAAGAAAAAACATTATACTTAATTTTAGGTTCTTTACATTCTTTACACTATAGGGATTTACATCCCCAAAATCCAAAACAATGTTACAATAAACCAAGGATGGTATTGAACTCGAATCTGAGCCTCTTACTCCCATATTATCTCATGGAGATTCCAATGATGCCAAAAAAATCGCAAAAGAATAATTGACCGAACATGATGGAACTACTCCTATCGATCCTCTCTACAATGAGAACTGCAAAAAAGACACCTCATCATCAATGTCTAGCTTTCCCCAGTCGATAACATGCGATCGATCATGCAAGAAACTCTTGAGCTGCGATACATGGAAAATGTTATGCACTCAGTGCATCTATGGGGGAATATCAAGGCGGTACTCCACCTCGACATATTTTCTATGAATCTAGAATGGTTTGATGAACCTCATAGATAGCTTGATTTCCCAGCCAAATATCTACAATCCTCATTAGGGTGAGACCCATAGGAAGACATGGTATCCCTCCTTGATCTCTGATGGCCTATGTCTCCTGTTGGAATGAGTCTTCTTCTAGAACTATCCAATCTTATCCCTGGCCACCAATACTGACGTTGGAGGTCTAAGAACATCATCTCAACACCATGATGTACCGAAAAAGGGGATTTGTGGAACTCCCTCAACACCTCATCTTGTAGTGTCACTAGTACCATGGTTCATCCTTTGAGAAGGATGATGTTGTCCCCACCTTCAGAAAATTCTTTTAGGAGTCTGTCCTGAGGATATCTGAACACTTCAGGCCTCGCAGTCTACATCACCATGTTGTGCCTCTCGAACTCACTGAAGGTGTGGGGGAGTGGTAATTATAGACTAGAGGTAAGCTACACCATCATTATCCATGAAGGGTTTCTGTAATGCTGCTAGCTGCTTTGTCTCCTCACTCAGCACCTGGACACAAGACCTCCTGGTGAGTACATCTACCACCACCTTCCCCTTCTAAACCCTTAGCTCAAATAGTTCCATGGGAGCCACTCAATAAGAACTTTTATATATTTGTGCCTTCACTGGGTACAAGGTAATGCAGAAGTACCTCACCCGGTGGGGGGGGGGGTAATTAGGGAAACATATTTTGAAAAGATTTTGCTGGACTCTGCTACTACTTTTTGGAAATGAAAATGGAAAACTACTAATAACTGAGGGTAAAGTTGGCCGACTCAAGAGTCATCAATTTCCCCCTCATATGCATGAGTTTAACAAGTACATCCTGGGTTTCCATTTTCTCCATCCAAGGAAAATACCATTCCAATAATATAGATATACCACAATCCTTTTCCCTAAAACAGTCAATCTGAGCATGAACTGTTGATGATTAGTCCATACCCAAACTAACGTCATAAGGCCTTAACACTACCACCAAGAGGATCCAATAAAAACTCTCTCCTCAAGGGTCAGATCACTCCATCACCATATGTGTGATTATTGAGTTTCCTCCCAAAGGTATTTCCAGACGTAAGGTTCATGTCAATGGATTAACATGAAACTCTAGGTCTTAAACAAGATTCATGAGAAGAAATAGTGGTCAATACCTATATATATTAATATGCCTTCTAGTAGTAAAGACATTCCATACTTCAAATCATTTGTGGATCCCTTGGGCCACATTTCTTGACCGCATCTAGCTACTGCCTTCCCCTATCTTCTAACACTCTAAGGAGGGTGGGGACCACAATGGGAAGGGTGGTTGTAACATCTCAAAATGTAGACCACCTATTGTGGCTCTCCAAGCTCCTCTTGTATAATTTCTTCCATACAAGTTCATCTATCCATATCACTTCTTCTTCTCAAAACATATTTACATATCCAGGTCTCCAAGACTGATGTCAAATTCTTCATTTCCCACAGTTTACATTCACTGGTTGTATCTGTTCAGCCAAATAATTTTCAACCGCATAGGTTCTCTCTATAACTCTAACATAAGTAGGAATGAATAGATGAATATTTCTAGCTTAGATGTCTCTAAACACATCTCGCTCAGAGGTTCGAGCCCTGATGAAATGGTCATATCATATTCATCGAGTACCTGGAATGGTCGATACGCCTCGATGAATACTCACCTACTGACATGTAAACCTTCAAATGATATAAAACCTCTTGGGAACACGTACCCCTTATGTTTTTATTGAATGAAACCCCCTTCTCTGAGGAAGGTTCTGAAACTCTATCCATGGAACAAGTCACCTCATTGTATTATAGGGGTAATCTATACCTTTCCATCGCTCTATTTATCAACATTGAATTCTCACTTCCAGGACCCCCATATGATATAATGGTGCTCTAGCAATATGGATACTCTATCACCACCCCAAGATAGTACTTAGCCGCATGTGAGCCAGGCTCACTTTAAAACATGAGGGGTATCGGTCAAAAACACTCATGTAAGGCACGAAGCCTATGATTTTCCTCTATTGGTAGCACTGATAGTAACTAATGATCAATTGGATGAGGTATCATTGGGAAACTAACTGATGGTACCTATCTTGGGAAGAATTCCTTGTACTGAAGCCTCATCATAGTATGGACCATCATCATGGTCATGCATTGGAATTTTTTACTGGCTTCTTGCATGGAGGAATCTTAAAATCGAATGAGGATGAACTATGGTCAATAAGTTATACCTGGTGAGATGACACAAAAGAGATCAAAAGTAATGTATTTCCAAAACACACGCAATCATTATTTTTGTGGTCTAAGTCGGAAATCAGAATTCATGGTCCTCATGTATGGATACGTCAGTCGATGCACCAACACTGGACTCCCTGAACTGAAAACCACACTCAAACACTTAACAATATTCCTCCATTGGAAATATGAGAGTCATTTTTCATTAGAAGAACCGACTCTTATGATACCACGTTGTCATGACCCGTCCCCCGTGGTCTGTGCCACAACTATCCCAAGAACACCTTCCATAGGCTAGGGGTTAGTGAATTGTATAGGAAAGGAATTTCCTCAAATTGAGAAGGCATTTCCTTTAAACCTATACAATCACATTATTAAATAACACAAAAAGATACAGGCACGAAGTAGAACTGCAACTATAAAAGTTTGTACAAAAAGTAGAGGAGGGAAAAAATACAAGACGAACTGAAAAGGTACAACTACAAAAGAAATCGGAAAAAAACTCTTGCAATTGTCCACAATGAATTCTAACTGATGGGTAGGTACTGCTCATCGCGCGGTTCTCCTCTTCTACTGGTCTCCTCCATCCTCATCAAGTCATAGTTCCCCAAGTCTAAGTCAAGGCTACCCATCATCTGCACAAGACAAAACATGGTGCTCGCGATGCCTATGAATGGATGAGGATAACAATACCCAGTAGGGAACCCGAGACCCCAGAAGGTCTCTAAGAATTCCATAATGGAAAACCACAAAACATGATCTCAATCACAACCACAAACAAAAAGAATCAGCTCAATCCAGATATACTCATCTCATCAACAATGGAACATAAGGCCACAACATCAATCCATTCATAGGATTTCCAAAGAATGCTCAAAGAGTAGCTCAAGGATTATGAGTACATACCCGATGAACTGGCCATCCCTGATGGGACCCATCTTATAGATTTACTCTATTAGGTATAGCTCAACCATTCTTAATGGAACATCTGGTAGGCCATTCTCCATCAGGAACTTTCTGTTAGAACTGCCTATAGTCCCACGAACATGAGGTCTCACAGTTACTGTGTTGTGGCTGAGGCAAGGCCAAGGGAAACTAAGGGAAGAGGTCCACTCCTCGACATTGTGTCCTGTAGTCAAGGGTGCTCCAAATCCCTTGAAGGACCCACCCTCTGTCACTACTCGGAAATGATGGAGCACTACTCCATATGTGATGACCTGCACCCTACTCGGTAGAGGAGTACAACTTTGGTAGTTTGTTTGATATGGGGGACCTCTAACCTATATTTTCAAGGGAGTACCAACCCCAGGCTAGATGACCCGCACCCTGGCACCGAAGGAGAGTAGCGACCCTATATGTAAGGACCAGCACCCTAACTGGTATGGGAGTAAAAAATTAGTAGTTTATTGTCACGACCCGTCCTCGGGGCCCGTGCCGTGACTACCCCAAGCCCGCCTTCCATAGGTCAGGGGCTGGCGACTAGCACCAAGGCGTAAATCCCGGTAAAAAGGGATGGCATTGCCTTTGTAAAGTAAACAAGCACCACCGACTAAGCAAGCGGAATAGTAAACACTAAGTAAAAACAGAGTACGAAAAGAAGTGCGGAAAAGTAAATGGGCCAGTATACAAACCCAAACTGAAAGTAAAGTACAACTCGAACGGGAAAACAACAACTGTAAAGTAAAAGCCGCTACACCGAGTTGTCCACTGGAAATCCCACCTGAAGGGTGGGTACAGATAGCTCCACTGCTCCTCGGGTCCCGCCATCCGCTCCGAGCATGTCCCGCCCAGTGGTCTACCTCCAGGCACCGTCCTGCTCAGCAAGCCTCAACCACCATCAACGATGTCCGTCGTCTGCAACCAACCCAACGTAGTGCGGGCATAGCCCGTGCAGTGGTGAGTATAAGCTACGCGGTAGGGACCCCGAGACCCCCCGAAGGTCTCCCAAAATCCACAAAGGATAAACCACAAAGGATAGATACAATCACAAAGTAACAACTGACACTGCTTAGGTATATGCCCATACATATACCTAAGTCATCAATTCCAATACGCTCCAATCTCCGAGCCCAAGTACAACTCAGTCCACACAGGAAAGTATATGTATTCCACACAGGAAAGCAAACGTAATCCACACAGGATAGCACAACACAATCCACACAGGAAAGAAACAGGATTCCGCTCACACAAGTATACTTCTTCGAGGACGATAGAGATGATCAATGATCCATCTAAGTCGTCGGACCCACAAAGGATCTATAGGTACTAACCCCCGCAAAGACCCACACAGGATCAGACCCACACAGGATCTGTAGACGCTGGTTCACACAGGACTGCTGAGCGCAAACCCACACAGGATCGGACCCACACAGGATCGGTAGCACTGATCCACACAGGATCGCTGAGTGCTGTAGTCGTCATCGTCGCATCCACTAAGGATCTCTGCACAATCGTTGTCGCAGTCACAGTAGCAGTCGCAGCCAGCTCTAGGGTTCCCGCACATAGCAAGCTCGTTCGGGAGGGTCCGCTCCACGAACCGAGAGGCTGATACATCAACTGTCACGTAGACCAGAGTTGATGTATCCAAAAGTTCCGTATCGTCAACAGGAACTCAACGCAACAGACGACGCGTCAATCGGACGCCCGGTCTGAGAGTTATTGGCTTTTTCGTCCCCGGGGCCCGGTTGGTTTTTAAGGAAAAACCAACCCGTCCGTACTCCACCTGTGTCCAAACCTCGGGCGGAGTATGCCAAAAGATCCGTCACACTAATAGGAACTCAACAAAGTCGACGGCACGTCAATCGGACGTCCGTAGCTCAAGATATGAGTGTTTCCGCTCCGAGGGCCCGGTTGGTTTCGTGTACGAACCAACCCGGCTGAACTCAAAGTAATCCGAAGCCTTGAGTGAGATATATCGAAACTACCGTCTCGATCCAAGGATCGCATCGCCACTAACAGCGCGTTGTTTGGAGGTCCGTAGCCCGAGTTATGGGCATTTGAACCTAACAGTTCGGTATCGGGGGTTTGGGGCCCAGGCCGTCCCGGCCCGAGACCCCCCCGGCTGCCCCGAACCGGGTCAACCCGCCCGGATAGGGTCGGCGCGGCCCGGCCTGGCTGGGCTCGGCTCGGCAGACCGGCCAGGCGCGCCGGTCCGGCTCAAGGCAGCGCGCTGGGCGCGCTGCCAGCTCGGCCTTTGGCCGAGCTGATTGAGAACGGGGGGCGCCTGTCCCTCTTCTGTGAAACCGCGGCCCCCCTCTTAATGGGGGGCCATTCGACTAGCCGGGGGAATTATATTCCCCCAGTTTTCTCCACTCCGGCCGGCCCGACTTGGCCGGCCGGATCCCTCTCAACGGGACCGACAAAGGCCGGTCCCCTTCCGGCTTCCGACACCGGCGGCCAGCTGGCCGCCGGTCACCAAGCTCCGCCGCGGCCCGGAACCGGCCGCGGCCCTTGTCATCCAGCGCGGTGCGACGGCACCGCGCCCCTCTGTCGTGGCCCTGTTCCAGCCCCGGCGCCTTCGACTTTCCTCGACGTGACGCGACGGCATCGCGTTCTTGAATCTCTTTCCACGGCACGGCGCGACGGCACCGCACGTATGTTCCACATGAACCGCGTGGTGCGACGGCACCATACTCCTTCGTACCAACCACAAAGAAAAAAATTATGAAAGAAGGAGGAGGGTCGGCCGTGTTTGTGCGGTCCGACCCCCTCGCATTATTCGATAATAAAAAGTCGAAAACCACAAAATTCGACATGCCAGAATCAAGAATGGAAACAAATAACATTAAACCCCTACCTCGGTTTCAAGTGCGGAGCACGTCAACAATACGAGGAAGACAAGCGTCGCAGAGGTCGGGCGTCGCGGGAATCGAACGTCGATTTCGTTGACGTCGAGGTGCGTCTGAAGAGGTACGTCGCTGGAGAAGCCTCGTAAGCTGACGGAGAAAGCCCGAGGAGGAAGCGAAGTCTCCTTTCGTTGACACGGGAAGAAGATCGAATAAACGACGTCATCGATCTTTGGAACACACCAGCTGCGAGGAAGAGAAGAGACGGCACGTGACGGCGTTCTTCGTCGGAGCCTAAGTGTTCATCGCGTTCTTCGTCGTGGTTGAAGAAGAAGAAGAAAGCTCCCAAATTCTCTCAAGGTGGCAAGAGAAATCTAACCAAAATAAAATAAGCTTAAGCCTTATTTTATTTACACAACTAAACCACTTTGAATTTCAAAGGTATGAAATTAAAGAACTCAACTCAATTAATAACTCAAGTTACCAAATTAATAAGAGAGGAGTTATTTGGGAGTTTTAAGGGGAGTTGAAAAGTTAGGGTTCGGGTGGGCCCCACCACACTTAATCCTCTCAAGGGAGGTTAAGTGGATGTGGGTCCCACCTCTAACTCCCTTGGGGAGGATATAACCAACATGGATAAAAATATAATGTGTTTCAACATTTTATTTAACTTCATTTTAATTCCCCCAAAACTAACTCTCAACCCGCATAAAAAGCAACCTCGGAAAAGGTCTCCTTAAGCGAATATCGGCGTTGCGAGTTCATCGGTGCCCTCAGAATACGATTCTGGGCACCGGTTTAAAAGTTATAAATTCCCGCTCGTTCGTTCACTGAATATACCCGAGCCAAACTTCGGAAATTGATTCCGGGCACACCGGGCCTCGGAATCAGGTGCCGTTAGAAACCACGCTCTTGTGAAATTCCAATGAAAATTAAGAAAAAATTTCCCTTGAATTTTACGGGTCTTTACATTACTCCCACCTCAGGGATTTACGTCCCCGTAAAGATACATCAAAACTAGGGAAACAAATGAGGGTACTGAGTACGCATCTGAGCCTCCCGCTCCCAAGTGCTCTCCTGGAGATTCTCGTGCTCCCATCTGATGCACACTAGAGGAATCGACCGTCCACGTAGGACCCGCTCCTGTCGATCCTCGATCTCCATCGGGATCTCCGTAAAAGTCACCCCATCGTCAAAGTCAAGCTCCCCATGGTCAATGATGTGCGTCGGGTCGTGCACGTATCTCCTCAGCTGAGATACATGAAAGACGTCGTGCACCCGGTGCAACTGAGGTGGTAGAGCCAGGCGAAAATCCACCTCGCCAATCCTGCTGAGGACCTGGAAGGGTCCAATGAAGTGCGGAGATAACTTGCGGCCTCAGCCAAATCTCTGTATACCACGTCGAGGTGAGACCCGCAAGAAGACGTGGTCGCCATCCTCGAACACTAGTGGCCTCCGCCTCCTGTCAGCGTTTGACTTCTGCCGGCTCTGTGCTGTCCTCATCCACTCCTGGATGACCTAGACCTTCTCTATCGTGGCTTGGACCATCTCCGGTCCCACAAGTGCTGACTTCCCAGGGTCTGTCCAGCACAAAGGAGATCTACAAGGTCGGTCGTACAACGCCTCGTACGGTGCCATCTCGATGGTGGAGTGGTAGCTGTTGTTGTACGCAAACTCCACCAAGGGTAGGTGGTCCTCCCAGCTACGACCAAAGTCGAGGACACATGCGCGGAGCATGTCCTCGAGAGTCTGAATGGTCCGCTCTGTCTGACCATCCGTCTGAGGGTGAAAGGATGTACTCAGACGTAGTTGCGTCCCGAACGCCTCCTGCAATCCCTTCCAAAGTCGGGAAGTAAATCGAGCATCTTGATCGGAGACGGTAGATGATGGCACACTGTGAAGCCGTACAATCTCCTGAACGTAGAGACGTCCCAAGCTCTCTACTGAGCCCTGCTCTCTGATGGGTAAGAAGTGAGCCGACTTGGTGAGTCGGTCGACAATCACCCAGATGGAGTCGTGACCTCTGGAAGTGCGTGGAAGTCCTGTCACGAAGTCCATAGATATCCCATCCCACTTCCACTCCGGGACCACCAAGGGCTATACCAATTCTACTGGTACCTGGTGCTCAGCCTTCACCTACTGGCAGGTGAGGCATCGAGAAACGAACTCTATTACAGCCTTCTTCATGCCTGGCAACCAGTGCTATCGTCTGAGATCCTGGTACATCTTCGCCACTCCGGGATGTACCACCAAGGGAGAAGTCTGAAACTCTCTCACACCTCCTCCCGTAAAGAAACTGGTACCATGGTACGTCCTCTGAAAAGGATGTCGTGCTCTGCTCCAAAGGGGAAACCATCAAGTGCCTGTCCTGAGGATATCTGTGCACGCCGCGTCTCACAGTCAGCATCCCCACGCTGTGCCTCTCTGACTCGCTGCAGTAGTGGAGGAGTGACTGTGAGAGACTGAAGTAAGGCTGCTCCATCTCTTTCCACAAAGGATATCTGCAAAGAGACTAGCTACTCCGTCGCCTCCTCGAGTAGCTGAATGCCCGTCCTCCTGCTGAGGGCATCGGCTACTACGTTCCCCTTCCCAGGAATATAGACTATCTCAAAGTCATAGTCCTGGAGGAACTCGAGCCATCACCGTTGTCTCAGGTTCAGGTCCTTCTGCGAGAAGATCTACCTGAGACTCTGATGATCAGAAAAGACTGTAAAGCGCTCGCCCATCAGATAGTGTCACCATGTCTTCAGATCGAAGACCCCTGCTACTAACTCCAGGTCATGGGTAGCGTAGTTCTGCTCATGCGGTCTCAACTGACGTGATCCATAGGCGATCACTGCCCGCTCCTGCATCAGGACACATCTGAGTCCGGTCCCTGATGCATTGCAGTAAACTACGTACCCTACTCCCTCCTCAGGAAACCTCAAGATAGGTGCGCTGGTCAATCTCTGTGTCAGCTCCTGGAATCTCTACTGACATCTTTCTGACCACACGAAGGGTTTCCCCTTCTTCGTCAAAGCTGAGAGTGGTTCCGCAACTCTAGAGAAGTCTGGCACGAATCTCTGGTAGTATCCAGCTAGTCCCAAGAAACTCTGCACCTCCGTCACGCTCTTGGGTGGCTCCCAAACAAACACTTCCTCGATCTTCGCAGGATCCACTGCAAATCCCGCCGTAGAGATGACGTGTCCCAAGAAGTGGACCTCACGTATCCAGAACTGGCACTTCGAGAGCTTACCATAAATCTAGTGCTCTCGGAGTGTGTCTAGTACAACCCGTAAGTGGTAGCCGTGCTCCTCCTCAGTCGTCGAGTAAATCAAAATGTCGTCGATGAAGACCACAAAAAATCGATCGATGTATGGCTGAAAGATCCTGTTCATGAGGGCCATGAACACTGCTGGAGCATTGGTCACGCCGAAGGGCATAACCAAGACCTCATATTGGCCATACCGACATCTGAAGGCCGTCTTCTGTACGGCCTCATCTCTAACTCTGAGCTGATTATAGCCTGACCTGAGGTCTATCTTCGAGAACCACCGTGATCCCTTGAGCTGATCAAAGAGATCATCAATCCTCGGTAGCGGATACTTGTTCCTCACTGTCACCTGGTTCAGGCGATGATAGTCAACACAAATTCACAAGCTCCCGTCCGCCTTCTTGGCGAACATTATCGGGGAAGCCCAGGGTGAAACACTGGGTCAGATGAACCCCTTTCCCTGCAAGTCCTCCAACTGTACCCGTAGCTCTCGAAGCTCGACGGGGGCCATCCGATATGCTAGAGTCGATATCGGGGCTGTCCCGGGGTACATGTCAATATAAAAGTCTACCTCTCTGCGAGGAGGTAACCCTGGAACGTCGTCAGGAAAAACGTCCGCAAACTGATCCACCACTTCAGGAAAAACCAGGACTCCATACGTCAACTGCTCCTAGGATGAGGCTAGCCAAATGATGAGTAATGGGCTGTCCTCTCCTCTGCGAGAGTCCATCCTATGCTGCAAAGGCTCCCTTCCCGCCGGTGAAGGTGAACCTGCTCCCGTCAGTGCGTACACATCGCACCTTGCGCATAAAACTGTCAATCTGTGCTTGGACCGTAGATAACCAATCCATGCCAAAGATGACGACGTAAGGCCTCGACGCTGCTACTAGAAGATCCCAGCCGAAGCTCTCGCCTCCTAGAGAAAGCTCACACTACCGGCACCAGTGCGTAATCGTCGAGTCTGCTCCCGTAGGAGTCTCTAGCCATAAGGATCGAGCCAACGGCTCTGTCGGAATCTCCGAGCTCCGAACAAGGGCAGCGACTATGAAAGAGTGACTCGCTCTTGTGTCTATAAGAACTACAGCAAGGGTGGAATAGACACAGATAGTACCTCGAATCATCTCGGGCGCGCCGTGGTCGTAGGCCTCTGCTGCCTGGAGATGTGCCTGTCTCTGCCCGCCAGCTCCCTGTGGTCGGGGTGGACCTCCTGGTGGTGGTGGTGGTAGAGCCTCAAAGTGTCGCCCACCACCTGCTACTCGGCCAGCTCCTCTGCCTCGTCCGCCTCCTCCCTGCGGACCGCCACAGTCGACCCTCTGCCTCTGCCTCGGTGGTCCCTCAACCCTCTGCTGCTCCTCGGCACGGTGGGTCGGGCAGTCACGAGCCATATGGCCCTGCCCGCCGCACGAGTAGCACTGTCTGCCTCTCGAAAGACTGGCTCCGCGCTGTGTGCCCCACACTGCTGAGCCAGTGTCCTGAGGTCGTCTGCCTGAAGGTCTGGTCTGCCTAGACCCCTGAGTCATCCGTCGACTGCCAGCTGCAGAAGACTCTGCCACGTGCCGCCCTGCAGTGGGTCTCAGCGCTGGTGTAGACTCAGCAAGAAAGCTCTCGATCAAAAGGGACCGCTCCAGTACTCCTGTCTGAGTCGGTATGCTGAGGGAGATCAGTGATGCCCTGATCTCGTGTCTCAAACCCTGCTCAAAGGTTCGGGCCCGGAAGAATGGGTCCCGTACCATGTCGGTCGAGTAGCGCGAGAGATCGGTAAATCTCGCCGAGTACTGTGCGACCGTTATGCTGCCCTGCCGCAACTGAAGAATCTCCTGAATGCGCACCGCACGGAGGGTGGCTGGGATGAACTCCAAGCGGAAGAGGATCTCAAAGTCCATCCAAAGTAGAGATGCCTCATCGTGTACCTGGAGCATCAAGCTCCACCATCGTTCTGCTGCTGCGTGCAGTAGGCTCGCCGCGAGGATCACCATGAGGTTTGCTGGTGTCCTCACTAGCCTAAAAACTCATACGACTGCCTCCAGCCAGTCCTCAACTGCCTGGGGGTCCATCTCTCCACGAAACCTAGGTGGTCGCGGGCGCTGAAACTCATGCAGTGCGCTGAGGCAACGTGCATCGTCAGCGGCTGGTGCTGGAAGTATCGGTGGCTCGGCGGGTAGTGCTACCGCCGGTGCCACTGCTGACAAAGGGCCCTGCACCGAGGCCTCGTCGCTCGGTGGGCTGTCATCACACTCGAATCTCGGAACCCTAGCTGGCTGCCATCGTGGGGCCATCCTGAAAGAAAACAGGTGCGCCACGGTCAGAATAGTATACCTGGTGAGCTGATACAATGTAATCACAAAGAAAACTTGAAACACACACGCAATCAATGTTTTCGTGCATTAAGTCAGAAATCAGAAATCAGGGTCCTGGTGTACGGATACGTCAGCCGCTGCACCAACACTGGACTCCCTGGTCTGATAACCACACCCAATACGCTAAACATTATTTCTTCACATAGAAAAGATCAGAGTTCGCGGTAGAACCGAACTCCTCTGACACCAATTTGTCACGACCCGTCCTCGGGTCCCGTGCCGTGACTACCCCAAGCCCGCCTTCCATAGGCCAGGGGCTGGCAACTAGCACCAAGGCGTAATTCCCGGTAAAAAAGAAAGGCATTGCCTTTGTAAAGTAAACAAGCACCACAGACTAAGCAAGCGGAATGGTAAACACTAAGTAAAAACAGAGTACAACAGGAAGTGCGGAAAAGTAAATGGGCCAGTATACAAACCCAAACTGAAAGTAAAGTACAACTCGAAAGGGAAAACAACAACTGTAAAGTAAAAGCCGCTACACCGAGTTGTCCACTGGAAATCCCACCTGAAGGGTGGGTACAGATTGCTCCACTGCTCCTCGGGTACCGCCGTCCGCTCCGAGCACGTCCCGCCCAGTGGTCCACCTCCATGCACCGTCCTGCTTAGCAAGCCTCAACCACGATCAACGTTGTCTGTCGTCTGCAACCAACACAACGTAGTGCGGGCATATCCCGTGAAGGGGTGAGTATAAGCTACTCAGTAGGGACCGCGAGACCCCCGAAGGTCTCCCAAAATCCACAAAGGATAAACCACAAAGGATAGATACAATCCCTAAGTAACAACCGACACTGCTTAGGTATATGCCCATACATATACCTAAGTCATCAATTCCAATACGCTCCAACCTCCGAGCCCAAGTACAACTCAGTCCACACAGGAAAGTATACGTATTCCACACAGGAAAGCAAACGTAATCCACACAGGATAGCACAACACAATCCACACAAGAAAGCAACATGATTCAGCTCACACAGGTATACTTCTTCGAGGACGATAGAGATGATCACTGATCCATCTAAGTCGTCGGACCCACAAAGGATCGATAGGTACTAACCCCCGCAAAGACCCACACAGGATCGGACCCACACAGGATCTGTAGGCGCTGGTTCACACAGGACGGCTGAGCGCAGACCCACACAGGATCGGACCCACACAGGATCGGTAGCACTGATCCACACAGGATCGCTGAGTGCCGTAGTCGTCGTCATCGAATCCACTAAGGATCTATGCACAGTCGTCGTCGCAGTCACAGTAGCAGTCGCAGCCAGCTCTAGGGTTCCCGCACATAGCAAGCTAGTTCCGGAGGGTCCGCTCCACAAGCCGAGAGACTGATACATCAGCTATCACGTAGACCAGAGTTGATGTATCCAAATGTTCTGTATCGTCAACATGAACTCAACACAATAGACGGTGCGTCAATCAGACGCCCGGTCTGAGAGTTATTGGCTTTTTCGTCCCCGGGGCTCCGTTGGTTTTTAAGGCAAAACCAACCCGACTGTACTCCACCTGCGTCCAAAACTCGGGCGGAGAATGCCAAATGATCCGTCTCACTAAGAGGAACTCAACGAAGTCGACGACACGTCAATCGGACGTCCGTAGCTCAAGATATGAGTGTTTTCGCTCCGAGGGCCCGGTTGGTTTCGTGTACGAACCAACCCGGCCGAACTCAAAGTAATCCGAAACCTTGAGTGCGATATACCAAAACGACCGTCTCGATCCAAGGATCGCATCGCCGCAGACAGTGCGTCATTTGGAGGTCCGTAGCCCGAGTTATGGGCATTTGAACCTAACAGTTCGGTATCTGGGGTTTCGGGCCCGGGCCGACCCGGCCCGAGAACCCCCCGGCTGGCCTGAACCGGGTCGACCCGCCCCGGACCGGGTCGGCCCGGCCTGGCACGGCCCGACCTGGCAGACCGGCCAGGCGCGCCGGTCCGGCTCATGGCAGCGCGCTGGGCGCGCTGCCAGCTCGGCCTACGGCCGAGCTGTTTGAGAACGGGGGGCGCCTGCCCCCCTTTTGGGAAACCGCGGACCCCCTCATAATGGGGGGGCATTCGACTAGCCGGGGGAATTAAATTCCCCCGGTTTTCTCCACTCCGGCTGGCCCGACTTGGCCGGCCGGCTCCCTCTCAACAGGACCGGCAAAGGCTGGTCCCCTTCCGGCTTCTGACACCGCGCCCCTCCGCCGCGGCGCCGTTCCGGCCGCGGCGCCTTCGACTTTCCTCGACGCGACGCGACGATGTCGCGTTATTGAATCTCTTTCCACGGCACGGTGCAACGGCGCCGCGCGTATTTTCCGCATGAACCGCGTGGTGCGACGGCACCATGCTCCTTCGTACCAACCACAAAGAAAACAATTATGAAATAAGGAGGAGGGTCGGCCGTGTTTGTGCGGTCTGGCCCCCTCGCATTATTCGATAATAAAAAGTCGAAAACCACAAAATTCGACATGCCAGAATCAAGAATGGAAACAAAAAACGTTAAACCCCTACCTCGGTTTCAAGTGCGGAGCACGTCAACAATCCGCAGAAGACAAGCGTCGCGGAGGTCGGGCGTCGCGGGAATCGAACGTCGATTTCATTGACGTCGAGGTGCGTCCGAAAAGGTACGTCATTGGAGAAGCTTCGTAAGCTGACGGAGAAAGCCTGAGGAGGAAGCGGCGTCTCCTTTCGTTGACACGGGAAGAAGTTTGAAGAAACGGCGTCGTCGATCTTCGGAACACACCGACTGCGAGGAAGAGAAGAGACGACACGTGACGGCGTTCTTCGTCGGAGCCTAAGTGTTCTTCGCGTTCTTCGTCATGGTTGATGAAGAAGAAGAAAGCTCCCAAATTCTCTCAAGGTGGAAAGAGAAATCTAACCAAAATAAAATAAGCTTAAGCCTTATTTTATTTACACAACTAACCCACTTTGAATTTCAAAGGTTTGAAATTAAACAACTCAACTCAATTAATAACTCAAGTTGTCAAATTAATAAGAGAGGATTTATTTGGGAGTTTTAAGGAGAGTTGAAAAGTTAGGGTTCGAGTGGGCCCCACCACACTTAATCCTATTAAGGGAGGTTAAGTGGATGTGGGTCCCACCTCTAACTCCATTTGGGAGGATATAACCAACATGGATAAAAATAAAATGTGTTTCCACATTTTATTTAACTTCATTTTAATTCCCCCAAAACTAACTCTCAACCCGCATAAAAAACAACCTCGGAAAAGGTCTCCTTAAGCGAATATCGGCGCTGCGAGTTCATCGGTGCCCTCGGAATTTGATTCTGGGCCCCACTTCAAAAGTTAGAAATTCCCGCTTGTTCGTTCACTGAACGTAGCCGAGCCAAACTTCGGAAATTGATTCCGGGAACACCGGGCCTCAGAATCAGGTGCCGTCAGAAACCGCACTCTTGTAAAATTCCAAAGAAAATTAAGAAAAAATTTCCCTTGAATTTTACGGGTCTTTATATTTATTCACTATTGGGGACCTGCACCATAGTATGACGGGGGAGTACCGACCCCAGGCTAGATGACCCTCACACTATCATGGTAGTGGAGTACCGACTCTACTGTTTCACTGCATAAGGAGGGCCTACACTCTACCATGTAGGGGAGTACTTGACTCTATGTGAGTTATGTATGGATGGCCTACACCCTAGTCCAGTAGGGGAGCACTGACTCCAAAGATAGAAAAACCAATCAAAGGGAAATGAAACAACACTCATGATGTGGGGATCCCCGTATCTACCAGATTAGAGGAGTAAGGAATGCCCGTTCCTTGAGTCATCAAGGGAGTAACAATACTAACTCTCACTACAAGAAACACCCTGGTTATTCTCTTCTGGTTATTATCCATTATTCAACATCCTCTACATTGCAAAAGGAAGTAACTCTATGATCTTTCATGTCATAAGGGTTCCAATGCAATAGATGACATGTCAATTGGACACCAGGTCGGTATGTAATAGGCATTTTAGTGTAGAAGGCCTGGTTGGTTTTGATTTTGATCCAACCTAGACAAACACCAAATTTCTCTAAAATTTATGTGGATTATCTAAAAAGGACCATCTCTCTCCATGGATCCAATCCCCATAGACAGTTCATCAAATGGACGTCTTATTCGCAAGATACGACCTTTTAAGCATATATGGGCCAGAGAGGGGTCTAGGTCTAGTCCAACTCAGTTGGAACGAACCGACCAAAAGCTGCCCAGCCCGCCCTGGCCAGGCTAGGCTGCAGAGGGCTCGACCCAACAACTAGTGCGACCCACGCATGGTCGTGCAGTCAACTGCTCCTGAATGGATAAAAGGAGGTGTTTGGCTACATTAATTAGTGGCGCCCAGAGGCACCGCCTTATCACCCATGGGACTCGTATGGATCAAGTCCCGTACATCGTCGCAACTCCTTTCAACATTGTGTATGATGGATCACCACCACCACCTTTGAAATTGGCCACCTATCCGACCATCGTGGTGCTGAGCGGAGCCGGTCTTCCACCACAGCCAGCTGTTTCCATCCACCGCCCTTAGCCTTCGGCACTGGTCACTGGCTCCTCCGCACTGGTTTCATGATAGTGCTTTACCCACGGGCCACCTTGTGAGCCTGGATGGTCTGTTCTTCCTTCTAGATATGCCTACGGTCCTCTAGGGATGTCACCATTATCGTGAGCCTCTTGGTTTAAAGGTTACATCTAGTTGAAACAACCTGCCTACAAATAATTCAATGAAAAATAAGAAGTAGAGGGTCTGAGTCTTGTTCATTTTCCCATTCCCTCCGTATTAGAATTATAGCAATAGTGGGTATTTTATACATATCAATAAAATAATTATAATCCAAAATAAAAACACCCACTTAAACCACCTGAAAATTCAAGAACGAGGAGATGAATCATTGGAATTTCTTGAATTAAAAGACAGCCCTTACCTCAAGATTTTTTGGAGATGTAATGGTGGTGGAAGAAGATTCTATGTTCGATGAAGCTGCCAACATTCTTTAATCCAGGTTCTTTGACACGTGATCTTCCATCTTAGTCTGTGGAAGATGATGCGTCACTTCGCCAGAGGTTCTTCTCTTGATAATGCCATTCCAAAAAACTCTGCCCCGAGCCCCATTTATGGAAAGAGTGAATAATGTACAGAGGAAATAATGATGTTCATTAATTAACGTAATTAATGTTCCACATTTATTACATGAGGGGTAGTTATGAAACCAATGTGTAACTGAGAATTTAATATCCCAAATTAAATGTCTGAATACCTCCATGGTCCCCACACTACCGCTCATAAGGTGTTTAGGAAGAAAAAGTAACCAAAATAACAATTATTTATTTTATTAATTCATAAAAGTTTCTATAACTACATTTTTCAGCCTACCTACTACAGTCGAAGTGTAGCCACTATTAAGCGAATCTCGGCATTGTAAGTTCAACGGTGCCCTCAGATTTCAATTCAGAGCAACGGTTCAAAAGATAGAAATATTTTCCCTCATGTTTACTGAATGTACCTTAAAAATGATCAAAAATTATTAATAGTCATCCTCAACGCATACCGGTTGGGGATAGGCACTGCGTAAGGGAAAAATGCCCTCATGAGTTCAACAAAACTCATACATTTTCATTCCAAGTTACTATTTAGGAGTTTTAAAATGTAATAATTAAATATTTGTAACTTACTTATTTTTTCTGCGGCCAAAAACTAACTTCCAATATTGGCTCGTGTTGGCCAAATTTAGGATCTTCCAATGTAAATCATTCCCTCGAGAGTTCAGTGGTGGTCACATATTTTTAATCTGAACCACCATTCATATGTTATACGCATTTGAAAAATAAAATAATTTTATTTAATAATTTTATTTACAGTTATGCCATTTCTGAGTTCTCTCAGTAGAGGCATGCACCGATGAAAATTACTCATACCTGTGGTAAACCTTCCATCCTAAATGCAACGATGCACTCCGATTTTTGATCTGGGCACCCATATAAGAATTATTCCACTTTTTCATGAAAACTACCCATGCATGATATTTTAAGCGTAAAACTTTTTTGACGGATCATTCCGGGTCCTCCAGGCCTTTGAAACACATGTCATCTAATTTCACAGTCCTGTAAAAATTTTATATAATAAAAACAAAACATTTAATAAAGTTATTTTTGAATAAAATTGTACCATACCAATTTGAAAATTTTAAAGGAATTAATATTTTAAATCAATAATTTCAATATAAATAAATACTAAAAACCATTTTTAAAGCATGGATATTTAATGAGAAATATTTAGATGAATAATGCTTTATAGCATTTAAAATGATATTTTAATTAAAGAGTTTTTAGAAAAATGAGAGATGCTTGAATACAAGTAATTGAGGATTAAAATTTGATCTGAACATTATCATATCATGAGAATAAAGGGATTCATTATATAATATGCCTATGGATAGTATATACACTATTTAAGAGTGAATTGGTTCACAATAACAATGAAGTCTCAATGACATGTAAATTGAGACAAAATCCCTTATAAAAAAGCAATTTTTGATTAAGGACAAATAAATGACATAATTATGTTTGAAAAATAAGAATACACCAACATGATTGGATATTCAGTTTAAATCGATCAGAGGACATTCACAAATGTTCTTTTTAAGCCAAAACCAATGACATGGATGCTTAACTCAATGAATGAAAATTGAGTTAACATTACTCTTATCAAGTTCATATCGATGGCTTGAGAATTTATCAACGGAGTGATTTTGTGTATCAAAAGAATATCCACAAAAATGGTATTAGAAATTACAAATTAAATAAATAAACTGTGATTCCACACATAATCATAGCATGACATAGTTATGAAATAGAAGGTTAAACCAAGGAATGAAATTTGGGTTAAAATGTTCCCTTACCGATTTTCTAACTTAGGAAAATTACAACACATGAAAGAAGAATCATTCAATTAAAAATTAAATACCCATAAATGAAATTATATTGCATAAAGTTTAAAAATCATGGGACAGTATGTACACCACACAATGGAAATAGTGACAAATATAGCTTTAATGTCACGTGAATAAAAATTGAGATAAAACACTTTACCACGTTGTAATCAATTGAGTCATATGAACAAAAGTTAATAACCACCAAATTAATCATAGAATATCATGAATATAAAGAGAATCATGATAATATATATCCAATGGAATTACCCCAAACACCACATGCATTACATAAGTGGAAAACAAAGGAAATCACATGAAATTAAAATTGAGATAAGAAACCCCATATCTCCTGTCCGACGTGACTTGTTTGTTCTTTTTATTCATGAATAATAAAATTAAGAAAATTTATACATTATTAAGAACATTTTAAAAGTTTATTTTTCCTTTTAAATCACTATTTACCATGTTATAATCATTATGTAACCATTTAAGTTAATAATGGTCATTTTGTCGATATTTGGAATTTGAGTAAACAATGGACTTCATATAATTACTAGTTGTTCATGTGATCAAAAGTTAATTATATACAGAATTATATTTAGGATTTATATATCATATATATCATATATATACATTATATATATGTATTCATAATAGTTGATCACATTTGGAGATAAGAAATGAAATGCACCTTTCATGGAGATGGTAAGTCGTACG
Organism: Viscum album; assembly: GCA_963277665.1. NCBI lineage: Eukaryota > Viridiplantae > Streptophyta > Magnoliopsida > Santalales > Viscaceae > Viscum > Viscum album. The sequence continues at coordinate 137,031,953 of OY728163.1, forward strand.
TACGCATGAACGCTACTTCCTATTTTATTTCGTATAGTAATTGAATGGAGAATTAATGATACACAATTATATTATAATTAAAGTATAATATCATATATAATTTCATTAACTCTACCATTTATACATTTTAGAAAATGCATGAACATGTCACATCACTTTGAGGGGGTTGTAGTCCGCACTACCTCAAATGATATTATCGTAATTATCCACAATGGAAACCATAAATGTATTTTATAAATGAAAAAATATTGAAGCATAAATAAAATATACATAATATATAACATATATAAGTAAATTTCTATGTTAATGGCCACCATAAGAGTTGGTAGGAGAAAATTGAACAATCATCATTTCGTGAGGCGATAGTTTTCCATCCATAGAAACAGTATGTTCATTACCCATTAGATAGAGTTTTGGGTAAGTGTTATAAGAATCCTTATCATAAAAACATCCTAGTAAATTGAGGATACTTTTTTTTATGAATGAAATGGATGAAAAGAGTTTAGGGGTTGGAGAATTAAAATAAAAAATAGAATTTGAGAGAAACTGTTACATTTAATTCGGGTAACTCCATTTGGTTTCAACCAAAAGGACTTCTTGAAGTGCCTTCTTCCTAAGGTCAGGCTTCTAGTAGGAATAGAGGGATGTGGGGAGATTATTTGGCCAGAGTTTATATGAGCCAAGTGTCTTGAGATGTGTGAGGAATGGGTTAGTGGTGAGGGCTTTTTATAAGGGAAGGAGGGGTTCTTTAGGAACGTGTGAAAATATTATTTTATTATATAATGATTTTCAGTTTCTAAATATAAAAAAAAATTACTGTCGAAGATAAGATGACTTATAGTCGAATTAAATTTATCCAATAAGCATTGGATAGGTTTCAGATGTTATTTTAATATTTATAATCTTATTTATTTAAATGATCTATTAATGGGGTAAACACTACATCATTATTGTGTCATAAATGATTTAATTTATTTGATGTATAAAGATTATAAACAAAATATAATTATGTAGGAAATATTTTTATCTTTCCAATGAATATTTATAGTCGAATGATAACTTATATAACCCTATGTAAAAATTAATTTACTAAAAGATATTTTTTATGTCATTTTGTCTTTATTTTATATTAATTAATCTGAAGTGTCATTGTCACTCCCATGTGGCTCCATGAGGTCCCCAAATCGACCCAAGGATGAACATGGTTTTTATGACTCATAAAATAAATATAGGACAAGTGTTAAGGTAATTTTGTATTATTTTAATATTCTATTTATTTTGAATTACCGTATTTTTCTTTAACCACAGTATATTAAAGGAAAAAGTTACTATTCACCGATAAAATTATTTTCATATTATTGAACCACATTATATTTACTAATAACAACCATGTTTGTTGGATTTTAGAAATTATATTCATTGAAGTGGTAAAATATCAATTAAATAAAAAATTCAGTTATTTAACTACTACTTAGTTCTTTCACTATTCATAAAAATTGAAGCTTTTCAGAAAAATTCCAAAAAACCATCCTAAGAAATATTTGACATTCCGAATTCAGAAATGATGTCTATCCTAAAAAAATGAAAATATATAAGTTTAATTAATAAATTTATAATTAATTCCAATTTTCAAAACAAATATCATGTTTTTAAGAAACAATATCTATCAAAAGATTGACACTTGTTTATGTCCAATTTCAATGTAAAATTAATTCCAATAACCACCATTGGATTAAATGGTAAAACTATAATCTAATTAAAATTTTAAAAAAAAGTAGAAAGATAATCTATCCATTTAAATAAATTATATTAAAATGCATATTTGAATTAAAATACAATATTTTCACTATTCATCAGAAAATGGATTTTATCAGAAAAATACCAAAATTTTACCCAAAATGAATTTTGATGTAACGTTTCTAAAAAAGAGTTTTTTATCAAATATAACATATAAAAGTGACCAAAACATGAATTAATGAGGCTCCACCATCCAAAGGCGGTAAATAAACCTTTTAAAGTAAATTAAGCTTAAAATTAGACTTATTCACATTTTAAGCCTCTAAATTATATTGGATAAATGAAAAAACATTTAACAAACATGTATAATAATATTATAGTTTGTTCTATTCATTCTCGCTAATAAAATGTATAGGCGTTAAATACCATTTAAAATTATAATATATTATAATTTTTTAGTATGACTCAACATTGTGTGAATCATATGACTTCGGAGAAACCCATTATTGTGTGTCAAGTACACCCTTGAATATAAAATGCCCTTCAAAATTAATATTTAACATAAAAATATTAATAAATATTAAAATATCATATTCTTTATTTTTCAGGGATGTTATATATTTCTTGTCTTATAATTTCTCTTTGTATCACGATCCATGTGATTGATCATACCATACTACCGAAACATCCAATAATTTTAATAAAATATATAGGATTCAATTTTTCACCCTTATCACATGTTGGGAACATAGATTTCATATATAAATACTTATTTTATGATTTATTCCCCATTTCCTGCTAATCATACCTCTTCTTCTAGGTTTAGAATACATGGTAGTCGAAAAACTCTATTTCTATCTTCTCAGCACATCCAAAACTTTTCTCATTTATGTTTAATTTATGATTATTCCATTCCATTTGAAATTGTTGATTCAATAATATGTTAAACTATTTAGTCTTATTATCATGTTCCCACATAATATTTTTGGAATACCTTTCTTGTTTTGTTAATTTTTCTTTATATATTATATATATTATTCATCTTTTTTCCTCAATTCCCTAATTTTTTTTTCTTTCAATAGGATAATATGCTTAAAAAATATATCATTGGTTAAATATTTTTAAATTTATTCCAATCCTAGGAAACAATATCTTTTCATTATATGAAATGGTTAGTCATTGACCACCAATGGCCAACTTAACATTCAAAGAGGAAAATAAAAAGACAAAAATTTTGATAACCTGACAATTCCATGCCACCAAATATGTTTTCAAGAGAATTTATAAAATGGTTATCTATGATGGGATCCGATGATCCACTAACTGGTTAGGTATTTTCTCATTAAATTATCCACTATTGACATATTACTCAATGGTTTATCCAGATGCTCCTTATTATAGATTCCAAGAGAATTTATTTCATCTGTAAACAAATACATAACTAAAAATGTTCCATTATAATTCTAACCATATTTGTATACATATTTATAATGTTATCTTTCTCTATGTGTCTTCCAACTATAGATTCAGTCTTTCCTTTATGGAAGACAATTATGAATAGAAAATTTTCAAGATGAAATGATATCGTAATCCTGAAATTCTATATCATTAAAACTCAACTAAAAATTAAAACACATCAATGGTATGCTAGTATCTATTTCCTAAACTCTAATGTTACATAAAAAACATTAGATTCCAACTATAATTACTCAACCATAAAAATTACATAATCTTGATTTTTAATTCATAATCCATTTTGGTTACATTTTGGGATCATTTTATGTTTATAGAATTAAGGAATTATTTCATAGATCTTACCTAACAAAAAAATATAATACAATTCAGACACTTATTATAAGTATATATTTTTAAACAAAATGAAACTTTAATGATTAATAATTACTTCTCTTAATAGAAATACTTCGTGACCTACAAATTTAAATATTCGTTTCCCATATCCATCCACAAATATAATGAAAATATTAAATAATGTTGGATCAACAAAAAAATCTCTATATATTATATAAAAATAATGACACATGTTAGTGCAATGAAATGAATAAAATTCATGAAATATTCAACTTTATATATCTGCTCTGTGAGAGAGATAAATAAATAATTTTGATAAGAAAACCCCCCACATTTTTTTCAATGTAAATTATTTAATACCATAGAAATCATGTATAAATAGTATAGGAATTTTGTAACATCATTATTTATATATGTATTAATTTTGGAGTAACCATAAAGTCTAATTCAATTCCCAATACATTATCGGGCCATTACAGACACACCCATCATTAGTATATAAGAAAAAAATATGTCATTTGTTTATAATGTAAACACTCATCATTGGTTTATAACATAACTACCCATCATCATAAATAATTTCATTGTACTATAAATTAATCATAACACCTATATTTGTTTAAAGAAATTCAACATCACACTTTTTAAAAACTTCTATTCACCTATAAAAAACATCTTTATATTTATATTAACACCAATTTTAAATAAGAATTATAATAACAATATATTCAAAAAAAATAATGGAAGATATTATTTGAATAAAATATGAAATATTTTAATGGATTCCAAAATTCAAATAATGGTTATAGAATAGAAAAGTTTGTTGTCCCTACATATGTTATAATATTATGTTAATTGTTTTTGTTGTAATTAAAGTCACACATTCCATCAAACTATTTCTCATTTTAATAAAATGAATGAAAAAAATTAACCTTATAAAAAATTCCTTTCAAAAACACAATAAGTTTAAAAATTTTACTCGATAGAAATTGACAATTATAATGAAAATATTAATATTGAAATTTATTATTGAACATTCTGTTATCACTTTGAAAATTAATGTATCATATTCCCTAGTAAAAAATTAAAAAAACATTTAGTTTCATGGTATTATTTAATTTTTTTTATAATATTTATAAGGGACTATATATACACCTTATAAAATAATATAGTTTCATAACATCAGAATAAACCATAACGAAAGTAAATTGTGATGAAGTCCTTTACCCTGAGACTACGTCATTATATACATTTTATTTATTCCTTAAAAACGTGTGAAAATTATTTTTTTTACTTGAATATTATTATAATTAATGGTTAGTATAAATAATATTTCTCTTATTAATATTTAATACAAGATTTCTTAATCAATTAGATTTTTTGTAGGATGATTTGACCTTATTCAGGTTATATGTCGAAAGTGGCATTGGTAGGATGTCTATGGTCTGAGAGGAATATTTTTAACATCAGAAAAATTATAAGCATGAAATAATTAATAAATTTATTCATCAATTATAATTTAAAAACAACGGTAGAATAATAAGTTTTGGGAATAATGTACATTACATTTACACAACCAATTGGTCGTACACACACATGCGTAACATCTCCATTTTTCAAGTATCATTATTTATAGGTGGTATGTAATATTTTATCATTATATAATGAAAATAATATAATATATAAAATATAATATAATTTATCATTCTTATATATTATCCATTTTGTGTGGTAATGAAAACCGAGTTACATCACTTCATGATAGCGGTGGTCTAAAAAATAGAAACAACATTATCTTTTTTCTTTGATGGAAACTATATGTGATAAAATGATATATAATCATTTTGGAAAGATACTTATATCATAAATATAAAAAAAATTCAATAATATCATATGTACTCATTGAATTAATAATTATTTCCTTCCATGTAATGTGTTATTGACAAACAAATCACACTGCTTCCTGAGGCGGTATTCCTCCATAAAAATGAGCGACGTTATAATATACCCTAAAAATAGAAATAATTTGTGTGTATATATATATGATATAATTAATATAGATATATAATTATGTTATAAATATCATATATATACATTTTATCCACCATCAAACTGAACTGGGAGATTTTTTAAAGGAAAATACATCCAGTCGGTTTGTGAGGTGGTAGTTAAGTTTAGAAATTAGATTTCTTATAATTTTTCATTTGATTATAGTGGAGATGGGTAAAAATAAGTCCCATAACATAATAAAATATCACTATATGGTTTATAATGGTGTCATTATGTATGTATTAATGATGTATATTTTAAAGTGGCATAAGAATAAATAAAAGACAAACATATAATTAGTAATTTTACCTCCTTCTGAATAACCTTTTTAGGATTATATATAAAGTAGTATCTTTGAAATTTATAAAAAACATTCTTTTATGAATTGGTGAAATAATTAGGGAATTTAATTGGTCATTGTTTTTTGGAAATATAATGATTTGAAGGTTTGAATAAGAGAGGCGATGGGGTGGCCCATTATAAGTGAGGTGAGTGGTGCACTTGTATTTTTTGAGAATATAATAGTGTACAGACAATTTTTGAACGAAAAAATTATAAAACAACGGAGTGATATTGAAAATAATATATTATATTCTTTAATTATTTCTAAGAAACAAATTTTATTAATGTTTTGGTGTCATTTTACTCCTTTCCTTTTTATTTTATCACTCATAAAACCTATTTTTACCTTAACTGTGGAAATTAATTTTTAATATTTAACACTTTAATATGGAATAATATTATTCTTCAAAAATTAGAAAATAATTTTTTTGATGATTACAATTCTCGAAAATATTTTGCTGTTTTCAATTCAAAGTAATAGAAAAACTAAATTTAAATTAAATCCCTTAGAGGTGCTGAAAAAGCACATTTTCAAGAATTATACTTTTCATGAAAAAGATGATTTTATATTGACGATATGACTTATAATAATAATTGAACAAATATAAATTTATATATATTGATATATAATCCTTTTAAATAATTTAAAGAATTCATTATTAGGGATATATGAATTTAAATAAATGTTAAAAAAGTATTCATTTTAAAATACTTTAAAAAATATGAAGTTACTAACCCCCAAAAAAAGTATACCAAAATCCCATATAATTTGGATAAGAAATTAATTATGTAGATTCAATAGAAATTAATAACTCTTCATCACATTTATATCCAATTTAAATAATAAAAAGTCTTTTAAATTACTTATCTTTTTGAAATGAACATACTTTTTACACATATCATTATGTTTCATCGTTCAACAAAAAATCACTATATAACCAAAAAACCCCAAAATGTCACCTAGTATACATTTTAGTATTCTGATATAAAAAATTAGATTAATTTTATTTAATTCAAATATTGAATTTGTTTTTTTATAATTTTAAAAGATTCCTTATAAGAAAATATTTTCTTCTAAAAAAATTTGATTAAAAAGTTACATAATATTTTTATGATGAATAAAATCTTGATAAAGATTTATTATATCATTACCAATATTTTAACATGTATACCTACCATTGGTACAAGCCTTTATTTTTCCTAATATTTTGGTAAATATGACCTTTGTTATTTGAGAGTATTATAATTGGTTATAATTTTTATTTAATATTGATATTATAGTTATGTTATGATATCTAATAAAAGAAATGATTCATGGATAATATGTTCTTGTTACTCTTTATCTATTGTCATATATTACCATATCCCAATTATTATGCCCATTATTTTAATTTGAAGGTTCCACCAATTTCTCTTGGATGAGAAATGGTCCAATTGATTAGGATCAGATTGAATATATAGTATTCTTGGTCCATGAAATTGGAAAAGTTATTTTACCCAAGATTTTTTTGTTTCCATGGATAAACCATAAATAGATAAAAAATGATTCATTCCATGAAATTTACCTAATATAAAGAACCATATTTCTAAAAACTTATCCTCAAATGATAGAATATTATTAGGGAAATCAAGAAGTGAAATGTATTAAATCTAGATGTTATAGTTTGTTTGTGGTGGGAATCAGGTGTATTGACAAAGAATAAGGGGTTACATAGACTATACTATTTTTAATTACATTTTTACTATGTCATTATACACGTAATATCTGACTATGAGGTAATACATGGATTTTCATATACTTAAGAATGGATCTTGATAGGTGATGGTGTGTGTTAATCTCATTATAATGATCTATGTGTTTTCATATGAGGTTGTGTCAAATGAGATGATGAAGTCTCATTGGTTTCAAATTGGTACTCATTGTTGCACCTATACATAGGTCCTCATATTGATGTTGGGAACCTATAATGAAGTGATGGAAATAGCGATAGTGAAAGAGCATGTCCTAACAAGAAATACATGATTGATTCGATATTATCTTCCCTCATGTGGAAACTCCCATAGATCAATCATGTGTAAAAGAATGTGGAGTAATTTTCCAATAGATAGTTTTGTTGTTTCTTTATCAAGGTATCATCCTACAGAATTTATTTTAGAATTTTTCTCAACATGTTTCTAGTGTGGATAGAGAGGATAAATAAAATAGTTTTACCCTATTCCACCTATTTTTTTTCAACTCATGGGTGTTCCATGGTATGTTGTAGAAATATTGTCGGGTTCAATATTCTCATTTCAATATCACTATATCATTAATGACAAGGGGATATATGGTGAAACCATATATATAATAGATTACATGGAACTATCCATACCGCCCAACAGATGATGTTTTATACGTTTAAGGAGATTCTAGAAGAATTTTATTTGAGTCATGGGGTTGTGAGAGGTACCATTTCATTTTATTACACCTTAAATACTACTCAAGCTTATTCAGTTTCCTCTCACTAGATAATATCAACTTGTTTTCTGGATGATCAAAATTATCCAATGAAACTCATGAAATTATTTTTCAATTTGTGGAACCACATAAAATGAAGAGGGGGGATGGTATTAAGTATCCTGGTTTCACATTATTTAAGTTATGTCTCAAGGTTCAAAGGTATTTCTTATTATTAAACATAGAAATTTATAATTTTTTTATCTAGATTGACTCGATGGTCTCTCAAAAGTGTTATTTTGATGGTCTCTATCATACAATTTTCTTTACCTCTTTTGTGGTGAGATCCTATTTTTTATGGATAATGGGATCCATGGAGTAAATGGGACGGATCGTATATGCAATAGCACATTATGTATCCATTATTCTCTATATCAATGTTTTAATATGAATATTATAATGTAATCAACTCACTGGTAATCAAATAGTTTCCCAAAATGATTCATGATGAATTTTTGGGTTTCCCATTTGTGTGGGACATGGAGATTTATTATGAAATTATATATAGTAATCAACCATTATTGGTGTCATCATAAAAAGTTTCCCCATCTAAGTTGATGGAGATAAAAAAAATTTTATAAAATTTTATTTAATAGGTATTTATAAGCCCATGTGTATGACATTGGGTGGCCACAATCCTTTTCACCTAAAAATAAAATGGGATATATATCTTAATCACTGATTATAATAATTTATTAATTGTTTAGATGGGACATGCGATTTTATAAATTCATGATAAGTTTTGACCATTTCATGTACCCTGTGATGACATTTAGCATCAAAATTTAACACCCCTAGATTCTGTGACATACATTTTTGGAAATCATTTTAATATTTTAATTATTTTTCATTACACCCATCACTAATTTTGTATTATATTTCATTTTTGAAATTTATTTTCCTTGAGTTACACACAATACTGAACTTCTCATTTGTTACACACAGCATCTACTTTAAATTAAATGTTACAAACTATTAAAATATTTTTATTTTTTTATAATTTTTATCACCTTGATGTTGTAATGGAGGGTATGAATTGGGAAAGAAAAATTTTGAAAAAATATTTTTTTGACAAACACACACACACACACACATATATATAATCTATCCATTGGTGAACAATTAATTTTAAATGACAACATGCGGATAAGGATGGGAGAGAAAGGGATGAAACAAAAAAATCCCTACACTAGGGTTCTCAATGCCTGTTTAAAGGAAAAATATATAGTAAAATAAAAATTTCATGCTCTAGACGATCATATTGGGAATATATATCTTTTTCACCATTCATCAAGAAATCCATGTCTGGAGGGTTGATCACAAAATGATGATGCTGTTTTGAATAAAAAATTTATAGACGTGGTGAGATATGCTTCCAACCTATCTTTCATTGATTTTTTTCTTACTTAAAAAAGAAAGATCATATATTGGGGAATAATAACACATGTAATTCCAAATAAGAGGCTGTATAAGAATGGGTTAACATGGGAAGTTACTCCATTATTGTGATGGTTATTATATCGAAAGAAGAGAAGTTATGGGAATTTCATGATCTCACTCAAAGGATGATATTTATTTTCATCACTGACTATTGGATGATGGATGTATTGGGAATGGGATTATATCATGAGGTTTCCAATACAATTACATAAATCTAAGTGTATGGGGTTAGTCTCATTGAATCATGTATTTTTAGGATTCTTGGATTGGGAAATGAACATCTTCCCTGACATAGTTTCGAACACACACACAACTCTAGATTCATATTTGTGGATAAAATTTGTTTTATTTCCACCATTGGATTCTATGGGAATGGATTATGAACTTTTAAATCCTATTAAAATGTAAAGGAAAACAAATAACCCAAGTATTTGGAATTATGCTTGGGTCTTGGTTAAATTTTATATGTGCAACACTCAAGTGGAGGAGGTGGTGTTAACAACAAGGGATGAAATATTAAACAGGTGTTCCAATTTACGAGGAATCCTGTATTTTGTATGAGATTCAATTTATTTGGAACCCTACAATAGAATTAAATTTGAATATGGAAGGAAAAAACATTAAAAATTAAAGGGCACCATGATAAAAATTTCCTAAGGAAGAAGGTAAATGATAAATTTCAATTTATAAATTTAAATGGATGCAAGACTCCTAACATGTTATATTGATAAGATAAGAAACATAATGTTGGAAAACACACCCATTGATGGAACCTGTGAAAAAAATGAGCATATCATAGCTATGGGTGTTGTGATTGTTATTGTTGTCCATGCTATTAAATATAACCAAATAAGATGAGGACTTATTGTAGCCACTTCTTTCATACCTACCAACATAAACAGAGATGATGATGTATTCACTTACAATACACAACATGAGGGATCACTGGGGCCTAGCTCACATGTAGAGACCCCATTCCTCTCTAATAACAATGTCATGGATAATTTACTTGTTTGATTGAATGGTATGAGACTATGAAAATAAACCAAGATCATTATGCTGATAATTATGGTTAGACCACTGTTTCAACATACTATCTTCTAGAAAAAAGTCATTGTGTAGTGGATGTAAATAGTGGTGGGACATCACTAGAGGTCCTATATGTTTGATATCATATGGGAATTCTATTCTAGAAGCTTATTATTATAATTCTATCAAATTTATGATCAGTATATAAACTCTATAATATCATTAAAAATCATGAGAAATAATTCTTACCAATATTGGGAGTACACATGGATGTCTAAAAGGTACATCATTAGATTTTTGGTACAATTCAAATATGGGAAATCATTATTGATATCTTGTTGATAAAACTGATTTTTGTGGAGACTTATTAGAGGTTCCCTCCTCTATGGAATCTATAAGACATACATAAATTGATACACCCTCTGAGGCCACGTTTTCCACTATCATGTTTAATTCCACGATAATCCTTTTTTCATTTAAATAAGATGATGATGAATCACTATAATTAATGATATTAGTAATAGAAATTACCATTAATTTTAGTAAAATGATCATTATTGTGAATCTTTAATAGATGGAAACAGGGGAAAATATAAAATGGATATAAATTTTAATGATTGAAAGAGGAAAGACAATGGGAAATGAGGGAAATGTCATGTGGATATGAAATATAGTGAAGGGCCTCAGATAAGTGGTAGGGCCCTCAAAAAATGAATCCCATATATTGAAATTTTAAAAGGTGATGGATCCCCCATAATTTTGAGTCAATCATGGCCTACAAATTGATGCTCATTGGAATTTCTAAATAAAAATGGATTCTTGAGAGATGAAAGGATTTGAAATGGGAATCACTTCATTACAACATTATTTCCATGAATATCAATTATTTAAAATTGGATAATCTATATATTTTAATACATGAAAGAATTATTATCAATTCATTCAATTAAAAACCACATAGCATTTAAGTTTCTTTCTATATTTAAAATTTTCATGTTTCTATCTCCTTTGTGTATGAATCCAAATCATACATCAGGAGAAGGGATGTTTTAATGGAAAGTGAGGAAACATAAAAAAATATCAATCGAAAATGGGTAGATATGGGGGATCTAAACACTATTTGGAGGATTGAAGAAAAAATAGCCCCAAATTCAAAAAAGTATTACCTGTGGATTAATCGTCTAGAATCGAGCTGTGCTACCTTATTAAAGTTAAAATTTAAATAGATTATTTTAAATTAAATAGACATACATTTAATGGAAGGTAATAATGCAATATATGTAGATACACAATGGAAATGAATTATAGGACTGGTTGTAATGTTGTCTAAGTATTTTCCCTCCCAATTATCACTTGGATCATACTCATATTATTGTTGAACTCTACAATGATTTAGAAATGGTAGTCCCTCTTCCCATTCATTTCAACAATGGGTGTGTTTTTAATCCTAGACGTGGGGAGCATATTTTGAAGTATTCGAAGATAAAACCCATTGGAAGACTAGTCCAGAGGCTTATGATGAAATTAAATCAATATATGTTTCTTTTAATGGAATAGGGAGTGAAATATTTTTATAAGATTGATCATGAAATAAAGTATATCAACGAACATATTTAATATAACAAAATTATTAATCTCCATTAGAACTCCCCCACTATAAGAGAAATATAAGCTTAATACTTGTTATATTATATTTTAACAATTAACGAATGGATGAAAATAAATTATTTTAATGAGAAATGGAGGAAGGATGGTTATAGAAACTCAAAATGGTTCCATATATTTCTCAAGGAGAAGAGGGTATGAATATGAAATAATGACCCCAATAGTAATGTATATCAATACACTACTCAAAATAAAAATTCAATTGAAGTGGTGGAGTATTATAATGGGATGTATGATAATGATGGTATTGATAACTTACATAAATTGAATGACCATATTGTCCCTTATATTGAGGAACACTAGAATCAATCCTTAATCATGGAACCTGCCAAAGAGGAAGTCGAAGAAGTAGTTTTGTCGATTAATATAAAAATAATTACTGGTACAGATTCTTTCACCCACAATTTATTCATTTTTTCTTAGATACTATCAATTTTATTTGACATGTAAAATCATATATTTCTTAAATCATGCTTCCATATATTATGTAACAAATTAAAACATTATTTAAATAATTCCTAGGAAAGGTAACTCTATTTTTATAAAAGTATTTATAACAGATTCAATTGGGAATAATATCCTTAAATGAAATGTTATTTTTCCTTGACCAGGATGGGGGGAATTATTAAAGATCACATTAGACCAAATAATTTTGTTTCTTTCCTGGTAGAAGCATCCAAAATTGATTATTCATGACCTCAAAATGTATTAAACTATTGAAGATTAATAAAATAGATGGATATAATTCTCTTAAAATTAACATTTACAATGCATATGATACTCTAAAATGGCGTTTTAATTTTGTTGTTACAAAATTTTTTGGCTTCTCCAATGCCAATATTATATTATTGAGAACCACACTTAATTATCTAAGGTTGTATGTTATGATAAATGGTTCCTACAAATTTTTATACCAATGTACTGGTGGTGTCATATAAGGAGACCCACTCTCATGGATTCCTTTTGAAATTACTAAATATTTTATGAGAAGATTTATAATTAATCATTCCAAAATTGGAATTTATAATAAAATTAATGTTGATAGAGGAATTATCTCCCCATAAAATCTCATGTTCACTTATGATATCCTCATACTTGGACATGCCTCAATAAAAACCATATCTTCTTGATAAGGAATATTTTTTATACTATGAGGTGGTGTATGGACCAGAAATAAGCTTGTATAATTATTCTATTATTTATAGTGATGAAGGATCAGTTTGAAAATAGAATCTAATCACTAGAAACATGGAGTGTAAAGAGGATCAATTTTCTATAATTATCATAGTTCTCTATTTGTTTTTCAAAATTATAATAAATTTCCGTCATTTAAATGTGTCAGGAACCCTAAAACAAATGTCAAGGTGTAATGGAAAATCCATTTCCCAAGATGGAAGGGTGTCGTTTGTGAAATTTCTGAACACTTCTAAATTCTTTTATTTATTATCTCATTATAGCTGGCCTAGGAGCCTCATGAATGACATTCAATTCATATTTGTAAACATCATATGGACATGTTCAATACATGTAATGAAATTGGTTAATATTTCATGAAGTGAATGTATCATTCCTATTAGGACGGGGTTCTTGGATTTAAATATCTCAAGAACATCAATTATAGCCACCTTGGTAAATTTACTGGGAAAATTTTTAATAAAATTGAATACCCAAATAAATTATTAAAAAATTAGGTTCTAATTAAAATTTCTTGAGGGTTACTTAAATTACCTTTAATTAATAGTATGGAAATCAATTAATAATTACTTCAATGGACTAAATCATAAATCTATGTGGTTGGTCACTGGGCACTCTATTCTCAATTAATGTTGTTCCTTTTGGCTAGGAATCCCTCATAAATTCATAGTTAATGTTCATCCAAATAGCTTATAAATAACAATTTAAATTTTTTTGTAACTTTATACGATTCTTCATTTTATTCCCTCATAAGCTTCCATAGAGGTCCCACATTTTTCATTTATGAACAATAATACAATAATATAGAGGGAAAGTAACTATGGGTGTTTCAATGTTTAGGATTACTATAGAATTCAATATGAGGGTTATAGCATACAACAATAATGGTTGCTCAAATTGAAGGTACATTACTTACAACCTCTAATATACATATTTTTAGTGAAAATATAGAAAACAAGCTACCTACAAATGATCAGTTGAAGATAAATTTATATTACATGGGTTGAAATGTTATTTTTATCCCAAGGGATTCAAATGTACATTGCCTAATCAGGGTATCTGTGTTTTCCCAACACCTCTAGATTTATAAATGCAATATGATTGGTATCAAAATTAATATTCAAAATAATCGGGATAACTTTTTTCTTTTATCATTAAAGATTGGATGTTTAAAATAATTCAACAACTTCTCCTTGAAGAAGTGGGATATATTATTATTTTTTCTAGAGTTTGAGAAATGTTTGGTTATTTTACTATCAAACACCCTATATTCATGTAGGAGTGAGTCCTTTACATAGGGATGTCTCTGAAGATTCAAAGATGTATAATCAATTAATATATTACTGTACCGATGACCTAAAAATTAATATAAGGATAGAATTATAAGGTAGGCATATGAACCCTCTTATTCATAAGTATGTGATCTGAATTCCTCCAATCACCTCATGGATAAATGTAAATGTCGATGGAGGAGCCTCTGAAAATCTAGGACCCTCGTTGTGGAGGTATCATCTGAATCGATCATGTATTTTTAAAAAATTTCATTTATCATTATATTCAAATTTAATCTTTATATAATGTGGAGTTATGGGCTATGATATATTCAAAAAAAATTATGTCTAATATTATTGGACTTCCTATTGGTTTGTGTCCAACATTGAATTTATTTTTATGGACCTAAAGTGGAGAACCATGAATGTTCCTTAAAAACAGATTTAATTTGGATTGATTGTATTTATCGTGTGGATCAAATTAATTTGAAATTTTCAAATTTCAATCTATAATTTTATCATGCAATGGATGGTTTATTTAAGAGTTCAATTTTGGATAGTAGTATAATGTTGTATTTTAGGATTCCATATTATCGTACAAAATTGGTAGGTCTGGAAATTCAAGGGGTCAACTACTTCCATAAATGTGAAAACCCTTGTAACTATATCCTTATTGACTATATTATGTAAAAAAATTAGGACCAAATTTATTTAGTATCTTGGATCTTCTAGGTATAAATGAACATAAAATCCGATTGAAAATATAAGAGACAATTTTGTTAAATTTTTTACTTTTATTCACATAAACAAATTTTAAGTTAATAAATTAAATGAATTAATTTTTGAGAATTATTATAATGAAAGTATATATTGTATATTAAATTAAAATTTTAACATTATCTTTATTTCTTTTCTAGATAAGTGGTTATAATAAATCTAATTTTTTTCATAAAAGTGAATTATCTAAATAGATGTTTTCCACTACTAGGAAATTTTTTAAAAAATTTAATTTAAAGAAATTATATAAATTTTAATGATGAAAATAAAATTCTTTTTCGAAATATAAAAATAAAAAATATCATAGGAAAAATATTTTTATACTTTAGAAAAGTATTTTTTTTTATGATTAGTAAAAAATACTAAATTTTAATTGAAAACAGCCTCTTCATTTAAGTAATTTAAAATGTAAAAATATATAATAAATTTTTCTCATATGTAATATTACTTTAGTTATATATATAATAATCCAATTTAGTATACTTTAATCTGTTGAAAATATAATTTTTTTTAAAAATCATATAAGTATTTGAACATTTTATCATTGAAAACCATCTCTCTCATTGAATATGGGGGATTAATTTTTAATTACTTATTTAAACATTTATAAATGGAATTTGGGAAAATTTATTTCATATTTGGAATAAAAATAAATTATATTTCTAATAATTTTATATTTATTTACAAAAATAAATATTACAAATAGTAATAATTATTTTCTATTGTTAAGGTAGTAATGTGTTTACTTGAATTTTAAACTAAAAGGATATGAATTAAAAAAACAAAAAACGCATAAAAAACTCATAAAAAGTGCATTAAATGGCCATATTTAGAAATTATAACTTATATTTACATTAATGATACATTATCTAATCCTTTTTACATTAAAAAAACATGGGTGGAATTCATTCTTTTGATATAATTACAATTGTTCCACTCACCTCAATTATAAAAGGCCACACTTTCTCTAATACTATTATCACTATAAAACACTTTTTCCAACAATACCTCCCAAAAAACATAACAACATACATAACCTAATACTATAAGCTTCGTGTTGGACTAAAAACTAACTAATGAAGAAATCCATTGAAACTCTACGGTGGATACGCAGAGAAGAGGTAATATTTAGCAATGAGCATTTCATTATTGTTTTTTCCTATAAATCTTTAATTATTATTATAACATGACTATAAATTAAAATTAATATATTCCATATATTTATGTGATGTTATATCAATTTATTTATCTTCAACCTTATCCACATCAATCATATGGGTCAGAAATGCATTGTTCGGGTGTATAGTGAAATACCACCTCAAGAACAAATGAAATTCGTTTTTCCATTAGAACATAAAAAGGTTTGATATGATGATGAATATATAGTATATATAATAAAATTTTAACATAATTATAATTATATTCAATATATCATATATATCATTTTAATTTCATTTTTATAGGGGATACAATAATGATGTTCCGGTTTAATGAGGAATACCACCACGTGATGTTATGTGATTAGTTTTAAGTATATCATTATATGGAAGATACTATGGACAAAAATATTAGAATTTAATCAAATAATAATTATTTTTTTGGAATAATATTAATTCTTAAAATATAATATAACATTTTTTACCTTTTCACTCAGTGTTGATGATAACGTATTTCGTTTAATTGAGGACAATTGCATTCACAGAGCGATGTGACTCTATTTTCATTAACAAAACACACTGATTATATATATATACACATATATAAATAACTAATATTTTTTATGACTTTTTTATCATTATATATTGATATTATATTAGTTACCTCGTTTTTTTAATGATCATCAAAAAATGGAAACATTACTCATAAATACGTAAAATCAAATGTCTTCATGATGGTAACATATTTTATTTCAAAAAACTATTTTTTAGGATTTTATATATTAGTATTATTGATTTATAAATGTGATATTTATTTATGGATTATTATTTAGGAGGTTATTTATCCATGATTAATGCAAAATTTCCCAAAAATATTAAATCTAAATATATAAGCAATGTGATGCACTTATTATGAGAAACTAAATTTTAACATGGAATTATTAAAAAACAAGAATAAAAGGATATAATTAATGAATATATGGTATGATATATAAAATTATTTTTTTAACATATTTATAATAATAATATTATTATTTCTACATGAGGTTATAATGAGTGAAGATGAATTTGGGACTTACGATAAAGGATTTCTAGTCTCGCTTTTATTTATTGGTGAAAAATGAAATTTCACCACTCACATAAATTTGTGTGGTGTGTGTAAATCCCTTATGACATGTTATATTAGGAATATATTCATTTTAATTAAATTTAAAACATCATTTTATTTTATAATTTTATGGGGATTATGATTCAAAATATTATTAAATGGGTAATGGATTTCAATAGAAAATTTATACTTCTGTGAGACCCAACCAAATTTACAAACTATTTCATTAATCTGGTGTGTATACTACCAATGAATATATTTTAAAATGATTATGATGATAATTTTTTTTTCATTTTAATATCCATCAGAGTATCTCTAATTCATTGTCATTTCATATTGAATAAAACCTATTCGATTATGGAATTTTTCCTCCATTTTCATTCAGTGAGACATATGATTATGTTATATACATATATTCTTATAATATAATATATAATGAACCCCAAGATATAATATCACGAGTGTTTCTTATTTTCATGATAATTTACATCTATGTTATTGATATTCCTTGATCATTCTTGTATTTCATAGTTATGAATGTGGTATAGATTTTTTGTTACAATCTCATTGTTTATTGAGATTTATTATAATATTGTTTTGATGGATATAATATTACGATCCATATGTAAAAAATATTAGAGATCTTGTTATCCTATTGTTATTTCATCAAAATACATATTTGACATTCATTTTCCTCTATTTTTGTACTCATAATTTCAATAATAATGTTTTTAACAATAATCATCAATTCAATTGACAACCTTTTTTCTTCCTAACCCATATTTTCTAAAAGCAATTTTCAAATTTCTCTTAACATGCATTGAATTATTTATTAAATTAACATACACATATTTTTTTAAAAAAAGGGATGGACTCTTCAGTAATATTCCAAATAATTCCCATTTTAATTTTATCAAAAACATGAAAATAATTTTTGGTTAACACGTGAAAGTAATGAATAGTATTTCACAAAATCCTTTCAAATAAATGGTCTCAATAATCCCCTAAATTTTATCAATGTTATTTTTAAGTAAACATTATTCCTTAATATTTGTGAAATTTTTATATGTTAAATAAAACATTTTAAATGAAATGTTATCTTTAAAAGGTTTTAAAAATAATTTTCTAAAGAGGAAATGCGATTTTCCTTTAGAAATGATTTTTATGTTTTTTAGATTCATTTTTATGTTTTAAGGATATTTTAAATGAAACGATTAATAAAATATTTTATGAATTTTTTGTATTTATTTTGTATTTAATTGTTATTGTCCTTAAAAGAGGTTACAAGTGACCTTTCAAAATCAATCACTATCTAGGAATGCACTATTTGAGTTTAATTATTATTTTCTAGGTATATGAGCCAAATATACCATTATCATTATTTACCTTACTAGTTTATCCTAAAAATATGTATACGAAACATGTTTCTCTTCCATGGGTGACAACATAATTAAATCATTATAAAGCCCTATTATTTTTCTATTGGATATGTTGTGATGATATGATGAAATGATTATTAAATTTGTTTCTTATCAAAAAATACTTTTATAATAAACTGATTGAAAAACCTTTTTAATTTTATTGATTTTGATATGATGAATGTTTTTTGTTCTTGTGGAACACATATGTATGATTTTAGTTATGTGATGATGGTTACATTATAATAAAGGATGGTGGTTAAGTTATGGCCAAATACAGGTGGGACCTATATCGCTCTCTAATGCATTAGGTAAATATATATATCTCATGTGATATACATGACTTGAATGGGAGTGGTCCTTGTTTATTAAGTGACTTTTTCTACGATGATGGTCCTGTGAGTAAACATTTATTACTATTACAAATTCGTGAGTTAACACATTCTAGAATGATGAAAGGGCTTCCACAAGGGTATGGAATTGTTTCCCTCCGATGATAAGTAGCATTCCATTGAGTTATGTGACATGTATTTTAAATTATCCTTACATACTATGTATAGGACATTTTATATTTATCTGTATGCCATAATTTTTTGCCTTATACCAATGTTATTTTCTTATGAATCATGTTATTTTATTTCTATATGATCCATGTTTAGTGAACATATAAAATATATGGAATTAATCATTATTCAAATCATTGTATATAGGGTATGGTTTTCATATGTTATTTTCATGTTGAAATATCGTTACTCAAGTAATGTTTATGAATTCCGATTTTTTACCTTTACTGAACATCATATCTCACATTTATTTGGTTTCCTTTACCCATTTTAGAATTTATAATTTGATTTAGGGTATTTATATGAAGGGTACTAACAAAGAATATCATTTTTGGAATAATTAAAAATCTTTTAACATATTAGAATATACTTTTTCTATTATTCCAATGTAACTAAACTATTATGGTTTCGATGTTTGTATTTATGTAATTTAATGAATATTGATCTAAAAATATGTAATATATATGTATAAAATTTTGGTCACTATAGTTTTTATTAGAGGATTGTTTAAGTAATCATTTGGAGAACAAGATGTCAAAACATTAATGAGATACATATATATATTTATAAGGATATTTCTAGGGACGTATCTAATGATATGTATAAGGATGAGTCAAAGTATATAAAAATGAATTCGAATTTTGGTAAATTACATGGTGTGTGATTTTGATGAAATTATATCTATTTATGGATATTATAATTAGATGTGACCCTACCAGACATGTAACTATGGATAATAAATCAAAAAATGAAGTATTGATCATAACGTGATCAACACCTAGTGTATAATAAAACGACATTCATCACACTTAGTTTTACAATCCTAAGAGATTTGTTTTGGATATTCATAAACACTTTATAATATATTATAATTTATTTAAATACATGATGACTATAAATGACCAAGGATAAATCTATGATATCAAATATTAAAATAAAGGTCTCTTGATTTATACATCATATAAGTGATTTCCTAGGATTATACTGCTTTTGACTAAGATTAATATTTCACATATTGTTAATTTATGTTTTATTCATTGGAAGTATCCAAATGTAATTGGTAAAAATGGAATTTGATATTAAATTTTTCGATGTGAAGCCTCAATGGTTTATTATTTTGGTGAAGGATGTTGTGGTAATTCCTAATTAGTTGACATTAAATTTTATTTAGATTATCCACCATAACCAAGTATCATTATCTCCAAATAATATAAGGGTGAATTTCCCTATGATTTTGGGGAGTATATTCCATAGAGGAAAAAAGATGATATTCCCATATATTGAGAGTTTGGGAATAATAACTCAAGGTAATATCTTAGAGTTAACAGATGTTATTTGGGGATTGCAAAATATGGACACAAAAAAAGTAACTAAAATAGAAAAAGAAATGAAATATCAATGTAATGGATTAGAATAATGGTTTATCTAGGGTATTTTTGGTGATTGAATATCTCAAATGTAGAATTTATAGAATTTATAAAAATCGATGATCTAAATGGAATGTTCATTGATCGCATCATGATTAACTTCTTTATTTCACCCTTAGATCACTATTTTAAGAATCTTGTTTTATTTAAAATTGAAAATATTATCTCAAATAGAATATCCCATTTTAATGAATTATTTAATTATTATCACTATTAAAAAGAGAAAATATTATTGTTTTGGTGATTTCCTTGTAGGAGGAGGTGATTTGGTGGGTCAGAGATGATCCAGAAGTAAAATATGTCAAACTACATGGAAACCCGACGACATGTGTCCACGATTTTGAACATTTTTGAAAAAAAGTGGATCCAAATGAGATGAAATTTTTTAGGCCTCTCCACAACGTCTTTAACTACAAATCATCTCATGAAACAAAAAACCAATTCATCCATTAACGGGGGCATCTGCACCAATATATCAAGGGGATTGAATAAGCACAAAGTTAAAGATTTGGTTTTGTATTTTATACATATCTCAGGATGTAATCCACCAATGTCCTCCAAATTTTACGTGATGAATGTAAATATGATGACCAACACCTTTTATTATATTTCAAGTAGAGATATTGCAATTTAAAAACCCAAAACCGAGAGACACGTGGTATCTCAAAATCTAGGTTCCCATAACCACTTCCCATTTTGGTTATAAATTGGTACCATGAGAGCCCAGTTTTCAAATTTGACAAAAGAGAGAAGTGCTTAAAGTTTTGAGTTACATAAGAGTGAAATCATCTTTTAAGAGTTTCTATAACTTTTTATACTCATGGGGGATCACGTAAAGTTATGGTCCCTTCATCAAAGCCTTCTTCTTCTTCTTCACTTTGTAAAATTGTTGTGATTCCAATAAACTATTATTTTCACTTCCATTTCTTATTTTAATTTTAATTTCATTATTATCTTAATCTTTATATATGTTCTTCAAATCATGATTATATGTTTTATTGGGTTATACCCTTTCATTGACCTTTTGTAAATGAAAAATGTGTCTATGATGACTACACCACCAATGGAATAGTAATTCTTCTTAGTAATCGTTCTAAATATAAACATATTCAATTAATTATTTTGAATAAATGAGAAACAATAACCTAAATATTATAAATTATTAATTTTATTTTATTATTAAAATTAACTATGTAAGAAACATAAATATTAAAGTAAAATCACATGTGGTTGAGAATTGTGTGAATTGTGAGAGCGCAACCTTAATCGGTGATACAAAACCACATGAAATTAATCCATATGGATAAAATATATCATATAAACACAATTCATCCTCATTTACAGAATAGATATACACCCTAATTTACCACTAACCATAATCTAGTATTATAATGTCAATAAAAGTACGGTGTTTCAATTGCACAATCTGAAGTTGTTGTAGGGTTAAACTATTTTCATCTTACTGTTAAAGATAATTCCCACAAGGTTAAGGAATTATCAAATTAGGGGATCATAATTAAGTGTATGTTAATATAAATGGTAATCGTCAATTTGTATATGAATAGGTAGAGTTAGATTGATTATGCCTTTAATATATATTAAAAAAAAAGATTTTTATTGACTTTTCTTAATCTCATTTATAAATAAAAAAGAACAAAAAATATCAAATATTCTTCCAACATAATTATTAAAATCTTATAAATGATAAACAACCCAAATTTTTTATAGTTTGTTTTTTTATTTTTATTTTCATTAAAATACCTAAATTATGTTGTTAAAATTACATCCTACTTTGATAGACGACCATGGTCACCCACTCTGCTACACCTATGAATAAAAAATTACACATTATTTGAAACTTCCATTGACAACACCATTAAAAAATGCCTCATTTCTAGGGTGGAAATTATTTTATTCAACTAACAATGGGTATTTTTTTACTTTTATTTTATCATTTTTATTTATCTTCCTTCTTCCTTCTTCATTTCCCTTTATAATTTTTTTATCCACATCTTTCTTCATCCTATTTATTTTCTTCTCTATTAGAACATCAATTAAATATTATTCTCACGATACTATGGACTAATTTTCCCAATATCTATTATTTATGACATGATGTCATCCCATGTATCTCTTTGATCTTGACACCGAGATTGAACTTATACTTAGGGATCAAATAAGACAATCTTAGACTATGGGAAGTGTTGACTTTTACCAAACTAGGGAGTTAAAATATTATAAGAACATTGAAATTGGAAACACTTCTAAATTCTACCTAAAACAAATACTAAGGGTTGAAAATAATAATAATTAACATAATAGATCCCTTAGAGATTTGGATACACAGGATATTAACTATCAACCAAATTATATTACATACCGAAATATAGAATTTTAATTTGAACTTAAATCTAGGATAATTAACCTACATCTAAAATTTCATGTTTTATTTTTTGAGGATCCAAACGAACTTATAACATTATTTAACATGGTTTTCTAAACCCCAAAATGAAATAATGTCTCTTAAGATCAAATAAAATAAAGGGAATTCCCATTTTCACATGATGGAAACGCAAAGGATTGGATATATTATTTACAGCATGAATTTGTAACAAGTTGGAATGATATGAAATACCTTTTCTTGAAAATATTTTTTCTACCATCGAGGAAAAATACAATCCGTAAGGAAATATATGAGTACTAAGAGAGATTTAAGAAGATGTGTGCAAGATTTATACATCAGAAACTATGGAGAAACTCCTCATCCAATACTTATATTATGTACTAACACCTTTGGATTGGATAATGGTGGATTCCACTGCACGAGGATCAATAGTGGAAAATCCTTAGTAGTTACTGGTGCATTGATTAACAAGATGTCAAAAAACTCCCATCAATATACTGACTGAGGTATGTCACATGTTAGAGGAGTATATTAGGTATGTACTACTTTTTTGAAGTAATTTAACTAATACCATGTTGAATGATTTGACCACTTTGGTGAGGTAGATTGATCTTCCTCAAAATACATCCCAACCGACTCCTATGAGACCTAGTTGAATTTACACTGATACAAAACACCAGATTAATTATTTCACCCAATTAAAATGGATAAAGGATTTCATGGGCATATTCCCTAGGAGACCATATCAACAAAAACCATTGCCACATCCTTAGAATAAGTATGATTCTTTTTCTAAAAAATAAAACCATGTGTGAAATGATAAATCATACATGATGTATGGATCTGGACAACAACCATGTACCCCTTTTCAACAAAATTTCTAGCAGAATCCGCCATATGAAAAATATTTCCCCTGAAGCCACAAGAGAAATGAAGCTCAAGAATCAACAAGTCAACAAAAAGGGACTTCTCAACCAAAGGTAGATTCAAATACTATTGATATTTGGAAACATATTATTCTCAATCAATAGAATGAGATAAAGAGTCATGGTTTAGAGCTAAGGGATATGAAGACTCAAATTTTACATATTACCAACCACCCTCCATGAACTGGTAATTAATAACTCTGTAAATATTCCTTCCAAAAAAACTTCAAATACTAAGGGGAATGTTAGTGTTAGCACATTGAGAAGTAGGAATAAAAAACTGATATGTCGTCACCTACCGTTTCACAGTGATTTAACTCAACTCTACAGAATCCCCATTCAAGAACAACTGATGTGAAACCCAAGAAGATAGACAGAGGTAAGAAAAAAATTGATGAAATTCCTAAAAAAACCCTTCCATTTCCAAATATATGTTTAAAAAATAAAGAATATGGATGAAGAAGAGTTGAAAAAAAAGGTTTTGGACACCATGAAGCGTGTTGAGATGATCATCCCTCTATATGAAGCCATCAAACAAATTTGAGGATACGCCAGAATTTTAAATGATCATTATACCAGTCGAAGAGGGATCAAGGGAAATTAGAGGATCAATCATGGAAGGAATGTGTCAGAACTCATTACTCCAAATCTAGCATTGCATATAATGTGAAAGGATCCTTGGACATTCACCATTCCATCAACGATAGGGGAGTTACACTTTTATGATTCTTTATCTGATTTAGGTGCTTCAATAAATGTGATTACTCACTCTATATTATCATCTTTAGAGGTTGGTGAGTTAAAACCATATGAGAGATGTTTTGATATTTTTGAATAGGCTACATCATATCCAGCTAGTGTCCATAAGGATGAACAAGTTCAGCTAAGACACATGATCTTTCCAGCAGATTTCAATGAACAAAACATGGAGTATGATCAGGTATGTTCCCATTATCACATTATATTTCGTAGAACCTTACTCACAACTGAAAAACTATCATATCTGTTCACAATGGTACACATTCCATGGATTTTGGATATGAAGTTTGGATATTTAGTTTTATGGACTCCATGAATTTCTGCTCAGATAAACATTCTACTTTTTTTATCCTTTATTGAAGCAACAAGTAAAAATCCCATGGACTTTCATTGTATAATGCTTAGACAGATAATGATATTTGGTTATAGTTTGACGTGTAATTGTAATTCTACACCGGTTTATAATGCAAAAAACTCTCTTAGATTTTATTTTAAATTTGATTCATATTCTTTTTTTGATCATGTAAACCCTAATTGTGACATAAATGTTGTGTATGCTGATTGGTTTTATTCTTTATTCTCTGATTTTGATGATGTATATAATTATAATGATGTTAATTGTGAACTTATTTCAGTTCCTTTAATTCCTCCATCCATACATCACCCCTAAATTGGAAATCAAGTCATTGACACCAAATCTCAAATACTCATACTTGTCCAGTGGTGATTGATTCCCTGTTATAATTTCTAACATAGTCCCTTTTGATCATGAAGAAAAAAAATTAAATCTTTTAAGGGAGAACATCGTGGAAAATGGGTGGTGCATGGATGACATATCAGGTATTAGCCCCTCCATTTTCAAGAATATGATTATTAAAAGGATGTGGAAAATTAGTTAGGCATCCATGAAAGAGACATTATCCAACACTTTTGGGTGTTTTTAAAAAATATGTTGAATAGTTTCTCAAGGAATGGATAATTTATCCGATTTCAGATTCATAGTGTGTATGTCATATTCAGGTTGTGCCTAATAAAATTTGTGTTATTGTTGTTAAAAATTATAATGAGTTGTTAGATCCAATCTAGGTGGAAAATATATGATGTGTGTATTTATTATAGGAAACTAAATCAATCCACTCGCAAGTTCCATTTCCCCCTCCCATTTATAGACCAAATGTGTGAGGGACTAACTGGTAAAACACAATGTTATTTCTTGGATGTATTTTTTGGATATTTTATTGTACATATAACTCTACTGTATCAAGAATATGGAAACATTCACTTGTCCATTCACTATATTCTCCTACTAGAGGATGCTATTTGGACTTTGCAATTACCCATGTACCTTCCATAGATACATGGTTAGTTTCTTTTCTGACTTTATTAAGACCAAAATGGAGGTATTTATTGATGATTTTATATTTTATGGGTTTTCATTTGATGATTGTATCTCCAGTTTTGGAAATTTATTGAATTGTTGAATTGAGAAGAATCAGGCCTTGAACATTGAAATGATTCATTTAATTATAGAGAATAGGATTACCTTATGGAATATAGTGTCAAAACATGTGATAGATGATGATAGATCTAAGGTAGATATTATTTCATCCTTATGTTATCCTTCATGTGTGGGTGATGTTATATCGTTCATAGGGAATACGTGATATTATCGGTGTTTTATCAAATATTTAATTAAGATTTCTCTTTTTATGTCATGATTACATAAAAAATAATCTGTTTTTCAGTTTAATGATTCTTGAAAGACATTCATTGATGAGATAAAATAGTGTCTAACCACTCCACTAATCATACATCCCCCGTGGAGAGACATTCCATTTGAGCTGATGTGTGATGCATAAAACAAAGCAGAAGGATCATTATTATCACAGATAGTGGAGGGATGCTCGCATGTGATTTTCTATGACTCAAGGACATTGGACATGTCCTAATAAAACTACAGAAATACAGATAAAGAGTTTCTTTATATTGTATTTGATATAGATAAATTCCATTCATCTTTATTTGGGTCTAAATTAGTTGTTTTTTTCCATACATCTCTAAGGTACCTCTTAAACAAGACATGTGCAAAGCCTACAGTTATCTGATGGATGTTCCTTCATCGGGAATTTGATATTCTAATAAAGGAAAAGAAGGGGTTAGAGAAATTTGTGGTGGACCACATAAGTAGAATTACTCACACATTATAGGCTGACACCTTGGATAAGGTTCCACTTTGGGACACTTTCCTTGATGACCATCATTATTCCATCTCAGGTATTCATCCTTGGTATGCTGATTTGTCAAATTACCTTGTTGCATCTAAATTTTTTACAATTTTAAAGAAACATCATGTCCAAAATTAAAGAGTGAGTCAAGATTTTATATGTCGGATGATCCCTACCTATGGCCCATGTGTATTTACCATGTTATTAGGATGTGTGTTTCTAATCCTGAATTTGAGTCTATTTTATATATTTTTCATACACTTTCTTATAGCAAATACTTTGGAATTAAATGAGCATCTAAGAAATCCATAGACTCTAGATTATATTTCCTTTGTTTATTGAATTATTCTAATGTGTTTTGTAGGTCGTCATCACATTTCCAACACCCTGGGAATATTTATAGGAGACACGAGATGCCCCAACCACCCATACTATTTATTGAGATTTTTGATGTATGGGGCATCAATTTTACTGGCCCTTTCCTAGTTCATTTGGATTTTTGTATATTTGGTTGTAGTTTATTATGTGAATGAATGGGTGGAGGATAAAATCCCCATAACTATTTATTATCATGTTGTCATGGACATTGTCATCACACAAGTTGTCTATAATTTTGGTGTCCCAAAATCCATCATCAAAGGGAAAGGGACACACTTCACCAATAGAAATTTGTAATCCTTCCTTTGGAAGTATGGGGTGACACAAAAAACATCAAGACCATTCCACCCCCTAACAAATGGCAAGGCTGAGGTTATAAATTGAGAGTTGAATCATATTATGGAAAAAATTGTGCAGTCGAATAGGAAAGACTAGAGAATGAACGTTGATGATGCACTTTGGGATTACATGATATCATACAAGACAACAATCAGTATGGCCCAATTATGAAACTTTTTGGGGAAGCATGTCATCTCCCAGTGGAAGATGAGCTTATGAAATATTAGGCTATAAATAAATGCAACATGAATTTAGTCTAAGGTAGAATTCAAAGGAAGATACAAGTTCAAGAGGTTGAGGAGATTCAATTTTCATTATATGATATTTCAAAGCTCTTCAAGGAATGATAAAAAGTATCTAATAACATAATGTTCCAATGATGGGGTTTTTATGATGGAGAGAACATCATACTCTATAGTTCAATGCTAAAATAGATGTTGGGTAAGTTGCGTTCTGCATGGTTAGGTCCTTATATTTTTTATAATGTTTTCCCATATGGTGAAGTGGATATCATACAAGAGGAAACTGGAATAAGATTTATAATTAATGGGAAACGTTTGAAGCAATGAATTGAGGGAATTTCTACTGATGTAGTGTATTTCAACACACTGTATGAACCCATCATCACTTGAGAATATCAGGTTGTTCCTAACACTTTCACTTTTAAATTATTTTTCTAAATTTAAATTCTTTATTCCAGGTTCCTATATCATCCCGTGGTTACAGATTGGTTACAATGGGATATTTTACATGTGGGGGAAGGGACATAATTTTTGGGATTTTTTTTAGTATTTTTCATTTATCATATTTTTTTTTTGTTTTTTCTGTTAAATTTAAATAAAAAATAAAAAATGATATCATGTAACATTATCATGTGGAATATATGTAAAATGATTGTTTTAAAAAATTATTTTTAGAATGACATGCATTAGTAAGATTTCATAATTAGGGATGATTTTTGTAATAATGGATGTCTTCAATTATATTATTTGTTGTGTCATTATAAATCCTTTTAGATTTTCAGACAATTCAATATGATATTTGATAACAGTAAATTGGGTCATTTATTTCTCTAGAAAACCATTCACTTAACCATAACATGTGAACTATTTCCTACTCCATTGATGATATAACTGTGTTAGGTATCAAAATTCATCTTATATCAATGATTGGTCCATCCGTTTGTTTCTATTCTGGTCAATTTCATTACCGTACCTAATTGACCTATCTGTGTGTACCTCTTATCTGACTATTGTATGCCCTCAAACAAATATGGATTTTATAACATACTATGTAAATAAAGAATAATAAATTTCCATAGTTATTAATATTTGTGGATTAAATAATAATTATACTTTAAAGGGGACGCTATGTTAGATGACTTACCTAATACTCGACAACATGTTTCTTTGAAATCTTACGTTGCACAATAATAATTTAATATTATTATTTTAAATGGTAGTTAATGCCTAACCATTGTATTGAATGGAATGAATATAAATAACTACAATATTATTATACATGTTTTTTAAATGTTTTTACATTTATCCAATTAATGTTAGGGGATTAAAATATGAATGAATCTAATTTTAAGCAAAAAAACTATAATATTCACAAAACGGATGATTTAATGCCTTTTGAGGGTGAACCCTTTTTAAATCTAGTTTTGTTCATTTTTATATGTTATATTTTACAAAATAAAATTATTATTTAGATCCAGGACATCAAAATTTACTTTGGGTAAATTTTTGGTATTTTTCTGGTAAAGTTCATTTTTTAATGAATAGTGAAAAATACAGTATTTTTATTCAAAAGGTCCTTTTAATATAATATATTTAAATTGTTATATTATGATTTTAAGTAGTTTTATAGGGTAATTAGATTTTAATTTTACCAATTAATCTAATTTTGGTCATTGGAATTAATTTCACATTGAAATTTTACATAAACAAGTGCCGATCTTTTGATAGTTATTGTTTCTTAAAAACACAGTATTTGTTTTGAAAACGGAAATTAATTTTAAATTAATTAATGCAACTTACATGTTTTCAATTTTCTAAAATTGACACCATTTTGAAATCTAGAATATCAAATATATCTTAGGCTGAATTTTTGGTATTTTTCTGAAAAACATCAATTTTGATGAATATTGAAAAAACTTAGTAGTAGTTAAAAAACTAAAATTTTCATTTAAATGAAATTTTACTGCTTATGTTAATTGAATTTAGAAAATCCAACATACGTGGTTCTTATTAGTATGTAAAATTCAGTTCAATAAGATGAAAATATTTTTTTTTGATTAGTAACTTTTGGCTTTTATTTTCTGCGGTTAAAGGTAAATAGGTTAATTCAAGGTAAAAAGAATATCATAGTAACACAATATTACCCTAAAACTTTTCATAATCATATTTTTTGAGTCATTTAAGAACATGGGAATCTTTGGGCTTATTTTGAGACCCAATGGAGCCACTTGGGAGTGATAAAGACACTTTAGATTAATTAACATAAAGAAATGATAAAGATGACACAAAGAAATAACATTTAGTAATTAAATTTTTACGTGGGGTTATATAAGATATAATTTTGAATATAAATATTCTTTGGAAATATAAAAAGATTTCAAATATCATGTTATATTATTTATAATTTTTAGACAAAAAATAAATTAAATTATTTATGACACAATAATGATGTAGTATTTACCTCATTAATATAAGATTTAAATAATTAAGATTATAAATATTAAAAAAAATTCCAAAACCTTTCCAATTATTATTGGATTATATTATTTCAAAAATTATTCAGCTTATATTCATCTTTAATTAGTATTTCATTTTTAGGAACCGAATATTATTATATAATAAAATAATATTTTCACACATTTCAAAAAGAGCCACTCCTACCCCTCATAAAAATCCCTCACTTTTTACTCATTCCTAACGCCTCTCAAGACCCTTGGTTCGTCCACACCTAGACCAAATAATCTCTCAAGATCCCTATGCTCCTCTACGATGCCTTACCTTAGGCAGAAGGCACTTCAAGGAGTCATTTTGGTTCAAACCAAAGTGAGTTACCCAAATTAAAGGTAACAGTTTCTCTTAACATCTTTTATTTTATTTTAATTCTACTACCACTAAACTATTTTTATTCCTTTATTTTATAAAAAATAGTATCCTAAATATACTAGGAGGTTTTTATGAGAAGTATTTTAACTAAAATTTTACTCACCTCTATATAATGGGTGAATAACATATTCTTTCTGTTGATGACAAACTAACACCTCACAAAATGATAATTGTTCGATTATCTCCCACCACATATCTTGGTGGACATTAAGATGGAACTGTATTTATATATGATATATATTGTATTTATGTTTTCTTTATTCTTCTGTATTTTACATTTATATCCCACCTTTATAGTTTCCATAATCTGTAAAGGTGATAATTTCATTTGAGGATGTGCGGACTACCACCCCCACAATGTTATATGACTCGTTAATGCCATACGTGGGACGTATAAAGTATAGTGTTAATGATTTTATATATGATATTATACTAGAATTATAATATACCTCTGTATAAATATGTTTTAATTCCATTAATGTAAGAAATAAAAATGAATGTAGCATTCATGTGTACGTACGACTTACCGTCTCCATGAACGGTGCATTTCATTTCTTATCTCAAAAATGTTAGGTACTTTTATAAATAAATATATATAATGTGTGAATATGATGTATATGATATCTAAATCATGAATATAATTCTTGAGATAATGGACTATTGACCGCATGGAAAACGTTTAATTATATGGTGTTCATTTGTTACTCAAGTACCAAATCTCAACAAAACAACCATTATTAACTTAAATAATTACATAATCTTTATAATAGGGTAATAATTGATATAAAAGGAAGAATAAACCTTAAAAAGGTTCTTAAGAATTTATAAATAATCTTTAGTTTATTTTTTAGGATATTAAAGAACAAAAAGGTAAAGTCAGACATGAGGTAAGGGACTTCGTCTCAATCTCTTTTCATTGAGGAATATTTTGTTTTATACACGAATATATTTTATATAGTGTGTAAACCCCTTTGAACTTTCATTTCATTCAAAAGGAATCTTTTTATATGAATCGTTTTACTAAACATCAAAAAGGAATTTTTTTAACGTAAATGGTGACAACGACCTTTTTTCGCCGCCACGAGTATTATTTGATCTTTGGATTACTTTACAGGATGTTGTGTTGTTTAATGTAAAATAAATACAATATAATTTTTACGTATTTTGGTATTGAAAATGGTTTTGATAATGGATTTATGTCAATATATTTCAATGTTATATTGTGATTAAAATGTGGAAGTGCCATCGTTCCATTATGATTGTTTTATGGGTAATGAATAGGTTATGGTTAATGTGCATTATTTACATATACGGGTGGTTCCATGATAAACCTAGGGAGGGTGAGCCTGAGATAGCTTTCCAATGCATTGGGTAATTTGATGGAGGTAAATGTGAATGTTTCTCCTAAATGATTTAGGGAATATAGTGTGATGGGTATTCTGACACAACTCCCTATGTAGTTGTGATAGCTACAATGTAAGTATGATAGTAATGCCATAAGTACCTTTATTATTTGTGA
The DNA here is from genome assembly GCA_963277665.1 of Viscum album. NCBI lineage: Eukaryota > Viridiplantae > Streptophyta > Magnoliopsida > Santalales > Viscaceae > Viscum > Viscum album. The sequence continues at coordinate 137,065,111 of OY728163.1, forward strand.
TTAAAATGAGTCATTCATAAATATTATGTTTTCATGAGGTAAGTAAAAGAGTTTATGTTTTGTTTATATGGATGGACTAATGATTTCTTCTTTATTTTATAGCACTTAATGAGATTTTTTATGCTCATCCCAAGTATTGAAATATTTTTCACCGGACTTAAAGGTGAATAGGGTCAAGGATGGGATCATGGAAAGTCTTGCTATCTAAAACATGGAACTAGACATGACTCCTTTTTTAAAGAGATTTTATTTTGTGAAAAAATGGTTTCTGTGTGGAATTGTCTACATATAATATTCATGTTGCTATGTAAATGTTATGAACTAACTCTCTAAAACTCTAAACCTGTAAAGACCCTCAATGTGAATTTTTCATTTTATTCAATATTATGTAATGTTTTATGGTGGGGGCCTTATAGTTGGTATCAAAGTGTGGTTTAGAAAACGTTAGGGAGTTAGAATATAGTTAAATTAATATCAATAAATTATTTTAGTTTAATTTATGATTGAAATGATATAGCATTTACTGATTACCATGTTGCTTATCCTAAGATATTTTTGTGTTCAGAATGGTTTTTTGCATAGGAAACAACACAACTATGTTGGAACGACATCAGGAAGAAGACAACCTTCCAAATCAGCAACCTTAGATGGTCAGAATCATAAATGAATAGTTTGTTGCAGTGATGACATAGTTGACTCCGGAAATAAATGGTGGTGGTATCCATGCAAAATATTAGCCCAATCAACCACAGATGAAGATGTCAGTAGTAGAGAATTTCATGAGGCAACATCCCCCATCATTCAGAGGATCGTCTAAACCTATGATAGAAGACGGGTGGATTGAAGCACTAGAGAAAATTGTTGATGTCATGGGGTGTTCAGAACATCAAAATGTTAGTCTTTCTATTTACCTTTTTGATGGTCAACCTGATCAGTGGTGGTTGATGGTGAAAAATATCAAGGATAGTGAGGATATTGATGCTCTTGATTGGGATGAATTCAAAGGTATGTTTCTTCAGAAATATTTTCCTTAGGTGGTTTGTCTTAGAATGAATAAAAAAATACTAGAATTTTGGTAGGATGATGAATCTGTGGCTGCTTATGAAGCAAAATTCACTCAATTGGCAAGTATGTGCCAAATTTCATACGAGATCCTGATAGTAAAATCAACCATTCTTACTCAAGATTAAAGACAATGTATCAAAGTGATTTAGCATCTCGTGTGTTGAAAAGTTATGAAAAACATATTCGTTGTGTGGAGAAAGTGGAAAGGGATTTTTCCGATGATCAGGTGTTCTTTGAAAAACAAGAGAATAAGAGGTCGAGGTGGCAGGTTAAAGAGAAGAACTATTCAAAAAAGTCTGATGGTAAGAAACTTATGTTTACAGTTTGTGAAAATTTTGGTAAAAATCATGTTGAGGAATGTCTTTTGAATTCGGGTAAGTGCAAACGATGTGGTAAAATGGAAAATAAGGCTCCAAATTGCACTGAAAAGATCAGGTTAATAGTAAGACCAAATCCAATTTACAGTAAGTAAAATGTTTTAAGTGCAATGAAATGGGTCATTATACAAATGAGTGTCCAGTGAAAAACTCAACGGAGGGGAAACCACCAGACTACAAGAATAAAGGGGTGGTGAAATCTTTTTCAAATACTTCAGCAGACGTTGGGCCATAAAATGAAGTAGTATTAGGTACACAGTTTGTTTGTTAATATTATTCCAATGGGTTGTTCGATTCATGGTCTACACATTCATTCATTTCTGAGAAGTTTTCTAGTAAATTTTAAATTCCATCTCATGATATGAATCTTCAACATATTGTAAAAACAATGAGGGAAATGTTGAGACAAAAAGAAATTAGTAGATCCGTCATGTACTTGTGTGCAGGAAGAATCTACCTGCATACCTTATTGTTTTTCCTCTAGTAGAGTTTGATGTTATTTTGTGTATGGACTGTCATTATGTTTATCATGCAATGTTTGGCTGCAGAGCTAAAAAATATTCTTTTAAGAAATATTTTCAGTTTGTGTACAAGAATTAACCCTTGATTTTGAAAACATATCAGGAAGCCGAGAAACTAGTAAAATATAGAAATTAATGTTACTTTCCTCATATTGTTGAAACTAAAGGAAGTGTTGAGATTAATGATGTTCCGGTGCTAAATGTGTACCTTGAGGTTTTTCCTGATGAGTTTCCTGGAATTATACCTGATCGGGAAGTTGAATTTACTATTGACTTAGTTCATGATGCTAAGACATTTTCAAAACCACCATATCGAATGCCTCAAATTGAACTTTTAGAGTTAAAGAAGTAATTGAAGGAGTTATTCAATAAAGGTTTCATTTGACCTATCATATCATCATGGGGTGATCCTCTCTTATTTGATAAAAAGAAATATGGTTCAATGTGTCTATGCATTGATTACAGAGCATTGAATTACATCACTATTAAGAACAAATGTCCTTTTCCTCATATCGATGCTTTGTTTGATCAACTCCTGGGATCCCAATATTTTTCAATGATGTATTTGAGGTCGGGGTACCATCAGTTGAATGTAAAGGAAGCCGAAATTCCAAAGAACACATTTTGTACTAGATATGGCCACTATGAATATGTAGTTATGCCTTTTGGTTTAACCAATTCACATACTTTATTCATCGATCTTATAAATAGAATTTTCCGTCAATTCTTGGATAAGTTTATGGTTGTGTTCATTGACAATATTTTGTTTTATTCCAAAAGTAAAGTGGAAAACGAAAGTCATTTAAGGGTGGTCTGGAAAACCATAAATGAAAAGAAACTATTTAGGTAATTCATCAAGTGGGAGTATTTGTTACGGAAAATTTCATTCCATTGTCACACTGTTTCAAAAAATTTCATAACTGTTGATCCTACGAAAACAACGGTTATTGAAGAATGTCCAAGACCCCCAAATATAACCATGATATGTAGTTTTCTAGGTTTACACGGTTATTATTGGAGGTTTGTTGTGAATTTTGAATGGTTATCTAGTACACTGACTAAAATAACTCGAAAAGGTGTTAAGTACATTTTGACAAAAGAATGTGATTATTGTTTTCAGGAATTGAAAAGAATATTGGTGAATGCTTCAGTCTTGGAATTTACTTCCAGAAATGGTGTGTTTGTTATTTACAGTGATGATTTGTTGGGAGGACATAGATGTGTCCTTATGCAGATTGATCAGGTAATTTCTTATGCTTCATGTCAGTTGAAACCAAAGGAGTTAAATTACCCTACACTAGATTTGGAATCTACTGCTATTGTTTGTGCTTTAAAAATTTGGAGGCATCATTTGAGTGGCGTAAAATGTGAAATATATACTAACCACAAAAGTTTGAGGTATATATTCACTCCAAAATAATTGAACACGAGATAGAGGAGATGGTTGGAATTAATCGAGGATTATTATTGTACAATTCATTACCATCTAGAAAATGAAAAAAGTGGCTGATTTTTGAGTCGAAAAAGTAATGCTACATCAAACATGATACGTTTGGAATGAGATCCTTTGATTTTTGATTTGATGAACTTTGGAATAGAATTTGTTGGTTCATAAATTCTCTTGTTTTGCTTCAGGTGTTAGTGAAATAATCTCTATTAGACAGAATAAAGAAAGTGCAGAAAGAAGACCGTGAGTTGCAGAAAAAGGTAGAGTTGGTTCAGTAGGGTAAGTTTCCTGATTTTAACATTGATAATGACTATGTTTTGAGGTTTAGAAAAAGATTATTCAAGCCTTGTGATTCACTGTTGAAGAATGAGTTGTTATGTAAAACTCATAGTTCCCCATTTTAGTTCATCCTAGTAGTACAAAGTTGTACATAGATCTTTGGGAGTATTACTGGTGGGATGGAATGAAAAGAGATATTTCTAATTTTATTGTGAAGTGTTTGAATTTTCAGTAGGTTAAAGCAGAGAAGCAGGATGCTTCAGTCATTACTGGTTCTAGAGTGGAAATTGGAAAATATATCCATGGACTTCATTGTGGGATTACCAAAGAAATCTCGAGGTAATAATGAAATCTGGGTTATTGTTGATCAGTTGACTAAATCAACAAATTTCCTTCCTATTCAAGATAATTTTTCTCTAGATAAAATTTATCAGTTCTATGTTAATGATATAGTTAGGATGCATGGATTTCCCCTCTCCATTGTATCTGACTGTGATCCCAGGTTTACTTTTAAATTTTGGAAAGGCCTAGATAATTCGTTGGGTATTGAATTGAATTTTAGTATAGCTTTTCATCTACAATTAGATGGGTAGTCAGAATAAACAATTCAGACCCAGGAGGATATGCTACGTGCTTGTTCACTGGATTACTAGGGAAGTTGGGACCAACATCTTTCATTTTTTGAATTTTCTTATAATAATTATTTTCATTCCAGTATACTGATGGCTCCATTTGAGGCATTATTTGGAAGGCGTTGTCGAACCCTAGAATTTTTGGATGAAGTAGGTAAAAGGAAGCTAATGGGACTAGAATTGGTATAAGAGATGCTAGAAAATGTTAAGTTGATTCAGAAGAACATGAGAACATCTCAAAGCAGGACAAAAAGTTATTCAGATAACTAGAGGATGGATCTATCTTTTGAGGTAGGTGATCATTTATTTCTAAATGGTTCTCCATTAAGAAGTGTAGTGTGTTTTGTTAAGAAGGGAACATTGAGCCAGAGGTTTATTGGAAATTTTGAAATCCTAGATAAAATTAGACCAGTTGCGTGTAGGGTGGATTTACCTCTATGTTTATCCCAGGTACACAATGTTTTTCATGTTTCAATGTTGAGAAAGTATATGCCAGATCCATCTCATGTTTTGAGCCTAGAGGTAGTTCAGTAGGAAGATAATCTCTTTTATGAGGAATAACCTATCCATATTCTTGATCATAGGAAGAAAGTGTTGTGGAATAAGTTAATTCACCTGGTAAAGGTTTTGTGAAGAACCATATAGTTGAAGTGGAATCATGGGAATCTAAAAATTGCATGAGGGATTGATACCCCCATTTATTTGATAAGTGAAAAAAACTGCGAGGACATAATTATAAAAAGGGGGGAAGGATGTAACATCCAAAGTAAATAAAGAATAATATGTTTTCATAATTATTAATATTTGTGAAATAAAAATTAATTTTACATTAAAGTGAATGCAATGTTTGATGACTTACCTGATACACAACAACATGTTTCTTTGAAATCTAACATTCCAAACTAATAATATGATATATTATTTTAAATGGTAGCTAATGACTAGATGTTGTATTGGAAGGAATGAATATAACTGACTACAATATTATTATACATGTTTGTTAAATGTTTTTATATTTATCCAATAAAATTTAGGGGCTTTAAATATTAATGAATCTAATTTTAAGCATAAATACTCCAAGATTCACTAAAAGGATGATTTAACGTCTTTTGATGGAGAACCATTTTTAAATATAGTTTTGGTCAATTTTATATGTTTTATTTGAAAAAATAAAATTCTTATTTAGATTTGGGACATCAAAATTTATTTTGGGTAAATTTTTGGTATTTTTTTGGGTAAAGTTCAGTTTTAATGAATAGTGAAACATAGTGTATTTTTATTCAATAATGCCTTTTAATATAATTTTTCTATATGGTTATATTATCTTATTAATTTGTTTTAAAGTTTAATTAGATTATATTTTTACTAATTAATCCAATTTTTTCCATAGGAATTAATTTCACATTGAAACTGGACATAAACAAGTGTCGATTTTTTATATTTATTGTTTTTTAAAAACATGCTATTTGTTTCGACAACGAGAATTAATTTTAAATTAACTAATTAAACTTCTATGTTTTCAATTTGGTAAAATAGAAATATTTTTTAAATTTGGAATGTCAAATATTTCTTAGGCTGAATGCTTGGTATTTTTTGAAAAACATCAATTTTTTATGAATAGTGAAACCACTTAGTAGTAGTTAAAAAACAGACTTTTTTCCATTAAATGAAATTTTTCCAATTTTTTGAATAGAATTAAGAAAATCCAACATACATGGATATTATTAGTAAGTAAAATTTAGTTCAATAAGATGAAAATAATTTTTGGTTAATAGTATCTTTTCACTTATATTTACCACGGTTAAAGGTAAATATGGTAATTCAAGGTAAAAAGAATATCATAATAATAACAAATTACCTTAACACTTGTCTTAACCTTATTTTTTTTATTTTTTACTACCATGGTAATCTTTGGGTCAATTTTGGGACCCCATGGAGCCATTTGGGAGTGATAATGACACTTTAGATTAATTAATTGAAAGTAATGATAAAAATGATACAAACAAATATCTTTTAGTAAATAAATTTTTACATGTGGTAATATAAGCTATCTTTTTTACTATAAATATTCATTTGAAATATAAAACGATTTCCAACATCATGGTATCTTTTTTATTATTTTTATACATAAAATAAATTAATTTATTTTTGACATAATAATGATGTAGTATTTTCCTCAATAATAAATGATATAAATAAATTAGAATATAAATATATATAAAATATCCAAAACCTGTCCAATTATTATTGGATGATTTTATTTGGACAATGAGTAATCTTATCTTATACATTAATTAATTTTTTACCTTTATAAACCAAAAATCAATATATAATAAAATAATATTTTCACACTTTCCTAAAGATCCCCTCCTCCCCCTTATAAAAATATCTCACTTATTACTCATTCCTTACACCTCTACAGCCCCTTGGATCATACATCCCCTAACCAAATAATCTCTCAGGATCCCTCTTCTCCTCTTAGAAGCCTTATCTTATGTATAAGGCACTTGAATAAGTCTTTTTGATTCAAACCAAAGAAAGTTACCAAAATTAAAGGTAACAGTTTCCCTTAACATCTTTTCTATTATTTAACTTCTATTACCCCTAAACTCTTTTTATTCATTTATTTTATAATAACAAAAGTATCCTAAATATACTAGGATATTTATATGAGATGTATTTGAGCTAAACATACACACACCTCCATCTAATGGGTGAATAACATAGTGTTTCTATGGATGACAAACTAACGCCTCATGAAACGATGATTGATCGATTATCTCTTACCGCCTCTCATGGTGGCCATTAAGATGGAACTATATTTATATATGATATATATTATGTTTATTTTTTCTTAATTCTTCTGTATTTTACATTTATATCCTACCTTTATGGTTTCCAAAATGGTTAAACGTGATAATTTCATTTGAGGAAATGTGGACTACCACCCACTCAAAGTGATATGACTCGTTAATGCCATATGTGGGATGTATAAAGGATAGTGATAATGATATTATATATGATACTATACTAGAATTATAAAATACCTATGTATATTTATGTTTTAATTCTATTAAAGTACGAAATAGAAATGAAAGTTGCATTCTTGTGTACGTACAGCTTACCGTCTCCATGAACGGTGCATTTCATTTCTTATCTCCAAAATGTTATATACTGTTATAAATACATATATATACTAGATATATATGATGTATATTATATCTAAATAATGAATATAAGTCTGGAGATAATGGACTATTGATCACATGGACAACTTGTAATTATATGATGTTCATTAGTGACTCAAGTACCAAATATCGACAAAACAACCATTATTAACATAAATGATTACATAATGTTTATAACAATGTAATAAGTGATATAAAATGAATAATAAACTTTTAAAAGGTTCTTAAGAATGTATAAATTAACTTTAGTTTATTTTTAAGGAGATTTATTTGATCTTTGGCTTACTAAACAAGCAGTAGTGTTTTTTAAAGGATAATAAATATCATATAATTTTTATGTATTTTGGTATTGAAAATGGTTTTGATAATGTATTTTTTATGTCAATATATTTCAATGATATATTGTGATTTAAATGTGTAAATGTCATCTTTTTTTATGTTTGTTTAATGTGTTATAAATATGTTATGGTTCTTGGTCATTATTTATGTATACGGGTGGTTCCGTGAAAAACCTAGGGAGGGTGACCCCAAGATAGATCTCAAATCCATTGGGCAACATGAGGGAGGTAAATGTGAATGCTTCTCCTACGAAATTTAGGGAATATAGTGTGATGGGTATTCCAACGTAACTCCCTATGTAGCTGTGATAACTAAAATGTAAGTATTATTTGAATTCTCTAAGTACCCTTATGATTTGTGGTTACTATGTGTCATTCATAAATAATATATTTTCATGAGGTAATTAAAATAGTTTATGTTTTGTATGTATTGATGGACTAATGATTTCTTTCTTATTTTATAACCCTTAATGAACTTTTTTATGCTCATCCCAAATTTTGAAATGTTTTTCATAGGACATAAAGGTGAATAATGTCAAGGATGGGATCGAGGAAAAGTCTTGTTGTCTAAAACATGGAAATTGACATGACTATGTTTTTCAAGAGTTTTTATTTAATGAAAAAATGGTTACTGAGTAGAATTGTCTACATGTAATATTCATGTTGTTTTGTAAATGTTATGACCTAACTCTCTAAAACCCTAAACCTAAATATATCCTAAATTTTAATTATTCATTTATTTGAAGATTATGAAATGTTTTAAGGCCGAGTCCTTATAGCTTATATCTTGGGAAAGACAAAACCACTCTTACGTGACCATTGATATTTTTATAACTATTATAACTAGTGTCATAAAGAGTTATAATTCCAATTGAGATATGAGTATAATATTTTTTCCAAGCATACATCATATGAGGATATCTAGTTCTATAGAATAAGGATTGAATTTCAATAATTCGTAAGTGATTAGGTCTTGAAATTCAACTATAAAAGAATGTATAAATAGATCTTTGAATTAAACTAGGTGAGAAGAATTAGTTTACATCACCAGAATATACTAAATAAAGTGTATAGATATGATATTTAAATGGATGGAACACACACACTAGGAATTATTGGCATAGTGGACCCAATAGTTCTTCCTCTATGAATAGTATCATTAATCTCACTGGATTTGTTTTGATATAATTTTTTAGACAATGACTTCAAAATTTATTGATATTTCCCATTGATGGGATTCTAAATTTTCCTATATTTCCATAATAGATTGAGTAATATTAAAATTCATATCTTGTCACAATGTTTTTTAATATATGATATGTCGTTTTTCCAAGGAGTGCAAAAGGGTAAGTTTTGGGGTGTGATCAAATCATGATTCAACTCTTTATTTCACACTTACATCACTATTTCATACTTGTATTGTAATTAAAATAACAGATATTATCTCAAATTTCACATCACATTTGATTCAATTATTAAATTAGTATCACGTCTAAAATGTCAAATTGTTCTTGCTTTCATGATTTTGTTGTATGTGGAGGTGATTGGATGGACAAAGATGATCCAAAATGAAAATGCGCTAAAATACATGGAATCCCAGGGACATCTGTCCACATTTTTTGAGTATTTCTTGAATTGCATGCCTCTGAATAGAGGAAATTGTTTAGACCACTCTATAACATCCTGGTATAAAACTCAACTGAATAAATTTAAGACCAATTCATCAATTAAGGGTTCCATCCTACCCTATCTGTACAGCGGAAAGAACCTAAATGATATCAAAGATTTTGTTTTCTATTTTTCCCATCTCTCACGCTATGATCCTCCATTGGCCCCCAAATTTGATATGGAGACATTTGGGAAGCAAGGACATAACATTTATCTTTTTTAATGTCTAGATAATGATCTTTAACAAACTAAAACAAAGAAACATGTGGTATCTCTAAATCTGGGTTCTCAAAACCATTTACCATTTTTTTATAAATTTTCACCATGGGAACCCCAATTTTATGTTCAACCATGGAGTGATGTTATTACATTTTGGAGTTCCATATGATTCCTATCATCACCATGGAGGTTCTCTAAACTCTAATACTCTTAGGTGGATCCTTGATGCTAGGATCCCTTCATCGAATCATTATTTTTCTTCTTCACATTGTAATATTGTGATTTCAATAAAATCTATGTTTCCCTTCCATTTCTTTTTTTTAAGTTTTAGTATACACATAATATTACTATTTGGTATGTAAATAAATCTTAGAAATTTAATTGTGTAATACCCTTTCAACTTCATATTTTAAATGAAAAAAAATTCTATGATTACTACACCACCCATGGATGCGTAATTGTTCTTTGTAATATATTTAAATCATACCATCTTTAATTAATTATTTTGAATATATGAGGAACTGTAACTCACATGTTATTATTTATTTATTTTTAAAAATTAAAATAAACTAATAATGATATTGAATAATTCACCCCAAATCATGGAAGTTTTTGAATTGTGTGAATTGTGGGAGCGCGACCTTAAATGTTGATACAAAAAACATGAAATTAATTTGTAGAGTTCAAATATAATCTCTAAACACAATTAATCTTCATTTACAGAATGGATATGTTCCCAAATTTTCCAATTAACATTAGATTGTATTTTAATAACAATCAAAATAGTGTGTTGCGATTGAATGTTCTGAATCAAGCCTAGGGTTTAACCTTTTCATCTTTGTGGTAAAGCTAATTCTCGTAGGGTTTTTTCTGGTTAAAAAAATTATGGGATCATAATTAAATGTATGTTAATTTAAATTTTAATTATAAATATACATGTGAATAGGTAGAGTTAGATCGATTATTCCTTTTAAATAATTTTTTAAAACAAATATTCTCAATGCGTTTTGTTAATCTCATTTCAAAAACAACATGAAAAAACATAAAATCATCTTCCAAAATTCTTTATATAGTCTTATAAATGATAACTAACCCCCATTATTTCAAGTAGTTTTTTTTGTTATTTTTTTTATTTTCAATATACCTTAAATATGTTTTTAAATATACTTCCTCCTTTGAGAGACGTTCTCAGTCAACCACTCTGCTACACCTAAGAAGTAAACATTACACACCAATTAAAAGTTCTCATGATAGTTCCTTTCTTTGATTTTTAAAATCTAGATGGTTTTATGTGTAATGGTTGTAGTTATAATATTTAAGATAATAAAAATGACATATTAAATGACAAGATATGATGGAATAAGAAGAAGATGCATGGTTAGTGGTATATAAATTAATTCTAATGATTTATTTTTTTATGCATTGGAATAAAAATAATTACATTTTTATCAATGTAATTTAGGTTATTAGATTAATGAATCATCAATAGATTTCCACATGCTATATTTTCATTAATTATTTTCAAGAATATGTTAAATGGTAATGATGAAAAATAATAGTGACTTAATGGAAAGTAGATTTTTTTATTATAGGAAGGATACCCTTAATAAGTGTTCAGTTTTGCAAAAATGGCATTTAGTTTGGATGAGTAGAGTTCATATATGGTTAAACTTGACTGGATAGTATTCATTACCTCAGTAATAATAAATAATTTGTCTAAAATGTGGGTTATATTATCATTTATGGAGTTTATAACAATATCAGCACTATAGAATATATTCAATAATCTAAGGTTTTATTCAAGGAATGATGAAGCATGTATGTATTTATTGATGTTCAATGGTAATTCTGATTATTACCATGAATCTGGAAAATATATGTTCAAGTTATTAACATTTTTGGTATTTTACAATCAAGAGGAAAATTATGATATATGGGGGATTAATAATAATTTTATTTTTAGAAATAAAAAGACTTTCCTTCAAATTTTATTCACTTTAAATATTTGGAAGGTTCATAATGATAACTATTTATGATGTGGATTAATTTTAACTTTTATTGAGGCATTGGATATTATTGTTTTACTTCATTATCTGATGATTAATCCATTTTTGATAACCAATGATAACAACTTTGTCATGATGGAAATTTATAATAGAATATAATAAATAACATTATATTATTTCATATTATGGTCAATTAATTCTTTATGAACATAAAACTCTCTTTTATCGCTTGGAATAAGTGTTGAAGTGGGAATTGATCAAGGCACCACTGATGCATGATATTGTGACTATGAAATGAAATGAAATAAACTGTGGAAAATTATTAAACAATTAGACAATGATCACGAAATAAATTTTCCCAATTATCTTCATTTTGGATGACACTAATAACCTTTTGGATGCCTCTTTAATTTATGGCAATGTGACAGTTATGTTTCTCTTAACCATGTTCTTTATCACTCTGAATCAGTAATTTGGTGTTTTTTGTGTTTTATATATCCATGTTTTCACATCCCCCGTATAATCAACTCTTTTAAAACCATGGATATATTATTATAGATGATCTTTTTACATTTATTTATATTTTTCAAAAAAATGCTTTGTTAAATGTTTTTATGAAATTTTTTCTATGATGTTATTTTAAAATGATTAATGGTTTATCATCAATATGTATTTCAATAGAAAAAATTATTTTATGTGTGGTAAAATGTAACACCCATGATATCCTGAAATATATTTTTTCAAATAAATTTAATATTTTAAAATTTTAAATTGTTTTAAAAAATTATTTTAAATTGTTTGACAAGCAACACTGTGTATGGATTTTCTAACACATTATACTTATATGATATTTTTTTACATGCAACATTGTGTTTAAACAAAATGCGACATACAATTAAAATATAATAATATAAGTTAATAGTTATCAAATAGTCGATGGAATTGTGCTTATGAATCGATTAAATAAATAATTAAATATTATTGTTTACACACATATATATAAATAATTCACGGGTGACTGATTTATTAAAAATTGAAATAAATTCCACTTGAAAATAAAATATATCATTTTCAAGAAAACTATTTTTATGCACATAAAAGTGTTTTATATAAATAAATTATAAAATTAAATATTAGTTTATTATTTTTATTAAATAAATGTTTTATAAATTAAATAATTACTTTATCATTCATCATTTGTATTCTCCAGACCATAGATATGAATAAATACAATTTTTCGCATAAAAGTATATTTTCTAAATAGATATTTATATTCTTGGGTGGAAAAATTTTAAAATTATTTTATAACACATTTATATAGATTATTCAAAAAAAACTAAATTTTCAAATTTGAATATCAAAATTAACAATTTTGTATATTTTTGGAGTTTTTCAAATTGTATCATTTTTAATGAATAGTGTAGAACATTGCATTTTAACTATAAACATCTTTTTTTTTTAATATTTTTAAACATAAATATTATTTTAAATTGTTTATAATTTAATAATAGTCTAATGATGACCCTATTAATCTAATTATTTCATTTCAATCATTTTAATTATTATTATTTTTATATGAAAAAAATAAAAATATTTGAATATTTTCTCCCTGAAAGCCCAGATCCTCATCGCGTTTATGGGATAACTTTTAAATTATATTTTACCTTTTATATGAACCGAATTTTATAAATGGATTTTATATTTAAAATCAGGATTATTTATATTTTATATTTTGGAATAAATAATTATTCAAGTAAAAAATAAGATTTTTTTAACAAAGTGTATGTCGTGGTTGTGGAAAAAATGTGTTTATTGGGGGATTAAATAAAATATTTATGTTTAAAAAAAAATACAAATCTGGCTTAAATCCTATTATATATCCATATATAGAAACTATATCTCAATTTATTTATAATAATATATTATTGGAGCACTATGAAATTTTTATAATATGGTGGGATTATTTCTTCCATAAAATTAGAAGTGTGTCACTCAACTCACTTAAAAAAGTGACCCCTTATTCTCTCATCATTACACTATAGGACACTTTTATCAGACATTAATATTACATATTACTTCTAAATATCCATAATATAACCATTGAATCCTTATTTAAGAAAAAAATCCATTCATGTAATGAGATTTTGGCAAACCTACGAGGGATAGTGGGAGAACATGTAACATTCATCAACAAGCATTTTTTCATCATCCACATACTAAGATTATTATTATAACATTATGTTGTGATAACATAATTATCATAAATATTTTTAAAATATTTCATTTTAAGTTTATTAATTACATTCATCTTCACTTCCATTAAAATGTTTACAAAATCATCGTTTGTGTATACAGTGGATTGCTACCTCACGAACCGGTACCACACACTTTTCCATTAACACATCTCAAGGTTGGGTATGATGAAGGATGAAAATATATATATAATTTATAATAGTATCATTTCTATTGAATCAAAATGTTATATGTAACATTTTTACCTGACATTTTTTCGGGAATACAATAATGTCGGTTATGTGCACATCAGAATAACAACTTACGAAGTGATGTAATTCATTTTCAATAAATAATTACATAGAAGAAAATATGGATATGTATAACTTTTATACCATAAATAATAACTATATAAATGAAATATTTATCAATATGAAATGATTTTATATCATTTTCTTCCATGCCTTTTCACTAATTAAAAGATAGTATCATCGTTCTTATACATGTGGACAGTCGCCTTTATGAAACGATGACTCTTATTTCGTCACCAAACCACATGGTTAATATACAAGTATATTTTATTTATCCATAAAATATTTATCATATTATTCTTCTTCTAGAAATTTATTATATTTGATACGTCATTCACATAATAATCATAAATAAATAGAGACAAAACTTAATCGTATGTATGGCCTGATATCTCCAAGACCACAAAGTAATTCATTTTTCAAGAAATGCAATTCATGATTTTTTTAAATTATAATTGATGTATAATTACATAAAAAAACCTTTTATTATTGTTTTATAGGTGATGAAGCCATGTTGAATATAAGAATACAGAAAATAATAAATTAACAAATTTATGAAACGTAATGTGGTTACTACCAGAGATGTGACTTTAACATGAAGTTTATAATAAATAGGTAATCAAAGGACACAATAAAGTCATATATGTTATGATATAAATATTGGATGTATTATAAACACATATTTTTATATAAATTATGTTCAAATGAGTGTCAAGGAATTCAAGACTTAGGGTAAGAGTTTTATAGTATCTCTTTTATATTTGAGATACTTTTGTAAATTAACCACTCATTTATTTTTTGGGGTAAATATAACTCCTCTTTGACATATTATATAATAAATATTCTAATTTTCAATGATATTTAAATTTTCATTTGGTTCTATTATTTATTGAGGCAAATGACTCAAAATATTTCTAATGATGGAAGGGATTTTGATGTGAATTTTTACATCTATGAGAGAAAATTCATTATCACCACCTATTTATTTTATATGGTGTATATACCTAACATGAATTTATTTTATTATTCTGATAATTGAAAATATTATATATATATATATATATCCATTTTAGGATATCTTTTCATGTGGATTACATCCAAAGAATAACAAAATCAACAAGGTAATTATATCTCAATTTCCCTTACTAGAGATATATGATTTTTTATGCACCTATCCACTTATACTTGTCGTATAAAAAAATTCCTTGACATTTAATAATATGAATTTATTTATATTACAGTAATTTTTTAATTTAATTTTATTCTTCAATGGGTATTATATTTCATACTAACGAATGTTGTAAATATTTTTTGTAATAATCAAATTATTTATCAAAAAAGTATGTGATCATGTTTCTGATAACATAATATTATGAATAATATATTAAAAACCAATGAATTTTATTAAAATCTAGTTATTTTTTGATAATACACATTTTTTCTTCATTTTCCACACTTTATGTACTTGATATTTCATAAATATTTTTCATAAATAAAAATTGTCATTTTGATCATAATTATATTTCCATCCTAAATCATGGTTTATTAAAATTGATTTCAAAAAAGTTTTTAATAATCAAAAAATAATTTATTAAATATATTTTTATACATGATTTAATTTTTATAAAAAAAATAAATGGAATATTCTTGTCATTTTCCAAACAATGTCTGTATGTCTTATAGAAAAAATGTGAATAAAATTATTTGTTTTTAATATGAATTTCATAAAAAATATTGAATTCTAAAATAGAAGACAATTGTTTTAAAAATTCCATTTCACAATTTTAATGTTCATTTCATGGAATATTTATTCCAAATTTTTTTGAATCTTTTGTAATTTATATAAATTATTTAATTTTCTTCAAATTCCATATTTATGAATTTAGAAAAAAATATCTTTTCATTCAATTAGAAAATTAAATATATAACATATTTCAAACTTTTAATTGATCAAGACATATAAAATTTTAAAAATAAAATAATTTGGATCGTCGATCCTATGTCCACCCAGTATATCAAATTTGTCTCTATCAGGGATATACTGAAACATAATCCACCCATAGAATAAACACCATAACAATTCAATGAAAAGTATTAAAAAAAATAAATTCTTAAACTAGATGAATTCCTAAAATATATGAAAAACCCGACGTAAAGAACAACTAGAAGAAACTATAATCATCGATGACACATAAAAAAATTATACCAATTACTTATAGAACTGAAAAAACAAAAAATACCATCATCATCATACTAAACGATTCACATCGAGTGATGTATTCAAAATTTAAACAATAACCACCAAAAACCAAACCAATAAAAGCCGGAGATTAATGCCATCCAACACCATAAAATTAGAGAGAGATTCTAATGAAAATCAACCACTAGTGAAACTAAATCCAAAATATTGGACAACTCAAACAAATTAAAAAAATACATTAAGAGTGCTTCTAAATCCATCACCCTTAAAACCAAAACCTCTCCTAAGAAAACAAGGATCCAATTAATAATCCCAATAAGCCGGTACGTCCCCCCGAAAACATTAGGTAAATGTTATTGAATAACACCTTGTCTACATTAAGTTGAAGGGGACTGACCAAAAATTCTTTTGGCTAAAAGGATAGAAACCAAAACACTATGGGACAACTGAGGATGCCAATGAAGAAGACGATGATCAAAATCATCCACTATGTGCTTAATCGAAACCAAGATCTAAAATAAAATGATTAATATATTTGGTACACAATGATACACTCAACATAGATTATATGATGATTATTATTATACAAGGAACAAGACAAAATGACTAAGTGATACATTGAGAAATACGATGAAATAATGAAATTATTATGAAACATGTTACTTTTCCATTGGTTATATTATGATGAAATTTCCTCAAACCCATTTTATTTCATTGTTTTTAATATAATTAATGTTTTATGGTATTTTTCTACATATATGTGTGATTATCATTATGTGTTGGTGGTTATGTTATAAACAATTATGGTGGATACATTATAACCAATGTCATGTTGGGCCTATAGCTCTTTCGAATGATATAGGTATATATTTATATCTCATCAGTTAGATAGGACTCAAATAAATTGTAAACCTTGTTCAATGAGTTTATTTTTTTCCCTATGATGGAATAAGGATTGAAACTTTAATATAATTATTATTTTTATAATGGACCAATTCATCTATATGTAATAGGGTACCACTAGGGATGGTAATCTTTTGAACCTAGTATGTTTATCCACCCATGGATTTCCCCACAATTTCATAGAAATGACCCTTGAATACCAATTACATTTTTTATATAATTATATATATTACACACTTCAATTTAATATGAAATTTTATGCTCTCACTAAAAATTTTACATTATTTACTTATTATTCATGTCTAGTGAACATCTAATATTTTTCTCATGACTAATTTTTATAATATTTTTATACTAGTAATTGTTTTAATATGTTATTTAAAATTTATCTTACCTATTTACTATCATTATTTTTAAATATTTCCCATGATTTCCTTTGTTTCTCATCTAATATCAACTTTTTTATTATTAATTATCCCAATTTATAAAGAATGATTAATGTCAGGTATGTATATGAAGAGTAATAAATGGTAAGAGCTTCGTGGGAAACAATGAAGAACTTTTAATAGATTAGGATATTGTTTTCCATGTTTCTAATTGAACTATACTATTGTGTTCCTCAAGAGTGTGTTTTTCTAATTTAATGATAATTCATAAGAAAATATATAATATCAATGTATATGAAACCAAGGTCATAATAGAAATATGTCATTATTTAATTATATCGTCGAAGAACTGAAACATGCATGATTATCTTTACAATTTTATCATAGTTCCCATGGAAGACATCATAGTGTACTCTATGACTGAATAAGATCGTGTATGAAAATTGGGGATTAGTTTGTGAATTATTATGGATCTTCTCATTAATTATTAATTTTCATACATATAATTCAATATCCCTGAACTCATGTTCTTTGGAAATATTATCTTGAACCATGTTGTCTCAATTGATCATTATAAGGTAATAACTATTATATCATGGGAGCTGACGCAACATGACAACATGATTCAATGCATTATAGGGATGGAATGATAATATTGGTGTTTTGGATAAGATTTATAGAATAATTAATCACTTTTCACTAGTTTTTCAAGTAAGTGGTCGATTTCATATCATAAATGGTGTCTTTTATCCTTTGACAAGATGAAGTAGTGATTAATATTGGCACCAATTATGACATAACTAGGGGATGGATATTTCAATGTGGTTTTCTATGACTCCTTATGTTCTTTTGTCATTGGATCCATATGCATCGAGATCATGTAGTGTCTTTGTACCCACCTCATCATTATCCTTGTGAGAGGAATTATCCCACTCATAAAATAGAACCAAAAATGGGTATTAATGCAATAAATATTTGTAGGAAAAATATAATTAGGGAATTATTTACAGTTTTTAATGAATATAATATTTATGGATGTTTGATTTCTTAAAATGATTTCAAGATACAATAGATATGATGGGTAGGGTTCTTAAATTCCTTATCATTAAAATTTCCAATACAGTGAGGAATTATAGTGGTGTGGATGACCCCATTATCCAAATATTTCTGTCAAAAGAATTTATGAAAGATAATGATGAGGTGACCATAATGTATATTTTTAATATGACTCACATGGGGGAGTATGGTAATATTCTTTTACAAGTTCAAGTGAAATCCTCTTTTGTTAAAATATATATTTATGAGTAGTAGTATGATGATGACTTCCATTCAAGATGAGATTCACTATATGATAGGCAGACCATCAGGGAGTGTCCTCTTTCTTTAGAGGGCATTTGATTTATTCAAGAGATGACATGACATTCATTCTTTTGATTTAATGTATGATCCATTAGATTTTAACCACTCATTTTGGAATTTCCTCCCTAGAAGCATAACTATGTTCCATGTCATAACACATATTTCTTGGAAGACCAGTATTAAAGGAGTCATAGATGATTTGGTATCTCAATTTTATATATCCCAAACAATTATGGCTATGTACTAGAAGCATATAAGGTTTCATTAGAATCTTCCAATCCTTATATGATAGTGAAATAAATTTAAATTTATTTTATTCTTGGGATACTCAAAATCCATAAGATAATAATTCCATCAGGGTACTGATTAGTTTGCTTAATATGGAACCTCATTTCATACCGATCAAAGTCACCACAATCATGGAGGACATAGAAATGTTTTTCATGAAGTATATTGTAAGGAATTATGAAGTTTCCTTTTCCACTATCTCATATATGGAGGAATATCCATCCTTTATTTTTTGAGGTCATCTATGAGGCTTTGGGTTCTCTGGTTATGTTGATTATATCATATTAAACTTTGAGGGATTTATAGAAAGAATATGAAAATTAAATATTTAGAATATTAGATATGTGCCTATGACCATGACTTCAAATCATAATAAGATAGTCACCTCAGTAACATTAAATATTATTATAACAAGAGTAATAAATGATCTATCATGATGGAAAATTTTGAGTCCTTATATGTATGACCATAGAACTATACTCTTTATTTGTATAAGGTTTTCGAAGGATAATTTGTTTGGACATGTTTGGTTCATGAATAAATTATTAAGATCAAGTTAGTTTATCTATTTTTGTTATCTTATTAGATAAATTAAATATATTATGTGGAATTTTTTCACCCATTTTGGAGTATTATATATTTGATCTAGTTTTATTCAATGTGTCTCTATGATTGGGTCACCAACAACTCAAAAAATGAAATATTTCACTATGATATGTGGGTCAGTTTGAAATCGTAGAATATCATTGAGAGGTAGATTATTAGATGAATTTAACAAAATAGTTGTCATCAATCAATGATATATTCCATATGTAAAAAAGTATCATGTATCAATTGGGTTCATATAATATTCCAAATTGGCATAAAATTTACATAGATATATATATTTCTATGACTACACAACCACTTTGTGTCCTGACCATAATCTAATTGGGGCTCAAGTCTAAATTACACCAATCCCACCTCCACACAACAAGGGATTGTTGAACAAACTAAATGTCATATCCTAAATGTGGGGAAATTTAGGAATTTTCTATATGCACACACCTGAACATCTCTATATATATGTGTATAAGAATAATAATAAGAAAATGAAATTTCTAGAATGTAATAAAAGCATGAAATACCTCTTTGGTGTACTAGCATAGTATAATAAAAAAATAAAAGTAAATGTGAAAGATACACACCAAAACAGAAATATATCTTAACGTAACAAAACAAGAAAGTTGAAAACAATGATACCCCAACACCTGATCTTAATTCTATTACCACTATACATGTTCTACATCCCCTACTCTCCCTACGCTCCTCTAAAGTCACAATTAACTTGTTGGTCATGTGCATAAGACGTGACATGTATGGGAAAATCCCATGCAGGGGTGAGTATATAAAAACTTAGTATGAGACTATAAATGATTAATAGGGAGTACTATAGATACAACAGAAGTTAATGAAAATAGATATTACACATGATGTATGATACCAAGAAAGTGAATAGCTCAATACAAACCAAGAAAGAGTAACCATGTCAAAACACAAGGTTGTTGGGGATCTACATTTTGATGATTTTTATCATATTATAAGAGAGTAAAATCATCTATCCAATAGAATATAAACATGGAATGCATGTGGCATAGCCCACATGTATTCACAACCCATGTGAAGAGAGTAACCAAATCCAAAGTCAAGGATACTAGTTAATATATATATATATATATATACGTTCTTTCAAAAGAAACCCAAACAAGAGTGAAAGGGGATCTCCATAACACATATCATCCGAGTAAAGGTGTATCCCATAGTTCCAAAAGAACATAATAGATTCTCATCGTCTCATATGTCAACTCATATGTTCCTGACCAAGTAAACCCACAACTCTATACTTTAAAGCACATTCAAGGGGACACAATCTCTTGTCAGAGGATCCATTTCCTTGTAAAAAAGTAGGGTTCCACCCTGATAATTGGTGGCATATTCCCATTTTAGTTGGATGGCTAGAATTTATAAGTCTATAGTGGACCAATGTTGTAACACCCCAAACCCAATTACCCAGATTATGTGCATTATAACATGACATTGGCATGATCACAAGAGATCAAGTCCCAATAGACCAATCAGTTTAGTTGACTTGGAAGTAATAGGTACATACATAAGTTTTAAATTACCTTATAAAAAACATTGTGTGCCCTTTGAAAAAACTCATATCCCTTAGCCTATCTTTATAGGTCAGTCATAATATAATTCTTCACATCCGAGGAAAAATAAAACATATGAATTGGGTGAGATCAAATGCTTATTAAGGATAATAATATAGTGGAAACTATCATAAATAAACATAAACATTTAAGGAAATGTGTAAGACTAAAACACAGGATTTTAATCTTAAAACTTAGAATCACATGGAAAAGATAAATCAAATAATTTCATTTATTTATCACAAAGATATTCAACAAGTCGAAAAAACACGTGTAATATCAACAACTAATTTTATAATGATGGAATGCATAATGCCGAACATCAGAACCACATATCCAAGGCCTCGTTCCAAGACTATAAATAAATATATTTTCAAGGGCTTGTTTCAAGACACTAGTTTGTCTCATGGGACCTAAAGATGCATATAGGGGCTATAATGGGCTCCACCCATCCCATATAATGTCCAATGCAGTCCTTATATGAATAGGGGGGAACATAACATAATCATTTTTATTAAACTAACATACGAAATGTTAATACTTTAACCATAAACCATGTATGACATAAAAATAGCACATCTACAGTCAAACATATCTTAAAAAAATCAATAAAATATGGAATATTGTATCATAATATATCAAATTCAATTAAATATAGAATCCAAAAATAGATGCTGACGTAGTTGAAATAAAAAAAGTATTTGAGAGAAATATCTCTTTGTACTTTTAAATCATTTAAAAGTCGTATAATTATAAAAGAATTTTTTTTGAAAATATTCATATAATCTTGTATGGGATGATTCAAAGGTGTTATAACATTGTAAAATAGTTTCACCCTTCGCATAAGTTAAAACACATTCTTTCCATAATTTTGCGAAAAGGTCATAAAGTGCCTTGTTTGGAAAATGATAGAAAGATTCCTTTCAAAACATTTTATAAAAAGTCAAATCAGCATATAAATTTCATTAATGAATAATCTAAGAAATTGTAAAAATTTTTTGAAATACATTTTTCAGAAACACATATGTGGATGATAAGGAATTATCAGTTGATACTTACGTATAAACAACCTCGGATAACAAAGAGATTGTAAAATTAACCCTTACCTTGTACTTTTCCTTAGTCTTGGTATGTTAACCCCCTGTACAATAGTTAAATCATTGTTATTAAATTATAGAAGAACAATATACATAAATATGATATCATATATGCTTCTCTAATAATTATTAGTTAATAATATTTTAGTAGTATCATGGTTTTGGTTTTTAACAAATTCATTTTCCATCATATGTATTGTTACGTAAGTCATGTTTGTTATGGAAAGGATTTATTTGATACATATGAAGAATCATATTAATTTCATACAAATTATTTTATATCATCAAATGAAAATTATTCTTGAATGGTTATAATGGGGTAAAATCTCATCGTGTCATGGAGACGGTAAGTCGTATGTACGCATGAGCGACAATATCATTCTATTTATGGTGGAATCGTATGTAATTGGTTGTTATATTATATATACACGAATCATTAACAAGTTATATTTATTATTTACATTGGTTATACTATTTATTATACACATCCAAATAAATAAGTTTTGAATAACAAACTACACCACAACTTGGATACGGTAAGCCTTACATACGCACATATGGTTACTTTGTCATTCATATGATGGATAGAATAATGAATATGGTTGTGCCACATTTATAATAACATCTTAGTATGTATATGGAAACATATTTTTTATTTTATTATGGAAACATCAAATAAATATGAAGTGGAAGAAAAAAAGAACTTTGAAAGATGTGATGAAATAATTACCTCTTCTTCAGGTGATTCCTTCTGATTTGAAAAAAAGGGATCCATAGGCTATCTTTTAGATCAATGTATGGCTCTGTACCACACCACACGTTTCCTTCCTGGGTATCCATGTTCTCAACACATGATATTAAACTGCATCCCAACATTGAATAAGTTCAGCATACCCTGTGATAATTATGGGATGTGTCAGCTTCCTCTCTAGAGAGGATTTCCCATACTAGAGATGGTCTCTAATGGATTTGTGCTGAAGAACTATGTTTGGCTTGATTCTCATTCGTATGGGATACATAGAAATTCCAAATCATTTTTCCTTGGGCCTATCCCTAGGGTCATAGACCCTTTTGGCCCCTCATCCCCGATCATGGTCTAGTCTTTATGACCCAAAACTAGGAGCCTACAGCCTGTGAAACAAGACATTAAAATGTTATCGTTGGTTCAGGAAGTATGACAAAAAAACAATGTACGACATCCCGGTCATATGACTGTAGGGTCATGAAAAATACGCAAAGGGGATTCTACACAATTCCCCCCAATGAATTGGGGGAAAGTATGCAAAGTATGTAGAAAACTCAACAGATGCACAAGCCGAACCGGTCCACAGACCGGTCCCATGAAAACGCTACACGGCCGGTTTCATGAAGCACCCCCTCAGCGGAACGGTTTCATTCTTGTAATGAAGGTGGAGGTCCTCCATGGGCATGAGGTAAGATGGGCGCCAAACCAGTCCACCATCACGAACCACCCCCGACCGTGGACCACATCGACTGGCCCGGACCGGATCCGCTGTCATTCTTGGAATGGAGGTGGAACCCTCCGTGTCCGTGAAGCACTCCCTGAGTTGGTTTGGTTCACGGGGGAGGTGCGTTCAATGTACCCATGAGTCGTGGATTGACCAGGTCATCCTTGAACCGGGTCTCTGATCATGGACCTCCGCAAGAGGTGCCACATGACCATAGATACTTCTCTTTCCCCACTATATAAAAGGAGATCGAGGGGGAAGAGCCGATAGAAGATTTTTGGAGGATTCGAAGAGATCAACCAGACTCAGGTGGAAGGATTTCAAAGGAAGGAGCTTAGGATTTCACAAACGGCGAAGTTCCAGTCTGCGAACCATAACAGGTATGAAGTTGGAAGCAAATTAATAAGGAACTGGAAAAATTCAAAATAACATGGCGAACCACGAACATAAAATAACAAAGAAAAGAAGACCGCAAACCATGGCCCCTCCGTAGATGCACTCCCCGCAAACCAGGGAGTTTATGCCCCTTTTCTGATCTGTCGCACCACGTAGCGCCCTCCTACGCAGGCGAAGCCCCAACCGACGAACCCTCGAACGGCGTCGCCCTTGGCCGCCGCTGCTCGCATGGATCCCTCCATGTACCATCTTGGTACGCAGGCTGAACCCGAAGCCGCGAACCACTCTAGTTAGCGGGATGCCCACCAACCCATGAACCACCTTGGTTAGAAGGATGCTCATCAGTCTGTGGACCACCCTGGTTCACGTATGGCCTCTCCAGCCACATAGAACCTCCCTACGCGAAGGGTGCCACCACTCATATACCCATGTGGCCTGCTGAATCCTTCAGAGTTCCCATTCCCAAATCCAGATAAAATCCTCCCAATCCGGCCTGATCCTTCAAAGTTCCCTCTTTGGCCCATACATCTGCCCCGAGCCGAGGCCTCCTCCGGAGCCACCAGACCCATGTGATGTTACCTTCAGGGGAATCAGTGCACCGTTTTGAGTTCACATACCCATGGTAAGTAGGGGTGAAGGTGTTTCTCCGACCCTTGGGAAGATTCCCGAAGAATTCTGGGGTTCACATTCCAATGGTAATACGGAATCCGAGCCCTGGAGCCCCCTTTCTGCCCCTACACTTGTTAGGGTGGTGACACATCTCCCATCCCCAGGGAGTGGTGGGATAACCATCAGAATGAAGCCTCCATGGATCTCGGTACTTCCCCACGACCATGCCCAAGGATGGGTGTAGAGGGGAAGGGTGATGCCCCATCCATCTTTGGGGCCAGGTCCATCTCCCGCAGTGCTTTTTTGCTATGGGCATCCACAATAGAGTATGCCCCAACCTTATGGGCCGCCCTATGCGTAAGCCCCAATCCACTTCCCATGGACGCACCTTTCGCAACGTGATCATCTGGTCCCTGGTGCCTTTTGTTTCTCACATAAAGCATGACTCATATGAGCTTAGAGTAAGTATCGACCATGAAATTTTCTTATGGGCCTCCTTAGAGTGTAAGCCCCAATCCATTTACATGGGCCTCCTCAGAGTTCAAGCCCCAATTTATTACCATGGGACTCCTCAGAGTGTAATCTCCAAGATAATGCGATTTACGAGGACTTTGATACCCTACCACGGTGATACGTAGGAAGCCTCCATGAAGTTCAAGCCCGATCACCACCAGACCCCCAGGTCCACATTCATGTCGGATCTCTGACACTCTTATGCGAACTACATGGACTTTGATCCATGTGTCCTAGGAAGGGTACGTAGGAAGCCTCTATGAGGTTCAAGCCCAAAAACCCGTCGATCCGACTATTTTCACGTCGGTTCACCGCACCACTCCTAGTGTCACCTCAATGAGTCGAGACTCCTTGGGTTCGTTAATTTAACGAGGGATGGTAAACCTCAAGCATATATGATTCTGAACCCCTGCATCCAGCTGACCATTGCCAACAAAGAGTAATCCTTGAATACTATTCTTGGGTATAAACCAAAGATTCGCGAACATATGAATACGTCTTAAATCTATAAGAGAGTCCCGGAACATGAAATAATTCACCCCAAAAGGGTGCGATGATCTCAACTTCCCATCCTCTCAACCAATGTGTGTTCTCAAGTGTCATTGCCCAAATCGCCTAGTGAACACCTCCCTTTAGAAAGCAGGTCCACGTATCGTCAGATATGAAACCATTGGATGTTTCAAGACGAACCCAAAAAAAATGGTGAAACTGACATGAATCTTTAACCAAGTAGGACAAATTCATCTTAATTCCACTATGTTCCCCCTTTATACCCACAAGGAGGGCCATGAAAGGTTATTAATTATGCATGGGGTCATGAGATGCTGCTTTGACGAGTTTTCTATTTGTATTTGTTAAAATGTTTTACAGGTACGACACCAAACTCCCTTCGATCCAATGGATTCATAAAAGAACTCACATGCGAGTGCTTCTAATAGTGCGATGACAGGACTTCATCACCAACGGAGGACCTTGTCACCTACCCAACATCTTTAACATTGGGCCTTGGATGCGCTGATCCAAGAGTACCACGTGAATGGTACTCTCCCGATGGCGGAGGCGACCATACAAGCCCTCCAATCCACCAGGACTCGCCGGTCGCCTGCCCAGCAGCGGCCGCAAAGGGAGATCCAGACGACCCCTGTAGCTATCTCTAACCATTTTGAGAGTCTATCCCAGGAACATAACAATGCGTACCTCCCTTATCTTAGGGATACAGATGAGGTCGATGTTGAGGACTTCATCCCCACTGAACGGGGGTTTCGCTCCAAGGCCCCCACCGGTAGACGTCATCACAGTCACAACGTGACTCAACATCCTCACGCTCAGAAGGATGTATCCCCAAGGATTCAGGCCCATGCTCCCCAAGCTCAAGCCCCTCGGACCGCCCGACGAGGGTGGAAAACTTACAACCAGGGACCGGTCATTACCCTTATCCCTAAAAAGTAGCTCTGCTGCCCAGTCACAGAGATGCATCATGAATAGGCACATACACCTGTTTTCTCATCCAAAGCCCGCCATCCAGACTTGGAGGCCCGCCATCCGGACATGGAGGCCTCATAAGAGTAGGCACGCAACCCCTCCAGGCTCCGCCATGCCCGCCGCTCACACATGACAACACTTAACCAACAGGCACCTCTCCCTGCCCAGGGTCTTGAAGCCCACCAACATGATGTGGTGGAGACCCAACGTTTGCAGGACCATCTCCTAGAAGATTCTCTTGACTCCTACCATCCCAAAATGGTGGCGATCAACAAAGCCCACCACCCAGATGTAGAGGCAACTTATAGGCGAGCACGTCTCTCCACCAATAAAAGTCACTGACTCGATACGGTGGGAAACCAACATATGCAGGGCTAGCTCCATGAGGATGCAAGTATAGTCCGCCATCCCAATGTGGAGGAAAACAGAGAGATAAACTGGCATATCCCTGCCCAGGGGCAGATTCATTCACCTGCCCCGACACAGGAGAATTGACAGTACCCACTGACCACCGGAGAACCGGAGCAGGATATTCCTACTCCGATACCGAAATGGGCCTTCATACCCGTTCCAGCCAAATACGTCTCTCTGCATATCCTGGAAATGATGGAGGAGCAGGTATCGATCACAGATCATATATTTCAGACATGACAGAATATAAGTGCATCAACGGCTACAGTAAGGACTTGGGCCTGTGAGCTCGTCTCCCCAATTGAGTCGACTCATCTAAAAGATGAGGTTGCCGCCTCGGAGCTGATCTGCGTCCCTGCTGCCGCCCAGGAGGGTCTCCTGCTATATTCTGTGACGCAAGGGCAACCAGATCAAGCAGATTCACTCGTTCCAACTAGGGGACACTTGTCCATCAAGGTCGATGCTCCAGAGAAGGCATCTACCTGTGCTAAAAGTCAATATGTTTGTCGGCGTATTCCGGAAACATCGCGGGACCCAATTAGATAGGGACCCAAAGGTGAAGGTCGTTGTCAACAGCAGACGGTCCCTGCAGCCCGCAAGAAAGCGCCCCAAACGCGCCGAAGGAATCCAGAAAAAAGAGCGGGTTCATGAATCAACTCTGCTGGAAGCTGGGGTTCCCAATGCCGCTAAGCCCATATCGAAGGATCTGAACCCTGCCCACCCATTACCATATTATGGGAGCGGCAGTAGTAGTTGCGAAGGCCCTCCCCGCATTTTCGCTACCAGCTACTCTGAAGGTCCTCCCCAGGGCACCCAAAGGGGCCTCCCCTATGAGAATATAATGATCGGTCACGAGTACTCCTCTTTTTATGCGAGTTACCGAAACCCTCCACGTGACTAGGAGATCGAGCAGCAATAATGTCCTCCACTTGCTGTGGTCCACCCTGAAGGTCCTCCCCGGGGTATACGCTGCAAACATTCTCTATGCAGTGGGTCCACAGATTATGATAGTAGTCCTCGCTATCATAGTCGCAACTGCGGAGGCCCTCCCCGATGTGACGTCTCATCATGATAAGAAGCCCCCCCTTATCATGGCCTGCCCTGAAGGTCCCCATTAGGGGTTACGCTGTAACAACACTCCGCACAGCCAGGTATTAGATCACGGTGGTAGTCCTCGCCACCCTGATTACGGAGGTCCTCCCCTTAGATACATCAAGTAATGAGAAGGTCCTCCCCTCATTGTGGTACATTTGGAAGGTCCTCCTCAGGGTGTACCCCGCATATATTCTCCCTGCGGCAGCGGTAATGGTAGTCCTCGCCATTGCAGCAGCTGTGATGGTAGTCCTCGCCACCACAGCCGCCATTGCCAAGGTCTTCCCCATAGTGGCCCCAAGAATCAAGAAGGTCCTCCCCTTATCACAGTGCGTCTTGAAGGTCCTCCCCATGATACACATCGAACGTCAAACCATGATGGTCATCCTCACCATGATGACAATTGTTGCGAAGGTCCTCCCCGAAACAATGCTACGTAGCCAGAAAGTCCTCCCCTTGCTGAGACATTCCTTGGAGGTCCTCCCTAGGGTGTGCACTGCAAACTCCCTCTATACAGTGAGGGTTCAAGCATTAATGGTAGTCCTTTCCATTGCGACCGCCATTTCGAAGGTCCTCCCCGCAATGTCATTCTATATAGATAGGAAGGTCCTCTATCTACCGAATCAAGCATAGAAAATCCCTCGTATGCTGAGGCACTCAGAAGGATGGGATCAAGCATGTCAGATTCCCAGTCAATTGCTAACAACACCTGTCTTCAATCAAGAGACGGTCTGGCTCCATGTTCATCTTCTAAACCACCCCGGAATCGCCCACAGAACAATTCAACACCCACCGGTCCCACTTCCTCTGACCACACTATTAGTGAGCATCTCAGTTGGGCTGACCAGGTAGAAGAGTCACTTGTGGAGGAGTATGCCGACATGTTGCACCTAAAGAAACAATTGGCCAGGGATGATATACTAGTTATGTTTTTTCCCATGACCACCTCTTAGATTGACATACCCAGAGAGTTTTCGGAATAAAGCATGCACGACATCCTCCATAATATATGGAGAACCCTCCGCCGACTGAAATCAATATTTCTTCCCTGCGATGTGTATGTAGACCATGTCAAGACAATAGGAGACCTCCTATGTCACATCGACCTGGAAGCTCTTCCTTCGGCGCGACAACAACAACCTGAGGGGCATAAAGGAAACATGGAGATAGCCTGCCTCCGTGCGCTGCCCCAGTTGCATCGCCTCATTGGTGACATTCTGACGGGAGTCCATATCAGGGGATGGGGAGAACATGGAGCTCTGCATTTCACTCCGCTCCCCGCCCTAGAAGAACCCATTCGACATGGTGTCTTGCAACGCCATGACATCAAGAGAGAAATCGAGTGGTATCCCTATTCGAAAAAGGCAACACACCCAATAGAGTCAGGCCTTGACTATGTCCCAGAAGTGTCAGGCCTGAAGGGAACAAGCCATTCAAGAACTTTTGAATCAGGCCACCGAGAGCTTACAACATGCCTCTCGCCTAAGAGAGGCCAATCAGTGGTCATTGCCTGTATGCCTAGAAGGGACTGATTCATAGAGGAACTTGGCACCAAACCCAGTTCCCCCCTGAGTGAGGGCCCACAAGATCAGGCAGGTAGGGATAGCAGCATCCATCGCTGCAATTCAGGGTTAACCACATCATGTAGGGATGGGGGAATTTTTAACAACAACTGCCCCCCTAAGACCAATATAAATGGGAAGAGACTCAATGTCCAAAGATCGGAGCCAACCCCAGCCCTCATGGATGGGGGAATTATTACCTCCTCAACAACATCTCCCCCCACGAGAATCGATATTCTCTCATTTAGGGAGGACAGTCCTAAGAGGAGGTTCCTGCCCTATCCCATCGTTTGAATCATCATCCCCTCTGAAAGGGAGATGTACCATAAGGTCACATCAGAGAACTCTCCGTGTCACCATTCATCAAGGTGCCCAAAACTAATCCCGGGATAGAAGAGGGAATACCAGTAAAAGACGAGGGAGATCCTATTCCTATTTGGAAGATGACATCTTCTCCACCCTGCAATACGCATCCATCAACACCATAGAGGATAACCCCACGGGTAACACCGACGATGGTGCAGATCCAGATGGATCAGGAGAAAATGGTTCCGGTCAGGCTGTGACTCACAAAAAACCACCAGGTGTGTGCAACCGAAACTAGAGGGCTGCTCCAAACATGGCCACCCCTTCAGCTATCCTTCCTCTGCTAACCCTGTGCGCTTCCAATAAGGTTAAGAAAAAAGGACCGGCTACCCTTAACCTTCCTCCTTCTCTTGATAATACTGAGCCACATATGCTCGAAGAGAAATTCGCTCAACAGGAAGAGGAAATGAAAGAATTGAGGTGGCTTAATGCCGAGCTACTCCAGAGGTACTATATTATTGAAATTGAATCCCAAGAAGAGCCACATCATGCACTCCCAGTAAGTGCACCTAAAAGACCAAGGATTGCCCCGGAAAACGAAGCACGGTCACGGCTCGTGCCCAACAAGGCGCCTGACCCATCCAACTACCTAAACGTGGATCTGGAAGAATACCCAGACTTCCCTCTACTCAGGAAGCAGCTGGAGTGAGTACGTTTGAACCCTCCGAAGGTGTCACAAATGCCACATTCACCCTTGGTGCCAAATGAGCTAGATACTCAGGCAATGCCTCGGGCAACACTTGCCTCGGACCGAGCCCAACAGGATTTAAACTGGGGTATCACCAACACCATCAAGGAAATAATAGTTCGATTGGATGCAATGGAAGGTCGGCGTGCTCTGATACAGCCAGAGCAGAAGCCCTACCCAGATTGGGTGAGCAACAAGCCTCCTCCACCCATTTTGGGAGCCCTATATTCCCCATATTCAATGGATCGGGTGATCTGGAACAACATTTGATGAACTATGCATCTTATTACGACCCTATGATAGGAACTCCGGAACAACAAGAAGCAGTGAAACTCAGATGCTACATACGGACCTTTCAAGGATCCGCCTTCGTCTGGTATACGAGTCTGCCAGCCCAGTCAATAAAAAGGTGGGATGACCTTCGGCAGTAGTTCCTGTTCTACATCAGTTCGATGTTGCCTAAAAATATGGTCAGTGACCTCATGAACTGCATGTAGAGGAAGAACGAGAGGGTCTCATATTCCATCACCAGATGGAGAGGTCTGACCAACTCTCTGAACATGCCAATGCCTCAAGATGAGTTGCTCACCATATGCAGTGATAATCTTCGAGATGAGCTGTGAACTCCACTAATTCCAGTGGAGTGCACAAATGGCTTCCACTATCTCTCGGCTATTTCCCATAGAATCTAGGAATCCCTACAGTGCACCAATTTGAAGTCCTAAATATCCTCACAGGCTTCCACAAAGTGAATAGTTAGAGCTGAAGCATCCTCTGTCATGCTCAAGCCAGCCCCTGTGCCTGCTCCACCGCTCAGGACTCCACCAAATCGTCAAGGCCCCCCTGTATATCAGTGGCCCCCTCCGCCTAGGTGGGACGATCAGAAAGGGTCGAAGCGGAATCCGTTTGAGGAACGAATACATAATGCATACTCATTCGAAGAGGACCAATTCTGCGGCTACTTCATCGCCGCCATGAATTGCAACTTACTCCTCCTCTCGGAGATGAGGAGGTCTAAAGAAGTAGGCCGCGATGACAGGCCAAACTACTGTCCCTACCATAGAATGTTGGGGCACAATATCCAGGAATGCATCGTTTTCAAGGATATCCTGCAAAGGATAGTAGACTTCGGGCAGGTCAAGCTGGCACCACCCTCAGCACATGTGACATATATTTCTACCACCAACTCCGACAAAAGGGAGGGGTGGTAGGAAGTCTCCAGTGAGAAGGGGAAGAAATTCGATAATTGGTTGAATCAGGAGACTATCAATCGAGCCCCGGGCATACTCTGAGCTCAACTACAACAGCCGGTGTTGCCACCAACAACCCCTGATGTCGCACAACCGACAATATCGGCCTCACAACCCTCCACAAGCCGGTCATCCAGGCGTAATCGAGAATGGAGGAGACAAGCGCAAGAGGATCAGTCTGCGATGAGGCCAATGTTAGCCCCGACGCTATCAGATTTCATGCCCTCAAATTTGGTTCCACGGGCACCAACCCGCTTTATGGCACCATGAGGGATAGCCGACCAGGTTGACCTGTCAGAGGATAAAGAGAAAATTTTTGGTTCCATCAATGTCATTAATCTTATGGAATCGTTCCCTGATGAAGGGTATGGTTATGAAACCAGGTTCTCAATATGGGGAGCCGGGACGAGGAATCGCAGAGGCAGGGGATATCAGGGAAGGCGCGGTCGCGGCCGAAACCAACCCTGCGGTTAGAACTCGGCCCAAACCATTAATATCGCAGAAACCCAAGGGAGAGCCCTTCAACAGACTCAGCAAGAGAAAGAACATACCTTCACCTCCACCAGTGGCCACTCTGCCCCCGTCATTCTGCGGTACCCATACAAGGAGGAACAAGTGTCTAGCCGCCTAGTGCGCACAAACAGACCGGCCGGGCCGAGTCCCCAGAACCTGGGGACATCATCAACATCTGACCCCGTAGTCGGTCCCTCCCTATCAAGTATTCCAACTCCTAAGCTGCCCGCTAATGATCAACTAAAAATGGAGAAGCATCGGCCACTAGAACAAAAATATGACATCCTTAAGCAGATGGTGTCAGTACCAGCCAAAATGTCGATCCTGGATACCCTGGGTTTTTCATCCAACCTTAGGGAGGCACTGATAGAAGCTTTGTTCAGCCCCAACAAGTTTCAAGCCGAGGTTGCTATAGCAGAGATTTACCGGATGGAGATTGGCTCGGCTGATTGGAATGCAGTTATTTCCTTCACCGATCTAGATGAAGATGCCATCATGTAGGGACACATCAAACCACTATATGTGTCTGGAAAACTAGATAACGTTGAGATCCGCAGAGTCTTTATTGACAATGGCTCTCGAGTTAACCTCCACCCCCTATAGAAAATTTGTAAGTTGGGCTATAGTGAGGGTGATTTAATACCCTCAGCCAAAACTTTTTCTTGGTTTTGACAAGAGTGAGCAGAAGCCGATTGGACAAAATAAGATAAAGACCCATTTCAGCGACCTCGTTTCCTACTCAGAATTCCTAGTGGTCCAGCAGAATACAACATTCAATGCCATGCTGGGAAGTTCATGGCTCTAAAATCACATGGTCATTCGTTCATCCTACCACCAGTGTATTAAATACTGCGTCAATGGGAAAAGCGGGACACTGCATGCCGACAAGGCCCCTTTCGAGCTCTCTGAGTCACACTACATTGACGCCGGGTTTTATGAGAAAAAGAAGAATAATCCCTTGGCCGATGGTGTGGAATGGATCCCTGCTCCAAATGGTCTAAAAGTGGTTCCTGATGACCCCCTCAAATGGGTTGGCATAGAATATGTACTGCCCGTCAATTATATTGAGTGCATGGATTCGAGTTCGGGCACACACTCAGCTGCCCCCATGACTTCAGCCATAATGGCCAAGCGTGATAAAGTGGAAATGACCGCTAACCCTCAATTCGGGGACGAGTACTTGAGCGAGGATGCCCACAACACCTCGCCTCCGGATTCCCAAGAACCCGTGCTGGGAGTTCTCCCCCCGTTAAATCATGAAGATGGGGATTTGGGATAATAAGAGGAGGAAGATCTTAGGTATGCACCTCCCACATTTGAGGAAAGCATCTCCAGCATGGTGGATGAGCTCAAGGAAATAAACATGGGTACCGAGGAAGACCCAAGTACCACTATTGTCAGTGCAGACATGTCCCCCATGGAGAATGAAGTATATGCCTCTTTACTGAACAACACCGGGATGTCTTTGCCTAAAATTACACAAAAATGTCGAGACTCAATCCTGATGTGGCAACGCATCACCTGGGTCTGCTAGATGACCATGGGGGATATAAACAAGCCGCTAGAAGGACACATCCCTCACATGCTTCCAAAATAACGGCTAAATTCGATAAGCTCGGTAAAGAAGGATTCATTCGGGAGGTCCAATACCACATATGGTTGGATAACATCATCCCTGTCAAGAAAAAAACGGGTAAATCCAAGTTTGTATTGTGTTTAGAGATCTCAATCGGCACTTCGCGAAAGATAATTTCCTGGTCCTGATCACCAAGTTTCTAATCGATGCAACGGAAAATTATGAGGCTCTATCCGTCATGGATGGATATTCTGGGTATAATAAAATCAGGATGGCCTGAGAAGATGAAGAAGACACTGCCTTCAGGTCCCCTCAATGAGTATTCTGTTACAAGGTCATTCCGTTTGGTCTCAAGAACGAGGGTGCCACATATCAATGCGTCATGCATCATATCTTCAAAGTGTTCCTGGAGAGATTCGTTGAATGTTATGTGGAAGACTTGGTGGCTAAGTCCAGGCAGTGCTCAGATCAACTATCTGACCTTGAGACCATCTTCAACAAACCTTGACAACATAGTCTGAAGATGAACCCCTTGAAGTCCGCCTTTGGGGTTACCTCAGGGAGATTCCTTGGCTTCTTCATATGCCATCATGGCATTGAAGTCAACCCTGAAAAGAAAAATGCCATTCTCGTCCTGCCACCTCCCCGCAACCTCACTGAGTTGAGAGCAATCCAAGGGCACTTGGACCATATCAGGCGATTCATAGCCAACCAGGCAGGAAATTGTTTTCCCTTTACCAGGTTAATGAAGAATGGAGTCAAGTACCAATGGATATATGACTGAAAAGAGGCGTTTGATAGCCTAAAGAGGTACCTCTTAAGCCCATCAGTGCTCATGCCCCTGGTCAAAGGAAGACCTATCATTTTATACGTAACAGCCCTAGAGCGGTCACTGGGAGCCTTCCTCACACAAAAGAACGACGCCGACAGTGAAAACAGTCTCTATTACCTCAGACAAACGACGATTGTTGCTGAGACTCGATAATGAAACATCGAGAAGAGTGGTTTGGCCTTGGTCTTCATAGTTCAAAAATTGAGACATTATCTGCAGCATCACGAAGTCCATCTGGTCTCACATAATAACACAATCAAGTACATCCTCAGCCACCCAATGCTGACCGGGCTCCCTTCCCGATGGGCAATCATCCTGCAACAGTTTGACATCTGGTTTGGGCCTCAGAAGGCCATCAAAGGCCATGCATTAGCAGACTTTCTGGAGAATCAACCTTAAACAGGGACTACCACACTGGATGTCGAGCTACCAGATGAAGACATCTTCGTGGTTCAAGAGGATCTCCTAACATGGGAAATGTACTTTGATGGCGCATCTAGAAGCCCAACCGGAAAAAGTATAGAAGATCCAAAATTTAACAAGGTGGGTTTGGGGATAATTCTCATGTCCCCAGAAAAGGAATCCTTTCTATATTCCTTTCTCCTATCAGAAGGATGTACGAACAATGAAGCAGAGTATCAAGCCCTCATTGTAGGCCTGGAGCTCGCACTCGAGGCACAAGAACAACACATAATGGTAAAATGTGTCTCGAAACTGGTCATTAAGCAAGTCAATGGTTACTATAATATCAAAAAGGAGGAGCTGATTCCCATGTTTGACCATGTCCGAGAGCTAATGTCGGAATTCTCTTCAGATCCCACATTAACCTATATTACCCGGTTTTAGAATGCCCAGGCCGACACATTAGCTAATGCGGCCACAACCCTAGCTGATCCAGACCAGGATGAAATAGTCATTAGTATTGCTCATCATCGAATGGTATTGCATTTTTCCATACTAAGATGGAAGAAATCAATGTAATCAGTCCTGTTCCGGAGCCATATGCTCCGGCCACTAGCTGGATGACCCCCATTGTAAACTATCTTCAAAGGGGAGAACATCCATAAAAAAGGACTGAACGAGAGCACATACGGATAAGGGAAATCTACATTGTCCTATATGGCAGCACGGGCCAGCAAGAGGTCCTATACAAATGATGCATCGACAGAATCCTCCTCAGGTGCGTTGATGGTGAAGAAACCACTGCCGTCATGACTAAAGTGCATGCCGAAGTATGTGGAGCACATCAGCCGGGGTCAAAGCTTTCCCATCAGTTCTGAAGGCTTGGGTACTATTGGCCCATAATGGCACGAGATTGCGATCACTTTACCGCAAAATTCCACTCATGTCAAATTATCACCAACTTCATACACCAACCCTCGAAGTTACTTCAACATGCCAAGTACTCCTGACCATTTTCCGTCTGGTGAATGGACGTCATGGGACCATATCCCCCTGCCACAGTGAAACAACTAAA
Source organism: Viscum album (assembly GCA_963277665.1). NCBI lineage: Eukaryota > Viridiplantae > Streptophyta > Magnoliopsida > Santalales > Viscaceae > Viscum > Viscum album. Next base: position 137,102,058 of record OY728163.1, read on the forward strand.
GTATATCCTCAAGGCATCCAACTTCTTTTTCAAATTGGCAGAAGTTGTACCCCTTAAGGAAGTGGGGGAAAGAAGCATTGTCAGCTTTGTGATAACCAATATCATCACCAGATTTGGTGTCCCTTATACCATACTGATGGAAAACGGCACCAACTTCTACTCTATTGAATTGGAGAAACTATACCAAGAATACGGTATCAGGGCTAACCATTCGTCCCGCTACCACACAGCGGCCAACGGACTGATAGAGGCTTTCAACAAGACCATGTCCAACATTCTCCAGATTATGGTGGACAAAGACAAGAAATCATGGCCGGATAAACTCCTCCATGCATTATGGGATTATCGAACCACAATATGTACCACCAATGAGGCTACTCCATACTCATTAGTATATAGAACAGAGGCGGTCCTTCCCATTGAACTCAAATTACCCTCGATCTGTGTTGCCATTTGTGATCAGTTATCCAATGACGAGTGATCAGAAAAGCATCTAGGTGAATTGGAGCTGCTGGACGAGAAACTGTTGCACACTTTTCACCATGTGTAAGTATATATCAGAACCGGATTGCATGAGCCTTCAATTAAAAGTTCAGTCATTGGTCTTTCATGGAGGAAGAATTGGTGTTGGTTTTCCAGACCCCAATGATACCTGGAAAGAAACCTCCAAAGCTGGAGCCCAAGTGAGAGGGACCGTATGTTATACATAAGGTCTACTCCAACAGTGCATATGCCTGGATCTCCATGGATTGGAAATTCACCACCGCTCTTACAAATGCGATATTCCTGAAGAAGTATTTCTTATAAAAACAAAAATCAACTTGTCCTCACCGCACGACTGTAAACTGCACAAATAAGAAAAAAGAATCTTCTGAGCTGCATGACATTAAACGGACAAGAACCCAACTATCCAAACTCTATGAATCTAAACTACGAGTATTCCGTCCGAGCTGCATGATGTTAAACTTCCAAGATCCCAATGGTCCAAACTCTATGACCCTAAACTAAGAGTATTTCATCCTCACCACATGACGTTAAACTGCACGAATTTTAGAGAACTACGTACGGATTGATTCCTGCCCTCACAGGATACATAGAGATGCTAGGACCTCCTATCCTGGCCCAACCACCCCTCAAATAAGTTTTAAAAAAATGACCCTTCCCCCGTGTATGGACCATACATGCACGGGTTGTATTATTAGTCCTCACTTTATGACGTTAAACTGCACAGATTTCAGATAACCATGTACGGCTTGATTCCTTCCCTCACAGGATATGTAGAAATGCTAGGACCCCCTATCCTGGCCCAGCCTCCTCTCAAATAAGAGTTAAAAAATGCCCCCTTCCACCATGTATGGACCATACTGGAACATGGTGTATTTTTCATCCTCACTGCATGACATTAAACTGCAAGGATTTCAGAGAACAACGTACAACTTGATTCCTGCCCTCACAGGATACATTGCAATTCTAGGACCCTCTATCCTGGACCATCCACTCCTCAAATAAGAGTTAAAAAACTTTCCCCCTTCCCCCATGTACGGACCAAACATGCACGGGGTGTAATTTTCTTCCTCACTGCATGACGTTAGACTGCACGGATTTCAATGAATTACATACGGCGCTGGGATCCCCTATTCTGGCCTAGCCACTCCCAAATGAAATAAAATAAAAGTTAACAATGTCCCATTTCCCCGTGTACAGACTAGCCCTGCACGAGGTGTATTTCATTCAGAGAACTACGTGCGGCTAGATTCATCCCCTCACAAGATACGTAGCGACACCAGGGTTCCCTGTCCTGGCCCTGCCACCCCCAAATAAAAGTTAAAAATGCCATCTTCCTCCTGTGGACGGACCAACCATGCATGGTGTGTACTCCTCGTCCTTACTGCACGATGTTAAACTGCAGATAATAATTCCCTTTCCCCCCATGTACGGACCAGACCTGCATGGGGCGTATTTTTGCGTCCTTACCACACAACATTAAACTGCATGGATAATGAAAATAGATGCCCTTCCCCCATATACGGACTAGACCGGAACTGGGTGTACTCTTCGTCCTCACCACACGATGTTAAACTACACAGATAAAAATATTTAAAAATGCTTCCTTTCCCCCGTGTATGGACTAGACCTGCACAGGGTGTATTTTTATGTCCTTACCGCACAATATTAAACTACATGGATAATGAAAAAAATTCCCCTTTCCCCTGTATATGGACCAGACTTGCAAGAGGTGTATTTTTCATCCTCACTGCACAATGTTGAACTGCACGGACCGCGTCCTCACCACATGACGTTAAACTGCATGGATATCATCATGAACCACCTAAAATGTATGGTGAAATGAGGTGCAAATACACCTTGCACATTTGGATTCATCCTCCGCATACATCAGACTCCATGACCCGGATAATCGCGGATACTCATAACCATTCACGCCCATTGGAAGTCGAAAGTTATCAACCCGTGGACACCTTTGCATGACTATGCATAACATTCCCTTAGCGGCTCTGCATATTGAAATCCCCTGGACTATCTACCAAAGGCAAGATTTCCACAGGCGACACTCTTCCTAGCTCCATACGTTTACTGGCCTCAGAGCTCCCATACCATATCACACGATCCAGAAATTTATACCGTTGTGGTTTACATGTTCACCCCCTTTTTCACATCCAAATGTTTCCAGGGTATCCCTACCCGGTTAGCCTATGTATCCTCCCATGGTTAACATGACGATTTGCATCAACAAACATCAATCCAGGTCTAGGAAACTTTGACTCAATGGAAAATTGCAGTGAAGATGTTTCTTGTATGCTCTGACACCATTTTCCCTGCATGATGAACTCTGTACTATAATAAAACTCAGGTTTTCATAATCATTCATGGCCATCGAAAGTGTAAATTCATCGACCCTAGGACACCTTTGCATGACGATTCATACCATGCCCCTTGAGGCTCTGCATATTAATAGCCCCTGGCTCGTCTACCAAAGGCACGATTTCCTCAGGTGGTACTCTTCCTAGCTCCATACGCTTACTCGCCTCAGAACCCCCACACCACTTCTCCTAATCCGTGAAACCTCAGAGTTATAGTTTACAACCTTCATCCCCCACCCTGTTCAGAGTATATCAGAGCATGGTAACTCAGTTATCCTTCGAGTGACTGCCGAAATAGTCATCCAATGGTCTGAGATCTATGACCACTAAACTAAGAGTACCTCTTCCTTACCGCACGATGTTAAACTGCATGGAGTGAAGGTGCAACCCTGCGTGCAAAATAAATCAGCACAGGGAGCTCTCTAATATTTAATAGCAACCAGGGATGAATATGTCCGACATGTCCAGATATTTTCTTACCAGATCACAGACTTCGTGGTCCAAAGAATTGTGGATCCTCATAACCATTCACGTCCATTGGAAGTGGAAAGTTATCAAACCATGGAAACCTTTGCATGACTATGAATACCATTCCATCAGCTGCTCTGCATATTGATACCGCCCGGCCCGTCTACCAAAGGCAAGATTTCCTTGGGAGGAACTCTTCCTAGCTCCGTACGCTTACTGGCCTCAAAGCCTTCATATCATTTCTCCTGATCCAAGAAGCCCCGGAACCAGGATTTACACCATCAACCCCTCTCCCCATCTTGGTCATGCCAAGTTGTTCAATCCCAGTTACATTTAGATCAAGAGAATCCTTTTCAACTACATCCTTATCGCATGATGTTTAACTGCATGAAATGTCTTGGCCGCTTGGCATAATGATGGAAATACGAAGAATTAAACATTCAGGGATATGCCTCCAACTACGAGCATCTTCACTGGTTTAATAATGCCCCGGTCCTTGTTGCATGACGCTAAACTGCATAGCTTCCTTTAATAATGTCTATGTCCTCATTCCATGATGATAAACTGTGTAGCATCTTTTAATAATGTCCCCATCCTCACTGCATGACACTAAAATGCATATAATCCTTTAATAATGCCCCTTGTCTTTACCACATGACGTTAAACTGCACGGATGTCGTCCTTAACGAATGACGCTAAACTGCATGGTCAGACCTATCATTGGTTCAGTATGGAACAAAGGATTTTCTCTGTCCCTTAGTGCACGGGTCAGACCTACACGAACAGTCGTCTTGAACCAGTGTGAGAAAGAATTACTTCACCCATTATCATGAAATTTAGTCTAGATGTTTCTCCTGTATCCAGGAACCCTCTCCTCATAAACAATATTTTTTACTCAGAAAAAATCCTAACTCTCATATGCCACCCTCGGTGGTCCCGAATCTCAACTTCCCCGAAGTTTCCTGGATATCGGGAGAATGCAATCAATGAAATATAGACACCTTTGCACGACTATGCATACCATGCACCCAGCGGCTCTGCATATTGATCGCCCCTAGCCTGTCTACCAAAGGCAATATTTCCTTAGGCAATAATTTTTCTGTACACCTCTTGGCCCCTAAGCCCCCATGTTCATCTCAGGATTCGGAAACCCTCTGAGACATAGTTTACCAGCCTCTTTCACAACCCTGCCTGAAATATGGTGGAACGTCTCTAACAAGATTACCGAGGACCAGGAGAAGTCGTTCCATTCTAGGTAATATCTCAACTGCATGACATTAAACTGTGCCAAGCTCCAACCATCCTTTACACTAAATAAATGCATAGGACAGGGACCCTGAGTCCACACTCCTGATTAATACATATGTTCTCAAACCCTTTTAGACGTCACACACCCTTTCCGAGCCACCCCTGGTGGTTTTTATAATTCCACAAGCCACCCAGGGTGGTTTCCATAAGCTAAACTCCCATGATGTCCTCAGGCCATCAGAAATGGAGAGTCATTGACTTAAAGACACCTTTGCACGACTATGCATACCATGCCCTCAGAAGCTCTGCATATTGATCGCCCGTGGCCCGTCTACCAATGTAATGATTTCCTAGGGCGATACTCCTCCTACCTCTGTACGCTGATACAACTACCATGACTTGAGACTTGCACTTTATGTCGTTCAAGTCCAAACATGTTCCACCCACATGAATCTAAAGGATATTGAGACATCTTTTAATCAACCAAATCTCATTGGGGCCCTTGCCCCACCATATCTGGTCAAAGGTGTTCGACATAAAACATTAGTAATGATAGTCTTGATAGCAGGACTCTAAACCGCTCACAAGGAAAAAAAAGAGGCACAAAGCCTGATAGGCTGGAAACCCGAAAAGGGTGACCTAAGAAAAAGTCGGGCCATACCTGCTGGGTCCACACTAAAAGGGCCCAGAAAAAATTGGCATGTTAAGAAGGAAAGACAAAATGTTTGTGGGGTTTTTCTACAAAACCCTAGCAATAGTAAAACTACGCTCGCTGGATCCCATGATCCAGGAAAAATTTAGAGCTCGTTTGTCTTTTTTTTTTATTTTATCAATTGTCCCGTACTCTGGTTATTCCATGTTCGGTGAATTAACATATATAGTAATCATGCCAAATAATTCCTGCCACTAGAGAGGATAGCCAGAGCACTAAGGAAAACATTTATTTGTTCCATAACAAGGTTTCTAAGAAGGGAATGCACAATCTAGAGCCTCCTCTGGCATGAATGGTCTTTATAGGAGGTTTTCAGCGGATTCAAAAAGTTGTATTAGGCGCTGACGAGATTCCCCGATTGTTTGATGGAGATTCTATAGTAAGGCAGTCTTAACTTCTGCACCAGCCCGCAACGCTTCCGCCTCCTGGGCCACCTTCGAGCTCGCCCTCATCTCCTCCTATATCCGCTACTCCCCTTCTTCAATTGTGGTAGTGACAATAGTTTATTCCTATAGCAGCCGCTGTATGTCATTCCTCAGCACCTCTAGTGGAGAATTCTGCTCAATGACTTCTACCTGGAGTCTCGCAACTACCCCGGCATGATCATGAGTCTATGTTAGGCAAAGTAGTCGGGTCGTGGAAAGATATTCTTCATATTGAGCAGCAGAAAGGTGAGATTTGAAACCACCTAGTCTTTCACAATTAGTGACCACCTTCTTAAATATGTCCTAAATACTATGGTAGTCAAATCCATGAAATCCTAGTATCATTAATAGATTGCGAAGCTTCGGTAATTTGGTCGGCATGTCGACAAGGGGCGTTTGAGAAATCAGCTTCCAAATTTTCTCCCAAGCCCTTTGGCGAGTAGGTCGATGACTGGAGAGGACTTGTTGATCAGGTTCGGAGTTTCTCTAGGATGAAGATACGTATTCATGGATGAACGTCACCCAGGAGGGACTCGATGTGGCTTCACCCACAAACTCTAGCATCGGGGTGACTTCGCCCCCATCAGTTGTGGTCACAGGAACGATCAGATCCAACGACACAAATGCCAACACCAAAGTTTGTGGTCCTAAAGCATGAGATTCAATAATATGGATAAGTATCCCTAATCAGAAACGGTAAGATGAAAGATTAAGTGGACAGAGATTGATAAACTTACCCCTAATCATCAAGGCATTAGTATCCTCAAGCTCTGCACTGCCGCGACCACTCGATGAGGACGCTACATCTTTAAGAGGAATGGGTGTCCTGCGAAACCCCAGAGGTGTCCTGGACCTAAGGCCATGCCGAAGGCTAGCATCTCCCAAATATGTCCCCAAAAAATCGGCTATGGAGATCAAGCTCGGGGAAATCACTCCCCCATTGAATAAAATAATGTCCCGATCTAGGTTTTCGACGACTGGTCCGATGGCAGGCACTTCCTCCATAGCCGTGGGATCCATTGGGTCTAAGGTAGCTGGCCCCATCAAATGTGCGGCCTCTTCAGTAATCACGGGTTCCCCGTCCTCCCTTGCTTTTATAAAGGTCGTATGGTCAGCGGGAGTCACAAATTCCAGCTATTCCTCCTCTAACATATCTCATATTGATAAAGGTAGGAGTAAAGCATCCATATCACTAGCCCCTCTAGCTGGTCCCTCTATCTCGTCACGCCCAGGGGTGGCTGCTGGTGATCCCTCTAAAGATAAGGGGGAAAAAACATGACCACTGGGGTATCCACGACCGGGACTCAGAGTGTCCCTACACCATACGCCAACACAGTTAATAACGGGTAGAGTAAGAATATATGAGTCGACAATCGAGGAAACAAAATGTCATAATTACCCAAAATCCCCTTTCTGAGTCATTCCAATAAACGGTATGCCTGTTGCCATCTCTAGATCTGCCCAGGGGAAAGTTCCTCACTCAGAACACTGGGAGGAACTGGAGGAGGAAAGACCCTAGCTGGGTTCGCAATGGTCGCTTCCATGAGCTCACATGTTCCAGGAGACCCCTCTTCGATGATCCACATAGTCGAAAGCGCGTGTTCGCCTACTATAGTACTAGGGGAGTATACTCCAGGGAAGGAACTACCCCTGGGAGTCCTCGGCACCCTGCATAAAGAGATGACACTTTAGAACATTTTCAGTAGAGGAGGTAAAATCAGAATGGACGTACAGGATGACCTCTTCTTCTAGATCGGACGATTCAGGATGCCTTATCATCATGGACACCTGAGTAGACCCATAAAGTCAGTTTCGGAGTGAATGATCATAGGTGTCTATATGCTTCATTGAAGTGATTATTTCATCCAGATCCTCTTCCAGCAGCATATGGGGTGGAGCAATGATCGTTCCAATACCCGGAAGCTCAAGAGGGCCTGTTTGGAGTAACGCCCAAACCTCCTCATCCAAGTAGCTGACTCTCAAGTCATCCCAAATTATCCATGCACCTGTAAATGCAACCGTAACAGGAATATCCTTCCAGGGAGGATCAACCTGAGAGGGCCTGGCAGCGGTAGAGGCTGGTGGGGGCACTGACGGTCGTGTTTGTTTTCGGGAACTTGCGGCCACCCTGGAACTTTCTGGAGATACCTGCAAGTGGGACCTCACAGGTAAGGGGGGATAATTCCCTTACCTCAGCAACAGTGGGGGAGCCACCGAGATCACTTCCCCCAGAGGAGTGATCGCTCTCTTCCTCCTCCGTGTCAGTCGCCGACTGCATCATGGCCTAGACTCAATGAGTCAACACTGCGTAACCCCTGCATGCGTGATTGTAGGTCTCAAGGTCCTGGAAATACCGATCGACCCTCTTCGTGTGCACATCATAAAGAATATCGATAGGAGTAGATATGTAACCCATCCCATCAAAAGCCACCTCTAATTCCTGAAGATACTGCCATATAGAATAGGGTTACTAGCTGTAAAAGGATAACTGGGTTTTGAATTCGTCCCATTGTCCCCAGGCTGTCGGGAAGGTAGGATCAGCAAGGATAACCAACCCTCTCCTGGTGGCTTCGAGGGAAGGAGAGGATACACCTCTGTCCGTCAAAAACTTCCCCAAAAGCAAGGGACCGGCAGGGTGGTGAAGAACATTGCCCTGCCTATTTAAGGAACCATCCCACTTTCACTTCATCTTACCCTTGGATGGAATAGTAATTGAGATGGTAGGAACCCACACCCCTAGCTGGCCATTCCGGTACGATTGCACCCAGGAGTCGGTGTAACACTTTCATTAGAAGGGCATGGAGTCTGCAAGTGTGGGAGTAATAACCTCGCAACCAGTATCTTCCCAGGTAAACATTAACCATAGTTTCTTGGCCACCATTATATGGTGGTTCTCGTGGGCGATGTTGAGTGCTGGGGGACACAGTTCCTGGATGCAGCCAAATTGACGTCCGAATCGGCATGGCGCATACCCCTCATAGATCAGCTCCCCACCGATACGGGCCACCAGAATTCCCTCTCGAAGGGAAAAGAGGTAGCACCACTTGCTAAACTCTTATGATATGGTATTCCTTATTGCACCAATAGGGTATGGATATGGTCAGAAATTGAAATGCTCAAAGCTCGAAATTCGACTAGTCAGGAGACACATATTCTGAACCGTCTGTTTTCCATCCTTCTCTTGGTTCACCCACTCTTCGTGTGTGAACCCGCTGGTCACTTGCATGAACGGCCAGAATTTGGTGCCTGGAATCTGATGAGGGTTGATGAAAGTTTATCATTTCTTGATATGCTCTCCCAACCATCCCTAGAGAATTTTAAAAGCACCGACTACCCGGTTTGGCTGACTCCCATCAATAATATTGCTATGAAACTGATAAATCCTGGCCAATACTGGAACGACCATGTTGATGACATTACTGGTAGCCAGTTGTGCTGCCATGACGAAAGTAGAGACCTGCACGCCACCAGTCTCACGTACGGGAAACATCCATCCACTCAGGAACATGGCCATGAACCCCGCCAGACGAAGTGGCTGATCAACGTCTGAAACAAGATCCCATCCCCAGTCGTTGAATTTGCCTTCTTTCAGGATCAGCAAGTAGCTTCCCCTTTGCTTCTGGGACTCCATCGTCGGGCAGGTCGTGGGCCTCCGTGGGAGAGCCAAGGACTTGTTCTCTCTAGAAAAATCCTAGACCCATTCACGATATGGGACAAGATATTTTGGAGACATACCCTTTGAATGATTCTAGGACTAGCCAATAAGCTACTTCAACAGAGAGGGAGTCCTCTCGTCGTTGTCCCACGAAGAAGAAGGAGGTAGGAATTCGTCTTACATACACACAACGATGGGGACCCGTGAAATCTGAAAGACGTCCCAAAGACTAATACCCACCTCACCATGGACCAGGTGAAATGTGTTGGTGTCCAGACTCCAATGGATCATATGTTTCCTGGAGAGGGCTTGAGGATGATGGGTATATGTTTGGGACACCAAGACAGCTTCATATAAGCCTACAGTTCGCAACTCTGCCTCAAACTCTGCACAGGTCTGGAAAACCCCGAAGGGCCACCCCCAATCCAGTGACTTAAATGCCCCTCCGGGCCTAAGGTCCCGGACTGCTGGTAAGCCATGCTGGTTGTTTACCATTGCAATGCAGGCAATGCATCGGTAACAATGAATTGTCATGTCCCGCCGATGTTGTTCCCACGTCGGGGACACAACAAGGTGATTCAACAGAGATCTGGCAGCTGTATCTTTTATGGAAGGCCACCCTCTGGTGGATATCACAGATCGAGGGATTGTTCTAGTAAATACCCATGCTACATGATTGTTGTCAAGAGATGGTACCAGAATCGGCGTATCAGATAGTAAATTGAACCCGTATTTAAGAATGTTGTTGGAAAAGGGGAACTCCCATTGTGACTCGGAGAGACGATCAGTAATAAAGGACTGTGGGGAGTGGCCGATTACATCCTTAACAGAACTGGCCACATCCTTCAGGCATTGATTTCCAATTGGGAGAGGCTCGGTAGCAGGCCTAGGTTCAGGGTGAGGGGGAACTGGGATTTCTCCCTTTATTATGAAGATCAGCAAATGGTTAGTCCTGAATAATAAAATCTGGACAAAAATACAATCTGTATAGAAAAGGTATTGAGAAGCCTTCATGAGCAGGACTCATAAAGAGGTTCATGATGATGACATCCCATGAACCAACGTTACATGGAAGGGGTTCATGGTATTTTGGCCCATGAGGTATTGGCCAGAAAACTGCGAACGAATTTTCTCTACGGAATCTTAATCCCAGATTTACATAATTTAGATTCAGAAGACTTTGGAAATTTTCAAAATTTGAAAGATTTCAGTCAGCGGATCACCGAAACCACGAAGAGAATTGCTTCGTGTCCCGTTGTGAATTAATTTTTAATTTATTAAAATTTTTGGTTCGTGGTTGGGAAATTCATCTGTGGGTGAAGGCGACCGAGAAGGAGGAATGATTTGTGGAAAGTGGCAGCTGGTTCGTGGACGGGGCGTTTCACGAAGGAATGAGCGCGCAGAGACAAAAAGGGAGAGCACGAAGAATCGGGTAAAAGAAAAAGGAAGGGCCCTCGTATTTATAGGCATGGTCCCCTACTGGGTCCACCTCTCTACCGCAAACCATCCAAGTTTCAGGAGCACTCTTCATCATAATGGACTCTTTTTCGTTCCGATTAGACCCCATTCCGATGGGGGCATTTTTAGGGTCCTGAAAAATATGCTAAGGTGATTCTACTAAATTCCCCCCAAAGTATTTTGGAAAAGTATGGAAAGTATGGGGAAAACTCAAAGGATGCACAAGCCTAACTGGTCCACAGACCGGTCCCATGAAAATGCTATGCGGCCGGTTCCACAAACACCCCCTTCGTGGACCGGTGTCATTCACGGAATGAAGGCGGAGATCCTCTGCGGGCGCGAGGCAGGACGAGCACCAAGCCGGTCCACCATCACGAACTGCCCCCGACCATGGACCACATCAACCGGCCCGGACTGCATCTGATGTCGTTCGCGAAATGGAGGCGGAACCCTCCGCGGCTGCGAAGCACTCCCCAAGTTGGTTTGGTTCGCGGGGAGGTGCGTTCAATGTACCCGTGAGTCTCAGACTGACCAAGTCATCCGTGAATCGGGTCTCCGATCATTGGCCTCCGCAAAAGGTGCCACATGACCATAGATACATCTCTTTCCACACTCTATAAAAGGAGATCGAGGGGGAAGATATGAGAGAATATTTTTGGAGGATTCAGAGAGATCGACCAGACTCGGGTGGAAGGATTTCGAAGGAAAGAGCATAAGATTTCGCAAACAGCGAAGTTCTAGTCCACGAACCAGAACAGGTATGAAGTTGGAATCGAATTAATAAGGAACCGGAAAATGCATAACATCTTGGTGAACCGTGAACTTAAAATAACAAAGAAAAGAAGACCGCGAACCATGGCCCCTCCGCATATTCACTCCCACAGACAAGGGAGTTTATGCCACTTTTTCCGATCCGGCGCACCGCGTAGCACCCTCCTACGCGGGTGATGCCCCGACAGACGAACCCCTGAACGACATCACCCTTGGCTTCCACTGCTCGCATGGATCCCTCCAAGTACCATCCTATTACGCAGGCTGAACCCGAAGCCCTAAACCACTCTGGTTCACGGGATGCCCACAAAGCCACGAAAGAACCTTGGTTTGTGGGATTCCAATCAATCCGTAGACCACCCTGGTTCGCAGACGGCCTCCCCAGCTACGTAGAACCTCCCTACGCGAAGGGAACCACCACTCATATACCCATGTGGCCCGCCAAATCCTTCGGAGTTCCCATTCCCCGAGCCTGATATAATCCTCCTAATCCGGCCTGATCCTTCAAAGTTCCCACGTTGGCCCATGCATCGGCCCCGAGTAGAGGCCTCTGCCGGAGCCACCGGACCTGTGTGGTGTAACCTTCAGGTGCATCATCACACCATTTTGAGTTCACATACCCACTGTGAGCAGGGGTGAAGGGTTTTCTCCGACCCTTGGGTGGATTCCCGAAGCATTCCTGGGTTCACATTCCCACGGTAATGTGGAATCCGAGCCTGGGAGCCCCCTTTCTACCTCTCCACTTGTTAGGGCAGAGACACTTCTCCCCTCCCCAGGGCGTGGTGGGATACCCATCAGAAGGAAGCCCCCATGCACCTCAGTACTCCCCCACGACCATGCCCAAGGAAGGGCGTAGCATGGAAGGGTTATGCCCTGTCCTTCTTTGGGGCCACGTCCCTCTCCCACTGTGCTTTGTCACCATGGGCATCCACCTTGGAGTAAGCCCCGACCTTATGGGCCTCCCTATGCGTAAGCCCCACTCCACTTCCCGTGGATACACCATTTGCAACGTGATCTTCTGGTCCCAGCTGCCTCTTGTTTCTCACACCGAGCATGACTCACGTGGGCTTAGAGTAAGCATCGACCATGAAATCTTCTTATGGGCCTCCTCAGAGTGTAAGCCCAAATCTAATGCGAACAACGAGGAATTTGATTCCCTAACACAGGGATACGTAGGAAGCCTCCATGAGTTTCAAGTCCGATCACCACCGGACCCCCAAGTCCACATTCACATCAGCTCTCTAATACTCCTATGTGAATTACATGGACTTTGATCCCTCTCTCCTGGGCAGGGCACGTAGGAAGGCTCTATGAGGTTCAAGCCCATCAACCAGTCAATCTAACTGTCTTCACGTCGGTTCACCGCTCGACTCCCAGTGCCACCTCAATGAGTCCAGACTCCTCGAGGTCATTAATTCAACGAGGGATGGTAAACCTCAGGCATAAATAATTCTGATCCCCTGCGTCGGGATGACCATTTCCAACTAGGAGTAATCTGTGGATACTATTCTTGGGTATAAACCAAAGATTCGCGAACATATGAATACATCTTAAATATATAAGAGAGTCCCGAAACAGGCAATAATTCCCCCCAAAAGGGTGCGATGAGCCCGAGTTCCAATCCTCTCGACCAATGTGAGTTCTTAAGTGTCTCTGGCCAAATCTCCCAACGAACACCTACCTTTGGAAACTAGGTCCACGTATCATTAGATATGGAACTGTTGGACATTTTGAGACCGACCCGAAACAATGACGTTAGACTATTTTTTGAACTCTCCTCATCGTATGATTTAAAAATACATGTTTGTCTTCCTCATTGTCATGACGTAAATATATAAGTCATTCTTGGACCTCACTAGAGAGGCCCTATGTGAAACTAGGTTTTATCTTCGTTCAGACCGATACACTCACTCGATGCATTTTTTTCATGGTGGTGTAATTTTAAGAGTGCTGAACTCCATTACGAACAACCCATCCATCCACCCTCCATGATTTTTATGCCATTATTTGGGTTCTATTCCTCTTTCACGTCTAAAGTAACCCCTTAATAGTAAGGATGCTAAGACAAAGGCTCGACTACTATCCTGGGAAACATTCTAGAAGACTATGGATGAAATTTGGAGTCAGGCCCCAAGATTCGAATATGGTGAGAGATAAACTCTCATTTTTCCCCATTTTAGGATAACGCAATAGGGTTACTGTGTTTTGAAACATGGTCAATAGTTATCCTTCATTTTGATTCCATCCATATAGTGTTCCAAATTTTGGGTATCATTATTCACACTATCCACTCCCCTTTGTTCAAATTGATCATAATTCCCATAGTGTTACCACTATCATGCACCAAATCAAATTGGGAGAAGGAATTTGGCTATTCATAGAGCCCTATTCTCCAACTATGACCCCACTTATTCTAAACACCACCATTGGTGATTGATGTCCAGTCCTGATCCCATTACATCTAATATTGTTCATCACTCTCATATAGGTTACTTACTTTATATTTTCTCTTGTTTTATGCACTGAGTATGGATCATGTTGTCATAGAGATTTTTTTGTTCATTTCATCAATGTGATTGCGCTATAGTGGACTCCATGGAATGGATTTTCCATAGTTCTTTTCCCAGAACATGGCCCTCCTCACCATCCTCATCCTCATGGGACCCCATTCTTGGGGGGGGGGGATTTTTGGAATCAGAAATAACGTCTACAATATATTTCATATTCATCCATAGAGGATACTAAGCATAGATAATTTCTCAGGCTTTGATTCGACTGGTCATGGAGCCCAAACGGAGTTATAGGTCTGAGGTTTTGGTCATTTGATGTCAGATTGCTGAAAATGGCCATCCAGGACGATGTTGGGACAAAGTATTTGTTTCTGAAAAAATGGAATCTTGCATGTAAAATGTATTTTCATGCCAAATTGGATGTTTTTAGTGCAATAGATGAATTTTATGCACAACTTCGTTCAATGATTCTCCAATAAATAAATGTGCGCCCCCTTCTTCCAAACCCCATAGAGGTCGGATGCCACTCTGATGCGCATAAATCCTCATCTTCCGCTCCCACGCACAAAAACCACCATTTTTCCCATAAAAAATCACTTTTCTGTGAAAATGTATTAATGTTCCCAATGTTACTTGTAAAACAACAAATATTTCATGCAACTATGACATTATGCCCATTTGTTCGTACAATCCTACCCTATTGCGTACCAATATTTATTATTTTCATGCATGCCTTTCCTATTGCACGCCGCGTTACCTATTTTGCACAGTCATTCAGTACCATCACTGACCCTAATGATAAATCGTGAGTCGCCCCGTGAACTTATCAGGCCAAGACATCAACATTTTTCATTGCGCCCTTTATATAAATCCACCTTCCACATAAGGAATACCCTGATTCGAGATACTCCTCCGTACTCCATGAAACACATTGATTTGACATATTTCGCTTGGTCAATTTCCTATGTCGTGAGTTGAGATTCTCGCCATCAATTCCCCCAAGTACCTTGATTTGAACCATTCCTCAATTAACTCATCCAAACCCCCATAACCTATCTCTTATGCTAGGATCCACCAGAAAGGGTCATTGTCACGTAAGTCCCAACACCATCCATTTCAAGGAACCTTATGCATAACCGTCCTTTCTACACGACTATAAATTGTATTACACACAATATGGAGAATATTGGATGCCTCTTGGGTCAAACAGAAGATGCCATATGTTCCAAGCATAAGATGCCAACCGTCCTCTCTACATGACTATAAATTGTAGTGTGACCTATCATTCAATAATAGGAAGAATCTTATTCCAAATAAGAGATGCCTTATGTGAAAATAATAATATACCTCATTCCATGATTACAGTGGCATAATTTCAAGAGCATTGGAATCCGTTTGAACATTCCATCACACCACAACATGCCTTATGTGTACTTCATTCGGATCAGAATCCTATTTCATGTTTGAAGGGACCCCCTAATGGACTGCTCCATGCCGCCTCAACTCACCTACTATTCTGTGACAAAGCTCTATGAGAATTAGGATGACACTTTATGTTTTGAAACATGTTTTTAATGAGGTCTACGATTGGACATCGTTTGTTTATTTCCATCTCAGGCTAACACAACGTGGATGTTGGGATTTGAATAAGGTCAGTAGTTATCTCCTTTAATAATTTCGTCCACATTGAGATCTAAATTAACTACTTGTGATTCACAATTTTTAACTCCATTTGTTCAGACTGATTCAAACTCCCTTGGAGTTATCCCACTTGTGCACTAGTGCGTAGGTGTAGACCTCAATTATATACCTCAACCAACTAGTGAGTTGGTATGCGCTCATAGACATACATGGGGAAGACATTACGAACCACTTCCATGTGTAATCCCCATCCATCAATACCTCTCCATAGCGGCACTTGGGTAGCTTACATGTGTAATCCCCATCCACCATTTCCCCTCCGTAGCAGCACCCGGGTAGCTTCCATGTGTAAGCCCCATCCACCTTCTCCACTTCTTAGCAGCACCCAAGCATCTTCCATGTGTAATACCCTTCCACTATTTCCACTCCTCTACAGCACCCGAGAAGCTTCCAAACATAAGCCCCACCCACCATTTCCACTCTTTCGTGGCACTAGAGCAGCTTCCATGTGTAATCCCCATTCTCCATTACCGCTACATAGCGTCACACATGAAACTTCCATGCCGAAGCCCCATCCACTATTGCCACTCCACAGTGGCACCAAGGAAGCTTCCATGTGTAAGAACCATTCACCACCCTTCACTAAAACACCATTGGCGACATGATCATTAGGCCTTTGTTGCCTCTTATTTCTCACTCCACGCATGACTCACATGGGAATAGAATAAGCACCGACCATGACATCCTCTCTAGTCTTCCATAAACCGTAAGCCCCAAGCCCCACTTCTTATCTAAGTGGGCTTTGATCCTTTCCCTTTCCAGGAAAAGTACACAGGTTGAATCCATGATGTTCAATACCAACACCTACTTGTCCCAACCCCTTCACGTTGATTCACATTCATCCTACAAAACATTATATTGTATTGTCCCAATTGATCTATGTAGACTTTGATCATTTCCTTTTCCAAACAAGGTACGTAGGAAGCCTCCCTAAGGTTCAAGCCTAAAAACCATCGGTCCCAACCACTTCACATCGGTTCACCCCTGTCCTTCAAGACATTAAAATGTTCTCCCCTTTTCATCTCGCAAGACACTAAACTCTATGCATTTGAACTAAGTGGGTTTTGATGCCTCTTTACTGGACATGTTACGTTGGAATCCTCCATGAGGATCAATCCTAACCCATGAAAATCCGTTTTATTCACCGCTATTGGGACCCACATCTTCGTTCCCCCCTTAGAATTAGACCACCCCGAGCCACTAACCATGCATAAGCCCCAAAAATCTTCATCAGGTCACTGTCCTCTTAGCACAACCGTATTCCATGCCACCTTCTGAAATATGTAAAATATGATTCCCTAGCACGAGGATACATAGTAATCCCCCTAGGGTTAACCTCATCACCCATGTCCTATCCTGGTCTCTCCCTTGAGCCACTGTGTTTTGGGATGGACATACCCTCACCCAGGGGTTCTACCCCCTATGGGTCCCATGCATACGTCCATTCTCACGGGCTACTCCCCACAGGTCTCTCATCACACCACCAAACTGTGTAGACTTTGATTAACTTCCATGTGGATACGTAGGAATCCTCTATGAGGTTCAAGTCCAATACTACCATCAGCTTCCCGGTAGTTCCATCCCATTCCTCCCACCAACTTCGTTCAATCAATCCATTTTCATCCTTATTCTTACCTAGCCCATCACATCACAGTGAGATATTTTCATCCATATCATCGCTACTCCGCATGTCACCTGGGCAGATAACCATGAACAATCACCACAAAATCCATAACCATCAAACCAAGGGTGTACCTATTATGATCGGCCATCAACCAGGCATAAGTCCTAACACCATATTCGATTTCTTTCCTATGCACACACCTGGATTTCATGTACCATCCATTGAACTATGTGGGTTTTGATCCCCGTAGTATACACATAGTGAGTAGGAAATATGAATGAGGCTCAATCCTAGCCAATGGTAATACTTATTATTAACCATTATGGAGTTCACTCTCCCCGATCCACCCCTAGTGGTGTCTATATAATCCTTCACAATGTGATATATTCCCTTTATGGAGAACACCACCCTGGGTCCGCTCTCATGGGGCATTCTAAAAAATCCATCTAGTGTTCCCCCTTCTGGGGTGCACTCTCCCTAATCCTCCCTTAGTGGTGAACAAATCAGCCTTCACGTTGTTTTATATTCCTTTCATGGGACACACCACCCTGGGTTCACTCTCATTAGGCGTTCTGACCTATCCTTCTGATGTTCCCCATTCTGTGGTGCACTCTCCCAGATGCACCCTCAGTGGTGTCCAGGCCCGCCTTCAAAATGTGACATATTACCTTAATGGGACACACCACCCTGGGTCCTCTCTCATTGGGCATTTTGACATATCCATCTAGATTTCCCCATTCTAGGGTGCACTCTATCTGATCCTCCCTCAGTGGTTTCTAGATCATCCTTCATGGTGTGAAATCTTCCCTTTATGGGGAACACCACCCTAGGTACTATCTCAATTGGAGTTATGACCTATCCATTTAGTTTTCATGATTAAATGGTGAACTTTCCCTGATCCACCCTCACTGGTGTACATAAAATCCTTCACAGCATGATATCTTCCCTTTATGGGACACACCACCATGGTTCTTCTCTCATTACGTGTTCTAGGATATCCATCTAGTGTTTCCCATTATGGGGTGAACTCTTTCTGATCCACCCTCAATGGTTTCTAGATCATCTATCACGATGTGATATCTTCCCTCTTTGGGAAACACCACCTTAGATCCATCCTCATTTTTTCATTCAGATCCTCCATAGGGTAATCCATCCAGGTGCTCCCACCCTGGGATGTACCAATCTAATCTGTATCTATTGGATTTTCCGGTCACTCTCATTCCATCTCCTCAAGACGATAAGCTCATTGCCTACATCAAGATAGACATGAGATTCCTAAGGAAATCCTCAGAAGACCCGCATTTGGCCTAATCGTCTTCACAAGACATCAAACTCGCAATTTACCCCATGTTAAACATGGGATGCTACTGAAAATATCAGAGAAATGCCTCAAACATAAGATAACATATGATAGTTAGTGGACTCCTCAGGTTCTGCATACTTGTGATGGCCTCCAATGAGGAAGAATACAGGTTCTACAATGTATACACACCCAGAGATGCCTCGACATGCCTGATGTTGTCATCTAATCCAATGAAAGGTTGCTTCTCTATCAAGACCCCTTTGAATGTACTAACAGAAGCAGCCCAATTAGTCTGCATCCACAAGGATATGGTACTGGGAATGAGGTTCACGAACAACATTTTAATCATTACGGGAGACCTGGACTAAGTGACATGATTAAAGGATGAATCCATGGAAGGAGGAATTAACATGCCATCATCCCGTTTCAATCAAGGATAATACATCCATGAATATGGGATGGATTCCAAAATCCATTAGAAGGAGGGAATGGGG
Source organism: Viscum album (assembly GCA_963277665.1). Lineage (NCBI taxonomy): Eukaryota > Viridiplantae > Streptophyta > Magnoliopsida > Santalales > Viscaceae > Viscum > Viscum album. The sequence goes on from OY728163.1 coordinate 137,121,306, forward strand.
GAAACATATCAGCGGATCCTCTACATAGTGGTTTGCATCCCGTCGAAAGCTTCAAAAACACCAATTCTCTATTCAAACTGGTGGGTTCAACTTTATGAGTCTATAGATGAACCCCGCCCAACCCAACTGGAGGGTTCTACTCCAACGTATATAAAGTACAACAATACTTTTCATTAATCACACTCAAAAATCAATGAATTAAATTAAATTAACCTTAATAAAACCCAAAACATCAATATTTCTAGTGTATTTTGATGTTAGAAACATTACCTAACAACATAAAATATTAAATAAAACATTATTATTCAAAAAATATTTTATATTACAACAAAATTCCTACATAGTTAAAACTCCATGTGATAACCTATGAAGATACATAAGAAAGGGGTGGGATATAAATAATAGTAAGGGATTAAAAAGTATATAATATAAATATATTAGTAAATGTTAGTAAAGGAATATCAATGATGAATAAAAGAACACGAATCATAAATAATGATATACCAAGTTATTCATAACATATAAATGTATCGACCACTTAAACACTACATCACATGACTTGTAAAAACAACCGAGGCATTGTAGTGGAAAAATTACCATAATGTAATAACATAAAACCCTATCCCAAAATGAAATATTGTGATAGTAATCAATACCCAATGAACTAGAGTGCTATATAATTTTGGGTTCACCCATTACTTTCATTTCACTCTCATGCTTATGTATTCCACATAGATCATTTTACATGAATTCATTCATCATCATAATTTATTCCACGATAATGGGATGTGTATTAAATAAATTTATATACTCAATAAAACGGTATATATGAAAAAAAATTAACACCCTTTATGGGGGATATGTTTGTAATCACCGCACAATTTTTTTAGAAAGGATATTCGTGGTGAAATTTCAGCATCCAAACATTGTGATATAAAAATTCATAAAAGTGTATAATTATATCTAAAGTGGTCTGTAATAATGTATACATTAAAATTAAAGTAATAGGTTCATATAAATTCATGTACCAACATAATTAATTTTTAAATAGATGGAATGGCATAATAAATAAACTTTTTGAAATGGGAGGAATCTAAGAACTCTTACAAACTTTCTGCATGGTAATGGGTGTACATGAGAGGGATTAATGATAGATAAAGGGATATATCATCATTAAAACATAATATGTGAAGTATGGGTGAGGTTAAAAAACATTCCCTATCATTTTTAGTTGAAAATAAAATGGTGTTACATTATAATGAAACTTGAATAAAAATTTTGAGAAAGGAAGGAAGCCTTACTTGAGTGTACGACTTCAGAATCATGAGGAAGGGATTCATGAGAGAGTGGGGAACATTGGGAGTATTCTATAGAAGGGTGGAAAGAGTAGGGACGTGCTCCTAGTATTTTTAGTGAAGAGAAGTGGGAGATTTTGTGGGTTTATATTGGCAATTAGAGGGGAATTATTTAATATTTCATAAATAATGGTCTTCAATCTATGTAATTTAAAATTCCAAACCACAAACATTACTGTAAGTTTTCCCATTAGTTTTTTTTACAAAGAGGGGATATATTCATTATTTTATTAGGAAAACATCCGAATATATAAGAATATGGGCCTCACTAATGTGGAGGTGAGTCACACTATTCATGTAATTAATTTAAAATCATAAAATATATTATACATTTTGGAGGGTTCATAATAGCATTATAAAAAATATGAAATGACACTAAAATCAACTTATATTAATTGGTAAAACATATTGGTATAGAAGTACCTAGTATAGTATTTACTACATCATTTTTGAGTCATTATGATGTCATAAATTGTACATTATATTTATACGGTAATTAATTTTTACCAACAAATTAGGCTGTCTTAAAAAATATGAAAATTTCAATGTTGGATAATTTCAAAATTCAGATTTTGTAACTCATATTAATTTTATCTAAATAATTTTTTATATATATGTAAATTTACACATTTAAAATAAAAACAGACATTTATTGGAAATTGAAGGTATGACAACCCTACTTTTTATTACAACTTAAACATGCTTTATTACATAAAACATCACTTGATACAACAAATTAGATCGAGAGGTTTAGTGTATCTGGGGCTTAGGATCATTACATAAAAACATTAAACTTGAAATACAACATCTTTATTGAAATCTTCCTTTACATGACCACTACATTCCTTCGTACTTAGCATTGCATGGGATAACCTGAGGACATGCATAAGAAAAGGGTGAGATATAAAGCCCAGTAAGGGAGTACACAATGAATAACATGAGGAGTTCAATACATGTTAGGAAATAGGAATATCAATAGAGCATAAGAGTAACATGAACATAATGGCATGATAAAGCATGATAATCATAACATGGAAATGTGGCAACAACACTTAACATTGAATTAGCATGAGCCAAGGCTCATTGCACATGGAGCATGAGTAAACCCTCATTGCACTTGAAGCATGAGTAAACCCTCGTTTCACTTGAATTATCATGAGTCAACACTCATTGCACATGACGTGTCATGATACTATACTTTACCCAATGAATTGGAGTGCTATAAGGGCACACCCTTCTTAAACATTTAATTTCCTGCATAAGTGTGCCACATGGATCATAAAACATGGATTCATAAAACATAATCATTTATTCCACGATAAAGGAATGTGGAATTCATACATGAACTTTACAATAAATAAGTACATGTGCATAAAGGTGAATACCCTTGATGGAGAAATGGGCATGCTATTCACTACACAATGACATTGGCTTAGAAAATCGGTGCGATTTTGGCAGCGTAACAGCGTGACATAAGAATTATTTAAAAAGGTTGATGAGAGAGAAAGGGGTTCCTCATCATATTTACATGTAATGGATAGTAAGGAGGTCATATATATACATTTCCAAACAATCGAAATGGAATTTAGATTCATGATACAAAAGTATTGCTTGAATGTAAAAGAAGAGAGAGAAGTTCCTTTCGGAATTTCGGCATAGTAACGGGTGTACATGGGAGGCATTTAATGAGAGATAAAGGGTTATACCATCATTCAAACAATAAGAGGGCAGTATGGGTGAGGTTAGAAACCATACCCCAACATTCATAATTGAAATAAAAAGGGCAATACAACATAAAGAAAATTGACAAAAATGAGAAAGGAAGAAAAAACCCTTACTTGGAAGTGTGCTCCCAAAGGATAGAGAGAGGCTTGTGAGAGGCTTCTTGGGAGCTTGGGGAACCTTGAGAGGATTCTAGAGAGAGTAGGGCAGAGGTTGGACGAACTTGAAGGGCTTTGAGTGAGGAGGAAGTGGGAGCTTGGGTGGGTTTATATAGGAAAGGTGAGGGAATTATTTATTATTTAGGTTTGGGACCCCTTATATTAAAATAATCCAAAACAAAAACCATCCCATGGTATTTTCCCATGGTTTCTGGTAAAGGAAAGAGGAAAAAAATATTTTACAAGGCCAAGGTCCGAACTTATTAAAAAATTAGGGTTGCTTATGTCGAGCTGAGTCACACTCCAATGGAAATTAATATAAAAAGGCAAAGTGTTGAATAAGTCTTGAGGGCTCCATTAATGCTTTGAAAAGTAAGTAAAACAAACACAAAACCTCATTATTTTAATGATAAAACACATATTGGACGAACATAAGGATTATGGTATTTTATAAATCACCATTGGGTCATTATGATGTCATAAAACACATTATATATATAAGTGGTATTTAATTTTTACCCAAAAATTTGACTGTCTCAGAAAATTATGAAAAATTCACCGTTGGATAATTTCGACTTCCTGATTCCAAAAATAATATTTATTTTATCTAAATAATTTTCTAAATAAGTGAATTTTCACTTTTAAAATAAAAACCGACATTTATAATAAATTCACGGGTTTTGACAGAAATGGCTTTCAAACCTTAATAAAAATAATAATTGCATTCATAAAATTATAAGATCATTTATATTTAATAAAAATTAATTTAATATTAATAATAATATTTTATTAAAATACTATTTAATTCAAAAATTCTTTAATTTAATAAAATATAATTCTTAATTAAATAATAACTAAAAAAACCATTTGTACTTTAAAAACTAATTACAATGTATCAAAAATGACTAGAAATTATATTCAATATTATATAAAAAAATAATGTACATGAACATGGTGCTACTTATTTGTTACATAACCCCTTAAAATAGCCGCATAAGACCTAAGGGTAAGTTGTGCGATGGTGACAAACTCTTGGGGCGGCTCGGATAACATCGCTCGAGTGGTAATCTCTATCAACTTCCACTTTTCCCATAGACGGTCCCATTCAAGCTTGACATAATGAAGCTCAGCTTGGGCTTGTTCAAGGGCGAATTGCAAAGATGCCATCTCTTTTCTGAGCTCCGACAAATGGGCTTCGTAAGGAGAAATTCTACTGGATGAGGCCATCTCTTCCTTTTTCTGAGTATAAATGGGTTCGTTAAAGCCTTATATTTATACTACTAAGATGACCATTGTTCAACGACTATAAAAGTAATGGTCACAAATCTTAACGTAAAACTAAAGAATTTGACATCTAATAAAAAAAATTTCATAAAGAAACATTTAACTGGATCAAGAGGGATTTTCCATTAATGAATCATTGGGTCGTTACAATATTCCCCCCTTAAGAAATTTCTCCCTCGAAGTTTTCCTTTTCCCACACTAAAACAAATGTGGGTAACTCGGCTTCATCATATCCTCCGACTCCCAAGTTGCTTCTTCAAACTTGTGGTTTCTCCACAACACCTTGACGAGGGGCATTGTCATATTTCGTAGAACTTTTTCTCTACGATCTAAGATCTTCACTGGTTTCTCCTCATAAGAAAGATCATCTTCCAATTGTACCACCTCGGAAGAGAGTACATGTGAAGGGTCCGGTATGTACTTCCTTAAGAGGGATACATGAAAGACATCATGCACCTTGGCCATAGTAGGTGGAAGTGATAGTCGATAGGCCACATCCCCAAAACGATCAAGAATCTCGAAGGGGTCGATGTACCGTGGACTTAACTTCCCTTTCATTCCAAACCTCATGACCTTCTTCCACGGAGATATGCATAAAAACACCATGTCTCCGACTTTAAACTCAAGGTCTCATCGACGATTATCTGCATAACTCTTCTGTCGACTTTGGGCTGCCTTGATATGCTGCTGAATGGTTTTCACCTTCTCCACCATTTATTCGACCATTTATGGTCCAAGCAGCTTATGTTCACCGACCTCATCCCAACATGCCGGTGTTCTACACCTTTTCCCATACAGGGCATAATATGGTGCCATTTGGATGCTCGAGTGGAAACTATTAGTATAAGAGAACTCAACCAGAGGAAGATGTTGATCCCATCCTCTTTTAAAGTCCATTGAGAACGCTCTCAACATATCCTCAAGTGTTTGGATAGTCCGCTCGGATTGGCCATCAGTTTGAGGATGATAGGCCGTACTGAAGTTCAGTTCAGTATTCAGAGCTTGTTGAAGACTCTTCCAAAACGTAGAGGTGAATCTTGGATCTCGGTCAGAAACAATAGATAGTGGTACTCCATGCAACCATACCACATACCTGATATATATCCGTGCCAGTTGATCCAAAGAGAAATCCTCTCGAATAGAAATGAAGTGTGAAGTCTTTGTAAGACGATCCACAACAACCCATATTGCATTGTTGCCTTTGGATGTCCTTGGAAGTCCAGTGACAATGTCCATGGTGATGTTCTCCCTTTTCCATTCTGGTATGGGCAATGGTTGCATCATCCCCTTAGACTTCTGCCTCTCTGCCTTCACTTGCTGACACACCAGGCACATTGATGTATATTCAGCGATCTCCTTCTTCATATTATCCCACCAAAAGTTTTCTCGGAGATCTCGATACATCTTTGTGCTCCCTGGGTGAATAGAGAAATTTAAACTATGTGCATCATCCAAAAGTTCCTTCTTCAGCTCCGAACTTGATGGAACACATAGTCTTTTCCCAAACCGCACAATTCCTTCTTCATTAACATTAAACTCTTAGGATTTTCCCTTTTTGATAGCTTCCACTTTTTCTTGGATTCCAACATCATCCTTTTGAGCATCCTTTAACCTTTCCAAAAGAGATGGTTGAGCAATCATTTGTGAAAGGATTGATGATGTTCCCTTCTTTATGATTCCCACATCCATCTTCATTAAGTCTAAGAAGATTGGATCCTTCTCAATTCTCATCATTGATAGAATTGCAGGATCCTTTCTACTTAGGGCATCTGCCACCTTGTTCGCTTTCCCAGGGTGGTAATGTATTGAACAGTCATAATCCTTGATGAGCTCTATCCATCTTCTCTGGCGCATATTAAGCTCTTTCTATGTGAATATATATTTAAGACTCTTGTGGTTAGTATATATCTCACATTTCTCTCCATAGAGATAATGCCGCCATATTTTCAAGGCAATGATCACCACCGCCAACTCCAGATCATGCATTGGATAGTTTCTCTCATGGATTTTCAACTGCCTTGAAGAATTAGATATCACTTTATCATTTTTCATTAGCACACATCCTAAGCCCTTCTTCGAAGCATCACTGAATACCAAAAACAGCTCCCCACTTGTGGGTAAATTGAGCACGGGTGCAGTGATAAGCCTCCTTTTCAACTCCTTGAAGCTTTCTTCGCATTCATCACTCCAAGAAAACTTTACTCCCATTCGAGTTATCTTAGTAAGAGGGTTGGACAACCGTGAGAAATTTCTCACAAATCGTCGATAATATCCAGTTAACCCCAAGAAGCTATGGATATCAGTTACCGATGTTGGCCTCAGCTATCCCTCAATTACATCTCTTTTGGAGGGGTCCACAAATATCCCATTACTTGTGAAGATATGGCCCAAGAATGAGACCTCCTTCAACCAGAACTCACACTTGTTGTACTTGGCATAGAGCTTCTCCTTGCGCAAAGTCTCCAGTACAGTTCTTAAATGCTCCTCATGGTCCTCCTTGGTTTTGGAGTATATTAGAATATCATCTATAAAGACTACCACAAATTTGTCTAGGTAATCTCTAAAGACTCTATTCATCAAGTCCATGAATATTGCTGGAGCATTGGTGAGTCTGAAAGTCATTACAATGAATTCATAGTGCCCGTACCTTGTACGAAAAGCAGTCTTGGGGATATCTTCCTTCTTCACCCTTACTTGATAATATCCCGACCCCAAGTCCACCTTGGAGAAGTATTGTGCTACACGGAGCTTATCAAACAAGTCATCGATTCTTGGGAGAGGATACTTGTTCTTTATCGGGATTTTGTTAAGTTCACGATAATCGATGCAAAGCCGCATTGACCCATCCTTCTTCTTGACGAAGAGGACTGGTGCACCCCCTGGTGATGCACTTGGGCGTATAAACCATTTATCCATATTCTCATGTAGTTGTTTCTTAAGCTCTTCAAGCTCAACAACAACCATTCTATATGGAGTCTTGGATATTGGTAGCGCCCCAGGTATAAGTTCAATTGGGAACTCAACATCTCTTCTTGGAGGAAGACCAGGAAGTTCCTCGGGAAATACTTCAGCGAATTCCCTCACAATAGGCATTTCTTCAAGGGTGGTTTCTTCCTTGGACTCAATCATCTGAGCCAGATATGCGTGCTCATAAGGCAGTAATATCCATGCTTGAGATAATGGAGATAAATGAGATTCATCTTCCTCGTGACACTTGAAAAGAATCGGGGGTCGATTCTCCATATGGAGTGTGATTTCCCTCTCCTGACAATTTATGTTGGCTCTATATAAGGAAAGCCAATCCATGAAAATAATGGCATCAAATTCCACCAAAGGGAGTATGATGAGGTTCGCCGGGAAATTCAATCCACAGATTATAACAGGGGAGGACTTATACTCATGGGATGCAGTGATTGCCCCATTTTCCATACACACCGACATCTTTACTTCCATGATTTGTGGTGGTGCAGGGATTGTTCTACTAAACTTTTGAGATATAAAAGAATGCGTAGAACCTGAATCAAAAAGTACGTTCGCTATTCTTGAATGAATAACTAGCGTGCCTGTCACCACTTCGTTGTCCGGGTTCACTTCGGCAGAAGTGATGGAAAAAGATCTTCCTTGCTATCTTGGAGGTTGCTAGTTGCCTCCGATAACCCTTGGATTAGGGCACTGATTTACAAAATGACCCGGTTCGTTGCATTTGTAGCATTGAATAACGCGTTGAGGTTCGAACGGAGCGTTCCTCTCCTCTGTCGCAGCTGTGGCTCCTTCTTGCTGACAGTTAATAGCTAGGTGCCCTTCTCGTCCACACCTAAAGCATTTTCTTGTCCCCCTAAGGCAATTTCCAGGGTGCTTCTTTCCACACTTTTGGCAAGTGGGGTGCTGGAACTTCTTAGCACCGTTGGATTTATCCATCGGACCACCAGAATTGAAGTCCACCTTACGCTTCTTGTCCCCATGATACCCATGTGATTCTCCGATCTCCATTTCAACCTTGAGGGCACATCGGACAATTTTCTCATAGCTGTCGAAGTCACAGATCACTAATGCCTTCTGCAAGCTAGGCTTCAGCCCACCAAAGAAGCGGTCAACCTTTCATTCGGGGGTAACGACAAAGCCGGAAGCGTATAGTGCAAGCCTTGTGAAGTTTTCCTCGTACGCTCCCACAGATTCTTCATCTTTCTGCTTGAGGGAAAGGAATTCCCTTTCCATATTAAGACGGAGTGTGCGCGGAAAATATTTATCGAAAAACATCTTCCGGAATTCCTTCCATTCCAAAGCCTCGATCTCCTCCTCAGGCTTCGTATTTTTGATCAACGTCCACCATTGATCAGCTTCACCCTCCATACGATAAGCCTCCAGGAGAACCTTCTCTTGTTCAGAACATAGAAGGATAGAGAAGATCTTTTCAATGGAGTTGATCCATTGCTCAGCGATCGTGGGATCAGATGATCCACTAAAAGTAGGAGGCCTTTGTCTCATGAAGCTCTCGATAGTGACTTGTTCTTTCTTAGGGGGGGTTGAACGTTCCTCTTGACCCGTGTTTCTATTCAAAACTTGATTTAGCTGAGAGAGAAGCGTGACAAAGTTCGCGATTCCCGCTCCCATTGGATTGGGCATCTCATTAGTACAATCATCACACTGATCTTCACAACGGTTGTTAGCCCGAGTTCTCCTATTACCGGCCATTGGCTAGAATAAAAGGAAAGTTAGGGGTAACACATAAAGGGTAAACCAAAGACAAAAGTTGATGAATTATAAATAAACTTTAATCTCTTTAACTCATGAGTCTATAGGATTTAATCCAGGCTTTTCATGATCTTCCTTCTAACATATATTCTTAGAGGAATTTTTCCCTTAATAAGGGTTCATAATAAGATTGTGAATTTATCAAAACATATCCCCCAGGAGTGTCGTAACCAAGAGTGCAGCAAGGCCCGTTGTTGTGCACCAGTTCCCGTTCGAGTCTAGCTCAAAGCGGTGTTTTCGGGTTTTACCCCTAGGATACATCTGTGCCAGAGCGGCCTCTACCTGCTCGTATCCAGACAGGGATGTATTTGTTTGATAAACCACTTACATAGTATTTACCAAAACATAGGGATGTTTTTATTATACTTAGTCTTGTATCTAAGGCTTTACTAGGGTTTCCTAATCTCAAAATAACTAAACCTATCCTCTGATACCAACTATGACAACCCTGCTTTTTATTACAATGTAAACATGCTTTTTTTACATAAAACTTCACTTGATACAACAAAGAAGATCGAGAGGTTTAGTGTCTTTGGGGCTTAGGATCATTAGATAAAAACATTAAACTTGAAATACAACATCTTTATTGAAAACTTCCTTTACATGACTACTACATTCCTTCGTACTTAGCATTGCATGGGATAACCTGAGGACATGCATAAGAAAAGGGTGAGCTATAAAGAGCAGTAAGGGAGTACACAATGAATAACATGAGGAGTTAAATACATGTTAGGCAATAGGAATATCAATAGAGAATAAGAGTAACATGAACATAAAGGCATGATAAAGCATGATAATCATAACATGGAAATGTGGCAAGAACACTTAACATTGAATTAGCATGAGCCAAGGCTCATTGCACATAGAGCATGAGTAAACACTCATTGCACTTGAAGCACGAGTAAACCCTCATTGCACTTGAATTAGCATGATTAAACACTCATTTCACATGACATATCATGATACTATACTTTACCCAATGAATTGGAGCACTATAAGGGCACACCCTTCTTAAACATTTCATTTCATGCATAAGTGTGCCACATGAATCATAAAACATGGATTCATAAAACATAATCATTTATTCCACAATAATGGAAAGTGGAATTCATACATGAACTTTACAATCAATAATTACATGTGCATAAAGGTGAATACCCTTGATGGAGAAATAGGCATGGTATTCACTACACAATGGCATTGGCTTAGAAAATCGGTGCGATTTCGGCAGCGTAATGGCGTGACATAAGAATTCATAAAAAAGGTTTATGAGAGATAAAGGGGTTCCTCATCATATTTACATGTAATGGACAGTAAGGAGGTCATATATATACATGTCTCAACAATCGAAATGGAATTTAGATTCATGACACAAAGGTATTGCTTGAATGTAAAAGAAGAGAGAGAAGTTCCTTTCAGAATTTAGGCATAGTAACGGGTGTACATGGGAGGCATTTAATGAGAAATAAAGGGTTCTCCCATAATTCAAACAATAAGAGGGCAGTATGGGGGAGGTTAAAAACCATACCCCAATATTCATAATTGAAATAAAAAGGGCAATAAAACTTAAAGAAAATTGACAAAAATGAGAAAGGAAGAAAAAACCTTTACTTGGAAGTGTGCTTCCAAAGGCTAGAGAGAGGCTTGTGAGAGGATTCTTGGGAGCTTGGGGCACCTTGAGAGGATTATAGAGAGAGTAGGGCAGAGGTTGGAAGAACTCCAACTGCTTTGAGTGAGGAGGAAGTGGGAGCTTGGGTGGGTTTATATAGGAAAGGTGAGGGAATTGTTTATTATTTAGTTTTGGGACCCCTTATATTAAAATAATCCAAACCACAAACCATCCCATGGTATTTGCCATGGTTTCTGGAAAAGGAAAGAGGAAAACAATATTTTACAAGGCCAAGGTCCGAACTTATTAAAAAATTAGGGTTGCTTATGTGGAGGTGAGTCACACTCCCATGGAAATTAATTTAAAAAGGCAAAGTGTTGAATAAGTTTTGAGGGCTCCATTAATGCTTTGAAAAGTAAGTCAAACAAACCCAAAACCTCATTATTTTATTGATAAAACACATATTGGCCGAACATAATGATTATGGTATTTTATTACATCACCATTGGGTCATTATGATGTCATAAAACACATTGTATATTTAAATGGTATTTAATTTTTACCCAAAAATTTGACTGTCTCAGAAAATTATGAAAAATTCACCGTTGGATAATTTCGACGTCCTGATTCCAAAAATATTATTTATTTTTTCTAAATAATTTTCTAAATATGTGAATTTTTACTTTTAAAATAAAAACAGACATTTATAAAAAATTCACGGGTTTTGACAGAAATGGCTTTCAAACCTTAATAAAAAATTTAATTGAATTCATAAAATTATAAGATCATTTATATTTAATAAAATTAATTTAATATTAATAATAAAATTTTATTAAAATATTATTTAATTCAAACATCCTCTAATTTAGTAAAATATAATTCTTAATTAAATAATAACTTAAAACACCATTTGTACCTTAAAAACTAATTACAATGTCTCAAAAATGACTAGAAATTATATTCATTATTATATACAAAAATAATGTACATGAACATGGTGCTACTTATTTGTTACATAACCCCTTAAAATAGCCGCATAAGACCTAAGGGTAAGGTGTGCGATGGTGACAGACTCTTAGGGCGGCTCAGATAACATCGCTCAAGTGGTAATCTCTATCATCTTCCACTTTTCCCGTAGACGGTCCCGTTCAAGCTTGACATAATGAAGCTCAGATTGGGCTTGGTCAAGGGAAAAGCCCAAAGACTCCACCTCTTTTCCATGCTCCGACAAATGGGCTTCGTAAGGGGCAATTCTACTGGATGAGGCCATCGCTTCCTTTGTCTGAGTAGAAATGGGTTCGTTAAAGCCTTATATTTATACTACTCAGATGATCACTGTTCAACGTCTATAAAAGTAACGGTCACAAATCTTAATGTAAAACTAAAGAAGTTGACATCATATAAAAACCTTTTTCATAAAGAAACATTTAACTGGATCAAGAGGGATTTTCCATTAATGAAAATGTGGTTCGTTACAGAAGGACTAACAAAAACAATTTTCAAACCATATAAAAATTATATATGACATCATAAAAATTATGTGATCATGTATTTATAATCAAATTAATTTAATGATAATATTTTATTATAATTCCATTTATTTCCAAAGCCTATTGATTCATCAAAATAAAACCCTTTATTAAATTTTAATGTTATATGAGAATGTAATTTCTATTTAATTCAATCAAAACCAAAATATATTAATAGAAACAATTAAAATGAAAATGTATCAATTTATATATAATATAAATATTCACATTATTAAGTACTTGATACATTTCCCTTTATTACACAAGCTTACTTCCTAAGAGAGAGCTGTGTGACGGTGAGATTATCATGCGGTTGTTCAATGAACATTGTTTGGGCCATGATCTCGAGGAGTTTAAACTTCTCACGTAAATGGTTTCACTCATGCTTAAGTCACTGGATATCATCATGGGATTGGTCAAGGTCAAAGCCCTGATATTCTATCTCCCTTGAAATATCTGATAAATCCACATCATAGGGAATTTTTCTACTTGGAAATACCATCACTTTCTTTTTTCGTGTCAATTGTATTTGTTAAAGAGAAATATTTACACTAATGTTGTATTCACTACTCAATGACTATATTAGAAAAAATAAAAATTCCTAATGGTCCTTTAAATCTAAAAAACTGAATCCAAGGATGTCCATGTGTTTTTATATAACCAATTTATAAAATAATACAATTAATTAAATCAAAATGAAAATTTTATTTTTCATAGTTTGAGTTGTTACAATCTTCCCCAATTATAAAATTTCACCCTCTAAATTTTCATTTCCTACAATAAAACATATTATGGTAAATATATTTCACCATCTCATCTGTTTTCCACATTGTTTCATTAACCATGTTGTTTCTCCACAACACTCTGACCAGGTGTATTTTCTTATTCCACAGAACATTGTCTCTATTATCCAAGATCTTCCTTGGTTGATCCTCGTAGGATAGGTCATTATCCAATGGTATCACCTCTCGATAGATCACATGTTAGGGGTATGGTATGTAATTTCAATAATTGATACATCGAATACATCTTGTACTTAAAATAAGTTAGTTGGGAGTGCTAGTATAAATGACACTTCTCTGATGCATACAATGATCCAAAATGGTCTGATGTATCTTAGAATAAGCTTTTATTTCATCCCAAATCACATCACATTCTTCCATAGATATATGCAGAGGAACCCCATGTCTCCAACATCAATGTCTAGGTATCCTCGATGATTTCCATCATAGGATTTCTATCAACTATGAGTATCCTGGATGTGATGCTGAATGATATTAACCATATCCACAATTTCCTTGACCATATCAAGACCTAGTAGTTTTAATTTCCCAACATCATCCCAGGGATCATGTGTTCTCAACCTTTTCCCATAAATAGAATCATATGTAGAATTTTGGATTCTTGAGTGAAAATAATTATTGTAGGAGGATTCAACAAGGAGAAGAAATGTATCACATCCTCATTTGAACTCTAGAGAGCATGATCTCAACAAGTAATCAAGCTTCTGGATAGTCCGCTCTTATTGTCCATCTATTTTTGGGTGATAGGTTGTAATGATTTTTAACTCAGTACATAGATCATTTTTGAGACTATTTTAGAACATAGATGTGAATCTTGTATAACAATCAGAAAATATTGATACTGGTATACCTTGTACCCTCACAACTTCTCTGATGTATATCCATGCAAGTTTATCCAATGAGAAATCCTCTCAAATCGTATTGATGTTTATAGTATTTGTTATAAAATACACCACAAACTAGGAAGAATTATTTCCTATAGCTTTATTAGGGAACCTAGTGACATTGTCCATAGTGATTTTTACACATTTCCATGTAGGTATAGGTAATGGTTTCATCATACCTTATTATTTTTTCCTTTTGTCCATAACTTGAAGAAATACGAGAAATCCTGATGTATTTTATGTGATCTCCTTCCCCGTTTTGTCCCACCAATTTTATTCTCAGATATCACAATACTTCATTGTGCTTCTAGGATAGATATTGAAGGTTGATCTATGTGCATCATCAAACAACTACTTCTATAACATTGGATTTTATGGAACACATAGTCTTGATCCAGATCTTAAAACACATTATTCATTAACATTAAAATCATAGGATTTCCCTTTTTTAATAGTGTCCACTTTCATCTGAAATCCCACATAATCTATCTGGGAATCTTTTAACCTCTCCAGAATTGATGGATGAGAAATCATTTGTGAAGGGATTTATGATGTTTCTTCCATTATGTTTCCTATGTCCATCCTCTCCATGTCTTAGAAAACAATATCCTTCTCAATTATCATCAATGAATGAGTTCTGAGATCCATTGTACTTAGATTTTTTGTCACATTATTCACGTTCCCCAGATGGTAGTGAATTGAGCAGTCATAGTCATTTATCACCTCTAACCATTTTCAATGATGCATATTCATCTCATCCTGTGTGAATATATACTTGAGGATATTGTGATCTGTATTTATTTCACACTTCTCCCCAAAGAGGTAACGTCGCAAATTTTTCAATGTGATGATCCCTATATCCAAATCCAGATCATGTGTTGGATAGTTCTGATCCAGAACATTAAACTTCTTTGAAGCATAGGAAATGTCATTGTCATTTTTCATCAACACAATTCCCTGACCCTTCATCTAATTATCAATAAATACCATGACGAGATACCCACTAATGGGTAGTGTGAGCATATGAGTAGTGATAAGCCTCTTTTTCAACACCTCAATACTATCTTCTCATTCATCATTCCATGAAATCCTAATTACCTTCCGAGTTACATTGGATAGGGGGTTGACAATCATGAAACAGTTCTAGAAAATAGATTATAATACCCAGCTAATTCAAGAAATCTAAGGATATCTGTCACATATGTTGGCCTCGAGCAACTTTCAATTTCATTAATTTATAATGAATCCATAGATATCCCAATGCTTGTTATTATATAACCAAAAAAAGGGTCTTATGTCCACCATAATTAACATTTACAATACTTGGCATGAATTTCATATTATTGAAATGCTCCTCAGGCTCTTTCTTACTTACAGAGTATATTAGAATATAATCCATAAAATACTACCACAAGTTTGTTGATGAAATCTATAAAGACTCAATTAATCATGTCCATGAATATTCATTGAATAATAGTGAGTAGAAAAGGAATTACTATGATTTCATAGAGCCAGTAGCATGTAAAAAATCAAAGTCCTAGGGACATCCTCCTTCTTCACCCAAACATGGTAATCTCTGGACTACAGATCCACCATGAACATGTATTGTGAACCACATATCTAATAAAATAGGTAATCAATCACTGTATATGATACTTTATCCTTAATTTGATTTTATTTAGCTCACGATAATCAATGAAAAAGTGCATTGAACCATCCTTCGTCTTAAAAAAGAGGACTGGTGCACCCCAAGGTGATGCACATAATCTTATGAAAAATTTATCTACATTCTAATATTGTTGTTTCTTCAGCTCCTAATTTAAAAAAACAATCCTTATTAAGTCTAGGATAATGGTAATTCCCCATGCATGATCTCTATTGAAAATTATACCTCCCAGATACGAGGAAGTTCAGGTAATTCCTTAGAAAACACATCATTGTATTCCATCAGAATGGGCATGTATTCATGGAGGATTCATTATTTATAATTAATAATTTGATAATGATATTATTTATTATAAGGAAATAATATTCATTTTGGATATGATGTTTCTAAACAATATTTATTCATCTCTTTGAATTTTTACAGAATCATTAGACAATTCTCATTATGGAGAGTGATTTCTTTCACGTGGAAATTTATGTTTGATCTATATTGGGAAATACAATCCATGACTATAATTAAAACAAATTCCACAAAAGGGAGTATGAAAAGTTTCTTTTGGATGTTCATCCCATAAATTAGGATAATGTATGAGTTATAAAATTTGGATTCAAAGATTTCCCCATTTGTCATTTTCACTGCTAACCCCACTTCAATGGATTGTGATGGTGATTGAATAGTACTAAAAAACTATCGTTATATGACAGAATTCATAGAACAAGAATCAGAAACCACATTCTCTATTCATTAATGAACAACAACAGTACCTTTCACCACTTCTTTTTCAGGATTCACATTAGCAGTTATGATCTCAATAGCTCTCCCTTGGTTCCTTGGAGATTTTTTGTTACCTTCAAAAACCCTTGGCATAGTGCATTGGTTTGAAAACTTCCATAGTTCCTCGATGTTTAGAAATTAACAATGGACTAATGGTTTACCAAATAATTCCATTCCTATGACATAGAAGTGGGTTTTTTCTTTCCAAAAATCGTCAGCTATTTACCCGTCTTTCCCACACATAAATCATTACCTCATCTTCTTCATGAAATTTCATGGGTGCATCTTTCCACACCTTTGGAAAGAATAATGATGAAATATCATGGCACTATTAGATATCTCTATTGTACCGGCAAAATATGACTCCAAAATCAACTTCTTATACTTATGATACCACTAAGATTCACTGATCTCTGTTTTGACTTTTAGGGAAAATCAGACAATCTCCTCATAGCTATCAAAGTCATGGGTCATCACAGATTTCCATAGTCTAGGTTCTACCCCACCAAGAAAGTGTTCAACCTTTTGTTCATGGGTAACAATAATTCCAATGGAATATCTTTCAATCCTTGTGAATTTTTCCATATATTCTCCAAAATATTAATCATATTTATTATTGAGTTTATGTAAATACCTTTATATATTTAGTCGGAGGGTGTAAATAATATATTTATCAAAATACATTGTTTTTGAAATCCCTCAATCCCATAGCCTTGGTCTCTAACTGAGGCCTTATATTTTAACAATGTCCACAATTGATTAGCTTAACCTACCATACAATATTCTTCTAAAAGAGCCTTCTCCTGTTCAATGTATTAAAGGATGAAAAATAACTTATAAATGGAGTTGATCTATTGTTCTATAATTGAGGGATTAGATGATCTATTGAATTTAGGAGGCCTTTCTCTCATGAGGATGTCAATTTAAATTTGTTATTTCATTGGGGTATGTTTGTTTCTCTTGATTCTGGTTTCTATTAAGAACATGATTTAGCTAAGATAGTATTGTGATTAGGTTTGTGATTCCATCTCTCATCATATTTGGCATCTCATTAGGGAAGTATTTACATTGATCTTCACATCAGTTGTTAGACCAATTCCTCCTATTGCCGAACATTTTCTAGAATAAACGGAATATTATGGAGAATTATTTAAAAATAGTAAAAACAATTAATGGGGAATCCAATGAAATTAAAGGTATAACATATAAATTATATTTATTTTCATAACTAGTAAATTTCTAGGCTTCAATCTATGTTATCCAGGATCTATTTTCTAATTTATTTTTATGGGAATTTTTTATTCTCAAAACCATGGTTTGTAATAATAATATGAATTTAACCATGCATATCTCTTGGTAGTATCAATCTAGGAGTGCAACGAGGTCTTTTTTCATGCACTAGTTCCATATTTCAGTCTATCTCAAAGTAGTGTTTCTGGATTTAAACCTAAATACATCTATGATAGAGCCACATCAACTTGATCATATCGATACAAGGAAAAATTTATTGATAAACCACATACAATATATTAATGAAAATTATGGGACGTTTTATAGTATTTCTTACACATAAGGATTTCACTATATTTTACAAATGTTAATCTCAAAAATAACTAAACTTTTCTCTGATACCATCTATAAGAACCATGTTCTTTTATTAATCTCATAAACAATTTAATAAAACCCAAAATATTGAGAAGTATAGTTTCTTTATAAATTAGTAACATTACATATCAAAGTAAAATATGAAATACAACATCATTATTGAATTCTGCTTTTTTACATTATAACAACATCAATTCATATATGGCACTACATGGGATAACATGATGATATACATAAGAAATTGGTTATCTATAAAGAATAGTAAGGAAATAAAAATGTCATAACATGAATATAGGGGTACATGATATGCTAGAAATATCAATGTGTAATAAAAGACATTGAAACATAAATCATGATATAGCAAGATATTCATAACATTGAAATTTGGCAACAACTAAAAACATTGCATCATAGGTCAAAGCCAAAATGCTAAGTCATCATAGTGGAAATATTACCATAATGATATCAGGTAAACACCTATCCCATTATGAAGTATCATGATACTAAACATTATCTAATGCATTGAAGCACTATATAAATCTGGGAGCACCTATCACTTCCATTTCATTCTCATTTTTATGTTTACCACATAGATCATAAAACAAGGATTCATTCATCATCATAATTTATTACATTATAATGGGGTTTGTAAAAAATACATGTATCTACTCAATAAAAAGAAATATGTTAAAATATTTGGACACCCTTGATTGGGAATGGGTACAACAATCACAACACAATTTTCCCGGAAAGGGAATTCAAGGTGCAAGATTGGCTGCCTAACTGTGTGACAAAAAAATTTATAAAAAGTTATGATGATTGAAAAGTGGGTCTATCACCATATATACATGAAAATTAAAGTCATATGGTCATATAAATTCATTTACAAATATATTTAATTTTTATATAGATGGAATAACATAACAACTAAATGTCAATAAAGAGCAATAATGGAATTACTTTTAAAACAATTCAGCATGGTAATAGATATACATGGGAGGGATTCATGAGAGAGAAATTGTATATCATCATTAAAACATATTAATGGAATTATTGGAGTGGTTAATAAAATACCTCATTATTTTTAATTGAAAATGAAATGGTTTAATAATATAAGGAAGCATTGATAGAAAATGAGAAAGGAAGGAACCTTTACTTTAGTGTGTGACTTCAAAACCATAAAGAGGGGTTCCAAAAATGTTGGGGAAACAATAGAGGATTATAGAGGTGGTATGAAAGATTAGGGATGTTCCCCAATTATATTTAGTGATTTTATGAGGGAGAATGGTGGGTTTATATCAGAAATGAGAGGGGAATTATTTAATATTTCACAAACATAGGTTTTGGAATCTATATAATTAATTATTAAAAATCACAAAAATTAACATGGTATTTTCCAATTTTATTTTCCAAATTGGGGAGATATTATATTATTTTATTAGTTAAAGAGACAATTATATTAAAATATTATCTTTTCTTTTGTGGAGGTGAGTCACATTATTAATGAAATGAATTGAAAATCAAAAAAAATATATTATACATTTTGGAGGGTTCATAATAACATTATAAAATAAAATAAATTACCATAAAATCAACATATTTTAATTGTAAAATTTATATTGGTCCAAAAATAACCATTATAGTATTCAATACAACATTTTTAGGACATTATGATATCTGAAATCACACATAATATTTATACGGTATTTAATTTTTACCCAAAAATTCGTTTATCTCCAAAAAATATGAAAAATTAACCATTGGATAATTTAAATTTTTTTATTAAAAAATAATATTCATATTATCTAAATATTTATCTAAATATTTTAATTTTCAATTTTAATGTAAAAACTAACATTTATTTAAAATTGAGAGGTTTTGACAAAAAAGAGTTTTCAATCCTTAATAAAAAAACTTCTAACATCAAAAAAATTATACGATCATTTATATTTAACCAATGTAATATAATGATAATATTTCATTAATATACAATTTATTTAAAAAATACACTGATTCTTCCAAATAATCCTTTTAATTAAATTTTCATTTTACCAAAAAATACAAATTCTTTTTAATTCAATCAAAATCAAGATCATTTAAAAGAAACAAATAAAATGATAAAGTATATATTATTAAAAAATATAAATATTCACATTATTAAGGTCATGACACATTTCAAATTATTACAAAAATTTAGACCCTAATAGTAAAGTGTGTGATAGTGAGATTATCATGGGTCGTTCGACAGACATGGTTTGGGTTATGATCTCAATATGCTTGAACTTCTCGCATAAATGGTTTCTATAATTAATTAGTACCTAGAACTCTTAATGGTATTGATTAAGGGAAAATGGAAGAAAATCAATCTCCCTTTGAAGATCTGATAAATAGACTTCATAGAGATAAATTCTACTAGTTGAGGTAATCCAATTCATAGCCTAAGTCAAATGGATTTTTAATGACCTATATTTATACTAATCAGGTCGTCACTATTCAATAAATATATTATCAATGTTGAACATTCATTTTAGTACTTCAAATACAAAAACATAAAACAATGAAACTATATGTGTTTTTATATAACCATTTTAGAAAATAATACATTTAATTAAATAAAAATAAAAAATTTACATATAACTGGTTAGGTCGTTACATAGAGGATACATGAAATGTCCTGATAGGAGGGGTCCACTATAGGACTCAGTAGAGGACACAGGCCCAGAATCACTAGAGGGTTACACTCTAAATGTTTCAGAGGATCCATGCACAACCCATATATAGTGTTGTATCCATGAAATTGTCTATGACCCATGCCTGGTCTAGTGGAGGCTTCATCTTGGGATGTGTCTACTAATCTGGTACGATAGATTTCTTCATCAAGCATCACCTAAATTTGGTTCCTGACCGGAACATTCCACATCATATACCAAAAACCACATCCAATGTCACTATTACTTTTTGTTTTGAAAAACAGATAGGATAGTGTATTCTCGGGCCACAATACAAGTTCAAATAAAGGAGATACATAAGATTGATGTTTCCTTAGAAGGATCCTAGGGGTACATGACATTTGAGGGGATGCACCCAACATGTGATCCCTCTCCATCCCTTGGAAGTGTTCCTTGTGGTACAAGACTCTTCTATTTTGATGGGGAACATCGTGTGTAGGGTATATACATGGTGTTCCCATTCCAATCAGTGTCCCTTTTATGTTCTCTAGAAGTATCTGGGTACTTCACGCTATGTTCATACATTTTAGTACATTCTGAAAATCCTCTTATGAGGTGCTGCTCATGTGTTATAGTGGTGTCTGGGTACTCATAAAAATGGCATATTTAAGACTGTGTGATGTGTCAAATTTATTAGACGCAAATGAGAGGAGGTACAACTCGTTTGAGGATATCTATGCATCGTGCCTCTTAATAATTTTTTGAAACCATAGCCTCTACATCCAAGGGGATACGTGTTGTGTGTTCATCATTGTAAATGATGTGTAGTTTGGGTTTTTAGTGATTTTTATATATATGGTTTCCACCTTGATTGAATATGTTCTACCATAGATCATACTATAGATCCCCCAAAAAATAGGTGACTTTTCCATGGATCATAGTTTCAAACCGTTGTTCACTAAAATCTGATTCTGTTGATCCTCGGTGATACATCGCTTATTCCAGACATACCTAAACGTTACAGTACTGATACTCCATCATATTATCCTTGAAATGGACACCCAAAACCCATAAAAATAAAGAATCTACATTTTTTTCATTGATACATCCCACTTTTTTAAAACATCCATGATTCTGGGGATCTAATCGGTCTGAGTAATGCATGGAATTTTTGAATCGATGTGATGAGGTCCTACATTTGATTAACACAATGAGATTTGGGGGAAGTAGACCAAAAAATTTGTTTAAATTAACATTTACAACCATTCTTAACCTATCATCATGAATATTCACATTTATGTTTAGGGTAAAATTGATTAAATAAATTAAATCACTATAGAGGTGCATGATCAGTCCCTAATTGGAATATATTGAAAAATAGAATCTATCTACTAAAAAAATTTAATAATATGGTTGTGTAAAATAGAAATAGATAATACCTTCCAAGATATTAGAAATTTATTCATAGAAGAATTCAAAGACCAATTATTTACATGATTTTTTGTGTTTGATACATCCTAATGTACCCTGATCCATGGTTTCATCATCATTCGATGTGATTATTGAACTGAATATAAAGGGAGATATTTTTAGTGATCCTAGGATTATGACGCTAACCTAGGAAAATTCGATATGATAATACATTTAAATGAAAATATTTTTGGTAAAATTGATTAATTAATTAACTTAATTAAATTTTTTATTAACTGAATGTTTGACCAATATGAATGATATATGAACGAGCCATGCCAAAATTTTTATGCCCTTCCTAGGGTAAAAACCACATTACGGACTCAATTGTGGTATCATATATTTTATCTATTATTATTATTATGAATTATATCAGTTAATTTATGATACTATTCATAATAAATATAAATTATATTTACTAGTTTTACAGAAAAATAATTACAGGCCTCAGAATAAAATTCCATCGTAGCTCATATCTCTATAAATATATATTGAAATATTTTAATGTCTTATAAAAAAATGTGTCTCTACAGTTTTCATCATTAATTCCCATATTATGGATCTACATGGAAGTTATATACCATTAGTTTGAGTTTTTTTGTACTATAGTTCTGATTATAATGATTCATGGGAATGAGATTCAATGGAGAGGGTGTAGTGGCTTAAAATATCTAAGGTCTAGTCTTATTTATGTTTCTTTATATGGGCATAAAAAATGGATGAAAAATGGAAATATACTCTTTTAATTTTTTGTAATTACACTATAGTTGTTTTCATATATATTATTTATGATTCTATTCTTATCATCCAAAATTTCTTTCACATATGGTGAAATTTTCAAGTAGATTTGTATTCTATAATATTATTATAGCATGGTGACCAGGATCTGGTGCCTATGTTGTGGCTGGAGTACTATAACATGTAGAATTTATTTTTTGGTTTTTCTTATTTTGAAATAGCTACAACCTAGTGAATGGTTAATGGTGTTGATTTCTATAAATAGAAATCAATTACTTCTACATTCTATATGGTTAGATTATTGTGGAGCTAGGCTATAAGGTAACATTTTTTGTAGAATTAGATTTCTATGGTGTGGTTGTTATCCTATTTTTTTATCCCTTCAACTGGTTCATTGGATATCACTATTAAAAATATTGTATAATAATATGATGGTTTAACCTGGTTCATTTTTAACATCATCTCTTTCTTAGAAATATAGTTTTTTAATTCATCAATCCTTATTCTATATGGAATAATATGAAATCCTATTCCAATCTGAAGTGCCCAGATCAGTGTGAATCACTGAGAGGGGGAGGGGGTGAATCAGTGATCCCTTAAAACTTTTTACTAATTGATTCTTTATCAATTAAACCTCTATGGCTGGTTAAAGCCTCGATCCACACTTCTTGTATCTCTCAACCTTTCCCGGATAATGCAGTAATGAAAAGGCACAGGACACAAGGATTTACAAGGTTCGGCACCAAAGGCCTACATCCTTGCCATGCTCTCCCAGCATGGATTCTCCATTATAACCTGTTAAAATTACAATGGTCGATACAGCTTCCCACCGTATCTCTCCTGAGTCCCACAGGAGGGTCTTTATACTGCGTCCCACAGTGTTACCAGAGTCCCACTGGCCTGCTCCAGAATCCCACTGAAGACTTCTTCTCCCTGAGTCCCACAGGGTCTTCTCCTGGCTCCTCGAGTCGCACGAGTAGCTCTTCTTCACATTAAGTTCTTCAAGTATCCTCAGCAGCCTGGGATAAAGGCTGCTGGCCTTGCTCTTCTTCTGATCACTTGTGGTGAACAGGTCTTCTCGTCTAGCTCAGGATTTATCTCCTTCTTCAGGATGACCGGGCTTCTCTCTCCAACTACTGAATGCTCAGACAACTGTTATCTTTATCTTCGGTCTGGTCCAGTCTCACATCACTTCAACTTCATGCACTGAATGCATGGCATCACAATATCTTCAAGATCTTCTGGTCTTGGACTTCTCAAATGCACACAAGCTGATTCAGACTTGTTCACGTGTGCACGTGCATGCATGCATGCATGCACTCTCCTTTTCTTCCTCTTGGTGCAGTAGACCCACAAAGGGTGTAATCAATTATAGCACACACCTTCACCACAATCTTCACACACTATATTCAAATTGTTCACACACTAAAAGTGTGTTATACTTTAGTGTGGGTCCTCCCCTTTTCTTCTTCTAATGTGTATACACTTTTAGTGCACACACTAGGTTCGGCCTTTTTATTCCTTTGCACACACACCACTAAGGTAAGTCTTTAGCCTTCCTCCTTCACTTTGCACACACACAAAATATTCTTTGTTCTTCAAAGTGTGCATCCCACAAGGGATACGGCCTACTTCACTTGCACACACAAAGTGTGTTCTTCAATTGTTCATTCACACAAAGTGTGCCCTCGGCCTTGCTTTCTCACTTCCACAAACAACCAAGCCTCGGGTTCTTCCTCACTTAGCACACAACCCATAGGTATGTAATGCACTCCATCTTCATGTTGCACTAAGCACACACACTGCCTTCTTCTCTTTTTGCACACACAGCCCGAACACTCAACTCCACTGCCGCGCAGGGTCACAAGGTGCAAGGGTGCGACCTCTACTGTCTTCAAATGCCGTGCGCAAGTCCTCAAGCACTTGAGTGCAAGGAGGCTCGGGTGCGCAAGTGCCACTGCCACAAGGGCGTGCAAGTGTGCACTGGCCGCGGGTCGCGCAAGACACAGGTGTGAGGACACCTTGGGCGCGCGATCTACTCCTGCCGCGCAAGTATGCGGGCAGGGAGAGCTCTTCCTGTCGCGCAAATAATGCGCGCAAGGGACCTTCGAAGCCTCGGGTGGCTCCGGAACCTTCAGCCGCGCAAGTTCTTTGCGCGGGGCTTCAAACCTTCGTGAGGCAGAGAGATGCGCTCACGGGACTTCAAAAATTCAGCGCATCAGCCAGCTGCACAGAGGGCTCGGCCTCATTTTTATAGGAAGAGGAACGCCTCGGATCATCCGCGTGGTTAAATCTCAATTCCCCGAAATATTCGGATCTTCAAGATTTTTCCAAATCTTGAACTTTTTCCTCGGTTTACCGCGGGCTCTTTTATTATTTTCTTCCTCCTCGTGCATGCGATTTATAACGCATGCACGGCCTCTGTTTAAACCCAATCCATGCATGCAAAGCACGAACACCAACTGGCCTCGGCACCTTCGGTTTGCCTTCGGCCAAATCTCGAATTCTTCTTCTCATCGCATGCAAGTCTATTTTTGTGCATGGTTGTGTTCAGTGTGGCCAGACGATCTCAATGGACGCTTTACTTCCTTCAGAGGTGGCCGGGAACTCGAAATCCATCTTCGGGAGGCCTCTGGTTCGACGGCGGCTCGCGGGAGGCTTCGACTCGAGCTCGAGGTGGAAGATGGTGCGGCAGCCGTCGGATCAGGTGATCGAAAGACATCGGACGGCTGGATCAGATCGTGGCGCCGCGGGATTAGATGAGCGGCTCGGATCGGCCGCGAGATCAGATGAGCGGCTGGGATTCGCTCCCGGTGGAATTTGCGCGTCCCACATCGAAACGCCGCGGGATTTTTCCGCGGTTTATCAACATGCCGCTCCCCCAACCGGCTCAGTTGAATTCTCTCCCTCCACGGTGCCGCCCCGCACCGTGTTCTCCCTGCGGGCGCGCTCTGCGCCCACTCTTGCCTCCGCGGGCGCGCCACTGGCGCCCACTATGCACACTGCGCTCCTCCGGGCGTGCCCCAGGCGCCTCTGTGGTGTCTGCGGGTGCGCCCCTGCCGCCCTGAGCTCGCCCCATGGGTTCCCCCTTGGGCGTGGCGCCTTAGGCCCACATGAGCCTTGGGGTTGAACCCACAAGGTGCTCACGGGCTGGCCATATTTTTTTGGCAAAGTATAGAATAAGACTTTGTCAAAAACAAAGTCCTCCATGAGTATAAGCCAAATGCCAAGCCACTCCAAGCCTTCTTCCTCTCTTCTTCTTCATTTGAAATTCCTCCATTATCTTCAACGTATATTCATACTTAGGAATGGAATTCCAAACGGTTCATCATCAATTATCTTCTTCATCTCCTCTTCCATATGTGTTCAATACTTAGGAGGGACTTCTTTAACTGAATCTCATGAATCACATATAAATCTTCAATGAATCTTCATTGATCTAATCAGAGATCAAGTTGGATCTTCTTCTGATTCACATGTACTAAGAGTTAGTACATGGACTTCATTAAACCACTTCATCCACTTAGGAGTTGTGGATGGATCATCTTCAACTCCTCATGCATTGTCACTACAATGCATTGTCTTCTAATCATGTTGTGACATTGTATCAGCAAGATACAAGTTCTTTGAACTTAAAGAGCAGCTCAACAATCGTCAGATGTACATGGAGAATGTTGCAACCACAATTTCCAATACCACTTAGTGAATCTCCTAAGTGACATGCATCTTAGTACCATGGCCATTCTCCCTTCTTCACCAACACCATCACAACCTTTGTCATTCACATCTTGACATTTCCTGACTTCCATTCATTCCAAGACAACTTCATGCCTCATTGACAACAAATGCAACACAATGCACTTCAATCTCCCCCTTTGTATTTGTTGTCAATACACTCCTTCAGCACATATGAATGGGTCAATATGTGTGCCCAATCTTTTCTCTCCCTTATTGGCAATCAAATGCAAAGGTGTGGTGTGGTTCACTTTCAAAAATCTCTTCCTCCCTTAGAGTAGCATCTTCTTGAAAATCACTAAGAGAGGGATGATGCCACATGTTCTTCTTTAGCAAAGAACCTTTAGTAAATCAACTCTAAGTCTACTTGGGCTAACCCGGTGTAGAAAACAAGAGTGATGTAACCAAGGAACTTAATGCTGTCCAACATTCACAGTACATGTGAGATCATGCTTCAGGGGTTTGAAATTTTTCAGATATATCAATGAATTGCTAAATCCTGCACATACTTCACAAAACACATTAGAATGTTTAGGTGCAAAGATAAAGCTCCCCCTTTCATCTACTTTCTCAAGATGATATAAATTTGAGAACATCATCTTCTTCAGATTGGCTCCCCCTCAAGGGGTGCACTCCATTCTGTCCAAACCATCCTCCAGATGAGAATGATCATCATCTTCAATTCCCTGCAATGTCAGCACATTTAAATATCAATAGTATAAGGGAATAAGATGGAACCTCCTTGGTTCATCAACGTGAACAACAAGGTTGAGAAGATTCTCTCAACCGAGATGCCCCATTCTCACCAGTCTTCACACTTGCACATTTGATCTTCATTGATGATTGAGCTGGTGTGGCTCTCAAAACATCTTCATGTGAAATCTTATTCTTCCCTTTTGCCTTAGCAATTGCCAGAACTTCATCTTCGGCTCTTTGTAGATCTTTGGCAAGTTGCAACTGATTTGGCCATATGACTAGTAAATCTCTTGGAAGAGTGGCCTCAGTTTTGGAAATTCCACATGGTTCTTTTGATGCTGTTAAGCTACCTTTCTTAGGCAACTTATTTTCAACCAATCCCTTCTGCTTCTTCTGGATTGATTGTCTGTTTGAGTCCAGTCTGCTTCTATTGAATTTCATGGCTTCTTTACAAAGATCCATGATATGTCCTTTCTTTCCACAGTAGAAGCATTTCTTGGTGGTCCTTCTGGATGCATCACCCTTCTTGGACTCAGACTCCAAGGACTTCTCTTCATTCTTCAAACTCTTCTTGGGAGCATCTTCCACTTTCTTCTGCTTGCTTCCCAAGGATTCTTTCTGAGCCAGGTTCAGTGATCTTTTCTTCTTTTGAGCTCTGGATACAGTTGGAGATTGACATGTATCATTCTTTTGACCACTTTTGCAATCATCCCAGATGTTGTCAAGTAATCCAAACCTATTTGCAGTAAACAGATGTCTCTGGACCTGTGGATGTTTCTTATTGCCTTCTGGCTTGCTCCCCCTTGGCATGGGCTTCCTTTGTGCTTTGACATTTAGTGGATTGTACCAACAATCCTTTGCACAGTGCCCATACTTATTACAACACCAACACTGACCCACAAATCTTGACCTCTTCAGTCCTTCTGATTGTTGGGTACTTTTCTTGACTTGCTGTGTTGTTTTAGGAGAGCATTCTTTCTTCACTGTCTTCATCCATACTTGTTTGGATTCATTCTTCCATCCTGCACTTTTAGTAGAAACACTTTTAGAAACATGAGTACAAGATGGTATGGATGGTACCTTCTTTTTAGAAGATGTTGCACTTTTATTAGAGGATGTATTTCTTTTAGAATCATCCTGCTCAGAGCATACTTGAGTAGCAACATTTCTCCTTTCAGCTGACTGGGAGGCTTTGGCTTTGGGTGATTGCTGATTTTTCAATATCACCTCTAGTTCTAAGCATTTCATATTGAGGGAGTTCTTCTCATCCTCAACAGTTCTTAGCCTTCCTTCCCAATTCTGTTTCAGCTGTTCCATCTGGTCATCATGCACCTTCTTTATTTCATGCAATGAGTTGTCAAGCTCCTTCACCATTTTGACTTTGTCTTTGAGTTGAGCATCTCTGACATTCATTGAAACTTTGTGCAACTTATCCAGTGCATGAAACACATCTTTGATTATCACTTTAAATAAT
Source organism: Viscum album (assembly GCA_963277665.1). NCBI lineage: Eukaryota > Viridiplantae > Streptophyta > Magnoliopsida > Santalales > Viscaceae > Viscum > Viscum album. The sequence goes on from OY728163.1 coordinate 137,150,229, forward strand.
TCTTTCTCAGAAAGGCTTCTCTACAATTCTTCAGCAGTGTCTTCATATCTTTCATTGCAAAGAGAAACTGTTTCATCTTTAGCCTTCACCAGATTTCTGAGAGTGTTGGTTATTCCAACCCTTTTTGCCAATTGATCTTCCATTGCATTGGATTCTTCTTCTAACTGTGATTTTTCTTCATGAAGATCATGGATGCCTGTAGCTATGCACTTTTCCACTTCCATGGGAACTGTCTTCTGAAGATATTTGAGTGCACTCTGAATATCATTCATTGTTTCAACTTCATCACAGCTAGGACAGGCTTTCTTCATCTTCTTGGCCTGTTTCTTCTTTCTATTTTTCTGAGTCTTGGCAGATATCTCCATTTGAGGCTGTTCTTTCATTTCCTCAAATCTGCACTCCATATAGACTCTCTTGGATCTTTTAGAGGTAACCTCCCTCTGATACCAATTGAAGTGCCCAGATCAGTGTGAATCACTGAGAGGGGGAGGGGGTGAATCAGTGATCCCTTAAAACTTTTTACTAATTGATTCTTTATCAATTAAACCTCTATGGCTGGTTAAAGCCTCGATCCACTCTTCTTGTATCTCTCAACCTTTCCCGGATAATGCAGTAATGAAAAGGCACAGGACACAAGGATTTACAAGGTTCGGCACCAAAGGCCTACATCCTTGCCATGCTCTCCCAGCATGGATTCTCCATTATAACCTTTTAAAATTACAATGGTCGATACAGCTTCCCACCGTATCTCTCCTGAGTCCCACAGGAGGGTCTTTATACTGCGTCCCACAGTGTTACCAGAGTCCCACTGGCCTGCTCCAGAATCCCACTGAAGACTTCTTCTCCCTGAGTCCCACAGGGTCTTCTCTTGGCTCCTCGAGTCGCACGAGTAGCTCTTCTTCACTTTAAGTTCTTCAAGTATCCTCAAGGGCCTGGGATAAAGGCTGCTGGCCTTGCTCTTCTTCTGATCACTTGTGGTGAACAGGTCTTCTCATCTAGCTCAGGATTTATCTCCTTCTTCAGGATGACCTGGCTTCTCTCTCCAACTACTGAATGCTCAGACAACTGTTATCTTTATCTTCGGTCTGGTCCAGTCTCACATCACTTCAACTTCATGCACTGAATGCATGGCATCACAATATCTTCAAGATCTTCTGGTCTTGGACTTCTCAAATGCACACAAGCTGATTCAGACTTGTTCACGTGTTCACGTGCATGCATGCATGCATGCACTCTCCTTTTCTTCCTCTTGGTGCAGTAGACCCACAAAGGGTGTAATCAATTATAGCACACACCTTCACCACAATCTTCACACACTATATTCAAATTGTTCACACACTAAAAGTGTGTTATACTTTAGTGTGGGTCCTCCCCTTTTCTTCTTCTAATGTGTATACACTTTTAGTGCACACACTAGGTTCGGCCTTTTTATTCCTTTGCACACACACCACTAAGGTAAGTCTTTAGCCTTCCTCCTTCACTTTGCACAGACAAAAAATATTCTTTGTTCTTCAAAGTGTGCATCCCACAAGGGATACGGCCTACTTCACTTTCACACACAAAGTGTGTTCTTCAATTGTTCATTCACACAAAGTGTGCCATCGGCCTTGCTTTCTCACTTCCACAAACAACCAAGCCTGGGGTTCTTCCTCACTTAGCACACAACCCGTAGGTATGTAATGCACTCCATCTTCATGTTGCACTAAGCACACACACTGCCTTCTTCTCTTTTTGCACACACAGCCCGAACACTCAACTCCACTGCCGCGCAGGGTCACAAGGTGCAAGGGTGCGACCTCTACTGTCTTCAAATGCCGCGCGCAAGTCCTCAAGCACTTGAGTGCAAGGAGGCTCGGGTGCGCAAGTGCCACTGCCACAAGGGCGTGCAAGTGTGCACTGGCCGCGGGTCGCGCAAGCCACAGGTGTGAGGACACCTTGGGCGCGCGAGCTACTCCTGCCGCGCAAGTATGCGGGCAGGGAGAGCTCTTCCTGTCGCACAAATAATGCGCGCAGGGGACCTTCGAAGCCTCGGGTGGCTCCGGAACCTTCAGCCGCGCAAGTTCTTTGCGCGGGGCTTCAAACCTTCGCGAGGCAGAGAGATGCGCTCACGGGACTTCAAAAATTCAGCGCATCAGCCAGCTGCACAGAGGGCTCGGCCTCATTTTTATAGGCAGAGGAACTCCTAGGATCATCCGCGTGGTTAAATCTCAATTCCCCGAAATATTCGGATCTTCAAGATTTTTCCAAATCTTGAACTTTTTCCTCGGTTTACCGCGGGCTCTTTTATTATTTTCTTCCTCCTCGTGCATGCGATTTATAACGCATGCACGGCCTCTGTTTAAACCCAATCCATGCATGAAAAGCACGAACACCAACTGGCCTCGGCACCTTCGGTTTGCCTTCGGCCAAATCTCGAATTCTTCTTCTCATCGCATGCAAGTCTATTTTTGTGCATGGTTGTGTTCAGTGTGGCCGGACGATCTCAATGGACGCTTTACTTCCTTCAGAGGTGGCCGGGAACTCGAAATCCATCTTCGGGAGGCCTCTGGTTCGACGGCGGCTCGCGGGAGGCTTCGACTCGAGCTCGAGGTGGAAGATGGTGCGGCAGCCGTCGGATCAGGTGATCGAAAGACATCAGACGGCTGGATCAGATCGCGGCGCCGCGGGATTAGATGAGCGGCTCGGATCGGCCGCGAGATCAGATGAGCGGCTGGGATTCGCTCCCGGTGGAATTTGCGCGTCCCACATCGAAACGCCGCGGGATTTTTCTGCGGTTTATCAACATGCCCCTCCCCCAACCGGCTCAGTTGAATTCTCTCCCTCCACGGTGCCGCCCCGCACCGTGTTCTCCCTGCGGGCGCGCTCTGCGCCCACTCTTGCCTCCGCGGGCGCGCCACTGGCGCCCACTATGCACACTGCGCTCCTCCGGGCGTGCCCCAGGCCCCTCTGTGGTGTCTGCGGGTGCGCCCCTGCCGCCCTGAGCTCGCCCCACGGGTTCCCCCTTGGGCGTGGAGCCTTAGGCCCACATGAGCCTTGGGGTTGAACCCACAAGGTGCTCACGGGCTGGCCATATTTTTTGGCAAAGTATAGAATAAGACTTTGTCAAAAACAAAGTCCTCCATGAGTATAAGCCAAATGCCAAGCCACTCCAAGCCTTCTTCCTCTCTTCTTCTTCATTTGAAATTCCTCCATTATCTTCAACGTATATTCATTACTTAGGAATGGAATTCCAAACGGTTCATCATCAATTATCTTCTTCATCTCCTCTTCCATATGTGTTCAATACTTAGGAGGGACTTCTTTAACTTAATCTCATGAATCACATATAAATCTTCAATGAATCTTCATTGATCTAATCAGAGATCAAGTTGGATCTTCTTCTGATTCACATGTACTAAGTGTTAGTACATGGACTTCATTAAACCACTTCATCCACTTAGGAGTTGTGGATGGATCATCTTCAACTCCTCATGCATTGTCACTACAATGCATTGTCTTCTAATCTTGTTGTGACATTGTATCAGCAAGATACAAGTTCTTTGAACTTAAAGAGCAGCTCAACAATCGTCAGATGTACATGGAGAATGTTGCAACCACAATTTCCAATACCACTTAGTGAATCTCCTAAGTGACATGCATCTTAGTACCATGGCCATTCTCCCTTCTTCACCAACACCATCACAACCTTTGTCATTCACATCTTGACATTTCCTGACTTCCATTCATTCCAAGACAACTTCATGCCTCATTGACAACAAATGCAACACAATGCACTTCACAATCCTACTCATTAGTTCTATATTTATTTCATAAATAGACACATAATAAAACTTCCCAGAATACCCTAAGGCATAGTGTCTTTGAGTAATTAGTTACATAGTGTCACAACATAATAAAAATATACAGTGACATACACTAAAACACCAAAACATGCCCTTAAATTTAAATGATATTCTAAAACTACATGTGACATTCTATTGTGGTTTATAAGAATAGGGTGACATATAAATCCTTGAAAATATATTATAAAAGTATAACCTGATAAATGTAATATATGTGATTCCATATAAATATAATGGTAACATATTCTTGTTGAGAATCATAAAAATGATCATCAAAGAATGATAAAATATAATAAAATAATTGAAACGTGGGAACATGTTAACCATATAAAACCAAACACCATAAGAATAATCTAATGATAATATTAATGAAAACATAACTTAATTTTCTTAGTGTAATATATCATTCACTATACATACCATATCATGAGGGAAAATGACAAGATAATACATTATCGTTCTATAAAATTCAACGATGGCCTTTCACATTAATGTCATGTATATGAATTAGTGTGTCATATAGATGCTACAATATAAGGATTGCTTTCAAGACTTTTAATAAAACTATTAGGATGTGTGGGTTATATTAAATTACCCAATCAAAAATTTATAGGTGCATATTGGTGAATAACCATGAGTGGAAATGTGGATGGGTATACATTACTTATGTGCAAGGGATGGAAAATTGAATGATACATTCAAATTCACAATTGGGTTGTGTAAAGATACATGAAAGGGTAAAGGGGTATCTAAACATGTGTAATATCATAAGGATATTTAGAGGGATATGTAATAAAATATAGAAACATTAACTATATGAAATCAAAAGGTATAATAATACACATGGAGGTGTAAAAGTGGGACATTCTTATAATGATTTTATATTAAAACCATAAAATATGACACATGTATTGGCGGATTTATTATGTGTTTATAAAATTTATCAAAAAAATATGGTTTTTTTAAAAGTGAAAAAATAAGCTTTTCTATTGACACTCTTCAAAATAAGTACCATATATATATATAGTATTGAATTTTTATAAAAAAATAATCTACATTAGGAAATTAAAGAAATTTACTTTTGGAAAAATTTGAAATGATGATTAAAAAACATATTTACGTAGAAAAAATAGTTAATTGAATATTTGAATTTTAATTTTTCAATGAACCATCCCCATTTATAGAAAAATACTTGTTTTTTACCATAATAATTTTATATCCCTTATAACCATTATAGTTCACATCAATAAATTATATTATCACATATATTTTTTAAATATTTATATATAAAAAGTATTTATTAAAATATCATTTATCTCAAAAAACTCATGATCAATCTAAATTTTTTTATTGATGGAAACTATATATTTCCCAAAAACTAAAATTTATGCTTCTTCTTAGGAAAATTAAATTTACATCAAACTTATTATTTAACCAGGATAAAGTCATATAGATATATATAATCAATCATTTATTTAAAATAATTCACACCTTTAGGCTATTTATAAATATACATTTATTATTTTAGTTGATACTATAATAGAATTATATTATATAGAAATAACATTATGTCTTTTAGGGTTTATGACATACTTCTCTGATCTCAAACGAACCACAATTATATATGATCATTATAAAATACCTTGAAAATTAGAGTGTTTGAATAAGATAAAATACATGATGGAATATATAAAATGATCCTTATTAAAATAAATTTATTTATATACGCTTACGAAATAATTAATCAACATTAAGAAGAATTATTTCATTAATCCAAAATAGGTTTTTTTCAAAAACAATTGTGTGTGTTTTTAGAAAATAATATATTTAAATTTTGTCACTATAAGAAAAATAATATTATAAAATGAACATGTTTTATGATATAATCATTAGAAAATATTCTAATCATTAAATTTGGGGATTAATCTGAGAATATTGATTTCTAATGTATACTAAATAGAGCTGATTTTTGTAAAACTCTCATTTATTTTAATAAATTTTTTAATTTAACAGAAAATTATTTATTTAATGTTATTTCAATGTCACAGTATTATTTAAAAAATTAATATAATAAAATTAATAACAATTAAATCATATTTATTATGAATTTTAGAATTATTTTATTTATAGTCTTGGGAAGATATCTTTCATATATCTTATTTATTGTGTATAATATGTCCCAACTAAAACACTAATATATAGACACTAATAATTAATTGTTTAAACTATATGTATTGATTATATTTTTTTATTTTTTTATTTTCAATTAATATAATCATTAATTATATTCATAAATATATTATAAGACCACCTTTTTATTAAAAATACCTTGTTTGAAGCAACACACTTTCAAAATGATTTCCGAATTTATTTTAAATTAAATTCAACCAATTTTATGACATTAATTTCTTAAAATGGAATCCATATTTTTAATATCTATAATATAAATAATCTAATATGTATTATTAGATTATTTTTCAGAAATAATAATAAAAAAATTACAAAAAATAATTAATTTGATAGAAAATTTAAGAGGGTATAAGAGTAAATCACATTAGAGGTAAAGATGATAAAATGTAAAAAATATTTTTTAAAATTTTTGAGGTGTGGGTCACAAATACATCTCTTATACTCAGTTATGAATCAATTTTGGAGGAATGTTTCTTGATAGTGACATCCCTTTATTAAATAGGTTTGGGTATTTACAAGAATATGAATCCTCTCCCTTTTAAAAGGCCACCCACTCTTCTATACTTTCCACACCTCCAAAACATATTTTTTTATGAATACCTTATTATAAATATTAATTAATGATATAAAAATCACTTATGGTCCTTATATTTAATTGAAATACAATATAGAATGGTTTTATGTATAACCCTATGTGGTGTTCCTAAGATGGTCAAATGTTCTAATCTAAGTGTATATGTAGTATTTCATCTAAAAAATCCATCAAATATTACTCTTTCTTGATAATATAACAACAAAAATTTCTAAAATATACTATGACGTTATTTTGTTAATCGTATATCCAAAAATCATTCTCCACTTCCAAAAAATTGGAAATGAAACACACGATCATGTGTGCAATGGATTACTACCCCACGAACTGATAAAATCGACCTTCAATTATAATATCTCACATCCCTTGATGATGATTTATTTAATGTTTATATATTTTATTTATGAAATATTTATAATTATAAATAATTAATATATAATATACTTTCTTAAGCATCCATTCATTGGACATGAATACATAATATTTGTGTACAACGTACTACCACCCCAATATTCGATAAAATTATTTTTTAACTCATCCCATGGATTGTATATGTAGGTTTATTTACAGAAATAATATGATAATAATGATACTATAGTAATTATTTTATGTATAAAAAACATAGAACATATTTTCACCGTGGTCATAGAAAAATAGATATGGTACACATATGTACATATATACATCCATCCTTATCATTATAACATAAATAATATTTTGTAACAAAAATTAATGTTTTTATTAGAATAATAATTTATATATAAAAATTATAATTATGTAATAATTATTATTATGGATATAATGGAAGAATGAATCCATTTACCATGGTTAATGAGGTGATGATGGTTTTAAATTACGAACTTAGCATCCTCAAAACTCTCCACTTGGATATAACTTGTGAAGTGGTTAAATAAATCATTAAAATATATGAAATAACATTATTATGTGTAAGAGATTAAAAAAATAAATTTTTTTAAAGAAATAAAATTTATATATTTCATTCATACATGTGATAATGTATAGACACATAAAAATTTGGACATGATGTAAGGGTTTTCTTCAAAATCATAAATCCATGAGGCACACAAATGTTTCTGCACCTACTGTATTTTAAATAGTTCATATAGTTACAATTTACAAATTATATCCTGACATATTTATAATTTAAGATATTTTATTTTATCATTTAACTACAACAATAACAGAAGGTATGATTCAAATGTCACCAAGGAAGTAATAGTTGGTGTTTAAATCTCATTTTAATTAGGATTGAGTAATATTAAATTTCCATTAAATTTAATAATTTTATTAGAATATAATAAAAATATTAATTTTATTATACACGTTTTATTAAGTAAATATTAATATAATAGAACCATTATCCTATAATTGTTTCTCAAAATGAAGCAGAAAAAATTTTCACTAAAATATGACTTCATTAGATTTTTCAGTCGAGAGTCTATTATCTCCCATATAAAAGTTTTTTAAAAATAATTTCAGGAATGTTTATACCATTATCAATAAAATTATTTATTTTATACATTTTTTAAAAAGGTTTAAATGTACTCGATATTTATTTCTCCAAATGAGACAGTTTTTATCATTTTTGTTATATTTTGTAGGGAATGTTTTTTAATTTATAAATCCTGTATTTAATTATGAATAATCTTGACCACAAGACTATTTGAAACTTTTGTTGTATTTTATCGTGGGTTTAATTAATGGAAAATATCTCAAAAATATTTTATAATATTTTATATTTTAAAAAAGTGTTTTGATATAGAAAATTTTAATTTTCTCAAGAAATATTCAATGTAGTATTTTAAATACATTTTCCTGAATTATGAAACCAATTTATGTATTGGATTTATTTTAACATAATTATATATGTCTCTAATATATATAGTTTTAAAATTTATCCAAACATTGAGAGGGTAATACATTCTTTTTTCACTCAAATCACATCACCACGAAATTTATTTATATAATGACATGATATAGTATTATTCAAATCATTTTTTACTTGAGTTATTATTATATTATGACTTATGATTAATTTTATTTTTTGAAACAAATAAAAAATAAAATCATAAGATATTGGACCCACGATGTGTAGGGTGACATCGATATAGCTTTTTTAAAGGGTTTTCTATGATAGTGCTCAATTAAATTGGTAATGTTGTTGTCTCATGAGATGTCATTAATGGGATTAGAGAGTAATCCCCATACATTATGGGACCTTTTAAAATTTGTGACATTATCTATGTAGTTAGTGGTTAGTCACGTTTATATATTGTTATATATTGATGTCACATTTCCTATGTTCCCATGATATTATGATACCATTTCACTTATGTTATGCTTCAAGGAGATTACTTACAATCCGTCTCTATTACAATATAATGTTTAATGTTTTACTCACTTGTTATATTTCATTATCATTTTCATTAACGTACTATGAATTATTTTCTCTCATCATTATTTTTTTAATTACCAATTCTATCTGATTTATTTTAGGGAATTAATGGATTTATGAACTCATTATACATAATAAAATATGTATTCTATATTTTATGTTTCATTATGATGTATCATGTTTCTATTATTTTAAATACTATAGGCCTCATGATCTCTATGTTGAAATTAATTTATAATTTTTTTTAATAATTTATATAATTATAAATTCATAAAAAGAATTGGGTTACTATATGTGGTATCGGAGAAATAACATGTTATTTTTGGGGATTAGTACTTGAATAATATTGTGAGAACCCAAGAGAAGAGTATAAGGATAAAAGTAAGTATATAATAATATCATTGAATTTTAGTTAATTAAAAATTGAGTTGGTTTCTGAAAAAATATCTTTTCTAGATAATATAAGTTGATATGGATCTAGAATAGTTGAACAATGGGGCCATAATCTTGAAAAGTGATTATTGAGATGGACTTAATCGACACATGGTGAATAAAAAATAGTGTTACTGGGGACCTCATTCAAAAATCCTGAGGGATATTCAATATAAATTCTCAGAATCATTACAAACCATTATAATGGGATATGTTAAATGTTTAGTTTAGATAACCTAATAGGAATAGTTTCCATTAATCACCAAAATTTGATCCTAGAAACTCATAAGTTAAGATAAAATTATAATATATAAGTTATTACTTATACGAATATAATTTTCCCATTTTATATTTTTATGGAATCATATCGTGATTCTTTTATTAATTATATTTAATGATGGGAAGTTCATGTAACACCATAATATTTGACTATATATCCTTTTTTAAATGATTTTATCTCTTCAATAGTGTGGTTTTCATACAACAACATGATAAAATTAACCATTCTCTATTATTATGAGGCCATTATAAACATACTATTAAATTGGAGGGTATAAAAATAAAAAACTAAATTGAAAATTATATATGATTTATAAATTGAGATAATTAATTTGTTTGTTATCGATTGATTATAAAAAAAATAAATTAACTATGTTTTCAAAACTAATATTTTTTCATGAAATATATTTATATAAAATAAAATAGAATTAGTAAATATTGATGAGTTTTTAATTACATTTATATATAATATACAAAAAAATTACCATTCATAGATATATCTTTATTATAAATGGATTAAGAATAATTTAAATTTTATTACTGAAAAGTTCATTTTTTAGAAAGCAGTAGTTTCATGTTTTTTGAAAATATTAATTAATTAATTTTTAACACATAGATTTATTTAAATTTATAAAATTCATTACTTATTTAGTGTCACGAGTCTAAAAATAAGCTAATTTAACTCTTTTTTAGTCAAGATGAATACTAATCATGGTAAAATATATCACATTTGTAAAAGGTAAATTGGGTTATTTTTGGATAAATCTATGTGGTAAGTTTATAATTATGAATAATAAATATGATTTTATGAAGTGAAATTTATAATTATAACTATATTCCTGAATCCATACATTTTTTGGATTCATCATTGAATATATAAAATCCTTCCCCACTGGTGTGAAATGCGAGTACATGGGCGATGATTAACCTCTTATTAATATCATATGTTCTTTTTCAAATTCATTATTCTAGAAAAAATCAGAATTTTGTGATTTAGCTTCGATACTAATCATGAAAATAATGATAATTATACTAAAAATTGACGAAAACCAAAAAATAAAAATAAAAATATAGATTTTTATCAATTAGGTGGGATTGGTCAATACTTTATCTTCCAATATTTTTAATGGATCACATTAGTCACTTTATTAGTTAGAACATCGCCCAAAAATTTTATACTAACCATCCATAACTCACAATCACAATGCTTATAAAAAATAATCATCTTTAAAAGACTTTAGTATAGATTTTAGATTATCCTGTTTTACTCCATGATTTTGGAAAGGATGAAAATATTATCTCTGAATAATATAATGACATTTCCCATATAATCCCCAATTAATCAATTCATCATCTCTTTTGAAATAGATGGATCATTTGTGGGTACAAATAGAATCCCTTTGAAATTATAGTGCCCAATCCATTTATGAAAATTATTCTACATTATATCATTCTTAATCACCAATACATGATATTATCCCAACTCTCAATCCAACATGTTGATGTATTGTGATCCACATTTCTGATATAATTTGTAATAAATTCATTGACGAGAATACAGAATTTTAATCATGATTTTATTAAGTTCATGAAAATAAATACATAGGATCATTGAACTATCCTTCATCATGAAAAAGTTGATCGAGTCAGCCGACGGTTGAACACCTTGTCATACAAGATGAAGGTGGTGTATAATAGATTTCATGTGTGGTTTACTTCATTTTATTTACTCATTTAGCCATTATTTTTTTATTGGATAATTAAATCCCTCTCTATTTTATATAATGATTTTGAGGAATATATTTTTCCAATATCGCTTTTAGTAATTCTCTTCACACATTTACGTTGATATATCCATTTGTTTGTATTTTTTTATATATCCACTATTGTTCAAATATTTAATCCCTATTATCAATATGTAACATGAAATTCACATTATCGTTGAATTAGTGGTTGGAAAAGATGTTATCTATTTAGTTTATCCATTCTCCCATGATTAAATGATCAAAATATCCCCAAAATGTTAGATAAATTTGTAACATAAATGTCCTGATAGAAAATTATACATTAATTAGGGGATGTTGGATTTCCACATAATACATGTTTCTATTCAAAACATGAGTTAATTTATTGTGTTTTTTTAATATTGTATTTGATTCCATCTCCCATTAGATTAGAAATAGCCTTTATAAATACATTAAATTTCTAATCCTATTTATTTTTAACTCAGTTCATTCTATTTACATACATTCAAAAATAATGGGAAAAATTAGGGATATAAATTTTAGAAAATCTAAACACAAATAAGAAAAACCATGAAAATTGGTGTGATATCTCGTAAATGTATTATATTCATCAATATAAGAATATATAGGTTTTAATATATATTATCTGGTATATATCTCCCAACAATAAATCATAGTTGTATTTCCTCCCATAATAATGGATTGAAATGATATTGAGAGTTTACAAAACAAATTCCATGGGAGTGTTAAACCAGATGTGCATAAATTTTTTTATTTCACTCGATGATGATCGAGTACATCTCAATTATATATTTTCACTATTATTTCCCATACGTACATCTATTCTACAACAAAATATGCACGTATTATCTAGATAATGATGTATTTTTGATGAAAATATTTCTCTATAAATTGAAAAATTATTATGTTATTTTCCTATTATTAGCCTTGACCTTAGGGTTTCAACATGAGTTTTCTAATTGTAATCCCAAAAAACAACCAATGTTCTCTCTAATACCATTTATGATTACCCATTCCTCTCATACACTTATATTCATGATATATTATATAAATATACACTAATTAACACAATTATATCTTTAGGTCTAGTTTCTTTGGTACATTATGTTTATAAAAGCACAACCTGCAACCCTAATAAAAAAACATAAACCAAACTCCATAACATGCCCTTAAGTATTCATAATATTTTAGAACATCATATGAAAACAAAGCGAAGAACAAGTTAATTGGGGATCTATAATGTCTAAAAATGGAAAAATAAAATCCTAAATGATGGATGTTATAAATATGAGTCTATTGGGAAATAAATGTAACATAAGATTCATTATAATCACAAAGATGAACATCAAATCATGATAAATGATGATAATATTTAGGTTATATGGGAATGAATAAATAACAATAAACATGATAAAAAAAGGTTGACTACCATGAAATCATAACATAATATGATTGATAGATCTTCTTATGCACCATACAAGGAATCTCATTTAGCAATTACACTACACAATGTAGTATATGGGTATAAAATATTATCCCAACCTGTTACATCCACATCATGTATATGTATAGGTGTACACATAGATCATTATGAAAAAAAAATCCATTCATGAAATTAAATCCAATGATTAAAATTTTTATAATATATCAATGTATATACCATATAAATGATATTTAGGTACATCTATGTGAATACCATTGAGAAAAAATGGTGTTGGGTATTCACTACATAAATACATGGCATGAAAGATAATATGATAATTTCTTAAGCATAATTGGTGAACATTTTTATTCATTGAAGGGTTTTATTATAGTGAATTTGGTCTCCCAACAGATAGAAGATATATATATATATATATATATATAAGACATATGTCTATAAAAACCTCATCATGATAAATTGAAAATTAAGAGGCATTATATAAATATGGTTTTTGAAAAAGGATGAAGATATGTTCCCTTACCTTGAGTAGGAACCTCAAAAAGATTTGGAAGAGTTTTTTGATGATCATGGGAACAACATGGATGGTCTCAATACAAGTAAGTTAAATGTAAAATGATTCCTTTTGGGGTTTGAGTGAATATGAATGGGAGGTGGGGTGGGTTTTTCTAAAAAATAGAGGATAATTATTTATTAATTTATTAACATAGTTTTTGGTCTATATATGATAAATTAATGCAACATAAAAATAATACCATTGGTTTTCACCTGATTTATGTTCAATATTAGTTGATTTAATTATTTAATTATCATATGAAATGAAATCCCCAAAATAATTGCCTCAGTGATTTGGAAGTGATTCATCTTTATATAGAATTAATTTTATAACCGTAAAATATAATATAGGGATTCATGAAATCAAAAAGTAATTGAAAAATTAAAAAAATTATTTTTAGGACAAAATATTTATATTTAATAACATAATTTTAATTTTGGAAATTCATCATAGAATTTATTACATGAATTATATTCATAGATGATGTCATAATACATACCATATAATTAAAACATATATTTTTTTTACACAGAAAATTGATAATGTCATCAAATAATGAAAAATGAACATAACATATATTAAATATGAAGATTTCAAAATCGATAACTATTTTAACAAACAATTTCCTTAGATATGATAATTTACACATCTAAATAAAAAATCCCCATTTAATAAAAGATATGATGTTTTTTATAATAATAATTTTCTTATTCATCTGTAAATTACCTCTGAATTTTAAAATTTTATTTTAATTCATGATAACAAATATTATTTATTAATAAATTATTGTTAAAATATTTGACATTTTATGAAATTATTCAATTCATAAAAAACATTTCTTGATTGAAAATAAATAATTCCAAAAAATAAAATTTTATTTAAAATTTAGAAAATATAATTTCATAAAATATAATAATTAATTAATTATAATGTAACAATGATAAATAGAATCCTTATTTGATAAAAAATTTAATAAAATATTATTCATACTATTGGGTTCCAGATAAATATTCCATTTTTACACTAGTGAATTACCTATAGTTATGACGTGTGATTGGATGATTTTCATTGGGTGGTTTAGCAATCATGCGTTGGACCACGATCACGATGAACTTGAACTCCCATTATGAATGATTTTTCTCATTATTTAGCTATTGAATATTAGCTTCAGCTTGGTTATGAGAAATTCCCCTTCAGTCTATCTATCTCTCTGAATGACTATTGATTGAGCTTTATAGGATAAAATCCTACTTTTTGAGGGAATATGTACCATTTTATATATCAATTGGATTTTTCAGAACCCTATATACATAATAATAATACAATTACTATAAAAATTATTTTAATTTAGTTTTTATTATTTTAAATTTTCTTTCAAATCATACTTGATTAAATTATCAGGATTCAATATAACCAATATAGTTTATTTATAATGAATGTGATTTTCATGTATTATTTTTGGATATTTTTGGATTATTTTTTAGACCAGTTTTTGAGACAACATGTGATTCTAAGGAATAGTGCAACCATACAAATTTTGAAATACATTAAATAAATTTAATATTTTACAAGAAATTATTAACAAAAATTTGGAATAAATTATACAAGAGAGCCTATATCATAAATCTAAGCGAACAATTGAGTTTAAAACATGAATTATAACAAATGTATGACATATCCTTTTTTAGAACATATATTCTATGGAAAATCATCATGGGGATAAATTAAATTAATTAATAAATTAAATTAATTAATTAATCCATTGATGCAATGACCTAGATTCTCTTATTAATATTCGTCTATGGTGAATTCTCAATACTATCCCCTAAACATTAAAGGTCCATAAAAATGATGGATAGGTGTTGTAGGATATTCCATTGGAGGATGATCACAGGAAAATATATCATTGACCATTGCAAGACAAAATCATTGGATGTACCCAAAAATCATATTTTCACTACATTCTTCATAAAAAATTGATCTAATACGAGATATGAAAATGTTTAATTTAGGTTTCATTCTCTTTATTGATTTCTAAGAAAAACACATATTAATCGACCAATGTTTTGATTCGTAGATTGTCTATATTTTATGATGATGTTATAGTAGGGGTTTATTAGGATAAATTCATTTTGATTATTTTTTATATATCCCATCAACATTCTAATAGCTACAAATCGATTTCAACATTAACATTGAATAAGGCATGTTCTTCATGATTGATCATTGTACTTTTTCACTTACTTATTCATTCAATGAGGGAATTATTCATTATCTCATCGTTTGATATCTACTAATGAATCAATCATAGGACACCCATTTTTTGTTCAAATGATATGATGTTTTGGATATGGGATCGACATTATGTGATGGAGGTGCGATGATGGTATCAAAGAATAGATCAAAACAGATTGGAGTCCACCAGTATTAGTTAGTGTGTGTGACAAAGACATGATGAATGGAAAAAAATTTCCAAACATATTCAATACCCAAAATTCAACTAATATCCACAATTATAAACAACTAAAATGGATCCATGATTTCTGGGGAGGTCAAGGATGAGAAATAAGGTGAACATTGTGCAAGCTCACGCTGAAGGAAGAAAAATTGAATATGGAAAATCACAATCAACATATCTTGTAAATCAGAGTTACATTCCATATAAGACACCCTTAGAGGTGGAGAGGGGTTTGGGTGGAAGTTAATGTTCACGTGGTGTGTGTACCATATCTGATAGCTCAGAGTGAACCACTGAGGGTTCATGATCATAGGCTGGAGAACACTATCATGGGAACTCAATGTACTCTCACACAGACACAACATGGAAAAGGAGTACATAGGCTATCCCATGTAATGAATGATGAGAAGAAGTATACATGCAACCATAGGCTATGTATGGTTAAACATACATGGGCACAGTCATTGACACCGACCATTTTACATTGGTCAGACCAAGGGTCGAAGGGACTTGGCATGTACCGCTACTACACACATTCTAATACTTAAATGTTGTCATCTATCGCTTGTATTAGGTATCCTAAGGAATTACTGTTAGGGTGAGTTCCCTATATTCATTCCCTAAGAGTTATTATGGAATCCCCTACCATAGTTATGAAAACAATCCCATCATCCTAAGATTTTGAATATATTTTTTGGAATCCTTCTTGTGAGGCTCGAGGTGAGACACACTATCATATTCGTTCCCTACTTGATGTTTTTGGTATCATTGTCCCCAAAAATATAGAAACACTAATCTTATATGTATAAGTTTATTCTATATTGGTTCAGTGGTATTTTCCTTGGAACACGGTGTGATCATCATCTCTATATCATATATATTTATTTAATCTGTGTATTATATTTTTTATTGCATATGTGAATTTCATTTGTGTGTCAGATCAATATATTGTATCTCCTTGGATATTCAGTATATATTTATAATGGTGAGACTCGATGAGCACTACATATTTTTTGTATGTCATCAGTGCTATCAGTCTCATGGAGTATATTCTCTAATATGGATGATTTCTGGAATCATTGAGTATGCATTATTATTGTGAATGTGAAATTTACTATAGACAGTGTGTCTTTATTGAGTATACCTAGATATTATAATAATATGTGGTATTCAAACATATACCAATATTTATCTGACTATTATTACTTTGTATTATTCTTTTTTGGTTCAAGAGTGTCCTACAAGGTATTTTTATAATCACCCCTAAAAGGGGATTTCCTTCATGTGTTCTTTATTTTACAGATGATTGAATTTTTGACATAGTCCTATAAAATCTCAGACAATATAGTTCATAGTGATACATTAATGAATGAGGTGTGTTCCTAGGATATCTTTATAAATGTATGTAGTTTACTTTTAGGTTGGACATTTTTTCAAACTCTCTAGGGTGTGATCTTATTTTCCCTATTTATTTTACTTCATGTCATACTCTGGTTGTGTGATTTGGATGTATGAATTCATGGTTGTTTGGTTTTTTTAGAACTCTGCATTTTATGGTCATAGTGATGGGTGACTATGAAATTTTACTAAGGATAAGTCCTACCATGATAGTTATACAACCACATAGTGCTTGATCCATTCCATTTCATATTGGTGGTGGGATTTTGTAGCTACTACCAGGGCCTTATTGGGATGGGTCATAAGATAGTAGTATCATACCATTAGGATCTTCCATAGACTATAGTTAATGACATTTGTTTGATGAAATAGTGTTAAGTGTTTCGAGGTTGACATTCATACTAGGAACCTGATGCTGGTGGAGCGACCAATGTACCAATACACAAGGACTCTCATCACTAGTCTTTTGAATCAATACCTGGTAAAATTGGAAGTATGGAAAACAATGGTACACGGATCATATATAAATGGGTTGTGGTTTTCATGTCCTTGTTGAGTAAGGTATCTAGACTTACTCATTGAATACAGTATATATTGTTGACATTTAAGAAATTTTAAAGATGTATTAATGTTTTGATTTAGGATTTGGATCATGACTATGACCCCTTAGGATACATGGAATCAATTCATGGAATAGTTATTGAAATTATACCTTATAGTGGTTCACCATCTATATGACAGCCAGTAGAGAACCATAAGGTACATATAGTTCCAGTGGATGAGGTGAAAATGATTAGTGAACTTGATGTGTTTAAATTGTAGAGATAGCTCAGGTAACGATTTGAGGATGAACCATATGCAGTTGTAGACTGGATTCAGGTGGTTACACAAGTCTACTATCTTTTCAATACATTCGAAGATCAGATGGTGGTATAGAAAGTGATAATTCTTCATAGCTCAAAAGGATGATGGTGGTTTTTCATGACCCTGTCTTATTATGTGGTCACTATAAGTTGGTTATAGTTTGAGTATTTTTTCCTTGAGGATTTTGATATAGCTAAATTTAGTGGTGTATTTTTCTAGGATCATATAATACTCTAGTAGGACAGATCACATACAGATGAGTATTATCTGATGTTTACCAACCTCTCTAGGTAGTCAATTGATATGATCAAAACATTAGATCTTTTGTTCTCGATCCCTCAAAGAAGGATTTATTAGAGAAATAAAATCTATTATTTTATATTTATGCATTCATACTTAAAATATGATACTAGAGAGATATTTTGTGGTTGAGAGTTTATTGGTAGGGTAGACATAACCAGTGGTTTCCAGTAGTGGAAAAGCTGGATAAGATACATCAGAAGATGGGAATCGATGTCATTCTATGGTGCTTCGACGTGTGAGAAATTCACAATGGTTATCCCAATTCATATGTTTTGGGATTTGGGGATCACATAATCGATCTATTCCACCAATAGAGTAGTGTTGATATTAATGTGATAGTAGGGGAAATCACACATGATATTGTCTAACCCGCCATATAGCGGATAAGGAGACTGGGTATGGGATGATGAGGTAGATGTAATAGAAAGAGAAGAAATGTATGGATAGAGGTGGATATGGAAGGGGAGATGGTAGAGATGCTTGAGGTAGTAGACCCTATGACATGTTACCACCACCACCCCCAGGTCGTCCACTCCTAGCTTAGGGAGATGGAGGAAAGGGGTTCAGACAACTGCTGGTGGTTGTGGCATACATCCTAGTGGCCCCAGTCATGATTTCATGTATGATATGTGTATTACACATTTTCTAGTCATTCCTCAGTTTCCACTGATCAGGATTAAGAGTTATATATTTTGATGGAGACCTTGGGTTGCACCTTACGCTTGGAGACTCTAACAGGAGATGAGCTGGAGATCATAAAACTGTTGTGACAGTGTGACTTAACTCTTCGATGTGAGAGTTTATATTGGAATCACTTTATATAAGTTATTCGGACTTATGAATTAATCATAATTATGTACTGGTAATATACTATTCATTGCCAGATAGACTGTTTTAGCCAAAGGATGTGGTGTGTATGCAGTGATGGGACCATGTTTTACTTTTTGGTTTAAAAGGAAAACCATGATGTGCATTCTGGAATCATGGAGAGAAGGTGTAGTTCATTAATGATCATCTGTCTATAATTTCTTGTGGGGAATTAGATGTTTTTTATTTTCAGTTTTCTGAAGTAGTGGAGGAATATGAGGACATATTCCTTTAGGATGTTCGAGGTTTCCCTCCCCAAGGAGATATATACATATACATTTATCTACAAACGTTGATTGAATTGATACATTCTCTAGCATATCATATGGCTCCAGTAGAGATTCGTGATCTGAGGGTACTATTGGAGGACTTTTAGATGGACAGATTTATTAGACCATGTGTCTCACCCTAGAAAATCCCTATTTATTTCACTAATATGGTGGATGAACTCCTGAGGGTATGTGTGGACTTCTAAACTTTGAACCATGTGATCCTTAAAAAATGTATCCACTACCAATGATCTATGACCTATTAGATCGGTTGACAAAGGAATGGTGGTTCTCAAAAGATAATCTCATATCAGTCTACCGGTAGTTGCGATTATGGAAAAGGGATATACTGAAGATGGCATTCAAATATTTCAAATTATATAATGAGTATTCGGTGATTCCTTATGGCATGGTGGCCTCTACATAAGTGTTCATTGTACTCCCAAGAAGGATCTTTCAACTCTTCTTTTACTTTTTCCAGGTACTCTAAATAGATTATATCCTTGTGTATGTATCATTTGAGGTGGATCACTTTAGAGAATTCAGGATGGGCTTAAACATATATTAGGAAGAATAAAATTAGATATATCTTTGAGATTTTCAGTTATGGATATATTTGTTACACTTCACATGTTATCTTAGTAGATGGAGTAGAGATTAACCTTACCAAGGTTGTTGCAATGTAACAATGGGATCCCCTAAATACCATTATGAATATGCATAGATTAATTTGTATGGACCGATAATGATTGAAAATCATATGGGATTTCCCCTAGATAACATCAACTATAACGAATTTGACCTAAAAGGGGATGCCTTTCATTTTGATAGAGGGGTTCCAGTATGATTTTTAGGTTTTGAGGAATATAACGACAAGTGCTCTTATCATGAGATTACCAGATGGTGGTGTTGAGTACCTAGTGTTTTTAAATTCATCTGTGAGAAGACATGGTTGAGTTTTGATTAAAATTGAGGAGGGGATTTCCTATGGTTTGCATTATTTGATACCACAAGAGTAGAACTACATGACCCATGATCTGGAGTTATCAATAGTATTATTCCAAATAATGATGTTGAGACACTTCCTGATGGTTGATTAGTTTATCATATATTTTTATAACAATATTATCATGTATATCATATATCATAGGGATTTTAAATTTATATGGGGTTGATGGATAGAGTTACCCTATGATTTTGACTTCGAGATTGTCTATACTTCTTGAATAAGGAATATGGAAGATGATAATCTTGGTAATATATATATTTTTGAAATTTTTGAATGAGGTATCAGTGTATTTAAAAAGGTTTACTTGTTGTTTTTGGATGGAGGTTGAGAATTTAACCTCTAGTCGATGGTTGTTACCCCTTCACTGGTTAAGAGAGACAATGAGGCCCCGCAAGGGGATACTAATTATAAAAACTATGATCTTGAATTCACGCATAAAAATAATTTATTAAATAAAATACTCACTTCATAAAAAATAAATTATCTATAGGTATAGTTTCATTGTATATTAGGATCACTACAAAACAAATTAAAATATGAAATACAAATCTTTATTAAAAACTAATTTTACCTGAAAACAGACATTCCGTTGTACATAGCATTACATGAGATAACCTGAGAAAATTCATAATAAAATGGTGAGATATAATGACCATTAAGGGAGTAAAAAAGGAATGTCATGAATAATAAATTACATTTTTGGAAATATGCATATCAATATAGATTAAGAGAAACATTAACATAAAGGCATGATATTTCAGGATTATCATAACACAGAAAGGTGGCAACAACATTTATCATGGTATAAGCCTGAGCCGAGGCCTATTGCACAAGGATTTTGAGTAAAACCCCATTGAACTTGAATTAGAATAAATAAACCCTCATTTCCCCTAAAATATCAAAATACTAATCTTTACCCAATGCATTGGAATGCTATCCGGGAGAACCCTTCATAATCATTTCATTTCATTCATAAGTGTGCCACATGGATCATATAACACAGATTCCTTAAACATCATCATTTATTACATGATAAAGGAATGTGGAGTTTATAAATTAAACCATATAAAAAATAAGTAAATGTAGATAAATATGAATACCCTTGATAGAGAAATGGGCATGGTATTCATAACACAATGTATTTCGCTTGGAAAATTACGGTGCAGTTTTCACAGCATAAAAATGTGAAATAAGAATTCATAAAAATGGTTGGTGAGAGGGAAATGGGTGTCTCATATTATGTACATCAAATGGAATGTAATGGGGTCATATAGAATCCTTTCCCAACAATTGTAATGTAATTTTGATTCATAATAATAAAATTGTTTTAATGTAAAGGTGAATAGATAAATTCCTTACAAACTTTCACCATGGTAACGGGTGTACATGGGGGGAATTAATTAGAGATAAAGTGATCTATAATAAATAAAAAAAAGGTATGTATGGGGGATTCTATTTCATTCCAAAACATTTTGAATAAAAATTAAAAGGACATAAAATTATAACAAAATTTGGGAAAAATGGGAAAGGATGAAATCTAGTTCTTGAATGTGTGATCCAAAAGGCTTGGGAGAGTCTTGATAAAGGATTAATTGGAGATTGGGGGCCATGGGAAGGATTATAGAAGGATTAGGGAAGATTTTGGCCAATATCTAAAGGTTTTTAGTTAATAATAAGTTACAGCTTGGATGGGTTTGTATAGGGAAAAAGACATGATTCTTTTTTAATTAGGTTATGGACACTGCATAACAAACTATTCAAAACCACGAATCAAACCATGTTTTTCTGATGTTTTTTCCCTAAGAGAGTGGAAAATATTTTTTTATATGTCTAATGGTAGATCATTTTAAAATATTAGGCTTGCTTATGTGAAGGTGAGTCAATCTTTCAAGGAATTCATTTTAAAAGTTAAAATGTTTTCTAATTATTGGATGGTCCTCTAATGCAACATAAATTTAATCAAACAGATATAAGATCACATAATTTTAAAGTTAAAACATATATTGGAGGGTTACAATTTATATAGTATTCCATCACATCACTATTGGGTCATTATGATGCAATAAAACACAATATATATTTAAACAGTATTTAATATTTACGCAAACAATTCTTCTCCCTCAGAAAATTATGAAAAAATGACCATTGGATAATTTAAAAATCCCGATTAAGAGAAATAATATTCATTTTATCTATATAATTTTCTAACTATTTTAATTTTTAATTTTAAAATAAAAAAAATGACATTTATAAAAAATTTATGGGTTTTTAAAAAAAATAGATTTCAATCCTTAATAAAAAATACAATTTTATTCAAAACAATATATGATCATTTATATTTAATAATAAAAATTATAAATAATATTTTATTACAATATTATTTAATTCAATAATCCACTAATTTTTCACAATATATTTCTTAATTTAACATTAACTAAAAATATTATTTGTTCTTAAAAAACCATTTACAAAGTAATAATAACAAAATTAATATATATTCTTTATTCTATACTAAACTAATTAAAATAATCTTTATTCTAGGGTCTTTTTAAATAAACAATTATAACACCCACATAAAACTGAAGGGTAAGGTGTTTGATGGTGACATACTATGAGGTTGGCTCAGAGAACATTACTCAGGTGGTAATCTCCATCAACTACCACATCTCCTGCAGGTGGTTCCGTTTGAGCTTAATGCATTAAAGCTAGGATGGGTCTTGGTCAAGATCAAATCCCAGTGACACCAACTCTTTTCTAAGATCTAAAAAATTGGCTTTGTGTGTAGAAATTCTACTGTATGAGCCCATCACTTCCTTTTTCTGGGTAAATTGGATTTGTTAGAGATGTATATTTATACTAATCATGTTATCATAGTTCGTCAATTGTAGTAGCAATGTTCACAATTCATAATGTTATTTTAAAATCCAAAAACATAAAACCATGGAAGTGCATATGTTATATAACCATTTTACATATGTTATATAACCATTTTACATAAAACCAAGGAAGTGCATATGTTAATAAATGATTGGTTCATTATAATCTTCCCCCCATAGAAAATTTCACCCTCAAAATTTCCTTCTCCAACAGTAAAATAGATGTGTGTAACTCTACTTCATCACTTCCTCTAATTTCCACTTGGCTCTTAAGACTTTTGGTTTCACCACAACACCTTGACAAGGGGCATTGTCTTTTTATTTAGAATGTTTTTCCTATGATCTAAGATCTTCATCGTCTTCTATTCATAGGATATTTCATTCTCCAATGGTACCACCTCTGGATTGAGTATATTCAATGGGATGATTATGTACTTACTCAAGATTGATATATGGAATACATCATGTACTTCAGATAGGATTGTTTGGAGTGCTAGTTTATAGGCCACTGCTCCAATGCGATCCACGATCTCAAAAGGGTTGATGTACCTTTTACTAATCTTTACCTTATTACCAAATCTCATAACTCCCTTCCATGATGATATGTGGAGGAATACAATGTCTTCGACATCAATATCTTGGTCTCATCTACCGTTATCAGCATATCTCTTTTTTAGACTATGAGAATGTTTAATGTGCGGATGTATGATCTCAACCTTCTCCAACATTTTTTCGACCATTTCCGAAACTAGGTGTTTTCGCTCACCAACTTCATCCCAAAAAGCCAGTGTTCTACACCACTTACAATAAAGGGATTCATAAGTATCCTTTTGGATTCTTGAATGGAATCTATTATTGTAAGAGAAATCAACTAGAGGATGATGTTGATCCCATCCCACATTGAATTCAATTGATCATGCACTAAACCTGTACTCAATTGTTTAGATATTCTTCCAAGATTGTCAATCATTTTGTGGATGATAAGCCACACTGATGTTCAGCTCTGTATATAGAACATGTTTAAAACTCTTCTTGAATGTGGAGGTGAATCATGTAGCTCGATCAGATACAGTGGATAGTGGGACTCTATGCATCCTTACCACATCTATGATGTATATCCATTCCCATTGATCCAATGTGGAATCCTCTCGAATTGCAATGAAGTGTGCAGTCATTATAACATGATACACACCAACCCTAATAGCATTGTTTCCTTTTGATGTCTTCGGATGTCCAGTGACAAAGTCCATGGTGATGTTATCCCATTTCCATTATAAAATGTGTAATGTTTTCTTCATCTCCATAGACATCTTCCTCTCAGACATCAATTTCTAATATAATAGAAACATTGATGTATACTCTGTGATATTCTTCTTCATGTTATCACAAAAATAATTCTCTCATAGATCTCAATACATCTTATTATTTCCTTGGTGAATATGGAAATTCGACCTATTGGCATCATCCAAAAGTTCATTCTTTATCTCTGGATTTGATGGAACACCTAAACTTGTCCCAAATCAAACAATTCATTCTTCATTAACCTTGAACTATGAGGATTTCCCTTTTCTACTAGTTTCCCCTTTCTCCTAAATTCTCACATCATCCTTCTGATAATCCTTTATCCTTTCCAAGAGCGGTGGTTGAGAAATCATTTGTTAAAGGATTAATGAATTTCCCTTCTTTATGATTCCCACATATAGCTTCATAAAATCTATGAAGATTGGATCCTTTCAATTCACATCAATGATAGAATCACGAGGTCCTTTCTACTTAGAGAATTATCCAATGTGTTCACTTTCCCAAGGTTGTAATGGAATGAGCAGTCAGTGCCTTTGATCACCTCTATCCATCTTTGTTTGTGCATATCCAACTCTTTCTATGTGAAGATATACTTGAGGCTATTGTGATCCTTGTATATTTCACACTTCTCCCCAATGTGGTTCTGTTGCCAAATATTTAATGAATGATTAGTATATCTAATGATTGATCTTTTGTTGGATACTTTTTGTCATGAACATTCAATTTCCTTGATGCATAAGAAATTAATTTTTCATTTTGCATCAACACACAACCTAATACCTTCTTCGAATAATCACTAAAAACCAAAAATATTTATCCACATGATAGTAATGTGAGGACATGCGTAGTGATAAGCCTCATTTTCAACTCCTTGAAACTCTCTACACATTTATCACTCCACAAAATCAAGAATCCATTCCGAGTTATCATGGTAAGAGGTTTTGAAAATTGTGAACAATTTCTAACAAATCGGTGATAATATTTAACTAACCCTAGAAAGCTACGGATATAGGTCATATATTTTGGCCTCATCAATCCCTCAATTGCATATGTCTTATAGAGATCCTTAAATTTCTCATTAATTGTGATGATATGAAAAAATAATGAGACTTTTTTCAACTAGAACTCACACTTGATGTACATTTCATAGAGCATCTCCTTTCTCAAGGTCTCTAGTACAATGCTTAGATTCTTCTCATGCACATCCTTAGTTTTAGAGTATATTAGAATTTCATCTATAAAGACTACCAAAAATCATTCAACGTAATATCAGTAGAATATATTCATCATTTCCACGAAGATTCCTGGAGCATTAGTGAGTCCAAAAGAGATTACTATTAATTCATCGTGACCATACCTTGTAAAAAAATAGACTACAGAATATCCTCCTTCTTCACCCTTACATGCTAATATCTCGACCACAAATCAACCTTGGAGAAGTATTTTGCTCCATGTAGTTTAACAAAGAAGTCATAAACCTGTGTTAGAGGATACTTTTTCTTTATCATGATTTTTCTGAGATCATGATAATCAATGCAAAGGCATATTGACCCATCGTTCTTCATGATGATGAGAACTGGTGCACCCCATGTTGAAGCACTTGGGAATATAAACCCTTTTTCTAGATTCTCCCATAGTTGTTTCTTCATCTCCTCAAACTCCACAATAGAAATTCTATATTGATTCTTGGATATTGGTAACACCCCATGTATAAGATCAATTGTGTATTTAACATCTATTCTACGTGGAAGACCAAGAAATTTCACAGGGAACACTTATGTGAATTCCATCACAACAGGCATGACATCAAGGATTCTTGCATGTTTAGAATCAATCATATGAGCAAGATACACATGCTCAAAGGGAATTAGTATACATGATTCATATGATGGTGTTAAAGAATATTCATAATCTTACTTAAACTTTTACATAATTGGGGGTCAATTCTTCATATGGAGAGTGAGTTCACCTTTATAAAAATTCATTTTTGTTCTATATATGGAAAGATAATACATGAAACGAATTGTGTCAAATTACACCAGAAGAATTATGAAGAGGTTCACTTGGAAGTTAAATCCATAATTTATGATAGGGGAGGAGTTATATTCATGGGGTGCAATGATTT
This sequence comes from Viscum album, assembly GCA_963277665.1. NCBI lineage: Eukaryota > Viridiplantae > Streptophyta > Magnoliopsida > Santalales > Viscaceae > Viscum > Viscum album. The sequence goes on from OY728163.1 coordinate 137,177,214, forward strand.
CCCCATTTTCTATTCTCACTGACATCTTTACTTCAATGATTTATGGTGGTGATGGGATTATTCTACTAAACCTTCAGGAGATAAAAGAATGCATAGTAGCAGAATCAAAAAACATGTTCACTATTCGTGAATGAATAACTAGAGTTCCTATCACAACATCGATAATGGGGTTCCCTTCGGTGGTAGTGAGGAAAAAATCTATCCCTTCCTACCTTGGAGGTTGATGGTTGCCTTTGAAGACCCTTGGTTTAGGGCATTGGTTTGAAAATTCTTCTAGTTCAGTGTAGTAAAAGTAATGAACAATGAATTGAGGGTCAAATGAAGTGGTCTTCTCCTCTGTTGATACTATATATTTTTCTAGTCAGCAGTTAATTGATAGGAGTCCTTCTCTTCCACACCTAATGTTTTTCCTCATCCCATTCAAGAAATTTTGGGAGTGCTTCTTTCTACATATTTAGAAAGTGGGTGATGAATTTTCTTTATACCATTGGATTTATCAATCAGACCACCAAAATTAAATTCCACATGATGCTTCTTATCCCCATCATACCCATGAGATTCACTAATATCCATGTCAACTATAAGGGCACATCAGACAATTTATTCATAGCTCTCGAAGTCACAGATCCATAGGGCTTTCCATAGGTAAGGTTTTACCCACAAAACAAGCAGTCAGCCTTGCATTCAGTGGTAACAAAAATGACATAGGCATATTGTGCAAGCCTTTTAATGTTTTCCTCCTATGCTGTAATGGATTTTTCTTCTTTTTTCCTTGAGTTCAAGGAATTCCTTTTCCATATCAAGTCGGAGGGTTTGAGGAAAATATTTATCATCCAACATTTTCAGGAAATCCTTCAATTCCAAACCCTTGATTTCCTCCTCAGGATTTTATTTTTTATCAATGTTGACCATTGATTAGCTTCACCCTCCATAAAATAATCATACCTAAGAAACTTTTCTTGTTTGAAAAATTGAAGGATAGAGATAATTTTTCAATGGAGTTGATCCATTGTTCGACAATTGAGGGATCAAATGATCCATTAAAATTTGGAGGCCTTTGTCTCATAATGATCTCGACTGTGACACGTTATTTCATGGGGGGGGGGGGTTGAATCTTCCTCATGAACCATGATTATATTAAAATAATGAGTTAACTAAGAGTGTATCATGAAAAAGTTCACGATTCCTACTCCAATCTGATTGGGTATTTCATTATAACATTCAACACATTGATCATTCCATCAGTTGTAAGCCTAGGTCCTCCGATTACCAGCAATTGTCTAGAATACAAAGAATGTTTTGTGTAACACGTAAAGGGTAATCTAAATACATAAATGAAAGACTTATAAATTACTTTTATTTTTTTAACATATGAATTTGTTGGCTTCAATCGATGATATACATGATCTATGCCCCAACATATATTAGTAGGGGAATTTTTTTATTCCCTTAACAGCGGTTCATACTATACTTTTCAATTTACCAAAAATATCCCCTGAGAGTGTCATTACCAAGATTGCATCAAGGAACGTCGTCATCTAGTAGTTCCCATTTGAGTTTAGTTCAATGAGGTGTTTTCATGTTTTACAACTGCATACATCTGTGCTAGAGCCACCTCTTCCGACTTGTATCCAGAAAGGGAAGTATTTTCTTGATAAACCATTTACTCAATCCACACCAAAATTTGGGGATGTTTTTATTATAAATCGTATTATCCCTATGTATTTCACCTGGGGTTTCTAATCCCAATTTCCAAAATAACTAAACCTATTCTTCAATACCAAATATAATAAACCTACTCTTTATTACAAATAGAAACTTAATTTATTACATAAAATATTCACTTTATACAACATTGAAGATAAAGAGGTCTAGTGTCTTTGGGGCTTAGGAACATTACATAACTTATTAAAAAATAAATGCACATCGTTATTGAAAAAATATTTTACCTGACAACACACTTTCCTTCATACATAGCATTGCATGGGGTAACCTGAGGACATGAATAAGAAATAGGTGAGTTGGAAGGCCCAGTAAGGGGGTAAACAAGGCATAAAATAAAGAATATGGTACATGTTAGGAAATAGGAATATTAATGGAGCATAAGATAAATATGAACATGAAGGCATGATATAGAATGGTTATCATAATAAGGAAACGTGGATCAACATTTTATATGATATTAGCTTGATCCAAGTCCTATTGCACATGGAGATTAATAAAACCCTTATTGAACTAGAATTAGAATGAGAAGACCAGCGTTTCACTTGAGGATTCATGATACTAATATTTACTCAATGGGTTGGAGTGCTATCAAGGCGCACCCTTCATAATCATTTCATTTCATGCATAAGTGTTCCACATTGATCATATAACAGAGATTCATAAAACATTATCATTTATTACACGATAAAGGAATGTGAAATTTATATATTAAACTCTATAATCAATAAGTAAATGTTCATGATGTTGAATATCTTTTATAGATAAATTGGCAGTGTATTCTCTACACAATGACTTTGGCTTGGAAAATCATGGTACAATTTCGACAGCATAATGACATGACATAAGAGTTTATAAAAATGGTTGATGACAGATAAAAGGGTGTCTCATCAAATGTAAATTAAATGGTTATTAAGTGGGTCATATATATACATGTATAAACATATGTTTATCATAGATTCATAATAAAAATTTTCATGAATTTAAATGAGAATAGTGAAATTTCTTGCAGAATTTTGGCATGGTAAAAGGTGTACATAGGTGGCATTAATGAGATAGGAAGGGGCCTCCCATAATTCAATCACAATGATGGAATAATGTAGGAGGTTTTAAATTATACCCAAATATTTATAATTGAAAATAAATGGGTATAACAACATAACAAAATATGGACAAAAAATGAGAAAGGAAGAAATCCCTTATTTGAATGTTTGATTTTAAAGGCTTGGGATAGAATTGAGAGAAGCTTCCTAGGAGATTGGAGTGCGATGGGAGGATTATAAAGAGATGAGGGAGAGGATGGTCGAGCTACAATAGATTTGAGTGAAGTAAAAGTTTGATATTGGGTGTATTTATATAGGAAAAAAGATGGAATTATTTATAATTTAGGTTTTGGACACTACACATTAAACTAATCAAAACCATAGACCAAACCATGATTTTTCCCATGTTTTTTGAAAAAATGGGAGTGTTAAGAATTATTTTATAATCCAATGCATGAACTTATTATAATATTAGTCTTGATTATGAGGAGGTGATTCACACTCTCTGGGAAATCACATTATTTTAAAGGTAAAACATATATTTGCCGAATATCCTTTTTATATTATTTTATTAGATAGATATTGGTTCATTATGATTTCATAAAACACATTATATATTTAAACGATATTTAATTTTTACCCCAAAATTCGTCTCTCTTGGAATATTATATTACATTTACCATTAGTTAAATTCAACATCCTAATTTCATAAATTATATTCATTTTATCTAAATAATTTTTAAAATATCTGAATTTTTACTTTTAAAATAAAAACACACATTTATAAAAAATTCTTTGTTTTTGATAAAAACATATTTCAAACCTTTATAAAAATTACAATTGTATTCATAAAATTATACAGTCATTTATATTTATTAAAAAATAATTTCGTAATAATATGTTATTAAAATATTATTTAATAAAATAATCCAATAATTAATTAAAATAGATGTCTTAATTGAATATTAACTAAATATACTATTTGAGCTTAATACACCATTTACAAAGTAACAATAATTAAATTAAATTATATTATTTATTCTATGAAAAACTAATGCACATAATCATAGTGGTAGGGTTTTGCACATAACCTCTTATAGCACCTACATAAGGACTAAGGGTATGTTGTTCGCTGGCGAGATATTCTTGGGGAGTCTTGGATAAGATGGATCGGGTGGTAATCTCTATTAACTTCCAATTCTCCTATAGGTGGTTCGGATAGAGACTTAAATGTTGAAGCTCGACATGGGCTTAGTGAAGAGTGAAACCTAGTGAAGAGACCTCACTTCCATGCTCTGACAAATTGGAGTTGTATGGAGCAATTCTATAGGACGAGGCCGTCACTTCCTTTTTCTGAGTAAATTGGATTTGTTAAATCCCTATATTTTTTCTATTCATGTGATAACTGTTCAACAAAAATACATACAATGGTGACAATTCGTAATGGTGTTTTAAAATCCAAAAACATAAATAAGATGAATTGTATATTTCACATAACCATTTTATATAATAATACATTTAATTAGATCAAGATGAATTTTCATTAATAAATGTTTGGGTAATTATACTAATTGTGAGACCCTATGTACTCATATGTCAGTTAGACATGCTCCTGATTATTTTTCTGATGGTGGAGAGCATGATATTATTTAGATAGAGCATATAATAGTACTAATGATGTTATGGGTGGTGGTTTTTTGGGTGTTTTATACATATCATTTCCCATTACATCATTGAGTGGAAAATATTAACAAGGACTATCGACATTAGTTTTTGTAGCCATGAATGAAGAATAAAGTTGCATATTTTTCTCTCGATGCCTTACATGGTGCATGTGAAGGATAATAACCATGTTCAAATGGGTTTAGATATACCCCATGAGGTTACATTATTGGACATGGCATGACATATATAGCAACTTTATGATAGGATTACCACATACATATATGGGACACAATATTATTTAGGTGATCGTAGAAAGACTCACCATATGAACGCAATACCTATCCATCTGAGAGCATAGTTATGTAGATTTATTGGGATGCCTCTATATGAAGGGGATATTCTTTCATAATCTAATTACATAGAAAATCATTTTTGAACATGATTCCCACTTCACATATCTATTATGGAAGGGATAAAAGGAGGTGTTTGGGGCCCAATTACACTTGACCACATCGTTTCACCCCAAAAATGATAGAAAGAAGGATAAGATCTTTCAGGTTATGGAGAAAATGTTGTGATCTTTCATGTTGGACATTGAACATATTCGAGATGATCATATACCATTTTAGGTGTTTGTGTGCAATAATAACTACCCTTCCACCATTATTGTGGAACCATTTGAGGGTTTGAAGGGGCTACCTTCTAGGTCAGCATATTTTTGGATTGACCCATGAGAGTAGGCATGAATGGGCCTAATGTTGGTTTGAGAAACTACTAAGAATGTGGAGACCATCCAATAATAGATGAGGACATCCAAAACCATTTCAGGTCTTATGAGGACATATGGCAGAGTCCTTTTGAGTATGAGGAGGGAGACCGTGTGTTCTTATGGGCTTCACCATGATGTGGATTATAGAGATTTGGACAAAGATTAAATCAATCTCTATGATTTATTATCCATTTTTGGATACTAAAATGAGTTCAAGTGGTGGATTAAGAATTTGATCTAATGCCGCTGTTAGATTGGGTACATGAAATCTTCCAAATATTGTAGTTGGGGAGGTACACACGTGACACAACCAACATTGTCAACTGGGGTGAGTTGTTCACTGATGATGGGTATATGTTTTCTGAATACCAAAAAGAGATCAAGGGCTAGTATGAGAGGTTTTTTCATGGTTGATTACTTTTTTCAGTGTGCATGTAGTTGTAGAACCTTTAATCATTGTGATGGATCCTAGGAGCCTGAGGCTAAGATAAATTCTTAGTTCTCGCTTCTATTTGTGCAGCCACTTATTTTGGATTTTTGGGGAAATAAATCTCGAAGGTGGAGGTAATTTAAATAATATCATTTCCACGTATTCTTTTTGGATACTTTATGGCCTTTATCAAGAAGTGGTCCTATGATGGTGTGAGATTTTGAGGCCCGGTGTGCCTAGAATAAATGTTTTAATCATATTAAAATATTTAATATCACACACGCACATTTTTCCAAAAAATGGAATAAAATCTAAATGATGGAATGCATCAGATATATGATTGAATTATTTATTTAAAAATTTCGGTATTTCCAATCAAGTGGCATAACCATTTTCAGTTTCAAGCAATTTTTTTTAAAATTCATCACAAATGTAAAATATATTAATAAATTAAATTAAATATATTTATTTATCTATTGATTTTGTGACCGGGATCCTCTTAAAAATTTATATGGTGAATTCTCAGTTTAATACACTATACCCTGTCAGTCTAGGGAACTATCAATGATCCATTGGATTTAATTCCATTAGCAGACGATGACTATATCGATAATCAATGACCATTGGGAGAAAAAATCATAGGATCTCACTGACGATCGTGGAGTGACTTAATTATTCATTAGTGATTTATCATAATCGAGGAAAATTTTTTTTTTGATTTTTATTTCCTTTCTTGTTTTTATTACTACAATGAAAATGGATCAATCAACGAATCAATTGATCTATGGATCATGAATATCTTATGACGGGATTACTAAATGGATTTAGGGGAAGAATATATTTTTTATTGTGTTATTATCTCTTCATTCATCAATTTAATGAAAAATAATTAAGGTTGACATCCAATGAGGTATTTTCTTCCTGATTGTTCCTTATGTTCCACCCCCCAGATTTATTTTTTCATCACCAGCATTATTCATCAGGATATTGTTTGCTATCTACCAAGTAATCGATCAATAAAGATCTATTTCTTAGAATTCTGGTCCTATATTGTAGATATGTGATGAGAATTATGTGATGTAGTTTAGATGAAGGTAGCGGTGAACATATCAAACCCGATTGGAGTCCTTTATTATATGGTGGTGTGTGTGATGAGGATTGGATGAATGGAAACAGGTTTTTGAATTTAAACTAGGGATGGATTCTAGAGAAAGACCACTATGAGGCTAGAATTATATAGAACCAGGATTTTTTGTGGGGACGAGGTTGAGAATCAATTCAATAGTAATGTGAGTGTGTGTAAAGAGAAGAAACACGATTTCTATAATAACCTGATAAAAACATCATGTACATCAACATTAAATGCCATTTGGAACACCCATAGGGGAGGAAAGGTATTAAAGAAAAAAGTTTAGGATCACAAGGTCTATAGCCCTATCACATACCTTGGGACCAAATCCCTAATATCTTGACCTATAAAATGATTGATACAAGAACATAAGATAGAGCATGTTGTGTACCCCGACACTAACATGGAATAGAAAAAGGGTACATGGGATAACCCATGTAGTGGAACATAGGTGGCCACACATAATTTAGGGTAACATGTACATTGGAATGAAAATTAATACATTCCAGTTTACATAGGCATGATCTGAGGTTGAAGGAAAATAGCATGTACACTTACAACAAACCATGTAATACATAAATGTTGGGTTGAGGTCATTTTATTCTATATCATGTATAATTTTAATGGGCTTACAATCCCTATATCTATTACCTAAGGGTTAGTATGGAATAACATTTAACATAAAAGTAAAGAAACCCTTTATTAGGACATCATGGATAGAGTCATTGGAATCCTTTCATTAGGCCCAGAGTGAGATCCTATATTATCGTCTTTTCATAGGACAAGTTCTTAGTATCCTATTAGCCAACACTACAAGGGAATTTTTCTTCTACTTAGGGTGTTATTCAAGATTGAGTTACTCTTATCTCACATGGCCTTACTTGGTATCCACATGTATGTGTCATATTTGTGTATCCCGTATATGTATCATTTATATGTTCCATATCATTCTATAGAATTTGGAATAAGAAATCTTCGAACTGTTTGTGTTTACTACCTATGAGAAGACCCAGTGAACACAACCTCTAAAATTAAAATCATCTGTGATGTCAATCTTAGGTAGTGCATTCTCCCAGATTAGCAATTTTTGGAATCTTGGGGTTGGAATCCTAGGCTGGTATTACGATGGTAACATTAACATTAAATTATGTGTATTTGATGATTATATATACATATTATTTTTATATGTGTCTTAGAAAAATACCAATGTAGGGTATATTTTTATCACTGTTTAATTCCATGTGGTTCAATGGTGTCCTAGTAGGTAGAGTTATAATAACAAATTCGTGGTTATTCCCCACACATGTCACGTCTTGGGTAGACAATCAAAATTTTGAAGGTGTCCAAGAAAAACAATGACCACATGGTGTTTAGTGATACCAGATATAGAAATGTGTGTTACAATTGTATCATTACAACAATCCAGAGTTTATATTCATGTTGGAAATCTTTTCAAACACATTGTGGTGCGATTGATTCTAAACCTATTTACTTTTCATCATTTCATACTATTCTTATAGGGTTTTATGTATTCATTCATGGTTATTATGTTTTTTGGAATTTCTACATTTTATGGCCTAGAGATGTGTGTGTGTGTGTACTTATGTTATGAACTCACATATTAGTAATACGCCTACATAGTTCTAGTTTTCATTCCCTAGCTTACTGGAGGATGACATAGGGAGTCGTGCCACAACCCCCATTGGAATGGGTCATGACATGATTCATTTTCTATAAATGCATTACATAATAAGTAATTTTATATTTTAAAATAGGGTTTTTTATACCATCTATATGACCTATGTATTTCTTTCACCAAAGTGTAATGTTTCAACTTATCTCTATAAATTTGTGTGACGCTCAACCATAGAATCCTACCATATAATTATCTAGAATCATGTAAAACTATAATTATTCATCATGAGTGAATTCAACCTATCATTATTGGGATTCATTCCCAATGTTGGTGGATCTAACCACAACCCTACTCATGCATGTAAAATCCATAATCTAATATATATTCACTATGAATTTGAGAGAAGTTTATCAGATCAAGATATTCTTTAAATTTTTATCCTCAATTTTTGTCGTATGTGTTCTATTTTGTATACATAATTATAAATCATTCAATATCTTGATTGGGTAAAATATTCAATATCTTCAAAAAAATGGTGGGAGACTACTGGTTTTAAAGGGGGTTTTGTAGAAATTATTTTTTTAGTTATTAAAAAAATGTATAAATTCAATTTATAGATAATTACATTTTTATTTTATAAAACAGAACTTGGAAAAAAATGGTGGGAGACTACTGGGATCTATTGCTCATGTCACACATACACATTTCAGGGTATGTAGATATCAATATATTATAATTATGTGGGAATGGTGCCACCAGGAGGTGTCTTGTTTATTATATTTTATGGTATATGAGTTTGTAGGTGACTTCACACCACATGGATTTTGGTTTGACTGCATTGAGTACTTTGGTTCTTGATATAATTTGGCACACGTCTTCCATGTTGGTCAAACATATATAATATTATATTTTCATCAACATACTAACATATTCTACTACATTATCATATTGATTATGATTTAAATAGACTAATTGGTCCAAAGGAAATTCTTAATTCCAATAGACCTATCGCTATCCTATGGGGATCACAAACCACTTTTAGGTTGTGGTATGATCTGTTCATGATATAGTTATATTTTGAGACCAATGTTGGTTTGTGAGCAAAAATAGATCCTAAAGTTAATAATAATGGAGAGGTTATTATCTTTGGATATGAAGTCCCTCAAACACTCATTTTTAGATATATTTTCAACATGAATTAATGATTATACCAACCTTTTAATCATTTTACCATTTAAACAATTATTATGATAACATATTTTTACTAATATATTTAATTTTGAAAATAAAAATAAATTTGACATTATTAATAAATTTGTTCTTTATTTCTCTTAATATATGTAGTATTTTTGAGATACTATTTATATAATTGAAAAATTGAAATTATAAAATGATAATTTAATAACAGATTAAAAATGGTTATTAGTAAAATTTAACATACACTCTAAATGAATGATATAGGGTTTAAAATAAAAATAAACTATTTCCAATAAATAATATAATTAAATACATTATTTTTAAATTTTTTCAATATATATATTTATCATTATAATAACCTAAAGTCAACCTAATTTTCACCTTATTTTTATAAATGTAATTTTAACCAACAATCATAACCATTAATATATCACAAAAAAATCATTAAACAATAATTGAAATCATTTTTTTATATATCCAAAATATAATTTCCTATTTTTAAATTAATATTCTAAAATTCACATATTGATATTTTGAATGGATTCATATAATGAATATTTTTAATCATCAAAATTATGTTTTCAAATAATTAATGTGATTATTCTTATTGCCTATAAATATGCATTTAAAGACGAATTTATATATTACTCATAAAAAAATATATTTTATCATCTGTAAACTGTGATATATTTAGTTTCTTGAAATATAAATTCAAAATGCATAAAAATATATTATAATAAAAAAATACTATCCAGTTCTAAAATTATCAAATTAATAATTTATCTACACTAATTGAATTTTATGAATGTATATTAATTAAAAAAATGTATTATTCATGTTGAATTGATATTTTTATAATATTCATGATATATATATAAAAATATTATTATTATAAAAATATTTTCTTTATATGATACTAATTTATACTTACAAAACCTGTCAATTTCTTTATATGAGATTTACATATAACATAATCACTGATTGAAGACTTGGGTGGTTGTTAAAAAAGTATAGATATCCTAGAAATTTACCTGTGATTGATGTTCTATCGTAAATGATGGAGTTCGATATGGTCTTCTTCATTTGAAGACCTTTTCAACAGAACCTCTTTTTGAATCGTGATAATATCATCTTCAGATAGAAGATTTACACTACATGATTCCATTTATACTACTTTAATTAGTGATTTAATAATATGGTTAGTAATCATTATATTATCTTATTAAAAATATATATTACAATAAATATCTATTAATTAAATCATTTATTACAATCGTTCAATGTTTCATGTAAAATACAATGTTAAAAATATTATTTACTTAATGGGAAATTAATAATAAAAATTTCAGTGTAATATTTACAAAAATATTTAATTTTTATAACTTTTATAAATACTTTACTATATCTCCTTATGCGATGCCAAATTATTTTTTTCAAATATATTTATAATTATATTTAAAATATGATGGTCCTTCTAATATATTTTTGAAAGTCTAAATAAAAAAATAATCAGTTTTTAAATAAATATATATTCTTATAGTGATAATAATTTATTTAGAAATAATTAATGTATACCGAATGAAAAATCATTGAAGGAAAAATAATATCTATCTTCTATATTACCAAATATAGTTTTTAAATTTATAATTTAAAATTTATATAATCCACATTAGATATAAAATAAATCTTTGTTCAATAATAAGGTTTCATAAATTATTACATCATTTTAATATTTTTTTTATATCAGGGAAGTCCCATTAGTTGTAAAAATTCTATTTTTAAATATTCACTTAAAAATAAATCTTTTCATAAAAATACCAATATATAATCGTAAGAAACAAAATATTTTCTACATCTTGAAAAAATGATGTAAATTTGGTAAAATAAAAATAAATTTTTTTAGTTTTTAATATATAAATATAAGAATATAATGAAATTTTATTTCTATGAAATTAATTTTTAAATTATTTAGAACTCATATTTATATTTTTTGATAAATAATAATTTAAAGTTTTCATAATAATTATTCCTTATATGAAATACATTTAATCATTATTTGATCTTCATATGCATAGTTTATTGATATAAAAATACACCGTGAAAAAAACTATTTAATAAAAATACATTTAGAATAATAAAAGAATTTTATTTTTTTATAAAGATATGAAATGTTAATTTTATTAATGAATTAGTAAAAAAATGTTTTTTATTTAAATTAGAAGATTTAATTAAAATATTAAAAAATATATGTGATATACGAATAACATATTAAATTAAAAATTACATATTTATACCATCCAAACATCTACTTACAAAACCCATTATGGTCTCTAAGTAATGCCTAAGGGTAAGGTATAATTTGGTTTTAGAAGTGGATTTTGTTTCAACCAACATCAGTCTCATGAAAATTTCTATGAGATTATCCTCTCTAATATATGATTTCACTCATTCAAAAAATTAGACTTCCTCGGGGGATTGGTATATATTAATCCATATTGAATCCACATACATTTAAAGCACTAAAAATCCTCACCATGAAGAATAATTCTACCACCTTAGGATGTTTTTATTAAATTCATTCTTTAATGTATTAATTTTGGAAAATAATATTTATACATGCTTACACAGTAAATTTCTAAAGAGGACCATATTTATTTTTTATTATTTTAACTCAATACTACATATCACACCATTATTTTTCATTAGTGTTTCATGCATTATAAGGACTCAAAGACATTCGGTTTTAAAGTAAAATATACATTTTAAAATATATGGATGTTACATTCTCCCCGTTTTGTATCCTCAAACTAATAATTATTAGTTACTAATAAAAGTATGTAAGGCTATCAGAAACTATTAATTTAATTATAATGTGTTTTTTGTTCACTATCATGGGTGAAACAAATTAAATCATGTTTTAACACAATGTAGGAATAACGATAACATTGAAATTAAATCCAACAATTTGGAAAAAATTTCCCTCGCTTTTGGGTTTCACGTCTCTTAAAATAGTATTAGTTTTCCCAAAAGTATTACATTATACCTTACACTAAAAGATTATAATTATTTTATTTAAGAATCAAGTTATTTCTTTGGTAATAATAGCAGTTAACATGTCCTTAATATTGGGGGAGATAATCCATTCAAAAAATTAGATATAATAAAATTAATAATATGAATTATTATAACTCATTCACATAAACATCAGTTATAGTGTTCTGACAGAATTGAGATACATAAATTACACCATATTGATTTTATATTATTAATTTTATTTGTTCTCATAAGGGGCGATTCTATGTTTATATATTATAATATTGATATAATTTAGTGGGAGAATTATGATGAAAAATAAATATTCATTGTTCTTTAATGGATGTTTAGTGTACCATACAACACATAATTTTTGGAAGCCATATAAGATGTTTTGATCTCATATGGATTCAATTATTCCCTTGTTCATAAGAGCTACTTAGGTCTATCATCCCAGAAATCCAGTATATTAAGGATCTTAGATGGATAATTTCATTTTTTCCAATAATTAAAATATTTAACTATTATTGGTTCCCTTGGATAAAATTAATTTCCCTTCATCATGTCAACACAAATCTTTATTTTAATATTTAATGATTCTACCCTTTGCACAAAATTTCCTTAAACCATTTCTAATTCCCCTGATATATTTTCCGTGGTTCTTCTTCCCACATTTTTGATAGACATGAAATTGAATCTTCTCTATATCATGGTAATATTCAAAAGAACATCATTAAAAATACATCCTTCACTTCATTGATTCATTTCAAAATTAAACTATGTTGAGGTTGATAATAAAAATTTATGATATATAATTTTGAATAACTAAATTATAAATCACCCCATATCTTACCTGATTTGTTTTTAAGACAATGGAAACATTATCCATGAATGAAAGTATTAAATATGTTTATCCATATTCATACAATTAATAATACAAGAAATGGTTACGAAGGGAAATTAATAATTAATATCATATGATATTTTTTTATATTATCACATGATAAATGAAACCTCAAAATGTATCATCCTCAGTTATAGTTCAATATAAAAAAATTTTCATTAAAAATGGGTTTCTTTTTTCTTGGGTTCCATCTCACTTATTAACCAAATTTCCCTATATGATCAATATTTTATAATGGTTTGTAATTGTAATTTGATAGAAAAAATAATATCCATTGGGATTTTCTAACAAGGAGTGTTGTTTCGATTCATTTTCATAGACTATTTGAAGACAAAGTTAATACCTAATCAACAATTTCATAGTTATAATAGTTTTTTATATTTTATTCTAATCCTATAAACAAATATTTTATCCATATAGATATTTCATTGATATGAATCTATAAAATTGGTATTACGAAATTATAGGTTGTTATCAAAAACATTGTCTTATATTTTAGGACTAAATTTTTTAAAAACAAACTTTAAAAATAATTTTTTAATTTATCTATTAGAAAATGTCACTATCACCCCTTCTATAATTTTAATAATATATTACCATCTTTATAACACAGTGAATGAATTAAAAATAAATCGAAGTGTTGAAATTCAATTAAAGTGGAATATATTAATTAATCCTAATAGTTTGTTTTTAATGACGTGAGAAAATATTGATTTGGTAGAATTTTGTGATTAAAATATCATCTGATCAAAACAGGAAATCATAAAATAGTCTCTATCATTGAGGGTCATGATATAGGAACATATGACCCAATAGAAGTCATAAAAGAAGCATAAAAATTATAACATGTCTTAAAAGATTATAATAATAATCTTGAATTATTTTTGAATAAATATTTGATTATCATTATCATATATTAATGGAAAAAAATAAGAATTAAAAAATAATATCATTTAAATCAAGAAGAGTTCCTTATCTTCATAGTGGGAAAACAATTCCCACTCTTAACATCATTATCTCATGAATTTTAAATCCATAACCAAAGCACTAGAAGGATATATATGACCACACACATAATAAAATATACATATTTCCACTATAGAATTCCTGCCATTATTTATTTCATGAAAAAACATGGAATGATAATTTGTCCATATCATATTCAATGGTATGACGTAATGTTCTATAAAATATATATCAGTTTTGATAAAAAAAATAAAACCAATGATACGGTGTATATCTCAAAATCATTTAGAACATAACTCATAAAACATGAATACATAAGATATATGTTACTAATAATGAAGATGAAAATTTAAGTGAATAATAAAAGTTTACATAGAAAAAGTTAATCAAAATATTCATAAACCGAAGGATATTTTATTCAAATTTGATATTAAAATTTCTCAAAAAATGAAAAAAAAATTCTGAATATTATTCATAAATAAATTTCAACAATTAATCAATAAAAATAAACCAATTTATACTATAGGAATTTTTTATTGAAATATAAATTGAATGATCAATAAACAAAAAACGTTTGCTAAAATTTTATATAATGATTGTAGAATCAAAAAACATAAAAATTTGAAAAAAATATTATCAACGAATATAGGTAAGGATAAATTATAATGTCATATAAAAAATAAACATTTGTAATTGTAAATAATATAAATTTAACATTATTTTTAATATAGGACAAGGAAATTGCATATAGACAAGTTATCTAAAAATTATTGGAATTATTGTTTTCTTCATCAAATGTTTAGAACAGTAAAATACATTAAATAGTTTTTTTGAGAAGATAATATAACTCTAAAGAAAATATGGTTTCATGTATATATAATCAAGTTTATACATTTTAAAATAGAATCATCTAGTATAATAGTAAAATAAGAATAATTATAAATCAAGAAAATAAGATTAATCTATACAAACCCTTGAAACTACTTTATTAGTAGAATCAAAAAACATGTCAATTCTAAAACCTAAGATGGTTATGAAAACTAATTTAAAATTTTTATTATTATATTTAATGGAATTCTATGTGTATTATATATACCTGAAATAGAATATATTTTATGAATAGAAATAATAGCTTAATGAAGTCGAATTGAGATGGGTAAACAGTCATATATATCACAGTTTATGAGGTATAAATAAATTTAATAATGGAATTATCTGATAAAAATTGAAATCGACAAAAAAATATGATTAATTAAAACATAATACATTGATAAGTTTTAATTTTCCCTTCTTATCAAAATAATGTAAAAAATTAATTAGCATAACTAAAAATAATGAAAACCGATTTAATGATAACCTTTACATCTTTTCCTAACCCCCATAAAAGTGATTCATAAAATGAATCATATATTTAAATTTTTTAGAAATCAATTTCAAAACCTCATTCATATATATCTACCATTTATTCCCCATCGTCAATTGTGATTTATTTATATAAAACCCTAGTAAACCCATTAAAGAAATCAATGATTGATTCAATTTATTCCCAATAAGGTATTTATGGGAGGTGGAAGTGGAAGGTGGTGAAATTATATTATAGCAACATAGGGTGACATAGGAACACTAATTTAGGAAATATGACATAAGTATCATGGCATACCTAGTTCCTTATTCATGCATAGCATGTACTTTGGTCTATATAATTGTTTTTTAATCCCATTTTTTCTTTTAGGATTATCCTCATAATAACTTGACTAGTTTAATAGGTCATCCCTAGGTGTTCAACTACCTATCCTTCCATATTTCATGTTTATGTGCGTTTCATTTTATTTTCCCCAATACAATTTTACAATTTGTACTAACTAATTAAGGTTTCCATTCATTGTCGCATGTTTGTAATTATATTGTTTCTCATATGTTTTATAATGGATAGTTTAACACGATTATATGAATTTTTTTAATCATTACTATATAATAAAATATATTTAATTTATTTGATTAAGGTTTTTTATATCCCCATGTCGATATTATGAAAACAATGGTCATAATTTGCAAAAGTAGTATTCATGATGAGAATGTTTCATGTAATTTACTGATATCAAGGGATTTTTTTATAATGGATATTGATTTTTTATATACTTTCAAACCCATATTAATTATATAAATAACTCAATATTCTATTATATTAAAAAATAATAAATTATAGAACAATAAATCTAGTTTTGTAATATAAATTTAACATGTCTCTCTAGGAAGGTTGTTGTCAACATGTAAAAAGAAATGGTATTATCATTATTTATATAAAAAAAGAAGACAAAAATTTATTTCATATTTTAGAAATATTATAATTCTATATATATAAAATTTTATAATTAATTATAAATTTTAAACTATTTATTTATGGTGTTCCCAAAAAATAAAAAATGATGCTTAAGGTGGTTCTGTTCTGCACATATATAGGTAAGATGTTTTCATTTTTCCAAGGAGAATAGACGAAGATATAAAATAGTTATTCAATAAATATAATACCATTTTTGAATATGATGGATTTTAATGTTGATATTTTATGATGGTATTTTTGAAATTTAATTTAAAATAATTTATCTTAATGAAATAATGATAAAACATCTAGTACATGTATATGAATTTAAGGGGTGATTTTTATATTGTTATTATAATCCTGGATGTTTATAGTATGAGGATAAATAGTGTGGTTTGTGGGTATATTTAGAATTGAGATTAGCTAAATATTATAATAATAGTTTCAATATTCATGGAATGTGCATTCCAAAGTTGAAAAAATTGTATATTATAAATGTATTGGTTGATAAATCCTTCATCAAATCATTTGGATACATGTGTTAAATATGATTTTTTTTCATTCGCCCAATTTTTACACTTTTACTTTTTTAACTACTACTAAGGTAAATAATGTTTACATAGATAATTTTTATATATGTATAAAAATAAACTGCACTTGAATAAATACAATAGAATCCTTGATTAAAAATATTAAATCGATTTTCGTAGAAAAAAATTATAAATTCGGAAAAAATAAATTCCCAAAAAGAAAATTTATAATGACTTGAAATTTGATTGATATAAAGGAAAAAAAATGTTTTTATATGTGAAATACATGATTGTAAATTAAATTTAATATTTATAAAATCATAAAATTATTTATTGAATTTATTTTTTCAAATAACATTCAAAAAATTTAATGTCATTTTTATAACATTAATATTATATAAAAGTACAATAGTAGTAAAAATATATTTTTTACTAATCCCCTAAAAATCAATCTCTTCCAAAAATACTAATAGGCTCATCCTAGAATTATATTGTTATAACGAATCAAAAAATTATTTCTAATTTGAAAATTTTGTATAATATAAATTTATTTTTTAAAACCTAAAAATAAAAAAAAATATTTTTATTAGTAATAAATTTTTCAAATTATGAATTTTATAATTATTAATTCATAAAAATTTCCAATTAAACAACTATTTACCTTTTTATATCAACAATATATTTTGTCAAAGGTAATCCATAATAAGATTGGTTTTTGGATGAAAATGAAAATGACAAAAAAAAAATCCAATTTTATAACAATAAATCATTATGAATATAATGATTTCAATTGTTATATAGACATTTATATGTATATATAATTAATTTTAATAATTATTTAAACATAATAATGTATTTTTAAATCACTTAATATTCTAAATACACAATATTAATATTTAATGTAATTAGAAATAAATATTTACATTAATACTTACATGTCCTAATCATCATAAAATTTACATAGATAACCGCATAAGATCTGCACATTGATGGGTAAGATGTGATTTTGTGGTAGTTATGATTGGTCGTTTATATAGAATATATGTAGTTTCAATTGCATCATTCTTGAACTTATCTAAAATATTACTTCATTCATATCATAAATGTATGCATCATTTGGGTTTTGGTATAGGGAAAATAATATTGATGCTACCCTCATTCCCTGATTAGGGACATGATCTTCATAAAGAAGATCCCTACTACCACCTAGTATATTTTATAATTTATTAATTTATTGGGTTATATTTTTATTTCTAATTATTACATAATAATCAAGTATTATTTTATAAATTTTATATTTGATTTTCTTGATTTTAACTAAAATAAATTTTTAATAGAATTCTTTATAATATTGTTTTATGAATTTTATGCAATTAAACAAATATGATTTAAATATAATTCATGTAATTAAAAATCATTATTTGTTACATGGAGTAACATTCACAATGAAAATTAATAGAAAATTAAAATAATAATAATAATCATCATCATCCTTTTAATATGAATGTGGATAATTCATACAATAGACCACCCAGTAATACAATAAAAATTGTGAAAAAAAAATATTAGTAATTAAAGAAAAAAATATATCATACAAAACAATATGGCCTCAAAATTCAAAATTCCTAATAGGAAACAAAAACTCTAACTCAATACCAATATCTAGTGAGTTTAAAAAACATCTATGTAGTAACATATATACATGTTTATAAACTAAATGTTTATAGTGATGTATGAAATCAGAATGAACCTACTGAGTGCGAGTATAAATATATATTAAAGAACTATCAAGAGTGTCTCACATCACAAAATTAGTATATTGGTGTATGAATTAATCAATCAACCCATGTATAAAAAATCAAATATTATTCCAAAATAATAATTACTGAATGGATTCATGAATGGAATAGTAATTTCAAAATGAATAAGATGTATAAAAATTAACTACCTATACGTGGAGGGGATATAATTTGACAAACAAACTTTCTATATAGGTTCGAGTTCATTTGGTAACACTAGTCATAACACATTGTTCTCATCCAAATCATTGAATGATGAAAAAAGAATATAGTGAATAATACCAATCCTATGGGAAAGGGATTAATATACACCAAGTATGAAAAATTGTTCAACACATCCCTTGGATAAACCTGAATGGGTATAAAATGTAATGTAATTTCAATACAATTTCATTCCACTAAAATTTATTACAATATGTGGAATACCCATATATCGATATAAAAATTAATAATATTTTTTTTAACATTCCTAACATATCAATGAAATATCTGTGGACATGTTTATATAACTAATCATCACATTCAATAGATGAACAAATAATAATAGTATACGTACTGATAACTATATTATTTTACATTTATTAATAAAATTTAAAAAAGAGACCCATCAATTTTATTAATCATTAGAAAAAATATACTATATAAATCAACCAAGAAAATATTCATGTATCCAAATTAATAATATGTAATTGTATTGCAACTAATTTAAAATAAAAATTTAATGTCACACATGGTATAATGCATAATGTATATAATAAGCTATGAATCATGGGTTTTAGGCCATGGATGGAAATTAAGATGGTATGCACAATAACTATTTCATACTAGTAGAAAACAATATAAGGTATTATATATGAAATAAATCCAAAATAAATTATTTATCTTAAATATCATAAATATGGAATAATATATTAAATAAACAATTAGTTATAGAAATTTAATTATAATATTTTCAAATATGAGTAAATATTTTAACTGTTATAACATTAATTATAGAAGACAAATATGAATAAAACAAATTTATAGTGTCCTTGATTACTCATTTCATACAAATACTGTGAGAGGGGTGATTTAAAAGTTATATTTTTTATAGAAAGAAAATATATCTAGTTTGGTGTTGAAATCTGATTCAAATGAATCAATTTATAAAACTAAATTTATAATGGTTTTATATTCAATACGGGGAAAAAATAAATTTTCATATTGTTAGATAAAAAACTCTATACACAAATTATCCACAAAAAACTAAATAAGTGTTTATAATTTCTTCATTTTAAATATAGAAATCAAATTCATTAATGAATATAAAATATTTTAATAACCATATCATTCTATTATACATTATCAACCAATCAATTATCTTATAATAAATGAAATACTAAAAAATATGGTTTAAATAATTTCCATCGAACTACAATATTTTCAACTAAGTCTGTGATAAAGTTATTTATTTTTATTAAATATGATAATGGGTTTAGCATGATATTTTCTACATTAAAAGAAACTACTTTTAAAAAACAATTTTTAGTATTCAATTTGTTGTTATCCAGTAGTATTAAAACTGAGTAAAGATAACAAATAAATGGGAGATATATCACAACCGAACTAAATTACAAAAAAATGAATATATATATGTTTTAAAATAACATTATGTCAGATATCATATACATATTTCAATTTCTATTTGATGAACATTTTTTCATGTTAGTTTTCTTTTCTATTTCATATTGGTTATTTGGAAATAGTATTCAAAGTGACATTGTAAATAAGATTTTAAAATTAGTAAATTAAAATAAACATTATAAATAAATTTATTTTGTGGTTTTTGCAAGTCGGTAATCTAATAACTGATGTGATGACCCAATTTTTCTAATTGTTTATTGTATAAATGACGGTAATTTTTAAAAAAAAATTAAATTGATTCATCCCCTCCACATAATAAAAAAGAAAAATACTAGAAGAAAAATTATCAAATAAACTAGAAAAATTCCATACAAAAATACTACAATTGAAGTCTCAAAGTTACAATATATTTTAGGAATAAAGTACAATTCAACAAAAAATTTAAAATGATTCACCCTTTCAATTCGTAAATATATGAAATATTATTCACTATATTTTAATGAGTCATAAAAAATCTACAACACAATAATGAATGAATTTAAATTGTATTTTCAATTAATCAAATGAAATATTACGGAAAATATTAAATTAAAATATTAACTTATGGTACATTATAACTATCCCAGTGAATATTATTTCATACATAATTATTAAAAAATAATAACCACATGCTTTTACACATTCTTGATTATAAAAATTTTACCACAAATTAATTTTAATTAAAATTTTCATTTTTAAATAATATATCGTAAATTTAGTTATTGTAAATTAATATTCACGTTAGCATTTACAAATTTGATCTTAGCGATCTTCTTTCTTATCATCTATATAAATAAACTCTATTCCATATTTCAAAATAATATGAATAAAAAATATTTTATTAATTATAATATATTAATGCATTATAATATTTAAACTATCATTTTCAATACATTCATAAAACATACTCTCACTTTACCATGGATAGAGAATAGCCAATCCAGTGTGTTCTCTCTTTGAAAAAATGGATCCAAATCAAATTGACAGTGATATATAAAAAATATAATGTGATTATTTATTATGTTAATAGATATATAAATTTTTTTGGAATTTTGTTTCATCTTCTTGAAATTAATGAAATTTCCATCACTATAAATTTTCATTATTCTAAAATATTTTCACAATATAAACTGTTCTTTCCAAATCTTTCATATTCGTAGCTATATGTGAAATAAAATAATAATATATAAATTTCATTCACATCTATCTCTTCATGATTTATACAAATATTATAAAGATATAAAATAGAAAATAAACATAATTATAAATATTCAATAAATTAAACTAACAAAAAAACTTAATTGGCTTACATGGAATTATTTTGTATCTTGGTAATGCCCAACTGATCCCCATTCAAAATAAGCCTGATATCAATTTTCAAAATCCCCAAAGTCATTGAATGAACATAAATAGTTGTTTTATTGTGAATCTCAGATGTATCCAATTAATGTTTTTGAATATGAAGAAAATCTATCAAGACTACAAGAATATGATTTTGATGTCATAATATATTTTATATTATATTATATATACAATAATTCTTGACCTTTAACGTATTCTTGTTAAAAATTTATTAATATATAAGCATTAAAATGAGAAAATAAATTTAATATAAAAAATGAATAAGAGATAATAAATATATAACTCTATTGTAAAATGTGGAAAAATTACAGATAGACAAACTAAAAATGACTGATAAATTTACCTTCACTACTCACCTCATATGTTGGACATAATTTTTTTATTGATCTATCTATAATATTGTATATAGTAAACCAATGATGATAGTTCTATTTCAATTAATGATCAATGGTATTGATGATATAGAATATCAACCCATATGAATCAATATGTTTTTTCATAAACAAATTACTCATTGTAACTTGGTAGCAATGGAGGAGGGTGAATAGGGGTATTATAATATGTGGGGTCTATATGAGGAGATGTATGAGTTTGATACGTTACAGTAGTGGTATTTACCATAGATGTCAGGGGAGTCATAACGGATGTCTGAAACTATATTTACATGTCTCTAAGAATAAACTATACTGAATCATTGATATTTCCAACCACTATCAGATGAATATCTTGAACATCATCATCAACCTATTCTTTTTTTTAGACAACTTTCTATTCAAGATGATTATATATGTGAATATTGTATTTTTTACTGATAAACCTAACTTTGAAGATTATACCTGACCTGGATATTCTGACATTACCAATAATTTAGATAAAATAACCATTATACCATCATCAATAAGGAAACCCAGTGTGATAAGCTCATGAAGATAATCCTTTCTGGAATTTTTTAAAAACATATAATGAATCATAATATTTAAATATTTTATTTAAAATAAATAAATAAATAAATAAATAACGTAGACATCTTACAATCCACTCCTCTAAAACCCTATACTCTTATGTAATATATTTCCCTTTTTTTCTCATTCAATACCTCTTCAATATTTCTTGTATAGTGGGGGAGGGGAAATCTTTTCAGACCCTTCAATTTTTTATCTCAGATTTTACAACGTTTCTATAATAATTATTTCTTTCTGGAATGTATACCCTCCGAGAGATAAATTAGAAGTGTATAAATTTATAGAATGGATCTCTTGATGAGATCTCGTCAACGAAAAAAAAATTATTAATTAAGAATATACTAATCATTAAAATATCCATCAATATAATGTTTTACCGAAAATGTAACACAATACTTTCAAAAAACACTACTCATCTTCTAATTTTGGATAATTAGTTCCATGTATCTTAATATATAAAATTATATATATCAAATGGAATATGTGGTTTTCAATCCCTAAAATTGAACAATGATGTGAGGGACGATTTAAAATCCATCCATCTCCTAGTGAAAATGATAAAATTTTCATCTTAATTTCTCTTTCATTATTTATATCATAGTTTATATTATAATAGGGGAAAACATATATTACTATAAACATTTCATGATGTGTAATATAATAAGAAACGATATTACAAAAATGGTCTTCCACAAGGTTTATAATGTAACACTGTTAAAACTTCACCAATCATCTGACACAATACTAACTTTTATTTTACCCTAAATTTCAACCAATGTGATGAATTGTTTTGAATTTTCCCCACTTTGAATATTATTATCATCAATATTTACTATAATACTTTTCCTTGGATACATGCAACATATATTGTTGGTAAATGTTTGGTATCATGTTTTCCAACCCTAATTCTATTTTTAACATTTGGAAGTAGATGTTTCCTATAATGAAGGATGGGGAGGATAATCAATGGGTTCATGTGTAAATTACTCCATAGTGGTATTCATATGTTCACATCCATAATTATATGGTTGAATATAAGAGATATATGTGATTATACATCAAATAAATGCAACAAATATTTGTACAAAAATATAAAAATCCAACTATTACATAAAAATGTAAATAAACAATGAAAAAATATAAAAAAATTATGTAATTTAATAATAACGAAATTTTATTAGTTTTTTTATACATAAATACAATGATAAAAATATTAATGGGAGATGAAATGTTTTAAATAGCTGAATAAAAATAAAAAATTTGTCTCTGAATAGTAAAATTTCATGAACCTGATAACTAATTTTTACAAAAAAATATTTTTTTATAACATAGTCTTATAAAATATTTTATAAATTTAACATATTAAATTTATAATAATCGGGTTCCAAAATAAAATAAATTAACATAAATAATAGAAAAGGGTAAACTTGTTAGTCTAAAAAATCCAAATGTAATATAAACTAACAATTTAACATAATAGTGATAATATGGGATTTAATAAAAAAGAAAATAAAAATATCTAAAATATCTGATATATTAAAAAGTAAACTAGAAATAATCTTATTTATTATGTAATATTAGGAATTTAATGAATGATTAATTTTACAAATTCCTTCTTCTTGATCATTCAATATTTAAAAAACATTTATAATGTTGTCATCAATATATTTTTTCTAATCATTCCTTAGATACATGGATCTCTCATAAACTAGAATCTTCATCAATTTTATCATCCCCAACATGCTATTTTCCCTTGTAATAGGATAGATCCATTCATTTTAGATTGACCAAGAAGATATGATTTTTTTTCATGTTTTTCATCATAAAATGAACACCAATGTATTCCAATTTCATCAGAGTAAATATTTTCATTTAAAATTCATGATGTATTAAACATTTGTTACTGATAACCCAATTGCAGATAAACATTGAAACGTGAAATTAAATGTAATTGACCTCCCATATTTCATCCAAGACTTGGTAAAATTATGTTTATTTAGAAAATGTGTTTTTCTCTTTGGTACTCAAAATAATGAATTACTTCAGCAAACAACACTACACAACTATTTGGAACCACACATTTTTTCTCCAAATATTTCCTATTAATTATATATCTATTAATGTCATACTCAGACTAAGTTATCAAATTTAAACATTGACTACCCACTAACCCAAAAATGTTTTTATTCATATTACCTACCATTTATTCTTTAAACCATTGAAAAAATGTCCTTTTGTGATAATTCAAAATCCTGATATTTTTTTTCTTTGAATTGAATTGTTTCAACAAATTAATATAAAAAATTATATATAAATTCTATTCATCTTGGTTATTTAAGATGTATAAATATAACATATTTATCTATTCAATGTTAAATCATTTTACTTTCAAGTGATGGTTCATCTTTATCTCCACAATAAACGCATTCATTTTGACACATTGAAAATTGATGTTCTCTACTACAGATAAATATCTTCTAAAAAACTCTACAAACTCTTCACAAATATACCTCTCAATAATGGACCATTCTGGTAGATATGGATTCATGATATACTGCATTCAATATCAGTATATAATATTCAAATGGAAACATCCAATTTAGATATATATGTCTGAAAATAATTATTTATCAATCCAAGTAAAGAATTGTATACGCCATGAGAAAAAAATGATGAATGAAAATACATTTCCAATCGAAAAAATATAAAAACCGATTCATTTTTAAAAGATTTCAAATAATTCAAATCAATAACATTATTAAAAATTGAATTGAAAAAATAAAAAACCATAATTATTTTCATTATGACACGGATTTGAAATATTCTACACAATACAATTAGTATGAGTTTTTTCACCATAATGTGATAACAATGATATTTCATACCTATCATCTTTAAATGATTTCATAATTTCTCTTTACATTTCATTAATTACCCTATAACAATTTGATATTAGGAATTAAATAAAAAATATAATTTTTACTCTATTGAATAAGGTAGGAAAAGCATAGGGAATGAATTTTTACCATCTATCATGAGTGGGAGCCAACTCCAAACATTTTCCCATTGAGTGTGTGTCTAGTCATTCATTTAACTCATCTTTGTTGTATGATTTAATATTTAACAACGTTCTAATTATGATATCGTTGATATTTTTCTCAATAGGAATGAAATATGGTTTATGTTTTTCCTCATTATATGTCCCATATGGTATCTCAAAAAATAATGATTTTTTCTTACATATTTTCTATCATACCATATTTATGTTTCATTATTAATAGCATATAATGTTTTCAACCTCTCATGATATTGATCCATGAATACTGGTTTGATGCAATTTAAAACTGAGTAGATCCATTGAAAGCCTTTATAAATATTTTTTAATTTTGATCCATTGACAAAACATTCAATAGACCATGTAAAATAATTCAATCCCATTATGTAGTTGATAATATAAAGTATATTGTTGACATATTTGGAAATATTTATCTCCATTAACACTATATCAAAAAATATTCAAATATACTAGGAACACATTTATACTGAAAATAATCATTACATATAGCTGAAAATATTCCATTTATTTAGAATCATACACCCATATACATTCCACCCATAAATGATTCAAATAATAAATTAATGTGGAAAAAATTTTCAATCTATTTTCAGGGTTGTTTTGATCTAGAGATCATTAAAACAAACATGTCTTATTTTTTTTATTCTAAATTCAGGAAATAAGTTTTAAATTATCGATAAGACATACCAGAAACTATTTGTGCTACTAAGAAGTTGATATGGATTCTGCCTATCCATGAATAGCCCATGTCTATTATTTCTATCATCATTTCTGAATTTGGTAAACTGGTGATCAATTATCTTCCATTTTGGACAATCATTGGGATAGGGTAATATATCATCACATATCCACTCATCTACAATCCATATTAGCCTTTTTTCACCATGTGAATTTTAAAATAAAAATGTCAAATGAGGAATTATTTGAAGTTAAAAAATTCTTTGACAGGGGTCTCCATAACTACAAAATCAACTTTTGATTTTTTCATTCAACTTATTCTCTAACATCTCACTTTTAGTAAACCTTATAATAAGTTATTATTAAATAAAATAAAGCATAAAATCATTCGTAATGGATTTAATTTATTAGTATCAAAATCCCATCAGGCTTAGTAGTATAAATGTATAATAATTTGAATATATAAGATCATTGTAATTAAGAATAATATATTTCAAAAATTTTAGTAACTCTATAAGACAATTGTCACTCCATGCATATTTCTTCTCCAAGTAAATCAATATTAACACTATCGATAACACATTAAATTCAATACATCTAGGATACAATGGTTTTTTAGAATCTCGATATAGACGCTCAATTTTGGATTCATTCTCAATTTCCACTACTTCAATATAACAAATCATTTCTTCAATTTGATCACACTTATCATCTTGTGAAGAATCATCAATATGAGATCCCGAATTCTTCCATGTTTGACCAAGTCAAAACCAAGGGTTTAATATCATAATTATATGATGAAAAATTAAATGATATTTTATATCCACTCTGTTTGAAATATTCATTTTCAATAATTTTATGAATTTAATGAAAAACATGTCATTGTTTAGTATATTTCATTGAGAAAATTCGAAAAAAATCATCAATATATTCCTCCCATTAATCAGTTAATAAATTTTCATTAGTCAAACACTATCTCATTATTTTCTATAAGAAATATCAAATATATATATTTCCATGATTAACCAATTTTACATTTTCATAAAATATTCCATAATTTTGAAGTAAAACTATTTGGAAATATAAAACAAATATATGCCTATTTAAAAACTACAATTATAATAATAGGAAGTAATGAAATAACAGAATATGATGAAGAATTAAATTAAAAATATATGTTCACGGAACAAATTTTAAATAGAAAATATAGATAAAAAATTATCTCACTTTTCATCATCATTTGAATTAAATTAAATAAAACCTTAAATTAGGTATTATTGAACCAAATAAAAAACAATTTCAAATTTTTTTAGTTTTATTGGTATCATTATAATTGAATTTGATAATAATTTTTTACATAAAATATCCAACAATTATTTGTTGAAACATTATTTCATACCATTATATAACCTTATAGACAAGTTTAAAAAACATAATAATGAATATGTTATGTGTATATTATATAAAAAATCAACACTATACTGTATTTATTTCTAGTATTTTATGAAATTATAAAATTATTTTTAAAGGAACCATATGACAGTTTTTATCAGTTATTAGTACCACTAACAACATTATATTCATAATAACTCAAAATTTTCAAACTGCATATTTAATATATTATTTACAAGTTAATTATTTTATAATTCAAAAAAGTGATAATATTCATTTACACTAGTTATATGATATTGTATATTAATGTGTATGCTAATTGAAATACTTGTATATATTAAATTTTAAGATTACTAAATCAATGAAAATTTATTTCACTAATTTAAATTTATCCAGATTATTGATAATGTATGCGTAAAAAATGAATGATTAAAAAACTTGATCCAAATAAGTATCAACTTTATAATAAATGATGAAACTTATGTAGGAATGTAGTATGATCATGTGTGAAAACATTTAGTGAAAATACATTTTTATTTCATAGAACCCCCAAAACAATAGGACATAATACAAATCTACACATGTTCTCACTTCAATCAAAGCATAATTAAGTTATGTGAAAAAGGTTATATGATGTTTTAGACGAGAAGATATATATTTAAATGAGAAATTATGAGACCGATAGAATCTATGAGTTTAAGAAGATAGAAAATCGATATTTCATTATATAGGATAAAAAATGAATGTTTGGGCTATGGTGGAACTGAATGACTGAAAGAGATGATCGATTATTGAGGGTTACATGAGAGTGGATCATATTGAATGTAGCACAATGAGTTTAGTATCAAATGGGGATCCATGAATATGTAAAATCAGGATTCTAGCCCACCTAATCAACAAAACAAAGGTTATGTCTTCCACATGAGTAAACCGAGTAATATTTTATGAGAAATAACAACACTAGAAAGATTCCAATCGACGAATCATAGAATGTTAAATTATATCTCACATTAGTTAAATAAAATAGAATTTGATAAAGAAATTTTTATGTTTGTAGTCATATAACTGACATGAAAAATGTATGAAAATCACATTATCATAATAGTTATTATCTATCCAATGTGAAAGTGGTGGAATGTGATTTATCATGAGAGTTATTATAAAACCAACATAATAAAGAAACATTACCAAGTGTTTTATATCTTTTATATATTATCTGATGTTAAATTGATCATAAATCACATTATTACATTAGTTATTTAATATACAATTTGATAATGGAAGATAAATTTCTTTTTGAGATCAGTAATAAAAAATTAATGTGATAACACTGACATGATAAAAACATATTATAATCGTGAAAAAGAGTTATCTTATATTTTATGAAATCCACATTTATTTGTAAAACAATATGGACACTGTACATTATAATTTATATTATATGCATAAATATTTTAAATTATTTCAGCTTCCATGACTATATAAATATCTACTCCAACTAGTATAACATTTATAATGATTGGTTTTTATACATCTAATTAAAGAATTTATGGAATCATGATAGAAATGAAAAAATAGGACACTAATTCACTTTTTTTATTTTATAGAATTAAAAAATGATAAATGTAACCAATACATTGATAAACATAAGTAGTAATGAAAAAAAGTATTTATAATTTATCATTACCAATTAATGGGATATTTAATCACTATATTAGAAAATGGGTGTAATTGTAAAATATTTTTTAAAACAAGAATATAATTTTTTTATAAATCATCATGTTTATGAAAATAATAATAAACTTAAATCATTATGAAATTTACTATGAAATACCATTCAAATTTTAAAATATTATATCACAAAATAACTATTCGATGAAACTCATTTTATTATTAAAATCAGTAAATATTTATTTTTTATTTATGTCATGGAATACATTTTTAGTCAACTTATATATATAACCTAAAAACACCATAGAGGGTTTATATAGTGACCCTCTATTTTCATACATTATCAAGACATAACTTTTGATAAATACATACAAAATTATAAAAATTGATTCCCAAAGACAGTACTAGTGTAGTGCCATTAGAAACATGAAAAAAATAAAAACTAGTACATAAATGAGCAAAATCTCCCCTCTAGCTTCTTTCTTGTGTATAACCCTTATTAGACACATAAAAGATAATAAATAAAATCATAACCCATGGGGAGTAAACATAAAAAATGGTGATTGAAAATTCCTAGTAAGTGTAAAAGAGAGATATACGTAAGCATAAGAAAAAATCATAATGGTATGAGAACATGATCATTAAAATAGAAGATAATACCCTTCTTGTCAGAGATCATAAACATGATTCATAGAACAAATATTAGAATATTATAATACATGAATCATTAATAAAAGATGAATACAATCCATGATGTAATAACATATGAATTACAGGTGTAATTGTGGAAGAAACATAAGAAAATAATATGACTTCCCTAGTATCAAAGGAGTTACTACAAAGACTATCTTGGTAGAATGGTTCCACTCTCAATACCATATTAGTAATCAAGGTTCACTCCCGCATCCATTATATTAGTCAATTTTCATTCCCAAGAACATCCCAGTATATCATATGTGATATAAATCATTAAAAAAGGAATTAGAGGGATATATAGGTCCCACCCATATCGTAATGAAATCATACATCCATATGCCACAATATAATTAATATTCATTTCATAACCCATTAAATTAGATGGGTATCATAAACATTTAATCATATCATAACTTATGGATAAAATACACGTTTCACAGTAAATTTATCATAATAATTACCAAAGAAATTGAAATGGGTGAAATATGCATCATTAAATAAAAACGAAAACCATTCAAGAATAGCTATGAATGGAAACATAGTATTATTTTTTTGAAGGGCATGAGCAAAGTCAATAGATGTCATCATAGAAGGAAAATAACGTGGAAATATATTTTTCATTCATTTCCTGAGGAAAATATCCTTTATTCTTTGAAAATTTATTTTTAAAACATAAAAGCTTTTGAAAATAATTTCCATTTAAAATAATTTCAAATCAGAGAAATAAGGCTTGAAATAAATTTGAAATAAATTTCAATTGAAAACATGTAAAATAATCTTAAAAATATTTTTAAAACCACTTTCCTTGAAAACATATAAAAGGAGAATGAAAAATAATTGAATATAAGTTCATTAAAAATTAATTTTAAAAATATTATCATAAAAATTATACATTAAACAAGATAAGAATTCTTCAAAGTATTGATGGTGGATAAATTAGTCCATATCTTATGTGGGAAAACGAATAGTCAAATTACACAGTAAAAAGGTTTGAAAAATAACATATTCGGAAACAGAAAATAATATTCCATTGAAAAGATTAGAAAAATAAAAAAGTGTAGAAATATAATTTAGTTATCATAGTAAATAAGTGTAATATTATTGGAAAACAATTTTATAAATCTTGGGATTGAAAAAACAAATATTTCCAGCCAAAGAGAGGGCAATGTCGGGCTTTCGTAAAAACAATTTATTAAAAATATCATTTTCTGAAGAAATGAAATAATTGTAAAAATACTTGAATTTTTTAATAATAACTAGGGGAGAATAAAATTTATAATATTTCTTGATATATGTATCATAATATTGCATCAATGTAATTATAAACAAAAAAAATTGTGAAAAGAGATAGGGTTGTTTAAATAAACATATATAACTTTGTATCTTGGGATTATAATCTCCATTTATGTAAAGGAAATTACTAGAATTTTAAAATATCATTAAAATTTGGATATTTAAATATAACAAGTAATATTTTTTTATATACACCTTGAATTTAATTTTGGTTCATAAAAAACCAGAGTCTTGATGAAGGAAAATTAAAAATAAACTATTTAATGGATTCTGTTACTTTTGAAACATAAACCCCAAGAAATAAAGATCATGTAATGGATATGTAAATACAAATAAATTTAATTATAAGAATCATTGAATACATCCATGGGTATTATACACAGCATAGAAATGAAATGTGTGTTAAATAATGTATGTATCTCAAAAAAATAAATAGTCATACAAAACCCCAATAACTTGTGTCTTGACTGTACTAATATACATTAAAATCTAATGTATGTTAAATATAAATTTTTTATAAATCTATCATAGAACCACATTCATACTTCTAATACCATCTAGGTTTTGATTGTGGCCTTATATTACTTTCTTGTTAACAATTCTATGTAATGGTTTCACTTTGGGTGATATTCATTTGTTTTTCTCATGTCTCTTACTTTCCTATATATTTGGTCATTGTACTTTTAAAATGATTTTAAATATTAAAATAGTGGTTTAATTATAATTTATATAATTTATATTTTTATTATAAATATCCATAGAATATATATATATATATATATATATGGAATTTACTACACCACTCATTGAGAAGGTAAGCCATACATACACAAGAACACTATTTTCGTTTAATTGTAATATTGAGAGATAAAAATTCAACAACATATATATACTTTTATATATATCATTATTTTAGTATATTTATTGTAACACCCTGAGATTTTATGAAAAATATTCTTTTTAATTTCATTAATGTCGTGTGTTGTACGCTACACCAAAAGGAGCTTGCACAACACGCATCCTTGACTTGCCTTTCATTACACGCAATCGCGACCTTCCTTGATAGCGTGTGTAGTACGCAATACCGAGTTTTACTAAACAACGATATGCTATTAAAATATTATTAAAACTAGTCGTTATGAATAGTAATAACCACTTTTTGAAATTTTGTAAATTTTATTTTTCAAAATGGACTTCATTTTTGGATTCGGAATATCGAAATTAGCTTAGGGTGAAATTTTGCTAATTTTCGGATAACTTTCATATTTTGATGAATAGTGGAAATTACTAAATTTTAATTAAAAACAACTTTTTCAATCGAAATAATTAATAGTGATAAATTATTAATTTTAGTCGTATTAAAGTATATTTAGAATATATTTTTACAATTTAATACAATGATGGTCATTGGATGTAATTTCACATTTAAACCACTAATAAACAAGTTTCAATCTTTTGATAGTTATTATATCTTAAAAACACGCTATTTGTTTTGACGACGGGAAATAATTTTTAAATTAGTTAATGCAACTGATATGTTTTGAATTTGGTAAAATAGACATCATTTTTGAGTTCATAATATCAAATATAGCTTCGGCCTAATTTTTGGTATTTTTCTGAGAACTTTCAATTTTTGATGAATAGTGAAACCATTAAGTGGTAGTTAAAAAAACTGAATTTTTCATAAAACATAATTTTACCACTTCTGTGGGTGGAATTTCGAAAATACGAGAGACACGGTTAATATCAAGGACTAAAATGTGGTTCAAGGAGATGAAAATAATTTTTGGTGAATAGTAACTTTTGACTTTTTTTACCACGGTTAAAAGTAAATAGGGAAATTAAGGGTAAAAATGATATTATTATTACCCTAACACAAGTCCTAATTCTATTGGATAAGTGTAATTCGACCAAAAACAAACTTAGGAATAAAATATGACCATTTAGGCCCACTTGGATTAGATTAGGACATTTATTATTAATTTATTTAAAGAAGGGTTAAAAGAGGTAAAATCAATGTTTATTTACTAAAACAATTTTAATATGGGGTTATAAATAAGATAAATTCGACTATAAATATTCATTAGAAATATAAAAATATTTCCTACATAATGGTATTTTATTTGTAATTTTTAGACATTAAATAATTTAATTTATATATGACACAACGATGATGCAGTAATTATCTTATTAATGAAATATTGACATAATTGATGTTATAAATACCCAAATAAATATAATTTGAGACTTTTCATGAATTCCAATAATTTTCTAGGTTAATATGACATGTTATTATTGATTTAATGAACTTTTTTCGAACTTATCATTCTGTCATGATTTTCACAAAAATAAATTACTAAATAGTGTCAAAATTGAAATAAAATAATTTTTAAAACAAATATTATATTATTAATTGTTATTTTATTCCTAAAAATCTATGGTTCTGCAAAATGACTAAGATAAGGTTATATATATTAATAATAAACAATTTGGGGTTAGTTTGGCTTCTTATAGTAAGTTTATTAGCCTTATAGTGTAAGAACACAAGAAGACACGGTAAAAGTAAAATTATTTAACTTAATGTTAAATCTAAATGATAAGGTTAAAATAGGAACCTAAACTTGTCTAAATTCTATTGGATGAGAGTATTTCGACCCATCCCCACCTTAGCCTCGAAATAAATCAATTTGGAGCTATTTAAAACCGAACTTGACTTTATAATATAATAATATTTTTAGTTATTCCAAAGGTGCCCCTCTCCTCCCTTATAAAAGGGCACCTCCTCCCTCTCTTCCTCACACAACTTTGAGCCTTCAAGCTCGGCCAACCCCTGCCAAATTCTCTTCTCCACTTCCCTAGTAACATCTTAGAGGTTCTGGTCTTCCTCAAAGACCAATTTTAGTGCCCTAAGAGGAGGTCTCAAAAAGGCGTTTTAAAGAAGAGGAGGTTCGGACACTTACGAAGCAAATCGGACCAATGGTAAGGGAAATATCACAATCTCACTTTTATCCAAGATTGTTTATACTTTAGTATTTACTGGGGTGTATTTTATCATCCACATCCATGTTTCCTCAATATTTAATATTATTTCCATCCACCTACAATTGTTTAAATCCAATTTTACCCTTCGGTGAGTTTTTAGTAAAAGATATGAAAGGAATCTTTTGTTGTTTTTCGTACGAGGTACTTTTTTAACTTTTCCGACAAAAGTATGAGAAGAATGTTTTTTTAACTTATACAGCATGAATGGATTTTTAAAATATTATTTCTAAGAATCTTCCTTTACAAGTTTTCATGTTTATTTTTAATCAACTTCTTTTAGTTTAAAGTTGTATGACATGTTAAGAAAGGAAACATGTTTTTTAAGAAGAAAGGATATTTTCCTCAAGAATGGAGTTCAAGTGTTTTATCAAAATTATTTTCCATCTAAGATAATAAAGGGTTCTGTTTTTATCCATATTATTACATTGATTTGATTATGTTGTGATGGAATTATTTTTATGAATTCCTTTATCTTATATGAATTGTTTTATGATGTCATGATGTTTAAGATTCCCATTTGTATTACATGGGTTATGCAATGATGTATGATTTATAATTTTGTGGCACACATAAGAATGGTATCATTATGAGATGGGTGGGACCTATATCTCCCTCCAATGCATTGGGTAAAGATTTTATATCTCATGAGATAGACATGGCTGGAATGGTTGGTTATACCGGTTCAGTGAAACGGGACTGAAACGAGGGTGACTCGGTTCAGAAAGGGACATTGTCCACTAAGATAGTCTTGGAAATGATTCTTGACTAACAAGATATGATTCTCTATGATTATGTGTGTATGCCACAAAGTTTCATGTTTTAAGTTACGATTATTGGGATTACATTTCACTACTATGATTTATCCCATGTTATGAAATTATGATCTCTTTTGCAGGTTAAGATTTCCAAAAGATATTTTCTTATGAATATGATGTGATTGATATTTATTTTACCCTTACTGAGCATTTTAGCTCACCCTTTTATGTTTTCTTTTCCCCAGGATATAAAGAAAGTTTTTAGGTAAAAAAAAGAAGATCTTTATGGGAGATGTTGAAGATCTTTCACCACGATTAGAAGATTTTATTCCGAGTTTCCGAAGACACTAAACTATTACGATCCTTGTGTGTGTGTTTTTGTTATGTACTAAGTATTCCGCAAAAGTAATGTAATTTCAATGTACGTCAAGCTTCGGGTCTCTACAGTTGGTATCAGAGGAAAGGTTTAGTCAACCTTTGGAAACTAGGATGCGAAAACGTTAGTGAGATCCCTAGAGATATTACTAAGGTATGTCTAGGGATGTCCCTAAGGATAAGTATACGTATAGGATATAGTCCTAGAACTATGGTAACGGTATTAGATTAAACCAAAGATGTTAGATATTGAAGTTAATCCCCCTTTATTATGATTTTTGTCTCTCACACTATTCTTTTTGGGTTTTAGAAAATGGCTGGAAACAAGATGATTCACGATAATGGAGGATATGATGGACAATGGAATGATATTCTTCATAAGAAATTAAATGAAATGGGATTTGGAAGTCCAAGCATCATTATTATGCCGAATCAGCAATCTCATAATATGATCAATAAAGTAAAATTTGGTAAGTTTCTTGACTCGGATAATAAGAGAAAGATGGAGTTTCATGATGATCATAGAGGAAAGAAAGTTCAATTTCCCCTATGTAAATCATGTGGGAAGAGGCATCAAGGAAAATGTTTCAAAGGAACTGGAAGATGCTTTGGGTGTGGAAAAGAAGGACACAAAGCCAGTAAGTGCAATGGAAAAGTTTCAGTTAACACCACGGATGAGGTTAATGGTATTGATACGACATCAACAATGGTTAAATGTTTTAAATGTGGAATGTACGGGCATTATGCAAACCAATGCCCTAAGGAAATGTCTCATGAAGAGAATCGGTATGGTCGTATGGGTAGTATTTTTGTTGATGATGATGAAGAGACTACAAATGATATGTGAGATGAAAGGATTGTTGAAGCTCGGTCAATGGTTTAAGAAGGTAGTGGAATGATTACATGTTTATCAAGTGTAATGTTGAACTATAGAATAAAAAGACATCTAAGGATTGTTACACTGTTGTCTTTCCTTAAGTTTTGAAAGGTTATGATGAATGGTATGAGTAACAATGAAAGGTTATTCAGATATTTTTTTGGAAAGTGGATGATATACGCATAATGAAGTGATAAAGATAAAATGAAATGTTTGACAGTATTCATGAGCTCATGATTGATATAAGGACTAAGTGATATCATGGTTTGATTATAAATAATTTTGAGGATTTTGGTTTGTGGAAAGTGTTAACTTTTAACTGCATTCATGTTTTCACTAAGGTTCAATGGAATACATGATTAAGGCCTTCGAATGATTGGAATGTGACCAACAAGATAGGAATGCAGTATTACGATATATGGGGATCAACGATGGTATTAAATCTCTGGTACTCATTTTCAGTATGTTTTGAGAGTGGACCGAAGTATTTTAGATAAGCCTAAAGATTGGAATGGATTATGTTGGACATAAGTTAGTATTGTTTAAGGATAGAACTTTTTTTTGATATTATTGATGGGATGTTATAGTAATGTAGTTTTAGAAAAAGGACAACCTGCAGGACGGGCGACAACCCATCATGTCGGACAAGGCTGTGGGAATCGAACCCACAACCGAAGTGCGACTGGCCTTTATCGCCTACCACTGGCCTACAGGAAGTCCCTGGTTAGTATAAACTAGTTTTATTATATTAAGCAGTATGATATATGAAGTATAAGTCCATTTTAGGAACCATATATGATTAATCTCACTATAGAATGACTTATGTATATTTAATAACTATGGTAACCTTTTGTTTGAAACAGATGGAATGACCCATCATTCTATCACATGATCTGCTAACACTTCACGAATAACAAATTCAACTTCATTTATTTAAGAGATGAAGTGGAAATTGTTCAAGTCACGAACAACAGTGAGATTATACCAAAATAAAGTAAGTATTTATTCTAATTCAAATTCTTCAACTTTAGGGAAACGATCTTGAAAACCAAAAATGTTGTCCTAGTGCTCTTATATCTTATTAATCAGATGGTACCTTAGATCGTCACAAATTTATGGCTTTGTGATTGCTAGCTTTTCCATAGCCATGTTCTCTACCACTCTCCATCAGAACATGATGGTTAGATTTTTCTTCCATGTCCATATTTTCACCTATGTTCTCCTATGTGGATACCCAGTGATTAGTTAACTTGGGTAACCATTACGTTTTATACTTTAGTTTTTAAAGATATGTTTTGTTATTCCTTTTTACGATGTGGGTTTCTATCAAAGAAACTTTCAAATAGTAAACCATTTATAACCCGACGAATTTCGAGGGTGAAATTCATTTTAAGGGGGGTAGAATGTAACACCCCGAGATTTTATGAAAAATATTATTTTTAATTTCATTAATGTCTTGTGTTGTACTCTACACCAAAAGGAGCTTGCAAAACATGCATCCTTGACTTGCCTTTCATTACACGCAATCGTGACCTTCCTTGATAGCGTGTGTAGTACGCAATACCGAGTTTCACTAAACAACGATATGCTATTAAAATATTATTAAAACTAGCCGTTATGAATAGTAATAACCACCTTTTGAAATTGTTTAAATTTTATATTTCAAAATAGACTTCATTTATGGATTCGGAATATCGAAATTAGCTTAGGGTGAAATTTTGGTAATTTTCAGATAACTTTCATATTTTGATGAATAGTGGAAAATACTAAATTTTAATTAAAACAACTTTTTCAATCGAAATAATTAATAGTGATAAATTATTATTTTTAGTGGTATTAAATTATATTTAGAATATATTTTTACAATTTAATACAATGATGGTCATTGGATGTAATTTCAGAGTTAAACCACTTATAAACAAGTTTTAATCTTTTGATAGTTATTATCTCTTAAAAACACGCTATTTGTTTTGACGACGGGAATTAATTTTTAAATTAGTTAATGCAACTGATATGTTTTGAATTTGGTAAAATAGACATCATTTTTGAGTTCATAATATCAAATATATCTTAGGCCTAATTTTTGGTATTTTTCTGAAAACTTTCAATTTTTAATGAATAGTGAAACCACAAAGTGGTAGTTAAAAAAACTTAATTTTTCATAAAATTTAATTTTACCGCTTCTGTGAGTGGAATTTCGAAAATCCGAGAGACACGGTTAATATCAAGGACTAAAATGTGGTTCAATGAGATGAAAATAATTTTTGGTGAATAGTAACTTTTTACTTTTTTTTACCACGGTTAAAAGTAAATAGTGTAATTAAGGGTAAAAATTATATTTTTATTACCCTAACACATGTCCTAATTCTATTGGATAAGTTTAATTCGACCAAAAACAAACTTAGGAATAAAATATGACCATTTAGGTCCACTTGGATTAGATTAGGACATTTATTATTAATTTATTTAATGAAGGGTTAAAAGAGTTAAAATCAAAGTGTATTTACTAAAATATTTTTAATATGGGGTTATACATAAGATAAATTCGACTATAAATATTCATTAAAAATCTAAAACGATTTCCTACATAATGGTATTTTATTTGTAATTTTTAGACGTTAAATAATTTAATTTATTTATGACACAACGATGATGCAGTAATTATCTTATTAATGAAAGATTGACATAATTGATGTTATAAATACCCAAATAAATATAATTTGAGACTTTTTATGAATTAAAATAATTTTCTAGGTTAATATGACATGTTATTATTGATTTAATTAACTTTGTTCGAACTTATCATTCTGTCATGAGTTTCACAAAAATCAATTACTAAATAGTGTCAAAATTGACATAAAATAGTTTTTAAAACAAATATTATATTATTAATTTTTATTTTTTTCCTAAAAATCTAAGGTTCGGCCAAATGACTTAGATAAGGTTATATATATTAATAATAATAAATTTGGGGTTCGTTTGGCTTCTTATTGTAAGTTTATTAACCTTATAGTGTAAGAATACAAGAAGACACGGTAAAAGTAAAATTATTTAACTTAATGTTAAATCTAAATGATAAGGTTACAATAGGAACCTAAACTTGTCTAAATTCTATTGGATGAGAGTATTTCGACCCATCCACACCTTAGCCTCGAAATAAATCAATTTGGAGCTATTTAAAACCGAACTTGACTTCATAATAAAATAATATTTTTAGTTATTCCAATGGTTCCCCTCTCCTCCCTTATAAAAGGGCACCTCCTCCCTCTCTTCCTCACACAACTTTGAGCCTTCCAGATCGACCAACCCCTTTAAAATTCTCTTCTCCACTTCCCTAGC
Source organism: Viscum album (assembly GCA_963277665.1). Lineage (NCBI taxonomy): Eukaryota > Viridiplantae > Streptophyta > Magnoliopsida > Santalales > Viscaceae > Viscum > Viscum album. The sequence goes on from OY728163.1 coordinate 137,217,537, forward strand.
AACATCCTAGAGGTTCTGGTATTCCTCAAAGACCAATTTTAGTGCCCTAAGAGGTGGTCTCAAAAAGGCGCTTCAAAGAAGAGGAGGTTCGGACACTTACGAAGAAAATAGGACCAAAGGTAAGGGAAATATCACAATCTCATTTTTATCTGATATTGTTTATACTTTAGTATTTACTGGGGTATATTTTATCATCCACATCCATGTTTCCTCAATATGTAATATTATTTCTATCCACCTACAATTGTTTAAATCCAATTTTACCCTTCGGTGAGTTTTTAGTAAAAGATATGAAATGAATCTTTTGTCATTTTTCGTACGAGGTACTTTTTTGACTTTTCCGACAAAAGTACGAGAAGAATGTTTTTTTAACTTATACGGCATGAATGGATTTTTAAAAAATTATTTCCAAGAAGCTTCCTTTACAAGTTTTCATGTTTATTTTTAATCAACTTCTTTTAGTTTAAAGTTGTATGACATGTTAAGAAAGGAAAAATGTTTTTTAAGAAGAAAGGATATTTTCCTCAAGAATGGAGTTCAAGTGTTTTATCAAAATTATTTTCCATATAAGATAATAAAGGGTTCTGTTTTAATCCATATTATTACATTTATTTTATTATGTTGTGATGGAATTATTTTTATGAATTCCTTTATCTTATATGAATTGTTTTATGATGTCATGATGTTTAATATTCCCATTTGTATTACATGGGTTATAAAATGATGTATGATTTATAATTTTGTGGCACACATAAGAATGGTATCATTATGAGATGGGTGGGACCTATATCTCCCTCCAATGCATTGGGTAAAGATTTTATATCTCATGAGATAGACATGGCTGGAATGGTAGGTTATATCGGTTCAGTGAAACAGGACTGAAACGAGGGTGACTCGGTTCAGAAAGGGACTTTGTCCACTAAGATAGTCTTGGCAATGAGTCTTGACTAACAAGAAATGATTCTCTATGATTATGTGCGTATGCCACAATGTTTCATGTTTTAAGTTATGATTATTGGGATTACATTCCACTACTATGATTTATCCCATGTTATGAAATTATGATCTCTTTTGCAGGTTAAGATTTTCAAAAGATATGTTCTTTTGAATATGATGTGATTGATATTTATTTTACCCTTACTGAGCATTTGAGGTCACCCTTTTATGTTTTCTTTTCCCCAGGATATAAAGAAAGGTTTTAGGTAAAAAAAAGAAGATCTTTATGGGATATGTTGAAGATCTTTCACCACGATTAGAAGATTTTATTCCGAGTTTCCAAAGACACTAAACTATTACGATCCTTGTGTGTGTGTTTTTGTTATGTACTAAGTATTCCGCAAATGTAATGTAATGTCAATGTACGTCAAGCTTCGGGTCTCTACATTTATTATATCATATATATAATATAAGTTCATTAAAATAATTCTTTAATAAATTAATTGTAGTGTATCATTGAATTACCCTTCTTTGAGAGGGGGGTGTCTGCACTTCATCAAACAAAATTATCGTATTTACACCAGATGGAATATAGAAAATACATTTTACTAAAAAGGAATTAATAATAATAGATAAATTACACATATATTATATGAAATATATAAATATGTTTTCCATCATAATGTACACCATTAGAGGCAGTATATAAAAAATGAACAATCGTCATTTAGTGAGGCAGTAGTCCACCGTACACGTAAATAGTATGTTTATTACACATTAAATGGAGGTACTTGTAAGTGTATGTTGAAACATTATCACAACAATATATTAGAATATTTATTATACTATTTATATTGTACAATAATTCAAGAATGAGAATATATATTGCAAAAAAAATAAACAAATGAAGTTTGATAAAAGACATTACCTCCTAATTAGGCATCTCCTATTTATTTGTGGAATTTTTTTTTCATTGGGTGGCTTTTAGACCATACAGAAGATTATAGAAAGAAATTAGGGTTGTTTTTAAGAGTATTTGGAATATTTTATCTAATACTAAGTGGTTTGATATGTGTGAAAAAGAGAGAGAGTTGGTGGCCTCTAAAAGGGAGGGGAATTGACACACATAACAGTTATTAAAACATGTTAGGTGTACTAAAGTTTTTACCAAGAACTTTTCATACCAAAAAAAACTAAACTAAAAAATTTCTGGGTTAAGGATAAATATTGGTCATTAATTTGGTTTTGGTAAAGTGTAGAGGTTGATTTGGGTGTTATGTTTACTGTTTACTACTTTACTAACCAATATTTTCTCTGAACCATTGTAATTAATTGTATTCACTTACACTAATGATTTCTAGTGAAAAAAATATGATCTACTAAGACATTATAAATTATTTTGATTCCAAATATGGAATCCATTTTTCTGAATTCTAAGCACATAATTTGATGTAATTAATTTAAAATTAATCCTATTAACAGGACGACACTGTGGGTTTTAAAAGTAAGAATTTTCTAACTTCTTCTTAGTATTTATAAAAATCTCAAAGTGAAATTGTTTACATTGACATAAATATTATTAATGGAAAAAAATTTGATCTAAACAAACTTTGAAACCAAATTAAAATAAAATTTTACCATATAAAAAATTATTCAAAACCGTGGTTATGAATTAAAATCTATTATTTTTTACTATTAATTCAAAAATGATGTTTCTAAAAAAATCCCAAAAAACTCCAAAGATAATTAATAATTTATAAATTCAAAAATGATGTATTATTTATCAAATTATAATTCTGAATGTGTGTATAATTAATTTTCATAATTTTCACAGAATGACATTAAAATAAGTTTAATTGATAAAATATTATTTTTAAACATACATGGACTTTACAAAAAAATTCATTATTTCAATATAAATATATTTAATTTAAATAAAAAAATTACATATTATATAACAACATTTTTTATTACTGTTTATATAACTAAGTTAAATGGATATGTTGTAATTATCTTATTTAAATAATTATAACAATAAAACGATATTTATTAAAAACATTATTCTTGCTTGTAACATACAAAAAGTTAGAGTTTCGTGTAATGAAAGCCAAGTTAGTTCAATGTGAAAAGAATTTTTTACATAGTGAATATAAAGTAATAAATGAAATTTTAATTTATTCGAAAAAAATGGTCTATAAAATCTCAGAGTGTTACATTATGCCCCCTTTATAATGAATTTATCCCTCGAAATTCATCTAGTTTATTAAAGGATTAATACTTTGAAGTTCATTTCATAGAAACCCACATCTTGAAAATGAATTCCTAAACATCCTTTAATATGGAATTTTAGATCCACAATTTTTAACATAAGTAAGGTGTCAACATATAATAGCATATGTATCGAGTAAATATTACACAAGGAAGAAAAGCATAAATATTTATAAGGAATGATTTATGTCATTAATCTAAAAAACTAATTAATAACCAAATATAATGTTGAGGGAAAAAATTCATAAATCTATGATAATTTAAAATTCTATCTGTTCAAAAAATACTATGGTATTAGGGAAGATACATTTTACGTTGATCATTATCCTAATGCGAGTAATTATTTTATTGACCAACAAAATATGGAAAAAATACATACTTGATATATTTATATTAAAAAAATTCATTCTTTCATAGTTATTTAATCTATTTCTAATTCATTCATTTTTTCATGAAATAGATTTCCAGAAAATAAGATTGATGCATGAAGCATTAAAATACTGTTTTAGAAGATCTTCAGACCCATAAAATATCAATTTTTAAATATTTGTATCTTACTATAATCAAAATCAAATTGGTTAGTACATTAATCTATAAAAAGAAAATGAAAAAATATTGGTTCATCGATGACAATTTTTCAACAAAAATAATTACACATTATCCTAGAAATCATATAGTGCAGTGGTAGGCATCAATCCCTTATCCTCATTTTGTCATGGGTTCATGACCCACATCCATTCCAAACATGATTGTTCGTCACCCAACGCACATGATGTTTTATTCTAAAACCCCACTAATATAAATTTTAAAATAAATATGATGGATTTAATTGAAATATGTTTAATAACTTAATATCCTTTTAACAAATGTTTTTAATAAAATATCAATAAATAAATACATCGTACAATGTTTAATATATAATTGTCATGTAATTTGAACCATATATCCATTCTGAAATATGATAACATAATACATTAGAAATAATGTCACGAAATCAGTTTAACATTGATTCCCCCATATATCACAATGTATCTCTTTGTTGTCATAATCCAAATATTTGACCACCATCCTCATACAATATCTTAAAGAAAATTAATAACATGAATTACCATAAATACATTAGGAAAGAATGTATTGTTCCTTATTCCATTGATTACAAGATATATTCCATAAATCCATGAAGTTGTAAACATCATCTAAGATAGCATAAGCTACTTTCAAATATGTCCTTAATTATTTCAATGGTAATTAGTACCATCCAATTAACATATATCCCACAAAAAAATTATCCAAAAAAAACAATAACATATGGAACATATTAACATTTATTTTTAACTTAATCATGTATTTTCCATGTACATCACCTTTCCATTAAATCACTTTTCTATTCCATTTGATCAATCAACATATTCTTGTAAATCCTAGGAAAATAAAACATGGAATTCAATGTATATTTCACTTTTCATATAACATAATTCTTGAATAAAAATAAATAAAAACATTTATTATTACACTTCCTCATTGTTACATTAATAAGGCTGCCTCATCCTATTACGTAATACCTTTTTCCAGACGCGTCTAATATATAGACTCATCATCATCTACAATGTAACCATTCCTAATACCAAAATTCTTATTTTCATTAGGATATTTCTTTATTGGAAAATATGTTTTATAATGAACATTTATTCCACACTGAAAAAACAAAATCTTTGTCTATGTATTAGGGTGGATGATATTCTACAATATTTTTAACTGAACACTTAATTTTTACCTTCTAGACACTTATTTTTTGTCCTTTATTTCCGCAGTCAAAACAACTTCTTATTCGTATAATATATTAACTTATGTAACTCTCTCCACATTCCTAACATAAAGTAAAATACATATTCATTATTCCATGGTCTCCATTACTTGTACGCTATGATATATCTTTCCTTCTCTTCCTTGGGGTGTTTGAGAATTGGTTAAGGTACATGTTGTTAATAATTTTTAACGAAAATGTATTTGGAATGATCACCAAGTATTGAACTCGAGTGATCAACCCACTTGACATCTCATAAAAAATTAATCCATCCATTTAACTGTAATGCAGATCCTTCTATTTATCACCATTGACTCAAACTAGAAGTAGACTGTGATATTTACTTATAATTTAAGTAAACCACTTAGACATGAAAATAATAACATATAGGTTATCTAATTTGTGACACCTTCCTTAATATGTGACACAATTTATTCATACTAGGTTAATCATTGAAAACATATATTTTAAACCATCACAATGGTTCATGAAGAGTTTTGTGAATTACCAGATCATATCCCCCCTTGATTGTGATAACATGCCTCTATCAAGTCCTGGTGTTGTGTTTCAGATTACTCGAGTCAAGTATGTATCATCTTATTGACATTGTTACCCATAGTTAAATATATTCAAGATCCACATGCAATTTTAGTATCTTGATTGGGATGTATTTTTAGGAAACCACTCACTCTATGTTATACCAAAATTCCAAGATATTTTCCTAGATGTTAATCATCCTTACAATAATCCTTAGAGACCTCTCTCCACAAATCCTTAGAATATACATAGGGATCTCATTATTTTTTTTTTCATACTAGTTACCAATGGACAACTGATCCTTTCCTCTGATACCAACAATATAAACCCTCTCTTTTCAATAAATAACATTACGTATATTTTGTGGAATACAAAAAACAGTATGCCAATAGGTTCCAAATGACTATAATAGTCCAATGCCTATGGAAACATTGGAACAAAAACACTGGTACATAAATGTGCTACATCATATCCCAATAGGTTCTTCTTAACTATCGGCATTCATAAAAACATCAAACCCAATACATATCTTCATAACCTCATGTAAGGAAACACAAAAGGGGTGATATCAGATGCTCAATAAGGGTAATAAAGAAAGATACACATTCATAATCATGAGCATATCAGTATGAGAACTTGATCATGAAAGTAGGATAATATGACCACCATATTAAACATTATAAACACAAATCATCAAATTTAACTTTGAAGTTCATAAGACCCGAATCTTTAGGAAAAAAGATCATATTTCATGAAAGCATAAAATTGGAATAAAGATTATAATTGTGTCAGACACAAAATCATATAAAATTATTTACATAGTATCGAATAAATTGCTACCATGAACTTCTTGGTAGTATGGGTTTACTCCCAACACCGTCTTGATAGTCATGGTTCACTCACATGGCCATATTAATAGCATGAATTTACTCCTCATACCAACTTGGTAGTCATCGTTCACATGAATGGTCATATTAGTAGTCAAGTTTCATTACCAAGATAATCTTATTCTATCTCATGAGATATAAATCTTTTCCAAATTTATTTGATGTAGATATACATCCCACCCATGTCATAATGAAATTTTACATACATGTTCCGAAATATAATTAATTATTATATCATAACCCATGAAATGAAATGTGTATCACAAAAAAGTAATAATTTAAGAACATATAGAAAAAAATATAGGTTATATACTCATTTAATCATAAACATAACCAATAAAAGGGAAACAAATTCGATATGAATTATTCGGTCAAAAAATATACCATTCAAGAACGAATATGAATATAACCATTAGAAATTTTTTGATAAGATCCTATGTAACATAAAAATAAATAATCCTAAATAGGAAAATTTTCTGGAAGTATATGATGAATACATTTCTTGGGGAAAATATAATTTTTTTAAAATTACATTAAAACATAAATGCTTTTAAAATCAATTTCATTTGAAAATACTTTGATAAAATAGTAAGAAGGCTTGAAAATTTATCAAAAACATATTTCCTTAAAAAACTATAATATAATCATGAAAACATTTAGAAAACCATTTTCCTTGAAAAATTATAAAATAATATGGAAAACATTTTGAAAACCATTTTCCATGAAACCATTTAAAAGGATCATTAAAACGTTTTTTCACGACCCGTCACCCGAGGCCCGTGCCGTGACTACCTGAATCCCACGTTCCATAGGCCAAGGGCTGGCGACTTGCACCAAAGGCATAAATCCCTAAAACTGGGAAGGCATTGCCTTTATAAATTATAACATAGACAACATAGTATAAGCTGGAAGAAAAACACTAAGAAAAAATTTATTCAAAAGGAGTGCTGAAAAGTAAGGGGATGGAAATACAAGCCAACTATAAAGTACATGGAAACTAAAGTACAACAAAAGAAAGGTGTAAAATATGATGGATCATCCTTTGGAAAATCCTAGCTGAAGGGTAGGTATAGATAGCTTCCACACCACTCCACGCCCGTCTGTCTCCTCCGTGTACCATCACTCTGAGTAGTCCACCTCCGGTACCGTTCAGTCCTATCCACTCAGCCCCAGTAAGTGTTGTTCGTCATCTACAACCAACACAACAAGGTGCAGGAAAAGCTCGTGTATGGTTGAGAATAATGATACTCAGTAGGGACCCAGAGACCCTCAAGGTCTCACAAAATCCAACAAAGATAAACCACAAAGTAGGAAATCAACATATAACCCCACATAGGTATATGCCCAAACCTATTCCTAAGTTATCAAGTAATTCATCTCAATCATGAGGAAAATAGAAAGTTACTGACTCATCTCAACCGGGATTTTTATTCACATTGTCTAAGCCACGACTATTGGAGAACTCCTTCTATGTCGAGTGTAGTGGGCCTGCCGCAACACCAAGGTGCTTCCCACTAACCTTGGACTGCTGTGGTACTCCTCCTCTCAAGTACCGTGGGTCTGCTGTGTCACACAGAAGTGCTCCCCACCATATGTCTACCGCCACAACTAGGAGCTTCCCCTCATCACCTGTAGAGGTACTCCTCCGGTCAATTTCCACGAGTCTGCCACCAGAAATAGGCGCTACTCCACCGTGGGTCTGCTGCAACAACCAGACGCTCCCCACTGGGCCATCCGAAACACTCTGAGTTGATCGGTCAACATTTGTCAAGTCTCAGTCAGCTACTAGGTCTTCGCACTCTATCTGATCTCTTCTGTAAGTATCCTCTCCACAAGCTACTGGTCAATACTCTAAGAGTCACGAAGACCCATGTAGAAGTATCTCAAAGGTCCGTCACGTCATAGAGGTCTCAACACAACAGAAAACGTGACAATCAGACGCCCGGTCTGTGGGTAATTAGCCTTTTAGTCTCGGGGGCCTCGTTGGATTCATGTACAATCCAACCTGACCGTAACTCAACTAAACCCCGAACTCTAGTGGGGTATAATCAAAGGGACCATCGCGCTCCATGAATACCAGTGCCACTAACGGTTCGTCAAACAGTCATCCAGTGTCAAAGATATGGCCAAATAAAGTAAAGGGTCAGTAGTCGGCCTGGTTCTGGTCAGACCCGGTCAGACCGACTCGGCCCAACCTAGTCTAGGCCGACTCGGTCTGGGTCGACTCGGTCAGACCTGTTGGGTCTGGCCTGACCCATTGGGCGGGCCAGCCTGTTAGGTTTGGATCGGTCCTCTGGGCCCGACCCAGTGGACTGCGAGGGCGGTACGACCCAGAGGTCACCGCGTAGGCGGCTCGGTCTGGAGGCTGGTGGCTGGTTCGGCCAGCACCACGTGGGGGAAGACTCGGGTGGCTCGGCAGGGGAGGTCATGCCGGTTCGGCCTACGACGCCACGAGTAATGCTGTAAGCCGCCTCGGGAGGTCCGCACAGCTCGGCCGAGAAAAAGGGCACGGCCGGGTAGGCCAAGCGGTGGTCGGGCATGGTGCAGGGTAGTCCAGCAGGCGGCCAGGCAGGCCTGGCGGTGGCCGCGTATGGTGTCGGGTAGGCCAGGCAGCGGTCTGGGCAGGATGGCAGGGGGCCGGGCAGGCTGCGGGATGGGTGCGCATGGCACGGGCAGGCAGCAGGCAGGGCGAACCGGGCACCAGGAGGCTGCGGGCAGTGCGCGGGGGGCGCGGGCAGGCCGTCAGGGCACTAGGGAAGCCCCAGGAAGGGCGCGCGGGGCACAGGTAGGCTGGTAGGGCTCCGTGCAGTCCCGAATCCATGCATGCGGGGCACATGTAGGCCGCGGGAGGCCGCAGGAAGGCGGGCCAGAGGCCAGGCGGCGGCCGGGCTGGCCTGTTCAGCGTGTCTCGGGCCGGCGCAAGCCAGTGGTGTTCGACTGTGAGTGCCAGAGTGTCACGGGGGAAGCGCGATTTGTGGAGGCCATGGGTAGTGATTCCTTTTCCATTATCGCCTTCGTTGCCTCGTTGTCGCTTCGTCGCCAAATGATTAACATAAAGAAGATCGGCGGAGGGGTCGGGCCATGTTGGTTTTTCCCACACCCTCCGTGTTTAGGTGGGTATCAAGAGGCTCAGTTGTATAAATCACAACAACCCCCGTTCTTCATTTTGAGAGAATGGAAGAAAATGGTAAAAGATCATCAATAGATAAAATCAAACCCCTACCTCTGACTGTCGGTCATCGAGGTGTGAAGGAGTTGCAGAAAGTAGACGAAGAAGTTCGTTGTTTGTCGCATCCGCCAAGCACTTCAAAACCCGAGCTACGTCGGCTCGTTGACGACGATGCGGAAATCGGCCATCGAAGAAGTCTTACGACGGTTGAAGCTCTGAGGAAGAAGTCAAAGAAGGTCTTTGCTGGTGTTCTTCGTTGGAAGAATGCGTTCTTTGTTCTTCGTTGGAAGAGGAGGTTCTTCATTGGAGAACTCCTTTTCTCTCATGATCTCCTCTAAAAATTAATTTATGTGCCAACCCAAAAATAATAAGATATTGTGATATCTTATTATTTCTTTGGCACAATATTAAAAAAAGAAGATTTAAATTAAAATGCTCGACCTAATTAATGTGAAGGATTTGGCATAACAAATTATGCATTGGCGCAATTAATTAAAGGGGAGGTGGTGGCACCATAAATGATAGATGAGGTAAAGGGACCCCCACCTCATGAAGGAGGGGAGTAGATAGATTTTCCACTCCTCACATAAATTGGGGGGTTTTATGTCTCGTGTGGTCCCCACATTGTAACCTCTCGTGGGAGGTCATTTTCGGGTGGGCCCCACCACCATAACCTCTCAAGAGAGATTAAGGTGTGGTGGCCCCACCTCCAACATCCATGTGGAGGTTTTAACCACCCAACACTCATATGGAAACTCAAATTAAATAACGTGAAGCTCACTTTATTTAATTAAATTCCACAAAAAACCAAAAACTATCTTTTATTCTCGACCAACTATCATCGAGGTGAAAGTTTCCATAAGAAAATATCGGCGCTACGAGTTCAACGGTACCATCATATTTCAATTTCGAGAACTAGTTCAAAAGATATAAAAACCTGCTTGTACGTTTACTGAACGTACATGAACAAAACCTCGGAAATTGATTCCGGGCACACCGGGCCTCAGAATCAAGTGCCGTAAATTTTCTCTGAGTAGTAATAATACGATGTATTTAAGAAAAAAATTTCAATTGAAATTTCGGGTCTTTAAATTCTCCCCACCTCAGGACTTTACGTCTCTGTAAGCTACAACTCGAACTAAGGGAACCAATGGGGGTACTGAGCACGCATTTGAGCCACCCGCTCCCATGTGCTCTCCTGGAGGTTCCCCTGCTGCCAATGAACGCGCACCAGAGTTATCGACCGTCCATGTAGGACCTGCTCTTGTGGATCCTCAATCTCCACTGTAACCTCTGTGAATGTCTCCCCATTGTTGACGTCCATCTCTCCATGGTCAATGATGTGGGAAGGGTCATTGAAGTATCTCCTCAGTTGGGATACTTGGAAGGTGTCGTGCACCTAGTGCAACTGAGGGGGAAGAGCTAGGTAGTATGCCACCTTGTCAACTCTGTTGAGGACCTGAAATGGTCCGATTAATCTCAGAGATAACTTTTCTCCTCGGCCAAATATCTGTAGACCTCGTCAAGGTGAGACCCATTGAAGATGTGGTCTCCATATTTGAATTCTAGAGGGCTCCGTATCCGGTAATCATACGTCTTCTGCATGCTCTGTGCAGTCTTCATCCGCTCATGGATGATCTACACATTCTCCGTGGTAGCTCGTACCATCTCTGGTCCCACTAGTGCTGACTCCCCATGGTCTATCTAGCACAAGCCTGATCTGAAGGTCGCCCGTATAACACCACTAAGGGTTCCATCCATATGGTGGGGTGATAGGTGTTGTTGTACGAAAACTCCACTAATTACAAGTGATCCTCCCACCTATGACTGAAGTCGAGGACAGAAGCCCGTAGCATGTCCTCTAGGTTTCGAATGTTCCACTCAGTCTGACCATCTGTCTGAGGATTGAAGGTGGTGCTCAAGTGAAGCTGTGTCCCGAAAGCCTCCTGTAACCCCTTCCATAGCCGGGAAGTAAATCATGTGTCATGATCAGAGACAATAAAAGAAGTTACTCCATGTATCCGCACAATCTCTTGCACATAGAGGCGTCCAACTCTTTATACTGAATCCTAATTTTTGATCGGTAGGAAGTGGTCCGACTTGGTGAGTCGGTCAATTATCACCCAAATCGAATCATGACCCCTAGATGTACATGGAATCCCAGTCACAAAATCCATGGATATCCTATCCCACTTCCACTATGGGACCACTAAAGGCTAAACCAAGCATGCTGGTACCGGGTGCTCCACCTTCACATGCTGACAAGTGAGGCCTCGAGAGACAAAATCTGCTACTACCTTCTTCACACCTAGCCACCGGTGCTATTGTAGAAGGTCCTGGTACATCTTCAACACTCCTGGATTTACCACTAGAGGGGATGTGTGGAACTCCCTCAACAATTACTCATGAAGTGACACTAGTACGAAGGTACATCCTTTGATGAGGATGACCTGCTCCCCACCTTCAATAAATCCACCAGGTGACTACCTTGTGGATATCTGAGCACGTCGTGTCTCACAGTCAGCGTCCCTATTTTGTGCCTCCCTAACTTGCTAAAGAAGCGGGGGAGTGATTTTAAGGGACTGTAGGGAAGCTTCTCCATCTCTATACACAAAGGATATCTTCAAAGTGGCTAGCTTCTCCGTCGCCTCACCTAGTAGCTGTATACCTGATCTCGTCAGAGATCATCTGCTACAACGTTCCCCTTCCCAAGAGTATAGAATATCTCAAAGTCATAGTCCTAGAGAAACTCAAGCCATCGATGTTGTCTTATGTTCAATTACTTCTAAGAGAATATATATCTGAGACTCTTATGATAGGAGTCCACTATAAACATTTACCCATTAGATAGTGTTTCCACATTTTCAAGGCAAAGACCAATGCCGATAACTCCACATCATGGGTAGTGTAGTTTTTCTCATGTTCTCTCAACTGCCAAGAATTATACATGATCACTACTTGATCCTACATCAGGACACACCCGAGTCCAGTCCCTAATGCATCGCAGTAGACTACATACCCTACGCCTTCCTCTGGAAGCCTTAAGATGGGGGCACTAGTCAACCTCTGCCTCAGCTCCTGAAAGCTCTGTTGGCATCTCTCATACCACACAAAGGGTTTCCCCTTATTTTTCATGGCTTATAGGGGTGTTGCAACTCTGGATTAGTCTGGAACGAATCTATGGTAGTAACCAGCCAATCCCAAGAGACTCTATACCTCTGCCACACTCCTGGGTGGCTCCCAATCAAGTATCACCTTAATCTTTGCTGAATCCAATACAACTCCAGCCTCTGAGATGACATGACCCAGAAATTGAACATCTCAGATCCAGAACTGACACTTACAGAGCTTACTATAATGCGGGTGCCCTCGGAGTGTGTCATGTACTACCCGCAAATGGTAATAATGATCATACTCAATAGTCGAGTGTATCAGAATGTTATAGATGAATAATACGACAAAGCGATCGAGGTATGGCTAGAAGATACTGTTCATGAGTCCCATGAACACTGCTGGAGCGTTGGATACACCGAAAGGAAAAACCAAGAACCCGTAGTGGCCATACCAATATTTTAAGTCTGTCTTCTGCAAATCCATATCTCGAACTTTGAGTTAGTGATGCCTGATCCGAGGTCTATCTTCGAGAACTACCATTATCCCTTGAACCGATCAAAGAGGTCATCGATCCTCGTGAGTGTGTACGTGTTCTTCACGGTCACCTGATTTAGGCAACTATAGTTGACACAAAGCTTCAAGCTCTCATCCGCATTCATGGCGAACAGAATCGGGGCTGCCCTGGGAGAAACACTGGGCCAGATGAATCCCATCCCCTGCAAGTCCTCCGGCTGTACCTGAAACTCACGAAGGTCAGTAGGAGCCATCCGATATGCTGGTGTAGATATCGGTTTCATCCTAGGGAACATGTCAATATATAAGTCCACCTCCCTATGAGGAGATATACCTGGGGCATCATCAGGGAAAACATCCGCATACTACTCCACCACTACAGGATAGCTCGAACTATCCACATCAACTACTCCATGGGTAAGGCAGTCCAACTAATGAGTAATCGGTTGAAACCTACTCCGTGCAAGTCGGTCCTATGCTGCAATGGCTCCCTTCTCACTGGTGAAGGTGAACCTGGTCCCATCCGTACAGACACACCACACATTGCGCCTAATATAGTCGATGTGAACATGGTCTGTAGATAACTAGTCCATACCCAAGGTGATATTGTAAGGCCTCGACGCCACTATGAGGAGATCCCAGGAAAAGCTCTCACCTCCTAGAGTAAGATCACACTACCGGCACCTATCCGTAATCATCGAGTCTGCTCACATAGAAGTCCCTATCTGTAAGGATCGAGCCAATGAATCCATCGACATCTCCGAGCTCCAAACGAGGGTAGTGGAAATGAAAGACTGACTGGCACCTATTTCTATAAAAACTGCAGCTAAGGAGGAGTAGAGACAAATCGTACCTCGAATCATCTCTAGAGCGCCATGGTCATATGATTCAGCTGCCTGGTGCTGAGATCTTACTTTTCCACCAACTCCTTATGGTTGTGGTGGACCTCATGGAGGTGGTGGCAGTAAATCCTTGAATCGTCATCCACCACCAGCGGCACGACCAAATCTACTGCCATGTCCGACTGCTCTCTGTGGTCCGCCTCGATTGAATCTCTATCTCTGCCTGGGTGGTCCTTTGACTGTCTGGTGATCGTCAGTACGGCGGGTTGGATTGTCACGAGCCTTGTGACCCTGTCTACCACATGAGTAACAATGCCTTCTCCTGCCAGATCTGTCTCCACCCCAGGCTCCCTGCACAACCAATCCTGAGTCATGCGGTCGTCCACCCATGGGTTTGGTCCTCTTAGACCTCTGCGTCATCTGTCTGCTGCCAGATGCATAAGACTCTGCTACATGTCGACTAGTGGTGAGTCCTGCTACTGGATTCTACTCAACACAGAAACTCTCTACTGGGAGAGCTTTCTCCAACAACCCTGCCTGTGTCGGGATGCTGAGCGATATCACCGAAGATCTGAACTCTCTTCTGAGCCCCTGATCGAATTTCTAGGCCCTGAAGAATGAGTCCCTTACCATATATGTGGAGTAGCATGAGAGGTTAGTGATCCTCGTTGAGTACTCAGCTACAGTCATGCTACCCTACTGTAGATATAGTAGCTCCTCTATCCAAATCTCAAGTAGGGTGGCTAGGGAAAACTCCGCCAAAACAGGCTCTTGAAGTCGGTCAATAGTAGTGTCATCTCCTCATGAAGATGTAGAATCAAGCTCCACCATCTTCCCGTTGTTTCCTGTAGAAGGATGGAAGCAAGAATCACAATGATGTCTTCTAGTGTCCCTACCAGTCGGAAGACTCTCATCACTACCTCCAACCAATCCTCATCCACCTGGGGGTCCATCTCTCCCCTAAACCTGGGTGGCCTCTGGCACTGGAACTCGTGCAATATTCTCAAGCGACGTGCATCATCTGCCGCTGGGGCCAGTTTCATCGGTGGCCCAATGGGTAGTGGTACCACTGGTGCCTCCACTGGGAGAGGGACCTGCACTGAGGCCTCATCGCATGGTGGGATATCTATGTTTGCGACTCTCAGGGCTCTAACTAGTCATCTGTGGGGAGGCATCATTAAATAAATAGATACGATGCGGTCAAAATATTATACCTGGTGAGATTATATGGATGGGTGACTTAGATAAAAAAATTTAAAACACGCACGCAATCTCTTTTTTCATGCACGGAGTCCAAAATCAGAAGTCAGGGTGCAAGTGCATGGATAGGTCGGCCAACGCACCAAAAATGGACTCCCTGAACTGAAAACCACACTCACTACACTTAACACTATTTCATCACAAAAAAGAAATATCAGAGTCCTAAGTTCTGTAGTAGAACCGACTCCTCTGATACCAATTTTTCATGACCCGTCCCTCAGGGCCCATGCCGTGACTACCCCAAGCCCGCCTTTCATAGACCAGGGGCTAGTGAATAGTACCAAAGGCGTAAATCCATAAAATTGGGAAGGCATTGCCTTTATAAATTATAACACACACAACAGAGTATAAGGTGGAATCAAAACACTAAGTAAAACTGTATACAAAATGAGTACTGAAAATTAAAGGGCCGGAAATACAATCCTAGTTGTAAAGTAAAAGGAAATGAAAGTACAAAAAAACAAATATGTAACCATTACTGGATCATCCTCTGAAAAATCCTACCTGAAGGGTAGGTATAAATAGTCTCCACAACACTCCATTTCCATCTGGTTCCTCATTGTACCATCACTCCATGTGGTTCACCTTCGGTACCGTCTAGTCTTGTCTACTTAGCCCCGATCGACGATGTACATCATCTGCAACCAACACAACGATGTGTGGGCAAAGCCCGTGTAGGTTTGAGTATAACGATACTCAGTAGGGACCCCGAGACCCTCAAGTTCTCATAAAATCCAACAAATATAAACCAAAAATTATGAAATCAACAGATAACCCCACTCAGGTATATTCCCATACATATACCTAAGTTATCAATTAATCCATCTCAATCATGAGGAAAACACAAAGTTACTGATAGAGTTCTACCATGATTTTTATTTACGTTGTCTAGACAACCACTACTAGAGAATTCCTCCTCTATCGAGTATAGTGGGATTATCATGACACTAAGGTGCTTCCAACAAACCTTGACTGCTGAGGTACTCCTCCTATCGAGCACCGTGGGTCTATTGGGTCACATAGAAGCGCTCCCCACCATAGGTCTGCTGCCACGACCAGACGATCCCCCTCATAGCATGTAGAGGTACTCCTACTTTCGAGTACTACGGGTCTGTCACCGCAACCAGGCACTCATCCACTGTGGGTCTTCCACCACAACCAACCGCTCCCCACAGGGCCATCCGAAACAGTCCAAGTCGATTGGTCAGTAGCCGTCATGTATTAGCCAGCTACTAGGTCTCTGCACTCTGTTCGCTCGCCTTTGGAAGGATCTGCTACACGAGCTACAGGTCGATACTCCAACTGTCACGAAGTCCCACATAAAAGATTTTCAAAGGTCTGCCGCGTCATATAGGTCTCAACACAATAGAAGGTTCATCAACTAGATTCTCAGTATGTGAGTTATTATCCTTTTAGACACAGTTTCCCGGTTGGATTCACGTATGATCCAACCACACCATAACTCAACTAAACCCCGAAGTCTAGTGGGGTATACTCAAAGGGACCGTCACGCTCCACGAATACCAGCGCCGCTGATGGTTCATCAAATGGTCGTCTGGTGCCAAAGAAATGGCCAAAGAAAGTATATGGTCAGTAGTGGGTCCAGGTCCGGTCCGACCCGTTCGGACCAACTCCGCCCAACCCAGTCTGGGACGACCCTGTCTGGGTCGACATAGTTAGACCTGTTGGGTCTGGCCCGGACCTTTCGGTGGGCCATCCTCCTAGGTTCGGCCCAGTCCACTGGGCCTGGCTCAGCAGACTACGAGGGTGGTCCATCCTAGAGTTCGCCACATAGGCGGCTCAGTTCGGAGGCCGGGGCCGGTTTGGCCAGCAACACGTGGGGCGTTGCTCGGGCGGCTCGTCCCGAGAGGCCGATCCAGTTTGGCCCACGACGCTGCGAGGGATGCCGAAGGCCGGATCGAATGTTCGGCGTGGCTCGGCTGGTTCCATTAGGAACTGGGGCGCGGCTGGTTAAACACGGTGGCAGCCTGGGCAGGCCGACAAGGCTCCGAGCAAGGAGCGCGGGGCATGGGTAGGCTGTGGCCATGGCACGCGTGTCACGGGCAGGCTGACAGGGTGTCAGGCATGCCGTCGGCAGGGCGTGTGGGACGCGCGTTGGCTGGAAGGGTGACCGGCAGGCCGCGGGATGGGCAAGCGGGGCACGGGTAGGCCGCCGGAAGCATGTGTGGGAGGCCGCAGGTAAGCTGCCCAGTATACGGGTCGCGCCCGGGCAAGCTGGTTCAGCGCGGCTCAGGCGGGCGCGGGCCGACAGTGTTCGACCGAGAGTGCCGGAGCTCCGCGGGTGTGGCGCAATTTGTGGAGGCCGCGTGTAGCGCACACCTTTTCATTTCAGCATTCGTCTTGTCGTTGCCACATCGTTGCCGAAAGTTCAACATAATGAATATCGACAGAGGGGTCAGGCCATGTTGGTTTGGCCCGCACCCTCCACGTTTATAGTGGTATCAAGAGGCACGCAAGTATGAAGCACAAAAACCCTCGTTCTTCGTTTTGAGAGAAATGAAGTACATGGGAAAAGATCATACTTAGAAAAAATCAAACCCCTACCTTTGAATGTCGGTCGTCGATGTTTGAAGGAGTCACAGAAAGTAGACAAAGAAGGTTTTCATTTTCCACGTCTTCCAAGCACTTCCAATCCTGATCTGCGTCGGCTCGTTGATGATGATGCGGAATTCAGTTGTCTAAGACCTCATACGACGGTTGAAGTTCAAAGGAAGAAGTCTAAGAAGGTCGTTGATGGCATTCTTCATTGGAAGAACGCGTTCTTCGTTCTTCGTTGGAAGAGGAGGTTCTTCGTTGGAGAGCTCATTTTCTCCTAAGATCTCCTCAAAAAATAAATTTTTGTGCCAACCCAAAAATAATAAGATATTGTGATATCTTATTATTACTTTGGCACAATATTCCAAAAAAAGTAGAATTAAATTAAAAGTATTGACCTAATTAATGTGAAGTATTAGACATAATAAATTATGTGTTGGCCCAATTATCTAGGGGGGGTTGTGTCACCATAAATGGTAGAGGAGGTCAAGGGACTCCCCCCTCATTAATGATGGGTGTTGATAGATTTTCCATTCCTCCAATTAATTGGGGGGTTTTAGTCTTGTGTGGTTCCCACGTCATAACCTCTCATGGGAGTTTATGTTCAGGTGGGTCCCACCACCATAACCTCTCAAGGGAGGGTAAGGTGTGGTGGCCCCACCTCCAACTTCCATGAGGAGGTTTTAACCGCCCAACACTCACATGACGACTCAAATTAAATAAAGTGAAGCTCACTTTATTTTATTACATTCCATGAAAACCCAAAAACAAACTTTTTTTCTCGACCAACTACCGTCGAGGTGAAAGTATCCTTAAGCGAATACCGTCACTACGAGTTCAACGGTGCCCTCGAATTTCAATTCTGAGCACCAGTTAAAAAGTTATAAAAACCCGCTCGTACGTTTACTGAATGTACCCGAACTAAACTTCAGAAATGGATTCCGAGCACACCGGGCCTCAGAATCATGCACCGTAAATTTTCGTGGACTCGTAATATTCCCATGTATTTAAGAAAAAATTTCAATTAAAATTCCAGGTCTTTACACATTTGAAACCCAATTTTTCTTAAATACTTATAATAAGAGATTGTTATCATCTTAAACCCTTTTATTTTAAATTTTATTTTAAAAAAC
Organism: Viscum album; assembly: GCA_963277665.1. NCBI lineage: Eukaryota > Viridiplantae > Streptophyta > Magnoliopsida > Santalales > Viscaceae > Viscum > Viscum album. The sequence goes on from OY728163.1 coordinate 137,236,556, forward strand.
AATCAAAAAATTAACCTTTAAAATGGAAAATATTATTCAAAGGATTTATTGTGGTTAAATCTTTACATATCATACTATGTAAAAAAGGGCATACATTTTTCATGGGTAAAAGGTTAGAAAAATTCCTCATACAGAAAGACATAAGAAGATTCATTTGAAAATATTTTTAATAGAAAAAATTTCAAAAATTATTTTAATGATTATATTATATTATTACATTATTCTTGGAAACACTTTTTCGGAAACATTTTTTTCAAGGAATGCATATTTTCAACCGAATAAAGATTAATGTCGATATTTCTTAAAAACACTTTTGTAACGACCTTATATACAAAATAGTTTAAAATGATTCCAATACCTGAATATTTTATGAAAAACCATAGGATATGATAAATCATCCAGTTTTTTGAGAGATAGACTATAATATTTCCTCAAAGGATGCATAAAAAAATAATCCTGAAAAGTGATGATACTATTTCAATAAACACTTTAAGATGGTAATTAGAGATAATATACTCAATTTAATAAAAGTGAATTACAATAAACATAAAAACTAAAAGAAAAAATATATTCATGATACAAAATGGAAAATGGATTCATATGCACCACAAAAAGTATTTAGATGCATAACAAAACATGAGTCTCAAAGAAGACAAATTTAAACAAATTTTTTTACCTATTTGGTAACATTGGAAATGTAATTTCCATGAAATAAAGATGATATAATGGATGCTATAGTAAAAAATTAATATTTATAAAATAATAATTTAATACATCCATGGTTAGTATACTCACCACACAAAAGGAATGGGTGGTCAATAAAGAATATATCTCATAGAATTAAAAAGTGAGATTCAATACCCTTAGCATATAACGACCCATACTTTAAATACATTGTTAATACTTAAAAATTAAAGTACACTTATAGAAACATATAACAAAACCATGAAAGGACCGTATAGGTATAGAGTGTTTAGAAACTGGGAAACATAAAAAACTGGTTCATAAAGTATCCACATTGTCTCCCATTTATTTCATCATATCTAGAGTCCCTTATGGCATATCCTACTTAATAACCTTCTTCCTGGCCTGGGGAATGAAAACATATAAAAGGGTGAGCTCAAATTCTCAGTAAGGGTAAACAAAAGAAATATCAATCACATCATATTCATAAGAACATTACATTTTGGAAATCTTAACCTACAAAAGAGATCATAATTTCATAACATGGAATAAATCATAGTAGTGAAATGTAATCCCAATAATCATAACATAAAAAATGAAACTTTGTGGCATACACACATAATCATAGAGAATCATTTCTTATTAGTCAAGACTCATTTCCAATACTATCTTAGCGGATAAAGTCCATTTCTGAACCGAGTTCACTCCTCATTTCAGCCCAGTTTCACTGAACCAGATTAACCTTTCGTTGAATCCATGTCTATATCATGAGATATAAATCATTACCCAATGCATTGGAGGGAGATATATGTCCCACCCATCTCATAATGATACCATTTTTATGTTTTCCACAAAATCATAAACCATACATCATAGCATAACCCATGTAATAAAAATGGGAATCTTAAATATCATGAAATTATAACATAATCCATATAAGATAAAAGGACATCATAAAAATAATTCCATCATAACATAATCAAATCAATGTAAAAAAATATGGATAGAAATAGAACCCTAAATTATCTTAGATGGAAAATAATTTTGATAAAACACTTGAACTCCATTCTTGAGGAAAATATCCTTTCTACTTCAAAAACATTTTTCCTTTCTTAACATGTCATACGATTTTAAACTAAAAGAAGTTGATTAAAAATTAACTTGAAAAAATGTAATGGAAGCTTCATGGATATAATGTTCTAAAATTCCATTTGGGTCGTATAAGTTAAAAAACATTCTTCTCGTACTTTGGCCAGAAAAGTCAAAAAGTACCTCGTATGAAAAACGACAAAAGATTCCTTTAATATCTTTTACTAAAAACTCACAGAAGGGTAAAATTGGATTTAAACAATTGTATAAGGATATAAATATTACATATTGTGGAAACATGGATGTGTATGATAAATATTCCCCAGTAAATTCCGAAGTATAAACAATCTCGGATAAAAGTTGAGATTGGGAGATTGTCCCTTACCTTAGGTCCGATTTGCTTCATAAGTGTCCGAAACTACTGTATAATGATTCTAATAATGTTATTGACTTATTCCAGAATCATTATTCTTTTTATGATATCATATATGGTCATATTCTTAGCGTCTTATTAGTAATATTTCATTGTTACTTGTTATTCAGCTGTTTATTGCTTTTTGTTCTTATGCGTGTTTTGTCGAATAAATTCATATTCTTATTTTTAGGTTATAGATACCTCATTTAAATAATGGTAGTATTTTAATACATATCATATTTATTCACTCAATTAATTTATGTAATCATTATGAAATGAAAATCATGTATAACGAGTCGCATCACATCGTGGAGACGGTATTCCGTACGTATGCACGAGCGATGATATCGTTCCCATGATAGTGGAATTGTATTGGAGTGTATGTATAATATTTCAGAGACAATATCACTTTACAATAATTATATATAGTTATTCATTACACCTTTATACCCATCCACGTAAGGTGGTGGTGGAAAATTGATTACACCACGGTGTGGAGACGGTATTCCGAACGAACGCACGCGCGGTGATTTTGTTTTCCGTAGGATGAATAGATGGTGAAATAGGTTTGTTTCATACTTATAATAACATATAAATATATGAGTGATAATGATTTTATTACTTCATAATGAAACAACTAAAGAATAAGAATTGGAAGAAGAAATAAAGTTGAAAGAATCGGTAACGGACATTACCTCTTCCTGGAAGCGCCTTGTTGAGACCTCCTATTAGGGCACTAAAATTGGTCTTTGAAGAATAAAAGAACCTCTAGTATGTTTATAGGGAAGTGTAGAAGAGAATGTGGCAGGGTTTGGCCGAGCATGAAGGCTCAATGTCGTGTGAGTAAGAGAGGGAGGAGGTGCCCTTTTATAAGGGAGGAGAGAGGCACCATTGGAAAAACTAAAAATATTATTTTATTATAAAGTCATATTCGGTTTTAAATAGCTCCAAATTTATTTACATATAAGATAAGGTGGGGAGGGGTCTAAATCCTCTCATAAAATAGAATTTAGACAAGTTTAGGTATCTATTTAAACCTTATCATTTAGATTTAACTTTAAGTGGGATAATTTAACTTTTACCGTGTCTTCTTGTTTCCTTACACTATAAGGTTAATAAGCTTAATATAACAAGCCAAACGAACCCCAAATTGTTTATTATTAACATATATAACCTTATATTAGTCATTTGGCTGAACCATAGATTTTTAAGAATAAAATAACAATTAATAATATAATATTAGTTTTAAAAACTATTTTATGTCAATTTTGACACTATTTGGTAATTGATTTTTTTGAAAATCATAACAAAATGATTAGTTCGAAACATGTTATTTAAATCAATAATAACATGTCATATTAACATATAAAATTATTTTAATGCATAAAAAGTCTCAAATTACATTTATTTGGGTATTTATAACATCAATTATGTCAATATTTCATTAATAAGATAATTACTGCATCATCATTGTGTCATAAATAAATTACGATTATTTAATGTCTAAAAATTACAAATAAAATACCATTATGTAGGAAATAGTTTTATATTTCTAATGAATATTTATATTCGAATGTATATTATGTATAACCCTATATTAAAAATGATTTAGTTATTAAACATTGATTTTGACTATTTTAACCCTTCTCTAAATAAATTAATAATAAATGTCCTAATCTAATCCATGTGGGCCTAAATGGTCATATTTTATTCCTAAGGTTGTTTTTGGTCGAATTACACTTATGAAATAGAATTAGGACATGTGTTAGGGTAATAATAATATCAATTTTACCCTTAGTTACCCTATTTACTTTTTACCGTGGTAAAAAAAGTAAAAAGTTACTATTCATCAAAAATTATTTTCATCTCATTGAACCAAATTTTATTCCTTGATATTAACCATGCCTCTCGGATTTTTGAAATTCCACTCACAGAAGCGGTAAAATTATATTTTATGTAAATTTCCAAATTCTCCTAGGAGGTGGGTAAAAGACGGTGAAAAGTTCGATAAACTTTTTATATATCTAAAAATATTATAAAATGACTCCAATGAATTACTTTGAAATTATAAAGGTATTATGTATCAATTTTGACCTAAAATAAATTTAAATAAAATAAATAATTATTAAAATAAAAAGTTGGTTTTTAAATAGAAACCCATTTATTTCACTATTCATTAAAAATGAATGTTTTCATAAAAATTCCAAAATTTCACCCTAAGCTAATTTCGATATTCCGAATAAAAAAATGAAGTCAACATTGAAAGATGAAATTTAAAAAACTTCAAAAAGTGGTTATTACTATTCATAACGGCTAGTTTTAATAATATTTTAATAGCATATCGTTGTTTAGTGAAACTCAGTATTGCGTATGACTCAAGCTATCGAGGAAGGCCGCGGTTGTGTGTGAAGCAAGCCAAGATAGTGTTGTGTGTAATGAAAGATTATTTTGATGATTTATATAACATAAAAACCAAATATTTCTCATAAAAGTCTCAGGTGTAACATTCTACCACCCTTAAAATGAATTTCGCCCTCAAAATTTGCCACATTGTAACAAACAGATGAGGATACCTCTCCCTAATAATATCCTCAAGCTCCCATGTAGCTTCTTCTAATTGGTGTTTCCTCCATAAAACTTTCACCAAGAAAGTGTTCTTGTTCCGTAGGACTTTTTCTCTACGATCCAGAATATCTATCGGCTGTTCTTCATAAGAAAGATCTTGCTCCAACGCTACAACTTCTGAGCTGAGTACATGTGAAGGATCAGGTATGTACATTCTCAGGTGAGATACATGGAACACATTGTGAACTTGGGAGAGATTTGGTGGAAGCTCCAATCGGTAAGCTACCTTCCCAACACGATCCATTATTTCGAAAGGACCGATATACCTAGGGCTCAACATTCCCTTCTTTCCAAATCTCATTACTCTCTTCCAAGGAGATATTAGTAAGAACACTTTATCACCCACTTCAAACTCTGGGTTTTTTCTTCGGTTGTCGGCATAACTTTTTTGTCGACATTGAGCTGCTCTTATCTTTTGTTGAATATATCGGATCTTTTCTGCCAACTAATCAACAAGATATGGTCCTAATAGCTTTCTTTCCCCAACTCCATCACAACAAGTTGGAGTCCGGCATTTCTTTCCATAGAGAGCTTCATAAGGAGCCATTTGAATACTAGAGTGAAAGCTATTATTATAAGAAAATTATACCAAAGGTAGGTGTTGATCCCAACCACCTTTGAAATCCATAGAGCAAGCTCTCAACATATCTTCTATAGTTTTAATTTTTCATCTCAGACTGACCGTCTGTCTGAGGATGATAAACAGTGCTGAAACTCAACTCTGTATCCAGACTATGTTGAAGACTTCGCCAGAACATCGAGATAAATCACAGATCCCGATCAGATATAATGGAAAGTGGTACTCGATGCAATCTTACCACTTCCTTTACATATATCCTGGAAAGACGATCTAGAGAGAAATGCTCTCTAATAGCAATGAAGGGTGCAGACTTTGTAAGACGATCAACTATGACCCAGATAGCATTATTTCCTTTGGATGTTTTAGGAAGTCCGGTGAAAAAGTCCATACTGATGTTTTCCCATTTCCATTCAGGTATGGGTAATGGTTGTAACATCCCCTTAGACTTCTGTCTCTCATCTTTAACTTGCTGACAAACCAAGCATCGAGAGACATATTCAGCAACATCCCTTTTCAGGCCATCCCACCAGAAGTACTATTTCAGGTCCCTATACATCTTCGTGCTTCAAGGATGAATAGATAATGAAGAACTATGAGCCTCATCCATTAGCTCCTTTAATTCTAGGATGGGAGGAACATAAACCTGATTCCTGAACTTTATTATCCCATCACAATCAAGGTTTAATTCAAGAACATTTCTGACCAACTTTTGTAACTCGACATCTTCTCTCTGTGCCTCTTTAATCTTCACATGTATAGATGGTTGACCATTTATTTGAGAAAGATATGATTTTCCCCTTTCATTATAATTCCAAGATCCATCCTTTGTAAATCCATTAATATTGGATCTTTTGTGATCCTCATCATGGATAAGCTAGCATGGTCTTGTCGACTTAATGCATCTTCCACCTTGTTTACTTTCCCAGGGTGGTAATGAATTGAGCAGTCGTAATCCTTAATCAGCTTCAACCATCTTATTTGACACATATTCAGCCCCTTTTGTGTGAAAATATACTTTAAACTTTTATGATCAATATAAATATCACACCTTTCTCCATAAAGATAATGCCTCTAAATATTTAATGCAAAGATTACCGCAGCTAACTCCAAATCATGAGTTGGGTAATTTTGCTCATGGATTTTCAATTTTCGTGAGGCATAAGCTATCACCATATCATTTTTCATAAGAACCCACCCTAGACCCTTCTTGGATGCATCAGTGTAGATCACAAACCTTTCTCCACTACAAGGTAGTGTGAGCACAGGTGCACTGGATAACCTTCTGTTCAACTCCTTGATTTTATCTTCACATTCCTCTGTCCATACGAACTTAACTCCTTTTTTAGTCAACCTGGTGAGTGGATTAGATAATCGTGAAAAATCTTTCACAAAACGTTGATAATAACCAGCCAAACCAAGAAAACATCGGATCTCGGTTACTTTTGTTGGTCTCGACCATCTTTCGATAACCTCTATTTTTGCTGGATCCACAGATATCCCCTCTTTTGAGATTATGTGACCAAAAAATGAAACTTTTTGAAGCCAAAATTCACACTTGGTAAATTTGGCATAAATATTATCCTTTCTCAGGGTCTTCAATATAATTCTCAAGTGATCATCATGTTCTTCCTTTCTCTTTGAATATACAAAAATATCGTCTATAAAGACTACCACAAACTGATCAAGATAGTCTCTAAAGACTCTATTCATCAGATCCATGAATATAGCAGGGGAATTAGTAAGAACGAATGGCATCACTTTAAATTCATAGTGTCCATACCTTGTACGGAAAGCCGTCTTTGGTATATCCTCCCATTTGACCCTTAATTGATGATACCCAGAACAAAGATCAATCTTGGAAAAGTATTGACCTCCGCGTAGTTGGTCAAATAAGTCATCAATATGGGGGATAGGATATTTGTTCTTGATAGTGATCTTGTTAAGTTCTCGATAATCAATGAAGAGTCTCATTGATCCACCTTTCTTCATAACAAACAGAACAGGTGCTCCCCAAGGAGATGCACTAGGGTGTATGAATCCCTTATCAAGATTCTCTTGGAGTTGCTTCTTTAATTCCTACAACTCAATTGGGGCCATTCTATAAGGTGTCTTTGAAATAGGTGATGCACCCGGTATGAGTTCTTTTGAAAACTCAACTTCATGATTTGGTGGAAGACTCGGTAATTCCTCCAGAAAGACATCATCAAACTCCCGTAAAATGGGCATATTCTTAATCATGAGTTTCTCTCCAACCATTTGAGATAAATAACCTTCATTTAGTGGAATCAAGAACCATAATATGGAAGAAATTTCCACTGGAAGGTTATGTTCATCCTTGCATTGATAGACGATCATAGATTGATCTAGAATATGAAATGTGACTTCCCTTCTTTGGAAATTGATATGAGATTTATATAAAGAAAGCCAATCTATGCCAAGAATCACATCAATTTCCACTATAGGATGGATCACAAGATTTGTAGGAATCACTTTCCCACATGCCTCAATCGGAGAAGAATTATAAACTTTTGATGCGACTGTTGTGACATTAGGAGTTGTCATAGCTTAGTCAACATCTAATTGTTGAGGTAATACATCGATACCCTTAGAAAATTCTTCAGAAATAAAAGTGTGGGTGGATCCCGAATAAAAAAACATTTTCTACTTTAGAGTGGATGGTAAGTGTACCTTTCACCACTTCTTTATTGTACTCGACATCGCTGATAGAAATTGCATGTGACTTTCATTTGTCTTTATGCTTAAGAGTTTGTTGACGTCGATCATCATCAAGAAAACTTGGATTAGGGCACTGATTAGCATAATGCCCCATTTCCTTGAACTTTTAACATTAAAGTGTAGGAGGTTCACTCTATGTAGCCTTTTCTTTTTTCACATCACTAGACACCTTCTACCCATCATTGCAGCAATCAAAAGCCCGATTACCTTCCTACCCACATTTGAGACATTTACATGTCCCTTTAAGTCAACACCCTCCATGTTTCTTTCCACACATTGAGCATTAGGGAAAATCATATTCTTTTCAGTGTGCTCTTTAGATTTTCCGTTGAATTCCATTTTCCTTTTTTATCAAACCCATATGATTGATGGGTTACTCCAATCTCTATCTCAACCTTGAGAGCACGTCGAATGATTTCCTCGTAACTATTGAAGTCTCTTATGGATAATGTCCTTCGAAGACTTGGTTTTAAGCCACTAAAGAATCGATCGATCTTAATCTCAGGTTGGATAATAATAACAGAAGTGTACCTTGCAAGTCTTGTAAAATTTTCTTCATAGGTACCAATAGATTCATCATCCTTTTGCTTCATTTCAAGAAACTCGTTCTCCATCTTTGTTCGAAGAATACGAGAGAAGTACTTATTGAAAAAAAGTTCTTGAACTTTTCCCATTCCATGCACTCAATTTCGTCCCTTTGCCTCGTATTCTTAATAATATTCCACCATTGATCAGCATCACCTTCCAAATGATATACTGCTAAGAAGACATTATCATGTTCAGAACATTGATGAACTGAAAATATATTTTCAGTGGTACTGATCTATTGTTCAGCCACTAATGGATCAGAAGACCCGCTAAATGAAGGTGGACGCTGCCTCGTGAAGGATTCAACAGAATTTTGCTCCTTCCTTTGCTCGTTTGGAAGTCCTGCATGATTCATATCTTGAGAGATTTGTGTCAGCATGGTTACAATATTTTTCATTCCAACTCCCACAACGTTTGGTTGCTCATGGGGACAATCATTGCATTGCATGTCGCATCCCGCATTAACACGGTTCCTTTGGGTTCCAGCCATTGACTAAAACCAAGAAGAATAGTGTGAGAAACACTAATTATAATAGAAAAACCACATAATCAAGAATAAAATTTTACACTTAAGGTGTTATCATAGGTTATTCATGGCCATTTCTAAAACACTAATATTATGATCTATGCTTAGAATTATCCTTAGGGTTCTTACTAAGGCTTTCACATCCTATTTTCCAAAGGTTGACTATACCTTTCCCCTGATACCAACTATAACGACCCATACATTACATACATTGTTAATACTTCAAAATTGAAGTACACTTATTACAACATATATCAAAACCATGAAAGGACTGTATAGGTATGGAGTCTTTAGAAACCGGGAAACATAAACAACTGGTTCATAAAGCATCTACATTGTCTCCCATTTATTTCATCTTATCTAGAGTCCCTTTTGGCATATCCAACTTAATAACCTTCTTCCTGAACTGGGGAAAGAAAACATACAAAAGGGTGAGCTCAAATGCTCAGTAAGGGTAAACAAAAGAAATATCAATCACATCATATTCATAAAAACATAACATTTTGGAAATCATAACCTGCAAAAGAAATCATAATTTCATAACATGCGATAAATCATAGTAGTAAAATGTAATCCCAATAATCATAACATAAAACATGAAACTTTGTGGCATACACACAAAATCATAGATAATAACTTCTTAGAAGTCAAGACTCATTTCCAAGACTATCTTAGCGGACAAAGTCCATTTATAAACCGAGTTCACTCCTCGTTTCAGTCCTGTTTCACTGAACTGGATTAACCTGCCGTTCCATCCATGTCTATCTCATGAGATATAAATCTTTACCCAATGCATTAGAGGGAGATATAGGTCCCACCCATCTCAAACTAATTCCATTCTTATATGTGCCACAAAATCATAAACCATACATCATAGCATAAACCATGTATTAAAAATGGGAATCTTAAACATCATGCCATCATAACATAATCCATATAAGATAAAAGGACATAATAAAAATAACTCCATTCTAAAACAATCAAATCAATGTCAAAAAAATAGGGATAGAAATATAACCCTATATTATCTTAGATGGAAAATAATTTTGATAAAACACTTGAACTCCATTCTTGAGGAAAATATCCTTTCATCTTCAATTTTTTTTCCTTTCTTAACATGTCATAAAATTTTAAACTAAATGAAGTTGATTAAGAATAAACATGAAAACATGTAAAATAATCTTCATGGATATAACGGTCTAAAATTCCATTCGGGCCGTATAAGTTAAAAAAACATTCTTCTCGTACTTTGGCCAGAAAAATCAAAAAGTACCTCGTACGAAAAATGGAAAAATATTCCATCCATATCATTTACTAAAAACTCACCAAAGGGTAAAATTGGATTTAAACAATTGTAGAAGGATATAAATATTAGATATTGAGGAAACATGGATGTGGATGATAAATATTCCCGAGTAAATTCTGAAGTATAAACAATCTCGGATAAAAATTGAGATTGCGAGATTGTCCCTTACCTTAGGTCCGATTTGCTTCGTAATTATCCGAAACTCCTATATAATGATTTAAATAATGTTATTGACTTATTCCAGAATCATAATTATTTTTATGATATCATATATGGTCATATTCTTAGCTTCTTATTAGTAATATTTCATTGTTACTTGTTATTCGGGTGTTTATTGCTTTTTGTTCTTATGCGTGTTTTGTCGAATAAATTCTTATTATTCTTTTTAGGTTATAAATACCTCATTTACAGAATGTTATTAGTGTAATACATATCATATTTATTAACTAAATTCATTTATGTAATCATAATGCAATGAAAATCAAGTAGAACGAGTCGCATCACATCGTGGAGACGGTATTCCGTACTAACGCACGAGCGATGATATCGGTCCCATGATCATGGAATTGTATTGGAGTGAATGTATACTATTTAAGAATCAATATCATTTTACAATAATAATATATAGTTATTATTTACACCATTATACCCAACCAAGTAAGGTGGTGGTGGAAAATAGATTACACCACGGTGTGGAGACGGTATTCTGTACGTCCGCACGCGTAGTGATTTCATTTTCCGTAGGATGGATAGATGGTGAAATAGGGATTTTTCATACTTATAATAAAATATCAGTATATGAGTGATTCTGATGTTATTACATCAAAATGAAACAACTAATGAAGAAAAAGTGGAAGAAGAAATAAAGTTGAAAGAATCGGTAACAGACATTACCTCTTCTCTGAAGCGCCTCTATGAGACCTCCTATTAGAGCACTAAAATTGGAATTTGAAGAGAACCAGGACCTCTAGGATGTTTCTAGGGAAGTGGAGAAGAGACCTTGGTAGGGTTGGGCCGAGATTAAAGGCTCAAAGTGGTGTGAGGAAGAGAGGGAGGAGGTGCCCTTTTATAAGGGAGGAGAGGGGCACCTTTGGAAAAACTAAAAATATTATTTTATTATAAAGTCATATTCGGTTTTAAATAGCTCCAAATTGATTTATTTCTAAGATAAGGTGGGGATGGGTCGAAATCCTCTCATAAAATAGAATTTATACAAGTTTAGGTATCTATTTTAACCTTATCATTTAGATTTAACTTTATGTTAGATAATTTAACTTTTACCGTGTATTTTTGTTTTCTTACACTATAAGGTTAATAAACTTACTATAACAAGCCAAACGAACCCCAAGTTGTTTATTATTAATATATATAACCTTATCTATGTCATTTTTCCGAACCTTATATTTTTAAGAACAAAATAACAATTAATAATATAATATTTGTTTTAAAAACTATTTTATGTCAATTTTGACACTATTTGGTAATTGATTATTGTGAAAATCATAACAAAATTATTATTTCGAAAAAAGTTAATTAAATCAATACTACCATGTAATATTAACCTATAAAATTATTTTAATGCATAAAAAGTCTCAAATTACATTTATTTGGGTATTTATAACATCAATTATGTCAATATTTCATTAATAAGATAATTACTCCATCATCATTGTGTCATAAATAAATTAAATTATTTAATGTCTAAAAATTACAAATAAAATACCATTATGTAGGAAATCGTTTTAGGTTTATAATGAATATTTATAGTTGAATTTATATTATGTATAACCCTATATTAAAAATGATTTAGTTATTAAACATTGATTTTAACTATTTTAAGCCTTCCTTAAATAAATTAATAATAAATGTCCTAATCTAATCCATGTAGGCCTAAATGGTCATAGTTTATTCCTAACGTTGTTTTTGGTCGAATTAAACTTATCCAATAGAATTAGGACATGTTTTAGGGTAATAATAATATCATTTCTACCCTTAATTACCCTATTTACTTATAACCGTGGTAAAAAAAAATAAAACGTTACTATTCACCAAAAAATATTTTCATCTCATTGAACCACATTTTGGTCATTGATATAAATCATGTCTCTTGGATTTTAAAAATTCCACTCACAGAAGCAGTAAAATTAAGTTTTATGTAAATTTTCAAATTCTCCTAGGAGGTGGGTAAAAGACGGTGAAAAGTTCGATAAAATTTTTATATATCTAAAATTATTATAAAATGACTCCAATGAATTACTTTGAAATTATAAAGGTATTATGTATCAATTTTGACCTAAAGTAAATTTAAATAAAATAAATAATTATTTAAATAAAAAGCCGGTTTTTAAATAGTAACTCAGTGTTTTCACTATTCATAAAAAATTGAAAGTTTTCAGAAAAATACCAAAATTTCACCCTAGGCTAATTTTGATATTCCGAATCCAAAAAAGTAGTCCATTTTGACAGATTAAATTTACAAAATTTTAAAAAGTGGTTATTAATATTCATAACGTCTAGTTTTAATAATATTTTAATAGCATATCGTTGTTTAGTGAAACTCGATATTGCATACAATGCAAGCTATTGAGGAAGGCCGAAGTTGCGTGTAATTAAATCCAAGATAGTGTTGTGTGTAATGAAAGATTCCTTTGATGATTTTTATAACATAAAAAAAAATATTTCTCATAAAAGTCTCGGGTGTTACATACCATATTTCATGACTCTGATTGTACTCCTTGAAAATTCATGTATAATAATAATAAATTTATTATAAATATATCAATTATCTATATTATTACTTTTAATACCATACAGGGTTGGATTATGGAATTATATTAGCATATTGTTAAAAATTCAATGTTACGGTTTTACTTCGCTTAATATCCGCTTTGTTTTTCACATGTTCCTTAAATTATTATGTATTTGGTTTATATAATTAGATTATGATTTAAAAAATGTAAAAAATAATATAAATATAAATTATATTTTTTATATTCATATAGTAATAATCCATAGAAAATATAATTATGAAATGGAATATATTGTTGATTAGGATGGGTATCCGTACGTATAGACGAATGTTATTTCCATTTAATTGTTGTGTTGAAAGAAAAACAGTAATAAAAATTTACCTATTAATATGTATATATATATATATATATTTATTAAATTAAACTTATTAAATCATAAATATAATATAGTCCCATTAAACACTTCTTTAACACATTCTCAATATTTTTTTAATTTATCACATCACATTGAGGGGCCAATAGTCTACAATTCCCCAAACACAATTTTCTTTTTCAGACCAAATGGAAAGTTAATAAAGATATGTGTCATAAAAGGAATAAATAAGATTATATACATAATAAATATAATATATTAAACATATAAAAATATTTCCATAATAATGTCCACCAATAGAGGTAGTAATGGAAAATTGAACAATTATCATTTTGTGAGGAGTTAGTTCTCTGTACACATAAACATTATATTTTTTACCCATTGGATATAAAGTGGTATATCTGTATATATAACCCATAGAATAAATATATCCTTTTATATTTACTATAATGGTGTATTTATTAAATAATTAATAAAGATGGTGGATGGGGAGGAGAATTAAAATAAAACAAAGTAGTTTGATATTAGACATTATCTCTTAATCAGATAACTTCATTCAGTTTCTGCCAAAATAATTCATTAGGTTCATTTCTACACATGGTGGGTGGATTCTAGGAGGAATGTGGAGATTTCTAGTATAGTATTGGTCATAATATGGCTGAACTTAAACAGTTTCAGAGGTCTGATGAAGAGGGAGAGGTGGAGGCCTTTTATAGGGAAGGGAAAGTACACGATTCATATTTTTTAAAATACGTTAGTTGTACACACTTTTTTACCTAAACAATGTCATAAAATATAATAGAACACAGTAATCACAGTTTAATATCCATATAATGGCTATAAAATTGGGTCTTTACAAGTTTTATGGTCTTCTAGGTTTTGAAAATATGTTTTAGTACTTAATTAACATATTTTTTTCATAAATTTGTAATTAATTTTAATCACATTCAATAATTTTTTTTAAAAAAAATATACATTACTAGACATTATAAATTATTAATATTAATAAAATAAAACATATTGTACTAAATAAAAAACAAAAAATGAATGAAATTAATTTATTATTTATTTATTATGATGGGATGGCACTGTGGTTTTCAAATGTAAAAAATTCCAAATTTTTTCTTTGTTTTTAAACACCATTTCAAAATGAAATTGATTCCAATAACCTATGTTGAATTAATTTTTAAAAAATATTACTTTTTTAAAAGATGAATAAAAATTAAAATATATGTTATACTTATAAATAAAATAAACGAAAATCGAATTCTAAATTAAAATCAGGTATTTTTAACTATTCATCAAAAAATGATGTTTCTCATGAAAAATCCCAAAAAATCGTGATGCTATTGTTAACATTCTAATATAAATAATGAATATTATATTATAAAATTTAATTTCTAAACAATTCAAAAATTAATTTTATTATTTTTCATAGAAAGATATGAATAGCAGTTCATTTGGGAAAATGAAATTTTTAACAATATAAGGACCTTAACAATTTATTATCAATATTATTTATTTTTATAAAAAAGTAATAAAAAATAATTGAAAAGTAGTTATTAATATTCATTTTATATTTTTTAATGTGTAGGTTATAATTATATCATTTCAATAATAATAATAGTGAAATGATGTTTTGTAGAAACATCAGTGTTACATGTGACATATGCCAAGTCCGTATTTCATGTAATGCAAGGAATGTACGTTACATATGAAAGTAATGTTTGAATTATTTAATTTAAATAAATAAATTAAAATTTAATTTATTTGACTAAAAAGGAAAAAAATCTTTTGGTGATACTGTTGAGATAACTAGCCATAATAAAATTTTAATGAGTTCAAAAAACTATAGTAGTAAATAAATTACAAAAATTAACCTATATAAAATTTTAAATAATAATAAATACAAATTATATAAACACAATAAGTTATGAATAAAAAAAT
Organism: Viscum album; assembly: GCA_963277665.1. Lineage (NCBI taxonomy): Eukaryota > Viridiplantae > Streptophyta > Magnoliopsida > Santalales > Viscaceae > Viscum > Viscum album. Next base: position 137,252,175 of record OY728163.1, read on the forward strand.
ATTATTTAAAACCCTTTAATGAAATACTTCAAATAATAAAAAAAAAATTATGATCTTGAAGCCATAATGAATTCCAAAATAACACAGTCTAATTTAATCTAGGTATTACAATATTGATGTTCCCAAACAAAACATATCTAAATAATATCAAAATAGTGAATATTTGAAAACCTAAAACCTATACAGTCTTAAATTAATATAGAACATCGTTTCAAGGAATTTTGAACCTATATTAGAATATAGTGACAGTAATTTTCCATTTGGGTTTGAATATGAAATATTTGGAATCAAGATAATAGGTCTACACATATAGGGGTGTTGATCAAATAAATTAAAATTATTCAACGCATTGTGAATTCAAATAAAATGATAAATGACCATTTATTTCCTCGAAAAATATATCTATCTTAAATCATTCAAAATGTCTTAATGATGAAAATTGTGGCTCTAATGAAATTATAAATCTACTAAGAATATGAAGCACTGTGTTCTCATCTATTTTGATGTGTGTGTGTTCACCCACCCTCAATGTTAGAGTTATTTTAGAGTTTTTCATCCAAACAATAATAGTAAATAATCTCCTCGTTAATATGATACAAAACACCTACCATTCAATTATTATTAGTTATAGAACTGATACCAAGATTCTAAGTTTATCATCCACTCTTCCTATATCAAAAAAACATATAATTTTTCTTAACCCATTATGATCTTGACAGTGTATTTATATATCAATAAAAGAATCATATGAAAAAACAATCCACATACGAAAGTAATAGATAATGTAAATTAAAAACTACACATCCATCTATAAATATACAAAACTGGATGAATATAAAAATCAAATATATATAATAAAAATAAATAAATATAATGTCCCATCAAAGAAATGAATTGTAGCTTACTCCCCAGATAACTCGATTAGTCCTCATGATTCACATTTCGCTTAGATTCTGCCTCCATGAATTAAATTTAATAAAATTTTATGATTTTCTTAGTTACACCACACAAGAACTATCCTTTTTTTTTCATACACCGATTATTACACATTCCATTCATTTGGTGAATAAGGTTATAATGCATTGTGGGTTTGGAATCTTGGAAAATGTAATAGATTTCAATAAAATTCATTCATTATTAATACTTGAATTCAAAACCACATCAAACTATCATATATATTCCTCTCTATAATTTATTTTCTTTTAAATGAAAAACTATTTTATTTATTATGTTATTTAGTTATGTAATATGTACATAGGCATATTCTTTAAACTGTGGTCTTATATATATTTATTATATCTTACATGAAAGACTTGATGAATAAAAAATGTAATGTGCATCATGGGATATTAATGTCTTTAATTCTATTAAATATTTAATGAATTTTATTTTTATATGAATCATAATATCTTGAAAAAACATGTGATATATTTGAGTAACTAATGACAGTAGTGTGTTTTTTGAAATATTGAATTGATTATACAATAGTAACTATGTTGATGCAAAATGATATTATGGTGATAGAAATATTTTTAAGAGCAGAGAATGGGTGATAGAGTATTCCTCAGAATACGTAATTGGTTATTTATAAGACACCTAAAAAATGTTTTACAAGACTGATTGTGACATTGGAATAGAACATCATACTTTTTGTATCCATATTTTGTTATCTTGGTGAAAAACTCATTAAATTTTTTATAATGATATATTGGATACATAGATCCATACGAGGTTGTGACATGATGTTGTGTTGTTACACAAACTGTTATTGAGGTAATCCTCCATGATATTATACTAGGGAGGTATAGTCTCCAAGGTTGTCCTAGCTATCACTGGTGTTTCCATATCAAGCGACGATCGATCCAAATCACTATATGGGGGAGGGGTCATAATCAGAGCCTCTATTGAAAAATATTTTGTCTTACTAATGTAATATTGGAGTTAACATTTAAATATTTTTTCTACCCATGATTTCCACAATTATCCCTTCCACATTGTACACCACTATATAAAGAACATAAATATATATAAAATCTTTTCACTAATTGTGAAATCATAAAATGACGTATAATAAATTAAAATAATAACTATAAACCATGTTTTTTTATTAAGATCACTATTTGAAAATAAAAATATCAATCTATAAAAAAATTAATTAAATTAACATAAAAAGTACATCTGAAAATTTTCAAAGTATCATTAAGAAAACACTAACCTCATTCACCCCACAAATTAGTTATTTCTTCTCCTAAAGTGATAACAAATCCAAAATATTATCCACATTTATTTCATTTTATCCAATAAAAGTCTCGTATCAATGATTTCTAAAAATGAAATGATTAATTCAAATAAAATTTTATTTATTGCACACATTCTTAAATATCTTTCCCATAGATTTCAAAGGAAATACCACATTTCAAAAATAAACTATAGAACTTATATAAAAATAGTATACATCACATTACCTTATTAATTTAAGTTAAATATTTTTCCAATGTATATATCCTTCAATGAAAATTAACATTTCATGTTTCTATTTTTTATCCCATGGATTGTGAATTTTCACGTTTTATGTCATTATAATCGAACTAGAAGAATGTAGTTACTCTATAAATTGTATGACATGAAATTAATAACCATGTTCAGGGTGTGGATGAATGATAATAGAAAGTGACTATTTCAAATTCATGTAAATCTTATTGATCCATGCTTATTTTCACACATATGAAAAACCCTATGAAAATATTTCATATGAATCATTAAATTAGATCCCAATTTTTTATTATATTCCAATTTAAGTGATTTATCTAATTATTATTCATGATGTATCATTGATGAGATAATTTTTCATTGAAAACTAATAATAAGTGTCTAATTTTTAGGATTGAGTATGAATATTTATTATTTATCACTCATTTAAATTCATTAATTTTACACACGATTACGCAAATATATAAAATTGATTTACAAATATAGGTCATATTTTTCACCAATTGCATAATGAAACGAAATCTAATGTTCCAATATGCACACAAAAAATAAATGAAAAATAACAGAATTCCCAACACAAGTTTCTACACATGTAAATAGTATATATATAATATATGAAATATAGTGGATGATATACAATGAAATTTATAATATAATGTATTTAATAAAAGGTTACTCCCCTAAATAATTTTTTTAGTTCCATGTACTTTTTATTAGTTTCATATTTTTTCTTTATATTTATTATAACCTTAAAATTTTAAGCATCCACACAGAGTATAGATATATGAAATATTGCAAACCAAATTCAATTTATATAAGTGAAAACAATTGTGTATTTAAAATGGTTTCTTCTAAACATGCACATGGGATGAAACTCTTCATCCATGAACTCTATTTAAAATATCGCTATATGGTTTTTGGTAACAGATTCATTATCTAGTATTGGGTTTGTCATCCACTCCATTATATAACAACTTATAATATCTCCTACATTGGTTTATGCTATCAACCTTTTCATCAAAAGATAATACTATCATAGTCGTATAAAAAGTTCATGTTTAGTATGTAACTCATTGAAATTATAAATGATGAACATTGTATTTTATAGTGTATGTGACACACAACACCAAAATTAATGAACCTATGAAATAATTATCTTAAATTAATGCTTTTTGATAGCTTTTAGAACATTAAACCCTAGGTATAAATGATGTGTAATATAGTATATCACAATAACCTATCCCTTAAATTAGAGGAATTTTAGAGTAAAAACTAAAAAGATTTTTTTGATGAATTATTCGTTTTCAAAAAATATGTTTTGTAATGACTTGGGGACCTAATTTAAAATTACATTTTTATATGTGTTGAAAAAATATTTTTTAAAATGGTTTTATATTTTTAAATCATAACATTAAAATTATATTATTTTTAATATAAGGTATTTTTTTGAAATGATTCATTTATTATGAATATAGAAAAGTATATACTTTTAATGAAATTTTTATTTTCTTTATTAACAAGGATAATTTAAATTTTAAATTGGTTTTTAGTAAATAGTATTTAACTAATATAATATATAATCTAATTTAGGTCAATATAATCAGTTTTATATTTAGTTAGTATATTAACACCATATATATTTATGGGAATGTTCTTTGAAAACTCGATTTTTCGATGCTTCTGTTGCCATAATTTGAAATAGAAATATTCTTATTATATGAATTGAATTTTGAAAAATTGATTCTATATTATGAATACTAATAATTTATATTATCTAATATGGTCAAATAAATTTCTTTACCTTATGAGAAAATAGGTTAAAATTATTTAGCATGATATGGGTAAACACTGATTTAAATGGGGTTTAAACAATAATAATAATCGTTAAAATGAACAACCAATATATAAAACACATATTTATTTGATGTATTCTAGCATCATATCCAATTATAGTGTATAATTTCCCATTTTATAGAAATTTAGAATGAATAAAATTTTCTATAATTGATTCATTTATAAAAATTATAATCGTGTCCCATGAAGTACTTGTAAAAGCCCACCAAAACTCCTACAGTATTCACACATAGAAATCCATTTGGATTAATAAATATAAAAATAAATCACTTCAATAATTTCAAAAAAATTTCAAAAATTCATTTTATTGATAATAAATTCAACTTAGGATGTATTTTTATGTAATCATAATGATGTTGTCTGAAGAAGATGTAACATTCATAAAAACACTTTTTTTTTCTTCCACATCAATCAAAAACTATTGAAACATTATAAAATAATATAAAAATTATATAAAATTAACTAGTAAGTTATAATGTTTTGGTTATGAACAATTTATATATCATATTCTATCAAATGGGAAACAAAATTATTGATTTTGTGTATGACAGAATATTGTGTCGCAAACTAATGTAAGTCGTTTATCGATCACCAACTATCTAGGATTGATATAATTATGGATATAAAATATTTATATGATATTTATGATATTATTATACATTACATGGAATGTAACAAGGATATATTTAATTAATTTATGTAATATGTATGAGATGGGATTGATCTTATATGGTTAATAAAACAACCACTTTTGTACCCTTTATCTTATTAAGGAATGATGATGTTTCTCTTGTGTACTTACGACCTACCATTTCCATGAAGGGATGCGAACCATTATACATGACCAAATATAAATAGTTATTAAAATATAGTATATATTAGAAAATTATATATTTTTAAAATTAATATAATTATAGATGATGTGTTTATTTCATAAATAGATGAACAATAAAATTCATGATAAAGAGAGAAGGATAAACCAACTCAATTAAAAAAGGAAAAAATGAAAAAATGAAATATTGTTCGAAAACATGTGGTAAAATGTTATAAGAGAGTTATATATGAAATTATAAATCCTAATATGGTTATTTTATAGATTAATAACATGGTTAAATATGTTATATAGGATGTTAATTTACGTTCCTCCAAAAAAACATGTGGCTGAAGACTTTTCTCAATTTCTCTCCGTTGGGAAATACTTTATGGGTATGATACAATAAAGGTGGAGGTGGTGCCAGTTTAATTGAAAATAATAAAGCAAGACAAAGGAACAAAATATGGAACAAGAATAAAAAGAAAAGTTCCCAAAGAAAAATCTAGCGTCCTAACTTTTTCATCAATCATTCACTTAGTCTTCTTTCCTCCGTACGAAGTGCATTCTATTCAGCAACAGATCTTCCACACCCGCGCCCCCAACCTCTAGATTTTCCTCCAATTTGTTTAAGCACTTTAATCCTTTCATATAGGGTCATAGAATCAGTGCTATCAGAGTCAGAGCAATCATTCTGCTTCTCAATATTATTTTCCAGAGAGATGTCCCTCATACCCTCAACCTCTTCAGTCTGGGGAGGAGTCTCCTGTTGTTTGGTCTCCTCAGTTGACTTCTAAACCACTAGTGGGAGGTCACCCAAGGGCCTTTCCATCTTGTAGGAAACAAGTTGGAATCCCTCATTACCCACAATGGGTTTTGATAAAGAATTACAAATATAGGAAGTGGGTCGGACTTCTAAATTTTTTTAATCCTTTCCGTTACCTAAGGTAGTAATTTTTTCATGATGAAGTTGTTGATCAACCTATTTTTGATTCTCTTCCTCATTGACTTGTTCAACCATTGGTTCATTTTCATTACCTTTGGCTTGAGTCTGATATGGATACAAGATAGAATTTTTTCCAGTGTTCAGAATCTCTACATTAGTGACAGTCGCCACTTCTGAAAAGTTGGCAGCCCATGATTTCAGCATGGTTCCATAAGTTAAGTCATTAACATTATTTGAATTGTTTGGTCGATCCGTGACCATCAACCCTTTGCCCTTAGCCTCTTTAGAATTAATTTTCTCCAATTGTGGATCATCATGCGCAATGTGTTTTGGAAAGTCTTTGTCTTTGAGCTTTGACTTCTTTCAAAAGATGTTGACAGTGTGACCTCCCAAACCACATCCGTCAAATGAGATTTTCTTGCAACATTGCACCAAAGAGTGCCCGACAACCAAGCATTCAGAACAAAAAAGAGGCTTTTTTTCATACTCAACATAAATTTGAATGTTATCAGAAGGAGTCGAAAAGGGTTACCTTGTCGATTATTGTGAAGCTAAGATCAGTCTCCACTAGCATCCTGGAAAAATTCCCAAACCGTACATCCTCAGTCTCATTATCAAGCCGGATGGGAGTCCCAATTGTCGTGCCAATGTAATTCAGTATTTTCAGGTTCCATAAAATCCAATTAATTTCATTCAGTCGAACCCAAACCTAAAAAAATTCATTTTTCACACCCAAAACATTGAATTCTAAAGACCATTCATGTAAATAAAGCCATATAGGTTTCAGCTGCAGCGAAGAAATACTCCATGCTCGAAGCTTCAATTCAACTGAGCGAAACAAACAATGGAAAAAAACCTCGGCCAAGAGAAACACATTTACCATTGGAGAAACCCCACATATTTGAGATCCATCTATCCATATCATCAAGTTTCTAGGTTTTCTCACCATTGGTAAAAACAATGCGCGCAATGAGAATGTTGTTTCCAATTTCCATTCGTTCGGCGAACGCCACCAGATTAGCTTCAACATGGGCTGATGAACCCTTGAGAAGTATTCTACCCGGAGATGAATCCTTAATCATATTTTGAGACCTTGATCCACTATATTTTGTTCTTGCTAAAATCTTAGTGGCCTATACATAAGATATTGCAGCACGATTCATTGTCGCTTTCAGGGTAGGTGACTTAAATCATGTTGCTTCGTTTCAGCCAAAAGAAGCTCTCGGTTCTTCAGATCAAGCCACAAGGGTTGAGCCTGTGGCCAAATGTGATATTGGATGTCCCGATTTTACAGATCCAATAACTAAATCTGATGCCAAGACCAAATGTGATGTCGTAGGTATCACCTTTTCATGTTCTGTAGAAGAATCAGATGAACAAACAATTTGCGAGGCTGGCTTCAAGGTTGCCTTCTCGTATGTGAAGTTGCGAGCATCCACGTGGTCGTGTGACCCGTGACCGAGACTAGACCAGTATGTAGCTACCGACGTGACGTCCTCAGGAGAAGGAAGTAGCATAAAACCAAGGAATTTCAGGACCAACATTGTTGCTTTCAACCCTAGTGTTTTCCATCTCCATCGCGTCGCGGGGGAGAAGTCGACTACCCGTCCGCCATCTTCAATCTTATGGTTATGAACCAAATTTATTTATATGGTATAAATAATGATGCATTTATATTTAATATAACAAATCCTTACTAATTTATGTAATATTATGATTCATTATGAAATATTTCATATGTGTAGAGTTTACTTGAATGATACATACTGGAAAGTGACATCATCTCAATTTCCCTTCACCAAAGTATCTTTAATTTTATACTCTTAAATTTATATATATAGTGCATTAAATAACTAATACTACATGTAACATCATGATTCATAAATGTATCATGATACTTTTTATTATAATATCTATTATTTATTCTATGCAAATTTGAATTGAAAAATATAAAGTTATAGATAATTTTATCACCCCATTTCATTTCATTGGGTTATATTAATTAATTAATGTATTTGATATTCAAATATTTTGTATTTAATTAATTGTGACTATATTATTTATTTTTCTCAATTAATCTATGTTGATTTATATTTTATATGTAAAATTTAATCATTTGGATGATTCTATCTACAATGGTATGATAATTAAAACTATTAATTTCCTCATCTCATTTTAATTGTATTTTTTTATAGGTGAATTGTTTTTTTAGGAAATTATTTGATCATTAGATAATAAAACCTTTTATTTTCTAATCCTGTAGTTATTCAATAGATTTTCCTGTAAAAGTTAAACTTCTTCCACTATTTGTTACACAAAATAATCGATAAAATATTCTTCATATAATCTGAATTTACTTTTATCATTAGTAGAAAATAATTTTACTATGAAACATGTTTTCAAAAAATGTACTAAAAATGTTTGAAAATTCTAAAAATTATTTATTTTATAAAAAAATTCCAATGTTTTTTTTAAAAAATGTTTGAAATAAATATTCTGGTCTTTTTACAAATAAAGATATTTTTGGAATTTTCACAATAGTGTGAAATAATTTTTTTTATCTTATAAGACATATATGAAATTTCATTTCATCATGGACTCTAATTTTTTTAATGATTTAAAAAAATTAAACTTTTAATTATTATGATAATATATGTATACTAATAAGATGGTAATATTGTATTATAAAAAGTGATTTTCAAGGTTTTTACGATATTTTAGTCAATAATGTTATTAAGGATAATATAATGGTGTTTCTATTATCCAATGAAAACTACCATTTTTTATTTTACCCTACTGGGGATGTGTGGTATAGACAAAATTGTTATTCTATCATTTGACATTTAATGATTAATTTGACCATGGAATTTATTGATATTCACATTATTTATTCCTTTTTGTGAAAGTTATGTTTCCCCTAAAATATCCACATTAATATGATCAGTGGAAATTATATTTCACCAAAAATATACATATTATTCGTTGAATATATAATTTTATCATAAAATATTTATTATTTATAAATACATTGTATTAAGTTGTCCTTTATTTGATTTACTAGGGAAATAGTGATAAATTATTATTCATTACTCTATAAGGTTATTTGTATATAAGGCATATTGTTCATTAATTTATTCAATTATTTGATATATGAGGAATGATTTCTATATGAAGATATGGGTGGGGCCTTGTTACATATTACCCCACCAATCATTGATATTCTCCGGGGACCAATTAATCATCTAGCTATAGTTAAACTGGTTTCCATTGTATATCCACCATAAGTTTTAAAATATATTGTGAATTGCCTCTACATTAGAAGTATTATGATTCATGAGGCCATGAAACCAAATAAAGAAGAATTTTCTACATTAAGAATTTAGTTATTATATTTGTAGAGATCATTATAATGATAATATATCTATTAGCATTCCATTCAGAATTTATTAGTAAAGTGGAATGTGGTTTAAGATATTTTCATTTCCATGTTGATTATTCTTTATCCAGTTATGATTGTCATGTTATGGATTAAATGCAATGTGATTTGAGTTTTCTATATTGACATATTTATTATTCTAGTAAAATTACAAAAATGGAATATGTGTTATGTTATTAACAAGGTCGTATTATTTTTTCTTGTAAAATTATTTAAATGTAATTTTGGTTTTTTACTACCTTAACATGTTTACTATGATTTTCCAAATATTTAAATGGAATTTCGATTCATTTATTTGTCATTACATGATTGTGTCTTTTAATTAAATGCCTCTTCCACAGTTTAAAACCCTTATGAGAATTTAAGTTCTAAATTATTGTGTTTTGTTACTAAAAAATCCAAGAAGTGTACTAAAAATTGTATAAAAAGATATTATATAGTTAATAATGATATTATAATATTTTTTGTAAATAATTATTTCAAATGTAACAAGCAAAAAATTATTAATCTATTTTTAAAATTATACTAAAATATATGGTCTTTTAGTATCTGATTCATCATATATTAGGAAAAGGTAAAAAATTTTGACACTGAATCTGGTTTACAAGAGTTAGGAGTCGATACAATTGGTTTTAGGGAAAATTTACTTTCTTGGGAACATGATCTAGAAAATCATTGAATATTTCTTATAACACTATGATTGACCTTGTGGATAAATATAGAAGAACATGCTAATGATTCCGTTTGGTAGATATTATATGGTTTAACAATGAAATAAATCATTATACGATTACAAAATATGGACATTACTGTTGAATATATATGTACAAAGGTGTAATATCTAGAAAAATAGAACATTGGACTGGATCTGATGATCATCTAGGGCATGATAGTGGGCCTTACTACACCCTTGGATTGACACTCCTAGGGGATATGATATGGATAATTCAAATTTTATTTATAATCTACTATGAAGGATTTGAATATATGTTGAAAATTAATGGCATAATATTACCTAAGGTGACATAGATTGTGAAGGTTGTGTCATGATTTATACATCCTATAAAGCATTCTATATGATTATGTGGATTTCCAATACAATTATTACTGGTCAAACTTTTTATCTTTTAGAAAATGGATAGAACCTGATGTAATCATATTGTCATTAAATATGAAGGACAATGTAGTGACTATAAAAACCAAGTTGGATGATAACTAGATTAAATGATATTGTGATAATTACAAATCATTTATCCCAAAAAATGATTAAAAACCTATAAATTAATGAATTCTATGAATATATAATGATGATAATGATAGATTTTTCCAAGATATCGATTGATTTCGATCATGGTGAAATAATGGTTGCGTTTATATAATATGTGAAATATGAAAAGAGACACCTCTTAATGTGGCTCAATGCAATGAGAAATTTTTTTATGTGTAAAATATAAATACATATAGAAATTTATTGCAGATTAAAATCTAGTAGTATGGTGGAATGAATTAAATATCATCCCAGGGATCATATTGTAGTCATTGTCTTAAATGTAGGGAACCACGGAATTTTGTGTCCCAAGGTAATATTTTAATGGTTAACCCATATATATATATATAATTTCCTATATCGAAATTAAATGGATGAAGTATTATTTATTTGGATTTAACATGAAAATAACATATTTTTTATATAAATGGTATTTTCATCATAAGGATTTTTAATCCTCAAAGGATTTTATAATGTTTGTGTAAAAAATATGTCTTCATTAACTTATTTTTTCTGAATACTATCATTGGTTTATAATTATAAGGCTGATCATAAGTTGAATGAATTAAAAACCTATTTTGAAATTATCATGTTCAGAATATAACATCATTATTGTTATTTTACATGAAAAACATTTAAAAAAACCAATTGGTTTAGTTTTTGTTTTAGAAATCATTCTTTAAGAATGAATCGACTTAATTTTTATATAAATAATTTTAATGGAATTTTTATCCTTTTGGGTTGATATTCTCTTTAGTATTGAGGTAATTATATATTGTTACACTTAAGAAATGATATAAAAAATAAACTAATTTTTTTTGAGAAAAAGTAAAACCCATATAAAGTGTGATAACAAATCCCGTAAAGTAAGATGTCAAGTGTAAACCCTAATTGAAAGACAATAATGGCTTAGAGGTTTCCACTATCCTTACTTATTCCACCCTTAATATTTTATTGTGTTGTGTTAAATTGTTTGATGAAGAAATATAAAATATGAACATATGGTGTTATTGTTTACATTTATAATTTATTATATTATATTGGATAACTTGTACTAATCATTTTAAATTTCTACATTATTTTGAGACTTGTGGAATGATTTTTCTCTATTTTACAAATGTTATAACCTAATAAAAGGTATTTATAGTGACTTAGTATTAAAATATTCATTTTTAGATATTCAATTATTTGAGTATGATATAAATTAGAAAATTATTGAATCACAACCAGATGACGAAATTCCAATTTAGAAATAGAAATGTATCATGTAAGTATATTTCCATATATTCTTAGATAGAAAAATAATTTCTCATATTTAGGAAATGGGTCTTAAAAAAATAATTTTTTTTGTTTCCATTTTATTTTTTTGAATAATATATCCATTGAAATCATATTATATTTATAATATTTTGGTTTCAAACTTTCCATTTATCATTTAAATTCTTGTGATTAATGACCTCTATCATTATCTATAATTATTAACACGTTTGTTCCATGTTCATATCATCTAATCACACCAATTTTATCCTATATTAAAACATATTAATGTGTTATTCTATATGACCATTTTACATCCATTTATATCTTTTTAAGTGTACTTTTTAATAACCATTTTTATAATCTGGGTGTCTAACAATAGAATATTTAGATATCAAACCATTGATTAATGGGCGCATGATCAATTTTCTAGGATGTAATTAATCTAATGGGGTAAAATGTAACAACACAAAAATTTTAAATAATAACATTCTATTTCATATTCTATGTGACATGGAACTCCATGTTTTAACTACCCAATAAGTATTGTTTAAATTTAATCTATTTTATATAGTGTAAAACAAGCAAACTCATGTTCAAATGAACTATAATATTATATACCATTATAACCTAGAAACAAATTATGAGGGTATGAATATTAATCGATAAAATTACTAAATTATATTTATTTATTGATTATAGAATAATAATAATAATTTAAAATAAAAAGAAATTATTTATGAAAAACAATTATGAAATATAGTTTAGTCTTTTATTTCTTATGTAATTAAAAATTAATTTATACAAGTGTTAAATGAAATATTTTATAAAAGAGTATAAATTTTTGATATCCTTATATCAATATTATGTTATGGTGAACCTTTTTGGTTTGTTTTGAATTGTTTAATTTTTCAAGGAATATTGAAAAATACATATTTTTATTGAAATCATTCGTTTCATTTAAATAATTCAAAATGAAAAATTACATTTAAAATTTATTTTAATGTTAACTATGATATATTATATAAAAATAATACTATTTTAGGACATTTTATTGTTTTTAATATTTAATATTCATATTAAAACCCTATATACTTATTAGAATTGTATCTTTGATAATCTTATTTTTTTGACACATTGGCAGACATAATATTCCATTAGATTGTGATGAATATTTAAAAGAAAACTTACAAAATGGATTCAATAATTATATTAATATTTATTTATATTATATAATAATGTTAAATAATTTTATTACCATTAGAAATTGTAAATCCTAAATAAATTAATTTTTGTAGTAGGTAAAAACAGATTTACCAGGGTGTTCAACTAAAAACCATGTGTTTAAAATGAGATTATAACTGGTTCAAAACCTATTGAATGAAACTATAATTACTATATATAATATATGGGTATATAATGAATAATTGTTTAGACTATTGGAACCGTGAATACATAATTTTAATTTATTCTATTAAAATATTCAATGTGGGCCTTCACTCCCACTTATAAAAGGAAACCCCCAATCCTCACTCATTATCGCATCCATGTCTTTTTGTTATGGACAATACATAAAAAAATAAAATCATTTACTCTGAAGAATCATACCAAAGACCTTTTTTATTATAAATCCAACACTAGATGGCTTGTTATGGAATCCTAAAGAGGTTTTCCGAAGAAGAGTTATCAATTTTAAATGATCATTTAAATTTTCGTTCTTATCCCACCTCATTAAAATATTATGTAATAATTATTGTATAATATAATTAATATATTCCTAATAATGATATTTTATTATGTTAATTCAACAGACTTCATCTGACTCCTCTTCCACCAACTGGGAAAAAGCAATTGATCGTATATATAGCATTTTATTACCCCATGAACGAACATAATTTATTTTCAATAACTACAACTATAGACTAAATATTATCATGGATTTAAATAATTCATATTATATTTTTGATAACGTCATAATTTATATACTGTATAAAATATGATAACTTTTATCTAGTGTATGATAGACTACCACATCATGAAAAAATGTGATTCTTTTTTCCCAAAATCATTACATGGAAAGTAATATGAATAAATTAAATGATTATATGTGATATATATTAGATTTAACTTATTTTGGAAGATTCATATATCATGAAATTCAACACTGTTTCACCCACTAAGTAAATGGTAATATTTTCGTGTGTTTGTACATCCTACATTCTCCAAAATGCGATGTCATTCATTTTCCATGATAAAATTTCTATAATGATTCTATAATTGTATATAATGAATTAAATATATTTTAAAAATTAATATCAATATAGATTTGATGGATCTATATCATATTCCCAATGATCCCGAACATTCATGAGAACTCAAAAACTAGAAAACGTGTCAATGAACTGGTGAAACCAAGAAAATAATGAAATAAAATTAGAAAATGGGAGGTAAATTTTTATAAGAGGAACATATATGAAAATTTAAATATCAATATATTTTTTTATAAATTAATTAGAAAAACCATTATAATAGTGTTCAAAATAAATTCAACCAATTGTAATCAGGTGGTAAAGGACATCTTCTAAATATCTATTAATTCAGCCATATTTTATTATTATGCACATAATTTATTTTAAATAATGTAAATACTACCATTTTACATGTAATATCATGATTAATTCCTAAATAATTTCATTTAATATTTAAATTTTGAATGATTTTATCCACAGGGATTTTACTTAGACATTAGAAAGTGGTAAGGGGTGTCATCTCAATTTTTCTACATTAAGGAACATTTTAATGTTATGAAACTAAATTCATATATATGGTGTGTAATCTACCACTTTTCAGGTTATATAATTAATCCTCTATAGTTATTGTCATTTTATCATTTCATTCATATTATTTCATCCATGTGTGTTTAATGTTAAAATTACAATGTTATAGAGAATTCCATTACTCAATTTCCTTTCATTGGGATATATTGCTTCTTCATAGTATTTAATATTCAAAGATAATGTGTGTAAATAATTTTTGAGCATATTATATTTATATCATGGAATTTTATCTAGATATAAATAATTTACACATAATGTATTCATTTTTTAATTCTCATTGAAATGTGTTTATCATTATATGGGTTTATTTTAGTTTCTCATTTTAATAATGATTTCCTATGTTTGAATTTCCATTAATTTACATTATTTGATAAGTTATTAATTCAACTATTTTATTCTATTCTCTTCTAATAATTCATTATTTTATCATGTAATATTATAAATGTTTCCACTCGTTTCTATTTAAAATGATTGTGAAGTGTTTTGTTACAAATTTCTTAACTATTTCTCTTTTCAATTGATAATAATTTTCAATGAAACCATATTTTTAGAAAATGTATTTGAAATAATGTTTTATCATTTGGTGAATGATTTATTAAATATATTTTATCGATGTTTTTCATTTGAAAAATGAACATTAAAGGAATATCCATGTAATTTTCCGAATAAGGATCATTTTTCACTTCTTTTAACTGTTTAGATGATGTTTTTTTACATATATTCAATGTATGTAATTTCCTACCATTGTGAACTCAAATTTAATTGAAGCATCCAATTAAATAGTAACATATATTTTTTAAAAGTAAATTCATTCTCTAATATAATAGAAATTTTTATTTATAACAAGTTATTTTAATGTAAAATGGTTATTTTCCTCCTTTATATTTTCAAATAACATTTTATATATTTCATATTAATCACTGATAATAGCCTCATATTTTACATATTCTTTACTGAGGATATGTTGTATTGATACCATCCTTATTCTTTCTGTGGATGTTTTATGATTTTTTAGAAAATGAAAGAACTAGTATTCACTTCAATGATTTATTTTTAAAAATTAACTTTCCATTAAATATCCCCTTCTTGTGATCCTTATACATTAAATATCCTCTCAAAATCATATTATTTTCATGTATATACATATTTTAAAAACCATATATAATTTATTCATTTGGCGTTTCACATTGAAAATTATTTTATTTACATGGGAAATATTTGTAAATATATATTCATAAATAAATATATATATTTATGGATAAAGAATATTTTCCATGAGGAAAATAAATTATTAAATTCCTAAAAAATTATTTGAACACTCTGATTAAGGGATTTCCCAATTAAAAATAAGTCATCGATGTAGTCATATTTTCATGAGATAAATTTGTTGGACAAACCTACTTAAATGGGAATCTCATGTATACCTACCTATTAGTTTTAAACAACCATTTAATATGTCTTGATAATAGAGTAATCATGATAATTGACCCCATAAATCCCAAAAAATAAGAATTTCCTTCTTCAATTACTATGTAACTATTATCCATGAATGTTTTTCAATAGTATTTTCTCTA
This sequence comes from Viscum album, assembly GCA_963277665.1. NCBI lineage: Eukaryota > Viridiplantae > Streptophyta > Magnoliopsida > Santalales > Viscaceae > Viscum > Viscum album. The sequence continues at coordinate 137,268,647 of OY728163.1, forward strand.
TATGAATTTTATTCACAGTTTATTATGTAAAATTACATATATTTCTATTTATTTACCATGCAATATTAATTATCCCATATCTAGTTGTGATAGTGTTTTTGTTGATTAAATAAAATGTGTTTTTAGTGATTTACATTTCCTTACTGATTACTCTAATAATTTTTTTAATGGAATGTATGTTTTGTTATTTTTCATTTCCTATTGATTATTATAGTAAAATTATTTAAATAAAATGTATGAAAAGTAATTTACCGTTCATATTGATTATAGTAGTAATTTTTTTAAATGAACTGTGTGAATAGTTATTTAGTTTCCCAGGACTATTCTTATCAATTCATGATAGAATTTGATTTATATAACCCTTACTAAGTAATTGAGATCCCTAAACTTTTTTTCATTTCCATGTAATTGAGGAATAATACCAATAATTATATGAACATTATATGTTACAAGGTAAATTATATTATTGAAAAAAATGTCACAATTTGTGTTTTAAAGTGGAATATGGTAACCACAAATATATATAGTTCACTAATTATTATAAAAAATTTAGTCCATTGTGATATGATTCCTTGTATCATTTGCAAATGTAATAATGTAAGGTAGGATCACTGGGTTACTGAAGTCATGGACATTAAATAATATAAAAACTAATCAACCTCCACAATTATGTAATTGGGATTAGTTTGGCCCATTTATAGTGGTTTTGTGATAGTGGTCACTAATTTAGGTTCTCCTTAATTACCATAGTATAATTCCACAACGCATATGGCTTCCTTCTTAATATATTAAAATTTAACATCATTATCAATAATTGTTTTTGGATTCAACATATGAAATTTCAAAAATAGATTCCCTAATATATAATATATGTTAAAAATGTTCTCCTACATACCTTCACAACAATGAAATATCGTTCTCTACAAATTCAATTTAAAAAATTTATATACCATATCATATTAAAATTGAAATAGGTAATACAACAATTAAAGAGATTAAATAATATAATAAATAAATTAAAATCCATAAATTGAAGTTTTATCTCAATAAAAATATTCCATTCCATCATAATTGATCATAAATATCATATGGATTATAAGAATAAGATCCTCTAGTAGTGTCAAAAAATATATACATTTAGGCATCATTATCATTCACCCATTGAATATTGGGTTATTAACAAAGCTATACATTTCTGTGGTTTTACTATTAATATGTAATTTTAGGATATTTCCTAATATTTTATAATCTATAAAATCATTTTATTATAAAGAATATCAACTTCATTTTTATTCACAAAAATTAGTCTATCTTTTCTGGCTATGTGAATGCATGATAATTATAAAATATTATGAATGTAATATAATGGGAGGGAATGATTATAAATTATTAATAATATGGAAAATAAATGAAATAATTTATTACTTATAACATTTCTCATATAAATTAAATGTTTTTTTACAATACATGAAATGATAATGAGATATGTGGGGTGATTAACCCTTCTTTCGGTTTAGTAAAGCCATAAGGAATTACTATAATGAGATGGAATAAAGAAAAAATCATTTAAAAAATATTTCATGGAAGATAATTCAATTCAAAAACATGAATGGATTCATATTAAAATACTATCCAAATTGAAAATATCATACAATTAATGAACTTGAAAATGAAATAGGGGGATTTAAAGATACTTATCCTCAATTGAGCTATTTAACTTAGACTTGACACAACTAATAGAAAAATTAATTAGAATTTAAGAAAGAATAATAAAGGGGACTACATGGGAGGGATATAATGAGATAGAATTGAATTTTTTTAGATTATTTATAAGTTGGTTATATATTAATACTAGGGGAAGGTTGTGTTTACACAACTGAAAAAATACCCTATACCAACAGTTTGGAACCATTGGTATTGGACTCCAAACCATTGGTATAGCCTATACCAACGGTTTGGAGAACTGTTTCCATGTAGGCCATGGGGATAGGTCTGTTCCAATGGTTTTGAAAACCGTTGGTTGAATTACTATGAAAATCTATACCAACAGTTCCATAAAACCATTGGTATATGTAATTCAAAAACTAATAATTCGGTTGGTTTTTATCCCAGCACCTCCCGTTTGTGATTGAACGACCTAACCACTAACCTAACTTACTTTTGTGAACATAATTTCATAAATATATATATATATATATGTATTATCATAAGTATTTTATATTTTAATTTATTTAATATCCTATGTAAGATGATTCCATTAAAAATACATGTACCTATACCAACGGTTCTCAAAACTGTTGGTATAGACCTATACCAACTGTTTTGAGAATCTTTGGTAAAAGTTTTTTGATTTTGGGACCTACACCAACGGTTTTGGAAAAACAGTTGATATAGATCTATATAAGTGACATATACCAACTATTTTGAGAACCTTTGGTATATGTTTTTTGATTTTGGGACCCATACCAATGGTTTTTTCCAAACCGTTGGTATAGGTCCAAATTACTAAACTATTCCAATGGTTTTCCAAAAACTGTTGGTATAGATCATATTTCCAATAGTTTTAAGGATTCAAATAATAAATATTCTAATATTAAGGATAAACAGTTTTGGATGGATTTTATTTATTAATATTTAGAGAATATTGATTGTTAAAAAATTCTGTTAACATCGTTAAAACCATTAAACTCCAACTTAATGGTTTTTAGGTATTTTATTCCCTTAAAATATAATTATAATGGCTATCATTTCTTACCATTCCTGTGATACCACATGGTTTAACACATTAACCTATTTTTTCATAAGAATAAAATTGTACTAATTACCTTTTTAGATTTTTATTATATACATGAAATGTAGTTTAGTTGATTAAATTTAAAAACTAGATTAGAATTAAATTTAATATAATAAATTTACAAATTAATTTTTTTTAATAATTTTTAATGTTCATTCCAAAACATAAATAATATGCTTATATATTTTATTAAATATTTTTAAAATAATTATATTATTCTAAAAACAATTTACTAAATATTTATATATCTTTATCTTTTTTGTGATATGATTATATGAAATTAATTCATGACTATAATTATATTAGAGATGGTAATTTAACCCAAAAAATAAAAGCATCAGAAAAAAATCAGCTGTAAAAATTTTCAAATTTATTATTCTATACAAACAATTGCTTATTCTCATTTTCAATATAAAAAATAACTAAATAAAACTTTTAAATATATTACTAAAATATATTGGAAAACAAGTTGTTTATAAAATTGAGTATTTTTGTATTTCAAATAATTTTGTTAATTGTTTTACTACCTCTTAATAATTCCATTATTTGTACTAATAATTAATAAAATACATCCATTTCTCTTTTATTAATGTTCAATTTAAATTATATTTTATTTATCTTCGTCGTACATAATCTAGAAATCAAGTTTATAGCTAAAACAATCTACGTCATTATTAAATGGATATCATGATATCCATTTTATATTTCTAAAAAGTATATTTTAAACATATAATAACCATTTTGTGATGTTACTAAATTTATAATTATAATAAAATAATAAATATTTCAATATTTAATCTTATAATAAATCATGTATCTTCTAAATTTATTTAAAATTTTTAATTCTAATTGTTTTGCAAAAACATTTCTAAAAATATGAATATAAACTCTATGGTAATGAATTATTGTTCATATATATAATATAATATCTAAATTCATAATAAAAAACATTATAAATATGTGTTCTTGTATTCTACCCCCTTAATGGAATCGGCACATCTCAATTTTAATCATTGATAACCACCTATGAAATGTTTAATATTGACGTAAAAGTTGTATATATAGAGGAATAATAATAAATAAAATGGATATTTTATTTATATGAGGTAAAATAATTGTGCATAACATAGTTTTCAAAAGATAATTTTTATCTACAAAAAGCATTTTTCCACAATATTCTGATTCCAAATTTAAAAAACCGTGGACTAATAAAATGTGAGACACACATGACCCAACAAATTGATTCAATACTAAAAATATATAAATTTTAAAACACAATAAAATTTACATAACAATCCCTTGATGAAAAATCTAGTGTCTTTGGTAACAATGAAAATATACATCTAAACTTATAATGTAATTAGTATTTATTCAACGATGATTCTCCATACATTTAATTCTCCATAATATATCACTTTTTTTTGGAAATTCATAGTGAAACGAGGAAACCTTAAGAAAGAGGTATATAAAAATTTATGTAGTTGAATAATCAAGAACATAATAATAAAAATAATACATGTGAATCAAGAAGAATTTAACGATGTTGTAATGTGGAAAGTATCATACATAATCACGTGGAAGAAAAATATGGGAAAAAAATATAATGAAATATCATTAGGGTCTGAGAACAATCTAAAAACATTCATCAAAAGTAAATGATGTGTAATATGGAAATATTTCTTCAAAGAAATCATGATGAATTGAAAATAATATCACCAAGGATGATAAACAAAAAGTTTTTTGAAACATATTAAACATTTTATTCAACGTGGAATCATAAAACTTTACCAGCAATGCTTCTATATTATCTTAAACATGTCTTCCCTATGGACTAATTCACTACCAAATTCTTTGATGAGATATCTATAAAAAACAATCATATAATTAAATTCACATGGGACAGTCAACAAAAATCATAAATAAATACATACATAAATATATATAATATTAATAAGATTTAAAAAATTAAATTAAATGGGTATCTAATGATATTTTGGTAACATTATAGGGAAATAACTATCAATGATGGTAATGATGTATGTGGTATTTACAACATATATAATTTGGAACATGGTTTAGTCTGTAATTTACCAATTTAATTCATGTGATAGAATCCATGTGAATATCATTACATCAGAAGAAGGATACTTGTGTGCACCTATTAGAATTACATTGGATGCAATTTTATTCATAATTGATGATATTTAAATAAAAATGGATGTAATTTATCATTCTCCATTGATATCAAATTTTCATAAAACTGTGTGTACTTAATAACATAGGTATAGGGGAAAAGGTTATATCCCATATGAAATAAAGTGACTTGTTGTGAAAATAATAATCGGTTTCACGATTAGAGGTAAGGAATCCCCTAGAATGAATTAATTTTTCTATTGGAGTGAATATCCATTTAGCGGATTTATGAAATTTATAATGTAATGGTTTAAACCCCTATAAATGAAAGGTCTAAAATAGTAATGGATAGAAAATTTAATAATTGATAGTCTATCTATAAAAACATCATCAAATTATTCATTATTATTACTAAATAGCATGTGGAACACCCAATTAATATCCCCAAGTGGTCTAAATATAGTTCTGAGGTTATGTCACATCCTCATGTAGTAATTTCTGTACCAATCAATACCAAATCATTCGTTTTTAGTTTAATTACAAGTATGTATATAGGTTCCAGAACTTGATTGTTGTTTAGTTTATAGATTGGAAAATCCTTTCAATGTAAACCACACACAATTTTCATTATAAAATTAATGATGGATTTATAGACACATGTATATTTTTTCATTCTAAAGGATTATTATGGTAGTATAACTGGATTATATGAATATATATAATTGATAACATGGAATGAAGATTATAATGATAATTCATTATAATATTTTACTTTTAAATGAAATAAAATTTAAAAATAATGATAATTTATGGGGAATTTATGGTTGAGGAAACCTTATTCCAGAATAATAACGGCATAAGAAAAGTATAAAGTGTGGTTGAATAAATAAAAAATAAATAAAAAAATAGTTTTCTGATAATGCCAATGAGTAAATATAATCGATTTATATTATAAATTAATTATGAAAGGCAATATAACAACTTTAGATTACTGAAAAAATAAGTGGCAGGATTAGATAAGTCCTTTCCACTCTGGAGCTTCTTATTTTAGAGTCATCCATTAGGACCATCAAAACAGATTACTATTCAACAGAGTGAAATATTTTATACTCTATTAGAGATATTTAATGAGGAAGCATAAATTTATTTAGAAAGGATGAGAAGATCATGTGGGTATTTAAACCTATTGATGGAAGTGTTTAAGGGATAAAATAATGAATATTATTTTATTAAAGACAACCACATTTGGGTGGAATTAATTTCATCAAATTTGGTAGAAATTTTATAATTAAATTTTAATATGGTCAATAATATCAATAATCACCAATTTAATTGTTATTTTTTAGTAATTTATATTCTTACCATTTAATATTCACCCTTTTTACTACTTTATCATTATCATAGTTACTGAGTTTTTACACAGGTAACATATTTTGTGATTAAATAATATATATAACTTATTAACTAAACTGAAAATTCTATTTATGAATATCATAACCAATTTAGTTTAATTAATTTGAATATGGGATGAAAATTAATTATTAAATAATTAACGTATAATAGATGCTATAATTTTTAATAAAATTGTAACATTAGTGGAAAACCATCATAGATATATTTCTAAAATTTACTTAATATTTAGATAATAATTATATTAGTCATAAATACAATTAATATTAATAAAATTCCATAATTGTTTTTATGATCATTGAATTATTATACCCTAAATATTAATATTTTCAATAAATTGATAATTCACCCAATAATAAACATCACTATTGAAATAAAAAATCACCGTACAAAAAATTTAACATGATGATATTAGAAACGAATTCTGAATTATCAACTTAAATCCCTAAAATTGTAAAATTAAATTTAAAATTAATTCACAAAATATATGTGAAAATAATTTATTTCAAGAAATGAATATTTCTTTTATTACAATTGATATTATAAAATTTTGTTTTAGAAGTTAATTATTAAATTTTTTTTAATGAATTTTAAATTAATGTAAAATGATTACATTTCATTATATAATTATTTTTAATTTGTTGAATTTTTATATAGAATAAATATTCCAGAAATAAGATTTTCGTAACAATCAGAATATGCCACTATTACATGGTTCTATCAAAGACCATATTTCTATTCTAGATGTTAAATTATCAATACTGTTTATCCAATTTGTAATGATAAAAAATTATTAATTATATTTAAATATTTCATATTTTAGAATGTCATTTAATTATAAATCTTGTTAAAATATTTTTATATAAACATGAATTAAACATTCAAGAAAAATTATGCATTCAAATATTAATATAAACACTAAATGTTTTGAAAAAATATTCAAATATATAATTTACAAAAATAATTCCTTAAAATGATCATTATAAATACGTGTTGTTATAGTAATCTATCACATTGATAAAAGGTCATCACACACAAACACTACCCTTCCCATTGTTCGAAAAACCAATCCTTGGATATAGGGATGGTAATCATCCATCACTACATCAATGAACCCATTAATGGTAATTTAGACACTATGGGTATGATAGAATCATTATCTTTCTCATTAAGAATCTTAAATAGAAATATTCAGAGATGGTGGAAATATAGATTTTTAATTAAAAAATAAATCCATCATTATAAAAAAAACACATCCTAAAGAAAAAAAGAAATCAAATATATGAAATTTAGAGAACATAATAGAATGGATCACTAAAAATTGGATATATGTAAACATGTTTTTACAACATGTGAAATCACCCATATTTATCATCACCCATATCATTTCCTCCATAATATATTAGTTGAACAATTATTCATATACAATCAATTCATCCTCTTATCAACTTCATTATTCATCATCATCTAATACTGAATAATTATATATTTATATTATATGAAATATTTGGCGATCACATTATGTTTTAATGTAATATTTTATGAACATCAAATTATAAGTTCATTTTTATAATTATATGCCATTGATTTTATGTCATAATTCAATGATCTTCAATATTAAATGGGTTTTATGATATTCCACTCTATGGATATCTATTTATGTTATTACTAAAAATTTATATATTCTAATTACAAGGGACAATTTTTGATCTCCTATGGGTAGTAAATCCAACCACATGGAGTGGTGATGATTTTAATGGTCATCTCTCTTGATTTTCAAGGCCATTTATAAACCTGTAATAAATATAGTTATTTCATTTTTATGAGATGTCAATCACGTTTATTCAATGTATTTATAACCCATTACTAATAAAAAGTAATTATAATGTTGGGATCTATATCCTTGAGGCTAGACCTGGTATGGTACTGTGGCAGAAAAGAAATAAGTGTTTTTTTGGCATACCATTTGATTGAGAAATATTGTTGTGTTGAGTGACATGGAACTATTATCCCTTAGCAAAGTGTGAGGACTAGATGTGGGAAAAGATACATTAAACTCAAATTACTTCATTCAATCATTCTACTTTTCTCTGAAAACAATATTATAATATTGATCATGTTTTAGGTATATCATACACTCTATTGGGGTTCTACATTATATAGGATGTTAGACATATAATTCAGAATCTCCCCAACACTATTATGAATGTGTAGTTCCTTTATATGATGGTATGTAAAATTTTTTTGGACTAAAATACATTCAAATGGGGTTAAATATGGATATGGTCATGATGATTCAATGTCATAATAAATTCATAATTAGAAATTCTTATATGATATCCTTTTAAGGATTTGACTATGAAGAATTCATATCTGTTAGTGTAAAGAGACCTGATCATTTATTACAAATTTATTTCCAAATTTAGATTAAAAATTAATAATTCTCCCATTAATTTAGATAAAATTACTATAATTTTCTAGAGACCTTTGAATCTAGATACACAAAATACATAGTTTCATGAATTATCTTCAATATGTTCGATGGAATATTTCTCACACATTACCATTATATGATTCTAATAGGTAATATCATGTGTTGTAACTATGTGAATGTGGAACCATAAGAAGGGTTGATATTCTATGGGAAATAAATTTAAAAATAGAAAATATCACATAATGATTTAATTATATAGTAATATAAGCATAAAGGAATGAGAACCCAGTAATAAATTTTTAGAATCAAATCACAAAATTATTAATAATTGAATCTAAAATTTTTTAATATGTAATTTCCACAAATATATTTCATGAATTTAATAATGTATCCAAAATCATGATCCATGGAAGATTACATTATTATATATCAATCTTATTAGGAACAAACAAAATTATAAAAAATCATGTTATTGTGAATAAGTATATACACAACGAGATCAAGTAATCATATTATGGAATTATAATCGGTTTCCCATATAGGTTTCATGCACATTAATCATTGTACACAAATAAAATTGTGGAAATATCATAATATATTCTTTTCCATGAAAAATATCAAACATGAAGTAAGTTTTATGTATTAAATTGTTCTTTTAGGATATATATAGTATTACCCAATGAGATGGAGTTCTATATAGTCATGTTCCAAAATGTGACATAATGAAAATCGAACAAACGTGTCTACCAAATTATTATAATATTAATATCTATTTCATCGTATTATGATTAATGGGTGGGAAATTAATGGGTTTCCTAAAATCAAACTCTAAAATATCATCAATAAAATGTATCCATTGAACAAAATTTGACGGTATTATAAGAAAATATCCATGTAAATCATGCATTAAAAAATATTAACACATTTGTGAAAAACATTATTATATATTTTTTCATAATGGTTATGATCCAATAAATTAAATCTAATTATATTTTTGTCTATATTTATTTTCATAAAGAGGTCATTTTGGATTCAAAAGCATTGTATATTTGATTGGGACACAGAGTCACGAAAATAAGAGAAATATAATGAGGATCATGATTAATTAAAATTTAATAATAATTATTCCCTTCAACTATGATTCAATATAAAGAATGATAAAAGATATAAAAGACATGAAACAAAGGTTTCATTTCTATGAAAATATCTATAATAAATTATAGATCCATATGATAAGGTTTATGCATGCTATATAGAATTATGTATATAAACCGTTTATGGTGAGGGATCATTAATAGTGGCTTCAATATGATTGGACTACAAGTAGCCAAATTATGTTCCCTTTTTATTTTTATATAATTACCACATTCCATCCTAGAATGTAAACCATATTCCTTACTCCTCCCCCTTGGACAAAAAATTACACCACTTATGGGAGCATTATTATTATAATATTCTAGGAATTGAGGTATCTCTTTTACACTAACACTATTTTGGATCCCACTCATCATGTTGGGTTTCCCTCAATATTTCCCAGAATCCCCCAACTTATTTTCATAGTTTCTCACTCTTTAATTGGTGAGATCATTATTATATCTAATATACACTATTTTCAAGTTCATTGACTAGTTAATCGATTTTCTCTAATTCTGTTCAAAATTTGATGTTCATAATGTATAATGAGTTTAATACCGTGTTAAAGTAAGGGGTTTGAAATTATCCCTAATTTAACATTTTTTATTGTTTCTCGTAATTTTTATAAATTCCATGCATTATATATTATTCTCAGAAAAATTATGGTACCATAAATTATTGTTTTAGAAAATAATGTTGTTGTTTATTAAGCTCTTTAAAAAGGTTGGATATTGAGGAACTCAACATGAACAACCCATTTTATTTTTTCACTTAATGTCTATTTAATACTCCTCATTCCTTTGGAATATACCACTCATTGGGTGTATTTAGATTTCTAATTTTTGTTCAACATTGTAAATGAATTATATTTATTTTGAAATGGAGAGGACATGAAATTATTCTATTTTATCACTTTTAAATAGAAAAAGATATTTATCTTATTCTTAAAGGGTTTGAATAATTATATTTACCCTTATATATGGATAAATTATCATGTTTACAGAATGTGAGAAATGAAAATTTTGAAATGATATGGATTGAAACCTTGATCAGGTTTAATGTATTAAATGAAATACATATTTATTATTGAATACCGGGATAACATTAAAGGTCATGACATCATTGAGTAACTCTTGGATTAAAGACCTATAATCTATATTGTAAACATAGAGTATTCCATCTAAATCATATATATGACCGATAAGTGGAAAAAATACTATGGATTGGTCAATGACTTATATTAGTTAAATCCTCAGATTTCCACCAATGATTCCCATTTATCTCAAGATTATATGATCAATGATGATCTTATAAGAACTCTACTCTTGATTATATATTAATACATGATTTATTAAATAAAATTATACTAAATATACCCCAAAATATTTATATGTCAAGTGACATAATGAATTATGTACATAGACTAACATCTTGAACAAGGTGTATGAAAACATTATTATAATCTTCATTAACATTCTCCTAAAATCCAAAGCTTTTAAAAATGTACTTGATATCTTTTGGATAGTCATAATAATGTGGTCAGCTATAAATACTAGTAAGGGAATAAACATGGAATACCATGAAAAATATAATACATGTTACACAACATTCAAATCTATGAGGAATAAAAAACATGAATAATAAGGCATGATATAACATGATAATTAGAACATAGGAGTGTGGAAACAACATAAAACACGGAATCCAAATCATAGGTCAAGACTAAACTAGAACCACTTCATGGAATAAAATGTACCATAATGGAATTAGGTACACAATTTTCCCAACCTGAAATATCATGATAGTAAACATTATCCAATTCATTGGACTGCTATCTAGGTTCACTCATCATAATCATTTCATTAACATGATTATGTTTTTCACATAGATCATACAACATTAATTCATTCATCATCATAATTTTTTCCACAATCATGTAATGTCTAATAAATATATCTAAGTCCCTAATATATTCTTATATGTGAATAAAGTTGAATTCCATTTATAGAATATTGGTTATGGTATCCACAACACAATTATTTTTTTTGTTGAAAATAACGGTTAAACTTCATTTGTATAATGTTGTTAAAGAAAATTTTGATAAAATTGTTGATGAGTGAGAATGGGTTATCATATTTTTTTGGAAATACAATTGGATGTATTAAGGACACAAAAAATTATATTTCAACATTATAAATTTGGAAATAGAAGTCATAAGGTATTAAAGAAACATAAATAGTGAAAATAATCCTTACACAATTTTGGCATGGTAATGAATGTACATTCCAAATCATGTAGGATTAATTGAAAGGAAAGGAATATATTACCATTTATAAGTGAAATGGGAAATAGGAGAATATTTAATATCATATATCATCATTATAAAATAAATATAAATGACACCTCAAAAAAAAATTCTTGATAAAAATGTTGAGTGGAAAGCCCCTTATGGGATTTTGTGACTCAAAAGGCTTGGGATGGGATTCATGAAAGCACTGTGGCTTCATGGGAGAAATATATGGAGTAGAGGGAAGAGTATTGATGTGATCAAAATTGATATAGGGAAAAATAATGGGATCATAGGCGGGTTTATATTATAAAGGAGGGAAATGTATTTATTATTTGGTTTTTGGACTCTACATAAAAAAATAAACAAAACCATATACCATCATAACGTTCATTCCATTTTTTTCTTCTAAAGGGGGTTGATTGTTATTATATTTGAGAAAATTTTCTAAACATATTAAAATATTATTTTCGGTGATGTGGACTTGAGTCACAGACTTAATGAAATTATTTTAAAATCTAAAAAAATGAAATATTTAATGGATGATTCATAATGGATTTACAAAATAAATCAAATATAAATAAAATAAAATTATTTTAAATGGAAAATATAATTTTTCATGGATCCAATTCATATAACTTATCGCATCTCTTTATGTTAATTATGATGTTATAAAACAAAATTTATATTTATACTGTATATAATTTTAACCAAAAAATTTGAATGTCCCAAAAAATTATGAACTAATCCACATTTGATAATTTATATATTAATATTCCAAAAACAATATTCACATTATGTAAATAAATTTTTACATATATTAATTTTTACTTTTAAAATAAAAAATGACATTTATTGAAAAGACATGTTTTTGAAAATTACATTTTATTGAGCTTTTATAAAAATTACAGTTTACTTCAAAGAAATTATTTGAAATTTTATATTTAATAAACATTATTTAATAATAATAGTTTATTGAAAAACTAATTATTAAGAAACTAATTTAATTCCTCAAAACAGATATCCTAGTTATATTTTTATTTTTTCTAATAATAATATTTATGTTTTATATATTCCAAACAAAAATCATATATAATGTAACAATACTAGGTTGGGTATATATTCATTGTTATATAAAAATTAGTATACATACTCATATTTGAATTCCCTTGTTACAAATCCAATAAATACAATGAAAAACACCCTATGGGTCTGGTGTGACATGGTGATACTTTCAAGGGGTTGTTCAGAGAACATTTTTGTGTCGTGATATTGATGATCATGATGTTCTACCATAAATAGAATCACTCTTCATTAAGTAATTGGATCTTAGTTTGGGATTGGTCAATGGAAAAACCTAAAAATTGAATCTCACTTAGAAGCACTGATAAATGGGCTTCATAGGGTACGATCAAATGGTTTGAGTCCATCACATCATTTTTCGCTATCAATGGGATTTGTTACAACCCTATATTTATACTAACTATGTGGCCACTATTCAATGAATATAAAATATAAATGATAATTATACTTGATGGTTTTTTAAATCCAAAATGATATAATAAAACAAAATAAGGTATTTTTTTCTTAAACCACATTATACATAATATATACAATAAAAATATTAGTGGAATTTAATTTATAATAGTTTGGGTCATTAAAATATTCCATCCTTAAGAAATCCCCCCAACACGAAATTATATTATTTCCACACTAAAATAGATCGGGGTAACACATCTGCATCACTACCTTCTATTTACAAATTTCTTCTTATGACTTTTGGATTCACTAAATCCCTTTTACAAGGGATATCCCTTCATTTCATATAACTTTTACATTTTGATCTTTGATCTTCACAGGCTACTACACATAGGAAATGTAATTCTACAATGGTTAGACCTCCAGATTTAGTATATGTGCAGGGTTTGGAATTGAATTTCCCAAGATAGATACATGGAATACACCATGTACTTGAGATAAGTTCGGTGGGAGTGTTAGTTGATAACCCACAGATCTGATGTGATGAAGGATTACAAAAGGGTCGATGTACTTTGAAATAAGCTCTCCTATATTCCAAAATATTATAAACATTTTATATGGTGATATTTGGAGGAATTCTATGTCTTTGAAATCATACACTCGGTATCATCGATGAATTTTAGTATATCTATTCTATTTACTCTGAGTAGATTTGATGTGATGTTGAATGTGTTTAACCTTCTCCATAATTTCACCAACCATTTCTGGACATAATATTTTGTGTTCCCCAACAATATCCCAACATGTAGGTTATCTACACCTCTTCCCATAAATGGATTTATAGAGAGAAATTTTTATTCTTGATTGGAAACTATTGTTGGAAGAGTACTCATCCAGAGGAAGATGTTGGTCCCACACTCTTTTAAAGTAAATTGACAGTCCTCTCAAAATATAATCTAGTGTATAGATACTCAATTAAGATTGGCCATCACTTTTAGGTGATAATCCATAGTAAATATCAACTTAGTGTTTAGATCATGATGGAGACTTTTCCAAAACAAAAATTTGAATCTTGGATCTTGATCTGATAGAATTGATAGTGGTATTCTAAGTAGCATCACCACTTCTCTAATATATATTTGTGAAATGTTATCTAGTGAGAAATCCACTTGGATCATAATGTAGAATTTAGTCATTATATAATGATCCACAAAAAAACAAATAACATTATCTCCTTATGTTGTCTTCCGAAGTTCGATTATAATATACATCATGATGTCTTCCCATTTCCATGTAGTTATGGGTAATTTTTGTTTCATACCCTTATACATCAACCTTTCATCCTTCACAAACTGACATACCAAAAAACATTTATTATATTCAATGATCTACTTGTTCATGTTTCCCCAAAAATAGTTCTCTAATAGATCTTGATATAATTATTGACCTTCTTGGGTTAATGGAGAAAGTAGAACAGTGTGTATCTACCAACAGTTCCTTGTTTAACATAGGGTGAGATAGAACACATAGTCCTTACCCAAATATCACAATTCCTTCTTCATTAACAGTAAACTCTATGGATTTACCATTGCTTATAGTGTCCACATTCATCTAAATTACTACAATCATTCCATTGTGCATCATTTATCTTTTCAAAAAGATACAATTGGAAAATAATTATTGAAAGGATTGATGATGGTCTTTTATTTATGATTCCCATTTTTATCCTTTTCAAATCTATAAATATTAGATACTTCTCAACTCTCATCATTGATAAATATGCATGCACCTTTCTACAACGATCATCTATAAACTTATTTTATTTTCCAGTATTGTAGTAGATTGAGAATTTGTAATTTATAATGAGATTTAACAATCTTCCCTGGTGAATATTGAAACTTTCATGTATGAATATACATTGGTGTCTCTTGTGATCAGTATATATATCACTTTTCTCCCCATATAGATAATGTCTCCATATTTTCAAATCAAAATATCACAAATACCCACTAAAGATCATCCGTTGGATAGTTTTTCTAATGATTTTTCAACTACCTTTAGGCATTGGAAGTGGGTTTTTCATTCTTCATTAACACACAACCCAATGTAATCTATTAAGCATCACTGAATACTAAGAAAATTTATCCACTTTTTGGATTGTGTGAGCGCATGTGTATTGATAAGACTCCTTGTATAGCTCTTTTAAACCTTCATCACATTCACTATTCCACAAAAACATAACTCTAATCCATGTTACATATGTATGAGTGTTTGATAATAATGGGAAGTTTCTAAAAAATTTGTGATAATAAATATCTAACCAAAGGAGACTATATATATATGTCACTGATATTGGCCTCAACAATCATTTAATTTATTCCATATTTGAAGTGTCCACAAATATCCCATTTATTTTTATGATGTGTCATAATAAAAAGACTTAATTCATCTAGAACTGACATTTGTTGTACCTAAAATAAAGCATCTCATTTAATAAGGTATTTAGAATAGTGTTATAATTCTCTTGACGCTCCTCATTTCTTTTGGAATATAGTTTAATATCATATTAAAATACTACAAAAAAATATTTGAAGTAATCACTAAAGTATATATTCATAATGTCCATGAATATTGATGGAGCATTAGTAATTTAGAATGGAATCACTAAGAACTCATTGTGCACATACCTTGAACAAAAAGTGGTCTTGAGGATATCCTCCTTATTCCCCCATACATGATAATATCCCAAATGATGACCCACCCTGAATAAGAATTTTTTTCCACATAGCTGATAAAATATTTCATCAATTTGTGGAAGATGATACTTGTTCTTTATCATGATATTGGTGAGCTATTGATAATTAACTAAAAAAGCATTGCCTCATCCTTCTTCTAGTTGTGGAGGAATGGTGTACCCCATGGTGAAGCAATTGGTTGTAGAAACCATAATCTAAAATAACCTGTAGTTATTTATTATGATCTTAAAGTTCGACAATAATATTGGATGTGGAGTACTAGATAATGGGAACACCCATGGTAGGAGATCGATTGAAAATTCAACATCTCATATAAAAAGAAGACCAGAAAATTACTCAGGAAACATGATAGTGTATTCCCACACAATATTCATGTCTTATTTGATTGTTGATTCCACAGACTCAGTAATTTGATCTAGATACAATTTCTCATTGGAAAATAATATCCATTCTTGAGATGATGGTGGTAAAAATAATCCTCATCCTCCTTGCACTTGTAAATAATCTTGGGTCAATTCATAATACGTTTAGTGATTTCAATCCCATGTAAAATTATGTTGGATCCTTACAGGGAAATCCAATCAATTCCCCTAATTTCATCTCATTACACCAAAGGGAGTATGACATGGTTCCCTAAGAAGTTCATCCCACATATTATTACATGATATGTGTTATGTAATTACGATGAAATAATTATCCCATTTTCCATTTTCACTATCATCACTACATAAATGCATTGTGGTGGGGCATGGATACTTATACTAATCATTTTTCACAACCAATCCTCGGGGGCCCATACAATGACTATGCCAAGCCCACCTCACAATGTCTAGGGGCAGTCGAATTGCGCCAAATGTATTATTCCACTAGCATGAGGCATTTTTTGGGAACCAGTACACACACACACAGCTCCCATACAAATGTACTAGAATGTAAAGGATAAGGAAACCATGCATGGAATCCTCTATGTAGAACACTACCAGAGTATAAAATCATGTAATATATAGGGTTTCAACACAGAACACTATACCAGACCACCCAAATAAATACAGAACAAAAGTAAGACTTCAAGTCCCTTAATCTCATCCACTAGGAAGCCTACTTGAATGGTATTTGAATGGTAGATTCATGAAGCAATAGAAGTGAACATCATCTATCTAATCCAACTCAAAACCACAAGGCACTCATCCTCTCTAGAATCCTTGAAAGAATTCATCATCATTATAAGACATGACACGTGTGGGAAAAGCCCGTGCAGGGGTGAGTAAAACAATACTCAATAGGGTACCCCAAAACAACAAATGTAAAGCACAAGTGAAAATCCAAAAAGTAATGAATAGTCATCTCTACTCAGCTATATTCCCATACAAATAACATAACCATTCAGATATACTCGTCTTAGCCTCTATGAATTATAAGGTTCTACCTTATATCCAGTACTCAGATTCTGATCCCAGATTCGTGAGGTAACAACAACACCAGGAGAACATGCTCCATGAGCTCAGCTATCCCATATAGAATTTGTATGAAGGATACACTCTATTGGGAACATTCTACCTGGTCTAGCTCTAGTGCCAAGCACTGATGGTTCAGTTGTCTCCATATTGCGCCCAACGCAAGACCATGGAAACCAAAGTGGAGAAACCCTCCCTCGTCACTATACACGTAAGAGGGAGCCATAATCATATCCATCTATGAAAATTATACCTCTCCTATAAGTACCCACCCACACCTCTGTCTATTGAGTGAGCACTAGCTCCTATCTTGGCATAGTTTTCATCAAGTGGATAGGCTCTTTCCTTTCTACTATGCCTGACGGCTGAGGGAGATCCATCTCCAATCGAGGACCAGCACCCTACTCGGGAGGGTAGTAATACTCAATGAATAGATGATTCATGCCCAAGTATTCCATGGGAGTACCGACTCTATCAGTTCATGTGTGGGGGACCCACGTCCTGGATGCAATAGGGTAGTACTACTCATGAAGTAAATGCACCCCGAATCGACAGGGGAGTACAACATCGTATATCAAGGACCCACACCCTACCTAGTAGGGGAGTACCACTCAATGATTAGAGGAGTGACACTATAGTAATACAGGTGAGGATTGACTCTGTCAGTTTGTTCGCTAATGGGGACCTGCAGCCTAGTATTTTAGGTTAGTACAGAGCCCAAGCTAGAGGACCCACTCCCTAGAATGATATAGGTGTATTAACTCTATCGTTGCACTTTGTAAGGAGGACCATCACCCTAGAATGGTTGGGGGTTTCTAACTCAAACAATATATGACACACTCCCTACCCAGTGGGAGAGTACCAACAATATATGTGTTATATATGGCTGAATGACACTATATTCTTTAAGGGGAGTCACACTCCCAGAGGAAAGTATGAAAAGAAAAAAACCTACACCCATGACGCAGGGAGTAACATCTCTACATAAGTATATGGATAAGAAGTACACACTTCTTGGGTCATCAAGGGAGTGACCATCCTAACTTTCTTTTATATGAATCACCCTGATTATGGCCATATTCTCCTAGTACTGGGATATCTTACTCAAAAAAACAAATATATCATCCTCTAAAAATATAAAAAACTCACATAGAGTATCTCAAATCTCCCGCCTCATCCCAAGGGTCCCAACGCCATAAATAGATCATCAAACGGACACTCTATCTGAATGTTACAGGATTTTTAGCAAAATGGGGGTCGGTTGGGTCTTGGTATAGTATATATAGTCTTGGATTGGGGACCACCGACCTAGCCCACTTCAATCCGGACTAAGGCCCAACCTGTCCTAATGGGCCCTACCTGAACCGGCTGGGCTGCGGGTCTGTCCCATTATGCCCGTCCCGCTAGGGACCAGGTCCGGCCCACTGCCCTCCCAGCCCACATTAGGTCATGTCATCTTCCTTAGCCCAGATGCAGCTCTACCACGTCCATCCATCAAACCAAGACATTGCCTACTACCTCATCTTCTTCCAGCTGGTCTGAATAAGCGGATGGGAAAAATTTTAGGCTTCATAGCTGCGTGTGTTAGGTCACGCGACTCGACCGTGTGCATCCGATAATGCACCATAGCTGCGGTCAATGTGGTGGTTCCCTACGTCCAGCAACCCTTGGTGCCACCTGGATCCTCATCCTCAGCCAACTAGTCCATGTAGTAGAGAAGGTTTCTACGAAAAACCTGCGGGTTCTTGTCATAACACGAATGGAGCTGTGGTTTCTCCCCGCAATAGCCACACTGTTGCTGACATCTCCTCCTCCATGGTGTGTCGCCCAGCCATTGAGCATACGGCCACTACAGCATGCCACTATTGGCATGACAACCATCAGCCTCTTCTACGTTCCATCGGAGGTGCTACAGAGGTCTATTCTTCTATCTCAAGGGTGTTCCCGAAAGCTTAGGACACTTTCTTATTCACCTAGGGTTCAAACCTCTGATGCTATCCCTTATGATAGGATGTGCTCAATCGAAAACATCTCCCAAAATACCTTGATCTCTCTGTCATCATCGTCTTTACACCTCCATAATCATTACACCAAGGATAGGTGCACAACGACAAACTACTTTCATCCCATGAAGAATGTAGATAACATGCGACAGGGGGTCTATGAGGATAATGAACAAATAAATCCCAAAACAAACACCTTACATCATTTTTATGGTGTTAATCCACTCCCATTAGAAGGATCAAGAATTGGAATCAATATTCATCCATATGAACAATAAAACAGTTGGTCAACCAGTTCAATGGTTGATCTGCGTTTTTCGTTTAAAAACCAAGAATGATGGAATGATAAATAATTCAGCAATAATACCTACATGGAGTTTGGATCGCATGAAGGTGTAGAATGGATTTGTGTCGCCACATCCATCATAATTACAATGGCATTTTTCTATCATCATATTAGGACATCTAGTTCGATCTTGTTCATTGAATCTGCTGTCATTAGTCATCCTCCAATGAAATCCTTCAATACCTCTGAGCTAATATTCCACATCCTTAGACCTAGCCTTGGATCCTTTCTAAGATAATATGTGTATAATGGTTATTATGTGGTTTCTGTTACACTATTTTACATGGTCGTTACCCTGTTTAATTATTAAAATATAGTTTTCGTTTCATTGCATCACACAACATTTCACTGCTATGATTGCGAGAGTTGAAATAAATAAGAGATTTTATTTATTTTAGTTTTTATTAAATGATCAAAAACTATCTTTTCCAGACGACCCATACCAGTCAATGTTAAGCCATTTCAACATGAATCCATCCATTATATGTTCAGTTTTTTCTCTCATATTTGTGATCTTAGCATTGGTAAAAAATATAGAATGACCCGATCACACATTTAATTAATAAACGTAATAAAAGTTAAAAATTCAATTTAAGCCACTCCGGGCCTGGGTGTTATGTGTCATATCAAGGCATGGTCTCATAAAAATATCATTTAATTTAAAAATAATTACTTTGAATTATGGTCCATTAAATTACCCATTCTTTATGACTTTTCCCTAAAAAGTAAAATCTTATTCTAAAGGGGAGAAATCTGATTTCATCAAGGGCTACTGCACTGATTAAAAAAACACACCTTGAAGAACCACCGAGATCGACCAGTCTCATGTCTAGCTCTTTCTAGGTCAACATAGTGCAACAATGTCACAGGTTTCATTAGCTGCGATAGGTGGGAAAAATCACCAAGAACTATGATACATCTATAATCACGGTGTCTAGTATCTCACCTATATGCTAACCTAACATAGGTACAAATAGATACCCAAAATTCACATCCACCTTTGGATGAACTGCGCTAAATACTACATGAGAGTTATGCATTAGGGTAGACGATAATCACGTGGTAGTATTTACGAATGTCATAGGGATTCCAACGAGCTAATGCATGGTCATACTAGGACCTCTATTTATAACCCCCAGTGGCTACACATCTTGTTAAAACAAGAAAATTACCACAACCACTAATGTTATCCCAGCTGAGTATTTATGGTATGTAACCATTCCATACTCCAAAAACATCAAGGGTTCTCACTATACAACCATGTAACGATTCATAGAATACAAATTATTGAGTTTCTACCTTTAGATGCCTGATTTTTCCTCCATCAAAAAGGATAACATGTCTTCACTATCACAGACACACCACATCCATTGCTTAATACAGTCAACCTGTCTATGAATAGTAGTATCCCATACCAATAATGACGTCGTAAGGCCTCGATGCCACAAATAAGAGATCCCATCCACAAATATCTCATCCAAGATTGTGGTCACAATATCAGCACCACTATATGATCAATGGGTCCCCTCCAATAGGATTCTCTAAAAAGTGGTTCAAGTCTATTTTATAAATATAACCGCTATGTCTCAAATAGAACTTGTGGAAAAAGGAGAACATGTTGAACCTGTGACTATTTAAAATGGATGCCAAAAAAATACACAGATCATACCTTGAATATCTCATGTATCTTCTTGGAAATAATCCCTGACCACTTGCTGATGTCCTCTCCCATTCCCTCCAGCTCCCTAAGCATGGTGCATACCACCTCCTGCTGCTCGTATAGCTCCACTTCCTCATCCTATGACCTACAAAACTCAATTCACTGAGTGTTATCTCTTAAAATGAGGCTTGTTTTTCATCTCTCTATTAATGGCAAAGTGGGTTGGACAATCTCTTGAGAGATGTCCCCAATCATTGAAAGTGTAATAGCGCCCCTCGTATGGATGATCTTCTCCATGGAACTAATCATGTGCCACCAAACCATGTGTATATGTTTAGGATTGTGTAGGAATCCTACACTATGATCCAGTCAGTATTCGTAATCTAGTTCCTTCAAAAACCTCTTCCTTGTGACCTCTATTGTTTGGTACATGCATATGCTCCTCCGCATTGTACCACTGAACCGCTGGGGATCGCTCTTCCACCGTAGCATATGTTGGAATGCTATGTGGTATCACCGACACCCTGATCACTGGACGTACACCCTAGTCGAAGGTCTGGGACCTGAATTAAGGGTTTCACACCATATCTGTAGAGTTGAGAAAATGATCTGTGATTCTCACCAATCACTCTACTACCATCATGCTTCCCTTATGTATGTGTAAAATATCTTATATATGAACAAAGAATGAAGTTCCTTGAAATAAATAATCTCTAAAGAGTGCTCAAAGTAAATAAAGGTGAGGGTCACCTCGTCATGCATCTAAATCACTAATCTCCACCATCTCCTAGTCGATCCTTGTTGAAGTCTCGAGGATATGGCTATCATATAGTCAGATGGTGTATTCACTAAGCGGAAGAGTCATGTAACCACCTCATCCTTAGCTATGTTAGGAACTATTTCTACTCAAAACCATGGAGGTCTCTATATCTATAACTCGTGCAGTGCACTTATCCTTTGTGCATTTACACCTTGTAATGTATTAGCTACTGTTGATCGACAGTTGGTGGCATCGCTGGTGCACCACCGGGAGGTAGCACTACATAATATGTTCCCTACACTAAAGACTCCACATGGGGTAGATCATCATTATGATCACTTTGTAGAATCTTATTTGGATATCACCATGGTGGAATCTGTAAATATTTCATGCTGAAGAGTAGATAATTATTATATCTGAAGAGATGACTCAAGAATGACATAGAAAGAACAACCATTCTTATATAACGCATGCACCCTTTATTTACCTAAAACCAATATTCCCATGTACCGAATTGGAAAACAGGTTTTCATTGTCCTGTTGTATGGATACGTCGGCCTCTGCACCAACTCTAGAGTCCCAAGCTTGAAAGATGAACTCGAAATATTTAACATAGTTTCAAAAAACCAAAAACAATAGACTCATGGTATTAGAGGTAGAACCAACCACCTATGATAAAACTTTTCATGCCCCATCCCCTGAGGACCATGTCGTTACTACCCCAATCCCACCTTGAAAAGACCAGGGGATGGAGACTAGGGTTGAAGGAATTATTCCAAAAGAGGGAGGCATCATTCTGAGTATATGTACACATGAACCCAACTCACAGCTAATAGAACTAGAATGTAATATTCAAGGAAAATGATCATGAAATACACTAAGTAGATTGAAACAAGAGTAAAATGGTATGTAAAGTACAGGGTGGAAACCCGATGGACTATACAAGCCCACCATAAGAAGAATAGAACAAAGAAAGAATCCATGTCCCTAAATCTCATCCACCTAGAAGCCTACGTTAAGGGTATCTGCCTAAATCTATAGAAGTTCACATCGTCTGTCTGATTACACTGAACACGACCAGTCCCAGGTCCTCTATGGACATCATTAAAGTGTAGGTCATATGTACAAGAAATGAAACATGTGGGAAAATCCCATGCAGGGTGGAGTAAAACAATACTTGTTAGGGGATCCCAAAACCACAAAGGTAAACATAAGAGAAAAACCAAAATGGAATTCATAGTCACATATACTCGGGTATATTTCAATAAATTTACCATGAACATCCAAATATACTCATCTCAGCCACTAGGAATCAGAAGGTCTATCCTTATACTCAGTAACAAGATTCTCATGACATATTTGTGAGGTAAAAATATAACTAGGAGAACACACTCTATGAGCTCAGCCATCCTAGATGGCATTCTTCTGAGGGGGTACTCTCCATCGAGGACAATAAACCATGTCCAGCTCCAGTTCCAAACAATAAAGATTCATTCATTGCCATCTTGCACACAATTATATAATAAGGAAACCTAAGTGGAGATGCTCGTACTTACAAATGTACAAGTAAAATGGATCCACGCTCTTAACCATCTCTATAAACCAATATCGCTCCTATAAAGAGTGCCCCACACCTCATTTGGTTGAGGGAGTAGTAGATCCTATATAGTAACCGTTTTCATTAAGTTAATGGGTCCACTCTTCATTATTATGTCTGATAGCCGAGGGTTCTTCATCTCCAATCAAGGACCTACAACCCACCCTATAGGGGAGTACTACTCCTTGACTAGAGGTCTGGTGACTAGGTAGGATATGGGAGTACCCTATCAATCAGTTCATGTTTGGAGGACCCGCGTCCTAGTTCTAATAGGGGAGTACTACTCAGGAAGGACCCACCCCCCGTATCAGATGGAGAGAGCAACATTGTATATTGAGGACTCGCACCCTAAATGGTAGTGGAGTACCACATACGAACTAGAGGACCCGTACCTTGGTAATATAGGAAAGTACCAACTCAATCATTTTGTTCGCTATGGGGGACACACACCCTAGTATGATTGGGGAGTACTGACCCTAGGATAGACGATGTGCTCTATGTAACAGTTGGGGAGTACCAAATCTTATGTAGCACTGTGTAAGGAGGGACCGCACCCTAGAATGGTAGGGGGGTACTAACACATACAATATATTACTCGTACGATAACCGATATGGGAGTTCTGACTCCGTATTCGTTAGATATGGTGGACGTGCACCCTAGTCATTCAGGGGAGTCACACACCTAGAAACAACTATGCAATGGAATGAACCCACACCCCTTATAAGTGGAATCCCATATCTACAATAGAAAAGGGAAATGGATTACCTTCGTTTTGAGTCATCAATGGGGTTACTATCCAAACATTCCTTCATAAGAATCACCCTAATTCTGCCCAAAGACTACTTGTACCTAGAGTGCCCACTCTTCAAACCAAATATAACATCCTATAACATTATCAAAAACTCAATTAGTGTAACTCAAAAAGAAATGTATCTTCCCAAGGGTCCCAACACTACAGATGGCTCAATAAACAGATGCCTTGTTTGAATGTTAAATGAGTTTTAGAGAAAATATGGTCGGTTGGGTCTGGGTCTGATTCGACACGACATGAGTCTTACCCCACCTGGTTCCGACCTGACTTGGCCTCAACCCAGACCAATGGGCCCGAAACAGGCCAGAAGGGTAGTGGGTCCAGTCCATTGGGCTTAGCCCGCTGCTGGACCGACCCTCATACACCAGTTTGGGCCGCATCTGATAGGGCCGACTTCCTCAGCCTGGATGTGGCTTGGCCTCATCCATCTAGAACCCCAAAATGCCACATTGCACCGTATCTACCTCCAACCTCTAGGCATTAGTGTAATGGAAAGACCACATTCACAAAATCATGTACCTCTCGTCATGCGATTCCACCTGGTGCCGCATCCTAAACTAACGACTCTGCGTAGTGGAATGGGTTTTCTCGCCTGACCAGTTGCAGCATATCATAGCGCGAACGGAGCCACAGTTTCTCACCAATGCAGCTACACGACTGCCACTATCACCTCCTCTGTGGCATGCTACCCTACAATCCAGCATGCGGTCGTGGCCGACAACTTGTTCCCCAGACCACTGGTTGCGCTCTGGTGGTCTGTTCATCGATCTGGAAGATGTTTTAGAACCCTCGTACCACACTCATCATTTATTTGGGTTTAAACCTCTTATAAAATCCATTCCTCCAAGATGTGATCAATCTATGGTATCTTCGGCACTGCCTCGATCCATCCTTCATCTTCGTCGTTGCACCACTTTCGTCGTTGCACCTCTGTCATCGTTGCTCCATGGAATTTTGCGCAATGACCGAACATTGTTTGTCCCATGGAGAACGCGGAGAACATTCATCAGGGGGGGAGTAGAATAAGAAAATAAATTTTGTAACAATCATCCACCATTATTCTTCATGGAGTTAATCTTGACCTATTAGAAGTATCAAGAACAAGAAGAAAAATTCATATGAAAGAATGATCAAACTGCCGATTAATCTATTGGTGGGTTGATCCATGGTTTCCTTATAAAAACCAAGAATATGGTAAAGATAAATAATTCAAAAACAAAACTAACCTGGAGTTTGGAAATATTGAAGGCGTCCATTGATGTTATGTCACCACGCCCATCCTTCTTCAACTGGAATTTGTCGATCATCAACTATTGACGTCTAGTTCGATCCCATTCATTTATTTTTCCATCATTGGTTGTTTTCCAATGAATTAATTAAATACAATTGGGAAAAAATTCAGCATCACTCAACCCCATCATGGATCATTTTTTTGAAAATAAGCAGTGCATACCAATTCAACGTTTTCTGTTAAGTTGTGTGACTAGGTAGTTACATTGTTTTATTAATGAAACCACATTGCAGTTTCATTACATTACACACAGTTTTGATGCAGTGGTTTTGAGAGTTCAGAACAAAACTAAAATAAACAAGTTGATTTTATTTTATTTTTTCATAAAATTACAAAAACTATCTTTTTTGGTCGAACTGTGGTGGTCAATGGTAAGTCCTTTCTATAAAAATCATGCAGTTCGTAGTTCAATAGTGCCATCAAATTTTCAATTTGGGAACCAGTTCAAAGGATAGAAAAATCCACTTGCGTGTTTAATTAGTAAATTTTAAAAAAGTTAAAAATTTCATCTTGTCCCCTCTAAGCCTCGTAAATACATGTAGTCTCAGTGCTTGGTCTCATAAAAAAATCATTTAATTTAAAATAAAATCCTAATAGAATTACGATCCATTAAAATATTAATCATATGAAGGAATAAATATAAGTAGAAAAAAATTATAAATATTCATGTATGAATAAATATCTTACCTATCAGCACTTCATTTTCAGGATTCACATTAGCCGTAGTGATAGTAAATATCACCCATGTTGCCTTGAAGGTTATTGGTTTCCTCTGAAAACCCGTCACTTAGGGAATTGGTTTGAAAATTGCACTAGTTCTATAATGTTTTAGAAATTAACAACTTGCTGAAGATCTACAATAGCTTTCCTTTCACGCATCACATCATCAGGTTTCATCTATCAGTAATTAACATCTATGTTTCCTTACTTCCCAAATAAAAATAATTTCATTGTACACATTAGCCAATTTCCAATGTGCTTAATTCAACACCTTTGAGAAGTGGGCTGTTGAAATTTATTATCATCCTTAGATATTCATAACAGATCACTATAAATGATCCCCATATTCTACATCATATCCCCATGTTACCCTTGATATTCACTAATTTCCATTTCTATATTAAGGGAACATCAGACAGTAACCTCAATGATATGAAAGTAATGGACCACCAATTCTTTTCATATACAAGGTTTTATCCTTAAAATATTCTGTCAACATTACATTTGGTGGTATTGAATAAACTATAGATGATTCTTGCATGTCATGTGATGTTTTCCTTATACAAAAAAGCATTTTCATCTTTTTTCAAGAGTGAAAGGAAATCCTTTTCCATTTTATGATGGAGAGTAAGTGGAAATTTTTTATCGAAAATAATTTTATAGAATTCCTTCCACATAAATGCATTGATTTAATAATCAAGATTTGTATTCTTTCTCAATTTCCACCACTAATCAGCTTCTCCCCCCATACGATAAACAAAAATATGAACCATTTATTGTTCGGATTACTAATAGATAGAGAAGATGTTGTCAATGGAATTTTTCCATTATTCCCTGATTACATGATCATGTGATCCATTGAATGTTGGAGGCCTTTGTCATATGAAGATCTCAATTATGTCTTGTTCAATCATAGGGGGTTTTGGGTGCCCCACTATATTCTTTATTTTATTGATAACTTGATTTAGCTGAGTGAAGATCGTGATTTTTTTGGATTCCCTTTGCAATCTGGTTGGACATGTCACTGGGGTAGTCAAGACATTGCCCTTCGCATCTGATGTTAACCCAATTTCACTTATTTCTAGAAATTGGATAGTAGAAATAGAAAATTATGGATAATTATCTTCACTTATTAAACATATAAAGGATAATACACTAAAACTAAATGGATAACATTTAAACTATATTTATTTCAATAACTTTTGATTTTATTGGATTTAATCTAATTTATCTAAATTCTATCCCCAAAAATATATTTTTACGGGTGGTTTTAATTTCTTAAAAATGGTTTTTAATGATTTTATGAAATTAAGATAGAATTTCCCACATGAGTGTCAAACTAGGTGCCTAGTAAGGCCAAGTGTTGTATAGCAGGTTACCCCAACTCAGGTCTAGAAAACCTTTTCAAATTAGCTACCCTAAATTACGTTTTTTCTAGAACCACATACACTAGAATTATCCACACATGGACTTTTTTTATTTCTAAAAAACTTAATCGATAATAATAAAAAGTTATATATGTTTTCTTATAATCATTATTATTCATAAGTCATTGTTAAGAGTTTTCTAATTATAATACAAAAAATAACTAATATTTTCATATTATACCATCTATAAAAACCATGCTATTTATTAAACATTACCACCTGATTTATTATAGAAAAGTAAAATTAATAAAAAAACAAAATATCAAGAATTATAGTGTATTTATGAATTATGTACATGGAATTACATATTTAATATTGAATATAACAACATTTTTAAAAACATCATTAACATGATCCTCAAATCCAAGGATTTTAAAACAGTACAGGACATCTTGGAGAAAGCCTAAGAAAGGGGTGAGCTATGAAGCCTAGTACGGGAATAAATAATGAATAACATGAATAAGACAATAATTTTTGTCAGTAGTCATATCAATGAGGAATAAAAGGAATATGAATAATATGGAATAATATATCAGAATAATATTATCATGGGATATGTGGGAACAACTTAAATAACTGGGTCATGAACATATGTCGACGATAAACCAACATGACTTCATGATGGAGAATGTCCGATAAAGGAATTAGGTACACCCATATCCCAACATGACATATCAGTATACTCAACATTACCAAATGTATTAGAGCACTATCTAGTCTCACCCATCATAATCCTTTCGTTCTCATGCTTAAGTGTTTCACATAGATCATACGACGTAGATTCATTCATCATCATAATTTATTCCAAGATCTAGTAATGAGGAATAAAAACCGGTTTTTCCCTAATAAATTTGTATATATGGATAAATGTCAATACCTATGAGAGAATAATGGTTCAGGTAGCCACTAAAAAATTATTTTGGCATGATAAAACATGGTGATATTTCACCAACAAAATGATATTGAAAAATCATAAAAACGATTGACAAGAGAAAAGGGGGTATCTCATTATTTGAACAAAAAATTGGATGTATTAGAGATATATGAAATCATATCACAAAATTAATTATTTTTAAATAGAAGGAATAAGGTATTGAAAAAACAATAATTGAGAAAAGAATCTATTAGAAATTTCAGCATTGTCATAGGTGTACGTAATAGATCATTGGAGGATTAATGAGAGGTAATGTAAGATCTAAACATATATAAATTGAATGGGTAGTAAGGGTAATATATAGTAAAATATACCATTTTTATAAAATTATAGGTGAAAGAAATAAGCAAAAAGGAGTTCTAGATAAAAGAACAGATTAGAATATCCCTTATGTGTGTGACTCTAATGCAACGAGAGGGGCTTCTTGAAAGCATAAGGGAAAATTTGGTAGACTATGGGGAGTACATGAATGAATGTGGATGTGATCTAAGTAGAAATAGGAAATCTAAATGGGAGATTTGTGGGTTTATATAGTAAACATGGGGGATTTATTTATTACATATTTTTTGACTCTATATTATATATTAACCAAAATCCCAATCCATAACATGCTTTTTCCCCATGGGTTCTTACATAAGATATTGGGTTTTATTATTATAGGAGGAAAAGGTCCAAAATAAGAAAATATCACTCTTTGTGGTTTAGAGGGGAGTCACACTATTAAATAAATTATTTTAAAATCATAAAATATATTTTATGATTTAGATGATTTATATTGGAATTAAAAAATAAATAAAATAAAGTTAAAATAAAAACATTTTGAAGAGAAACATATATTTGGTTTTTGATACCATTCATATTATATATTACATAACTTTTAGCCATTTTTATTTTATAAAACACAATATATATATATGGTATATAATTTTTGACATGAAAATTCAACTATTTCATTTTTTTTAAATATTTACCATTGGATAATATCA
Source organism: Viscum album (assembly GCA_963277665.1). NCBI lineage: Eukaryota > Viridiplantae > Streptophyta > Magnoliopsida > Santalales > Viscaceae > Viscum > Viscum album. The sequence continues at coordinate 137,299,064 of OY728163.1, forward strand.
ACATACAAAATAAAAAAAATTTATTCATTTTATCTAAAATCATTTCTTAATTTAAGAATTTTTTATTTTAGAATAATAAAATGACATTAATTTAAAATGACAGGTTTTTATAATTAGCTTTTTTGGAACCTATATAAAAATAACATTTTACTTCATGAAAAATATATGATAATTTGTCTTTAATAAAAAAATTTTAATTTAAATATTGTATAAAAATATTATTTATTTTAAAAATATATTAATTCATAAAAATACATATCTTATTTGATTTTTTATTTTAAACAAAATTAATAGTTTTTTTAAATCAAATTAAAACCATATATAATGAAACAATTGTAGGATGAAAATATATTAATTATTTTATTCACGATAATATGCATACTCCTATTTCTAGGTTCTTGTTTTTAATCCCATCAATACACCATAAATCACCCAAACTGTATGTTTTCTGATGGTGGGACATTCATAGGGCGGTTCGATAAATAGGGTTTGGGTTGTGATCTTGATGATCTGGAACATCTCCCACATAGGGTTTCCCTCATGCCTAAGTGGTTGGATATAATCTGATGATTTTTTAGGTGAAATGACTATTAATGTTATCTCCCTCTGAAACACTGATAAATGGGCATTATAGGATATGATACAACTAATTAAGGCCATAACACCTTTTGTCTATGTCAATTGGATTCATTAAAACACTATATTTATACTACCATGTGGTCATTGTTCAATGACAATATTATCAATGGTATTGATACATAATATTCAACTAAATTAATTTGGATATAATAAAAAAATACATTCTTGTGTTTTCTATAACCATATTATATAATAACAAATGTAATAAAAATTCAAGGGTTGTTTTTAATTGTTCTTCTCATTAATGTTCTCCATAGATTCTTCCTTTTTTACACACATTTGTGATTCCATAAATTATATCCTTTATATATAAATAATATATATCTTTTGATTACCTTGGAATTATTCCATGGACTTAGTTAATTATTGTTTGTGGAATTACAGATGTCCATCAATTGGATTGAACTCAAAAACTTATAGCTAATATATATATATTATTTCAATGTGTTGGATCAACAGTCAATGGTCAAGAATTCATGGTTTTCACCCTAGATAAAACATGAGTTTTTTATTATAATATGTTCCATATATCCATGAATAAGATAAAAATGGCCTTATGATCAGATAAATATAGCTTTTGATAAAGCAGTAATGATCATCCATATGCCACATGAGGACACTATGCTCAATGTGGTCATTATTTATCCAATACCGATATATTATGATTTTACACAATTATATTAAATATTTACTAGATGGATTTTTATTTGGAACCATTGATGGTGGCCTATTAGGGTTTTCTCACACCTTGTTCAAGTCATTTTGGGCTCCCTGATACATTTCTTCGATATATTTAGGGATAAAGGAAAGTATTAATCAATAGATTCTTGATCACTTTTGGTTTTTGTAGAACTTGTCTAAGCTAGTGTTCAGGATACTCATGGAAATAGTTTGGGAATATTTTTTCATTTTTTAAAATTGTATTGTATGTTTTACAAGTTATTTTTATGGCTATTCATATTGTGTAAACATGAAATAAACTATTTAAGAGTATTTTTTTAATTTTATTATTATTATTTACAATATTTTCATATAATGAATCTTTAAATTTCATCCACTGATGTATCCATTATTTTATGATGTTCCCCACCCTAATATAGATTTCATAGTCTCACTATCATACCACCACCCATCATCACTACTTGATAGAGCCTCTGACATTAGGAGATGGGAGAAAAAGGCCATATCACCAACTGAGTTTCCATAGAAATTAGTGAACCGTGTGCATGACATCAAAAATCGGTTTCTAATATATCATTTCTTTTGTATTTATATATTTGGGTTTTATATATAAGAATATGATTTTTCCAATCAAGGTAATATCTCATCCCTAAAATTCTACAACCCATGATATACAAGAAATTAGTAAATCGATGGATGAAATTGTTTATTTGGTTTTTGTTAGTTAGTATTGTATTATCTCATTTTTTGGAGAAAGAAATGATTTATGATATTTTTAGGACTTCTAAACTCTATCCATCAGCCAGTATGACAAAGAAGTCTATTTCCAGAATCATTATTGAAATATATGAATTTAAATAACAAGTGTTTTCCTTTCCATGAATATTTTATTGATTAGTACATATCTTATTTTCCTTGATTACTATAATCATATTCCCACTAAAATTCCATAAAAGAAAAATAAACAAAATAATTAGGTATATAATGTTCTTACTTCATTATAAATGGTTTTTTCCCTCAATGATTGATGGAGGAACCATATCTACTGACTTTTGACATATTTATGCCATTACACACTAGTCACATAGCAAAAAAATAGTCGAATTCAATTAAATGGATGAAATTTACGACATTTAGTACTTATTCCATTAAAAAACATTTAATGGAAATGAATACAATCAATTAATAATTTATGAGGTTCTTACATCCAAAGACCAACTGTAAAAGCTATTTCCAATTACATAAAAATCCAATTGTATCTTATAATTCTTATGTATTTATAAATTTGGAACTCAATTACATCCAAATAGACCTCAATATATATATATATATGAATGAAAAAAAATCAATATTGTATATGATATTTTTCTCATAAAATTTGAATGCCATGTTCAACGTAAAGGGAATTTTCTTCTTGTACATGCAAATGAAACTCTATAAAATGAAACCTCTATTGTTGAAACACATAATATTACCATCACCATGAGAATAGTTATGGGATTTTGGGTTAATATATATTGGGGAATATTGTATTTTAATTTAATTTTTATCCAATGAAAATAATTTTTCTCATATTCTTGTGTTTTTAGGTGTGTTATTTGAATTATAGATATATGAATACATGAATTCACTAGTTTAAATGATAGGAAGGTGGAAAAACCATTCCTATGATGTGTTGAGACCCTACCTAACAATTGTTCTAGTACTGGAACCACTATTTGTACCACCTTTTATGCCTATAATGGGTGCGAGTCCCCATCATTGAGAGAATCAGTTGTGATAACTATTTTTTTCGGGGGGATATACATGACCTACACTTAATATATTAGAGTTTAAAATGGAGTTATAGCAATGGACCCGCCTAGGATTTTCGTGGGCTTAGTAGCCCGAAGCTACTATGTCATGGATAGGGGCCATTCAAAAGACCATTGGGAATTTGGAGATACCTTCATTGAGAATGGTCCTAAGAGGGACTTAAATGCTACATGGATTATCTAATAAATGGTGGATTGATTTAAATCAACCAAATCATCATAAGAGAGTGGTTTAGGGGGACATGAAGACCATATTCTATAATTTATTTTTTTTGAACCACTAAGGAAATATCAATATAGGGAATATATTCACCAGATGTAGGGTACTATTTCTATCATGGAATATTCATCGCTCTCATATGAGGTTCATGGTTTACAGTAATGCTTATTAGTGATGAGGTATTCAAAGTGATGAAATTTGAGGATGGTATTTGTTAAACCATATTTTCATTTGTTAGCTTCATTCAGTTTCCTACCATTAAAAAATGGAAAATTGTCACTTCTATGAGAATATTATGAGGGAAGGTGATGGTATAACAAAAAACAGTTAAACCCATCAGAATGAATGATATGACCCATATTTCAATATGAATTATTTCCTAATTTATTAGATAATGGTAGGTATTATATAATATCAAAATATCATTAATCGTAATACCATTGAGAAACTAGGTGCATCAAACACTTTCATGATATATTTATAAAACAACATTATTGAAAATTTATTTCAAACGATTCTAAAATTTTATTTTCTTTTTAAAACTATTTGGGATAACCAATGAACATACATAACCAAAGGGTGAGCAATAATTATGAATACAGAAACAAACAATTAATATAATAAGATAAATTACAAAATGGTATCCAAGTTGTTTATCATGGAAACATAAAAGGGTTGAAAATCATAATCATTACTAATAATGATTGATATAACGTGATATCATAATTGGAGGATGGGAATGTTGCATTATAATTTAACATGACATCATAATTAATGGTCAAGGATAACAACTAATACATCATAACATAAAGAAAAATGTCCTATAATTTATTTGGTTTACTCATTATCCAAATACATATCATCTAATTAGGCTAATAAAATAACAGATACATTAAATAAATATCTAGGTGCACCCATAATTTTCATATCATGTATATTCATATGTGTTCAACATGAATAATAAGATATAAATAATCTTCTCTACAGTTTTAATCGCATGATCAAGGACCGTGGGTTATATACGTGGAATTAAATTATCAATTAATGATATTTAGATATCGGTGGATACTCTTGTGTAGAAAGAAGATGTTACTTCACAAAAAAAACATTTTGATCGAAAACTCAATGGATAATTCTACGAGTATAATATGGTACTATATAGGTTCATGGGAGGGATTAGTGACAGTAAAAGGTTTCTCTCTTAATTTGTAAATCATAAGACAATTATGATGGATGATTAATATAATATCCTAACATGATATACATGAAAACAAAGCATACAATATAATAAAGGTGCTTGAATAAATGGGATAAGGGTATAATCCATAACCATGAGAGGGTGTTTCCAAAATCAGAAGAGGAGCTTATTAAGAGTTTTGATACATCTTTAGTGGGATATAAGGATGAAAGGGAAGAGTAATTAGATTTTTCCTGTCTTTTGAGGGAAGTGAAATAAGGGATGGGTTGCTTTATATATGTTAAAGTAGGATAGTTAATTATTAAATTATATATAATTATGTTGGACTCTATATTATAAAGTATTCAAAACTAAAAATCATTACATTGTTTTCCCATAGATTAATAAAATTTGGAATATTTTCATTATTTTATTTTATTATAAACAGAGTTCATTGAAATATTACTCTTGGATATATAGAAATGAGTCATGTTTGGAATGAAATACTGTAAAAACATTATATACAATGTAGGTTTTTGAGGGTTCATTATGTTCTTATCAAAGTAATCAAATAATCTCACATAAATATTTTTTTAGGGAAATATATATTTAATAATTGATAAATTTTGTATCATATTATACATCACTCTTGGTGCATTATGATGTACTAATAAAAACCATATTTTAATATCATATTTAATTTTGAAAACAACATTCGGTTACCTTGAACAATTAAGAAACCCTTACCACTATATAACAACTATGTTCAAAATTTGATAATAGTATTTTTTTATAGTTAATTATCTATGGAATAGTTTGTAGACATTAAAAAAAATAATTTTTTTTAAATGTATTGGATTTCATAACAAAAAAAATATCTATACTTTAATTTTTTTTGTAAATACTATATATTATAATTTATATTTAATAAAAAATAATTTTTAGTATACTATAATTTATTTAAAAAATTGATGAAATCACTAAAATTGAGTATCTAGATTGAAAATATATACTTCCAAAAAAATAAAATTTATGTTTCATTGTATTAAAATATAAAATCATATAAACCACATTATTTAATCATTTCATATTTATTATTATAAAAGAATAAATATAATCATCAATTAATTAAAAGTAAAAAAATTTCTCAGGGTCTGGATATATAACTTGATATTAAAACAGAAAAATTCCTTAAGTGTAATGTGTTTATTGGGGAGATTTTATTGGGATAGTTCAATATGCATGGTTCAGGCCAATATAATGATGATATTGAACTTATCCCATAATTTTATTCATTTTCACATTTTTTATTTAACATTATCATAATCATGATTGAGGAAAAATCTATTTTATGTTATATCACATAGAATATTTGATAAATTGGATACAGAGTATATTATCCTTCTAGTTTATGCCATCACTTCTTCTATCTCGATAATTAGACATTATCAAAACCCTCAATATACTAAGAAAAATTCTCAATGATAAAGGATTATATTTATAAACATTATATTTTATAATGTTATTTTAAAACTAAAATACCCAATAACAGTTTAAAATATCCAAATTAGGACATGTATTTTCTATAACATCATTAACTGATAATTATGTTAGTCATTCATAAAGAGTGAATATCATTCATAAAATTATTGGCTATTATTTTGGATGTGATTCATCAGGTTGAAGAAATAATCACCATGAGGTTTCTCAGGATGGTAGTAGAAATCGTAATGTATTAATAGAAACATAGAGGGTGTTCCATCTATATGAGTTTAAAGGATATTTCTTTTCAATTTAATCAAATCTCAATGTAGTGTATATCCTTGGTCTAAATGGTCTATCTTCAGATGTTTTTCAATTTATATTCACTAGTCTCAAATAGAAGGGGATCTTCACCATCTATATAGTATGTATTGAGATCTGTTACATTGTAAAGAAACATGGAGATGGAGTGACATCGGCCATAAAGACCAAAGAAGTGGATGACTCTAAGGAAGACATACTTATAATGTATAGTATTATTAGATATGAACATCATAATGATGTCATGCTATATATTAGAAGAATGGGTCTACCTAGTTACATGAAATTCATCATATTATAGAGAACTAGAGTTCCATGATAGCAATAGTGTGTGGTATGATAAAAATATGTTTTAATTTATCCAAATTTTTGTTTCTCACAGGTCCATCACATTAATTTATATAGGTGGTTGTAAAGAAGCGTCATCTATTTAATATTGAGATCATTTTTTAGAAATTCATCAAGATAAACCATTGATAGTATGGTTAGAAAAAAAATTTCAATGCAAGTTCTGTCACCTTGGGATAAGTGGTAAATATTTTATATAGATAATATTCATTATTTATATGTCATGATTTGACATAAATATTCAAATGGAAAGGTTTCTATCTTATAACACCCATATTGGTTATTACAATTGGATTATTTCTTTTATATCCTTTAGGGGTGATATATTTAATTTCAGAAATGAGAATAGGATATCTAGGAAGGTAGATATGGATATGAGTGTCATGGGAAAAGAGGAGTTTAATCATATATTTTAAGACATTTTATCAATGATTGAGGAGTATAGTATACTATTTTTCATCTATTAGTTGAATAAATCATAGAATTTTTCCTTATAAATTATTCTATGATAGCTCATGATAGAGAGGTAGAGTTCACCATTGATCATTTTCCTGTAGTGGAATTACTGATTATTAGTAAATATTTAGTGGATACAACTATGCATAATGAACTCAAGATGTTGTTAGTTGGTCATGAATAAAAAGGAATTATACAAATAGGTACTTGTCCATAGGTTTTGTCAGTGATTGTTTTTATGAAGAAGAATGGTACCTAAGGTATTTTTTCAACTACTAGCATTTGAATTAGCTTACAGTAAAGGGTCAAAATTCGCTCTTTCATATAGATGCTCTCATGGAAATTTTTACTGGACCTATTATCTTCATTAGGAGTTATATAAGGTCAAAATAACATTCACTATGGTTTAAAACATATGATATACCATGTAAAATTTCCAATGAGTTCATGGTTTCTATGATTAGCTATTGATGTTATTTTTTTACAGAATGAAAAAGAGTACTTTATGGACTTAATGTTTTTGGTTTCCATGTGTACTAGGATTTATTCCTTGTTTTTTCATATATGATATCATAATTTATTTTTTAACTATATAATATATTTCCGAACACTTTGACATCCCATTGAGAACACTGAGAGAACATATCAACCATTCCTAGTGAAAATAATTATATTTCTCAATTAACAAATATCACTTACAAGGTCCAATTATAATTTAATTAGGGGTATTAGTTGATTTAAATATTGTTAGAGCAATTTTTTACATGGAATAGCCTACTAATTCTATTGGTATACTGAGTTTATTGTGGTTATTTTTTTAATAATGGTATTTCATTCATAAAATTTCATTCCTCATAGAAGAAATCCAATATATACCAAGAATGATGTCAAATTATCATGTTTTGAAGCATTGGGAAACCCTTTTATGTGTTTAATGAAAGGCTGACCTTAGCATTGGTTTGGATTTTACATGGTCCTAGAAGAATATTTACATTTCATTATGGTAAATTTTTTATTAGTTTAGGAGATATTTTGATTCAAGGAGAATAAGGATTAGAATATTACTCTCATAAGTAGTTTCTTCATGAGTTTAAATACTAGATGCATGACCACATATTTGGAGAAGTGTTTCATGAATTTCATTTCTATGGAAATTACTTTATTAGATTAATGTTATTTTTGTATATAGACTATAAAATCATTATATATATATATAACATTAAATATATCATAAATTTATAACAATTACTATGGGTAGAATATGTTTATTATTTTGATGTTATTCTAACCAATAGGAAAGGGAAATGCAATGTAGTTACAGAATTGCATAGATAAAATATGAAAAATCAATATATTAAGCAGACCATCCATGAATGGATGTTGATGGATATTATTTCTGATCTACATTGTAACGCCCCAACCCCAGCTGCCCAGAGTCGGTGCATTACTTCGTAACATTGGCATGATCACAAGAAAGATCAAATCTCGAAAGACCGATTGGTTTAGTAGCCTTGGAAACACTAGATATATTCATAAGTTTTACATTACATCATAAAATGAAAAACTACTACAACAACATAATGTTTCCACAGTCCACACTATAATCCCCTCATAATATCCCTGCAGGTCATTCATAACTTACATCTTCACTTCCTGGGAAAAATAAAACATATAAAAGGGGTGAGCTCAAATGCCCAGTAAGGATAACAATATAGCGGAAACTTTCATAAATAAGAATAAACATTTAAGGCAATGTATAACTAAAACAAAAGCCTTTTAAATATTAACTTTCAACATGGTATGGCATAAATAAAATGAAATAATGCCATTTACTTATTCACATGGATATTCTACTAATCGAATAATCACATGCAAAAATCAATAACCACTTTCATAATGTTGGAATGCATAATGCCAGACTATCATAACCACATATCCAAGGCCTCGTGCCAAGACTACAAATAAGATTTTGTCAAGGCCTTGTGCCAAGACACTAGTTTGTCTCATGAGACCTACCGATGCATCGAGGAGCTATAGCGGGCTCCACCCGTCACTTATTAAGTCCAATGCATTCCCATAAGAAAAGGTTTAAACATAACATAAACATTCGTATTAAAACTAGCATACGAAATGTCAATAATTTCACCATAAACTATGAATGGTATAAAAATAGCACATCCACAGTCAAACATATCACAAAACCTTCAATACAATATAGAAGTTTTGTATCATAATAAATCAACTTCAAATAAGAGTAAAATCCATAAAAGGATGTTGACATAGATGAAATCAAAACTATTTGAGAGAAATATCTCTTTTTTTGAAATCATTTAAAAGTCACACATTTATAAAGGAAGTAATTAAAAAGAGAATTTTAAATAAAAGTGTCCCATACCACTTTGAAACTTTTGAAAGGAATTAACATTTTAAAAACATTAATGTCCATATAAATAAATCCTTAAAAACCATTTTGAAGATATGGACATTAATTAAAAATATTTAGAAAGATAAATCTTTAAAACATTTAAAATTCTGATTTTGATAAAGAGTACCCTTCCAAAATTCTTAAAATATTCATTTTGAAATAATTTAAAAGTCACATAATTATAAAATAAAACATTTACTTTGAAAATATCCTTGTAAGATTGTAAGGGAAGCTTTTAATATTTTATAACGGCGGTAAATAGCCGCAGCCGCCGTATAAGTTAAAAGAACATTCTTACCTTAATTTTGTCGAAAAGGTTAAAAATCACCTTGTTTGGAAAACGATGGAAAGATTCCTTTATAAACCTCTTATAAAAAGTCAAAAAAGGGTATAAATGACTTTAACCCATATTCTTGTAAATAGTAAAAATGTTTTGAAATACATTTCGAAGAAACATGGATGTGGATGATAAAGAGATCCCGGTAGATTATTACGTATAATACAACCTCGGATAATGAAGAGATTGTGAAATAACCCTTACCTTGTACTTTTCCTTGGTTGGGGTAGGTTAACCTCCTGTATAATGGTGAAATAATTGTTATTAAATTATAAAAGAATCATATACATTAATATGATATCATATATGATCTTTTAACATTGCTTTATTAATAATATCTTAGTATTATCGTCGTTTCAGGTGATAATTGATTCGTTCTTCTTAAATGTTTGGTTACGTAAGACATGTTTGTAATGGATAGATTAAATCTTATTCATAATCAGAATGATATTAAAATTATTTTTAACCCTAAAATGAGAATAAGACTTGAATGGATACGATGGAGAATGAATCTCATCGCGTTCGTGGAGACGGTAGTCCGTACGTACGCACGAACGCTACTTCCATTTAATTTTTATTTTAAAAGAATTGAATCCAAATGATACATAGGTATATTACTATTCTAGTATAATATAATATTTTATATATGTTACTTAAGTTCATTAACACCATCCTTTATACGTTCCATTGTGGTATGAACGAGTCATATCATTTTAAGGGGGCGGTAGTCCGCACTTCCTCAAATGAAATTATCGTATGTATATACAACATGAAACGAATAATGGTATGAAATAAAATGGAATTACAGAAGCTTATATATAAAATATATATCATTAATATCATATTTAATTACAGTTCCATCATAATGGCCACCATGAGAGGCGGTAATATGTATTTGAACAATCATCGTTTCGTGAGGCGTTAGTTTTCCATCCACAGAAACATTATGTTCATCATCCATTAGATGGAGTTGTGTGTATGTGTAGTTTGAATACTTCTTATAACAACATACTAGTATATTGAGGATACTGGTGTTGTTACAAAAGAAAGGAAATAAAAAGAGTTTTGGGGTTGGAGAAGCAAAATAAATGAAAATAATTTAAGAGAAATCGTTACCTTTAATTTAGGTAACTCACTTTGGTTAGAACCAAAGGACTTGTTGAAATGCTTTCTGCCTAAGGGGAAGCTTCAAGGAGGAGGAGAGGGATGTGGGGAGCTTTGTTGGGCAGAGTTTGGACGAGCCAAGTGGCTTGAGAGGTGTGAGGAATGAGTAGAAGTGGTCTCCTTTTATAAGGGAGAGGAGGGGCTCTTTAGGAAAGTGTGAAAGTATTACTTTATAATATATTTTTATTCGGTTTATAATGGTCCAAAAATCATTGAGGTCGAAGATAAGATGACTCATATTCTAAATAACATCAACCAATAAGAATTGGACAGGTTTTAGATAATATTTTAATCATTATAATCTTATTTATTTAAATGATTTATTAATGAGGTAAACATTGCATCATTATTGTGTCATTAATAATTTAAATTATTTGATGTCTAAAAATTATAAATAAAATATCATTATGTAGGAAATATTTTTAGCTTTCTAATGAATATTTATAATCGAAAATCCAACATGTATAACCCTATGTAAAAATTGTTCTTCTAAAAGATGTAAGCTTGTGCCATTTTTATTTTTATTTTAACTTTATTAATATAATGTGTCATTATCACTTACAAGTGGATCCATGGGGTCCCAAAACAGACCCAAAGATGCCCATGGTCGACCATGTATCAACCAATAGGGTTAAGACACGTTTTAGGGTAATTTAGTATTATTATAATATTATTTTTTTAACCCTTATTTACCGGATTTACCCTTTAACCATGGTAAATAAAATATTTACCGCAGTAATTATTCAAAATGTGTAAAAATAAAAGTTACCTATTTACATAATTTGAACATCCTGATTCCAAATATGGAATCCATTTTTCTAAATTCAAAACACAGAAGTGGCAGAAATTAATTTAAAATTAATTCCCGCTGTCAAAACAAAAAGCGTGTTTTTAAGAGGTAATAACTATCAAAAGATTGACACTTGTTTATGTTCGGTTTAATTGTAAAATTATGTCCAATGACCAACATTATATTAAATGGTAAAAATATATTCTAAATATACTTTAAAACCACTCAAATTCACAATTTATCACTATTAATTATTTTGATTAAAAAAGTTGTTTTTAATTAAAATTTAGTAATTTTCACTATTCATCAAAATATGAAAGTTATCCGAAAAGTACCAAAATTTCACCTTAGGCTAAATTTGATATTCCGAATCCAAAAATGAAGTCCATTTTGAAATATAAAATATATATATTTTCAAAAAGTAGGTATTACTATTTATAACGGCTAGTTTGATTGGTTATGGTGTGTTAGAACTCGGTGTTGCGTACAACACACGCTATCACATTATTCAAAGGGAAACGTACCGTGGAAGCTTGGGGTGTTTCATTTTAAATTTTTTGATGTCCCCATTTAGTCAAAAAGTTTAAAATATTGTATTTAAAAAGGTTTCACTATTAGAAGTTGATAAAAGTGAAATACTGAAAATGAATCTGTTCTTGCATTATGACTATGAAACTCATAATATGGATTCTAAAATTATAAGGATTATATAAAGTTTAAAATTTAGTTAATACTATTCATGACCTCTTTTAATGGCCTTTTTTTTGTAAGTCAAGGTGTGATTGAACTCGGTGTTGCGTGTAGTGCAAGTTATTGAATTATTTTTAAGAAATAACACACTATGAAATCCTGGGGTGTTACATTCTCCCCTCCTTCAATAAATTGCGTCCTCGCAATTTGAAATTGTTCTTCGAAAATAAAAGGTTGAAAATAGAAAATATATTTGTGGGAAAACCCACATCGGAAATTGGGTTACTAAAATTTAGTCTTAATATGAGGAAAAGAGAAATGAAAGGGTCACCACCAAATTATGATCTCGATTAGGAGAACATTGGTGGCATTTAGAGACATATAATTGGAGGAAAAATGTAAATATTTATAGGTATTGATTGAGGTCATCAATCACAAACAAGTGTAAAATTGAGGTCCTTAAATTCATCAATCTATGATGATTTCAAATACCATTGGTTCAACAAAACATAGGGTATTAGGATAACACATTTTTGACGTTTCAAAATATCTTAGTTGAAATCCCACATCGAAAAATGAATTACTGAGGACTCTATTTAAAATAAAAAGTCGAAAGTATGAAGATTACCGAAAATAACACATACTAGGGTTCCATGTAGGAAAATATGGATATGGAGGAGAAATCTAACCATCAATTATCTGATGGAGAGCGGTAGAGAACATGGCTATGAAAAGGCCAACAATCCCAAAGCCATAAATTAGTGATGACTTAAGGTACCATCTTAGGAAAACATTTTTATTCTAAGTTTCTTTTCTTAATATTGAGGAATTTATTTATGAGATTGGCTAAGATCATAAGGGGATATACTTACTTTATAATTAGAGTTTTATCCATTAATAAATTTCTACCACAAACTCATCTTTCACTCTAAAAGATAATAGAACGTAAATTTTTTTTTCTATTTATACTATTCGTACAGGGTTCCAAAATAAATGAATTTATAATTCATCTACCAGATCTTTTTAAAAAAACTACATTATTTAATCCAAGACATCTCGTGGGCCAGTGGTAGGTGATACACCCTTGTCGCCCTTCGGTTGCGGGTTCAAGTCTCGCAGCCTTGCCGGACGCGACGGGTTGCCGCCCGACCTCCGGGTTATCCTTTTATGGCAATCCAAAATAATCTAAACTAGAACTATCCAAAATACTTCTGTCCAAACTCACAGTCCAACATTTATAAGGAAGGTAAACATAATATAGATCCTTTTTACCCCGTAATACCATATGAATACCTTCATCATGTATTACCATATTCCTTATTGATTACATTAATGCTCCCTTATTCCATATAGAATGCTGGATATACTTCATTAATCAAAAAATGTTTTAAACGCCATCAATGATGGAATATACAAATCATTAATCAGTTCCAGGGTAGTCAAGAATATCCAATATAATTTATTCAAAACAATCATATATTATTCCAAAATCACTACCTCAGTATCAGAACTATATTATGATTTATCATTCTCTCAACCATATATTTTCCAAAAATTTATCCTGCTATTGAGTCACTTTTCTTTGTTCCACACAATCTCAAGTCCTTAATGAAATAGTACTGCAGTACAATCCTTATATACTCCATGATTATTGTAACAAGTACATTGTTGATACAACACTCAATTGACATAATCAACATAAGAACTCTAATCATTCCTCTTCATCTGTGGCAGTATCATAACTTGATTATTATCCAATAACATCATTTGCGGCATAGTCTGATGACTGGGACATAGGTTCGCGTAATGTCCAAACTCCTTGCAAATGAAGCATTGTACATTTGAAACCATTTTCTTACCCTTGCAGTCATGTACTTTGTGCCCTTTTCCTCCACACTTATAACAAACTCCCATTCCTTTCAGGCAAGTTCCAGGGTGTTTCTTTCCACAGTTACCACATATGGGAAAATTCTTCTTTTCCCTTTTCCCTTTATCCATCTTTCTCTCTTCCATCCTTTTCTTCTCTTGATTCCCTTCAAAGCCATAGGACTCAGTAAACTCTTTACTTATCTTATCAACACATGATATTATTTCTTCATATGATGATAATACATGGGAGATTATTTCTCTTATAAATTCTAGCTTAAGACCATGAGAGATATGATCCTTCCTTCTCTTTGAATCATGTGCATTTCTGGAGTTATCATTCCTTCTACTGGGCGCCATTTCTAAACAATGGAATAAACTAGATCAGTTTATGAATCAAAATACATAATCCCATACTTATAAAACACTTAACATAAATTGAACTATTTATGGATATAATCCATAATCATAAAAATGTTTTCTTTGAGGAAGTATATACTCATAAACCCTTCATAATGATTTGTAAAGATAGTGAGAGTTATCCTAAGCATATCCCACGGGAGTGTCGTAACCAAGAGTGCAGCAAGGCCCGTTGTCGTGCACCAGTTCCCGTTCGAGTCTAGCTCAAAGCGGTGTTTTTGGGTTTTACCCCTAGGTAAATCTGTGCCAGAGCCGCCTCTACCTGCTCGTATCCAGACAGGGATGTATTGCTCGGAAAACTCACAAAATCTCTACAATACCAAAATTCTAGGAAGTTCCTCTATACTAATCCTCAAAGTTCATCTTAGGTCTACGTGCTCTAATCAGAGTTTATCTAAATCTAGCTTCCAAGGTTTGTACTAAACTTCCTCTGATACCAACTGTAACGCCCCGACCCCAGCTGCCCAGAGTCGGTGCATTACTTCGTAACATTGGCATGATCACAAGAAAGATCAAATCTCGAAAGACCGATTGGTTTAGTAGCCTTGGAAACACTAGATATATTCATAAGTTTTACATTACATCATAAAATGAAAAACTACTACAACAACATAATGTTTCCACAGTCCACACTATAATCCCCTCATAATATCCCTGCAGGTCATTCATAACTTACATCTTCACTTCCTGGGAAAAATAAAACATATAAAAGGGGTGAGCTCAAATGCCCAGTAAGGATAACAATATAGCGGAAACTTTCATAAATAAGAATAAACATTTAAGGCAATGTATAACTAAAACAAAAGCCTTTTAAATATTAACTTTCAACATGGTATGGCATAAATAAAATGAAATAATGCCATTTACTTATTCACATGGATATTCTACTAATCGAATAATCACATGAAAAAATCAATAACCACTTTCATAATGTTGGAATGCATAATGCCAGACTATCATAACCACATAGCCTAGGCCTCGTGCCAAGACTACAAAAAAGATTTTGTCAAGGCCTTGTGCCAAGACACTAGTTTGTCTCATGAGACCTACCGATGCATCGAGGAGCTATAGCGGGCTCCACCCGTCACTTATTAAGTCCAATGCATTCCCATATGAAAAGGTTTAAACATAACATAAACATTCGTATTAAAACTAGCATACGAAATGTCAATAATTTCACCATAAACTATGAATGGTATAAAAATAGCACATCCACAGTCAAACATATCACAAAACCTTCAATACAATATAGAAGTTTTGTATCATAATAAATCAACTTCAAATAAGAGTAAAATCCATAAAAGGATGTTGACATAGATGAAATCAAAACTATTTGAGAGAAATATCTCTTTTTTTGAAATCATTTAAAAGTCACACATTTATAAAGGAAGTAATTAAAAAGAGAATTTTAAATAAAAGTGTCCCATACCACTTTGAAACTTTTGAAAGGAATTAACATTTTAAAAACATTAATGTCCATATAAATAAATCCTTAAAAACCATTTTGAAGATATGGACATTAATTAAAAATATTTAGAAAGATAAATCTTTAAAACATTTAAAATTCTGATTTTGATAAAGAGTACCCTTCCAAAATTCTTAAAATATTCATTTTGAAATAATTTAAAAGTCACATAATTATAAAATAAAACATTTACTTTGAAAATATCCTTGTAAGATTGTAAGGGAAGCTTTTAATATTTTATAACGGCGGTAAATAGCCGCAGCCGCCGTATAAGTTAAAAGAACATTCTTACCTTAATTTTGTCGAAAAGGTTAAAAATCACCTTGTTTGGAAAACGATGGAAAGATTCCTTTATAAACCTCTTATAAAAAGTCAAACAAGGGTATAAATGACTTTAACCCATATTCTTGTAAATAGTAAAAATGTTTTGAAATACATTTCGAAGAAACATGGATGTGGATGATAAAGAGATCCCAGTAGATTATTACGTATAATACAACCTCGGATAATGAAGAGATTGTGAAATAACCCTTACCTTGTACTTTTCCTTGGTTGGGGTAGGTTAACCTCCTGTATAATGGTGAAATAATTGTTATTAAATTATAAAAGAATCATATACATTAATATGATATCATATATGATCTTTTAACATTGCTTTATTAATAATATCTTAGTATTATCGTCGTTTCAGGTGATAATTGATTCGTTCTTCTTAAATATTTGGTTACGTAAGACATGTTTGTAATGGATAGATTAAATCTTATTCATAATCAGAATGATATTAAAATTATTTTTAACCCTAAAATGAGAATATGACTTGAATGGATACGATGGAGAATGAATCTCATCGCGTTCGTGGAGACGGTAGTCCGTACGTACGCACGAACGCTACTTCCATTTAATTTTTATTTTAAAAGAATTGAATCCAAATGATACATAGGTATATTACTATTATAGTATAATATAATATTTTATATATGTTACTTATGTTCATTAACACCATCCTTTATACGTTCCATGTGTGGTATGAACGAGTCATATCATTTTAAGGGGGTGGTAGTCCGCACTTCCTCAAATGAAATTATCGTATGTATATACAACATGAAACGAATAATGGTATGAAATAAAATGGAATTACAGAATCTTATATATAAAATATATATCATTAATATCATATTTAATTACAGTTCCATCATAATGGCCACCATGAGAGGCGGTAAGATGTATTTGAACAATCATCGTTTCGTGAGGCGTTAGTTTGCCATCCACAGAAACATTATGTTCATCATCCATTAGATGGAGTTGTGTGTATGTGTAGTTTGAATACTTTTTATAACAACATCCTAGTATATTGAGGATACTGTTGTTGTTACAAAAGAAAGGAAATAAAAAGAGTTTTGGGGTTGGAGAAGCAAAATAAATGAAAATAATTTAAGAGAAATCGTTACCTTTAATTTAGGTAACTCACTTTGGTTAGAACCAAAGGACTTGTTGAAATGCTTTCTGCCTAAGGGGAAGCTTCAAGGAGGAGGAGAGGGATGTGGGGAGCTTAGTTGGGCAGAGTTTGGACGAGCCAAGTGGCTTGAGAGGTGTGAGGAATGAGTAGAAGTGGTCTCCTTTTATAAGGGAGAGGAGGGGCTCTTTAGGAAAGTGTGAAAGTATTACTTTATAATATATTTTTATTCGGTTTATAATGGTCCAAAAATCATTGAGGTCGAAGATAAGATGACTCATATTCTAAATAACATCAACCAATAAGAATTGGACAGGTTTTAGATAATATTTTAATCATTATAATCTTATTTATTTAAATGATTTATTAATGAGGTAAACATTGCATCATTATTGTGTCATTAATAATTTAAATTATTTGATGTCTAAAAATTATAAATAAAATATCATTATGTAGGAAATCTTTTTAGCTTTCTAATGAATATTTATAATCGAAAATCCAACATGTATAACCCAATGTAAAAATTGTTCTTCTAAAAGATGTAAGCTTATGCCATTTTTATTTTTATTTTAACTTTATTAATATAATGTGTCATTATCACTTACAAGTGGATCCATGGGGTCCCAAAACAGACCCAAAGATGCCCATGGTCGACCATGTATCAACCAATAGGGTTAAGACACGTTTTAGGGTAATTTAGTATTATTATAATATTATTTTTTTTAACCCTTATTTACCGGATTTACCCTTTAACCATGATAAATAAAATATTTACCGCAGTAATTATTCAAAATGTGTAAAAATAAAAGTTACCTATTTACATAATTTGAACATCCTGATTCCAAATATGGAATCCATTTTTCTAAATTCAAAACACAGAAGTGGCAGAAATTAATTTAAAATTAATTCCCGCTGTCAAAACAAAAAGCGTGTTTTTAAGAGGTAATAACTATCAAAAGATTGACACTTGTTTATGTTCGGTTTAATTGTAAAATTATGTCCAATGATCAACATTATATTAAATGGTAAAAATATATTCTAAATATACTTTAAAACCACTCAAATTCACAATTTATCACTATTAATTATTTTGATTAAAAAAGTTGTTTTTAATTAAAATTTAGTAATTTTCACTATTCATCAAAATATGAAAGTTATCCGAAAAGTACCAAAATTTCACCTTAGGCTAAATTTGATATTCCGAATCCAAAAATGAAGTCCATTTTGAAATATAAAATATATATATTTTCAAAAAGTAGGTATTACTATTTATAACGGCTAATTTGATTGGTTATGGTGTGTTAGAACTCGGTGTTGCGTACAACACACGCTATCACATTATTCAAAGGGAAACATACCGTGGAAGCTTGGGGTGTTTCATTTTAATTTTTTTGATGTCCCCATTTAGTCAAAAAGTTTAAAATATTGTATTTAAAAAGGTTTCACTATTAGAAGTTGATAAAAGTGAAATACTGAAAATGAATCTGTTCTTGCATTATGACTATGAAACTCATAATATGGATTCTAAAATTATAAGGATTATATAAAGTTTAAAATTTAGTTAATACTATTAATGACCTCTTTTAATGGCCTTTTTTTTGTAAGTCAAGGTGTGATTGAACTCGGTGTTGCGTGTAGTGCAAGTTATTGAATTATTTTTAAGAAATAACACACTATGAAATCCTGGGGTGTTACATACATCTAGTATATTATGTATTTCACAATAATCATTTTATAATGGCTTCTGTAGTTACCTACTCAATTAAATATTGAGTGATGATTAGAAAGCCTTATGATCCACATTGTTTAGTGATATGGGAATGTGTTACAGTTTATGAATCAATACTTGGTATGGATTCTAATGATCATGATATATTATAACACTATTGGTGTTTTTGGCTACCTGAATATAATCCATAGTTATTGGTGAGATTATTTCATAATTTCAAATGAATAGTACATCCTAAATATTTCAAGATGAAGGGTTATATATGTTTCTTAAATTGGGGGCATAGTATGAATATCTACATTATATATTGTGTTACTTGATGTTTCACCCATCATCAGGTGGAGGAACACAAGAGGTATAATGGAAACTTACTAATTTTACCCATTACATATTGGAAATGGTAATATGTTAGTATATATATTTTATGATGAGCTTAATAATGTCCCAATGATGCAGGGATATCATATGGTATATCCTAGGTAGTCCAATAAAGGTCTCGCATTTCATTCGGAGAATAGAGACCTTCCAAAGGGATAAACAATAGATGCCTTAGGTTCAAGGAGCAATAATCATACATGGGGTTCCATGTTCCATCATATTAGATAGGCTTAAACAATTTTTCCCTTTTTTGAAACAGTTTTTTGAGAGATATTGGCTCTTAGTTACATATGAGTATATCATATCACCCACAAACTATTGGCTAATCCAGCATTATTATACACTAAATCGAGGACATGCATATAGAGTGAATCCTTTATTTTGGAGGCTCTTAAGAAATGCACCAATATTTATCCAAATTTAATACTAAAAGCAGTTTATTGGTGAACATACACATGGATAAAAATGAGGAAGTCTATAGTTATCCATATCATTTAACAATGTTTTTTAGCTATAGGGGATGTAACAAAATTTAGACCTTATCACATTTAGGATTCATCATGTAATGTATAATTTATCATGAAACATATGGATACAAATGTTTCTAGCTAGACATCCTATGTCGGTCATCATCATTAACATTTGGAGTTTGAGATGGCTGATATGCACATCTTATGTATAACACCAATATTGAGGTAGTGATTAATTTGGATTCAATATAACTTATTCCTTAGATTCGTTGAACCTTCTGAGTTTTTGATAAGTTTTGGATGGTATCATATCAGATATAATTTTTATCATTAGTATATGGATTTGTAAGACATATCCGTTGATTCTCAACTTTACAATTATGCTTCTGACCCATCTCATGATTTTTTCTGAGGATGTTCATTTAGAGGATGATGATTCATCATAGGACCATCAATTCTGTATATTTTATCATATGATGATTTCTCTTAATGAGAGTACATTACCTATTTTATTTTTTCTATGATAGTATTACAGTGTATCTAATGATACATGGGAGAAAAGGGATGATTTGGGTGAATAGTAATATGCGTTAGTCATTGATGCTGATCAACAAACATTGAATGAGAAACATGGTTATATTTATTTAACAGGGGGAAGGTTATAAAATATCATTATTTTATAAGGTTAAATATACATTTAATTATAAATTAAAATTTTCATTTTATCTAAATTGATGTTACTAAAGCATTCATCGATGATTCATGAGAATTGGTTTGCTTGAATCCCATAACTATGTTTCATAGGGAAATTGGATGATTTACATGGTATGTTTATTGTTAGTACTAAAACAAACCTCATAAATATAGCCCTATAAGGGAGGATAATGGTTATAAGAAAAAATTATTAGTGGATGCACATCCCTAAAATACCTGAAATGAATTATAGAGGAACTAAAAACTACCTATGCGCATTTTGTTTAACTAGGAACCTAATCTATGTGGGGTGAAGTATCATGTATAGTGGGTACTTAATGTTTTGAACATGTTTAGGAAGCATCATATGAAAAAACAATGAACCTCATATTTGTGATTAAATTATTTTCTTTAATACCTATCATTTATTGTTTAATCTTTTCTCATTCTGACTAAAATGCATTGCATCACTACTTGTAGGATATCTGTTCTTCCCTAATCCTATGAATTATGGTATCCTCGCCATCAATAATGTTGTTTGAACTATGTACTTAATATTCATTTACACTCAGTATATCTATTATTATTTATTTATTTTTCTTATATACGCACTACATCATTGTTGTAATATTCATGCAACCTTATATATCCTATTTTCAAGGAGTTTTCTTATTTTCTCCATTTCCACCGATTTTAGACCATATTGTAGCTACATAAAAGATAATTAGTCTACTACATTCTTATAGTATTTGGTATACCAAATTACCTTAAAATATCAATTTCTTATAATTTGACTACATTAGGCCATGTTCTAGCCTTTAAACTAATTTATCTAAAAAATCATTGATAATGTAAATTATTTATTTCGAATATTATCTAGATGTTCCTTGACCACATTGAGATTACTAGAGACTATCTACCTCAAAATGACCACACAAATTAGAGGCATCAATTAAATATTATTTACTACTATTCATTTCACATCACTAAACCACCCCTTGTGTTCATTTATCATTCAGCTTTCCATTCTAATCCATAAAAGTATTATATGAATTGTTAAAAGGAAATCACATGACACTATTCTGTTTTATCACATGTATGAGGATTTAGTAATGATACTAATAATGTTTTATATGGTATATACTTTTTTCATGGGACCTTTTGTATTTAAAAAAATGTTAATGGAAGGGGATAATTGAAAAATATGAAATAAGATCAATTTACACATGTATCATGTAACGATCAATCCTAGATACCCCCGTACCCTGATTATTGGGCTAGTACCAAAACAATCATATGGTTCGGAATGAACCCATATCATTTTAATCATCCTTGGAGGCTCCAAAGTGTTTATTTAGGCACATCCACACCCTTCTTGATGCAAATCAATGATTGGAGAATGACACTCAATCTCTAAACAGTAGGTTTGCACTTTACGTTCTACATATATATATATATATGTATCTCATATTTCCTCTATAAGGTTTTGTAAATCACTATGCTGTTAGAGAATCTAATACCCAATTTTTTAAATCTTAAATCTAGGTTTGATTATCATATATTTATTACTGACATTTCTGGGATTTTTTATTTAGGACTTTGTGTTTAGAGATCTAGTTATCCTGATGTAGTATTTTATGTTATGATGGGCACTTTTTATAAACAATAAATTTCTTAATTTTTAGTATTTTATTTTTTTTAAATAAAACTTTGTGATTCCAACTATGTATCTTTCAATCCGTTTATCAAAATACCAATTATAGCTAATTGAGGAATTCGAATTGAATTTGGCATTAAATTAATACCCCCCAATTAAATTAAATTTTGATGTATTGAGAAATTGGATGGAAATTGATGAAATTAAATTGTGTAATTTTAATTTTGAAATTAAATGGATGAAATTAATTTGAAATTTGTATTTGAGAAGACGGTTTAAAATGGTTTTCATATAATCCCAATAGGTTTATCTTTAAAAAATGCATGTTTTTATTTAAAAATCATGTTTAGGTTTTTAAATTGAAATTTACATATTTGAAATGGATGAAACGGATAAATTAAATATTATATCGTTTTAAATTAAATTTTACATTATTTATTTTTACTAGAGAATATAAAATCCAAGGTATTTTGTGATTTATTTATATAAAACTCATTTAATTCTTTATAACTAAAACAAAACCTCAGGTAGTAGGTCACATATATGATGGGATGGCGATGATTCCACTTTTACTAGTGCGGAAGGGACATGTCTATACACATATTGTTGGGATCACCTTTGAGTGTCTGAGGATCATGCAGCATGGATCGATAATTAATTTTATTATATGACCATATTTATCATGGTTTATATTTGAAATATAGTCCATTGTTTTTGTAAACTATTTATACATTCCTTATAGATTTATATAGACTACATTATATATAATGTTTTTTAATATTTTTTTATGTATTTCCATTGTTTTAATTAATAAATAATTTTTTTTACATTTTTTTTGATCTTCCACATCTTTTATTTAAAAATTAATGATTTATTTGGTTAAATAAACATTGGATTCTTATTATGGAATTATTGGTGAGACCTTATAGAAATTTTAGCTCACACCCTCCCTATGACTTCAGGTGTCTAGAATATATTCTTTGTGGTTCACGATAGGGTGAGGAACCACACAGAGGTGGTAGTGTATGTTGATCCCATGGATGGGAGGGTTGTGTCCATTGTGACTTGGGATATCAATCATATATTTTTGGTGCATTGTGGTTTCACTTTGGGTTTTTTATAATTGTTTGAATACTATAATAGTTATCCTTATAGTGCTTTACTTATTTCCATACAATATTTTTTTATCATTCATTAGTTATGTTTATGGAATAATCATTCTTACATTCATATTTTATGATTCTTGGTGCTAGTATCCCACCCTTAGGGTGTATGGGAAAGAACTTCGGTCCATGTTTGCGATGAGTCGGTTATCATGGTATTAGGGTATCTGGGATGGTTCATGGAAAATTGGTATCAGATATCTTGGTTGGGCTTCTTTTTTATATCATTTTGAATTTTTTGTAAACCTTTTGGGACATAATAGGTAGTTATGATTGAGCTTTATTCCATATATCTCTGTAAATATACTTATGTCACCATAGGTGGATTAGTAAAGTCATCTTGATGAATATTTCTAATATTTTACATACTTTTGTTTGTGACATACTAAAAAAAATCTTATTTCTCGATATATTGGGATTAATTGACCCTTTTTTCTATTTTAGTGTTAATGTAGTGTCTCTATCTTTTTCTACTGATGTTTGGTAGCATCATGCATCCTAATAGACAAGAGAATCAAATCCTAGAGGAATCTGCTGATGAACCATATGGAGAAAATCTTCTTGTAGACCTATTTCTGTTAAGGTGATTGTGTGTATATTCCATGCTCTGGGATATGAACATGAAACAATACTCATTTTGAATCCAAATTTGGAAACTCAGGGTGATGTTTTCCAAAATCATCCTCCAGATTTCCCTCACCATAAATGACCGCCATTCAAAGAATACAATCATCCTCAAGAAGATAAGAAATTAATGAGAGGTATGAAGATTTTTTTTCATGGAGACACTTTCTGATATAAAGGCAAGGTGTTCCACCTTCATGCTAGAGGGCCAGAGTAGGAGATGTTGGGACGTGATGGTAATGGTATACAATCATGAGGGTTTGGTGTGGAAATTCATAGAGGATATTATAACTGACCATTTCTATCCAAATTCAATGGTGTTGTCCAAGGTTATTTATTTTTTCATGCTCGAGAAGGATGAAAAAACCATGACTCAGTATATAAACCTTTTTCTTGAGATAGTGTAGCAAGCAAGAGAGATTGTATCAAATGAAAATTAGAAAACTCCATAGATTGAGAGAGGAATTATATTTGACATTCATTCAAAATATTTCTTACTAAAAATTCCTTCTTATGCTGATGTGTGGTATAGAGACCTAATGGTCAAAGTGGACATATCCGAAATGTTAGGGTTGAAGGGGGTTTATTTTTTTAAAATGAAACTCTTGCATGTTAATTCAATGGAAAGAGGAACTGTAATGATTCTCATGGAGGATCTCGATAGAAGGGTTTTGTAAACCTCATTAAATTCATTGAATAATCCCTTGTATTTTTCAACAGTGTGGAAATCCTAGGTATTCTTAATAGGTTTTCACCGAGGCACCCAAGATATGTGCCTACTAAAGATACTTGAATCCCTTTTAAGATTTATTTCATAAATTTTTTTTCTCCATTTAGTGGCACAATATACTTTGTTCTTGTTTAAAATGTAGTGAAATAAATTCTTCATGAACAAAGGTGTTCCAATTATATGAATCTAGAATAAATATTATTCATGATGTGGAAGTGTCTCTAGAGGAAATAGATATGAGCCTAAAAAACAATGAGATGTACTACCAATATATTTTCATCGTTAGTGATTAATTTATTTGATAGGTGAAATCTAATTTACTTATTTCAAATTTTATTATTAATCTACAAAAATTTCCTTTAGAAATTGTCTCTAATGTAATGGATATTAATATTCCCCTAGAAAAAAATAGAGATTACGGTATTTATAGTATTTCTTTCTCTTTCTATTCATAGAATGTTGAGATTTCGTGGGATGTTTTGGTTTGAAAAATTAAACTATATCATTTCGTTTTTGGGATGGATTGGCTCATTGCCAATAAAGCATAGATTGAGTTTTATCTTTGATGGGTCTCCTTCACAACACCGGATGGGTTTTTTTGGATTTTTCATGGATAATGGGACCTAATGTCGTGTAGATATGGACCATTTGAATATTATTTGGGGAAATTAATATATACGTTTTATTTTGATCTAGAGTAGGAATCCTTGTGCGGTGATCTCCATCTAATTTTATCAAGTTTATTATTGTTTTTCCTTTTGACATGTCTGGTTTAACACATTTAATGATTGTAGAGTTTTATATTGATTTAGTTCCTCATACTTAAATAGAACAGATTCATTCACACCAAATATAAGTAGCTAAAATTAAAGAGGTGATGACTAAGTTGCCTAGTCATCTAGAGAAAGGCATTACACGCTCATGTGCATCACCTCAAGAAAGAAAAGATATATTTAATTGGAAAGTTGATGGTTCACATTTCCTTTTTGTTGATTAATAATATCAAAATGAAGTCACAGTAATGGAAAAATTTTTCCTTAATGGATTATTGATCAGTTTGATTAGTTAAAATGGGAAATATTGTTCTCAAATATTTAGATTTGATCTACTTACCATCAGTTGGGAATAAAATAATAGGACATTTAGATAACTACCTTTTGGAGATGGTACCACCATTATGAGTACATATTCAGTCCTTTTGTTATATCCAATGTTATGGAATTATTTAAGGATTTAATAAACATCAATTATTATTCATATATTGAATCATTTTCTGTAGTCTTTTGGATGGAATCCTCATTTAATCTAAGTTTGAGGATGATCTTTTGTGTCATTTAATTGTAGTTATGGAGTGGCTGATAAATCACTGAAATTATTACATGATTTTGAAATGTGAATTCTGGATTCCGGAATTGAATTTATTAGGATACGTGGTGTTGGAATATGTTATACCAGTTGATACCGAGAAGGTGAATCCTGTTATGTCATTGTAACAACCACCAAATATTTTATTGATTTAGGTATTCTTGGATCTATATTGATATTATCTCTAGTTTTTAGAGGACTTATCAATGTTAGTTTCTCTTATTACTACTCCAACATAGAAGGTATTAATTTTTTTATGAGATTAAAAATGTCATGGTTCATTTTTTACGCAGAAACATCTTTTGAAAACACCATCGGTGTTGACACATCCAATGGAATAGTAGAATTATGTGGTATTTTTTCTTTCATTGGGTTTTGGTTTGGGATGATTTCATATATATTGTGATCATGTAATTTCTTATATATCTCATTATTTTAGGCCACACAAGAAGAATTATCTGACCCTTGAGCTCTTAATCACTACATTAATCTATGCGGTTAATCACTAGAGACATTACCTTTATGGAGAATGGTTCCCCATGTGTTATAACCATAATATCATGAGTTATATATGTTATAAAAAAGATTAATATCTCTACCAGTGTCATTGGGTGGAATACCTACAATCTATAAAATCAGTCATCTCTTATACCCCAGTGAAAGGAAATGAATTTTCAATTGCTTTGAGCATAAAAGTTTCGACCCATTCTGTAAATGAATCAACATAAGAGTGGAACATAATTGGTATTTTTTCACAGTTATGTATAGTAGTCTAGGAGTTTTTGATCATGGTGTCCTTGTGCATTTTCCAGGTGAAATCCACTATTCTTGTGATGATTATTTGGGAAGAGAAGATAGATGATTTGATCCCAAGCATTAGAGACTCTCTTTATAATGGGGAGACTACTACTTACTAGCTATTATCCATTGAGGTAATTCTATCCTATCTAAATATATTTGTTTTTCCATTATATGGTATGTAAAGATATAGGGTAGTTTTACCATAAATATTAGTAGGTATTGCACACAGGAACTGCAAAGGTGTTCTCTGAAATGCAGTGTAGATTCAGGTGTCAACGTATGCGATGGGGAATTGATGACTTTGTCTCTCATTGTTACACATTTCAATAGGTCTGAGATGGGAACCAAACATCTTTAGGTTTTCTTTAGACGCAACCATTACCTACACAATTTGTAGTTGGGTTGTATTTATGAAATAAAAATCGTAATATTGGTGGTGGTTGTGGTTAGGATTTGACATACCCAATGAAAGAATAATTTGACAAGGGTTATGATTGACAGGCTATCTAAATCATCTCACAGTATTCCCATCAGTGATACAGACATTGATGAGGTGTTTTGAAATCATTGTGCGATATAGATTGTTGATTTTCAATGAGTACAATATGCTAAAGTCTCTAGTATGCACCCTCGGTTCACTTCTCATTTTTTGATAGACCCTTAGGAAAAACTAAGAATTCTGGCCCGTTTGAGTACACCATACAATCAATAGGTGCATCACGAGATAAAATGAGTTAAAAATTCTTGATTTTATAATTCATACCCATATTTTCAGAAATTGGGGATATTCAGATGAACATCAATGGGTGGTTGAATTTTATTATAAAAACATGTACCATTTTGCGATCTAAATGGCCCATTTTAGGCCTTATATGTATGATCTTGTAAATATCCTTTTTTAGTGGAGTGAATATTACTTGGTTGGACTGATTTTTTTGATGATATGATAGAAATTATTGAGTTGATTATTTATAGAATGTTTATGGTGTAGTCCTAGTAATAAATGTTATGTTGATTGTCATCACAGACTGTAAGACGCTAACATTTTAGGTTACATCTCATTTAATTTATGTTCAATGAAAGCCTATGTGGCTCACAAAAATAACTTCAAATACTATAAAATACTATATATAATATTACCATTATTACAAAGCTATTAAATTAGAGAAAATTAAAAGTATTAACCATATATTAAAATTTATATTTTTAAATTAATCCAAATGGTTTCCATAGACATAATATTAGAAGAGATAAAATTTTACGTATAGAATAATCAAATTTTCTAAAAGATGTTTTACTACATTTTAATCTTAAAATACATTAAATGTTAAATTTTTACACTTTTAGAAGTTCTCATGATTAAAAAAACATCATTTAAAATAGGGTAATTCTAATATTATCCAGGGGGATTTTGGTATTTATCTTGAAATATTTTTACCAAGAATAGGGAAAAAATAATTTTTTTTATAAAACTATGAATTTCATTATACTAAAATTATAATTATGATTTGAATAACATATCCCCTATGAATTTCATTTCATTGAATCATAAATGTTTATTTAATATTTTGTAAATACCTTAACTTATTAAAAGAATATTTATTTTCACAAAATAGATTCCAAAATTAATATTGTTCCTTTTTATAATTATATTATAATTAATTATACATCAATTGACTTTTGAAGGTTTCCTAAAATCATATATAATATTAAAATATGCATTATTTTGAGTAAATGACGAGTCAATAAAAAGTAAAATTCCATATATTTAGAATTTTTTTATAAAATGGATTCTATTTTTTTAAATTCCACACATTAAAAATGTATTGAGTGATCTATTGATATTTTTCTATGACAATTTAATTTTTGAGAGTAGTGAAATACGATAGTTTATGGTATAAGATATTATAAGATATATACAATATTAAATGATTCATTAATTATTTATGCACCATAATCTCATAAATTAATTATCTATTAGTTGTATTTTTTCATGGAAATAAAAAATCATCAGAGTGTTGAGCTAAAATAATAATCTAATTAATAAAATATAATAACACCCATCTCCGCCACTATGTATACCACCCCTCACAACCTCATTTCCCCACACACTATAAGGACTATATTATGCTTAT
The DNA here is from genome assembly GCA_963277665.1 of Viscum album. Classification (NCBI taxonomy): domain Eukaryota; kingdom Viridiplantae; phylum Streptophyta; class Magnoliopsida; order Santalales; family Viscaceae; genus Viscum; species Viscum album. Next base: position 137,328,557 of record OY728163.1, read on the forward strand.
GTTATACCAAATTACTCTCTCAAACCAATTACCCATTTTCCAATATTTTTTTTTTACCAAAATACATTTTCCAAGTCAAATAAGGACATTTGCAAGAAGGTAACACTCAATAGGTAAAACATTCTCTCTATATTTTTGAATTTCTAATCCTTTCTTATCATTACCTAACATCCCATATAAAAATTTTCATGATATATATGCAATCATATATATATTTTAATTTTATTTTGTTAATGCGTTATTCAACATAAATTCACTTCATTTCCACATCTTTTCTAAAAATGAAAACATCCTCAGTGAGGTGTTGATTCAACACCTTCATGGATGTCAATTTGTTTTTTTGTTTCTAATTTCACCTTCATGGATTGTTATAAAAACATTTTTATTTTTAAAATACTCTATAAAATATGTATTAAAACCAAATTAAAATTATAGAATTAGATTTTCTAAATAGTATTAATTAATTAGCCAAATGTAGTGTGTGAACATTGAACAAAATATGAAAAAATATAAACATTTACCAATGATGTTATATCTAATTAATCAACCTCATATATGAGAAAAATGTTTGTTAAAGGCCTTTTATTCATCTGTAAGATCGTTATTAACATACGTTTTGATTTTTTTATAATTATTCCATGTTTATATAATATTTCATACATGTATACAAATAAATCATTCATCAAAACAAAGGAAATAAACACTCCCAAATAATGAAGTTAAATATTATAATTCAAAAAAAGAAATAAATGATCTTAATAAAACTATAATAAATAAATTCAATATGAATTGATTCGTAATTATATTATTAATGAATCTGATTTTATTTTCCATAATAGTAAGTGTATGTTAAGAATGAAATTATCTATAATGAAAAGGGTGATCTCATCCCACTTTATTTATGTAAGATAAACATTATTCACCACTATTTCATGGGTGTGATGTATATATAATTACATTTTATGTATGATGTCATTAAAATTATTATATTAAAGGTAATCTTTGTTTTATTTGATAATCATTAAATTTATGGGGCATTTGCCTTGACTTTTTTAAAAGTGGTAAAGGTTTCTTCTAGGACATCCATTTTTCCTTTAGGATACACATTCTCTTTCATTATCACAATGTAATATATTAATTATTCATATATTCTCTTCTTACATTCTATATGTATATTCCAAATATATGTATCAACCAAAATTCTTTTTCCCATTATGTGAAATTCAGGTTTTATATGGTTTCCTCTTTAATTTCTCTCAATACGAATGCCCGATTAAAGGGAACTTCCCAATTTCTTACCAATTTTCAAGTACACTATGTAATTTTTTTAATCCTTAATTTTATTTATAGAATATAAAATTTTATATCGAAAATCATAATTAGTTTAATTATGATTTTATTCAAATAATTTTTTTTCTCTTTGAATATTCATTTATATCTTCCTTTAAATTTCACTAATGTTACTCATTTGTAATGTTTCTTAAACACTATTTTTAAAAATTTTCACCTTAGTTGAAAATTTTAATTATGAAAATTATTTTAATATTACACAAATATAATTTCAACCGCTTTTCTGGGGCAATTAGTGTTTACAATATGATTTTCCTGAAAATTTTAGTGATTTTCCAAGAGAACTCTTCTTTACAATTTAAAAGGGAATTTCTATCAACAATTTATCAGTTATATTATTTAAGTATTTTCATAATTTTTAATACCCTATATTTAATTTTATTTTTAGTCGATATCTATCTATAATATTACCATTTATAGTATTTGGTTGAATGGTTTATGATTACTATGAATGGGGATTCACTGTCTTCATAATAGTCACCATATTACTTCATATACTTTATGATTTTTTTACATAATTGGGATATTATTTAAATTTCATATGATTGATTAAATATGAATCTATGTGATGATTATTTGTATCCCATTTCATTTTAGGAATTCATTGGACTGGGTACTTGATGGGTGGGCCCCACATTAGACCCTCAACGCATCTGTAGTTATCAAGTTACAAACTACACTATGTTTTTACCCATAATTATATGGTGTCACAACTAAAGATCTGACAATATGTTAATAGTGTCCAAAATTATGAATTATTTCATTATAATATTATTAATTGATAATCCATATCATTATATGACTAGTAAAATATACATTCTTACGTTTCATCCTCATGTGATTTTTCTACAACATTATTTGTTATTCATTTATTCCAACCATAATATGCTCATGATTATGTTTTAATGGAATTTGTATATCATTATTATCCTTAACATATTTTTTATTCTTATTTATGATATCTTCCAATATAATTATTACCTTACATAAAATCTATGATCAACCCATACTTATCTTTTATTTTTTCCTGGGATGTGAAGATATATATAATGAATGAATTTCATGGATAATCACTGAGTTTTTGGGTGTTTTTGTAAGGACCCGAATCCGGAGCTCCATCAATGGTGCCCCGTACCCGGTTTTCCACATGACCTCAACCGCGTTTCCCCAAATTCCAGAGGCTTCCGACTAGCAGCGAGGGCCTTGGTGAGTCGGTGGGGAAACTATGCCCCCATTTAGTAAGGTATACAGCTCAAAAACAACAGTCAATAGCGGAAGCAGTATCAACATGCATAACAACAGAAACCAGACAGCGAAAGAAATGAATACATATAATAATGATGATAATGATGTAGCAAGTAGAAGTATATAATGAAATCAGAAAACACAACAACGTGCTGAAATACAACTGAAACCAAGTGCAAAAGAAAAACAAAGTAAACTCCTCAGCATCGCGAGCCACGGCTCGGTCCCATGCACTCCAGCTCCAAAGCAATCAAGAACCTGAAGTAGAAGGGTGCATGACCTCATCTATACCTGCAGCAACATAGTCTGTTTGGGCCCAAAAACATGGCCCAAACAGGGTGTGAGATACAATCCCAGTAGGAAATCACACAAAGATCTGTGCCTAACAGTCAATGAATACGTGGTTGTAATACAACAAGAAGTAATAAACAGGAAGGCACAAGTAGCTAAAATCCACAGTTCTAACAAGTAAATTACACAATTAACCAGCCAGCAATAATAAAGAAAATAGGTAACCCTCTAGGTAGTTCTCACATCCTAACCCCTATGGTTCAACCTACATGTACTAGCAACCCTCTAAGAGGCACACACCGTCTCACCCCTCTGGTTCAGCTATGTAAAATAATAGACTCTCTGGGGAAGCGCTCACTGTAAATTCCCCCTATAGTCTCGTATTGTGCAAAAGGATCTCTGGGGAAGTACTCAATGTCTATTCCCTATGTGGCCCGCGTTGAGGAACTACAGACTCTCTGAGGAAACACTCAACCTCAATTCCCCCTGTGGTCTCGCATCGTATTTAAAAGAAACTCTAGAGAAGCCCTTCCGTTAATTCTCCCTTTGGTCTACTACTCTAGGTTCTCACAGTACTAAGTGATACTAAACATGCTCAGTGCACGTGCATCATCCAAGTAAACCTCAATAACTACTTGTCTATTAACTAAGGCTCAGCAGAAAAACAAGGCAACAGTTCTACAATCCTACAACTAGGCATGGAAACTGGAAAAACGACTAAAAGAAAAATATGCAAGTCAAAGCATAATAACACAGTATAAATTATCCAACAATACAAGCGATAACTTCTACTCAAGCAATCAAACTAAGCAAGAAAACAACAGAGGCAAAACAAATAACACGCAATACCCCGTTCAAGGGTATTGGTGGAATTTGCACAAAATACTCATCAACTTTCTATGGAAAGGCTCAAACCACCTACCTCGATCCCAGGAGATCGATATATGTGATCCTTGACTATAGATTCCCCTTAGAACGATGAAGATCTAAGAAAACGCAAAAATAGTTCAACACACAATAAAATGGAAACGATGAGGAATCAAGAAACAAGGCTCAAGAAAAAGGAATAACTCACCGCTGCGATTCCAATGCAATCGACCGTGCTCGAATCAGAGAATGGACGGCGAGGTAGGAGCTCGGGGAAGATTCGGCCGTATGGGTCACTCTCGAACGAACCAGACCTAGAAGAAGAAAATTACCGCGATGAGGCATGACCCCGATCCGTTTAGTGAAAAAAGTACACGGCGTTTATTTTTAATGTACACGGCGTGTAGTGGGTTTTTCTGTACTCCGCCAATATCGGCCTCCACATCACCCCTACACACCGTGTGTGTGGCTCGGGCGCGGTCAGCACATGGATTTGAGCCGGAGAAAATACACGGTGTGTACTCAGAAAGTACACGACGTGTACATCAAAAATTTCCAAAAACATCATTTTTCTCAAAAACTCAAGAAAAAGGAAAAGTGTACATGAAAACAAGATCTGAGTTCTTACAAACTTCCCCCATTAAAGAAATTTGTCCTCAAATTTCCCTAATGAGGCGGAGAAGAAGAAACCCCAAACACCTCCGGCCACTGCAATCATACATTGGCCTCCCTATCCAAGGTCTCGTCCTGTACTCGCCTGTGCTACCATAACACTCGTACCAGAGGAACATGCCACCCGCGGAGGACCTTCGTACTTCGATCGACAATCCGGATAGGATGCTCCTCGAACAACGCATCCGCTTCAAGATCGACTTCCTCAGGATGAAAGACGTGAGATGGGTCTGAAAAGTATCGTTGGAGCTGAGAGACCTGGAAGACGTCGTGCATGGCCCAATACCTTTGAGGTAGCTACAACCGATAGGTGACCAAACCAACTCTCTCCAAGACCTCAAACGGCCGGCGTACCGTGGTGAATGCTTACCCTGTCTCCAAATCCTCTTATATCCCAACCTCAGTACGACATGCAAGAAAACCTGATCATCGACCTCGAACTCCAGAGGTCGTCTCCGCTGATCCGCATAAGAATTTTGTCTAGACTGCATTGTAGCCATCCTCTTCTGAATCAGCTCTATCTTCTCTGAGGTCTCCTGAACAAGACGAGGTCCCAACAAAGCTGCCTCTCCTGCCTCCAGCCAGCATTAGAGTGATCGGCATGGCCTACCGTACAAAGCCTCATATGATTCAATCTGAATGGTCTCCTAGAAACTGTTGTTGTAGGCGAACTGGACCAGAGGAATATGCTTCTCCCAAGAACCGAAAAAGTCGAGGATGCGAGCCCAGAGCATATCCTCATGCACCTGGATCGTGTGCTCAAACTGGCCAACAGTCTAGGGATGGTAAGCTGTACTCAAAAGTACATGTGTACCCAAGGCCCTCTGAAATCCCTGCCAGAACCGAGAGGTAAAGCGCACATCTCTGTCTGAAACAATAGAGCATGGAACTCCATGCAGACGAACAATCTCTCTGATGTAAAGCTACCCCAGATCATCGACACTAAAAGACTCCATGATCGGCAAGAAGTGGGAAACCTTCATGAGCATGTCGACGACAACCCAAACAACATCATTCCCCCAAGGTGATCTCAGTAGCCCAGTCACATAGTCCCTCTCAACATCGTTCCACTTCTAATATGGAATGGGAAACTTCTGTAAAATTCCTGCTGATCGCTGATGTTCTGCTTTCATATGCTGACAAGTAGAACATCTCACGACAAAACCAGTGACATCCTTCTTCATACCTGGCTACCAATATTGGAGATGAATGTCCTGATACATCTTGGGGATGCCACGATGAACTTACCAAACAGAGGAATGAAAATCCCGCATCAGCTCCTCGCGTATGTCTGCTGAAACCCATACGCGTCCCTGAAACTGAAAGATCTCATCCTTGCCCACTGTTCATCCTGGAAGAGGGTCCTATCCTGAAATTCTTTCCTGCACGACTAAGCCTTCTGAGTTTGATAGTTTTCTCATCCGTACCCGATCAAGTAGTGTACAGGTAACGTCTACAGAAGATAGGAAGGTCTATCGCTATCGGTTGTGAACCTCCAGATGCATCTCAGAGAACAGAGCCATCAGCTTCCACTCACTGCTGGCCTCCTGAACATCCTAAATATGAGTTCTCCTTCTCAACTAATCAGCCATTGTGTTGACCTTACACGATGTATAGGTGAGATCGAAGTCAAAAGACTGTAGATACTCAACAAACTTGTGCTGCCTCATATTCAGATCATGTTGAGTGAAGATATACATGAGACTATTGTGGTCAGTGAAGACCAAAAAGTGCTCTCCCAGAAGATAGTGTCTCCAATAGTGAAAGGAATGAACAACAACTGCTAACTCCAGATCATGCGTCGTGTAGTTCTTCTCATGCGGTCTCAACTGCCGAGACCTGTACGCAACGACTCCATCCCCCTGCATAAGCACAGATCCCAGCCCGATACCTGAAGCATCACAGTAAACAGTGTAGCTCTTGCCTGGCTCAGGAAATACTAGTATCGATGCTGACGTCAACCTCCCTTTCAGTTCCTAAAAGGCTAACTCACAAGAATCTGACCATATGAACTTTGGCCCCTTTTTGGTCAGACCGGTCAAATGTGCTTCTAGATGAGAAAAGTCCAGAATGAAGCGTCTGTAGTATCTAGCTAGCACTAGGAAACTCTGTACCTCAAAGATGTACTTTGGATACTCCCTGGAAACTATATCTCTTATATTCTCTGGGTCAACTGATACTCCTGCCTTTGAGATGACGTGACCCCAGAAGTGAATCTGATCCATCCAAAAGTGGCATTTCGAGAGTATAGAATAAAGCCTATGCTCTCTCAGTGTACTCAGAACGATCTCAAGATGTGTGGCATGGTCGTGTCGAGTATGAGAGTACACCAAGATATCGTCCACGAAGACCACGATGAAGGAGTCCATGTAAGGATGGAACACTCAGTTCATCAGTGCCATGAAAACTGCAGGTGCATTCGTGAGACCGAATGACATGACTGTATACTCGTATAGACCATACCTGCTCTTGAAGGTTGTCAGAGGTATATCTGATGGTCTAAAGCGCAACTGATGATAACCAGACCCCAAGTCAATCTTTGAGAACACCCGGGCTCCTCGAAGCTGATCGAAAAGGTCATTGATCCTTGGCAAAGGATATATGTTCTTGACCGTCAACTGGTTCAGCTTCCGATAATCTACACAAAGCCGAAGGGTACCTTCTGCCTTCTTTGCAAACAGGATAGGCGAACCCCAAGGAGAAGTATTAGGTCGGATGAAACCCTTAGCCTATAGCTCTTCCAACTGCTTCTTGAGCTCTTGCAACTCAAGTGTGGCCATCCTATAGGGAGGAATGGACACCAGTGCTGCTCCTGGCATGAGCTCTATATAGAATTCCACCTCATGCTCCAGAGGGAAACTTGAAAAGTCCTCTAGAAAGACATCCCTTAAGCGATCCACCAATGGAGGAAAGTCCAACTGTGGAGTCCCCTGATCATACAGATAAAGACTAGCAATCTGGGCCGTCACCCCTCCTAGCCCAAGATGCTCGAGTCCCACCTGACTCACCCGAATGTCCCATTCACCTTTATGAAGAAAAGATTCACCCTCTAGTGAGCTGAAACTGACTCTGCGGCGATAATAGTCAACGACTGCATGGAAGGGAATCAACTAGTTCATACCAAGGATGACATCATATCCTATCATCTCTAGGACATAGAGATCCCATAAGAAGCGATACCATGCAACCTCGAGGGGGCACTCTCTACACTGGCGTACACTAGATGTCCTCATTCCCAAAGGTGTGTCTAGTGTCAATGAGTCGGAAGAAGAAAAGATGTAGAGCCTAAGGCTCTCCACGACAATAACATAGATAAAGCTATGTGTAGCACCAGTATCGAAAATGGCTGAAGAAAAAACTGAGGCTACTAAAATCAAACCTAAAATAGTAGAAGGGCCGAGATCCTACTCTTGATAAGTCTGCTCCACTGCGAAAGACTGGCCTATACCACGGCCCTGCGCCCTTGGATGAACAATCTAAGCTGAACCTCCCTGCTGGTGCTGGGGAATTGGTGGCTGACTGCCACAGCCTCGACCTCCACCTCGGCCCGAATGGCCGGAAGAACTCCAGTTCCCCGACTAGTGGGAAACTGGTGGTGCTGCTCCCTAACGAGTCGTCATGGAAGAACCCTGGTCCCTAGATACTGGTGAGAAAACCTGGAAGAAATGCTGACGGTGACCCATCTTGCCACATGATCGGCACTCCACAGGATCCCTCTGGCACTGTGGCCTCGTGTGCCCTGATCGCCCACACTGGTATCATGTCACCTGGCTGCCTGACGATGCATCTCTCTTCCTCGGATCACCACGTGTAGGCTCTCTACGATGCTTCTTGCTGTCATCTGGAGGAAAACTAGCTCTAGAAGCAGAACCGCCCTGGCTCACAGCTCCAAAGTCTCTCAGATTGCGCTCCGAAATCAGTGACTTGTTGATGATGTAAGTAATGGAAGTCAACTGGAAGATGTTCACTTGCGAGTGGATCTCCCGCCTGAGTCCATCCTCAAAATTCCTCACCAAGAACACCCCACTTCCATCCTGGAGGGGTGTGAAGCACTACAGCTCGGTGAAACGAGCGGAATACTCCATGACAGAAAGAGTACCCAGCTCTAAACTCATGAACTCCCGGGCTCGGTGGACCCTCAGGGTCTCCATGTATAAGTAGTCATATAACACGCATTGGAACTCCTCCCAAGCCATAGCCTGATGCTGACCCGCCTATGAGATCACGTCCCACCACCTCTCGATGGAGTCTCAGAGAATTTAGGTGGCGAGCTTGACCCACCTCTCTGGAGGCGTCTCCAGATGCTCGAAGTTAGTCAGCATGGCTTCCATCCATGACTGTGCAGCCTGATGTCCTCCTTCACCCGAGAACGTGGGAGGATGCTTCTGCTGGAAAAACCCATGTCAAGTCTTCCATAGATGTGGAAGGAGGCGGCGATACCTAGAAGGCCCGCATCATCCTCATGAAACCTTCCCTGAACTGCACATCTGTTCCTGCAACTGGTATAATAGCCGATGCCAAGGCTGGTCCGACTGGAGGATCGGCAGAAAGTCCCTGATCATCCATGTCTGGCGTCTGATCCTTGCCTAACGACAGACGTACGACGGGAGGACGCCTCAGAGGCATAACACTGAAAGATAAAAAGTACACCATGGATCAGAACAACACGTATAGAGAACACAAGAGTACAAAACAGTACCAGGGGAAGAAAACCCAGAAGATTACAAAACACGACTACACGACGTGTATAAAAACTACACGGCGTGCCTTCTTAAACCACTGACATGTGAATTTACTCCTACCCTACAAGTTGTGTACACCTCAAACTACATGGCGTGTTGACCCCAACACATAGAGTGTACTTGAAAACTATTCCTCTACCCGAGTCTCTTCACATGGCTAACCCACACGGTCCGACTCTACCCGATACTACACGGCGTGTTCGAAACAAGCACGACGTGTACTGGACAAGGCTTCGGTGGCCCGTGTTATTTAGCACATGGCCGTCTACATGGCTAAACCTTACACGGTGTGCTCCGAACAACCATGGCTTGTATAGGCGAAGTTAACACCGCCCCGTGTTGTTCGTGACACGGCCGAGTCCCGAACAAGACTACACGGCATGTTCTGAACAAACACGGCGTGTGGAAATGAAAGTAACATCGGCCCGTGTTGTTCCTGACACGGCCGGGTACCTGGAAAAGTCTATACGGCGTGTTCCCTACGGACATGACATGTTCTACCCGAGCTTCCCTGACCCATGTTGTTAGTGACACGGCTTAGTACACAGCTCCGAACTTACACGACATGTACCTACCGTACACGGCGTGTTCCCGAAGTTACTTTCACGACAACGTGTTCTACCCACACGGTCAGTGACATGGCCTGAAAACCACATGGTGTGAATCCAAAAAGTACACACCGTGTATTCTGGGTTTTTCTGGGTAGTAGCTCAGAAACTGCACAGAATCCCAGAAACACTAATAACGAGGGAAAGAGGTGCCAAATTCTGATTCATGAGGGCTCATACTCCACACAAATCAAATCTTGGAATCTCCGACAATCATATACAAGAGAAATCAGGATCATGATCCACCATGTTTCGATTAATGCGGGCTCATACCACCTCACGAACCTAAATTTGGCGTTCATTTTTTTAAGGAATGAACAAAACAACCAGTTTTCTAACATAACTGTAGAGAATCTATCAAGCATCTATCACAACCTCATGCATAATCTACACAGAGTCTATCACAACAGCATGAAACAGCTAATGCACCCTAGATGACATGGCAAGAATGAATGACATGTGATTTCTTCAAGTACCTATATGAGGCATGATATGGGTACCCTCATCTCATCAGGTTGCGACAGAAATAGAACCGATGTATCAAAACAATAATAGCACAAGTCAAGTGAATCACTCTAGGTGAAATCAGATCAACCATAAAATCTCAAAACCCAAGAACTGCAATTAACGAGGTAGTGTGGCTTTTCCCAATACACGGGTTATCTACTCCCGAGCACAGCTTAATGCCAAATACCTAATCCATCATATCCCTGACTAAGGTCTCCAAATAGCATGCAATAGAAAAGAACACCTCTGATACCAATTTGTAATGACCCGAATCCGGAGCTCCTCCATTGGTGCCCCGTACCCGGTTCACCACATGACCTCAAGAGCATTTCCCCAAATTCCAGAGGCTGCCGACTAGCAGCGAGGGCCTTGGTGAGTCGATGAGGAAACTCTGCCCTCATTCAGTAAGGTATAAAAAAGAAAAACAACAGTTAATAGCAGAAGCAGTAGCAACATGCATAATAACAGACACCAGACAGTGGAAGAAATGAATACATATAATAATGATAATAATGATGCAGAAGGTACAAGTATTTAAGGAAAACATCAAACACAACAACGTTCTGAAATACAGCTAAAACCATATCCAAAAGAAAAACAAAGTAAACTCCTCAGCATCGCGAGCCACGGCTCAGTCCCATGCTCTCCAGCTCCAGTGCAATCAAGAACCTGAAGTAGAAGGGAGCTTTCCCTTATCTATAACTACAAAAACATAGTCTATTTGGACCAAAAAACATGGCCAAAATAGGTTGTGAGATACAATCCCAGTAGGAAATCACCCAAAGATTTGTGCCTAATAGTCAATGAATACATGGAAGTAACACAACAAGAAGTAGTAAATAGGAAGGAACAAGCATCTAAAATCCACAGTTCTAACATGTAAAGTACAAAAGTAAGCATCCAGCAATAATAAAGAAAACAGGTAACCCTCTGGGTAGTTCTCACAGCCTAACCCCTATGGTTCAACCTATAAGTACTAGAAACCCTCTAGGAGGAACACACAGTCTCACCCCACTTGTTCAACGATGTAAAATAACAGACTCTATAGAGAAGTACTCACCGTAAATACCCCATATAGTCTTGTATCATGCTAAAGGCTCTCTGGGGAAGCACTCAACATCTATTCCCCCTGTGGCCCGCGCTGAGGAACTACAGACTCTCTGAGGAAACACTCAATGTAAATTCCCCCTATGGTCTCACATAATATTTAAAAGACACTCTGGAGAAGCCCTTCCGTCAATTCTCCCTTTGGTCTACTACCCTAGGTTCGCACAGTCCTGAGTGATACTAAACATGCTAAGCGCGGGTGCATCGTCCAAGTAAACCTCAAGAACTACTTGGCTATCAACTAAGGCTTGACAGCAAAACAAGGAAATAGTTCCACAATTCTACAACTAGGCATGGCAATTGGAAAAAAAACCTAGAAGAAAAATATGCAAGGCAAAGCATAAGAACACAGTATAAATTATCCAATCTTAATAGCAAGGTCCTCCACTCAAGCAATCAATCCATGCAGGAAAACAACAGAGGCAAAACAGATAACACGCAATACCCCATTCAAGGATATTGGTGGAATTGGCACAAAATACTCCTCAACTTTCTATGGAAATGCACAAACCACCTAGCTCGATCACAGGAGATCGATATACGTGAACCTTGACGACAGATTCACCTTAGAACAATGAAGATATGAGAAAATGCACAAAACGTTCAACCCACAATAACATGGAAACGAGGAGGAATCAAGAAACAAGGATCAAACATAAGGAAGAACTCACCACTGTGATTCCACCGCAATCAACCATCCTGGAATTGGAGAATGGACGACGAGGCGGGAGCTCGGGGAAGATTCGGTCGTACGGGTCGCTCTCAGATGAACCAGACCTAGAAGAAGACAATTACCGTGATAAGGCGCGACCCCGATCCTTTTAGTGAAAAAGAATACACGGTGTGTATTTTTAAAGAACACGACGTGTAGTGGGTTTTTCCGTACTCCACAAATATCGGCCTCTAAGTCACCCCTACACACCGTGTGTGTGGCCTGGGAACGGCCAATACACGACTTCGAGCTAGAGAGGAGTACACAGCATGTACTCAGAGAGCACACGACGTGTACTTAAAAAATTTATAGAAACTTCATTTTTCTCAAAAACACCAGAAAAAGGAAAAGCGTACCTGAAAAGAAGATCCGGGTTCTTATAGTTTTCAATGGAGTTTATATATTTTTTTCTGTCAAGATATTATTTAAAATATAATTATGTATATGTTTTTCTAAATATTTTATACAATTCAATAAATTAAGGCTTTATTGATTGATCTTTTTACCAATGATACAAAATAAAGCACCAGATCTATTCTACTTTGGTTGGGGTCTTTATAGTTGATATCAGAGAAAGTTTAGCTAAAAAATTCGAAAAAAATTAGGAAAAAATATGAAAGATAATGAATCCTTGGTTCATTATTTTTATATATTCCCAATTAAACCAATCAAATGGTTTTTAGATTATTTATATAAAACAATTAATTTTACAATAAATATTTTACAAAACTTATTTAATAATTATTTTTCAAAATGTTATAATTTAATCTAGTGTGTTAAATTATTTATAAATTACATCTAATTGATGGAATGGATACCACATCAACGAATGTATACAATGTTGGGATTTATCCCTATGAAAGATAAAATAATTTGATATGGTGCAGAAACTAGATCTGAATAGTATATAATTATATTTGGAAATATGCCTCAGGTTATGGGAAATAAATTTACCAATATAGATCAGCTAGATCCATATTGTGGAATAAAAAATTCAGACCACTTGATGCAAAGAAATAATCTATTATTCAATTAAACTAGAAATCCATCTGTAGTGGAATAATGTTTATGTTCATTAGGGAATTTATTTCTATTATTCGGAAGTATTGAAATGGGTAATTTTATCATATATGTTTAGAGTATCTTAAGAGATACAGATCACTAGTGTACATTGATTCATAAAACTAACAGTGAAGGGGAGATTGGTAGCATCGAATAGAAGGATTTTAATGAACTTTTAATTGAAAAATACTTCACTTGAGATCAATGATCATATATGGAGTGAATATTCTAGAGTATGAGTTAGAAAGATGAAGAAAACCTTTCTAACTATGAATCTGTCATTATAATATTTTCAAGGATTTCCACATACTACATACACAATCCAAGGATCAATATTGATCATTTAATTCATGGTCTTTATCTAATTATTCTAAGGGAACTAGTAGCAAAAAAATTCTCAACATATGAGTATATTTTATCCGACATTATCAATATAGAGGGAAAATGATATTATTATTATAGTTTTGAAGGTAACCATGGAAAAAGTGGATGTAAGGGAAAAAATGGAAAATGAGAAGAAAAGAAATAGTTGGTTTTTTACATGTGATATTTGTGGGAAAGAACACCTCAGTACTTTGTTCCACGGACTGTGAGTTATCTACAAATGTGGAGAGAAAGGACACTAGACTTATGATTTAAAGGGATGTAAAGATAATGATTATTAAAAAAAATTAATCTATAATTAGATGCTGCACTACAAAAATAAATGTCCCAAATCTCAATAGAATATAACTCATAAGATGGAATGTTTTAAATGTCAATCTTGTGGTGTCACTTAGTATAAGTGGAATTATTTACGTATTTTTTTGTAATGAAGAATTATGTTATGATATTTGTTTTCTAAGAATCATGAGATATATAAGGATTGTACTGCAGTACATCATCTTTATAGAATTGTAAGAATACATGTTTACATTAAGGGTTTATTTTATAAAGGGATTCATATATTTGGTTTTCAAAATAAATGCTAAATTATTTCATGAAATTATATGTTAATATGATTTTGGAAATTTACTGACCTTCCTTCTAAATTTTTGGTTACTGAATATAGGAAGATATGTTTTGGAATAGTTTTATGATTGAATACTTGTGGAATGGATCATATTAGACATTGGTAATTATTTTTCATTGATAAAATGTTTTAACATTCATGGTTTTAGTTAAAATTTGAAGGTAAATTTGGATGAATTATGTACCTTATGATTTATTAAAATTTCATTAGGTATAAAACATTTACCTTGAATATCCATCTCTTGGTGTATCGATTGATGTGGAAATAGATCTAAGAAATGAAAAATGACGTGATTTTGAATGTTAAATGGGATGAATACAAGAATTTTTTTTAAATTGGTTCTACGGATTCTAAAAAATTTCTAAATAATAGGGAAAAATATTTTTGAATAAAAATTATTTTTTTATTTTATTAAATACAATAAATGGCCACTTAACTGATCATATATTTATGGCATTTTGAAGGTTAATATTATTAAAACCATGTTCTATATCAATACCCATTAAAAAATGATAGTTATATTTCTTTGTCATTTCCATTCACTTCTAACTAATGTTATCCTATATGGAAATCTAGTTTTGGGTGACCATTACATTTCACTTTCCCTATTCTTAAAAGATATTATATGAAGACATTTTCGGATCTATAACTTCTTCATTATTATTTTAAAATGAAAAATCCAAGATTATAAATCACAAATTTAAATTTTGAGGATTAAATTAATTGAAGGAGGGGAGAATGTACCACACCAATATTTTATGTTATGTATCATTAAAATTTAAAAAATTTGATAGCATAGATCACATGGAATACTGAGTTTAAAAAACCCAGAATATAATTTAAAAAGTTACCATTATAACATAGATGTTAAATTGGAGTGAATTAATTATATTAAAATCATTATGAAATTTCTATTTTGAAATTCATCTATGATTATTATATGAAAAATATAAGAATAATTTAAATTTTAATAATAGAAGACTATATTTTGTTAATGGTAGTTTTACCACCATTTAATTTTATACATGTTTCAAAAATATATTTTTATAATATTATAAATTACATTGAATAAAATTTAGGAACATATTTATAAATTTACCCAAGGGTGAAATTATATTATTTTATTGAAATTATTATTTTTCCAATGAATGGTGAAAATAATGATTTTTATAAAATTTTATTTTCTTATATTAATTATCTATTTATGATTTTAATTTTATCTCATATATTAAACTATAAATAAAATATAGCTATCTAATAAATGAAAATATGATATAATTATATCATGGCATATTTAGTTAAATGTATTTTAAATAATGAATTTTGTATTGATATTTCAGTGAAAAAATTTCTTATTTACAGTTTTATACATAAGTTAATCATTTATTTAAAGAAATCCATCAAAAAATAGGTTGATCAGTTAATATTTTGGTTACTATTTTTATAATTTAATGTTATGATACCATATAAATTTTTTAATGTTTCATAAAATAAGTTATAATATTAATATTTTTTTTTGAGTAAAACATGATTTTTTTTCAAAAGTTACATTTCTCATTTTTAGAGGACTAATATTTTTAACATGGAGTGAATTTTTTAATTCTATAGGTCAATACAAGTTAGGTTAATTTTTTTCTAAAATAATTAAATTTTTTTAAAAGTTAAATACAATAATTTACAGTATATAACATTATAAGATAAATACAATATTTAATGATTAATTTATGATATAAGAACAATGATACTAATATAACCAAATATATTTAATATATTTAGTCTTGGTAATCAAAATTATTCAGTCCTTAGACAAAATAATAAAATAATAAAAAAGTAACCCAAAAGACCTCCCTCCACCCCTATAAATTCCACCCTCAGAACCTATTATCCTCGAACGATATAATCCCTAGAGATTTATGATATTTTAAAAAAATTACTCTCCCAATATTCTTCTACACATTCCAGCCTTACTTGTATCAACAAAAAACAATTTTTACATCCCATAAGGAGGTTCTCAATGAAGCAACACTCAAGAGATAGAACCATATATCTTTATATCTCTTTCAATTTATTTTCTCTTCATATCCTTCCCTCACCTCCCATATAATGAAAATTATTAAAATATTATAATATATATAATATATTTCTATTATGTTTATGGAATATCCATCATAAATTCTATTATTTTCATATTTTTTTTCTAAAAATGAAAACATCGTCTATGTGGTGTCGATTCACCGCCACCATAGACAATCATTTCTTATCATTTTCTTATATGGCCTTCATGACTAGTTAGAAACCCATTTTATGGTTAAAATACACTATAATATAGGAATTAAAACATAATTAATATTCTTTATCCCTTATCTGTAAATAATATAAATTAATAAAAATAAACAAGTGCATGATGATCAAAAAATGCTAAAATAATCTAAACGGTTGTCATTAACATTTCATCTAATGAATCATCCACATATTTGGAAATAAATGATATATAAGTCCATTTAATCATTCAAAAATACATTAGTAGAATATATTCTCAAATATTTATATCTATTTCCATTTTACACGATCATTCATACATGTATACAAATGAACTAATCATGAAAACCGAGGAAATAAATACTACCGAATGATTACATTGAATTTTATAACTCTCAAAAAACTACATAAATTAATCTAATAAATTTATACTAAATAAATTAATATTTCATGGATATGAATTAATTTTTAATGAATCTAATTGTTTTATCCAAGACATTAATTGAATCTGGAAAACACTTCAATACAAAAGGTATGGTGTTTTCAGATCTCACATTTATTTCTATGAGATATGCCTTATTCCCCAAAATTTCTCCTGGTTAGTGTATGTATATTGCACATTTATCTATAATATCAAAAAAATATTACCTTCATGGTAATAAATGTTTCATCTGATGGTCATTAATTCTATGGGGCATTTGACTCTACTGTTTATAAAGTGGTTATGGTTTCTTTCCGAACCTCCATTTTTCATTCGAGATATTCTTGATATCTCTTTACTCAAATTTATTTATAAATTAAATATATTTAATACAATAAAATTATATTTTTATTTTTCAATGAAATTTATTTATTTCTTTTTTATAGGAAATCCATGTTTTATATGATTACTATGTTAATTTCCCCAGATATTCAATCCCGGTTAATGGTGACTTCCCAATTTCGTACCCATTTTGAAACACACTCAACAATGTTTTTTAAGAAATCATTATATTTGTAAATTATAAATGTTATAATGAAAGACTGTCTTACATCATTTTGGGTTTTATGAAAATAATTATTCCTTTTTCCTCTTTACAGAATTGTTTATATTTTCACTTAAACCACAGTGATATTGCTCATTTATAATGTTTCTTATACAATATTTTTACATGTTCACAAATTAGTTTCCAAATTTAAATATGAATAATATATTATAATTAATCAAATATAATTTCATTAACTTCTATTTTCTGGGATATACATGTTTATAATTCTATTTTAATGATACATAAAAATGATTTTTGAAAATAACTATTCTTTCCAAAGTAAAAGGGGATATAAATGAATAATTTCTCAATGATCTTATTGGAATATTTTTATACAGTTAAATACTCTATATTGAATTTTATTCATAGTTTATAATGATCTACTATGTTACAATATAAAATATTTTATTAAATGGTTTATTATTACTTTAAATGGATATGTAATCACTTGATTACATTTTCCATACTATTCTGAAATGTTTTTTATTATGTTTACAGAATGGGGATGTTATTTAAATTTCATATAATAGATTAAATATGAATTTATATGTTGAATATGATTTACCCATTTCTTATGGAGACTAAATTTTACTTATTATGTGATTGGAAAGGCCTCATATCACCCCTCGATGCATCAGTAGGTCTCATGAGACAGTTATGACTAGTTTTTACCCATTTATATATAGTGTTTCGAAGAAATCCATGACTATATGTTTATGATGTCTTGAATTTTTCATTCCATCATTATGATATTATGAAATGATAATCCATGTTATTATTTGATTAGTAAAAAATCCATTTTCTTGTTTCATTATCATGTGCTTATTTATACAAAATTAATTATTCATCTATTATTTCAACAATATTATGCTAAAGAATATGTTTTAGCTGTATGCTTTATATGTTTTTCACCATGCCTAATATTTTATATTTATTTATGATAGCTTATTATATATTTATTTCCAATACAAATAATTGTGTGTCGCCACATCTTTATTTTTTATGTTTTACCAAGATGTGAATATGTAAATTATGAAATACGGGAATGGATAATCCATGACTTTATGGTTTTTCCATTTTTGTTGATATGTTTTATTATTTTTATGTTGTAATGTAAAAATTATTTATGAATAAGGTTTTCCAAAGCAACTAAACTATACAATAATTTTGGACATGATCTCTTTTTCAAAGTACTAATGTAATAAAATAATACATAAGATCTTTGTGGTTACGATCGGGGCATTTATATAGACTATTGTAATTTTTTGTAGTTGACTAGGTGTTTGTGACGATTTTTTTCATCGATGGCATGGGAGGAAAGGTTAGATGTCTCCTCAACCTATGGTTGCTTTTGAGGTTATTAAAAATATTGGGATGCATATTACCATATAGTACATCCACCAAAGTTGATGCAAAATACACTGTGTTACCCATGTATATTAACAATGAATATATATATATATATGACCCATCTCTTATTCAGAGTGGAAGTGAATTTTAGGATGATGGTGATTTATCTATGACTGAACATCCAATCAGGATAGTTGATTCTAAAACCAAGGTACTTTATTGGAGGATGATTCCTTTGGTTCTACTGATATGGTAGCATAGTTGTGATATGCATGAGATGTGGGAGAGGGTGGAACTGATCAGAGAGTTCTAGCCTCATATTTTTCACATGGAAACATATTTATAGGATATATAGGGAAACAAAATTTATGGTGGGGATTTTGTAACATATCATTACTATTTCTGAGTATTCATTAACCACTGTTTTGATCATGATTTGGATGTGTTTTTTTAAGTGAACTTTTGATATTTTTTTTGAAATTTTAATAGTTTCAGGGCTATGCACAGTTGGCACAAAATTTTCCCAAATTGTGTACCCTCTCAATGGATACAATGCAAACCCATACAGTTTGGGGTTTTCATGTACATCACATAGTTTTTCAACCAATTCTCCAAAAAAGGAGAAACTGTGAAATCCCATTAACTAGGGATCATGGTTTGGGAAAACTATTTGATTAACTATTTGGCCAGGCCTAGGAAACCATGTGTACAAAATTTTTTAACCCAATATTTAATTTAAAATATTATGAAACCCTCATTTTAGAAACCCAAAATGTTTTATTGACCCTATAAAATTTTCTTCATCCTTAGAGGATGTAAATAAGTGATTATGGACCCAATAAACCATTCATGAAATGGATTAATGCTTAGATAACTACGTTTGATCTCGAACCGGTAGGTTTCTTCTTCCAATTATCATTCTCCTTATTTCCCCCCTTTCCTCCATAAGTCTTTATAGATATGTATATTTTTAAAGATTATAGTTGTAAATACTGTATACCCTAAACCATGGTTTGATTAGTATATCTGCATTGAAAACATCTTCATTGAAGTTTCCCATTAACATTTTTTTAGTTTTGATATCCAAATATACAGAGTTAGTTATTTCCATTATGATGGCCAATTTTTATTAAACATAAATTGGATGGTATATATATAGTTTTTAAATTTAAAATAAATTTTTTATTATCATTAAATTGAATTAGTTTTTTTTATAAAAAAATTCAGTGAATTGGGGATTTGAAACTAGATTTGGAATGCAATTGGGAAAAAGGATAATTGAGTTATATAGCTGTATGTTTTGAAATTGGGTGGGAATTTTTGTTAGTAAATTGATGAATTAAGTAGTGGAATTTGAATTTTGAAAATTAGTTTGATGAAATTTATTTTAATGTGATATTTTAGAATATGGGAAAAAATTATTTTTATTTAATCCCATTTGATTTATCATGGAAAATTAATTATTTGATTGAAAACCCATGGTAGGGTTTTAAAATATCAATTTTCATGTTTGAAATATAAGAAAGAGATTAAGTGTATTTTAAATAGTTATAATATAAATTTATCTTTATAGAATTATTTTTAGAGAACATTAAATTCTAGGTATATTCTATGTTATAAGAATTGAACTCTTATGACATTTTATAACTCAAAAAATGTGTATTGAAGTAGGTCACATCCTTGATGGGATGATAAGGAGTCAAGTTTGACCATTATTGGAGGGGTGTGTGTTTACACATATTTATTTGGTAACCTATTACTTTGTGATGATCTTATAGCCTAGAAAATCATTCCAATTTTAATACGACCATGTTTATCATTGTTTATATTTTAAATATACGCCATTGTTTATTTTAAACTTTTTTACACATGTCTTCTAAATTTACCTAAACTATTTTAAGCTAAATAATTATTATTCCATTTGATTAATGCATTTCTATCATATGAAATGTAATGAAATTTTTTTAGATATTATTTTCACCTTCTATATATATTTATTGAAAATTTAATGCTTTATTTGGTTAATTAAATGTTAGTATCTTATTATATAATTCATGGTGATTACTAACTGGACTTTTAGCTCACACCCTTCTCATGCCTTCTAAGAGTTTTAGATTATCTTATTATAGTTTCAATAAAGTGTAAGGTACCAACTATTGGTGGTATTGGCTGTTGAACCTTGGGCTTGGATAGTTGTGTCCTTTGGGACATGGATTGTATATTCTATTTTACAGTGCTTTACCATTGCACTTTTGGATTTTTTTGCCTATTTGGAATCTAGTACAGTTCTTACAATGAACTTTTCCTTGTTTTTATAATGAAATATTTTTCTTCTTTCTATTTTTTTGTCTCAAAACCATTCCCAGATTCCTATTGTATCATTCTAGGAGACACTTGCCAACCTGTGGGAATTGAAAATGCCCTTTCGTCCATGTCAGGACCATGTCGATTATAATGGTTTTGGGGTTTCCATGCCGGTTCATGACATCTCATTTTTAAATTATTAAATATAATTATTAATTATTATTTATATAGATCACATAATAGTTGTATAAATCCGTTATTACATATTTTATTCTAGAAATGGAATCCATTTAGATTATTTAATGGAATCTTGCCGAATCATTAATTTGACCTCTATGTGAGATAACATAGTAGAGTTGGCCAATGCCTAATATTTTTGTATTTATTTTAATATCACTGACAACTAACCCTCATATCAAAAAAATTGAATTCCTTGATTACCCCCTTATATATTAATCTAAATATCCATTGACACCCAATTCCATGGATTATCTCCTGGGAATCTAAATCATGTCTTACCCATGACTACCTATTAATTGATCCTTAGACACAAAATTATATACTTATGGTCTAATTTCAAGGGATCATCCATTGGATTATAATCAGAACCTAATAGTGATGGTACATATTTTTGTAACTCTGAAGTTTTAGCCCTTCTAAGTCCAGGGATGACATGGTTTCAAAATTGAAACAACATGATTGTATGTTATATGCTTCCTACTATGTTTATTGGTTCACAGGAGAAACCAAATTGATATTATGTTAAGAGATATTTGTATTACTATAATGTAGGTATTTTGGGACATGAACATCACATAGACCCCCATACTATTGTTGGTATTGTATATCCACTAATTTTATATCATATATTATATCTTTTACATTTTATATAAATATGATGGATTTATATTATACACTATTTATGGTAGCCTATTGAGTTTTACTAACACCCTACTCGGGCGATCGTTAGGTATCTTGACATACATTTTTGATTCAGATAGAGATAAATTGTACCACCTAGTTATGGTCCCTTTACATCTTTGGGATTTTGTAGCTTATGATAGTGCCAGTGGTAGATAAACTTATAGATACAGTTTTAACTTTTTGGTCTGTTGGTTATGCATGTAATTTATGTATTCCCATATCCAGACATGAAGGTTAATTTCAATAAAAATAAAAACATATGTATATGATTTTTTATGTTTTAGGTTTTTTATTATTATCCAGATGTTTTGATGATGCTTTCCCTTTAAATAGCTTATATTGATGTATCAATTTTATATAATGGTTATTCACTCTAATAAAAAGATTATTGTCTCCCCAAAACACCACCATACACCATCACTATTATTCAGTATCCTCTAGAATATAGGATGTTGTAAGTTAGTTCATGTGTCTATAATTGTTAAAGAACTAATTGTTGAATCATTTCATGGACATCAAAAAACAAATAAATGGAAATTCAATCATTTATATGAAAACATTTGAAAAACATTCATTTCATTTGATAACAGTTTAAATAAAAAACCAAATTTTTTGGTAAATTTTTTTAATATAACTACAAAAACCTATAGTCGATGATTCAAATGATATAATAATGATAATTTTGTGAGAATATTCTCATGTCAAATACATTAAAACAAATATTCCATCAAAATTGTTTATATTTTATTAAATAACTTTTCAATTAATGATTATAAGAAAACCTATTTAATAAAATTGGAAAAAATAAAATATGGTTCCAAATGACATAAAAAAAATCATATCATAGAAAATATGAATATATAAAACAATTAATGAAAATATACATTGATGAAAATGTTTAATGATTAATAAGGAAGACTGTTTCATTTTCAAAGAATAATTCATGAATATTATAATTACCATATAGAAAAAATGACAATAATAATTGATAATCTAATGAATATATTGTGGAGAATAAAATATCTTCATCTTCTAGGATAATGATGACATAATTTATCACGATGTAAAGTTAATATAGGAAATCAAAAATTGAAATGAGATTGAAACAGAAACCATTACCAGAGTTCTTTTCTTTATCTGAACATATTTAGTCCCATAATATGATAAATATTGATTTATTATAAATATATTTCAGATAAATATTTATGTATATATTACTCTATATCACTCACATATAATTTCAATTTATTGAAAATATAATAATTCTTTATAAAAATTTACATTTGGGTGGAAACTAGTTTGTTTTCCAAGAATGGTTTTGTTCAATTAATTTAGTCAATGGACATTGTTCTTGTTTTTCTCATATCCATTATAATTTAATTAAATTATTATCATATTTATTAATTATACATCCCATTAAGACCATTAACATATAATAGTGATCAAAATTTAATTACGTTACTTCATGGATATTGTAGTCTGTACGTATGGATGACTAATGTTTTCACAGGTTTATGGATGATATAAAAAATAGTACATTATAATCAACACTTTAAATGTTATATTTATATCATAACTCGAATATATATTAACTTAATATATCCTCATTATTTTTCATGTTAAGAAGAAATGATAAATTAATCACATTTCTTTAGGGTGTTGGTAGTCCACACAGACGTGTGAGCGAAATTATCATTTTCTAATGAATGGGAAGAAGATGGAAGGTGTCTACAAAATTAACATACAAGTTCCCAGTATAAAAATTATATTTAATCAACCATGTTACAATGGTTATATTACACATTTAGGTAATTTAAAAACAAGAAACATTAAAATTTTTGGCAAGAACTTATACCTCTTCATATAGTATTATTGTTAAAAAAGAATAATATTATTCAATGTATTAGTATTTTTATATGAAAATAAATACATGCTTTTTCATATATATAGTGGTATAGTATTTTATATATATTATAATATAAAATTGTACCATTTGGTAGGGAGAGAAGCGGATATGATGTCTCTTTTTATAAGATTGTGTAGTTGAACCATTTTAATATTATGAAATTTAAATTAAAATAAAATATCTATAATGAGAAGGAAGAATAATATCACCTCACGTTAAAATATTGGATGAACTAAGATGTATATAAATTTGGAAATTAGTATTTATTATTGTTATTAGGTCAATAAAACCCTTATCTCTTTTTCATAACACATCTCAAACCCCTTAAACAATTACTGTAGTAATAATTTTTTACATCAGTCATTATTCATAATAACTATAAATAAGTTTAAACACGCTAAAAAATTTAAAATTCATATTATAAATAATAGAAAAATTTATCATATTAAATTTCTATATGTTGGAGAAAATAATATTAAAATAATCGTGAAAACTAAATGAAAACCACTTTTATAAAACTGAATTTCTAAGCCTAAAAAAGTATTCATTCAAAACAATTTCTTAGTTGAAATGTTTTTTTGAATGAAAATTTATTTTATATAATATATTATATACACCATTAGTTGAAATAATTCATCAAAAATGATTTCAATTTATTAATAAAAAATCAATGTGAAAAAAATTATAACGAAACAAATAACTCTTTTTACCTTCCAATTATTTTATTAAAATTTGTAACCAGTTGATAATCAATGTATAAAAGATTTTTTATTTTTTCCCATTATAAACAAAAATATGTTATAAACATCATAGTAAATTAGTGATCAAGACTATGATATAGAAAAAATGAAAATTTTAAAATAATTCATCATTTAACATAAAATGAATTTTTTCCTTTTAAAGTTGAGTAATTATTTTGTTAGAATCAATAAATTATTTATCAGTAAGGAAAAGATATATATATAAATTTCTCAAATTTAGTATTCATATTCATACACTATAGTAAAATCTCTCAGTGGTTACAATCACATTTAATAATAATTTTTCTATAGTATATTGTTTTTAATTTAATTTATGTGTTTTGTATAATGAATTAAATTTAACACGTAAAATTTATTGAAGATAAATATATCATATAATCATTGGGTTTTACATAAAACCCTATTAAAAATAATTTCTTCCATGAAATTATCCCATTTTGATTCAAATAATAGACCATTCTTCTATCTCATAACATCTATCGGTTCACACATAGTTTCCTAAAATTTATGATTCTTACAAACATCCTTAACATAATTAGTAGTCATGTTGTGTAGCATATTATCACCAAAATTCATGATTTAGATCAGTACTTACTTGAATGAAAGATAATTCTCTAGGATTATAACCATTGAGAAAAGTATATAGGGTTGATCAAATATGTAATTTATTAAATGTGATACATGGAAGACATCCTGAAGTAAGGAGTGGTTTAGTAGAAACACCAAACGGTAGGCTACCATCTTGATAAATTTTAAAATATCAAGGGGTTGATATATCTTGGTTTAAAAACCCTTTAATTCCAACTATTATTACATTTTATTATGGAGAAATCTATAGGAATTTATCAATACTATTCATCAAACCCCAAATATCAATGATAATAATAATTATGACAATTTTGTCATCCTTTAGACATCCTAAGGGTTTCTAGACTGACTAAAACATGAAAACAATTAAATAATCTATATAAGGTCACTATTTATTTAATTCTTTAAATTCATCAAGGATAATTATAGTTATACACTGCTTATTATAGAAGGATTCATAATGTCCCATATAAAATCTTGATTGAAATCCATTGTTTTATAAAAACAAAATGAGAGGAAGATGTTGGTAATTAAACCTATGAATTACATATAATAATATCCCTATATATAATATAGGGGTTAATGTTTCCACTAATTACAACCATATATTTAAGGATGATAAACTTTGTGAAAGCTCAAATCCATATTCACAGATAGTTGAATACTTAAGAAAAAAATGAGTTAAACCTCAAATATCCATCAAATATGATATTTATATGTAGATTATATAATCTTAACACATATGTAACATATAAAAATGAATGATACAAATGAGACAATTATTCTCCAATACATATGAATGGGGTTTATTGTTTATACTTGTCAACTATAATTCAACTAACAATGTCGACTTCAATTATATTGGGGTAGTCATAGATAAAATCCATATTGATGATTTCAGATATCCATTATTGATATGTTATTTATTGTAATATAACTTTATAATTCATTCACTCAACCATATCTATCTAACATGAATAGAAGTGAGAACTATAATCTCTAATAAAATGTTTCATTTTTTCTAATATATATACCTTTTAATATCTATATGCATCATCAAACATCTTGGATTAATGTATTATGATGAACTATGAGAATCATCCAGTATGCCATTAGAAATTTCTATTGGTGGGAAAATTACATGGTCATGAAACCTTCTCATTCCATCAAAATCTTTATTTAATTAAACAACATTCATCACCATCTACATTTTTCAAAATCATCATTATGTTAACCAATAATAATCTCATATATGTATGGTTGAATATTGTTTTGGGAATGATATGATCATTCAAAAATGATTTTGATTATAATATTAACTTTATATTAATGCATTTGAATTATTTATCCTATAATACTCATATAATTACTAGCTTGTATCTTCTTATATAGATTATTACCCCCTTATTTTCCTTCCAAGGGTGGCGGCACATAGAACAATACAAATGATTTATAAATACCTTATATCTCTTTTGGAATATATTCAACACTTTTTTATGATAATATAAATTTTGATTTTATAATTAGTATATATATCACATCTATTGACATATAGATAACACGTCAATAGATATAATTGAATATTCACCATCTCTATATCCAAATTTATTGTTGGTTATTTTTTATCAATGATTTTTTATTGGTCAGATTAATATGGTATGATAATGTTATTTATCATGGAAATGCATCCAACTCCATTAATTAATGAATAACTATAGATCTAAAACCCATATCTACCACTTGGTAGTGTGAGTGCATGTGCCCTGACTGATATTCTCTTAGGATTAATAAAATATCTTTTATATACAGCCATCAATTGGATTGTGGATCAAATCTATGATAATTGTTGATCATGATCAATATGTTTGTACTGGGCCATTGACCTATAATATTATTATTTTTATTGATCGACCTATACACCATCACAAGATATTATTTTACACATAAATAAAAATTTCTATATAGAAAATAAAAAATGTCAAAAATCAGATTATAATATCCCCTTCATAAGGATCATGAACACAATCCTCAAATGATATTTTTGATCGTACTTTCTCATTGAATATATATTAATACAATATATAAATTCTAACAAAATACAATTAATGTAATTAATATCTAATCTATACATTTAAACCATGAAGGTATATAATATATTTGTATGTCAAAAATACCTCCCAATAAATTTATATAGTATATTCATCATGTAAAATGTTTTATTGGGTATATCATACTTATTTACCCTCATTTAATAGTATAAAATATGAAAATCATCATTGAATTTTTTTTGATAAATGTATTGATACTTTTACAATTCATTAATACAGGGTAGTGGTTACATTCTCATTATCTTGATGTTGTTTTGTTCTTTATAACAAAAAATACCCATTGACCTATAATTATACATAAAATGAATAAGTGAACAGTAAAGTGATTCACTGAGGCATATGATTCCAAAATATTAATATTCCATGACACCCTTCAATAGTTCATAAATCTTAATTATTGAAATTCTATTTGTAGTCATTTATACTAGTATATAATTAGGTATGAGTTATATTAAGAATCAACAACAAAACTCTTGGGAAAACTAATAATTCCTTTAGTAAATACATCAATATATTCCTCAAGAATAATAGTATATTCAATGATGATTTTTCCCTATCCATTTAAAATAAATAACCCACATGAATATGTTGTACGAACGACATAGTGGATGTAATTTTGGATTTATTTTTATGTTCATCTTCTTTCCTATTCCTGAATGTAGGATGATACAAAATACTAAAAGAACATTCTTTCATTTGGAATTTATATATATTGTATATAAACTGACATAATCCATTCAAAATAAGACTTAGAATTTTAGTATATGGGTAATAATTTTCTTAATCATGGTCCCAAAACATTTATTTATGATGAGTTATCAACATGAAATGGACTAATAATATAATTAATATATTTCACTTCTAACTAAAAATATTATCATTGAAGAGGAGATATAATAATATTACATTATTATTCATATCTAATAGACATTGTAATGGTTATGTAAAATAAAAAAGTTTTAATTTTAGAGTGGATGTCAAGTGTACCATTCACAACATCTTTCTCAAGTCTCAATTTAGATATTCGGATTTCATAACCCATCCCTTTTACTAGTGTCTTTAGAGGTTGAGAAACTTATTATTATCATTATCACATGGAAGAAGTAATTGATCCAAATATTCATAGATATTTTTACATCTTAAGATGTATTGTGTGGCTGGTTCACTTTTATGAATAATATTACCATTATCTATATTGACTTGGATCTTATTCAAAAATTGATAATTAAAATCAAAGTGACCATGCCTCTATTACCTGAAATATCATATTGTTGAATTTTGGTATTTACCTGAGTTATTTGTTCCACAACTTTGGCATGTTAGGGGTTGAAAATTATTCCCTATATTTGAAATACCATTGTAGTTCTAATGCAACAGGATATTGCATTGTATATCATGAAAAATAATTCAATGGTATTTACAGATTCCATTTACTCCTTCAATTCAAATTTAATATTCACTTCATAGAATCATAGATAATTATTTTTAAAGTCATTGATTGAATACATCAAAGAAGTTATATTCCATTTTTTAAAGAACAAAAAAAATTATAATCTTAAATTTTAGGGATTCTAATTTTACATCCTCAGAACCAATTGAAAAATCATTCTAGTGCGTAAAATATAGAATATACATCATTAATTTAGTATGACGAGTCAATAGAATGAACATATTGATAAATATATTATTATAATACTATAATTACATGGAATTTAATTCTTTTTATTGACTCATGTTCCTCATAAGTGTCCCCCTATTATCATCTCCACCTTATGAATGATAGACTCTTAAAACCACATTGTTATGGTCTGAGCACTGGATAATGGTAAAAATAATTCCACCACCATTAAAAAAAGATTGGTAATGATTGTACCAAAAGACCCATAAAAGGATGTTTGACGTTCCCATAGGAATGAATAATTGAAACACTTTTCCATCCTTTTTGAGGTTGGATGCTATACATGGTTCTAATAATATTACATTTCTTGAGATAGTAGGACCAGAATAACCACATGGTTTTTCATTTCCTCACACATGACATTTGGTTTCTCATGTGAAAAAACATTACATATCCCTTAAAAATATTTTCAAACATTATTCCTCATATTTAAGAAAATTAATATACATATTTAAGATAAATTATGTTATTGAGGAATAATAGACAATGTGATTAGTCATATAATAATAAAATGAATCATTATATGTCCTATTGTATGATGACCTCATATTAATTCATAATAGTTACTTTTAATCCCAAAAGATTTCCCCAAATATTTAAAACAGTAACATCTTATAATAACTACACCATATTCTAATATAGAATATACAGATCTTATAAAATAAGTCTATCCAAATGAAAAGAATATAACCATCTATTAATAAGAATTAAGAAGTACAGAAAAGTGGAAGATTATGTAAAACAAGTAGAATTTCACCCACCTACCAAAATAATATCTACAGATCATAGTATGACATATAATTTCCATAAACAGAGTCACCACTAGTCTTCCACTCATATTGTGACTTATCCAATTTAATATTTTTAAAGATATTTGCATCTAACTTTTTTTAACCAATGAAGAAGATATGGTAGACATTTTACTAGGATGATTGGTATAATCCTTGAATGGTCTCCATTTTAAGTGATCAGAGGATAATCCCACACTATTAGTCATTTTTGTCTTGCCACATAATATTTAATACTTGTATGAGGCAATCCCACCACCACCGAAGGTCCTAATCAAGGTACCAACATTCAACCTATTATCCTCAGAAACATTCATCCCATTCAAAGATATTTTAGCTAATAGAAAGAGATTTTGGATTTCCTGATGATTGTCTACATATTATTGTGAATCATTTTAGTTAGAGATATCAACCTGAGAGGGATCTGGAGTCATCAATAATGGAGACTGTGTAGGGGTATCCTGATCTGAGGGAACCTCTATACCCAAAGTAATTGAGGGACCACTGTGAGAAATCTCTGTAGACACTTCCCCCAATGTTCCTTTACCTAAAACATGAGAATCATGTTTCCTAGAAATCAACACATCAGCAATAGTTGGAATAATATCTTTAAACGAATCAACATCTTTAATGGTAGGCTTTTACAGAGATGAATATTTCATCGTTGGCTTCCTTCGATAAAGATTTACTAGATGGACCCTCATCCCACATTCCTCAGATGAAACATTCTTCCAACAATATTTCAATGAGTTCCCCACACCAATCCATTCAGTATAGAAAAGTTTATCTTCTCATTCTTACCATCAATTTTGATTTTGTTAAAAGGACTAGAATGGGTGAGCTGATCAATCAGAGTGGAACTGATATCAACCTCAGGCAAAATCGTGGAAAAATGACCAAACCAGACATCCTCAGTCTTCATGTCAACTGGAATAGGATTCCCAATATTCATTACAATGTCATAAAAAATATTCAGATGATAAATGATGCAATTGATACCTTTTAGACGAACCCATAACTATGAAAAGGCATTTATTGCATGCGATAAATTAATATCAAATGACCATTCATGTAAATGAAGCCATCCGGCCTTCATTAAATGTTTCCCAATACCCCATGAATGATGCTTCAATGATGATAAATGAAATAACCAATGAAAAAAACCTCTACCAAGAGAGACACATTTGTTGTTAGAAAACCCCCACGAAATCGTTGTTATATAAATAAAATCATCAAGTTTCCATGGTTATACAATTTTATGAAGAACATTTCATGCTATCACTGAATTTTGTCAAACACTCATTCACTTATAATGTGCAATAGGGTTGGATTCATGACTAGTTGATGAACCCTTATAAATAATTCTACCCGAACATGAGTCCCTAAGTAGATATACTGAATGAGCTCCATCCTTTGGCCCTAAAATTTGTTTCTTCATTGCATCAGCATAGAAATGAGATTCAGAGAAATTATCCGTATGGGGTGGAACAATCCAATAATCCCACAAAGACACATCTATTGATTTCATCAACACTGATATTTCCTTCTAAATAGATGAAATCCACGAGTCACCGCACATCGTGTCACTATTCATGACAATAGAAGATCTCTATGATGCATCATTAAATCTATGATCGGAAGCCAAAATAAAGCAGGTCGAGACATGTAGATTCATCCCTAGAAATATATATTTCTCTATAGGATACCACTACAACACATCGTTGAGGCTGAAATCTAGTAACCACAAAACTGTATTAGAACAGACTATGAATGTCATCATTATCAGGGCTCTGAACGTCACCATCATCGTTGAGGCTGAAATCCAGTAACCACAAAACCGGATCGAGCCCCAAACTGAATCAGAAAATGTCATCCCACCCAAAAAAACCTCAACCAATGCACCATTCAAACCAAATGGAAGGTAGGCTCCACAAACTGAGACAACCATAGAAAAACACCCGTTGGAAAACTCCAAGAAAACAAACTAAGAAAAATCAAAGACCCGAGAGACAAGAGGAAAACCCCAATGCGAGAGATGGCACCAAGCGTGACCACTAGCACCATCCAAATCTTCCCACACAAAAACCACACCTAACTGAAGTGGAGTATGGAACGATAGTTTAGGAAGGAAAGGGAAGAGAATGATCACATAAGGAAAGGGCACGGCCAAAATGGGAAAAATACTGTAAGAATTCACCACCAATCCCTCTCGATAATACCTAATCCACCATCAATTACATCACGCGTACCAAATATAAGAAAAACGAGGTGGGTTAGGCTGTTAGTTCATGGAGGAAATGACAAAAAACCCTTCAATATCACATAAAACCAAATCAAAAATAAACACCAGGGGATAAAACCACTAAATGCTTACCCAAACCCGATGAAGAGGAACCCATAAGGGGAAAAATGGAGGACAATATGATTTAAAAAGACTGGAAAAATTTATCAAGGGAAATGACAGAACCACTTGGGAAGGATTTCAAAGAGTAACCCTAGAAATCGTGACTGATAAGCGTGAGAGATAGAAAGGTGGACCAATAGGATGTAGAGCCATCATTGATCCACCAAGCATAAGATGATCAATTGTCAATGGAATGAGGAATTCAAATAAAAATTAAACATTATAGAATTGTGTATATGTATAGTCACCAACACAAATACTCATACTTTTATTATATGTAATCAGGTCCCCACATAAAAATTATGTACATCTATCAGGTAACACCTATAATATTGAAAATAATCCTAAATATTAAAAATTCCATGATTATGTTTTTAAACAAGGAAAAATATTTATAAATAACATTGTCATATAGTATTATATAAATACATACACAATGAGTTGCGTGATATATATATATCGTCACACCAAACACATAATGAAGATAATACATATCGGTTCCACAATATAATAAAATAATTCATCATTTTATCATATCATTATTCATTCATCGGAATGAAATGAGAATGATGAAATAATCCTAAAAACATTATCATAATACACATAGGTAAATAAGGTTGATGGTATCATAAGATTTTATACCCAAAGTTTCATATATCAATGATTTTTGATATAGACTACAATTACCATTAAATGAACATTCAAATCATAGATCGGAACTCTAATAAAAATATACCTTTCATTTAATTACATTTTAAATAAAGTTTCATTGAATAATGAAAAAATTATTTTATATGAAATCAACCATGAAATTTAATAAGGGAATTATCAATTAAAATAATGACAATAATTTAGAAAAAGTGGCTCTATATGTAATCATTAAAACTAGCATCTCACACTTTCTATAAAAAACCATAAGTTACCATTTATGAAAACATTTTCATCATTTATATTTAATAATTTCAAAATAAATATAAATATGGTGGAAAATTATTTTGAATAATATTTATATAATACAATTTAACTCTTTACAAAACATATTAAAAATAAAGACTTGGAATAAAAAGTTCATATAACATAACAAAAATAACGTAAAATTTTTAAAAAAATTATTCATTTTATGTACCTATACATGAAAGTGATACTAATACAAGAATGTTAATTTAATAGCCATATTATATGTATATATATTGTGTTTTAAGTATAAGGGCACCTTAATGTAAATTTAACATAGAAAATCATGAAAAGATATTAGATTGTAACAAAAAACGTTACCTCATGACCTTTCTGAGTTCATACACATTAAATAATCTTGTACAATATATATATAAATCTATTCCAAAACCATATTAATTTAAAATATAATATATATTTATTATTTATAAATTCCAATTAACCTTTTTTAATAGAATCATCATTAAAAATAATATTCATGTAAAACCATAATTGTATTCGATCTATTTTTCAATATCATTGATCTGGTCCTTTACTCTTTATCATAATTTCATAATATAGAGAACCATGATAATATCTTAAATATCATATTTATTCATTACATTTACTTGTAATTAACATCATATAAATTAGTAATAAAAAATGAATTACATCACTTCATGGGGGATAATATCCTAAATGTACACACGATGTTGTTTCAATATATCAAAAGGTAAAATGAAAGAAATGTAAATAATAATTAAAATTTAAACAATAACAATCATATAATTAATTTAATATAAATTAATTAAATAAAAAAATAAAACCATCTATGTTATGTGGAAATGATAACCAAATAGTAATGGTACAGTGATGTGGTAGTCCACACATACACATGGGAGGTGTTATCATTCTACAATGGATTGTAATTAGAATTAAAATGTATATAAAATTTATACAAAGAAATATTATTTTATTAATGATATTTTTTAACTCATGAAATTGGTTATAGAATTTTGTTTTGATGTTTATGGAGAAATATACATTAAATACATCAGTAGGAACGAATACCAATTTTTTAGGTCTCACCCTCTCCGAAAATACATAGGGATTCATGGATGCTTATTTTTGGAATTCTATAACCTAATTAATGTTAATAAGGAATTTTAGAGGGTATTTGGAAACATTTAATTTTATATAAGGGACTCACGTTTTGTTAATTATAGAGGATATGTGTTCCCTATTAAAATTGATGATGTGGGACACAATTAAATATTAAGAATATTAAAATATAATGAAATCACTATCATGGAAAATGTGTATCAAATTTCATAAATATAAAATATGTTGTGATATTGGGTTAAAATACATTGAGACATTAGTATTTAAACATTACTTAGTTCATTTTTACCACTATCCTTTTTAACCTATCATAATCCTTTTTGAATATTAACTTAGTTCTTAATTTTTCTATCAATGAATTTTCAAAATGCCCAAAAATATAAATGATTTTTAAAAAAATGTATCATGATGGATAAAAATGTAGATTAATTTCTATAATATTCCATTTCTACATGTGTTTTAAAATATTTTTTATTTTTTTAGAAAAAATAAATGAAAACTGTATTTTAAAAAATACCCCTTTAAGAATAAAACATGATTTATTCCTATTAAATTAATACTAAGAAAAATTTTATCAATATTATTATACATGATAGAATATTTTATATAAATATCTCATTGAAATCATTCATCAATACTTATTAATTAAATTTATTAATTCAAACTACCTATCCCACAATAAAGTATTTTTGAAAAATAATAATCTTTAGATTAAATTGACATTATCATCACATCATACCAATTGATAATAATTAAATGATTATTTATTTATTATAAAATAATAAATTCACATGTATATCATAATAAACCTAATTACTTTCTTATTAAAATACATAATGTATATAAAAATATTGAACATTTTAATTTTTTTCTTTGAACATCAACTGAAATTATTTTTCTCATTTAAAATTGAATAATTTATTACTCAGTACTATTCAATGTATTTTTCAAAAGTAATAATTATATAAATAGTTTCGATAAATTATTTTCACCAGAATTTATGCTCTAAACTAATTAATTGGGTTTAATAGTACCATTTAATAATAATATTTCATTATGCATTCACATAATATTAATGTTGTGTCAAAATAAATATATATTAATCACATTGAAATTATTTAATGTAAAATATATAACAAAATATTAGGGTACAACATTCTACCCCTTATATGTACCACACATTTAAAATTCAAAAAATTTGATAAAAAAAATTTCTATACTACTTCCATATCACATCATTTTATATCACACAACATTTTAATTTTTTTAATCTTTCTACATCATATAGGCCAGGTGAGTGGAATTATTTCACATAACCTTCCATTTTAGATTTATAATACATATTTGTATTAATAAATAAATATTATCATTCTCTAGTGAGAAAATTTCTATGTTCATTACATGTGAATAATTGGGTTTATACTTACTAAAATTTGATTATTGAAACACATTATGAACATGAGGAAGAGTCAGGGGAATAGTCAAATGATAATACACCATCTTAATAAAATGTAGAATTTATAATGGTTTGATATATCATGGTATCAAAATTCAATAATATAGAAATATCATAACCATCATTATGTGATAAATTCATAGAAGTATCTTTTCTATAAATTTGAACATAAGAACTCGCTGATGACTGTCATCATAACTTTTATATCCACTCTAAAATTCCAAGATATGCTATTGTATATATCTTAAATTCAATTAAATTTCTAATCTTAGCTCATGTTACAATATATTTAATTCAACAACATTATCTTGGAATATTGGATTTTTCTATTTCTTACTCAAAAGGGTTTTTTAGATGTTACATTAATGATCAGGTGAAATATAACTTTTCAATAATATTCAATAAAAGGAAGTTGGTAAAATCAAATACATTTTCAAGTAATTGAAAAACAACTTAACAAATCATAATGTTATGAATGTTACAAATAAAATAAAAATTTTAATGATGATCATATGTGCTGTTAATGATCATTTCTATACTCACTGATTGTGGAAGACATATCTAGAACATTTAAGTAATCCTAGAATATGAATTAGATACAATAGAATATGGTATCAATGAAACCATCCTAGATCCATAACAAATATCCTCTAATGATAATAAATTGATAAATCATCAACTGTAGGAATGAAATGTGATGACTTCATAAAGGTGTATCCAAAAACATAATTAACATTATAGAATTCATATGTTGTGGGGAGTTTGGTAATGAAATATTTGGTGGTGAGTTCCCTTTTAAATCATGGTATGTGTACTGATTGTAATAACCCTATCAAATGTCTTTAATTATATTAACATGTTCAAACAAAATGAAATGAGATATATACTCCATTCTATCCTTTTTTATGTTTCCCTAAAATAAAAAATCTTTCATATATCCATACACTCTCATAGATCCAAAATTATAAAGAATAATGAAATGAAATATTCATCTAATAACGTGTTTAAATATACTGTTGATTAGAAACATAATATATTCTGGAATTTTATAATTTTATTACAATCATTTTTTTATTCAAGTACATTCCTCACCTTGTTTTCAACATCATCCTTTTTCATCACATTATACTCGCAATGATGGATTGTTGAAAACTCATCTATGAAAGTTAAGATATGTCAGCTCGACTCAAAAAATCAAGATCCATATTTTGAAAATCTAAAACTATTTGACCATATCATTTGATTTTAATTAAAAACAATCATAATCCTTTTGACTTAATGTTTAACCACATTGTGCAAAATCACATGGTGTAAAATTATTGAGAATTAGTAATCTTTAATCATATCCTCACATATTATTTGAAAAATATTCAATTATTTTTTTGGTTAATATATATTTCATTAATTTTATTTCAATATATATAAATATAATACTATCATTATGCTTCTAAATGTTTATTCATGTTACATGTCTTTTTGTTACATCATGTTATTCTTATTGACCCATGGTATATACTGTATTGTTATGTTTATTTCCATACAGTGATTTTTTATCTCATCCCATTTCTCATGTATTCCCTAGTTTATCCAATGGTGATATATGATGTCAATGAATATCCAATGATATTTATGAATATTAAATAAATTGTTTTTTTAATATTTTTTCCAAGATTTAAATTTTCTTAACATAATCTTCAAAATAAAATATACATTACAATATATGGCATATAATTTTATAGTAAATTATACATACAAAAATGTCATAATATCTTCAAAATTATTATTATATTGATGAAAATTTCTTCTATATATTTAGTGAAAGTATTACCACTTCAAGATTTAAGTCATTCGTATGGTAATTTGTCTATATAATAAAAAATTGAAATTATGAATAAGTAAAACCCTTATAATTTTATAAATGTAAGAACCCGGATTTTCGTTTCAGGTATGCCTTTCCTTTTTCTAAAGTTTTGTAGAAAAATGATGTTTCAGGAAATTTTTGAAGTACATGCCGTGTACTTTCTGAGTACACGCTGTGTACTCTTTTCCCGCTTGAAGCCGTGTGCTGGCCGTGTCTAGGCCACACACATGGTGTGCAGGGGTGACGTGGAGGCCGATTTTGGAGGATTATGGAAAAACCTAGTACATGCCATTCATTAAACAATATTTTTAATTCCTTGTTTCTAGTAATCACTACTTTACTTTTTTTAGGTGATTTGATTTGTTATATTATTATCCTCCTATATTGATCATGATTTTATCATATGATGAAATTAATAAATGATATTATAATTAAACATATTATGTATATATTTATTTATATTAATCCATAATTTTTAGTTATAAGAAATTAATTACACAATTAATGGAGATTATAAGTCTTAAACACACATAAACGATGTTTTAAATTTTCTTGTCTGATTAAAATAACTAAAAATGTAAGATATATTATAATTAATTAATTTTTTAGTTTAACTTATATAATACATTTTTATTAAAACTATAATTAATACATACAGTTAATGGTGTAAATGAATCACATCACTTCGTGGGGTGGTAGTCCTCCGTACACATGGGTTATGTTATCATATTCCCACAAAAAGGAACGCATAATTCTATATATGAAATAAAAATTAGGTAAGAATTATAATATTACTATAAAATAAATATCATATATAAATTTAATATTATTAATTAATTCCAACCTTTTTAGGTTTTAATTGAAAAATAAACAATATTATTACGCGATGTGATAGTCTACTATACACACGAATGACGATTTCATTACACAATTGATGGAAGTGTGTTAGGTTTTTGATGACACCCTTAACATAATATTATAAAAATATATTACTGATATCTAGGATACAAATAATTATGATATAAATGTAGTTTAATAAATTTTATTAATAAATAAAACGAAAATGTTTGTGGATGAATGTGACATATCATTCATGTATCTCATTTTGGATTGCACCAAATGACATCCTTCGTAGGGTTTATTCTTAATATAAGGAATATAGAATTGGTGTAGTGTTCTGGAGATGTGATTTTGGAATACCATGTTTTATGAAATTGGTTTTGAAAAAGTGATGATATGGCAAGAGGGGGTGCACTTTTATAAGGTTGGTGAATGGAACATTGTAAAACTTTTAAAAGGATAATTACACACTCATTTTTTCTCTATATTGGATCCAATAAAGTAATTTTTCGACAATAAATTGGGTAGGGTAAATATATTTCTTTTATATGGTTGTTGGAAAGTATATATCTCATTTTTCCCATAATCATAATATTTAGTCCCTTGGTAAACTCATTTTTCTCTTAATAACTGTTATTAATTTTAAAAAATTTCACTAATAATTTTTTTTTCAAAATAAATGTTTTCATTATTTGAAATAAAAAATTATGTTTATTCAAAATAACGAATCCTTTTAATAAATTAAATTAAATTTATATAAATTAATTAATTTAATATCAATCCCATAGACTTTTATAGAAAGCATTTATTAAAAGAAATATGATCAATGGTTTATAATGATTTTATTTTCAATATCAATATTAAATTGATTCTAATAACATTAATTGGATTTTTCTATGCATAAATTACCTAAATAAAAATTAAAATTACATTTAAATTTAATTTAACTATATAAATAAATTATGTGAAAATTAAATTTGGAATTGAAAATTAGAATTTTTAAGTATTCATAAAAAAAGGAAACATTTTATAAAAATAGATTTATTTAGACCATATAGAGTACGTTGTCTTAACGGGTTTCATTATGTTTTTTTTTATTTTTGGGTATTTCTATAGGTATACTTGGGTATATATTATAAATAAAATAAATTGAATCTTTCATCTACTATACCATGCGTTGTATGTATATGAAAAATATTTGTGTACTTGAAATCAAGGCCTTACATAGTGACCATAGAAATGAGTTTGAAGCGCATGATTTTCAATATTTTTTTCACACAAAATGGATATACTCATAAATTAACTACTCATAAGACATGACAACATAATGGAGTTTTAGAATGAAGAAATATAACATTCAAATAGATAGCTCATACAATGTTAAATGAGTATGAACCACCTATCAATTTTTGGTATATGATATCCATAAATATTGATATATCATCAATATAGTCTTGATTAGACCTATACTTTAGATGAACCCATATTCACTATTGCAAAAGTGAAATCTTAAGGTTATTTACATTAATTATATCAAAGGAATAGACTTTATTCATAACACAAAGGATAATATTAAAAAATATTCAACCAAAAGTGATGATGTAATTTTTATTGGTTGTTCAATCTCTAGAAAAGAACATAGAGTATTGAATAATATTACCATAATAGGGGAAGGATAAATAAATTGAAAATTTTATGATACTAATAAACATGATAATAATACATCCTAAGAAAACCATGAGGATGATTAATCATATTTGAACATAAATTCTAAATATTTAGTCTATGCAGTCAAATAGTGAGAAAAAATCATCCTGTTTTGAAGAATTTTCAGAACATCCTAAACTTGAATCTATTGGACCTAAAATAACGAAACCCTCCCATTATCAAGGTTTTCGAACTATTAAGTAACATGATTAATATTCTCTTCTAGAATACTTAAATATGATAATACAAACTAGATATTCTATTAGAAATCTAGTTGAACATCATAGATTCATGTCTCATCCTGAACCTATGAACATCAATGGATCCATTAATGATGAATTCTAGAGTAATATCCATGAATGAATAATTATAAGGAACTTCTCTAAATACCTTAAGAAATCATGGTTGTTAACACTAAATGGATTTATAGAAACATGGTTAATTAGTCATGAACAATAGTTAGAAACAAGACTAGATATGCTTAACAAGGAAATAGTCAATAGTAAGGGATATAATATGATAAAACCATTCCACCTTTATCCAAACATGAATCCATTATAATCCAAAAAATTATAGAACACATTTATATTTAATGTTTTATGAAATGGATTTTAATAGTTAATATATATGTGTTTATATTTATGTAAATTGTTTTGTATAATAATCCATGGATTTAAAAATACATATTTTACAAATCATGTTTTTATGTAAAATTTTGATTTAAATAGTTTATAATTAGATCCTAGAGCTGAGTATAATAACATCACTATTTTTTTTCCTTAAAAAGGACTTTTAATAAGGTATTATAGACCATCCCTTTTTTGTAATAATAATTTCAAAAGAGGATTTAGTTTTATAGATCGTAGTTGTTTATATTATTTACGATCTTGATAAAATTATATTTTTACTAACATTTATAAAATGTTGAAAAATGAATTTTCAAATGAGTATATCAGGTGAACTCAAATTATTTCATGGTTTTAAAATAATTCAAAATATAGGAGGAATTATTTTAAATCGATGAATATATAAAAAAGATATTTTAAAACATTTTAACATGTGTAGTACTAAGAGTAGTGATACTCTTATGATTTCAAACTATAAATTAAATATTGATGAAGATAAGAAACCTATTGATCAAAACAGTTATGAAAGTATGAATGGAGTCTTTTTTATCTTTCTACTAGCTACCTGAATATAATTTTTATTCTTTTTACGTGTTCTCTCTTTCAAGATAATCCAAAATAGTCGTACTAAAATGATGACAAAATAATTTTAAAATATGTCATATAAACTACCAATTTAGGGTCATTTTACCCTAGAGTACAAGAATTTGATTTTGTGAGTTATTCTAATACTGATTTTTGGCTGTAGGTTATATAGAAAAATAACATCTAGAACATGTCACTTTTTAGGAAAGTCTCTAGATTCATGTTGTAGTATGAAAAAAATTCATTTTATTTTATATTCCTGATGTGAATACATATTTCATAGTAGTTTATGTATAAAAAATTTTGTGGAAGAAACACAAATTACTAAATTATGGATATAAAATCAGATATGTCCCTGTAAATTTTGACAACGCAAGTGCAATTAACATTTCCATTATTCATTTTTATCATTCTAGGAAAGTAAACATTGAAATAAGGCATAAACTTTTGTGGGATCATTTTTTAAAGGGGATATCATTATTGAGTTTATTTTCATAGAACTTCTGTTAGTTGATATATTGACAAAGACATTGAATTCAAAAATATTGAACTATATGAATCATGAATTAAGAAAAAACCAATTTTTGTTAAATCTAATGTTTGGGTGATATTCCATTTTTATTACACATCATTTTCATAAATCACCATCGATATGACAAACTATTGATTTAACACATAGTTGGTATGACACGTCATTTGTATGTCATACCATTAGTATGAAACACTATTGGGTGACACACCATTAAATGTTCATACCTTAGCCAATTTCTCTACTTCTAATATTTTAAACCCTGAGATTAGTTTTCTTCAATTTATTTTATTTCATAATCACAATATGTATTTTTCATTATATCTAAATTATTAAAAAATTAGTATTATTTTTATTTCAATATTTACATATACCGAAATCTTATATGATACAAAAAATGAATCTATTTATTTCCAACACACCTTGACCCTAGTGATATTCTATTATATATTTATATATTGGGTCTTGTCCAAGCCTTTGTCTTCCATCATTCAAACATCAAAAATATCGACCATCAACCATTGACTGAATAACCAAATTGATATGTATTCTAAATATAAAGTGTCTATATAAATCTACATTAAATTAGTGAATAACAGCTATGAAGAAAAATGTAATGGTATGTGTGTATCTAATATATAACTTTTTCATCCTAATCATGATAATTTTGATTTAATTGATTAATGGGAAGGTAAATTAATATAGATATTTTCAATAATGTATATAGTTCTAAACGTTCTACAAGGACATAGATGGTTGGAATAGTTTTCTATAAATGATAGATCATATTATTGTAAGATTGTACATATTTATTTATAATACATTTATTCAAGAGTGAATGATGATGAATAATATTTGATGAGAGTATGATATTAATTTAATATAATGATATTTTCTTCAATATAGTTGGAATAATTCCTATGATTTCATCATGAAGGAATTTGTGATGTTTTTCAAGGATATGTTCTTCAGGATAGTGACATTCTTATTTATAAATAATCGTTGAGATAACAAAGACGAGATGATATCAATAGAAGACTTGTGGCTACTAAATTTGATTGGTAGTGAAGGATTCACATCAAATATTTTCAATATATGCTCTTCTCTATAAAAAGTGATTTTCTACATTAAGATATCATGATTTATATTTTCTAATTCATATGAAAATGGGATTGGAAATAAATTTGTCTAGATATATCATGGTTTAATTTATAAATATGATAAAATCGTACTCATGGTATAAATTTATGAATTATTGAAATTGGATTTCATTTAGGGTGAAGGAAAAAAGATTTTTTCGGAGGTGATAATGAAAGATTTTTTTACTTTTGTGGTTTCGTTTTTGAAGAGTAAAATTTTTAATAGATAAAATAAGTTGAAACCTTGAGAAGATACAGTGGGTTAGAGATAATGAGATGTTGATTGTGAAATTTAACAAGTTAGATAAACCTATAGAAGAATTTTATATTGTTGACCCATGCTTGAATCCTCGTGAAGTTGTAGATTACTCAGATAAGGATGAATAGGTTGCTACCACCAAATAATAATTGAGATATCTCTATCCTGGTGAAGGAAGTGATCTAAATTTTCCACCTCGATAACCTTTGATCCCATATGGAGACCTTATTCCCCCTGGGAAACTACCAAAAAGGGAGATTATTGTATGATTTGATGAAAATTAGAATGAGGTCCCTGGATAATAGTAATTCAAAAGTTTCAAATAAATATAAGAAGATGATGATGATAATGCTGAAGATGAAGTAGAAGAATACAATGTAAATTAATGTATTGATGAAAAAAATGTGAATTGATGTGATGATAATATAGATGAAAAATTTCACCCTAATGGATCATACGGAAAACATTAGAAGGAATGTTTTAAAGATTCCTCTAGAAAAAAACTATTCACCAGGATATTCATTAGAAATACTTTATATTACTGGACATGAGAACCCTACGATTATAGAAAATATGCACGTTTTTATGGGAAGCAATCCCAATAATTTAAATTTCATACAAAGGATAATAAATTTTATAGAGATAAAATGAGTTGAGTTGGTTGTCATTATATATTTTATGATTATTATATGGTTGAGAATTTGAGAGTTTTTGCTACTGTAGAACAACATCTGGCTAAAAAAGAAATAAAGAAGATAAATTATTTTGTGCCAGGCTTTGGTGACATGTTTGGAATTTTGTATTTTGATGATCCTCTAGTTTGTAGTTGTGTAGTTATTTAACATTTTTTTAAATTTATGTATAGATACCATGTGTATATAATCCAAATGTTTTAATGAGGTATGAACCCGCTAATGGTGAATCTTCTAATTCTATAGAGGGTGTTGAATCTCAGATTATTGAATAGACCATTAGGGTTGTCCCTCTTACCTCTATACTATATATGGTTGTTCCAAGGGTTTCTGAGTATTCATATTGATGGGTTGATTCCATGATTGATGAGTGGAAACATTTTGTAGGATTAGACCAAAGGATTGTAGAACTGAGTTTCAAAAATAAGGAGGGCTTATGAGAACTATGATTGATGAATTATAATTTAGT
The DNA here is from genome assembly GCA_963277665.1 of Viscum album. NCBI lineage: Eukaryota > Viridiplantae > Streptophyta > Magnoliopsida > Santalales > Viscaceae > Viscum > Viscum album. Next base: position 137,373,048 of record OY728163.1, read on the forward strand.
AGTTTATTGTAAACGTTTTCCCCCATTAGACCATCTACAGCTGAACCTCGTGCTCTAGATCTTCCTATTGTTCCAGCTTATATAGTGTCAGTAATGGACTTCAATGCCTTTTTTGAAAATATAATATTAGATCCCAATAAGTTTTTCAGATATCAATCTCCTCTTATGTACATATTTAGTTAGAATGATGCCAAATTTTATTTCAAATTTCTAATTCATCACATAAATCATAAGATGATGTGTCACATTGAAGGAGTTGTTATAGAAAATAAAAGAGTAAGTACTGAGCTATAATTTGTAAAGTCATTTATTGCATAATTCAAATCCTTATTTTCTTCCTCTTTGGATGGTATTATTAAAACTCTTCAAGATTACTCTTTATATATCTCTACAACACCGCATATTGTTGATGTTGATCAGATCTGAATAATGGTCAATGGGGAAGTTGATGTTTTGTCTAATGTATCATAAATTGGAAAACCTATGTTTCTTTTAGAAATTATATAAATATTTTAGGAATGTATTCAACTTGATCATATAAAGATCATATCATTTTCCAAGGATATGAATGATGACGAAGAAAAAATCATCAAGTCAATCAAATTATCTCTCTAAAGGATCTATTCAAATCATTCCATTGGAAAAACATCATGTTCTTACTAAGAATTTGTAGATCCCCCCATGACATAATATTATATAAAACATATTAGGCTATTAAAAGAGATAAATCTTGTGTTGATTCAGTTTTTTGAGGGGAAGGGAGATTTCATTAGTGAAATGGAATGAGGTAGCTAGATTATTAGTGATTTAATCAATCATATAAATCCATTTATTCTTGATAATGGAACTAAAATTGTTTCTAAGGAATCCATTCCTATCACTCATTAGCTATCCTTTAGACAATGAGTGACCAAAGATCCTCATCAACCTTTTCCTACCCAGTTCCAACATTTTCATGTGCCTCCTGCAGAAGCTATAGGGAAGATTATACTAGTTATTCTTGTAAAGGATCATCCTCTATGAGCTATCATTGTACTTCCCACTAGTGTTCCAATTACTTGTCATGCAGCTTCATTAAATCTTATATTATCAAATCTAGAGAAATCCAAAGACAAGGGGAAATCACCATGGGATCCTTCTTCCCAACCATGAGAATGTGGTAGTAAACAATGGATTTTGATTGGAATCCACCTTATAAAAAATTCTCAATAAATACATATGGGAATTCTTTTTATGAATTTTATTACGATATTCCTTTTTATTCTTCCAATATTTACTATTTTATTCTCCTTCCCATTTCCTTTTTCATTATCCCAAAATGTGGATATAAAAATCAAAATTATGTTATAAAAAATACTTGTATGAAATTTATTTCTCATCAATTTATAATTATTATATTGATGTTTCATTTTATAATTTTTCTTAACATATTTTCTATGATACCTTTCAATTATCATTATTTTTTAATTATTTATCTTTTATACCACTTGTACGTATTGGGAATGATATGTCATGATTAATATTTTAATCGTTCCATCGATATCATGTTATATATCTATGATACCTATGATGTCATGATTTGCGATCATCAAAAAATAGGGAGATTTTTTGACTACTTATATTTATGATCACAATATCATGATTCTAATGATACTAATGTAATTCAAAATCTCTTTAATTATTTAATAATATGAGATATTTTATGTAAATAACCATGTATGAGTCACCTATAGTCACTCCTAAGGATGTTTCACTATTGATGTTAAGACACCATAAACATGTCGCTGCTAAGACATCATTTTGACATAGCCTGAGACACCATCGCATATGAGTAACCATTATCCCTGACTCTACACCCAAATGGAACGATCACAATGTTTGATCCACCGTCAGATGACACATCACCCAATTTTAGAATTGGTAATGTGTGAGATACAATGGGTATATCTCTCCATCATGACATCATGTATCCAGAACCTAAATTTTTCAATGTGATAGAAACTACATATTAACAAACTAAATTACCATCAAATGACTTACCATTATATGAGTTATCACCATTCATGAAATTTGGTTATATAAAAGTCACCAATAGATTTCTATCACCATTGATATGTGACACCGCAAGACTCTAATACACCAATAAAATAATTAATTGATAGTTTGAGACACCACCCGGCACTAATAAACCACCATAATATGTCGCTGCTAGTCTGAGACACTGAGAGATCCTAAGACACTTCAAATATTTCTAAACATAATTATTTAATTTTTATATTTTCTAATAACTGTATTATTGATTTTAATTTCAGTTAATATTTTATTGATTGTATATTAAACTGTCAAAAGAACTCATTGAAGAGGATTTAATACATGCTACACGAGTAATATAATGTCCATATTCATGTGGATATTCACTATTTTTCTACATGTAAGAATGAAATAAGAATCCATATTTCATATACACATGAATCTAATATATAGAAATCTGGGATATTATGATTAATGAACACAAATAGAGTTGAATAGATGAACCACAACATCTGGAGAAATATGAAATTGATGAAACCAAATATTATACACATAATCTACTTTCCTCCATTCATGAACACGAGTCTATGACTCTCCAATCATCAGATTGTATTACGAAAACCCTACTCAAGTATCACTACATAATCAAATCATGAGTCACATGCTCCACTATAATATATGGAACATTTCAAAGCTCTGTCATCTAAGATTTATGTTTTCTATTTTTCTGTATTACATTTTGAGATGTTTGTGTTCATAATCATTTTCTATCACACACACACTACCACTTGTGATGAATAGAACGATAATTGATAAATTATATTAAATGTTGTTTTTCATTTTTACTCCCACATATAACTATGGTAGCGGTATTTATGTGACCAGTTTTGATTGTTACTCCCACACATAATAGTGGAAGTGGTCATGTGTAACCAGTACAATTGGTAAACTATTGTAAATCCAAATCTAGGCTTTGGATCTTCTTCTGTATTTTAAAAAAACTTTTAAGTGGTGGATGATAACCACATAGGGAGTAAAAAGTCTCACCTTGAGACTGAACCTCTTTTTTAAAATTTTAATCATGTGTTTTATTTACTTTATTTCAAATTACGAACAAAACATTTTTTATCCAAACAAATATTTGTATACAGATAGGTAATCATTATCTGTATTTTTGTAAGACCTTAATTATGTAAACCGATTTCAATGGATTATGTAATATTATATATTGGATACCCTATAAATATTAAATATTTAAGATACATTTTAAATGAATAAAACTAATAATGATCTTTGGTATTGAGTAAGTAAGACATTTTAAATTATCAAGGGTTTTTCAAATTATTCATTTTTTTAATTGAAATTATTTAATAGTTACTAAATTAACCCACTTTATTGAGATATTCACTCCAACCAAAAATAACCATTAATATATATTACATACCATATATTATTTACTTATATCATTTAATTACCCTTTTATTTACAAATAGAGGTTACAATCATGTTTCTAGAAATGACTTCTTTTTTATATATATCATGATTTTTTATTTTTGGTCATATTACAATTGATATTGGTTACATTATCTCTACAAATATAATAATAAATTAAATATAATAATTATAAATATTTTATACTCTTACGAATAATTAGGAAATAGGTTTTAATAAATCATATGTGGTTCAATCAATTAGATGCTAGGTTTTACGTACATTTGATTAACGTTTCCATATTTCAATGATTAATATAGAACTTTTGTTCAAAATATTTTATAAATCCATAATTATAATAATATAATAAATATAATATTATTTCATTAAAAATTCATATACATATCATCCATGTGATGTGGTTAAAAAAATGGACTCAATTATTCATGGACTAGGTAGGCAACACGTACACAAAAGGACATTCTGAATTTGTCTCTAAAGGAAATTATCAATAGTCCATACTGAGAATAACACTTGTCAAAATATATCCATGGAGTTTTGGTAGAGTTTAATGATCCATTATGTATACCCATCAGCTATTATACTATAGTATTTAAACTCTAGAATCTCATGGATATGTAATGTTCTAAATTTAAATTGATAAAACAAATTTATGAATACCCAATCAAGAACTTACATGATGAGATTTCCTTTTCATGCATCTCAGTCACTAGATTCTACCATATCCACACATATCTCGAGAGATAACCCACCACTAGGATAACCATCTAAAAGAGAGGGGTAAATACACTGTATAATACTCTCTCAAGTCCCATGTCTCAGTTCCCAACTACATTGGTGTCTAAATCAATCATAAACATAATATTTATTTTTCTAGGGCACTCATGGATAGTTCTTAGCAGGCACACATCCTCTAAATAATATTTAATAGAATCCTATATATTAATGTGTTAAGAATTGATTTGGAAACCACTACAAGGTACAAACTCTTGTACATCACTGTAAATAGAATCCTCATCAATATGTGAATCTGAATCATGATCTTATATAGAATTATATTTTTCTTCCATCATAGAGTAATCTTGAAAATGTATTGATGCACCACCTTTAATGAGTATATCATGGATCCTAAATAAGAAAGACTTGAAACCGGATACCCATTTCAGTATGATTCATGAATACATGTGTTTCTAGTAAGAAACCCCTATATATACCTTGTCACTAAGTAGGTTATCAGTATATCAACCCAAAAAATCCATTAACGGACATCACATATTATTATATGAATATTCATTACATAATATAACAATATAAAAAGGAATCATGTGATTATAGTATATTAGTAATTTTAGAAAGATAAAAATCACAGTCATAATAGAACTACATCATATCCCACTAAGATCATAATATAGAGAACATTTCTTGGGAAAATCATACACAATTCCATTCATCATACTAAAGGAATAGAAAGAGAATAAATAGTGATATTATATTTTTATTAAGTAAATGTGATTATGATTTAAACATAACATTAGAATAAGGATATTGTAACATGAAAATATCCCATGAAAATAATTAATTTCAATCCATATATCACAGTAATATTTAGTTTCATAAATATTTCTAGTGCATATGACCTAATTTATAATAGAATAAAACTACAGAAAGTATGATAATATAACATTAGTATAATTCATCTCTTTTTAGGACACACATAAGAATAGATATTCATTTCATTAGTAGTCCATGATAACTACCAAGAAAATAGTATTGAAATGTGTCCACACCCCATACCATATTAGCAGTCATGGTTCACTCCAAAGGAATTTACAGTGGAAACTTTTGATACTAAAATTGTTTCACTACATATTATAATCCTATTCATCTCATAAGATATCGATCTTTACCTAGTACATTGGAAATATTTGTGGTATTTTTTCCACAAATAATTTGTTAAAAATAATAATAATGTTTGTCATAACATCATTAAAAACTCACCATATCAAAACACAAGACATGAAAATAGGGTTCTAAAACTTTTTTTCATAGTAACATCCATGGAATAGAATATAGTTTCATTGAAATTCCATCACTTCATCATATCATAACATGTAGAAATGGAATGTGTTTCAAAAAAAATTATGTCATCCTAAATATAAATCATATTGAAAACGAATGATTATATAATATTTAGATCATAACCCCATTATGGCTTATATAAAATCAATTATTTCATTCTTATATGTAAACTAATTTTGAAAACATGTAAATCATCATTCATTTCATGAATGTTAAAATGATGATTCCTTTCACATTTTTTTCTTCAATAAAAAAGAATCTTATTTTTTAAATGACAAGAACAACCCATTTCAACAACACTAATTCAATTTATTTTAAAAAAATGATTCATTTACAATTAGGACATGTAATGGAAGCATCAACCAATTTTTTCATTAATGGGGTGAATCCACATTAATTCCATGTTTGTTAAAATGATGATTCCTTTCAATTTTTTCCTAAAAGTAAAAATTATAATATTTTGAAAAGAACATGTTCATTCACATTAAACCACTTTTTAATAAGTAAAAAAAATTTAAATAGTAATTTAAAAAGTCGTCATAGAATATTAAATAACATTTTGGGAAAATATTTAGAAAACATTGACAAGGAAGAAAATGAATTTTCGACAGAAGATAAAAATAATTTTGGTTTTTCTTAAAAAAAATTATGTTCACTAGTACATATAAAAATAAAATATAAATAAAATATTTATTTTTAGTAAATAAAAAAATAATTTAAAATTCGTGGTTTTCATTATATATTAATTACTTGATTTCTTCATATGATACATATTCATAAAAAATAAATATAAACTGTGAGAGTGTACCATAAAACACTTACAACTGTGGGTACATTTTGAATAATAAAACCACAAAATAAATAAAATTATATGGATATTTATATCGTATAATGTTCCGGATAAAGAGAATAAAATACATTCTTGTTCACTATATACATAATAAAGATGAAAAATGTGTTTAATATTTCATTTGTTACATAGAAGTAAAGTGCGATGAAAATATAATACATCAAGTCATAGAATTCATCGTACACAGTTGAACCTCATGTATAAAAAATAAATCATTATGATAAATATAATATATAAATATAAATTTTTATTCTATACCATATATGATTTACATAAAACATTTTAGCTTTTGTTTATTACCCGTTATTTGTAAAAAACATTGTCTTGGGAAATATATACTATGTTTCTCATGTATATTTTAGTTCAATGGTTTTTGTCCATATAAATTTATCATAGTTACATAACATATATAAAGTTAATAATTATATAAATCTCATATATAATCATTATATATCAATTTAGTATGAACCAAAAATGCTATAAGTAGAAAATGAATTGCACAATTCATTGAGATGGTATGTCATATATATGCATGAAAATGCTTTCCATTTTCCCGATTGATGGAATGAATGAAAGTTAAATAATATATCACCCCTAGAAATAAATATGTAATATTTATAATATATTCATTAAATCATCTTTATTAACATCAATATTTGAATAAAAAATGAATCATATCATATTATATAGGGGACAGTCAAGACTTATGCCTCAAAAGTGTTATTATTTTCAAAGAATTGGGTGTTAAGAAGGTATATATGATTTTATAGTAAAAACAGTCTAATTATTTAACAAATATGTTATATTAATATTAAATCCATCATTATCTCAATCATTAAGAGGTGATAATCTTCCTTATAATCAATCAAGGATTTCATTTCCAATTTGATATATAGTGAGATAAATATAGGTTTTCAAATTTAAATAATAAATCAATAAATTTAGAAGATTCTGATTATTTAATTTCATCACACTATTATAAACGAGGTAGAAGAATAAATAAAAAAATTTATTTAATAATGAAACCACTTCCTAGAACATCATTGATAGGATTAGAAAAAAATCCTTCTTATGAGTGATACGTAATCAAAATAATGAAAATATGATGCGGGCAAGGATATAAGCAAGGTATTTGGGTAGTTATTTCTTAATCTATTATTTTTTCGAATAGTGAAGATAAGAGAGGAATTGTCACCTTTTTATAAGTAGTGGTGTGGATACTCTTAAATGATTATAAATAAAAAAGATATAAACATGTTTCACACAATCCACAAGGATACAAAATTGATTATTATAGAAGTCAAAATGATACAAGGATTAAATATTCCCAAAAATGGTAATGGATATATTATTAGGTCATTTGGATACAGATCTTTTTAGTTTAACCCCATATTAAATTCATTCTGTCGTTAAGCTTGATAATTAATGTTTTACCTTTTTAAAATTCACTATAACCAATATTTATGTTGAAAATGTTATATAATTGTTAACTATAGTGATAATGAAATATAATCCATTCTTTGAAAGACAAGTCAAAAATATTTAGTAATTTTATTTTAAATTAAACTCCTAAACGTGAAGAAAACATGGGTTTCTGTTGAAATGTTTTTCATTTCTATAAAAAAAATTTACATCAATTTTTACAGAAAATTGATACCATGTTCCTGAATTGGGTTGATAATAATAATATTTAAAATATATATAATTTTAAAACTAATTTAAAATGTAATGGAACTTTTTGAATCCATTAAAAATTCTATTTTTAGCAAAATTGAGTATTTTTTACAATTGATCGAATACATGATCTTTTAAGAATATTATCCAAAAAAATATAATATAATTTTATAATATTGATTCAAACAATAACTTTTTTCATAAAAAAATTATACTATTTTAAAAATATAATTTCATAATATTTTTTAAAAAATCGATAAAAACATTTTGAGAAAAAAATGTATTTAAAAAAACTAAAGAATTTCATAGAACATAAGTACACTTTAATCATTATGTTTTTATCTAAAATCTTAATTTTATTCTCTAAAATGTCTTTATTTTGATAGGTATATCAAAATTTAACAATGTGGTATTAATATTCATGAATTAATGAAAATTTTAAAAGAATATTGTTGTTTGTTAAATTTTAGTATTGCCTATTACATACATTAACGTTGAAATTAAATCTATTTATTAAAGAAAGAATAAATTTTTGGATGTTATATTATACTAATCATAAAATTAATTATCCATATAAATTCCATACTTTTTATTAAAATAACTGAGGACAATTCTACCTCATCTTATCCTATATTCCCACATAGCTTCTTCATGTTGGTGGTTTCTCCATAGAACAATGACAATGTGAGTGGTAATATTTTGGTGCACATTGTCATTATGATCCAGATTATACACCAATTTGTTTTCATATGAATGACTAGTATCCAATGTAATGACCACCATGTTAAGTATCAATGATGGATATTGGATTAAATTTCATAGGAGAGAGACATGGAACACAAAATTTATTGTGACCCTTATTTACTACATTAAATTTAAAATAATTTGAGGAAAAAATCATAAAAACATTACACCATTAGGATCCAAAAGTTTTCTTCATTTGGTAAAACTAGGAACATATGTAATGTTTCCAATGTAAGACATAAACATTGATTTAATTTTGTATTCTCTAGCTTTGTATTTTCCCATGAGTTCTCCATACTAAATGTAATCACCTGAAAGTATACATAAAAAATGGTTGAGCTAAAATACTAGTAAGGAGATAAGGAAAATAGAAAATATAACACGGGTTAAGAAACAGTCCTTATCAATATAACATAGGTATAGGATCGTAATCATTAGAAGAAGCATTAAGAGAAAACATGGAATTTTTCAATGCATATAAATGTATCATCATGTCTTAGTAGTCAACTAAAAACCTATTTTAATCAAATATAACATCATTTTCATGAATATTTATTATTATTCACGAGGTTCTTCACGTTACCCAATCCATTGAAGCGCTATATAATTCTGGGCACGCTCGTGAGATCATAACATTTTCATTGTGCTATATATTCCCGGGAACACCTTTCACATCATAACATTTACATTATATTGCATGCCATATTGAACGCATATCAATATTGAAGATAAAACAACCCATGTAAAGTAATTATTTTATCTTCAAAAATATTAAAATCATAAAACACCGGGTTTCGAAAATAAATAGGGAATAATATACTTGATACAAGAACCATCAACATTGAGTTAGAAGTAAAAGGTGTGTTTTAAAGAGAAGTGTTCTTATGGAAAACATTGTGTTTGAAAAAAACTATAGAGGAAAAAAGATATGTCCAAAAAGTTGAGATAATTCATATTGAATGATTTTAATTGAATAAAAATATAGAAAATGGAGCAAATGATGTAAATCCCAAAATGATAAAGTTGGGTTCTAGAATTCACCTTACATTGTATCCAGTCACTTTTTTCATTTTAATATCTTATGTAATGACATTAAAAAAATTAATTAACAATTGAAAAACATTTTATAGGTGAACATTGTTAATTTGGGATTCAATAAGTTTTTTATGGTTCTTAAAAATAGTTAATAAATTTAAATTCATTGTTTGGGGGTGTTCTTCTTTGTTTTCGTGAACGATTCCCTTGTATAGATGATCGAAAGTTCGTGTAGAAAATGGATAAATGAGTAGAATTTATATTACATTTTATTAATGATCTTATAGGATCCAAAACAATCTTATAATGTATTTTTTAAATACCATGATGTTGAATCCCTGGATAATATTTAATTATGATCGTTTAAGGTTAATTTGGGCTATTTTTGGATTACAACGACCATGTTTTATTTTATCAATTAGTATAATGTATGATAGTTTTTTCTAGAAAATAAAAGGGGTTAGAACATACATATTAAAATAACTTCAAACCATTTAATTTTTCTATTGCCATACATTAAGTCATTGAGGGAATATGGAACAGCATCGCCCATGATATAGATAAATTAACACATCACCGACAATAGTTTCTTTTTTATAAACCATAGAGAGAGAAGGAGAAGTATAATGAATAATCCCCTATAAAAATGGTATAATACTAGAATATCGATCATACTATAGTTTTAATGACATTTTTTAAGATAATACGATGATAAGAGAAGAAAAGAAATGAAATATCAAAGGACATTGAAACAAAAATGATAGAGAAATTACCTTTTGAATATATCATACATGAGATCCACATTAGGAGAGAGGTTTGGGTCTTTATATGATACTAATAACTGATGAACGTGGAGGAGGATCTTGGGAAACAATTTGGGATGGAATTGGGGTAGGCACAGGGCTTGAGAGATGTGAGAAAATGAAGTTGCAAGGGGTTGTATTTATAGTGGAGGGGAGATAAGTGTTCTCTATATTGTATTCAATAATTTATTATTTATCTACCAGAGAAGATAATGTGATGATTAGATGACTAAATATAGTATCTTGAGCATGTGGGATCGAATAAATGGTTCTCATATCATCAGAACATGATCCATGACTCTTGAAATCGTGTATTTAGAATTATATAAATTAGCTTCGTATATATGAATAAATTCACAATTCTACTATTTTTGTTTCAGTATGTCCATCAATATATATTATTTTTAGAATATTATGGTTGTACATACTTAAAATATCTTGTTAAATTCATCCCATTTTATAGAGTCAATTACCTTCTCATTGCTCAAATTGTTACTAAGGATTCAACATTAATCTTCTTCACCTTAAAAATGAAAAAAATTAAAAAATTATTTTTCATTTTATAAACACTGGATAACAGAAAATTTATATTCGATGGTAGTAATATATTTCCCAATGACCATTAGATTAGGGAAACTACTAAAAAATGGTATGTATTTCTTCTTGAAGGAATCACCCAAAAATTCCTCTCGCTTTTTCTCATTTGAATGTACTACTTGATTCATAGATTGAGAATATTGTGCTGGGATCATGACAGGATTTATAATTACATATCATATAAAATTGGGTATGTCATGAGAAAAATAGTTTCTGTGTTCTTCACACTATTTTTTAACATAGTTCCATTGAGTGCTAGAAATAAACTAAAACTAAAATAATAGTGTGAGAAACATTAATCATTTTGAATAACTACATAAACATTTAAAATCACCTAAAAGAAGTCATAATCATGAATCCTTTTTTTCAAAAATGTAAAACTAAGGATTGTCAAAATTTATTCGTAATATTATTATATTTAAATCATTCATGATTATTCTTGTAGATTATTTGAATTTCCGAAGCACATCTCATTCAAGTGTCAAGCTAGGAGTGTAGAAAGGACCATTAGCATGAACTATTTGATGATCAAGTCTGACACAATGCTCTCTATTTGTAGTTATAATGCCTAATTAACTTTTTACAATATTCATATCCACATGTATTATCAGCACATGGATTCAATATCATGGAAACGACATGTTATATCATTTACCAAAATTCCATGATATTTTTATATACTCTGACTAATTCTTAGAATTTCCCATAAATATATCTCTATAAATTTCTCTTGAATTATCCCTTGGGACCCCGCTAATGTTTTCTAATTTTATATTCAAAAGTATATATACAAAATTCATCTGATACTAAATATAAAGATTTTATATGGCCATATATAAATATTAAATCTACATATATGAATATTCAATACATTACACAACCACATGCCATTAAAACATATTAGTTTACTATATTTGGAGACTAGGTACACAATATACTAATCAAATTAATTATCTTAAATTATTCAAATATATATATATTCCTATTTAGTTCGATTAATACACATACACTATACACAACCATTCATTATAAACCAATGAAATAAAAAAACATTACCTGTGGACTCTGTTGCTGAGTAATGGTAAACACTATAAATTGTTATAAATAATGTGAGCATAAGGGTATGAGATATGGTGAATAATATATGAAAAACATTCCCTTAATATAAAACTATAAAACCTTGATTCATTAAATAACGATCATATGTACCAAGACATTAATCATACGGAAATCAAATAATATTAGTGATGAGATAATTATTTTGGCATAAGAAAATTAACTATGGAATAGATATAATCCTATAGAATCATTTTCTTAATAGTCAAAGATCATTGAAAAAACATAATAGGGAACATAATGGGAAGATGATCCTCCCCGGTGGGACACAAAACCATCCCCAATGGAAACTATTTCGTCATAGTGGAATGGGTTCAATCTTTGAACCAACATAGTAGACAATATTCATCTCCAAGTCATCATCATAGTTGCATTCCTTTAATAAAATGAGTTCACTCCCTATTCTATTCATATATACATCTTGTGATATTAATCATTAACCAATTCATTAGAACTAGATATACAACCCACCCATATTTCATTATAATATAACCACCTTTAAAAAATAAAAAACATACATATGTGTTCACAATAGCATAAAACAATCATCATTTTAGGAACCATCAAATGAAATGTTATTTAGAAACATTTTATCATTACATGACCTATGGAAAAGTAAAAATATTCATAATTTTTTTATATTATAAAAACATAAGATGTAGTAAAATAATCAGCTTTTACATTCATTTTATCATGGTATAACATGTTTAGGATACATTGGTTTATTAAATTTCTTGTTATAAAAAACCTAATCCTTTTAGATAATTAATAAGATTTGTATCCTTGGATCATATCACAAGTACAGTGTAAGTAACATTAATTGATGCAATATTATATAGAAAATGATTTTGAATGGTTAATTGGGAAATTTCTATATTATATTATTATTTCCACAAAACAAAAAACATCTGAAAAACATAAATATTTCAGAAATCATTTTATTTGAAAATATAATTTTAAACATATTCTGGAAGTATTAAAGGAATTTTAAAAATATTATGAGTAATGTATCCATTACAATTTGAAAATTCTTATTTTTAAAATTAATTGAAATTCATTTTCATTCAAAATAAACTTTAATTCTTATAATGGAATATATAAATAAAATAATTGTCATTATGTATAGAAATTTTGGTACTTTTCTTACATGTTAAAATAAGATTCTTTTGATGTTTTCAGTAATATTAAATAGTCATTGTTAAATAAGACCACAACTAATCCTTTTAAAATAATTAAAAAATATTAAAAATGGTGGAACATTTATTTAATAAATCATTTGGATAATGTTAAAAAAAATTAAAAACACTATTAAAAATCATGGTTTTGGAAGGAAATTTTTATTTCGACTGATTGGAGAAATAAAGAAATTTTTTATTAAAAACATTCCATTTAAATACAATGTATATAATGGATTAAAATTAAATGAGAACCTTTGATTTCTAGAAATTAATATTTGATAATAACATAGGAGAATTTCAGGAGAGTTAGATTAGTAAATTTCATTATCAGAAGGATTTTTAGGGGAACTCCTGATAAATGATGATATTTGAAAATAATACCCCCACTTTTTTGGTAAAATTGCATCACAATACCATGAAATAAAAAAAAACATATAATGTCATGAAAACATGTAGATTCATGATATATCCTGTCAATGGGGATGTATGTGCAGAATAAAAAAGAAATGAGTTGTGAATTGTAGGGAACCAAACATTACATATTATAGATATTTTTATACTAGAAATGACATTATTTTTCCAAACATATTTTAGGTATTGGGTTTTTGAGAATAAGGACTATATAATACATAGTAAACCCATACATTAACACTAGATACCAATACTCAGTATCCCTTTTTTTGGAAAAACTGCGGTCTTCAACATTGAACATGGTCTCTCTTTATGAAAAATGTTCTTAGTTTGCTCTGTATATTAATCGTTGTCCCTAATCACCCATAAACCTTGAGAATGTTTTCTCAAACATGAGATATTAAAAAAACATAGTATGGGATATAAATATAAAGAAATCTATGAGATTAGTAAAACATGAAATCCCTTGGAAATCTTATTCCTTGAAAACATAACATAATACCAATGATGGTACGTTTAATTAGGATAAAAATAAAACTTATCTTACCATTTGAAAATAAAAGATTCCTATATAAAAAAACACCAAGAATATATATTTATTTTTTGTACCATTTAATAATCCAATAAACCAATATATAACCTTTAAAAATGGAATAACCATATGGTTGACATACATATCTAAGGTACCCAATGCATTAGAGAGTTGTAATGGGGCTCGCCAATCATATCGTGTGCCATAATAGGGATCAACTCATCATATCATGACTTATAATGGGGATTAACCCTTCATATATTGAGATATAATTTGATCAAATCACATTCAAAAATTTATAATAAACTTATCATATATAAAACCCTTGAATCCTCTTTTAAACCCATGTGAAAAAATATGTTTAGATATAAAAATATCATTTTGATGTAAAAATAATATTTAAAATATGAAAAAACACAAACATAATAATGAATCCATGTTCCTAAAATATATTTATAAATATTTATAAATAAAACATTAAATCAATAAATCATTTTTAAATTGGGAGAAACCACTCATGTATTATAGGTTAAAAAAACACTTCCTTTGACATTTGTAAAATGAGTAGAAAAGGAAAATTAAAATTTTGATTTTAAAAGAATGTTTGTTATCTTGAGTCTAACTCATCACATATAATATTTATCTTCCAAAATAATAACCATAAGATAAATATTTACCTAATTGAAAATATATAAAATTTTATTATTCCTTTTATATCACATATTATCATGTGATAAAAAGTGTTAATTATTTATGCTTATGTCATATGTTCTATCGATATTCAGAAGAAGATTCCAAAATGAATTTTTTATGATGTCAGCATTCAAAGTGATTTTTAGTCCATTTTATCTAGGATAATATTCATGAAATAAGCATCTCTTTATACATTAATTATATATAAAAATTGATCTCAAACATAATGATGTGAAAAATGATCAACATTACAATCATGGAGAAGGTACGTTGTAATAAACACAAGCAACAATTACATTTTTTAGTGATCATTATTGAATATATGTATGTAGTATTTAATATTTTTATAATTATCATGAAATCCTTAATATCATATCAATAATTTAAGTAAACACACACACACGCATACACACACACACACACACACACATATCTACTTTGTGATGTGTCCATGAAATCCAAATTCACATTGCTTCGTTGAAGTAATAGTTCACACATACACACAAAAAACATTTTCATATTTCCATGTGTGTAAAAGTAAGAAAAGGAATGATATATTATAATTTAATAAATATAAACATGTCATTTATATTATTTTTAAACTATAATTACATCATGATAACCAGTATTGAGTGATAGTGATGGAAAGTAAATTATATCCGTTCGTGAGGATGTAGTTCGATATTCATTCGAATGATAATTATTTTACAATTTGATGGACAAAGATATAGATTTAGGTGAGGATATTAAAAATATAAATACTCGATAGACTGTGGGTTTCATATTTATTATTTCATCATGGTTAATGATGATTCGAAATTATAGGTAGAAGAACTAAAAAACTAGATTAATATAATACAACATATAAGGATGTTCTATATTTCATGACTACTTATGACAACTAAGGTTTGTATTATTTCTACTCTCTGACCTAGTGAATGTGGGGTGGTATTCTAGGACGGTATTTTTGTAGATCATGGATAATACAAATATGTTTCTATGTATAAGGAAAAGAGATGAAGTTGTTCCTTTTTATTGGAGGGGGAGGGGCACTATTAGAATTAAAAAATTATTAAATTAATATAAATTAGTTTCATATCATTAATTTCTAAAAAATCTCAATATTAATTAGGATTTATATTGCTAAAAAAATTATATAATAAAAATTAGGAATGTTTTTATTATTTTTTAATCCTTATCTTTTTGTATTAACCCTTATTATAATGTTTTAATTCTTACATTGATATTATGTAATTTAAACAATGAGGGTAAATTTAATTAATATAATATGATAAAGTACCAATAAATGTGTAATTTATGAATTTTTTTGACTTATCCAAATTATTTGTAAGAATGATAGGTTTTTATAAGTTTTATATCATTTTACAATCTTTTATTTATTTTAATATATCATTAATATTAAATTTTGCTTAATTCATTACATGAATTTTTAAAAATATCATAAAAATATAATATATTAAAACCACGTATTTTAAATCATTAATAAAACATCAATGTCTTCTTGAAAATCCATGGAAGAGATAAGTTATATAAAATTATATTTATTTTAATAATGTTAATGTCATTTATTTTATATTTCCATTAACTAAATAATTTCCACCCCATCGTTGTGTAAGCATTTATGGTAGTTATTTATTTAAAAAAATTTAAATAAATTACCATGATGTATTTAAATAATGTCTCATTCAAATTAATATTTAAAGATGACCATTAAACTAATATAACCTCATATTGAAAATATTTAACTTTTTAGAAAACCAAAGTATGAGTATCTAATATTTTCATTAAATAATATATTAAAAAGGTTATGTTCCCATTCATATTTACATAAATTTTATCATAACTATTAATTTAATGATTATGGATGAAAATACTAATCCAATAAATTTTGGAAAAGTGTTAGGTTAAGTTTATAATTTATAAAATATTGAAATGTTTTTATATCCAAATTCAATGTGAAATAGATTCAAATTTACTAAATTTTATTAAAGAGAAAAAAATTATACAGTTATACATTAAAACAAATAAAACTTACATTTTATTACTATAAATTATTTATATAAAAAACTTATTTAAATTAAAATGCATTATTTATCACTATTCATCAAATTAGAAACATATCAAAAAATAACAAATATTCAACCTATGTTAATATTTTATTACAGTTTAAATTAAATGTTATATTTTTTCAAATTATATTTATAAAACATAAAAAACTAAAGTTTAAACAGGTGCTAATTCAAGAGGCAGCAAAATTTCAATTTTTAAAATATATATCTTTTATGCATAATTTTTTTCTTATCTCGTATATATAAATAACATAACATGAATATTAAAAATTATATAAAATATAAAATATATATATATATAAATATAAATTATAAAATACAATAAGAGTGATCTATTTATTTGTTGGAATAAAACACACTTATGGAAATTTAAATAATTTTTTGATAAAACCATTTCATTTTTTTAAAAAAAATATTTAAAATCATTTATAATTTATTTGTCAAGAATAATATATTCAGGATTAAAAAATTATTTCATAATTCATTTAACCCTCTCCATACATTGTAATCTAACATTTAGTCTAAAATGGTATCACATAAATAATAATATTAAGTTGTCCATTGAAGCTTGATGTGGTGTATTAGGTATACTATCGAACATAATATTTCTTATTTTAAATGATGTATGTTTTATTATCCACCCCCTTAAAAATTATTCCTTACAATTATGATTTTTTTCTTAATAACTAAGGATGGAATGTTCAAAATTCCTTTATTGAAATCCTATATCATATCAGGGGTCAATAAAAAATCAACTTTCCAAGAATAAATGGGTAGTATGATAGTAACCTGATATAACACACACAAGGGTTTGATGTTGGAAAACACAGGAATGGAAGAGAAACCTAACTATCATTTTCATAGGGAGAATGATAGAGAATGTGGTCATGAGATTATTAACAATAAAAAACCATTCAGTATATAATATCTTAAAAGTAAATATATTTCTTAGTATGAAATGTAAAAAGATATCATTTTTGATTTAAGATTAATTACATAGAGTTGAAGAGTTTGTTTACTACCTAGTATAAGAACATAATAAATATATTTACAGGAAATGGATATTTTCCTAATTTATTCATTTTCCACCATAAAATTCATATTTTTCTCAAAAAACTGAGTATTGAAGATGAATTTTTAATTCCCATAGCAGTAAAATCAAAATCTAGAGATTCACATAATCCACAAAATATCACATATCTACTTACCATATCTTGAAACATTAATCAATACCAAAAATGGTAGGGTAATATAAAAAAATACCCAAAAAGAATAAACCACTAAATGATGAAAAAAAATATTATTCAAAATTCAATAGTAATATCCAATGTTAAACACTAACAATTAAACAAATAACAACCTATAAAATTATTCAAAATATCTCTATACTTTGATTAAAACTCATATATCAAAAGGATTTTATAATGTAATTTTATAAAATAATGTTTTACATTTATCTCCAAATAACATAAATCACACACAATGTAATAATCAACAATTGTAATTTATTAAATAACATAATCTCTAAGATATTCTAATTATCTCTAGATATAATGTCAATCACCATAAGCCCACAATACAATTTTGGATCTTCCAAATAATAATCTTTTACTTTTCAAATATAATTCTATAGTATTATATTTTATACAATATTATAGGATTCCAAAAATTGAGAATTTATTTTTAAATAAATTTAACCACTTAACAAGCAAATAATTTTCCAATCCCATTTTTATCTATTAAATAAAATATATTTTCCAAAAAAAATCTTCTTATTCATAAATCATATAATCAATAAATAATTAAAAATTCATACTAACTATTACTTCACTTAGGCCAATTGTAGGTGATATACCCTTTCCGACCATCAGTTTTGGGTTCAAAATTCCTAGAGTAGCCTAAAGCATTGTGTTCTCTCCAACCCTTTGATTTTCCCTTTTTCTAAAACTATATAATTATTAAAAAAACTCAAAGACATCATAATTTTCTAAAAATAACCATATCATTTATTAACCGCATATTTTATCTCATACCATTCATTTTACTTATATGAAAGTAATTACCAAAAAATAACTAAAAAAATGTTTTCAAGAATACCATTAATGTAAAGACCCGTAAATTTCAAGGAAATTTTTTTCTTAATTTTCTTTGGAATTTTACAAGAGTGCAGTTTCTGACGGCACCTGATTCCGAGGCCCGGTGTGCCCGGAATAATTTTCCGAAGTTTGGCTCGGGTACGTTCAGTGAACGGACGAGCGGGTTTTTTCCAACTTTTGAACCGGTGCCCGGAATCGAATTCTGAGGGCACCGATGAAATCACAGCCCCAGTTTTCGCTTAGAAACGCCTCTTCCAGAGTTGCGTTTGCTCGGGTGTGGTTTTTAATTTTCGGGTTTAAAGTTAAGAAATAAAATAGTTTTGCGATAACTTTATTTTATTTCACTTAAGCCAATTGGAAGCCACTTGAAACCACTTAAAGGTGGCTTGAACTGAGTTAAACTGGATAGGATGCTATCCAGATATATCCTACCCCCTTGGTAGGATATTTGTGAGGTGGGGCCCGCATGAGCCCCGCCGTTTCTTTCCGCTAAAAAGCGCACCCGCGAAAACCCGTCTTTATGAAAGTCAACTGACGCGTTTCTTAAAATCTTAACAGACCATTTAATTGGGCGGTTCATTTCGTAAATTAAATGGGCAGTTTCTTTCGTCGAATTAATTCAACGAATTAATTCAATCGTTTCTTAACCAGTTTTCAAATTCGTTGGCGTAATAATAAATTAAGGCCAACGCACGACCTCTG
Organism: Viscum album; assembly: GCA_963277665.1. NCBI lineage: Eukaryota > Viridiplantae > Streptophyta > Magnoliopsida > Santalales > Viscaceae > Viscum > Viscum album. The sequence goes on from OY728163.1 coordinate 137,393,131, forward strand.
GTTATTTGAGCGTTGAAAGGATTTGAGAGGACCCTTGTATCTTCTTCTCCCTTGCGAAGAACGCGAAGAACACGAAGAATGCCGAACCCGGAAATCGACGAAGCTTCCATCCGAGACGTTCTTCCCCGCCCCGATCTCCGATCACCAACCGTTTGAGGTGAGTGATTTAGGGTTTCCTCAAAAGGTTCTTTTTGGTTTTAAACGAAACACAGATTTAATTATTTATAATTTAAATCTGTTGTTCTTGGTCCATTGAGCTCGCCGACTCAACGCTGGTTTCTGTGACGACGCGACGCCTTCCCGTGACGACGCGACGATCCCCCTCTTCCGCGATGAGCAATTCCGCGAAGAACGCTCACGCGCGACGACCAACGAGGTAGGGATTTATTTTGGGAATTACCCCCCTTTTCTTTTGATTTACCCATATTTTTTTCTTTAAAAAAATTAAAGAACCGGTTTGTGGACAATTTTAAACTTATTAAAATTGTTGTTTCCTGTGTGGAATAAAAATTCTCCCGTTTCGTTATCTCTAACGCGGAGGGTGCGGGCCAAACGAACACGGCCCGACGACCCTCTGTCGTTCTTCGTTTTGTGCGGATTTGACGGGCAACGACGGAACGTGCCGCAACGGATGTTTGACGATCCCGCAGTGAAGAATGACTCCCGGGAGGAGCAATGGCGCAGACGGGAAGAAAATCGGGCCACAGGAGCGACTCCGGCGGCCCGCGGAAGCCGGCGGCGGCGCGGGTCGTCGGCACGGCGGCGGCGGCGCCCGGTGCGCCGCCGGAGGAGGCCGCCTCCGGCACCAAGAGACACCCCGCGGGTGTCACGCGGGGGGCGGCGGCACCCCCCGCGGCACCCGGGACGCGGCTTCAGCCGCGTCCGGTTGGCTGGCCGACACCCAGCGGGTCACGCGGGTGTGTCACGCGGGGCGGGGGCTCCCCCCGCGTCGGGCCGCTCGGCCGCTCGGCCAAGCCGAGCTGGACCGGCCCTGGCCGAGCCAGACCGGTCCGACCGGGTCGGACCGGGTTCGGCCGACCCAGGGGGGGGGGGTCAGGCCGGGTCGGCCCGGGCCCGGACCCCCCGTCTTCGGAGGGTCTTCGTTCAAACGCCCGTAACATGATCTACAGGCCTCCAAACGACTCGCCGTCAGCGGAAACGCGATCCTTGGATCGAGACGGTCGTCTCGGTATATCGCACTCAAGCTTTCAGAATACTTTGAGTTCGGCCGGGTTGGTTCGTACACGAAACCAACCGGGCCCTCGGAACGGAAACGATCATATCTTCAGCCACGAACGTCCGATTGACGTGTCGTCAGCTTTGTTGTTTTCCTCTTTGTGAGACGGATCTTTTGGCATACTCCGCCCAAGGTTTGGACGCAGGTGGAGTACGGTCGGGTTGGTTTTGCCTTAAAAACCAACCGAACCCCTGGGACGAAAAAGCCAATAACTCTCAGACCGAGCGTCTGATTGACGCGCCGTCTGCGACGTTGAGTTCCTGTTGACGATACAGAACTTTTGGATACATCAACTTCGGACTTTGTGTCATTTGATGTATCAGCCTCTTGGCTCGTGGAGCGGACCCTCCCGAACAAGCTCGCTGTGTGCGGGAACCCTAGAGCTGGTTGCGACTGCTTCTTCGACAGCGACGACCGTGCAGAGATCCTCAGTGGAATGCGGCGACGACTGTGCAGAGATCCTCAGTAGACCCCGACGATGACCGTGCAGAGATCCTCAGTGGACTGCGGCGACAACTGTGCAGAGATCCTCAGTGGACTGCGGCGACGACTGTGTAGAGATCCTCAGTGGACTGCGACGACTACTGCACTCAGCGATCCTACATGGATCAGTGCTACCGATCATGTGTGGGTCAGCGCTCAGCGGTTCTGTGTGAGTCAGCGCCTACAGGTCCTGCATGGGCCCGGTCCTGTGTGGGCCCGATCCTGTGTGGGTCTGATCCTGTGTGGGTCACTACGGGGTTAGTACCTATCGATCCTTCGTGGGTCCGACGACTTAGATGGTCCAGTGATCATCTTTACCGTCATCCGAAGAATTATACCTGTGTGAGATGAATCTTGTGTTACTCTGCTTTGTGGATTGTGTTGAGCCATCCTGTGTGGATTTACTGTTTACTCTCCTTTGTGGATTGCGTTGTGCTATCCTGTGTGGGTATACGTTGCTTTCCTATGTGGACTGGGTTGTGCTTGGACTCAGACGTTGGAGCCGAACGGGAATTGATGACTTAGGTATATGTATGGGCATATACCTAAGCCGTGTCAGAAGTTACTTCGTGATTGTATCTTTCCTTTGTGGATTATCCTTCGTGGATTTTGGGAGACCTTCGGGGGTCTCGGGGTCCCTACTGAGTAGCTTATACTCACCCCTGCACGAGCTTTTCCCGCACTACGTTGTGTTGGTTGCAGACGACGGACAGCGCTGATCGTGGTGGAGGGGTGCGGAGCAGGATGGTACCTGGAGGTGGACCACTGGGCGGGATGTACTCGGAGCGGTCATGTGGGCCCGAGGAGCAGTGGAGCCTATCTGTACCCACCCTTTAGGTGGGACTTCCAGAGGACGGCTCGACGCTGCAGTTTTCCCTTTCAGTTGCTGTTTTTCCTTTCAGTTGTACTTTACAGTTGGGCTTGTATTTCCAGCCCCTTTTACTTTCAGCACAGCTTGTACCGTTTTTTACTTAGTGTTTACTTTTCCGCTTGCTTACTTTGTGATGCTTGTTTACTTTTCAAAGGCAATGCCTTCCATTTTTGTTGGGATTTACACCTTGGTGCTAGTCGCCATCCCTTGGCCTATGGAAGGCGGGCTTGGGGTAGTCACGGCACGGGCCCCGAGGATGGGTCGTAACAAATTGGTATCAGAGTTGGTCGGTTATACCGCAGAATCTGATCTTTCTTCTATGTGAAGCAATAGTGTTTAGCGTATTGGGTGTGGTTATCAGTCCAGGGAGTCCAGTGTTGGTGCGGCGGCCAACGTATCCGTACACCAGGACCCTGACTTCTGATTTCCGACTTAATGCTCGAAAACATTGATTGCATGTGTGTTTCGAGTTTTCTTTATGATTAATTGTGTCATCTCAACAGGTATACTGTTCTGACCATGGCGCACTTGTTTCCTTTTCAGGATGGGCCGACGACAGCAGCTAGCTAGGGTTCCTAGAGTAGAGCGCGACGACAGCCCGCTGAGCGACGAGGCCTCGGTACAGGGCCCGTTGAAAGCAGAGGCACCGGCGGTACCTTTACCCGCCGAGCCCCCGATGCTTCCAGCACTGGCAGCTGACGACGCACGACGCCTCGGAGATCTGCACGACTTCCAGCGCCAGTGACCACCCAGGTTCCGTTGGGAGATGGACCCCCAGGTAGCCGAGGACTGGCTGGAGGCGGTCGTCCGAGTTTTCAGGCTAGTGAGGACACCAGCAGACCTCATGGTGATCCTCGCGGCGAGCCTACTGCACGCAGCAGACGGTGGAGGGGCCACCCAGGCAGAGGCAGAGGGTCTACCGGGGTGGTCCGTAGGGAGGAGGCGGATGAGGCAGAGGAGCTGGCCGAGAAGAAGGTGGTGGGCGACGCTTTGAGGCTCTGCCACCACCACCACCGGGAGGCCCGCCCCGACCACAGGGAGCTGGCGGGCAGAGACAGGCTCAGCTCCAGGCAGCGGAGGCCTACGACCACAACACGCCAGAGATGATTAGAGGTACGATCTATGTCTATTCCACCGTTGCTGTAGTTCTGATAGACACAAGAGCGAGTCACTCTTTCATAGCCGCTGCCCTTGTTCGGAGCTCGGAGATTCCGACAGAGCCGTTGGCTCGATCCGTATGGCTGGAGACTCTTATGGGAGCAGACTCGACGATTACGCACTGGTGCCGGCAGTGTGAGCTTACTCTAGGAGGTGAGAGCTTCGGCTGGGATCTTCTTGTAGCGGCGTCGAGGCCTTACGACTTCATCTTGGGCATGGATTGGTTATCTAAGGTCCATGCTCAGATTGACTGCATTGGGCGCAAAGTGCGATGTGTGCGCACCGACGGGAGCAGGTTCACCTTCACCGGTGAGAAGGGAGCCTTAGCAGCACAGGATGGACTCACGCAGAGGAGAGGTCATCCCATCACTCATTAGTTGGCTAGAATCATCTTTGGAGCAGTTGACATGCAGAGTCCTAGTTTTCCAGTAGTGGTGGATCACTATGCGGACGTCTTCCCCGACGACGTTCCAAGGATACCTCCTCGCAGATAGGTAGAATTTTATATTGATCTGTACCCCGGGACATCCCCGATATCCACTCCAGCATATCAGATGGCCCCCGCGGAGCTTCGAGAGTTGCGGGTACATTTGGAGGACTTGCAGGGAAAGGGGTTCATCCGACCTAGTGTTTCACCCTGGGCTTCCCCGATTTTGTTTGCCAAGAAGGCAGATGGGAGCTTGCGACTGTGTGTCGATTATCGTCGCCTGAACCAGGTGACAGTGAGGAACAAGTATCCGCTACCCAGGATTGATGACCTCATCGATCAGCTCAAGGGAGCACGGTGGTTCTCGAAGATAGACCTCAGGTCAGGCTATCATCAGCTTAGAGTTCGAGACGAGGATGTGCAGATGACGGCCTTCAGGTGTCAGTATGGCCACTATGAGTTCTTGGTTATACCTTTCGGCGTAACCAATTCTCCAGCAGTGTTCATGAGCCTCATGAACAGGATCTTCCAGCCATACCTTGATCGATTTGTCATGGTCTTCATCGACGACATCTTGGTGTACTCGACCACCAAGGAGGAGCATGCCTACCACTTGCGAGTTGTACTAGACACACTCCGAGAGCACCAAATTTATGGAAAGCTCTCGAAGTGCCAGTTCTGGTTACGTGAGGTCCACTTCTTGGGGCACGTCATTTCTGAGGCGGGAGTTTCAGTGGATCCTGCGAAGATTGAGGCAGTGCTAGCTTGGGAGCCACCCACGAGCGTGACGGAGGTGCGGAGTTTCTTGGGTCTTGCCGGATACTATCGGAGATTTGTGCCGGACTTCTACAGAGTTGCGGCACCACTCTCAGCATTGACGAAGATGGGGAAACCCTTCGTGTGGTCAGACAGATGTCAGCAGAGCTTCCAGGAGCTGAGACAGAGATTGACCAGCACACCTATCTTGAGGTTGCCTGAGGAGGGAGTTGGATACGTAGTCTACTGCGATGCATCAGGGACCGGACTCGGGTGTGTCCTGATGCATGAGCGGGCCTTGATTGCCTACGGATCCCGTTATTTGAGGCCGTATGAGCAGAACTACGCTACCCGTGACCTGGAGTTAGCAGCAGTGGTCTTCGCTTTGAAGACATGGCGGCACTATCTGATGGGCGAGCGCTTCACAGTCTTTTCTGACCACCAGAGTCTCAGGTATATCTTCTCGCAGAAGGACCTGAACCTGAGACAGCGGCGATGGCTCGAGTTCCTCCAGGACTATGACTTTGAGATAGTCTATACTCCTGGGAAGGGGAACGTGGTAGCCGATTCCCTCAGCAGGAGGACGGGCATCCAGCTACTCGAGGAGGCGACAGAGCAGCTAGCCGCTTTGCAGATATCCTTCGTGGATAGAGACGGAGCAGCCTTCCTTTAGTCTCTCATAGTCTCTCCTCCACTTCTATAGCGGGTCAGAGAGGCACAGCGTGGGGACGCTGACTGTGAGACACGGTGTGCACAGATATCCTCGGGACAGGCACCTGATGGTTTCTCCCTTGGAGTAGAGCACGATGTCCTTTTCAGAGGACGTACCTTGGTACCAGTTGCTTTACGAGAGGAGGTGCTGAGAGAGTTTCACACTTCTCCTTTGGCGGTACATCCTGGAGTGGAGAAGATGTACCAGGATCTCAGACGACAGCACTGGTGGCTGGGCATGAAGAAGGTTGTGGCAGAGTTCGTTTCACGGTGCCTCACCTGCCAGCAGGTGAAGCCAGAGCATCAGGTACCAGCAGGCTTGTTACAGCCCTTGGAGATCCCCGAGTGGAAGTGGGACGGCATATCTATGGACTTCGTGACTGGACTTCCACGCACTTCCAGAGGTCACGACTCCATTTGGGTGATTGTTGACCGACTCACCAAGTTGGCACACTTCTTACCCATCCGAGAGTAGGGCTCAGTGAAGAGCTTGGGGCGTCTCTACGTTCAGTAGATTTTACGGCTTCACGGTGTGCCATCGACTATCGTCTCCGATCGGGACACTCGCTTTACTTCCCGGCTTTGGAAGGGGTTGTAGGAGGCGTTCGGGACGCGGCTACGTCTGACCACCGCCTTTCACCCTCAGACAGATGGTCAGACGGAGAGGACCATTCAGACTCTCGAGGACATGCTCCGTGCATGTGTCCTCGACTTTGGTCGTAGTTGGGAGGACCACCTACCCCTGGTGGAGTTCGCGTACAACAACAGCTACCACTCCACCATCGGGATGGAAACTTACGAGGTGTTGTACGGCAGGCCTTGCAGATCTCCTTTGTGCTGGACAGACCCTGGGGAGTCAGCACTTGTGGGACCAGAGATGGTCCGGGCCACGACAGAGAAGGTCCAGGTCATCCAGGAGCAGATGAGGACAGCACAGAGCCGACAGAAGACATATGCCGACAGGAGGCGGAGGCCACTAGAGTTTGAGGATGGCAACCACGTCTTCTTGCGTGTCTCACCTCGACGTGGTTTGCAGAGATTTGGACGAGGCAGCAAGTTGTCTCCATGCTTCATCGGGCCTTTCCAGGTCCTCAGCAGGATTGGCAAGGTGGCTTATCGCCTGGCTCTGCCACCTCAGTTGCACCAGGTGCACGACGTCTTCCACGTATCCCAGCTGAGGAGATACGTGCACGACCCGACGCACATCATTGACTATGGGTGCTAGATGTGGATGATGAGGCGAATTTTGTGGAGGTCCCAGTGGAGATAGAGGATCTACAGGAGTGGGTCCTACGCGGGCGATCGATTCCTCTTGTGCGCATCAGATGGCAGCACGGGAACCTCCAGGAGAGCACATGGGAGCGAGAGGCTCAGATGCGTGCACAGTACCCACATTTGTTTCCCTAGTTTATGATGTATCTTTACGGGGATGCAAAGCCCTGAGGTGGGAGTAATTTAAAGACCCATAAATTTCAAGGGAATTTTTTTTTAATTTTCTTTGGAATTTTACAAGAGTACAGTATCTGACGGCACCGGATTCCGAGGCCCCGTGTGCCCGGAATCATTTTCCAAAGTTTGGCTCGGGTACGTTCAGTGAACGGATGAGCGGGTTATTTCTAACTTTTGAACCGGTGCCCGGAATCGAATTCTGAGGGCACCGATGAAATCGCAGCGCCAGTTTTCGCTTAGAAATTCCTCTTACGGAGTTGCGTTTGCTCGAGTGTGGTTTTTTATTTTCGGGCTTAAAGTTACGAAATAAAATAATTTTGCGATAACTTTAGTTTATTTCACTTAAGCCACTTGGAAGCCACTTGAAGCCACTTAAAGGCGGCTTGACCTGAGTTAAACTGGATAGTATGCTATCCAGAAATATCCTACCCCCTTGGTAGGATATTTGTGAGGTGGGGCCCGCACGAGCCCCGCCGTTTCTTTCTGCTAAGAAACGCACCCGCGAAAACCCTTCTTTATGAAAGTCAACTGAAGCGTTTCTTAAAATCTTAACAGACCATTTAATTGGGCGGTTTATTTCGTGAATTAAATGGGCAGTTTCTTTCATCGAATTAATTCAACGAATTAATTCAATCGTTTCTTAACCAGTTTTCAAATTTGTTGGCGTAATAATAAAATAAGGCCAACGCACAACCTCTGGTTATTTGCGCGTTGAAAGGATTTGAGAGGACCCTTGTATCTTCTTCTCCCTTGCGAAGAACGTGAAGAACGCCGAACCCGGAAATCGACGAAGCTTCCATCCGAGACGTTCTTCCCCACCCCGATCTCCGATCACCAACCATTTGAGGTGAGTGATTTCGGGTTTCCTCTAAAGGTTATTTTTGGTTTTAAACGAAACACAGATTTAATTATTTATAATTTAAATCTGTTGTTCTTGGTCCGTTGAGCTCGCCGACTCAATGCCGGTTTCCGCGACGACGCGATGCCTTCCTGCGACGACGCGACGATCCCCCTCTTCCGTGATGAGCAATTCCGCGAAGAACGCTCATGCGCGACGACCAACGAGGTAGGGATTTATTTTGGGAATTACCCCCCTTTTCTTTTTATTTTCCCATATTAGTTTCTTTAAAAAAATTAAAGAACCGGTTTGGGAACAATATTAAACTTATTAAAATTGTTGTTTCCTGTGTGGAATAAAAATTATCCCGTTTGTTTATCTCTAACGCGTAGGGTGCGGGCCAAAGGAACACGACCCGACGACCCTCCGCCATTCTTCATTTTGTGTGGATTTGACGGGTGACGACGGAACGTGCCGCAATGGATGTTTGACGATCCCACAGTGAAGAATGAGTCCCGGGAGGGGCAATGGCGCAGACGGGAAGAAAATCGGGCCACCGCCGCGGCACCGGCCGCGGCGGCGGCGCTCGCGGGACGCGGCTGAAGCCGCGTCCGGCGCTAGGAGACACCCATCGGGTGTCCCGCGGGTGTCCCGCGTTTGTCACGCGGGGGCGGCGGCACCCCCCGCGGCACCCGGGAGGCGGCTTCAGCCGCGTCCGGTTGGCTGGCCGACACCCCGCGGGTCACGCGGGGGTGTCACGCGGGGCGGCGGCTCCCCCCACGTCGGGCCGCTCGGCCGCTCAGCCAAGCCAAGCTAGACCGGCCCTGGCCTAGCCAGACCGGTCCGACCGGGTCGGACCGGGTTCGGACGACCCAGGGGGGGTGGGCCGGGCCCGAACCCCCAGTCTTCGGAGGGTCTTCGTTCAAACGCAAGTAACTTGAGCTAGGGGCCTCCAAACGACTCGCCGTCAGCGGCAACGTGATCCTTGGATCGAGACGGTCTTTTCGGTATACCGCAATTAAGGTTTCGGAATACTTTGAGTTTGGCCGAGTTGGTTCGTACACGAAACCAACCGGGCCCTCGGAGCGGAAACGCTCATATCTTGAGCCACGGACGTCCGATTGACGTGGTGTCAGCTTTGTTGTTTTCCTCTTTGTGAGGCGGATCTTTTGGAATACTACGCCCAAGGTTTGGACGCAGGTGGAGTACGGTCGGGTTGGTTTTTCCTTAAAAACCAACCGGGCCCCTAGGAGGAAAAAGCCAATAACTCTCAGACCAGGCGTCCGATTGACGCGCCATCTGCGACGTTGAGTTCCTGTTGACGATACGGAACATTTGGATACATCAACTTCAGACATTGTGTCAGTTGATGTATCAGCCTCTCGGATCGTGGAGCGGACCCTCCCGAACGAGCTCGCTGTGTGCAGGAACCATAGAGCTGGATGTGACAGCTTCTTCGACAGCGACGACCGTGCAGAGATCCTCAGTGGACCGCGGCGACGACTGTGCAGAGATCCTCAGTGGACCCCGACGACGACCGTGCAGAGATCCTCAGTGGACTGAGGCGACGATTGTGCAGAGATCCTCAGTGGACTGCGGCGACGACTGTGCAGAGATCCTCAGTGGACTGCGACGACTACTGCACTCAGCGATCCTACGTGGATCAGTGCTACCGATCCTGTGTGGGTCAGCGCTCAGCGGTTCTATGTGAGCCAGCACCTACAGGTCCTGCGTGGGCCCGGTCATGTGTGGGCCCGATCCTGTGTGGGTCTGATCCTGTGTGGGTCACTGCAGGGTTAGTACCTATCGATCCTTCGTGGGTCCGACGACTTAGATGGTCCAGTGATCATCTTTACCGTAATCCGAAGAAGTATACCTGTGTGAGCTGAATCTTGTATTACTCTGCTTTGTGGATTGTGTTGAGCCATCCTTTATGGATTTACTGTTTACTCTCCTTTGTGGATTGCATTGTGCTATCATGTGTGGGTATACGTTGCTTTCCTGTGTGGACTGGGTTATGCTTGGGCTCGGACGTTGGAGCCAAAAGGGAATTGATGACTTAGGTATATTTATGGGCATATACCTAAGCTGTGTCAGATGTTAATTCATGATTGTATATTTCCTTTGTGGATTATCCTTCGTGGATTTCGGGAGACCTTCGGGGGTCTCGGGGTCCCTAATGAGTAGCTTTTACTCACCCCTGCACAGGCTTTGCCCGCACTACGTTGTGTTGGTTGCAGACGACGGACAGCGCTGATCGTGGTGGAGGCGTGCGGAGCAGGACGGTACCTGGAGGTGGACCACTGGGCGGGACGTACTCGGAGCGGTCAGGTGGACCCGAGGAGCAGTGGAGGCTATCTGTACCCACCCTTCTGGTGGGACTTCCAGAGGACGGCTCGACGCTGCAGTTTTCCCTTTCAGTTTCTGTTTTTCCTTTCAGTTGTACTTTACAGTTGGGCTTGTATTTCTGGCCCCTTTTACTTTCAGCACAGCTTGTACCATTTTTACTTAGTGTTTACTTTTCCTCTTTCTTACTCTGTGGTGCTTGTTTACTTTTCAAAGGCAATGCCTTCCCTTTTTGTTGAGATTTACACCTTGGTGCTAGTCGCCAGCCCCTGGCCTATGGAAGGCGGGCTTGGGGTAGTCACGGCACGGGCCCCGAGGACGGGTCGTGACAATTAATCATCATAATATTCCATAAATTAATGTCTCAAAATGGTCTATAATACATTAAACTTATTATAATCCCAATTACTATAGACTAATGATGATATCCTTAACTCATTTGAATAAATCATAATCTCTAATGATTTTTAATTACAGCTACGATATGAACTATAATGAAATATAGGTAATCATTAAATATTTATGTTATTCTTAAAATTAAAAATCACTTTTTTTTCCCAAATAACATTCAAGTATAGTGTATTAGGGAATTATTTCAAACTCTTTCATAGTAAACCAATAAATTTAAAGTTAACACTTATACTGACTATCCATTTTTACAGAAAAATAAGGTCTTTAAAAAAACATGGTTTCTCTATATGAAAATATTCATATTTCTCTCATTATTACCTTCCTCATCTTTAATCTCCCATAAACCCAATAAAAGATCATTTTAAAAACATTGGGTTAGATGAAAAATCATAGTAATCGATTGAAATAAAAAAATCTATTATTTCACTAAAACCATGAAAACACATGAAAACACATTCCATGAAAAAAATATTATTTTACATATAGAGTTAAATATCATTAGTATAAAAATATCATTTATTTTATCTTTTGAAAAAAATGATTCCCATAAAAACTGCAGAGTAAGTGTAGAAATTTCAGGTTGTTACCTTGGGACATAATAAAAAATAACACACATATAACCCTTATAAACGGAATAAACGAACATTCATCTTCCATATCTAGAGAACCCAATGTATTGGAGGGCTATAATGGGGCTCACCTACCATATCATGAGCTATAATAATCCTCAACCTGAACTATAATGGGAATCATCTAATGATATCTAGAGATATAATGGGATCAAACAATAATAAACAATATCCAAGGAACATATCATGAAAAATACCATCAAAAGATTTTAAATCCATGAGAAAATTACTTTCAGAAATAAGAATACCCTTTTCTTATAAAAATAAATTTTAAAATATAAAAAGTGTGCATATAATAATTCAACCATTTACATCAAAACTAATAATGCAATACTTTGAAAACAAATTAAAAGAAAAAGGCTTTAGGATAGATGTTCAATCTAATATACTATAAAATATAAAAATACTTTCTTTTAGATTTTTTGGAAAGATTTGAATAATAACTTTAAATGAGGGTTTTTAAAATATAGTCCCTTATATTGAGACTAACTAATGTAGAGTGATAGTGGTTATTTACATATTAAAAACTGATATGGGAATAATTGATAATCATACTTTATTATTGGATTACTATGTAAACTTATATTCTGTAGCATGTTGCAGTGTCTGTGATGGGTATTTTGTGGGGAATATCTATAGTGATTGTGTTTATAATGGTAATTATTCAACATGATGTTTTGTGGATAGTCAAAACATGGTATTTTTTAATGGGATGACCTTCATTCTTTAGGTAATGTATGATTTAATGTATTGTTTGTTACATAGTTCACTCCGGGTAGATCATACTTGATTGGAATAGAAGTATCATTACTTATTATGTATTTTTTTTATTAAATAATAAATCATTTTGTTGTATGTAATTTCTCTAAGTGCTTAGTTTGTTTAGACGGTGATAGAGAAACACAACATTTTGTGTGGTTTTCATCAACCATGTGATATTTCAATGAGAATGTGAGAGGAAATTTTATGGAAATTCATTATTGATTTTCCTCAATCTAAGATAATATGGGATTCTATATGTATGATAATGTGAATTTTTATAATGATAACACAATTATTTTAAATTTACATGTCAATCATTATGTTGTTTTTGTCGAGGTACCATATAGAGGTGGAATTGTGTATTTATGGTATTCCAATGATGATAATATAGAATCATTATTCCATGGTTGTATTTACTATTTAGAGAGTAAACTAGTATGATTTAGGATCTTATCCTCACTATAAATGTACATTTTATCTATTGATGGATGGTTAGAAAGAGTGAAATATTATAACTATTGAAGAAATGTTCTTTATTTGTGTTCTGTATTTTAGATATTCATAAATGAAAAACAACCCCTAGTTTGATTATTTATTCAATATATATTATCACCCTAACATTTTTAAGACCCAATTTGAAGAACTATGTAGTTTACCTTACCATTATCCATTTTTAGGACAATGGTTAGAGAGTCAATAATTATCAAAACATTATTTATGTGGAGCACGATAGAGAAGGTATAGGTGATCCATGATTAAATAAATGTGTCTTGAGAGAATCAACAATCCTATATTAATAATCTGATGACACCTCATGTGATATATGTTTGAGATTATGGGTTATTGAATATATCTCCTCATCATAGGTAGTGAATTTTTTTTAAGAACACATACATTATATTTGATTTTATGTACAATTCATTATGTTGGTGTGTGTTGGATTTTAAATATTTTGATTATTAGTACACCATATAGATGAGTTGAATTCATAACATTTTCTATGGGTTGGGTTTTGATGGGTATCATCAAAATTACTCTGAAATAATTTATTTGGGTGAGATGGGTATTTATGATAATGAAACCATTTAGCAATGAACATTCATGATTCATATAGTGAATAATTCCTTATAAAAATATTGTTACATTATTTTTACCATAAAAATCCAAAAAAAACTCAGAATCATGAGACACAGTGTCTTTGAAATAATTGTTTCATAACACACTAATATGATACTGAAAGTGGATAATTATTATATTATGTCCCATATTTAGGACCTATTTCCATTAATGACACTAATAAATCATAGGATAACCAATGGAGTAAAAACATAATGGTTCACCTTTGACGCCTTGTACTAAAATAAGTATGATAATGAAGTATAAAATATGTAACACCTCACTCCCTATATCCTGAATCTGGTGCATTAATTTATTACATTTTCATGAAGACCAGCAATCAAGTCTCGAAGTATTGATCAATGTAGTTCTATTGGAGTAAATATATATAAATACACTGATCCCATGTTATAATAGTAAAGTAAATAAAATATAATAAAAAATGAAACTAATAGACTCTATCCATAAAAACACAATAAATGATCCCTTATTCACAAACTATAGTAGGAAAACAAATGAAAGTGGTTGCTCAAATTCCAAGTAGGGGTTAAATATACTATAATCACGTAACAATAAAAATTTAATCATATTAAATTTGAAATAAACAATATATCTTGGTTATTAATTGAAATTAACAGGCTATTAATAAACTCTGAATGAAAATGAATGCACAAGTTTTTTCATAGTGAAAACCTCATGGAATGTAAAAAAAGAATACAGAATAAAGAGAATGATTGCTATTTATAATTAATACATATAGAAAATTAACCATCATATTGTAGAGATGGTTTAAGTATATGTGTTGAAACCCATCTGATTGTGTTTTAGAAACAAACTTGAAGGCTTTGTCAAAAACTGTTTTGTCTCCTGAGACCTATTGATTCACCTAGAGGCTATAGCGGGCCCTCCCCATCACATTGTGTAAAAATAATTCTTTATACAAGTATTTAATAAAATAAAAAATTTCTTGTCAATATACATATTGAGAATAGGATACATATTCCTTACAACTTTCAAAATAACAACTATATGTAAAATGGTATACATATTAGACAATAATCCTATCTATTAAAAAAGAATATGTATATATATAATATAATAACAATTTATAATGAAATATGATCTCAAAAGGGTAGAATATAGGACACATAATAATGATTATGTGCACAATATAATGTAAATATCTATGTTATGAAAATTGAGACAAAGTCCCTTACCAAATGTAATCAATCCAATCGTATGACCAAAAATTAATAATCCTCAAATAAATCATTTAATATAAGGAATATAATGAGAAATAATTGTATTATATATCAAATTTTAGTATATATACACCACATATAAGAAATATATGCCGAATAATGAATATCCCATGGAATGAAAAGTAAGATGAGAAACTTCTTACCTTATGTCGGAATGTATTTTTAATGTGACCTTAATATTATGAATAATAAAATTATATTCATTAATAAATAAGTTAATAATCGTATCAATGTTTAATTTATTTTTAAGATCTTTATTAAGTTAATTTATGGCCTTTATATAGGTAAACATGTTAAATTTAATCATTTGGAAGTGCACATTTTCTTAGTTTCCATGATCAGATCTCTTAAATATGAGCAATGGATATTCATATTAAATGGGAATTTAAATTCATAATTGATGTTATGTGTTATTAATTTTCATCCAGATGTTTTAATGATCATATAAGTACATTGGTTATTTTAGGAATGGAACAATCAATAAATAAAATTTTATTGATAAATTCTCGGATTAATTTCGTGGTTTTTCGATCACCTCAGTCATATTTTTTTGTATTATTTAATACCATGTGTAAAAAATAATTATAGAATATTAAATAGGAGATATAAAAAATATAATGACTATTTTAAACCATAAAAATGGTTTCATGATCATAATTGAAGAAGGTAATACAAATTGAAAACCCATAGTCCTTGAATGTGAAAAATTAACACATCTCGGACGGTGTTATCATTTTTAGTATACGATGAGGGGGAATGATATATGATGAAGAAATATTATATTAGAATAATAAAATTACATTAAATTTAAGGGACTAGAATTTTCATATCATTTGGATAAGGGGAGGTGAGGTGAGAGAAAAAATAGAACGGAACATGTAAATGAAATTAAAAGAAAAAGGAAGATATGCTTAACTACTAAGTGCTCTTCCTAGAGAACATCCATAAGGCATTTGGTTTTGGAATTTTGGAGAGACAAAAAGCTCTTGGAAAAGAGGGGAGGTTCCTGTAAGTATATTTGGAAGAACATAGAAAGGCTCAAAGCTTGAGTGGTGTGAGAGGAAGAGGGGAGAGTGTAGTTTATATAACTGAGGAGAGGAGGGGTTTGCATTATTTTAATCATTATTTTATTATTTTTTCCAATACAAGGAATAAAATTTTTTTGTGGCCAAAATGGTATTAAATGGATTTATGGTTGATCCAAGAGCTCTTACCTTAGTAGGACATCATTTATGACTCAATTATTCATGTATTTATCATTTATTATAAATTATCTTTTTTCCAATTCACTAAAAATTCATGTATTTCAAAAAATTACCCTAAACTCACCAAAACCATTTTTTAGTTGTTGAATCAAAAATGAACTCCATTTTATGAAAATAATTTTCCAAATATGAGAAATTTATTTTACAATTAAAACAAACATTTACTTTAAAATATAGTTTTTAAAATTTCAAATCACAATATAATAACCTAAAAATTATAATGAATGTTTCATTAAATTATACCAATATAATTTGACAACAAAATATTGATTTATGAATAAATTTAATTAAAAATAAAAATCATTTAAATTATTTTATTAATTATAAAATTGTAATTAAATATTTCGTTCTAAATAAAATTCTAGTAGTGAAATATTAATGATTAAAATATTCACTCTTATTTACAAGGAGATTAAAATATATTTATTATTACATGGGTGAGCATAATTTTTATTAGGGTAAATTACTATTCATGTGGACCAGGTTAGAATTCATAAGGTTATTCCACTCTATATAAGGGTAATATAATATTCATGAAAAGTTATGATGATTCTATCAGACTCAAAATATTTTACTGGATACAACTGTGTATATTCATTTTTCGAAATTCAAAACACAGAAGTGGAATAATTAAGAATGACGAAAGGGTTATAATAAATTGTTCTTCCACATTGACTGATTGTTGTGTGCATATAAGCTATCTAATGAATTGAAATTATTATTTTGATGAAACATACCATAAAATATTTGGGATTCAAAATAATATTGAATATATTCATAACATAATTTAGTATCTACAAAAATAATTATAATAGTCCATATGTTATATAATCTATTGATAAAAATTAATTTTCAAATAAATATATTCTATTGAAAATATTCTTTTCTATATAATAATATGGTAATATATTATTTTTTAAAATTATGTTAAAAACAATAAATTTGAAAAATTATTATTATTAATTAAAACACATAATATTAAATTATCATTTTCATGATATATATTTTTTAAAATTATAAAAAAAATTACTTGGGTTTTAAATTATTCCCCTTTAACATAATTTCATCCCCGAAATTCAAAATTTCACATTGAATGTTAATGGTTGAAATTGTAAAACTCTATTGTGGGAAACCTACATTGGAAAAAGGGTTAATAAAATATTCTCTTAATTAGGTGGAAATTGAAATTCATAGGTTACTACAAAACTACGCATATGAATAGGATATAATTATTGCAATGTGAAAAATTTAATATGGAAGAATAATATAACCATAATTTTTTGATAGAAAGTGATAGATCACATGTTCATATCAATGTTGATTACTAGAAAGCTATAAATTAAAATTTTGACAAAGTTTGATGATATAATTAAAAATATTTATAATATGACACCATTTTTTACCCATTTCTTACTATTGAGGGATAATATCACTCTATAAGAGTATAAATTTTTATTTATATTTCCCAAACAGAAAACGTATCCTTTTATTGAACCTTGAACTTTATATACTTCATCACATAGCACATGTTACGCCATGTGGTGAAGTAATACATTAACCTATAAAAGATAAAACAATGAATAGGTTAAACCATTCCATAAATGGTTAAACAATCCCAAATAAAATGATTCATCACTTTGAAATAAATGTCTCTAAATTTCCAAGATGAACTTATCATTAACCCATAATCATTATGAAGAAGCTATAATTTTCATATTACAAAAAAGTGAATATCTTAGTCATGTATCCTCTTAAAACAGGTTAATAACTTTAATTACCCTCAAATCTTACTGGAAATATTAATTCTTCCATATTACTTAAATAATATACATATTATTGTATATATTCCTTAAATCCAAGAATGTTGAAAACTACATCGATGATAGTATAGAAAACTTTATGACAAGTCAATAATCAATTCCAATGTATTCAGTACTCATCCAAATCAATCTTTTCCTCCTCATCATCTAAACCTAAAAAATATATTAAAATTGGTATTTTTGTCATTCTTTTTTTTTAAATTACTTTTCGATGAATATATTTTTGTGGTACTGTTCAATATATGACATCAACTCCTTAATGAAAAAGTCATGCAATATGATTTTCATAAATTCTATTATTCTTATAACTAGTATATTACTGATAAAATGTTCAAATGATATAATTATTGAATAGCTGTTTTAATTATTACTCATTATCTATGGTATTATTATATCTTGATCACTATACAATATCATCATTTATGGTATATTACATTAAATCATGAGAAATTTATTTGCATATTGTCTCATCAACTCAAAGTTGAAGCATTGTACATTGGAAAATCAAATTATACCCTTGAAATAATGAACATAGAGTCCTTTTTCTCCACACTTATAAAAAACTCACATTCCCTTCCTGCATTTACCAGGGTGATTCTTTCCACAATTATCATGATTGGTAAAACCCCTATATCCCTTCTTCCCATTATATATCATATTCTGTTCCACCCTCTTACTATCGTTCTTCCCTTCATATCCACGAGTCAAAAAATAATTCTTCATACATATTTTTTACACATGATATTATTTCCTTATATGCTGAGGATACTTGGGAAACTATCTCAAGTAGAAAATATGTCTTCATACCCAGATTGATATGATCCTAATTAATCTTTTCATCACATGAATTATTGAATTTCTTATTCCTTATTCTAGGAAAAAAATTTAAAAAATTCATTCTATAACTCTAAAAATTGTATAGAATATAACATAACATTATTCATAAAAAATCCTAGAACAATTTAGTTTAGTTACTTTGTTATCATAAATCATTCATAATGTAATGTAAAAAATTTGAATTATCCTAATCACATCCCCCATGAGTGTAAAACCATGTGCACAATAAAGATCATTTTCATGTATCAGGTTACACTGAGTCAATCCTAGAACAACTTGTTGGAGTTGTTACTCATAGGTACATATACTGGAAACATGAATCAATGATAAGTGAGTAAAAATGTATTAGACATAAATAATAGTCATGGTGATTAATTTAAAAGAATATGCCATCAATAAAATTAGAATTAAAATGAATCCATAGGTTTTGTCATGGTGAATACCTCATTCAATTTAATAATTTAATACCAAAAAAATAGAATGCTTATTATTTTGATGTCATGTATCTGTCACATGAACCGTTATACCATTGAGATGGTTTAAATCTATGTGTAGAAACTTGTCTGAATTTTTTTTGGAATCAAACTCAAAGGGTTTGTCACCAACTGTTTGGTCTCATTGGACTTTTCAATGCATCAAGGGTCTATATAGGGCCCCACCCATCATCTAATGTCCAAATAAATATTTATAAATGGATTTACTACATGAAAAATATGCCTTTTCAATATCCATATTTAGTATAGGATATAAATTCATCATTTTATTAAAAATAACTACCATGTGTAAATTTATATTAGTCAAAGAAAATAATCCTATCCATTGTAAAAAATTATGAGCACATAATGTAATTAAAATTTAAAATGAAAAATGATCTCAAATAGGTATTAGATACACTATAAAAGAATGATTATGAGCACAATTCAATGTAAATCTCAATGAAATGGAAATTGGGACAATATCCCTTACCACATTGTAATCAATCGAATCATATAACCAAAAATTAATAATCCTAAAACATATAATTCAATACCATGAATATAAATATAATAATTATATTATATATGAAATGGTAGTACAAATACATAACATATAATAAATAAGTAATGAACAATGGAAATCTCATGAAAATACAAGTGTTATGAGAAACCACGTACCTAATGTCCGAATGTATTTTTTCTAGATCATAATTTCATGAATAATAAAATTAGTTTCATATATTAATAAGTATAGAACCTTATCTACATTTAAATTTTTCTGTATCTTTATTATTTTCATTTCTGAACTTTTCATGGGTTAATAAATTCAATTTCCTCATTTGGGAGTACACATTTTATTAGTTTTCATGATCGGTTCACTTATAAAAGAGTAATGGATGTTCATATAAATTTGAAATTGAAATCTATAATAATAGTTTTGTGTTTATAATGATCATCTAGAATGTTTAATGGTCATATAAATCCATTATATATTTTTGGAGTGTTCCAATCAATCGATTTTTTAACGATAAACACTTGGATTAATTTGAAGGTTTTTCAATCACCTCAAACTTATTTTGTTTTATAATATAATAATATATGTAAAAAATGATTCTAGATCATTAAATATAATGTATAAATAATATTATGATCTGGATAAACCATCATAATGGTTTCATGACCATAATTGATGATGATTAATGAAAATTGAAAACTAGCCTTCCTTGAATGGGATTAATTAACACTTGTCAGAGGGTGTTTTCATTTTTTGTATAAGAGGAGTGGGAATTATAGATGATTATGAAATATAAAATTAGAATACTAAAATTATAGTACATTTATGTTAATAGAATTATCATAGAATTTGGATGAGGAGAGGTGAGGAGAGAGAATGAAAATAATAGAACCTATAAATGAAATTTAAAGGAAAAGAAAGATGGGGATTACCTCTTGAGTACTCCTTCTTGAGAACCTCATTTAGGCCTTTTGTTTTGGCCATTTTCGAAGACCAGAAGGTCTTGAATATGGTGGGAGGGATTTATAAGTGTATTTGGTAATTCATAATAATGGATCAAAGCTTGAGTTGTGTGAGAGGAAGAGGGGGTGATGGGTGGTTTATATATTGTAGGAGAGGATTATTTTTTCATTATTTTAATCATTAGTTTATTATTTTCCAAAGTCAAATAATAGTATTTTTTATTGTAAACACAAATAGTAATAAATGAATGCGAGTTCTATCAATACATGCTTAGCTCAATAGGACATCATCCATAAACCAATAAATCATGTATTTAGCATTTATCATAAATTATCATATTTTACTATTTATAAAAATTCAATTATTTTTGAAAAACACCAAAAAATTAATGTAACCTTTTTTGGATGTGTAAAATAAAAAAATGTACTCTCTTTCTTCTATATAATTTTATAAATATGAGAAATTTATTTTTTAATTATAATCACCATTTAATCGAAAAATAATGATTTTAAAATTATTACAATTTTTATAATACCCTGTATAATCAACTATAGTCTCATTAAATTATCCAAAAATCATCAGATAACAAAATATTGATTTATGATGATATTTTATGAAAATTTAATGTCATTTAAATAAATTTATTAATTATATAATTATAATTAAATATTTATTTCTCACAAAAATAACAACATTAATTATTAATTTCTAGAAGATTCATTCTGATTTATAAGATTTGTAATTTTTACATATGCTTAATGTGTGAGTTTAATATTCATAAGAGTACATTACTATTCATATGCATCACATTACTATTCATAATGGTATGTTTCTATTCATAATGGTATGTTAATATTCACCCAAAATTATGTTGATTCTATGAGACTATAAAAATCTTATTGAACGCAACTATGAGTATTTTCTTTTCGGAATTAAAAACACAGAGTTGAAAAATTAAGAATAATGACTAGATTATAACAATTTACTATTCTGAAGAGATTCATTTTTTGTTCATAAAATCTATCTAATGAAATAAAATTATTATTTGAAGAAACATACCATAAAATCATGGGGTTGATAATATTCATGTATTTATTCATAACATAATTTTTTATTTATTAAAATGAATATAATAGTCAATATATATTACATTATATTGATAAAAATGAATATTCATATACATATATATGTTCATACTAAAATATTATTTTACCCCAAATAATACTTTAAAATAGTTTTGGTTTTTAGAATTAATTTGAAAGCTATAAATTTGAAATATAAGTACTATTAATTAAAACATATATTTTTAAATTTTCATTTTTCATAAAATAATGTTTTTAAAATTACAAAACAAATTATTGGGGTTTAACAAAATATGTGGTGAATTTTCTATCATATTATAAAAAAATATAAGCCTCATTAACAATCGTATTTAATAAACACATAAAGAAGACTGAATTATAATCTAAGTTATCAATGTAACTGGGAAAAGAAAAAAAACAATCATAAACATTTGGATATGATCACTCTCTATACAACATAAAATTGCAGATTGATTCCCATTTTGGAATCTAATATCTTTGTAATCTCATATGTATTGTAAGATGTGGTATTGATATTACCGTATAAACTAAGGACATTCTTGGTGAACCAATGATAACATTTACATGAATATTTGTTCCACATAATAAATACTTCATATGTAATAAGTGTGGGGGAAACACCAATGAAATGAAACATGGTAAAAATATATAGCCTAAGAGAAAAAATGGAATATAATAATGATTACCATGAAATATTGAATTAATTATATTTTTTTGGACATTCATGATGATGTTTTGAATTATATGTCAATAAAATAATTCTTATGTAAAGTGAACACATAAAATGATTGGAGAAACATGTTTTCTAATGGAAATCATAAGAGGGGCTTTAATAAAGAGCTCAATGAATGATTTGATAGGATAAGTGTATAATAATATCCATAATTATTGAAATGAACCTAGGTGGTTATCCTTATAATAATTTGTGTCTATTAAGATCGTATGTGTTTACTATAATACCATTGGGTGGTGCTTGGAATATTGTATAAAAATATAGAAGTTCCCATTAATTAGCTCCTCCAAAAAAATTAAATTAAGTAGGGATATTTTAAAAATGAAAATCCCCATAGATTAAATTTGAGTAAAACATGGTATATATGTGATGGATATATATATATATATATTATTTTTAACCTATAAATAAGAATATTTTTGAGAGAATTTGTGGTAAATATAGTGAAATCATTACTCAAATAAAACATTAAGGGTTCGACAGATACCTTCCTTTAATTCAGATTCACACTAGAAATTCACTAAATCTCTTAAGTAATAAATTATAGATATTATAACTTATAAATTGGTAACCTTATTCAATTATATTATATTTTGTTTTATTCATTTGTATTAGTCTATTTTGATTTAATTTATTTATATTTTTGTTTCTACAATCTCATTGTTGTTCATAGTGTGTGTTGAAGGTATCATTAAACTTGAATAAATATCAGAGTTACTTAAGAAATGATTTCATAACATGATGCCTCAAATTATATGATATTTAATACCAAATATAAATTTAAATAGTCCCAAATATACATATGTGTTCTTATATATAAGTGATTCAGATATAAAAAACATTATCATTATATGGAAAGATCGTTTATGAGGTTTTTCCAAACATCATTATAAAGATAAATTTACTTTAATTAAATAATTAATTATATATTATATAAAATGAAATATATTATGGAATAATTATTAACATAACCATTAACTATAATATTATTGGTATTACCATACATTAATTCAGTGGGAAAAAATTTATGCTTTCTTATAATGTTGATGAATCGTCATTATGGTGAAGACCATTTCTTTTTTAGGATTGAGAATAGATTTGATAATTTTTATTACATAAAAATCAATTTATAAATGATAACGATGTAATTATGATATGTCAGATGGATTTTTTGGTCGATGAAGAGGGTCAAAAAATAAAAAATTTCAATTGTGGGTATAACATTCTCATTGGAAGTCTTATTTTAGTCCACCACAAAAGGATCCACGTAATGGTATTTTGGTAATATCTTTAAGATATGGATGTGTGAGAAGGTTTTGTGAGTTAAATTTGTATGTCGTGGGATTCCTTTAATGGTTAAATTTTATATGGAGAAGGAGTAAGGAGGGGTAGTATTTAAACAAGAGGATATAAGTGTTTTTGAATATAATATTGAATATTTTTTTTACATTTGATCAAGAATAGTAATGGTATAGAGTATTGTGATAAAAATTAGTAAATTTTGCAAGCGAAACAAATCAAATGGTTACATAAGTTTCCAGCTACTAATTGTTTCATGTATTCGGCCTATAATCTTAAATACACAATTTTTCTACAGTACACCTTTATAAAAAAATATATAATATTAGAAAAATACCAAAACATCACCATAATATTTTTTATAATGTGTTTAAATGAATGAAATCAATTTATTAAATTAATTATATATATATATATATCTATGTCTGTGTGTGTGTGTGTGTATGAAATTTTATTTTATTATAAAATCATTACATATTTGATAAATACTAATTTTAATATTTTGATCAATTTTCATTCCGATTAAAATTTTTATGTTGTTATTAAATTACAATATATCTTATATAAAACTAAATTTTAGTTATTAATTATATTACATGAAAATAAATATTGCATTAAAATATTTTAATGACGAAAAATAATCATATATGTTTAGAAAAAATATGAATAATACATTGAAACTTTTAAAAAATTATATTGACCTGTATAATGTTATAAATGTAAAAAATTTAATTTTATAATATAACTATGTATTATAATAAAATTATATATGGGAAATTACTATTCTAATAGTGATATTATAATTCATATCAATCAGATTATTAATCCCATATTCAGACTAATATTCCAGTTGGTAGTTTTGTAGAACCCATATGGGTTCCTTATATTGTATAAATCCTTCAAATTTATTTCACACTTCACTCCTATCTATTTACACTTAATGTTATATAAATTTTGATTTCCACAAATACCACTTCATTATTCCCATTTTTATATAGTTTTTTTTTCTTGAGTTTTATCATTATATTGGAGTGATCGGTTTCAAATATCAATTTTTTAGTTATGTTATTTCATATATTTTTCTAATTATCAAAATTTAAATTATTATGGCTATATTTAATCTCTAAATATCACATTCAGGTAAATATAATTAATTATTATTGGTTTTACCATGTGTTTGATGTTATTTATATGATATTATTTAAAAAAAATAGGAATCATATATTTTATTAGTAGGGAGAATAAATTTATAAAATTCAGAGTCATAACATTTTCCCCAAATTAAATTTCACCATTCAAAATTGAAATTCAACCATTAAGATAAAATATTATGATTATAGTTTTGTATCATTAATTCCTTTGGTTCATGTTTCACCACCCAATAATTATTATTCCTCTATCATAATTTTACATGTGGAGTAGATTTATTTGACATTACAATGGATCTACTCTCCAGTTCTTCACATATTACTTTAAATAAGAGACATCATGTTCTAATAGTACCATATCTTGATTAATAAAATCTAATTGCTCTATAATGTAATTCATTAATATATACACATTAAACATGTAATGTTCTTGAGACATGGTTGGCCAGGGTGATAGTTTATAGGAAATATATCTAATACAATCCTAAAATTGGTAGATGTATCTGGGAATCGAGATTTAGTCATTCCCAAATATCATGATCCTTATCCATGAATATATATAGAGTAACATATTATCAAAATCCTCAATCATTTAGCTTCTCTTCAATTTATCAAAATATATTTTTATTAGATTTATGTTTTTGTTTTATGTTTGAAATTCGACTTGAACATTTCACCCATTTCATCAACCATTTAAGGACCCAAAAATCACAAGTGTGCCTACATCATCAAAACATGTAATTTTTAAAAATACCTTCCCATATTGGGATTAATATATTGATGTTTTGATTCTTGATTGTAACCAATTATTGTATGAGAGATAGACCAAATGAAGAATCACATATCTACCTCTACTTATCTACAATGAGAAATCTATCTGCGTAGAGTGTTTGGATTGTTTTCTAAAATTATCATTTGGTCTATTTGTGTTGGGCTGTACTAATTTTCAACTATATTTTTATATCATGATGGATATATTTATTGAACATAAATTTAATAATTAGATAATTGTTTGAAATAATTTGTTTTAGTATTCTATATGGCATCACTAATTCCAAAATATATATCCTTTTATGTTGATTGAGTGAAATGTTCACTCAAATTGCGATGATTTTAGTAGATATTTGAAAATAATCCAATTAAAACCATATGGAATTATTTTCTCTGGATGGATTCAGATGACTCCTATCAATTCTGATGGGGTTGTTTTCTTATTTACTTGAATTTATGTGTAAGGGTTGCATTGAACCAATGTGATTTTTCTTTTCAACCTTCACCCATTGAAATTCTAGGAATTTTGATGTGTATTTTAATATATCATTCCACATATATTCCCTCATATAGTGCTATAAGTTATATATATTCCTATTTATAATCCATGGATGGTTGGATATTTTATGTTTATGGGTATAATTATATAGACCCTTATATGGATTATGCATTTATTGTATACATAGTCATAAACCAAATATTTTAATGATGTCATCAATTTATAACTCTAAGGATTTCTAATTTATTTCATATACCACCTTATTCTTTATGTCTTCATTATCCTTTTTATAATTACTAATCATTCTTAAAATGGATGTTTGATAAATATTTAAATCTAAAAAGGTATGTTTTCTTTATTTCGTGACATCAGTTTCCATCATATGAGATTCTAAGATGAGCGAACCCATACTGGTTCTCCCCATTGATAAATTAACATAATTTTTTCTACCTAGTAAATCAAACACATTATTTTTCATCCCAAGACGGTATTGTGTTGACATGTCATAACACTTGATCATCTAATTCAATATTCAATAATGAATATTAATCTTTTTCTATATGAATATATATTAATATCCCTTATAATATATATAGAATTTATAATTCTCAAAATATAAATAATTTCCATAAAAATCAAAAGATACTTCATTACAGCTAACTCCCAACCATGATTTTTATTACTATTATAATATAAATTCAAACATCACTGATAAATATGAAATCTCATCATATTA
The DNA here is from genome assembly GCA_963277665.1 of Viscum album. Lineage (NCBI taxonomy): Eukaryota > Viridiplantae > Streptophyta > Magnoliopsida > Santalales > Viscaceae > Viscum > Viscum album. The sequence continues at coordinate 137,419,751 of OY728163.1, forward strand.
AGGAATTATTACAAAACACAATCCATTATTTCAATTATCATTGCATTCTATGTAAATTTTCACACATTTGTGTTGTGTTTATACTGGTACATTGATATGCCCATTTCTTCACATGTATATTTCTTCACATTAATTGGTCCCAAAAAAATTCACCACTCTTTGGTTTTCATGTTCGTGGTTATTATACATCATGAAGTAGTTTGTGAAAATAAAATTGATAGTACCCATCTAGTATGAGGAAATATATAGATCTTAATTTTAGATATTGGTTTATAAAACTCCTTAGTGAAAATTGTCATTGAATTGTCCAAATATATTCCTTTTTATCTAATACGAGACCATAAGAATGATAATTCATCGTTCAAAAACTCAAATTTACTATACATTTTATATAAAAATTTCATTTTAAATGTCATTTTATTTTTATTAAAATTATCATCAAAGTCCACCTCTAATTTTATTGTATATGAAAATATCATATATAATTAGTAAAAATTTATTTTTGAAGATAATCAATAAAGGCTATTTCATTTATTTCCATATCAATTACTTGATCTTATGTGATTCATAAGGGAATCTCTATCAACTCAAATTAACCATACATTATATGAGAGGATATATTGGGAATATCCCCCTTCCCCTCCATTAATAAGATACATCCCAAATTCAGCTCTTGATTCGATATATATTATGCCACATGTAGCTAACCACATAATTCGGCAATCCATGTTATGTGATAATATTTATTTATCATGATCTTAATTGTTTCAAGATAATAAATATATTTTCGGATTGACTTATATTTATTCTTTATGTTGATGACCTGTGTACACTACGTTAAAACACTCAGGAATAGAAATACACTATCCAAATTATATATAAAATATATTAATCTATTAAACTAATTTATTTTCATTATATATTATTTTTTATATTGATAGAGATCTAGGTACTTTTTAAATATAGAAAAAACCTATCAGTTATGAGGTATACTAAAAAAGTTTTCATGGAAAATATAACTTTCTTCATATTCAATGGTCATGTATTAAATATTGATTCTCTTAGTTGTATAAATAATTTTAGGTAGATATGTTTGGTAAAAGGGGGTTAATATTCAATATTGATAAGGATATTTCAATAGCGATTATACTCTTCCATACTCATTTATATAAACGTAGTATGATTTTTTGGGGGAGATTCATATACCTATTCAAAAAATTGTTTTTGGATCTATAATGTGAAGATAGATCCACACTAAATATGGAACCAATTTCAACTATGTTATATATAACATAATATTTAGAAGGTCCAACCCCTAAACATTAACACGTGATGAGTTTTATGCATTGGATTCAATAATTATCTTTTTTTATTCTCCTTGATAACTCAACGTCAATTTTTTAGTGGTGCTAAAATATTCCTAATAAACTTTAATGATTAGAAAGAATGTTAGAACTATATTTGTATATGGAATTTGAAGATCAGGAATATATATTGAGTTCACTTTTCACTATTATATTTTGGTACTAGCCTTTTATAATACCCATAAATATATGTAGTAATTATAATACAGAAACTAATACTATTATAAAAGGGAAACCAAGAATATATATGTAACAATTTTAAATTAACATGTATATGACATCATATGAGTCCTTACGCTTTATTCATGTATATCCACATATGTTCTTCAATTATGATTTTTATCATAATAATTAATTAATATTTGTTATTGGTTCACAATGACTTTGTGAACATACTGATGTATATCCCAAGGAACGTTAAAGAAGGTATAAGAAAAGGCCTCTATTTCATGATCTAGGAACTAGTAGAGTTAATTTTAAACAAGTGTTTTTAGGTTTATTATGCATATGGACATCTATTCCAGAGCGACACAATCTTGTGGTGTATATTCACATATTAAATTATTTGAAAATACTCCCTCAGTGCCTTAAAAAATTATAGGACATTCTAATACACATGTATATATACATAGAATTATATTAATTTATTATAACATTATTTATTAAAAATAACTAATAATTTATATGTTAAAAACAATATCATACAAATCATATTAATAATAATATTATAAGATTTTTGATATAAATATAAAATAAAATACCCAGAATCTAGAGGAATAATATCATTAAAGTCTAGGTTCATAGTATATAACCATAAAAATAAATGTAAACCATTTATATATGAATTTTTTTAATCGGGTCCAAATTGAATTTAAGCATCTAAATGTTCATAGCATAACCAACAGAACAAATAAAAATATATCTATCTAAAAATATATGTAAGGGAATCAGAATGATAATGAAGAATAAATTAGGAGTGAATTATTATAACATGTTATCAAAAAAATATAAAGATCATGATAATTCAGATGAAATAATGAAATAAATAAAAAAGATTCATAATATCCTGGAATTATATGAATGTGAAATAATATAAAACATGACATAAGTATATGTCAAATCACACTACCAATTAAACATATAATGGTTGTCAATGTACCACTATGTATTTTTTATACTCCTATAATAGACGAGATTACAAAAAATGACATATATACATTACCCAATTCATCACATCTCTACATGGGTGCACCTACCATAACTCGTAGATGAATCTGTGATCGATATATTGAAATAATTTATATGGTGTATGTGAATAGAATACACCATAAAAATGGGAAGGGGTTTTTTAATCTTACCTTAATGAAAATAAATTTGTAATATTAGAATAGTTCACATGAATTTCAAGATTAAAATATTTTTGGACATTCATTAGGGATTATAAATTTCTAGGTCCTGAAAATGATTTTCATGTATGATTAAGACATAAAAATTGTGGATAACTTGAATTTTAATGGATTTATCAAGTGGTGTTTTATGAAAAAGGTTAATGATAAAACAATGTTGGAAATATAATAATAATACATATAAAATAAAAAATGATCCAAAATGGATTCCAAATAAAAAATATTTTTTAAAAAATTCAGGGAGTTATAATAACATTTCATTGAAGGGATGTTGTAATGTTGTTCAAAAACATATAAGTTATCTTTAATCGGCTCAATTTTACAAAATAAATTTTGATGGTAATCATTGATAAATTTATATCCCCATATTAGAAATTATAATTAAATATATTCTACATGTTTGGGAAATATATAAAGAGAATAGAATATGTAAATAAAGGGAATATAAATAGAATACGAGTTATAGTTAAATAAATCATAAACCAAATATTATGATGTGATTCAGAGAGATCCCTTACCTCAGGAATGGTTTCAAAATGCATATCAACATGACCTAATAAATAAAAAAAATTATTTACTAAATTTATGAATGATAACCATATTAAAATATAGGTTCTTCATGATATCATTTCAGTTATGATTATCCCATGGTCATTCATGTCATGTGTCTAATTTTAAAGTTGAGGTGGATGATTATTGGTGATCTTAATTAAATTTTTAAATAACTCTAAATAAACAATTGAATGTTATTTATGTACTTAAAATGATTTATATGTTTCTGAATAGACTTATTTTTTATAATATAGAGATACATAATTTGGAATAAATATTATAGTGGTAAGATTAGTTCAATTGGGTTATTTTACTAGTTATCAAGAAATATAATAATTTTATTTTATTAAATGACTACTAATAAAATAAAAAAAATTAAATATCATATAATATGTTTTTTATCATCTTATTTAATGTTAATATTATTAATATTATCATCTTTTATTCATGTTGAGCAAAATAATATAAAATATTTTTGGGGGTGTCGAATCAAGAAAACAATTGATTTTTTATATTGATATGTTTTTTTATTTGATATTCAAATGAAAAATATATGTATAGTTTCTTAATAATATTTTATTTATTATATAATATTGGATTGAATTATTTTTTATGATACGGAAGATGTAAAAATTAAAAATCTCGGTGGTGGGAACTACATTCCATTTTGGATGTCCCCTCTTAGGAAATAACTTTTTGGATCATTGCAGTTTTATTTATGTAAGACCAACACTCCTTGGACAAGTAGAGACGGTTTTTTAATGAAATGGGTAGATTATATGATATCCTTAAGTCTTAGAATGTGTTTGGATAGTTGGTTTTGATAGAGTTATTTATAAGTGGATGAGAGGGTTTTTTTAAATGTAATATTGACTAATTAATTATTTTTCCTCTGGAAAAAAATTATGTCTACTCCTATAAAAAAATATTTTAATATATATATATATATTTGTGTTTTTGATCCAAATGTCTCATACATCATCCATGAATCATTATTTCATGTATTTATCCAATAATTATAAATAACTTATTTTTTCGTATACCATTATTCCCCAAAAGTTATGTCTTTCAAATAAATACAAAAAACACTCTATAAGTGCTTTTTGACATGTATATTTCAAAACATGACCATTATTTTTAGGATATATTTAAATATTTTTGAAATTTATTTTTCATAAAATATCATCATTTATTTGGGAAATTCAAACTTTATTATTCTCAATAGTTTTCTTCAAACATTCAAAAATTATATGTGGTATATAATCTTTCATATAAAAATATAATTTTACCTATTATTTTTTATAAAATCATTTTTTGAAAATAATATTAATTTAAAAAAATTTATTCAATGGAAAAATGGAAATTATGAATATATGTTTTAAAAAAATTCACCATTTTAAAAATATTTATTTAGTTGTATCATTATATAAATTTATAATATTTTCATTATATAAGATATCTATTTATTATTATATAATTACATTGGTAATATTAAAACTCTAATGAATTCATTAATATTTGTAACAATTAAAGTCTTATTCTAATGGCCATATTATTGTTCTAATGTCTTATTTGAAATGATCATATAGGATCTATACCATATATAAATTCTAAATATTTTCTTCCTTCATAATTAAATTATATTTTTTCTCTATTTTATATATATTATAATTTTGAAATAAATATTTCAATACTAATATTATTCTTCATTTTGAATGTTTTATTCATGAGTGATATAATTATAGGGAATCAATCACATCAAAATTTTCATAATATAGAAAATTTATTTTCTAAATATATTCCAATTATAATTATTTTCAGTAATATTGATATATTAATTCTATATATGTAATGTACAGGTAAATATAATAAACTGATGTTAGTTCTATCATCAATTGAAAATGATCTATATTATATTATATTACAATACAAGACATACTTATATAATAATAATGGAAAGTATATTAATAATATTAGTGTTAGTTACACTTATGGAAGGGTAAGAGATTTCATAGATTATGAATTCTACTGTATTGGTTCTGGTTCAGAGATATCATGGAAGAGTAAATGAGATAACAAAAAATCATGTGTTCTAATCAAATTCTACATATCCTGAGATTTTAAATTCTCAAAATTTTTCAAATATTATTTGGGGCCTAATGTTGATAAATTGAACTATATATCTTATTTTATATAGTAATTGATGACGGGTTTTCAATTAAATGATAGGTATCTCCCCAGAGTGTTTGGTATACACATTATTCCACTGGTGTGATGGATTTTTAATGGATGAAGTGATGTCCTTTATATATATCTCATATGGTGGTTTTTTGAATCCCTTTTCTATTTCATTGTTTAGTTTTATTTTCATTCCTGAAGATGAGAAGGGTTTGAGAAGTTTATTATATAATGTTCTGCAATTTCATGGTCCATTTCATTTAATTTTCTTTCCATTATACTATAAAGAGTCCATGTATTATAAATAATATATTTATTAAATTGAAATTTTATTTTTCATAATTTTTATCCTAATAAAACATTTATCCCCTTTCTTTCATTACGGGATAACAATTAATTCCAAAATATGGAGTGATTATTTTGACCAAGGTATGGGTAATTAGCCATATGTTATTGTAGATTTTATTTTTATATTTGTATCCTTCTTTTAAAAAGTTCATTTTAATCTCACCAAATTATATGTTGTACAACATAAATTTAGATCTCAAAAGTTTTAGGGTCCCTTAAAAATCATGTATGAGTCATCTACATCAAGTATGGTTAATTTTCCTTAGATATAAGTCATCCACATCTTTTTATAGGGTCTATACGAGTGTCAAATTCTCATATAAGGTTATATCTAAACTTTCATACGGTAAGGATTTTGATAAAAAAACTGGTAATGACATCTCTGTAGAGTAAATGTAATTGAACATACAGTTATTCATTATAACCATGATGTGATAAAGTTGTAATTTTATCTCAATATCATAGATATCATTCTAGATTGTCTGTTAAATTATATTTAAAAAATAAAATGTACTCAATATTTTAAATTAGGGATCTAATATCTTTTATGAACAAGATGAATATTATCCTCATTACTATTTATTTTTATGAAATTTATGTGTTTAATTTGATCTAATAAAAAGGGTTTTACTTTAAAAAATTAAATAAGGTTCTTTGGCCGAGTATTTGTGTTTTTTCCAAGAGAAACAATATTTGAAAATTTAAGAAACATGATTCTATAAAAATATGTGTTTCCATTAATTCCATTTGATACTAAGTGATTAAAACATCATTATTTAATATTATTTGGACTATTTCACTCATATAAGAATCTCTTTTCTCTTCTCCCAAGCTCCATGGAATTATTCCATGGACTATGATCATTTATTGCTAACAGAATTTCATTATATAGATGACATTGAATTATCTCTTATGGTAGGTGATCTATAATCTCTATTTTATATAGTTAAAGTTTTAATTAATTATTATTTGTCTTCCCCAATGAACATAATTAGAATCAGTCATAATAACCCCAATAATTATAAAGTGGAAACATTATAATTGATAAAGGAGAGTCATGTCATATTAAATGTATGTTTTATTTAATGTATTATACATGATTTACAAGATTTCAATCTTTTATTTTCCATTTTTTGTTATTATCTAGCACGAATGTTGTAATTAATATTTTCCTAAATAATTTAAAGTGGGAATAATTTAATGGTCAATGAATTAGATTTGATTATTTATGTATTTTTTTCTATAAATGTTCTTATATTGGATGTGCATCATAAATCATGACTCCGATTATATTTTTCTTTTATTTAGAATCAATAATTAGGAAAAAATGTTTCATATAATAGTTCAATAAATTTTCATTAAAATGAAGAATATAATGAAATGGGTTTTTAATATTGATAATTTCATTAGGTTGTTTGAGCCCTTACTTTCATAAGAAATTTTTTTACTCATTAATTCTTTAGCCTTATATTATAATAGAATTTAACTATTTAAAATGTTTTGATGTCTTATATATGTTTTAGTATGGTATAGACTATTAGAGATTTTTATTGACCTGATATGGATAGAACATATGGTGTTGAATTGGTGTGTTGGAAGGGAAAATAGTTGTGTTTCATAAAAATCATAACATGATAGAATAACCGTTCCCAATAGTTTCCAAGACTAATCTATGGTGGTCAAAATTAGTTATTATATGTGATTTATTGTTATAAATATGTTTTTTATTTTGGTATAATAAAAAAAATTCATAATATATTATCGTTATATCAATAATTTATTTTAATTAGTTATATAAACTAAAAAATCATTCACCCCTGTGGTCTCTTAAGATGATTCATACTATTTCCAAAATTATATAATGATAATTAAAAATGTGAATATATCCATGGGATGGTATGTGTATGTCTCCAAGGAGAATCTGATGGAATCCAAGAGGATGTAATTTTAATTTTGTATTTTTTTAATTTAATTAAAAATAATAGTTGAATCAGTTATTGGTTTAGGAAATAATATGTTAGTTATAATTGCATTATTAATAAATGATTTTTTTAATGATGAATCGTGATGCTTGATTACATTCATATGTTGTTGACCAAAAGAGATGTCATTGATTGTCTTACTGGACAATAATTATAGTTAATTTTATGGTTATGAATTTATCAATTAGTGTGGTAGTGTGTGATATATTATTATATTTTTTTCATTCAAATGCACCACTAACCTACATGATATGGTAACTAAAAAAACATCGGGGTTACGGTTTCCACAATATTCATTATTAAGGAATTTTACTGATGACTTACACCTCTCCCAAACTATATCTTTGACTATGAAATATTTCATTGTAATTCACGGGATGCAATGTATTAATTATCAGGTTATAAGATCATGTGTTCTGTGATGGATCTGATATAATTTTCATTTATGTGTATGGAATAAGGGATTATATGTTACGAGCATACTTGATTCCCTGATGTACTGACCATTGTTTCACATTAGTATATATAAATGGGTTATAGAGCCGTTATGTATAATTCATGAATCAATAGACATGGATGATTCAAAAGACTTTACATTATTATGATGATGTAGATGGTGTTGATATGAGTTATATGGGATTTCAAATAAGATAATTATAAGGTTGTGATATAGCTTTATTTGATTTGAGATTGATGATTTGTGGGAGTGATAAACCTGTTATGCGATGAGGTGGGGCATAAGATTGAGAAATGAATGGGGAAGTGTATATAGTGTACTATAATATATATATATATATGATCCATTATATATTATATACCTATATGTGTTACTTGTTGAGTGATCCATGGTGAGGATGTGATATAATTTTACAAGAGTAAGTGATGAGTTAGTTTTTTTGTCTATCAACACGGTTTTAGTGAATTTTTAAGACTTTTTACAAGTGATTTAATGGAAGACCCTATTTTTTCAATGTTTTATTCACACCCCACACACACACACATATATATATATATATATAACATTTTTCCTGTATGTATAAACTATTTTAAGATCTTGAATATGGTAACTAACTCAAAGTGGTTGTTAATTTAGAGTTTTTGGTCACTAATTGTTTTTTTTTGGAATGTTTTCTATACTTTATCATTATACGACAATAAATCATGTATTGGGATATCCATTCAAGATACAGAGTTTATTGGTGTATTTAACCTTATATATTTTCCATAAATTCTTATTTTTATGTTAATATTTTACATTTAAGTCCTTATTTTCCCTGAATAGTTGTTAATTACATGTTTCTTATTATAGGTGGGTTCCTTGGTTCCTCACTCACACATCACTACAATCCTAGTAGGTTCTTTATAAGAGGGGGGTGGTGATGTTAGCATACTCCATAGACAACAAAATATAGATTATTACCCATTAACAAAACCATTTTAACCAAATAATTTTACTTCATAGAAACAGTAATTCAATAATGTCTAAATATTATTGACAACATATGAGATTAATTCCTAAAATTCAGAAAAAAATAGATTGTCTTGAATCTTTAATCATTTCTAACATAAAATCATCAAAATTATTCATGAAATAATAAAATAAAAACTACTTATGATATATGATATATATAAATCAATAAAATTGATTAACAGATATAATTATATCCATTTTATCCACTATTATTTAACATAAGGGAAGCCCATAATCTATTTGGTATATTCATTATGGCATAATGATGAAAAAAACTCAACTCACAAATACATAGAGGTTGAATTTTTAGGAGGCATCTGAGAAATAAAAATAAGTATGATAGATAAATTTTACCATTAGTTTAGTGAGTCGAAACTCTAAGGAATTTCCATGGAACTGTAATGACCCGCTTATCCATATTGGCGTAAGAATACAAGAAGTCATTACTTGTCCGTAATCGACACCCCTAAGGCGCCAAAGACTGGAAATAAATGTTGAAGGTTTTCAAGTACAAGTTGGGGATGATTTACCCTTTAAGAAATAAACCCATAAACCAAACATAACCAAACATTCACTCTATGATTCATAAACAATGAAAGACCAACTAAACAAACATCATCTATGTCAAACCACTTCAGAGTACACAATAGTGGATGAAAAAAATATGTATCAAACTGCACAACCGGAAAACAACTCAATACTCTCAAAAGAGAGTATGACTCAGTGCTCCACAAGCTCTAAGCTCCACAACATCTCCCAAGCATCAGCATGAGCCACTAGAAATAAAATTATTTACCTTTACTTGTGTCCCGGAATACAACATCTGCAAAAGCACCAACGTTCCAAACCAGGGGTGAGTATAAAACTCAGTAGGTTTTTTCCAATGACTTCCTTACTCGCGCCACTAGGATAGAAGAGTTAGCCACATTTATATAAAAACATTTTATATAAAACAGTTTCTCAAAATCTGTTTATAACTAAATATAAACATGTTTCCAAAACCATTCATACTCAAAAGAATCTTAGTTCAAGTGAAATCAATTTTCCAACAAGTTATTTTTCCAGAAAAATAACCAAACAAGCTTTCAAACCATTTCACAAACATCCGGTTCTCGCATACCCAACCTTTTTAATACCCATGAAATCAACCATGTATGCTTCGTTATGAAAGTTCCATATTCATGAGCGGTTTCTCATCTATCTACCAATTCATCACATCGTAATTGTTTCCCATGTGCCATTACACATTTTGAATCGATCTTGAGTTCATATTTCAACCAATCCTCGTACTAAAAAGTCTCGTGTTCCATTAAACGTTTGGTACCCAGCACAAGGTCCTATTTCAACCAAGCCTCGTATATGAAACATGAAGACACACCACATATTCAATACAATCATTCCAAAAACATCATTTCAATAAAACACCATTTATTGAAAACCATTTCCATCAAAACCAAGTGTGTTTAACCATTTCAAACCATTACAATAAAACCGTACTTTTATTGAAAACCAAAAAATAATCAAATTTCATCAACCCATTTCAATACAAAACCATTTCAATAAAACACCCCTTTTTATTGAAAAACAATATTTCATCAACACTTTTACCATTCTATAAAATCCATAATTTAAAATCATCATTTTAAATTCCAGAAGCCAAAATCACTTTGCAAATTAATTCACAATGATTTCACAATTGCATCAAAACCATAAATCATCACTAAAGAAGATTTATTCCATGCTTTGAAAAATCAATTTCATTAAAATAGCCCAATTTTAATCTAAGACAATCAATTCTAACAGGAGGAGTTGAGAGTGAAGCCACGCACCACAACCAAAAAGGCGAAACCAACCAACAGACAAAGAACGCCAACAAAACCGAGTCAACAACTCCCCGAAGCCTCCTTAGATTCCTTTCCTTGGTTCCAACAAAACCAAATACCAACTTAAAAGTCATCCACTACCTTAGATCTACCAACCAAGGGCATAGATATAAGGATCAATAAAAAGGGGAGAAGGAGATCTAAGAAAACTAAAGGAAACGAGACTTACCTCGATCAATCGGCCTCTAAACGACCAGGCAAGCCTCCAGATCGCTTCCAAAATTCCTGGTAAGTGTTCTCCCACCTTCACCAGAGAGAAATCTCATGTTAGGGCCATCTAGAAGGAAAAATTAGTGGGTTTAAAGATAAGATGTACTAGATCCTTAAAAATATGATCTAAATTGACCCTGCCCACGGTTAGTCTGCACGGTTAGTTAAATTGTGCGCTAACTGTGTGGTAGTCACTGCTTGGAAGGGGCGCTCCGCACGACCTCCTCGCACAGTTTGCCCAACCCGTGCGCACACCATGCGGTCTCCTCTGTCCAAAGTGACACCACCTGCATGGCTTCCAAACGGTTTGGGAAAACCATGCGAAGCCCGTGCATCACCACCTTTTTCCCTTTGACAATTTAAAAGTCTCCAACCATTCCCCAACCATTTCTCATATGCATCAAGTACTAAAAAATCATAAAACAAGTGTTATTTACCAGAAACCGGGGGTACTACATTCTCCCCACCATTGGCCTTTCCATTCCCAAAAATTAAAAAACCATCGCTTGCCTGAAAGAGTTCTGGCCACTGCTCTTTCATTTCTTTCTTGTGTTCCCATGTCTCTTCCTGAGTCTTACCATGTTGCCACAAAACCCACACTAGACCGATGATTTTTCAATGAAATAATTACTCTTGGCTATCCACAATCCACACCAGGATATGTACCAATGAAGCATCTGGTTCTAGGTCAACATGATCCCATCTGATCACATGGTGAGGATCAGGATGATAATTTTTCAACTGAGATACATGGAACACATTATGTTCTGCAATGAACCGTGGTGGTAATGCCAAACGATATGACACCTTTCCAACCCATCCCAGTATCTCAAAATGTCCTATATACTGAGGAGATAATTTTCCATTCTTCCTAAAATGTCAATGTCCAAGCCTTGGAGAGATTCTCAAAAAGACATCATCACTCACCGCAAACGACAAAGGTCTTCGTCGATGATCCACATAAGATTTCTGACGACACGGTGCTGTCTCCATCCTCTTTTTTATCAACTGAATATTCTCAGTTGTTTCTTGGATAGGGCTCGGCCCAACTAGTGAAGTCTCACCTGTTTCCACCCAGCATAGTGGATAACGACAACGATGCCCAGACAATTCTTCAAACAGAGCCATGCGTATCGAGGATTGGTAGCTGTTATTGTATGGGAACTCCACTAAGGGTATATGCTCCTCCGATGAGGCACCAAAATCCATTAACCAAGCCTGTAACATATATTCCAACGACTATATCATTCTTTCGGATAGTCCATCCATTTGAGGATGATACGCCGTACTCATATTCAACTGAGTTCCCAGGGCTTTCTGTAAGGATCGCCAGAAACGAGATGTGAACCTCGGATATCTGTCTGGTATGATTGAAACTGGTATGCCATGTATCTTTACCACTTCTTATATATAGATTTTTGAAATATCTCCCACCATATGAGTATCATGAGTAGGGATTAAATGGGCTAACTTGGTTAGACGATCCACTATCACCCAAATGACATCGTGTTTCCAGACCATTCTTGGAAGACATGTAACAAAATCCATTACTATCTGATCCCATTTACACACTGGAATAGGTAAAGATTGTAACATACCATCTAGTCTCTGATGCTCTTCTTTAACCTGCTGACAAGTAAAGCACCGGGAGATGAACTCAACCACTTTCTTTTTCATGCCACTCCACCAAAACCGCGCCTTCAAAGCCATATACATCTTCTATGTACCTGGGTGTACAACCCATCATGAATGGTGATAAACTTGAAGCTGTTGTTCCAGAAAAACCATATGTACAACCAACTGATCTCTGAAACACATAACTGAACCCCATCAAGTTTCCAGCCATCAATGGTCTCCCCACCATTGAGTTTTAAACTTACAACCAAACATTCTGTATCAGATGTTTGTGCTTCTTTGATCATCTTTACTAAATCTAGAACAAGTGTAGATGAAATGAAATTTGAATCATCTTATTGGTCTTCGCATTCCATACACATGTCAGCTTGGACCGACATCAACTGCCACTCATCTAAAGCTTCATTCACCAACTGAGCATATAACTTTCTGCATAATGCATCAGCTACCGAATTGCCCTTACACGATGTATACATCAAGTCGAAGTCAAACATATGGAGATACTCCATACATCTCCTTTGTCTGAGATTTAAATACCGCTGTGAGAAAATGCTCTTCACAATTTTGTGATCAGTAAACAAATTAAATTTCTCACCAAAGAGATAATGTCTCCATGTTTTCAAAGCGTGGATGACTGCAGCTAACTCCAAATCATGTGTTGGGTAATTTTTCTCAAGAACTCTTAACTGACATGAACCATAAGCAACCACATGATCTCTTTTCATGAGAAAATAACCCAACCCTGATCCTAAAGCACCACAAAACACCACATACCCCTGTCCTTATTCTGGAAAGATCACGATAGGTGCCAATGTAAGCCGATCATTCAGTTCCTGAAAGGATTTCTGACATTCTTCCGTCCGTTGAAATGTATTGTTCTTCTTTTTCAATACTATCATAAGTGAAGCTAGTCATGAGAAGTCATGCACAATGCGTCGGTAATAACCAGCTAGACCAAGAAAACATCTTATTTCAAAGACATTCTTCAGCAGTTTCCAAGAAAGAACAACTTCTATCATTTCTGGATCCACTGAAACACGTTTCTCGGAAACAACGTGGCCTAGAAATCATACCTCTTGTATCCAAAAATCGAACATTGATAATTTGGCATACAACTGATGGTCTCTAAAGATTTACAACACTATTGAAAAGTGTTTCTCATGCTCATAACTTTTTCTTGAATACACCAATATGTCATCCATAAACACCACAAAAAAAGAATCTAGATATCTCTGAAATACCTAATTCATTAATTTCATAAAGACTGTAGGTGCATTCGTAAGGCCAAAATGCATGACTACATATTCGTAGTGGCCATATCTACTTCTGAAAGCTGTCATTGGAATATCCTCCTTCCAAACACTCAATTGGTGATATCCTGAATGAAAGTCAATATTGGAGAACCACTAGGCTCCCCTAAATTGATCAAACAGATCATCAATGTGTGGAAGTGGATATCTATTCTTTATCGTAACATGGTTAAGCTTACGATAATCAACACACAGCCGAAGAGTTCCATCTACCTTCTTCATAAAAAAAACTGGTGCTGCCCATGGAGGAGTACTTGGGCATATGAAACCCTTTCTTTCTAACTCCTCTAACTTCACATTCAATTTCCATAACTCTATTGGTTCAATCCTATAAGACGGAATGGAAATAGTACTTGTCATCGAAAGAATATCAATCATAAACTCCACTTCCCTTAGAGGTGGTAACTCTGAGAAGTTGTTGGGAAAGACATATGAGAATTAATCCACAATAGCTGGAAAACTATTCTCGTCAATCTATTCCATTGATTCCAAATTCAACGCTATGAGTTGGTAGGAGGTCATTGCCACTAATGGTTCCAATAAGACCATTTCACCCCCCTTCACCACTCTTTCTTCTCTATTGAGATTATCGACGACATCCTCAGCCATGAAACTGACTTTTCTATTATAACAGTTGATGTGAGCCCTGAACTCTGTCAACCAATCTATACCAAGGATTATATCATAGACATCCATCTACAGCATTGAGAAATCCAATTTTATCTTAGCTCCATCAACAGTTATAGAACATGCTCTACACACGAAGGATCTACACTTTCTTTCAACGAGAGGGGTTTGAAGTTTTATCATAGAAGGCATTATTTCAAGTTTTAAGTTTTGAAAATCAGCAATACGAGAAGAATGAAAAGAATGTGATGCACCCGTATGGAAATACATTTGCATGATGGTATATTTCAAAAGAATCTTACCTCTCACCATAAATTGTCCAGACTGGTCATCCATGATCACATGTTCCGCTCCATAGAATTGATTTATTGTTGCACTTTTCTCCTTATTGCCTTGTTGAGACTTCCCTTGTTGAGGAGTCATGGTATTTAGAGAATCACCATGGCTAGCTGTGTTTTTTTTTGGTGAGACTGATGATGCTTTCCTCGCCCTGTTGAAGGAAAAGATGCTTGCGACACTTGAGAAGTGTCACGAACACCCGACTGTGGAGCACTGCGAAAATATCGTTGAAGATGCCCCATCTTGTTGCAATTTTGGCAGGCTCTTGGTGGTGTTGTACATTCTCATTTCATGTGATCAATCGTGCCACACTGAAAACATCTTTCTTTCATCATGGGTCATGGGGGAAGATTCATCGATCCAGCTGTCTGATTCTGATTCGCACTCCCACCTTGGAAGTGGGTGTCCCTCTTTTGCTTTTTCCCAGCATTAGAGTTCCCAGCCATTCCCATGGGTATCAACATATTTCCTCCTCCCATCACTCTGGAGATATATCTTTCAGCTGCTTTTGATATGTTTACTATCTCCGTATAATCTGTAATATAGAGCACAGATATCTTTGAGTGAATCTCTTGTCGTAACACTGATTCAAAGATGCGTGCCTTCAGCGATGCACTTACAGAAACTTCCAATGCAAAGAGCACTAAATTTGTAAATTTAGCCACATTCTATGTGATAGAGAAGTTCTCCCACTTCAGGCTGAAAATTTTGGTCGTCCTCTGAATCTTGAACGTGTGAGAATAGAATTGTTTATTGAAAAATTCCTCATATTCCTCCCAGCTCAGGCCTTGATCCACCTTAGCCTACACCACTAGCTTACAGCAATAGTGTGCAAGATCCTCCAGCATATATGTCGCCAACTTTAATTTCAGTTTTTGTGGTGTGCCAATGAAATCAATGATACTATTCATCCTACTTAGCCACATTTCCGCCTTTTCAGGATCAGCATCACCCCGAGAGGTTGGTGGATTCAGATTCATGAACTGGATGGTATGATCCACATGCCTTGGTTCATTCGTCCAGTTCCCCTATCCATAGCTTCAAAAGCTTGGATGATACTCAGAACCAGCTCTTGGTTCACATGTGGTTTAGGTGAAACCACATTTTCCACAGCTTCATCGGGTTGGTTCCGACGACGCCTACCAGCTGCCATTTTCTAAACCAACAACAACCTCCATCAATCTCACTCTCTAGCAATTGATGACATTGTATTTCAAATTCTATCACATCATCTATTACAACATTATTTTCAAAACAACCTTTTTCCCATGTTCAACCATTTTTGAAAACATTCAACATACTTTTTGAAAATCAACCCATTTTTAAAATACACCAAATACTATGTTCTCAAAATCTTTTACTTGAAACAATTTCTACATTTTTTTTTGAAAATTTCCTTCTTGCACAAAATCTTTACTCATTCCTCACAATGAGATATGCAATCCTAGTGGAAATTCATTCCTCTACAATGCATGTCATCCTCCTCTAATTGGATAAACCCATGACAATGATATTTCCAACATTAAATAAGTTTATCCAAAACACTTATGTACCTGACAACCTGGTAACTTAATGTTCTACATAAACGGGTTAGCTACATCCTTTTATGCTATACATTTCATGTTCTGAAAATCCTACTCCTGTCTAATATTTCGATGCAAGGAATAGACACGAATGAATTTCAACTCCAAGACCAAGAAAATAGATGACCCCATGGTAGGCAAGGACCGAACAAGCTGATACCATTTGTAATGACCTGCTTATCATTATTGGCTTAAGAATACATAAAATCATTACTTGGACTAAGAGATATCCCCAAGGTGACAAAGGCTAGCAATAAATGCTGAAGGGTTTCAAGTACAATTGGGGGATGATTTACCCTTTATGAAATTAACCCATAAACCAACCATAACAAACTATTCACTATATGATGGATGAATAATGAAAGTCCAACTAAAAAAACTTCATCTATGTCAAACCACATCAGAGTACACAATAGCGGTAGGCCAAAACAAGTATCAAAGTTTACAACCAGTAAACAACCCCATACTCTGAAAAGACACTAAGACTTCATGCTCCACAAGATCCAAGCTCCACAACATCTCCCATGCATCACCATGAGCCACTAAAAAAAGATTCTTTACCTTTACCTGAGTTAAGGAATACATCATCTGCAAAAGCACCAACGTGCCAAAGCAGGGGTGAGTATAAAACTCAGTAGGTTTTCCCCAATGACTTCCCTACTCACACCACTAGGATAGAAGAGTTATCCACATTTATATAAAATCTGTTAATATAAAACATTTTCTCAAAAGAAGTTTATAACTAAATATAAACAAGTTTCTAAAACCATTAATACTCAATAGCATCCAAGATCAAGTGAAATCAATTTTCCAACAAGTAATTTTTCCAGAACAATAACCAAACATGCTTTCGAACCATTTCACAAACATCTCGTTTTGGCATACACAACCATTTCACAACCCGTGAAATCAACCATGGATGCTTCGTTATGACAGTTCCATAATCATGAGTGGTTTCTCATCGATTTACCAAGTCATCACAAGGTAATTGTCTCCCATGTTCCATTACACCTTTGGCACCGAGCACGGGGTCATATTTTAACCAAGGCTCGTACATAAAAGTCTAATGTTCCATTAAACATTTGGCACTGGGCACAAGGTCTTATTTCAACCAAACCTCTTATATGCAACATGAAAAAACACCGCATATTCACAACAATCATGCCAAAACCATCCTTCTAATAAAACACCTTTTATTGAAAACCATTTCCATCAAAATCAAGTGTGTTCCACCTTTTCAAACCATTTTAATAAAACCATACTTTTATTGAAAACCAAAGAATGAAACAATTTCATCAAGACCTTTCAATACCAAACCATTTCAATAAAACACCCCTTTTTATTAAAAACCCATCTTTCATAAAACCATTTACCATTCCAGAAAATCCATAATTTAAAATAAACATTTTAAATTAATGATGCCAAATCACTTTGTACAACAATTCACAATGATTTCACAATTTCATCAAAACCATAAATCATCACTAAGGAACTTTTATTCCTTGATTTTCACAATCAATTTCATTCAAATAACCCAATTTGAATCTTATCCAATCAATTCTAACAAGATGAGTCGAGTGTAAAGCCCCCTACCACCACAAAAAAGGCGAAACCAACCAACGGACTAAGAACACAAACAATACCGAGTCAACTACTCCTCGAAGCCTCCATAGATTCTTTCCCCTAGTGCCAAAAAAAACAAAACCCAACATAAAAGTCATCCACTACCTTAGATCTACCCACCTAGGGCATAGATCTATGGATCCATCAAGAGGGAAGAAGGATATCTAAAAAACAAAAGGGAATGTGACTTACCTCGATCAACCAGCCTCTAAACGCCAAGGCAACCCTCCGGATCGCTTCCAAAACGCCTAGTAAGTGTTCTCCCACCTTCACCAGAGAGAAATACCTTGTTAGGACCGTCTAGGAGCAAAAAAGAGTGGTTTTAAAGATAAAACGACTTAGATTCTTAAAAATAGGATCCAAATTGACCCTGCGCACGGTTAGTCCGCACGGTTAGTCAAACCATGCGCTAACCGTGCGGTAGTCACTGCTTGGAAGGGGCGCACCGCATGACCTCATCACACAGTTTTCCCAAACCGTATGCACACCGTGCGGTCTCCTCTATCCAACGTGACACCACCTACATGACTTTTGCATGGTTTGGGAAAACTGTGCGAAGCCCGTGTGTCACCACCTTTTACCCTTTGACACTTTAAAATTCTCCAACCTTTCCCCAACCATTTATCATATACTTCAAGTACATAAAAGGCATAAAACAAGGGTTACATACTAGAAACTGGGGGTACTATCGGAACAATATTGAATGTTATATAGAATAAGATGAATTTATGGAAATTTATATTATTGCATGAATGGATAGGAATAAACAAAGATCATGGGATCCCTTTTGGGATATATAAAATAGGGTAAATTTCAAATTTACCACCTCTAAGAAAATACTAAAATCCACAGATGATATATGGTGTTGTACCACTAGACATATTACGGTAACCTAGTTGGGATAACTCCACCTACATATCCATAAAGAACACGATAACTGGTGATCAGGTACATGGTGCCAACCATATTCCACTAATAGAAAAAATTGACTCAAACAGTATAAAAAATTGTACCTCTCAAATTCCTTATATACCTCACTGACTCTAAATAAAGAATTTTAACTCTTCAAAATAAAGTGAATAATTATTTTTATAAAAAAATTCAATATTTCAAAAAATTCAATTTTCATCAATTACTCCTCTAAAATCATACCTGATTTTTACATTTAACCAATCCATTAGTACATTATTAACTCTAAATATATATTCCTTATAACCTTTATTTTATTTTATTCTTATCTTGAAACATAGTATATAGTAAATCAAATTATATTTATTTCCAATTTTTTATTTAATATATTAATTTAAGGATCATGAATAGAGGTAAGTGAACATTTTTGGTTTATGGGATAAAATATCTAAGAACATAATTCCATCTATCAGGTTATATGAAATTTTTGAATGTGAAAAATATTATCAAACATGAGCTCTCATTATTTATTTTTATTAAATTTAAACTACATATTGATCATTATAAATTAGATAGAAAACACAATAGTGGTATGCAATCTATTAGTGAGTGATTTTTTTAATTATTTAAATCAAAAAATTTAAATATATGATCAATTGTATCACCTAGGAATTGATGGATTCAAATATATTAAAGTTAGATTTTCATAATTGGATTTTTTTAGTAGATTTAATCATTTCACAGGTGGTGTATGATATGGAATTTTGTCTATTATACAATCTTCCATTATCTAGTATAATAAAATATTTATATTTAGAAATGTTTTATGTGATTATATTGAAATAAATCCTTAAAATGTATTACTATTTGTAAAAAAAATATTTGGTACTATTTTTTAATAATAATTTGTTGTACCTTGATTCAAAATATAATGATTCCGAGTTTAAAATAATTATTAAGGTGTACTTTTATATTTAGTAAATTAATATATATTACCTGATATAAATTAATAAGTATTAATTCCCTGTATTTCAAAAGATTCAATTTAATTGTTTCATAAATATATTTTAGATTACTAATTATAGAAATTAAAAAGTGTTATTCTTCTTATTTAATCATCTTTTGATTAAAACAATATGTCCATGTTATAAAAAATCACCTTTATTTAGTATATATAGTTGGGGTTGGAGTTAAACATTTTCCCACTGAGAGGGTTTTCCACATTCTATAATTTTTTATGTTTGATAATTATGTCACCTCATATTTTTCATGCTTTTATTATGATTTTCAATTATTTTATAGCATTTAATATTATTTATTACATGATCTTTTTAAATTTCCCTCATTGAGCAATGATGAATATGGTTGTATATTTTTTTTATTGGACCGGTGTCATATGTTTTACAATGGTATTATTTAGATGTATTTTTAACATATATATTGTATTTCTATAATCTAAAGATATATATATTGGTCCTATAGAAGCTTGTATAAATTCTACTATTGAATAGGTATGTAGAAAATTATTATACATTTAAATTGTAGAGTAAAATGGTGTTATCTTTAATAAACCTCATAAAATAAAAATGGAGGATTGATGCTTTTTTTAATGATCAACACATTAATATACATAGTTGATTAAATATTTATTAATTTTGGTTGAAATATACTATGTTTTATTTGATGTGTGAGATAATGATTTTTTAAATGTTAATAGGGGTTATACATAGATGGATAAATTGTATCCTTAGTTGGTAATATTAATAGATTAATGGATATTTATAAAGATAAAAAATGGTGGTTATTTTTCTTCCATTGTAAATTATATTTTTACATTTTATAATTAGTCATAAATGTCTACCAAAATATAATAGAACAAAAAAATATAATTGATTCTATAAATAAATAAAATAAATCATGACCCATCACAACATTATGATAGGGATGACTAAAACTTTATTTGATATATGATCAATCAAATCCCTTATTAAATATCATAAAATTTATATTATTTAAAAATTTAAAATATCAAAATTTTATTGATATATTTTCAAAACATAGAAAATAATATTCTATATAACATTAATGTGTTCTGTGTAATAGTTTTTTAACATTATTTACATTAAAATATATAAAATATATAACCTAGAAATAATATTTAATCTAATAACTAATTGCAAAAAAATTATATTTTTGTGCAAATTATATTATAATAACCTTTTTCATTTCCGTTGTCAATATAATATAATTTAACATTGGGATTTTTAAATAGTATATATTCACAAATATCTAATTAATAATAGCAATCTAATTAGGATCACCTAAAATTATTTTCGGTATTAGTGTTATGATGTGTCTCAGCCTATTTTATCATTTTAGAATATATATGATACTCCCATATCTGAACAATTTATATTGAGTGACATGGTTATCCACTGAGGCTATATTGTTTTAAAAAATATAAATTGGAAATAATTAAGATGTTATTATAATAAATTACATATTATGTATAACAATATTGAGTTCAATTTTGTTACATATCATTTCCTTTATTCTAATTGTTTTTGATAATATCATATATGTTATCACTGTTATGTCATAATAAATACCCATAAATAAATGTGTATAGAGAATGTAAGAATGAAGATGAAATACACTATGATATTATATAAAAATTATTTTTCTCTAAAACTAAAATTTAATGTTTAAAAATAGATGATTTTATTTTTATTTTAATCACTATAGTTATTAAAAGTATAGTTGTCCAATTAAGTTGGATAAACATATTTATAATCATAAATAGTTTATATCATGAATTTATATTAAATAAATATTAAATTTGTATTTCAAACATTTATCTATGGACACTAATTCTCTAGAGAAAAAAAAACCTACATTGGATTTGTGATGTAAATGAAAAAAGTGATTTCCAGGGAAATTAAAACATATTATCTTAATGCATTTAGTGCATTTTAATTTTTATATTTTTCAATTTATTTTTATAGATTATATTTCTAAAAAATAACAATGTTATGCTTTATTCTGGGTAATATATACTATATTGAATGTGATTGATTCATTAATAGTTATATAAAGTAACCATATGATATAAACATGATTTTAATAGAAGGTATTTATAAATATTCAATATGATTTAATTAATATCATATGAAAATGTGGAAATGAAAATTTTAAAAATCCACTAAAAATATTATGAATTAATGATCATGTATAATCATGTAAAGCATGATCATATGTGATGTTTTTCACTATAATTTTAATTAACCATGTCAAATAATTTTTAGTTATTTTAACACAGGTGTTATCAACCAGTTATTTTGTCATACAATATAAAATACGGCTCAAATTGCATCCATAAAACATTTTCATTCGTTACAATAATCATACATAAAATGATTATATCTTATTATAATATTGTTTTAATTTTGGTATAAATAATTTTTTGATACAAAGGATATAATTGTTGTCAGTACTTGTAATCTATATGTAATAATAATTTTTAATAAGGTTTTTATAGAATATTTTATGTTTCAACAACTTTATTGATATATTATTTCATATGTTCATATTCTGTACACCCATGTGAGGATTTATATTATATATTTTTTGTAATGAAATTATTTATATAGTGATA
The DNA here is from genome assembly GCA_963277665.1 of Viscum album. Classification (NCBI taxonomy): domain Eukaryota; kingdom Viridiplantae; phylum Streptophyta; class Magnoliopsida; order Santalales; family Viscaceae; genus Viscum; species Viscum album. The sequence continues at coordinate 137,442,826 of OY728163.1, forward strand.
AATATAGTTTTCTTGAAATATTAAATCCTATAATATGAAAAACATTACTATCTAATACATAGTTATAATGGTTTTTTGTATTTGGAAAATTTCATTTATTATAAAAAATGTACATCATATCATGCTATTTCTTCTCAAATTATACAATTTTTCGACAAACCCAACATAATGATGTGGTTCGTAACATTTAAAAAAGAAGCATAGTAATAGCTAACGTGAAATGACTAGTGTGTGTAAAAAAAGAGATATAAATCCCAGATCACACATGAGAATATGTGTATATGGGGATAATCATAAATTAAGGAAGTCATAACCAATGATTTTAATATATTTAATCATGAGTCATGAAATAAATCACATTAATAATAAATAAAATTTTAATAAGACTGAATAATTGATAAATAATAATCAATGATCCATTATAGGATATCACAATAATATGAATATATCAGAAACATATTCTTATGAAATTATAAAAAAATTTAAATTTAAAAAAGTTTTCTCATTATGATGAAGACATAAAATCAAGAAGCATTAATACAAATGGAAATGGAATTACGTCCAAAGTTAATCATATACACATGAAACCAGGTCCATGCTTAAGCATACATACATGAAAATCATATCCAACACGCATGCCCAAGGACGATCATCCATAACCAGAATATGTAAAGACCCATAAAATTCAAGGGAAATTTTTTTTCTTAAATTTATTTGGGATTTTACAAGAACACAGTTTTTGACGGCGCCTGATTCCGAGGCCCGGTGTGCCCGGAATCAATTTCCAAAGATTAGCTCGGGTACGTTCAGTAAACGAATGAGCGGGTTTTCCTAACTTTTTAACCGGTACTCGGAATCGAAATATGAGGGCACCGATAGAACCGCAACGCCGATAATTGCTTAAGAACACCTTTTCCAGAGTTGCGTTTGCTCAGGTGAGGTTATTAATTATTTGGGTTAACTAAAGAATAAAATAAAATATTGTGCAACAGATTTTATTTTTATTCTAAGTGGTGTTAACCTAGGCATGGTGGTTGGAGTGGGACCCACTGATATCCTAACTCCTAGGTAGAATATTAGTGAGGTGGGGCCCACACGAGCCCCACCCCCTTTATTTCCTTTTACCTCCCATGTGCATTTAATTTGGTCACTCACCCGCACCCCCTCTTAAATTCCAAGTCAACTCTCGCGTTTAATTGAATTATTAAATGCCTCATTAATTGGCCAATGCTTGATAATTAAATCGTGATTTGTTTTTGAATTTCAAAAACAGATTGCATGAGAAATAAAATAAGGTAAAGCCTTATTTTATTATGTGGTTTCATTGTGCGAGAAGTATTTGAAGAGGAGATCTCAAGACTTGGAATCCTCATCTTCCTCCTTGAAGAACGCGAAGAACGCACCGTCGCTGACGAAGAACGCCAGCCTCCGATGAAGGATGACGAAGGACGCCGAATCCTCGGAGATCGACGACGCGACGCTGTGTACTGCGATGCGAACGATTCTCTTCTCTGAGATTTCGACGATGCTTATGGAACCTTCTTCCACGGTGATTATTTCCCGAAATGAACCTTAATTTGACGACGCATTGAGGTAGGTGTTAATTGTTTTTGGCCATGAATTATTTATTTTTCCGTTCATTGAATTCTATTTGGGCCGCCTATTATCGTAATAACGGGAGGATGTCGGACCGCCCGAACACAGCCGACCCTCCTGCCCCTTTGTTTATTGTACTTGTTGCGGTACGAGCAAAGGAGTCGCGGTGCAACAACACCACGCGGAAACAATGAAGAATGGGAAAGGAAGCTTGGAGCCGTCACACCACACTGTTGAGGCGATTCGAAGACTCCTCATATTGTTTATTTGATGGCGGATCGACGGCCGATGACGGAACGGGCTGCATAGGCGGTTTGATGATTCCGTAGTAAAGTAAAGGACCCCAGATGAACACCGGCACAGAAGGATTTGAAAATGGACCATCGGAGAAACTCCGGTGGCCCGCGGACTACACCGGCGGCGCGGGCAGCTGGCACGACGGCTGGCACCGACCGGCCTCCCGGAGGCGGCGGCGTCCCGGAGGCGCCGCGTGGGACCGAGGGAGACACGGCGCTGGGCCGCGTCCGCTGGCGAAGAGCGGACCCCACGCGGGGGATGCGACTTCAATCAAGGGGGAAGCCGCCCCCTTACGCGTATGCTCGGCCAGTGCCGAGCCGCCCTGGGTCGGACGGGCCGCACCAGGCCGGCCCGCCCAGGTCTGGCCGGGCTGCGCCGACGGGGCCGAACCGCACCCACAGGGCCGAGCCGCACCCACCGAGACGGGCCGCGCCCTAATGGGCCATGCCAGGACTCGGTTCGGGTCGACCCAGTTCAGGCCAACCCAGGGGGGCCTGGGGATGGGTCGGTACAGGCCCAAAACCCCCTATTTTCGGACAGTTCCATTCAAAAGCCCGTATTTTGGGATACGGACCTCCGATCGACGCACAGTCATCCGCAATGTGATCCTTGGATCGAGACGGTCGTTTCGTTATATTACACTCAAGGTTTCAGAGAACTTTGGGTATGATCGGGTTGGTTCGAACACAAAACCAACCAGGCCCTCGGAGCGGAAATTCTTATAACTTGATCTCTGGACGTCCGATTGAGCTGTTGTCGACTTTGTTGGATTCCTCTTAGTGAGATAGACCTTTTGTCTTATACCGCTCGAGGATTGGACGTAGTTGGAGTGTTTTCGGGTTTGTTTTGACTAAAAAACCAACCTGGCACCTGGAACGAAAAAGTCAATAACTCTCAGACCGGGCGTCCGATTGACGCTCCATCTATCACGTTGAGTTCCTCTTGTCGATACTGAACTCTGAGATACATAAACTCCGGACTATGTGTCAGTTGATGTATTGACCCCTTGGCTCGTGGAGCGGACCCTCCTGGAAACGAGCATGCTGAGTGCGGGGAACCCTAGAGATGGCTGCGACTGCGACTATAAAGACCGTACTAAAATCCTATGTGGGTTAGACGACAATGAAGACTGAACTGAAATCCTATGTCGGTTCGGCAACGATGAAGACCGTAATGAAATCCTATGTGGGTTCAACGTCGATGAAGACTGCACTAAAATCCTACGTGGGTTCGGCAGTGATGAAGACCATACTGAAATCCTATGTGGGTTCAACGGCGATGAAGACTGCACTGAAATCCTATGTGGGTTCGGCCACGATGAAAACCGTACAGAAATCCAATGTGGGTTCAATGATGATGAAGACTACACTGAAATCATATGTGGGTTTGGTAGCGATGAAGACCGTACTGAAATCCTCCATGGGTTCGACGAAAATGACTACTATTCTTGTATCCTACGTGGGTCTGGCAGTGTCTAACTCTGTTCATGCTATCCAACGTGGGTCTGGTAGAGTAGCTGGTTTAGTATCCTACGTGGGTCCCAGCATAGATGAATCGGTTTTTATATCTGATCATCTCTATCACCTTACGAAGAAGTATTCCAATGTGAGCTGAGTCTTGACTTTCAATCATTAACTTCGATATGATTGACTTGCTTCCTATCTGGATTGTGTTGTGCTTTCTTGTGTGGATTGAGTTATACTATCATGTGTGGACTTGATCGAACATGGGCTCGGATGTCAGAGCCAGACTGGAATTGATGACTTAGGTATATGTATGGGAATATACCTATGTAGTGTTGGTTGTTACTTTATGATTGTATATTTCCTTTTTGGATTATCCATTGTGGATTCTGGGAGACCTTTGGGGGTCTCAGGGTCCCTACAGAGTAGCATATACTCACCCCTCCACGGGCTATGCCCGCACTACGTTGTGTTGGATGCAGACGATGAACAATGCTGATCGTGCTGGAGGCTTGTGGAGAAATTTGGTACTTGGAGGTGGACCATTGGGCGGGACACACATGGAGAGCACGGTTGGACCTGAGGAACTGAGGAGGCCATCTGTACCCACCCTTCAGGTGGGACTTCCAGTGGATGGCTCGATGTTGCTTCTTTAATTTCAGTTGTTGTACTTTCTTTCCAGTTGTACTTTACTTTCAGTGTGGGTTTGTATTCTGGCCCATTTACCTTCCGCACATACTTTTGTACCCAGTTTTACTTAGTGTTTACTTCTTCTGGCTTCTCTATGGTGTTTGTTTACTTTCTAAAGGCAATTTCTTCCCCTTTTTGTCAGGATTTACGCCTTGGTGCTAGTCTCCAGCCCCTGGACTATGGAAGGCGGGCTTGGGGTAGTCATGGCACGGGCCCCGAGGATGGGTCGTGACAAATTGGTATCAGAGGAGTTCGGTTCTACCACAGAACTCAGGACTCTGATATTTCTTCTATGTGAAGAAATAGTGTTAAGGGTATTGAGTGTGGTTATTAGTCCACGGAGTCCTGTGTTGGTGTGGCGGCCGACGTATCCGTACAGAAGGACCCTGACTTTTAATTTCCGACTCAATGCACGAAAACATTGATTGCATGTGTGTTTCAATAGTTTTCTTTGTGATTGCTTTGTGTCAGCTCACCAGTTATACTGTTTTGACCGTGGTGAACTTGTTTCTTTTCTGGATGGAACCACGATGGCAGCCAGCTAGGGTTCTGAGTGTTGTGCGAGACGACAACCCACTGAGCGACAAGGCCTCGGTGCAGGGCCCTTTGACAGGGGAGGCCCCGACGGTACCTCTACCCACCGGAACACCGATGCTACCAGCCCCAACCGCTGATAGTGAACGTCACCTTAGTGTTCTACATGAGTTTTAGCGTCAGAGACCACCCAGGTTCCACGGGGAGACGGACCCTCAGGCAGCCGAGAATTGGCTGGAGGCGGTTGTGTAGGTTTTCAGGTTAGTGGGGACACCAACTGACCTCAGGGTGATCCTCGTAGCGAGCCTCCTGCACGCGGAAGTAGCCAGATGGTGGAGTTTGATGCTCCAGGTGCACGACGAGGCATCACTCCTCTGGGCGGACTTTGAGAGCCTCTTCCACTCGGAGTACGCCCCAGCCACCCTCCGTGCGGTGTGCATCCAGGAGCTTCTACAGCTATGGCAGGGCAGCATGACGGTCTCTTAGTACTCAGTGAGATTTACCGATCTCTCGCACTATTCGACGGACATGGTACGAGACCAATTCTTCTGGGCCCGGACCTTCGATCAGGGACTGAGGCATGAGATCAGGGCATCGATGATCTCCCTCATCATTTCAACATAGGCAGGAGTACTGTAGCGAGCTCTTCTCGTATAGATCTTTTTTTCCGAGCCTACGCCAGCATCGAGACCTACCACATGGCGACATGTAGCAGAGTCGTCTGCAGCTGGCAGTCGACGGATGTCACAGGGGTCCAGGCGGACCGGACCATCATGCAGACGACCTCAGGACACGGGCTCAGAGGTGCGGGCACAAGGCGCATAGCCAACCTTCAGAGCAACAGGAAGTGCTACGCATGGGGCGGGCAGGGCCACATGGCTTGTGACTTCCCGACCCGCCATGCAGTGGAGAAGCAGATGGTTCAGGGGCCACCCAGGTAGAGGCATAGGGTTAACCATGGCGGTCCGCCGAGAGCAGGCGGATGAGGCAGGGGAGCTGGCCGAGCAGCAGGTGGTGGGAGACGCTTTGAGGTTTTACCACCACCACCACCAGGAGGTCCACCCCAGCCACATGGAGCTGGAGGGTAGAGACAGGCTCAGCTTCAAGCAGTAGAGGCCTACGACCATGGTGCGCCAGAGATGATTCGAGGTACTATCTGTGTCTACTCCACCCTTGCTTCAGTTCTTATAGACATATGAGCGAGTCATTCCATTATTGCCGCTACCCTTTTTCGGAGCTCGGAGATTATGACGGAGTCGTTGGCTCGATCCTTGCGGCTAGAGACTCCTAAGGGAGAAGACTCGACGATTACGCACTAGGGCCGGCAGTGTGAGATTACTCTAGGAGGCGATAGCTTCTGCTGGGATCTTCTTGTAGCGGTGTCGAGGCCTTACGACGCCATCTTGGGAATGGATTGGTTAGCTATATTCCATGCTTATATTGACTGTATTAGGCGCGAGGTGCGGTGTGTACGCACCGACAGGAGCAGGTTCACCTTCACCGGCGAGAAGGGATCATTTGCAGCACAGAATGGACTCACACAAAGGAGAGGACATCCCATCACTCATCAATTGGCTAGCCTCATCCTAGGAGAAGTTGACATGTAGAGTCCTAGTTTTCCTATAGTGGTGGATCAGTATGCAGAAGTTTTCCCTGATGATGTCCCAGGACTACCTCCTCACAGAGAGGTAGACTTTTATATTGACCTGTACCCCGGAACAGTCCCGATATCCACTCCAGCATATCCGATGGCTCCTGCTGAGCTTCGAGAGCTACGGGTACAACTGGAGGACTTGTAGGAAAAGGGATTCATCCGACCTAGTGTTTCACCATGGGCTTCCCCGATATTGTTCGCCAAGAAGGCGGGCAGGAGATTGCGACTTTGTGTCGACTATAGTCGCCTGAACCAGGTGACCGTGAGGAACTAGTATCCGCTATCGAAGATTGAATACCTCTTCGATCAGCTCAAGGGAGCATGGTGGTTCTCAAAGATAGACCTTAGATCAGGCTATCATCATCTCAGAGTTTGGGACGAGGACGTGCAGAAGACAGCCTTCAGATGTCCGTATGGCCACTATGAGTTCTTGGGTATGCCTTCTGGTGTAACCAGCACTCCAGCTGTGTTCATGAGTCTCATGAATAGGATCTTTCAGCCATACCTCGATCGATTTCTCGTGGTCTTCATCGACGACATTTTGATATACTCAACCACTGAGGAGGAGCACGCCTACCACTTGTGGGTTGTACTGGACACACTCCGAGGGAACCAACTTTATGGAAAGCTCTCGAAATGTCAGTTCTGGTTACGTGAGGTCCACTTCTTGGGACACGTCATCTCTGAGGCGGGAGTTGCGGTGGATCCTGCGAAGAACAAGGCAGTGCTAGCTTGGGAGCCACCCAGGAGCGTGACGGAGGTGCAGAGTTTCTTGGGTCTAGCTGGGTATTACTCGAGGTTTGTGCCAGACTTTTCCAGAGTTGCGGCACCACTCTCAGCTTTGATGAAGAAGGGGAAACCCTTCGTGTGGCCAGACAGATGTCATCATAGCTTCCAGGAGCTAAGATAGAAATTGACCAGCACGCCTATCTTGAGGCTACCAGAGGAGGGAGTTGGGTACATAGTCTAATACGATGCATCAGGGACCGGACTCGGATGTTTCTTGATGCAAGAGCGGTCCGTGATCGCCTATGGATCACGTCAGTTGAGGCATCATGAGCAGAACTATGCTACCCATAACTTTGAGTAACCAGCAGTGGTCTTCGCTCTGAAGATGTGGCGACACTATCTGATGGGAGAGCGCTTTACAGTCTACTCTGACCACCAGAGTCTCAGGTACATCTTCTCACAGAAGGACCTGAATCTGAGACAGCGGCGATGGCTCGAGTTCCTCCAAGACTTTGACATTGAGATAGTCTATACTCCTGGGAAGGGGAACTTAGTTGCCAATTCTCTCAGCAAGAGGATGGGCATACAATTACTTGGGGAGGCGACGGAGAAGCTATCAGCTTTGCATATATCGTTCATGGATAGATATGGACCAGCCTTTCTTCAGTCACTCACAGTCACTCCTCTACTACTGCAGCGGTTCAGAGAGGCACAGTGTGGGGACGCTGACTATGAGATGCGTTGTGCACAGATATCCTCAGGACAGGCACCTGATGGATTCTCTGTAGGAGGAGAGCACGATGTCCTTTTTAGAGGACGTACCATGGTACCAGTTGCTTTGTAGGAGGAGGTTCTGAGAGAGTTTCACACATCCCCTTTTGCGGTACATCCAGGAGTGGAGAAGATGTGCAAGGATCTCAGACGACAGAACTGGTGGCTGGGTATGAAGAAGGTTGTGGCAGAGTTCATTTCTCGATGCCTCACCTGCCAGCAAGTGAGGGTAGAGCACCAGGTACCATCAGGCTTGGTACAACCCTTGAGGGTCCCGGAGTGGAAGTGGGACGGGATATCTATGGATTTCGTGATTGGACTTCCACGTACATCTAAAGGTCACGACTCCATTTGGGTGATTGTCGACCGACTCACTAAGTCATCCCACTTCTTACCCCTCAGAGAGCAGGGCTCAGTAGAGATCTTGGTACGTCTCTACGTTCAGGAGATTGTACGGCTTCATGGTGTGTCATCATCTATCGTCTCCGATCGAGATGCTCACTTTACTTCCTGGATTTGGAAGGGGTTACATGAGGCATTCGGGACACATCTACGTCTGAGCACCGCCTTTCACCCTAAGACGGATGGTAAGACAGAGAGGACAATTCAGAAACTATAGGACATGCTCCGTGCATGTGTCCTAGACTTTGGTCGCAGCTGGGAGGACCACCTACCCTTGGTGGAGTTCGCATAAAACAACAGCTACCACTCCACCATTGGGATGGCACCATACGAGTCATTGTACGGCCGACCTTGTATATCCCCTTTGTGTTGGACAGAGCCTGGGGAGTCAGCACTTGTGGGACCAGAGATGGTCCAGGCCACGACAGAGAAGGTCCAGGTCATCAAGGTGTGGATGAGGACAGCTCAGAGCCGACAGAAGTCTTATGCTAACAGTAGGCGGAGGCCACTGAAGTTCGAGGATGGCGACCATGTCTTTTTGCGGGTCTCACCTCGACGTGGATTACAGATATTTGGTCGAGGTGACAAGTTATCATCGCGCTTCATCAGACCATTCCATGTCCTCAGCATGATAGGCAAGGTGTCTTATCGCCTGGATCTACGACCACAGTTGCACCGGGTGAACGACATCTTCCCCGTATCTCAGCTGAGGAGATACGTGCATGACCCGATGCATATCATCAACCATGGGGAGCTGGACATTGATGATGGGCGACTTTTGTGGAGGTCCCGGTGGAGATCAAGGATCGATAGGAGTGGGTCCTATGTGGACGGTCTATACCTCTAGTGCGCTTCAGATGGCAGCACAGGAACCTCCAGGAGAGCACTTGGGAGCGGGAGGCTCAGATGCGTGCATAATACCCACATTTCTTCCCCTAGTTTATGATGTATCTTTACGGGGACGTAAAGCCCTGTGGTGGGATTAATGTAAAGACCCGTGAAATTCAAGGGAAATTATTTTTTCTTAATTTTCTTCAGGATTTTACAAGAACGCAGTTTTTGACAGAACCAGATTCCGAGGCCCGGTGTGCCCAGAATCAAATTCCGAACATTAGCTCGGGTACGTTCAGTAAACGAACGAGTGGGTTTTCCTAACTTTTTAACCGGTACTCGGAATCGAAATCTGAGGGCACCGATTGAACCGTAGTGCCGGTAATTTCTTAAGAACACCTTTTTCGGAGTTGTGTTTGCTCGGGTGAGGTTATTAATTATTTGGGTTAAATAAAGAATAAAATAAAATATTGTGCAATAGATTTTATTTTTATTCTAAGTGGTTTTAACCTAGGCATGGTGGTTGGAGTGGGACGAACTGATATCCTAACTCCTAGGTAGGATATTAGTGAGGTGGGGACCACACGAGCCCCACCCCCTTTATTTCCTTTTACCTCCCACGTTCATTTAATTTGGTAACTCACCCGCACCCCCTCTTAAATGCCAAGTCAACTCTCGCATTTAATTGAATTATTAAACGACTCATTAATTGGTCAAAGCTCAATAATTAAATCGTGATTTGATTTTGAATTTTGAAAACATTTGGAATGAGAAATAAAATAAGGAAAAGCCTTATTTTATTATGTGGTTTCATTGTGCGAGAAGGATTTGAAGTGGAGAGCTCATGTACTGGAATCCTCATCTTCCTCCTTGAAGAACGCGAAGAACGCACCATCATTGACGAAGTACGCCAGCCTCCAACGAAGGATGCTGAATCCTCAGAGATTGACAACACGATGCCGTGTACCACGATGCCAACTATTCTCTTCTCCGAGACGTCGACGATGCTTATGGAACCTTCTTCCATGACGATTATTTCCTGTGACAAACCTTCGTTCGATGACGCATTGAGGAATGGGTTAATTGTTTTTGCCTGTGAATTATTCCTTTTCCGTTCATCGACTTCTATTTGGGCCGCCTGTTATCGTAATAACGGGATGAGGTCGGACCGCACGAACACGGCCGACCCTCTTCCCCCTTTGTTGATTGTATATGTTGCGGTATGAGCAAAGGTGGTGTGGTGCAACAGTACCACGTGGAAACATTTAAGAACAGGAAAGGAAGCGCGGCGTTGTCGCGCCACGCCATTGAGGCGATTCGAAGACTTCACAGATTGTTTATTTTACGGCGGATCGACTAGTGATGACGACATAGGCCACAGAGGCGGTTTAATGATTCCGTAGTTAAGTACGGGACCCGAGATGAATACCGGCGCATACGGATTTGAAAACGGACCATCGGACCAACTCCGATGGCCCACAAACTACACCGGCGGCACAGGACGCCGGTGGCCAGAGGCGGCGGCCGGCACCGGCCGGCCGCCCAGAGGCGGCGGCGACTCGGCGCACCGCCAGGAGGGACCGGCACGACTGAAGCCACGACGGCAGGCAATCAGTCCCATGGCTGCGTGGGACCAAGGGAGACGCGACGCTGGAATATGTCCGCTGGCACGGAGCGACCCCCACGTGGGGGCCACGACTTCAATCAAGGGGGCAGCTGCCCCCTTGCGCGTCCGCTCGGCCAACACTGAGCCGCCCCGGGCCGTACTGGCCGCACCTGGCCGAGTTGCCCAGGCTGGGCAGGGCCACGCCCTGATGGGCCGGACCCAGACCCGGTTCGGGTCGACCTAGTTCGGGCCGACCCAGGGGGGTCTTGGGCCGGGTCGGCCTGGGCCCAAAACCACCTATTTCCGGACATTTCTGTTCAAATGCTCGTATCTTGCGATACATACCTTCGATCGATGCACCCTCAGCTGCGATTCAATCCTTGGATTGAGACAGTCGTTTTGTTATATTACACTCAATGTTTGGGAGAACTTTGGGTACGACTGGGTTGGTTCGAACATGAAACCAACCGGGCCCTCGGTGCGGAAACGCTTATAACTTGAGCTCCGGACATCCGATTGACGTGCCGTCGACTTTGTTGGGTTCCTCTTAGTGAGAGTGACCTTTTGGCTTACTCTGCTCGAGGTTTAGACATAGTTGTAGTGTGGTCGGGTTGGTTTTGATTTAAAAACCAATCGGGCCCCTTGAATGAAAAGGCCAATATCTCTCAGACCGGGCATCCGATTGACGCGACGTCTGTCACGTTGAGTTCCTCTTGTCGAGAAGGAACATTGAGATACATCAACTCCGGACTACGTGTCAGTTGATGTATCGACCCCTTGGTTCGTGGAGCGGACCCTCCCGGAAACGAGAATGCTGAGTGCGGGAACCCTAGAGCTGGCTGGGACTACGACTATGAAGACAGTACTGAAATCCTATGTGGGTTCGATGGCGGTAAAGACTGCACTGAAATCCTATGTGTGTTCTGCGGTGATGAAGACCGTATTGAAATCCTATGTGGGTTCGACGACGATGAAGACTTCACTGAAATCCTATGTGGGTTCGACAGTGATGAAGACCGTACTGAAATCCTATGTGGGTTCGACGACGATGAAGACTGTACTAAAATCCTATGTGGGTTCTGCAGCGATGAAGACCGTACTGAAATTTTATGTGGGTTCGACGACGATGAATACTACACTGAAATCCTATGTGGGTTCGGAAGCGATGAAGACCGTACTGAAATCCTTCGTGGTTTCGACGGCAATGACTACCGTTCTTGTATCCTACGTGGGTCTGGCAGTGTCTGACTCTGTTCTTGCTATCCTACGTGGGTCTGGCAGAGTAGCTGGTTTAGTATCCTACAAGGGACCCAGCTTAGATGAATCAGTGGCTATATCTGATCATCTCTATCACCTTACGAAGAAGTATTCCTATGTGATATAAGTCTTGAATTTCAATCATTATCTTCGATATTATTGAGTTGCTTCTTATGTGGATTGTGTTGTGCTTTCCTATGTGGATTGAGTTGTACTATCCTGTGTGGACATGATTGAAATTGAGCTCGGATGTCGAAGCCGGACTGGAATTGATGACTTAGTTATATTTATGGGCATATAACTAAGTAGTGTTGGTTGTTACTTTGTGATTGTATCTTTCCTTTGTGGATTATCCTTGTGGATTCTGGGAGTCCTTCGGGGGTCTCGGGGTCCCTACTAAGTAGCGTATACTCACCCCTGCACGGGCTATGCCCGCACTACGTTGTGTTGGATATAGATGACGGAAAACGGTGATCGTGGTGGAGGCTTGTGGAGCAAGTCGGTACCTGGAGGTGGACCATTGGGCGGGACGCACATAGAGCGGACGGCTGGACCCGAGGAGATGAGGAGGCCATCTGTACCCACCCTTCAGGCGGGACTTCCAGTTGACGGCTCGACGTTGCTACTTTACTTTCAGTTGCTGTACTTTCTTTCCAGTTGTCCTTTATTTTCAGTTTGTGTTTGTATTCTTCCACATTTACCTTCCGCACTTACTTTTGTACTGAGTTTTACTTAGTGTTTACTTCTACTGGCTTCTCTGTGGTGTTTGTTTACTTTCTAGAGGAAATGCCTTCCCCCTTTTGTGGGGATTTACGACTTGGTGCTAGTTGCCAGCCCCTGGCCTATGGAAGGCGGGCTTGGGGTAGTCACGACACGGGCCCTGAGGATGGGTCATGACAGAATAGCCTTCTTAGCATACCAGACTATGTTGGGTTGTAATAGCATGATTAAACAAAACTTAGTCCCGAATTTTTCTTTTAATTCATTAAATTATTATTTCATGAAGGCATATTCATAATATGAAATGATCTTTAAGGTAACTCTATTATGTCTAACTATCTATTATATTTGAATATATCCTTAACATGATACTAAAATCTTATATCTAAGGGCTAGAATGTTGGATGATATGTTGGGTCATTTTTTGATAAAAAAAGATATCATTTTCTCCCTAGATGATCATGGATATCCTAACATGAATTCTATGGAACAATAATCCCATGTATAATTTGGAAACACAAGTGGATTAACCAGACCCACTATAACACTATATCTATACTTCACTTACTGATAGGTGAGGCATCAAGGGACAATCTGCAGGTCGCACCAAATCATCCATTTCCACAAGAACTGATATCCAATGCCTTAAAATATCATTGAAACAATTGTATATTCTGCCAAGTGGGGGTATGAAATCATCTCAATTCATCATCCATTAACATCACTAGAGGCATGGTTCACAGTTAGAAAAGGATGATTTATTCCCAATTCATAAAATCAATCTAGACCTCATTAAGCGTAAATCATTCCAAAAAAGGCCCCACAGTTGATAACTCCAATGTATAACTCCCTAACATGATGAATATGTGGATTGATAACATCCATCAACAAGTGGAATGCCACACTACCGTGACCCCTAAATATAATTTTAATGGTGCTAATTTCACTCACACCTTTTACAATAACTTGTAAAAATATATCCAGGTATGTGAGCTATACACCAAATTCTCCTTTCTAGGATTATAAAATTTTCAAAATTCATAATCTTGGAGGAAATCTAGGAATATTCTTCATATTATGTTATTATATATATATTTGAACAGATATAAAGAATAGACATTGGGTCAAAAAATGATAAATTTATCCCCCTAACGTTTTTGCAAGTTTATATTCAGGGAAAATATCACTATTAAAATTTCTAGATAATGGGTTCTGTAAATTTAGTCATATATTTTTTTCTTCCTTAAACCATAGGAAATATTATCCTGCCTCAACATCAAAAAATAAAAAATAATTTATTGGGATGCATCGTAAAAAAACTATGTTCTCTAAACCCTCCTCTAAAAGTAACATGATTGGGGATCTCACAATCCTCTTTAAAAAGATGTGAAATGCCTTCATAAACCACTTTTTCTATGTTAATGTCTTCCCCTTTCAAGGAATACTAGTCATGATTTCTCAAATACTAGAGAAATCATGAATGAATCCCAAATAGTAGCCTACCAACTCACTAAAAGACCACATATCAGAAACCTAAGAGGCTTTCGCTTAATCTAGAACCAACATAACAATTGGTATGTCCATTTCAACTACTTTTTATCTAATGACATGATCTTTCAACTATAATTAAATCATCTATAAATAATAGGTTGAGAGATTCCAATAATGGGGGTTCTTTTAGTATATATCCAACACCGTCATCAACAATACCTTGTATTATTCTTAAGATTATATGTGAAAATTATTGTCCTCAAGGTATACTACAATGAATATGTCCATGAAATGATGTATGATATGATTAATAATTCCAATGAACATTGTTGTTCCATTTTTCATGCTAAAAGGAATCACCATGTAATAGTAGTAACCATAGTTACATCTTAATGACAGCTTTTGTATATCCTCATTTCAAGCTCATTATTATTAATAACCTGATATGATGTAAATCTTCATGGGCCAAATCTTCGATTTAAATGGACAAAAGGTCATTTATTCCCATTATTGAATGATTATTATTGATGATCATCTGATTTATGGAATGCTAATCCATATATCACCTTAGGCCCCCATTTTTCATTTTTGGAAAAGAACACTTTGACTACCAAGGGGAAATTTTTTTTTTTGAAAATTTCCTTACTATTTCAATCCTCCCACTATAACATCAACTCTTGAAAACCCATAATTGGATTTTGATATGTTCATGTAGATATTTGGTCCTCAATATGAGAAATTTATATGATAAATTTTGTTCTATATGTTGGGAGTAAATTCTAGTACATCCTTAGTGAATAAGACCCCGTTATCACCAACCACTATCGGAAGATGAATGTTCATATCATCAACATCACTAAAATAAATAATAACCAACTAATGATGAACCAATTTAATCATTCATTGTATAAGAATAACCATCTCCTCTTACAGTTTCTCCCCGCTAATAAATGGAATCCTCATTCCATAGATTTGGATTCACATTTTCCTATTAATAAAATATATTATATTTCCATTCATAACAGAGAGCCAATTCATACCTAGAATAAAATCTTAACGCGTCATCCTATACATAAAAATGTACCACATTAATGAACATCCTCAAAAATTCAATCCAGACTATCAGTTGAAGTGTGTAATAGCTAAATCTAACTTGTTAGGATTTTGAAATCAGAAGGGTGAAACCAAAGGCACCACTGAAATCTCTATACCTCGAACAACAGATGTGTCATGAAATGAGTTACTTGAGGATATGATTATCAATACAATAGATAATGACAAAAATTCCAAGAATATACCATGAATTGTTTTTCTATATATTTTATATATTCCTATATTAATTATATATGGCCACATCCCTGACCATCGACACCCTTTGTTTGGAATAGTGAACCAAGGGGTTGTGGTGGAAACTGGTCAAAAATTCATTTACCAAATGCTCCTCACCCATGTTCCCTACCGCGTCTATTTCCCAAGCTAACTACATGCACTATGTTTTTTATCTACAAATGAATCTCATCATACTTCTCTTTGTCTGCCGCATTGTTGATAAAGAACCCAAAATTTTATTTCCCTGATCATCAATAGAGTATCATCACCTATCATTTGTTAAAATGGAATAGTATAGCGATCCCAGAACATAAGTCCCCCTTTCATGAGATTTTCTGCAAAATTGTCTCACATGCTATGATTCGGAAGTTTGTTATTGAATACCACCTACTAAAGTATCATCTACAGGTTACCCACTGATATCGAAAACCAGTGGTTCTATTTTATAGATAAATATATGCACTCTAAAGAAACACATAATAAAATTATCATAATAATTAAATTAATGAGCTACTAAGACATTCTGAATTTGACTCTGAAGGTCATTTTCGATTTTCCACACCGAAAATAACACTTATAGAAATATATACATGGAGTTTGGGTGGAGGTTAATGAACCATGATGTAAACTCATCAGATATTATACTACATATTTTAAACTGTATAATCTCATAGATACGTAATGATCTCAATTTCAATTGGTAAAAGACATTTATGAATACCAAATCATGCACGCACATGATGAGAGTTCCTTTTCAGGAATCGTAGTCAGTAGACTCTACCGTATCCCCTCGTATCTCGAGATTTAACCCACCAAAAGGATAAAAATCTAATCAACAGGGGTAAATACAATGTGGAATACTCTCTAAAGTCCAATGTCTCAGTTCCCTACTACATCGGGGTCTAAATCAACCATAAACATAATATTTATTTATCTTTGGAACTCATGGATAGTTCTAAGCATACATAAATCCTCTAAATAATCTTCAACAGAATCTTATATATCAATGGGTTAAGAAAATATTTGGAAACCAAGATAGGGTACCCCTTCTTGTACATCACTCTGAATAGAAGCCTCATCAATATGTGAATCTGAATCATGATCTTATATAGAATCATATTTATCGTCCATCATGGAGTAATCCTGAATATTTATTGATACACCATGTTTATAGAGTATATCATGGATCTTAATTAGGAAATAATCGAACCCTGAAACCCATTCCAGTATGATTCATGAAAACATGTTTTTCTAGTAACTAACCCCTATATATACCTTGTCATTAAGTAGGTTATCAGTATATCAACCCAAACAATCCATTATTTGGCATCACAGATTATTATATGAATATTCATTACATAATATAACTATCTAAAGAAGAATCATATGATGATAGTATATTATGATTTTTAGAAAGATAAAAAACAAGATCAAAAGTGAACTACATCATATCCCTCTAAGATCATAATAGAGAGAACATTTCTTAGTAAAATCATACACAATTATATTCATCATTCTATGGGGAATGGAAATAGAATAAATAGTGATATCAGATATTTAGTAAGTAAATGTAATGAAGATTTAAACATAACTTGAGAATAAGGTCACGGTAACATGAAAATATCATATGAAAATCATGAATTTCAATCCATATATCATAGTAATTATTAGTTACATAAATAGTTCTAGATAATATGAGATACAAAATAATAGAATCAAAGTACAGAAAGCATTATAATATAACATTAGTATAATTCATCACAATTTGGAACACACATAAGAATAGATATTCATTTCATTAGTAGTCCATGATAACTACCATGAAAATAGTATTGAAATGTCTTCACACCCCATACCATATTAGCAGTCCCGTTTCACTCCAAAGGAATTTATAGTGAAAAATTTTGAGAATAAAATTGTTTCACTTCAAATTTTAACCCTATTTATCTCATAAGGTATCAAACATTACCCAGTATATTGGAGGGATATATGTTATTGTTCCCACCCATAATATGTTAAATAACATTAAAATGTGTGTCATAATATCATAAAAAATTAAACATATCATAACAGAAGACAAGAAAATAGGGTTCTTAAACATTTTTCAATAGAAACAGCCATGGAATTGAATATGGTTTCATTGAAATTCCATCCCTTCATCATATCATAACATGTAAAAATGGAATGTGTTTCATAAAAGAGATGTCATATTGAATATAAATCATATTGGAAATGAATAATTATATTATATTTAGATCATAACCCCAGTATAGATTATATAAAATAAATTAAGTTATTCTTATATATAATCTGATTTTGAAAACATGTAAATCCCCATTAATTCCACGAATGATACAATTACGATTCCTTTAAAAAAAAATTCTTCAAAAATAATGTATCTATTTTTTAAAATAACAAGAACAACCCTTTTCAACCATAATAATTCCATTGATTTTAGAAAAATTATTCATTTACAATTAAGACATGTAATGGAAGCATCAAATTTTTTTTTCTCTAATGGTGTGAATCCACATTAATTCCATGTTTGTTAAAATGATGATTCCTTTCAATTTTTTCCTACAAGTTAAAATTATATTATTTTGAAAAGAACATGTTCATTCCCATTAAACCAATTTTTTAATAAGTAAAAAATTTTTAAATAGTAATTTAAACAGTCATCGTAGAATATTAAATAACATTTTGGAAAATATTTTTAAAATATTTTAAAGGAATAAAATGAATTTTCAACAGAAGATACAAATAAATTTGGGTTCTCTTAAAAAAATTATCTTCTTTAGTATATATAAAAATAAAATATAAATAAAATATTTATTTTTAGTAGATAACAAAATTAATTTAGAATTCATGATTTTCATTATATATGAATTACTTGATTTCTTCATATGATATATATTCATAAAAAATAAAGATAAACTGTGAGAGTGTACCATAAAACACTTACAACTGTGGGTTCATTTGAATCATAAAACGAAAAAATAAATAAAATTATATGGATATTTATATCCTACAATGTTCCTAATAAAGAGAATAAAACACATTCATGTTCACTATATACAAAATAAAAAATAAAAATGTGTTTAATATTTCATGTGTTATATAGAAAAAAAGTGAGATGAAAATATAATACATCAAGTCATAGAATTCATCGTACACATTTGAACCTCATGTATAAAAAATATATCATTATTATAAATATAATATATAAATATAAATTTTTATTCTATATCATATTTGATTTACACAAAACATTTTAGCTTTTGTTTATTTCCCATTATTTGTAAAAAACATTGTCTTGGGAAATATATACTATGTTTCTCATGTTTATTTTAGTTCAGAGGCTTTTGTCCATATACATTTATCATAGTTACATAACATATATTAAGTTAATAATTATATAAATCTCATATATAAGCATTATATATCAATTTAGTATGAATCATAAATGCAATAAGTAGAAAATTAATTGCACAATTCATTGAGATGGTATGTGGTATGTATGCATGAAAATGGTTTCCATTTTCTTGATAGATGCAATGAATGAAATATAAATAATATATCACCCCAATAAATAAATAATTAATATTTATAACATATTCATTAAATCATCTTTATTAACATCAATGTTCGAATTAAAAATGAATCATATCATATTATATAGGCGATAGTCAAGACTTATGCCTCAAAAATGTTATTTTTTCAAAGAATTGGGTGTTAAGAAGGTATATATGATTTTATAGTAAAAATAGTCTAATTATTTCAAAACTATGTTATATAAAAATAAAATCCATCATTATCTCAATCTTTAAGTGGTGAAAATATTCCTTATAATCGATCACTGATATCATTTCCCATTTGACATATGGTGAGATTAATATAGGTTTTCAAATTTAAATAATAAATCAATAAATATAGAATATTCTGATTATATAATTTTTTCAAACTATTATAAAGGAGGTAGAAGAATAAATAAAAAAATATTATTTAATAATGAAACCACTTCCTAGAACATCCTCGATAAGATTAGAAAAAACTCTTTCTTATGAGTGATACATAATCAAAATAATTGAAATATGATGTGGTCAAGGATATAAGCAAGGTATTTGGGTAGTTTTTTCCTAATCTATTATTCTTTCGAATAGTGAAGATAAGAGAGGAATTGTCACCTTTTTATAAGTAGTGGTGTGGATACTCTTAAAATATTATAAATAAAAAAGATATAAACATGTTTCACACAATCCAAAAGGATACAAAATTGATTATTATAGAAGTGAAAATGATACAAGGATTCAATATTCCCAAAAAATGGTAATGGAGATATTTTTACGTCATTTGGATACATATATTTTTAGTTTAACACCACATTAAATGCATTTTATACTTAACCTTGATAATTAATGTTTTCCCTTATTAAAATTCATTATAACCAATATATATGTGGAAAATTTTATATAATTGTTAACTATAGTGATAATGAAATATAATCCATTATTTGAATGACAAGTCACATATATTTAGTGATTTTATTTTACATTAAACTCTTAGACGTGAATAAAACATGGGTTTCCATTGAAATGTTTAACATTTCTATAAAAAGTTTATACATCAATTTTTATATAAAATTGATACCATGTACCTAAATTTGGTTTATAATAATATAATTTAAAAATATTTAATTTTAAAACTAATTTAAAATGTAATGGAACTTTGTGAATCTTTTAAAAAGTCTATTTTTATCAAAATGGAGTATTTTTTAATATTGATCGAATACATGATCTTTTAAGAATATTATCTAAAAAAGTGTAATATAATTTTAAAATATTTATTCAAAAAATAATTTTTAAAAATAATATTATACAATTTTAAAAATATAATTTTATAATAGTTTTTATAAATTTGAAAAAAACATTTTGATAGAAATATGTTTTTTTAAAAACATTAATGAATTTCATAAAACTTTAGTAAATTTTAATCAATAATTTTTTATCTAAAAACTTATCTTTATTATCCATAATATCTTTATTTTGATAAGTATATCCAAACTTAACAAAGTGGTATTAATATTCATGAATATATGAAAATCTCAATAGAATATTGTTGTTTGTTAAATAATAGTATTTTCTATTATAGAGGTTAAAATTCAAATTAAATCTATTTATTAAAGAAAACATAACTTTTAGGATATTATATTATACCCCTTATAAAACTAATTATCCATATAAAATCCATAGTTTTGATCACAATAAATGAGGACAATTCCTCCTCAACATATCTTATATTCCCACATAGTTTCTTCAAGTTGGTGGTTTCCCCATAGAACATTGATAATGTGAGGGGTCTTATTTTGGTGCACATTATCATTATGATCCAGAATATCCACAAATTTATTTTCATTTGAATGACTAGGATCCAATTTAATAACCACCATGTTATGTATCGATGTAGGATCTTGGATGAATTTTCTCATGAGAGATACATGGAAGACAACATTTTTAGTGACCCTTATTTTCATACATTACATTTAAAATAATTTGAGGGAAAAATCATAAAAACATTACACCATGTGGATCCAAAAAATTTCTTCCTTTGGTAAAATTATGAACATATGTAACTTTTCCAACATAAAACCTAAACATTTATTTGATTTCTTATTCTCTAGCATCGTATTGGCCCTTGAGGTCTCCATAGTAAATGTAATCACCTGAAGATATATATAAAAAATGTTTATGCTAAAATCATGGTAAGGGGATAAGGACATGAGACAATATAACATGGGTTAAGCATAATCATTTTTAATATAATATAGGTATAGGATCCTAATAATGAGACTATGTATTATGAGAATACATGGAATGTGGAAATGCATAAAAATGTAAAATCATGTCTTAGTAGTCAACTACAAAACATAGTTTTGAACAAATATAAAATCATGTTCATGAATAATTAACATTACTCACTAGGTTCTTCACATTACCCAGTCCATTGGAGCGCTATATAATTCTGGGCTCACTCATGAGATCATAAGATTTTCGTTGCTCTATATAATCCCAGGTGCACCTATCACATCATAGAATTTAGATTATATTTCATGCCACATTGAACGTATATCAATATTGAAGATGAAAAAACCCATGTAAATACTTATTTTAACTTCAAAAAGAATACATTCATAAAACATTGGGTTCCCAAACTAAATAGGGAATAATATACTTGATACAAGAACCATCAACCTTGAGTGGGAAGTAAAATTCGTGTTTTTAAGAGAAGTGTTCTTTTGGAAAACATTGTGTTTGACAAAAACTCTAGTGGAAAACATATATGTCCAAAGGGGTAAGATAATTCACATTGAATTATATTAATGGAATAACCATATAGAAAATGTAGCGAATGATGTTAATCCCAAAAATATGAAGTTGGGTTCGAGAGTTCCCATTACATTGTATCTGAACACTTTATTCATTTTAATATCTTATATAATGACATTAGAAAAATTAATTAACAATTAAAGAACATTTTATAAATGAATATTGTTCATTTGGGATTCAATATGTTTTTATTGTTTTTTCGATGAGTAATTGAATTTAACTTCATTGTTTGGGAGTGTTCTTCTTTGTTTCTATGAATTATTCACTTGTATAGATGAATGAATGTTCGTGTAGAAAATGGATAAACGACTAGAATTGATATTACATGTTATTAATGATCTTACAAGAGTCAAAACGTTCTTATAATTTATTTTTTATATACCATGATTCTGAATCCATAGATAATATTTAATTATGATAGTTTTTGGTTAATTTGGGCGGTTTATGGATTACAATGAACATGTTTTGTTTTATCATTCAGTATTATGTATGATAGTTGTTTTAAGAAAATAAAAGGGGTTAGAACATACATAACTAAATATTTTTCAATCCATTTAATTGTTTTATTGACATAATTTAAATAATTGATGGAATATGGAACTGCATCACCCACGATGTAGATAAATTACCACATCACGGGCAATAATTTATTTTTTATAAACAATAGAGAGAGAAAGAGAACTAAAATAAATATTCTTCCATAAAAAAGGTATAACACTAGTATATAAAACATATTAGAGTTATCATGACATTTTTTAAGAGAATGTGAAGATAATAGAAGAAAATAAATGAAATATTAATGGACATTGAAACAAAATAGATTGAGAAATTACCTCTTGAATATATCTTACTAGATGGCCACTTTATGAGAAAGTTTTGGGTCTTTTTATGATACCAATAACTGATGAACGTGGGGGAGGATATTGGGAATGGATTTGGGAAGAAATTGGGGTAGGCACAAGGTTAAAGAGATGTGAGAAAATGATGTGGTAAGGGGTTTTATTTATAGTGGAGGGGAGATGAGTGTTCTCTATATTATATTCAATAATTTATTATTTATCCCCAAGACAAGATATTGTGATGATTAGATGACTAAATATAGTATCTTGATCATGTGGGTTCAAAATAATGGTGGTTATATCATCAGAAAAGATCCATGACTCTTGAACTCGTGTACTTAGAATTATATAAATTAGCTTCGTATATACCATGAAATTCACAACTATTCTATTTTTTTTAGTATGTCCTTCAACGACTATTATTTTTAGAATATTATGGTTGTACATACTGAAAATATCGTGTTAAAATCATCCCATTTTATAGAGTCAATTACCTCTTCATTACTCAAATTGTTACTAAGGATCCAACATTGATCTTCTTCACCTTAGAAAACTTATTTTTCATTTTATGAACACTGGATAATGGAAAATTTATTTTCCATGATACTAATATATTTCTTAATGACCATTAGATTAGTGAAACTACTAAAAAATCGTATGTATTTCTTCTTGATGAAATCAACAAAAAAATTTCCAACATTTTCTTATTTGAATGTACTACTTGATTCATATGATGAGAATAATGTGTTGGGATCACAACATGATTTCTAATTACATATCATTTAACATTGGGTTAGTCATGAGAAAAATAGTTTCAATTTTCTTCACACTATGTATTAACATTGTTCCATTGAGTTCTCAAAATCAACTAAAACTAAAATAATTGTGTGATAAAGATTAATCATTTCAAATAACTACCTAAACATGTAAAATCACTTAAAATAAGTAAAAATAATGATTCCTATTTTTCAACAATGGAAAAATAAGGATTGTCATAATTTATTCACAGTAATATTATATTTAAATCATTAATTATTATTCTAGTAGAGTATTTGAATTTCCAAAGCATATCCCATTCGTGTGTTATGCCATGTGTGTAGAAAGGACCATTTGCATGAACCATGTGATGATAAAGTCTAACACAATGCTCTTTATTCATAGTTTTAACCCCTAATTAACGTTTTACAATATTCATATCCACAAGTAGTATCCACATATGGATTCAATATCATGGAAACCACATGATCTATCATTTAGCTAAATTCCACAATGTTTTTATATACTCTGACTAATCCTTAAAATTTCCCTTAAATTTATCTCAATAAATTTAGCTTGAAATATACCTAGAGACCCCAAAAATGTTTTATCATTGTAGTTTCAAATTTATATATAAAACATTCATCTGATAACAAATATAGGGATTTGAGATGGCCATATATAAATATTACAACTATATATATGAATATTCAATACATTACCCAACCACATGCCATTGAAACATAATAGTTTTTTGTATTTTGAGACTAGGTACACAATATACTTATCTAATGAATTATATTCAATTATTCACAAACATATATTCCTATTTAGTTCTATTAATACAAATACACTATACAAAACCATTCATTAGAAACTAGTGAAATGAAAAAACATAACTGGTGGACTTTATTGGACTCTAACGGTAATAAGTACAAATTGGTAAAAATAATCTGACCATAATGGTATGAGATATGGAGAATAATATATGAAACAAATTCCATTAATATGAAATTTTAAAACCTCGATTCGTGAAATAATGATCAGATGTCCCAAGACATGAATCCTAAGGAAATAAAAGAATATTAGTGATGAGATAATAATTTTGGCATAAGACTTTTAACTGTGTAATAGATATAATCCTATAGAATCATTTCCTTATTAGTCAAGGATCATGGAAAAAATATAACAGGGAATACAATGGGTAGATAATCCTCCCCGGTGGGACAAAAATCCATCCCCAATTGAAACTATTTCATCGTAGTGGAATGGGTTCAATCTCCGAACAAACATAGTATTCAATATTCACTCTCAAGTCATCATCATAGATAAAGACCATTACTAAAATGAGTTCACTCCCTATTTTATTCATATACACCTCTTGTGATATAAATCATTACCCAATTCATTTGAACAAGTTATATAACACACCCAAATTTCATTATAATATAACCACCTTTACATAATAAAAAACATACATATGTGTTCACAAGAGCATAAAACATTCATCATATCAGAAACCATCAAATGAAATGGTTTTAGAAACAATTTTTCATTACATGACCTATAGAAAAGAAAGAAAATTCCTCATTTTTTTAATATTATAAAAACATAAGATGTTGTAAAATAAATAACTTCAATTTTTATTTTATCATTTTATAACACATTTAAGATAAATTGGTTTAATAAATTTATTATCATAAAAAAAATCCATTTAGATAATGAATAGGATTTGTATCCTTGGATCACATCACATGTATAGTGTAAGTAACATTAATGGATGCCATATTATATATAAAATTATTTTGAACAGTTAATTAGAAAATTTATATATTATTTAACCATTTACACTTAGAAAAAAACATCTCAAAAACATAAATATTTTAGAAATCATTTTATTTGATAATTAATTTTTAAACATATACCGGAAGTGATAACAGAATTTAAAAACTATTATGAATAATGTATCCATTCCAATTTGAAAATTATTATTTTAAAATTAATTTAAATTACTTATAATTCAAAATAAACATTGATAATTGTAAAAGAATATATAAATAAAATAATGGTAATTATGTATAGAAATTTTGTTACTTTTCGTACATGTTAAAAAAAGATTCTTTTTAAATTTTCAGTAAAACTAAATATTAATTTTTATATAAAACCCCAAATATTCATTTTAAAAACATTCAAATATTTTAAACCATGTGAAAAATTTATTTAATAAATTATTTGGATAATGTTAAAAAAAATTAAAAACACTTTTAAAAAGCATGGTTTTAGAAGGAAGAGGTTTTTTCTACTCATTGGAGAAATAAAGAAAATTTTTATTAAAAACATTCCATTTAAATACAATGTATATAATGGATTAAAAAAATTAAATGAAAACATTTATTTTCTTTAAATTAATATTCGATAATAATGTACAAGAATTTTAGGAGAGTTAGATCATTATATTTCATCATCAAGAGGATTTTTAGGAGAAATCTTGAAAAATGATGACATTTTAAAAAAATAACCATACTACTTTGGTAATATTGAATCGTAATACCATGAAATAAAATAAAATAAACATATAATGTCATGAAAATATTTATTTTCATGATATATAATGTCAATGGGGATATATGTGAAGAACAAAAAAGAAATGAGTTGTGAATTGTAGGGACCCAAAAATTACATATTTTTAATATTTTTAAACAAGTCATAAAATTCTTTTTCCTAACATATTTTAGGTATTGGGTTTTTGATATTATGGAAAATATCATATATAGTAAACCCATACATTAAAAGTGGTTACTTATACACAATATCCCTTTTTTCAAAAATATGTGGTCTTCAAAATTGAACATGGTCTCTCTTTATGAAAAATGTTCGCAGTTTTCTCTGTATTTTCATCTTTGCCCCTACTCTCCCATAAACCTTGAATATGGGTTTTCAAACAAGGGATAGTAAAAAAACATAGTAATGGATATAAATATAACGGAATCTATTATAGTAGTAAAACATGAAAACCCTCAAAAACCTTATTCCTTGAAAACAAAACATTTTACCCATGATGGTAAGCGTAATTAGGATAAAAAAGACAACTTATCTTACCATTTGAAAATAAATGATTCCTATATAAACAAACCACCAAGAATAGATAATTCCCTTTTTAACATGTAATATTCTTATATAACATTATATAACCATTAAAATGAAATAATAATATGTTATACTTACATATCTAAGGTACCCAATGCATTAGAGAGTTGTAATGGGGCTCTCCAATCATATATTGAGAAATAATAGGGACAATACTGTCATATGTTGACTTATATTGGGGAATTACCGTTTGTATATTGAGAGATAAATGGATCAAACCATAGTTCGAAATTTGTATGAATCTTATCATGAATAAACCCCTTGAATCCAATTTTAAACCCATGGAAAAAATATGTTTAGATATAAAAATATTCTTTTCATGTAAAAATAACGTTTAAAATAAAAAAACAGAAACATAATAATGAATCCATGTTCCTTAAATATATATATGAATATTTATAAATAAAACATTAATTCAATTAATCATTAAAAAATCAGGAGAAACCACTCATGTCATATATGTTAAAATACACTTCCTTCGACTTTTGTAAAATGAGAAGCAAAGTAACTTTAAATTTGTGATTTTAAAGTAAAGTTGGTTACCCTGAGTCTAATTCATCACATATAATATTTATCTTCAAAATAATAACCATAATCTAAATATTTACCAAATTAAAAGTATATAAATTTTTATTATTCCTATTATATCACATATTATCATGTGATTAAATTTGTTAATTATTTATGCTTATGTCAGATGTTCTGTCAATATTCGGTAAAACATTCCAAATTGAATTTGTTATGATGTCAGTATGCATAGTGGTTGTTAGACCATTTTCTATAGGATAATATTCATGACATAATAATCTATTTTATACATTAATTATACATAAAAATATATCTTGAACATAAGGATATAAAAAATGAAGAAGATTACAATAATAGAGGTGGTAAGATGTAAATAAACACAAGAAACATTTCCATTTTTCAGCGATCATTATTGAATGAGGAATGTAGTATTTAATATTTTGATAATTACCATAAAATACTAAATATAATATTAATAATTTAAATAAATACATATATATATATATATATCAACATTGTGATGTGCCAATGAAAGACATATCTACATTGCTTCTTTGAGGTAATAGTTCACACATACACACAAACAACATTTTCATTTTTCCATGCATGGAAAAGTATGAAAAATAATGATATATTATAATTTAATAAATATAAACATGTCATTTATATTATTTTTAAACTATAATTACATCATGATAACCATTATTGAGAGACGGTTATGGAATATAAATTATATTAGTTCAAGTGCATGTAGTTCGATATTCATACAAATGATAATTATTTTACAATTTGATGGACACATATATGGATTTAGGTGTGGATATTAAAAATATAAATTCTCATTATATAGTGTGTTCTACATTTATTTTTTCATCATGGTTGAAGAAGATTTTAAATTATATGTAGAAGAAATAAAAAAACATGATTAATATAATATAACTTATGAGGATGTTCTCTATTTCATGACAACTTATAACAACTAAGGGTTGTATTATTTCTACACTGTGACCGAGAGAATGTTGGGTGGTATTCTATGAAGGGATTTAGGTAGATCATCGATAATAAAAATATGTTTCTATGTTTGAGAAAAAGAGATGAAGTGGTTTCTTTTTATTAGAGGGGGGAGGGGCACTATTGGAATTCTAAAATTATTAAATTAATATAAATTAGTATCATATAAACAATGTCTCCAAAAATTAAATATTAATTAGGATTCACATTTCTAAAAATAAATTATATAATGAAAATGAGGAATTTTTTTTATCCTTATTTTTTGTATTAACCCTTATTTTACCGTTTTAATTATTAATGCGATATTATAAAATTTATACAATGAGGGTAAAATTAATTAATATAAAATTATAACATACTAATAAATGTGTAATTTATGAATTTTTTTGACCTATTAATATTATTTCTATGAATTTTAGCTTTTTATCTATTTTATATCACTTTATAAACTTTAATTTATTTTAAAATTTCATTAATATCAGTTTTTTATTAATTTATTACATGGATTTATACAAATATCATAACAAAAAAATATATTCAATCCAAGTCTTTTAAACCATCAATAAAACTTTAAAGTCTTCTAGAAAATCAATCTAAGAGACACGTTATATATTTTAAATTTATTTTCATAATGTTAAAGTCATTTATTTTATATTTCCATTAACTAAATAATTACCAACCCATCATTGTGTAAGAATTTATGGTAGTAATTAATTTTCATAAAGTTATAAATAATTAACCGTTATGTTATCAAATAATGTATCATTCAAATTAATTTCTTAAGGTGAACATTAAACTTATATAACCTCATATTAAAAATATTTAACTTGTTAAAAAACCAAAGTACGTGTAAATAATATTTTAATAGAATAAAATATTATAAAGGTTATGTTCCCATCAAAATTTACATAAATGGTATCGTAACAATTAATTTAATGATTGTGGATGAAAATACGAATCCAATAATATTTGGACAAGTGTTAGGGTAATTTTATAATCCCTAAAATATTTAAATGTTTTTATATCAAAGTTCAATGTGAAATCAATTCAAATTACATAAATTTTTTAAATTAAAAAAATTATATAGTTATACATTAAAACCAATAAAAATTATATTTTATAACTATAAATAATTTATATATATAACTTATTTTAAATTAAAATTCATTCTTCATCACTATTCATCAAAATAAGTAACTTATAAAAAAATAACAAATATTCAACCAATGTTAATATTCTATTACAGTTTAAGAGAAATTTTATACTTTTTAAAAGCATATTTATAAAATTGAAAACACTAGAATTTAAATAGGTGCTCAATCAAGAGGAAGAAAATATTCAATTTTTTGAAATATACATCTTTTATGCATAATTTTTTTCTTATCTCGTGTATATAAATAACATTAAAAGAATTTTAAAAATTATATAAAATACTATATATATATATAGTTAATAAAATCCAACAAGGGTGATCTATTTATTTGATGGAATAAAACAAACTTATGGAAATTTAAATATTTTTTGATAAAACCACTTCCAATTATTTTAAAAAAAGTACTGGAATCATTTATATTTTATTTATCAAGAATAATATATTAGGTGTAAAAAATTATTTCATAATACATTTAACCCTCTCCATACATTATATTATAACATTTAGTCTAAAATGGTATCATATAAATAATAATATTATGTTGTCCATTGAAGCTTGATGTGGTGTATTGGGTATACTATCAAACAAAATATTTATTTTTTCAAATGAAGGATATTTTATTATCCACCCCCCATTGGAAAAATTTTCCCTTAAAATTTTTTTCCCAACAACTAAGGTTGAAATGTACAAAAATCCTTTATTGAAATCCTATATCATATCAATTGTCAACAAAACATCCACTTTACATGAATGAAAGGGTAGTATGATGGTCCCCTGATATAACAGATTCAAGGGTTCGATGTTGGAAACCATGGGCATGGAAGAGATACCTAACAATCATTTTCATATAGAGATTGATAGAGAACGTGGTCATGAGATTGTTCAGAATAGAAAACCCTTATGTATATATTGTCTTAAAAGTTAATATATTTCTTAGTATGAAAAGTAAACAGATATCATTTTTGATTAACGATAAATTTCATAGAGTTGGATAGTTTATTTACTACATATAATAAGAACTTAATAAATACAATTACATGAAATGAATATTTTCTCAATTTATTCATTTTCCACCAAAAATTATATTTTTCTCTAAATAGTGAGTATTTTAGATAAATTTTTAATTTCTGAAGTAGTAAAATCAACATCTATATTTTCTCATAATACAAAAATATTACCTATCTACTTACTATATCCCGAATCATTAATCAATACCAAAATAGTTAGGGCAATATAAAAAAATCCCAAAAAAGAATAAACCAATTTTTCATGAAAAAAAAATTAATATTCAAAATTCTATAGTAATATCCAATTCTAAAAACTAACCATTAAACAAATAACTATCCACCATATTATTCAAAAAATTTCTATACATTGATTAAAACCCTAATATCAGAAGGATTTGATAACATAATTTTATAAGATAATGTTTTACATTTATTTCCAAATAACATAAATCGCACATAATGACATATTAAACAATTGTAATTCCTTAAATAACATAATCTATAAGATTTGAAAATTTTTCCCATATATAATATCAATCACCATAATCCCATAATAAAATAATTGATACTTCCAAATAATAATCTTTTACATCTCAAATACTATTCTATAGTATTATATTTTAGACTATAATATAGGATTCCCAAAATTGTGAATTTACTTTTAAATAAATTTAATCACTTAACAACCAAATCATTTTCCAATCCCATTTTTATCTATTAAATAAATGATTTTTTTTCCAGAAATTAGCTTCTTATTCATACATCATAAATATTAACAATAAATAAAAATTTATACTAACTACAACTTTACGTAGTCCAATGGTAGGTGATATACCATTTTTGACATTAAGTTATGGGTTAAAAAATTCATAGAGTATCCCAAAGCATTGTGTTCTCACCCATCCACTAATTTGTCCTTTTTATAAAACAATATAATTATAAAAAAATTTCAAACACATCTGAATTCCCTAAAAAAACAACCATAACATTTATTAACCTCACATTTTATCTCATACCTTTCATTTTACTTCTATGAAAGTAATTAACAAAAATTAACTAATTTTTTTTTCAAAAATACCGTTAGTCATCATAAAATTTCATTAATTAATGCCCCAAAGGGTTTCTAATACATCAAACATATAATCAACCCAATGACTATAGACACATGATGATATCCTTAACTCATTTGATGACATCATAATCTGTAATGTTTTTTAAATGCAGCCATGATATTAACTATAATGAAATAGATTTAATAATTAAATATTCAAGTTATTATTATAACTAAAAATCACTTTATTTTCTAAAATACATTTTAGATACAATGTTTTAGAGAAATATTTCAAAATCTTCTATAGTAAACTAATAAATTTTTAGTTGACACTTATACTCAATATTCATTCTTACACCATACTAAGGTCTGTTAAAAAAAACATGGTTTCTCTATATAAAAAACATTCATAGTTTTATCTTTGTTACCATCCCTGTCCCTAATCTCCCATAAACCCTATGAATTAACATTATTAAAAAATGGGGTGAGCTTAAAAATAATATTAATGGATTGAATTAAAAAGAAATCTGTTATTTCACTATAACCATGACAGCACTTTAAAACACATTCCATGAAAACATATTATTTTACCTATAAATGTAAATATCATTAGTTTAGAAATATCATATATTTTATCTTTTGACAAAAATTATTCCCATAAAAACTCTAGAGTAAGTGTAGAAATTTCATGATGTTACCGTTGGACATAATAAAAAATAACACATATATAACCCTTATAAATGGAATAAACATACGTTCATATTCCATCTCCAGTGCACCCAATATATTTGAGAGTTATAATGGGGCTCACCCATCATATCTTCTACTATAATAAGCCTCAACTTGAACTATAATGGGGATCAACCACAGATATCTTTATATATAATGGGATCAGCACATAATAAAAAATTTCCAAGGAACGTGTCATGAAAACATCCCTTCAAAATATTTTCAATCCATGAGAAATTTACATTCAAAAATCAGAATACCCTTTTCCTATAAAAATAAATTTTAAAATATAAAAATTGTGCATATAATAATTCAACCGTTTACATCGAAAAGAACAATGAAAAATTTTTCAGAACAAATTAATGGAATAAGGCTTCAGGATAGATGTACAATCCATTATACTATAAAATATAGAAATAATTTCTTTTAAATTTTATTGAAAGTGTTGAAAAAATAACATTAAATGAGGGTTCTTAAAAATGTAATCCCTTACATTGATTCTAACTCATGTAGAGTGATAGTGGTTCATTACATATTACACACCGATTTGGGAATAATTGATAATAATAATTTATTATTGGATTACTATGTAAACCTATATTTTGTAGCATGTTTCAATGTCTGAGATGGGTATTTTGTGTGGGAATGTCTATTGTGATTGTGTCTATAATGGTAATTATGCTACATGATGTTTTGTGGACATCCAAAACTGGGTATTTTTAAGGGGACGACCTTCATTCCTTAGGTAATGTATGATGTAATCTATTGTTTGTTCCATAGTTCACTCATGGTAGATCATACTTGATTGAAATATAATTATCCTTCCTTA
Organism: Viscum album; assembly: GCA_963277665.1. Taxonomy (NCBI): domain Eukaryota; kingdom Viridiplantae; phylum Streptophyta; class Magnoliopsida; order Santalales; family Viscaceae; genus Viscum; species Viscum album. The sequence goes on from OY728163.1 coordinate 137,475,629, forward strand.
TGATGTATGTTTTCTTATTAAATAAGAATTCATTTTGTTGTATGTAATTTCTCTAAGTGTTTAGTTAATTTAGACTGTGATAGAGAAACACCACATTTTGGTTGGTTTTCATCAACTATGTGATATTTCCCAGAGATTGAGAGAGGACTTTTGGAGAAAATTCATCATTGGTTTTCCTCAATCTATGAGAATATGTGATTTTATGTATATGATGATGTAAATTTTAATGATGATAACACAATTATTTTAGATTAACATGTCAATCATTCTGTTGTTTTGTCGAGGTAACTTATAGAGGTGGAGTTGTGTCTTCAATGTGTTCCAATGATGATAATATATAATAATTATTCCTTGGTTGTATTTACTATTTAAAAAGTAAAGTAGTTTGGTTTAGGATCTTATCCACAATATAAAAATACATTTTATCTATATATGGATGGTTTGAAAGAGTGAAATATTATAAATATTGATGACATGTTTTTTATTTGTTTTTGGTATATTTGATATGCATGAATGAAAAAACCCTTGTTTGATTATTTATTCAATATATATTATCACCCTAACATTTGTTAGTCCCCATTTGAAGAACTATATGATTTACCTTACCATTATCCATTTTTTTGGACAATGGTTAGAGAGTCAGTAATTATCAAAACATGATTTATGTGGATCATGATAGAGAAAGTATAAGGGATCACAGATTAAATAAATGTGTCTCGAGATAATCAATCGTTCTATATTAATTATCTGATGACACCTCATGTGATATACATTTGAGATTATGTTTTATTGAATATACCTTCTCATCATAGGTAGTGAATGTTTTATTAGGAAAGAAAACTTTATATTTTATTTTATTCAAATTTTATTGTGTTGGTGTGTGTGGGATTTTAAATATCTTTATTATCAGTACACCCCATAAATGAGTTGAATTCATAACATTTTCGATGAGTTGAGTTTTCATGGGTATCATTGTAATTACTATGAAAAACATTATTAGGGTGAGATGGGTTTTTAAGATAATGAAACCATTTAAGAATGAACTTCCATGATTCATATAGGGAATAAATCATCATAAAAATATTGTTTCATTATTTTTACCATAAATATCCAATAAAAAACCTTGGCATCATGAGGCCTAGTTTCTTTAAAAGAGTAGTTTCATAACACATTAATATGATACTGAAAGTGGATAATTATTATTTTAAGTCCCATATTTTGGCCCTATTTTTATTTAAGAAACAAATAAATCATAGGATAACCAATGGAGTGAAAATATAGTGGTTCACCTTTGATGACATGAACTAAAATAAGCATGATAGTGAACTGTAGAATATGTAACACCTCTTTCCATATATCCTAAATCTGGTGCATTAATTTATTACATTCGCATGAATACAAGTAATCAAGTCTCAAAGGACATATCAATTTCGTTCTCTTGGAGTCACTATATGAACACATTAATACCATTTTATAATGGTAAAGGTAATGAAATATAATACATAATGAAACTAATAGACTCCATCTATGAAAACTAAATAAATGATCCCTTTATGAACTATAGGAGGAAAACAAATGAAAAGGGTTGGCTCAAATTCATAGAAAAGGTTAAATTTACTAGAATCATGTATCAATAATAACTGAATCATATTCAATTATAAATAAACAATATGTCTATGTTATTAATTGAAATTCACGTGCTATTAATAAAATGTGAATGAAAACGAATCCATAGGTTTTTTCATAGTGAAAACCTCATGGAAAGTAATAAAAGAATATAAAATAAAAAGAAGGGTTAATTTTTCGAATTCATATATATTGTACATGAACCATCATATTATCATGACTGTTTAAGTCTATGGGTAGAAACCCATCTGATTATGTTTTAGAAACAAACTTGAGGTCTTTGTGACAAATTGTTTTGTCTCCTGAGACCTATCGATGCACCTAAAGGCTATAGCGGGCCCTTCCCATCACTGTAAGTCCTAATATTTTTTATACATGTATTTAATAAAATGAAAGTATTCCTTTTCATTATCATTATTTAAAAGAGGATACATATTCATGATAGCATTAAAAAAACAACTATATGTAAAATGGTATAAATATTAGACAATAATCATATCCATGATAAAAAAGAATATGTATATATAATATAATAACAATTTATAATGAAATATGATCTCAAAAGGGAAGTATATAGGACAAATAATAATTATTATGTGAACAATATAAAGTAAATCTCATTGAAATAGAAATTGAGTCAAAGTCCCTTACCAAATTTAGTCAATAAAATCATATGACCAAAAATTAATAATCGTCAAATGAATCATTGAATACCATGAATATATTGAGAATAATTATATTATATATCAAATTCTAGTACACATACACCACATATAAGAAAAATGTGTCGAATAAAGAAAATCTCATAGAAATAAATGTAAGAGGTGAAACAAATTACTTTATGTCTGAAAGTATTTTTAACGTGACCTTATTATCATCAATAATCAAATTATATTCATTAATAAATAAGTTAATAACCACACATAAAGTTTAAATAATTTATTATATCATTATTAAGTTAATTTATGGCCTTTATATGGGTTAAGATATTAAATTTAATCATTTGGAAGTTCACATTTTCATATTTTTCATGATCAAATCTCTTAAATATGTGTAATGGATATTCATGTAAAATGTAAATTTAAATTCAGAATTGATGTTATGTGTTATTAATTATCATTCAGATGGTTTAATGATCATATAAGTACATTGTTTATTTTGGTAGAGGATGAATCAATAGATAAAATTGTATTGATAAATTCTCGGAATAATTTCGTTGTTTTTCAATCACCTCAGACTCATTTTTTTTAATTATTTAATATCATGAGTAAAAAATTATTAGAGAACATTAAATTGGAGATATTAAATATATTATGACAGTTTTCATCCATAATAACGGCCATATGATCAGAAATGAAGATGATAATACAAATTGAAAACCCATCATCCTTGAATGTGAAAAAGTAACACATCTCGGACAATGTTTTAATTTTGAGTATAAGAGGTGGGGGAATGATATATGATGGAGAAATATTCCATTAGAATAATAAAATTATACTACATTTAAGGTACTAGAACTATCATATCAATTGGATGATGGGAGATAAAGAGAGAGAAACAATAAAATGGAACATGTAAATGAAATTAAAAGAAAAAGGAAGAGGTGTTTCACTATTGAGTACTCTTCCTTGAGAACATCCATAAGTCCTTTGGTTTTGGACTTTTGGAGGGACCAAAAGGTCTTGGAAAATAGGGGAGGTATGGGTAAGTGTATTTGGATGAAATTAGTAGAGGCTTAAATATTGAGTGGTGTGAGAGGAAGTTGGTAGAGGGGTGGTTTATATAAGGGAGGAGGGGGGGGGTTGCATTATTTTAATCATTATTTTATTATTTTTTCCAAGACAAGGAATAGTATTTGTTTTTTTAACCAAAATGGTAATAATTGGATTTTTGTTTGAACCAAGTGTTCTTGCCTTAGTAGGACATCATACATGACCCAATTAGTCTTGTATTTAGCATTTATTATAAATTATCTTCTTTTACTATTCACCACAAATTCATGTATTTCAAAAAAACACAAAAAAATCACCCAAACCATTTTTATGTGTAGAATCAAAAATGAAAACCAATTTATGAAAATAAGTTTCCAAATATGATAAATTTATTTTATAATTAAAACCACAATTTACTTCAAAATATTGTTTTTAAAATTATAAATCTTTTTATAATAACTTAAATATTATAAATAAGATATCATTAAATTATACTGATATCATTTGACAACAAAATATTGATTTAGGAGTAAATTTAATTAATAATAAGTATAATTGAAATCATTTTATTAATTATAAAATTGTAATTAAATATTTTATTCTCATAAATATACTGGTAGTTAAATATTAATGATTAAAATATTCACTCTCACTTATAAGGTGATGAAAATATATTTATTCTTAATTGGTTGAGCTTAATATTTATTAGGGAAAATTACTATTCATGTGGGCTAGGTAAGTATTCATAAGGGTATTCCACTCTTCATAAGGGTAAAATACTATTCATGAAAAATTATTATGATTCTATCAGACTCTAAATATTTTACTGAATACAACTGTGTATATTAGTTTTTCAAAATTCAAAACACATAAGTTGAATAATTAAAAATAATGACTATGTGATAATAAATTTTTCTTCTACACTGACTGATTATTGTGTGCATATATGCTTTAAAATGAATTGAAATTATTTTTTGATGAAACATACCAAAAAATATTGTGGTGTCATAATAATTGGGATTATATTCATAACATAATTTATTATCTTAAAAAATAATTACAATAGGGAATATATAATATAATATACTGATAACAATTAATTTTTAAATAAATATATTCAATTAAAAATATTCTTATCTATAAAATAATATAGTAATATATTATTTTTTTAAATTAAGTTTAAGGATATAAATTTGAAATATATGTAATATTAATTAAAACACATAAATTATAATTATCATTTTCTTGATATAATTTTTATTAAAATTATAAAACAAATTACATGGGTGTTAAATTATTCCCCCTTAATAAGATTTCATCCTCAAAATTTAAAATTTCACTTTGAATGTTAATGGTTATTACTGTAAAACTCCCTTGTCTAAACCAACATCGGAATAATGGTTAATAAAATATTCTCTTAATTAGGGTGAAATTGAAATTCATAGGATACCAAAAAACTATTCATACGAATAGGATATAATTAGTGCAATGTAAAAATATGGACATAGAAGAATATTATAACCTTCATGTTATGATGGAAAGTGATAGATCACATGTTCAGAAGAAGGATTATTAACATGAAACTATAAATTAAAATAATGAAAAAGATCTATGATATAATTAAAATTTTTGATAATAGAACACCATTTTTTACGCTTTTCTTATTGTTGTGGGATTATTTTTCTCTATAATAGTATAAATATATATTTCTATTTCCCAAACAAAAACTTATCCTTTTATTGAACCTTGAACTATATATACTTCATCACATAGCACATGTTGCACGATTTGGTGAAGTATTACATTAACCTCTAAAAGATAAAACAATGATTAGGTAAAACCAATTCATAAATGGTTAAACAATCCCAAATACATTGATTCAACAATTTAAAATAATGTTCCTTAAATTTCCAAGATGAAATTATCATTGACCCTTAATCAGTATGAATAAGATATAATTTTCACATTCCAAACAGGTGAATAACTTAATCATGTATCCTCTTAAAACATGTTATTAACTTGAATTACCATAAAATATTATTGGAAATATTAATTCTTCTATATTACTTAAATAAGATAAATTTTATTGTATATATTCCTTAAATTCAAGGGTGTTGAAAACTACATCGATGATAGTATAGACCACTTGACGACAAGTCAATAATCAATTCCAATATATTTAGTACTTATTCAAATTAGTCATTTCATCATCAACATCTAAATGTTAGAAATATATTAGAAGTTGTCTTTCCATCAATCTTGTTTTTTAGAAAACAAAATACTTTCTACTTAATATTTTTTCATGGTACCATTCAATATATGGTATCAAGTCATTAATGAAAAATTTGTACTGTATGATCCTCATATATTCTATAATTCTTATAATCAGTATATTCCTGATAAAATATTAAAATGGTATAATTCTTGAATAGTGTTATTAATTATTACACATAATCTACCGTTTTATTGTAACTTGATCATTATCTAATATCATCATTTATGGTATATTTTTTGAATCTTGAGAAATTTATTTTTATTGTTTCTCATCTACTCAATGTTGAAGCATTGTACATTGGAATCATTTTTCATACCCTTGAAATAATGAACATAGTGTCATTTTTCTCCACACTTATAAAAAACACCCATTACCTTCTTGCATTTACTAGGGTGATTCTTTCCACAATTATCATGAGTGGTAAAACCCTTCTATACCTTATTCCCTTTATATATCTTATTCCCTTCAATATTCTTACTATCATTATTCCATTTATATCCATAAGTCAAAAAATAATTCTTTATAAATATCTGTTACACATGTTATTATTTCCTTATATACTGAGGATACATGGGATACAATCTAACATCGAAAATATGGATTTCTACCCTAATTGATGTGATCTTAATTACTCTTTCCATCACATGAATTAGGGAATTTCTCACTCTTTATGCTATGCACCAATTATAAAAAATTCATTCTATAACATTAAAAATGGTATAGCATATAACATAAATTTATTCATAAAAAATCCTATAACCATTTACTTTGGTTACTTTGGTAGCATAAATCCTTCATAAAGGAATGTAAAAAAATTGAATTATCCTAATCACATCCCCAATGATTTTCAAACCATGTGCACAGTAAGGATCATTTTTGTGTATCGGGTTACACCGAGTCAATCCCAGAACAACTTGTTGGAGTTCATACTCATAGGTACATGTGTGCCAAAACAAAGCCCAATTGTAGTATCCCAATAGGTATTTATTTCTAGGAAAACACACATAACCAATACCTTATAAAAATTCATGGATGTTACCGTATTCTTATCTTCAATGCCTATCATTGTGTTATGTTCCCATAACTATGTTTCCTAAATCTAGTTCCTAAGGTTTCTACTAAACATCATACGATACAAACTCTAACACCCCAACTAGAGAAACCAGGAACATTTTCATTGTTATATTAAATTAGAATGATTAAACTACATTAATAAAAACTCAATAACTGTTCCCTTCTTCATAATCTATGTAAGTAAATTGGATGAAATGGGTGAGATCAAATAATCATTTTGGGTTATATATACTGGAAACACAAATCAATGATAAGTGTATAAAAATCAATTACATATAAACAATAGTCACAGTGATTAATTTATAAGAATATTCCATTAATAATATGAGAATGAAAATGAATGCATAGGTTTTTTCAAAGTGAATACCTCACGCAATGTAAAAATTAAATACTGAATAAATAAAATTATTATTATTTGGATGTCATGTATCTGTCACATGAACCATCATACCATCTATATGGTTTATATCTGTGTGTAGAAACTCGTATAATTATTTTTTGGAAACAAACTCAAAGGGTTTGTCACCAACTGTTTGGTCTCATTAGACTTTCCGATGTATCAAGGGTCTATATAGGGCGCCACCAATCATTTAATGTCCAATGAAAAACTTATACATGGATTTAATACATGAAAAATATGCCCCTTCAATATCAATATTTAGTAGTGGATAAAAATTCATCATTGCATTGAAAATAACCACCGTGTGTAAATTTATATTCTTCAAAGAAAATAATCATATCCTTGGAAAAAAATATGAATACATAATATAATTAAAATTTAAAATAATTTTTTTTTTCAAATGGGTAGTAGATAAACTACAGAAGAATGAGTAAGAGCACAATACAACGTAAATCTCAATGAAATGGAAATTGGGACAATATCCCTTACCACATTCTAATCAATCGAATCATATGACCAAAAATTAATAATCCAAAAATGAATCATTGAATACCTCTAATATAAATATAATAATTATATTATATATCAAATGGTAGTACAAATACATAACATATAATATATAAGTGATTAACAATGGAAATCTCACGAAAATAAAAGTGAGATGAGAAACCCCTTACAAAATGTCCGAATGTATTATTTTCTATATGATAATTTGTTGAATAATCAAATAAGATACATTAATTAATAATTCTAGAACTTTATCTACATGTACATTTCTCTTTATCATTATTATGTCCATTTCTGGCCTTTATATAGGTTAATAAATTCAATTTCATCATTTGGGGAGCACATTTTATTAGTTTTCATGATCGGTTTTCTTATAAAAGAGTAGTGGATGTTCATATAAATTGGAAATTGAAATCTAGAATAATAGTTTTGTGTAAATAATGATCATCTAGAATGTTTAATGATCATATAAATCCATTGGATATTTTGGTAGAGGGTGAATCAATCAATTATTTTTAATGATCAACAATTGGATTAATTTAGTGGTTTTCGATCACCTCAAACTTATTTTGCTTTATAATATAATACTATGTGTAAAAAATTATTCCAAATCATTAAATATAATTTATTACACATATTATGATCTGGTAAAACTATAAAAACGGTTTCATGAAAATAATTGATAATGATAAAAATTTAAAAACTAGTCATCCTTGAATGGGATTAATTAACATATGTCAGATAGTGTTGTCATTTTTAGTATAAGAGGAGTGGGAATGAGAGATTATGATGAAATATAACATTATAATACTAACATTATATACATGTAATGTACTAAAATTATAATAAAATTTGGATGAGGGGAGGTATGGAGAGAGAAAGAAAATAATAGATATTGTAAATGAAATTAAATGAAAAAAAGAGGGGATTACCTCTTGAGTACTCCTCCTTGAGAACCTCATTAAGGACTTTTGTTCTAGCCATTTTGGAAGATTAGAAGGCATTGAATGTGGAGAGGGGGATTGAGAAGTGTATTTTTTTATATCATAATAATGGCTCAAATAATGAGTAGTGTGTGAGGAGGAATGGTTGAGGGGGGGTTTATATAGTGGAGGAGAGGATTGTTTTTTCATCATTTTAACCATTAGATTATTATTTTTCCCAAGACAATGAATAGTATTGATTATTAGGGCCAAAAATAGTAATTGATGAATGTGAGTTAAATCCGTGTGTGATTACCTCAATAATACATCATCCACGAATCAATAAATCCTTTACTTAGCATTTATCATAAATTATCAGATTTTATTATTCATAAAAATTAAATTATTTTATAAAAATACCAAAAAATAAACGTAAATATTTTTTAATGTGTAGAATCCAAAAATGCAATATACTTCTTGAAAATAATTTTCAAAATCAGATAAATTTAATTATTAATTATAATCACCATTTATTGTAAAATGACAGGTTTTAAAATTATTACACTTTTTATAATACCATGTAAAATCATCTAAGGTCTCATTGAATTATCCCAAAATCCTAGGGTAAAAAATATTGATTTATGAATATATTTTATGAAAATTAAATATCATTTTAATTAATTTAATAATTATTAATTATAATTTAATATTTATTTCTCACAAAAATAACAACATTAATTATTAAATTTTGAAATATTCACTCTGATTTATAAGGTTCGTAAATTTAATTTATGCTAACATGGGTGATGTTACTATTCATAAGGGTATGTTATAGTTATTAAGGGTATGTTAATATTCACCCTAAATTATGTTGCTTCTATGAGAGTATAAATATCTTATTAAATGAAATTATGAATGTCCGTTTTTCGAAATTAAAAACATAGTGTAGAAAAATTAAGAATAAGGACTAGGTTATGACAATGTATTATTCCACAGAGACGCGTTTGTTTTTGTTCATATGATCTATCTAATGAATTTAAATTATTTTTTGAAGAAACATACCACAATATCATGGGGCTTAATCATATAAGTGTATATATTCATAACATAATTTAGTATTTATAAAAAAGATTATAATAGTCAATATATATTATAATATATTGATAAACATGAATAAACATATTCATATGCTCATACTAAAATATTAATTTACCAAAATTAATACTTTAAAATATTTTTTGTTTTTAAAATTAATTTGAAAGATATAAATTTGGAATATAAGTACTATTAATTAAAACAATTATTTTTAAATTATTATTTTTCATAACAGAATGTTTTTAAAATTACAAAACAAATTACAGGGGTGTAACAAAATATGTCAGGAATTATCTATCATATTATCATAAAATAAAACCATCATTAACAATCATATTGAATAAACATATAAATAAGACTGAATTATAATCTATGGTATCAATGTTATTTGTAAATGAAAAAAAAAACAATCATAATCATTTGGACATGATCACTCTCAATTCATCATAAAGTTATTGATTGATTCCCCTCATGGAATCTAATAACTTTTTAATCTCATTTGTATCATATGATGTTGTATTTATATTACCCATTAAGCTGAGGACATTCTTGGTGAACAAATAATATCATTTACATGAATATTTTATCAATATAAGAAAGACCTCTTATGTAATAAGTGTGGGGAAACACCAATGAAATGAAACTTGCTAACATACAATTTTCTAAGAGAAAAAATTGAATATAATAATGATTACCCTGAAATAGGGAATTAATTATATTTTTTTGGATATTCATGATGAATTTTTTAATTATAAGTCAATAAAATAATTTCTTTGTAATGTGAACTCATAAAATGAATGTAGAAACAAGTTTTTTAATGTAAATCGTAAAAGGGGATTTAATAAAGATATCAAGGAATGATTTGATAGGATCCTAGTATAATAATATCCATAATTATTAAAATGAACTTAGGTGGTTATCCTTATAATAATTTTTGTCTAATAAGATCATATGTGTTTACTAAAATTTCATTTGGTGGTACTTAAAATATTGTATAAAAATAGATAAGTTCCCATTAATTAGCTCTGCCTAACAAATGAAATTGAGAAGGGATATATTAAAAATGAAAATCCCCATAGATTCAATTTGAGTTAAACATGGTATATATGTGATGGATATATATATATATGTATATATATATATATATATATATATATTATCTCTAATTTCTAAATAAGAATATTTTGGAGAGAATGTGTAGTAAATATATTGAAATCATTACTCAAATGAAACATTATGGGTTCGACAGATACCTTCCATTCCTTCAAATTAACACTAGAAATTCACTAAATCTATTATGTTAAAAAATTAGATGTTATAAATTCTTAACTGGTAACCTTATTCAATTATATTTTATATTTTTCATTCATTTATATTAGTCTATTTTAATATAATTTAGTTATATTTTTTTTGTACAATCTCATGGTTGTTCGTAGTGTGCGCTGAAGGTATAATTAGACTGGAATAAATATTGGAGTTAATTAAATAATGATTTCATAACTTGATGCCTCTAAATAAATGATATTTAATGCCTAATATAAATTTAAATAGTCAAAAATATACATATGCGTTTATATATAGTTGTGACTGAGATTGAAAAAATATTATCATTATATGGAAAGATCCTTTATGAGGTCTTTCATACCATCATTATAAAGATATATTTACTTTAATTAAATAATTAATTATATATTATATAACATGAAATATATTTTGGAAGAATTATTATCATAACCATTTACTATAATATTATTGGTATTACCATCCATTAATTCAGTCGAAAAATGTGTGTTTTTTATAATGATGTTGAATCATCCTTATTGTGAAGAACATTTCTATTTGAGGATTTATAATAGATTTGATAATTGGTATTACATAAAAAAATCAATGTATACATTCTAACGAAGTAATTATGATATGTTAGATGGATTGTTTTGGTTAATGAAGAGGGACAAAAAATTAAAAATCTCAATTTTGGGTATTACATTCTCATTGGATGTCTTATTTTAGTCCACCACAAAAGGATCCATTGAATGGTATTTTGGTAATATCCTCAAAATATGGATTTGGGAGGAGGTTTTGTGGGTTAAATTTTTCTGTTGTAGGATTACTTAAATGGTTAAATCTTGTATGGAGAAGGAGTAAGGAGGGGTAGTATTTAAAAGAGAGGTCATAAGTTTTTTTAAATATAATATTGAATATTTTTTACACTGGATCAAGAATAGAAATTTTTTGAGTATTGTGATAAAAAATTGTAAATTATGCATGTGAGACAAATCAAATGGTTACATAAGTTTCCAAATACTCATTATTTCATGTATTTAGCCTGTAATCGTAAATACACAATTTTTTTATAGTACACATTTTTAAAAAAATTTATAATATTAGAAAATAAAATCACCAATTTTTTTTTTAATTTAATGAAAGGAATGAAATAACTTGTATTAAAATAATTATATATATATATATATATATTTCTGTGTGCCTGTATTAAATTTTATTTTATTATAAAATCATTGCATATTTGGTCAATATTAATATTAAAATTTAATCATTTTTTATTCCAACTAAAGTTTTTATGGTTTTATTTAATTATAATATATCTTATAAAAAAAATTAGTCATTAATTATATTACATGAAAATAAAGATTATATTAAAATATATTAATGATGAAAAATAATCATATATGTTTTGGAAAAGATATGAATAATACATTTAATCTTTTAAAAAATTATTTTCACCATTATATTGTTATAAATGTAAAAAAATTCATTTTATACTATAGCTAAATATTATTTTAATAATTTATATGGGAAATTACTATTCTAATAGTGAGATTATAATTCATATCAGTAAGATTATTAATCAAATAGTCAGACTAATATCCCAATTAGTTGATCTGTAGCACCCATATGGGTTCTTTAGATTGTATAAATGAATCAAATTTAATTCACACTTCACTCCCTTATATTTACACTCAATGTTATATAAATTTTCTCTTTTAAAAATACTACTTCATTATTCCCATTTTTTATATAATTTTTTTCATGAGTTTTTTATTCCATATGAGGGATTGATTTCAAATATCTATTTTTTAGTTATTTTATTTCATATATTCTTTTTCATATTATCAAAATTACAATTATTATGGTTGTATTAATTCTCAAAATTTCACATTCAGGTAAATATAATTAATTCTTATTGGTTTTTCCATGTGTTTGATGTTATTTATAAGATATTATTTTAAAAAAGAAGACACAAATATTTTTTAGTACAGAAAATAAATTTATAAAAATCAGAGTCATAACATTTTCCCCATATAAAATTCCACCCTTCAAAATTTCAATTCAACCATTAAGATAAAATATTATGATTGTAGTTATATATCATTGATCCCTTTGGTTCACCTTTCACCACCCAATAATTATTATTCCTTTATAGTAATTTTACATGGTGAGTATATTTATTTGACATAACAATGGATCTACTCTCCATGTTCTTCACCTATTACATTAAATAAGAGACATCATGTTCTAATAGTACAATATCTTGATTTAGAAAATATGATTGGTCTATAATGTAATTCATTAATATTTACACATTAAACCTATAATGTTCTTGAGACATGGTTGGCTACTGTGATTGTTTATAAGACATAGATCTAATACAATCCTAAAATTGGTCGATGTATCTGGGAATCACGATTCAGTCATTCCCAAATATCATGATACTTATCCATGAATATATATATAGTGTAACACATTATCACCATACTAAAAAATTATGCATCTCTGGAATTTATCACAAAAGATTTTTATTTGATTTATATTTTCGTTTTATGTTTCAAAATGGACTTGAACGTTTCATCTATTTCATTGTCCATTTTAGGACCCAGAAATCACGAGTGTTCCAACATCATCAAAACATGTATTTTTTAAAAATACCATCCCATATAGGGATTAAAATATTGATGTTATGATTCTTGATTGTAATATATTAATGTATGAGAACTAGACCAAATGAAGAATCTCATATCTGCCCCTACTAATCTATAATGAGATATCTCTCTATGTAGAGTGTTTTGATTTTTAGATAAAATTATCCTTTAGTCTAATTGTGATGGGCTATTCTAATTTTCAACTATATGTTTATATCATGATGGATAAATTTATTGAGCATGGAGTAAACCATTAGATAATGGTATTATATAGTATGTTTTAGTATTCTATCCGGATTTACTAATTCCAAAATATATATCCTTTTCTGTTCATTGAGTTACATGTTAACTCAAATTGCGATAAATTTAGTAGATATTGTAAAATAATCTACTTCAAACCATATAGAATTGTTTTCTCTTCATGGATTCAAGTGGATCCTATCAATTCTTATGGGGTTGTTTACCCATTTACTTGAATTTATAGGTAATGGTTTCATTGAGCCAATGTGATTTTTCTTTTCAGACTTCACCCATTGAAATTATAGTAATTGTTTTATCTATATTAATAATCATGCCACATAAATACCCTCTTATAGTGCTATAAGTTTTATAAATGCCTATTTATATTCCATGGATTGATGGATAATTTATGTTTATGGTTATAAATACATAGACCCTTATTTGGATTTGGCATTTATCATAGACATAGTCATAAACTAAATATTTTAATGCCATTATCAATTTATAACTCTAAGGATTTCTAGTTTTTTTTATATTCTACCATCTTCTTTATGACTACATTATCCTTTCTAGAATTACTAATAATTCTTAAAATGGATTTTTGATTAATTTTTCAATCTAAAAAGTTTTGTTTTCCATATTTCATGACATAAATATCTAGCATATGAGATTCTATGATGATTGAACTTATACTAGTTCTCACAATTGATAAAGTCACATAGTCAGTCCTACATTGTGAGTCTAACACATTATTGTTCATCCCAAGACGGTATTGTGTTGATATGTCATAACACTTGATAATATCTATCAATCATTACTAAAAATATTAATCTCTTCCCATTTGAATATATATTAATGTCCCTTATAATCTATATAGAATTTATAATTCTCAAAATATAAATATTTTCCAAAAACTATAAAAGAGATGTCATTACAGCTAACTCCCAACCTTGAATTTTATTACTATTATAATATAAATTACAACATCATTGATGCATATGAAATGTCCTTATATTAAAAAAATATTACAAAACCCAATCCATTATTTCATGTATCATTGCATTCTATGAAAATTTTCACACTTCTGGGTTGTGTTTGTATTAGTACATTGAACTTCCAATTGGTACCCATGTATATTTCATCACATTAATTTGTCCTAAAAAAATTCAACACTTTTAGGTTTTCATGTTCATGGTTATTCTACATCATGAGAAGTTTGTGAAAAAATAATTGATAGTACCCATCTAGTTTGTGGACAATATATAGATCTTAATTTTAGATATAGGTTTATACAATTCCTGGGTGAAAATTTTCATCGAACTATCCAAATATATCCCATTTTATCTAATATGATACCATAAGAATGATAATTCATCCATATAATACTCAAATTTACTATACATTTTATACAAAAATTTCATTATTAAATGATATTTAATTTATATAAAAATTATCATCATTGTTCGCCTATAATTTTAGAGTATACGCAAATATCATATATAATTATTAACAATTTTTTTGAAGATAATATATAAAGGCTATTTAATTTATGTCCGTATCGATTACCTGATCTTATCTGATTTATAAGGGAATCTCTATCAACTCAAAATGACCATGAATTATTTGAGAGGATATGTTGGGAATATCTCCCTTACCCTCCATTAATAATTTATATCCCTAATAGAGATCTAGATTAGATAGATATTATGCCACATGTAGCTAACCACGTAATTCAACAATCCATGTTAAGGGATAATTTTTATTTATCATTATATTAATTGTTTCATGATAATAATTATATTGGCAGATTTCCCTGTATTTATTCGTTATGTTGATGAACAGTGTACACTATGTTAAAACACTTGAGAATAGAAATACATTATCCAAATTATCTTTTAAAATATATTTATCTATTAAAATAATTCATGTTCATTATATATTATTTTTTATATTGATAGAGATCATGGTACTTTTTTAATATAGAACAAAAACTCTCAATCATGAGGAATACTACAACACTCTTCATGGAAAAAATCAGTTTCTTCATATTCAGTGGTCGTGTATTCAATATCGATTCTCTCCCTTGTATCAATAATTTATGGTAGATATGTTTGTTAAAATGGAATTAATATTCTCTATTGATAAGGATATTTCAATGGTGATTCTACACCTCCTTACTAATTTATATAATGATAGGATGATTTTTTGGGGAGATTGATATAACTATTTATAAAATTGTTTTTGGATCTATAATGTGAAGTTAGATCCACACTAGATATAGAATCAATTTGAACTATGTTATATATAACATAATTTTCAGAAGGTCCAACCCCTAAACATTAACATGTGATGAGTTATATGCATTTGGTTCAAAAATTATCTATTTTTTTATTCTCCTTGATAACTGAACATCAATTTCTTGGGTTGTTAAAACAGTACTAATAAACATAAATTTTTATAAATAATGGTAGAACTATATTTGCATAGGGAATTTGATGTTCAGGAATACATATTCAGTTCACTTTTCACTATTATATTTTGGTACAAGCCTTTTATAATACCTAGAAATATATATTGTAATTATAATACATAAACTAAAAATATTATAAATTAGAAACCAAGAATATATATGTAACACTTTTAAATTAACATGTATATGAATTATTATGAGTCTATATGGTTTATTCATGTATATCCACACAAGTTCTTCAATTATGAATTATATCATAAGAATTTAATAATAATATTTTGTGGTTTATAATGATTTTGTGAATATATAGAAGTATATCCCAAGGAAGGTCAAATTAGATGTGAGAAAAGGCCTCTATTTCATGATCAAGGAACTATTAGGGTTAATTTTAAACAAGTGTTATTAAGATTATTATGCATATGGACATCTATTCCAGAGACACATAATCTTGTTGTATATATTCACATATTAAACTATTTGAGTAAACTCCCGAAGTACATTACAAAATTATAGGATATTCTAATATACATTTATATATCCACATAATTATATTAATTTATTATATCATTATTTATTAAAAATAACTAATCATTTATATGGTTAAAACAATATCATAAAAATCCTATTAAACACAATATTACTTGATTTTTGATATAAATATCAAATAAATAACCTAAAATCTAGAGCTCTAATACCATTAATGACTAGGTTCATAATATATCACCATAAAAATAAATGTAATACATTTATATTTTAATTTTTATAATGTGCTCCAAATTAAAGTTCAGCATCTGAAACATCATAACATAACCAACAGAACAAATAAAAATATTATTATCTAAAAATCTATGGAGGGGAATAAGCATGATAATGAAGCATAATTTAGAAGTTAATTATTATAACATGTTATCATAAAATATAAGAATCGTGAAAAATCATATAGAATAATGAAATAAATAAGATAGAATCATAATATCATTGAATTATATGAATTTAAAATAGTATAAAAGATGTCATATGTATATGTCATGGCACACGACCAAGTAAACATATAATGGTGGTCAATGTACCAACATGAATTATGGGTATGCCTACAATACACTAGATAACAAATAATGACATTGATACATTATCCATGTCATCAGAGCTCTATATGGGTGCACCGACCAAAAGTTGTACATGAATATGTGATATATATAATGGAATAATCTATATGGTGTAATTTTATAGAATACACCATAAAAATTATAATGGGTTTTGTAATCATACCTTAAAGAAAATAAATATCTTATATTAGAATAATTCAAATGAAATTCTAGATTAAAACATTTTTGGACATTTATTAGGGAGTATAAATTTCTAGGTCATGAAAATGATTTTCATGTTTGGTTAAGACAAAAAAATTGTGGATAACTTGAATTTCAATTGATTTATCAAGTGGTGTTTTATGAAAAAGTGTATTCATCCAACAATATTGGTAATAGAATAATAATTCATATAAAATAAAAATTGACCCAAAATGGTTTCCATTAAAAAATATGTTTTAAAAAATTCAGGGAATTATAATAACATTTCATTGAAGGAATGTTATAATGTTTTTTGATAACATATAGGTTACCTTTAATTGTCTCAATTTTACAAAATACATTTTGATGGTAAACATTGATAAATATATATCACCATTTAAAAAATTTGAATTAAATATATTTTACATGTGTGGGAAATATATGAATATAATAAAATATGTAAATAAAGTGAATAGAAATAGAATACAAGTTATAGTTAAATAAATCATAAACCAAATATTATGATGTGGTTCAGAGAGATACCTTACCTCATGAATGGATTCAAAATGCATATCCACTTCACCTAATAAATTAAAAAATATATTTACTAAATTGATGAATGATTACCATATTAAAATATAGGTTCTTCATGATTTTCGGTTATTTAAATTTCATTTAACTGAGATATCATTTATGTTACAATTATCCCATTGTCATTCATGTCATGTGTCTGGTTTTAAATTTGATGTGGATGATTATTGGGGATCTTCATTAATTTGTCAAATAACTCTAAATGAACAATGGAATGTTATTTATGTCCTTAAAATGATTTATATGTTTCTAAGTAGAATTATTTTTTCTAATATAGAGATACATAATTCGGTATAAACATTATAGTGGCAAGATTAGTTCAATTAGGTGATTTTAGTAGTCATCATGAAATATAATAATTATATTTATTTAAATGAATGCTAATAAAATAAATAACATGATATAACATATAATATATTTTTTATCATCTTATATAATGTTAATATTATTTAAATTATTAACTTTTATGTATTTTGAGAAAAACAATATACAATATTTATGGGGGTGTTGATTTTTCATGACCTTCCTTCACCAAAATGAGGGAAGGGTCATCAGATTACCAGGCCCTTCCTTCTTTAAGTTGAAGGAGAGATAATTACCCCCAAAACCCACCTTCAATAGGTCCCGGAATGGCGACCAGCACCAAGGGCATTAAATCACATAGTAAATGGAAGGAATTACCCTTTTTATTTTAATAGGATCGGGAGATAAGATAGTGAATCCCACAACACCAAAACTGAAAGTAAAAGTAAAGCCAAGAACAATTTCCAATGCATGTTACAAAGGTAAAATCCACAATGTATAAGGAGACAACAAGGCAAAGTACCAAAAGAAAGAACAACAGCAACTGCAATGATCTGTCCCAAGGTCTGAGCTAGTATGGCCCAACATGATCCCCGAAGTCCTCCTGGAAACCTGAAAACAGTTTTATATATGTAGGGTGAGCATACAAGTATACTCTGTAGGGAAAAACCAAAGACTCTTGTGCACAAGTAGGGAGGCATACTAATGCCCTATGAGAAAAGAGATAACCAATCACCTAGAAAGGGAACTAACCAACCAAGTCTCACCAAGGCACACTCCCCAAATAATGCAAGTCAAGTAATGTAAAGTAATAGCACATAAATGTTTGGGTACCCCGCGCCACTTTCCCACCGGTTATTGAAGACATCCTACGCATTGAACCAATCCTGCCATTCTCATCACAGTTCCACTGCCAACCCTCGCCCACACACACCTAGGCCACAACCTCATCGCAGCCCCACTGCTAAACCCTACCCGCACACACCTGGGCCATAACCACTATCCTGCCCGCAGACACATGGGCCACAACCACCACACACAACCAGACCCGCAAACACCTGGGTCAGAACAACTACATCCATGCTCAAAGACACATGGGCCCCATCCTGAAGTCACATGGGAAACAACATGCCCGTAAACACCTGAGCCAACCTTCGCAACCACCCTGCCCAAAGATTCTAGGGCTAATAATGGAACTCAGGCCATCACAGGCCGCCTGAAGATACCTGGTGTAAGAACCAAGTTCTTCTTTTTAAGTTACGGGCTTCTTCTTTTCTCTTTTCCTTAAGTGTTTTTGAGAAAATATGGAAAATGGGGAAAAATCCTAAAATTTGGAACTACACGCCGTGTACTTTTCCACACGCCGTGTACTTTTGTCCATGTGGGATGGATACACGAGGCGTGTAGCCATGTCGGTGACGAAGGGTTTTGGAACCGGCTACATGCTATGTAGTGGTCCTTCACACGCCCTGTAGTCAGTCAACATGCCAAAACAGTAAGGAAGTGGAGCATTCGCCGGCTGGGCGACAGTACACGCCATGTAGTTAGGAGTACATGCCTTGTACGCATGTCGACGGATGAACAGTATCGCGGTGCCACCAGCGAAACAGTAAAATGAAGGAAGTATACGCCATGTACTTGGTATTACACGCTGTGCACTTTGTTTTTTCGCTTAAATGGGAAGTAACCTCCCATGTTCATAGGGAAGGCTTTGAACTGGACGAGAGGAGCGGAAGAGGGATGCCAAACCTTGGGAGATTTTCCGATCGAGCACCGGGAATCCAATCCTGCTTATATCGATCACGTTGGAACCGCACGCGTAAGTCCTCTCTTCTCCTAGCGTGTTGCTTACCAATTTTATCCCTATCAAGAGTTATTTGAGGTTTAATGAATGTTTTCTTACATCATATCTATGCTGTTCTTGGGTGTTTCTGGGATCGACATTCATATATAGCGCTCGTTGGAATTTAAGGTAGGTGGCTTGGTGTTTCTTTTTCCAACTACCATGTGTTTTGTGAATTTTCGTGCCACGAACCCATGTTGGGGTGTCGTGTGGCTGAGGCCATATCTAATTTAATCACCTAGATTCGAATAAGTGATTAAATTTGATATTAAAATACTATTTGGGATCATTTCATGGATCCAGAACCACTCTGGGGTGAGTTCCACTGTTTAGCCGTTTGGCCAGGATACCCAAGGGTATGCCTTGAATATAGTATTTGTAGAATTGCCTCAAGAGGAATTTATTTTTTACTGTATTTTTTCATGTTGGGCATGGCCCGGTTTCTTATTTAGCTTGAGGGAATTGTTGAGATTAGCATGTGGGCACTGCACTATTCTTCCTGAGGGCAGTAGTTATTTCGGCCTGAGGGAAACTTTTTCTATGCCTGTAGATAGTTGATTCTGTGCATGTGGGAGACACTTCCTACGCCCGAGGGCAATATCCGTATTCATGTGGGAAGATTCTTGTGTTGGATACTCTTTACCTGAGGGTAGGAGTTTACATGTCTGAGGACATTATTTGGCTACTTAGAATATTGACTGTGGTGATATTTTAAATAAATGATTAAAAAGACTTTTAAAATGGAAATATAACTGGTTAAGTTAGTCACTTTTTAGTACTGCTTACTTTATTGCATTTTACTATTGCACACTATTGTTTCATGTTTGCACGCAGTTGGGCACAAGCCTTTGGTGGGTGACTACTGAGATATATTTCCCACACCATGATTGGGTCATGATTTTCGGCCCAAACAGATTTCGTTTCTGTAGGTGTGGATAGGGGAAAGGGTCCCTATACAAGTAATTTACTTTTTCTATGGAGTAGGAGGGCTTGGGACTGAGTCTAGGCTCGCAATGCCACTGCCAACTGTTTTGTTTTGTTTTGTTGTACTCTGTATTTTGTTGTACTGTATTGATGTAGAACATATTCTGGGTGTTTTCTTAGAACTTGAGATATGTAGCATCATTATTTATACACTGTTGGTTGTATCCACTTCTGTTGTTTTATTCAGTTGTGTATGGTTTACTGATTCCGCTGTTTATTGTATGTTTTCTTTTCATATGTCCACTACACTACACTTTGAAAAACGAGGGCATAGTTTCCCCACTATCAGACCGGGGCCCTTGCTGCTAGTCGGCAACCTCTGGCGTTTGGGGAAATGCGCTCGAGGTCACGTGGCGAACCGGGTTCAAGGCACCCATAGCTAGGACGTTACAAAGTGGTATCAGAGGGGGTTCTTTATTTGACTTAGTATTTGGAGCCGTAGTCAGGGATAGGATGAACGGTAGTTGGTAATAAACTGTGCCTTGGCGTACCTAACCCGCGTATAGGGAAAATCCAGTCTACCTCGTATTTTTGCAATTCTTTTGAATTTGAAAATTTTACAGTTGATATGTCTTCACCGTTGGGTGTCACACTTGAGGTTTTAGGGTTATATTTTATTTATGGGTTCTATTTAGCTGCAGCCCATTGATATTAGGGTATTTCATCTCATGCATCATATAGGCACATTCTAGATATCACATGCCATGCATAGTTTCCATGCCATGTAGGTGTATTAGAAATTTCATGTTGTTGTGATCGTTGTTGTGCTATAAAAGAATGTTGTTGTGATATCTTCTTGATAAATACCTGCCTTGTGATAGGGTATTTTCTTGTGTGAGACGGTTTACAGAATGGATTCTAAACATTGGTTTTTGGAGAGTATGGGCCCCTATTGACTGCAATTTGGTGTAATATTGACTGATTATTTTGTTATAACACAGATAAGATGTCAAACTTTGATTCATGGGGAGTATGGGCCCCCACGGGTTGGAATTTTCCCCGTATGTGTTGGTTTGTAGTATTTTCTTGGGTTCTGTAGAAGTTTCTGAGGCATACTGACCGGAAACCAAGTATACACGCCGTGTAGTAATTTATACACGTCGTGTACACTCTTCTGTTCAGGAAGAAAAATGAACTTTTTGAATACACACCGTGTTCCCTGAATACACACCATGTAGTCTCTTCCTGTGTCACAAACCGTGTGGGTGGCGACACGGGGAAAGGAAGATCTTGGGGAAAACATGACATGTTCCGAAAGTACATGTCGTGTAGTGTTGACCCGGAGTCCGGCCGTGTAACTAACAACACGAGTTGGTGAACTCCGTTACAGAACACGCCGTTTCAATAATGAACATGCCGTGTAGTGTGACCTGGGGACTTGGCCACGTAACTAAAAACACGGGCCGGTGTCACCACTCCTTGACCACGCCGTGTACCTGCGGGACATGCCATGTAGTCTTTTCCGAGGACAGACCGTGTGGAGTTAGCTGTGTGGTGGGGAAACAGAGTGGTGTACATGCCCTGTGCGGGTGTAATGCATCGTGTAGTTGCAAGCCGAGTAGTCGTCCGTGTCACAAAAGGCACGGGCAGTTGGAAAATAACACCATACATGCCGGGTAGATATTATACATGCCGTGTATTTTTGTTCAACGAGAGCCATGTGGCTTAGCCGTGTCGAAGGACCCGGGCAGGGGAAGAAAAGTCAAGTACACACCATGTAGTC
Source organism: Viscum album (assembly GCA_963277665.1). NCBI lineage: Eukaryota > Viridiplantae > Streptophyta > Magnoliopsida > Santalales > Viscaceae > Viscum > Viscum album. Next base: position 137,498,619 of record OY728163.1, read on the forward strand.
AGTATACACGCCATGTAGTCTTGTTTTTCAAAACTTGAAATTCCTTCTTCCTCTTTTTCCCTTTGTGGATCCTTCATTTTCAGTCTTAATAATCTTGAATCTAAGGCGTGCTTTTGACCTTGTAGTGTCATGCCATCTTGATGACCACACGTTGTTCGCCAGGAGAGTGGTGACGACTATAATCCAGAGACGGAGGGCCATGGGATACCAGTTGATCCTCCAGTAGAGCCAGATTTGGCACCATCTATTATACCAGACACAGGCGCGGAGGCGTAGTTCCATGAAGGCTTCATGTGGTTCATTCAGACCGTTCAGGGAGCACCACAGGCTGCCACATCTATGGATGAGCTGACGCGTATCTTTTAACAACAGCATCTGCCTACGTTTTCAAGGGATGGCGGACCACAGGCTGCAGAGTCTTGGTTTGGGTCGATGCAGACTATTTTCAAGCATCTTGAGACACCTCCAGGGTGGAGGGTCAAGCTCGTGACTTACATGTTGTGTGATTCCGCCAAGAGGTGGTGGGATGTTACAACCCAGCCAGAGCATCACAGGGACGTGGCATGGGAATACTTTCAGGCAGTCTTCTTTGAAAACTTCTTTCCAGTGACACTGAGGGCAGACAGATCTTGAGATTTCATGAATCTGCAGCAGGGCGCTATGTTGGTGATGGACTATTATGCTCGTTTCAACTAGCTTCAGCTTTTTTCACCTGTGCTAGTGGGTGATGAGACTTTGAGAGCTAGACGTTTTGAGGATGGTCTTCGTTATGACATCTGAGCACTGGTGAATGTTTTCAGGTTGCCTTCAGTACACGCTATTTTAAACCAGGCACTGATTACAGAGAGGAAGCTGCGAGAATCGAGTGGTGTGGTCCAGGGTGGTTCAACACAAGTTACTTTTACTATTTCTATTGGCAAGAGGAAGAGATAGATGGACTTCTCTCCGGGCCACAGTAACAGTCAGAAGAGTGCTTCAGGTGGCCAGGTCTTGTGCTACCAGTGTGGTAGAGAGGGGAACAAGAGACCATAGTGTCCACGAGACCTAGTTGAGGGCCAAGCTTGTGGCAATATGGGTCATCTACAGCGCTTTTTCAAGGCGTTTCCACCAGTGGCTAATGAGAGGGGTTCTGTGTAGACTCCGCATGCGGGAGCAGGACCAGTGGCTTCTTACGAGTCGGGGAATTGGAATTCGTCAAGGCGTGCAGGCAGAGATGTTGGTCGTGTCCATGGTAGCCAGACACCAGGATATCAGAGGTAACAGGGCGGGACAACTCAGGGTAGCCAGGCTGTGTCATAGGGCCGCGACACTGGGCAGGCATATGTAGTGCAACAGACCCAGTAGGAGCAGGATCCCAGATCTTCTACAGTCATAGGTACCATTATAGTATATTTTGTTTTATCTTCAGTACTTTTTGATATGGGTTCTACACATAGTTTCATATCTGTACCCGTTGTGGAGATCCTTGGTCTCGGTGATTCTTCTTCTTTTGATTTCATGACGCTAGACACTCTGTTGGGAACTAGAACGGCTGGTGTGCGTCAGTGCAATGAGTTCCCCCATGAGGTTGGTGGGTATCACTTTCTTTGGGACCTCTATGTATTAAAGATGATGAGCTATGTCATCATTCTCGGGATGGATTTTTGGGTTCCCTATCGAGCCATTATAGACTAATATTGTCGTAGGGTGCATTTCACATCACTAGAGGGTAGAGAGATTCTATACAATGGCGAATGGGATGTTCAGGCCAGTCGAGCTGGACCAAAGCATCATGGGCGAGGTGGAGTCACATCCCAAATTGCGAGTTTGTATATGGATGATCAGGGGACTTGTTAGACGGATTTCCCTCCAGTTGTTGATCGTTTCAGGGATGTCTTCTTGGACGACATTTTAGGTCTACCTCCAGATCTATAGGTGGATTTCTCTATTGAGCTCATGCTAGGAGTAGCACCGGTGTCCATTCCTTGTTATAGGATGGCTACACCCAAGCTGCAGGAGCTCAAGAGGCAGTTAGAGGAGTTACAGGCGAAGGGTTTTATCCAACCCAGTACTTCTCTGTGGGGTTCTCCGGTCCTTTTTGCGAAGAAGGCGGATAGTACCCTCAGAATTTGCGTAGATTATCAGAAGCTGAACCAGTTGACGGTCAAGAACTGATATCCTTTGCCGAGGATAGATGATCTTTTTAATCAGCTTTAAGGAGCACGAGTGTTCTCAATTAATGACTTGAGATCTGAATATCATCAAATGCGCATGAGACCATCGGATATACCGCTTACAGCTTTTCAGAGCAGATATGGTCTGTACTAGTATTTGGTTATGTCGTTCGGACTCACAAACGCACCAAAAATTTTCATGGCTCTGACGAATTGTGTGTTCCATCGGTATCTTGATTATTTTTTGGTAGTATTCGTGGATGACATCTTAGTGTACTCGCACACTCGACATAATCATGCCACCCATCTTGAGATCATATTGAGTACACTAAGAGATCATCAGCTATATGCTAAGCTCTCAAAGTGCCACTTTTGGATGGACCAGATTCACTTCCTGGGTCATATCATCTTGGAGGTAAGAGTTGCAGTGGACCCAGAGAAGGTAAGAGAAGTAGTTTCATGGGAGAAGCCTAAGAACGTGTTTGAGATATGAAGTTTTTTAGGGATGGATGGTTACTACAGATGCTTCATACAAAACATCTCTCGCTTAGCTGCACCGTTGACAGGTCTGACTAAGAAGGGTGTGATGTTCATTTGGTCAGAAGCCTGTGAAAAAGATTTTCAGGACATGAAAGGAAGGTTGGCATCAGCACCGATCCTGATACTCCCATAGCACGGGATGTGCTATACAGTTTACTGTGACACATCAGGTATTGGGCAGGGAGCAGTGTTGATGCAGGGTGATCGAGTTTTTGTGTATTGGTCTCGGCAGTTGAGGCCACATGAGAGGAATTACCCAACGCATGATCTCGAGTTGGAGGCAGTTGTGCATGCGTTGCACTATTGGAAACATTATCTATTGGGAAAGAATCTTGTGGTTTTCATCGACCACAAATGCCTCAAGTATATCTTTACTCAGTGTGACCTGAATATGAGGCAGAGGAGGTGGTTTGAGTACCTACAGTCCTTAGATTTTGAGCTTGCCTATACACCTAGTAAAGGTAATGCAGTAGAGGGTGCAATGAGCTAGAAGACTCAGACAGAGGCTATGCCGGAGGCCAGTGGTGAGTGGCAGCTTATGGCCTTGTTCTCTAAGATTCATCTAGAGGTGTGTGACAGTCAGGGGCAGACTTATCTTTCCTCGTTATTTGTGAATTCTACCCTCCTGGATAGAGTGAGGATGAGACAACTATCTGATTCAGAAGGCCTAGTTCTACGCCAGTCGGTGGCAAGTGGGGACCCTCCTCCCAGTTGGGCGATATGCGATGATGAGGTTCTGTGTTTCTATGGATGAGTATGGGTTCCAGCGGATATACTCCAGGAGCTGATGCGGGAGTGTCATGCTTCATCTTGGGCAGTCCATCCCAGGGTTACCAAGATGTACTGAGACTTGAGACGTCAGTACTGGTGTCCAGGTATGGAGAGAGATGTGGCTGGTTTTGTTACGAGATGTTCCACCTGTCAGCAGGTGAAGGCGGAGCATCATAGACAAGCTGGACTGTTACAGCAGTTACCCATTCCGGAATCGAAATGGGATGATGTAGTGATGGATTTCATGACTGCTTTGCATAGGTCACCTCAAGGTAATGATGTTGTATGGGTCATTGTGGACAGACTCACGAAGGTAGATCAATTTTTTCCGATCAAGGAGACCTTAGGTGTTGACGAGCTCAGAGGCTGTATATCTGAGAGATCGTATGTCTTCATGGGGTGCCTCGTTCTATAGTTTTAGATAGGGACGACAGCTTAACATCTCATTTCTAGCAGATTTTTCAGAGGGAACTGGGTACACAGGTGCTTTTGAGCACATCTTACTGCCCTCAAACCGATGGCCAGTCAAAGTGTACAATATAGGTTCTATAGGACATGCTTCGTGCATGCTTCCAAGACTTTGGGGGCTCTTGGGAGAAGCATATACCCCTAGTTGAGTTTTCCTATGAAAATAGTTTTTAGGCGACTATTGAGATGGCACCATACGAGGATTTTTATGGTAGGCTATGTCGATCACCTTTGTGCTAGCTAGAGGCTGGTGAGGCAGCTTTACTAGGACCACGTCTCGTGCAAGAGACATTTGAGCAGGTCCAGTTGATTCAGAAGCAGATGGATACCTTGCAGTCTCTTCAGAAGTCATATGCTGATCGCCATAGACGAACTTTGGAGTTCGTGGTTGGGGATCAAGTTTTCTTTCATGATTCACTGCGGCTAGGACCCAAACGAGCCAGGAGACAGGGTAAGCTTTCACCGAGGTATGTGGGGCCATTCGAGATTCTGGAGAGAGTCGGGCTGGTTGTTTATCGGTTGCAGTTCCTACAGCGGTACCAAGCCATGAACGACGTCTTCCATGTGTCTCAGTTGCGTCGCTATCATTCAGACCTGTCCCACATCTTTCAGCCTAAGGATGCTGATCTGGAAGTAGATGCGTCCTTTGAGGAGCATCTGAACCGTATAGTTGACAGGAGCATGAAATCTCTCTGAGGTCGATCAGTTCCTCTCTTATAGGTGCTATTGCAGCATGGACGAGTACAAGACGAGACCTGGGAGCAGGAGACCGATGTACGTGCTCAGTGGCCAGAGTTGTTCACAGCTATATCTTCACCACCCTTGGAAGGGAAATTCAGGGACGAATTGCTATTAGGGGGGATGTTTGTAAGAACCCGGTTCTTATTTTTGAGGTACGAGATTCTTCTTTATTCATTTCCTTATGTTTTTTTGAGAAAATATGGAAAATGGGGAAAAATCCTAAATTTTGGAACTACACGCCGTGTACTTTTCAACAAGATGTGTACTTTTGGTTGTGTGGGATGGGTACACGGGGCGTGTAGCCATGTTAGCGACGAAGGGCGTAGGAACCAACTACAAGCCATGTAGTGGTCCTTTACACGCTGTGAAGTCAGTCAGTAGGCCAAAATAGTAAGGCGGTGGAGCGGCCGCCAGCTGGACGATAGTATACACCGTGTAGTCGGATGTACATGCTGTGTACACATGTCGACGGATAAACGGTGTGGCAGTGCCGCCACAGGAACAATTAAATGCAGGACGTACACGCCGTGTACTTTGTTTTTTTCGCATAAATGGGAAGTAACCTACCTTGTTCACAGGGAAGGCTTAGAACTGGACAAGAGGAGCAGAAGAGGGAGGCCGAACCTTCGGAGATCCGCCGATCGAGCACCGGGAATCTGATCCCGCTTCTATCGATCACGTTGGAACCGCGCGGGTAAGCGCTCTCTTCTCCTACCATGTTTCTTACCAATTATTTCCCTATCTGGATTTATTTGAGGTTGAATGAAAGTTTTCTTACCTCAGATCTACGCCATTCTTGGGAATTTCTGGGATCGACGTTCGTATATAGCACTCGTTGGGGTTTAAGGTAGGTGGCTTGGTGTTTGTTTTTTCAACTGCCCTGTTTTTTGTGTGTTTTCGTGCCACAAACCCATGTTGGGGTGTCGTGTGGCTGAGGCCATAGCTATTTGAAATACCTAGATTCGAATAAGTGATTAAATGTGATATTAAAATGCTGGTTGGGATCATTTCTTGGATCTGGAACCACCCCGGGGGTGTGTTCCACTTTTTAGCCATTTGGCCAGGATGCCCGAGGGTATGCCTTGAATGTAGTAATTGTAGAATTTACGTGAGTGGAATTTCATGTTTACTGCATAATTTCATGTTGGGCATGGCCCGGTTCCCTATTTACCCCAATGGCATTGTTTAGACTAGCCTATGGGAACTGCACTATTTAGCCTGAGGGCAGTAGTTATTTCGGCCTGAGGGAAACTTTTTTTGTGCCTGTGGGAAGCTGATTTTGTGCCTGTGGGTGACACTTCCTATGCCCGAGGGCAATATCCGTATTCCTGTGGGAAAATTCTTGTGTTGGATACTCTTTACCCGAGGGTAGGGGTTTACGTGTCTGAGGACATTAGTTGGTTACGTAGAATATTCACTATGGTGATATTTTAAATTAAATGATTAAAAAGGCTATAAAAATGGAAATATAACTGGTTAAGTTAGTCACTTTTCAGTACTACTTACTTTATTGCATTTTACTACTGCACACTATTTTTGCATGTTTTCACGCATTTGGGCACGGGCCTTTAGTGGGTGCCTACTGAGATATATTTTTCACACCCTATTTGGGTCATGCTTTTTGTCCCAAACAGATTATGTTTCTGCAGGTGTGGATAGGGGAAAGAGTACCTATACAGGTACTTGACTGTTGCTTTGGATTAGGAGGGCATGGGACCGAGCCTAGGCTCGTGATGCCGTTTCCATCTATTTTGTTTTGTTTTGCAGTTCTTTGCATTTTGTTGTTCTGTATTGATGTATAACTAGTTCTGTATGTTTTCATAGAACTTGAGACATGTTGCATCATTATTTATACACTGTTGGTTGTATCCACTTCTGTTGTTTAGTTCAGTTGTGTGTGGTTTACTGCTTCCGCTATTTGTTGTTTTTTTTCGTATGTCCGCTGTGCTACACTTTGACAAATGAGGGCATAGTTTTCCCACTATCAGACCTGGGCCCTTGCTGCTAGTCAGTAGCCTCTGGAGTTTGGGGAAATGTCCTTAAGGTCACGTGGTGAATCGGGTTCGGGGAACCTGGGGCTGGGATGTTACACCTGGGAAATCCGGGAAAGGGAGCAGAAAGAAGCTAATAACCATCCACTAATAGAAGTGTTGGGAAAAACACCCTCCCCCATAAAATAGGGGTGTTCAACACTAAGTGGTCAACTTGGATGGGGAGCGAATAAGAAACACAAAAACTACATATATATGTATAGGTAACAAGCACTCACCCAATATAGGATTTTCTTCAGCCAGCCTAAAGAACACTATCATTACTAGTCATTCATAAGAGAAGTGAACAACACCCATGCCAAAGTCACAACTCACACCAAACCAAATCCCCATTTATCCCATCCTTGTTTTCATGTTATGTAATAATGTTTAAATTTGTTTCTTCACCAGCTTGGTCAAATAGAAATCATAAGCACAAGAAAAGGAAAGAGTACACCCAACAACAATTTAATCATCCACACCTGGTTCTCTTGTAAAAGCACATCAAGTTAGACCCCTCCGAGTATTGGAACCAAAGCAGGTCAAAGTGAGATACAGTCCCAAGTTCCTAGAACTATGAATAAGAAGGTTTCACAATATAAGAGGATCCCATCCCCATCCATATCACCCCAGCAATCTATGCCCCTATCCAAGTAAACTGTAAGGTCACCCGTACTCGGCCCGTGGAGGAAAAAACCAAACCAATACTACCTACACGAGGTAGACTCAACAGGTATTTTATGATTTAAAATATTTAACACAATCCATGATTTCAATTCCACTAAGCTTAAACGGGGGTTATCCTAGAAAATGATTTGATCCTAGTGCTTCCAAATTATTTAGCCAAATATACGTAATTAACCAATTTTCTTTTACGAAACAAATGGTTCAAAACCCAAATACAATCCATTTAAAAATCACAAGGGGTAAGGGTTATTAGTGAACAGTGAAAGACCACCAACGGACATGATTTTCAGTAGGCGTAAGACCACACAATTCAGAAATCATTAATCATGAAAGAGGAGAAAAACAGGGCAGCATCATCGATCACACCCCTCCCCATCATTATTTAGAATCAGTTTATTATCTTCATTAAGGTTTGGTTCGTCAAATTTTATAGAAGCTGTAGCGTACCCACCCCGCAAGATACGCAAAAAGGAGAGACGAAGGTGAAACCCCTACCTAACTGAACAAGGATCAATGTTAAGTCCCCGCATGAGTAGTAGGAGCTCCACGGAACACGATCAAGGAAAACTTCGTCGGGTTACAACTTGTCGGGAGGAAGGGTACTCCGATGGCAGGGTGATTGAGAAAAAGAAACATAGGGAAAAGCCTTTAGGTTATAAAGGAAGGGATGAGATACTGCACACCCCGGAAGGATACGATACGGAGAAAAAAACTCGAAACCGCGTAAGGAGCGGGATCATGGGTTGACTATGCGGCTGGGACACCCCACACGTCATTAAAGAGTCCCTGCCTTTCAGGGCGGTTTAAACCGACACACACTAGGGTACCTCACAAATATTTAATTAAAATCTATTAATGGATTTAAAGGGGGTCAAAACGTGGCTTAAAAGCCAATTTTCACAAAAAGAGGCACCATTGGGAAAACCCATGGTCACCAGTAGGTTGGGTCTACCGATTGGCCGAGGCTACCGGTAGGCTGAGCTATCGGTTGGCCGAAGCTATCTCTAGGCTGAGCCACTGGTAAGATGCGGCTACCAGTATGCTGAGATACCAGTAAGCTGAGCTACCAGTAGCCCGAGCTACCGGTAAGCCGCGACTACCGATAGGCCGAGCTACCTGTAAGCTGAGCTACTGGTAGACCGAGCTACCGGTAGACCGAGCTACCGGTAGGCCTTCTACCGGTAGGTCAAGCTACCGGTAGGCCAAGCTACCGGTAGGACAAGCTACCGGTAGGAAAAACTACCGTTAGGCCGCACAACCTATAATCCTACTATCAGTAAACTAAGACTGCCGGTAGGCCTGCTACCGGTAGGCTAAAGCTAGCGGTGGGCCTGCTACCGGTAGGAAAAGCCTAATGTTAGGGGTCTTAACTTCACTGAGAAGCCTCGATAACGTTCCCAGACTACCTAGAACACCCCACATCATATTTTCACTAAGTAATGGATCCCAAAACCCTAGGCCATTACATAAGATACTTCTGAAACTATTCTTGTCCCCGAGAATATAAGAACAAACCAGAAAGGAGAAGAGTGGGGTCCGAACAACCACCCTCTAAAGAAACTTCTTAGGGGAAACCCCTGAGTTGTTCCAAAGCTGGAACAGAACCCCTCCTACATCCTAGAACACTCTCCCATGTTATCAACCACAAAATTTACAACAAGCACAAGGATTCACACTGCCCGACACCTGAGTCAGGGAGTCCCTTCCTACATGTCAGGATATTATCTTCTTTGGGTGTCACTGACTTGCCCGCACGGGTTTAATCACATCCATATTAATGCGTCCGGATTAGCAGTCATGTTTCCCATCATCACACATTCGGACTCACACACATAGATACATGGAACAAATCATTTCATAGCTATGAAAAACAAGCTTTTCACATACGTGAAAGCATGAGGTAATATATCTTAAAATGGTCAGAACAAAACAACAAGGAAGTCCAAACAACTCCGGGTACTGGACGCGTAACTGGGCCTCCCCCTCCCAAGTGCTCTCTTGCATTCCACCATGCCTCCACAACACATGAACCAAGGGTATGGTTCATCCATGAAGAACTTTCTCCTTACGATCCTCGATCTTGATCGGTCATTCTATGAAGGTCGCATCCTCATCCACATCTAAATCTCCCCAATTGATGACGTGGTAGTCATCGTGTAGATATCAACGAAGCTGGGAGACATGAAAGACGTCGTGAACCTTATCCAACTAAGGTGGCAGCGCCAGCTGATACGCCACCTCACCAACTCGTCCCTTCACCTCGAAAGGTCTGATTAACCTAGGGGAGTGCTTACTTCCCTGGCCAAACCTCCGTTTTCCACACCAAGGGGAAACCTTCCAGAACATGTGGTCTCCTACCTCGAACTCCAAGGGCCTTCTCCTGCTATCGGCATACGACTTTTGTCAGTCTTGGGGTGCCTTCATCCTTTCCCATATAAGCTGAACCTTCTCTGTCGTTCCTTGCACCACCTCTGGGCCAAGGATTCCCGCCTCTCCGACTTTGGTCCAGCACACAGATGAGGGGCATTGCCTCCCGTATAAGGCTTCGAACGGAGCCATACCAATGGTTGAGTAATAGCTATTATTGTAGGAAAAATATATCAGAGGAAAGTGTCTCACTAAAGATCCTCCTGAGTCCAGAACACAAGCCCGCAGCGTATCCTACATGGTCTGGATGGTGTGCTTTGTCTGTCCATCTGTCTGGGGATGGAAAGCAGTGCAAAGACGTAGCTGGGATCCAAAAGCATGCTGCAATCCTCTCCAGACTTTTGAGGTAAACCGTGAATCCCTATCTGAGACTATAGACCTTGGAACTCCATGCAACCTCACCACCTCATCCATGTACCTTCATGAAAAAGCATCTACTGCACCTGACTCCTTGATAGACAGAAAGTGAGCCGATTTCCTCAACTAGTCCACTACTACCCAGATGGCATCGTATCCCCCTTCCACCTTGGTTAGTCCCATGAAGAAATCCATCGAGATGTCATCCCACTTCCAATAGGGGACATCTAAATGATTAAACAACCTGCCTGGAACATGGTGTTCTGCCTTTACCTACTGAGACACTAGGAATTTGGCCACAAACTCTGCCACTGCTCACTTTACTCGAGGCCACCAAAGCTGTCTCCTCAAACCATGGTACATCATGGAAACTCTTGGGTGTACCGCTAGGGGTGAGTTGTGGAACTCACTAAGAACATTTCCATGCATCTCCTTTGGAACAAACATCTTCCCCAGGAAGAGAATCCGATTTTGACCATCTTCCGTCCATCCTTCTGGTGCATTTCCCTAGTCAACTCAGTCATGCATCACTTCGCACTCTGGGTCTCCCCACTGAGACTCCTCCACTTTCCAAAACCGAGAAGACCCCACTATCATCTGATACAGGAAACCACTACCACTATCCATCCACGCATCCAGGTGAAAGGCGACCAACTCCTCCAATGCCTTCAAGGCATCTGTCGACTCTTGGACTGAATCCTTCTACGGCCTCCTGCTTAATGCATCTGCCACTGCATTCCATTTTCTGAAACTGTAGGAGATCTCGATGTCGTAATCTCGGAGGAACTCCATCCACCTTCACTGTCGCAAGTTTAGGACCCGCTGGGAGAAGATATACCTCAAGATTTTTTGTTCTATGAAGACCACAAGGTTCTCTCCGATGAGGTAATGCCGCCACAACTTCAGTTCGAAAACGACCACTACAAGCTCCAGATCATGGGTGTAATAATTACGCTCATGAGGGTGTATCTACCTAGACCCATAAGAGATAACCCCTTATCGCTGCATCAACACACATCTGAGGCCTTGCTCTGAAGCATCACAAAACACCTCATACGCTACCCCTTTCTCGGACACTACATGCCCAAGGAAGTGCACTTCTCGCGTCCAGATCTTGCAATTTGACAACATCCCATAGAGTTGGTGCTGTCGGACGAACTCCAAAACCATCCTCAGGTGCTCAGCATGGTCCTCCTCTGATCTTGAGTAGATCAGGATGTCGTCAATGAAAACAGCTACGAACCGATCCAGATACTCCCGAAAGACGGAGTTCATAAGCCCCATGAACACAGCCAGAGCGTTCGTAACGCCGAACGACATGACCAGAAACTCGAAGTGCCCATATCTGCACCTGAAGGCCGTCTTTGAGATATCTCCATCCTTTAACCTAAACTGGTGATATCCAGACCATAGGTCGATCTTCGATAACTATACTGCCCCTTTTAGCTGGTCAAAGAGATCTTCTATCCTCGGAAGAGGGCAGCGATTTTTGATCATTAACTAATTCAGCCTCCTATAGTCTGTGCACAACCTGAGACCACCATCTGCCTTCTTTGCGAAAAATACAGGAGAACACCATGGTGACACACTTGGTTGAACAAAACCCTTCTTCATCATATCGTAAATCTGAATCCGCAACTCTTGTAGCTCCAAAGTTGTCATCCAGTAAGGAGCCATCAAAATCGGACAAGCACCAGGATGCAATTCTATCCCAAACTCGATATCATGTCGAGGGGGTAGAGTCGTCACCTCCTCGAGGAAGAAGTAAATAAACGTACTGATGATCCCTGGTACTTCCACCATCTTAGCATCCACTAACTCGACAGACAGCTCGGCTAATAAGAAGAGGAGGGGTTCCTCTCACCTGCTACCCTTCTGGCCACTTCGCTTGCCGGTGAATGTAACACACCGTCTGACCAATTCTGAAAACACGACCCTTCCTTGGAAGCAGTCGATGACGGCACAAACAGAGAACAACTAGTATATGCCTTGGATGACATCGTATAGCTGTATCTGCAATAGTCGGATATCCCTGACAGACTGATGTGACCCTATCATCAGTCTGCATCTTCGACAAACATATTACATGTCGGTCTGACCTCTGACTGGTGTGCTCATCACCAGGGGAAATGGAAGTCTCTCGGAATCTAGACCTAGAGAACGGGCCTGACCAGGTGCAACAAAGGAGTGTGAAGCTCTAGTATTGAACAAGTCGTAAGAAAGGGTACTGAACAGACTGATCATACCTCGAACAACCTCCGGTCCCGCTGGAACTTCTGCCTTCGTGGCATGCAACTATCCACACCCAGCTCCTATGCCCCTTGGCTGTCAACCACCTCCCCGACCACGCCCTGGTCGAGGTACCTAAGGAGAATCCTAAGGTCAGACTTCCCCTGCAATGTATTCCCTCAGAGGAGTAGGAGCTTTCTACCATTGCTGCTGCTGCTGAAAGGGTATAGGTGGAAGATGCTGCTGAGGCGGGTGCAGGGAATGTCCGCCACCGCCGTACTATACTCGGTCCGGGATCTGATTCTGGAGATTTCCATGTCTCCCATAGATGAATCACCTCGGTCTTGGGCCCGAAGGGAAAGGGCAAGGACCGGAACTGGAAATGCTGCAGCATGCACCCTCCTGGTCGGAACCTAGAGGGTCCCGATGCTGGAGGTATGGTGCTGAAGGCCTTTCACTTTGACATGCTTAGCTTAATCCCCTCTCGTGACACACCTCCTAGCGTGAGCATCCTCTCCACCACCTCTTCCTTATTTTGGACCTCCGAGTATGTCGGCAAGGTGAAGGGGGTAACAACGTACTAGAGGGAGGGTCGGAGCGCCTCCTCTAAACGTCTCGCCTGAGACTCCATGTCTGGAAAGTGGTCCGGAAAAAAGTGGAGGAGGTCCTTGAGCATGATCCCCAGCTCCCTTACCAACATACCCCCATGCTGGAGGGAGAGTAGCTCATTCCTCTTCTCTGACTTCATCATAGAAGAGAGGAATTTCGCCCGGAACTCCTTCTCAAAATCAGCCCATGCCACCTCAGCCTCTCTCCTTTCACCCAGGTAAAGCGTCCACCACTGATGCACTGCTCCCCGCATCTGGATGACTTCTAGAGGAACCCATTACTCGGTCGGAGCCCGGATCAAGCCGAAGTCTATCACCAGCTCCTCTAGCCAGCCCTCCGTCTTCATGTCAGAGGTGTTGCCCTCATACTTCTCGAGGGTTTGTCGCTGGAAGGCTCGAAGCATATTCTATCAATGGTCGTCTTCCTCCACTCGATCAGACCTCTACTAATCGGCCAAGTCAACCTTTTGGGCCAAGATCACCCATAAGACTCGTCATTATCTCCCGGGTTCCATAGCTGCAAGGTAAACAAAGAATGCCTAAGCCCAAGTAGTGCAGAATATTGCTCTTAAAACTCCTTAAACTTATTATTTATTTAAAATTCCCAAAAAACCCCAGTAACACGAGAAAACAAGTCATTTATGATGCATGTACCTTTCCTAGGGTCTCTACCATGTAATCAGTGTGGCCTCACAAGGTTGTTCGGTAGGTCTAGAGTCCTTGCCTCGGATCACGGGGGGCCCTAAAATCTCGTGTCCTAGCTGGTCTTCCTAGGCCTAATTCATGCACCAAGGTCACCCAACACTATTTACCTACCATTCCATGCAATCCTCACTATTCCTAACTCCAGACTCCATCCTATCTCTCAACCTAGCCTATGATACCATTCTGTCATGACCCGCCTTCCCCAAATGGAGGGAATGGTCAGCAGATTTCCAAGCCCTTCATTCGTTAAGTTGAAGGAGAGATAACGACCCCCGAAACTCGCCTTCAATAGGTCCCGGAGTGGTGAGCAGCACCAAGGGCATGAAATCAAACAGTAAATGGAAGGCATTTCCCTTTTTTCATTTAAAAGGATCAGGAGATAAGATAGTGAATCCCACAACACCAAAACTGAAAGTAAAAGTAAATCCAAGAACCATTTCCAATTCATGTTACAAAAGTAAAATCCACAATGTATAAGGAGACTACAAGGACAAGTACCAAAAGAAAGGACAACAGCAACTGCAATGATCTGTCACAAGGTCTGAGCTAGTACGACCCCGCACAATCCCCGATGTCCTCCTGGAAACCTAAAAATAGTTTTAAATACGTAGCGTTATCATACAAGTATACTCAGTAGGGAAAACCCAAATACTTTCGTACACGAGTGGGAGGCATACTAATGCCCTGTGAGAAAAGAGACAACCAAGAACCGAGCAAGGGAACTAACCTACCAATCCTCACCAAGGTACACTCCCAAAATAATTCAATTCAATTAATGTATAGTAATATCACATTGATGTTTGGGTACCCCACGCCACTTTTCCACTGGTTATTAAAGACATCCTACGCATCAAACCAATCCCTCCATTCTCATCACAGTCCCACAGCCAAACCCTGCCCCCACACACCTGGGCCACAAACTCACCGTAGTCTCACTACTAAACCCCTCCCACACACACCTGGGCCATAACCACTATCCCACCCATAGACACTTGGGCCACAACCACCACACACAACCACACCCGCAAACAACTGGGTCAGAACAACTACGGCCACGCCTGAAGACACCTGGGCCTCATCCCAAAGACACTTAGGAAACAACCTGCCCGTAAACACCTGGGCCAACAATCGCAACCTCCGTGCCCAAAGATTCTATGGCTAATAATGGACCCAGGCTATCCCAGCCTGCCCGAAGATACCTGGGATGTCCTTGAAAGGGAGTAGAAAGTAGGTAATAACCAGCCACTAATAGATGTGTTGGGAAAAACACCCTCCCCCATGAAATGGGGGTGTTCGGCACTAAGTGCTCAACTTGGGTGGGGCGCGAATAAGAAACATAAAAACTACATGTATATGTATAGGTAACAAGAACTCACCCAATCTAGGTTTTTCATCAGCTAGCCTAAAGAACACTATCCTTACTAGTCACTCATAAGTTAAGAGAACATCACCCATGCCCAAGTCACAACTCACACCAAACCAAATCCCCATTTGTCCCATCCTTGTTTTCATGTTCTATAATAATGTTTAAATAAGTTTCTGCACCCACTTGGTAAACCAGAAAGCATAAGCACATGCCAAGGAAATAGTACACCCAACAGCAATTTTATCATCCACACCCAATTCTCTTGTAAAAGCACGTCAAGTGAGACCCCTCCAAGTATTGGAACCAAAGAATTTCAAAGTGAGATACAGTCCCAAGTTCCAAGAACAATGAATAAGAAGGATTCACAACAGAAGATGATCCCACCCCAATTCATGATACAAAAAGATGATCCCATCCTCGCCCACATCACCCATAAATCTAAGCCCCTATCCAAGTAAACCGTAAGGTCACCCATACTCGGCCCATGGAGGAAAAAAACAAACCAATACTACCAACACGAGGCAGACTATACAGGTATTATATGATTTAGGAGATTTAACACAGACCATGATTTCAATTCCACTAAGCTTAAACCAGGGTTATCATAGAAAAGGAGTTGATCATGGTGCTTCAAAATTATTTAGCTGAATATACGTAATTTACCAATTTCCTGTACACAGCAAAAGGTTCACAACCAAAATACAAGCCATTTAAACATCACAACGGGTAAGGGTTATTAGTGCATAGAGAAAGACCACAAACGACCATTATTTTCAGTAGGCGTAATCCCGCACAATTTATAAATCATTAATCATTAAAGGGGAGAAAAACATAGCCGCATCATTGATCACACCCGTCCCCTTCATTCATTAGAATTTGTTTATTATCTTCATCATGGTTTGGTTCGTCCAATTCTATAGAAGCAGTAGCGTACCCACCCCGCAAGATTCACAGAAAGGAGAGATGAAGGTGACACCCCTACCTAACTGAACAAGGATCGACGATAAGTCCCCGCATGAGTAGCAAGAGCACCACGAAACATGATCAAGGAAAACTTCGGCGGGTTACAACTTGTTGGGAGGAAGGGTACTACAACGACAGGGTGGTCGATAAAAAGAAATGTAGGGAGAAGCCTATAGGTTATAAAGGAAGGGCTGAGATACAGCACGCTCCGGATGGTCAATATACGGAGAGAAAAACTCGAAACTGTGTACGGAGCGGGATCGGGGGTTGACCACGGGGCTGGGACACCCCACACTTCATTAAAGATCCCCCGCCTTTTGGGGCGGTTTAAACTGACGCACACCAGGGTACCTCACCAAAATTTAATTAAAACCCATTTAGGGATTTAAAGGGGGTCAAAATGCGACTTAAAAGAAAATTTGCGCAAAAAGAGGCACCATTGGGAAAACCTGTGGTCACCAGTAGGCTAGGTATACGAGTTGGCCGAGGCTACCAGTAGGCTGAGCTACTGGTTGGCCAAAGCTACCCTTAGGCCGAGCCACCGGTATACCGCGGCTACCGGTAGGCCGATCTACCAGTAGTCAAGCTACCGGTAAGCCGCGACTACCTGTAGGCCGATCTACCGGTAGGCCGAGCTACAGGTAGACCGAGCTACCAGTAGGCCTGCTACTGGTAGGCTGAGCTACCGGTAGGCCGAGCTACCGGTAGGCCAAACTACCAGTAGGCCAAGCCACCGGTAGGCCTACTACCGATAGACTAAGGCTACTAGTAGGCCTGCTACTGGTAGGCTAAGGCTAACGGTATGCCTACTACTGATAGGCGAAGGCTACCGTTAGGGGTCTTAAGCTTCACCGAGAAGCCTCGATAACTTTCCCAGACTACCCAGAACACCCAACATTAGATTTTCACCAAGTAATGGACCCCAAAACCCCGATTCATTACATGAATCATCCATATTATGAAAAAAATTATTTATTCTTTATATTGATATGTTTTTTTATTGGATATTCAATTGAAAAATATATGCATAGTTTGTTAATAAAATTTCATTCATTGTTTAATATTGTATTGAATTAAATTTTTAGATGAAAAAGGTATAATAATTAAAAAACTCACTAGTGGGAACTACAATCCATTTTGGATGTCCCTTTTTAGGGCATAACCTTTTAGATCATGGGAGTTTTATTTATGTAAGATCAACACTCCCTGGACATGGGGAGAGGGTTTTTTTAATGAAATGGGTAATTTATATGATATCCTTAAGCCTTGGAATGTGTGTGGACAATGGGATTTTACATGTGTTATTTGTATGGGGATGAAAGGGGGGTTTTTTAAAATGAAATATTGATTGATTAATTATTTTTCCTCAATAAATCAAATTCTTTTTTGTCCTATAAACATTATTTTAATATATATATATATATATATTTGTTTTTTTGATCCAAATGTCTCAAACATCTTCCATGAATCCTTTTTTCATGTATTTATCCAATAATTTTAAATAACTTTTTTTTCGTATATCATTATTCTCCAAAAGTAATGAATTTCATCAAAATACAAAAAACACACCATAATATCTTTTTGACATGTATTTTTGGGAACATGATTATGGTTTTACATAAAATTTAAATATTTTTAAAATTTATTTTTCAGAAAATATCATTATTTATTTTAGAATTTCAAATTTTATTATTCTCATTAGTTTTTTTCTAACATTCAAAAATTATATATGGTATATAAGAAATTTTATAAAATTATAATGATACCAATTATTATTTATAATATCATTTTTTTAAAATAATATTAATTTTAAAAATTATATTCAATATAAAAATGAAAATAATGAATATATGTTTAAAAAAATTCAGCATTTTAAAAAAAATTATTTAGTGGTATCATTATATAAATATATAATATTTTTATTTTATAAGATAACTATTTCTTATTATATAATTACATTGGTAATTTTACTATTCTAATGAATTTGTCAAAATTTGTAACAATTAAAATTTTAATCAAATTGCCATATTATTGTTCTAATGACTTATTTCAAATTATCATATAAGATATATACCAAATATATATTTTATATATTTTCTTAATTCATAATTAAATTATATTTTATATCGAATTTATATATATTATCATTTTAAAATAAATATTTCAATACTAAAATTATTCTTCGTTTCTAGTGTTTTATTCATGAGTGAGATAATTACAGGGAACCAATAACCTCAAAAGTTTCATAATATAAATACTTTATTTTATAAATATATTCCAATTATAATTATTTTCAGTATTATTGATATACTTATTCTATATATGTAATGTCTAGGTAACTATAATAAAACAATGTTGGTTTTATCGTCTGTTGAAAATGATCTATATTATATTATATTGAAATACAAGACATAATAATACAATCATAAGGGAAATTATATAAATAATATTAGGGGTATTTACACTTATGTAATGGTATGAGATTTCATCGATTATAAATTATACTATATTGTTTCTTGTTCAATGACATCATGGAAGAGTAAATGAGATAACATAAAATCATGAGTGTCAATAACATTCTCTATATCCTGAGATTTTCAATTCTGTATTTTTTACAAATATTATGTGTGGCCTAACAGGTGTCGAGAACTCAAAGGCGGAGGTGGGTGAGACCCATCCCTTCCTAGATCATTGATTTTCCTATGATGGAACTATCGTGGGCTTGACAACACACGAACGGTTCACATGCTCCAGCGCAATTGCGCCCAAAGTCACCCTGATATGGTTTTTCTGTCCGAAACCATTTTAGAAAAAAAGGACGCTACTAGCATTTTCTCAGAAATGCGGCTTCCAAGGCTGTATCCCAGTCTCCAGACAAGGCCACTTTGGGGGACTCTGTCTCCTATGGAAGGATCATCTCGACGTTAGGATCATGTCATTCTCCTCGCACCACATGGCTGCGACTGTTCAGGAGGACCACACCCCGCCATGGACCATTGTGGGATTCTATGGCTGGTCGGCCCATAATGAGAAGGGGAAATGGTGGGATCTCCTCAGCAAGCTTCGTCACGAGCTTCCAAGCCCTATTCTATTCGGTGGAGACTTCAATGAGATTATGTTCCATATGGAAAAAAGAGGCGAAAATGTCCGACAGACTGCGTCAATGGAAAATTTCAAGGATGCGATCACTAGGGCAGACCTGGTCAATTTGGGATACATAGGTAATCCTTTCACATGTGTTGGTCGGAGTGGATACTCAAGAGGGGGGGGGGGTGAATTGAGTTCCAATTAAAATTTCTGTTAAAATATGGTCTATTAAAAATCCCCTGATTTATAAAATAAGTTAAACTATAATGAATTTATACAGATAGTAAATGTTCACTTAGCTTCTCAAAGATTGATCAGGTCTCAGTTAATTTAACCACAACATCAAACTAACTTCCGAAACTAACCTATAGATTTACAATAAGTGTAAACACTTACTAATTTAACTATCAAAGTAGCTTTAAAATAGTTTTGTATTTCGAAGAAATACCAGCGGAATAAATAAGATATATGAAGTATACATTGAACTTAAACTAAAGATGCACAGTAGATATAAAAAGACGTTTAGTCTCAAGACGAGACTTAGTCATCTCAAATTTATATAAATTTGATCCACACCCTGGATTGGGGTTAACAGTTTAAAAAACTATCCAAGCCACGCAGGGACCTCTACCACTGTTCTACATGGGAAACAAAACAAAGACTAGGCCACACAAGGACCTCTTCCATAGTTGACGTGGGTAAACAAGAGTTAAGAGTTTTGGAGTGAGGATTTTATATCCTCTAGTTCAGTACAGGAGACAGTGTGTGTATAATATATACAGAGTACACCACACTGCTGGAAAGTTAATAAATAAATCAATTAGAGATAACAGATAAGAGTTTATAATGCTCTAGTGATTATCAATGTAGCTCTGGACTCATTGGATTCAGCAGGAATGCTTCTTAGTCTTTCTTTGGTTTTTCTATTGAAAAATTGAGTGTCGTAGTTATGCTTTTGTTCTGCAGGAGTGAGAATGATATCTTGATTCGTCATGTTTTCTTCACTGGTGTTGGATTGCATTCATGAGGGTTCTTTGAAAGTATTGCAATCTCTTTCTTGTTCAGGATTGTTCTTCTTGTTCACCATAGTGCTCTCGGGTGTATGAAAGTTCTTCTTGTTGTATCATCACACTTTTCTCACTTTTTCTTCTCTTTGTGTACTGCATATAAATATTTCTTATATTCCACGTGTTCTAGTAGTAGGAATGATTCCCTTTTCATAGGTAAGAGATACGGTTTCCTGACATGCCAAACACTATCATTAAATAACATTAATTGCATTAAAAACATCAAATATGACCATTAGCATAATTTAAATAATATTGAAAAAAGTTATGAAACGGTGTCACAGTGATTATGTAAACGGTTTCTTCTTCATGGTATATGGTTCACGGTATGAGCTTCACGGTATGAACATCATGGTATGTCCATGTCACAATTTCTAGCTCACGGTGTCAAGGTCATGGTGTCTGGGTCACAATGTCTGGGTCACAGTGAGTCCTTCACGGTGTCTGGGTCACGGTGAGTCCTTCACGGTGTCTGGATCACGGTTTCTGGGTCACGGTGAGTCCTTCACGGTGTGTCCATACATAGACAAATATCTATATTTTGACTTAGACAGTAATATGTAGAATATGGATTAATTTTAATCATTAGAGAGTAAAATAGCTTGAATGATAAATATAAAGGCTTGATAATATATACGAGATTTGTTATCATTCAGAAGACTTGTAAATAATAAAGAGATTAATTAACATCCATAAGATTTGTTATCATTAAAACATGATGTGTAGTTATTATTTATATTTAAGATCATTAGCAAGATGTGCAATGAAGATTGAGATTAATTAACAGTAATAGGATTTGTGATCATAAAAACATGATTAACACATGAGGAGTCCAATAATGTCCCCCTTTTTAATGATCAAAAATCGCATATAGTCAAAATACAAATGAAATGTAACATTAACAAAACTAGCATATTAGAATAGAAAAAATCATTTTAGTACTAACACTTGTAGTTATTCTCCCCCTTTTATACATGTAGTTTTCTCCCCCTTTTGGGAGTATCAAAAAGTAGAGAAAATGAAATGAAACAATGTAGTCTTCATTAAAAAAAAGGTTCAGAATAGATCATACAAGAGAAATACAAACAGGAAACAAGAAATGACATCCCATCAAAGAGAAAACGGTCCCTTGAATCTTCAGGGATCTTTCTTTTCCTTGCTTTTATCAGCAGCAGGAGATGGTGCTGAAGTATAAGAAGGCATAGATGCGGTAGACAAAGAGGGTAAGGGTAGACCTTCAAAAACAGATGGAGCCAAAGTGGTAGCAGTAGAAGATCTAGGATATGTTTGGTCAAAAAATACTGGTCGGATCTGAGAAAGCACTTGGCTAACTCTCATGACAGTTGAGGCAAAGGTAGGTAGACCAGGTCTAAGGGTTGCAGCAGCTGGAGCAACTATAACAGTAGTCTATACATGAAGATACGACTTCAAAATATTGATGAAATCAGTAATGATTTCACCACCATATTGCATAGCCTTTTCAAAATCATCCTTATTCTCCTCAAATTTGTCCATCAATCTGGTGAACTCTGTAAGCTTCTGAACATGAGATTTAAAAGCTTGAGTCACCAGAGTGATTCTCAAATTTTCCACAAGATATCTAAAGTGATCTTTCATATCACTTTTAGAGAATATCTGGGAGAGATACAAATCTATTTTCTTGGTGATCTCTTGTTGAGCATCATTTTCTATCTTAGAATGAATCCTAACCAAGTCCAATGCTATGTCATTGTTCTTAACCACTTCTGAAAAAGAAGATAGATCCAAGCCACTGAAGGCATTCTGAAGTTCTTCCTTTATTATGGATCTCACCAGAGAATCATCCAAAGATGGTGTGGAGATCTGATCAGAAGAAGGAGAGGCCTTGACAGCTTAGTTTAGAACTTTGAGCTGTTTCAGAACTTTTTGCAGGCATCCGGTGTATTCATCTGTAAGCTTATTCAGATTTTCTACAAGCTCCCTCATGCGTTCCAACATTTTTGTGTTTATTTTTCCAATCATCTCATCAAAATAAAGTAGATATAGATGAACATGAGACACAATCTCCCTTGAAAGGATGGAATCATATGTCTCAGAAGAAGTAGCAACTAGTGCAGGGGAAGAAACAAGAGCAAGCACTGATCTCAAAGACAACACTTTCTGCAAATTTTCTATCATATTTTTCAGGTTTTCAACATCAGCACTCTGTAGCTTATTTTCTACTCTGACTTCTTGAATTTCTCGGATTATCCTCGGTTGAATATGGAAGATAATATTTTCCAAGAGAATTGATGCATCTTCTTGACTTAACTGAGTCATTGGACAAGGTTGAGTAGATAGGATCTTCTCAACTCTAGCTAACAGAGTCTCTCCAAAAACTTTCAGATCATCTTTAGTCACAATGGAGTGATGCTCGGGTAAGGGTGCAGGTAAAGTTAATGGTTCAGATTCTGGTTGAGGTTTAGAGTAATCTTCAGACTCATATTCTGATTTAGATTTAGGATGGGGCTCTGGTTCTGGTTCTAGATGAGCTATAGACTTCAGTTGAAATAGAGAAGAAAGATCCATTCCAGTGGTAGTCACTTTCTATGAATCATTTACATCAGAAAAGCATAGGAATTCATACTGAGTGTACACAGAGTATGAGATAGAAGGTTGAGAAGCTTTAGTAGATCCAACTTCTATAATGTCAATGTTTTGAGGTTCCTCCCCCTCAAATTGTGCATCCATTTGAGAGACTATAGGCTCAATATGATCAAGATCCTCAGGATCATCCCTAACGTCTTCAGCAAACTATTGCCTTTCCAGCTGAAAGTCAATTTCCATCCTCTCTTTAGCAGGCGGAATTATCTCAGGAACCAATTGTTCCCCTGGTTGAGCTTCCAGACTTGCTTCTTTCACTACAGAAAGATCCTCTTCAACAGGATCGGCCTCTATGATTGCTTGCTGTTTTGAATCACAAAAAACCAATTTTCATGCAGCAATAGGATGAGCTTCTGGATTGACATCCGCACTAGAAGCAAGAGCTTCCTATTCTTTCAAACTAACAAAAACTTCCTCTCCTTGAGGTATTTCAGCAGGGACAACAGCAGGGACAACAATCCTTTCTTTTTCAACAGGATTTGTTTCCATTGGAGGTCTTCCAGCTTCTTCTTTAGGAGATACTTCAGCTGTTACTTCCTCTTCTTATTCTTCTTCTAAATACTCAGCCACATCATCTGGTTCCAAACCAGGATCAGATAGATATTTAGGCCTTTTGGGATTGTCAACAGGATTAAACTTTTTATACAATTGATCATTATCCTCAACCCACTGCTTCTTCCAGGGGTTCCATCTAATCTTCATCCTTATGATGATAGGCATGGATAGGCAGAAATCAAAGTCCTCTATCTTTTCTTCATTCGGTCCAACCATTCCTTTGGAAACTAACATAGCTGAAATAATCATTGAGTAAAACAAAGAGGTGGATTTGGAAGTGACTTTAATGAGCTCACATATGTGGTTAACAACATACTTGCATAGGTTGATCTTATGGACATTCTTCAATAGGTGAATCAGGAACACATCATGATACTTCATCACAGCAAAATCTCCTTTTCTCGAACAAATCAAATTTTGAACAAACTTGAACAGTAGTCTTGTCTCCCCATCTAATTCAGCAGCTATGGCCCTTCGCTTGGTTCCATTTTCAGTCAGTATTTCCAAAGCATTCTCTAGGTCAAAGATATTGGTTGTTGGAGGAGGGACTCTCTGGTAATCCTAAAAAACTCCTTCATGTGGAATCTCTAGGCATGCATCCCATAGCCTCTAAGAGAAAGAACACTTTTGTTCATTTATCTAGCAGGTTACCATAAATATTTCTCCAAAATCAATGGAAAACTTCACATATTGGTAGAATTTAGGTACCAATCTCGGGTAAATCGGTCTATTTTGTCCAGAGAACCATTCAAGCCATCCTTCTTCTCTTAAAACTTTCAAAACTAATGATTTTATAGACAGAAGTCACTTAGGGAAAACTTCTTTTTTAGGTACAACAGTATGACATACCGGGTTTAGGTTTAGAGGTCCTTCGAGAGCTATCCTGGGTATTTTATTCTGTTTCTTAGTGCAGCGCTTCTCAGACGAGGGTGAATATGGAAGCTTCATCCTTGGCATTCACTGATGGTTCGGGAAAGAGGGAAGAGAAGCTTCAGGAGAGATTTCAGGTAAGGAATCGAATGAGACCCATAAGTTTTATCATTTGAGAATGTCAAACGTCATTAAAACAAAAACACAGGAAAACAAATAGAGGTCAAAATAAAAATTACCGCGATACAGGTTAAAATAAGAATAAAAATAATCTTCACGGTGAGACTGTTAGTAGGCATTACGGTGTGATGAAGACTTGGCATCACGGTGAGACAGTTTATAGTCATCACGGTGAGACAGTGAGCATTCTGTGTAGTCACGGTGAGATAGTGTGTTGACGGACCGTGAGCATAAGGTCTTGACGGTGAGACCGTGAGCATAAAATAGTAACTTAGAAATAGTGACCATGAAACCGTAAAGTAAAATACAGTAAATTATTAAACATTATGATCAGTAAGATATCTATTTATGATTAATCATACCAAGATCATGTATGATGTAGTCTAATCATTCAGAATTTAATGGTTTAGTGAATATATCAGCATGTTGATATTTAGTACCAATGAATTCCAAAGTCATATCACCTTTTTGATAATGATCCCTCAAAAAGTGATGGCTTACATCAATATGTTTTGTCCTAGAATGAGAAACAGGATTCTTAGAAATATTAATAGAACTTGTGTTGTCACAGTTTATTGGGACATGTCTGAATTGATATACATAGTCTAGTAATGTGTGTTTTATCCACAACATTTGTGCACAAAAACTTCCAGCAACTATGTATTCAGCTTCTGCAGTAGATAATGAAACATAATTTTGTTTCTTACTACACCATGATACTAGGTACTTTCCAAAAAGATGACACGTTGCAGATGTGTTTTTTCTATATAACTTACATCCAGAAAAATCAGCATCAGAATAACTAACTAATTCAAATGATTGTCCTTTGCGATAGAACAATCCTAAATTGATATTATTCTTGAGGTATTTGAAAATTCTCTTTACAGTATTTAAATGTGACTCTTTAGGGTTTTCATGAAAACGAGAACACATACACACACTAAACATAATATCAGGATGACTAGCAGTTAGGTAGAGTAGACTTCCAATCATTCCTCTATAAGTGGTTTGATCAACAGATTTACCATCTTCATCAAGATCCATCTTACCGGTGGTACACATGTGAGTGTCACTACTTTTTGTTCTATCAAATCCAAAACATTTTAAAAGATCTCTAGTATATTTACTTTGAGTTAAAATAATTCCATCATTATTTTGAACGATTTGAAATCCAAGAAAGAATTTAAGTTCACCCATTAAACTCATTTCAAATTCATTTTGCATCATTTTAGAAAAATCAGTACATAATGTAGTTTTTGAAGATCCAAAAATATTATCATCTACATAAATTTGTACAACTAAAACATCTTTAGAAATTCGTTTTATAAACAGATTAGGATCAGCTATTCCTTTTGTAAAACTTTTAGAAATTAGAAAAGTACTTAATCTATCATACCAGGCTCTTGGATCTTGCATTAAACCATATAAAGTTTTGATAATTTGAAAATATGATTTGGAAAATGAGGGTTTGAAAATCCAGGTGGTCGTTCAACAAAAAAATCCTCAGCAATATATCCATTCAAGAATGTACTGTTGACATCCATTTGATATAGTTTGACATTTATATGTGCAGCATAAGAAAGTAAAATCCTAATAGCGTCTAATCTGGGGACTGGAGAAAAATTCTCCTCATAGTCAATACATTCTTCTTGACTATATCCCTATGTGACTAGCCTAGCTTTATTTCTAACTATGTTTCCTGATTCATCTACTTTATTTCTAAACACCCATTTAGTGCCTATTGTGAAAGTGTCCTTAGGTCTTTCAACAAGATTCTAAACAATATTTCATTTAAATTGATTGAGTTCTTCTTGCATAGCAATTACTGAAAATTCATCATTAATAGCATCATCAATGTTTTTAGGTTCAAGCTGTGACAAGAAGGCTTGATGTTCAACCTGATTTCTAAGAGAATCTATAGTCTGTGTCCCTCTATCAAGATTTACTACAACAGCATCTAAAAGATGATTCTTTAGAATTCTAGTTGATCTAGTAAAGGTAGGGTTAGAAACTTCATGTTCTTCTCTAGGTTCGGGTTCATTATGAGAAGATTCTAGAATAAGTCCCGAACTAGTTTCCTTTATAGCAGGTTCATTGATTTTATTATTAAGGTCCAGAATAGATAAATCTCCTTCAGGATTTTCAAGAGAGGTTTTAAGCTCATGTGGATCAGTTTCATCAATCTTGATGTGAACAGATTCTTCCACACACATGGTTCTTTTGTTGAAAACTCTACAATCCTTTCTGGTTAAAGAATATCCTAAAAAGATTCCTTCATCACTATTAGAGGAAAACTTATCAATATTATCTTTTGTATTAAAAATAAAGACTTTGCAGCCAAAGACTCTAAAGTAACTAACATTAGGTTTTCTACTGTTCCACAACTCATATGGGGTCTTCTTAAGAACAGGTCTAATTAATACTCTATTAATAATATAACAAGCTGTATTCATAGCTTCAACCCAAAAGTAAATAGGCAGGTCATATTTATTAAGCATAGTTCTAGCAATTTCTTGAAGGGTTATATTTCTTCTTTTTACTACACCATTTTGCTGAGGTGTCCTAGGAGCAGAAAAGTTATGACTATAGCCATTGTGTGGGTAATAGGATTCAAATTCATGATTTTCAAACTCATGACCATGATCAATTCTTAGGGTTTTAATCTTATGTCCACTAATATTTTCTACAGACATGGAGTATTTAACTAAGTAAAAACAAGATTCAATTTTGTGAGCTAAGAAGTATACCCAAGTATATCTAGAAAAGTCATCTACTAGGACATAGACACAATGCTTCCCATTTATGCTAGAAACTCTAGATGGTCGAAAAAAATACATGTGAACCAACTCCAGAGGTTGAGAAGTTGAAACTTCTTTCATTGATTTAAAAGAAACATTATGTTTTTCCCTTTTGACAGGGATTACAAACTTTGTCATATAGAATCTCAAGTTTAGGTAGGTCTCTAACTAAGTTCTTTCTAGTGAGTTTTCTATGTGAGTGTATATTGTAGTGTCTTAATCTTTTATGACATAACCAAGACTCTTTATGAAAAGCATTTAAACAGGTAACTATTTTCTTGGATAAGGAATTTAAATCAACAGCATATACATTTCCATTTCATAAAGTAGAAAAGACTAAACCTTTTTTATAATTAAAAACATTACAAGAATCATTTTCAAATTTGACATTGAAACCATCATCAAACAATTGAGAAATACTTAACAGATTATATTTATGTCCATCAGCAAATAAAAATTTGGAAATTAAAAATGAATCAGTGTTACCAATTTGGCCTAGGCCGATGATCTTTCCTTTAGAATTATCACCAAAGGTAACATGCCCTCCATCATCCTTTATTAATATTTTGAAACATGAGTAATCCCTAGACATATGTCTTGAACATCCAATATCCAAATACCATGTCTTCTTGTGGGAACTCTTTAAGAAGGTTTCCTTCAAAATAGATTTAGATAGGAAATGATTCTGGTACCCAGATCTTCTTGGGTCTAGAAAGGTTAGCAATCAAAGCTTTTGGTACCCAAATTTGTCTTAAGGGTCTCATATAATTTACAGAATCAAAATATTTTGAATGATAAACTCTATTTGATTTATATCTATGTGAATTACTAGTTGAATCATATAAATGTCCAGAACTAGAACTAGCATTATTCTGTCCAGATTTAGGAATAAATCTATTCTTGGTAATCTGTCTCTGTCCAGGTTTGTAGCCTATTCCAGTAGTGTATTTTGGCGTAAATTTCATTCCTATAATTTGAGTTAGTGTATCCTTTCCATTTGTGAACTTCTCTAAGTCATTTCTAAGTTTCTCATTTGACATTTTCAGTTCAGTGTTCTCCTTTAATAGTTGAGCATTTTTCTCCTTTTCAATATTAAGTTCGGTTTTAACAATAGTAGTGAGAGCATGTTGTTTCTTCAATGATTTGTATTTATCCTTAAGTTAATTGCATGTCTCTTCCATTATATTAAAATATTCAAATAATTCCTCAGTAGTCATGTTTTCAGAATCCGAATCAGATTCTGCATCATCTCCAGAATAATAATAATTTAAAACAGGAGTATCTGAGGTAACATCAGATGTGTTTTTCATGAAACACATGTTGGAATGATTCTTTTCAGAATCATACATTTTAGATTCACTTGTGCTGTCTTCAGAAGCACTCCAGGTATCCTTCATAGCTTTTTTTACTTACTATCCTTGTAATCATATTTCTTCTTGAATTTTTTCTTTGGGTTGTCTGCTTTAATGTGTCGTTTCCTTTTTCACTCATAGCAAAAAACTTCAACACTTTTATCTGTATTTTTCAAATCCTTCTTCCAATGTCCCTTATTCTCATACATTCCTTTGTAATTTGATTTTTTGAAAAATTACTTCTTCCTATAAAATTTCTTAAACCTTCTTGCTATCTGAGCCATTTCAGAATCACTATCAGAGTCTGAATTTTCCCTTGTTGAACTATCAGTTTGTATTTGAGCTTTATCTTTGTCCATACTCTTTGAAGCAGTAGTCTTGAGAGCCACAAATTTTCTCTTAGGTTCATCATCTTCCTCTTTACTCACATTGAATTCTTCCTCATACATCATAAGTTTACCAATGAGTTCTTTGACTGGTAGAGCAGTAATGTCACATGACTCTCTAATTGAAACAGATGTGCCTCTCCATCGGTCTGGTAAACAACTCAAGATTCTCATAATTTATTCCTTTGGTGGAACAACCATTCCGAGTGAATTCATTGAATTAACTATTTCATTAAACCTGAGATACATATCAGAAATTGGTTCATCAGTCTTCATTTTAAAATTATCATATTTAATAGTATAAGTATTTAATCACATTTCTTTAACATTGGTTGTTCCTTCATGAGAAACACCCAAAGTATCCCAAATTTCAAAAGAAGTTTTACAAGTAGAAATTCTATTAAACTCTTCATCTCCTAAAGCACAGTACCTAGCATTCATGGCATTACAATTATTATTGTAGACAGTCTTTTTAGGTTTATCCCAAATTATTCTTTCAGTTTATGGAATTTAATATTGTGACTCTACAACAGTCCATATATCAAAACCCATTATTTGTAAATGAATTTTCATTTTATGTTTCCACTGAGCATTGTTTAAACCATTAAAGAAAGGTGGCACGTTAGTATCATCACCCTCTAGTCTATTGTCCACAGCTAGGTTTTAGAAAGATAATTTAAAGAGATAAAATTTAGATCTAACAAAAATTTAATATCTTTAAAGATGCAACTAAAATCACAGTTGAAAACAGATTATTTCAAAAATCCTTAAACAAAAACAAATCCTCTGATATGAAATGTTGGTCAGAGTGGATACTCAAGAGGGGGGAGGATTGATTTCCAATTAAAATTCTTGTTAAAATTTTAGCTATTTAAAATCCCTTGATTTATAAAATAAGTAAAACTGTAGTGAATTTATAAATATTGAAAATGTTCACTTATCTTATCAAAGATTGATTAGGTCTCAGTTAATTTAACCACAAGATCAAACTAAATTTTAAAACTAACCTACTGATTTACAATAAGTGTAAAAACTTTCTAATTTAACTGTCAAAGTAGCTTTAAAATAGTTTTGTATTTCACAGAAATAGTAGAGTAATAAATAAGATATATGAAGTATACTTTTAACTTAAACTAAATATGCACAGCAGATATAGCAAGAGGTTCAGTCTCAAGACGAGTCTTAGTCCTCTCAAATTTATATAAATTTGATCCACACCCTGGATCAGGGTTAACAACAGTTTACAAAACTATCTAGGCCACGCATGGACCTCTACCACTATTCTACGTGGGAAACAAAACAAAGACAAGGCCACACAAGGACCTCTTCCACAGTTGACGTGGGTAAACAAGAGTTAAGAGTTTTGGACAGAGGATTTGATATCCTCCAGTTCAGTAAAGGAGACAGTGTGTTTATAAGATATATAGAGTACACCACACTACTCGAAAATAAATAAATAAATCAATTAGAGAGAACAGATAAGAGTTTAGAAAGATCTAGTGATTATCAATGCATCTTTGGACTCGTTGGATTCAGCAGGAATGCTTCTGTGTCTTTCTCTGGTTTTTCTGTTGAAAAACAGAGTGTCGTAGTTAAGCTTGTGTTCTGCAGGAATGAGAACGATCTCTTTATTCGTCGTGTTTTCTTCAGTGGTGTTGGATTGCATTAATGAGAGTTCTTTTAAAGTTTTGTAATCTTCTTCTTGTTTAGGATTGTTCTTCTTGTTCAGCACAATGCTCTTAGGTGTATGAAAGTTCTTCTTGTTCTATTGTCACACATTTCTTGGTTTTTCTTTTCTCTATGTACTGCATCTCAATCTTTCTTATATTAAATGAGTTATGACAGTAGTAATAATTCCTTTTTAAAGGTATGAGATATGGTTTCCTGACATGCCAACAAATATAATTAAATAACATTAATTGCATTAAAAACAACAAATATGACCGCTAGAATTATTTAAATAATATTGACAAAACATTAAGAAACAATGTCACAGTGATTATGTGAATGGTTTCTTCTTCACGGTATATGGTTCATGGTATGAGCTTCACGGTATGAACTTCACAGTATTTCCATGTCACGGTGTCTAGCTCACGGTGTTGAGGTCACGGTGTCTGGGTCACGGTGTCTGGGTCACGGTGAGTCCTTCACGGTGTCTGGGTCACGGTGAGTCCTTCACGGTGTCTGGGCCACGGTGAGTACTTCACGATGTCTGGGTCACTGTGAGTCCTTCATGGTATCTGGTTCACGGTGTCTGGGTCATGGTGAGTCCTTCACAGTGTGTCCATAATTAGAAAAATATCTGTATTTGGACTTAGACAGTAATATGCAGAATATGGATTATGTTTAATCATTAGAGAGTAAAAGAGAATGAATCATAAATATAAAGGATTGCTAATATATGTGAGATTTGTGATCATGAATAAGACTTGTAAATAATAAAGAGAGTAATTAACATCCATAAGATTTGTTATCATTAAAACATGATGTGTAGTTATTATTGATATTGAAGAGAATTAGCACGATGTGCAATGAAGATTGAGATTCATTAACAGTAATAGGATTTGTGATCATTAAAACATTATTAACACATGAGGAGTCCAATAACATGGTTCCGAGGTAATACGGATGACACACGCATCACCGAGCGACTTGACAGATTTCTGGGATCAACATATTGGATAAATCTCTTCAGCACGTTCCACATCAGCCACATGACACTCAACTGTTCAGACCACTACCCAATTATTATTGACTGTACTCAAGGTGAAAGTATCAAACAAACTTTTAGACCCTTCATATTTGAAAGATTCTGGTTAAAGGACCAGGAATTTGAAGATGTTGTAAGATCAAGCTGGAACATCACTCACGAAGATATTGGCCTCAATCTCCAAAAGGTCGCATCTGATCTGAGTTCTTGGAGCAATAAAAAATTCCGTCATCCTGAGAGGAACTATGATTTCCTCGAAAATAATCTTCAAAACCTACTCAAGACACCCCCATCCAGTTG
The DNA here is from genome assembly GCA_963277665.1 of Viscum album. Lineage (NCBI taxonomy): Eukaryota > Viridiplantae > Streptophyta > Magnoliopsida > Santalales > Viscaceae > Viscum > Viscum album. The sequence continues at coordinate 137,530,591 of OY728163.1, forward strand.
CACTCTTGACATTATTGGAGCCACTCAAAGAGATATGGACGCGACCCTGTGCGTGAAGGAAAGCTTCTGGGCTATGTAAGCGGGGGATACCCACATCTCAGAAGGGGATTCCAATACCCGGTATTTTCACCAGAAAGCATCATCTAGGCACCGTAAATTTTTTATCTATTGCATCTCACAATTATATGGAAGCAAAGTCTTTGATACTTAGGGAATTCATGAAGTTTTGACATGTTAATTCCAGAAGCTCTTCAATTTAGGAACTCCTTTCATTTCGGCTGAAGTGGAAGAATATATCCGACTAGTGATCACTGAGGATATCAATCGGCAGCTTTTCAAAGATGTTTCGGATGAAGCGATACGCCTGGCTCTGAAATAAATTCACCCCACTAAATCCTCGGGACCGGACGGGTTCCATGCCCTGTTCTTTAAGAAATACGGGCACATCATCGGTCCCGACATCTGCAAAATGATAAAGAATATCTGGGCTGGGAAAACAAGCATTTCCGCCATCAATGAATGTCCACATCCTCATTCCCAAAATTAAGAAGCCCCAGGTAGCCCCTGACTTTAGGCCTATCAGCCTATGCAATGTCACATACAAGATCTTCTCTAAGATCCTTGAAAATCACCTGCGACCGTGGTTGCCTGATATTATCTCGGAAAACCATAGTGACTTCGTGGCCAAGAGGCTGATCACTGATAATGAAATTGTGGCCCATGAAGTGTTTCACTCTATGAAAACATGCTGCAATGCGAAAAGAGGAACCATGGCCTGGAAACTGGATATGACCAAGGCATAAGATAAAGTGAAATGGCACTTTCTCAAAGTTGTGATGCTGAAAATGGGTTTCTGCACTAAGTGGACAGATATGATAATGCAATGCATCTCGACCATCTCCTTCAGAATCTGGGTCAATGGGGAGCTCACTCGAGGATCTGTGCAATCCCGCGGCCTGCACCAGGGAGATCCCCTCTCCCGTTTCATATTCATCTTGGTTGCTGATGTCTTTTCTAACCTTATTTCAAGGGCCGCATCTGCAAAAACTATTCATGTGGAAAAGGTATTTCACGTAAGTCCACCAGTGTCGCACCTTTTTTTCACCAATGACTACCTCCTCTTCTCCAGATCAACTATTAATGAATGTCAGGTGATCAGCCATGCGATCCACCAGTACTAGAGGGCGTCTAGATAGTCAATCAATCACGGAAAATCAGAAATCTCTTTCAGTGTAGGGGTGCCTCGCTCCAAGAGAGATGAACTCTATGCAGCAGTTGTCATACATATGGTTGAGAAACAAAAAAATTATCTCGGGATACCCACAATGATTAGGTGGTCCAAAAAAGAAATTTTCGCATCTCTTGTGGACTGGATTGAGAAGAAAATTCAAGGTTGTACCCCAAAAAAAATCGCAAAAGCATGCAAAGAGACCCTCATTAAAGATGTCATCCAGTCTATCCCAAGCTATTTTATGTCCCTATTTATGCTCCCATCGGCCATCGTCAACCAGATCCATACACATACTGCCAACTTCTAGTAGGGGAAAACGATGGAAGAAATAGACCCCACTAGATGGACTAGGAGAAACTTTGCATCCCCAAGATTGAGGGAGGGATGGGATTCCAGAATCTTTTTCTCATTAACGACGCACTATTGGAAAATCACGGGTGACACCTTATTAACCGTCCATCATCCCTCTATGTGCGGGTATTACTAGCTAAGTACTTTCCCCACACTGACTTCCAGATTTCCTCACTTGGCCCGCGTCCTAGCTTCCTTTGGAGAAGAATTTGGGGGGCCCGAAAGATCTTGGAAAAAGGACTGGGGTGGAGGATTGGGGATGTCTCATCTGTCAAAATTTGGTTTGACCCATGGCTGATTGATACGGAAGGTATGCTGGCTACATCCCATGCTCAACCAGGCTTTGAAGACGCCACTGTCAGAAGCCTCCTTTCCGACCAAGGAATGAGGTGGTGTGTGGATAAGATTTATGAATGGTTTATCGAAATAGACCAAATAATTATCCTAAGCATCCCCTAGTTATCTAAAACAGGCCCTGACTATCTCTTCTAGAGCAATGACATAACGGGCAAATACACGGTGAGATCCGGATACAGGCTTGTTTTTGGAAACCACCCAACCGACCAGAACGAGGGACCATGGAAATCGCGTTGGAAGCTCAAAGTCCCCCAAAAAATACTCCACTTTTGGTGACAGGTCTGCACGGGCACCCCCCCAACGATGAGCCTTCTCGTGTACCGACATATTTCCAATGCCGCTTTCTGCCCGTTTTGCCCGAACATCCCAGATACCCCCTTGCATGCCATCATTCACTGCCCAGGAGCTATGGAAATATGGAATAAATGGGACCCGACCCCAGATGCATCACTAGATATGGCTTCTGACCTCCCTGCTCTCCGGGTGCGATGGTGCTCCTCTCTCTCAGTGGCTAAGCCAGGTTCATTCTGTACCCTGGCCTGGATCATCTGGGTACGGCGTAACGATGTTGTCTTCCACCACATGCATAATCCTCATGAATTCTGGATAGAACGGGCCACCTCATGGATCGAGGGATAGAATCACCACAATGGACATCAAATGCCTGATTCTACCCCTCCTACCCTCTCATTGGAAACCCCCAATGGAAGGTACTCTAATGATCAACATGGAAGCGTCTCTCCCCAAGGATGGACTTGTCTCCCTCGGTCTCCTGGCTCGAAATCATCTGGGGAAAATCATAATAGAATAGTATGAATGACATAATGGCTTTTGGGAACCTACTATTACTAAGGAAAATGCCATCCTGGCAGCTTTGATGCTGGCTATGGAACGTGGGTGGGTTGATATTTGCATTGAATCTGACTACCTCACCATGATCGATTCCATTAACCACAACAACGGCGGACTCCAGTCTTTTGGCCTCATCATTAAGAGAATTATCTCGCTCTGCCAATGATTTTCATTCTACACCTTCTCCTTTTCCAAAAGAGAAGGCAACAATGCGGCCCACCAGTTGGAATCATCATTCCCCTTCGAGGCCAACTAGCTCTGGCTAGAAAATTTTCCTTCGTGGCTTTGCATTTGTACGTCTGCGGATATTCGTCATTAATGATATCTGTTTTTTCTCAACAAAAAATCTCATATGGTGGTTATTTGAATACCTTTTTCTATTTCATTCTTTAGTATTATTTTCATTCCTAAATATGAGAAGGGTTTGAGAAGTTTATTATATAATGTTCTAAAATTTCATGATCCATTTTATTTCATTTTTATTTCAATATTCTATTAAGAGTCCATTTATTATAAATAATATATTTATTTAATTGAAATTTTAATTTTCATAATTTTTATCCAAATGAAACCTTTAACCCCTTCCTTGCATTAGTGAATAACAATTCATTATGAAATATGGACTGATTTTTTTGAACTTGGTATGGGTAATTCACCATATCATATAGTATATTCTATTTTCATATCTGTATCCTTATTTTAAAAATTCATTTTAATCTCACCAAATATTATGTTGTCCAACATAAATTTAGATCTCAAAATTTTTATGGTCCTTTAAAAATCATGTGTGAGTAATTTACATCAGGTATGGTTAATTTTTATTATATATAAATCATCCCCATCTTTTTATAGGGTCCATACAAGTGTTTGATTCTCACATAAGGTTTTATCTCATCATTGATATGGTAAGGATTCAGATAATAAAAAGTGGTGCTTCAATCTGTATAGTGTAAATGAAATTGAACATACAACTATTAATTATAACCATGTAGCGAGAAAGTGGTAATTTTTTCTATATATCATAGATTTCATTCTAGATTTTTTAATAAATTGTATTTAAAAAATGAAATGTACTAAAAATTAGAAAATAAGGATCTAATATATTTTATTGACAAGATGAATATAATAATTATTACTATTTTCATTTAGTAAATTTATGTGTTTCATTAGAGGTAATAAAAATTGTTTTAGTTTTAAAATTTAAATAAGTCTGTTTGGCAGAGTAATTGTGTATTTTCCAAGAGAAACAATATTTAAAATTTTAAAAAAGGATTCTATCAAAATATGAGTTTCCATTAATTCCACTTGATACTAAGTGATTAAAACATAATTATTTAATATTATTTATACCATTTCACTCATTTGAGATTCTTTTTTCCCTTCTCCGAAGCCCTATGGAATGATTTTATAGACTATGACCATTTATTTCTACCTGAATGTCATTACATAGATGGTAATGATATTTCTAATTTGGTAGGTGATCTATGATGTGTATTTTATATAGTAAAAGTTTGAATTGATTATTATTTACCTTCTCCAAGGAATATTATCCGAATCAGTCATAATAAACCCAATAATTATAAAGTGAAAAAATTATATTTGATAAATGAGAATTTTGTTATATTAAATGTATGTTGTATTTAATGTATTCTAGGAGATTTACAAGATATCATTCTTTTATTTTCCTTTTTTTTATTCTCTATCATGAATGATGTAATTAATATTTTACTAAATAATTTATATTGGGAATAATTTAATGATCAATGAATTAGATATGAGTATTTATGTATTTTTTTCTATAAATGTTCTTATATTGGATGTTCATCATGAATCATGTCTATAATTATATTTTGCTGTTATATAGAATCTATAATTATGAAATAATGTTTCATAAGATAGTTGTATAAATTATCATTATATTCAATGATATAATGAAATGGATTTTTAACAATGATAATTTCATCAGGTTGTGTGAGCCTTTACTTTATTATCAAAGTATTTTATTCATTATTGTTTTAGCCTTATATTCCTATATAATTTTACTATTGAATTTTTTTGGATGTCTTATATATGTGTTAGTATGGTATAACCTATTATTAATTTTTATCGACCTGATTTGGATAGAACATAAGGTGTTGAATCGGTGTGTTGGAAGAGAAAATAGTTGTGTTTCTTGACAATGAAAACATTATTGAATAACTGTTCCCAATGGTGTCTAGGAAAAATCCCAGGTGGTCAAAATGAGTTATTATATGTGATTTATTTATGAAAATATGATTTTTATTTTGTTTTTATGAAACAAGTATTTTGATAATAGATTATTTTTATATCAAAATATAATTTAAGTTAGTTATATAAAATAAAATATCATTCCCCCCTATGGTCTCTTAGGATGATTCATAATGTTTCCAAAATTATTGAATGATAATTATGAATGTTTATATATTCTTGGGATTCTTAGTGTAAGGATTCAAGTATAATCGGATGGAGTCCAAGGAGATATAATGTCAATTTTTGATTCTTTTATAAATTTAATTATAAGGAATATTTGAATCAGTAATTGGTTTAAGAAATAATATATTAGTTATAATTCCATTATTGATAAAAAATTTTTTTAATGATGAATCAGGATGCTTGATTACATTCCTATGTTGTTGACCATAATAGAAGTCATTTTTTATCTTGTGTGACAACATTTATTGTTAATTTTATGGTTATGAATTCATCTGTTAGTGAGATTGTGTGTGATATATTATTATATTTTTTTTCTTCAATATGGAACACTAACCTACATGATATGCTAACTAGAAAAAAATATTTGGGGTTGTGGTTTCAATAATATCCATTATTAAAGAATTTTAATAATGGCTTACACCTCCCCCACATTATATCATTGACTACGGAATATTTCATTATAATTCACGGGATGTTATGGATTAATTATTAGGTAATAAGATCATGTATTTTTTGATGGATCTGAGATAATTTTCATTTATGTGTATGGAATAACAGATTATATGTTACGATCATACTTGATTCCCCGATGTACTGTCTATGATTTCACATTAGTATATATGAATGGGTTGTGAAGCCATTATGTATAATTCATGAAACAATAGGAATGGAATATTTAAAAGACTTTACATTATTATGATGATGGGTATGGTGTTTATATGAGCTATATGGGATTTTAAAAAAGTTTATGACAATGTTGTGATGTAGTTTTATTCGATTTGGGATTAATGATTTATGGGAGTGATAAACATGTTATTCGATGAGGTGGGGCATAAGATTGTAAACCAATGGTGAAGTGTATAACGTGTAATTTAATATATATATATATATGATCCATTATATATTATATTCATATATGTCTTACTTGTTGAGTGATCCATGGTGAGGATGTGATATTATTTTACATGATTAAGTGATGAGTTAGTTTTGTTTGTTTATCCACTAAGTTTCAGTGACATTTTTTATGAATTTTCACAAGTGATTTTAAGGAAGACCCTATTTTTTCAAAGTTTTATTCCCACCCCACACATATATATAAATCATTTTTCTTATATGTATAAACTATTTGAAGATCTTGAATACAGTAACTAACTCATATTGGTTGTTCATTCAGAGTTTTGGTCACTAATTATTTTTTTGGGCATTTTTTCTATGCTTTATCATTATACGACAATATAATCATGTACGATAGTTGATTGTAGTATTTATTATTATATATTGTCCTTAAATTCTATTTTTTACTTTAATACATCACATTAATGTCTTTACTTTCCATCAATGATTGTTAATTACATGATTCCTATTAGAGGTGGGTTTCTTGGGTCATCACTCACACTTCACTATAATCCTAGTATGTTATTTATAAGTGGGGATGATGATGTTAACATACACAATAGACCACAAAATATAAATTATTAACCAATAACAAAACCATTATAACCAAATAATTTTACTTCATATAAACCATAATTCAATAATGTCTACATATAAATGACAACCTATGAGATTAATTCATAAAAATAAGCAAAAAATAGATTGTCTTGATTCCATAATCATTACTAACATAAAATCATTAAATTTTTTCTTGAAATAATGAAATAAAAATGACTTATAATACATGATATAAATAAAATCAATAAAATTTATTAATAGATATAATTATATCAAATTTATCCAAAATTATGTAATATAAGGGAAACCCATAATCTATTTGGTATATTCATCATGACATAATTAAAAATAAAATCAAACTCACAAAAACAAATAGGTTGAATTTATAGGAGACATCTGGAAAATAAAAAAGGAGGATGATAGATATATGTTACCATTAGTTTAGTGAGCCGAAAATCTAGGGAATTACAATGGAACAATATTTAATGTTATATGGAAGAAAATGAATGTATGGAGATTTATATTATTGCATGAATGGGTGGGGAGAAATAAGGATCATGTGATCCCTTTTAGGTTATATAAAATAGGAGAAATACTAATTTTACCACCTCGTAGAAAATACTAAAATCCTCAGATGATATATGGTTGTGTCCCACTATACATATTATAGTAACATAGTGGGGATAGACCCACCCAAAAATATATCAAGAACACGATAACTGGTGATCAGGTACCCGGTGCCAACTGTATTCCAATAATAGAAAAAATTGACTCTAACAGTCTTAAAAATTGTACCTCTCATATTCCTACATACCTCAAAGACACTAAATATAGAATTTAACTCTTCAAAATATATAGAATAATTAGTTTTATAATAAAATTTCTATATTTAAAAGAATTCCGTTTTCATCAATTACCCATCAAATATAGTACCTAAAATTTACATTTAACCAAACCATTAGAACCTGAGTCACTCTATCTCTATCTTCCATGTAACATTTCTTTTATATTATTCTTATCTTGAAACATAGTATACAGTAAATCAAATTAAATTTATTTCCAATTTATTCTTGAATAAATTAATTTAATGATCAAGAATAGAGGTAAGAGAACATTTTTTATTCATGGGATGAAATATCTAAGAACATTATTCGATATATAATGTTATATGAAATTTCCTTATGTGAAAAATATTATCAAACATGAGCTATCAGTATGTATTTTTATTTAACATAAACTACATATTAAACATTATAAATTACAAAGAAAACCCAATAGTGGTATGAAATCTATTAGTGAGTTATTTTTTAATTATTTTAATCATAAAATTTAAATATACAATCAATGATATCACCTACGGATTTATGGATTCTAATATATTAAAGTTATATTTTCATAATTGCAATTTTCTGATAGATTTAATCATTTCATAGATGGTCGATGGTAGGGACTTTTATATATTATACAATCTTATATTATCTAGTATATTATAATATTTAAATTTAGAATTTTTTATGTGATTATATTGAAATAAATCCTTAAAATGTATTACTAGTGGTAAAAAAATATTTGATACTATTTTTTAATAATAATAAGATGTACTATGATTCAAAATATAATGTTTCCATGTTTAAAAAAATTGTGAAGACATACTTTTATATTTAGTCAATTTATATATATTTCATGACATAAATTATTAATTATTAATAACTTGTATTTCCAAAGATTCCATTAAATGGTTTCATACATATTTTTGAGATTAATAATTATTTAAATGAAAAAGTTTTATTTTTTTAATTAATCATCATTAGATTAAAACAATATGTCCATGTTATAAAAAATCACTTGTATTCAGAAAATATAGTTTGGTTTGGAGTTAAACATTTTCCCATTGAGAGGGTTTTCCATTTTCATTAATTTTTTATTGTCACCTATCATATTTCATGGTATAATTATTATTTTCAATTATTTTATAGAATTAAATATTATTTATTACATGACATATTTAAATTTTCTTTATTGATCAATGATGAATATGTTAGTATAATTTCTTCTAATGGATCAGTGACATATGTTTTACAATGGTATTATTTAGATGTATTTGTAACATATATATATATATATATATATAAAAGTTAGTTATATATTCTATAGATACATAAATTGGTCCTATAGAAGTTGGTATAAATACTACTGTTGAATGGTTATGTAGAAAATTAATATGTTGTTAAATTGTAGAGTAAAATGTTGTTATCATTCAAAAACCTCATAATATAAAAATTTTATATTCATGCATTTATTAATAATCAACACATTAATATACATAGAATATTAAATATTTCTTAATTTAGGTTGAAATATATTATATTTTATTCGATATGTGAGATAATGGGGTTTTAAAAGTTAATATGCTATTATACATAGATTGATAAATTGAATCCTTTTTGGGTAATATTAATAGAGTAATGAACATTTATAAAGATAAAATATGGTGTTTTTTTTTCATATGTAGTTAATAGTATTTTCACTCTGTATAATTATTCATAAATTTCTTCCAACATAGACTAGTACAAGAAAAAAATATAATTAAATTAGGTAAAGAAATAACATAATTCAATACCCATCACAACATTATGATCAGGATGGCTAAAATTTTATTCGATATATGATCAATCGAATTCCTTATTAAAGATCATAAATATTATATTAATTAAAAATTTAAAACATCAAAATTTTTGTGCTATATTTTTTAAACATGGAAAATAAAAAATTCTATATAACTTTAATGTGTTGTGTATAGTAGTTTTTTAACATGATGTACAATAAAATATATAAAATGTATAACCTAGAAATAATATTTAATATAACAACTCAATATAGGATAATTATTTTTTTTGAAAATTATATTATAAACATTATTATTTCATTTCTGGTTTCATATTTATATAATTGAACAATGGTATTTTCATGTATTATATAATCATAAAATAACTCATTAATAATAGTCATCTAATTAGGATCACCTAATATTATTTTGGTCATTAGTGTTATGATGTGTCTCAGCCTATTTTATTATTTAATAATGTAGAAGATACTCTCATATCTAAACAATTACTATTGACTTACACAGTTATCCATTGAGTCTATATTGTTTTCAAAATTTTAAATTGGTAATAATTAAGGTGTTATTATAAGAAATTACATTTTATGTATAACAATATTGAGTTCAATTTTCTTACACTTCCTTTCCTATATTGTAATTGTTTTTTGTAATGTCATATATTTTTTCGCTGTAGCATCATAATAATTACTTATAAATTAATGTGTATAGATAACGGAATAATGAAGATAAACTACACTATGATATTATATAGAAATTATTTTTCATTAAAATAGAAATATAATTTTTTCTAATAGAATATTTTATTTTTATTTTAATTAGTGGAGTAATTAAAATTATAGTTGTCCAATAAAGTTGGATAAAATAATTTATAATCATAAAGAGTTTATTTCATGAATTTATATTAAATAAATAATACTTTATTATTTGTAACCTTTATTGATGGATACTAACTCTTTAGAAAAATAAATAACATTCATTGGATTTATGATGTAAATGAAAAAAGTGATTTCCAAGGAAATTAAAACATATTATCTCAATGTATTTACTCTATTTTAGTTTTTATATATTTTTATTTTATTGTTATTGATTATATTTCTAAAAAATAACAATATTTTGCTTTATTCTAGGTTATACATACTATACTGAATGTGATTCATTCTTTATGAGTTAAATGAAGTAACCATATGTTATAAACATGATTTTAATATAAGGTATTCATAAATATTCAATATGATTTAATTTATATCATATGAAAATGTGGAAATGGAAATTTGAAAAATCCAATAAAAATATAGTGAGTTAATGTTCATGTAGAATCATGTCAGGCTTGATCATATGTGTAGTTTTTCTCTATAATTTTAGTTAACCATGTCAAATAATTTTTATTTATCTTAAATTAGGTGTTATCAACCAGTTATATTACCATAAAATTTAAAATAAGGCTCAAATGGTAGCCATAAAACATTTTCATTTGTTACAATAATCGTACTCAAAATGATTTTATCTTATTATAATATATTTTTAGCTTAGTATAAATAATTTTTTGGTACAAAGTATATAATTGTTGTCAGTACTTATTATCTATATGTAATCATAATTTTAAATAAGGTTTTTATAAAATATTTTATTTTTCAACAAATTTACTGATATATTATTTCCTATGTTCATATTTTGTACACCCATGTGAGCATTTATATTTTATTTTATTTTTGTAACGAAATTTTGAATATAGTGACACGTATTGTTTTCTAGAAACATAAAATCCTATAATTTGAATAACATTACTATCTACTAAATAATTATAATGGTTTATTGTATTTGGAAAAATTTATTTATTATAAAACATGTACATCTTATCCTGCCATTCTCTTATCAAATTATACTATTTTTTGAAACGCCCAACATAAATAAGTGGTTCATAACAGTTATAAAATAAACATTATAAAGGGTGAGATGAAATGACCAGTGTGGTTAAATATAGGAGATATAAATCTCTGATCACACTTCAGAATATGTGTATAAGAGGATAATCATAAATTAAGGAAGTCATACCCAATTAATTTAATATATTTAATCATGAGTCATGGAATAAACCATTTTCTTAATAAATAAAATAATAATAAGAGTTCATAAGTGATAAATAATAATCAATGATCCATCAAAGGATATCCCAATAAAATGAATATAAAAGAAACATAATCTTAAGAAATTATAAAAATATTTAAATTGAAAATGGTTTTCTCACTATGTTGAAGACACAAAATCAAGAAGCATTAAAACAAATGGACATGGAATTAAGTTCTATGATAATAATATACACATGAAAATAGGTCCATTATTAAGCATACTTACATAAAAATCATATCCAGTATGCATGCCCAAGGACGATCCTCCATAACCAGAATAGAATTCTTAGTCTAGCAGACTATGTTGGGTTGTAACAGTGTGATTAAATGTAACTGAGTCCGAAGTTATTCTTCTAATTATTTAAATTAATATTTCATGAAGGGATAATAAAAATATGAAGTTATCTTTAATGGAAGTCTCTTATGTCGAACTATCTCATATATTTGAATATACACTAACCACTGTTCTAAAATATTATATCTAATGGATAGATTGTTGGATGATATGTTGAGTCATTTTTTGATAAAAATACATAATTTTATCTCTAGATGACCATGGATGTCCTAACATTAATTATATGGAACAATAATCCCATGTCTACTTTGGAACCACATGTGGATTAGCCGGACCCACAAGAACACTATGTTTATCCTTCACTTGTTGATAGGTGAGGCATCAAGGGACAATCTGCACTTCACAAAAAATCATCCATATCCACTAGAACTGAAATCCAATGTATCAATATATCAATGAAACAATTGTATGTACCACCAAGTGGGGGTATTAATGCCTCTAAATTCTTCATCCCTTAACATCACTGGAGGCATGGTTCACAGTTTGAAATGGATGAAGTGTTCCCAATTCATAAAATCCATCTAGACCTCATCAGGGGTAAGTCATTTCCAAAAAAGGCCCCACAGTTGATAACTCCATAGTATAACTCCCTAACATGTTGAATATGGGGATGGGTAACATCTATCAACAAGTGGAATGCTACACTATCCTCGACCCCTAAATATAATTGTAATGATGATAATTTCTATTACACCTTTTACAATAGCTCTAAAAAATATATCTATATATGTGAACCATACACCAAATTACCCATTCATGGATTATGAAACAGTAGAAATTCATAATCTTGTAAGAACACTAGGAATATTTGGTTTATTATGTTAATATATATATATATTAAATGATATAATGTACAAACATGGGGTCAAAAAAATGATAAACTTATCACCCACAAGTTTTTGGAAGCACATATTTAGGGAAAATACCACAATTATATTGTCTAGATAATGGGTTGTGTAGTTTTTCTTATTTATTTTTAGCTTCCTTGAACCATATGAAATAATATTCCTCCCCAACATAAAAAAATAAAAAAGAATATATTTCAATGCATGGTAAAAAAAACTATGCACTCTAAACCCTCCAATGGAAATAACATGATTGGGGATGTCACGATCCTTTTAAAAAAGACGTGAAATGCCTTTATAAACCTATTTTTCTTTGTGAATGTCTTTCCCATTTAGGTAATACTAGTTATGAATTCAAAAATACTAGAGAAATCATGAATGAATCCCAAATACTAGCCTACCAACACACTAAAGAACCACATATCAGAAACATACATGGATTTTGCTGAATCTAGAACCAACATAACTATTGGTATGTCCGTTTAAACTACTTTTTATCAGATGAAATGATCTATGAACTATAAGTAAATCATCTCTAACTAATAGAATGACAGATTCTACTAATGTGGGTTTTATTTGTCTATATCCAACACCATCATCAAAAGTCTCTTGTATTATTCCTATGTATGTGAAAATTGATGTCATTAAGGTATAATACAATGAACATGTCCACGAAATGGTGGATGATATGCTAAATATTTCCAATGATCATTATTGGGCCATTTTTCATTCTAAAAGGAATCACCATATAAATCAAGTAACCATAATTACATCTTAATGACCACTTTGGTATATCCTCATGTCAAGCTCATTTCTATTGATAACATGATATGATGTAAATCATCATGGACCACTTCTCAAATTTAAATAAACAAAGGGTCCTTTATTCCCTTGAATAAATGATTTTTATTGATGTTCATCTGATTTATGAAATGGTAATCCATATATCACCTTAGGCCCCTATTTTTCATTTTGAGAAAACAACACAGTGACTACCCAAGGGAAAATAGTTTGTCTCAAAATTCCCTTACTATATAAATCCTCCCACTATAACATCAAATCTTGATTCCCCATAATTGGATTTCAATATGTTGATGTAGATATTTGGGCCTCACTATGAGAAGTCATATGATAAATTTTTGTCTATATATTGGGATTTAGTCCCATTACATCCTTAGTGAGGTCCACATTCTCCCCCACCACTATCAAATGATGAATGTTCATATCATCTACATCACTAAAAGAAATAATAACCAACTAATGATGAATCGATTTAATCATTCATTGCATTTTCTTATCCTTATATTCATACAGTTTCTCCCCACCAATGAATGGAATCCTCATCCCATAAATTTTGATTCACATTATCTTATTACTAAAATAGATTATATTTCCATGTATAATGGAGAGCCAATTCATACCTAGAATAAAATATTAAGGTATCATCTTGTACATGAAAATGCACCACATTAATCAATATCCTATAAAATTCAATTCACGCTATCAGTAGAAGTGTGTAATAGCTAAATCTAACTTGTTATGATTATGAAATCACAAAGGCGGAGCCAAAGGCACAACTGAAATCTATATATCTTCAACAAGGAATGAGTCATGAAATTAGTTACTTAGGGATATGATTATCAAACCTATAGATAATGTCATAAATTCATAGAATATAAAATAAATTTTTTCTCTTTACATTTTACATATTCCTCTATTACTTATAGATGACCACATCCCCGACCATTGACACCCTATGTTCAGCATAGAAACCCAAGGGGTTGTGGTGGAAACCTGTCGAAAATTCATTTACCAAATGATATCCTCCAATGTTCCCTACAATGTCTGTTTCCATAATTAACTACATGCACTAGGGTTTTTTTGGACTAAGTAATCTCATCATACTTCTCATTTTCTACCACATTTTCGGTAAAAAAACCCAAAACTGTTTCTCCCAGATCATCAAAAGAGTATCATCACCTCTCATTTGTTAAAATGGAATAGTATAGAGATCCCAGAACATAAGTCCCCCTTTATTGAGACTTTTTCTAGAATGGTCTCACTTGATAAGATCCAGAAGTTTGTTATTTAATACCACACATAGATGTATTTCCTACAATATACACACTGATAGAAACAACCAGTGGTTCTATTTTATTCATAAATATCTACACTATAAAGAAACACATATTAAAATCATCATAACAATAAAATTAATGAGATACCACAACAGTTGGAATTTTTCTCTTCAGGTCATTCTCAACAGTCCACACCGAAAATAACAATTATCAAAATATATCCATAGAGTTTTGGTGGATGTTAATGAACAATGACGTAAACTCAACAGCTATTATACTATAGTATTTAAACTCTAGAATCTCATGGATATGTAATGTTCTGAATTGAAATTGGTAAAACACATTTGTGAATATCCAATCAAGAACTTACATGATGAGTTTTCCTTTTCATGCATCTCATTCACTAGACTCTACCATATCCCCACGTATCTCGGGGGTTAACCCACCACTAGGATAACCATCTAATCAAGAGGTGTAAATACAATTTAAAATACTCTCTAAAGTCCCATGTCTTAGTTCCCTACTACATGGGGGTCTAAATAAACCCTAAACATAATATTTATTTATCTATTGCACTCATGGATAGTTCTTAGCATGCACGCATCCTCTAACAAAACTTCAATAGAATCTTATATATCAATGGGTTACGAAAAGATTTGGAAACCACTACAGGGTACCACCTCTGGTGAATCACTCTGAATAGAAGCCTCATCAATATGTGAATCTGAATCATGATCTTATATAGAATCCTATTTATCTTCCATCATGTAGTAATCCTGAAAATTTATTGATGCACCATGTTTAAAGAGTATATCATGGATCATATATAAGAATGACATGAAACATGAAACTCATTCATGAATGATTCATGAATACATGTTTTTCTAGTAACAACCACTTATATATACCATGTCATTATATAGGTTATTAGTATATCAAACCAAACAATTCATTAATTGACATCACATAATATTATATGAATATTCCTCACATGATATAACGATCTAAAGAAGAATCATAATATTGTAGTATATTAAGAATTTTTGAAAGATAAAAAACACGGTCATAAGTGAAATACATTATATCACACTAAGAACATAATAAAGAGAAAAGTTCTTAGGAAAACCATTCACAATTCTATTTATCATACTATGGGGAATATAAATAGAATAAATAGTGACATTATATTTTTAGTAAGTAAATGTAATGAATATTTCAGCATAACATGGGAATAAGGCTACAATAACATGAAAATATCATATGAAAAATCATTATTTTCAATCCATATATCATAGTAATGTTTAGTTGAATAAATATTTGTAATTCATATGAGAAACTTTATAATAGAATCAAACAACAGATTGCGTGATAATATAACATTAGTATAATTGATCACTTTTTAGAAAACAGATAATAATAGATATTCATTTCATTAGTAGTCCATAATGACTATCAATAAAATATTATTGAAATGTTTTCACACCCCATACCATAGTAGTAGTCATGGTTCACTCCAAAAGAATTATAGAGGAAAATTTTGATAATAAAATAGTTTCACTACATATTCTAATCCTATTCATCTCATAAGATATCAAACATTACCCAGTACATTGGTTGGATATATGGTATTTTTCCCACCCATAATATGTTAAAAAACATAAAAATGTGTGTCATAAGATCATAAAAAAATCACCATATCATAACATAATACATGGATATAGGGTTCTTAAACATTGTTTCATAGTAGCATCCATTGAATAAAATATGGTTTTATTGAAATTCCATCCCTTCATCCTATCATAACATGTGAAAATGGAATGTGTATCACAAAAATAATGTCATCCAAAATATAAATCTTATTGGAAAAGAATAATTTTATTATATTTTTAACTTAACCCAATTATAGATTATAGAAAATAATTTATGTTATTATTATATGTAAACTGATTTTAAAAACATGTAAATCCCCATTAATTCGATGAATGTTAAAATGTCGATTCCTTTCACATTTTTTTCTTCAAGAAAAAAGTATATTCTTTTTAAAATTACAAGAAAAATTGATTTCAACCACACTAATTCCATTTATTTTAAAACAATGATTCATTTACCATTAAGACATGTAATGGAAGCATTAAACAATTTTTTCTTTAATGGTGTGAGTCCACATTAATTCCACATTAGTTAAAATAATGATTCCTTTCAATTTTTCCATAGAATTAAAAATTATATTATTTTGAGAAGAACATGGCCATTCCCATTAAACCATTTTTTAATAATTAAAAAAATAATATTAATTTAAATAGTAATCATAGAATATTTAATAACATTTTGGGAACATTTTTATAATATATTTTCAATGATGAGAATGAAGTTTTGACAGAAGATACAAATAATGTTAGTTTTTCCTAAAACAAATTATCTTATTTACTACATATAAACATAAAATATAAATTATATATTTGTTTTTAATAAATAACCAAATTAATTTAAAATTCATAATTTTAATTAAATATGAATTACTTGATTTCTTCATATGATACAAAATCATAAAAAATCAAGATAAACTGTGAGAGTGTACCATAAAACACTTACAACTGTGGGTGCATTTGAATCATAAAACCACAAAATAAATAATTTTTTTTAATATTTATATCCCACGATTTTCCTGATAAAGAGCATAAAATACATTCATGTTCACTATATACATAACAAAAAAGAAACATTCGTTTAATATTTCATGTGTCACATTGGAAAAAAGTGAGAGAAAATACAATACATCAAGTCATATCATTCGTTGTACACATTTGAACCTCATGTATAAAAAATACATCTTTATTATAAATATAATAATTAAATATTATTTTTTATTTCATACCATATATGATTTACATAAAACATTTTAACCATTGTTCATTACCCATTATTTGTAAAAATCATTGTCTTGGAAAATATATACTATGTTTCTCGTGTATATTTCAGTTTAGCAGTTCTATTCCATATACATTTATCTTAGTTTTATAATATATAGAATGTTTATAATTATATAAATCTCATATATAATCATTATATATCAATTTAGTGTGAACCATAAATGCTAGTGGTAGAAAATGAATTATACAATTCATTGAGATGGTATGTCGTATGTGTTCATGAAAAGGGTTTCCATTTTCTCGACAGATAGAATGAATGAAAGATAAATAATATATAACCATTAGAAAAAAAATGTATTATTTATTACATATTCTGTAAATCATATTTAATAACATCAATAATCGAATAAAAAATGAATCATATCATATTATTTAGGCGATAGTCCTGCATTATACATGAGAAACTTTATTTTTTCAAAATAATGGGTGTTAAGAAGGTATATATTATTTTATAGTAAAAATAGTATAATTATTTCACAAATATGTCATATAAAAATCAATTCCATCATTATCTAAATATTTAAGAGGTGATAATATTCCTCATAATCGATCAATGATTTCATTTCGAATTTGATGTAGGGTGATATTAATAGAGGTTTTCAAATTTAAATAATAAATAAATAAATATTGAAGATGATGATTATATAATTTCATCATACTATTATAAAGGAGGTAGAAGAATAAATAAAAAATAGTTAAAAATGAAACCACATCTTACAACATCCTTGATAGGATTGGAAACAATCCTTCTTATGAGTGATACATAATCAAAATAATGGAAATATGATGTGGGAAAGGATATAAGGATGGTATTTGGGTTGTTATTTCCTAATCTATTATTCTTTTTAAGAGTGAAGAGAAGAGAGGAAGTGTCACCTTTTTACAAGTGGGGTTGTGGACACTCTTAAAAGATTATAAATAAAAAATATATAAAAATGTTTTACACAATCCCTGGGGATAAAAAATATATTATTATAGAAGTTATTATGATATAAGGTTTTAATATTTTCATAAAATGGGTAACAGAGATGTTTTTAGGCCATTTGGATACATAGATTTTTAGTTTAATGCCACAATAAAAGCCTTTTGTCATTAACCTTGACAATTTATGTTTAACCTTTTTAAAATTCAATATAACAAATATTTATGTTGAAAATATTATATAATTATTAATTATAGTGATAAAGAAATATAATCATTATTCAAAAGTCAAGTCACATATATTTAGTATTTTTATTTTAAATTAAACTCGTAGACGCGAAGAAAATGTGGGTTTTCATTGGAATGTCTATAATTTCTACAATAATATTTTACATCAATGTTTACATAAAATTGATACCATAGTCCTAAATTGGATTAATAAATATATTTTTTTTAAAAAATAATTTTAAAACTAATTTAAAACGAAAAGGATCTTCATGAATCATTTAAAAAGGTCTATTTTTATCAAAATTGAGTATTTTTTACAATTTATAGAATAAATGATCTTTTAAGAATATTATCCAAAAAAAATATAATGTAATTTTAAAATATTGAATCAAATTTTTTTTTTCAAAAAAAATTATTAAATTTTAAAAATACAATTTCATAATATTTTTTTTAAATTCAATAAACACATTTTGAGAGAAAAATGTATTTTAAAAAATATTAAAGAATTTCATAAAATATAAGTACACGTTAATCAATAAATTTTTAATTAAAAACATATTTTTATTCTCTAAAATGTCTTTATATTGATAGGTATATCCAAATTTTAAAAAGTGGTATTAATATTCATGAATAAATGTAAATTTCAATAGAATATTGTTGTTTGTTGAATAATAGCATTCCCTATCACAGATATGAACATTTAAAATAAATCTATTTATTAATGAAAACATAACTTTTGGGATGTTATATTATACCCCTCGTAAAATTAATTATCCATATAAATTCCATTGTTTTGATTAAAATAACTGAAGATAATTTTGCCTCATCATATTATATATTCCCACATAGCTTCATCAAGTTGGTGGTTTCTCCATAGAACATTGACAATGTGTGTGGTCCTATTTTGGTGCACTTTATCATTATGATCTAGAATATCCAAAAAAATTCATATGAATGTCTTAGATCCAATATAATGGCCACCATTTTAAGTATCGATGAAGGATCTTGGATGAAATTTCTCAGGAGAGATACATGGAACACAACATTTATAGTGACCCATATTTTCATACATTACATTTAAAATAATTTGAGATCAAAAATCAGAAAACCATTACACCATGAGGATCCAAAAGTTCTCTTCTATTTGAAAAACTGGGAACATATGTAACCTTTCCAATGAAAAATCTAATCATTTATTTAATATCTTATTCTCTAGATTTGTATTGGTCCTTATGTTCTCCATAGTAAATGTAATCACCTAAAGATATACATAAAAAAGGGTGAGATAATATCATAGTAAGGGGATAAGGATATGAGAAAATAAAACATAGGTTAAGCATAATCATTATTAATATAACATAGTTATAAGATTATAATCATGACATGAAGCATTAATAGAATACTAGCAATTTGTAAATGCATAAAAATGTAACATCATGTCGTAGTAGTCAACTACAAAACACAGTTTTGAACAAATATAACAACATGTTCATGAATATTTAACATTACTCACGAGGTTCTTCACATTATCCAATCCATTGGAGCACTGTATAATTCAGGTCACACTCATGAGATCATAACATTTCATTGCGCTATATAATCCCGAGCATACCTATAACATAATAACATTTACATTATATTACATGCCACATTGAACATATATAAATATTGAAGATAAAACAACCCATGTAAAGTAATTATTTTAACTTCAAAAAGATTACATACATAAGTAATTAGGTTCCAAAAATAAATAGGGAATATCATACTTGATACAAGAACCATCAACCGTGAGTGGGAAGTAAAAGGCGTGTTTCAAGAGAAGAGTTCTTTTAGAAAAAATTGTGTTTTGAAAAAAACTCTAGTCGAGAACATTTCAATCCAAAAGGTTTAGATAATTCATATTGACTGATTTTAATGTAATAAACATATAGAAAATGGATTTAATGATGTAAATCCCAAAAATATGAAGTTGGGTTCGAGAATTCCCCATACATTGTATCCGAACACTTTTTTTATTTTAATATCTTATGTAATGATATTAGAAGAAATAATTGTCAATTAAAGAAAATTTTATCAATTCATATTGTTTATTTGGGATTCTATAAGTATTTTATGGTTCTTTGTATGAGTTGTTGAATTTAAATTCATTGGTTGGGAGTGTTCTTCTTTGTTTTCATGAACGATTGACTTGTATAGATGAACAAAAGTTCGTGTAGAAAATGGATAAATGACTATAATTGATATTACAAGTTTTTAATGATCATACAAGAGTTAAAAAGGTCTTATAATTTATTTTTTATATACTAAGATTTTTAATCCTTAGATAATATTTAATTATGATCGTTTTAGGTTAATTTGGGCGGTTTTTGGATTACAATGAACATGTTTTTTAATCATTTAGAATTATTTATGATAGTTGTTTATATAAAATAAAAGGGGTTAGAACTTACATAATAAAATATTTTTCCAACCATTTAATTGTTTTATTGACATACTTTAAGACATTTATGGAATATGGAACTGCATCGCCCACGATGTACATAATTAAAACATCAATAGAAATAATATAATTTTTATGAAAAATAGAGATAGATGGAGAATTATAATTAATAATCTTACATAAAAAAATTTATAATACTAGTCTATAAATCATACTAGAGTTTTCAGGACAATGTTTTATGAGAATATGAGGATAAGGGAAGAGAAGAAATAAAATATCTATATACAATGAAACAAAAGAGATATAGAAACTACCTACTAAATATATCTTACTTGGGATCCACATTAGGGGAGAGGATTGGGCCTTTTTATGGTAATAGTAACCGATGAATGTGGGTGAGGATCTTCGGAAGGAATTTGGGAAGAAATTGGGGTATGCACAAGGCATGAGAGATGTGATAAAATGAAGTTGTAAGGGGTTGTATTATTAATGGAGGGGAGACGAGTGTTCTCTATATTATATTTAATAATTTTTTCTTTATCCACAAGAAACTATATTATGATGATTAGATGACTAAATATATTATCATGAGCATGTGAGTTAGAACAAATGGTGCTTATATCATCAGAACATGATCCATGACTCTTGAACTCGTGTATTTAGAATTTATCTCTAATTATAGTATTTTACTATTCACCAAAAAATACAGTGTTTTAGAAAATTACCAAAAATTGACCATAACCATTTTTCAACATGTAACATATAAAAAAACTAAATCTAATTAAAAGAATTTGTTAAACAGTAGTAATTTAATTTATAATAAAAATAAAAATATAGTTCACAAATATAAATTTTAAAATTAAAACTTCTTTTTTACACAATGAAAAAATAATTATGTTCTCATAAAATTATCATAGAATCATAGGACATAAAAATACTAATTTATGAATAAATTTAATGAAATTAATTTTCTATTATTATAAAAATAATCATTAAAAATTCATGTCATCCAAAAATACCAACACTATAAAATAATTATATCACATTGTCAGTTATAGGATGCATATATTTTATTTTCACTATCATTGATAAGGTTACTAACGACTTCAGATATTTACTATTCATAAGGTTCTTATTACTATTCATAGGTGTAAAATCACTATTAATAAGGGTATGATATTATTCCCCATAAAATAAAGTTTTCTATATCGGACTCCAAACATCTTACTGATCACAACATTGTATGTCAGATTTTTGAGATTCAAATCACAGAAGTGGAAACATTGTGTTTAAAGGTCATATTGAATATAGTAGCTCATTTATTCATGATATGGAATTGTGTTTTGTAATGTGCTTTAATTTGATTATACTATATGAGATAATTATAAAATGGAGTTCCTTTGATATGACTTTTGGTTATTACATTCTTCCCCCATTTTGAAATTTCACCATTGAAATTTAATTTCAAATAAACAGGTGATTTTACATATCCTTTAAAGCCTCATCCAGTTCCTATGTTTCTTATTTATACATATGGTTCCTCCAATTCACTTTTACAAGGTGGTTTCTCTTGTTGGGTAGTACATTATCTCTATGGTCTAAAATATTTACTGACTTCTTCTCATAAGATAGATCATATTACAGTTGAACCACCTATGAGTTTATTGCATGGGAGGGACCTGATATGTACATACTTAGGAGTGATATGTGAAATAAATCATGAAGTTTATCCATGTTTGGTGGATGTTCATGCCAATTGGACATGGCCATTGTGCAACCAAGGATCTCGAAGAGGCCAAGGTACCATGGGATTTGATTCCCTTTCTTCCAAATTGTGAGAATCTATTCCTTGGTGATACTCAAATGAAGACATTATCTCAAATTTTGACCTTCATGTCCCTTCCAAGGTTGTCAGCATATCTCATTCCCTAACTCTGAGTAGCTTTGATATTATGATGGTGGGATTGAACCGTCTCTTTCACCCCATGCACAAAATTAGGTCAAAGTATATTTCTTTCTCTAACTTCATCCTAATAGGTTGGATTTCCACATCGATTTCCATACAAAGGTTTATATGGATCCATCTGAATACTCTAGTGGAAGCAATTGTTGTATGAAAAATCTACCTATGGGAGATGATGATATCAAGAACTTTTGAATTCTACTGATTAGGATCTGAGAACATATTTGAGCATCTAAATAGTCTACTCAGACATGCCATCTGTTTGTGGGTGATATTCCACGCTGAAATTCAATGAAGTACTCAAAAAACGTTGAATACACCTCCATAATTTTGATGTAAACATTGGATCAAGATTAGAGGAAATATAGAGTGTATCCCCATCCAGTTTCCCCACTATCATCACATAAATGAATGTGAGTTGTTAATGTGGGATATATTATCGAATATGGATATAGTGGACAGTCATGGTGAGTATGTCCACTACAATACATGAAAAATTATTTCCATTGTTTGTCTTCTGGTGACCCATGAAAAAATCTATAGTGAAATTCTCACATTTTCACATGGGTATAAGCAAGT
This sequence comes from Viscum album, assembly GCA_963277665.1. NCBI lineage: Eukaryota > Viridiplantae > Streptophyta > Magnoliopsida > Santalales > Viscaceae > Viscum > Viscum album. Next base: position 137,554,376 of record OY728163.1, read on the forward strand.
ATTGCATCATCCATTTGGACTTTTGTTTTTATACATTTACCTATTGACATATCGAGAACCTTAAGATATACTTAGCAATCTCATTTGTCATATTTTCCCAGTGAAAGTGTCCTAATAGATTTTGGTACATCTAAGAGAACCTAGGATGGATATAGAAATTTGAGCTTTGTGAATTATCAAATAACTGTTTATTTATCCCATGTGATAAAGGAACATAGAGTCATGTTCCAAACTGAATCATTCCAACATCGCCGATAAAGAAATCTTGTAGCTTCCCCTGAATTACTGTATTCACCTTTTTTTTACTCTAGACAACCCCTTTGTGCCTCTTTAATCTTCTCTTGGATATATAGTTGGGTAATCATTTGTGGAAGGTACGATGTACTATCTTCTATTATGATTTCCAAGTCAGACCATTTCATATTCATGAAGATATGGTATTTATCAATAGGCAACATGGATAGAGTATATTGTTCTTTTCTAATAAGAGCATCATCTATCTTATTCGCCTCTCCAGCGTGATAGTGAATTGAGAAATAATAGTATTTAATTAGATTTATCCATCTCCATTGTACATGTTACGATCCTTTTCTTTAAATATATACTTAAGTCACTTGTGATTGGTATATATGTCACACATCTAACCATGGGGCTAGTGCTGCCAGATTTTCATTGGATAAAGCATAGAGGCTAGCTCAAAATCATGTGTCTGGTAGTTCTTCTCATGTATCTTCAACATCTGTGAGGCATAGGCTATCACATTATCATTTTTCATAAGTACACAACCCAATCCTTTCTTTTAATCATCATTGTATTTCACAAAATGTTCTCCATTTTTTTAGTAATGTGGGTATTAGTGTATTGATCAACCTTCATTTAGCTCCTTGAGTCTTTTCTCGCTATCTTTTGTTTATACATACTTTACTTTTTTCTTTTTTATCGTAGTTAGTGGGATTTAAAATCATGAGAAAATTCTCAAAAAACATCAATAATACTGTACTATTCCCAAAAAACTATGGATTTCTAGGACACATGAGGGTATGGGCCATTCCTCAATTGCCTTGGTTTTTAAAGGGTGCCCAGAAATTCCCATAATTATGATCAAATTAGCCAAGAACGTGACTTGCTACATAAAAAATTCACACTTTCTAAAATTGGTGTACAACATCTCTTTCCCCAATGTCACCAACATAATTCTTATATGTTCATCATGTTCCCCCATTCACTTAGATTATATGATAGTGTCACTAATATACACTACCAAATATCTATCGAGGTAATGTCTAAAGATTCTATTATTAAAATTTATGAAGATTATAGGGGTATTATTAAGTCTGAAGGGGGTCACTAGATACTCATTGTTCTAATAACTTGTTCAGAAGGTAGTCTTCTGAATATATTCCATCATCACAATTAGCTGAGGATATTCAGAATGAAGACCCACATTTGATATGTACTAAGAACTTTGTTACTGATTGAACATGTCTTTAATCCTTGTGAGAGGATACTTGTTCTTTATGGTGATATTTTTGGATTCTCAATAATTGATACACAACCACATTGACACATTCATCTTCATTACAAAAATAATTAGTGCACCCCAAGGTAATGCATTAGGGTGTATGAAATCTTTGTCATAATTCCCTTATAGATTCTTCTCTAAATCATATAGTTCGATAGGAGCCATCCTATAGGGACACTTTGATATTGGACTAGAATCATGTATGAGTTCAATTGAGTACTCCACCACATGATCAGATGAATGTCTGGGTGAATCTTTAGGAAATAAACAACTATATTTCCACTAAATGGGTATTTCCCATATGTGGATAACATAATTTGACTCAACTATTTGAGCAAGATATTCCTCTTCATAAGGAATCAACAATGAAACCATTGATGTATTTTTCAAATGAGATTCATGATATTCCTAATTTTTTAAGGGAGCATGGGATGGTTAAGATAATGAAAACATATTTCATTATCCTAACATTTAATATGTGAAATATATAACGATTTCTAATCCATCCCATGTATAGCATCAAATTCCACCAAAGGAATTATCACGAGTTGCGCTAGTAGAATGTTCCCACACACGCCAATATGAGAAGAGTCCAACACTTGGGTTGAAATGATTGAACCACCTGGTGTTTTTATATATATACCTACTTCATGGTTTTAAGGTTTCATTCTAAAATTCTAGAAAACATGAATGATATAAACAAAAGAATATAACCAGAATCAAATTAGACTTTTCCATTCATAATAGAATGGGTTTTGTACCTTGTATGACTTCATTTTATTTTTCCAGCTTTCATAGTAATGATTGAAAAATCCATCCCTTTCTCCTTTGCCTGTGGTGGATGATGTTGCTAATTACCTTCAAGGGCTTGTGGTTTAGTGCACTGGCTTGCACTGTGTCATTACTCCCTACAGTTGTTTCATTGGACCATGGGTGGTTCCCCCTATTCCTCCAACACATTCTCCCACCTTCTCATGTATTTTGGACATTCATGAGATTGGTGGACTTCCATTCCACACTTGATAAATTTACACCCCCTTGAGTCAATTACCTTTATATTTATTCCATCATATTTGACAGGTAGGAGGTTGGGTTTTCATTCCACCATTCTTATTAGATCCTCTAGCATGAAGCTTCATATTTCATTTCTTATAATAATCTCAGTGGGACCATTCTCCAAACTAAACCTCCACATTGGGAGCATATCGATAGAATTCATCATAACTCCTAGTGTCTCAATTTTCAAGAGAATTTCATTAGTGTTGTTTTAATCCACTAATGAATATAAATAATTTTCTATCATTGTTCATAAAAAACTGAAGCATACCTTGAAAGCCTTGTGAAAAGAGCTTCATAGGTCATGAAAGATTCTCCTTCCTTTTTCTTTATCTTAAATAATTATCTCTTAATCATTGTACGATGAGTTTGTTGGAAGTACTTATTAAGAAACATTATCTTAAAGACATCCCACATAATCTTCTCATTTCCGTCCCTCAGCTTGGTGTTCTTAATCAATTATCACCACTGGTTCGTTTCTCCACCTTGATGATAAATGGTCAAAGTCACCTTCTTCAGCATAGAAATGTGAAGCATAAAAAGTATCATCTTTGTGGAGTTAAACCACTATTCCAAAACTAGTGTATCATAAGGTCTAGTAAACATCAGTTGTCGTTTCTTCATAAAACACTCGACATACAGTGGCTTCTTCTTTAGTGAAGGATGATGTTATAGATTATTCAAGTTATTATTCATAACCCCAGACAACTAAGTAAAAATCACCATGATGTTTTTAATTCTGCATCCCACAGAATTGGGGATATAATTTGGGTAATCACTGTATTGTCACTCACATGGGTTTTTTTCATGGTTTCTCTTGGTTCCAAACATTTTCTAAAATATAAGTGGATATAAGTTAGCATAAGTCAACAATTCAGGGATTAGTAATTTTTTCCTTTCTGCAATTAATAATAAATGAATATCTTATGTGATCCATTTAATTATAAAATCATAGTTTGTGCATACATATATTTAGTCACATACTAGGGGTTTCACTATGGTTCTCTAATAATAATTCCAAAATTAACTAAATCTTGCATCGGATACCAACTATAGAGACCCTTCTTTTCTTACATTATGATTGTTAAATTTTAATGATAAAAAACATAAAAACATTATACCATAAGTATCCAAAGGATTAGGGTCATGGTAAAAATAAAACCATGCATAACCTTTACTATATAAAACATAAACATTTATTTAATTTCTTCCTATCAAGATTCTTATTGTACCTTGAGTTCTCTTTAGTACATGTAATCACCTAAGGTTATATATGAAAGATGGATGAGATAAAAGCCCAATAAAAGGATAAAAAAATTATAAAATATAACTTAGGGTAATCATAATCACTATCAACAACACAATTTCATAGGATCATAATCATTATAGGAATCATTGATAGAAGACTTGAAATGTGGAAATTCATAAAAATGAAACATCGGGTCATAGTGGTAATCTACCACACATAGTTGTGAACCAAGATAACATCATGTTAATTCATATTTTAATTTAATCACAAGGATCTTAATATTTCTCAATTCATTAGAGTGATATATAATTCTGGGTACACCCATCACATAATAACATTTTCATTATGCTATATAATATCAGGCGCACCTGTCAAATCATAAAATTTTACGTTATCAGGAATAAAATATAGAACATATATTAATAATTAAGATAAAAAAATCCATGAAATGGAATTGGTTTCACATTATAAATCATATATTCATAAAATTTGTGTTCCCAAAAGAAATTCGGAATAAAAAATTTTATACAAGCATCATCAGCCATGAGTGGAATGTAAAATGTGTGTTTTTTGATAGAATAGTTCTTTAGGAAAACATTTTTTTTGAAATAAACTCCATTGGAAAATATATATATTAAAAAGGTAATATTATTATGTTGAAATAATGTTTATCGAATAATCATACTGAAAAGAAAGTGAAATATGGAAAACCCAACGAGATGAAGTTGGGTTCAAGAATTCCCCTTACCTTGAATCCAAATGATTTATTACCTTTAATGTACAATATAACAACATTATATAAATTAATTAAAATTTAAATAATAATTAATACATGAATATGGTTCATATATGTTTTAGTATGTTCTTTTAGGGGACTTTTTTTAGTTATAGAGTTTAAATTCAATGTTCGGGGGTGTTATTCTTTATAGTTTTCATGAATGACTCACTTGTACACATGAATGAATGTTCCTGTAGAGCATGGATAATCATCCAAGAAAGTTATTAAATGTTATTAATGATCTTATAATAGTTTAAATGATTTGTTAATGATTTTTTATTCATTAAATAGGGATAAATCATTCGATAAAATGTAATGATGATTGTTTTAGATTGACATGGGCTATTTTTTTATCACAACAAACTTGTTTTGTTTTCCCATTTAGTATTATGTATAAAAGTTATTTTCCAAATAGAAAGAGGGTTAATTAATAAATATTAAAATATATTATAAACCACTTAATGGTTTTATTGATATCCTTGGACGAGTTGATGAAAAATGGAAGTTCATCTCCCACGATGTAGGTAAATCAACACATCAAAGGCGACGATTTAAATTTTATAAAGAGGGAGAGAGATAAGAGAATAATGAATGATATTAAATTTACATGATAGAATACCAGTATATCAATTATACTAGATTTATCATAAAAATTGGATAAGACAATATGCAGATAACAGAAGAAATGAAATGAATTTTTAAAGGAGATTAAAAGAAAAGAGACTCAGAAATGTCCACTAGAATATATCTTCATTTAAAGCCTCTTTATAGGAGTGGTTTGGTATCATTATAATACCAATGTCATTTAGACATGTTGTTTATATTAGGAGGAATTTTGATAAAAAGATATAATACTTACAGGGCCTGATAGGTGTGATGAAATGAGGTAGTGAGGTTGGTATTTATAGTGGATGGGGGAGAGGTTTTGTCAATATTATATATATTAATTTCTTATTTCTCTAAAAACAAGAAATATTGATTATTCTATGACTAAATATAGTAAAATGAGAATGTGAAATTGAAACAATTGTTCCTATATCATTAGAACACAATCCATTACTCTATAATTCATTTACATAGCATTTATAAAAAATTATCGTATTTTCGTAATCCCCAAAAATTCATGTTTTATAGAAAAATAACAAGATTTCACTCTAACCATTTTTCAAAGTACAGAATCCAAAATTAGATATCAATTTTATGAAAATAAATTTGAAAATGTGAATAATTTAATTTTTAATTAAAATAATTATTCACATGAAAATACCAAATTTAAAATTAAATTTCTTTTCAAACACATTGAAAATTTAATTAAGGTATCATAAAATATTCATATATTCATTGGACATAAATATAATAGTTTATGAAAAAAATTAAATGAAAATACGTTTTCTTTTAAATTATTAATTTATTCATTAAATATTCATGACTTATATAAATATCAATACTATAATATAAATATATCATATTGTCACTTTTGGGATAGATAAATTTTATTTATACTACCATTTGTTAGGTTCCTATTCACTTGGAAAATTTAGTGTTCGTAAGGGTCATATTACAATTCATAAGGGTATGTTTCTTTTCACCAAATATTTTGTTAGCCCTATTAGACTCCAAACATCATACTGATCGAAACCATGTGTGTATAATTTTATAAATTGAAATCATAGAAGTGGAAAAATTATTTGTAATAGTCACATAGAATATAGTATTTCATTTAATCTTGATCTTGAATTGCATTTCCTAATGATATTTAATGTGATTTTACTATATTAGATAATTATATAAATGGAGTTTATTTTATAAAAAGATGGGTCATTACATCGTTACCTTGATCGAGGATTGGCAGAAGCACTAGGCAATCAAAGAATGTAAATTCACAATCAAAAACCTCTATAGGTAACAAGTACAATGGGCAAAAATTTCCTATAATTCCATGTTACATAACTATATTCTATGTAAAAATTCATCGAAAAACCATTCACAAACAATAATCTATAAATCACCTAGATGATTGTTCGGATAACGATTCAATCAACTTAGACCATTCATGATGTCATGTTTAATGGAACATTCATTATCAACCATGTAATATATTATATAATTTCACAATTTCATTAATAATATTGGAATGTTATATCTTTAAACTTATTTTTAGCGACAGATTCATTAGGATCAATCTAATTACATGAATGAATGATATTTTTTTTGTAAATTAAACATGTGGAAGGTGTTGAACCCAATTATCTTTAAATACATGGAACATTATATGATTATATTTTCTTGGATTTGACTGGTTCTCCCTAACTATCCATCTATAAGATAATGACACAACTCTCAAAAACTCAATTCCATTCGAAGATGTTATTGAATACATCACCAAAACATTAAGAAAATCCATTGATCTTGATCATATATTTTAGAATTTGGTACCACATCGTTATTTACCAATTTCATATTGTATATCATTTAATTACGATCACTAGAAAAATATTCTCAGATAGTTATTTTTTTATCTTTTATAGTTAATTGACTACAATAGATACAGTAGTGTTCCAGTTAGTTGGATTGGCTTTCCTGATGAACAAATCCAAGGTGATGATTCCCCATTATATTATGATATGGGTAATGGTTGTATCATCCCCATAGAATTTGTTATATCTTCCATTACTTGATTTCATACAATTCATGTATATTAAAATTTTATATTACCAATCTTTCAGCCATATAATGTGATATACTCTTTCATGTGTATATACATATTTTCATGTTTAAGACGAATATATAATTATGAACTATGGGATTTCACTATTATATCATTCTTCTAATCTCATAAGGATAGAACAAAAACATTGTTCCAAAACCATTTCAATCCAACATAATCATTGTTAAAACCAGGATAATTTCTCACCTTTTTCGATTATTCTACTTCTTCCTTTTAATCATATTCAATCTTTACCTATAGACATAGTTGACCACAAATTTGAGAAATATATGATTTATAGAATTTATTCAATACATCCATTCCCATCCATTGAAAATACATAAATATTGTATCTTTTATTGATCCTCATCATTCATAATAATGATTGGTCCTTTCAACTCATAGCATTAGCCACCTTATTTTTTTAAAGCATGAAATTTATTGAGAATTTATATTAATTATTAAGCTCCATCCATGTCCACTATATAATATTTGTCACATTGTAAGTGAACATAATATTTGTACTTTTATAATTATAATGTATATATCTACCATCTCCTTATAAATTAATCAGTACTACAATTTCTGAAATAATTATAATAGATAACATAAAATTATGATTTGGGTAATTATTATCTTTAAAACCAACATTATGATCAATAAGCTAAAATAATGTCATTTTTTATGAGAACACATCCTAGTCCATTATTAGATTCATAATTATATATTACAACCACTTCTCCATAATATGTAATTTAATGAATAGTTATACTGATTATCATTATAATTTCTTCCTTGAAATTGTATTCACATTAAGTAGCCACATGTTTTTTGTAACCTATACGTGTAATCATAGTTAGTGGAAAATATTTTTTTAGAAATGATAAAATATCTATTGATAATATCAATCCAAACCATGAAAACATCATATCTCTATAATACTGGTCAATTATGGAAGTCCATCAATAAAATAAACTTTTGGTGGATCAATATATATACTTTATACTGATATTATATAGCCCAAAATGAAAATATTTCTATCCAAAATTCATATATGTTAAATGTTTCATAAAAATTATCATCAATCAAGAAATTGGGGAAAAAATCATTTCTTCTTGATTATCCAACAGTATCTTTAAATATGTAATTACATAAACTTTAAAGACTATGACAAATGGATTAGGAAAAATTATATAGACTATATTTATTAAATCTAAGAATATTTCACGGGAATTATTAAGTAAAAATGGAACTATTATATATTCATTGTATCTATAAAATGTAAAAAACCATTATTTTATGAATATACTCCATTCAATGTCATTTAATGATATCCATAATTATGGTCAATATTGAAAAAATATTGAGGATTACTCAATAGAAAAACAATATAATTAATATCATAGAGAAGGTATATTTTCTTGATAACGACCTTGTTTACTTCTTGATAATGAATATAGAGTCACATTGATCCTTCATTATTCATAAAAAAAGGATAGTTGAACCCCAATGTAATACACATGGCCCAAAAATCACATGTTACGATTCCACTAGAGTTTTTTCATTAATTCCTACATATCAATTAGGGTAATTTTACTTGGATTCATTGAAATGGGCATGGAACCAAGTATCTGTTCTATTGGGAACTCAACTTCATGATTCTAATAAATCATATGAAATTATTATTGAAATACATAAACAATCTCAAAAAACTATATGCATGTAATCATTTTTGTTTTTCTTCCCAACCATGATAAAAAACACACCATTTCAATAGGAATTGAAACCATTAAATGAGAGTGATTTCAATCTGATGCTCCTATTTATAATCACAATGACTGAAGAACATATGTTTTTTTTGAATATCAAATGTGACTTTCCGTCCATCACAATTGATGTAGGACATTTGATGAGAAATCACATTCATTCCTAAGATTATTGAAATTGTTGGTGCCCTAGACCCAACTATGCAGAAATTTTGATTACTATATCATGTGTATAGTTAGTTATACATGATTTCATCTTACCTCTATAGTGTAGAAATTTCAATTTCCACTACTCTGATGGTAATGTCCAAAGATTAATTGTCATATCGAGAGGTTATAGCAGATCCCATGCTATAATGAGATCATCAGGATACTATTACATTAATCATAAATATATGTTATATGTTCTAGACACATTTTACTAACTAGACATAGTATGTGTATGACCTTCAGGTGCTAGGGGGTCAAAATAATTGAGACTTCTTCTCTGGAAGTTTGCACAAGGTTATCTCTAGTAGTTTGATCATGAGGACATACCCGCCAATAGGAACTCTACTTGTTAAGGGTGTCATTTGTTATTCCAATCTATGAAAATTTTTATTGGTATCCTGACTTGAGAAAATTACCAATGTATATAATTTTATTACATTCTATGAAGCAAGAAAAAAACCATGGTATTTAAATCATGGTGAGGTAGCTAGTGTTGGGTTCATCGTTGGTGGTATGACAGAAGTTGAATAGTCAAGAAATGATTTTACGCTTCCATGTTTAGGAAGTTGTATATCTCTGTCCTGGTTGACTATGATGGTTTTTCCTTCATAAGTCAATGGACAATGTAGTAAAAATTTAAATCCATCCATATATATCAAGCAGTAATAAATCAAGTAAAGGGAGATGGAACTAGTGTGCATCCTGTTTTATGAGGTCTTTAATGACAAAGAGAGTACATTACACAATCAGTGTTCATAGGATGGTTGTCTTTGCTATGAAAATCCTTATCTCTTTAGGGGCCTTGATGGGTTTCTAGACTGTTCTCTTAGTATATGGATTTATTCACTAGTATTGAGATAAGGGCCTAGAGGGTCAAACAGAATAGTGTATTCAACAATCCACACTATTCTGTTAAATAGGTATATGGACATATTGGGCCCTGCCACAGGGTCCGTGTGTTGTCTTTCTTTTCGATCACCCAAAGAATTAATTAAATTAATTAATATTCATGATATGAATATTTTCAATTAAATTTATTTAATGTTTGTACATGTATAGTAATTAAAGAATAATATTAGTCTAAAAAAATTATTTTAATATTCAATGTTCTTTTAATATTAAGCGGGGCAGTGATTTGGGTCAAATGGCAGAATTTTTATCACACAATATATTTTAAATTTATTACAACTATATGGTAAAATAATAAATATTTTTGGTGAATTTTAGTTCTTCAAATTTATTTATTTAGTGGACGTTGAAATAAATGGGGGTCGGGGAACACAACCTGGTATTTTTCAACTCCACTATTAATATAAGAGGAGGCTCACTCTCTTGTTTGTACATTCATACTATACACTTATTTTGATGGAATGAAAATGAGAGCCTCTATCTACCCCCACTCACAAAAGAGAGAAGCTCTCGATCCATGAATATCAGATCAAGAAATATCTCCTGCATCGAAGGAATCTTGATGCAGTGATCATCGGGACGTCAGAAGCATAATTATATATCCTTGCTAGCACCCGAAATTTGACAAGAGGCATTCCAGCATATTTTGAAGTGCATGTGGATGATCTAGAAGGATCATCATTTAGATCATTTGATCAGTGATCACCATCGACATGTTACAATTGACTGCAGCTTCCTATTTGAAATAGGTATGTTTTCAATTTAATTTTTTTCTCTTTAAAATTAATGTGAGATCTTCAGACCTTACCAGGGTGTAGATCATCTGCGTCTACAAGCACCATCTACCAAATGATGAAAATGTTAAAATACTTGGCCCATCGGCTGCCACTGGGGGCCACAAAAACTATCATTGGTATCAAAGGGATAGCGTAAAATTTTTAATCCAATTGAAATAAATTTGTATAAAATTAAGTATAGGGTTAAAAAAATTTCCTAGAGGTTCAAACTGTATGTTGATCCGATCTCGAATGGCCAAGTTATGTCCATTTTAAATTTTCATATTGGACCGAATTTGTGTGTGATCTCGGGTATTAAATAATTCATCCTAATGAACTAATCATGTTTAATTTCAATTGGTTTAGTTCATCAAAGAAATATAAAATTGTGAGCTAATTATAATTTCATTTTATGAATGGCATAAAAGATTTATTATTATTATAATTTTTTTCTTAAAATAGTTTGATAATAATAAATTATTCTTTTATTATAATAATGTTAATATTATTAAATTAATTCAATACTATTTAGAATTTAGAATTTTTTGGATGATACTTGACTTAAATAAAAAAAGAGGGGCCTATGGAGGCACCTCTAGGCTCCCCGACTGGCCGAGAGACTTCTGCAAAGCATGTAGCACCCCAGTTGGCTCCTCCTATAGTCGGGCTCCTTCCCACTTCACAAGGAACTCCGACCATATTCTAGCCACCTTCTATTCTATAGTCGGCATACCACTTCACCATACCTAGGTCACCACCCTCCCTCAGACTCCCATGCTGTGGCCTAGCCTCCCTAGTCTCATCCTAAGTTCCACCTTCCTCGATGTCCACCACACCCGAATCCACTGGCCCGCTCATCCAGAATCGTCCACAACTGCCGACTGCCTTTGTTCCCCTCTATATCCCCTACCTCTCCATTCTCCCCCCCTATGACCATAAATCTAGATGGCTACCCTTGGTCCACCTTCCGCCCAGCACCAGGACAACCCCGACCTCTGCTTTGGGCAGCTTCAAACTACTACCTCCTAGCTGGACGATTTTGGCGTAGCTACTCCCTTCGCTCTATGGAAGTGAACCAGGTGACCCGTGCTCTGCCCAGCTGCATCGACTAGACACAACAGAAACCACGGCACCGCAGGATTTTGTCTCACCCAGGAAGTATCTTTTCTTCCACTTTAAGTCTTTCAGCATGGTAAAATTGGTCTTGAAGTGGTCAAGGCCGATCTACCCAACACAGATTGGGTTTCGGATGGATTAGTTCACTGCAGTTTGGCCATGAATGGCCTATTAGAGAGCTACGCTGGTTTGTGCCCAACCTCATAGGTCTTTCAATGATGTTTTGGGGACAAAAAAACCATAAAAAAATAAAATAAAAAAATAATTTAATAAATTTAATTTCACTTCCAAGAATAAATTAATTAAAATTAATTTTTGTTATTTATTTTGAAACCCAAATATAAAAAATAATTTAATTTTGTAAAGAAATTTAATTAAATAGTTAATTAAAATTTGGCATAAAATTTTAAATTATTTAGCGGACTGATAATTAATTAAATTATTATAATTATTTAATTCATTTAATTTAATTCAATAAACCATTTTCGTATTTAATGAAGTTTAATTTTATTGCACATTTTACATGAATTCTTTTCTTGAGAACCGACCCATGTACATCGCATTTATATAATTAATTATTTAACTACATGTGATTCTTGAAATTAATTATTTGACGGTCAGCACCTCGTCTTTATTTTAGGTGGAAATGTATATGGGCCTACACACCAAATTTACCTGGTATACATTTATCCCACTTTTCCCCCTCGCCTATATGTGAGTTATTTGTAGTTTGGACGAATAAGACGAATGACGTGGACTCTTCCATGATGAGTAGTGTTCACTGTGAATGAAGATGAAAGACGACCTTTGGATCCCACTAAGATGAGTTAGTACTCAAAAATGTGACGTCGACCCTGGCAAGACGAGGTGATATTCCAGAACCGAAGTGAACATACAAGATGAGGGGAAGCTACATCAAGATTAAATCTTCATCTCAGGTATGATGCTCCTAGGTCATTTTGATGCTCAAGATTAGTTGGGTAGTAGTTTAACTTTATGCAATTATATTTTATTTTATGCATTTTTGAACAGCGAGAGAAATGCATAAAATAATAGATACTAAAATGTATAATGATGTGGAGTATGTTTTTCTAATATAGTTTAGTTGTGAGTGTGACAACTTATATGAGCAAAGTTTAATATAATTATATTACATTTGTCGAGAGAAAATCACAAAACCCTGAATGAAATATTATGTCACAACAACCTTCTATCATTCAAGTTGGAAAAAAACTGGGTGTTTAAGGAGTCATTCATGTCATAGCTTAGGTTTCCACTTACTAAAAGGGTGTTATTATTAGGGTTTGGGTTGACATAACAAAAATTTTAGCAATGAAAAATCCTTCACTAGATTGTTTTTATTTTAGAGGCAAGCATTGAGTAAATCAGTAATGATTTTTGAACCTGGGACTTCACTCAATAGATCAAGGAACCACGAGTTAATGTGGTTGGACCACCAAAATCCTACCTTAATCCCTTAAAGTAGTAGAGTATCCATAGATTGTAGACTATGATGGGTAGTTTGAGGATCCTTTCCAATATAATACTCAAACGATAGAGTATTTCAATTCTAGTACAAAGGGTTCCTAGAAAATATTAAAGGGAGACATTTAGTGAATTAATTAATCAGTAATTTCATATTTTGTAATCAACATGAAACATACTAATATTCTAATGTTTAATTTGTAAAAATTTCAAGTAATACCACATGTAAAAATAGTGATAAATATTTGAAAAAGTTAATGTCCAAACAAGTATGAATTTCCAAATTGTATTATTGGAACTTGCGCACATTACTACTATAAAGGTTATTCATGGTGCAAGTGTCCCAACCTATTAAGCCACCTCAGGATGCAAGTGTGTAAAGATTGTTTAAAGGAGACTCATGAATCAAGTATATGATGGTTATGTCATAATTCTATCATAAATTTCTTATGTTAGTTGTGGTCACTACAGTGCAACATGGGTGACGTTACATGAAGTCTCATATCCACGAAGTTTCCAATGAGGCAGAGATGCATTATTTAAATGTGGTGATTGCACTCAGTTTCTGAGAAGTGAAAGAAATTTCATAATCATTCATGGAATCTCATTTTTATATATTTTACACCCAATTACTCTAGTTTCATTTAATGTTACAAATGAATGGTATGATGTAACCACTTAATTACCTTTAAGGTAACATTTGCCAATAAATAAGAATATCATCTTTTGTTCTTATGGTGACTAAATTAATTGGAAAGGAGAAAAGGCTTATTCCATGTTATGCTGAATTCACCTTCATCATGTCCTTCAATGAAAATTGGTATGCTATTTAACATGAGGTTATTTTCATCACATAATGAAATAAATCTAAGGAATTTTAAAATGTTGTGAATAAAAATACTAGATTCATGTACCCTCTTCTCATTTAGTTATATTCAACAATGTATTGTTTTGTTTTCTCACATACATCATGGGTATTGAATACAATATACTTTTCATAGATATGTATTTAAATATAGTAACTAAGATAGTATAGAAACATTAAATGATGTAAGGTGTCTTCTCCAAGAAGCTTAGAAAGGGTGATTCATAAGTCAGTGGAGAGAAACAATTAACATCTAATTGCTCAGTGATTGATTTGAATTCAATATGTTGGTCAGTATAACCAACAAATTTATCTAAAGTTCCCTTTGGACATAATGAGACATTATACCATGTTTTGGAATGAAGTTTGTTTCTTGTAACATACTCCAAAAATAGTTCACTTATACTTGAGACATATGCAACAAGTGATGAATATATAAAAATTTAAGACTTATCCAGTTAAGGAAAAAAGATTCTCTTTCAAGCAAAACTATATGTGGAGGTCAATAATATTCCAAGTATGGTAATTACTCTCTGTACATCTAAACACCTTTGGTATTATTAAAATCATTAGTTTAGAAATAGTAACCTTTAAAAATAAATCTGTGCCACAATGCTTCCGTGTTTAGTTCAACAAGAGAGTGTGAACTATTCCAAATGAATGATAGAGGTAATGATACTTCCTAAGATTCCTTTAAGTCATTAAGTTATATAATAGTGAAGTAAATGAATTGTCAAAAGATATGAGTTGCTTTGTATGGGCATGAAAAATAATATATAGAATATGAAATCATTGATCATGATAATGTAGCATGGAGTAATTCTTATTTGTATGTTACCTTATCTACATCACAATATAGATGTTCGTAAGGAGGATCAATGATGAGTCATAGATATTAACATTAATCTACAAAATTTATCATGTAGCAATAACTAGACACACATTTTATACATAAGAGTTATGATGTATAGGGCATCAATGTTGGAAGTTGCAGAAAATTCCATTATATTTCCTGATATGACTTGAAAATAGCAGTGTAAACCCTTAACAAATATGACAACTATAATAAAAACTGGGCATCATACATGTCATAATTCGATATAAAATCTAATATTTCATTGGATGTGTTTAGATGAAAAGTGTTTGTTAGGATTTAGAGAAACATTCATCAAGTTAAACACGTTGTGCATCTAAGGTAATTATCCTAATATCTACATAGGATATTACCTAAATCCCTAAAATAGAAAAATTATAGTCATGTATTACACCAAATGTCTATATAAGGGTGAACATATGTATTATAGATACTTGGAACTGAATTGAATTGGACGTAGTCAATGCTCGAGATGCCTAAATGGATGGCAGAAGAACAAGTTCCACACGTACATGTAAAATAAGCATGTACCAGTGAAATATTATGCGTAGAAAGGATGAAACAACTATGATGGTTTTATACTCACAACATCCAATGATATATTTTTCAGTAAGAATATAAAATGCTTCAATTAATAAGAATATGAAAATTGGATAAGATTGATAAGATTAATTAAACTTAAATAATGGATTTCATGTGTCATGTTGCAAAGGGGATTATAAATTTAATACTGTGGTGGGTATTCAAATGCAATGATAAATCGATGGTACAATCCTAGTTCCAATAAGGCTTGATTAGTTATTCCATGCCAATATTCCTAAATCCATTATAATTTTACATGTCATTGCTAAATTCTAAGATCATTAAATTGTTCATTGGATGTCATGACAATCATTTGTTGAAGCTTTATGTACGACACAACCATAAAGGTTTGATGACATCATATGATGCCAATAAAGGTTGCAAGTTACTGAAATCCATCTCAACATTAAATTAAACAATATTATCATAGAGCATTAATTTCAAATGAATATTTTCTTTTTGTCTAGAAAAGTTTATAGGGAGAAAAAAATTGTTTCCAAGTGAAATATGTTCGGAAAAATATCGAAAAATGATATTGGTATTTTAAATATTTAAGACCAAAATAAATTTAATTCTATAGTGATTGACATAAAGTAGAAACCTATGTCCTAATGAGCTATATATATCTAAATAGATCTAAAAGTTTCTTTAAGAAATTCAAATTTATGTAATGTTATGTTGTATTGAAAAATATAGGTTGGAACAATTTATGTTCATCATGTGAGTAGCTAAACATTTTGGTTAGAAAGTAGGCTCTAGTGCAAGTGGGAGTGTTGAAATAATGGGTTACCAAGACCCAACTATGAAGTAATTTTGATTATAATATCATTTTTACAGTTATTTATACATGATACCTTCATACCATTATAGTGTAGACATTTTTGCGTCCACTATTATAATGGCAATGCCCAAACATTAATTGTCATATTGGGAGGTTATAGCAGATCAAAAGTGATAATGAGAACCTTGAGATACTATGACATTAATCTTAAATATATGTTCTATGTTACAGATACATTTTACAAAATGGAAAAAGTAGATGTATGAATTTCAGGTGCTGGGGGATCATAAGCATTGAGACTTATTCACATGAAGTTTGAACATAGTGTTCTCTAGAGTGAGATCATGAGGACCAAACCCCGTATAGAAACACCAAATGTTATGGGTGTCATTGGTTGTTCATGTCTACGAACATGTGTTTTGGTCTCCAGAAATGATTCCATTACCAATGTATATCATTTGATTATGTACTTTTATGCAAGGCATAAACATGGTATTGATATCGTGGTGAGTTATCTTGTGTTGGGTGCGTCGTTGGTGGTATTTCATTGGTTGAATGGTCAAGAGAGTATTTTTCGCTTCCACGTTTAGGATTCTGTATATATCAGGCCTGGTTGATTAGGATGGTGTTGTCTTCATAAGTCATTGGCCAAAGTAGTACAAAGGTTAATACATCAAGATAGATCAACCAATAATAAAGCAATTAAAGGGAAATGACACTAGTTTGTGTCCTTCATTATGATAAATCAAATGAAAAAGAGAATATAGTAAACAGTTAGTGTTCGTAGGTTGGTTGTCGTTTCTATAACTATCATTATATCTTTAGGGGTCATGATGGGTTTCTATACTCCACTCTTCGTCTATGGATTTATTCACAGCTATTGATTTAAGGATCTAGATGGTCACACACAATAGCGTATTAAATAATATTCCATATTTAGTTGAACAGCAATATGGACATACGGGTCCCAACCACGGGGTTTGGTATTTTCCCAAGAAGCCGATCACAAAAACAATTAAATAAATTCATTGTTAATCAAATTAGGAATGTTTTTCATTGAATATATTTAATTTATCTACAAGTTTAATATGTATGAGATAATATTAATCAAACATATATTATTTTAATTTTCTTGGTTTGTTTAATATTTAGATGGACAACGAGTCGTGATAAATGGATCTGTTTTTTCACGTAATATATATTATATATATTACAACTATATGATAAAATAAAAATTTCTATTGGATTATTTTGGATTTTAAAAAGTATTTATTTAGTGGATGATAAAATAAACATGGGTCGGGGAACCGAACTAGGTATTTTGCAATGCCACTATTAATAGAGGAGGAGGCTCTCTCTCTCTTGTGTGGTCATTCATACTATTCAATCATTTTCCAGGGATGAAAATGAGGGCCTTTCTCTCCTCCTTTTCTCTAGAGAGAAAATCTCTCTATCCATGAATCTTGGATCAAGAAATCACTCATGTATCAAAGGAATCTTGATGAGGTTATCATCGGGACTTCGAAATCATCATCGGATCGCTGTGCTAGCACCTGAAATTCGATGATCGGCGTTCCATCAGATTTTGACATGCGTGTGGACGATCTAGAGGGTTCCCCCTTTGGATCCTTTGAGTAATGATCACTATCAAAAAGTTGTAGTTCAATACGGATTCAAATATGAAATAGACATGTTTTCAATTTATTTTTGTGCACTTTACAATTTATGTGAGATCCTTAGACCTCACCAAGGCCCAGATCATTGGCGTAGACATGTACCGTCGATCTGCATATGAATATTTTAAAATATCAGCCCCACCGACTTCCATTTTGGTCCCTAGATCCTGTCAAATACAAAATCATATACATCTAGGAGGAGAAAAAATAAATTTATAGACGTAAATTACTATGAAAATCAACAGGAGAAGAATAATTGACTTGAAAATAAATCATTATACCGGTATAAGTTTTCACTGTTAATTGACCATCATATCATGTAGTGAATGATTTATATTTTTTGAATAAATTTCATTATATATTTTAATTTATAAAAATATGATAAAATATGATACTTCAATATTTTAGAATAAATGGTTCCACCTTAATTTCAGTGTTTTATCATCAAACCCATACAAAAATCAAAATTGTTTTCATTATTGACAATAATAATTAATCCATGTAGTTAATCATATAATAATGAAATATAAAACTTATGATGATTAAATAATGATACATTATTCTTAATAAATTAATCCTTGAGATTAATCAGGGTTATTATTTTTCAATCTCTATTACAATCCTTTATGATAGTTCATAATGAGTTGGGTAATTTCATACACAGATCCTCTTGGATGTCAAATCAAATTTTCATTAATCCCCATGGTCATGCACCGACTTATGACCAAGTCAAATACCATTAAGCCACTATTTTGTTATTACACCTATGTATAAATATTTCATATCCAAAGACAATTATAGCATTTATACTGGTATTTACTATATTGGAGGCCAATCACTCCATTTTTATCAAATATTCCACAAAATTCTCTTATACTTAAAATTATCATTATCATTTTTACTAATGTTTTACCGTCCTAGATTCCAAATTTTATCTAAAAATTACCCACATATGAAAATTATCTATATAGAAATTTATGTATATATGTGAAATATAATTACATTTATATTCCATACCAAACATAATAATGCTTTCTATAATCACATAGTGCTAGTTTCATTTCATATATCGACTACTGCACAACTAGTTCAAAGGTAAACATAATAATATACTACTATTTGATTCATAACTAGAACCCATAATAGAATTATCTTACAGGGTATCTTTCTATATAACCTAAGGAATTGAAGCATTAAAATGATAAATTATTTCCTCGGTATGGGTAAATTAGTGGCATGTTAACATAACACCAGTATAAGGCATTTAGCATAGGAGAATAAAATTTGAAAACCATACCGTAAATATCAAATATCATAAACATCATTCACCTCATTAATCATGGTGGTACATGAAACATTAATCATAAAGAAATAAATAATCTTAATCCATGTTGTAACATCACTATCATAATACATATATTATTTGAATAAATTTAATATTAGAAACAAATTCATTAGTCAACAAGACTCATTTATATATTACCATAGTGGAAGAGATATACTTCTTAAAATCATGGTATTGGTCATGGTTTACTCCCCTGACTATCAGAGTAGAGAATTTACCTTGTGAAACTATGTTCACATTCAATTTTTTTCATATTTTCCTCATGATATATCATTGTTTACCAAAGTAATTTATGGGAAATTTAAATTTTGGCCTAAAGTCACATAAATATAATAATAAAAATGTTCACTGCATCGTAAAAATGTAAATTAAATTATATCCTATAAGATTAATATGAGTTTCACCAGAGAATAACCCATATAGGAGAAACAGAGTCATAAACATTTCATCGTTTTTGGATATTATTACACTTGTAAAAGGAAAATGATTCATAAAATTATTTTCATCATAAACATTAATTTGACCGAAAAAATAATTAGAATGCCAAAATTGTATAGTAACCCTAGTACATCATACGTCACATCAAAATATTTCATCATATTTGAAAAAAAGTGCAAGAAAGATCACATGGATCATTTATTGATGAAAATTACATGTACACATTTGATTAACTTAAGTGACTTCTAAAAACATCCTAGTGATTCAATTAAAAGTTTTCTCTTAAAATAAACATTGAATATTATAATAGATGTTTCAATAATATGATTTCCCCTTATTGAATAAAATCATTATCATCCCATGGATGTTAAAACAAAGATTCATTTTACAATTTTGGTAAAAATTCAAAATAACCTCCTTTGAAAAACAATAAGAATATTCATATTTTTTAAAAAATCCTCACATATGGGTAAAAATAAAATTAAAAAACATTATATCATAGTTAAATAAATTTTTTGAAGGATGTATCAAAAACATAGTCATTGAAAAGAGATGGGTTTCTACTAAATAGAGAAGCAATGCATGTTTTTTTCCTTTAAAAAATATTTTCCCTTTACTTGTTATTATAGAGAGAAAAATAACGGTAGATCATGTAATTTTAAGAAATTACTTGGTCATAAAAATTTCACGAGATTCTTGGGAAATAGATCATAATTTTTCTTCACATGAAAGATATAACTAATGAACCCTACTAAGTTATGATATTGTATCATAAAACACATACCTCATTTGTGACATATGAATTGGTACCACCATAAACATATATGGATATATATATATCCAATAATATTGACTATAATAAACATAAAAATAATTCATGTTCATTATAATCAACACAAAAAATAAATAATTAGTGAATTTGTTATGTGGCCCAAATAAATTAGAGTGAGATGAAAATCTGATTCCTCATGTCTTGAATTTCTTCTTAAATATTTTAACATCCTATTTAATAAATATATGATTATTATATACCTATTCTAAAACACTAGTTAAATATATCATTCTAAATATTATTTTCTTATAAAAATTTATATTCAATTTATTAAAATTTATTTGATAAAAGTAATGTTACTCGTATTAATGGATTTGTTTTTCCTGTATTTATTGGTTTAGTAGTTATTTCATTGTAAATTTTCCATATTTAGACAATATAATATATGGTAATAATGGTATAAATATCATATATATTGATGATTAATGATATTATTCTGATCAATAAAAATTAGAGATAGAAAAATGAATTACACCGTTCATGGTGATAATAGGTTGTAGATACACATTAGGAAACCTTCAATTTTCTCTACAGAAGGAATAAAATCAGGGTAAATAATATATCACAATTCATGAATTTCAATTCTGTAATATAAATATAATATATATTCATTAATCTATATTTATCATAATCCATGTCCAAGTAAAGTAAAAAATGAATCATATCCCTTCATGAAGGTAGTAGTCTACACGCACATGTGAGCGATGTTACCAATTTCATGAATATATGGTGGTAATAAGTTAGATTTGATATTTTAATTCAATGAGTATTAAAATGTATTAAATATATTTCATAAACATTAAATCCATCATTATCTCAGTATCTGAGAGGTGATGATGGAAATGGATTTACATTGTGTGGTATTTTGTTGTAATCAAGATGGATGGTTTCATTTCCAATTTATTGGTATGAGATGTATATTTGTAATTACATTAAAAAAATAATTTTCTAGTAATTAAAGACATTATTTCACCATATTTAGATATCTTTATATTAAGGTAAAATAAGAATTAAAATATAAAAGGTTTGTAAATAATGTTACTTATTCTTCATATAGATTCATTATTTTTAAAATAAAAACCTTCATATGAATATTTAAAAATAAATATTTACTCTATATGTTTTGAGGATATATGTAAGGATGTTTCTTTAGAAGGTAATGAAAAATAAAAAACGATTTGAATGAGTGATGTGGAGAGAAGAGGGGTTTACCTATTATTTGTAGGGAAGAGGACACACTAGAAATTTTTGAAATGAAAAACATATACCCTCCTTTTAAGAAAGTCACATATCTCCACAGTAGCTCATAGTAATACCATTATGGGTATAATGTCAAAATATGGATATAAAATTGGAATCGGTAATGTATTTATGTCACTATAACCATAACCATTTGACTTTAACCTGTGGTATACCAGGATGAACCCTAATAATGATAACTAATATTTTATGTTTTAACTTTCCAATATTACCAAAAATAATGTTGAATATATTATACAATATTAATTTTTAAGATTCCAAATATGGATTGTATTTTAAAAGAGATTATATTAAATTTCATAATATAATAGAAAAGGAAACCCTCTTACATGATGAAATAGAATTATTCAAAAAAATAAAATATCATAAGTAAAAAAATTGATTTAAAAGAAAAACATAAACACTATTTCAATAAAATAAATTATAATAATAATATTATTATTAAAATAATTTAACTTTTATTTTTATTTAAAATAATGTATAACTTTTTCATTGATTAAACCAAAATAGATTGTTTGACAAAAATAAGTATTTTTTAACTATTCATCAAGAAAAAGATTGTCATAAATTTCTAAATATTTCAATCAATGCTAATTTTGACTTTTTTATTTTAAAAATTTATATCTTATAAAATAGTTTTTATAAATATTTTAAAATTTACTTCTAAATTTTGATGAAAAAATAAAATAAAAATAATTTTTTTATAATTTTATTCAAATCGTATAAAGACATTAATGTAAACCATGTAATTTTTGGTTATTGTATATTATTAATCAAAAAATTAGTATACATAATTTTAAATATTTGTTTGATAGAATTCAAATTCCCAAAAAATAACATCTATCTTTAAATGATCATGTTTAAATTGTAAAACTAATAGAATATTATGGTTCATTTAAACTCAATGTACCGTGCAACACATGTAATCATTGAAATAATTTTTAAAAAAATTAATAATATATCTTTGTGTTATAATTAGATTCCTATTGAAAATATACATTGGCCTCTATACCACCACTAGGATCCATGCAAGAGTCTTGAACTCTAGAAACATTAACATTATTTCCCTAACACCAAAAGGAAAACTTATATCTTCATAATCTCCAAAATATGGTTATATGATTAAATGCTTGGATATGTCTCCACAAGGAAGAAACCAACTAGGGCCATAATAACCTAATGTATGCTTACTTTGACTCCTTATTACCTACTCAAATTGTAATGGGGATGTCTATAAGTGTTCTGTTACAATATCAGTCACTTTGGACGCCTTAGAATAAGGAGTGTATACACAGGAACACATCTTCAATGGCTAATATAAACTAGAAACAAAAGAAATTACTAATTATAATAAGACATAATATAAATACATCTTCCATGATAGTGTCAAAAATATGGGAATTCATAAAAGGAAAAATACAAGCCCACTAATACTTTTAAATATTTCATTGAGTAGTATACATGGAACTGCTTCCAATTTCATAACTTCTAACCAAATGTGGTCAATCTAGATCAACTTATTTCAACTTAATCCTATTATAAAATTGTCTCTTAAAAAATTACTAATGTATATATAAAACAATACATGTGTGATCATACCCCGTGTAGGGGTGAGTGTAAACATATCTAGTAATCCAACCTGAAATCACCAAATATATAGAATAATTTGGGTGATCCCATAAGGAAGGATAATATCATGTTATCTATACTCATTATAGAACCAGGTATCAATGAAGGATACAACCATAATTCTAAAATAGGAATCCACTCGAGACTTCATGGTGATGCTTGTATGATTTTACTCACTCATCAAGTCTTGCAAGAACATATGGATATCATCCAAGAGGTCATACTCATTGGGCCCCTAAATAGATAAGCACTTTCGTGAACTTGTAATATTAAAATATATATATGGGATCACCCTTAGGGACAATTCAGGATACCTAAAATTACCATAAGAAACTCGCTAGTAGGGGGTTCCCAAACCATGATAGTCAACAAAAGGATTCTTGTCCCTTCATTGGGATATATGATATTGAATCATAGCCCATTACATATGGATGTATCCTTGACTCTATCCAGGTATAACTGGAATTTCTTATGACTTATTATATTATGATATGATTCCTCACTAGACCCTAACATGGATGAATGAGTGGACCATACCATGGTTGTGGTCTGGTAGATTGAGGCGAACGACTGGTCCAACCATATATACTTGGGGAAAATAGTTTTTATATGGAGTACATGATATGTACCACTATGAACAGACCTACCACGTCTGTGTATACATTCTTCCACCCATGTTTCAGTATCTAGTTATGCTAATGAACACTATTCATATACATTTACATCTCCATATATGAGTACTCTAGTCATGCCTTAGTAATTTGTTCATGTCAATTTTCATAATCATGCTTATGTACTCTTGAATTTCCCACATAATCTATATATTCATGTGTAAATAGATTTTCCCATGTATATAGGTCATTCCCATGTACCAATAGCTATATTTCAGGTCACCATAATCATGTTACATGTAATGTGACATGTCAGACAGTGTGTGATACTTATCTATGTGTGAAACACCATCCACCGTAAAAAAAGGTTGCACACTATCTGAGTTGATCCAAACTACATGATGTGTAACTAAATATTGTTTATTTTAACATATAATTTACATGTATCTTATATATCAAAAACCCTCTATGATCATGGTATAAATTCTACCAAGATCCTCTGATATAATTTTGAGACAACTTTAATTATTAATGGTGTCCATATTTATGTGTCTTTATCTATACATCGATCATTCCTCATTGGGCCACATTATGATACTCCAAATTCATTTAACTAAAATTCTCTATCATATCCTAGATCCCATATTGTCTTCATAGCATCATGGTTGGGTCATTGATATGAATCACATACACATATAAATGAAATGTTATGCCACATGTCAATTTCACAAAGATACATTTCTAGGTAATACATAATATGATCATTCAAATAAGGGGGGAGAAATTCATTAAACACGATAATAAAATGGATCACATCCATTGTTTTTAGTAGCCTCAATCCATTGATGGAGAATGTGATGAACATAACAGAATAATCCAGGATCAATATATAATTATAAATTCAAAATTCTAGTATTCTATATAATCAATCGAACCTCAAATTAAATTTTTTGAATAATTAATTAATGTTTGATGTCGGATAAAAAAATACGATATTAGAAAAACAAACAAATCTCACCTCTAGATCTCATTGATCACTAATTATGATTTATTCATGTTGTCGACTTTTGTCACATAATAAAATCTTTCAATGAATATAATATACTTCAAAAACTTTTCTAGAAAACATAGTTTCATTGTTATTTGATAAAGGATCTCCCCATGGACCCTCTCAAATCTTTATGGTTACATAGTTAAACCTTAGGCGGGGACATTATGAGGATTAAATAGAAAGTATTAGGTTTGGGAGAATTTTATATGAAATAAATAAATAAATATCGTTATTTACATATTATTCGACCCATGATAGGTATTTAATAAACACTCAATGTACATAAAGGTAATCATTCCCTATTAGGTCCAGAATATTCTTCGTACAAGAAGAAAATATTTACTTCGAAATTTGAAAAGGGTAGAAGCAACCCCCGAATAAGACTAAATACAATTGTCCAAAGTGGGGAATCAGCTAGGTAAATATTGATCCTATGAATCATAAATTGATTCATGGACAATCACTCCGTAGGGAATTTCACCACATCTTAAAGTCACCAAGTAAATGAAATAGTTCATGGGATAAAATGGTACCTATATCTCCTTATAATGAAATGAAGTTGTTTATGGGACATGGCATTGCTTTTTTCACCCGTGAATGACCATTCGAGTGATCTAAATCATTTATAAGATAGGTGGAAACAAAGAATACCATAAATAAGATAAAATTATCTTTGTGGATTGATGGTGACTTCCACCCCCACCAATGGACATCCATGTGATCCAAATCATTATCTGGAAGAGGCGTTACCATTGACCTTGAAAAATAAAATGATAATGTTTTCAAGTAAAAATGGTGTTCCTCATCGACGCGAATGACCACTCCCCACTAACTAATTTATTTATACATAGAGGCATCCACCATGGTCTACAAGAAAATAATCCTAATGGGCCATAATGAACAACTGGACATTATAGAACTCGGTTCGTCCAATCATTTATAAAAGAAAACCTAGGGAAACCAAAAAAATGGGGAATGAGGACACCTCAAAAGAGAGCATGGAGAAATGATTGAAAGATGATTCAAGAGATTTCTTTTACTTGATTTACCTCATAGATTTCATTCCATGGACCATTAACAGGAGACCCCTCATATATTACATCTCTTAAGTCACATGCTACTAGTCCTTCCCAAAATATAACATGTGGAT
The DNA here is from genome assembly GCA_963277665.1 of Viscum album. Taxonomy (NCBI): domain Eukaryota; kingdom Viridiplantae; phylum Streptophyta; class Magnoliopsida; order Santalales; family Viscaceae; genus Viscum; species Viscum album. The sequence continues at coordinate 137,581,044 of OY728163.1, forward strand.
CCAGTTAAATATAGGATATGAGGAATCATTTTCATACCCCCAAAATGAATAAATATATTCATAGAAAGACCCTTTGTGTTTAGTCTATTGAGGAAATTCTTATGCATCAAGAACCTTTTGGTATTCACCTGCAAGTATTATACATTGCTACCAACCCTTTGTAGCTAGATACCATGTGGCCATATATAATTCGGTCATGGAATGTTTTTGTTACACCTTATATAGTCATAACATCTACTCTATATAATACCATGAGTCCAAAATCTCTAAACTGCCTCCTAAAACACCATCACAAAACTCCAATTCATGGATGATTCTCAAATGGATTGAATTTCGTAAGTCCCACACCTACAATTGTCTGGAATCTTCATCCTAGTTATCATGACCACATGGCGTTAAACTGTACGGTCATCTCTTAACCATATGACACTAAACTATATGGATGTTATCCTAACCCCATGAAATTAAACTGTTTTAAAATTGTTATAAACTCAATATGTTAAACTATACAGATCTTTTCTTAACCAAACAATGTTATTCTATACAAAATTCTTCCCTACAACTGAATTCTATACTATTCTTCCATAGTCCTCACTACATGTCATTTTACTGTATTATACCCAATATGATAGATATATGATGCCTTATTTGACAAAAACATGATTTCTTATGAGTTATGATTAATATGAATCATGTAATAATAAGGACATGACCATTAAATATAAATAGGTTATCCCTCATGGAGTAATTTCCTAGTCACTCTTGCAGGAGGTGGAAGTTGTTATCCTCTTTTCTATTTCACAGGACATAGCTAGAATGACCACTAAATATGACTATCCTGGATACCTAAATAATATTGGAGATAAGAACACTTAATTCCCCTACCCTATTCTTTTGGTACTAATTACCTCATCTATCATTAGAATGATTTGATTATTTGACTGTTAAATCTACTACATCCTCTTGTTTCTCGCACTGATATTGGAAAAAGTGGGCATTGGGGTTAGTGACTGTCAAGAAATAATCATGATACCAAAACCTTTTATGTTCCTCTTATATGGTATAATACCCAATCATATCAACCAGAATAGGCATTATCCAAAGATGTAATCGCCAATCACCATTCAAATGGGTTGCTTCATTGCGTAAACCCTAACCTCTATTAATATGGGCCTTTCCCTTATATGAAATCCCCAACCTCTATTCAGGTATCCCTCATATATGGTGTAATAACCAAAATCATATTGATAATAATCAAATTGACATATTCCCTATGTACAAGAACCCTATGGGCTTCCTTATGAGGGTAAGCCACAAGTTTTCCCATGTAAATTGGAAGCTCCCATGCGGAAGGGTATATTTTTCCAAACTATCTGGTATTTGATTCCCAACTAATGAGGATATATAGGAATTATTTAGGAGGTCAAAAACATACAATAAAATTCACCCTAATTTTATCTGGGTCATATTATTTTTTAGGTTCATATCCACCCAGTAGAACACATCTCACCCGAATCCCTTGAGATTCCTCAATACAAGTCCAAAACTATCCTGGACTAGAAACCTTCTATTTGGGATTCTTGTTTCATGATGTTAAACTGAACGGTTGAGTACTTTTATCATGAATTTGAAACTCAATGATCCATGTTGTGTAGAATAGAACAGTAGGACTACGATTCCATTCATTATGATGCGTAGGAATATGAAATAATGAGATTGATACCGATATCAAGACAACTTCTGTCTCCTTAGATGATAAGAAACTCCATAATTCATCACATCATGGATAAAAAATAGTATCATATAATGAAATGACATAGGATTCTCTATTATTTCCATAAATGGGAAACAATGATGGAAAATATATTATATAATCAAATATCTCTAACAGTAGGAGACCTCAGATATATATAGATGATTTTGAACCAATGTGTATTCATAATAGGTCATTAATTTATGGTGACCCATGTATGAATTTTTGGAAATGAAATAAAAGGATTCACGAACATATATTAAATCTATAAGAGAATAAAAAATAGGAAATAGACCCCCCCATGTTTGTGATGAGACCAAAGTGTCATTTACTCAACCATTACTGGTTCTTAAGTGTCTTTAGGATAGTTACCCAATGAAGTCATTCCATTGGATGTTGGTACATGATTCATTTATATGATCATTTTAGGGACTATCTAGATCCACAAACAAAAACATTGTAAAAAATGTACCTGGTTTCGGTGATTTCACATCATTGTACCCCTTTAATCAACTATATTAATCACAAAACAATTTCATCCAAAACATACAACTTTGAAAAAACATACATTCCAGATTTATTTTTGGTAATAGATTTAATATCTAACACACTATTTAGGAGTAATTTTCTTATTTTATAAAATATATATGACCACAATTTATTATATTTAATATCATTACTTTACCAACACCAATCCTCTAAAATCCCTGAGGGCCCATAATTACTCTGCTCCTAACATCGAAAATATAGTTTGAAACATTTCAATGATTTAAAAAGAAATAAAAACATTAATCAAATCCAAAAAAATAACACTTTACATAAAAATAAAAAATCTAGGATATTTGAACCATTCATCATAATATTTGAAACAAAAAAACTATTGTGAAAAAAAATCATTAACTTTTTTGGTTCATATGTCTATAATATAAGTAATAAAACATATATAAAATATAATTCTACAATACTAAAATATAAAAAATCACTCCAATTTAATGGGATACATTACATAGTCACGTCCTTTGACACAGATATAACCTTTAGAATAAGGTATTGACTCGGATAATTCCCATGTTCCCCACATAAATGAAATCAAAATATAAATTTACATTAAGAAGTAATTAATTTATCCTTGTTAAACCAATTGTTTTTTAAAATAAATAATGGGATAAATTCTCTTTTCTCGAATAAATAACATATTCTTCTTCCATTTAGTGATTGTGTTTTGTGATTTATCCCAAATTCAAAAAATATATGATGTTTAATAATCGTTACTTCATTTTTTTCATCAACTAAACTATAATGAACGAAAATTTTCCGTTATTAGGTTTATATTGAATCCAAAATAAGATATGATTTTAAAAAATAAAATTTGATTTATTTAAATGCATAGTCATTCTTTTTACATTACGAATCTCACTTAATTCAATTTCTCGTGAGGTCAATCTTTTCATTGTCCATTAAATTCTGTATTAACATTATTCCTTTTGGTGGCTCAGAAATACCTTCCATGTGATTATTTGAGGATACCACATTCAATTTAGAGAAAATTCAAGCTAACAATTCCCTAAATCACTATTATGGGTCTATATAATAATTCACATTCACGGACACCTCTCCCCCTCCATGAGCACATGCGATATTGATCGAATGCTCTGTGAGTTTGATAGTTCTCTATGACCATGCGGATGATATATTCTACAACCATGAGTCCTATTGAGACACTAAAATTCATGTGCACCGTATTTTTTCCATGAACCACCTCCCATAATTGTGAAACAATTTTCTTATATATATCCACCTCATTATGACTTTTTAGGTATGGTTATGCGACACATTGACTTCTAAATTGATCATAATTCACAAAGTAACCTGAACATCATGACCCAAAACAAAAAATGGATCATCTAACATATCCTAGAATTAGGATCCACCTTTTTACATGTTCCTTAATACATCCTCCTAATGTGTGGATTCCTTTTAAGAAGTATTGAAACCTTCATAAAAGAAGGAAATCCATATGGGTACATGAGGTTTTGAGAATCATTAAGCCTTCGTGATGCTCCCCTTTCCTGATGCATGACTTCATCTTAAGGTTGGGTCACCATGATTCATTAATCCTATTCCTCACAGAAATCCCTAAACTTCAAAAAGCACTCAAGATTCCTGAAGATCCTATTGATGAGGCCTTATGCTTCTTGAAGCCCATATCCTTGGACTCTCCATACCTTCTACTATCTACTATAATCTAATATAAATGTTGGAGTTCTCCAAGCCTATACCTCTATCCTGGATAGGAGTAGTTTCACATCAATTCCCCATGGGACATGTGTTTTCTATTCTATTGGCCCAACCTTCCCCCATTTTGGCCCAATATTTCCATTTTCCTGTTTCATTTCATCAAAAATATACTAATCCACCTTTTTTCATTCTAGAAACACTAATATAGACCTCAAGAATTACCAATCCTCCACACCATTTCAACCTGGAATTTTAAAATCCATGATCCTAGAAATGGTGTGTGTGTGATGGATATGTAAGCTCAAGGGGAAATCATTAATTCCCCCACGGTTGTGCTACATGATGTAAAAAATTCATACAACATGAACCTAAAGATGTCAAATTAGACTATTACATACCTCATCTGAATGGTGTTGGATGATCCTTGTATGAGGGACACTGAATGATATCATCCTCGAGTAGCTTCTAGGAATAATCCCACACACCAATGATAGGATACTCTATATATTAATATCACAGAATGATAAATAATAACATAGAATGGAATATTCCTGATACAAAATTTAATCCTCCTCGATCAACCCCATGTGTAAGCCCAACACCATATCGTGTACACACATATTTCTTAAAACGAGTGTCAATTCTATTGCACAATCTTTTTTCCCACACAAAGAATTACACACATCGTATTATAGGTTAGTATAGATAAAAAACATTCAATATTTGTGGGAATATCATAAATTAATTCCATTATAATCATATTAAATCCTCCATGGATAGCTCCCATTCATATTACCCAACAATATGCTAAATTTCAGTGGGCCTTCCCTTCGGTTGTTTTCCCCAATGCCCCATACCTAACATTGTGTGTTTTGATTCCCATCCAACTGGGATATGTAGGAAGCCTCTTTGAGGTCCAAACCAAAAAACCAACAATCCATCCTCTCCACCCAGTCCATCCTTAATTCATCCTGATTCACTCTAAGAATTGACATCCTAGAAAGATCATTCCATCCACCTATGATGCTTCTACCTATATGCCCTACCAATCTCTTTGGCACTCCATGTAGCTATTGGGATGCTCCGAGGTGTAATCCCCATACATCAATCCAACCCTGATAAATCCCCTTACAAATGGCATATTACATAAATAACCCTTAATTATTCCCCATGAAACTACATATGTTTTGATCTTGATATTCTAAATAGTGTTCATAGGATTCCTATATGAGGATTAGTCATAAAAATTGAAAATCCTCAGTCTGCCTACTAGGTGTTCACCATATTGATCCACCATTAAGTGTGTTAATATCATCAGTAATGATGTGTAATCTTCCCTTTATATGACACACCACAAAAGTCCTCCTCAAGGGAATTCTGATACACCCACGAATAAACCTTCAATGTCACCCCCCATAGAGACACACCTCCTTGATCTACCTCCATGGGGTGTTCAGATCAATAAACATCATATTTGAAAGAAATTAAATACATGACTAGTCTCATGATCCTACCTCATGATAATTACGGGAATTCCTAAGGTGAAAGCATTTAGTGATATGATCCCATGGAATCAGCTACCTCATGATAAACACGGGATGAATAATGTGAATGAAATCGAACATATATCATTAGAATTTGATTCCTAGGGATCAACATGGAATGGCATGGCTTCTGAACCCCTAGATTTGATCCATTGAGAATGAATAGAGGTGATCAGTAGCCCAATATCCATAAATTCCAGTGATTCCCAACAAGGAAAATCTCCTAAACGAAGGTTGTTTCCATGTCATGAGAAGGCACCGAAAATTAGATCCATGAACAAGAATCCAATATACAACATATACCAATACTAAAAAATGGGTACAAATGTGGAATCCATGAAAGGATTAACCAACATCCCATCATCCTAATCAATCAAGGACAATACATCACCAACTGAAGGTGATGAATGTCACACGTCATTGGAAATCAGGAATGTTGGGTTATAATTAATGGAATCTTTGTAGTGATTGGGTGGAGGGAACCAATTTGGTGGTTTAATAAATAGAAATTATAAACTCAACATGATACTTCTACCCATAATCCTTGGGAACTAGAAAAATTGGTCATTATATCCTGGATTGGGTGTATACATAGATGATTTCAAGGCACCAATAGAAATAGTGAACCCGATGTGAATCACGTATTCTCAACATGGTGACTAGTAGTGCTCAATACATCGAAATATTAGAATGTTAGCAGGTCAAGATATCAGTTATAAGGAACCACCATTAATATAATAGAACTAGCATGTAACTCACAATAAATTAGGGTACTTAAATGTTGTAAATTTTGGTGTATAATATCATCAGCACAGATCTCCCTCTTCCACCATGGAATATTAGATGAAATTGGGTATTGTGAATATCATAACATGTATCTATAATGATATATGAATCCAACTTCATTTAATGTTCCATGAATTAGGAAACCACTCAACTATTACATACCTATGTAAGGGTAAAAAAATGTAAATACAGAAATCCCACAAAACTCCACCCCATGCCATGAATTCCTCCATGACTATAGTTACCGAGCACCTGTTCCCCATGTTAGACTCTGAAACCATCCATATGAGGGTGATGGATGACCTCTTGTGATGGTATGAATAGGTTGGAATAATTACAACAAGGGATATGGATATCCATGACCTTGAGGATTTTGAGCCTTTCCAACACCACTACTTTGAAGGGACAAATAGAGATCCCCCACTCCCCACATCAACAAAAATCCACTTAAAATCCTCCCCTAAGAGTGATCCTTCAACCAGATCCCATATGCCTGATTTTTATGGGGCTCAATGGTTATATAATTAATTTATACAACCCTATATTCAACATGGAGTGGTCCAAATAATCCTTATCAATTCCAACAACAACTGGTCTTCCAGGTTAATGAAAATGTGGACTACTCCCCTGCTATGTGGGCCCTAATATGAATGCCCCGACACTAATGTCGGGTGAATGATCAGAAGGATGTGGAAAAAGCAGAATCACATTCCACCACCCTAGATCCCCTACCATCACCAATGAATTCCACCAAATCCCTACCACTGTAGAGGAGTGATTCATCAATGCTTAATCGGGATCGAGCCCTCAACCACCCCACATGATGGTTGGGATTACTCTATCAGCTCTTGGAATCACCAAGAGCCTTGAGGATCCAATTCATAATGATGAGACCTAGTACATAGGACATCCCCATGTAAACACCTTCAAAATTTGAGTCTTTATGCACTATCAAAATCAACATAGAGGTCCTCCTAGTGTTCCCTACAATGGCCAAAGCGGAGTTTCGACCCACTTCATCGATATCTAGTGCATAGGTACTCCCCATTCTCATGGTTTCTAATATGGATACAGTTATTTAGTCCCAGACCAATAAAGTGAATGTCTTCCTCATTTATCTTCCAGATAAATTGGAATTACTCCCTACTCGAACTTCAATAATAGAGAAGTCTGTCCCCACATCATCAATGGTCAACATAAAGGGCCTTTCTCATACTATCACCCCCACCAACTCGGAGGTCCTTACCATGCCATATACAACTAGATCTAAGGTCCTAAACACTATTTATAAATTCCATGCAGATTCCATCCATATATTTCAACTATAAATAAATATGTTCCTCCAAAAGAATATAGAATCCCATATAGAAGTCTAACCCATACTACTATTTTCTCAACACGAATGACCTCACCTTATCCAGATCGATCAATGAAAATGAATTCCTCACAAAAAGAACCATCCATTCAGAGGTCCTCCCCAACCTCACAACCAACATGTAGGTCCTCTACATGTTTTCGAAAACCATAGTACAGTTCCTCCCTAAAACATCCTCTACCATAGTGGATGTCTCCCATAGTCCAATGGCAGTCCGTGTGGAAGTCCTACCCATTCCATTAACAACTGATGCAAGGGACCACCTTATATACTGAATAATTTACTAATTCCCCCCACACAATTAACATATCAAATTAAGGTCTTCCTAGTTCTAAAATTTTCCCTGACCTAATGAACCATCCTGGGGAAGATGGGATACCCAGGGCCCCTGAAGGAATACTTTTGGGAAGTTCTATGTCGTTTTAATTTCAATTATCTTTTAAACTTTTTATTCAGAATGAGATTCAATGGAATAATATACACCCCATTAATTTAAATTAGATTCTGGTATTGGATCCCAAAGTGTGAGATTCATTATACATATGGTGAGATCAAAAACATTATCTAATCCCTTCATAGGTACAAGAATATGGAGGAAGATATAACTCCCTTCGTGGTTCCCGAATTGTAATTCTAGATTTCATCACTTGTTTTATTCTCTAACTATACCTAAGATCATGTGGTGTTATTTTAGAGCATGATAGATTATGAGAATATGATAGATCCATAGATGAATTATGATGTACTTTCACATGAGGTAGTTGTATGTATCTGGTTCTACATGAACATTGTGATGCTATTGGAAGAGGCATCTACAAAAGTTATTCAACCATTACAATGATCTACATCAATTCTACGACCATCTTCTAATGCCGCACTATTCATAGGTTGCGCTAACCAAGAGTCAGGCTTATCTTCTAAAAAAGGAATCATGTGGGATACTCTCGCTGCTAAGTATCTAGTTGGGTTGTTCTAGATGAATGTGGGTCCCAACATTGACATTCATTAGTCTCTCACATAGGAATATGTCATGTTCTTTGAAATTATCATTTGGGTGAAAAATGTTTAGCATTATGAAAATCATTTGGTTCACACAAGGATATTGGTGCAATTAGATGACGTGCACTAGGAATGTCACATAGTTGGGCTGGTAGTTCGTTTGGTGGATCAGCATCCTTCATCACATGCATACCATCGAACACTTCAATATGGATGAATTCAAAGCTTCAATGTTATATTTATAATCATTTAAGTGCTATCTCGACACATGTATATCCATTGTTGGTGGTATTACACTACTATACAAAACCTCCCAATCATGCGGCATCTCGAATCACATAGAGATATTGAGGATACTGAGATGGTTATTTGTTCGAGTGAATATAACTGATCTCATGTTTCCTAAAGACAATGACACCAGTGTAAGATTCTATATAGAGAGCCACTCTAATGGGTAATTACAGTATCAGGTGGACCCTCATATAGGTGTTCTCACATACATACAGAGGAAATAACTCATCCTAGGAGATCCATCACCACTATTTCCCATTGCTTTAAATATAAAAATGGAAAAGAACAGGTTGGGACTTCTATGCCCACATATCTCTCTGATGCCATGAGGAAGACATAGGTTCACCACAATATCACTTCCTAGCAAGATGAGATTGAAGATCGGAAGAGACACCTCATGGTTCTCTTTACTGAGTTGTGCTATTATTATGGAGATCCACTATACTATTAGTTTACCCCTCAACTAGGTAAGAAAGCAGAATCAACAAGTCATCCTCATGTAGTTTTCCCCAGATGATCCCGGTGATCCCGTGAAATCAAATAGAGTAGATGTCTGAGCTTATAGATAGTGATATAAATATTCATTTCTCAATCTACGTGAGTAGTGTATGAACCATCCTTAGGAACCTAATCATGGTGTTATGAAAGTATCTTCAAAGGTCACTCTATAAGCATCGTATCCTTACTATCACGTTGATCAGCCTATAAATGCCACGGTGGATAGGAATCCTCATCCAGATAAGAACCCCCATTATGATGTCATGTCCTCTCCCATGTCTCGCATCAAATCAGTAAAAGGGTTATAGATTTAAACCCTATCTGATGGAATTCATAGCAGGCAAGGATATATGACATGTGAGCTCCACTAGATTTCAAAAATCCAACCCCCCCCCCTCAATAGGATGGGAGACCTGTTTCATTATGTGAACAACTTTATCTCAAGGTGTGGCCATATGTGAGGAACATTAGATTATCATGAAGTAGCCAGTATTCAATATTCTTTTAGACATTGGAAGGCCCTCTGTTCATATAGTACAACAAATTTTCCTTTTGTCCCATCACTATTTGCAATGAGATCCACAGGTAGTTTATCTACATGTTAATATCTAATACACAGTAGAATTTTTTTCGACCTCTTAAAGTGAAATAATATTCCATGTAAGCACATTACAGACATTTCACCAGGTGGAATAACAACATGTATTCACCGGCCATGTTTTTGACTAATGACAATTAGTTGACAGTGGGAAAGGGGAACATTATGACTGAAATGATTCCCCCGTCATCACTCAGAATATCCATGGTGGATACTTGGATTTCTATGATAAGGAAAAACATTAGGAGGAATCCCGATAGATATCTAAGAATGATATTTCATTGACTCCTCTAGCTCATGTTATAAGATCCATCAAGGAAGATACTATTACTACAATACATTTTGGGGCCCTAGATCTATTTACAGTACAACCTATCCAAGAATAGACATGTTGGGGAAAAATCCTCAAGAAGATCATCCATACTGAGTGTATATTCGATAAGAACCTCATCGATATGAAGCATCACCCTGGTGAGATAATGTGGATACATCCTATCATTAGGGACCTACACTTCATTAGGACAAATCTCCAAGATCTCCCATTCCAAACAAGTAATAGATGACCTACTCATTTCTGGAATCCATGGTTCCTAGTTTTTATATAGTTCTCTAAAACAAGGTATTTTGAAACTGTCATAAAGAACAAATACATATGATTCCATGTTTACTAATCATCTATAACACTTCCATTGTCACAAATTTCATTGTACATACTATCATGAAATTCTATGTTTTCAAGTATAGGATTTAGGACCATATAGATAGTGGTGCAGTCACATTTGGTGATGTCCTGGCCAAGGTGGAACACATGTCTACTTAGCTCGATAGTGACAGTGATGGTTATGGTTAATATAATTTGGTTTCCAATCACTAAACATAAAATAATGATGATGTATTGGATTGAGAATAAGTATTCCATACCCATGATGTCATCTGTTATAAGTTAGACTAGACTAAACCCCGTGATATAGACACTCCTCTTCCAGAGACCACTATTCATTAACCTCGTAGCATTAACTATCCCAAAAGAGTAGGTGTTGATGGCACAAAGGAATAAAAAGTCCCCAGCGAATGCCATGAGTTATCTTAACATCAGTGACATCATGCCTTTAGAAATTGGGATCACAACAAGGGTCTTTCTAGAATTGTAATACTACATTTACGATGATATATAATATTCCTTCTCGAATACTATTAAACTGGACTACCCCATCATGGTCCCCAAGGATGATGAATATCAAGAGATCCCTACAAATGTCCCCCAAATGATGACATCATTTAATGAATTGAGGATATGAATACGATCAAAATGATTAATTTTGTTATAAATACTAGTTCATACATGAAAATGGGTCCAAAAAATATTTTTTGATCAAAGATCAGTAGGCACAATCATTCTTGTCTACTCTGTCAGACTAATCTCCATAGATGACCATGCTTTTTCAATTGGAAGAATAGTAGCAGTCGCACCACGATTAGCCATGTCATGCTAAAACTCGAAATCTGTTAGCCAGCAGTCACCAAGATAAGGTTCTGGGTAGTTTATCTATTGATTAGTAGTGAATTTCCAACACTAACTGCAACCTATTGGTTTATCCATTAATTCTTGTCATGCTTCCTACCAAGGAGGAACCCCTTATGGGAAAATATTTTTGTCTAGCGTGGAAGTATGAATCACTGAATCTCCTATACTTTATTCATGTGAATATAAATATTATCAAGGACCTCTATTAGTTATAATTGATGCATGGGGGCCTTATATAATCCAGGAAATTCACCCTTCTATATGTGATAGAGCTAGCAGCGGTTGAGACCTTCTATAATATAGTGTTTGATGGGGATGAATGTTGATCCATTTACTCAGTTTCTGGAGAAGATGGGGGATCCCTCATGAATGTGAACATCATTATACTTAACATCATTTTGAAATTGTACACAATAAAGGTATGTTACTATTTAGTTAACATATGTTCTAAGATCTACCTCATCACGAACAGGAATCTTCAGAATCCAGGACTCACTGAAGTAGAATTGAGCCCCTCCGAGATGAAGATTTAATGTTATGTATGGACCAATCAAAGATCATGTGATTGGATTCATGTGAAGACACAATTATTTAGATTGGTAGAAAACTCAAAAATAAGGGTTATCTCATAGGACATTTGTTACAATGAATTCATGTGTATCCTTTGTCTCCATCTACAAGAAACGGTTACCTCATCGTATAATAAATGCTTCAGGTACTCTATTAATTGTCGAGTGGGAACACTTAAAAGTGATGAATCTCCCTTAAAATCATGTGAATACAACTATGTTGATTCTTCCTATTATAATATAAAGTGAAATAACATGTTTATTAATGAGGATGAGCACACCCCTATCGTAGTCAGCCTGTGGACAGATTTGGATGACACATTTTTCATTGTGATTCACTGGTTTGAGGATACGATGCTAGACATGGGGAATTTATATATCATTTATGGGATAAAAAATGGTGCATTGTCTTTAATTGAAACAAACTTCATAATATTACACCATAATTCTATACATTTTAGGCTCGAGTGATATCATAACCCCCTACTCTAGTCAGGTATTCAAAATTTTTCCCCATGGCTACATCTATCAATAATACCCTATTGTTTTACTAGTAGGACATGAAAATTGAAAAACATGTTCATCACTAATTCATTGAAATAATTCTTGGTACTCATGTTCAATGTCCTGATGGAATCTGTACTCTAACTTGTATCCTTATGGATTCATTACAGTATGAGTATTTTTATAATGATTGTATCTCCCTTCAAGAAGGCACCTGTGTTCCCATGAAATTAATCAGTATGGAGGAACCATATCCTCGCATATATCCCCCTACCTAAGACAATATTTAATATCTATAAGACACATATGCATTGTAATATGGGGTTACGAACCTCATTTTTGAGAAGGTTCAGGTGAACGTTGGTATTAAGGCAGACCTCAGGACGACACTTGTAAGTTTAACCTTGCCTCTTGTTGAACAACAACTATATATGGATTTCCATCCTCATAATAATTTATTTATCTATAGGATCTACCTTGTGGTTTTATGATTATACACATAGGACTCCATTAATCATGTTGGTCTTAATGATTGTCATCATGAGTTTGAGAAAACTCTAATTAAAATTCATTATTCTTATAGAACTTCAATCGAGGCCAATGTTGAAAACATAAAAAAAACAAATTTCATCAAAGATGTTTAGTACCCTATGTGGCTAACCAACATCCTCCTTACTAGGAAGAAGAATGGTAAGATCAATGTATGTATTGAATTATGTAATCTCAACCACCTCTTCCGAAAGGTTGATTTTCCCTTCCAGTTATAGAGTTGTTGATCGATGACATTGCATTTTTAGATGATCTATTCATCATATATTGATACTCCAAGTTCAATCAGCTATTGATGGACCCCAACGATATATAATATACCACCTTTTGAGCACTACACTGTAATTTCGGTTAAAATACAATTCCTTTTGATATAAAGACTGCAGAATATATATGTCACTGATCTATGAATCACATATTCACAGTGATCCTTGGGCTGCTGGTGGAACACTAGGTGGATGAATTTGTGGTTAAATTAAACCAAAATCAGGACCATATACATGATCATAAAAATTATTCAGGATTCCTTTGGTGCAGTCATTTTACGATGAACCCATTGAATTGTGCTTTCGGGCATACCTTTAAGAATTTTTTGGTTTCTTTGGTAGATAGAGAGGCATCAAAATTGATCAAGACAAGATCAAGGCCATCAGCCAGATGTCACATCCGAACATCCTTTAAGAGTTCTGAAGTATTCTTGGATACAAGGTATACATACACTGATTCATTGAAAATTTGGCTAAATTGTCTAATCAAATTATCAGTATCATGAAGAATGGTGTTTTCTACCTGTGAGATGAATGGTGTTACACCACATTTGAGGAGATAAATCAGTATTTTTTTAATAGCATTTGGTTTTGATGCCACCCATCCCAATATAGACTCTAATATTTTATTTGATACCCCTTGAATGATCTCTCAACACCATTATCACTCAGGAGAAAAATTATGGGATTCATAACAGTTTATATATCTCAGTGGCTTGATCCTTGAGGTAACTTATTTATATTTTCATATTGAGAGGAGTTGTTTCCCACTGGATTTCATTGTGTAAAAGTTATAACATTATCTGTAACATCATGAGATGGGGCTGTTGTCCCATTCAGATAGTCTATTTTATATCAAGAATCACACAATGTTGACCAGATAGCTATCATGGTGTGAAATGATTCTTTTGTAGTTTGACATCACTTTATTTGAAAATAAATCCTTCAAGGATAAAACTCTAGATAATTTTTTGGACACTCATCCAACCCCTGAAGAAGAATATAGGGATATTTATTTCTTAGATGAGGTCATCCTCGATGTGGACCATGCCATGCTGTTGTGGTGGGTGAAATTTTATGGTGATTCCTAGTGAAAAACTGATGTAAGGCTCAATGATCTTAGGATCAGTATAGTAGGTTTGGGTATCATCTTTGTAACTATAGTTCAAGTTGTCCTACCAAACTCATTCATGTTGTATAAAGGCCGCATGAACAATGAGCCATATAAACGTCTCATTACTAGTATCCAAATGGACCTCAATTTTGATGTTCCCTGCTTGCATGTGTGTGGAGACTCTGAGTTAGTCAACAGTCATATAAAAAATTATTATATCATATGGAAGCTGGATATTGTGCCCTTTTCCAATTCTTCTCACCACCTAACAAATATGTTTCATTCCCAATCATAGGTAACTCACAATCCACCATCATAGAATGGTTAAGTCGACACATTAGCTAGCCTAGCCTCTTCTCGTGAGGTGTCTGGCCATGATTATATATTCATTAATTTGTTACATGTATTGTTCATCACTAAAATCATTTCAACCATGTTGAAATTCAGAAGGTAAACGTTCTGACCCCATTTTCTGCCACACTTGGACATCCGAGTCCCCCCCTTATAGCTGAAGAAATATCCTAGTAGAAAAATCATCTTTTGATTATCTCTAAAAAGGAATTATCCCACCATATAGGGGTTATCCAGGTATAATATGTCAATGTGTGACATAATTTACTATATGATGTGGAACTAACTTTGAAAAGACCCTCTACAGACATAGGGTTTGATGAATTATCCTCCACTATATTCAGGGACTCAAGATTTCATTGGGTATTCCGGATTTCCATGTGGGGTATTCTGGTTCTCATTAGGAAGGTTTGAATATTTACCACCAATTTGATGGTTGGGATACTTCTGGTTCACCATGTTCTATAACTGTATGATCTTTTTGAAAGGTTTCCATGCTAGTAAGATCCATTCCATCTTTTCTCATTTACATCCAGAGCCCCAATACACTACCAATTATTCTTTTTCCTTTTCAGTGTGGGGACTTTGATGTCATAAAGTGTACCCACCAAGAACAACATTCTAATGAAGGTTCATTTTTACCGAAAAATATCTCTTTTACAAGTGGAATGAAGTGATTACTCTTACGAAAGTAAAGGCTCAATTAGTTGAT
This sequence comes from Viscum album, assembly GCA_963277665.1. NCBI lineage: Eukaryota > Viridiplantae > Streptophyta > Magnoliopsida > Santalales > Viscaceae > Viscum > Viscum album. The sequence goes on from OY728163.1 coordinate 137,596,716, forward strand.
GAATTCTGGATCTCCAATGTCATCCATCGATTCAAAATTCCCCGCACCCTTCTCAACGATAATGATACCTACATTTGAGAAGCCATGATGAAGAGGATGTATAAAAAGTACATGATTCTATCCTATAATAATTCTTATTTTCATGAATATGGAAATGGTTATATCAACGAATTCAACAAGACCCTCTCAATCATTCTACAGAAAATAGTGGTCTATAATAAGAAGAGTTGGCTGGGAAATCTCTTTAATGCTCTATGGGCTTACCGAATGATTACTTAAAATTCCACAGAGATGAATCCATATTCCTGAGGGTGTAGAATAAAAGAAGCTATTTCTATTGGTATCCATATAACATCAATTGAAATAGTTGCAGACAATGATCAATGACTATAAATAATATATTAAGTCTATATAGTTATGCTGGAAGCCCTCAAATAGAATTGTCTCAAGGCCTTTCACAATATAGAGATGCTATAAAACAATATATCTAGAGCATTAAAAAAAATATGCTCCCCCTATCCTTCCTCTGTGGTGATAATATGATTGTTATCAGAACACAGATGATACCCAAAATAAATCCATTAATGATAGAGCTCATGTGGGATGTGCAATAAATCATTCACAAAGGTTATCCTAATGGTGAAACCTATTTGGTCACCAGGGATGGAGAGAACATCACCCCACTAACCAACAACATGTTTCACATGGAATACATTATGTAAGTACATACCAATGTATCCCTGAAACATGATGTTAAGACGTGTTTCTATAGTCTGACCTATGAGAATTTAAATTTTTAATCCTTAGTACAAGCATCATAACACTAAAATATATGTGGATTATTCTTAGAAGTGTGTATTTTCAGTTTTGGTCCTACTTCATCCTCATTATTGTTGGTCTCATATTGATGTTTCACCACAAATATACTCTTTATAATCCCAATACCTTTGTGGTTCAAACTCTATCACCTTATTCTCATATCCCCTAGTGCAGGCAGCATAACCTTAAACAATATTACAAATATCCATGAATCATGAACATAAACTGATTCATACCCGTACAATAAATATATAAATACAGTAAAATATGTACAAGTCTTATTTGGAGGTCTCTTGTGTTTTTTCATGCCTTATTCAGCCACATTCATGTCAAGTTATATCCATAACTCTATTATAATATCCCTTATAATTTTTTTCATTCTCCATCTTAGTTTCATGACGTTAAACTGCATAATAGCCATGGTCCAAGCTATACAATGATAAAATTCACAATGCCAAAATTTCCTCCCCTAAGAATTAATTTCCAATTTCATTGGTAATAAAAAATTCCACATTAAAAAACTATTTATGTCTTGATTTCCATCTTTATAGGATAGGTAGCAACAGCCTGATATAAAATCACATTCCTTCCCAAATTAAAAGTGAGACATAACAAAACTCAAAAAATGCCCCCTCCCTTTTTATGGATCCAACCAACATGGTGATATTACCTCAAAGAACCATGTACGAATTGATTTTCATTCAAATATGATGATTAGTTATGTCTATGTCATAATATCAGGCCCATCTGCATCATTTCGCTTCACTCACATTGGTTCACATTCATCCTTATCGCATGGCATTAAAATTCATGGGATTTAAAAAAATATTTTTGGATTTATTCATATCCTTATGAGATATGTATTGATTCCCCAATAGTTCATCATTGGGCCAATCCATGGACTTATTAAACCTTCATCCCTTTGAACACATCTTAGTACAATCTACACGACATTAAATTGTATTCAAATTTTTCAATGAGGTATATCATGCAGTGTTGGACCTTTTTATTCCCCATTCATGTTTTGTTTCATACAATGATTCACACACAAAACCATTCATTACATTCAACCATTGTATTCCAATGTCTATGATGCTACACAATAATAAAATGTGCTTATTTCAATATTATAAATTGAAACCTTACCTTGAACATGTTCTGGATTCCCCACAATAAATTTGGGATTCCTGTGTTTCCTTACTTGATAATATTTCCTCTATTGGTGTGGGTCTCTCACTACACTATGTCTTCAAGAAGTACAAGTGCCATGATTCACATCATTATGGGATATGCATAGGCCTCAAAAAACATTGTATTTGGTCTCATCCCCTATTTTATAACTATTTTGGCCCCTCGGGCTCACATAATGTCCAACCATTATGACTATAAACTATATTCATGTCTCTTAAATAATGTGTTGTGAGGTGTTGTGACAATGGTCCTCATTTCCATTGGTTTTTCATAACAGCACACCCATACATCTTATTTATACACTACTCATCGGTCTAAACACTACAAATTTAAAACCAGGATCTAATAGTCCATGTGATAAGACTCTAAACATTATACCATGTTTGACACCATATGTCCTTAAAATATGTTCATGTACCTAATTAGAATCATGTTTTTTGATACCTCCACATTCAAAAATTTGATCATCTCTTGATTTTGGCATCCATCTTCTTTCGAATCAATATGGATCCCCTAATAGTGATATTCTAATTCCATTTTCTCCTCACCTCAAATCCTAGGTCGATGCACCAATGGATATTAGGTAGTAAGAAGTGGACCATATGTTTTGAACATGGTCAGTTGTTTTTCCACCATTTACTCAGAATGTACCCAAATAATTTATTGTAGATTAATATGTTTATGAATTTGATCAATAGTTTATACGTACTCGATGATCTTCCTATTCTCTAAATGTTGAACGAGTGACATAAATCCGTTTCCTCCACCTATAATTTCAAAATTCTAAACCAATGGAATCATCCTTTTCTATCATGTTTGGAGACCCTGATAACATTCCTTGTTTCATACACCTCCAGGGATTCCACGAGATTAGGAGTTCTTATAGGGTGTTTACAGATGTGGTAAAAGTCTACAATATCCCTTATATAGTAAAATCTGTGAACATATACTAAAAACACAATAGGGAAAATGTGGTGAATAATGGACCTCCATGGTGCTCATTTATGTTGTGTTTGTCACTTTACCACACCACATACACTAGTGTTGGGATCCACTTTCCTTGGACTTCCCTGTATACAAACACTGTAACCATAAATGATGATCCTATAGTCCATGAAACATGAAATTAAATAGTTATACATCATACATGATGTATGAGAATAAATTTTTTTGAATATCCAATTCACTCGACATTAAACTGTGTGATGTTTCTATATCATACAATGTTAAACTACATCTATAAATTCCCCACTATACGATTAAAAACTACATTTATACTACATAGTTCATATTTTCATCTATCACTCAACATCTGTGATAGTAATCCCATATTAAAATGTAATGATCTTTGTTTATAACAATGCGCCTATACCAATGTTCTATTGATCAGGGTGGATTAATTCATATTATCATCAGATTCATTTGAAAATTTGAACACTCCAGTTTGACTACTCTTATTAATCTTATTCAGATTATCATCCTCTTCCATGTCTAGAGGGACCCATAAAGGCATGGTACAATTCCATTTTGGGCACACATACCATCATGGGTCAACATTCCAGAAGATAACATATAACATTTTGAGATAGGTTTTGTGTGTCTAGCATTATCATTTGTCGAACATCATTTATTTGTCACCATTACAGGCTAATGATATTGATGTTGTGTTTCAAAATTTTTCATTAGTTATATCGAGTCTCCCTTCCATTCTCCTCATTTTTTTGAATTTAGGCCATTACGACTTACACTTATCACTCCCGTTTGTCCTGAAAAATTCCACCACTCGTACTATTGTCCCATTTATGCACCATCACATGATGTAAAATAATGTTTCCAATACATTATCCTTATCCTCTTTCCCCAACCTCTCTCTGACTAAACACTATTAGTGTTTATTTAGTAGACACTGTGTGTTAGATGATTATCTGAAATTCTCATACTTATTGAACAATTATGTGGAAATCCCTTGTTTCTCGCATCGGTAGTGACCTACATGAAAATAAGTATTATTCATTAGTTGTCTAAAAAATATGATTAATGTTCGATAACTAATTATGTGAAAATAAATGTGTACAATTATGTAGTAATGTTTAAAAAAAAGGACATAAAAATATTGAAGACTCTTATGGTTTTTGACACAATTTCCCCTATTTCTCTATTATTGATATTGATCATTCCTGCTCTTCCAACCGTCAAAAAATGACATATGGGTTTTTGATGAATCCTTATATATTATTCTTTTTCTCCATCAGTGTCTAGATGGATTGGGTCGACCCTTATCTTTGAATGGACCCAGTTATCCTAGATATTCGATGACTATAATTCACCATCCATATCTGCTCCTGGGCCTCATTCAAATTTCCACTAATTTGTATGAAAAATTATTAATGAGTCTATATAAAGGTAAAAAAACTCATTTTATTGTTCTTCCATTTTAAAGAACTAATGATTTTTTTTCTGGAGCATCTGAATGCTTTCATCTTTCTCATTGCGACACACAACATCAATATGCTTTCTCCATTTACACATCATTTTAGAGTTGTAGTAAACAATTATATTATGAAGGCCTTGAGAGTCTACCCACCAACACACGGGTTGAATGGATAGTGGAAAAGATACCCCATCCATTCCAACATCAACTGTTAAAAAATATGATGAATGTAGTGATAAATTCATTTATTGTCTATGAATTAGATGATACAGTTTTCCTCAGATGCACACTACTGGAAACTAAGCCTTTACCATCGGTTTCAAACCCTTGGTAAAGGCTGCCAAACCGTTGTTATACTGTATACCAACAGTTTCAAAAACCGTTGGAAAGTAAGGCATAAGGACAGGTTCCCAACAATTAAAATAACTATTGGTAAATAGGAGTATTCCCAATGGTGAAAACCATTGGCAATACAGGAAGTGTATTGGAGTATTCCCAATGGTGCAAATCGTTGGCAATACAGGCAGTGAATAGGAGTATTCCCAACGGTTTCTAAAACTGTTGGCAATACTATCATTTTCATGTCTTACCAACGGTTTACTAAAACCATTGGTAAAAATATGTACAGTAGTATACCAACAGTTTAGTAAACCGTTTGTATAGTGTATTACTGGAATTTTGCAGCCCAGCCACTCTACACCATCAGAACTCCCCACCAAGAAGCACCCAGCTCAACTACAACAGCCCAGCCAGCAGCACGGACTCTAGCAGCAACCCAAACCTAACATGTCCAGCTCCTAGAATAACTCCCAACACAAATCCATGCAGTCTCAGCCTAGCACCTGAAGAAACTCCCAACACCCATCAAACAGAACAACAACACCACCTATGAGACCAAACCAGCTCCACCAGCACCCTCAAGCACCACCGCACCAGCTTCCAGCATCCCAATCCAATAGCATGACCAACAGTAGCCCTCCCTCCTATACCATCATACCCACCATGAAATATCCCACTCGACTTCAACAGAATGAGGACCAACTCTAAGATGGCTAGCCCCTGCACCAGTGTCCACTAACCGCAACCCAAGCAGTCCCAAAAAACCAAACCCAGCTCCAGATTCAGCATCCAACAGCCAGCTCCCAAACTCCAACAGCACGAGCACAACGCCAATTCCCAAAACACCCCCAAAACCCAGAAAAATCACCCAGTTGCTGCACGGACACCCATCACATGCATTACCTCACAACACCCCACAACACCAGTCAAGCAGCAATAGCCCTGCACCATCATCCAGGACCCAAGACTATAATCCAGAACTAAGGTCCAATCCACCAGCACATGCAGCAGCCAAATTAGTAGCTAAAACCACATACACCCCTAGAAACACCAGTTCCTTACCACGCATGCATCCTCGAGCAATAAGACCACTGCACATACACCTACACACACTCTTAACAGCAACAAAACCCCCCCACACACTCTTAACAACAACAAAACCACAGCACACATTCTTAACAACAATATAACCACTGCCCACTCAACTACATACACCAGCATACACTCTTAACTGAAAATATCCCACAAAAGCACATAAAAACAAGATACTCTTATAACCATATAATTTACCACAATTATAATCATGTATATGAACCCAATTACCCTATTCAATACAGAATTCATAATTGAATTTTCATTTGAATACATGCAGAATGAATTATGTAATGAATTCTGAATTATGAATCAATAACACATACAAAATGAATTATGTTTCATAGGGAATTCTGAATTATATATAACACATATATAATATGACAAACAAGGGGTTGGGGGTGTACCGAAGGTGGGGGTGTCCAGGGGTGAGGGGTTGTCCATGGGGGTGGCGGTGTCTAGGGGGGTGGGTTATACAGAATTAAGAATACATACAAATTTTAATTTTCTATAACACATACATGATTGAATTTAGAAATTAGAAGCTAATAACCCCAAATAAAGTATTAACCTAATCCCAATACGTTTGGTCGGTTTTCTGTATACCAGTTGTTTTTACATAAAATGATGCCCATTTTAAACAAAAGACATACACTTGGAATGATATCGGCCACACCATGCCCTGGATTAGAAATGCGAAATGGGTGGGGTGGGGTGGGGCGGGTCAAGCCCACACAGGCTTTATCCCATGCAGGTTAGACCCACAAAAACCCGTATAGAAAATGGTTGGATTTATGAAGCCCGCACTGCCCCGCAACAGATGCAGGAAAGCCCACGGGCAACCCACATTTGTTATTATTTTAATAAATTTTAAATTTCAACAACGATATGGTATAATGGTATAATATTGTAATAGAATAGGAGGTAGGCAAGGATTAGTTGTCGATGGCCGGTGGAGGAAGTCAACATGAGGGCAGGTTGATGGAGGAGGACACCAACATGGGGTTGGTTGCCAGTGGCTGGTGGTGGATGTCAACGATGGGGAAGTGGGGGAGAGGAGGAGGCGGGAGTGGGATGAGGGGGTAAAGGACTTCGACTGGGGGCAGAGGAGGAGGGTGCAGGGCAGGGGGGATGACAGTGACAAGCTGGGGGGGCAGCGGAAGAGGCAGGAATGGAGTGGGGAGGTGGGGTTGGGGTGGGGGGTGAAAAGGACAGCGAAAGTAAGGGCGGAGGTGTAGCAGGGGGCTTGTGGGGGATTACGACGACCTAGATAAAGTAGAAAAGAAGGGAGGGTGCGATTGTATGTCATGGAATAGAGGCGGCGACTCAAAGAGATGACAGTTTTTTAATAAAATTAATATGCTGGGAGAAGGCGTTGGGAATTGGAGGAGAGAATGAGGGGTCGCGCATGCGTGAATTATAGATAGAGAATTAGGGGTCCTGTGCATTAAAGACACCCATTGGAATTAATTAATTTTTATGAGATCTAGGGCCGCATGTGCATTGGTAATTACAGACTGGGCTTTAATAAATATGGTGATGATTATTAAAAAAAATAGCTCGTGGTTCTGCCCATATCCATGCGGGTAAACTCTTATGGGTCAGCTGCCTGTGTGGGTTATCCATATGAAACTGTTTTTTATGTGGGTATTTTTTAATAAACCTGCCCCACCCCAAACCCGCCGCAATCCCGCTGAGGCCGCGGGCCCACCACCAATTTTTCACTATTACCTTGGATTGAGGTGGGGTTGACTCGTACACGTCACAAATTACTCATTAATTTTTTTCATAAAGTATCAACATAATCTGAATGCGTTTAGTCTATTATCCATATGTCATTTGTTGTTGTCACTTAAAATGTTTTCCATTTTAAATAAAGGTGAGACACTTTGAGTGGTGTCAACCACACCATGCCTCTAATTGAGGAAGGGTTTACTCGTACATGTCACATACAACCCATGGGTAGTTCTACTAAATTATCAACACAATATGAATATGTTTGGTTCGTTTTCTGTATGTCAGGTGTTTTTACTTAAAATGATGTCCATTTTAAACAAAATAGATATAGATAGAGTGATACCGGACACACTGTGCATTCGATTGAAGCGTGGTTGACTCTTACACATCACATATGACCCATGGATCATTGTCCTAAAATTTCAAAAGAATCCAAATGCGTTTGGTCAGTTTTTCGTATGTCAGTTGTTGTTTTCACTTAAAATGATGTCCATTTTAAACAAAAGAGAGACACATTGAGTGTTGTTGGTCACACCACGCTTTATATTGAGGTAGGGTTGACTCGTACACATCACATATGACCCATGAATAATTTTCTTAAATTTTCAATAGAATCTGATTGCATTTGGTCAGTTTTTTGTATGTCAATTGTTGTTTTCACTTAAAATGATGTTCATTTTCAAAAAAAAGAGAGTCTTTGAGTGGTTCTAGTACCACCCCTCGTATTGACGCGGGGTTGACTTGAACACATTGCAAATGACCCATGGATCGTTTTCCTAAAGTATCAACTAAATCCGAATGCGTTTGGTCAGTTTTCTATATTCCAGTTGTTTTTACATAAAAGAGTATCCATTTTGAACAAAAGAAAGACACTTTGAGTGGTGTCGGCCACACTGTGCCTCGGATTGAGGTGAGGTTTACTCGTACACATCAGAAATGACCAATGGATTGTTGTCCTAATGTATCAATAGAATTTGAATGTGTTTGGTTGGTTTTCCATATGCCAGTTTTGTTTTCACCTAAAATGATGTCCATTTCAAATAAAAGTGAAACACTTTGTGTGGTAGCGGCCACACCGTGCCGATGATTGATGCAGGGTTGACTCGTACATGTCACAAATGACTCATGTATCATTGACCAAAAGTTTCAACAGAATATGAATTCCTTTGGTCAGTTTTTCGTATGTCAGTTGTTGTTTTCACTTAAAATGATGTCCATTTTAAACAAAAGAGAGACATTTTGAGTGGTGTCGGTAACAATGTGCCTCAGATTGAGGTGGGGTTGACTTTTTCACATCACAAATGACCCATGTATCATTTTACTAAAGTATCAACACAATACGAATGTGTTTCATTGGTTTTCGTATGTTAGTTGTTGTTTTCAGTTAAATTCTATTCATTTCAAATAAAAGTGCTACAGTTTGAGTGGTGTCGGCCACACCGACCCTCGGATTGAGGCGGGGTTGACTCGTACATGTCACATATGACCCATGGAAAATTTTATTAAAGTTTCAACTGAATTCAAATGTCATTGGTTGGTTTTCTGTATGTTAGTTGTTGTATTCACTTAAAATGATGTCCTTTGGAAACAAAACAGAGACACTTTGAGTGTTGTCGGACACACCGCACCTCAGATTGAGGCAGGATTTACTTGTACACATCAAAAATGACCCCTAGGTCGTTTTACTAAAGTATTAACACAATCCGAATGTTTTTAGTCAGTTCTCCATATTCCAGTTGTTGTTTTCACTTAAAATGTTGTCCATTTCAAAGAAAAGTGAGACACTTTGAGTGGTGCCGGCTACACCGTGCCTCGGATTGAGGCGGGGTTGACTCGTACACGTCACTTGGGCGTTTTGAGTGCCATCAAATATGGATTGAAGATCAGTTTGAGTCTAATCTTCTCCGTGCCTCCTCTTTCCGATTAGGGTCTGCATTCTTCTCTCATATTCTTCGAAAACACTAAAACCCTCTTTTCTGTTGGGATTTAGGGTGAATCATTAAGAGAGAATGGATTGGGATCCGAGGTCCAGGGAGGAGGGACGAAGGGGATATCCAGTGGGCTGTCCGAGGGGCTACCCGGGGTCTAGGGGGGATGGTGGGGGGGCTGTCCGGTGGGCTGTATGTGTTGGCCCGGTCCAGCAACATTCACGGGGCAGCATCTTCCTCCCAAGAGCGAAGGGAGTGGGAGGAGGTGGGGCAACATTCCGACCGTTGCCTCCCTCCACATTAACTATGGGTGGGTAATGTATCTAAAACTCTATCTAGGTATCATACATCGAACTCCGACAGGACTGCGAACCGTCGCGGGGTGTCGTCTTGAAGTATGGCCAAATCACAGCGTGACCGCGGCGTGACCGCTGCATGACCGCGGCGTGTTGGCCCGGTCCAGCGACATTCGCAGGGCAGTATCTCCCGGCCAGGAGTGAAGGGAGTGGGAGGAGGTGGGGAAACATTCTTGCAATGACCTCCCTCCCCATTAACTATGGGTGGGTAATGTATCTAAAACTATATCTAGGTATCATAAATTGAATTCTGACAGGATTGTGAACCGCCGTGGGGTGTCGTCCTACAGCATGAAAAAATCACGGCATTACCGCGGCGTGACTGCGGCGTGACCACAACATGACTACGGCGTGAACGTGGCGTGACCTCGACATGTTGGCCCGGTCTAGTGACATCCATGGGGCAGCATCTTCTGGCCAAGAGCGAAGGGAGAGGGAGGAAGTGGGGAAACATTCCGGTCATCGCCTCCGTCCCAATTAACTACGAGTGGGTAATGTATCTAAAACTCTATCTAGGTATCATACATAGAATTCTGACAGGACTGCGAACCGCCATGGGGTGTCATCCTGGAGTAGGGCCAAATCAAGGCATTACAACGGTGTGACCGCGACATTTTGGCTCGGTCCAGCGACATCGGCGGGGCAGCATCTTCCGGCCAGGATTCCAAATAAATCCTATGTAGTTGTCCTTCACATTATAGAAACTGATCTTATTTTAAAAAAAATAGACTCTTGATTCGGGATTGTGGTATGATAAATATATATATTTTATATTCGTTGTTTTTAAAAGTGGTACTATGTAGTTGAAACTACTGATTGAGAGTCAAATTATGCAAGTGTATTACTTATCAATGGTATATGAATTTATTGGAACTCTAATAATAAAACTTCAGTCACCTAGAGAATAATAGAATTTGAGTATGTTTTAACATCTCAGGATGCAACAAAAGTCTTATGGGAGAATTCATATATGTAAAAGATCTAAGAAACCAATTCTATAAAGAAAATAGTATAAAATAAAAACTAAACTAAAAAGTAGTCAATGATCAAAGTGACCCATGCGATAAAGAAAATAAAATAAAAACAAAACTAAATCATTCCTATCCTGTGACTATACCTGTCACCTTCCAACATATAAGTACCACAGCGCCCCATGGGTCAAATCTTGTTCTTGCAAGCAAAGGGGAAACAGATCAATGTTTCAAAATGATTCTATCAAATAGTACATTCCTATTAATTAACAATTACTCTTCCTATTAATGGTATATAATCAATTTGGCCTGAGTTTCAACTTAGTTTGGTTTTGTTCAATATTAGGGATGAGGTCTTATTATTATTGGTTTTTATGTTTACACTTGAGATATTTATTTAAAAATGATGCATGTATTTGGCATTATTATTTATGGTTTTAGTTCTTAGTCTGTTGCTATGGGGCCTGTCCACATGAATAATTCTTGGAATGTAGGTTTCAGTTGAAATTTGTGTGCTTTAATGTGATTGATGTCACTAACGATGGTGATTTAGATCAAGTAAAATATTCCCAAGAGGATTGGGCCTTGTAATGATAGTTGTGGCAATTGTACATCTAGCGTTTGATGAGGAAATACTTGTGAGGATGGATTGGAGTCTTGGTAGGTTCTTTGAGTGGGATGGTCCCAATGAGTATATAAAATGTATTATGAATGGTTTTACTCTATTTAATGATTTAAAAGTTCAACTAAATAGACGAAGGATGAGATTCCAGTGTTTGTATTGGGTATTTTCAGAAAGATTGACATTATAATGCCAAGAGGCCTGGTGTGATTTAGCTTAGGATGGAACCTGGTTAATGGGGATGGGTTATAATACATGATTTTGATGAGGTTCTTGATCGGATTATTGAGAATATAATGTAGATATGTTCGACATGGTGTGCTTTTGAGACTAGGACAATCATAAGGTGAATAATCCTCTTTGTGTAGTTGGATGATGAGATGTGCATTGAGGCATGGGATAATCGTCGAGAGATGAGTCTAGACTATGGGACTGAGAGGATAGAACATGATAGGTTTGATAGGATTGGGTGAGTGGCCAACCCATGTGAGGATGATACGATGCATGGAGACACTTGGAGACACATGGGGTTGTTTATGATATCTCACGGAGACACTTGGGGTAACTTCATGACTCCAACATACTCATGAAATGATCTCAAACAATGTTTTAGAAAAAAAAAAGTCAATCTCATGGAAGATCCCAAGGATCCTCTATCTTCCAATGTTTCCTCACACTCACACCTCATGGTATTACCGTATACAAGTGATCTATGTCAACTAGTCAAGATAGCATCACTACCCTTCATCCGTAGGAAGAAGTAAAATACAAAAGTAGCCACTACGACAAAGAAAATAAAATAAAAACTAAAAAAAGACATACCTGTATCCTGTGACTATACATGTCACTGCCCAATATATAAGAACAACACCACCCCATGGGTAAAATCATGTTCCTACAAGCAAGGGGGAAACCGTTTCTTTTAATAACCTCTTAATTTTTCATTATGTTCTTTATATAGCACGTTCTCGGAAACACCATACTAGTACACCTATCCATTGAATATTTACCTATGCTACATTAGGTGAGTTGGAGGTTGTGCACATAACCCTGATAGAACCCCGCCGTGTCACACCATGATCCGAGATTGACTACTATGGTGAATAATAACTGATGCATCATAAAATGAAATTCGGCATATATTGCCCTTGTGTCTTAAATAGCTCTCCTGCTAGAAACTACCATTCCACGGTCAATTGTGAACTCGATCTATAATGAATTAAAACAAAATTAATACATATATCAATCCAAGCATTATCACTCTCAACACCCCATCTTACTAGCCTGTTGAGTAGTAATAATGTAAAATAATTGCATAGAAAGTGGTTGATGTGTTGGGGATTGGAAAAACTGTAACATCGCAATATTTATTTAAGTAAAAGTTTTATTTAAAGTAACTTGAATGTAATAAAGCAATTTTTAGAGTCTAAAAATACTCATGAATGTAAAAAAAATAACATAACAACTTAGTTGTTAAACTCAATAGGGGTAAAAATGGCCTGATGCTTGGCATGGACCTGGACAGTCTGTGAGACATATTTCTTACAATGGGCCAAGCCCAAGTAGTGTTTTGGGCAGGACTCGAACTAGTGAAGGCCTAACAAAGCCAGACCAAACCCAAGCCTAGACCAAGCCTGGCCCAGCCCAATTGATAATTTTGTTCAATCTTATTTTAGTTTGATGAATTGTATGTTTACTATATTTATTATTGTCAATTTTTTTTATTTACATTTTACATTTTTTAAAAGAAATGGACTGGGACCCAGACCAAACTATTGATATGTACCATGCCTCATTACAAACCTATTTAGCAATTTGTATAACACCAGGAATCACAACCGACCCCTTCCCATTTATGTCTGCAATTGTGTTGATCTCAATGGCATTTCATTCCCCCTCACCCACCACACCAAACTATGTAATTTCATACATATGACCTTTAATGACTGACAATGATTCGTTTTCCACGCCTTTGGATTTCTGATCTATAAAATATAACCAAACTAGTAAAATGTTCATTTTTATAACCAATAGACTCTTAAAAACAGGCCAATAAGAACTCATTATGCTGACTTTTGAACCAAATTTTTGCACATTTCCAAATGCCGACTGAAAATAAAACGGCATTTTCACCATTTACAGTCCAATAGATTCCCATACTTCTATAACTCTCATCACATGCAGTATCCCTGATCCAACTATTTCAATTACAAGGATCATAGGAACAACTAAACCATTAATTGCACATTTGAACGAATAAAAAAATAACATGGTTGAGCTAGACCTGTGAAGAATTAAGAGATGAAATTTTTTGGCCATCCGGACTGTACAAAAAAATGAAAAAATGGACAATTGGGATTACACCTAAACCATAAGAAAATCATCAACTAAATATACACAAACACAAAAACCAAGATATTAGACTTCAGAAGAGGTCTAGTCTACCTCATATGGGTATTCCAATGCATATATTTGGAAAAGATTTACCTCTAGATCTTGGGGGGCAGGGGTCAGCCCTAACAATATTATTTCCCATGCCGGAGGAGAGGGAGCTGAGAGAGGGGGACATCCTGTGAGGTGTTCGGCCATGGGGATCTCATGCACGACTGGAGAGGGGGCCAGGGGACATCGGAGGAGGAGATTGAGCCAAGAGGGGAGGGGGATGTCTCCAAGAGAGGGAGACGAGAGGGGAGGGGGACGTCGTTATCAAAGGAGCCGAGAGGGGAAGGGTGACGTCGCCGGAGGAGAGGGAGGGGGCCGGGAGGCGAAGGTGGAGGCGGAGGCCAGAAGGAGGTCGAGGTCGGGGAGGGGAGGAGTGCACGAGGATGAAATGTCGCGAGGGAGGGAGCCCTAATTTGGGTATAATGTTTCCCAACAGTTAATTAAAATCATAGGTAATAGTTCTCTTTCCCAATGGTTTTCTTAAACTGTTGGGAAAACACAAAATAAAACAGCCTACACCAACGGTTTATTAGAACCGTTGGTCTAGGTTCTTTTTTCCAACGGGTTTTCTAAACCGTTGGGAACAAAGTGTTGGTATAGGCTCAATTTCCAGTAGTGGGGGGATAACCCTTAAAGTCAAATATCCTAGAGTGTAGGGGTGTAATGTTTAAGGACTTGTAGCAAGGAACAAGGGGATAGATGGAAAATAAATAAATAGGGGGAAAATGAACATATCATGTTTGTACAAGCATATTTATATAAAGATCGTGATCATGTACATTAGGATGGGAAATTCTATGATGGGAAATAATTATTTATGTCAATTTAGTAAGTATTTATCACCCAAGAAAAAAAAAGTGAAACTCTCACACAAATATATCGAATACGTGGGGGAAGGGGCATCATATGAGAATTAGGGTGGGAAGGGGCTCGACATGAGTGTGTCACAATCCCTAAGATCTAGGATTGAATGAAAATTGTGTTGGTCCAGGACATGATGTCTAGACATCACTATGTATCATGTATAGTGGGAATTACGCCATACATTTTCCTAGAGGGTAGTGTGGTGGGAGTCCTATGTCATGTAGGGATTATCCTCTAAGGTGGGGAGTAAGGTATCACACAGTTTTAGTAAATTCAATAGGGATAACAATATATAGTTTAATATATAATGGAAAATAGGTCGAAAACGTTTTTTAAAACACCCATAAAATCATCCTTAAATGGAAATATCCAAGATGAGGATTATGAAGTTAAGACATGCAAGGGTTAGGCCCATTTTGATGGTTCGATTCAAAATACATGAGACATGTTACTAGAAAGGGACATTGAGAGTAAAGTCGAATCCATGTAAAGTCAAGTCGAGGATAATCTTATAGGTCCAAAATATTGTGAATGATACAAAAACTAGTCACATAAAAAAAACACAAAGTACCCCCCCCATCTGGGGAAGGGAGGAAAATCCTAATGGTGGAGTGATATATGATGTGTGGAACAGGTAGAATTACTTTTCAAGGACTATAAATGGTGTGATATAGATATTTTTCCTTCAAGAAGTGGTCTTGAGAGCTCTTCTGATACTGATAGAACATGGTACCGGAGTTAGTGTGGTGGTGAGGACTTGTAAGAATAGGCATACTAGAAATGTCACATAACACGCACTTCATATATATATATATATATATATATATATATTTGTATAGGAAAATAATTTTTCAAAATGAATCCTTCATATAGTGTTATTCTACTATGTTACTTCCAATGCATCCATGAAACTCGGCTGCACAAGCCCCAATTGAAAATTCCTATTCAATAACTAATAAAATTGATTTTGGGAAAAACCCCTTGGAAGAATATGAAACATTGAATAACTCAATGGATCAATGTGAAGAAACAATAAGGAATCAATAACCCTTCCTAATTATAGAAAAATCGATGAATAACCCTTCCTAATCCTAATTATAGCAAACATTGAATATGAAACATTGAATAACCGTAAAACAGAATATGAAACATGGATTTTTGGTTCCCATATTCCTAATTATAGCAAAATATCTATCACAAATGACTGATTTCACCATAATTCATTGAAATCAATGAATAACCCTGAAACATACACTTCTGAAATCGGAAATTCTACCTCTGTGCACTTCTTGTGGATGACACGTGAAGCGCAGAGTTTGCGGGGGAGGGGAGAGTGACAGATACTAGGGATCAGGATGGGAGGAGGGAAGAGGTGTGCGGCGAGCAGTGAGTGTAGAGCGGTGAGAGGAAACCGTTGAGCGGAAGACAGGAGTTGGAATGGGAGGAGGGGATCGTGAGGGGGATGAGAGCGCTGGCAAGAAGGATCGGGATTAGAGCGGCAATGAGGGGGATTGAGATGGGGGTGGCGGCGAGGGGGGTCGGGAGTAGCGGTGGTGAGGAGAAGCGGCGAGGGCGGTTCAGGAGGAGAGGTTCCGTAGGGTTGGAGAAGTGGGGCGTGAGGGGTAGTGCAGATGGGAGAAGAATCCCGATGGGAACCGGGTTTAGGTGTTACTATTCCAATGGTTTTAGGAAACCGTTGGGAAAACCCAGCATATATTACTCTATGCCAACGCTTTTCACATAACCGTTGGTACCGTTGGAAAAAAGTGTTCGTATAGATGGGATTTCCAGTAGTGGCATCATGATTAGAGTACTCCAACTCTTCAGGATCTATGGGTTTAAACTATGAGAACATAACATGGAGATTAGTAGTAGTCTATTTATCTCACATCCTGTTTGCTGGGCTTGGCTACAGGTGATGAGGTTGGTCATCATCAATTGATCCCCCAAAAAAATGTTTCCTCTTCTATCCCCGAGTTCTTCCACACCTGTGGAATCACTCAGATCCACAAATGACTATCTAAATGAGACCACACACAAATCATTTCGAACAGAAAACCCTTAAAGGACTAGAGTAGCCATCGAGTAATATAACCTAGATTTCCTTTCATAATCTAATACCTTGGTTTTCATATCCTTCTATATTATTCATAATATATGTAATCTCATGTCAATCTTATCAAAGGATGTCGAATGTGACTCTATGGAGATAAGAGACTTATGGGAGAAAAACAGTGGTAGATCAAACCCCTTAGTATCTGCCGTCATGATATTATGATGTGGTCCTCTACAGATAACTAGAGCCACTAGGGATTTAGAGTTGGTCTCCCTCATCCCCTAAAGATTGTTTGTCCCACCAAATGCCTCTGTCTCGGGTGTATTCCATAGAGCTTTCCTCTCCATACATGAGGGTGAATCTCTACCCCCATCAAAAGGGGGTCGTTGTTTGAGATTATCCTGTAGTAAACTATTTTCATTCTAGGGATTGAAGTTATATGAAATGAAAGTTGAAGAATAAGATGGTGAGTTAGATCTTACCTTAAAAATATTAGTTATTTTCTGCATGGAATATGTGATCTTACCCCTACCCATATGGATGAATTGATAAGAATCATCTACCCATGATTAATATGTTCCCTTGGGATAGGTAGTGTGACTGGCCGTCTTAGCCTCTTATAGCTATGGAGGGCATATCTTGTCAAATAAAAACCTCATATGGTGATTTAGTAGAGACACAACACCTTTGGAATGCACCAAGTCTATTTTCTCCATCTTGTGTCAGCCCTCCTATTTTTTGGACAGGAAGAATTACCCTTGGATGACCAATCATGATTGTGTGCATCCTGTGATTTTTTAAATTATTCGACGTCCCTTAAAATTAAAAGAAATCCAGGTAGATGTAATATTATTCCCATGGTTAAGGAATGGAAAAATTCTCATGACAGTACATGAGGTGCAACCACTTCCTGGGAGTAGGGAAACTTTTTGTGAAGAACCCCTTTAATGGATCCCCATCCTCTCGGGTCTCCCCTTTCTATTGGGTCTTCCTTCTAATGAGTGTATGTCCCATTAATACTGATTCACTTCCTTCACCACATCATATATGTGTGGTACCATGAAAACCTTTGTTGGACTCCTCCTATTTTAATCATATTATAATGGTCAAAAATCCAATACATCCTTCAAATCCTATTAATTCTATTTAATATGTTTACAGTCATGTGTAAAGATGGTTGGTTTCGTTATGCTTTAAATATATTTTATCATGATCTTGATTCATATAAGTCCTGACTGATTATTGTAAACTATATATAATTTCTTCTATAATTAATTTATCTCTTGAATTATTAAGTCTAATTAATTTTGTGAATATTACTACTTATGTCTATATAATGATATTTAACTAATTCAGAGAAACACTGAGTCTACCACTGTTTCAAGTTTTCTAGAAAAGGACCTAGACACTGTGACCAAACACCGTGACCCTGACACCATGAACAAGACACTGTGACCTAGACATCGTGACCCAGACACCGTGACCCAGACACCGTGACCCACACATAGTGACTTGACACTGTGAACTAGACCCCGTGACCGAGACACCATAACCCAGACATCGTGAACCATACACTGCGACCTAGACATTATGACCCAGAAATCATGACCCAGACCCCATGATCAGACACTGTGACTAGACACCATAACCAGTTTTCAGATCTGTTGAATTTCGTGACACTGGTTCTTTGCTAAGACACCATTCGAAGATTAGAAAAGGACCATCCATCGTGGTCCTAACACAACATATGTGGTAACGGTTCCTGATCTCTATATATATATACCATCATAACTATCTCACCACTCAACTACAATAAAGAAGACACTGTCTCATGGTGACACCGTTTCCAAGTGACACCATTTCCAGATAGATTGTGCCACCTCTCTTTAATCAATTTGGTCATTTTCAATTTAATTTATAACTTTCATATTTGAGTCTCTTAAATGCATGGAAATAATTAATATTTATTTGTTAACATGTCAAATGACTATATGAGGTACGAGGCTCAGAATACATGCATCATGTCAGCTCCAACACATTCACTCCTCGAATACGAAGAAAAGTGAGGCCCTAAAACAAATGGTGGTAGAGCAATAGAAGATTGAGAATTCTTGACAAAAGAACTGACACATGCAACAAGATACATCTAAAGAACACACAACTCATTCACGAATCCAAATTATGGGATACCATATATCAGATTCAAGTACATCTTCACAATATATTCTCCTCAAGGAACATGGGCCAGATCTAACTAGATACGAGAGCACCAAACCCGTGATACTCTTTTTCTCACAAGAGGACTCGATACATGAATGTTCTTCATTATAGAAGTCCAGAGAAACATAGAATAACTCTCTGAGCACTTCTAACTTCATGTCATTATCTTATCTCTGTTGAATATTTTTTTAACTTTTGCGATGTGTGTGTGTCTCTATATTAAAAAACAAAATGTCTCATTTACTAAACTGAAGAATAAAAGATATCCTTCCGCTCATATATTTTTACACTTGTTTACTCCTACAGATAAGTGTGGAAAAGGTCCATGTGAGCCTAATATTTTATAGCATTGAATAACTATAGAATAGGTCATGTGACCTAGACAGTCTTGCGCACTGTTGTATACCCCGATACCGGATGTGGATCATGATTATTAATATAAACTACTTGGTGGTAGGTGATCACCAAGTGGAGTGGATTAGGTATCGTCTTGAGAGAGGACCACATGTTTTATATACCATGTGTTGTTTGATTTAGTATTCTCAATTTTACTGTATACTTTAGAAATCACTAGAATAATTTGGAATGTTAATATTGGAAATAATTTATAATTCTTTTACCTTATTAGAATATCTTCAAAAGTAATATCAATAATGGATATTGAGTTTACTGAGAATTAATCAATCTTCTGAGAAGTTATTTGAATAGTTAAAATTTCATAACTCTATTAACTTGATTAACTAGGCTGGATTGTTTTTGGGGAACCTTTAATGAAAACTTCTCAAGAAGAAATTTTTATAGATACTCAATTCAGTCCTCTCATGAGTACTCTACTATGACCAACAATCTATATTAGAGGAGTTTGTTATTCCTCTTCAGACTCTATTTTTGAAACTATTCAACTGTGATTTTAGTTGTACATTAATGATCTGTAAATTTTTGTTAATTCAAAATTTCTCACTCTTGAAAAGTATTTAATTATTATGTATAATATACTGGAATGTACTGAAACAAACAGTGCACTATTATTTAATGTAACCAATTATTTCCGATGGAAAATTAAAATGAAAATTAATTTAGAAAGTATGGGTTTTGAAATTTGATATTAAATTATAGATGAGTATAAGATTCCAACTACATATAGAATCACTTGGTATGACCCATCCAAGAAACCCTATAATAACAATTGAAAATCCATGAATTCTTTATATTACTAATTAGAAGATGAGTAATTTAACATAATTTCTACATGTAAAACTGTACATGAAATTTGGGAGACCTTGTCTATTTTACATGAAGGAACTTCCAGTATAAATGATATTAGGATTAATAATTATACGATTAAATATTATAACTTTAAAATGAAACCTCATGAGACTATTTCTAACATATATCTTAGATTCAACGAAATTGTCAACAGAATGATTTCTCTTGGAAGAGAAGTTACTTCCTAAGAAAAAATCGTGAAGATTCATAGATGCTTACCTAATATATGGAGATTAATCTCTGTCTCTATTATAGAGTCACGTGACATCAATATGTTACCTGTAAAATAACTCATTGGGAATCTAATGATGTTTTCTGAGGTGATGAAAGTCAACAAGGAAGACCAAGATGACCAAAAAAGAAAATATGTTGCATTTAAGACTACCACCTCTAAGAAAAGAAAAATGGAAATTGGATGTCTTTTTTGAATGTTCAAGTATTGAAAAATCATCACATGAAAGTGATGAGGAGATAGTTCAATTATCCATATGGTTTATGTGATTTTACCAGAAGAATAATTTTTTCAGAAATCCTAACTTCAAAAGAATATGTGATCAAAAGGGAAGCTAGATGAAATATTGTAAAAGAAGATACATGTCTAATTAGAGAGTATTTTATGAATGTAATCTATAGGGACATGTGAAGGCAGACTATCCCAAGATCAAGTACAAAAAGAAATATAAGGTCATAGATAGAAAGTATAAGAAGGTAATGAAAGAAACATGTAGTTCTTATGAGGATAGTTCATGTGACTCAGAAACATCACATGATGAACATGAAAACAAATCCAATATGTGTTTTATGACAAACACATCTAAGGTAACACTACAATCTCTTGTACCCAATTCTTATTATTCTGGAGATAAGAGTGATTTTGAAAATATTTCTAAAGACGAAATTCTTGATTACTGTAAAATGTGTTAAGAGACATTTAATGATCTAAAAGATAAATACAAGTTATTAATTCAATAGCATTATCTTACCTCAATTGTTAAATTTAAATATACTGTATAAAAAAAATTAATATGTTAAATTACTCAATGAAAACAATGAACTGAAGCTATCTAATGAGAAATTTTAAAATATCCTTGAAAGGTTTATTAATGATAATGATTATTTGGTATAAATACTATGTAAACAGATGGTCCTAAAAATACTAATAGTATTCTCTATCAAAATGGAAATTTAATTTTTGGAAAAAGCAATTTAGTTTCTAAGTCTAGGGAATGCAACCTTACTCCTAGTTCTGGAAAACATTTATCAACTTAAAATTATGATACACTCTATAATGTTTCAAGATTTTCTAGACCAAATAGATTTTATTTTTCAAGAACTTTTCATAATTCATAGAGGAAACCGATGAGTAAAATGTATGTTCTTAAAGAACTAGTCCCTAACATTACTGGACCCAAATAAATATGGGTAACAAAGTTTGTTTTTATTTGAATATTTTTTAGGAAAATTTAATAATGAGCTCATGTAAAAGATTATAGAATGTAGATTGTGGTTGTTCAAGACACGTGATAGGATACTATTGATACTTCATGAACATAATAAAAATTGATGGTGGACATGTCACCTTTGCTGACATTTCCAAAGGAAAAATTGTTGTACTTGGCCAAATCGGTAACTATAACTCAGTTTTATTTTACAAAGTACATTTTTTTGATGTATTGAAATATCATTGGCATAGTATTTCAAAATTATGTGATAATGGATTTCATGTTAAATTTGAAAATAAGGCTTGTAATTTTTTTAATTCTAAAGATGAAATAGGGTCTTCTGCATTGAGAAATGAAAATGTATACTCTGTTAACTTAGAGTCTTTAGTTTCTCAAAATGATTCATATTTATGTGTATTTCACAAAGAGTCTTGGATTTGGCATAGGATACTGGGAAACTATAATATTCACTCCCATAGAATTCTAAATGAAAAAACCTTATTCAATGATCTACCAAAACTTGAGTTCTTAAATGATAAAGTGTGTAATCCTGGTCAAAAGGGAAAGAAACACGAAATTTCCATCATACCAAAGAAAGAAGTGTCAAATTCTCAACCTCTATAACTGGTTTAAATGGATTTTTATGGACCACATAGAGTTTCTAGTTTAAATCGGAAGCACTATGTTTATGTTATTGTTAACGAATTTTCTATATATACATGGACTTTCTTTTTGGATCAAAAAATTTAATCATTCTCTAATTTCATCAAATATGCTAAAACAGTAGAAAATATTAATGGACTTATAATGAAATTACTATGAAGTGATCATGTCCGTGAGTTTGAAAAACAATAGTCTTAATCCATTAAATCATAAAATATAAGTATTCATAATTTATATACCAATAGAACACCTCAATAATATGGAGTTATAGAAAGAAGAAATAGAACCTTGCAAGAGATTTCAAGAACCATGCTTAGTTAATAAGACTTACCTATTTATTTTTGGACTGAAGCTATAAATACAACATTCTATAATATAAATAGAGTGATGATTAGACACATTATTAAAAGAACACAAAATGATTTATGGAATAATAGAAAACCCAAAGTAGGCTTCTTCATTTTTTTTGTTTTCATAGTCTACATCCTTAATATAGAGGACAATCTTGAAAAATTTTCATACAAGAGTGATGAAGGAATATTTAAAGGACATTCAATCTATATTAATGCCTACAAAGTGTTTAATAGAAGAACTAAATATGTGGAACAGTCTGTCCATGTCAAATTTGATGAGACAGATCCACATGATCCTAAGACCATTGAAGAGAACATGGAGGATTATGTGTGAAATCTGGAAATCAATTTAAAATACTCTAACTATCCTGTAATGGAATCTTTGAATACTTGTATTTCTAGAATTTTCTTCAGATTTTAGTCATGATGAACCCAAACATGTTTAAGAACAAAAAATTAGTAGTCCTTTTTTTCTAGAGCTATTATAACCCTTAAGAACCATCATTTATATGCTATTGTATGAGATTTAGATTATGGAAATGAAATTAGAGCTTCTATTAGAATTTAGGTTAAACAACAAGTATTATTGTCAAAACATGAACCTAAGAAGATTAATTATGCTATCGATGATGAGTTTTGGGTGATGACTATGCATGAAGAACATAATCAGTTTGAACAGAAAAACTTTTGGAAACTTGTCAACAGACCCAAAGACACATTTACCTTTGGCACTATGTGGGAGTTTAGAAATTAAGTAGATAAAGTTGGTAACATGGTTACAAACAAGACTATATTTGTTGCCAAAGCTTATAGTCAAGAATAGGAATTGACTATGAGGAATCATTTTCACCAGTATCTAGAAATGAAGTCATTAGATTCTTGCTTTCTTAGTTTTCACATTTGAATTTAAAACTATATAAAATTGATGTTAAGAGTGCATTCATAAATGAGTATATAGGTGAGGATATATTTGTTGAGAAACCCCATATATTTCCAAATCCACACTTTCCAAATCATGCTTTCAAATTATGAAAAACATTATATGGTATCAAACAAGAACCAAGAGCTTGGTATAATATATTAAGTATTTTTCTTGTTTCCAATGTTTTTACAGTGGTTTTTACCAAAGTTATGGAATATCCTACCCTTTTTATAAAACGAATTTCCAATGAAGTTTTATTATTTCCAATTTATGTTGATGATATTATCTTTTGATCTGCAAAAAAATTCCTATATTGAATTTTCTAAAATGATGGAAAACTAATTTGAAATGAGTTTAATGGGTAAACTAAAATTATTTCTTGGATTTCAAATCATTCAATACAATGATGTTATTATTTTAAATCAATGCGAATATACTAGAGATCTTCTAAAATATTTTGTCTTGGATAGATCTAAATGTAGTAACACTCCAATGGGTTCTACTTGTAAGTTGGATATTAATATAGATGGAAAATTGTATGATCAAACCACTTAAAAAGGAATTATTGGAAGCTTACTCTACATAACTACTAGCTGACCAGGAATTATGTTTACTATATTTATGTGTGCTCATTTTCAAGAAAACCCTAAGGAATCTCATTTAAATTTTGTTCCATGAATTTTAAAATACCTCAAGCATACACCCAATCTTGGACTATTCTATCCAAGAGTACACTAATTTGAGATAGTTAGTTTTTCTAATTCTGATATTGGGGGTAGTATGTTTTATAGAAAGTCACCTATAGAACATTTCACTTTTTAGGAAAGTCAATATTATCATGGTGTATTAAGAAACAAAACTCTGTTGCATTATCTATTTCTGAAGCATAATACACAGCTACTGGTAGTTTTTGTGCACAAATTCAATGCTTCAACACACATTACTAGATTATAGATATCAATTCATGAATGTATATATAAATTGTGATAATGCAATTGCTATTAAAATCTTAAAAATTCTTGTTTTACACTTTTGGATAAAATATATTGATGTAAGATATCACTTTTTGAGAGACCATTATCAAAAAGGTGATATCGCTTTGGAATTCATTGGAACTAAATTTCAGTTCAATGATATATTAACCAATCCATTAAATTATGAATGAATTTATTACATCATACGTCAATTGGTAATGATAAATTGTAAGTATTATGTGTACTATTTGACCAGTTATTGTTTTATAGTTGATGTTTTCAAAAGTCAATGTCTTAAGATTACTGTCTAACTCTTACATTTATATAGTTTATGGTATTAAAATGTGATGTTTCATGTTTATAGTCTCACAGTTACTATATCTCAGTTACTTTCTAGAACATACTGTTTCAAACAATACGGTGGAACCCTTTTGAAGTCACATAGAAGAGATGACTAAGTGAAAATCTGTTACGGTCTCACTGTGAATGTTTGTTCCGGTCTCACCGTAAAGATACTTTTATGTTCTATTTACATACAACAACACGTATCGTTGTGATTGATTATTTTATTCTTTTAATTTTTTGCTCTTTTGATTTTTCTATGGTTGATATCCATAAATAATAAAAACAAAAGAGGTTTCACTCTTTTATTCACCTGAGCTCTATTCTCTCAAATTGTAAGACCTCCTTTAACCCTTTAGTTCACTCTATCTCTCCCTCAAACATTCATTGAATGCCCCGGATGAGGCGTCCATCTTCATTGACTACTAAGAAGTGAAAATCTCAGAAGAAAAATAAAAGATCATTGAAGATAGCTCCGAAAGGTCCTCTGAATCCGATCATTGTTGATAGAATAGTGGTACCAAAAATGGAACATAAGTGGATGTTGTCAAGTAATACTCAGTAGTTGAAAGTACTGAAAGAGCAAGGATGGATGGATTGGATCACTAAGGAGACATGGATGATTTAGCCAAATCTAGTTGCTCAATTTTATCAGTTCATTCAATTCTCATTGGATTCAGAAGATGGATTTGTTGTGATAATCTTTATCAATGGAAAAATATGTACATTTTACTCAAGATTAAGGGATGTTTTCCTAAGGAGACCTCTTGAGTGATTTTTTTGAGTACTACTAGTGAGGTCCTCCTCCTCCAATTGAGATCTTTATTTTAGAAGAAGCCTTGGTGCTCTTGACTGGAAACAAAACAATGAGAAGATCTATTACTGCTGAGCTAGATGCTGAAACCAGATTGCTATTTATGTTTATTCAAAATCTGATTAGTCCATGGAAAGGAGTTTTTACTACACTGAAGTATGATGATGTATTTTTATAGACATTACGTAGAATGGAAAAAATATTAACCTATATATGTATGTTATACGTTATATGTTTGAGTTGATAATGATGACCTCAAAGTTAACCTTTTTTTTCTACTCAAGGTTAATCTCTGTTATGCTTCATGCTAAAGGGTTGGTTGGACTAGATTAAGAAGTCATTAAGGAATATGAATTTTCTATCTCAAAGGACAAAGTCAAAAGAATGAAAATCAGTATAAATATTGGGAGAAAATAATTGGTGGAAGATAATGATAGGGTTTATAAAGAGAATAACCCAGTTGAACATTCATCAAGTCCTAAAAACATTTCTGATCCTAGTCTGGAACCAGGTGAAATTGTTGAATATCCTATTGAGGAGGATGAAGAAGAGGTTGTTGCACTTATAAGGTAAAAATTCTTGGATAAAGAAGACAGTTGAACTATTCCTCATGTCATAGTTGAGAAATAAGTACATGTTCCTAAAAAACCATTGTTTTAGAAGAAGAACTTGCTTCTTGAGAAGGGTTTGTTGTCAATGTAAAGGAAAATTTTATTCTGAAAGATCATCTTCAATAAGATATTTCTTCTAAGAAAGAAGCTATATTTGAAAAACACTTAGAGGAAAAATAGGTTCATGAGCTTATCCCATCAGCTGAGAATAGAAGGGAGCAAGAATTTTAGTTGGCTCGAAAAGAAATGGGTGAAGCTATTGGGGATGAAATTTTTGAAATAGATCAAAAAACTAAATTTATTAGTCTTGTGAGAGATACAATGGTTTTGGGGGAGCAGCACCCTAATATAGAAAGTGTTGATATTCCTAATCCAATAGATAAAAGCACTGTGGATCCATGGTATAAATTCAGTAGATACATTGATGTGAATGATTCCCATGAAGCCTCAGTTAAAGATATAGTAATCTCGACTATGTTTCAACTGATTCCAGTCTCCGCTGTTGAAGTTATCACTATAAAGGAACCTGATCTTGTCTTAGCTACTGTTCCTGAACCTTCACAATAACCTTATACATTAGTGAGTAAGGATGATTTGAATGCCTTTGGAGTTACTTTATTGTCTAGAGTTGAAAAGCTAGTGAACACACAACCTGCTCCTATAAAAAACCTAAAAGAATGAGATGCATCACAATTTTTAGAAATTATCATATGGTAGATTCCGCCCAAAATGCTTCATGAAACACAAGAGGTCAATAATTAATAAAAAACATCTTTGTGATGAAGTGAATTCTCTCAGGGCCATGGTTAATGATATCTTGGGAATTTTTAAATCAATACCATATAATGTTTCTCATCCTATTGGGGATGTTAGTGTTAGATTCCATAAAAAGTTGACACTATAATTCAACCTATCATAACGTCCATAACTCACAAGGTGGCTGAATGAAACAATAAAATAGTTCATGAAATACGTGAGCGTGTTATTGGTACCACCAAATTGTCTTATGAGTATAAGGGATGACTTCAGAATGTTCTGAATCAACTTAAGTCCCTTACTCTAGCTATTACAGCTTCTAGTACCTTTGGACAGTCATCTCAACCCTCCTTTGACTGTTATCTACTCAGAACGGATGTTAAAGAATAAGTTTGATCAATACTAAGTGTCTTTGACCAAGAATCTCTATTTGTGGATATCATGAATAGTGACAGTGTTCTTGATTTGGTAAGAATTAATTCCAAAATTTTAAAAGATTCTCAGGAAGAAATTACTATAAAGGTGTATTTCTACTTCAATAAGATTTTCTATAATTATGATATGAAAAACCATTTCAAGTACCCTGTTGAGAATCTAAAAATCCCTCCTGTCACTCAAGCATTCAAAACTCAACATAAAAAACAAAAATATTTCACTCCTTTATTGGAAAATTTCATGGAGAATAGAGATGTCTTCGCGAAAGAAATGTTCTATGGTGGTGATATTATTGTTGAGTTTATAATGTTATTGAGGCCCTATCTTTATGGGAAATGGCCTTCTATTGTGGCTCCTACAACTGCACCCTTGCGGCTTGGTTTTCCTCCTTCATCATTCATTTCCTTTTCCACTACCTCTATGTTTGTCTCAAAGGATCTGAGTCAGATCATCCCTGTTATCCTTTACCAACAATAATCATATTCTTACTCCAAGCCTACCTTGGAACCATCAATTTTTGAAGGACTCCCTCTTGCTTCTCTGAAAGTTGGTTCACTCACTTCTTCAACTTCTACCTCTGCTCTTATGGCTTCTCCTGATGCTGCAACCAATGGAAAAGAGGAGACATCCAGTACTGAAGAAAAGTGAAAAATATCTTTTTATAGAGACATTTTATATTTTTTTGGCCTACTGTTTGTAATGGCACATCGTTATCCATCTAATGTCTGGTCACCTATTATTTCCTATTCTCTTATTTACTCTAATTTTATATTCTCTTGTCATCATTTTTACTCTTTTTGATAATCCCAAAAGTGGGAGAGCCACATACTGTAAGGGAGAACAACAGAACTATAATAACAAATATCTCACTCATTTGTTTTGAGATCATAATGAATGTGGAGATTTTTTGGCTCCTCCTATTTTAACCAGGTTTTAATAATCACAAATCCAATACATCATACTAATCTAGTCAATCCTATTTAATATGTTTCCAGTCAAGTGTAAATATTCTTGGTTTATTTATGAATGAAATTAATTTCCTCCTGATCTTAATTCCTATAAATCATGACTGATTTTTGTAAACAAAATTTAATTAGTTTTATAATGAATTTATCTTTTGAATAATAATGTATAATTAATTTGGTGAATATTACTGCATAAGTCTATATATAGATATTTGGCTAAGTATGAGAAACTTTGAGTCTGAAACCGGTTCTAGTTTTATAGGAAAGGACCGAGACCCCGTGACCACACACTAGGACCCTGACACCATGACCCAGACACCGTGACCCATAACCCATGACCCAAACAACGTTACCAAAACACTGTGACACAGACACAATGACAAGACATTGTGAACTAAACAACGTGACCTAGTCACCGTGAACCCAACACTGTGACCCAGACACCATGACCTAGACACCGTAACCCAGACTCTGTGACCAGATATTGTAAACATTTTCCAATTTTTTGAAGTATGGGACATTGGTTCCTTGACATTGTTCGATGTTTGGAAAAGGACCAGACACCATGATGCTAAAACTACATCTATGATACTGGTTCCGAATCTCTATAAAACTATGCCATCATAACTGTCTCACTTATCAAAGGAAATGAAGAAGACATCCTTTCATGGTGACACCGATTCTAAGTGATAACGTTTCCATGCAGGCTGTGACACCAATCTTTAATATGTTTTGTTATATGTAATTTAATTTCTAATGGTTATAATTGAGCCTTTTAAATGCACTAACATGATTAATATTTCTTTGTATACAAGTCACCTAACAGTACGAGGTATGAGGTGTAGAATACATGCATCTTTTCAGATCCAGCACATGCACTCCAAGAATAAAAAGAAAAGTGTGGCCCTAAAACAGATGGTGGTAGATCAGCAGAAGCGCGAACATTCTTGAGAAAAGAAACGACAAATGCAACAAGATACATCTGAAGAACACAAAAAACATTCACGAATCGAAATTATGGGATAATATAGATTTACATCAAAAACGTCTTTGAAATACAAACACCAAAAGGAACTCATGCCAGATCTAATTGAAAACCAGAGCACTAGATCTGTGATACTCTATTTCTCACTGGATGACTTGATACTTGCATCGACATCATCCTATATGGTCAGTGCTACATAGAATGACACTCATATCACTTCTAACCTTATCTCATCACCATTTCACTTTTATGTATGTTTTATAGATTTCATGTAGTGTGTTTTTTTCTTTATTAAAATACACACTATCTCTTAGACTAAACTAAAGGATAAAAGATATCCTTCTTCACATATCTTCATACATTTGGTTACTCACATAGATAAGTGTGGAAGGGGTCCCTATTTGACCTGGTATTTTATACCCATGAAGAACTGTGGAAGAGGTCAGGTGACCTGGACAGTCTTGTGCATTGTTATTTATCCCGACCCATGGTGTGGACAAAGATTATTAATATAAACTGGTTGGGGCAGGTGATCACCAAGTGGAGTGGATTATAACTCAGCATGATACTAATCCCCTTGTTTTATATCTATTGTGTTTAATTTAATTTTCTTTGTTTTATTGTACAATTCAGAAATCACTATATTTACTTTGATATTTAATCTTGGACCAAAGATATAATTATGTTTACTTATTAAAATTGCTTCAAAAGAAATATCAATAACTGATATTGAGATTAATGAGAATTATTAAATATTCTGGGATAGTATTAGAATAGTCCAACTTTCATAACCGTATTATCTTTATTAACTGGGAAATATTTATTTTTATTGGGGAACATTTTAAGAAAGCTTTTCAAATAGGATTTTTTATAGATACTCAATTCACCCCCATATTGATTACTCTACTCCGACCAACAACCATTTCCCACAATTTCTGACCTATATACCTGGCCATATCTTTTGCCGCAGTGCACTCCATCCATCTCTCTACACCGACCCCACCGTGGAGGGCCCACCCCTTTATTGGACCAGATGGTCCACTTACACTTACTTACCAATACATATTTTTCCACACATTTCATCGTAAATTAGTGATTAGCTCATATGCATTAGTGGTTTTTGGTAGCTGATTCTAAATCATTAGACATTCTCTTGTGAACATGAGCATAGTTATCTCATCACCGAAGGATGAAGATCATGGTGAGTCACTATGTACTCCACTGGGGGAATCCTCTACATGCACTTGAATTCCCTTACAAACTGTTGGGGATTGTATGACTCATATAATTTCACATATGCAACCCATTCAACTACCACACCACCTCATAATGTCGTGATATATGATATTTTCTTCCTAATCCCGTTATTATCATTAATGACCAACCTCGTCAGCAGAGGTAATCTTTGGAAGGTAAATTGATCCCCAACCCCAACATGCTTATCAATTATATTAGATCCAACATATGTGGGTAACTAAAATTAATTTTTCGAATCATCAACTAAAATCTCATTTCGGGAGGGGAGATAGTGTTTAGATATTCATAGCACCACATGTGTGTAGCCACCCAACTGTAAAATAAGTGGAATGGACCATGAATGCACATCGATATCTTCTCCATTCCTTATCTGTAGATATACGATATATAACTTATCCAGCAAATATATTCCAAGGGTGAAAGAATTCATTTTCACCAAAATCATCGAAATTATATTTTTTGTAGGCCTCCCCCAGTATGTATCCCTTAATGAGAGAATCCATCCACAAATTAGAGGCATGATGTATCTGACCGACTTGAATATAGGACAAGGCTATATCCTGGTACTTTATATCCCTTCGTACCCCTGTATCACCTCTAGGATTCACCAATAAGATCCATATTTACAAGATGGTATACCCTGGGATTAGTGCATAGACTCATCTGATGATTCCTTAATGGATCTTCATCCGTAGTGGGCTCCCTTTATTATTAGTATAAGAAATAATTGATATAGTGTTTTATGTAGATGTCCCTCATCATTATATTCTCTTTGACTCAACCCAACACTAGATCCAACATACCTTTTACCAATGGTGGTAACTATTCATGATCTTACAACACATTCTCTGTGGGGAGAAATTGTAATACATTAACACCATAATTGAAATTATTTTTATGATGAAGGTCCAAAAGTCTGATGTCAAACTCTTTATGGTAGAGGTAGAATGTTCTTGTATCACTAGACCACGTACTCATAATAATGGAATGATATCCTTTTGTTATGAAATGTATAAATGAGAATCCAATGCTGCTTCCTAGAGGATCGCCCACCTTAGCTCTACTCTATATTTATAAAATGGCATGCATGCCCTGTAATCCCAAACCCATTCATCAATGATGTTGCTACCATATTTTAAATCCCAATTATCAGTCTATATATTCTCTAGGTTCTCCATTATCGCCTTGGTGATTAGTTTTTACTATCGTAGATATACTTAATCTTTTATCTTCTTCCCATAAAAATTATTAAGGTTTTTGTAGAGGTATTTTGCTATGATGGATTAGTGATTCTTCCAAATGTGGAAAAAAGCCACCATCTTCCACTTGTATTTTCCATTTACCCCTTTAATCCATTAGGCCAGTTCATCCCCATTCGGTGGAGGAATTATTACTTCATCTCTCAAACTAAATACATATATCAAAAATCTTTTCCACAAATGATTCATTTTATATAACTCCAAAAACACCACCAATAGTGATTCATTGACTGAGTTACCTCAATATTATTCAATAATCATGATGTTTTCTACCATTTACCTTCCTTGGGTAGAATCATAGATAACTATTTGAGACTCTTCATATGTATCTACTAAATATGGTAAAATAAATTCTCTAAAAATGGTTGGTGTGGGACATCCATGATTCATGTTCATGAAGAATGGTTTTCATAGATCAATGTCGAATTATCTGGTTTTCAATGAAGTTTTCGCATAACAAATGGTTCATATGACAGGTTCACAATGCAGTGTTTGGGGAACAAAAGAGTTTTCTTCTTCAAAAAAGGCGTGTTCATAGAGTAGGATGGTGGAGGTAACAAGCTTCTCAATAAAAGATCATTGTGGATTTTTATTTACACAAACTCAAGAACATTGGAGGGCTCCCATACATTCTATTGATAGGCTTATTGAAGTTGGAACTTTTCAATGGAATTCAAGACAGTAGTCTTCAAGATCCCTCTTTGTGATTGATCTCCATGAATTACCTTCTCGATATCGAGTAGATTGTTTATATTTTAAATGTTTTTTCACCAAAATATGACCCACCTTTTCCCATCAACTCCAATTCTTGGGGGGGAGGGGGGTTGATGGAATTGAAATATGATCCACAACATTTATCTATGATTCCACAACAAGATTATAGTGAATAAATGATAAAGATTTACCAAAGAAACTATTAAGTATCTCCATTGTGAATTCCTTTTAAAGATACATCTCTACCTCCATGATTTTATTAGGCCTTGAAAAATGGGTAACTTGTCTGATGAAGGTCCACAACCAAACTAATGGGTTGAACTGCACTTCACATGTCTGATCTACCCATGAAAGTTCAAAATTCCCATATTTTCTCTAAACACTACATCCCATCAGGGAGAAACCCTTTTTCTATAAATCCCAACCTCATTAGAACTCTTATGTCTGGTTACATGAAAATTTTACTTTTGATTTTATTCAAATTCTTGATTTGTCTTGAGCATTGAGAACAAAAAAATGGGCCATATATTGAATCATAGATTCCCACAACCAATTTTTATATGTCCATAAGAACATCCACCTATGGCGTGAATTTCTTTCATGAAGGCCTAGGCCATATGCAGATGAAATATACCCCTATAGGTACTATAAAATAGATAAAACATTAATATTTCTCGAAGAACACATATCTTGTGGTAGGAATTATTTATATGATGTGTTCACCATGTTTCACGAAGGCCATTCCTAAACTATACCCCTGACCTCCATGAGGTCCTCTATATGTTTCACCCATTCTATTGACTTATTTCCATGATGGTTGAGTTCTCCAAGCCTCCACACCCATCTAGGAATGTTTCAACTTCCCATTAAGTCCCCATGTGACCTGTGTTTCCAATTCCTAGAGCCCACTCCACTACCAGTGTGGCATGATAATTCCATTCACCATTTTCTTTTCATCATAAGTATTCTAATACACCTATATTCTCAGCATATGGATGCTAACGTGGACTTCATGAATGACCACTCCACCACACCATTCCCATCTAGCATTTTCAACACTATGCCCCTACCAAGGTTGTATGTGTGATGGTTGTGTAACCGTAAGGGGTAGGGATTGAGTACCCCATGTCCATAATACGTGATATAAAACATCCATTCAACATCATCCTTAACACATTAC
Organism: Viscum album; assembly: GCA_963277665.1. NCBI lineage: Eukaryota > Viridiplantae > Streptophyta > Magnoliopsida > Santalales > Viscaceae > Viscum > Viscum album. The sequence continues at coordinate 137,630,722 of OY728163.1, forward strand.
GTTAAATATTTACTTACCCCATGCGATGGGCATAGGATGACCCCTTTAAGAGTGACACAGAATGACATCATCCTCAGGAATTTTCTATGTGTCTTCCCAACACACACAAGATAGGATTATTTATATAATACTGACATTTAATGAGATCTTCTTCCCACAAGATGAAATATTCCTCATATAAAATGAAATACCACTCAGGAAAATCCAATGAATAATCCCCACCCCATCAATCATTTGCTCATCATTCATGACATGAGCGTTAGGTATACTACATCGCATTGTTACCCATACTTAGGATGACTCATGTGGCCATAGACATCACTAGTGACCATGAAACCATCCACCATCCATAGGATTATACAACACATAATTCTAGAAAGTTACCTCACATACACCTCAGGTTGCTTACATGTGTAAGACCCAACCATAAGCTCAATTTTCATTGGCCTCCTATTCATGTGTAAGCTCCAATGACCAGTAATGAACTGTTTAGGCTTTGATTCCACACTATTTGGGATACAGAAGAATTTTATTTGAGGTCTAAACCCAAATTAACAAAAACTCATCCAATCAAACCAATCCAACTACTCCATCCAACATCCACTATTATTTTCTCCATGTCTACTTATCGTGGAATTATCATGCCATCCACTTGGGACACTCTTACGAGTATTCCACATCTATCTAATTGATGCTACCGGTAGCACCCTAGAAACTATCATGCTTAAGACCAACACATCAATAAAACCAATGGAGATATATTTTAGAAGAGAAGCTTTTATACATATTCCTTACACCATCCATCATTAAAAAATGTTTATTTTGATCTCTGTCTTCTAAATAGGGTATGTTGGTCACCTCATTAATGATCAATACCATCCAACGGTAATACATAGTGCCCCTTCACAGGGGTTCACCTCATTGATCCACCCTCATGCGTGTTCAGATAATCTTTCGTGGTGTGACATATTCTCTTTACAAGAAACCCCATGGGTCTATCTCCAAAGGCATTTTCATCCAACCACTAGTAAACATTCCAGGTTCTCCCTCATAGGGATACAACTTCACGATAATCCTCCAAAAGAAGTTTTAATCAATGAATTCCATCTCTGAAAAACATTAAACATGAGACATGTAAAATGATTCTACATTAAGATAAGCATTTGATTCCTGAGGTGAAATACTTAGGTGATATGCTTATATATCGTAAGCTATGTGATTCTAAATATGATATTACATAGGTGAATGATTTGGATGAAGATCATTTATCATTAGATATATCTTGATCAATGTGTGTTGTCTTGTGTTACATGCCCATTTATTCCCTCTAACGAGGAACAACATTGTTGACAAATCTAAGAGCATCCAAAAATGCCTGAAATACCTTACCTAACTACTATCCATTTATAAGGTTTCTTCCATATCAATACCCCTTGTATTTTACCTACATAGAAAGCATAGATAATCAGTATCTATAAATAGATGGAATTGGAAATGGGTGTCATGAACATGAATTAAATTTATAAGGGAGACTTTGACTGGGAGAAAAATCCTAGGAGGAATCCCCGATAAGAGGAACCAACATCCAATCATCATGTTTCAAAAAAGAAATTATCATTACCTAAATAATGTAATTAATGATTCCCACTTTTGAAAGTAGGAATGTGCGGAAACAATGCACGCAATCACTTTTAGTGACACAACAGTGGATTATCTGGTGGATGCATCAGAAAAATGTATTATTTCATTAACTAAAACAATTTATTTCTAATAATAATCCTAATGAGAAACAACATAATTTAATTTAACAAAACATTTGTTTTTATCCTATATGTATTTGTATTTGTATAGTTTTCTATAATGGTTTCTAATCCTACTATCTAAATATTTCCTAGACCATTCTATGATATAGAGTATAGTGACATATAATTTCTTGAAAAAAAAATTGAATCTAATAATATGAAGATCATTACGATCCATGTGTAAATTATAGTGATTTAGTGTCATTGGGAACATGGATTAAAAATGAAGTAGTAAATAAAATATTAACATCATGTCATACTATGTTCCCTTCACATTAGTTTATTTGTTGATATAACCTATTTAAAACCATCATGAATAACATGAAGAAAGGAATAATAAGAATAGAATATATCAGATATATTGTAAGGATAAACAATTATTATATCAATAAATGAGTAAAAATGAGTATAAGGGTAATATAACATAATTATAACATAAGAAATATAGACCAATTCAATATAAATTAATTAATCATGAGTTAATCTAGACCAATTAGAACATAACATATACATTACAATTTACCCAAATCATAATATTATATCATTTGGAACAAGTATACATATAAAAAGATTAATAAATTATGAATAGGAAATGTAATCTGTTCCTCACATAAACATATTGATAGAAAATCATGTTATCACACAAACAATTAGTCATGTAAATTTGTACATGAATGATCTTATGGAAAATAAAACTAGTTCCATGCAATGATGTGTGCACATGAACTCAGGTTCACTTATGAAAAAATAATATCACAAGGTATCTTTATTTTCCAAATGAAATAGAGGGAAATAACATAGCCACCCATCATATAATTTATTCATTTGTACATTAAAATATCATTATATAATTTTACATTTTATTAAAAAATTACCTTTGGAAATGAAAATGAGTTTCACTAATATTCCATCCTAATAGAAACAATTCATTTAAAGAAAAAATGATGATGATGATATAGAATCTTATTATTGATGAAACATATATAAAGTAAAAAATTTTATATCATGGATGAAAATTTCCATTAATATATCACATATAAGATTTCATTAGAAACATACACTTTAAATTTTACAATAAATTATCTTAAAACAAAACATTTAAAAAAATAGAAAACTTCTAATTTTAAATGAAATATAGAAATTTAAAAATGTATGTTTACTAAATTGATAACGTATTACGGTTGAATATTTTTTTCATGTGGTAATCATTAAAAAATTCTATTCTCACATTTGGAAAAATTTTCCTTATTCATAAAATGAAAAGTATATTATTTTTTAAAAAATATAGAAAATCAAAAACATTGATCAAAATGTACTGAAATAAATCATTAAGTAATACTTAAAACCACTCTAAAACATTTTAGAAAAAATATATATTGTTGAAAAACCATTTCCGATTGAAATATTATAAAAACAATACAATTTTCATCAATAACATTGGATAACCATTTTTAGTACCATGGAGAGGAAACCATTAAAAACAAAACAATTCTATAATATATAAGGGATATGAAAAATTAATGGGTTACATTTTTTAAATTATATAATACCATCCAATTGAAATTAAATCTCAATTAGTTCATATTATACATATATTGAAATATAAATCCAATACTTGAAATATTTCCATACAATGTATGTCTTCAATATTGTTAAATAAAAAAATATTTATTATTCAATTATTCTAGCCCCATATAAAAACATATCACAACATATATGATTTACATATAAAATAATATTACATGTTTATTAGTAATTCTACAAAAATCATAATTCATGTTAATAATTTGTTAAACTTTCACAGCGGTTTCAACTTGGTAGATGGTATCCTTCCACATTAATAATAGTCCCCTCATTTATATAAGGATAATGAAGATATAAGTATAATATATATTTATTATATGCATATTATTAAAAATTATTATTATGAGATGTGGAAAAATTTATTATATATCAATTTAGAGTTGACAATCTATATCTATATAACAATGATGTTTTACACAATTTTACAGATGGAATACAAGATTTTAAAATGATACATCCCGAATTCTATAGTAATTATCATATTATAAAAAACATATAAATACATTAAATATGTCATCATTACCAACATTTAAAATCAGAATAAAAAATGAATGACATCTCTTTGGGGGGTGGGGGTCCACACATACATTGGTGTGTTGCAAAATTTTTACAATTGATCAAAACATAAGAAGGTATATAATATATTATAATTTAAGATGAATAACTTCCTTATAAATATCATATAAAAAAATTAAACTAATCACAATAACCAAACATTAATGATGTTGGTCGAATAAGAATTATATGACTATTTGGAGGAAATACTCCTCCCATATACAGAAACTATACTTAGCATTCACATTTATATGAGTAGTGGGTAGATATTGTTTTTTCCTGGACTAATAATAACAACAATCTATATCGGGGATACAATCAATTTAATTTTATGATAAATGAATTACATTTATTGGAGTTATAAGAATAAATAATATGAATGATGATGTTTAAGGTGATAAAATCTTCTTTAGAAGATCCCCGTTGGATACATTTTTAATAACCCTTCATATTGACTTGTAGGAATTCCATCACCTCTAACTCTTCTATATGATTGTTTATTATATAAGTGAGATAGATTAAGTTAATCTATGATTCTTAATTTGGTGTAATGGAGATATATTTTATTTGTACTTTTAGCTATGAAGGAAAGGGAAGAAATGTAATTAATAAATTAATTTAAATATAATAATTTAATTTTTCATTTGAATGTTCACTATGTGGACAACACGGTAATGATATGATAGAATATTTTTTGAATCCACTAAAAAATATTGTTTATAAGTGATTATGTGGTATTTTAAACAATATCATTTGGTTTTACCCCATTGCTAATCAATTTTAACATTAATATTTGTATTATATTTTTTAATAATAAAAGGTTTTCATTTTAGTTATAAGGACACAATTAAATCATAAATGTTAAATAAATTATATTTGAAACTTTTTTTTCATCCTAACTTCAATATTTATTTTTATTTTTTAAAAATTAATTAAATTCAATGTTATCTAACATAAACTACTATAAAAATAATTTTGGTAAAAATTCAAAAATTAAATTTTAATGAAATGAAGAATTCTAAGAGAATTGGGAAATACTCTTTAAAAAAACATAAAAATTAAAACTACCTATAATATTATTTCTACATTAAAATTCAATCAAAAATATTTATTTAATTTTTTCATAATTATTTTTTACCTATTGCTATGGATTTCATAGATAATATATCAATGTTGTGTAAGAATTTATCGTAATTATAAAGTCCCCAAAAATTTAAAATAAATTTTTTTATAAAATTAATTAATTTATATTATTTATATTCATTTATAATCGACCCTAAAATCTTGTCAAACCATTGATTAAATCATTTATTTTTTAATTGAAATTGGTGTGACATTTTTTATTTTACTTCACATAAAATAATATATAAGTGATAATCAATGAAAAGGCACAAAATGATAATAAAATTAAATCATATATGGTATTGTTGATAAAGAATCATATATTCCATTATATATGGGATTTATTATTGAGTTTTAATATAATTTTGAACCTGTTTTATGTGTTTTACCCACTCAATGGTGAAAAATATTTACCATTGTAACTTCTCATAATCCCCCATTCTAAATTTATTATATTTAAAAATTTTAAAATACTAATTTAAAATAATTACTAATTTTTTCATTGTAAATTATTTTGTAATAGTTAGTATTATTTTTAATATAAATATTTAAAATGATACAAAAAAAAATATTTTCGAAAAAATGGTTTTTGTAGCCAAAATATTATCTTATATAAAAATCAAGAATATTGTTGATTCAAAGGGAATTAATAAGATTATTATAAATAAATGGTACTGTATAAATTGATATAAAAAATATAACTAAAATTTCAAAATACCTAATTTAATGAAATGAAATTATAATATTTTAAAAGTTTTTAATTATCGGTATTTTTAGGAAAACTAATCATTTCATAAAATGCAGAAATTTCACTAAATAATAATTTTAATATGTTTATTTCAAAAATTATTTAAACATTATAGTATAAAATATATAAAATAATATTAAAATTATTATTATATTTAATTAAAGAAATAGATAATGGCCAATTTTTAAGAAAAAAGAATTTTTCAATTTTTAAAATGACTTAAACAAATTTGCTTTCATATATCCAAAGAAATAATTAGAACATTTTCATTATGTATGACCATTATACCTATTGTTTTTAAAATTTTTACTCATACTGAATCCCCCAAATTGAACAACTTTATTGTGATGGTCATATATAAATAATAATATCGCTATCACATATTAAAACAACCATAACGATTGTAGTTATACGTTAAAAAAATTTCTTGAGGTTATTGTTATTTTAAACTAAATTTTAGGTAATTAACATTTATTTTTATAAAATGAAAAATTATATTGTAGATAATGAATTCATAAATAACCAAATTACCTTAATTTTTAAATGAATGTAATTACTATATAAGGTATAATATAGTATACTATACAAATGTCTATAAAAAATAATATAATTTAAAAAACGTTAACAAAAATCATATCATAATGATTACATCTGAAAAGTATCATAAAATATTATATGTTTCTGGAAACAAATACCATAAAACATATTTGGGTTAATAACACTCCAAAATTAGAGTTAATATAAATTATTGTAAATTATTCATTTTTTCTTTTTTTCCTAAAAAAACATAGTTCCATATATCATTTATGTATCTTATATTGTGTGACTATAATAGACCAGAGAAATGCTCCCCTATTTTTTTCATTGAAACTTTTATACAGACCATGATAGTATACATTATGTATGTCTCAGTATAATTGTATATCATTTATCTAAATAAAAGTTATTATATAGTCATTTAATTAAACTTTATATTATTCATATTTAGTTTCATATTCTAATATTTTCTATAATCAATGACATATAAATTTGGAATACTATATCCTCCATATATATTACTAATACAATATTTTAATTTATTTTTAATATTTTGAAGACAATCCATCAATGTTGAAGAGTAGGCCATAAAATATTTTTTATAAGTGTATATATTTTTTGAGTATTTATTAATCATAAAAATACAACTAAAATTAAAAATATTAATATTTATATTATCTTGAATGTTTATATGACTTCTTTAACTTTGAAAAAATGAATTTTTAAAATTCCCATGTTCTGTATTTGATTTAATTTTTTTAGATAATGAAAAACTAATGTTTTAATTATTTTATAATGAAGTTAAAATTTATTATACATATTTGTATATATTTTTAATTTAAATAATTAGTTTGAAAAAATTATATTTCAAAATACATATTATAAAGAGTCTAAAATAATTTAAAAATTTTAATACCATAGGATTTTTATCATGTTTATCTAAAATATTGATGTGAAATATATATTTGAATTAGGGACCGCAAAAAATGTCTTTAAAAGATTCCTCATTTCGAAAAATTATAATAACAACACAATAATAGTGGTGGGGCTGGGGTGGGAGTGAAATAAATTACATGATAATTAAAATTGTGTTATATATTTTAGAAACCTAAAATATTTTTATCTTATTACCTCATTATAAAGGAAAAGTTTAATCACCCAACCATTCAATAGACATCTCACTAAACCCAAGAAACATATAAAATTTTTTATTAATATTGAACAAGACAGTAATATTTTGATTTTTTACCCACCCATTACTAATACAAGTAATATTCTGAAAGGATTTGTTGGTATTCATGAAGATAACACTATTATATTTAGTTTTTATAAGGGATTGCGAATAATGAACAATATATCATAGTTTCACCTACTTGTGTTCTCCTCTACCATTGACATTTAGAAAATCATGACTAGTTTATATTTTATAGGTTCTTAACATTGAATATCATTGAAATCATGATTTTTTTCATGTTAATGTATATGTAGTTTCATAGATAAATTCCATGTTCATCGATGTATTCATTTACAATGTTTTATTTTGGTATCTACATTTTGTGATTATATGCTTCATATCATTAACATGTTCTCATCGGTGAACAAACTATTTATATAATGATAACATCATAATACAATTAGTATTACTCTAATCCATCTTAAATTAATTAAGAAACCAGAATTGTTAGTGAGAACCATTATATATTTCATTCATCATAAGGAATGATATTTCAATAATACACCCATCCATTATTCACCCATGAAATTGAATATTTATATACATTTTATTCACTATTATACTTCTCTAAACTGAAAATTTATATTTTTATTACATCTATCTAAATTTCACAACTATTATATATAGTTTTATATTCCATAAAAACCAACCACATATATTCATTGTTTGATATTGAAATGAAAATTGACAATGTTATGTGACTATATCATATGTCCACTATATTAGTGTGGTCAAATATTTACTCATTACAGTTCACATCTTCCTCACTACTTCTCAACAAGTGGACATCTTTTTGAAATTCAATATATATATTCTAATAAATTTTTTAAAATGAATATACTATTATTATATAAATAATCTCATTTCATGTATAACATATCCCATATTCACGATACATGATTATTTTCATTCTATCCATAAATTTTACAATCAATCCTATATGAAAATCATCATCATGATCTTCTATTTATCTTTTTTTGTGTTTTTTCTAAATCATGATGCAATCATCATTTTAACACTCATACTAAAGATAATGATATAACCCATGAACTAATCATTATGATTCAAGATCGAGCATATGAGGAGGTACAAAAAAATATTCATTTTTTTCTTTACAGTGAACTATTATCTTTCTGATAAATCCTTTTATTTATCTATGATACTTCATCATATAGATCATATCAATGTATCTATTATTTTTACAACAATTAGGTATTTATATTTACATAGAAACCATCCCCATATAATATTTATAAATACATCAATTACAATATCAACTAAATACTAATTAGAATCTTCGTATTATTACTATAATAATTATTTAGTTCATTACACAATTATTTGTAATGAACATATCCATTGAAAATAACATGAAATACATAAACTCAATCCAATGTAATTTCTATCAATATATTGACATCAAAAACCTTCAAAAATACAAATTAAACCTCCATAGTAACCTGAGATCTAATGTGAATATTACATGATCAATTAAATTTAAAATTTAAATTCCCATTAGAATAAAAACATAGTTATATAAATATAGATATTATGGATCTAATCTATGATGTCCTGTTTGAAACTAATTTGAATTGAAAATTTGTTTAACTGATAAAAGAGTTCATTATTTTTCAATTACTCGTAGTATTCCTTGTAATCCTCACACAGGTAATCCAGAATATGGACCTAAATACATTTTTAATAAGGAATTTATTTTTCACCATCTAAGAGTAATTGATCTTTATTTTTAATTTTTTAAATAATATAAATATTAAAATACACAAATAATAAAAAAAATATTCTAAGGAAAGATCTAATTTCCATTTAAACAAGATATGTAGTTAAATAGTTTTACAATATTTGTCACGATTTCTCTATATTGAATCAGATTAGATTCCCTTTTATAGTACATATACCATACAAAAATCTCATATTGTAGGTAATGGAAACATATAATTGGGATGATATCAAACTCTCAGTAATGGTAAATATATAAATATGTAGGTAAGGATTAGGTCATTATAATTTGAGAAATAAGAACCAAATATAATTATCTTATTAAAAGTAATGAGGAGAAATAATTGTTGATAAAAATTAATAATAAGAGGATATTTAAATTAAAATGAACAAACATATATCATGAAATATGTGTCTGGGATAATACAAATGTTACCTTGAATATAATCATACTAATATGATATATTAATGTGGATGGTCTAGGATACACTGAAAGAATGGAACCATGGAAAAGTCATATACATAGGAAAACATTATGTTTTGAGAGAATGCAATATTTCAAACCCTTCATGTGGTGAAAAATTCATGAATGCACACTGTACATGTTAGTGAAAAAAATACAAGAAGGTACATGATTAAGACTCTCATGACATATAAAACATTAGAATTCCTATTATAGGCCTTTAACTGAAGAAAATATTCCCATATAATTATGGAATATAAATCACATCAGGGATTAATCAAACACAAATAATATCAATTATTTATAAAACATTAATAATATCAATGATTTATCGTACCCAAACTATATCAAGGATATAATGGACCCAAACCATATAATAATTATAATTACTAACCATGTATTCAGTATAAAATATAAATCATATATCATAAATTTATGAACCCATGAAAAAAATGGGTTTCATAAAATGTTCAAATAGTATCACAAAAATTGTATCAAAATAAAATCAAATGATAATAAAATTTAAATATCCAGAAAATTAGTTTCAAATATATTCATTTAGAATATAAAGCATAAAACATAACTTCGATGGAGTTAGTTCATTTGGGATTGTATAGGAAATAAATTGAAATTTTATTATCATAAATATAGTTTTTAAAAAGAGATAAAATATTCATTTTAATTGAATAGAAACTCGATAAATATGTCTTATTTTAAAAGATATACTTATCCCATGATATGTGATTTTAATAATTTATCAATAAGCCAAAAATTTAGGAATAAAACAAAAAAAAATTCCCCAAAAATTATATCAAATTCACAAAATGAATGTTGATAATTTATTACAAAAAATCTAGAACATTTAAATTTAAAATTAAAATGGAATCTTTTTTAAATAAATAAAATATATTTGGAAAATATAAATGCTAATTTATAAAAATAACCAATATGTTATTTTATTTTTAAAAATATATAATTTAGGAAATTAGAAAAAGTATTTTTAATGAATAATTATCATACTGTAAGGCAGTTCAGTATAGGGGTTTTGCAAATCTTTTACCACAATTAGAAAAATAAATATCACCAGTAACCATCAAATTTTATTTTAAAAATGGTTGTTTGAATCCTTTGGAACCGATTACCTTAATTATATATTAATTAATTAATATGTTAAAATAATATATCTATTTTTAATGTAAATTAGTAGTGGAAGAAAAACAATTGTCCATTAAAGAGAAATGAATTTAGATAATTTAGATACTTCTATTTAGAATCATAAATATTAAATGGGTTGATGTTAATTATCACGGAATATAAGAAAACATGTATTTAGAATTATCTTGGGATTAGATATACGTTGGTTTCAAAATAAAAAAGGTAACAAATATTTGAAATGAAAATATTCACAATGAGGGGAAATTGCCATTTAATATGATGTTAATTTTCCTTAACAACAATTTAATTTTTATTGAAAAAATCATAATCAAAATACCAATAAAGTAAAATTTCATTATCCCCATGTAGTGATGGATTGTAATATAAATAAAATAATAGGGTGTAATTACGGAATATTGTAGGAATTATGTTCATGAATATTTATTATAACACAATGAAGGTAGTATAGTTTGAAAAGAAAATTACAATATATATATGATTTTAATTAAATGTCTATGAATTTTTTTTATATATGATGGATTCTAAAATTCAATATAAATTTATAAATTTAAAACTAGAATAAATCAAAGGTTAATACATTCTCTATAAAGGGAATTATGTTTTCAACATAATTGAATTCTTATTAATAAAAAATTTAGAATCAGAAAACCTAATCATTAATTTCACTATGTTGAGTATGATATATTTTCTTATATGTAAATACAAACTATTAAAATACCATACATAATAAAATAATTAACATATATAGATATTTATAATCGTATATAACAATTATTATCTAAATTTTTATTAATTAGTTAATATATATATTCAATAGTGGGAGTGAGTAACCATGTATATTTTGATCTAGTTTTGTAATAGTGGTGTTTTTTATTGTTTTTATATATAGTTTAATAATTTCGAGGTCTCAAATGGTAATATAATAATTTATTTATAAGTATCTAAAAATTTAATAAATTTATTATATTGTAGTTTTGGTTTCCATACATAATGGTGAAAATGTTGATGATTGTGCTTAGTTATTTATAGTGAACATGAGATAATATTATAATTATTGAATTCAATGTTAATAATTATATTCCTGAACCAAATTAAGATAATTTTATAATTATTTAAATCTTATAATATATTTAATTTATTATTCATAATAATCCATTATATTACCTTCATTCATTGTTTAAGTAGATTGTTAAGAAACATCAAACATTAAAAACCCATAATTTTTGGTAAATTTTGGTTACTAATGTTCTTTATATTGGAATATATCATCAATATTGAAGAATAATGACATTATTATTATATTTTTTGGGAATCAAATTATAATTTAATATACATAAGTTGATAATAATGAAACTATATGAAAACTGAGATATATTATTTCATAGTGGAGTTAGTATTTAAGTATACATGATAAACACTTACCCAAATAAATAAATTATAGATAATAAAGGGGTATGATAAATCATCATTTAATATCTATAATTTTGACCTAAAATCAACATTAATGTAATCAATTTTAATATCCATGACTTATTTTTTTTTATTTTTAATGAATGGTAATTAATACCAGGAATTGAGACAACATGTGATTCTATGGACTGGTCTACCCAGAATTAATATTGGAATCATATTACATATATTAAATAATATTCAAGAAATGATTTCATGAAAAAAATTAATAAATTATAAATTGGTTCCGTGATAAAAAACTCGGCATCATTGAGATTAGAATGCGAGGTTTACCCTAGGAACAAATAAATCATATTCATCATGGTTCATTTGTAAAAGATCCTCTCTGGTCATAAAATAAATAAAAATAAATACATTAAATTTATTTATTTGTTTTTATGAAATGGTGACATAGAGACCTAACATCCCTATTTAAGTAGAGTATGTGAAAAAAATCACAGGGTTATCCACAAAACCCTATAGCCATTGGAGAGTCGTTGTTGAAAACATTGGAGGATTCCCTTCAGGGGAATGAAAGCTAGATCACGGCTTGACGATCTGTTCACAATAGCTATAAAGGATATTTCAAAAAATCATGATGCCATCCTATTATACGTAAGCAACAAATATGTATTTAGGTATGACATTTTTTTTAGTTTTTTGCTTTCTTGTTCATCATTTCGATGATGAACACAGATCAATTGACCAATGGATCGATTTTTGAATCATGCGTATTTGTATGATGGGTTTATTGGGGGTGTATTTGGGAAAAATGATTTGAAATAGTGATTTATTTTTTTATTATTCTTATGAAGATGAATTGATATTGGCATGAAATTTGATCATTGTTCATTCTTCATATATATTCTAGTTCATTTAGCCCTCGGATCTTAATTATCCCACATGCATTATTCATTTGGCCTAGGGTTCGACACATCCACATTAATCAATTTTTGAAGACCCATTTCTATGAAAACTAATCTGAAATACTACATATAGGATAAGCATGACATGATGATGGTGTGTCTATGGGGATAACAACAAATCAGATTATGTATATACCTGATTTTCATGTTCTTTAGCACGAAACGAATAATGAAGATGATAGAATTTTATGAGCAAATCAAAGGCCCAAATCTTGTGGATTTGCGATTGAATGACTTGAGGGTATGTGATCTAAATTTTTGGGTGAATCTATTTCCAAATTGAATGTGGGAGTGATTATTAGGATTTTTAGATCCCAACCAATATTTTAGGAATTATTCCTGATATATGGCCTATAATTTGGATATACCGTCATGTGGGTCACCATTGTGGTTGCTACAGTTTCCATTAGTATTTAAGGATCACACAAAATTTGACCCTATAAAAAAGCATGTAATCTATCCTCAGAGACTTACCATGTAATTTGGAATGTAAAAAGACATAGAGTGGACTACACGGTCATCATATAATCCATATAGTCCACACACAGACATGACCATGACCAGCTATATGTGCTAAGCTATGTACTGGGACACAAGCACATGTACATTGGATGAATCCATGTACTGTTATATTAGTATTTTTTGAAGTATTCCTACATGTTTTTACCTATAAACCGAAACATATATAGAAAATTGTTATTTACACAGGTAGGACCTATGGTCCATGGTCATGGTGGGTGACCCCTACTACATTTCGTTTACATTGTTATACATGTATTGGATCATGTATTCTTCCTATCTAGGAATGGGTTTTTATGGTGTGTTCTCTATATAATATCTTTTTGGGTTAGTATAGAATCGTCTTCTACACACTGGATTATGATCCCTTTAATAGAACATCCAATATAGACTTGTTGGAATCCCTTAGAGAGGCAGAGTGTGAGAGCCTCTATTCATATTCATTCCATATGTGGAGTTCTTGGTATTATCGTGACAAACACTACCCTGATGTGGGTCTTATACATAACGTGTTATCCTTGTTGAATTTTTGGTATCATCCCATTGAATTGGATGTTATCATGAACTATGTATCGTATTATCTTTAGACAATCAGTGTGTACAAATAATGATAATACCCAAAGATAACTATCTCTCCGATGAGTGTTGTTAGTGATATCAGACTCACGAGTGTGTTGTACCTAATGAGTCCTTTTTTAATCATCACGGGGGATTCCTATTTTGGTATACTATGGTTGTGAATTACCTCAAGATAGTGACTCTTTGTTTAGTATCTCTGTATATTCATAATATATATTTTTATGAGATATAAAAGTGTAGATATGCTTGTGTTTCCTTTAATGTATTCTTTGTTGTTTTAGGGTGTCCTTCTGTGTATTATTATACTCACCCATACAATAGGTTTTCCTACATGTGTAATGTCTTTAGAAGATGATCAGCATTTTGATAGAGTCCTGGGTGGATAATAACTAGATAGTTTTTATTGGGAACAAAGAGATTTAGGTGTGTCCCTACAAATTCTAACAGTAGTCCTAGGGTTTACTTCTATCCTGGACATGTGTTTATGACTCTTTTTGGAGGGATTGTATTTGGACAAGATTACATTCCCTTACATATTTTGTACTCTAGATACATGATTTAGATTAACTCGTGAATGATTTCTTAGTTTTTTTACATTTCATAATTGTATAGTCTTGGAGATTTTTCTATGTGTATAGGTACATAGGATAAGGACTTCCATGTTAGTGATATGACTACTTCATTTAGTGTACCTCAAATGAACTATTGGATGATGGAATGGGGAGTCAAATTATTGGGCCAGTTAAGATGGGTCGTGATAGAGTGGTAGGTTATACTTTTGGACACGGGGTCTGTGAGATTTATTTGTGGAAACTACATTAAGCTTTTTGAGTTCAGATTTCTGTACCAGGATTCCAGTGCATGAATGGAAGCCAACATATCTATACACCATGAATCTTACCACATAGTATTTTTACTCGGTACATGTGAACATTGTTTGAATAGAAAACAATGCTATATGCATCATATAAAAATGTGTTTTGGTATGGGTGTCTTTCATGAGTCCACTCTCATGATATATTCACTAATCGTGTTACTTCTTGTTTGTTTTTGGATTCTTCCGGGATGTATTCAATATATCATTAAGCATTAAGATCTGGAGGATGATACCCTTAATGATTATGCATCGATACAAGGAACAATTCCTAAGATGTTACCTTCATGTGGCACATCTGCCAAACCACCACCCATAGAAGAGCAGATTGTATCAGCATTACCAGTGTATGTAGTTCTTAGGCTAAGAACACTTCATGTGTTTTTTCCACAAAGACCCCCCGGGTTTTGGGGAAATCCAAACAAATATAAAGATGGGGAAAATCTTGAGGTGGTGACCTTAGTTTTTTATCTAGTTAGGACACCATCAGATCGTATGGTGGTTGTGGAAGAAATCATTCTCCATGGATCAACATGGTGATGGTGGGGTCTAGTGACCCAGTATTATGAAGAGGAAACTATTTAATGGAAATAGATCAAGTTCATTTTTAGTGATGATTTATCACTACCTATGTTGAGGCCTATACAAATCATGCATCATCTGTAGCTCTTGAAGTGTATTGTCAAAGTATCTGTGTATTTATTGAGATTTCCCAACCCGTCCCAAAAACTGATGCATATATTTTGTGATTATTTATTCAGGGATTAGAACATCCATTGGTGTCTTCATAGATAAATTTTAACCAATATTATCCATTTCTCATTTCCAACCTATGCTATTGTTATAGAGAGGTATTTGGTTGTCATGATATTATTGGCTAGGAATATGTAGGTACTAGTTGTTAGTATCGGGAAATATGGAGTTGATGCCTTGGCAGTAGGAAGCTAACGTTATTATCTGGGACCTATAAATTTTAGGATATTAAGGATGAGATCCCAGTATAATGGATATTTAGTTCAGGGATCACATGATGGTTCTAGTCAAAACATGGTGTGGATCTTATACTCATGTGATTGTAAGGGACATCTATTGAAAAAATTTATCACCTACCATATACCTGGAGGAAAAATCATACATGGTCTTCCAATGAAGATTTAGTGGAAGGAAAAGATAGGTTCTCAAAGAGGTTGTTATTATATAGGTCAAGGGCTTAAAGTAGTATGTTTTCAATGATATGACTTATTACAACAACCACTTCCACGTGTTCCATGATAGGAACATAAAGCTAGATGTAAGGTGCATGGATAACTTCTGGTGATTGAATCTTATGACCCAGATGATCCCAAAATGTTTCAAGGTATGATCTGGGTCTTTGATAGCATTTTTTTAGTAGTGATATACATATCTTCAAGTCAATAATTTTTTTCAACATACCTTATACTAAAAAATAGATATTCAGATTGATTTTTGGCATAACCCTTACACTTGGAGACTCATACTTGATAAGAAACAATGATTATGCAGTTGTTTTAATAGCGAAACCTAACCTTTGTAGGATATATATTCCTCTTGAATCACCTGGTAGATGATTGGAGGCCATATTATGTAATTTTTGTTATAGAAGAGTTCTCTATAGTTCACACCCAGATTGACAGTTTTAGGTGAATGTTTTGGTGTGTCTATAGTGTTAGATTTTTTTTCTTTTTTCAGTGAAATGGAAACCTAGGATTCATAGGGTGGAGTAATTCATACGAGGGGAAACCGATTACCGATCAGTAGGATAAACTAATACTTGGTGTGGTAAATGTTATGAGTTCTTATGTTTTTGTGGTGGTGGTGGAGTATGCAGATGTCTTTCCAGATAATATTCCCTATTTACCTCCCCTACATGATATATAATTCTACATTTTTCTACACCATGGGAATGCACTAATACTAGTTCTTTAATATTTTAAGAATTCTTCTGTGATTCATGAAATGAGTTTGTTGTTGGAGGAATTTCATAGGATCAAAATTTTTAGACAAAGTGTTTGGTATTGGGCATCCATAGTTTTGTTGACTGTGAAGGTATATGAGATCTATAAGTTGTATGTGGCTTACTAGAACATGAAATAAGTGACTATAATGAACTAGTATCTCCTACCTACAATATATGACCTATTTTACTACTTAAATTGGTTTCAATGGTTCTCCAAGGTATACATCAATTTAGATTATCACCAGCTAAGAGTGTGAAACACATTTATAACAAAAAAAGACATTATGATGCAGCTACGACCAATATGAGTACTTGGTGATTCCCTCTTGCTTTGAAAATTCTACATTAGTGTTCATGGGACACATGAACAATAACTTTCATCCTAATATTGAATAGTTCAGAGTAGTCTTCATCAATGACAACCTTATGTCAGTGACTATAGATGAACATGTAAGACACTTGAGGATAGTTCTAGATGTACTCTGAGTGCTCTAGATTTATGGGAAGATAAAAAAATTATAGAAATGGCTTTAGGAGGTCCACTATTTTGGAAATTTAATCCAAATAGATGAAGTGGAAGTGGACCCTGCCAAGGTCGATGTAATGTTACCTAGGGAGCCACCATAGAGCATAACAATGGTGTACTTATTCCTTAGGTTGGGAGGCAATAACCTGAGATTCATACATGAATTCTCCATAGTGTCATCACAAATGAAAAAATTTACTCCAATGTGGAATCAATTCATGTGGACTGTGCATGCTTTCTCATAGTTCAGGCACAGTTTGTCAGGCGGTCCAATTTTGTGATTAATAGAGGAAGGTGTCAAGTACATAGTGTTTTGGGATGCATTAGAGACGAGGCATGGTTTCTCTCGATTAAGAGAATGATTATGATTACCTATGGTTCCTCTCAGTTGATACCATAGGAAAATAACTATACAACCCACGATATAGAGTTAGTAGTGGTGGTCTTCTCACTAAAGATGTGGTTAATCTACCGGATGGGAGAGCAGTTTATCATCTATTCTGATAACCAGAGTCTCAACTATATATTATCTTAGAATAATAATAACATGAATATCGAGGAAATGGGTATCATTGTTCCAAAATTTTTGACTTATATACTCCAATCTTGGGGATTGTGGTAGTAGATGGTCTCAGCATGAAATCTTTTTCACGGTTTCTGAATGATGCATTATAACAGTTGACATAATTGTAGTTATCCATTATACATGGATATAGAGAATCATACCTCTATTCAATGGGTGTCACCCATCCACTCTTACAGTTAGATAAAGAGGAAAAACTAGGGGCTATCAAATGTGAGACCCTACATGACCAAATATCTACATGACATGCTCCTATGAGATTTTTTTAATGTTGGGGAGCTTGTCATACTTTTCGGAGGATGCACATTGGTACCTGTGATGTTTTGGTAATGTGTTCTAAGAGACCATCATAAATCACCCATTATGGATAATCCAGATGTGTCAATTGTGTACAGGTCATTCAACAGTATTTTTAGTGTTTGAGGATAAAGAAGGTAGTTTTAGAGTTTCTCTACCTTTACCTTACAAGTCGGAATGTGAAGGATGAGAACTATTTTCCAGAGGGTTTCGATCAACCCCTTAATGTTATAGATTTGATATGGGGTTGGATATCCCTTAATTAATGATGGCCATATCATGTACCTATAGAGCATAAAATGCCATATGGTTGACCATATATGGACACACCCAGCCAGTCCACTTCCATGAAATGAAATAGAAACATTAATTAGAGAGAGTTGGACACCACTACCAGTTGGAGATATCCTGATACATGGAGTTATAGCGAGGATAATTTCAATCCATGATTCTCGCTTCACATCCTGATTTTGGAAGGGATTACAAGAGTCATTTGTGACATTATTACACTTGAGCATAAAATTTCACTGCCAAACATAGTGGACCATTCACGTGAAAAACACAATGATGTGATCATTCATGTTTTACATTGGCCCTAGTTTGGACGATCACTTACCAATGATGGAGATTGAGTTCAACAACATATACCATTCCCCAATTGGTGTGTTACCATTCGAGTATTTATTCGTGTGACCCTGTAGGTCCCCGCATTTTTCGAATGACCTAAGAATGTCAGCACTCATGGGATCAGAGTTGGTACATGATACAATAGTGGAGCTGCAGATCATCAAAGATTAGAAGAAGACTATATAGATCTACCATAATATTTTTGATGAAATGCGACTTAGGCCTTTGGATTTCAGGGTAAGAGATCAAGTGTTACTATGGGGTTTATCTTGATGTGGTATATAGAGGTTTGTATGGTGTTGAAACCTATCTCAAAAATTCATTGGAACATTCTAGATACTACGTAGAATAGTCAATGTTATTGCACCACTTAGATCTACCTTCGTAGTTAGACCCAGTACAATATGTCTTCCACGTGTTTCATTAGAAGAGGTATGTTATTGAAACATAAAAAATTATCGATTGGGGGAGATAAACATGAAGGATGATCTACCTTTTCAACATACATTGTAGAGATCGTGTATCAGTTGGAGAGGTTCCTTTATGGATTGCCAATATCATTGGTGTGTGTCTGGTGGAACCACATGATTCTTGTGGATCACACATGTAAGTGGGATTATCATATTCATGCTCAGTACCCACATCATTTTGTGTTGAACATGTTTCAGCTTTTTAGTTATGTAAATCTCCATGTTGGGGAGATTGTATTGAATCATATTTTATGTGTATTATTTTATTGATATTGTATATATTATTTTTGAGACTAGATCTATGGATGCTGTGTGATTATGAGGACCGGTGTGACATTAATTAATGATTGAAATATATTAAATATAACACTCATTCTATTCTGAAAAAATAAGAAAAATTTCCAAATGGATTCTCAAACCATAAATCGTAGGTCATAGTTGTGTTCAGATAGTAGGTTTAACATAGGTATGGGTTAATATTAGTTGGAAGAAATCATTTTAATAAATGATGTCATGTGAGTAAAACAAATAAAATTAATTAGTTAAATTAATTTTTTTTTTGTTGACACTAATATACATCAACCAAACATAAATCTTTTAATAGGCTTTAATGGAAATATTATATGGTTAACTTCATATCCATGTAGCCAATGGAGATCAACTTATGAGAAAGATAAATGATCTATCTTAGGAAAACAATGAATTTATAGTGGATCGATGATCGATTCCCAATAGATTCAAATTATCTCACAAAAAATCACAAAACAACCCCTTTAATAATTTAAATTGATCCCAATTGAGTTAGTAATATTTTTTTGTTCACTTTCATTATTTTTCATGATTTGTATGAAGACCAATGATTGATCATGCACTGTATTTATCATTGGGTAAGGCATATTTGTTAGATGTGTTTATTATGCTGTGTTTTTCAATGAATATATTTGAATTGATGATTTATTCATTTTTATTATTCATATGAAAATTAATGAAGATCATCACAAACATCGAATGATGTTCATTCCTATTGTTTAGTCTTATGAATTTCTCCCCGAAAAATAATTCACCCATAAACATTCTTTCTAGGGCCTAAGGATCAACACAATCCAACCAATCTATAATTACACACCAGTTTCTTGGTGAAATGATCAGAATGTGTATATCATAGATCGGAACAACACGACATAGGTTTTTCATTGGAGACAAAAGCAAATCATAATATGTAGGTACCTGATTTTTGTGTTCATTTGAATTCATTGAAGAATGAATAATATATTGTTATATAAGTGAATCAAAGGATCATAAATTATTGATTAGAATATGGAAATACATAAAGAAGCTCGATCAATGTTTTTTTAGTGAATTGATCACTTGATCGAATGCCAGAGTAATGACCATGCCATATAATGATGATCCTCATTTTTAGTAAAATCAACAATAGAAAAGATGTAATATGGAAATACACAATGCATGGGGACCCTATAACACGAAGTGTGACATTTTCCCAGAGAATCGGTGTGTACAACAAGAAGTAAATGGGAATTGGGTGGACTACATGGATAGAATAAAAGCTATGTACAACCCTGCAAAAACTCATACTCAACCATGAAAACTAACTAAGACAGGTACTGATACAGGGGAATATGTACATGATCTGATTTCGTGTACTGAAACATAGTAAGACTTCATGGGAATCATACTCTTCGTATAATTCTACACAGTCATGGTAAAAAGATATAAGCTATTTATATGGATATGACCTGTGGTCAGTGGACATAGTTTGTGACCCATACTAAACACTGTTTTTTTATACATGTCTTGGAGCACTGGTACTCCATATCATTGACATGCTTCTTTTGTATTAATTTCTTTTATCAATTCCCTATGTGTTAGTAATGAATTATTTCAAACACCATGGATTATAAATCCTTCAGTAGTAATTCCATGAATGATTTATCATAATCTCTCCATGAGGTGCAGAGTGAGATCCTCTATTCTTTATTTTGACCTTGGTGATTTTCTCAGTATCATTGTGACAAGAACTATATGGGAGTCAATCCACCACTTTAAAGCTTAATCAAGATTGAGTTATTGGTATCACCCCATGGGCTTGGTTGTGATCCTCATTTCTGTGTCATATTTTATTCATATAATCATCATTATATTCTAATGACGTGACCCGATTATCAATGTCTCTCAAAAAAATACCATCAGTGCTACCGGAATCTGGACTGTGTTTTCTTGGATGAGTGCTTTGTGGAATCGTTGTGCTGCAATCTTAAGAATGTAAACTATGGTTGTGACTTACCTCTAGAGAGGTGTCTATATTATGAATATCCGGATATTATTATTATATGTGATTTTAAATATAACTATGTATAAAGGGCAATATTTCTATTTTTTGGCTTCGTGTTTGTAGGGTGTCATACTAGGTATTATTATACTCACACATGCACTGTCTTTTCCCACACGTTTCATGTCTTGTGTAGAATATCAATCTTTTGATAGAGTCCTAGGTAGACTGGGACCAAATAGTGCTTAGTGGGACCAGATAGACAAAGGTGTGTTCATGCGGCTTCTAAAAGGAGTGAATGTGGTTACATTATGGTTGGACATGTGTTCCATACTCTATGTGGATGGATTTTACTTTACACTATTTAAATACCTTAACAACCTATAGTAATCAGAGTATGGGATTTAGATGTATGCATTCATGTTTTTTCCATTGTTTTTAGATTTTACCATTATACATCCTTAGAGATGTGTGCATGTGTGCATATACATAGGATAAGGCCTTATATTTCAGGGATATTCTTACTCGACGCTAGTACTGGTCCACTTTCCTATTAGAGGCAATCATGGGGAGTCATGATACATGCTTCATTTTGAATACCCATTATTTTTCAAAAATTTACAGACATTATTCAGCGGACAATGACACTAAATATAAGAAATAATTTAATTGAACCATCCCCTATGGCACGTGTATTGACTACCCCAAGAACGCCTTCCATCGGCTTGGGGCTGGAAACTAGAATCACAAAGTGATATCTCTAAATGGAAAGGCATTTCCTTTAAACATGTACAAACACAGAGCCAAGAACATAACAAGATGAAACCATAGAGTAAAACTGCATTAGTAAATGTGTGTACTGAAAGTAAAGGGGGAAGGAATACATTCCCAAATGAAAAGATGAAACTACAATAGAAAACATAAAATAGCTACTAAGATATTACACCAATGATCCTACCTAAAGGGTAGGTATAGATCGTCTCCACATCTCTCCCCATCAACCGTCACCACCATCAACCATCAGGTCCATGTCCTCTGAGTCTCAGTCAAGGCTGCCTGTCATCTACACAAGACAACACAATGTGTGGGTGAAACCAGTGTAGGGGTGAGTATAACAATACCCAGTAGGGACCCAGATACACCCAAAGGTCTCTCATAATTCCACAAAAGAAAACTAGAAAACATGATCTCAATCACAAAGAACAAAGAAAAAGTCTAAACTCAAACTAGTAGTAAAATTAGTATAGAAGTAAAAGTGATTATTCGTAAGACTAGATCATCTTATTCAATTAAGTGACACCACTAATGACCCACAAAAGATCGATAGGTATTAACCCCCGCTGACCCACACAATATCGATAGGTACTAACCCCCGCTAACCAACAAAAGAACTGACCTTCCCAGCATAGATAGGTACTAACCCCCGCTGACCCACACAGGATCTGACCCACACATGATCAGTATGTGTTTACCCATGTAGGATGGCTGAGCGCTGACCCACACAGAATCTCAACCACACATGATCGGTGCTGATCCACAAAGGATAACAAGGTGCTAATCCACATAGGATCACTAGGTTCTTATCCCCACTGGATCGCCAGGTGATATCCACACCGGATAGCTAGGTTCTAATCCACACTGGCTCGCTGGGTGCTGATCCACACAGGATCCCTATTTCTTCTTCACGTCTCACCCATCCACCAGATTTCTATACAGAGTACACTTGATTCTAGAAGGATCTGCTTCTCAAGCAATCAGTTGTAATTCAACCTTTATGTAGTACCATGAAAAATTAACTCAATGATATGTCTTGTCGTAAAGGGTTCCAATGCAATAGATGGTGCATCAATCAGACGATGAGTCTAAGATTTATAGGCATTTTAGTGCCGAGGGCCCGATTGGATTCATGTATGATCCAACCCAAACAGACTGCAACTTTTATCAAAACTTAGATAGAGTATTTCAAAAGAAAAATCTTGTTCCAAGGATTCTAGTGTCATAGACTGTTTGTCAAACAGACATTTGGTTTGTGAGATACGGCCTTTTATACATATCTGGGTCGAAGAGGGTCAAGTTTTAGTTCAACCCGGCCCGACCTGAACTTGTTGCACCGCAGATCAGCCTGTCCTGAACTAGCAGGGCCACGGTGGGACGGTTGGGCTAGGCTGTGGACTGGCCTGACCCTCTAGGTAGTGGACCGGCTTGGCCCACCGGCCTGTACGACCCAAGCGAGGGGTCACATGTCCCCACATTCCTGAAAGTCTCAATGATCTATTTGGATAGTTAAATGGCAGTGCCACGTAGCGCCTCCTTGGCTGGTAGTAGGACCCGCGGGGTGTAGGTCAACTTCACTGCATCTTTGAAGCCGCGACCATCTCATGTGGCGAGCAATGGTGTGACGCTCTCCGCCAACATGGCCGACTGAGGGGTTCATGGCCATCTAGTCTTCCACAGCATGCCTCCTTCCATGACCGATGGGAACTGGCCACCGCCTCCTCCTGCCGGTGCCGGTTCCTGGTCCCACACTACTGCTTCAGCTGCGGGGCTCTGACGACACTCCGGAGCTCTGTTTACACTCTTACCTGCACCTACGGGCCACTCGAGATGTCTTCATCTCTTCATGACTCATGGTTTAGGGTTCAATCATGTTGATAAATCTTCCCCAGAATAATACAACAATAATACTGAAGCAGCGAAGGGTCCAAGCATTATTTTTTGGCCCGTTCCCTCTACATTATCATTACAACAAGCGGTAGTATTTGATTAAACATAGATAAACTATAATACTTCTGTACTTTGACATTTCATTCAAGAATGATGAAAAGAAGTACTTTAATTGAATTAAAAAACCCATACCTCATAAATGGAGGTAATGTCACGGTCATGGAGGGAGAATACTAATCACTTGATGAAGCCATCGACATTCGTTGATGCTAGATCATTACTGTCCAAGCTTATGTTCTTCATCGGTGGAAGATTCCGTGATACATTTCCAGAGGATCCTCACTTGATGAAGCCTTTTCGAAAACTCCAACCTGAGATTCATTCAAATAGAGAGGGAGGGTGAGTAATGCAATGAGGAATTAATGAGGTTTAATAAGGAATGAACCTCTTAATTCCCAATGGTGCGATTACAAAACTGGAGAGCCAAGAAAATAAATGGCTCCAAAACCCATCAGTCCCTCCAACACCACACAATAGGATGTAGGAGAATAAAATAAAAAAAATTTATGTTATTTTATTATTTCATTAAAAGTTTCAAAAACTAACATTTTCACCCAACCTACTTCGATCGATGTTAAGCCTCTATTAAGTGAATATCGGCGCTGCAGATTCAACGGTTCCCTCTTATTTTTAATCTAAGAAAAAGTTCAAAAGATTTATAATACCACATACGCATTTGTTGAATGCAACCTAAATGATTTTCAAAAATCCTTTCCAGGCACACATGGCCTCATAATTAAGTGTGGTTAATTTTTTACAGACTCATAATAATCCCAAATAATTTTTAAAAATATATATGGAATTTATGGGTCTTTAAATTATCCCCACCATAGATCTTTCCATCCCAGAAAGCTACAACAACCCTAGGGAATAAAATGGGGGTACAGAGCATGTATCAGAGCCTCATTCTCTAGGTGATCTCATAGAGGTTCCCATGCTTCAAACGAACTCGCACAAGAGGAATCAACCAACCATGAAGGACCAGATTAGGTCAATCCTCTAACTCCATCGGGAACTCTGCCAACATTGCCCCATCATCGACGTCCTGCTCACCCCAGTCTATAATGTGTGATGGATCATGCACGTACCTTCTCAGCTACGACACAGGGAAAAATGTATGAACCATGTGCATCTACGGGGTGAAGAGAAAGAGATTATGCCCCCTCACCTACTCTACTGACGATCTAGAATGGTCTGTTGAACCACAATGATAGCTTGTTACCCTAGACAAACCTCTGTAATCCTCACTGGGGTGGGACCTGTAGGAAGACATGGTCTCCCTCCTCAAACTCTAAGGGTCTCCATCTAATGTCAGTATAAGTCTTTTTCTAGATCTATTCAATCTTTATCCTCTCCAAGATGATCTTTACGTTCTTCGTTGTAGCATGTACCAACTCTAGACCTAAAAGTACTAACTCCCAGGGGTCTGTCCAGCATAGAGGTGATCTTCAAGGTCACCTATACATGGCCTCAAAGGAATCCATTCTAAGGGTGGATTGATAAATGTTCATTTAAGAAAACTCCACCAGTGGCAGGTGGTCCTCCCACCTTCTGCCAAAATCAAGAACATAACCACGAAGAATGTCCTCGAGTGTCTGTATGGTCTACGCTATCTGACTATCTGTCTGAGAATGAAACATGGTACTCAAGCGTAGCTGAGTCTCTAACACCTCCTATAATCCATCCCTAGATAGTATTTAAAATGAGTTTCATGATTTGAGAAGGTCATTTAAGGCACACCATGAGTCCATATAATCTATTGTATGTAGAGTTGTCGCAACCTCTCTACTGATCCTTGCTCTCAAATGTGTATGATGTGGGCCGACATGATGACTCAGTCAACAATCAGCCATATAGAACTGTGTCCCCTTGACGTACATGGTAGCCCTATCATTATGACTATGGATATACCATCTAACTTCCACTCCATTACCTCAAGTGGGTAATCTATGTCTGCTGGTACCTGATTCTCATCCTCCATTTGTCAACATGTGAGACATCATTATATGAACTTTGCCACTACGTTCTTCGTCCATGGCCACCATTACTGGCACCAGAGGTCATGGTTCATCTTTTTTCAGTCCAAGATATACTGCCAAATGGGATGGGTGGAACTCCCACAACACCTCCTCTCATAGAAGTGTTTATATGTAATATTCAAGATGTTTGGTATAAGTTATGACTTATTTTTCTTAATCTCTTTGACTAAAAAGATCCTCAATGTGAATTATTATCTAAATTAATTTTTATATTATGTCTAAGGATGGGCCTTATAGTTGGTAACAGAGGTCTATTTAGACAACATTAGGAGTTAGGATATTGTTAAATTAATACCCATAAATTATTGTTACATTCTGGTATAATTGAAATGATATAGAATTTAAAATTTACATATTTCTTCACCTAATATATTTTTGTGTTCATGATGATTTTCTATATAGGAATCATGGAAACTATAATGGGACAACAAGAATAGGAAAACCAACTTCCAAATTAGCAATCTGAAATTGTCAGAATCGGATGTAAACCGTATGTTGTAGTGATGGAACAATTGACTCATGCTATAAATATTAGTTGTATCCATGCACAGGATTAGCTAGATCAATCACAAAGAAACATGTATTTAGTGGAGTATTTCGTGAGGTAACAGCCCGCAACATTCAGAGGATTATCTAACCCTTTTCAAGCCAAAGGGTGGATTGAAGAACTAGAAATGAGTTTCAATTTATAGGGTGTTCAAAACATGAAGTGGTTACTCTTTTTATTTACCATTTTGAAGTTGAAGATGATAAGTGGTGGTTGATTGGTAAAAACATAAGGGGTTGTGAGGAGACTTATTCTCGTGATTAGGATGAATTAAAACGTATTTTTTTGAGAAATTTTTCTCTAAGGTGGTTCGACATATGATATAAAGCAATTTTGGAATTGAGGAAGGACAATGACTCATTTGTTGATTACGAAGAAAATTTCACTCGACTGGCAAGATATGATCCAAATTTCATCAGAGATCTTGAAATTAAGACAAATAGATTTTACTCAAGAGTGAAGCTACGATATCAAACAGTATTAGCCTCTAGTGAATTCAAAAGCATTGAGAATCTAGTTAGGTGTGACGATAATGGAGAAATAGCATTTTTTGATGATCAAGTGTTCTAAGAGATCAAGATGAAGAAAAAGTATAGTTATCAGGAAAAGGGAAATAATTAAGCAAGGAAGCCTAGTGGGAAGAATATTAAAATTTTATATTTTGAAACATTTGTTAAAAAGCATCCTGGAGAATGTATCTAAAAATAAGGAAAGTGATTCTAGTGTTGTAAGAATTGCCGTTTTTCTCGTAACTATAAAGAAGATGATCAAATTGGTAATTAAAAGAAAACAATATGATGTTTTGGTTGCAATGAGATTGGGAATTATGCCAATGTGTGTCCAATGTTGATTAAACAAGGTAGAAACTAGACAAATCAAACTCATAAGGGTGGGGAAATTTTTTTTCTACTACTACAGTTGATTTGGGAACATAAATTGAAGTGGTATCAGGTACTTTGTTTTTTCATATTATGCCAATGTGTTGTTTGATTCAGGATCTACACATTCTTTCATTTTTGAAAAGATTTCTAGAAAATTTTGAATTCCATATCAAGATATAAATCTTAAATCTGTGGATAAAAGAACTTGGGGAAATTTTTAGGGAAAAAAATTATAAGAATCTTTATATCCATATTTGTGGAAAGCATTTACCTGCAAGACTTCTTATTTTTCTTTTAGTAGGGCTTGATGTTATTTTGGGAATAGATTGTATTTCTGTTGAGCATGATAACATTGACTATAGAGATAATGAGGTTTATTTTATGAATGACTTTCATTTTGTGACCATGAATGAATACTTATACCTAATGACATACCAGGAAACTGAGAAAATAGTGAAAGATTGAAATGAATGTTACCTTCTACATATTTTTTAAAACAAAGGAACTGTTCAGATTAATGATGTGCCAGTAGTAAATGAATATCTTGATGTTTTCCCTGATGAGTTTCTGGTATTATACATGATTGAGAAGTTGAATTTATTGTTGACATAGTTCCTGATGCTAAGACGATTTCAAAACTAGCTGATCGAATGACTCAAGTTGAACTATTAGAGATAAAGTAACAATTGTAGGATTTGTTAA
This sequence comes from Viscum album, assembly GCA_963277665.1. Classification (NCBI taxonomy): domain Eukaryota; kingdom Viridiplantae; phylum Streptophyta; class Magnoliopsida; order Santalales; family Viscaceae; genus Viscum; species Viscum album. Next base: position 137,659,691 of record OY728163.1, read on the forward strand.
ATAATGTTTTCATTTGACCAGGAACATCCCCATGGGGAGCTCTAATCTTGTTCTATGAAAGGAATGATGGTTCAATGACACTTTGAATTTATTGAAGAGACCTGAATAATATCACTATTAAGAACAAGTATCCTTTTACTCATTTCAATTATTATTTTTTGATCAGCTCCATGGAGTTTAGTATTTATCGAAGATTGACTTGAGCTTGGGGTACCATCACTTGAATGAAAAGGAATAAGACGTTCTGAAGACCATGTTTTGTAAAATATATGACCATTATAAATTTGTAGTTAAAAATTTTGGGTTTACCAATGTACCTATTGTATTCAAGGATATTATTAATAGAATTTTTTCTATGTTATTAGAAATTTTCGTGGTTGTGTTTATTGATCAAATTTTGGTATATTCCAAAAGTAAAGAGGAATATGAATGTCATTTAAGGGTTGTCTTGAAAAACGTAAAATAAATTTAACTCTATGGAAAATTCAACATGTTTCAGTTTTGGATACAATATATTTCATTCCTTAGTCACATTGTTTCAAAAAATATCACAACTATTGATCATACTGAAACAATCATTGTTGATTAATGGCCAAGACCTATAAATATGACTAAGATTCATAGTTTTCTAGATTTTCCAGGCTATTAATGGATGTTTGTTGAAACATCTTCTTGGTTATCTAGCCCACTCACTATGTTAACTCAAAAATGTGTTAAATTTATTTTGAAAAAAAGAATATAATGATTGTTTCCTTGAATTAAAAATATGATTGGTGAATGGTACATTGTTTTCATTACCTTTTAGAAATATAGAGTTTGTTATCTAAAGTGATGCTTTGTTAAAAGGACTAGGTTGTTTCCTAATGCAGAATGATCATGTAATTGTTTATGCTTCACATCAGTTGAAACCTTATGAGTTAAATTACCCTACACATGATTTGGAATTAGTATTTTATTATTAACAATTTGGAGGCATCATTGGTGTTGTATAAATTGTGAAATATATACTGATCATAAAATTTTTACATATATATTCACTCAGAAATAATTAAACATGAGACATTGTATATGGTTAAAATTAATCAATGATTATGATTACACGATCCATTACCATTTAGGGAAGGAAAAAAAGTGGCTGACCCTTGGAGTTGAAATATTAAATCTACACTGACCATGTTACATTTGAAAAAAAGTTCATTTGATTAACGATTTGATGAAAATTGTAATAGAAATTGTTGGTGTACAAAATTACCATCTTATGTTTCAGGTTTCAGTGAAATAATCTTTATTAGACAAAATTATGCAAGTGACAAAGGAAGACAGAGAGTTTAAGAAAATTGTAGAGTTATTTCAAAAGGGTAAGTTTCCAGAATTTAACATTGATAATGACTGTACATTAATATTTATGAAGAGATTGTGTGTGCCTTGTGATTTATAGTTGAAGAAAAATTTCTTAAGTGAATATCATAGTTCTCGATTTTCAGTTCATCCCAGTAGTACTAATAGGTAAAGAGTTCTTTGGGAGTGTTACTGGTGGGATGGAATGAAAATACATATTGCTGACTTTACAGTGAAGTTTTTGACTTGTCAACATTTTAAATTAGAGAGGCATTTACTCAAAGGTATGCTTCAACATTTACTGGTGATATAGTGGAAATCTGAGTTTATATCTATGTACTACATCGTGGAATTATTGAAGAAATATCCAGGTAATAATGCAATATGGGTTATTGTTGATCAATTGAATAAATCTTCAAATTTAATTCCTATTCAAGATACTCTATCTCTAGATCAGTTATTTCAACTATATGTTATTGAGATAGTTAGGTTACATGGAGTTCCACTCCCCATTGTATCTGACTGTGATCTAAGGTTCACTTTTATCTTCTGGAATATTCTTTAGATGTTTTGGTTACTGAATTATATTTATTATATATTTTCATCCTCAATCAGATGGAATGTTAGAACAAACAATTCAGACATTGGAAAATATTCTATGTTCTTCTTCAATGGATTACCATGGGATTTGGGGCCAACATATTTCATTGGCTGAGTTTTCATATAATTACAGTTTTCATTGTAGTATACAGATGGCTCTATTTGAGGAATTATATGGTATGAGGTGTCAAAAACATACTATTGGAGATAATGTAGGTGAAAAAAAGTTGATGTGACCTGAATTGGTAGAAGATATTGCAGGAAAATTTCAGTTAACTCAGATGGGGATGATGACATAATTGTGTATGTAGAAACATTATGTCTATAACTGGAGGAAAGATCCTTCTTTTGAGGGTTGTGGTCATGTCTTTCTTAATGATTCTCCATGGAACAATGTGATGTGTTTTGATAACAGGGGAAAGTTGAGTCTAGGGATTATTGGACCCTATGAGAGATTGGAGAATGTTGCATCAGTTGACTACATAGTGGCTTTACCTCCATGTCTATCCTAGGTACACAATGTTTTTCATGTTTCAATGTTGAAAATGTATATTCCGGATCCATATTTTGTTTTGAGTCCAGAAGTAGTACAATTGGAATAGATTCATTCTTATGAGGAACAACCAGTCCAGATTCTTAACCGAAGAGGGAAAGTGTTGTAGAATAAGGTAATTAATTTGTTAAAGGTTTTGTGAAAAAACATATGGATAAAGAGGCAATATGGGAAAATGAAAATTCTATGAGGGATAAATACCCTCACTTTTTTATAAGTGAATAAAATTTTGAGGTATAAATTTACAAAAGGGGGGAAGGATGTAACATCCTAGGTAAAATAGAATATGAAATTTTTATATTTTTTAATATTTTATATTTAAATATTAATTTTAATTTAAAGTTAATTCTATGTTCGATGGCGTACACTACATAAAATAATGGGTTTCTCTAAAATCAAATTTTCACAAAAGTATGTGTCATACTGAGGAAAATAAAAGTAATATAATAATATTATTCTAATTGGATGCTAACAACCAACCATTATATTAGAGGGAATTAATAGATATAAAAATAGTATTATTGAACGTTATTATAAGTTTAAAATTATCCAATAAAATTTATAGGGATAAAAGGAGAATTAATCCAATTTTAAGCATAAATACTCTCTGATTTTTTAAAAGTAGTTTTACCACCTTTTGATGGGGAAACATTTTTAAATAAATTTTTTTCTTAACTTTTATACATTCCATTTGACAAAATAAACTTCTCCTTTACAAGTGGGACATAAAAATTTACTTTGGGTACATTTTTTGTAATTTTCTAATAGAGTACATTTTTAATGAAAAATAAAAAACACAGCTTTTTTATTCAAAAATGACTTTCCATTAAGTTTTTTATATGATAATATTGTCCTAATAAATATTATTAAAGTTTAATTAGATTATATATTTTTCTTATAATCCAATATTTGTCATTTGATGTAATTTCACATTGGAATTGGACATTAACACATATGAATCTTTTGGTAGTTTTTAATTCTTAAAAAACACTTTTTGGTTTTACCAAGGGAATTAATTTTAAATTAATTTCTACAAAATAAGTTTTTTTAATTTTAAAAATTGATTCCATATTTGTAATCAGTAGGTACAAATAGTGTAAATAGGTAAATTTTATTTTCAAACATTATGAATAGTAACTTCAATAAATACTTTATTTAACATCGTTAAAGGGTAAATATTGTAGATAAGGGTAAAAAATAATATTATAATAATATTAAATTACCCTAACATGTGTCCTAATCCTATTGAATGAAATATATCCATCTATCATAATATTTGGGTAGATTTGATGACCCCATGGAGCCACTTTTTTGTGAAAATGACATTGAATTACTTTTAATTTAATGTTAAGGAAAATACAAACTAAAAATGAATCTTTTTATAAAATAGTTTTTATATGGCATTATATAATTTAGATTTTAGAAAATAAGTAGTCAGTAGAAATCTCTAATAATTTCTTATATCTTGGTATTTTATTTATAATTTTTAGAGTTTAAATAAATTAAATTAATTATGACACAATGATGATGCATTTATTACTTCATTAACAGAGGGTTCAAATAAATGATATTATAAATGGTAAGAATAATATAAGTGGGATATTTTGATTACATAAACAAATTTTATAGACAATATTTACTTGTTAAATTTGTATTAATGAAGTGTTTTTGACTAAAGGAAGATGTTACGGACTTTTAAAAATAGTCATGATATGAATAATGTCAAAATTTATATAATTCATACATTAAAATATAAATTATTTTATTAAACAATATAATATATAAAAAAAATATTTTCTTCTAAATAGTTCTCATAAGCTTGAAATTATTTTTTTGAATATTTAGTTGGATATTCATCTGTTTTGGATACTATTTTGATTCTCAAAGTGTTAATTACATTATAAAATTATAAAGGTAAAAAATCGTTAAAAAATGATATGGTTTAAAAAATATCCAAAACCTGTCTAATTATTATTGGATATTTTTATTTTGACTTATATTAATATTATATGATAACTACATGAATTTTTAATACTTTATACTCTACATATAATTTATAATAGCATAATAATTCAAGATATTCTTTACGTGCTCCTCCTCCTTATTATTAAAGGACACCACCTCAAACCCATTACATAAAGCTCTAAATACCTTTTGGATCGTCCAAACCATGATCTAATAATCACAAAACTTCAATAACATACTCATATAAGCTTTCCACTAGGCATAAAGAAACTCAATAGAGTCCTTGGGATCAAACCAAATGGGGTTACATGATTTGAAGTAACATATTCTCTGAAGTTCCATTACATTATTTTTTCCTTGTCCACTCCCTATGCTCTTATTATTATTTTTTTCTATAACTAAACCAGTATCAAAAATATACTACGTTTTTTATGGGAATTATTCTAACTACACATACACACACCTTCGTCTAATGGGTGTAGAACATACCGTTACTGTAGACGACAAACTATATCCTCAAGAAATGACGATTGTTCAATATTCTCTAACCACCTCTCCTGGTGGCCATTATGATAGAAATGTAATTTTTTATTATATATATGATACTTATTTTGTATAAATGCTTTTAAAATTATCATTTAGAACATAACTTATTGATTTTCTTGTTTTCTAAATATGATAATTTCATTTGAGGAAGTGCCAACTACCACCCCCTCAAAGTGATATGACTCGTTCATGCTATACATGATAAATATAAAGGATGTAGTTAAAAATATTTTGTAACAAATATAACATATATATATTATAGTAAAATTTTAATATAATATTTATCAATGTGTTTTTATTCCTGCAAATTTGACAAATAAATGAATGTAGTGTTCATGTAAACATATGGCTTACCGTCTCTAGGAACGGTGAATTTCATTAATTATCTTAAAATGTTATGGACTATTCTAAATAAATATATACTATATATATAATATATATAATATTTATATCATGGATGTCATTCTGTAGATATTGTACGTTTGACAGCAAGGAAAATTTCTAATTATAACAAGTTCATTTTTTACTCCAGTTCGAAACATCAACAAAATGCCTGATATGAACTCAAATAATTATCTAATTGTTATATAAAGGTAATAAGTTATATAAGAAGAATAATAAACATAAAAAGGGTCTTTAGTGAGTATAAATTATCTTAAGTTTATTATTTAGGAAGAACAAGGAATATATAAGTTAATTCAGACACAATTTAATGAACTATGACTCAATATCCTTTCTTTGAGGCATATTTTGATTTATACAGACCATTCATTTACAAGATGAATAGACCCCGTTGACATTTAATTTCATTAAAATGGAATATTTTACTATGTAGCACTTTACTAAATGACAACAGAATGTTTTTTAATATACACGGTGACAACAACTTTCTGCTGCAACAACAATATTTGATATTTGGGTTTTTTAACAAGCTATGATGTTTTTTAGTTGGAAAATAAATACCATACACCCTTTTTAAATATTTTGGTATTGAAAATGGTTTTGAAAATGGATTTAATATTTAAATATACTGAAATTATATCTTGTGATTTCAAATGAAATTTTATGTTTGAAATATTGAAATATGCAATATGTTATGTGTGATGATTATACAATGGCACTTGGACATTTGAACGATGGTTACGTGATAAACCCCATGATGGGTGGTTTCGCGATAAACCAAGGATGGGTGGTTGTGTTATAACCTATAATACATTGGTTATGGAATTCTACCATATGTATATTCCATTTGTAAGAATTATTTGAGGATGTCGACTGCATGGTTATTCTATTTAAGTATGATTATGTCCCAAGATGACCTTTTATATGCTATATGTTTCTTTCTATGGGTTTTATGGAAATATTTTGGTTATAGTAGAAGGGAAATAAATGATCTTATATTTAGTGAAGTGTTTTTACTACTTCTTTAAGGTGAAAAGTATTGCTTTATGAAAACATATTCATGGTTCAAATGTTGTTTTGAAGACTATCAATTTTCCTTCATTATATATCCCTTACTGAGATTTTTATGCAGATCCCAAGTTATTGAAATGTTTTTCACATGAGTTATGGTTGAATATGGTGATAGAAGGGATCAAGGAAATGTCATTTTGTTTACAACACAGAACTAAAAATATTTATTTTCTTTTGAGAGTTTTTATTTTGTGAAAAAATGGGTACTATATATATGTTTCTACATGTAATATTCAGGATGTTTAGTATTAGTTATGACAAAATTATCTAAATCTCTATACCTGAAAAGATCCTATATGTAAATTATTAACTTAAATCATTATTATATAATGTATATGGATGGGGACATATAACATCCCACATTTTATTAAATATATATATATATATATATATATATTCATTCTCCCATGATATTTCTCTCTTAATTTTGCTAGAGTCATTTTGACAGGAACATAAAAGGATTTATATTCTTTTCTCAGATTTAAAAAAATGTGTGTAAATAAAAAATTATATAGGAGAAATGTAAAAGTTAAATTTGTTTAGTGGATAAATTAAACATAGTTTATGTTGTGATAAATTGTATTCTTTAATGCTTACTAATCAATCATTCATTTTTTATTCTTTTTTTATATTATTCAAATATTATTATTTTATTATTTTTTCATGTTAGAATCATTCAATTCCTGTAAAATATGACAATGATTATGAATTTGTCAATTTATTTTTGGTGTTATTAATTTTCTATTCATCATTAAGAAATTTTTACATCTAAATTTTTTTAGAATATATTTTTGTTATTAAAAAATATTAGATATATGATGCGTGTTTTATAAAATATAATATATATCATAATTTTTTATAAATTCATAAACATCATTGTATTGAATATTCAACATGTAACAATTCATGCATACAATGTAAAATAAATTCCAAATAATAAAAAAAACGCATGATTTCATATTTTATATATTAATAAATTTTCGGAAGAGGAAATTTATTATTCTTCTTAGAAAATATATTATCCATTGGAAAGAATATATTAAGCTTTATGTATTTAGATATTTAAGATGGATTGAAACCTTTTCTTTATTGCACAAGATATTGTGTATTGATTAAAGGATAATGAATTTTAAATGGTTAAATATTATATATAGATATTTGGGGAACCAATCTAAATATATAACATAGGCATTGAATAAAAATGGGACATATTATTCACGGTTTATTATGATTTGAGAATGATAAAAGTTATGATTTCTGCACATCTTTAATGGAATACAAATATATTTTCCCCATAATTAAAGTTAATTGAATATTTAATAAGTAATTATATTTCATATTAGATAAAATATTTGAGTAATTTTGGAAATTATGAATTTAGATGTTTGGTTCCTTTCAGAATAGAAGGATTAATATGTTTATCATTATATACCAAATATTATCTTGGAGTGGAGAATTATTTTCCAAATAATAATTGATCATTATCAATGATATAGTATATTGTTTTTATCAATATAAAAATGAAATATAAATGAGTTATAAAGTATCAGGTTCATGAAATTATCTGTGTATCCTCTTAATTAATTGGAGGTTATTATTAGTTGGGAATTCAATTTATTTAATGACTATTTAATGTTGATATAATTTATTATTATTAACAATTATGTTTTATATGTTGTATAAAATTACATAATCAGATGTTTTAAAACCAATAATCATAAATGAAGGAATAATATTTATTTTTTTTATCAAAAATAGCATCCAGATATTCATTTCAGGCTAATGTATTGAAGTGTTCATAAGAATAACAACTAGGGGATATACCATTCAACAAAATTTGGAGAAAACATGAAAAAAAATATAAATGAGATCACAATGGATTCATATTTGTTTATAGAAATGGTTAAATACAAAATTTATATGATTATATTTAATCAGAAACATCAACTGTTTTTTTATTAAATATATAGATTTATTTTCAGCATAAAATTTAACTTATATGGGTAATACCACCAAAAAATGTAAAGCACAGTTTTTTACCAACCCAAAATGTAGTTGAGTACATTTTTTATCTAATTTTTAAAGTGAAATTGGATATGGATACTCCTTACAAATACATGGTTATTTATACACTAATGAAAAATGTTTTTTTATTTTTGGGTACACTCTATCGAATTTTGAGGGTTTAGTATTATCACATATATATGATTATATTGGGGTTCTACCTTTATAATATTCTATTTTTTATTTCACTAATTATAAATGTTTATATAAATATTTTATATCCATTCTTTTATGTTGAGAGTATGATGAATAAATGTAGAATCATTTTGATTTTAACTATTAAAATTTGTTACGTTTTATCAAAAAAATTAATCATTTCCTTCTTAAACTATTCCACTATATCATATACATAATCATTTAATTGTTATCATCATTACATGATCAACATTTCTTGTTATATAAATAAAAATTAATATTTTATTATTTACATTTCACTACTTCTTATCAAGTCATCATGTGTTTTAGGACATACAAATTCTTCTATGATTATAACTTTTTGTGGAAATTTTATATTTATTATGTGGATTTGATTCCTAACAATTATTATCACATCATTGGTTCTTTATGATATATTTTTTCTCACTTATTTTATATAATTATTTGTCAGTGGTTAAATATAATTTCACTTATGACATAACATCAAGGTGGATATTTGAATCCTATAAGATTATAACATTTAAATGGAATTTATAATGGATATATGAAGGATATAATCAATGTGATTTTGAGTTATATAATTACTTACTACAAATCCAATGTTTATATTCATTAGAAACTACTAGATGATAATTAGGATACATTAGAAAGTAATGATGCAACTATGTGTCTTTTTATTTTACACAATTTGAATTTTAATTTGAGTTATTAATATATAACTATTTATAATCTCATTTGATATTATGAAATGACTTCTTCCTTTTAGGGGAAATTAAATTTCACACATTAAATCATTAAAACATTACCAATAAGAAATCCTGATACTCAGTTGGATGAATTTCATGATTTTGAATGTTTTACCATGAATTTGTATGTTACATGATTAAATTGTTTCCCAATATTGGAAAAAACATGAATAATCTTCATGAATCCAAAATTAATGATTAATTAATTGAAATAATTCCTTATGAACTACCCAAGAACATGCAATACAAAATATTTCAAATAATGAAAAGATATATTTTGTTGTCTATTAAATGTGAATTATTTTTAGTAATTAGATCAATATGAAACTGATTTGACAAATATTAATGATGATAAAAATATAAAAAATGATGTTAACAATTTTAATGTCAATAATACAACGATAATATAAATCAACTTTTTATATTTCATGGGAATTTAATAGTTTAACAATTAATGAGTGATGTCATATTCAAATATTTATACAAGTATTAATGTTGAAATGATATATATCTAGGAATATTTTATGCGATAATATTTTTAATATTAATTTTAATATAAATAGAATTTATCATATGTTTACTAAAATGGTATTTTTTAGTGCTAGAAAGTAGGTCATTCAAAATATGATTGTCCATGGATAAGAATTTAACGGAAAAAAGTGGAAATTGTAATAATAATAAAAACCAGAGAGTTAATAAATATTCGTAGAATATATTTATGTATATAAAAATTTTAAATTTTAAAAAATATCTAGAAAACATTTTATAATGGATAAAATCATTCAGGTGTGTAATATTTTTTTATTCTGATTTTTAGCTAATGAAAATGACAATGAAGATAGCATCACTAATGTGTTAAATTATATTTGTGACATGAATCATACGTGAATTAAATATTGTACACACATTGAAATAAAAAGATAAGGAACATAAGAAAGTAGTGAATCAAAAATAAAAATACTCATAAAGTATATGAAATGTAAAAAGATACAACAACTATTAATATTGAAGAGATGAAAGCAAACATAAATGTTTTTAGATGAAATATAGAAGCTAAATTTTAATAATGATAGTTTTAGAAATAATTTTTAATTATCTAATGAGAAAATATATGATGACATGGTTATTAAAAATAGGAAAATACTAAAATTAAATATTATTTTTACATCTTCAAGGATATTGTTTGCATATTAGTTAATGAATGCGAAAGTTATGATGAAAATTTCAATTTTTAATAGACTATTATAATGTTATTTGAATTGGAACAACCTTTTCCAATGACCAATTACAAAAACATTAAATAAACTCATATATTAGTTATAAAATAAAATGAATTTATTATATAAACCATTTTATGTGAGGATTGGTTTTGCAATATGAAATAGAAATGTTTTTATAGAATGTTCATCATCATGACCATAAAGAGGAATTTATTAATATGTCTACATTAACAGTTAAACTCCCTATAATTTTTTGTACATGGGTCCATAAATGTTCATTTTATAATATGGTAAAACCATATATGTATTATCATCTAATATAAATTAATATAATATAAAAAACATGAAAAATATTATCATTTGATAATTTTTTTACTATTAATATATTATTCCATATTTGTTTTCCTCTAGCTAGTATGCTTAATGATACTATTTTCATTAACTAGTTCTGGGAATATGATTAACTATTATTTATACTTTTAGTTTAATTTTATATAATTCTATAAATATTTTAACATCAAATTTTTTTTCCTTCAGTCATAGATTTTATAAATGAATAGTTTTGAATTATTTCTAACTATAAAGTTACACATTTAATAATATTTAGTTATTATTATATTAATGGAAGATTTTTATTGAGGGTTAGTATTTATGTTTCTTTTAATTCGATAACCATATGGTTTATCATTAATATTAATGTTGTTGGAGGGTATTTTATTCATAAAAATATTATATTTAAATATATATGTTCATTAATAATTATAATAGTTTTATATTTCATAATATGATTGATATTTTAAAACTTTTTTAATATCAATATTTATGAAATATATTTTTAATATTATTGTAAATATTGAGCATAAATTTTAATGTTTAATATATTAAAATTTTAGATCATCATGGAATTTTTTCTATAATTTACATTTTTACATTACTATATACGTTTTATATTACATATTTTCGGAGTTAGAGATGATTTAATTGGAATAATAAATTTTATGTTGTCATTTTATTCTATTGCATGTTTCCTAAAAATAATTATTATGTCCTGTGAATTATTATTTAATATATGATGCATGATTTTTTTTGTTTTATGTCATTCTACAAGGATTTAATGATTTAATATTTTTATCCATATATTTTATTACACAATGTGATAGTTTTTTAGTTATTTTAGTTTTAGTCAAGGCTAAATCTCAGATTCATATCATATCATTAAATATTAATTTTATCATTCAATAAGGAAGAGTTTTTTTGTTTTTGGAGTAGTGTTCTTTCATTTAGTTACATATTTTATTCTTATATTGTTTCTCTTTGTTAGTATGAAATAGATTTCAAAAATATTATTCATATTTATAAAAAAAAATTAATTACACATATAGGTTAAATGTTTAGTGGATCCTCGAAAAATATTTTTTTATTTGTATATACTAAAAATGGACACCAATTAATCAATCAAACCTTTTTATACTCAGATTGTTATTATTCGTTAATATTGTATTATTTTTGGGATTAGTGTTTGAATCTTAAATATTAACTTCATAAATTTAATAATAATAATAATATATTTAATATAAGATATAAGATGAACCATAGAGTTTGGATTTTTTTTCAAAGAGTAAAAAGATTATTAAATAGCTTGCATTATACCATCGGTCGTGTTTTATAATAAAATTATAATATTAATAATATTTTTTAATTTATATGGAAATTATCCTATATCCTTTAGATTAGTGGTAATGAAGAGGATATAATATATTTAAAAAATATATTGAATTGAAATTATATATATATATATATATATTGATTAAAAATAATAAGAATAATTGTTTTAATGAAAAATTAATTTTTTAGGACAAACTGTATTTTCTTAAATGATGGGATGTAGCACATAGAACAACTAATATAAAATTTGAAATTTAACACTATTATAATATTGTTTTTGAAAAAATAAATATATGTATACAAATTTTAATACCAAAATTTACTTACAAATAATTTTTATGATTTTTTGAAGAAGTCCCATTTTTTAAGGATAATGTAAAATATTGTTAACTGACAATGATATATTTAGACAATAATGATTTATTAATAATATTAAAACTACTTTTATTGATTATGGTGAATATGAGTACACATATTGGAAAAATTAAATGACAATGTATAAAAATGAAAAACAACATGCCTAACTCCCATTTATAGAAACATTTTGACCTTAACCTTTATTAATAGGAGTTTGCTTATTATTTACACTTGTTTATTGGTAAAACCGTATTTTCTCATAGGGATCATAAGCTTATTTCAACATTTTAACACACCCCACTTATAAAAGGAAAACTCTTTAATATTTATATAACATTATCAAACTTCATTGGTTATTACAATAATGAACTAAATCACATAAAGAATCCCACCCCATATGTAACATCCAATGTAAATAATGAACAATAAATTTTCATATTTATTAATATTTGTGAATTAAATATTAATTTTACTTTAAAGGGGATTCTATGTCTGATGGCGTAACCTATACATAACAATGGGTTTCATTGAAATCTTGTGTTCCATTCAACGTTGGAGTATACTGAAAAATAACAATATAATATTATTATAAATGATAGTTAACACATAGCCATTGTATTGGTGAAAATGAATAGAACAAACTATATTATGATTAAACATGTTTCTTAAATTTTTTAACATTAATCCAATAAAAGTTATAGGCTTAAAATGTGAATGAATATAGTTTTCAGAATAAATACCATAATATTCTTTAGAAGGCCAATTTAACACCTTTTGATAGTGAACCACCATTAAATCTAGTGTTGGTCACTTTTATTTGTTCTACTTGACAAAATAAAATTATTATTTAGAATCGAGGCATCAAAATTTCATTTAGATAATTTTTTTAATTCTATGATGAAATTCATTTCTTAATGAATTGTGAAAAATATTGTATTTTAATAAAAAACAGCCTTTTAATCTATTTTATTTATATGGTTATATTATCATTTTAATTGGTTTTAATGTATAATTAGATTATATATTTACTATTTAATAGAACTTCGGTCATTGGAAGTAATTTCACATTGAAATTGGACATAAAAATGTGTCCATATTTTAATACTTATTATTTCTTAAAAACATTCTTTTTGTTTTGATAATGGAATTATTTTTAAATTAATTAATGATAACTATATGTTTTAATCTTGGTAAAATAGAAATTATTTTTCAATTTGGAATATCAAGTATATATTAGGTTGATATTTCGGTATTTTTATGAAAAACATCAATTTTTGATGAATAGTGAAAAAACTGAGTATTAGTAAAAAACCCGAATATTTCATTTAAATGAAATTTTACCACTTCTATGAATTGAACTTTGAATATCTTACATACATGGTTGATATTATAAACCTAAATTTAGTTCTATAAGATGAAAATATTTTTTGGTGAATAGGAACATTAGATTTTTATTTACCACGGTTAAAGATAAATTTTGTAATTCAAGGTAAAAATAATATTATAAAAAAATATTAAATTTTCATAATATGTGTCCTAATCCTATTGGATGATACATTTTAGACCATGGGCATCATTGGGTCGATTTTGGGACCTCATGGAGCCATTTAAGAGTGATAATGACATATTATATTAATTAATTTAAAGTAATGACAGAAATGACATAAACTAATATCTTTTAGTAAATCAAATCTTACATGGGGTTATATAAGTAATATCATCAACTGGAAATATTAATTTAAAATATAATAATATTTCCTACTTCATGGTATTTATTTTTTAATTTTTAAACATCAAATAAATAATATTACTTTTTTAACAATAATGATGCAGTGTTTACATCATTAATTAATGTTTAAAAAAATAACATTATATTGATTAAAACAATATCCAAAATCTGCCCAATTCTTATTGGATGATTTTATTTCGAAAAAGATTCATCTTATATTAGACTTTAATAAGGTTTGGACCTTTATAAACCGAAAATAATTATATAATAAAATAATATTTTAAAACATTCATAAAGATCCCCTCCTACCAATTATAAAAATCCCTCACCACTAACCCATTACTCACATCTCTCAAACCGCTTGGCTCATCCAACATCTACCAAAATTGGCTCTAAAGATCCCTCTATTCCACCTAAAATTCATACCTTGGGTAGAAGGATCATGAAGATAAACTTTTGGTTCATACCTAAGGGAGTTACCTAATTCAAAGGAAGAACACAGAACATACAAGTCAACTCTGACATGAGATAAGGTGTCTATTATCTAACTTTTAATTTCGTGAAATTTCCATTGTTCGCCACATATTTATATTATATGGTTAATTGTTTACTTCCATTTGATATATATTATAATGATTATATTAATATTCATGGTATTCTATGATTAATTTTGTTGTTATTAACTTCTCTTCATATGACTCGATTGATTACAACGTGGTTAGGGGTTTTCATCTCACATTTTATTCTAATGACATTCAAGTTATATTTTCCAATATTTACTTTTTCATGGTGTATGTACATCCCATTATTTTATTCATTGTGTAATAAAATTTAATTTATTGGTATTTAAAACTTTATTGTATGGTTCTTTCTACATGGTGTATATGTTTTGTATGTTACCAAATCGGTAAGGGAACCTTTCACCACACTCTTTTAGTAAAATAGTTCTTTTGTATCAGGGCTTTTAATTTCTTTTTCATATGTTGGGATATGTTATTATATATCTTTATAGAATTAAATTTAATGTCAATGTGATGAGAGACCATTTTCTCTCTCACGAACTCATTTTCTGAATTTTAACATGACACCATTAGGCAGTCGAATTTATTTAAAATAACTTCCTAATGAAATTTTAATTTTTTTGGTTAAACATATACTTCTATATTATGTCATGATACGAATATGTGATAATGAAATTTGATTTTTTTCCACTTAAATTACACTTAAATTGGTTTAATTCTTATTTGTTACACATAATTATGTCATTGATTTGTCCTTAATCTAAGGATATGTTCTTTTCCACAGATATTATCTCAATTTACATTCCATTGATACTTATTTGTTTTTTTACACCAAATCACATTTATATTGTATATAGACATGCCTTTGATATGTTATATCATTAATATCCTTATTATAATGATATTATAATCTTTGATTAATGTTATTCCTCGGATATTTTTATTCAAGTGTCTCTCATTTTGTTAGGAACCTTTTAACTAAAATATTTTTTAAATGTATTAACGATTTATTCTTCTAAATCTTTATCAGTAATTTCCATGTCATAAAAATGGTTTTAAGTATTTATTTAAATGGAAAATAATGGTTTGAAATTAAAATTTCATTCAAAAGCTTCAAAGTGGTATGAGACTCTTTGATTCAAAATTCCATTTAATAAATGTTTTAAATGGTTTTGAAAAAGGTATGATAAAACATTGATTATGTCAATTTCATAAAATGATATATTTTGATTTCACTTTGGAAATTTCATATATCCTTTATTCTTGTTTAATTTGTTTTGAATATGTTATGGTTATTGTAAATTTTTCACGTATACAGGTTTTTCTGTGTTAAACCTAGGTTGGGTGAGCTCGAGATAGATCTCCAATAAAATGGGTAACATGACAGAGGTAAATGTTAAAGATTCTCTTATGAGATATAGGAAATGTAATATGATAGGTATTGAAAATATAACTCCCTACATAGATAGAAACAGAATAATGTATGTTTGATATGTATGTCACAAGTTACTTTTATGATTTGTGATTTCTATGTGTTATTCATAAATATTATGATTTCATGAGGAATTTTATAGATTATATGTTTTATATGTACTGATGAACTAATGTTTTCTTTATTTATTTTATAATACTTACTGAGCTTTTTATACTCATCCAATTTTTTGAAATGCTTTTCATTGTGTATAAGGCAGTGTAAAATAATTGAATAACTAAAGATGACCTATATCAAGAAAAGAATTATTGTTCTCTTTTAAGAATTTTTATTTTAAGAAAAAAATGGATACCTAGTAAGAGTATCTAATTTCTAATTTTTGAGATGTAATGTAATTGTTATGGAATAATTATCTCAAATACTAATCCTAAATAGATCCTCAATGTGAATTATTAAACTAATTGAATATTATGTAATTTTTAAGGATACAGACTTATAGTTGGTAGTAGAGGTCGGTTTAGACAACACTAGGTATAAAGAGTTTTTCTTAGACACATGGTTAGTCTCTAGGTCGAATCTTTATGTAAAATACTTCTTTTATAAGTTTTTTAGATCAAGTAAATTCAGGTACAAATGGAAGGTGGAAGATCTCAAACAACATTCCAATCTCTTCCCGATGACATTTTTTCAATAATTATTACAAAGTAATGTTCAAATGTTTGTGAAACATTTTATAGAATACAACTCACTTGCAAGAAGTGATTTGAGATATCAAACACCTCCACTATACCTCGATATCATAGTGGATCATGGTTTTTATTTAATTAAATCCTATTTTCAAAATTTCATTATATTTTTTAGAAAGGTAAATATTATCCAGGAATTTTCAAATATTTTACCTTATCAAAATATTTTGAAGAAATTTATGATTTTTAAAATGGTGATGATTAATGAGACAATTGCACAACATATTTATATATTTTTTAAATTATATTATTCCAACACAAACATAAGGTATTTTAAAAGGACCAACAATTTAATTTTTCAACTCAAACTCAGTCAGACTATTTTATAAAAAGAATGTTTTATCAGATGTTTTGAAATTGTATGTTATACATGATATTTTTTTGAAACTATTTGTCTTATGAACACCCATATGACCCATGTTGTAAAAGGTGTATTTGGATGAAGGATTAAAATGATTAGTAAGGATATCAAAATCATTTTTAAAATGCATGGACCTTCTACCTACGTGAATGAGATGCCAATGAAACCATGTGGACACCATGACCAAGGTATAAAGTTTATTCCTTTAGGAATAGTTTTATTTTATAATATATATGTGAAAAAAATTACAATATATATTTGTTTTCCATAATATGTTGAGGTCCTAATGATTTTGGATAAAAATTTTAGGTTTTAGACAACCGTGTAGGTTAAAATATGTTAGGGTTATTTTTGAGTTTTATAAAAAGGACAACCAGTAAGATGGGTGACAACCCGTCGCATCTGGCTAGGACATGGGAATCGAACCCACAACCAAAGGGCGACAAGGGCGTATCGCCTACCACTAACCTACATGAATTCCCTTGTTAGTATGTGTCATTCCTTTTGTTTAATGATTTTATGGATCAATAATAAGTTTATTTTAGGAACATATGTTTTATCAAATGGATATCCTTACTGTAAGAGAATTATTTTGTGATTATGTGATAAAGGTAAATTTGGAAGACATTTTCTATTTTTAGGAAACATTATATGCCTAAAAAAACAGTAATTTTGGAACAATCTATGTTTTAAGGCAAATTGTTTTATTTATGGACATGATTAAACTATCATACAGAATATGTCATTAGAAAAATTACACTTCAGTATGAGACATCAAGAGTAGTCGATATTATTTGGAGATAAATGTTATTATATTCTGTAGATGACTGTGTCATTAAATCCTTCGGAGTATTGGGTTCCAATCTTTGTATGGTTTAAATTGAATAATTTTATGGATAGTTGTTTATTGAATGGACTTTGTTGAACATTCTGCATTGTTTGTCAAATTTTGGAGATTAGGGACAATATTTCTTTTTATAATGGATTATCCTTCTTTTTTATTATCTGATTTTGTAAAAACCATTTTGGTTTTGGTTTCTATCAAAAGATAGGTAAAATATGTAGTTCATATTTTGAGGATTATGTGATTCTCTAAAAGTTTATTCTAGAACTTTTTATGTGAACAAGTCATCCTAAACACTAATCATTTGTAGAAAAGTCGAGTTTTTGGTAGAAACTTATTAAAATATGAAACTCTAATTGAAAATTAAGTATATTTTCTTTTTTCCTTAGTCAATCTCATAAATTTATTCTACAACTTTATGAAAAAGAACATAAAACATTTTTTTGTTTTTTAATTTTCCTACTGGGAAACCAAAGACAGTTTAACATATCAGAAGTTTGTGATTTTATGGTGCTAAAATTTCTTATAATCGTGTTTTCTATCACTCTCCATCATAACATGACACTTATTTTCTCCTACATATCCATGTTTTCAGGGAATCATATCATGTATTACCTCAGGTGACCTTTGTACGTCTCTTAATTTCTTTTAAAGTGAGCGTTTTATTGACTCTTTTTCTGATGTAGGGAATTTAATGATGTTTTGAAGCCCAATTGATAAATTTTGAGGATGAATTTCTAAAAGGGGGAAAGATTTAACATCCCATGTAAATAAAAAACAATAAATTTTCATATTTATTAATATTGGTGAATTAAATATTAATTTTACTTAAAAGGGGATTCTATGTTCGATGGAATACCTGATACGCATCAATGATTTTCTTGAAATCTTATGTTGCACACAGCATTGGGTCATACTGAAAAATAATAATATAATTTCATTTTAAATGGTAGTTATGTAAATACTAGGAATTCCATGTAATTTTTTTTTAAATATATGGTAATTTTATGAGTCTGTGAAATTTGACTGAGGCCCGGAGTGCCTGGAATAAATTTCTGAACGTTTATTTGGGTACGTTCATTAATCATGCGAGTGTGTTTTTATTACTTTTGAAATGGAGCATGGAATTAAAATTCGAGGACACCTTTGAACTCGTAGCACCAGTATTCGCCTAAGGATACCTTCACCTCAACGACAGTTGGTCGAGAGTAAAAGATAGATTGTGGGTTTTTAATGGAGGAATAAAATAAGATAAAATGGGGTAACATTTTATTTTTATTTTATTTTGAAATAACTCAAGTGGATATATCACAGGTGGGGACCACCAAAACTAAAACCTCCAATGAGAGGTTGTGGAGGTGAGGACCACTAAGCCTAACCTCTCATGAGAGGTTATGGTGGTGTGGACCACCCAAGGATTAAAACACCTTGAACTCCCTCATAAGTGTGGGGCAACCTCTTAAACGTCCTCCACATAAATCGTGCCACCCCCTTAAAAATTTATTATGCCAACTTGTGTTATTAGTTAACACACTTTGAAATTGTGCCAATAATTAAATTGGGAAACCATATCATATTGGCTACTTTGAATTTTGGAGAATTTGGGGAGAGGATAAATATTGGGAGGATTTCACTCCTCGAATGAAGAATTCCATTGAAGAAATTTCCTCGGAAATCAAGGAAGAGGACAATGAGTGAGCCCGACATCGAAGTGTGGTCGAAAGTGACAATCGTTGGAACTCTCTTCACTATCTTTGACTTCCTTCTCGTGCCAATGTCAATGAACAATCCAAAGTAGGGGTTTATTTGTGAATTATTCGTTTTGGGAAATTGTATGGTGGTTGATTGAAATTATACCCTCTTTCTGTTCTTGATAATTCTTCGTAATTCAAGAAGGAATCATAGTCACTTGATACTGCTCTAACATAGAGAGTGAGGGGCAAACAAACATGCCTCATCCTCTCCGCAAGCCTTGTGGTTAATTGTTGATCACGATGGGGGAATAGCTACAAACCATGGTAGGGCACGAGAATGGAGGCCGACACCACCTCCAGCCATGACAAAGGCGACGACGCAACAGAGCTGACCCATGGCCACCGTCACCCTCCGGCCTCCATGCCCCGCGGCACCACCACCCGCGGCTTTCGTGTCGTCCGCGGCCGGGCTCCAACCCTCTGCAGCTGAGCCGCGGCCCTCGGACGGGCCGCCTCCCCACAGAAATGCCACCCACGCCAGCGGCCGGGCCCCCGCCCCGCGGCCGAGCCGCCACCCTATGCAGCCATTCCGCCGCCCCACAGCTGAGCCGCCACCCTCACGGCTGAGCCGCCGACCACTGCTTTGCCAAGCTACCCCGCAATAACCCCCCTCTTGGACAAGCTGCCTCGGGTCGGGTCGAGCCATCCCGCACCCTTGCGGCACCCCGCAGCCGAGCTGTTGTCCATTGCGGAGCCGACCTGTGGCCTATGCCGCCCAACTGCACCTGAGGCCTCTATGGCCCCTCACGGACCCTTGCAGCTCTCGCGGCCTACCGGACCGCCCAACGGGCCTGGCCGAACCATGGGATGGGGCAGGTCAAGCCGAATTGGGTGGACACAAGATAGGGAGGGGTGTGTCGGTCCGCCCGAGTCGGACCAGACCTTGACTGGATACGAACCTATACTTTACTTGGTCCATAACTTTGGCACCAGACATCCATTTGATAAACTGTCAGCATCATTGGAAATATTGGAGCTAGAAGGTCCCTTTGGGAATACCACACTGGATTTTTGTGTAAAGGTGAGGTATGGTCGGGTTGGATCGAGCACAAATCCAACCGGCCCCCCAAGACTAAAAGGCTAATAACTCACAGATCGAGCATCTGATTGACACACTGTTTATTTCGTTGAGACCCCTATGACGTGGCGGAACATTGAGATACTTCTTCATGGGACTTAGTTGAAGTTGGAGTATCAACTAGTGAATTGTGGTGAGGATCCTCTCAGAGACGAGCATGCTTAGTGCAGGAACCCAGTAGCTAGTTGTGATGAAAATAATGAATAACGATCATGTGTGGGTCAGCTCTTAACGATCCTGTGTGGGTCAGCTCCTAGTCATCCTGTGTGGGTCACCGGCTAACGATCCTGTGTGGGTCATCTCTTAGCTATCATGTGTGGGTCAGCTCCTAGTGATCATGTGTGGGCCAGCTCCTAACGATCTTGTGTGGGTCAGCTCCTAGCGATCCTAGGTGGGTCAGCACCTAGAGATTTTGTGTGGGTCAGCTCCTAGCGATCCTGTGTGGGTTAGCTCCTAGCGGCCCTATGTGGGTCAGCTCTTAGAGATCCTGTGTGGTTCATCTTTTTACAGACTGAGATGATTCATTAATTCCTTATAATCATATCTACTACTGTACTTCAGTTATACCTATTATGAGTTGATTTGAAACCTCTGTGGTACTTTTCCATCATGGTAAAACCTTGGTGGTATTCTCTAGTGTGGCGTACCTGTGTGGTACTGGCTTTTGTGGGTTTTCCTTCCTTTGTGGAATAGTTGGGCTTTGGGATTTTGAGTTGGACCTTCTCTTTCCTCATGATTAAGATGGTAATACTTGATAACTTAGGTATAAGTATGTGTATATAGTTAACTAGGGTTTCCACTTCTTTAATTGATTTTTCGTGTATATTTACGGTATTTTGTGAGACCTTGAGGGTCTCGGGGTCCCTACTAACTATCGTTAAACTCACCCCTAAATGGGCTATGCCCTCACATCATTGTGTTTGGTGTAGACAACAGTAAGTGCTGACTATGGACGAGAGTACCAGGACTGGATGGTTCCTAGAGGTGGACCATACGACATGTTAGTACACAGAGGAGACATGCGGACGAGGAGTGCTGAGGAGGCGATATGTACCTACCCTTCAGGTTGGAACCTCGATGGATGATACAATAGCTTTCATTCTCCTTATTTAGTTGTATTGTATTTTAGTTGTAATTTTACATTTACGATGGGGATTGTATTCTATCCCCTTTTAATTTCAGTACTCTTTTGGTTATACGATTATCTCATGTTCTTATAATTTTTTGTGCTTGGTTACATGATTTTACCAGTTATAAAGGCAATACCTTCCTAGTATTAGAGAATACGCCTTTCGGTGCTTGTCTCCATCCCCTAGTCTATGGATGGTGGGCTGGGGATAGTCACGGTATGGGCCCCAGGGTACGGGTCATGAGAAATTGGTATCATAGGTGTCGGTTCTACCATAGAACATTGGACTCTGAACATTATTTCAATTTAAATAGTGTTATGTATTTTGAATATGGTTATTAGTTTATGGAATCCAGTATTGGTGCGGTGACCGACGTATACACACACCAGAACCTTGGATTTTGATTTCCGATTAAGTGCACAAAAACACTGATTGCATGTGTGTTTTCAAGAATTTTCATTGTGACCAATTTGAGTCATCTCACCTGGTATAACGTATTAACCGTGTCGCACCTGTTGCTTTTCCGGATTCCTCCATGTAGACATCCAGCTAGGGTTCTGAGAGTTGTATGTACTGATATCCCACCGAGCGACGAGGTCTCTGTGGAGGCCCCTTTTCTAGTAGAGGCACCAGTAGAGGCACCAGCAGTACCAGTACCCATTGGGACACCGATGACACTATCCCTCGTAGAAGACAGTGCACACCGCTTGAGCGTGTTGCATGAGTTCCAGTGCCAGAGCCCACCCAGGTTCAGGGGAGAGACTGACCCACAGGCGGTTGAAGATTGGATGGAGGTTGTGGTGAGAGTTTTCTAACTGGTAGGGACACCAGCTAATCTCATTGAGATCCTTGTGGCCAGCCTCTATAGGTAGAAGTAGGTAGATGGTGGAGCTTCATTATCTAAGCTCATGACGAGGGGATAATTCTCTGGGAAGACTTTGAAAGCCTTTTTCGAGGAGAGTTTGTCCCAACGACTCTTTGCGTAGCGCGCATACATTTTCTTCTTCATCTACAACAGGGTATCATGACTGTGGGTCAGTACATGGAGATATTTATCGACCTCTCATGATACTCCACTGATATAGTGCATGACCCATTCTTTAGGGCCCGAAACCTTCAAGAATGGGCTCAGGTGGGAGATCCGGGATTTGATGATCACACTCAGCATCACAAAAGGGGTGGTGTTGTTAGAGAAATCCCTCTTAGTAGAGATTTTTCTTGTAGAGCAGTCGCCCGCATCGAGACCCACCGTCGCTCTCCACGTAGTGGAGTCTTCTACAACTGTTAGCTGACAGAATTCGTAGAGGTCCAAGAGGACCTGACCTACTGGTGGATGACCGCATGATTCACGGTTGGTTGTGCAGGGAACACGAGACATAGCCAATCATTCCAGAAGCAGATAATGTTATAAATGTGGCGAGCAGGGTCACATGGCTCGTGATTGTCAGACCCGCCGTATGGATGATCAGCAGATAGTCGACGAATCACCTAGGTCGAGATAGAGGTTCAATCGAGGAGGTCCATAGGGAGCAGACAGACGTGGTAGAAGATCTGGCAATGCAGCTAGCGGTGTGTGACGATTCAAGATGTTACCGCCACCACCATTAGGAATTATACCCCCAACGCAGGGAGAAGGTGTACATGGCCGAGCTCAGCACCAGGAAGTTGAGGCCTACGATCATGGCGCTCCGAATATGAGATGAGGTATGATCATTGTATACTCCACCTAAGTTGTAGTACTTATAAACATAAGTTCCAGTCATTCTTTTATTACCACTGCCCTCGTTCAGAGCTCAGATATTCTGACAAAGCCATTGCCACGATCCTTATGGCTAGAGTCACTTAGTGGAGAAAATTCAACGATTAATCACTGGTGGAGGTAGTGAGAGCTTACTCTAGGAGGCAAGAGCTTCGGATGGAATCTCTTAGTAGTAGTGTCGAGGTCTTACGATATCATCTTGGGTATCGAATGGTTATCAATAGTCCATGTTCAGATAGACTTTATTAGGCACAAAGTGTGGTGTTTCCTCATAGATGGGACCAATATTACCTTCACTGGAAAGAAGGGAGCCTTTGCAACACATGATGGACTTACCCAGGGGATAGTGCAGCCGATCACTAATCAGTTGGCTAGACTTACCCTCAGAGCAGTTGATGTGGAGTGTCCATGTAATCCTATAGTGGTGGAACAGTATGGAAATTTCTTCCCTGATGATGTTTCGAGTCTACCTCCTCGTAGATAGGTGGACTTATACATTGACTTGTACACAGGGAAGACACGAATATCCACACCAGCATATCAGATGGAACCTGTGGACCTTCGTGACCAGCGGTTATAGCTAGAGGACTTGCAGGGTAATTGATTCATTCGGCCCAGTGTTTCACCTTGGGCATGACTGATTTTTTTCACCAAAAAGGTGGATGGGAGCTTGAGGATTTTTGTTGACTATCGGCGCCCGAATCAGGTTACCGTGATGAACAAGTACCCACTTCCAATGATTGATGACTTCTTTGTTCAGCTGAGGGGAACACAGTGGTTCTCGAAGATAGACCTCAAATCCAGCTATCACCAGCTCAGAGTATGAGACGAGGATGTGCATAAGACGACCTTCAGATAGCAGTACGACCATTATGAGTTCTTGGTTATGACATTCAGTGAAACCAATGCTCCATCAATTTTCATGGGACTCATGAACAAGATATATCATCCATAACTTGATCTCTTTGTAGTAGTCTTTATCGACGAAATTATGATCTACTCGGCTACTAAGGTGGAGCATGCCTATCATTTATTGGTAGTACTGGACACACTACAAAAGCACTGGATTTATTGTAAGCTCTCAAAGTTCTAGTTCTATATCCGAGAGGTTCAATTTCTGGGACATGTCATATCGGAGGCTACAGTTGTAGTGGATCCATCCAAGATTTTAGAGTTACATGCATGAAAGCCACATGAGAGTGTGATGGAGGTACAGAAATTTCTAGGTTTGGCCAGATACTACAAGAGATTTGTGCCAGATTTATCCAAAGTTGCAGCATGACTTTCAGTGTTGACGAAGAAGGGGAAAACCTTCGTGTGCTCGGAGATATTCTAGTAGAGCTTTCAGGAGTTGAGATAGAGGCTGAC
This sequence comes from Viscum album, assembly GCA_963277665.1. Taxonomy (NCBI): domain Eukaryota; kingdom Viridiplantae; phylum Streptophyta; class Magnoliopsida; order Santalales; family Viscaceae; genus Viscum; species Viscum album. The sequence continues at coordinate 137,685,096 of OY728163.1, forward strand.
TAGTGTCACCATATTGAGGCTTCCATAGGAGGGCGTAGGGTATGTAGTCTATTGTGACACATTAGGGATCAGGCGAGGATATGTCCTGATGTAGGGGTGAGTGGTGATCACGTATGGTTCTCGACAGATGAGATAGCATGAGCATAACTATGCTACCCATGACATGGAGTTTTCAATAGTGGTCTTCGCCTTGAAAAGGTGGCGACACTACATTATGGCCGACTCTTTATAGTATAATCTAATCATAAGAGTCTCAGGTATATCTTCTCTCCGAAGGACTTGAACTTGAGACAACGACGTTGTATTGAGATCCTACAGGACTATGACTTCTAGATAGTCTATACTCATGGGATGGAGAACGGTGTAATAGATGCACTCAGCATGAGGTTTGGTATATAGCTACTAGGCGAGGCGATTGAGCAGCTGGCCGTTTTGCAGATATCCTTTGTAGATAGAGATGAAGCATCTTTTCTTAAGTCTCTAGCAATAAATCCCCCACATCTTCAGCGAGTTAGGGAAGCACAACATGGGGACGCTGACTGCGAGACATGACATGCTCAGATATCCATAGGAGAGAAACCTAATAGATTTTATGAATGTAGGGAGCGCGTTATCATTTTTAGAGGACATACTATAGTACTAGTATCGCTTCGGGAGGATGTGTTGAGGGAGTTACACATATCCCCTCTACTGGTACATCCTTGAGTGGCGAAGATGTACCACGATCTCTGGCGACAACACTGGTGGCTAGGAATGAATATTGTTGTAGAAAATTTTGTCTCTCAGTGCCTCACTTGTCAGCTAGTGAAGGTAGATAATCAGGTAGTAGCAGGCTTGGTTCAGCCTTTAGAGGTTCTAGACTGTAAGTGGGATAGTATATCTGTGGACTTTGTGACGTGACTTCCACGTATATCTAGGGGGTCATGACTCGATTTGGGTGATCACCGTCTGACTCACCAAGATAGCCCACTTCCTAACGATTAGAGAGAAGGGTTCTGTAGATTGCTTGGGATGAAATTATGTGCAAGAGATTGTGTGGTTACATGGAGTACCATCAACGATTGTCTCCGATCATGATGCATGTTTTTTGTCCTGGATATGGAAGTGGTTGTAGGAGTATTTTGGGACACTGCTTTATTTGATAACTGCCTTCCATCCCCATAAGGATGGCCAAACTGAGTAGACCATACAGTCCCTTGTGGACATGCTGCGTGCTTGTGTCCTCGACTTCGGTCATAGCTGATAGGATCACTTTAATTTGGTGGAGTTTTCATACAACAGTAGCTATCACTTCACCAATAGGATGGCACCTTTTGAGGCGTTGTACGGGCGACCTTGCAGATCATCTTTGTGTTTGACTATCCTAGGGGAGTCAGCACTAGTGGGACTAGAGATGAAAAAGGATACCATAGAGAAGGTTCAAATCATCCAAGAATGGATGAAGACTGCATAGAACAGGCAGAAGTCATATGCCGACAAGAGATGGAGACCTCCGGAGTTTGAGTATGGCGACCACATCTTTAAACGGGTCTCAAATCGATGAGGTTTTCAGAGATTTTGCCGAGGTGGAAAGTTATCTCTGAGGGCATCAGACATTTTCAGGTCCTCAACAGAGTTGGTGAGGTCTCTTACCGCATAGATCTTCCACCTCTATTGCATGGGTTACATGACATCTTCTACGTCTCCCAACTGAGAAGATACGTGCACGTCCCTTATCACATCATCGACCATGGCGAGATGGAAGTCAAAAATGTGGTGACTTTTATAGAGCTTCCAGTAGAGATTGAGGATCAATAGGATCAGATCCTACGTGGATGGTCGATACCTCAGGTGCGCATTAGCTGGTAGCACAGAAAGTTACAAACGAGCACATGGAAGAGGGAGGCTCAGATGCATGCTCAGTACCCCCACGGTTTCACCTAGTTTGAGTTCTTGCTTATGGGGATGTAGATCCCGAAGGTGGGGAGAATGTAATGACACTAAAATGACAGGTATATTTTTTTATGTATATTGGAAATTTTAGAGTCCTTAAAAACTGATGGTGTGTGATTCCGAGTCCCGGAGTTCCCGGAATAAATTTATGAACTTTTTTTCAGGTACATTCAGTAAACGTGTGAGCGGGTTTTTATAGAATTTGAACTGGTGCTCGGAATTGAAATCCAAGGACACCGTTGAACTCGCAGTGTCGGTATTCACCTAAGGAGACCTCCACCTCCACCGCAGTTTGTTGAGACTGAAATATATATTTTGGGTTTTTCGTGAAGGAATAAAATAAAATAAAATGGTGTAACATTTTATTTATATTTTATTTTAAAGCCTCCCATGTGGATATTTCACAGGTGGGGACCAACTGAACTAAAACCTCCCATGAGAGGTTATGGATGTGGGGACCACCAAGACTAACCTCCCATGAGAGGTTATGGTGGTGGGGACCATCAAGGTTTAAAACCCCATGAACACCCTCATAAGAGTGGGGGAGCCTCATAAACTTCTCCCACTTAAATTGTTCAACCCTTTTAAATTTATTATTCCAACCTATGTAATTAATTAACCCAATTATAAATTTTTCCAACAATTAAATGGGGAATAATATCATTTTGGATAAATTTTATTTTGGTGGATTTGGGGAGAGGAGAGATATTGGGAGGATTTCACTTCTCCAATGAAGAAAGCCATCGAAGTACGTTCTTCGGAAATCAAGGAAGAGGATGAAAAGCGAGCCAGACATCGAAGCATGGTCGGAAACAACGATCATTGGCACTCTATTCGCCTTCTTTGACTTCCTTCTCCCGCTAAAGAAAATGAAAAATCTAAAGCAGGGATCTATTTGTGAATGATTATATGCTGGAAATTGTATGGTGGTTGTTTGAAATTCTTCTTTCATTATGTTCTTGTTAATTCTTCTTAATTCATGAAGGATTCATAGCTACATGATACCGCTCTAACGCAGAGAGTGTGTGCCAAAAAAAATGCCTCGTCCTCTCCGCAAACCTTGTGGTTAATTGTTGATCGCGATGGAGGAAAGGCTACGATCCATGGTGGGGCACGAGAGCAATGGCCGACCCCACCACCGGTCGTTACAAAGGCGATAGCAAATCGGCGCTGCCCCGCGTCCACCATCGTCGCATGACCTCCGCACCCCACAGTGCCAAAGACCGTGGCGTCCACACCATCCGCGGCCGAGATCGTACCCTCCGTGGTTGGGCCGCTGCCCTCCATAGCTGAGCCGCATCCCGTAGGTGGGCCACCCCCTCATAGGTGAGCTGCCATCTCCCCGCCGCCGGGACGCCACCCAGCAGCACGACGGCCACCCTCCACGGCCGATCCACCGCCCGCAGCAGGGCTGCCAGCTCCCCGTGGCCGAGCCACACCCTTCGCGGTTGAGCCACCGCCCGTGTCTGAGCCACCGCTTGCGGCCTCTCCGAACATCCCCGCGGCCTCCTCCCTCTTGGAAGAGATGCCCCAAGCTGGGCCGAGCCGCCCCACACCCTCACGACACCCCCGTAACCGAGCCGCCGTATGTGGCCGAGCCGACCCGCGGCCTCCGCCGCCCAGCAGCACCCACAGCCTCTGTGGCCCATCCCGACCCTCATAGCCTATCAGACTGCCCAGCGGACCAGGCCGCACTACATTCTGGGTCTACCCGAACCTGGTCAACCCATGCCTGGACAGGTCGGGTCGGTCCAATCAGGTCGGACCAGACCGAGACCTGATACTAACCTATACTTTACATGGTCCTTAACTTTGTCATCGGACGCCAGCTTGACGAACTGTCAGCGGTGCTGGAAATCCTGGAGCGAGACGGTCCCTTTGATTATACCCCACTACATGTTTTGGTAATTTTGAAGTACAGTCAGGTTGGATCAAGCACGAATCCAATCGGGCCCTCGGGACTAAAAGGCTAAAAACTCAAAGACCAGGCGTTTGATTGACGTGCCGTCTGTTGTGTTAAGACCTTTATGACATGGCAGAACATTGATATACTCATTTTTGGGAGTTTTTAGTAGTTTTATTATTGACCAACGACTTTTGGAGAATATCCTCTCGAACACAAGAAGGCGTAGTGCGGGAAACCAATAAGTGGCTGTGACAAGAAGAATGAATAGAGATCCTGTATGGGTCAGCTCCTAGCAATCCTTTCTGGGTCAGCTCATAGTGATCCTGTGTTGGTCATCTCATATCAATACTTTGTGGGTCAGCTCCTAGTGATCCTATGTGGGTATGCTCCAAGTGATCTTGTGTGGGTCAGCACATAGAAATCCTGTGTGGGTCAGCTCCTAACGATCTTGTGTTGGTTAGCTCCTAGCGATCCTGTGTGGGTAAGTTTTTAGCGATCCTCTTTGGAATAGCTCCAAGCAATCATGTGTAGGTCCGCACCTAGTGATCATGTGTGGGTTATCTCCTAGTGACCTTTTGTGTGTTAGCTCCTAGCTATCCTATATGGGTCAGCTTCTTTATAGAGTAAGATTATTCACTAGTTTTATCTAATCATCGTTTCTATTGTACTTATGTTATACCTTGTATGAGTTTCGTTCGAACCTATGTGGTACTTTTCCATCGTGGTAATACCTTTGTTGTATTCTCTTCATTATGGCATACATGTGTGGTACTTGCATTTGTGGGTTTTCTTCCTTTGTGGAACAATTGATCTTTGGGTTTTTGAGTATGACCATCTATTTCCTCATGATTGACATGGGCATACTTGATATCTTATTTATATATATAGGCATATACCTAAGTAAGGTTGCCATTGGTTTACTTGATTTGAGGTTTATCCTTTGGGGATTTTCTGAGACCATGAGGGTCTCAGGGTCCTCACTGAGTATCGTTATAATCAACCCTACACGCGATATGAACGAACTTCATAGTGTTTTGTACAGATGATGGAAATCACTGATTGAGGACAAGAGTACCAGGATTGGATGATGCCCGGAGGTGGACCATAGGGCGTGTCAGTATGCAGAAGAGACGGAAAAATGAGGAGTACTGAAGAAGCGATCTTTACCTACCCTTCATGTAGGAACCTCAGTGGATGATCCAGTAGTTTTCTTTCTCTTTCTTCATTTGTATTGTATTTCTGTTCTACATGTACCTATATAGTTGGGCATGTATTCCTACCCCTTTTACTTTCCTCACTCTTTTGTTTATACCATTTTCTTTTGTTTATATCTTGTTGTGGGCTTGGTTACGTGTGTTTACAGGTTATAAAGGAAATTCCTCCCTTGTTTTAGAAAATATGCCTTTTGGTGCTAGTCGCCAGCCCCTGGCCTATGGAAGGTGGGTTTGGGGTAGTCACGACATAGGCCCTAGGGGATAGGTGGTGACAAGTTAACGCCTAGATATATTATTGGTGGGAATAAATAGAACAAACCATCTTATGATTAAAAAAGTTTTGTAAATGTTTTTACATCTATCCAATAAAATTTATAGTCTTAAAATGTGAATGTATCTAATTTTAATCATAAATACCCTAATATTAAAAAAATGGTCTATTTATCATCTTTTGATGGCTAACCCTCATTAAATCTAGTTTTTTTCAGTTTTATATGTTCTATTTGAAAAAATAAAATTCTTTTTTAGAATAGTGACATCCAAATTAAATTTAAGTAAATGTTTGGTATTTTGTTTGATAAAATCATTTTTTAATGAATATTGAAAGGCATTTTGTTTTAATTTAAAACATCCATTTAATATAATATTTTTATATATTTATATTATTTTTTTAAATTTGGTTTAATGTTTAATTAGTTTATATTTTTACAATTTAATCCAATGTTGGTCATTGGAATTAATTTCACATTGAAATTTGACATAAACAAGTGTCGAACTTTTGATAGTTATAATTTCTCAAAAAACACGCTTTTTTGTTTGGACAACGAGAATTAATTTTAAATTAATTAATAGAACATTTATGTTTTGAATCTGGTAAAATAGACATCATTTTTGAATACCAAATATAAAGTATATCCTTGGCTAAATTTTGCTATTTTTTTGAAAAACTACAATTTTTGATGAATAGTGAAAACACTTGGTATTAGTTAAAAAAATGACTTTTTCATTTAAATGAAATTTCACCACTTCTGTGAATTGAATTTTGAAAATCCAACACACATGGTTGATATTAGTAAATAAAATATTGTTCAATAAGTTGAAAATAATATTTCATGAATAGTATATTTTGACTTTTATTTACTACGGTTAAAGGTAAATAGGGTAATTCAAGGTAAAAATAATATTATAATAATATTCTATTACACTAACATGTGTCATAATCCTATTGGGTGATAAATTTACAACCATGGGCATTCTTGGGTCAATTTTGTGACCCCATGGAACCACTTTATAGTAATAATGACAATTTATATTAATTAATTTAATGTAATGACAAAAATCACATAAACACATATCTTACAAAATCAACTCATACATAAAGTTATATAAGTTATCACTTCGAATATAAATATTTATTTGAAAGATAAAATGATTTCCTAAATCAGGATATTCTTTTATAATTTTTAGACATCAAATAAATAATATTATTTATGACACAATAATGATGTGGTGTTTATATCCTTAATGACTGATTTAAATAATGAAAACAATAAGGTTTAAAAAAATATTCAAAACTTATCCAATTTTTATTAGATGAATATATTTGAAAAAGATACATCTTATCTTCGACTTTAATAAGTTATGTACCTTTATAAACTATCAATAATTATATAATAAAATACTATTTTCAAACATTCCTAAAGAGCCCCTCCCCCCTTATAAAAAGACCTAACCTCTAACCCATTGTTCACACCTATCGAGACCCTTGGCTCATCCAATCTTAGCCCAAATAATTTCTCAATATCCATGTCTTCCTCTTAGAAGCCTTACCTTAGGAATAAAAAAACATCAAAAAAATAATTTTGGATGAAACCGAAGGGATTTACCCGAGTTAAAGGAAGAACACGAAAGATACGAGTCAAGTCGGACATGAGGTAATGGCTATCTTATCTCACTTTTAATTTCGTGATATTTCCATTTTTCAACACTTTTTTATTTCATGTGTTGAATTTTTTACTTCCATTTGATATATATTATCATGATTTGACTTATATTCATGGTATTTTTTGATTCATTTGGTTACAACATGATAGATTACAATGTGGTAAGAGGTTTTCATCTCACATTTTATTCCCATTAGATTCATGATATATTTTCCACTATTTTCTTTTTTGGGTTCATGTACTACCCATGATTTTATTCTTTGTGTAATATCATATAATTTGTTAATAATTACATCTTTACTGTATGACACATCCTTCATGGGGTGTATGTTTGAATCTTTCACCGTACTATTTTAGTCAATGAATTATTTTATTTCACTTATTTTAATTTCACTTTTATTATGTCTGGATATGTTCTTCTATATAATTATTTCTATAAGTTTTATTTCCTTGTGATGATAGTCCCTTTTCTCTCTTATAGACTATTTTTTTAGAATTTTAAATCGATGTCGTTACGGTGTCGAATTTCTGTAAGACAACTTCTTAACCTAATTTCAATTCTTTGGGTGAAATGTATACTTCAAGATTATATCAAGATATGAATATTTGTGAATGTCCTGTTATTGTTTTAATCTTTATTTCTACATATATTGGGTGTATTATTATTTTTTACACATAATTTTTTCATTTATTTGACTTTAATCTAATTATATGATCTTCGCAAGGGACATTATCTCAAATTACATTCCACTGTGACTTGTTCGTTGTTATTCCCCAAATAAATTTTACATGGAGTATATACTTCCCATTGAGATAGTATATGTTGAATCTACATATTCTCATGATATTATAAGATTTGATTAATGTTATTCTTCAAATTTTGGAATTCAATCATCTCTCATTTTTTTAGGATTTCTTTAACTAAAATACCGTTTTAAATGTTTTAAAGATTTATTTATGAAAATCTTCCTCATTAATGTCTATGTCTTAAAAATGGCATTAAGCATTTATTTATTTGGATTTGAATGTTTTGAATTAAAATTTCTTTCAAAATATTCAAAGTGGTATAGGAAATGTTGATTCATAAATGTCTTTATTAAAATTTTTAAATGGTTTTGAAAATTATTTGATGAAACATTGTTTATGTCAAAATCATGAAATGATATTTTGTGATTTCAATGTGGAAATGTTATCTTTATTTTATGCATATTTTATGGGTTATGAATATGTTATGGTTATTAGGATCGTATATGTGTTGTTTTTTGATCAACCTAGGGTGGGTGAGCCTGAGATAGATCTCTAATGCATTGGGTAACATGACAGAGGTCAAAATTATTGTTTCTCCTAAGAGAATCAAAGAATATATTGTTATGGGTATTACTAATGTAACTCCCTACATAGTTGTGAAAGATAAAATGTATGTCTGAAATGGAAGCAATAAGTTATCTTTATGGTTTATCATTTCTACGTTTTATTCAAAAATATTATGATTTTATTATGTGTGATAAAGAACTTAGGTTTTTTGTGTATTCATGAACTAATGTTTTCTTTCATTATTTTATAACCCTTTCTGAGCTTTTTATGCCCATCCTATGTTTTTGAAATGTTCTTCACAGGGTATATAGTGGGGTAAGAGAAAGGAAGAACTCAAGATAATTTATAGAAAGAAAAGAATTATTTTTTTCATTTAAGAATTATAATCTTATGAAAAATAATAATACTCAAGAAGAGTGTCTACTTTGTAATTGTTGAGATGTAATGCAATTATTATTACTAATTCTCTAAAACTCTAAACATGAAAAGATGCTCAATGTGAATGATTAACATAATTCACTATTATGTAATATTTAAGGTTGTGTCCATATACCATACCAATGAATCATTGTCTCGTTTATATATCTAATCGAGGATGGATTTTGTGAAAACCAAATGAGGAAACCTGAAAAATACGTATTGTATTTCAACTAGCATCATTATTTTAATGTTGTATCCATATATTATTTTTATTATATCATGATGATATAAAAACATATTATATTTGATATTGGATTATTTTTTATAATAATTTCATTTCATAATATCAAATCCACTTCCATTAAATCAATTACAGAATTATTGATCATGTGTTTGACAGACTACCACCTGGCCAATCGTTGTTGTTAATTTGACAATTTCCACCTCTCATGGATAAGAATAAATATGTATATAATGTATATAAATATATATCATATTTATATCATCATTATATGTATATATTCACAATATGAGATATATATTTTTACCATAAATTCGTTTAGAGATTGGACAATATCACTTATCGGTATATAAGAATACCACCTTGTTAAGTGATGTGACACTTTTGTTTCTAAAACTTCACTTGGAAGGTGATAAAAGATAATATTTATGATTATATGTGAAAAAAAAGAAATAAATATTATATTAATATTTATTTTAAAATAAAATATATCATTTTATTTCTTCTCTTTTCACTCACATAAATATGATAACATTGTCCATATGCGCTTGGACTACCGCCCACACAATGTGTTTTGACTCTATATTCATCACCATAACACATGGATGATATATATGAGTATATTATATTTCTTTAATGACATCATTTTCCTTTTTTTAAGATAAAATACTACTCAACCCCTTTCCATTATGATATGTGGAAAATAGAAATGTTACTCTTCCATATATACGACCTACCGTATCTATGATCACTACGTTCCACATTTTCATAAATTTAATTCCTGATTATCATTAAATAAAAATTTAATGATAAATATGATAAATCTATAATTATTATTATTTTAGATGGTGAAACTAAATAAAAAGATTATGAACTAGTTGTTTAATTATAAATCACTCATATGTTAACAAGGCAATTATAAACTAAAAGAATAAAAATAATGATTATTTATTAACTTATTAATAAAAAGACTTTATAAAAGGGTCATATATGATATTATAAATATTAATATGAGTTTAGAATAATTTCATAAATTTTTTAAAATCACTGTACATGAAGTTAATACATTTTCAAAAATGAGGAATTACAAGGTAATGGATTTTTCTATAATTCTTTTCCTTGATAGATATTGTAATGTTATTCACCAAATTTTCATAACTTGGTGTATATAATTTACTTTGACATGTAATATCATGAATAATTAATTATTAAATTTATTTAGTCATAAAATTGTAGTTATTTTGTTTATTTGGTTTTAAATTTATATTCCCTAAGAGGTAATGAATTTTATAATAAATTTTCATTTCATTGGGTTATATTAATTCCTCTTTGTTGTTAATATTCTAAGATAATGTGTGTAATGAAACAAAAATATCAATTCTGTTTTTATTTAATCTTGTTTTGTAAGAAATTAAATTTGGTATAGACAACAAAATCATTTGTTTATTCTCTTTTCAATGTTATGATCTCTGCAAGGGTTTACATTATAATCTAATTTTTTTCAGGATTGTTTACAAAAAAAATTATATTGAAGATAATTATTTCATAATTATATAATAACCCATTTTATTTTATTCTCCCATTTTTATTCATGAAATTTTAACCTAATAAAACAAATTTTTCACTCTTTGGAACTTAAAATTATTCATAAATGTATTTCAAAAAAATTCAACATTATTTCTCTTTTCGACTGGAAATATTTTTCCATCGAAATACATGTTTAAAAAAATTAACCTTTTTTACAATGTTATATTAAATTAAATTTCTGCAATTTTTATGTGTTGAAAAATTATTCTGAACATTGTCCTATATCATATTCAGAATAATTCCCAGTTGACATTTATCAAAAAAAGAAAAAATAATCTTCTGGTCATTTTCAAACAAGGGAAATTTTCCAACCATTTTGCAATGAAATAGAAATGTTCTCTTTTATCATGTAATGAATATATAGAATACCCACCATCATGGCCATTATTTCATTGAATATTAATTTATTGTTTTATGGTACTATTTTAATTATTTTTTTAAAATTTTATAATCAGAGGAAAAGATTCACTAATTTGTTTTTCAAAATGATAATTATATTTTCTCCATCATTGTTTTTAATGTTTTTATGGTATTTATTTTTATAAATATAAAAAACCCTATATTCATACTTCATTTAGTATATCATTCATTGATAACATCAATTATAATTTTATAGATGGTTTATTATTATATTTACCATGCTATGTATTGACATTAACATCCTTAATATATTTTTTAGTCATTAACATACTCATCAAATATTTACATCCCTATGATCATTATACATTAAATATACCCCAAATATCCTTAATCTTCATTATTGATATAATTATTTATTAAAATTTATCCCTTTTAAACAAATGATGTTTTAAATTAATTGTTTTACCGTTGTTATTGTAAATATGGATAAATCTGTATACCTTATTAAATAGAGTTAATTTATGTTAATACAAATTTATTCATGAATTAAATTGATTATTTGATATATGATGAATGATTTTAAACTGATGTGATGTATGGGGAATAAAATTAATTTTACCCCAAATGAATCAACATGTTTCATGATACAAATCAGTTGAGCTTGAAATCAAAATGTTTTTACCTATATTTAAAACCACCAGGTGAATGGTATTGATATTAGAGGTGTCATGTTCATGATAAATGAAATCATGTAATTAATCATTTCATTCATTAAGAGTTCTATTATGATTATCTAACATTATTTCAAAAAGATATTATATCAAGGATAATATTTTTCTCATATCATTGATTAAATTTCATGTGTTTTAAGATATTAAGCTACCATATTGATAATTCATTTTATAGTTATTTTAATGTTATGTGTGTTCAGGTATTTACCTTTCCATAGTAATTATTCCTCATTTATTTATGATGTTTTTTTGTTTTACTCAACCCTTAATAAGAATTTGAGCTCACCCATATTTTTATTCCATTACCAATGATTCCATGGAGTTTTCTATGACTCATATTCATGGATTCTCTATATTGAATAATGTTATGATAAAAAAAGTTATACTATAATTTTTTTTTCATTATAATTTAGGATAAATTGATATATATGGTTTACCAAGGATACTTTATTGATCTGTCATATATGATGTAAATTCTTGTATCTTATTCCAATGTTATGGTGCTAGGAATTTGCTCTGGGTTGTTGCAATTGGGGTTACTAATATTTTTATTAGAGAAACATTGGCAGATACCATGGAAACAAGATTTATTAAAACATATATTTGGGAATGTATCCCTGTGATAAAGATAGGGGATATGTATAGAAGAACATCATTTTGGTTTGGTAAGCTGTATAATTTTTGGTCTATTATATAAATAAATCTTTTTGTGGATATTTCAATTTTTTGTGATTCTTGAACAAATGTTACTAGTGGTCATATCACTGAATGGTTCGATTTGGTCTTTGATAGAGGATAACAAATTACACAAAAATTTTCCTTAATGCATACCTAATTTGACCCTACTAGGTGATATTATTAGGATAATTCACATTATCATTACAAACCATTTTTATGGATTTTAATAGATGATAAAAATATGTAACCTTAGTTATACCCTAGATAAAGTATGTGAATATCTATAAATAAAATTGATGATTTATTTATGTATTGGGTTCATGATTTAAATTTTAAAATTTCATTTACCAATTGAAATTTGGTGATTACAATAATGATACATCTTAGGATGTGTTAAATATCCAAATCATTTTTTATTCATTAAAATAATATTTGGGGATACCAGCCTACATTAATGTGTTTAAGGTTTAACATATTTTAAAAGTCTTAAAAAACATTTTTAGGTTTTATTTTATGGGATTCTACCATGGTGTGGGACATTTGGGAGAATTTTTTGAATGTATAAGTTTTAGTGGAAAATTATTTTTGGTATAATTATGTTAAATTTTAAAGAGATATATATATAGGTATTGATAGTCATAATGGTTAATATATTCATTGATGAGATTTTAATAGTAGTTAAATAAGATTATTAGACTTTGTGGAGGAAAAACTTTTCATTGAAAATGATAGTAAAAGGTTTATTTAATGATTTATTTTATTTAAAAGATTTCCTCCTTATTTTTTAGGGAATTTTTTTTAATTATGGTAATATCATTATATAAAAATATAACCTACATACATGGTGAAACACCATCACATATATCATGTCATTGGGGATTAAACCATTGACAAAATGAATATAACAGTTTCACCCCTAACCCTAGTCTAAATGATTTATTTGTTTATATGCCACTATTTTTAGTTAAAACAGTTATGAATATATATTAATTGTGATCCAGATGAATTAATATTGAGTTATAGAGATTAATTTATTATATTGTATAACATTTACTGACCATATTGATTTTAAAAAAAAATTAGAGTCATACAGAATGAATTTTCACTCTTATGTGTACTTTACAATATATATATATATATATATATATATATTGAATTTTTGAGTTTCATGCATAATAAATTCATTTATGTGTATTAATTTTTGGAGTAAGTGGTGAATTTCACATTGATCTTAGCATTTCTAAATATTGAAATTGTGTTTATAATCTATAAATATAACATCTGTAAATAGTTCCATATTCTCGTAGACATTAATATTATTACTCAACATGAGAAATATGATCTTAAATAGAAAATTTAATCATATTTCATTCTGATCTGATGAATCAATTTATATTTCAAAAAATCAAGGATTTATGGTTTTGAATCCCATAACATTCTATTGTTCATTCCCTTTCCTTTGACCAATGACCTCAATCACTCATTATAAATATTTATGCATTACCTCAATGTCTATATCATCATGTTCCACCAATGTTATAAAAAATAGAAAACATGTTATATGTTATTCTATATGAACCTTTTAGTCAAATATATCTCGGATTAACTGGATGTTTTATAAACTCTTTTAATATGTGTGGTTTCTGACAATGGAATTTCTAACTATCAAACTCTTAACATCCGATATCAATGTCAAGTGGCGAGGAACAAATTTATTTATGGTTGGGTGAAGGTAACCCCACATATTTATAAAATAGTAACATTTTATATAACATAAAAATGACATTGAATACATATCTTATCTTTTGATACACTAAAAAACAGTTTTCTTCTATATATAGCATTTTACGCAAGGTTTAGTTTTCCCAAAAAACAAACTACTGTTAATATTATTTTTTAATATGAAGATTATCACATAGAAATTTGAATTTTCGGAAAGAATTATAATATCTAAATTAAATAATATTTATTTCACATATGATTACTATCCATATATTTGTTGTAAATAATAAATGTAATCATTTAAATGAATAACGAAATGGTTTTAGAGGAACTATATTTTTCAAAATGATGGTGATTCATGCTTGGAAAACATAATTAATATTAATTTTAAAAAATTTAAAAAGGTTAAATTAATATAATTAATGTACTTTTTTTGATATTGGAATACCAAAATTCTTTTGTTGTTAATTTTTTTTGATTTTTATGAGAAGTTTCACTTTTTGGGGAATAGTAACAAAGACTATATTTTAATTGAAAACTACATTTGTACATAAATAATTTATAATATTAAACTATGAATGGAGTTGGATTTATAGTCACATTATTTCACATATATATATTACAATACGATTTTGTTTATTAGAATAAAAGTTTTATTGAATTTTTATATGAAAACCTTTTAAACAATTGAACATTTTCTCATTAAAATATCACTTTCATGCCACGTCTATGAGATTAATTATAAATTAAATTTTAAAAAATATAGGAATTATTTTTGAAAAAATAGAATTCATATTTGGTATCAAAATTATATATATTGAAAATTTATTTGAAATTTTTTGATTAAAATAATTATTTGTGAAAATAGATTAAATTAATTATAGTATTTATTTGTAAAAAACAAGTTTATTTCATGGGTAAACACAAAATAAAAGGAATATATATGACCAAAATCGTTTAAAAACCCTATTTTATGGACATATTTCTTCATTCAAACCTAATTTATTGAATTTTATTGATTATTTAGAAATGATTTTAGGTAAAAATATTGGTATGTCTACCTCACTTCAAAAATATACAACAATATCACTAATCCCACTTAAAAATGGACACACTATATCTTCTCAAATTAATTCCTTCAAACCACATTTTTTGGGACAATGAATGTCCAAATAAATACCAAATTTTCCTAACCTCATCCAATAATCAATATAATTTTCATAAATCTATCATATGATGATGTTTGTCAAAAATGAAAGTGGATTCCCAACGAAGAGGTAATATTCTGCAACAAGCGTCCTAATTTTAGTTCTTTATCCACACCATTAAATATTGTTTTAAACATGGTGATATTATAACTATAGTGTATTTAATATAATCATTTTTTGTCATTATAATTGAATGTCCTAAAAACATCTCAATTTTTATCTACTGGGTAACTTAATCATCATTCATGTGTATGATAGACTACACTCTCGCAAATCAATGTTTTTGGGTTTTCCATTTTAACCTCTCAAGGGTTTTTATGATGATGGATATAAAGTATATATATTCTATTTATAAAATTTGTATAGCTATTGTAACACCACGAGATTTTATAAAAAATATTCTTTTTAATTTCATTAATGTCTTGTGTTGTACACTACACCAAAAGAAGCTTGCACAACGCAACCCTGACTTGGCTTGCATTACATGCAATCGCGACCTTCCTCGATAGTGTGTGTTGTACTTAATACTGGGTTTTAATAAACAACGATATATTATTATATTATTGTTAAGAACTAGTCGTTATGAATAGTGTTAACTAAATTTTTAATTTTATAACATTATTATTCATCTTACACATTTCTAGAACATGGTATAAGAACAAAATAAATTGTTTGGGTAAAATAAGTATTTTTAAAAAAATGATGTTTTGCTGCCTTTTGATGGCGCACCCACTTTAAATATAGTTTTTGACAAGTTTATAAGTTTAATTTGACAAAATAAAATTCTTCTTTTGAATCAGTATATAAAAATTTACATTAGATAAAGTTTTGATATTTTTCCGATAACTTTCATATTTTAATGAATAGTAAAAACACGCTATATTTTAATTAAAAACAACTTTTTTCATCGTAATATCTTATGTGGTTAAATTATAATATTTAATGGTTTTAAAGTATAAATAGAATATATTTTTACCATTTAATATAATTTATGTCATTAGCATTTATTTTACCTTGAATTCATAGGTTAAATCAATTCAATCTTTTGCAATGTTTTAAAGAAAAAACCAGTTTTCTTTCGACAACGAGATTAATTTTAATTAAATTTCTGCATATTTTGTGTATTTAATTTGGAAAAATGGATTCCATATTTGGAATAATTGGGTCCAAATTATGTTAATAAGCTAGATTTTATTTTTGGGCATTGTGAATAGTAACTACGGTAAATTTTATTTACTATAGTTAAAGGTAAATTGGGTAATTAAGGGTAAATATAAGATTATAAAATTACCCTAACACTTGGAGAAATTCTATTGGATGGATAAAAGTAGACCCATATAACCTAAGGGTTGGACTAGATTCATTTTATGGACTTTTGTCCATGAAAATAATTTAGTTATTATTAAAACCAAAGAATGTGACAACATGTCACTTTCTTAAATCTTATAAGTATAATAATTGTAATTTAGTGATAAACTTCATTAAAATTCGAACTTAAATAGTCTCCAGAAATCTAATACAATTATCTACATCATAGAAATTTATTTATAATTTTTAGGGATTAAATAATTATCATTTATTATGACACAAAGATGATGCAGTAATTGACTTATTAATGAAATATTGACATAATTGATGTTATAAATGACCAAATAAATGTAATTTGAGACTTTTTATGACTTAAACTAATTTTCTAGGTTATTATGACATGTTATTGTTGATTTAAGTAACTTGGTTCGAACTTATCATTCTGTTATGAATTTCATAAAAATCATGTACCAAATAGTGTCAAAATTGACATAAATTAGTTTTTAAAACAAATATTATATTATTAATTGTTATTTTATTCCTAAAAATCTAAGGTTCGTCCACATGACTTATATAAGATTATATATATTAATAATAAACAACTTGGGGTTCGTTTGACTTGATATAGTAAGTTTATTAACCATATAGTGTATGAAAACATAAAGACACGGTAAAAAGTTAAATTATTTATCTTAGAGTTAAATCTAATTGATAAGGTTAAAATAATAACCTAAACTTGTCTAAATCCTATTGGATGAGAGGATTTTGACCCATACCCACTTTATCTTGGAAATAAGACCCTTTTGAACCATTATAAACCGAATTTGCCCTTAATATAAAATAATAGTTTGAGATTTTCCTAAGGTGCCCCTCTCCTCCCTTATAAAAGGGCACCTCCTCCCTCTCCTCCTCACACAAATTTGAGCATTCAAGCTCGTACAACCCCTGAAAAAATATCTTCTCCACTTCCCTAGTATCATACTAGAGGTCCTGGTCTTTTTCAAAGACCATCCTTAGTTCATTAAGCGGAGGTTAAGTGAAGGCGCGTCAAAAAGAGGTAATATCCATTACCGATCTTTTTCAATTTCTTTCTTCTTCAACTTCTTATTCTTTAGTTGTTTAATGATAAAGTAATAACATCAGTATTTCTTATATACTGATATGTTATTATAAATATGAAACAACTCTAATTAACCTTCTATCCATCCTACAGAAAAAGGAAATCACCGCGCGTGCGTACGTACGGAATACTGTCTCCACGCCGTGGTGTAATCAATTTTCCGCCACCACCTTAATTGGATGGGTATAATGGTGTAATGAGTAACTATATATGATTATTATAAAGTGATATTGATACTTAAATAGTATACATACACTTCAACAAAATTCCACGACCATGGGAACGATATCATCGCTCGTGCGTACGTATGGACTACCGTCTCCACGACGTGATGAGATTCATTATCCATGATTACCATTCCAGAATGATTATAAAGTATATATAAAGAATAATAATGAAATATATGACATGTTAAATCTACTGGATTTATGTATATATATATTTCATCTACTTACTTTCATTCAAGATAATAAGGAAAGGAAAACAACGTTCATGCGTATGTACGGACTACCGTCTCCATGTACGGTGTGTTTCATTTCATTTATCTATCTATTATATATATATATATACTGAATATATATGATATATAAATCATATTTTATATTCTGGAAGTAAGTAAATCATGATATAAGTAATAATAATGTCAAGAACAACAAGTCCAAACACCTATGATAAATGAAACTATTTTACCCAAAATGCTTCTTTAACATGGAATTTACAAAAGACCGGGTAATATAAAGTCATAAGTGAACCATATATGATATCATAACAATGAATATGATTATGTAATAAGTTAATGACATTATTTAAATCATTATACATAAGTTTCGGATACGTACAAAGCATATCGGACATAAGGTAAGGGAAATATCACAATCTCATTTTTATCCGAGATTGTTTATACTTTAGTATTTACTGGGGTGTATTTTATCATCCACATCCATGTTTTCTGAATATGTAATATTATTTCCATCCACCTACAATTGTTTAAATCCAATTTTACCCTTCGGTGAGTTTTTATTAAAGAATATGAAAGGAATCTTTTGTCGTTTTTCGTACGAGGTACTTTTTGACTTTTCCGACAAAAGTACGAGAAGAATTTTTTTTAACTTATACGGAATGAATGGATTTTTAAAACATTATTTCCAAGAAGCTTCCTTTACAAGTTTTCATGTTTATTTTTAATCAACTTATTTTAGATTAAAATTGTATGACATATTAAGAAAAGAAAAATGTTTTTTAAGTAAAAAGGATATTTTTCTCAAGAATGGAGTTCAAGAGTTTTATCAAAATCATTTTCCATCTAAGATAATAAAGGGTTCTGTCTCTATCCCTATTATTACATTGATTTGATTATGTTGTGATGGAAATATTTTTATGAATTCCTTTATCTTATATGAATGGTTTTATGATGTCCCGATGTTTAAGATTCCCATTTTTATTACATGGGTTATGCAATGATGTATGATTTATGATTTTGTGGCACACATATGAATGGTATCATTATGAGATGGGTGGGACCTATATCTCCCTCCAATTCATTGAGTAAATATTTTATATCTCATGAGATAGACATGGCTGGAACGGCAGGTTATACCGGTTCAGTGAAACAGGACTGAAATGTGGAGTGAACTCAGTTCAGAAATGGAATTTGTCCACTAAGATAGTCTTGGAAATGAGTATTGTATAATAAGAAATGATTCTCTATGATTATGTGTGTATGCCACAAAGTTTCATGTTTTTCTTTATGATTATTTGGATTACATTGCACTACTATGATTTATCCCATGTTATGAAATTATGCTCTATTTTGCAGGTTAAGATTTCTAAATTGTTATGTTCTTATGAATATGATGTGATTTATATTTCTTTTGTTTACTCTTACTGAGCATTTGAGCTTACCCTTTTATGTTTTCTTTTCCCCATGATATAAAGAAAGGTTTTAGGTAAAAAAAAGGAAGATCTTTATGGGAGATGTTGAAGATCTTTCACCACGATTAGAAGATTATATTCTGATTTTCCAAAGACACTAAACTATTACGATCCTTGTGTGTGTGTTTTTGTTATGTACTAAGTATTCTGCAAAAGTAATGTAATGTCCATGTACGTCAAGCATCGGGTCTCTACAGTTGGTATTAGAGGCAAAGGATGTAGGAATGTATCCAATCCTTGGGAACTCTCACATGTGAGCGTTGGACGAAGCATGGCTCTCCGCCTAAGGGCTTCATGAGGAAATGGCTGCCACTGGGGATGGTGGTGTGTCCCGCCCAGGGGGTGTAGTCGCCCATGGAGTGCCCTGATAGGTATCAATTATAGTCCACTGGAAGTAATTCCAGACCACTATAGTTGGTATCAGAGAAAAAGTTTAGTCAACCTTTGGAAACTAGGATGCGAAAACGTTAGTGAGATCCCTAGAGATATTTCTAAGGTCTGTCTAGGGATACCCCTAAGGATAAGTATACGTATAGGATATAGTACTAGAACTATGGTAACGATCTTTTAATTTAACCTAAGATGTTATATATTAAAGTTAATCCCTCTTTATTATGATTTTTTCCTCTAACACTATTCTTTTTGGGTTTTTGAAAATGGCTGGAAACAAGATGATTCACGATAATGGTGGATATTATGGAGAATGGAATGATATTCTTCATGAGAATCCATATGAAATGGGATTTGGAAGTCCAAACATCATTACTATGCCGAATCAACAATCTCATAATATGATCAATAAAGTAAAATTTGATAAGTTTCCTGACTCGGCTAATAAGAGAAAGATGGAGTTTCATGATGATCATAGAGGAAAGAAAGTTCAATTTCCCCTATGTAAATCATGTGGGAAGAGGCATCAAGGAGAATGTTTCAAAGGAACTGGAAGATGCTTTGGGTGTGGAAAAGAAGGACACAAAGCCAGTAAGTGCAATGGAAAAGGTTCAGTTAACACCAGGGATGAGGATAATGGTATTGCTACGACATCAACAATGGTTAAATGTTTTAAATGTGGAATGTACGGGCATTATGAAAACCAATGCCCTAAGGGAAAGTATCATGAAGAGAATCAATACGGTCGTATGGGTAGTATTTATGTTGATGATGATGAAGAGACTACAAATGATATGTAAGATGAAATAATTATTGAATCTCGGTCAATGGTTTAAGAAGGTAGTGGAATGATTATATGTTTATCAAGTGTAATGTTATATAAGTAATATCATGGTACTATGGAATAAAGAGACATCTAAGGATTGTTACACTATTATCTTTCGTTAAGTTTTGAAAGTGTGTGATGAATGGTACCAGTATTTTTGGAAAGTAGATGATATGCGCATAATGAAGGGATAAAGAGAAAATTAAAGGTTTGATAGTATTCATGAGCTCATCAATGGTATAAGGAGAAGGTTATATCATGGTTTGAGTATATAGAATTTTTGGATTTTGGTATGTGGAAAGTGTTAACTATTAACTGCATTCATGTTTTCACTAAGGTTTAATGGGAATTCAAGAGAATACATGATTAAGGCCTTTGAATGTTTGGAATGTGACCAACAAAACATATCTTATGATATATGGGGAACAACGATGGTATTAAATCTCTGGTAATCGTTTTCACTATATTATGAGAGTGGACTGCAGTATTATGGATAAGCCTAAATATTAGAATGGATTATGTTGGACATAAGTTAGTATTGTTTAAGGATAGAAGTTTTTTTTCGATATTATTGATGGGATGTTATAGTAATATAGTTTTAGAAAAAGGAGAACCTGTAGGACGGGCGACATCCCATCGCGTCGGACAAGCCCATGGGAATCGAACCCACAACCGAAGTGCGACTGGCCTTTATCACCTACCACTGGCCTACAAAAAGTCCATGTTTAGTATAAACTAGTTTTATTATATTAAGCAGTATGATATATGAAGTATAAGTCTATTTTAAGAACCATATATGATTAATCTCACTATAGATGGACTTATGTATTTTTTGATAACTTTTCTAACCTTTTGTTTGAGACAGATGGAATGACCCATCATTCTATCACATGATCTGCTAACACATCACGAATGACAAATTCAACTTCATTTCTTTAAGAGATGAAGTGGAAATTGTCCAAAGAAAGACCAATAGTGAGACTATACCGAAATCACAAAAGTATTTCTTCTAATTCCAATTTCATCAACTTTAGGGAAATGATCTTGAAAACCCAAAATGTTGTCCTAGTGCTCTTATATCTGATGAATCAAATGGTACCTTAGATCGTCACAAATCAATAGCTTTGTGATTGTTGGCTTTTTCAAAGCCATGTTCTCTACCACTCAATTAGAACTTGATGGTTAGATTTTTCTTCCATATCCATATTTTCACCTAAGTTCTCCTACATGGAAACCCAATGATGAGTTAATTTGGGTAACCGTTACATTTCATTCTTTAGTTTTTAAAGCCATGTTTTGGTATTCCTTTTTACGATGTGGGTTTCTGTTAAACAAACTTTCGAGTAGTAAACCATTTATAACCCCGATGAATTTCAAGGGCGAAATTCATTTTAAGGGGGGTAGAATGTAACACCTTGAGATTTTATGAAAAATATTTTGTTTAATTTCATTAATTTCTTGTGTTGTACGCTACACCAAAAGAAGCTTGCACAACACGCAACCCTGACTTGGCTTGCATTACACGCAATCACGACCTTCCTCGATAGTGTGTGTTGTACGCAATACTGGGTTTTACTAAACAACAATATATTATTATAATATTGTTATGAACTAGCCGTTATGAATAGTTCTAACTAAAATTTTAAATTTATAACATTATTATTCATCTTACACATTTCAAGAACAAGGTATAATAACAAAATAAATTTTTCGGGTAAAATAAGTATTTTTCAAAAAATGCTGTTTTTCGACCTTTTGATGGCGCACCAACTTTAAATCTAGTTTTCTACATCTTTATAAGTTTAATTTGACAAAATAAAATTCTTATTTTGAATCAGGACATAAAAATTTACATTAGATAAAGTTTTGATATTTTTCCGATAACTTTCATATTTTAATGAATAGTAAAAACACGCTATATTTTAACTAAAAACAACTTTTTTCATCGTAATATTTTATGTGGTTAAATTATAATATTAAATGGTTTTAAATTATAAATAGAATATATTTTTACCATTTAATATAATGTATTTAATTAGCATTGATTTTACCTTGAATTTGTAGTTTAAATCAATTCAATCTTTTGCAATGTTTTAAAGAAAAACCTGTTTTCTTTCGACAACGGGATTAATTTTAATTTAATTTCTGCATCTTTTGTGTATTGAATATGGAAAAATGGATTCCATATTTCGAATCAGTGGGTCCAAATTATGTTAATAAGCTAGTTTTTATTTTTGGGCATTGTGAATAGTAACTACGGTAAATTTTATTTACTATAGTTAAAGGTAAATCGGGTAATTAAGGGTAAATATAAGATTATAAAATTACCCTAACACTTGGAAAAATCTTATTGGATTGCTAAAAGTAGACCCATATAACCTAAGGGTCGGATTAGATTCATTTTATGGACTTTTTTCCATGAAAATAATTTAATTATTATTAAAACCAAAGAATGTGACAACATGTCACTTTCTTAAATCTTATAAGTATAATAATTTTACATTAGTGATACACTTCATTAAACTTCGAACATGAATAGTCTCCAGAACTATAATACAATTATCTACATCATAGGAATTTATTTAGAATTTTTAGGGATTAAATAATTATCATTTATTATGACACAAATATGATGCAGTAATTGTCTTATTAATGAAATATTGACATAATTGATGTTATAAATGACCAAATAAATGTAATTTGAGACTTTATATTACTTACACTAATTTTATAGGTTAATATGACATGTTATTGTTGATTTAAGTAACTTGGTTCGAACTTATCATTCTGTTATAAATTTCATAAAAATCATGTACCAAATAGTGTCAAAATTGACATAAATTAGTTTTTAAAACAAATATTATATTATTAATTGTTATTTTATTCCTAAAAATCTATGGTTCGGCAAAATGAATTAGATAAGATTATATATATTAATAATAAACAACTTGGGGTTCGTTTGGCTTGATATAGTAAGTTTATTAACCATATAGTGTAAGAAAACAAAAAGACACGGTAAAAGTTAAATTATTTAACTTAGAGTTAAATCTAATTGATAAGGTTACAATAATAACCTAGACATGTCTAAATCCTATTGGATTATAGGGTGTCGACCCATCCCCACTTTAGCTTCGAAATAAGACCCTTTGGAACCATTATAAACCGAATTTGACCTTAATATAAAATAATATTTTGAGATTTTCCTAAGGTGCCCCTCTCCTCCCTTATAAAAGGGAACCTCCTCCCTCTCCTCCCCACACCAATTGGAGCATTCAAGCTCGCCCAAACCCTGCCAAAATCTCTTCTCCACTTCCCTAGTATCATCCTAGAGGTCCTGGTCATATTCAAAGACCATCCTTAGTTCTTTAACTGGAGGTTATGTGAAGGCACGTCAAAAAGAGGTAATATCCATTACCGATCTTTTTCAATTTCTTTCTTCTTCAAATTCTTCTTCTTTAGATGTTTCATGATAAAGTAATAACATCAGTATTTCTTATATACTGATATGTTATTATAAATATGAAACAACTCTAATTAACCTTCTATCCATCCTACGGAAAAAGGAAATCACTGCGCGTGCGTAGGTACGGAATACCGTCTCCACGCCGTGGTGTAATCTATTTCCCGCCACCACCATAATTGGTTGGGTATAATGGTGTAATGAGTGTCTATATATTATTATTATAAATTTATATTGATACTTAAATAGTATACATACACTTCAACACAATTCCACGTCCATGGGAAAGATATCATCGCTCGTGCGTACGTACGGACTACCATCTCCATGACGCGATGAGATTCATTATCCATGTTAACCATTCCAGAATGATTATAAAGTATATATAATGAATAATAATGAAATATATGACATGGTAAATCTACTGGATTTATGTATATATATATTTCATCTACTTACTTCCATTCAAGACAATAAGGAAAGGAAAACAGCGTTCATGCGTACGTACGGACTACCGTCTCCATGAACTGTGTGTTTCATTTCATTTATCTATCTATTATATATATATATATATACTGAATATATATGATATATAAATAATATTTTATATTCTGGAAGTAAGTAAATCATGATATAAGTAATAATAATGTCAAGAACAACAAGTCCAAACACCTACGATAAATGAAACGATTTAACCCAAAACGCTTCTTTAACATGGAATTTACAAAAGAACGGGTAATATAACGTCATAAGTGAACCATATATGATATCATAACAATGAATATGATTCTGTAATAAGTTAATGATATTATTTAAATCATTATATAGGAGGTTCGGATACGTACAAATCATATCAGACATAAGGTAAGGGAAATATCACAATCTCATTTTTATCCGAGATTGTTTATACATTAGTATTTACTTGGGTGTATTTTATCATCCACATCCATGTTTCCTGAATATGTAATATTATTTCCATCCACCTACAATTGTTTAAATCCAATTTTACCCTTTGGTGAGTTTTTAGTAAAGAATATAAAAGGAATCTTTTTGTCATTTTTCGTACGAGGTACTTTTTGACTTTTCCGACAAAAGTACGAGAAGAATGTTTTTTTAACTTATATGGAATGAATGGATTTTTAAAAAATTATTTCCAAGAAGCTTTATTTACATGTTTTCAAGTTTATTTTTAATCAACTTCTTTTAGTTTAAAATTGTATGACATGTTAAGAAAGGAAAAATGTTTTTGAAGTAAAAAGTATATTTTCCTCAATAATGGAGTTCAAGAGTTTTATCAAAATCATTTTCCATCTAAGATAATAAAGGGTTCTGTCTCTATCCCTATTATTACATTTGATTTGATTATGTTGTGATGGAAATATTTTTATGAATTCCTTTATCTTATATGAATGGTTTTATGATGTCCCGATGTTTAAGATTCCCATTTTTATTACATGGGTTATGCAATGATGTATGATTTATGATTTTGTGGCACACATATGAATGGTATCATTATGAGATGGGTGGGACCTATATCCCCCTCCAATTAATTTGGTAAATATTTAATATCTCATGGGATAGACATGGCTGGAACGGCAGGTTATACCGGTTTAGTGAAACAGGACTGAAACGAGGAGTGAACTCGGTTCAGAAATGGACTTTGTCCACTAAGATAGTCTTGGCAATGAGTCTTGTCAAATAAGAAATGATTCTCTATGATTATGTGTGTATGCCAAAAAGTTTCATGTTTTAATTTATGATTATTGGGATTACATTTCACTACTATTATTTATCCCATGTTATGAAATTATGCTCTCTTTTGCAGGTTAAGATTTCCAAATTGTTATGTTCTTATGAATATGATGTGATTGATATTTCTTTTGTTTACTCTTACTGAGCATTTGAGCTCACCCTTTTATGTTTTCTTTTCCCCAGGATATAAAGAAAGGTTTTAGGTTAAAAAATGAAGATCTTTATGGGAGATGTTGAAGATCTTTCACCACGACTAGAAGATTATATTCCGAGTTTCCAAAGACACTAAACTATTAAGATCCTTGTGTGTGTGTTTTTGTTATGTACTAAGTATTCCGAAAAAGTAATGTAATGTCCATGTACGTCAAGATTCAGGTCTCTACAGTTGGTATTAGGGGGAAAGGAGGTAGGAATGTATCTGATCCTTGGGAAATCTCACATGTGAGCGTTGGACGAAGCATGGCTCTCCGCCCAAGGGCTTCATGGGGAAATGGCTGCCACTGGGGATGGTGGTGTGTCCCACCCAGGGGGTGTAGCCGCCCATGGAGTGCCCTGATAGGTATCAATTATAGTCCACTTGAAGTAATTCCAGACCGCTACACCTATTGGGTTAATATATCATGAATAACCTTTTCCCTCCCATTTCTTATGAGATATGATAACTTTGAGCATGGGTACTGAGGACTATGACCTCATGAAGCAATGTGATTCGTCTTTCAGTAACTCTTCAATTAAAATTTTGATAAGATAATATTAATGATTATATGTTATATAAATGAAATAATTATGGTATTCATAATTCTATTATTATCATATATAACATTTTACTTCATTCATTTTCCCTCACGTAAAGAATGTAACATCTTTCGTGTACGTGTGGAATACTACATTAATGATGGGATGCGACTGTATTTTCATCCAAAACCACACTGATTATTTAAATAAATATGTTAAATTCTATTAATTTTATTTTTATTAATATTTAATTGTAAAATATTACATACCCAGTTTTCATAATGATTGGTGAATAAATGGAATCATTACTAATGTGTATGTAAAACCTACCATCTAAATTATTTTAACGTTTTGTATTATTTATAAACATCGTTCATGATTAATCATAACAAATAATTTACTTATATATATTAGTATTATATCAAGAAAATTATTTTTCTAATGTTGAAATTCAATAATATGTTCCTAAACTAGATCTTTAATGAAAAAAACATGCCTGAGAAAACAACAATTATAACAAGATGCAATGAAAATAACAAAATATTATTAATGAACAGGTAAGAAGATGCCATAAAGGGATCATATATGATATTATAAATTTTAATATTATTCTATATAAATTTAATAACTAATTTAAAACCAATATAAATGAAGTTAAAGCATTTACAATGAAAAGGAAGCATAAGGTAGGGTATTTTGTCTGAGTTTAATTTAATTCTTGAAAATTAAAAACGTTACACACCTAATTAATTTTACACGGTGTATATATATCCATTTGACATGTTATATCATGAATAATAAATTATTCATGTTATTTTATGTTTCAATTAGAATATTTTCATCAAAGTGGATTTCAATTATGTGTTACCAAGTGGTAATGAATTTAATAATTCAATTTCTTTTGACTAGGTTATATTACTTAATAATTATCTTTAAAATTTAAATATTGTGATTTCAATGACTTTATAATACATATTTTTTATTAATTATATATATATAATATTCATAAAAATAGGAAATTTATTGGTTTATATTCAATTAAATGTTACGATTTTTGGAAGGGATTACTTCACAATTTTATTTTATTTAGCATTGTTGACAGTTGAATTTACAATGATGTAAATTAATTAACAATTGTTTAATATAAATATTATTTTTTAATGTACCTATTCCTTATAAATTCATCCTATGGTTTAATTTTTCCAATAATTGCTAACTAAAATATTTTATAGTATTTTTCTGGAAAATATAATTTTTTATCTCTTTGGGAAAAAATATGTTTTCACCAAAAAACAATGTTTATAAACATGTGTTTAAAATTTTATATCACTTCCAAATTTATTTTTAAGCAATTTTCAAGAAATTTTATTATTGAAAAATATTTTTTCACTCTAATCTTTGGATAATTCCAAAACAATTATGGATTGACTTTTTCCAAAAATGTCAAAGGATCCCTATTATAATTTTCTAAATAGGTTAATTTCCTAAACAATTTATAATTAAAAAGGAATGTTACCTTTTATATTTTAGGAAATTTATGAAAATACCTTCCATCATGACTGTCATTTATTTTAATCCTATATTGAGAGTCTATAAATGTATTTTAATGATTTTTTTTAAAAGATATTTTCAATGAAATGTTTTCTAAAAATGTGTATAAAATTAAGAGTATATTTCCCTTAATAATGTTTCTAATGATATATTCATGGAATTTTTATTCATCCCTGAGAAGAATCCTTTTAATCACTCCAATATGTATAGTATTTTATAATACCATCCTTATTATTTATATACACTGATTATGATCATTTTGAACAAGGATAGTATTAACATTCACTTAATTGATTCATTTTTTAATTTATTAACTACCCCTTGAAATAAAACATTTTCTTTGATCATTACACTTTAAATTTCCCCTAAATGACTCCATTAATTATCATGGATAATTGTATTTATTAAAACATATCTCATTTTATCACACGGTTTATTTACATTGATAGTTATTTTTTTAGTTTGGCAAATGATGATTTTATTTATTTACTCAAGATAGATATTTGGGATTTTGTCATACTGATTCCTGAATTTATTTAATTATTATATAAATGTAGAATTATTTAAAACTAATGTGATAGGTAGGCCCACTAATTATATCACATCTTGATTCATTTTTAGTTATCATGATAAAATTTAGATCAGCAAGAAATAAATGGGGTTTCACCAATTACATAAATTGTCCAGGGAATGGTTTTAATGATAGAGGTATCATTTGACTAATACCTGACACCCAATAAATAATCATTTCCTTCATTATATTTTTATCAATTATTTATGATGAGATAATCATACTGGAATTATCTTTTGGATTCAACTCATTCATTTTTTATCTATTAAATGGATTGGGTTTTATGTTATTTTCCATTACAATTTTTTTTCATTATCACGTTATTTAAATGGCTTATGTGATCAACTATTTAAAATTCTAATTTGATTTTTCATTCATTATTCATCATATATTATATTATAAATAATTTTTACTAATTGGTTGTGGTCACCGTTATTCTGTTCCTTTCTCTAGGATTCGATAATCTTTTCTATGATCTATATATAGGGATATACTAATTGGAGTAAATATTTCCCTAAAAAAACTAAGATTTATTTTTTTCAAATGTAAAACATCCATGAAGTATATATTTGGTTTACCTAGAATTATAAACCAATAAATCCTTTTGGATGTGAATACTTTAATATTAGGCCTTTATAATGGTAGTAGGTACCAGTCCCATGCTGTTGGGGTTAGGGCTGCTTCAAGAATTCATGTAGAATAATGTAATTCTGTTAAATTGTTTTTCACTTATTTATTTCCCTTATTCATTATTTATTCTTCAATTTTCCATTTTTCCTCTTTTTAAATATCATAATTGTTTTCAATAAGGATAGAAGCTAATATATATGATCAATGTTTACAAATACATTATGTATACCATGCATCTAGAAAATATTTACACATTATATGTTACAAATTTCTCCATGTCATATTTTGGACATACATACTAAAATAACAAACAATGAATAAAAAAATTGATATCGTATTTGAAAATTTCTAATATAGAAATTGGAAAATATATATTATATTTGTGGAAAATATATTCAATATTTGGAAGAACACACGATGACCAAATCATTTTTATCATTTTTATTTCAAAAAGAACATAAATTTTTAGAATAGGATACAACATATTGAGTAAAGGGTCATATATATTAAATTAAATGATATAATAACATATTTTTTTAAAATTAGTCATATTATACAATATTATGCATTAATTAATGGATCATATGTATTCTAGTAATTTTGATAAGAATTACGAATTGAAAAATTATAATATATTAAAAATCCATTGCAAAGAGTATAATGTATATTATGATTAATGATAACTAACATATTTTTTAAGTGAAATATATTACACATTAGTTAAAATATATTAAACATTAAATTTCTAATGATTTTAAGAGATATTATATTGATATAATGGATTGATTAATAAGTTCATCCTATCATACCAAACATTATCGTACAAAGGAGTATTATTAATAACAGTTTTAATAACTGTTATCTATGACTAATATTTTGGGATTATCATTTTTAGAATCTGTCCAAGGACATCATAAGAACTGGTCACCATAGTCATCCTACAAAATAAAATAGTGGTGTTCTCACTCACTCCTTGATGAAAATAAGAATAATTTCCATCACATGTGAGCATATAGAATTGTTTATTCCAATGAAATAAAATAAAATCATAGAATGTGAACACAAAAGTTCATACACGATCACCATGTGGATCTAATATCCATGAATAGTATAATTAAAAGGAATATATATAACATAATGAAAAAGAGGCATTGTAATATTCTAATCTAATAAACTCAATGTAATTATAAAACATAAATGAAAAATTACTACATCTAGAACATAGAAGTATGAAATTACTAACAATTCTAAAAACAATAATAACAAATAAGATTCAATATTAGCATGCCACATCATAGTCTCTATCCTTCCATGAAAAAAATGATACACGAATGAAAAAATTAACCATGAAAATTTAAAATAGCTATGGTTAAATAATAGTGATTAATATAAGTAGGGTGAGAGAAAAGAAAAGCGTAGTAGGAAATCATTCGAGAGTTTTGGAATTTACATTAACAAAATAGAAAATATATTACAGTCTAAAATATAGATATCTTTTTTTATTATTCATCTAAAAAATACTATCATGTGATTTTCTTAAATTATGATCTTTAAAACTAAATTCAATATTAATGATACTTTAATAATCATATTTATACAATAATGTTATTTAAAAACATTTTAGAAATCCTTTTTTTAAAAAAAATCAGAAAAATCTATTGAAAGTAAAATATAACAACAAATTTAAAACCAACAAATAAACAACAAATCTTATCAAGTAGAAAAATAACTAAAAAATGGAATGTGTTGAAATTTTAATATTATATTTACAAGAACTAAATAAGAAATATGGTAAAATCTAAAATGTAGGGAATAATAATGAATACTTAATCCAAGGAAATTCTAAGACATCCCAGGATGAGACCCAAGATATACATGGTTTGGAACCATCTTCTAATCTATTTATTCATTCATTTTCTGTAACAAACATGTTTCTTTAAGCATTCCCCATTGATGGAACACCCATATGGTTAAGAATACAATAGTTAATCTCGATCCTCTAATCCAATGCAGATAAAAATTATCTTCCAACATTCATTTTAATTACAATTATTCACATGATAATTATTGTAAGGAGATGAGAATGAATATACCAATGTCAACAATAATAATCTCATCATGGTCAGATAGACACATCCAAAATCTATGCACATTCTAATGTGAAATAAAAATAAATAAAATCTAATAAAACTGCATGAAAATATTTGGACATTCGACCTAGTTTTATCCCAATTAAGTAATCATTCAAATGGTGAAAACTATTTCTTATATTTTATATTGTCAATAAATTTTCAAAATACTTTAAAAAATGAATAATTTAATTTCAATTGAAAACACTTTTAAGGTACCATAATTACTTTTAATAATGTTTTATTAATAGTAATGTAATTTATATTTTGGATTAATATTAATAAGAAAATGATTATTTATAAACACAATCATCAAATAGAGAGATTCTATGATATTTCCTTATATATATAAACACGAAAAAATATATATGGATAGTTATGTATAAAAATAGATCTACACACATAACACACACATATATATATATATATAAATTTCATATTGTATTCGAATGGATCAAATGAAGTGAAAGAATTCAACTTATTCCATATAATACATGAATTTATCATATAATCCCACTAAAAACAATAAGTTAATTGATACCAAATAAAAATTTACCTCTACCCCTAACAAAATCGTATGTGAGTATAAGAAATTGTAATTATTAATTAATGTTTTAAAACCCACAAAAAAATTTATGTTATCATTTCATAAGACATGTGGAACATGGCCAATTAATTAAAGAAATTTTCAATTTTTATGTGCATTTTCAATCAAATAATAGTTAATAGGAAGCATTAATTTTTGGAACAACACAATATGAAAAAAAATATAATGTCATGGTGTGTGAATAATAAAATAAACAAAGACACCTACCTCCAATGTAGATTTATTGATGTTAAAATCCAATAATTGAATAAGAATTTAACATGACATGATATGTTCACCTTAATTGAGGTAGCTTAAACCTATACGCATGGGTCTATTACTAAAAACACATACACTTGAAACTACCATTTATACCAACATAGGTAACCCAATGTGAACGTATATTTATTTTAAAACATTTCTGTAATTAAAAATCACATATAATAATTAATTCCAAAACCCCATGATTAGATTATTTAATTTAATTTATAATCTATTACATATATTACATATTTTAGGATAGTTATTAAAATTTATCCACAATAAAACCACAGTCAACCCCCTTCTTGACTCCTCATTTGTTAGATTTGCCTCCATAGCATGAGGAATGGAATAATGAGAAATAGTTTATCTCATATGATCTATAATGGAATAAAGTCACTAAATTTTGTCAATAGTTATATAATAAGATTATGTGAAACCATTATAATAGGGAAAATATCTTCTAAAATTGAACATAAAATAATTACAATTTCCCATAAGTCATTATTGATGGAAATATAATCATCAAATAAAAAAAGTATATAATTAAATAATGTAGTGAAATAATACCCATTAGATATGCATAATAATCAAAAGAAAAAGACATTATATATGGAATTTGAAAGAAACATATCCTTATAAAAAACAGTAACACAACCCTAACAACTTTAAATCTCTATATTTTAATCATATTTAATCACTTCCACACATTAAATTATAGAAAAATGATGAAATGACACCCTTTTTGTTGTTAAAAATCATATAAGGACCACCTTTTTATAAAAAAATACTAGAATTTGAATTCATTATATTGTGAAATAATCAAATAATGTCATGTGTTTATATTGTACACAAATCTATAAATTTCCATGAATAATGGTGTGAACCAATACAAGAATTTCAAATATTCATTTTCTAAAGAGATATAAATCCTTAAACAATGCATTAAAGGGGGTATAAGATGTCATCCCATATTTTCCACACATATGTTTTTCATAATATTTTAATTATTAATTATTTCAAAAGAAAAAAATTGAATGAACATATTTTCTATATAATTAATGAAATACTTTCATATAAAATAACTAAAAATATTGGAATATTTGATACCAAAAAATTCAATAACCCACATGAAGATCTCAAAATTAATTTAGTGGGTGAGTATTATAAAGTGACATTCTATAAGTGTATTTCTTTTTGATATGTTGATTAAAATCTATGTGAAACAATAATTGAGTCATTACAAAATATTCCTAAAAAATTTCATAAAATTAAAATATTATGAGACATTGTAAAAAATATCATTTTTAGAAGTATTTGTATAATATTTTAAAACAATAGTGAGAAAATAAATATCAATAAAAATATATAAGATATATGTTTTACAAAGTAAATTTTTAGTAAAATATATAATGTATTATCATTAATAAAAATTAATTTTAAATATTTATGAAAAACCAATTACTAAAAAAAATATCATTGAGAAATTTATAATTATTATATTTAAAACGTGTTAAATAAAAATTTGGCAATCTAAAAAAGTTAAATATATTTATATCTCAAGAAATTAATGTGGATAATTTGTGAGAAGAGTGAATCTTTATGATACATATAAAATTTTCATATACAGTGAATGAGAATCATTCCAAAAAATAAAAAACATTTACAAATAAAAATATCCATCAATATTATTTACTATATAGTGAGGAATGCCATTATAAAATCATCACATAATAAAAAACAATTTACTGGCACTATTAATTGCCTATTCAGATTCCAAACTTACAATCCCCCAAAGGAGAGTGTGGAATACAACCCTTTGGATAAATCTAGTTCTAAGAAGTTCCTTTTATAAAACATTAATATTTAGTGCAAAAAATATATATATTTTCACACATGTAGATGTATGAGTATAAAGACATCAAATGATTACAGTTATACAAAATATAAATAGGCCTTCAATCAATATGGTACTGATTTGTCTCAATATTTCATTTATGAATGGAACATCTTAATTTTCATGAAACTATTCTTAAATTTAATGTATACATCAAGTGAAAAAACTCCTTCACTCACACAAGAAGGTGTAAGGTATAAGTCCTATATTTCTTCCAATGATTGTGATCTATAGATGATGTTTCCTGACTAGGATAATGATACATAGAACAATATATCCACTAATAAAAAAATTATATAAATATAGAATCACCCACCCTTTATGGAAAAATGAATACATATCAATGAGAGGAAATTTTAACAAATGAAAATAAATAAATAATTAATTCATGCAATAATAGACTCCAATAATGTCTCAAAAGTGGGGAAAATTCATGAGAAAACATATATATGAATTATTTCACCATAACCTATGTTAGATATGGATTTATAGTACATTTCATAAAGCTATATGAGTACATTTAATTTAAAAAAACATTAATAAAACTCTATATTTTTACATATCTAAATATTTTGAAACAATAAGCCTTAAAAATTCCTACAACACCCTTTTTCTAGTTCCCATTTTTCCTTAAATCTATGTATTAGAAATGTTTTCTGAGACATCCCCTCCTACTTTAATTAAATGTTAGTCATAAGATCACTGCACATCTTGCCCCAATCCATTCAAATTGGATTCACTTGTGAAAATTCCAAGAAAATTATATATATTAGGGTCCCTCATAACCAAGACCTCCCCTCTAAGAATACATTTGGAATCCGTGTTGAATCTTGATCCTAGGAATTGGGAAACTCAGGTTAGGACTCACATTTGATTCCTATAGTGGGATGTCATTATGAAATTTTTTATATAAAATAACCATTGTTGTGGACATATTAAATTATACTAGGATTTCACAATGGAAACAAATATCCCCACTCAATGAGTAAATTGTATGACTATATATCCTTTTCTCATCCACCATAATAATAATTGGGAAGATATATACATAATTATAAATGAATTCTAAGATTATATAAATTAATATTATGATCACAAATTTCATAGTCACAAGCTATTAAATTGAATGATAACATCCCAAAAATAGTATAATAAAACATAGTCATTCACTATGGGATGATCATATGACACCTCATAAAGATAACATAAAACATATCTTGTGAATCAACAAGTGATTCCTCTTGTGATGAATATTTTTTGATTTTACCACATTTGGGTTATCCTTATTCCTTAATCCCACCACAAAATCTTATTTTTTCTAATCATGTGACATAAGAATCATTACCACATGATGTTAAATGGAATGGGGCAATGCTATCACGTGACCTAAAATTAAGAAGTCCAAATATGTGGGTTTGGATACCTTTCTCCATACAGGATATATTGGAAACCATTGCAATGATAAATCAAAATATATCAATAATATTGTATCCTATTCTTGAGTGGGCATATAAAAATGAATTCGCCTTATCAAAAAACATAATCTAAATTCCTTATCATCTCATTTTAGGAAGTCACTATATCTGAACTTAATCATACTCATGGAGAATATAAAACCTTCCACCATGAATCTCATAGCCCCTAGTTTTTAGAAAAACGATTTGATTTCTTTTTCTTGATATGTCACGAGAAAACCATGTATTGGAATGATTCCCCATACTATAAAATAAATATATATATGTACCCCCACTGTACATGAACACATGGGGTCCCCCACTCAATTTAAATTTTCTATTATCCAATTATTGTAAATTCAAAAAAATGAGTTTCCACCTAATTAACATGTAATATTTGATCTCATTTTATAGATCATAAACCCATGACCCCTTCCGCAAATTTTTAAATCCATCCCAAGGTGCTGAGCCTAGGGTTTTATGGGTGATGAGCCTATTAATAATATGTAGCCATTACATGATTTATTATCTCTCTACTCGGGCCGGAATGGGATTCTACCTTATGTGATAAGTATATTACTCATTATGTGTTGAGAATAAGAAGCAAACATGAATGTCGTGGGATCTATCAACTTGTTTTATATGTTACAAATAGATGTTCTTACATGGAATTCTGATAAAATGATGAACTATTAAAAAAATATATGAAAAATTATTTGATGATAAAATGTTTCATATTTCCTTGAGTAAAAATACCTCAAATGAATAATTTTCATCTGCTTGTGTGGAATTCACATGATTCATATGGGTTTTCACTATGGATTACATACACATAGAACAATAGATACCTCAAAGCTATCCTAGGATTCCTCTTGGATTTTTAGCCATTATTTCATATGTTTCATTAATAGGATTCCATCATAACCAAATATGTGGTATACTTATATAGATTTCATTTGTGAAAATATTCACCATCATCTCCCAATGTAGGTAGTCAGCCTGTAAAAACAACAGAAAAAATAATTAGCCACAATCAACCAGAAGATAGAATTGGGGGTAAGATTCATTAAAATTTATTAGGAATGAATTGGCGACCCATAGTAGGAACATAACACCAAGGAGTAATCCATTAATGTAAGAGACAATATCAAATAATATTTTTTTGATTAAGGATCCGACATCATCAAAAATGGAGGTAAATGGTTCTGGACATGGGAAAGAGAGATTGTAAGGCAATGTTGATCATGACATGTCTAATTATGGTGATTCCATTGTGAATTAATTCCCTAAAAGTGGAATACAAAATGGTAGAACTGATGTTAGAAACTTCATCAGTAACATGGAGAATATTAGAAGCACTCGGTATCTCTAGTTTTATACTTTCTCAATAATAATATATTCTCCCCCACCTTAGAGAGGATGTGTAGTGTTTGGAATATTGGAAATAAAATTCATTGTACATGTAAAAATAATTTTAATCATACAAAATATTTGACACATGTTACATTTAATTATCATTATCCTCCCACAAACAAAATTGGGGGTAATAGGTCCAATCGTGTTTCAATTCATTTCAGTTATGGTTCATCTCTAATGACCACCTATCCATTATATCATTCCCTTGAGCTATAAATGTTATTTTAATATATATAGGAATGGGTAACCACATTCCTCATTCACTAGATCAAGGAGTAATGAGAGATCCCCATTCGGTTGATGGTTCATATTGATTTGAGGGCTATAAAGGTACACCACCATCATCATATATAAATAACATGTTAGAAAATTCGACTTATTTACCCAAATAATATTTTCACCATCCACTAGCTAAGATATTCATACAATTTTGACCTCATTATTTATAATTTTTTAGATGATTTGGATAAACAAACTATGTTACCACCTGGGAGTTACTCAGGGGGTCTCCCACCAACTGATTACATTGAAAATACCCAGTTTCTCTAGTGTTATATAAAAAAGTCTAATTCCATCACTGTTCCACTTAACATGGTCTAAAATGTATATACCCACACTGGGTAAAAATCCCTATCATTGAAAAATGCGAATATAAATTAATAGATCCCATGTCCTCTACAACTATAGAGTCATTTTCACCATCACGATCACTGATCAAGAGAAAATCATCACCATATTGATTAAAATATCTTAAACCCCATCTT
Organism: Viscum album; assembly: GCA_963277665.1. Classification (NCBI taxonomy): domain Eukaryota; kingdom Viridiplantae; phylum Streptophyta; class Magnoliopsida; order Santalales; family Viscaceae; genus Viscum; species Viscum album. Next base: position 137,723,134 of record OY728163.1, read on the forward strand.
CAGTTCTTGGTCTACTCTCCTGAAATTATTATCAACATAAATTATAACATAGGTCCTCCCTTTGTTGGCGCATCTCACCATTAAGGAAATATATGAAATTAAATTGATTGATATCAAATTTTCCCTAGATTTGAAATACTAATTTTCCTAGAATGATACTCATGGGGTATTGGGGAAGATATCCACTATAACTCCCTTCCCATGGAATCAACTACAACATATATGGGTGAATTTTCCAGGATACTCAAAAATAATTCACTCTGGGAGATCACATGTCTTAGCATGTGGGCGGTCTAGGGGTATCATTGTTGCATCACATATGAATTCTCATTATATAATGAAATTATTTTTTCATGGGAAATTACATCACCAACTACCTGATATTGGGTTAGGGTACCATAAGATGAGGATGCCCTTACTTGAATCTACGATCCATAAGGTGACCAAATACCTCCGCATGTGACATCATGTGGCAGAGGTATTAGCTTCAATTCATGGTATATATGTTCATTTTTCCTTATGGAAATAACTTATCATACTCTATAAATACATTATTAAGTACAGTATAAATAAACTTCTATTTTTACATCTTATGATGCAGGTGAAATCCCAATCAATCCATATCATATTAATATCCATCCTAACTAGAAATAGGTCATATAACTCCCTCTCATTATGTATATGGATCTAAATCATGATCCACCAATATAACATACCCCTTCATTTTGGAGAGGTTTGGATTATTTGATTTGTCTTATATATAAAATTTTTCATAATAGTATATCCTAATTTATTCCTCCCATATCTTCTTAATTGTTATAGATTGGATCATGGGATGACCAAGAAGAATATTTCATTCTAGAGGTTGACAGAGAGGAAATATGTTTATAGGAGATCATATCAATTGATCAATTATTGATCATGTTTTTCCACATATAGAATCATATACTATTTCCCCATGGTTTCATTCAAATTATCATGAAACGCCACTCCACTAGATCATGTGGTAAATGTTCAAACACCAAACAGATAGTAGACTGACATATCCATTTAAATGTTATTATCTTGAATATATATTTTAGATATATCGAATGTATAAAATTATAAAAATCATAGTGTATGAGTGCCTAAATTAATATGGGTACCTAAATATTGGCCAGTCAAAAACGATAATGAAAATCATTCAACATAATTTAAAAATAGAAGAGGATTCCTCTTATATACATAACATAGGATGCTATGTTTTTTCACCAAATTCACCATAATTGAATGAAAAACACCTTCCCTTATATATTATATGTACATCATTTGAATATGTTTTTCACTTTAAAAACACCAAATTGAATTTAATAATGCCTAGTCCCTTGTAAGATAAAGAATATGATACTAGTGATAGAGAATATAATGTTGAATACCCACAATGAGGGGAGCGATTACAACAGTTTAACCATATGATAGGTGAGAAAAATTATCATTAGAGGAAGATGTTTGGAATTGTTTCCCTATTGATGTGTTTCCATAAGTAAATCATCTTTGTGATAAGATTATTGAAGTTGATAACCTATCAGTTGAGCTAAAGCTATACAAGAAATTGATCTAGGTTCTCGAATGAACACTCTACCATAATAGTATAAGAACTACATAAAGATCCCTACCAGTGTTATTGGGCAGACACAATCTAATGTGTCAATTTATTTTATATAATTTAATCATTCTAATATATAAACCATTAAAGATGATTCCATATGGATAGTAATCCAATGTCAAGGTGTGTAGTGCTTCTCACACAATGATAATGGAGGGTGCGGGCTCTATCCAACTAAGACACAAGATTTTCATCCCCATTAAAACACTCACAGTCATTCAATGTGGCTACCAATCTCAAGAATATTATAGGTCTTATTAGGAGTACAATATTCTAGTTATAAAGAATATGAATTCTAAGCCTCCGATTGAAGACATGGTATGTCTTTTCACAACTCATCCGATGGACATTAAGACAGAATAAAAAAATTCCAAGAAAATATAAAAATAGATCATTTATTATTGGATATTACTTCTCCTACAAAAAATTTTGGTAACCCAGATTCTCCTTATTCAATGGTATATGTAATATGAAGAAATATCTAGCCCAAATCACCTATATATTGATCAATTTCTCGGTACTACATAACATTGGGAGCTACCAACAACAAATATTTTTTTCATTACTTATAGGGACATGAAATTCATTGTTTTAATTAGTGTTCAGCATGATCCATCACCATAATTGAGGATATAAACTTATTTACACTCTACTAAATTATCTCTTCACTATACATAATAAGCATCACAATAGTCTCAATATTAATGCAGGTAGATAAGGAGTGGTCAATGATTCAATCTCTTTGTTAAAGGTATTTCCATATTCAATTGATCTTCATCATCCACATGAATATCAATTATTGTTGCTCAGGGAGAATGAATGAGATTAGAGGGCCCCTACCCTTAACTCTTTAATACACATGAGAATATTTCGTGAATTCAATAATATAATATAGTTTATATAGTATGTTTTAAAGAAAACCATGAAATTATTGAAAATATTACCCATTGCAACTCTAGTGTGGATGCCTTCAATAGTATATTTGACTTCTTCTATATATTTTTAGGCCCCTCAATATGTCGAACATCAGTACCATCATAGAGAATGTCTCACCAAATGGATACTATGTATGATTACAAAAGTAAAGAACCATTGAATTCTAGTATCACTAGACTCCCTTCACAAAACAAATGAAAAAGGTCTACTAATTCAATGATGAACACTCTCAGGTTCTTATCTATTCAATGGAAAATAAACTATTAGAATTCATAGAAATAAATATCATACAATGGGATTAGATAACAAACCATTCTAGCTATTTTTATACCATACTATCCTTGGAAGAATGATTAGTATTTTTTTATCATTAATATATTTCTCCATGAAATTTTTTCTCATGACATGGTTCAAATATGTATTTCCCTGGTGTAGGTGAATAATGCCTAAAAAACACATTGGGGAGGATGAATTCCTAATGAGTGGATGTGGGTTTTTATTCTTGGTGTATAGATTTTAGATGATTACCTTGATCTATAGCCGATCACCCACACCCATCACATTATTCTAGCTAAGTTTCATAATGTAGAATCTTCAATGGATATAACATCTTATTTTATTTTCCCTGTGACATCACAATATTCCATGTCAATGAATAAATGGTCTGGATAGTGAAATGGTCTTGACTACCCATTACATTTTATAAAAAATCATCACTCTTGGTGATTTATTGACCACTATATTCAGAGAAGGCCTTTGGGTATTTCTAACGAAGGAATAATTTACTAATAAACAGTTAGATTATACTAGTTGCATTTCTGTTATTCAGGTGGATCATTTCAACGGACTATGTGACGAAGTGTGTCTCTATGTTATCTCATGAACCTCTGATCGATATCATAGAAAAAATGGCATAAACCCTGCCATCAAGAATAATGATACAAGTGAAACCCTAGAAAATATGATTCATTCAACTCAGAAATAAGAATTGGTGTCATGTAGGGCTCGTCCAGAATATTTCTCATATGATTCATCATCAAGAATACCTCCAAAAATATTTTATATTTGTCGATTATATGTATTGGTCGAAACAACCTAGGTCTAACTCCCTATATAGTAATAAAACCCTGATAATATGATTTATGAAATGTGTTTCACAATCATCCAATCATATTTTCATTTATGATTATAGTATTAAATTTTTTTGATGAACTATTACATTATATATGGTGTAATAATAAAATCATTCAATTCATTCCCACTAGAAAAATTCATATTTTTACAATAAATTTATTTTATAATTTTATCATCATTCATGTGAAATTTCATATATCCAGAAATAATTACATAATCGGTCATAATCATATTTAGGCCCATGGGAAAGCATTTGAATACACGAGATTAAGAATAAAATTTATATAAAGGATAAAAAAATAATGAATTTTGTTAATTTGGTGACATTATTAAAACCCTCTAAAATTATTATCTTTTTGAAGAAAACAATTTTGAAAATAAGTAAAACATATCCACATTGAAAAATTAATATTTTATAAATGAAAAAAATAAACCTATTAAAAGTAATAGGAGACCCCTGAAATAGTCATGAAAACATTTCATTGAAAATTTATCCTTTCACAAACAAAATTTCACAACAATTCATTACCATATAAAATTAAATTAATTCCAAAAACTAAATTACCATGAATAAATTAAATATCATAGAAAATTAAAATCATGATCCTCATTAAAAAGTTTTTATCCATTGTCAATATTAAAAATTACATGGTAATTACATTCGAGTAACCTTCCTGGTTATTGCCCTCATTTTTCTCAATTAATCACTATTGATTATCCATTTTATTTGAGAGACATATAATGATCACCTGTTGAGATGAGATATATTGAGATTCCCTGATATCATATATAATTATCTTTTATTATATCATGATTTTTTATCATTCAAATTTTCTTAATAAAACCTATGAAATAATAATTTTCTCCAATATACAATACACATTCAATTCAAACATTTTCATTTGGGGAAATATCTAATTTTTTATAGTAAAAAAATAAGAAATTCATAATTATAATGAAATTCAATTTACATCCAAAAACTATTATATCATGTTTGAATATATATTTATCAATTATTGAACATAAGAATAAAAATTTAAATTCATGATATCTAAGTATAGATTTCATTATTTTAATGTTTTTCTAAATAATTCAATAGCGACCCATATATGAAATGTAAAAAAATTATTTTTTTAAAAATTTCAATGAAACTAAAATGTATATTAATATTAAAGGTTAAAAGTATTTAATTATTTACAAAAAAAATATTCAATCTTCAAAATGAGCACTAATATGCTTGATAATATTTTCTAAAAATTCAATAATAATTTTAAAATAAATACCTCTTATGAAATTATTAGTATTTAAATAAAAATATGAATGAAGGTGAAAATTGAAAATCACTTTTCAATCAATTGTTCTTTATTAAATTAATGAGAGATTTCATCAATACTATTATTTTAATCCATATAAAAGAAAACATATTTTAAAAATTGCATGAGTTTTTGTGGATGGAAATTGATATGTTATATCCTATATAATTATTATATTATCGAAGTGGAATTTATGAAATTTTGTGATTACGAAGAAAAACTGAAATGCACATGATCCCAAACGGAGTAGAAAAACAAATAATAACAATTAGTTACAAAAATAATCTTGTCATAAAATATATATTGAAGAATTAATATAAATAAATGAATCAAATTGAGGTAAGAAACTCTTTACCATAACAATAGAAATTCAATATACATTTTTATACTGAATTATAATAAGCATATATTAATTATTTCCCATCAAAAGAAATATATTCAACTTCATTCCCTTATAACAATTAATTTATTAAATTTATTACCATATATTATATAGTTTCTATATTAATTACCTTCATATATAGAGTTTTGATGATGTTTCATTAATATCCCCAAAAATAAAAATATTAAGATTATTATGGTCAAAGGGATCATTATTATATTTAATAAACCATAGAAAAATTATAATTATTATAATCATAATTTATTTAAAATTTCCACTTTTTTTATTTCAAGGATATTAGGAATAGTTAAATATGTATTTCCATGGAGGCTATAGTCTCAATTTACACACGAGTGATGTTTCCCCTTTTCTAGCATATGGAAAAAAAGTAGAATATATTTTACTTGAAGAAAATTGTGATATTTTTATAAATTTCATATAAATTCTTTATTTAATAATTTAATTTAATCCATGCGAGGGATCTATATAAAATGAATCACATCACCTTATGGAGGTTATAGTCCACATATTTGCCCAAGCGATGTTAATATTTTCCAGCTTATGGAAAGAAAAGAAGATATATAATATATTCTATTCATAAATAATTAATTTTTTAATAAGTTAAATTTATATTAGTTTTAACCATCTTTATAAATTTCTATAAGATATTGTTATAGAAAATGAAACACATCAAATTAAAAAAAAAAATTAATCATACATTAATATGAGAGATGATTTTGTATTATATTGGATTGATTAAATTTCAAAACATTATTAGTATAAAAACATACAGAAAATTATTTATAAAGAAGATATTTATTTTATTATATCATAATTGAAAAATAATTATTTAATTGAGTTGAATAAGGTATAAACATGGAAATACCCAATTGACTGTTATGCATATTATTGGGATAGACTCAACAACCTTATAATTAAAACCATGTAGTATTGTTATTTTGTATAGATAATTTTCTCTAAAATGTGGAATGGATATTTTATTAATGATTTAATAAGGTATTGGATGATAAGTAGTGCTCAATCAGTTTTCGGAATATAGAATACTTGGTTCCCTGTTATATATAAGGGATGTTATTGTTGTAAAAATTATTAACATTAAATTTTTAATTATATGATAATATATTTCTATTGGAAAAATGGTAATAATTTAAATTTTATATATTATATGGTCAATATAACTTCACAAAATAAAATATATACTAGTTTATGTTATATTTAACAATTATCATTTAGTAAATCCAACTGTTAAACATTTTTAACATTAACCATGGTAACCCTTTTGGTCATTACATAAGGGATATAAATATACTTTTATGATGTAAAATAGCCCAATGGGAATCCTTAGATTAATGTATAGTCCATTCACCATCATTATTTCCATTTTATAATATTTTTTAGATTTTGCATTTATATAAATAATTAATTTTTATCACAACAAATCATTAATAAATTATTTGTAGTATTAATTTAGTTTGTCTTCAATAACATCACAAAATTAATTAAATAAAAATAAAAAATCATTTAATAGTATATATACATTATATTTACATATTTATTTCATGGAATACAACAATTCATTGTTGACATAAAAATTTTATTATTCTTAAAATCATTTACATTATTTTTTCTACTACCATCACAAAATCTGGTTTCAGTGACGCATATGCTTTTATGGGGCTTATATCATCATTGAAAAACTAAATAAATTACCTACATAAAAATTATATATTTACACTCAATAATTTATTTTATATTCAATCATATAAACTATTTATTTAAATGAAATGATATATTATAAATTAATAGAGATTAAAATTTTAGTTATAATATTAATCATAAAATAATATAAAAGTGATAGTAAAAACAATGTGGGAATAAATATGAATTTTTTAAAATTATATCATCTTATGGTAGAGAAAACACATCATATAATACAAAATATAGCATTGGGGAAGGATTTAGGTCATATGTCATAGTACCAATGCAAATTTACTTATATTCCTCTAACTTTGGTTACAATAATTCTACCGAAGATACTACTAATAATGGAATAAACTAAATGGGATATGTTTTCCAAATTTGAAAATTTTAATTCAATAAATTGAATAAAATATTCATTATTAAATTTTATTATAGCGGAGAAAATTTATTGAAACATTAAACATAAAATGTAGCGATAGTAATGTTTAGAAAAAACATTTTTTATGCATTAAAATTAAATTATAGAACAATAAAATAAAATTCATATTTACGTTGAGTTATTTAGATTCTATTTATTATATTTATATATTATCTTAAATAAAAACAAAATAAAAAATTATGAAAGGATATTAAAATTACATTAATTATCAAAAAGAAAATACAGTTGAAAGAAAACCGTTATTTTCACATATTCCCTCAAAAATTATTATTATTATAAAAATAAGAAAAAAACATAATAATAATGATAATAATAAATTTTCATTTGATAAATAAAGTCCATTATTTTAATCTAACTGTCTAAAAGTGGATGAAATTATTAATTATATATGAGCACAGAATGCAATAAAAATAAAGTTTGATGAAAATATATATTAAAAGTGTGAAAATAATTTTTACTCAATTATTATCAAGTAACCCCAACTATTTGAATTTTAATAAAATATTTAATATATTTGAATATATATTTTTAAAATATTTATCTATTTAATGTGATTATTTTATTATTTTTAAATGAAAATAATTAAAAAACTATTTGAAGAAAATTATTTTAGCCATACCTAATCGTTAATTTCTAAAAAAAATTACATGTATTATACCCAAAGAGTATGTAATCCAAAATATAATATATGTCAAAAAACATCACAATAAAAATGAACATTTATATTTAGTGACAACATATTCCTAATGATAATATTACGTTCAACTATAAAATTCTATAAACCACTAAAATCACTACATATCTCTCATCAACCAATTAATAGTTATACTTTATTGAATTTTATTTTATATTTTTATTAGTATTATGATATTCAAGGAAGAACATGGGGATAATGATTATAGGATCATGGTATATATATATAGATATATTAATTATAGTTTTTATTTATTACTCTTTATTATTATAGAATCCTCAAAAATTATTAATGTTTATCTAGAATTGTAATATTTTCTCTCAAATAACATATCATTGTGAAGTAATATAGTTTTGATGAAAAAATTATCTATTCTAAAAAAATGTTTTATGAAAATATTTTCTAAATTTATGGGGAGTTATATTCTACCACCCAAAAAAATTAATGAAAGATGATTTTATCTATAGCACAGTAAGAAATATATTTTTATGTATAAATTTTTTAAAACATTTAAAAATTATTTTAATGTGTTCGAGAGGAAATTTAACAACATTATATTAAATAAATACACTTACATTGGATCCTATCAAAGGATATAATGATTATCTATAAAAAATGATTTTATGATATGGAATAAGATAATTCAATGAAGGAAAGTTATTATTATTAAAAAATATCATTCTTGAAAACCCATATATAAAAATTGTATAAACAATTATCATCAAGAAAAGGTGAAAAATAAAATAAAAAGTTTACAAAATAATATAAATGGGTTCATAAATAATGAAAAAATTTATAGGATGTGAAAATAAGGACATGAAAACTAGATTGATATAAGATATTGTGTACTAATTATATTATATGTAAAGAGACATTCAATTCATTTTAATTGATAATAGATGGATAAAATTTTTATTTAGATGATTCAATTCATTAGTTTAAGAATACTTTTACCATCACAATGTATAAAAAAATAAAATATACCAGCATGATGTATTTATATTCCATAAGAATGATTATTACCAATTTTGTTCCATAAATATTTCCTCTCACATCTATCTAATTTCGTACACGTAAAAATTAATATCCAGTACGATTTCATAATAAATAACGGCATAAAATGAACATTAAATTGATCACATGATCCATAATTGGATGAAAATTATTTTCTTCAACTTCTATTCCAATAATCAATACCGAAAAACATGTTATACCAAGTTAAGATAATACTCTACATGAATAAAACATTATATGGACAAACACTACATTAAACATCAAATCTTGAACAATAAAACACAATGTTCATCTTAAATCACTCCATAATTAACTAAACAAAAAAATCAATATATTATTTACAAAATTCAAATAAAAATGATTAGAATTATTTTATCACATATGTTTCCATGATGAATTTTATGTCTTTGTCCAAATAACAATAATAATAAATAATGATATATAAAAAATATTTGTATTCCCTAATTATATTGTCTTTATAATAATTTTATCATTTTAATAAATAAAAAGAATAAACATAAGGTCACAGTAATAATCATGTTGGTTGTAAAATATTTCATTACCATTATTCCTTATATAAAATCCCATTTTATCCAAATTTATTTTCATATATCATAATCATATAATGTCCAAAAAATATTTATCTTCTTCAAAATGTCTATAATACCTCACTCAAAAGTCACTTTTCAATCCCATGGCTATCTATAAAATATAAAATAACATCCAAAATATAATATAACATTTACCCCAATTCTCGAAAATTTTATTATCCTCACAAATAATTTTTTCCTTATTGGTTATAAATACATTTAAAAATATGTCCCCAAAATATAAAATCATTATTCAAAAAATATGATTTCAATTAAAAAATGAGTTAAACATGAGGGTAAAATTTACCTCAAATATTTTCTAAAACTCAATTAATGTTTCCCAATATAATGTGATGACATAAAAACTCTAAAGTGTTATTTGTTTTATTAAAATTATATTATACCTTAGACATATTCATCCATTATGGGTTTTTATACACTTAAAATAACCTTAAAATATAACTTCTTAGTATAAAAAGTTATCAGAAAACAGTATATGTAGTTAACTATAATTCATTGTGTAATAATAATCCTTTTATTATATGATATAAAAAATGGTTACATTTTTTTATTCCCAGTTTCATTACGGTTTTTGTTTTTTTATTAAATTTGGAATACCTCTTACATTAAATTGGGGATAATAATAGAAAGTGAACATTGTTTATAAAAAATAGGTTTAAAATTATGAAACACCTATATAATTAGTTTTATACGTTCGTTGTTTATGTCTAATATACATTATATGTAGTTAAAATTATCATTTTTTTCTACACAATTTAAGGGACAACTAATTACGATTGAAAAATGGAATTAAAAGAAGAATAATGTTTATAAAAATACACCAATATTATTAGTATACTAATAAAAATCAACACCCTTGGAAACCTTACCATATTTTATAATAAAACATTGATCCAATTTTTTAGCAATGCCTTCCACAGGGGTTTCCCATCAATATGGAGACCCACATTGGTTTCATCACCTCTCATAAAACGGTCTACATCGTAAGATTGGTTGGTCTTCCTCTAGGGTGGTCTATTACCATCTATTCTATATTTTCGAAGGTGGGTGGCCTCTATCACAATGGTTGATGATGTTTAATCATTGATTAATATTGGATAATTGGTTGTTTTTTTCCTTATTTTATGGATTCATCTATTGAGATCATTTCCTATTTATGGTATCCCATAGTTATTTTCTTCTTGTTTTTTAACATAATACCAAGTTCCATCATAATGTTGACGCTAGTTAATTATACTTCTTATTCAATAATATTTCCTCTACATATGGTTATATATGAGGGTGACATTAGAAACATCCTAATCAATTGACCATGGTTGTGTTGGGGACCTCTAATTCCAACCACTTTGGAAGTTTATGGAATCATGTTGATGAGGAATATTAGGTTTGGAACCAATGAAATTTTGTGTCAGTCGTGGGGTAACAAGAACCATGGGGATAATCAATTAGTGTGTCACTATATATGTAAACTCATAGTTATTACATGATGTATATATTTTGATGCATTTTATGGTGGTCACATGTATATCCCACTATGGGGAAACATTTATAGATTTATTAACATATTGGAAGATGTTCAATGTACTATATTCTTATTGGGATAATTTTCCATTTTAAATGTCTGATGGGGATTAATCCCATAAAAACATGACACATATACGGCCCGACATGGGTTATCATCATAGGCTGACAATGAGGTCCGGGTGAGTCCTTGAGTTTGGATGGTGAGAAATTATGTGTTCTTTTATGGGGTAGATTATAACATAATGTTGTTGTCATCTCCCAAGGAGAATTAATGCAATATTAATTGGGATGTTTTGGTATTAGGATTGAACCTCAATGAGTAACTCTATATTTTTATGTATTGGACATCAAGGAGACATCCTACACACTATATAAATTATATCGGATCAATACACACATGTTTTGATAAATAATTTTAAGGAATTGAGATAGGGTTACTCCATTCGGTTTAACATTATTATATAATGACACTCACTTCATGGATGGCAGGATAACAAGGGATTTTTTTTGGAATATATATATGTCAAAAATTGTAGGTGTGTTATCATCCCTTTAAGGTAATACATGTGGAATCATGTTTTTACTTAATACAATAGGACAACACTTTTAGGTCATGTACTGGGAATGTTGTATTATAGATTGACATCCTAAAAATAGCACTTCAGGATATGTAGTTTAATGATTTACATCTCAGACAAGGTTAGATATACACTAAGGGAGACCATCTCAAGGTATGATATTGGGGTAGCTGACTATACCATGACGTAGGTAATGGGATAATGTTTCCCATGATGATTCCCCCTTATGGTCTTACAAGTCTCGGATGTTGGTTCTTTTGGATAACATAAGGAAAAACCAATACATGGATTTGGTGACATATGGGGCCCCAAAATTAGTGTTCCATTACATAGGATAAATTGGTGATAATATTGTACAATAAAAACATTTATAAAAGGGACCAAACACTATGGTTAATGACCATGATCAAGGAAAATATCATGGAACTAATGAATTTTGACGGGATTGGTATGTAGTTATTGTAAACTCAACATTTTTGAGGTATGGATCATGAATGAAAGAATCATTTAATGGCTTGTAAGGTTGGATTCAAGAAGGTTTTGGAATTCAAAAAAACTATGATATTTATAAGGTCAAGTGGATCATCTTGGTATATCATTTTTTAATAAAAGTGTCCTACCTCTTGAGGAATACTTCTTTACCATGGGTAAGGTTTCCCAAATGATAGTTATCTTATAAAACCCAATGAGTAAAAATGGGCTTCCGTCTAGTTTGAAGGGTTTGAACCGTCACAAATATAATCTCTACGATGGACATAGGATTTTAATTACTCATTGGAGGCTATTGATAAAGGATATATTCTGGTTGGAATCCATATATTCTATATATCGTGAAAGATGATGTTCTTGGAATTAATAGCTTTTATCGGATGACCAAGGTATGTGCCCCATAAATTTTAGATGAAGGGGGGTATTTATAGGAAAATTGGAGACGTAGATATTTGCTTAATGAATATCACCGTGTTCATATAAGAAAAACCTTTTTGGTATGACAATTTCCTTCAATAAGAGACATATGTTTTGAAAATTTTAGTATCTTCACAATACGAATGATTCTAGGATGGTCTGATGACCTTCACAATAAACCCGATCTTTGTGAAGGATCCATCATCATAAAATCTAGACACGTAGGTGGATTAGAAGCCTATTTCAAACTAGATTTACCTTAAATGTTTCAGGAAATTGTTAATGTCTCCAGAAACATTTGTTTATAATGCTAAAAAATTCATATTTATGAAATGAAGACGAAAGGGGAGAGGAGTGTCGATTTTGAGGTGAACCCAAAATAAAACTAGTAATCATTATGTTTCATTCATGAGTTTTAGAAAAAAAATTGTAAAATAATTAGGATAGGTGTCCCAATGGTTTCTATTATATTGTCACCTAATATTAGTTCCACCTAAAATTTTATGAAAAATACTACTTTTAATTATTCAATAACTATTAATTATAACACTCCAAAAACCCAATTAAAAAATTGAAGATGAATTTATCATAATTTTCCATGTGTCAAGTATTAAAAAATATATAATTATGAGACACTCTATAATTCACACACTATATTTCATGAACAGTAATTTATAATCTAAAAAATATTGGAAATTTTTGTTTGAGGGTTTGAAGATGTTGTGGATTGATGCATAGATATGGATATAAAGATTATTATTAGGGAGATATTTTTTTACCAATTTGTATTAGTAAATTCTCTTTGATTTTCTAATAGAGGGACAAAGGGACTTTCCTGTTTCAATGAAATATTTTCTATATGATATTAACCTATGGGATGATGGGTGCATTCCTATTATTGTTATATATGACCATGCAAAATGGTTACAATTATATTTTGTGTTGTATCAATGGAATTAAACAATTGTGGGTCACTAGCTCAAGAACCACACATCAATCAATAATTATTGTATGTGGAATGCTATGATGATGAATAGTGTGGAGGATATTTTTTAAGCGATGTTTGGTCCTATATATGAGTATATCATTAAGGTGGCCATGGAAGATCATCTTTAAGGGTGATCTATGGATTTGGACCGACATCATGGAATAAATTTCCGAGATAAGATGATTATGGAATAGTATATATTCCATTGAAGTGATTAGTTTGATCCATATATAATGATAGCTGGCTACAACAATGTATCATGGAATTCACAGTTTCATGTATTTCTCCCCCCAGAAGTCATTCCTCTACTACTGAGTAGGTGGTCACAAGGGACCAATAAATTTAATTTTCATCATCTTGATATGAATAAAATCCATTGGGTTTTCTCTATAATTATGAGTATCTCAATCAGCGTGGTAATGTATTATTATATTACCCCCATTTATAATTCATGGGAAGACAATTAAATAATTCAATCACTCTAATGGATTTTTTATTAATGGTGAAAAGAGAGAAGGGGTATACGATGGAGATGAAGAATATCCCCTTCAAGAACTGGTTTAACTATTTTTTAAAACAAACTATTGAGATTCAAATATTTATTTTCCAATATTTTTTGAAGGAAATATATCTTGGAATGAACAGTTACTCTAGCTGATCATAAAGGAGATCCAGTAGTTGTTAGAGTTGGTATAATATCAAAGTGTGGCCCCCATGATGAGATTAATGGGATTAATCACAACTCTCATTTTTAGGTGGATACCGCCAGTTTTAAATTCACACATGTGTGAGGGAATGAGATCACTCATCATGGGGTAATGATCGTTGTGGGGTGTTGTATTAACTAGTTCATGAGGGTGTTTTCAATGAAATAAAAAGTAATGTGGATCATTAGAAAGAATAAGTCCCATCTTCGTGTGTGTAACCTATCCTTTTTCTATATATATGGGTCACCACACACTAGGGTTTATGAGAAACTAATCATGATCTTCCCTCAAAACGTTGACATCTAGCTGTCCCTGATGAATATGGTCATGAGACTCCCACTATAACTGGTGAAGGTTTAGACGCATGCATAAAATGGGACGCATTAAGATTTCATGATTCACATATACCCCAACCAATTTTGCATGCTTAATGATTATGGAACATGAATGGTGGATATGAGGTCATACCTCATGGCTATCTGTGATGGGATACTAGTGGAAAGGGTCGACTGTAAAGTGGTTTTCAAATCATAAGCCCCATATCGGTTCCCTTTCTAGTTTCAATGCTTCCTCATGTTGCACCCCATGTTGTACATAGTGGTATGTATTTAGTGAAACCCAATCGTCCTATAGTCTATATAATTCTTTTTTTGTGAGATAATATGGTAGCACGAGAAATGTGATATCACAAACTAATGGTTTATACATGCTATTTCTTGAATATCAAGAGATATTGGAATGATTTTATTCTTATGGTTCGCTGTAGTAGCCTATCTCCCAGGAAGACTTTGATGTGATTTCCATAGTTTATTAAGGATGGGTTATATTATAACACATGTATAATTCCTAGGTGGACGATCTAGAGATAAGGGTATGGTAGTGGTTTATCTCTATATGGACTTAGTCATGAACTAGGTTATGCTCTTGATGGAGGTGTGGATGTCGGCCTAAGGATCATAGAAAAGTGGCCATGTGATTTCGGAGAAACGATTGGTGTGATCATGTTAGAGCATGCTATTACATTGGGTAAGTAGTTTTGACATTTATATGATCCCAATGGTGCTGTAATAATTGATGCACGGATATACTAGGGCATCTTCAAGTGATTAAAATTTCCATTGGAAATTTGACAACAACTCCAAGGAGAGGGAATTAACCTATCTAGGATGGGTCCCATTATGGCATGATTCCATGCACGTTGAGATGAGGTGTTATAATATTTGACAGATCTGAATGAATTTAACCTTTCATTCTACATCTCATTCCCCATACTATACATGGTAAAGATTTATGGGAAATCCCATACTCTACATCATCTTAGAGGGGACGTCGATTGATGGTACATTGTAGCTATAAATATCAATAGAAAAGCAGTCATCGGGGAGTGATTATTTTCACAAACCATGTTCTGGTGATGAAAATTACCAGATTTCATGTGTTTATAACATCCAAAAATTTTGAATTGTTGTACTCAATATATATTAGGTGTTGAGTAATAATAAATCATTGAGGACTAAAAAATACATGATGTAACTAAGCTAAAGGATGAAAAATTTCCAATCCATGAATACGTGTGTGCGATACTTTCTCTTGGTACTATAGTCACATGGGTCCTACTAATTTTTTTTCCATACAAGGAATATTATTGGGGTAAAGATTCAAAAACCACAATTTTCACATGGTAATTTAAAATAATCTCCATTCCATGTTTGATGTGATTTTTTTTAAAATAACACTAGTGAAAATATGTATATTCATTTTTGTATTGAGGAATTGTGTCTTTATATGTAGAATAATCAATTGTTAAGAGGCACCTATCACCATGGGGATGTCTTCTCCCATATGGTTTACATGGAACATCTCTATCATATTTTCCAACATCTATGAATCCATCATATTATCAATTATGGATTATATTATATACCAACCATAAGTAATAATTCAAAAATAAGACACATGTATAATAGTTCTCCCCACGTTTGAGGTTCACTGATCAATGTCAATTATTAACTCCACGCCATCAATATAGGATTTTGAGTAGGATTAGACATATATGTATATCAATGATGCTATAAATTCTATGGAATATAATAAGTATAGAATTACACAATGTCAGGTCCATTAGGCACAACATCAACATAAATTTTCATATACTATCAAAATATATAAGGAATATATTTTTATATTTTTAAATCGTAGCCCATCCCCGAGGATGATCATGGAATAACCTTCTATTGATGTGTTACAAATATTTATAGAGTACATAAATAAAATGATTGAGGATTTTGAGGAATATTGATCAGATATGGATATGGAATCCTATGGTCTCCACACTCTGTCTTCAAATTTTATTATCAGGATTTATGTGTGGAGTGGAAATAGTAAAAACCTACCTACAATGAGGGGAAATATGTGGGTACCATAGTTATCCAATGTAAAACCCCATTAATATTATTTTAGGAATATTATGATCTCAGTTTTTTGTTTCCATTTGTTATAAGTTTATAATTTTTGACCCTGAAAGGGGAGGATACCTGTAATGGTGATGTTAGAGAAATTTTGGATTGTTAGATTTTCCCTTGACCTTTTTCAATTTTCAGGATAGTTACTCATTGTGTAATGAGATTAATAGACTTGTAAAATCTAGTGGACAAATGTCGTGAACTAGATTACATAGTGTGATAATTTTACACATCATGTAAGTGTTACACATCATGTAATGTCAAATAAAATCTTTTAATTAAAAATGATATGTTTTTTATATGTGACTAAAATTAATAGGGATTACTGACTTGTAAAGGATTACACATGATGTATTTCTTAGATTTACAATTTTAGAGTGATGTGTAGGTCTTTGAGGATTCATTTTATTTATAATCCTTCTCCTCATCTATAGAGCTCTTATGGTAGGAGAATTTGGGTGGATTTCATATGTCAAGATCGATTACATCAGTAATTGATCACCATTGGGGATGAAATTATATTCTCTTAATAAGCCATGCCATTGGTAATTATGTATTTCTAGTTCCATCTATTTTTTAGCTGTAGCTGTGTTGTTGAATATGGTTTTCTCTAAATCCTCTTCAAATTCATTGTGTACAATTTTTCTAGAACCCTTTTTCCTAGGATCCTATCAGCATTGTGAATGGTCAACAGTTATTCGATGCTCTTGTGTTAGGTGTATATATTTGGATGTTATAATTTCTGAAATTTAAATTTTTTTATATTGATTTCAATAGATTTTTAGTGTAATTTTTATGCAATGAAATTGAAAAGTGAATTTCCTCTCATTAGAAAACGTTTTTTTCATTGAAAATAGAATTTAATTTATTTGAAATGGAAAATGGATTTCATGTCACTAATCTAGATTTGCATGGCTTTGAAATATTTTTAATAAAAATATGATCAGAGTTTCAAAATTTTATTTTAAGAAATATTTTATAGATAGAAAGATGTGTACATCAAGATAAATACACAGGTAACATTATTGGGTGTGACACCACTAGGTTGAAACCTGTTCTATATTGATTGACTATGGATGGCCTCATTGTAATTTGGATTCCAACATATCTCCCTGTTAGGATCATGAGTGTCTAGTAAATATTTTCTCAAAGGATATAGCTCTGATGGTAGGTTCATATTTATTTTTGGTTATTTATTACATGATATATTATTTCATTGATGCGTGCTCACATGTATATTTATATTTCAATATCCATACATTTTTGGTTTCTAGATTTAGAAAATAGAACATGAAAATTTTCAAAACTGAATGATTTTTTATAAAGTATTTCAAAAAATTTATATTATCCAATTATTGTAAAACTATTTTTTTCTATGTCTTGGAAAAGTGAATTATTTTTCGTTTTACTCTTATAGATCTCTTTGTTCTATCTTGTTGGGATATTTTTAACACACCCTAATTCATCCTATGAGTGGTTTTATACTTTTTTTAATAGGATTCAGGTAAAAGGAGGATAATTATATAGAATAAAGGTTTATATTTACATTATTGTTTCATTTTGGGATATCATGGAGGAGACATTGTCTCACATGAAGAGTGGTTTTTCGTTGAATCATAATTAATTCATGTTCAACCAATTTATCTTATTATTATATCTCATTTTTCTTATTTGTATTATAAGGTCCCAGCCTTAATTGTTGCGTAATCATGATTTAAATCATGAATTCACATTGAAGATCCTTTCAGGATTAATGGTTTGTAGAATTAGGCCATACCTATTGCCTAAAAAACATAGAAATACAAATTATACTCTTCAAAAAGAATTTATTTCTTCCATAACCATAAAACTTATAAAAAGAAACTTGGTTTAGTTTTTTGTATAACCATTATAACTTTTCCTTGATGCCATCAATTATGTTATTCTCCCTTAAATCCTTTTAAAGCATTTAAAACATGCAATGTGTAAAAAAAGCTCAGTAAGGGACATAAAATATGAAAAAACCATTTATATATTTAAAACCTGATAACCCAATTAGTGATCATTGAGTGGATAAAGAAAAACATTTTCACATGACTAACACTCATACTTTTTTTCACAGTGAAAAGAAATAAAATATGTAGAAAGAAATGTAAACTTTGTTATGTGACTTAGAGCATCATATAAATATATCTCTTTCAAACATTTTCCAATTGGAATTATAAGATGGTTGAATTCTAAATTATTGATCTATAATGGGGATAAAACATCGTATAAGCTATATTGGGCTCACCCGTGAACTATAATGGGGGTCAATCCATCTTATAAGTTGTGTCGGGCTCACCTATGAGCTATAATGGGGCTCAACCCTTCGTATACGCTATATTGAGATCACAAGTTATCTATAATGGGGATCAACTTTTCATATAAGATCTATCTGGCTCATTCATCTCATATAATGTTGATATACCATTTTATGAAAAAAAACACATTCATCATGAACCCCATTTTGAAACCATCTTCACATCCCATGTGAAAAACATTTCCATTTTAAAATATCATTTTCATTTAAGATCCTATTTTCATTACAAAGATACCAAAATAAATTAATAAGGGATTTATTTAAAATACATTAAGTCTTATAGAGGAAGATAAATAACAATTAACCATTATAGAGGTAGAGATGTTGTTATCAACGAATTCGTTAAAACAAATAACATTCCTTTTGTCATTTTGTAAAGAAAGAAAGTTGATTTGTAAAAAAAGATTATTTTTGATGAAATTGAATGAAATTATAGATATACATAAAATGTCCTTTATAATCCTTTTATATCAATATAAATAAATATGTGAATTAAAATCATGAAGATGATTATTTGATAATTAAATCATTAAACGGTCAAGGTGTCCCATACCACTCTAAACATTTAAATATTAATATCCTTGAATTCAAAAATAACATTAGTATATATAAAATATGGATAAAAAATGTCATAGTGGTTATATATACACCTTAAAAAATAATAGAGGTGTATTTTATCACAAAATGCCTCATTGAAAGGATATTGAGATGAAATCTATTACTTTGATTCCGACTTGTCTCATTCATTCTTTAATTTCATCAAAGTCATGTAACTTCTTTGTATTTGAGCCAAAATAATTTCATTAATTGTATTTTTACCAAGTTAAGGATTCTATGATCATGTTAGGGATCTTTAGAGCTTATTTGATCTGAATCTATATGATCCAAGCGGCTTGAGAGTTTTGAGTAAGTGGGTGGAGGTGGTGTCCTTTTATAAGATGGAAGATGGGCAGTTGAGGAATGCCATGAAAAATTATTTTATTATAAATATAATTTCGATAAAAAATATCCAAAACTAATTTAATTAAATTATAAATCGATTTTGGGTTTACATACTCTCGTCCAATTAGATTTATACAAGTTTATGTCACAACATAAACCTTATATTTTAGCTTTAACCCTTAGATACAAACATTAACTCTTACAATGTCATCTTTTATTTTCATAATATATGATAACTAGAGTTACTATAAAATTACCAGAGGGCCCTAAGTTGATATTTAATGACATTTGTTACATTATATATGTTATTTGGACAAATCATGGATTTTTTTACTATTTTATTATTTAATAAAATAGTATTTGTTTTAAACACTCATTTGTGTCAATTTTGATACTATTTAGTAACTAATTAAAGTTAAGGTCATAAAAACTATATTATATTAAAAAAAGGGAATTAAATAAAATATAATATGTCAGTATCATCTACAAATTTTTTTATGGAATCAAAATAACCAATTATATTTATTTTAATATTTATATTATCATTTATTTAAATCATTCATTAATAAGTTAATCATTGCATCATCATTATGTCATCAATAAATTAATTAATTTATTGCCTAAAATTTATAAATAAAATATCCTGATTTAAGAAATAATTTTATATTTCTATTAACTGTTTATAGTAGAATATATTAGTTATATAACCCTAAATAAAAATATTTTAAGTGAAAGATACATGTTTATGATGTATTTCTGTTTACATTAAATTAATTCTTATAACATGTCATTAACACACCCATGTGGCTATATGGGGTCCCAAAATCGACCCACGAATGTTCATGATCAGAAATATATCATCCAATTGGATTAGTACATGTGTTAGGGTAGTTTAATATTATTATAATTTTATTTTTTCCCTTATTTACTAGATTTAACATTTAACCATTGTAAATATAAATAATTACTAATGTTACTATCCATATTTTCCAAAAATAGTTTGTAACTATTTAAAAAAATAGGACCTTATCATTCAAAAAATGGAATCCATTTTTCCAAATACAAAACACATAAGTTTTGGTAATTAATTTAAAATTTAATCAAATTGTCTTGATCTGAAAGTGGGGTTTAATAAGTAAAACTATTAAGACATTGACATGTGTTTGTGTACCATTTAAAATTGAAATTAGAAATAATGACCAAAATTGTATTATATGGTAAATATATAATCCAATTACACTTTAAAATTAATTAAACAGATAATCTAACCATACAAATAAATTAGATGAATATGTAGTTTTGAATTAAATTGTAGTATGTTTCACAATTCATTAGCAAATGAACAGTTTCAGAAAATTACCAAAAATTTAACCAAAGATAATTTTTATGTCCTTGTTTTATAGAATAAGTTTATTTTTTAATATATAACATATACAAGTGAGAAATAATATATTTAAAAAGTTTTCTCCATCAAAAGAATATGAAACTACATTTTAAAAATATTAGAGTATTTTATAATAAAAATTTGTTTTATTATCATTTTAGGCCTCCAAAATTCATTGGATAAATGTAAAAACATTTAACAAATATATATAAATTCATACCATAGTTAATGATTTTCATTCCCTCTAATAAAATGTATTTTCATTAATTACCATTTAAAATAATAATAATATTATATTTTTATTTTTAGGTATAAATCAACGTTGTGTGCAACGTATGATTTCATAGAAACCCGTTATTGTGTGTCATGTAAGATATCAGAAAAAGTGTCCAATTTAATAAAAAATTAATATATAATTCATAAATATTAATAAATATGAAAAGGTCTTATTTTATAAATACATCAGTCATTACATCTTTCCCCCTTTTTGAAATTGTGTACTTGTGATTTTTAAATTAGTCCCAGATACATTATTTAAAATCCCATATCGGAAACAGAGTCCCTAAAACTGTCACATTAAAATAATCAAAGGGAAGTACAAAGCTCATCCCAGATAATACATACTAGGATTCCATGTTGGAAAACATGGACATGGAATAAAAACTATAGATATTTTTTTGATGGAGAGTGATAGAAAACGTTATCAGGAAAAATATTAAAAATATATAATCACAAACATGTGAGGGGTTAAATGGACACATATTTAATAGTATGAAAAGTAAAGGGAAAACATTTTTTTAAGATCTTTTTCATAATTTTGAGGAATTATTTTACTACTTAGTGTGATAATAAAAGGAAATATTCTTACTTGGAAAGTAGTGTTTCTTCATTAATTTAATATATTCCACAAACTCATCTTGTCACCAAACGACATGTATTCAAGATTACGTGGTCAATCCGGGAGCACTAGAATTAATTTCTATAGTATCACATAATCTAAAAAATATTAACTATATATTTCCCCTATCATTAAAGATTATCTAATACCATAATGGTTAGTTCAAGATCGTATAATCCACAAAAAGAATAGGCCATTGTAAAAATGAATACTACTCTTAATCTCCCACATTTAAAAAACAATACCCAATGCTCCATAAAGACTTTTCAATAAAAAATTGCCCTTAAAATTATTCATAATAAACCAAACTAAAATTAAAACCCAAAATTTGGATGGATTTGATCACAATGTGTTTTACGATAAATGTTAACATTAACCTCCAAATAAAATTGACTACTCATAAAGTCTCTTACTTAAAAGTAATAATCCTAATAACATATTCTCTACGATTGCATAATAATTTCCATAAATAACACAAATCACTATATGTTCAAAACTAAAACATAAATTCTTCAAATATTATATTTAAACCATTGTTCCAAAAATGAAATCCCAAAGTATTCTATTTTCTTTAGCCATATAGTGTTCCTAAAATAGAAAACATCTTCCAAAATCAACCAAAGGATGACAATGCTGGGAAATATATAATCCTATAGGATTAATACTTGTGTTTGGATAGTTTAATATTGTTATAATTTTATTTTTTCCCTTACTTTCTAGATTTTCCCTTCAACCATGGTAAATAAAAATAATGATTAAAGTCACTATTCATATTGTCCAAAAATATAAGGTACCTATTTTAAAAAAATTTACATTATTATACTAAATATGGAATCCATTTTTCTAAATTCAATATACTGAATTTTTGGTAGTTAATTTCAAATTAATTCTCGTTGTCAAATCTAAAAAATGGGGTTTACAGAAGTAAAAATTATCAAAATATTGACATGTCTTTATGTCAAATTTAAATTTGAAATTACTTCCAATGACCAATATTGGATTAAATTATAAAATAATGACCCATTAAACTTTAAAAACAATTAAATGGATAATCTAGATATATTTATAAATTAGATGAAAATGCATTTTTGAAATAAAATGCATTATATTTCCCTATTTATTAAAAAATAATCTTTTTCAGAAAATTACCAAAAAATAATCCAAAGTAAATATTGATTTCTTAATTCTATAGAAGAATTTTATTTTGTCCAATTGAACATATAAAAGAAACAAAAACAAGTTTTTAAAATGGTTTTCAATCAAACAGTGCTAAAACAACCTTTTAGAAATATTATAGTATTTTATACAAAAAATATGATTCATTATCATATTAAGCCAATAAAATTTATTTTATATGTAAAATCATAATAAAGTTAATTGTTTTAATTACTTAAAATAAAAAATCTATGTGTTAATTACCATTTAAAACAATAATAATATAATTATACTATTTTTCTCTATAACTCATTGTTATGTGCAACGTAGGATTTCAGAAAAGTCTATTGTGGTGTTTTAGGTACACTATCAGAAAAAATTTCTACTTTAACGGAAAATTAATATATTAATCTTAAATTTTAATAGATTTAAAAATGTATTTTTTTATAAATACTTGGTTCGTTACATGTACTCTCATTGAAGGGATTCTTATTCTCATCTACGAGACTACATTTGTTATCATTGTTTCGCCCCACTTGGTAGTGGGTTGACATCAGTTACTAGTCTTGTTGACTTAGGATTGTTAGTTATAATTTTTTATTATATCTATTACATATCATGAATTTTGAGAGCACTTCATCACTGGGTTATGTTCCATGGGTTTAAGGTTGTAGAGTTTTCAGAATATGTATAGTAGGTATAGAAAAGTGGCTTGGCTAGCTTACACTAGATAATGAATTTCACATTCCATGGATGGTTTTATAGATATTATAATGTTCAATAGTGAGTATTTAAAATCATTTAAATAATTTTTTTGAGAATTTTATGTATATTAACCTACCTACTATGTCCCGGGACTTAGTGAGTTTTGTGTATTTTGAATTAACCATGTGGGGAGTTTATTTAGCTAGACCAGTTCCTTTTAAAAGGTATTCTGTATTTTGATAGAATTAATAATAACTTTTAATTTGAATTGTTTTTACACGTGGTTTTGGATTCTTATTTTTTTAGGTGGGTCTATAATTTCCTCTGGGATGATTGGTTTCTTTTCATGTTTTTAGTAGACAATTCCTCATATTAGAGCTCTTCCAAATACAATAGGGGAACCCACGAGGATGTTTCTATACATAAATCCTCCCATGGGATATTCTATGATGTAAGTAGTGACATGCACCATTCAACCTCTAATATTAGTGGGTTCAGTGAACTTGGAATGGGTAGTGGATAATGATTCTGAATTTACCAAGAAACGTCCACTTTTCCTCTAAGGTGGAAAAGGACCATAAGAGTCATTGGAGTTTCATGAATAGATTGAGGAGATCCTCAACATTTTTAAGACTTTGATGAATCATAAGGTATGGTTTTTCATTTATATTTAGGAAGGACCACACAGAAGATGGTTGGACTTAATAGTTAATGTTATGGTGCATGAAGGTCTTACATGGTTTTGTTCCAAGAAAATAATTAATCAGTTGACTTATCCTTAGACATTACATGTGGAATATACCCCAGTGTCTCAAGCATTGGAAAAATTGGAATGTTCTATTTTAGATTACTCAATATGTTTTGTTGTGTAAGGGTATCTAGAACCAGATATTTTTACAAATTATTACTTGAAAGCTTATAGGCTTGTGGTTGGGTCAAGGGCCAATATTTGGCCAATTATGGTTATTTTCATCCTTCCTGTCCTTTTGGATGTTATCGATAACGTATATTTTTATGAGTCATACATAGATGTAAGGAATAAATTGATGGGGCATCATGGGTGACATGGTTAGCCTGGGCTTCCCTTATGTTCAAAAAAGAAAGAGCTTGAGTGGTCAGTTTCCAATAGGACTAGTTTTAGAGTCTTCTACAAGGCATGAAAAGGTGATTTTCTACAAATGTGGTATTCATGGTCACACTATTACATAGTTTACATCATCTCCTAGAACCATTCTTATTTGGGGAAAATCTCTCTATCTAAATGTATTTTATAATAAGTTGAGCAAAGGTAGTATTGTGATATCCACTTCCACCATGTGGTTCCAGGTTCATGTGGTTTCTTCCATGGGTGATAGGTCTCATTATTATGCCATGGGGGATGTCCAGATGGCAATGTCTAGATTAAATTATGAAATGTAGTATGCACCGTAGGAACCATATTCAAGTCCAACTACTATTATATGTGAGGTGATAATTTCATGTTCTATGGTGTTAGATATGTTTTACAGAGGTTCTACTCATTCATATATATATTAAACTTTTTCGATGCACTAGGTTTGCATTCTGAGCATTTTTCATTATTTTTGGATCCTTACACAACATTGGGAAATATTTTGATCATGTTTTATAATGTACCATGTGTAGGGCTGTGATAGGCGTCTTTGAGGTGGCTTGGGGACTCAAGTTCATGATCATGAATTCTTTGACTTGATCTTCATCATGAACTATATGTTTAGTGTAAATGAAAAAATAGTAAATTATGGTCCTTGGGTATAGTTCTTATAAACCAATGTTTCCAATCATGTTTTTTAGATTGAGTGGGATGATATACTTGAAAATCCATGGATTGATGTTCTATTATTTAGTTTAATATCACACTAATTAGAAATGTTTCATGATGCAGTTTACACATTCATTGGTTGTCAGCTGCCGACAATTGTTTGTGTGTACCCTAAGGCCCTTCCATATAATTTTTATGGTTCTATGCAATAGAGAGAGGTTGATTTTACTATCGACTTATTTGTTGTAATTATTCCCACATACATTAAATCCTATAGAATGTAACATCCTTATTTGGGGGAACATAATGTCCCTCTTAAGGACCTGGTGAAGAAATTATTTATTTTTTCGAGCGTGTACCTATGGGATTTGCATGTAATATTTTCTATGATGGAAGAATGGCACTATTGTCTTTGTATTGACTATTAGAAGTTCAATTTAGTGACATTTAAGAACATGTATCCATTATATAGAATTGATTATCTCTTTTATTGGCCGAGTGGGTCTCTTTATTTTTTAAAAATATAATTACACTCAGGGTACCACTAATTTATAGATTTAGAAAATGGTATACCCAAGATTGAGATTGAGAGACAATATGTGATTTTTGAGTTTTTAGTTATGCCATTAGATATCATTAATTTTGATGTAGTATTCATGGATATTATGAACATAATCATTATTCATTTCAAGTAATGTTTTTTGACTATGATTATAGATGAAATGTTGGTTTAATTGAAGATAGAGGTGGAGTGCAATAATCATTTGAATGTAATTCCTAAAAACATTATTGAAAATCATATGTATGGTAAACCCTCCAACTGTGTGTTTTATATTCATGAAGTGATTATTTATGGGAATTTGATATCTGAGATAGTGTTCTTAATTGATCCTAAAAATGTGAAGCTAGTTTTTTCTTTGTAATAGCTATAAAATGAATATTGGTCTTGGATTTATGGGTTGGAACGTTACTATAGATGGGGTTTTCATGAAATATTCATGATTTCATCAAAGCTGATAGATTTCACATATATGTTTTTACTGTTTGAATGGAACTAAAGTTGATAGAGATATTTTTTGGAGAAGATGATGAGGTTTAAATCATCATCTATTCCAATACTTCCGGAATGTGGGTTCAAATATGATGTTTTTGGCAATCCATCTAGTACGGATCTGGGTTCTGTCTTTATGCAGGAGAAATTGGTTGGGATGTATGGCGCACACTAGTTATTCCATCACGAGAAGAACTACTATACCCATGATACTGATTTGGAAGATGTTTTGTATGTGCTCAAAACATGGCATTATAATCTCTATGGAATGTAGTTTAAGGTATATTAAGGTAACAAATACCTAAAGTATAATTTCATATAGAGACATATGAAATTATGATAGAAATACTGGTTTAATGTTTATTGAAATTGATTTTGATATTTTATATACCCTCATGAATTGTAATTTGGTGACCGATGTGTTGATGAAAAAAATTATTGACACAACATTTGTAAGAATCAGTTGTACAATTTGCACTAATGATTTTATTTTATATGATAGATTGGTAGTAGAGAGTGTTGGTGGAAATGAATTATTGGAATTGAGAAATGTTTAATCTTATTTTTATGAGAGTGTTTTACCTGATAAGATGACATACACTGATATTTGATTCTTATGAGAAATCCTAAATGGAGGGGAGAACTCATTTAAGTTATCTCAGTCTCCCATTGGATCTTTGTTCTTAAGAAGTAGGTTTGTTATTCAATTATTCATTATACGAGAGTATCTAGATAGTGGACACATGTCATGAAGGTACTTTCACCCTGGGAAAAAACATGTACTATTATTTTCTATATTGATATCATTGGTCTGGTGTTAGGTGGTTAGTTGAATATTTTATGTTGCAGTCTATCGCTTGTGAATGATTAATGTAACAACACGAGAGACCTAAAAAATTTTTGCGGACAACACACATTCTGGTATGGTAGTGGGATGATATTTCAATGGATTTAATCATTGGTTCCCCACATATTCCAAGTGGGAATAATGTGATGTGAGTGATTGTTGAAACACTCAAGAAATCATTGAATTTTTACCAATAATAGGAAATACTGTTGAATAGCTTGGGGACTTGTATGTCCTAGTGTTTATGAAGATTTAAGTTTCTTACTATATTTTTTTCTGGATGGGACATGATGTTCACATAATGATTATGGAATGTATTATATGGGAAAATGGGTTCTTAGTTCAAATTTAGCACGACTTATAATCCTTCAGCGGATGGACATAAAGAGAGGGAACTCATAGTTCTTAAGGATATTATCATAGATTGTATTCTTAATTGTAGTGGGGGTAAAAATATCCATTTCATGGATTTTTCTTAAAATATTATAATTTGATTGGGTTGTATCCCTTTGGGATTTTTTGTGGTTGTCCATGTATATCTCCCATATCCTTTAAATAGTTGGGAGAGCAGTCCTTATTTTGGAAGCGTGTTGTTATGAAGATGAAAGATTTGGTGTTGTTGATCTAGAGTCATTTTATCATGGGACAATGTCATTATAAACATTATGTGGACCATCGTCATCAGTCGCTAGAGTTTGAGTATGGTGGTCACATCCTTCTTTGAGTTTCACCTCACTTGTGACATCATATGTTTGGTTTGTTGGGTAGGTTGTCTCTAGATTTTGTAGCCCCCTTTGAGTTTGTTAAATGATGGGGGTGGGTTTGTTATCCATTTAAATTAATTTATGGATGTACATATATGAAAAAATTTATTTCTATTTCCCGGTTGATGAGGTATATACTAGATCCTTCCCTTTTGATTAGATGGGTTGATGTTTTCCCTGAGATCGATATCTCTTTGGTAAAGCCACTAGTTCAGATTATGAAACTATAGGATAGGGTAATTCATGGTAAAACATTTCCCTTAGATTGGTACTATTTAAGTGTGGATAGGATCTCCATGTGATATGGGTGCTAGAGTCATTGTTGTGGTAGTAGTGGCCTACTAATTTTCTGATCTATTATCATGATCTCTTTTTGGGTATAAAAAAATTTATAGTGAGCTGAATATGACACCCCATTACATTTCTGTCAGTTATTATTTGGTATCTGATTTTTGTTACCCTTTCATGTTTGGTGAGAATTTTCAACCAGGAATTGGGAGGATACCATTAATTGTGAAGTTAGGGATTTTTTGGATTATCATCATTTCCCTCAAACATTTTCTATCTGATGGGAATTTACATGGTGTGTTATGGTATTACATGATGTGTAATGGTGGCTAGAAATTTCATGAATCAGATTACATGGCATGGGAGGGTTTTATTTTGTATAAGTGTTAAATGTCGTGTAATTTGAAAATTAAATATTAATTAAAATTGACATGTGTTTTTGATCAAAACATATAATAAAAGAGAATCATGAGGTGTAAAATATTACATGATGGGTAATTCCTAGATTCATATATTTTAGTGAGTATTGTGGGTGTTTGAGTATTCTTTTTATATTATATCCTTCTCTTCTCATCAATAGATCTTAATTTATGAGTTTTTAAGATATTTCCATCCATTCGGATAACTTTATTCCATGATTAACATGTTTTGGTATTGAAATTGTCATTATCAGGTAAGCACACCTATTGGTATTTCATTGGTTCCAATTGTAGTTTCGAGTAGGTTAGGGTATTGTGGTTGAATATGAATTTATATTAATACACATAAGATTCATGGTGTTCTGAGTATTGTGAACCCCTTTATCTTGGGTTCCAGTCAACATTTTCAAAGTTGGTAATCTTTTCTATTCTCTTAATGTAAGTGGATTTGATAAATTATTCTAATTTATTTAAATTTATATTGTTAATATATATTTATTGATATTTGATGATGAATTTTCATGTGTTGAAATTGAAAAGGGTAATGGTTCACACTTGAAATAGTTTTTTATGTGGAATTTTCATGATTTGAAATGGAAAATGGATTTTCAAAAAGTTAATCAGATTTTATTTTAATTGAAAATTGTTTTATAAGTACCTGGGAATTATTTTTATAAAACAAATGATGCTGATTTCATAGTGGGAACATTGTGCATGTCGAGATATAGAAACATGTAACCTTATCCTTGTGACACCACTTAGTGGTAACCTCTTTCTATGTCAACAGTCTACGAAAGGCATTGATGTTTGTTTGTCCCAAACTTATCCATGTTTATGCTCATGTGTTCCTAGTATGTATTGTAACATAGGATATAGCCTATATTTTTGGTCAATTGTTGATTATGGTTGTTTATTAAATGATAGGTTTTCTTCATAGAGGTTGTATCACATGAATATTTATATTTTTCTATCATTACTTCTATGATTTTGGACAATGGAAATATGAAATAAAATTTTAGAAAACTCAATGATTATTGGAAAAAGGCTATCAAAATTATTATTTATAAAATATAATTGTAAATATGATTATGAAAATCATGGAGTTGTGCATTTTTTATTATAACTTTTATAGATATCTTGGTGGTATCATATTGGTCTATGATTCCTAATCCTTAATGATTCTTGTGGGAGGATGAAGACATTTTTATATGAATCATGTAATGGGAAGATAATTATGTAGTATTAACTCATAAATTTACATTGATGTTTCAATTTTTAATTATTTGGAGGAGGTATTTGGTCACATACAGACTAATATTGTCTATACATTAATTTCCTTCTGGTTTATCCTGTTTGGTTTATTTATATCATTGTTTGTGTCCACTTTTTAGTTTGGTTTTATTTCTATTTTTTATATTTACAAGTCTTATCTTTTTATCTTTATTTTACACCACCCTATTATGGGAAGACTTAGGGGACTTTTTTAGTTTAATCAGTTTTTCCTTTTATGTTTATGAGGTAGAATAGGATATCTCTCATATTGAAGGGTAGACTGAACGTTAGGATTTCATCATCACTTCCAAGGGAGAGATCGTCAGCATCTAATATTACATTGGGTGGTGGTAGTTATATAATAAATTGGGGAAACATTAATGGGGATATAGTAAAAGAATTAATCGGGCTGAGTGAAATTAATAGTTGAATATATTAAACCGACTACTAAGGAGGATGTGGTAGAGCTTGATTTGCAGAAATTATACAAAGAGTAAACGTGAGAGATGATGATTGTACTGAAGTGCTCAATTGATGTGGTCAATCCATGGGTGGGGGACTTTTCATTTCCCAATATTATAATAATGTGGAGTCTATATCCAATGGATAATTCCTCTATATAATGAAAATAAAAGTATGTATTGTAATTCCCAACATGGGAACATTTTTGCAACACAATCACATTAAAAATGGTTAATAGTAAACCTACAATTTCATTAGGGTAATAATCAGTGGAAGAAAATATACATAAATATAGATCATATTCTTACATGATAGTAATAAATAGGATATAATGATTGGGGAAAGAAAGTTGAATCAACCACACAAACTATCTTGACTACAAATCCTAGGATAGAGAGTGTGACAGTGCATAGAATGCATTCATTCCAAACACGTGCATGTGCATGAATAGTGTAATTCCCGGCTATTTGGGTACTAATCGAAAAAAATCAAACATCGATGATATTAATCGATACATATAGGACATGGAAGACTATGAGGGATGAATAGATGATAGGGGATGGAGGCTGACTATGTCTATAATCCAAGATCTATTACTATACTTTTAAAGACCTGAAAAAATCAATATTATTATTTTTAATTTATTTGGGATTACTATGAGTCTGTGAAAATTGAAGGCACATGATTCTATTGCTCGATGCACCCGAAATTATTTTTTTGAACTTTTTAAAGTTAGGTTCAACAAACGTGTGGGCAGAGTTTTATATATTTTGAACCGGTGCTCAAATTAAAAATATGAGGGCACCATTGAATCCAAAGTGTTGGGAATAACTTAAGGGAAGCGTCATTTCAACTGGAGTATGTAGAGATAAAAAGTTAAATTTTGGACTTTACAAAAAAATAATCAAATAACATGAAAAGTTATTTTATTTCCTTTTCCACAATGGTTTAGTGGCGGTGGAGGGGACTGGTGACTCGTCAAACCAATTAATTGCTTGACTCTCCTTTATTCGTAACCTCACCGTTTTGGAATTAAGAGGTTTATTCATTAAATGAACATCATTAATTACTTGGCATGTTACTCACCTTTCCCCTATATTTATTTGAGGCTTTTGGTGGTGTTTTGACATGGATTCACCAAGAAAGAATCCTCT
Source organism: Viscum album (assembly GCA_963277665.1). NCBI lineage: Eukaryota > Viridiplantae > Streptophyta > Magnoliopsida > Santalales > Viscaceae > Viscum > Viscum album. The sequence goes on from OY728163.1 coordinate 137,755,651, forward strand.
GGTGAAGTGATGCGACACCTTTCACTGACAGAGACGGAATCTCTGGCAGCATCGAACCTAGGGGGGGTGATTGCTCACATCTTCATCAAAGCTTTAATTCTCCTTCCAGCACCACGACGACTCCAAAAAATCTCGATGTAGGGGTTGTGTTTTAATTCATTAAATTCCCTCGATTTTATTCCTCACTTTTTAATTTTTAGGAGGTTGTTGCGGGGGATTTGAATAAAGTTCTCCATTATTTTATTGTGATGTATAAATTACTCCAACTTGTTATAAATCTAATGCGGAGGCCACGAGAAAAACCTAAAATTCCCATACTCTCATCCACTTGATTTTCATTGTGTTCCTCGGAGGTAGGTTGTTCCAACTTGACATAACCTTTAAACCTAGAGGGACATAATGAGAGCGGCATATTAGGAGGAACGTAGGTACATCCAGAAGGAAGAACATACTACTAGAGCTCACACGGTGGCCTGTGTAAGATTCAACTATGTGGCACCGGCATAGCTTCCCCAAAAACCAGTGCAGGAAATGAAGGTGGATGCTGGTGATCACTATCCATAGAAGAGGTCGGCGCCACTTGGTGTCATGGCGGACCCGATGGGGCAGCCAGAAACCGGCAAGCCGTATTGGCAAGGCAGCTCACCATCACGCGATGTAGTGAATGAGACACCACATTGAAGCTGTTAAAGAAGGGGGACCAGTTCCCTATGGGTACTATGGATCATGTGGCAATGCCAAATAATGTCTGTCATTAAATAGCTGAATGACTCTTCATGATCCGTTTGGGAGATGACGACAACCTGGCTGGTGAGCCGCGCCCGCACACCAGGAAGCATCGCCCTACGGGCCGCACCCAGCCGGCGGGCCTGGCCGATTCGCGGCCCCGTGGGCCGAGTCCACCATGGTTCATCCTAGACCTTGTAGACTGAACCTACCGTGGCCCATGCCGGTTCGGGCCTGGTCGAGTCGGACCAGACTTAGACCCCTCTCAAGACTATATAAGCTTAAGTGACCGTAACATGCGAACCGTATGTCCGTTTGATGAACTGTCTTGGGTGCACAGATCCTTGGAGTGAGTTGGTCCTTTTGAGATAATATACTTATATTTTGGAGAATGTTGGAGTACAACTGGGTTGGATTCACTATAAATCCAAACGGGCCCTCATCACTAAAATTCCAATAACATACAGACTGAGCATCCGGTTGATACGATGTATGTTGCATTGGGACCCTTATGACATGATGGATCATCGGGGTTCTTCTTCATGGGAAATCATGTCGGATTAAGTATGACTAATGGATTGAGGAGTGATTCTCACAGAATAATGCATACTATGATCAAGAATCGTGTGCCTGGCAGTGAGGTGGAGGATAGAGACAGATAGTACAAAGGATAGTACCGAAGGATCCTATGTGGGTCTGCACCTATCGATCCTATGTGGGTCATATCTTGTGTGGGTCAGTGCTCAGTGATCCTATGTGGGTCAGAACACACCGATCTTGTGTGGGTTAGATCTTCTGTGGGTCAACACTGAGTGATCCTATGTGGGTCAGCACATACTGATACAATGTTGGTCAGGAGGGCTTATTACCTATCAATCCTGGGCGGGTCAAATCCTATGTGGGTCCGATGGGGTTTGTACCTATCGATCTTGTGTGGGTCAGACTCCGTATGCTCAATAGTAGTGCCTCTCGACTGAATAAGATGATCTAGCTTTTCGACTAATCATTTTACTTATATTCTTTTCTTATACCTTGTTGGAGTTTTTTCTATTGCTTTGTTCATTTTTATTGAGATGTAGCTTTGTGGTTTTTCCTTTGGGGAATTCTAAGAGACCATTGGGGGTCTCATGGTCCCTATTAGGTATTGTTATACTCATGCCTGCAGGGCTTCTCCCACACCATGTGGTGTCTTGTGCAGATGACGAGAAGCTTGGCAGAGACTTGAGGGAGCCAGAGCCAGGCCGTACATGGAGGAGATTGGGAGACGTGGAGAGAAGTGTAGGCAAGATATACCTACAGTTCATGTAGGATCCTTACCGGACAATTCTGGGAGTTGTTTTCTATATTTTATTTTTAGTTGTACCTTTCAGTTGGGATTTTATTCCATCCATTTTTTGTTCTGTAAACACCTTTACTACATCAGTTTTATTTTGTGGTTTCATATTGTTGTGTTCGTGGATCACGTGTTTGTATAGGTTTAAAGGAAATTCCTTCCCAATTTATAGATACACCTTTCTGGTGCTATTTGACTACCTCTAGCCAATGGATAGCGTGCCTGGGGTAGTAACGGCAGGGGACCTAGGGGACGAGTCGTGACAATACTGCCATCTGTGTGAACATACTAATAAGGGTGTTGATGGACACAATTGAAATTTGGTATTTTTCATGCTATCATTGAAAATCCCTTGATTCCTACACCTATTATAGATGGTGATCTATATTTAATAAGAATGAACACCATTAGGGGTCCGTCTCATACATGTAAGATAAAGAGGATCCAAATCAACAAAATGCGAATTATGGGGATGAACATGAGGGAATGTTCGTATGGATATTGAAAATCATGGGATTAATCCCCTATGATACTAAACGTATTCAGTGGATTTATCATTCTAGTCAAATATAATAATTTCCCTTAAATGAGAATGTCATATTGGGTGTCACATGACGGTAAAGGAACACGAGTGGTGTAGACAAAGACTAGAATAGTCATGGGAAAGGGTCCCCTTGGGAGAGGGAATAAAACATTTTGTTAATGTATTTTATGAAACATTGAAAATAACTATATAATTTTTTTCCTTGTAGAGATTACATTAATAGAAAATTATAACATTTCACAGTTAGGATGATGTATCATATGCATTATTTCCACATGACCATGATGTGTGTAGAACAAATTCAGATCTTTTAACTAAAATTCATGAACTATTATGTATGAAATTCAACCATATTGAGATAGTGTGATGAAAAATATATAATATAAGAGTAGTTACATTATTGGGGAACCCATGAAGTAAGGGGAGTTCAGGTTAAGACTTAATATCTACATATATAGGTGGGTAGAATGATCAAATCTAAAAAAATTCTAGGTCTCAGTGATGAGATGAGTATACATTATAGAACATATTTAGATAATCTAACTTCTCATTAAAATTATTTCATTATATTTGAAAAAAAAATCATTATAAAACCTAACAATACATTGCAAAATATTTTATTTCAAGTGAATTTTGGATTTTTTACACTTATAAAACTATCCTATAAGTGAGATATTCCATATCCGACAATGGTATTAATAAATAAATCCCATATTATACAAAAATTAGTTAATAAATTTTTTCATTTTCGAGAATAAGACAAATAATTAAGGGAGATATCAAATGATCTATAAGGATAAACAAGGGATACATATGTATAACAAGATAATATGGTTATGAGAACAAGACAATAACATATTAATACTATACCTTACATAATAGAGATCACAAACATGACTCATGGAATTATTAATATCAGTTCAAAAGATATGATTCTTAACTGAATCAAATAACATTATCCATTAACATGCTAAAATTGGCGTAATACATAGATTTGAATCATATATATAAGCACATATAATCTTATGTCAAAAATACCCACCAATAAATTCATAACATTTTTGGCATGATCTAACCATAAATATACCAATATTGGGAATGGGATAACCTACCATGTATGATTTTATTGGGAATAGGATAAAATATAATGTAACCAATTTTGGTGTTTGGATTACATTTTGTGTAATGAATTTCCAATTTGATATATCAAATAATGTACCCCCTTTTGTGCTTATGGTAAAATCTCATTTACCCTTCGACAACATATAACATTAATTATTCCCCAATGCATTGGAGGTAGACATAGGTCCTACAATTCACATAATGCAAACACTTGATACATTTTTTAAAAGATCATAAAACAGTCATTATTTTTTAACCCATTATAGGAAATGGGTGTCATAATCATTTTATATTTTCCTCAAAGAATAACATATGGAAAAAGGAATCGGTGTTTGTAATCATTTTATCATGGTATAACTTATGGAATATAAATAGATTCATAATCATATATTCATTATAAGAACATATAATACATATAATGAATATTAATTCCATGTTATGATTATATACCTTGAAAATCAAATATACCATCCATGGATATTATCATAGATAGGATATTGTTTTGAATCATCACTTGGATAATTTCTTTAGGAAAAAAAACAGTTCATTGAAATTAGAATTTTTATAATTTACAAATAAATTATATATTTTTTCATTTATTTAAAACAAAATTAAACCTGAAAACACACCAATTAATATTAGATCCATATAATTGTTATGAAATTGTAAAATTTTGAATACATACAAAACTAGTTAAAAAAATTATTTATTTCACAATATAAATATTGTAAAAAAAAACCATGTCTGGAAACTGATATAAACATATGTTTTCTATTTTATTTGCGAAAATACAGTAATACATAAAATGAAATTAAAATATCATAGTGGAAAATTATAATAGTTTTTAAATGTAATTATAAATAACGTACATATAAGAGAAATAATTTCAACCCAATGGAAGAAATAAATATGTTTGTATTTAAAGCTATTATTTTGAAATACTGTAACACCCCGAGATTTTATGAAAAATATTCTTTTTAATTTCATTAATGTCTTGTGTTATACGCTACACCAAAAGGAGCTTTCACAACACACATCTCTGACCTGGCTTGAATTACACGCAATCTCGACCTTCCACGATAGCGTGTGTTGTACGCAACACCAAGTTTCGCTAAACAACGATATGCTATTAAGATATTATTAAAACTAGTCGTTATGAATAGTAATAACCACTTTTTGAAATTTTGTAAATTTTATTTTTCAAATTGGACTTCATTTATGGATTCGGAGTATCGAATTTAGCCTAAGGTGAAATTTTGGTACTTTTCGGATAACTTTCATATTCTGATGAATAGTGAAAATTACTAAATTTTAATTAAAAACAACTTTTTTAATCGAAATAATTAATAGTGATAAATTATTAATTTGAGTGGTTTTAAAGTATATTTAGAATATATTTTTACAATTTAATACAATGTTGGTCATTGGATGTAATTTCACATTTAAACCAGTTATAAACAAGTGTCAATCTTTTGATAGTTATTATCTCTTAAAAACACGCTATTTGTTGTGAAAGCGGAAATTAATTATAAAATTAATTAATGAAACTTATATGTTGGGAATTTTGTAAAATAGAAATCATTTTTGAATTCGGAATATCAATTATAGCTTAGGGTCAAATTTTGGCATTTTTCTGAAAAACTTCAATTTTTGATGAATAGTGAAACCACTAAGTGGTAGGTTAAAAACTGAATTTTTGCATAAAACCTAATTTTGCCACTTCTGTGAATGGAATTTCGAAAATCCGACAGACACAGTTGATATCAGTAAGTAAAATTTGGTTCAATGAGATAAAAATAATTTTTTTGGTGAATAGTAACTTTTTACTTTTTTTACCGCAGTTAATAGTAAATAGGGTAACTAAGGGTAAATATGATATTACTATTACCCTAAAACATGTCCTAATTCTATTGGATAAGTGTAACTCGACCAAAAACAACCTTATTAATATAATATTACCATTTAGGTCCACTTGGATTAGATTATGACATTTAATATTATTTTATTTAATGAATAGTTAAAATAGATAAAATCAATGTTTAATAAGTAAAGCATTTTTAATATGGGGTTATACATAAGATAAATTCGACTATAAATATTCATTAGAACTATAAAAAGATTTCCTATATAATGGTATTTTATTTGTAATTTTTAGTCATTAAATAATTTAATTTATTTATGACACAATGATGATGCACTAATTATCTTATTAATGAAATATTGACATAATTGATGTTATAAACACCAAAATAAATGTAATTTGAGACTGTTTATGAATTACACTAATTTTCTAGGTTACTATGACATATTAGTGTTTATTTAATCAACTTGGTTCGAACATATAATTCTGTTATGACTTTCACAAAAATCATATATCAAATAGTGTCAAAATTGACACAAAATAGTTTTTAAATCAAATATTATATTATTAATTGTTATTTTATTCCTAAAAATCTAAGGTTCGGCCAAATGACTTAGATAAGGATATATATATTAATAATAAACAATTTGGGGTTCGTTTGGCATGCTATAGTAACTGTATTAACCATATAGTGTAAGAAAACAAAAAGACACGGTAAAAGTTAAATTATTTAACTTAGAGTTATATCTAATTGATAAGGTTAAAATAATAACCCAAACTTGTCTAAATCCTATTGGTTGATAGGCGTTCGACCCATCCCCACTTTAGCTTCGAAATAAGACCCTTTGGAACCATTATAAACCGATTTTGACTTTAATATAAAATAATATTCTGAGATATTCCTAAGGTGCCCCTCTCCTCCCTTATAAAAGGACACCTCCTCCCCCTCCTCCTCACACCAATTTGAGCATTCAAGCTCGGCCAACCCCTTCCAAAATCCCTTATCCACTTCCCTATAATAATCCTAGAGGTCCTGGTCATTTTCAATGACCAATCTTAGTTCCCTAAGTGGAGGATTCAAAGAGACGTTTCAAAGAAGAGGTAATATCCATTACCGATCTTTTCAATTTCTTTCTTCTTCAACTTTTTCTTCATTAGTTGTTTCATGAAAAAGTAATAACATCAGTATTAATTACATACTGATATGTTATTATAAATATGAAACAACCCTAATTCACCTTCTATCCATCCTACGGAAAAATGAAATCACCACGCGTGCGTACGTACGGAATACCGTCTCCACGCCGTGGTGTAATCTATTTTCCACCACCACCTTAATAGGATGGGTATAATGGTGTAATTAGTAACTATATATGATTATTATAAAGTTATATTGATACTGAAATAGTCTACATGCACTTCAACAGAATTCCATGACCATGGGAACGATATCATCGCTCGTGCGTACGTACGGACTACCGTCTCCACGACGCGATGAGATTCATTCTCAATGACTAACAATTCATGAATGATTATAAAGTATATATAATAAGTACTAATAAAATATATGACATAATAATGATACTGTATTTATGTAAATTTATATGTATGTCATCTACTTAATTCCATTCACTTCAATAAGGAAACGAAAACAGCGTTCATGCGTACGTACGGACTACCGTCTCCATAAACGGTGTATTTCATTCCATTTATCGATATATTATATATATATATATATATTCTGAATATATATTATATATGAATCATGTTTTACATTTTGGATATAAGTAATCATGATCCAAGTAATCATATTAATAATTACAAGTTAAAAACACGAACGACAAATGAGACGATTTTACCCAAAACGCTACTTTAACATGAATTTACAAAAGAACGGGTAATATAAAGTCATAAGTGGACCATATATGATATAATAACAATGAATATGATTCTGGAATAAGTCAATAACATGATTTAAATCATTCTAATGGAGGATCAGACACTTACAAAGCAAGTCGGACCTAAGGTAAGGGAAATATCACAATCTCATTTTTATCCGAGATTGTTTTTACTTTGGTATTTACTGGGGTGTATTTTATCATCCACATCCATGTTCCCTCAATATTTAATATTCTTTCCATCCTTCTACATTAGTTTATATCCAATTTTACCCTTCGATGAGTTTTTTTTTGTAAAAGATATGAAAGGAATCTTTTGTCGTTTTTCGTACGGGGTACTTTTTGACTTTTCTGACAAAAGTACGAAGAATGTTTTTTTAACATATACGGCATGAATGGATTTTTAAACCATTATTTCAAAGAAGATTACTTTACAAGTTTTCAAGTTTATTTTTAATCAACTTCTTTTAGTTTATAATTGTACGACATGTTAAGAAAGGAAAAGTGTTTTTGAAGTGGAAAGGATATTTTCCTCAAGAATGGAGTTTAAGTGTTTTATCAAAATTATTTTCCATCTAAGAAAATAAAGGGTTCTGTTTATATCCCTATTATTACATTGATTTTATTATGTTGTGATGGAATTATTTTTATGAATTCTGTTATCTTATATGGGTTGTTTTATGATGTCACGATGTTTAAGATTCCAATTTTTACTATATGGATTATGCAATGATGTATGGTTTATGATTTTGTGGCACACATAAGAATGGTATCATTATGAGATGGGTGTGGCCTATATCTCCCTCCAATGCATTGGGTAAAGATTTTATATCTCATGAGATAGACATGGCTGGAACGGTAGGTTATATCGGTTCAGTGAAACAGGACTGAAACGAGGGTGACTCGGTTCAGAAAGGGACTTTGTCCACTAAGATAGTCTTGGAAATGAGTCTTGACTAACAAGAAATGATTCTCTATGATTATGTGTGTATGCCACAAAGTTTCATGTTTTATGTTATGATTATTGTGATTACATTTCACTGCCATGATTTATCCCATGTTATGAAATTATGATCTCTTTTGCAGGTTAAGATTTCCAAAAGTTATGTGCTTGTGTATACGATTTGATTGATATTTTTTTTGTTTACCCTTACTGAGCATTTGAGCTCACCCTTTTATGTTTACTTTTACCCAGGATATAAAGAAAGGTTTTAGGTATAATAAAAAGAAGATCTTTAAGGGAGATGTTGAAGATCTTTCACCAGGATTAGAAGATTATATTCCGAGTTTCCAAAGACACTAAACTATTACGATCCTTGTGTGTGTGTTTTTGTTATGTACTAAGTATTCTGCAAATGTAATGTAATGTCAATGTACGTCAAGCTTCGGGTCACTGTAGTTGGTATCAGAGGAAAGGTTTAGTCAACCTTTGGAAACTAGGATGCGAGAACTTTAGTGAGATCCCAAGAGATATTTATAAGGTTTGTCTAGAGATGTCCGTAAGGATAAGTATACGTATAGGATACAGTCCTATAACTACGGTAACGATCGTAGAATTTAACCTAAGAAGTTAGATATTGAGGATACTCCCCCTTTATAATGTTGTTTTCCTTAGCATGATTTTTGCATCTCACACTATTCTTTTTGGGTTTTAGAAAATGGCTGGAAACAAGATGATTCACGATAATGGAGGATATGATGGAAAATTGAATGATATTTTTCATAAGCAATCAAATTAAATGGGATTTGGAAGTCAAAAAATCATTATTATGCCGAATCTGCAATCTCATAATATGATCAATAAAGTAAAATTTGGTAAGTTTCCTGACTCGACTAATAAGAGAAAGATGGAGTTTCATGATGATCATAGAGGAAAGAAAGTTCAATTTCCCCTATGTAAATCATGTGGGAAGAGGAATCAAGGAGAATGTTTCAAAGGAACTGGAAGATGCTTTGGGTGTGGAAAAGAAGGACACAAAGCCAATAAGTGCAAAGGAAACGTTTCAGCTAACACTAGGGATGAGGATAATGGTATTGCTACGACATCAAAAATGGTTAAATGTTTTAAATGTGGAATGTACGGGCATTATGAAAACCAATGCCCTAAGGGAAATTCTCATGAAGAGAATCAGTACGGCCGTATGAGTAGTATTTATGTTGATGATGATGAAGAGACTACAAATGATATGTGAGATGAAAGAATTGTTGAAGCTCGTCTAATGGTTTAAGAATTTAGTGGAATGATTACATGTTTATCATGTGTAATGTTGTGTATGTAATCTCATGGTACTATGGAATAAAGAGACATCTAAGGATTGTTACACTGTTGTCATTCCATGAGTTTTGAAAGTGTATGATTAATGGTACCAATATCCATGAAAGATTATTCAGATATTTTTGGAATGTAGATGATATGCGCATAATGAAGGGATAAGGAGAAAATTAAATGTTTGATAGTATTCATGAGCTCATGACTGATATAAGGAAATAGTTATATCATGGTTTGAGTATTTAGAATTTTGGGTTTTTGGTATGTGGAATGTGTTAACTTTTGGTAGCACTCATGTTTTTACTAAGATTCAATGGGTATTCAAGAGAGTACATGATTGAGTCCTTTGAATTATTGGAATGTGACCAACAAGATAGGAATGCAGTATTACGATATATGGGGATCAACGATGGTATTAAATCTCTGGTAATCGTTTTCACTATGTTATGAGAGTGGAACGAAGTATTTTAGATAATCCTAATGATTGGAATGGATTATGTTGGACATAAGTTAGTATTGTTTAAGGATAGAACTTTTTTTTGATATTATTGATGGGATGTTATAGTAATGTAGTTTTAGAAAAAGGACAACCTGCAGGACGGGCGACAGCCCATCGCGTCGGACAAGGCTGTGGGAATCGAACCCACAACCGAAGTGCGACTGGCCTTTATCGCCTACCACTGGCCTACAAGAAGTCCCTGTTTAGTAGAAACTAGTTTTATTATATTAAGCAGTATGATATATGAAGTATAAAGTCCATTTTAGAAACCATATATGATTAATCTCACTATAGATCGACTTATGTATATAACTTTTGCTAACCTTTTGTTTGAGACAGATGGAATTACCCGTCATTCTATCACATGATCTGCTAACACTTCACAAATAACAAATTCAACTTCATTTATTTAAGAGATGAAGTGGAAATTGTTCAAGTCACGAACAACAATGAGATTGTACCAAAATAAAGTAAGTATTTATTCTAATTCAAATTCTTCAACTTTAGGGAAACGATCTTGAAAACAAAAACTTTTGTCCTAGTGCTCTTATATTTGATTAATCAGATGGTACCTTAGATCATCACAAATTTATGGCTTTGTGATTGCTAGCTTTTCCATAGCCATGTTCTCTACCACTCTCCATCAGAACATGATGGTTAGATTTCTCTTCCATATCCATATTTTCACCTATGTGGAAACCTAGTGATTAGTTTATTTGGGTAACCGTTACGTTTCATAATTTTGTTTTTAAAGATTGGTTTTGGAATTCCTTTTTACAATGTGGGATTCGATTAAAGAAACTTTCGAATAGTAAACCATTTATAACCCCGACGAATTTCGAGGGCGAAATTCATTTGAAGGGGGGTAGAATGTAACACCCCGAGATTTTATGAAAAATATTCTTTTTAATTTCATTAATGTCTTATGTTATACGCTACACCAAAAGGAGCTTTCACAACACACATCTCTGGCCTGGCTTGAATTACACGCAATCACGACCTTCCACGATAGCGTGTGTTGTACGCAACACCAAGTTTCGCTAAACAACGATATGCTATTAAGATATTATTAAAACTAGCCGTTATGAATAGTAATAACCACTTTTTGAAATTTTGTAAATTTTATTTTTAAAAATGGACTTCATTTATGGATTCGGAGTATCGAATTTAGCCTAAGGTGAAATTTTGGTATTTTTCGGATAACTTTCATATTCTGATGAATAGTGAAAATTACTAAATTTTAATTAAAAACAACTTTTTTAATCGAAATAATTAATAGTGATAAATTATTAATTTGAGTGGTTTTAAAGTATATTTAGAATATATTTTTACAATTTAATACAATGTTGGTCATTGGATGTAATTTCACATTTAAACCAGTTATAAACAAATGTCAATCTTTTGATAGTTATTATCTCTTAAAAACACGCTATTTGTTGTGACAGCGGAAATTAATTATAAAATTAATTAATGCAACTTATATGTTGGGAATTTTGTAAAATAGAAATCATTTTTGAATTCGGAATATCAATTATAGCTTAGGGTGAAATTTTGGCATTTTTCTAAAAAACTTCAATTTTTGATGAATAGTGAAACCACTAAGTGGTAGGTTAAAAACTGAATTTTTGCATAAAACATAATTTTACCGCTTCTGTGAATGGAATTTCGAAAATCCGACAGACACGGTTGATATCAGTAAGTAAAATGTGGTTCAATGAGATAAAAATAATTTTTTTGGTGAATAGTAACTTTTTACTTTTTTTACCGCAGTTAATAGTAAATAGGGTAACTAAGGGTAAATATGATATTACTATTACCCTAACACATGTCCTAATTCTATTGGATAAGTGTAATTCGACCAAAAACAACCTTATGAATATAATATGACCATTTAGGCCCACTTGGATTAGATTTTGACATTTAATATTATTTTATTTAATGAATAGTTAAAATAGATAAAATCAAAGTTTAATAAGTAAATCATTTTTAATATGGGGTTATAAATAAGATAAATTCGACTATGAATATTCATTAGAAAGCTAAAAAGATTTCCTATATAATGGTTTTTTATTTGTAATTTTTAGACATTAAATAATATAATTTATTTATGACACAATGATGATGCACTAATTATCTTATTAATGAAATATTGACATAATTGATGTTATAAACACCAAAATAAATGTAATTTGAGATTGTTTATGAATTACACTAATTTTCTAGGTTACTATGATATATTAGTGTTGATTTAATCAACTTTTTCTGAACATATAATTCTATTATGACTTTCACAAAAATCATATATCAAGTAGTGTCAAAATTGACACAAAAGAGTTTTTAAATCAAATATTATATTATTAATTGTTATTTTATTCCTAAAAATATAAGGTTCTTCCAAATGACTTAAATAAGGATATATATATTAATAATAAACAATTTGGGGTTCGTTTGGCATGTTATAGTATGTGTATTAACCATATAGTGTAAGAAAACAAAAAGAAACGGTAAAAGTTAAATTATTTTACATAGAGTTAAATCTAATTGATAAGGTTAAAATAATAACCTAAACTTGTCTAAATCCTTTTGGTTGATAGGATTTCGACCCATCCCCACTTTAGCTTCGAAATAAGACCCTTTGGAACCATTATAAACCGATTTTGACTTTAATATAAAATAATATTTTGAGATATTCCTAAGGTGCCCCTCTCCTCCCTTATAAAAGGACACCTCCTCCCCCTCTTCCTCACACCAATTTGAGAATTCAAGCTCGGCCAAACCCTACCAAAATCCCTTCTCCACTTCCCTATGATAATCCTAGAGGTCCTGGTATTCTTCAAAGACCAATCTTAGTTCCCTAAGTGGAGGATTCAAAAAGATGTTTCAAAGAAGAGGTAATATCCATTACCGATCTTTTCAATTTCTTTCTTCTTCAACATCTTCTTATTTAGTTGTTTCATGACAATGTAATAACATCAGTATTACTTACATACTGATATGTTATTATAAATATGAAACAACCCTAATTCACCTTCTATCCATCCTAGGAAAAAATGAAATCACCGCGCGTGCGTACGTACGGAATACCGTCTCCACGCCGTGGTGTAATCTATTTTCCACCACCACCTTAATAGGATGGGTATAATGGTGTAATGAGTAACTATATATGATTATTATAAATTGATATTGATACTGAAATAGTCTACATACACTTCAACACAATTCCATGACCATGGGAACGATATCATCGCTCGTGCGTACGTACAGACTACCGTCTCCACGATGCGATGAGATTCATTCTCAATGACTAACCATTCATTAATGATTATAAAGTATATATAATAAGTAATAATGAAATATATGACATAATAATGATACTGGATTTATGTAAATTTATATGTATGTCATCTACTTAATTCCATTCACTTCAATAAGGAAACGAAAACAGCGTTCATGCGTACGTACGGACTACCGTCTCCATAAACGGTGTATTTCATTCCATTTATCGATATATTATATATATATATATATATATTCTGTATATATATTATATATAAATAATGTTTTAAATTATGGATATAAGTAATCATGATCCAAGTAATCATATTAATAATTACAAGTTAAAAACATGAACGACAAATGAGACGATTTTACCCAAAATGCTACTTTAACATGAATTTACAAAAGAACGGGTAATATAAAGTCATAAGTGGACCATATATGATATAATAACAATGAATATGATTCTGGAATAAGTCAATAACATGATTTAAATCATTATACAGGAGGTTCAGACACTTACAAAGCAAGTTGGACCTAAGGTAAGGGAAATATCACAATCTCATTTTTATCCGAGATTGTTTTTACATTGGTATTTACTGGGGTGTATTTTATCATCCACATCCATGTTCCCTAAATATTTAATATTATTTCCATCCTTCTAAATTAGTTTATATCCAATTTTACCCTTCGATGAGTTTTTTTTAAAAGATATGAAAGGAATCTTTTGTCGTTTTTCATACGAGGTACTTTTTGACTTTTCCGACAAAAGTACGAAGAATGTTTTTTTAACTTATACGGCATGAATGGATTTGTAAACCATTATTTCAAAGAAGATTACTTTACAAGTTTTCAAGTTTATTTTTAATCAACTTCTTTTAGTTTATAATTGTATGACATGTTAAGAAAGGAAAAGTGTTTTTGAAGTGGAAAGGATATTTTCCTCAAGAATGGAGTTCAAGTGTTTTATCAAAATTATTTTCCATCTAAGAAAATAAAGGGTTCTGTTTATATCTCTATTATTACATTGATTTTATTATGTTGTGATGGAATTATTTTTATGAATTCATTTATCTTATATGGGTTGTTTTATGATGTCACGATGTTTAAGATTCCCATTTTTACTATATGGATTATGCAATGATGTATGGGTTATGATTTTGTGGCACACATAAGAATGGTATCATTATGAGATGGGTGAGACCTATATCTCCCTCTAATGCATTGGGTAAAGATTTTATATCTCATGAGATAGACATGGCTGGAACGGTAGGTTATACCAGTTCAGTGAAACAGGACTGAAACGAGGGTGACTCGGTTCAGAAAGGGACTTTGTCCACTAAGATAGTCTTGGCAATGAGTCTTGACTAACAAGAAATGATTCTCTATGATTATGTGTGTATGCCACAAAGTTTCATGTTTTAAGTTATGATTATTGTGATTACATTTCACTGCCATGATTTATCCCATGTTATGAAATTATGATCTCTTTTGCAGGTTAAGATTTCCAAAAGTTATGTGCTTGTGTATACGATGTGATTGATATTTTTTTTGTTTACCCTTACTGAGCATTTGAGCTCACCCTTTTATGTTTACTTTTCCCCAGGATATAAAGAAAGGTTTTAGGTATAAAAAAAAGAAGATCTTTATGGGAGATGTTGAAGATCTTTCACCAGGATTAGAAGATTATATTCTGAGTTTCCAAAGACACTAAACTATTACGATCCTTGTGTGTGTGTTTTTGTTATGTACTAAGTATTCCGCAAATGTAATGTAATGTCAATGTACGTCAAGCTTCGGGTCTCTACAAATACAGTGTTTACAAAGAGAGGAATTTTATAGTAAAAAATAGATTCTCATGAAATACCAAAGAGATAATTTGAGTTATGGCTTTATTATAATCAAATTCATATGATTTCATAATTCGATTTATAAAATAATTAAAATTGATAACAAATGAGGTAGTATCTTAAAACCCATAAAACATTTGTATCACTTGAATCATTGATACCATTATAGTATAAAATAAATTGTAATAATTATGATCCTGAAAATAATTATATTCATGATATATATCTTCAATGGGTAAATATGTACACCTGATAAAATAATATTGGTACTGAACACATCATATCTCTCAAAGATGGAAAATTTTGGAAAACATTCATGACCAATTTGGAAACTTCATAATAAAATACATAATGATAGAGAGTTACTAAAATGGAAATTTAAATAAACATATTTTCATGTGTGATAATAATAAAATAATTTCATGGGTATAATATTCACCATATAGAGGAATGATTATTAGAATATAACATTTTTCTGAGAGAAGTAAATAGTGAGATAAAAACCATTACCTTATGTTTAATTCACATATAAACCTTCAATCATATGGTATAATAAATACAATATAATATACATATATTATAAAACCATATATATATATATATATCATTCCATATATTATTTAATTATTACTGTTAATACTGATTTAGTAAAAATCCCATGTTAATGTCATGTTTTTTACAGTAACTATTTCATTTTATGTGTATGTTTTGATTGGGTATTTTCAATCATGTTAATTTGATAATGGGTTTATAATATTCATAATTTTTAACATAACATATCTACGTATATATTTATTATTTATTTTTTAATATAAACACATATATGATATAGATAGAAAGTGAAATACACCATTAATGTAGATGGCATGTCGTATGTATATGTGAACATTTTTTCCATTTTTTCAACAGATTCAAATAAATAAAGTTAAATAATAAATTACTATTCGAGATTATTTTTTTCTAATATATATCACATATGTTTCCTTAATTCATTTATTATTACCTTCCTTGTTTCACATCACTTCCAGATGGGGTTGTCTATCAAACACAAGAACGATATAATTATTTTACCATTGATTGAATTTTTAGAAGGAATATGTGATATAATATTTCCAATAGATTATTAATATCATAAATATCATATATAAATTATCAATACACCATTATATTAATCCTATAGTGGTGATGATGGAAAATGAATCGCACGGTTTCACGTGGTCGTTGGCCACCTCAAACATGAATTTTAATTTAATAACCCATTTTTTGTAAGAGTTTATGGATATATGTCCTTACATTACCAAATTTTATTATAGAATATACTTTTGTTTCTATATCATTTTGGATTAATAACTATTGTAGGAGGTGGAGGATGATTTAAAATAAATTCTTGGATAGAGATGTTACATCTTCTTTGGACAACATTGATTGGTTTTCACCAAAAAAACGTTCATAGGAAGGATTTAAGGAGAAAATAAACCATCTAGGATGAAAATAAGAATTATGGAAGTGATTTGAATAGTTATTTTATAATAAATTTTTGTTTTTATGTGTAAATAGGATAGGTTATGTGGGTCATTTTATAACTGAGTTGTGTCAAATAATTGTCATTTTTTAAAATAAATCACGACCCGCCTTCACCAAGATGAGGGAAGGGACAGAAGCTTGCCAGACCCTTCCTTTATCATGTTAAAGGAGAGATGATGACCCCCAAGACCCGCCTTCAATAGGTCTATGAGTGGTGACTAGCACCAAGGGTATAACTTCACACACTAAATGGAAGGCATTACACTTTTTATTCTAATAGGATCGGGAGATGAGATATTAGATCCCACAACACCAAAACTGAATGTACATGTACGGCTGAAATTAAACCATTCCAATATGCATGTTCAAAGGTAAAAGATACAAGCCACAAAACACCAAAAGTAAAAAAGATACCAATAAATGAAAATCAACAACAGCAACTACCCCAAAGGTCCGAGCTAGTACGGTCCCGCATGATCCCACAACTCCTCCTGGAAACATGAAAGCAGTTTTATATACATAGGGTGAGCGTACAAGTATACTGAGTAGGGAAAACCAAAGTCTCTCGTGCACAAGAGAGGATACATTCTAATGTCCCATGGAAAATAGATAAACATACACCCAACAAGGAAAATCTATCCACCCGAACCTTACCAATTCACGCTCCCAAAATAACGCAAGTCAAGTAACGTATAGTAATAGCACATCAATATTTGGGTACCTCGTCCCACTTTCCCACTGGTTATTGAATACATCCTACGCATCGAACCAATCCCGCCATTCTTACCGCAATCCCACTGCCACACCCCGCCCGCACACACCTGGCCCATAACCTCACCACAGTCCAACTACCAAACCCCACCCGCAGACACCTGGGCCACAACCACCGAGCTTAACCACACCCGCAAAACCTGGGTCAGAACAACTACTGCCACACCCGAAGACACCTTGGCCCCATCTTGAAGACACATTGGAAACAACCTGCCCGCAAACACCTAGGCCAACCTCCACAACTACCATGCCCCAAGATTCTTGGGATAATAATGGACTTCAAGCCATCACAGCCTACCCAAAGAGTCTTGGGAAATTTGGTAAAGGGATCAGAAAATGAGCTAATAACCAGCCACTCATAGGAGTTTTGGGAAAAAACACCCTCCCCCATGAAATGGGAGTGTTCGACACCTATGTTCTCAACGTGGGTGGGGCGTGAATAAGAAAAATAAAAACTATAGATATAGGTATAGGTAACAAGCACTCATCCTAACCTAGGGGTTCCCAAAACCTATGCACAAATGCCCTTGTTAATAATCATTCACCAAAGAACAGTACGTCACTTATGGCCCAGCCACAACTCATTCCCAAAATCAATTCCCACTTAAATTTTTCCTGTTTTCATGTTCATGTAACCCCATTAGGTGAATTCTACACTACTGGGAAATTAACATGCAAAACCGCAAGCCAGAGAAAGAAGATAGTCAAAAAGAAACCTAAACATTCACACCTGGTTCTCTTGTATAGTCACAACAAAAAAGGGATAAGTGAGATCCCTCAAAGTACAGGAACCAAAGAAAACCACGAGACACAACCCCATGTCCCCAAAATCTAGGATCCAATGGTTTCTCAACAACAGAGGACTCCACCCCAATTCGTGGTATAAGCAGAGTAACCACACATCCACAAATTCACAACCAGCGAATGTATAACAACAGGGGATCCCATCCCCACTCATATCACCCCATAAATCTATTCCCTCATCCAAGAAAACCATAAATTCACCTGCAATAGGCCCGTGAAAGAAAACTACCAAACCCCTACCACATATACAAGGCAGGCCCATGCTGGTATTTTTATATTTAAATGATTTAACACACTCCACAGTTTTAATTCCACTATAATTTAACTAGGGTTATCAAAGAAAAGGGTTGATACTGGTGCTTTCAATTTATTTAACTTAGTATACGTAATTAACCAGTTCCATGTTACGGTTATTTAAACATACAAAAGCACCAAGTTTCATTAGTGCACAAAGAAATACCACCAATGACCACGATTTTCTGTGATCGTAGGCCCGTCCAATTCAAAACGCATAACAACATAAAGAGTACAACCGAACATCGATCACACCCTCCTTTAATTCTTTAAATGGTCATTCATTATATTCATTAAGTTCGGATTCATCAATTTCCACAGACCCAAAAGCATGCCCAACCTGCATGATATACCGAAATGAGAGACATAGGAGAAACTCCCTACCTGATTGATCAAGGATCGACGTTTTTCTCCACGTTCCAAGAACAGGGGTTGCACGATTTGCAGGGGAGGGACTTTGGGAACTCCAACGAAAAGAAGATGACTCTAGCGCTGGCGCACCAGGGAGAAGGAGAGGAGTCGACCAAAAGAAATAAAAGAAAGAAGAACTTCCTCTGTGATATATAGAAAAAATCCTGTTGTTACAGGATATGGGGCTTTTGAATTCCTTGAATGTCGAATTGTGGTTTCCCATGTGGTTTGGGCAGTTACACATGATGGTATTAAGTGATAATTTAATATCCCCCATCAGGGACATTTCTCAAGATTTTTAGGTATTAATTATGGGCTTTCATAAGGGTAAAAGAATTAATTACTACGGGAGAGGAATGGTCAGGAACTGGAAAAGAACGAAGAGGACATGGTGCCACCATCACAGTGTCACCCTCACCATGTCACTGTCAAGGTGTCACCCTCATGGTTGCATCGTCACAGTGTCACCCTCACGGTGCCACCGTCATGGTGCCACTGTTTTGATGAAGCCTCACTTTTGGAAGAGTAATGGGCCAAGAGGGTCTAGTCCATTACAATAGATACCTCTCAAACTATTCTCTCCCTCGAGAATAAAAACAAATTGGAAGAGAAGAGAGGGTCCGAACAACCACAACGAAAGATACATCTCAGGAGTGAACCTCATCGTTATCTAGAAACACCTCCCTCTCAAGAACCAAGGAACATACCAGGGTCCAACTGCCTAGTCATATGCATTGGGGAGTCCCTTCCCCCGTGTCAAGATATTATCTTCTTTGAGCGGCGCTGACTCACCTGCATGGGTTTAATCGCATCCACCTTAGTGCGTCTTGATTAGGGATTGGGTCCTCCCCTCCCCATATCCAGGACTTTTCACACACATTCAAGGAATAAGGAAAACCACACATTCCATAGTCAACAAGGTGAAGCGTTCTATCACAAACAAGTATAAACAGAACATCAGAAAACTAAAAACGACTCTAGGTACTGGGCGTGCATCTGTGTTTCCCATTCCCAGGTACTCTCCACATGCCCAACATGCTTCCACAACACTCGAACTAAAGGTATGATTCACCCACGAAGCACCTTCTCTTCACGATCCTCGATCCTCACTGCTCTTTCCACAATGTTTACATCATCCTCGTTAT
Source organism: Viscum album (assembly GCA_963277665.1). Lineage (NCBI taxonomy): Eukaryota > Viridiplantae > Streptophyta > Magnoliopsida > Santalales > Viscaceae > Viscum > Viscum album. The sequence goes on from OY728163.1 coordinate 137,775,978, forward strand.
CTAGCTCTCCCCAGCCGAGGACATGGGAATCATCATGTAGACACCGACGGAGCTGGGACACATTTAAAAAATCATGTATCCTCAATAGCGGTGGTGGTAACCCTAGCTGATTAGCCACTTAAACGACATGCCGCAACACTTAAAAGGGTCCAATGAATCTGGGAGAAAGATTACTTCCTCTACCGAACCTTCGTTCTCCACGCCGAGGCGAAGCCTTCAAGAACACGTGGTCTCTAACCTCAAACTCCAAGTGCCTCCTCCTTCTATCAGCATATGACTTCTGTCGGTCTAGGGCCACCTTCATCCTTTCTCGTATAAGCTGAACATTCACTTTTATGCTCTGCACCACTTCTGGGATAAGAACGATCGTTTCCCCAACCTCAGTCTAGCACACCGTTGAGCGATATGGACTTCTGTATAGGGCTTCAAATGTATCCATTTCAATGGTAGAGTGATAGCTATTATTGTAGGCAAACTCTACCAGAGGCAAGTGTCACACCCATGATCCTCTTGAGTCCAGAACCCATGCCCACAGCATATCCTCCAACATCTAGATGTTGCGCTCTGTCTGTACATCTGTCAGGGGATGGAAAGAAGTACTAATACGTAGCTGGGTGCCAAAAGCATGCTGCAGTCCTCTCCAGACTTGTGAGGTAAACCGTGAATCCCAATCCGAGACTATGGATCTCGGGACTCTATACAACCGCACCACCACATCTACGTACCTTTGTGCTAAAGCATCTACTGCACCCGACTCCTTGATCGTGTGAAAGTGAGCTGACTTCGTCAACTGGTCCACCACTACCCAGGTAGAGTCTCAACCTCCTTGAGGTTTAGGTAGTCCCATGAATAAATCCATCGAGATGTCATCCCACTTCCACTCGGGAACATCCAGAGGATGAAAAAAACCTCCTGGAACGCGGTGCTCAGCCTTCACCTACTGACATATCAAGCATTTTTCCATGATCTCAACCACCACCCGCTTCACCTTGGGCCACCAGAACTGACCTCTCAAGCCCCGTTACATCTTGGAAACTCCCAGATGCACTGCTAGGGGTGAGTTGTGGAACTCACTAAGGTCTCTCTCACACATCGCCTCTGGAACAAACAACTTACCTCATAAAATCACCTGATTCTGACCATCCTCTGTCCACCCTTCCGGAGCATCCCCTTGGTTAACATGGTCACGCATCACCTCACTTTTTGAGTCTCCCCATTGGGACTCCTATACCTGCTGCAACAGAGAAGATTGCATTGTCATCTGATACAGGAAACCTCTACCACCATCTATCCCTGCATGTAGGTGCAGGGCAGCCAACTCCTCCATTTCCTTCCAAGCATCTGCCGACTCCCAGACCACATCATTTTGTGATTTTCTACTCAAGGAATCGGCCACCACATTCCCCTTTCCTGAGGTGTAGGAAACCTCAAAGTCGTATTCCTGAAGGAACTCCATCCACCTCCATTGCCGTGAGTTCAGGTCCCTCTGGGAGAAGATATACTTCAAGCTCTTGTGGTTCGTGAAGACTACAAAGTGCTCCCTGATGAGGTAATGCTGCCAAAAAATTAGTGAGAACACGACCACCGCAAGCTCTAGGACATGGGTGGTATAGTTACGCTCATGGGGACATAACTACCTAGACCCATAGGAGATCACCCCTTGCAGCTGCATCAGCACACATCTGAGGCCTCACCCTGAAGCATCACAGAACACCTCATACACCGCCCCTTATTCTGGAAACCTCAGTATTGGGGTACTTACCAACCTTTACTTTAGATAACTGAAGGTCTCCTCTTATTGGCCATTCCACAAGAAAGACAGGTCCTTCTTGGTCAAGGCTGTCAAAGGTGCCGCAACTCGGGATAAGTTTAGCACAAACCACTTTTAGTAACCTGGAAGTCCGAGGAAACTACGAACCTCTGCCACGATCTTGGGTGCTTCCCCAGAAACAAATACCTCGACCTTCGATGGGTCAACTGTTATCCCTCGCTCGGACACCACGTGCCCAAGTAAATGCACCTCTCACATCCAGAACAAGAACATGGAAAACTTCCCATAGAGCTGGTGCTGTAGGAGGACCTCTAAAACCGTCCTCAAGTGCTCAGCGTGATCCTCCTTTGATATTGAGTAGATCAAGATGTTGCTGCTAAACACGACTATGAGCCAGTCCAGGTACACCTGGAAGACAAATTTCATGAGTCCCATGAACACATCAAGTGCGTTCGTAACACCGAACGACATGACTACAAACTCGAAGGGCCCATATCTGCACCTAAAGGCAGTCTTCGAGATGTCACCCTCCTTCAACCGCACTTGGTGATATCCAGAACACAGATCGATCTATGAGAACTAACCCTCTCCCCTCAGCTGGTCGAAGAGATCATCTATCCTCGGGAGAGGGTAGAGATTCTGGACTGTCACCTGATTCAGCCTCCAATAGTCAATGCACAGCCTTAAACCACGATCCGCTTTTTTTGCAAACAACATTGGACCACCCAAAAGTGACGCACTTGGCCGAACAAAACCCTTCTTCATTAGATCGTCAATCTGGATTCGTAACTCCCACAACTCAGAAGGTGTCATCCGATAGGGAGCCATCGAAATCGGATGAGAACCAGGTTGCAAGTGTATCTCGAACTCAACATCACGTCGAGGGGGTAGAGTTGACACCTCCTTAGGAAAGATGCCCATAAACTCACTAACAATTCTTGGGACTTCCACCATTTATGAATCTACTGACTCCATTGATAGTTCGGCCAACAAGGAATGGAGGGGCTCCCCTCACCCGCTGCTTCCCTAACAACCCCGCTCACTGACGAAAGTTACATGTTGATCACCCAAATCAGAAAACAAAACCCTTCCTCCTAAGAAGTCAACGACGACACCCACAAAGAACAGACATTCAATTCCTAGGATGACATCGTATAACTGTATCTGCAACAATAGAAGATCCCTGATAGACTGATGCAACCCTATCATCAGTCTACACGCTCAGAAAACATAGGATAAGTCGGTCTGGTCTCTAACTAGCGTGCTCAGCACCAGAGGCGCTAAAAGTCTCTCGACATCTAAACCCAAAGCACGGGCTAGACCGGGTGTAAAAAAGGAGTGCGAAGCTGCGGTATAGAACAAGGCATAGGGAAGAGTACTAAACAAGCTAATCGTACCTAGAACGACCTCTGGCCCTACTGCAACTGTTGCCTCTATGGCGTGCAATTGCCCATGCCCAGCTCTTCTGCCTCTCTGCTGCCAGCCGCCTCCCCGACCACACCCTGGCCAAGGTTCCTGAGAAGCGCCCTGAGGTCGACCTCCTCCTGAAACGTCTCACCTCAGAGGGGCGGGAGCGTGCTGGCCTTACTACTGCTGAAAGGACCTGGGAGGAAACTACTATGGCTGAAGTGGGCACTGAACCTTCCCACCCCCGCTGTACTACACTCTATCCAGGCACTAATTCCGAATATGTCCATGGATCCAATAGACGAAGCACCTCAGTCCTGGGACCGAAAGGAAGGGGCGAGGATAGGGGTATCAGAACTGGAACTACTAAGGCCTACTTCTTACCGGTCGAAACCAAGAGGGTCCTCATGGCAGGAGCCTGCTGCTGACGGCTTCCCTCTTCGACGGTCCCAACTAGATCCCTTCTCGTGACATACATCCCAGCATGTGCATCCTTTCCACCACTTCAGCATTCTTCTTCACCTCCAGGTATGTCAGTAAGTAAAATGGAACAACAACATAATTAAGAGGAGGTTAGAGTGCCTCCTCTAGACGTCTCTCCCGAGACTCCTCATCCGGAAAGAGGTCTAGAGAAAAGTGAAGGAGATACATTAACTTGATCCCCAACTCTCTCATTGACATACTCCCCTGATGGAGGGAGAGTAGCTCTTGTCTCTTCTCATCATTCATCGTGGAAGAGAGGAATTCTGACCAGAATTCCTTCTCGATGTCAGCCCATTCAACCTCAATCTCTCTCCTCTCTCTAAGATAAATCGTCCAACACTGACGCGTTGCTCCCCCCATCTGGCTGACAGCCAGAGGCACCCAGTACTCCATCGGAGCCAGAATCCAGATGAAAGCTATCAATAGCTCCTCAAGCTAGCTCTCCATCTCCACATCTAAGATGCTGCCCTTATACTTCCCGAGGGTCTGTCTCAAAAAAATCTTGAAGCGTCTTCTGCCACTGGTTATCCTCCTCCTCTCGGTCAATCCTCTATCGATCGGCCAAGTCAACCTCCTGGGCCTCGATCGTCTGTACTACTAGTTGTCACCTCCCTGGTACCATAGCTGCATGGTAAACCAGGAATGCCTAAGCCCGAGTAGTGTAGAATATTGTTCTTAAATTTTCATAGACTTCTTCATTTATTTTGATCTCAGAAGACAGACATGAAACAAGAAAACACAAGTCATTATGTTTCATGTACCTTTCCTAGGGTGTCTACCCTACAATCAGCGTGGCCTCACATGGTTGTTCGTCAGGTCCAGAGTCCTTGCATCAGATCACGGGGGGCCCTAAAATCCCGTGTCATAGCTAGTCTTCCCTGGCCTAATTCACGCACCAAGGTCACCTAACACTACTTCCCTACCATCCCATGTAATCCTCATGGTGCCTAACGCGAGACCCCATCCTATAACTCAAACCTTTCCTCTGACACCATTATGTCACGACCCGCCTTCACCAAGATGAGGGAAGGGACAACATATTGCCAGACCCTTCCTTCTTCAAGTTGAAGGAGAGATGATGACCCTCAAGACCCGCCTTCAATAGGTCCCGGAGTAGAGACTAGAAACAAAGGTATAAAATCACACACTAAATGGAAGGCATTACCATTTTTCTTCTAATAGGATCAATAGATAAGATATTAGATCCCACAACACCAAAAATGAAAGTACAATTACGGATGAAAGTAAACCATTCCCATATGCATGTTCAAAGGTAAAAGATACAAGCCACAAAACTCCAAAAGTAAAAAAAGATACTATGAAAAGGAATTCAAAAACAGCAACTACACCAAAGGTCCGAGCTAGTACGGTCCCGCACGATCCCAAAATTCCTCCTGGAAAACTGAAAGCAGTTTTATATACATAGGGTGAGCATACAAGTATACTCAATAGGGAAAACCAAAGTCTCTCATGCACAAGTGAGGAGACATTCTAATTTCCCGTGGAAAAGATATAACAAAACACCCAACAAGGAAGAGCTATCCACCAGAACCTTACCAAGGCACGATCCCCAGATAACGCAAGTCAAGTAATGTATAGTAATATCACATTGATATTTGGGTACCCCGCGCCACTTTACCACTAGTTATTGAAGAAATCATACGCATCGAACCAATCCTACCATTCTTACCGCAGTCCCACTGCCACACCACGCCCGCACACACCTGGGCCATAACGTCACCGCAGTCCCACTGCGAAAACCCGCCCACAGACACCTAGGCTACAACCACCACGTGTAACCACACCCGCAAACACCTAGGTTAGAACAACTACTTCCACGCCCGAAGACACCTGGGCATCATCCTGAAGAAACTTGGGAAACAACCTTCCCCTAAACACCTGGGCCAACCACCACAACTACCCTGCTTGAAGATTCTTCGGCTAATAATGGACTTCAGGCCATCACAGCCTGCCTGAAGAGTCTTGGGAAATTTAGGAAAGGGATCAGAAAAGGAGCTAAAACCCATCCCCTCATAGGAGTGATGGGAAAAACACCCTCCCCCATGAAATGGGAGTGTTCGGCACTTAAGTGCTTAATTTGGGTGGGGAACAAATAAGAAACATAAAAACTACAGATATTGGTATAGGTAAGAAGCACTCATCCCAACCTAGGGGTTCCCAAAACCTAAGCACAAACACCCTCGTTACTAATCATTCACGAAGGAAATTACCTGACTCACGGCCAAGCCACAAATCATTCCCAAAACCAATTCCCATTTAAACTATTCTTGTTTTCATGTTCAAGTAGCCCCATTAGGGTAATTCTACTCTACTAGAAAATTAACAGGCAAAACCAAAATGCTAGGGAAATAAGACAGTCAAACAGCAACCTAAACATTCTCACCGTGTACTCTTGTAAAGTCACAACAACAAAGTGATAAGTGATATCCCCTAAAGTACTGGAACCAAAGAAAACCACGAGACATAGCCCCATGTCTCCAAAATCTAGGAGCCAATGGTTTATAAAAAACAAGGGATTCCACCCCAATTCATGATATAAGCAGAGTAAGCACACAACCTCAAATCCACAACTAGCGAAAGTATAACTACAGGGTATCCCATCCCCACTCATATCCTTACATAAATCTAAGCCCCCATCCAAGAAAACCATAAAGTCACCCTCAATCGGCCTGTGAATGAAAACAACAAAACCACTACCACCAACACAAGGCATGGCCATGCATGTATTTTCAGATTTAAAATATTTAACACACTCCATGGTTTCAATTCCACTGTGCTTTAACCGGGGTTATCACATAAAAGGGTTGATCCTGGTGATTTCAATTTATTTAACCGAGTATACGTAATTAACGAGTTCCATGTTACAGTTATTTAAACATCCAGGAGCACCGAGGATCATAAGTGCACAATGAAAGACCACCAACGACCACAATTTTCAGTGAGCATAGGCCCGTCCAATTCAAAACACATAACAACCTAAAGAGTATAACAATAAATCGATCACCCCCCCCATCATTAGTTAAAGGTCCATTCATTATCTTCGTTAAGTTCGGTTTCATCAATTTCCATAGAGGAAAAAGCATGCCCACCCCGCATGATACACATAAAGGAGAGACGAAGAAGAAAATCCCTACCTGATTGATCAAGGATCGACGTTTTTCTCTACGCGCCAAGAACAGGGGTTTTGCAATTTGCAGTGGAGGGACGTCGGGAAATCCAAGGACGAGCAGATGACTCGAGCGTAGGCACACCAAGGTGAAGGAGAGGAGTCAGCCAAAATGAAGAAGAGAATGAAGAACTTCCTCTGTGATGTATATATAAAATCCCGTTGTTACATGATATAGGCATTTTGAATGCCTCAAAAGTTGGATTGTGGTTTCACACGTGGTTTGGGTGGTTACACATGATGGTATTAAGTGGTCATTTAATATCCCCCATCGAGGACATTTCTTGGGATTTTTAGGTATTAATTATGGGCTTTAATAAGGGTAAAAGAATTAATTATATTGGGAGCGGAAAGGTTGGGAAATGGAAATGAACGAAGAGGACACTGTGCCACCATCACGGTGCCACTATTTTGGCGGAGCCTTATATTTGGAAAATAAATGGGCCAGGAGGGTCTGAGCCATTACAGGTGAACCATGATTTTTACATTCTATAAGGATAAAAATGAGTCATTATCCATCCTCGAAGATGTAATATATAAATATACAATTACAATGTGTTACAAATATTTATTGGGTAATTTTCAAAAAATATCTATTTTGTTTAACCCTAGATAAACAAATATTTATCTTAACCAATAAAAATGTTTTTTATCATATTTTCACTATTTATTATGGTAATAAGAATGTTAGATAAACTAGATAATAAGATAAATTTGTTTAAAATGGTTTAAATATTTATAATATATTTATAAAGAAATCAAAATAAATTTAAAAAACAAATCCCATAGATTCGATGAGAAATCAGGTTTTTAATGACAAAATAATCACATGGTAATAGTGTTTTTATATGAATAAACAAATTAATGTTGATTACAATAACCTATACAAGAATAATATATATTTCTCAAATAATTATTCTGTTACCACCATCTTAAAATATTTTTTGTAATTTTAAAAACATTTAAAAACGAATGTTCTTAATAAAAATTTGTCTTTTCAAATATATATGGAAAAAATTTCCTTTCACAACATTATCAAAACCTCAGTCTAAAATAATGTTCACATTTATTTTAAAAAAAGTGTTTATATTTCTCTCAAATATACATTAAAAATCGTATACAAATAATTTTTATTATTTATCGAAAACATGTATTTTTTTTAAAAGGATGATTTTTAGAAGTATATAATGATTTTATTGAATATTAAGTACATTTTATTGATATATTTTATTTATATAAATACATTATATATAAAATTTAAAATTTAGTTTTCTAGATTCATATTTCTATATCTAATGACTAATTCATGACTGTCAAATTTTAATCATATAATGAATAATATATTGTGGTTTGATGAAAATTGGAGTTATGTGTAATAGAAGGTACAATCAGTGTTGTGTTTAATGAAATATTAACACATTTTTTCATGTAACACAAAATATAAAAACTATTACATTTATAAAATAATAAATTTAACAAATTAACCTGATGTTACATTCCACATCACAACAAATGAATTTCACCTGAGAAATTCATCACTTTGGATCTAACAAAAAATGATACTTTTACCTCATCAAGTCTTCTAGTTCTTACAAAACATCAAAAAATTGTTGGTGTTTTCACAAAATATTTTTTAGTTGAGTTTTATTGTCTCACATAACATTATCTGTATGATTTACAACCTCTAATAGTTGCTCCATATTTGAAATATAATTTTATAGAAATATAACATGTGTGTTCGTTAAATGTTTGGTATCAGGTATGTACTTACTCAATAGATATACATGGAACATATCAAGAACCCGATATGGGTTAGATGGATTATCCAATCAATAGGATACTATCCCAATATGATAAAAAATTTCCAATCCATTTATTTAACTAGGATAGAGAATTCCACTGTATCATTTTCAAAATTTAATCTACTCGTAGTTCATTGATCAATATACTCTTCAACTCATACTCCAAAAAATGACGTTGAATTTTTTAATTCATATATAACTAACAGCTCATATGATCATTAATAGAATAATAATTTATTCCATCCAACTCTAGTTATTAAAAAATGGTTATGAGTTATTATCCAATATGTATAAATATTTTTATGGTGAACTAATCTATTAATATGTGAAACCTCATCCATATAAGAAATTAAACCATTCCATAAATGGTTAACCCTGTGAACCATCCAAAATATTCCAATAAAAAATTTTAGATATAAGTTCAATAAATTTTCAAAATCATTTTATTATTAATCAAAAAAACAAAATTATGTGGCACTAGATTTCCCAAGGCCAAACAAGTTAATACCTTCATCATTTAGTCTTCTAAAACGTGGAAATAAAATAAATTACCATAAAACCTCACTGAAAAAATAAATTCTTTCTAATTCCTTATATAGTAGACATATTATATGATATATTCCTTATACCGAAAAATTTTATTAACTCCATCAATGATAGATTAAACCACTTTTCTATTAAATAATTAATATTTTTGAAGGCAATAATCACAAACCAATATACATTATCTACATAATTAGTATTCTTATCCCAATAGCATTATTTAATAATCAAAAACATGCTATGGTTTATATATACCTTAATCATTTTTTTGTTTGAAAATATCATCTATCTATTAAATGCATTTTCTAGGTTACCAGAACCATTCCATATTTTTTTGAAAATCATCAATGAGAAAAATTATACTAAATAATATGTATATATTTCATATTTCATGTTTTTAAATACATAAAAAATAAGAAATTACACCTAAATATTTAACCCTTAAAAATTATTCTCCATCATGTACATCAATATTGTTTTCCTGTCATATTTAATTTTTATTTTGTTCTTCACCTGTAGAAGAACAATTACATTTACCAATTTTCTAACCCTCTTATAGTGATTTCCACGAAGGACAATAATCTGTAAATTTCCCACACATTCAAAATTTAAATTATTCAAACTATTATGAATCCATAAAGTAACCATTATTTAAATACATTAAGTTAATTGAATTTTTATTTTTCCCCATCTATTTCATGTTTTATTACCTTCTCCTCCACATATAACACATTATCTCATTCCAGTGGGAAATTCCTAGAAGTGATTCTTCACAAATTATTAACAAAAAGGTATCCAATTATTAATTACCATGTGTTATCCACCACTATTATTCCTAATTAAATACATCATTATTTTCTTCAGTGAGTCCAAGATTTGGATACAGTGCCCATTGTTAATCATAGATCAGATTAAATGATTATTAATAATCAAAATATCATTCATCACATTAATTATCCCATATTTAATCTCTTTGTTATATTTTCTATCAAATTCAATGATAATCAAGTTCCTTATTGTTCCCACAATAAACTAAAATAAAAATCATATTTTGAGTAACAATAATCAAAGACGGGAACCACATAATAATGAAAACCTTTTTATTTTGTGTTTGAATCAAGACACATTATTTTCAATATATGAAACTATAGGCATAAAATATTCCATTATTAGTTATTATATATTTTAAAACTTCATTATGGTTCATACATAGAGTTAATATCTAAAATATATACCCTAATCATGACCAACTAAATGGGAAGTAATCACAATGTCCGCACTTGGTGATGGGAAAGTCTAGCTTAATGAACCATTTATGGAGTAACAACTCTTATGTACCTCTTTGTGAAATCCATACCCACTTGTAGTATATAAAAAGGTATTTAATTTAATGGAATATATTCTCTCCTTACTCTTACAAAATTCCAAAACATTTTATTATATCATTACAAAGCCTTAGACTTTTTCTTAGACATATCTTAATACATACTTATTGAAATATTCATAGGTATTTGACCACTATTTTACTATCCTAGTTTCTATATGGAAACAAATCCATCCATTAATACTAATTGTATTACAACCCAATACTGAAATATGTAGACATTATATCACGTTTATAGAATACTAAAAAAATTATTAAAAAAAACTCAAAAATAACATATTAGTTTATAAACATTGGAAATGTCTATTAAAATTTTATAACTCGGGGAATTATCTTACCTGTATCCAACAAATATCTCCCCCTTAGCAATTCTATATAAAATCTCATTTCATAGCCCTGGGATGATAAACATAAGAATGGGTTGGGAAAAAATTCTCAGTAAGTGTAAATAAGATAAACTCATAAGCATATCAAGACCATAAATGTATGAGAACAATACCATGATAATTAGTAGATCATAACCTATATAAAAAATATCACAAACAGGAGTCATGGAATAATGATCTTCAGTTGATAATGCATTACTAAAAATGGAATAAATTAAAAAATCCATTAATTTATAAAATAGGAACGAGACATGGAATTATGTCATATAAATAAAAATGTAATATAATTTATTATAAATGAAGACATATTTCTCATACTTTTTAAGAAACTGGATGTCGACTATACCTACTGGGTAGGACACAACACCATCTCTAGTCACCATCCTTTCCTTATAAGTGATTAGATTTTCTCACATTCCTTTAGTGGATTTGGATTCCCCATTCTCTATATTGGATCTGGTTTCCCCATATTCCCACACTATATTGGGTTTCTACATATTCTTGTAGTCATCGAATCCCATCTACATGATTACCATAATTATATCATGAGATATAAATCTTTACCTAATGTATTGGAGGGATATAAAGGTACAACCTATCAGATAATCAAACCCATACACATGTGTTCCACAAGACCATAAATCATTCATCCGATAAGAACCCATTGATGGAAATAGGTTTCATAAACATTATTCCAATATACAAAACTAATGGAAAAAAATGTGTTTCATAAATACCATTCAATCATAAAAAATATACCACTCTCAAAATGAGTATTAATGATAGCATGAATTCATATCCCCAGTAAAACATAATTAGAATAAAATAATTTTATCATTTAGGGGAAATAATTTTGAGATATCAATTGAAAATAATTCCAGCGAAAAAAATCATTTCTTCTTTGAAAGCATTTTATTTTTTAATAAAATTCCATAGAATATTAGATGCAATAAATTTTTTCCTAAGTAAACATGTATGGTTATCAAGGATAATTGAAATAATTAATGTTTTATGATGGAATTAAATTTCATTCATGACATTTAAGTTACAATAAAATACAGTTTTTTACGTTTTTCTTTAAAAGACAAAATATACCACATTTGAAAAAAAGGGTCCTTTTAAAACATGTATTAATAACTAGAAAATAACTGAAATTGCCTTTAAACATCTTTGTAAAAATTTTAATTTTTATATAACATGGGAATTGATGATTATCATTCCAAAAGAGATACTTAAAATTAATCAGTCCCAAATATTGATGAAATTGTGAATTAAATACAAAATTCATTATAATCAGTAGAATAGTATTCCCTATGAAATAAAACAATATATTGATATGAAAATAACATATTAATTGTGATAATACTCATAAAAAAATTCATGAGTGGTATAGAAACCACCTATAAGAAATATGTTTTATATAGGGCATGGGACCCAAATTAATAAACATGAGACAAAAACCATTACTACTTGAGTAACATTAGATTCTATAATATGGTAAAAGAATTAAATCAATTAGATTTTTTAATATCATTAAATATAGTAAATTAATGATATAAAATTATGTATTTTTCTATTTACACAATATAAAAGAAGTGATAGGTGCATATGACATGAATCTCTAGGAAAAGAAAAATGAGAAGAAATTTCATTACCATATGTATTGACTCTCATTGTAGACATCGAAACCTCATGTATAATAAAAATATGTTGTAATAAATTATTTCAAAAATCATATTATTATATATAATACCATATATGGCTTACTTATACTTTATATTACATCTTATTAATAATTGAATTTTTATGTTCTTTTTCGGGTAAAAACTGATTTTTTTTCTCATACATGTTTGGAATTATTATTCTTCATCCCCATGCATAGATAACGATTTAATTCTCTTCATAATTTCATCCATTGAAAAAATATCATATATAATCATTTTTCATTTATTTATTGTAATCGATAAATTATAGAAATAGAAACTGAAATACCCCATTCATGGAGACAATACGTCTTATGTAAGAATGGATGATTCTTTCATTTTATTTTAATATTAAAATAAATAAAATAATATTATATATTATAATTTTAGAATTATTTTAATGTTATAAAAATATTATATATTTATAAAAAACATCTTTATTACCACTCGTGATAAATATATCTCAAAAATGAATCGCATAGCATTATAGTGAGGTTAAGACATACATATGAATAAGAAACATTATCATTTCTTAAACGATTAGATGAAAAAATGGTAGATATGATATTATCATTTAAGATTTATAACTATGTAAAAATATCATATATATTATATAAAAAGATTTTTCATCATAATTCACAACATAATTAGTGGTAAGAGAATGCAAACAATCATCGTTTCATGAGGTGGTAGTCTATTGTGCACATGATTGGTAAGTTTGTTACCCATTACATGGATGTGTGTGAATGTGTAGGTATACCCCTTTATAGAAAAAATTATTATTATATTGATTGTAATGATGTTATTTTATAAACATGGAATTAAAATAATTTAAGGGGTTCAATGAAAAAATAAAAAAATGTTTGTTGAGGAACATTAACTCTTCTTTGAGTATCTGATTTTCAGTTGCACAAAATAACCTCATTGGATGGATTTAGTCCAAATGTATAGCATATATAATTAAGGTAAGTATGTTTATAGGATACATTCGAGTAGTTCAGATGATCCAATGGGCTTTAGAGGAGTGAATAATATAGAATGATAGGTTCAGTTTTATAGTAAAGGGGGAGGGAACTTTTGGAAACTCTCAAAACAATTAGTAATAAATTAAAACTCAATTAAAACTCGAAAGGGACTACATTCGAAGAAAACATTATATTAGGTTTTATACTAATCATACAATAAATGTTATTCTAGTTTTAATGTAATTGTAAACATTATCTTTTCTTCTTAACCCTTAGTTAACCTATTTTAATTTTATCTATGGTAAAAATATTTTTAATATTTAAGGGATGTAATTTTTAGATAAATTTTTTAATTATAATCATAAATGGAAAATGAATAATATTTCTGATAATAACTAGTTTCATTTTCCTTATTTAAAATTTATATGATTTTCATATAATTTAACAAAATATTATTTTTATAAAATAGCATAACTATCAATTTTGACAATATTCATAACATTGACATTAAGAAAATTCATTCAAGAATATTACTTGAAAACAACTCACATAACACAACACAATCATCTCATAATCATCCAAGATTTTTTTATTTAATTTATTAATTAAAATATTTTTTTAAAAATATTTATATTATAATATAATTGATTGTTTCATTAATTGAGTAATTACTACAACATCATTTTGTAATTATTTTTGATAATTATTTTAACACAAAAAAGAGAACAATAAATTCTGTGAAGTAGATAATCCTTTTATAATTTAGAAGAATATATATATATATGAAAATATCTTAAATTTATCACCTTATTATAATTTTTATACATATTAAAAGTAAGTATGTGATACTTTTTCAATCCATTTGTGTTTATAACATCTTATGTCACTTCAAATGATAAGATTCCATTATTTTATTCAATTTAGATTCATATGTGTTTAGGGTTAAATAATATTCATTCTACATGTTTTTATCAGGTTTTAGGGTAGTTTTATAAATATATTATACATGTTTTACACGTAGTTGTCTGATTTAACATAACTGTGGTATTGAAAATTACTAAAGTTACATTCACTATTTTCCAAAAAAAATGACATATTTAATAAATTTTTACATTCTAATTCCTAATATATTATCCATTTTTTATAATTCAAAAACATAATTGGATAAAATTAATGTGTAATTAACTCTATTGATGGAATGAGAAAATGAATTTCTAATGAAAAAAACAAAAATATTAACTTGTTCTTATAACAGAATTCAATGAAAAAAAATGTTTCCAATTACCTCAATTCGATTAATTAATTAAAATTTTATCTATTTATAATATAAAACCAATAATGTATATAATTAAATACTATAAATTACTGTAATGAAAATCTTGTTTTCAATTACTATTCATTATATTTCAATATTCATCTAAACATAAAACATATCATAAAAATAAAAACAATTAAATAAAAGTAAATTTTGCTAACCATAATTCAAATAAAATGTTTATTTTTTCATATAAATATTATAAAGTATTCATAAATAATATTCAATGTGGGTTCCCCATTAAATGGTTGTAAAGTTAACCTTTTTAAAAATATTGGGTTTTATGCATAATATTGGGTTTGTTCAAATATAATTCCTATAAAAATATATTGGATGAATATAAAAATTACTTCACTGAATTAACATCTTATATATTTCCTCAATATTATTCAATTGTTTTTATTATTTTAATTTAATATGACAAAATTACATTGGGTGAATAAAAATAAAACTATTTTCTTTATAATCAATTAGTATCTATTTTCATTTATAATTAATTGGTAAGAAAAAAATTCATATTATATAACTTATATTTTCATAATTTAGTTTATATTATTCATAACCACTAATTTAAGGACTATGTTATGTACTATTATATAGAATAATAATATTTTAATAATATACTATTATTCTGTAAAACCCGGTTATACGTGTAATCCAATCTATCAAATTAACTCATCATTGTGTGTAAAAAAATCTAATCATAGAGATTCATATACTTAAATATAATCCAAGTTCTATTTTATATCGCGATTTCTTATTGGTATTGTGTATAACCTAATCCAAATAGAGTGTTTTTCATATAAAAATATATATTCATTATTGTGTGAATTAGAAAATATCAAAAAAATTATCTTAAATCGATAAACTATTTTACAGAATCTCACTGTGTAACATTTGACACCCAATAGAATTAATTTCACCATCAAAATTCATCGGGGATATAAAATGTTTAATACTTCAATGTTCTATTCAATGAAACCAACATTGTAAAAATTAATACCAAATCCATCTTTTAAAATAGAAATGTGAGAAACATAAAGGTTACCAAAAGTAACTCATAACTAGGTTTCCATATAGGAAAATATGTGTGGGATGTAAAAAGTTGGACATTGAAGAGAAATAAATCCATCATGTTCTAATGGAGAGTGAAATAAATTATGGTTATGAGAAAGATAAAAATCTAAAATCTACAAATCTATGATTTTTAGAAGGTCCATTAGATTCATCAAAAAATAAGGTACTAATATATCATATTTAGTTTCAAGATCCTTTCTCTAGAGTTGAATATTATTAATGAGATGAAATAATTAAATTAATATAGGAAAACCATACCCTTTTCATCATTGATCATCTTTCAAATAAAAGAGATTTTTATATTAATTAAGTGTTAGTAGTTCATGAGATCCATAAATTAAATGATTGATGATTCCATATATCATTATCACAAAATATGGTTATAAAAAGTTTCCTAATATGCAAGAATCCACATACGATGAGATGAGAAGTTAATATCTAAATCAATATCCAATGTTTAACAAAAACAATTCCAGAATTGGTATCCCTATAGCCATTCTGATAGTTGAAAGTAAAAATCAATTGAATGAAGATAACTAAGGCATATAAGATTCTATCATATTGTATCATAAGGTAGCTCTTTCTTGTCATGTCCAAAAAAATCTCATACCTTAATAAAGTATTTTTGAAACATGGTAATTACCATAAATTCATATTAAAAAAATTCATGATTTTTTATTATAATGTTTATAAATATATTCTCTATGTCTAAAAAGATTTAAACATCATACATTATAGCATAAACCACTTTTCACAAAATCCTTAATCAGTTCAAATATCAACATTTCCATAAATTTTACTAATTCATATCCATCATATTATTATACAGTTATCATTATCTCATCATCAAGAACATATTATTAGTAACAATTCCAATAATCTAATGTTTTCAAAATATATAACCTAATAACCCCCAATCATTCTTCATTATTACCAATTCCATTCAATATATGATATTAAATCCTTTTCAAAAATACTATAGTGTACACATACATAGATGTTTTATTATTCAATAATACCATAACAGTACTTCTACAACATTTTTATTGAATTACATTACATAATTACTTTATCATTCCTAAATATTGTTATCAAACTGAATATCATCAATAGTGATCACATGATATTTTCCTTTAACACTAGATTTAATAGGTTTTTTATGGTGATCATCATCTTTATCCCTTTTTATTTGGAAATGATTACAATAATTAAAATTCACTACTACAAAAACGGGCAAGGGAAGCGCGCCCTTATAACAGCGCTAAGCAAAAACGCTGATAAAGGATACCCTATATCAGCGCTAATATTACAGCGCTGAAAAAGCTAATTTTTATCAGCGCTTTCTTAGCGCTGATAATATAAATATTTATCAGCGCTAGAAAAGCGCTGATAAATATGATCTGTATCAGCGCTAAAATATTAGCGCTGATACAGTTGGTCTTTATCAGCGCTTTTTGAGCGCTGATAAAGGTTTCCTATATAAGCGCTAAAAAAGCGCTGATACAGAACACCTCTATCAGCGCTCAAAAAGCGCTGATAAAAATTATCTTTATCAGCGCTAAAAAAGCGCTGATAAAGAGACCCGTTATCAGCGCTATAATTGTAGCGCTGATACGGGGAATCTTTATCAGCGCTTTTCTAGCGCTGATAAATCATAATATTATCAGCGCTAGAAAAGCGCTGATAAAGCTAGATTTTATCAGCGCTATAATTTTAGCGCTGATAAAGGTAGCCTTTATCAGCGCTTTTTTAGCGCTGATAAAACCTTAGTCGACTTTTTTATAAAGTCGGTCGCACAGTGCCCTCGTTTTATCGCAGCTAAAGCTCTCGCGGAACCGTAACCCTGCTACTCTTCTCCCGAATACCGCTGCTGTGTTCGCTTCGCCGGAGCTTGCCGCCCTCGGTACAGTCGCCGTCCTCCGCCGCCCGCAACACCCTCGGCCGACCTCCACCGCCTGCCGCCCTCGGCTGCCCGCAACGCCCTCGGCCGCCGTTCTCTGCCGCCCTCGGCCGCCCTCCGCCGCCCTCGGCCGCTCTCCACCGCCTCCGTCGCCCTCCGCCTCACTCGGCCGCCCTCGGTCGCCCTCCGCGGCCGCCTTCCGCAACCCGCAACGCCCTCGACCAACTAAGGGTATGAATTCTATTCTAGTTTTATTTATTTGTTTCAAACATTCATGGAATCCCTTCAAGTTGTTATGGAATGTATAAAACCTACTAGAATTTGTCTTATGTAATGGAGAGTTGAGGCATGGTGTAGTTTAATGTCCTAAAACCAGGACCTTTGTGCAGGTTTCCATTTTGTTCTGATAAGGAGGGGAAATGATTCACCCTTTTCACTATAGTATAACCAAGAATGTTCTACCATAATCATGCATGAGGGGGGGGGGTGGTAGATGTAAATTTTAACCCAGGGGTTCATGAATCCAAGGATTGATATGGTACTTAAATGTCATAGGGTGTTTGATGGTAGTAAAATCCATTATTGAGGACGAAATTGTCTTTGGTTGACATGCCTTTTTAGTGGGAAACATATGCAGATCCACCAGTGCATATTGTGATTAGTCAAATAAAGGTGACCTTAGGACGATGACCGCTCATTTCCGATGGCCATGGAAGGATATGAGGATTAAGACCTTTTTGTGCATAGTGTATGGTTTTTGAAAGGAAGAGACCTTTTTGGCTCCGACATAGTGACAATGGGGAAATTTATGTCTCATGAATAGACCCTAAATATGATGTTTATGTATCACCATGTTTCTTGTGATGGAAAGAATCAAGCTGTACATAGATATTTTAAGTTAAAACTACATGCATGGGTCTAACCCACACAAAGGGAGGGGGAATGTTTAGTTTTTGGGGTGTCTGGACTAGAACATAATGACTTAGGCATTACTATAGAATCAAACCAACTATAGTACTTGAAATCATGCATTTTAGAATCATGCAATTAGAACTATGGTAGAACTTTTTAGTGTCATATTGTGGGGACTGATTCCTTGAAAATCCTGAGTAACTTAATGGAAAATCAGTCTAAGATAATTTGACATGCGCTGGACATGAAGGTGGAGAAAGGTGTAGACTATGACACCATGGATTCTCGAATCGATAAGAATAAGTCCATGCACGCAACTTTTTACCATGCACGCAACTCTCTTTACAAACTCCTATTGAATGCAATTCTACGCGATTCAAAGCCTCATATTTTCTATAAAAGTTGAGATACTAAATTAAGGGGGTATCCTATTATTTATAATCGTTTCTGAACATGAACACATGTTTATCCCAAAGTGTGTAAAACCATGTTTGATGTCACATTAGGTGCATACGTATCTTTTTCTCCTAATAAAGTGATAGATAATCATCTTTTTAGTGAATCTAATATTCTTTTTTATGAATCTTGATTATAGGTTAGACTACTTGATCTCCTTCCAAGGAAGTGGTTCCCTTCTACTGTATTTGGAAGTCTTCTTTTGTGTACTTGAACCATAAATACTAATATTTGAGATTCAAATAGGATGAAGATGAATAAAGATTGGATGGATTCTAATCGTTTAACAATAGAGTACGAGAACGGAGTGAAAGAGTTCATCAAGTTTGCAAAGGATCACACAAAGGATCCTTCTCAAATCCTTTGTCCGTGTTTACGTTGTTGTTATTCTAGACTACTTACTCCAGAGGAGTTGGAAGAACATTTGATATGTCACGGAATAGATCGGAGTTATAAATGTTGGAATAAACACGGAGAAAAAGCGAATGTAGCTACTGGCTGGGATAAAACTGCGTTTTATGGATCGTCAGATATGAATACAAATATAGATAATGAAGAAGACCGTATGGAGGATGTGATTACAGATGTCAATGATGATGAAGATCGTATTGAGGAAATGACAAAGACAATTCAAGATGAACCCCGTGATTGCCCAAAATTGTTTGAGAAGTTAAAGAGTTGTGCAAAGACGCCATTGTATGCTGCTTGCACTAAGTATACAACATTGTCAGCTGTACTGAAGTTGTATAAATTGAAAGCAGGCAATGGATGGAGTGATGTCAGTTTTACGGAACTACTTGCTCTCTTGAATGACATGCTTCCGGAAGATAATGAGCTCCCAAGCCGGACGTATGAAGCTAGACGAATGCTACGCTCGATGGGAATGATTTCTGAAAGAATACATGCCTGCCCGAAAGACTGTATATTGTTTCGAAAGGAGAACAAATCACTTACAGAATGCCCAAAGTGTGGTGCTTCTCGATACAAGAAAGATAAATCCAATCCTACGAAAGTTGTATGGTACTTTCCAATCATTCCAAGGTTTAGGCGTTTATATGGAAGTAAAGAAACTGCAAGACAATTGTCGTGGCATGCAGATAAAAGAAATAAAGATGGGTTATTACGTCATCCGGCCGACTCTCCTCAATGGAAGAAAATTGATCATGAGTATCCTGAATTTGGAAAAGAGCCGAGAAACCTTCGTCTTGCGTTATCTACAGATGGAGTGAATCCTTTTGGTTTTCAAAGCAGCACTCATAGTACATGGCCTGTTATGTTGCTAAATTATAACTTGCCACCCTGGTTATGCATGAAGCGAAAATTCATCATGTTATCTATGCTTATATCAGGACCAAAACAACCAGGTAACGATATTGATGTTTATCTGACTCCTTTGATCGAGGATTTGAAGTTATTGTGGGACTCAGGTGTAATGTTGTATGATGCTTATAAAAGTGAATACTTCACGTTGAGAGCGATGTTGTATGGGACAATAAATGATTTCCCTGCTTATGGAAATTTGTCAGGCTATAGCATTAAAGGAACTCAAGGGTGTCCCGTGTGCGAAGAAGATACAGAATCAATTAGGTTGAAACATTCATCGAAATCTGTGTTTCTAGGACATCGTAGATTTCTACCTCGTCGGCATAAGTACCGATCTTGGACGACATCATTCAATGGAAGTTCAGAAAAACGCACAACACCGTCTCCACTAACAGGTGATCAGCTGTTTGAGAAAGTAAAAGATATGAACACTGTTTTTGGTAAACCATTTTCGAAAAACCTTACGAAAATCGGTTGGAAAAAGAGATCAGTTTTTTTTGAATTACCATACTGGAATTGTTTGTACGTCAGACATTTTCTTGATGTGATGCATGTGGAAAAAAATGTATGTGATAGTGTTATTGGAACGTTGCTAAATGCCCCTGGCAAAACAAAAGATGGAATTAAGGCAAGGTTGGACATGGTTGACATGGGAATACGAGAAGAGTTGGCTCCCGTGAAAGGTGAAAATCGAATGTTTCTTCCTCCTGCTGCTTATACTCTTTCTAGGGCAGAGAGATATCAGTTTTGCAACTTCTTTAATGATGTAAAGGTTCCAGAGGGGTACTCATCAAATATCAAGAACATTGTGTCAATGAATGATTTGAAGTTAAAAGGTTTGAAATCACATGATTGCCATGTTTTGATGCAAGATCTAATTCCTATAGCTTTACGTTGCATTTTACCCAAGAATGTTCGTCATACGTTAACCAAACTTTGTTTCTTTTTCAAAGCTATATGTAGCAAAGTTTTAGACCCGGGGAAATTGCCAGCTATGGAAAAAGAAATTGTCATCATATTATGTGAATTAGAAATGTTCTTCCCGCCAACATTCTTTGATATGATGGTTCATTTGATGATTCACTTGGTGAGAGAGATTCGACTTTGTGGTCCTGTGCACTATAGATGGATGTATCCTGTTGAACGGTATATGAAGATTTTGAAAGGATATGTCAAAAATCGAAGTCGGCCAGAGGGTTGTATAGTGGAGCGATATATTGTTGAGGAAGCCATTGAATTTTGTATTGAATACCTATCTGATGTGGAAAGCATTGGTCTCCCGAAATCTCGTCACACTGGACGCATTGAGGGTGAGGGAATTTCTGGAAGAGAAGTTGTAACAATCAGTATTACAGATCGGGAGCAGGCTCATCTTTATGTTTTGCATAACAGTTGGGAGGTTGCTCCATATATTGAAACTCACAAAGAAATTCTTAGGCAGTTGAATCCATCGAGGGCTGAAAAATGGTTAGCAGATACACATAATCACCAGTTTATAGGATGGTTTCAGGACCATATTTTTAAGCAGTTGGATGAAAATCCGAATTCAATTTCAGAACGACTTCGATGGCTAGCCGCTGGACCAAGTGTGTATGTATTATCTTACAGTGGGTATGTAATTAATGGTTATACATTCTATACGGATGAACATGATGAAGAGAGTACCATGCAAAATAGTGGAGTTACACTAGTGGCTGAAGCGATGCATGTTTCTGGTAGTAAGGATATAAATCCAATTTATGCAAATATGTCATACTTTGGCATTATCAAACTAATATGGGAGTTGGATTATACGACATTTCAATTGCCGATTTTTCAATGCAAATGGATTGATAACAATAGTGGTGTTAAAATAGATGAATGGGGATTTGTGAAAGTTGATTTTAGTAAAGAAGGGTACAAAGACGAACAGTTTATAATGGCATCACAAGCGGTACAAGTTTTTTATGTTCCAGATCCCGCAAACCGAAAGTGGTCGATTGTTCTGTTATCGTCCAAAACTATTGAGGGTTCCGATGAAAATTCAGTTGAGGACGATCCTTTTAGTGGTACGTCACAATCAATTCAGAGCGGTCCCAATGCAGATGATGTTTTGTATGTTAGAGGAGACCACAATGAAGGGATTTGGATTGTCGATAGAGGTGTCAAATCTCTTCAACCTTTGAAAAAAAGAAAGAGAGTTCAGTAAACAGGTTATATTTTGTTTGTAATATAGATCTTGTTATCTCATGTTATTATCTTATCATTACAGAATTTATGTAATTTGAATGAACTGTTCAACCACTTTTGCAGATAATGACTTCTGCACATTCTGGTGCTCCTAACCTTGAGACTGAACAAGTCTCTCAAGCAGCTGCTGCTGCGGCTGCTGCTGCTCCTGCTGCTGCGGCTGCTGCTGCTCCTGGTGCTCCTGATGCGGCTCCTGCTGCTGCTCCTGCTGCTCCTACTGCTGCTCCTGCTGCTGCTCTTGCTGTTGCGGCTTCTTCTCTTAGTGTTGAGGTCCAACAACCATCAGCACATGCCGTTGATATCATAGTAGATGAACATATAGATGATGTTGATATCGATGAAATGGTCGGGAATGAAGGACCGAAGTCGCAGAAATCACAGGTGCGTCGTAGTTTGACAGTGTTAGCCAAAATTCTTAAGGCGAAAAGCAAAGGCATCAAATTTGAAGTCGGATGGAATGCACGAGGCCAACATGTGAATCCCAACAAGGCTATGTTTAGCAGTTACATTGGAGTTGTCACTCGGCAACGCGTGCCGATTGACGTAGATTCATGGCACCATGTTGTGTCCGGGTTGAAGGCTGTGATCTGGGAAGAAATTACGGTAACATTATGAATTTATTTTTTTAATTAACTAGCAAATAAAATGATGAAACAGTGTCTTACTCTTCTCAATCTCTTGCAGAGTACATTTATAGTAGACGACTCACACAAGGATTATGTACTAAGGCTTGCAGGAAAGATTCATCGAGGTTTTCGTACTATTTTAACAAGATGTCACCTGAAAGATTCTAAAGGTAAAATAAACCCGCACCCACCCATTGTCTATGCGCACCTGATATCCCAAGAAGCATGGGATGCATTTATTGGCCGTCGTGGGGATGAGAAGTTTCAGGTACATTGTGAGTGATAATACGCTGTTTGAGGATACCTGTATTCATCACTTTGATTGTCAATATTTCATTTATGAAACAGAAACTCTGTACTGAAAATAAGGAACGTGCATCAAATCCAACATACCCCTATCGTAAAGCAAGGATGGGGTACGCTTCATTAGAAAAGAAAATGGTACGTATTGTAAATTTACAGTAATATTGTTAGGTGCCAATAAACAACATCATAATTATCTTTCTATGTTTATATGTAGATTGATGAATCTAAAACCAAATGCACTTCTATCCCACGTCATGTGCTATGGAAGGAGGCACGTGTGAACAAAGAAGGGAAGTTAATAGATGAGAACACACAAAAAGTGTGGGAAATATGTGTAAGTATGACACGATGATAAAAAGATTTGTTTAAAATTGCTATTACATAAAAATAATTAGTTTTTTTCCTATATCTGACAGTCACAGGAATCAGCTACTCCTGTAGCTGATACAGACCTATTATCGACGGCTTTGAAGCAGCCGGAAAAATACGGTCGTGTCAGAGGTGCAGGGTTTGGGGTGACACCCCGAGTATATTTTGAGAAGAAGAAAAAAATAGATGATACAGAGAAAAAATTGGAACAAATGAGCGAAAAAATAGCAACCCTTGAAGAAAAATTGCAATGGCAGGGAGAGTTGCTAGCAACTTTTATGGGTGGGAAGCAAAGGGAGGACACAACTCAGGAAGAACCACCGCATGAACATCCTGCCCCACCCCCCACCAGCTTTGAGGCGAGTCATTCACCTAAAAAAAATGTCTTAGCCGTGGTAATCAATATTCTAATAACGGTTCCCATTAAATATGAATCAGACAAACACTGATAATTTATCTGTACTGATCTTCTACAGGGTGATAATGATTGTGATTTATATCTGTCAACACCCACCTATCACCTTGTAGCGAGGGCTACAGTGTTCAATATCCCAGATGCCACACTGCATAATAGACCACTTTCAAAAGATCATCTGAAAGTGACGATTACTGTAGCTCATGAGCCAAATGCAATGCTACCTATTCCACTTGATGACGATGATATTCATACGGTTGAAAAGGCTATTGGGACATTCATTGCATGGCCGGCAGAACTTGTAAGAGTACATGCAGACAAAGAGGTATTTATTTCCTTTTATTTTCAAGCTAAACCCTTAACAATTAATGAAAAGAGTGTCTGAATCAATGATTGTTGTTATAGACGGAGAAAGGAAAGGGGGTGACTAACATCGGCTCGAAACCATCTAAAGGATCGACCAATCGATCCCAAGGAGCTACTGAAAGCACAATAACACCACCTGTTCTCTTTCCACATTTACTAGCATTGAAGACTCATGTGGATACGAAGCTAAAAGATGGTAATAGTCATATAGTGATTTTCGAAGATAATATATACGGAGAGGAAAGTCAAGATTTCGTTGCTGCTGAAAATGTAAATGAAATCCTTGAAAACGGTTGGTTAGGCGTCACTGTTGTAAATGTATATATGAGGTATGTTTCCATGAATTGATTTTCTAAAAGCTGATCTAATGTGCAAATTATGACTAAATGCATTTTATATTGTTGACAGACGCATTTATGAAAAACAGTTGAAGGGATTTTCCCATGAGCCAAGATTTGGACTGGTTAGTCCTCATATCACATCAACACACCAAACAAAAATAGAGTCATCAAAAAGGGATGCAATAGTGAAGGACTTGCTGAAAACATTTGAACGCAAGATTACAGATGACAGACTTTTCCTAATACCAACCATGCAGGGGTAATACTCTACGATTAAAGCATATCAATTATATTTTCACTTTTTTTATTACTTATTCCTTTTTGTGTTTTTAGGCAACATTGGTTGCTAATTGCGGTGAACTTGGATACTCCGAAGATTTACTTTCTGGATTCAAAGTTAGGATATCCATCAAACCGACCATACATGATGGAGTTTGTGAATCTGTAAGACACTACATCTTACGTTTTAGGTCTAAACATCAATTTATATAATATATATTATCTTTTACTGAGGATTCTGTTATGATAGGGCGGTGTACCAATATCGTCTAAATCATGGTATGAGGACAGGGGCTAAGCATAAGGAGCCGAGCAAGTACTACGTCTGGACAAATATCAGGGTATATATAATAAAATTTCACTATCCAAACACACCTCAACACAAGTTATTTATTCTCCTAATGATCAATTTTTTTGCAGTGTCCAAAACAAACAAACGATAATGATTGCGGTTATTATGTTTGTAAATTTATGAAAGAGATCGTTTTTCATCAGCAAACTAGCATCCCTAAAGAGGTATTTTCAAAAACAATTACTAGTTCGTTTAAGTTATTTATTAATTCTTTATTTTTTTATTTTGCAGTACTACTATGACTGCCGAAAAGCCTCATACTCACAAGACGATATAGATGTGTTCAGAAACGAGTGGGCCGCATACCTGATGACAGATTGTACACAAATACAATGATGATCTGACTTGGGGACATGTACAATTGGTGGTCATTTTTGAGAGGGGTTAAGGGGATCAAAAGATAAAATATTGTTGTATGTAAATGTTCGTAGCAAAATTGTAATTGTTATTAAATAAAACATTCTTTCTCCAATGAGTCATTTTTCCATTTTAACAGATGATATGCACCAGCAACATGCAAGAATGTTGAACCACTAAAATGGTCGCTCTCTTGTTTAAAATGGACACCACTTTAATTGAAAACAACAACTGACCTACGGAAATCTGACCAGACGCATCTGGATTGCCTTCATCCTTTAGGAGAAGGATCCACGGGTCCTTGGTGACGTGTACGAGTCAACCCCGCCTCAATCCGAGGCACGGTGTGACCGCTACCACCCAAAGGGTCGCTCTCTTGTTTAAAATGGACACCACTTTAATTGGAAACAACAACTGACCTACGTAAATCTGACCAGACGCATCCGGATTGCCTTCATCCTTTAGGAGAAGGATCCACGGGTCCTTGGTGACGTGTACGAGTAACATGCAAGAATGATGGACCACATTTCTTTGGCCTTTGGACAAAAAAACCAGTAAAATCTCCAAAATACCTTCATATCATGCATGAACCAGTAAAATCTCCAAAATACCTTCATATCACGCAGTTCTGAAAAGAGTCACTATTTAAAAGAAAGTCACAAATTTAGATACATCTCGAGATGGTCAGTTGTTGATTTCACTTAAAATTAAGTCCATTTTTAACAAAACAGTGACACTGTGAGTGGTGTCGGCCACACCGGGCCTCGGATTGATGCGGTGTTGAATCGTACACGTCACACATGAGTCATTGATCATTGTGAAAAAGTATCAACGCAATCAGAAGCCGTTAGATCGATTTGGCATATGTACGTAAAATATTGTCCATTTTAAACTAAATACATACACTTGGAGTGATACCGGTCACACCGCGCCTCGGATTGAGACCCCACCCTTTCCCCTCGGCTGTCAAAAATCATAACCAGATAGTCGAAGGGTGATTTTGACAGCCGAGGGGAAAGGGTGGGGTCTGAAGACATTGTAGGATATGTCGAAGGGTGATTTTGTGTGTGACTGGTATCACTCCAAGTGTATGTATTTAGTTTAAAATGGACAATATTTTACGTACATACGCCAAACTGATCTAACGGCTTCTGATTGCATTGATACTTTTTCACAATGATCAATGACTCCTGTGTGACGTGTACGATTCAACACCGCATCAATCCGAGGCCCGGTGTGGCCGACACCACTCACAGTGTCACTGTTTTGTTAAAAATGGACTTAATTTTAAGTGAAATCAACAACTGACATACGGCAAACCGACCAAACACATTGGGATTCTATTGAAACTTAAGGACAACTATCCATGGGTCAAATGTGACGTGTAAGATTCAACCCCGCCTCAATCAGAGGCGCGGTGTGACCGGTATCACTCCAAGTGTATGTATTTAGTTTAAAATGGACAATATTTTACGTACATACGCCAAACCGATCTAACGGCTTCTGATTGCATTGATACTTTTTCACAACAATCAATGACTCATGATACATAGAGAAATTCACTGGCCACCTTCGAGAATGATCTGAAGCACAAACCATGACAGCATTATGTTTTTAACTTCAGCACCTCAATTGAGAATGTGACACCTTTCAGGACTTGGCGCCATTGTATGTCGTTTCGTCCACTGAATGGGTCTATCCTTTTATTTAATTTTTTTAACTTCAGTCAAATATTCTAGAAAGATGTCGCGGCAGATCCTTCACCATTTTGTTTTGCTGAACATCTCATTACATTGTTAAAAAAAAGCAGGGTGTCTTGCATGGGCAATACGTTCTTGTATTGAAGATGATGCACTCCCATTTATTCGAACCCACATGGTTAATTATTTTGTTTAAGCCTAATGATTGATTTAATTATTGTGGAACACATAATCATGAAAATCGTATGATGGTTGTACCCAGATAGGACTCCAATTCATTGGTTAAATCTATTTTCTCATGAGATGTTATGTATGAGATTAGGGAGTAAACCTAGTCCATTAAAATGGGAGTGCATCATCTTCAATACACGAACGTATTGCCCATGCAAGACACCCTGCTTTTTTTTAACAATGTAATGAGATGTTCAGCAAAACAAAATGGTGAAGGATCTGCCGCGACATCTTTCTAGAATATTTGACTGAAGTTAAAAAAATTAAATAAAAGGATAGACCCATTCAGTGGACGAAACGACATACAATGGCGCCAAGTCCTGAAAGGTGTCACATTCTCAATTGAGGTGCTGAAGTTAAAAACATAATGCTGTCATGGTTTGTGCTTCAGATCATTCTCGAAGGTGGCCAGTGAATTTCTCTATGTATCATGAGCGTTCTAATGCATATCTTGTTTGGAAGATCATTGTAGTAGACAACGATCTAAAAGTGGGGGATGAGTGCATATCTGAGCATGTCTTTAGTAGTGTCCCTCAAAATGTCTTTAAACTGACCATCTTGAGATGTATCTAAACTTGTGACTTTCTTTCAAATAGTGACTCTTTTCAGAACTGCGGGAGTTAACATTTCTCCAACATATTCACACACAAAATCACCCTTCGACATATCCTACAATGTCTTCAGACCCCACCCTTTCCCCTCGGCTGTCAAAAAAACCTAAAAGACCATGGCTAGCAATGATCATTCCAAAATGCATTTAAACTGAAACCTTCCAGAAAAAAATAGAGTAGAATACTTGCAAGTTGTAACTTAGGTCGCTTTGCACAAGCCGATTTCCACATTGTTTGTAGCAACCACATTTGCTCCAACACTCTAATGATCTTCATTGCTTCATGTCTTTTATACTCTTCCATAAACCCTTCTCTAAGAAGGTCAACTATCGTGTATGCATACTCACCTTCAAATGTGACGTGTACGAGTCAACCCCGCCTCAATCTGAGGCCTGTTGTGGCTGACACAACTCCAAGTGCCTCTGTTTTGTTCAAAATGGACTTATTTTTAAGTGAGAAATCAACAACTGACATACGGGAAACCGACCAAACGCCTTCGGATTGTGTTGACACTTTAGGACAACGATTCATGGGTTATATGTGACGTGTACGACTCAACCCCGCCTCAATCCGAGACGCGGTGTGACCGGTATCACTCCAAGTGTATGTATTTAGTTTAAAATGGACAATATTTTATGTACATACGCCAAACTGATCTAACGGCTTCTGATTGCATTGATACTTTTTCACAATGATCAATGACTCATGTGTGACGTGTACGATTCAACACCGCATCAATCCGAGGCCCGGTGTGGCCGACACCACTCACAGTGTCACTGTTTTGTTAAAAATGGACTTAATTTTAAGTGAAATCAACAACTGACATACGGCAAACCGACCAAACACATTGGGATTCTATTGAAACTTAAGGACAACTATCCATGGGTCAAATGTGACGTGTAAGATTCAACCCCGCCTCAATCAGAGGCGCGGTGTGACCGGTATCACTCCAAGTGTATGTATTTAGTTTAAAATGGACAATATTTTACGTACATACGCCAAACCGATCTAACGGCTTCTGATTGCGTTGATACTTTTTCACAACAATCAATGACTCATGTGTGACGTGTACGATTCAACACCGCATCAATCTGAGGCACGGTGTGGCCGACACCACTCACAGTGCCTCTCTTTTGTTCAAAATGGACTTATTTTTAAGTGAAATCAACAACTGACATGCGGCAAACCGACCAAACGCATTTGGATTCTGTTGAAACTTAAGGACAATGATCCATGGGTCAAATTTGACGTGTAAGAGTCAACCCCGACTCAATCCGAGGCCCGGTGTGGCCGACACCACTCAAAGTGCCTCTATTTTGTTCAAAATGGATTTATTTTTAAGTGAAATCAACAACTGACATACGGGAAACCGACCAAACGCCTTAGGATTGTGTTAACACTTTAGTACAATGATCCATGGGTCATATGTGACGTGTACGAGTCAAACCTGGGGTGGATTACATGGCTTTCCTACATGGAATATATCCCACTACACGTCTTTAATGAGCCAGCTACGCAGTTTATCCCTTGTACAGATACACAGGAAGAATCACACGAGATCGACGTCATGTACTAACATAGGGCAAGGGTGCATAAGAGGACACAAGATCAAAGGGTAACACGTATATGTTTTTTAACATGCCATGTAATTTCCTATTGATATGACATGTATATTCACACAGGCAGCTGAACATTGGAGTTACCCAGGGTAAAGCGACAAGGCATGTGACCCTTTAAATGACCCATAATTTTATGTACCATGATTGATCTCTTTGAACACTATATCAAGGACATATTTCATTAGGGTTGGCTCCCATGATCCTTCCTAGGATGGTTTTGGTATCTTTTCCGACTTACGGTAGTACGATCGCTTCAGCAGGACGTCCTAGACATAGTTGGAGTCTCTCTGAAAGTCCTGGAGTGAGATCATATATCTATTTTTGAGGTCCAGGTAGAGTCATGTATCAACGCAACCAATCCTACCAGACATTGATCCTATATATAGAATGTTAATCTTGATGTCTCATTACAGTACCCCAATTTATGATATGTTACCTTTTTTGTATTAATATACATAATTACTAAGGGTGATGGTTGGGAGAGTTAGGATATCCTTTTTATGTATTGCAGAATGATTCAAGGAGCACGGGCTCTGCACGATTTGTCAAAACCAAGTGGCAATCCAAGGAGAAACAATGCATAGTGGAATGTTCTAGTATTTATCTTCTGAGTTGTGTAGGAATATTTTGTGATACTATGTAATGAGGTAGTTTTGCTTTCTGGGTAGATGGTATCTAACTCATGGTAAGAACACTGTTTGGTTGGGTTGTGATCGGTTGATGACATGCTTGTGGTTGATATACTGGTTTTTGTGCAGGTCTGTGGTTGATATACTGGTTTTTGTGCAGGTCTGCTCGGCTGGCTGTAATAGTGCAGGTTTTTTATTAGCAGCAGGCAGGGATTTAACAGCGCTTTTTTAGCGCTGTTAAATGTCGCCTTTAACAGCGCTAAAAAAGCGCTGTTAAAGGAGATATTTAACAGCGCTAAAAAAGCGCTGTTAAAGGAAACATATAACAGCGCTTTTTTAGCGCCATTAAAGGTATCCTTTAACAGCGCTTTTTTAGCGCCATTAAAGGTGACATTTAACAGCGCTTTTTTAGCGCTGTTAAAGGTGACATTTAACAGCGCTAAAAAAAGCGCTGTTAAAGGACCCCTCCTTTATCAGCGCTGAGCTTTACAGCGCTTTTCTAGCGCTGTTAAAGCCCGATTTTAGCGCTGTTATTTCCCGTTTTTGTAGTAGTGATTCATCATAAACGTGAAGCACTAAATTGTTGGGGTTTCATCCTCTGTTGATTTCCTCCAATTCGTATCATTTTCCAACATCTTCATACAATTAGTTAGGCAATAAATTTCTTTATTCCCTTCGCTTATACACTTATATCCATTATTACACCCTATAAGAAAATTACATCCATGCATCATTCCACACATTGAGAATAAAGGAGGGCTAATATTCTTATCTATATGTTTTTTTATATTTTCATTTGAAATCTGTCATCCTTTACTTATTTAAACCATGAGATTGACATATAAATCTGACATACATTTCATCATTTATTACAAAAAACACATCTTATTTATATATATTAATGTATATTATGGAAAAATCCATTTGATACAATGATTTAAGGCACTGAATAACTTATCAAATCTATTTACAAGATGGAAGACAATAGCCTATGTGTACCTCACGAGTCTTGTGAACTTATCCTCATAGATTTTGAATGATTAATAAACATTTTTCATTAACTCAAGGAACTACTTTTTCATCATAGAATTATTAACATGATGAATGGATTTATAGAAGAAAAAATTCATAAACTCCTCTCAATCCATAGATTCTTTTTCATATTGCTCCCTCCTATTTTTTTAGAGTCCACTACAGGTCTACTTCACCTTCCAGCTGATAAGAATCTAGAATGAAATTCTAATGTTATGAACACTTAAGAATAGAGAATATATTACCTATTCTACTAATCCAGTGTTCATTATCATGAAGATCATAAGAACCACTAAAATAAGGTATACATTTCATCATGAAGGACTGAAAAAAACATTGTTCCCTTCTTTTCACATTTTGAATCCCAAATGATTCAAATGTTGAGAATGATATGTGAGCATCTCAATGAGGTTTTTCATTCTATTACCCATATCATATAGATACTGAAGTGAACAATCATTTTTTTGTTTATCACAATGACCATTAATATAGATACATTGGGTTTTATCCAAGGGATATAACAAGAAAACATATAGTAATATATAGTAATCATTGTGAGGAACCAAATAATCATGAATAACACACAAATATGATTCCTAAAACATGATACCTTCTTTAATCTACGGAACTTTAGGTTTATCCAAGCTTATTCATTGACAAAATCAATTTAAATCCCGTCAGATGATTTACATAGAGTACGTGAATATTCAAAACATATACCCCAGGTGTGTTAGACACGGTGTGTATCATGGCACGTTGTTGTATACCAGGTTACACTGAAGTTAGACCTTCCAAAACATGTCAGTGTTTAAAACCCATGGTACATTTGTGTTAGAGCTAGAACCACTTGTATTATTCAAACATGCATGTAACACTACTATACCCCTAAAACAATCATTTACCAAAATTCCAATACAATTTCCTAAACACTAACACATCCTTATAATTGTGCTAAGAGACATCCCAAAACATAACATTTGAAATATCCCTAGGGATATTACTAACTTTTTATCATCCTATTTTCCAAACGATGACTAAACATTTTATATGATTCAATCAATAAAAACATAGTCTATATGTAAATAGAAATTATATCAAAATTGTGGAATACTTAAAAAACAATAAAAATAAATACCTAAATACTATATTAGTTTAGTGAATTTGGATACATGAACGAAAAAATCCATCTCATGGAAATATCTACGATGATCCCCAAAAAGATCTACCTGCTTCATAATTATATATATAATACTACGTTAATAAAATGTGTAATGGAAAATAAGGAAGGGTGAGATAATGTTATCAGTAATGTTACTTAGTCAGAATGTGTAAACATATCACGAACAAAAGGGTACCTGAACATGATAATTATCATTTGATGATCTCGCCATGCCTTTCAAATATCATTAACTAGAATCATGGAATAATAATGTGTAGTTCAATAGACATGAATCATGTAACGCCCCAATCCCAGTTACATAGATTCAGTGGATTATTTTAATAAATTGGCATGATTACAAGGAATCAAGTCTTGAAGGACTGATCCATTTAGCAGTCATGGAAAATAGATTACATACATGAATGTTAAATGAAATTTTTAAATGAAAAAAACAACAAAACATTCTCCATTGACCAAATTAATATCTCTTAGACTATCCCTGTAGGTCTGTCATAATGTAAATCTTTGCATCCTATGAAAGATAAAACATAGAAATGGGTTAGCTCAAATGCTCAATAAGGATAACAATACTGAGAATAATTTCATAAATAAGCATAAATATTTAATGTAATATATAAACCTAAAAAAACATTTTTGTTGTAAACTTAAGAATAATATGGAAAATATATGTCAAATAATTACATTTACTTATTCACTTGGATATTTTACTAGTCAAATAATCACACTTAATATCAATAGCTAATTTCAAAATCAAATAATGCATAATGCTAGACTTTGTAACCACATTGTCAAGGCCTTGTGCCAAGACTACAAATAAGATTTTGTCAAGGCCTTATGCCAAGACACTAGGTTGTCTCATGAGACCTACCGATGCATTGAGGATCTATACCAGTCTCCACCCATCACTTACTACGTCTAATGCATTACTCGTATGAAATGCTTTAAATATAACATAAACATTTGTATGAAAACTAACATACGAAATGTGTATACATTATCCATAAACCATGAATGGTATAAAAATAACACATATACATAATCAAACATATCACGAAACCATTAATACAATATGTAATATTTGTATCATAATTAATCAACCTCGATCAATAATAATATCCCATAAAGGATGTCGACATAGTTGAAAAAGATCAGAAAAAATATTTAAGAGAAATATCTCTTTCCATGAAACCATTTTAAAGTCACACATTAATAAATGAAGTAATTTAAAAGATATTTTTGAATAAATGTGTCCCATACAACATTTTAACTTCAAAAAAAATTATCATTTCAAAACATTCATGTCCATATAAATAAATCCTTAAATACTTTTTGAATACATGGACGTTAATAAAAAGGATTTAGAACGATAAATAATTAAAAGATTAAAAATGATGATCTAGTTAAATAGACCCTCCCATAATACCATAAAATATTCCATTTGAAATAATTTTTATGAAATATGGGTATCAAGGGTAAATATGTTCCAGTAAATACATACACATAAAAAATCTCTGATAATAATGACATTGAGGAAATAACCCTGACTTTCACTTTCCTTCAGTTGAGGGTATGTTAAACCTCCATTATAATGACCATAGTATGTTATTAAATTATAATAGAACCATATTCATATATATTATATTGTACATGATTCATTTAGACTTTATAATCCCTATTTAATAATTATTTCCATGTTAAATTATCATTTTGGATAATAATCACTTTCTTCGTCGTACGTGTTTTAACTTATTATTCTTGATCATATAATTTAGATCATGATTTAAATACATCCAAAATATAAAACCTTATTTATATATTATATATATTTAGAATATGGATATTTACAAAATATATATATATGAAATGGAAGGCCCCGTTTATGGAGACAGTAGGACGTACGTACTCATAAATGTTGTTTTCATTTTCATATCGTATTGAACGGAAGTATGTGAATAAGTTATAAGTAATTACATATAAACACACACACACACAGATATATATATATATATATATCTATTAGCATTATTATTTCATATATTACATACTTATTAATAATATATATTTTTATAATCATTATTGAATGGTGAACGTGGGAATTAATCTCATCGCGTTGTGGATACTGTAATCCGTACATACGCACGAGCGACAATATCATTATATTGATGGTGAAATAGTATGTAATTGGATGGTGTATCATATATAAAAAATAATTAACATGATATATTTATTATTTATAGTAGTTATACGCATTATCATACCCATCTGAATAAGGATGTGTTTGAATAACAAACTACACCACGACGTGGAGATGGTAAGCCGTATGTATGCATGTATTATGACTTTTTCAGTTAGAGGATTGATATAATAAGAAATATGGTTGTAACATATTTATAATAACATAACAATATGTAGGAGTTACTGGAGTTATTATTTTTCTATTGAAAAAATTGAGGAATTGGAAGATGAAATGAACTTGAAAGAGGGTGGTGAAATTATTATTTCTTTTCGGGTGTTTCCTTTTGAATTGATCAAAAGGGCTTCATAGGTTGCTTTATGATCAATGTAAGGACTCTAGGATTATTTTAGGGATATTTGGAGGATATTTGGGTTGGGTTTGGACGATCCAAATGGACATGGAGGTATGATTTTGATAGAAGGGTAAGGGCCCTTTTATAAGAGGGATGATGGTCACTTTAGGAAAAGATTAAAATAATAATTTATTATTCGA
The DNA here is from genome assembly GCA_963277665.1 of Viscum album. Taxonomy (NCBI): domain Eukaryota; kingdom Viridiplantae; phylum Streptophyta; class Magnoliopsida; order Santalales; family Viscaceae; genus Viscum; species Viscum album. Next base: position 137,811,962 of record OY728163.1, read on the forward strand.
TCATATTAAGGTTATAATGGCTCCAAATGAATTTATTTTGATCCTTAGTTGGTTATGGGTCTAAATAACCTCATCCAATAGGTTTTATACAAGTTTACGATACCATGTTAACCTTATCCTCTATATTTATCTCTTAGTTAAATAGTTGAACTTTTACATTGTATTCTTGATTTATTATAATATATGGTTAATAAACATACTCTAAACATACAAGAGAACTTCAATTGGTTCATTAATGATATATATAATATTATTTAATCCCTTTGGATGAACCTTATATTTTTTGGAATATTATATCAACAAATAATATAGTATTTGTTTTAAAAATTAGTTTTTTGTCAATTTTGAAACTATTTGGTATTTTGTTTTTCTGAAAGTACTCAAAACTTTATCACTTCGAAAAAAATTTCTAATCAACCGTAACATGTCATATTAAACTAGAAAATACTTTTATGGCATAAAAACCACTAAATTCATTTTATTTTCAAATATATAATGTAAAATAATATACTTTTCAATAAGAAGGTAATTACAGCATCATCATTATGTCATAAATAAAATTGATTAGTTAATCTTTAAAAACTATAAATGAAATACCATTATTTAGAAATTTTTTTTATCTTTATAATGAATATTTATAGTAAAATTTATCTTTTGTATCGACCTATATTAAAAATGGGTTTTTAATGAACATTGCATTTAACACTTTTAACTCTTCTTTAAATAAAATAATAATAAATATCCTAATCTAATACATGTTGTCCAAAAGGATCCAATTTTATTTATATGGTTGTTTAGGGTCGAAATGAACCTATAAAATAGTGTTCAGATGTGTTGTTGGGTAATAATAATATTATTATTACCTTTAATTACCCCATTTACTTTTAACCACGGTAAATAAAAGTCAGAAGTTACAATTCATGAAAAAAATTTATCATCTTGTTGAATCACATTTTACTTACTGATTTCAACTGTGTCTCTCGTAGTTTTAAAATTCAACTCACAAAAGTTGTAAATTTATGTTTTATGCAAATTTTCAAATGAGCCTAGAAGGTGGGTAAAATATGTTAAAAAGCTCAATAAACTTTTATACATCAAATTTTATTAAAAAATTACAACAATAAATAAAATTGAACTTATATATGTATTATATATCTATTTTGACTTAAAATAATTTTAAATAAAATAAATATTTATTTAAATAAAAATCCAGTTTTAAATAATAATGTTGTGGGTTTCATTATTCATAAAAAATTCAAAATATTCATAAAAATACCAATAACTTACCCCGAGCTAATTTTGGTAGTCCATATTAAAAAATGAAGTCTATTTTACCAAATTCAAAACATATACATTGAATTTATTATTTTAAAACTATTTCCCATTGTCAAAACCAAAAGGCAGCTTTTTAAAAGGTAAAAACTATCAAAAGATTGACATGTGTTTCTGTCAAATTTAAATATCAAATTACATAAAATGACCTACATTGTATTAAATGAAAATAATATAATCTAATTATACTTCAAAACCTTTAAATGCATAATTTCACATAATAAATTATTACAATTAAAAAAGTTATTTTCAATTAAAACAGAGTATTTTTCACTATTCCTAAAATATGAATGTTATCAGAAATGTTGAAACAAATCTCTCCAAACTAACTTTTTATGTCCTTACTGTAAAAAAGAATTTAATTTCATTAAAATTAATATATTAAAGTGTCAAATATTGGTTTTAAATAAGGTTATCCCTTAAAAGGGGGTAAAATTGCATTTTTTGAACAATACATCTTTTATCCGAAAAAATGAATTTGTTATTATATTATGTCTAAGAAACATATATTATGGATGTTAAAATTTTATAGTTTATATAAGATTCAAAATTCAGTTATTACTTTTCATAACCACCTTTGAAAGTCTAGTTTGGTAAGTTGTGGTGCACTCGAACTCGGTGTTGCGTGTAGTATAATCTATTGAATTACTTTAATGAGATAACATACTATGAAATCATGGGGTGTTACATTCTACCCTCCATCAATAAATTTCTTTCTCATAAATTGGAACTGTTCATCGAAAATAAAAGTATAAAAATAGAAAAATACATTTCTAGAAAACCAACATTAGAAACTGGGTTAATAAAATTTATTCTTAATAAGAGGGAAAGGGAATGAAAAAGTCACAACCAAATTAAGCTCTCGATTAACAGAACATTAGTGGAAATTAGAAAAACATAATTGGAGGGAGAACATAAATATTTTTAGTGATTTATTGAGGTCATCAATCACAAACTATGGTAAAATTGAGGGACTCAAATCCATCAATATATGATGATTTAAAAAATCATTACTTCAAAAAAAACATAATGTATTAGGATAATAGATTTTTTGTTTTAATATCCCTTCCCTAAAGTTTAAGAATTAATTTTTTCATAGAATAAGAGGAAAAAAATATAATTGACAAGTAGACTTTTGTCCTTCAACTAATTCCAACAACAAACTCATCATTTTTTACAGAAGATTATTAAATTAAAAAATATTCTATGTATTTTAATCGTATAGGGTTCCAAAAATAATGATTTTATAATTAATATGTCAAAAAATTAAAAAAAAACTACATTATACAAACAAGGACCTCATGTATGAAAGTGGTAGGTGATAGACCATTATCGCCCTTCAGTTGCAGGTTCAAGTCTTGCGGCCTTGCGGGACGTGACGGGTTGTCGCCTGACCTCTGGGTTGTCCTTTTTTTGACAATCGAAAAATTAATCTCAAAAATAAGTTAACCTTAACCATAGTATCTAATTTGAATAATAATCTATTCCAACCATTTTACTTATCCAAAATACTTCTGTTCAAAGTCACAGTCCCAAATTTTTAGGGAAGGTAAACACAATGAAGATCCTTTTTTCCATGTAAAAACTTGTTAATACCTTCATCATGTATTCATTTAAAACACAATAACACCCTAAATTACCAAAAAACCATATTGACTAATTTCATACTTATTTATTCTTTATTGAATACTTGATATAGTCTTTATATCCAAAAATTTAGTAAACTACAACAATGATGGAATATAAAAATCATTAATCGGTTTTATGATAGTCAGGAATATCAAATATAATTTATCCAAATCAATCATATGTTATTCCAAAATCACTACCTCAGTATCAGAACCATATTATGGTTTGTCTTTCTCTCAACCATATATTTTCTAAAAACATTAATCTTCATATTGAGTCACTTTTCATGGTTCCACACAATTTCAAGTCCTTAATGAAATAGTACTACAGTAAAATCCTTTTAAACTCTATAATTTGTATAACATGTACGTCATTAATACAATCCTCAAATGACACAATACTTTAATAACAACATAATAAATATAATAATTCCTCTTCATCTTCTATAGTATCATAATTTTATTATTTTCCAATAGCAACATTTGGGGTATACTCTGATGATTTTGACATTGCTTCACGTAGAGTCACAACTCCTTGCAAATAAAGCATTGTACATTTGAAACTTTTTCTTACCCTTGAAATCACGTTCATGGTGTCCTTTTTCTCAACTCATATAACAAACTCCCATTCCATTCATGAATTTACCAAGTTCATTCTTTCCACAGTTATCACATATGGGAAAATCCATCCTTCCCCTCTTTACTTTATCCATATTTCTCTCTTCCATCATTTTTTTTCTCTTGCATCCCTTCTAATCCATAGGACTCAGAGAATTATATACTTATATTATTAACACATGATACTATTTATTCATATGATGATAATATGTGGGAGACTATTACCCTTTTAAATTTTGGCTTAATACCATAAAGGATATTATCCTTCTTAATCATTCGATCATGCGTATTGCTGGAATTCTCATTCCTTCTACTAGGCACCATTTCTAAACAATGGCATACACTTGGTTAATTTATGAACCGAAATTCATAATTATAAAATAGTAACCAGGAGTGAATAAAAGCCCGTTTTCATGTACCAGGATACCATGACTGAAGCCCAAAACTCCTTGTTAGAGTTTTCACTCATAGGTACATCTATTCTAGAGCCACCTCTACCTGCTCATATCTAGACAGTGTTGTATTGCTTGGAAAATACAAAAATTATCTACATTACCAAAATTCTAGGAAGTTCTTCTATACTAATCATCAAATTCTATCTTATGGTAATATTCTCTAATCATATTTTATGTAAATCTATTTCTATGGTTTCTACTAAACATCTTGTGATACCAACTGTAATGCTACGACCCCAGTTACCTAGAGTCGGTGCATTTTTTTAATACGTTGGCCTGATTACAAGGAATCAAGCCCCAAAGGACCGATCAGTTTAGCAGAATTGGAAAATAGATTACATACATGAATGGTACATTACATTATAAAATAAAAAACAACAACAACATTATATCCATTTACCACATTCATATCCATTAGAATATCTATGTAGGTTAGTCATAATATACTTCTTCAGATTCTGGAAAAAAATAAAACATAGAAAGGGGTGAGCTCAGAAGCTCAATAAGGATAACAGTATAACAAATACTTTCATAAATATGCATAAATATTTAAGGCAATGTTTAAAAATAAACAAAACCCCTTTAAACATAAAAATCGTCATAATATGGAAAATATAAATCAAATAATTCTATTTACTTATTCCCATGGATATTCTACTAATTGAATAATCACATGTAATATCAATAGCTAATTTCACAATTATATAAGGTACAATTCCATACTTCATAACCATATAGTGAAGGCCTTCTACCTAGACTACAAAATATATTTTTTCAAGGCCATGTTCCAAGAAACTAGTTTGTGTCATGTGACCTACCGATGCATCTAGGAGCAATAGCGGGCTCCACCTATCACTTATTAAGTCCAATGGATTCCTCATATGAAACAGTTTAAACATAACATAGACATTCATATTAAAACTAGCATACGAAATTTCAATAATGTATCCATAAAAAATGGATGGTATAGAAATAACACATCCAAAATCATATATATCACAAAACCTTTAATACAATAAGGAAGATTTGTATTATAAAAAATCAACCTCGATTAAGAATAACATACCGTAAAAAATGTTGACATTGTTGAAAATGATCATTAAAAATCATTGAGTGAAATGTCCCTTTTTCATGAAATCATTTAAAAGTTACACATTTATAAAGGAAGTAATTTAAAAGATTTATTTGAATCAAATTTTCCCATACCACATTGAAACTTTTGGAAAATAATTGTCATTTCAAAACAATCATGTCCATATAAATAAATCCTCAAAATCATTTTAAAAACATGGACATTAATTAAAAGGATTTAGAAAGAAAAATCCATAAAACATTCAAAACGATGATCTAGTTAAATAGAACCTCCCATAAAACAATAAAATATTCCATTTTAAAGCATTTTTATGAAATATGGGTGTTGAGGATAAGTATGTCCCATTAAATACTTACACATAAATAATCTCAGATGATAATTAGATTGAGGAAATTACCCTTACATTGCACTTTCCTTTGGTTAAGGGTACATTTGAACTGCTTTATAATGACCATAGTATGTTATTAAATTATACCTAAACCATATTCATATTTATTATATCATACATGATTCATTTTTGACTTTGTACGACCCATTTAATAATGATTTCCATGTTAAATTATCGTTTTGGGTAATAATCACTTTCTTTATTATACATGTTTTAACTTGTTATTATTGATCGTATCTTTTAGATCATGACTAAAATAATTCTAAAATATAAAACTTCATTTATATATCATATTTATTTTGAATATAAATATTTACAATAGATATCTATATGAAATGGAAGGCACCGTTTATGGAGACGGTAGGCCGTACGTACACATAAACGTTGTTTCTGATTTGATATCGTACTGAATGAAAGTATATGAATAAGATATATGTAAGTACATACATAAATACATATATATATATATATATATATATATCTCCAGTAGAATTATTATGTCATATATTACATAATTATTAATAATATATATTTTTATAATCATCATTGAATGGTGAACGTGGGAGTGAATCTCATCGCGTCCTTGAGACGGTAATCCGTACGTAGGCACGGGCGAGAATATCATTATATTGAAGGTAAAATAGTATATAATTGGATGCTATATAATATATACAGAATCATTAAAATATTATATTTATTATTTATATCATTTATACTCATTATTATACCCATCCAAATAATGAAGTGTTTGAATAACAAACTATACCACGATGTAGAGATGGTAAGCCGTACGCACAAATGTATAGTGGATTTGTAATTAAGAGGATGGATAGAATAATTAATTTCGTTGTAAAATATTTATAATAACATCATAGTATTTATGAGGTACATGAGTTATTATTTTTTATATGTAAACGAAAAGGAAAGATGAAGTGGAAGATGAAAAGAACATGGAAGAAGTTGGTTAAATTATTACCACTTCTTTGGGTGTTTCCTTTTGAGTTGATCAAAAGGTCTCCATAGGATGAAATTATGATCTAAGCAAGGACTCTAGATTTATGTGAGGGAAAATTTGAGGATATTTGGGTAGGGTTTGGCCGAGCCAAATGGCTTTTGAGGTGTGATTTTAAGAGATGGGGAAGTGCCCTTTTATAATATGGTTGAGGGTCAATTTATTAAAAGATTAAAATAATAATTTATTATACTATCATATTTAATTTATAGTGGCTCAAAATGAATTTATTTCGAGGTTTAGGTGGTTATGGCTCGAAATCCTCTCAACCAATAGGTTTAAGACATCTTTAGTTTATCATTATAACCTTATCCTTTAGATTTAACCTTTTGTGAAATCGTTTAACTTTTACTGTGTCTTCTTGTATTCTTACACTATATGGTTAATAAACATACTATAAAAATCCATGATAAACTCAAGCGGATCATTAATGATATATATAAATATATTTAATCCCTTTTTCTGAACCTTAGATTTTGGGGAATATTATATCAACCAATAATATAGTATTTGTTTTAAAAATTAATTTATAACAATTTTGACACTATTTGGTGTTTTGTTTTTATGAAAGTCACAACAAACATTTCACTTCTATAAAAACATTTCTAATAAACCCTAACATGTCATATTAACCTAGAAAATTCGTTTATGGTTTCAAAACCTTTAAATAATAATTATTTTAATATTTATAATATAAACTATTTTAATATTTCATTAAGAAGGTAGTTACTGTATCATCATTGTGTTATAAATAAATTTAATTATATAATCTTTAAAAATTATAAATAAAATAAAATTATTTAAAGAAATCTTGTTATCATTATAATGAATATTTATAGATGAATTTATCTTATGTATAACCTTATATTAAAAATGGTTTACTTAATAAACATTGAATTTAACACTTGTAACTCTTCAGTAAATAAAATAATAATATATGTCCTAATATAATCCATGTGAACCTAAAGGATCATATATTATTCTTAAGGTTTTTTTGGTCGAATTAAACTTATCCAATAGAATTAGGACATTTGTTAGGGTAATTATAATATCATTAGTACCTTTAATTACCCTATTTACTTTTAACCATGGTTAATAAAAGTCAAAATCTACTGTTCACAAAAAATTATTTTTATCTTATTGAATCAAATTTTACATAAAAATGAAAATTTTATCTCTTGGTGTTTTGAAATCCAACTCACCGAAGCGGTAAAATTATGTTTTATGAAAATTTGTTAAAATGCCTAGAAGTTGGGTAAAAAGGGTTAAAAAGATTGATAAAATTTTATACATATAATTTTATTATAAAATAACTCAAATGAATTACATTAAACTCATATATGTATTATATATATATTTTGACTTAAAATAAATTTAAATAAAAATAATAATTATTTAAATAAAAAATCAGTTTTAAATAACAACGTTGTGTTTTCACTATTCATCAAAAATTGAATGTTTTTAGAAAAGTACCCAAAATTCCCCCTAAGCTAATTTGGACATACCAAATTCAATAATGAAGTCTATTTTACCAAATTCAAAACATATAAGTTTCATTTACTAATTTAAAATTAATTCTCATTGTCCAAACCAAAAAAGTTGGGTTTTAAAAGGTAAAAACTATTAAAAGATTGACAACTGTTTATGTCAAATTTAAATGTGAAATTACTTATACTGACCTAAATGGTATTAAATTATAGAAATATAATCTATTTTTACTTAAAAACATTTAAATTTAATAATTTATCACATTAAATTATTTTGATTAAAATTGTTGTTTTCAATTAAAACTTAGTATTTTCGCTATTAATCAAATTATGAATGTTATTAGAAAAGTAACAAAAATTTATCCAAACAAAATTTTTATGTCCCTTATCTAAATAAGAATTTAATTTAATTAAATTTAATATATAAAAGTGTCAAATATTGGTTTTAAAATGGGTTCTCCCACAAAAGGTGGTAAAATTACATTTTTTTTAAATAATTATTTTATCTAAAAAAATGAATTTGTTCTTATATTATGTCTAAGAAACACATAATATGGATATAAATATTATTTTGATTATATAAGATTTAAAATGAATTTAATACTACTCATAACTTCATTTTGAATGGCTATTTTGGTAAGTTGTGGTGCGCTCAAACTCAGTGTTCCGTGAAGTGCAAGCTATTGAATTACATTAACAAGATAACTTACTTTGAAATATTGGGGAGTTACAAATCATAATGAAATCAAGATAATAACCCATATATTTATAACATATTTATAATATACATAATTTGGGCATTCAAATAAACATTTAAGATCATTCCCTATAAGTAAAGACACAATATTTTTACTTATGAGGTAACTTCATGGGGATAATACCTACTTGGAGAGACACGCTAACATCACGTATCATAGTCCTTTACATGTAAAGGATCGAGATTCCATTTCTTCCCATAATAGATTGGGTTTACCAATCTTCCCATAGTGTATCTATTTTCCCCATCATCCATAGTGGATATGGATCCCCCGTCATCCCATAGTGGATTGGGTTTTCCTTATAATCCCATATTGGATCACGCTTGATGACATGATTCACCTCATTATATCATGAGATATAAATTTATACCCTAGGAATTAAAGGTTTATATAGTTCCCACCAATAATTTATTGAAAATTATATACATTTTCTATATAAGAACATAAATCATTAATCATATTAGAACTGAATGAAGGAAATGAGTTTCAAAAAAATTATCTTATTCATAACATACCCCATAGAAAATAAATGGGTTTCATTGTTACAATTATATGATAAATTTTTTTTATTAAAAATAATGAGAATTCTAGCATTCAAAAATATACCCATGATAAAAATATGTGAATTTAATAAAGTTATATTATATGGAATATATTTTCAATGATCACATGAAATCAATTCTTAAGGAAAATATCATTTCTACTTTGAAAAATTTTTCTTTTCATAATATGACACTCAATAATAAAAGAAATAAATTATTGTAAAATAAACATGTAATTTAATAATGAAATATTCATGGAATTAATGATTCATGATGGGGAAATGTTTTGTCATGCCGTACATGTTATTAAAAACAATCCTTTCATGTATTATTAATGAAAAGTCAAAAAGTACCTCATTGTGAAAATGAAAACAATATTAATTTTAATCCATTAGTGATGTTGAAAAAATATGTAAAATAAAATTAAACATCCATATTAAAAAAATTAGAATGCTTTTAGAAAATATGTATATTGAAGTTAAATATTCCCAAATAGAGACTAAAACGTAACAATAAAAAATATAAGAGAGATTGTGAAATAAATTCGCATTTACTTATATTCAGCAGAATAATGTTCCCCTTGAGATAAAAAATACTATTTTGATAGTAAAAAACTATAATCTACTAGATAATTCTAAAAATATAGTCCTGGGTATTTTATAAGACGCATAGAAGAAAAAAGTATTGTACTAGGAATGTGTGCCATATAAATAAAAGTGAGACAGTAATCTCTTACTACTTAAGTAACATAAGATTATACCATTCCATATATAAATAAAATAAAATAGTTATTTAAATAAAAATTAATAATAAAAATTAATGATATAAAATTCAATAGGTTCGAATTTGGACCACATAATAGAATCAAGTGTTTCATATGGAACTTATCTCCTGAAAATAAAAAAGTGAGATGAGATTCCCTTATCTTAAGTATTGAATCCCATCACAATCATAAAAACTATTTAATAATAAATATAAATTTATTCTTCATATATTTTTGGACCATGTGAATATATATAGAACCATATATTACATTATAATTAATTTATAATACTATCTTAATAACAGTTCCATGTTTTTGTTATGTTTTGGGTAATAACCGCTTTGTTTCTCATACATGTTTTGACTTTTTATTATTGCTCCTCATATATTGATAATTATTTAATTATATCAAGAATTATTAAAATTATATAAATATTATATATATTCATTATACATGTATTTATATTGTTCGATAAAATTTAGAAATATAAAATGAATTTAACTATTCATATAGAATATAGGTCGTACAGAAGCATGAATACTACAATATTTTTCTTTTCATATTAAATTAATGAAACGTATATGATATATTATAAATATAGCATAATTTAAATGATATATATATAATTTATATTCAAAAAATTCATCTTTATTACCACTGATGTGATATATATTTTTAAAACGAATCACATCACATCTTGGAGATGGTAAGACAGACGTACACACATGTGAAGTTTTTGTTTCCGTTAATATTTGGTGGTAAAAAGGATGATAAGATTTTATCATTCTAAAAGAATAATAAGTTCATAAAATTAATCTATATAATATAAAAAAATATATTATCCGTCTTAATTCTACCATGTTATGCAATAAAGTAAATAAGAACAGTCATCATTTCACTATGCGGTAGTTCATAATACAAACGAATGGTATTTTCATTACCCATTGTATTGACATGTGTGAATATTTATATTTAAAAATAAATAGAAAAAAATCTATTTATATTAAGGATACTTATGTTATTATATAAACGTGAAACAAATTTAATTTATGTTGTTCTTGGAAGTAATAAAACAAAAACATTCATTGATTAATTTTACCTCTTGTTTGTGTATTCATGTTTTATTTACAAAAAAGGAATTAATTGCTTGGATTTTGTCCCAAAAAATCCCTCTAGGATGAAGGGAGGGATGTTTTAAGAAAACCTGGGGAGATTTTGGCAGATCCCAATATCTTTATAGGTTTGAATAAAAGAGAAGGATATGTGGCCTTTAATAAGAGAGGGGGGAGGGGAACTTTTAGAAACACTCAACAATATTGACTTATAATAAATTAGAACTCTATCCAAACACTTCCAAAATGTAAGATATTTGAATTTAGGTTGTGATACAATTTTAATATCAAATAAACATAAATTCTAGAAATGTTTTTATGCAATTTTACACCTTATAATTTTAGTTGACCATTAGATAATATATTTTTATTTTTACTATGGTACTAATGTTTTTAATAATATAATAATGCACTTATTACATATAATGTCTAATTTGGAACATAAATTTAAAATTTAATCTATTTTACACCATAAATATTCCAATTTTCTTTATTAAATATAGTTATTATTTTTTAATTATTCTTTAACATACAATTTTCATAAACTATCATATGTGTTAGTTTTGACAAATTTAAAAACATTATGAAATTACATAGGGAATGACAATTTTAAAACAGTTCCCTTAACGCACCCATACTATGTCCTATTAACCCATTCGATTCATAGATCACATTTATTAATTGAAATTATATTTATTTTAATATTTATAATATCATTATGTTTATTTTTTTCTTTAATTGAGTAATTACCTCATCATAATTGTGTATTTATTTATGATAGTTATTTCATCTATTAAAATAAAATTAGAATTATTTTATATTGATAAAACATATTCCTTACTGTATAATATTTATAGTTGAGAATATCTTAAATAAAATACCTATATTAAAAATATTATACATATTAAATGTAAAAGTGTGAAATTTTGTAACACCCTTTGAGTTAAATAACAATTAAATCATTATCATGGATAAGTTTCCATTAAATTATTAAATTTCATTCATTACAGGTTACATATCGAATTTTATTTTTCCAGTATATTTTTATCAAATGATGAGGTATTATTTTAATTATAATTATTTTATTAAACTTTAATTACACGATTTACCCTTAACTGTGGTATTAAAAAATTCTAAAGTTACTATTTGTATTATCCGTAAATGAAACAAGACAATTTACTAAACATTAGAATTCATATAAAAAATATAGAATCCATTTTTAATAAATCAAAACATATAATTTAATTAAGTTAACATAAAATAATTCTTTTTGATCAAACGAGAAAATGAAATTTTTGAAGGAGAAATGTTCAAAAGATTTTCATGTTTTTTTCCAAATTTAATTTGATACTAGTTCCAATGAAAAAAATTAGATTTATTGATGAAAATTATATATAATTATACATTAAATCTAATAAAATATATAAATAAAATTTAAAAATTACTTGGATTAAAAATCTATTTTCAATTAACATTCAGTATTATTAACTATTAATCAAAATCGAAAACATATCTGAAAATATAAAAAAATTCAACCACAATTAAATTTTAATATCCTGATTTCAAATAATATATTCATTTTTATATTAAAATTATAAAAGATAAAAAAATTAGCATTATAATGTAGTGACCACTAAAAGGAATTAAAAACCCTATTTAAAAAAATATAGTGTTTTCTGTATAAAATTGGTTTTGTTACTATCTTATACCATTACAATTTATTAGACGAATATAAAAAATAATTTATTCTTAATATATCAAATATCATTCATTAATGTTACCCACATGTTGTAATTAATTTAATATATTATGGAAAAACAGCTTTGGGAGTATAAAATTAGAACTATTTCCTTTATAATTAATTGGTAAATGTTTTCATTTGTAATTAATTGGTTACCAGTTAGTTAAGATTATAACACTTATATTTTCATAAGATAGTTAATACTATTCATTACTAGTAATTTATGTGCATGGTTATGTTTTTTATATTATATTATTATAGTTTAATAATAAACTATTGTTTTGTAATATTCGACCTTATGTGTAATACAAACTACACAAAGAACTCAAATTTTGTACAAAACTAGACATGTATAGTGTTGTATATACAAAAAGCTAATCCAAGTTATGGATGTAGCATAATATAAGCATGGTGTTACATATAACATAAACCACACACAATATTTTCATATATAAAAATCTATATTAAGTATAGTGTGAAATGACAAATATCGATTCCAGGCATATTTGGAATCGATTTTCAACTAAGGAGGATCTGATTACAGCCTGGTCCAGTGCCCTGCGAAGCTGTAATGGCCTACGTTTGTACCTCTTTTACTGGTCGTATGACTTCTACATGAACCGAGACTCCCATTTAGCAGTGGTATGGGTTAGTTTCCGCACCTTCCTTTACTATTTCAAAACCCTGCTATTTTGAGAATGTTAGGCAACCTAGTGGGTAGAATTTTGCGTGCTGATTCAAGAACCATGGCGCTCTGCCACCCTGTCCATTCCCGTATATGTGTGGAACTTGATGTCTCAAAGATTCCACATGATTTTGTGTGGATTACAGTGGGGGAGAGCTTCGGCATAAACAACCAGTGGTATATGAGACTTGGTTTGACTTCTGTAATTCCTGTAAGAAGCTGGGCAATCCTGAGGTATTCTGCAGACGTGGGAGGATGGATCCTAGACATGTTGCGGATGCAATAGACGACAACAAGGAATTTTGTTTGGGAGAAGGTAGCAGAAAATCTTTGGAAGTTGGACCAGGGTGTGCCAACAGTGGTTTCGATCATGGAATGGAATAGGTGATGGAGGCGCCAGGACTCATCCCTGGTCTCACAACACAGAATTCTAATATAAAATTAATGACCCCTATTCAAACCCGAAAGTTTCTATGGTTTATGACAGATTAAAGAGAGACTTGGGGGTGTTCATTCCAGGGTAAATGGGTGTTAACGAGGTGGTCCCCCTGGATAAAGAAGTTTCAGGTTGAAGCAACGAGGTAGGGAAAGACCTACACTTTCTTTTGGAAGTTGACTCAACTAGAGGTAACAATGAAGGAGTGAAGGAGGCTCACCGGGAGGTAACATCAATGCAGATGGACCCAATTACTGTAGCCAATGTTTCAGAGGTGATTGAGGGACCTTATGAGGACCAAGAATCCGGTTGGCAATCCCAGTGTCTGACTTTGAGAGAAACCTCAATGCAACTTCAATACATGGGAAGAGGCTATCAACAGGAAGTAGCCTCCAAGGTGCCAAGGCAGGCCATACAGGCGACCCTTTATTTTGCGGAGATGGTTACAGATGAGAGATTAAACATGGACCTTCAAAATCGTTTTGCAGTGTTGGGTGATGATTAATGCCAAGCTAATGGGGATCAAAATAAGAATGAGGCTTCACATGAATAGGACCACTTGGCAGATGTGGGTGAGTCCCAAGAGGAGATAGATGATGTTCTGGATGTCCCCGCGGAGCCCAAGGAAGTGGCCATTGTAGAGGAATATCTAAGATCATCCTCATGGAAGGTAAAGTTCATTACTATAGATTATGATGGTTTTATGAAGACCTACCGGAGGGGGAGACGTAGGAAGGAGTACCCTAACCTACCCAGTCCTCCTATCACGAGGTCCGCAATTAAGAGGTAGTAGATTCCAAAGGATACTATAACTATGAACAATTCAGATTTAGTGGTCAACTCATATAGTTACCCGGTGTATGAAGGCGGCGAGGCTGGAGTCCCTGCTATTCCCTCTACAAGGACGAGGGATCCTGGACAGCAATATAAGAAAAGATCTGTCAGAGACACTTAGCAACAGATATCATCGATGCTGGAACACATGGATCTGCTTTTTAACTCAGATGAAGAAATGTGAGATGAAGATATGGATATGGGAGAATTGAAGAAGACAGGAAGAATGATTCATGTGCTCAATAAAAAGGAACTAGGTGAGTGGACTGATAGGAAGACTTGTATTCTGCTCAGAGGCTTCAATATGGGAAAGATTGACATGGAGAAATTCATGAAAGCTTGGGACAACATGTCTTTTCATTATGAATGAATTTTGAAGTACTACGCCGAATCCTATGTAAATTCTATTCCCTGGTTGTTGTTTAGGGAAATTGATTCCAATCGGCTCAAACTGTTCTTCAACAAATCTGTTGTTTCTTTTGGTGTTTAAAGATTTAAGGGTTCTCACTCCACCCTTAAAAGTGTTTTTGAATATAAAAAATCAACGTTGGACCGTGGACCATAACATCAAAATCCTTGACCTAATCATATATATATATATATTTCATTTTGATACCTTAAATATAAAAAACAAGTCTATAATTGAGATATGTCATCTCCCACTATGTTTTTCATAACTAGAACCATTCTTCGATATATCTTATATAAATTCATTCTTTACATCTTGGGGTTATAAAAAATTCCAAACGTGATGTTATATTCTCTGTAAGGGTAAACATGGTATATATCATTATAAAATTAGAATATTGTAATGAGAACATTATAATAACATAGGAATACCCTTCATTCATATCATGAATAGATAAAAACAATTTCCTCAAATATATACTGACAGTTTAGAAGACAAAATTCATAGTGGAATCAAAGAACATGATTAATTAAAATATAAATTTTTTGTAAGACACATTTTTTAGCACATTCAAAAACTTTTAAAATCATATGTTAAGTATAAACACTATGAAAATAATAAAATTATTGATTTGTAATAACCACGAGGGTACCTGTATTGATCTTGGGATGACCTCTTGTGTACCCCTTTTGGTCATGGAATTACCTCCCATGTACCCCCCCCCCCTTGTGCATGGGATAAACTATTATGAATCCTTTGAGATAATATAACATCAATCATTACCCAATTATTTTGATGAAGATATAGGAGTCAACCATGACATGATGAAAATTAAATGTATGGGTTCAACAAGATCATTAAAAACTCATTATATCATCACTCTTTAAATTAAATGTGGTTCCTAATCATTTAAACCATCACTCTATACATTACCAATGAAAAAATAAGCTGGTTTCAGAATCATTTTTTAGGGTACCACATGTGGATGAGAAATGGGTTTCCTAAACACCATATCCTCATAAATAAAAAACATATATATAATTAATCAGATTCTTAGACATCGATCATATCCATAATAAATCATAATTAACATCAATGTATGTCAACAATCATGGAAAATAATTGTAAAATACCACTTGGAACATTTCATGAGGATAATGACCATTTATTGAAAATAAAATTTATTTAATTTCATATTTCATATTTTTTTGTAAATACACATCACTGAAAATAAACAGTAGAATTTTTAAAAACAGGTTCAATTATTTTAATGGAAAATACATCTGTAAATGTCTTGTTGAAGACAAACATGTTAAAACATTGTTTTAATTCAAATTTTTACTAAAATCAAAACAACTACATTTAAAAAAAAACTATTTATTTTAAAAAATTTATAAAATTTAAAAAAATGGTGAAAATAAAATTAATATATTATATCGTAATATAACAACTTTTTTGAAAACATTACTAGAAATCATGTACCTATAAGAGATTTATTAAATAAATTTAGTTATTTTGATAAGTAATCGCATAAAAATTGAGTATATAAGGAAAATATATTGATTTTAAAATATTCATTTTCATTACATAGAAATATGAAAAAAACATAATCCGTTTCATAAGAGATATTTCATAAGAATATATCATCAAAAATATAAAAAATCCTCATAAGTTATGTTTTTGTATCATAATACCATAACAAGTTGAGTAAATTTCTAATCATAGGACCCTTTAAATTATAACAAAAAATGAAAAATTGTTTCTAATAATAAAATGGGGGCTCATTATTTAACATTTCAAATGTTATGTATATACAACTAATAAAATAAGACAGGTGTATAATAGATCATTTTTCTCATAGAAGGAACATATAGACTCAAATCCCTTTTAAATTTGGTAAACTTTGGACAAAAAACACCAAGAAAGAGGGATACTAGAATAGATATTTATATAAATATAATTTACATATGCATAATCATAAATAGAAATTCATCTTCATTATATACTCTAAATAAATTAAATAGGCGGGGAATATGGCTTGTGTCTCAATGAATTAAAAAACAGACATAAATCCCTTACCTTAAGTATAAACATTTATATTAGATGTCAGAAACTCATTTATAATAAATATAATATTTTATAACTATAATTATTTATATATTACAATATTTTATTTATATATGAATATTTATTGAAAATTTATGAACAATTTCATATCAATGTAATATTTCGGGTAATAACTACTATGTTTTTTCTTTATGTTTTGATTTCATATTTAAAATAAAAAAACATTGACCATGTTTCCATTATAACAGAAATGTTAAAAATATTTTTAATAAAAAATATATTCCATAAATATATATTGATATTAATTTATAATAGTTACTTATATAATATGAAATAAACACTTCTCGGATATGGTAGGTTGTACGTCTGTATGAATACCATCTATATTTACTCAATAGATTGAATGAATGAAATATAAATAATATAATATAATTTTAGAATCATGGTAATTTCATATATATCTTATATTTTTATATAACCATGTTATTATTAACTTCTATGAAAATCATATGTGTGGAGGAAATCACATCACTTAGTGAGAAGGTAGTTCTTCGTACTCATGAATAACAATATCATATTCTATTTAAGTGGAAAGTAATAGGAGATTTTTTAAATAATTATTATAGAAGCATATTAATATCATGAATATCTTATATAAACAAAAAATCCATCATTATATCTAGAAATTATAGGTGGATATGGGAAACTAAAAACATTCAATCATGTTTGGGTAGTATACCTTCAACATTAATTATTATTTCATAACTCAGTTGATGGAAGAAGAGATTTATATAAGATATTACCATGGAATAAAACATCCCAGTATATAAAATTTACTGATTATATAATATAATAATGTTATAAAAATAATTATATCATGTGGCGGAAGAAATAAAATTAAATGATAGTTTGGAAACATTACATCTTCTTTGGGAAACTTATTTTGGTGTTAATCCAAAAACATCATTAGTTTCCTTTATGACAATAAAATATCAATATTGAATGATATTAGTGATTTAAGGATGTTATTTGGTATGGTATATTGTTATTTTTTGGGATGTGTATATGAAACGGGGAGAGGGGCGTGGGTGGCCTCTTATATGTGAGGTGAGTGGTACGCTTGAATTGTTTAACAAGAAAAACGTGTAACAACATTTTTCAAATGAAAAATGGATATGAAATGGACCATTGAAAACAATAAAAGATAGAAGGTAAAAATATAGAAATTCAATGGTAATTTAAATTTTTCTTTCTTTCATTTTGATGTATATGTTTTTATTTTAATTCCGAGTAAAAACATTTTTTCCTAAATAGCGGTAACTAATTTTTACAGTTTTCACAATTAATTATGGGAAAAATATTTTTTCCTTAATAGATACTATATATTAATATAATTACTAATATTTAATCCATTTTTTCAAATTATATTCACATAATAAGTAAATTTTAATTTAAAATTAATCCCACAAATAAAAACATGTAGGTCTTATTATATAAAAAGATCAATTTTTTGTAATAATTTTATATCTCATTTCAATATTAAATTTATTAAAATGAAATAAATTTGATTAATAGTTATAAAATCCAAATAACAGTACTTTTAAAACCATAGTATAACAATTTGGTTATTTTTAAAATATATTAAATAAATTAAAAATCCTAATAAAAAACTATATTTTCTTATATTCATTGAAACATTTAACAGTCCAAAATAATCTAAAATATTAACAAAAATTGAATTTTGAAACTTATCTTTAAAAAATAATATAATTTATAAAATTATTTTTCTTTTATTGGATAAAATATATTTATTTCATCAAAATAAATAAATATATAAAAATATTTTTTGAGAAATTAGTATTATTGAAACTTATAAAGAAGTTTCTAAAAAATATTTAAAATATTGTCAATTTTATTTCTTATATAAAAAAATTATATAGAAAATTTAGATATTATGTATTACTATTAATCTTAATAGTTTTAATAACTAGCTAATAATAATAACAGTCAAATAATATTATTATTAATATATCATGGTTTGTTAATACATAGTCTCTCATGTAATGCAATCAAAACATTATGTTTCATATAATGAAATCATAAATAGGTGTTTTCTATAATGTATGATATAAAAAATATAAAATTTATTTTAAAAGCATATTCAAAATAACATAGGGTAATTCAATATCCTTTCAAACCCTCACTATTTCCCTAATTGAAAGTGACACATTGCGGTAAAAATTATGCTATAGGATTGGATATATCCTATGGTAATTCAGTTATACATGAATATATGTCTCTTAAGTGGGGACTCATTTTTATATTCTAGTAGGATATGGTATATACATAGTGGAAAAAACATGGGACTAAACATAGTTTACTGTTATGATTCATAGAACAAATATCCCAATTTAGTGTTGTATAGTTTGGAACATTTATAGAATCATGTGAGGAATTAGAGGTGATTGAAATATAACATATAGATAGATCCTTGAATCCCTAATATAACCAATGTTTAAAGATATAGTTATGATCATAATTTATAGGCCGTCTCTTCCTGAGAATCAAAATTAATTCATATATGTGAAGGTTTCAGGGCCTTCTATGGTGTGAGTGGTGATAAAGAATGGCATGAGTTGGGATATAAATTTCATTTTGTGAAAAATTAGTTTATATAATATTTACTATGCTACCCACTAAATGGGTAATCAATAATCATGTAGTTCAAGATCAAATGATAGTGTCAGACAAGCTTCTGAATGATGTAGTCTTCTAAGGTGTTGATTTGGTGAATGATGGTGGCCTTGGTTTACTAAAACATCATTGGTGAGACAAACCAAATTTTTATCTCAAGCCGTATGGTGCGTGTTTCACATAGTTTAAGGCGGCAAAACATTTATGAAGTATACTACTAGATGAAGGTGATAAATCTTGAAAAAAGTGAGGAATTATGATCTAAGGACATTCAACTAGCCCACAACAATAGAAGCCTGATGTGATGAAAGGGTCATATAGGTCCCACAACATGTGAAACATCGTTATAGAATCTATCAATTAGATTAGAATCATTATGCATGGACCATATGGAGAAATTATAAGAAAAATGATTTTTAAGATACTGATAAACTAGTCATAAACATATGTATTAAGAGAATAATTTAGGTAGATATATTCTTGGTTTAAGGTGGTATTTGTGGCTAGTATAGATACATTGGTAAAAAGAGAAGTACATATTCCATGGAATCTAAAATCAATCCACACATAAATTTACAAAACAGTATTTCTAGAGACCAACATCGAATGTTGGGGTGGCCTACACTCTTAGTTTATGATGATAACATGACGACACAGTTCACGAAAAAAATATGGGATGATTAAATAAATATATATATATATATGATAATTAGGGTCTTTAATCTATGATAAAAAGGGACAACACGTTATTTATGAACATATGTTTTGGACCACTGGTTAGTAATCAGTTTTAGGTCATAATGCCTGAACTATATGTGGCCAATTCATGTTTGATATCATATAGATTGAACATTGGTTCGAAAAGAGTTTATGGTAATAATGGTTTTACTAAAGGTGTTTGTGCATAAAAAAAGTAAAAATCCAATGTAAATAGAGGGTTGTGGAATAAAAGATCCGTGTGAAACCACTTTGAGGAAATTTCACCTAGTTTAGGGTCGTGATCGTTAGACTGTATAAGCGTGGAATTAAATTTTGGAATTCCTATAAAACTCATCCATGATGGGGAGGAATACACCATGAATTCTAATCCCATGTGAGCCATGTTCAATTTTAGAAATAATTAGTGGCATAGAATTCTCCATGTCACTGAGGAGATATAGAATTGGGGATGAAGAAGTCATGTAGGGGAGTGTGAAATATTTTATACATGGATATTTATTTTATGTGAATGAATTAGGGAATAACATCGAGTGTTTTGATACACCTCTTGAAGAAAGTACCATGGAAATCTGGGTAGTCATGGCATACAAGATCTAGATGGCGATAGGGGGACTCATGGACAATGACTGTCTCTTAAACACATTTGATAGATATGTTCCACAGAAACCCTAGTTATGTTGTGGATAAAAAATGTGGTATTAATTGATGATAATTTTATAGTAATCTTAATCATTACTTAGAACGGTGGTACTTCGAGGGATGTACCCTTGATGAGAGGTGATCAATTTTTTCGAGATACCATTGCTATTTGCGGGCCTATTTAGAATATGTGTGTGGTGATATTCATAAATGACTGGATAAAGAAGTGTGGATGTGGAAACGATGAGATTCTTAGGTTTGTGTTAAAAAATTATGAGATATCCCATATACACTCGAATGTGTTCGATGAGTGTATTGGAAGGAGTGTATTTTTCATAATCTAAAGAGGGAAGACCCTGTAATTTGATGGATGTTGTTTAAGTCCCATGAAACAAGGACCATGCATTACGACATATCAGATTAGAGGTGATAATCAAGCTGAATATAGTTCATTGGAATGTTTTATTGGGTGATGAACATCATATGGATGTATGTTCTCAAAAGTGAGAGCTCAATTCCACATTCATTTTTACATCATGTGATAAGACCATGAACCACTCGGTTTAACATCATATAGAATAGAAATATGAAATTTAGTTAACATAAATATCATTGTGATATGTGGTTTCTATAGATTAAATTAAAATATAAATTTAATATGGTGGTGTATATTTTAAGGTTAAATGACCATGACACATGTATGATCTAGGCCTATCAAAGGAAAATACTTGAGTATGGGGATTTTATGTCAATAATTTCAATTATGGTAAGACCCACCAATCATAGAAGGAATTTTATTCTCAGCATATTATATATATAGTTGATTAATATAGTGTAACTAGAGATATGTTTTACATTTTTACGTCATGTAACTAAGATATTTAGTTATTTACTTTAATTTAATTCTACAAGGACTTATGGATCATTGCATAGTTGATTCACGAGGAATACCATGTCTATCAAAAAATGAATGTTTACTATTTAACAATGTGTTATATGAATGATTTTTATAATTTTAATGTCACATGTTGAGAATGTTAGGGTTTTAGTTTAAAGATGTATAAATCAGAATGATGGGGATCATTTGATGTAACACTTAAGGAACATGTCATTGGTGGGAGGTGGTATTAACTCTCACTCTATATAGATAAATGTGACTTCAAAATATGATTTGGTCTTATGAATGAAATAGGGCTATTCCTACTAGTTTCCAATTTCAATAGTTTATTCAAATGTATCATCAAAATCCTGAGAGATAGTAACATATCATTTAGAAAGAATGAATATTGACAAATAATTTTTAATGCTCATTCCACAACGATATAATTCCTCTTAATATTATAAGGTTACCAGAGTTTCTTTACTCATGGGAATCCAACTCATAAACATATAACACAAAAACATTTCCTGGAATCTATTGATCTTAATATCATGTTTTGAATGATATAATATCAACCTCTATAGATAGAACTGCTTCATTACAATACACTAGGGATTATATGTAGTCCTGGGTAGAATATCATGTTGTCGTATGGTTTTTCTATAGTGAATTGTAGAACATATTGGTCTAAAACATCATGTTATATCAAAAATTATTTTATATTATACTAAAGAGGGTTTTGATTATCGCATCAATCTTCCCAATTTCCGACATGTGATAAAATTATGTGTGGTTGGATTTAATGTTTTACTTGTAATACAATAGTTTTATCTCAAAAGAATGAAATTTAGGGTTATTATTCATGAGAATTGTGTTAGAAATCGTGAACTGATGGATAATGTTAGATTCCACAAACATGATCATGACCTAGGAATTCACCTCTTTGAGGGGAACAACTTATTTTAACATTGATAATACATTTGTGGTAGTCATAATTGACCTGTTTTATTGTTCCATTTTTTGAATTTTGGGACCCAAAACTACAATTCTACATATGGTAATTGTATAAGAGTACTTATATGAATTTATAATATTTTATGGATGATGAATAATGTTTTCATGGATCTATAATAAAAAACTATTCCTATAGGATTTAATTCAATCAAGAACCATGGTAACCCAAAAACAACCCAACCTCTAGAAGTGAAGAGAGATATTAAATCCTTCTTGATGGGACCTGCATGACCCTACAGGGATATATTTAATTTAATCAAGGATATCCTTACATAGGATAAAATAGTGTAGGACTCTGTAAAACACAATCATTAAGATGAGATCCTCGTGATCTGGTATATCTCTATGGGTAAATGATGTTGTTCACCAACAGATTATCTCATGTACCACATAGTCTAGTGGGATAGGTCCATGATGGAGACACTAAACAATTAGAGTCATATATTATGATATTTAATAAACTACCATCTAATTTTTTGGTCATATTTTAGATGTTATGGTGGAAATAAAATTTATATGTTATTCATTGATAGAAGTAGCAAGGCCATGGCCATCTGATGTGACGCATGAATGCCTAATTAATTTTTATTGGTATATGCATGGGATGTGTCTAGAAAACCTTAAACTATAACATAGTCATTTTTTGATCATGCAACCCAACTCACCTTAGAAAGGAATGGAAACTGGCTATTAGATGACAAATATATTCCAGTAGGGGATCAAGTTCATGTTTCCAAAAGATAGTTTCCATTGATATTCTTGATGACATGTTTGAAATATCCCTTCAATTGAAAATAATTACTTTAATCTTGAGGTTTCAGTTGAGGCCAGTGATAAGATCTTGGTACTCATCATTTTCAATAGTGATCCATTCAAATAATAATAATGATTTTAAAAATATATACTGCATGGTATTTATAATAAAAATCTTATGTCCCACCTTGTTTAGTGTTGTTATTGAGCCTTATTCTAATAGGGTTATAGGATGATCTATTGAATTAAATCCTCACACATAGTGTAATAAGGTCCACACAGTGGGTGAACATATTTGGTTAGTCAATATACATGGGATGTTCTTTAATGGTTGGATGGGTAACCTAGAAATTTTATTTTCATTGGATATCAAAAACATTATTGGGGAAAACCCTAATATTAAATTACTAAATAATTACTATGTAATTGTATATAATTCCCACAAAAGGTTATGTTTTAATTATTCCTGATAAGGTCGATGAATGACACTACTTAAACCTAATAAGGAAAAAAATATTTCATTATCTTCTTTAATTCAAAAACTAGGCTAAATAAGCTCTTCTCATTGATAGAATATCCATTCTACATGCTGTCGAGATTGTGACTGAGAACATATACATTATTATTTGAACCATAATTTTTAACTATATATGAATGGGATGAAAGTGAAAATTTAAATGTTTTAATGTATATGAATAGTGGTTTCCCATGGATGGGAGGCATTAGAACCAGAGGATGTCGACAATTCTTCTTAATTACCTAAAATCTAGAATGGAAGTCATTGTCCAATTGATTTTATGTTCTTTTATTCACAATACTTGATGATGGAGTACACTTCCTAGAAGTATATTAAATTAATAATTTGATATAGGCCTACTAGCTTTTGAGGGTCCATAACATCTAAATGTTTCAAGAGGAGGAATCTGGATTATTGATTTTTTCTTCTACAGATCAGTCACTATGCCTTTGTATATTAAATAAATGAAGTGGAAATTTTTAGATGCATAAAAAATTACACATTTAATGGGATAAATTTTTTGGTTTAGTGAGTTAGGGATTACAATCTCGTTATTGAGATCGATTATTTGGTTTCGATTTTTGTCAGATTTTATCACCAAATCATCCAAAATGATTTTTGATAATGTCACGAGGAAAAGATAAACATTGGTTTCATGACACACTGATAGTTTTTAAAATATTTCAGAAAATTTATTTTAATCACTTGGTGTAATAAGGTTGTTTTATGTTCTCAAAATTATTTTTCCACCACTTCTTAAGTGGTAAATCATGATATGGTATTATTCACAGAACCCAACAATAATGGGGGGGGTCTAGAAAACGTTCTCCCCATCAATTAGATTCTCTATTCTTGGATGGGTAGTGTCACCCTTTCGGTAATGGTTCATGTAGACATGGAATCAGATAAAGAATATAATCTACACATTATTCATTTTTATTGGTAAAATATATCTAAGCCACATAGGGTACTAAAAATCCTTAAACATGTTTTCCTTGGTTAACAGGTAATATTGGGCATCAACTACAGAAACCTGGGAAAAGTGAGTCTTCATGGGAGGCTATTTAAACCCATGTTGGCCCTCAATGAGGACATGATGATGAGCATATACATATTAATTTTTTTATGAAATTATCATATAACACCACCTGAGAATATAGTGTTACAATTTCATGAAAGCAACATATTGTTTTTGTGCGAAAAACAGCAAGAATACACGTATCTACATCATCCTATGGTATTTATCTTTGCTAAATCACTCATGATCCAAATTATCAACTATACTGTGAATCAGCCTCCAAATTCTATATGGGAATAATCTTGGAAAACAAGAAATTCCAAATCATTGGGAACAATTGGATGTGTTGAATATAATGGATCAATATATATGGTAGTGGCAAAGGAATATATTCTAGTGGACATTGAATCATAGAAAATATATTAACAATCCATGGAGAAGAATTACACATAATCTAATGTAAAATAATATATGGTTTCAAAACATGATACCCACGCTTGAAATCAAATAAATGATATTTGGATGACCTCTGCTATGTTATTCGTTCCTTATAGAACATTTAGCAATGCCATAAATTAGTTTCCATAAGGAGAATATCTTGGTACACCATAACAATATTTCTTCTCAGTATTTCTCATGAATGTCCCATGTTTGACTATGATTAAATATAAGAGAAGAAAAAATATTTATTATTATAAAATAGATCCCAAAATTTTGGGTATTTTGTTCTAATTCGTGGATTGGTAGAATGATATTGTCTTTCATGTTTTCTTAAGGATTTGACAAATTGGCTACCCGATCGATGGGTGTATTGATACAAGTGACCCAATGGGTCAAGAATTATTTCCCTCACTTTTTAGTAACCATCAAACCAATATTGGGTCATTCATGAGTTAATTATAGGGTCATCACCATGTGTAATCCCTATATAACCATAAAAATTTTATTAGAAGAAACGATGGAATAAAGAAGAGACCTCCAAATGTAGATATAAATTGGGACTTCCCAAAATGGAATTTTAGGAGGTTCTCATTGAAGAAACCAATAATGTGAAATATAATACAAGAATATTGAATTATTACTTTCCTTTTCTTTATACTCTTATTATAGCACTCGGTTATCTTGTCAAAGAACGTCAGATTAGTTTCCATGATCCACAGATTATAAAGCATTGATGCCCATATGGGATAGATCCGGGAGAAATTATTAACTAAAATGAATCTTATAACCATTAAATTGACATTCCCTATGATATATAATGGGAATCTGTGTCCCTAGGAAATAGTACCCTCATCCTCACTGAAGTAGGAAATGAGGTAATTTCATTCTTCATTATAAGATTCCCTTATATGGTAGGCCTATAAAGGTGCTACCGTGATATCAAGTTGGAGAGTGAACTTCAACGAGAAAATATGTGCCTCATACATCTCGTACAATATTTTTAGTACATCATGGATCGATATTATCATTGGATGACTAGTGGAGAGTTTTAGAAAATCATATTTTATGTTGAGGGGTTTTTTTCAATCAAATTGTATCTGTTTGGTAGGAAAAAATATGGGAGATATTAAATAATAAAATAGGGCATGGATAGTGGTGGACATGTTCCATTGATAACTGGAATCTTTAGGCTATGCATATGATATTTTCGGTATTTTGATGGATGGATAATATGTAGAATGTTTCTAATGTTTTTTGGATACATGATCTAACAATATGGTTGGATATAGAGGGATCCCATGCGTAGTGGCCTCGGAGGGTTTTGTATGCCAGTCCATATGTGAGGCTTTTTATTTGGACTAAATGGAATGAATTGTCTATTATGAAGTACTTTATTGGATGTTTGGAAGCTATCCATGATACCCAAACATCCATTGAAATTGGTATCTAGATGTGCCTGAAAGTAAAAAATGGTGTTCTTCATCACTGAATATAGTGAATCAATTTACATTGCCGATTTAGTTAATGGAAGAATATAATTATTCATCATCAGTAGTAGATATAAAAAAATGATGAATTAATGGGGCCTCTCCCAATTCTAGAAACATGATTTTGTTGAGAGTGAATGATGTTTTTACAATGATATGGTGATCAAATAAACATGGAATTATTATTTCCACTCCTTTATTATTTTTAAGGTTGTGACACAAATTTTATTTCTAGAACAGATACATATACCAAAAGTTGTTCTCTTTTTATGAAGTGGTCACATATTATTCCATACGAATGAATGGTTATCTTATGATCCACCTAGTCATTGAACAATTTTTCACAACTTAATAGATACGATTTAAAATCATTTAGTATTTTTCATCACTATAATGGGTGGAAGAAACATATTACTTCTATTTTGGGATATTACCCATATAATATATTCCATAGTACAGCATGTACTGAATCCAATCCATGAATATTAATAACTCTTTTACGTATTGTCCAAGAACATTGTTGTACTAGGGGTAGTTGTATTGATTAGTGAGGTGATCCACTTATGGAATCCTTAATTCTTGAAGCTTATGAATGGAAATTTCCAAGATATTTAAGATATACTATGTGTAATTTGAGTCTATAAAGGACTAAGTGTTTTCTTAATCTATAAAGATAATATTAGATGTATGGATCAGAATAGGGGACTGGTTAGGGAATTAATGCATATAAAGTGATTGGTAAGGCTAAACATGGTGGGGCTTGTCCATCATAAGCCCAAAAGAAGGAATAGTTGTGAGCCATCAGCCTATATATTAGAGGTTGTTTTTTACATCATAGGTGTTCACATCGGATAAGAAAGATGTAATCAATATAATAATTTCTTATTCTACTGTAAAGATTCTTCTATGTGTGGAGATGTTTTGGTGGACTCACAAAACTCACTATGATATCATACGATGATGGGGGTGGCTAATAGATCATCACTAAAATTATCTATACACATTATCAAAAATGTATATATGAGTGCTTCATATCACATGATTATATCAGTCTCTTCAATCAATTATTGATGTTATAAAAACACTCATTATCATTATGCCTTCTCATTGACATGAAATTGGTGTTGTTATTTTGCATGGTGAATTTCAACTTGTTGAGGGAAACTATATGGGGATCCTTCCATTCAGTGATAGACAGTTATGATATCCTACTATATAGAATGGTAGGTCCCTCCAGTTTATAAAAGAATCATCATTTTTTTATTACCATTTCTACTTAGATGTAACATCAAATGAATTCAATAAGTGGTGAAGTGGGGGGAGTTTCAAACGGTCGCCATTGGTGTTCAATGGGTTGAAATATCATTTACCAAATAATGGGGGTGGATGAATGTACTACACCTACTAAGAAAACATGATCTCCTATGGTTGGACCAACACCAATTATGTTTCTAGGGCCATTATAGAGTTACGGAAAGTAGATATCATATAACTATTGAAATTGATGGTAGTATTAAATTATTTGGATAATATTCTATATATTGGTTCATCATGATCATTGATTCTATGTGAGAATTAATTACGCTAATTTGGGGTAGGAATGTCAAAACATGGTACCCTTCCATGGTCGCTACCCACTTCTATAATTTAATGGGTGCGACCACTATTATTGAGTTGTTGTTCATGTTATATGATTTCTAGATGTTAATTTATCATAAGGACGGGGTGACCTTTGAATGTTTCTAACTCTATGTGTTTTTAGGTAGAATTTTAATAATGAGTATCTTGTATCCCTCAAGAATCTAGAAAAATTGGACAATTATGGGATATGAATCATTCTCTAGCATGAAATTAGGTGTCATAATAGGTTTAGTGAACTATTTTCTGTTATTGAGATGTGATGGGAAGGATACACTACATCATTTTAGGGGGGTCATAACGCCCAACATCTATCTCTAATTAAGATTGTGGTCACTTATCGTGTGAGTTTCCTTATGATCTGTATCTCCCTGATTGATTTTTTTACATAACGAACTATATCATCACCTTATTTTATTTCATCATTTTTTAAATTTACCATGATGGAATTTAGGAAATTAGTTATTAGAGTTTAAATTTCACCACACACAAAAAATCCATCATAATTATCTCATTGTTTCCATGAAAGGTGAATGATGTGTCGGGTACTAAACTACCCATATCCAATGATATAAAAATAGCAGGTAACAACTTAAACAACTCACCCATGCATGGAATGTCTCATCTAGAAGCTCTACTGAATACTCACGGGATACCTAATAGTGTTAGGACATTGAGCCATAGAGAATACCTAAATTTTAACCATTAATCACTACTAATAGATGACCTCATTATTCTTATAGATCCCAAAATAATACATTATGTGATCATAGAGTTGGTTTTACATCACCAAAATATTTTGGAAGAAGTATGAGAAGTAGTCCACATTAAGTAACTATGGTATGGTGATGCATAGATATGTAGGTGGCTAGAACACAATCGACATCTGGTTTGTCCCATGTATATCCTACAAATATACCCTAGGTATCTTATCTAATAGTGTGTTCATTTACATATCACCACAAGACCCAATAGGAACATTCAATTAAATAAGGGTTTAAATGATGAGGAACTCTTCATTTTATGGTTCAAAGGTGGATGAATCATTACATGGTATAATTTTTTGAAGAACATTGGATGGTCTTATGATGGCTGGGTCATCTTCGAGGCCATATCCATTTAGGATGGGGTATCTTTCTAATACACAATATCATGAAATAAATCATTCATAAGTTGCATTGTAGAGTGATCACCAATGTCTGAGAGATCTATATTGGATCCCAATGTATTTTATACTTCGATGATATTGGTTTAGAGGACAAAATTCTATGGTGGAATAGTTTTAATACACTAAGTCCCTAGAAGGAATAAAAAACATCTTATATATTGATATAAATGCAGAGAGATTATGGGTCCTTATGAAAATATATTTCATGATATGTTTTCATAATTTGAGGGTCTTCTACCCCATTTTTTATGATGGGGAATGGTAGGTTTCATCGATTCATCTATCACCTCAAATTCAAAGTGTTCGATGGTTATGTTGTGTTTCCCATGATCCATTATTTAGAGGCATGAGATATCCTCATGTTATATCCTAGACTGTAAACTAGGATTCAATATTTATTTTTTACGACCTGCACCATAGGTACTCCCCCACCCCAAGATTACTTTTTCCATTGTTTCCCTGCGATGGACATTCATAACATGAAAATTCCTCTATAGGGGAGGGGCTCTAGGCTCATTGGTTGTAATGAAGGGAGGGCCATTGTGGGGAAATTCATCATCATGTGATTACCAATGATGGTAAATCATGTACCTTAATTATGAGATAAAACTCAACATTATCGATGGGTGGTTGTTGTCTTGATCCCATTCATTAAGAGAAGAGCCATTATGAAATGCTTTATATGGTAGCATAATGTTTGTCGATGGTGATAGGGGCCACTAGAAAATAGGGAGATACCTATTTTTAAGTTGTGTTTGTATTCATACCATGGTATCAATATCATTTATTCTTAATTAGTGTTTTTATAGAAAAGATAATATATTTTTTTGTCATCCTATACAGACAGTCAGTGTTGTCATATTGTCCTTGTCCGATATCTACTTGGAAGCTTCTAATTGGTGATAGTCATTGGTGTAGCCTAATTTCCCCAACAAGAATTGGCCGGTCCAAAAAATAAGTCTTCGCATCTCTTGTGGAAAAGATTGAGAAAAAAATTCAATGCTGGACCCCAAAAAGAATTTATAAAGCTGGAAAAGATAGCCTCATCAAAGCTGTCATCCAATCTATCCCCAACTACATTATGTCCCTGTTTATGCTCCTGGCGGCCATCATCGACCAAATACACACACATACTGCCAATTTCTGGTGGGTGAGGAATAATGTTAGGAATCGACCCCACTGGATGGGCTGGTAGAATCTTTTCAAACCCAAATCTGAGGGCGGGATGGGGTTCCAGAATCTCCATCTCTTCAACGACGCGCTGCTGGACAAGCAGGGATGGCGCCTTATTAACCGTCCATTATCTATCTCTGTGCGAGTTCTATGAGCTATGTACCTTCCCCACACAGACTTTCATGCTTCCTCCCTTGGTCCCCATCCTATATTCCTCTAGAGAAGCATTTTGGGGGGCCCATAAGCTCCTGGATAAAGGATTGGGGTGGAGGATTGGGAATGGATCATCTGTTAAAATCTGGACTGATCCCCGGCTTATTGATATGGATGGTATGTGGGCTACATCCCCTGCCAAACAAGGTATTGAAGACGCCACTGTCAGCTACCCCCTTTCCAACCTGGTACAAGGGTAGTGTTTTGAAAAGATCATTGATTGGTTTAATGAAAGAGATAAAAGAATTATACTCAGCATTCCTTAGGTACCAGACGTAGGGCTTGACCAGCTCTACTGGATCAATGACATCTCGGGCGGCTACATGGTGAGATCCAGCTACATACTTGATCTTGGCACCCACTCATTCGGCTGGGATGAGGGACCATGGAAATTGATTTGGATCGTCAAAGTCCCCCAAAAAATTCATCAATTCTGGTGGTAGGTTGGTTAGTGCACTGTCCCAACAATGAGACTTCTCTTTTACCATCATATGCCCAGTTTTGTTTTTTCCCTTTCTGCCCAAACGATCCAGAAATTCCTTTGCACGCTATTATTCACTGCCCCGGAGCTATGAAAATTTGGAATAAATGGGTTCTGGATTCAGTTTCTTCACTGGCATTGGCCTCCAACCTTCCCGGTCATCTAACGTGTTGGTGCTCTTCCCTCTCTTCAGCATATGTTTGTTTACTTTTCACTCTGGCCTGGATTATTTAGGTCTTGCATAACGATGTTGTTTTTCACCAAGCCCACAGACCCCCCCGAATTATGGATTGATCGGACCACTTCTTGGATTGATTGTTGGAAAGGCCACAATGGAAATTCTATGCTGGGTGTTCCCCCCCTCCCATCTCGTTCATTAGAATCCCCCACCTAAAGGGATTCTGATGATTAACGTGGACGCGTCTTTTCCAAAGGATGGGCTTGTCGCCCTCGGCCTCCTTGCCCGAAATCATCTGGGGCAAATCATTGCTGCTAAATATGAACCGAATCAGGTATTCTAGAAAACAGCGGTTTCTGAAGCCACAACCATCCTTGCTGGTATGATGCTCTCTTTAGAAAGTGGATGAGGTGATTTCATCATGGAGTCCGACTACATTACCGTAATCGATGCTATTAATCACAATGACGGAGGTCTCCAGCCTTTTGGCATCATCATTAGGAGAATTATTTCAATTCTCCAAAGCATCTCCGTATGCACCTTCTCCTTCACCAAAAGGGAAGGAAACAATGCGGCCCATCAGCTTGCGACCTCAAGCCCATTCGTTACCAACTAGTTATGGATGGAAAATTTCCCTTCATGGATTTGCACAAGTTCTTCTGCTGATCTTTGGGAATAATGATATATGCTTTTAATCAAAAAAAATCATGGGAGAGGTTCAAAAAAATATTTTTAGCAATGAATATGGTGTTCTTCCCACTACATATCCCTTATGGGATGGTGACATTAGCTAGGTGTCAATGCAACTATGTTTAGTCAGGCATTTTCTATGGCTTGAATGACCGATTACTATTCTGACTAATGAACTATATAGTTGATCACTATACTCTAGATAACTACATATGGGGATATGTTGTGAGGGATCCTTGTAGCATTGGGAGTAGTGGATATAGTGGCAGAAGGAGAGTTATGTGGGATTTCAACCATGTCGTCTCTCCTAACCCACACATGTTGGTGGTGGGTCATAAAACATTCCCCCCATCATGAGTAATGTGGGATATTGAATTAATTGTTTTTAAAAAAAAATTTGAAAAAATATATTCAAATAATGATTAGTTTAAAATAATTTAAAAACATGGACATAAAGTCTACATCAACCTTGATGCATTTGCGTTTAACTCCAATGGTGGAAAGCTAGATGTCACAATTTCGAAAATTAAATTAAACAACTAAAGCAATTATAGTTTTTGATAATATATATAAATATATTGGTATATATATATGTTTAAAAAGTCGTTTAAAAATACAATTTTTTTAGTAATTAATTTTTTTCTAAATAGTATAATTAATATTCATTTTAAATATATATTGGTAATTAAAGTATTACTTTAATTTATAATTATACTATTTATGTCATTATTATGATTTATTATTATAATTAAAGTAAATATTTAATGAAATAATAAATATATATTAGTAATGTAATTAAAAAAATTAATTATAATAACAAAATTTATAATTCATCACAATAATGTAATTAATAATATATTACATAATAAGAATTTTATCCATTATTATTTTAATGTGAAATTGTTATTTTTTAGCAATAAATTTGTATGTGTAAATTAACTTTTCTTTAGTTTATTTATATTCATTCTCCTTTTCAATCATATTTTTTCTAGTGTAATTTTTCATATTTATTATAAATTGTATTTAAATTTAATAATTTATACACATCCAATGTAGCAATCATATAACAAAATAATATTTCAAGTCTGTTCATTTGAATGCCAAAAAATAACATAATAGGAATACATTCAAAATGAAATTTGACATACTAAATAAACATATAAAAAAGAGAAAATAACAATTATTTCATTAAAAAATATTGAAAATTAATTTTAGTGGAACATTTAATTATTTTTTTAAACATTAAAATCGTGGTTATAAATTTTATATATATTTATTTCATTATCATTTATTTTTATTTAATTATATAATTTTATAACTATCCTTTTAATTTCAAGTATTCTTTAACTTATGTTAAAAAGATTTTAATGTGTAAATATAATGTTTTCAATTCTATATTATTCTTATGATGTAAATTTATTTTTATTAATTATACTGATGAAATTATTATTATTTTCATCATCCTTTAGTGGTCTAATCTGTCTTCAATTTTTTAATTATATTGTTTTCATAGTTTTTATTTATTTTTCTTTTTATATCACCTTCTTAAAATATTTTTTATTATAAAAGTGAACCTATATATGAAATATAAATACAAATTTTAAATGTGTCTAAAAAAGTAAAAAATGGACTAAATAGAAAAAACATCATTTAAGTATAAATACAATCATATAAATTATAGAACACATTGTAGTTGGAAATATTTTTTATCAGGACAAAAATATAAATAAATGGGGGAAATTATTTTTTATCCTCAAGACCCATCCCACTATATGAAATTGTAATGGGATGCTCCTATCGATATTGTCGACATTGGTATTGGGGTGGAATATGCGAAACTAGAGCAGGAAATTCCTTGGGAAATGGAAACATGAATATCTAATTCACTACCCATTAATCATTGAGTAGATGATCCATGTGGATGTCATCATGTGCTCAAAAATTTTATCCCATGGTGAAAGAGAAGGATATTCCATCATCGTTTGAGGGAACAATAAGAACTATAAATGCTTATCCATGAAAGGTGCATGACTAGGAAATAACCCCTCATACATGATCACATCAGTTTTACCCAGGAAAAAATGTGGATATGGTAAAAATAAAAATAGATCTCATGCCTCTTGATGAACATATTGAATTGTTTGAGGTTTGACTGGAAGATGTTTTTTCATTTTCCTATGGAATTTTTATGGAGTCACGTGACACATGATTTGGTCTCCATAATCAATGTCGTGACCCCTCAATATCAGCAGCTTCTATGGGAGGTTTATGAGATAGAACATCCTCTCCCACGCCATATTCAGAATCTCATTAAGGTGGATGATCAAATATAATATCATGTAGAACATGATACAATCGAATCATCCGATGTAGTGTATCATTATAGACCACCCAGATAATAACATCCCCATCCTCTGGATCAAACATGCAGATAATAGGTTATAGTCAATTATAGTGTAAAGAGACTAGAAATGAAGTAAATAAAATCAAAAACCCTAATGGAAATTTGTTAACATACAAGATCTGGAATCCCTCTATCATGTGGAGTAAGATACATTATATAATTTACTCAATATCATGTATCATACTCAATGTTCTCTTCTATAGAGAATCACATCTCACACAAACCCTCGATAAGAAATGATTCTCATCAGTATATCCCAACCAAATCAGAATCCTCTAATAGCTCTGATTAAAAGATGTGGACATGCATAATAGTGTTATCAGTGAATAGATTCCATCAATTGTGATGCCAGATATATGAAATACCATGATACATTAAAGTCATCACATCAGTGTGAGTGGGTAATAGGGAAATTGGTTGTAGAATATATCAACTATTTATTAGTTTCTATTATTTTGGAAGTGTCATATAATTCTATAAAATTATGTTTTTAATTAATGTCATGATATTACTAATTTGAAGATTTTACATTCGAGGAAACTAGGCCTTATGGTCATGATTTTGAAATCAATCTAATAATTTTTGGGAATGATTTAACTCTAATAACACACTAATTAAATATGGTGCATCTCAAATTTTTCACTTATTCTAGATATCATTTGATCAAATTTTGCATCTAAAAGGTCATGGTTCTCCACCATTGTTTGAACTTATTGATTCCAGGTATCAATATAGGTTGGTCTTTAACAATTAGTAAATGTTGAAACAATCCAATATTTGTTTATAGTGTATCATATCAATTTCAAATAGTTTCAACCTGGCACACTGAAACCACTAATTATTCCAATGATATGTTCCTAGAAAAACATGATTTTATGTCATCTGTACATGGATACACTAATTCCATTAAAATTACACTATGAAAATTACCCGCTTCTAGTAATAGAAAAAACAACCGACTCCTATTATCTATGATGAGTTCTAGACACTCTTTCATGTCAAATTTAATGGCCTTTCAGTAGAATATCTACACTCGATAAAGAGAAGAATCGTCAATTATTTCTCAATATCAAATTGAAATTTTCTTCCATAGCTTACCCCTAGAAAAATCAACCACAGTCGATTTTTCTCCTTCGATGAACTAAATTACACAATGATAAAATGCCTTCTGAACTATGCCATTTATTTATAACTTCTAAATCCCCTTAGGGACCAATTGAACCGCTACGAAATTTTTGTGTTCATTTTCGTGTATCTCTTCCCCTATTGTATTCCAATTCATATTTTCAATTTTCAATCCACATAATTTAATAAAACACTCTAAGATTATACCAATTGGTTTATTTATATCATTATTGACACCTTTATTAAACAAGATCATAATCTGAAAAAGAATATCATATTTCACACAAATTTATATTATCAATACATTAAAATAGTAAAAAATAAGAAATATATTGTTTACGAAGCCTTAAAATTTCGTTCATCATATGTTCTTTATGGAATATTTTTCACAAATTTGTAGAATTATTTCTTATATTGTATTGACTATGTAATTTCATGGGTCTTCATGTAATAGGATATGTATTCGGTGCCTCATTAATTCATGGATGATGATCAAATACCAAACAATAAAACATGAATACATAATAACTATTTATAGAAACATATTAAAAATAAACTTTGTAATTTGAAATATTCATTCTCTATAAAGTATAATGCAACTAGAATTGGTGTGTGGAATCTATCATGGATTTTTTCAATAAACAATTTTACCATGTATAATCCATATAGAAATTTCCCATCAATTTTTTGGATTAGTTTTCTAGAATTAAACATAGATATGTATTGATGGAGTTCCCTAAAAAAATGGAGAAATTTGACCTGAAATGTATCATGTTATTTATCATGGTAAACTTTTTAATTATTGTCTAGATAAAATAAAAAATCATCTTTTTTTATCAGTATGGATATCATTTTCTTCATCATCTGACCCGAGTCATCCAAATAACAACTTACATTGACAATTTTCTTCTACTTCTCCATAAATTACAAATTATAAGAATATATTTAACCCACATATTTTACATCCTATCCATAAAAAGGGGTTTTTGTGCATAAATACGGTTTTCAATAATCTAAAGTGTAATAGATGAAAAAATTAATCATCTAATGATGTATTGTTTTGTGTTAGGTTTGGAATAATGAATGTATGAGTTTCCTAGTTATTAAAAAAGATAAAAAATCCCAATGAAATGTTATGAATCCCCATAACGTTTAATGTATAGTCATCAACATATTTTTCAGACCATAAGATGTATTATTTATGGACAGAATCTAGATATAAATATCTTTATTGTATTCTAATATGAAATAATTTTTTGGTTTTGAATTCATAATTAGTGGGAAAATATCTTCCAACATATTTTTTTCAAGGTCACAAATTCTATCATCTACAACTATAGGAAATTCAATTTTAGAAGTGTTAACATTCCATTTAAATTCTGTAAAACTTTCCACTACATCTAACCTATATGTGAAGTGTGGTAAATTTTTTATTACATGTCAAGGCTATTGTATAACTACTACATTTAAAGATACTTCCTAGACAACAGATGTTGTTTCCTCCCCTTCAAAAATGTTTTATCCATATATTCCATCATTAAAAAACACCTCAGCTTCCAAAATACATTTCTATGTATCTAAGAGACAAATTTTGTTGTCTTCATCCAATTCAGATGTAATAGCCTCATTTTTACATGATGGAAATTATTAAAAAACGTTTATATTGATATATCATTATACAATTTGAAATTATTATTGTATAAAAGAAACCTCAAAATACAGATCCATCATGGAAGCATCTGACCATTGGAAACAAAATTTTGTTTCTGGGACCCATTTATCATTAGTAACCAATGGTCATTCTAAATGCCATTTTATATCCATGAATTAAAAATTTTCTATATCTAACAGATTGGATCTCTTAAAGTCTAATATTTAAACGACCATGAATTCTATATTGATGTTTTTAGTGTTATAAAATCTTATATACAAACCATTATTAATAGTAGTGTGAAATAAGATGATCAATCCTTTGTTTGAATAGAAACTCCATAGTAGTAGATACTAGAATTCGTGATTTTTTACATACATAATGTTTTCTAATCATGACTATGAATGTGTAAAAAATATTGATAATGAGGAATAGTTATATAAAGGTAACGGCATAATCATTAAAATATATACATTTTAAAATACCTTGTAATATAAAAATATATGAAACTATTGTTTCATTATAAAATTATAATTCTCCATATTGGTATTCTAAGTAGATTATAAATATAATATGAGTTATATAATGCATTTACCCTAGGACTGTTAAACTGTGTGTGCATTATGACCCATTTTCATGCACAAGGTGATGATTGAGTCCATCTCAACAACCCATTTTAGGGTTGTTACACCTAGGTACCTCTATTCTAGAGCCACGTCCACTAATATAATCTAGAATGTGATTTAATTACAAATATAAAAAAACAATATATAGTTTAATCAATATTTGTAAATTAATATTATAGAATAAATGATGAAACTATTTTATATAAAATGTATAATATTAAGAAAGGAATGTTCAATAGTTTATAATGAAAGTGTGAATCATCTTAATCATATCCATAGGGGTAGTTAAATTGGTTTTTAATCAAGGACTATTTTCTTGCACTAATTGTAATTCAATCCTTTCTCAATATACATTTTTGGGGTTGTCACAATTAGGTACATATGTGAAGGATCCACTTCTACTTGTAGTATACACCCAAGGATATTACATTTTATATAACAACAATATCATTGCATTAAATAATTTTTATAAAGTGTTCATCTGTCTGAATAGATGGCATCGTTCTGTTAGTGTAAAAATTTTATTCTTCTAAAGGCATGTTCAATGGTCTATAAAAGTAATGTGAAATATCTAGATCATATCCATCAAGAATATCAAAATAGGTTTATAATGTATGAATAAATTAAATCATGGGATTATAAAGTTAGGTGTGCAATTAATCAACACTGATATGTAATTATCAATATGTAATATCCCACAATGATCTAATGTTAATTAAATTTCCATTTGATGTTAATTAATATATATTCATTACGTAATAAAAACATAAACCTATGTTATTAATTACTAGTTTTGTAGATAATAAATGATTAATTAGTGGTTCATAAGTAGTTACTAATCCATAAACAATAATTTATATCTAATTAATTAAGACACAATCGGTGCATAATCATGTATTATGAATTACTTATTCCATAATTAGTCATTACTTATACTTTTGTTAATCATTCCATAATCATTCTTCACGGAGTCCTTAATCAACAGTTAATAATTAATTATGAATTAATTAATTAATACCTCTTACAAAATTAATTTGGTGTTAATTATTTGTTAATCATTAACTAAATATTTTCTAATAAATACAATATCATTTACTATTTCTGAGGTATCAAGTCCCTATTAATTGAATAATAATTCATGAATTAATGATTAATAATTAGTAAAAAATTATTTAATCAAGCATTAATCTTTTGTTAACCATTGGTTAATCATTTTTTAATGATTAATTAATCAGTAATTATACATTTGATAATACTAAGTTAACTACAACTGGATAATTTTTTAATACTCATTAATCATTACATAAAAAAATTATTTTTTACTTACTTTGATTCTAATTATTAGTTATTTATTGTGTGATCATTATTATTTAGTTATCTTATAGTTAATTCACAATTAATCATTACATAATTTTTGGGTAATAATTAAAACATATTTGACCAATCCTACCTTAAAAATTCCTTATTTATTGATGAATAATTATTTAATAACCTATTAATCATTATTTTTCAACTCATTAATCAATCAATTATCATTAGTTAATATTTATGTTAAAATTTTAAATGAATTATTTAATCATAAATTAAATATTCATTTTTAATTCATTGATCACCTATTAATCAATTTTTAATTTAGATATTAGTTAGATACATTATCGATAATAACTAGTTAACTGATAGCTAATCCTTGGGTAATTATTAGTTAATCTTTATTTATTCATTATGTAATAATTTGAAAATAATTAATTAATTATTAGTTAATAATTTGTAAAATATGAGTCAATCAAGTCATTATTATACCTTACTCATTTCTTAATATCTCATTACTAATTACTTAAATAATAGTTATGTGCACTATAGTTAGTTGTTTTTTTAGTTATTGTTCATCATTATTTTATTATTAATTAATCTTTATATAATTATTTATTAGTAATTACTTGATCCTCTATCAATCCTATGTTAATCTAGGGTTATTAATTATATAATAAATATTTAGTCATATGTTATTGATTTGTTAATAAATACATAATCATTACCTTATTAGTTGTCAATAATTTTATATTAACAGTTTCATTATTTTTAAAAAATTAGTTCCATGTATTTATTCATTATCTAGTTAATATGATTTTTTTTATTTTGCTTATCATTTTTAAAAACATATTTATTATAAAATATAATAATATTATTTATCTACTAAATCAATTTTTTAAACAAAATATATATTATTTACACAAATATCCCATGTAAAATATGAATATTTTATTTTTCTAATATGAACTATTATTTATAATCAATATCTAACTGACTAAACATCTAAATAAATAAAATATTTAAAACTAACTAAAAAGCAGACAAGTAAATAAATAATGATATTTATAATAAATAAATAATATTCCACTAAATGATTATTCTCACAATACATCACTTTTTTAGAAAGCAAAATTTTATAGCACAAGGGATCCAATACCAATCAACTTTTTGAGAGAGACATAATAGAATTAAAGAGAGGTAGTGGAATTGAATTGGGAAAAGGCAGAGGGGTTATTGTTTATTTATAGGGTGTTAGGGAAATGGTGGAATATAATATGCCACCTCTTCTATGTCATTAATTATCATTGATTAGTCAAAAAGTCATCATTGGACATGCCACGTTTCCATTAATAGAAAAGGAAGGAATAATGATATTTCCTTTCGGTATTCGTATTATAAAATTTACCTAGGGATATTTAAACATTTATTTTTTTCAAAAAAACAATATATATATATATATATTCAAATGATATTATTGTTTTGATGAAGTTGATTTCCCATGTTCCCAATATTTTTAATTCTCTTATGGGAGTGGAATAGTTGACATTGATGATTCTTTAGATTAGTGACACCCAACATCATTCAATTTCCATTTTTATAGGTGAATCATTTTATGTCATGACCACCGTTGGATTTGGAGAGGTATGATGTCAATTGTATTTATCTAGAGATGTACAAATATGGTGGTAGTCCAATATTACTGATATAACCACTATTTTTGTAGAATAGAGTCATATCAATTTCACCATTATATTTTGACACATTTTCAAGGGACTATGCATCATGGAGAGGGCAAGAATTTTCATCCATTTCCTCCAATTGAGTGGTCCACTGACTGGATTAGTTGTTCTTCCTAAAATGTAGTTTTCTCGCCACATTTTCACACCCTAATGGTCAGAAGCCTATATCAAAATGGTTTATGATATTGAATTCATTATCTAAACAAGATGGTGAGACATCTATTTCTCAATCATGGATTCTGTATTGTAGGGACTTTCCATGTTTGAGACACCATTAGTTATTTTCCAAAAGTTTGTTATACTCAATCCTAGCTCTATCATGGTGTGGATACTTATAAGTATTTCTTCTTCATCCACGGAAGGGAAAAAATGCATAGTTAGATCATATAGTGATTTTAGAAATATATGGACTTCAATGGACATTGGGTATATTGGGTAGTAGTAATATATTCCTATTTTAAATTAAAGTCAATATTTTTGATGAGGAATTATAATAATTTAACCAAATAAGATTTTTTATACTCATGGGGTAATAGAAATTTGTAAAGTAATGTAATTTATGCTTGGTTCCTTAATCATAAATTTTCATCCAATTATATAGAGACATTAATGCACATATTGGTGGAAAAAGGATAATGTTCTTGATAAACATGGATACATTATTACAGTATTATACGTACAAAGTCACATTTATGATGTCTTATGGGGATGTATCCCATGTACATGTGCTATGTACATTGTTGGATATGTGTTAGTGTCACATGGAAATGTCTTGGTCTTATGTGGACATTAAATTTTCCTGATGAGGGGTCATGAGTTCTCTTATGGTTGGGGGGAGATGATCTCATATTGAAATTGTCACCTACTAGTGGTGAGACATATTGATTTAATGGTGAGGTTTTGGTATTATGATTGATCTTATAATAGGTATCCCAAATATATAATGATTGGTCCTTAGGGGGGAATCCTCTAAACTCTAACAAGGAACATGGATTAAAACCAATGATGTTTGAGTGAATAGGTTGAGATATTTTGATTAGACCCATCAATTGGTTTTAACATTGTGTAGTACTGAAGTGAATGTCATGAAAGGAGTGAAAATAAGAGATAGTTTGTAGATAATGAAAAAGATATACTTGTGAATTGACGTATCATACATTTCCAACTTCCTATGTCCATTACATTGGTTCGGGATATATTTTATTACCATGTTATGATAAATTTGGATACATTATAATTTTAAATGACTGACATTTGGATATGAAGTTTATAGTATTGCAGATCATGGATGGTTGGACATAAGCCTAGGGAAATAATCTCTTGTTTTGAGGGAAAAATCCAACAGTAGGACACCTCATTGGAAATGGTAAACTTCTTTCCTTGATCAATCTACCATTTAGGATTAAATTTTAAATTCATAGGTTTTTTTGTTGAAATAGTAATTAAAACTACTAGGTTTTAATGACATGATCACTTCCTGACATTAGTTTCCCTATTTTTTGGATAAACAGGTTATACAGTAATCTAGTTTTCACATTTAGTGGATGTGTTGAAAAACTTCTCTAATATTCGAGCCATATGAAAGGTAAGGGAACTGATGAATCTAGTTTGGTTGGGTATAGGTCCATTGACACTAAAATTTAACCAAGGTATGTATGATAAATGGAGACATTATATATTGTCATATATAGTGGGTTTATATATATTTTGGTATTTTTGGATATTCAGCAAACATGAAAAGTTCATGGAGATCACAAATGTAGTAAATTCACG
The DNA here is from genome assembly GCA_963277665.1 of Viscum album. Classification (NCBI taxonomy): domain Eukaryota; kingdom Viridiplantae; phylum Streptophyta; class Magnoliopsida; order Santalales; family Viscaceae; genus Viscum; species Viscum album. The sequence goes on from OY728163.1 coordinate 137,855,655, forward strand.
AAGATCATGAGTCCCACCTCAAGATAATGTCTTGAATCCTATGGAGATGTTTTTATAACTGATAGTAATAAAAACCCCTTAGTGGAATAATCGGTTTTACTCAAGAATGAAGTGTGTTAAATATCATGAAATTCATCTCCACCATGTCCATTGGGACTCAAATACTCATAGGAAGATGGTCATGAAAGATGGATACATTTAAAAATCCATATAATTAATAACATGTGAATAGTGAATTTCATAAAATTAAGAGCATATACTTAAAGTAAAAAAGGATCCATTCTTTGATATTTCCATTTATGTGGCTTATTTATAGGTGTTGTGGATGAGTATAAATATGTTTCTTTAATGATTCTTTATTCAGAAAATTAAATACATTTCATAACACTAAGGACATACATGAGGACACATATATTGTTTGAATATTATATTCCTCACACAAGGTATCAATATACAGTGCAATGAATACCATATTGGGGTACATTCCCTTTTCAAAGGATCTTAAATCTATGTATCCATATATATAGACGGATCTTGATCCCCAGAAATCCCAAATTCACCTCAAAATATTCATTCTTTCTTTATTATCTTCTCTTAGATTTGTGTTTTTTGACATCAATACACATGAAAATACGTAGTCACAAGTCAAAATGAATCTTTAGATGAGGAAAAAATTAAAAACTGCTTTAAAAGCATAGGATAACCATGAAATTATCGTTATTCAATTTCATCACAAAAAACCCAACTATAAATATTCACAAACATTCCATACATTATGAAATAAAAATTATTTATATAAAACCCATAGTAAATTATTGAATATGTATCTTAAATAATAATATTCATGACCCATGTTCTGTTATGTTTAACACTTCTGTTAATAACTAAATCCCTCTTAATTTCATGGAATAACATACCTAGTAATGACCCACAAAGTTTTCCTTAGATTACTATACATCTCCTAAAACATTGGAGAGCAATATTGGTATCACCCATCATCATGAGTAATATTGGGCTCACCCTCTATCATTTAGAATGCTCAAATACCATGTAATGAATAATATATTCTTATTAATTCACATTTTCCTTAAAAACCGTGAAAACTCATTTTAACCCTAAGAAAAATGCTTCCATTTTTAGATAATAATCTGGTGAAATATAATTTTTAATTGAAAGTTCTTGAAAATCAATAATTATAAAAAACAATTGTAAATTTGATTTAATTTAGAAAATATGAAAATAAAATTGATGGAATATTAATAATTATAAAAGGATGTGATGTTGAAAATCTATTATTTCAATATATTTAAAATAATTATCTACTCATCTTTTGTAAAAAAATAAAAAATTATCCATTATGAGAACATTACTATGATTTCATTGCAATAATATTTTAATATCGTAAACTGTAACTTCCTGGTTCTAGGAGCCGCCCAGAGATACCCCGTACTCAGTTATTCACATATCCTCAAGTACATTTCTCGAATGGTAGATGATACTGAATAGCAACGAGGGCATTGGGTGTGATGGTGGAGAAACTATTCCCACGTTGGTAGAGTGAAGCCGTGGAAATAAAAAGATATAAAATAGTGGAAGCAGTAAAATTATGTGATACATAAATAGCTAAAGACATATGAAATAAAAAACTGGAGCACATATATATAATGATGCATGATATATACATCTATGAAAATGTCCCAACAAGTCACAATGCTAGAATATAGTAATAAAAAAAGTATAAATGAAACTATATAAAATCCCACAGCATCGAGATCCTTATCTTGGTCCCATGTTCTCCAGCTCCACAACATTCAAGTACCAAATGTAGAAGGGTGGTTTCCCTTATCTATACATGCAATAATATAATCTATTTGGGCCCAGAAGCATGACCCAAACTGGGTCTGAGATGAATCCCAGTAGGAAACCACCCAAAGATCTGTTCCTAACATTCAGTGAATATATGTGGCAGGCTATAATAAAAATGAAGCAGTAAACAAGGAAGTACAAAAGAGTAACAATGCTACCAATTAAATTACAATCAATTTACATTTCATAATTTATCCAACCAATTACAAATTCAAGAAAACCTATGGAAAATTTCTCACAACCTATCCTCTCTGGTTCAACTAAAAATAGGAATATAGCGAAGTCTCACAGAAGAAGAACTCACTGTCAATTCCACCTATAGTCATGTGTAATCAAAGACTCTATGAGTAAGCACTCACCATCCATTCCCACTATAGTCTTTTAACAGTAATCTATAGACACTCTGAGGAAGCAATCAACGTCAATTACTCATATGGTCTCCTTACATATCTATAGACACTCAGAGGGATCACTCAACATCAATCACCCCTATGGTCTCGTAGCATGATAATTATAATAGACACTCTAGAAAACCCTCAACGTCAATTTCCCCTATGGTCTCACTACACCAGGTTCCCACACCCCCGTGTAAATAAAACATACACAAAGGATAATCAGCTGCCAATGTAAACCTGATGAACTACTTGGATAAAAAATCTATTGAATATCATATCATGTCAGATAAAAATCACTCCACCTTAATAATACTAGGCCTAGAGGGAAAAGAAGGAGCTTATCAGACAAGGCTAGACCAAACGGTCATAAACAAGTAAACATGGGGAAAACATACAATGTATAGAAAAGATAACCCTATTCAAAAACAATTATCCTTTATCTAGTCCAACAAAGCATAGTAGGAAAATAAAAGGGCTAAAAAAATAAACACACTATACTCCAAATAAGGGAATTGGGCACTCTTGCGCATATAACTCAAAGAATAACTACGGAAAGGCATAAACCACCTACCTTGGGGTCATGAGATCAATGTACAAGAACCTAAGTCCTTGAATCTCCCTAGAATTTCTTAGATCTACAAAAAAGCTATAAATTATCAACTGAAGATATCTCGTTGAAGAGGATAAATTAGGAGATGAAGTTCTAGAAGAAAGAATAACTCGCCTTTCGGATTACAACTCAATCGACGACGGTCGATTCAGTGTACGTATGGCGATTTGGGGGCTTAGAGAAGAACTTTAGCCATACAGAAGCTCCTGAATGAGATAGGCCGAGAAGAAGTGGGTTCTATCCATTAGACACAACCCCAACCCATTTAATGAAAAAAATAAAGTACATGGCATATTGTTTAAAAGTACACTGTGTGTACCTACCTTTTCCAGCCTCTACATTAGGTGGTCTCTAGGTCACCACACACGGCCATGTACTAGGCCATTACCCGTCCAGTACATGGTCACCAGAAGCAACCGAGTACATGACGTGTACTCCTGAAATTTATAGAAACACCCCTTTTTTCGAAAACAATATGAAAAGAATGACATACATGAAAAAGAAGATTCAGGTTCTTATAAATATCCACCCTAAAAGAAATTTATCCCAGAATTTTTCTAGTAAGGAGGCGTAGAAGAAGTATCCTCAAACAGCTCTGGACACTATGGACATACATTGGTCTCCTTGTCACTAGTCTCATCCAGCACTCGCCTGTGCTGCCACAGCACTCGTACCAGAATAATAGACCAACCACGAAGAAACAACATACTTAGATCAAAAATCCTGATATGATGCTCATCAAAATATGTGTCCACTTCTAACTCAACCTCCTTGGTTTGGAAAACAAGAGATGGGTCAGAGAAGTAAAGTTGAAGATGAGAAATGTGTAATACATCATACATATCTCCATACATCTATGGTAACTGCAACTGATAGAAAACCCGACCAACTCTCTCAATTACCTCAAATGGACCTACATTCCTAGGCAAGATCTTACCCTGTATCTTAATCCTTCTATGTCCCAACCTCTGTATGAAACATAAAATAACCAATTCCCTAACCTCAAACTCTAGAGGTCATCTCTATCAACCAACAGAAGACATCTTTCTTGATTGTGCATTATCCATCTATTTGCAAATCAACTCTATCTGCACTGTGGTCTCCTGGACAAGATGACGAACCTGCATAGCTACCTCTCTAGCCTCTATCTGGCATAAAGGTGATCAATAAGGACTACAATACTGTGCTTCATAAGGTTCCATCTTAATAGTTGGTTGAAATATATTATTGTAGTCAAAAATCACAAGAGGTATGTGTTTCTCCCACGAACCTCCAAAATCTAGGATGCATGATTGAAGCATACCCTCAAGGACCAGAATTGTACGCTCGGACTAGCCATCTATTTGGGGGTGGTACTATGTACTCAGAAGTACCTGTGTACCCAAAGACCTCTGATGTTCCTGCTAGACCTGAGAATTAAAACGTGTGTCCCTTTCTGAAACAATGGAGTGTGTAACTCCATGTAAACATTCAATATCTCGGATGTACAACATTCCAAACTCATCAACACTGAAATTCTCCTTATTTGGAAAGAAGTGAGCATCCTTCGTGAGTTTGTCATGGACAACCTAAAATGAAATATTCCTTACGGTGACCTCATCAAACATATAAAGAAATCCATCGCGACATTACTCTACTTCCACTCCGGAATGGGTAACTGCTGTAAAAGCTCTGCTGGTCACCAATGCTCCACTTTCACCTGCTGATAGGTGCAACACCTCATGACAAAACCAGAAACCTCACCCTTCATACCTGGTCACCAATACTGATGGTGAATATCCCGATAATTCTTGGTGACACTAGGATTATCTGCTCAAATTTGGGGATTAATGTCCCACATAAACTCCTCGCATATGTCTGCTGGAACCCACACGCTTCCCTAAAAATGCAAGATCTCATCCTCAATTACTATCCATCTAGGAATAGGTTCCTCTCTAAAAAACTCTCTCATTGGAATATGCCTTCTGAATCTGATAGTAACCTCATTCAAAATCGATCGAAAAGAGTAGAGGTAACATCCACAGAAGAAAGAAACGTCTACCCCTCTCTGTCTTGAACCTACAAATGAATATCAAAGAACATAGCCAAAATCATCCACTCAATGCTGGCCACCTGAACTGTATGTATCAGAGTTATTCTGCTCAACGCATCAGCCACTACATTTCCTTTCCTAGGTGTGTATGAAAGTTCTATGTCAAATGACTGAAGGTATGCATCCCACATTCACTGTCTCAGATTTAGATTGTTCTGAGTGAAGATATACTTGAGACATTTTTTAGGTTAAAACCACAAAATTATCTACTAAAAGATAATATCTCCAAACAGTAAACCATGAACATGAAAAGCCTACTCAAGATCATGCATCATGTAGTTCCTCTCAGGTTGCCTCAACTTCTGAGACCCGTATGCAACAAATCCTTCTCCCTTCATAATCACAACTCCTTGACTGATACCTGATGTGTCACAGTACACAATACAGATCTTTCTTGGATATATCAATACTTGTATTAGTGCTGAAGCCAACCTCCCTTTTAGATCCTGAATTTCTTAATCACATAAATCTGACCACAAGTACTTCACGACCTTCTTAGTGAATCCCACCAATGGTGCTGTTAAGCATGAAAAGTCTAGTATGAAATGTCTGTAGTATCCAGCCAGCCCTGAAAAACATGGAACCTCAAAGAAGTTCTCCTGATGCTCCCATGAAACTGATTCTATCACTTTTTTGGGTCTACTGATACTCTTGTATCTAAGATGACATGACCCAATAAGTGAATTTGGTCCATCCAAAAGTTGAATTTTCGGAACTTAGCATATAAAAAATGCTATCTCATTGAACTAAAAATGAACTCAATATTGGTGGAATGGTCATGTCGTGTGTGATAGTACACCTAGATATCATCCACGAAGACTAACACAAAATAATCCACGTATGGATGGAACACTAGGTCCATAATTTCGATGAAGACTGTAGGTTCATTTGTGGGACTGAACCAGAAAACCACATACTCGTATAGACCATACCTCCCCTAGAAGGTTATAAGACTTATATCATATAGTCTAAAGGGCAATTGATGATGACCATATCTCAAGTAAACCATCAAGAACACCTGGGATCCTCAAAGCTAATCTAAGAGATCATTAATCCTTATTAAGGGATATCAGTTCTTGACCATTAACATATTAAACATTCGATAATCCATACAACTAGAACTCGCTCGTGCATTCGCACGATGATATAACATAATTATTAGATTTTTTTCCACGGTGATATAGTTCATTGCATTTTTTAAGAACAAAATACCATATTTTAATGTTAATAATGAACAAAAATATTCAATAGTTTGAAATCATGAAAAAAGGATACTTATTATTAGAATACAAATGGACAAAATATGAAAACATCATTATGAATGTAGAATTATTAATGGATAAATACATATCAAAAGATGATGAATAATCTAGAATAAATAACAAATTATTTTCACCATGGATATTTTAATTAAATGAATGAAAATAACATTGAAATTGGCTTTTGTAATTTGGAAAATGATGATAAATAATGTTGTAATTGAAGACATAGTGTTGCAAACAACAAAACATGGAAAAATAAATTAGATTAAATGACATATTATGTTATAGTAAAATAGAATACATAAAACAAGAAAACATAATATTGAAAATAGTAATCGAAATAATGAACAAATAATATTTATTTAAAGTGAACTCTCATGGAAGTAAAGATAACTCAACAATACTTGATATAAATTATAATTACATACAAACATGAATTGAATAAGTTCATGCGGCAGAAATTATAGACATGACATCAGACTGGAAAGAAATACAGCAAGTTCAACTATATGAAGGTGTACACCCTCACCATCATATGGACGTAGGTAAGGTTATCAATATGGTTAGTGATCCCATGTACATGGAATAATCATTGTAGTCAATACTGATGCTGGAATCTGAACTAGTTGATCTTCTAAAATCATTTCTAGTAGGATTGTAATCCCTGACACATGGAATAGTCATAGTAGTGAGGAATCATACAACCATTACATCTTCTTGGGTACCCTATAAGTAACAGTACCATAAGAACATCGAATGAAGAAATGGAAGAATACCTTTGTTTGACCAAAAAAAGTATAGAGGTGCTCTCGATCATCTTGATGTATCGACAAGATCCGAACAACGTCATCGATGAACCGGTGGAATGGTTCACTAATTTCTTATTGATGAGTTTAAGTACAGTATAAAAATGCATGAAATATGGATTTAAAAAGCTTCAAGATAAAATTATAATCTGTTCAAGAAAATAGAGTTATTTTTTAACCTGGACTTAAATTTCATTGTAGTTTTTTCTCTGGGATTATAGGTAATATTCCAGAAGCGCACAACCCATAAAATCAGACAATATGTTAATCTGCCGATACAAAAAATGTTTAAAATAAATAGTACATACTAATAAATGATGAAATTTATTAATTTAGAGAAAATGGATGGCTTTATCCAAAATTATACCATGAAATGATCCAATAGTGTACTTGGACATCACCACCACATCAGGCTTTTCCAGTGTGATCTCCCCTTCATGAAATGACGATGCAGCTAGCTCCTGGCGTGGGATGACATTGGGGTAGACTTGCCTTCCAACAGAAAGAAACACACTGAAATGTATACATCCCACAAGATACCACAATAAAACAACAGTGACATGCAACCGAAGAACATAATAGTAGGTACAAACAGGATAAAACCATTGGGATAAATAGTTGACATATCTATTTTCATATACATATCTATGACATGATGGTGAATTGAAGCCCCAAACTAGAATGTGGCATTTGCATTATACTCTTATTTTGTAGAATGAAAAAACATGAGATATAATAAAATTACATAAACATTTTTTGGAACATAATATGTATAATCCGAAAACGGGAAATCTGGAAACAAACATCAGTATTCAGAAATATGTTATTTTGTTTAACTGGAAGCGATCATAAGATTTCATAAAATTTGAATTCTATTTTACTGGAATGAAACATGACTAATGTAAATTTGTGTAATATGGTAAACTGGAAAATAAAATGACATAATATAATGGGTATTTTTTTTTACAATAATCATACATGACAAGTCAACTTACAAATAAAAATGACTAAAAAAATGCCTAATCTCTTAATGGGAAATCACTAATAATCGAAACAAACAATAGACGAAGTAAATTGGGTACTATATATGATGAAATAGATTAATAAAATAAACATATTGGTTGTCTGAAATAAAACTATAATATGACAATGTCATTGGAAGTATAAATAACTAAAGAAAACATGTTTTGATAAATTTGAATCTGGAATCCAAATTGTATTATTAAATTACATATATGTATATGTTACTGTATACTTTAAATGGTTTTTTGGAACATGTTTTTTATAGTTAATGAACAACATATACCTAAATCATAATATATATATATATATATTCCACGTTTTATAATTAATTAAATTTTATAATATCAAACTTGAATGAAACAACATAAGTAATAATGTCACAATGAAATTATGAAAAGAACATGAAAGAATTACTGTACAGCATAAGTATATTCAGTATAAGTATAGAAACATAAGAATGCATGAATATGAATAATAAGTATTGATGTCATCTAGAAATCGAGATGAATGAAATATACAATAGAAAAGAACATTCAAATGGACATGAAGAAAACATCATAAGTATATACAACATAATATTCAAATGGACATGAATGAAAAGAACATTCAAATTGACATTTAAATTTGAAAATATAAATCATAAGTATTAATGTCACTGAGAAATTATGTCACCCAATAATGTTTGATTAATCAGTATAATTTTTTTATTCTGTATGTTTAAACAGTATAATGTGTTATATTGTATGTTCATCGTTTATACTATGTGTTCAAACAGTGCAATGTGTGTTTGTTGAAACCCAAGTGAATACAACTGATATTAAACTCTCTGTTTAAACAGTATAATATGTTTAGAACATAAAATTTGATGAAACAATATAAAAGTGCATACTATTAATTAAACAGTTTAATGCAACTCTTTAAAACATCGTCAGAATGACAACAAACTGTAAAATTATATTAAATAATATATTCGTCATATAATTATAGATATATTGACAAATTAATGGCGATATTACATTTTGAATATATGATGTACCTATGCTTAAAGACGAATTGTAGTTTTCAGTTGTAGTAAAAGGTGAACTGTTGATTGTAGAAATGCAATACATATGAATTAATATTGAAATGGGAGACAGTAAAAGGAAACTATGTACTTTTACACGCTTACTGTGGTGATGAGGCAATGCTTGAATCGGTAGTAGTACAAAAATTATTTGGAAGACCTTCAATCATTAAAGCTAATGAGGTTATTTGTTATTATCAATTATAAGATAATAAAAGTAATGTTATTTATATAAAAAATATAGGATGTGGGTAGAATGGAATGGTTTCACATATGAGGTTATCCATTCAGTGTCTTCTCTTGTTTGATCTAGCAGTCAAGGAAGACAGATTATAATAATATTCATAGACTGACAAAGATAAGTTAAATTTTATCAAGATACGGTCAGATGTCATGCATTATGATGCCAATGTAATTTGTAAGACCATATGAAAAGGTAGTTAACATTTATGGATAACATTGTTAGCGAAATGTGTCTTCGACGTTGTGCGTTGTTAATGGGTGTCACAAGTTCGACTATGGAATAATTGTCAATATTAATTGAACCAGTAAAATATTAAAAAAGCAAAAATGTATCATGTTCTAAAGGGAGATTATAGATATAGTTAGCTATGATAAATTGGTTTTCATAATGAAAGAAAATTTTAATGTACTGGACATTATAAAATAAAGTTACCATCAATGGGTATAGCTAATGATGGCGTGCATGGTCCTCTTTGTGTCATTCCTGTTACTGTTATATGATTAGTTGTATTAATGTTTTCCACAGAGGTTAATCCTGCAAAGGTGAAGAGGAAGGAAATATGTAAAGAGGTGGAATGATATATAAAGGTACAGTTGAAGGTGAAGAGAATACAAAGAACACAATCTATTTATCATTGTTTCCTGAGAAATATTCAATGTAACCTTTCCTCTCTACCTGAAGATAGGGATTTCATGTTTCTATTTTGTTTCTGATTATTTAGTTATCAAGCACTTGAATTTTCAGTTTGAAACAACAAAATCAAAACAGAATGCAAGTTTGGTATATCAACTAAACAAACTGAAACCAATCAAATTTGATATCTATACAAAGTATCAACCATAAATGGAAGATTCAAGTAGATGTGAATATTTAGAGAATATATTGTATAAAAAATAGTTGAAATAAAATTAAAAAACATATAATGAAATTTCATAATGTCTCATGTGTTCTTGGTAGAGAGATTACCAGAATACAACCGTATGTTAGTAAATCCCTCTAGTAGTGGTCTGAAATTCAATAAATCATTAACCTTCCACCATGAAATTCAATGAATCATTAACATTCCACCATGAAATTCATGAAAATACAACTGAACTTTACCAAAATAGAATTGAAGGACTGAAAAAATGGCTCACCATCGACTTTAGAAGATGTAGCAGTAGGCGGATTTTAAGAAATAGAAAGCTTGGATCTTATCTTGGCGATGTTGTCACTCCGTCGTTCTCACTCTTCCTTGAGCCTCTATTCAAGAATAATTTGGTACTCAGCAGCCTCAGATACTATAAAAATTGATATTATAACAAACCATTTAGGAAAAGGTCTTTAAAATATTGTAGTTTAAATGATAACTGTAAATGGGAACCACAAAGGTACCCTTAATTCTGTGGAATAATAGTGATACTCATTGTAAAATTATGATCCAAAAAAAATAAACTTTTTATTAATTTAGTGTAAATTAAAATAAAGAAATGTAAACAGTACCGTGTCATTTAGGTGTTGAAAACCCCCAACCTTGAATGTTGCTTGCTTTCGAATTTGTGTGTTCAAAACAAGAAGGTCCGAAATTTTAAATATACAAAATGAATATTACCAAAGGGAACTAAGTACTCATGATTTATCAAAGTGAAACAACCATATATATCCTAAATTTTAAGAGTCATCATACTATTCACCCAAAAAAATTGCAGCTGTCTCCAAAGATAGTTATTTTTGGTACCTCAATGCAGAATCCATTTGAAAAAAATGGCAAACGACATGGTCTAGAAATGATTTAGTATTCATATAACATGTTTTGACCTTATGAAGAATACGATAGAATGCAACCTGAAATCTAAAAAACCATTACAATTATTGACTATCAACCTAACAGCAGTTAAAATCATAAATAGGGAAAATTATACATAAGATCCTTAAAAACTGATTCGACGATGTATCTAGATTACATAACACTCATGTATAAAAAAGGAAACGACCAGATCATAATTTTTCAACTTAATATGCTGAATAGAAAATTCCTTGAACAGGTTATAGGGTAATGTTGTAGAATGGCATTGGTATACATCCATATGAAGAGGAAAATCCACACTACAATGCACATACCCAATTAATCAGCAAATACAAAAAGCAAGCATTGTTATATAATTAAATAAAGATAGATGGAAAAGAAACAAAAGTAATATATTGATCAAAAGTTTTCAAACTTTTTATAATGAAGAAAACCAAAGAAATATAGTAAACAACATGGTACATCACACAACAATGCTAATGAAAGAGACAAACTAAACATAACTAACCCAATTATAGAGTATAGAATATAGTAATCATCAAAGTTTAGAGATATGAAAATTCAACAAACCAATAAGGAACCTTTACTAAAAGAAGGCTCACAAACACAACCTTAATCCAGAAAAGAGACTTCACAAGAATTATGTATGGAGTTAAATTTATAATGGAAATTTGAATCAATGAGATAGTTGTAAAAACTACCTTAGGTCAAGCATAGATACATATAGTCTACTTTGGCTATTTTTTTTGTTTCTCATTTCCATAATATAGAGATGATGTTCATTGGAAAAAGATGATGTTGGCTTTGGGTCTGGAGATAGGGAGCCTTCCACAGTAGCTTCAGCATCGAAGTCAATCATCAATTTTATCTACATGAAGGTTCAATTATAATGAATGAGAAGCAGTCAGTACTTATTATTCATACCCTTAAAACATGAATATAAATATTTACAGTTGGAAAATCACCAGAAATAAAGTGTTATTAAAATAAAAGGTAATAGGAAACAAACATAAAGAAAGATACATTATTGTATACAACGTGTACAACATCAGTGTCAGAGAGTATCAATTTGGAAAATTTATACCTAGGTTGAAGAGACAACAGTAGTACTTCTATCAACAGCAACAGAATTATTCATTCTGAGTCCTGAAAAAGTAGTGCATTGATGTTCCTAATAAATATGGTTAAATAGATCAATTATGTGGTCTATGTTTTTTTACATAATTGAATTGGAAAGAAGATAAGTTAATGAAAACTTTTTAATGAACTTTAAAAATATTGTAGTTATGTGCTCTTCAGCATGTTGCCTTGAAATTCCTGTGGAAGACTGAGACTGCATAGCTGGCTGTCTACAGAACTCCGATTATAGTTACTGATATAATATTCATTATCAATGATGAAGAGAACTGTGTATGTGTTCTATTTTGAATTTCTTATTCGATTTTGAATTTTGTACCCAGTCACGTCAAGTGAAATCAGAACTTTCATTGATTTCAAAACATTTAGATCAGGGGGAAAACCAAACTCATCCTGGTCCTATGTTATAATAATATGGTAATGTCAGTGATATAACATAAATTAAATTAAAAAAACACATAGGTGAAGAATCATACTTTTATCATATCATCTCTCAAATGTGAAGCGGATTTTCTTATAAACTGCATGATTTTCTTCTCAAAGAGAACAATAAATAGCAAGTCTATGCCATCTTTAACCAGTAGTTGTACTCTAACCCTGATATATTTATATCTATGTAGTGTCTTTACAACTTAAGTCGTATAAGAATCATATTAATTAATAAATGGTTACCAATAATGGTAGAAATTAAATTAATACCTTGGAGTAGTGAAGGATGGTGTTTTCTTACAATTTATGCACCAACATTTCCGATCTGAAAACTGTATTTTTTTTGTGAAGGAGTTTCATGATTAAAAATACCAGTGATGAGTGCTTTGAATATTTACTATTTTAGCATCAATCAGACACCTTGTCGTCTATGAATTAATTATTAATTTTAATACATTTATCAAAGCAGGTATTAAATGTAGTGCATTATAGTTCACATCGTGAAATAATGGAAATTGGATACTATACTTACCAATAGTAACTTTTTAACATCAGAAATGCATTTTTTATTATTCCAATAAGGAATCGTTGTAACGCACCTATTTGAATGTGTTGATGGAGGACTTTTAAACTGGGAATGACTTATGAAGCCAGTTCTGATTAATGAAGTAAAACCATTATTCAAGAATAGAAATAATTTTAATTTTAGTCATATAGCTGGTATTTGTAGGCAGGAAAAGTTTGCAAATAACGGAAATTGATAGTTTACCTACTTCCGAACTCATGGTTTACTAGGATGTCAAGGTTGAGTAGTATTTTTGAAGCATTAATTGAAGTGGCGTTAATAAAAGATGTTGGGACATATAGAACAGAATGATCCAGAATTAAAGTTTGCATATTGAAAAACATACACTAATTCCAGTTAAACTTGTTGATTTGCATTAGTAGAATTTGTAAATGATACAAGTTTCAATAACGCATAACAATACACTTTGTAGTATGGAATATGATATTATGGAACATAACACCTATTGGAGATTTAAAAATTCTAGAACTATACATATCAAAGTTACATATAAGAAATAGAACACTATGTAACATATATTATATTCAGTCCTATTGATTTGTAAACTATACAGTCAAATTATGCAACATTTTGGATTTCATTAGGCGAATGTATTTGAAATACATATTCCAATAATGCATAATAGTTGATTCTCAGTTATAGTTTCAAAATGGTAGTAAATAAGCTGGGGCAGAAAATATGTTCGAACATTACAGTTTCCAAATATTAATAAATCATATCACATAATAGATCAGAGCTATTCAACTCGATCTTTATATATATGATCACATCAGTTAGAAAGAAGTTTTTTAATAGTACAATCAGGGTGAAACTTTATTCTGGATCATATATATCACCAATTTTAATATTTTGAAAGAAATCATTACAGTAAGCAGTAACGATTATTTTTTAATGCATAGATATATTTCTTACAGGTCAACCTCTTTGCCCTGACCAACTGCAAGATCAATACTATAGTGGATTCCATGTTTTTCTCCAAGTACTCTGACATGATGTTTGCAAACTCCCCCCAAAAGATACAGTTTATTTGCAAGCCTCTAGAAGAAACCATAGTAGATGTTTCGGTAATTAGTAGAATACATCTAAAATGTAGTGGGATGAGAAGGATGATGACCTGTTGTCCTCTAAAATGACTTAAAGATTTGGTTTTTTAGTACCAACAGACAGTGTGGGGTATGATTGTCGTATATGTCCAATAATTTCTATAAAAGGTTTGACTGATATGGAAGGATCATTTTTTCAATAAGAGAGCAGAACTGTTAACTATAGTATCAAGACTACAGAATTTAAAGATACTGAAAAGAATGGGAAATAAATGTTTTTAGTAATTAAATAATTTTAACATGCATTAACTAATATTTTCTGATTCAAAGACTTTAATACAAAATCTGTGTTATTTAATGTACCTATTAGATGTTGTTCCGGAACAGTTTTGTTAATGATGTCATCAAAAGTAATGAAGTCCAAATAGAAGTTTGTTAACTGAGCATCAGTTGGTCAATGAAATGTTTCTATAGTGAAAAACAATATGCAAGCATGTCTTTCCCCCAAGTAACGTCCTTGATTATGAGAAATATGGATGTTTTGTATAATGTAGCAAAGGCCATCGCGCAGGAGTGGTTTTTACTTGTTGATTGCATGGTGGTTGTTGACTGTATAGTGTATTTTTGTCTCCTGCATGAAATAATAAATTTTTAATGTAAAAATTTAATAACCATCTATCACATTTAATAGATATGAAAAATTATACTACAAAATAAGTAGATATTATTTTTGTTATGTAAATAGTACATGAACTGTAAGTTTTGAATTGTATAAACTAACTTGGGAACCACATATAACCAGATCTATAGTAGCAACAACGTAGTTGGGTGAGGAGTTCAACCACGTATTCAATACACACACTTCTATTTTCAATTTTTCATCATCATCAACTGCAATCTCATTCAGATGAAAAATTCTGCGTGACATGCTTACAGTTCTACATGTTTATAAATTTTGTACAGATATGACAGATTAAGAATCCATTGTAATGTTTCATGCCTATATTTAAGCAAATAATAAAATAATTGAATTGTATAAATTCAAAATGAAAAGATATCTATCATAGGTTATCAAAAATTTCTCTCTAGACAAAGTTTTGTATACAGTTAGAGGTAGGTTTTTCTCTATAATCAACAAAAAAATTTAAACCACCTGGTGACATCACTCTTGATATAGAAACATAAAGTTGTCTATGACAGAACACAGGCTTGTGAAGATATAAACATACAGAAGATAGAGATTGGACTTGATTTTTATTAATAGTAATTTCATAAGAAACAGTCAAAGGATGTTGTATTCTTCGTAATTTGAAAGGCCATCTTATGTCATTGTGTGTCATATTTATTCATGGGATGAATGCAGGATATCCGGAATGACAAACAGTTAAAATTTCTGCACCAATGACATGATTACCCAAATGTGTAACAATTATATGAGTACCATTGCATAGCCCCACTGATTGGTCAACATTTAGAAGCAACATAATGGGTACACCTATTTTCAAAGTAATTTTATGTGCAGGTAGCCCAGATACAGTGATACCATTTAAGACATCGGTTGTATATATTTTCTCTGGCTGATCTATATCAAAACAGGCATTGCAAACAGAATTAGAGAAGAAATAATCCTTTCCATCAGAAGTATTAAGAGTTAACATGTAGTCATTGACTTCCTGCACAACATCACTCATTGGTGCTATTATAGCACGACCGTTCAAATACGATACATCTGCAAAGTTTTCAATGAAATATGGGTAAGAAAATTCAATATATGATATCAGAGGGGATTTATTTTTTTCAAGAATATAGGTGGATGATATTTCAATGCACGCCTCCCCATCACTAAGCTCTCCAATGAAACCCTCTACAATGTCCAAAATCCACTTTTCAAAATCTCAAACTTCGTTTGGATCATCAATAGTATCTGTTGATTTCAACCTCATGTTTTGAGTCAATGAAAAAACCCGACAGTGCTGCCATAGATATGATGATTTATACTTGCAATTACAATGTCTATTATGTCTCCTCCAGGGATCACTGGTAGTATTTGTCTGATATCTCCACCCAGGACCACTGTTAGACCACCAAAATTTATATTAGAAGAGTTTTCATTATTTAATGACATAATATCTATTCATGTACGAACAAGAGCATCAAAACAGTGTTTATGAATAATTGGATCCTCATCCAGGATAATGAATTTGGTTTCCTATAGTATTTGTGCAACATCACTCCCCTGTTGAATGTTACAGACCGACTGGTCATTTATAAAAATTTGTATTCAAAATTTTGAATGAGCTTCCCTCCCTCCAGGTAAGATTAATGATGCTATTCCACTAGAGGAAACTGCTAGAATAATTTTTTTCCTTCGGACCTTAGTAGACATGTTAAAACACTCCAGATGAAAGTCTTTCCCGTACCTCCAAATCCATTCAAGAAAAGTAATCCACCCTCAGGAGAAGATAACGTAGTCATAATTTTCTAGACTAGAATTTTCTATTCATCTGTAAGAATATTGTGTAATGTTGTGTACTCAAGATGCAGTTTTTCCCTATTGTAATTATGCTCTTCCGCAATCAATTGATTCGGTTGAGGAGATATTGTATAATCTAAAAGGGGAATTGGAGGATAAAACTGCAGAGATTTTCTAATGATGCGAAAAATGTTGTCTATTTCAGCCAATGCATACATTTGTTTCTGATGATATGTCATTATCAAGTCTAAAAGATAGTGTATTAATATTAGAATGAAATATAATAATTTCAATATATTCATGTCAATAAAGTAAGAAGTTTGTACCATGTAATTGATATCATTGTTGATGGGCATATAAAATGTAATCAGTTAGGATTTTCTAGGCTGCAAACCAAACAATGTCAGGTTGAGAAATGGATTTTGAGAATATCATTTTTATGAATAGTCTTCGAAAAGAATATACCATTCCCCAAGCAGATACATCTTATAGTGCTTGTATGAATTCATTGTCTTCATATAGAAGTACCATGTTTGAACATGTTTCTCTGAATTTAATATGAGTAATATTGTTTGCTATTATGATAGATTCATACGAAGATGATCCTTCGTCCTTTGTTAATAGAATACGCAAGTAATGTAGTTCTCCAGAAGAGGGTGCAACATAGTATAGTTTTCCAATACCGAAACACTGTTTACATGGGTACCATTTCATTTCATAATAGTGATAAAAAAATCATGTTAGAAATTCTGCATATGTAAGATTTCTACCATCTAGATACATTAGATTTGCATTAAACCATGTTGTGAACATGGTATCAGAAATATTTCTCTTATTCAAGATGTCTTCAATTTTCTCACAATCTACATATGTGACATTATTTTCTCCTGGTTAATGAAATTACAGTCTATCAACTGGAGGATATATATAGTGTATATAATAAGATAAAATCCTCCATGAAGCTTCACAAGGTGAGATGTACCGGCAGTCATAATACATTTTAATCTCATTGACACCCTTGTCATGAAGATCTTTATTGCTACTGTCAAAGAGTGTTGCGGTAACATGATCATACCCCTTGCTAATATATTTAAAAAGGTATTTGATAGGGGATTAATGATTGCAAACATCTATATTCAGATGAGATTTATATTTTAATAGAAAAGTTGGATTGTATAGAACACCAAACTGATTGTCCAATGGTAAACCATTTTTTAGAACAGTACAACATGTATTTTTTCTCTGATAGACGACATAACCTTCATCATTCATTATTGTTTGGGGAACAATTTTTTTGGATAATACTTGGAGAATTTTCCACTCCTCATATAATGCGAGTGATGGTTGGCTTCACCACAAGGTCCATGGATCATAAAATTACTGACCGCTACATGTAGTATAGGGAAGGCGTCTTTGTTTGGAATTTGCACATAAACAATTCTGTTAATGTCTGATGGAGTTAAAAACTTGATTTCTTGACTAACACTTAATAGAATGTGAAAATGCGGTAGTCCTCTTTTTTGAAACCCCTCTGTATGAACAAATACATTAAAAATTGAACCGAAGAAGAAGAATATTTCAAAAATATTTAACAATTTCTGGTCGAGGAAGTCATTAAAAAGCACGAAGAGCACAATGATGTAGTTACATACCTGCTTGAGAATTTCTGAAGAGGGATCCTTCTCATAAATCTTTCATGAGTTGCTGGAAAATCATGTTGAAAATTTGCGATATTATTTGAGGATAGTTCGATGGGTACATGTTGTTTACTTTAACATATCGAGAAACTAAAGACCACATTTGATTGCATGTAAATGTTAAAAAACAATCGGGATACCCTGCCCAATTACAGATCAACATTACATCTTGGTAATTCTGAATCGTATATCTTAGGCCTCTTGTAAGTGTCAAAGGTAAAAGGATATGCTTCCCACATAAGGAACCATCCTAATAACCCCTTAGGAAAGCATCTTGCAACCCATTATATAGTTCTTCCCTTAAGCTCTTTTGGTTGTAGCGAATAAAAGATAATATATGAGACTCAATCATTGTGTATGCATCTATAGAAAACTCTTGAAGAAGCCTCTTAAAAAAAAGAAGGTTGGAAAAATCATTGAAACGGTATTGAAGGTGATAGGAGAAATATTTTTACATTGTAACATTCCTGACTTTTGCATAGTCATTAAACGATGTAGTGTGATGGGATATGTTGTCAACATATATTTCCTCTCCACCAGTGAAAACCAATTGATATTGAAGAGGAAGTTATAGCAGGTGAAGCTCATCAATGTGTTGGAAGCCACCATCTTTTCTTTGAATAATGATATCTCTCTCATTATTTAGATCTTCGATTTCTCCAACAATGATAATTTCAATCTCAGAAGTAGTTGCTAAGTTGTATGTTTGTCCATCCCGTCCACATTTTCTATGAATTCACAGTTTTAAATTTGTAATCCCCTGCGTCTCAATAACATCCCTGGCTGTTCTGAATTGATGTGATAAACTGTTATGTTCATGAACCATATTCTATAGCTTTTGAGCAATATTGACATCAATAATAGAGTCTTTGTTTATGTGATAAAAACAACATAAAAAAGTGCACATTAGTGATGAGAATTGCAAGAGACAATATTTATGTATTTCCACCTACTGCATTACAAACCTGATTTATCGTACTCTATTCTCAGCTTCATTTGTAGTGTTGTATACAAAGAGTTGAGCAAACATTGGTGGTTGTCCATCAGAAGGACATAAACTACCAATGTGATGGTAATTTTGTCTATTTAATACAAAAAATTTGGATAACCACCACAGTTCACAGATTTTTCTACTTTTCCTCCCAATGATGTGAATGAAAACATAGAGTTATAAATGTGCATGTGATCTTGGAATGATTTAGAATTTGGATAGCTTTTACTGAATAGAAATGTTCTAAGGTATTTAGGACATGCTGGAAAAGGCTATAAAGCTATTTTTCCCATTGAGAGATATATTGAGTAACAGGGGACATGTCTCTAGCAATATTTTTTATTCCTCTATTCATACCAGAAGGTATACCTGCAGTGGTCACATATGTTAGAAGCATCTCCACAATCGAAATATTCTGAATCGAAAAGAATTTGAATAGATACTATGAAATCATTAATATTGAGTATTTTTAACATTATATTACACACACAATCTGTGTAGTAATTAATGTGCTTAGTTATTGTAAATAACATGTTTTTTCTATAGTTTGAAGATGTATTAACATATCTGCATCATTAATAATAAAGTTATTAGTTTTTTATGAATATTTTTTATTAGAATAAAGAGAGTTAAAAAGTGTAATGATCATAATAGAATGTCCATGTTGAAATACCTTTATAGTTGACTACAGGATATATCTCAGAGGTCGTTGAAGGAGTAGTATCCCTATATGTACCACTAATTGAAAGTTGTTCATTAGTTGTTTCTGTGGAACCTGCATGGTTGGTAATATCTCCTTTGGAAAAAACGATTTGTGAAGATGTTAGACGGTATTAAAAAGGGTTTATATATGAACAGATTTATACATAATAAATGTGAGATGATAGTTTTAACGTGAAACATACCTATGGATGACATAATTATATAGTTTCCATTTTTAGAATAATTAGAACTGTTTGATAAAGTAGTCGTATGCCTAAGAGTCAATATTTTACTACATAGAAGACTTCACGTAGTGGGTTGTTTAGTGCTTACTGTGATGAGGATGCATCAGTTGTCTCCGTAATAGTACAATCATTTGAATCTGTACCTTGTAAGAGTGGTATTAGGACTGTATGTTGTGAAATTATAATGTATAGTATTAACATTAAATGTTACATAAGTTTAAATGTGTAAATGTTTACAGAACGAAATCCCATGTTGTATCGTGGTGCTTGGTCGATTTTTCTTGTTCTTTGATCCGCCGTATATCATTGATAAGTCTGAATACTCTTGAGGAACTGTGGAACATGGAATGGCATAATTGTAGGAATACATGGTTAGTATATTTTTAGATAGTAATCAATATAATTAAATGGGTGATCGTTAGTAGAAATAACTGTTGATGGATATAGATAAAAATGGAATGCGACGACATTATTCAGTCTCAGTAGCTGGTGTGACCACTTCTGGAGTAAAAAAAATTTATATAGGAATTATTAACATAAAACTGTCATTACTGTTATAGTATATATTTTCAAAAAACATTTTATTTTTTTAAAGAGTTTGAATTTACATTTCCCTATATTCATCAGAGTTTAAAAAGTAATGGGTAATGAAGACAACCACCTTTGTGTTTGTCTCCTCTTAGATGGAATCACAGTTTCAGGTGAAGTAATGTTTTTAGTGGTCATTCTACCTATTGATTTGGTAATATAGTAATCTTGTAAGCTGTGGATTTTTAAATAATGAACCTATTTTAGTAGTGTACAGTATTTAGAAGACAATCTAATTGACGTTGTTGTCGTAGTAATCTTCTTTGAGTCGCGTGTCTCTATATCTTGACGGGGAGTACAAATTTTTTCGGTTTATCTATTTATTTGATAGTTAAGAAACTGAATAGGACTACATAACCATGCTAAAAAGTGTTGTGATCTCATTATAGAAAAGGTATAATATGAGGAATATAATTTAAACCATTATATAATGATTTGTCAAAGAAAAAATGGCCGATAATAAATAACATTTCTACTTAGTTGATGTACTATGAGAATAGCATAGATCATTTAAATGATGCACTAATGTTGTACTTAGATTATTCTTATAGTATGTTATATGTTTGGTTGTACAATTTTAGTCACATAATATGAATATAATACCATAGATGCCATCAAAAAAATACGACTTCAAAGTATTGAAATATGATTAAGAACTATGATAGTTTAGTAAACTAATGTAAACCTGTAAACAATACATTGTAGTATTGAATGGATAGATATCCTAATAGACTTTGATAACATACCTTGTAGAAGGTACTACAGTTGTTGAACCATGGACAGCCTGAGTAAATTGTCTATTCATATTAGTACACATTCCAATGGATAATGCAGGATAAAGGAGAAGAGTACCTTTTTGGGCTTACTGGTACTTTTTTAGGCGAATAACATTCATCTGCTCAATGGATGAACCTACACATAACATTAGTGCACTGGCATCCTCATTTTCATACAATGAAATTTAATGTCTTAGTTGTGTTTCTATGAAGGAAAGAAAAAATGAAATGTATAATAAATAACTAATTACACGTAATTTTTAAGTCATTAAAGTAGAGAAAATAAAAAGATGAAAGTATTGAATCAATAATTATGTATTACCATAATATATATAATTTAAAACAATGTTTCTGGAGCCTACAAAGTTACGAGTAGTGATGAGGCCTAAATATTAGAACCCGATCATATGATGTTTCATAATAGAAAACATGGATTCATAAACAAAGAATGTTTCACAAAGGTTAGGAAAGAGTAATTGGCAATAGTTGAGAAAAAATAAAATAGGGTATCGAAAATAAATAAAGTTGTAGGAGAAATTAAATGTTCCCTTGTGTATACTGAAATCCCATCATTGAAACATGACTACAGAAATGAATCAATGTTTCCAATTCACTTGAATTTACAAAATCATTGTAGACTCAATGAACAGAAAAAATAATGATCATACATGTACTAATTAATTGGACACATGGGTCACCATGTCTGGAGAATAATTTAAATAGATATATAGCGCAGAAAATTTGTGTTCAAATGTAACATATTACTACATAACTGAACTATGTTTAACTGCAATTAAAACAAAGATGTCAGTAGGATTAATACTTCAAAGAAAAAAACAAAAATTTACAATCCAAATTAGTTATAGTACATGGAGGATATGAAGCTGTGCAAGGAAGATGATTTGGTTAGTAGTGGGTATGGATATATAGAAATAAACTCTAAACCCTAGAATTTTGGCAGGGTAACCATTACCAGAATACCGAATATGTCGCCTGAGCGTAGTATGGAAGGAAGATTTTTTATGTGCTTTGAAAACAAAAAAATTTACATAGGTTTATACCTGTTATTAGTCTCAGAAAACAGGTTATCACGGTTACAGCAGGTGGAGCAGAGGACCCAGTTGTGGCAGAGCTGTAGGAGGATTAGCTGGTTGTGGAAATGATGCAGGCGTTGGTCATTGATTGAGAGGACAGTCGTGATATGGAGGAGCTAATGACTTTCATTAATAGGGTTATGGAATAGTCATAGAAAAGGATGATCAGATTCGAAGGGATTTAGTACAAATCAAAAAGTTGTGGTAGAGGATAGTTGAGATATAGTGGAGCTGAAACCCTAGACAATAAGGAGAGGATAGGCGGGAGGGTCGAGGGTTGAGTATTGGGGAATTTGGAGGATGATAGGAGGTCGGTTTACCACGGATGAGTCTTGGATTCTCCCTTTGTTGACACATAGGCAGAAAAAAGATTATTTTAGAAGATGTATAGATGTCTAAGGGTATCGTTCTCCTTCATCCCAAATAGAACAGGAGAACCCCAAGGAGAAGTATAGGGTCATATGAACCCTTTATCTTATAACTCCTCTAGCTACTTCTTGAGCTCCTATAACTCTATTTTAGACATCCTATACGGAGGAATGGACACCTGTTCCACTCCTGGGACAATCTCAATAGAAAATTACACCTCTCACTCTAGAGGGAAACCTAAAAAGTTCATTGTAATGAAGTCCCTGAAACAATCCCCCCCTAGAGGAATGTCATTATTTTATGTCCCCTAGACATCTAGATATAGACGAGCAATCTGGGATGTTACTCTTCCAAACCCAAGATAATCGAGTCCTACTCTACTCTCCTAGACATCCCACTCTCCCTTATAATGAAACGATCTGCCCTATGGTGATGTGAAACTCACCCTACGATGATAGAAATCGACAGCTACATTGAAAAGAACTAACCAATCCATTCTGTGAATGACCTGATAGCTTATCATCTCTAATTCATAGAGGCCCCAGAAAAAGTATATCCCACCAATATCAAGAGGGAACTCCTTACACTAACATACAATAGATGTTCATGTCCCCAATGGAGTTCTTAGTGTCAAGATATCAGCAGAAGAAAAGATACAAAGCCCAAGGCTCTCCACAACAGCAAGAGATATAATGATATGAGATTCACATGTATCGATAAGAGAATAGGCTAAAACCAAGGCAAATAGGATCATACCTTGACTTTAGAGGGTTCAGAACCCTACTCTCGCTATGTCTGCTCCACTAGAAAAGTATGTCCTGCCCCACCTCCATGTGACCCTGTCTGACCACTTAAAGCTTTCCACCATGTTGTCGCTAAAAGTCGGGTGACTGGCTACCATGACCATGACCTCCACCTCAGACTGAATGGCTGGAAGAACTATAGTTCTCTAACTAATGAGAAATTGGTGGTGCTGATCTTGATTGAGGATTCATAAAAGAACCCATGTCACCATCTCCTGGTTAGAGGATCTAACAGAGGAGCTGACGATGACCCATCTTGCCGCAAGATCGAAACTCCACTGGGTCTCTCAGGAAAAGTGGCCTCGTATGCCCGACTCTTCCACACCACTAGCACAACACATGGCTACCTGAAGGTTCATACAACCGTACTCGGATCTCCATGTGTTGACACCCTATAACGCTTCCTTCAATCATCCATAGAATCACAAACTCTAGATGCAGAACCGCCCTGGCTCACAGCTCTAGAATCTCTCATGTTATGCTTTGTAACCATTTCCTGGTTGGAAATAGAAGTGATGGAAGTCAACCTGAAGATGTTCACCTAAGCCCGAATATCTTTCCTGAAATCATCCTCAATCTTCATTTCTAGGAAAAACACATTTACCCCAAAAAAGGGTGTGAAGTGTTGCAGCTCTGGGATGTGAGAAGAATACTCCATAACTGAAAGAGTAACCTCTTCCAAACTCCTGAACTCTCGGGATCGATCGACCCTCAATATCTACGGATAGAATAAATTGTAGAAGGTATGCTGAAACTCATCCCACACCATAAACTGCTGGAATCATAGCTGTGAGATCAAATCCCACCATATCGTGGCCTTGTCCCAAAGAATATATGTAAAAAGCTTCACCGTCTTCTCTAGAGGTGTCTTTAGATACTTGAAGATAGAAACCATGGATTATAACCATGACTCTACAGCCTAGGGTCCCCCTTCCCCTGTGAAGTTGGGATGATGCTGCTACTATAATACCCGCATCAAATACTTCACAGACGGGGTAGGATGTGGTTCTACATAAATAGTCATGATCATCCTCATGAAACCCTCTCCGAACTTTGCATCGACACCAGTATTCGGGATAATGGCTAGTTCCAAGACATGCACAACTAGAGGATATGCTGGTTGTGCCTAATCTGCCATATCTAGTGATTGATCATATCACTGAAACTCACAGAAAACTAAGGGACATCTCAGTGGTAGGACTCTTCAAGTACAAGTGCACACCTTTGACTGAGATTAAATAGTACTTATACTTAGAAGTGTAAGAAGGGAACAATAGAAGAAAGCATTCATATTTTTTAAAACATGGATACACTGTGGGTATTACCACAACACAATGTGTTCCTTTAAGCCTTCACATGGGAGTGTACTTATCCCAACCCTGGTCCTGTAAAACCCCATACACACGGTGTGTTGTCCTAACACATGACGCGTACTTGAATCCTCTTCCCCTACCGATGTTATTCTACATGGCTAAGTGTAAAGACACGTAAATTTCAAGGAAAATTTATTTTTCTTAATTTTCATTGAAAATTTTCAAGAACGCAGTTTCTGATGGCACCTGATTCCGAGGCCCGGTTTTCCCGGAATCATTTTTCGAAGTTTGGCTCGGGTACGTTCAGGGAACGAACTAGCGGGGTTTCCTAACTTTTGAACCGCTGCTCGGAATCAAATTCTGAGGGCACCGATGGAATTGCAGTGCCGATATTTTCTTAGAAATGCCTTTTTCGGAGTTGCATTTTCTCGGGTGTGTTTTTTAGTTTTTGGGGTTAAGTTAAGAAATAAAATAAAGTGGTGCGACAAATTTATTTTATTTCACTTAAGCTAGATAAGCTGAGTTGAAGCGGATAGGGTGGAACCCAAAATATCCTACCCACTTGGTAGGATATTTGTGAGGTGGGGCCCGCACGAGCCCCACCGTTTCATTTCCTCTAAGTAACACACCCGCGAAAACCACTCTTAAATGAAATTCAACCGGTGCGTTTTCTAAAATTCTTAACGCCCCTATTAATTGGGCAGTTAAGTCATTACCATTAATTCATCAAATTAATGGATCATTTCTTAACATGTTTTTCAAATTGTTGGATGGAATTAAATAAGACCAACACATGTTTTTCTTGTGCTGCCTTGATTAGATGATTGATAGAAACTCTAAGCTCTTCATCCTCCTTCGCGAAGAATGCGAAGAACGCGAAGAACGCGAAGAACGCGAAGAACGTCGAACACTCAGAGATCGATGACACGACACCATGTACCACAACACTAAATATTCTCCTTCTGCGACGTTCTTCTGTGACGTTTCTTCCCCGCAACAATCTCCGATCATCAACTTCTTGAGATCGTCGACGGGACGCCGTGTTCCGCGATGACGTGACACCCTTCCGCGACGCGACGTTCCTCTTCTTCCGCGACGCAACGATCCTATTCTTCCGCGACGGTCAATTCTGTGAGGAACTCACATTAGACAACTACGATGAGGTATTGGTTTGTTTTCTTTAAATCTTTGTGATTTATACCCATGGCGTTGATTAAATAATTGTTGTGAGACTTTTAAAACCGCTAACGTGGTTGGTGCGGACTAACGAACAAGTCCGAACCCACCACCCCTTTCGTTCTTGATGTGCAAAATGGCGGACGTCAACAAAGCAGGCCGCACGGTCGACGCGGGGTCCTCACAGTGAAGAACGGACCACAGGAGGACCTTTGGCGAAGACGGCGTAATTTTACGACCACCGGAACTCATCCGGTGGTCCGCGGAGCAAACCGTCGGCGCACCACGATGGCCCGGCGGCGCCGAAAGTGGAAGGCGGCGGCGCCTGGCGCGCCTCCGTGGAGACCCGCCACGACTGAAGCCGCGACAGCAGGCCGGCCGTCCCGCGACTGCGCGGGACCGGCGGAGGATAACGGGACGCGGCCGGCTGCCGCGTCCGCTGGCAAGGGCAGCCCCACGTGGGGCCACGACTTCCTCAGGCGGGGGCAGCGCGCCCCCCGCTCGCGGCTCGGCCTTAACAGCCCAGCCGACCCGCTGGCCAACCGGCCAGCCGGGCCGGTCCTTGCCCAAGCAGTTCAGACCCGGACCAGGGTCGAGTCGACCCGGTTCGGGCCGACCCAGGGGGTACCGGGCCGGGTCAGACCGGGCCCCAACCCCCTAATACCGGAATTTTTCGATCTATTTCCCATAACATGGGTTGTGGACCTCCGATCGATGTACCATCAGCGGCGATGCGATCCTTGGATCGAGACGGGCATTTCGATATATCACACTCAAGGCTTCGGAGTACTTTGGGTTCGGCCGGGTTGGTTCATACACGAAACCAATCGGGCCCTCAGAGCAGAAATGCAGGTAACTTGAGCTCCGGACGTCCGATTGACGTGCTGTCAACTTTGATGGATTCCTCATATTGAGACGGATCTTTTGGCTTACTCCGCCCAAGGTATGGACGCATGTGGAGTATGGTCGGGTTGGTTTTCACTTACAAACCAACCGGGCCCCTCGGACGAAAAAGCCTATAAATCTCAGACCGGGCGTCCGATTGATGCGTCGTCTGTGACGTTGAGTTCCTGTTGACGATACGGAACTTTTGGATACATCAACTCCAGACTATGTGTCAGTTGATGTATCATCCCCTCATCTCGTGGAGCGGACCCTCCCGAATGAGCTTGCTGTGTGCGGGAACCCTAGAGCTGGCTGCGTCTGCGACGACAATGAATATAGTACGGGAATCCTCCGTGGGATCGGCAGTGACCACTACGGTACATTTTGGGATACATCAACTCCGGACTACATGTCAGTTAATGCATCGACCTCTTGGCTCGTGGAGTGGACCCTCCCGGAACGAGCATTCTATGTGCATAAACCCTAGAGCCGGTTGAGACTTGACGATTGCTGATCAAATGACACGGTGTGTTACGGATAGCCCAGTGGGAAGCGCTTGGTTGTAGCAGGAGATCCACAGCGTCGGAGCGCTTGGTTTTTGCGGCTGACCCATGGTACTTAGCAAAAGGAGTACCTCTAGAGGCTATGAGGGGGAGCGCTTGATTGTAGCGGTAGACCCATGATGGAGGAGCACTTAGTTGTAGCGGAAGACCTACGACAGAGTAGCGCTCGGTTGTAGCAGCACGGGGGGCGCTTGGTTGTAGCAGCAGACCCACGACAGAGGAGCGCTTGGTTGTAGCGGCAGACCCATGGTGGGAAGCGCTTGGTTGTAGCAGCAGGCCCACAGTACTCGATAGGTGGAGTACTACAACAGTCCAAGGTTAGAGGGAAGCACTTGGTTATAGCGGCATACCCATTGAACTTGATAGAGAAGGAGATTCCAAATATCTATGGTTTCAACTTCATGATCGATCCTGTGTGGGTCATTGCGGGGGTTAGTACCTACCGATCCTTTGTGGGTCTGACAGCTTAGATGAATCAGTGGCTACATCTGATCATCTCTATCATCTTACGAAGTAGTATTCCTGTGTGAGCTGAATCCTATTTTTCTTTCCTATGTGGATTGTGGTGTGCTATCCTATGTAGATTTACATTTTTCTTTCCTATGTGGATTGTGTTGTGCTATCCTGTGTGGATTTAAGTTTTGCTTTCCTATGTAGATTGTGTTGTGCTATCCTGTGTGGATTTAGGTTTTGCTTTCCTGTGTGGACTAGGTTGTACTTGGGCTCGGACATTGGATCCGAACTTGGAATTGATGACTTAGGTATATGTATGGACATATACCTAAGTAGTGTTGGATGTTACTTCGTGATTGTATCTAATCTTTGTGGATTATCCTTTGTGGATTTTGGGAGACCTTCCGGGGTCTCAGGGTCCCTACTGAGTAGCTTGTACGCACCCCTGCATGGGCTATGCCCGCACTACGTTGTGTTGGTTGCATACGACGGACAACGCTGCTCGTGGTTGAGACTTGCGGAGAATGACGGTACCTGGAGGTGTACCACTGGGCAGGACGTACTCAGAGCGGTCGGCTGGACCCGAGGAGCAGTGTAGGCTATCTGTACCCACCCTTCCGGTGGGATTCCCAGTGAACAGCTCGACGTTGCGGCTTTACTTTTCAGTTGATTTTTTCCCTTTCTAGTTGTACATTACTTTCAGTTTGGGTTTGTATACTGGCCCACATGTTTTTCCGCGCTTACTATTGTACTCAGTTTTACATAGTGTTTACTTCTGCCTGCTTGCTCTGTGTTGTTTTTGGTTAACTTTACAAAGGCAATGCCTTCTCTTTTTACCGGGATTTATGCCTTAGTGCTAGTCGCCAGCCCCTGGCCTATGGAAGGCGGGCCTGGGGTAGTCACGACATGGGCCCCAAGGACGGGTCGTGACAAATTGGTATCAAAAGATTTCGGTTCTACCACAGAACTCCGGACTCTGATATTTTTCTATTTGAAGCAAAATGTGTTGAGAGTATTGAGTGTGGTTATCAGTCTAGGGAGTCCAGTGTTGGTGCGGCGGCCAACGTATCCGTACACCAGGTCCCTGACTTCTGATTTCCGACGTAATGCACGAAAACATTGATTGCATGTGTGTTTCAAGTTTTCTTTTTGATTACTTTGTGTCAGCTCACCAGGTATACTGTTCTGACCATGGCGCACCTGTTTCTTTTTTAGGATGGCCCCACGACAGCAGCCAGCTAGGGTTCTGAGAGTTGAGTGTGACCACATCCCACCGAGCTACGAGGCCTCGGTACATGGCCCTTTGATAGCTGAGGAACCGGTGATACCTTTACCCGCCAAGCCACCGATTCTACCAGCCCCAGCCACTGACGATGCACGTCGCCTTAGTGCACTACACGAGTTTCTGCGCCAGCGACCACCCAGGTTCTGCGGGGAGACGGACCCCCAGGCAGCCGAGGACTGGCTGGAGGCAGTGGTACGAGTTTTCCAGTTAGTGGGGACACTAGCAGACCTCATGGTGATCCTCCCAGCGAGCCTACTGCATGCGACAGCAGGCAGATGGTGGAGCTTAATGCTCCAGGTGCACGACGAGGCATCTCTTCTCTGGACTTACATTGAGAGCCTCTTCCTCTCGGAGTTCATCCTAGCCTCCCTCCGTGCGGTGCACATCCAGGAGCTTCTAAAACTGCGGTAGGGCTGCATGACAGTAGCCCAGTAAGTGGCGAGATTTACCTATCTCTCACGCTATTCGATGGACATGGTACGAGACCCATTCTTCAGGGCCCTAACCTTCGAGCAGGGGCTCAGGCGAGAGATTAGAGCTTCAGTTGTTTCTCACAGCATTCCGACACAAACAGGAGTGTTGGAGCAATCCCTCTTAGTGGAGAGTTTCCTTGCTGAGCAATCTCCTGCAGCAGGACCCACCACTAGCCGGCATGCGGCAGAGTCTTCTGCAGCGGGCAGTAGAAAGATGACGCAGGGGTCCAAGAGGAATAGACCATCAGGTGGTCGACCGCGTGACACAGGATCGTTTGTGCGAGGCACCCGGGGTGGACAACGACTTACCATGAGCAGACAATGTTACTCAAGTGGCAGAGTTGGTGACATGGCTCGTGACTGTCCGACCCGCCTTATGGATCACCTGAAGATGAACGAAGGACCTCCCAGGCAGAGGCAGAGGGTCGACCGTGGTGGTCCGCAGGGGGTAGGCGGGCGAGGAAGAGGAGCTGGCCGTGCAGCTGGAGGTGGAAGATGCTTCAAGGTGTTGCCACCACCACCACCAGGAGGTCCACCCCGACCGCAGGGAGCTGGTGGACATGGGAGAGCTCAGCTTCAGGAAATTGAGGCCTACGATCATGGATCTCCTGGAACAGATAGACAGGAGTGGGAATAGCTCCAGAGCTGGAGACTTTTGTTTATGCTGCTTCTAGCGTTGCTGATGTTGTTTGTAGATGTTTTGTGACTTTTTACTTCGAGCTGCAGTAATAAAAGACACATTTCATTTGGCGTTTAAATTCATGTCCTCTCTTTGTTTTGTTACTAAGAGGTTCTGGTTTAAAAAAACCGTTGAATTGACCCTCACTTTGAGATACCAACTGGAGGAGACCCAGTGACCACACACTGATGCCGACAGTGTGACTCAACCCTTGGAGGCGAGAGTAACGGTTGGATCTTTGGGTTGTAGTGTTGAGGCCTTACGACGTCATCCTTGGTATGGTATTGTATCATCAATGACGGGATTGACTGTATTAGGCGAAGAACGTGGTTCATCCAGGGGATGAGACCGGATTTCTTTTCTCGGCAAAGAAGAAATCTCAGCAGCTCGAGTAGGACCAGAAAGGTCCAAGTCATCCAATAGCGGATGAGGACAGCTCAGAGCCGGCAAAAGTCTTGTGCTGACAGGAGGTGGAGACCACTAGAGTTCGAGGATGGTGACCACGTTTCCTTACGGGTCACACCTAGACGTGAGATACGGAGATTTGGCCTATGCGGAAAGTTGTCTCCATGCTTCATCGGACTATTCCAGGTCCTCAGCAGGATTGGCGAGGTGGCTTATCGCCTGGCTCTACCACCTCAGTTTCACCCGGTGCACGACGTCTTGCACGTATCTCAACTGAGGAGATATGTGCACGACCCGACGCATATCATTGACCATGGGGAGCTGGGCATTGATGATGGGGAGACTTTTATGGAGGTCCCAGTGGAGATCGAGGATCGACAGGAGTGGGTCCTACATGGACGGTTGATTCCTCTTGTGGAAATCAGATGGAAGCACGGGAACCTCCAAGAGAGCACTTGGGAGCGGGAGGCTCAGATGCATGATTAGTACCTGCTTTTGTTTCACTAGTTTATGATGTATCTTTACAGGGACGTAAATCCCTGTGGTGGGAGTGATTTAAGACCCGTAAATTTCAAGGAAATTTTTTTTTCGTAATTTTCTTTGGAATTTTCAAGAATGCAGTTTCTGACGGCACCTGATTCTGAGGCCCGGTGTGCCCGGAAACATTTTCCGAAGTTTGGCATGGGTACAATTAGTGAACGAATTAGAGGGATTTCCTAACTTTTGAACCGGTCCTCGGAATCGAATTCCGTGGGCACCGATGGAATCACAACGCCGGTATTTGCTTAGAAATGCCTTTTTTGGAGT
This sequence comes from Viscum album, assembly GCA_963277665.1. Lineage (NCBI taxonomy): Eukaryota > Viridiplantae > Streptophyta > Magnoliopsida > Santalales > Viscaceae > Viscum > Viscum album. The sequence goes on from OY728163.1 coordinate 137,887,774, forward strand.
TGTGTTTTCTCGGGTGTGATTTTTAGTTTTTGGAGTTAAGTTAAGAAATAAAATAAAGTGGTGCGACAACTTTATTTTATTTCACTTAAGACACTTAAAGCCACTTAAGCTGAGTTGAAGTGGATAGGGTGGAACCCAAAATATCCTACCCACTTGGTAGGATATTTGTGAGCTGGGGCACGTACGAGCCCCATAGTTTCTTTTCCTCTAAGTAACGCACCCGCGAAAACCCCTCTTAAATGAAAGTCAACCGGTGTGTTTTCTTAAATTCTTAACGCCCCTATTAATTGGGCAGTTAAGTCGATACCATTAATTCCTCGAATTAATGGTTCGATTCTTAACTTGTTTTTCAAATTTTTGGCATGGAATAAAATAAGACCAACACACGTTTTACTTGTGGTTCCTTGTTGAGAGGATTGACAGAAACTCTAAGCTCTTCATCCTCCATCGTGAAGAACGCGAAGAACGCAAAGAACACGAAGAACGTGAAGAACGCGAAGAACACAAAGAACGCCGAACCTTCGGAGATCGACGACGCGGCGCCATGTACCATGACACTGATGATTCTCCTTCCGCGACGTTCTTCCGCGACATTTCTTCCCCTCAACAATCTCTGATCATCAACTGCTTGAGATCGTCGACGCGACACCGTGTTCCGCGACGACGCGACACCCTTCTGCAACACGACGATCCTCTTCTTCTGTGACGTGACGATCCTATTCTTTCGCGACGGTCAATTCCGGGAAGAACTCTTGTTTGACGACTACGATGAGGTAGGGGTTTGTTTTATTTAAATCTTTGGGATTTATACCCATGGCGTTGATTAAATAATTGTTGTGAGACTTTTAAAACCGCTAACGCGGTGGGTGCGGACTAACGAACAAGTCCGAACCCACCGCCCCTTTCGTTCTTGATGTGTAAAATGGTGGACGTCGACAAAGCAGGCCGCATGGGCGATGCGGGGTCCTCACAGTGAAGAACGGACCCCGGGAGGACCTTTGGTGAAGATGGTGTAATTTTCCAACCACCGGAACTCGTCCGGTGGTCCGCGGAGCAAACCGCCGGCGCGCCACACCGGCACGGCGGCGCCGACGGTGGAAGGAGGCTGCGCCTGGCATGCCGCGGCTGAAGAGGGGGAAGTGGGTGGCCGTCCCGCCACCCCGCGGGACCGGTGGAGGAGCACGGGACGCGGCCGGCTACCGCGTCCGCTGGCAAGGGCGGCCCCACACGGGGCCGCGACTTCCTCACGCGGTTGCAGTGCGCCCCCCGCCCGCCGCTTGGCCGTAATAGCCGAGCCGGGTCGGGCAGTGCCCAAGCGGGCCGAACCTGGACCCGAGTCGGGTCGACCCGGTTCGGGCCAACCCAGGGGGTATCGGGCCGGGTCGGACCGGGCCCGAACCCCCTAATACCGGACTTTTTAGGTCTGTTGCCCATAACATGGGTTGCAGACATTCGATCGACGCACCGTTAGCGGCGATGCGATCCATGGATCGAGATGATCATTTTGATATATTACACTCAAGGTTTCGGAGTACTTTGGGTTTGGCCGGGTTGGTTCATACACAAAACCAACCGGGCCCTCGGAGCGGAAACCCTCGTAACTTGAGCTCTGGAAGTCCGATTGACGTGTCGTCGACTTTGATTGATTCCTCTTAGTGAGACAGATCTTTTTGCTTACTCCACCTGAGGTTTGGACGCAGGTGGAGTACGGTCGTGTTGTTTTTCACTTAAAAACGAACCGGGCCCCTCGGACGAAAAATCTTATAACTCTCAGACCAGGCGTCCGATTGATGCGCCGTCTGCGACGTTGAGTTCTTGTTGACGATATGGAACTTTTGCATACATCAAATCCGGACTATGTGTCAGTTGATGTATCATCCCCTCAGCTCGTGGAGCGGACCCTCCCGAACGAGCTTGCTGTATGCGGGAACCCTAGAGCTGGCTGCGTCTGTGACGACAATGAAGACAGTACGAGAATCCTTCATGGGATTGGAAGTGACCACTACGGTTCTTCTTGGGATACATCAACTCCGGACTGCATGGAAGTTGATTCATCGACCTCTTGGCTCGTGGAGTGGACCCTCCCGGAACGAGCATGCTGGATGCGGAAACTCTAGAGCCGGTTGAGACTTGACGACTGCTGATCGAAGGACTTAGTATGTTACGGATAGCCCAGTGGGAAGCGCTTGGTTGTAGCAGTAGACCCACGACGGAGGAGCGCTTGGTTGTAGCGGCAGACCCGCGGTACTCAACAAAAGGAGTGCCTCTAAAGGCTATGAGGGGGAGCGCTTGGTTGTAGCTGCAGACCCACGACGGTGGAGCGCTTGGTTGTAGCTGCAGACCTACGACGGAGGAGCGATCAGTTGTAGCAGCACGGGGAGCGCTTGGTTGCAACAGCAGACCCACGGCAGAGGAGCGCTTGGTTGTAGCGGCAGACCAATGGTGGGAAGCACTTGGTTGTAGCAGCAGGCCCACAGTACTCGATAGGTGGAGTACTACATCAGTCCATGGTTAGAGGGAAGTGCTTGGTTGTAGCGGCATACCCACTAAACTTGATATAGAAGGGGATTCCAAATAGCTATGGTTTCAACTTCATGATCGATCCTGTGTGAGTCATTGCAGGGGTTAGTACCTACCAATCTTTTGTAGGTTCGGCGGTTTAGATGAATCAGTGGCTACATCTGATCATCTCTATCGTCTTACAAATTAGTATTCCTGTGTGAGCTGAATCCTGTTTTTCTTTCCTATGTGGATTGTGTTGTGCTATCCTGTGTGGATTTTCGTTTTGCTTTCCTATGTGGATTGTGTTGTGCTATCCTGTTTGGATTTACGTTTTGATTTCCTATGTGGATTGTGTTGTTCTATCCTGTGTGGATTTATGTTTTGCTTTCCTGTGTGGACAGGGTTGTACTTGGGCTTGGACGTTGGAGGCGAACTTGGAATTGATGACTTAGGTATATGTATGGGCACATACCTAAGTAGTGTCGGATGTTACTTCGTGATTGTATATTACCTTTGTGGATGATCCTTTGTGGATTCTGGGAGACCTTCCGGGGTCTCAGGGTCCCTACTGAGTATCTTGTACTCACCCCTACACAGGCTATGCCCGCACCACGTTGTGTTGGTTGCAGACGACGGACATCGCTGATCGTGGTTGATGCTTGCGGAGCAGGACGGTACCTGGAGGTGGACCACTGGGCGGGACGTACTCGGAGCGGTCGGCTGGACCGGAGGAGAAGTGGAGGCTATATGTACCCACCATTCAGGTGGGATTTCCAGTGGACAGATCGTCGTTGCAGCTTTAATTTTCAATTTCTGTTTTCACTTTCCAGTTATACTTTACTTTCAGTTTGGGTTTGTATACTGGCCCACATGTTTTTCCGCGCTTACTGTTGAACTCAGTTTTACATAGTGTTTACTTCTACCTGCTTGCTCTATGGTGTTTGTGGTTAACTTTACAAAGGCAATGCCTTCCCTTTTTACCGGGATTTACGCCTTGGTGCTAGTCGCCAGCCCCTGGCCTATGGAAGGCGGGCTTGGGGTAGTCACAGCACGGGCCCCGAGGATGGGACGTGATGCTAAGCGACAAAGTTCTCCTAAAAAAAGGCAACACCATGTGTTAGTTCTAGTAATAGTGTGTTCTGGACGATCTTCACTGACTCGTGTTGTTAGTTACACGACTGGTTACATGGCTCACTCTACATGTCATGTTTCATATGGACACTACATGTTCAAAAAATATTTCACTGCCTTGTGTCGATCGTTGCACGGATAGATATAAGGATCACTCTACAGGTTGTGTTCTATCTTGACACGGCATGTATAACCTAGGTTTTATCCATCTGTGTCATTAGTCACACGGGTGGACACATGGTCTCTACAACATGGCATGTAAATCGGGTACCAAGTCTGTCCAACCAAGATTTCCCAACCCCGCGACTCTACCCACACATCTAGGGACGTGATTAGATACTACAAAATGTGTACATACAATACTTTTCATTTACATAAGAAAAATAGTTGCTTCCCAAAAATGGACACATGGATTGTATTCATCATTACACATCGTGTATTATGGGTATTTTCAGACATAAATCCATAGAAACTACTCCGTAAACCCAAAAAAACATAGAAACTATCATTAATGATCCAAATTACGATCTTTGAGGGCCATTAATCCCCATGAATCAATGTTTGGCATCTTAAATATGTCATAAAAATGAATTACAATATAATGATCCACAAAATTCTAATCCATGGGAGCCCATAAAAACTCACGAACAAAAGATTGGCGTCCATTCCAACAAAACCTTACACAATCCAATAACCTATAAAATAGCATGTATTCTACCAAAGATTCCATCACAACAGAATGAATATCTAGCACAACATCTATCACAACAACATGCAATCACTAATCCACCACAAATGTTATAGAAAGAATGCATGGCATGAGATCTCAAGCGAGTGCCTATAAGATGAATTAGATGGAAGACCCTCATATCATCGGATTTAAACAGAAATAGAACCTCATTATTATTAACAATAACATCACAAAACATGTTAATCACCCAACAATGAAATCAAAACAATGGTAAAAGTGAAAAACCAAAAACATTGCAACATACGATGTAATTTGGCTTTTTTTTGTATGTAGGTTAGCTACTCCCAGGCACAGCTTATTTCCAATCACAAATTCCTTCTTATCACTATCCATAGGCTCGACATATTAATTCAAGAAGAAAATAATGCATATGATTCCACTTTATAACGTCCAGACTCTAGAAGCCGCTTAGAGGTGCCCCACACCGTCTTGGTCACATGGCCTTAAGGGAATTTCCTCGAATTCCACAGGCTGCCGACTAACAGCAAGGGCTATAAGTGTGATAGTGGGGAAACTATTCTGTCATTGACTAGGTAATGTAGTAGAAAAAATTAGATATTCAATATCGGAAGCAGTAAAAGTATGTAATATATAAATAGCGGATGAGTGAAGAAATAAACAACTAGAGAACATATATATAATGATGCATGATATATACATCTAGGAAAATAGCCAAACAAGTCACAATGTTGGAATAAAGAAATAAACCAAATTACAAAAGAAAATAGATAAAATTAAGCAACATCATAATCCTTAGCTTGGCCCTATTTCCTCCAGCAGCACAACAATCAAGTACCTGATGTAGAAGGACGCTTTCTCTTATCTATACCTACAACAATATAATCTGTTTGGGCCCAAACGCATAACACAAAAAGGGTGTGAGATGAATCCTAGTAGGAAACCACCCAATGATATATGCCTAAAATTTAGTGAATTTATATGGTAAGCAACAAGAAAAATAAATAAGTAAACAAGGAAGTACTAAAAAGTAATAATGCTACCAATTCAAATAAATAATTTTACATATAACAATTTAGCGAACCAATTACAAATACAATTAACCCTCTGGGATAGATATCACAACTTTTCCCCTATAGATAATCTAACAACAATGATATAGAAAAGTATCTATAAGGAATTACTCACCGTAAATTCCCCATATAGTCATGTGTAATCAAATACTCTCTGGGGAAGCAATATCCATTAATTCCCACTATAGTCTTTTAACTGTAAACTACAGACACTCTAAGGAAGCACTCACTGTCAATTCCGCCTGTAGTCTGGTAACGTAACTATAGAAACTATGAGGGAGAACTCAACTTCAATCCCTACTATGGTCTCGCTTCGTGTTCATTATAATAGACACTCTAGGAAAGCCGCCAATGTCAATTTCCCCTAGGGTCTCACTACAGCAAGTTCCCGCAGCCCTGTGTAATGAAAATGTACACAGACAATAATCAGTAGTCAAAGTAAACCTCAAAAAACTACTTGGATAAATAGTATATATCATATCATAGCATGTCAAATAAAAATCACTCCACCCTAAGAATAGTAGGCATGGATATCAAAGTAGTATCTTAACAGACATGGTTAGACCAAACAGTCAAAAACAAGAAAACATGGGAAAAACATAGATACCTTGGAAAATTTAACCAAATTATCCAACAATTATCCTATATCCCATCATCTAAGGCATAGTATGAAAATAAAAGGTCTAAAACCATAAACACACACTACCCCAAATAAGGGTATTGGGTACTTTTGCACGCCTAAATCAAAGACTAACTATAGAAAGGAACAAACTGTCTACCTCAATGCCGTGATATCAATATACGTGAACCTCAGGCCATAAATCACCCTCAAACATCATAGATCTAGAAAAATACTTAAAATTTTCAACCAAGGATATCACGTGAAAGAGTAGAAATCATGAGATGATGTTTTAGAAGAAGAAATAACTCATTATGATGATTCCAACACAGTCCACGATTGTAGATTCTGAGAACGGATGTAGTGTCTGGGGCTAAGAGATGATATGCGGCCTTACAGAAGCTCATTGAGGAGATAGGTCGAGAAGAAGAGTGTTATTTCCATTATATGTGACCCCAGTCTGTTTAATGAAAAAAATACCTGTCGTGTTCATTAAAATTACATGGTGTGTACTTGCCTTTTCTAGCCTCTACTTTAGGTGGTCTCAAGGTAACCACACCCAACCATGTACTCGATCCTTACACACCCAGTACACAGTCACCAGTAGCAACCATGTACATGGTGTGTACCTATATGTACACAACGTGTACTACTAAAATTTCCAAAACTCCCCTTTTTCTAAAAAACAACTAGAAAAGAAATACATACACGAATGGAAGATCCAAGTTTTTACATAAAATATTGTTCAAAATTAAATTATATATGATTCTAAATATCAATATTAATAGTATATGAAATTTTAATAGAATAATAATATATAATAAATTAGCTAAAAACAATTAAAATAAGTTCAAATTTTTTTATGAATTTAATATGTTTTAAAGATATGGATAATTGAAGCACTATGTAAGAGAATTCAATATATAACACATTATTATGAGTAAAATAATTTTAAAATTCTTCTAAATAGTAGTATCTACACAACTGAAATTAAAATTTAGGGCGAACATTGCATGGGTTTTAATGAATGAAAATTGACTTGAAAAATCCCTTACAAAGATCAAAATATCATTCTGAGAATTAGTCAATGAATCAATTTTCTATAACAATTATAAATCCACATAAAACATGATGGAATTAAAATTAATATAACCATAATTTTTTACATATAATATATCATATTATGCTACATAATTTAGAATTAATGTACACCAATGAAAATAATTTGAGGTTAGAAACCACTTACCTCATTCCCCATATTACCACATATGTTCTCTAACACGTGTATAGTGAAAATAATTTTATTACTTTTTGATAAATAAAATATTTATGATTATTAATTTTTCATAATTCCTTATATTCAATTTACCACTGTATCATATATGATAATTAAATCAATTATGTTCATGTCGGTCATTTTGTGGACGTTCAGTTTAAAATCACCAAAAAGCATCAGTTGGTTGACCATGGTGATATAATAAAAATATTTAAAAAATTTATTAAATTTTATAATCCTACATGGAAGGAATACATGAAAAATGAAATATTCAATACCATCTATGTGGTAGTCTGTGTGAAATCATGAGATACATTTTCCAAATTCATCCACATAGAGATGAAATATACAAGATACAATTTTAAATAAAAAAATATCAATAAATTTTGGGTTTGTAAATAATATTCATATTTATGATTAGAAATGTATTGTGGTATTGTAAATCAATTCACATTTATCCTTTGATGTGGTAGTCCACATGTACACGTAAGTGACATTATCATTTTCTGACGGATTAACGAGATAAATGATAAGTAATAAATTATATTTTTAAAAATGTTATTCAGTCACTAAAATAAAATATAATAATGTTTTCCATTATTTTAATAGGATATATGATCTATATATGAAAAAATAAAAATATTTTATAATGAATATTGTTGTATGTACATAAGCTTGAGCATTGATTTAAACTATAAATGGATTGAAAAAAAATAAAATTGGTTATGCTATAAAAATAATATAATTTCATTATAACTAGGATAATAATTCATTTACTTCCAAAATATTACATAAAATTTATATGGTGGTAAAATATTAAATATAGGTGAATATAATTGGTTAATAGATGCAACTCTATATTAGAAAGCCACATTTTTTCATAAAAAATAGTCCTTTATTTATTGGGTTTTTGGGGAGATCAAGTCATCTAGGTAATGGGTACATAATTTAGGGAGATTTATTTTTAATAATCGACTGATAAATAATCCTAAAAAATATTTACAAAGTGAGGAGAGGGTTTTCCATTTTATAATTGAGTGGATAATCATAATTTTAAATATTCAAAATGATAAGATATGATAAAAACACATTTGATGTGTCCCTAAATATATACACATTCAATGGTAGGATGTTTATATATTCAAAATAAATCTATCCAATAAAATTTATACTTATTTTTGTTATATTTTAAACATAATAATTAGTTTAACTCCCAGTTCAAGAGGTTTTTATCTTTTACTATGGTGATAATTGATTTACACATAAATAGATTTAATTTTTTTAAAATTAAATTTTTTCTCATAAATGGAATATGTATGATATTTTATACCATTTCCCATTCAAATTGTCGATTTTTTAAATAATATAATCAAATATTTTTTTCATAAAATATCTATAAATTTGTCACTGGGTCTAGTATAGTGATTTTACATGAAAGACATCAATAGACCAATGTATAATAAATATAATCACATTAAAAATGAAGAAAAATTTATAATTAATTATTAAATTATCATACTACCATAATCCATCAAAAATATATTATTTAAAGTATATTTAAATTCATTTACCTTGATTATTATTCTACTTTCATAATATTAATAAATGTGTTCCAAAATAATTTATGTTAATTATATCTAAATAAAAAATTAAAACTAAATTACCAACATAATAATTAGTTACTTATGTGAAATTTAATATTTTATATTCATTCAAATTAGTTAATTATCCCTATGTAAACATAACATTAAAATTTTAAGTAAGTGGATGATTTTTTTCAAATTAACCTATCCAGTAAAGTATATAAATTTTATAATCAATGTTATGTTATATGAAAATTCCAACAATTAAAATCATGAATTTTTATACTCATTAAAGACATATTCAATAAATTGAATAGATGTTTTAGGGATTGTTTTAGTCTTTATATCACACTTTTTACCATTTTTATGGATGTTACATTTATAGTGATCACAAAATGTTTAACAAGGTTACATTTCATAATGAGAAAACATCCAAATTAAAAATAGGGAATCCATTTCTCACGATTCCATTTCATGATATAGATTAAATAAATATTAATATAAAAATCATTAATAGATCAGAAAACATTATTTAGAAAAAATTGTTTTTAATAATAAAACTTTAATTGTAAAATAATAAAATATAATAATGATTTATATAGTATTATTTAAATAAAATCTAATTAAATATATATTACATAATATAAAATATAAAGATAAATTTTAATTAGAATTTAATTTTTTTTAATTTGAATAATTCTTATTGAATTTTTAAAATCCTTGTAATTTTCACTATATATTGAAAAATAAATATATTTTCAAAAAAATCCTAGACATTCAACTTTGGCATATTTTTAAATTTGATTTACATTAAAAAAAATCCTAATTTTAAAATAAATTAGAATGGGATAAATTTATTATAATATCCATTCGAGAAATGAAAATTGAAATTTACATTGAATAAAATTTATTTCTTATGTATTAAATCAGTTATCATGTTATGTTATCTATAAAACACCTTTAGATGAATAAAACATAATATTTCATAAGATTAAATATTAAATATTTCCATTATAATCATTATAATTTTTTACTTTATCATGATATAATATAATACACTATGATAACATTTAATCTAAAAATAGATTATTAATCATCGATATTAATTTCATTTTATTATAATTTTACTGTTGTTATAATCAAATACTATATAAGTACAATTATCATATAGCTCCAAAATTTATATATTCCCAATGAACATCTAAAATTCAAATATAATATTTACTTAATTCATAATATCATTATTTTGACGTCATCCTTCCAATAATAGTTATACATATTAGTCTTTCAGTTATACTTGTGATCAAGACTATAATATACAAGGAGGAAAATGGGGATACTGATTATATTGTTTCAACGAATTTTTATATTTTCAAATTTATTATATTTTTAGTTTTATATCAATTTAATATAAATTTAGAATGGAAAAATATTAATATTTCTATTTATTTGTAAAATTTTATATATAAAACAAAAAAATTCAATTTTACATTATTGTTATGTAAAATATAATTTATAAAAAAAATTATTTAAATAAAAAATTTATTAAATCATTAGGTGTTAATAAAGAACACTTTCACATCTAGTCAAGGATCAACCAAAAAATTTCGATCTCACACCCTCAAGAATCAATCCAACATTAGAACATGAAAAGAACTATCTAGGGCCCATCACCTCTACTAAAAATTCCCTCCACAATTGCTACCATGTAAAATCAATTTTGATGAATGATCCAGGATAGGTTTCTAAAAAATGATAAAAATGTGCCCGCACATGAATACCGACATTACTCTCAATCATGGATGTAGTCTGCCTATCAATGAAATTATTTGAAGATATCATCAAGTCCATGATGGTCCATCTATGTAAGAGTCTGACATATTTTCATCCCAAGAGTAATATATAGAGGAAGATGAGTAGGAAGAGTCCCAAGACGTCATAAACGTATTTGGGGTTGATGCGGTAATTATCATTCAGGGGATAACATGCTCACTCTATGTTTTAGACTATTTCAAATAATGTAGAAATCTATTCAGGTTAGAGGATTGTTAGTTAAGGATCAATATCATCTCTACTCAAAAGCTCAAAAAACATTTTGTCATATAGGTTTATATAACCCCATCTAATAAGAAAATTAATGGGTAATAAAAAAATAAAATAGAGTCCAAAGATAATTTTTTGAGTATGATAATGATTATACACTTGGTAGTAGATAACATGATTACAGTGGGCTCATAAGACACTTCCTAAAATGAATTAATGGGTTGGTCTTTTCCTCTGATACATGTGTCAGTCCTATTTTTTTATCATTAGTTCCTCAAATGTACCCTCGATGGTTGAGTAATGACAATCCCAGGTTATGGTTATCCATTTGATTCTTTTTAATCTTTCCACATAGATTATGGGTGTTATATTTTGGAATAAAATCAACTATAGGGTGACTTGATAGAGTATTTCATTCCCTCTAATGTCTTGATAACCACTTATGTAGATATTTGGGAGAATATCAAGGATACATTTATGGATCAAATTCATCAATTGGTTGTAATGAATATAGACCATGGGTTATATTTTATCACCCACCAATAAATGATTTCTCCTATATCAATTCATTTTCATATAGAGGATATACAACAAAGAAGCAAGTGTGTCCCACTCCCATTGCAATCCTGTAGGTCTATCCCTTGGTATTCGACACATTAAATTGTCATGTTTTTAAAATATTTGGATTAACTATATTGAATTAAAAACAACATTATTATTGATAAATTTATGGCAGAACACACCATATGAAACCAAATGATGCTATATTTTAAGATTCAGTTTCCATTATGATCACTAATTATATGAATGGGATTCTAATACTGATGTTCCCACCCATGTATAAGTAGTCAATAATTATACCTCATAGTCCCTTGTGAATGAAGAGTCATCTATATACACCCATCCTCATATTTTATTATTTAATAACTTTTGGATTAATAATTTTGTTAAACCCTGAGAGTTTGTGACATATGTTTTTTCAATAAACATTATATATATATATATATATTTCATTACATGAAATATCATATTTGGCATGAATTACCTGTAACAATATTCATATTTTTCATTACACTGAAAAATGAGTTATAAAACCCCCTAATATATTATTTATATAGTAATATATATATGTCAATATTATATCTCACTCATGATACAAATTAATTTTCATATTAATATATAATTTTAAAATATTAAATATAATTTTTTCATAGATCATAAACCTATTTAAAATTTATAAAATTTTCAATAATGTTTGTATATGTTTTCAAAATACTATTTTAAAAAAACAAATTTTATTTTATTATTATTAATTAAAATAATTTATCACACATTTATGAAATTAATTTTAGAAAATAAAAATCATTTTTTTAATCAACAAGTCAAAAATAGCATAGGGTTAATTTTTGGGAATTTTATAAAATCTGTTGTGATTTTTATGAATACTGAAAAATTGTAAATCTTAATTGACAATCATATATTTGATTATTTATTAATAATCTAAAATTAAATTTTATAATACTTTTAAATTTAAATTAGTTTAATTATACATCCAATAATCTAATTTTTTCATTAGATTTTATTTTATATTGAATTTTAATATAACATGTTTTTAATGTTTCAGACATTTTCCATTTGAAACCCCACTTTCTCATCGCGTCTACATGATTCAAATTAAAATATTATTTTTCCAGTTATGTGAATTTAATTTGGATAATTGGAGTCCACATTTTAATGAAATGTTATTTATATTTTTTATTATGGAAAAAGTAATTTCCGAATAAAATGAATAGTAACAATTGTAAAAACTACTTTCCATGGTTAAGCTTTACATGGGCTATCTAGGTTATAAACTAAAAAATATATGGGATAAAAATTACACAACATGTTTGTAAATACTATTATATGGCCATATTTCATTCTTATCATTCCAAATATCTAATATATGGTCATTTATAATATTTTCTCTTGGGGATAATATTATTATTTTGGTATCTTTTGTAAAATTTCTACATTGTTTGCATCCAGGATGCACTCCCCCACTTATAAATGATAGAACCACCTTCTATATCTTCCTACCTCTCAATAAATCCTATTAGGTCAATAAATAATTGAAATTACAGACCTAATTCCTTCATATCATCATATAAGCTTTATATATTAAATAAATCCTACCAAGAAAGGATTTTCATGCAAACATAAAAAGGTTTCCCAAAGAAGAGGTAACATTATTTAATAAGAATTTGTTTATTTCTTCATCCCCCTCCATTAATAGTAATTATAGCAAGATGATATAAATTCATAACTATGATAAATCTACTAATAATTTTTATGTTATGTTAATGTCTTACAATTATCTTTTCTACAATCAAATGGATTATGAAATTATTGTTTGCATGTACACTAGAATAACTCCTCATGAACTGATTCCATTCATCATTCCATTACCACCTCTTACTGTTTGGTATGATGATGTATATGACATATATATATTAAATTTAATCATTATTATACTTATTATCTATTTATATGATATAAATGTTTTTTACTTTACATTCTACATGGGATAAAATATTGTTACACATGTGTATGGTGGACTATCGACCCACAATGTGATGTCATTCATTTTCACTATCACATTAAATAGAAGATAAAAAGGATAAATATAATTATTAAATAATATATAAATGATATAATTATGATATTAATTACATATATATCATTTTGAAAAGATAATTTACCATTTTATTTCATTCCTTTTCTCTTACTGAAATATTATATCGCCATTCATGCACATGTGGACTACCTCCTTTAATATGCAATGTGACTCAATTTTCATCACCACACAACATGGATGATATGTTTTAGTATTTGTAATGAAATAATTTTTTAGGATAATATTATAATTCATTAAATATATTAAATATCTTACCTCCTTTCTATAATGCTCGTTGAAAATGGAAATGGAACTCAAATAAATATAAGGCCTATAATATCTATGATCATAACGTTTTCATTTATCAAAATAATATTTCATGACTATGAATAAAATAATAAATTATCTATAAATATGATAGTTATGTAATGATAATAATTATTTATTAAATGTTCCATGATCAAACAATGAGGATCATAAATACAAAATCAAAACATATATGAAAAAATATGGGTTTATTTTCTAAACAGAGACATTAACAGAATTGATAATAAATAGATAATAAAAGGAAAAAAATAAATTTTATACTCTATGATATATATAATTATGGAGTTTTAATATTCTTAGGTAAAAATTATATTTATTATAAATTAATATCTGATGAGTATGAAATAATTCAAGACATGGGGTAGGAGATTTTTGTCTCACTTTTCACTTCATTGAAAATTTTCCATATTCAGATACTATTTATTTTATGGTTTTTTTATCGTACATTTTAAATTATTTTATGAATTTTATAATTAAAATTATGGTGAGTTAAATTATAATTTGTGGATATCTCTTTTATATTTTTCAATGTTAAAATTTTATTACCGCGGTAAGATATTTGTTTCTCAATTTTCCTTCCATGAGACATATGGTTAATTTAAGAACCTATATTATTATCAAATAGTATAAAAATCCCCGTTAAATTTTAATAACATGAATTATTTAAAATATAGGATATTTTATGTTTTATCCAATTATATTCCATCATATAGATTATGATTCAATGTTATATAAGTGGAAAAGATTTTATTTTTGAATCTAATCGTTTATAAAGATTGTTTATGACTCTGTTTATAATGATAAAATTTTATGATACTTCTATAAATAATATAATGAATTTTTTATCCTCACGATATGTTATAAGAAAATACATTCTATCTTAATTTTTCCCTTTTCATGCACACAATATTTTAAAATGATTGTTTTAGAAAAAATATCTTTTTTCGGCCGAAAACACATTATTCTATGAGAATAGATTTCCTCTAATAATATAATAAAAAACAGTTTTAAATTTTTTTTAGATAGAATTATTAATTAAAATTTACCCTAATTTCACATTGGCAATAATATTTTTAAGAATATCATCATGTAATTTTCCATGCAATACTCATTTGGGTTTTATTGAAACTGTAAAAGTAATCAGTTTCATAAGATGCATTACATGAATGGAATAACCCTATATAATGAAATTTATTTTATTTGGATAAAAATTTTTATATTTCAAGGTTATTGTAAAATGATAATTTTTTCAAATAATTATATTTATTAAAAATTGTTTTATGAAGTGAAATTTCTATTTTCCCCATGAAATATTTTAAATTATTTTCCCAATTCCACTATAAGTTTTAAAATCTATTTTCAATGAAATTAAGTTTGAAAATTTATTTTTATATAAAAATATTTTTAAATGTGTAAAGGTTATTTTACTCATGATATTTTTAAACGATTATTAAATATTTATTTATTTGTTTTTTAATTTTATTCTCCATAATGGGGCTTTCCAAAATATATTTTATGAGAAATAGGTTTTCGATGAAATCATTATTCATCAAAAAAACTTAAAAGTTGTATTTCATTCGAAACTGTTCTCTATTTATGATGAGATATTTTCATGTAGCGTGTGATTTTTAAGGATATAAACAAAGGATACAACTCTAATTATTTTTCTGAATGGTTTATGATTAAAATAAATTAAAGGAACTGGTTTCTCTTCAATGGGGTATACCATGATATAATTCTATTTAAAACTAGTTATTTTATTACATGGGTTATTCTATGATTAAACGGTGAATTTATTATGAATCCTTTCTATTTTATATAGGTTAAGATATGATTAAATATAAATGAAACCCATTTCACATTATGTGTTTTAATATGGGGAATCTTTTCCGATCTTTCGACACACATGTTTATTATTGTCATTATGTGATGGGTGGGACATATTTCTCCCTAAAATACATTGAGTAATGATAAATATTCTATGATATCAGAGGGTACACATGGGCTATTATACCAATATTGGAATTAATGGTACATGAGTTGTTATCCCAATCCCCAAGAAATCATATGCATGTGGTTAGCCAAAGCATAATGCGGGTATAATGGTGGTAAACCTAGGACCAAAAAGTTATTAATATCTAAGTGGGTATCCTTGAAATAAGATTTCATTTGAATAAATAAATTCCATAAATCTATGTATTTTGATAATGTTATGCTCACATAGATCATGTTCATTGACTTGCTTATGATTCAAGTCATAGGAAATCTATTTATTAATGCAATGTATTAAAATTATGATCATTAATATGCATGGTATGGTGTTGAAATATTATACTCATGTAATCAATACCCTATTGTCATGTTATGCACACATATTTCCCTTTTCCCCCCTTACTGGACAACTGATTTCACCCATTCAATCATTTCATTTTACTAGGTTATAAAGATTATTTTATATAGTGTAAATTTTTGAAGAGTATTAATGAAGAATAAAATTATAAGAGATGTGGAATATGATTATTGAAATACAAATTTTTTTATTTAAAAATTTGAAATATCCATGTTTTTAAATATGATTCCTCAAGATTTTGTTTTGGAATATATTTAATATTCATCCGAAAATTTGAAATATCCATCTATTTAAATCTGGGTTCTATATAGTTGGTATGAGGGGAAAGGATTATTTATCAATTATCATCTATGATGAGAAACATTTTTTTATACTCCTATGAAACTTTCATTTTATATGGATGGGGTTGTTTCAATGGATTAGTAAGTATGATTCAATGTATTTGAAAATGTTCAGAAGTTTTGTTAGAGGATAAAGTGAGTGGTTTCAAATAAATTACAGCCATTTATAAATAGTATTTTTGGATGTGGCTCTAGAATAGAGGTCCCTAGGGGTAAGAACCAAAAAATTGGGTATTTAGATGGATATGATGTTCTCCGAGTGTATGAAAATTGGCCTTAATGTACAATTTCTTTAACACTCCTAAGGGATAATCTATGTGAATTAATAGACCATTAAAAATCCACGATGAAGCTTTTACGTAGTTAGTCAATATAAATTACCTAGAATAATCCAATGGTTCTATAGTTTAGATATAAGGTGTTAGGATTTAGAATTTTTATAAGTGATTTTCATGATTAATTTGTTTCTCATTATTCTTAGCATTGGTCACACTATGATTTTTTATTTTTATTAATGCCAAATATTTAATGAAACTTTTTTATCTTGTAATTTAAAAAATAAAATATTAATGGGAAGAAAACCTGGATAATTACAACATAGGAGGATTTTTTAACTATTCCCAATAAATTATCGTGGACATGATTAACAACATGAACCTTAATTAACTGTTAGAATCACCAAATAAGCTAATAAATGAGTTAAATGAGAGTTTAGGTAGGGGAATCCATCAATAAGAGAAGAATGTTTTCCTATTTTTTAATTATTTAGGAAGAATAACTAAGTAAAATTTCACATAGGGGAGATTGGGAATTTTATGTGTTGAAAAGAAGGACAAAAATAAAACAACTCTCAAGAAAAGTTAAAAGTTCAGTTAACAAAAGGGATGAGAATATTGTTCGCTATATGGTATCATTGTCAGTTGAATATTTTAAATATAGATGGTATATAATTTAAATAAATCCATGCCATAATGAGAATTATCATTAATATAATATGTATATTCTTATGAGTAATGGTTTTTTATTGAGGATGAAGAGAATATTAATGACATATGAAAGGAAACATGTATTACGAGATAAGTTGAAGAATCCATGTTAATGGATTGAGAATATAGTGGCATGAATGAATTATGAATGTATTATAATTTTTGGATTAGGTTATATGAATCATGGAATATATATGAATTGTTTAGTTCATGTTTTCATTATAATTTTTTTGAAAAATTAAATTGTACTAACTGACAAGAAAATAGATTTAATTAAAATAAGAAATTTTTATAAATTGGCGATATCCCATAATATTTTTACAATTTTCATGTTATGTTTTGGTTTAATGGAATGTTTTATATGCATAACTAAATTTTATAGTAATAATTTTATTTGAGATACTAATAGATTTTTTGAGAATGTGGGTTATGTTATATTTAATGAAGTTTAAAACTTCTTTTGATTTAATCAATATATCGAATAAACATTATTAAAATTTAAAGAAAAAATGTAGTATGTATGTTTTCATTATGTTTTTATCTTATTTAATGTTATTACCATGTTTCAATAGAAAACATGATGAGGGTATTCACATGTTCATTATGTTGATAAACAAGAGATACATTATAATACATTGAGGAGTAATGATGAGATTATTTTGAGAAATATAGTTACAATATTTATACATTAATAATATTGGATTGTTTATAAGTTTAACAATTTATGGAATGTTTTATGTATAATATAGGATAAGGTTCTAGATATTATTTTAATATGTCGTCATTTATATATTAATGAATAACTTCTGATTTTTTCCGTGATAAAAAAGGTGACAAAAGGAATGACTTGTCATTATATTATGGATATTTATTTGTGAATCTAGTGTGATAAAATACTCAACACTTAGATTAAGTTATTAAAAGGAAATTAGGTAAGTCACAAAAAAACTATGTGATTGTACTTATGAAATTGAATGAAATCATGTCAGTATATATTCTAATGAAAATTAAAAAATTGTATTAAAATGAAACTCATTCCACTTATCATCACTGTTAATGTTATCAATGAAAATTTTCATGCCTCTTTGGTTTATCATATTTTATTTATGTTAACCATATTAGGATCACCCACATTCATGTGATAAATAATGTCAATCACTATTATATTTATTTTTGATTTTCTTCAATTTCAACATGATAAATTCACACCTATGTTCACTAAAGATGAATCAGAGTTTTGGGTTAATCTAGTTTTCCTTTATTTTTCAAACATTTACATTTTATGGGAACATTTATAAACCCCTTTTTATGTCAGTTTATAAGAATGAGTTTTCATATGATAAATATTTGATGACTATGTCGAATTTCAAGGGATAAATTAATTTCAATGGAGGAATAATGTGCAACCATGATATTTTTTTATATATATATTTCAAATACATTTAATCATTTTTATAATTTAAAAAAATTCACTATCTAGTTTAGATTTTGTTACATGTAACACTGAGTATAGTTTTCGTTACGTGCAACACTGAGTTTTAATTGAAACATGAAAAATAAATAATCGAGTTATTAAAAATAGACCTTCAAAACCTAATAATTTAACATATATATAGGAATATAAATAACTAATATTGACATATTAGTTATATTTTTTTATTAAATATAAGATATTTATTAAAAAATTAATTAATTCTCTATATGTCTTTATATGTATCAAAAATAATATTTTGTGGAAAATAATTTTAATTTTCCTTAATAAACATAACTTAAATTAGTTTTAAATTTTGTAAAAAATTAAATTTCACAAAATAAATATATTTTTTAAAATTATAAGCCCCAAATTATAATATTTTTTTATTCAAAATTTTTGAAATATTTTTTTATTATTTGTGAAGATACTAAAATATAACTAAAATATACATTTTTTATTTATTTAATAATGAAGTAAAATTATAATTTAAAATGTGGTTAATGTAAATTTAGATCAATTATACATCTATAAACCCAATTTTAGTAATTTTAATCAATTTAATATAGAATTTTGATATAAAATAAGAATTATTGTGAACACTTTCACTTTTAAAAACCTATTTCTCAAAACATAATCTGGATTATTTTTAAATTAGAAAATTCCGAATATGTGGGATTTATATGAAACATTTATTCCATATTGAGAATTAGAAAAATATATATTATATAATATATTAAATAGAAATTTTTTCAAAAAATGAATATTTAGAACATGAAATATTTTACCCCCAATTATGGTAAAAATGGGATTACCTAGCGGTTATACTACACATATGAGGGTTAAAAGTAACCCAAAACATGAGTAAATAATTTATAGGGAAATATATCCATATTAACCACCATATTATATAATAGTTTTTGATTTGGAATAATTTTTTCTTTGGAATGATTATATTATTTGGGAGTCTTTTGATATATTTCTAATTAGTTTCCATGTGGGATCTATCCCCCAATGATAAAAGGCCACCACCACTATTCTCATATTCACTCCACTAAATCCATCTATTTTAAACATTCCCTAATAAAATAAATTTCCAAAATCCAACATATCATTTTATAATCTTTAATTTTGACAAAAAACTTACATAGGATGGATTTTTTTTGAAAGCATTAGGAGGTTTCTCAAAAAATAGGTAATGTTCTTCCACATTTTTTATTTTATGTCTTCCTTTAACTTATTAAATTTTTATTATAACATGGTGATAATATATCCTTATTATAATAAATAAAATGAGGTTTTTTATGTTAAGGTAATGAACTACAACCATCTCAACATACACTCAATGGTTAATGAAATTATTGTTTGTCTATACATTAGACAACTGCCTCACAAACTAATGTCCTTCATTTTTCCATTACCACCTCCCACTATTTTTTCGAATGAATAACCTAATGAATATATACTATCATTATAATATTATTAAATTTCTGGAGTAATTTATCATATATATCTTTTTTATTTTCCTTTACATAGTGATACCATAATTTCAGTCTTGTGTAAGGTTGACTAATGCCTCAGGAATCAATGTGATTCATTTTCACTATTTCATTACATAGATGATAATAAAATTAATTCCATTAAATATTTATTTTATAAATGAAATTATAATTATATTGATGAATAATTACCTATTAGGAAAAATTAATATTTCATTTTATTACATACATTTTGACTTATTGAAAGATGATAATGTCATTCTTGTACACCGAGACTACCACCTTCATATAGAAACATGACACTCTATTCAAGGCCACAATACATGGGTGATCTGTTTAAGTATATTTAATGAAATAATATGGTATTAATTATATTATTATGATTATTGAATGATATGATATTACTTAACACTTTGTTCTAATGATCATTTAAAAATGGAAAAGATACTCATGCGTACATATGATCTACCATCTACATTATCGTAACGTACCTCATTTCTTAATACCATATTTCATGATTGATTTTATAAGTAAAATTGATTTATAAATATTATAATTAATTTATTATTATTAATATTATTATTGAAAAATGATCAAATTAAGAGAATATGAACTAACAAATCCATACTTATATGAAAACAAATCTTTTATAAATGAAAATGAGACTTTAATAAATATTTATAAATAAAAGTCTAATAAAACCATGTATGTAAAATATATATGGTTATATATATATATATATATTATATTTATAGAAAATTATATTTTGTATATTGGAGGTTTGAATGGGTAAGGGGGAATTTTATATTTAAAGAAAGGTATTTCCATAAAACTACTTACATCTAGGAAACACATGCAATATTCACCGCATATTCCAATTATATGGTGTATAGAATTATGATGAATATATTATATGATGTTTATAAATATAATTAAGGGGATTTATGTTAAAATATTAGGATCTCTCATTCATGGGATTTACAGTTCTAATGTTGATAGATTGGTAATAATAGTATGTGTAAATTTTTTTTCCTTGAGCCATATAGATTTCTTTTGAAAAACTATTTTCTTTTGAGCACTATATACAAAGACAATTTATATGTAATATCATTATTTTATATATCCTTGTAATATTTCATATTTGTTTTATGATGTTTTATCATGGGAAATACATTTCCATGTTTCCAAAGTGGTATATATTGTATTATTTAATCTCTTTTGTTGATCTTAATAGATTATGAAAATGTTATATATGATCATATCATATGATCCATATTTCCAGAAACTGATGAATTTACTTATAATCTGGTTATGTTATGATAATTAATATTCTCCCATCATTTTTGTCCCTTATTGTACTTATGTTTTCAAAATTAATATTTTTATGAAAAATAATATTTTGAATTAAAAACCAGTTTTCCTCTAAAACAATGTTTTTCAAAAGGTTATCAAATTTT
The DNA here is from genome assembly GCA_963277665.1 of Viscum album. Classification (NCBI taxonomy): domain Eukaryota; kingdom Viridiplantae; phylum Streptophyta; class Magnoliopsida; order Santalales; family Viscaceae; genus Viscum; species Viscum album. The sequence goes on from OY728163.1 coordinate 137,909,797, forward strand.
TAACCAATTTTCAAATGAAATATTAATGATATATTAACTCATTCTTTAATTTTTTAAAAAATATATGAATGAAACATATTTTTTTCATTATCCAGTAATGGGCCATTGGATTTTAATTAAACATGAATGTGGTTGATTTTTAGCATGTACTTCATGAATTTAATTTATCAACGTCATGACCATTAGTTTAATTGAAAATTACTTTATATGTGTCTTTTTTATTTTAAATCAAATGTATTTTTGAAATTTTTTGTATTGTAGAAATTATTTTTGAAACGAAAAAAGTTTATTTTCCACCATAAATGATTTATATTATTTTAATGATTCAATTACTAGTTTTCATGTTTTTTTCAAATAAAATAATTTTGAAAATTATTTATTTTTAAAAAATTTCCAATTTAGAATGTTTATTTTCTCCATAAAAAATTTTAAATTCTTTTTAACTCATCGGTTATATTTTTCCATTTTTTATTTTCATATAAAATGATTTAAAAAATATTATACATTTTATAATGTTGTTTTCATGGAAAAGTAATCTTCCTCAAGAAACTTATCATGTGATCTATCTTTATAAATAATTATCCATAATGGATCTCATCCATTAATTTTACTTTAGAATTTACATTCATATGAACCATGGATAACATTCCAATTATTTCTATGAATTTTTTATAAATATATGATGTTTATGAAAATATTTTCTCATCTGCAGCATATAACATGAAAAACGTATTATGGTACCTTCATCATTTTACATTGGGTATGCTATGATTAAATAATGAAATGATTTTTATACCTATATATTTTATATAAGTAATTATGTAGCACCCTAGAATGATAAAGGGTTAAATGAATAAACGATATAACTAATGTGAACAAGGTGCACCATCTTCTTTGGGAGATGTCCTAATTAGAACTCCACAGTTAAGCATGCTTGGCCTGGCATATTTATTAGGATGGGTGACCTTCTTGGATGTTTATCAAGGTGTGTGTGAGTGAGGAAAAGCATACATGAAAGGATGCATGTTACCCTGTGAGGAGTGTCATTAGTTAGATGACCTGTTCGAACATGTGGAAGGACCCTTGGGTGGGGACCACATGTCTGTGGAAAAACTGGTTGTATATGGCAGTCCAGGACCCGATGGAAATGTTAAGGTGGGGAGTATGAGCTGTCACCAGGACACAATTGTTACATTTGGTATCAGAGAATGTTTATTACATACCTTGGAACCTAGATTTATAACTTTGATTAGATAACACTACTATAAGATATACATTATGGATTAGAATAGAAGAACATTTTAGAGTTTTGGTACTGAAGATATTTTGAGATTTTCCCAAGCAATACATCCCTTTCGGGATACGACCAGGTAGAGGTGGATCTTGCACAGATGTACCTAGGGGTAAAACCTGAAAACACAATTTTGAGCTACACTTGAATGGGAACTGGTGCATGACAACAGGCCTTGCTGCACTCTTGGTTACAACACTTCTGGGGGATATGTTTAAGAAAATTATCATTTTCTTTACAAACCATTATAAAGGATTTATGAGTATATACATCCGAAATGAAAATATTTTTATGATTATGTATTATATCCATAAATTGTTCAATTTATGTTAAGTGTTTTACATGTTAATAATTATGTATTTCAGTTCATAAACTAATCTATTGTATTCCATTATTTAGAAATGGTTCCTAGTGGAAGGAAGGGAAACCATATCAACGCACGTAATCCATATAGGGATTTCCATCTTACTCAAGATAATTATAGTGGAGTTGGTGATGCAACTGGTCTTGATAATCTTACCACCATACTAGGACAACTCACTCATGTTATGAATAATATCCTTACCTGTATAAAGCACCCTGACCCACAATACAGAGGATCAATGTTAGACCACTTTATGAGGCATCATTTACCAAAAGTCAAAGGGATTACAAATATATTATTAACTGAGCAATGGATAAATTACTTAGCAAAATATTGCATTTTTTGGGGAGTAGTGAAAGGGAAAAGTTTGTCATGGCAGTTTATCACCTCATGGGAGATGCATACCAATGGTGGAAATTAATAAAAAACAAAAAGGAATATGAAGAAGTATCAATCACAGAATGGAGGGAGTTTAAATATATTTTCAATGAAAAACACTTTACTTATGATCATCGAGCGGATATGGAAATACTATTTCTACATCTGAGGAAAACGGAGGATAAGAATTTCATAAAGTATGAGGATAACTTTACAAGGTTAGCAATTCATGAATCATATTATATACGTAACCCAAGGAGTAATATTGATAAATTATTTGATAAGTTAAACCATTTCTCCTTCAGGCATCACTACTGGAAAACTAAACTTTACCAACGTTTTGGAACTGTTAGTATAGGCCTCCAAACAATTGGTATAGCCTATACCAATGGTTTTGAGAACCGTAGCCATGTAAGCCGTTGGGATAGGTCTATACCAACGGTTTTCAAAAAACCGTTGGTATAGACCTATACCAAGGGTTTTGGAAACCGTTGGTATAGGTTATATGAAATCTATACCAACGGTAATGGAACCTATAACAACCCGAGATTTTATAAGATACATTCTTTTTAATTTCATTCATATCTTCTGTTGTACAATACACCAAGATTACCTTGCGCTATACACAACACCTTATTAGCTTGCAGTATACGCAACACTATTCTTGAATCGTGTTACACACAATTTCAAGTTCGTTTGATAGAAGTTATTCTACGCAACATTGAGTGTATATATATATATATATATTCAATGTATAAATAAAATATGGTTGGATTATGTTATACGCAATAACAAAGGAGTTGTGCACTACACGCAACCCTGACTTGGCTTGCATTACATGCAATCACGACCTTCCTCGATAGCATGTGTTGTACGCAATACCGGGTTTTACTAAACAACGATATATTATTATAATATTGTTATGAACTAGCCGTTGTGAATACTGTTAACTAAATTTTGAATTTTATAACATTATTATTCATCTTACATATTTCTAGAACATGGTATAAGAACAAAATAAATTTTCGGGTAAAATAAGTATTTTTCAAAAAATGCAGTTTTGCCGCCTTTTGATGGCGCACCCACATTAAATCTAGTTTTTGAAATGTTTATAAGTTCAATTTGACCAAATAAAATTCTTCTTTAGAATTATGAAATAAAAATTTACTTTGGATAAAATTTTCATATTATTCGGGTAACCTTCATATTTTGATGAATAGTAAAAACACACTATATTTTAATTAAAAACAACTTTTTTCATCGCAATAATTTATATGGTTAAATTATAATATTGAATGGTTTTAAAGTATAAATAGAATATATTTTTACCATTTAATATAATGTAAGTCATTAACCTTTATTTTACATTGAATTCATAGGTTAAATAAATTCAATCTTTTGCAATGTTTTAAACAAAAACCCGTTTTCTTTCAACAACGGGATTATTTTTAATTTAATTTATGCAACTTTTGTGTATTGAATTTGGATAAATGGATTCCATATTTGGAATCAGTGGGTCCAAAGTATGTTAATAAGCCACTTTTTATTTTTGGGCATTATGAATAGTAACAACGGTAAATTTTATTTACCATAGTTAAAGATAAATCGGTTAATTAGGGGTAAATATAAGATTATAAAATTACCCTAACACCTTCCAAAATCCTATTGGATGACTAAAAGTCGACTCATATCACCTAAGGGTAGGATTAGAATCATTTAATGGACTTTTGCCCATGAAAATAACTTAATTATTATTAAAACCAAAGAAAGTGACAACATGTCACTCTCTTAAATCTTATAAGTATATTAATTTTAATTTAGTGATAAACTTCCTGAAACTTCGAACATGAATAGTCTCCAGAAAGATAATGAAATTATCTACATCATAAAAATTTATTTATAATTTTTAGGGATTAAATAATTATCATTAATTATGACACAATAGTGATGCAGATATTGTTTATCTAGTGAAAAATCAAGAATATAGTTTTTATTAAACGAATAGTGACCATAAAATGCACCAAACCCTAACCAAAACTTATTGGACATGTAAATGTAAACCATAAGAATACAATGGTAGAATATTTGACCATTTGGAGCCTTATAAAAGCGATTATGACACTTATATTATTTTATTTTAAATGATGCCAAATTTGTCACCTTCATAATTTAATAAATATAACAATTTACATATTGTGATTTTAAGATGCTAAATTCGAGTAAAAGTATTATTGTGAAATGTAATATATTTATTTTCATCATAAGATTTTATTTTTAACTTTTAGAAAACAAATAAGTATATGAAATAATTATACAAAAATGTTGTAGTATTTATTTTATTAAGAGATAAACCAAATAAATGGTTTTAAAAATAATAAAATAAATATTATATGAACTATTTAATGTGATCCACTAATTTTCTAGATACATATGACATTTTATAAATCTATTAAAGCTTTTATTTCGAACATATCTTCTGTATTTATTTTATTTAAATTAAAATAAATGAATAGTGGCCAAATTGACACTATTGTTATTTTATAAAAATAATATATTATAAAATAGTTTAAAAATCACAAAAATATTTAAAAATTATAAATTTACATTTATATGTTCTAAAATGTTATTAATTATCCAATTATGGACAATTCACAACAAATAAGTAATTATTTGTTATAATTTAAAATTTAGAATGTTATTACCACAAATAAAATTAAATTGATTAAATAAGGATAAATCATGTTGATAATGTTTAAAATAAATTCCTAACATGTCTAAATTATATTGGTTGATGAGATTACAACCTTATCTTATCTAATATTCTAATATGAGTCATTTTTGGAAGTTTTTATGTGGGGTTAGATTTATTATAAATTAATATTTTTAAGAATTCCAAAGGTGCCCCTCTCCTCCCTTATAAAAGGGTACCTCCTCCCTCTCTTCCTCACACCACTTTGAGCCTTCATGATCGACCAACCCCTGCCAAATTCACTTCTCCACTTCCCTAGAAACATCTTAGAGGTTCTGGTCTTCCTCAAAGACCAATTTTAGTGCCCAAAGAGGAGATCTCAAAGAGGTGCTTCAAAGAAGAGGTAATGTCCGTTACCGATTCTTTCATCTTTCTTTCTTCTTCCACATCTTCTTATTTAGTTGTTTCATTATGAAGTAATAACATCAGTATCACTCATATACTGATATGTTATTATAATTATGAAACAACCCTATTTCACCATCTATCCATCCTACGGAAAAAGAAATCACCGCGCGTACGTACGTACGGAATACCGTCTCCACGCCGTGGTGCAATCTATTTTCCACCACCACCTTACTTGGATGGGTATAATGGTGTAAATAATGACTATATATGACTATTATAATGTGATATAGATTCTGAAATAGTATACATATACTCCAATACAATTCCACAGTCATAGGAACGATATCATCACTCGTGCGTACGTACGGAATACCGTCTCCACGATGTGATGCGACTCGTTCTACATGATCTTCATTTCATAATGATTATATAAATGAATTGAATGAATTAATATGATATATATTAGACTAATACCATTATTGAAATGAGGTATCTATAACATAAAGAAAATAATAAGAATTTATTCGACAAAACACGCATAAGAACAAAAAGTTATAAACACCCGAATAACAAGTAGCAATGAAATATTACTACTAAGAAGCAAAGATTATGACCATATATGATATCATAAAAATAATTATGATTCTGGAATAAGTCAATAACATTATTTAAATCATTATACAGGAGGTTCAGACACTTACAAAGCATGTTGGACCTAAGGTAAGGGAAATATCACAATCTCAATTTTATCCGAGATTGTTTATACTTTCGCATTTACTGGGGTGTATTTTATCATCCACATCCATGTTTCCTCAATATGTAATATTTATATCCTTATACAATAGTTTAAGTCCAATTTTACCCTTCGGTGAGTTTTTAGTAAAAGATATGAAAGGATTCTTTTGTCGTTTTTCGTACGAGGTACATTTTGACTTTTCCGACAAAAGTACGAAAAGAATGTTTTTTTTAACTTATACAGCATGTATGGATTTTTAAAACATTATTTCCCAGAAGCTTCCTTTACAAGTTTTCATGTTTATTTTTAATCAACTTCTTTTAGTTTAAAATTGTATGACATGTTAAGAAAGGAAATGTATTTTTGAAGTAGAAAGGATATTTTCCTCAAGAATGAAGTTCAAGTGTTTTATCAAAATTATTTTCCATCTAAGATAATAAAGGGTTCTGTTTTTATCCCTATAATTACATGGATTTGATTATGTTGTGATGGAAATATTTTTATCCTTATGAATTGTTTTATGATGTCATGATGTTTAAGATTCCCATTTTAATTACATGGATTATGAAATGATGTATGATTTATGATTTTGTGGCACACATAATAATGGTATCATTATGAGATGGGTGGGACCTATATCTCCCTCCAATGCATTGGGTAATGATTTTATATCTCATGAGATAGACATGGCTGGAATGGTAGGTTATACCGGTTCAGTGAAACAGGACTGAAATGAGGGTGACTCGGTTCAGAAAGGGACTTTGTCCACTAAGATAGTCTTGGCAATGAGTCATGACTAAAAAGAAATGATTCTCTATGATTATGTTTGTATGCCACAATATTTCATGTTTTAAGTTATGATTATTGGGGTTCACCTTTCACTACTATGATTTATCCCATGTTATGAAATTATGATTTCTTTTGCAGGTTAAGATTTCCAAAAGTTATGTTCTTATGTATATGATGTGAATGAAATTTATTTTGTTTACCCTTACTGAGCATTTGAGCTCACCCTTTTATGTTTTCTTTTCCCCAGGATATAAGTAAAGGTTTTAGGTAAAAAAAGAAGATCTTTATGGGAGATGTTGAAGACCTTTCACCAAGATTAGAAGATTATATTCCGAGTTTCCAAAGACACTAAACTATTACGATCCTTGTGTGTGTGTTTTTGTTATGTACTAAGTATTCCGCAAAAGTAATGTAATGTCCATGTACGTCTAGCTTCGGGTCTCGACAGAACCGTTGGTATATAAATTCCAAAAATAAAACATCCGCTGGGATTTGATCCCAGGACCCCTCGTTTATAATTGAACGACTCAACCACTAACCTAACATGACTTTTGTGATCATAATTACATAAATATATATATGTATTCTCATAAATATTTTAAATTTTGATTTATATAATGTTCTCGGTATGAAGGACTGATAAAAAATGAAAGTACCTATACCAATGGTAGTTAAAACCGTTGGTATAGACCTATACCAACGGTTTTAACAACCGTTGGTATAGGTCTTTGGTTGTGATTTTCATTCTGTGAAGGATGTTGAATTTTGGGTCACTTTTCCCAATGGTTTGGCCAAATCGTTGGGAAAAGTGGCATATTTGGGGACCTCTCCCAATGGTTTGGCCAAACCATTGGGATAGGTCCACCTTTCCCAACGGTTTGGCCAAACTGTTTGGAAAAGTGGTATATTTGGGGACCTTTCCCAACAGTTTGGCCAAACTGATGGGATAGGTCCACCTTTCCCAATGGTTTGTCCAAACCGTTGGGAAAAGTGTCCAATTTTAGGTCCTTTCCCAACGGTTTGGCCAAACCGTTGGGAAAAGTGGCCAAATTGGGGGCCTTTCCCAACGGTTTGGCCAAACCATTCGGAAAGGGGACCTATACCAACGGTTTTTGCAAACCGTTGGTATATAAGCGTCAGGAAAGATCTAATTTCCAGTAGTCATTATTTTCACAATCCTTTTCTTTGTACGAAGATATTGTCTCATGCACTATCAAGAATGAAATGGAATTCTCTAAGACATATGTCTTTAAAGAAAATCTAGAGAAAAAGAGATCTTTTGAACACTAAAAAAGGTAAATTATTGGATGAAGGGATTGGTTGAATATCCATCCTATGGTAAATGTGGGAAGAAACTCCTTGATATATGCCTTAAGGGAATGCGAGTCTATTACAAGTGTGGAAAAAAAGACCACCAAACTCATGATTGTAATGGAAAGAAAGAGGATGTCAATGATGAGTGCTACAATTTTAGAGAAAAGTGGAATTATGAAAATGAATTTACTAAGAACTAAGGGAACTTACCTCAAAAAGGACAAGGGATCAGGGGAAATATTATGTGATCACTACTTCTGAGGTTGAAGCTCCAAAAGATGTGGTGGCATGTAATTTAATGAATTCAACATGTTTAGCCAATGCTTTATATAATTCTGGATCATCACATTGTTTCATATATTCACATTTTTCTATGAAAACTATATATTTTCAATTTGACTTAACAAGGGAGTTGTCTGTCAAAACACCTAAAGAAGGTATCATTGCAACAATGTTTTGTGAATCAGTTCCCATTAGGGCATATAAGTGTTCTTTATCTGCTGATATCATTGTCATAACAATTATTTAATTTCATATAATCCTCAGAATGTATTGGATTTCAGACCATGATGTGAAAATTTATTGTAAGAAGAAGGAGGTTACAATTTTTGATGATGATAAGAAGCAACTTATCTTTAGAGCAGAAACATCACCACCCGATTCTTATCTAGATCCACCCCTAGTATCTCTACAAAATTCAATTATTGGGGATGAAGAGGATGAGAAAATTAAGGGTGAGGAAAAGAATGTTTGAATAGAGGATGTACTTGTTGTGTAAGAATATGTTGATGTGTTTCCAGAGGATTTAGCTGGACATCGTCCAGAATGAGAAATTGAGTTTTCCAATGATTTAATTCCGGGTTTGAGGCCCATATCAAAGAAAACTAATAGAATTACCACTTTGGAATTAGTGGAACTAAAGAAACATCTAGTGTAAGTGAGTAACATGGGATTTATTCGCCCTAGTGTTTCTCCATGGAGAACCCCTGCCCTTTTTGTTAAGAAGAAAGACAGATCTATGAGATTGTGCATTGACTAAAGGGATATCAATGATATATCAATAATGAAGTAGTATCCCCTACCTCAAATTGATGATTTATTCGACCAAATTTATGGAGCTCAATATTTTTCAACGGTTGACCTTCAATCGGGATATCATCAGCTGTGTGTGATGAAGGAAGACATTCCAAAAACAGCATTTCGAACCAAATATGGGCATTACGAGTTTACATGAATGCCTTTGGATTGACTAATTCAATCTTAGTCTTCATGGATAAAATTAATATAGTTTTCAAAAAATATCTTGATGAATTTGAAGAAATATTTATTGATGATATCTTGGTATATTCCAAAATCTAAGAAGAGCATGAAAATCACTTGTGCGTTATTCTGAAGACTCTTAAGAGAAATGAATTATATGGTATGTTTAGCAAGTGTGAATTCTGGCTTCAGGAGATTTATTTTCATGCCCATATTATCTATAAGGATGGAATCTCTGTTGATTTGTCAAAGACCAAGGCAATCCAAGAATAGCCAACACCGACGATTATAACTTAGGTACAAATTTTATTGGTTTAGCAATTTATTATCTGTGTTTTGTCCAGAATTTTTCCAAATTGGATAACCCATTAACCAATAAAATTTTTAAAGGGGTTAAATTTGTTTGGAAAAAAGAGTGTGAATAATGTTTTGAATAACTGAAGATAAGATTAGTTAATGATCCTATCTTGACTCTACCATCAGGGAATGATGAGTTTTTTATTAATAGTGATGCTTCAATGAAATGAATTAGTTGTGTCCTTATGCAGAATGATAGAGTTATTTCCTATGCATCATGACAGCATGAAATTAATGAGAAAAACTATCCCACTCATGATCATGTGTTAGAAACTATAATCTCCGCTCTGAAGATACATAGACACTCTCTCTATTGTGAACAAATGTGAGATTTATAATGATCACATGAGTTTGAAGTATATTTTTCTTACCGAAATAACTCAACATGAGGAAAAGATGATGGATTGAACATCTCAAGGATTATGATTTCACTATATAAAACCACCTAGGGATGAATAATAAGGTGGCAGATTCTTTGCGTAGAAAGGACCATGGAGTTTTGAAGAAGATGAAAGTTAAAAAGGATACTATTTTCATGGATCTAGTAAAGAGGGATATTGGAATAACCATGGAAGGTGAAACATCAATACATTTTCAAATGGGTCAAAAACCATCTTTACAAGGAAGGATAAAGATTTCATAGATGGATGATGAGGAGTTTCAAAAGAAGATTAAAGTTGTAAATGATGGGATATTAAGTTACTTTGTATGTGAATAAGGAATTTTGAAATTTGGGAAGAGAATTTCTGTTCCCGATATACCTAATCTTAAAAGAGAATTATTGGATGATGCTATTAGCTCTAATTTCTCTACACACCATAGTAGCACTACGATTTATAGAGATTTGAAAGAACATTTTCAGTGGGACAACATGAAGAGAGAGATTGCTAATTTTGTGTCGAGGTGTTTGGTTTTTCAACAACTGAAAGCTATAAAACAATATCCTATATGACTCATGAAACCACTTCCCATACTTGATTGGAAATGGGATGATACTACGATGGAATTTTTCATGGGGATACCAAATACTCCTAGAAGGAATGATGCAATATGGGTCATTGTTGATCGTCATACCAAGTCAAGACATTTTCCTACTTCAAGAGAAGATTTAACAATTTGACCTTTAGCAAGACTATATATTAATAATGTTTTAAGACTTCATGGAATACCCCTATAGATTGTTTCTCATTTTGATCTTTCTTTTACATCAAGATTCTGGAAAAGTATACTGAAATCCCTAGATACCAAACTTTTCTTGAGCACTGCCTATCACCCTCAAAATGATGGATAATTAGAACAGACTATTCAAACCTTAGAAGATTTTTGATATCTTACTCACTTGACATTCAAGGTATGTGGGATCAATATTTACCTCTGGGAGAGTTTTCCTATAACAATATCTTCTATTAAAGTATTTAGATGGCCCTATATGAAGCGTTATATGGAAAGAGATGTCACACACCAACTTTTTGGGATGATTTTGGTGAAAGAAAATTCATAGGACCAAAACATGATGAGGAAACAATGAAAAAAATGAATATTATCCAATTCCACAACATTGAATCTCAAAGTAGGAAGAATATTTATGCCGATAACTGAAAGAAGGATTTGTAATTTCAAGAAATAGATCATATTTTCTTGAAGGTATCTCCATGGAAGGGAGTAATATGATTCTGTAAGTAGGGTAAATTAAATCCCAGGTACATTGGACCAATAAATTCTAGAATGAATTGGGGTTGTAACTTACCGTTTGTCAATGCCATCAAATCTCTCAAATGTTCACGAGGTGTTCCACGTATCACTATTGAGAAAATACAAGCATGACCCAATGCATGTACTCACCAATGAGGAAATTAAACTGGAACCTGTTATGTCTTATTGTGAAGAGCCTGTCAAAATTCTTGATACAAGAGAACACCTGATGAGAAACTGGAAGAGTCATCTGATAAAAGTTCTATGGAGAAACCATAAGATGGAAGAGGCAACGTGGGAACCAGAAGAACTTATGCTAAATAACCACATGAATCTTTTTTTGATGCGTTATTATAGAAATTTCGATGAAGAAATTATTTGAAGGAGGGAAAAATGTCACACCCCAAGCCACCACGGTACGTTTATCTTTGAATAATGCAATAGCTTCCATTGTATGCCACATCATGATTCAAACACATTGCAGCCAATCAAACAAGCCGGTATGAATAGTAATAACACTTTTTAAAATTTTATAAATTATATTTTTGAAAATGAACTTCATTTTTGAAATCAGAATATTGAAATTAGGTTATGGTTAATTTTGGGAATTTTTCTGAAAACGTTCAATTTTTGCTAAACAGTGAAAAACACGGTGTTATTGGTTAAAACTAACTTTTTATTTCAATAATTATTTATTTTATTTAAATTTATTTTTAGTCAAAATAGATACATAATACTTATATATGTTCAATTTAATTAATTGGAGTCTTTTTATAAAATGTTTAGATATATAAATATTTTAATGAACTTTTTACCGTCTTTTGCCAACCACCTAGGAGAATTTGCAAATTTGTATAAAACATAATTTTATCACTTCTGTGAATTGAATTCCAAAAATCCGAGTGACATGGTTAATATCTATAAGTAAACTTTTGTTCAATAATATGAAAATAATATTTGGTAAATAGTAACTGTTGACTTTTATTTAACACGGTTAAATGTAAATAGGGTAATTAAAGGTAAAAATGATATAATAATTATCCCAAAACATGTCCTAAAACTATTGGATAAGTTTAATTAGACCAAAAACAACCCTAGGAATAAAATATGATCCCCTTTGGTACAGTTGGATTTGATTATGATATTTATTATTATTTTATTTAAAGAATATTTAAAAGAGTAAAATTCAATGTTTAATAACTAAACCATTTCTAATAACGGGTTACACACAATATAAATTCAACTATAAATATTTTTTATAAATATTAAAATATTTCATGCATAATTATATTAAATGTATAACTTTTAGACATTAAATAATTAAATTTATTGATGACACAACATGATGCAGTATATAACTTATTAATGGAATATTAAAATAATTGGCATTATAAATATCCAAATAAATGTAAATTGAAACTTCTGATGAATTTCACTAATTTTATTGGTTAATATGACATGATAGAGTAGGTAAAATAAATTTTATTCGAAGTGATAAAGTTTTGATGACTTTTAAAAAAAATCATATACTCAATAGTGTCAAAATTGTCAAAAATGAGTTTTTAAAACAAATACTATATTATTAATTGATATAATATTCATAAAAATCAAAGGATCAGCCAAAGAACATAGATAAGGGTATATATATTAATAATTAACCACTTGGGGTTATATTGGAAGTTTATATTAACTCTATTAGCTATACAATATAATAATACAAAGAGAAATGGTAAATATCAAACTATTTAACTAGAGTTAAATATGAAATGTAATGTTAATATGGTGACCAAAACATTTCTAAAACCTATCGGTTACGTGGTTTTAGACACATCACCACCTTATCCTCGAAATAAATCATTTTTGAGCTATTATAAACTGAAAATGATTTTATTATAAAATAATATTTCATGATTTTTCAGAAGCGACTCTCACCTCTCTTATAAAAGGGAACATCCCTTTCTCATATTTTCACACCTCCAAAGCCATTTGGATCTGCCAAAACCTGCCAAAATATCAACCCAACATTCCAAAACTTCTTCCTAGAGGTATTCCATTTGTCAGAAATCCTTTCTATGGATCCCTTTTGATCAATTCAAAATGAAGAACACGAAGAAGAGGTAAATATTTCATCACCTCTTTCAAGTTCTTTTCTTCTTCCACTTCCTCATTCTTTGTTGTTTCCATTCTAAACAAATAACTCTAGTATATTATATATAATGTGATGTTATTATAAATATGGTAAAACAATATTCATTAGTCTATCCATCCTATAAATGAAAAAGTTACCATACGTGCGTACATACATCTTACCGTCTCCACGTCATTGTGTAGTTGGTTATTCAAACATTACATTATTTTGGATTGGTATAATAATGAATATAACTAATGTAAATAATATATATAACATGTTATTGATTATATATATATATATATTATAAACCATCCAAATACAAATTATTTCACCAACAATATAATGATATTTTTCTCTCATGCGTACGTACAGATTACCGTCTCCACGAACGCGATGAGATTCATTCCCCATCGTAATCATTAAAGAAAAATTTAAATTTTATGATTACAAATAATGTCTAAGAACATTATATCATTCTTTATATAAATCAAATACATCCTATTCATAATAAAGAAGGCTTAAGTAACCAATCATATAAAGGAAAATGAATCAGTTAACACCCGAAATGATGAAACTACAGAAATATTATTAATAATGAAATATTAGAGTGTCATATATGATATCATATTTATGTATATAGTTATTTTATAATTTAATAAAAATTATTTAACTATTATATAGGATGTTAACATACCCTCATCCAAGGAAATGTACAAGGTAAGGGTTAATTTAACAATCTCTTTAATATCTGCGGTTGTTTTACATAAGTATCTACTGGGACCTCTTTATCATCCACATCTGTGTTTTCTTATAAATGTATATCAAAACATTTTTACTATTAAATATACAATAGGTTAAAGTCATTTATAACCATATTTTACCTTATATGTATCAAAAGGAATCTTTCTGTCGTTTTCCAAACAAGGTACTTTATGACCTTTTCGACAAAATTAAGGTAAAAATATTTTTTTACTAATACGACGGGTGCAGCTATTTTCCTCTATTATAACATTGTCAAAGCATCACATACAAGATTATAAAAATATTTTAAAAATAAATTATTTCTTTTAAAATTATCTAACTTTTAAATTACTTCAAAATAGAAATAGATATTTCCTTAAAAATGTTTTGATTTCATCTATGTCAACATAGTTTGATGGATTTTAGGCCTGTTTGAAGTTGATTTATTATGAAACAAATCTTCCTTATTGTATTTAATGTTTTGTGATATGTTTGACTATGGTTGTTTTTTTCTTATACCATTCATGTTATATGGATAATGTATTGACATTTCATATTCTTGTTTTAATACGAATGTTTATGTTATGTTTAAACCTTTTCATATGTGGAATGCATTGGACATAGTAAGTGATGGGTGGAGCCTGCTATAGCTCCTCAATGTATCAGCAGGTCTCATGAATCAAACTAGTGTCTTGGAACAAGGGCCTGATAAAATCTTATTTGTAGTCATGGCACAGGGCCTTGACTATGTGGTAATGAAGTCTGGCATCTTTCAATCCATCATTATAAATGTGGCTATTGATATTGCATGTGATTATTCAACTAGTTGAATATACATGTGAATATTTAATGGAATTATTTGATTTTTTCTTTTCCACATTATAAGAATTTTTATGTTTAAAAGGATTTTTTTATTCTTATTCATTTCCTTATATGTTTGTGCTTATTTATGAATGTTTCTGTTATATTGTTATCCTTATTGAGCATCTGAGCTCACCCCTTTTCTATGTTTTATTTTTCCCTAGACGTGAAGAATTATATTATGCTTGAACTTTAGGGATAGGAAAAGGATATAAGTGTGTTCAAAAGGGGACAAATTTTTGTTGACGTTTTTATTTCACGATGCAATGTAAAACTTATGAATGTATCTAGTACTTCCAAAGATACTAAACTGATCAGTCCTTTGGGACATGATTCCTTGTATGATTCCAATGTTATGTAATAATGCACTGACTTTGGGTAACTGGGGTCGGGGTGTTACAGTTGGTATCAGATTTGGTACCCATCTTTACGTGTGTTGTACTGCCTAGGTTGAGATGTATGGCCCACAAAGAGGACGTTGTGATATAAAGGGGGGTGATTGTAACACCCCAGAAGGATAAATGGTTAAATGACTAAATGATATGACTCATGTCAACAAGGTGAACCTTTTTTGAGGAACCTACCTGATAAGAACTCCATAGTTAAGCATGCTTAGCCTGGAGTAGTTATCAGGATGGGTGACCTTTGGGGAAGTTTCACAGGGTGTGTGTGAGTGAGGACAAAGCACACAGGAAATGACATGTTTTGGCATGTGGGGTCTGTCATTAGTCAGTTGAATAATTCAGACTTGTGGGTGGACCCTTGGGTTGGGACCACATATCTACGGGGCCACTGCTGGTACGTGGAGAGCCATGACCCAACAACAATGTTAAGGTGGGGTGTCGGTGTTGTCACCGGGACCTAGTAGATACAAATTATATGATTAAATTCTTATGAATCTCCTTTAATTTTAAGGGTTATGATATGATGAATGTTTTATGACCCTATGGGACACGTGTGTTGTAATTCATACGAGCAATATATCCCTCCAATGAAATGGGAAATCGTAAATGGTATATGATATTAGTGGTTAAATGAGTGGTTTGTCCATTCCTAACAAATAGGGCATGTGGGTTGATATCCAAATCCAGAAAAATTGGGTACATGGGATCTTAAATTAATCCCAATACAGGAAGAATAGTGGACAGAACAAGAATAAAATTATATGAATTTATTTTTGGGAATCCATGAAATTCATCTTTTTATAAATATTATTATTCCAAAAATCAATGAATTTTTTCAATTTAATGTTCCCTTAGAACATGTTATTTTATTCCCATTTGATTCATATATTATAAAATAAAAATTCTTATGACATTTTATTGACATTTTATATCCATTGCATGGTATTGAAATGTTATTCTCAAGTTCGATAACATTTATGTTAAGATTATGATTATGTATCTTTTTTACCCTTAATGAGAATCTAATCTCTCCCAATATATTCTTCATTTCCCCTTGTTATGAAGAATGGTTGTATATTAGATATGTTTGTGAATATTAATAAATGATATGATCAATATGTGATTAGTGAAATTCCTTTCATGAATTATGTATATTTTAAATAATTTCACCAAATAATCTATGCTATTTGTGTCCTCCATCATGTGTATGTGTAACATGTTAAATATTCATCTAAAAATTCATAATAACCTTGAATAAAATTTCTAAGGCATTATACCTATTATAACATTCAATAATGGGTTTCATAAACTACATATTAATTAACATAGGATAATCACTTCACCCTAGGTGATCAATGTCCAATACTGATTTTGACTATCAATTATCTTCATGTCATATTATAATACATGAAATCAGTCAGAGGATTACTTGAGATGTAAAGTCTGTTTATAATCCTACATCATACATGAGTTCATATTCAGATGGGATAAAATTTCCATAGGAAGGCAGTGGTGTAGACCTGACATAGGCATGTTGTGTTGCAAGCATGACGCATGGCTCGTGACTAAGCATTATGATGCAGACATGACGCAACACGGGTCATTTATACATTTTATTGGAATGTAGGGATATTATACAGGCTTCGTTCCCATTGGGACTTCGGTCTATGTACTAATTAATTAAGGATTGATGGGTGGGCTATCCCTTGGGAGGCTATGGTTTACCTTTCTGGCATGTGGGTGTGGTCTGTGTGTGTTTCATGTAATTGTACCTGCAAGAACCAAATATATTTTGTAATATGTGGAACACATAAAGGTACAACAAGATATTTTCACCCTGAAAATATTGAAATTCCAATGGTTAATACTATGATTTATTACCACCATCATAGACTTAATATTAGTGACTATATGTAAAAATATGAACCTAGGAAGATTTATACTACCCATGATCTTTGATAGTAGATGATAGTGAAAATAATTTCAATGAAATTGTAATAATAGAATTATAAAACCCCAAATTGATGGCCAAAATTATCCTACAAAGGAATAATAATATAATGAATATAGAATCTATTGGCTATAAGGCCCTCATCCTCCACAACCCAAAGGAAGACCCTCATTCCATAAATAGAATTTCTGATTTATAAAATTTCAGGAATATAAAGAATATAATTCTTAGATGGGTTTACCATGTAAAATAAAATATTAATATCCACCAAAAATGATAAATCCACCACATTTATTATTATTTATTAAATAATCAAATACCGAAACATGATATTTAGTATGGTGAATTTGGGGGCCATATATTAATCTGTGATGCATTATATATTCCATCCACTCATTTTAAATCAAGTGGAGTGTAATATGGATGATTTTGAGGCCAAATATCACCATATTTTGGAATAGTTAAGGGTTCTTGAATAATATTTAAACATACCTCATTCCCACATACTAATTATAACCCCTGTTAAGATTATATATAGGGTAACCTCTTGTAAATTTTATCAATTATTTCTAATACAAATTCATGACGATCGACCCATGGAAGATTAAGGATACAATCAAAATTACTAATATTATATTTATTCTTGAGTTTTGGGGAATTTACTGATACGGATAAAACATTCGGAATTTTATCCAACTATAGATGGACCATTTAAGACATTATACAATATCATGATGTAGAGTGTATCTTATTTAAGATATAATGAATGCCAAACTATATTCACTAACAAAAAATTAAATCATCTATGTCTTATGGTTTTGATGTTGCCCATAATAGGGTGGCCTCTCATGATTTCATTGGATGCCTTAGATTGGTTCCTTGGTAACCTATTTCCATATAAGAATATTAATTTCAAGGATATTATTATTTACAATATCTGTCACATGATTTATAATACAAACTTTGTATTATTTACCATTGAGTTGATTCACCTTTGTGTGGAATTCATGGTTCTGCAGATACACAATTATCCAATGAATCATGAGATAAATATATAATCTTTTATGGACGTATTTATAGTAATCCACAACAATAGTCTATTAACATGGTGATTATCATGCGATGTAGTAATCCAATAATAGTTTGACGTTAGGTTTCTCCTTGAAAGTTTTATCAATATATATATTTTTTAAACAATTATTGTTGAGCATTAAAATCTATAAAAAATGTATTTTGATTTTGATTTCTATCATAAATATATTTTCTCCATCAATGAGGACAAGATTTATTGGATTATTCCCTTTAACAATGTCTCATAGAGTCCAATCGAGTGAAGACATAGCTGCCTGAAACTAGACTAGGCTAACAATAGGATTACTATCATCACTACATTTTATGAACTTTTATCATCCTCAATCAACTATTGAGTAATATTTATGAGAAATTATTGTGAGTAATATGACATTATCATAAACCTCTACATGGATCATGAAATTAATGTTCCATGAATTCATGGATTTTGTGTCTTAGAAACAATCATAAAAAAGATCAATAATGAATATATCTCTAGAAAACAAGATATCATCCCCTTATTAGAGTGAACCTATATATTTATAGAATAATTTCCATAGATTAAAATTATAATAATTTACCAAATTCCCATAATTATCATGTATATTATATGTTTTGTGTTGATGCATCTCTCATTGAGATAGACCTCAGTGACATTTTCATTCAGTGGTCACATCTGATGGTTTTTATTAATATCGGTTCGGTTGAGGAGCACAATGTGATCAAAAGTTTCCCAAAAAAATCATACGATATACCATTATGTGCTCATGTTACTGTTTATGTAGCCATATGAATTAATCTGATTATTGATTTCCACTAATAAATGGCTTCCCTATTAAGTTGATATGAACAATATAATGTCCACTTGGACACAATGTTTTATAATTTTTATAAAGACCCTAATAATCAAGTTGGTCCTCTTCTGGTGTTTTATAGATTCATTGCTCCTATATTTTATCTAGGAGGATGTGGTGCGCTTTATTCTATAAGAGGTCTAACAAAGGGTTTTTGGGTCCCTTTATGGACACAATAGTCTCACTCACCACGTATGAATATTATACTCCACTAGAATTACCATTGTTCAAAATTAGATGGAATTCAATATAGAATATCATGAATTCTGGATTCGTGGTCAGATGTTTTATTATCCATAGGATCTCTTTCAAGAAAATAAGTAATATTCGACCATTCCAAATTGGATACATTATGTAGTGGATCTAGTCCTACTAGAAAGATCTAAAACATGTATGTTTATTCTTAAAAAATACCTTCTTCTAGATGTGGGAGGAATCCACCCCCCTTAAAGATGTATTTTCCTACTTAATGTTATTTTTAAAAAATTGAAAAACATTCATGGTTTCATTATTCTTCACACCATTATCAAATCAAAGGATAAAACCATTGAGGATGCTAAACTGAAGATGTTATATTCTATTTATAGCATCCAGTCTAACCATACATCTCCCATTCTAGAACATAAAAATTGAGAGACACAAGAGTTAATAAAACCACCTATAACAGTATATATATGTTTTTAAATAAATATTCAATATATACATAAATAATATCTATAAATTTTTTTTATATCAGTTGATGCTGAAAATCCGACCCAATAACCGTCATACTCTCGGGTATATGGGGAAGAGGAATTACTACCAATAGTGGTTTGAAAAATGATACTCTTCCTGGTCGTTTAGGATCACAATACACTATACTAAAAAATTGAATTCCACCTAGTTAAATTATATTCCATCATTGATGGAATAATTGAAGTACCACATAACCTCAATTTCAAACATAACTTGGTAGATCAATCATTAAATGAAAATGGTTTCCTCTATTTCTTTTCCTTCACTGAGACTTAGTGCTAGCATTTATAACACACATAATACCCTGATGGAATCTTCTAATGCTTGTTCCATTGTGGGATGGTACATTTATCATTAATATTTTATACTCTAATTCATCACACACAATAGTCACTTTTGATAGGTAATTCATCACAGATTCAATAAATTAACTATTCTCCAATGTGTACATTTCATAAACATTATTTCAGTTCCATCACTCTTATCTAATTATGATAGTATACATGATATTTATCCTCACAGTATAACTTTAATCTATGTGTATGACACCATTATAGTATGTTTTCAAACTACATTGTATTTTTAACCATTATATGAGTTAAAACTACATGTTTAATATCTTTCCAAAAAGATGTTAAACAACATTTAATATTTCTTTATTTTATGATGATATACTATGGGATCAACACCGCACCAATGAAACTATCATTCATTAAAATATCCTTGTGGAACCACATAAAACAAGGTGATGATTTTACCCTTTCTTGATAGTACATCACCCTTCAGTTCTAGTAATCAAATTCACTAAATTGTTTATCTACATTTGGAATGATTCAAATTTCATATGATATATAGAGATATTAAGATGTCTTGAACATGGCCTATACAGTAAGGTATTTTGGGGGTTCCCCTTATGAATGTGTATTATTCCCACAGAGAAATACATCCTTTCATTTCATATGATAAAATAATGGTTTCACTCATAATGTGTTGAGATCTCCTCAAACATTTATTCATACCCACCCTCATAATAAGGTACATCCTCAATTTCGGTCTCTATCTCCCTTTATTCCTTAACAAAATCCCCAGCATTGATAGTGCATAGTCCAAATTTGATCACCTCCCATCTAGGAAATAAAACATGACGAAATATTTTTATAGTGTGATACATATTGTGCTCTTTACATGGTAAAATATCAAAAAAATTATTCAATATATCCATGACACTATTTTTAATGTTTTTTTAGAAAAGGTTAGTAGACATCCCTCTACTATTTCTATAAAGACCCGCACTTATTACATAAATAATCTTGAATTTAATCAAGAAAACGCTTCATTTAACATTGAGGATCTTTTCAAGTTTAGAGATTTAGATAATTAAGACAAAACATTCATAACATTACACATTGTTACATAGTGGATACCATAAAATCAGTTTCCATTTTCCTCAGAATATAAAACATTAAAACATAAAACATGACTCCTTGAAAATTATTCAACATTTAACATGTCTTCCTTCACTGTATTACTCATCCATTAACCTGTGAAATTTTTTTAAGAACTTGGGATGAGCACAAAATCTCAGTAAGGTATGAAAAGGAAGGAAAATCACATTAGTCCATGAATACTCCTGACGTATGAAAACATTTTCAAAAGACATGATTTCCACCCATAAATACTTACTTTGTGTAACATGAGATTTACAAAAGATCCACACAAACATAAATATAATCATAGAGGTATCTTGGGGCATTACTTACATAATCTTGTAACCATCTTGGCTACCCTAAAATTTGTAACCCTCACGGCTACCTTACTTTGTGTAACCATCACAGTTACACTTGGAGTAACCATACCACCGAACTCCAACATACTCATACCCAATGCATTGGAGGGAAATATAGGTCCCACCCTTCATCATAAAAAATTCCCAATAACCAAAACATAATCATACAACATAAAAAATATCATAAAAACATTGATTTTGAATCTTATAAAACAGAATTTTGAAAGAGGATTTTAGAAGAAAAGTCCCTTATAAACATCATATACTTGATGTGAGACTTAATAGAGTGGATGGAATATGTATATACTTTGTAAATACACATAATGAAACATAATATAAACAGAACCCATCAGACAAACAATTTAAATAGCACATAAATTATAAATTAGAAGGTTAACCCAAAGAATGGAAATCGGGTTAAGAATTCCCTTACCTTAGGCTTCTCCTACTTTAAACTTTTTTAAAACTCCTGTATAATGGTTAAAAGAGTGTTATTAGTATTTTAATGAATCATTTTCATGTTTATAACATCTTATATGGTCATTTCATAACCTCATTTCACCCCTTAATTGTTAGTATTTTGTTCCTTGCATTATTTTGGGTGAGTTCTTTTGTGGTTTTCATGATCGGTTCATGATCAATCATTCATGTTGATTGGAAGTGAAACACCAGAATTGGAATGGATTAGTATTTACATATTTCCAGTACCATAAATTATACCAATTATCACTTTGATTCTTTATATGAGGATGATTAATTAGATAAAACATTAATGACGTTTGTTTAGATCATTTAAGTGGTTCTTTGATAATTACAACGTCATTTTGTCTTTTAAATTAGAACCATGAGTACAAAAGAATTACAGAACATTATATGAGTCATAAAACATATATTATAACCTGGTTCAACCATATAAATGGTCTCATGACCAGACATGAAGTAATTAATGGAAATTGAAAATATATCGTACAGGATATCGGCAATTCGACACAAATGGACAATGTTTTTTTGATTCTCTAAATAAGTGGAAGAGGAGAAGAATACTGATGAAGAATTTTAAATAATCATGAGAAAATAATGAATATACATGATTCTGGACATTTCATGCCTCTTGGATAAGAGGGAGTGAGGAAAGAAGAAAAATGAATCATGAAATAAAAGAAAATCATGAGATATTTCTCAGGAAAATTCGGCAGCCTAACAGCGTCTCTTAAAATTTCATAAAAACAAAATTGATGAGAGGAATGGAATATATCATCATTAATAAAAGATATTTACAGTAATGGGGGAATATTTAATGAAATATCCCAACAAAAGGCAAAGGGAATAGAAGAGAATAAAAAAAATGAAAGAAAAAAATGAAAATAAAAGAGGTTGTTTACCTCTTGATCTCTTCTCCTTGAGATCCTTCTTAAGGGCTTTGATTTTGGACTTTTGGTGAGACCAGCAGCTCTAGGACGTGGGGAAGAAGATTGGGGATGGAATTTGGCATAAATTAGACAATGATCAAGGCTTGAGATGTGTGGGATGAAGAGGGGAGTGAGGGTGATATTTATAGTGGAGGAGGGGAGGTATTTTAGATTATTTTAATCATTATTATAATATTTTTATCAAGACTATGAATAATCTCAAATCAAGTGGCCCTAAATAGTGAAAATATCATGTGATTTCGAAGAAAGTGTCCTTGCATCACTTATGATGTCATAAATAGTGCATTTTTACTGATAAATTGATTATACGGTATTTTATCGTATTTCACTATTCACTGAAAATTTAAGAGTTTCAGAAAAATACAAAAAATTAACCCCAACCATTTTTCAAATATAATTTTCTAAATATTATTAATTTAATTTTTAAATAAGTTCATAGTTAATTCGAAAAATAACAATATTGAAGTGCAATTAGTTTTATGTGACATTGGAAAATTAATTAAGATCCCATTATCCTATTTCCTTGGGAAAATAAAATAATAATATTATTTACTATTCCTGAGGTCATATTATTATTCATATTACTATTCATATTACTATTCATAAGGGCATGTTACTATTCACCAAAAAAACAAGTTTGTTTCATCAGACTCTAAATAACATACAGAACACAATTGTAGATGACAGTTTCTTGAAATTTAAAACATAGTAGAAATAAAATTATGTTTAAAGGACACTTATAAATATATACCTTAAACAAAATTTCAAGAATTTTCATTTTATTTTTAGAAAACCTTGGGATGTTACATTATCCTCACCTTCTTGAAATTTCTTCCTCGCAATTTTATTTACTTATTAAACAACTAAGGGTATTTTTCCCTCATAGCATATTAAGACTCCCATGTTGCTTCTTCAACCATGTGGTTTCTCCACAAAACCTTTACCTGGTGGATTATCTTATTCCGCAATACCTGTTCTCTTCGATCAAGAATCTGAACCGGTTTTTCTTTATAAGAAAGGTTCTCTGCCAGCTGAACTGCTTCCAGCCTCAAGACATGTGATGAATCTAGAACATACTTTATCAACATCGAAACATGAAAAAAAATTGTGTACCTGAAATAAGCTAGGAGGCTAAGCTACGCGGTATGCAACTGTTCCATCTTTATCCATGATTTCAAAAGGAACGATGAACCGTGGACTTTGTTTCCCTTTCTTACCGAAATGAATCACACTTTTCTAAGGATAGATTTTAAGGAAAACATGGTCACATACCTCAAAAGAGAAGTCTTTACTTCTGTTATCTGCATAGCTTTTCTGCCTGCTCTGAGCTGTCCTCATGTGTTGCTGGATCATCCTCATTTTCTCAGCCACTTCTTCTACTAATTCTGGCCCTATCAACTTTCTTTCACCGACTTCATCCCAAAACACAGGAGTCCGACACCGCTTTCCATACAAGGCCTCAAAAGGTGCCATCTGAATACTGGAATGGAAACTATTATTATAAGAAAACTCAACTGATGAAAGATGATGATCCCAACATCCCTAATAGTCCACTGAACAAGCTCGAAGCATATCCTCCAAAGATTGAATCGTTCGTTCTGACTGCCCATCTGATTGAGGATGAAAAGCTGTACTAAAATTCAACTCTGTGCCCAAATACTTCTGAAGTCCCTTCCAAAATTTAGAAGTGAACCTAGGATCTCGGTCAAACGCAATGGAAAGAGGAACTCCATGTAACCTGACAATCTCCTTGAGGTACAATGGAGAAATCTGATCTAATGTCATTGTATCTCGAACAGGAATAAAATGAGCAGACATTGTTAGCCAATCAACAATAACCCATATCGCATTGTTACCTCGAGAAGTCTTTGGTAGTCCCACCACAAAATCCATGGATATATTCTCCCATTTACATTCTGGAACTGGCAAAGGCTGAAGCATCCCCTTCGGTAACTGTCGCTCTGCTTTAACCTGCTGACATGTCAAACATTTCATTGTAAAATCAGCAATATCTCTTTTCATCCCATTCCACCAATAATACTCTCGAAGGTCTCTGTACATCTTAGTACTTCCAGGATGAACAGAAAATAGAGAACTATGAGCTTCACACAACAATTCTTTCTTCAGCTGGGAATCACAAGGCACACACAACCTTTTTCCAAATCTTAAAACACAATCTTTATCAAGATTAAATTCTGGGAACTTACCCATTTTAACCAATTCTACCTTTTTCTGTAGCTCACGGTCTTCCCTCTGCACTTTCATAATTCTGTCTGACAATGAAGACTGCAGTGAAACCTGAAACAAAAGAGATGTATTCCCTGCACTAACAACTTCCAATCCAAAATTCATCAAATCATTAATCAAGGGATCATGGTCCAAAAGTAGCATGGTTAATGATGCATGATTTTTTCGAATTAAGGCATCCTCTACTTTGTTTGCTTTTCCAGGATGGTAATTGATCGTGCTGTCATAATCCTTTATCAGTTCTAGCCATCTTCTCTGCCTCTTGTTTAATTCCATCTGAGTGAATATATACTTAAGACTTTTATGGTCAGTATATTTTTGGCATTTGGTTCCGTATAGATGATGCCTCCATATTTTCAAAGTGAAAACCACATCTTCCAATTCCAAATCATGTGTGGGATAATTTAGCTCATGTGGTTTAAGTTGTCTCGAAGCATAGGCAATTACCTGATCATTCTCCATCAAAACACAACCAAGTCCCTTCAAAGAATCATCACTGTAGATGAAAAACTCACCATTCCGGGAAGGTACAGCCAAAACTGGAGCATTCACCAATCTCTTCTTTAGTTCCTGAAAACAAACATCACATTCCCCTGTCCAAACAAAATTAACCCATTTCCGTGTTAACTTAGTTAACGGGCTAGATAACCGTGCAAAGTTCTTAACAAACCGTCGATAATAACATGAAAAGCCCAGAAAACTATGAATATCTGTAACATTTGTGGGACTTGGCCATTCATCAACTACTTCTGTTTTGGTAGGATCAAGTGTTATTCCATACTTATTTACAATGTTCCCAACAAAAGAAATCGGTTGCAACCAGAAATCACACTTGCTGAATTTTCCATATAGTTTCTTTTCTTTTAAAGTTTGTATAACAACCCTTAGATGTTTTTCAGGATCTCTTTATTTTTAGAAAAAACCAGAATGTCATCAATAAATACAACCACAAACTTATCCATGAACTCATGAAATACTCTATTCATAATATTCATGAATACAGCAGGTGCATTAGTTAACCCAAATGGCATAAAAACAAATTCATAATGCCCATATCTAGTACGAAAGGCTGTTTTCGGGATGTCATCCTCCTTCACCTTCAGCTGATGGTATCCGGATCTCAAGTCAATCTTGGAAAAGTACTGAGCTCCCTGGAGATGATCAAACAAGTCATCAATATGAGGAAAAGGATACTTGTTTTTAACAGTGATATTATTCAAAGCTCTATAATCAATGCAAAGTCTCATGGAACCATCTTTATTTTTAATAAACAAAATAGGGGCTCCCCATGGTGAAGTGCTGGGATGAGTGAAGCCCTTGAAAAGAAAATCCTACAACTGATTTTTCAATTAAATAAGTTCTATTAAAGCCATATGATATGGGGGTTTTCAAACTGGCTTAGCATCAGGAACTAAATCAATTGTGAATTCGACTTCTCGTTCAGGTATGACACTGGGTAACTCCTCAGAAAAAACATCATGTTATTCATTTACCACTGGCACATCATTAATTTGAATAGTTGCCTTGTTTTCAACAACATGAGCAAGATAAATTTCACTTCCCTCTTTCAGTAGTTTCTCAGCTTCCTGATATGTTATCAATTTTATGGGTTCATTCTTGTATACAAACTGACACTCTTTCTGAAAAACAACTTCTTTAGCTCTACAGTCACTCTTAGCATGATAATCAGAAAGCCAGTCCATCCCCAGAATAACATCAAACTCGACTAAGGGTAAAACAACAAGGTTTGAAGGTAAAGTCTTTCCACATACCACAATAGAAATATTCTTATAATTCCACTTTGCTATAACATTTCCCCCTAGTGTTTTAACAACAAGTTCGAGTCTCATTTGTTGATGTGATATTTCCAATTTACTAGAAAATTTCTCAGTGATGAAGGAATGTGTAGACCCCGTATCAAACAAATCTTTAGCAAAATCCCGAGTGAATAAACAAAGTACCTGATATAACTTCATTGAATGGCCCAACACCTGCTAACGTAGTTGAAAAGGATCTCACTACACCTTTCTGCTTATCGTCTGGCTTCTTTGCATCATTTGGATCCCTCTTTGGACATGCATTTTCTTAGTGACCCATCTCACCACATTTAAAACACTTTACAGTTTGCTTATCGGGATTAGTCTTTGGATCATTTTCATTGCAATCTCGGGCCATATGTCCAAAATAACCACATTTAAAACACTTCCCAGTTTTGATAAGACATTCCCCAGGGTGCTTCTTGCCACACTTTTCACAAACTGGAAACATGATTTTCTTACCATCAAATTTCTTTGGTTGATTCTTACCCATTGATTGCCAACGGGACCTCTTCTTATCTTTGTTTCCAAAATGCATGTGATCGTCAGAAAATTCCATCTCTACCCTCTCAGCACATCGGAAAAGTTTCTCATAACTTTTGAATTCACGGGAGGACAACGCCCTTCGATACCTTGGCTTCAATCCTGAGTAAAAGCGGTTTATTTTTCTATCGAGATCTAGAATAATATTTGGAGCATACCTCGCCAGTCGGGTGAAGTTCGCTTTATACACAGCCACTGAATCATCCGCCTTTTGTTTCAATTCAAGGAATTGCTTCTCCATTCTAAGTCGCACCACCTTAGGAAAATATTTTACAAGAAAAAGACTTTTAAATTCATCCCACACTAAGGCATCAAAATCTTCTCTACCCCTGATATTCCTTAACATTGACCACCACTAATCAGCTTCCCCTTCAAAACGATAAATGGAAAGACTTACCTTTTGATTGTCCGAACATCCCATAACATCAAATAACTTTTCAAGGGCTTTAATCCATCCTTCTTCTGCCACTGGGTCAGAAGATCCATTGAATTCAGGAGGATGTTGTCTCATAAAATGTTCCACCATTTTCATGCTCCGTTAGGGTACCTCTATTTTTTCTCTTGCATGGATGCCACCACCATTTATTTCATGCGTTAGCTGAGCCATTACTGTCACAAACTTCTCGGTTCCAATCCCTACCATTCTGGGCTATAGATCAGGAAGGATGTCATTCTGTCGGTGCCTCTCCTCTTCAGCACCCCTGTTCCTTCTGCAAACAACCATTCTGAACGAAAATTTCTTAGATGAAGCATCATGGTAATCTTTAAATGCTATAAATTAAACATAGGGTGAAAATCATTTATGTTATTCTATTAGAATCACCCTAACCCCTAAAGTTATCTAAACCATCCCCTGATACAAACTATAAAGACCCGCACTTATTACATACATAATCTTGAATTTTTTCAAGAAAACACTTCCTTTTACATTGAGGATCTTTTCATGTTTAGGGATTTATATAATTAAGACAAAACATTCATAACATTACACACTGTTAAATAGTGGATACCATAAAATCAGTTTCCATTTTTCTTAGAATATAAAACATTAAAACATAAAACAAGACTCCTTCAAAATTCTTAAACATTTAACATGTCTTCCTTCCTTGTATTACTCATCCATTAACCTGTGAAAAATTATTTAAAAACTTGGGATGAGCACAAAATCTCAGTAAGGTATGAAAAGGAAGGAAAAATCACATTAGTCCATGAATACTCATGACGTATGAAAACATTTTCAAAAGACATGATTTCCACACATAAATACTTACTTTGTGTAACATGATATTTACACAAGATCCAAACAAACATAAATATAATCATAGAGGTATCTTGGGGAATTACTTACATATTCTTGTAACCATCTTGGCTACCTTAAAACTTGTATCCCTCACAGCTACCTTACTTTGTGTAACCATCACAGTTACACTTGGAGTAACCATACGACCGTCCTACAACATACCCATACCCAATGAATTGGAGGGAAATATAGGACCCACCCTTCATCATAAACAATTCCCAATAACCAAAACATAATCATAAAACATAAACAATAGCATAAAAACATTGCTTTTGAATCTTATAAAACAGAATTTTAAAAGAGGATTTTAGAAGAAAAGTCCCTTATAAACATCATATAATTGAAGTGAGACTAAATAGAGTGGATGGAATATGTATATAATCTGTAAATACACATAATGAAACATAATATAAACATAACCCATCACACAAACAATTTAAACAACACATAAATTATAAAGTAGAAGGTTAACCCAAAGAATGGAAATCGGGTTAAGAATTCCCTTACCTTAGGCTTGTCCTACTTAAAACTTGTTTAAACCTCCTATATAATGGTTAAAAGTGTGTTATTAGTATTTTAAAGAAACATTTTCATGTTTATAAAATCTTATATGGTCATTTCATAACCTCATTTCACCCCTTAATTGTTAGTATTTTGTTCCTTGCAATATTTTGGATAAGTTCTTTTGTGATTTTCACGATCGGTTCATGATGAATCATTCTTGTTGATTGGAAGTGAAACTCCAGAATTGGATTGGATTAGAATTTAAATATTTCCAGTACCATAAATTATACCATTTATCACTTTGATTATTTATATGAGGATGATTCATTAGATAAAACATTAATGATGTTTGTTTAGATCATTTAAGTGGTTCTTTGATAATAACAACGTCATTTTGTATTTTAAATTAGAACCATGAGTACAAAAGAATTCCAGAACATTATATGAGTCATAAAACATATATTATAACCTGGTTAAACCATATAAATGGTTTCATGACCATACTTGAAATAATTAATTGAAATTGAAAATACATCGTCCACGATATCGGTAATTCGACACAAATGGACAATGTTTTTTTATTCTTTAAATAAGAGGAAGAGGAGAAGAATAATGATGAGGAATTTTCCATAATAATTAGAACATAATGAATATACATGATTCTGGAGATTTCATGCCTCTTGGATAAGTGGGAGTGAGGAAAGAATAAAAAAGAATCATGAAATAAAAGAAAATTTTGAGAAATTTCTCAGGAAAATTCCGCAGCCTAACGGCGTCTCTTAAAATTTCATAAAAATAAGATTGATGAGAGGAATGGAATATATCATCATTCATAAAAGATATGGACATTAATGGGGGAATATTTAATGAAATATCCCAAGAAAATACAAAGTGAATGGAAGAGAATAACAAAAAATGAAAGAAAATAAAGAAAATAAAAGAGGTTGTTTACCACTTGATCTCTTCTCCTTGAGATATTTCTTAAGGGCTTTGATTTTGGTCTTTTGGAGAGACCAGCAGTCTAGGACGTGGGGAAGAAGATTGGGGAAGTAATGTGGCAGAAATTAGAAAATTCTCAAGGCTTGAGAGGTGTGGGAGGAAGAGGGGAGTGAGTGTGATATTTATAGTGGAGGCGGGGAGGTATTTTAGATTATTTTAATCATTATTATAATATTTTTATCAAGACTATGAATAATATCAAATCAAGTGGCCATAAATAGTGAACATATCATGTGAGTTCGAATAAAGTGTCATTTCATCACTTATTATGTCATAAATAGTGCATTTTTACTGATAAATTTATTATACGTTATTTTATCGTATTTCACTATTCACTGAAAATTCAAGAGTTTCAGAAAAATACCAAAAATTTACCCCAACCATTTTTCGACGTGTAGAATTAAAAAGTGAAAAACATTTTTCAAAAATAATTTTCGAAATATTATTAATTTAATTTTTAAATAATTTCACAGTTAATTCGAAAAATAAAAATATTGAGGAGTAATTAGTTTTATGTGACATTGGAAAATTAATTAAGATCCCATTTTCCTATTGCCTTGGGAAAATAAAATAATATTATTATTTACAATTCATGAGGTCATATTAATATTCATATTACTATTCATATTACTATTCATATTACTATTCATAAGGGCATGTTACTATTGACCAAAAAACCATGTTTGTTTCATCAGACTCTAAATAACATACTGAACACAATTGTAGATGACAGTTTCTTGAAATCCAAAACATAGAAGAAATAAAATTATGTTTAAAGGACACTTATAAATATATACCATATACAAAATTTCAAGCATTTTCAATTTATTTTTAGAAAACCTTGGGATGTTACAATTTCTCACCCATATTTTGTGATTTAGATTACATTTTTCATAATATACATTATCTCCACCTTATATTACCATAATAGAGTTCAATAACCCTTGTCGTTACACTTCATATATTCATACATATTAGATATGAAATCTATTGTCAGGGGAACCATCCAGAGCATTATATATTCTTCTATATTGTATATTCTCATTTAAAATGAGAGAAATCACACTACCAATTTTTTACCATATCAATATCAATTATTATACTCATAATAATCAAGGTTTATTATTTACATTAATCATGATATTCATAGATAATCCCACAATAGATTCCCCCTTGGTTTATGTATAATTCCCTTAACCTATTTAAAACACATTCTGAAGATATTTTTAATAAAAATATTTTTTTTCTCATCATTAATATCTAGTTTTTATTTTATTTACAATAATATGAGCTTCTTGATCCATCGAATATTACATGCTCTTTGAAAATTATTTGGAAGAAAACCCTTGCTCCAATCATCATGACCTTGAAACTATATGTGCCATATTCTATACACTTTTCTATGGTATATACAATAAAATTCCCTTAAATAATATTTGTCCAATGTTACTCTATGACTGTGAAATATCTATCAATATGATTATATTCCATATTGAAAATACGTAAAATAATCCAGCTCCTATGTCCAAGCCATAAAAGCTCAATGATAGTGTAATTATTAATTCGCTAAAACCTTAAACTCCTAAAAAATTATATTTTCAATGTAGTTTGACCCTAAAAACCAATCCTTCTATTTTTGTAACATACAAGATAGTAAAAATCCCTATAATAGAGTTATATAAGGCCATCATTTCAAAAACGAACAAAATAATTCCTTAGATAAATTTGAATATCCACTCTGTATATCAACACATCATTGTCTTGGAAAAAATAGATTATATAATAATACATATATAAGGTATTTAAGCTTCATCATGGAGCCTTATAAAAATCAATCCTCTACTCTCTAAACCAACTAGTTTATGAAATTTTTAGAGAAGTTCTTCTAGTGGATTTTCCACCTATCTAGTGTCCTCCAAAAGGAATTACTATCTATTTCCATCTATCATTCATTCATCTGTGTTGCTAATGTAAATTTTACTTATGAATTCATAATCATCTACTTCTTCACTAAAATGGTTTACCCTTGGTGATCGATAAAATTTTGTATTCCATACCAATATTTTCCCATCAAAAATACTTGTTGAAAGTAAAGAATCTTACAGGGCCACATAATTCTCAAAAATATATTAAATAATGTGGGAGTAAGAGAATTATATTATCGACTCACTAACAAATATTAGATTTATAGCACCTCCCACTATGGAGAGGTTTCTAAATATGAATTTGATTAAAATGTGTTTATATTTATAACATCGTGGTCATATAACAGTAAGCTATATGAAATTATTATTTATCATAGAAATGATAATATATAGTATATATAATATTATATATATAATTTTAGGCTACATGATTAACATCTTCATTGTTACAGGAAAAATTACTCACAAATATCCAAGCTATAGGAAGATAAATTGGATATCTATCTTTGATCTGTATGATGTCGTAAACTAAAAATGTGCTCACCATACATTACCAAGAGTATAATAAACTCTTTTAGGTGTCATATATCCAACTATGAAACCCATAATAAATAGGTGTTATTGATTCCAATTTCATGGGATATGAATTGATATCATGATCACATATCACTTTCATATACAAAATTAATGTGATTTTCAAGATAATTATGTCACCCATTACATGAAGTAGTGACCAATATGATTATATTGGGTTATGATCTCTCATAGGGAACCATAGAGGCTCTCATACCAATGTAATTTCTTGACCCCCATCTATACCCACTCACATAAGCATACTACAGAAAATACAAATTGATGTGATTCAAAAAATATTTAAATCTTCTTATACATAACCTTGTAGTCCCCATCACATGTAAATTTTCCCATGATTTGGATTATAAACATCATCCAGGTATTAGGAAGCTTCCACATTGATGATGAATTGCATAAATTATCTCACATATCATTCAGTTCAGTTTCCTTGATGGAATATTAGTGAAAATTAAAATTTCCCATGTTTCATGAATCATAAATGGTTGATCTGAAATTTTTTCACACCATCATTTTAAATGTTGATATGTGATATTTGTTTTGATGAAACCATAATAATTCTTCCTACACCCATTTTTCATTAGACTCGTGATTTAGATATGAGAATTAAAAATCTATTTAAATGTCTAAGCATTCATTCTAGTAGAATCTGAGGACCATGGTGTCACTATCCTCATGCACTAACATATTATAATAAAGAAATTATTTCCTATAAGGACATCACTAACCACCCTCTCCTCTAAGGAACATCATAATAATTGAATTACTATTTTTACCTATGTTATCATTCACCAACTATGAACATTATATTGCTGTATGTATTCATATTTTCCCCATTATTTCAATCAATGATCATTGATCCTGTGGGATTTAGAGTTATACTCAACTTCCATCCATAGGATTTACTCAACCCTTGTCTACATATATGGATACCATATGATCTATGGATCAAGAACATAAAAATTATGGACCTCCTTTTTTTGACCAATCATACGAACATATAAATTGGGAACCATTTATTCCTTCAATTAGTGTGGGAGATTCTCTATTATAGTTGGAGAGATATTATAAAAGCATAAGTTTATGCTCCATGAACATAAATATTCCTCATGAACAATATGTTTCCATACCTAATAAACAATATTATGCAAACACAATTAAAATAAAAACTAAAGATTTATATTACTCACTAATGTTTATTCCCCATAACAATACATAAAACTCAATGATTCCTTGAGTCATCACCTGACATGATGACTCCCTTTTTTTGTTGTCTCATGTCTCTAAATTCATCCATTGATAAAACTATATATATATTAATTCCCACATTAATGTAGATATGTTTATTTATAAAAACCCTAACAAAAATCCTACCAAAAAACTCCAATTTCATCACATCATAAATATTAAATCTCCCTAATAATATTTCATACAACCATTTCACATCACAAAACATGGATGATTTTCCATTCTGTTGTACATCACATATAATGAAGAGTTCATGGTCCAAAAATTCTGAACGTAAACAAAAGTTCACCCATATTTGTAATAAAATTTATCTTGTCTTATGACCCCTATAGTTCCATTAATTTATGTCATCATTAGTTCTCCTTATTCAAAAAATCATATTGCTCCCATCATTGTTTAATCCTCTTGAACACAAACTGCAAACATACCTCATTCTTATGATGTATGGACTTGAATCTCCAGAATATAATATTCATACAATCATGACTATAAAATAACATAGTAAATATTAAAATAGTAACATATGATAAATAAAAGAAATGGGAAACTTGAATGGAGTTGGGAACTACTCGGTTTATCACCCTATATGACTTGTGAAAAAACTAAATTGTAAAATAGAAAGTGATTAATTATTATTGGGAACATAATTTTTCCCATGTGAATTATATGTTATACTCGTTGAACCCAATATTTTGTGTAATGGTTAGATCTATCCAATTTACCATTTACCCCCATTTTATCCAAACAATATCAAATTAAACAAAATAAAATTTATTCTTTGAACCATGTTTTTAGACTATATGATCATGATACCCACTGTATGGAATTAAGTAAGGCATCTGATGTCCTTAAAACACGACATTAAGATATACATATTTACCACATGCCATGAATCTTAACATCATGATATATCTGCTTTCTCTTTTTAGGGAATATATGGAATCGTATTGATCTATACCCACATGAAATATTTGGTGTTATTTATATACTATTGGTTATATAGAAATATTTTTTTGTTGAGACCCAATCCATGTGATACATAGTTATTACTAGACCCCTTTTTTCTATCGCAATTATAAATTTTTACAAATATTTGATTCCATTATTACTTGAATTAGGCCAATTATCCCTCTATTTAAGTTATGTCCATCGTTGTTGATTGGAAAAAGAACCTTACTCACTCCATTATTTTTTTTCGTAACTCTAAAAGGAACATACACAAATAAAATTTATATAATATTAAAACTAAACAACCTTTGTCATATTTTTTTCCCATAAATGGAATTATCCTTTATCAAAGCAAGGTGACCATAAATGAAGCCTCCATAGAGAAAAATTATATCTTATATGGAAAATGAATGAGTCTCTAACTTGCATCATTATCTAGGTGGTGTTCTTATTTTCTCCACTAATTAAAAGTCAACACAAATTATTACCTCATTATTCCTTTATAATGATATTTAAATTATACAAATTTATCAGAGCTCAAATTCTTCCATATCATCACTGACATAATGAAACACTTTTTCTTCCCCTATATTCACATTGGAATTCAACACTCACATCCTAATAGTATCACATATGGTGATGATAAAAGTTTTAATGGTCCCACATCCCATTAACTACACACACCAAGATGTAACCTTCTTCATATTGTAATTATCTCCTTGATGATAATTTATTCTAGGCAAAATTGGATTCCCTCCCTTCTAGTTCACATTTCACATTACATGCATCTCTAATAGAATGGTAGTGGAACACATGTTTTATTTGTGAAAAAAAATCCTCAAACAACATACTTTATATACCCAACAATATTGGCTATTAATTTGAAATTTTATATCATCAAACATTCCTATTTCATTCATAAAATACTTAATCCTTTGGTGTTTCTCCCTCATGAATCCTGTTAATTTATGTGACACATGAATTCACACCTACTTGGTTTTCCACAATTGATCATTTCAAATGATTATTGACCGAACATTATGATCCCAACCATTTTTGGATTGTCCAACACTCTTTTCTGAATGGGTAATTAGGAACCTCAACCATGATTTTCACACTACGCATGAAACATGTGTTCATATATATTTTAATTATGACGTTTTTTATACAATGGAAATGAATTTTTTTCTAAAATCATATGACGTATGTGGTTATTTAATTTAATATTAAATATTAAATGGGAATTATCATCTATATATTATAGACATTACCACATTTCAAAACACCCCATTATCTTATCCTAGGAAATGGACTTCTCCAACTGAGATAACTATTGTTATTTTTCCTTAAGTATTTATTTCTACCTAAAAACATAATCCTCTATATCCTCTTGAACAATATAATCCTTATCAAACTATTCTTGCATATTTCCATGTGTAGTATAGAACTCAACTGTCAGATATTCATTCACTGCCTCCTGAATATCATCCACTACCAACTATGAAATTAGATGGATGATGAATTCATACTCGGAAGTGGTGATATCCTCTTTCTGGAATAATTGTTCTTCTAAAATATCATTATCCCACCCCTCCTCTTTAATGACATTTAAATCCCAAAAATAATATCATTTTATGGGGTGAAATAAAAAACATTCCAATCAACACACACTTGATCAATAGAAATGATTCTATCTAGACATTGGAGGGATTGATATTTAACACCATCAAACCCATTATTTACTAACCAGTATTGAAGG
Source organism: Viscum album (assembly GCA_963277665.1). Lineage (NCBI taxonomy): Eukaryota > Viridiplantae > Streptophyta > Magnoliopsida > Santalales > Viscaceae > Viscum > Viscum album. The sequence goes on from OY728163.1 coordinate 137,946,920, forward strand.
GGCCATACAGAGAGTACTTGATTTTCACATTGGTAATTATTAATAGTGTGTGTCTTTTCCTTTATTCAATTATAAAGACAACACCATTATTTATAAATACGTATTCTCCATATTCCATCAAAAACATCATGTGTTAATGGATTGTATTTGGGGAAGTTCATAATTATCATTGAAGTAGATTCTACATATGGAATCCACATTTATGTCCATTTCTCTTGAATGAGAGGAATATATGTGTTTCCAAACTCCATACAAAAATTTTCATTCCAAAATATAAAATCTTCTCTAATCCCTCTTCTTTATCTACCACAATATAAAATATTCACTAATTAGAGTATAGATTGTCCTAATAGATTATATAACACTCATATAATGATCAATAATCTTATCTTAGTTAGATTAAAAAAATTGTGTAAGATTCATTAGGAGTTATTTTTAAATATTCAACCACTAGGAAAAGAATTAAATCCCTATTATTGTGTATCATGGTTGGAAACTTACAGGGTCAATACTCACACACAGTTTAACAGAATTTATGGTTACCACATCTTTTGAAAATGACTGAGTTAAATTAAATCCACAATTTCTGACACTTTTTCTAGGGAATGCATATGCCTATAGAGGGCTTTCTTGATATTTCTCCATATTCCCACTTTCCAATAGTGGGTGGCTTCCCCCACTTCTTTATGGACTTTTGCTCCTTGATCGGAATGGGGTTATGGAATTTCGGCCTCTTCTTCCATGGATACCTCCTTGGAATTCATTTCCTAGTTTTTTTATCCCTCATAGATTTTGGTCATTTTTCATGAATCTCATTCCCAATGACATATCATTGTGGACGCCAATTAATTTTGATTCTTTCATCAGGAAATTCCAAGTGGTCTTGACAAGGCAGAAACCTTCAGTTGTATTAGATGACAACATCTAGCATGATGGGATATATATGGATGTGTGGACATTGGTCAACAGTATTAATCCTCATAATAGGGAATCTTAAGGGCATAGAACCTGAGGCATCCCACATCGATCGCGGGGTGCCTTATTACAGATGCATGTCTCTGGCTGTTTCCTTAGCTTCCCATGTTTAACATGGGATATGTCACAAGTTTAACATCATGAAATGAATGTTACTCTAAAGGCGTGTCTTCCGTGTTTTTCCTCTAACATTTCAAGTTTAACAAAAGGTAGGACATGAGTTTAACATATTTTTTAAAAATATAAGAGTGATCAGAACATCACATAGATATGGATCAGATTGCTAAATCCCTAAGAGCGAGTGCATGGATGTTTTACAGGATGTATGGATCATGAAACACAATAATAGTGGACCCAGGGCATTGTGTCCCATAAAGAAAACATGCCACACTGTGAAGGTTGATCTAGACACCACTAAGGGTGGATTAGGGAGAGTGTACCCTATAATGGGGAACCAAAATGTTTACCATTGACTGGAATTGTACCTCAGAGATGATTTCTATATACCCTTTATAGGTGGCAGGGATAAAAAACCCACGTTGTTTGAATGGGTGATGAATCGGGGCATACCCCAAGGAAACGACCTAGAGAAATATTGGGGATTACCCGTGAATATCAGCCCATTGAAAGAGGGATTCTCTAAGTGTGATGGTTATGGATTGTTTGTGGATTATGCATGGTTAAATTTCCAGGGTAATTGAATCATCTCACCGGGATGTGGTGTCCCAGGTAGTAATCGGGATGGATGATGGATGGTTGAAGGATGTAGATGAGGGGAATGAGATGGAACTCACATGAAGATGATTGTGATGTTGAAATTGAACCACACAAGGGCTTTCTACATATCCCTATAGCGTGGAATGAAAGTACACACTGTTCGGTGGAGTTTGAATTGGGGTGTATGCAACAGATAGTCACCAGACTACTTGTTGGGGCTTATACATGGTTAGAAGCCCAAGAGTTGGTCTGACGTCGCTATGGGATAGACCAAGTATGTGGGTACCGTAAACAGGGACACAAAAGTTTACTAGTGTTTGGGGTTGAATCTAAGGAAGGATTCATATGTAACCTTCCAAGGAGACAGGGATCAAAACCCATGTCGTTTAGGATGGGTCATGGAATCAGGGTGTATGCAAAGGACATTGACTCAACGACATTCTGGGGGTTTCACCTGGTTAGTGTCCTGAGAGTTAGTCTGATGACACTAATGGATGGACCAAGGATTTGGATCATAGAAAAGCCAACACTGATAATTACCTGTGTTTGGGGTTGAACCATAGAGATGCTTCCTACGTACCCTTCCTTGGATACAGGGATCAAAACCAGTGGTGTTTGACTATATTTACTAGGGTTTGGGGTTGAACTTCAGGGTAGCTTCCTATGTACCCTGTCTAAGACATACAGATTGAAACCTTTGTATTTTTAATATATTTATTAGTTTTTTGGGTTTGAAACATAGGGAGGCTTCCTATGTAACATTTTTGGGATACAGGGATCAAAACCCACATAGTGTGAATAGGTTTACTAGGAAATGGGGTTGAACCTCGAGGAGGTTTCCTATATACCTTGTATAAGAGACATGGATCAAAACCCACATAGATAGAATAATTTTTTCATGTTTCACTATTTAAATTCATTGAGAATTATCATGTACCCAGTCTAGGAGGCAAGGATAAAAAACCACGTATTTTGAATAGGTTTATTATGGTTTGGGATTGAACCTCAAGGGGCTTCCTTTTTACCCTATCTAGAAGAAATTGATCAAAACCCATGTAGTTAAAATAGGATTACCTATGTATGGTGTTGTACCTATGGGAGGATTTCTATGTACCCTATATAAGATATTGAGATCAAAAACCACATATTTTGTATACATACAGTTTAACATCATTCAGGGTGAAAGTGAACTGATGTGAAGTGGTCAAGACTGATGGATGACATGCTTGAACCTTAGAGAGGCTTTCTATGTACCTTTATAAAAATGGAAATGTATAAAATTCCAAAATTTTCAGGATGGGTTGATGGGGATTGCACACTTTGGTGTCTCGTGGCGGATTCCATGGTCAAATCATACTCTAAACCAATATGAATTTTCTCGGTGTGAGAAATAATATGTAACAGAGACCTGACGGTCTAGTCGCAAAGAGTTCTTCTGTGAAGAATGGAATGGGCCTTACATGTGGTTAGCAGACCATGGATATGGATATTAGGACTTAATCCATGTTGGAGTCCTGATGGTGATAAATCACAAAGAGATTGGGATGGGGTATCGATGTTCCATGTGTCCATCTCTCCTTTGGCCATTGTGCATAGAAGTAGAGAGGAGAAGCAAAGGTGCTACCTCCTGCAAGAAAATCCAGGGTCTTACAGCAGGATGGTTTCCCTCCCCTTTGGAAATATGTATTTCTATAAAATGAGGATATCATTTTATGTGAGGAATTTATTACTCATGTGGAGACGAGTGGGAATGGAAAATGTATGATGTGGTGCCCCTGTGTATATTTCACGATTCGAGGCTATAGTGTAACGTCATGTGCTGAGGACATAAATGCTTATAATTTTAATGCCCTATAGGTTAGATGATGAGTATTATCTCACCACCCCTAGGAAATACATAACTGACTTGCTTTAACCCTTGGGGAAGGAAAGACATCTACAAAGCTATGCAGAGAAGGGGTTGTGAAGTCATCCATTGAGGGACCCGACTAAGCGTGGCTATGAGAAGAAGCAATAGTCGTTAGCAAGACATTGCGATGAAGTATAAGAAAAAGGAACACAACATGAGGCACAAATCAATGTACCTTTAAATCAATTCGTACCAGCCTATATGGAAAAATAGAAGCAACCCAGATGCTTCTAAAAAGAAGCAATGGTGAATGACGCATGCACAAGGAAGCTTCCTGGGTGTCTCTATAGAGAGGCAATGGTGAATGGGGATTACACATGGAAGCAACTTTAGTATAGAAATTGACTGGTAATGGTGGATGGGTCTTACACGAGGAAGCTTATCGGGTGCCACTATGTAGTGGGAATGGTGAAAGGGGCATATGTAAGAAAGCTGCCAAGGTACCGCTAAGGTGCGGCAACAGTGAAAGGGGCTTACACGTGGAAAAAACCTGGGTTCCACTAAGGAGCGGAAATGGTGAAAGGGGATTATGAATTAAAGCATCTTAGGTGCTACTACAGTGTGATAATGGTGAAAGGGGATTACAAATGGATGATGCCTGGGTGACACTAAGGAGAGACAACGGAGAAAGGGGATTACACATAGAAGATACCCGTAATGTTATCCACATTTCGCGAAATGCGGGCATACCAACTCACTAGTGGGTTGTTGTATTTAAATGGGGTCGATAATAATGTGCTAGTTCATAAGTGGGAATACACAAAGGGCATTGGAATTAGTCTGAACAAAGGGAGATGAAAATTGTGGATCACATGCCCAACATTTAGATCATGATGGGGATAGCATGAAGAAGGGATATAAATGTTGACCATATTCTAATCATAGTATCCTCATCACGTAAGCTTGATTTAGAAAAAAACAATCAAGGGCCAATCACTGACATTATTCAAAACATGTGGTCAAACTCAATATGTCATCCAAAGTCTTCTTGAGTGTTGTCCCAAAATTGTAGGTGTGACAAGGCGGCATGAGACCAGTCCATTGGGGGTCCCTCCAGAAATGATATATGATAAATGTATAAATAATGGATAGACAAAGAATGAGGTGGAGTGATGGAATTCTCAAATGGTTTCCAACTCTCTTTAAATTATTCCACTGTAATCATGGAATGAAATATGTAATTCTTTTCACATAAGCCATCTCTTATTTAGAACAATAGGAAACCTATTATGGAATGATAGTTCATGCTACAATCTAAAGTAATGTAGTGAGGACAATAAAAATATTCTTCTTGGAGTATAAGTCATCTCTTTTCAGAACAAGAGGCATCTAATTTTTGTCACATAGGGAATACTACGGTTTATAGTCATATAGATAGTACTATTGACATCTTATTCTAGGAGAATAAGGCATCTCTGGATTGGAGCAAGAGGATTCTTATGTTTTTCATATATGGTGTATAGAAGTTTAAATTCATATAGATAGGACTATTGGTAGATTATTCTTGGAGCATAAGTAATCTCTTGTTTTGAGCAAGAGGCACACTATATTTTTCATATTGGGTGTTTTACAGTTTAAAGTCACATAAATAGGACTATTTAAATCTTATGCTTGGCGCATAAGGATTATCTTGTATAAAGAAAGTGGAATCCTATATTTATCATATAGGTTGTACTACTGTTTAATTTTATATCGATAGGACTGAAAGACATAAAGTTCCTAATAATGTCTGGTGTTGTGAATTATGAAAAAGCGACCATTTATAGTTCAACCATGCATTGGATTCAGGTGTTGGGGTTTGGATGAGTTACTTGAGGAATGATTTAACTAAATGTAAACAGGGAATTAATGATGAGAATCTGAACTCACGACATAGGAATTGGACCAAGTGGAATATATTGTGTCAAGGAGTTTCATGGTGTGCAGTGGAGTATCTTATATCTTGGTATTATATATGTTGAAGGAGAATTCGCATAAGGGCACAGTGATAAATTTCGACGTCTTGTCCCAAAATGTATGTGGTGAGACACTCTATTTTTCTTGGGGGTTATTGATGGTAGTGAAGGGACCAACCCAGTGGGGTTGGACAATATGGTGGTAGTGATCCCATGAGGGGTGTGGGGGTGTAGGCCACATAGTATGGATCAGTGGGCATGAAAGTAGGAACTTCACGAAGGATAGGGATTCTCAAATTAATGGGGTTCACAGAGCATAGGGTATTGCGAGGAATTATGCTTCTTGGAGAATGGGGGATTCATAGTGCTTTTCCTCTCATAGAGGAAGGGGGCTTCGCAGAGCTTAGGGTATCACGAACAAAAGGTGCTTACAATGATCAGGGTCTCAAGAAGAAGCATCATTATAGAATTGTGCTCGTGGATCACATCCTCATCTTAGTAGAAGGTGCATTATATAGAGACAACTCTCTGAATTCTTAATTCATTGCGAAGCCTCAGGAAACCCTCATGGGGATCCCTCGTTCGGAATGTAAGAGGAATTCGTCAAGGGAATCACATCGCGATGCTTAGGGGCACGGAAAATTTATAGATCAGTTGCCAAAGGGGTGGTGAAAATTTTCTTATAAACAAGGGTGTTCTGGGTATTTATAGACGAGGATGGTCACTGGAGTTCACCATTAACAACAAATTTTCACCGCGATGAGAAAATGTCACCGCAAATGAAATCATGCTATGAAACTAGAGGTAGTTCCATCATATTTCGTGGACTCACAAAGGCTACTTTCACAGCCATATTAGTGCCCGTGGAGGCTCTGGTCATGTTCTTGGGACTCGTAGAGGCTTCTGTCTCAGCTTTCTCGGCATTCGTCTAGGATCTGATCCTGTTCCTCTACTCCGTTATCATGGAGGGAGCTCCGTGAATGGGCACTGTGAACCAGTTTTCTAGCCCATCTTCGAATTTCCATAACTCATAATCCGTAACTATATTCAGGCTCTACGACTAGTCAAGCCAAAGCTCTTGAAATGGGGTAAACTCTTGGTTCATGTATGGAATCATTTGTAATATCTTGTGGATGTATTTTATGATTCTAACATCCATGATTGAAAATGATTACATAATGTGATTTCATTTAGAACATCCATTTATATTATACCTTCGAAAATGAAAACAATGATATCCACCACTCTGAATAACATATATAGGCCCATGTATTGGAACTAAATATCCCCCATTGGGGACCACAATGTTCAAATTGGAATCCCATCACTAGAAGTTTGGTCCACCAATTTTATGTTACACAATTATATATAATAGAGAATAGGAAGGTTAGTGAACAATTCCATGAAAAAATATTTAAAAAATGTAACACCAATATAAATGAATTGATTTTCATCCATTGGGATATAATGGGATTGAGCTAGTTAGTCAATATGGTGGTGTGGACAACTCAAAAATGGGTATATTGATTAAAGGATGGCGTGGTGTCCTAGTAAATGATAGAGTGGATTGGGGATCTTATATTATAAAATGAAATTTTTCCTATTTATTCATCCAATAGTTTCTCATTTGAGGATTCATATTTATGATCCTAATAGCCCTCAATGAGACCATTCTTTACTCTTATAGAGTATTCATTTTAGCCTCTTATTTCACCTAACATGCATTGGGACATGCATGTTTTTAACGGAAAAAATATAACAATGTCAATAAAAATATAATATTTGATATAAGGAAACCCAATATGATCTAGATCAATACATAAACAATAGTTACTAAATTTTTTAATACCAACAAATCATTATTGGTGGCAGCTCAATATGGTTACTCATCACTAGAATTGGATGAATCATCACTATAACCACCCCTCTCTATATTTGGTGCATTGAAATAAGTGATTTAATATAGACTACAATTAGGCATAAATTTTATCATGATAGTATAGGGATATATTTATATACATATGCATTAACAAAAATCCATAATTTATTGGGAGCAAAACAACCTGATTAGTTTTCATAGGCGAAACACCTAGTTATCCCAACCATTGGAATCTCTATTATATTTACTATAAATATCCACTATAATTGCTTTTTCATTTGGGAAATTCTGAGTATAGACCACACAGCTTAGTTATCCATGTGGATGTAATTTTCTAGCACATGTATATGGTAGAGATAACAAATCCCAATATCCATTATAGGACTAATATTTTAGAATGAGATCTTGTAGAATTATCATGAACTCACTTCTGGCAGATCTATACACCACTATACACATTTCATATATGGAATCTGCATGAAGGATGAAGATCTGGAGGCCATTGAGATCCCACAACGACCACTCATTTCCCAACACTATATATCCTTCAAAAATGATGAGTTACCTTAATTGTGGCCCACCAATATCCCCATTTCCCTTTTATCTTCTCCATGGTATGCTACCACATCACCTTTAAACATATTATTCCGAATAAATGACCACCATATTCTTTAATAAGTTCTTATTTTGTTCCACGGTGACACTAGATTGTTGTAGCATGCTATATTCATTGGATATTTCAATAGTGAGCATTCTACAAAGTTCATGAATCTCATACTATTGTCTTTCGGCATGATTCCCTATATATTTCATTATCATTATTTTTTTGGTTGAACTAAATTAATGTAATAATATAAAATCATACATGGCTTGCAATAGTTGTCACAATCTACATGTGAAACTAATAAAACACAATGAAAAGTGAGTATAAACACTATTTTTTATATAGTTACATGTTCATTAACATTCACCTTCCTAGAGTGGGTAGGGAATACTCAAAAGTTTATGTTGTCATTATTTCCATGGGGAAACCCCCCCACCCCTCACTGACCGAATGCGATCATACAATGATAATATTTATGGTAGTAGTTTTAATGGTACTGTTCATTGGGTAATGGTGTTTGTAAAATCATACGTCAAAATATTAATTGTGACCCATAATTGATGGAATTGAAATAATCAAAACACTAGCCTGATAAAGTCTCTCCTCACGATGGAGCAAATCTATTTATATAACCAATCAATCACTATAAATAAGTGGTCGGTCTTGTTTTTATATTCCATGATAGATTCCATTTCAATAGTACCCATCCCCAATAACATATTCATTCCCATGATTAGAGACAACCACCCACTCTACAATGCCACCATGAACACCAAATACCTGACCTTAGGATTCATGTATTTAAGGATATACCCTCATCTACCATGATTATATTCTTATAAAATATGATAATTATCTCTTGATTAGCAATAATGCCTATTGCTAGGGAATTTCATTATTTACCCTAGAATCTAATCCTTTGTCATTATCCAAATTAGGCATACCCAATTCAAGAATATGATTTTGGATATTTTTATTAGTGGTGTAATGAAATCCAATCCACGGGTCCAGTAAAGTATTTTATTCCAAATATTTATTCCCTATATCCACCAACGTGTTTTGGTCATGGGAGAATATAGTCATATTGATAATCTTTGTGATGGTTCCATCTAGTTTTTTAATGATCTGATACGCTGATACCCACTTTCTCAAGATAAACATCAAATGTTTTTGTGTTTGTAGGATGGATACAAAGTATCACTGGTAGTATATCTAAATAAATAGTATATATTGAATTGTGACATCCAAATCTAATCATACTAAGATATATAGGTAATCCCATCTACATATTCCATGAATATATAGTTCAAATATTACCAAATTCCCATTCACATAAGAAATATCATCCCAATTTAAATTCTTATTATCCTGACATCTCATCATGTTTTTTGATATCCTTTCATACACAATGCAAGAATACAGAGGATGGAAATCCTCCACCATGGGTAATCCTTCATTATGTTCCATGTAATTTTTAAAATGGTATCAAAACTGTGGAAACAAATCTCCTTTAATGATCCTTCATCATTATTCATAGTTCATCATTGGAGCATCTCATGGCCTGAGAACCGATTAATTATTCTGTGGTTATCTATAGAATGGAAGAAAAATTGACGAGTAGACTGAATCTGTAAATAACACATTGATGGGTGAGTTGATATTCACACTTTGATAATTATACGCCTCAAATGAAAAAGGATATCATAATCATTCTAGAGTTTTATATCCATTGGGATTATAGTTGATCATGAATTCCTATGTATTATACTTGGTCCCCTCTTGACTAATTTATCTGATATAGAACACATTTTTTATGTGATGTGTGCAACTGAGTCTTAAGACATAATCTTGTGTCACACTGAATATTGGACTTTCATCTATGACTCATCTTTTTCCGCATAATTAAACCGGCAAATTGTTACACAAAATCTCTAAAAATTATTTAAAAACATATGAGCTCAAAATATTTTTTCTCTAGTATCGATACATATGATCTCCTCATATGAAGGGAGTAATACATCCGCGAGGATTATTCAAGGGTTAAGCGAGACTCTACATCAAACATTCATGTTTTTTCACACAATTCTCAATTTTCCAAAAACAAAATTCATTTTATAAAGGTTACATAGAATTCCCTAATATATATAGATATTGGGACTGAATTAATAAAATGGGAGAGATGTGTATATACCATTGTTATTACACACAACAACCATAATATTATGAATATTGGTTGTTTGATATTGGTTATGTCAAATGATTGGCATTATACACCCACTCAAGGTACCCCTAGAAAAAATTGGGGTAGAATGTGAACAATGATTACACCCCAAGGGTGATGTTTTCTAACATATATGATATTATGTGACACAATTCAACTATTATGAAAAAATGACTATAAATAGAAAATTACACCCACTCTCAACATTTTTACTGATGAACCACTCGAATATGAAGAGGTGAACTCCCAAATCATGTGAATATTAGTTTCCTAAAATATATGGACTTCCACATGGGTGGGGCATTCATGATAAAACTGACATAGGTCATATATATCCCATATATAATGTTATAGGTAAATTTCGAAATATATATTCTTTAGAAAACATTATTTCAAGTAAAAAAGTAAAATAATCATGTAACTCTAATTTTCATGCTACTCAAAAAGATTTTTAAAAAAATATCAGGAAAATAAATGAATAACCATTATTATAAACAACATGGTTAGAGAAACTCTAATGTTTTATTAATCCCCAACATTTTATAACATAACCTCAACTATCTCTATGTGGTGTCACCGTTAACTAAAAATAGTCTCATAATGGTTTTGATCTCACGTGTTACTCATCCATTTGAAATGGGTTCATTAATGAAAACCCCATATACGGGATTAGTATCAGGTACTAACATTCCAAATATCTCTAAACCATGTGAAATTTTGGGATCCTAATTTCCATATATATCTATGAATATGTAGATTGTTTAAAACACTTCTATCCCAAAAAGAATGTGCTAAATCCATTCCACTTGCTCTCAAAAATAACCTATGATATGGTTATATTATTCCTAACAACTATATCAATGAGGGAAACGACCACCATCCCAATAGTTGAGTGCATATAGGATGATTGGATCCATATATACTATAAGAATAATGTTTATGGATATTCTTTACATGTAATCCCTAATTCATATGAAGTTATAAATCTTTAATATACATAACACAACCTGCCGAGTTGTATGATACATAAATGCTTAACAAAAACCTCAAAAAGTTGTTAATATGTTTCCATACCCAACCTGATGAGCATGATATTCACCATGTTGCGATAAAATTATTTTTAATGATTAGAATTGGAAAATCCTAATCTTGAAATCATGAGATGATCACTTTGTTATTCTCTGGGTCCAATGCATAATCCCCATACTAATCCTTAATTTTTCTCCTTTTATGAGGAAATCATATTTACCACAAAACATTTACAACATCATAAATCCCCATTAAGTGACCTCAGAATATAAAATCATACTACTATTATTTTTATCCTTATATCTAGGTATGGTACTTAAGATGAATTTATATGATTAAATCTGAATATCTAAAAAATATTATCTCACATTCATAAATGTAAATTCAAAAAACCAGAAAGGTTTCTATATTGTTTTTAGAAGTTATAAACTGTGATCAATAAATGGTTTTATATGAAACAATAAAAATATTGTGCTATGAAATTTAAATAATTATAATTATTTGACTAATAAAACATCTAGTAAATAAAAAGTTATTAAAATCAATGGATTTATTTAATTAATATTCTGGAAAATAAGTGGAATTTAGAAAAGATAATTTAATATAAAATAAATATTTTTTATGAATTTTTATTTGGTGTGTATTTTTTCCTTACTAGCCTTATTTAAATGAACTTCCGAACTATTTGGTTGACATCGATAAAATGGACTTTGATATTATGAAATATAAGTAAAAAATAATGTTTAAAATTTAATATTTAAATATAAATAGTTTTTCATTATATTTTATATTTTCATTTAAATGATAATATGATGAATAATATAATTGAAATCATATAAATTTAGAATAATTTTTGAAAATATTATTATTATTTTTATAATGGTTAAATTCATTTATTTTTCCATAACATTTGATTCCTCTGTGAATAGGGAAAACACTATTTTTATACATACCATCAAAATTATTATATAATAAATATATTAGAATGATTATGAAATTTATAAAATATAATATCTTGAAAAAATATTTGTTTTACATGTAAATTATAGAGTACAAAATATTTATCATTTTTTAATCTTTAATTCGATATTTCAGAATTTGAGTTAATTTTACTCAAAAACAATTTTCATACATATTAATTTACTATTTAAATATGATTTTTATCACTTTTAGAGAATAAATATATTAAAATTATGTTCAAATTCTTAATAATATTTTTTATATTATTTTATAACTACCATAATATTAATAGTACAATAGATAAATTATGTATAAAAAATGAAATGCCAGGACAAATTGAAAATTGTAAAAGTATTAAATATTGACGAAATTGATTAAATCTTTTTAATTTTTTATAAAGTAAAATTTGATATATTATTGGCCACATAATGTCCCCAACTTCATTATTTTTCATTGTGGGATCCATTAGATTGGAATATTGTAATGAAATTATCGAAAAGTAAATTGTATTTAATAATATGCTTCCATTATGTCTTATAAAATAAAACTTTCACCACATATTTATGGAACTCAAAAATTTAGGTTTAATATTTAATATATTCTGTATTCATATCTAATATAATACTATTTAAATTTATTAAGATTCTGGTATGATCAATTTAGCATAATACCAATAATATCTTGTCAGCATGTAGGAAAAACAAAACATTCAAAATATGAGTACTCGGTTTATCTGATATTTTTATAATTATATTAGACATTTATATTTATAATTTATTATTAAAGTATAAATAAATAATTATACTATTTTTACCTAATTTTAAAATAATATTATAATTGAAATTATTGATATCGCTCTTTCTGCCGTAATTAACTATGTAAATGAAAATCATGGAAGGCACAGACTATCTCCACCAACAAAAAAATTATTATTTTTTATTAAATTATTTAAGGGATAATTTTAGTTGTTTTTTTAGGATTAAAAGAAAATATAGAAATTATTATTCTTTTTTTAATTTACACATAATAATAATAATTTATGTAATAAACGTCTATTGTATGTCCTAGTATCTAAAACTATATTTCTACAATACAAACAATTTATTCTTAGTATTTTATGGTATCATTATAACTAATGATTTTTCAATATATTTTAAATTACAATATATAAAAAAATTAACACAATAATTCTTCAATATTATTTAGGTATAGTAATATTACATCTTAACCACTTAAAAATGAACCATTAAATTATAGAATGTTTTTATTTATTTATGATTGAGCACTATCATAAATTCTACCATAATGCAATATCAAGGATTACTATGTGAAAATGAATACTTATATTATATAAAAGAAATAATTTAATAACGATTTATTTCTTTAATGGTAAAAATTATAATAAACACATTAATTAAAACAACACATGTTTTTTTGTTGAACATTGTAGAAACTTGTTTATCGATGATTTCAACTTCATGTATGACAACAAAAATCGCAATATAATTACATTATAAAATTACATATAGAAATATATCAGTAATTATTATATTGTAAAATTTTTATGAATTATAGTCCTTTTTTGGAAAAAAGTGTTAAATATAAATTACGAAAATAGTTTAAAATAGTTGAGATTACTCACATGATAGTTTGATGATAGTTATAAAACAACTAATATACATATAGGATGATAAATTTAAATGAGGAATAATGATTTTATATTAATATTTATATTTATGAAACAATTTTTTATGATTGTAATGTTTGTTGTACATGTGTTCAGGGCACATTCCAAAATTCTGGAATATAAGGTATGGTCTTTTATCTCCATTTGGATTATTTTAGATAGGATTTGTCATCACCACTTCTTCATTCATGGTGTGTTGCACATATAGTAAATAGATTTATTTTTTTCAAAAATTATCAAAAAAATTAAATTTAAACATCTATATCATTTTATACAATTAATTTATTATACAATATTTAATAATCTATATGTGGGTTTTAACTCAATTCCACTTTTAAGGATATATTATATTTCATATAAAAAAATATATATCTATGATTTTTTTCATCAACCATATGATTTAATATTCAAAATTAATTTACAATATATGGAAACCTACTTTTTAATTTCAATTATTTTACAATTTTAATTTATACATCAAAATGTATACCATAGTTTTGAGTTAATCACATTAATGTTTGTTTCGCCAGCATACCTATTATTTATCATCCCACCAATGATATCATTTTTAATTACATTTTTTCGTGTTATCTCATGTGAACATTAAAATTATGATATACTTTTATAAATTAATTTTTTTACAATGATTAAAATGTGGGGTTCTAAAAAAAAGATTTATAAATTAAAAAATGCTACATTTTGAAACTACCCCCATTAATTTTATATTACAAAATCTATTAAATTGTTTCAATTTATTAAATATTTTATTCTCAATTTTTTCTACAATATGATTTATATATGTTTCACATATATATATATATATATATATAAATTTTTACTATACCTTTCAATTTTTATGTTAAATAATTTTAAATTTCTATTTGAAATTCCATCTTTTAATGAATATTGATATAAGTGAAGTTTGAGATTAATTATTTCATGATTGTTGTAAACTATATTAAATATTTTAAATTGAGAATAAATTTTATTGAAAATCATATATTTATATTCTAACCTCCTAGTTTATTCCAAGATTAAATTAAACTAACAGACCCATTAATTAAAAAATATCTATTACTCATTTGGAAATAAAACACTTATTTGGGTAGTTATTATTTTTACATACCCATATCCCATTAATATAATCTTACTACACTGTAATGTGATATTAATATATATATTTTACTTATTTTTTATATATACCCCAAAAACATTAAACCCTTATTCATGTAATAATTATTATATTGCCTTTGGTTACACTTTTTTGAAATATAATGTAACATATATCATTATCATGGGTTTTATATTTCTAAATATTTTTGTATTTATTAATTTTTTAAGTGACCCACTTGTTCATGTTTTTAATTATTATATGGGTGGGATTAGAATTATATATCTCTCAAATGCATTTGGTAATGTAATTATCTCATGAGATAATATGTATGAGGAATAATATATTTTCCTAAGAATATAATTTTATATAACATTTATGCCTAAAATATGATAACCATTTAATTAATTGGGTAATGAATGAAATTTAATTATATATTATACAATATATTAGATATTTAATGTCCTCTACTATGATACATTTTCAACTGTATTTATGAGAATGAGGAGTGAACCCAATCCAATATGTCACATTATCAACTATGTTTTCTAGAAGTAAGAGTGATCCCAATCCATGGCGGGACATTGTACACTATGTGTTGTGGAATATGCAATGAGCCCAATCATCTATGGTACCTATTTCACTATTAGAAGATTTTTTTGGAAGTGAACCATAATATTTTATTTTTATGTGATACACTCTTTTAATGTCATATATTTTTGATTCCTAGATTGTATGATGTAATTTCTTTATGAATTGATTCCATTTGTATATAATAATATATTTTCTTTGTAAATTGTTTTTATTTTGATATTACATATCCATCCATAATTATATACGTTCAACTCTTATAGTTTTTGTTCTTCTTTAACAATAAAATTTTCCCTAATCATGTTTTATCTTATGAATATTACTTAACCATTATTGATATTTTGATATGTTATAATAGTAATAATTATTTGATCTCAACCCCTGGTTATATTTCCATTTCCCCATGTAAATTAGGATAGGCTTCCATGGGGAATGTTTGGAAAATAATCAAATTTAAAAACAATTTTGGACACATTGAAGAGTATTTTTAGTTTAAAAAGTTGTTATTATTCTGAGAATATATTGATTGGATGTGAGATAATAATTTATTTTAGTGAATGGATCATGTTTATACTAGTTAATATATAGACATTAAACCAAATGATCATTGGTTTTTATACATTATAGAATTCATTATGAGAAAATTTTAATAACAACCTGATGTTATGGTAATGTATATTTTTTTCCTTGAAAAAAAAATCAATGTATGGTTAATACAATAGGGTGAATGATTTGGAAGATATGTACTGAGGGGAAGTAAAAAATGAATGCGAAATATAAGATATTAACTAAATCACAACCCTATGAATGCTAATTTTTATTAACATCCTTATTAGTTTTACACTATTGGTTGATATTATTAGGTAACTCACATATCCTTCAAAATCCATTAAATGTGTTATACATTGTAGAAAATAAGTAAATGAGGTACAGAGGGCCCAAATTAATAAAATATAGATTGAATAAAGACTAATTGTTTTTTGGAATTTGTGTTAATATGATGGTTTTATGAGTAAAAATGTTTTGGGTTACATTTTTAATGAGAAAATTTTGGATTATTATATTAGGATGTTATTTGTCCAATACTCGTGATAGACATTTTTTGTTTTAGTAATAGGTGACACCTAAAATAACTATGTTAATAATGAATTATTTAATATATCAACCGTCATCCAATGGCATGGGTAGAGGTGGTGGAATGTTAATATGACATGTGTGGCATCCCCAAGACACAAAGACTAGAAATAAATTCCAATGGATTCATAAGTTGTTTTTGTTTATATTCTCTTTTAAATTAAAAAAAACCAAGAATTCCATAACCAATGAATCCAAAATATGATGCATGATTATAATGTAAAAAATCATAAAAATAAATAAACTAATAAATATATATAATTATAAATAGGAATCCAAAACCCAAGAAAACTCGAGAAATAGAATACAGCAACCATAAACAACCAAAAATCCTCATGATCATACTTAAAAAGACACTCCAAATGTATCATTACACATCACTAATGAACTGGGATGGATTTAATTTACAGGTATCTTGATATATATCATCTATGAATGTACCAAACACTGAAAGAATAGTGTGGGTCTGAAACATAGATGGGTATCCACCAATGAATTCCCAAATCACAACACCATGACCATAGATATTATAATATTTAAATAAAATAGATTAATGAAATAATGTATTTTATATCAAATCCAAATAATTATCCAAACTAACCAATTTTTCAATAAAATAAACTAATATTTTATAAAATACATTTCAAATATTCTGTTTGGGAATAATAATTCATTTCCTCACATCCACACAACCACAGACATCCATACATGCATTTTAACCGGGGACTGCCCTATACTCCAGGTCAAGGAGTCATCCGATCACAAAGAAGTCTATTGGCGGTCCATTTTTTCCAGATAAACCTCACACAATTATTCATCTGAGAATAAAATATTCAAATTCAAACCAGGTATGACATAACCAATATTAATCCATTTAAAAAATACTTTTCTTTTATAGGAAAAAATTCCATAAATTTCTAACATTTTTAAAAAATCATCAATATTTTTAAAAACATCATTTTAAAACCATAAAAGAAAAATCAATTTCCAAATGACCATCTATTTTCCACCATTTTATAAAAAAACTACAATGAATACTTTTAACAAATATTTCATATCAATTTCAAAATTCAATTCTAAAAAATCATTAATTACGAAATCGGGCCTTAAATATCAAATCACGAGGAGTTGAGAGGTAATCCACCAACCTCTCAACACGAGAGAAAATTAATAATGGAACAACAGCTTCAAAAAGATTGAATTGATATTTTATTCTCACCTTAGATCTTATTCCCTTCAACAAAAACAACCATATAATAGCATAATTGAAATCACATAACATGGTTTTATCCCAAATCAACCAATTCCATTGATTTGGGAGAGGTATGTATAAGAAAAATAAAAAAATATATAATATATAACAATTATAAGAAAATTCATGCTTGCATAGTGCTTATATTTTCCTAACAATTTTCCTCAATTCACAATGAATGGTGTTAACATTATTTGGAGGGGTGGAATAAGATATGTGAGCATTTTAGTGAAAAAGTGATGGATTATGTTGGTAATCCAAGTGAGATGCACAATATTAGGATCCAAAATGTAATGTTTCATAGTTTCAGTGCATTGTTAGGAAAACTTTGTGATAACCATGAAAGAGTGATGTACTAAAAAAAATACCTAGTTTGCTTCCACAATTAAGAAAACCATGCACCTACAATTATATTCTACTCTATATAGTCATGGACCATATCTCTTGGGTGGACAAAAAATATTTCCACCCATGAAATAAACTATTTGATTACACAATGTTCACTTTATTAGTTGAACATTTTCATAAGGATTGTTTCATAGTTTATACTGACTATGTTCAAATCAAGATCCTCCATGAAATAACCAATCACATTCCCCAACTCATATGAATATGATAAAATATAAACCAATTAATTTATTTACATGAAATATATAAATAATGGTTTATTTAATTGAATATTTGGGTACAATATTTTTCCCACCAGTAGCCTTTCTTTCCTCGGAATGATGAATACCAGAGTTTTCCATGAAGAGTTCTGGACACTTTTCCACCATTTCTAGGTTATGCCACATTGTTTCATCCTAATTATTAACATGTTGTCACAAAAATCACACTAAAATGGCGGTTTTACCAGAATGACATTCTATTTCATATACAAAATGCACAGGGGAACATGATCCAATGTAACGTACAAATCAAGTTTAATGTGATCCCATAAAATCCCATTTTTAGGATCATGATGATAAATCCATAATTGAGATGAATGAAAACCATTATGTAGTGAACTGTATTCTAGTAGAAAATTAAACCAATGCACTACCTTAAAAATTAATTTAGGAATCTGAAAAGTATATATGTATCGGGGATGCATCCATCCCTATAATCCAAAATGGAAATTACCAATCCTTTGAGAGATTCTATAAAACACACTGTCACTCAAGTGGAACAAAAAAAATTATAGAGGACAACATAAAAATGATTTTTGATGTCTCATACCTATCTCTATTTTTTTCTAGATCATCTTAACTGACTATGTCGCCCCAATCACATCAATCCAACCAAAAATGACTTCTCACATGTTTCCACTGATCAATTTTTTGAATGATATGGGCTCCCATAATTTGCTTCAAAAGGATCTATATGTGTCAGTGATTGAAAAATATTTTTATACTAGAATGATAGTAACTATATGAGCTACTCCTATGAGCCAAAAAAATGTTAGATAATCCTGAATCATATCTTTCAATATTTCTGTTATCCTTTCAGATTTTCCCTATGTTTTATAATGATAAATTGTACACGTACTCAACTGAGTCCTGATGGATCTCTATAAGGATGTCTATGAAATGGGACATAAACCAAAAATATCAATACGATACTATAAAAATCAGTACACCTTGCCTATTTAACACATCTATGATATATATTTTTGACATATATTAAACTGAATGAGATTAATTAATATGTATTAAATTTGATAACTTTGTGTTTTTTCCCACTATCACCCTAATCATATCATTTTTTCAACGAATCTTTATTATACCAACTATGATAACTATACATATCTAACACCATTTCTATATATGAATTAGTAAAGACTATACCATACCAACTATTCATTGGTGCTCTGACATAACAAGCGGATATGCAGGGAATCACGTACAAAATCACATAATTTTATTTTTCTTACTAACTGAGTAATATTTTCTTTCATTTAGATATACATATTTGTTATTCCATACTGAATTTCCCATCAAGAATTATTGTAATCAATAAGGTCTTGTTCCTAATATGGTATATATATGACCAACTGATATATAAAATATAAGAATGATAATCTTTAAAACTTTTTTACATTAATGGTATCCTCAACATTTAGTTTTTAAATCACACCAATCTACTCATAATTGTATATAATTCTATATTTTTCTAGCTCAATCATATAAGGATCAAATGAATCTAGACAGAAAACTAAAATATTACATCATTCATCACAATATTATTGAATACCAAAAACATTTTCCATTGATATGAAGCATATATATCTAACTATATATATGAATTTCTACTCCATGAATTAACCACTAAATCATATTTTCCATGAGTATCCATGAAGAGAATATAGAACATGTAATGGTTCTTTATCAATCTTATCTTTCTCATATTAAATTCCCTTTTTGATAAAATGTGATTCAATATCTTATGATATCTAATGACTATAAATTTCTCAAAAATGATGTAATTATGACACATCTTCAAAAAAATATACCACAACTATTAATTCCAAATCATTTATTGGGCAATTCATCACATTCAACTATGTTCTTCATGATCCATAATAAACAACAAGATATACCTTCATGAGAACACATCACATCCCAAACATGGAATCATCATAATACCACACATACCCATTTCATGATTTTGGATATATCATGATCCAAGATGTTGTAAAGAAATAAAAGTTATCTTTAAAAGTCTCATATCAGTCATCATTACATTGGAATGGTACATTTTTATTTATCAATGTTTTCATTATTGAATATATTCATAAAATCCCATGAAAATAGATGTTGGTAATATCCAGATATTCGAAGTAAACTATGTACCTGAAATAAATTCTATGGAGGTTTCCATTAGAGAAGGAACATTATCCTTTCTGTATCCATATAAATAAATTTTCATAAATAACATATACATGGAATCATAAATATCATATCCAAAAAATCATTTTATTTTTTTACTTCATAATATGATAACTCATGAGGCCAAAAATAATCGCAAAGTGTTTCGCATGATCCAAATTTCCCTTGAATTCACTAGCATGTCATTTAAAAATTCAACCAATGGAAATATAAAGATACTACTGAGTTATCTGATTCACTAATTCTATAAAAATTTATCATTAAAGAGTAAGACCAAAATACATAAACACATACTCTTAATGTATATATATACCCCTAAATGTTGTCTTTATAAAACCATTCTTCAAAACATGCAATTTTTGATATCCTAAAATCAAGTAAATTCTAGAGAATTAGTTGTGTCACGACCCGTCCCCTGGGGCCCGTGACGTGACTACCTAAATCCCACCTTCCATAGGTTAGGGGCTGGAGACTAGCACCAAAGTCCTGTTTCCTAAAACTGGGAAGGCATTACCTTTATAACATGTAACACACAGATTCAAGAACACATCAAGATACGAACTCAAGTAAACTGAATAGTAAACATAGTGAGTACAACAAGTAAAAAGGGGGCCAAAATACAAGCCCAACTGGAAAGTACAAGGAAAACTGGAATGAAAATGACAAATGATAGTTCAAAAGCAGCTCCTCAGTTGTCCACCAAAGATCCTACCTGAATAGTAGGTATATCTCACGAATGGCCATCTTGGCGGTTCGCCTCGTTTAACATCCACATCCGGGCTACCTCCAGTCCTGATACCCTCTTCCTCAATCAGCGTTTTCCATTGTCTGAACCAAACACAATGATGTGAGGGAATATCTCATGCAGGGTGAGTATAACGATACTCATTATGGTCCCCGAGACCCTCAAGGTCTCACAAAATACAAAAAGGATAAACCAAAAATGAAAGAAACAATTGATAACCCTACATAGGGATTTTCCAATACATATACCTAAGTTATCAAGTAAACCCATTTCCATCATGAGGAAAACACAGAGTCCAACTCCAAATCCCCAAGATCAAATTTTCCACAGAAGAAGAATTACCATGAAGGAAAGTACCACACAGTTACGCCACAAAGAATAATACCACCAACATATTTCCACAAAGGAAAGTACCACTCCGGTACAGACTCAGATCACACCAGGTATAACTTAAGTACAGTTGTATAAATGATTAAATTAATTAATGAATCATCTTACTCTATTAAGAGGCAGACCCACACATGATCGCTCGGTGCTGACCCACAAAGGATCGCAATGTCCTGACACACAACGGATCGCTTGGTGCTCACCCATAGTGGATCTCTAGGTGCTGACCCAAACCAGATTTCTAGGTTCTGACCCCCACATGATCGCTCTTTATTCTCCACATCACAACCAGTGACTGGGTTCCCACACTAGGCCTTCTCGTCTATGGGAGGGTCCACTCTACAAGCCATTGGTCAATACTGCAACTTCCACGTAGTCTAACTAAGAAGAATCTCAATGGACCGCCACATCAAATGGGTCTCAACCCAACAGACGGTGCGTCAATCGGACGCCCAGTCTATGAGTTATTAGCCTATTTGTCCTAGGGGCCCAGTTGGATTCATGATCGATCCAAACTAACTATAATTCTACATTATCCAAATCTCTACTGGGGTACACTCAATGGGACTTTCTCGCTCCATGGTTTCCAATGCCACTAATGATTTATCAAAGGGATGTACGGGGCCAAAGTTATGACCAAAAGAGCGTAAATGGTTCGTAGTGGGTCCGGGTTCGGTGCAACCTAGCCCCACTCAACCTTGGCTGACCATGTTTGGGTCGACCGAGCCCAACCCATTCGGTCTGGAACGGACCGTGTTGTGGCCCGGACCACTGGGTTCGGCCCATGTCGGGCGGCCCGACCCGGCGGCGTGGAGGCCACAGGGCCGCAAGGGCGGCGAAGCCTTGGGTCGGCACGGCAGGGCCGTAGACATCTAAGCCACGAGGATGCGTGGAGGGGCTATGGGTGGCATGGTAGGACCATTTGGCTGCGGAGCCATAGGGTGGCGTGGTGGGGCCACTGGCGGCGATGCTGTTGGGTAGTACGACATGGCTACAGAGGGCGCAACAGGGCTGTGGGCGGGGTGGCGGAACCGCAGACGGCGCAAGGGCGTGGGGCAGTGCTGGATGCTGACGGCAGAGGCCGCGAACGTTGGGGGACTTGGGGTGGTGTCGTTGTCTTCATCACAGTCAACAGTGGTTCCAGCCACTGTTCTCGTGTTCCATCGGTGCCAAATGCCGACACAGGTCGCCATCACCATCGCAAAGAACACATAAAGAAGGACGATGAAGGGGTCGGGCCCTGTTTGTTTTTCCCCCACCCTCCTCATTAGAGCAGTAGCAAGTGGTTCCAAAATTTGAATCAAGAAAGTGTATATAAGATAATAAGAAAAATTCAATACCCACAACCTTCGTCAATCACTATTCCCAATCCCACAAAAGAAATCATCTGCAAATCAACTAGTTTATGAGAGTTGATCTGCATTCTTAGTTTAGAAGGGAATAACATGGGAAGTGATTTTCAAATATAAATAAACCTGTACCTTGAATGGTTTTTGACGGAGGTCATGAGGAAGGAGACAATGTCTTTTGGGATAGACGGATATCGGTAATTTTGGCATTTCCACGGTCATTAGTTCGTTTGTCTTTGGAGATTTTTCTCGTTGGTGTTCTTCATTGGAGAGCATTCTCCCAATAGTTCTACTCTCCCCAATTCCACCAAAACTAAAGGTTTCCCACAAAATTGAAAAAGTTATCTATTATGTTTTTGGCATAATTTCAAAATAGCATAATTAATTAATTGATCGGTTGGATTAATTAATTAAAGGGGAGAGTTGGCATACTTATGTGGGGGAGCACAAGAGGTTTCTCCCCATTAAGAGAGAGTTCAAAGGGGTTTATGGTGTTTTAAGACTCGGGTGGTCCCCACCACTATAATCCACATAAGAGGTTAGGCTCGGGTGGTCCCCACCACTATATCCTATGTTGAGAAGTTTTAGTAAAGGTGGTCCCCACCATTAAAACATCCATATGGAAGGTTTCAACAAAAGAAAATAAAAATAGAACACATTTTTATTTTATTATATTCTTTCCCAAAAACACAAAAACTACCTTTCACTCTCGACCCACTGTAGTCGAGGTGAATGAATCCTTAATAGAATACTAGTGTTGTGAGTCCAACATTGCCCACATATTTCAATTCCAATCACCGGTACAAATGTAAAAAAATCGACTCAAATGTTTACAGAACATAGCTGAAAAAAAGTTTAAAAATTCATCCTCGAAAAACTGGGCCTCAGAATCACGCGCCGTCAATTTTCATGGACTTGTAAAATTCCCATAAATTAAAAAAATTACATGGAATTTTAGGGTCTTTACATTATCCACCCCTTAGGGATTTACTTCCTCGTAAGCCACATCACAAACTAGGTAAACTAGTGGGGTACTGAGCACGTATCTAAGACTACCACTTCCAAGTTCTCTCCTAGAGGTTCCTGTGCTACCACCGAATGCGCACCAAAGGTATCGACTGCCCATGAAGGAACTGTTCCTATTGATCCTCAGTCTCTACTGGAACCTCCGTAAAAGTACCCCCATCATCGACGTGCATATCACCGTGGTCGATGATTTGAGAAGGGTCGTGCACGTATGTCCTCAACTAGGATACGTGGAAGATGTCATGAACCCGGTGCAACTGAGGTGGATTAGTTAAGGGTAAGCCACATTTCCAACTATGCTAAGGACCTGAAAAGGTCAGATGAACCTCAAAGTTAACTTTTCGCCTCAGTCAAATCTCTATAATCTTCATCGGGGTGAAACCTGTAGAAATATGGGGTCTCCATCCTCAAACTATAGAGGTCTCCGTCTCCATTCGGGATATGACTTCTGCCTACTCTGTGCAGTATTCTTCAGCTACTGGATGATCTGCACCTTCTCTATGGTATCCCGACCCATATCTGGTCCTACGAGTGTTTACTCCAACAGGTCATTCCAACATAAAGTTGATCTTCACGGTTGTCCGTATAATTCTTCAAAAGGTGACATCCCAATGGTCAAGTGATAGCTATTGTTGTAAGAAAACTGGACCTAAGGCATGTGATCCTCCCAGATGTGACCTAATTCCAGGACACATGTATGCAACATGTCCTCGAGAGTCTGAATGGTCTACTCTATCTGACCATCCATCTAAGGGCAGAAGGTGGTTGTCAATTGAAACTATGTCGCGAAAGCCTCCCACAACCCCTTCCATAGTTGGGAAGTAAAACATGCATCACAATCAGAGAAAATCGTCGAGCGTACTCCATGTATCCAAAAAATCATCTACACATAGAGGCATATCATGCTCTCTACTGACTCATTCTCTCTAATCAGTAGGAAGTTGGCCGACATGGTTAGTCAGTCGACAATCACCCAGATAGAGTCATAACATCTGGAAGTACGTTGGAGTCTTTTCACGAAGTCCATGGAGATCCTATCCCACTTCCACTCTGGGACCTCTAAAGTCTGAGCCAAGCATGCTGGTAATTGATGCTCCTCCTTCACTTTATGAAAAGTTATCCACTAAGAGAGAAACACTTCTACTACATCCTTCATTTACGACCACTAGTTCTGTTGTCGAAGATCCTGGTACATCTCCACCACTCCTGGATGTAATGCTATATGGAATGTGTGGGACTCCCTCAACATTTCCTCATGAAGTGACACCGGTACCATGGTACATCCTCTAAAGAGGATTATATGTTCCCCTTCTTCAAGAAAATCCATCAGGTGGTTTCCCTGTGGATATCTAAGCACGTCGAGCCTCGCAGTCAGCGTCCCCACACTGCGCCTCCATGACTCGATGAAGAAGTGGGAAAGTGACTGTAAGAGACTAATGAAAAGATGCTCTATCCTGATCCAAAAAGATATTTTGCAAAGTGTCCAGCTACTCTGTCACCTCACCTAGCAGCTGTATAACATATCTCTTGTTGAGTAAATCTGTTACAACATTCTCCATCCCAGGAGTATAGACTATCTCGAAGTCATAGTCATAGGGGAACTCAAGCCAACATCATTGTCTCAGGTTCAGGTCCTTATGAGAGAAGATATTCCTAAGACTGTTGTAATTAGAGTACACTATAAAATGCTCCCCATCAAGTAATGTCGCAACATCTTCCAGGTAAAGACCAATGCTGCTAACTCTAGGTCATGGGTAAGGTAGTTTTTCTCATGTTGTCTCAGCTGTCAAGAACCATATGTGTTCACTGCTCGCTCCTACATTTGGAAACATCTAAGTCCAGTCCATGATGCGTCACTGTAGACTACCAACCCTACACCCTCATATGGAATCCTCAAGATGGTTTCACTACTCAGCCTCTACCTCAACTCTTGAAAACTCCATTGGCATCTCTCCAACCACACAAAGGGTTTCCCCTTCTTCATCAATGTTGATAGAGGTGCAAAAACTCTGGAGAAATCTGGTACAAACCTTTGGTAGTATCCATCCAAACCCAAGAAACCCTGTACCTCCATCACACTCTTAGGTGGCTCCCAAGAAAGTACCACCTCAATATTAAGTGGATCTAATGCAACTCCAGCATCCTATATGAAATGTCCTAGAAAATTAACCTCTCGGATCCAGAACTAGCACTTCGAGAGCTTACCATAAAGCTGGTGCTCTTGGAGTGTGTCCAGTACTACCCGCAAATGATAAGCATGATCCTCCTCAGTCGTCGATTAGATCAAAGTGTCATTGATGAAGACTACTATAAAGTGATCAAGGTACAGAAGAGAGATCCTGGTCAAGAGTCCCATAAACAGTGGTGGAGCATTGGATGCACCGAATGGAATAACCAAGAACTCGTAGTGGTCATACCGACATCTGAAAGTCCTCTTATGCACATCCTCATCTCATACTCGTAACTGGGGATAGCCTGATCTACGGTCTATCTTCGAGAACCACCGTGCTCCCTTCAGCTGGTCAAAGAGGTCATCAACCCTCGAGAGTGGGTACTTGTTCTTCATGGTCACCTGATTCAGGTGCCGATAGTCGACACAAAGTCTTTAGCTCCAATATGCCTTTTTGGTGATCAAAACCAGAGCTTCTCAAAGAGAAACACTAGGCCGAATGAATCCTTTCCTCTGTAAGTCCTCCAACTGTACCTGCATCTCACGAAGCTCCGCGGGTGCCATCCGATACGCTGGTGAAGATATTGGTGTCTTCCTAGGGTACAATTCAATGTAAAAATCCACCTCTCTTTGAGGAGGTAGACCCAGAACATCATTATAGAAGACATCCGCATACTGGTCCACCACTACAGGATAGCTCAGACTCTCCACATCAACCACTCTGAGGGTAAGGCTGGCCAACTGATGAGTGATCAACTACACCCTCCTCCAGGTATGTCCGTCCTGTGCTGTAAAGTCTCCATTATCGTTGGTGAAGGTAAACCTGGTTCCATCCATGTGGACACACCACACATTGCACCTAATATAGTCAATCTGAGCAAGGAATGTAGATAACCAGTTTGTACCCAAGATAATGTCGTAAGGCCTCGAAGCTGCTACTAAGAGATCCCAGCCGAAGCTATACCCTCATAGAGTATGCTCACACTACCAGCACCAGTGTGTAATTGTCGAATCCTCTCCAATAGATGTCTCTAGCTGTAAGGATCTAGCCAACGGCTCTGTCTGATTCTCTGAGCTCTAAACGATAGTAGAGGAAATAAAATAATGACTGGCACTTGTGTCTCTTTGTACTACGGCTAAGGTTGAATAGACATAGATCATACCTCGTATCATCTTTGGAGCACCGTAATCATAGTCCTTAGCTGCCTTAAGCTGAGCTCACCCCTTTCCACCTACTCCCTACTGTCAGGGTGGACCTCCTGGTGATGGTGGTAGTAACACTACGAATCGTCGCCCATTGCCAGCAACATGACTTGCTCTTCTCCAATGTCCGGCTCCTCCCTGTGGACCACCTCAATCGAACCACTATCTCTACCTGGGTGGTCCCTTAATTGTCTGTTGATCATCCGTACAATGGTTTGGACAGTCACAAGCCATGTTACCCAACCCGCCACATTCACAACACTACCCGCTCCGGGCTTGACTGGCTATGCCTCGTGTGCCCCTCACAACCAATTGAAAAATGAAACATTTTGAAACTACCCCCCATTTGTAACGTCCCGGACCCAGGTGCCACGCAACGGGTGCCCCGATCCTGGTTCGCCATGTGACCTCAAGCACATTTTCCCAAATGCCAGAGGCTGCCGACTAGCAGCGAGGGCCTAGGTCTGATAGTGGGGAAATTATGCCCTCATTTGTCAAAGTGTAGCGTGTAACACCCGAGACTTTTATGTTATATAAATCATCAAAGGAATCTTTTTCTACACAACACTTGCTTGGCTTTCTTTACACGCAATCGCGACCTTCCTCGATAGCTTGCGTCGTACGCAATACCGAGTTTCACTAAACAACAATATGCTATTAAAACTAGCCGTTATGAATAGTAATAACCACTTTTTGAAATTTTATAAATTTCATTTTTCAAAATGGACTTCATTTTTGGACTCAGAATATCGAAATTAGCCTAGGGTGAAATTTTGGTATTTTTCTGAAAACTTTCAATTTTTGATGAATAGTGAAACCACTAAGTGGTAGGTTAAAAAACTGAAATTTGCATAAAACTTAATTTTACCGCTTCTGTGAATGGAATTTAGAAAATCCGAGAGACACGGTTAATATCAAGGACTAAAATGTGGTTCAATGAGATGAAAATAATTTTTTGGTGAATAGTAACTTTTTACCTTTTTTTACCGCGGTTAATAGTAAATAGGGTAACTAAGGGTAAATATGATATTAATATTACCCTAACACATGTCCTAATTCTATTGGACAAGTGTAATTCGACCAAAAACAAACTTAGGAATAAAATATGACCATTTAGGCCCACTTGGATTAGATTAGGACATTTATTATTAATTTATTTAAAGAAGGGTTAAAATAGTTAAAATCAAAGTTTAATAAGTAAATAATTTTTAATATGGGGTTATACATAAGATAAATTCGATTGTAAATATTCACTAGAAAGATAAAACGATTTCCTACATGATGGTATTTTATTTGTAATTTTTAGAAATCAAATAATTTAATTTATTGATGACACAACGATGATGCAGTAATTACCCTTTTAAGGAAATATTAACATAATTGATGTTATAAATGCTCAAATGAATGTAATTTGAGACTTTTTATGAATTCCAATAATTTTCTAGGTTACTATGATATATTGTTGTTGATCTAATAAACTTGGTTCGAACATATAATTCTGTTATGACTTTCAAAAAAATCATATATCAAATAGTGTCAAATTTGACACAAAATAGTTTTTAAATCAAATATTATATTATTAATTGTTATTTTATTCCTAAAAATCTATGGTTCGGCCAAATGACTTAGATAAGGATATATATATTAATAATAAACAATTTGGGGTTCTTTTGGCATGTTATAGTAAGTTTATTAACCATATAATGTAAGAAAACAAAAAGACATGGTAAAAGTTAAATTATTTAACTTAGAGTTAAATCTAATTGATAAGGTTAAAATAATACCCTAAACTTGTCTAAATCCTATTGGTTGATAGGATTTAGACCCATCACCACTTCAGCTTCGAAATAAGACCCTTTGGAACCATTATAAACCGATTTTGACTTTAATATAAAATAATATTTTGAGATATTCCTAAGGTGCCCCTCTCCTCCCTTATAAAAGGGCACCTCCTCCCCCTCCTCCTCACACCAATTTGAGCACTCAAGCTCGGCCAAACCCTGACAATTTATCCTCTCCACTTCCCTAGCAACATCCTAGAGGTTCTGGTCTTCCTCAGAGACCAATTTTAGTGCCCTAAGAGGAGGTCTCAAAGAGGCACTTCAAGGAAGAGGTAATTACCGTTACCAATTCTTTCATCTTTATTTCTTCTTCCACTTCTTCTTCTTAGGTTGTTTCATTATGAAGTAATAACATCAGTATCACTCATATACTGATATGTTATTATAAGTATGAAACAACCCTATTTCACCATCTATCCATCCTACGGAAAAAGAAATCACCGCGCGTGCGTACGTACAGAATACCGTCTCCACGCCGTGGTGTAATCTATTTTCCACCGCCACCTTACATGGATGGGTATAATGGTGTAAAGAATAACTATACATAGTTATTACAACATCATATTGATTCTGATATATTGTATAATCCACTCCAATTCAATTAAATATTTATAGAAATGATATCATCGCTCGTGCGTACGTACGGACTACCGTCTCCACGACGCGATGAGATTCATTCTCCATGTTAACCATTTAAGAATGATTATAATGTATATATAAGAAATAATAATGAAATATATGACATTATAAAGCTACTGGATTTATGTATATATATACATATGTATGTCATCTACTTACTTCCATTTCAAGACAATAAGGAAAGAAAAACAGCGTTCATGCGTACGTACGGACTACCGTCTCCATGAACGGTGTTTTTTATTTTATTTATCTATCTATTATATATATATATACTGAATATATATGATATATAAATCATATTTTATATTCTGGAAGTAAGTAAATCATGATATAAGTAATAATAATGTCAATAACAACAAGTCAAAATACCTACGATAAAAGAAACGATTTTACCCAAAACGCTTCTTTAACATGGAATTTACAAAAGAACGGGTAATATAATGTCATAAGTGAACCATATATGATATCATAACAATGAATATGATTCTGTAATAAGTCAATGACATTATTTAAATCATTATACAGGAGGTTCGGACACATACGAAGCAAATTGGACCTAAGGTAAGGGAAATATCACAATCTCATTTTTATCCGAGATTGTTTATTCGTAAGTATTTACTGGGGTGTATTTTATCATCCACATCCATGTTCCTTCAATATGTAATATTGTTTCCATCCACTTACAATAGTTTAAATCCAATTTTACTCTTCGGTGAGTTTTTAGTAAAGAATATGAAAGGAATCTTTTGTCGCTTTTTCATACGAGGTACTTTTTGACTTTTCTGACAAAAGTACGAAGAATGTTTTTTTTAACTTATACGGCACGAAAGGATTTATACTGTTTTATAAAGCCTTATTTTCATGAAGCTTCCTCTATAATATTTCATGACTATTTTCAATAAAATCTCTTTCTTTTAAAATTGCATGATGTTTTGTGAAAAGAAATTGATTTTGAAGAAGAAAGGATATTTTCCTCAAGAATTCAATTCAAGTGTTTTATCAAAATTATTTTCCATATAAGATAATAAAGGGTTCTGTTTCTATCCATATTTTTACATTGATTTGACTATGTTGTGATGGAATTATGTTTATGAATTCCTTTATCTTATATGAATGGTTTTATGATGTCATGTTGTTTAAGAATCCCATTTTTATTACATGGGTTATGCAATGATGTATGATTTATGATTTTGTGGCACACATAAGAAAGGATTCATTAAGAGATGGGTGGGACCTATATCTCCCTCCAATGCATTGGGTAAAGATTTTATATCTCATGAGATAGACATGGCTGGAATGGTAGGTTATACCGGTTCAGTGAAACAGGACTGAAACGAGGATTACTCGATTCAGAAAGGGACTTTTTCCACTAAGATAGTCTTGGCAATGAGTCTTGACTAACAAGAAATGATTCTCTATGATTATGTGTGTATGACACAATGAGTAATGTTTTAAGTAAGGGTTTCATTTTCACTACTATGATTTATCCCATGTTATGAAATTATGCTCTCTTTTGCAGGTTAAGATTTCCAAAAATGTTCTGTTCTTATGAAAATTATATGATTGATATTTCTTTTGTTTACCCTTACTGAGCATTTGAGCTCACCCTTTTATGTTTTCTTTTCCCCAGGATATAAAGAAAGGTTTTAGGTAAAAAAAAGAAGATCTTTGTGGGAGATTTTGACGATCTTTCACCAGGATTAGAAGATTACGTTCCGAGTTTCCAAAGACACTAAACTTTTACGATCCTTGTGTGTGTATTTTTGTTATGTATTAAGTATTCCGCAAAAGTAATGTAATGTCCATGTACGTCAAGATACAGGTCTCTACAGTTGGTATCAGAGGAAAGGTTTAGTCAACCTTTGGAAACTAGGATGCGAAAACGTTAGTGAGATCCCTAGAGGTATTTCTAAGGTATGTCTAGGGATGTCCCTAAGGTTAAGTATACGTATAGGTTATAGTACTAGAACTACGCTAACGATCATTGAATTAAACCTAAGATGTTAGATGTTCAAGGTACTCCCCCTTTATTATGTTGTTTTCCCTAGCATGATTTTTGCCTCTCACGCTATTCTTTTTGGGTTTTAGAAAATGGCTGGAAACAAGGTGATTCACGATAATGGAGGAAATGATGGACAATGGAATGATATTCTTTATGAGCAACCAAATGAAATGGGATTTGGAAGTCCAAACATCATTATTATGCCGAATCAGCAATCTCATAATATGATCAATAAAGTAAAATTTGGTAAGTTTCCTGACTCGGCTAATAAGAGAAAGATGGAGTTTCATGATGATCATAGAGGAAAGAAAGTTCAATTTCCCCTATGTAAATCATGTGGGAAGAGGCATCAAGGAGAATGTTTCAAAGAAACTGGAAGATGCTTTGGGTGTGGAAAAGAAGGACACAAAGCCAGTAAGTGCAAAGGAAAAGGTTCAGTTAATACCAGGGATGAGGATAATGGTATTGCTACGACATCAAAAATGGTTAAGTGTTTTAAATGTGGAATGTATGGGCATTATGCAAACAAATGCCCTAAGGGAAAGACTCATGAAGAGAATCAGTATGGTCATATGGGAAGTATTTATGTGGATGATGATGAAGAGACTACCAATGGTATGTGAGATGAAAGAATTGTTGAAGCTCGGTCAATGGTTTAAGAATGTAGTGGAATGATTACATGTTTATCATGTGTAATGTTGTATAAGTAATCTCATGGTACTATGGAATAAAGAGACATGTAAGGATTGTAACATTGTTGTCTGATTAATGTTACCAGTATCCATGAAAGGTTATTCAGATATTTTTGGAATGAAGATGATATGCGCATAATGAAGGGATAAGGGGAAAATGAAATGTTTGACAGTATTCATGAGCTCATGATTGATATAAGGACTAAGTGATATCATGGTTTGAGTATATAGAATTTTGAGGATTTCGGTATGTGAAAAGTGTTAACTTTTAACTGCATTCAAGTTTTAACTAAGGTTCAATGGGTATTCAAGAGAGTACAAGATTAAGGCCTTTAAATGTTTGGAATGTGACCAACAAGATATATCTTATGATATATGGGGATCAACGATGGTATTAAATCTCTGGTAATCGTTTTCACTATGTTATGAGAATGGACTGCAGTATTATGAGCCTACTGATTGGAATGAATTATGTTGGACATAAGTTAGTATTGTTTAAGGATAGAAGTTTTTTTTTTCTCGATATTATTGATGGGATGTTATAGTAACGTAGTTTTAGAAAAACGACAACCTGCAGGACGGGCGACAGCCCATCGCTTCGGACAAGGCTGTAGGAATCGAACCCACAACCGAAGTGCGACTGGCCTTTATCGCCTACCACTGACCTACAGGAAGTCCCTGTTTAGTAGAAACTAGTTTTATTATATTAAGCAGTATGATATATGAAGTATATGTCCATTTTAGAAACCATATGTGATTAATCTCACTATAGATCGACTTATGTATATAATTTTGCTAACCTTTTGTTTGAAACAGATGGAATGACCCGTCATTCTATCACATGATCTGCTAGCACTTCACGAATAACAAATTCAACTTCATTTATTTAAGAGATGAAGTGGAAATTGTTAAAGGCACGAACAACAGTGAGATTGTACCGAAATAAAGTAAGTATTTATTCTAATTCAAATTCTTTAACTTTAGGGAAATGATCTTGAAAACCAAAAATGTTGTCCTAGTTCTCTTATACCTGATGAATCAGATGGTACCTTAGATCGTCACAAATTTATGGATTTGTGATTACTGGCTTTTCCATAGCCATGTTCTCTACAACTCTCCATCAGAACATGATGGTTAGATTTCTCTTCCATATCCATATTTTCACCTATGTGGAAACCCAGTGATTAGTTTATTTGGGTAATCGTTACATTTCATACTTTAGTTTTTAAAGCCCAGTTTTGGTATTCCCTTTTACGATGTGGGTTTCTATTAAAGAAACTTTCGAATAGTAAACCATTTATAACCCCGACGAATTTCGAGGGCGAAATTCATTTTAAGGGGGGTAGAATGTAACACACGAGACTTTTATGTTATATAAATCATCAAAGGAATCTTTTTCTACACAACACTTGCTTGGCTTTCTTTACACGCAATCGCGACCTTCCTCGATAGCTTGCGTCGTACGCAATACCGAGTTTCACTAAACAACAATATGCTATTAAAACTAGCCGTTATGAATAGTAATAACCACTTTTTGAAATTTTATAAATTTCATTTTTCAAAATGGACTTCATTTTTGGACTCAGAATATCGAAATTAGCCTAGGGTGAAATTTTGGTATTTTTCTGAAAACTTTCAATTTTTGATGAATAGTGAAACCACTAAGTGGTAGGTTAAAAAACTGAAATTTGCATAAAACTTAATTTTACCGCTTCTGTGAATGGAATTTAGAAAATCCGAGAGACACGGTTAATATCAAGGACTAAAATGTGGTTCAATGAGATGAAAATAATTTTTTGGTGAATAGTAACTTTTTACCTTTTTTTACCGCGGTTAATAGTAAATAGGGTAACTAAGGGTAAATATGATATTAATATTACCCTAACACATGTCCTAATTCTATTGGACAAGTGTAATTCGACCAAAAACAAACTTAGGAATAAAATATGACCATTTAGGCCCACTTGGATTAGATTAGGACATTTATTATTAATTTATTTAAAGAAGGGTTAAAATAGTTAAAATCAAAGTTTAATAAGTAAATCATTTTTAATATGGGGTTATACATAAGATAAATTCGATTGTAAATATTCACTAGAAAGATAAAAAGATTTCCTACATGATGGTAGTTTATTTGTAATTTTTAGAAATCAAATAATTTAATTTATTGATGACACAACGATGATGCAGTAATTACCCTTTTAAGGAAATATTAACATAATTGATGTTATAAATGCTCAAATGAATGTAATTTGAGACTTTTTATGAATTACAATAATTTTCTAGGTTACTATGATATATTTTTGTTGATCTAATAAACTTGGTTCGAACATATAATTCTGTTATGACTTTCAAAAAAATCATATATCAAATAGTGTCAAAATTGACACAAAATAGTTTTTAAATCAAATATTATATTATTAATTGTTATTTTATTCCTAAAAATCTATGGTTCGGCCAAATGACTTAGATAAGGATATATATATTAATAATAAACAATTTGGGGTTCTTTTGGCATGTTATAGTAAGTTTATTAACCATATAATGTAAGAAAACAAAAAGACACGGTAAAAGTTAAATTATTTAACTTAGAGTTAAATCTAATTGATAAGGTTAAAATAATACCCTAAACTTGTCTAAATCCTATTGGTTGATAGGATTTCGACCCATAACCACTTCAGCTTCGAAATAAGACCCTTTGGAACCATTATAAACCGATTTTGACTTTAATATAAAATAATATTTTGAGATATTCCTAAGGTGCCCCTCTCCTCCCTTATAAAAGGGCACCTCCTCCCCCTCCTCCTCA
The DNA here is from genome assembly GCA_963277665.1 of Viscum album. Taxonomy (NCBI): domain Eukaryota; kingdom Viridiplantae; phylum Streptophyta; class Magnoliopsida; order Santalales; family Viscaceae; genus Viscum; species Viscum album. The sequence continues at coordinate 137,982,614 of OY728163.1, forward strand.
CACCAATTTGAGCACTCAAGCTCGGCCAAACCCTGACAATTTATCCTCTCCACTTCCCTAGCAACATCCTAGAGGTTCTGGTCTTCCTCAGAGACCTATTTTAGTGCCCTAAGAGGAGGTCTCAAAGAGGCACTTCAAGGAAGAGGTAATTACCGTTACCAATTCTTTCATCTTTATTTCTTCTTCCACTTCTTCTTCTTAGGTTGTTTCATTATGAAGTAATAACATCAGTATCACTCATATACTGATATGTTATTATAAGTATGAAACAACCCTATTTCACCATCTATCCATCCTACGGAAAAAGAAATCACCGCGCGTGCGTACGTACAGAATACCGTCTCCACGCCGTGGTGTAATCTATTTTCCACCGCCACCTTACATGGATGGGTATAATGGTGTAAAGAATAACTATACATAGTTATTACAACATCATATTGATTCTGATATATTGTATAATCCACTCCAATTCAATTAAATATTTATAGAAATGATATCATCGCTCGTGCGTACGTACGGACTACCGTCTCCACGACGCGATGAGATTCATTCTCCATGTTAACCATTTAAGAATGATTATAATGTATATATAAGAAATAATAATGAAATATATGACATTATAAAGCTACTGGATTTATGTATATATATACATATGTATGTCATCTACTTACTTCCATTTCAAGACAATAAGGAAAGAAAAACAGCGTTCATGCGTACGTACGGACTACCGTCTCCATGAACGGTGTTTTTTATTTTATTTATCTATCTATTATATATATATATACTGAATATATATGATATATAAATCATATTTTATATTCTGGAAGTAAGTAAATCATGATATAAGTAATAATAATGTCAATAACAACAAGTCAAAATACCTACGATAAAAGAAACGATTTTACCCAAAACGCTTCTTTAACATGGAATTTACAAAAGAACGGGTAATATAATGTCATAAGTGAACCATATATGATATCATAACAATGAATATGATTCTGTAATAAGTCAATGACATTATTTAAATCATTATACAGGAGGTTCGGACACATACGAAGCAAATTGGACCTAAGGTAAGGGAAATATCACAATCTCATTTTTATCCGAGATTGTTTATTCGTAAGTATTTACTGGGGTGTATTTTATCATCCACATCCATGTTCCTTCAATATGTAATATTTTTTCCATCCACTTACAATAGTTTAAATCCAATTTTACTCTTCGGTGAGTTTTTAGTAAAGAATATGAAAGGAATCTTTTGTCGCTTTTTCATACGAGGTACTTTTTGACTTTTCTGACAAAAGTACGAAGAATGTTTTTTTTAACTTATACGGCACGAAAGGATTTATACTGTTTTATAAAGCCTTATTTTCATGAAGCTTCCTCTATAATATTTCATGACTATTTTCAATAAAATCTCTTTCTTTTAAAATTGCATGATGTTTTGTGAAAAGAAATTGATTTTGAAGAAGAAAGGATATTTTCCTCAAGAATTCAATTCAAGTGTTTTATCAAAATTATTTTCCATATAAGATAATAAAGGGTTCTGTTTCTATCCATATTTTTACATTGATTTGACTATGTTGTGATGGAATTATGTTTATGAATTCCTTTATCTTATATGAATGGTTTTATGATGTCATGTTGTTTAAGAATCCCATTTTTATTACATGGGTTATGCAATGATGTATGATTTATGATTTTGTGGCACACATAAGAAAGGATTCATTAAGAGATGGGTGGGACCTATATCTCCCTCCAATGCATTGGGTAAAGATTTTATATCTCATGAGATAGACATGGCTGGAATGGTAGGTTATACCGGTTCAGTGAAACAGGACTGAAACGAGGATTACTCGATTCAGAAAGGGACTTTTTCCACTAAGATAGTCTTGGCAATGAGTCTTGACTAACAAGAAATGATTCTCTATGATTATGTGTGTATGCCACAATGAGTAATGTTTTAAGTAAGGGTTTCATTTTCACTACTATGATTTATCCCATGTTATGAAATTATGCTCTCTTTTGCAGGTTAAGATTTCCAAAAATGTTCTGTTCTTATGAAAATTATATGATTGATATTTCTTTTGTTTACCCTTACTGAGCATTTGAGCTCACCCTTTTATGTTTTCTTTTCCCCAGGATATAAAGAAAGGTTTTAGGTAAAAAGAAGAAGATCTTTGTGGGAGATTTTGACGATCTTTCACCAGGATTAGAAGATTACGTTCCGAGTTTCCAAAGACACTAAACTTTTACGATCCTTGTGTGTGTATTTTTGTTATGTATTAAGTATTCCGCAAAAGTAATGTAATGTCCATGTACGTCAAGATACAGGTCTCTACAGTTGGTATCAGAGGAAAGGTTTAGTCAACCTTTGGAAACTAGGATGCGAAAACGTTAGTGAGATCCCTAGAGGTATTTCTAAGGTATGTCTAGGGATGTCCCTAAGGTTAAGTATACGTATAGGTTATAGTACTAGAACTACGCTAACGATCATTGAATTAAACCTAAGATGTTAGATGTTCAAGGTACTCCCCCTTTATTATGTTGTTTTCCCTAGCATGATTTTTGCCTCTCACGCTATTCTTTTTGGGTTTTAGAAAATGGCTGGAAACAAGGTGATTCACGATAATGGAGGAAATGATGGACAATGGAATGATATTCTTTATGAGAAACCAAATGAAATGGGATTTGGAAGTCCAAACATCATTATTATGCCGAATCAGCAATCTCATAATATGATCAATAAAGTAAAATTTGGTAAGTTTCCTGACTCGGCTAATAAGAGAAAGATGGAGTTTCATGATGATCATAGAGGAAAGAAAGTTCAATTTCCCCTATGTAAATCATGTGGGAAGAGGCATCAAGGAGAATGTTTCAAAGGAACTGGAAGATGCTTTGGGTGTGGAAAAGAAGGACACAAAGCCAGTAAGTGCAAAGGAAAAGGTTCAGTTAATACCAGGGATGAGGATAATGGTATTGCTACGACATCAAAAATGGTTAAGTGTTTTAAATGTGGAATGTATGGGCATTATGCAAACAAATTCCCTAAGGGAAAGACTCATGAAGAGAATCAGTATGGTCATATGGGAAGTATTTATGTGGATGATGATGAAGAGACTACCAATGGTATGTGAGATGAAAGAATTGTTGAAGCTCGGTCAATGGTTTAAGAATGTAGTGGAATGATTACATGTTTATCATGTGTAATGTTGTATAAGTAATCTCATGGTACTATGGAATAAAGAGACATGTAAGGATTGTAACATTGTTGTCTGATTAATGTTACCAGTATCCATGAAAGGTTATTCAGATATTTTTGGAATGAAGATGATATGCGCATAATGAAGGGATAAGGGGAAAATGAAATGTTTGACAGTATTCATGAGCTCATGATTGATATAAGGACTAAGTGATATCATGGTTTGAGTATATAGAATTTTGAGGATTTCGGTATGTGAAAAGTGTTAACTTTTAACTGCATTCACGTTTTAACTAAGGTTCAATGGGTATTCAAGAGAGTACAAGATTAAGGCCTTTAAATGTTTGGAATGGGACCAACAAGATATATCTTATGATATATGGGGATCAACGATGGTATTAAATCTCTGGTAATCGTTTTCACTATGTTATGAGAATGGACTGCAGTATTATGAGCCTACTGATTGGAATGAATTATGTTGGACATAAGTTAGTATTGTTTAAGGATAGAAGTTTTTTTTTCTCGATATTATTGATGGGATGTTATAGTAACGTAGTTTTAGAAAAACGACAACCTGCAGGACGGGCGACAGCCCATCGCTTCGGACAAGGCTGTAGGAATCGAACCCACAACCGAAGTGCGACTGGCCTTTATCGCCTACCACTGACCTACAGGAAGTCCCTGTTTAGTAGAAACTAGTTTTATTATATTAAGCAGTATGATATATGAAGTATATGTCCATTTTAGAAACCATATGTGATTAATCTCACTATAGATCGACTTATGTATATAATTTTGCTAACCTTTTGTTTGAAACAGATGGAATGACCCGTCATTCTATCACATGATCTGCTAGCACTTCACGAATAACAAATTCAACTTCATTTATTTAAGAGATGAAGTGGAAATTGTTAAAGGCACGAACAACAGTGAGATTGTACCGAAATAAAGTAAGTATTTATTCTAATTCAAATTCTTTAACTTTAGGGAAATGATCTTGAAAACCAAAAATGTTGTCCTAGTTCTCTTATACCTGATGAATCAGATGGTACCTTAGATCGTCACAAATTTATGGATTTGTGATTACTGGCTTTTCCATAGCCATGTTCTCTACAACTCTCCATCAGAACATGATGGTTAGATTTCTCTTCCATATCCATATTTTCACCTATGTGGAAACCCAGTGATTAGTTTATTTGGGTAATCGTTACATTTCATACTTTAGTTTTTAAAGCCCAGTTTTGGTATTCCCTTTTACGATGTGGGTTTCTATTAAAGAAACTTTCGAATAGTAAACCATTTATAACCCCGACGAATTTCGAGGGCGAAATTCATTTTAAGGGGGGTAGAATGTAACACACGAGACTTTTATGTTATATAAATCATCAAAGGAATCTTTTTCTACACAACACTTGCTTGGCTTTCTTTACACGCAATCGTGACCTTCCTCGATAGCTTGCGTCGTACGCAATACCGAGTTTCACTAAACAACAATATGCTATTAAAACTAGCCGTTATGAATAGTAATAACCACTTTTTGAAATTTTATAAATTTCATTTTTCAAAATGGACTTCATTTTTGGACTCAGAATATCGAAATTAGCCTAGGGTGAAATTTTGGTATTTTTCTGAAAACTTTCAATTTTTGATGAATAGTGAAACCACTAAGTGGTAGGTTAAAAAACTGAAATTTGCATAAAACTTAATTTTACCGCTTCTGTGAATGGAATTTAGAAAATCCGAGAGACACGGTTAATATCAAGGACTAAAATGTGGTTCAATGAGATGAAAATAATTTTTTGGTGAATAGTAACTTTTTACCTTTTTTTACCGCGGTTAATAGTAAATAGGGTAACTAAGGGTAAATATGATATTAATATTACCCTAACACATGTCCTAATTCTATTGGACAAGTGTAATTCGACCAAAAACAAACTTAGGAATAAAATATGACCATTTAGGCCCACTTGGATTAGATTAGGACATTTATTATTAATTTATTTAAAGAAGGGTTAAAATAGTTAAAATCAAAGTTTAATAAGTAAATCATTTTTAATATGGGGTTATACATAAGATAAATTCGATTGTAAATATTCACTAGATAGATAAAAAGATTTCCTACATGATGGTAGTTTATTTGTAATTTTTAGAAATCAAATAATTTAATTTATTGATGACACAACGATGATGCAGTAATTACCCTTTTAAGGAAATATTAACATAATTGATGTTATAAATGCTCAAATGAATGTAATTTGAGACTTTTTATGAATTACAATAATTTTCTAGGTTACTATGATATATTGTTGTTGATCTAATAAACTTGGTTCGAACATATAATTCTGTTATGACTTTCAAAAAAATCATATATCAAATAGTGTCAAAATTGACACAAAATAGTTTTTAAATCAAATATTATATTATTAATTGTTATTTTATTCCTAAAAATCTATGGTTCGGCCAAATGACTTAGATAAGGATATATATATTAATAATAAACAATTTGGGGTTCTTTTGGCATGTTATAGTAAGTTTATTAACCATATAATGTAAGAAAACAAAAAGACACGGTAAAAGTTAAATTATTTAACTTAGAGTTAAATCTAATTGATAAGGTTAAAATAATACCCTAAACTTGTCTAAATCCTATTGGTTGATAGGATTTCGACCCATCACCACTTCAGCTTCGAAATAAGACCCTTTGGAACCATTATAAACCGATTTTGACTTTAATATAAAATAATATTTTGAGATATTCCTAAGGTGCCCCTCTCCTCCCTTATAAAAGGGCACCTCCTCCCCCTCCTCCTCACACCAATTTGAGCACTCAAGCTCGGCCAAACCCTGACAATTTATCCTCTCCACTTCCCTAGCAACATCCTAGAGGTTCTGGTCTTCCTCAGAGACCTATTTTAGTGCCCTAAGAGGAGGTCTCAAAGAGGCACTTCAAGGAAGAGGTAATTACCGTTACCAATTCTTTCATCTTTATTTCTTCTTCCACTTCTTCTTCTTAGGTTGTTTCATTATGAAGTAATAACATCAGTATCACTCATATACTGATATGTTATTATAAGTATGAAACAACCCTATTTCACCATCTATCCATCCTACGGAAAAAGAAATCACCGCGCGTGCGTACGTACAGAATACCGTCTCCACGCCGTGGTGTAATCTATTTTCCACCGCCACCTTACATGGATGGGTATAATGGTGTAAAGAATAACTATACATAGTTATTACAACATCATATTGATTCTGATATATTGTATAATCCACTCCAATTCAATTAAATATTTATAGAAATGATATCATCGCTCGTGCGTACGTACGGACTACCGTCTCCACGACGCGATGAGATTCATTCTCCATGTTAACCATTTAAGAATGATTATAATGTATATATAAGAAATAATAATGAAATATATGACATTATAAAGCTACTGGATTTATGTATATATATACATATGTATGTCATCTACTTACTTCCATTTCAAGACAATAAGGAAAGAAAAACAGCGTTCATGCGTACGTACGGACTACCGTCTCCATGAACGGTGTTTTTTATTTTATTTATCTATCTATTATATATATATATAACTGAATATATATGATATATAAATCATATTTTATATTCTGGAAGTAAGTAAATCATGATATAAGTAATAATAATGTCAATAACAACAAGTCAAAATACCTACGATAAAAGAAACGATTTTACCCAAAACGCTTCTTTAACATGGAATTTACAAAAGAACGGGTAATATAATGTCATAAGTGAACCATATATGATATCATAACAATGAATATGATTCTGTAATAAGTCAATGACATTATTTAAATCATTATACAGGAGGTTCGGACACATACGAAGCAAATTGGACCTAAGGTAAGGGAAATATCACAATCTCATTTTTATCCGAGATTGTTTATTCGTAAGTATTTACTGGGGTGTATTTTATCATCCACATCCATGTTCCTTCAATATGTAATATTGTTTCCATCCACTTACAATAGTTTAAATCCAATTTTACTCTTCGGTGAGTTTTTAGTAAAGAATATGAAAGGAATCTTTTGTCGCTTTTTCATACGAGGTACTTTTTGACTTTTCTGACAAAAGTACGAAGAATGTTTTTTTTAACTTATACGGCACGAAAGGATTTATACTGTTTTATAAAGCCTTATTTTCATGAAGCTTCCTCTATAATATTTCATGACTATTTTCAATAAAATCTCTTTCTTTTAAAATTGCATGATGTTTTGTGAAAAGAAATTGATTTTGAAGAAGAAAGGATATTTTCCTCAAGAATTCAATTCAAGTGTTTTATCAAAATTATTTTCCATATAAGATAATAAAGGGTTCTGTTTCTATCCATATTTTTACATTGATTTGACTATGTTGTGATGGAATTATGTTTATGAATTCCTTTATCTTATATGAATGGTTTTATGATGTCATGTTGTTTAAGAATCCCATTTTTATTACATGGGTTATGCAATGATGTATGATTTATGATTTTGTGGCACACATAAGAAAGGATTCATTAAGAGATGGGTGGGACCTATATCTCCCTCCAATGCATTGGGTAAAGATTTTATATCTCATGAGATAGACATGGCTGGAATGGTAGGTTATACCGGTTCAGTGAAACAGGACTGAAACGAGGATTACTCGATTCAGAAAGGGACTTTTTCCACTAAGATAGTCTTGGCAATGAGTCTTGACTAACAAGAAATGATTCTCTATGATTATGTGTGTATGCCACAATGAGTAATGTTTTAAGTAAGGGTTTCATTTTCACTACTATGATTTATCCCATGTTATGAAATTATGCTCTCTTTTGCAGGTTAAGATTTCCAAAAATGTTCTGTTCTTATGAAAATTATATGATTGATATTTCTTTTGTTTACCCTTACTGAGCATTTGAGCTCACCCTTTTATGTTTTCTTTTCCCCAGGATATAAAGAAAGGTTTTAGGTAAAAAAAAGAAGATCTTTGTGGGAGATTTTGACGATCTTTCACCAGGATTAGAAGATTACGTTCCGAGTTTCCAAAGACACTAAACTTTTACGATCCTTGTGTGTGTATTTTTGTTATGTATTAAGTATTCCGCAAACGTAATGTAATGTCCATGTACGTCAAGATACAGGTCTCTACAGTTGGTATCAGAGGAAAGGTTTAGTCAACCTTTGGAAACTAGGATGCGAAAACGTTAGTGAGATCCCTAGAGGTATTTCTAAGGTATGTCTAGGGATGTCCCTAAGGTTAAGTATACGTATAGGTTATAGTACTAGAACTACGCTAACGATCATTGAATTAAACCTAAGATGTTAGATGTTCAAGGTACTCCCCCTTTATTATGTTGTTTTCCCTAGCATGATTTTTGCCTCTCACGCTATTCTTTTTGGGTTTTAGAAAATGGCTGGAAACAAGGTGATTCACGATAATGGAGGAAATGATGGACAATGGAATGATATTCTTTATGAGCAACCAAATGAAATGGGATTTGGAAGTCCAAACATCATTATTATGCCGAATCAGCAATCTCATAATATGATCAATAAAGTAAAATTTGGTAAGTTTCCTGACTCGGCTAATAAGAGAAAGATGGAGTTTCATGATGATCATAGAGGAAAGAAAGTTCAATTTCCCCTATGTAAATCATGTGGGAAGAGGCATCAAGGAGAATGTTTCAAAGGAACTGGAAGATGCTTTGGGTGTGGAAAAGAAGGACACAAAGCCAGTAAGTGCAAAGGAAAAGGTTCAGTTAATACCAGGGATGAGGATAATGGTATTGCTACGACATCAAAAATGGTTAAGTGTTTTAAATGTGGAATGTATGGGCATTATGCAAACAAATGCCCTAAGGGAAAGACTCATGAAGAGAATCAGTATGGTCATATGGGAAGTATTTATGTGGATGATGATGAAGAGACTACCAATGGTATGTGAGATGAAAGAATTGTTGAAGCTCGGTCAATGGTTTAAGAATGTAGTGGAATGATTACATGTTTATCATGTGTAATGTTGTATAAGTAATCTCATGGTACTATGGAATAAAGAGACATGTAAGGATTGTAACATTGTTGTCTGATTAATGTTACCAGTATCCATGAAAGGTTATTCAGATATTTTTGGAATGAAGATGATATGCGCATAATGAAGGGATAAGGGGAAAATGAAATGTTTGACAGTATTCATGAGCTCATGATTGATATAAGGACTAAGTGATATCATGGTTTGAGTATATAGAATTTTGAGGATTTCGGTATGTGAAAAGTGTTAACTTTTAACTGCATTCATGTTTTAACTAAGGTTCAATGGGTATTCAAGAGAGTACAAGATTAAGGCCTTTAAATGTTTGGAATGTGACCAACAAGATATATCTTATGATATATGGGGATCAACGATGGTATTAAATCTCTGGTAATCGTTTTCACTATGTTATGAGAATGGACTGCAGTATTATGAGCCTACTGATTGGAATGAATTATGTTGGACATAAGTTAGTATTGTTTAAGGATAGAAGTTTTTTTTTCTCGATATTATTGATGGGATGTTATAGTAACGTAGTTTTAGAAAAACGACAACCTGCATGACGGGCGACAGCCCATCGCTTCGGACAAGGCTGTAGGAATCGAACCCACAACCGAAGTGCGACTGGCCTTTATCGCCTACCACTGACCTACAGGAAGTCCCTGTTTAGTAGAAACTAGTTTTATTATATTAAGCAGTATGATATATGAAGTATATGTCCATTTTAGAAACCATATGTGATTAATCTCACTATAGATCGACTTATGTATATAATTTTGCTAACCTTTTGTTTGAAACAGATGGAATGACCCGTCATTCTATCACATGATCTGCTAGCACTTCACGAATAACAAATTCAACTTCATTTATTTAAGAGATGAAGTGGAAATTGTTAAAGGCACGAACAACAGTGAGATTGTACCGAAATAAAGTAAGTATTTATTCTAATTCAAATTCTTTAACTTTAGGGAAATGATCTTGAAAACCAAAAATGTTGTCCTAGTTCTCTTATACCTGATGAATCAGATGGTACCTTAGATCGTCACAAATTTATGGATTTGTGATTACTGGCTTTTCCATAGCCATGTTCTCTACAACTCTCCATCAGAACATGATGGTTAGATTTCTCTTCCATATCCATATTTTCACCTATGTGGAAACCCAGTGATTAGTTTATTTGGGTAATCGTTACATTTCATACTTTAGTTTTTAAAGCCCAGTTTTGGTATTCCCTTTTACGATGTGGGTTTATATTAAAGAAACTTTCGAATAGTAAACCATTTATAACCCCGACGAATTTCGAGGGCGAAATTCATTTTAAGGGGGGTAGAATGTAACACACGAGACTTTTATGTTATATAAATCATCAAAGGAATCTTTTTCTACACAACACTTGCTTGGCTTTCTTTACACGCAATCGCGACCTTCCTCGATAGCTTGCGTCGTACGCAATACCGAGTTTCACTAAACAACAATATGCTATTAAAACTAGCCGTTATGAATAGTAATAACCACTTTTTGAAATTTTATAAATTTCATTTTTCAAAATGGACTTCATTTTTGGACTCAGAATATCGAAATTAGCCTAGGGTGAAATTTTGGTATTTTTCTGAAAACTTTCAATTTTTGATGAATAGTGAAACCACTAAGTGGTAGGTTAAAAAACTGAAATTTGCATAAAACTTAATTTTACCGCTTCTGTGAATGGAATTTAGAAAATCCGAGAGACACGGTTAATATCAAGGACTAAAATGTGGTTCAATGAGATGAAAATAATTTTTTGGTGAATAGTAACTTTTTACCTTTTTTTACCGCGGTTAATAGTAAATAGGGTAACTAAGGGTAAATATGATATTAATATTACCCTAACACATGTCCTAATTCTATTGGACAAGTGTAATTCGACCAAAAACAAACTTAGGAATAAAATATGACCATTTAGGCCCACTTGGATTAGATTAGGACATTTATTATTAATTTATTTAAAGAAGGGTTAAAATAGTTAAAATCAAAGTTTAATAAGTAAATCATTTTTAATATGGGGTTATACATAAGATAAATTCGATTGTAAATATTCACTAGAAAGATAAAAAGATTTCCTACATGATGGTAGTTTATTTGTAATTTTTAGAAATCAAATAATTTAATTTATTGATGACACAACGATGATGCAGTAATTACCCTTTTAAGGAAATATTAACATAATTGATGTTATAAATGCTCAAATGAATGTAATTTGAGACTTTTTATGAATTAAAATAATTTTCTAGGTTACTATGATATATTGTTGTTGATCTAATAAACTTGGTTCGAACATATAATTCTGTTATGACTTTCAAAAAAATCATATATCAAATAGTGTCAAAATTGACACAAAATAGTTTTTAAATCAAATATTATATTATTAATTGTTATTTTATTCCTAAAAATCTATGGTTCGGCCAAATGACTTAGATAAGGATATATATATTAATAATAAACAATTTGGGGTTCTTTTGGCATGTTATAGTAAGTTTATTAACCATATAATGTAAGAAAACAAAAAGACACGGTAAAAGTTAAATTATTTAACTTAGAGTTAAATCTAATTGATAAGGTTAAAATAATACCCTAAACTTGTCTAAATCCTATTGGTTGATAGGATTTCGACCCATCACCACTTCAGCTTCGAAATAAGACCCTTTGGAACAATTATAAACCGATTTTGACTTTAATATAAAATAATATTTTGAGATATTCCTAAGGTGCCCCTCTCCTCCCTTATAAAAGGGCACCTCCTCCCCCTCCTCCTCACACCAATTTGAGCACTCAAGCTCGGCCAAACCCTGACAATTTATCCTCTCCACTTCCCTAGCAACATCCTAGAGGTTCTGGTCTTCCTCAGAGACCTATTTTAGTGCCCTAAGAGGAGGTCTCAAAGAGGCACTTCAAGGAAGAGGTAATTACCGTTACCAATTCTTTCATCTTTATTTCTTCTTCCACTTCTTCTTCTTAGGTTGTTTCATTATGAAGTAATAACATCAGTATCACTCATATACTGATATGTTATTATAAGTATGAAACAACCCTATTTCACCATCTATCCATCCTACGGAAAAAGAAATCACCGCGCGTGCGTACGTACAGAATACCGTCTCCACGCCGTGGTGTAATCTATTTTCCACCGCCACCTTACATGGATGGGTATAATGGTGTAAAGAATAACTATACATAGTTATTACAACATCATATTGATTCTGATATATTGTATAATCCACTCCAATTCAATTAAATATTTATAGAAATGATATCATCGCTCGTGCGTACGTACGGACTACCGTCTCCACGACGCGATGAGATTCATTCTCCATGTTAACCATTTAAGAATGATTATAATGTATATATAAGAAATAATAATGAAATATATGACATTATAAAGCTACTGGATTTATGTATATATATACATATGTATGTCATCTACTTACTTCCATTTCAAGACAATAAGGAAAGAAAAACAGCGTTCATGCGTACGTACGGACTACCGTCTCCATGAACGGTGTTTTTTATTTTATTTATCTATCTATTATATATATATATACTGAATATATATGATATATAAATCATATTTTATATTCTGGAAGTAAGTAAATCATGATATAAGTAATAATAATGTCAATAACAACAAGTCAAAATACCTACGATAAAAGAAACGATTTTACCCAAAACGCTTCTTTAACATGGAATTTACAAAAGAACGGGTAATATAATGTCATAAGTGAACCATATATGATATCATAACAATGAATATGATTCTGTAATAAGTCAATGACATTATTTAAATCATTATACAGGAGGTTCGGACACATACGAAGCAAATTGGACCTAAGGTAAGGGAAATATCACAATCTCATTTTTATCCGAGATTGTTTATTCGTAAGTATTTACTGGGGTGTATTTTATCATCCACATCCATGTTCCTTCAATATGTAATATTGTTTCCATCCACTTACAATAGTTTAAATCCAATTTTACTCTTCGGTGAGTTTTTAGTAAAGAATATGAAAGGAATCTTTTGTCGCTTTTTCATACGAGGTACTTTTTGACTTTTCTGACAAAAGTACGAAGAATGTTTTTTTTAACTTATACGGCACGAAAGGATTTATACTGTTTTATAAAGCCTTATTTTCATGAAGCTTCCTCTATAATATTTCATGACTATTTTCAATAAAATCTCTTTCTTTTAAAATTGCATGATGTTTTGTGAAAAGAAATTGATTTTGAAGAAGAAAGGATATTTTCCTCAAGAATTCAATTCAAGTGTTTTATCAAAATTATTTTCCATATAAGATAATAAAGGGTTCTGTTTCTATCCATATTTTTACATTGATTTGACTATGTTGTGATGGAATTATGTTTATGAATTCCTTTATCTTATATGAATGGTTTTATGATGTCATGTTGTTTAAGAATCCCATTTTTATTACATGGGTTATGCAATGATGTATGATTTATGATTTTGTGGCACACATAAGAAAGGATTCATTAAGAGATGGGTGGGACCTATATCTCCCTCCAATGCATTGGGTAAAGATTTTATATCTCATGAGATAGACATGGCTGGAATGGTAGGTTATACCGGTTCAGTGAAACAGGACTGAAACGAGGATTACTCGATTCAGAAAGGGACTTTTTCCACTAAGATAGTCTTGGCAATGAGTCTTGACTAACAAGAAATGATTCTCTATGATTATGTGTGTATGCCACAATGAGTAATGTTTTAAGTAAGGGTTTCATTTTCACTACTATGATTTATCCCATGTTATGAAATTATGCTCTCTTTTGCAGGTTAAGATTTCCAAAAATGTTCTGTTCTTATGAAAATTATATGATTGATATTTCTTTTGTTTACCCTTACTGAGCATTTGAGCTCACCCTTTTATGTTTTCTTTTCCCCAGGATATAAAGAAAGGTTTTAGGTAAAAAAAGAAGATCTTTGTGGGAGATTTTGACGATCTTTCACCAGGATTAGAAGATTACGTTCCGAGTTTCCAAAGACACTAAACTTTTACGATCCTTGTGTGTGTATTTTTGTTATGTATTAAGTATTCCGCAAAAGTAATGTAATGTCCATGTACGTCAAGATACAGGTCTCTACAGTTGGTATCAGAGGAAAGGTTTAGTCAACCTTTGGAAACTAGGATGCGAAAACGTTAGTGAGATCCCTAGAGGTATTTCTAAGGTATGTCTAGGGATGTCCCTAAGGTTAAGTATACGTATAGGTTATAGTACTAGAACTACGCTAACGATCATTGAATTAAACCTAAGATGTTAGATGTTCAAGGTACTCCCCCTTTATTATGTTGTTTTCCCTAGCATGATTTTTGCCTCTCACGCTATTCTTTTTGGGTTTTAGAAAATGGCTGGAAACAAGGTGATTCACGATAATGGAGGAAATGATGGACAATGGAATGATATTCTTTATGAGCAACCAAATGAAATGGGATTTGGAAGTCCAAACATCATTATTATGCCGAATCAGCAATCTCATAATATGATCAATAAAGTAAAATTTGGTAAGTTTCCTGACTCGGCTAATAAGAGAAAGATGGAGTTTCATGATGATCATAGAGGAAAGAAAGTTCAATTTCCCCTATGTAAATCATGTGGGAAGAGGCATCAAGGAGAATGTTTCAAAGGAACTGGAAGATGCTTTGGGTGTGGAAAAGAAGGACACAAAGCCAGTAAGTGCAAAGGAAAAGGTTCAGTTAATACCAGGGATGAGGATAATGGTATTGCTACGACATCAAAAATGGTTAAGTGTTTTAAATGTGGAATGTATGGGCATTATGCAAACAAATGCCCTAAGGGAAAGACTCATGAAGAGAATCAGTATGGTCATATGGGAAGTATTTATGTGGATGATGATGAAGAGACTACCAATGGTATGTGAGATGAAAGAATTGTTGAAGCTCGGTCAATGGTTTAAGAATGTAGTGGAATGATTACATGTTTATCATGTGTAATGTTGTATAAGTAATCTCATGGTACTATGGAATAAAGAGACATGTAAGGATTGTAACATTGTTGTCTGATTAATGTTACCAGTATCCATGAAAGGTTATTCAGATATTTTTGGAATGAAGATGATATGCGCATAATGAAGGGATAAGGGGAAAATGAAATGTTTGACAGTATTCATGAGCTCATGATTGATATAAGGACTAAGTGATATCATGGTTTGAGTATATAGAATTTTGAGGATTTCGGTATGTGAAAAGTGTTAACTTTTAACTGCATTCAAGTTTTAACTAAGGTTCAATGGGTATTCAAGAGAGTACAAGATTAAGGCCTTTAAATGTTTGGAATGTGACCAACAAGATATATCTTATGATATATGGGGATCAACGATGGTATTAAATCTCTGGTAATCGTTTTCACTATGTTATGAGAATGGACTGCAGTATTATGAGCCTACTGATTGGAATGAATTATGTTGGACATAAGTTAGTATTGTTTAAGGATAGAAGTTTTTTTTTCTCGATATTATTGATGGGATGTTATAGTAACGTAGTTTTAGAAAAACGACAACCTGCAGGACGGGCGACAGCCCATCGCTTCGGACAAGGCTGTAGGAATCGAACCCACAACCGAAGTGCGACTGGCCTTTATCGCCTACCACTGACCTACAGGAAGTCCCTGTTTAGTAGAAACTAGTTTTATTATATTAAGCAGTATGATATATGAAGTATATGTCCATTTTAGAAACCATATGTGATTAATCTCACTATAGATCGACTTATGTATATAATTTTGCTAACCTTTTGTTTGAAACAGATGGAATGACCCGTCATTCTATCACATGATCTGCTAGCACTTCACGAATAACAAATTCAACTTCATTTATTTAAGAGATGAAGTGGAAATTGTTAAAGGCACGAACAACAGTGAGATTGTACCGAAATAAAGTAAGTATTTATTCTAATTCAAATTCTTTAACTTTAGGGAAATGATCTTGAAAACCAAAAATGTTGTCCTAGTTCTCTTATACCTGATGAATCAGATGGTACCTTAGATCGTCACAAATTTATGGATTTGTGATTACTGGCTTTTCCATAGCCATGTTCTCTACAACTCTCCATCAGAACATGATGGTTAGATTTCTCTTCCATATCCATATTTTCACCTATGTGGAAACCCAGTGATTAGTTTATTTGGGTAATCGTTACATTTCATACTTTAGTTTTTAAAGCCCAGTTTTGGTATTCCCTTTTACGATGTGGGTTTATATTAAAGAAACTTTCGAATAGTAAACCATTTATAACCCCGACGAATTTCGAGGGCGAAATTCATTTTAAGGGGGGTAGAATGTAACACACGAGACTTTTATGTTATATAAATCATCAAAGGAATCTTTTTCTACACAACACTTGCTTGGCTTTCTTTACACGCAATCGCGACCTTCCTCGATAGCTTGCGTCGTACGCAATACCGAGTTTCACTAAACAACAATATGCTATTAAAACTAGCCGTTATGAATAGTAATAACCACTTTTTGAAATTTTATAAATTTCATTTTTCAAAATGGACTTCATTTTTGGACTCAGAATATCGAAATTAGCCTAGGGTGAAATTTTGGTATTTTTCTGAAAACTTTCAATTTTTGATGAATAGTGAAACCACTAAGTGGTAGGTTAAAAAACTGAAATTTGCATAAAACTTAATTTTACCGCTTCTGTGAATGGAATTTAGAAA
Organism: Viscum album; assembly: GCA_963277665.1. NCBI lineage: Eukaryota > Viridiplantae > Streptophyta > Magnoliopsida > Santalales > Viscaceae > Viscum > Viscum album. The sequence continues at coordinate 137,999,581 of OY728163.1, forward strand.
ATCCGAGAGACACGGTTAATATCAAGGACTAAAATGTGGTTCAATGAGATGAAAATAATTTTTTGGTGAATAGTAACTTTTTACCTTTTTTTTCCGCGGTTAATAGTAAATAGGGTAACTAAGGGTAAATATGATATTAATATTACCCTAACACATGTCCTAATTCTATTGGACAAGTGTAATTCGACCAAAAACAAACTTAGGAATAAAATATGACCATTTAGGCCCACTTGGATTAGATTAGGACATTTATTATTAATTTATTTAAAGAAGGGTTAAAATAGTTAAAATCAAAGTTTAATAAGTAAATCATTTTTAATATGGGGTTATACATAAGATAAATTCGATTGTAAATATTAATTAGAAAGATAAAAAGATTTCCTACATGATGGTAGTTTATTTGTAATTTTTAGAAATCAAATAATTTAATTTATTGATGACACAACGATGATGCAGTAATTACCCTTTTAAGGAAATATTAACATAATTGATGTTATAAATGCTCAAATGAATGTAATTTTAGACTTTTTATGAATTACAATAATTTTCTAGGTTACTATGATATATTATTGTTGATCTAATAAACTTGGTTCGAACATATAATTCTGTTATGACTTTCAAAAAAATCATATATCAAATAGTGTCAAAATTGACACAAAATAGTTTTTAAATCAAATATTATATTATTAATTGTTATTTTATTCCTAAAAATCTATGGTTCGGCCAAATGACTTAGATAAGGATATATATATTAATAATAAACAATTTGGGGTTCTTTTGGCATGTTATAGTAAGTTTATTAACCATATAATGTAAGAAAACAAAAAGACACGGTAAAAGTTAAATTATTTAACTTAGAGTTAAATCTAATTGATAAGGTTAAAATAATACCCTAAACTTGTCTAAATCCTATTGGTTGATAGGATTTCGACCCATCACCACTTCAGCTTCGAAATAAGACCCTTTGGAACCATTATAAACCGATTTTGACTTTAATATAAAATAATATTTTGAGATATTCCTAAGGTGCCCCTCTCCTCCCTTATAAAAGGGCACCTCCTCCCCCTCCTCCTCACACCAATTTGAGCACTCAAGCTCGGCCAACCCCTGCCAATTTATCCTCTCCACTTCCTTAGAAACATCCTAGAGGTTCTGGTCTTCCTCAAAGACCAATTTTAGTGCCCTAAGAGGAGGTCTCAAAGAGGCACTTCAAAGAAGAGATAATTACCGTTACCAATTCTTTCATCTTTATTTCTTCTTCCACTTCTTCTTCTTAGGTTGTTTCATTATGAAGTAATAACATCAGTATCACTAATATACTGATATGTTATTATAAGTATGAAACAACCCTATTTCACCATCTATCCATCCTACGGAAAAAGAAATCACCGCGCGTGCGTACGTACGGAATACCGTCTCCACGCCGTGGTGTAATCTATTTTCCACCGCCACCTTACATGGATGGGTATAATGGTGTAAAGAATAACTATACATAGTTATTACAACATCATATTTATTCTGATATATTGTATAATCCACTCCAATTCAATTCAATATTTATCGAAATGATATCATCGCTCGTGCGTACGTACGGACTACCGTCTCCACGACGCGATGAGATTCATTCTCCATGTTAACCATTTAAGAATGATTATAATGTATATATAAGAAATAATAATGAAATATATGACATTATAAAGCTACTGGATTTATGTATATATATACATATGTATGTCATCTACTTACTTCCATTTCAAGACAATAAGGAAAGAAAAACAGCGTTCATGCGTACGTACGGACTACCGTCTCCATGAACGGTGTTTTTTATTTTATTTATCTATCTATTATATATATATATATATACTGAATATATATGATATATAAATCATATTTTATATTCTGGAAATAAGTAAATCATGATATAAGTAATAATAATGTCAATAACAACAAGTCAAAATACCTATGATAAAAGAAACGATTTTACCCAAAACGCTTCTTTAACATGGAATTTACAAAAGAACGGGTAATATAATGTCATAAGTGAACCATATATGATATCATAACAATGAATATGATTCTGTAATAAGTCAATGACATTATTTAAATCATTATACAGGAGGTTCGGACACATACGAAGCAAATTGGACCTAAGGTAAGGGAAATATCACAATCTCATTTTTATCCGAGATTGTTTATTCGTAAGTATTTACTGGGGTGTATTTTATCATCCACATCCATGTTCCTTCAACATGTAATATTGTTTCCATCCACTTACAATAGTTTAAATCCAATTTTACTCTTCGGTGAGTTTTTAGTAAAGAATATGAAAGGAATCTGTTGTCGCTTTTTCATACGAGGTACTTTTTGACTTTTCCGACAAAAGTACGAAGAATGTTTTTTTTAACTTATACGGCACGAACGGATTTATACTGTTTTATAAAGCCTTATTTTCATGAAGCTTCCTCTATAAGATTTCATGACTATTTTCAATAAAATCTCTTTCTTTTAAAATTGCATGATGTTTTGTGAAAAGAAATTGATTTTGAAGAAGAAAGGATATTTTCCTCAAGAATTCAATTCAAGTGTTTTATCAAAATTATTTTCCATATAAGATAATAAAGGGTTCTGTTTCTATCCATATTTTTACATTGATTTGACTATGTTGTGATGGAATTATGTTTATGAATTCCTTTATCTTATATGAATGGTTTTATGATGTCATCTTGTTTAAGAATCCCATTTTTATTACATGGGTTATGCAATGATGTATGATTTATGATTTTGTGGCACACATAATAAAGGATTCATTAAGAGATGGGTGGGACCTATATCTCCCTCCAATGCATTGGGTAAAGATTTTATATCTCATGAGATAGACATGGCTGGAATGGTAGGTTATACCGGTTCAGTGAAACAGGACTGAAACGAGGATTACTCGATTCAGAAAGGGACATTGTCCACTAAGATAGTCTTGGCAATGAGTCTTGACTAACAAGAAATGATTCTCTATGATTATGTGTGTATGCCACAATGAGTAATGTTTTAAGTAAGGGTTTCATTTTCACTACTATGATTTATCCCATGTTATGAAATTATGCTCTTTTTTGCAGGTTAAGATTTCCAAAAATGTTCTGTTCTTATGAAAATTATGTGATTGATATTTCTTTTGTTTACCCTTACTGAGCATTTGAGCTCACCCTTTTATGTTTTCTTTTCCCCAGGATATAAAGAAAGGTTTTAGGTAAAAAAAAAAGAAGATCTTTGTGGGAGATTTTGAAGATCTTTCACCAGGATTAGAAGATTACGTTCCGAGTTTCCAAAGACACTAAACTATTACGATCCTTGTGTGTGTATTTTTGTTATGTATTAAGTATTCCGCAAAAGTAATGTAATGTCCATGTACGTCAAGATACGGGTCTCTTCATAGCGCAGTAGAATACCAAAATAAACATACAACAACAGTGGAAGCAGTAAACATACACAACTGAAATAACTACAGTAGTGGATATAACCAACAGTATATAAGTGATGATTCTACATGTTTCATGTTCTAAGAAAACAGCCAGAACATGTCATACATCAATACAGTACAGCAGAAAACAGAGTACAGTAAAACAAGAAAAACAGCTAGTAGTGACAGCACGAGCCTAGGCTCGGTCCCATGCCCTCCTACTCCTCAACAATAGTCAAGTACCTGTATAGGGACTCTTGCCCCTATCTACACCTACAACAACATAATCTGTTTGGGCCGAAAAGCGTGACCCAAACAGGGTGTGAGAAATATATCTCAGTAGGCACCCACGAGAGGCCCGTGCCCAACTGCGTGTAAGCATGCAACAATAGTGTGGAGTAGTAAAATGCAATAAAGTAAGAAGTACTCAAAAGTAACTAATTACCAGTTATATTATCATTTCATTATCCATTGAATACATTTAAATATTAGAAACCACCACCGTGCATTTCTAGGTACACAGTCCACATCCTCAGACAAACAAAACCTTACCCTCAGGTATGCAGAATCCAACCCGCAGGTATAGCCCTTAGGCGTAATAGAAATTTCCCTCAGGCGTAGGAAGTGTCGCCCTCAGGCATAGAAGTCAATCCCTCTGGCACGAAAGGTTGCCCTCAGACGAAATACTACAGCCCTCGGGCTAAATAGTGCAGTGCCCTCAGGCTAATCACAACAACACCCTCGGGCTAAATACAAAAATGCAATCAAGATAAACGGGTAAGCGGGCCATGCCCAATAGGTAAACAAGAAGTAACAAGCAATTCCTCTCAAGGAAATTCTACAATTACTACATTGAAGGAATACCCTCGGGTATCCTGTCCAAACAACTAAATAGAGAAACACACCCCGGGGTGGTTCCAGATCCACGCAATGATCCCAACAAGCATTTTAACGTCACCATTTAATCACCTATGCAATTCTAGGAATTAAACATAGCAACGACCTTAGCCACACGACCCCCCAACATGGGTTCGTGGCACAAAAACGGAAAAAACACACAGCAGATGGAAAACTAAACACAAAGCCACCTACATTATATGCCAACGAACGTTATACCCGAATGCCGACTCTAGAAACGCCCAAGAATGGCGTAGATATGACAAAGAACAAAACTCCTTGAAACATAAATAACATACGTTAGGAGAAGAATTGGCAAGAACGGTACCAGGGGGGAGATGGCTCACCCGTGTGGGTCCAACGAGATCGTCTGAAGCCGAAACGGATTCTAGACGAACGCCCAGCGGATCTTAAAAGATCTGGCCTCCTCCTTTGGCTCCAAAATGGCTCAAGTGCCTCCTCTGCCAAATGAGAAGGCTACTGCCTGTTTTAAGCTGAAGAAACATAGTACAAGGTGTGTAGTTCAAAGTATACGGCGTTTACTCCCTTCATTTAATTGTTCAAATGGCGGCACCGCCGCTCTGTTCATATGTCGACATGAGTACATGGCATGTACTCTCGAGTACATGGCGTGTACTGTCGCCCAACTGGCGGCGACGCCACTGCCTTACTATTCAAGCCTACTGACTAACTACACGGCGTGTAAGGCACCACTACACGGCGTGTAGTCAGTTCCTACACCCTTCATCACCTGCATGTCTACACGCCCCGTGTACTCATCCCAACACTGCCAAAAGTACACGTCGTGTGGATAAAGTACATGGCGTGTAGTTCCAAAATTTAGGATCTTTCCCATTTTCCATATTTTTTCAAAAACACCTAATGAAAAGGAAACGAAGAAGCTCGTACCTCTAAAATAAGAACCAGGTTCTTACAAATTTCCCCCCTTATAGCAATTCGTCCCCGAATTTCCCTTTCAAGGGTGGCGAAGAGAAAGCTCAGAACAGCTCTGGCCACTGAGCACGTACGTCGGTCTCCCTCTCCCAGGTCTCATCCTGCACTCGGCCATGCTGCCATAGCACCCGTACGAGAGGAACTGGCCGGCCTCGGAGAACCTTCGTGATCCTATCAACGATACGGATCGGATGCTCCTCAAAGGACGCATCATGCTGAAGCTCAACCTCTTATGGTTGGAAGTTGTGAGACTGGTCTGAATGGTAGGGATGCAACTGAGACACGTGGAAGACATCATGCATTGATCAGTACCGCTGCGGTAACTACAACTGATAGGCAACCAGCCCGACTCTCTCCAGAATCTCAAATGGTCCCACATACGTCGGTGAAAGCTTACTCTGTCTCCTGATCCGTTTGTTTCCCAGCCTCGGCAAAACACGCAAGAAAACCTGATCCCTATCCACGAACTCCAAAGGTCATCTGTAGCGATCACCATAAGACTTCTGATGAGACTGCATGGTAGCCATCCACTTCCGAATCAACTGGACCTTTTCAAATGTCTCATGCACGAGCGGTGTCCCGAGTAAAGATGCCTCACATGCCTCTAACCAGTACAAGGGTGATCAGAATGGCCTACAATATAAAGCCTCGTATGGTGCCATATCAATAGTTTCCTGAAACCTATTGTTATAGGAAAACAAGACTAAGGGCATATGCTTCTCCCACGAGCCCCCAAAGTCTAGGACGCATGCGTGCAACATGTCCTCCGGTACCTGTATCGTCCGCTCTGACTGTCCATCTATCTGAGGGTGGTATGCTTTGCTCAGAAGCACCTGTGTACCCAGTTCCCTCTGAAAACTCTTCCAGAAAAGAGACATAAAGGGGGCATCCCTATATGAAACGATAGAATGAGGGACCCCATGCTGACGTACGATCTCTCGGATATACAGCCTTCAGAGATCATCCACACCAAAGGTCTCCTTGATCGGTAAGAAGTGAGCTGCCTTCGTGAGTCTGTCCACAACAACCCACATGGCGTCATTACCTCGAGGTGACCTCGACAATCCCGTCATGAAATCCATCGCGACATCATCCCATTTCCACTCTGGAATGGGCAACTGCTGTAACAGCCCAGCTGGTCTCTGATACTCTGCCTTCACCCGCTGACAGGTGGAACACCTCATAACAAAACCAGCTATCTCTCTCTTCATAACCGTCCACCAGTACTGACGTCTCAAGTCATGATACATCTTGGTTACCCCAGGATTAACTGGCCAAGCTAAAGCATGAAACTCCCGCATCAGCTCCTCACGTATATCCCCTGGAACCCATACACGTCCATGGAAACGCAAAACCTCATCATCGCCTATCGTCCAACCGGGAGGAGGGTCCTCACTTGCCACCAAATCTCATAGAACTAGGCCTTCTGAAACAGATAGCTGCCTCATCCTCACTCTGTCTAGGAGGGTAGAAGTCACAGCTAACAAGGAAAGATAAGTCTGCCCCTGACTGTCATGCACCTCCAGATGCATCTCAGAGAACAAAGCCATAAGCTTCCACTCACCACTGGCCTCCTGCACTGCCTGTATCTTAGTCTTCCTTCTCTGTGCATCGGCTAATGCATTACCTTTACCAGGTGTATAGGCAAGATCAAAATCGAAGGACTGTAGGTACTCAACCCACCTTCTTTACCTAAGATTCAGGTCACGATGAGTAAAGATATACTTGGGGATTTTCTGGTCGGTGAAAACCACAAATACTCTCCCAATAGGTAATGTCTCCAACAGCGCAACGCATGAACAACTGCAGCCAAATCGAGATCGTGTGTCAGGTAATTCCTCTCATGTGGCCTCAACTACCAAGACCCACACACAACAACTCGGTCTCCCTACATCAAAACGGTTCCCAGCCCAATCCCTGATGCATCACAGTAAACTATATAGATCTTCCCCTGCTCTGGGAGTATCAGGATCGGTGCTGATGTCAGCCTTCCCTTCAGGTAATGAAAAGCTGTCTCACAAGCTTCAGACCAAATGAACTTCACACCCTTTTTAGTCAGACCTGTCAACGGTGATGCTAAGAGGGAGAAGTCCTGTATTAAGAGTCTATAGTAACCAACCAGCCCTAAGAAACTCTGTATCTCAAACACATTCTTGGGCTTCTCCCAGGAAACTATTGCTCTCACCTTCTCTGGGTCCACTGCAACTCCTGCCTCTGAGATGATATGTCCCAGGAAGTGAATCTGGTCCATCCAAAAGTGGCACTTCGAGAGATTAGCATATAGTTGATGCTCTCTCAGTGTTATAAATACGATATCTAAATGGGTGGCATGGTCGTGTCGAGTGTGAGAGTACACCAAGATGTCTTCCACGAATAGTACCACAAATGAATCAAGTTACAGATGGAACACACGATTTATCAGAGGCATGAAAACTACTGGCACCTTCGCGAGTCCGAACGGCATAACAGTATACTCATATAGACCATACCTACACCTAAAAGCTATGAGAGGTATATCAGATGGTCTAATGCACAGCTGATGATATCTGGATCTCAAGTAAATCTTCGAGAACACTTGTGCTCCACGAAGCTAATCAAACAGATCATCTATCCTCGGCAAGGGAAATCGGTTCTTAACCGTCAACTGGTTCAGATTCCGATAATCCACACAAAGTATGAGGGTACCATCCTTCTTCTTCGCAAAAAGGACCGGAGAACCCCAAGGAGAAGCACTAGGTCGGATAAAACCCTTTTCCTGTAACTCCTCTAACTACCTCTTGAGCTCCTGCAACTCAGGCGTGGCCATCCTATAAGGAGGAATGGACACCGGTGCTGCTCCTGGCACATGCTCGATAGAGAAATCCACCTCACGCACTGGAGGTGGACCTGAAAAGTCGTCCTGGAAGACATCCCTGAAACGATCGACAATTGGAGGGAAATACGTCTGACAAGACCCATGGTCATCCAGATATAAGCTCGCAATCTGGGATGTGACTCCACCTCGCCCATGATTCTCTGGTCCAGCTCGACTCGCGTGAACATCCCACTCAACCTTGTATATAAACTCCCTGCCCTCTGGTGATGTGAAACGCACATTGCGACGATAGTAGTCTACAAAGGCTCGAACGGGAACCAACCAGTCTTTCCCGAGAATGACTTCATAGCTCGTCATCTCCAGGACATAGAGGACCCAAAGGAAGTGACACCCACCAACATCAAGGGGGCACTCCTTGCACTGACGCACACCAACCGTCCTAGTCCCCAACAGAGTGTCTAGCGTCAAGATATAAGAAGAAGTAGAAACATCGAGCCCAAGGCTCTCCACATATGGTACATATATAAAACTATGTGTAGCACCCATATCAAAAAGTACTGAAGACAAGATAGAAGCTACTAGAATAGTACCTCTGACTGTAGAAGGTCCATGATCCAGCACCTGCTGGGTTTATTGCACTGCATATGCCTACCCAGTGCCGCGGCCCTGCGACAAAGCCTGGCTACCCTGAGCTGTCCCGCCCTGTTGCCTTTGCGATCCTTGTGTCTGGCTACCACAGCCACGACCACCTTCTCTGCCTACACGCCCCGACGTATTCCAGTTCCGTGGCTGGTAAGAAGCCACTGGTCCTTCTCCCGCACGCGGAGTCTGTATAAAACCCCTCTCACTAGCCACTGGTAGAAACTCCATACAAAAGTGCTGCAGATGACCCATCTTGCCATAAGATCGACACTCCACCGGGTCTCGTGGACACTGCAGCCTCTTGTGCCCCTCTCTGCCACACTGGTAGCACCTGACTGATCCACCTGAAGAAGCTTCCTGACTGGTACTGCCGCCTTGAGAGAATTCCATCTGTCTCTTCGTCTTTCCAGCAGAAATAGTACTAGTAACTGGTGCTGAACCACCCTAGCCCACACCACTCTATTCCCGTAGGTTCCTCTCTGTAATCAACGCCTGGTTCACAATCGATTGTACAGTAGGCAACCTGAAAACATTTACCAGCGCTCGGATTTCATACCGAAGACCATCCACAAAACGTCTAGCTCTGAACGTCTCACCCCCACCAGCACGGGTGAAAAATGCTGAAGCTCTGTAGAATGAGCAGAGTAGTGAATCACCGACATAGCACCCTGCTGCAGATTCATGAACTCTCGAGCTCTATCTGCCCTTAGCATCTCGGGAAAGAAGAAGTCATAGAAGACTGACTGAAAATCCTCCCACGCCATGTCCCTGTGATGCTCTGACTAGGTGGTAACATCCCACCACCTCGTGGTGGAATCACGCAGCATGTAAGTCGCGAGCTTGACCCTCCTCCCTGGGGGCATCTCAAGATGTTCAAAAATAGTCTGCATTGATCCTAGCCAAGACTCTGCAGCCTGTGGTCCTCCATACCCTGAAAACGTAGGCGGATGCTGCTGCTGAAAGATACGCATCAGCTCGGCCATAGATGTGGCAGCCTGCGGTGCTCCCTGAAAGGTCGGCATGAACCGCAATAAGCCTTTACGGAACTGCGCCTCCGCGCCTGTGTCTGGTATAACAGTTGGTGGAAAATCTGGCTTTGCTGGTGGATCAACTGGTAGCCCATGGCCCACTATCTCCGGAGTATAATCGTCGCCGCTCTCCTAGAAAACAACTCACGGTCGTCTTGGCGGCATGACTCTACAAGGTCAGAATCATGCCTCAGTTTCAAGATTATTAAGAATGAAATGATGGAACCACAAAGGAACAAGAGGAAGAAGGCATTTCTAAATTTTCAAAACAAGACTACACGGCGTGTACACTGCCTACACGACATGTAATTGACTTCTTTTCCCCTGCCTGGGTCCTTCTACATGGCTAAGCCACACGGCTTCCGTTCCACAAAACTACACGGCGTGTATAATATCTACACGGTGTGTATAGTTTTATTTTCGAACTGCTCGTGTTGTCTGTGAAATGGCCGACTACTCAGCTTAACACTACACGGTGTGTTACACCCGTACACGGCGTGTACAACACTCTGTTTCCCAGCCACATGCCTAACTCCACACGGTCTATCCTCGGACAAGCCAACACGGCGTGTCCCAATGGTACACGACGTGCTCAGGGAGAGGTGACATCGGCCCGTGCTGTTAGTTACAAGGCTGATTCCCCATGTCACACTACACGGCATGTCTATAACTGGCACGGCGTGTTATGTCAAGGAGTTCACCGACCTGTGTTGTTAGTTACATGGCCGGACTCCGGGTCAACACTAGACGGCGTGTACAAAACTACACGACATGTTTTACCCAAGCCCTTCCCTACCCCGTGTCGCCGCCCACACGGTTTGTGACATGGGAAGAGACTACACGGCGTGTACTCATGGTACATGGCGTGTACTCAAAAAGTTCATTTGTCTTCCCAAACAGAAGAACACACACGGCGTGTATGAGGTCCTACACGGCGTGTATTATGGGTTTTCCAGACAGTATGCCTCAAAAACTTCTCCAGAACCGAGAAAATACGGAAAACAACACCTAAGTGTCAAATTCCGACCCATGGGGCCCATACACCCCACGAATAAAATTTTGACATCTTATTTGTGTTATAACTAATAACCAGTCAATGACCCACCAAATTCCAGTCAATGGGGGACCATACTCCCCAAAAACCAAAGTTTGGCATCCATTATATAAACAAGCTCAAACAAAAACACCATATCACAAGGCATGTATCTATCAAGCAGCTATCACAACATCATTCTTTACTAGCACAACAACTATCACAACAACATGCAAATTCTAATGCACCTACATGGCATAGAAACTATGCATGACATGTGATATCTAGCATGTGCCTATATGATGCATGAGATGGCTTACCCTCATCTCATCGGGTTGCAACTAAATAGAACCCACAAATAAAATATAAACATCACAATCCAAGTGCGTCACCCAATGGTGATAACATATCAACCATAAAATTGAATGATCAAAAGAATGCAAAGTACGAGGTAGACTGGCTTTTCCCTGTACACGCTTTAGCTACGCTCGGGCATAGCTTATTACCAACTACCGTTCGTCCAAACTCTGACTACGGCTCCAAATACTAAGTCAAAGAAAAGAAACTCCTCTGATACCACTTTGTAACGTCCTGGACCCGGGTGCCATGCAACATGTTCCCCAAGCCCGGTTCACCACGTGACCTCAAGGGAATTTCCACAAACACCAGAGGCTGCCGACTAGTAGAGAGGGACCAGGTCTGAGAGTGGAAAAATTATGCCCTCATTTTTCAAAGTGTAGCGCCGCGGAATACCAAAATAAACATACAACAACAGTGGAAGCAGTAAACATACACAACTAAAATAACTACAATAGTGGATATAACCAAAAGTATATAGGTGATGATGCTACATGTTTCAAGTTCTATGAAAACAACCCGAACATATTATACATCAATAAAGTACTGCAGAAAACAGAGTACAGCAAAACAAGCAAAATAGCTAGTAGCGGCATCGCGAGCCTAGGCTCGGTCCCATTCCCTCCTACTCCTCAGCAACTGTCAAGTACCTGTATAGGGACTCTTTCCACTATCTACACCTGCAGCAACATAATCTGTTTGGGCCGAAAAGCGTGACCCAAACAGGGTGTGAGAAATATATCTCAGTAGGCACCCACTAAAGGCACGTGCCCAACTGCGTGTAAGCATGCAACAACAGTGTGCAGTAGTAAAATGAAATAAATTAAGCAGTACTCAAAAGTAACTAATTACCAGTTATATTTCCATTTCATTATCCATTTTATCCATTTAAATATCAGAAACCACCACAGTGCATCTCTAGGTAAACATTCCACGTCCTTAGACAAACAAAACATTACCCTTAGGTAAGTAGAATCCAACCCGTAGGTATAGCCCTGAGGCGTAACAGAAATTTCCCTAAGGAATAGGAAGTGTCGCCCTCAGGCACAAAAGTCAATCCCTCAGGCACGAAAGGTTTCCCTCAGGTGAAATACTATAGCCCTCGGGCTAAATAGTGCAGTGCCCTCAGGCTAATCACAACAACGCCCTTAAGCTAAATACAGAAACGACCTCAGGCTAAACAGGTAACCAAGCCACGCCCAACAGTTAAACAAGCAGTAATAAGCAATTTTTCTCAAGGAAATTCTACAATTACTACTTTGAAGGCATACCCTCAGGTATCCTGGCCAAACAGCTAAATAGAGAAACACACCCCGGGGGTGGTTCGAGATCCAAGAATCGATCCCAACAAGAATTTTAACATCACAATTTAATCACCTATGAAATTCTAGGAATTAAAATAGAAACTGCCTCAGCCACACGACACCCCAACATGGGTTCATGTCACAAAAACGAACAAAACACACAGTAGTTGGAAAACTAAACACAAAGCCACCTACCTTATATGCCAACGAACGCTATACCCGAACGCCAGCTCCAGAAACTCCCAAGAACGGCGTAGATATGACGAAAAACAAAACTCATTCAAACATAAATAACTTATGTTTGGAGAAGAATTGGCAAGAACGGTACTAGGAGGGGAGAGGGATTACCCCGTGTGGTTCCAACGAGATCGTCCGTAGCCGAAACGGAGTCCAGACAATTGCCCGGTGGATCATCAAAGATCTGGCCTTCTCCTTTGGCTCCAAAATGGCTCAAGTGCCTCCTCTGCCAAATGAAGAGGCTACTGCTTGTTTTAAGCCGAAAAAACAAAGTACACGGCGTGTACTCCCTTCATTTAACTGTTCAAATGGTGGCACTGCCACACTGTTCATACGTCGACATGAGTACACGACATGTACTCTCGAGTACATAGTGTGTACTATCGCCTAGCTGGCAGCGACGCCACTGCCTTACTGTTCAATCATGTCGACTTACTACACGGTGTGTAAGGTCCCACTACACGGCGTGTAGTCAGTTCCAACACCCTTCATCGTCGGCACGGCTACACGCCCCGTGTACTCATCCCAACACGGAGAAAAGTACACGACGTTTGGATAATGTACATGAAGTGTAGTTCCAAAATTTAGGATTTTTCCCATTTTCCATATTTTCTCAAAAACACCTAAGGAAAAGGAAAAGAAGAAGCTCGTACCTATAAAATAAGAACCGGGTTCTTATACCATTAATTTTATGCTACAAAATCTATTAAATTGTTTCAATTTATTAAATATCTTATTCTCATTTTTTTCTACAATATGATTTATATATGTTTCATATATATATATATATATATATATATATATTCACTATACCTTTCATTTTTTATGTTAAATAATTTTACATTTCCATTAGAAATTCTGTCATTTAATGAATATTGATAAAATGAAGTTTGAGATTTATTATTTCATGATTGTCGTAAAATATATTAAATATTTTAATGTGAGAATAAATTTTATTGAAAATCATAGATTTATATTCTAACCTCCTAGTTCAGTCCTCGATTAAATTAAACTAACAGACCCATTAATTAAAAAAAATATCTATTACTCATTTGGAAACAAAACACTTATTTTCATAGTAATTATTTTTACTTATCCTTATCCCATTAATAGAATCTTTCTACACTATAATGTGATATTAAAATATATATTTAACATATTTTTTATATAGACTCCAAAAAAAATTTAATCCCTTATTCATGTAATAATTATAATATTGCCTTTGGTTACACTTTTTTGAAATATAATGTATCATATATCATTCTCAAGGGTTTTATCTTTCAAAATATTTTTGTATTTATTAATTTTTTAGGTGACCCACATGTTCATGTATATGGAATGTTTTTAAATATTATATGGGTGGGATTAGAATTATATATCTCTCTAATGCATTGGGTAATGTAAGTATCTCATGAAATAATATGCTTGAGGAATACTAAATTTTCCTAAGAATATAATTTTATATAACATTTAGGCCTAAAATTAAATAACCATTTAATTAATTGGGTAATGAATGAAATTTTATTATATATTATACATTATATTAGAGATACAATTTCCTCTACTATGCTACATTTTCCACTGTATTTATGGGAATGAGGAGTGAACCCAATCCAATATTTCACATTATCCACTATGTTTTCTTGAAGGAAGAGTGATCCCAATCCATAGTGGGACATTGTGGACTATGTACCTAGGAATATGCAGTGATCCCAATCAACCATGGGACCTAGTTCACTATTAGATGTTTTTTTGGGAGTGAACCATAATATTATATTTTTATGTGATACTTTCATTTAATGTCATATATTGTTGATTCCTAGATTGTATGATGTAATTTATTTATGTATTGATTGCATTCGTATATAAAAATATATTTTCTTTGTAAATTGTTTGTATTTTGATATTACATATCCATCCGTAATTTTATATGGTAAACTCTTATAGTTTTTGTTCTTCTTTAACAATAAATTTTTCCCTAATCATGTTTTATCTTATGAATATTACATAATAATTGATGATATTTTGATATGTTAAAATAGTAATAATTATTTGATATCAACCCCTGGTTATATTTCCATTTCCTGATGTAATTTAGCATAGGATTCCATGTCGAATGTTTGGAAAATTATCATATTTAAAAACAATTTTGGACACATTGAAGAGTATTTTCAGTTGAACAATTTGTTATTATTCTCGGAATATATCGATTGGATGTGAGATAAGAATTTATTTTAGTCAATGGATCATGTTTATACTAATTAATATATAGACACTAAACCAAATGATCATTGGTTTTTATACATTATAGAATTCATTATGCGAAAATTTTAATAACAACCTCATGTTTTGGTAATTTATATTTCATTTCCTTGAAATAAAATCAATGTATGGTTAATACAAGAGGGTGAATGATTTGGAAGATATGTATTGAGGGGAAGTAAAAAATGAATGTGACATATAATATATTAACTAAATTACAACCCAAAGCATTTTAATTAGTAATAACATACCTCTTAGTTTTACAATATTGGTGGATATTATTAGGCAAATCACACATCCTTAAAAATCCATTAAATGTGTTATACTTTGTAGAAAATTAGTATATGTGGTACAGAGGGCCCATATTAATAAAATATAGATCGAATAAAGAGTAATTTTTGTTTGGAATGTGTGATAATATGATGGTTTTATGAGTAAGAAAGTTTTTTGTTACATTTTTAATGAGAAACTTTAGGATAATTATATTATGATGTTATTTATCCTACACTCTTGATAGACATGTTTTGTTTCAGTAATAGGTGACACCTAAAATAACTATGTTAAAAATGAATTCATTAATATCTCAACCTTCATCCATTGGCATGGGAAGAGGTGGTGGAATGTTACTACGCCATATGTGGCATCCCCAAGACACAAAGACTATAAATAAATTCCAATGGATTCATAAGTTTTTTTTGGTTATTTTCTCCTTTAATGTAAAACAAAAAACCAAGAATTATGTAACCAATGAATCCAAAATATGATGTATTATTATAATGTAAAACATTTTAAAAATAACTAAACTAATAAATATATCTAATTATAAAGAGGAATCCATTACCCAAAAAAACTTGAGACATAGAATACAACAACCATAAACAACCAAATATCCTCATGATCATACTTAACAAGACACTCTAAATGTATCATTACGTATCACTAATGAACTGGGATGGATTTCCATTTCATGTATCTCGATATATATCATCTATGAATGTACCAAACACTGAAATAATAGTGTGAGTCTGAAACATAGTTTGGTATCCACCATTGGCTTCCCAACTCACACCACCATGATAATAGATATTATAATATTTAAATAAAATAGATTAATGAAATAATGTATTTTATATAAAATCCAAATAATTATATAAACTAACCAATGTTACAATAATATTATCCAAATATTTCATAAAATATTTTTAAAAAAATATATTTGGGAATAATTTTTCATTTCCTCACATCCACACAACCTCATACATCCAAACATTCATTTTAACCGGGGAATTCCCTATACTCAAGGTCGAGAAGTCATCCTATCACAATGATGTCTCTTGGTGGTCCATTTTTTCCAGAGAAACATCACACCATTATTCATCTTATATTAAAATAAACAAAATCAAACCATTTATGACACAACAAATATTAATCCATTTAAAAAATATATTTCTTTTATAAGAAAAAATTCCATATTTTTTTTACAATCTTTAAAAACCATCAATATTTTTAAAAACATCATTTTAAAACTATAAATAAAAACAATTTCTAAATGACCATCTATTTTCCACCATTTTACAAAAAAATTTACAAAAAACACTTTTAACAAATATTTCATATCAATTCCATAATTCCATTCTAAAAAGTCATTAATTTTGAAATCAGGCCTTAAATATATAATAATGGGGAGTTGAGAGTTAATCCACTAGCCTCTCAACACAGAAGAAAATGAATAATGTCACAAAAACATCAAAAAGATTGAATGGATTTTTTATTATCGACTTAATATTATTCCCTTAAACTCAAACAACTATATAATAGCATGATTGAAATCCCATAACAGGGTTTTATCCCAAATCAACCAATTCCATCGATCTAGGAGAGGTGAGTATAATAAAAACAAAACAATTAAATAATAAATAACAATTACTGGAAAATCCATGCTTCCATAGTGCTTATTTTTTCCTAAGAATTGTCCTCAAATCACAATGAATGGTATTAACATAATTTGGAGGGGTGGAAAAAGAGATATGAGAAATTTAGTGAAAAGTGATGGATTATGTTGGTAATCTAAGTGAGATGCACAATACTAGGATACAAAATGTAATGCTTCATAGTTTCGGTGCATTGTTAAAAAACATTGTGATAACCATGAAAGAGTGATGTACTAAATAAGAAACATGCCTAGTTTTCTTCCACAATTAAGAAAACCATGCACCTACAATGATATTATACTCTATATAGTCATGCACCATTTCTCTTGGGTGGCCAAAAAATATTTCCAACCCATCAAATAAACTATATTATTACACAATAATCACTATTTTAGTTGCACACTTTAATAAGCATTGTTTCATAGTTTATACTAACTATGTTCAAATCAAGATCCTCCATGAAAAAATGAATCACATTCCCAAACTCATATGAATATGCTAAAACATAACACAGTTGATTTATTTACATAAAATATTTAAATAATGATTAATGTAATCGAATATTTGGGTACAATATTTTTCCCACCAATAGCCTTTCTTTCCTCAGAATGATGAATATGAGAGTTTTCCATGAATAGTTCTGGAGACTTTTCCACCATTTCCATGTCATGCCCCATTGTTTCATCCTAAATATTCATATGTTGTCACAAACACACACTAAAATGGCCATTTTACCATAAAGACATTCTATTTCATATAGAAAATGCACAGGGGAACATGTTCCAATGTAACATACATCTCAAGGTTAATGTGATCCCATAAAATCACATTTTTAGGATCATGAAGATAAATCTCCAATTGAGATGAATGAAAACCATTATGCAGTTAACTGAAACCTGGTAGAAAATTAATCCAACGTTCTACCTCAAAAATTCATTCAGAAATCTGAAAATTATATATGTATCGAGGATGCATCCTTCCCTATAATCCAAAATGGAAATTACCAATCCTTTGAGAGATTCTAGAAAACACACGGTCACTCAAGTGGAAAAAAAGTATTTATGATAACATACGAATGATGTTTGATGTCTCAGACCAATCTCTATTTTCTTCTAGATCAACTAAACTGTCTATGTGGCCCCATGTACATCGATCCATCCAAAAATGTCTTCTCACATGTTTCCACTGATCAATTTTTTGAATGATATGGTGTCATATACAATGCTTCAAAAGGATCTATATGTGTCTGATATTGATAAATATTTATATACTAGAATGATAGTAACTGTATGTGCTCCTCCTATGAGCCAAAAAATGTTACATAATCCCAAATCATATCTTCCAGTTTTTGTATTATCCATTCATATTTTCCATATGTTTTATAATGATACATTGTACACATACTCAATTGAGTCCCATGGGTTCTCTATAAGGATGCCTATGAAATGGGACATAAACCTAAAATATCAATATGATACTATAAAGACCTGTAAACCTTGCCTATTTAACACATCTGTGATATATATGTTTGACATATCATAAACTAAATGAGTTTAATTAATATGTATTAAATTGGATAACTTTGTGTTTTTTCCCACTATCACCCTAATCATATCGTTTTTTTTTGAAGAATCCTTTGTATACCAACTACGATAACTATAGATATCTAACACCATTTCTATATGTGAATTAGTAAAGAATGTATCATACCTACTATTCATTGGTGCTCTAACATAACAAGCTGATCTCTAAGGCATCATGTAAAAAATCACATAATTTTATTTTTCTTGCTAACTGAGTAATATTTTCTTTCATTTAGATATACATATTTTTTATTGCATGATGAATTTCCCATCATGAATTATTGTAATCAAGAAGGTCTTGTTCCTAACATGATATATATATGACCAACTAATATATAAAACATAAGATTGATAATCATTAAAACTTTTATAAATAAATGGTATCCCCAACATTTAATTTGTAACTCACACCAATCTACTCATAATTGTATTTAATTATATTTTTTACTATCTCAATAATCTAAGGATCAAATGAATCTATATTGAAAAATAAAATATTACATCAATCATCACAATATTAGTGAATACCAAAAATATTTTCCATTGATATGAAGCCCATATCTCTAACTATCTATTTAAATTTATACTTAATAAATTTACCACTAAATAATATTTTTCATGAGTACCCATGAAGACAATACAGAACATTTAATGGTACTTTATCAGTATTATTTTTATCTTATTAAATTCTATTTGTGATAAAATGCGTTTCAATATCTTATGATCTCTAATGACTATAAATTTCTCAGCAAAGATGTAATTATGCCACATCTTCAAAAAAAGTACTACAACTATTAATTCCAAATCATGTGTTGGGTATTTAATAACATTCAACTACGTCTTTCATGATCCATATGAAACAACTAGATCTACCTTCATGATAACACATCCCATCCCAAACATGGAATCATCATAATACCACACATACCCATTTCATGATTTTGGATATATCATGATCCAAGATGTCGTAATGAAATAAAATTTATCTTTAAATGGATTATATCAGTCATCATTACATTGGAATGGTACATTTTTCTTTATTGGTGTTTTCATTAGCGAAGTTATTCATAAAATACCATGAAAATAGATGTCGATAATATCCAGATATTCCAAGTAATCTATTTACCTGAAATACATTCTTTGGAGGTTTCCATTAGAGAAGGAACATTATCTTTTCTGGATCCACATAAATAAATTTTCATAGATAACATATACATGGAATCATACATATCGTATCCAAAAAAAATTTATTTTTTGACTACATAATATGATAACTCATGAGGCCAAAAACAATCGCCAAGTGTTTCTCATGATCCAAATTTACCTGGAATTCACTAGTATGTCATCTAAAAATTCTACCAATGGAAATATACAGACACTACTGAGTTATCTGATTCACTAATTCTATAAAAATTGATCATTCAATAGTAAGACCAAAATACATAAACACATACTCTTAATGGATATATGTACCCCTAAATGTTATCATTATAAAATCATCCTTTGAAACATGCAATTTTTGATATCCTAAAATCGTGTAAATTCTAGAGAATTTGTTGTGTCATGACCCGTCCCCCAGGGCCCATGCCGTGACTACTTAAATCCCTCCTTCCATAGGCTAGGGGAAGGAGACTAGCACCAAAGGTGTGTTTCCTAAAACTGGGAAGGCATTACCTTTATAACACGTAACACACAGAACCAAGCACACAGCAAGATACGAACTCAAGTAAACTGAATAGTAAACAGATTGAGTACAACAAGTAAAAAGGGGCCAAAATACAAGCCCAACTAGAAAGTACAAGTAAAACTGGAATGTACAAGACAACTGATAGGTGAAAAGAACCTCCTCGATCATCCACCACGGATCCTACCTGAATGGTAGGTACATCTCACAAACGACCATCTCGGTGGTTCGCCTCATCTAACATCCACCTCTAGGCTACCTCTAGTCCTGATACCCTCATCCTCAGTTAGCGTTGTCCGTCGTCTGCACCCAAAACAATGAAGTGAGGGAATAACCCTTACAGGGGTGATTATAATAATACTCATTATGGACCTCGAGACACTAAAGGTCTCACAAAATACACAAACGATAAACCAAAAAATGAAGGAAACAACTGATAACCATACTTAGGTATTTGCCCATTCAAATACCTAAGTTATCAAGTAAACCCATCTCCATCATGAGGAAAACACAAAGTCCAACTCCAAAGCCCCAAGCTCAACTGTTCCACAAAGGAATAATTACTATAAAGGAAAGTCCACAAAGTTACACCACCAAGAAGAATACCACCAAGGGATTTCCACAGTGGAAAGTACCACTACAGTACAGACTCAGATCACACCTGGTATAACTTAAGTACAGTATTATAGATGATTAAATGTAACTATTGAATCGTCTTACTCTATTAAAAGGCAGGCCCATACAGGATCACTAGGCTATGACCAACCCCATATCTCTTGATGCTCGGCCACACTAGATTGCGAGGTGCTGACCCAAACATGATCGCTTGGTGCTGACCCCCACATGATCGCTCTTTATTCTTCATGTCACAACCAGCGACTGGGTTCCCACAATAGGCCATCTTGTCTATGGGAGGGTCCACACCACAAGCCACTAGTCGATACTACAATGGCCATGTAGTCTCACTAAGAAGTATCTCAATGGACCACCACGTCAAATGGGTCTCAACACAACAGACGGTGTGTCAATCGGATGCATGGTCTATGAGTAATTAGCCTTTCAGTCCTAGGGGCCCATTTGGATTCCTTGTCAATCCGACCTAACCACAATTATAAATTATCCAAATATCTAGTGGGGTATACTCAAAGGGACCATCTCACTCTAATGTTTCCAATGCCACTAATGGTTTATCAACGGGACGTATGGTGCCAATGTTATGGCCAAAAAAGCATAAATGGTTCGAACTGGGTCTGGGTTTGGTCCAACCCAGCACCACTCGACCTTGTCCGAACAAGTTTGGGTCAACCCATCCTGACCCATTTGGTCTGGTCCAGCCCATGTTGTGGCCCGACCTGCTGGGTTAAGCCCATACCGGGCAGACGGGCCCGGCGACGCAGAGGCCATGGGGTCGCGAGGGCGGCGAAGCCGTGGGTCAGCGCGGCGGGGCCGCAGACAGCGGAGCCACGGGGCGGCGTGGCAGGGCCACGGGTGGCATGGTAGGACCACTGGGTGGCAGAGCCATCAGTTGGCGTAGTGGGGCCACAAGCGGTGAGGCTGCTCAGTAGCACGTCGTGGCTGTAGAGGGCGCGACAGGGCCGCGGGCGGGGGCGGCAGAGCCATAGATGGCATAAAGTCATGGGGCAGTTCTAGATGCGGATGGTAGAGGCCGCGGACGTTGGGGGCCTTGGATCGGCGTCATAGTCCTCATCGCCATCGGTGTTGGTGCCGACCACTGTTCTTGTGTTCCATCGGTGCCAAATGATGGCACAGGTCGCCGTCACCATCGCAAAGAACACATAAAAGAATAATGATGAAGGGGTCAGGCCATGTTTGTTTGGCCCCCACCCTCCGAATTAGAGCTGTAACAAGTGGTTCAAAAATTTGAATCATGAAAGTGTATAGAAGATATTAAAAAAATCAATCCCCACAACCTTAGTCAATAACTATTCCCAATACCGCAAAAGAAAACATTCTGCAGATCAACTAGCATATGAGAGTTGATCTGCATTCTTAGTCTAGAAGGGAAGAACATGGGATGTGATTATCAAATATAAATAAACCCCTACCTTGAAGGTTTTTTGACCGAGGTCACGAGGAAGGACACAATGTCATTTGGGATAGACGGACGTCGGTGATGTCTTGGTATCCTCGATCATTAGTTCATTTGTCATTGGAGATGTTTCTCGTTGGTGTTCTTCATTGGAGAGCATTCTCCCAATAGTTCTTCTCTCCCCAATTCCACCAAAACGAATGGTTTCCCACATAATAGAACAAGTTATCTATTATATTTTTTTGAAATAATTTCAAAATAGTATAAATAATTAATTGATGGGTTGGATTAATTAATTAAATGGGAGAGTTGGAATAATTATGTGGGGATCTCAAGAGGTGTCTCCCCATTAAGAGGGAGTTGAAAGGGGTTTATGGGGTTTTAAGTCTCAGGTGGTCCCCACCACTATAACCCACATAGGAGGTTAGGCTCGGGTGGTCCCCACAACCATATCATATGTTGAGAAGTTTTAGTACAAGTGGTCCTAACCATTAAAACATCCACATGGAAGGTTTCAACAAAATAAAATAAAAATGTTACACATTTTTATTTTATTATATTCCTTCACAAAAAACACAAAAAAAAATCATTCACTCTCGCACCACTGTATTTGAGGTGGAGGTCTCCTTAAGTGAATACCTACGCTATGAGTTCAAAATTGCCCTCAGATTTCAATTCTGATCACCAGTTCAAAAGTAAAAAAATCGACTCAAATGTTTACTGAAAATACCTGAAAAATAGTTCAAAAATTCATTCTTGAAAAACCGGGCCTCAGAATCACGCGCCATTAATTTTTGTGGACTCGTAAAATTCCCAGAAATTAAAATAAATACATGGAATTTTCAGATCATGACATTCTCCACCCCTCAGGGCTTTACGTCCCCTTAAGTCACATCACAAACTAGGAAAAAATGTTGGGGGTACTGAGCACGTATCTAAGACTCCCGCTCCCATGTTCTCTCCTAGAGGTTCCCATGCTACCATAGAATGCACACCATAGGTATCAACAGCCCATGAAGGACCCGTTCTTATCGATCCTCAATCTCTACAGGAACCTCCGTAAAAGTATCCCCATCGTCGTCGTCCAGATTGCCATGGTCGATGATGTGAGAAGGGTCGTGCACATATGTCCTCAACTGTGATACGTGGAAGACATCGTCCACCCGGTGCAACTGAGGTGGAATAGCTAATTAGTAAGCCACCTCACGAACTCTGCTAAGGACCTGAAAAAGTATGATGAACCTCAAATTTAACTTTTCGACTCAGCCAAATATATGTAATCTTCATTGGGGTGAGACCCGTAGAAATATGGGGTCTCCATCCTCAAACTATAGAGGTCTCCATCTCCAGTCGGCATACGACTTCTACTATCTCTGTGCAGTATTCATCTGCTCCTGGATGATCTGCACCTTCTCTGTGGTATCCCGAACCATATCTAGTCCTATGAGTGCTGACTCAAATGGGTCAGTCCAACATAATGGTGATCTTCAAGGATGTCCGTACAATGCCTCAAAAGGTTCAATCCCAATGGTCAAATGATAGATGTTGTTGTATGAAAACTCGACCTAAGGCAAGTGATCCTCCCAACTGTGACCTAAGTTGAGGACACAAGTACGAAAAATGTCCTCGAGAGTCTGAATGGTCCACTATGTCTGACCATCCATTTGAGGATGGAAGGCGGTGCTCAAATGAAACTGTGTCCCGAAATCCTCGTACAACCCCTTCCATAGTCGGGAAGTAAAATGTGCATCACAATCAGAGATAATCGTTGAGGTTACTCCATGTATCCACACAATCGTCTGCACATAGAGGTATCGCATGCTATCTACTGACCACTTCTCTCTAATCAGTAGGAAGTTGGCCGACTTGGTTAGTCAGTAAATGATCACCTAGATAGAGTCAAGACCTCTGGAAGTACGTGGATGTCCTGTCATGAAGTCCATGTAGATCCCATCCCACTTCCACTCTAGGACCTCTAAAGTATTAGCCAAGCCTACTGGTACTTGATGCTCCGCCTTCACTTTCTAAAAAGTGAGCCACTAAGAGAGAAACTCTGCTACAACATTCTTCATTATCAGCCACTAATTCTGTTGTCGAAGATCCTGGTACATCTTCTCCACTCCTGGATGTACTGCTAGAGGGGATTTGTGGAACTCCCACAACACTTCCTCATGAAGTGACACTAGTACCACGATATATCCTCTGAAGAGTATTATATGCTCCTGACCTTTAGAAAGTCTATAAGGTGCTTGCCCTGTGGATATTTGAGTAACGTCAAGCCTCGCAGTCAGCATCCCCACACTGTGCCTCCCTAACTCGCTGAAGAAGTGGGGGAGTGACTATAAGAGACTGAAGAAAAGATGCTCTATCCTGATTCACAAAGATATTTTTCCAAGCGGCCAACTACTATGTCGCGTCACCTAGAAACTGTATATCATACTTCATGATGAGTGCATCTGCTACAATGTTCTCCATCTTAGGAGTATATACTATCTTGAAGTCATAGTCATAGAGGAACTCAAGCCAACTTCATTGTCTCAGGTTTAGGTCCTTATGAGAGAAGATATTCCTGAGACTCTTGTAATCAGAGTACACTGTAAAATGCTATCCCATCAAGTAATGTCACCACACATTCAAGGTGAAGATAAATTCTACTTACTCCAGGTAATGGGTACCATAGTTCTTCTCATGTTGTCTCAGCTATCAAGAACCATATGTGTTCACTTCTCACTCTTGAATCAGGACACATCCGAGTCCAATCCCTGATGCGTCGCATTAGACTACCTACCCTACGCCCTCCTCTGGTAGCCTCAAGATGGTGGCACTAGTCAGCCTCTACCGCAGCTTCTGAAAACTCCACTGGCATCTCTCCGACCACATTAAGGGTTTCCCCTTCTTCATAAACA
Organism: Viscum album; assembly: GCA_963277665.1. Taxonomy (NCBI): domain Eukaryota; kingdom Viridiplantae; phylum Streptophyta; class Magnoliopsida; order Santalales; family Viscaceae; genus Viscum; species Viscum album. The sequence goes on from OY728163.1 coordinate 138,024,715, forward strand.
TTGATATAGGTGCTGCAACTCTAGAGAAATCTCATACAAACCTCCGGTAGTATCCAGCCAAACCCAAGAAACTTCGTACCTCCGTCACACTCTTGGGTGGCTCCCAAGAAAGTACCACCTCAATATTCACTGGATCTAATGAAACTCCAGCATCCGATATGACGTTTCCTAGAAAATGTAACTCTCAGATCTGGAAATGAAACTTCAAGAGCTTACCATAATGCTGGTGCTCTCGGAGTTTGTCCAGTACTACCCGCAATTGATAAGAATGATCCTCATCAGTCGTCGAGTAGATCAGAATGTCATTGATGAAGACTACTACAAAGTGATCAAGTTATGGCTGAGAGATCCTGTTCAAGAGTCCCATAAACACAGGTGGAGAGTTGGATGTGTCAAATGGCATAACCAAGAACTCATAGTGGTCGTACCGACATTTGAATGTCTTCTTATGCACATCCTCATCTCATACTCTTAGTTGAGGACATCCTGTTCTAAGGACTATCTTCAAGAACCACCGTGCTCCCTTCAGCTGATCAAAGAGGTCCTCAACCCTCTAGAGTGGGTACTTGTTCTTCACGATCACATAATTCAGGTGCTGATAGTCAACACAAAGTCTCTAGCTATCATCTTATTTTTTGGTGAACAAAATCGGGGCTTCCCAATGAGAAACACTAGGTCGAATGAACCATACCTTCTGTAAGTCCTCTAGATGTACCTGCAGCTCACGAAGTTCCGCTGGTGCCATTCGATACACTGATGTAGATGTTGGTTTCTTCCCAAGATACAAATCAATGTAAAAATCCAACTCTCTCCAAGGAGGTAGACCCAGAACATCATCATAGAGTACATCGGCATACTGGTCCACCACTATAGGATAGCTCAGACTCTCCACATCAACCACTCTGCGGGTATGGATGGAAAACTGATGAGTGATCAGCTACACCATCCTCCAGGTACGTCCATCCTGTGCTGCAAAGACTCCCTTCTCGTCGGTGAAGGTAAACCATGTTCCATCCATGCGGACACACCGCACTTTGCACCTAATTTTTTTAATCTGAGCGTGGACTGTAGACAACTAGTCTGTACCCAATAAAATGTCATAAGGCCTAAAAGTTGATACTAAGAGATCCAAGCCGAAGCTATCCTCTTCTAGAGTAAGCTCACACTGCCGGCAGCAGTGCGTAATCGTTGAATACGCTCCAGTAGGAGTCTCTAGCTATAAGGATCGAGCCAACGACTCTGTCTGAATCCTTGAGCTCTGAATGAGGGTAGGGGAAATAAGGAATGACTGGAACCTATGTATCTATGTACTACAACTAAGGTGGAATAGAAACAGATCGTACCTCATATAATATTCGGAGCGCTGTGATCATAGGATTTAGCTTCCTTGAGCTGAGCTCGCCCCTGTCCACCTGCTCCCTGCTGTTGGGGTAGACCTCCTGGTGATGGTGGTAGTAACACTTCGAATCATTGCCCACTGCCAGCTACATAATTTGATCCTCTCCCATGTCTGCCTGCTCCCTATGGACCACCTCGATCAAACCACTGTCTCTACCTGGGTGGTCCCTCGTCCGTCTACTAATCATCTGTACAGTGGGTTGGATAGTCACAAGCCAAGTGACCATGTCCACCGCATTAGCAACACTGCCCGCTCGGAGCATGACTGGATATTTATTGGGTGCCCCACACAACCAACCCTGAATCCTACGGTCGTCTATCTGTAGGTCCGGTCCTCTTGGACCACTGTGACATCTGCCTAATTCCGACTTTAGAGTCTCCAATACATGTCGACTGGTGGTGGGTCTCGCTACTGGTGACTACTCAGCAAGGAAACACTCCACTAAAAGGGTTCACTCTAACACCCTCTCCTGCATCGGGATGCTGAGTGAGATCATCGAAGCAATGATATCCCGCCTGAGTCCCTTATCAAAGGTCCGGACACTGAATAATGGGTCCCACACCATATTTGTGGATTATCTTGAGAGGTTAGTGAACCTCACTGAGTACTGAGCCATAGTCATGCTGCCCTGCTGCAGATGAAGTAGCTCTTGAATGTGCACTGCGCAAAGAGGTGTTGGAACAATCTTTGCCTGAAAAAAGCTCTCGAAGTCTGCCCAGAAAAGTGTCAACTCATCGTGAACATGGATCACCAAGCCCCACTATCTGCCTATTGCGTCCTGTAGAAGGCTAGTGAAAAGGATCACCATGAGATTAGCCAGTGTCCCTACTAGTCAGAAAAATATCACCACAGCCTCCAGCCAATCCTCAGCCGCCTGTGGGTCCAACTCTTCCCTGAACCAGGGTGGCCTCTGGTGCTGGAACTCGTGAAACGCGCACAAGTAGTGTGCACTCTCATCTTCTAGAGAAAGTTCCATTGGTGTCTCAATGGGTAATAGTATCGCTGGTACCTCTACTGGAATAGGGCCCTAAACTGAGGCCTCGTCGTTCAGTGGGCTTTCAGGGCATACAACTCTCGGAACCCTAGCTGGTTTTCTGCATGGAGGCATCCTAAAAAGGAATAGGTGCACCACCGTTAATAAGTTATACCTAGTGAGATGTCTCAAAGAGTTCACAAAGAAGACTCTGGAAAACACACATGCAATAAGTGATTTTCGTGCACTGATTCGGAAATCAGATGTCAGAGTCCTACTGTATAGATATGTCAGCCGCATCACCAACACTAGATTCCATAATCTGATAACCACACTCACTACACTTTGCACTATTACCTCTAGAAGGATCATACTCCTATGTTCTATTTTAGAACCAAATCTTATGATACCAATTTGTCATGACCCATCCCCAGGGGCCCATGCTGTAACTAACCCAAACCCGCCTTTTATAGGCTAGGGTCTAGTGACTAGCACCAAAGGCATGCTTACCAAAACTGGGAAGGCATTAACTTTATAACCTGTAACACACAAAACCAAGCACACAACAAGATACGAACTCATATAAACTAAACAGTAAACCGAGTGAGTACAGCATGTAAAAATGTTCCATAATACAAGCCCAACTGGAATGTACAAGGAAAACTGGAAGATAAAAGATAGATTATTGGTGAAAAGTAGCTCAAGGATCTTCCAGCATAGATCATACATTAAGGGTAGGTACAGCTCCCGAACTACCATATCAGTGGTTCGCCGCGTCTAACATCCACCTCTGAGATACCTCCAGTTCGGGTACCCTAGTCCTCAGTCTGTGTTGTACGTCATCTGCACCAAACACAATGATGTGCGTGCATAGCCCGTGCAGGGGTGAGTATAATGATACTTAGTAGGGACCCCGAGACCCTCAAGATCCCACAAAATCCATAAAGGATAAACCACAAAGGAATGAAACAACTGCTAATCATACTTATGTATATGCTCATACATATATCTATGTTTTCAAGTAAACCCATCTCAATCAAGAGGAAAACATAGTGTCTAACCCCAAAGAGCTAATCTCAATAGTTCCACATATGAAGAATTACCACGAAGGGAAGTACCAGACATGTATGCCCCACATAAGAATACCACCAAGGTATTACCACTATGGAAAGTACCACATACGTACAGACTGAACTCACAATAGGTAAAACTTATGAATAGTAGTAGAGATGATTAGATGTAACTAATAAATCATCTTACTCTCTTAAGAGGTAGACCCACACATGATCGCTCGGTGCTGACCCACAAAATATCGCTCGGTGCTGACCCACACAAGATCGCTCGGTGCTGACCCACACAGGATCGCTCGGTGCAGACCCACACATGATCGCTTGGTGCTGACCGACATAGGCTCACGAGGTGCTGACCCACACAGGATCATTTGGTGCTGACCCACACATTATCGCTTAGTGCTGACCCAGACAGGATCGTTCGGTGATGACCCACACAGGATCTCTCTTCATTTTTCACATCACAACCAGTTACTTGGTTCCCACGCTAGGCCTAAAAGTCTCCGGGAGGGTCCACTCCACAATCCACTAGTTGATACTCCAGTTTCCATTTAGTCTCACTAATAATTATCTAAAAGGACTGCCAAGTCATAAGGTTCTTACCGCAATAGACGGTTCCTCAATCGGACGCCGGGTCTGTGAGTAATTAGCCTTTTAGTCCTGAGGGCCATGTTGGATTCATGCTCGATACCACCAAAACATATTCCTACATTATCCAAATATTCAGTGTGGTATACTCAAATGGACCACCTCACTCCAAGGTTTCCATGCCGCTGATGGTTCATCAAACAGATGTTTGGTCCCAATGTTAAGGCTAGAAGAGCGTAAATAGGTCGTGGGGTGTCTGGGTCTGGTCCGACCAGCCCTAGGACGACCCGGTTTGTGTTGACCGGTTCGACCCGCTGGGTCTAGCCCGAGCCATGTTGAGCACCGGACCACTATGTTCGGGTCTCGTTGGGCGGCCTAGCCCGGCGGCACGGAGGCTGCTGGGCCTTGAGTGCGGCGAAGCTGCGGGGCTGCGTGATGGGGCGGCAGGGCTGCGAGCGGCGCGCCGGGCCCGCGGGGCGGTAGAGCCATGGGGAGGTGTAGTAGCGGTGCATGTGGTGATGCTACTGGACGGTGCGGGGAGATGCATGTAGCGAGGCCGTGGGGTGGCAACGGTAGGGGGCGACACAGTGGGGCCAAAGACGGCGGGATGGGGCCGTGGGCGGCGTGGTGGGGACACGGGGCGGTGGAGCAATGGGACGGGGGCACCGCGGATGGCGTGAGGGCGGCGGGCAGTGCCATTGTCTTCCTCGTGGTCGGTGGGGGTACCAGCCGCCATTCTTGTATTCCACTAGTGCCTAATGCCGACACCGGTCGCCATAGTCATCTCGAAGAACACACAAAAGAAGAATGATGGAGGGGTAGGGCCATGTTTGTTTAACACACACCCTCCGCGTTAGAGTGGCATCAAGTGGTTCAGAAATTTGAATCAGGAACGTGTATGGACGGTATTTAAAAACAAAAATCCCAGCAACCTTTGTCAATCACTATTCCCTATCCCGCAATAGAAAACATCTGCGGATCAACTAGTTTATGAGTGTTGATATGTGTTCATAGTTTAGAAGGTAAGAACATGGGATGTTATAATCACATAAAAATAAACCCCTACCTCTAAGGTACATTGACGGAGGCCACGATGAAGGAGACAATGTCGTTGGGGATAGACGGACGTCAGTGAGGTTGTTATTTCCTCGATCGTCAGTTCGTTCGTTGTTGGAGATATTCCTCATTGGTTTTATTCGTTGGAGAGCTTTCTCCCTATAGATCTTCTCTCCCCAATTCCACAAAAACTAAAGGTATCCCACATAATTGAACAAGTTACCTATTATGTTTGTTGGAATAATTTCAAAATATCTTATTTATTTAATAGACGGGTTGGCTTAATTAATTAAAGGGGAGAGGTAGCATTATTAAGTGGGGGAGCTCAAGAGATTTCTCCCCATTAAGAGGGAGTTCAACGGGGTTCAAGGGGTTTTAAGTCTCGGCTGGTCCCCACCACCATAACCCGCATGGGAGGGTAGCCTCAGGTGGTCCCCACCAACATATCCTATGTTGAGATGTTTTATTACAGGTGGTCCCCTCCATTAAAACATCCACATGGTAGGTTTCAACAAAATAAAATAAAAATGTTACACATTTTTATTTTATTTTATTTTCTCATGAAAAACAAAAAAAAACTATATTTCACTCTCGACCCACTGCGGTCGAGGTGCAGGTCTCCTTAAGAGAATACCGACACTACGAGGATAACGGTGCCCTCAGATTTTAATTCTGAGCACCAGTTCAAAAGTTACAAAAACCTGCTCATAGGTTTACTGAACATACCCAAAAAAAAGTTTAGAAATTCATTCTGGGCACACCGGGCCTCAGAATCACACACCATCAATTTTCACGCACTCATAAAATTCCCATAAATTAAAAATATTACATGGAATTTTCGGGTCTTTATAAGTTTTCTCCCCTAAATTGAGCATGTATTCATAGAAGAGTATATGGATTCATTATCATATTTTTTTTTATAAATTATAATCTATTTTTTTTGATGATTTCGATATTAAAACTTTAAAAAAAGGATATGTGCTACCCATATAGGTATACTAGGCCAAATTGACAATATTTTTCCAACTCTTCCAACAGGAATTTTAGTTATCTTAATTTTTTTGTTCTATCCTAAAATAAGAAAGCGATTTTGTAATGTTCCCTATTAAGAGATCAATCTTAAACTCCACATCTCTTGTGAGTGTAATTCTAAAGGAATTACAATGAAATGCATAAGGAAACTCAGATGTTTTTTTGGAAAATCAATATTCTCAATATCAACCATTGTTGCAAAGATCAATGTTTCCAAATTTTATGTGATTTTATCAACTACTAGTTCCAACATTCCTATTACCCTTTCCTTTATATTCCAATAACCTCTATGGAGCTCCTTAACACCATCAAGAGTTGTAAAAATACCTCTTCAATTACAACATTCGTTATCAGAATTGAATATTTTCAACCATACATACCCATGATTAATTAATATGAATACATATTAGTAAGAAATTAATCTTAATTAAAATAAGCCCCATAAATAGTTATAGAACATGATTTTCAAATTATATCCCAAATTTTTTCCATGAAGTGTTTCACATTTCAAAATAGAATGATTCATATCAATATAAACCAAATAAGATCAATAGTATGGGAAAAATGAAATGAGTATAAAGCACATATATTACAAAAATCTTCTATAAGTATATATTTAAAAATAATCATACCTCTCACCATTGAAGGTCCAAATATATCATCCATTCTTATTTTTATAGAACCATACAATTTATTTCTCATCATAGTTTTCCTTATATTATGAAATAGAGAATTTATTAAATTAGGGGTAATGGTATTCTTAGAATCACCATGAGATCCTCTGTTCATCTGATGAAAACTAATATTCTACCATCTTCCCATCAAAGTTTATGATGACGATGAGACATAATATATGCAATTAGAACCTAAACATAGAATAATGAAATAATTGAAATAAAGTTGTTCCATCAAATTTCAATTGAGAAAGGATATTGTAGGTGCATTATAATATTTCATCACTTGATCAAATAATCACATTGAAAATATTTTTTATTAATATTTTGTTTTAGAGGATAGTTAACTAATCTTGCATCTGGTTCTATGTCCGAAAAACATTAGAAATATGTGTCACCCTTCAATATATTCATGACATTAGTGCTCTATCCATTTCTCATAGGTATCACCATATTTCCCCCACCCAAATTTTCTAATATGTGTTATTTATAAAAACATGATATTATTTTCCTTTTCTATAAGATTAATTATACAAATGATGAATATTTTTGAGTGATCCTATAACCTCAACCCAAATTCAAAAATTCATTCATTCAATGATTCACATGTAGAAACGTCAAGTTAAAATAGATTATATGAAGAAATTTATACACATACTCAGCCACTACGAGGTTTTCATTCTTCTAGATAATATAATCAATCATTTTAGCAATTTTGATCATGTGAGGGGAGGATTGTATGTTGAAAAATTCCTAAAAAATATCCCATGAAATGGCTGGTATCATTTATCCTAAACAACTAAATCCCACCGTTTTCATACTTGATCGTCCATCTTATAAATTTCGAACATCGCATTTAGATCAGCTAGTTTTCCATGGAAATCATAGAGTCAATTAAAAATATTTAGTAACACTTCTACTCGTCCAGGTTCTGAGTCGCCCCAATAGATGGGTAGATTCTTCCATAGAATGTAAATATAATGATAAAATTTCCTTAGTTCATTCCATTTAATTCACCTAAAAATGTCAGAGAAATACATTAAAATATGTTTAACCTACTTTTATATCACCTATGTCTTAGGTGAAACCATATTCTGACAATACTCTTCTGGTTGGTTCTTACAATCAAAAAAAGTTCCATTTTCTATAACCCAAAAAAATTAAAATTTTCTCGATCTTTAGGAAGTGAAGGTCTAGAAATTTTAAATTTACAACATCACATTTACAGAAAAAAGACAATAAAAAACAAATATTTTTACACTTTCAAAATATTTTTTAATATGTCACTTGGTTTTCTATATAAGATCAATTTTATAATTTTTAAAAACCAATACATTTTCCCAAAATAAAAAAAACCCATAATTAAATATGTACTACTAGAGGGAATTAATTTCAATCAAGACATATAATGATATTCTCATTATCTAAAACCATGATGAAGATCTTAAAATTCAAATATGTGTGTCAAAATAGTCGTGTACCCAAACTCCCATGTAACTTTCTGTTAAACATAAATAACATTGTTATTGATTTTTATTATCAACATTTAATGTCATGATAGTCTTACTCCTCTGAAAATACCATGAGTTAGACCGACGTTAATTCAATATAATGGATAGAACATGTTAATACCATTTGAATCAATCTTCCCATAGCCCATTGTCCTGGGATGAGGTGGTGGATCTTTTCAAGGCCTTATGTGAAATTTATAGAAATCAAATGATTGGTAATAAATTCCGAAGTCTTAATCAAAATCTAGGGGATAATTTTTTTTAAAGAAATAAACAACCAAACTAAGATAACCTTACAAAAATACTATAGAACTCATGATTACAAAACCATAGAGAATAAAAAGTAACTAAACCAACATCAATATCAGAGTAAAAATTAGAAATAAAAATTGAAACAACTCAAACAAGAAAAATACATCAAATAGAATCTCCCCACCTGATCCCTACTCTAACTGAAAAACAAATACCGAAAATGTTCTGATGCATCCTTAAATAAATGGGATAAATTTCATTTACCTATTTCTCATATATACCATATAAATATACAAAAAAAATTTCATGTAGGGGGTCGGTATAATACTCAATATATACTCGCCAATGAAATCCTAACTAGTTCAACATGGATAGAAGATATTAGTACAATTGTATTAATTTTTTTTTGAAAATAAATTAAATTATATCAAATTCATTTAATTTTAAAAACCATAAAAATTATAAACAAAGCGGCTATAACATTATTTAAATTTAAATCTCAAATACCATTTTAGCTAACTAAATCATTTCCACACATACCGAATTTCATGTCAATCATTGAAATCCCTCTAACAATGGTCGTTGATTCATACATTCACCAATCCATTACATGGTGAACCATTAATATATTAGGAAACATAATTCCCCTTTATATCTCATTTTTATAGGGTTTATTCATAACCATATCCATTACAAATGAACATAAACACATTCCAACTACGTATTCCAAAAACCATGTCAATGAGTTTCAATAATATGATTTCTTCATAATTGTTTTATTAAAATTATCAATAGATCAATATAAAACAATAATTTTAAAACCATCATATTCAAATCATAATATAAAAATTATTTCAATAGAACCATATATTTTCATTCATTTTAAAAATCAATCACTAAAGTTGTTCTCCATCAAAAACATGTTGGGAAAAAACCCCTCAAGTTATCCTCTCGGTGATTTTCAGTTGATCTGTTTTGTTGAAAAAGATTGATGAACATGGAAAACTGTTTGAATACTGAATAAGGTGGCACATGAAATAGAAAATGAATTTTGACAGAGGCACATTTCTACATAGTAAAGATATTTAGGCTGTAAAGGAAACTATGAAGACTATGAAAGAAAAACCATTTCCAGGAGGCTAGGAGTCTGCGAAGGGCTTGTAGTTTATTGGGTGGATTTTAATTTGACATGAAGTGGTGTGGATTCATTTATATAAAGAATCATCTGTGACGTATGGAGAAATAAAATACATGGACTGCGGTGGGAAAAAACTATTCGTTGGAGGAGCATAGTTTATGGTAAATGTTGCACCGCATCAAAGATTTGGAATATTCAAATTAATGAGATTATTATATCTATTTTTTATATAATTAATTCTAATACCAACATTATAATGAATTATTTTCCTTAGAATTCATCATTTCTCTTTGAACAATTCAATGAAGTCTAAAAGAGTCTGCGAGCACGTAATCCATGAAAGAGAGATTTCATATTGAAGAAATTTTGTGAAGTGTGTCTATTAAAGATTTTAAAGATAGAGTTTTGTGGGAAACTATAGTTAAAAAAGAATGAAGGGTCTATGGGACGTCATCCATCCATAGAGGATAAGTGGTCTATAGAAGAAGAAATAATCCATGAAGTAAGGATGGTCTACAGAAGACTATATCGGTCCGTGAAGCACTTACACCATGCAGTGCAAAGAAGTTTACATTGGATAAGAGGATGTTCTCAAAGGTAATAAAATAGTTCATTAATGTAATTTACACAAACCAAATTTACACTGAAATGTTGATTTCATTTAAGGGTGAAAATGGGACTTCGATAAATCATATTCCTACAGTGGAGGATGCATGCTTTCAGGAAAATGAAAAGACTAAAAATTCCGTAAACTGTGAGTGGATACCTTCTAATTGTAGTGAGAAAATGAAGGGGAATATAGTAATCCTTTCCACCAATGATGTTATAGATAAAGAGAAAAAGGGAGTAAACCTTCGTAATATAGTGAGAAGACCCTAATTCTTAAAAAAGAAGTGATCCAGATCATAACTGTGATCTATCATAATCATTATTTTTTATGGTGAGCCTTATTTAATTTGGTACAATTGGAACATTAATGTTGCATTCTCCTAGGATGTAGCCAAGTGAGGGTGAGACGAGATAAAAATCTACTTTTCCTTGATCAAGGTTTTTTAATTACATTCAATGCACTATAATATGATAAATTTGGATAGGATACGATCAACATTAACAGTATTTATAATTTTATGTCAACCTAATAATAAATAGGTCATGATATAATTGGTTTTGAAGAATTTAGATAAGAAAATTCATCCCATAAATCATCAATAACCCCCTTTTAGGGAACCTAAGACTATTTTGGACCTATCAATCAATATCTGCGGGATAGGTTTAATTTATTTGATTTGATTTCTATGATTTTTTTTCAATTTATGATTTTAATGATTCAGTCTAATCCTATATGGGAATGCAATATAAAAAAGGAAGAACTTCATAGATCGAGAAGATGTCTAGTGGAATTCTTCAGTGTGGATGTTTTTATGTAAATATCATGATTATGTTAAAGGAAACCAACAATGTTCTGTAGAAAGACCCAAATGAATCATAAATTTAAATGATTCAATCATACAACAGTTCTGTATGAATGAGTGAAAAACATGATTTTCTATGTGACGATGGTACTAATTATGATTAAGAAATTTAAATAAGACCTGATGTGTACGTTGTCCACAAAATAATGGAATTGGATCTAAAACTAGAGAACGAAATAACTATTAAGAAATATAGAACCATGTTCCAAAAATTAAGTCAAAAAGATGAATGTTTTAAATAAAATACAACTATATTTCACTACATATCTGTGATAGATGAATTATTCCCAATATGAATAACTACAAAAGATGTCTAAAATTATGAGAAAATCAAAACTAACAATAAGAGGAAGAATATAAACTCCAAATAAATTTGGAAACTCAATGCCAGGAATGATGATCATGCTACATAGATATCTAAACTAGTTCTGGAGAATCAAATGATACAAGAAGAGAGTTTATGTTGTTCTGATTTTATTACTTGGGAAAAATTTTAAATACAAGACAAATGTGACATTATGGATAAAATCATCTGTGAATTGGTTGAAGAGATGAGTAGCGGGAAGATTTTCAAGAGAGATCATAGTTCTCACCTAGTATTAAGGGAAAAAAGATCAATCATCTAGGTGAAGAGCATGAATTAGTAATGAAATAAGAGGATAAATATAATTCTAATGGTAATAATAAAGTGAAGGATGCTTTGCATTTACTATTTGATTTTCCATCGATATGTGATGTTGAAATGAAAATAAAATATTTTATCTTCTAGGAGAAATAATAAATTGTTTTATCATATCAAATTTCATATAATTTTTGAAAAATAGGTGTTTGATCTGATCAACACTCCCCCATCCATGACAAGATGAGGGTTGTGAATAGTTTGAGAAATTGTAAAAATCATATAGAAACTGAAAAAATACATAATATATTTTTTACATGATGTAATGATAGAATGTGATATTTATACGGGATGTATTGTTATACATTAGGTTTTTTCAAAGTCTTTTAAATATATTTCATACTGTGAGGATATAAATATTTATAAATCATTGAATATGAAGAAGCATCTATTTAAATTTGAAGGATGAGACTCTTAGGATAATGTATCCATGAAATTAAACTATTGTGGAAGGATAGGAGACCCCATTATTATGTTTCAAAAAGCCTATGGGATCAATGTCAGAAGAAACAATCATGTTGTATAAACATCTCAATAGAAAAATTATGAGAGGAGTTATGTTTTTAATGGGAGTTGGTTTATATGTCCCAACCATGGGAATTTGGAAATATGTTATAGGAATAATAGAGAAGGGATTGAATATAAACACATATGGATATCCAAAACACTTACTGTGTATAAAATATACACTATATTGTAAGACAACATGATTATTTGATAAATAGGTTCACTACCTCAAGAGAACCTCAAGGAGCTCAACAAAAGGCATCTAAATTATCTCCAAAATTACCCTTGCAACAAATCTCTTAGAAATAATGTTGGAAAACATTGAAGTGAAATGATGGAGACACTATAGATATGAATAATATGAATCTAAATCCAGTGTAAGACAAAACCATAACATGAAAGGGTGGAATTAGCTGTTTAACTGATAAATGAATAATTAATAAATAATTCATTGAAAAATTAACATGCGATGACTCATGGAGATAAGTGAAGAAAACATAGAGATCCCTCCAATGGAAGAAGAACCAAGAGAATATGACAAATGAAAATATTCCTACTCAACGAAATATTCATGAAAAATAGCATATCTGTAAGGCTCCAAAGAATGAAATTAATACAAATTTGCTTTAATAATTTTATTTTTAAAAATTACATTCCTAGAGAATCCAATCATCCAAATAATACTAGAAATGTTGGTAAATAATGTTTAGTAATATGGACAGAACATTTTATGTTGACCATGGATTTAGAATAACCTCTAAAATTTTATGGTTCTTTCTAATAATATATCAATGTATTTATCTATCAGGATCAAACAAAATAATATTCTTGAGGATTGTAGATGTTCCCCTATTTATTTGTTTTAAAATAGTATTAACAAATTTTCATGTGTTTTAGAATTATTGGGAACTACAATCTAATGGGAAGTGGTATTAATAGATGAAAAGTGTTGAAGTGATGTGCTCTAGAATATAAACTAATTCAAATTAGTAACCAGAGACGATGAAGAAATCATGAATAATTACATGAATGTATTTAATGGTCTCAGGATGCAAGAGATATGTGGAACTAATTGAAGAAAACATATAGTGATTTCATTATTAACATTTTCTATTGTTTCCTACATTGAGTATCGAATCTATAGCTTTAACTATTTTGTTGATGGCTCGTTTCAATGTAGTAAAATAATCCAATGAAAATCTATTTGAGGTCAGCAATAGATAGAATAAGATTTGAGCTGAAGAATATTCTCATAAATAATGTCACATATGATGATATGATACATGTGAATAAAAATGTTTATGGGTATAAATAGTGGTCCTAAGACCAGGATGAGTAGCTTTCTATATTGGAAAATTCATTTAACTAATTCAATAAAAGATCTCAATGTTATATAAAGGATGAAATTTTATGTTTAATAATATCGATTATGGGATAGCCGCAACATTCATTTATTTCACGATTATATATTATTCTATAATAGTGTGGTATTAGATTTCTATTTTTATTATATCATGAAACCGTGAGAGAATATTGGAAATTGATAAACAAAAAGATATGAAATCAGTTAAAAAAAATGATTTCATAATAATAGAGAATTATTAGAATCTTTAACAACATAGTCAATAGTTTCCTTATTACATTGACCAATAGGAAAGAAAATATGGTGGATTTGAAGTGGAAAATGATGATTCATAGGACGATGCTGATAATGATATAGGGTATCCAACTAGATATGAGAACTAGGATCCAGATATGAAAAAAGGGATTGACCAAATTGAAAATATCTGACGTTGGAGATAGTTTTGAGTCTAAAAGAAAAAAATATAATTAATAATAAATGGGTCATTCACAATAAGATTAATGAATGTGACACTTTTATGTGAATAAAGAAATGACTAGTGAGAAAAGGGAACTCCATGATAGAGCACCTCGATGGTGATGGGAAATTTTTAATTTTTTCAAGGTCGGAGATAATAAGAATATCCCTAGCCATAATAGTGAAAATAAGGTTCAATGTATTCCAAATGGGGTTTAAGAAATCATTTTTGAATGGGCTTCTGTATGAGGAAGATTATATTGAATCACAAGATGGTTTTCACATTCATAAAGATGAGAAAAGGGGTTTTTAAATGAGGAAGACACATTATGGTTTCAAGAATGAACCTCGAATGTTGTATTTATGGATCAATCAGTTTTTGAAGAATCTCAATTTCTAGGATACTGGAGTTTATTGCAATCATTATGTCATCAATGGTAGTAATCATTGGATGATGGTGCTAGTGTAACACAAGGAAAGAACAAAACGTTCATTTCTCAATCCAAATATGCCAAGGAGGTTTTGAGACGATTTGTAATGGATAATTCCAAAATAAATTATGAATCTGATAGATACCTAGATGCAAATATCATGAGATGATTAAAGAAACACAGTTAATGTCATAGTATATAGGAAAAAATTGGAATTCCATTGTACATAATAGTTATCCATCTTGATATTATTTCTTCCACATGTCTCACATCATGATATTAAATTAATTATAAGAAAATACACATAATTATAGTGAAATGAATACTTTGGTATATTAAGGGAACAATAGATTTCAGTTTACTTTGCAATGAAAAATTGCAGTAAAAGATACTGGTACATACATATGTAGATTGGGACAGTTCAAAATATGATAGAAAGTCCACGTCAGGTGGTGGATTCTATCTTTCTTAATTGTGTATTTCATGGAAAAGCAATAATCATGATTAGATTTCATTGAGCACCAGAAAAGTTTAGTATATTTAATCTACTAAAGCATTCTAGAAGTTATTGTGGATGAAGTTGCTGCATGATGATATAAGTGTTTATGTGAAGTCTCTAATCAAAATCCATTATTAAAATTCAAGTTGAATAATTCATATAAAAATTACAGTCCATTACACAAAGTCAAGGAACATTAATATAAAATATAATTTCATCTAGGAGATGGTTGGGTGGGGGATTGTGAATTTAGAGTATGTTTCTACATAACTATTTGTTGTAGACATATTAACAAAAGCTATACCCAAAAAAGTATTTGAGAGGAATCAACTGGCTCTAAGAGTTTTATAAAGTCCCCATATATAAATATTTCTGCATATAAAACACACTCACCCTAAGGAATGGTGTGTTTTTCCTAAATGGAATAATATTTATTCTTTTCCCAATAGTCGATGACAAAGAAAAATCCTTCATATTTATTTAAAATAAGAGAGAAATTGTGGTTAAAAAGGGGGAGGATATGTAGTAATCAAGAAATAGGAGAATCTATTAGATGGAGCAACGAGATATGGGGATTATTAAATCAAGTGATGCTATATTTTATCGATCAAATGATTTTTTATCACTATAGTTAAGGAACATTATGAAATTATAAGAGTGGTTTTGGAATGGAATGAAGTGATTTATTGAAGAAATGTTCAACATGCACATGGTTTTCGAACCGAGAATGGTTCGTGTGGTATTAGAGTGCGTGTTGAGTTTATCCTTTATATCTATCTAAGTTGAAATATGTAATTTCTAGTTAAATATGGAAGGATCTGCAACAATATTTCTGAATTTGAATAATTTTCAACAAAAACAAAGGGGGATATTATTGAGAAATCCCCCTCATGGAAACTATGTTAGGTAGAATGGAGAAGGAATTTCTAAAATGGAATATTTCTACATAGGAGCTCTATACAGACCATAAAAGGATGATACATAGTCTGGGAATAAAAAATTCGTCATGGGAGGCATAGAGTCTGCAGAATGACTTCAGTTCACATGATGGTTTTTTGTTTTAGACTTAGAGGTGGAAATATTTTCATAGTAGGAATAATCCACTAAAAATTACTAAAGGTGCTACATGAACTATAGAGGGAAAAATTGGTTCGTTGGAAGAGCATACATTATCGTGAAGGCTACACCGTATTAAATATTTTAGTGATATGGATTAGCATGATGTTGAGATATATTTTACATTATATGGGCTGCTAATACCATCATTACGTAGAGAAATATTCCTTAAAAAGAATCATTGACTTGGGAATAATTTGGTGAATTCTAAAAGATTTCATGAGGAGGGATTCCGCTAAAGAGGGAGTTCATAGGGAAGAAACTCCATGAAGGGTGTCCATGAAATTAGTTAATAAAAGTGTTTTTTGGGGTACTGTAGCCTAAAATTGAAGATTGGAAAATGGAGGATAGGTGGTCCAAGATACATTATCTTTCTGTGGAGAAGAAAATTCCTTCATTAGAAGAATAAATATGTGAAGGTGGGATGGTTCATAGGAGAAAATGTGGTCGGCAAAGTCATTGTTCCTTGTAGTGTAAGGAAGTTCACAGGGGACTTGAGAAAGTTCATAAAGTGAATTAAATAGTTCATGAATGAAATTTGTACATACAATCATTACATAGTAAAGTTGATTTAATAAATGGGTG
This sequence comes from Viscum album, assembly GCA_963277665.1. Classification (NCBI taxonomy): domain Eukaryota; kingdom Viridiplantae; phylum Streptophyta; class Magnoliopsida; order Santalales; family Viscaceae; genus Viscum; species Viscum album. Next base: position 138,041,516 of record OY728163.1, read on the forward strand.
AAAATGTAAAATCTATATAGAATATACATACTGTTGAGGATTTGTGATTTCATGAATATTTAGGGTCCTAAAATTCTAAAAACAGTTAGTAGATCCCTTCCAAGAATAGTGATAAAAGGAAGAAGAAGATGTTAATCCATTTCACTTGCAGTGAGCTAGATACATAATTATGAGGAGTTACACTTCAAAATGTAGTGAGAAGACCCTAAATCTTGTAAACATAGCGAGCCTAGGTATAACCGTGATCTATCCCAAACATCATGATTGGCAGTGAGCATTAGTGAATTTGGTAAAATCTGAACATTTCCAATGTAAGATCATTATATGGAGCTAGGTGAGGGTGAACCAAATAAAAACAACTTTTTACATGTGCATTTATTATTTCATTAAATTCATTGGATAATATTCCTATTGTATTTCAAAGGATAGTAATAGGATTTGATATTGGATTCACCTACATCTCAACAAGGTGGAAAATGAATAATGGAACAAAAAATTCATTAACATGTTTATATCATCTAAATCCAAAAAATAGTTCTTGTTTAATCAAATAAAACATAGCTCTCCATAATTGGCATAAAAATGAGGATTTATCCAAAATGGAAAATATACATAGTTCTAAGAGATGGAATATGAAGAAAACTATTAAAAATTATGAAGAAATAACACCTATATTTTTATCTAGGCCACCAACTCAATTATATTCCTTATGGTATAGCTATACGAACAAATATTATTTTCTAAAAGAACATAATAGTGATGTGAATTAGAGATACGACCAGTTTATAGAGAAAAAATGTATTTATGATTTAAATATAATGGGTTCTATAGTTTCTAAATCTAAAATTTAATTGTACATGTTGAAGGTACGCAATTAGAATACCATTCCATATCCATGCACACTCCGATACACCAAGCCTACCACACATGGTTAGCTCAGTGGGTTAGGAAATATATGTGCCAAACATTCAATTCTATGACATATATGATTTCATATTGTCACGTGGGTGGTCTCATGTTGTTCCCTAAATTGTGCACCTATACATTAGAATACCCAAACCATGTTTTCATAGTAGTAAGATTTAATGGGTGGTTCTTTGCAGTTTCTACTAAGCATTCTCAAAATGTACAACCCTATAAAATCTACTAAATACATGTAATAAATGATCCTAACCTCTTAAAACATAACCTAATGACATTAAAAATATATATTCATAAATAAATGTACATGGACATGAAAATGGGTGTGCTTTAGATTCCATGTACAAATAATAGATTGTCTCAATGAAAAATAAAATAGAAAATAAATTAAAAATAATAAATATTAAGATTATTCCTAAGGAACTAAAAATAATTGTGATTGACCACATGGAAATTATTGTGATTCATAGAACCAAAAATAATCAGAGGATAATGTCTTATGGATTCCCAGAAGGTGTAGATAAATTCGACCTCATTTATTGAAAATATGTGGGAAGGTACACCTAGGGGATTATATCAAAGTATTAAAATAAATTTGGTTGATAGTAAATAATGGAACAATGCAACAAGTTGTTGAGGAAAAAGGTACATATTAGCTTACAGGATATTGAAAAATAATTTTCTGCATTAGGATTTACTAGTTATATGATATTTTACATGTGACGAATTTTTTTTCTATGAAATTTAATACATTATTCCAATGGAGTAACATGAAAAATAATAATAATAATATACAAGGCCAAGGGAGATAGGTATCCTATTCAACCTAAAAAATCAATGTTTGGTTAAAAAATGATGTGGTGTGAGGAACACCAACTATCCACACAAAAAATCATGTATTGAATTTCTATCTTATTCAACCAACTTCATTATAAATTTAATTTTATTAAAACAAATGAAAACTTTTACATAGATTATTAGATTAGATTTATCCAAAATAAACTAGTTTTATTATTATTTTATCACAATTATAATAATCCATTCTAATAAATTAATATAAAGATGTACTTAATTTAAAACTATTTATCCTTTCTTTATTTAATCTAGATGTTTAATTAGACAGAGATTGACCCTCTCCAAATAGATACCATCATAATTTTATAGATTGGAAAAAGAAATTTAAAATTTAAAATCAAACAATGATCACCTATAAGAATATTGTTAATTACATACTCCCTATTAATAAATTTATCCACTTATATTGGTGTATTTGTAAAAAATAGGGAGAATCAAAATTATTTATTTTTCTGCAATATATGATGAGATGATTTCAGAAGTCAAACAATATACGGTAATGATGATACCTCACTACAAATAAATTATTATTTCATATTAGTGTTTCAAATACTATTATTTGTTTCATTTTTATATTATAATAAAAATGGAAATTATGAATGTTATTTAAAATGAGGGGAATATAAAGGCCCAAAATTGACCTATAATTGTTTAGATAAAAATTTGGAATGAAAACATCTTTTAATTTAAATACCAAAATCAAAATTACATAAAATATTAAATAAATATTATTAGAATAATAATACATACTCTTCATGTAAAATATAATAATGTAAAAGGAATATCCAAATTACATGTTATAGATTCATAATATTTTATGTTATTGTCAATTTAATATAAAAGAAAAAATTTCCATAAATGTTTTTTAATGTGTTGAAAATTTAATCTAAATTATCAATGTTTATAATGTTATATGACTTAATATAATAAAATTAATTAAATAATAAATTGATATGACATAATTTTAATAACACATGATGATAACAAAGTATTTTCTTGAATAATATTTTTTTTCATTTATATAGGTTATTTCCATTTATTAGATAATATTTCAAATTTATTCATTATAAATAGAGAAAAATAGAAATAATTTTGATCGTATATTCACAAAACTACCTTCTTGTGAATTTATTGTATTTTGAAGAACATTTTATTCTTGTGTGAATAGTGAAAATAAGATTTTAATGTGTAACATGACATTTGTAACATTATTAATATATAACTATGACAAATATATATATAAATTTTTTTAGAGAAATATGTTATTTTTAATTTTCATTATAATTTTATTTGGTTATTAATTTATTTAAAATCTAAATTTTTTTTTACTTTCTCATTAAAATGTTTATTGTAAAAAATACATTAATTATTATACAAATATTTTTTTTACCAATTTTAGAAATAAAAATTTTATAAAAATTTCTTTATTTTGATTTAAAATTTCCATATTATATAATTAGTAAAATATTATTTTTGCATACAAGAATAAATTGCATATGTAAAGTTTCATTCTTATAGTAAAATTAAATATAGTTAATGTTGTTTGTCAAGTGGTAATTTGCTTGAAGAATATTTAAAATACATTTATAATTGTTGTTTTAGGATAATATTAAACTTATCCCATTCCCCAATATATTATATCCTAATTTTCGAAGAATTTTAATGAATAATAAAATTCTATTATTGATATTCAAATATTAATTTCAAAAAATAATTTCTAAAAACATTAAAACAGTAACATCCACAACAAATTCAAGGAAATAAAAAATTATGGAATAATCATAAAATCATTTCCCTTTAAATTATATTATAATCATATTAATCATTTAGAACCATATGGTCAAATGGATTTAGACTAATCCCTCCCTTCCTTTGTAAAGCATTTGAGGAAAAATCAATGTTCACAGCATGATTATTCATTTTTCCAAAAGATAATTTATTTTATCATAATTCATAAATAATTTACATATAATTACAATATAATAACATTTTTATTCTATGTAAATGGAATTATATTAATCTTATCGAATGGTTACTGTCAACCACGATCCTTTTCCATTAATGGTAAATGAAAATGGTAATCTTACATATGTATAGTGAATAGCCTCAATGAAGAAACCTATTATGTTTTCATTACCCAATTTAATGTATGGTAATATAAATTATTTTAATGGATAGATATTATTTTTATGATATCATTTAGGTTTTTTATGAGAGAAAAAATAACATATTAATAATTTTAGAAAAAAACATTATAAATCCAACCATCTAAAATAACCTTTTGATGGGAAAAATAAATTTTGATAATATATATTATTATCATATTACATAAAACGTTTTATACATCCTCAAAATTATGATATAATATATGAAAAAACTCTATATAATGTCATTAATCTTATGGTACAGATATAATTCAGTTTATCCACTTCCTAGAAATATATTAAATTAATGAATTTATTTAGCCGATTTGACAATCGAGTTAAATAAAACTATAAAATAATATCATAGACTTCTGTGAGAAAACATCTATTGATAATATATGATAAATATAAGTTAATTATGAAATTAATTTTTTTTCTATAATGTTAATAATTCTATTAAAATCATTAATTAAGAAACTATCATTCTCTTTACATAAATAACTAAAACATGTTTGTCATTTACATTACCATCACCTTTATTAACTAAATATATATTTTAAGCAAATTATAAAATAAAATAAAAAATAAGAATCATAATTTCAACTCCATGAATGAAATTGTACAGTTGGCCATTTTTATAAGATAAATCATTAAAAATATATTCTGGAAAGTGGTCAAAATGATTAAGATGACTCACAATTGTACTGAAAATATGTAAAAATACCCACTATTCTTGTTTTAAAATGAATAAAAAATATGATTATAAATTCTAATATTGATGGATAATATATTTATACAAATGATTATAATTGTTATACTTTTTATAAAATATGTTAGGGAAGATTTTACAATTTTGGAATAGAGGGTATTGATTATTGATTCACAATTTCTCTTCATTGGGAAATGTTTTATGATCTGTAAATTTCCCATCTATTTTAAATTTAAGGGTTTATATGGAATTAATCTTGTGGAAAATATCTTGAAATCAAATAAATATGAGTATACATCTCATGTTGAACATTAAATTACTTTTTAATCATAAAATTTACAATATATTAATGGATTTATTTACACAACAATTATTTTATAAAGTTATTATATTTCACCATGATAATTCTAATTATTTGATTATTTTAATCCACACTAAGATTATATATTAAACATTATATTCTTGTATGGGAAAATTAACATTTTTATTAAATTTTTCTTTTTTTTTAATTTATTCCATAAAACATTATCACATATGAAAATATTTCTTAGTTTATTTAAAGATAACTTTCCCTCTTTAGCCATATTTTCCCTTCCCACTATTAATATAACTTTTAATGTTAATACAAGGTATGTTTTATCTAATGTGACCATTATGTCTCTCATCTCATGTTTAATGGTCTTTTCATCCATTAAAATGATATGGGATTACATGAAATGAGTTTATTGAAATTGATATTGATATTTTAAATTACCCTTCTTAATTTTATGGAAAAAACATTATTTTTATCAGGTATTTTCTATCTTATTCCCTTGAATATCATCAATTTTATGTCCAAATATTTATTTTATAAATTTTTATTTTGTTCCATAATAAGTTATTTCTTGGGGTAAATAGATGTTTTTTCCGTCACAATTATAACCATTAAATAAAGATATCATCTAATTCCAAACATGAAAATATTATTAAAACCCTCATTATTTTAAGGATAACCCTCTTATATCAATTTTTTTTGTAGAATATAATAATCCATATCCTTTACATAAGTATCCTTTTCTCATTTTTAAAATCATAACAATTATGTTATGTTTCAATTCATAATTATTATTTTACCATTTAATAAAAGTCCCTACATCAAAATCTGATGCATAAAGACTTGTGTATCTTTACTTAAATTTTAATAGCCTAAATGTTTTCATAACTACAAATAAGAACCCTTATGACATAGCTTTGAACTATTCCATGAGTAATGATTGTAAATCCCACATCATTTCTATGGATTTAATGTAAGACCACAAGATTATATTGTAAGTATCACTTTAAATAAATTTAATGTATTTTAAACATTTTTTACACACAACAACGAGTTTAAATGAAACATGATATACTATATAATTATTAGATTATCTTTTGATATTCAATACCTTTTTGTGGGATTGGCAGGGTAGAATAAAAAAATATAAATTGTTTTAACTTTTTTTCCATGTATTAATTGAATACATTGGTTATAAATCATATAATTAATAATATAAAAAAATTTGATGATTAAAATATATGTTTTCCATTAAAAATATTTTCTTTAATACAATGTCCCATTATCACAATGAAATAAATTAACATTAATTGGTCAATTACATTAGTTAATTTTATCTACAATAAATTTAATAAAACATAATTATATTCATTTAATTATATTTATTAGCAAATGAATGGCTAATGTGAATCATTATGAAAAATGTTTCTTAAAAATTATTTATATTGATATTTGTATTTAAATATTATAATTATTTTCTTCAAGATTAATAAATTTAATATTTATAATGTATGTTTATTTTTTGAATAGCATCTCGTAATATTCTTAAGAAGAAGTTGTGTGATATTTCTAAAAAATCCACTTGTAGTGAATAATATGAAATAGTAATTTTCAAAATACTACCACATCTATGAAATTATTATGATATATGAATAACATAATAAATCTGGAAAAAATTGTCTTTCCATAATATATGATTATGGATTAAGATAATTCTATTAAAATATTATATTTAATTTGGGATACCAAGATTGGGTATTATAAAGATAAGTTTTTTTTATTTCAATAAAAATATATCTAAGTCTTTTCATTTAATGGAATGACTGGAAGGTTACATTTTTTATTGGTTATATATGAAAGTATATACCATTATTGATGCATTAAATAAACAAAAAGTCTATCTAAAATTTTTTTGTACATTATTTCAGGGTAAAATTTATTACCTGAATTTTTTTTTCCATAATATTGTTCTTATAATTTTCTGTTATATTAAAAGTAACATCAAACACTAGAAGAAGTTGAACCAAATAGCCTTTTATTAAAAATCTGAATTATAATATACACATGATCATCTATGTAAAATTTTCTTTTTTGTCATGTGATTAATTTATCAGGGTTAAAATTTAATTTATCAAATATAACATTAAAATTGTTATAAATTTCCTTAGGTATGGGATCCATAATAAAATATCTACACCAACTTTCAAGATCATGATTCTATGAAAACCGAAGCCAGATCTTCTGAAACCTCTTTTCGCATTTTACTTATCTCCTTTCGCGATGCTTTGAAAGGAGTGGATCCGAGAAATGAAAAGGTATGTAAACAACCTCTTTTCAGAAAGCTTGAGGATGGAAGTTTTTTGGTTGATGCAGATCCGGAAGCCATTGTTCAAAGGGAACAGCTGTGAAAATTCTCCATTATTGGCCAAATCTCATACAATTTATGAGATCGTCCTTGGTCTCTGCTTGATCTAAAAAGACGGATTGCACATTGCTGGGGTTTCTCTAAATGGAAGATGGTTCCTATAGGTAAAGGGTATTATCACATCCTATTCAGCACACAAGTTGAGCTTGATCGGGTATGGAAATTTGGTCATTTGCATCTTAAGCCTGGCTATTTTAGGATTTCAGATTGGGATGCTGATTTTAATCCTTTTACTCACAAAAACTCGATGGCACATGTCTGGGTTAGGATTCATGGTCTTAATTGGTTTTATTGGCACCCAAAAATTTTGAATGATATATCTTCCTGCATAGGTTCCCCTATAAAAATAGATCATAGAACCCTGAATGGTGACCTTGGTTTATATGCTAGACTAATGGTTGAGGTCAACCTAGCCAATGTTTTACCAACTAATATTGGTTTTAATACTCCTACTCATAGAATTGAACTCAACATTGAGTATGAAAAGTTGCCTCTTTTCTGTGATGTATGCAAAATGATTGGGCATAATTTTTCCACATGAAAGGTGGCTAGAAAACAGATGGACCCCCCCCATAAATAATGATTGGAAAGAGGTTGCCTATGATAAAAAAGGGAAATTTATTCCTGATTACTCTGAGCACACTAAAAAAAAGCAAGATGTTTGGGTTAAAAAGCTTAATGCTCCTGTTTCTTTAGAAGGTAAATCTTGGAGTGTTTTAGTTGATGAAGAAGAATCCTCTCATACAAATGAATCTACTACTTTGGGTTTAGAGGCCATAGTGACTGGGGAAGTTGCAAATAACATTAAAAAAAATTCTCCCACTATCCCCAACACCTCTGCTTCTGCGAGTATTCCTGGAGCTGTAATTTTTCAGGAAAATGATATTAAGGTCTTGGAGGTATCTCCTCCTGTGGTCCAGGGAGGCACTCCTGGTGTTTTCTCTAAAGCACATGGTGAGAAGGGGATAATCCCATACTCAGGTAACCCTGTTTTTGAGACTCCTGCTGCTAACCTTGTTATCTCAAATTCTGATTTTCCTAGTTTAGTGCAGCACTCATCTATTGCTAATACTGGTGATTCTAAAATTGTCCATAATTCTACATGTGTTTCTGATACTGATGCTCAGCCTATTACTGCTTCTGCTAACTTAGAAACCTCCATGACTTTGGCTGACTCTCATACTGCTGCTCTGTCAAATATGCTTGCTAGAAATGATAAATCTGTAGCTCTTTCATTTGTTAATGCTCCTATTCCGGTGCCTGTTCAATCTCAAGATGCTGTCTCCCTTTAGGTTAGCAGGGGGGAATCTAGTTTACCTTCTGGAGAACAGAAACCTGCTTCTATTTCTGTTCCTCAGATTCCTGAGAATTTGAGTTCTGCTTTGCATGTTGACAACTCTATTTCTCTATCCTATTCTGACTCCACCTTGGTAGAGCCCATGACACACCCTCTCCCTGAACATTCCTCTGCTCATGCAGCTGTTCACATGTCTAGTTCTCTTTCCTCTTCTGGCATGGCCACTCCAGTTGATCTGGATGTGTTGAAATCTGCTTATGATCAGTCACCTATACATGGAAATTTACGAGAACAGCTTCTGGACAGGTCTGAAATTAAGGACCCTTTACCTCCTATCATAAATCCTAGCTCTAATCTGAGAGAAAATGACTTGCAAAACTCTGAAAACCAAGAGTCCAAACTGGATACCAAACAAAAAACCCCACCCTCCTCAATGGTCACAAGGTCTCAAGGGACTAAAGGTGCTGGTAAATCAAAAAATAAGAAGGGTCCTACCCAAAATCCTAATTTGTAATGAATATACTTTTTTGGAATTGTCAAGGTGTGGCTAATCAAGACACCTCCATCACTCTTAGGAGGTTTTTAAATAATCACAAACCTCTGCTTTTTGCTATTTCTGAACCAAAAGTTACTTTCAAAATGAATTTCTTGAGGTTTGGTTCTTCCAATTACAATTTCCTAGGCTCCTGCAAAAGAGATTCTAACTCTGATTCTATGTGGATCTTCTTTCATAACTCTCTGAAAAATGTCAACATTTTTAGATCTTCTGATCAACACTTTACTTGTAATTTTTCTTGTAATGATCGTCATATTTTTTGTACTATGGTCTATGCCAAGAATAGATATCAATATAGAAGAGACTTGTGGAATGATCTTATTGATTTGGATAAATGCATTCAATCTCCATGGATGGTCATGGGGGATTTTAATGCCATCCTTAGTCCCTGTGAAAAAATTGGGCCCTCTCACCTTTCTATATCCTCCAGGGAATTCAGAGCGGCTATTGAAGATTTTAATCTTTTTGAAATCACTCTTTCTGGGGCTAAATTTACTTGGTACAGAAATCACCATAATAAAAAAGTTTCTAGTAAGCTCGATAGGGCCTTTGTTAACATGAAGATTCTGGATAGCTGGTATAATATTTCTAGTGTTACTCTACCTAGGCTCAATTCCGATCATCATCCTATTCTTGTTAGCCTTCTCACAAAAGAAAAGAAATATGCCTTTACTTTTAAATTTAATAATTCTTGGTCTTCGAATCCTGATTGTGTTGCTTTCATTCAAAACATCTGGAATTATATGAAACACCAACAAGATTCTTTTGCCTGTTTATATAAGTTGAAAACTCTGAAACATGCCCTCAAAGGCTGGTGTAAATCTTCAATTTCTCAAATTGATCTGGATATTTCCCTACTTGAGAAAGAGCTTAGTAGTTTTCAATCTCAAAACACCAACTCTGATTTCATTATGGATCCTGAATTGGAAGTGAATATCTCTGTCAAACATAACTCCTTGCTTACTTTCAATGATAACATTCGTAAACAAATGTTCAGGACCAAATGGATCACTGATGGTGATCGTAATACCAAATTCTTCAATTGTCTTCAAATAATTCGAAAGATAAATAGTCCTCTTTCTAAACATACTATTGACAGTGTGATCACTGATTCTGAAGAGGCCATCTCGGATCATGTTACCTCTTACTTTTATAATCTCTTTAATGGTCTAGATTCTATCACTAATCTTAATCCTGATCTTATTCCTCTATTGGTGGATAAAAAGGAAAATGACTTGCTTTTGAGCATTCCTCTAGATCATGAAATCAAAGACACTGTTTTTGGCCTCAATCCCGATAGTGCTCCTGGCCCTGATGGGTTTAACAATGGGTTTTTCCAAAAGCATTGGGACATAAATCACATAGATGTTTTAACCTTGTTAAAAACTTTTTCACTCATGGTCTTCTCCCTCATGGAATCAATGCTCAATTTTTAACATTAATTCCTAAGGTTGAAAATGCCACTGAGATCCATCAATTTAGACCGATTGCTCTTATTAACACGATTTCGAAAATCAAAACCAAAATCATTGCAAATAGACTTGCTCCTATTTGCAATAAAATTTTTTCTTGGAACTAGTTTGGTTTTATCAAAGGAAGATCCATACAAGATTGTATTTGCCTTGCCTCTGAATGCTTTAATATTTTAAATAAAAATAATAGAGGAGGATGTGTGGCTATCAAACTGGATATTAAAAAATCTTTCGAAACTATTGATTGGAACTTTATCTTTAAAGTGCTAAAAAGATTTGGATTTCAAGACCTTTTCATTGAAAGAATTAGGATCTTATTTCTTTCAGCTCACATCTCTGTCCTTATTAATGGAACTCCTAGAGGTTTTTTTTCCTGCTCTAAAGGTGTTAGACAGGGTGACCCTATTTCTGCTATCCTTTTTTTCATTGCTGACGATTATCTTAGTAGAGTCCTCAGCAGTTTGGTTGATCAAAGTAAGCTTAAACCTATACAGGTCGCTAGAAATATTAATCCCCCACTCATCTTCTTTATGCTGATGACCTTATCCTGTTTTTAAAAGGGGACCAAAAGAATATTCAGACTCTCAAGGAAGCCATTGCTCATTATGAGGAGGTCTCCGGTCAAGTGATCTCTTGGAATAAATCTTTCATTTTTGTGATAAAAATTTCCCTATCGGTAGGGAAAATAGTATTACCAATTATTTAGGTATTAATGAAGGTCTGATTCCCTTTACCTACATAGGAGTTCCTATTTTCTGGGGGCGACCCAAAGTCAGTTATTTTGATAATGTTATTGAACAGATTAGAAAACAACATTCCAATTGGAAAGGGAAATCTCTCTCCATGGCTGGGAGAATTTGCTTAGTCAAATAAACCATTGTATCTAAAATGGTTTACTCCATCATGATTTATAAATGGCCTGCTGGAATTTTCATGAAAATCAATACCTTTATAAAAAAATTTATCTGGACTGGAAGTATTCTTGAAAGGAATCTTGTCACCATTCCTTGGAATTCTTGTTGTAGACCTATTTATAGAGGTGGGATTGGCATAAAAATTTTAAATCTTTTCAGTGACGCTCTCCAGGCTCATCTCACTTGGCATATTATTAATTCCCCTTCTAAAGCCACTAACTTTCTGTATCATAGATTTCTTTCTAAGCTGCTAAAAGGGAATCTAAATTTCATTAATTCTTCCATCTGACCATCTATCAGGGACTCTTATCAAAAGATCATGGAGAATTCTAGATGGATGGTTAGTGTTAACTCTTCTATTAACTTTTGGTGTGGTAAATGGTATGAAAACCCCTTGATAACTTTTTTACCTTCTGTTCATACTCTTGAGGACACTAATCAATCTATAAAAGATGTTCTTCAATTTCATCATCATGATCTCCCGGATAATATTATGGAAATCATAGATAATAATTCTTTCTCTCCTGATGGTGATTTCCTGGTTTGGGAACCTGCCCCTAATGGTGTCCTAGACTCCAAAAGCTTTTATAAGCATAATTTCTCTCACTTTGATTCTAGTTATAGTTGGGTAAGTTAGTTTAATAAACCTTGGATTAAACCCTCCAGGCTCACCCTTATTTGGTGTATTTCCCATAATAGATTTCCTATCGATTATATTCTCCAAAATTTTGGGATCTATCTTTGTTCTAAATGCCGCTTATGCAACCAACACAGGGAGGATGCGGATCATCTCTTCCTGTCTTGTGCGACTGCCTCTGCATTATGGAATTTTGTCTCCGATCTTTTCAATTACAGATGCTCTTTTACTGATACTATTTCTTTGTTTTTAATAAACTGCAGTAGATCTGATTTTTCTTTGCAGATCAACAACATTTGGTTGGCGGTAGTGGCAGAGCTCATTCATGAGATCTGGTATGTTAGAAATGATCTTATTCATAATAATCATTCTTTTAATCTCAATGCAGGAAAATCTCAGATCCTTGTGGCCATCCAGGAAGCTGCTTTTATTCAAAAAGATTTCTGCAACAACTCAGTAGGAGACTTTGAGATCCTTCACCGTCTTCGTGTTCCTGGAAATTATCCAAAGCCAAAAAGCACCTTCGAGGTTTTCTGGCAGGCTCCAATGCAGGGATGGATCAAAGTAAATGTTGATGGTGCATCAAAAGGAAATCCAGGTCCTGCCAGTTGCGGTGCTATTTTCAGAGACTCTGCTGGCCAGTATCAGGGCTGCTTTTTCATTGGATGTGGTCACTCGTCATCGCTGGAGGCGGAACTGCTGGGTGTCATTCATGTTGTTGATTTTGCTCTTCAAAGAGGTTGGAGGAAACTATGGATTGAGAGTGATTCATCCACCATCATTCATGCCATATGGAATGGCAACACTCATCTGGCTTGGAAGCATACTTCACGTTGGATTAACTGCCTTAACTTGCTCCATAGGATTGATTATATCGCCACCCATACTTACCGTGAGGCAAACTCCATCGCTGATGCTCTTGCCAACAAAGGAGTTCACCAACGGATGACTTGGATGGACTCCCTGCCCGCTGATTTTTTTGATCTCTTTGATAGAGATTGTAAAAAAATCCCCTATTTCAGACTCTTGTAACTTTCTTGCTTTTTTAATAATAATTTGTGCTTTGGTCTTTGACCAAAGCATTACCTTTTTAAAAAAAATGTATCCTTTGTAATTCCTCTATATCTATATTATGAAGGCATTATTTATAAATAACGATGATTCAACAAGAATAGGTGGTTATATTACTAATGAATCAAATTAGACATAATTTTTGGGTTATTTTTCTTAATATTTTTTCATTGAGACATGATTGATTTAATGAAAAATATTTAGTTTAATTAGGTTTATATACTTCCCCCTTTCAATGTTATAATAATTATACTACATAATTCATGGAATTTCATGTTCCACTTGATGTTATTTCCATCATAGGACATCCAACTAAAAAGAAATTAAATATGTAATTCTTTTATGTTATAATACAATTGTTTTACTATGAATTTTTAATCTTAGATTTTCCCCTGATGAATCTATTTTATCAATCTCAAAAAATATCATTTCTTTTCTTATCCTATAGTAATTTATAAAAAATATATTTTTTTAATTCACTTTTCTAAAACCATGTACTTTGAATTCTGAAAGAGTGAATATTACGAAAGTTGATATTATTTATTGCATCACACCTGAATAATTTATTTCTTGACCTTATTTTCCATTAATTTATATGAAGGATGTTTTTTGTATTCAAAAAATATTTATTAATGTAATTTATAACCATATTTGGATTTCTAAACAAAGGGTTAAAAGGAATCTATATTTCTAATATTTTTTTATGACACTACACTATTTTCTTTTTCATATATCAGTGTATGTATATTCCATTTTTAGTGATACCATTCCCCATGAATTGTATAACCTCCATATAGAAATAAAATTCACTACATTAAACACATACCATATCCACAATCAACATATTTATCACTATATTAAAATTTTCAAATAATTCACCATTATTCTTATATTATATTATTGCATATTAAATAATTACTACAACAATGTTTTCAAATAAATTTCTAAAAAATATATTCATTGTGTCTATGAATATTTCTAGATAAATAGCGAGTCTGAATGGAATCTTTATGAACTCAATATCCATTCCTTATTCAAAATGCTATTATTGAAATAACATTATACTTCACCTTAAATTTATTGATATCCCTATTAAATATTCACCTTAAATAAATAACTGGATCGCCATAGTGAATCCATCATTTAATATTTCCATTGAATGGGATTGTTGGTCTTTACAATGATATTTTATTATTTCATGATAATAATTCTAGTGGTGAACTTATTAATCCTTCATCTTCTTAATTTTCACTAACATACCCCATGGTGAAGCCTTATTGTGATGAAAAACCACCTCAAGGATATCTGGTAACTAATTATTTTGTTATTTCAGCTCAATAGTGAACCTTCTTTTATTATTCAACGATCGATTAAGGGATCCATTTGTATGTTCAATTGAAATCACAAAATATTTTTCACGAGGATGGCCATACTAATCTTCTGTTATTTAATCATTATAATTCCCTTCAATTTTTAGGACATTAAGAATGATTCTATCCATTATATAATTCATTTTATCTATACTTCATTTACAATGAAGAAAATAATATTGACACTTGAGATGACTATATGAAATGATATAAATCATCCTAGTTACAAATATAAATAATTAGATGATAACACCATATTTGAAGAGGGATCTCCCTCTCCCAAAAATAAATATTATATTTATATAATGATGGTGAATCCATGGAAAATATGTCATCCATCTCTATATAAGTGTGTATGATAAGATATGATTAATTTTTTAGACCACATAAATTTACCACATCTTAGTTATATACTTCGGATGAAATAATTGAGCCTATTTAAATTATTAAAGACAACTCAAACTCAATCCTTTGAGGTGGTATTTCAATAGTTTAAATAACCATTTAATTCCTGTAAGAATGTGTCGAACTAGAATTAAACATTATAATCTCAATTATTGATTGATTTAATCATATACTTATCTCCACATTGTTTTCTAGATACACCTCTGTCATATGGTTAACATATTACCTTCCATTATGACAAATACATTTTCATTTAATTATTTTATTTTATCTAAATGTACTGGAAACATGGAATTGTCTCGTATAATTCTAATTTTTCTTTAAATTGAAACATTTTATCACTATACAAGAGTTTATATAAACATTTTATTCTTTAATACAATTTGTGGGTTGTTCAAATTTATTATTAATTTATTATGATGATTCCCTTGTTTTCAACAATTAAATTATCTCTTGATTCTTATATGATAGCTCCAGCCTTGCATAATCATATATTAATAACACTTTTGGTGATAGTATTCCTTTATATATGGGATTTTTATGTTGGTTATCCAAAATTATACTCCATTTTTTGATTTCTCCGATGTTATTAAACCACTGAGGGTTTCTATTATCTATTCCTATTTTAGGGAACAACAACATATATCGTCACAACTATAAATGTCTCAAACTATTAAATAGATTTGGAGACCTAGATTTGATTCCATAAATAATTTTTCCACTATATATTCAATGTTGATGATCAATCCATTCACATAACATAAATTCCTACAATAGTATACCACACATTCTATTATAGACTCATCTTCCTTCTACATTAGTCCAAGAAACTCCTTTTCAATTTTATGGTTGTGATTATGGGGAATAAAGTTTTTCAAAACTTTTTCCATGAATCCTTAATATTACAAGGATTCAATTTCCTATTTAGACATTGTATAATTCCAGACAATAAAAATTTATGGGCCTCCCCTTCGTAATGATAAATGAAAAGTATAATATTCACTTCATCCGAGTATTAGAGGATATAAAATATCTTTATAATTGATAAAACATAATGATCTATGATGACATGATTATAATATATAAAAAATGTAAGATTTATTTATCACATAAAGAAATTGATCACAAATTACTCTTTTATATGAGAAGTAGGTTATTCCACATGAGTCATGTTATTTGTAAAAAACATGAGTTTATAATCCATTTATTCCATGAAAATTGCATATACCATTCCAATATGTTTTGTATTATCATTTTGGTAATCATCACATTTCCCATTAAATTAGTTTTTTATGGTTTCTCCTATTTCCAACTACTACCAAATTTAAAATTGACATATGAGATTATAAATCCTAAAAATTAAATAAACAGTATATTATAATCATAAAAGGAATATCTTTTACATGACATGAACATCATAACTTATGTGTCAATTTTTTTCATTATAGGTAACCCGTATTAATGTATCTTATTAGTTATTATATCATAATAATCTATTCATTTATTTTAGAGTGTATAGTGATGTGTTTTTTTAATATTCCAATGAATTTCCATTGGTTGGGTAATTCGTGGTGTGTAATTTGACATCTTCATCCAGAAATATGTGAAAATTTATTTATTACCCAATGATCGATTTTTTGGATTATTACACCTAGTTACAAAAATACGAGATGTATATCCAATTATTTTATGCAAATAGGGATGTAATGTCATTAAAACTATACCCTTGTATACATCACCAAAATTTCCTGATATTTTACTACACATAGACATACCCATATGTTTCTTAAAAAATTATTATAGAAAAAATGTATACAATAAATATATATATATATCCATCTATAGAAACCCATGAATTGTACCCATTTTTCATCACTTTTTTCAATAAAATCTAGTAAACAGAGCCCGCACTTTATAATTCCTATTAGTTATGAAAGAATTTTTTTAAGACAAAAAAATAATAATAAATAAATATTACTTATTTTAATTTTCCTAATAATATTATATCTCCACTTGAGTTCGTAAAACTATATATAATATATTATTAAATTAATAGACAAATTATTTTAATTAAAAATATATGTACTCAAGGAAACATGATAACAAAGCATACCATATGAGTTAAAAGTTATTACATGGAATCATAAAGGAATGGGATCATAAATAATCATATCGGAGAATAAACCATTTTATATTCATTCATAATAGTATGAATAAAAGGTCCTATGGAAACATTATAAAAAACTAAATAAGAATAATTCATGGATAAATTCCAATAGACCACCACATGTTATACATAGTCCCAGCATGGATTTGGATGAATACCTAAACCGGTACATAATGTATCGCGAGAAAAACACATTACCCAATATTTTGGAGTATTGTCTTGGAATATTTATCATATAAAGTTCTTTCATATGTGTGAATGAAATAAAAATAAAACAATATGCATATTCATAAAGATTAAATATAATAAAAAATTAGTTTCATTACCATTTCTTATAGCATAAAAACAGTGAATATCACAATGGTGTCTACAAAATAAATCATTTACATATTGATGGAAATTAATATATATTATTCATTTGATATGTTGATGAACTGATGTGAATACATTAAAAAGAGTTAATACATGCCTTTGGAAACATGCCTCTTTAGCAGGTCTTCAAGAATAAGTTTGACAAGCTTTTATGTTAAGTATATGAATAAAACTTTATTAAAAACTATAAATTTAATATATATTTTTTCAATGATGAAATCATAAAATTCTAGAAACATGGTTGGATTAAAATATTTAATGGTGTGATACTTGTAATGGGGTAAAAATTTAAACTAGAAATATTTCACCGTGTTTGACAATTTAGATAAATTGAGAAGGTATAATTCTAAAACATGCATATATAAATCAACGTAATATGAATTAATATTGATATATATATATATATGTTTGTGAAATATATATAAAATGTATAGTAATTAAATAATTTGATTCTAGAAATATTGGGAGGTAATAGATAAAATCATAACAAAAAATAAAATTGGTTGATTCATAATGATCCCTCGCCTTGTATGCCTGGATCATTTTTTTCACACTCACATCATATCCTAAATAATGAAAATATATTCCTTGATTACTTAATTTATAACCATTAGCCTCTTTACATTATATATTAAAATTATTATAGATTCACATGAAACAATTTCATTTAGATATAGGGATTAAATTTTTTTTCTAGGGTTGTATGTTTCATGGTTCCTTGGTGAGAACAATTTTGAATAGTTATTCACATTAGAATCAAATTGAATTATCATTATAGAAATTAAATGAATTTTTATTCATTTACTTCTAAAAAATAAAATGTATTAAAATACTCCTATGTATTATGACATAGTAATGATTCATTTAGTATAAAATTGATAACATTATATGGGTAGTTCACTTTGCCCATTTTATGGACCATTATGAACTATATTCATTGTATATTATTAGTTTATTATTATAAAAATACATTACATGAAATAATTCATAATTTAATTTAAAAAGAATATTTAACTATTTTATTGTTTTCACAACCATCCTTGACGGAAGTGGATAAAAACGATGTATGTTGTTCGGGGATGCAGTGAACCAACAATATTGTAAAAAAAGAATATTACGATTTAAATAGGGGGTATGTAAAAAATTTGAATTAAACTATCATAATAATATATTTTTATGTTTATAATTATTATGATAATCTGTCTATGTTGATGTAAAACATCTATGGTGGTAGAAGATGAAAACAAATAAAGGAATTTTAGTCAAGTAATTACATTCCACATTTATTATCTAATTTAAAGTTACCTATTAAGGCTCTTTGGAATGGTATATGGATTTTTCTAGTAACACTAGGATGTTTCATAGATGATTGGTAGTTCAACTATGTAGATAATTCATAATCTTGAAGGCTCAGATGTTTTGAAGAGAAGGGGTGACGATAGGTTGTATTTAAAAGGAAATGAAACTATAGTTTTAAATTTTACATCATTAGTTTCTTATTGTGGAATTAAAATACCTATAGTATATATTAATATGAGTATATAATGTAAATTTTTTATTTCATTTATAAATAATGGGTTCTTCCATCATCTACATAGAAAAACTAAATTGTTATTTAACAATTATGAATACCATATTCTAAATTATTTTTCTATTCACCCAAAAAAATTAATTTTGGTCAGCCTGAATATTTAACGTAATAATAAATATGTGTATATTGAGTAAATAAAACCATTTTATAAAAATTATATTATAATTATGATTAATTTATTTTGAAAATAAAATTTTCATTTATTTATATATATAATTCAAATATTATGATCAATGTTATGACCCTTTGTAAACTAAAAAATGTCTCATAATTTTTTATTATCATCATCATACAAAATGATATTAATTTAAAATCTCATATTTTAAAAATAAACCTTCATTTAAATTATTATATTTGATATAAAATTTATGATAAATCATATTTATTGTTGAAATGAAGCATCACTATTTAGTATTTTTTTAATTCATTATTTATTTGTATGAGGATATAAAATGTCATATTTACATGTTTTTATTTATGGAAATAATATTTTACACATTAATTGGTGAGGAAAAATTTAGAAAACCATGATTGATTTTCTAGATAGTCATATTACTATTCTAATTTTTATGTTTCTATTCTTACAATCATATTTCTATTCTAATTTCTAGATTGATAACAGTAAAACTATACCCCTATATCCAATTAACACCATATAATAAAATCATTACTCATTAATCTATAAATTCATTAAACATAATATACTATCATTTTGAAAAAAAATATTTCATTACTAATATTTTTTTCATTGTAATAGCATTTTCAAAGAGTTTTATTATTCTGGGAGATCGACCAAATCCAAAATATCATATTATTATTATCATATTTTCTATTATTTTTTTCTTATAAAACATTCAATTTTTATTTCCATTGTTATTATCTAATTTTTATGTCCAAATTAATATAAGAAATTTTTTTGATTAATATTGTGTTGTGTTTTCCACATATAATATTATATTACCAAAAAATAATGGCTTTCATATTCATAAGAATTTTTTTTATAATATAATACAATAATATGCTGAATCACTTATGGATTCATGATTTATTTAGTAGTTTCATTGGTGATGAAATTAAATATTTAAAGTATGAAAGGATTGAAAGTCATATAAGTAGTGTACTCATAAATTTTTACATTCTTTTAATCACATAACTATTAAATATTAGTATTTATGTTATTTAATTCACTTTTCATTGATCATTTTAATTTTATAAAAATTTAACTATGGTACCATGTAAAAAATGGTGTCTTGTGTAAAAAATATTATGTTCTATGAAAATTATAAATTTGAAAACAAAACCTAAAATTCGATGACATGGTCTAATGATATCTCTATTAAGATATAATGTGGCCTAATCAATGTTGTTGATAATGATAAAAGTAGTTTTTATTTTATATGTTAGAGTATTTTATTTAATTGGGTTTCTCATCTAAGAAATTTTATTGGATTACAATAGTGATATGAAAATATTATTTTGTGTGATATAGTTTCAAATCAACCATTTTGTAGCAAAAATCACACGACATATGGCTTTGTTGACAGATATATGGAATATAATTTTTGGAAGGTTTTTCTAAAAGGAGTTATATTTAGAGAGAAACATTGAGAGAAGGTATCCCCAAAATATTTGGATCTTAAATTGAGAACAAATTGAAATTTAATGAAACCCCTTATTAGTATACTGTTTCAAAAACAATGATCAAAATAAGGAAACAATTTTCAGTTTAATTGTCTAGTACCCCATATACCATTATAAAATGATGAGGTTTTCCTGGCACAATAATTCTAATCCAACCGAATCATTGATGAATTTAAGGAAAACTGCTAATCTTTCAATGACTATTTCTAAGAAACACCACTTTTTAGTATTAAATTAATTCATAATGTATATTATTAATCTTTTAGATTATTGTCTAGTTAAGAGGTAATCTCCCAATTCAATTTAATCTTCATGTGTCACTTGAAACAAATTCCTCTTTGTATAAAAAAAATCGTAAATTTCAAAATGAAGTTGGATTAGTGGTTGAGATTTTTTTTTGTGACTATGTCTTAACCTATAATAATATCTTATATAATGTGAAATGAAATTCAAAATTCAGTACTATTTTACCTAAATAATTTTTTTGATATTTGTTAATGCTTTTTTCATAGAGCACCGTGGGGATTTATTACATATTGTATAGAATAAGTTAATTAATTATTCCATGAATTCATGAAGTGAATCATCATAATAGTTAGAAGTATCTATTTCTTATTCATTTATAATTTATGTTTCAAATGTAAATTTATTTCATTTCAATTTAATATATTTAATATATAGATTAAATTCAATTTTTGAATCTTCCTTTTTCTATTATTGAAATGTAAATATATGTGATATACATCATAGAATATGTTAGACTATGAAAATATTAATGTAATGATATATAAATATACCATAATATAAGTTCTATAGAATATCATGTTTAGTGGTATGCATGGAATGATGTAAGATATATCTATAGATTATTAGGTAGTGATACGAAATTATCCACAATATAAATATTTATATTCTAAAATGGTTTAGGACCCTGAAAAACCCGATCATCAAAAATAATTACTTCAATGTAAGCATGTTATTCGAGAATTAAAATATCTTTTGAAAAATATGAATGTATCTCACCCCTCATATCAGCATCCAACAATGAGTTATAGTAATTCAGAGCCCCAAAGAACCACATTATACTAATTTCCATGATAGATCTCTAGGAAAATGCATATGACACATGGTTTTATTACGTATATTCATGTGAAATAATTAAATTGATATTACAATCCATTTGGATAAAATATATAATATATGGTTGTATATTACTAGTTAAATTATTAATATCTAATTAAGGGAATAAACGGAAAGTTCTTAATCAAACTCAATACAAAATTGAATCCATTAATAGCGAGAATCTTGTTTGATGGAAAAAAATCATTCCCCAAAAGTCACCCTCAAATGAAATTACATTTTTAATATAATGAGAAAAGACACCTTTAACTAACATTTCATGGGTACAGAAAGTACCTCCATATAGCAAGGGATTTTGAGAACCATAAATCACACTGTCAATATTAACATTGATCCATGAACTATTTGGTGTAATCTTGCATACATGTTTCACTATCAATTAATTTTTAAATATTCCATGAACAAAAAACAACTTGTGAACATTGGTGTCCATAATAGTGTTATTCAGTGCACCAATCTACACCCAAATAATTAATAACCATCCATTTGAAATGAAAGAGTATCTATATAAAATTTGGTGGTCCTGGTATAAAAAATTAGTGAATTTCATTTATTCCCTCCATAGTTGGTCACTTTAGTAGCAACCTCTATGATGAGGTTATAGAATAATTCATAATGTCTAACCTAATATATGGCCTTCATGAAATAATCCAACTAATGATATGTGCATTTGTTCATACCAAAAAATAATCCTGTATAGTAATAAAAATTGTGTACAAACTTGATACAGATAAAGAGTTGTTGTATATCCTCATATTATTTCATACACAAATACTATGAAAAATAATGTAGTAGTAAATATTTTTTTAGCTAGTTAGGAGTTGGAAACCACATTTTCCAGATTCTTCAAATAATTATAATTTGTGAAGACTAAATTTACATACCATGTACTTTAACATCAATGAATGAGTTTTAGTTGAGCCAAAGCATTTTATTTTTTATAATTATTTAATTTTGTATTGGGAATGACTATTTGAAATCCAAATATGAGGGTCTCTATTGAGGAAGGTGTATCTCTGAATTTATAACTCAATATGTTTGGGGAAATTTCAGTAATTACTTTTTCATAAATTAGGAAGTAAATAATGGACATTTTGTTCCATTATTGAGTTATGTCCATGACATATTATTGTGTCATTTCCAATGATAGGTTACCTAAATAGTTGAGATTCAATATCATGATGACTATGCTTATTGAATTTTCTAGGTTTTCAATGAAGGATTTCATGATATATTACTAAATGAATGACATATGTTAGTGAGGTACCCATCAAAGAGAATTGAATTGAACCTTCATAAAATAAAATTAAAATATGAGTTATTAGACATAATAACATTCCATGTAAACATGTTAAGAATACCTTAAATAATAATATTGATGAAGTTGATTCCATCTCTCCCCATATCAGTGGTTTTCATTTAATCCCAATAAGCAACAATGATAAATTTTATTTTAGGGATTTGAATAGTCTATATAATGACCCAAATAATTCATTAAAGTTCATTGATGATACCTTTGGGACATCAGTATAGATTTAATGAATTTATAAATTTGTAATTAATGGCTATGTTGAAAATATGCACTTATAGAAAGTTACATGGATTTAAAAATCCACCTAGTTTGTGGATTAATGATACCATAACATATATGTATAATATGAAAATCTGTTAGTTTTATTATAAATTTGGAGAATAAAGTTATAAAAAAGTATATACCACTTTAAAACCCCACGAATTCATGTAATTTTATTTTTCTTTGTGAAAAGAACTCTATCCCAAAATATGATAATCGTTTTCCCTCACTGATGGATTTTCCTATCACTTTCTTATATTTGGAAAAGAATAACGGATAGAGGACATAGTTTCTTTATAATATTTACTAAACAATAAAATATCCTATGTATATATAAGGTTTACTAGAGTGGAGGAACCACTTCCATCAATGAAATTATTTTATCTTCCAATATGAAAATGTTAATTGATATATCTTCTTAAATAAATATAAGAAATGGAAAAGAAAGTCCATGAAAGATAGAATCCTTTTCTAACACCCCTTATGAAAAGATAAATATCCTAATGGATCAATTAATGAAAATATAAAACCCTGAATAAACAATAATAGAGTAGATTAATATGAATAAATCACATAACACCCCATAATTTTGAGGAAAACAATAATGAAACGTTGTTTGGCAATATTACAATTTATTTATATATCAATCTTGAGGGAAATGATACCATCCCTCAATTTCATCCTTATAAGGACAATAGATTATGATGTTGTGAATTAGAAGGTATTAATAACTCTTCTATGTATGAAACTAAAATATTTTTCGGTGACAATTTCCATAACTATTCCTCCCAATATGGTGAAAATGATGTTACCAATACTATTGGTAATAATGATCCTAATATGAATGGACATGAAGTATTCAATTATAATTTATTCTATTTCTTGATAATAACATTAGTAAAATTGGAGTTAAAACCATGTTTAATTGGGGATTGATTGGGGAATTACATTATAGAATTTTTTACAATATTTTGAAAGACCTCCATATAGAACATGATGAATATGATGTTAGATCCTTTCAGAACAATTGGACTGTCCATATTAAAATTGAAGAGATATAATTTATCTTATTCTTTATAAGGGTCAATGATGACAATACTACTTTTATTATCATCAATACAAAGAGTAACATTATCATTAATTTGTTGAGTGTTATCCATCACATCATAAAATTATATATCATTAAAATTATCTTTCACCAATTTAGATATCCCATTTTCAAAGGCGATATTTTTTAAAATTTTAATGGAATTATTTCCATATATTATACTATTCTCTTTGTGCATCTGGTGGATGAGCATAGAGTTCCTATAACCATCCTTAAACTATCTAACATTATGTTGGTAACATTAATTTATCTCTTTATCTATTCAAAGATCATCATTTTTGGATAGATATTTTAATTCTTCCCTAGAGGGGGAATCATGAAATTAATCTCTATTTTGTAGCAATCAAGTTATTCTTTAGAGGATTTAATCTTAGAATCTATCTTAGAAAAATCCTTTATATCCCATTATTTAAAAATTCCATTGGTATATTTCATCATTTCTATAAATTTATGGAAGGGTCTATGAATAAAATCGATCTTCTAGGAATGTATAATCACATCTCTACAAATAGTAGTAACAAGCCATCCACTGTTAAATTTAAAGGGGTCAGGTATTAACTTTGTCTAATGAGTTGAAATTTTCACTATGATAGCATTATGATATGATTAGTATTTTAGAAGGGTGAATATCAACACTCAAATTACATAATATCTTCCATCAATTTGGAAAATATCATATATCTAACAATGAATACTGTTTACCAATAAAAGTTTATTGACTTCATCAAAAATAAACATCAGAACTTGGAACTTATTCATTATTACAATAATAAATTCACTACGAGAAAACCAAGGATTATACCTATTTGAAAGGTGATCAAGTGTTCTATTCAAGTTTATGAATAGTGTTGAAATACCATATAGTAACCTATTTATGGTCCATGTTTTTTTATCTCATCTCCATATACATCCATAAACATGTCCTCCTGTTATAATAATTGGAGGTATATAAAAAAGAAAACATATATATTGGACCATTGAATCCTAAAGTGACTAACATCATTTGGGGGGGTCTTGTTTTAATTGGGGAGTTGGATATTTTCATGATTCAGAATCCATATGTGATCCATTTTTAATTGATGTTGGTTTTGTGTAAAAAGGATTATCCAAGAGAGGACCATTTAATGGATTTTTTAATTATAAAAAATGTTTGGTTCCAGAATTCCATGTAGAAGCAGCTTATAGATGTGAAGGTGATGTCTTAGGGCTTTAGTCGTAGAATAATTTCAAAAACCTTGAATGTTCCAAAACTTAATCATAACTTCATGGGGGATTTTCATCTTGTTAGGGTCCATCTTTGACATCACTAAACTAAAGGAACTTTTTAATCATTTTCCATGGTTCTTATTTTTATTGTGGGGTGTTGTCTCCCTTGACAATCATATTCACTTAAGGGGCTCACTGTTATCATGGAACTCATCAAGTTTCTTTTCAAGATGTTATCGTATAATATTTCATTAAATTGTGTGAAACAATTTATTGAGTGATATGTGATTAAATCTCTAACATAAAATATCCCCATGGAACCTTTTTAAGTGATCATTTAACTAAAGGAATTTTCTCTTCCACCAGATTGACCAACCCAATATCCACATTATAATTAGGTGAGAAACAATTTTCATAATACATTGACATGATTTATTCTACAACTATAATGTGTTTATAACTCAGGTCTGTACCCTTCCTGTTTTACCTAGTCACAATTGGATCCTCTTAGCTAGGTAATTAAACTGTTCTACAATTTATGGAGTCCTAGAAAAAAGATATGTTTAACTATTGAGTTTGAAAAGAACTGAAAAGTATTTCTAATTAAACAATACACACAAGAGATTCAATATCATTCTCTAGTATAATATAATAATTATTATTAAAGGATAATAGATTTTATACAATGATATTTGAATTTTATTCATGTGCATAGTCAGATAATTATTTCTCACTCCATGAAGTACACGAGGTAGATGGATCAAATGTAACATTCTCATTATTCAATGGTCGACTCACCATGTTCTTCTCGTTGTCTTTGCTACAAGAAGTGATTCAGTTCCTATGATATTTAAAATGTTTTAGGTATTTTCCCTATAACATTCAAAAGATATATGGTCAATGAGACTATAGGATCTATTGAAATTGGGCTACCTTTCATATGAAAGTTCTTGGTTTAAGCTATCATATCATATTGTGAGTACAACTTCTTAAAAAAGATTGTTTTCCATAGCCACTTCCACAAAAAATATTTCATAGTTCCAAATAATATATAATATTTTTCCAATCCATTTTAATTTAGTTCCCCATAGAGGATACAATGTATAAAGGTTTTTCAAATGCCAACTGATCCAATTAAGATTGTAGATAAGTATCTATAACATTGTGAGGGGATTTATAACATTTATTGGATCAATTTTTTTATCACACTATTGTATTCTAATAAATATATGTATCAACACAACCAATATATAACTCAATGATCTCTATTTGAATTTATCAGAGAATAAAAAATTGAAGTAATACCCTATCCCCTTATTTTAAATGTTCAAATCAGACAATCATCATATTTCAATAATTTTTCGAATGAGATCAATGAATTGATTAAGCCTCTCCCCTTTTAATGTAATAACCATAGTGCTAAAGGAGTTATTTTAGTGGAAGATACATTCTTCGTCTGTTGCCTAATTAGATGAGACGTGAATAATGTTTTCTATCCTGATAACTATCCATGGGGAGGTAATTTAAAAAAAGGGATACATTCACAACCAATTTTACCACTTTTGTAATCTTCAAATTTATTTTTAGAGCTATGGTGTGATAACGGAATCTCATAGATTTTTCTAGAGAATAAAGAAAGAATATACCCATTTGGCTGGGATGATCATGGTATGTGAGATCCCAATTCTCAAAATAAGGACATTCTAAATTTGATCCATCTTCTTTCACATGGGTCTAAATGATAGATAATTTTTTTTAAAATTATTTATTTTTCAATTTTTGAAGTGAATAAATATTTAAATACTGGTTTCTAAATTTTAAAAATATTAATATTCGAAATATTTATATTGAATTCATAAAATTTTAATAAATAAAATCCTAATTATAAATATTTCAATATTTAATGAATTAGAATTTGTTAAAATTTTATATATGCAGGTTTTGCATATTAATGACTTAATTAAAATCATATTAATAGTAAATTATTTTTGAATATGGGATCATATTATAAAGAAATAATAAATTTATTACTATTTAAAATTGTATTATTGTAAATAATTATAATTTTTAAAATATATTTAAAGAAATTTTTATAAGCAATGAAATATAGAAATATATATTTTTTAAATAGTGATACATTGGTGAAAGGGCCAAAGAAAAATATATATATATAAGGTAATGTAGATAGAGAAGTTTGATAGTGGGAATTTTATTACAATCATATTCATGTAAAGGAATTATATCTATTGTTAGTTTGTCCAACCACATGACACCATAGTTTACACATTTTTTGTGATCCAATCTGCAACTACATTTTCATCGCCAAACGAATGGGTGATTATATGATTGATATCTGAATGGTATTGGATAAAATCCATCTAATTAGGTATAAGGCACCAAACAATGTAAACCATGCCATTTCAAAGTGCTTCTATGATGGTGGGGGAGTCTCTTTCCATCCAATAGAAATATATATTTATATATTAATTCAATATTTTAACGAATATGAAGAATTTTTTATAATCTGTGTTCTTATATGGTTTTTTCAAATTAATAAAATATATTCATACTTTGTTAAATGTCTATATTCATATACTTCAAATTATATATTATTTATAAATTATTTATATAGTATCCTGATATATTTCTAACAGAAAATAATAATGGTTAACAAATTTTTATGTTTAAATTTATGGAATTATTTCATTTCATTTATCCTAATATTTAATATTATATTTATATAAAGAATATATCTGCAACAAAACCTATAAAAACTATTGCATTAATAATTCACTTCCCATTATGTCATTATATTAATTTAAGAGATTTAATGATATTTTACCATATTATTTCGAATAATTATTACATTTTATTGCGCTTTATTAAAAGTTTTACGTAAAAAGATTAATATAATTAAATATTCATATTTTAATATAAAAAGGTTGGAATTAAAAAAACACAAAAATACTATATAATCATAAAATGTCATTGGGTTCGAAGAATCACTATTTAGGGATATGAGGATTTCTTTAGAAGAGCTAGATTTAAATACCAATTTTTAAATAAGTTCTCCGAATTTAGATGTTAATTCAAAAATACTTTTTATCTTATATATGAAAATGATTCATGTAATATTATTTTGTTCATAATATGTATAAATGATCAATATTAAAATTTTATGTCATTAATAAATCATAACAAATAATCATTTGTTTCAATGAGTTTCCTAGAAACATAATTATAAATAAATTTATTACTTGATTAATAGATATTAGTTAATTGAAATAATTATAAGTACACACACATACAAATATATACATTACATTATAAATAATAAAAATAGAATATCTATAAAATTATATTTAATATAAGGCCCCAGCCTTAAACCTTACTTAATATTGAATTAAATGAATAATTCACATTGAGGATCTTTTCAGGTTTAGAGTTTCAGAGAATTAGGACATAACTATTACATCTCAAAATATTACAAAGTAGAAACTTTTACTAAGTTTCCATAAAATAAAAACTCTTAAAAAGAATATGTCCAGTTCCATGTTTTAGGTTGCATGACTTTCCTTTGATCCCATCATTGACCATATTCCACGTTATGTCCTGTGAAAAACATTTCAAAAACTTGGGATTAGCATAAAAAGCTCAGTAAGGGATACACAAAGAATGAAAACTATTAGTTTTTCAAAACAACAAGTAAACCATGTATACTTTATCAAAGTAATACTTTTCACCTTTTCGAATAAGTAAAAACTCTTCACCGAATAAAAGTTCACTACTTACCCTTCTGTAACCAAAAGATTACCATAAAACCCATATAAAGATCACATAACATATAAAGGTAACTTGGGACATAATCATACTTAAGTGGAATAAGCATAAGGTCTACTTCCACACATATCACTTAATGAAATAGCCATTCGGCCAACTTCCATACATACTTAATGGAATAGACATACGACCGACTTCCATACCCAATGCATTGGAGGTTATAACGTAACCACCCGTCCTGGTATTCACGGCACCACCCGTCATATGGTTTATCACGTAACCACCCGTAAAATGTCCAAGTACCATTATAAAATTATAACACATAAAACCAATATAAAAGAATGATAACATTTCCATAGTTCAATCACAATATATCATTTTAATATATTGACAATATATAATACTTTATCAAAACCATTTTCAATAACAAAATACATAATAGAGTATATGGTAATTATTTTATTTTAAAAACATTACGGCTTGTTGAGGAATCCAAATATCAAATAATACTCGCAGTGGCGGAAAAGGTCATTGTCACCGCGTACGTTAAAAGAGACATTCCTTTTTGTCGTTTAGTAAAACGATTCGTATAAAAAGATTACTTTTGTATAAAAGTAAAATTCAAAGGGTTTTATACACCGTATAAAAGAAAGTTGTGTATAAAACGAAATATTACTCAATGAAAGGAGATTGAGACGAAGTCCCTTACAAAGACGGTATCCTTGGTTTAAGGATAAATCAATTACATAATTATGTGTGACAAATGAATACACCAAATATAAGTGAATATTATGTGTAAAAAAATAAGAGGTTATTCACACATATTCATAGAACGACATATTCAAGGAGTATAAGTTTATCCCAAAGAATAATTTTTTGGGTTAAGAAGTTCCCTTGCAAAAATTTGACAGCCTAATGGCATCACTACAAAATTCAGAAAATGAGTTGATGAGAGATAAAAATGGTATCTCATCACATGGAAATAAAATTTAAATCAATAAGGATATAGAAGAAAATATCCCAACATAATAGTATGTGAATTAGTAGACATAACAAAAGAATTCTTTTAAAAAGAGGAGGGTGAAAGGTTCCCTTACCGACATGGGTATCTTTCGAAACATACACCCGGTGAAAGAAAGAAAATAAAACATTGATGTAAATACTCATAAATGAAAGTATATTACACAATGAGTAAAATAATGGGCAGTACATACACCAATCAAAGAAAATTGTGGAAAATGTAGCATAAATCTCACGGGAATAAACGTGAGATGAAAAATCCCTTACGAAAACTCGGCAGCCTAACAGCGCCACATAAAACATACAAAAATGGATTGATGAGATCAAATAGGGTATATCATCATATTAACATAAAGTTTATAGAAAGAGGAATATAAAAGAACATCCCCAAACATAACAAAGAGGAGCTGAAAAGAAGTGACATAAAGGAGAGTACTTAAAAAGAAAGAGAGAGGTTAGATCTCTTACGAAAATTCGGCAGCCTAACGGCGCCACTCAAAACATCCAAAATGGATTGATGAGAGAGAATAGGGTCTCTCATCATATGAACATAAAAATTAAAGTAATAGTAATATAAAATAACATCCCAATAACAAGAAAGATGATCTTTAAAAGGAATGACATAAAAGAGCGTACTTAAAAAGAAAGAGAGGAGTATGATCCCATACCTCGGGTCCGACTTGACTCGATCGTTCTTTAATCTCCTGAATAACAAACTTGAGTTAATTTCAACTTGAAAAAGAACCATTTTCAAGTTTATTATTCCTTTTATATCAATTATTGACATGTTATAAACATTATTTAATCATTTAAGTTAATAATGTTTGTTTTGTCGATATTTGGTTCTTAAGTCAAAAGTGGACTTCTGACAATTACATGTTGTTCGTGTGGTCAAAGGTTCTTTATATCCAGAATAAAATTCCTGATTTTGATATCATATATATCATATATATGCAGAGTATACATGTATTTATAATAATACATAATCATTTAGAGGTAAGAAATGAAATGCACCGTTCATGGAGACGGTAAGTCGTACGTACGCAAGAACGCTACTTTCATTTCTATGTCATATTAATTGAATTAAAATTAAATGAGAGATGTGTGTATTTTTAATTCTGAAATTATATTCATCCTTTATATGTATCATACATCATATATATCCATTATATGTAATTATAATAGTATATTACATTTGAGGATAAGAAATGAAATGCACCATTCATGGAGACAGTAAGTCGTACATACACATGAACGCTACTTTCATTTCTATCTCATACATTAATGGAAAGAAAACAATAATTATATAAAGGTATATTATAATTCCAGTATAACATCATATATAATAACTATAAATCCATCCTTTATACATCCCAAATATGGCATTAACGAATCAAATCACTTTGAGGGGGCGGTAGTCTGCACTTCCTAAAATGAAGATATCGCGTATACCCATAATGGAAGCCATAAAGGTATGCCACAAATGAAAAATACAGAAGCATAATTAAAACATAAAAATATTATATATCATATATTAACATAGTGATATCTTAATTTCCACCTATGAAGGTGTTATATGAGTGTTGAACAATCATCGTTTCGTGAGGCAGATATTCACCATCCACAAAACGGTATGTTTTTTAACCATTAGATGAAGGTGTGTGTAAGTGTAGCTCAAATACTTATTATAAAAACATCCTATTATATTTAATATACTGTATTTGTTACAAAAGAAATGAATAAAAAGAGTTTAGGGGGTTGGAGAAGCAAAATAAAACAAAAGAGCACAAGTGAAGACGTTACCTTAAAATTGGTTAACTCCCTTTGGTTTGAACCAAAAGGGTTTCTTGAAGAGATTTCTGACTAAGTTAAGGATTCTAGGATGAGGAGAGGGATGTGGAGAGACAAAAGGATCAGAGCTTTGCCGAACCAAGGGTTTGAGAGGCTCGGGTAAGGTGGTAGAGGTGGGGGCCTTTTATAAGAGGAGAGGAGGGGCACTCAAGGAAAAGTATAAAATGTTACTTTATTTTCAAATGGCTTTCAAATTTTAATGATAAAAAATTGATGTGTTTCGAAGATAAGGTGATATGGGTTCTATATCCACCCATCCAATAGGTTTTTGACATGTGTAGGTCCAAGATGTTTCATTATCTTTCCATTTTATTTAAATCGTTAAATAATGAGGTCATCGCTGCATCATCATGATGTCATAAAGAATTTAATTTATTTAATGTCTAAAAATTATAAAAAAATACTATTATGTAGGAACTCTTTTTATATTTCCAATGACTATTTATAGTCAAAATTATTACTTTTATAACTACATGTAAAAATTGTTTTAGTAAAACAAATCATGTTTGTGACATTTTTATTTTAACTTTAAATAAAATCCATAAATGTCATTATCAAACCCATGTGGCTCCATGGGGTACTAAAAATCGTCCCATGGGTTGTCTTGGTCGGAAATAACTCATCCAATAGGGTTAGGACAAGTGACAATATATTTTCATTTTATTATAATATCATTTTTACCTTAAATCACATTAATTACCTTTAATCGCAATTAATAAAACTTAAAAGTTACTTTTCATCAAAAATTATTTTCATCCCATTGAACCACATTTTACTTAACAATTTAAAACATTTAAATTGGATTTTTGAAATTTAAATCACAGAAGTGGTAATGTCCCATTTAAACGAAAAATCAAATTTTGTAACCACCACTTTGTGGTCTCACTATTCATCAAAAATTGGAGATTTTCAGAAAATTACAAAAAATTCACCCTAAGCTATATTTGATATTCCGAATTCAAAAATGATGTCTATTTTACCAAATTAATAACATAGAAGTTTCATTAATTAATCTTATAATTAATTTCTGCAGTCAGAGAAAATAGCGTGTTTTTATGAAACAATAAGTATCAAAAGATTGACAATAGTTTAAGTCCAATTTCAAAGTGAAATTAATTTCAATGACCACTATTGAATTAAATGGTAAAAATATATTCTATTTACACTTTAAAACCAATTAAAAATATAATATAACCATATAAATAAATTATATTAAAAAGAGGTTTTGAATTAAAATACAACATTTTTCACTATTCATTAAAAATTGAACTTTTTTGGAAAAATACCAAAAAATTAAACAAAGTAAATTTTGATGTACTGATTCTAAATAAGATTTTTATTTTGTCAAATATAACACATAAAATTTTCAAAAGGTATATTTAAAAGAGGTTCGCCATCAAAAGGCGGTTAATCGAACTTTTAAAGAATATTAGACTGTCTACGCTTAAAATTGGATTCATTTTCATTTTTAATCCTCTATCATTTATTGTAAAGAGTAAAAATATTTGACAAACATATATAATCATTTTGTAGTTAGTTATATTCATTCTCCCCATCACAACATATAGGCGTTTACTACCATTTAAAATAATATTATTTTATTATTAGAGTGCAACGTAAGACTCCCATGAAACTCCTTGTTGCGTGTTGGGTATGCCATCGAGCATAGCGTCCCCTTTAAAGTTATATTAATATTTTATTCACAAATATGGATAAATGTGAAAATGTCATACTCTTTATTTACCTGGGGTGTTACATTTAAAATTTAAAAATCCATAAAAATAACATCTATAAGATTCAATTTAAAATTAACATTAGTCATGTCATTAATCACTCAGTATGGGTGACGATAAAATATAGGTTCCCATATATTATCTCATATATATTCTAAAATAATTATCTATCACTAAATTATAAATTTTTATGTCACATTTTATTCATTGGATTTTATGTGGTATGGTCTTCTTCGAAATTTAGTAACCAAAATATTGATATTTGTGTAAACTATGACATAATTATTGGAATTTTTCTATTAAATGAATAATTGATGGGTTTTATACTATATAACTAAATACAATTTATACCATGATAAAACATTTCTATAAAAACATAAAATTGGGAAAAATGATAAATGAAATTTTGACCCATAATAAATATAGTGCATATATTCATTAGTTATGTGGGTTTATATTCAATAAAATTCGTTATGGAATACATATATATAATTATAGTCACCATAATTGTATATATTTTTAATATATTATTACACATAAAAATTGACATAACTATTTTCTAACATAATTTCTTTTACTAAAATAATTTCCATGAGTGATATAACATGCTTATAATTGTACACAATAATATATAAGTGTGTTGAAAAAATGAATATGTTATAAATATCAATATTTGTTTTCTGACTAAAATTTATCATATATAATTTTTTCATTAAATAGATTTTCGGTTATCAACAGACACAATTATAAAATATAATTGAATGAAGTAATTATATGTCACAATAACCTGTACAATGTAATAAGTTTCTAGCTTAATTTTGGGAAACACTATACACCTTATCCTCATAAAGTTTTCATATAATTAATGAATTTTTAAAAAATTATTGATCAAGGTATTTGAATTTTATTTATCGTTATTTTATGAATCTAATGATATTCAACTTTGTTTAAAATAAATTTTATTTTGAATATTTGAATTTCGGTTCTGAAATATGTTTAATAAATAATATTTAGTCCATATAAAGTAAAATCCATAACAAGTTATATAATAATATTAATGTTATTTATTAAAAAATCACACACTTGTTGGTTAAGAAAAACAAATAAGAAATAAACATGCATATTCCATATGAAATGATGTTTGGAACCATATATTTTAATTACTTAAATATTTTTATGTATATATTTATTGAAAAGTAAATTCAATATTCTTTCAGTATAAACTGTAATGATAATATATGTTATTTTACATAAAATATAATTAAGTACCTAATTTAATGATTTCTAATAATTGGTATTATAAGAATTGTTTATAGCTTTTTGGGATTATATAATAAGGTATATATTTTTACAAGTATTGAAATTATTTCAATTATAAACATTTTTAAACCGAAAATTTAATTTGGTTATATAAATGTTGAAAATTGAGGTGACAAGAACATTCCATGCATAAATGTCAAAACATTTAATATGAATTTTCGATAAGTATAAAATATATACCTCCCCAAAAATAATGTTTTAGTGTATTTAGTGAACACATATTAAATTAATGTGTTTAATGAATGACCAATAGAATATATCATAATATTCTTATCAAATATTACTATTCTTATAAATATTCCACTTAATACATTTTTTCATAACCTATACTAATTAATACAAATATACGGTGATATAAAATGCTCGGTAAGTGTAATGATTGTGGACATTAATCGATTATAGTAATTTTGAATTAGATAATAAAAATGTTTTAAGCTTAATATCATCACATATGAAATTCCTTCCTATTAAGATATAAATGTTAAATCATGAGATATATCATAAAAATTTTTACAAGAATTTATATTTGTTATAATACATTGAAATATTGAATGATCAACCATGATACATGGAAGCATATAATAAGCATAAAAAGAATTAATAGGATTGTGATAAAATATTATGAATAATAATCAAGTAATTAATCAATCCTCTCTATAGTGACCACCATAACATAGTGTATTGATTCTTATAGTGGACAAGATTAACTCCCAATTGCATTTTATATTAGTGGTGGATAGAGATCCATTTTCATGAGGGTTTACTCCCCAATCCATTTTTATTCACAGTGATACAGTCCCATATTATATTAGGGTCACTCCCCCATTACTTCATCATTATATCACTAGATATCAATCATTTCCCAAAAATTTATAAGGTTATAATTTTCATGGATTGACGTTGATGTAGTGAAAACCATAAATATATGTTTGAAAATATTACGAAAACAGTCTTCATTTTATAATTATGAATTTAAAATTAAATTTTATTCCTTAATACATTAGTGAAAATTATATTCCTATGAAATACTATGAAATAATTTGAATTGAATCATAGGAAAATATCCAAATGGATAAAATAATTCTAAAAGAGAAGATTACTTAGAATAAAAATAATTTTATTCATGCATTAGTAATATGCATTTAAAAACATGTGAAATCAAACATTTCTATTGGTAATGTTGAAATAAAATTAATTGATAATTTTGTATTTTTTTTCATTGAAACATAATGGAATAATTTCATAGATTAATAATTAATAATAAGGAACATTATGGGGGGATTAAGATTTATTTCATTTAAGATTAAAAACATTCTATTAAATTTTTATAAATCATCAAATTGAATCATATAGAAACAATTTGACCAAATTTTTTCTTTCAGTTTTGCGGTACTTATAATGTTTAATTTCATCTTTAGAATAGGAAGGTATATTCTAATGAAGGTATTTTTTTCAATTTTATTTTTATAAACTGATTCCTCTATGAGTTTTTGAATAATTATCCACAAAAAAAAATCATCGATGCACGATCATAAAGATAATGAAAGAGAATAGAAGATACAATTAAAAAGAATTATATCTCCAATGTGGAATCATTATAGTATTCCTATTTTGTTATCAATCAACTCATGGATTCAATTGATTAGATATATATCTATGTTAGACTAAAAATAATTATTATGACCTCTAACTACACATGTATGGAATAAAACATATCATCACATATTTTAGTTATAGTTCAACAAATGATTTCATGATGAATAATATAAAAGAATAAACCTTGTTTATTATATAGATAATTATGATGATTTAATTTTATAAGAATATATAATATTCATAAAGTAATTTCCCACAATTTGGACTTGAATTTCATAGCACAAAAATTCTGATTCTAAAATAAATTAACCTAATGGGATGATATTCAAAAGTTGTTAATTGTAAAATATTCTACCTTGTGATAGAGATATGATTCATCACCATTTTTTAACAAAATAACATGAACCATCATTTAATAGTATCACCACACTCATCTCTCATAAAACATCTTCTAGAAATAATCCAATACATATTTGTTTATTATCTTACGGTCTCCATTGTTGCGATAATAAATAGTAACTACATCGTAGACCAAGAATCTAGAATCACGGCATTGAAATGAAATAACATGATTATAGATGCATTAAAAACTATCAAATCATTGAAATAATAATTTATCCTTAAAATATGTAAATTTTAGGAACAAGAAAAAAATCAATAGGTACATATCCTAAAATCTAAACCAACTATTAAATTTCCCGAATTTGTTCTGATGTATAATCCAATACTTAAATTCTCAAATCTGATATGATGACTAATTAGCTATGTAAATTCCAGAATCATATACATCACAAAATTGGATACATGAATTACCGAATTGGAGACATTGGAAAATAAGGTGTGTGAATTCCTAGATTGGAAAAATCACATAATTTTTTACAGGATTGAATTAGGATAGATATATCATTTCATTCTATGACACATTCAGATATATCAGTAATTTTTGTTACATAAATCATTGAACTAAATCATTCATTTAGCACTGTGGAGCTATTTTCTATATGGATATATATTCTATTTGGTCAGTATACATAGAATAAATATCAATGTGATGGGGCCATGTGAACTTTTAATTCACCAATTTAGCATCATGAATCCATTATTCACCAAAAATCATATAAAAAAACATATCTCACAACTATAACGTTTTAAAAATATTTTCTATCATTTTTAAACATATATATATGATATATAAATAAAAAAATTGATCAATAACATAATTAATGATCAATATAAGAATGGTTATCATAAAATACAACATCCCAAATTAGTTAAGAACCATTTGATCATCATTAATTATCAATCCCCAAACCAAATCCATAGCATTCTAGAAACTACACCTACGGACTAGTTGACTAGAATATGAATACCCTCAAAAAACCATAACTCAATTGTAAATCCATCTCTGTGAAACAGATCCACTATTCAACTATGAGGAGAATTATACTAAAGGACAATTCATTAAACCCATTGGGATATTTTTTTCGTCATATAAAACTTCCCTGATTTATCATCAATGGAAGAAAGAATTAACATTATTATATTTAATAATAGACCATAAATTTAAAATTCACCTTCAACATGTACTTCAACCTAATACAAATAATCAAATAGACTATGGGTGTCTCTTTGAAATGGTTTCTGAACTATGATGTGAATGAAGGATATTCAAATTCAATCTATTGTTAAAAAATATGTCACATGGAATATATTTAGTAATTAATTATTAGATCTTCTATCTGGTTACAATATATTAAACCATGATTTCATAAATATAACTATTCTCTTTTAAAAAAATATATCAATTATTAATATCATTAGAAAATATTTTTGAATATGATTTTTTGAATGATATATAACATTTAAATTGTAAAAATGACCTTCAACAGTCTCAAAATATCAATCCACAACTCTAATAGATGAAAATATATCCATAATGTGTATTTAATATTA
Source organism: Viscum album (assembly GCA_963277665.1). Classification (NCBI taxonomy): domain Eukaryota; kingdom Viridiplantae; phylum Streptophyta; class Magnoliopsida; order Santalales; family Viscaceae; genus Viscum; species Viscum album. The sequence continues at coordinate 138,080,656 of OY728163.1, forward strand.
TATGTACCCACCACATTCTAAAATTTAGTTGTACTAAGGGTCAATTGACATTAATTAGTCATTCAATAGCTAACACAAGCATCACCATGAGTTTTTATTCAAGCTGATGTGGATCCTATATCTGTAATGTAACATCCCAATAAAAAAATTGTATCCAAGAAAATATTAACCCATAATAAATTTTCATATTAATCAATAATTCAATATTTCTTTTACATAATTCATTTTTTTATGTTCATGCATGTGTGACTCAAGCAGTTCACATTGATACATTGCACAAATAGTTACAACATAGGGAATGTCATGTTTTGATAATTTGATAAAGAAATTGATTCGAATAAAACATATATATTTATTCTGATCAAAATTTATACCAATTACAAAATTTGATAGATTTAGGCCGTCTAATATACGATTAGAATGCAATTTATAATCGTTCCTTTCAAACATTGAAAATATTACATTGGTATATATTTCAGGAAATGTAAATATATAATCTGAATTCTATTTAATTTGTGACCATAGATAATATATACAATCTCAAAACATAGAATTGTCAAACTATTTATTCATATTTGATAAAAATGTCCCATATAGGAAACATTTATTACTTGAAATAGTTTTTATGTACATATATAGACTTCATTGATGAGTTTGTGAAATACTACATTGAAAAACAGTTTATGAAAATCCATATCTTTAAACGACCATATTTCATGATTTATTTGATAATGGTACATATAATAATATACCATAATAATTTGAGATCATTTAATTGAAAAATTATATATATGCTAAAATAACATGAATCATTATTCAAACCACGTTATTTATTAACTCCACAACAATCCCTTAAAATTCAATTTCCCTTCTAAAATTGTGTGGGATATCCTTGGGATATAAAAATTTAATTGGGTGAGAAATAAATTCTATAAAAGGAATTAAAAATCAAGACATAAGTTATATATTTACATGTGGTAAAATATTCATATCATTGAATCAATATAGGGGTGAATATCATACACATGATTGTTTATGAATTATATAATATAATAACCTAAAGGAAACATGGTAATGTGGGAACAACATAAGAGATAACATCATTAACATAATTCAAGTTTATCCAATGACACATCATAACATATTTCAATTAGGATAATGTCTCAATGACCATACATGGTATCTCATGAGATAATAATGTTAAACAATGCATTTGAGTTCAATGTAATTATACTCCCACTTATCACAATCAATTTCATGTACATATATATGTGCTATATATATATATATCAAATAATATAAACATTATTTTCACAACATTATATATAATGATCATGAACTATGGGTTATATAAATTTAGTTTTACAATAAATAAATTATATATACATCAAGGTGAATAACATTAAGTTGCAATTGGTTTGGGTATAAATGACATGAATGTTTTGGATGAAAAATCACAGTATTATTTGATCATTTTTTCAGGAGTAAAAAAATAATGGAAATGATTAATGAGAGTGAAAATGGTCCCTCATCTGTTAGAAATCATATTAAAATAAATATTGAAGAGGTAAAAAATATATGAAAATTAAAAATTTGAAATTCAAAGGAATCAAATAAAGAATGTTATTGAATAATGTAGATATGGAGAGGCTAATATACCTTGAGATTTAATTTCTAAAAGATTTTCTGGAGAATCATAAATTACATAGGGAACCATGGTTGGGATATAGAGAAGGAAATAGAGAGTTATATAATTTTAGACGTATTTTTAGTGATGTATAACGGTAGGATGTGTGCGTATTATAACTACAAGAAGGGGAATTATTTATTAGTTTCAAAACATTGGATCTGGAATCCACATAAATTGATAAAAAAAACACTCCACTGGATTTCTTCCATGTTCTCTATGAAATGTGAGTTTATTTTGATATCTTATATATCTATGAGTCAAAATCATATCTATACATCACTTGGTGATGTTGAAGGGTGTCATGTTTAAAAGAAACATATTTTAAAATCTTAAAATATAATATTGATCTTGGAGGATTTATTATGGGTTTATAAAATTTTTAGAATAACCATTAAAAAAATTATGTTAATTGGAAAATAGATATTTGTGTCTGGACACTAATTATTGTATTTAATACAACATTTTGGGTAAAAATGGTGTCATAATACACATTATAGAATTAAATCATATTTAGTTATTAGCGCGAAATTTCTAAGTATAACAAAATTATTAAAACATAACCATTGGTTAGTTTATTTTTAATTTTTCAAAACTAATATATCTTTAATCAGAATACTTCTATTAATATGAAAATTTACACTTTTAAACTGTCAATATACATTTATAAAAAATATCTGGTATTATAGTGACAATATGTTCCTGAACATTATAAAAATTACATTGGACATCATAAAAATGCTTATCAATTTTATTTAAATAAATAATATTAAATATAAATATTTTATTAAAATAAATTAATTTCAGCAATTTATTATTTGATCAAAAAATCATTATTAAATTGTATATTTTCCAAAAATATAACTTGTCATTAATTATATCAAAAACAACATTTTATCATACATATTATTTAATCATTGATAAATTAATAATTTAAATGGATACAAATATCAATTAATTTAGACAATATATATATATATACATTTTTACTATTAGTGTCTATATACTAAACAACTTATTAAACATCAATAATACCAATGGGTATGGTTTGAGATGTTGAAAATATCTTGTTGTGGTTCAGGGGAAATTTTTTGGGAAATGATCTCAATTAACATTAACATATCATGTAAACTATCTCTATTATGTTGTAGTTATCGAGGAATCTATTTTCTTGATAAAGGGAAAATCCTACGTATTCCATCTTCATTAGATGATTTGATAAATTTGCTTCATTGAGTATGATCCTACTGGTCAAGGCCATAGTTTATTTTCCACCTTTCAATTGGATTTACCATATCTTCTTATATATACTAATAAAAATGGATTATGTAAAATGAATTTATTACCAATGATAGTGAATCATTTGAGTTTGTTTAAACATAATTAGATAAACCATATTGTGTCCCATAATAACTAAATTAGTGTATATGTTTTTTATAATATCATTTCATAATAAGGCATTTACACATTTAAAAATGATATTTCATTTGTAGAGTTTCGGGTCATTGAATTTATCTACCCCTCAAAATTTTACACTCAGAAAGTGATTTCATACACAATGAAAAATGAGGGTACTTATATTTCATCACTTCTTTTAAAACTACTGTATCTTCCTCGTAATTATTTTACTTCTATAGTATGTTGACTAGTTGAGTAGTCATGCTTCTTAAAAATTTATCTCAATTATCTATGATATCCACTTGCAGATCCTCATATGTCCGACCATTCTCCATTATTTTGTTTCAATTTCCATAATGTTAAGAGAAATATCTATATGACAAAATGTGATAATTTTCATATATAATTGAATTGATTCATATAGTGAATCCAAATGTATATTCTCCAATATCACTCTTCATGTGGTCCCCTAATAATATTTTATTCATATCTTTATACATTATATTTCTTATTAAATTAATTGAGAAAGATAAGTAATGATCGTCCTCTAGAATCCCCCAATCCAGTTCTCGTTTTGAATGTATAATTATCAAGGTTCCAAAATAAATAATTTCACGTATATCAAAATTTAACACTAAAAATTTGACTATAATTTTTTAGTCACCACAATCCCTTCCTAATTCTGACTGATTCCCTCATGAAATGATGGCTAATAATATATTTGAGATCGTTAATGTGTGTTTCATTTTATTATTCCCATTTCCTTTCTTCGGATATCTAATATGATTGGATCCCTTAAAATCCAAATCATGGATAGGGTTGTTGTATCTTCTCTTTGTAGAGATTATTCCAATTTGATCACCATTTCGGGATGGAAATATATTGAACAACAATAATCTGGCAACACCTCTAACCACGTTCATTAGTGAATGTTGTGATCCTTCTGTATGCATATAGATTTAATGTTTTTCTAATCATTATATAGGTCAAGATTTTAACTATATAGATATTTCCTCTAAATCATAGCATTGAGGATTAGTATATCCAACTCTAGAATATAGGTTGGGTTGTTCTATTCATGAATCATTAATTAGAAGGTGGAATTATCTATCACATATCATTATTGCAAGTGTACAAAACCCAATACCTTCTTAGGAACATTTCTATAAGTCATAATCCCCTTCCCACATGTGCTTGATATGAGTATAGGTGTAGTGAATATCCAATTATTTTACTCATTAAATCCCTTGCAACAACCATCTATTTATAAAACCAAGACTCACATTGTAGTTAAATTGGTTAGTGGGAATGCGAATCATGATAATTTTCTCACAAATTGTGTATAGTACATATATAATACCTAAAAACAATAGAATTATGTCACAAATATTGTTCTGGATCGTCCTTAATTTGAAATTTTTTATTATATATCAATATAAATTAAATTATATATGATTAAAATAATAAGTAATTTTACATGCCTCGTCCAGAGCTCAAATTTACTATACTACTCATATATATTTTATTTTTTCATGGTCCCCACTACATTATTCTATTAACCCCAATATTCTACATTACATTTATAGTATATATGAATATAATCTATTAGTATATTTTTAGTTTATTCCTAATTTTTCTATTAATTATTTACACAATGATAGTAATATAATTAGGGATTCTAAATTGAATCACACTGAACTCAAATCGCATTCATTTTCAGAAAATAATAAATGGTGATATCATCCTTTATAAAAATTACATGTTTATATCTTTATTAAATATCAACCATATTAATATAGTCATATACTGGTAGATTATGAAAAAAGTCATCAATCAATATAAGATGGGACTTTCTCTTATTCATGATCTTTTTGATCCCACGAAAATCTATGAATATGTCCATTGACACATACTTTTTCTTAATTAATTGGAATGAGGAACTCTACTTTTAAGAAAATGATTGTACAAAACATTTAAATAATTTATTATTTTGATAATTATTTTGATATTAAACTATAAAAATTTAAATTCTATATGGAATCTTCTATTTTAGAAATGTGTTCATTTTTTTATGATTGATAACACATCCTCGCGATTAAGAGGAAGACCAAAAAATTCTCATAGAAAGATGTTAGTGAATTTAATTACATTATTAATTTTATCAAAGATGATATTTTTCTAAATATACATTACTTTATCTAGATTCACTTTCATAAAATATAATAATTTCCATTCATGAAATTGAAATATTAAAGGGGTTTCATCACCATTATGAGACTTGGATAGTTTTATAAGGAAATTTATGATATATAGGGTGATTTGCATATGTTAAAATGATATGTAGGATTTGTAAATATGAATTCATTACATTATATAAATAACATTGAATTACAGAAATGTGAGTAACATAAGGTTCTCTAATAAATTCATCCTGCAAATAAGTATACAGGATATGATATATATTTGATATTGTATATTGGCCCCAATTTCAGTTCACTGAGATAGATCAAATTCCATGATATGAGGGTGTGTTTTAACTATACTACTCATCTTTTGTGATTTTAATGAATGTGTATATTGATATTAGTAATGGAAATTTATTTTTATGATAGTTTGATGATCATTGGATTATGATTCAATTCTATATATATTGGTTTTTCTATCAATAATATATTTAGGGAAGATAATTTTTAATCCATTATATAAAAAAATGAAATCAATAAATATATAATCAAAAAAACATAAATTAAATATATTTAGGATAGTCATTCTTAATTTTCTAACATAAAATAAAAGGGGAATTATCTATCACAAAATAATGATTTTTAGGGTTCTTTCGAATTTAACAGAACTTATCCCTAAGAAGCCTCAAACCGTGTGTACAACAATGCCACTCTTTTTCTTGTAGGATCTGATTGAGTGAAGCCCAATATCACTTTCAGGGTTTATTTTTCATTGGTATAACTATGAAAAACCAATATCTGCTTGTAGTATCAACACATGGATGTATTATCGTGAGGAACATATACTTGATACGTTATCTATATTTAGGTATGTTTTCTTTTGTTTAGTCCTATTTTTTTTTACCTTCACTATATGGTTTTAATCCTAATGCTCCAAAATACCTATTCATCCCTCTGATACCATCTATGAAGATCAAAATCATCAATTCAATATAAATATCGATTTATTAAATTTATGTACATATAATAAAACCGTATATGATCATGTGTCCTATTTTATTTTTTTAAATAATCTGAATATAACAAAAACAATGTTCATGGGTACAATCAAAATATATAAAATCTCAATAAAATTCCATCAAAAATCCATTCCACTTCATAAATTTCAGCGGATATCGTAGGTATGTACTTATGGAAATAGTGACCTACAAATCTTTATAAGAGAATATACAATTAATAGCATAAAAAATCATACATGTAATTATAGAGACACAACTTGGTAATATAATATATGAGAAATTCATAAACATTAACATCAAATCATAATATATGATGATAACATAATGGAAACATCTAAATACGGAAACTATACAAAACAAGACATCATATGTATAAATCAATGATGATATTTAAGGGATTATAATAAAATGGAATTAGGATTGCCTCATAATCAACATATTTAGTATCTCGTGATATTATAACATTACCCCCTTGCATATAGATATCTGTAAAATATCATTCCCACTTGAATCAATCATATCATGTTCATGTATATGTGTTCCATAGATATCATACAACATAATTAGGTCATTCTTCACATTTAATCCATAAATTAATAATGATGGGATAAATATATTAAATTCAACAATAATTAAAGGATTGTTAAATCTATGATATAAACATTGGTTGTAAATGGATTTGGGTATTCAAGAAACAATTTATTTGTCGAAAAAGGCACAATATATTTTTAACAGCATAAAATGGGTAAAAAACAATTCATGGATTTTTTTATGATAAGGATAGGTTTATAACATCACTATGACATCATTTGAAAATTATTATTTATGTGTAAAAACATATACCATCATAAACATATTGTCATCCAAAACAATATTTTATTAATTTTATTTAATAAAGAGGGGATGTAGATGACCCCTTATATTGATAGGGAATATATAAAAACATGTGAGGATTATCAAAGGAACATGGGAAATAACTCGGAACAATATAGAGAGAAAACATAAAAGTAACCATGTGATATATGGGCATTCATTGAGATGAATGTCATTTTGGGTGGGGTTTTCTGAAAAAAATTAGGGGAATTCCTTTTTAATTTCAAAACTTATTCTTGGGAAACTATATAATAATATAATTCAAAAACAATTCCTTGGATTTTCCCTTGGTTTCATCAATATATATATATATATTTTTATGGTCTAAGAACCAAAATAATTTATATAATACCCTTTTTTAAGAGTATGTGTGTCATAATTCTAAAGAATTTTTTAATTTATTAAAATATAATAAATGTGTTGGATGATTAATTATTTTATTATAAATATAATCAGACAACATCATAAATAAATTATTTTAACTGGAGAAAATAAATTTTGTTTTGGTAATCTATATATTGTTTATTACATCAAATTTTCTCTTTTTTGATGCATAATATGTTACGTATAATTAAAATTTATTAATATTTTACCCATTAGTTTTCAATATAGAAACATTATTGATCCTTCCAAAAAATTTCTCAAAGATACACAAAATAATATATATTTTTTCAAAATAATTCAAAACATATTAATATTTACACATGTAAAAAATATATCAATTTATTGAAAAATATTATTATTTAAAATGATAATTATTTTCGATATATTATTAAAATTACAATTAACATTGTTAATATATTTTTTTATTTAGATTTATTTAAATTGTATTTAGAAATATAATTTTATTAAAATTAATAATATGTAATAATTTATTGAATTTATCTACCAAATATTCCTTATCGAGGTAATATACTTGCAATAAATAAATTTTCTTCATCACATAGAAAAATAATTTTCATTAAACTAATTACTAAATCATTTGTAAATTGGTAATAAAAATGGATGAATAAAAAAACTATTTTACTAAAAACAAATAATTTATAATTTATACTGTTTGGGACTGGATACATAAACCCATATTATAGAAATATATTTCCAAAGGGTATGGTGTGCGAAGGAAACACTTTCCTATTGTGGTTCGGAGAACATGGTTTGTGTTGGGATTTTGATAAGATTAAAGATCTCATATAAAATATTATTAATGACCTTTATTTTTTGAATATCATTTTCGCATTAGTTAATGGAAGGGGTCTGTGATGAAATCTCTCTTGGAAGCTCCAATGGACGATCTTCATATAGTATAAACTTACTGGAAATGGAAATGAAATCTCTATGTAAATATGATTTATCAAAACAATTTATATAATAATAATAAAAAATATAACATTTCATGGAATATATTATTATTAGTTATGATGCTTTAATGGTTTTTGAAATTCATTAAGATATAAAATTTAATGGTCTTGAATAACCAATGTAGTATATGTGATTTATATAATTTCACTTTCTCATAACACATTAATTCATTTAAAAAGGGATAATAATTTATAATGGATCAATTAATTATAATTTTCCATTCAATAGTACATTTAGAAAAACATATTTTTTACAAAATCCCATAATGTTTAGAAACTTTTACCTTGAAGAATATTTAAATCCATTTACTATTTTTATTAATCTATAATAAATTATTCAATCATTTTCAAGAATTAAAACTTCTTTTTATTTAATAATAACTTCATCTTATAGTTAATAATTATGATAGGAAGAGATCATATTCATTTAGTATACTTTTTGATTTATATGATATTCCATAGCCAAGAACATTTTTTTTCTCTAATGTAGAAACTCTAGAAAAATTCCCTTCAAATTATATGCCTTTAATTTTAGTATAGACTTTATAAATAAGTCCTACATTTTTTCAAGTGACTCTACCTTTCTCATTCACTAGTTGAGGAAAGAGCATTTTGTACCAATCCATATTTTATTCTTATTCAAGTGCCCATTTTATGATCATCTAAACTATATTCAGTTATCCATTCATAGATTATAGAAATTCATTTTATTTAATATTAATATATTAGAATCTATTATCAAGTGGTGATAAATGTTATATATAGTTTTACACTCCTTCTCTTATTCAGTTCTGAAATGGTGCATTTCTATTTTAATTGATATTTTAAATATAAAGATGATTCAATGTCTAATGAAACTGATTTCTATCATCACTAGTAGTATCTTCATCACCACTATAATATTATTAATTTACCATAAAATAATTATTTTAATTTAGGTATCTTATTTTTCCATTTAATTCTAATTATGAGCATTGTTTTCTGCATAATACCGATAATATTATATAATATTATTACTTTGATTCCATATATTTAAATCAATATTCAAATTCGAACAGTCAATAATTTTATGAAATCTATTATTGAATATTCATTATCATCCAAGATAAGATAATAATCAAAAAACAACAATGTATTATCATCAATTTCATCACTCAGGCATAGCATTCTTAATTTATAATTAGTAAAGGATGGAATTCAAATGAAAAATAAATATTTAACTATATTCTTGTAATATTACCTCATCTCATATTGTGTTGATTATGTCTATAGTATAAAAAATAATAATTTTTAACATGAAACATAGTTCACACTATATATATCTATAATAATTTTGATGAATTATGAACAACATATCTATTTCTTTAGATTTCCACAGTTCCCCTATTCTTCCTCTCTAAAACATATTTTTTTAATATTTTATAAGGTGATCTATACTAATGCATGATTTCATATTTTCTATGTTGTTTTTAAAATGTATCATCCATGCAATATTTCTCAGTATTTGATTTATATATTTTTATACCAAACTAGTGATACATGTTAACATTTATTATGCACATTTTTAACAACCTAACAAACTCACAACATTCCTTTTAAAAATAAGAACTATTTTTCTGAGTGATATCATCTATTAGTGTTTTTAAATAATTATAACATTGGGCGTACATATAACTCTAGTTTACAGAGAGATCAACATGTGATGAAAACATTACTCACATTGAAGTAATATCCACCTTTGTGTGAGTTCTTTTAGTTACAATTCTCTTATAATATATTCTATATATTAAATATTAATATATTCCAATTATGGTTAAATATATTACACTTCATGTTTTAAAAATACTATTTGGATTCTTTGAGAAAGAATACGATGTCTTATAATCTATAATGTGATCTCTTCTTTCATGCTCATGATACATGTATTTGAAGGGCCAATAATAATGATGACACTTAAATTTATTTTGGTTCATTTAGAGAATTTAATTCCACAGCATTTACTTTTAATGATTCATATATTTCTGTTAACAGTTCCAAATTTTCCATAATGACAATTTTTTCTAACACCCAACATGTTTTTTTCTACCATCAACTCCAAGAACATCATCTAGTTTCAAATTATAATCCTAAATTAGAGTTGTTCAAATAAATATTATTTTAAAGGAATATTCATTACCAAAATTTACTGCTCCTCATTCAGAATTCATACTTTTATTTATCATTTTATTATCACTACTTATTTTGGAAGAAGACCCACTATCAATTATTCTTAACATTTAATTTGTGAATTCCTTAAAATAAAGTACTTCTAAACTTGACATTTCCTCAATATTAATTTGAACAACATTACCTTTATCATTGGGTGTGAATTAACTAGGTAGGAAGGTAATGAGATACTCTAACTATGTCCCTTTTAACCATGTCATGGACTGAATTTCTGAGGTCTTATCCCTTCCTACAAGAATATCACATCTAATAGATCATAGGCGGGAGACCATCACTAGTTTCCATATCAAACTTGATAGGAATTATCACAATTTATATATATGTATTCATAATTATAAAAAATACATTCTTGAAAGTAATCTATATCTGAAAAACATTCAAGAATACATATATATCACATAATCAGAGTATGATGAAGAGTAGTGGAAGAAATGGACAAATAGAATCCCACCAAAATAAATCAACAAAAAATAAATCCATTTAAGTATGATGGGAATGATACCAAATGATACAACAGGTATATAACTCGATCGTTCTATTCTTCTATGCTCTTATTTTCCACAGACCCATAATGATTTCATAAATAATTTTGTCATCTGTATAAGACAAAACATTTATGTATATCCCATAAATGGGTTAGTTTAACAATACCTAATAGTACACAAGGAAATAAATTTTCAAAAAACATCATGATAAATTGTTTTCTCATATCCACAAGGATATAAATCACATATATACATAATATTCACTCCTTGCCTATATGTAGATTAAACAATAATTTCATACACACAATTTTCATTAAGGTATTGGGGATAATGATTATCCCCGAGGAATCTCTCTCCTTGAGGCACTGCAATTTTTAATAGAACTTGTTTGAGAATTTACCACTAGTATAGTCTCTCTAAGTAAGAATTTACAAGATCATTAGTTCATGATACATATAAATGGGTCTCCATCAATGAAATATTTTCATGATGATACCTCAAACCCGATCTAGATTTATCTTCTAGATAGAGGTTGATTCCCATGTATACTAGTAATGGACATAATGTGAACTGTATCATAATTTAAATGATAGATAAGGGTCTCTTCCTCATTATACTAGCAATAATTATACCTTGATCCCAACGTATGACCTAACATATAATGGTGTTGGATCACTCCCATGAATTATAATTGATAACATTAAATCCATTGGATCATCCTAATGGATTGGTGTCACTACCCATGGATGCTAGTCATGGAGATACCTAGAACCATACCTAGATCTGCCTATTAGATGGTGTCACTACCCTGAAATTCTAGAAATGAAGATACCATGAATCCCTCATAGAGTTAATTAATTAGAAGCTCTCTATTGTGGTTTATATGATCTGATGATGGGGTTCATACATCTATGGAGAATTGTGTGGAATGTGCTTAGGGTTACATTGAATTTCTAGTGAGAGTAAGAACAACTTATCTCATTCCCTTTGTTTAGAACCTCATGCCCATTTATATCCATATCACATGGAATATAAAACATGATATACACAAAATTTTCTATCATGGATCTTAGAATGTAGATGGATTCAACACTATTTGCATTCCATTTGAATATTCTCATGTACTTTGGGTTCGGCCCTTATACACCTTGCCCTGTCGGAGTACATAGCTCCACCAATTTACTATGGACATGTTTTGCTACATGAATTATGCCCTTTGTAACGCCCTGACCCCAATTACCCAGAGTCGGTGCATTATTTTAATACATTGGCATGATTACAAGGAATCAAGTCCCGAAGGACCGATCAGTTTAGTAGTCTTGGAAAATATATTACATACATGAATGTTACATTACACTTCATAACATACAAAACAACATAAATAATCCTTCACGAACTCCATTATTCCCTTGGATTAACACAGCATATCAATCACAATACACTTCTTGGAATCCTGGGAAAAATAAAACATAGAAAGGGGTGAGCTCAGATACTCAGTAAGGATAACAATATAGCAGAAACTTTCATAAATAATCATAAACATTTAAGGAAGTGTATAACTAAAACAAAAGCCTTTTAAACATGAACTTCATCATAATATGGAATAAAAATAAAATGAAGTAATTCCATTTAATTATTCACATTGATATTTTACTAGTTGAATAATCACATGCAATATCACTAACCACTTTCATAATGATGGAATGCATAATGCCGAAGTTTAATTTCTATGTCAAGGCCTCATGCCAAGACCTATGGGATAACTGTAACTAGAACCCAACCCGGAGAGCCTCTGTAACCGTAATCCAACCCGGAGTGCCTCTAATAACCCGACACCAATGCAAAGTGCCTCTAGTAAGCGGACACCAACGCGGAGTGCCTCTAATAACCGGACACCAACCCGTAGTGTCTCTAATAACCGGACACCAACCTGTAGTTCCTCTAATAACCGGAGACCAACCGGAAGTGCCCTTAATAACCGGACACCAACCCGGAGTGCCTCTAATAACCGGACACCAACCCGGAGGATCTGCTGTAACCGGACCCCAACCAGGAGGGCTTACTTTTATAGGTCCCCAACCCGGAACATACTAGTCCAACACATTAATCTTAAAAAGAGGATGAAATATAACATATAAATTCATATTAAAACTAGCATAAGAAATTCCAAAACATTAATCATAAAACATTAATGGCATAATGATAAATCATCCATACTCAAACATATCACAAAACATTAAATACAATATGGATGATTTGTATCATAATAATTCAACTTCAAACAAGTGTAAAATTTATCAAAGGATTTTGACATAGATGAAATCAAAAGTATTTGAGAGAAATATCTCTTTTTCATGAAAACATTTAAATGTCAAAAAATTTGGAAAATAATTCATTTAACGACATTTTTGAATCAAATTGTCACATACCACTTTGAAACTTTTGAATGAAATTAACATTTTAAAAACATTCATGTCCATATAAATAAATCCTTTACAACCATTATGATGACATGGATATTAATGAGAAAGATTTAAAAGAATAAATATTTAAAACGTTTTAAATTTTGTTTCAGTAAAAAGTCCCTTAAAAGAATCCCTTTGAAAACTCTTTCTTGAAACATGGATGTGGATAATAAATATTTCCCAGTAGATACTTACGTAAAAACAACTTTGGATAATAAAGAGATTGTGAAATTAACCCTTACCAATTTGGTAACATACAAAACATACCACCCGTGAAAGAGGTATCATACAATGAATATGTAAATACACCTAAAATAAAGTGTATTAATCAAATAATATAATTATTGGCAGTACATACACCACACAAAAGCTAATAGTGGAAATATGGCATGAATCTCACGGAAATAAGGAGTGAGATGAAAACCCCTTACCTTGCACTTTCCTTTAGTCGAGGGTATGTTTAGCCTCATGTATGAGGACTATAGTATGTTATTAAATTATACCAGAACCATATTAATATTTATGAAATCATACGTTATTAATTTATGACTTTATACTACCAATTTAATAATAATTTCCATGTTATATTAATATTTCAGGTAATAATCCCTTTCTTTATCGTATGTGTTTTAACTTGTTACTCTTGATGTTATCACATACATAATTATTTAAATACTTCCAGAATATAAAAAATGATTTATTTATCATATATATTTATAATATAAAAATTTATAATAGACTTATATATGAAATGTAAAACACCGCTTATGGAGATGGTAGTCCGTACGTACGCATAAACGTTGTTTCTGTTTTTACATAGTATTGAATAAGATATATGTAAGTACATAAATAATTATATGTATAAATATATATATTTCTAGTAGAATTATAATGTCATATATTTCATACTTATTAGTAATATATATTTTATAATCGTCGTTGAATGGAGAATTTGGAAATGAATCTCATCGCGTCGTGGAGACGGTAATCCATACGTACGCACGAGCGAAAATATCATTCTTTTGATGTTAATATAATATATAATTGGATGATATATCATATATAAAGAATCATTATCATGTTATATTTATTATTTACATGAATTACACATCATTACTATACCCAACCAAATAATAATATATTGAATAACAATTACACCACGACATGGAGACGGTAAGCCGTACGTACGCACGTATGGTGACATGTCATCCAAAGGATGGATAGAATAATGAATATGGTTGTACCATATTTATAATAATATCAAATTATATAGGATATAGTGGATTTATTATTTTAGAATGGGAATAACAAAGAAATAAGACGTTGATGAAGAAATGAACTTCAAAAAGGTGGTGAAAACATTACCTCTTCTTCAGGTTCTTCCTTTTGATTTGATCAAAAGGGCTCCTTAGGTTGGATTTATGATCAAACTAAGGCCACTAGGTTGTATTGAGGGAAGTTGAGAGAGTATTTGGGAATGGTTTGTCCGAGAAAAAAAGGCTTTGATGGTGTGAATTAATGAGAAGGTTGAGTGCCCTTTTATAAGAGGGGTGAGGGGCACCTTAGGAAAAGCTAGAAATATTATTTTATAATAAATTCATAAGTGGTTTTAACTGTTCCCAAGTGGATTATTAAAAGGTTAAGGTGGGGATAGGTCGAACACCAATCAACCAATAGAATTTAGACAGGTTTGGGTTACTATATTAACCTTATCTTTAATTATTAACTCTTAGTTATTTAGTTTCACTTTTACAATGACTCTTTGTATTTTAAGATTATATGGTTAATAAACATACTATATACATCCAAGAGACCCCCAAGTGGTACATTACTGATACACCTATTATTATATAAGTTATTTGGCTGAACCTCAGATTTTTTAGTAATTTAATATCAATTAATAATATAATATTTGTTTTAAACACTCTTTTATGTCAATTTTGACACTATTCAATAATTGATTTTTTTAAAATTCATAACAGAATGATTACTTCGAAAAAAGTTACTTAAATAAATAATAACATGTCATATTATCCTATAAAATTATTGGCATTTATAAAAAGTCTCAAATTACATTTATTTTGGTATTTATAATATTAATTATTCTAATTGTTCATTAATTAGGTAATTACTGCATCACCATTGTGTCATAAATAAATGAAATTATATAATGTCTAAAAATTAAAAATAAAATACAATTTTGTAGGAAATCATTTTATCATTCAAATTAATATTTATTGTTTCAAATCCAACATATATAACCCTATGTAAAAATTGTTTTTCTAAAAGATATATGCTTATGTCATTTTTGTATTTATTTTAACTTAATTAAAATTAAGTGACCCTATCACCTACAAGTGGCTCCATGGGGTCCCAAAATCTATCCAAAGATTCCCATGATCGGAAATGTATCCACCAATAAGGTTAGGAAACTTTTTAGGGTAATTCAGTATTATTATAATAATATTTTTTAACCCTTATTTACTGGATTTACCTTTTAACCATGGTAAATAAAATATTTATCTAAGTAATTATTCAAAATTTATAAAAATAAAAGATACCTATTTAAACAATTTGGACATCATGATTTAAAATATGGAATCCATTTTTTGAAATTCAAAACACATAAGTGGAAGAAATTAATTGAAAATTAATTCCCGCTGTCAAAACAAAAAGCGTGTTTTTATGATGTAATAACTATCAAAATATTGATACTTGTTTATGTCTGGTTTAATTGTAAAATTATGTCCAATGACCAAAATTGTATTAAATGGTAAAAATATATTCTAAATATACTTTAAAACCACTCGAATTCATAATTTATCACTATTAATTATTTCTATTAAAAAAGTTGTTTTTAATTAAAATTTAGTAAATTTCACTATTCATCAAAATATGAGAGTTATCCGAAAAGTACCAATAATTCACCCTAGGCTATTTTCGATATTCTGAATCCAAAAATGAAGTCAATTTTGAGAGATAAAATTTATAAAATTTAAAAAGTGGTTATTACTATTAATAACGGCTACTTTGATTGGTCGTGGTGTGTGTTAGAACTCGAAGTTGCGTACAACACACGCTACTATGTTATTCAAAGAGAAGAGTACCATAGAATATTGGGATGTTACATTCTCATATCCTTCAAATAAATTGTGTCCTCACAATTTATACTCATTATTGGAAAGTTGGGGTTGACATTTCAAAATATCTTAGTTGAAATCCCACATCAGAAAAATGGATTAATGAGGCCTCTATTGAAAATAAAGAGTGGTAAGTATGAAGGTTACCGAAAATAACACATACTAGGGTTACATGTAGGAAAATATGGATATGGAAGAGAAATCTAACCATTAATATCTGATGAAGAGTGGTAGGGAACATGGCTATGAAAAGGCCAACAATCCCAAAGCCATAAATTTGTGATTATCTAAGGTACCATCTAGGAAAACATTTTTATTCAAAGTTCCTTTTCTTATTGTTGAGGAATTTATTTATGAGATTTGATAAGATCATAAGGAGATATACTTACTTTATAATTAGAGTTTTATCCATTAATAAATTTCAACCACAAACTCATCTTTCACTACAAAACATAAGACAACTCAAAAATACTCTATTTATCCTAATCGTATAGGGTTCCAAATATAATGAATGTATAATTCAAATATCAGACCCATTAAAAAAAGAAACTACATTATACAATCTAGAGAATTCTGTAGTCTAGTGGTAGGCGATAAATCCAAATCGCACTATAGTTGTGGGTTCAAGTCCCGCAGCTTTGTCCGACGCGACGGGTTGTCACACGGTCTGCGTGTTGTCCTTTTATAAAAATCCAAAAATAACCTTTCAAACATAATCCATTCCAACCTATAAAATTATCCAAAATACTACTATCCAAACTCACATTCCAAAATTTATAAATAATTTAAACACAATGAAGATCCTTTTTTCCATGTAATTTCCATAGAGTTTAACTCGCTGTGCAGTCACTTTTCGTAGTACTATAAAATCTCAAATCCTCAATGAAATAGTACTATCATACAATCCTTATTTATTTCCAGAACATCATTCATACAACACTTAAATGAAATAATTCCAAAATAACAACATAAGAAAACTAGCCATTCCTCTTCATTTTTGGTAGTATCATAACTTGATTATTATCCAATAACATCATTTGCGGCATAGTCTGATTACTAGGAAATTGGTTCGCGTAGTGTCCAAACTCCTTGCAGATGAAGAATTGTACATTTGAAACCTTTTATTACCCTTGTATTCACGTACTTGGTGTCCCATTTCTCCACAAATATAACATACTCTCATTCCCTTCAAGAATTTTCCAATGTTATTCTTTCTACAGTTATCACTTATGGGAAAATCCTTCTTGACCTTATTCCCTTTATCTGTTCTTCTCTCTACCATCCTTTCCTTCACTGGCTTCCTTCAGAGCCATAGGACTCCAGAGAATTCTTTAATTATCTTATCAACACATGATACTGTTTCTTCATATGATGATAATATGTGGGAGACTATTTCCCTTCTAAATTATAACTTAGGACCATGAAAGATATGATCCTACATACACTTTGGATCATTTGTATTGCTGGAGTTCTCATTCCTTCTACTAGGCACCATTTATAAACAATGACATTCACTAGATTAGTTTATGAATAGAAATACCTGATCCCAAACATGTAAAACACTTAACATAAATTATAAAATTTATGGATATAAAACCATAATCATAAAAATGTTTTCTTTGAGTAAGTATATACTCATAAGCCCTTCATAATGGTTAGTAAAGAAAATGAGAATTATCCTAAGCATATCCCCCAGGAGTGTAGTAACACGAGTGTAGAAAGGCCCATTATAGTGCACCAGTTCCTGTTCGAGTCTAGCTCAAAGTGGTGTTTTCAGGTTTTACCCCTAGGTATATCTGTGCTAGAGCTGCCTATACCTGCTCGTATCCAGGCAGGGATGTATTGCTCAGAAAACTCACAAAATCTCTACAATACCGAAATTCTAGGAAGTTCTTCTATACTAATCCTCAAAGTCTATCTTAGGGCTATGTTCTCTAATCAGAGTTTATCTAAATGTAGTTTCCAATGTTTTTTCTAAACTTCCTCTGATACCAACTGTAACTCCCCGACCCCAGTTACCCAGATTTGGTGAATTATATTAATACATTGGCATAATTACAAGGAATCAAGTCCCAAAGGACCGATCCATTTTTCATCCTTGGAAAATAGATTACATACATGAATGTTAAATTACACTTCATAACATACAAGACAACATAAATAATCCTTCACGAACGCCATTACTCCATTGTCTTAACCCTACATATCAATCACTATACACTTCTTGGAATCCTAGGAATAATAAAACATAGAAAGGGGTGAGCTCAGATGCTCAGGAAGGATAACAATATAGCAGAAACTTTTATAAATAAGCATAAACATTTAAGTAAATGTATAACTAAAACAAAAGCCTTTTAAACTATAACTTAAGCATAATATGGAAAAATAAAATGAAGTAATTACATTTACTTATTCAAATTGATATTTTACTAGTAGAATAATCACATGAAATATCACTAACCACTTTCATAATGATAGAATGCATAATGCCGAACTTTAATTTCTGTGTCAAGGCCTCGTGCCAAGACCTAAGGGATAACTGTAACCAGAACCCTACCCGGAGAGCCTCTGTAACCGGACTCCAACCCGGAGTGCCTCTCATATCCGGACACCAACCTGGAGTTCCTATAATAACTGGACACCAACGTGGAGTGCCTCTAATAACCGGACACCAACCCAGAGTGCCTCTAATAACCAGACACCAACCCGGAGTGCCTCTAATAACCGGACACCAACCCGGAGTGCCTCTAATAACCGGACACCAACCCGGAGTGCCTCTAATAACCGGACACCAACCTAGAGGGTCTGCTGTAACCGGACCCCAGCCCGAAGGGCATACTTTTACCGGTCCCCAACCCGGAACAAACTAGTCCAACACATTCATCTTAAAAAGAGGATGAAATATAACATAAACACTCATATTAAAACTATCATAAGAAATGACAAACCATTAATAGAATAAATATAACTCATCCATAGTAAAAAATATCACGAAACCTTAAATACAATATGTAATATTTGTATCATAATAAATCAACTTCAAACAAGTGTAAAATTTACTAAAGGTTTTTGTCATAGATGAAATCAAAACTATTTGAGAGAAATGTCTCTTTTTCCTGAAAACATTTAAATGTCACACAATTTGGAAAATAATTCATTTAAAGAAATTTTTGAATCAATGTGTCCCATACCAATTTGAAACTTTTGAAAAGAATTAACATTTTAAAAACATTCATGTTCATATAAATAAATCTTTAAAAACCATTTTGATGACATGGTCATTAATGAGAAATATTTAGAAGAATAAATATTTAAAACGTTTGAAATGATGTTTCAGTAAAAAGTCCCTAAAAATAATACCATTGAAAACTCTTTCATAAAACATGGATATGGATAATAAATATGTCCCAGTAGATACTTACGTAAAAACAACCTCGGATAATAAAGAGATTGTGAAATTAACCCTTACCAATTTAGTAACTTACGAAACATACAACCCATGAAAGAGGTATCATACAATGAATATGTAAATACACATAAATTAAAGTGTATTACACAAATAATATAATTATGGGAAGTAAATACACCACACAAAATCTAATAGTGGCAATATGGCATGAATCTCATGGGAATAAGTAGTGAGATGAAAACCCATTACCTTGCACTTTCCTTTAGTCGAGGGTACGTTTAGCCTCCTGTATGAAGACTATATTATGTTATTAAATTATACCATAACCATATTAATATTTATGATATCTTAAATTATTAATTTATGACTTTATACTACCCATTTAATAATAATTTCCATGTTATATTAATATTTCGGGTAATAATCGATTTCTTTATCGTACGTGTTTTAACTTGTTACTCTTGATTGTATCACATAGATAATGATTTAAATATTTCCAGAATATAAAATATGATTTATTTATCATATATATTTATAATATAAAAATTTATATTAGGCGTATATATGAAATGGAAAACACCGCTTATGGAAATGGTAGTTCGTACGTATGCATAAACGCTGTTTCCGTTTTTACATAGTATTGAATAAGATATATGTAAGTACATAAATACTAATATATATAAATATATATATTTCCAGTAGCATTATTATTTCATATATTACATAGTTATTAGTAATATATATTTTTATAATCGTCAATGAATGTTGGACATGGAAATGAATCTCATCGCACCGTGGAGACGGTAATCCGTACGTATGCATGAGCGAAAATATCATTCTTTTGATATTAATATAATATATAATTGGATGATATATCATATATAAAGAATATTTATCATGTTATATTTATTATTTACATGAATTACACATCATTATTATAACCATCCAAATAATAATATATTTAATAACAATCACACCACGACGTGGAGATGGTAAGCCGTACGTACGCACATATGGTGACATGTCATTCAAAGGATAGATAGAATACTGAATATTGTTGTACCATATTTATAATAATATCACATTATATAGGAGATATTTGATTTATTATTTTATAATGGGAATAACAAAGAAAGAAGAAGTTGAAGAAGAAATGAACATCAAATAGGGTGGTCAAAACATTACCTCTTCTTCGGGTTCTTTCTTTTGATTTGATATAAAGGGCTCATTAGGATGGATTTATGATCAAAATAGGGCCTCTAGGTTGTAGTGAGGGAAGTTTATAGAGTATTTGGTCTTTCTTTGGCAGAGAAAAAAGGCTTTGAAGTTTTGAATTAATGAGAAGGGGGAGTACCCTTTTATAAGAGGGGTGAGGGGCACCTTTGGAAAAGCTAGAAATATTATTTTATAATAAATTCATAATATGTTTCTAATGGCTCCAAAGTGGATTATTTAAATTTTAAGGTGGGGATAGGTCTAACACCACTCAATCAATAGGATTTAGACAGGTTTGGGTTACTATATTATCCTTATCATTAAGTATTAACTCTTAGTTAATTAGTTTCACATTTACAATGTATCTTTGTATTTTTATATTATGTGGTTAATAAACATACTATATACATCTGAGAGACCCCCAAGTGGTCCATTAATGATACACCTATAATGATATTGGTCTCTTGGCCGAACCTCATATTTTTTAGGAATTTAATATCAATTAATAATATACTAGTTGTTTGAAAAACATTTTTATGTCAATTTTGAAACTATTGAATAATTGATTTTTTTAAAACTCATAACAGAATGATTACTTCAAAAATAGTTACTTAAATCAAGCCTAACATGTAATAGTATCCTAGAAAATTATTGGTATTTATAAAAAGTCTCAAATTACATTTATTTGGGTATTTATAATATCTATTATTCTAATTTTTCATTTATTAGGTAATTACTGCATCACCATTGTGTCATAAATAAATTAAATTATATAATGTCTAAACATTCTAAATAAAATACAATTATGTAGGAAATCATTGTATATTTATATATAATATTTATAGTTGAAAACTCAACATATATAACCCTATGTAAAAATTGTTTTTCAAAAAGATATATGCTTATCTCATTTTTGTATTTATTTTAACTTAATTAAAATAAAGTGTCCCTATCACCTACAAGTGGCTCCATGGGGTCCAAAAATCGACCCAATGATTCCCATGGTTGGAAATGTATCCACCAATAAGGTTAGGACATGTTTTAGGGTAATTTAGTATTATTATAATATTATTTGTTAACCCTTATTTACCGGATTTACCCTTCAACCATGGTAAATAAAATATTTACCGAAATAATTATTTAAAATGTCTAAAAATAAAAGTTACCTATTTAAACAATTTGGACATCATGATTCCAAATATGGAATCCATTTTTCCAAATTCAAAACACAGAAGTGGTAGAAATTAATTTAAAATTAATTCCCACTGTCAAAACAAAAAGCGTGTTTTTAAGATATAATAACTATAAAAAGATTGATACATGTTTATGTCCGGTTTAATTGTGAAATGATGTCAAATGACCAAAATTTTATTAAATGGTAAAAATATATTCTAAATATACGTTAAACCACTCAAATTCATAATTTATCACAATTAATTATTCCTATTAAAAAAGTTGTTTTTAATTAAAATTTAGTAATTTTCACTATTCATTAAAATATGAGAGTTATCAGAAAAGTACCAAAATTTCACCCTAGGCTATTTTCGATATTCCGAATCTAAAAATGAAGTCCATTTTGAGAGATAAAATTTATAAAATTTCAAAAAGTGGGTATTACTATTAATAACGGCTATGTTGATTGGTTGTGGTGTGTGTTAGAACTCGAAGTTGCGTACAACACACGCCACTGTGTTATTCAAAGAGAAGCATACCGTAGAAGCTTAGGGTGTTACACCCTTTAACCTACCCTTCCTATGTACAAAAGGGTACCTGGAGAATCATCAGGTTGGGTCACACAGATGGTGGCATGTGTCAAATAGTTGGGGATATATTCTTCTATGTAGAAACTATATAACCATTTCCAGGGTCCGAAATTATATGTAATTCTGCTTTTCCAAAACTGTAACACCTATTTTTAAGATCACATAGAACCTTTTGGGACAATTGGTATTTTCATCCACCATCATTAATCTCAACATGGATTACCAATCATTGTTTGGCCAACCCATTTTATCACTGGTCTTCGAATTTCGTCGATAAATTCCAATAAATAGTCAATTATTGACACGTCATACCACTAACGAATGAAAAATACAAAGAACATTGATAATTATATAATCCGGTCAACCCGGATTTAACCTCCACCATCACCTCGCCTTGATGGAATCCTCGACAGTGAATCTTCTTTTTGGTATCGATCTCTTACACTAATGAATGGCCATCCAACAATAAAATTTGGAGAATTCATCAAACCCCAGACTAATGAAATTTCCTACGTTGGAAATTTAAATATGTGGGGAATAATTCCATAAATCTATAAATATGAATGCCTCTTACCCAATTTTAGGTTTTGCATAATTTTTTCTTTTAGAATAATTAATGAATTAGATGATAATTAAATAAATCTACCTTTGAAATCAACATTCAATGTGAGAATAAATTTTTTGTTTGTGGAATTGATCAATGTATGTAATGTGATAATATAACAATTTAAATCCATATAAATAAAACATACTACATATATTTTGATCAAACACTAATGAATAAGGATCATGCATCCTTGCCTTTTGTGAAATCATAAAGTTGTATAATATAAGATGATATTACATTATTAATTGATATATATTACATTATGCAAGATATTAACTAATGGCTACTCTATATCACCATATTTATATAGAATATCAATGTATTTCTTCATAACCTTATATTTATTGGAAGGCTCAGTTAATCAAAAATAAAAATATTTAAATTAAATTATAATTAATTAATTTGTTATGAATTTCCTATCACGACCCGTCCACGGGGCCCATGCCGTGACTACCCCAAGCCCGCCTTCCATAGGCCAGGGGCTGGCGACTAGCCCCAAAGGCGTAAATCCCGATAACTGGGAAGGCATTTCCTTTATAAAAGTAACAAAACACCACAGAGTACAAGCAGAAGTAAAACACTAAGTACAAAAATAAGTGCTGGAAAGTAAATGGGCCAGAATACAAACCCAAAAGAAAGTACAACTACAACTGAACAAAGTACAACAGAAAAAGACAACAGTTGGAGGGACGGAAGCGGCTCCTGGGTCGTCCTCCTCGGATCTACCTGAAGGGTTGGTACAGATGGCGCAGCTCCTGGATCGTCCACCACGAATCCTACCTGAAGGGTGGGTACAGATAGCCTCCACAGTGCTCTCGTCCGTCAACCTCCTTCGAGTGTCGTCTCGCCGTGAAGTCCACCTCCGGACATTAACTTGTCGTGTAGTCCACCTCTGGGTACCATCCAGTCCTCGAACACTCGGCCTCCGTTAGCACTGCCTGTCGTCTGAAACCAACACAACGAGATGCGGGCATAGCCCGTGCAGGGGTGAGTATAATGATACTCAGTAGGGACCCCGAGACCCTCAAGGTCTCACTAAATCCAACAAGGATAACCACAAAGAAGATCTCAACAGATAACCTCTACTTAGGTATATGCCCATACATATACCTAAGTTATCAAGTAACCCATCTCAATCATGAGGAAACACAAGAATCATGAGATCAACGGATAACCACTACCCAGGTATATGCCCATACATATAACTAAGTTATCAAGTAACCCATCTCAATCATTAGGAAACACAAAGGTCAACAGTCTCAGCTCAAACCAGGATTTTCATTATCGAAACCGTAACTACTGAAGAGCTCCGTCTCTAGAGTGTACAGTGGTCCTGTCACGACTCCGAGGTACTGCTCACTAACCTAAGACTGCTGAGGTACTCCTCCTGTCGAGTACCGCGGGCCAGCCACCCAAACACAGTAGTGCTTCCCGCCGAGGTATGTCACCCAAACACAGTAGTGCACACCCCCTAGTAGCCTGCTGAGGTACTCTCCGGATGAGTACCGCGGGTCTGCACTATCACACAGGTAGTGCTCCGTCCGCCATGGGTCTGAACCCAAAAAAAGTAGTGCTCCGTCCACTGGGCTAGTCGACTCAATCCAAGTCGAGTCGGTCAAGCAGTCGTCGGGTCTCAGTCGGCTACACGGTCTCCGTACTCCACACGCTCGACTCAGGGAGGGTCCGCTCCACGAGCTGCAAGTCGATACTCCATGTATCTCAAGGTCCCACGAAGAAGTAACTCAAAGGACCGCCTCCTCACAGGGGTCTCAACGCAACAGACGGCGCGTCGATCGGACGCCCGGTCTGTGAGTTATTAGCCTTTTCGTCCTAGGGGCCCAGTTGGTTTCGTGAGCGAACCAAACCCAGCTATATCTCAACTGTACCCCGATCTCTCATAGGGTATACTCATAGGGACCGTTTCTCAACGTGATCGTCAACGCCGCTGACGGTTCGTCAAACGGACGTCCTGTCTGAAAGATATCAGCTTTTCCGTTCCAGGGGCCCGGTTGGATTTCGGGTGCGATCCAACCCGGCCACTACCAACTGTATCCAAAACTCGGGCGAAGGATGCCAAAAGTTCTGTATCGTCAACAGGAACTCAACGCAACAGACGGCGCGTCAATCGGACGCCCGGTCTGAGAGTTATTGGCTTTTTCGTCCCAGGGGCCCGGTTGGTTTTTAAGGCAAAACCAACCCGACCGTACTCCACTTGCATTCAAACCTCGGGCGGAGTGAGCCAAAAGATCTGTCTCACTAAGAGGAAACTAACAAAGCTGACGGCACGCCAATCGGACGTCCGTAGCTCAAGATATGAGCGTTTCCACTCCGAGGGCCCGGTTGGTTTCGTGTACGAACCAACCCGGCCGAACACAAAGTATTCCGAAACCTTGAGAGCGATAAACCGAAACGACCGTCTTGCTCCAAGGATTGCGTTGCCACTAACGGCGAGTCGTTTGGAGGCCCGTAGCTCAAGTTACGGGCGTCTGAACGAAAGTCGTCCGAAGACGGGGGGTACGGGCCCGGGCCGACCCGGCCCGACCCGAGCGGCCGATGCGGGGGAAAGCCGCCGCCCCGCGTGACACCCCCGCGGCACCCGCGGGGTGTCGGCCAGACAGCCGGACGCGCCGCGTGACAACCCCGCGGCACCCGCGGGGTGCCGCGCTGGACACCCGCGGGGTGCTGCCGCCTCCGGCCGCCGGCGCCGCCGCGCCGGCGACCCGTGCCGCCACCGGCTTCTGCGGGCCGCCGGAGTCGCTCCGGTGGCCCGTTTTCCTTCCCGTCTGCGCCGTTGTTCCTCCCGGGTTCCGTTCTTTACTTCGGGATCATCAAACATCTGTTGCGGCACGTTCCGTCGTCGCCCGCCAAATCCGCAAAACACGAAGAACGACAGAGGGTTGCCAGGCCGTGTTCGTTTGACCCGCACCCTCCGCGTTAGATAAAAACAACGGGAGAAAGTAAAATGTTCAACACATGAACCAACAATTTTAATAAAATAAAATTGTTTTTTGATTCTGGTTCTTTAATTTTTTAAAGAACGTTCACGGGAATATAAAGAGGGGTATTCCAAAATTATAAAATCCCTACCTCGGAGTCGTCGCGCCTGAGCGTTCTTCGCAGAATTGTTTGTCGCGGAAGAGGGGGGATCGTCGCGTCGTCACGGGAAGGCGTCGCGTCGTCGCGGAACACGGCGTTGAGTCGGCAAACTCAAGCAGCCGATCGAAGACCCGTCGCGGAGGAAGAGACGTCGCAGAAGAACGTTGTCGGCGTCGCGGATCACGGCGTCGTGTCGTCGATTTCCGGGTTCGGCGTTCTTCGCGTTCTTCGCGAAGGAGGAAGAAGATACAAGGATTTTGTCTCAACGAGAAATCCTCCCAAAAAAAAGATAGGTTGGTCTTATTTTATTATTATGCCAACACACGAAAGGGGGGGTAAGTAACGACCCATCAATTCGTTGAATTAATTCAAAAAAAGAAACAACTCGTTTAATTTACGAAAATAAACTGCCCAATTAAATGGTCTGTTAAGAAATTAAGAAAACGCGTCAATTGACTTTCATAATGACAGGTTTTCGCAGGTGCATTACTTAGCGGAAAGAAACGGCGGGGCTCGTGCGGGCCCCACCTCACAAATATCCTACCAAGAGGGTAGGATATTTCTGGATAGTATCCTATCCGGTTTAACTCAGTTTAAGCCTCTTTTAAGTGGCTTCAAGCGGCTTCAAGTGAATTGAAAAATAAAATTGTCGCACAATTTTATTTTATTTCATAACTTAAAACCCAAAAATTAAAAACCACACTAGGGAAAACGCAACTTCGGAAGAGGCGTTTCTAAGCAAATATCGGCTCTACGATCCCATCGGTGCCCTCGGAATTTGATTCTGGGCACCGGTTCAAAAGTTAGAAAAGCCCGCACGTTCGTTCACTGAACGTACTCGAGGCAAACTTCAGAAAATGATTCCAGACACACCGGGCCTCGGAATCAGGTTCCGTCAGAAGCTGCGCTCTTGTAAAATTCCAAAGAAAATTAAGAGAAAAAATTTCCTTGAAATTTACGGGCCTTTACATCTCCCATATCCATGCCCAACACAATCCTCTGAAATTCACCAATGTTATGCAATTAGAAGGTTAAAACAATACTATAGACTCAATTAATGAATTAAATTTCTTATTCAAGAATTATTTATAGATTTATTTCATTTTTTCATAAAATTAAACATCATTGAAATTAATATGTTTAATTTTTCGTCATAAATTAATTCCAAACTCACTAAGCCTCAAATTATACTCACATCTTAGTTTATGGATCCAAAAAAATTATAGTTATATTTCAAAGCAATAAATTGAAAAAATAGATAAATTAAATTCTCTCCAATATAGTGATTTCATCATAAAATAAAAAAATAACTACTCTGAATGATATTAGTATTGATCTTGCATCTATTTCCATTGTTTCCCAGTGCACTCCAATATATTCCCTTGTAACTATTGCATATTTTCTAATGGAGGTTATTTCTAATAGGTTACCCAATATTAATGATAATAAATCTCCAATAGGTAATCTAAAAAGTATTCACCATCATTGATGTCAAACTCTCCATAATCTATAACATGTTATAGGTCTTACACATACCTCCATATAAGCGACATAATTAATATGTTGCATACACAGTCCTACTGAAGTGGTAAAATGAAGATGTAGGCACCTCACTAACTCTATGAAGTATAAGGATTTGGAAAATAAATATCATATATAACATTATTCCGTATAAAAAATAACATAATATACATCAAGGTGACACATTAGGGGAGAAATGGTATCTATTGTTGAACTCCAAAGTCCTCTTTCATAAGTCTGAATAGGATTTTTGATATATTTTTGTAGTCATAATGCATTCATTGATGATCTACAACTTCAATATAATACCTCACACAAAATCATGTAATATGAGTGTGGACAAACCTAGGTTAGTCAGAAAAGTGGTGACATATTTGTTTTCCTATATAAGGACTTGAAGGGTCCTATATCGATGGTTGAATGGTAAATATTGTTGAAAAAAAACTCCAAAACAGGGTGGTGATCCTACAAATAAAGATCATAGTCCAACTTGAAACAATACATCATGTCCTAAAGAAACTGATTGATCTTCATAGTCTAGCTATCATTTATTTGGTTAAATTCCATTTTTAAATTCAACTATTCACAAAAGTCCTCCAACAATCCTATACATAACATGTAAAAAAAATGAAAGAATCATGTTTTCAAATGGTTTTTTTGTGAACTCCATTAGGACTGAATATATGATGGACAAAATTACATCACATGATATCAACTGAACTCCTTTCCCAAATATCTAGGAAGTGGTCTGATATGGTGTGTCAATATACAATCTCCCATAAGGCATCGTTTCTTTTGGATGTAGACATTATCCCTCTAAATTAATTTCAACAGATATACCATCCCACATCCTCATTGTAACCCCAAGTGGTTGTATTAAGCCTAATGGAACATGGTTCTCTGCCTTTATCTATAGAAAAGTGTGGAATCCATATGGAAACTCAACTGCTGACTTCCTTATGTCTTGTCACTGTAACTGATGTCGGTGCTCATGTTATAACTTTTATAGTAAGGGATAGACCACCAAATCTAATTTAAGGAATATCCTCACCACATAATACTATGAAATCATTGGTATCATCATCCATCCTCTAAAAATGATGGAATTATATCCACCCAATGAATGCATATCAAGTGAACATCCAGTGGATATATATGTATGTATCCTCTAATTGTTAGTATCTTCATACTGAGTTTCCCAATTTCTATATTAAACTGATGGGATACCAACCACCGACCAAATATTTGAAGCCCCATCTTTGATGACTATGTACACCTGGAATGTGGCTAACTACTCTAACATATTAGAATGCAACAAATAACATTAACTAATATGGATAGAGTCTTAAAAAAAGGTCCCATTCATATAACTATATACAATCGTGAAGTAATTTTCAAGGATGATCTATATTTATCATCGATGTCTCATGTTAGGATCATTCTGTGTGAAGATATAGTTGAGACATTTTTTGTCAGAGTTGATGATAAAATAATGACACATAATGTAGTGTTAATGAATTTGTAGGGGCATGACTACTACATCTAATTATTGGTTGGAAGCCTCATATTTACACTCATTATCTCTCAATTTCAGTGTCCCATATGAAGTCACTGTCTTCTTCAACAATAAGAAAAAATCAATTCCAATCCGAGAGGCATCAAAGGACACTCAATACTATTATCATTACACTGAACAACTCTATATGGGGTCTCTCATAAAACTATTCCCAGAATCAAAAAATGCCTATTAAAATATTTCTTGTCACACTAATGGCTACCATTATTGTAAAAAATTAGACAATTATATTGAAATCCTTGATTAATTATTCCAAAATATCATCAGTATCTTCCAAAACCAATTAAACTCTATTCCATGTCATAATATTGGGTGGCTTCAATGGAAACAATTCCTTGACCACCACAGGGTCTATTTCTATAGCATCAATTAATATTTCATATCCTAAAAATTAAAATTCATAAATATGGAAATGAATCTTCAATTTATTAACATAAATCTGGTCCACATGGAGTGTGTCTTGAACATTCCTTATGTCTCATGTATGGTCATCCATATAATCCATGAATAAGAGATTATCGTCAATAAAGACCACATAAACTGGTCTTAAAATGGTTGGTTAATTAGGCTCAAGAGTCCTGATAACAGTAATGAGGCTTTCATCATGCCAAAATGAATAAACACGTACTCATATTGACCATAGATACATCTAAATGTATTCTTCAATTTGTCCATGTCCTCTACTTGATGTGTGTGATATCACATTCTGAGGTATATATTTGAGAACCATATTACTTCTCTCAACTAAATGAAATGTTCATCTACCATAGGTTGTGGATTCATATTATTCATTTTGACTTGGTTTAGTCTCCAATATAATACATGAAAGTTCATACTCATGTTCTCCATGATGATAAATAGCACTAGGGTTACCCTGAAAAAACACCAAGACTAAAAAACCACTTCCTTTGTAAATCCTCCAATATAAGATTCATCTCCCAAATCACTATGAATCCATTTGATATGCTACATTTAATATTAGGTAAACCAGTGGGTTTAAGTCTATATATATTTCTCTCTCTCGGCAGGGTGGTAATACTATAATATTCTCATGAAAGGCATACTCACACTCTACCACAACTGTAATAATATCTAGGAACGTTGAATAAATTAGGTGAATGGTAATACTAGAAATATATTGAGTAATACTTGGTATCCTCTCATGTACGATTACATCTTATATTTCGTTGGATTTCCTCTCATCCATGATAGAAAACCTCCTTCCATCACATTGGATTCACTACATCCTCTGCCTAAAATTATTTATATGAGCATGAATTATAGATAACCAATACTAAAGTAATATGAGGTTGTACATCTTAATAACTAATAAAAATAAATCTTATATGTTTCTTGGTAGAACGAGCATTAGGTCATCATATGAGCTAAATTTCATTATCACTAAATCCACTCCATTTGGAGTCTACAATATCGTGGTTCGATCTTGTTGTACATCTAAACACTATATCATTCAGAAGAGGGAGATGGTAATAATTTTTTAACAATACAATATACTAATATTATATATATGTACTACGTTACATTAATAATTAATCAAAATACTCATGTAGCATCTCAGTATTATTCCTTGACAATATAAATCATCTCATTTTCCTAACCACCCACTTCCTGATAACGGCATGCAACACATTGGGGTGTTCATGAAAAGATATCAAAATTCATTCCACCTCCAGTTGTTATCCTAGTTCATCATCCTTTTTAGTTTCACTAAATATCTCCCTACTCCAAAAAATTATTTTATTTAGGAGGTCTTAGACTAACTCTTTAAAATAAGCATGAAATTTTGTAAAATCTTACGAGAGAATTCCTCATCATTCAAAATAATAATAATGGATCTGCCTCAGTGGACTGGAGCATCCCTGATGTCTCTGAATGAACCTCATGTGTCATGGCCTTTTATATACACCTACATTAAACATTCCATACTCCATTTACACCCAATGAAATACCTTTTCTATATTTCCATGATACACATAAAATTAATTCACATCATCATATATAACCAATATATCCATCCCTGGTTGAATAGTTATACAAACCTAAACAGTGAGAGGGTAGTATGAACACTGTTCAATAGGGGCAAGCACTACTCGATGTCTTTACAAAAGGAAATTCATTATGTGAAAA
This sequence comes from Viscum album, assembly GCA_963277665.1. Lineage (NCBI taxonomy): Eukaryota > Viridiplantae > Streptophyta > Magnoliopsida > Santalales > Viscaceae > Viscum > Viscum album. The sequence continues at coordinate 138,112,825 of OY728163.1, forward strand.
ATCCTAAACATGGAATCATAATCACCTATATGGTCATATATATGTATCATCTATAGAAACCTCAAATAATTTTATAATGGAAACATTCTAAAAGGGTAAAATACATACCTTTATTAAATAGTATATCTAGGGAACTGACACAAGATGAACATCCAAACCATAACCCAATCATGTATCATGCATGGATTTTTTTCCTTGTATCCATTTCATAGATGTTCTAATTCAATAAACATGTTATCAGAGGCCTTGTGAATGGATATGTCAGTCGTTGCACCAACATTTGACACCCTTTCTATGGAGAAGAACTCAATACACATTATCACTATTTCACTATATCCAAAACCAATCTCAAAGACTCCAATCCCTATGTCAAACATACAATATGATTCCAAATTTTCTTCAACCAACTATACATGGTTTGAGTCCTGACAACCCCAATCATTCCTCAAATTTTCAAGGGGATATGGTACTACACCAAGAAGGAAAATGACACCCATGGGCAGAAATAACAAAATGTAAATGTACACATTCAAACATATCAAAACCTATAAAATACTGAATATATATTAAAATGTATGCCAATTAATTCATTCATCTATATCCAAAAATCACTATATGGTAATAAGTAATGGAAATAAAAATAACCAACTAAAATACAACCAAAATAATAATACATTAATTATATCATTCAATATTTTATGGGAATGATATAAAATGGAACTAATAGTAAAAATCATAGTTTTTCAATATCAATATAACTTTTCTTGTCGCAGTTCCACTTTGACTATGTAAAAATTTTGATCGACTACATTAGACAAAACTTCTCATGGTATGACTCATGGATGGGGGAGTATAACAATACCCAGTTAGACACCTTGAGCCCATAAAAAATTGAGAATTAAGATAAAAGTTCAGCTCATAACCATAATGGCATACAACACAGATATTCACATGATGAGAACTGTGTCCCTAGGAAGTATAAAATGTACTAACATCAATGGGAATCATTTTGAGGAATCATTGATAAGTCTCTTGTTGGAGAAATCTCTCTCCATGATACACTAATATAAACAATTCCCTTTATCTGAGAAGAATGTACTCACGTGTCTCACCAAATAAGTACCCACCATATCCCCAAGATCTTCATACACATAATTGTTTCAATACCCAATAATGATTATCATAATAAAACCTTAAACCATATCTTGATATACATTCGAGATAGGGGTTACTACCATTGTATCCTAGTAAATATGATACCTTGAACCTAATATAGATTTACCAAGTAGATTTGAATATGATCATAAGTGTCAGTAAAAATACTATACATATACTCATACCTAGGGTGTAACACATAATAGTATAGTATCACTTCCATAACCACCATGGGACACCAGTAACACTACAAGATCATCCTATTAGAGATGTTTCACCACCCACGAAATCCAATCATTATGATACCTCAAAAAATTTCTAGATCTACCAGAATGATTGGTTCTTAAACCATATATTCTAGTAGTAATGACACTAAAAAACCCTCATATGGTTAAATATGGTGGAACAGTCAAATGATATCTATACTAAATGGGTGAAGGGCCATACACAGTCTCTAGAAAAGTATATTCCCTATAATAAGGGCTGCAGAACATGTAGTATTTAGAATACATGTTGTTTCCAATCATACTACATGACAGGTAAGGTATAAAGATACCCATAATGTCAATATATACTTTGGTTAGGGACTGTGTAAACCCTCCCATGTCCAACTACATAGATATACATGCGCACTCTATTAGTGCCCGAGTAAACAAATTATCTCATATACTCTAGGAATTCCTTTTGTTCAAAGGTAATGGAATGAGTCATTTGGTTGGGTCCCATGGATTTTTACATATTTCACATAACATGTGATATTTTCACCTAAATGGATGACTTATAACCACAGTGATGATCCCATATGGAACATAGTTCTGAATTTCCCAATGCGTATCATTGAATTTTCACAGTCTTACAGAACCTTATAGTTTTGTCTATAACTATGGTTGTTGTCATCCCTCTTATTGATTGACAATGATCAAGGGATAACTGAACCTTTCCATCACATATCTCTACAATATATATCTAATTATAATAAAATATTTATTCGACACCACAACATACCATCATCCTTTGAAGAATACGATGATGATTAAACACTATGATCATCTAATATAAAATGAATATTCCTCCCTTGGCATCACACATCGATCACATCCTCGATGATAAAATTTCATGTCACTAGAAAACATGAAATCATGGATAAAAGTCAATAGTCAGAACATGTTTCACAAAGTAAAGGAAAAAAGTTTACTCTAAGAATCTAAATATTCAACATATTCATCTATAATCAAGCTCCATCTTATCATCACACAATCAAGTGTTGGAAGATATATGATTCCATTTGTCAACACCTAGAGTCATAAAATTTACTTCAGCTACTAAACGGTGCCCGAAGAGGGTGTGATATAAATTTATGTGGGCCACACCCAACAGTGTCTATAACATTCCTCCCATGTAAAGGAACATAACAGTGTGTATGTTTCCATATATAATGTAAAAAATAGTATATATAACTAAATACCCATGTACCCACTTCATCCCTCCACTGGTGTCTGAACATGTAACTAGTTCATTTTATTAGGAGTTACCATTTAATGTTAATAGATCACGTGAGCCATAGCCAATACTCACATCTCATCATGATTGTATACGTGGTGCGGATCTGAAGAAGTAATAAGGCATCCTAAAAATGATATATATTGAGAGAGTCCTAGGTTAATAACCAAGGTAATGTAAATCTCATGAAAATCTAACTCAATAGTATCTGAGTCTTTCTAAGGTGGTGTGATTGTAATACATGGAGCGTAATCCATGGAATTCCCAAATAAAGAACCTACCCAGTCCAAGGAGCACATCTAAGAACCTACTTGTCAATGATGGATCCAAGGAGTGTATCCAAGGTATCCTAAAGTAATAAAAGATGCCCTATGGTAGTAGTCTGGTCATCCAAGGAATAGATAAGAACGTGAATCTAGGATGGTATCAACCTATGAAAACTGCATCCTTCAATCAGAATGGGGTTCTCGAGACCTATGATATTATCCTATCAGAATCTAAGGTGAGATTGAGTTAGTCCATTGCTATTTGATATTGTAATCATGGGATAAATCATTTGGTTCATGTCTTCACATCCATTATATGGATAGGTCATGTAGTGTTGAAACCATTTATTTTTTGATGCAATTCTTGTCTTCTATTAGTGTGGATAGGACAAGTAGCATTGAAACCACTTAATTATTTCATTGTTAATCATTAAGGCATATTCAATTATTGAGGTTCACTTACCGACCATCTATCAACATGGAAGGCTTGCTTCAAACATATAATCTTTATTAATATCTTCTATTATGTCTGTGTTATATAGTTAGTATACTTTCCATTTTACATTTCTAATTTTAATCATTTCATGAAGGTTGGTCAAGTGGTGGGCATACATGGATCATTAAATTATGACATTATCATTTAATAACAACCCATTAATTGTAGTAAGGACCACCTTTAGGAAGTTTAAGTGACGGAACACCTGAACAGTGGCGCAAACATGTCAAAACACTAAAAACACAATTCTGGTAGATCCTTTGACATGAGGCAGATTGAGTTGTGGGTGATACCACTAACTACTAATCACATATTTGGAAAGGGCATAACCATATGATTCAATAAAGTATAATAATGGAATGTAATTTTGAAACATGGTTGTCGGGGGGTTCGGTGGGCCCCATATGAACAATCTAAAATAAAAAAACATTGGGGATGAGTTATAGACCTCAAACCTTATGGTTGAACGATCCTCCTCCTCTAGTGTTGATCCTTGATTTTACTAGAATTGGATTAGATCTTGGAAATGGTCAAAAAATGCTCACATGGTGATAACTAGGTCGAGAAACAAAGAGTAGGATAATAACTAAAGAGGACTCGAATACTTACTGTTGAACATCCAATGTGATGAACAGAATATTGATCAGATATCGGATGATGAAGATCTCTTGATTCCATGTTTTGATATTCAAATATCTGCAAATTGAAAGACAAATAGGCCAGTCTCACATAAAATATGATTATGCAGGAAAGGGTGACATAATTTTATCATTAAAGGAAAAACTGGAAAATTCCCCAGAGAAATAGCATGTGCACAGTTTGCCCACACAATTTTTCAATCCTTGCGCAAACTGTGTGAAATGGTTCTTCCTAAAAGGTTATTCCCCTGCACGGTTTGATCAAACCAAGCCCCTGAAATGCACAGTTACCTGGGAAAAGGGGCACTCACACAGTTAAACCACATAGTTGTACTCCTCCTTGTGTGGTGGATCTGTCTCAAAAGACAACACCTGCATGTTTTTCCAAACTCTGTGGAATTCCGTACGATTTTCTCTAAATTGGGCACTAGGGGTATTTTTTTCAAAAAATGATTGGTTCCAGATTCCTAACAAGGCCAGGTCACACTCAAAACCATTACTAACTCATTAATAATCCTTATTAGGACCAATGTGTTAATGTAGACCTAAAATTAAAGGATACATACCTGAGTGATAAATCAGGTTCTTGCATCTAATACAGTTCTAATGCATATACACATTTGATATATGCATGAAAAAGATGAATAAATAGGTACGTAACTAATCATTGATTGAATTATCAATTCCAAAAATTTATTTATAGGACAAAATTTATTTCTTGAGATATCATTATTTTCAATTCTAATATCCATCAAAATATAAACACATTTTACATAATAAGGGAAATGATGAAGATGAAATGAACAATAAATTATTTGTTTTTAATGATCACGAACATGGCCTTGGAGATATTCATGAATGATGGATTTTAGATGATGAAAATTAAAAGGCGCACCCATATGTTCTACTCAAATGTAAAAAAATAACACCATTTGTACCGTGATTTCACATATTACATATTATAATTGTTTTATGTAAAATGATAATATTTTATTTTTAGATTATTTGATAACCTTATAAAGAAACAATTTAAACAAATTTATCGATGTTCTATTGAAGAACAGATGAAAAATAGTTTACCTAATGGTTTCTAAAACTGTTAAAGTATATTATATATGTTTCAACATAAAAAATAAATTTATTAATTTTTATATTGATAATTGTTTTTCAAATTTTCTAGTATCTCCACATGTTGATAAATGTAATAATTAATTGTTTGTATTGGGTAATGGCCTATCCAATATGATAACATTTTCCAATGAAAATTTGGTGAATGGTTTTTATTATGATACACATTCATATTGTGAATAAAAGAACATTTAATAGTGGTTTTTCTTAAGAGGATATCATCATAGAGAATGTGATGTTGAATTTAACTAAATGATGGGAAGATTATTTAAATTTGATATATGGAAAGAAATTTTTAATGATTTTCAGTTGTCATTGGTTTGATATTGGTAGTGGATTTCATGTTCATTTGTTCCATGGAACGTTTGATATTACATATGAAATCATTCTTGATGTAAAAGAACCATTCTAATTTGAGTTTTATGAACATAAAATTTACTGTGAAAATTGTTCTGATGCCTCAATAGAGATAACTCACTGGTAGTGAATAATAAAAATGAATTATCAGGAAAAACATTTATATACAAAATGAATGTGGTTTTGTATAAGTGAAAGGAATTGATATTTTTCAAGAGACTACTCCAAATCCCTCCTTTCGATGAAGAGATATGAATATCGATGATGACAACCCACATTTATGGTTTCTTGGTAATAATGATGTTATTTATGTAACTAATTAATTTCAAAAAGAAAGAGTTCATGAAGCAGAAACGCCTATGAAAATTGATGATAATGATAAAGAATATGAAGTGATTGACATCATCGTATATGAATATGGGGATAAAGAAGAAGATTGAAGGAGTTAAATATTGATTATAATCATATATAATATATTTCTATATAGTATACATGTTTTAAAATATTTACTAGCAATGGTCATTATATGTTTTAAATGGAAAATTAGAATTTATCTTATCTATTTGGAGATTCAGGGGAGACTTCAGTACTTGGTGAAAAGCTAGATGCTACATCATTTAACACACAAACTATTAGATATTCGGTGACAACTTGGAGACATCACAGTCTTGAAAGATTCAGGATTCCTAACCCTATCCCGGTGTGATGTCCATGTTTTGAGTTCATTACATATATTCATATATATGATTAGTCGTTCATTTCAGTTAGTTTTCATTTATTTTAATTAATTTATATATATACTAATTTTTTATTATTTTTTTTATTTTTTTTATAGATTTTTACATATAGCTATAAGAAAGGGGAGTTCTATATTGTGAAATAATTTTTCTGGGGAATGTGTTACTTCATATGAGATTCCAATTGATGTTTGAAATTATATGTTTCATTATTAGATGGTATTTAATAAAAAAATGGTCATTTCTTAAAACTACTTAATTTATAACATGATATTATTAATAATTTGAAGGGTTTATGGTATCAAATTGATGATAGCATATAAAAAACAATATAGGAGTAATGGGAGGTTTGTATTCATGATTCTTTCAACTAGGTTTTTTACAATATGAGGAGGAAAACTATGCATAATGGAGAAGTTATAGATTTTTTCAGTCTTGCTATGACCAATAGCTATATTCAATCAATTCATAGGTTTATAATGCAATCAGTTATTACAATATGGAAACTAATTTTTAGTTGAGAGCATCATTTGGTAGATGGAATCAAGGGTGGGGAGAGGTGATGCATCAAGATGGTAGTAATACATTTAGTATTCATCAATTAAAAATAGTATGTACTTTTTTATTTATATAACATTAAATGTAAACTTCTTATTTTACACTCGTATAGGTGGTTGAAAATTTATATATTAAATATTTCAACATTTATTAGAGTATTTATAATGATCTTTTCAATTTAGAGATTACTTGTGGTCTCCAATGGTATATTAAGGAAAATAGTTTTTTTGAGTTAACAAAACTATGAATAATTGTTTAAAAATTTTAATTTTAAATTGAAATTGAATAAGTCACATGAAGCTAAATCTTCTCAAACACAATATAAGAGTTACATAATGACTGAGAATCAGAACACCGGTACATCAATATATGATGTTTCATAATTTATGTAGGTGACTCACTCTACCATGGAGAGTGGATGATTAGTTGGTATCTACTACCAACTAACACTTGGGATTTCATAAGGTACCATTGTGATGTCAATGTCCATCTCAAGGGGAGATCATTGATAGTCATCATCATTTACTACACTGTATGAGGAGTATATGTTAGCTTAGGGTGAGTTTATAGAGAATATGTGTAGGGAGAAAGAGGAGATACATCGATAGTAGAGGTAGAATTATGAGGATATGCACCGATGGAAGAACCAGAATGAGCAGACAATGAAGTACATGTAATGTCTTACATAGGTTATAGGGATATTATTCCCTTGATCACCTTCTCTAGATTACCACCCCACTCCCCCTATGTGATATAATAATTTTTTTGACAAAAATTTGAAAGTACAAATGTTTTTTAATATTTTTATCAATCCAAATATTTAGTGTACTATATAGTGCATATTTTATTTTATTTTCAATTTTTTGTTTTTATTTTTCTTGTCTTTTTCAAATTGGTAATACCTTTTCATTAATTTTATTAATATATTTAATTATTTATTTTTTAGGTAAATTTTCGTGGTTTATCCCTCCCATCAAAAATAATTTTTGTTTAAACTAAATAATTTCTTATTTTCAATGGGATGGTATCTCATTGAAAATATTATTTTTTTCGATGACATATAGTAAAAAAATACTATTTCCCATGATATTTTCTATGATGGGATATTGGCGATGGGATACTATCATAAATAACCTAATTAAGATAGTTCAATTATTTGTAGTTATTCTATTTATAAGTATCATATTTATTATTTATATACTCATATAAAACAATTCATATAATGCGGTGATGAAGCATTTTTTACCTCACTTCATAGTGATGATAGTCTGTATATACATAAGGGTGATGTTTTCATATGGATTAAATGAAAAATTATTGCATAAAAATGAAACCCTTTATATTAAAAATACTATATAATTAATATTTTATATATTAGTTTAATTTATCGTTAATAATAACCATGTAAATAGGGAAAGTAAAATAATCATATCACCTCATAGAAGTGGTAGCCATAAGTATGCACAAGAAACTATATCAATTTCCAATGTAAGAAAAGAAAGAGTGACTTTATAAAGATTTTACATAATAACATCTTCATATACTAATGTGTTATATTTAATTCGTTTTAATATTGTTATAGACCGAATGGAATAGGTTTGATAACTAATAATCATGAAAAAGATCGGTAAGACTATATTTCTTTTCATTAGCCTCCTTTTTTGAATAGAAACTTATGTATTCTTATATAGGTATTTTGGGAATAATGGAACCTCATGGTAAAAGATAAAGATCATGGTATATCACCTTTATATATTATGCTCATGCTAAATAGTCCAGGTGTTAGGGATACGATAGGAGAATAGTTTCTCTTTTGAAATTAAGGGGAGTGAAACACTTGTAAAAATTGTGAATATTAAAATATGATAATGTATCCTCCATTGGGAAATGAATTCATATTATATCACTATATAATAAATAATGTGATAATATTGAAGTCAATGAAGAAATTTTATTTAAGAAATTTTTATGTCATATAACCCGTTATATATGTTGTTTAACCCTACTTTAACGATTTTAAATATTCTCGTAGTAATGAAATTTGACATTGGTTAATAATCATAATGGACGGAAATGTAATGGGGTTCATTTATATATTTATATATGATGATTCCAAATGTTGGTTTTCTTATTATATTCAATTTATATGATTTTTTGAAAATTATTTTAAAATAAATATGCTATATTCAATGAATGTTTATAAAAAAATGAATTTTTAAGGCAAAAACTAAATTTAATTTTTTTATTTCATAGTAAATACCGTTAAATTAATTTGAATATAATTAACTGTATATTTTATATAAATAATTTATTAATATCATTAAATAATAAAGAATAAATTATTGTTTTATGATAAAATTAATTTTATGAAAAGAATATTTTTGTGAATTAAAAAATGTAAACTTTTTTTACTTTTAAATTAATTTGTATTAATTTTTATGAAATTGAAAATCAATGTATAAATTATTATTATTTTTTCATAATAAATAATATATTTATTTCAAAAAAAAATTCATCATTAATAAAGACACATAATATTATAAAAAATAAAATACATTGAATAAGAAATATTTGTACATAATTTGGTATTATTTATAACATTTAAAATTTTATACATATTTACTAAGAATAAATTTTTATCTTTTCCATGAAGAAAACATCTATATAAGACTTTCATAATTTATTTATTTTTAATTCATACCTTATAATCCAATGTATAGGTGATAAAATTCAAATATAAATATAATATTTCAATATTATATTGTGATTTGTTTAGGCTTTGTGTTCCATGTAAAAAATTATCTCAAATATAGAGAATTATTTTAAAATGATTATACCATTAATTCCCATGGTGTTACTTTAAACCCATTTCATAATAATTTTTGAAAATAATTTTCTCTATTTGAGATCCTTCTTTCGCAAATATATTCTTAAAATAAAATATTCTTCCAAATAACATTTACTAGATGAGTACTCTATTTTGGAAGATCATTATCTTTATTATAAAATATTTCCATTCAGTTTTCCTTATAGGTATGATCATGATCTTGTAGGAAAAACAGTGAGTTCAGTATACGTTTTCGATAAGGAATTCAACTCTTAAAAATTGATTCATTGAAGATCTATTGAACATGAGATAAGTCCAATGTATATATTTAGAGACGAAACAATATCTATTTGGTCATGAATCAAAAGTGGTTGATATGTAGGGATTATAATATCTTTAACACCATTGTATTTTTAAATAATAAATTCATGATGATAACATAAATGACATGAAACAATATAAACAGATGATCAGGAAACAGATGGAGAATTTACTATATAATTATTTTTAAATAATTTTAATATATTTAATAGCCTTTATAATATAAAACCCCAAGATTATGATATTTTTTACCGTATTCAACATGCAACAACATACTTAATCGACCTACAATATATAAAACCATCATAATATAGTTTCTATATAATTATGTATGAATGGTGATAACAAATGTATGATATATATAGATATATATTTCATAATACCCATAAATGTTTTATAAATATTATGTATGTAATCAATCAATTATTAGAAAACTAGTTTTATTTTACGAATATATTTTGTTTTGAAAATTAATTTTTTTATTTATTTTTAGGAAAATAATATAATGATCATTTTTTAAAAAATATAGAAATTTTATTTAAAAAAATTAATATAATATTTTTAGCTTTATCATTAAAAATTTAAATCGGTTTATGTTTTTTAATTTTTTTGAAAATAATGATTTTTTTATGAATACAGAATGTATATGAAATTTATGTAAACAATTCATTTATTTTGAATAAATTATGTAAATAATAATCTACATTAGGTTTTGAATTTTATTTAAATTAATTTTTTTTATTTAATCCTCTAAATTAATTTTTTATCATAACAATATTGTATTTAACACATGTTTGATTTTTTGGTTTAAAAATGTATTTTTATAAAAACTTTTTTAATGTACAGAATGATTCTTAATTTTAGTTAATTAAAATAATCCCTAATGTGGATTAATTAATATTATTTTTATTGATAATATATCATTTAATATTAATTTAGATTAATAAAATTATATTTATTATACGTAAAATTAATTTAAAATCATAATTTTCTTGAAAATATAAACTTATAAGAAACCATCTTTCCTGTCACCTCTAAGGGGTTTGTTTTAAATTTTATTTCTACCAATTTTATAAAATTAATTCACAATTATAAACCTATATTTCTAAATTTCAATGTAAAATTATTATTATTTTTAACTGTTGAGAATTTTCTTAAATTATTACTTTTTTATGATTATTTGAAAATACTAATTTTTAATTGAAAACTGCATTTTATTATTATTTTTAGCAACATTACTGTTTTTATATTAAGTTTTAAGGTTAAATTAGATCAATTATATATATATATATTATGTCAATTTATCTCATTTTAATTAATTTTATGTTGAATCTATATATAAAAGCATTACAAATATTTGACAATTTTCACATTAAAATCCCACTTTTTAGTCATGTCTATGAGGTTGTATTGAAATACATTTTTCCACTTCAAGAAATTTATTTAGTAAAAATGAATTCAATATTTGGGAACATAATAATATAAAATGTATTATATGGTAAAAATCATATTGACTATTGTAAATATTTAATAATGTAAATACTATTTACCATGGTTAATGTAAACATGGGTTTACTAAAGGGTAAAAATAAACATATGAGGGTCAAAATAATCTATATATTTATATTAAACGATTTTATGTTTCTAATTTCAAAATTAAACCTACATGGATCTATAATGACAATAGTTTTACAATGTTTCATATAAATAATTTGTGAGAACTTAATTAGAATAAAAAATATTATGTCTGTCATTTCACCCACTTATAAAAGGCCGCACACTATCATCTCTTATAGAAGCATTCAAACTTATAGGTTTCGACAATGAAATATAATAATTACTTCCAAATATACCTCCTTTAATTCTATAATACATAAATTGGGATTATATCCATAATATGATTTCATTATTTTAGTCTTGTGGAGGATCACCTATGAAGAGGTAATGTTCTTCAATGAGTGTAACAATTTTATTTCTTTCTTTGACAACATAATTTTTTATTAAACAATGAGGATATAATATTCTTAGTATAATACATATAATATGATGATTTTATAATAACTATTTTACTACTACTCTTTACAATTCCACAAAATGGGTTATGAAATCATCATTAATGTGTACAAGACAATACCACATAATGAATCGATGTAATTCGTTCATACATTAAAACCTTTAATGGTAGGTTATGATGTATCAAAAAATATATATATATATACTATATTTATATTATTATTATACTTTATGAGTCATTAAATCATATATAGCTTTTTTGCATTCCATTCCATAGGGGATATGATAACAACACTCATGTTTATGGTGGAGGACTACTTCGCGAAGCCACATGATTAATTTATCAATAAATCATGACATAGAAGGTAATAAGGGTAATGATAATGAATATATTATATATTCATGAAGTAATTGTTATATTCATGACATCTTTTTCATTATAAAGTGTTAATATTTGGTTTTTGTTTTTTAATGTAATGTGATGATAACATCGTTTGTGTATGTTGCAACTACGACCTTCAAGATGTACTGTGACACTATATTAATCAACATACATCAAAGATGATATATATAAGAATATCTAAAGAAAATATACATTTTATATAGTATTATTAGAATTTTATAAATATAAAATATTACTTACCACCATTCCATAATTATTTTTGATAAATGGAAATGTAACTTATACGTACATACAACCTACTTTCTCCATGATTGTATCATAGCCCATTAGTCAAAAACATATTCATGATTGATTTTAATTGTACAATTTATGAATGAATATGACAAATATTTCATCAGTCAAATTAATTATATCTTAATATAATGGCATCATTGACTATTGTCACCCTACGAAAGACATTACTGTTACACAATCCAAATTTCGTCAAAACCCCAACCATAAAACTAATTAATTATGTAAAAAATATATAACATGGTAATAATTTCAAAAAGTTAAAATTACTTTTCAAAAGGTTAGAATGAAATTAAATAATTTAAATATTTTTATTATTATAGACGATAATTAATGACCCTGACGAATCATAGATGAGGTAAGGGTTCTCTTGTCTCAAATTTATTCCATTGAGTTATATTTTATATTCACCACTTAATTTGTTTTGTGGTGTATATAGATCAAATAAATTAATTTTATAAAAAATTAATAAATTTAAAGGGATTAAAATTTACATTTTAGGATCTCCCTTTCAAGGAGTTTATGGTTTCAATGTTCTCAGTATAGTAAGGTATTTTTCTTTCAGTTTTCCATCTTTTAGATGTATGCTATATTATAAACATTTGTTATTTTATGATGTGTATATATAACCCCATTGAAATTTTAAAACATGTATGTAATTAGTTTCATTATCCACTAAATATCATTTAATTTTATTCGTTAAAGGGTCTTATGATTCAATGATACCAATGTGTTAAATGTTTTATTTTAAAATCTAATGGTTTTTCAACAGTATTTATGATTAATTCTAACTGATTAAATGTTATTCTATAAATTACAATAATTATAGATATATTTCATCACCTTTTGTTATACATGGTACCTTCTAGTAATATGTCATTTTGACACATTGTATTACATATAATAATTGACAACTTGGTTTTAAGAAAATATATGTTCATATTACTCTTCAATGATAAATTTATTTTCATTGGAAACCATGATTTCTAAAAACAATTTCAAAAATGTAATTAATATTTTACAAACTATTTATAAATGAATTTTTTACCCATGAATTTATTTATCAAAAATAGATAAAAACTACTATTATGTCATATTCAAAAATAATTGCCAATTATCTCTTTCCAAAAATATGAAACTAATCTTCTTGTCGTTTTATAAAAATGGAGCATATCTAACCATTTTACTATAAAAAATGAAAGTTAAATATAACTTCTTGTTCATGTATGAAATCAACTTCTGACATGACCATCCATTCTTTATAAATTCCTTTTCAATTATACATGGATATTGTCAATGAAATTATTTTCTCTATATTCTTAAAATCCATTTTTTTTAAAGTGGGTTTCAAAGAAAATTATATTTAGGAAAATATTTATTCTAAAAAATTGATTCTATAAAATGAATGAATAATTTCTATTGAAGAGTTTTAATTTATTTTTAAAATATCCATTACATATTTTTGTGGTTGTTTTAAATGAAAACCCTTTTTACATTTTATTTTGACGTTTTCATTTTTTGAAATAAACTTTGAAAATAACAATTTTATTTTCTTTCAAAATGATATTAAAGATATTATAATGGTATTTCCAATAATCATCATAAATAACCTTTTATTTTATTATGATTAATTGGGGATATTGTTTAATGATACCATCCTCATTCTTTATATGGATATATAATGATTATATAAAAAACGTTTTATGTAACAAGTTTATCTTCCATGGGTTGATCATGTTTTAAAGATATTGGTATGATACCTAGTTATTTTCTTGGGGGTAATCAATTTATCAGGTAATAATGATTATATATATGGTTTTTATGAAGAAATATGTATTTAAATTATTCTTTTTTATTTCATGGCAATTATATATGATTTCTTTCCCTAGATAACACTGTGGGATCCCATTCATACATCGACGATTAGTGCACTCAGATATCGATACAACAAATTTGGTAATGATTATATTCTATAGATAATTTTATTAGACTTTTTCTTTATTGATATTCAAATTTTATTGGATTTGTAAGGGTTTTATAACTATTCCATTAAGATGATATCCCAAGTTAAAATCTTTTTGTGTACATGATTGTTATGGGTTTATGATGTTTCATTTGATCATGATTGATTTCATGTGGCTCATGATTATTTTTCTTGTGACTATTTCTGATATTGGAGCCTTATGAAATTTTATTATGTTTGATGATACATGTATTGTGGGGTATAAATAATTTAATGTAATACACATGCACATTTATGAAATCATAATTCCCCTATGATGTACTAAGGCTCACTGATTAAATTCATTTTTTAAAGATTCCATTTTAAAAAATATAGAATCTGATCTCACTATAATTATGTTTCATTTTCCTTTATTTATAATTAATTAAGTTGAATGAATTATCTCTAGATGTAATTTCATATTGTTGATTATTATTCCTTCACGTGAAAGAAAAAAATATGGGTTATGTGGGAGAAATGATCATTTAAATTCATGTAAGTTTTTCATTTAAGTGGTTTTCCTTATTTATATGTAAATAAAAAAACACCTTGCGAATGTATGTGATCCAAGAACTATAGTTTACATTTTAAGGACAATTTGTAATAATATTGGGTCACATTTATTAGTATCAACACATGAAATGGAATAATTATAAATGTAGAACTAAATATGGGAATATGGGTTCAGGGTGTTATTGTTGGTAGTAAAGTGTCGATAAAGATAACAATAGTGATTTAGATTACTTCATGAATCTTTATCATTATTTTTAATGATTCCATCATAGTAAAATTTTATTAATGATTATCATAGTACAAATATTTCAATGATTTTTTCATTTATTCTTCCATGAGAAATATACGATTATTCTAAATTAGTCATGAAACATTTGAATATGTATAATAATAGTTATTTAATGATTTATTTTGTTTGATCTTTTGGTATTACCATTTTAATTTGGAGATTAATTTGTAAAGGATAGTTAATTTTATTATTTAGCATACACATGATAACCATTTATGATTAATTTAAAGTCTAGATAATAGAGGAAAATAAATTATGCTTATGGGGATTATCTGGTCCTTTAAAATATTATTTTAAATCACCATTCAAGAAACATTAGTCATGAATAGATATAGTTTGGATAAATATATTATATTATGGTGCGAATTGAATAATGGATGAAATATTAATCATTAATAAAGTATATATCTATATTATATTAGTCAATATGGTTACATAATTTCTCAACACTAGGGAAAATATATTAAAAAATTATATAATAGTATAATTTAATTTAATAACATGATGGCATTTTTTATAAAGAAATATTTGTGGATTTGATGCCCCTAAATGTATAATTATCATTAAATTTTATATATTGAATGACATATAAAACCAACTGTAATTATTTCTTCTCTTTTTATCAGTACTAATACTCACATTAAACTAATGATCTCATATATTGAAACCTAGTTAAATGTTATTCAACATTTCAATCATACCATCCATTTAAATTCATCAAGCAAATGATTTATCAACCCTTTTTATGATTTCATTATAAAAAACTATTTTTTCCATACCAAAACATTTATTAATTTGATACTGTTCAAATTAAGAGGATTTAATTTATTAAATGGGGGATGTAACATCTAGATATTATTAAAAGATGAAAATCATGTTTTACTGCATAAAAAATATGAAACACTAAGCTTAGACGATTATGTAACTCCATGATACATTATAATATACATATTCTTAAATAAACTTAATCTATTTGATATATTTTGTTGCTAACAACCCTGACATTTTATGGGTTGATATCATATAAAACACGAACAACCAAGGTTCAACGATTGATGCTAAATGATAAAATTATAACCACCCGTTAAATTGGTTTGTATGAATAATATTAATTTATTTGTTAATATTATATATATATATATATATTTATCAGACCCTATATAAATTTTTGAAACTATTTATTAAATAATCCATCAATTTTTCATAATGAACTTTTATTGTTTAAAAATATATTTTATTCAAAATGGTGTTCATTAATTTAATTGAAATGAAAATTATAATAATTGATAGAAAATTTAGCACATTTATTTCATAAAAAATACAATATTTCGATGCAGAATAACAAAATTGGAATTAGATAAATTTTTAAATTTTATTAAAATTATATATTATTTTGTGAATAGTATAAAAATCCATATTTATTGAAAAATATAACTTCCATTCAATAAATTAAGTAGTTGATTTAGTATAATCCAAACGTGAATACTTGATAAAGTGGTAATGTTACTCAATTAAAATCCATATTTTATTATATTCCCCACACCTGTAAAATTTTCTTATCACATGGTGATATAATAACATATATATCTTCACAATTATGAGATGTTTTTATAACATTAGAATGACACATAACTCTCAAAACATCCATAAAATGGGTCAAGAAATATTCATTCCTATATATAGCAGACTACTGCCTCACGAATTATTTTCATTAATTCTTATATAACATAACTTCATGGTCGGTTATGATGATTAATGTAAAGTATATATCTGATATTGATAACCTAATTAAAACTATCGAGTCATTGTGTCATAAATACCTTTTTATATTCCATTCTATCAAGGATACAATAACATCCCTCATGTGTACCATCGACCACCCCATTACAAAGTGATGTGATTCACTATTCACTAACACATTAAATGGATGTCAATAAGTGTAATTTAAATTAATATATGTCATATATTGATATAATTACTAAAGTCATGAAATTTTTAAAATTATAAAATGATCATATAACATTTTATATTTTTTACAATAAAATGATGAAAATATTATTTTTGTAAGTGTGGACTGCCACCTTCACCAAGAAATGTGAGTCTCTTTTAATCAACATACCACAATGATTAAATATTTCAGTACATTTAAAGAAATTATCAGGTATTCAAGTCATTTTTATAAATTTTTAAGGATACAATATTATTTATCTCATATCTATAATGATCATTAAAAATGGAATTGTTAGTCATCCATACGTATAACCTTCTATCTCTGTGATTTTAACGTAGCATATTCTTCATAAACATCTATCATGTTTGGGTTTAAAAGTATAATTTCTGTATAAATATGATAATTATTTTGTGACTATTATTCTATATATGTTTATATAATTAACACTCTGACCATATTCATGTTACCAATGACATTTTTGTCACCTAAGAAAAATACGGTCAAATCAAATGACATAAACCTAGATAATCATGGAGAACTATATAACACACCTATAAGGTATATAAAATAAATATGAAACATTAAAAAATTATGAAATTAAATAATTTAAATTGCTTTATTATTAATAATGAAAAATAATATTCATGATGAATTGAATTCATGGTAAGGGTTTTGTCAACTCACATTGATTTATATGAGACATATACCATATTAAACACTTTATTTTTATTTGGGTGAATATATCACCATGAATATTCATTATGAGCCTTATACATATTTTAATTCAAATTAACATATCCATTTGTTTGGATTGGTATTTAATTGGTTTTTTGTACTTAATGTTTACAATGTCGTAAATGACTTTTGTCTCGATTTTCATTCTTTGATAAATTTGTTATGTTATAAAGTTATATTCATTTATGAGCTATATATATACTTCTCTAATGATTTTTTTATCATGAATAAATTTATTTTTATAATATTATATTTTTCATTTAATTGTATGCTTCTGTGGACCTTATGGATCGCTGTAATGAATGTGTGTAATGTTTTCTGTTATTATATCATCATTTATGATGATAATTTATGAAAAAGTCCCAAATGTTCATGTCCTATGACCTAAATCTCAAAACCATTCATTTATTTTATTATTATATGGATATTAATGTTATTATGAAGTAATAGTATAGTTTCTTCAGTTATTTTTATTTATAATAATTGAGAAATGTTTTATAAAAAAATACGACTTCATTTATCTCATCGATCAAAAATATGTTTTTTACAAAACAATTATTACTAAAAAATTGAATTTTATGAATTTTATTAAAATGATTTATTAAATAATTTTTAACCCTTTTGTTGATTTTTTAACAAGATTTAGCATGTTATTCATTCTTTAAAAATAAATATTCTTCATTGGGTATTTACAAAAAAATGTGAAATAAATCATCAAATTGCTTTTTAAACAAGGTACTTTTATAAACATTTTACAGTGAAAAGGGATTGATATTTTAAACTTATTTATCATTTATTGTAGTAAAATACATCATTAAAAAAATTATTTGAATCTTCAATTTCAATTTTACATTTTTATTTTTAATGAAAAAATTTTCCTATTATTATGAAACTGTTTTCTATTAAAACTAGTTTTCAATGAAATTTATTTTCAAAATTTATTATGTTTTAATGAAGTGTCATTCAATAATAAAGGATATTTTAGACATGAAATTATTTAAATGATTTTTAAATTTTATTTAATTGATTCTACATTTCTTATCAGAAGAATGCATTTTGTATAATATTTTATGAATATTTATATTTTAAAGTGACTTCATATTGTAATATTTATTTTATTTATTTTTAATGACCATTTAAAGTTATTTATACTCATGAATGTCAACCACTATTGTTTCTACATATTATCCATTTGATATTTTCTTATAATGATTCCATATTTATTCATTCTTGGGTTGGACCAAAATTGTTTCAAAGAGATTGTTATGGAACCCTTTTTCTTTCCACCGATTAACCAAGATTTAGTGTGATTGGCATGAATCCCATTTATTCCATAGGAAAGTCATGTTACAAATGAATATTTAATTTTTATATTGTCTTTGGATTAATTTTATAAATATATTATTCATGTTTTTGTTCAGGGAAATTATATACTATGTGTGTGCCTAGATTGCACCTTGTGAGCCTCTTATTTCTTATAAAAACGATGGTTCCAAATGACACTCCAATTAATTGGATAAGGATTGCATAATTAACCAAATTATATAGGATGATTTTCATATAGTTATTCTAATTATATGGGTTTTTTTATGTGTTCTATGATTTTGATTTCCCAATATACCAACAAATTTTTCCTATTTTTCCAATGGGTTTATGATGTTTAATTTAATGAAGATTTATATCACATCGATATTGATTATTGGTTCTTATGACTCTTAAATATTTCATATCCATATTCAATGTTTTTAGTGTATTTGATCTAGGTATTTATTGGTATGAATATTATTATATTACACTTTTACTCTTTGATTATATCATTATACCCATATACACTTTTTATTCTAACTTAAGGGATTGATTTATGAAAGGTTACATATTACCATTATAAGAATTTAAGATCACCCTTATTTTTTTTCAATACACATGTTATAATGAATTAGGATGAACAAATTATATCTATATATGAATTCATATTGATGATGAATATGTCTTAATGTGTAAAAATAAAATATAGGTTAAGTGGATGAAATAGTATTTTATATTCTTTAGAATTGTTTATGTATGGGTTTTTAGTAATTATTGAGTAGTAAAAAAACTAAAATTTTATTTGATAAGGGATGTGATAAATGTTTTCAATTAGGGATTGTATGGTCGAGATAGAATTGTATCACATTTATCTGTATCAAATATGGTAATGAAATGAATATCAATTTTGCAATAAATTGTGGAGTATTGGTACAAGGATGTTATTTTTCCATTATTTCCAAATATGTGATCCTTTTTCAAAGGGTATGTTCAAAGGAATACATTATCACTAACATCACAAAACATGATCATATCGAATATTTTATATATAACTATTATATTGACTCTAAGATGTCATGTTTCTTTGATTGTGGTATCCTAGTTTTCCATCAATGTATGGATAATAAATTCAATTTCAAAACCAATATTTTTCATAAATAGAAGTTTCATATATATTAGTAGAGTTTTTTATAAATTTTATATGGTATAATGATCATGATATTATAGTTTTTTTCTGAAGAGGGATGGGGAACACTGTTAATTCATGACTTACCATATCATTCACCTCAACTATATGGCCTACAAAAGGGGGAGAACTATTATTTTAACTATAATAATGGGACACGTAATCCATATAGAATATATAATTTAATTACGGATCAACATAATAGTGTTTTTCATGATTCTAAAACTGTTGTCTAAAAAGGTTTAAGGTTCATGGAATCAGATTATTGCAATGAACTGGTTGTGAATTTTTTTTTACACGACAATTGAAAATTTATAATTAATAGAGAACCATGAAAATATTTATGCATGGTCGGATGATGATATAGAATATATTTCATCCAACCCAGAGGACTTATTAAAAAAATATAAATAACCACTCTCGCTCTATTTTGTAAAATGGTAAAACAACTATTTTAATTTAATCATTTTCTCACAAAACATATAGGAATAACCCCGCATTCCCTATTAAATATATTGTTTGATCTCCCTAATACTATATTTATTTCACTCACTTATCGATGGTTTGGATCAACCTTGGTATATTTATAATTCCATTATCTCATTTCAATATTTTTCACCATTCTCATTTTTATTATCATAGTGGGACCTAATATACCATCTTTTATAGGCATTTGTCTAAATATACAATTCCCCTTGTTAAAACTCAATTTTTAGGATGATATTGGAAAATGATCCTTATAGAGGGATAATTTAGGTTTTTATTACTAGTATTTAAACTTTTATGAATTTCATGAAATTTATTATTGTGAAACATTATAATCATTCTACAGTTTTCCCATAAAATGTGCAACTACAATAATTTATCTCATAGGCCATGAAATTTATTTTCAATGATACCCATTAATAATAAGGAAGGATTGATGACTTGATCCTGAATCACCACTTTATTTGTAACTGATTAAATAACCCTAATAAAATTTCATTTATTATAACCAATATTTCTATGTGGTGTGATTAGTATAACACTGATAAAATGAACGAGATAAGTGAATTAAATATATTTTTTATGGAAGAATAATTCTCATGGCCCATTGAGCACTTATTATATTAGGATTAATTATTATAATGGACTAGAATGATTCAAATTATGTTCTTTCAATTGATTATGAAATGGATTCCTAACTATGAATACCATCAATGAACTAATCAGATTTAAATTAACTGATTAGAGTGTATACAAAGTGTAATTCCAAAGGTAGATTAATTCAATGTCATATATTCCTGAATTACACATTTAAACAAGAATAATTCACTTCTATATTATTGAAAATATGAATTGTAGGGATGACCTCCTTGTATTTTTCTTAATTTCCTCATATACAGTCTTTCTTATATTATCAATTTAGACTCAAGTATTGTCAATCCTATGATTACATTTGTCATGAAATCAGTCTTAGTTAATAAAAGTTATATACTAATTCTAAACAATCACCCCACATATTACACTATTAGTCTACAAACTAACATTTCAGTTGGTCTTTGTTAGTGGGGTTGACCACCTATGGTCATTAATACCTTGGGATTCCATTAGATCATTTATGAGTCATATATGTTGACATTTTGGATAAGTTCATTGGGTACCTAAAAATTTAATAGTCATATTTATATAGAAATCCATGTTAGGCCGATATGGGTTGGTTGGCTAAGTATCCCATGGGAAGCATGAGATCAATATGGTCTATATTTACTTTTTTACAGACATTTTTTTACCATCATTGTGAACAATTTATAGTTAGAAACAATATTTTCATTAGACTCCATTAATGGGGGCCTACCAATTCTTACTCACAGCCTCTTAAGGTTATCTTCTTTATACATGATCAGTCATGATAAATACATTTGAGAATAAATGGAAGGACCCAACTATAAATGCATTATTTCGTTTGAGGATATGATATTGGGAGTAGATTAATGAACAAATTCTTAAGATGATCATGGAGATTTTTTTATGTTTTTATTTTATCATTTATTTTTTCTACTATATAATTTCTTCCATTTTACCATATGTAATATTTTATATAGTCATGAAATAATCATTTAATGGTTTTCATAGTAGGTTCTATATTACTTATTACTTATATGGTATGTCTACCTTCTTCATAATTTTTAATCATTTTTTATATATTCATCTCTATTTCATTAATTTTTCAAACATAGATAAAAATGGCATTTTCTCCAAACCGCACCACCACATGTCCTCACTACTTGAACACAACCTCTGGTATATATGGCGGTTCATTTAGGGAAATATGTCTATAATGATTGATTAATATGAGTGATCTTGGGCTATTACATTACAATGTGTAATGAAATCATTTTTTTCGGTTGTGTTTTTTGGGTGGTCAAAATGGTACTAGTATATATCTGAAAATTATAATGAAATTATTTCGTTGATTAGCTAACCCATGTGTATGAAATAATCCATGTTTCAGTGTTTGTGTCTCTTTACTCAAAATTTTCCATGATAGTGTCATATAATTTCCTCCATTGGGTTAAAAACATGATTTCAAATACTTTAATTCATTTGTTCTTCCCTTTATATTGAATGTTAAGGAATTAATGTCTCAAAAATATTTATATGAAAGTATATAATATTGTTCAATGCATTTTTCATGCAAAAATTATTTTATTTCTTGAATTCCTATTTCATATTTTATACAAAATGATATATATTTAGTATTTATTAAATTATTATTAAAATAAAATAGAGAATAATTTGTTACAAAATGTTTCTACATAGAATGAATAGGTTTTCCCATGTTGTTTTATTATATAACATTAAATACAAAATATATAAAATGTTTAAGCTATGGAACCTTGGTTTTATAGATAAAACATGTTTTAGGTTGTAGTTAAATGGACTGTTGTTTTAATTTTTTGTGGGGATGCCTATATAAATTGGGTAACACTATTTTATTATCTAAAATAATGTATATACACATATTACTTACTGATACTAGATATAAAATTATTCATGTAGTAAAATATAAATACAGTTTTATCATATATTGTTTTGTCTATATAACATAGGGATATCAAACACTATATTATTGAAAAATTTTATGCACCTATTCTAATTACAATTTTTAGTGTGGAAAATAGTAGATTTGGTAATGGTTCATGTACTCAGGGTCTATTTAATTGTGAGTTTTGGAGTTTAGAAATTTTCAAAGGGAATTAAAAGAGTTTTGGGAGCTATAAGTTGGAAGTTGGAGGATTACACACTATGTAATGTTTTTAAACGACATAAATCAATGAATCACAGATTGTATGTAAGGGGCACGACGAGAGGATATTTGTGGCTTGAAAAATAAAATATTTCGAGAGGCGATAGGTTTTTTAGTGAAAGTGTACATTGAGGGGTTTTCCTTTCTGAATTGGGATTACATGTCTTGCAATCCCCCAACCCAATTTTTTTTTTAAATTTTTCATTTTTTCGAACCATAGTTTATTTGGGCAAACATTATTTCGTTCATTTATTCTCTCTTTTTAATATCATTCCATATGATCCCTAGGCACCCTAAAGAGACCTTCAACCCCCACTATTACCTACATGTTCAATTGAATTCCGTGGTTGTTCATAGGCGATCCATTATCAACCCTCGGTATATTTTCCACACCATTTCCATATGTTTTAAAATATTAATCTCACCTTGAAATATGCTACTCCAATTAGGTTTGGCTCAGGATTATCATTTAAGAAGTATTCTGAAGATCCTTTGGAATAGAGTGGGGTCATTTGAATTTCAAGCATTGATATTTTCACTTTTGGTATTTTTTTCTTCACCTAATGGTGCCTAGATGAATTGAAAAGCTTCTTCAATATAGGGTTTCGTCTTTGTTTATAATGTATTTTTGTAACAAAACTAGTGGAATCTACTTTTGTTTCATAATAATCATTTTTATGACACTGTAATTAATGATAATGATCTGCAAAATTGAATTAAAAAGGGATGTAGGGTGTGTTCACATCCTTTAATATAATTAATCTTTTGTTTGGATGATGTGATTGTAGGAGATAAATTCCCTTCCAAAAATCATGGTCATTGTTAGTCCTTGCTTGTGCACTAAACATGTTTTATGTTAGTTAGTTCTTGTGATACACTTGAAAATTTAAATTGGTTATTTACTTATACCTTGTTAAATAAATGGATGTATCATTATCAAAAATGATTTGTCATAACACCGAAATTATCAATGTCTAATTAATGAATTAGTTTCTGCTAGATCTGAATAAACCTTAATTTTTTGTGTGGTTGTGTGTTGTTTGTGGTTTTGTTTTATATTGTGACTTGTGCGGGTTGTGTGGTGCAGTTGTTGGGAGTACAACTCTTTGTATGGGGTGGTCTGGGTGTTGTAATAGGATCAGAGGTTGATATATTTATTGATTATAGAATGGTTTTGTGGTGTTTTCAGTGGGATTGCACCAGGATGTGGCTTGTTGTATTGTTGGGTGTAATGGGGATATGAAGCCGGGCTGACAAGTTGGTTGTGATTGGAGTTATTGATGAGTGTGGATAAGATAGTTCAATAGTTCTAATTTGTAGTATGGTTTGGACTAGAATACATAGAATATGGATAATGGAAATCATTGGTATCGGTGTTAAACAAAGCAGAAATGTGATGTGTGTTTCTTTATTGTGGTTCTTTTCCTATTTGTGGTTTATTTTGTGTGGATTTTTGTGTGTTGTGGATGGTAGATGGCCAGATAGGTATGGTTTGAATAGATGGTTTTCTAAATAAATAATGACATTTTATGAAATATGGTGACGGGGGTTATGAATTTAATTGTGGAATATTCTATAGTTGATCATTTTGAGGTAGCAGCAATAGCGGTTCTATGGGAATGTGGTTTGTTTGGAAAAACCTGTTTTTTGGGATTAGTGTTTAATAACTATATATATACATATTCATCTTTGTGATTTCTATACACAGTCCACCCTAGTTGAGAGCTATGTTCCGAACACCCCTACTTTCATGGGGGTGGGTGTTTCTTTACCAACATCATCGAGGTACCTATTTTCACCTTTAGTTTGATCAGAGATCTGATGGAGTACTAGGTTCTATTAGTGGTTATCCAAATGTGAGGAACCATAATTTAGTTTCACACTTTGTAATTGGGATAGAGGAAGGAGGTTGACATTCTATTAGCAATTTCAAGAAGGATATCCGAGTAGAATTACAATATTTGGCCATGAAGGCTGAGAATAGTACATATTTACTCTCCCTGTAGTAGGGGAGTATGTTGTTATGGGAGCTTGGGATCAACTTCAAGTACGTCCTTCATTTTTTCCTTATAAGGGAAGGTACCATTATTCTTCTAATGAATAGGCTACCAATATCAAAATTTAGGCACTAGGTCCTTTAATGTTTCAAACCATTGGGAACTGACCATTGTAGTTTCCATTTCAGCCTTTTGTCCCTCTTTCCTTTCATATCAACTTGGGATGGAGGTGTTTCTCTTGAAGAGCACCTGAAAGTCATCATAATTAGTGTATAACATCCATTTTTGCTCGGTATGGTGGAGGTTGGTAGGTTTGGCATCTACCTCAAAAATAGATTATAGCCAGGCTATTTCAGCAGTAGGGACAATATGCTCCAACTCCACCAAGGTGAGATGAATCTTTTGGCGGACGACCTCAAGGTGTTTCTCAGGGACCTCAACAAGGGCATGTTCATAGTGTAAGAAATCAATATAGGGGAGGCTGATCTTGGTTTGGTCACTTTCACACCACGTATATAGATGTTACAGTAGGTCCATATATTGTTCGAGGTACAATAAGATAATATAGTACTATTTATTGTGCTTTTTTTATTCAAGAGCTACACACTCTTTTATTGTACTCTGTCCAGGACATGCTCAAGGGTTATACGTAGAGAGGATTATGCTTACCCTAATTTTGAGTTATCTAGTCAAAGGTCATAATACCTTTTTTGATGTATGCTGGGGTTTTAGAGTGATGTGAGGCTCCATCAGCCCCATGCAGATCAATTATTTTAAAAAATGCAGTTTTATGATGTTATTTTTTACTAACACACGCTTGTTGTAGGTAATTGAAAAAAAATTATTTCATACGTTAAATTAAAATAATATGGTTCACCTAGAATGTCTCACGGATAAAAGTGCACACATAATAGTTTTTCACATTTAATATTGGGTAAAAATGGTGTGTTTGATATAAAAATGGCTGAATGGTAATTCAAATTCATATTATTGAAAAAAATGTTATTAAATGGGTGATTAGTTTAGGGTAGGTTTCTTATGTGTAATGAAATCCTTGTTAAATTTAATTCAAATGAATTCTTCTTACATGATTAAAGGGAGTTTCCACAATCATTTCCTCTCACATCCTTGGTGAAATTATGATGGTGAGAGAAAACCTGACCAAGATCTCTATTTGGTCATCTCTCATTCCATGTGTAACATAGTTGCCTTGATTCTACTCAATTTACATGGGAAATACCCAATTAGGTCTTGTTTATCCCAAACATTCAAAAACATTTACTACCCCTTTTACACGTATTGAAGATAACCGAGTACTTCACCTCTAATCCATATTCTATTCCATCATATATGTACCAGAAATTAGTTGAGGGGGATAATGATTATTTTACCAAGGAAAAAATCAATAACAAGAATAAAATTCAAGAATGATCTCACTTGATAATAAAATCTGCTAAATTAAATTGAAAACAACTTTGAAGAAGAATGAAATTTCATTCTATTTCATCCAAGAACTCAAGCATTTCAAAATATAAAATCAACCCTTCCCTAATCACTCAAAATGTTTACCCCACCATCGTAAGGGCAATCGAGATGAATGGGGAAGAATAACGTATTATAATTATTTGGAAAAGAAAATAAATAAAAGAGAGGATGTCGAAAAGTTCTCCTCCTTGGTGTCCTAGAAGGAATTTGATGGAATGATATATGGTTTGACAGGTGGGAGCTCCCCTCCATTTATAGGCAGATTTTCCCCCCACCCTCAGTGTTGATGCATTGTGGCACCCTTAAATGAAATATTCACGCATTACACAACACATTAATGTTGTTCATAATTTTATTTGGAATTTCCACTCAAAATATCAGTGGATTTGGTCGAGTATTTAGAGAGTTATTATTGTTTTACAATGACCATTTATTTTGTCCAGTCAGACTCTCCATATCACAAACTACCAGATTAGGATGCTTTAATGACCCCTTATAAACAAAATTCACGCGTCCCCACCTTCATTAATGTTGTTCCAAAACTTCTTTTATGTCCACCTACAAATTATTAGATCATGTGGCCCCAACATGAATGACTTATGGACCCCACACCAAAACTAGGAAGATTTGTAAACGGTTTACTTAGTAAAAATTTGTGAGATTTTTTTGAGCATGCATATTGTCAATTAAACTTTGGGTCCAAAATAATTATATAAATCACAGGATGTGTAAAATATAGAGATGAAATAATTTTAAAATTTGGATTATTTTAGAAAATGTTATGGCCAAAATATAAAAATAATTTAAAATTGTTAAAAATATGAAATGTGCCATTTTTATTGTTCAGTGGAAAATAACACCAATATCATACAAATGAAGAAATTAATCATAAAGTAAAACTTTAGTGGATTTAAAACAATTAATTTCAATGTAAATTTAATTGATAATACCATCTCTATCAATTCACCCACACTTAAACCATAATTTTCCTCAGACATAAAATCTCATCATGGAAATCAAAGGACACCAATGTTACCAATATTCAAATTCCAAAGTAATAAAATATATCAATTTTGAATGTAAAATCAAACATTCAATAATGTACATAAAATATCAATTTAATTTCCCATTTTTCAAATAAAAAATTCATTCCTATATTTTACATTTCCCCTTCGAAATAATATAACTTTTTATAACAATCATTCAAGCTTCTTTATTCATTATTATTAAACATGCCACATCATGATTTACCTCACCTTGGAATTTTTCCTCCCATCTCTCATGATAAAATTCATGTAGGGTTATGTTCATATCACTAAAACATGGATCTTATCTATATTCATAGAAAAAAATTACTTTCTCCACATTGTAAATACAAATGAAATATAAAATCATGAGGAATTTTCAATAAAGGTTTACATGAATCTGAGGCTTATGGATGGTAAGATTTCATGTTTTAAAAATTAAGGCTCAAGGAGGAGGTTTATCTCTTAAGTACAATGCATGATATCAAAACTGTAATGAAATTTTCCCATTCAATGTTGGGACACAAACATCCCCCAAAACTCTATGTAAGGCCATGATCAATGAAAATCATAATGATTGATTAATGCGCCCATTTGATATTTTAGTAATTTTTGAACTTTTTTAAGTTACTATTAGATCAAAACTAAAACAAATATCCTATGCACATATGACTAGAAGATTTTCGGTCTGAAAAAACATGATTTTTGGTTCTCCCAAATCATAACCCATTTTTTCTTTTTTTAATTGTATTTTTTATTTTCATTTTTTTTATTCAAGAGGAGAAAAAAATATAGGACAATGAATGATTCCACATCCATTTATAATTCCCATAATAACACCCCCACACATTTTCCTTACAATATAAATCATCCCTTCCTCAATGAATCCGTTTACCCCCAAACTTCATCTTTAAAATATCATGCAAGTCCAATGAATAGTGTAGGAATGGATAAAAATGGCATGAAACATGGATCATCCCTATAAATGTCATGCATGGTCTCTATGGGATAAAATAATTATTAATGTAAATTTGGTAATTAAGACGAATGGATTTTCAATAGATTTCTCAATAATTTTAAATATGTTTTGGCACAGTCATAGCTTCGACATGTTCAGTTGCATGTTAAGGTTGGTGATATGTCCCAAGACCACTCATGAAATATGCTCATGAATAAATAGGAAGTACTTGGTCAAGATATACTCTCAGGAATGATAAATATGATATTGGAAAATCAATCAAGGCATGATCAATAATAAAAAAATTATTTCACATGATTTTCAGAAATTCAATGTATAAAATATGGTAGGGAAATTGCATTTACATGAATCAATAAATTCCATCTAATCCCGAGTCATCATTTCAATATAATTGTTACACATTAAACATTTATTTTTCCATTTTACTCACTCAATCTCATTAACATTGAAATAAAAAACATTGAATCATAGGGTTTCATAGAAACTCATGTATCCTAGATAAGTCGAGTAAGAATTAATTCAAGTGTGGGTATGAAATTTTTATCCTTAATTATCAAATCATGTTTCAGACCTAAAAAATGTGAGGAGCTTAGGATATAATCATAAAATGTGAACTCCATTTTGAAATAAAGCTTTGGTCCTCTTTCTCCAATGCTTTGGGTTTCATTCTACCATCATGAACATATAATTGAAAAAAATCAATTAAAAACAAAGATCAAGTAATTAATGATAAAATATATAAGATGGAGTAGGCTGCATGCTGGAGTAGTTCCTAATACTGAATTAAAAATTCAAATTCCTAATATTGGGAATGAATGTATTAAACATACATCACATGATTAATATTGGTGTAATCCCCCAAGTGAGACAAGGAATCTTTTACTACCTCTAGAGGGCTGTACAAGATTTTATACATAATATGTCAATGGATGAAGTTTCTTTGATTTGAACCACCAGATGTGGCTCTTCCCAGCTTGCAGTTATTTTCTCTTGTTGAGGAGGACTCTATAGATAGAGTATACCAGATCCACCCCTTCAAAATTTGGTACAACATGCATGGTGGGGGGAAGGATGAAGTAGGGAACCTCCCCTTCTTTTTTTGCTATTTGTGCAACCATCCTGTCTTCCAGTGCGGGAATCATGGGGGCTTCTGCCTCTTGTCTAATTTAATCTGGCTCAACAACATGGATCTCTTCATGATGGGGCTCCTCTAATAAATATTTTATGTCTTTATGGATCTCCAATAGTTCCTCAACAGGTGAATCATTTTCCGCATCATCTTCCAAGGCGTAGTATGAGGTTTCTGAATATTAAAATCCAACATAATTAAGAGATTCACTAAAATTAGATTAATTTTTTTTAATGAATTTGATTTTAGAATGAATCATCACCCTGAGTTGGTTTGACATTAATATCCTCTTCAATTGGATGTTCCTATTGAAGTTGATCTTAACTGGATAGAGGAAGATGGTCGGGCTCCTCCACCTCGATTATGGCTTCGATTTCATGGATGTTTTTAGTGAAATCTAGAAATACCAGTGGCACATCATTCTTTCCCTTGAATATTTTTAAGTCAACTTGTATTTCAGCGACCATGGCCATCCAATCTTCTGGTGAGATCCATGTTTCTATTCCTCTTTCCACCTGGTTGACCATGATCATTAGTGAATTAGCTCTTCATTGGAGGGCCTCCTCATTGTAGTATATTTCTTTCTCGTACACATGTGAGTAATTCTTCCATATAGAATAATTTGAATTTTAATGCATCAAGGAATTTTTTAGATTATTTTTACATAATGAATACTATCATAAATTTTAAATTACAAAAAGTAATGTAAATTAGCTCCCCAGCAACAGTGCCACATTTGAGGCACACTTGTTTTAGGGAATGGAAAAACAATTATTTATTAAGTTAAAATATAGTAATGTGGTTGAATTAGGATGTCTCCAAAAGAGGAGTTCACACAAAATAGTTTGTCACTTTTGAATGAGGGTAAAAATGGTGTGTTTGATAAGAAATTTATTGAAGGTAAATTCAAATTCAAATGATTAAAAAACAAATATATTTAAATGGTGATTGGGTTGGGGTCAGTTTCCCTATTGTAATGATATCCATATACAATTTAATTCAAACATCTTCTTCATTGTCGATTAAAGTGAGTTTCCACAGTCGATTCCTCTTACTTCCTTGGTAAAATTATGATGGTGAGAGAAAAACTTAACCAGATCTCATTTTGGCCAACTCTCCTTCCATGTGTAAAATAGTTATATTGAATATAGTCAATTTTCCTGGGCAATACCCAATCGGGTCTTGTTTTCCCCAAAAAAGCAGGAACATTCACAATCCCTTTTACATGTACTGCTGATCATTGCGTACATCCCCACTAATCCATGGTCTATTCCATCATATATAAACCATAAATTAGTGTAGGGATATAATGATTATTTTACAAAGGAAAAAATCAATAACAGAATTAAAATTCATGATTGATCGTACTTGGTAATAACATCTAATATATGAAATAGAAAACAACTTTTAAGAAGAATGAAATTTCATTCAATTTCACCCAAGAACTCAAGAATTACAATAATTAAAAACCAACCCTTACCCAATCACTCAAAATGTTTACCCCACCATTGTAAGTGTAATAGAGATGAATGGGGAAGAAGAAAGAATTAAAAATCTATGGAAATGAAAAGAAATAAAAGAGATAAATTTGAAATGATATCATCCTTTTTGTCTCCAAATGAATGGGATGTAATGAGAGATTCTTTGAGAGGAGGGAGCTCCCCTCCTTTTATAGACAGATTTTGTCTCCCGAATTTTGATGCGGGGTAGCCCCATTAAATGAAATCTTCACTCGTTAAACCCTTCTTTAATGTTTTTTATAATTCTCTTGGGTGTTTCCCGTCAAAATATTAGTGGATTGGTACATGTATTCAAAGTATTATTCTAGTTTTACTTTGACCATTTATTCTCTCTAGTCAGACTCTCCAGATGGAAAATCCCTGGATGAGGATGCTTTATTGACCCCTTAAATGACCAATTCAGGCATCCCTTCCATCATGAATCTTGTTCCAAAACTTTCAATGTGTCCACCCACCGAATGTCAGAGCATGTAGCCCCACCTAGAACGACTTATGGACTCCATACCAAAACTCGACAGATCTTTAAATTGATTTCATCATCCAAATTGTGAGCCTATATTGATCTTCCATATTATAGATTAATTTTAGGGTCCAAAATGTTTTAATAAATACATGTATGTGTAGAATCATGGAAACAAACAAAATTTTCAATTTGGATTAGGTTAAAAAATGTTATGGGAAAAATAGATAAATAATTCAAAACATATAAAAATTCAAAATTGGCCAATTTTACTAATCATCTCAAAAAAACACCAATATAATAAAAATGTAGAAATTCATCTTATATTATCACTTATTTGTGTTTTAAAAAAAATTAAAATTAAAATTAATTTAAAATATTTACTCTATTATTGACCGGTAGTATTTTATTCAAGCCATTATCAACTGCATTTGGAAGAGAGTCTTTTTATATGATGTGGATGGCCAGTATGAGACTTTAGTTAGTGGGAGGATATGTTTGGTGGGAAGTCAGTGTGTGGATCTTCTCATTTCCTTGTTAGAAGAGGTGTTAGTGGAATCATTGGATTCTTAGTTGGTAGATGTTTCCAAATTATTTTGAGGGAGTTCTTGGATGTTTCTACCGATTAGGTTGTGACTCTACCCCCTGGATGTGACATTGGGTTTGTGATAAACTAGCACCCCGATGCTGCAACAATTTTGATTGCACCTTATCAGATGGAACATTCTATGATGTGGGTTTTGAGGATCCATAATGATGACATAATGAATAAGGGATTTATCTTGCCTAATGTGTCATCAGGGGGTGCTCCAGTGTTGTTTTCATAGAAGGTAAATGGTTGTTAGAGGTTGTACATAGTCTACCTGTGGTTGGATGTGAGGACGGTCAATAAATATTACCCTCTTTTGTGGATAGATTATCTATTCGACCAACTGAGAGGAGGAAGATGTATTTTTATGATCAATCTGAAATCATTACAGCACTAGTTGAGGGTGGAGTAGAGAAATATTCCAATGTTTTTTTCTTATGAAGGTATGGGAACTTTGAGTTTGTTGTCATTCCATTCAGTATTAGAAAAACACCTATCATGTTCATGGGCCTTGTGAAATGTGTATTTCATGATTTCTTATACTGGTCTGTCGTCATATTCATCAATGACATCTGAATCAACTCAATGTGAGATGAGTAGCATACTAAGCACCTCACGGTAGTCTTACAATTCCTTTGACACCACCATAAATACAGAATGTTGTCCAATTGTATGTTCTATACACATGAGGATCATTTACATGGACATGTGGTGTAACAATATGGATATAATTGGACCCATTAAGGGTCAAGGTAGTTGTTTCATCGGAAGCACCCAAAAATGTTGTGAATGATCTTGGATTTATTTGTCTCATGGGGAATTACCAAATATTTTAACTAATTTTTCTCTAGTTTCAACTAAATTGGTATTTTTGGAAATTATATACTATGGTTTTATGTGGAGTGAAAAGTTGATGAATGGATCTTGATCAGTTCTATAGTTCTCGACATTCCATAGGAAGGGGTGATGTTTGAAATGTTTTGAGTATCTTCCAGTCTGGGCTTGGAATGCATGATTATGAAGCACTGAGGAGTGATCTCTTATGGTAATAGTCTGTTACATCCCCAAGAAATTAACTATGCCACCCATGATATAGAGTTTACTATAGTCATGTTTGTTCTGATGTTGTGGTGGCATTGCCTTATCGGGAGCGCTTTGTGGTCTTTATATATCACAAGATATTGACCTATATATGTTCACAAGGAGATAAGAATTTTTGAAAGTGGAGGTGGGTGGAGTTCCTCTAGGAATAAGATATTGATATCTCTTATACCTCAATTAATGGTGATGTTGTGGCTGATTACATGAGAAGGAACTCATAGATGGAGGTAATTAAAGAATCTGTGGATTCGTAGAGGGAGATGGAGGAGTTGGAATCCTAGGACATATGTGAAAGAAAGGATTGTGGGAGATGATGTCAATTTTAGATGATTGGTTAGTATTTTTTGATGCTTTTTATGGAGGAGTCTCATTGGGGAGACATATATGAAGAGGTGATGCGTGATCGATTTGACCCAAGTGTGCTCTGGAGGGATGGTTAGAATCATATTTTCTTCTCTGCAAAGAAAATTGATGTTTTATGAGGTAGGGTATTTGTTTCATCTCTTCTAATTTAATGTGAAATCATATAATGATCATTATTTACCTTTTTTGGGCAATGAAATTGACCTAATAGTCATTGAAATGGATTGAATAATTGAATATAGGTCATGTGTCTTCGAGGTTTTGGAATTATACTACGATCGTGACTCACCTCATGATTTGGTAGATAGTGTGATATATATTCCTTCATTGTATTTTGTAATTTTTTATACATGGAATATCATGTTGAAATCGGTAGATTACATAAACCAAGACTAAATTGACAATATATTGGTTAAAAATTTAAAGATTCTTGTTTATAATATAGTGGTTAATATAGTTTTTTGATAATGAAATTGATGTGGTACAAATGATTAATTGATAATTTAATCTTAAAGTTATTAATGGAATTTATAAATAAGGTCAATAATGTTAATTATAGTTAATAATGAAATTAATGTCATGATAATGATTTAAAATTCCTGATATTATTAATCCTAGAATGTATAATTGGAAGCATTTTAAATTAACTGTTTAATTATTTTTTGATATCTTGTTATTTCTTGATGTCAAAGGTGTACAACAGTTGGAACTAGTTAATAAATTAATCAAATAATTCATGATAGAATAAGTGGTTTTTTGTGATATGTAATTTTTATTAGATCCATGAGAGATCGTTTTCATGAGAAGGATTAATGACATGTGTTGAGGGACCAATTTCCAGTTCACTGCTAGTTTTTCATACTACTTTGTGATGTGATATAGATATGATCCTTTTGGTATGAGCTTAGTATGGATGATCTTAGAGTGTTGATATGTTATATGGGTGGGGATGTGCAGATGTGATGTGGTCCTATTGTGGATATTCTTGGGATAGTTGTTTGGGGTATGTAGCTAGGGAGGCCTGGATGATGTCATAGCAATTGATGTCTGTAATGAAGAGATTCATTAGTATATGCATATCGGTGT
Source organism: Viscum album (assembly GCA_963277665.1). NCBI lineage: Eukaryota > Viridiplantae > Streptophyta > Magnoliopsida > Santalales > Viscaceae > Viscum > Viscum album. The sequence goes on from OY728163.1 coordinate 138,148,519, forward strand.
CCGAAATTTCAAAAGAAGTAATAGAAAGGGTTAAATACGGGATTAAATATTTATGATATGTTGAGAGATATTGTTCTCAATTAAGTATTTTTAATGGATGGTGGATGGGTTGTTTGTTTTATATGTATTCCTTCCCTCACTTCTTGAACGATATGAAGGTGTTTAGTCGAATGTTTCTCATTGGTGGATGATTTGGATGGTTTTCATAGAGTACCTAAATACGGAATGATACTATTAATTTTTTTAATATATTTTTTACCCATAGGGTTGGTCGATAATGGAATGAAAATTATTCAATATATTATTCTTCAAAAACCCTATCCTCTGTTTGGATAATGCATAGATGATTTGTAATTTATATTTATTCCTAATGTAATATAATTCAATGTAATATAATGTGGAATAACCTAAATGAATAATAATTGGATAATTAATTAATTATTAATAATTATTTTAATGTATCTCTTTTATATTATTGTCTTCTTATATGATATCTGGTTTTAGTTGTGGCAGTAGGGAGTGTGACTGACGTTAGCTGCAGTTGAGTCTACGGAAAGGATATTCCATGAGTGTGGTTTTTACCTATATTATGTCATCTATATTATGTCATATCATACTCTTCCCCACCAATTTCAATCCGGGAAACGAACACCCATTTGAAACTATGAGGGTTTTCTCCCCAACATCCTAGCAGTAGGATGGATGGATAACTATCCCCTATAAAATATATATCTTCTTTTGGTAGTTATGTTTACTGGTATACATGTATATTAGTTTTAAAATATATGTGTATAAATTACTGTGATGGATTTTGGTTATTCTATACACATGAATTTTTGCATGTAGTATCCAAAGTATTATTTTAGGTATGAAGTATATACGATGTGATGGGATGAGGTACATACTTTGTGTTTGAGTTTTAATGTCTTGAGCAATAATTATTGACGTTTGAAATGAGTCAAATAGGCTCTGGTGGATTTTGAGAACAAATTGGTTACTGTATGGTTTATTTGGATTTTATTATGTGGCTATGTGATGCATGAAGATCATGTTGTGATTCACTTCCTACATGTTTTTAGGATATCTTACATTCAGAATGAGATTTTTGGGATGTGTGACATTATGGAAGAGAGGAAAACCAGTGAGGAAATGAGTTTGGGGTACCATTAATGTTTTATGATTGTATTATATTATCTGTTATATGAGTTATATGGTTATTGTTAGCCATGATAAGGTTGGGAACTAGTATACCTTTTTTTATGAGCAGTCAGTTTCACTCTTTTCCACAGTTCTTTAGCATTCATTATTTCCATTTTGACTGAAAGGATCCAAAGATGTCCCTACTACGTATACTATTATGATCACCCTACATATATATATAATGTATTTTTCTATTCAGTTATAGAAGGTTAGATATTTGGTTAGATATTATGATTTCGGGGTTTAGGAGGAGATCTCTGGTCTTCATGGTCATTTCCATCATTATTTCTTTTTGGAAATATATTTATTCCATTTAGTAGTTGTAGTACATTATGACAATGAATTTCACACTTGATATTTAGTTTATTTTTTTTTCTGAGCATGGTTTGGTTTCAGTTTTCATCTTATCTCTCTCTTTTACATGTTTTTATTAGATAGTAATACCCTTTATATACATGGTTACTATAACCTCGGTGCAAGCCGCCAACCCTAGGCCTACTATTGGTAGGACTCATGAAATCACTATCTATATCCCCTCATTTTTGTATCTTTATTAGAAGTGGGTCATGAAAAAACCACTGTAAAGATATTATTTTTAATATCATTTTTTTGTACACGATCTAGTACATACCATTCTAGTCTAATAAAATTGTCTTCACATGCATTTGTAGAATCTATACAATTATACCCATGTTCTTGGATTTTTTTCCCTATGATTTGTGAAATAGTAATCGAAAAATAATTTTCAAAAAAAATCCGCATAAAATATTCGCATTCCACAAAATATAATTCATCTTTCTCTATATTATTTTTGACCGGAGTCCCCCATTGATCTACTTCACCTTAAAATGATAAATGGAAAGGGTTACCTTTTGGTGTTTTAAAGATCCCTTGGCTGAAAATATATCCTCAAGAGTGTTTATCCATCATTATAATAATACTAGATCCGAGGTTCAATTGAAATATGGTGGTTGTTTCTTCATAAAATCATACACTACAATAACATTTCTCTATCATTGATCCGGATTCTCCCCTTTATGGATTCTACTACCATTTATATATATTTTTCAAATAGGTTATCACCGTGAAGAACTATTTTGTTCCAATTCCAACCATATAGTGATATTGATTGTAATGGATGATTCCCTCTTGATTCCATCCCACGATAGCTAGCCTATTTATTCCATTGAAAACCATTTTGAAAAGACATATGTTATACTATGCAACATGGTAATATTAAAACGATACATCATTTCCATATAACTATGAAGTAAAAAACATTCATGGGTATTCAATTAACATTATCTTAACCCCTAACGATATATAGTTTGACACTTGATAGAAATACAATGACTCAACCTTAAACATCACATATTATAGTGGTTTATGATATAATTTAATTTTTTATAAAATACCTAGGTTCTTCTATGTTCATTGTTTTATAGAATTATATCTAAAAATATATTTTAAATCTATATATTACACATAGACACATATACACAGTATCCATTTTTTTTTAAAAAATCATTAAAATAATTTTTCTCTCTTTGTACAAAATCATCACAATTTCTTACATGATATCATACTTGTATCTATTCTCCCTCATATCCCATGAAAAACATTTTAAAACATGGGATTAGCATAAAATATCATTGTTTTCCATAAATGTAATCATGTGGAAAACCATAAAAAATTCTACAAAAAACATATCTTTTACCCTAAATAATAATTTTTGAGGAGATTAAAGTATTTTTTTGAGAATGTGGGTGTTTGGGATTGATATTTATATTTGAGTTTGGCTAGTTTTATGAGATTTAATAATTATTGTTTTATATATAAATCCATTCACATTTTGGTGGCCTTAATTCGAGGGAATTAGATTTATAATTATTGTTATAACGGTTGTTTATGTTCTTGAAACACATCAACAACCAATTTAATGTTGTGGTTTTTAATTATTTACTGATTTTACTTATTAACATTAACTCGTTCCATTATATTACATATACTCTAATAAATCTTTTTTTACTATGGTAAAATTTTTACGAATAAAAAAGAAATTTACCTTACAACATAATTGGGACCTTCTGATTCCAAATACAGTATTCATATTACCATATTTAATCCATATAATTGGTTTAATTTAAAACATGCATATTTGATGAAAGAGATTTTTTTTCAGGAAGTGTATTTTTCATGTAAAAGATGATTTTATATTAATTCTAAACCTAATAATATTCATTATATGAAACTCCGATAATATTAAGTAATATATAAACTATACATTTCATATCCAAAATTCCCCATTGTGTAATATTTAATTAAATAATAATAAGAAACATTTTATAATTTAAAATGAATTTTTCACAAAAGTCATGTATTTTAGAAATAAATATAAGTTTTACAAAATAAGAAATAATGTTGAATAAAAATAATTTCAATGGATGAAAAGTAACTAAAAATACTTATTTTACAATAATACATACTCACGACATAATGGGATATTTAAATTTTATAATTTATTGAAAATAAATAACAATTCTATAAAATATTTATTTTTCACTATTCATTTAAAATTTAATATTTTTTGAAAATTCTATAAAAGTAATAATAATATATTTTATCAATATTTATTCCAAAAATAAAATTATTTTATTCAAATTAAAATTTTATAATTTGAAGAATAATCTTTTAAATATAACCCTCTTAGATATGAGTTTTATAAAACTATTTCATACTAAAAAAATTTAGACTGAATTTATTTATTTAGTTGAATAAATATATTAAATATGAAAAAAAAATATTTTATCAATACCTTGATAGTTATAGAAATATAATTTATAAATGATTTTTATATAATTATTAAGAGGTGGTCCAAAGAAAGGTAACATTATTAACCGAGCATCTTGGTTGTATTTCATATTCCACCAAATTCAAATCCCACTCCATCATGATCATATCGAAACATGCATATAAACGTTATACACTGACTTTATTATGTAAATGTCATAAACTAAATACATCTACACTTCCATTAAATAGGATATGAATACATCATTCATGTGCATGGGGGAAACCCCCTCACGAACATATTTAAACCATTTTTCATCACCACAACTCAAAAATATTGATGATGACTGATTAAAATCGTATTTATGATATTAATGAAATTTTTATCAATTTATTAATTTAATATATCTTATAATTTCTTATAAACCCTTCCATTTAAATGGTAATGTTCTATGCGTGTATAATAGAATACTACCTCGCAAAGTGATTTGATTAATTTTTTATTATTGTGTCATTTGTATGATAAATTTTTGTGTATATAAATTAATAATATCATATTTATTATATAATTATCATCATGGAATTTGAAAATAACACTAATATTATTTACATGAATATCATTGAATAATCCAAACGTTTCACATGTATATATATAACCTAATTCTTCCGTGATTAAATTACAATTAAAATTTCTTAATCATATTTAATTGTTTTTTAAAAGTATAATTTTGTATTATGATTATAATTATTTAAATATTATTATTATTTAGAACATTTAAAAATTGATTCTTTGACCACTTTTAACACCTTGATTCCATTTTAAATTTTTGAATTAAGTAACCTCAAAACACCCATCATCGACACTACAGATTACAAGTTTAAAAACATCATGACCACAAATGATTTACAATGTATATTCATAGGTACTTAAACTAGTAATGATTCTTAAGAAGTTAATATTTCAAATATGTTTTTCAAATAGGATTTAATATTAATAGATGACAATTTCTTGACTCTATTTAAGGGTTTCACCTCAAAACATACATCATTGAGAATATCCTTCTTTTAGGAACCTTATTACATTTAAATGGTGAATATAGCTCCCTAATTTATATAATATCCTTAATAATTCTTAATTTATGATATTTTAGATGATATTTAAAATTCTTAACTTGGTGTTGTTATGATTCAAAAATTATAAAAGAATAAGGGTTTATTTTTCTATCTCATCATAATATGAATTGTTAATACTAGAATTCCCATTTTTGGAAATTATTTTTTCATTTTCTAATGAAACTCATTAATTTTATTCTGTTATATTTATTCATTAATGTATCATGTAATATTAGAATTCTCCACTTTTCATATGTAAAATTATTGGGAATTTGTTTTAGGATTAACTGACTTTAATTCTCTCTTTTGTAGAGGTTATTTATTCTTCTATAACTGTGTATTATAAAATCAATTTGAAGATTTTTTTACATTATAAAAAATATTTAATAAATTATTTTTTACAAATTAATGGAGTTTTACTATAACTCATAGATATGAATCCTATTATCTTTTTTTACTAGGGTACTTTATACTATTTTTATGGTAGTATAAAAGAAATATTATTTCACTAATAAAACAAGTACATAATGACCCATCATGATGACTAATCAACTAATTAAACATTCTTATATAATAATCCATTGTTATTTTTAATTAAATTATTTGAATAATATTTTCTTAATTTTTAGATTTTTATAAAGAATTTTCATAGTGAAAACAATATTTTTAGGTAGAAATATTTAATTTAATATTTTAATGTCATTTAAATATAATACATCACCCTTTCATGTTACGGATTGACTCTAAATTTTGTATATGTTTCTATCACAAATATTCCTATATTATTGTCTCTTAATTTAATGGGTCTAATACATTCCTTATACACATCTCTAAAATTCCTTCATGAGGAAATTTATTTTTAATTTGATATGAGAAAATAATATGCAACATATTTTATTTTCATGGGAAATTATTATGATATGACTTATGATTTATTACCTTTTTGCACATAAATCCTGATCATTATCGTGACCCATCCCAATAGGGCCCGTTCCACGACTCTCCAAGATTGCCTCCAATATGCCAGGGGATGATGCCAAGTACTGAGTATGAGTAACAATAACATTGGTGGAATTGCCTAAGTACCTGCACACATGCACACATCCCCATGCTCACAAAATTATTAAATATAAAAAAAATGAACAACCAATGCATGGATACATTAATAACACATAACCATATTATGATGGGAAGTAATGAGAAGTAAATAGGGTCAAATATAATCCCACAATAATGATGTCTATAACACAAGTTTGATATAAAAGTAAATATACTGGGACAACCCTCTAAAATACATAGGAACTCACCATGGTCTGTCTAGTCCCTCTATTAAATCTATGTTCATGGTCCTCCTAGGAAACCATCAATAGGTTGATCACCTATGCAAGACACAACACATTGAGGAAAATTATGTGCATGGGTGAGTATTACAATACTCAGTATGACACCCTAAAACCACAAATCATATAACAAATTAAATCAAACCATTGCAGCACATGTATATGTATAAAATACGTATAACAACAATATAAAAATATACTCATTAAATTCAAATATTATAGGATTCAGTAACAACCATAGTATAACAGTATAGATTCTATCTCGATGATTTTTCAATGTTCTCATCCAGTAGAACACACTAATGAGTCTGACAGTAATGAAGAAGTCTATCTATGTAGTATGGCTAATCATGTCTCATTATGAACATATACACTAATTTATCCTTTTAGAATATAATACATAGTTGAGGATCATAACCATCACCATGGGTTGATTCCAACAACTCAATATATACTAACATGCATGTTAGAGGATTGGTTCCTGGTTGGATTTTTCACATCGATACACAAGACACAACCTAGGGAGTGGAGATGAATAGACGATCTGACTCCAGGCCTCTCAAGGGGAGGGGGATTCCAAGAACAATATATAGGAAGTCTTGTTTAAGGTGTCGTTGTGGTTGGAGTATTAAATGACTTATACTAACTTTCAGGGAAATGATAAGGTGAGCGATCCAAATTTAAATTTTACATGATACTGAGGACAAGATATCTAATCCATGTAAAAATGAGTACACATCGTGTAAAATGGTTACCCTATGTTTTAATTGAATTTGGGATCTGCATGTATAATGGGACATTATCATTCAAACCATGTACATGTAGAAAGAGAGTACATGGAGTGTTGAGGGGTTACATGCAGTGTCCCAATATCTAGGGGATGACTCATGTTCTCTAGTTGTGTGTTAGTACACTACGCCATCCTGTGTATCCATGGTCATGTATATGTACACTGGGTAGCATATGTACATTGTCCAGGTCATGTCATGTGGGGGAGTACATGTAGTCTAGGCTCTCCATATTGTCCACCCCATGTTTGTGTGCCTCATGTGGTACATGTCGAGTATCTGAAGATGAATTACACACCATGTGGGCCTTTCTATATACCTTGTGGTAATAATCTCATACCTAAAACCCTTATCACCACTATGAGGGACCCACACACTATGTTATCTTGGATTAAACACCATGTGTATTGATATTTTCAAGAACTGTTTTCCCACATTGTAGTCATCTTCGTCGTCACTCAGATCCCAATCTTGGTCCTTGCATTAAAATTCAATGGGGAGCCACACTCGAGCCATTACACTACCGATCTACCACTTTTTGGACCTCAATCCACTCCAAAACAAGATCGTTGATGTTATTAATTGTGTACTGAATAATGAAAAATCGGCACCGACCATCATTATATTTGATGTTGCAACCATCATTGCACCAACTTTGAGTTATACCAATACCATATCTACATTTTAATATCGTTAATCCTAGAATTGGATGCCCAATAATGGATTCTCTAATGGAATGGCGTACCATGGGGAATAAAAAAGAACACCATGAAGAATGGTGAATCCAGGGGGAGAAAAAATCCAAACAAGAGGATCAATCCTTGATTGATGTTTATGTAAATCTAGGTTTTTTGCTGTTAGAACAAAAAATGATGAAATCAAATCAACATCCACGAATAAATATCATAATAAACCACACAAATAAACCCTCCCTACAATATTCCTGATCAGTGAATCAATATATTCATCGATTGATTCATGTTCTTAACAAGAATAATGAATGGGGCATAAGATATTAAAAAAACCACTACATCAATTTGGATCTGTTACTGATGAGGAATGATTATTGTATCATTTCTGTTGGAAAGTTCTATTGAAAAAGGGGAATGTTTATCTCTAATCTAAAATTCTATCATCACTTTTTAGAATGGATTCTTTAGATCCATCTGTTTAATATTCCTCCAGAGCTTCTAGGGTTTTGCATCTAACCCTTTAATTTTGACATAATATTATATTTAAATACTAAACATCTATTTCATTGAAAAACAATATAAAATATTTTTATTCAATTATTTTTTTCATTTTTTCCTCATTATTAATTTTCCAAAAATGGTCAAAGTTGACCAATGTTATGTCATACATAGGGTAGAACCATCATTTTGAACTCAATGGTTCCCTCAAAATTTTGATCTAGGTATCCTTTTTTATGATATTTAACTTTTTAGGGAATTAATGTGCACATTTTATTTAATATATTTAAATATATCAGTCATTTATTCTAGGAATACTAGGCATTAGAATCGATTCCCCTCTCAGCACCTAGTCTCCAAATTAAGTCATATATTATTCAAAAATAATATTCGAAAATATGAGTCACTACAATCTTCCCACATTAGGGATTTTCTCCCATGAAAATCCAAAAAAAACTAAAACAATGAGGGTACTGAGCATGTATCTATGGCTCCCGCTCCCATGTGCTACATTGAGGATTCACATGCTACCACTAGACACACACCAATGGAATCAGTCACCCACAAATTATCCTCTCCTACTAATCCTCAGTCTCCATAGGGAACTCATGAAAGGTATCTCTATCCTTAATTTCTATCTCACACCAACATATAACATGCAACGGGGCATGAACATACCTCCTTAGATACTACACATGGAAGATGTCATTTACCTTGTCTAAGTGTGAAGGTTGATCCCAATGATACACCACATCACCAACTCTACAAAATATCATGAAAGGGACAATAAATCAGGAAGATATCTTTTCCACTCACCCAAATTTCTATAATCCTTATTGGGGTAAAACCATTAAGAACACATGGTCACCTTCCTCAAACTAAAATGGCCTTCATTGCCTATTAGCATAAGGCTTCTGATGGCATTTTGTAGTCTTCATCCTCTCCAGGATGATTTGCACCTTCTCTATTGTAGCTCGTACCAACTCTGATCCCATGAGTGATAACTCTCATAGATCAGTCCAGCAAAGTGGAGACCTATTGGGTAACCCATATAAATACTTGAATGGTGTCATAAAAATGGTTGAATGGTATATTTTGTTGTACACAAACTCCACCATTGGTAGTTGATCCTCCAAACTATATCCAAATTCTAACATGAAATCTCGTAGTATGTCCTCTAATACATATATGGTATGTTCAGTACGACCATCAGTTTCAGGGTGAAAACTATACTAAATAATAAATGGGTCCCAAAACCCAATTGTTATATGCTCTACAACTGGGATGCAAATAGAGAATTATGATTGTGAAAAAACATTGATGGAACTTCAGGATTCAGACTATCTCTTGAATGAAAAGGCATCCTAAGATATATATTGAACTCTACTCTCATATTTCTAGGAAGAGTAGTGACATGGTGAGGAGGTCTAGGATAACCTAGAAGGATTCAGGTCCCATAGATGTATATTTTATTACCATCACAAAATCCAAATATATCCCATCCCACTTCTATTATGGCACCATAAGGGGTTCAGATTATACTGCAATAATATGGTGATCAACATTCACTTGCTAAAATGTAAGGCATCGAGTGGAAAAATCTATAGACTCTTTATTCATATTTGCACATGAAAACTCACCATACATATCCTACTACACCTTTCTATAACCGATGTACTACAAAAGGATATATGTGAAACTGTCTTAGAGCCTCTTCATGAAACGTCACCGGTATGATCCTTCATCCACTAAAAATAATGACATGTTACTTTCCTTTAGAATTTCCAACAAGTGTATGCCTTTTCGATATCTGAGCAGATATGGTCTCATAATTAGTATCCCCACGTTATCCTCCTTGAGAGTAGTGGGGTGAAAATCATCCAACAGTGGTAGGTTACATCATCTACATCCACAAAGGATAACTGTAATGATTCTAACTACTCTTATTACTTATTTAAAAATGTGAACAAAATATCATTCGTAGAGAATCTGCTAACATGTCCACCCTCCTAGGCTTATAGCCGATTTCAAAGTCATAATCCAGGAAGAACTCCTTGAAATCACCTATATCTCAAGTTAAGATGTTGCAATGAGAAGCTATACTTGAAACACTTGTGATGAGACAAAATGATAAGTCTCTTTACCATCATGTATTGTCGCCACATCATCAAATAGAAGACTACCACTGCTAACTCATGTTCATGGGTCATGTAGTTCTACTCATGTGGTATCAACTAGAATAAACCATATGCAATCAGAACTTCCCTCTTCATTAGTAAACAACTAATCATGATCCTTGATTCATCATAGAACACTACTTACTCGACACACTCCTCTGTGAATCTCATGATTGGAGCACTCATCAAACACTTCCTCATATATTGAATTGAATGCTGGATCATTTCTATCCAAAATAATGGTTTCCCATTTCGAGTCAAAGATATCATGGGTGATCATATCCTGGAGAAATCATGTATGAATCTATGTTACAATCCTTCCAACCCTTTGAAGTTCTCAACCTCGATCATGTTCATAGGTGGATCCCAAGAAAACACTACCTGAACCTTGATTTGGTCCACTTTCACTCCATTCGTTGTGATAACATGTTTCAAAAAGTGGACTAATTGAATCCAGAACTGACACATTGAGTGATTTTTTTAAAAATGGTTCTCTCCAATTATGTAAAAAAATATCCTTATGTGTCTTATGTGATCATCCTTGGATAGTTAGAAAACAAGGATATCTTCAATGAAGACTACCACGAACCGGCCTAATAATGTTTGTAAGATCCAATTTGGGAGTCCCATGAAGATGGATAAGGCATTAGTTACTCTAAAGAGAATCACTAAGTACTGATAGTTACCATAATAACATATAAATGTCATCTTCGACAAAGCCTAATCTCGTACTCACAGCTGGAGTTGTCCTTATCTAAGGCCAATCTTCAAGAACCATCACACACCAGTCAACTGATGAAAGAGGTAATGGATCCTCAGTATTGGATACATGTTCTTCATGGTCAATTGATTCATGTTTTTTTAGTCCAAAAACAACCTCAGGATCCTATCTTCCATCATGGTAAACAAAACTCGGGATACCCAGTGTGAAACATAGGTTATAACAAATCCATTCCTCTACAAGTCCTCCAACTACACCCTCAACTCGTGACGCTCTATGGGAGCCATGTGATATTTAAGAAAAGATATCAGTACCGTCATGGAATGTATATTAATACAGAGTTCTATCTATCAGTGGAGAGGTAAACCAAGAACATATTCAAGGAAGACATCCTTGTACTCCGCCATCAATGTATGAAACTGGAAACTCATAGCATCCACTACACCATGGGATTTCCTATCCAACTGATGAGTAATCGACTACACCCTCCCATTTATGAGTCCATCATACACTTCACAGGATTCCTTTTCACCAACAAAGGAGAAACTGGTTACATCATGGAAGACACACCCCAACATTCACCTAAAATAGTAAATCTAGGAATGCATTGCTAATAACCAATCCATATGAATAATGATGTCGTAAGGCCTCAATAGTTTTACCAAGAGATCCCAACCAAAACTCTCACCTCAAAGAGTCTATTCAAACATTTGGAATAATTTCATTATCATCATGTTTTTCTAAAGTACGGGTCTTCAAGCATAAGGGTCGAGTCAACGGTTCAACTAGAATCTCTAAGTATTGTGCAAGATATGTGGTGAGAAAATAATCACTACAAAATTATTCTATCATAACTATATTTATAGTAGAAAACGAATAGATTGTATCACAAATAATTCCTAGATCCCTTGGTCTTATGCTTCGATAACCTACAGTTTTCCCTTCCCCTATCCTCCTGCTCCCTAAGCCAAGAGTGGACCACATATGTGTGTTGGTGGTAACAAGTCGAAAAATCAACAACATCCTTATGATTTACAAGATCCTATAATATATCCATCGTCCTACGAACATTCATATTCTAGCCGAAATATATTCCTCAATGGACCATCCATAGTCTCTTTGTCAGTTGTACAGTAGGTTGAACAGTCTCAGGTGTGATGTCCCCCACTATCTATGTGTAGCACCATCTCTCTCTACGATGACTGGACCCTCCCTTTTATCCATGTACTATAGAGCCTCTATCATTATACCTCCTCCTAAATCATCTCTCATATCTTGGACACTAATACTAACATCGGCTACCTACTGCTGAAGTCTCTACCCCTACTTTCCAAATACTGGAAACCACAGGCTATATCTACTCATCCATGAATCTCTTGACAACCACATCTCACTATATCACCCTAGTTGTGGAAGGAATTCATAGAAGGATAAAAATGGATCAGATGTCTCCACACATACCACTCTCGTTGTTCCATTCCATGAAGAACTTATGTCATTCTATATAAAGTGAGTACCCGTAATGTTTGGTAAACCTCTCTGAATAATTAGCTACTATAATGATTCACTACAAGAGTTTCATAAGCTACTAGATACACTTAGATATTAGAATAGCTGGTGATAAATCCTCAATGAAGAGATAGTGTAACTCATTCCACTAAAGATTCCCCTCGTCGAATTATAGGGTAACTAAACTACATCATATATCTACTAAGCCAAGATGAAGGCTCACTGATTAGTCCACAATCTGATCTACTATTGTCCAGACAAGATGGAAAACTTTGGTCACTACCTCAAGGAATTCCAAAGCCATCGGTGGGTCAGTATCACCTCATAACCTGAGAGGTTTCTATCCTTGAAAAACATGAATCACATTCTGGATTTTCTTCTCATTCGTTGGTACTGCGAGTACCATGTGATTCTCTATAGGTGGTATGGATGGTGTTCGACATAGATGTAAAATCATTTGATCTAGTCCTTGTATCAGAGCTTCTTCTGTGAGGGGATCATCTTTGTGATATTCATACTGAATCCTTGTTGGTACTGGCCATAGAGGAATCCTAAAATAAACAAGATTTTCCATGACCAATGGGTATATTTGGAGAGATGACTCAAGAAGTACATGGAAACCACAACCCTTTCATATATTATGAATGTACCATTATTTTCCTTACAACACGTTTTCACATGTACCATGTTGAAAAGGAGGTTATCAGAGTCCTGGTGTATGGATACATCAGCCACCACACCACCACTGGAGTCCATGTTTTGGTAGTGAAACTCAAACAACTTTACATTGGTTCCATAAACAAATATCACAGACTCCTTGTCCAAAACTAGAACCAACCACATCTGATACCACCTTATGATGACCCATCACAATAGGTCTAGTGCCAAGAATTCCCAATCCGGCCACCAATAGTCTATGGATTATTAACTTGCACCGAGTCGACATATCAATAACATGGTAGTTATTACCTATGTATTTTTACACACAAAACATCTCAATGTCCAAAAAATTATGAAATGTTAAAAAAACAAAACAACGAATGGATGCATACATCTATATCCCACAACCAAAGTACGATGTGGAGAAAATGAATGTAAACTAGTCCAAATATGATCCCAACACACGGAAGTCTGTATTACAAGTCTAAATTAATTGTAATGGTATTAGGACTATTGTCAGAAAGCCATAGTATCACACCTCGGTCTATCTGATCTCATTAAGTACCATTTTTCCTGGTCTTCCTAGGACTCTATCAAAACGTCAATGGTCTTCAATATACAAGACATGTTCTTGAAAATATAGTGTAAGGGTGAGTATTATAATACATAGTAGGACACCATGAAACAAAAATGTATAAAACAAAGTAAATATAGTCAAATATACACAGGTATATTCCTACAACACATATAACAATAATATCCAGATATACTCAGTAAAGACACACAGTCTAGGGGTAAGACACAACCATAGTACAACAACCAATGATTCTATCTCGAAGATTTAAAAAATAACTCATCTATGAGAACCCAATCCTAAGTCTAATAGAACTGATGATGTTCATTCAAGCTGTATTTCCCATCGGGTCTCATCAATAGAATGTTACACTAATAGGTCCAAAAAAATGTGATGAATAGATGACGACCACATCTAGATACATGAGATGAAACAAAAAATAGTCTGGACTAACCCCCTAGGTAGAGGACCGATGCCCTGTATGATTGGACCTGTTGAAACCAAGGACTCTACCTTGGGCATGGAGATAAATAGAGGATCCCAATTTGGGCATATTGGGGGGATTCGAAAACTCTATCTAGGATGTCCCGCTGAAGGGATAGTTGTCATAGGAGTTGGAAATGATTTGAAATGACCTTTCATGGAAAAGAGAAGTGGAATGAACTATAAAAAAATCAAATATACATAGGAAAAGAGATTTAATCCATGTAATAAAAATTACACGATGTGAATAGGGGTTACACACCCTGTCAATTTACCCTAGGGTTTTCCAATGTAAATTACCCAAGTCATTTAAACCATGTACTTATAAAAGGAGACTACATGGTGTGTAGAGTGGTCACACACAGTGACCTTGTATCTTGGTTCCCACCAATGTTCTCTAGTCATGTTCTCGTACAAAACACCATCATGTTTATCCATTCATGGGTACCAATACATGGGGTAGCCTGTGTACATGTTCTATGTAATGTCATGTGAGGGAGTACACACCGTGTAGGATGACCGTGTAGTCCAACCCATGTCCATGTACTTTTTTAGGTACACACTAAGTATTTGGGGAGGTATCACACATTATGTGGCTCATTGCACATGTTGTGTGCTGCTCGTCTCCTACCCAAAACTGTAGATGCTGCTCTAAGATCCCCAACCACCATGTAATACCATATTAAATTCTAGGTGAACCAGGAGATTTCAGAACCATTCACCTATGATTTGGTAATCTTCTCCCTCACGTTGGACACCATTCCGGAATTACCTTGTATTTATATTAAAGGGGGTCCTCAAATGAACCTTTCTGCCTCCAATATACCACTTCCAGGATCATGATCTTCTCAGAAAATAATATTGTCTCAACTATTTACTACATACAAAAGAATGTGAAATCAGCCCTCACTATCATTCAATCTAATTTTGTAACCATCATAACACCTCCATTGATACATAATGATTCCATATATATGATTATATATTTCTATTCCACAAATCGTATGAACAATTATTGATTATACAAAGGAATGTCGAACTGCAAGGAAGAATGAAGAATGCTGAATTGGGGGAGAAGGGAAAAAATGGAAAAGTGGAATGAACCTTGATTGATGTTCCTATCGATCTTGGTTAATTTCCATTTGAATGAAATATTAATAAATCAAATCAATATCCATGAATAAATTTCCTCTTAAACCCTACAAATAATCCCATCCTGTAATAACCCTGATCAGTGAATCAATACATTCATCAATTGATTCACTTTCATCATAGGAATAATGAACGAGGAATAAAAAAATTAAAACACACACCCTGCCTTGATTTAGATCAACTTCTTATAAGGATCAATGGTTTTGTCATTTTTGATTCAAAAATATATTTAATGAAGGGAATGTCGATCGTTGATCCGCAATTTTGTCGTCACTCATTGGAAGGGTTTCTCCATATATTTCACTATCCAATGGTAAAATCACGATTATGAACACAATGATTCCATTAGATTTCTATTCCCAGAACCTATTTACAAGATATTACAATTTCTTAAGAAAGCTATTCAATTTATCTATTTAATATATTTTAAACAATTTTTTTTTGAAAAAATGGGTATTTCAATTGCATGTTATAACAATGTCTGGCCTCATAATTAATCGATATAATATTTAGAAACAATAAATTAAAAATATGAGTCATTGCAGTCATTTTATTAAGGGTGTGCCGAAATATCTTCATGTCGACTTGATATAAAAACTATGATGGGTGCACCTCAATAGTACTCTTATGCATTGGGTAATTATATAGTCTCATGAGATTTCATACCTTAGATTAAAGTGCAATCTCTATTCATTATGATAAATTGTACACCATTTGATATTTTCTATAATGTCATCCTAAACTATTGTTTTTTTTCATGTCATATAGTTCTTCCGCATCACCAATATGAAAATTGTCTTATGATATAATGTTCCTTATCTTATAATTCCTTGTGATTACCCTTTAGTTTTTTCTTTTATGATATCATGTTATACAATAAATACACTTTTTATGTTTCTATATAATGTTTATATCCATAATACAATTTTTAGAACACCTTTTCTCTTTTTTTCATCAAAAGGTCATCCTATGATATTTTAGGATCTCAAATGGATTTAGAATATCATTATAGAGAAGAACTATTATTTTCAAGTTTTTTATTTCTTATTTATGTTCAATGAACCAAATATTAAAAAGGTAAAAGGGTTTTTGATATACACTTTCTGATTGATACACATTAATTTTTCAGAATCCTGAATTAATTTGATGAAAATGATTGTGTGTCTATAGATTGTATCAAATTAAGGATTAGTTTTATTGGGTATTAGAACTAGAATAATGTTTTTGGAACCATAGGGATAAGTATACATATAAGATTAAGTACAGAATAATATCATGGAATTTTGGTAAAGTATTTAGAAAGTGGGTGCTAATAAAATACATCTCTATCATGTTAATAAATGTACATGTGGCTTTAGAATAGTTGTACATAAGGGTAATTATCCAAAAAATGTGAATTAATTTTTACTCGAACATCACTAGATGCATTATAATGGGATCTTATCCTCTCATGTTCTTACACTCCTGATGGATATTGTTGGTAATTTCCAAAACACAATATGACTAATTTTGATGGAATCAAAAAAATTATTATGCTAGAAAATTTAATATGAAATGTAACCATGGAAAACCAACATTTGAACACAGAATCTAATAAATTAAGAAGTAATTGTCATTTATAGTTATCCCTTTTAGGTTTATATGTCTCCCATTTTATTTTTTAATGTATTCCCATCACGTTTCTTTTATTATTTAATATTAATGTTGGGAAAATATATAATTCATGACAATAACCAGTGTATTGGGAAACGTAATAATTTATCTAAAAAGATTATTAAAAATGGGTATGGAACCTAGACATCCAGTAGTCATTCCAAATAATCTACCACTAATTTTTATTATAAATTTAGAAATAGTGGAATTTTTAAGTACATCTATTAAGTGACGGATGGTGTCACGTGTTATTTAAAGTGTTAAAGTGATAAAGAAAAGAAGATTCAATTTTCTACTTATAAAAATTTGTTAATGAACCGTGTAATATAGTTAAATGGAATTGGAATATTATTTATGCGTAGGATATGAGGGAACAATGTATCTAATTCACAAATGAAAATATAGAGTCCATTGAAAATATAAAAGAAAATAATGTTAATCCTAACAAAATACTAATATCTTTATGTCATTTATGTGGGTATCTTACACATTATCAATGTTAATTCACTAATTTAATGATTAATTTTTGTAGTCCTATGTTATGTAAATTATTAATGTGTAATTAATTTTTTATTGAGACTCTAGAATCATGTTTTTCAAATATTTATATTAATTATATATTGGTTATAAGTATCAGGATACTTCTAGGGAATGTTCCCTATTAATGTTTTCTTTGATCATTTTGATAAATATGTTTAATTTAATAAAAGACTATGAAACATGATTTAATGGTAAGGATATATTTTAGGAAAATAACAAGATTTGAGAAAGGATAATCATTGATATTTTATTAATGTTTTGTAAATTATAATTATTTAATATTAACTGATTTTTAAGTAATAGTAAGATGTCTATAAGACATTAGTAGTAAAAAACTAATTTGAGGATTAATGTTATTTTGATACACTAAACTAATTTTATCAAAAATTTATAGAAATTAAATAAATATGCATTTAATAAAAAGATAAATTGTACTGTAGGTGACAAGAAATCTTATAAGGTAAGGCCACATAACATGAACGAACAAAAAAGGATAATAACTGTGTAGCGCCGACCAATGTCCAATGTAATTTATATGTTAGTATACATTTTTTACATAAAAATTTGGTTGATAAATTTTATGTTTATTTTTGGAAACAAATTAAATAATAAAATATGTTTTAGTTTTATTGATTTTAATGTGACTAATGATATTGTGGTAATTCTTTTATTTGGTTAATATTTATCTATAACTGTTATGTTTAATTTAATGTATTATATCAGAAGATTGATATTGTTTTATAGAAGATATAATTTTATGGTTATAGGATATCCTTTGATTTTATAAAATTATATCATGTTCTGGTTATTGGTGTTATTATGGATATATGTTTGTTTATTTAAGGAATAAAATTGGTTAAACCATATTTTATATTATTTGACTTTTCGAGATTAATATATTTATATTCATTTTGGGTATTATCAAACATTTGTGTCACTATTTTTGTTCTAATTAATATAGGATGAATATATTTTTCCACTTTCATGCATTTTATGATCCATTGAAATTTAATATTAGTGCATCATGAATAAAAATTTAAGTATGATGCCTATTGTTTATTGTATGTTGTGATGTGGAATATAGAGACTTGGTTTTTTCCTTGTAAGAGTTTGAAACATTTCTATATATATTTATAGAGCCATGCATAGAGATTACATGAAATTTTAATGACTGGTGTTCCAAAAATTAATGTTATAAATATATTAAATATAATTTATTTTAATAGCACATGTTTTATTAATAAAAATGGGATAACAACTAAATTGAAGATTAGATAAAAAACAATAGACCACAGTTAAGAACAGAACATGATGTTTCTCCTAAGCATGAAATAAAATATGTTGGCCTTGGGAATTTGGAAACTCGCTTGATGGACTCTTGTTCAGATGGTTAATTTATTAAATTAATTTAATAAATGTAATATTTTAGGCTAAATGAAATGTTTATAAATTGAATGTTATTGAAAGTCTTCTAGGGTAAGCTGCATAGACTTGAGGAGGATTCTAGAGCTTATGCTTCCTCGATCCATTGGTAGATCGTATTTGATGACGATGAAACTATTGAAAGGATATGATCAGGGAACAACAAGTTTGATTACATCATCGATTTGAGGGTGTAAATGTTCTTTGACTATTAACATTCCAATCTATTGGTAGGACTTGTTAATTCCTGGTTTATGACCTTTTTTATTAAACTTATTACGCAGGTCAATCCCCTCTTTTGATCTATGCCAATTGGGTCTATTGCATGAACTTATGTACCATTTAATTTTTTTATTCATTTTTATAACCTCAGATATCCTTATTCTTGATCATTTTTCAAATATGCTTGTAAATAAATGGTAAACCTGTTTTTGAGAATTTCCGTCTCAATTGCATTGCATTATTCACTGGTTTGACCATACGGTCCTAGTTCGATACTGTCAGAATGTATCAAGCCAAAATAGACCACTGGAATCATGATGAAATAATGTATGAGGGATAGATCAATGAATTAGGATAGATCTATGATTTTTCTTAGAATTGGTGATCATTTAGATGATTAGAGATCAAATCTTCGATTGTAGAAGTACCAGTGGCTTGCAAAATTTGTGCCAATCCTCTGAGGACAAATGGAAACTTATTTCCAACCACCTGATGGATGGAAATGATAGATCCAAATAAGATCCACTGATTGTGGATTATGTGGGGGAGATATATATGGTAAAATATCCATATTTAATGCTTAAAGACCAGTTATGCATTTTCAAAAAAATATCAACTACATGTCATTTATTCTGATGAACACAATAAATGTCAAGCTCTAGCTATAGAAGATATGGTTTTAGGGGATTATATGTATCACATTCCATGTGGGAACCCCACACATCAGGTGACATCATGCTAGCATACATGGCATGTACTATAGGAGTACACATGTATATGAATGACAAGGAATGATGTATTCCAAGGTACGCAAACAAGGGTTATAACACATAGAAATGAGATGGATACATGAACAAGGACAATAACATGATTGGGAACCTGAGTGGCATGCGCACCATGTAGATACCCTATATGTTTTTCATCCCTACACAATAAGTGATATTTGTTCCTATAGGGACATAGATTGGTGATGTTGTAGGAACACAAATTAAATGGGTCCCCTCATAGGTCATGTAACCCTTGGTTTCTATTTATGAAATTTCAAAATCATTTATCTCCATAATTTGGAGTGACATTTTAGCCAGTGAGTATCCAATATGTAGTGTTTTTACAAATTGAATGAAATGTTTTCCACTGTTGTGGATTTTGGGAAACAATGTTAGATTTTTTCGTGCATATTTCTTGATTAGGAAACACTCGATGATAATATTGATAATGTACGACCACCATAGGCATTCAGAGTGGAACACTCCAACTGGGATGAGCATGGGTCCTTAATGAACAGAGTGGAACACTCTAGCAAGTTGGTTATGGGTCTTCTATAGGATCCCTGAGTATAACCCTCTCAGTCAGCTGGGAATGGTTTACCTACCATCAGATAGGAACCCTATAACTCAGTTGGGCATGGGTTATCTACCATTAGATTGGAACCATATTGTTGGATATGTAAGTTGTTCTCAATAAAATTCTAGAGTTTATCCCTCCAAATGGGATTGGAATGGGTCCTCTACCATCAAAGTGGAACCACCTAGTGGGAAGGTTATGGTCCTCTATTGATTAGTAGAGTTGAACCCTCAAGATAAAACAATGATTCGGTCCTATAACTTTATAATAATTAGAACCCTTCTATTTTACCTTGGCATGGGTACTCTAGCTTGATATTATATCCCCTTGATTTTGTGGCATGATGAAGAGGAATGGATTAACATGGATGGTTTTTTTGGTTTAGATGAATGAGATACTGGGAAACATTATTTGATATCTGTAACTATTGAAAACACTTTTATCAAATGATTTGTGATATGGAGATCCCCTTTCTCTCCCATTTGAGATTCTATTGCTGAGAATATATTAACATTTGTATCCATACATTTTAATTTTTCTACTCACATTCCAGGGTTTTCAAAGATGCCTAAGGTATGCCACATATTTTTGTGTATAGATTCTCTTGTTTGGATGAGGTTACCCTCCTATTGTTAGTTGAAAGGAATTGAGGTGTAGTCCATCTAAGCACCATATTGATCCCCATGTTCATGGATGATATTACTCTTTCTATTTCTTTCGGATGTGGTTCATCCTATTTAATATATAGTATCTTTATGTTCCTATTTAATCTATTACGGAACCCCATCATATTACATAGCATCATACTGGGTATGTATATACTCACCTATACCAGGGATTTTCCCACACATGTCATGTATTATGAAAAAGTTGAATGGATTGGACATCACTTCAGATAATATTAGAGAAACTGGATTTTGTGAACCATGTATGGTGGTCATTTCATTGAGATTACGATCTCGTATATCTTACATGTTTACATTATACTTTTTCATTTCGGGACATATTTCTTGTTGGGGTGTGATTTTACACATTACATTTTAGTTTTCATTTTCATACTTATTAACACCTTAGAGGTTTTTCATGGTGAGTTTAATTTAAATCTACTTCAGCTTTTTATTCTTATTCCACTGCACTTATACATGGAGAGATTTGGTTGTTTTCATACAAGTACAATAGTGAAATCCCTCAAATTAGGTTATGTCTTTTGGGACTTTTCTCCAACCCTTAGCCGATGGATGCATGATTGTGGTAGTTATGTCATGAGATTTGTATAGGGTTAGGTTGTGAAATTTTGGTGTTAGATATTTACATTACGTGATACATTATCTAGAATATTCACCTTATGATGATTTGGTTGGGATTAGTTAAATAGTGTCAAAATATGTCAAGTGCAGCTATTAGGCCAAGGAATCCAGTGATGTTATAGGCAGCCAACGTATCCACTCACCAAGAAAATTTCTTCCTGCTTGTGGATTCGGCATACCAAGTCATTGGATATAGCGGTAAAAGATAATTTCATCATATAGGATTGAGTTATTGAATTTCCTTCTTGAGTAAGATTCCCATTATATATATATTCTTATCTAATCGTGGTATATATTGATAAAAATTTTAGGATCCGTCTACGACGACAGCCATCTTGGATTCGAGTTCAAGATCATGATGATGATCTAGAGAGTAATGAGGCTTTAGTACATGATCCATCTTGTGATTTTATTCCTTTGGGTGGGAAGGTAGGAGAACCTCCATCTATTGAGAAGCACATTAACCAATCAGATCGAGCAGATCATGCAAGCAGTATTAGTACACTCTGTAAATTCAAGAACTATAGGATACATAGGTTACACACAGATAGAGAGATTCACATATAGTTTTAGATCTGGATAGAGTTGGTGATCTATGTTTTAAAGCACATACAGACACTGATGGATCATGTGGTTGTACTGGAATCTATACTTTTTCACAGAGCGGATGGGAACTGGTGGGGTCTTCTTACCCGAATGTATGTTGAGTCGATACAATTGTGTCCTGACTTTAGGTAGCTATTTTATGAAAATTATTACCCCTCTAGTTTGTGATTAGTTGTGATTCAAGGTATTTTGGAGGTGATATAGGGAGTGATGATGGTGGATGAGTATTATGTAAGGATAAAAAACCTTACTTAGTACTTCCTTGACATGATATGTTAATGTTAATTTTGAGCATGGAAGTTTGAGCGTAGACTCCACAGAGTGATCCATGAAAACATGGTTCTCTTGTTCATGTCCAAAAATATTGGGGGTGTTGTAGCATTCACATTTTATATAGAGTTTCATATCATAGGTATTCTATAAATCTATAGTTAGTTGTGGGATTCATAGTGCAAAGTCTTCTGCAATAGTATTAATGTGCCAGTTGGAAGAGTCTTGACCCAGGAGGTCCTACCCTGATCAGACTCAAATGTGTTTTTTTGTGGTAAAATGACATAGAATACCATTATGGAATCCCAAAGAGGTTTGTCACATTTCTTATGACGGGTGAGGTCACATAGTTCACACCTACGCAACCAAACGTGTTCATGATCACATGAAAATTACTGATGAACCACCACTCTAGAGACAACACCCTAATTAGAGATCTCCGAGGAGAGGGAAGGTAGGACCCCATGAATGTAGATCTAGAAATATATGATAACCTATGCCATGTGTATGAGGGAATGATATCCTTTCACAACAACCACTGGGTGTCACACATCGGGCTTATGGAGCTGGAGGCTGTCCCGTAGATAGCTCCAGGTTATGGAGGATTATGACCCTGCAACACATGAGATGATCAAATATATGATCTATGTGATTTATACTATTTATTTAGTATTCATAGACATTGTTACTAGTCATTAATTCATATCTGTACTTTAACTGTGAGAAATGGAGATCCCGATTAAGGAGCTAGCCCACTAGCTTCATGTTATGTTTCATATATGGAATGCTTCTTCTATATCTTATATCTACTGGTACCACAAATAATCTCATTGTAGAGAGAGGTTAATTGGGGACCTTGTTTTCATCACAATGAAACCCTATGAAGTCATCTTCTATATGGATTAGTTTTACATGGTCAGATTCCAGATTGAATGCCACCATAGATGAGCCAGATGACTACACACTGATGGGATGAGATACACCTTTATGGGAAAAAGAGATCTTAGGGTAGGATTATTTGGTTCAATGAGAAGTATAATACATCCCAAAACCCATAATGTTTCACATATATCATGTGGTGATTTATGCTCTTCAAAAATTTTCTTTCATTCAATTATGGAGGAATGTATAGACGTCTTCCCCAAGGACATTCTGGGACGACCATCGTGGTAGGGGATGGAGTTTATAATTGACATGAATCCCATGACTGCTTTGATATCTTCTTTATTATTTCATATGGCCCATAAAGAGCCTTAAGAGTTGTGTTTGTAGTTCAGGGACCTTCAAGAGAAGTGTTTCATCAGAGCCAGTGGGTCCCCTAGATAGCTCCAGTGTTGTTCATGAAAATGGTAGATGAGAGCTTGTATATTGAATTGACCATTGTCTCCTGAACCAGGCCTATATAAAGAAAAACTCCCCCTTGTTGAGGATTTGTGATTGCTTTGACCAATTTTGAGTCATGAGATATCTATTAAATATTAATATCTAATCGATCTACCACCAGTCGATGGTTTTCAAGGCTGATATTGTAACATCACAATTTTAAATAAAGACTTATTAGCAATAAAAAATTTCTAATTTTTTTAAATAATATTATCAATTAAAAAATGAGCATAAATAAATGGATTCAACATCGTGTTTAAATTAAAATTATAGTATTCAATTATTATTTTCATGAAATTTAATGCTTTATTTTATTATTTTATATAATTTTTTTAATATATTATTTATTAAAAAATCTATAAATTAAATTATTAATATTTTGAAAGTATAATAATAAGTAAATATGTAAATTTGAAAATTCATTATTAAAGGTAAAGTTTTAAGAATTAATTAAAATAAGAATATATATATATATATATATGAATATTAAAATAAATATATTTCATTATAAAATTAATGATAATATTATAAATTTAAAATTAATAATTTTTTGAAAATATGAAATAATTGTAATTATTAATTTTCTATTTTAATTTGTTTAATGTAATTTTAAAATATAAATATTTTTCACAAATTATCATAATATTAATTTTATTTTTGAATTTCTAGTATAATGAAAATTATAATTATTCTTATTTTAAATAAAAATAAATAAAAAAATGGATGACAAAAAAGAATATTTAAAAGAAAATTGTTGAATATCAGGCATAGGGGGTGTCCACTTAGTGTATTCATGGGAGTCTAATGTTGAGTGGGGAATAATCTGTTCGAAAAAGCATGTCGGGATCGAGCTGCACCCAGGAAGGATCGTGTGTTGGTCTGTGATGTTGAGCAGGGCCTTCACGTCGTGTTTGAGTCATTCTTAAGAGGGGGTCGAGGGAGACAGTATTTCATGTGAGGGGGATCACCTTTAGTTTGGGATGTGTCCCACGAAGGTCGAGGTTGATGGTAGGTTCGATAGAGTTTGGCCACTAGGTAACCAAGTGTCGAAAATAGAGTTTTGAGCGGTCAGGTTTCTATTACATCCAAGATCTACAATTTAGGTCTTCGTTACCAAGGGGTTTGTTTTGTTCAATGACTTTTAGAATTCCTATTATACAAGTCGTATTCCCTATTTTCCCTATTTTTGTTGGAAGTTTTCTATTTTAATTATAGACTCTAAATAGATTATTTTTTTCCCATAGTTGAAGTCTCATTTTTTTCTTGTTGTTTTGTGTTGGGTAATTAAGATAATTTTCTAAATATTGACTATGTGCCTATATTTTTTCTATCCTTTAATTTTTATCCACATATGTCTATTTCAGATGATCTTGTTTTAATATTATTAAATTTCGATGAACCTGTTTTCATAGGTTGATCTGTTCAAAATGTGTGTTTGTTTATTTTTCTATTTTTGTTGTCTACCACATGGTTTACAGCTTGCACCCCAAGATCTATGAATTCTGATTTTTGGAGATTATAAATGGGTGTCTCATTCTGCTTCTCCATCATATATATTTTTGAACTTCTACATTGCCCTATACTCTCACGTTTGGGCACTATGATGACTCTTGATTTTTCTGTTCACTAATCTTGTGCATTCAAGATGGAATATCTGATGTTAGTACAATTTCCAATTAAGGAAATATTTTATTAATCTTTCTATTTACATATTGATATAGTGAATATTGTATTTATGTCCAATGAAACCGAAATGGTTCATTTTATTTCAATTATTTTTATCGTTTTACAAAGTTGATAAATATATATGTGTGTGTGTGTGTATGCATATATACACATATATATCCATACATATCAGTATATATATATATGTATTTATATATGAAGGGATCAATTTTTAACAATAATTTCTAAAACCGATGTTTTCTATGGTTGTATATTTGTTTTTTCAAGAACTATTAAAATTTAATTTTTTGTGGTATAATGGATGGTTTCATTAAAATCATATTATTTTAAAGGATTATTAATCCTAGGTAATATTTCAAAACCATAAGTCCACTTATATAAATTCTTTTAACAATGTTATGTATTAATTTTATTTGATATTAATTTTTCCAATGGACATTCTCATTTATCGATATTTGGCTAAAACATGAATTTGTTCCACAATAATGATTATTATAAATTCAATGTCAAATGTATATATATATATATATATATATTTGATCGATGTGATTATTTTCATGTATATAATTTTATTGACATATTTATAAAAATGCACATAGAATTTCTTCATGTTATATTAAAATTAAGGATATCTCATCTACATACAATCATGGCCATGCATTTTTTCCTACATCAATATACCTTGCATTGATAGAAACTCATTTTTTCAAATTAAATTTTATGGTTTGCGCCTAATATTATTAAGAACACGAATTTATTTTAGAATTTAAATGTTTTATATAATATGTTTACTTGTAATTCTATTGGAAAATAAAATTATTTATTATGACTAACTATTAGTATGAAAAGAAATGTTTTTAAAAGAAAGGATGTTTTATTTCATGTAAAGTTTATTCAAAGCCTTATGGCATGAGTTCTTGGTGTAACCAATCTTGCATGTGATATGCAATGAATGTTCATATATTTTTGTATGTATATACATCTATCTAAATATATGAATAAATGTGTATTTTAATGAAGTGACATTTTTTTTAAATTAAACACTCCAGGGAAAGTGTATATATGTTATTCGACCATAAAATGTATCTAGAAAATATCTCACATAATCATTTAATTATGGAAGGTAATTAGGGAGTGAACCCATCATTAAATAAGTGGGTAAGACCAATATATCCTATAAGGTTTCAAGGGTCCACACAATAGTGTTTTTTAGAAGATTGCATATTGTTTTTAAAAGAAAAATAGATTTTGTATACAGAATATTTTGTACGTATGTATTTTCTAATGTGATATAATATTTCTTAGACATATGTATTTTAAAATAATGTTTTCAAAAGATATTTCTAAATTTATCTTAGAAATGTTTTTTGAAGGAATATTTTTATATGGATTTATTAATGGTTCTAGTACATATTATTGGGCATTTTTAATACTCACCCATTATTTTAAATTATTTTTCATAGGTCAAGTTGATTTTTCCGAAGGTATTCTACTCATATACAGAGTTAGTGCATAGAATGACATTTTTTTATTTTATTTTATTCATGTACATCTCTGATAAAAGTGTATGGTTTTTCTATTTTCTAGAACCTAGATCAGTGAAAGGTCATCATTTGTGTTATATTTTGTATAATTATTATGTTTTTTATAAGTAAATTTATACATAATGCTTTAGCATCAAATTTGGAAGCAAGGGTTCGTGTTATAGTTGGTATCTGATGAATGGTCTAGAAAACATTGGAGATTTGATGTTGTTGAGTCTATGAGTATATCAATCATAATTTTTCTTAATTCTGAACATGTAATTTCATAATTCGCTTTAGTTAGATGAAAGAAATTATGAGGATGTAATTATATTGAGGGGGGAGTAGTGTAATATCTTGAGATTAAATGTAGATCTGTTTTAAATAATAAAATTATATAAAAAATTGTAAATATATTTTTCAATTAAAAAAATGTTGGAAAATAAATGGAATCAATATTGTTTTTGAACTTAAATTATAATATTAAATTATTATTTTCTATAAATTTAATGATTTTTTGATATTGTTTTATATAAAATGGTATTTTAATGGATTATTTATTTAAAAAATGATTTTTTCATTAAATATTTTATATATTGTAAGTGTAATAATAAATAAATAAATAAATTTGAAAATTCATTATTAAAGGTAATTTCTTAAAATTTTAGGAAAACATGATTATATAAATATATAAGAATACTAAAAGAAATACATATCAATAAATTATTAAATATAATATTATAAAAGATAAATTTATAATTCTTAAAAAATATGAATTTATATTAATTATTAATTTACTATTTGAATTTGCATAAAGAAAAACTAAAATATAAATATTTTGCAAAAAATATCAAAATATTATTTTTACTTGTGAATTTTTAATATAATTATTACTATATATAATTTAATTTTAATTAAAATAAAAAAAATGGATGATAAAAAAATAATAGTTAATAAATTGGGGGAAAATCAGGCATAGAGGGGCGTCGACCATGGGTGTAACGCCCCAACTTGAGAGGCCAAGAGCCGGTGCATTATTACATAACACTGGCATGATATAAAGAATCTTGTTCCTAGAGACTGATCAGTTTAGTGGCCTTGGAAGTACATGATACATACATAAGTTTTATAGTACATAGTGAAATAAAAAACAACATTGTGTCCCCTTTGAACAATCTTATATCACTTAGCCTATTCATGCAGGTTAATCATAATATACTTCTTTGCATCCTGGTAAAAATATAACATAAGAAATGGGTGAGCTCAGATGCTCACTAAGGATAAAAATATAGAAAAAACTATCATAAATAAGAAAAACAATTTATGGGAATATATAAGACTTGAAAACAAGCCTTTTAAACTTAGACTTCACCATAATATGGAAATGATAAATCAAATAATGCAATTTACTTATTCACATAGATATTTTACTATTCGAATAATCACATGTAATATCAATAGCCAATTTCATAATTATATAATTCATAATCCTAGACTTTATAATCACATAGTCACGACCTTATTCCAAGACTACAAATAATATTATGTCAAAGCCTTGTGCAAAGACACTAGTTTGTCTCATGAGTTCTACCGATGCACTGAATAAGTATAGTGGGCTCCACCCGTCACTTACTATGTCCAATTAATTCCTCATATGAAGGGGTGAAACATAATCTAAAAATTCATATTAAAACCAGTATATTAAATGTCAATATTTTAACAACAACCAATGAATGGCACAAAAATAGAACATCCACAGTCAAACATAACTCATTCAATAAAATATGGATGATTTTATTATGATAAATCAACATCATAAAAGAATAAAATACACTAATTAATATTGAAATATATGAGAACAGTCTTTAAAACTATTTGATATAAATATCCCATTTTTCTTGAAAACATTTTAATGTCGCACTATTTATCCAAAAAGTTGTTTAAAATTGATTATTTATTTAAAGTGTCCAATACCACTTCGAAAAATTTAAAAGGAATTTTAATTTCCAAACATTTTTGTCTATATAAATAAATCCTTAAAACCAATTTTCAAACATGGAAATTAATGAGAAACATTTAGAAGAATAAATATTTAAATCATTTAAAACAATATTTTAGTTAAATAGTTTCTAACCAAATAAAAGACTATTGAATACATGTAATTGAGAAATAACATTAATAAAAAAATTATAATATTATTAGAATAATTTTATTCATGATATTATATGTCAATGGATAGTATATACTCCAAATAAAATTGAATTGGTGCATAATGACAAAGAGGTATCAATGGAATGTAAATAGAGTTGAAATACCTTATAAAGACCATATCCTTATATAAATGATAAATTAATTAAATAATTATTTATGAAAAATATAAATACAATCAATATAATTTCATATTCAGTGTTAATCAATCAAATTACATTCACACATATTCTTGTAAAATCAATACAAATGACATGGATGTTTAACTCAATGAATGTAAATTGAGTTAAGATTTCCCATAAAAAGTTAATATCAATGGAATGTGAATTTTTCAATGGAGTGATTATGTGTATCAAAGGTATATCCACAGAAATGGGAGTGGAAATTACTATATAAATAATAAATAGTGATTCAACACATTATCTGGGAGTAAAATAATCAATGAAGTATGCATAATGACCTATGAGTGAAAATTTTAATTTGAAATTCCCTTACCGATTTGGTAACATATGAAACATACACCCCATGAAGGAATTATCATACAATGAAGATGTAAATCCAATAAATTTTAATTTCTTATACAATGAATACAATCTTGGGAAGTACATACACCACACAAGAGGAAATACATGCAATATTGCATGAATCTCAAGGGAATAAGAAGTAAGATGAAAACACCTTACCTTGTTTTTCCCTTAGATGATGATATGTTAAACTTATGTATAATGGTTAAATAATTGTTATTAAATTATACAAGATCCAAATACATAAATATGATATCATATATTATCTTTTAATATTTATTTCTAATGATATTTCATTAGTATCATTGCTTTGGTTGTTAACTATTCATTTTCCTATATATTATTGTTATGTAAGTAATATTTGTTACTTATAAGCTGTATTTGATTCATATCCAGAATGATATTATCTTGTTACGCATTAGTTTTAATCATTAATTGAATATTATTCTTGAATTATTAGGATGGAAAATGAATCTCATCACGTTAGTGGAGATGGTAAGCCGTACGTATGATCGAGAGAAAATATCATTATATTGATGGTGAAATAATATTTAATTGGAAGGTATATTATTTATATAGAATCATTAAAATGATATATCTATTATTTACATCAGAAATAATCATTATTATACCCATCCAAATAATGGAAAGTTTGAATAAAAAACAACACCACGATGTGGAGACGGTAAACTGTAAGTACGTACGTATGGTGACATTGTCATTTATAGGATGTATAGAATAATTAATATGGTTGTACCATATTTATAATAACATCACATTATTTATAGGATACTGTATATATTATTTTTTTATGGAAACAAAATAGAAATAGGATGTTGAAGAAGAAAAGAACTTGAAAGTGTGTGGTGTAATTATTACTTCTTTTTCAGGGGTTTACTTTTGAGTTGATAAAAAGGGAACCATTGGTTGGCCTTCTGAACAAATTATGGAATCTAGGATGATTTTAAATATTTTGGGAGGATATTTGGGAAAGGTTTGGCTTAGAAAAATGTGTTTGGAGTTGTGAATGTAGGAGAAGGGGAAGTGCGCTTTTATAAGATGGGTGAGGGTCACTTTATGAAAAGCTTGAAATATTATTTGATAATAAAATAAATTTAGGTTTATAATGGCTCAAAAATGAATTATTTCAAAGCTATGGTGGGTATGGGTCGAACAACTCTCAACAAAATGGTTTTAGACAAGTTTAGTTAACCATTTTAACCATATCATTTAGATTTAACTCTTAGTTAAATAGTTTAACTTTTACCAAGTGTTCATGTATTCTTACAGTATACGGTTAATAAACGTAATCTAAACAACCTTTAGAACCTCAAGTGGTTCATTAATGACATATATAATATTATTTATTCTCTTTTTTAGAACTTTATATTTTTAATAATATTTTATCAACCGATAATATAGTATTTGTTTTAAAAACTAATTTATGTCAATTTGGACACTATTTTGTATTTTGTTTTTGTGAAAGTCATAACCACCTTTTCACATCGAACAAAATTTATCTATAAATAGTAACATGTGATATTAAAATAGTATATTCATGGTTGGAATCAAAACTTTTTAATTCTATTGATTTTAATATTTATAATATAAACTATTTTTATATTTCATTAAGAAGGTAATTACTACATCATCATTGTGTCATAAATAAATTTAATTATTTAATCTCTAAAAATTATAAATAAAATGCCATTATTTAGTAAATCTATTTATATTTCTAATTAATATTTATAGTGAAATTTATATTATGTATATACTTATATTAAAAATGGTTTAGTTAATAAACATTGAATTTAACACTTTTAACAATTCTTTAAATAAAATAATAATAAATATCATAGTCTAATCCATGTTAACATAATGTTTCATATTTATTACTAAGGTTGTTTTTGAAGTAATCAAAATTATCCAACAGAGTTATGACACATGTTAGAGTAATTATAGTCTCATTTTTACCTTTAATTACCATATTTACTTTTATCTTTGGTAAATAAAAGTCAAAATTTACTCCTCACCAAACCAAATTTCATCATATAGAACCACATTTTAAGTACAGATATTAAGCATGTCTCTCTAATTATTGAAATTCAATTCAAAAAAGTAGTAAAATTAAAGTTTATCCAAATTTTCAAATTCTTCTAGAAGGTGGGTAAAAGATGGTAAAAAGTTCAAAAAAAATTATACATCTGATTTTATTATAAAATGACTCCAATGAATTGCATTGAACATAAATAGGTATTATATATCTATTTTGACTTAAAATAAATTTAAATTATATTTTAAACTATAACATAGTGTTTATTACTATTCATCAAAAATTGAATGTTTTTGGAAAAATTCCATAAATTTACCTAAGATAATATTGATATTACAATTTCAAAAATGTATTCTATTTTAGAAAACCCAAATCATACAAGTTTCCTTAATTAATTTATAATTAATTACCATTGTAAAAACTGAAAATATTTTTTATAAAAAGTAAAAACTATCAAAATATTGAAATGTGTTTATCTCTAATTTAAATGTGAAATTACGTATAATGACCTAAATTATATTAAAAGATAAAAATATATTCTCATTATACTTCCAAACCATTCAGAAGCATAACTTAACCTTATAAATTATTTCAATTAAAAAAAGTTGTTTTCAATTAATATTTTGAAATTTTCAATGTTCATCGAAATATGAATGTTATCAGAAAAGTACCAAACAATTATCCAAAATAACTTTTTTTCCACATTTTAAAGAAAAATTTAATTTCATTAAATTGAATATATAAAAGTGTTAAATATCGGTTTAAAAAAATATTCCATTAAAAGGTTATTAAAATTGTATTGTTTTAAAATACTTCTTTTATATGAAAAAATGATTTTGTTCTTATGTTATGTCTAAGAAAAACATAATATGAATTCTAAATTTATCTTTAATATAAAAAAATTAAAATTCAGTTAATACTATTAATAACCTCTATTTGACCGGCAAGTTTGGTAAGTCATGGTGTGCTCAAACTCAGGGTTGCGTGTAGCGCAAGCTGTTGAAATACATAATAAATAACTTACTATTATATCTTGGGGTGTTATATTCCCCCCAAATTTTTGAAATTGCATCCTAGAAATTTTTAAAATTGGGCTTGGGAACATCATTGAATGTCCCACATCAGAAAAAGAGTCAATAAATATATCACATTAAAAGAAAGAAAGAGATGTACAAAGGTCACATGAGACAACCCATTCTAGGATTCCATGTAGAAAAATAGGGATATTGATGCTAAACTATTTGTCATGTTCTGATAGATCTTGATTGAAAACATGATCAGGAAAAAGATAACAACAAGAAAACCACAAAGTTGTGATGTGATAAACTCTCATTAGTTTCCTAGAAGGAAGTGTAAATATATATGATTATTTTCTTTTAAGTTTAATTTCATAAATCTGATGAATTGTTTTGGGAGAATGGATAATAACATATATATATATATATATATACTTTCTTTTTTAGTAGAGTTTCTTCCATTAATACAATTATACCATTAACTCAACTTTTTTTTCAAACAGTGTGTATTCATGATGACTTGGTCACACCTGAAGTGCTAGAATCAACTTCTAGAGAATCACATGATCCATAATAGATAAAATATATATTTACTTTGTCTTTTGAGATTATCCAAAACCAAAATGGTTAGTACAGGATCAGATTATCCTTAAAAAGGATAATCCATTAGATAAATAAATACTCATCTTAATTTCTAAAACTAAACCAAAAATACCCAACGTTCAATAAATACCATTCAATAATAAATTGTCCTTAAAATCCATCAATATAATATAATATAATATTGAAACCCAAAACATAGAAGAATTTGATTACATAGTCTTCCAGGTAAAATTTTGTCTCCAAATAACATCCACTAATCTTAATGTCACATACTTAAAAGTAATTAACCTAATCACTTATTCTCAAGGATAGGTTAATAATTCCAATAAATAACCCAAATCACTATAAATCCACAATAAAAACATAGAAAAAAAATCCATCATTACTCCTCAAATGAAATCACATTGTATTCTATTTTCCTTAGGCATATAGTGTTCCCAAAAGAGCGAATGTCTTCCAAAATAACATTTATCACTTAATCACTAAATCATTTTTTATACTAAGGATATCCATTTTATAAGACATAATATCCCAAATTAACTAATTATTGATCAATAAAATTATTTTACTAAAAAGAATTAGTCACAATAACCAGGGACATCAGGTAGTCCAATGGTAGGCAACAAATCACAATCGCACTCTGGTTGTGTGTTCGATTCCCACAGCTTTTTCTGACGCGACGGGTGGTCACACGATCTGCGTGTTGTCTTTTTTCAAAAACTATATTTTATTACATTCTATAAATGATATAAATTCCTAAAAATAACCATAACATAATTTCACCACTAATGATATCTCATACCTCTCATTTTCATCCCAAAATTTTATAACTTGTAACGGCCTCTAATTCAAGGATCATATAAAACCAAATTGTTATTTATAAATATATCAAAAATAGAAAAGATAATTCTTCCTAAAATAGAATATTCACATGATAAACTGTAGAGTTACACATACAATAGAAAATTGTTCCAAAGTAATTACATCAACAAAGAGCACTAATACTTTTAGACATTTCACAATCTATTTATTTCCACATAGGTTCTTTCTTTAACCAAGAGGTTATTTATAGAATAGGACATTCACACAGGTAATTCTCAAGTCCCATACATTTACGGAAAATAACTGTAAATTGATTCTTGGGATCATTTTAATTTTATTTCATTGTACTCTTAATTTTTTCATAGAAATTATTTAGTTTATGACCTCATTTCCTACACATAAATCATTTATTTGTTCCATTGAGACACTTTCCCTGGTGTCACCATCCACATTTCCTGTATGATGGAAATTTAGATTTATTTTCTCCATGGTCTCCACTATTGTAACTCTTATCATTCACCATTTTTCTCTTCTTTGTTTCGTCTGGTAGTTGGTTAATATATATGTTGTTGATCGTATTTTCGGAAAACTGATTCTTCATGAACACGGTATCTTTTACACCTATCAACCTTCCATTTTTTTTTTGTCATTTTCACCAATGTTCCCACCTTGTACATCATGTTCAATTTTACAATGACTTCCTTGGAATCCATCCATTGAATCAAACAAGAAATCATAGTGTGAATCATAAAATCAATTAGTGAATAGCATAACACCTTATTTTCAATCTAAAACCCATAGGATTAACCAAGGTTATTTAATATAATATTTTTTTTAAAATCATTCAAATTATATTATAATGAAAATGTGAATTATCCTAAGCATATCCCCTCAGAGTGTCGTAACTAAGAGTCAAGCAGGGCCTGTTGTCATGTACCAGGATACCCAGCATGGGTTAATCCTGAAACTCCTTATTGGTGTTTTCACTCATAGGTACATTTGTGCCAGATCTACCTCTACCTGCTCGTATCCAAATAGGGATGTATTTATTAAAAAAATCACATAATATTTACATTACCAAAATTTTTGGATGTTCTTCTATACTAACCCTAAATGTCTATCTTTGGGTAGTGTTTCCTAATCAGAGTTTTATTCTAAATCTAACTTCCATGGGTTGTACTAAACATCCTCTAATACCAACTGTAACGCCCCGACTCCAGAAGCCTAGATCCGGTGCATTATTAAATAACATTGGCCTGATATAAGGAGTCATTTCCCAAAATACCGATCGGTTTAGTATCCTTGGATGTACAATATACATACATAAGTTATACATTACATCATGAAATAAGAAAACTAAATTGTGTCCCCTTTGAACACTCTTATATCACTTAGCCTATTCTTGCAGGTTAATTGTAATATACATCATTGCATCCTGGAAAAAATAAAACATAAGAAATGGGTGAGATTAGATGCTCAGTAAGGATAAACAATATAGAAGAAAATGTCATAAACATGAATAAATATTTTAGGAAATGTATAAGACTAGAACACAATAATTTTAAACTTAAACTTCAGCATAATATGGGAAAGATAAATCAAATAATTCAATTTACTTATTCACAAGGATATTTTACTAGTCAAATAATCACATGTAATATGAATAGCCAATTTCATAATGATGGAATGCATAATGCCAGACTTCAAAACCATATAGTCATGGCCTTATGCCAAGACTAAAAATAAGATTTTTTCAAGGCCTTGTGCCAAGACACTAGTTTTTCACATGAGACAAACCGATGCACCAAGGATCTATAACTGGCTCCAACCATCACTTACTATGTCCAATGCATTTCCCATATGAAAGGTTGACACATAATCTAAACATTTGTATTAAAACTCTCATATGAAATTTCAATATCTTAACCAAAAATCATGAATGGCACAAAACTAGCACATCCACAGTCCGACATAACTCATTCAATATAATATGGATGATTGTATTATCATAAATCAACATTTATAATCAATGAAATACACTGAAGAATATTTACATAGATGAGATTAGGCATTAAAACTATTTGATAGAAATTTCCTGTTTTTCATGAAAACATTTAAATGTCGCACTATTTATCTAAGAATCCATTTAAAAGATATTTTTGAATCAATGTGTCCCATACCACCATGGATCATTTAAAAGAAACATTTATTTAAAAACATTTATTCCCATATAAATAAATCCTTAAAACCATTTTTAAAATGTGGGCATTAATGATAATGATTTTGAAAACTAAATATTTATAACATTTAAAAAACTATTTTATATATAGAGTTCCTAAACAAATAACAGAATCTTGAATACAAGTAATTAGGGAATAGAATTAATAAAAAGATTATAATATAATGAGAATAAATAGATTCATGATATAATATGTCAAAGGGTAGTATATACACCATAGAAAAGTGAATGGTGCATAATTACAAAGAGGTCTCAAAGGAATGTAAATTGAGACGAAATACCTTATAAAGATCGTATCCTTTAGATTATGGATGAATTAATGAAATAATTATGAGTGAAAAATATAAATACTCTCAATATAATTATATATTCAGTGAAATTCAATCTGATTACATTCACACATATTCTTGTAAAAACAAAACCAATGACTTGGATGTTTAACTCAATGAATGAAAATTGAGTTAATATTTCCCTAAAATAGTTCATAACAATTGAATGTGAATTTATCAAAGATATGATTATGTGTATTAAAGGTATATCCATAGAAAGGGGAGTGGAAGTTACTACATAAATAATAAATTGTGATTCTAGACATAATCTTGGAGTAAAATAATCAATGATGTTTGTGTAATGCTTAATGAGTGGAAATTGATATTTGAAATTCCCTTACCGATTTGGTATCAAACGAAAAAAAATACACCCCATGAAGGAAGTATCATAAAATTAAGATATAAATACCCATAAATTAAATTATATTTCAGTAATTAGACAATCATGTGTATTATATACACCACACAAAAAGAAAATAGTGGCTATTTAGCATAATCTCACAGGAATAAGAAATGAGATGAAAACCCCATACATTGTATTTTTCCAAAGTCAGCGGTATGTTAACATACTTTGTAATAGTTAAATAATTGATATAAGAGTATTAAATAACCAAATACATAAATATTATATCATATATGATCTTATAATATTTCTTGGTTAATGAAATTTTAGTAGTATCATTGTATTGGTTGTTAACTAATTTGTTTTTTATATGTTTTGGTACTTAAGTCAGGTTTTTTTTGTATAGTATTTATTTTATTCAGATGAAAAATGATATGAAGTTCTCATGAAATATTTTTAATCATAAAATGAAAATTATTCTCGAATTATTAGGATGGGGAATGAATCTTGTCGCGTTCGTGGAGACGGTAAGTCGTATATAGGCACGAGCGATAATAGCATTATATTGATTGTGAAATCTTATTTAATTGGATGGTATATTATATAAAATTAATCAATATATTGTTATATTTATTATTTATATCAATTATACTCATTATTATGCAAATCCATATAATGCAGGGTTTGAATAACAAACTACACCACGATGTGGAGACGGTAAACCGTATGTACTCACGCATGGGGACTTTGTCGTTTATAGGATTGATAGAATACCGAATATGGTTGTACCATATTTATAATAACATCACAGTATATTGAAGGTGATGGATTTATTATTATTTTATGGAAACAACAAAGAAAGATGAAGTGGAAGAAGAAAAGAACATCAAAGAGGGTGGTCAAATTATTACCTCTTCTTCGGTTGTTTCCTATTGAGTTGATCAAAAGGTCTCCATAGGTTGGATTTCTGATCAATGTAAGGACTCTAGGTTGATTTTATTGAAGTTGGAAGGATATATGTTCTGGGTATGGCTGATCCAAATGGCTTTGGAGGTGATAATTTTGGAGAATGGGAGGTGCCTTTTTAAAGAAGGGGTGAGGGTCACTTATGGAAAGGCTTCAAATAGTATTTTATAATAAAATCATTTTCTAATTATAATGTCTCCGAAATGATTTATTTATAATATAGGGTTTATATGGGTCGAAAACCACTCAACCAATAGGTTTTAGGCTTGTTTAGGTTACCATTTTAGCCTATTCTTATAGATTTAATTCTTAGTTAAATAGTTTAACTTTTACTGTGTCTTCTTCTATTATTACACTATATGGTTAATAAACATACTATAAACTTCTAATAGAACCAGAAGTGGTATTTTAATGACAAATATAATATTATTTATGCCCTTTGGATGATCCTTAGATTTTTATGAGTATTATATCAACCTATAATATATTATTTGTTTTAAAAACTAATTATGTATACTTTGACACTATTTGGTATTTTTTTGTGAAAGTCATAAAAACCTTATAACTTCGAAAACAAGTTATCTAATCAACCCTAACACGTCATTATAACCTTGAAAATTCTTGGATGGCATAAAAACCTTTAAATTCTATTTATTTTAATTTTTATAATATAAAATATTTTATTATTTCATTAAAAAGGTAATTACTGCATCGTCATTGTGTCATAAATAAATTTAATTATTTAAACTCTAAAAATTATAAATAAAATACCATTATGTATGAAATAATTTTATCTTTCAAATGAATAATTATAGTTTAATTTATCATCTGTATAACCGAATACTAAAAAAGGGTTAGTTAGTAAACGTTGAATTTAACACTTTTAACTCTTCTATAAATAAAATAACAATAAATTCCCTAATCTAATCCATGTGGACCTAAAGGATCATATTTTATTCATAAGGTTTTTTTTGGTCAAATTAAACTTATCCAAATGAATAAGGACATGTGTGAGGAAAATTATAATATCATTTTTACCTTTAATTACCCTATTTACTTTTAACCATGGTAAATAAAAGTCAATAATTACTATTCACAAAAAAAATTATTTTCATCTTATTGAACCTCATTTTCCTTAATAATATTAACCATTCCACTCATATTTTTGAAATTTAATTCATAGATGTGGTAAAATAATGGTTTACGCAAATTTGTAAATTTTCCTAGAAGGTGGAAAAAGACGGTAAAGAGTTCAATAAATTTTTATAAATCTAATTTTATTATAAAAAGACTACAATATGTAACATTGAAGTTATATAGGTATTATATATCTATTTTTTCTCACAATAAAATAAAATAAAATAAATAATAATTTAAATGAAAATTTAGTTTTAAACTATAACGTAGTGTTTTTAACTATTTAACAAAAATTGAATGTTTTCAGAAAAATAACAAAACTTTTACTTAAGATAAATTTGATAGTTAAAATTAAAAAATGAATTCTATTTTACCAAATTAAAAACTTATACATTTCATTAATTAATTTAAAATTAATTCCCATTGTCAAAAATGAAAAGCGGGTTTTTAAAAAGTTAAAACAATCAAAAGATTGACATGTGTTTTGTCAAATTTTATGTGAAATTACATATAATGACCAAAATTTCATTAAATTATAAAAATATAATCTAATTATACTTAAAAACTATTAAAATTCATAATTTAACCTTATTAATTATTTCGATTAAAAAAATGTGTTTTTAATTAAAATTTAGTATTTTCAGTATTTATCAAAATATGAAAGTTATTAGAAAAGTACTAAAAATTTATCAAAAATATATTTTTATGTCCCGATTATAAATGAAAATTTAATTTCAATTAATTGAATATATAAAATTTTGAAATATTGGTTTTAAAAGTATTTTCATTAAAAGGTGGTAAAATTGCATTTTTTTCAAAAATAAATTTTTTATCAAAAAAAATGAATCTATTATGGTATTATGTCTAAGAAAAAAATAATATTGATTCTAAAATTATATTTTGTATATAAATTTTAATGTTTAGGAAATATTATTCATAACTGCTTTTTGAATGGCTAGTTTGGTAAGTCGTGGTGCGCTCAATCTTAGTGTTTTGTGTAGCGCAAGCTATTGAATTACATTAAAGATAATAACTAACTATAAAATCTTGGGTTGTTACATTGTGTATTCCTGGGAGTCCAATGGTGTGAAGGGATGATGTTTTTCGAACTAGGGCATCGTGATCAGGCATCGTTCAGGGAGGATTGGGTGTCAGTTTGTGAGGTTGAGTGGAGCCTTTCTATCAAGTTTAGGCTATTCCCAAGAGGTGGTATAGGGAAATGGGGTTTCACATAATGGGGATCACCTACGGGATGGGATGAGTCGTGTGGTGGTTGAGGCCAATGGTAGGGTCGATAGAGGTTAGTCGTCGGTGGACCAGGTGTCGACGATGGAGTTCTGAGCATTAGGGTTCTATTTTTTCCGGGATCTACAAGGTAGGTATTCATCTTATAGGGGTTTATTTTGTTCAATGATTCCTAAAATTCTGGTTATTCACATCGTATTCCATGTTTTCTATCATTCCATTTGTAGTTTTCTTTTTTAATTTTGGTCTATGAACATAATCGTTTGATTTTTGGTCTGTAGTTCAAGTCTTGTTTGATGCTTGTTTGTTTGGTTTCAGGTATTTAAATAATTGTATGATTAATGAATCTATGACTATACTATTTATATCTTTTCATTTTAATCCATAGATATCCATTTTAGATGTTCGGGTACTAATATTTTTAAATTTTGATGAGCCTATTTTCTTTGGTTGAAGATTTTAAAAAGTGTGTATGATTAATATTCTATCATTGTTGTATGCCTAATTATTCACATCTTGCACAACAATATTTATTAATTATGATTTTTGGAGATTATAAATGGTATTTGCATCTTGCATCTCCACCATGTATATTTTTGAAGTAATAGACTGGAATCTCCACACATGTTTGAGCACTATGATGACTCTTTCATTTTTTAGTTCATTGTTCTTCTTCTTTTATGCTGGAAGATATGCTGCTAGTTCGATTTTGAAGTTAAGAACTATTTTCTTAATCTTTCTATTTATAGACCGATAAAGAAAATATTAACTATGCCTTATAGAACTATAAGGGTTCATTCTAGTTCATCATTTTTTATTATTTTAAAAAGATGATATATATATATATATTTGTGTGTGTATTCATGAATATATAAATATATATATATATATCAATCCATTTCTGTATATATATATATGAGGGGTTCTTGTTTTAAAATTAATTTCTAAAACCAATGTTTTTTAAAGTTGTATATCTATTTTTTTAATATTTTGATTTATTGTGGAATAATGGATGGTTTCATTAAAAATCTATTAATGTTAAAGGATTAATAATCCTAACTATGATTTCCAAACCATTATTCCACTTATATATATGTATCTCACAATGTTATGTTTTAATTTTATGTCACATTAATTTTGTTAATGGATATTCTCATTTATCAATATTTGACTAAACATGAATTTGTTCTATGACGATTAGTGTTATAAATATAATTTCATATATATGTGTGTGTGTGTGTCTATGTATATAAGTATTAAATGTTTATTTTAATGTACAAAATATTATTTTCATAATTTTATAGTGATATTCCAAAAAATGTTCATTACATGTCATCATGTTATATTAAAATTAAGGTAGTTACATTTGCATGCAATCATGGCCATGCGTTGTGCACAACATCGACATACCAATAATTTATAATAAACAAATTTTTTCAAATTAAATTTTATGGATTACTTCTATGATTATTAAGAACATGAATTTCTTTATGAATTGAAAAGTTTTATTTAATATATTTAATTATAATTCTATGCGTGAAATATAATAATTTATTATGATCAACTATTGGTATGAATAGAAACTATGTTACAAGAAACGAATTTTGATTCCATGGATAGTTTATGCAATGGATTAGGCCATGAGTTTTGGGTGTAACCAAACTCACAAGTGAAATGAAATGAAATTTCATATAATTTTGTTTGAACATAGTAATATATAAATATTAGTGTGAATTATTATTTTAATGTAGTAACATGTTGTAAATATTAAAAACTCTAGTAAAATAAATTTAAAATAAATAAAGATTATATTTTTTCCGAAAATCTGGAACTTGAACAATATAAATATGGATGGTAATAGGGGAGTGAACCCATACATAACTAAGTGGGTAAGACCCAGGTATCCTTTAATGGTTCAAGTGTCCATATAATAGTGTTTTGTTTTTTTGAATATTTCGTATTATTTTCATAAAAACATGTGATTATGTTTAATGATTTTTTTGTATTAGTATTTTCTAATGTGATATAGTATTTCTAAGACGAATGTAATTTCAAATGATGTTTTGAAAGAATATTTATAAATTTTTTTTCAAAAGTATTTCCATATGAATATTTTTATAATGATTTCTAGAAGCATTTAAAACTCTTTAATGGGAATATTAAATACACATCCTTTGATTTACAT
Source organism: Viscum album (assembly GCA_963277665.1). Taxonomy (NCBI): domain Eukaryota; kingdom Viridiplantae; phylum Streptophyta; class Magnoliopsida; order Santalales; family Viscaceae; genus Viscum; species Viscum album. The sequence goes on from OY728163.1 coordinate 138,191,842, forward strand.
TATTTTTCGAAGGACCATTATGGTATTTCTGAAGGGGTTCACTTTAGTTACCGAGTTAGCACACACAATTTCAAAATTTTCATTTTATTTTATTCTGGTACATATATGATTAAATTGTAATGTTTATATATTCTATAGATCCTATACTAGAGAAACTTCCTATTTTTTGTAATATGTTTTGTAATTTTTTAGTTTATTTTTATAAAAAATTTAACATCATGTTTTAGCACCGATTCCCGAAGTGCGATCACGGGGCATTATCGATATTCCAATTCAGAAATTTAGATGTATCTACAGGTACTGAGTTCCTGGTGATTCACATTGGTGTGATTAATAACCCAAACATGTTTATGGATTTGATAATATATATATTCTAATTGTATATATAGCAGTTTTGGTTTATCTTCATTGATGGATATTTTATATACTCTGCATCATAGGAGGAGAATGCAATCTATTTGAGGATGGTTTTTGATTTTCGTCATGAGATCATACCTTATCATAAAATCTCAAAGTTCTAGTTCTATATTAATGAGGTTAAATTTCAAGGGAATTCTATTTTATATCAGGGTTTAGTCATGGACCCTTTGAAGATCAATGCAGTACTAGTTTTGGATCAACCCAAGATCATGTTAGATGAGAAACTTTTTCTTAGCCTTTGGGGTACTAATGGAGGTTTTTGTAAGGCTTCTCTAGGAATTTAGCCCCATTGACCTCTCTAGTGCATAAAAGTGATCCTTTTATTGATACTGGGTTGTTCTTGGAAGCCTACTAGGAATTGAGGCTGATGTTGTTGAGTTCCTTTTTGGTGAGAAAACCTGAGGAGGGTGCGAAGTAAATTGTTTATTATGATGACTTAGGAGTTGGGATCAACTTTTTGTTAATGTAGATGAAGGAAATCGTCACATATGGGTTGTGGTAGTTGAGAACCCGTGTGAATAAATACAGTAATCCATACGTAGAGATAAAAGTGGTAGTATTATCCCAAAGTACGACGAGGAACTACCTTCTGGGGGAGTGGTTTCTGTTTTACTCAGGCCATCAAATTCTTAAGTAAGTCTTCACATAGAGAGGGTTGAACCTAGGTCAACAGCTCTGGATGGAGTTCCTATAACGACTATTACTTCTAAATAGTCTATACTACTGGGAAGTGAAACATGGTAGCAACTTCCCTTACTAAGAAGTCCCAATCTCACTTGGTGTAGGAGGCTTCTGAGTAGTTGGCTTCCAAGTATCAAATCGCAGTGGAGTAGGAGTATACATATTTTATTCAATTGATAATGTTAACTCCTATACTTCTCAATAATGAGATATATTCCCATCAGAGATAAATTTAGTGTGAGTTGTTTTTTGACTATATATCAAAATTGGATTCACTATAGGGATATTATGAATGATGAAATTAAATCCTAATTTCCCAAATATGGACAGTGGTTTCAGTCACAATGAGTGAAGAGGTGATACAATAGTTCCAAACATCTCCCCTATTTTTTCATCCCGATTTGGTGTAGTTTTACAGAGATCATCAATAGTAGATTTGGTTATCCTTATTGTAATAGATTGTTGAAAATCGCATATGTTGGTGCCCCACCTTCCATCATGTAAAGGATGAGAACGTGGTTATGGCTGGTTAGTTGCAACCCCATGAGATTATGTAGTGATATTCGGATGTCATATCCAAGTACATTGTGTCAGGGCTTCCCTAAATAGGGATGGTCTATGATTCCATCTAGGAGGAAGATGATGGACTCTTGAAAAAGGCATAATTCATTGCAATCATGGTGTATAATTTTGTAGATATTTTAGGGAAGATGTATATACATGATACTATTTGGCTCAATGCAATGCCCTCGATGATTGTATATAATAATGATTCATGGTTTACATCGTGGTTGTTAAAAGGCATACATGATGAATTCGAGACCTAGATGATGGTGGGTGAAGCCTTTCACCCTCAATGTGATGGGAACACTGAGCGATCTATCCATGTGTTGGAGGATATGTTGAGGGATTTCATGGTAGACTTCGACTGGAGTTGGGAGGATCACTTTCCATTGTTGGAATTTGGGAACAACAACATATAACAGTCTTCAATCAGTATAGAACCATTTTAGGTCTTATAAATGAGACCCTAAAAGTCACCCTTGTGCTAGATAGAAATTGGATAAATAAGTCTTGTGAGTCTAGAGATGGTGCAGGTGACGAAAAACAAGGTCCATGTCTTTTGTTAGTGGATTAGGACAACCTATAGTAGATATAATTATTATTAAAATCATAGTCACTAGCATTTTTAGTTTGTGAAAGGACATAATTTTTTCCTCAGAGTCTACCCATAATAAGAATTAAAGAGGGTTTTGGGGGAGGAAATCTATACATGAGGTTTATTGGGTTGTTTAATATACATCAGAGGGTTATTGAGGTTACATACTACCTCACCCAAAAACCACAATTGGATTAGGTGCATTAAATCATCCATGTATCGCCGTTGAGGAGATACATGGATGATCCCACACAATTCCTCAACATGGGAGAGTTGTACATCGATGATGATGCTACATTTGTGGAGAACCCGGTGGAGATTGGGGATAAAAAAACAGGACCCTATGCGGATGGACCGTCCCCATTCTTTTCAGGTTGTAGTGGAGTTGTAATGTGTAGGATGGCTCTTGGGAGTGATAGAGTTAGATTATTTCTCAGTATCCTAACTTGTATCTATAGTCTTTCAACCGGAGGATGCAAATATTGAAAGATTGAATGACGTAGAGACAATGTTTACCTTATATGACTTTGAAATAATTCTAAATTTGTTTCCCAAGCCACACTCTAAGACAAAATTTGATTTTGAGTCCCGGTGTTCTATTAATTAATTTTATAAAAATATAATATATTTTTTAAATTGTGGGAAGAAATTTTCATGAATAAAATGGTATAAATACAAAATGAAATCATAAAACAATATTCTTATACCATATTGGTGTTTGTAAATAAATTAGTTAATTTAGTCAAATTATTATTTTAAACTAAGTGAAATTTTTTAATCTCATAACTATGGGAAATCCAATAGGGTCATCCGTATAAAACCATGGAGAATTAAAAATAATCTTATTCCACATTTCGTTGGTGGATCATATAGGGAGATGAAGAAAAATTGGGTCAAATCTGATTCATATCCAATTTAATTAATGAATTTATCTATTCATTGAAATGTTCCGACTTCGATAATGAATTATCCAATATTCTGATTGTAGTTGTAAATTCATGGTTTACACCCTTTTGTATTAAAATGATGGATCATGTGAATACCATCCTATGCCCTTCACTAATTATGGAATTTTAATTCCCATATGTAGAAATTTAATTGATTATTCTTTTTTCCCAAACCCCCAAACCCCCATATCTCTATTATTGGTTGTTTCCTGAGAATTCACGGTGATTAATGATAAATTTTTTATTTTGTGGAATTCCCCTTAACATTCTTCTTGTTACCAATCGATTGGACCATGTACTCCTGGTTTGACGTTGCCGGGTGGTATCGAACCAAATTCCACCCCCTAGAATCATGATGAAAACACATATAAGGGATATACTGATGAATATGTGATAGATGTGAGATGTTTGCAGTAATTTGGTAAATTTTTTTATATTGTAGATCAAATCATTTATGTCGGAAGGACTAGGGGATTGACATATTTGAACTAATAATCTGAAGACCATTGGAAACTGATTTTTGGAAACTGGGTTGTTAGTAATGACATACCCAGAATAAATCCATAGATTTTTGATGGTTTGGAGGTTAGAGCTTTGGTGGAATGTCTGGATTTGTATCATGGATAATGGATCTGGTTTTCTAGAAAATATCGACAACACACTATGTAGTTTAAATAACAGACGATGTGTTATTCCTTGGATGCGGTGGATAAGGTTTTAATAGATTATAAGTATCAAGAAACGTGTGGGACCCTTACAAGACATGTGAAATCATATAGTAAGATTTTTCATGTAATCCTAGATTACAGTAGCTCTGTCATGGCCATTCATGTTGTGAACTGAATTACAATGTTTCATGGTAATGTACACAGACACAACCAAGCACACGGGTAGGACCCCAAGTGACTAGGGAATTTCCTGTAGATCCCCAACATGCCATTTATCCATACATGGTTGGAGAAGAATTAACATCTAGAAAAAACCATGTTATGGGGTGGGACCACACATTGTGTGGGTCCCCTCACATTCTGTGTAACAAATGGATCAATTTTAGGAAACTTCAAACTCGCATATCTCCTTCATTTAGACTTGGATTATATCCCACGATTAACATATACTATGTTTTTTATATCTATAATGTGATGGTTCTATCAGTTTCTAGTTTGGGGATATGATGTACGTACTTTTCAAAAATGGTACATTATTATGAGACACTCAACACGGGAATTGATCACACAGTTTCAGAAGAGGTATTCCATGTGGAACCCTCTAGTCGAGCTAGTCATGGGTTGTTAATAAATGGAGTGGAAACCTCCAGCTAGTAAGGTAATGGGCCCTAAAATGGTACATAGAGTGAAACCCTCCAGATTGGGATGGGCATGGTTCCTCTAACATTATAGAGGAACCCTTATGTAGGATTGGACATGATTCCCCTTTAGGATTCTAGTGTAGAAACACCATCAAAGGTTGGCATGAGTCCTCTACTATCCGAGTGGTACCCTCCTTCTTGTTATGGAATGGGTACTCCATCGCCTACTAGAATTGAACACTCATGTTGGAATAGGGTATGTGTCCTCTATCTATCCACATATATAAACCCTCCAATTGTACCATGGCTTGGGTCCTATACCTAGAGATTATGGCGCCTCTAATGTGTGGCATGGTGAAGAGGCATGGCTTGACATGGATAGTTTTATCTAGGTAGATAATAATGATCCTTGGAATCATTTTTTGATTTCTAGAAATATTAGAAACTCATTTCTTGGTCTGAACTATGATTTGTAGATCCCCAGTCTCTCTCATTTTGGATTCAATTATCGAAAATATATATACAATTGTATCCATACATTTGGATATGTTTACTCTAATATCATTGGATTAAAATATGTGTGGGGTATAACTCTTGTTTTTCATGTGAGTTTTCAGGGTCGAAAAAGGTTACCCTATAGTTATGGGTGGAAAATACTCGACATGTAGTCCATCTACACATTGTGTTATGACCCGATTCTTGGACGAGGTAATTCATTCTCATGCATTTGGATGAGGGACATCGTATTCACAATCTATTATATTTATATTGCAATTTTATATATTACTTCTCCCCATTTATCTTTCAGGTCATTCTACTATGTAAGTATATACTCACACCTCTATGGGATTCTCCAGTACATGTCATGTCTTATGCAAACAACGGACAGGTCGACGGTGACTTCAGAGAATCATTGAGAGACCACATGTTTTGGATAGTTTACAATGGTCATATATTGGAGATTTGGATGTATGCCCTTTCATCAGTTTAAATTCATGTTTTTTTGGTTGGGAAATATTTATTCTTGGGTGTATATTGTACCCCTTTACTTTTTTGTTCTTTCTTTAAAAATTTTTTACACCATGTAGGTTTTTAATTCCTGGATTAGTTTCTCTATATTTTATCATCTAATTATTATTCTTTATCACTTATGAATTGAGATTGTTGGACATGTTCATATAGGTACAATAAGAAATGGCCCCACATTTAGCTTATTCCATTCAAAACAGGTCACTACCTCTAGCTTATGGAGGCAGGCTTGTTGTAGATGTGGATTGATGCCAAAATAGGGTTATGTTGTGTCATTAAAATTGATCTAAGAAAAACTAAATGATCAAATTGGGTTAATGAAATAAATATATTTCAAGATAGTATATTTTATGGAGTTCTAAATCATTATAGTAAATGAATCCATTTTTTATTTGAAATTTATCATGAAAAATTATTATCTTGTTACATTAAAATTCAATTACTCAATTGTATTTTAATTCATCAAATATTTTAGGTTTGGTGGTTTTTATATTTCTCTTGATCACTCACATTATTTTGATCATTAATCTGTACCACACTATAAATTTTAAAAATATTTTATTCCATATATGTATGTTCAATTACCAATGACGTTCTCATATTTGGAATCATAGTTATATGATGACCTTCATACTCCACATTCCCTCTTTTTAATAAGAAGTAATATTAACCCTTTTTACATTATGGGTTATCCAAAAATAAAATTTCAAATGTAAATATATTTATTAAAGATAACAAGTTAAAAATATGTGGAAACAATTTATTTTAAGGGGTTTTAATGTGACACTAAGATATTTTAAAGGAATTACATTATTTCTAATATCATATAAAACACACAACACTCAGCCGAAATGAACAACAATTTTTTATGTGTCTTATAACCTAGTCGTTATATTAGTGCGTATGAAAAAAATGAAATATATTGTGAAATTCATATAAATGTGCTTCTAAATATAAATTTTATAATAAATTATTATTAAATAATCACTCAATTTTTTGAAAATCCATTTTATTTATAAAAAATATGTTTTATTCCAAAATGATATTTACTGTTTCTTGTAAAAAAATTATATATTTAATTTTGTTCTAAATTTATAAAATTTAGATGATAAAATAATTTTCTAAATAATCAAATAAGATTATACATAAGGTAACTTATTTTTTCTTTTCATTTAATATTGATTTTTCAGAGAATAGTGTAAAATATATATTTTCAAAAAAAGCATTTCATTTAAATATAATAATCACTTTTGAAGCCCCCATATTAATTTAAAATCGTTATAAAAATAAAATATTTATTATTTTAGGTCATATTTAATCTAAATAATAATATTTATTTCATATTTATAATATATTGTAACGTTTTTTTATTATTAGTATTCAAAATACATTTTTTCTGTGAATTATTTGAAATTGCATAATGTTTCTTCATTTCAACTAATTTAAATTAAAACTAAAAAGGAATTATTTAGATGTAATGTATAGATTATATATATATATATATTTGAATCGGGATTAATATAATTATTATTTATATTCATATTATTAATATATGATCATATTTTCCATGAAAAATTCATTTCCTGGAAACCACTTTTTCATCACGCTTCAAGGTTTTATTTTAATTTAAATTATGAAACATTTGTGAATTTCATGTGATAAATAATATTTCAATTATATAATCTGAATAATTTTTATTCCATAATATGATAAATTTAATTTTTTTTCTTTATTAATTTTAAAATATGTAAAAATATAGATACCACAGTAGAAAAATTAAATGGTAAAATTATGTAACATTATATATAAACATGATTATAAGTTTGATACATGTTTACTTTTAATGGTTGTGGTTTGGATCTCCAAAATCTCTACTACAATCATTTTATTCAATTTTAGAGGGTGTTTTATTAATATTTAATTCCTATTACTGAATAGATTGGGGATATTTATTATAATGGAACTCCTACCATATATCATCCATATAATATAATCAATTTCTATTTACTAAATAGTTTTTGAAAAAATTTAGAGGCACTTTTCCAGCTCTCCTTTCCTTTCCAAAAATTGAAAACCAATTTTATCATTTATTAACTAACTGAATATTTTAATAACTTCTCTCCCCCCATATTATAAGCCTTAGTTTTTATTCTATAGGAAATATATGGAGGATTAATGTATTGTCCTAACGGGGTTGTCCGAAGAAGAGGTAAGATTCTTAACCGATCATCATTATTATATTTAGTCTTCCACGTCCTTCAAATTTGAAAATATAATGGTCATATAATAACATAATTATATTATGTATAATAACATGTTTTTATTTTAATGGAATTTCCTAGATCATACTCTACATCTATCCTATTGGAAATGAAACCTTTATTTCATGTGTATGGAAGACTACAGGATCATGAAATAGTGAATTTTTTTTATATCATCACTTCTCATGAAAATTTATGATGATGTAAATAAAATTTATCTATTATATTAATGAATTATTAACCATTCGAGAAATTTAATATCTCATATACTTTCTTAAATTAACATTAATTGAATAATATAATGTCTCTAAGGTGTAGGACATATTACCTCCTCATGATGAGATATGGTTCGTTTTTTAAATACAACATCACAAGTATAGTATATGTATGTGTATTTAAAGAAATAATTTTATATTTATGATATTATTTTTATTTTCAATAGAGATAATAACTATTAACATCATTCTAGAAATATCATTAAAAAGTTGAAACTTTATACATACATATGTACATAGTAACGTACCCATGATTCTAACATAAACTATTTTCCATAACAATAATTCATGGTTTTTATTAGGTATAATTTATATATAATAATTATAATAATTTATTGATTATTAATTTTAATATGATGGAACAAAAAATATTTTTACCGCCATCAAAAAAGTGATTTCATTTTGAAATTCCAAATTTAGCATCCTCAGAATACCTGATGTGGAAATAAATTATTAAGTGGTAAAATATGTCATTAAAATAAATGAATAGAATAGTTTAATTATAATAGATTAAATATAAAAACTTCTTAAGAAAAAAATGACATAATTATAGTATAATATTGGGAAAACAAATACCCTAAAATGTTTAGACATGGGATAAAGATTTCATCTCAAAACATCTTTCTTTTAGACACATGTTTTTGTGTGCACTGTTTTTCTAGTAAATGGTTATTATACACCAAATTTTCATATTCTATCTTGAATCATTCATAATTAATGCTATTTTATGTTTCCATTAATTTAATTTGGTCACGATATTTGTGATTCATAATTTACATAATAGTTTCATATTTATGTTTAAAGATCATTTTAATGAGGAAATATTATGTTTGAATTTCTATTGTCGAGAATTATTCAATTTTAATGTAATAAAAATATTTATTTATTTTTCCCCATTGTTTATTCCTGAAAAATTAATTTAATATTACTATTCTCATCTTTTTAGAATTTTTTTAAGAAAATAGTTTTTTGAAAAGATTTATCAATCTCTCTCTTGTGTAGAAATTCATTTTTTTTCTTTTATATCCATATATTAATTAAGTAATTTCAACATTGATAATAAAATTATAAAAAATATTTATTCAATTAATTATTACACATTTTTTTATAAAATTTATTTTAATGTTATATTTTATTCATTTTCTAAATGAAGAAATTTTAACCCTCTTTATGATTGTTTGATGGGAATGTTTTTTAAAATTATATAACATGTAATAAATTAAACACTATCATGACTAATAAAATATTTTTAGATTAATTAATTATTTTATATGAATTTTATTATTGAAAATATTTCTTATAAAATTTAGTAATTTATTTAATATAAAACAAATATCAAAGTGAAAAGGATATTTTTTTTCATGATAAAATCATTGTAATATTATATTTATATTTTCATCAACGATGAGATCCTTTGTTTTTTTGGATGGTTTCAAAATTGTGTTTATATGTTTCTCACAATTATTTCAATAATATTTTTACTTATATTTATGGGTTAATACATGCCATATGATCATGCCTCAAATGCTTTGATTATGAAATTACATGTTATTATATATTGAGATAATATTAGAAACCCTATTTTCCTTGCATGATTACTTATTATGTTTTGAATTATAAATGATTTCATTTTATGGATATCATAAATTAGGAACAATTTATTATGGATTCACCCTGATATCACCAGGTGAACCTTATATAGATCGGACGATAGGTTCCCCAAGATAGAATTCCAATAAATTTTGTAATTTTAGTCTCATGAAATGTTATATATGGGATTGGGGAGTAAACCTAGCCAACAATGAAACTTTAACCGCTATGTGTTATTGTCAAGGAAGTTATAATTGATATATTTTTATGTAATGTTAAATGTTTCATCCATATTTTTAATGTTATCATGATCTTATGATATCATGTTCCTTATGTTATGCCTCCATTTTTTAGTCATGGTCCTTCAATTTTAGGATATCAGGTTATACCTTTACAAATATATTATTTTATAAAAGATAATGTATATTCCAAAAAAGATATTTTTAGAAACATTATTTCATTTGTGTATTCCCCAGATTATCATATGTAGTTATAGGAGCTTAAATTGATTTTGGTTATCATTATGAATGATAAAAATTACAATTTAATTTTTTTGATTCCTTTTGATTTATCATGAACCTATTCTTCAAAATGCACTATGATTATCTAACATTATGTATGAGTTATTGGTTATTTGTGTTTAAATATCAGGTCATAATATGATTAAATTTATTGGGTTTCTATTGTAATGGTGATATATTATTTACTTATTGTTCATTCTATCCATCATGAAATGGAAATAACATTCATGCTTATATAAGACTTACCCTCACCAGGAATGATGTAATTAATTATCCAGTTTATTATTTTAACGGATTAATTTAAATTACAATGTAATAGATATATATAATATTTATACAATAGTTATAATTTAGGATATTATCGAACAATAATCTTTTTAAATGGGTAAATATTTATAAATCAAAGGATACAGAAAAAATAATGTAGTAATTACTGAAATAATGATTTTAAAAAATTCCTATTAATAAATGTGTAATAAAAGTTCATAATTAAATAATACATGGTAATATCAATAAAATTATTAGTTTTGAATATTTGTATGAAAAACTAATAATTATTGTACAGTTTTTCTGAATAAGTACGAAAGAAATAGCGACCTATGGTAAGATATTTTCATCTCACTTTTATTTTTTGGGAACACAAGTCATATTCAAAACATATTTTTGTGTGTGGTGTATATAATACCCATGAATATGTATTATTCTTATTATCAGCGAATAATATGATATATATTTCTATATAATTTTCAATCCTTTAGGGTGGTAAAAATTCAATCGATACTAATGTGGTAAAGGTTTTATGATACAATCCTATTGTTTATTCATATTACATAAGTAAAAGTTTATTTTGATAAAATATTATAATATACCTCTCAATAAACTCATGATTTTTTATTATCTATGTGTAGTTTCATGAATAGTAATGTTTTAATTTCATTTTTTCCTCTTTATGTCCTCAATAGTTGAGGAACAAATGTAAGAAAAATCAATAATATTTCCCTCTTCAGTTGTCAATCATTTTTCTTCCATGTTAATGATTCATAAAAATTAATTAATGAAAAAATTAAATATTAAAAATATAATTTTCAAATAAAATTTTACCCATTTATTTATCTTTAAAAACAGTTTAAAATTATTCTACATGTAGTTTTCTGAAAAATGATCACTAGATTTTCAACTAAAAAATGTGAAAGGGGTCTTCATTTTACCTTGAATATGTGAATGGTATGTTCCTCCATCCTGAAAAATAAATTATTTAAAAAAAATACAATATTATAGAGTTACATTAAATGAAAATAAATTCATAAAAATTTGGGTTGTTTTATATTTCAGTAAAATAATTTCATGGTGAAATGGTTAATTTCCTCAATAAACGATTCAAATGATCTTTTAAAATCATTTCCAATATAATATGACATCCATTAATGTTAATTTATATTTATTTTGTATATAATAAAATGATACAAACCATATTGAATCTATAGATAATTTATGTTTATGATTATATGATGGTTAGGAAACATATTCCTTTTTCGATGGGTTAAGATGTGATAAAATGTTGAAATTATTATAAAACAATTTTTTTCATGGGTTCGTTCACGATAATATTGTAATGAAACCAATTTCCATTCATGGGTACATATATCAGGACTGTTTTATGATATTTTCTAATAACTATGTTTTTATCTGATTGTGGTTACAGTATAACTAATAAAGGTGGTTACATTATAACAATTAACGGTTGAAATGTTATCACTAAGGAAGGTTGGGACTAATACCCCTAGAATGGATTGGTTAATGATTGATTTCTCATCCAATAAAAAATACATGAATTTGGAGTGAACCCGATTTAGTAAGGAACATTGGACACTATGATAGTCTTGAGAGTAAACATTGACTAGTAAAAGGGTTTGGGGAGGTATCTCAATACATGATGATAATTTTAGAAAAGAATCATGATTACTAATGAAATTATTTTCCATAATTATATGAATTCAACAATTCTATTTATTATATAGTGCCATAATAGTTTTATATATATTATTACATGATATTTAAACATGATATATATTATTATTACATCCCAAAGATTATGATGTCGAGTTTCGTTGGATATCTTTTTCAATGATATACCAAAAGGAATCATTAAACATGAAATAATTATTTTGATCTCTATAATAAGATCTTTAGTTTATTTATATCTCGTAAAACACCCTAGGATAACATGAGGAATACATAATAGACATTTTTGAGTTAATAATCCTTGTCAGGGAATAAAAATAATAAGGAAACCAAATAATCGGGTCAGCGTTATAAAATGATATCCTAAAATTTAATAATCCTGAGTAATCATATGGAATCATAACATATAGAAAATGGCATCAGAAGAACATGTTAACTACATAATTATGACCAAAAAATATAATATCACATATATATATAGTTGAAGGATAAAATCCTAATCCATATCACATCATAGAGAAACCACCATAATGGATTTTGTTTACTCCCAAATCCTATGAATTTTACCTCATGAGACTATTCTTACACAATGTATTGGTGGTTCATCTTTGTGCACCCATCATGTCAATCTATATAGGGCATAGTCGATGCTATCAAGGAATACACCTCTTGAAATATTCATTATTAATCTGTTCTATATAACAAAAACAATCATAAGGACGAACATAAGAATTTCCTTATGAAATAAAATGGGTTTCTTAATCTTACCTGAAATTAAAAAAAATATTTCTTGATACTGTTTCTTGAGGGATTAAAATAATGAATGTATTTAACCCTAAAAGAAAGATATAATATTATTTATATATTCATGAGATCAATATATAAATAATTTTTGATCCATCCATGACATCAAGGGTTTACTGCATTGATGAATATTTAATTAAAATATTACATGGAATATTTATTAAGAAAAATACAGTTTTCAAATTGAAATAAAATTTTCCAAATCTAAAAATTTGAAATATACTATTGAGCCCTTATTCAATAATGATAATAATTTAAAATTATAAATAAAGGATCATAAATTTTTAAGTAAATGATGGTCGATAATTCTATACATGTTGTATAAGTTATAAAATACCATTCACACTCTAAAAAATTATAGAAAGTTTCTCCATTGGAGAAAGGAAAGAATTCTACTTCCAACGAGTTTTTGTGAAATTTAATTCACTGATAAAATGAATTTAATAAATTAGTTCTATAATTTTAAAATAAATTATTATATATTATAAAACATATATTTAGAAGAAAATGAATTTGAAACTGAAGAGAGAAATGAATTAAGCTTTTCTTAAAAAGGTATTTCCATTAATTTTAATTACTGAAGGGAGGAAAATGGTAATAATACAAGAAACATTATTGATTAAACATAGTACAAGAAAATATAAGTGCTTTATTAAATAACAATTAAATAATTTCTTCTGGTAGAAATTCATGAAAAACAATCCCGAATAAATTGAGTTTGAAAAATAATCCCTTGCTTCCGTGGCGACTATTGAATAATAAATCACTTGAATGATATATATAAATTGTAATATAATATACCAAGAATTATGAATGATTCATGATTTAATATGTAAAGGGTTTTTATATGTTCCATTAAAATGAAATTCAGTTCATAAAAGAACTTGTGTCTTAATGAATGATGTTTGGAGACAAAAACCATACTTTGTGTCAAGTCATTATTGTGTGTGCCTTCTATATCCTCTATAATAAATATATATCCAATATTTTTTTATATGATAATTATCAAGTTATAAGGAATTATACTTATTCTATTTACATAATTTATTTTAATAATTTATTTAACCACTTATTTAGTTATGTCCACATTGGGTGTTTTTGGATGCTCATTCATATTTTCGAAAAAAACATTATTGTGTTCAACAAGGTGAAAGAAGAAATGATTCCATTTTCTCAATAAAAAGAACATAATTTTAAATTTTATAAATAAATTATAATTTCCTAAAAAATGAATTATTATTATGAAAAATGATTTTTGTTAAAATCATAGAAACAGTAGACCATACATACACATGTGTAACATTTCCATTATTCAACAATCAAGGTGGAACAATGTTATGTTTTGTTATCTATTTCAAAATAGAAAATAATAATATAAATATCATATTATTTATTTAAATAACATTATATATTCTATACTTTTGATGATGTAATAAATAATGCATCACATCACTTCATGATGTGGTAGACCACCGTACACATGACTAATATTATCATTTTCAATGGATTATGATGTATGATAATATATGATACATTAATTTTTAGAAATGATTAATAAGTTTTGAATATAATTTATAATAATTAAATCAATCAACATCAATGGTTTTGAGAGGAAATTAAGGAAAATTAATTACCATGGTTTGATAATAGGTAGTCCTCCTTACACAGGATCAATGGATTTGTTTCACATTTGATGGAATTGGGGATGAAATTATGTTATTCCATAAAAATAATAACATAATAGTATATGGGAGATAATTATTTTATGATATTATATTTACTAAAATCGATTTTATGGTTTATTAGTAAGAAATAAAAAGAAATATGCTTTGTTAAGAATGATACCTCTTCTTTAGAAGACCTATTTAGGATTATAGCAAAAGCCTCCCAATATCAGATTTATGAAAACACTATGTCCTCTAGGATGTGTTAATGGATTTATGGAATGTATTTTGGTATTTATTGGCATACCCAATGTGTTTTATATGTGATTATGGTAGAAGATAGTTGGTTCCTTTTCATAAAGGTAGATTGGTGGCATTCTCATATATAACAAAAAATGATCAATAATGAGAAGTTAATATCATGAATTTTGCCAAAATATTTTAAAAATAAAGGAGTGGAGGAGATATAAGAATAATAAAAAAATCAATGATAAATATTAATCAATTCTAAATGTTCTATTCTCTTTCCAAAAAGGTTAATCAATTTTGCACTTTTAATTTTTCTACCAGTATAATTGTTTTTTCTTCATTTACTATTAATTATGAAAACAAATATTATAAATTTACTATATAATATAAATTATTCTTATTAAAAATATTGAATCCATTTTATCAAATTATATTCTAATAAGATATAGAATAAAAATTAAAATAAAACCCATAAGGGCGATGCAAAAGTGGTTTTCCAAAAAAATTGTAATGTTCATGGAAATAAAGATCATATATTAACTGTATGAATATAAATAATAATTATATAAATATAAATTAAATTATATAGATATATAATCTATAAATTGAGTTGAAATCTTTTCTTAATATGGGTAATTTCAATTAGTAAAAATGGGGAAACATTATGCACATTTAAATAATATTTTTGAAGAATGTGATTCAAAGGCAAAAAATACACTTATGCAAAAATTTGGTATAAAGGTGAATATATGTAATTAATTGGAATAAGTATAACTATATAATACCTATGTTAATTATAAATAAAATTAAAATATTAGTGGGACTTTAAAATTACATTATTTATTAAATTAATTTATAGTTTTATAGAAATCATTATTTTTTAGTATTCAGAAAAAAATTATATTTGCAACAAATTCAAAAATAAATCTTGAAGTAGATATTGAAATAATAATTTTAAAAATTAATTTTATTTTATGTAAGGTATTGTTTATTAGTGAAAAAATTTAATTTTATTATTTCCCACTAAAACCAGTAAAATAGTTATTGATGAGAATGTATTTTCTAGAATAAAATCTCCATTATTTAATATAGGTGAATTGTTAATTAGACTATATAAATAAATTAATATATTGATGTATGTTTATATCTATTTGTTAATTTCTTTAATAATATTCATACACACTAATTTTTTGGCTCGTTTATGGTGAGAATAAATAAATTTACTTCGTTTAGACTCATTGTTTCTTGTCATATACACTATCATACAAAAAGTTTTTCTTTTAAAATATCAATTTGTTAACATCTACCAACAAAAAAATAAATTAAATCCTCACCATTTTAATTTGTTCGTAATAATTTTGGGTTCAAAATTTAAATATTCCTTTTTATTAAACCAACATTAAAAAATGGATAATAACACAACCTTTTAAAATGTGAAAAAAGGGTAGTATGAAGGTCATAAAATAACTATGTTTCCATGTAAGAAAACATCATTGTAATTGAAAATATAACCATTGAATGGAATCATAAAAAATTAAAGATAGTTATTAGAATCATTTGTCACATGAGAGTAAATGATCAAGAGAAATTTAAAAACCACAAAACCATAAACTCGTGATGAATTAAATGGGCACTGATTCATCGAATCTGAAGGTAATAATAAATATTTTTTTTTCTAGATCCTTCTCCTAGATTTAAGGATTATATTATTATAATTATAAAGAACATATAAAAATAGTTACTTTATCTATTATTAGTTCATAAACATAATTTCATCCTTTCATTATACTTCAATCAATTTCCACTTGACCTCTTAGTCTATGAAATAGATATCCAATATGATATCATTATACTAGATGTAGTAAAAATTAATTTTAATGAATCATAAAATCCATGAAATAGAAACAAGAAACAAACACTCTTCATAAAACCAAACTAGGTATCACAGTGTAACATAATACCCAAAATGTATTCAATTTTATTGCTCTCTGAAATTCAAAAATTAAACCAGAGGTTTATCATGAATCATTCATTAATTAAAAAAACTATATACCTAATAAATATAACAGAAATAACAGGAAATATATTTTTTCCTCATAGGTTAGCCTTTGACACATTTATTTATATCTATAAAAATATAATTACATTCTCCATAAATAATCCATTATGTTAAATATAATAGTGTTATATAAATATAAACCCAAGAAAATGTTTCCCAAAACATCATTTTTCAGCAAAAAAACCAACAAATATAAAATATTTATTTATATAATATGTTTCCCAAAATAAAAAATATATTTATTTCAAAATTATTTTACGTAAAAAAATCATACTAATTAATACATCACATAAGTCAGTGGTGGGTGTCGCACACTTATCATCCTTTTGTTTTTTAGGCTCTATATAGTTTCCAAATGTGATGGGTTGTCACCCAACATTCCAAATTAACTTTTTCTAAAACGATTCATATATAATTTCTATATAATTTAAAAAATTATAAGGAAAAATCTAAAAATAAAATTAATCATTAAATCAATTTTTACCACCCATGTATTATATATAGATTAATTTTTCTGAACAAAACATTCAATCATAATTGACTATAATTACATCAATATTAGAAACATATCAATGATTTTCATTTCACTATCCTTGTGTTTGTTGATAAATTATTTCCTTAACATTATATACCCATTATTTTTCATTAGACACGTTCAATATTTGAATGCAAAACATTAAATAGAAACCACTAATATAACACCATATATGTTTTATGATTCTAATAAAAACTATAATAATTATAAAAATACTTCAAAATATTGATTTTTTATTTTTGACGCCTTCAAAAGGCTATAATTCCAATTAAATGATTTTCATAACATAAGACCTTAGGAATTAATCATCATATTTGAGCATTGAAATTAATAAAAACTATGTTCCCACATATATGAAATTGAATTATTAGTTTTATTTTATGATAAAATTTATTTTCCCACAACATCTTAATTGGAATATTCATTTTCATTTGAAAATTAGTTCCATTGTGGCCTAAATTCCCATATATAATATATCTTCCAAAACCCTTAATCAATTTCCATGGTTCCCCATCCCACATTATAATAATATATGAAATTAAATCTTCTTTTCTTTTGGTTATTTGACACGTAAACTTCCATGATACACCATGTTTCTCTAAATTGGTGAAATTGGAAATTTAATTATGTTCAATTTGATAACTATAATCCGAGATAAATTTTTTTTGTGATCCCATGATGCCTAACTTATATTACCATTGGCATAAGCATATCAATATGTAAATCATAACATTTCTTATCAAATTGGATTTTTAATTATTTTTTCCTCTTTTAAATAATTATCTTAAAGAATAAAAGAAACAATTTGAGAGTAAATTAACATATAAAAGAATGAAACAGATAATTTTGAAGTAATAACATATTGATGATAATTATATACTAACTTCTGATTATCTATGGTTCAATCTAGGCTATCTATGGTAACACTACCAATTAATTTTTATAACAAAAAATAGTTTAATTCTTTTATAATGGATCATAATGTGTTTGTGATTTTTCAAATAATATCCCATGGGAGTGTCAAAAATTGTATTCAACAAGGAAAATTTTTATACAATATGTAATGATCAGGTCTATCTCAATGCACAATTTTTTTGTTGCTGCTATGTAGACATTTCCCAGATCCATAACCACTTATATTATATAGATAGGCCTATGTTTTCTTAGAACCCAATCACTCTATACATAACTATAAAATTTTAATACTTTGTTGTTCTATATTCCGTCGGGTTCCCACTAAATTATAATAGTTCCACTCACCAAAAATATTATACCTCACACCAGACATTTATTAATATTTTTAATTTATTTTATCTCATAACTATCGATTATTTATAACCTAATGTTTATGATTCATATCTTATTTCGAAGACTAGTTTGATGATACATGAAATGGAAACATAAATCATGAAATCCGTATTTTTATTCATAATGGGATCCTATATAAATTTTAACATATAAAACTATATAGGATGACCTATAAATACATAAAATAAAGGATTGATTTAAAATCATAGTTAGTGAATAATCATGATAGTGAAATATAGATTGTGATTTAGTGGTGTAACATAATATCATTAACGAGAATGCCCAAGTGTAATCACAAATATGTGTAATATAAGGATCATGGTATCATAAGATCACAATAAATTAAGAAATGTGGTAGAAACATAAATTTCTCTTCATTCATACAGTTGAATGAATTCTTGGAAGAACGCGCCTCACGCGCCTGAGGGTTTTCAAATTTTTTCGACCGTTACCGCCCCTCGGTGCCCCTCCTTCCCGAATTCTCCGGATCTGTCTGCGCCGGTTGTGTCGGCTCCATCGGTGCCAGATGCTTCGAATCTGTCGGCTCCTCAGCGTTGTTCTTTCTTGGCTTCTTCGGATCCGTCTACGCTGGTTTATTTGGTTCCTCCTGTGGCTGGGTACTAAGTTTCGGAGCCGCCGGATTCATTGCCTGTTCGTCCAGGTTGTTCGTTACGGGATGTGGTCAGAGTCTCAGGGGCAGGAGATTATTTCCCCATTTTACTGGTCATTGCGCCGTTTTCTCACTCGGTGGTGAGGGAGGGGTACTCGGTTTCGCTCATGGCACCGGAGGCGGCTTTCAATGAGGCGGTTGCGAGTTTAAAATGGATCCTGGTGGCTAGGTTTGGTTTTCTCAATCCCTCCCTCCCTGTTTTCAGTCGGTTCATGGATTCCTGGAGTTTTTAGGGGGGTTCTTGGGTGCCGGTGCTGCATCGGAGCTCTTTCTGTGTGGTGTTAGCTTTGGAGGAAGATTTTGTGGAGGCGTGGTGCAGGGCTCCTATAACTTTTGGGCGCTGGAGGTTTAGTTTGTCTCGGTGGTCTATGGAGGTGCATCAGGACAAGGAGGGGCCAAATTTGGCAGTTTGGCTCAGTCTACCTGGTCTACCTCTCCCCTTTCAAAATCGTGCATTCCTAAAGGCGATCGGGGATTCTCTAGGGGTTTTCTTGTGTTCGGTAGAGTCCACGGTGGCCGGCGCGGAGACCCTGGTGGCTAGGCTCTGCGTGGAGTTGGACCTCTCGCTGCCGGTTCCGGAGATGATCAGTTTAGCTGTGCCGGGTGTCGTGGAGTGGGTGCAGGAAGTGGTCTTTCCAGTGTTCCCGCGGTACTGCTCGACTTGTTTGTTACAGGGTCACTCTTTACAGTCCTGCCGCAAACATCTTGGTATCCTTCGTTTAGATGCAGGCTCCAGGCGCTCCGCTCGGCCTGCGAGGGATCGTCCAGGGTACAATGTGCCCTCAGCTTTGGTGTCGGTGCGCGGCCCCCTCGCCTGCGGGAGGGAGTTGGCTCAGGGAGATGGCCCTGTTGGCTCTGGTTGCTCCTCTGTCGCTCTGGGGTGTCTTCAGCCGGTGCATGCTCCTCAGGGACCCTTGTCGGCCTCCAGGGTATCAGTGCAGCTATTGTCACGTGGGAATGTGTTAGCGTCATTTTTGAGGTGTCTCTGGTTGCACTCAAGCCCACTTTCTATCCCTCCTTCTTTGTATCTTGGGGCTCGCTTGGGTAGGCCTCAGCCGGGCACTAGGGATGGGGAGCTTACAGTGGCTTTTCCTAGTGGTGGTCTCTGTGCAATTTTGATCTCTCAGGTCGATGGTGCTTTGGATGGGCATCCTATGGAAGGAAGGCGATTTCCTGAGGGGTCTAGTAGTGAGATGCTAGTCTCTTCCCAGGTTTTGACACGTCATGCGGAGGATCGGGTCTCAGTTCCAGTTTTAGTGGAGGATGGTGGGACGTTCATGGGTGTTGGCGGTCAGGAAGGCGTTGCATCCCCGCCTCGTGGGCGGTCATGCTCTTGGTCTGTGTTGCAAGGAGTGAGTCCTGGGGTGACCACCAGGATGATGAGGGAGAAGTTACTACGCGGGGTGAGGTCTAAATCCCCTATTTGGAGGGCTATGTCGCCTGGGACCAGTACCAGGCTGAATGAGGCTTAATGTATCCTATCCTCATTTGGAATTCCCGTGGTATCAGGGCTAGGGTTAAAATAGACAAAATTGTATCGGAGGTTAGGAAGCATAAATCCATTATGGTTTCCATTATTGAGCACAAACAGAGATGGGGAAAGATTCAGGAATTTTCTCATAGGCTGAAGATGCATGCAGCCATACATGGCGCCCAGTTGAATAACCACATATGGCTGTTTTGGAAGAGAGGGGTTTTCAGTGGATTTGTGGAAGGTAGGGGAACAAGTTATTACGTCAAAGGTGGCTTCGAATGGGTCGAAGTGGTTTATGTCGATTTTTTACGGGAGCTGCGATGCGCGTCGGGGGGAGGTTCTAAGGGTGGAGCTAGCTGAGTTCGACCCGAAGGCTTTGCCTTGGTTGGTTGGAGGGGACTTCAACATTATTGTGGGACCTGATGAGAGAAGGGGAGGGGTGTGTTCCAGAGTCAGGCGAGCATGGCATTTGTTCAGTGCATGGCGGGGAAGGGACTCAGGGATGTTGCATTCTCGGATGACCCTTTCACTTGGTGCAACAACTAGAGAGGGGAGAGTCGTAGTTGGGCCAGGCTGGACAGGTGTTTTGCGAACTTGCAGCCCATCTTGGTGCTTGGGGAGGTGAAAGTCCTTCATTCAGCTCTGGGTTCTCTAATCACTCATTGCTCCTTCTGTCCTTTGGGAGGGTCGAGAGGTCTCAGGAAGGATTTAGATTCTCCACGATGTGGATCGATGACCCGGGTTCTCATAGGTTGGTTTCGTAGGTTTGGGGAGAGCCTTCTAGGGGGCATACTTGGGTGGCTTTACATGGAATGTTGTGGCAGATCAAGCAGGAGCTTATGCGCTGGGTGAGATCCATACCGGCATGGTATTGGGAGATGGAATCCTACAAAAACAATATTGAGTGATTGGAGGAAAGTCTGGAGGGAAGGTGGGATGATGTTGTGTTTGAGGAGCTTTCGGAGAAGAAGGAGGCCTTGGCTGTGATGTTCCTTTATCAGGAGCGCAGGGCAAGGGATCGGTCGAGGGTGAGATGGCTTTGAGAGGGGGATTGGAACTCGTCTTACTTCCATGCATGCATAAGGGAGAGGAGTCGGGTGGTGAATCCAAATATGGCTTTGTAGGACAGTTCTTTTTCGGACGACAGGGAGGTGGTTGGGGGTCTAGCCTTGGAGCCTTTTATGGATCTCCTGGCCTGTCTGAGAGGTATCGGCCCGGGGTGTATCCTACCAGAGAATCTCGGTTATGGGAGGGGATCCCGGTGGTTGTATCCATGCAGGAGAATGAGAAGTTTGAAGCCATCCCGGATAAATTGGAGGTGCAGGTGGCAATGTGGAAGTTGAACCCGGACAGTGGCGCGGGGACGGATGGTTTCTCGGAGAGTTTTTACAGAGGTTACTGGGAGTTCATGAAAAATGATCTGGTGTTGTCCATTCAGGATTTCTTCTGCGGGGGTGTCCTTCCTTGGGTAGCGGCGACGACAACCATTGTCCTTTTACCTAAGTGAAATGAACCTTCATCCCATAATCACTATCGTCCTGTTAGTATGTGTAATTTTCCATATAAATTTTCGGCGTCACTGATCAACATTCGGCTATATAGTTGTCTTCCGCGATGGGTATCTGTGGAGCAACATGGGTTTGTAAAGGGGAGGTCGATACAGGGAGCCATGGCACTGGCGTAGAAGTTGATGAGGGATCTGAACATGAAGGCTCATAGAGCTAATATGGTGATAAATTTTTATATGAGTAAAGCTTATGATAGAATGGAATAGGGTTTCATGAATAGAGTTCTCTGGAGGATGGGTTTCTCGGCCTGGGTATGCGACATATTCTTCACGTGCATTAGTTTGCCGTGGATGGCAGTGTCCTTCTTGGGGAGAACTCATGGATTCTTCAAATCCGTTTGTGGCCTATGGCACGAGGATCTTTTATCCCCTAGTATTTTCATCCTGATGCAAGTTACTCTTAATAGACTACTTAACAGGGGGATAGGTAGGGGAACTCATGTCGTTCCGCAGGAGACATGGGGCCCTCTCGGTATCTCACCTTATGTATTCATATGATACAATCATGTTTATGAATGCAGGGGTGAGATCTGTGAGGGAGATCAATGATATCCTGAAGGAGTACTGTAAATGGAGTGGCCAGTTGGTAAACCG
Source organism: Viscum album (assembly GCA_963277665.1). Taxonomy (NCBI): domain Eukaryota; kingdom Viridiplantae; phylum Streptophyta; class Magnoliopsida; order Santalales; family Viscaceae; genus Viscum; species Viscum album. Next base: position 138,214,920 of record OY728163.1, read on the forward strand.
GGAGAAGAGTTGTTTCTATATTGAGACTTCTTGCGGAGAGGATAAGGTGGATGGTGTGAGAGATACGTTGGCCATGGGGAAAGGGTCCTTCCCAATGGAGTACCTTGGGGCTCCAGTGACTCCCGGTCGGCTTCAAAACAGGGACTTTGACAAGGTGGTGAACAAAATGTTGGATCGTATCCTGGATTGGAAAAATCAGTTCCTATCCTTTGGGGGACGGATTGCATTGGTGAATAGTGTGCTTTCAGCTATCCCGGTGCATTCGATCGTGTCTACTAACGTACTAAAGGGGGTCATTAGTTCCATTGACAGGGTGCTCGCTCGTTTCATTTGGGATACATTGCTTGAGGGGAAGATCCAGTGGGTTTCATGGTGGAAGATGGTGAGGCCGATCAACGAAGGAGGGATCAACGTCAGGAGTATGGAGGATAAGATGCATGGAGTTCGTACGAAGCTTGCATGGGAAATTATCGTGGGAGAGACGTTTCGGGGCAGGTGTATGCTGAACAGGCATGAGGCTGGTATCGCCGACCTTCCGGCGAGAAGTTTTTCCATGTGGGCTGAGGTGAGTAATATCGTCCCGAAGTTGCAGCACTGTTCTTAGTGGATTATTGGGGAGGGGAGGATCCGCTTCTGGGATTACAACTGGTCAGGGCGGGTTCATTCTTTTTCGGGGTGTTCGACCCCTCTTATTTCCTTTAGGCATGCCAAGTTACATCCCCTGTTCTTCAGAGCGGTGTTGGATATGGATTCTCGAAGGGTCTTTGATTCAGTTGTGATCAACCAGGAGAAGGTTAGGTGTTTATTCATGCCCTCGGTGTTAGTTAGGTTCTATATGAAATACTTTCGTATGAGTTCCAATGATCAGCAGCTGCAGGAGTCGAGAAACAAGGTGGAGTGGAGCAGAAGGGTTCCCTCAAAAATGAACTTTCTAACGTGGCGGATCAAGAAAAAGGCCATCCCATCGGATGAGAATAACAAAATACTGGGTATTAGCCTAGAGTCTGAGTCTCAGTGTTGTAAATGGAGGACGGAGGATAGCATGAAGCATATCTTCTTTGAGGGGGAATGGGATCGTGTGGTATGGAGCTTTCTGGGAACACACATAGGGTATTCTTCTGATGCCGACACTTTGGATCGGTTTGTGGGTATTTGGTTCTAGGGGTATGATGGAAACATGGAGGAGAAAGAGGATCAGGATTTGTTTTACAATGTGGGATGCTGTGTACTTTGGGAAGCGAGGAATCACGGTAGGTACGAAGGATTCGCGTCCACTGGGAGGGCGGTGGTGGCGAGAGTAAGGTGTATGTTGATTGAACTAGTGGGTATTGCAGTCTTTGGAGAGGATGTTCATTCCATACATGTGTTGGATTTCCCTGGGCTGAGGGTTAGGCAGAGCGGCTCCAGGGGGCAGGGGAGTTGGGTCCGTTGGATCCCTCCAGTAGGAGGTTTTATGCTGAACGTCGATGGAGCCTGCACTGGGGTGATCATGCGAGGAGGGGGTTGCTACGTGATAGCAGCGGTACTGTGACGATGGCCTTCGCTACCCACTACGGGAGGGAGTGCTCGGTGCAGGCAGAGGCCTTGGTTGTGCTGTCAGGGGTGTCATTGTGTATGGATAGAGGGCTGGTTGTGGAGCAGATAGAAACAGACTCAAAAATTATTCATGATGTGTTGCATGGACGAGGTACGACGCCGTGGAGGATCTTCTATACTATTAGGCATTGCAAGGCCATCATGGGGAACAACGTCAGGGTAACTCATACTTGGTGGGAAGGGAATAATGTTGCGGATTACTATGCATCTCTTGCGGTCCCTGGGGATACTATGGTCTGGGTGGATAATGTGTCACCTATTACACCCGCGGGAGTCAATTTGAATAGGGGAGATGCACTTGGGTTGCATTATTTTCCTCCATCTTAGGGGGGATCTCGTTGGTTGGATATTTGTAGTTGGGTTGTTTTTATGAAATGAAATCGTAATGTTGGTGGTGGTGGTAGAAACATAATACATGAAATAAAAAAGATTCAAGGCTAACTACCTAGACAATATCAACTGGTCTAATAGTACAATAATGGATTAGGATTACTCCCTAACCTCGTGAATGATGTTTCATGGGGCTATAACGTTACCCAATTCATTAGCGTACTATCTTGGAATTACCATTGTATATGCTATGTAAGGATCATCTGAAACAATCCGGGAACACCCCTAAAACCATTTTCATTATTTCTATGTTCCACAAAAGAGAATAAATAAAAAGAATAACATTAGAAATATCCAAGGATATAAAATGGGTTTAATAATCTTGTATTATATAATAATAAAAATAAACTTCCTTATGAATCCATTTGAGAGATGAATATAAGGAATATATTACCCCACTAATGGAATGGATAATAAGAAAGGTATATATCTTAGAGTCACAAAATTGAAATTTATAAGCAATACATAACATCAAAGGATGTTGTTGTTGATGAAAATGTCTTCAAAATATTAGATGGAATATTTCATTAAAAAAATAACCTTTTAACAATGAAAAATAAATACATAAATAATATTATGTAGAACATTTTATTTAATAAGATAAATAGAAATGTATAATGGAATCATTATTGAGTTGATTTTTCGATACAACAAGTAATTCTTTTCACGCCATATATATTAAAAAATATTCCATCAAAACTTTTATAAAAATTTATAATGAGTATTGTTCATAAAATGAAATGAATATTCCATTCAAAGTGATTTTCTATGTTAAAATGGGTGAAATTGATTAAAACATTTTAGACAAGTTAAAAAAATCATTTAGTTATTTTTATAAAACATCGATCTGGTTGAAAATGGTTTTTATAATAAATAGGTACATGAATTCATTTTATTTTAAAATAATTTTCTCAATAATTGTATATACCAATGGGAGCATATTGTAAATAGTACCTGAAAATTTAATGAGTAAAAAAATGGGATGAAATGTAATGGGTTATAATGTAAAATGATCCAATAATTCCAAACATTGAAAATTCAACCATAAATAATCCTGAATAAAATGAGATTGAAATATAAGCCCTAACCACTTTGGTAAAAATTAAATCATAACTCCTATGAATTAAGTAGATGAATTTTATAAGAAAATATCAAGATTTATTTAAAATTCATGATATAGTATTTATAAAGGAAATATATTCACTATTTAAATGAAAAAATGTATATAAAATCTCATATTTCCCTTAAGAATGATTTTTTGAGACAATACCCTTACGTTGAGTGTTGAATTTATCATGTATGCAATTTAACACCTATATAATAATCCTATATAAATTAATATTTTTTTCTAAATAATAATTCAATGTTTTAACCAAGTTCAAATAAACTATTTATTTCATTTGATTTATTATTTTATTTAAAGACTTAATTAGTTATGTCAACATCATGTGATTTGAGGTTGCCCAATTCAAAATTTTCAAAAATGATTCGTTGTTTTGACAATGGTCCAATAAGTTATTTCTAAATCATGTAATGAATAATAATCATAAAACTAATTATGATTTTTATACATGATGTTTTTGTTAAAAATACCATGAATGTTTTTTATTTAAAATTTGATTCGTTATAATCTTATAGATGGTACTTTTTAAGTATGCATGTGTAAAATATCCAATTTTCATTGAACATTATGGAAAAAAGTAATGTGATATTTTTTAGAGAATTATTATTTACAATAAATATCATATTATTTCATTAAATATGCTTACATATATTATCCATGTGAGTAATTAATTGAAAATGAAATACATATTTTCCGGAGAGGGTAGTATGCTATAAAAACAAATGAAATTATAACATTCAATAGATAGCAACGTCAGAAAGAATATGATATATTAATTTTATGTAATTATTTATGCGACATGAAATTTATATATTAACATTATAATCATCATTATTTACATCTCCGAGAGGATATGATATAAAACATTTTAAATTGGTTTATGAGGTGATAGTTTTTTAAACACATGATCAAATGGTTTTTCTCCGTTTTAGAAAAGAGTAGATAGATTTAGGGTACCCCATTAAAATATTTAAAAAATATTTATGTTATATACTTATGTTATTATATGAACATGACTAAATAAAATGTGGATTAGTTAGAAGAAAAAATATGATCAAGAAACTGAATTATGAAAGATGCCTCTTCATTCAATCACCACTTTAGGATTATACCTAAAGCCTCTATAGAATCAAAATCTAATAGAAAGGACCCTAGGATATTGGTATAGATTTTATTAAGGGATTTACCATTTAGTTGTAGATAAAATGGATTCCATACATGAGTAATGGATATGAGAGGGGGTTCCCAATTATAATGAATTAGGTGTGCAATTATTGTAAATACTAAATAAATTGGATAATTGGAAGTCATTCTTAAGATAAGTTCCTTAGAAATATTAAAATAAAGGATTATAGTTTATTTATTTCTAATAAAAAACATTTTAAATCAAAATAATCATTTTTGACATGTTATCTTCTTTAACTCTATGGTTACACAGTTTTACCCATTTATATTTTCTACAACAGTTGTTACTAATTTTTTTTACTATTTTGCTTATTCACTATGAAAATGATGTGAGCATATTATATAATATAAATTATTCTAATTCATTACATTCAATAAATTTTATCATATTCAATAAATATAATATCCATCATATATTTTTATATAAAACATGCAAGCAGGATGAAAAAGTGGTTTTTACGAAAATTTATTTTAATGGAAAGGATGATGTTATATTAGCTATAAGAATAGAAATAATCATTATGTGAATTAAATCAAAAAATATATAGATATATAATTGATAAATATAAATCAAATCACTCTATTTAATTTATTTTTTAAATTCATTAAAATGTAGATTAATCATTCAATTTATAATTCTCTTTCGAAAAACAGATATCAAAGGCTAAATATTATCTTATTCTAAAGTAAAATAAAATTTTTATTTTAATGTAATTAATTATATTAAATATAATTAAATAATATTTATTTCAATATTAAATATAATAAAAAATTTAATGGGACTTTTTAATTACATAATTTACTAAAATAAATAACAATTTTTTAAAAAATCTATATTTTTAACTTTCCATTGAAAAATAAAAAATTTCTAAAAAATCCCAAAATTTTAACCTTACTAAATATTTATATGTGGATTTAAAATTTTCATTAAATTTTATAAAATAAAATGTTAATGTATAAAAAATATTTATATTATTTTCTCTCTAAAAATAGTAAAAATCTTTCTTTGATAAAAATTTTTATTATTAAAATGAAAATCCTTTAAACTGAGTTATTACTTAATAAGTGTTTATAAATGTGTTTATATTGATAAGGAAATTCAAATAAATTTCATAATGTTGTATTTACTATTCATATAATCAAATTTAATCAAATGGTTATAATGATCATAAATAATCCTCATTAGTTTAGGCATGGTTTCTCATGTTGTATACATTCACATACTTACTATTATTATTTTAAAATATCATGGGGTTTCCAGTTATTCCAATGTTATTTTCTCTTGTATAATGTTCTTTGAATCATTTATGATTCTTTTATGATGACCAGATAATATGCATTCCACAAATCAAGTTTATGATCAATAATATGTTCAGGGTAAATTTTTCAAATGTTATACTCTTGTTCTATTGCCCTTATTCTCATGTTATATTGATATATCACGTAATTAGCCTGACTGTGGATTTCAGATCATCATTCCTTATTATTCCTTTCCAATGTTAATTGATAATTTTTTTATGTATGATATGTATGTGATCAATTTTTGTTATGAATATCTTAGTAGGTGATGTTAGAGTCCACTTATGAATTTTTTAAACATATCCATTTGTTATAAATGAACTGAACATAAATGATTCTGTAATGGATCAATATGTAATTAAATGAATTTTAATCTATTAATATATTGTATTTGTGTTAAAAAATTGTATGTCTCTAGAGATTCCATTAACATACCATTTGATATTTTCATGTGGCACTTGATAGAAAATAATTGCAGTGGAAATCGTCAATGTGTGGAATGAAAAGCCATCTTAAATCGTTATTATACATGTTTTTATGATGAAAACATATTCAAATAAGTATTATGTGTTTTTTTAAAATTTGCTGATTATTTATCAATTTATCATTCTGTTCCTATCATATTATTCCAATTGGACTTGTTATCTATTATATATGGATATATAGTTGTGTTAGATTCATTTATCGATTTAATGTAATTTGATCTATATTAAACCCAATTTAATAAAATCACTAAAATATAAAATTTACCAATACTATTTAGTTTTAAGGATTAAAAAGAAAAGTTATTTTATTTTTTCAAATAATTTATTTTATTCCTTTTTAATTTCATGATACATGAATGTGTTGAAAACATGATTACATGTGTTAATATTCAGTCTTCATATTCAAATTATATCGGATCTAATAAAATAAATAATGATCATTTTCATCCATTTATATAACCGAATTAAAATGATGTTGATGAGTGTCTGTTTCTACATTGTGGTATTGTCATTGATATTTTTACAATAACTGCTTATAATCATGTATTAATTACCATTATAATCAAGGAAATTGAATTTGATAAAATTGGTATTATTACCAATGAAATGTTTTGTAGATTTTATCTTCGAAAATAATGAAATATTTAATGATAAAAAATTTATTGAAGATATTATTAAATTGATTTTGATCTACAAAATAAAAAAAACATATCATTTTAATATTATTATAGAATAAAATTTGTTCCAAAAAACTATTTACCAATTTTAGGTGCATATATATTGAGGAATATATTGAATAATATAAAGATATAATTATTAGGGAATATTGATATGCGGAATCTGAAAAATAATGGTGAAATTTTCTTATGTTTTTGGACAAAGAGAAACAGAACATAATTTGGTCCTAGGTAACATTTTTTAATTTATGTTTTCAAGATAATTTCCGTAGGGAATAATCTTCCAAAAATATTTAAAAGTCAGAGTTATAAAATATGTCGTTAAATGGTGTCTTATAAAATTTATCTAAATATAATATTATTGATTATATTTTTATATTTAATGTATTTCAATTTCTAAAATATTGATAATTAAAAATATGGAAAAATAAATATTTTTTGCAAATTGTGTGTAATTTTTTATACTTTGTCACTAGAAGAAGAGGATCTATCACAAAATGTGATAAAGTGGCTCTAAATTAAAAGAAATATTTTTTGTTTTATAATCATAAAATATGATAAATATTATACTAAATATACAATGGATGGAAAAATATGTTGATTTTATGAATTTTAGTGACAATTCATATTTCATTGATTTGATAAGAAGACGAAGGTCTTTTGGACAGATTACATTTAATTTTACATTTTTTACCCAATGATATGTTGGGAGTCACTATATGATATTGTGACCAAGTTTACTAATTTGATATTATTATTGAATGATTTTAGGTAAATAGAAAAATACAAATAAAATTAGGACATGTTGTAGTAATTGTTTTGATATTTATTAAAAATTTAAAATGTAAATTTTCTTTATACTGTTGTTGTAATTAATAATTGAAACAATAAATCCAATGTTTTATTTAAAATTAAATTTTTTTCATCAATATATATATGTGTGTGTCATATCCTGAAGTCTCTTTTGGGGATTTATGTAAAAAAATAATTCTATGTTCCAATAAATTAAAAACTACATTATGATTCCATAATTGATGATCTAAATTATTTTTTCTAACTAAAAAACCTATAATTTGAGTTATTTAGTTAATTTATGATGTATTTCCATAATGTTGTATCAAATCCTGGTAAATTTCATTAAATAAAAAATTAAAAACATGGGTATATGTAATATATTTTATTTTCGGTGTAATGATTTTATGGGTTTCTTTCAATTTTATAGTCTAAGATCAAAATAAATCATTCACTAAATATATATATATATATATATGATTGGAAGAACATTATATTCTTGTGAATATAGATGGGTACTGCTTTTAATTATGTTCATTACCTATATCTTCTTTAGCAGAGTCTAATTTCCAATTCTAAAATAGATCAATTAGGGTTCAAAAAAATTGCACGCATCACGTATATAATGTTATTAATGGTTTTGTGCTTTTGGAAATGTATTTAATGGGTGTAACCTTGTATCCAACTAGATGTATATATTTAGTGATTATTTCATTATGAAAATTTTCTAAATTTATTATGGCGTGTCATGTTAACTCTGTATATTATGGAACACAAAGGGAATATTCTAATGGTAATTGTTTTATAAATGTTAAATCCCACTGAACTCAGAATCTATGAGTTTTTTATACAGGGGTATAATATAATGTTATCATTCAATATTAATAGATGGATTTCAAGATCATGAATGTTACAAATTAATCACATATATGTATTTTGACATGATACAAATAATTCATATAGATAATCCTTATAGTACCTCTCCATAATGGATAACTAAATAAAAAATTAATTTGATTACATCCAATAACAAATATCACATTTATTTTTTGTCTTTATTTAATTGAATTTCATAGTGTAATGGGAAATTAGAAGGAAACTGAATTAAAAAATATATGAAAACTAGATAAAGAAAAATGGATGGGATTTCTTTATCTATAATAACTAGAATGGAATGATGATGGAAAATAAAATAATTGTTTCCCAAAATTACAATTAGGTATATATTAAAATATGTAAAATGTTATCATTAATGGTGTAAAAAATATGTTCATATAAATAATTTCATTTTATATATCAATGAAAGTGGATAGATGAACTACATACTTAAATTCAATAAGTTAGTAATAACCAATTTGGTAATAGATTCCAATGTTGTTGTAGTCTAACTTAACTATGGAATTTATCTCAATATGTTTTCTTATAATTCTATACCATGTACTTGTTTAATAAAATTATATGGAAAACTCAAACCAAACTAAAAATGCTTAATTTATTGGGAATATTTTATTAAACAATGGACCCTTAAATGGGTATGATGATAAGATATATTTTCTTAAAAAATGAATTTTCTCTTAAATAAAAGGGTTATATTGAAATTATATAACATATTGGAATATGATGTTAAGTATAACTATAAAAAATTTCATTTACATGACAATTTTATTGAGAGAACATGAGGGATTTAATTTTTTGAGAGTTTTTAAGGAACTCACATTCCAAATGTAAAGATTATAAAGTATTTTCCAAGGGTCTCTAGGATACCTAGGGAATATATCAGAGTAACAAATGTTCAATCGCTATAATTAGAAGTTCCAAAAAGTATATATAACCCTAAGGTAAATTATTAAGAACTATCATGGTCATTAGGCTTATTCATAAGGATGGAACTTTGGTGAACTCCTTGATTTTAATTAATAGAGTAAAGCTCAATATCCTCAATGAATAAAATGGTCAATTTAATTACACAACATGTGTGTTAGATATGAATAAAAATTAATATCCATTATAAAAAATGATACATGTGAAATAATAGGACTAAAATAAGGGAAAAATAATGTTGGGACAAAACATGTCTACCAATTAATTAAAGTAGTTGATAATTGGGAAAAGTATAAGTCACTCGTGTTCGAGAAATTAATTCGATAGAATGATGAGTCTAAAATTATGAAAATATTTCCAAAAGTAGGGAGGGAACTATTATCTTCATAGTATGAAACATGTTTGATATAAATATTTTTAATGTAGAGAAAATTTATGTAGTGATGAAATTTCATCATTTACTATTAATGGATGAAACTATATTATATAAATTTCTGGTTTCAAATTTTTTTGAAAGATTTTTGTTGTGTTTAATCTTATTGGGAGTATATCTATATTTTTATATGATCCATGGGAATTGAATTTAATGTTCAATGCATTCAAGGACAAGAATGGTTTATGTTGGAGTAATGTGGATCACCATTTTAATATCAAGGGATTTTCAGATAGAATCATCATCATATTTCTACTGGATATTAATGAATTTGTAATAGTAGCTTTGGAGATGAATAGAAATTCATCTGGAATGACTGAGTTCAAATAACTCTAGTTTATCAAGAAGATTAATGGGTTAAAAATTCATTGAACTATGAAATCAAATAGATTTTATTTATAAAATGTATTACATCTATAAGATAAAAATGATATATAAATTTTATAGATAAAAAGCAATTAAGGCACCATTGGATATACATATAAATATGTCTACGAATTAGGTTCTAAAAATGAATAATGAGGTGATGTAGAAGAAGGATTATTTTTAGATAGTTTTATAAAATATTATATATGTTATATTCTATAATAAAATGTGTATTGAATATTCAATGGTAGTTGTTAATAGGTTTATGGTAGATTGAGGGAATTGGATTTGGGAATACATGGAATGGATCATCTGGTTACTCAATGGACCATATGATGTAAAAATTTCTTATGGATATGATTATCTATTATAAGAGTGTGTAGATTCATAATTTTTGTGAGATTATTTAATTTATTATAGTTTTATATTTTATATATATTAATTTATTGTAATTAATGTTATTATGATTTCAAATATCCAACTAATATCAGCATTTTCCACAATGAAATAGGAGTATTTATTAGAATAAGAATCACAGATTTAACTAATCAATTCATGAATCTTTTGGAAAACCGAGAAATAACTGGGTGGTAGGTTTCTCAGCTATTAACTGGTGAGTGTAATTCATTTATTTTAAAATTATGTGTCTCACATTCATATATAATAAAATATCCTTACAATTCATCTCATTTAGGACATTCATTTGGAAAAATGGATATACAAATTATTTATACCCATTAGAAAAATCTATCAAGTATTTTGGCAAATAAATTTAGTCTATGAAAATTAGAGTCAACTTTATTCCTTTGTGGGATAGAGGTAATGAGATTGTATATGATACACTCTATTTTGTGGACATGGGATGATTGTTTTTCAAAACTATATACATTTTTTATTTATATACTTAATGAATGATCCTATTGGGAGATTTTTATTAATGTGAGTTCTATTTCAAGTTATGTTTATTTTATTGGATGGATAATATCTATGTTAAATCCTTAATATATAAATTTCAGTTAAAACTAAATATCTATAGTGGGGGTTTATCTCATAAGATTACATTTTCTTCTATCCCGGTGTGCATGTGGTATATTCATAAATGGGTGGTGAATATGTATTACTGATTTCAATGTTATGCAGTTATAATGATGAAATTAAAGGGATGTTTTGGGTATGTTTTGTGTTAAATAAGTGGATATATAAGATTCATCATAGAGTGTATAAGATAATTTTTACAGTTCAATCAGTGCCAGTGGTCATGAGATGATTTGTATAGGGAGTAAAAAAATTATGTGATCAATTATAAGACATCTATAAGGATTGAAATTCAATATTACCTGATGACTATATATAATCTTCTATATATGGGTGGTACTGTATGTATACGTGTGATGTTTCAATTTATAAATTTCATATAATCATCGACCGATATTGACGCTTATTCAAAATAACAATAATATTTTATTACCTTCAATTGAAATAGAATATTATGTAGTTTTCAAAATTGGTTGTATGACATTATGATGAAACAAAAAGTCAAATTCATTATTCAAATAAATTATTTAACCAAAATATGTTTCCATGTTTGTTTCAGTTGTTAATGTCCTCATCATTAAATGTATTAAAATTTAGAGGAAATTTAAATAGCGTATTATTGAAGGGTTGTTAGATGAATTAAAATTAAAATTTTGAATTCTCAATGGTTGTGTATTTTTTTGGAAGTATTTCATCTATGGATTGTTTCCTATGATCATTAATGAGTGCTAAGAAAAAATATTAGAACGTCAGGTTTATTTTAGGGTTGTCAACATTTTTTGTTTGGAAAAAACTTTGGTGCACACATATTAGTTAAAACCATTATGTCCCCTAAAGGTCAATGTGTTAATTGTATGTTTTAATGTTTCATAGTATAATTATTATTTCTGGTGCATGTGTAATGTAAAACCATGGGGAACCTAGAGAAAACAAAGTCTGATGAATGGAAATTAGGACCATGGAATATGTATTATACAAGGTTTTTAGATTATGAATGAATTGACATGAATTTTCAGTTGATCACTAGAAGTGATTTAGCTTTTTATTTTAATTTAGAGGTTACGATGGGTTAAATGCCTAGTGCTACATGTTTAATTTTTTAACTCTGGTAGAATGGTCTATGTATGGTTTGATGCTCATTTTAGGAATGACAATCAGGCGAAAAATGGTTGTGTGGTTAGAATTATCTATTTTTTACTATCCTATATAAGTATCATGGTCATCATTTTTAGGGTTCTAATCCTAGGTTCGATATTATTTGTTTCATCTGATAATGGCCCACTATTTGTACTTGTATTTCAAGGAATTATATGACCACTATATTCATGTGATATAGATTTGTTTATCTCTAGAAAGAACTTTGATTATTTTTTCATTTGGATATTTAAGAATATAGATATTTGTTAATACTGGACTTATTTTGGTTAGTTCTAAAGGAGTATCTTATGGGATAACTATTGTAGGGGCCAACCAGAGTCTATTTTAAGACACATTTAATAAAAATTTAAGAATAAAAAGTGGTTGTTATATTGAATTTTGAAACTAGGTGTGTGTGGTATTGACACATATAATAAATATACTTTATAGGGGATGGTGCATCAGTCATAGAAATTAGTGGTTTATTGATATGAGAAGTTGGGGGTATTCCTATAGTTTGGTGAATCCTCCTGATCATGGGTTATTCATTCAGAATTTAGGGTGATAATTAGTAGTTGATTTCATATCTATGTTTTTTTGTCTATACTAGATTTATATTTGAACGTGGGGTTGAATAGAGACTAGACGTAGCATCGGGCTCATAGAAATAATGGTGTACCCCTTGTTAATGAATAGTTTTTTGGTGTCATGGTAGATATGGTTGATGTTTAAATGTGGTATCATTACAGATGATATGTCAATTATATTTCATCCACATTATATGTGATGGTTTGAAAACTATGTTCAAAATTCAATTTTAGATGTGGTCCAAGTTGGTTAGGGAGTTATCCATAGTATTTTATAGTAGGGTTGGAGTTTGTTTCCAGGTTAATTAAAGATATATGGTGAAATAATCATTTTCATTAAATAAAGATTGAATTTTTTATCTATGATATAATTTATACAGTTTGTTGGAAATACGAAAGAGTTAAATATCATTACATGTTTGATGTGAGAAGCATTTATAGGTGGTATTTTTAATAATTCTCAATATTATTTATTTATAAAGTCACTGGATTCTTGAATTTTGGAAAAATTGTGGTGTCATTCTGGGAATACTTATTTGAATTTTAATTCCATGAGTAAGATATTTTTTATAGATTTCGGCTCTAGAATAGGGATTAGTAAGAAGTTTTGGTTTATTGAGCTACCAACCTGAGATTCATGTGCGTGTTCAATTATTTAGGCTAGTTTATTCCTAGCACACTATTTGGTCTACATGACATATTTTGAACCAGACAACCCCCTAATGCTCAATGTTTTTTGTTTGTTTTGTTCTTGAATTATATGGTTAACATGTCTACTGAACATTAATGATAAATAAAATTTATTTTTGAGATATCTATGTGTGCATTGATAATTAGTTCAATAATTCATGGCATGCACACAGTTGTAAATACACCATGTGAGGTGTTTCATTGGGTTTTAAGTGTATTTTTCCCTAATTAGTGCATGGTTAAGAAACTGTGTTGCCAATTATTTGACTATCATTTTATATAGGATCAAACATTCCCTATAATAGACAAATAGTTTTTCCAACAATAAGGAATAATTGTGTGGCCCTACAAACATTATTTAATATTGGAAATACATATTATCACTACATAGCTTTTTTAGTTTTACCCTACCATTTCTTTCCCCTCAAATGCATGAAGTAGAGTCCATATCCTTTTTTATTTTACACTTTATCCAAATTTGTTTTATTATGTTTTAAATATTTTTTATCTTCACTATGAGTTGAGAAGTTTTATTTCCCCCCTATTTTAGCTTTATTCTTTTCATGAAAAATATTTTACTTCATTCCATTACTGGTTTAAATGTTGATTCCAACTAATCATTATGGAATTACTCCCTAGTGATGAGAATTCATGTGGCTTAATAAAAATATTTTCAGAGATTGTGCCAACATTTCATTTCCCATAATTTTTGTCAACGTCTGATACTCATTGGATTAGGATTTTTTGGGGATGCTTTGGACAAAGCACATGATTTGTTATCATATATTACAGAATGAGATATATTATATTAAACATCAGGGCTTCATTGATCATTTTTCTATTTAATGGATTGGTTTGAATAAACATACAATGGTTAACATTAAAAAATATTTATTTTGAAAAAAATGAGTGTGTGCTTCTATGTTTTAGGGATATTTAATTGGAAAATAATGCTAACAAACCATGAATAGTGTACCAATGGTGATTCAGAACCAGTTATCATAGTTGGTGTAAGGTTATAAAACATTGTGATCATACTATATGGGTGGGGGAGGAGGTGGGGTTTAATAATGACATATCCTACACACTGTTGGAGAATTGTCTATGGAATAATGCAACCATTGTATGTGGAAACCCAAATTTTAATTAAAAGTGAGAATTATCCGTTTATATCCTTCAAACACATTTTTACACTAACAAATTCTTTCCACTCGCACAGACAAACCCGAGGAGGTCTCATCCATCACTTCTACTCAATCTTCCATTGACTTAAGGTGTTTTAATTAATCATTATTTACCTTTTTAAAGTGATAATATCGATTTCCCCCAATTTTATTCTTCCTTTTTTCTTATTAATGATTTATATGGTTACTATCTAGGGGTTGTTTAGCTATTCCACTATATCATGTTTGAATCAACCCTTAATTAGATGGTATTCATATAGTATGTAATTAGTATTTTACTAAGATAGTGTTTCAATTGTGTTGATCCAAATTTTGTTTTAGGTATAACTCCATGTGTGTTTTCACTAATTTTTAATTAAATATAAATGAAACAATAAACAACTATGCATTGTGTGTTATAGTGTTTTCATGAATTTGTGTTAAGGATTCATTTTTATCCTTCAACATGTGTTCTATAATATTTTTGGGAATAAAAAACCCCTTGGTTATTATTTCCAAAATATACCCCTTTATAATTAAATATATTAATTTATTTTTGTTGTTTTATTTAGTTACATTTTCTATTATGGAATGATTTGAGTTCCTTAGTATTCGGTGAAACAATATTTTTTCCTGAAACATTATAGATTATTTCATGACGTGTGTTGGATTCTTAGTTTTCCTCTTTTACCCAATTTGAATCCTATAATTTCTTATAAATTTTTCCTTTGGATTAATAAAAGCTCATTACAGGATATTTTATTTTTTAATGGTAATGTCATGGGTTTTGAGTTCCATAGTGAGTGATATTGGTTTGGATGTACCTCATTCATGGATAAATTATGATATCTAACATTTTTGTTCCCCTAATAATGTTCCAGGGTAAATCTAAATAGATTAATAAGTATAATAATTATCCTCATAAAATCATTTTCTTGTTCACAGTTCACATTGAGTACCTCTACTAGAGTGTAATGATGAATTGAGGAAAAACATTAAATATGAGCCATAGTGATATTCATTTACTGAATAGATACTAGATAGAATGTACCCCTCATAGATTCTGATTTATTAACAACTTATTAATGGTTGCGAAAAGAGACCATGATCCCTGTGTGAGATGAATGGTACCCTGGGCCTGTAGAACCACAATGTTTGGTTTTTGGGACTCTTTTGATAATTCATTAAACTCAATAATGAGAAATGTTGTTTAATAGATCCATTAGTATATCTCCTAGGTGTTAGTATTTAAATTTATGGTTTCCTGAATTGGATTAGTAAGGGGTATATAAGGGATTACTTTATAATGAAATTTTGAGATACGATGACATCAGGAATTGTAGGAAATGTTAGGGTTCCACATATTAGATATTTGAGATGAGTCTTATGGACCAAATTGGATTCCCTTATGGGAATGTTTTGGATTTGTTCTAGGGTTTGGAACTAGATTAGATATGTTTTGGAAGATATGAAACTTTGGGGTGTTGATTATAGTTGGGGTCCATTTTTTGATGATTTGTTGTGGTTCTGAGAGACCCCATATGGATCCCTGAGTGTTTTGTTTAATTAGGGTTAGTTAAAGTCCATTTGGTGTAGTGTGGATTTTTCGCATCTGATGGAATTAGAATGGGTAGTTAGATGCATTCAAGACCCACTTGATGTGAATCTCAGCTTTATTATTCATTTTAAAATACATGTAATCCTTTTACTTTTTCCCCAAGTGAGTGTTGGGATGGTTCTAAAATATATTTTTTGAGTTTATCAAGAGGTCAGATACAACCCCATGATCTTGAATGATTGATAGTTTAATTGTGATATGAATTCAATATTTTTAAAAAGGGTTTAAGATATGATCAACCCTTGTTTCTGGGGCCATTCAATTGGATATTTAGATAGTTCCTATAAAAATATTTGGTGTTGGAGGATCCCATTTGGATATATTGGGGTGTGAATTATCTTTGAGAGTGATTAATAATCTTCATCATTATGTTTCTACTAAAATATGGTATCAGGGAGATAATGCATGATTTGGATAATTTCAGCTCCTCCTTTGACTATTTGATGTCCGATCGTGGATATGGGATTATAGTCTATGGTTTAGGATGGATTGATAGACTAGGTTTATAGGTATCAATTTTACTTGAATAATTTTATAGATACATTTAGGTCAATAGACAAATTGATATGTATATATGTTCTCATAGTGAAAACAGTGTTCCTGTCACTAGTTCAAATTATACCATTGGATCCCTATAGAGATGAATGTTGTTATAGACACATATAGTTATGCCCTAGGGTCTCCATTCATCCCTATTGCCTTGTAAAACTCTTGATGATACTCTATAAACTAGGAGGACGTGACTCAAGCTATCTGGACTGGTAATCCAAATTATATAATTCCTCATATATTGTCCATGCTGGTGTTTGATTAGCATCATGTGTTAAACTAGATCCCAAACTATGTCACTTTTTCAGTTATGAGGCCTTATTTACAATATTTATTTATTTTAATGAACTATAACTAGATTTATATGATCTATTATTATTTTTCATCATTTATGGTAATAACTCATATTTCATACAGTTGTTATTACATTATATTATTTATTCAAAATTTTGGTGTTCCAATAGGGAGTTATTTTAATCCCCCAGTATCAGGCCCTTGGTTTTCATATAGACACATATGAGTACTTTTAGGATAGATAAAATTTTGTATTACGGTTAGGCCAAAGGCCTAAGGTTTTATTATCGATCAAGACCACTCAAGTTGACATTGATGACCCGATAAGAGTATCATGATGATTAGAGACTAGGTGTAAGGCATAGATCATGATTTTCATAGATTCTTTTTTATTTTTTCTCTATTAATTAATTTATATGCGATCGTATTTATGGGTGATTGGTTTATGCCTATTTTATTATGGTTGTTATATTTAATGATCATATTCCCTGTTTTTTTAAAACATAATTCCCCATGATTTTTTTATTTTTATTCTAATTATATTTATTATGGATGTATTTTTTTATTTCATATATTATGATAAATTTACTGAGCATATAGTTCCCATATAGTATCCTTATGTCCTTCGTAAATATTATTTTTCCTTATTCATATTAGGTGGAATTAATGAGGAATTGTGGTGAGTTGGATGAAGTGATATTCTAGGTTAACCTGGGATAATATACTATAGGAATACTAGAATACCTATTGTAGTGATATAGGATGATGACATGTTTCCTAGGACCCACTCAATCATCCATTATTATTCCTCATAATCTTGCAAGTTTTACATCTTAATACAAATATTTAATATCATAAACATTGTATCTTTTATAGTATTAGTTTTTCCTCCATCAACTAGTATCAATTCATTATACACAGCTAAGTGACACATCTAGATTATTAATAAATATTCACGAAATTTACAATATTTTATTAGAATTCAGTATGATTTATCATCATTCATACATTATGGTCCAATGAAGTCACGGTATATAAATATATATTCCAAGGGATAGTCTTTTTCTAAAAGATATTTAATATTGATGAAGATATCATTCAAAATGATATAGATGTTTTTCTATTAGGAATCAAACCAAATAACATAGTAAAAATATAATTGGAATGAGTGAATGAATCAAAACTAACTCCAATAACATAGATCGAGTGTTTACATATTTTTAATGGTATATTATACAATAGATAATGGCCTTAAGAATCAATCAAATTATTTGTCCCAGGCAACAAGATACATATAAGATTTCGATATTATATTGGAAAAATAAAACTAATCTAAAATTACATTCTTATATCTTTGAAGATGTTTCAAAGATCTACTCATCATAAATTTTGAAATGAAACAATTATAAATGTAGATTAATATGGCTAGTAAATAGATGTGTTCAATGTAAACAATAATGATTACATAATGAATATTCAAAATGGAATAGTAAATAAACAATACATATTCCATTTTATCAAGGAAATGATCTTGAAAATGTATCTAGGGAATATAGAAACATAAATATCATATTGATAATAACAAAAGAACTTATAATGAATAAAATGAATAATTTCAAATAATTAGATCATTATACAAATTTATAATTCCTTGAAATCATGATCCAAAAATCATGGGCCATGTAGAAATACCTTTCATTAAATATTTATGTATGCATTAATGACCCAATTGTTTTTTAAAAAAACCATGAAATATATTCTAAAATAGAGGGGTTTTATATTAATGATGAATAAATATCTTTCATATATTTCAAATTATTTCCAAAAATATTTGACAAAAAATTATATATAATCAATTTTCATTTTCATTGAATATATTTCATTATTGAATCAAGTCTAAAAACATCATTATTTTCCTAGATAATTGATTAAAATTAAAAATGATTATTTTATAACAATTACATATATTGATATGGTATAATATTAATTAAAATTTTATTTAGTAGATGTAATACTAAATATATCATGTCAACTGATAATTTTAACAGGATTTGTAAAAATAATGTCTAATTAATAATTACTTCTGAAATAGAACATGATCAAAAGATAATTTATAATAATTAATAAAGAAAAATCCAAAATAAATCACAGAAGATAGAGAATCACAAATTAATTATAAATTACATTTTGAAATATATGAATGTGTATTTAAATTTACAAATAAATATATTGGCTGAACTTGAAAATGATCATTCCTTAATATTTTGAATTAGATTTTTAAAAATGTAGTTATAAGTTTGATTGAAAATTCATCCCATCATTTTTAAAAATATTTCCCATTAACGTTAGATTTGACAACAAAAAATTCATAGTATTATGGGATTTTATTTTCATTTTAAAACTATAAAATAGGTATTGGAAGACAAATTGAAAATAATTTTAATAAAGAAAAGAAAACTTATTTTAATTGTAATTATTTAATCTTACATTCCTCTTATAGTTTTATAAATTTTAAGAAACAAATCCATTATACATCTTTAAAAATTATACCTTTAAAAATTATAGACAACGAATAAGGTATTACAAAAATACTATTATTAATATTATAAAAGTAGATAAAAGGTATGATATTTTAATTTTTAGAATATTGATATGTATGAGAATGATTCTATGATATTAGATGAAAATATAACATATTTTTATATTTGAAAAATTAATTATTTTATTGACGGACATTGTTGATAAATATAGGATAAAAATGGGAACACCATTAATAACAAAATATGATGAAAAATGATATTTTTTTTATGAAGAGTATATTGGAATTATAATTCAAATTAAACATGAGCAATAATGAATAATAGTGAGATTGAAAGGTAATATTTTACAACATGTATAACTATTGAATATAAACTCTTTATTGTGGAAAATTATAATGAAAACATTAAATTCAATGAATATATAGGAATTAATGATAATATATGTTTATGGGAAATTTTATTATTCATAACAAAATTACATATTCATTAAAATATAATAGATTCATAATTTTTTTCTTTTATTCATGGATTGATGACAAAAAATATATATCCACATTAAATTATGTCAATTCTTGTAACGACCCGAAATTTTGAATAAATCTTGATTCCTAATTTTGTGTGTTATTTTATACTCAACAAAACTATTTCATTTGATAACATGAGTATAATTAAAATAAGGCCGTTTGGTTTCAACTGTTATATGACTGTTGGTTACTATGACTGTTGGAAACTAAATGTTACAATTATTGTCTCTAAATACAATTGATCTTGGTTAATTAATATAGAAAGAATTTTTGATGGCCTCATCCAGTAGTCTCGGGCCGAACGACGCCCATCTAACAGAATTTGGGAACAAGGTAGCACCACTGGGCTTTACTCTAGACCAAACCCAACATGAAAATCATCATGTGAAGCTATAACAGAATCGCCTGCGTGAGAAGTTCGTGCAGATAGAAATTACTACTCATGCAATGTTGGCCGAGCCACCATTGGATTCTCTCACCTTAGCACACCTTACACTTAGGTCCAATGTTGGGGTTATAAGGGGCTATGTAAGGAGTCTCTAACTACATTTTGTAATCCATTGAGATAAATAAAATTGATTTTTCTTCATGTATCGAAGCTTGTAAATTTTCAAATTTCCGGATAAATGTAGGATGTATATTTTTGATGAATTTGAAAAAAGGATATTTTAAAATATTTTTGTAAACCTTAAATAATTAATGATGTGTAATGTTTTTCAGAAAATGTTCTTCTGCAAATGTGTTCAGTAAAAAATTTGGAGTCTAATAAGATCAAAATAATTTTTAGTGAATAGTAATTTATGAATAGTGATTTTACGCTTAGGATTAGTAATGTGACCAAATTGATTATTAATATAACTTAATGAAAGTATTAATATAATCTAGGCACCATGATTAAGTAATGTGATTCAATAAAATATA
Organism: Viscum album; assembly: GCA_963277665.1. Classification (NCBI taxonomy): domain Eukaryota; kingdom Viridiplantae; phylum Streptophyta; class Magnoliopsida; order Santalales; family Viscaceae; genus Viscum; species Viscum album. The sequence continues at coordinate 138,236,145 of OY728163.1, forward strand.
TAAATAACTATTTCAAAAATTTTTAGCCGAGTATTAGTTTTTTTAGGTGAATAGTGTTTTTTAATTAAAAATTAAATTAAAATTATTTATAAAATTATTTTTATAAAATGGAGTTCATTTTTGAACTCAGAGCATCGATATTATGTGAAGGAAATTTTTGGGTATTTTTCTGAAAAAAAATAAATTTTCGATGAATAGAATATTTATTTAAAAATTAAATTAAAAATATTTAGAAAATTATTTTCATAAAATGGATTTCATTTTTGTAATCAAATCATCGATATTTGGTTAAGGTGAAAGGTTGGGATTTTTCTGAGAAAGTTGAATTTTTAGTGAATAGTAAAAATATAGTTTTAGGGTTTCGGTATGTTATAGACATCATAATTGTGTCTTGATGATTTCATGAGATAATTTATGGTTTGGCCGACCAAAGGTGATGAATTTTTGTATGCGGGCCCCATGTGGATTAACTCCATGGGAAATACCATGGGGGAGCCCATGGTTTTGAGAAAAACCACTTGTGCGGTGTCCCTTAAAATTATTAAAGTATCATCTACCCTTCCCTATAAATACCCACCCTTTCCTCCTTTATTTTTCACTCCCAACTCTACTCCAATGAAGATATGGTCCCATTATCTCCCAAGGATTCCTCCCAAGGTGACTCAAGCCTCGCAAGGTCCGAACCTTCGAGTTTTAAAAGTTACGTTTTAAGGTAAGAGATCCTACCTCTCTCTTTCTTTCCGAAGAATCTATTTTATGTCATTTATTTTATGTACCATGTTCTTTTATATTCATCCTACTATCCTTTTTATGTTCATATGATGAGATTCCCCCTCTTTCTCTCATCAATTCATTTTTAGAATGTTTATGCGGCGCCGTTAGGCTGCCGAATTTTTAAGGGATTCTTTCACCCTTCTCATTTCCAAGTTCTATTTTCATGTAAAGTCTTTCAAGCTCTTTTTCTATTATGTTTTTGTATGATATTTATATCTATAATACTGATATTTTATGTTAATATGATGAGAGACCATATTTGATCTCATCAATTCTATTTTTTTTATGTTTTAAGTGATGCCGTTAGGCTGCCGAATTTTTAAGGGATTCTTTCACCCTTTTCATTTTCAAGTTCTATTTTCATGTCAAGTCTTTTAAGTTTCATTTATTATGTTGGGGTATGATCTCTATATCAATTATACTGATATTTTATGTTCATATTATTAGAGACCATATTTTATCTCTTCAATTCATTTTTTTGATGTTTTAAGTGGTGCCATTAGGCTACTGAATTTTTATAAGGGATTCTTTCACTCTTCCCATTTTCAAAGTTCTAATTTCATGGAAAGTCCTTCAAGTTCCATTTTCTTATGTTGGGGTTTTATATATATATCCATCATACTTCCCTCTTAGGTTCATATAATGAGATACCCTATTTGATCTCATAAATTCATTTTTTTTTAATTTTAAGTGACGCCGTTATGCTGCTGAATTTTCATAAGAGAAATCTTATTTTTGTCTTCCTATCAAGATTTTCATTTAATATGGTATTTCTTTCAAATTTCATTACCATATTCTTATATCCATTATATTATTTCCCTCAACTCTTTTATTGATCATTTATGAGTTTGTGAACCATGTCCCCTCTCTTTTCAATGTTTTTTTAAAACCCTATAACTTACCCATTATGCTGCAGAATGTTCGTCTCAAACGGTCTCTCTCTTTTTCTCAAATCCATATATTTTAATAAGTGAATAATCAAAAATATTTATTCTATAGGGGTATTCACACATATATCAAAATATTGAATTTTAAATTCGGGGATATACATACATGAGACCTGCTTTCCTTTTTCATAGTTTTAAAGTGACATAAAGATCATGCCTTTAAAGAGGTTTTTAAAAAGTTCTTATTATGAAACGAAACCCATTTCTTTTATTCTATATGGGTTCTTTATGAAATTATTGATGATGATATATGTGGATTACATGATAATAAAGTCATATTTAAAGGTGCGCCCGTTATAATGCCCCAATGCCTTCGTTAAAGAGTTAATCTCTATAGATGATTATTTTTAACGACGTCTTGGTGAATAACCTTGGTAATTTTTAATGACACCTTAGGGATGGACCTTGGTGAAACGGAAATGATTGCCTATTTTAAATGTTGTGGACACATCTTCATGTTATGAAACACATTATTTTTATTATGATATGCCTCATGATCCCTTTCTCATGCCTTAATGTTATTTTTCATGACTTTTTGATATATCTCAAGTTCAAATGTAAAATGTTTCCCTTGTTTCCCTTACTGGGCCATCTTCTCACCCTTTCCTTTGATGTATGCTCCCAGGTTATGAGATGCTGCAATGAACTTAGGATGAACAATGAAGAATCCTTTCAAGTGTTTAAGAATAATGTTTTATGCTGTCATGTATTAAGATCCTAGTTTCAAAGACACTAAACCTTATAGATCCTCAGTTTTATATAATGTAATGAAAGTTTATGTTATAAAAAGGTAGGATTCCATAGTTGGTATCAAAGGATGGTTTATTTATTCGTGGAAATTAGGATATTAAATCTTTTGGAATATTCCTATAGAAAATTTTAAATATAGGAAGTCTTCATGGAATTTTTGTGAGTATTTAGTAATTGATTTATCAAGAAAATACATCCCTATCTGGATACGAGTAGGTAGAGGTGCCTCTGGCACAGAAGTACATAGGGGTAAAACCCAAAAACACCGCTTTGAGCAAGACTCGAACGGGAACTGGTACACAACCACGGGCCTTGCTGAACTCTTGGTTACGACACTCCCGAGGGATATGCTATGGTAAATTCATAAGCATAGTATGAACCATTATTAATGGAATAGAGATAAAATAAAATAAAGATTCACATAAGAATATATGATCGGGGTAAATATATTACTATAGTATTTTCTTTGACTAGAAATGGTTGACATATATTTTGAGGAATCAATGAATTTAAGGTGAACTTATAGTAATTTAGGTTACTTATGAAAATGATTAACCTATCATGGGGAACATAAGTTTAGGTTAGTTACTTTTGTTATAAGATGTTAGGAGTGGTAGATGTTGTTTGGAGATGAATAATAAAGTTTATCATGGAAGACTATGTTATCAAATCCTTCTTGTATTTGGGTTTCAATCTTAGTTTGGTTTATTTTGAAAAATTTTAAGGACAGTTTTTTATGGAATGGTCTATGATGAACTTTGGGTAGTACCGTGGGATTTTGAATATTTAAAAGTAGTTTCCCTTCTTATAGGGTTCTTTCCTTTTGAAGAGTTGTTTTATCTTATCCTTACTGTTTTTGGGATAATGTTTAATGATAGAATAAATAGATAGCTAATCTTTTGTGGATTATTTGATTCTCTAGAAGATGATTCTTGTGCTTTTGATGAGACCAAGTGTTTCTGAATGCTCATCATTTGGAGAAAAGATTAGTTTTGGTAGAAACTTATTAAAGTATGAAACTCTACTTGAAGCTAGGTATATTTCCTTGTGTTCTTATTATATGAAGTAAATTAATTCCTCAAAATTATTAAAAAAACGTAAAACAAAAATGTTTTTGGTTAAATTTCCTACTGGGTATTCAAAGACCGTTTACACACATTATAAGTTTGTGATTCTCTTCTGATTAAATTTCTCCTAATAATGTTTTCTATCACTCTCCATCAGAAAACCACCCTTTGTTTTCTCTTCCATATCCATGTTTCCCTACATGGAATCCGAGTATGGGTTAACTCGGGTGACCTTTGTACTTCCCTTTCTTTCATTTAATGTAATAGTTTTACTGACTTCTTTTCTGTTGTAGGACTTTTGATGAAATTTCCAAGCCCAGTTTTAAAAATTGCGAGGACACAATTTCTTAAGGGGGGAAGAATGTAACAACCCGAAATTTTAAATAAATCTTGATTCCTAATTTTGTGTGTCATATTATTTTATACTCAACAAAACTATTTCATTTGATATCATGAGTATAATTAAAATAAGACCGTTGGGTTTTGACTGTTATATGACCGTTGGTCACTATGACCGTTGGAAACTAAATGTTACAATTATTGTCTCTAAATATAAGTGGTCTTGGTTAATTAATATTGAAAGAAGTTTCGATGCCGTCATCCAGTAGTCTCGGGCCGATCAAGGCCCATCTAACAGAACATGGGAAGGAGGTAGCACCACTGCGCTTTACTCTAGACCAAACCCAAGCTGAACATCCTCGTGTGAAGCTCGAACAGAATCGCCTTTGTGAGAAGTTCAATCTGATAGAAATTACTACTCATGCAATATTGGTCGATCCTCCCTCAGATTCTCTCACCTTAGCACACCTTACACTTAGGTCTTATGCAGGGGTTATATGGGGCTATGTAAGGAGACCGTAACTGCTTTGTGTAATCCTTTGAGATAAATAAAATTGTGTTTTCTTCTTGTGGTGATGTTCGTAAATTTTCAAATGTCTGGATAAATGTAGGATGTATATTTTTGATGAATTTGGAAAAAAGGATAGTTTAAAATATTTTTGTGAACCTTAAATAATTAATGATGTGTAATTATTTTCAAAAAATGGTCTTCTACAAATGTGTTCAGAAAAAATTTTTGAGTCTAATAAGATCAACATAATTTTTGGAGAATAGTAATTTATGGATATTGATTTTACGTTTAGGATTAGTAATGTGTCCAAATGGATTAGTAATATCACTTAAAGAAGGTATTAATATAATATATGCACCTTTATTAAGTAATGTGATTCAATAAAATAGGTAAATAACTATTTCAAAAAGTATTAGTCAATTATTAGTTTTTTCGGGTGAATAGTGTTTTTTAATTAAAAATTAAATTAAAAATATTTAGGCAAATATTTTTATAAAATGGAGTTCATTTTTGAACTCAGAGCATCGATATTATGTTATGGTAATTTTTGGGGATTTTTCTGAAAAAATTGTATTTTCGGTGAATAGTGTATTTATTTAAAAATCAAATTAAAAATATTTAGAAATTATTTTTATCAAATGGAGTTCATTTTTTTAATCTGAGCATCGATATTTGGGTAAGGTGAAATTTTGGGATTTTTTTGAGAAAGTTGAATTTTCAGTGAATAGTAAAAATACAGTTTTAGGGTTTCGGTATGTTTAATGACATCATAACCGTGTCATGATGATGTCGTGAGATATTTTAAGGGTTCTCCGACCAAAGGTGTTGAAATTTTGTATGGGGGGGGGCATGTGGCCTAACTCCATGGTAAATACCATGTGAGAGCCCATGGTTTTGAGAAAACCACTTGTGAGGTGTCCCTTGAAATTATTAAAGTAACACCTCCCCTTCCCTATAAATACCCACCCTTTCCTCCTTTAGTTTTAACTCCCAACTCTCCCCCAACTAAGAAATAGTCCCATTACTTCCTAAGTAGTCATCCAAAGGTGCCTCAAGCCCCTCAAGGTCCCATCCATTGAGTTTTAAGAGTTACCTTTTAAGATAAGGGATCCTACCTCTCTCTTTCTTTCCAAGTACTCTCATTTATGTCATTTCATTTATGTTCCATGTTCTTATATTGGTCATGTTATTTTATATTAATCCTACTGTCCTTTTTATGTTCGTATGATGAGATACCCCCTCTTTCTCTCATCAATTCATTTTAATAATGTTTAAGTGGCATCCTTAGGCTGCCGAGTTTTTAAGGGATTCTTTCACCCTTCTCATTTCCATGTTGTATTTTCATGTCAAGTCTTTCAAGTTATTTTCTTATTATGTTTCAGTATGATCTATATATATATCATACTGATATTTTATGTTCATATGATGAGACACCCTATTTGATCTCATCAATTCTAATTTTTTAAGTTTTAAGTGACACCGTTCGGCTGCCGATTTTTTAGGGATTCTTTCACCCTTCTCATTTTCAAGTTCTATTTTCATGTCAAGTATTTTAAGTTCCTTATATTATGTTGGTGTATGATCTCTATATCTATCATACATATATTTTATGGTCATATGATTAGATAACCAATGTGATATCTTCAATTCATTTTTTTGATGTTTTAAGTGGCGTCGTTAGGCTGCTGAATTTTTGTAAGGGATTCTTTCATCTTCCCATTTTCAAAGTTCTACTTTCATGGAAAGTCATTCATGTCCCCTTTTCTTATGTTGGGGTATGATATATATATCCATAATACTTCCTTCTTATGTTCATAGGATGATATACCTTATTCTATCTCATCAATTCATTTTTTGAAGTTTTATGTGACGTTGTTAGGCTACTGAATTTTCATAAGAGAAATCTTATTTTCGTCTTTCTTTAAATAATTTTATTTCATATGGTATGTCATTAAAATTTCATTAACATATTCCTATATCAATTATATTATTTCCAACTACTCCTTTATGGATCATTTATTAGTGGGTGACCCATGTCCCCTCTCTTTTCAATGTTTTTTTAAAACCATGTAACATAGTCGTTATGCTATAAACATTTCGTCTTAAAATGTCCCTCTCTTTTTCTCAATTCCATATATTATATTAAGTGAATACTCAGAAATATTTATTCTAAAAGGGTATTCACATATATATCAAAATGTTACAATTTAAATTTTGGGATTTACATACATGAGAGCCACTTTCCTTTTTTGTGGGTTTAAAGTGACATAAAGATCATGCCTTTAAAGGAGTTTTTAAAATGTAATGATTATGAAATGAAACCCATTTCTTTTATTCTATATGGGTTGTTTATGAAATTATTGATGATGATATATGTGTCTGACATGATAATAAAGGAAAATTTAAGGGTGCGCCCTGATAGTGCTCCAATGCATTGGGTAAAGAGTTAATCTCTAGAGATGACTTTTTTTTTAACGACGCCTTGTTGAGTAACCTTGGTAATTTTTAATGACACTATGGGGATGGACCTTGGTGAAATGGAAATTATTGTCTATTTTAAATGTTGTGGCCACATCTTCATGTTATGAAACACGTTATTTTTATTATGATATGCCTCATGATCTCTTTCTCATGCCTTAATGTTATTTTTCATGACTTTTTGATATATCTCAAGTTCACATGTAAAATGATTCCCTTGCTTTTCTTACTAGGCCTTCTACTCACACTTTCCTTTGATGTATGCTTCTAGGTTATGAGATGTTGTAATTAACATAGGATGAATAATGTAAAAGCCTTTCAATTGTTTAAGAATAATGTTTTATGTTTTCATGTATTAAGTTCTTGGTTTCGAAGACACTAAACATTTAAGATCCTAGGTTTTGTATAATGTAATGAAAGTTTATGTTATAAAATTGTGGGATGCCATAGTTGGTATCAAATGATGTTTTAGTTATTTTTGAAATTAGTATATTAAATCTTTAGGAAGAAGCCTATAGAAAATTTTAAATATAGGAAGTCTTCCTGGTATTTTGGTGAGTATTGAGTAAGTGGTTTATCAGGAAAATACATCCATGTTTGGATACGAGCATGTAGAGGTGGCTCTGGCATAAATGTACATAGGGGTAAAACCTGAAAACACCGCTTCGAGCTAGACTCGAACAAAAACTGGTATACGACAACAGGCCATGCTGCACTCTTGGTTACGACACTCCCGAGGGATATGCTTTGGTAAATTCATAAGCTTGGTATGAACCATTATTAAAGGAACAAAGATAAAATAAAATGAAGATTCACATAAGAATATATGATCGAGGTAAATAGATTACTAAGGTATTTTCTTTGGGGAGTAAAGGTTGACTTATATTTTTAGGAATCGATGAATTTAAGGTGAACTTATAGTAATTTAGGTTACTTAATTAACCTATCTTGGGGAAAATATGTTTAGGTTAGTTAAATTTGTTTTAAGATGATAGGATTAGTAGATGTTTTTTTGAGATTAATGATAAAGATTATCATGGAAGACTATGTTATCAAATCATTATTGTATTTGGGTTTCAATCATAGTTTGGTTTATTTTGAGGAATTTTAAGGACAATTGTTTATGGAATGGTCTATGATGAGCTTTGGGTAGTACTGTGGAATTTTGAAGATCTAAAAGTAGTTTCCCTTCCTATGGGGTTCTTTCCTTTTGAAGATTTGTTTTATCTTACCCTTTCTGTTTTTGGGCTAATGTTTAAAGATAGAATAAATAGATAATTAATCTTTTTGAATTATGTAATTCTCTAGAAGATGGTTCTTGTGCTTTTGATGAGACCAAGTGTTTTTGAATTCTCATCATTTGAGAAAAGATTAGTTTTGGTAGAGACTTATTAACAGATGAAACTCTACTTGAAGTTAGGTATAATTCCTTGTGTTCTTATTCTATGTAGTAAATTAATTCCAAAAAATTATTAAAAACACCGTAAAACAAAAACGTAGTTGGTTTAAGTTTCCTACTGGGTATTCAAAGACCTTTTAAACACATCATAAGTTTGTGATTTTCTTGTGGTTAACTTTCTCCAAATCATGTTATCTATCACTCTCCATCAGAACATGACCCTTTGTTTTCTCTTTCATATCCATGTTTCCCTACACAGAATCCTAGTATGGGTTAACTCAGGTGACCTTTGTACTTCCCTTTATTTCATTTAAAGTAATAGTTTTACTAACTCCTCTTCCGATGTGGGACTTTTGATGAAATTTCCAAGACCAATTTTAAAAATTGCGAGGACCCAATTTCTTAAGGGGGGAAGAATGTAACGACCTGAAATTTTGATTAAATCATGATTTCAAATTTTGTGTGTTATTTTATTTTATACTCAAAAAAACTATTTCATTTGATAACATGAGTATAACTAAAATAAGACCGTTGTGTTTTAACTGTTATATGATTGTTGGTCACTATGACCATTGGAAACTAAATGTTACAATTATTGTCTCTAAATACATGTGATCTGGGTTAACTAATATAGAAATAAGTTTTGATGGCCTCATCAAGTACTCTCGGGCCGATTGAGGCCCATCTAACAGAACCTTAGAAGGAGGTATCACCACTGGGCTTTACTCTAAACCAAACCCAAGCCGAACATCATCGTGTGAAGCTAGAATGGAATCACCTTCGCGAGAAGTTCAAGCTGATATAAACTACTACTCGTGCAATGTTGGTCAAGCCGCCCTCAGATTCTCTCACCATATCACACCTTACATTTAGTTCTTATGCTGGGGTTATAAGGGGCTATGTATGGAGACCGTAACTGCTTTGTTTAATCCTTTGAGATAAATAAAATTGTTCTTTCTTCTTGTGGTGAATTTTTTAAAATTTCAAATGTCCGGATAAATGTAGGATGTATATTTTGGATGAATTTGAAAAAAAGGACATTTTAAAATATTTTTGTAAACCTTAAATAATTAATGATGTGTAATGATTTTAAAAAAATTGTCTTCTGTAAATGTGTTGAGTATGAAATTTGGAGTCTAATAAGATCAACATAATTTTTGGTGAATAGTAATTTATGAATAGTGATTTTACGCTTAGGATTAGTAATGTGACCAAATGGATTAGTAATCTCACTTAAAGAGAGTATTAATAGAATCTAGGCACCTTGATTAAGTAATGTAATTCAATAAAATAGGTAAATAACAATTTCAGTAATTATTAGTCAAGTGTTAGTTTTTTTCAGGTGAATAGTTTTTTTAATTAAAAATTTATTTAAAAATATTTAGAAAATAGGTCTTATAAAATGGAGTTCATTTTTGAACTCAGAGCATCGATGTTATGTTAATGTAATTTTTGGGGATTTTTCTGAAAAAATTGATTTTTCTATGAATAGTGTATTTATTTAAAAATAAAATTAAAAATATTTAGAAAATTATTTTTATAAAATGGAGTTCATTTTTGAAATCATAGCATTGATATTTTGTTTAGGTGAAATTTTGGGATTTTTCTGAGAAAGTTGAATTTTCAGTGAGTAGTAAAAATACAGTTTTAGGGTTTCGGTATGTTTAATGACATCATAACTATGTCATGATGATGTCATGAGATATTTTAAGGGTTGGCCGACCAAAGGTGGTTAATTTTAGTATGGTGGCCCCATGTGTCCTAACTCCATGGTAAATACCATGGGAGATCCCATGGTTTTGGGAAAACCACTTGTGAGGTGTCCCTTGAAATTATTAAAGTATCACCTCCCCTTCCCTATAAATACCCACCCTTTCCTCCTTTAGTTTTCACTCCCAACTCTCCCCCAACGAAGCTCTAGTCGCATTATCTCCCATGAAGTCCTTCCAAGGTCCCTCAAGCCCCTCAAGGTCCCAACCTTCATGTTTTAGAGTTATGTTTTAAGGTAAGGGATCCAACCTCTCTCTTTCTTTCCAAGTAGTGTATTTCATGTCATTTATTTTATGTGACATGTTCTTATATTGGGGATGTTATTTTGTATTCATCCTAATGTAATTTTCATGCTCATATGATGAGAGACCCCTTATTTCTCTAATCAATTCATTTTAGGAATGTTTAAGTGGTGCTGTTAGGCTGCTGAATTTTTAAGGGATTCTTTCACCCTTCTAATTTCCAAGTTCTATTTTCATGTCAAGTCTTTCAAGTTATTTTTTTATGTTGGGGTATGATTTATATATCAGTAGTAATTATACATTATGTTTATATTATGACAGACCCTATTTGATCTCATCATTTCTATTTTTTTAGTTTTAAGTGAGGTCGTTTAGCTTCCGAAATTTTAAGGGATTCTTTCACCCTTCTCATTTTCAAGTTCTATTTTCATGTCAAGTCTTTATGTTTCTTTTATTATGTTTGGGTATGATCTCTATATCAATAATACTAATATTTAATGTTCATATGATGAAAGACCCTATTTGATCTCTTCAATTCATTTTTTTGATGTTTTAAGTGATGCTGTTAGGCTGCTGAATTTTTGTAAGGGATTCTTTCACTCTTCCCATTTTCAATGTTCTAATTTCATGGGAAGACTTTCAATATACCTTTTATTATGTTGGGGAATGATATATATATCCATAATACCTCCCTATTATGTTCATATTATGAGATAACCTATTCGATCTCATCAATTCATTTTTTGATATTTTAAGTGATGTCATTGGGCTGCTGAATTTTTTAATAAGAGAAATCTTATTTTTGTCTTCCTTTCAAGATTTTCATTTCATATGGTATATATTTCAAATTTCATTTCCATATTCTTATATACATTATATTATTCCCATGTACTCTTTTATGGATCATTTATGAGTGGGTGACCCATGCCCCCTCTCATTTCAATGTTTTTTTAAAACACTGTAACATAGCCATTATGCTGCAGGATTTTCGTCTCAAAATGTCTCTCTCTTTTTCTCAAATCCTTATATTTTATTAATTTAAAACTCAAAAATATTTATTCTACATGGTTATTCACATATATATCAAAATGTTCCATTTTAAATTCTGGTATTTACATACATGAGACCTGCTTCCCTTTTTCTTGGGTTTAAAGTGACATAAAGTTCATGCCATTAAGGAAGTTTTTCAAATGATATGATTATTAAATGAAACCCATATATTTTATGCTATATAGGTTGTTTATGAAATTATTGATGATGATATATGTGGCTAACATGATAATAAAGGAAAATTTAAGTGTGCACCCTGATAGCGCTGCAATGCATTGGGTAAAGTGTTAATCTCTAGAGATGACTTTTTTTTAAAGACGCCTTGGTGAATAACCTTGGTAATTTTTAATGACACATTGGGGATGGACCTCGGTGAAATGGAAATGATTGCCTATGTTAAATGTTGTAGCCACATCTTCAAGTTATGAAACTTGTTATTTTTATTATGATATGCCTCATGATCTCTTTATCATGCTTTAAAGTTCTTTTTCATGACTTTTTGATATATCTCAAGTTCACATGTAAAATGTTTCCCTTTTTTCCCTTACTGGGCCTTCTGCTCACCCTTTCCTTTGATGTATTCTCCCAGGTTATGAGATGCTGTAACAAACTTAGGATGAACAATGAAGAAGCCTTTCATGTGTTTAAGAAGAATGTTTTATGTTTTCATGTATTATGTTCCAGGTTTCCAGGACACTAAACCTTAAAGATCCTCGGTTTTGTATAATTTAACGAAATTTTATGTTATAAAAAGGCGGGAATCCATTATTGGTATCAAAGGATTGTTTAGTTATTTGTGGAAATTGGAATATTAAATCTTTAGGAAGAAGCCTATAAAAAATTTTAAATATAGGATGTCTTCCTGTTATTTTGGTGAGTATTGAGTAAGTGGTTTATCAAGAAAATACATCCCTATCTGGATACGAGCAGTTAGAGGTGGCTCTGGCACAAATGTACATAGGTGTAAAACCCGAAAACACCAATTTGAGCTAGACTCGAAAGGGAAATGTTACACGATAATGGGCCTTGATGCACTCTTGGTTATGACACTCCTGGTGGATATGCTTTGGTAAATTCATATGCTTAGTATGAACCATTATTAAAGGAACATAGATAAACTAAAATAAAGATTCACATAAGAATATATGATGGAGGTAAATAGATTACTATGGTATTTTTTTTGAAGAGTATAGGTTGACTTATATTTTGAGTAATCGATGAATTCAAGGTGAACTTATAGTAATTTAGGTTACTTTGAAAATGATTAACCTATCTTTGGGAAAATATGTTTAGGTTAGTTACTTTTGTTATAAGATGTTTGGAGTGGTATATGTTGTTTGGAGATGAATGATAAAATTTATCATGGAAGACAATTTTATAAAATCCTTCTTGTATTTGGGTTTCAATCTTAGTTTGGCTTATTTTGACGAATTTTAAGGACAATTATTTATGGAATGGTCTATGATGAACTTTGGGTAGTACCGTGGAATTTTGAAGATTTAAAAGTAGTTTCCCTTCCTATGGGGTTCTTTCCTTTTGAAGAGTTGTTTTATCTTACCCTTTCTGTTTTTGGGATAATGGTTAAAGATATAATAAATAGATAGCTAATCTTTTGTGGATTATGTTATTCTCGAGAAGAAGATTCTTGTGCTTTTGATGAGACCATGTTTTTTTGAATTCTCATAATTTGGAGAAAAGATTATTTTTGATAGAAACATATTAAAGGATGAAACTCTACTTGAAGGTAGGAATATTTCCTTGGGTTCTTATTCTATGTAGTAAATTAATTTATCAAAATTATTAAAAAGAACGTCAAACAAAAACATTGTTGGTTTAAGTTTCTTATTGGGTTTTCAAAGACCGTTTACACACATCATAAGTTTGTGATTTTTTCTTGTAATTAACTTTCTCATAATCATGTTTTCTATCACACTCCATCAGAACATGATCCTTTGTTTTCTCTTCCATATCCATGTTTCCCTACATGGAATCCTAGTATGAGTTAACTCAAGTGACCTGTGTACTTCCCTTTCTATCATTTAACGTAATAGATTTAATGACTCCTTTTCCGATGTGGGAATTTTGATGAAATTTCCAATTCCAATTTTAAAAATTATGAGGATTCAATTTCTTAAGGGGGGAAGAATGTGACAACATGAAATTTTGAATAAATCTTGATTCCTAATTTTGTGTATTGATTTATTTGATACTCAACAAAACTATTTTATTTGATAACATGAGTATAATTAAAATAATACCATTGCGTTTTGATTGTTATATGATCGTTGGTCACTATAACCGTTGGAAATTAAATGGTACAATTATTGTCTCTAAATAAAAATGATCTTGGTTAATTAATATAGAGAGACGTTTCGATGGCCTCATCCAGTAGTCTCGGGCCGATCGAGGCCCATCTAACAGAACTTGGGAAGGAGGTAGCACAAATTGGGTTTACTGTAGTACAAACCCAAGCCAAACATCATCATGTGAAACTAGAACAGAATCTACTTTGTGGGAAGTTCAAGCTGATATAAATTACTACTCGTGCAATGTTCGCCGAGCCACCCTCAGATTCTCTCACCTTAGCACACCTTACACTTAGGTCTTATGCTGGGGTAATAAGGGTCTATCTATGGAGAACATAACTGCTTTGTGTAATCCTTTGAGATAAATAAAATTGTGTTTTCTTCTTGTGGTGAAGTTTGTAATGCTTCAAATGTCTGAATAAATGTAGGATGTATATTTTTGATGAATTTGAAAAAAAGGATATTTTAAAATATTTTTGTAAACCATAAATAATTAATGATGTGTAACGATTTTCAAAAAATGGTCTTCTAAAAATGTTTTCAGTAAGAAATTTGGAGTCCAATAAGATCAACATAATTTTTGGTGAAAAGTAATATATGAATAGTGATTTTATGCTTAGGATTACTAATGTGACCAAATAGAAAAGTAATTTCACTTAAAGAAATTATTAATATAATCTAGTCACCTTGATTAAGTAATGCGATTCAACAAAATAGGTATATAACTATTTCAGAAATTATTAGTCAAGTATTAGTTCCTTCAGGTGAATAGTGTTTTTTAATTAAAAAATAAATTAAAAATATCTAGAATTTTTTTTATAAAATGGAGATCATTTTTGAACTCAGACCATCGATATTATGTTAAGGTATTTTTTTGAAAAAAATGAATTTTCTGTGAATAGTGTATTTATTTAAAAATTAAATTAAAAATATTTAAAAAAATATTTTAATAAAATGGAGTTCATTTTGGTAATTAGAGTATCGATATTTTGTTAAGGTGAAATTTTGGGATTTTTCTGAGAAAGTTGAATTTTCAGTGAATAGTAAAAATACAGTTTTAGTGTTTCGGTATGTTTAATGACATCATAACTATGTCATGATGATTCCATGAGACATTTTAAGGGTTATACGAAAAAAGTAGGTGAGTTTTTGTATGGGGGCCCCATGTGGCTTTACTCCGTGGTAAATACCATGGGAGTGCCCATGGATTTGAGAAAACCACTTGTGAGGTGTCCCTTGAAATTATTAAAATATCACCTCCCCTTCCCTATAAATATCCACCCTTTCCTCATTTTCGTTCACTCCCAATTCTCCCACAACGAATATATGGTCTCATTACCTCACAAGGAGTCCTCCCAAGGTGTCTCAAGCCCCTCATGGTCCCAACCTTTGAGTTTTAAGAGTTACGTTTAAATGTAAGGGATCCGACCTCTCTCTTTCTTTCCAAGTACTCTGTTTTATGTCATTTATTTTATATTCCATGTTCTTATATTGGGGATGTCCTTTTATATTCATACTACTGTCCTTTTTATGTTCTTATGATGAGATACCCTCTTTTTTTATCATCAATTAATTTTAGGAATGTTTAAGTGGCGTCGTTAGGCTGCCGAAATTTTACGGGATTCTTTCACCCTTCTCATTTCCGAGTTCTAATTTCATGTCAAGCCTTTCAAGTTCTTTTTTTATTATGGTTGGGTATGATCTATATATCTATCATTATTATCTTTTGATTTCATATGATGAGATACCCTATTTTATCTCATCAATTCTATTTTTTTTATGTTTTAAGTGATGCCGTTAGGCTACCGAATTTTTAAGGGATTATTTCACCCTTCTCATTTTCAAGTTCTATTTTCATGTCAAGTCTTTTAAGTTCCTTTTATTATGTTGGGGTTTGATCTCTATGTCTATCGTACTGATATTTTAGGTTCATATGATGAGAGAACCTATTTTATCTCTTCAATTCATTTTTTGGAAGTTTTAAGTGGCGCCGTTAGGCTGCTGAATTTTTGTACGTGATTCTTTCACTTTTCCCATTTTCAAAGATCTACTTTCATCGCAAGTCTTTCCGGTTACCTTTTCTTATGATGGGGTCTGATATCTATATCCATCATATTTCCCTCTTATGTTCATATTATGAGATACCCTATTATATCTCATCAATTCATTTTTTGATGTTTTAAGAGACGTCGTTAGGCTGCTGAATTTTCATTAGAGAAATCTTATTTTTGTCTTGCTTTCATGATTTTCATTTCATAAGGTATGTCTTTAAAATTTCATTACCTAATTTTTATATCCTTTAAATTATTTACCTATACACTTTTATGGATCATTTATGAATGGTTGACCCATGTCCCCTCTCATTTCAATGTTTTTTTAAAACCCTGTAACATAGCCGTTATGCTGCAGAATTTTAATATCCAAATGTCTCTCTCTTTTTCTCAAATCCTTATATTTTTTTAAGTGAATACTAAAAAATATTTATTCTATAGGGGTATTCATATATATATATATATATATATAATTATTTTAAATTCTATGATTTACAAACATGAGACTTGCTTTTCTTATTTGTGGGTTTAAAATGACATAAAGATCGTGCCTTTAAAACAGTTTTTATAATGTTATGATTATGAAATTAAAACCATTTATTTTATGATATATGGGTTGTTTATGAAATGATTGATAATGATATATGTGTCCTACAAGATAATAAAACAAAATATAAGGGTGCTCCCTGATAGCGCTCCAATGCATTGGGTAAGGACTTAATCTCTAGAGATGACTTTTTTTTACGACACCTTGGTGAATAACCTTGGTAATTTTTAATGACACCTTGGGGATGAAACATGGTGAAATGGAAATGATTTTCTTTGTTAAATGTTGTAGCCACATCTTCATGTTATGAAAAACATTATTTATATTATGATATGCCTCATGATCTCTTTATCATGCCTTAAAGTTATTTTTCATGAATGTTTGATATATCTCAAGTTCACATGTAAAATGTTTCCCTTGTTTCCTTTATAGGGCCTTCAACAAACCCTTTTTTTGATGTATGCTCCCAGGTTATGATATTCTGTAACAAACTTAAGATGAACAATTAAGAAGCCTTTAAAGTGTTTAAGAAGAATTTTTTATGTTGTTATGTATTATGTTCCTGGTTTCCAATACACTAAACATTAAAGAACCTTGGTTTTTTATAATGTAATGAAAGTTTATGTTATAAAAAGTCAGGATGCCATAGTTGGTATAAAAGGATGGTTTAGTTATTTGTGGAAATTAGGATATTAAAACTTTTGGAAGAAGCCTATAGAAAATTTTAAATATAGGAAGTCTTTCTGGAATTTTGTTGAGTATTGAGTAAGTGGTTTATCAAGAAAATACATCTCAGTCTGGATACGAGCAGGTAGAGGTGGATCTAGCACAGATGTACATAGGGTTAAAACCTAAAAACACCTCTTTGATCTAGACTCGGACGGGAACTGTTACACAAAAATGGTCCTTGATGCAGTCTTGGTTATGTCACTCCCAGGGGATATGCTTTGGTAAATTCATAAGCTTCGTATGAACCATTATTAAAGGAACAAAGATAAAATAAAATAATGATTCACATAAGAATATTTGATCAAGGTAAATATATTAATACAGTATTTTCTTTGAGGAGTAAAGGTTGACTTAAATTTTGAGGGATCGATGAATTTAAGGTTAACTTATAGTAATTTAGGTTACTTATGAAAATGATTAACCTATCTTGGGGAAAATATGTTTAGGTTACTTACTTTTGTTATAAGATGTTAGGAGTGGTTGATGTTGTTTTGGAGATGAATGATAAAGTTTATCATGGAAGACTATGTTATCAAATCCTTCTTGTTTTTGGGTTTTAATCTTAGTTTGGTTTATTTTGAAAATTTTAAGAACAGTTATTTATGGAATGGTCTATGATGAACTTTGGGTAGTACCATGGAATTTTGAAGATTTAAAAGTTGCTTCCCATCCTATGGGGTTCTTTCTTTTTGAAGAGTTGTTTTATCTTACCCTTTCTGTTTTTGGGATAATGTTTAAAGATAGAATAAATAGATTACTAATATTTTGTGGATTATGTGATTCTCTAGAAGATGATTCTTATGCTTTTGATGAGACCAAGTGTTTTTGAATACTCATCATTTGGAGAAAAGATTAGTTTTGGTAGAAACTTAATAAAGGATGAAACTCTACTTGAAGGTTGGTATATTTCCTTGTGTTCTTATTCTATGTATTAAATGAATTCCCCAAAATTATTAAAAAGAATGTAAAACAAAAACGTTTTGGGATTTAGTTTCCTACTGGGTATTCAAAGACCGTTTAAACACATCATAAGTTTGTGATTTTCTTGTGGTTAACTTTCTCCTAATCATGTTTTCTATCACTCTCTATCAGAACATGACCCATTGTTTTCTCTTCCATATCCATGTTTCACTTTATGGAATCCTAATATGGGTTAACTCGGGTGACCTTTTTACTTCCCATTCTTTCATTTAATGTAATAGATTTACTGACTCTTTTTCCGATGTGGGACTTTTGATTAAATTTCCAAGCCCAATTTTAAAAATTGCGAGGACAAAATTTCTTAAGGGGGGAAGAATGTAACGACCCGAAATTTTGAATAAATCTTGATTCCTAATTTTGTGTGTTATTTTATTTTATACTCAACAAAACAATTTCATTAGATAACATGATTATAAATAAAATAAGACAGTTGGGTTTTGACTGTTATATGACTGTTGGTCACTATGACCATTGGAAACTAAATGTTACAATTATTGTCTCAAAATACAAGTGATCTTGATTAATTAATATAGAAAAGAAGTTTCAATGGCCCCATCCAGTAGTCTCGGGCTGATCGAGGCCCATCTAACAGAACTTGGTAAAGAGGTAGCACCATTGGGAATTACTCTAGACCAAACCCATGCCGAACTTCATCATATGAAGCTAGAATAGAATCGCCTTCGTGAGAAGTTCAAGCTGATATAAATCACTACTCGTGCAATATTGACGGAGCCACCCTCGGATTCTCTCACCTTACCACGCCTTACACTTAGGTCCTATGATGGGGTTATAAGGGGGTATGTAAGGAGACCCTAACTTCTTTGTGTAATCATTTGAGATAAATAAAATTGTGTTTTCTTCTTGTGGAGATGTTTGTAAATTTTCAAATGTCCAGATAAATGCAGGATGTATTTTTATGAGGAATTTGAAAAAAGGATATTTTAAAATATTTTTTTAAACCTAAAATAATTAGTGATGTGCAATGATTTTCAAAAAATTGTCTTCTGAATATGTGTTCAGTAAGAAATTTGGAGTCTAATAAGATCAACTTATTTTTTGGTGAATAGTAATTTAAGAATAGCGATTTTACGCTTAGGATTAGTAATGTGACCAAATGGATTAGTAATCTCACTTAAAGAAAGTATTAATATAATCTATGCCCCTTGATTAAGTAATGTGGTTCAATAAAATAGTTAAATAACTATTTCAGAACTTATTAGTCAAGTATTAGTTTTTTCAGGTGAATAGTGTTTTTTAATTAAAAATTAAATTAAAAATATATAGAAAAATATTTTTATAAAATGGAGTTCATTTTTGAACTCAGAGCATCGATATTATGTTAAGGTAATTTTTGGGGATTTTTATGAAAAAATGAATTTTCGGTGAATAGTGTATTTATTTAAAAATTAAATAAAAATTAATTAGAAAATTATTTTTATAAAATAGAGTTCATTCTTTTAATCAGAGCATCGATATTTGGTTAAGGTGAAATTTCGGGATTTTTATGAGAAAGATGAATTTTCAGTGAATAGTAAAAATACAGTTTTAGGGTTTCGATATGTTTAATGACATCATAACTATGTCATGATGATGTAATGAGATAGTTTAAGGGTTGGCCGACCAATGGTGATGATGTTTTGTATTGGGGCCCCATGTGGCCAAACTCCATGGGAAATACCATGGGAGAGCCCATGGTTTTGAGAAAAACCACTTGTGAGGTGTCCCTTGATATTATTAAAGTATCACCTCCCCTTCCTTTTAAATACCCACCCTTTCCTCTATTATTTTTCAATCCCAGATCTCTACCAACGAATCTATGGTCCCATTACCTCCCAAAGAGTCCTCCCAAGGTTCCTCAATCCCCTCAAGGTCCCATCCTTTGAGTTTTAAGAGTTACATTTTATTGTAAGGGATCCTACCTCTGTCTTTCTTTCCAAGTACTCTCTTTTATGTCATTTCTTTATTGTTCCATGTTCTTATATTGGTGATGTTATTTTATATTCATTATAATTTCCTTTTTATTTTCATATGATGAGATACCCCCTCTTTCTCTCAACAATTCATTTTAATAATGTTTATGTGGCGCCATTAGGCTGCCGAATTTTTAAGAGATTCTTTCACCCATCCCATTTCCAAGTTCAATTTTTTTGTCAAGTCTTTCAAGTTACTTTTTTATTATGATGGGTTATGATATCTATATCTATAATAATTATATTTTATTTTCATATTATGAGAGACCCTATTTGATCTCATCAATTCTATTTTTTAAGTTTTAAGTGGCGTTGTTAGGATGCCGAGTTTTTAAGGGATTCTTTCACCCTTCTCATTTTCATGTTCTATTTTCTTGTCAAGTCTTTTGAGACCCTTTTTGGGGTATGATATATATATCTATCATAATGATATTTTGTTTTCATATGATTATAGACCCTATTTGATCTCTTCAATTCATTTTTTTTGAAGTTTTAAGTGGCGTCGTTAGGCTGCTGAATTTTTGTAAGGGATTCTTTCACTCTTCCCATTTTCACAGTTCTACTTTCATGGAAAGTCTTTCAAGTTCCATTTTATAATGTTGGGGTATTATATCTATATCCATCATAATTCCCTCTTATTTTCATATTATGAGTTTCCCTATTCGATCTCATCTGTTCATTTTTTGATGTTTTAACTGAAGTCGTTATGCTGCTGAATTTTCATAAGAGAAATATTATTTTTGTTTTCCTTTAAATATTTTCAATTCATATGGAATGTCTTTCAAATTTTATTACCATATTCTTATATCAATTATATAATGTCATGATACTGTTATATAGATCATTTATGAGTGGGTGACTCAAGTCCTCTCTCAGTTCTATGTTTTTTTCAAACCCTCTAACATAGCAGTTATGCTGCAGAATTTTCGTCTCAAAATGCCTCTCTATTTATCAAAAATCCTTATATTTTATTAAGTGAATACTCATAAATATTTATTCTATAGGGTTATTCACATATATATCAAAATTTTCTATTTTAAATTCTAGTATTTACATATATGAGACCCACCTTCCTTTTTCGTGGGTTTAAAGTGACATAAAGATCATGCATTTATAGCCGTTTTTAAAATGTTATGATTATGAAATGAAACCCATTTATTTTATGCTATATGGGTTGTTTATAAAATTATTTATGATGATATATTTGGCTCACTTGATTATAAAGAAAAATTTAAGGGTGCGCCCTGATATCGCTCCAATGAATTGGATAAAGACTTAATCTCTAGAGATGACTTTTTTTAATGATGCCTTGGTGAATAACCATGGTAATTTTTAAAGACACCTTGGGGATGGACCATGGTGAAACAGAAATTATTGTCT
This sequence comes from Viscum album, assembly GCA_963277665.1. Taxonomy (NCBI): domain Eukaryota; kingdom Viridiplantae; phylum Streptophyta; class Magnoliopsida; order Santalales; family Viscaceae; genus Viscum; species Viscum album. Next base: position 138,257,436 of record OY728163.1, read on the forward strand.
ATGTGAAATTTTTTAGCCACATATTCAAGTTATAAAACACGTTATTTTTATTATGATATGCCTCATTATCTCTTTATCATGCCTTAGTGTTATTTTTCATGACTATTTGATATATCTCAAGTTCACATGTAAAATGTTTCCCTTGTTTCCCTTACTGGGCCTTCTTCTCACCCTTTCCTTTGATGTATGCTCCCAGGTAATGAGATGATGTAACAAACTTAGGATGAACCATGAAAAATCCTTTCATGTGTTTAAGAAGAATGTTTTATGTTGTCATGTACTGTATTCCTGGTTTCCAAGACACTAAACCTCAAAGATCCTCGGTTTCTGTATAATGTAATGAAAGTTTGTGTTAGAAAAAGGCGGGATTCCATAATTCTAAGTTTATTAAATCTTCTTGAAACGTACTCATGTGGTCAAATTTTTAAGTTATAATATATCGTTTTATGTACAAAATTATAATATTTATTTATATTCAAAATAATATAATATTTTACATGATGATGTGATAGATATAGAATGTAATAGATTTTATAAGTTGAATTTTAAGTTTTGTAGAATGTGGAAGTAAACAAAACATAATGATCTTGATACATTTTAATGTAGGAAGGTATATATCATATGCGGTTGAAAATTTCATTATTAATATTGGTGATAAACATGATGTAAATTTAGTGAAAACACCCCAACATATATGTGTTGTAGAAAGAAGAAATTTATATTGATAATCATGACATGCATTATTGATAATATGTGTTATCTCACATAACAAATCTAAATTAGTTGTCAAACTATATATGTACAATAAAAATAAATAACTACATAACCCCTGAATTAGAATGAGAATATACCAAATTTGGTATAAAAAATACCCCACTAAATAATCATATACTATTTAGAAGTTACAATACTAATAAACTAGTTTTATCTAATGTGAGGGCTTTAATAATTTTTGCTAAAAACACTGTAACATACCCCATTTTTCAGTACTAAAAGTAAGTGTTGTTAAAAGGTGTCTTTAACTATTCTTTAATTAGTGCAGTTAAAGGGGGCCATTAATAGCGCTAAAAATGGGCTGATAAAGGGGGGTCTTTAAATTGAGTATTTTTATAAGCACATATAAAAAAGAGATGATGGGGGGGTTATCATCACATCTTTTGAGGAGCTGATAAAGTCCCCCTTTTATCATTGATTTTTTATAAGCATTGATAATTGTATTCATTAAAAAATCATTACCAATAATATATAAATATAAATATATATTATTATTCATTCAAATTTAATATAAATTTTTTGAAATAAGTTTTAGATAAGGTAAATAGTAATTTAAACATAATATGTAAGATATCTAATGAAAATTGGTTATTAAATATCTAAAAAATATATTTTTTATTTATAATTGTTTTATTATTACAATGTAATAGTCATTTAATATCAATTTAATGATAAAAAATTAAAAACAATTAAAGATATATAATATGTTGAAAAAGTAACTCATACATCAAATTACCCTAAATTTTGATCTGGGTGTCCGTTTGAGCTCTCCCAAATATCAACGCAAATGTTATTTATTTTTTTGGAGAAAATTATTTTATTAATATACGTCAAATATTAAATATATATTTTCCAAGAAAAATACCAATTTCAAAATTGTCATGTCAATATTATCCTATTAGAAAAAATTTATAATTTTTTGGAATAATTGATTTTTCAGTGAAAAATGAAAAATAATGCTTTTTTAGTGAATAATGTGTTTTTTTATCAAGAATATAAAATGATACACATTATTATAAAATGATATTAAATGAAGAATTAGTACATATTTATTTTAAAATATCATATATGTTATTTATAATTAATTTTTGGTATAATTCTTTTATAGAAACATTTTACAATTATAAAAACAATTTTTAACTATTTATTGTCATTTGATTCTAATTTAATTAAAATGTTAATAAATAAATATTTATGAGAAAAATATGACCAAATTAATTTAATTTTTGGAATCATATTTTAGATATTTTTTATATGGAAACATGCATTTATAGTCATAAATAATAGTAAAACAAGAAAAAAAATTCATGTTGTTTATGATTAAGCTGTTATTATTGAGGGTTAATCCATAATATAAGGGTGAAATTGGAATTTAAACTTTTAATAATATGATTAGATGGAATCATTTAAACCTTAAACATTCCAAAATGAGATCTTTTTTAATTTTGGAAGCATTTTTATTTTGTATTTCAATATTATATATTAATCTATTATGAAATTACACGCGTATCATGTCGCCTATTAAAAATGGAAACCCCACATTCCACTTCATTACACAAAAAATATATTCTCAACATCCATATACTTGAAGTTTTAGATATATTCTTCTTAAAACACCACTCCAAGTGAACTGAATAAAGAATATATATTTGGCCTTCTAAAGAAGAGGTAATCGTCCTAACAAACTTATTTTTATTTATTTCATCTTCATCCAATTATAATTATGCATCAGTAATCATAATATAATAACTTTAAAATATATTTACTAAAATATTCATAGGATTATGGAACCATAAATATCTACCCTCTATCCCACCCAATAGGAACTGAATATATCACTAATTTGTACATGTTGACTACCACATCCACATAGTGATACATCTCATTTTACATCACCATCATTAATTAATGTTAACTATGATAATTTAAAATTATATATATTATAATGGTGATAAAATTAAAAAATTTAATTATAACATCATATTTTACTTATTAACATTCAATCTATTAGAAGATGATAATACCACTCATACAAAATAGTCAAGTACCACTTCCACATGTGATATAATGCCTTTTTCATGATATATTTGATATAATAATTACTCTAGAATTTTATATTATTATTTTATTTTATTTATATCCATTCTTGGAAAAGTGTACACAACGTTCATGCATACGTATGACCTTCCATCTATATAAATGATGTAATTAACTTTTCTACACATTCCTTTTAGGTTAGAAATTAATTATATAATGAATAAATTTTATATTATAATCATGATTTTAATTATAGTGATGATGGAATTATGATGGATTTATGAGTTTCCATACTACCAAATCGACATTCTCCTAAAAAACAAAATCTTGTTTACGTGGAAATTGTTATTTTAATAAGGATTTAATTATAAATGTGTTTTTAATATTGTATGTGCGTCATTTTTGATATTTTAAATATATTCATGATTCATGTGTAGAAGTATAACAAAATTATAATTTATTTTAGAGGATTTTATTGTTATTTTGAAGAATGATTAACTTTAGGTAATGGATTTGTCCTATTATTATAATTATTAATAAGGATTTCCTATCAAGAAGAATTTGATAATGTAATTTTTTGATCCACATTTCATTAATCTCATTTAATTTCTTCACGTAGATTTATTTTTTATTATTATACATTTGTATTTCATTTTCATTTCATTATGTACTCAAGATAATGAATGAAAGTTGTGATGGGAAATAGAAATTATTTTTATATTAGGTTGAAAATCTATTTTCTTCCATAATGATATTCTAGAAAAATATGTCAACTTTCATTTTTTAAATTATCCTATAATTTGGTTAAAGTAATTTTACCCATTTTTATAATTTTATGAAATTAATTAAAGTAATATTCCTATTATTTTTCTCAATGGGGTATTGTAATTTTTTTTTCAAAAAATGATACAAGAATATTGTTTTACATGAACAATGTAATGAATTTCTACCACCATGACTACTCAATGATTTTTTTTTTCATTTAAATGTTTCCATGGATAATATTTTTAAATCTTTTAACTAAATGTTTGAAATATTTTTATATATTATATATTTTTATTCAAAATTACACAATTATTTTCGAAAAAAATCGCCCTGTGATATTTTAAACTTATTTTCATTATCTATATCATCCCATGAGGTTTTATTTAATTAATTGAGGTTATATTCCTATAATTCAAAAATTAATCTTTCCATTGATGTTTTATTATTATGATAGAGACATTTTTATGTAACCTGTTTATTTTCCACATGTAATCCCACTATAAATATTGAAATGTGAGTGAAACACATTTATTTGTATGGATTATGAAAGATGATTGTTGACCTGTGATGTTATAAAATATATCTGAATAGATTATGATTTTTTCAATAGTGGGATTAGAGTAATATAGCCCTATAGTGCACTGGGTATAGATGGATATCTCATGAGTTATTAATTGTAAAATGGTGACTGAAACCAGTTCAGTAAAATCATTTTTCTACTACGATTTTCTTTTACGTGAAATATAACATCCCTACATGAGTTACACTAAATGGTATGTTGATCTGGTGGCGCACAGGGCCTCATGAACACCAATATGTATTTCATAGGTTACCTACTTGGGGAAATGTACTATAGGTGTTCAAGGTTAGACTATTACCTAAAATAGTATTTCAACACAGTGGTAATAATCATAACAATAAATTATGGAAGATGATAAAATAATTATACAATAAGATGATAGAATAAATAAGAGTTTAATAATAAATAATGAAAAACTATTTTCATGTAAAATATGATGATCATTTCTATTCTGAATTCAATAATTCCTTTAATGGATTGAATTATTTATAAATTAAAATACATATATAAAATTAAAACAAAAACAAAAAATATCTATATCTATATATCCTCACAAACCTAGCTCGGTCTTATGCTACCTCTTTTCTATTTAATGATCATATCAAGCATCGTAAATGGGGTGATCTCCCCAAACCCTAACTACATCCATAAAGTCTATCTGAGTAACCAATGATAAATTGAATAGGGTCTGTTATAACACCCAGTAAGCCACCACCAAAAATCTCTATAACATGCCCAGCCTATGTAATATTAATAGAAGCAGTGTGTATTATATCATATGTATAACAATAATAAATATAATGTTTCAAAGGAATATTATATCATATCCATCCAATCATGGATCCCTATAAACAATATTCGAGATCCTTTAAACCAGGGAAAATTTAAACATGATAAAGTAGGTGTGATATTATCCACTATAATAACTACAATCAAATACCTATAACATAATAATTTGAGACGCCCGATAAACAACCACTATAAAATTCACCATAAAATCAAATTTATAACAACCACAATTGCCTATTTCATGTAATCTAGTTTCAAACTACTATGGTTTTGATCCCTTGTATAAATGACCAAGGCATCCACATCTATTTTATTGAGGATCTCGATGGTCAATCAATAATTGCTATAGTTGAGTCCAAAAATCATGTCAAGAGAGAATGACCAATGTGATTCCAAGAAATCAAGATCAGAGGTATAGCAATACAGTTGTCATCCAATGGAGTCATAATCTAAGTGGTAAATATTTCACTGAAATACACTACCCAAATTAACATCTTTAGAGAAGAAATGTCCATTCCATTAAATGTAATTAGGATCTATGCAATATAAATTTTTAAGGATTCCACTACTGTTATCAGTAAATCATCTCATTCAATTTTAATTCCATTTCCTAATTGTCAAAAAGATATGAGTTATTCCATCAGATTACACAATTTCTATATAACAATGTATTAATTTTTATCATATGATGCCCCAATCCAAGTAGGCAACAACCCTCTCATATAATTGAAATTAAATTCATTATTCACATTTAAAAATAAAATGGTCAAAAATGTTGATCAAAAACAAAAATATTAATTAAATTCTCATTAATTATCACACCAAAATAGGGAAGTATAAAGGAGCCAAATAGATTGGTATAAAATGGGGAAGATTTGTAGACACACCCTATGGGGGGTCCATGTTTAGGTGACTAACCGCCAAAAATACAACGTCCCTAATATGAATCCCAAGTAGGATACAATTATTAAATATAGTAATTTAATTATATTTATAGTCAATTACAAAAGGCTGGTATTTGGGGAAACGAGAAACGTGAATATAAAACACCAAATGATGAGGAAATTGTATAGACAAACTACCACGGTTCTATGGTAGAACACTTGTCCAATATCGACCTATGACTCAGTTCAGATAAAAGGAAATATAAATAAAGGATGGATAAACTAAAATAGTTCATATTATCTTGTTCTTCTATAATTTTTTTATTAAAAGATAACTTTATAAAGGTTCAGTATTAAACAATAAATCTCCTATGAAGATCCACTAGAATGATGGGGTTCGAATCTGAGTTTGGATAATGCTGTTAACAAGGAAACAAGATCGATGGAGGAGATGAAAAATTTGAGGGGGAAATTCCTACTAATTCTTGATAAATAATAATGGAGATATGATTTGATTGAATAATACATTAAGGGAACAATTTTAATTTTGACTAAAAATACTATGTCACTCATTTTTTCCACACAGTTGGCCCAATCGTACACCAACCATGCACTATTCACTTTCCATAGGGTGACCTCACATGGTTCGTGCACACATTTTCTAAAATGGTCTAAAAATGTATCAAATACCTCTAAAAAAGCTTTTAGGAACTCTATCATGTACTTGTAGCCATGGGCACACATTATGGAAGAATCATGTGCCCATTTCTTTACTATATCCCATCACTATGGTATTGTCAAACTGTGTGGCTTGTGTTTCAATGTGTATAATAATTGTGTGGCCCACCTTCATTTTTCTTGAACCATGGCTATAGTATTTGAACAATTAACAAACACCACCAATACTCCCATGTATTAATTTTTCAATCTCATTATGTAAAAATTAATCATTTAATCTAAAATTTAAAATATCTATATGTCATAGGAAAAACCAAGATCATCTAATATCCCCGATTAATTTAATTCACCCCTGAATCTCCCTTCAAATGGTGGTTAAGATTCACCAGTGAATAATTCTGACTACTGATTAGATACACCATTGTCCCACTCTCATGTCTCATCCTATAAACTTTAGTGAAATCATAGGTCATTCACTAGAGGAACTAACCTGCCCCAAAGAACATTTAGACTACTTTCAAAAATATTTGTATAGTGCTCCGCAAAGGACTCATAAACCAGTAATTCAACCTTATCGTGGTGAAGTGTATGAGTCAGTTCTATGTGATAATAGTATATCAGATATACATGGAATACATCATTCATGGATGGGAAGCTCTTAGTTTACTGCAATTAATAGGCTACCATCCTTACTCACTCATGAATCTCGAATATCCGAATATATCATAGTGAAATATTACCCTCTCTTCTAATCCATATGAGTCCTAGCCTAAGTGAGACACATAATGAAACCTGAATCTGACCATGAACTCTATATTCCATCGATGGAAATTAGCAGTATATTCTTATATAGACAATGCCACATCTATCTGATTTCTGGTTAGCTAGACATAATCTGTATTCTTTGGAATGAGATGATATCCACAAAATGAAACCTCTCTTAATTCTACAATGTATAAATGATATTAGCATGTATAAAAATTGAATTATTCATAAGGTGTCATATATATAGTCACATAATAGTTATTTTTGTATACAAACTCAACAAGGGTTTATGCCTCTCAAAAGGGGAACCATTATTTAAGATACATGTTTTAATAATGTCCTCTTGAAACTGTATAGTATCCTCTGACTGGACATTAGTCTAAGGGTTGTATGTAATTCTTAGAATCTCTTATCTACCCAACTATGTCTATTATCCAAAAAAAATGAGAAGTAAATCATGAATCCCTATCCAATAAGATGTTATGAGGGAAACCATGAAGGAAAAAATCTCACAGATATAAAGTGTCAGATTCTCTTCAACTGGGAAGGTCACCCTGATCGGTATGAAATGAGTGACCTTCGTGAGCCATTCCATGAAAGACTATACAACACCACTACCTCAAGGGTACCTTGTACACTATGTAACAAAATCCATTGCCACATCATCCAATTTATACATCGGAATGGAAATAATAATAAAATACAAACTGATCTATTGTTTCTGCCATCACCAAATGACAGGAGAAATTCCTCATGAAAAAACCAGCTACCTCTTATTTCCCCCGGACCACCAATATTGACAAAACAAGTCATGATAAATCATGGTGATTTTGTGATGCACTTCCCATGATGAGGCATTAAACTATGAAATTATATTTTACATATGCTTGGTAGAACCAAAACATGACCATGTATGTGCATAATTTATTCCTCAAAAAAGTTACAACTAGGACGCATGTCATCACCTGGAACACTCTCCTATAGGACTAGGCCCATAACATCAAATGAATATCCCATATTCACTTTACCCTGATGAGTGGAAGTAATTGAAATGGTTAATAGAAATGTCTTCCCCTTAACATGTCATACCTCAAAATTCTTCTATGAAAATAATTCCATAAGCTCCCACTAGAACTTCTTTTATATGAGTCCTCAACCTCATTGAATCAGAAATTACATTTCCCTTTCTAGAAATGTAGGAATAAATAAATTTGATGTACTTTAGGTACATATAAAAACATAATTTCATAATATTTATGTCATCTATTATTATTATTATATACAAGCGTATTTATTTAGTTTTTTTACACCCCCAAATGCTCACCTAGTAATTAATGCCTCCAATAGCACAAGGCATGTACACCACCATCTAACTCAATATCAGCATTCATGTTTTTCTTCTCATGTTGACTCAAATTATGAGATCTATACCATATGGATTTCTCCCCCTGAATCATAGTTATACCTAACCTAGTACCAAATACTTCAAAATATAATATATAGCTTCGGTTAGGATATTGGATAATCAATACTAGCATAAACTTTAATCTCCCTTTAAGCGCATGAAAGGTTCTCTCATACATATATAAACAAAAAAATAGAACACCCTTCACATTGAAGAATGTAAGAGGCGATTCCTAGCATGATAAGTCCTATATAAAACACATGTACAAACTTTTTAGTCCCAATTATATCTATAATTTCAACGATGTTATTGGTATTCTCCCACGAAGCGATAGATCCCACCACGTATGGTTCAATTGATAATCAAGTCTCTAAGATAATATGAAACTAGTAGTAAACCTTATCGATTCATAATTTATTCTTTTTTATCATGAGGTATAACAAATGCTCCCTCAGCTTCTCCAATATGTTCTAATGATTTTTGGGTTGTTCATTTCGATTCTGAGAATAGACTAATATATTATCCATGAATACCACCATAAATATATATATATATATATATGTATAGATTAATAACTCAATTAATCGATGAAATTCAAATAGATGGTGTGTTCGTAAGATCAATTTACATTGAAAAATAATTGTATAGACAATACCTTTTATGTGATGTTCCTTGAGTTATGTCTATAACTATAATACACACATGAAGATAATCATACCTCAAATTATTCTCTAAGAAAATTCAAGCTCCATAGAATATTTTGAGTATATTATCTATCTGTGGAAATATATATCGATTCATAATCATCATCAAGTTCAATATTAGGAAATAAAAACATAGCATGAGGGTAAAATTCTTTATTTCCTAGAAAATGATTAGTGGACCCCGTAGAGATGTAATCGGTCATATAAATCTATTACCCTCCATGGACTAATGTTTTCCCTTGAGATCATGCAACACTGTAGTATCCATTCTTTATGTAGGAATTGATATCGATGCAGCTCTTGGAAATGGCTCTATAGAGAACTTCACCTCTCTCTCGGGATGTAAACTAGAGAAGTCATCCGAGAAAAAACCAAAGAGAAAAACCACTAGATGAAATTTCATGGTGTGATCCTTGACCATTAAAATATAAATTATAAATTTTGGTTGTTATTACACTCAGCCCATGATGCACCAATCTTGCTCAGATTGCATGGACATCCCATTCTCACTTTCGAATAAAAACCACCACATAAGGTGATTTGAATGAAACCCTTTGGTGATAACAGTCGACATTGAACTGATATGAAACTGACCATTCCAACCCATGTATGACATGAATCCCTACAAATCATGATGATGATGATATCCTATATGAAGTGACACCGTAACATGCCATGTTTTTTTGAATTATAATTTCTAAATTAATTATTATTTGATGGATTTCATTTAACACTACACAATGTTGTCATTCTAATACATGCAACATAGAGTTTAGCTTAAGTACATTCAATAATCAGTTTCTTCTATAACATTCCTTACACATGAGACCATGTACTGACAAACTGAAGAATACATTTAATTTTATTATTAAATATTATCATAGATATCACTTAAATATTTAAATCGAGGTTATGAAAATGATTAACTAAATTATAAAATTAGTTTTTATTCAATTTTATAAAATTAATTCTTTGGTAACAAAGTAATTATACATAATAGTAATAACTATTTGAAAATAATGAAAATATTTTTTTGAAAAATGATTCTTATATTTATAAACTAATTTTATATCAATTTACTAAAAATCACTATTTATGAATTATTTTATAAAATAATTTATATTATATATTCAATAAACTATCTAACCTACATCATTAGTTTTTCTATAAAATTTATAAGTACAAATCCAATTTGAAGTATAAAAAACTATATTTCTCAAAATTTTAGTTTTCTGCCTTTTTTTGTAATATTAATTTTATACTCAAATTTAAAACATTTATAAACTTTATTTTACAAAATAAAATTAGTTTCTAAAATTGGAATGAAAATATTTTCTTTGGCTGATTTATTGGTATTTTTCTAAAATATTTGTTTTTGATGAATAATGAAAATTACTGAATTTCAATTGAAAATTGAATTTTAAAAATATATATTTGTATAGATAAATTATATATTAATTGTTATTTAAAGGAAAAAATATTTCAATTATAAATAAAAAAATTCAATTTATTTTATTTGAATAAATTTTACATTCAAATTTTATATAAACATATTTCAAACTTATGAACATTTTCACTTTAAAAACACTTTCTTTCATACCGCCAGTTAGATTAAATTTAAATGCATTTCTACCAATTATATGATTGGTATTTTTGTAATATTTTTTTTATTTGGAATAAAAATATTTTATAATTTATAAAGTGGTATACTAAATTTTAATCCAAAATGACAAGGGAAAATGGATAGAATTAATTACACCGATTAAGAGAAAAATGAGTTTACCAAGGGACTGAACAATTTGTTAAGGGCTCAAATTACCTAGAAATAAGTACAATACCAATTTTATAGAAATGTTTTCAACATACTTCTTATTTCATTTAAAAGTTTTCATTATTTGAGGCACATGATTTAGGGGTGATCTACCAATAGTGTTTATCTTTATTGTATTTACAAGAATGCCACTCCTCCTCTATTATACAAAGGTAACTCAGCAACCCCACATATTAAAAACTCTAAATCCCATTGTAATTACAAGGACCAATAAAATATATCTTTCTATCATCCCAAATATCATCCAATATTCCACAAATTGGGTGGAAATAAAACCAAGACAATCTTTTAGTGAACAATAAAAGGGGTTACCTAACGAAGAGGTAACGATCATCAACATGAGTTTTTATTCTATTTCCTCCTACAAAAAATTAAAAATTTCTTATATAAATATTATATAATATACTAATTATCAAAAGTATACTTATATTTTTTATTTCATGGTTATGAAAAACATTTTCACATAATTCAATGAAATAGGATACACAATCATCATTAGTGTATACTGTAGACTACCTCCTCATGAACTGATGTCGTTCATTCATCCATTTAAAAAATTTAAGGATAGTAATAATGATATATTTATAATTAATCTAATATATTTATTATTTTTATGTTATTATTACTATTCTATAATTTTTATATAACACATACCTTCATGTATTCCCATTTGTTAGAATTTAATAATTTCGTTTGTGTGCACGGCGGATGACCACGTCTTGGAATGATGTTAATTGTTTATACTAAATAATAACTCCATTGGAGTTATAATATATATATATATATATAATTTAATTTTCTTTCTTTCGATATGATAAGTCACTGGGAACATCATCCTTGCGTACGTAAGACCTACCGTCTCCATGAAGAGTTCATATAATTAATTATCGTGCCATTTATATGTTACATTAAATACATAAATATTGTTAATTTATGAAATTTATATCATGTTCTACATTTTTCATATAATTAAATATTGATAAATTTAAAACAAAAAAAAATAAAAATTCAGAACATATATAAAAAACAAGTCATTTATTGCCTGAAATGTATCTTTAATGTGGAATTTCTAATAAATGTGTAATATAAATTACAGATAAAATCACATATGGTATTATATATATATATATGATTAAGGTTTTTTGGTATATATAATAAATTTATAATTATTATAATAGAGGATTTAACATGTACGAATGTCGTCAATACTTGATGTAAGGGTATTTGTAGTCTCACATTTATATCTACGAAGGTTATGGAATATTCACTACTCATTTAATTTGTGAGCCGTATATACCTCCATATGAAATGTTACATAATTAATTTAATTTATTTCATGATATTAAATGTTTCAATTGGTGATACTCTTCAATGAATCTAATTATTCAATTTTTACTCATGTAGTAAGAGATTTACATCTCAGTTTTTTCACTTTTGTGAAGAATACGACATATTCACCACCTTTTTTTGGGTCTATGGTTTATATACTATCCTTTAATGTACATTATGATCCATCTACATGATTTTTTTTCAATTTAAACTTTGATTTTCGGTTCTCCCTTTCAAAGAGATTACAGTTAAAATGTTACCAATGTGGTAAGAGGAATTTTGTCTCAATTTTACTTCATTAAGTCACATGTTATATTACAAACATATATTCATTTATTTAAATTATATACCTCCCCAATGAAATATTATATAATGAATCTACTTATTCTCATGAAAATTTATGTTTCATTTAATTAAATTATTTCAGGGAGAATTTTTTTCAATGTTAGAAAAGCAGTAACAATCTATCAGTATAATCTCAATATTTATCATGATTATTTATGATTATGTTTCCAATGATGAAATATTATTATCCCTATCACAAGATTTATCATTAATTTTTTATCCTCTAGTATTTCATGATATATTCAATAACTATTACCACTTTGCAGTCTTTGAGTCACATGTTATGTTATGAACCTATATTCTATTATAGAGATTATATACTGCCTAATTGACATATTATATAATTAATCTACTTATACTTGTGATAATTTATGACCCATTTAATTTAATTATTTCATTGTGAATTTTATATACTCTTACCGAAGTAGTAATAGTCTATCGATACAATTTCATAGTTTATCCTGACTATTTATGATTATCATTGCAATTATGAAAACATATAATCCTTATCACAATATTTTTCATGAATTCACTTATCCTCTAGTTTTTTAAGATAAATCGAAGTACTTTTACCACTTTCCAACTCCTTGATACATGAGATAATTATTAATGTTTTTTAAAAAAATATATAACATCATTTATCTCTTCATTAAATAATATTTTTTTTCAAAAAAACATGTTTTTAATAAATTTTTTAAAAAATGGTGATAAATAATCATTTAAGATCATTTTATTGGATAACTATATTACTTTTATTTATATTTATAAAAAAATTTAAATCTTAGTTTATATTCTTTGATGATTATTTTCAATGAAACACATTTTAAAAAATGTTATATTATATAACATGAGCTTCTAAAAGAAGAAATGATATATCAAAAAGAAATTATTTATAAGATTTTTAAAACTAAAATAATATGTTCTCATTGTAGTTTTCAAATAAATGGATTTTGAAAATTTTTTACATCTTAAGAAAATAGTTATTTATTGAAAGGTTATTTTCCTTAAGACATGCTAAAAGTGGCCTTTCAAATATTTCTCCATCAATGATGAAATACCTTGATATAACTATGAAGGCGCAGGACTAGGCCGAGTTCCTAGTCCCATAGAAATCTATTAATAAAAATATAGTAAAATGTACAAAGTAGAGAAACAGAGAAAACATCAGTCCTTATATCATCATATATCAGAAAGCATCAGAGACATCGCCACCACCACCTTCTGAGAACTCATCTGGATCCGCTGATTCCCATTCAGATTGGAGAGCGTGTTGATTTAGCATTTGGATGTATTTCTCCCTCAGACATAACTGCACTAGAGACATGGGTCCAGTGAGTCTGCTTTATCCCCTCTTCTGACCCATGTATTTAAAATTTCCATTTTTTGTAGATGACCTGGTGGATATGGTCCTTAGCATGTTGGAGTAAACTTTTCTGGGTTTCTTCATTGGTGGAGTGGTGGAAGCTCTATTGTATTCGTTCCGTTTCACCCCATTCATGAGAATATCATTATATGATTACATCATATGACCATTTGATCGACATCCTTGATTTTCCTTCCCCTCATACACAATTTGGGATCCCTCATGCACTTGTGCAGGGTCCCTGTTATCATCCATGGGTGTCAATCATGGAGAATACTCCCCATTGTTCTGCTTCTTGCCGCTTGCTTCTAAGAAGCCCAGCCTATCCAAGGATCTCTCCTTATCATCTTGCTTCTCCATATTAGCATTCTCACTTAACACATCCTCAGATATTTTCCAAACTGCTGTTTCAGGAACCTCCTTTACCAGGTTCAGAAGTTCACTCTTATGTGGTCCACCACATCCCTCACTTGTTTCCTCCGATACTACCTCTTCATCCTCCTTCAACTCTACATTGGCGAGAACTGCATAACGATTTGTAGAGAAGTTTATCAAATCATCATACCTTACCTGCACCAGAATAGAAGATGTATTCTGATGTGTATCAACATGAGTAGTAGAAAACAGATTCTTCTCAAGTCCCCTGCCCATAAATTGAAAGTCATTATTTACAACATTCATGTCCAAGCCACCAGCATCAAGTTTTAGCATGTATTATTTCTCATTCTCAGTAGTGTGCACATTATAATCCTCTAAGTGATTATGATCACCAATTTCACAAGTGTAATCCCTATTTCCAAACTTATCCAAGCTTCCCTGACTTCCCGTGGCAGCCACTTTCAGAGAAAATTCAGTGTCCTTCTACACTTCCTCCACTGGATCATGATCGGTAGGACCAATTACCATGGGAGATCTCTTCATCTTAACCCCTTCTAATGGAGCCAGATCATCCGCAATATTGCTATTATCCTTCGGACTGGATCCTCTATGCTGATTCCCATATGCAGCAGCAGCACTACCCAACACTTCTGCAGTGAAAGCCGCAATCGGGATATGACCCAGCCGGTTATCGATGGTTTTTTTTATGTCAATAAGCAGAATCATTCCCCTGCTTGCGACAACCAGAGCAAATAAGGGGTCCATAAGTCATATATAATGTTTTCGGCATACCTGTACTCGCCTTCAACCACAATCCATACGATCACAGGTGGGGTTCTTGAGAGATCAATCTCAACACAGATCTTCGCATTTGAAGAATTCGTCATGGAAGTTATCCACTGATCATAGAAAATAAACCGGCTGATTGAGTTACCGATTGACTTGAGCAACCCAGGATTTTGGAACGAGAGAGGA
Source organism: Viscum album (assembly GCA_963277665.1). Lineage (NCBI taxonomy): Eukaryota > Viridiplantae > Streptophyta > Magnoliopsida > Santalales > Viscaceae > Viscum > Viscum album. The sequence continues at coordinate 138,273,038 of OY728163.1, forward strand.
AGGCCGTGAAACTGTAGCCCGATCACCAATTTGGGAGATTCGTGGTTCATATGATACGCAAAGGACCACCGAAGAAGATGAAAAGAAGACTCAGAGGAGGCTCTTCTCATTCTGTACCATGCCCTACCCAGGTCATCCTCATCAGTGAAGAGGATAAGGAGCTGCCGCAGTCCCAAGATCCCTACCTTCACGTGACTCTTTAGAACCCAATCTTCATTAACACATACATTTATATACTTTATCATTTACTGGGGATATGATCTAAGGAATCCATTCTTATTCTTAATTGAATGATTTTTTGTATGATGTTATGTTTTTTATGAATCCCAATTCTCTTCTATGGGTTCTATAATGATAAAATACTAATGAATCTTGATTCATTTCATGGTTAATTCTTTGATAAAAAGACTATAAACCTGTCTATTTTAAATAGATTATAATATTATGAAATGTTTATGATATCCATTTCATTTCATTTTTAGGATATGATGTTTACGATACCCATTTCATTTTATGGGTGATGATATGATTAATGTTTTATTATATTGGGGAACACATATGTTTGATTACATTCTTTGATGGTTGGGACCTATATCTCCCTCAAACATAGTAGGTAATAATTTATATAACTTGAGATATAAATGGGTGGAATGGGGAGTGCACCCGATTTATTGAAAGATTTTTTTCATTAAGATGGTCTTAGGAGTGATTCATGACTACTATGATGGTTTTGAGAGAGAAACCATTACACTAAGATAACCTTGGGAGTGAGCCATTACTAATATATATATAATGATATATTTTTATGTGTCATCCACAATTAAATTTAATATTTCTATTATAAGAACTCATGGATTATTCTCTTTATTAACTTATAATTTTTGTTTTATGATCTTCAAATAATTTTTCCTTGACTCATTTGTATAATCATTGAGATTTAGGGTAGGATATTCAAATGTTAATCCCATGTTATCATACCCTTATGTTCATGTTATACATAAGTATCTCTTTAATTTACCCTTATTGAGCATCTGAGCATATCCTTTATTATATATCCTTTCACTTGTTTTTAAATAATGGATTTAAAATTGAGTATTAATGGGAACGATCATTATGGGATACATTTTATATCATTAACCATGTTAGAATATTTTCTTCCAAGTCTCTAAAGTCACATTAATATTATGGTTTCCCAGCATGTACATTTGAAATGGGGTGAATATTCATCTAAATAATGTAATATCCATATATATTTACACTCGATCTCTATATTTGGTATTAATGAATGTATTACTCAATCTTTTAGAATCAAGGATGATAAAATTTATTGAGATCCCATTTTTTAATTATCTATATATGTCTAGGAATGACTCTAATGATTAGTCTAAGGATGTGTTACAATATATTAAATTTTTTTGTAATTTCTGTAAATGATAGAGGGTGTGTTTTCCTAGAAACACATCCCTGTCTAGATTCCACAAGTGGATGTGGATCTGACATAATTATATCATAGGTTACAAGCCATGGAAAAATAGTTTTGATATAAACTCTATTAGGAACATGTTTATGACAATGAGCCTTACTGCACACCTGGATTGACACACCCATGGTAACTATTTTAAAAATTATCAAAAACATTATGAACTAACATAAAAGATATAAAAAAGAAATTACTATAAAAAAGGTTAAACATAAGGTTTAATATATTAGAGAAGTAGGTGACAATATTTAGACATCATACAAGTAACTTTTCAAGATTATGGGTTGTTCCACTATGAATAGTGTAGATAACAATATTATTTTTGGATTATTAAAAGGAATGTATTAGAAGGAAATGGGATGACATTGAATGTGATGGAAAATTTGATGACTAGTTGTCAAATGGAATGATGATTAGTGTGAAGAATAGTGTGACTATGACTAATTTATGTTCACATAATTTGATTAAGAATTTATACTTTAACCAACTCTCAGACACACTAAATAACAGATGTGATGAGATCACTAAGAATTCAGTTAGTGGTGAAAATGAAGGAATAATGACTCAGTTTACAATATGTTAATAATGTGTGAATAAGAACTCAATGGAATTTATAAAATGTATGAAATTATGTTTTAAATGTGGTGAAGAATGGCACAATGTGTTTAATTTTGATGGAAAAAAAGTATGTTTTGTTTATGAAACTAATGCAGATATTATCCTCCCTTATGGTAATATCAATAGTTGACAGTTTTTGTTATATAAACTATGGTAATTATACAAAAAAAAATTATGGGGAAATATAGTGAAGATAATAATCAAGTTGGTATATGTAAAGGTTATACTGCATACATCTATGTGACTATAAATGTCATAATAAAGGAAAGAGGTATTAAAGAAGAAGTTGAGGAATCCTAGATAATGGCTTAATTGTGAAGTGGAATAATTTATGTGCTTGTGTTTTTGAATTCATGAATTATGTTATATTAATTTCGAAATATATGTGAATTTTTCAATATATGTTTTTATTATAGAGATTCCAGAATGTATTGAATAGTACTAATTTAATGGAAGTTTTATATTTTATGGGAAAAACACGATTAGGGGAAGGTAATCCATAATCTGATCATGATGTTATAAAGATGGTGACTAGTGTGGATATAGAAATTGAGGATAATAATAAATTAAATTGGATAGTAATGATTACCATGGAAAATATTGATGATTAGTTGAAAATGTAGTTTATCGTACATGGATGGAGTTTATGAAATTTTCATATTTAAGAAATATGTCAAATGATCATTAAAATATAAAATAATGCATGTTTTTAGTATAAATATATAGAATTCAGTTTATTACCATGATTAAAGAGATTTCAAGGTAATGGTATTCACATGTTTGATATATTAAAATCAATAGAAAATTTATCATTTATGGAGGATAAATTGTAAATGTATTTTGAGCTATGTAGTCACATTTTTTATCATGTATGGGATTTTGAATCTATTGAAAGGTTCAAAAGAAAAACCATTTATGAAATGGATTATTTTCATCTCTGAATTTGGTTTAATATATTAAAATATTATTTATGTATATGATTATTTATGAATAATGATAAACTTTTCTAACCATTATGTTATGATTATAACAAAAGACTGTTGGAATAAATTATCCTTCAATTAATAGATCATATAATCAATTAGATCTTCATGCATAAATAACTCACAATCATTTCATGAAGCAAGCGATGAAGTGATATTTTATCAATACTAAAATAAATGGAGAAAGTTTACTTATAGACTAAAATCAGGAAATTATATCTTTTTTTAAAAAATCTACAACTTTTTGAACACTGTCTTGAAATAAAAATTTTTCTTATTATCAGCATTTTATATGCTATCAATAATAACATTGATTCATGTTTTATTTTGGGCTTCATGATTTTTAACAATATTTGTATCCCCAACATTCTTGTGATCGTTGATTGTTATCACTCTCTATTATAATTTATTCCTTTCATCAATATCCAAATCTTCACTTCTCACCTGTATTTTCATATATGGAAACCTAGTTATGTGATAATGTATGTAACTATTATGTTTCGAAATTAAATTTTTTAAAATATTTTTTTATTATTTATTATGTTCTTTTCTATGGAAGGAACATCCAATTACTAAATTTTGATGACCCATAAAAATTTTGGGGGATAAATTGATTTTAGGGGGTTAGAATGTAACACACTGAGTTTTTATGAATTATAATTAAAAAAAATTAAATTATTGATGGATTTTGATGAATGATAAACCATTTTATGCTTATCGTGTATGAAAAATTGTGTTTATCTTGTTGTACACATAATACCAAGTTCCTTCGATATTTGGTGCAATATAAAAGACCACATTTTACCAAACTAAAAAATACTATTAATAATAATATTAAAATATTATTATAGTAATCACATAGTAGTTGGATTGGTGGGTATGAAAATATTATATAAATTATGAAAATATTTTTTATGAATGTTTATAAAATAAATTCTCTGGAAACCAATTATATATAAATTAATGTATGAACTATTTCAAAATAAATAAATTTCTTTTATGAAAAACTATTTTTCAATTCACAAACATGTTCAATCACAATAATTTATAGAATCCTATATTGATGAATTGATTTATTTAAAATTATATATAATATATTTTTAATTAACTATTTGACAATAATATTATATGTTTCTACAATCTAGATATGATCAAATCCAATTTCAAGGATACATAGTTATATTATTCTAAAAGTTTGTTTTGGATCCTTTACTGGAAGAATTCATATTAAACTAAATTTTTACATATTAATAAATATTATTATAAAACTAACTTTTTTTTGTAAATCATAACATCAAAATATTTATAGAGAAATTTGTCTGTATATTTCTAATATATTTATTTTTATGATAAATAGTTAACAATCCAAGAATTTCAATTAAAAAATAACTATTCATCTAATTTATTTAAATAGATAAATTATATATTAATTTTTTATAAATTAAAATTAGTAAAATTATACATATATAAATTAAATTTATGTCATTTAAATCAATTTTAAATTTCAATTTGAAATAAAAACATTTCAAAATTTTGAACATTTTCACTTTAAAACCCCATTGTTTACCCCATCTGTGGGATTAATTTAAATTATATTTCAGCCCCTTCTGTGATTAAAATTTTAAAAAATGGATTCCTTAATTTTAATTGGAATAATTTATAATTTCTAATAATGTAAAAATAATTTTTATCAAAATTATTTGTGAAAATTAGTTAAAATTAATTAAAGTAATTAAGTGAAAAATTAGTTTACTAGGGCACTAAACATTATCTAATGGGGCTGTATTACCTAGAAAATTGTCTGAACCCCATTGGATTGAAAAATATCTACAATTTACTATCTTTCTATTGAACATTTATTAATATTAGAGGAACGTGATTCAAGGGACACCCTCCATTAGTGTTAACCTTTTGTGATTTACAAGAATGGCACTTCACCATTATAAAAGAAAACTCTCCCCCTCTACATCACTTATTCACACCTCTCAAGGCCATTATATTAGCCATGAACTATCAAACTATATACAATATTTTCTTAATAATAAACTATAATCCTCATGTTTTTCATAATTCCAACCATGGATGTCCATTGGTGCAAACTAAAAGGATTTTTCCAAAGAAGATATAACCTTCATCAAAGTTTTTTTTTGTTTTGTTTCATTTTATAGACCCTTATGTTCTTCTTATATCCAGATTATGTTATAGTATTACTATCCTCAACATATTGATATGTTGTTGTTTAAGGTTATGACCTATAAATTGACACACATCCATTATATACGATATGTAATCATTGTTCACGTGTCAAACACACTACTAGATAATGAACCAATGTTATTGTTTCATCCATAATCACCATTCTAGTATGGAAAAAATGATGAATTTATAGTTTATATTTGATATTTATTATATATATGATTTTATTATGATTATTTGAATATTATATTACAAATAACGTCATGCCTTCCATTTTTTGGGGATTATGATAATTGTGTTCATGTGTGGCATTGGCTACAACCTAATAATGTGATGTGATCCATTTATGCATTTAATGGAATGTATTAAAGATGGTTTTATTATAAATATAGTATACCTAAAAATTTATAATTTACCTAAATTGATAATATATCTATATTATTTAATTTTATTTATTTCGATATGACATGAAAATTGGAACATCATTAATGGGTACATACGATCTACAATCTCCAAGAAAGGTGTGTTTTATTTCCTATTTCAATCTTTTGTAGTTTATTGTAAATACATATTTATGGAATATATAATATCTTAATATCATGGATTTAATTCAGATAATTCATAAATTAATATCATTGTAAAAGGGAAAAAAATAACAAGTCAGAACATATAACAAAAACAAAGCTCTCTTTACCTGAAACATAACTTTAATGTGGAATGTTTAGTAAATAGGTAATATAAATTCATAATACATTCATTAATTCCATTATATATATTAATTTGAATATTTTTTAAATTTATAAACAATATTATAATAATTTTAATGTTGGTTTCAATGTGTACAAAGATAGTTAGGACATAAGCTAAGGGGATTTCTAGTCTCATTTTAATTTCTACTAGATTTTTGACATATTAACCAATAATTTGGTTTGAATTGTATATATTCAATCCTATGTAATAAAATATAATGAATTTTATTTATTTAATGATAATAAATGAATTAATTGATTTTATTATTTCACTAATCTCATGATTCAGAGGGTACTCAAGTATTAAGGGATTTACAAGTCATCTTTTACTTTTGTTAGACTCATGTGATACTCATCAACTCCTTCATATATTTCATTTGTATACATGAAAAGAATGGGCATTAAGATTATTCTACTTAATGATTTTTTATTTAATAATCCATTTTAGGATCTCTTATTAATCAGATTTGATGGTTAAAACATTGCCAATGCAATAAGGGAAATTGTGTATCAATTTTCCTTCTTTGATACACATGTTTTGTTATGAACCTATATAATTTATGAGGTATATATAATTCTCTATTGAAATGTTATATCATGAATCTTTTTATTTTTATGAATTTTAAAGTATCAAGAATTTTTATTCTTTAGCGGTATTTTGATTCAATGTCACAAAAGTTGTAAGAGTTTATTTCTATAATCATATCATTTATTTTTTTTTTATAATTTTTATTCTATTAAGGAAATATTAGGATACATATCTCATGAATTTTAATAAAATTTATTATCTTATTGTAATTAATCATTAATCCATGAAATTTTACCATTAATTACTCTTTGGTTCCAATGATAATTAAGTGTGCCTTTTTATGAAAATTTGACCATATTTACTATTTGATCAGAAATCTGTTTTGTTCAAAAACCATGATTCCTATAAATTTTTTGGTTTTTTTAATAAATTTAAATTTAAATTTCATGGAAAATTCTTTTGAAAATCTTTTATATTATAATAAGTGTTTAAAATTATTTTCAAACATTCATTTCTAGGGTTTCAATTTTATTTTGAATGAAAACATTTTTAAAAATGTTTTATGATTGAAAAAATGTTCTTGAATGAAGAAAATATATTTTTCCCAAGAAAGGTTTCTAAATAACATTAACTCATCTGTCATAATATTTCATAGTGTTTTTTTGTAGAAAATGATTTTGAAAAAAACCACAAAAGGTTTAAATCATTGAGAAATTCTCCAATTGTTATTTAAGAATCCTTTTCCATATATAATGACATCCTTTGATACAATTTATCCTTTTCTGGGTATATGATACAAGGACACCATTGGTTCATGTTTGTGAAATAAATTTCATTATGACACCCATATATCATTCATGAGGTTTTCAAAGAATATTGTTAATGAACCCTTTTCCTTTCACATGATATTCTATAATGAACTGATTATGATACATATATATCTTCTTGAGATGATGTTATGATGCAATATTAATGATATACATATTATTTCATGGGTTATGGTATGATATTTTTTGAAATCAATCACTTTTTAGGGGTCAGGATATGATGAATGTTTTATTATCTTATGGGACACATACATTTGATTTCATTATGTTTTGTATGGATCCTATGACTCCCACCAATACATTGGCTAATGTATTATATATCATGATATAAATATGTATAGAATGAAGATTGAAACTAGATTAGTAATGGACTTTGTTTTCTATTATGGTATGGGGAGTGACTGTTGACTACAAATATTGTATGGGGAGTAAACCCCTTCTACTATGATATCCTTGGATGTGGTTCTCAACTAGTATGAGGGTCATAATATATGTTTATACATCTACCACATATTCAAATATTATTCTTATGATATGATATCATAGATTATGATCTTGATTCCCTTATGATTCATACATTATGAGCATCGATCATTTATGTCATGATTACTGTGTATGGTCTCTGATATGTGGGGTCTACTCTTCTAATTTTATTATCATTTTCTCATATTCTTATGTTCATTTTATTTTTATATATAATGAGTGCTACAACATTCACTTCATGAAGATCTACTATCATCTCAGGGCCGAACACCTCAGAATCAAAGTCGACGCCACCGTCCTAGCATACGGCTGGAAGACTTCATGGTGGAATGCCTCTAAAATGTGAACTACCAGACATTGAAATGAATCCAAAAGTGACAAAGTCAGATATGTAAAATCATATGACATGTTGATGCCATCCTAAAAATAAGTCATAAATCTCATCCTACTCTTAAATCCATGACTGTGAAATAAAAACAATTCTAAATAGCACTATATACACTTCCTAATGCGCACTCTAAATCCATGTCCATGTTAAGTTTAGTATTTCACAATTTTAAGTTACATGAATTTATTTACCATTATCCTTAAATTGTTGAAATAAATGTATCACCACTTATGATCCATAATTTTTCATACACCTCATGAACTGACGTTTGGTGTCCCCCAAATCCAAACCATAACACATTCCAATCAATTAAACTAATGGACCATTACTGAACGTTCCATAGTTGGCTGCTTTGGGTTTTTATGATAGCCTATGTTGGGAAACACTATTTAGGTTATAAAATTCACATTATGTTCAAATATTTTCTATCAATTCCATGCATAAATAAACTATCCTATAATGAGTATACCACCCAAGGCACACATAATAGGGTCTTTTAGTTAGGAAATGCTTCCTATAAGGCATAGAGTGTGCCTGGAATGCGAATATTTCAATGTGCATAAAATGATGTCTATGATATAATACACTAATATCATAGAGATATGTATAATAATTTTTAATCATAATAAACCTCAAACATCATGTGCATCACCCAGAGGGGAATTCATATTAACTATAATAGGAAAAATACTAAACATCTATTTCATGATTCCAAGAAATTTTGATTTTTCTTGTAGTTGGGTTAGATACTCCAATGAACATATAATTTCCAAATTAGATTACATTCCTAATCTCCTCTTTATTATCTCAAAACATTAATCAATAAATTAATATAAAATAAATAACTATGATCATCATTGTAACATCCTGACCTAGGTACCAATAATAGTTCCCCAAGCTTATGGGTGACATGGACCCAAGAACACCTACCCATACAACAGTGGTTTCCAAATAATAATGATGGCCTAGGGTCAATATATGGGGATATTATACACTCATATCAAAGTATAACACAGTATAAAAAATCATAGAAATAAATACATTAAGCATAAGAAATAACTAAAAATATAGAAGTTGACAGTAATATGTCTCTAATAAGAAAAAAATCAATTATAGTGTCATTTATAATATGATGATCCTGTCATGCCTTTTTTTAAATAAGTAATGAAATACATGGTATAATGAATTTATTATAATACTTTTATCAACATATAAAAAGACCAAAATTAACTATCTCTGGATAGCTTCACAATCCTAGCATGGTCTTATTCTACTCCTCTCTTAGGTAATGATAAAATCAAGGATCATAAAGTGGATGCATACCCTAATAATTACATGCATCAATTATGTCTGTCCCAGTACCCAATGGTGTCCTCAAAAAGGTGTGAGATAATGCTCAACAGTACACCACCAATGGTGTCTATGAGATTTTGAGTTTGTGTATTATTAATTAATGAATTCTATAGTATGTCACATGTGTAACAATAACAAATTTTTAGTGCCCCATGAAGATGTGAACATGTCCAAAAAAACATGGATACCTTTGAAAAATATTCAAGCTCCCCTTAAAAATGGAAACTACAAACATGATGAATAAAATGTGATATTATCTTTTCTACCAATTGTAATACAATATCAATAAAAAGGCTATCTATACACATGATATACACCCACTATATTCTACAGGAAGTAATCATGTTTATAACATCCATGGTGGACTATGCTATGTATTCTATTGTCACACCATGAAGGTTCAAATCCAAGGTGTAAAAGACTAAGGCATCCGCATCAAATCCTTTGAGAATCTTGATGTAAACTGAGTAACGACTTTAGTAGATTCAAAGGATCATGTCCACCAAGCATTCCCCAAGTGATTTCTATAAATACAAATCCAAAGGGGTGTAAATTCCCTTACCATTCAATGTAATTTCATTCAAGGTGTTAAAATGTCCTTTGGATGCAATACAATAATAAATATACATGGATTATAAATGTCCATAGAATCCAAAGGAATAAAGATCCAAGGAGTGTAAATGTCCAATGAATCAACTTATATTTTCAATACATCATCTCATTGAGTTAAAAATTCATTTCATAATTATCAACGTGAAAGATTTCTTCCAACACATTCAATATTTTCTTAATAACCATTTATCCAGTATAATCATTTGCAATCACATGTAAAGGATGAAACAACCCTCTCTTATAAATTAAACACTATTTATTCCCCTTATTTACAAATGGTTATAGAAATAAATGTTCTCACAACCTTTAAAATTCATAAAATTATCATTAATGATCCACCAAAAGTCAACGATCTCCCATGAACCCAATAGAGTGGTATAACATGGTAAAGATATGTGAACTCCAAAAATTGTGGTCTACGTTGAGGTGAAAGACCTACAAAGATATAATGGAACCCATAGTTAACAAAAATATGATCCAATTCATTTAATTCGTTTAGTCTTTTAATTTTAGGGGAAACACCAGAATGTTTAGACAACAACATAATATAAACAAGTCATATAAAATACTGAACATTTAAGAAATGTGTTTAATATATACCGTAATTTCATTACATAACACTCATCCAGTAATATCCTCTGATCCGATCATCATGAAGATAAAAGGGATGAACATAAAAATACAAGATAAATAGTTCACATAAGCTTTCACACAAATTACGCTTCTAATACAATGAAAAATGATGAAATTATTAAGATGAATGTAGAACTCAATGATGTAGATCTGACAAAGTTATGGGTGCTTGAATTTGATTCTATATGATGGTGTTATCATTGAACCTAACACAATGGAGGTGGATCAAAACAAGAGAGGGGAGGTCCTCTTATCCCTAGATATTGGAAAAGGGAAAGAGTTTTAAAAAATCATTAATGAAAAAATTTTGTTCCCCCAAAAAATACTAGGTCACATGGTTTAGCTACACAATTGTCCAAATGTAAGAAAACTATGTACCCATCACTATAAAAAGTTATGTCACTTTTTTTTCATGAACATAGTTTATAAACCCATGTGAAAACCATGCCAAATGCCTATGAAAAACATACAGTTTCTCTAATACTGGTATGAGGATCTGGGAGCATAGTTTGGGGAAACCATGCCCCTTTTCTACTCTCTTTCTGACCTCACATGGCTTACTGAAACCATCCTTCCTGGGTCACAAAATTTCTAATAACCCTTCAGCCAAGATGGATTTCCAAAAATTTAGCTTATGGGCTTCAGAACAGCCTTATAGACCCCTAAAAATCCTTTGACCTTATTATTTATTCACATTAACACACTACCAAGAATTTAAACTAATATTTAAAATACATATACCACTTAAAAAAAACAAGGATCATAGATGAACCATGAATGAGGATATGATGGAATGGGTACTAAAAAATAACCACTAAAATAGTATTGGTAGTGATCCTTGAATATGGAATTTATGTTCTATTATTTTTTCCATATATATATATATGTGATTGTGTTTTATTGAATATCTATGCAATCATGGATCACAGTTTTTTCATCCATCATAATTCATGTCTTAGGATATTCAATACATTATCCCATGACGCAATATTATGAACTATAAAATTATTATTATGGTTTTAAAATGTTATGATCATATTATAATACCCTAATGATTAATTTCTACTTGAGTGATCTTTGATACATCATTTATTTACCCATAATGAAATCATATATTAGCCTTTATAATGTTTTATTTCACTATTTTATGATGAAATTATTTATTTATGATATCTCAATGAATGCTTCTAGTAATGAAGAATGTTGTGGGAGATGATATAAATATTTTCTGTATAGGTTTTATATGTATAAAGGTGTCCAAATACACTAAATATTTAGGATTCTAGCATGGATCATACTATTATATAATGAATATTAATATAATAATATTTAATATCTATGTATGAAAAATATGGGACATTATAGTTGGTATTAGGGAAATCCATAGATACCATTCTAAACAATGGTGAAAAAACAATAGAGTGAACCCATGGATAATCCTATTTTTGAAAAAACTTTATGTGTTTTTGTAAAAGAATAAGTGTGGGTTTTCAAGAAAAACATCACTATATAGATACTTAATAATATCATGTTTTTAGTTATCCATTTAATGGTAATAGCATCGTAATATGATTGTCGAGTATACCTAATCCATCAATATATTTTATGGTGAGATTTCCCGTACTATGAAACTATTATGTCACTCTTAGTTGATAGACATGGGTTAACTCATATTTCCATTATCAAACATTATAATGTATTTGAATAGACGATGTCAAAAAAAACCAATGTCAAAATTATATTTTCATATACTAAAAATATGGTTTCATAAATGATAATTCCTATAAATAATTATTTAGGATTGAAGGATCTAATAATGATAATATTTTTTCCCAAAATATGATTTTTGGTTTTAGTCCATGGTTCCCACATAAAAGAACCATGTTAATACATTATATGATTGAAAATGGAATTATTTTCATCCTGATGAACAAAATATCCTAGAATATGGAATTTAACATAATTATTCTAGTTTTAGACAACTTTCTGATGACATGAATCATGATGTTCTTATAAATTAGAATAGTCTAGACAAACATTTTGTTGGGTCCTTATTATTGCACCATCCACATATACATTGTGGGTTGGAATATCCATATTTTCTTGATTAATTTATCAGTTACATAGAAAATGAACTTTTTATTTTATGGTGTTTAGGACATGAATAACATATATTTAATACTTATTATCAGTAATGTGTAGAATATCATTGTGAGAATTTTGTCATGAAAAATATGCATCATGAAGAAATTGACTCCATTGAGTGGGATGATATTATGATCTTGTATTTCAATAGTTAATTTTCAAATATTCCTTGTCAAAAAAATTGAGAATAAATGCCTTTAGATAAATAAAAATTATGAAGAATCTACTATTACCTCTCAATAATAATTGAGAATAATTCAGAGGTACACATTGGGATTATCACTCAACCTTACTGAAATATTAACATATTGTTTAGAGAAATAATCCCAAGAGTTTATAGTGAATTATAAATAGTGTACTTCATTATCAAAAAAAATTAATAATTATATATTCTATCAAGGTAGAAATGGATATTTCTCTTATCCTCCAATCTCAGTATTTTGATATGAATTGAATGATGTGATTAAAATTAAAATATCCAAACCTTAAAGAGAAGAAGATGATAATTCCATTGTGCCTAAAATGTGGTAAGAAATTAATAAGAAATTATTTTAATGATATAGGTAAATTTTAAATCTATAAATCATATGGTCATCAAATAATGGAATGGTAAATTTATGTGAGAATGAATTTAAGTAATGATGAAGAAAGATAACAATATAATGTTCTATCTATACTATAGTGTTTAAAATAAAATTTCATTGAATATTATGCTCACATGTTCTAAAATATAAAATAAAATGATGATGTTAAATTTCATAATCATATTATGTCAATAGAAAATGGAAAATATCATGTAATCAATGTTACTAATATGGATTATAATAATGATGTGGTTAAAGGTATAAAACCATTCAATATAGACCAATTAATATCTTGTTTTATTTAAGATATGACCACTCTTTTATATCTAATAATTTTTTTAAGTGTATCAGCATTCCACCAGAATGGTTTTAAATTGAATTGTTAGTAATGAATCATAATGGTGTGATTATTTCAACTCATGATTATGATTACACTCTTATTGGAGTTTATGAGAATGTTATTCCACCATGTCTCATTATATTGCATATATTTTCATTTGATTTTATCTTAGACATGAAGTGGAATTTTTATATATATAAACAATAATTCCAATGGAATAAAAATCACAGTAGATATGCTAGTCCAATATTTGATTATTTATCATTATGATGGTAAAAATAAACTTCAAATAGAAATTAAAACCATTTTTTAGTTTTTTGTTATCTAAAAAATGATATTTAATCATCAATGGTTTGGGAGAAAATCATCATCAATTATATTTCTATTATATAATAATAAGATTATGTTTTTATTAAATAGTTATCAATTCAATCATTATATCATTAATTTTATTTTTAGTATAAATAATACCTAGTAATACACCTATTTCAATAAATTTTTATTGAATACTCTTGATTGAGTGGAAGAAATTGAAGAATAAACTATATGAAAATTTTGATACAGGATCGATTTAGAACTGTTTGCCACATAGGGGTGCACATATTATTTTCGATTGTAAGAAAGATTGATCATCTATATTATGCATTGATTATCGGGACCCAAAAAATACCACTCCCAAAAATATGGATCATATTCCCTATATTTTTTATTTGTTTGATCTACTATGAGGTCCTAATTTGTTTTATAATAATAAAATTTGATCTAGGCACTATCAGCTGAGGTTTAAATGTTAAAACATAGGCAACACAACCACCATTACATGGTATGTAAAATATTTATTTTTATTTATTCCATATGGTCTTACCAATTCATATATCGTCATCATGGATTTAATGACTCGACTAAAAATAGATTACCTAGATGATTTTTTGGTTGTCTTTATACTGGATACACTTATTATTATCAATAGAAACGAATATCATGAAGACCACAATGGAATAGTTCGAAAGAACATTTGATAGGATAATTTGTATGATTTTTTTTAGTTTTTATATTTTAAACCAAATAGATTCATTTTATATTACTATAATATCATGAGAGGATAGATCAGGGGACCCATCCAAGATAGATATTACTGAAGACTAGACTAGATAATCCACCATGAATGAGATATATAGTTATATTGGTTTGGTTGGATATTGGTAACACTTTTTGGATTTTATACTACTATTTTCTTATAAAACAACCAAATTAACTCATGATGGAGGAATTTTCCATTAGATAAATGAATATTAATAAAATTTAATGGAAATTAAGGGAATCTTTGTCCGCACACCTATTCTTACACTACCAAGAATTGTAGAAGTTATTATAATTTATAATGATGAATTAGATAATGGAATGAAATGTTTCAACATTAATAATGATTTATGATAGGTTATTACCCATTCCATCTAATGTTTCACTAGAAACATTATCCATTTAATGTTTCACTAGAAACATTATCCATCTCATGATTTGGAGTTACCTATTGTAATTTTTTCATTAATGAAATAGATTAATTATGTTTTTTAGAACCAAATTTGTATATCTAGTATAGATCATTATAAATATATTATATTTCATTATTTTGTACCTAATATGGACTACCAATGATGTTAGAATGGTTTTGGGGGGGTTTAAAAGGCTTTTTCAGATGACAGATATCTAGATGGTGGAATAAAATGACAACTCGCATACTTATGAGAAATTATTTGGGGAAGTCTACACAGTTTCCCCTAACCGTATGGGGCTTGAAAGTCCATAGTAAGAGGCTATATGGTTTGAGGAAACAATGTAGATGGCGCGTCATAAACAATTTGATGGTCATAATTTTTTAGCATATCTATTTACATGGTTAGATTATAGTATCCCTAAATATACTTCCATAAAATGAACCCTGATTTTTCATGGATGAAATTACAAAAATATTTTTAGTTTTTATTAAAATCACACAACATCCTCATAATCTAATTCCATTAGATGGGGGAGAATATATTCTCCCATTTTAATGCTCTTGATCCATATTTGATATGGTTTTATCCAATTCTCCGATCTTAAGTCCGATTCGATCCTCGTTCATTATATTAGGGGTGAATCAATAAATACATGATTCATCAAAATACATTAATTGTTCTCATATCCCTCGATGACACCATTTAGATGCTATATCGTATTCCCAATTTTCAAGTCATTGATTTGTTCTTCATATTGTTTTTAATTTAGGTCAATCTAATGGAAGTTACTGGATGAGTAGAGTGTTACAATGCTAAGGTAGGTTTTGTAGGAATCATCCATCCACTTTATCCATGATTAAAATTATTTTCTTTGTGCGTAAAATGATTTCATTAGAAGATTCCCATTTAATTTATATTACATTATTATATTCATCATGTTCATATTCTAGAGCCTATTAAATTTTTTTAACTATTTTCTTTGGAGGTTGAGACCTCAACACCTTTCACCCCAGGTAGGATGTTTTCTATTTTATTATAACACCCCAAGATTTCGTAGTACGTTATTTCTTCAATGTAATTCAATAACTCACACAACACACAACACCGAGTTCTAGCGCACCACAACATACCAGACTAGCTGTTCAAAAGCGGTCTAAATAGTAATAACTGAATTTTGAACTTTATATATTCCTCATAATTTTAGAATCCATATTATGTGTTTCTTAGACATAATGTAAGAACTAATTCATTTTTTCAGATAAAAGAAGTATTTTTAAAAAAAATTCACTTTTACCACCTTTTAATGGTGAACCCTTGTTAAATCCAATATTTGAAACTTTTATATATTCAATTTGACAAAATAAATTTCTTCTTTACAATAGGGACATAAAAATTTAGTTTCAATAAATGTTTTGTGTTTTTCTGATAACTTTCATATTTGGGTGAATAGTGAAAAACACTGAGTTATATTTTAAAATTGAATTTTTATTTAAATAATTTTTTATTTTATTTAAATTTATTTTATATCAAATTAGATACATAATAAATATATAAGATCAATGTAATTCATTGGAGTCAGTTTATAATAATTTTATATATATAAAAAGTTTATTGAAATTTTCACCGTCTTTTACCCAACTCCTAGGAGAAGTTGCAAATTCAAATAAAACTTAATTTTACCACTTTTGTGAATGTAATTCCTAAATATGAGATACATAGTTGATATCAGAAAGAAAAATGTGGTTCAATAAGATGAAAATAATTTTCCATGAATAGTAAATGTTTTCTTTTATTTACCACAATTAAAAGTAAATAGGGTAATTAAGAGTAAAAATGATATTATTATTAACCTAACACATGTCCTAATTCTATTGGATAACAATAATTCGACCAAAAACAACATTAAGGAAAAAAATGATCCTTTAGGTCCACATGGACTAGATTAGGACATTTATTATTATTTAATTCGAAGAAGAGTTAAAAGTGTTAAATTCAAAGTTTAATAACTAAACCATTTTTAATATAGGGTTAAACAAAAGATAAAGTAGACTATATATAATAATTATAATGATAAAAATATTTCCAAAATAATTTTATTTATATTATTTAGACATTAAATAATTTAATTTATTTATGACACCATGATGATGCAGTAATTACCCTATTGATGAAATATTAAAATAATTGATATTATAAATATCTAAATAAATGTAATTTGAGAGTTTTAATAAATTATGCTAATTATATAGGTTAATATTACATTTTATGGTTTCTTAAATAAATTTTTTTGAATTATTAATGCTGTTATGAATTTAGAAAAAACAACATACCGAATAGTGTCAAAATTGACATAAATGAGTATTTAAAAAAATATTATTTTATTAATTGATATTCTATTCCTAAAAATCTATTTTTAGGCCAAAGGAGTTATATAATGATATGTGTATATTTAAGGAACCACTTGGGGTTTTATTGGATGTATATATTATGTTTATTAACCATTTAATATAAAAATACAAAGAGAAATGGTAAATGTCAAACAATTTATCTAAGAGTTAAATCTAAATGATAAAGTTAATATAGTAACCCAAACCTATCTAAAACCTACTAGTTGAGTATTTTTACATTCCTCCTCACCTTAGACTTAAATTAATCCCTTTTGGAACCATTATAAACCGAAAATTATTCTATTATAAAATAATATTTCTAGCTTTTCCTAAGGTGCCCCTCACCCCTCTTATAAAAAGGCACTCCCCCTTACCTCATATTCACACCATCAAATCCTTTAGTCTCAGCCAAACACTCATCAAATACCCTATCATCTATACTCCCTTAATCCTATAGTCCTTACTTTAGTCAGATATCCAACCTATGGATCCCTTTTGATCAAATCAAAAGGAAGAATCTGAAGAAGAGGTAAATATCTCACCACCTCATTCAAGTTCCTTTCTTCTTCCACTTTCCCTTTCATTGTTTTTTACATTCTAAAATAATAAATCCAATATCTTCTTTATACTGTGATGTTATTATAAATATGTTACAACAAAATTCATTATTCTATCCACACTTAGAATTAGATGTCACCATACGTGCATTCGTACGGCATACCGTCTCCTCGTCGTGGTGTAATTGTTATTCAATACATTATTATTTTGATGCGCATAATAATGATGTGAGATTGATGTAAATAATAGATCTAAGATTATTATAATTCTGTATATATTATATACCATACAATTATATATTATTTTAATAACAAAAAATTGATATTTTCGCTCGTATGTATCTACGGATTACAGTCTCTATGAATGCTATAAGATTCATTCCTCATCATCTCCATTCAAAACTAATTTTTATTAGATGATTAAAATTAATGTTTAAATACTTGATATCATTCTGGATATGAATAATATAAATCTCATCCATAACTATTTTAATCACATAACAAAGAATATAAAGGAAAATGAATTAGTTAACACCCAAAACAACGATAATAATAATATATTATTAACAAATGAATATTAAAGGATTATATATGATATCATATTAATGTATATGATTCCTGTATAATTTAATAACAAATTTTCACCAATATACAGGATTTTAACCTAAACTCGACCCAGGAAAAGTACAAGGTAAGGGTTAATTTCACAATCTCTTTATTATCTGAGGTTGTTTTTACGTAAGTATCTACTTGGACATATTTGTTGTCCACATCCATGTTTCACAAAATAGTTTTCAAATGGATTATTTTTATGGTTGTTTTTACAAAACATCATTTTAAATGTTTTAAAGATTTATTCTTCTAAACCATTCTCATTAATGTCCATGTTTTCAAAATAGTTTTAATGATTTATTAATATAGAAATTAATTTTTTAAAATGTTAATAACTATCAAAAGTTTCAAAGTGGTATGGGAAAATTTGATTCAAAAATGTCTTTAAATGATGTCCTTTCTAAATTGGGTGACTTTTAAATGTTTTCATGAAAAGGGATATTTATCTCAAATAGTTTTACAAATCATTTTCATCAAAGTGAAAATCCATTAATGGATTTTAAACTTCTTTAACGTTGATTTATTATGATTCAAATCTTCCATATTGTATTGAATGTTTTGTGATATGTTTGACTGGGGATGTGTTATTTTTATTCCATTCATGGTTTATGGGTAAATTATTGATATTTCATAGGCCAATTTTAATATGAATTGTTATGTTATGTTTAAACCTTTTCATATGAAGAATTAATTGGGATTAGTAAGTGACGGGTGGAGCCTAAGATAGCTCCTTGATGCATCGGTAGGACTCATGAGACAGACTAGTGTCTTGGCATAAGGCCTTGACAATATAAAATTTGTATTCTTGGAACAAGGCCTTGACTATGTGGTTATGAAAGTATGGCATTATGCATTCCATCATTATGAAAGTGGATATTGATATTGTATGTGATTATTTGACTAGTAGAATATCTATTTGAGTAAGTACATGGAATTATTTTGATTTATATTTTCCATATTATGATTAATTTTATGTTGAAAAGTCTATTTTTTAGTTTTATACATTTCCTTAAATGTTTATACTTATTTATGAAAGCTTATGCTATATTTTTATCCTTACTGAGCATCTGAAATCACCCCATTCTATGTTTTATTTTTCCAAGGATGCGAAGAAGTACATTATGACTGACCTCTAGGGATTGTCTATGTGATCTCAATTTCTTCCATGGAAACAATGTTTAATTTTCCATTTTATGATGTAAGGTAAACCTTGTGAATTTATCTAGTACTTCCAAAGCTACTAAACTAATCATTCTTTTGAGACTTGATCTTTTATGATCATGGAAATGATACATAATAATGCACCAACTCTGTGCTTCTGGGGTCGGGGAGTTATACTGGGTATCAGAGGAAATTTAGTACAAACATTGGAATCTATATTTTGATAAACTTTGAGGATTAGTATAGAATAAATTCATAGAATTTTGGTATTGTATTCATTTTGTGAGTTTTCCAAGAAATACATCCATGTCTGGATACGAGTAGGTAGAGGTAGCTCTGGAACAGATGTACCTAGGGTAAAACCTAAAAACACCACTTTGAGCTAGACTCGAACGGGAACTGGTGCATAACAACGGGCTTTGCTGCACTCTTGGTTATGACACTCCTAGTGGATATTCATAGGATGATTCTCATTTTATTTACAAATCATTATGAAGGATTTACGAGTATATACCTCCTCAAAGAAAATAATTTTATGATTATGGATTATATCTATTAGCTGTTCAATTTAGGTTAGGTATTTTACATGTTTGTAATTATTCCTTACAATTCATAATCTGATAGAGTGTATGATATTGTATAGAAATGGCGCCTTGTAGAAGGAATGTGAACTCCAACAAAACTTATGATCCAAATAGTAAGAAGGATCATAACTTTCATGGTATTAAGCCAAAATTTATAATGAAAATAATCTCCCATGTATTCTCAACATATGAAGAAATAGTATCATGTGTTAATAAGATAAGTAATGAATTTTCTATGCCCTATGGCTTTGAAGAGAAGCAAGATAAGAAAAGGATGGAATAGAGAAAGATGGATAAAGGGAAGAGGGAAATGAAGGATTATTCCATATGTGATAACTGTGGAAAAAATCACCATGGTAAATTCTTGATGGGATTGAGAGTTTGTTATAATTGTGGAGAAAAAGGACACCAAGTACGTGACTTCAAGGTTAAGAAAAAAGTTTCAAATGTACAATGCTTCATCTACAATCATTTGGGACACTAAACAAATCAATGTCCAAATCATCAATGTATACCCCAAATGATTTTATCGGATAATAATAATGTTATGCTACTACTGAAGATGAAGAGGAATTGTTAGATTTATTACGTTGTTATTAAAGTATTGTTTCATTTGAGTATTGTATTAATGATGTACCTATTATGAGAAATATAAGGTATATAAGGATTGTACTAGAGTAATATTTCATTAAGGACACGAGATTATGTGGAAAAAATAAAATAGACTCAATAGCATGTTATATTCTTGAAAAATACATGGTTTAGAGATAGATAAAACTTAATATGGTTCTGATACTGAGGTTGTGATTTTGGAATAATACATGATTGATTTGGATAAATTATATTGGATATTCATGACTACCATGAAAATGATTAATGATTTTTATATTCCATCATTTTTTGAGTTTACAACATTTTTGGATAGAAGGAGAATATCCACTATTCTATAAGGAATAAGGGAGCGTGAATTTAATCAATAAGGTTTTATGGTAATTCAGGATTTTGCAGTGTTTTTAAAGAATACATGATGAAGCTGTTCACATGTTATTACATGGCAAAAATAATCTTCATTGTTTTTTCCTTCCTTAAACATTTTCGACTGTGAGCTTGGACAGAAGTATTTTGGAAAGTCTAGTTTGAAATTATTTTTGGATTTCCCTAAAAAGGACAACCCAGAGTTCGGGCGGCAACCTGTCACATCCGGAAAGGCCGTGAGAATTGAACCCTCAACCAAAGGTTGACAAGGGTGTATCACCTACTACTAACCCACGTGATATCCTGGATTGAATAATATAGTTTTTTAAAGGACCTGATAGATGAATTATAAATTCATTATTTTTGGAACCTTGTACGAATAGGATTAATAGAATAATTTTTTACGATCTATTATATTTTAGAGTGAAAAATGAGATTGTGGTAGAAATTAATTAAAGGATGGAACTATACTTGTCAAGTATATTTTTTTTTCTTCCCTTATTCTATGAAGAAATTTATTCTTAAACATTAGGTAAGTGATTGTAAAACATAAAATGTGTTATCCAAATACCTTATGTTTTTTTGAACCATTGATATTTTAAATCATCATAGATTGATGGATTTGAGGCCCTCAATTACACAATTATTTGTGACTGATGAATTTAATCACTCCCTATAAATATTTACTTTTTTCTTCCAATTATGTGTCTCTAATTGACAACAATGTTCTCATAATCGAGATCATAATTTGGTGGTGACTTTTTCATTCCCCTTTTCCTCTTATTAAAACTAAATTTTATTAACCCAATTTCTGATAGGGGTTTTCCCACGATGGTATTTTCTATTTTCAACAATTTATTTTCGAAGAAAAATTTCAAATTCTGAGGACACTATTTTTTGAAGGAGGGAATAATGTAACACCCCATGATTTCAAAGTACGTTATTTCTTCAAAGTAATTCAATAACATTCAATACACATAACACCGAGTTCAAGTGCACCATGACTTACCAAACTAGCCGCTCAAAAGCAGTTATGCATAGTGTTAACTGAATTTTGAACTTTATATAATGCTTATTATTTTAGAATCCATATTATCAGTTTCTTAGACATAATGTAAAAACTAATTCATTTTTTCAGAGAAAAGAAGTATTTTTCAGAAAATGCACTTTTACTGCCTTTTAATGGTGAACCCTTGTTAAGTAAAATATTTCAATCTTTTATATATTCAATTTAACAAAATAATATCCATCTTTGGAATCGATACATAGAATTTAGTTTCAATAAATTTTTGGTGTTTTTCTGATAACTTTCATATTTTGATGAATGGGGGAAAACACTGAGTTATATTTTAAATTAGATTTTTTATTTAAATAATTATTTATTTTATTTAAATTTATTTAGGTAAAAATAGTTACATAATACCTATATAAGTTCAATATAATTCATTGGAGTCAATTTATTATAATTTTAGATATATAAAAATTTTATTGAACTTTTCACCATCTTTTAACCAACTCTTAGAAGAAGTTGCAAATTCACATAAAACATAATTTTATCGCTTATATGAATGGAATATCAAACATCCAAGAGACACGGTTGATATCAGTAAGAAAAATGTGGTTAAATAATATGAATATAATTTTTGGTGAATAATAACTTTTTACATTTATTTACCACGGTTAAATGTAAATAGGGTAATTAATGGTAAAAATGATATTATTATTACCTAATGCATGTCCAAATTCTATTGGAAAAGTGAAATTCCACCAAAAAACCTTAGGAATAAAATATGATCTTTTATGTCCACTTGGATTAGACTATGACATTTATTATTATTTAATTCAATTATGATTTTAAAGTGATAAATTCAAGGTTTAATAACTAAACAATTTCTAATAAATGGTTATACATAAGATAAATTAGGCTATAAATATTCATTAGAAATATAAAAATATTTCCTATGTAATGTTATTATATATATATATATCTTAGACATTAAATAATTTAATTTATTTATGACACAATGATGATGCAATAATTACCTTATTAATGAAATATTAAAATAATTTATACTATAAATACAAACAATTAATGTAATTTGAGACTTTTTAGAAATTCCACTACTTTTCTAGGTTAATATTACATTTTAGGGTTAGTAAGATGAATTTTTTTCGAATTAATAATGCTGTTATGAATTTAGAAGAAACAACATACCAAATAGTGTCAAAATTGAAATAAAAGAGTTTTTAAAAAAAATAATATATTATTAATTGATATACTATTACTAAAAATATATGGTTCAGCCAATAAACTTATATAATGAATGGTGTATCATTAATGAACCACTTGGGGTTCCCTTGGAAGTATATATTATGTTTATTAACCATATAATATAACAATACAAAGAGAAATGGTTCATGTCGAACTATTTAACTAAAAGATAAATCTAAAAGATAAAGTTAATATAGTGACCCAAACCTATATAAAACATATTGGTTGAGTATTTTGCGATCCATCCCCACCGTAGAATTTAAAAAATCCCTTTTGGAGCCATTAAAAACCAAAAATGAGTTTATTATAAAATAATTTTTCTAGCTTTTCCTAAGATGCCCCTCACCCCTCTTATAAAACGGCACTCCCCCTTACCAAAAATTCCCATCTTCAAAGCCTTTTGGCTCGGCCAAACCTGGCCCAAATACCCTCTCAACAGTCCTCCCTTCATTCTAGAGGACTTATTTTAGTCAGAAATCTATCCTATGGATCCCTTTTTATCAAATCAAAAGGAAGAACCCGAAGCAGTGGTAAATATCTCACCACATCTTTCAAGTTCCTTTCTTCTTCCAATTACTCTTTATTTGTTGTTTCCATTCTAAAATGATAATGCCAGAATATTCTATATACATTTATTTTATTATAAATATGTTAAAATCAAATTCCATATTCTCTCCACCATTTGAATGACATGTCACCGTACGTGCGTATGTATGTCTTACCGTCTCTACGTCATGGTGTAATTTTTATTCAATACATTATTATTTGGATGGGTATAATAATGATGTGTAATTTATGTAAATATTAAATATAACATGATAATTATTCTATATATATGGTATACCATCCAATTATATATTATTTTAATATCAAAAGAATGATATTTTCGCTCGTGCGTACGTACGGATTACCGTCTCCACCAACGTGATGTGATTCAATCCTCATCGTATCCATTCAAGAATAATTTTAATTAGATGATTAAAAATAATTTTTAAATACTTGATATCATTCTGGATATGAATACGATACATCACATCCAAAACAAGTATGACTCACATAACAAAGATATAAAGTAAAACAAATCATTTAACACCCGAAACAACGATAATACTAATATATTATTAATAAATAAATATTAAAGGATCATATATGATATCATATTAATGTATATGTTTCTTTTATAATTTAATAAAAATTTGTTCACCATTATTCCAGAGGTTAACCTACCCTCGACCAAGGAAAATTACAAAGTAAGGGTTAATTTCATAATCTCTTTATTATCCGAGGCTGTTTTTATGTAAGTATCTACTGCGACATATTTATTATCCATGTCCATGTTTCACAAAATTGTTTTCAAGGGGATTATTTTTAAAGGACATTTTACTAAAACATGATTTTAAATGTTTTAAAATTCTATTCTTTTAAGCAATTCTCATTAATGTCCATGTTTTCAAAATGTTTTTTAGGATTTATTTAAATGGACGTGAATGTTTTAAAATGTTAATTATTTAAAAAGTTTCAAATTGTTATGGGAAAATTTAATTAAAAAATGTATTTAAAAGTCTTCCTCTCTAAATTGTGTGACTTTTGAATGTTTTCATGAAAATGGTATATTTCTCTCAAAGAGTTTTAAAAATCATTTTTATCTAAGTCAAAATCCATAAATGGATTTTAAACGTCTTTGAAGTTGTTTTTTATGATTCAAATCTTCCATAATGATTTGAAGGTTTTGTGATATGTTTGACTGTGGATGTGTTATTTTTATTCCATTAATGGTTTATGGGTAAAGTATTGATATTTTGTATGCCAGTTTTAATAAGAATTTTTATGTTATGTTTAAACCATTTCATATGAGGAATGCATTGGACATAGTAAGTGATGGGTGGAGCCCGCTATAGCTCCTCGATGCATCAGTGGGTATCATAAGACAAACTAGTGTCTTGGAACAAGGCCTTCACAAAATATTACTTGTATTCTTGACAGAAGGCCTTGACTATGAGGTTAGGAAAGTCTTGAATTATACATTCCATCATTATGAAAGTGGCTATTGATATTTCATGTGATTATTCGACTATGAGAATATCCATGTGAGTAAGTAAATGGAATTATTTTGATTTATATTTTCTATATTATGATGAAGTTTATGTTGGAAAGGCCTTTGTTTTAGTTTTATACATTGCCTCTAATGTTTATGATTATTTATCAAATCTTCCGTTATTTTTTTATCCTTACTGAGCATCTGATCTCACCCCTTTTAATGTTTTATTTTTACCAGGATAAGAAGAAGTATATTATTACTGACTTGCAGGGATAGTCTACGGGATCTCAGTGTTTTCCATGGAAACAATGTTGTTGTAGTTTTCCATTTAATGATGTAATGTAAACCTTATGAATGTATCTATTACTTCCGAGGATACTAAACTAATCGGTCTTTCGAGACTTGATCTTTTATGATCATTCCAATGATATGTTATAATGCAATGACTCTGGGCTTTTGGGGTCATGGCGTTACATTTATTCATTGTTGACCCATGTGAGATTACCTATGACACTATTCTGGTGTGTGGCTTCACCTTGCTAATTTTAATACTTATTTAATTAAATGGAATGTGTATTTCTAATAGATAGCATGTGTAGTTTCCCATTTTCCCTTATATGGTATGTTTTTAATCAACTAAGGAAACGTTAAATTTTACATGGCGAGTGTTTCAATTTTTATATATAGACCTAATTAAATGTAAATCAATGACGTGGTTGCATATCTATAGAACCCCTTTCAGTGTTTGATGGATGAAAGCAGAGTGGACTTACAGAACTGGTTATCACATAATTGATCAAATAAATGGTTGCATGTCATTCTATCCTTATCAATCATATGAAGTGAAATTGAATGAACTAATTTATTTATTACATGGAATGAGTATTTCATGGCCTAATTTATTAATTAATAAATTAAATGTTGCTTATTACATATGGACATAACATAATTTATAGGAGTGGTAATTCTTGATCTAGACTTGGATTCCTATGGAAATTATCCAATCACTCGTGGATTTTATTCTGATTCATGGGTCCCATTTACCAAGGGAGAAACCCTCCTTAGAGCATAATCCTTGTCTACTAGTAGATTATTATCATGAAATTGTTAGATCCCTCCATTGTCCTTCCAGTATTTGGATGCCTTGGATACAGTCCTCATATCCAATATGAGTTAAATGTACACGAGGGACCATGGATACCCCCATATGGACCAATAAATGCATATACTATTTTACTATGGAGGAGATAATTGTACATAATTATAATCATATTATAGTGTAATCCCTTGGGTGATTCCCATTGGATACCATGAAGACCCCTTATATATAGAATATAAGTTATTACTGAGTTGGATCAGCCCATGGGGTCAATGATTCATTGGTTACTACATTGGATCCTATTTATTAATTTCATCATTACATGATGCCTTGTAATATCATGGATTCATTATTACTAATATATTCAGGGTATTCAGACAGTGCTTGTTACACCTCACAAGACAATTATATAAATAGAACAAATATGAATTAACAAAATGATTTAATGTTTAGTGACATTAGTTGTTGAGGTTGTAGAAGGTATTAGGGTGTTTTAATTGTTATATTACATACATTTATGTAAAACTACACACTATCATTTTATATTTTTAATATTGGATGGTATATATGTTATAGGTGTTGGGCTACTGATATTTTTCTCATAACTTATCTAGGCTATTGATTGTTACACAAGAATATTATTTGTATTCATGTGTTGATTAGGAGAAGCATCCTACTTTTCACACCTTATGTTATTACTTTATTTATGATGGATCTGGGTAAAAGATGATTGGGCCAGTGCTCAGGATGTTGTATTTTTTTGTATCTTTTTAAATATTTTTTAACAAATGTATTTCCTAATTCTATGTATACCTATTTTTGAGATTTATATATATAAGATATGTATCATCATATTTTGAATATGGTTAAGTTTCTTGATTATAGTACTATTATCTATTTTTGAGTTATTATTCATTACTATACTCTTTCCACTATAAGGGGATATTGGTCTAGTGTCCAAAGTTTCTATTTTTACACTTATATATGTTTATTTATACTTTAGTTAATACATGTTATTATATTAAATTGGTGTACTGAAATATGATAATTATAAAATATTCTCCCCATGATCACACCATAGTCCCTCCATACTAATTGATAGCCTTTTGTGTTTGAGGAGAAGTGCTTGAGGCCATGTCAAGAACCATTCTCAGGGAACCTTTGAGTGTATCCTAGGTTTGGATGTCACAAAATGGAATCAGGCCAATTCATTCATTTATTTATTATGTTGATACAATAGGATGGATATTATGAATGATTTTGAACGTGGTTATAATCGATTATTTGGTTTAGAGAACCCACATTTGGGGTATTCTATATGTTCCATGAATTATAATTTTTATGATTTTTTTCTAATTATAGATGATGAACATCCACATTTAGGTGTTTCACATTTTGAGTGATGATTAATATTATAATGGTAATTTTTTTATTTAAACCTAGGTCTGATGAGATAATGGAATAGATAATCAATCATGTATCATAATAAGAACAAATAATTCACAAGTCGTGCATATGTAATTCCATATAGGTGTATTTCACTAATTGCATTTAACTATATTTATTGTGTTTCTTGGGAAAAATATGCTTCATATATATTCTTTTGTTGTTATCATATTTCATTATAAGGTAATGAATTATTAATTTATTGGTTCATCATCAATCTAAATGGTATTTTCTTATATAGGTTTATGGGGGTATATTAAATGGAAAGTTTCTAACCATGATAGTTATGTACCTCCAATTACATGAGATTTAACTTTTCTATGATTAAGTGATTTACAATAAAAATTCATGTAGTTTTTGAGACCTCATGGGTTGTAATGAGTAATTTAAAATGTTGATCGATTAGAAAAAAATTAAATGAGTTTTTATTTTAGTGATAAGGTGTATGGGCACTAATTCAATGAGAATGAGAATCCATATTATTCTATAAAATCAATTTAAAACATAAAAATGTAAAATCAATATTTTGAATGTTTTGGTTCATTGTAAATGAATTGGAAAGGTATTAATGGACCTTACCACAATATAACCCCTATAATTTGATCATTAACACTTACCAATACATGGCCTTCTATGAGGGTAGTTTGGGTAATATATCATGGTTAGTGAACCTTTCCTCTTACATCTTGCATCGATTAATGATTCTATCTATTTTAAATAATTTAATAAGGTGTATTATTCAAATATGTAGACCCAGAACACCATTATTTACTCATGTCATGATAATGGTGGGAGTTGAAAACCATATTATAGAGATGGTGGGACTTGAGTTGCTAGTATTACCTCTAGTAGTTCCAGTTGGGCCACAACCTACTATATCCTATCTAGGCACTAATTCTCATCATTTTGTGATTTTTCAAGGTCTAACGTAGTATATGAATGGTACCCTATGACTCTCACCAACTATGGATGATCTGACTTATGAGATACATCAAGAGAATCCTCCCACCTTTTCAGGGGATGGTAGACCTCAAGCAGTTGAGTCTTTGATGGAGGCCACCCTATCTATATTTTGGAATCCATATATGCCTCTGAATTAGATTTTCATTCTTTCCAACTATATGAAATTTGATTTGACGATGAACTTGTGGAATGTGATTAACAATGTTTGTTTTCATCAAGGCATCATTTGGGATAATTTCTAGAGTACCTTCTATGCTCACATCATTCCCCAAATGCGGATAGATTATCATTCTAGAGTGTTCATGACTCTAGAGATGTTTCATTTTCTATTCATTGATATTACAATGTGTTTTATTGGGTTTCTATTATTTTCACTTCTTGAAGCCTATGAATATTTATAACATGCTAGACATCAGAAGGATGGGCACAAATATGTCATATGTACTTGGAAGATTGTTTTTCACCTAACTATATTATCTAAAATTGTTAATATGGATCTCATACCTAATAGAAACCTGTGTAATGGAGATAGTTATGTGTATAGTTGATCATTGCAAGGTAGGTAAGTAGTTCTTTCTATAGTAGGAATCGTTATTTCAAGGTTTCCTGTATGATTAGCGGTGGTTAGTGGAACTACATTACAAGATCCATTTTATGCCACTAGTGTAGATAATAGGGGAATATGAATCCTCAGTGTGATAGAGACTCGATGGATTATAGTGGTTGTAGGAATATAGGAAATCTTCGGTGATTAAGCTACACCATTATGTCCATGTCCCATATATAATATTTTGTACCATCTCCACCATTAGGGATAATATTTTTTATGTTGCATCAGGTAGGTGTTAGAGTAGGACCTTTTGGACTAGTTGAGGAGTGTTCCATGGTCACATTATCCTGACCTTGAATTATCACCATCGTTAGAGAATTGATTCATAGGGTAGTCTAGTTGTAACACATGGTCATGGATCAGGCCATATTCTTGATTTACAGTTGATATAAAAGGATAAGAGTGTATAGATATTGATAGTACATTGTACTATTATTGTAGTCTCCACTATTGTGTATAGCTTATTTGAAACATTTTCTTAATACACAATTGTTTCCCCATTCAACATAGAGAATCTATTGTTATTAATTTAGTACTAGTATAGTGTGATTACCCTAGATAAATTTTGGGTGTACAGTTCGAGGCCATACTCCAATGAAAGGACTTCCACCATAAGGTAGGTAGTTACCACTTCTTATGGGACCTATTTCAACCTAATATGTTGTGATTCAATTTTCTTTCATGGGATGGATTTATTATTTCCATACCATGCCTCTATGGACTTCTATAACAACAATCTGTTTTTTACATCACCATAAGGGATATTGTTTCACCACTGTGGTGAGTAGGATGTTTAGGAAAATATGGTTGGACATGTGAATCATGGGATAGGTGGAGTGGCCTCTCATATTTCAAGTATTTATATAGAAAATAACAGTTTTCATCATATTTGTTATCCACTTATAGTATATTGCTTCATGGACTTCTTTTGCAATGATTGTTTTGATTGAACTATTGAGATAGAGGTAGAGTTTATAATAAAGCTCTTTTCTGTGCATCTCTAGTGTCCATTCCTCCACACATGATAGCACATACTATGTTCCAAGTTCTCAAGTCACGATTGGAGGACATAATGGGAAATGGTTTTATATGTCCTAATACTACCCCTTGGGATTCATCCATTCTATTTGGAAATAAGTTAGATGTTAGGGTTTGTCTATTCATGGGTTACAGTCAGTTGAACCAGCTTGCGGTTATGAAATAGTATCCACAGCCTCAAACAGATGATCCCTTTGAAAATCTATAAGGAGCACATAAATTATGGTAAATATACCTAATATTAGGGTCTCATTATGTGGGATTAAGACCTTCATATATACCTCATGATACTTTTTGGGGCAGGTAAGGATTGTATGAGTATCTCATAACATTTTTCCGTATTACGAATTATACTTTCATTTTCTAGGATTTTATTAATATGATTTTTGACACTATATGTATTCATTTTTCATTGTCATTATTGATGAAATCACGGTTTTTTATCAGACTCTTAGTGACCACACTAGACATCTTGGTATCATTCTCTATACATTGAGAGAGAATCATCTTTATGCCAAAATTGGTAAGTGACACTTCTAGATTGACAATGATGAATTATTAGGTCATATTATCTCGGAATCAATAGTATTAATTGATACAGAGAATGTGCGTGTCTTGGATTCATTGGAGAATCACAAGAATGTGTTAGATATATATATAATGTTGGGTTTCGATCGATATTATTTGAATTTTATAAAATACTTATCATATCTTTCTTCACCTCAGCCTTATCTTATAATGAATGGTGTCATGTTCTTTAGGTCATATGAATTCTGGAATGTCTTTCAAAAACCGAAGAGAATGTTCTTCCATGACCTATTCTGATTCTTACATAGCCTACTATAGGATATATTGTTTTATTTGATGCAATAGACATCATCTTGGGAGTAGTTTTGATCTATCATGATAGATTCATTGAATTCGAATCTCAACATTTGAGTCCTTGTGAGAGAAATTACACGGCATGCAACCTGGAGCTAGCAGTTGTTCTCTATGCCATGTGTTTAAAGGGACACTATTTGATGGGTGAGTTCTTTTTAGTGTATATAGACCAAAAAATCCTCATGTATATCATTTCAAAATATTAAATGAATCTCAAACACTGAATATGTGTTAAATACCTTTATGACATTAACATTGATCCTTCTTATAAGTCTGGAAAGTGAAATGTTGTAGAGGATGTGTAATGTTAGAAAAATAATTCACATGTTCTATAAGATGTCAATGTTGAATGAAACATGATTCCCCTCTTGTTTTAGATGTATCTTGAGTTTCATGGGGCTCTTAATTAGTCTTCTCTTATATCCTTGAATGTTACCTCTTCCCTCCATGATATGTTATATAGAAGTAATTTTTCCATTCCTAATGTCTTGGTTATTGGGGAGAGATTTTTTAGTGATCACCCACCTTTAGACTGCACCATTGATAGATATGACATCCTATGTATTCAAGGGTAGATCTGGGGTACTACA
The DNA here is from genome assembly GCA_963277665.1 of Viscum album. Classification (NCBI taxonomy): domain Eukaryota; kingdom Viridiplantae; phylum Streptophyta; class Magnoliopsida; order Santalales; family Viscaceae; genus Viscum; species Viscum album. The sequence continues at coordinate 138,305,668 of OY728163.1, forward strand.
TATATTATAGAGCAGTTGATGTGAGAGTCCCACACTTCCTAGTGGGAAGTTCATCTGGGCATCTCTAAGGTGTATTATGATAACCTCCATCAGTATTGGTGGTTGGGGATGAAACATCAGATAGCATGTTTTGTCACCAAGGGTTCCACATATTAGTAAGTGAAGGTTAAGCACTAACAACCTTCTGGGTTGTTGTTTCTATTTCCAACCCCAGAATGGAAATGGGAAGACATTTCCATATACATTTTAGTCAGCATACAAAAGTCACCCCAAGGTAGGGATTATATGTGGTTAGTCATTGACTAACTTACTAATATATCCCAATTCATTTCTATACATCAGAACTTCTCAGTTGATGAGTTGTGATGATTGTATGTATGTGTGATCATCTAAAACTATCATTTAATATATGGATTCTAGTTACACAACACAATTCCGGGAGGGGTTTTTGAAAGATATGGATAGACTAGTGATTCTATGCACATTTTTTCAATCTCGGACCAATGGATAGTCAGAATAGATGATATATTTCTTAGAGGATATTCTCTAAAAATTCTTCCATGATTTTGGTTATTCGTGGGTGAATATTTTCACTCTCATCATGTTATCACACAATAATAGTGTTCTGGAGATGATTTGAATGGATATTACAGTGGCCTTATATGGTAGGTCATGATTTCCACCACTATACTAGCTATATGAAGGAGAGGAACATTGGATAGGTCATAATTCCATTCATGACACATTAAAGCATGTTCATGTGATCAAGATGCATATGTCGACTATTCAGTCTAGAAATTGTTTTATATCAATAATTTTCGATGACCTATGGAGTTTGAGGTTGAAGATAATTCTTTCCTACTGTTATCACCCTAGAATTATCCTTGATGGATTTGGACGAAAGGGATATTGTCTCATCGATTTGTAGGGACATTTGAAATAATGAAGAGGGTCAATCTGGCACCATATCAGTTTCTATTATGTCAAGGTTATCATTCCATGTGCAATTTTGCCCTACTTTCATAGCTTCACTGACATCATGTCATCACATATCATACTTATGATATAGAGGTGGAAAATATATATGTGGATGCTTCATTTGAGGAGTATCTTATATGAATCATTGACTGGTTCATGATGTCTCTCTATGGATCGTATGTTCCTTTAGTAAGGGTGATATAAAAGCACAACAATTAAGCAGATGAGGCATGGGGGTATGAAGCCAATGTATATTCTCAATGGTCAGAGTTGTTCTCGAAAAGTGTTTCTTCACCCTTGGAAGTTGAACTTGGGGATGATTCTTTTAAGAGTGTAGGACTATAAGAATCTATTTTTTATCTCTTTCATGTGACATTTTAAATTTGGTATAATTATTTATTTTGGACCTAATATGGATACCATTTGATATAGAAGGTGTGTTCACCAAGTCATTTAACAGCCTTGTGAAATCCATGATTATGTTAATAGTTTTGAGAATAATACCTGTGATTGAGATCAATGAATCTTGATGACTTTTTTCAATCCAAGACAACCAAAGAATCCAAAAACCCAATGTGAATATAAACACCAAGTATTTTCTCTCAGAGTTGGTTTTGTATGTCCCTTGAAATAAATATTAAAGGATGGTCTCATAGGAAGAAACATATTCCAACCACCTATTAAATTGGCCCAATTAACTCTATACTGACTTTGCCTATTCACTGTAGAAAAAAATTGATCCATTGACATTGAATATAGCTCCCTACAGAACTTGAATATTGATGAAAGACGAATTAGTTCCTATTGAATATTATCATAAAATGGAAATTAATTATTCCAAACACACCTAACCATGAATTTTAATGTATAAATATTCCCATTACACCATATCACTTTATCATAATGATCATGATAAGAGGAAATAGATTGAAATTGAATTAAAAATCTAATAGAAAAAATCTTAGCAGCAAAACCAGTGAAAAGAAATTTATCTGGGTTATTAGACATCTCAATACTATCAAAGAGCTTCCTATAATCATCATACAAGGTGTAAATAATGAAATTAGGATGTTCACTACCTTTCTTAAAGATGATACTTCAAGAAGAAAGGCATGGGAATCCAAGAGGATTTCTAGACTCGTTGTAATTCCAATATATGATATCTCCCCTACCAATTAACCACCGAGAATGCATTTGTAGGATAGTGATATGAGGCTGAATCATATTCTGAATTTTTGAGGGTTTTACTCTGGATAGTCTCCCATTAATACCATAATAACTTAGATGAGTTTTTCCACACAAATTTGTTCCCTCAATTATCTCCTAGGAATTTCTCTCATTGAATGTCATCCATGCATCTCGAAACACTTCTAAAATTTATACACCCTTATTTTATGGGTTGATCCAGCATATTCCAAGAGGGCCATTAGGATATACCTTTCAAGCGACAATCCCATAATAAATAAATAAATGACTGCTCAATGTTTTAAATCACCTTCCAATAAACCTTTATAGTAGAAAGGATATGCATAGGGATGAAGGAGAGTATAGAGATGAACAATGAAATTCTCCCTCCAAAGGATAAGAACTTATTTTTCCAAACAAGAATACGACCATTTATTTTATAAAAAACAATATCAATGTGCATGATGAGATGTGAGTTTGGAGACATAGGAAAAACCATGTATTTCATAGGTAAGGACCATTTTAGAATTCTAGGACTAGATTCCAAATCACTTATTCGTCTCTTCTAGCATCTATTAGATATAAAAAAATTTATCATCTCATTGTTAGAAACATTCCTGATCCATAAAAAATAAATATCTATATCCTCATTAACCCTTATATGGATCTTCTTCTACCAATTACATATAAAATGGGTGTTTCTGCAAACTTGAAATGAGAAATCCCCCAACAATAATGTTTTTGTAGCTATGGTGTAATCTTTCCGACAACAATGCAATGAATAAAGAGGTGCCTGAGAGAATCATGAGAAATTTTTAATATAGAGGGGAAGGGTATCTCCATTATTAAGACTATAACATTACTTAAATAATGAAAACATCATTCCAATTAAAGTAGTGGTCATCCATAATGAACTAAAACAGCAAAAAGATGATCAATAAATCCCATATAGAATTCCATGCATTCAATAATATTGTTGATGAAGATCTAATCAACAATATCATAGGCGTTACTCATATCTAACATGATCTCCACATTACTACAAAACATATTAAATTTTATGTCACTGAGAACTTCAAGGGAAAAGGTAATATCCCCTTTGATTGATTTACCTTTTATGAAGAAAAACCGCTCCTCACCAACCCAACGTGATGGGAAGGGAGAAAGTATTTTTTTTCTAATAACGACAAAAACGGAATTATAGAGAACATTATATAAGATAATAAGATGATAATGATTCGACGATTTTTTGATATTTGACCTTGGGCACCAGAACAAGATTCATATCATAATCCTCATAGGGAATATAAAAATATTTTGAAAAATCTTTCACCACGCTGATAAAGATCATATTTATAATTTCCCATAAGTCCCTACAGATTGAAGCGTGGAAAGCATCTGGTCTAGGTGCAATGGCAGGGTGTTTGGAATATTTTCAAAGCATGGAGCCTAAGGAGTTGAAAAAATAGTCTTGTCACATGAGTACAATAAACATTGTGATTAACACAATAGAGTTACCCCTAATTGTAAATTTCTTGGTAGTGAGCAACAAGGGGCTTTATAGTTTTGGGAAATTGTGCAGATTAGGCAGTACTGCCATGAAAATAGTTTCTAGTTTTAGCTGATATATTCTGCATTTTATAATCATCGATTGCCTAATAGTGTGTCAAAAAATTGTATTTTCCCTATGGATGTCATGACATTCACATGTTTTCCATACAGTTTGAAAAATAATGGGACCAGACCATGCACCTATGTTTTTATTAGGTAAAATATGAAAATTATTTTGAAGAGTGTAAAACCTAACCCATATCCTCTATGGTTTATTCAAGTAGACATGATATTTCTATTATACTATTTTGAAACTCCCATGACCTATTTGATAGTATTTTCTCCAATTCCTTGATTCTGATTCTGATTTGATCCTCGTTATTCATATTGGATGTGCAGCGACAAGTAATCGATTCATTTTCAGCCATTGATGATTGTACATTCCATCAATAATGATATATAGAAGTCGGATCATATGACTTATATTTAGGGAGTTTTCATGTTTTTAATATTTCTTCTAATTTTATTCCAATATGATGTTTGACACTAGATGAGGATAGTGTTAGAGGGAAAATGATATTGGTATATCACTAATACCTCATGTATTTCTATTTTATAAACTGTCACTGTTTTTGCATGAAAATTTCATTAGGTGATGCCTTAAAAATTAATATTCCTTGATAATAATAATTATGATCATATTATAGAGCATGTTTCATAATTCTATATCATGTCATTGGATGTGGAGACCACAACACCTTAAATCCCATATCTGTTGTTTTCCCTTTTTATACCTTTGGAACCCTTATGGGATTACCTATGACAGTATTTTGGTGTGTGAATTGACCCTCATAATAGTACTCCCTCATTAATAAATTGAATTATGGATTTCTAATGGACACTATCTAAAGTTTCTACTTGAAATTTCTATGGATTGTGTTTTTAATCAATTATTTATCCATTATTGGGTAATTGACATGTGCATATATTTATAACTTGTGTCCTATTTAAATTCAATATAATTATTTTGTTGAAAATTCATAAAACCCCTTTCTATGTTTTATGAATGGTAGTAGAGTGATCTTAATGAATTTATTATGACTTAATTTAACAAATAAATTGTTTAATGGCCTTCTATCATTGCCACTTTTTTGAAAAAAAATAATGAACCAATTATAATATTAAATGATAGGAATTTTACATGTACTAAATTATTAATGAATAAGTTATATGGGTAAAATTTCATATAGACCTATGTATCATTATAGGAGAGGTCAAAGTCGATGTAGCCTTGGATTCTTGAGTGAATGTTGTGAGAACTCATATGTGACATTCTGATTCAAGGGTGATGGTTGGTGAGGAAGACATACACCATGGAACCAGATCCTTATCTTTCCTTGGATTTCAAACCTTATGTTGTAAAATCCATCAATTATCATTTAGATATTACAATTCCTTGGAGAAATTCCTTGGATATATTTTGTTGTCTACGGACATGAGGCATAATGTATACATCCTTTTGTCAACATTATTTTTTCTCTAATTTTATATTGGATGAGATCCATAGGTTCAGTATGAATCATATTAAACTGTAATTCCTTTGTTGATTCCCCATAGATTACAAAAACACCCCATATATCGAGGATTTAGGTTATTACAATGTTGTCTTGTCCCCTGAGGTCAAGCATCCCTTTGTTACTACCTTGGATCCTCTTCATTATTATCATCATTATTGTGTGGCTTGTTTTATTTGTCATGTCTGAATATATATAGTGATAAAACAAGAAGGGTGAATTTTTTTATGAATTTGACAATTATATCGATTCACATAAATAGTAGATAGAGCTGGATAAGTTTCTATATAAAAATATAAATGAGGTGGATAAAAAGAAAAGAACAAGGCCCTATAATTTATAATGGTTCGGGGAAAGAAGGTCCCCTAGTAACTTCAACTTTTACACTCTATGTAGGCTTGGTGAAAGTTACGTGGAAGGTCCTCATATAACAAGATTGATCCAGAACTAATTGTAGATAGTTGTCAACCATATCGACAATGGATTAAAAAACAGATCCTTATAGTTATTTTAATGGAAACTGATAAAACCACATCTTAGTGGTAGAAGTGGACACCTATCCATGACTGAAAACAAGCAGCTGAAACTCAAGATAAATAAGATTTAGTTTGTTAAAAAAATAGATGTAGCTACCAATTACAGCAACATGAAACTGATAAAAGATTAATCTTGTCTTCAGAAGTATAATAATCTTGAAATACATATGAATAGATCATATTTCACAAGATATCTTTGATTTTAAGAATAAAAAAAACAGTGCATCGTGATTCCAAATTTTAATGTATTTATCTGAAAAACAGTCCTTGAATCTAAGATGTTGGAACACTGAGTAGTGATTTGAATATTTTTCAAGAAATATTGAAGAATAAGAGTAATATATATAGCCATTAAATCTTCATATCACCATATAAAAATATTCGATGTAGATATATATATATATATATATATATATAACAATATATCTCGTAGAAATATTTCAAATCTGAAAAAGATGCCTGATAAATTGAGTGAATTCAATTTCAAAGAATACAACTCAGAGTAATTGTAACTTACCGTAAGGATAATAGAATAAATATATAATATAAATGAATCATTATAATATTTAAAATGATATTTGAATCAATCGAAATCGAGTTTTAAACTTCCATAACATTCCATAAATTCTTTTTAAAAATGATGTGATAAAGATGTAAATTCATATTTCTGACATTGAAAGTCAAATTTTCGGTTCCTTCACACACAAAAATAACAGACATAGAGTTCAATATCAAAATATACGGTTGATGATCCATATGTTTGTCCACATCAACATAGATCTCTGAATGTAACATTGATTATCCATTTATCTTCTTTTCCAAATGTATGGTTTACAACATAAGGTTTAATATAAAAGTAAGGTTGACGATCCATACATTTGTAAAGTTCCAAACTTACACATGGTTCTTCAACCATACTTTTACATTCAATAAAACATAAGTTTCTTATCCAAACATATATTTCCATCACCAAATGTTTTATCCAACATAATTTTTATTGACCATATGTTTCATCAAATGTAATGTTTGTTCCAATTGTTACATTCTTCTATGTATTGAATGAATAGTATCTCCAAAAAACAAAAATGTTGAAAAGTGTTTCTAGAATACAATTTAGAGCATTTCAAACAATTTAATTAATATTTCTCACAATAAAATAGTTGAATATTTTTTCAATGTATGAATTAATAAATAATAAAAATTTCCGGAAATACACCCCAAATAAAATCATTAGTAAAACAATATAGGGTATTTTTGAGCATCAAAATCATTAATATTTATAGATTATTGTGGAGAGAATACATTCCCAATAATCTCCTCCTTTTTATGATGAGAAAAAACATATAAATTTTAATTATAATTGTAGAAAAAACTAATTTATGATTTTTTAAACATTAAAAGTAAATAACTTCGATTGGATATGATTATTTAGATAAAAAATTATCTAAACATCTCCCCCAAAGATATATTTCAATGAAATTTTTGCCTTTCACTAAATAAAATGTTGTCTCCTGAAATTTCTCCCAAAAAAAATAATGAATTATTTCAATAATGAATGAAATATTTTCATTTTTTCAAATAAATGGATAAATGAAATGTTGTGTTTATAAAAAATTCTCCAAATTTTTTTATATAAAAATGAATGTATAAAAACAAAATAAAACACATTTTATATTAAACAGAAGGAGATGTGAAAGTTATAAGTAACTATAATGAATAATGTGAAATTGAATTTTACTATTGAAAAAAATAAAAAGGCAGATAAAATAATGATATACAATATACAGATAATAAAAAAATCATTGATCAATAAATACATAAATACAATTATATTTTCACTGAGAAACAAAAAATTTTATTTCTGTGGGTCATGGTAGGAAAAATGGAAGGATAATGATTGGGTGGATGATAATTATGTATATATTCAAACATGCCCTTCATATCAGCCATCTTCAATCTCATCTTGTTCATCAAACTGCCTCCTATCTAGATTATCAACATCCTAGCATCGTTATTGACATACAGATTCTCCAAAATGTTGATTTTCAGAAATTCATGAAGACATTCTTCATTCATCATGAATAGCTCCCACATCTCTTAAAACATATTCAACATCAATTTAATGCTTAGTTCTCCACGAGTTAACTAATCCACATGAAATTATTGATTTCCCAATAAAAATGATAGAGGAGCACTATTGCAGTAATGATCCTAAAGTCGAATATCCATCTCTTACATAACTGGTGTAATGTATTGAAATATTCTGATTAAATCTTGACTTGTTGCAGGGTTAGGAGTTGATGCATAGGCCTAATTCACTAAACCATTGAAAAATTCAAATTGACTTCCCAAGTACCATTTTAATTCTGAAAAATCTGTTTTTGACACAGCTTCAAATTTGACCTTCCCAATCTCATTTAATATGTCTCTATTGAAAGAATCAAACTCCCATCTCGAAATAGTATTATAAGTAATCTCTTGATTATTTTTCATTTCTATTTCATGTTCCTACTGTAGATTGGCATTCTACTCTTAAGACTTCTTGAATATCATCACAACTTATTAAACATGATGGGATAATGCATCAGATGTCCCATCTTCTGCATTCATTTCCTGATTTGTTTTTCAGTAGGCATGATATTTTCCAATGTTTTCATTACATATTTCTCATAAGAAAATGGCCGATTATCCAAAAAATCAGTCTTCAAACAAGAGATATGATCATAGTGTCCCATAGTCTGATATACCATTAAAGTTTGAATTTTTGTAGATGATTCTTGTAAAAGAATATTTTCTTGAATATCTTCTTGTTTAACAAACCCCCACTAATAATCTTAAATTAATCATTATCAAATTGAGTATTCTATTCATGATCTATTTCCACCAAAAATCATTCTTGTACTTGTTAAATCACCACAGGTACAATTGCATGCTCTCTAACTTGACTCTCCACCTTAACAACCACTTCAACAACACTTTCTTCTAAATGAACTGAGCATATTGCTTCTCTAGAATCCAATATTTTCTCTTCAAGATGATAAGCATCTCATTTTATTTATTTTATAACAATACATTCTTGACTTTTTCATTCCTATTCTTCTTCTTCGGTGTTAAATATAAGACTTCTCTTGGATGGTTGTGAAACTACATCTGTTTGAGATTCAGTTACTCCCTCCTTTCGAACATCAGATTTCTCACCCTGAGCATAAGCTCATGTGCCCTTTTCATCCATGTCTCAAATAGATAAAATTTTTCCTTTCATAGTACTCTAAAAAAATATAGGTTTTCTTAATGTTCCAGCAATCAACACATTACTCTGATGGCATTTTACTCATTCCTCAAATATTTTGATCATATCATTCGTAAATATAATCCTTGAAATGATCCACTCATATGGAAAAAATACATGCTCACATCTATTGAACAATAGTAATGAAGATATCTAAATAAATACCTTGGGAAATTTAATTTGGTATCACTCAAAAAAAGAAACATGATATACTTCTATGGGTAACAGCTTTTCTCCATATCAACCTTCCATGGAGCTATTCTAGTCTGAATAAATTTTACCAAAATCTAATGATCGTGTTCTAAATCCTTAAAAACATCTTTTGTTGTGTGTTGAGTTGAAAAAAAATACATAATGTCTTTGGGATAGCGATCCTTATATTCAATCGACATAAGATCAAAATGAAAAACTACTTCATGTGGATAGTTCAAAATCATCCCAACCTCAGTAGAAGATATGGGGAAATCCCTTTCTTCAATTCTAGAAAAAATCATGTCCTATGCATCTCTAAAATTAAATGGCACACTCATTATCAAAGTTATTTAGTTCTAACTCATAATGAAAATCTGATTTTATGTCATTGAAAGTTGTCTCGAGTCCTTGAAAAGATAGAGCTTGCTTCAGAATTATGTTAGTTTGGCATAACCCTTCCAAATGAATCCACTTTACTGATGATTTTTTCTGGCTTGAATTATTTGACGTTTCGGTTCACTTTCTTATCCTTCTTTGATTATCTTGGTTTTCTCATTATTGTGGATCTAAAAATAAGAGGTTTTTGTATTCTAGGGTTTGGAAGTACGAAGAGAGGGGAATAGGCAAAATATTTTTTGTTTTTTTGGGTAAATATTATTTGAAAGATGAAGGGTCTGAAAAACAAATGGTTTCTGAAAATTGATATATTTCCTCTTTCCTCATGTTAAAGAGTAATTATTACAAAATAATAATTATTACACAGAGTAAATACATTTATGATTACATCTAATAACAAAAATACAGTAAGATAAAAATAAAAAACGTAAATAAAATTTCCTGAAATAAATATGGCCTAAATTAAACATAAATAAATAAATAAAATAATCAAATAATTAAAAATTAAAGAAACAAAACTCCCCCTTAATAAAATCAAAACACAAAGTGGAATAGTTATAGTAAAAATATCATTTAATTTAAATTTAATATTAAAAAATTCTAAAGATATAACCTTTTTAATAACAAGATCTCTTACAAAATCACTCTACTATCAATATTATTAGTTCTATAATTACTTATCAGATTTTTTTGAATATTTATACAACTTCTATTATCAAATAAAATAGGTGTATTATAAAAAGTAAGTCCAAAGTCTATTACAGTATTTTTCATCCATAGAACATGTGCACAACAACTGCCTACAGATACACACTCTACATGGCTATCGATAGTGTAACTGATTGTTACTTCTTACTTGACCATGATACTAATAATTTCCCAAAAAATTGGTAGGTTCCGGAAGTAATTTTCTTATATAATCTACATCCTTCAAAATATGCATTATAATATGATAATTAGATAAGATCATAATTTTTTGGATAATGAAGATATTGATTAATTGTTCTTTTTAAATATAAAAAAATATTTTTTATAGTAGAAAGAAAGGATTCTTTTGGATTTTATTGAAATATAGCACAAAGTCATACTAATAACATAATATCGGGTCTTCTAAAAGTGAGATATATTAAACTTCCAGTCATACCTCTATATAACATTTTTTCCACTGGTTTTCCACCTTCATTCATGTTATGTTTAATTTTTATACATATGGGAGATGAATATGTCTTGTTTTTTCCAAGACCAGATATTTTCAATAAATTAGTAATGTATTTACATTGATTTAAAACATTTCAAAAATCATTTTTATAAATTTGAATTCCTAAAAAGAAATTTAATTCTCCTATCATGCTGATTTCATATTATTTTTTCATAAGTTCTAGAAAATGGATGCGAGGTTTTTTATTTATTGATCCAAAAAAATCATCATCAATGTGGATTTGTACTATTAATAAATTAGAACAAACTTTTTTCTTAAAGATGGTTTGGTTTACAAAACCAACAGTAAACCCATTTTTTAAAATAAATGAACATATTATTTCATACCAAGCTCTAGGTACATGTTTAAAGCCATAGAAAGATTTAGTAAGATTAAAAAATTTTGATTTTGATAATTTTCAAAACCATGTGGTTGCTAAACATAAACATCCTCTATTAAACAACAATTTACAAAGGAAGATTCTACATCCATCTCATATAATTTAAAATTCATATAAGAAGCATAGGATAAAATAATTCATAATTTATTATAGTCTAGATATAGGGGAAAATATCACATCACAATCTATACCTTCTTCTTGATTGTACCCTTTAGTTTCTAGTACATCTTTGTTTCTAGTTATAATACCTTGATCATATTTTTATTCCTAAGGAACCATTTAGTTATTATAACTAGATGAATCTATGATCTTTCAACTAATTCCCATATATATATTCTTTTAAACTAATTTATCTCTTCATTCATTTCTAATAATCAACTTTTATCTTTTAAGGCTTCTTCAAAAAAACATAGGCTCTAGCTGAGATAGAAAAGTAGAAAATTATACTTGGTTTCCAACACTTCTCCAAGTTTGTATTCATATGAATATATCTCCTATAACAGTCTCTAAAGGATGATTCTTTAGGATTCTAGGATTTCTAGGTAGATTAGTTTTATGTTCATCAGTATCATGTTTTTCTGAACTGGCCAAGATTATATTTATATTTTCAAAATTATTTTTCATGTTATTAGGTGACATTTTTTAATAAGAATCATCAACATTATCTATTTGATCATTTCCTTTATTAAAAGGATTAGTTTCATCAAACTTCACATGAAATTATTATTCACTAATCCATGAATTTTTATTAAATATTATATAATCTTTAGAAGTTACATAATATCCAAAGAATATTAATTTATCAACATTTGGATAAATCTTTCAAAGATTATCCATGGTGTTTAAAATATTTACTTTACATCAAAAAACCTTAATGTACTTTACCTTGGGATTTTTTTCATTCCAATGTTCATAATGATAATTTTTTAAAAGGTCAAAATAAAAGTATATTTATAATATAACATTATATGCTTACAAGTTATGCCCAAATGTACGTTGGAAGACTGTATTGATTTAGCATTGTTCTAGCCATTTCTTGAATAGTTATGCTTCTTCTTTCAGCAATTCAATTTTATTAATGTGTTCTTGGTGTCAATAATGTCTGTTTAATAACCATATTTGATCAAAAAGAATTATATTTTTGATTCTAAAACTCTCAACCCTAATCCCTTCTTAATGAAATTATCTAAAAACATTTTTCATTTTCAACTCTTTTATAAAAACATTAAAAAATTAAAAAAGTGTCATTTTTTGAGTTTTAAAAAATATACCCAAGTAAATATAGAATAATCATCAACTAAAACATATACATATAATATACAAGAAAAACAATCTATTCTAGATGGTCCAAATAAATCCATATAAATGTGTTTTAGACTCATTGAAGTAGATATTTGGTTAACAGATTTGAATGAGGATTATTGTTTCTACCCTATTGGACATGCATCTTAAAATATATCACTATAAAATTTGAGACTAGGTAAATTTGAAACTAATTGTTTCTTAGGTAAATTATTTAATGAAACAAAATTACAATGAACAAGTCTTCTATGCCAAATCCATGAATCATTTACATTTAGTAGTTAAAAAGTTCACGTTTTGTTTACAGAAAAAATTTAAATCCATAGTGTATACATTATCTGTTATGAGAGATCTAAATTTTAAGTAAATTATATTTAAAAACAAAACATTAGTTGTTAGAAAAATCAACATAGTATCCACCATCACAGACTTGGGAGATACATATTAGATTGTGCTTTATTCCTTTTACATAGAGTACTTTATTAATTCAGACAATATTTGAATCTCCAACTATTCCAAGTCCAATAATTCTTCCTTTGGTACTATCACTGAAGGTGGCTAGGACTCCATATGTTTTGGTTAGAGTTTATAAATTTGAGGAAATTCCACTCATATGCCTTGAACATACACAATACTTATTCTATATATCATTTACTCTTCATTGGCATGTTGCCTATAGGGTCAAATTAAACAATGATTTTTTATCCTACCGATATCTTTTTGGGTCCAACAGCGTTAGCTATCAATGACCTAGGAATCCAAAGTAATAAATTTTGATCAACACTATTATAATTAAAATTAGATAGATCTATGGAATAATGAACATATTTGACAACATATAATTGATGTTTTCTTAAAAAAAAGTCATTATCATAATGTCCATTATTACCACAATAAAAAAATTTAATAGTAGAAATTATTTTTTGTTAGAACCTAGAACAAAATAGTATTTTTACTATTTGGGTTTTTCACCCTTACTCCCTATAACAAACTAATCATTTTTAATTACATTATTAAAAAGAATTTCATTTAGGATATTTTATCATCTTTTAAATATAAGAGGAAAAAATTTATTTGTGTCTACTTCATCAAGTAGTTTTTTAATATTATTTTCATGGTCAGTATAGCTTGTAGTAAATGAACTAAATTTCTCAATTAATTCTTGATGTTTTTTAAATAATGTATCATCTTCCCCTAAAATAGAATTATGGAGATTTTTTAAAGATGTGTGTTTCATTAACAGTGATTCATGTCTTTCTTCTTCCATAGTGCAATAGGGAATCATTTTATCATTTGAGCAACTACAATCATAATTGAATGAATATTAGGATTGCACCTTCTCCTCTTCATCAATAAAGCATATATTATCTTTCCTGTTCGATTCTTGCATCTCTGCATCAAAGATTGATGGACTGCTGGAGTCTGTAGAACTATTTCAAGTAGCCTTTATAGCTCTTTTTTCCATTTTTCTCATAATTTTCATTATTCTGATATTTCTTTTCTGTCATTCTATTATCTTCTCCAATTGAGGACAATTAGATATTATATGACCCAATTTTTTGCAATCATAACATCTTTAATTTCTTGAATCTCTCTCATCATTTTTTAAGGTTCTTCTAAATACTTTCTTCTTCATATTTAATTTAATTAATTTTCAATCTATTTTTAAAATATCAACTTCTGAGTCGAATGAGTTTAAATTTCATTCTTCTTTTTCTACTTTTCGAATACAACTTTTAATGTAGGGTTATTCTTTTAGACTTGGAATTTGTGATCTCCAACTTTATCTTCCATTTCAGCCTCATACATCTTTAAAGATCCAATCAATTCACTCATTAATAGATTCTTGGCAGGTGAGGATTGGAGATTTGAAGAAGAAATTCCATTCCAATTTGTAGGTTCATCTCGTAGAACATTCAAAGTCAGATCATGTTGACTAATAGGCTCACCTAGAGATGTTATATTATTAAAAAAATTTCATCCTTTCATTCATCTCTGTGATGATCTCTCCATCATACATTAAAAAAGTAACAAACGTTAATTTTTCTATAGTATATCTCATTTGTCTTACATTTTCAATACCATCATACGTTACTGCAAGTATCTGCTACATTTCACAGGTTTTTGGGCATTGTAATACACGGTTGAATTCATTTGGTCCAAAACCCCAAATATTGATATTCATTTAATTCAAATTCATATTATACTCAGCCTCTGTAGTAGTAGACCAAGTTTAGGGTTTATCAGGAATTGTGTAAGGAGTATAAATATTTGAGTATACTCTAAATCCACGATTTTTTATGTAGATTATCATTCATGACTTCCAGCAACCAAAATTATCATCATTGAAATATGGAGCATGAACCATTGTCATTCCTTCCATGAGATTATATATTATCATCACAAATATAGATCTTAATCCCTTAGCTTGCTATGTCTCTGTTGAAAGGCACAACCTTTGTTACCAAATGTTTGGTCGGAATAGAAATAGTGATAACATAATAGGGGTGAATTTTGATTTTTATGGATTTCACAATTCTTTCATTTCACATAAATAGTAGATAGAGCTGGCGACGTTTTTGTATGAGAATATATATCCATCGGATAATAAACAAAAAACAAGGGGCATAAAATTATAGTGATTTGGGGCACGAAGGTCCCCTAGTCTACTCCACCAACCACACTCACTGCTTTCTTGGTAAATTTCACTAGTAAGGTCCTCGTATCATAATACTAACCAAAAAATATGTATAGGAAGTAGTTTCCCTTACAAAAAAAGTCTTACAAAATAGAGCCTCCTGGTTCTTGTACTGGGAACCGATAAAACCACAACTTTGTGCAGAAAATTGACAGTCAACCATGACTGAATATGAGTAGTTTAAACTCAAGATAGATAAGATGTAGTTTGTTAAAAAACTGTTGTAGCTCGATGTTGCATCATAACACAACGGATAAAAGATGAATTTTTTATTGAGAACTATAATTCTATTGAAATATATTTTAAGATATCAGGTTCCAAAAGAGATATTTGTAATTATGAAAAGCAACAAAAAAGATAATCATGATTCCATATTTGAACATGTATATCCTTGAAATGTAGTCCTTGAATCTGAGAAGCTAGATCACTGAGTAGTGAATTGTTATTTTTTCAATAAATATTGAAGAATAAGAGTTATATATACAGCCAAAAAATATTCATATCATCACATCAAAACATCGGACATAGAATGATATATATAACAATATATGTTGTAGAAATATTTATGATCCACAAAAGACTCATGTTAACTCGAGTAAATTCCAATCTAGAGAATACAGCTCAGAGTAATCGCAATCTCCCTTATGTATAAGAGAAAAAGTATCTATTATAAAAGGCTCTTTAAAATATTTCAAATAAGATTTGAGTCAATGGAAATCGAGTTTTAAATTTCCCAGACATTCCAAAATCATTTCTTCAAAATGCTCTGATAAAGATGTAAATTTGAATTTCCAACTTTAAAAATTCAAACATAAGGTTCCTTCACAGAACGATAAAATAACAGACATAGGGTTTAGTATCATAACATTAGGTTGATGATCCCTATGTTTGTCCACGTTAGAATAGACATATGAACATAAAATTTATTAACCATTCATCTGAATTTCTGAACGAAAGGTAGACAATGTAAGGTTGATCATAAAAGTGAGGTTGATGATCCATACGTTTGTAATGTTAAATACTTATGTATGGTTCTATTACCATAATTTTTCTTTTCTAGAAGACATAAGGTACTTATAAAAACATAATGTTCCTTAACCATAAGTTTCATGAAACATACTGTTGACTTACTATACATTTCATCAAACGTAAGAATTGTTCTATACATTACATTCTTCGATGTATTGAATGAATTGTAATTCTAGTAAACGACAATCGATGAACAGTGTTTCTAGAATATGATTTAGAGTGTTTCGAACACATTAAAAAATATTTCTCGCAAATATGTAGTTGAATATTCTTTCAAGATAAGAAATAATAAAGAATATAAATTTCCAAAAATACACTCAAAATAAAATCATTAGTAAAACAAACAGGGGGATTTTTGAGCATCAAAGTCATTAATATTTACAAAGTATTGTTGATACAATACATACCCAACATTATATTGGATGCATTAATATTATTTTCATGATATATTATTAGTTCTCGATACATGTTATGTGACTTATTGTACAAAATTAGCATAAATGAATGAAATAAAAGAGGTCAAGTTTAGAGACATTACCTGCTGAGGATGGAATAGTTTTCTAGGTTTTTTCATTACTGTGCTTATTATCTTTTTGAATTCTTACACACTATCGGATTGTATTTCATGGTTAGGATGGTATGGATCCCTTGGAGGTGGACTACAGAGATATATCTAACATCATATTTAGGATACCAATTGGTACTTGGGATGATTATAGGTATGTATATGTTGATAAGGGTAATCAACCTACTTTGGAAAAACAATTTCATACATTCATTAGGATATATCTTGGTTGAAATTTACCATTCCAGGGCTCAGGATCGATACCATATTGTTTTTTCCTGTTTTTATTATTTTGTATAACATATGTTTTCTTCTTCCATGTATAACTATTTCCCACATTTATAGCTACATTACAAGAATAAGTCTCTTTTTTATATGATTAAATTTTAATATTTCTATGTTATTATCTATTTTTGAGTTATTATTAATTGATATACTACTTCATCTTGGGATTGTAACTAGTCCAGTGTCCCTAGTGTTGATTTTTGTTATGCCATCTATTTATTTATTCATATTATACATAACTATTAGCTTATATTTCTACTATGTTACATTCTAGTAATAATTTTGTATTATCCTCACTAACAGACCCTACGACCTCACTTCTAGTTGGAAGCCTCTGGCGTTTGAGGAGATACAGTTAAGGACATGTGAGCAACCATCTTTGGGGAACTATTGAGTGGAACTCAAGTCAGGGTGTACCAATATTCACAGAGAGTGGTGAGACATATATAATGATCATAAAATTTTATATTTTATATTTATTCGAAAACTGTTGACTATGCTAAATAGTATTTTGTTAGATTTAAAAAAATATAATAAATATTAAATACAACAGATCACAACGAAAGAGAACATGGTGGATCATTATCTTTGTGACCAAGATTATGTATATTTATCTATGATGAGGTTGAAAAAATGTTTATTATTTTATGATTGAAATAGAATAGATTTGAAAATTTAGAATGAAGGGATAAATATTATTTTCTATAAAATGAGTGTTTGACCACCTAACAATGTGATAATCAAACAGAAAAAATATATGATTTAGAGCCATAAAGGAATGAGACAAATAATCTTGAGTTCATCCGTGATGAGGATGATATGATAATGTTTACTAAATTTTTCCATGTATCATCTATACCAGTTTTGGAGATGGAGTAGTTTCAAGAATATCATAGATCATCATTCATTATTAATCAAGGATGAGTGAATATGTATATGGATCTAAAAGAGTATTTCTTTTGGGTAAATATTTAGTGAAATAATATACATTATACATCTTAGTGATTGGGTTTTCTATAAGTTAATACTGAGAGATAAAAGTCTAAGACTTCCTTACAATCATTAACCATATCAAAATTGAAATTTAAAAACATTTTATAAATTTTTTCATTGGACATTATAAAATCTTCAAAGGGAATAATATTATTTTGATTATATTCGATCACAATATAAAGTCATCCCACTCCATTTATGTTATTGAAAATTTATATCTAGATCCACTATAAATAATATATATCAATGAATTGAAAATGTAATAGTCAGTCCTAATTTTTCTAATATCTGATCAGGATACTATGTGTTTCAAGATGTTCTTATGAACTCTATAGTAGTTTGGGGACTCGTATTTTCATTATTGTACTACCAATAATCCTTAGATATATGGTCAGTATTAGATAACTATTACAACCTTAGATCTCATTCTAAGGATATGTTATATGAATATAAAAGTTATTTTTGATAAATACTTTCATATTATCAAATTATCATAAAGCAATAACTTTCACATGAGAATTTAGATTTATCTATATTAGTCAATATATGTTTGAATGTTAAAAAAATAAATTTTATTGGATGAAGTTGGTGAAATGTTGATATTGGGACCAGATCATGCTTGGGAAATTGAAGATAAATTCAATTCCATTCAACATAACATGAAGTCATCTTAGTTTACACAAAATATTTTATGTATAAAATAATAAGGGAAATATAATTTTTGAAGATTGTGATATGAAATTACTATGAATTTAAAAAGGAAGAAGACTTCAAGATTCAAAAATAAATGAAAGATAATTTATACTTATATGAGGCATTTTGTGATTCTTGATCAACTGGGTATGATAGCATATCATCAAACACTACCACCAAACTACACTAATTTTGATTATTTTTTCCATGTATCTCTCATGAGAAATTACATACCAAATATATCACTTATAATGAACTCGTAGGTTTTACTACTAGATTATGATCATTCATATATAGAATAAGTCATAAATTTTTTGATTACAGAGATAATCTGATATAGAACAAAACTACTCACCATGTTAACATTCACATGAGGAATCATAAATTTGAAGAAGCTATATTTCATCTGGAGGATATGATGAAACCAAGATATAAGAATCTGGTTTTATTATAGAGGCATAATTTTGAGAGTGATATTTATATTATGGGGTTTTTATTTAAACACCAAAAATATATATCATATTTTTCAATTCAAATAAATATACTTTCTTTGATTGTTTTTAATACAGACAACTCAAAACCTGAATGTATGATAATATAATATATTATTATTACATTGATTTTATGTAATATAGATGAATAATAATTAACACAATTTTAAAATTAAGTGTGGTGGTTTTAGAAAATAATAATATATTGGAAATTAAGAACTCTATTTCCCTTAAAGTATTTAAATTCAACAAAATAATATTTACTGAAAAATGGATATTATTTAATTTCCTGAGAAATTAATATTCCAAAAAAATTTCCAATTTCTAAAAACGTTAGGGAACAAATTAACATCATTAATGATATCAACAATTTGTAAACAAAAGAGTGAAATTTTTAGAATTTTCTGTAATGATTGATTTTTAAGGAAACTAAAATATTCAATTTTTATTAATATTTTTTTGATATATTAATTATTAACATTTAAAAAATTATTTAAATTAAATAAAAAGATTATTAATTTATTAAATCATACTATTAAATTGATTAAAATTAAAATTATTTTTTATTTTTATATTAAAACAATTTTTTGTTATGGAGTTATTTTTTGGAAACCAACTATCCATTGAATTTTGTGGGATTAATTTAACATTAAATTTTTCAACATATGTGAATTTGATTTCATAAAATATATTACATATTTGGAATCTTCATTCCAATTTTTTTAATTTTGCCTCCTTAGTTTTATATCATAATGAATATTCATTCTTATAAAAACTTTTCACCATGGTTATAGTTAAAATGTGTTTACTGAGTTTGTTATAAAAAGAGATAATGATATTTTTTCCACATATAAATTACAAAAGTATATTTTATGGACTTATATTTAACTCATCCTATATCACCTTTAATATGATTTCAATTCTTAGGAATGTTTACTGAGAAAGAATATAATATAAATTAGTTAGTTAAAATTTTCATTTTATGTCATTTCCCCTTCTAATAAAACAACTCAACTATATTCTATTATCTATAGAGTACAATTTAGTATAGATATACCAACACCTAACATAATTTATTATTATATTACTTATATACGTTGTGTAATTTTTTTTCTGGAAATACCATTAAATGGTGCTTAAAAGAATATCTACAAGAATCCTACCGATGATGAGGTAATTATCTTACCTGACCTCTTTCAATTTATTTATTCTTATTAAACATAAAAAATATATGGTATTAACCATAAAATAATAACATTAATACTATTAATTTACATAAATTTTATTATTATATACGAATCACTAATATACACCCTCTATCCCATTAAAATGAAATTAAAATAATTGCTCATGCATACATCTGAAATACCTCTGACAGGTACTGATAAAATTAATTTCACATCACCATAAATCATGGATGGTTATTTGGATGTATATAATTTTTATATGTGATATTTATAATATAATTTTTCTTCAAAAATTATAATATTATATCATCTTTCTTACATTCTAATCTTTTGAAATATGATAAACTTTCCTGTTTGTACCGATGGAAAACTACCATCACAAAGTGATGTACTTGTTTTTTTTTAGGACTAAATGTATGATATTAGTTATAGATTAAATTAATGTGTATTTCAATTATTATATAAAAATGTTATTTTGAACATCAATTAATATGCGCTCTTTTTTTGTTGAATATTTTAAAGAGTGAAACCCATATTAACAGGTATATACAGCCTATCATATCAATTAATGGAGTAATTCATTTTTCTATATATTAAATTTATGTATGAATATATATATATATAGAAAAAATAATATATTTATATCAGAAATAATGTTTTTAGAAAATGGAACTATGATAATAGTTTAAGGAATGAAACTACAAAATTGAAATTTTCATAAAAAACAAAATAGTTATCTCCCATAAACAATGATTTTAATATGGAATTATTAATTAATTTAATTTGAACAATTATATATATATATATCATATATAATATTATATGAATTTAAATTATTCTTGTATTTATGTACAATAAAAATAAATTTATTATATAGGATGTAAAATTTCATTCAATTGTTGTCGAACTTGTAGAATGGGATTTACGTTAGAATCTCATTGTTAATTTGGGTTGTAAATAATAATGTTTCGGATGATATAATTTTATGATATACCTCACAATAGCTTAATTTATTTTATTCTACTATAGTTTTTGGGAAATTAATTTTTTTTGTTTTTTTTGTACTAAATATATCGAATTAATATTTATATGGAAATAATAATTATATTTCTCTTCTATTGACATTAATTTGTCATTCATGACCATAATTTCTAAAAACACATTCATGAATTCTTTTTAATATTCTACTATGATCATTTAGATTAATTTTTACCCATATTTTAATTTGTACAACATGTTTTAAAATTAATATTTTTTGTATTCAAATATGTGTTTTTCTTTTTCTTTTTCCTGAAAATGTGAATGGGTTTATTATATAAACAACATAAATTTTATTTCCAACCATAATGACCTCCCAATTATTTGAAGATTAATTTACACATTAAAAAAAATTATGATGAAAATAAATACGTTAATTTTTAGAATTTATTATATTTTAAATATGCTATTTGAAAATGAAAAGGATACTTTATGGAATAAAATTTTCTACGGTTTTTTAAAGTAATTTTCATTTATGATAACATTCCCCGCTGCTAGTTATGATTTACTTGGAATATGATCCATCTTTAACATCATTAATCAACGTATAAATTGTTTATCATTATGATTATTTAATTTTTATGAAACCTAATTTTTCATTATGTTATGTTAAGGTAAATTTTTTAAATATCTATGAAACTCATTCATTTTAAATTTTTAAGGATATATGATTACTAGTATATGATCTTTTGGATCACATATGAATGGATTATAATTATTATTGGGAGGTACTGATATTGTATATCCCTCAAATGTATGGTTACTAATTAACATGTCTTGAGAAAATAAAGTCTTCATTATGGAGTGATCCTAGTTGGGTAAGGGACTACGTCAACTATTTCAGTCTTGAGACCGAATCATTACTAAGGACATGATGGAACATGGATGGAACCAAACCTTCCATGATTTCATTGTAGGGATTGATAGATACAATACATTCAATAAAATTATGTTTATTTAAAAGATTATTTCCCAGCTAAATTTTTATTAATTGTAGAATTTAATAATTTTAACAATATTGAAGTGTTTTCAGATAAATTGTGGAACTAACTTAATTCTGAGATTATAATAGTTTTTCATTAGTTTTTTGTTTTATGTAATAATTGTTCTCAACAAATCCAATAGGTGAAATATTTTTTTTAAGAACCATTTAGATATAGTATTTATATGTTATAGCTTGGAAAACTACTAAATTGGCTAATAGGATGCTAAAAAATCAACCAAATTATAGAATTATTTTCTAGATAAAATTAAGTATCCTTCAATAATGGATACATATCATGGACCAAATTTGTCAAAATTAGATGATTCCACTAGAAAAATGATAAAGGAATAGAAGTTACATTACTACATAAAATACCAATACTAAATTCACCATTTAATTTAGTCAAACCTCCTGTGCAGGTGGATGAATCTGAACAGTCCCTTCATCTGGAAAAACATTTTTCTATATTTTGGATAAAAGATTTCTAGAACATTTAAAAAAGGACATATTTTTTAGAAATAAATATTATATGAATTTGAAAAATATTAATGAATGATTACATATGTGATTTTTCTGAGAAGATAACCAAAATCGAACCAGCATCCATGATACAGAAACTAGAATACACATTCCCCATTCCCATTTTCATGTTATTTTCATAATCATTATCATATGATAATATAGGATGATTAAATTAGGTTTTTATTATAGTAAATATATTTTTGAGAAGAGGAGTAAAATTGTATAAAATCAAGACACTGAGTGTTAAACTTAATGTGGGGGTGGGCAGTGGTGATTTGGGGACACTTATCATTTGAATTTGTTCTGTTTTTTATTTTATATTTTATTTCCTTGGGAATGATTTTTTATTTAATGGATAAATTAACTTTCAATCATGGATTCCAATTATTATATATTAATCTGGATTAATGTTTAACATATGAATGTAAATTGGTTAATATCTTTGTTTAAATACATTAGGGTGAGGTCTCCCCATTAACAATAATGAGTGAAATCTGTTATGGTTTCTCTGAGGTCTTATGGTAACATTATCATAGTAATAAGAGAATCAACATCAATTTTTGATGTATAAATAATATTTTTAGGTAATTTAGGTGTATTACATTGGTCTTTAGTCAAACAATGATAAATAAAATTAGATGTCTCATCTAGACAATAATAAAGGGAGTGTTTGAAGATTGATGTTTTTCTACCAAATTGTTATTTAGAATTTATTTTCCAATCTATTTTGCCTCTGATTTAAAATAAATAATATATATTACTTTTTATAATAGAAATTTATATATTTTTATTTTTATAACCTAATTTCAAATTTTAGTTTCTAATTTTGACATTAAAAAATCAACAATTTGATGGTTTCATAACCTAGTCTACAACCTCCTCATGAAAAAATCATGTGTTCACTAATGTGCTATATTTTTAACAGAAATATTATCTACTATGGTAACATGACATGAAACCCAATGAAAACATGGATCCATTTCTATTTAGGATTAATATGATATTTTCCTACTATATAGGACTTTAATAACTAATTTAGAGTCTCAAAAAATCATAATGAATACTATTATGCTTGTTCGGATTGTCAACAATATGATAAGTCTAGTTAGGAAGAATTTTTAAAATCTCGATGAAATGAAAATTATCTCAGGATTCATGAAAATACTTCCATGATCCGAAAATTTTATTTGGGGCTTTATCACCAGGCTTTCATGATTAATTAATGATGAAAAAATGTTCAAATTCTTTCCTTTACTTTATATGATTTGAGAGAATTAAAATCTCTTAAATATGCCGATGAAATGTTAGGTCATTACCCACACAATTAATATATTGAATAACCATTTATTATTGAATATTATAAGGAATTTGAATATTATTTTTTAAAATTAAATAAATAAATTATCATTGATTCACCAATTGATGTGTCTCAAGAAAATAAATAGTATTCAGAAACATATTGTGATGAATATGTTGAAAATTAAATTCTATGCAAAATCTATTATGCTGAATTTTAAAAATAAAATCAATTTTATGCTCTATTGTCTTATGTTGATGGGAAACATGATACATTCAGTTTTAGGAGAATATAGAGGAATAATATATGCTTCCAAAATTTAATAGAACTATTATCCATCCCCTAATAGAGATTGAATAGGATATTCTGCATATAGATGTCTGAAGTAATGACCCAATTCTTCTATAATATTTTCAAATGAAATTCTAAAATATTTTTACAATTAAGTATTTATTGTCCATTACCCTTGAGTGGAATTTTTTTGAAAATATAGATGAATTGAAAGGTGAAATTAAAGTAATAATAGTTTTCCCAATTGAAGAGTACATTGATACACATGAGGATGGTCATAACAAGAAGTTTTCTTAAATATGAAATAAATTTTCATGATGAACCTGAAGATGGAACACAATGTGTAATTTCATTTTAACATCCTATTGAAGTAATTTGTGTGGATAAATCCTGGGGATGCATCTTTTTAATTGTGTTCCCTCTTCTACTACATCATTTTGAAGTAAATTGCATAGAGGGGAACCTAATGAAATGTGATTTTGGGGGAATATTCCTATTGTGTGATCTAAAGAATATTAAAGAAATATAATTCTGTAGTTTCATGTGGATGAATCTCAACCAACATTCATACTGGGGATTATCAACTGGAACAAGATGAATGGGCGAAGAAAAAAACAAGTTCCCACATGGGGATTTATACTATGTCTCTTTTCCCTACAATTTATTTTTTATTTTTCTTCAACTAATCTAATTTAAATTTATTTTATTTGTTTTTTTGTTTATATTGGATTCGAGGTTATATATTTTAGGATGATAGATTATGGTTGATGCTGGTTAATAAAAAATGAGGATACATCGTTCATTCCCACCATTTTTTTCATTTATTATATTTATTATATTAATTTAAAATCTAAACATTTCCAAATGGGTACATTGTAGAAAATAAGTGTGAGGTGAGGAATATTCAGGGATAGATTTATGATTTTTGATGTTATTTTAAATTTATATTTTTAGTTTTCCTTTGAAATTAAGCGTGTATTATTTAAAAAATTCTGTCAAAAAATTAAAACATATTCTCTCATATATATATAAATTGTAAATTGAAAACTATTTATGATGAAAATAACCATCTAGAATCATATAAATTAACATTAATGATTACTAAAATGACCATTATTCATGATCATTATATATATTCATGATAAGACCACTGAATTCTGAATTTTAATCCATTATTTCTATCAAATATTTTAAATCTCAAATAATTGAGGATTCTAAACCATTTTTTTCATCTTTCCACGTTCACCCCTACTTGAGTTAACCCTAAAATGATTATTTTAATGAGAAAATTCATTTTTTATGTTATGACTTTTGATCTTTGATGAAGTTACATTCAAAATGGTTGGGGAAATAAATTTTTTCTAGAATGACCCCTTTTTTAATATTCCTTCTTATTATATAATTTAATATATTATTTCACTTTTTGAGACCTTAGATGAAATGGAATGATTCTTAGATAGACACAATAAAAGAAAATTTACCTATCTAACCCGATATTGAAGTAAATTATATATTTTTGGTAATTCTTAAGTGTGGGGAGCTCCTCTGTGATTTACTACACCATGATAGACTAATACTGAGTGCCTAGAAATCAATTTTTGAATATATAATGTTTTCAAATTAATCGATTCCTATATAAAGAAGTCAAAGAAATTTAATTAGTCACATTCTTGAGATTATAATTATTAAAATAAAGATGTTTTATATGGAGCTATAAATTCATAAGAATATATATTTTTTGGAACATAATGATTTGACATTAATACTGGGTGTGACAACCGGGTCCTGGTGACAGCACAGCCACCCCGCCTTAACATGGTCATCGGGTTCTACCCTACCAGGTACCCCCAGTTGCCCCGCAGACATGTGGGTCCCACCCCAGGGTCCACCCACATGCTTGAACGGTTCATCTGACTAATGACTATCCCCACAGGCCAACACATGTCCTTTTTGGTGTGCTTTGTCCTCACTCACACACACCCTAGGGTCCACCCACATGCCTGAACGGGTCATCTGACTAATGACTATCCCCACAGGCCAACACATGTCCTTTTCGGTGTGCTTTGTCCTCACTCACACACACCCTAGGAGACTTCCCAGGAGGTTACCCATCCTGATCACTACTCCAGGCCAAGCACGCTTAATTTTGGAGTTCTAATCAGATAGGCTCCCGAAAAGGAAGGTGCACCTTGTTGACATGAGTCATATCATTTAGTCATTTAACCCTTTATCATTTGGGGATGTTACACTGGGTTGGAGATTTTATAAGATTTTAATGAGTGAAATATTCAAGTTGTTTTGGAGATTATTTATTCACTTGATTAGAGAGTGGAATACCCTTCCTAAGTAGAAAACTATATTCATGCAATATTTCTTTAACAAATATTCAATACGCATATTTATCCCTCAAAAACTATCACAGTTGAAAACCAAAATATTAAAAAATTAGAAAAACCCTTTCTTTCCCCTAATAATATTAACAATTATTTGAACCATTTCATTGGAGATTGAGAAATTTTTCATCCCTATAGAGACCCTTTCATTAACATAGATGAGAAAAACTTTTTAAAATTAAAATCATTTGTTGGGGGGAATAATTCCTAATATATACATACTTTTTCATGGAGGAATGAAAGAAACTGTAATGTAATGAGTGAATATAATGAAAAATTTAGAGTTAAATTTGTTTATGAGGTGTGATAAGTTGGGAGACATGATTTTCAGATCAATATTTTCATTGGAACTTTATCTGGAGTGCCCATATATCAGGGATTCCAAGCATTAGGTGTTTCATATTGATAGAGATTATATTTTAGTTGCTGTTAATTTATATTTAAATGATTATATATCAAAAAATCAATCATTATAGGTGAAATTTTACCATTTTTTTAAAAAAATTGATGCGTTTTGAGCTAAATTGTGTAAATACCATAAATCTAGAATATTAATAATTTTCATCGGTTGGGGGTTTTCAAAATTATATTTTCTTTACTAATCCATTTCTTATATTCATTATTTTGAAACCCTTATCCATGGGAAATCATATTTTATAATTATTATGTGTTCTGAATCAACCATTTGAATGCCCAAAAATTCATTCAAATATGAAATTCATTTTTTAGATAGAATTCAACCTCCATTAATAAATGATGGATTGGAAATCTCAAGGATGTACATGTTATGGGACAACACTTGAAAAAAAATATGAATTAATGGGTCATCTATCATTATAATAAATAATATTAAATTCCTTCAATAATATGGTCTACTACCATGTGGAACTGGAGGAATCATAATAATAAATTCATTTAGAATTTTTTTTTATGTATTTCAGAAGTAAATTTTCACTTACATGAGAAAATGAGTTAAATTTTGGTCAGATTAAATATAAAAATTTATTTTAACATAATTTTAAAAAGAATAAATTCATGATTTTGTGGGGAATTGACCCAATACCGAGACTATATTCCTGATACAAAAACTGGACAATACCCTACCCACCCGATTTTCTTTATATTTTCATCTTCTTATTCATTTGATGGGATAGTCTAATTGAAGGAGAGTCCTATAATGGAAAATATATAATATATAATAGTTTTTACATTGATGATTTTCAATTCTGAAAAGGATATACTCCATGTTGTTGTGGACATCTAATACCCGAGGACACTTCTCTTTTGATTTAATGTTTTTTCCTTGACATCCTTTTTTATTTCTCAGAAAAAATTTCTTAAAAGAAAAGTGTCATTTTCTTTCATAAATAAAATTTATTTTAATTTAATATTTATATATATTTTACTTATCTATTTAAATTTTCTATTCCAATTTTTTAAATTACATTGGTTGAGGTCTCCCCATTGAGCACATTGAATGTAATCTATTTTTGTCGCTCTGAGGTCTCTAATTTGTCGAATCACATTCATAAGTGGATAAAATAAATTTGAGGTCTTAATATGGTTTTTATTTAATTTAGGTGTATCCATTTAGGTCATTAGGTATACAATAAGAAATAAAATTGGATACATCATTTAAAAAATGATAAAGGGAGTTTTTGAAGATCTATGTGTCTCCACTACTTCCATTTATAGTTTTATTTTAGTTTAGTTTTCTTATAATTTTCTAATAATTAATGTATATTTTTTATTATAATATTATTTTCTCTAATTTTAATTATTTAAGTCATTTTAAATCACCTCTTACAATTTTGACCTTTATCAAAAATTAATTATCAAATTTATACTTTGATAACATATTCTACAACCCCCTCATGAGAAAACCCCAAGGTCCCCACTATACTAAATTTTATTTTTAAACTTATTGACTATGGTAACATGACTAAAACCTTATTCCAGTTATCCTTATCTATGAAAATTATTTTCTAGCCGTATGTATATTTCCAAAATGTATGTCTTATACCAATTATACTGTCTCATGTATCTTTATCACTAATTACTTTAATATTCATTTTTAATGATCTAATTACATTTATTAAATGACTCAAATCCTTATATATGTTATATGGTTAATGATTTTGAAATTTTAATATTGTGTACTCATAGATACTAATTCAGGTTATGTTTAAGTGATCTTTTATATCATTATTTTTTTCACATACTATGATTTTGATCACACTCATTCTTATATTTATTTTCCCCAGGTTATAGATAATGGTTCAATGTATGTTATGTATAACAATGGTTCTTTTTACGATGAACATAGTTTGAGAATATTTATATTATTTATGAACTAGGTTTTTATCAATCATTGTTTCAATGTTAGAGAATATATATATATATATAATTTTGGAATTGACTATAATTTCATGTAATTAATAATCACGTGATGCGATTTCATATCTGTGTATAAAATTTAAGGTTTTCCATATCAACCATTTTAATATTATAATGGATATAACACCATTGAAAATTATCCATCTTCACCAAAGATGAAAACAATGTATTGTATTTCTTTAATGATATTTTCTCCTATTATTTCATTTCATCCCATCTATTTTGTTTTTATAAATTGTTTAAATAAATAATAAAAAAGTATGGAATGTATTTATATTATTCTTCTACATTTATATCCATTATTATTTTTTAATATATATATCCTCTTCATATCTAAACATTTTACATATTATGTTAAAATTAATTTTCATCCACTAATGAGAACATTATAGAATTTTTATATATCAAAACCATAGTGCATTGTTAATAAATGAAATTAGTATATTAATTTGTAATTATATGTATTTTTAATATTCTATAAATAATGTTAGTAATTTATAAATAACATATATTCAATTTCTTTAATTCTATATAAAACAATATAATTTTGAATAGGTCATATCATCAATCTATTTGACCATTAAAAATGAATATTGACAAATAATAGCCAATGACTATAACTGATCAGTGAATAAAATAAGAATTACAATTTACTTAAGATTACATGTTCTCTTACAACAATTATTACAAAATTGGAATAAATAATATGTAAAATCTATACCTACGGTAATGTGATTTACCTCTAACTCACTTTACGAGATTTATTCTCCATATACATATGTATTTGAAAATGTATTTAATATATTTTTTCTCATTTCCACCATATCAATTTTAGTATTTAAATTTTTTTAACGTAGATATCCATTTCAATTGTATATAATATAATTGTTTTTGTCGGACTCCTCATGTTTTAATCATGTTTTAATGATCATAAATCTCATTATTATTTACAAATCTCAATAATTATTACAAATCTTATTCATGATCACAAATCTCGCATATCTTATTAATCATGTGTATTTATATTTCAAGTTATCTTATACTTTATAATGGTTAGGTTCAATTTATTTTATGCATATTACTGTTTAAGTCATAATATAGTTGTTTGTCTGAGTACAAGACACTGTGAGCAAGACATAGACACCATGAAGCCTAAGTCTCATACACAGTGACTATTAGACACTGTGACATAGTATGCCTGACACTGTGAAGAAAGACACTAAGAACAGACACATTTAGCTAGACATTCTGTTTGTCTAAGTGCCCGACACAGTTAGCCAGACACAGTCATCAAGGAACCAGAAGCCAGAAACCATAATCCAAAAACCGTAAGCCAAACACTATGACTCAAACAACATGAGAGAGACACCGTGACACAAAGACAACGTGAAGGACACACCGTGAAGAAGACACCGTGAAGGTGACACTATGAAGAAGACACCGTGAATGTGACACTGTGAAGGAAATACCATGAAGGATACACCTTTTGCATAATTACCATAACAAAGAGACAACGTGAAGGGCATACCGTGAAGAATACACCGTGAAGGTGACACCATAAAGTACATACCATGAAGGAGACACTGTTTTCATAACTATTGTGACACCGTTTCTTAAAATCTTTTGTCGTTTTACTATTTATCTTTTTAACAGTCATATTTGACGACTTTAATACACTGCCATAATTAATGTTTATTTGTAGACATAGTACGAGGTACGAGGCACAAAATACATGGAACCTATCGGCTCAACCTCATGCATTCGAAGATAAAGAGAAGTGTGCCCAAGAGGATGAAAACACGTAAATACAGACAATATACGTGAGCACTGTAAAAAGCATAAAAATAATCTTGAGCACGAAGAAGACATTGAAAGATCTTCAGGAAAAGATTTGTCCCATACATGCAATTCAACACTACTGAAGAACACACGAAGTACAAAACATCTTCACTTGTGAAGAACACCAAGCTGAACCATGACACTCTGTTTTTCTCACAAAAACCAGAGAAGGACTCAAAGCTTCGTCTATCTCAATCGAAAGGATTCCAAAGCTTCACTTATAACACATAGAGCATTTTAAACATATCTCTATCTATTTAAGCTCTATTTTGTTTCATTCTTTTACATTTTGAGCAGTGTGTTCTATTTTACACACTAACTCATGTGCTGAACTAGTGGATTTCAATATCCTCACACCAAACTCTTTACCCTTGTTTACCCAAGACAACTGTGGAAGAGGTCCATGTGTGGCCTGGTCATTATATTATTTTCCCACCAATAATTGTGGTAGAGGTCTTAGTACATGGACAGTCTATGTGCTGTTGTTTACCACGATCGTGTGTGTGGATAAAATTTCTATATAAATTTCAGGGGATTAAGTCTCAGCTTGAGAGTAAACCTCTTGGTTATATATGTTGTGAATTCATAGATTAAGATTAAATAATACTATATATTTTATATTCCGCTTCTAATTACTTTGAAATACAAATCTATTTTAAAGTTACTTCGATAGTTAATCTAGAAAGTGTTTGTACCTATTGTAAATAAGTAGATTAGTTTCAAAATCTATTTGAATCTTCTGATTAATTTAACAGACACCTAATCAATCTTTGTGAACCTAATTGAACTTTTACAGTTTTACAAATTTACAACAGTTTAACTTGTTTTATAATTTGTGGATTTTAATAGAAATATTTTTTATAGAAATTTTAATTGGAACCCAATTCACCCCCCCCCCCTCTTGACTATCCACTCCAACCAACATTTATTATTCCAATACATACAATGTACATAACATGAATCCCTCGTAACGATTTCAATTTTTGAAACTCATTTTTTTAAAATATTCATTAAAATATTATAATCAATGATCATCCCCTTTTATAATAATAATTAAATTTGTGAATTAATATGGGGATTAAATTCATATTCGATATAAAATTCAATGATTAAAAATAACACAATTCCTATACTTTTCTTAGGGATAATCTTGAACCTCTCACTTTCTATTTCAGTTGATCACCCCTTTTCAATTTTTGGACATTAAATATATTCAAATAACTTATAAATTACAATTAATTTATCTATCCCTATCATTTTCCAAGTAATATTTATTATTATACTTTTTTGATATGATTTTGATTCTAAAAATTATGATTTTTATGAATGATACTATTTTCCAAAACAACTCATTGATTCCTCTTCTGTTACTTCTCTATATCACCAACATATATGATATTTGAGAAATATTTCATTCTCAAATTATCTATTCTATGTCATTAAATGAGACATAAAATTATTTTTAAATAAAACACTCATTAATAACACCTTATGAAATTAATTTTTTTCTTTTGGTCTATATCATTTTTACTATTGTAATATGACTACTTTCTATGTGAAATATATTCTTTTTTGAATATTATGATGTCACAAGTATGAATTAAATTATAATTCCCTATAATGTATTGGTTAATGATATATATACCATGTGATTATTCATTATATATATATACATTATTCAATATTCTTCACAATTATTTAATTTATGATTTATATACATTTTTTATTTTAGAACACGAATCCAGATTCATTTATAATTTATGTGTAGGATTTGGCCATAATATTATGGAGTTTTTTATTATAAAAAATTTAAATTAAAAATATAATTATATTTATTTACCTATGTTAATTATGATTATACTTTTTTTATTATAAGATGATTATTATTATTATTATTATGTTTATCGTACACGATTCTGATTCATATCTCAACATATGTTCTTATCATTCCTCAGTTTAATAGGATTTCGCGCACCCTTTTACTATTTTATATCATCATGTTATTACACATACAAAGGATAATACAAAATCCAATAATTTTTACATGATAACTATATTAATGAATTTTTGATATTTAATGTTTGAGTATATGCTTTCATAATAATATTTTTCTTATGATGATAATTTGTTTATTATTATAATTCTGATTCCTATTTGAGAATTATGTAATAATCATGAATAAATTTTAAGGGTTATTATAATCAATATTATCGTATATATTTTTTAATATTAATAATAAATTTTCAAGATATAAAATTATCAAATAAATGGCATAACATAGTTTGAGACCATAGAAATTTAGAAAAACCGTTGAATAAGTTAATAACCATGATTTATTGAAAATTTATTTTTTGTATAGATTTATTCTGAAGAGAATAAATTGAATATAAATCAATAAAAGGATATTAGGAATGCTACTTGTAATATTGACTCATTTATTTTAAATGTGTTATTTAATTATTGTTTTCCGTTAAATCCTCCCATATTTATAATATTATTGATTTTCCATCCTAAAATAACGAAATGCATATATTATTGAAATCATATAATGGTGAAATGAATTACAAACATGTTTTGTATTTCTACATAGTTAGTATGTCATAGAATTTTCATTTTATAAATCTATAAATCATTCCATTGGTATAATTATATTCTATATTGAATAAAAATTTATTCTATTTATATAGATTTCAAATTTTCTATTGGGAATAGGAAATCTGTTACAATTTGTATAACTATAATATGATTTTATATAAATCCATGGAAGAATACATATCACGTATAGCCAATAAATAAATGGTGTGGATTATTACAAAAAATAATAAAGAATTTAATAGTCAATTAGTGATGAAAATGGGATTCATCAATCGTCTACACAATCCCATTATAAAGAATTGTAATGATGTTTTTAAAATAATTACCCTACTATACCCCGAATAATGATGTACACATATCATTAAATATTAAATCTAGATCCGCATATATTATCAAATTTCTTTATATAAAGATATTAAGAGAATTAAAAGAGTTAAAAAATCAACCCAAATAAAAATTTATGAATGTTTTAATATTTCATATTCTACACCACTATGGGGGGAGCCTATGAATTCTATCATGGTAATGGTAGGATCAATGCATCTTTTCATTATTTAAATATATCTTAACAATATCACCATGAAGAAAAAGTATCCACTAGAATCTATTGATGAAAAATTTCAATAACTTTTAGGATCTCAGTAGTTATATAAATTATTTTATCATTTTGGATATTATCTACTAATGGTAAATATAAATGAAATTAAAAAAATATTAGTATATTAGACATATATAAACTATGGGATTAAAATGATTCAACTTATACTTAAAATTTCCAATGTATTTATCATGGAAATGATTAATATAGTCTTCAAATAATGACTTCTTAAATGATTCATTTTATCCATTGATAATAATAACATATATTATATGAGAAATGAATTACATGTGGAACATATATGAATTTTTATAACAACATTGTGTGCGGAAAAATATTATAGAAGTTTCAAAAACTATAACTATGGGATACATCAATGAAATTTCATAAGACATGTGAATTGGGAAAAGGGATTTTCTATGGTTCCTTTTATATAAAATTAAATTAACATATAATTTATATCAATAAGATTCATTGATACCCATTGTTATCTTTTATTATCATTTCCCCACCAATATTTAAAGGAACAAATTGATTAATTTCTAGCTAAATAATGACATTAACTTGTATTGGAGTAAACTATGTATGGATTTAACAAATTGGGGAAAATATTTAAAATCTAGAAGTGGATAATATGTACCTATTAACAAACACTTCCATGATATGTGGATGGTTTGTGATATATAGTGGGGCTTTTAATTATGAAAAAAATATAATGTGAGATCAAATATATCTGAAAAATTAAGGATGTATTTTTCAAACAACCCAATTAATATTTTAAATTTAAAGGTGTTATTTAGGTATTGATTTTTTTAAAGATTGAGGTGATATGACTGCTTAATTGAAACCAAAAAACATCCAGTGAAAGGTATAAAAAAAACCAAGATGGTACATCAGAAATATAGAAAAAGAAAGGTTACCCTTTTCTAGAGTAGGTGCTCCTGCAATGGTAAGGAAGACGCCCACCTTTTCCACGGGGGTGTCGACCCCTTCTTCCAGACGCACCACCTTCATCATCTGCAGGTTCTTTTACATCTAGGGGAGTCATGATAGATGCATAAGGATCATCATTTGATACAATTTCTTTATTATTGTCAGTGAGAATATCAAATTGGTTAGAAATAATAACATTACAGCGTACCTTCTCAAGAGGAGATGGGAATTTTTGCATGGGAATCAGTCCTTCCTTTGGAGGGGAGGCTTCAAGCATTTCAAAATTCTTTTGTTCCCCCTATTTTATCAAAAGTCATTCATCAGGTAATCTCATAGGGGGACTAGACAATAGAGATTCAATCTGCATTGAAGGGGGGGGCTTCCCCAAGCTCAAGATTATCATTGCAACATGTGTCATCAGTAACAAAAGGGACCTTAGATGGAGCTGATTCATATGCTTTGGAATGGCAGAAATCTTTGAACTTAACCTTCTCTGAGGTCACAACATCAAGAACTATCTTCTCCTTTCTCTATTTTAGAGCAAGAATCTCTTGCCTAACTCTATCATCGACCACTACTTGCGCTGAGATATCCCTCTCCATTTGGCGATCCTCTGAGTCTGATTCTATTCATTCACATTCTATGCCTTGGACCAGAGCATCTTTGAATGAAAGACCTCTTTCATATTGATTCTTCCCTTCAGAAAAATATGCCCTGCTAACCTTGCTTGATCCATCCAATTGATGGGTGGAAGGAAGACCTTCATCTTGTATCAAAATTTGAGTTTTCATATTTCTAGGAGTCTATAACTCGGACTGAATCACCCCAGCCTGAGCATTTTCTGAAGAAGAATTTTGCCAGTAAGAACCTCAGGTTCACCTGGGTATTTTTTTTAATGTGCATCATTCCCTTGGGAGGGTTTGAGGATCTATTTTCTTCTACATTGAGACTCGTTGTGCCCTTTAAGCATGAAATTGGCACATTTCATGCTGGAGTGACAGTTGGACAAGGAGTGTCCTATCATGAAACACACTTCACAATATGGAGGATGTTTTTCAAAAACAATTCTCATGTTGATTTCGTCTAGTGGCGTGGAGGGAATCACCTTATCAAAAAAAGTGGATCCTAAATCAATTTCAACTAATATTATAGAAAAATGGCCAAGGAAAGCGTTCTCAGTGGATAGGTCCATTCATATTGGAATACCTACTGTAGAGGCATTGTCAAATAGAATCTCAGAGTGCCATAAGACCCAATTTAGTCCATAAATCTTGATCCAGACATGAGAAAAAGTGTCTTTAAAATCATGAAGACTAAAATTCAGATTCCATCCATAAATCCTAAGAGTTATTGCTTTGAGTTTTACTGACCCAAAACCCCATGCTCAGCCTTTCAGTTCAATGGAGGGGAATAGCAAGTGGAAGAACCCCCTCCCCAAAGAGACACATTTAAAATCACTGAAGCCCCAAATCTTAGACATTCAGGCAATAAGCTCAGAAATTTTCTAGGGTTGCATACCCTTGGATAGAGATATTCGAGTAATGAATGATTTTGTGCAAGGTTCTAACCTTTGCAAGATCGTTTCATCTAAAGCAGAAACATGTACCGTGGAACTCTTTCTAATGATACACTGTGAAATGAGATTTTCCGGAAAGACAAAAGAGCCATAAGGAAATCCCGAGGAAGAGAGACCACGTAACTATTCTTCAATATTAACATTGTTCGTGTCCTTCAAGATCCGAGGAACAATGAGATGTCGATAATCATAGGAGAAGAGGTTCAAACCTCTTGGTTGGGATAGATCTACCCTATCGCCATGTGGCGAGGGTTTCGTCTCACGTCTCAGAACGCTCTCGTCCATCCTCCTTATTTAGGTATTGAATGTTTTTATACATACCTTTATGGACATAAAATTCATAGATATACTAATAAAAAATTTTATTTTATATGTTCACATAGAATGTGTTGAACATTCATTAAAATGTATATTGATAGTTAATAATAGTCATCGATTTCTAAATTAATAATCACCGTATAGTGGAGAATAAGTAAATGGGTGCTCTTTACATAAAGTAAAATGATACTTTATCCATAAAGTTATTTAGAAAAAATGTATCTTAAAAAATATAAATATGGAGAAAATATAAATAATAATGGTTTTGAATACTTCACAGGGTTCTGAAATGATTGAAAAACCATCAATCTAAGGAAATATGAAGGGGTAAAAGTGAATATTTAATGATTTAAATGATGTTGTGAGAACTAATGGATATAAATATTCATGAAATCCACATTGATAATGGAATAATTTGATTTAGAACAAAAGTATCATTGAATATATAGCATGGGATAAATAATGTTATATTATATGATTCACATAATTCATCATTCCTCATCTATTATGAATGTTCTAGTATCATCCCTAGCCTTAGAACAATCATCAATGTCTTGGAGGGAGAACCAAAAAACCTCATGAACACATATATATATATATATACAATATTATTCAGACTATCAAAGATGGTATAAGTTTCTACCATGATGAATATATTCCCATATATTAAAGTAAACAATAATTATGAAATATACGAAACATCAACCACATCAGTATGTAATGAATGAACAATGGAAAAATAAAACATTTCTCCATTTTAAAAGATATTATATAGGTATATATTCAATTATAGTCTTGACAGTTCCATTATATAATGATTTATTTCCTACTTAGCCAAACATTATAATGAAAAAATAAATGATTAAATTAAAGGAGGCAATATAATATCATTAATATGTACTTCATACTGGTATATAGTGTATCCTATCCAACTATTTATTGTCAATAAAAAAACACCATTCCTTGAACCAATTTGAACTTACATCTTGTAATGTCATCTCAGGAACCATTGTCCTTTGAAACATCTAAGAAGGGTGTGACAATAACAATGTTGGGAACGACTAATGTTATTCCATACATGTCATGTAAACACATTTTAAGTGCATGTGGAATGATTAGTTTAGTAAAAAAAATATTATGGATTTACAAATTAAAACCCATAGTCAAAACCCAATTCAAATACAAAACAATGGATTAAACCAAAACTACTTCTAGTAGTGTCGGGGTGCCTTTAAGGGCATCACAAAATATGTTCTACAAATATCATGTTCAATGTTTGATCCCATGGATTATGTCCTAGGAAAGATGTATCCCAATAGTAATCCTCCAATAAGCTTGATCCAACACCCCCTTATGGTAAGTATAATTATAGTTGTCCTATATTGTGGCTCTCCCCAAATGGACATCACATCATTCAACTCGATATGGATGGTTCTCCTTGCAAGATATTATATACCATGAGATTAGGATTGCAGATCTCTATAAAAAGATAACACATCATACAAATCTTGTGGTGTTATTACTCCTAGAAATCACAACAACAAAATCTAAATAAGTAGTTATCAGAACCTAAAATATAAATCCCAACCCGACCAATGATGCTGCAATGAATGTAGATATATAAATACCATCGATCTCCTCCTATACTAGGCCCCAAGATGGTTACCAGCACAGAGGGTATAAAAAATCACCAAAATTGGAGGCAATATCATTAATTATAAAAACAAATATTAGGATATAGTATAAAACACCATTAAGATACATCAGATGATAAGATAAAGGTAAATAAGAAGTCATCATACATTTCATAAATAAAGTAAACCGATACACCTAAAAATCATTAAATATACAAAAACACTAATGTATGACCTATACATAGTATAACATATAAATATAATATTAAAATTCCCATATATGACAACAAATTCCTTCCAAAATACTGAAAACAATATACATATATATGGTGGGAATAAATGTAGACTGAGTATGGACATATCCCAAGCCTCAAGTGCACATGTGAATAGTGCATGCTAATACGTAAGTGAAAAGAGAATAAAACCAAAAAGAAATTAAATAAGTCAACAATATAATCCCTAATCACGATATTTTTCTCAACAAATCATGGATCCATTATAATAATATAGCATCAAAATTCTAATAAAGCAAGGAACCACTATTTCAATTCCCCACTGATTTTTTGATTTCACACCACAATGTCGAGAATCTATGTAATCATCCCCTATATACATATCATACCCCAATCACATCACATCAATTATTTCACAACGAACTCTTGGCCATCTATTTTGTTCGTCTGTATGCATCCCTACCTACTACAATCTTTAAATGTCTAGAATCTTGTTCTAACATCATGTATCATCATTTCACTACTCACATTAGTTAAATGAATTTGGACCATCAGATCACATATCATTACATAACTTGAGTAATAACGTATCCTTAATGTGATATAAATAAATATTTTTCCCTCCTCTTACCTCATCAAACCCCACAATATATATTACTCCAAATCAAGTCCTTTACACCTCACATAATCCTTGAAAACAACTCATCCAACATTGTGGGGTAATCTCCACCCCCAACTCATATCATCACATCCAATGATGTAAGAGCACAGATGAGGGAATAGTATCCATATATAACACCACCATCTAGGATATTCTATAAAACACCCACAATTGGGAAAATATAAGTATTAGTATGGTTACGAAACATGGTTTTTGGGAATATAAAAATAACATACACATAAATGAATTATAGATAACATAAATTTTCCAACCTATGGTTCAATAACAACTACACAAGCGTAAACCACATAAATACCACCTTAAAAAACCAAATGACACAAACACTACCACGACTCTATAAAATTTACCACAAAACCACCAATAAAATAAATATCTATTCTAAATATATTTTAAATGTTCAATGCATTCCATATATAATATGATCTAGAACATTCTTTTACTAAGACATGTTATTAACATTAACACAACATGTTCATTTATTGCTCAATTAATTTATTCCAACACATCTATTTCCATACCATCTCATTTATTTTTCATCCAATCTGGTTTTATTTTATAAACAAAATTCATTTTGTGGATAACCAGGAAACTAACACAACCAATACATGACGCAATAGTACCATCTCACCGAACAGTATCCAAAACACCTCACATCCATCATAGTCTCT
Source organism: Viscum album (assembly GCA_963277665.1). Classification (NCBI taxonomy): domain Eukaryota; kingdom Viridiplantae; phylum Streptophyta; class Magnoliopsida; order Santalales; family Viscaceae; genus Viscum; species Viscum album. The sequence continues at coordinate 138,346,209 of OY728163.1, forward strand.
GTACCATATCAACCGTGGAGTCTCACCAAAAAAACCACACATTGCACATAACTTGCACATCTTGGAACACAACCACCACAGATGACAACGACATATCCCCGCCATTCATCATCACTGCTATTTTGAAAAACCAATTAACACTATAAGCACTGCGCACCACATTACACAACTACCCACATAAAATCTATACCAACCATCCACTATATTACAACCCCATGTACTTACCATTCTATCGTGTAAACTCCATCACCAAATAATATTTCATTCAAATGATATTGGGAAACACAACATCCAAAATCACACACAACATCAACACATTCCATCTGTCACAATTATTTAGGGTATTTTATCACATTACATCATTATTTACCATGGTTATTATCAAAGAAATCAATATCCATAGGAAAAAAAATTTAGACACATAGAAATTCATTAAAATTTTATTCAAGGTTTTATCACATGATAGCACAACAAGGAGCATCCCACAATATCATCTATTATTTAAAAAGGTCTCCCAACAATATATATTTCCAACAAGTTAATAACATAACAAAATCCTCAATAATTATATCAGTGTAGTAAAAACATTCCATATAACTCTATACCCATCAATTTAAGTGATGAAGATTAATTATCTTTATTATGTTGATACTTAATATAAGTCATATGAAATGGAAAAAATGAAATCCCTGAATATAGAACATATAAATGGAAAGAAAGAGGACCCCCTACATGTAATAATACATTCTATATTTTTGTAAAAGAGAGGGAAAAAAATAATTATTCCATGAAACCAATCTATTAAATGAAATGATAGAATAACCAATACTACAACAAGGGGTTACCAAAAAACGTCCCAAAATACTCCCCTAAAAACCAAACATTTTCATAATGGAAGGGTAGAGAATAACAGAAGAGAACATGTGGATAAAGGAGAAGAACTCACCAATTATCTATAAAATATAACCATTAAAACCCAATGGTTATGGAAGGGTAAGTTGTTCTACAAATTCTCCTAAATTCATATAGGGTTTATCAAAAATGGGTGTAAGTGGTTATGGATGAATGACTATAGAATTGGCCAAAAACCAATTTAAATGTTGGAATACACCTCTTTATTTAAGGCCCCAGACTTAAACCTTACATAATATTGAATTATGTTAATAATTCACATTAAGGATATTTTCAGGATTAGTACTTTAGAGAATTATGTTCTAAATTATACATAACAACATTAATAGCACATGTTTACACTTCTACTCCGTATCCATTCTTTAATAAAATAAAATTACTAAAAAAAGAAACATTTCTAGTTCCATGTTTTAGATAGCATGACTTTTCCTTGATCCCATCCCTGACCCTATGCATCATTATCTCATGTGAAAAGCATTTCAAAACATGGGATTAGCATGAAAATCTCATTAAGGGATTCATAAAGAAGGAAAATGATTTTTTTTTCAAAAGTACACGTAAACCCTGAGTACATTAACATAAATAAATTAATTTCACTTTAAAGTGGTAGAAAAAACACTCCATTAAATATAAGCTCATTCCTTACCCATTTTGTAACCAGAATATTACAATAAAACCCCCAAAAAACAACGTATAGCATATAATGGTAACACGGGACTTAAACATATTTAAATGGAATAACCGTACAGTCGACTTCCACACAAATAAATAAATGTAATATCCATATGGATGAGTTTCATACCCAATACATTGGATGTTATAACATAACCACATATACTTGGATTATCAGGGAGCCACCTGTCATTTTCTTTATCACGTAACCATCTATCAAATGTCAATGTACCACTATATAATCATTGCGCATAAAAGTTTGCAAATATAAACATTTCAATAATAAAATTTCATTTACAATCAGAAGAAATAATTACAAGATATTGATATAGTAAATACCCATTCAAAACCATTTTCAATACCAAAATATGTAAAATGGATATATGGTATATATCTTCCATTTGAAAACATCACAGCTTGTTAAGGAAGCCTAATATCAAATAATGCTCATGGTGGAAGAAAGGTTGTTGTCACCGCATATGTTAAAAACATTCCTTTTATCATTTAGTAAAATGATTCGTAGAAAAAAATTCAATTTGAACGAAAGTAAAAGTCAAAGGGGTTTATTATACCTCATTTAAAATAATGATATCTATATTTTCCAAATATGCATCAATGAAAGGAAATTGAGATGAACTCCGGTATGAAAATTTGGCACCTTAATGACATCATATAAAAATTCAAAAAATGAATTGAAGGGATAGAAAATGGTATATCAATATTTAGAGATAAAATTAATAGAAATAATGATATCGAATAACATACCCCAACATTAGAAACTATAAATTAATAGACATAACATAAAAAAAGTCTTTGACTAAAAGAGGAGGGTGAAAGGTTCCCTTACCTCATGTCCGAAATGTCTCATATGTTCCTTGTTCTTCCTAAATAATAAACATAAGTTAATTTATACGTGCATCAAAACCTTTTTAATGTATATTATTTATTCTATGTAATTTACTTCCTTTATATAACAATTAGTTAATTATTATAGTTTATATCGTACATTTTGTCGATGTTCTGAACATGAGTGAAAAATGAACTAGTTATAATTATAAATTATCAATGTGGTCAAAATTACATTATCTACCTAAAGATATTCTTTATTTAGATATTATATATATCATATATATTCTGTATATATGTATTTAGAATAGTCCTTGGCATTTGGATATAAGAAACAAAATGCACCATTCATGGAGACGTTAAGTTGTACGTACACATGAACGCTAAAATAATTTATTTTTTATATTTAATGGAATAAAAACTAAATGAAAAAAAGGTATATTATATTTTAATTATACTATACATGTTATATATGTTACATAATTTCATTATTTCTACTATTTATATGTTCTATGTATATCTTGAATGATTAATGTCACTTTGAGTGGGTGGTAGTCCGCACTTCCTCAAATAAAATATTCAAATTTATACAACATGAAAAGAATAAAGGTATATTATATATGATAATTTCATGATAGAGATAAAATAAATATCATTTATATCATATATAATTACAGTTCCATCGTACTGGCCACCATAATAGGTGGTAGGAGAATATTAAACAATCATCATTTCGTGAGGCATAAGTCTTCCCTCCAGAGAAACAACAAGTTCTATTACCATTAGACGGAGGTGTGTGTCAGTGTAGTTCTAATAATTCTCATAAAAATAAACTTGTATATTAAGAATAATGGTTTTGTTATATAACCAAATAATAAGAAGATCATTAGGAGTGGAGAAGGAAAATAAAATAAAACAACATGAGAGAAGACATTACCATTAAATCGGGTAACTCCCTTAGGTTTGAACCAAAAGGCTTTTTTGAATTTACTTATGAATAAGGGAAGGCTTCTAAGAGGAAGATATGGATGCTTTAATCTTATAAGAGAAGATCTTGGACTATCCTGGGGGCTTGATAAGCATGAATAAAGGGTTACAGGTGGTGCCCTTTTATAACAGGTAGGAGGGGCACATTAGGATAGTTTGAATGTATTAATTTATTATAAACTGAATATAGATTTAAAAATGACCCCAACTCATTTAATTATAATATAAGGTAATAATTGTTCAATACACTCTCAGAAAATGGATTTTAGACAAGAATAGGGCATAAAAGTAACCTTATCTTTTATCATTAACCTTTAGTTAACTAATTTAACCGTTACCATGTCCTCTTATATATTCATACTATATAGTTAATATATTTAATATAAAATTCCAATCAACCAAAAATTGGATCACAAATGACATTTTTAAAATCATATATATTAGTTGACGAATATTACACTTTTAGGATGATTTTATCATTAAATAAAAAAGTATTCATTTTAAAACCACATTTATGTCAATTTATAAATTATTCATATCTTGACATTTAGAAAATATATAACAACATTATTCAATATAATATCCTATATTAATTCAAATATAACAATATATAATCACCCATAAAATTCATATATGGTATAAAAAGTTTTTACATATTTTGTTTTAATATTTATAATATCATTTATATAAATCATTCACTAATAAAGTAATAATTACATAAACATTGTGTCATAAATAATATTATTTATTTAATATATAAAAATTAAAAATAAAATACCATGATTTAGAAAATATTTTTATATTTCTAATTACTAGTTACAGTCGAAAGTAGCACTTATATAACCCCATATAAAAATTGTATTACTAAAAGATATATGTTTTTGTTACATTTTCCTTAACATTAAATTATTTTTTATAAAATGTCATTTTAACTTACATGTGGGTCCATGGGATCCCAATATAGACCCAAGGATTCCCAAGGCTAGAAATTTATCATTCAATAGTTTTAGGAAACATGTTAGAGTAATTAAATATTATTATAATATTATTTTTTAAACTTATTTACCAGATATACCCATTCACCATGGTAAATAAAATATTTTCTAATCAAACTATACATAATGTCTAAAAATATAAGTTATTTATACAGACAATTTGGCCTTACGGATTCCAAATATGGAGTCCATTTTTTCAAATTTTAGACAATGAAGTTTTAGAAATTAGTTTAAAAATAATTTTTGTTGTCCAAACCGAAAATTAGGTTTTTATGAAATAATAACTATCAAAAGAATGACTTGTGTTTATTTTTCATTAAAAAGTGAAATCACTTCCAATGACCAATGTTAGATTAAATAGAAAAAAATAATATAATTACACTTCATAACCAATTAATAAGATAATCTAATCATATAAATAAATCAAAAGAAAAGGCAGTTTTGACTAAAAATGCAGTACTATACACTATTCATTAAAAATTTACTGTATTTGAAAAATACTAAAAATTATCCCAATGTAAATTTTGATGTCCCGCTTCTAAAAAATAAGTTTATTTTGTCAAATTGAATATATAAAAGTGAAAAAAACTACATTTAAAAGGGGTACCCCATCAAAAGGTGGTAAAACAACCTTTTACTAATTTTAGAATATTCATGCTTAAAATTAGATTCATTCTCATTTTATGCCTATAAATTTTATTGGATAACTGTAAAAACATTTAACCAAAACATTTAATCACAATCTGGTTAGTTCTGTTCATTTTTTCCAATACAATGACTTGGTGATAACAACCATTTCAAATAATTATATTATGTTATTATTTTTCAGTGTGACTCAACCATGTGTGTAACATGAGTTTTCAGAGAAACCCATTGAAGCGTGTTGGGTACTCCATACAACACAGCATCCCCTTTATAGTACAATTAATATCTTTTTCATAAATAATAATAGATATGAAAATGAATTATTCTATAAATATATGGTTCGTTAAACATTCACATTGTGAGTTATTTATTTATGTCGTTAATTCCTTTGGGCCATAAATTACCAATTGTGAATATATTTTATGCTATGAATCTCCAATGATTCAAACATACACTGAAATTTGTGTTTCTTCAAATAAATTTATTTAAATGCCATAAATTACCCATTCCTAATGTGAATCTATTTCATGGACTACAACACTATCATCCAGAATCCAGGAATGTCCAACTATAGATGATGTAAATTAATAACCCATAATGTGAGTTACACTGTCACATTATGGAATACCCACTACAAAAATTATAGACCTCCAACTCCTCCAGATCCTCGTCCATCCTCCTCCAAACACCCCTTACTACACAAAATCGAAAAGTAATGGGCATGGAATATATGAAACACTACATTAGATAAATCTAAAACAATTTTGTCCATCAAGAATATTATAAAATTCCAGATGACTAGAAAGAGGTTGAAACTATCACCTTGTAAGATAAATCATAATTTATTCTCCCATCTCAAATTTTTTCAAGAGAAAAAATACACTGAATTGAAACACACACAATAATATTACATAACCACATCACCGAAAAACTACACCACAACCTATCACTGGGAATAACCATATATAACAGGTTCTAGAAAAAAGAAACCACTTCACTCATATCCATCCACATTCACATCTCAACCTCCACATAGCTCAAACCACACCCTTACATAACAAAAACACAACACATCCCTATATACACAATTGATAGAATTTCATTTTTCATGTTAGGATGTAATCAAAATCCGGTGGTACTAACTCACAATCACATTATTAATAATGATAGAGTATAAAATTTCTTTATTAGGACTCAGGTAATTCCCCTTTCATATGTCTGGTGTTTTATCCCATATCACACATTACACATGAAGAAAACCACAATACCTATAAAACATCAAGATCTATCACTAGAAACTCCTTCCAAAACCAACCATGTAAAGGAAAACAAAACAAACCCTCTAGGCGTTGCGAACACATATGTGAATATCACTCACATGTACTTTTTATAGTCCACCATTCCTCTAAGACACACAACCCAAGGTGACGCTTCATCTTTACGTCATGTCATCTTGATGATCCCAAATCTCGATTGGCCACTCCAAATACATCGCATCATCTCTGATATCCAAAAATATCAATTCAATGATGTCTGAGTCAATATGAAAAAACTAAAAAATCTATCAAAAATGAAATATGTCATGGTTCATCTCTAGTAATGGTGGAAATTCTATCTAATATGCATCTTTTCTAGTATACCCCTCTACATTAAATCCCCCAATGAATTGAGGATAAATCCTACTCCCTCTTCAAAAACTCTTATCTCTTCATCATGGAGATATTATAAAGAAAACATGGACTCTAAAATCTATCAACATGGGAATCTTCCTACGATAAGTATAATCCTTATAACAGAATTTTTCCACCCTTATCCTCTCTTGTACCGACTAGATATTCTCAATCATCCTTAGCAGCATATCTGGACAAAGATTTTTTCCCACAACCATTATCCAATACAAATATAGAATTTCACCTTCTCCCATTAACACCTAGAATATGGATATTATATGGGATAGGTGGCAGGTTTTGTTATATTAATAACTAACCAAATGGATAATACATATCCTTTATCCTCCATATTTCATGCCACATTCTCATCAAATATTATCTAGTGACTATATGGTTACTTATGTCTACATATCCCATCCACCTAAACAACCTATAATACTCCCCATAACACACTTATCCCCAATTGGGTGTCAGATAGCATCTAAAAGGCACCAAACGTTAGTTCACAAGACATAGATATTGACTCTTCTACAAAATTTTCATAATGACCCACATAGTAAAAAAGAATTAAAAACATTCTAAAAAATAAAACCATAAATGTGTATCTTTTATTACATTACAAAATATACTGAGATCATTATGACAATATATGGACAAAAATCACGATGATTGATATTTGTATGTAACCCAAAAAGTTGTTGGTATGATCATATGTAATCAAAATGAATCTGATGTCTACTGGGATTTTTCAATAATTCCACATACAAATCGATATAGAAGAGAACATTATCGTGAACCTTTTCATATCTCTTAAAAATTAATCCAGATGTTATAAAAATTTATGTTATATTTTTTATCGACTCATAATAACACCTAAAATCATTTATTTTAGGGTATATTTCACTAATTATCAATTCCCATGATAAATAATAAATTGTTATTAACGTAATATGGGGGACCGCTTTTGAAAGTTTCTTATTGACATCCAATTATTAGTTCTATATTTTGATGGATTATTCAACATTAAATGGATGTGTAGTTTTTCTTGAAAACAACTAATCTTCTAAAGAAATAAGGACAGTCTGAGTTAAATATTTATATCCTTGATGAATATTTTTGAGTTAGATCAATAAAAATTAAAGAATTATGGGATCGACATCTTCCATTGGAAGAATTCTATGACCACCACAATTTTTATTCAAGTATTTAAAAATCCACATATAATTCTCTCAATAGAATGATATGATGAATTTCTATATTCTATGGATGATATTAATGAAAATAATGACATGATAAAATCTATTGTATCTGAAAAAATAACAAATTTAACCAAATCAAAATAACGGTAGTTATACATATAGTCGATAGATGATCTATGATGAAATTAATAAAAGAGAATTCGATTTTAATGTAATATACAATGTATTTAATTTAATATTTAACTAAAAAAAATTGTGAGGTTTAGAAACAATGGAAATGTCATTCATATGATATTTTTCTCTTTTTTGATTCAATATCAAAAAGGAGATCTCATGTATCATATATATCTTATACATATTCAATTACATTAGTATGACCACATTGAGAGGGGTGAATTAGTGTGGGTGTGTGTTTATAACATTAAATAATTTATCCACATTATATGCATTACAAATTATTCCAAGAATGGCTAACATATATTCTTCACCTATGTAATGAATGTATACATAGAAACTAATAAACTGCAATGAGATGGTGGATTGTTAACATGGTTTTCCTAAAATGTGTATTATATATTGTCATTGTATGTGGTTGTTATTATTTAACCACTTTACTTTTACACATGGATATTAAATATTTTATATGAATATTATATACATTTACCAATCACATGCCTAAGGAATGTAACTATTTAGTTCCATTGGAAACATGGTAAACAATCATCTAATCTAGTGAATGAAACTCAACGATTCCCAAAAATATATTCACATTAATTAATCTTCTTATACATACCCAAAATTATACATTTCATTATGACATGGGAGATAGAAATATAAGGTAGGGTGAGCATATATTCTCAGTAAAAGATAATAAATGATATATAATTTTATAATCTTATTAAAACATAAGATAATAATAAGGGTATTTTATAATCATAAAACATTTATTTTTGGAATATACATCAACTGATAACATTGTGGACATGTATGAATATAAACATGTTCACTCATTATGTTAAGGGCATGATATAATGATATCAGATAATCTTATGGACCCATAAATAGGTATATGAATGATATTATGAACATGTAATAGGTTCTATCATTACATTGTGAACATGTAATCATGTCTATGTATAACATTGTGTACATAAAAGACAGGTCCCCACATAACATCACAATAGTGAAGATTCACCCCATTGACCATTATTGTGGAAAGATTACCTTAAAACCCCAAGTTTACTCTCCATTTGAGTCTCTTCAATGTCATAAAATATATATCATAAACCAATTCATTAATGGGAGATATATGTCCCACCTATCATTGGTTATAACATATTGGCCATATTAAGTTATAACATTACCACCATCAAATAACAAAAATAAAAACATATTTGTGACATAAGATAAAATTTGATTCAAAATATCAGAGCCAATTAAATAAGAAGGGTTTTATAAACATTTTATCCTGACATATCATGTGAAAAAAATGTTCCAAAATCAATTCATCATTTCATCAAAGCATAAACCATGGAAAAAGATGAAAGCTCCAAAAGAATATTTTTATCCAATAAATAAACCATTTCTAGAAACAATAAGAATAGTCCTTGGATCATATCCCAATTAATGTTCATTCAACCAAAAATAATGTAATATTATATGGAATTTTTTTTCAAATAAAACTTGGGATATTTCATTACTAAAATAAATTTTCATTGAAAATCATTTTTTAAAAGGTAAGACATTATGAAAATACGTTATCTTTAAAATAATCCTGAAAAAATATAATGGATGCTTGTACAAATAATTTTAGACATTTATTTAAGGTAATATTCTTTATTCATTGAAAAGTTATTTTCATAACATAAAACAGAGTAAAAGTCATTTTCTATTTGAAATATTTTTTTAAAAAATAATAAATTTTAAACATTTAAAGGAAAATATTTTCACTGAATATTTATTTTGGATATCTTAATGGAATCATCAAATAATTAGCAGTTGGGATAGTAGTAAATATTATTCATGTCATCCATTTAAAAAAATATTCTTTTCACTTTTTTGGTAACACCCAAATGGGAATTATTTATAAATTAAAATGATTATTTTTTATGTATTAAAAAAAATTATACATGGGAAAATATTAATTTTATAAATCATAATATTTTAATAAAACAATTAATAATATTTTATGAAAAATTTGTTTTCAGTAATAAAATATATTTCAAACTAAAAAAATAAATTATTTGAAATTTTCATGAAAAAAGTTTCTTAATTATTGTTTGTACCAGAGAGTGGAAAAGGGGTAACATTTAATGAAGATATAAAGACTATATATGGGATAATTGAGATAATGATAATTATTGAGATGTATATCATGTGGTTTGAACATAGGTATTTAATCATAAATAATTTTGGTAAATGAATAAATTGTATAATAAAATTTTCACCAATTTGGTATCACAAAATCTTAAGCCCCATAAATAATTAACATATAATAAGGAATAGAATATAATAAATATGAATAAATTACTTGTATTATGTATCTAATCGGTTGTATATGAACCTCATCAATGAATATAGGTGCATAACATAACATACGTCTCAAATAAGGTAAATTGAGACAAAAATCCCTTACCATAAGTCCTGACACACATCAAAATCATTAAAATATCCTTGATAAAAAATATAATTTAAAATATATATATTATAGAGATATATTCATATATATAATACCATATTTAATTTAATTTTGTCCTTTTATTACCCATTTTTTAACAGTTCCTTGTTAATGTTATGATTAATATAATAACTGCTTTGTTTTTTATATGTATTGATTTGTTATATAATTGGTCTTATTACATTAATCATGTTTACATAATCTCTATAGTGATAAACATGATTTTTATATAATATATATTCAGTATATATTTATTTATAGTAATCAATTAAATTTATTGATAGAAAATGAATTACAACATTAATATCGATGGTAGGTTATTTGTATACCAGAAAGCTATTTTTTAATTTCATTATAAAATTACAGAAAAATTTTATATGATATATATTATACATCCATAACCTTTTTAATGTAATATATATCACATATTTTTATTAACCACTTTATTAATTCGTTCTATGTAAAGCATGAATGAATCATATCGCTTCGTGAGGCAGTAGTTCACCGTACAAAAGAGAAAAGTTGTCATATTACCCAAAATTTAATGCATTATTTTATTAGTAATATAAAATTAAAAAATAATAACAAATTAATTAATAATTTATTTAAATAATAAATACATTACTATGACCAAATGTGAGAGGAGGTAATAGGAAAATGAATGATTCCAATTCACCAGGTGGTAGTCTGCCAAACACACAAATGATGATTTCATAACCAAAATGATGAAGATGGATATAGTTTTAGGTAACTAACATATAATAGAAAAAATATAAGTGTATGTATAATACTATGTATATTATATAATCATCTAATAATAATAATTTTCTGGGTGGAGGAAGAAATAAAACAAAAAACACTCATTAATGAACATTTCCTCTTCTTCATGTATCTGATATGGGTTTTCATTAAATTCAAACCAAGGATGGATTTACAGACATTATATGGATTATAGGATGATTTTAGTGGATTATGTTGGTCATTTGGGCATGGGTTGTCTAATTCAATGAGATGTGATGGTGTGAACAAGGTAAGAGATGAGTGGTCGTTTATAATCCTGGGAGAACACTCAATTTTTATTTTTGAAAATAATTAATTGCTACCACGTTTTTAAAAGGTATTATTTGTGAAAAATTGACATTTATCCAACTATATTTGTGCAATGGTAAACATATTTCTATATAAAATTTTTCATTAAAGTTTATATGCCATTTTTACCCTTATCTGTTTAGTTTAACCAATGGTAATCCCATTTTTTCCCTTAATTGTGTAATTAATTTCTATTGCATTCTTTAATAATTTGGGTAAAAAAATATGTTCAACTTTTTAAATACTATATATAATTCTGATCCAAAATATGAAATCCGGTTTTCCATATTCTATTTAATTAAGTGGTAAAATTTATTTTAATATTAATCCAATAGACGCGCTGAGAAGGCATATTTTATAAGGGAAAAAATTCAATATATAGCACTGATTTTATATCCATATTAAATATAAAATTTATTAAAATAATCTAAATTGGATTAATAGATGTATATTATAACTATTATTTCAATAAAATTAACTTTAAATATAATTTATCAATATAAATAAATGAAACTAAAAAGTGGTTTTCAATTAAAAGATTGTATTTCCACTGTTCAGCAAAAAATCATTTTTTTAGAAAAATTAAAAAAACTAAACCAAATCTAATTTTTTTATTATTTTTTAAAAAATTATTTTGTTTTAACAAATATTTTTTATAAATTTTTCAAAAATTATTTTAAATATATGTGTTCCATAAAAAGGTGTCAAAATTTATTTTTTAAAAATATAGTTTTAAGCATTACTTTGGGTATCTGTTTATCTCTTGTTTGGAAATAAGTTACGATTTATAATATGGTTTATATTGAATATATAATATAAAAATTTAATTAATATATTTCATCATTCATTATTTGTTAAATTAATTTTTTAAAAACATACATCGGTATATAAATATAATTTTCTGAACAATGATTCCATTTATTTTAAAAAGGGTTTTATTTTAATTTCTTATTAATTAATCATCAAAAAATTCAATAAATATACATGTGTAAACCATGATTTTATAAATTCATTAATCAAATGGATGCCCTATATTCTAACATCAAGGTGATAACTCTCATATTAACCAATAATGTATCAATAATATGTCAGATCCTTTTTAAAAATTATTTTGTGTGTAATCAAAGATAAACATGGTATTCTGTGAAGAACAAGCCAAAATATGTGTTTTTTGTAATTGAAGATAAAATCAATTTCACTAATAACAAAATCCAATATATGTTTTGAATCAAAAACATATATAGAACATTTTAAATTGATTTGAGAAAAATAATGTCAAAAAATATTGGGGTGATCCATTCTACCCCATCTTAAAATTAATTTCTCCCTCCAAATTTGTCTTATTAATATAAGTTATAACATTATGAAGATCATTTATAGAAACCCACATTATACAAATGAATAATATAACATCTCTTATATGATAAATATGGATGAAAAATGCTTATCAAAAGTAACTCATATCTAGGTTCCCATATAGGTGAGTGTAGGTGCGAATTAATGATTTCGATGTGGAGAAAAGCTAAAATAACTATAGAGAGTAATAAAGGACACTGATCAAAAGAAATTAGTTTATCAAGATATGGTTAGTAACTATATAACCATGGAAAAAATATCTATAAATGTTTTCATTTATATAAAAAAATGATGATTACAAGTGAAAAAATTATTTTTATATCCTTTTTCTTGTTTTGACCAAATTTCTTTAAAATATACACATAATATTTTTAACACCATTTCATTAGAACACTCTAGCCCTTTGGGTATGCTTGGATAAATTTCCACTTTATCTCACACTTTATTAAGTTAAGGTGTATTTTTTGTTCCTAAATAAGTAATTGATCATAAGAACTATAGAAAGAATGATAAGTAGTTTCTATTATATTTAGAAATCATCATAATAAAATGGTTATCACAGGTTATTCAATATGAATAAATATTCATGTGGTGAAACATATATTAATATCATAAACCAAATTGAATTTTCAACATAAACCATTTCATTAATTTTTAAGCTTATTAATCTAATGAATTATAAAAATCCAAATAAATTGAAAGAAGGGAACTAAATTTTCGCAATATATTTATCATTAATCCACAAAACAACTTAATATGGATCATAATTTTATAATGTCAAATATGTGAATACTATAAGAATAAATGAAAGTATGACACATTTCTCTCCCGGCTCCCCCCCCCCCTCTCCTTCTCGGCACATCTAGAGTTTCCCCATGAAACCCTCTAACTGGGGTCTGCGACACATCGATGAACAACATATTTCTCTTAATTTCTTATCATTTTTTAAATACTCTAGTCTCCTTCAGGATCTATAGTGTCATTCATTCAGATGATTTTTACATTTTTTTCTTTCCAAAATGTGTGGCTTTCTTTGGGTTCCTATTCTAGGGCGATTCAATTAACCATTCCAAAGTTAGTCACAAGTGAATCCTCTGAATGCTTCATCGCTTCCCTAATCTTGTTTTCCACCAATCTTCTCTATGTAATATTTGGAGTGGATTTATCATAGGGGTTTTGGGTTAAGGATTTTATATTATTTGGTCATCAGTTTGTTAGACAATTCTATGTCGGCTCGATCTTGGTATTGGCTTCTGGTTTTAGTCTCGCCTTGTTTCCATCATTCGGATACCATGGAAAACATTATCCCTTCCTTAACCTAAATCCCATATACTTCACTTCAAGTAAAATCAGAAGTATTGGTTCCTCAAAGGTTTTGGTATGTGGGGTTCGATGGAAAATGGTGCCTCTCACGTGGCAGGTTTCAATTTTCGGTGGAGTTTGGATTGATTCATTTTATTTGATAGTCATTCTACTCTAGACCAGCATGGTAGTGGTAATGAGGGCGTTTTTTGGTATGTATTTCTATAATTTGGTCATAGAGGAAGCCTCATGTGGTTCTTGAAAGTTCAATTTTTGGTTTTTTCTTCTTTTAAAGTTTTTAGGTGAGTTTGAAATTTAATGGTGTCTTGGATGGTTCGAGTTTTCAACAGCATAGTGTTGTTGTTTTTTGGTGGATCTGGTTTGATGTTGGGATGATGATGAGGATAGTTGAAAGGATAAAATTGATGGTTGTGAGTTTCTTCTCTGAAAGTGGGGATGGTGATGATGATGACAGTAATGATGAAAAATGGAAGTGACATGCCCTACTCTCTTGGTACGAGGTTATAATGGATGATGGTTTCTAGATCTATGTGGGTTATCTCAGAGAACAAGGCTTATTTGGCGGTATTTTTGGATTTTGTCTTTAGAAATTTGAATGTGGGATTTCTTAATTTTCAATTTTGTGTTCGTGGTTTACATAGATGTGGGATATTCCAGTGTGTCTATATATTGTTCCTACATACCCAAAAAGTGAATTTTTAAATAACACCAAAAATTGTGTTGTACAATCAAATATGAGAATTATTTCATCATTAATTCTCTAGAATTTGAAGTTACCTTAATGAAAATTTTGGGAAATTAATTCTTCCTCATTCCTTATATAAAATATGGATTATTGGATCTATTCCTTAAATCCAAAATGTTTTTAAACTTCATTAGTTATAGAATAAACCAGCTTGTAAAAAAATCATCAATCAGTTCCACTGTAATCAGTATTATAAAAATTACATATTCATATCAAACACCTATTTATCATAACATTATTATCTCAATATTTAGAACATATTAAAGGTGATATTACAAATACCATCTTATCAATAATTCAATTTTATTTTACATCAACAATATTCATCACATTCTTTCAAATCCTTAATAAATAACATATTCTGAAAAATACATACATATTTCATGATTAAGATGACACAACCATTAATGCCAGGTACATATATATGTCATTTTACTCACTTCCTTCTCAGCCCATTATCTAGGATTCATCATCTTATTCCATAATACCTATTACCATCCACATTTTCATATGTAGTGTCTTAATCATTATAAATATAACAATTACTCATACAACCTTGGTGATTTTATAAATAAGGATTCCCATTATACATCGATTTTCATATCTCCCAGACATATAGCATTTTAGACATTAAATAGTCATTAATATCATAGGGATACCAATATTCACTTCTAATAGGTTAACTAAGATATTAATCTTCCATTCATAGTTACTGGATTTTTTCCATTCTTTTCCGTAGTCAAAAAAACATACAGTTCCACTAAGACATTCAATTGTGTACATTATTCAACATTTTGTGAATAAAAAAACTAAATCTTCAATCCTCTATGATTACCATCACCAGAAATATCAACAAACGCTTTCATCATGTAATGTGGTGATTTTGAGAGTTAGTTAAAGTAGAGATTGTTAATCATTTTATGTGTAATCAAATTAGGAATAGGCAAAAAAATAACTTTATCCATCACCCCATTTGGATACTTATTAGAAAATTATCCATCACATTCATTCTTAATCCAATTCCCTTTAGTTCCTACTGTTGACTAATACAATAAATCATAATGTGAGAAATGATAATCACAATGTAAAATTATAGGGTCTCAAAAATCATTTAGGAGGCCTAGATAAAGGCACTATATTATTAATATATAAGACTATATTTTTTCCTTTTTCATTCAATTTCATCATCTATATAAATCCTTCATAATGGTTCATAATGTGTTTTTGAGTTTTCAAAAAATATTCCTTTGGATTTTCAACCCATATGTGAATCATTTCTCATTATCATGCACCAATTCTTGATAAATTCTACCACAATATGTTATATTTTTTGTTTTTATGTCGATGTGAATCTATTCCAGAACCATATCTATTTATAGTATTTGGACAATAATTTATTTTATTGGAAACCACCTCCTAAATCCTTTTCTAAAATTTTAAGATATTTTACAATACATTGACTCATCCCAAAACATATCCTTTATGACATCCCTATACATATCATTAAAACAATACATAGGTATCTCCCTATTTGTTTTCATTGAATTTTACCAAGGTTGGATAAGACATTACTTTTATTCAAAAAATAGAAACATATGCTTCCAATACATGGATATTACATCTTTTAAAATAATATACATTATAGTGTAGAAACATAGGTTTGAGGGTCACAATAGTTTAATTCTAATGGAAACTTGTATCCAAATCATCTAATGTAGTGAAATTTTTTCAATTAATCCAAAAAATATATTACCATTGAGTACACATTATAGATATACCCTAAAATAAAAAACATTATTATAACATGAGAAAGTTAATCATTTGAAAAGGTGAGATGAGATGATCAGTAATGGAAGAAATATGAGATATAAATGTATCATCATAAAAAAGATTAAGATAATCATAATGGGATTTGATAATGAATATAATTTAAAATTTTCATACCTAAACTATAATATCTCATAAAAACAATTCATTTCATAATGAAAGAGACTTTATAAGATATGATTATTAAGGAAATATAAGAACATGATCCCTGAGAGAATAACATTTGAATAAAAAAAATTGTTTCATACCCATAATATTAAAACATTTTCAACATGTTTAAATAAAAAATGTTTAACTAATTATGTTGAGGTCATTAAATCAATCGCTCTCATAAACTGATGGTCTTGTATCCAAGTTGACTCATACCATAGAAGAAAAGTAATCGGGATTATTCATAACACTGTGAACTTGTATAATGTTCCATACACTTCATTAGGGATATGAAATAGATTTCCACACATAACGTCACTGTATCCATGGTTCACATAGAATATCATTAATAAGGATAATGTATTTTACAAAACATGGCTCACCCTTTGTTCCATTTATGACTATATCCTGAGATATATATAATTTCCCAATACATTTGTTGGTGATATAGGTCAGATACTTCAGTTGTTCGAATGAAACTCATGTACTCTATCATAACATAACAACCAAAACATAATGAAAATAATAAATATGTATTAAATGGGTTCATACAAAATTCACAAATTAATAAAAATGAAATTAAATGGGTTTCATAAAAATTTCATCATAACATACAATATGGAAAATAAATTGGTTTCATAAACATTTCAGTATTTCATCAAAATATAACCCATCAAAATAGAATAGTGTTTCAAAAAAATAATTTCATAATAAACATAAACTATTTATATAATGAATGATAATTGTATCCTCATATCATATCCCCTGTTAATCATATGTATCCTCATAGAAGGTCATCTAAAATTCAAAAAAACAGAATGACTACATGGGAAATTTTTATATGAAAATATAATTTCATTAAAAATATATTTTTTTAAAACATAAAACATAATAAAAATACATTTTTATTCAAAAAAACATTTAAATTTAGAAATAAATATTTTAAATATAATTTAAAACATATGTTGATTGAAATTATCTTCCCAAATTGATAAATAATTTTAAAAAAACATAAAAACATAAAAATCATTCTCAATTAGAAATCATTTACTTAAAATAGAATTTTATAAAAATATTAATGTAAATTTTTTTCAGTAATATAATGTTTAACATTTTTAATGGAATCATGAAATAATTGAGTTTTTCTGATAGAGGTAATTACCTTTCATATCCTTCATGTTAAAAACAATTATATTTTTTCATATTTATAGTAAAATTCAAATGGTCATTGTAAAGACCCGGAAATTACGTGAATGTTTTTTTACATAAATGGGATTTTTACGAGACCGCAAAAATTTACGGCGCTTGATTCTGAGGCCCAGTGTGCCCAGAATAAATTTATGAAATTTGGTTAGGGTACGTTCTTTAAATGTGCGAGCAGGATTTTATAACTTTTGATCTGGTGCTCGGAACTGAAATCTGAGGGAACCGTTGAACACGCAGCTCTAGTATTCTCTTAAGAGGACTTTCACCTCGACGATAGTAGGTCAAGAATGAATGTTAGATTTTGAGTTTTTTTAGAAAATGTTAAATAAAAATAAGTGTGAAGCTTATTTTTATGCTTGGTGGTTAAAACCTCTAAGGGGTGGTTAGTGGTGGAGGTCACCACACCATAGCCTCCCAACAGAGGTTATGGTGGTTGGGCCCACCCGCACATAACCTCATTTGGAAGGATATCTTTAGTGGGGACCACCCGAGCATGTAACCCTTGGAACCCCTCATTTATGTGAGGAGAACCCTTCAACATCCCTCATTATGTCCCAACCACCTCTCAAATAATTAATTTAACCCTTTCAAATAATTAATTGAACCCATTTGAATTCTTTTTCATTTTTTGGGGCCACTAATTAAATAATTGATTAACTTAATCCATTAATTTTGGTTGGCATTTCCATTTGGTGGAGATTGGGGAAAGAGGGAGATTTGGAGAGAAAGAACTCACCAATGAAGATCTTACTTCAAGCCTATCAAAAAAGAAGGAACATGTCGTGAAGTACTCTGTATTAAACTTTGTCGCCTCTGAATGCTCATCTTCCAATGACGGATATTCTCTTCCTTTTCCGACATTGACGAATCGATGCCCGCCTTTCCGCGACTTCGTCAACGATCATCGATATGAGGTAGATGGATTTAAGATTGGTTTTCTTCGGTTCTTCATCAAAAAAATCTTGGTTTATGAATATCCAAATGTTATCAACATAAGTTGTAGTGCTCGAACCGCAAAAATATGGCCCAAAACTCCCCCTTAATTTTTCCTCGTTTGTTGATGACCGCGGCGGAGCAACAACCGCCAGCATCAGACCAACCTTGGAGAAACCGGCAGCGCAAGGCCGCTGGGTCACCGGAAGGGGGCGGCACCTTCATACCACATGGAAGAGCATGGTACCGTCGTGCCGTGCGGAGGATGGGAATTGTGGCCAAGGCGGGCTGTGGTGGAGGATCAGGGGTGGCCGGCATCGGGTCGGCCGCCGGTGGTGCGGAGCGGCTGGCCGCTCGGACAACAGGGCAGAGCGGGACCCCACTGGGTCCCGTGTGAGATGGAACGACACCACCTGACACCAGTTGTCACTCCTACTGAATAGCTATGACATTTATGAGCAAGGGGTGTGTGGATTTCCCCCTAGACGCGGCTGAGGCGGACCCCCCGTTGGACACCGGGCCGCTAGGCCAGACCCAGCACGGGCAAGGCCGCCCCCTCGGGCCGGGTCAGACCCGTGGACCAAGTCGAACCTGTGGACTAGATCAGACACTGGGTCGGACTCGAGTCAGTCTGAGTCAGTCCGACTAGGTTGGACCAGACCCGGACCCGCTGTGGCTTGTTTTCAGCTTTTCGCCCATAAATTGGGCTACGGGTGTCCGATCGACGAACCGTCTATGGTGATGGAAAGGTTTGAGTGAGATGTTTCTCTTCGAATACCGACTTGAGGATTGGAAACAGTTGGATAATAGTCAGGTTGGTTTGAACCTAAAATCCAACTGGTCCCCTTGAATGGAAATTCCAATAACTCACAGATCGGGCATCTGATTGACATGTCGTCTATTGCGTTGAGAACCCTATGATGATGCGGACCATTACGATACTTCTAAATGAGACTTCTTTATATTTTGAGTATTGACCAGTTTTTGATGGAGTGAATCCTCCTAGAGATGGGATAGTGGAGTACGGACACCTAGTAGCTTGCTGATACCTGACAATTGCAGACCTTTCAAATCGGAGTGTTTTGACTAGACCTGTGTGGAGCCCCTCCATGTGAAGCGGCAGACCCACAGTGGGGAGAACCTATGTGTGATGCGACAGACCCTTGGTACTCGACAGGAAGAGTACCTCAGTAAACTACGAGGGGGAGCGCCTCTGTGTGATACGACAGACCCATAGTGGGTAGCGCCTCTATGTGACCCACCAGACCCACAGTACTCGACAGGAGGAGTACCACAGTAGTCCAGGGCAGTGGAAAGCACCTCGGTGTCACGCGGCAGGCCCACAGTACTCTATGTAGGAGTAGTACACCAGAAGCTGAGGTTTCAATAGTTTTACTGGGAATGTTACATGTTTCCACCCCTAGAATAAAATCCTGGGTTTGAGCTGAGTCAATGAATTTAGTGTTTTTATCATGATTGAGATGGGTTACTAGATAACTAAGGTATATGTATGTGCATATACCTATGAAATGGTTATCCATTGATTTCATACTTTGTGGTTTATACTTGTTGGATTTTGTGAGACCTTGAGGGTCTTAGGGTCCCTACTAAGTATCGTTATAGTCAACCCTAAACGGGATATGCCCGCACCTCGTTGTATAACATACAGACGACAGACAACGCTGACTGAGGTATAGAGTAATAGAAATGGATGGTACCCAGATGTGGTCCACTCGATGTGATGGTACACAGAGGAGACAGATGGATGGGAGTGTTGGGGAGGCCATATGTACCTACCCTTCAAGTAGACCCTCAGAGGATGACCCAGTAGCTGCTTTACTTTTCTTCAGTTGTACTCGCTTTCAGTTGTACTTGTAAATTCCGGTTGGGCTTGTATTTTAGAACCCTTTTATATTACATCACTTCTTTTGTATACAGTTATACATAGTGTTTTTCTTCATGTTGTGTACTCTATTATGTTTTTTTACACTTATAAAGGAAATTCCTTCCCAGTTTAGGGATTTATGCCTTTGGTTCTAGTCGCCATCCCCTGGCCTATTGAAGGTGGACATGGGGAAGTCATGATACGGGCCCCGGGGGACGATTCGTGACAAATTGGAATCAGAGGAGTCGGTTCTACTAAAGAACTTGGGACTATGATAATTATTTTCTATGAAGCAATATTGTTAAGGGTACTAAGTATGGTTTTCAGTTTAGGGAGTCTAGTGTTGGTACCGGGAGTCGACATATCCATACACCAGGCCCTGACTACCGATTTCCAACTTAGTGCCCGAAAACCCTGATTTTGTGCGTTTCTTTAAAAGTTTATTTAAGTAAGATCAACCAAGTCGGCTCACCAGGTATAATCTTTTGACTGTGTCTCATCTGTTTCTTTTAGGATTCCTCCCCACAGAGCCCTGAGAGTCATAGGTTCTAACATCCTACCGATCGTTGAGGCCTTAGTGCAGGGGCCTTGACCAGTGGAGGAACCATCGGTACTACTCCCCGTTGGGCCTCTGATGCCACCCGTCCCAGCAACAGACTATGCATGCTACTTGAGCATGTTGCATGAGTTACAGTGCCATAGGCCACCCAGGATCCAGGGAGAGACAGACCCACAGGTGGCTGAGGATTGGCTGGAGGCTGTGGTGAGAGTCTTTAGGCTAGTAGGGACACCAGCAGACTACATGGTGATCCTTGCTGCCAGCCTCCTTCACGAACCAGTGGGATGATGGTGGATCCTGATGCTCCAGGTGCACGACACGACGACACTTCTCTGGGGCATACTTCGAGAGCCTGTTCCGGGCGGAGTTTGTTCCAGTGACTCTATGAGTAGTTCGGATACAAGAGCTACTGCATCTACAACAGGGTAGCATGATTGTAGCTCAGTACTCAGTGAGGTTCACTAATCTCTCACGCTACTCAACAGATATGGTACGAAACCCATTCTTCAGGGTCAAGACCTTCAAGCAGGGGCTCAGGTGATAGATCGGGGCTTCGATGATCTCACTCAGCATCCCGATATAGGCATGGGTGTTAGATAGAGCCCTCCTCGTAGAGTGTTTCCTGGCTGAGCAGTCACCAGCTGCAAGACCCACTGCTAGTCGACATGCAGCGGAGTCTTCTACAGCTAGAAGTAGACAGATGATGCAGAGGTTCAAGAAGACTAGACCCACGGGTGGACGACCGTAGGACTCAGTATCTATTATGTGGGGCACCTGAGGAAGTGAATTACCTTCCAGGAGTAGGCAGTGTTACTCTTCCATTGGGTAGGGTCACATGGCCCGTGACTGTCCAACTAGCCATTCAAATGATCAGCAGTCACTTGAGGGACCTCCCATGTAGAGGAAGAGGTTCGATCGAGGCAGTCTGCAGGGAGCATGCAGACGTGGAAGAGGAGATGGTCATTCACCTAGCGGTGGACGATGTTATGAGGTGTTACAACCATCACCACCATGAGGTCCACCCCGAAAATAGGGAGCAGGTGGATAGAAAAGATCTCAGCTTCATGTAGATGAGGCTTATGATCACGGTGCTCCAGAGATGATTCGAGGTACGATATGTGTCTACTCCACCATAGATGAAGTTCTTATAGACATAGGTTCCAGTCACTATTTCATTTCCACTTCCCTCATTAAGGGTTCAGAGATTCCGACGAAGCCGTTGCCTCGATCCTTACAGCTAGAGACTCCTACGAAAGTAGACTCGATGATCACGCAATGGTGTCTGTAGTGTGAACTTACTCTTGGAGGTGGGATATTTGGCTAGGATCTCCACATAGTGACGTCGAGCCTTTCCGATGACATCTTGGGTATGGAATGGTTATCTACAGTCCATGCTCATATCAACTGTTTTAGGTGAAAAGTGTTGTGTGTCCACACGGATGGGACAAGGTTCACCTTCACTGGCAAGAAGGGAACCTTTGCAGCACATGACAGACTTACTTGGAGGAGGGTGCAGCCAATCACTCACAAGTTGGCTTGACTCACCCTCATAGTAGTTGACGTGGAGAGTCTGACTTATCCTGTAGTGGTGGACCTGTACATAGATTGTTTCTTTGACGATGTTCCAGGACTACATCCTCATAGAGAGGTGGACTTCTACATTTACTTGTACCACGAGATGACACCAATATCTACTCCAGCATATCAGATGTCCCCTCTAAGTCTCAAAAGCTATGAGTACAACTAGAGCACTAGCAGGGAAAGGGACTCATCAAGCCCAGTGTTTCTCCTTGGGTAGCCCCGATTCTATTCGCCAAGAAGACGGATGGGAGATTGAGGCTTTTTTTCGACTACCGTCGCCTAAACCAGGAGACTATGAAGAACATGTACCCACTCTTGAGTATTGATGACCTATTTGATTAGCTAAAGGGAGAATGGTGGTTATCGAAGATAGAACTCAGATTAGCCTATCATTAGCTCATAGTTCGAGATGAGGATGTGCATAATATGGCCTTCAAATGTTGGGATGGACACTATGAGTTCTTGGTTATGATATTTGGTGTAACCAACACTCCTGCAGTGTTCATGTGTGTCATGAACAGGACCATCCAGCAATACCATGATAATTTTGCTATAGTCTTCATCAATCACATTCTGATCTACCTAACTACAGAGGAGGAGCATGCCTACCATTTGTAGGTAGTAGTAGACACACTCCTAGAGCACCAGCTTTATGGTAAGTTCTCGAAGTACCAGTTTTGGATTCAATAGGTTCAATACTTAGGACATGTCATCTCGGAGGCTGGAGTTGCAGTAGATCCAGCGAAGATTGAGGAGGTACTTACTTGGGATCCACCCATGAGTGTGATGGAGGTACCGAGTTTCCTGGTCTTGGATGGGTACTACCGGAGGTTCATTCCAGACTTCTCCAAAGTTGTAGCACCACTCTCAGCCTTGACGAAGAAGGGGAAACACTTCGTGTGGTCGGAGAGATTCTAGCTAAGCGTTCATGAGCTAAGGCAGAGGATGACTAGTTCCCCCATCTTGAGGCTTCTAGAGGAGGGCATAGGGTACGTAGTTTAGTGCGACGCATCAGGAACCAGAATTGGGTGTGTCTTGATGCAAGAGTTAGTAGTGATCTCATATGGTTCTCGGCAGATAAGATAGCATGATCAGAACTACGCTACCCATGGCCTGGAGTTAGCAGCAGTGGTATTTTCCTTGATGATGTGGTGACACTCTGTTATGGGCGAATGTTTTACCATATACTCAGATCACAGGAGTCTTAGGTATATCTTCTCTCAGAAGGACCTAAACATGAGACAGTAGAGTTGGCTTGAGTTCCTCCCGAACGATGACTTTGAGATAGTCTGTAATTTTTGGAAGGGGAAGGTTGTTGCAGATGCACTTAGTAGGAGATCTGGTGTATAGCTGCTAGGAGAGGTGACATTGTTTTTGGCTTCCTTAAAGTTATCCATTTTGGATAGGGATTGAGCTACTTTTCTACAGTATCTTACAGTTACTCCTCCCGTTATTCAGCAAGTCATGGAGGCACAACGTGAAGACACTGACTGTGAGACCTGACATGCTCAGATATCCATAGCGCAGGCACCTGATGGTTTTTCTGAAGGTGGGGAGCATTTCATCCTCTTTAGAGGACGTACCATGGTACCCGTTGCACTTCAGGAGGAAGTGTTGAGTGAGTTCCAAACTTCCCCTCTAGAGTTACATCCAGAAGAGGCAAAGATGTACCAGGGCCATTGACGACAACATTGGTGGCCAGGTATGAAGAAGGAAGTAGTGTAGTTTGTCTCATGGTTCCTCAATTGTCAGCAAGTGTAGGCAGAGCACCAGGTACCATCAGGCTTGGTTCAGCCTTTAGAGGTCCCATAGTGAATGTGGTATGGGATATCCATGGACATCGTGATGGGTCTTCCACGTACATCTAAGAGTCATGATTCGATTTGGGTGATCATTGACTGACACACCAAGTCGGCCCACTTCCTACTGATCAGAGAGAAATGATTAGTTTAGAGCATCAGACAACTCTATGTACCGGAGATTGTGCGTTTTCATGGACTACCATCCCCGATTGTCTCCGACTGTGAGGCACGGTTCACTTCCCAGATATGGAAGGGGTTGCAGGAAGCTTTCGGGACATAGCTTTGCCTGAGCACCACCTTCCATCCTCAGACTAAGGGTCAGACCGAGAGGACCATCCAGACTCTCTAGGACATGCTCTGATCTTGTGTCGTCGAGTTTGGTCGTATGTGGGAGGATCATATATTGTTCGTAGAGTTTTCCTACAACAACAGCTATCACTTTACCATTGATATGGCACCTTTTGAGGCCTTGTATGGTCGACCTTGCAGATCACCACTGTGTTGGATAGACCCAGGGGATTTAGCACTAGTAGGACCAAAGATAGTACGAGCGACTACGGAGAAGGTGCAGATCATCTATAAGTAGATGAAGACTACACAGCGTAGGTAGAAGTCATATGCTCATAGAAGACATAGATCTCTGTAGTTCGAGGATGGCGACAACACCTTTCTTCGGGTCTGACCTCAATGAGGTCCACAGAGATTTGGATGAGGTGGAAAGTTATCTCTGTGATTCATCAGACCTTTCCTGGTCCTCAGCAGAGTAGGCGGGGTGGCTTACCTCTTAGCTCTTCAACCTCAGTTGCATCGGGTGCACGACGTCTTCCACGTATCTCCGCTGTGGAGATAGGTGTACGACCCTTCCCACATCATCAACCATGGGGAGCTAGACACCTATGATGGGGAGACATTCATGGAGGTTCTACTGGAGATTGAGGATCAATAGGAATGGGTCCTCTATGGACGGTCGATACCTATTGTGCACGTTCGTTGGCAACACAGGAACCTACAGGAGAGCACATGGGAGCGGGAGGCTTAGATGCATGCTCAATACCCCAATTTGTTCCCATAGTTCGAGTTGATTCTTATGGGGATGTAAAGACCTAAGGTGGGGAGAATGTAAAGACCCAAAAATCTGTGGATTTTTTTTTAAAATACATTGGATTTTTAGGAGTCTGTGAAAATTTACAGCACTTGATTCCAAGGCTCGGTGTTCCCAAAATCAATTTCTGAAGTTTTGTTCGGGAACGTTCAGTAAACAAGCGAGCTAGATTTTCTAACTTTTGAACCGGTGCACGGAACTGAAATATGAGGGTACCATAGAATTAGTAGCGCCAGTATTCTCTTAAGAGGACTTTCACCTCGAAGGTAGTCGGTTGAGAATGAAAGTTAGTTTTTGAGTTTTTTAAGAAAATTTTAAATAAAAATAACTGTGAAGCATATTTTTATGATTGATGGTTAAAACCTCCAAGGGGTGTTTTGTGGTGGATTCCACCACACTATAGCCTCCCATGAGAGGTTAGGGTGGTGGGTCCCACCCACACATAACCTCCCTTCAGAGGATATCTTTGTTGGGGACCACCCGGGCTTGTATCCCTTGGAACCCCCCATTTATGTAGGGAGAACCCTTCAACTTCCCTCCTTATTTGCCAACCCCCCCCCCCCCCTCAATTAATTAATTTAACCCTTTCAATTAATTAATTGAACCCATTTGAATTCTTTTGATTTTTTTGGGCCACTAATTTAATAATCGATTAACTTAATTCAATATTTTAGGTTGTCATTACCTTTTGGTGGAGCTTGGGAAAAGAGGGATCTTGGGAGTGAATGTTCTCACCAATGAAGATAGAACTTCAACCATGTCAAAAGATAAGGAACCAACTGAGAAGAACGATGTCTTCGACATTGTCAGCTCTAGATGCTCATCTGCCAACAATGGATATATTTTTCCTTTTCCGACATTTACAAATCGATACCTACCTTTCCGTGACTTCGTCAACGATCATCGATATGAGGTAGGGGGATTTAAGATTGATTTTTTTCCATTCTTAATCGAACAAATGTTGGTTTATGAATCATCAAATTTTATCACCATAATGTGGAGGGCTCGGACCGCATGAACACGGCTCGACCCCCCCCCCCCCCACTTCGTGTTTCCTCTTTTGTTGAAGACCGTGGTGGAGCAACGGCGGCCGAAATCAGACCGGCCATGGAGAAACCGGAGGTTCAAGGCTTTCAGGTTGCCAGAAGTGCGCGGAACCCTCGTGCCACATGGAAGAAAGGGTTGTAGCCTGGCCAGGACGTGGCGGAAGAGCGCATCCCTATCGCGCCGTGCAGAGGAGAAGGGTGTCGCGGCCATGTCGGGCCACGACAGAAGGGTGCGGCGACTTCGTGCCTCGTAGAGGATGAGAGTTTCGACCTGGCCGGGCCACAGCGGAGGAGCAGGGGCAGCATGCATCGAGCCGGCCACCGGCGGTGTGGAGTAGCTGGCCACTTGGACAGCCGGGAGGTGTGGGACCCCGCTCGGTCCCACGTGAGCTAGATCGGTGCCACATGGCATCAGTTGGGACTCTACCTGAATGGCTCTGCTGTTCGGGAACTAGGGGCGCGCGACATCCCCCCTGGACGCAGCTGAGGCAGACCCCTCGCGGGCCGCTGGTCCGGACCCAACGTGGGCCTGGCCACCCCCTCTCGTCAGGCCACCCTTGGGCCGGGTCACCCACTCAGGATGGGCACCCCCTCGGGCCGGTTCGGACCCGCAGACCTGTTTGGACCTGCGGACGGAATCGGACCCCAGTCCGGACCCAGGTCAGGCTGGGTCAGTCCGACCGGGTTAGACCGGACCTGGACCCACTTTGGCACGTTTTCACCTTTTCGCCCATAACATGGGATACATGTGTCCGATGGACGAACCATCTGTGGACATGGAAATCATGGAGCGAGACGGTTCATTTGGAATACCCCACTAGAGTTTTGGACCCAGTTGTGGTATGGTGGTGTTGGTTTGAACCTAAAATCCAATCGGGCCCCTAGAACGGAAATGCCAATAACTCACAGACCGAGAGTCTGATTGACGCGTTGTCTGTTGCGTTGAGACCCCTATGACGAGGCAGACCATTACGATACTTCTACTTGGGACTTCGTGACAGTTGGAGTATCGACGATTTTCTCGTGGACCGGATCCTCCCGAAGACGAGCGAGAGGAGTACGGAAACCTAGTAGCTAGCTGATACTTGACGATTGTCGACCTTTCGACTCGGAGTGTTTCGACCAACCCAGTGGGGAGTGCCTATGTGTGACGCAGAAGACCCACAATGAGGAAAACCTCTGTGAGACCCGACAGACCCATGGTACTCGACAGGAGGAGTACCCTTCTAGGCTACAAGGGAGAGCTCCTATGTGTGATGCAGAAGACCCACAGTGGAGAGCGCCTCTGTGTGATGCAGCAGACCCGTAGTACATGACAGGAGGAGTACCACAGCAGTCTAGGATAGTGGGAAGCACCTCTGTGTTATGCGGCAGGCCTATAGTACTCTATAGAGGAGGATTACACCAGCAGCTCAGGTTTCAACAGTTTTACTGGGAATGTTACAAGTTACCACCCCTTGAATAAAATCCTAGTTTTGAGACGAGTCAATGACTTTTGTGGTTTTCTCATGATGGAGATGGGTTACTAGATAACTTATGTACATGTATGGGCATATACCTAAGTAGTGGTTATACATTGATTTCATAGTCTGTGGTTTATCCTTGTTGGATTTACTAACACATGAGGGTCTCAGGGTCCCTACTGAGTATCATTATACTCACCCATGCACGGGCTATGCTCGCACCTCGTTGTGTTTCATGAAAATGACAGGCAACACTGACTGAGGAAGAGAGTAGCAGGACCGGACGGTACCCGGAGGTGGACCACTCGGTGTGACGGTACAGAGAGGAGATGGACAGACGGGAGTCCTGAGGAGGCCATCTGTACCTACCATTCATGTAGGAACACCGAAAGGTGACCCAGTAGGTGCTTTACTTTTCTTTAGTTGTACTTGATTTCTGTTGTACTTGTACTTTTGGCTGGGCTTGTATTTCCGGTCCCTTTTACATTCCAGAACATCTTTTGTATACAGTTATACTTAGTGTTTTTCTTCCAGTTGTGTACTATGTTGTGTTTGTTTACAGTTATAAAGTAAATTCATTCCTAGTTTAAGGATTTACTCCTTTGGTTCTAGGCACCAGTCCCTGGCCTATGGAAGGCGGGCTTGAGGTAGTCATGATACGGGCCCCAGGGGACGGGTCGTGAGAGTCATTTTTTAGAAAATTAAATGAAAATTATTTTCAAAAAAAATTGTAAAAAATTAAAAAATTTATAAATTCCCTATAAAAATCATATTGTAATAACTAAAAATTTCTGAATGCTTTTTTGGAAAACACGGTTTTAGAATTAAACTGATTTCCTACCAGAGAGAGTAGTAAATTTAGAGTTTATTAAAATCATTTTGGTAATAATTTTAATTTACAGGTAGACGAAAATAGGTACCATTATAATATCAAATAATTAATAACAATATGATAATATATATCATGATAATTATTTATAAGTAGATCTTTTGGTTCCAAAATTGGATATATAATCATAAAAAATTATGATTAACACAGATATTATAACATAAAATTATTACTGCCTTAGAAACATTGGTCGTATACCCTATGAATTAATATCATAAAATGAATCTAAAAATATCATGAGTGTTAATAAATTCATGATATTAAATTTCAAATAGTTAGTAAATACACCTCATGAATGAAAATTTGTGCAAAACATAATGTTTGTCTCAAAGAAGAATGATTGAAGAAAAATCACATACCCAAATTCATAACTTCTATCCTAATCCTTAAAAAGTCATATATAAAAATAATAATTTTATTATAAATCTATTATAGATAAATATTCTTATATATCATACCATATATGATCCTATTATGACAGTTTTTTACACTTTTATTAACAATTCCATGTTAATATTATGTTTTTGGTGATATCGTCTTTATTATTTGTATATGTTATTGTTTTTTATTTATTTTATTATTAATATTAACATGGTAAAATTATCTATATAATTAAATAAATTATATATATCATATATATTCATTGTATATGTATTTATATGAATCTATAAAACATAGTGATAGAAGATGAAATACATTGTTCATAGAGACAATATGCCTTACATTGGAATGATCATTGTTTTAAAATTTTATGCCAGTTTGAAAGATAGAATAAAGATATATATATATATAAACAATCCATAATCACTTTAATATCATATATATCATATATCATTTTTAAACTCATCCTTAAGAAAATCCATATAAAACATGACCGAATCACATAGCTTATCGAGGCCGTAGTCCGCTATACACTAGTGCGATGTTTTCATACTCCCATAAAATGGAAATATTGACGGTATATATGATATAAATTTAAATTAATCTAAATATCATCTTAAATATCTAATATAATCTATAAATTAATTAGTTAGAGAAACTGTGAGAGCTAGTAATGGAAAAACCAATGACATCAGTTTATACTGTGGTAGTCATCCATACTCCCGAATAATGATTTCATAACCAATATGATGGAAGTGGATATGATTTTATTTCATGTAAACAACATAATAACACATCTATATATTTAATATACTGATTGTATTATAAAATATATATTTAATAATAATTCAAGGAGTTAGATGAAGAAATAAATAACTGGTCATTGATGATGGTAAAATATTCCTTGGTTATCTTCCTTTAGTTTTCACTAAAATCCTTCCTATTATGGATTTATACCAATCCAAGGGATTATTTTATTAGTGTTGGAATTTTTTTGAAGTGAATTGGTAAGGTAATTGATGATCCACGTAAGACTAACTTTGTGACACACAAAGGTGAGTGGGTGACTATTTATATGTTAAGGAGAGGATGTACATTGTGTTATTAAAAATTATTGATTGATCCAAAATCATCAATATTAATGATTGGTGAAAATGGAACATTATCAAAAATTAGAGGCGAAAGTTTCATAATAGCTCAATAAAATAGTTTTCAGAGAATTTTAAAGGTTATTTTTACACTTATTATTTATTTTAACCATAGATAATCCCATTTTACCATATCTATGGTAATTAATTTTTACTGCATTTTGTATTCATTTTGGACAATAAATAATTTTAAAAAATAAGATAATATAAAATTTTATTATCCCAAAATTGAATCTATCATTCCAAATTCTAATAAAATATGTGGAAGAGAATTATTTAAAATTAATTCTATATATGGAACAAAACATCCGATGTTTTAAAGAAAATGCTCAAAATTCTATAGTGTCTTTATATCCATATTCAATATGAAATAGATTATAAAGGCTTAAATTTAATTATTGGATTTATTATTTTAATATTATAACTTTAAAATAAATTTTATATGTACTTTAACTTATAAATTAAATAAATTAAAATGTTGTTTCCAATTAAAAATCAATATTTTTCACTATTCATAAAAAACGACACATTTATGAAAAATCCCAAAAGTTCATCCTATTATAATTTTGTCATTATTATAATAAAAATGTATTTTATTTTAAAAAATATATATTTCTCAAATTGTCAAAAATGATTTTAAATATAAGTTCTTTATAAAATGGTGAACAAATTTAGTTTTTGAAAAATAAACATATAAGGGTGATATTGGATTAATTTTTATCTATTATCTAAAAAATAGATAGGTAGAATTATATATATTATATTTAATATAATATGTGAAATTTCATGTATATAATTCTCAAGGGGTGATTTTGTAATTTATTTTTTGGAACTCATGTGTCAGTATGAAAATAATTTTCTGAATAAAGACATCCTTTTATTTTCCGAAAGATCTTATTTTCATTTATACTTAATTGGTCAAAAAAACTATTCATGAGATATATATGTATATACATTATATTCATAATTTATATAATCATATTCATACCTTTCACTCCAACATCTAGGTGAGAAATATCATATTAAATAATTATGTTTTAATAAAATCTCACATTTCATTTAAACATGCTATGGCGTGTAATGAAAGATAAACTCAGTATTGTGTGTAAAAAAAATCCAAATATGGATTTTTTGTAATTAAATATGAAGCCACTATTACTTTTAATTATATCCAAAATATTTCATTTGTTTCCAAAAACTTATCTAATAGATGAAATTTAATTTTGTTAAGTAAATTCACAAAATTATAGGGTGGGACATCCCCCACTAAAATGAATCTATCCCCCAAAATTTATTCCATCCATTAAAGGATTAAAATTTGGAAATTTATTTATAAAACCCCACATTATAAAAATGAATAATAAAGCATCCCTAAAAATAAAATGATGTAAGCATCATAGATTCCAAAAGAAACTCAAAACTAGGATTCAAAAAAGAATAGAATCGATAGGAAGTAATAATATGGACACAGATTAAAATAATAAATAATTATAGAGAGTGATAAAGATCACTGATCATAGGAAATTTGTGTTATCAGGAAGAGGTCAGTGACTATAAAACAATATAACAATGATTCATGAAAAATTTCATTGATATCAAACAATATAGTGATAACAAGACTAAATTTTATTTCAGAATACGTTTACTATTTGGAATAATTTTCAAGAGAAGACACACTTACTTGATTTCATTCAATTTTATAATCACAATCTCATTCATTGTTTGTGAATAAATCAATTTCCACATTATCTCATTCTCAATGAAATGAAAGTGAATTTTTTAGGGCTTCATAACTAATGGATCTTAATATCCATAGATATATTGTTAAATCATTCAATAAATATTTAGTTAAAATCATAGAAAAATGTTTAGCATGGGTTATCGAATATGCATAAATCTTCATATTATAAAATAATAGGTTAATCTAAAAAACAAACATAAATGGTTCAAATAAATAATAATTTCATAAATGGTTATCCTTAATAGTATAATGAAATATTAAAATTTGAAACATTATAAATAAGGGAACTAAATTTCCAAAATGTTATTATAATTAATCCCAACATGATATAGATCATAATTTTGAGAAATCAAATATGTGAATTCATTCATCCCTTTGTCTCTTGAAATCTATAATTACTATAAAACCATACATAAAACATCAATGCTTAGGAAATCATTATATAAAACACATATTATTGGATCTATTCTTTAAATTTCCAAATTCTATAAACACCATCTGTGATAGAATAAATCACATTTTCTACAAATCATTAATCAGTTCCAATGTATTTATTACTATAAAATTTACTTATTCATATCCAACATTTATTTATCATAACATTGTTATCTCAATATACAATACATATTAAGTACAATCTTCCAAATTTAAACTTTTTATTATATCACTTTTCTAGTCCAAAAAATTCATTCAATATATTATTCCAAATCCATAATGAAAAAATAATATTTAAAAATACATATATATTCCACAATTCAGATAACTCTATCTTTGAATCCAAATATATAAATACTTTATTAATAATAATTCTTTCCCTAACCATTATTTATGATTCATAATCTTATTAAGAAAAATCCTATTTCCATTCACATGTCATTTGTAGGCACTTTTTTCTTCCAATGTAACCATTACACATAAAATATTAATGATTTATGTGATAATATTTTTCCCATAGGACATAGATTTTCATAATACCCTTACATTCAATGATTAAACAATTAAATAATCTATGTTATCACAGAAAATACCATATACTCATTCATTGTGTTAATTGAACTATTCATTATAACTTTGTAGTTACATTCTTTTGTTTCCATCTTCTTTATTGTCAAAACATATTCTCATTCCTCTTATATATTCAATTGGTTAATTCATTCAAAATTATCAACATATAGGAATGTGAATATTCTCTCTTATTTGGTTACCATCTTTCAAACACTCATTGATTCATTTATTTCTTTTATGAGGTGAGATATAGAGTTGGTTAATGTGTACATTATTTATCAATATTTGTGAAAACTTATTAGGCATAATATTGATATCATTTACTATTAATCATCCCATTTTTCCTCTCATCATAAAATAATCCATCACATTCATTCATAATCTAGTTCCTTCTCGTTCGTACTATTTAATATTACTATAAAGAATATTGTTATAAATAGTAGTCCTAATAAACAAAAAATTATTAAAAAATCATTTATGAGGTCTAAATAAAGATAAAATATTTCTAATATATGACACCATACATTAATCATATCCCATTCAATATCATCATTTTTTTATATTCATTTTGATGGTTCATAATTTCTTATTAATTTCTATAAAATATCCATTATGAGCACCAAAACCCAGTGTACATCAATTTCCATTACCATACACTAGTTCCCAATCATGTCTACCTGAGTGTGGTTTTTTTATGTCTTTATCCTTAGGTGAATTAATTCTAGAGACACATCCACTAGCAGTTTCTAGAAATGGTTGTTATTTTTGGGAAACCATTCTCTCTATCGTTCATTACAACTCCATGATATTTTCCCTATCCTTTGACTCATCATTAAACCTATCCTTAGATTCATATCTATACATATCCTTATAAATATCCCTATATATCCAGAAAAAAATTTCATCCTAGTTTCAAAAGTTTGACTAAACCATTCCAATGACATTAAAAATAGAAACCTATTCATCTGATTCATGGATATTAATTATTTTATATGAATATTCATTACATTTTTAAAAATACATGTCTGAGGGATATGATAGTGTAGTTCTGTTGCAATAATTTTACAAATATTCTAATCTAATGAAATATTTTAAATGTATCTGACATTGTATCTTCATTATAGAGGTACTCCACATAAAAACATTTTTCATAACCTAAGAAAATGAAACATTAGAAAGGGATAGATTAGATTCTCAATAAATATAATCATAATTGATAAAAATATATGATCACATAAAATCATAATATATTAATAATGGTATGTGAAAGTGGAAATAATGAACAATGTTTATAACCAGCCATCTGTATATCTTAAACAGGTTTCAATGAAAAATGATCGGTAGTTCATAAGATGTGAATCCTTCGTTAATAAATGAACTTGATCCTTAAGAGAATAATATTTCTATAAAATAAATATCTATCACATTCACATAACATCATAAAATTGTGGAAATATAGGAATATAAATGGATACAATCCACTTGTTAAGGACATGAAATCATTCCCTCACAAAAACCTATGTATAAGAAACCTGGTCAACTCATAACATTTTGAAAAAGTAATAAGGTTCATTGATAACATTTTGAACATGTAATCAAGTTAACTAATAATATTTTGGAATTAAAAACATGTACACACATAACATCATGGTAGACAAGGATTACTCCCAAGACCATCATGGTGGAAAATGAATCTTACTGGACTAGGTTTAGTGTTTTTTCCACTCATGTCATTCAATTGAGATATAAATCATTACCCAACACATTGGTGGGAGAGATAGGTCCCACCAATATTTTTTTATAACATGAAAAACATAATTCTATGAAATATAACCAACATAATATAATTAAAATCAATATTATGTGTTCTATATGATTGTAAAACAATAATCATTTTAGAGTAATTGAAATTTAAATGGTTTCATAACCATTTCATCATAACATAACCTATGTAAAATAAACAATTACTATAATAAATTCACCAATTAATCAAATAAAAATCCTTGGAAAAGAATACTATTTCAAAAAATCCTATCATAATAAACATAAACCATTTAGATAAATATTGATAATGGATACATTGATTATTTTCCCTATATAGAATAAGTATCCTCAAATAATTTCATCAATGAATGAATATAATTTTGAGAGAATACATGGGTAATTTCTATAGAAAAGTATATTCTCATGGAAAATAAATATTTAAACCTAAAATATTATGAATATAATTTTATTTAATATAACAATGAAAACATATAATGTAATCTTTTAAAATAATTTGAAACTTTTGATGATGAATGCTTTCATCCATATTTGAAATTTTATTCAAAACAAAAAACACATTAAAAATCATATTAAATTTTAAATCATAAATTTTAAATATATACTTTTTAAATATTAAGGGAAATAAATTCTTTCTACATAACATTTAAAAATAGAACTAAATTCTTTAAATCATTGAGTTTTCATGATTGTGGTTATTACTGTTCAGGTCAAGCATTAAAAAAAGAGTTTCTTTTGAGATTTTTAGTAAAATCCCAATAGGAATTATTTGGAAAATAACTTGAATAATATATCCAATAAAATATTTCAAAAATAATATATGGGTAAAAATAAAATTTAATAATCATGAGGTAGTGATAAAAATAGTTGAATACTTTTTTAGTAAACATTATTTGGAATAAAATATATTACCAACTGAAGATATCAATACAATCAAATTTTATTAAAAAAGATATTAATTATTTTAATTAATAATGATTGGAAAATATGTACCATTACATGATGATATAATTAATAACCAATAAAGAATAAAATTCATGATAATTCATGGGAGTTTGTTCATGTGGATTCAACATTGGACACTTAATCAAAAATAATCTCAATAAATGATAAGGTTGTAACATATATTGTTTACCACTTTTGTAATGTTGAATCATAAGACTTATAAAGAAATAACATAAAATGAAACTAAGAACATAATGGGTATTAATAAATACATTTTATTAATTATAGAATGGTTTTTATATACACCGCACGAATGAATGTTGGTAGATAATAAAACATTCCTCTTAAAGAAGGATAGTTGCGAATATAATCCGTTTCCTTAATTCATGTCGTTTGTTGTACAAGTTCAAACCATAGGTATAATGAATAGAATTTTATTATAAAAATATTATATAAAAATATACAAATATATCATAAGTTATATTATTTTATTATGAGCTTTTTAACCTGTTTATTATCATTTCCATGTTAATGTTATGTTTCGATTAACAAATGCTATCATTTTTATAAATTTCTTCATTTTTTATATTTATGGTCCTATTAATTTCTTCATGGTTACCTAAAATATATAATTATAACCATGATAATATATATATATATATATATATTCATTATATATATAGTTATATGAATAAATAAAATTCAGGGATAGAAAATGAAATACATTATCCACAGATAAAGTAGGTCGTATATTCCCATTAAAGGTGTTTTATACTTTTCTTGAATTTTTAAAAGATTTAATGATAAAAAATATATATATTATAATTAAAGAATCTATTTTATGTCATATATATCACATATATTTTCTTAAACCAATCATTAATAAATTTTATATATAGAATTAACGAATCACATCGCATCTTGAGGCAGTTGTTCGATATACACGAGATTGTTGTTATCTTGTTGACAAAAATGGAATGAATGATGGTATGTGTTATTTAAATTTTCAATAAACATAATAACATAATAAATATCTTATTTTATTAATAAATCCATCATTCAGTGAAACTATGAGAGGTGTTTATAGAAAAACTGAAGACAATAGTTCATGAGGGAGTTGTCTGTCATTCACACGAATAATGATTTCTATAACCAATATAATAGAATTGGAGATGGTTTTAGGTAATTAACATAACATAAAAACATATATGTACATGTTATATACTTATTCTATTATATAATATTGGTATAATAATAATTCAAGGGGTGGAAGAAGTAATAAAATATAAAAACTATGACAACCCTGCTTTTTTATTACAACATAAGCATGCTTTATTACATAAAACTTCACTTGATACAACAAAGAATATCGAGAGGTTTAGTGTCTTTGGGGCTTAGGATCATTACATAAAAACATTAAACTTGAAATACAACATCTTTATTGAAAACTTCCTTTACATGACCACTACATTCCTTCGTACTTAGCATTGCATGGGATAACCTGAGGACATGTATAAGAAAAGGGTGAGCTATAAAGCCCAGTAAGGGAGTACACAATGAATAACATGAGGAGTACAATACATGTTAGGCAATAGGAACATCAATAGAGCATAAGAGTAACATGAACATAAAGGCGTGATAATGCATGATAATCATAACATGGAAATGTGGCAACAACACTTAACATTGAATTAGCATGAGCCAAGGCTCATTGCACATGGAGCATGAGTAAACCCTCATTGCACTTGAAGCACGAGTAAACCCTCATTGCACTTGAATTAGCATGAGTCAAAAATCATTGCACATGACGTATCATGATACTATACTTTACCCAATGCATTGGAGCGCTATAAAGGGCGCACCCTTCTTAAACATTTCATTTCATGAATAAGTGTGCCACGTGGATCATAAAACATGGATTCATAAAACATAATCATTTCTTACATGATAAAGGAATGTGGAATTAATACATGACACTTTATAATCAATATGTAAATGTTCATAAATGTGAATACCCTTGATGGAGAAATGGGCATGGTATTCACTACACAAAGACATTGGCTTAGAAAATTGGTGCGATTTCGGCAGCGTAACGGCGTGACATAAGAATTCATAAAAAGTTTGATGAGAGAGAAAGGGGTTCCTAATCATATTTACATGTAATGTAAATTAAGGAGATCTTATATATACATGTCCCAAAAATAGAAATGGAATTTAGATTCATGATACAAATTATTGCTTGAATGTAAAAGAAGAGAGAGAAGTTCCTTTCGGAATTTCGGCATAGTAACGGGTGTACATGGGAGGCATTTAATGAGAGAGAAAGGGTTCTCCCATCATTCAAACTATAAGAGGGCAGTATGGGGGAGGTGCGAAACCATACCCCAACATTCATAATTGAAATTAAAAGGGAAATACAACTTAAAGAAAATTGACAAAAAATGAGAAAGGAAGAAAACCCCTTACTTGGAAGTGTGCTTCCAAAGGCTAGAGAGAGGCTTGTGAGAGGCTTCTTGGGAGCTTGGGGAACCTTGGGAGGATCCTAGAGAGAGTAGGGAAAAGGTTGGACGAACTCCAAGTGATTTTCTTGAGGAGGAAGTGGGAGCTTGGGTGGGTTTATATAGGAAAGGTGAGGGAATTCTTTATTATTTAGGTTTGGGACCCCTTATATTAAAATAATACAAACCACAAACCATCCAATGTTATTTTCCCATGGTTTCCAGAAAAGGAAAGAGGAAAACAATATTTTACAAGGCCAAGGTCCGAAATTATTAAAAAATTAGGGTTGCTTATGTGGAGGTGAGTCACACTCCCATGGAAATTAATTTAAAAAGACAAAGTGTTGAATAAGTCTTGAGGGCTCCATTAATGCTTTGAAAAGTAAGTCAAAAAAACCCAAAACCTCATTATTTTAATGATAAAACACATATTGGCCAAACATAAGGATTATGTTATTTTATTACATCACCATTGGGTCATTATGATGTCATAAAACACATTATATATTTAAATGGTATTTAATTTTTACCCAGAAATTTGACTGTCTCAGAAAATTAAGAAAAATTCACCGTTAGATAATTTCGACATCCTGATTCCAAAAATAATATTTATTTTATCTAAATAATTTTCTAAATATTTGAATTTTCACTTTTAAAATAAAAACCGACATTTATAAAAAAATTCACGGGTTTTGACAGAAATGGCTTTCAAACCTTAATAAAACTTTTAATTGCATTCATAAAATTATAAGATTATTTATACTTAATAAAAAATAATATAATATTAATAATAATATTTTATTAAAATATTATTTAATTCAAAAATCCTTTAATTTAATAAAATATAATTCTTAATTAAATAATAACTAAAAACACCATTTGTACTTTAAAAACTAATTACAATGTATCAAAAATGACTAGAAATTATATTCATTATTATATAAAAAAAATAATGTACATGAACATGGTGCTACTTATTTGTTACATAACCCCTTAAAATAGCCGCATAAGACCTAAGGGTAAGGTGTGCGATGGTGACAGACTCTTGGGGCGGCTCGGATAACATAGCTCGAGTGGTAATTTCAATCAACTTCCACTTTTCCCGTAAATGATCACGTTCGAGCTTGACTTGATGAAGCTCAGCTTGGGCTTGGTCAAGGGAAAAGCCCAAAGACGCCACCTCTTTTCCGAGCTCTGACAAATGGGCTTCGTAAGGGGCAATTCTACTGGATAAGGCCATCGCTTCCTTTGTCTGAGTAAAAATGGGTTCGTTAAAGCCTTATATTTATACTACTCAAATGATCACTGTTCAACGGCTAAAAAAGTAACGGTCAAAAATCATAAAGTAAAACTAAAAAAGTTGATATCTTATAAAAACATTTTTCATAAAGAAAAATTTAACTGGATCAAGAGGGATTTTCCATTAATGAAACTTTGGGTCATTACAACATTCCCC
This sequence comes from Viscum album, assembly GCA_963277665.1. Taxonomy (NCBI): domain Eukaryota; kingdom Viridiplantae; phylum Streptophyta; class Magnoliopsida; order Santalales; family Viscaceae; genus Viscum; species Viscum album. The sequence continues at coordinate 138,386,724 of OY728163.1, forward strand.
CCTTAAGAAATTTCTCCCTCGAAATTTTCCTTTTCCCACACTAAAACAAATGTGGGTAACTTAGCTTCATCATATCCTCCGAGTCCCAAGTTGCTTCTTCAAACTTGTGGTTTCTCCACAACACCTTGACGAGGGCATTGTCTTATTTCGTAGAACTTTTTCTCTACGATCTATGATCTTCACTGGTTGCTCCTCATAAGAATGATCGTCTTCTAATTGTACCACCTCGGAAGAGAGTACATGTGAAGGGTCTGGTATGTACTTCCTTAAGAGGGATACATGGAAGACATCATGCACCTTGGTCATAGTAGGTGGATGTGCTAGTCGATAGGCCACAGCCCCAACACGATCAAGAATCTCGAAGGGGCCGATGTACCTTGGACTTAACTTCCCTTTCTTTCCAAACCTCATGACCTTCTTCCACGGAGATATGCGTAAAAACACCATGTCTCCGACTTTAAACTCAAGGTCTCGTCGACGATTATCTGCATAACTCTTCTGTCGACTCTCGGCTGCCTTGATATGCTGCTGAATGGTTTTCACCTTCTCCACCATTTCATCGACCATTTCTGGTCCAAGTAGCTTACGTTCACCGACCTCATCCCAACATGCCGGTGTTCTACACCTTTTCCCATACAGGGCTTCATATGGTGCCATTTGGATGCTCGAGTGGAAAATATTATTATAAGAGAACTCAACTAGAGGAAGATGTTGATCCCATCCTCCTTTAATGTCCATTGAGCACGCTGTCAACATATCCTCAAGTGTTTGGATAGTCCGCTCGGATTGGCCATCAGTTTGAGGATGATAGGCCGTACTGAAGTTTAGTTCAGTATTCAGAGCATGTTGAAGACTCTTCCAAAACTTAGAGGTAAATCTTGGATCTCGGTCAGACACAATAGATAGTGGTACTCCATGCAACCGTACCACTTCCCTGATATATATCTGTGCCAGTTGATCCAAAGAGAAATCCTCTCGAATAGAAATGAAGTGTTCAGTCTTTGTAAGACGATCCACAACAACCCAGATTGCATTGTTTCCTTTGGATGTCCTTGGAAGTCCAGTGACGAAGTCCATGGTGATGTTCTCCCATTTCCATTCTGGTATGGGCAATGGTTGCATCATCCCCTTAGACTTCTGCCTCTCTTCCTTCACTTGCTGACATACCAGGCACTTTGATGTATATTCAGCGATCTACTTCTTCATATTATCCCACCAAAAGTTTTCTCGGAGATCTCGATACATCTTTGTGCTCCCTGGGTGAATAGAGAAATTTGAACTATGTGCATCATCCAAAAGTTCCTTCTTCTGCTCAGAACTTGATGGAACACATAGTCTTTTCCCAAACCGCACAATTCCTTCTTCATTAACATTAAACTCTGAGGATTTTCCCTTTTTGATAGCTTCCACTTTTTCTTGGATTCCTGCATCATCCTTTTGAGCATCCTTTATCCTTTCCAAAAGAGATGGTTGAGCAATCATTTGTGAAAGGATTGATGATGATCCCTTCTTTATGATTCCCATATCCATCTTCATCAAGTCTAAGAAGATTGGATCCTTCTCAATTCTCATCATTGATAGAATAGCTGGATCCTTTCTACTTAGGGCATCCGCCACCTTGTTCGCTTTCCCAGGGTGGTAATGTATTGAACAGTCATAATCCTTGATGAGCTCTATCCATCTTCTCTGGCGCATATTAAGCTCTTTCTGTGTGAATATATATTTAAGACTCTTGTGGTCAGTATATATCTCACATTTCTCTCCATAGAGATAATGCCGCCAGATTTTCAAGGCAAAGATCACCGCCGCCAACTCCAGACCATGCGTTGGATAGTTTCGCTCATGGATTTTCAACTGCCTTGAGGCATAGGATTTCACTTTATCATTCTGCATCAGCACACATCCTAAGCCCTTCTTCAAAGCATCACTGAATACCACAAAAGCTCCCCACTTGTAGGTAAAGTGAGCACAGGCGCAGTGATAAGCCTCCTTTTCAACTCCTTGAAGCCTTCTTCGCATTCATCACTCCAAGAAAACATTACTCCCTTTAGAGTTATCTTGGTAAGAGGGTTGGACAATCGTGAGAAATTTCTCACAAATCGTCGATAATATCCAGCTAACCCCAAGAAGCTACAGATATCAGTTACCGATGTTGGCCTCGGCCATCCCTCAATTGCATCTGTTTTGGAGGGGGTCCACAGATATCCCATTGCTTGTGATGATATGGCCCACGAATGAGACCTCCTTCAACCAGAACTCACACTTGCTGTACTTGGCATAGGGCTTCTCCTTGCGCAAAGTCTCCAGTACAGTTCTTAAATGCTCCTCATGGTCCTCCTTGGTTTTGGAGTATATTAGAATATCATCTATAAAGACTACCACAAATTTGTCTAGGTAATCTCTAAAGACTCTATTCATCATGTCCATGAATATTTCTGGAGCATTGGTGAGTCCAAAAGGCATTACTATGAATTCATAGTGCCCGTACCTTGTACGAAAAGCAGTCTTGGGGATATCTTCCTTCTTCACCCTTACTTGATAATATCCCGACTGCAAGTCCACCTTGGAGAAGTATTGTGCTCCACGCAGCTGATCAAACAAGTCATCGATTCTTGGGAGTGGATACTTGTTCTTTATCGTGATTTTTTTAAGTTCACGACAATCGATGCAAAGCCGCATTGACCCATCCTTCTTCTTGACGAAGAGGACTGGTGCACCCCATGGTGATGCACTTGGGCGTATAAACCCTTTATCCAGATTCTCCTGTAGTTGTTTCTTCATCTCTTCAAGCTCAACAACATCCATTCTATATGGAGTCTTGGATATTGGTAGCGCCCCAGGTATAAGTTCAATTGAGAACTCAACATCTCTTCTTGGAGGAAGACCAGCAAGTTCCTCGGGAAATACTTCAGCGAATTCCCTCACAATCGGCATTTCTTAAAGGGTGGTTTCTTCCTTGGACTCAATCATCTGAGCCAGATATGCATGCTCATAAGGTAGTAATATCCATGCTTGAGATGATGGAGCTAAAGGAGATTCGTCTTCCTCCTGACACTTGTAAAGAATCGTGGGTCGATTCTCCATATGGAGTGTGATTTCCCTCTCCCGGAAATTTATGTGGGCTCTATATAAGGAAAGCCAATTCATGCCACGAATTGCATCAAATTCCACCAAAGGGAGTATGACGAGGTTCTCCAGGAAATTCAATCCACAGATTATAATAGGGGAGGACTTATATTCATTGGATGCAATGATTGCCCCATTTGCCGTACTCACCGACATCTTTACCTCCAGTATTTGTGGTGGTGCTGTGATTGTTCTACTAAACATTTGAGATATAAAAGAATGCGTAGAACCTGAATCAAAAAGTACGTTCTCTATTATTGAATGAATAACTAGCGTACCTATCACCACTTCGTTGTTGGGGTTCACTTCGGCAGAAGTGATGGCAAAAGTTCTTCCTTGCTGTCTTGGAGGTTGCTGGTTGCCTCCGATAACCCTTGGATTAGGGAACTGATTTGCAAAATGACCCGGTTCTTTGCATTTGTAGCATTGAACAACGCGTTGAGGTTTTAACGGAGCATTCCTCTCCTCTGTCGTAGTCGCGGGTCCTTCTTGCTAACAGTTAACAGCTAGGTGCCCTTCTCTTCCACACTTGAAGCATTTTCTTGTCCCCCTAAGGCAATTTCCAGGGTGCTTCTTTCCACACTTTTGACAAGTGGGGTGCTGGAATTTCTTAGCGCCGTTGGATTTATCCATCGGACCACCAGAATTGAAGTCCACCTTATGCTTCTTGTCACCATGATACCCCTGTGATTCTCCGATCTCCATTTCAACCTTGAGGGCACATCGGACAATTTCCTCATAGCTGTCGAAGTCACGGATCGCTAATGCTTTCTGCAAGCTAGGCTTCAGCCCACCAAAGAAGCGGTCAACCTTACATTCGGGGGTAACGACAAAGCCGGAAGCGTATCGTGCAAGCCTTGTGAAGTTTGCCTCGTACGCTCCCACAGATTCCTCATCTTTCTGCTTGAGGGAAAGGAAGTCCCTTTCCATCTTAAGACGGAGGGTGCGCGGAAAATATTTATCGAAAAACATCTTCCGGAATTCCTTCCATTCTAAAGCCTCGATCTCCTCCTCAGGCTTCGTATTTTTGATCAACGTCCACCATTGATCAGCTTCACCCTCCATACGATAAGCCGCCAGGAGAACCTTCTCTTTTTCAGAGCATTGGAGGATGGAGAATATCTTTTCAATGGAGTTGATCCATTGTTCAGCGATCGTGGGATCGGATAATCCACTAAAAGTAGGAGGCCTTTGTCTCATGAAGCTTTCAATAGCGACTTGTTCTTTCTTAGGGGGGGTTGAATGTTCCTCTTGACTAGTGTGTCTTTTCAAAACCTGAGTTAGCTGAGAGAGAAGCGTGACAAAGTTCGCGATTCCCGCTCCCATTGGATTGGGCATCTCATAAGTACAATCATCACACTGATCTTCACAGCGGTTGTTAGCCCGAGTTCTCCTATTACCGGCCATTGGCTGGAATAAAAGGAAAGTTAGGGGTAACAGATAAAGGTTAATCCAAAGACAAAAGTTGATGACTTATAAATAAACTTTAATCTCTTTAACTCATGAGTCTATAGGATTCAATCCAGGCTTTTCATGATCTTCCTTCTGAAATATATTCTTAGGGGCATTTTTTCCTTAATAAGGGTTCATACTAAGATTGTGAATTTATCAAAACATATCCCCCGGGTGTGTCGTAACCAAGAGTGCAGCAAGGCCCGTTGTCGTGCACCAGTTTCCGTTCGAGTCTAGCTCAAAGCGGTGTTTTCGGGTTTTACCCCTAGGATACATCTGTGCCAGAGCCGCCTCTACCTGCTCGTATCCAGACAGGGATGTATTTGATTGATAAACCACTTACTTAGTATTTACCAAAACTTAGGGATGTTTTTATTATGCTTAGTCTTGTATCTAAGGCTTTACTAGGGTTTCCTAATCCCAAAAATAACTAAACCTATCCACTGATACCAACTATGACAACCCTGCTTTTTATTACAACTTATGCATGCTTTATTACATAAAACTTCACTTGATACAACAAAGAAGATCGAGAGGTTTAGTGTCTTTGGGGCTTAGGATCATTACATAAAAACTTTAGACTTTAAATACAACATCTTTATTGAAAACTTCCTTTACATGACCACTACATTCCTTCGTACTTAGCATTGCATGGGATAACCTGGGGACATGCATAAGAAAAGGGTGAGATATAAAGCCCAGTAAGGGAGTACACAATGAATAACATGAGGAGTACAATACATGTTAGGAAATAGGAACATCAATAGATAATAAGAGTAACATGAACATAAAGGCATGATAAAGCATGATAATCATAACATGGAAATGTGGCAACAACACTTAACATTGAATTATCATGAGCCAAGGCTCATTGCACATGGAGCATGAGTAAACCCTCATTGCACTTGAAGCATGAGTAAACCCTCGTTGCACTTGAATTAGCATGAGTCAACACTTATTGCACATGACGTATCATGATACTATACTTTACCCAATGCATTGGAGCGCTATAAAGGGCACACCCTTCTTAACCATTTCATTTCATGCATAAGTGTGCCACATGGATCATAAAACATGGATTCATAAAACATAATCATTTCTTCCACGATAAAGGAATGTGGAATTCATACATGAAACTTTATAATCAATATGTAAATGTGCATAAAGGTGAATACCCTTGATGGAGAAATGGGCATGGTATTCACTACACAAAGACATTGGCTTAGAAAATTGGTGCGATTTCGGCAGCGTAACGGCGTGACATAAGAATTCATAAAAAGGTTGATGAGAGAGAAAGGGGTTCCTCATCATATTTACATTAAATGGACAGTAAGGAGCTCATATATATACATGTCCCAACAATAGAAATGGAATTTAGATTCATGATACAAAAGTATTGCTTGAATGTAAAAGAAGAGAGAGAAGTTCCTTTCAGAAATTCGGCATAGTAACGGGTGTACATGGGAGGCATTTAATGAGAGAGAAAGGGTTCTACCATCATTAAAACAATAAGAGGGAAGTATGGGGGAGGTGATAAACCATACCCCAACATTCATAATTGAAATAAAAAGGGAAATACAACTTAAAGAAAATTGACAAAAAATGAGAAAGGAAGAAAACCCCTTACTTGGAAGTGTGCTTCCAAAGGCTAGAGAGAGGCTTGTGAGAGGCTTCTTGGGAGCTTGGGGCACCTTGGGAGGATTCTAGAGAGAGTAGGGCAGAGGTCGGACGAACTCCAAGGGATTTTAGTGAGGAGGAAGTGGGAGCTTGGGTGGGTTTATATAGGAAAGGTGAGGGAATTCTTTATTATTTAGGTTTGGGACCCCTTATATTAAAATAATCCAAACCACAAACCATCCCATGGTATTTGCTCATGGTTTCTGGAAAAGGAAAGAGGAAAACAATATTTTACAAGGCCAATGTCCTAACTTATTAAAAAATTAGGGTTGCTTATGTGGAGGTGAGTCACACTCCCATGGAAATTAATTTAAAAAGGCAAAGTGTTGAATAAGTCTTGAAGGCTCCATTAATGCTTTGAAAAGTAAGTCAAACAAACCCAAAACCTCATTATTTTAATGATAAAACACATATTGGCCGAACAAAAGGATTATGTTATTTTTTTACATCACCATTGGGTCATTATGATGTCATAAAACACATTATATATTTAAATGGTATTTAATTTTTACCCAAAATTTGACTGTCTCAGAAAATTAAGAAAAATTCACCGTTAGATAATTTCGACGTCCTGATTCCAAAAATAATATTTATTTTATCTAAATAATTTTCTAAATATGTGAATTTTCACTTTTAAAATAAAAACCAACATTTATAAAAAAATTCACGGGTTTTGACAGAAATGGCTTTCAAACCTTAATAAAAATTTTAATTGCATTCATAAAATTATAAGATCATTTATACTTAATAAAAAAAATAATTTAATATTATTAATAATATTTTATTAAAATATTATTTAATTAAAAAATCCTTTAATTTAATAAAATATAATTCCTAATTAAATAATAACTAAAAACACCATTTGTACTTTAAAAACTAATTACAATGTATCAAAAATGACTAGAAATTATATTCATTATTATATAAAAAAATAATTTACATGAACATGGTGCTACTTATTTGTTACATAACCCCTTAAAATAGCCTCATAAGACCTAAGGGTAAGGTGTGCGATGGTGATAGACTCTTGGGGCGGCTCGGATAACATAGCTCGAGTGGTAATTTCAATCAACTTCCACTTTTCCAGTAGACGATCATGTTCGAGCTTGACTTGATGAAGCTTAGCTTGGGCTTGGTCAAGGGCAAAGCCCAAAGACACCACCTATTTTCCGAGCTCTGACAAATGGGCTTCTTAAGGGGCAATTCTACTGGATGAGGCCATCACTTCCTTTGTCTGAATAGAAATGGGTTCGTTAAAGCCTTATATTTATACTACTCAGATGATCACTGTTCAATGGCTAAAAAAGTAACGGTCACAAATCTTAAAGTAAAACTAAAAAAGTTGATATCTTATAAAAACATTTTTCATAAAGAAACATTTAACTGGATCAAGCGGTATTTTCCATTAATGAAACTTTGGGTCGTTACAAAAACACATTGATGAAAATTAACTCTTCTTTAGGTATCCTCCTTATACATTATCTAAACTCCATCCTAAGTTGGATTTGTAACCAAATTAATTATTATTGGATGATCTTAGGGTTTTATTGAATTGAATGGGTTAGTTAATATATTATACAAAGTTGTTTTTAGGTGTTAATAAGGGAGGATAGGGGGTGGCCCTTTATAAGTGCGGGAGAGGACATACTTGGTATTTTTGAAAAGAATTGTGTGCTTCAACAGTTTTCATATGTTAAAAAGGTAAAAAATACCCCATTTTAGAAACATTTTTTGTAATGGTAGAAATAATTCCATTAAATTGTTTTTATATAAGTTTATAGATAATTTGTACACTTTTCAAATTATTTTATCCCCCTATAATTCCATTTTTACATTAAACGCTGTAATTAATTTTTTCTTCATTCTCAATTCAATTTTTGAAAAGGATAAATTTTAAAATACAATATAAAATGAATTATTCTAATTAATAATATATAATTTTTTTTAAAATTCGATTCACATATTTGGTAGAAATTTATTTATAAATAATCCCGCTTTTGTAGTGAGAAATCTGGGTTTTTAAAGTCCAAATGTTCAATTTCTTACAATATTTTTATATCCAAATTTAGTATGAAAATGATTATAAAAAAAAAACTGGATTAAATAATGTAATATTGAACTAATTTTACTTTAAAATCAATTTAAAATATAATTTACCACTATAAATAAATTAAATGACAACGTAGTTTTAAATTAAAATTTTTTATTTTCACTTTATATCAAAAAAATGAATATTCTCTAAAAGAAATCCAAAAATCATCCTACGATGATGTTGGTATTATTTTTTCAAAAAATATTTTTATTTTTAAAAATATATTTTATAGAACTATAAAAAAAATATTTTTAAAATAAGTTCCCTATAAAAGGAGACAAAATCAATCAATTGAAAATACAGTATGAAGTGTAATATTTGATTTATTTTTACATATTTTCTTTTATACATATAGGATAAATATTATACAATATATTAAAAAAATTATATATAAATTTCATTTACAGAATTTACAATGTATTTTTTTAATTTATTATTATAAAGATGACTTTTTCAGATAAATTTTTTTTTTGAAAAAAGTCTGATTTTTAATTTACGAAATAGTTTTATTTTAATTTATAAATAATTAGTCACAAAGTAATTAAATATATATAATGTTTTCAACCATATTTTCATAATTTATTAGATCATATTCATATATTATACCCAAATGTGTAGATGATAATTATGATATTGAATAATTTTTTTATAGTATGTCGTGTTTAATTTAAACTAAGTGTTGCGTGTAACACAACAATAACATATAATTGAGGGTAACATAAGAAAAAAAAATATTTTTGAATAAAATAATCTAAGATCAGTTATTCTTGTTATGGAATCCAAAATAATTTTCTCATGTCATAAAAAAATTTTGAAATAAAAAAATTATTTAAAAATAACAATTTCACAAAATATCGAGGAGTAACAATAATCCAACACAAACAATGCTTCATTGTTATTATCATAGAAAACAAAATCAATAAAATTCCCTCGAAACCATTATCTTTAAAATTACTATACACAGTGAATTCATTATCATCAGAGCACTTGAATACAAGGTAGTAGCTTATCCATCATGAAGATATCATAATGTTTTTACACGTTCTCTTCCACATAATCCAAAAAATCTTACTAAGTTCCTAAAAGTGTACAAATAAAAAGGTATATTTTGAAATTAGAATCAATAAATACCTATTGTTATTATTTTTATAATGTCAAAAAAATATGAAACTATTATGGAATGATAGTTTTAGAGTTCTCTAACACAAAAAATAAACTGAAAATACAACCTCATTTAAATTTTGTTCTTCTTATTTGGGTCTTTATCAAAATATATGAGATATCAAATTGATTTTTTAGATTATAATTATTTTTTTACACAAAATATAAATTATTTAATTATATCACATAGTCATATTTATTCTTTATTCTTCAAATGAAATAAAATTAATATATCTATTATATCACGAATGTATTTAATATTTTCTTAATAAAATATTTTTCAAGGTTACCATTTACGGTTTCCATAAAGTATAATTTTTTTCCTTTCTTCTTAAATTATTTTATTCCACTTTAAACTGTATTTTTTCTTTCCTATATTTTTCTATTTGAATAATTTTCATGATTTGTAACTATATCTTTTTAAAAATTCAGTTTTCATTATATCCAATTCATGTGTTCTTGTTAATATTCTATTTGTTAACAAAGTACATGAGATATATTACTTTATAAAAACCACTAGTGGAAAATCCTTCTATTAAACATTTATTAAATGGTTTCATCATTGGATTTTACACCTTTTTCAATTATGTACAAGTGTTGAGTTAATTTAATCATACAAATTATGATCTCAACAATATAGGTTCTTAGACTTAAAAAAAGTACAGATCATCATAGAAACAGAGATGGGATTTATGTAATAATTTATGAATATTCTCAAACCCATCATTATTTATGAAATAGGAGGCTCAAAGGACCCTTCTTCTTTATTTTAATCAATATTGTGATATTTCCATCACTCATACATGTGTGCAAGGAAATTAAACTATGCATTGTCAAGTGGTTAGTTTACACACACTTATTCATCGAAATTATTCAAATATGAATTATTTTTATGATTCAAAATGAGTGATATTAATCTCTCAACAATGTCTATCATCTCAAATATGTTAGTATTTAGAGATTTTCTTCGCCACCTCTTCAAATCCAAAAAAACATCCCTTCTATGATAAATGTTGGGATAAAAAATATATATTAAAGGAACTAAAAATATGTCATGTCAATCACCATCACATGATAATGAAAATATTTTTCCCTATCATTCACACACATATATTCTACCATCACAGAAATACCAAGCATGATTGTTATTAAAAACACATGTATCATATAAATGTATTCATAACTCAACCATTAATTATAATCATTGATAAACTATAAATAACATAATTTTAATCCTCTATAATATCATTCTCTCAAAATAGAGTCATATAAGAACGATGAAGATATCATGTGTGGTATTATGTGATTGATCATGTATTAATCCCTTTAATTGAATCAGTGGAGATTCCCAGACTAATGTGTGTTTAATGTTGGATTCAAGTAAAATTGGTTATCCAGAGCTCATCCATATATCCATTCAATGGTTGATGGCTTATGATGATTCATAGATCCAATCATAAGGTATATATTGAACATATTCAATGGAATATTACATATATGTAACCTTATTAATATGGGAATAGTTATCATGTTCAGTTTGTCGCACAATAGTCATTAATTGGATTTATAATTTCTTAATAATACTTATCAAATCGGAAAACACTATAGTTAACAATGGGGTTATCCTCAAGACACACTTGTAATCAAATATCTATAATGTTTTTTTCTACACCATTTAGTTGCCTATTGGTACTTCACTCATTCTCCATATTCTAACTCTATTCAAACTCATGGACTACTAGTGGGTGTAATGCATTCCCTCCCGAAAATGTCATTGGTGACTAACTATGTTGACTTCTCCCACATGTAAGGTTGAGTAGGTACATGGATTTCCACATAATGACAAATTTTTTAATAAATCCCATAAAATCTACATATTAATTGTATAAAATTTATTCTTCTTTAAATATCATTTATGAATAATAATTGTATAATTTTCATTTCCTTTTGACCTAATTTGAATTTATCATCTTATAAAATCACCAATTAATTCATAATTCTCTTCATAACATAATAGTGATATTTCATAAAAATATTTCATCATAAATCATCAATATAATAAATCATCATACTAAATAATCAATAGATGATGTTTGATTATAAAATGTGATGTTGTAGACTACTTGTAACACATTAACACAATTTATTTAATAAATGAAGTCTAATTAATCATTTACCTCAATAATTCACATCATACAAAATATATCATGTTATATTTGAACTAATTTTGGATACATATTCCTCAAAATTTAGTGTACATTAATGAATTTGGATTAATCATTGATCGTAAAAAAACATTCAAAACATAATAAATAAAATTTCATTTGAGCATCTATATTCAAACTTTACCCATCTTGAGGAAACCAAAATAAACTTCCAAAAATCAAAATTCCTCAAATCATATTGAAATCAAATGCTTGATCACATTATGACTTATTCTGATTAAGTAAAACATAAACCTCAAGTTTGAGAATCAAAATTCAACTTTATGTTTTTTGTGAATTCCAATGTAGAAAAATTTAATATTAATATTTTATCATTATCTCCATACTATTTTTTAATTTGTCCCCATTATTGATTTCTAAAATAAATCACCTATTAATGTATACGAAAATTATTCTAAATAAATTTTATATAAATCATTTCATTTTAAATTGAGATGGATTTCCTAATATAGAAACGAAGAGGGGGAAATTTATAAATTAATGGGGTCCATTGACAAATTATAAAATATTAACAATTTATCAACACAACATAATTCCATTTTCAGAAACAGTTCATCTTTTTCGAATATTAATGTTTTTGTTTGATAACAATTTATAAATACAGTCTCAAATTCCTTCACACATCTCAACAATAAAATTAGAAATGTTCAATTATAATATCTTGGTTATATTCTGGAAATCATTCTTAGAAATTATAATGTATTATTTTGTTTATTTAATTAATCCACATAATCTATATTAATAAATATTATAATATTTATTTTTTCCAATAATGAAATTATTGAATTCCCATGTAACTCATAAATTTGTTCTACAATAGATACATTCTATAGATATCAATTATTAATCAAATATATGGATCTGGGAACATCTTTGGATACTCCCTAACTTGGGATGATCTCCAGATTCACTTCACAAAGATGTGTATCTTCATTTTTTATCTTATAAATAAAAATTACTATTAATACCATTTATTTTGATGTCATAAATAATACCGATTTTAATTTTTTTGTAATTACAATATTATCTTTTTCATAAAGTGTTATATATGAGCTTTTTTAATAAATAATCCTCATGATATTAGTAGATATATTGATACAGAATAGTATCTTCAATTAATATTGAAATATGTATTCTATCAAGAAGATACATCAATATTTATTTACATATTCTCTCCGATAATATATTATTCCACTTCAAATATGTGTACATAACAAATAAAAATATTAGAGGTGTGGATATGTAGGATATCCATTGTTTCTCAGTTAGTATAATAATGTTTTCAATTGCCTCCCAATCATTACACACCTTTTATTTCACCTCAATGTGTATGTGAACTCTTCTTGATTACTTTTTTAATTTCATAGATTTATTTAATATAATGGAATCTTCAATTTCATTTCTGAATAATTTGTGTAGAATTTAAATTTTCAAATTGGCCATCAAGGAATATTCATAAATTGGGAATATATAACTCTTCTTTAGCAGTTTATCTTGATCTAATGTTATGATATGAAGAGAATTACATATATTTAAAAAAAATTCAATTTTCATAGAGTATATATGATATTATTTTATTATCATTTGTGGAAAACCTCTCTAAAATTTGGATTCCTTTTTGTAGACTAATCTATTAACAATTATGTTTTTTATCATTCTATTAATTCATTTTAATTTATCTTTCCACATCATGTTTCCAAATTAGATATACATTATTGGGAATATAAAAATTATACATATTTTTACAACATTACTTATCTAGTGTGATCATTACCATTACAGTCACTTTATTTTTCACATGGACTAGTTTCTACCGTTGTTCCCCAAAATTTCCACCATTCATTATGACTTCCCTGACTTGTATTCAATGATCTCTAGGGTGACCACTTCATTTTGAAATGAATAATATTATTATCTTTGGTCTTTCACAACTATTTTTCTAAGTGGGTTTGTGTTGAAGATCAGCCTTCTTCATATTTTCCACTGTGGTTGATTTATCATCCATATTTTTGTATTTCATGGGAATATTCATTATAAGGATTTTGTCTTGCCTGATTCCGAATGTTAGATTATATATAATTTTTATCATCTGTTTTTTTTTCTATTGATTTTTTTGGCTAAGTATATTGATTTATACATCCATGCATATTCAATGTGAATACATTCATTACAAATACCTCATAGGATCATCAATCAATTAATTGTATTTGTAATGGTAAATTTTATTATTTTCTAGACTTGGATTGACAACATGTTTTCTGTCCCGGGATAGAGTAATTAATTGATTATTAGATACAATAATATTACATGAACAATGAAATTTTATGTTCTTGAAACATTCATAGCGCTAATAAAAGGAAAAAAATCTTGGCTTCATGTTTTAAATAAATGTCTTTATTTAATGAAATGAATGAAATATTTATTTAATTTCATATTTTAAAGAATATTATTTGAATGATAATTTATTTTTACTCTTATATTTCTCAGAGTGGATGTAGTTGTTAGATATTCATCACATTTTAATCAACATTTGGAGATTTATTTATTTCCATGACATGGCCCACCCGGGCCTAAATCATGAGCAACCAAAGTCCACCTCCAATATGATAAGGGATGGTGACTATCGCGGAGCAGGCATATCACTCACATGGGATTCCATAACCTAATCTATATGAACACATGCACACATATTCAACTGTATAAAGTGATGAAATATAAAAAATAATAACCATGCATGCATACATCTAATATCCATCCATCATAGTACAACAACAGGTTCTGAAAAAGAAATGGACAATCACAAACCTACCAAAACAAAGTTGAATCAAATCCAACCTATAATGTGGGAATAGAGTGCGTTCAATTCCATAATAGGAACAAACCATTTTCTATCTCGATCACTATGCTCCTCTTAGTCTTGGTTCCCCATTAAATTCAATAAATTGTCAATCTTCTGCATAAGATGTGTCACTTGTTGTAAATGCCCATAAATGGATGAGTACAACAATACCCAGTAGGACACCCCAAAATCCCTATGTATATGACATCATGAATTATTGTCAGATCATCATTGGTATATTTTTACAATGTAAATTAAATTAGTATCATGATATAGTCAATATATACTCATAGACTAAAGGTAAATTCACAACCATGATCCCATACTATGATTCATAATCGAAGGTTACATGTATATCTCATCAGAGGAAACACAATCCATGATTCAAATTGAAATGATGAAGTATTTCTATTATATCATTCTCATCTAGTATCACTATAAGAAGTAAACATTGTATATATTTATAAAACAACACAAAAAGGTGGTCACACCTAATGCCATGAAGAATATCAATAAACCAATATATATTATCCTACTTAGTAGGGGAACAAATCCCATGTAGCCTTGTTCACAGTGATTACAAGAACCCCAACTATGGAAATGAATATGATAGAAGATATCATTCAAGGCCTCCTATAAGGATTCTAACAAATATAATAAATAATGAAGTTCCTATATATGTATAACCATCCAATTTATAGAATGTGATTCCATACTAAACCACTGGGGAATGGATCAAGGGAATTGATCCTACTGAACCTTGTCGAAGATGAAGATGTAAATGGATCTAAGACATCATTGGTGTAATGACCCGAAAAATTCAAGGAAATTTTTTTCTTAATTTTATTGGGAATTTTACAAGAACGCAGTTTCTGAAGGCACCTGGTTCTGGGGCCCGGTGTGCCCTGAATCATTTTTCAGAAGTTTAGCTCGGGTACGTTCAATGAACGAACGAGCAGGTTTTTCTAACATTTGAACCGGTGCTCGGATTCGGATTTCGAGGGCACCGTTTGAATCAAAGCACTAGTAATTTCTTAGAAACACCTTTTCTGGAGTTGCGTTTGCTCGGGTGTGGTTTTTATAAATTTTTGGGTTGAGTAAATGAATAAACTTAAATTGGTCGCACCATTTCATTTATTTAATTTGTTTAACCTATGTGAAGGGGTTAAAGTGGGACCAATAATATCGTACACCACTAGGTAGGATATTATTGGGGTTGGGCCCACATGAGCCCCAACTTTTTCAAACCCCCTCCTTAAATAAAAAAACTCACCCGCATCCCCATTTTTAATGAAGTCAACCCATGCGTTTCTATGGTTAATAAACGACTCATTAATTTGGGCCGTTAAATCGTTGCAATTAATTCTTTTAATTTATTGTTTATTTTGGAAATTAAAACATTGGCTTGTGCATTAATAAAATAAGACAACTCTTATTTTATTAGGTGTTGGTTGTGCAAATGGGTTTGGAGAGAATTCTCTCAAAATCATGAAGTTCATCCTCCTCGACGAAGAATGCGAAAACGCGAAGAACGCGAAGAACGCCGGATCCTCGAAGATTGATGACACCAAGCTTCTTCCATGGCGTTCCTTTATCCGCGATACTTCTTCTGCGACACATTCTTCCATGATGGTAATTTTCTGCGATGAATCCTCGCTCATCGAATTCGACGAGGTAGAGATTTATTTTAATTGTTGTTCGTGAATTCTTTCATTGCCTTTCTTCATTTCTATTGGAGTCTCCTGATACCGCAATAACGGGAGGGGGTCGGACTGCACGAACACATCCGACCCTCCTCCCCCCTTTGGTTGTTTGATGTTGTTTGTGGCACGAACAAGGCAACGCGGTGCCGAAGCACTGCGCAGAAATATTAAAGAATGGGGGAGAAGCGGCGTAGTCGCACCGCGCCGTTGGAGACGAACCAAAGACGCGGCCCGGTCGCGCCACGCCGGAGAACTACAAAAGCGCCACGGCCAGAGCGGGGCCACAGCGGAGGGGCGTGGCACCGTCGTGCCGCGCCGGATAGGACCAAGGCTGCGGCTTGGGCCGTGGCGGAGTGGGGAGACCGGAGGCCGGTTCCGGGCCACCTGTGTCGGAGTAGGGGGACCAGCAAGAGCCGGTCCCGTGGCGGCAGCAGCCAGGACGGCCGGTTAGTGGGGAATCTGGGGGTCCGTAACCCCCGGTTGGCCAGCAAAGCAGCACCCACTTGGGGCGGTGGGTACAAAAAGCGGGGGGCAGTGCCCCCCCCCCCCCCGCGCCTCTTCGCTTGACCGAAACGGCCGAGACACCTGGCAGGCGCCAGCGCGTCGGGCCGGCTGCCCAGGCCGGACCGCGTGGCTAGGCCGCGCCCATGCGGGCCGGACCCGGACCTGGTTTGGGTCGACCCAGTTCGGGCCGACCCTGGGGGTATCGGGCTGGGTTGGACTGGACCTGAACCCCCTAATACCTAACCTCCATCGGTCATCTGCCCCATATCTTGGGCTGCGTACCTCCGATCGCCGCACCGTCAGCTGCGATGTGATCCTTGGATCGAGACGGTCTTTTCGGTATATTACACTCAGGGTTTCAGAGAACTTTGGTTTCGGCCGAGTTGGTTCGTACACGAAACCGACAGGGCCCTCGGAGCGGAAACGCTTATAACTTGAGCTCCGGACGTCCGATTGACATGTCGTCGGCGTTATTGGATTCCTCTTAGTGAGACGGACCTTTTGGATTACTCCACACAAGGTTTGGATGCAGGTGAAGTACGGTTGGGTTGGTTTGGACTTAAAAACCAACTGGTCCCCTAGGACGAAAAAGCCAATAACTCTTAGACTGGGCGTCCGATTGACGCGTTGTCTGTGACGTTGAGTTGTTGTTGACAATACAGAACTTTTGGATAAATCAACTCCGGACTATGTGTCAGTTGATTTATCAGCCCCTCGGCTCGTGGAGCGGACCCTCACGAATGAGCTTTCTGTGTGTGGGAACCCTAGAGCTGGCTGCGACGGCAACGACGTTGACGACTGTGCAGAAATCCTTCGTGGATTCAACGGCGACGACTACAGCACTCAGCGATCCTACGTGGATCAGCTCACACAGGTATACTTGTTCGTATGACGATAGAGTTGATCAGATATAGCCACTAAAGCATCTACACCGTCGGACCCACACATGATCGATAGTTACTAACCCCCGCAATGACCCACAAAGGATCGATAGGTACTAACCCCGCAATGACTCACACGGGATCTGACCCACACAGGATCGATAGGTAACTAACCCCTACAATGACCCACACAGGATCCGACCCACACAGGATCTCTATGCGCTGGCCCACATAGGACGGCTGAGTGTTGAGCCACACACGATCGGTAGCACTGATCCACGTAGGATCGATGACTGCTGTAGTCGTCGTCGTCGAATCCACGGTGGATTTCTGTACAGTCGTCATCGTCGTCGTAGTCGCAGCCAGCTCTAGGGTTCCCGCACACAGCAAGCTCGTTCGGGAGGGTCCTCTCCACGAGCCGAGGGGCTGATACATCAACTGACACATAGTCCGGAGTTGATGTATCCAAAAGTTCTGTATCGTCGACAGGAACTCAACGCGACAGACGGTGCGTCAATCGGACGCCCGGTCTGAGAGTTATTGGCTTTTTGGTCCAAGGGGCCCGGTCGGGTTTTAAGTCAAAACCAAGCCGACCATACTCCAACTACATCCAAAACTCGATCGGAGTAAGCCAAAAGGTCCGTCTCACTTAGAGGAATCCAACAATGTCGACGGCACGTCAATCAGACGTCCGGAGCTCAAGTTATAAGTGTTTCTGCTCCGAGGGCCCAGTTGGTTTCGTGTATGAACCAACCCGGACGAACCCAAAGATCTCCGAAACCTTGAGTGTAATATTCTGAAACGATCTTCTCAATCCAAGGATCGCTACGCAACTGACGGTGCGTCGAACGGAGGCCTGTAGCTCAAGTTATGGGCAACAGACCGAAAAGTCTGGTATTATGGGAGGTTCGGGACCGGTCTGACCCGTCCCGGTACCCCATGGGACGGCCCGAACCGGGTCGACACGACCCGGGTCTGGGTCCGGCCCACTTGGGCGCGGCCTGGCCTAGCGGTCCGGTCTGGCCGTGCGGCGCACTGGCGCACCGGCCTGGAGGCTTGGCCGAAAGGGCCGAGCGTTGAGACGCAGGGGGGGGGGGGGCGCTGCCCCCCCCCCCCCCGCTTGCTTTGCTAACCGCGGCCCCACGGGGGCGGCACCCTGCCAACGGATGTGGCCGAGCGCCGCGTCCCGCCTCCTCCAGTCCTGCGCAGTCGCGGGACTAGCGGCCTTCCACCGCGGCTTCAGGTGCGGCGGCACGCCGACGGAGCTTTCCGCGGACCACCAGATGAGCTCCGGTGGTCGGATTTTCCGGTTGTCTTCTCCAATGGCCCTCCCAGGACCGGTTCTCCACTACGAAGACCTCACAATGCTCATGCGTCCTGTTTCATCGTCGCCCGCTGATCCGCACCAACCGCGTTAGCAGTTTAAAAAGGCTTCCGACAAATATTTAAACATATGCCGTGGGTATAGATCACAAAGATTTAATTGAATCAAAACCCCTACCTCGTCAAATTCATTGAGCGAGGGTTCATCACGAAAGAAGGCGTCACGGAAGGGGGATCGTCTCATTGCAGAAGAAGCGTCGCGGAAGAAGCATCATTGAAGAAGCGTCGCGGAAGAAGCGTCGTTGATTTTTGAAGATCCGACGTTCTTCGCGTTCTTCGCGTTCTTCACAAGGAAGAGAAGATCTTCAAGAGCTTGAGTGAAAACTCCCTAGCCTCTCAACACCACCAGCCTAATAAAAATATGAGTTGTCTTATTTTTATTTAACAAGTCTTATGTTTTAAAATTAAAAAACGAAAGAAACAATTAAGTGAATTAATTGTAACGATTAAACCACCACATTAATGAGGCGTTTCTTAACCAGAATAAATGCAAGGGTTGACTTCATTAATATGGGGTTGCGGGTGGGTTAGTTAATTAAAGGAGGGGGTTGAAAAAGGTGAAGGAAACGGTGGGGCTTGTGTGGGCCCCACCTCAAAAATATCCTACCAAGTGGGTAGGATATTGTGGGTCCCACGTCATCCACATAACATCGGTTAAGCGACTTAAAATAAAATAAATTGGTCGCACCATTTTATTTTATTCATTTACTTAACCCAAAAATTTAAAAACCACACCCGAGAAAACGCAACTTCGGAAAAGGTGTTTCGA
Source organism: Viscum album (assembly GCA_963277665.1). NCBI lineage: Eukaryota > Viridiplantae > Streptophyta > Magnoliopsida > Santalales > Viscaceae > Viscum > Viscum album. Next base: position 138,406,536 of record OY728163.1, read on the forward strand.
AGCAATTATCGGTGCCGTGATTCCACCGGTGCCCTCAGAATTTGATTCCGAGCACCGGTTCAAAAGTTAGAAAAACCCACTCATTCGTTCACTGAACGTACCCGAGCTAAACTTTGGAAAACGATTCCGGGCACACCGGGCCTCAGAATCAGGTGCCATTAGAAACTGCGTTCTTGTAAAATTCCAAAGAAAATTAAGAAAAAAAGTTTCCTTGAATTCTTACAGGTCATTACCTTACTCCGACCTCAGGGCTTTACGTCCTCGTAATGATACAACAAAAACTAGGGAAACAAATGTGGGTACAGAGCACGCATCTGAGCCTCCTGCTCCCAAGTGCTCTCCTGGAGGTTCTCGTGCTGCCATCTGATATGCACTAGATGAATCGACCGTCCACGTTGGACCCGCTCCTGTCGATCCTCAATCTCCACCGGGACGTCCACAAATGTCTCCACATCATCAATGTCCAGCTCCCCATGGTCAACGATATGTGTCGGGTCGTGCACGTATCTCCTCAGCTGAGATACGTGGAAGACGTCGTGCACCCAGTGCAACTGAGGTGGTAGAGCCAGGCGATAAGCCACCTCGCCAATCCTCTTGAGGACCTGGAATGGTCCGATGAAGTGCGGAGATAACTTGCTGCCTTGACCAAATCTATGTAATCCACGTCGAGGTGAGACCCGCAAGAAGACGTGGTCACCATCCTCGAACTCTAGTGGCCTCCGTCTCATGTCAGCATAAGACTTCTTCCGGCTCTGATCTGTCCTCATCCGCTTCTGGATGACCTGGACCATCTCTGTCATGGCCTGGACCATCTCTGGTCCCACAATTGCTAACTCCCCCGGGTCTGTCCAGCACAGAGGAGATCTACATGGTCGGTCATACAATGCCTCGTATGGTGCCATCCCGATGGTGGAGTTGTAGTTGTTGTTGTACGTTAAATCCACCACGGGTAGGTGGTCCTCCCAGCTACGACCAAAGTCGAGGGCACATGTGCAGAGAATGTCCTCGAGAGTCTGAATGGTCCTCTCCATCTGACCATCCATTTGAGGGTGAAAGGCGGTGCTCAGACGTATCTGCGTCCCGAACGCCTCCTGCAACCCCTTCCATAGCCGGGAAGTAAAGCGAGCATCATGATCAGAGATGATAGATGATGGAACATTGTGAATCCATACAATCTTCTGAATGTAGAGACTTCCCAAGCTCTCCAATGATCCCTGCTCTCTGATGGGTAAGAAGTGAGACGACTTGGTGACTCGGTCGACAATCACCCAAATGGAGTCGTGAACCCTGGAAGTGCGTGGAAGTCCAGTCACGAAGTCCATAGATATCCCGTCCCACTTCCACTCTGGGGCCTCCAAGGGCTGTACCAAGCCTGCTGGTACCTGGTGCTCTACCTTCACCTGCTGGCAGGTGAGGCATCGAGAAACGAACTCTGCCACAACCTTCTTCAGGCTCGGCCACGAGTGCTGTCGTCTGAGATCCTAGTACATCTTCGCCACTCCAATATGTACCGCCAAAGGGGATGTGTGAAACTCTCTTAGCACACTCTCTCGTAAAGCAACTTGTACCAAGGTACGTCCTATGAAAAGGACGTCGTTCTCTCCTCCTAAGGAGAAACCATCAGGTGCCTGTCCTGAGGATATCTGTGTATGCCGCGTCTCACAGTCGGCGTCCCCACGCTGTGCCTCTCTGATCCGCTGTAGGAGTGGAGTAGTGACTGTGAGTGACTGAAGGAAGGTTGATCCATCTCTATCCACGAAGGATATCTGCAAAGTGGCTAGCTTCTCTGTCGCATCCCCAAGTAGATGAATTCTCGTCCTCCTGCTGAGAGCATAGGCTACTACGTTACCCTTCCCAGGAGTATAGTCTATCTCAATGTCATAGTCCTAGAGGAACTCAATCCATCGCCACTATCTCCGGTTCAGGTCCTTCTGAGAGAAGATGTACCTAAGAATCTGATGGTCAGAATAGACTGTAAAGTGCTCTCCCATCAGATAGTGTCTCCACATCTTCAGATCGAATACCACTGCTGCTAACTCCAGGTCCTGGGTAGCGTAGTTCTTCTCATGCGGCCTCAACTGGCGTGATCCATAGGTGATCACTGCCCGCTCCTGCATCAAGACACATTCGAGTCCGGTCCCTGATGTGTCGCAGTAGACTACGTAGCCTACCCCCTCCTCCGGTAGCCTCAAGATAAGTGTGCTGGTCAATCTCTGTCTCAGCTCCTGGAAGCTCTGCTAACATCTGTCTGACCACACAAAGGGTTTCCCCTTCTTCGTCAAAGATGAGAGTGGGGAAGCAACTATAAAGTAGTCTTGCACAAATATCCGGTAGTATACATCTAGTCCCAAGAATCTCCGCACCTCTGTCATGCTCCTGGGGGGCTCCCAAGCTAGCACTGCCTCGATATTCCCATGATCCACCGCAACTCCCGCCTCAGGGATAATGTGTCCCAAGAAGTGGACCTCACGTATCCAGAACTGACACTTCGAGAGATTTTCATAAAGTTGGTGCTCTCGGAGTGTGTCTAGTACAACTCGCAAGAGGTTGGCATGCTCATCCTCTGTGGTCGAGTATATCAAAATGTCGTCGATAAAGACCACGACAAATCGATTGAGGTATGGCTGAAATATCCTGTTCATGAGGCCCATGAACACAGCTGGAGAATTGGTTATGCCGAATAGCATAACCAAGAACTCATAGTGGCCATACCGACATCTGAAGGCCATCTTCTTCACATCCTCGTCCCGAACTCTAAGCTGATGATAGCCTAACCTGAGGACTATATTTGAGAACCATTGTTCTCCATTGAGCTGATCGAAGAGGTCATAAATCCTCAGTGGAGGATTCTTGTTCCTCACTGTCACCTGGTTTATGCGACGATAGTCGACACAAAGTTGCAAGCTCCCGTCCACATTTTTGGCGAACAATATCGGGGAACCCCAGGGTGAAACACTGGGTCGGATGAATCCTTTTCCCTGAAAGCCCTCCAACTATACTCGTAGCTCTCAAAGCTCGGCGGGAGCCATCCGATATGTTGGGGTGGATATCGGGGCTGTCCTGGGGTAAAGATGAATATAAAAGTCTACCTCTCTGCGAGGAGGTATTACTGGAACGTCATCGGAGAAAATGTCCGCATATTGATCCACCACTGCAGGAAAACCAAGACTCCACACGTCAAATTCTCTTAGGATGAGGCTAGCCAAATGATGAGTGATGGGCTATCCTCTCCTCTGCGAGAGTCCATCTTGTGGTGTAAAGGCTCCCTTCTCACTGGTGAAGGTGAACCTGCTCCCGTCGGTGCGTACACACCACACCTTGCGCCTAATATAGTCAATATGAGCATGGATTGTAGATAACCAATCCATGCCCATGATGACGTCGTAAGGCCTCGATGCTGCTACAAGAAGATCCAAGACGAAGCTCTTGCCTCCTAGAGTAAGCTCACACTGCCGGCACCAGTGCGTAATCGTCGAGTCTTCTCCCGTAGGAGTCTCTAGCCGTAAGGATCGAGCCAACGACTCTGTCAGAATCTCCGAGATCCGAACAAGGGAAGTGGATATGAAAGAATGACACTCTCCTATGTCTATAAGAACTACAACAAGGGGAGAATAGACACAGATATTACCTTGAATCATCTCGGGCGCGCCGTGGTCATAGGGCTTTGCTGCCTGGAGCTGTGCCTGTCTCTGCCCGCCAGCTCCATGTGGTCGGGGTGGACCTCCTGGTGGTGGTGGTGGTAGATCCTCAAAGCGTCTCCCACCTCCTACTGATCGGCCAACTCCTATGCCTCGTCCGCCTGCACCCTGCGGACCGCCACGGTCGACCCTCTGCCTCTACCTGGGTGGCCCTTCAACCGTCTGCTGCTCCTTGGAACGGTGGGTCGGGCAGTCACGAGCCATGTGGCCCTGCCCGCCACATCTGGAAGGGGTAGAAGGAGGTATTCAGGACGCAGCTACGTCTGAGTACCACCTTTCACCCTCAGACAGATGGTCAGATGGAGAGGACCATTCAGAATCTCGTGGACATGCTCCGCGCATGTGTCCTCGACTTTGGTCGCAGCTGGGAGGACCACCTACCCTTGGTGGAGTTTGCGTACAACAATAGCTACCACTCCACCATCAGGATGGAACCATACGAGGCGTTGTACGGCCGACTTTGCAGATCTCCTCTGTGCTGGACAGACCCTGGAGAGCCAGCACTTGTGGGACCAGAGATGGTCCAGGCAATGACAGAGAAGGTCCAGGTCATCCAGGAGTGGATGAGGATAGCTCAGAGCCGGAAGAAGTCTTATGATGATAGGAGGTGGAGGCCACTTGAGTTCGAGGATGGCGGCCACGTCTTCTTGCGGGTCTCATCTCGACGTGGATTACATAGATTTGGAGAGGTGGCACTTTGTCTCCATGCTTCATCGGACCATTCTTGGTCCTTGGCAGGATTGGCGAGGAGGCTTATTGCCTGGCTCTACCACCTCTGTTGCACCGGGTGCACGACATCTTCCACGTATCCCATATGGGGAGATACATGCACGGCCCGATGCATATCATTGACCATGGGGAGCTGGACATTGATGATGGGGCAGCTTTTGCAGAGGTCCCGGTGGAGATTGAGGATCGACAGGAGCATGTCCTACATGGATGTTCGATTCCTCTAGTGTGCATAAGATGGCAGCACGTGAACCTCCAGGAGAGAACATGGGAGCGGGAGGCTCAGATGTGTGCTCAGTACCCACATTTGTTTCACTAGTTTTGATGTATCTTTACGGGAACATAAAGCCTTGAGGTGGGAGTGGTGTAAAGACCCGAAAAATTCAAGGAAATTTTTTTCTTAATTTTCTTGGGAATTTAACAAGAACTTAGTTTCTGACGGCACCTGATTCCGAGGCCCGGTGTGCCCGGAATCATTTTCCGATGTTTAGCTCTAGTACGTTCAATGAACGAATGAGCGGGTTTTTCTAACTTTTGAGCTGGTGCTCGGATTCGGATTCCGAGGGCACCATTGGAATCGCAGTGCCGGTAATTTCTTAGAAACACCTTTTCCGGAGTTGTGTTTGCTTGGGTTTAGTTTTTTAAATTTTTGGGTTAAGTAAATGAATAAAATTAAATTAGCCGCACCATTTATTTTATTAAAGTTGTTTAACCTAAGTTAAGGGATTAAAGTGGGACCCACAATATCCTACACCACTAGGTAGGATATTTGTGGGGTGGGGCCCACACGAGCCCCAACTTTTTCACACCCCCTCCTTAAATTAAGAAATGCACCCACACCCTCCTTTTTAATGAAGTCACCCCATGCATTTCTCTGGTAAATAATCGCCTCATTAATTTGGGCGGTTAAATCGTTGCAATTAATTATTTTAATTAATTGTTTCTTTTTGAAATTCAAACGTTGTCTTGTGCAGTAATAAAATAAGACAACTCTTATTTTATTAGGGGTTGGTCGTGCAAGAGGGTTTGGAGATAATTATCTCAAAATCGTGAAGTTCTTCCTCCTCGACGAAGAACGCGAAGAACGCGAAGAACGCCGGATCATCGGAGATCGATGACGTGACGCTTCGTCCGTGACGTTCCTTCTTCCGTGACGCTTCTTCCGCGACGCCTTCTTCCGCGACAGTTATTTTCAGCGACGAATCCTCGCTCATCGAATTCGACGAGGTAGGGATTTATTTTAATTGTTGTTCGTGAATTCTTCCGTTGCCTTTCTTCATTTCTATTAGAGAAGCCTGATACCTAAATAACGGGAGGGGGTCGGACTACATGAACACGGCCAACCCTCCTCTCCCCTTTGGTTGTTTGATGTTCTTTTCGGCACAAACAAGGCAATGCGGTGCCGAAGCACCATGAGGAAATATTATTGAAAGGGGGAGAAGCGGCGCCTTCGCGCCGCGCCGTTGGAGACGAACCAAAGACGCGGCACGATCGTGCCACGTCGGAGAACTACAAAAGCGCTGCGGCCGGAGCGGGGCCGCGGCGGAGGGGAGAAGCGTCGTCGTGCCGCGTCGGACGGGACCAAGGCTGCGGCTTGGGCTGCGGTGGAGTCGGGAGACCGGCAGCCGGTTCCAGGCCGCCGGTGTCAGAGCAGGGGGACCGGCCAGCACCGGTCCCGTGGCGGCAGCAGCCGGGTCGGCCGGTAAAGGGGAAATCCGGCGGTCCGTAACCTCCAGTTGGCCAGTAAAGCGGCCCCCACGTGGGGCCGCGGTTACAAAAAATGGGGGAAGCCCCCCCCCCCCCCCCGCGCCTCTTCGGTCGGCCGAAACGGTCGAGCCACCTTGTCAGCGCCAGCGCGCCGGGCCGACTGCCCATGTCGGACCGCCAGGCCGGGTCGGGCCGCGCCCAGGCCGGGTCAGGTCACGCCAGCCGGGCAGGGCCGCGGCCAAGCGAGCCGGAATCGGACCCAGTTCGGGTCGACCCGGTTCGGGTCGCCCCTGGGGGTATCGGGCCGGTTCGGACCGGGCCCGAACCCCCTTTTACCGAACCTCCATCGGTCAGCTGCCCATATCTTGGGCTGCGGACCTCCGATCGATGCACTGTCAGCTGCGATGCGATCCTTGGATCGTGAAGGTCTATTCTGTATATTACACTAAGGGTTTCGGAAAACTTTTGGTTTGGCCGGGTTGGTTTGTACACGAACCCAACCGGGCCCTCGGAGCGGAAACACTTATAACTTGAGCTCCGGACGTCCGATTGACGTGCCGTCGACTTTGTTGGATTCCACATAGTGAGACGGATCTTTTGGCTTAATCCGCTCGAGGTTTGGACATAGGTCGAGTACAGTTAGGTTGGTTTTGACTTAAAAACCAATCGGGCCCCTGGGATGAAAAAGTCAATAACTCTCAGACCGGGCGTCCGATTGACGCGCCGTCTGTGACGTTGAGTTCCTGTTGACGATACAGAACTTTTGGATACATCAACTCCAGACTATGTGTTAGTTGATGTATCAGCCCGTCGGCTCGTGGATTGGACCCTCCTGAATGAGCTTGCTGTGTGCGAGAACCCTAGAGCTGGCTGCGACGGCGACGACGTTGATGACTGTGCAAAAATCCTCTGTGGATTCGATGGTGACGACTACAGCACTCAGCGATCCTACGTGGATCAGTGCTACCAATCTTGTGTGGGTCAGATCCTGTGTGGGTCAGCGCTCAGTGGTCCTGTGTGGGCCAGCGCCTACAGATCCTGTGTGGGTCATTGCGGGGGTTAGTTACCTATCGATCCTGTGTGGGTCAGATCCTTTGTGGGTCATTGCGGGGGTTAGTACCTATCCATAATTTGTGGGTCCGACGACTTAGATTAATCAGTGGCTATATATGATCATCTCTATCGTCATACGAAGAAGTATACCTGTGTGAGAGGAATCTTGTTTTGCTTTCCTATATGGATTGTGTTGTGCTATCCTGTGTGGACGTGATCGAACATGGGCTGGAATGTTAGAGCCGAACTGGAATTGATGACTTAGGTATATTTATGGGCGTATACCTAAGTAGTGTCAGATGTTACTTTGTGATTGTAACTTTCCTTTGTGGATTATCCTTTGTGGATTCGGGGATACCTTCAGGGGTCTCGGGTTCCCTACTGAGTAGGTTATACTCACCCCTGCACGGGCTATGCTCGCACTACACTGTGTTGGTTGCAGACGAAGTATAGCGCTGATCGTGGTTGAGGCTTGCAGAGTAGGTCGGTACCTGGAGGTGGACCACTGGGCGGGATGTACTCGAGGAAGACTGCTGGACCCGAGGAGCTGTGGAGGCTATCTGTACCCACCCTTCATGTGGGACTTCCAGTTGACGGCTCGAGGATGTGGCTTTACTTTTCAGTTGTTGTACTCTCCTTTTCAATTGTACTTTACTTTCAGTTTTGGTTTGTATTCTGGCCCACTTACTTTTTCCGCACTTACTGTTGTATCCAGTTTTTACTTAGTGTTTTCATCTTCTTGCTTGTTCTGTGGTGTTTGTTTACTTTACAAAGGCAATGCCTTCCTCTTTTACCGGGAATTACTCCTTGGTGCTAGTCGCCATCCCCTGGCCTATGGAAGGCGGTCTTGGGGTAGTCACGGCACGAGCCCCGAGGATGGGTCGTGACAATTAGAGGTTTGAATGACATGGACTCTCAGCTTGTCCCTTTGGAACTAGGTCCGAATATCATGTCACTGCCCATGCCCATGTCCTAGTCTATGTAGAAGGTCTATCTGAGTCTATGCACCCTTTACCATGTTCATGTCCCTCTAGTCATTTCTATGAATGAGTTCTTGATGTTTCTGAGTGCGGGTAATCCTGGAAGTGTCCATGTACCCTATGAGGTTCATGATGAGCTTCCATGTTAGTGTTATATAATTTATGATATTTATCACATGTCGTGCGATATTTATCTTCCCTGTGGAACCCTAGCACCACAATGGGGGTCCCACATGGCTTTTAATGTCAAATTACATGTCGTGAAACTTGGTATTTCACAAAACCTATGGGTTTCCATCAACATAACCATTTACATTGTCACCACCATGATTCTAGCTGGGAATCATGTATCAAAGGTCGTTCATCAACTTCTATCATCAGTTAGCAAGATTCCAAATTTTCATTAGCCAAAAAATACTCCCCAAATCTACAAAATCATCATATTCCAAAATTCCATGTACGATCAAATATGATCCAAAACTGATCAATCATCACCATCATCACAACTCAATCCATTCATCGATCTGATCCCATATATGCGAAAATAATATGTTCCACCTGAAGATGGGTGCACAATGATTGTTTATCCAATATTTTACAGAACCACTGGCCAAACTTAAAACCAATAAAAATAACATGAGGAATGGTTGGAGAAATTCATGAAACACCACAGAGTAACAAACCTCAGCCATGTTTTCTTGGTCTCAATCAGATTTATTCAGAACAATGATTGAAGATCCAAATAATCAATTGAAATTCAAAAAGCTTATATATTAACTATCTCATACCCACAATACACAAGATCCAGGAATCAATTAGGTAGTTTTTTTATATTTTTCATAGGAACGAATCAATGCAAATAAATCCACAAAATATAGTGTCCATCCAATATTTTTCTTAATAACTAATAAAGAATGACTTTGTGTTATTATCATCGTTGAGATCCTTGTGTTTTGTCACATACTGATACGATAGTCTCTCACCCAAAAAATCTAATGTAATATTCCCATCTAAATATCTAGGGTTATGCAACTGAATATGGGATCTATTTGTAATATAATTTTTATAGAGGAATATATTCATTTTTTTGCGCCACATAATTAAATAAAAAATTAAATTTATTAAATGTATTTATTCACCCACAATAGAACTAAACCTGAATGTTTGACCTGCTCTATTTTTGAGATGCTCCTAGGGTAAAACCCATAAACAGAACTCAATGATTTCATTAAATTTATGATTTGAGCCTCAATTTATGAGTTATTTCACTTTTTCTAGAAACCATTACATTTCTATCTTTTAATATATTTAATATATTTCAAAAAAAAAGTTGTTCACTCCAAGAATAAAAATATCATGTTTTATCTGCAACTTGCTCAAAAAATAATCCATAAAATATTCCAAAACAATACATCAAAAATATTGTTATTTCACTATCCAATAATTGTGGATTGATATCAAAAAAATCCAAAATAAAATGTTATATGAAGGGATGAGGTTATTGAGCATAAATTTGTGTCTCACTCTCCCAGGTACTCTAATGAATATTTCTATGCTACCAATAGACATTCACTGGGTGTATCAATAACATGTGAATGATCAAGTCATGTAGATCATAGATCTTTACCAGGTACTCAGAAATAGTAGCTATATCCTTGATGTCCATCACACCCCAGTATTACACATGTGAGGGATCATTCAATTATACAATCAGCTATGACTTGTGAAAGACATCATTTCCTAGTCTAAATATGGGGGTAGATATAAATTGTAAACTACCTCACATACTCGATATAGTATCATGAAAGGGATAATGATTCTATGAAAAATAATGAAACACATTCCAAGTCTCTATCATCTACATCGACGTGACACTATCAGCAATACATGGACTCCCTCCTCGAATTCTATAGTACACTATTGTTATTTCTGATTGGATTCTTAAAAACCAGATGTAGTCCTCCTTAACTATTGAATCATTTTCAGCTTCTCTGTCGTAGATCTAACAAACTCTCGGCCAATATGTACTAACTCTTTTGGTACGGTCCATCAAAGTGGATACCTAATGGGTCACTTGTATAAGTCCTAAAATATTTCCATAACAATGACTCAGTGGTAGTTGTTAATGTTCAAAAACTCCAAAAAGGTAAGGTTACCATCCCAACTACTTCCATTGTCTGTCATTCAAGATGGCTTATTTTCCTACAATACTGAATTATTTCACTTAGTTTGGAAATTTGTTTGGGGTGAAATTTGGTGCTTAAGTGAAACTATATCTTAACCGACTCCAATAATTCCTTCCATAACTGATATGTGAAGTGGGAATCATGATCTGAAATGTACACCAGGGTAAATTCCTAGAGTCGTACTATCTCTTGCAAGTATAGGTGTTCCAATATATCTACTGATCTCTTCTGATTAATTTCTAGGATGTGGGATGATATAGAATGTTAGTCTAAGATCCTCTATATGGAATCATGAACCCTAGTTATATGTGGTAACCCTATATAGGAATCCATTGATATCTTATCATGTATCCACTATTTCACTTCATGGGGATGATATAAACTTGAGGAAACGTGGGCCTCAACCATTTTTACTGACATGTAAGGCATCGAGAGACAAACGTTCCAACTCTATTTTAATTACAGGCCACGAGAACTTCCATAGAAGGTCATGGTAAATATTTTACACACCTATATGTACTACCAATATATATATATATAAAACACATTAATATCCTATTTTTGAAATGTAATGTGTTCTATCATCCATCCCCATTAAAAATGGACCACATTAACTAGTAAAACTTCTCTTACACCTCACCTTACACCTATGAACAAGATATCATGTAGTTATATTCTACTACTATGCGCTGCTTCCAATGACTATAAATAATCTCAGGGTAAAACTCTTGGAGGTACTCTTTCCATAATATCCATTTCATGTTATGATCCTTCATAGGGATTATGTACCTAAGGAATTTGTGGTCAGAATAGAAGTTAAATAGCTTACCCATAATGTATTGTATCAACATATTTAGTGTGAATACTTCTACTACTAAATCTAGATCGTGGGTTGCACAATTCTATTAATGTGGTTTCAACTAACATGAACCATAAGAAATCACCACCAAACTCTACATCAGAACAAAACCATGCATGGTCTCGATGCATCACAAAACACTAAATACGTGAAACTATCATCTAAATGTCTCAAGATGGGGGTGCTCATAAATATCTGCCTCAACTCTGAGAAATCATGATAGAACATCTTTGTTCATATAAAGGGATTACCCTTTCATGTAAAATTTTTCAATATAGATGATACACTGACGAACTATTGTATGAATATATGATAGTTGAATGTGAACCCACTGAATCCCAGGACCACTTTCATAATCATGGATGGCTTCAACGCTAACATGACATCATCCTTTTTCTTGTCCACTATTACACCATATACAGAGATAACATGTCCCTAATGGTGGGAATCCTAAATCAATATCATTAACTTCTAGATAATCTTGTAATCATGGTGTTCTCATAGTATGTCAACAAACACACTCAAGTGTCTCATGATCTCCTCCTCGGATATTGAGTACACATGAATATATTTGATATAGACTCTCATGATCATTTATAAGATGGTATGAAATATCTAATTCATGAGTACCATGAACACTACCTTGGAATTAGTTTTTATAAATGGAATAGGCATACACTAATAGTGAATATTGTGAAATCGTAATTTGTCCTTCGACATATACTCATCCCATACTCGCAATTGGTGATCGCCTGATTTTAGGTCAATATTCAATAACCATCATGCCCATCTCAATTGATAAAAGGAATCATCGATCCATGAATATGGATACTTGTTCTCTCTAGTAACCTTGTTTGGGTGATCTTAATCTAGAAATAACATCATGATATTATCCAACTTATTAGAGAACAACACTGGGGGTGCCTAAGCTTAAACACTATGTATAAAAAATCTCTTCCACTTCATTTCATATAATTGAATCCTTAGCTTGAAAAGAACAATGGGATCCATAAAATATGATGATGTAGATATCATGATCCTCCTAGGATGTATGTAAATGTATAATTCTATCTATTTTTGGGGAGTTAATCCTAGAACATTCTCATCAGGGAAATCATCATACACATCCACTATTGCAAGGAACAGAAAAATTATAGAATCCAAAAAACCAAATGATATGATAGCCAACTTATAAGAAATCAGATACACTACACTTTTTATGATTACATACTACGCTACTTATTTTCCAATTTAAACAACTAATTAAAACCTCATCCCATGACTTTAGACAGAACATATTCTCTACATAAAACAAATTGTCTGTTTATGAACTACAGATTACCAATTAATACATAAAATTATATTTAAATGATTCATCTCTTATACAATGAGATACCAAAAATAACTCTCTAATATGATTTAGGTCACACCATCAGTAGTAGTGTGTGACCCTTGGTTCACCTCTCGTAGAAGTATCCAAGCATAATTTTCAAGCTGAGCTCTCTACCAAAATCAATATATCTCGAACCATGTTTGTTGAAATAAAATAATGAAGGATTCTAGTGTATTTTAATTCTATATATATGGTGGAAATGAAATAGATTATACATCATATCATCAATGGAGACTATGGGTCATAATCCTCAACCACTTGAAGTTTCCCTTGCCCCTGTCCCCCACCTCTCTAATCCTAACATGGACTACCCCATGGAGGTGGTGGTAAATATTCAAAATATATACCACCTCTATCAGCTCTTCCATCGCTTCTTCTATGATCCTCACCTTGTGTACCATACCAATCCTACCACTAACTCTTTCTAGGTGGCTAATACATTGTGTCCCTTTTAGAAATATGGAAGGTCTGATAATCATGCACGATATATCCCCAACTATCACAAGAGTATCATCTCCACTCCTTGGACTCACTATATACATCATGACATCCCTATCCCACAATCCATCTATCCTTGGATTTCATCCTGAAACATCATTCATATTTTTCCCCCTGATTATTTAATCAACTACTAGTCGTAGAAGTATCTTCTACCATATTCCCACTACCAACAACAATTTTCTGTTGCTTCTCCATTAGAAAACCATCAACTAACAAATATTTTCCCACCACCCCATCATAGGTAGGAATTAATTGTGTTATTCATGAAGGCCTATATTTCATTTTATATTCTTCACTTGAAGGTGAGCATAAAAAAACCGATCACATGCCATATCCATCAATTACATAGAGAGATTGTTAATCCTCGACGAATGATTAGGCACATTAGAACTTCATGACTAAAGTTACAGAATCTATTAAATTCACACATCCCTTAGAGTAGTTGTATTAATCTATTATCTTAATAATTTCTTGAAATATGTATACAGAAGAGTCAATTCCTCATAAAACTAGGTCAAAATCCCATCACCATCCTACAGAACCATCTACAATGGATAAAATCCAGGACAACCATATGATCTATCAGTGTCCTGAATATATGGAATAATATCGTAACTATGTCAAGAATTTCACCAACTATAGGTATGTTAGGCTCACCTCAAAATATTAATATTCATCATCACCGAAACATAGTAAGTGCACTCAGCATATACACCACATTCTACGGTACTTCTGGCACCACCTACTTATCAATTGATGGTGGTATGATTGGCACACCACCTAGAGGTAACACCAATTGATCATGACCCTATATCAAATAATCATCACTTATAAGATCATCATCATTAACTTGATATTGAATCCTTGGTGGAAAAATTGAGGTGGAATCATTAAATATACAAGATATACCACAATCAATGATTATATCTTTAGAGATAAATAAATAGGGACATGGAAACCCAAACACATTCCTATATACATGAACGTGCACATTCCATGAAACTAGTGTCTAAACATAGTGAGTCAACATGAAGGTTATTAAGATCCTGGTTTATTGATGTGTTAGCCGCCACACAAACACTAGAGTCCATGTACTGAGATATGAAAATGAGATACTAAAAAATATTTACACAATCCAATCTAAGAGACTCTGGTCCTAAGTTAGAATTGAGTCCTTCAATAACACTATGTCTCAATCCATACAAATAGGTCCAAGCATTGACTACCCCAACCCACCTCCAATAGGGTTGGGGCTAGAGACTAGAACTGTGTAGTTATATCTGTCACTAGGGATTCCATGGCCTATTGTAGTTGTAAACATGAAAACTTATCCCTACACATACAATAATAAAATGTAATGAAACTAATAAACATTCATGAAAACATTTAAAACCCCTCAATTAGAGAACAAAAATAGGTACTATAATGAAAAAGGTCCAAATACTCTCCACACATATAGAAAAAATTATCATGTAAACTGGGTGAGGTGTATTTTCAGTGAAAATATAGGAACACACATCAGTCTGTCTGGGTCACTATGCTCAACCTGTTCATGGTCCCTCTAGGAAAGTATAATATTTATTTTCATCTACATAAGGCATGAGTTATAAGGACCCGACCTTTAAACATTACATAATCTTGAATTAAATGAATAATTCACATTCAGAATCTTTTTTGGTTTAGATTTTTAGAGAATTAGGTCATCACTATTACATTAAATCTCAGAAGTTACAAAGTATACACTTGTACTCAGTTCCTATTTTCTCACAAAATGAAAACACTTAAAAAAATATTCATGTCTTCTTCCATGTTTTAGACAACATAAATTTTCCTTGATTCCATCTTTGACCCTATTCATCTTTAGTTCATCATTACAAACATAACATAATTTCTTTAACATAACTCATGAAATCATAAGATTTTTGAATCACACATAGAAAATATAAATCATAAAGGTAACTTGTGGAATCCTTATCATACATATATATTATCTATCACAGCTACGTAGGGAGTAACAATTGGAATACCCGTCACAGTATATTTCCAAAAACTCTTAGTAAAATCATTCACTTTTACCTCTGTCATGTTACCCAATGAATTAGAGAGCTATCTCAGGCTCACCCACCCTAGGTTTATCACGGAACCACACATATACGTAAACAATGCTCAAGAACCATAATATAATCATAACACATAACATAAGCATGAATAAAAGATAACATTCCCACATTGCAATCACAATATAACATTTCAATATATTAAACAAGATATTGAAATAATAAATCCATTCTCAAAACCATTATCAATTCCAAAACACCCAAAAACCGAATTAGGGATTTCTTTTTCAATTTAATAACATTAAAGATTATAGAGGAATCCAACTAACGATTACGGCGGTAGAGAGGTCATTATCGGCGCAAATGATAAAAACATTCCTTTTGTATTTTGGAAAAATGCAATGTAGAAAAAAGTTTCCCATTGAATGAAATGAAAAGTCAAAGGTGTTTATATAGTGTATAAAATAAAGTCTTGTATTAAAACAAAATATGCCTCAATGAAAAGAGATTGAGATAAAGTCCCTTACCTCATTTCCGACTTGACCCATTTGTTCTTTAATCTCCTGAATAATATAAAATAGTTAATTTCTACTTATTAAGAACCTTTTTCGATTTTATTATTCCTTTGATATCACTTATTACCATGTAATAAACATTATGTAATCATTTATGTTAATAATGGTCATTTTGTCGATATTTGGTACTTGAGTCAAAAATGAACTTCTTATATTTACAAGTTGTCCATGTGGTAAAAAGTACATTATCTTCAGAATGGTATTAATGATTTAGATATCATATATATCTTATATATCTAGTATATATATGTATTTATAACAGTACATAAAATTTGCAGGTAAGAAATGAAATGCAACATTCATGGAGACGGTATGTCCAACGTACACATGAACGCTACTTCAATTTATATTTCGTATTTTAATGAGATTAAAACATAATTATAAATAGTTATATTGTAATTCCAGTGAAATATCATATATAATATCATTAACTCCATCCTTTATACGTCCCACATATGGGAATAATGAGTCATATCACTTTGAGGGGGTGGTAGTCCACACTTCCTCGTATGAAATTATCACTTTTAGCCATTATGGAAACCATAATAGTTTGATATAAATGTAATATACAGAAGCATAAGGAAAACATAAACCTAATATATATCATATATATACAGTTCCATATTTACGTCCACCATGAGCGGTGTTATAAGATAATTGAACAATCGTTATTTTGTGAGGCGTTAGATTCTCATCCACAGAAACAGTATGTTCTTTACCAATTAGATAGAGGTGTGTGGAAGTTTAGTTATTATACTTATCATAAAAACATCTGATTATATTGAGGATACTGGTGTTTTTATAAAGGAAAAGAATAAAATAATTTTATGGGTTGGGGAAGAAAAATAAAAGAATAGAATCTAAGAGAAACTGTTACCATTAATTAATGTAATTCCTTTGGTTTGAACCAAAAGGACTTCATGAAGTGACCTATACCTAAGGTAAGGCTTTTAAGATGAAGAAGTGGATCTTTAGAGTCTATTTGGGTATGGGTAGGATGATCCAAGGGGCTTGAGAAGTGTGAGGAAAGGGTTAGAGATGAGGGATTTTTTTAAGTGGGAGGAGGGGCTCTTTAGGAAACTCTGAAAATATTATTTTATTATATAATGATTTTTGGTTTCTAAAGCTCCAAAACTAATTAAATTCAAATATAAGATTACACGTGGTAGAAATATAATCCTTTAATAAAAAATTTTCTGGTATTAGATATTATTTTAATCTTTATATTCTTATTTATTTAAATCATTTATTAATGAGGTAAACACTGCATCATTATTGTGTCATAAATAATTTTAATTTATATGATGTCTATAAATTGTAAAAAAATACCATGATGTAGGAAATATTTTTATATTTCTATTTAGTATTTATAGTCTAATAGATATCTTATATAAACTTATGTAAAAATTTATTTACTAAAGGATATTTGTTTTTGTCATTTTTTCCTTTACTTTAAGTTAATTAAAATAAAGTGTCTTTATCAATCTTAAGTGGCTCCATGGGGTCCCAAAATAGACCCAAGGATTTCCATGGTCAGCCATGACTCATCGAATTAGGATTGTACAAGTTTTATGTTATTGTTTCTATTATGATAGTCTTATTACCTTTAATTATCCTATTTAACTTTAAATGCGGTAAATAAAAGTCAAAAGTTACTATTTACCAAAAAAAAAATTTAATCTTATTGAACCAAATATTACATAATAATAAAAATCAGGTATGTCATATTTTCAAAATTCAATTCATAAAAGTGGTAAATCAAATTGAAATGAAAAATCTAGTTTTTAACTACTTTTTTATGGCTTCACTATTCATCAAAAATTGATGATTTTCCAAAAAAATACAAAAATTAAGCCTAAGATATATTTAATATTCTATATTGAAAAATGAGGTATATTTTACCAAATTGAAAACATATAACTTGGATAAATTAATTTAAAATTAATTCCCATTGTCAAAACAAAAAAGCGTGTTTTTATGAAATTTTACTATCACAAGATAGACCCTTGCTTATATTCAATTTCAATGTGAAATTAATTACAATGACTAAAGTTGGATTAAATTTTAAAAATATAATCTAATTACACTTTAAAACAAATTAAAAAGATAATCTAACCGTATAAATAAATTAGATTAAAAGGTTGTTCTGAATTAAAATACAGTATTTTCTTCAATTCATCAAAAATTGAATTTTATAAAGAAAATCCAAAAAATTTACCCAATGTGAATTTTGATGTTGCAATTCAAAGGAAAAATTTTATACGGTAAAATATAATATATAAAAGTGTCCAAAATAGGATTTCTAGAGGATTCCCCGTCAAAATGAGGTAAACTAACCTCTTGATGTAAATTACGCTTAAAATTAAATTCATTCACATTTTAAGCCACTAACTTTTATTGGATTAATTTAAAAAAATTAACAAACCTATATAATAACATTTAATTTAGTTCTATTCATTCCATCCAATACAACTTCTAGGTGTTAACTACCATTTAAAATAATAATATTATATTATTATTGTGCAATGTGAGATTTCAAAGAAACATGTTGTTGCGTATCTGGTACACCATCGATCATAGAAACCCCTTTAATGTAAAATTATTATTTAATTCACAAAATATTAATTAAAATGAAATTTTATTAATTCATTTTTTACCTAGGATGTTACATTAGGCATGTGGGAAAATCCCAGGAATGGGTGATTATAAAAATACCCAATAGGACACCCCAAAATCATTAAGCATATAACAACAAGAATAACAATCAGCTCATCAAGCTCATATTTTTAAAACACATATAACAATTATATCTATATATAGTCAACATAGACTTGTAGTATCAATGTAATGTCATAACTATAACAACACCCTAAGATTCTAGACCGAATGATCCTCATAAAACACATGCGAGAGAACACACTCCAGGAATCCAATAGGACATATAATTTCCTTCAGAGTTGCAATGTTCATTAGGTATTTCCATAATAAGTACGTACAATATGTTTTAAGAGAATGATGAAAAGAAGGGGGTCACACCCGACACCATGGGTATACTATCAATCGAATCTAGATTAAACCTATATGTAGGGGATCCATACATTCATAGTTTTGGTCATGATATTTTTTGAATCCCATAAATGGAAATTATGATTATAATGTACCTTACTCCGGGCCTCATATAATTATTCCAATAACTCTATTCAAGACTAAATTCCACATAAATATATCTCCACCCTATGATCGGATGTGTTTCCTTACTAAACCCTTGGGGAATGGATATAGGAAATGTACCCTAATGAAATGTATCAAAGATATGTAGTTAAAGGGTAATAAGACATATTTGGAGGGGTATATAGTGTTTATTTTCAGTACATCATGCATCCCATTAACACTGATTCCTACTCATGTGTCACGACATGTGTTTGTGTTCGGGTCTAAGTTAACGGAGTGTTCATGCTTGTGTATTCCTAACCGTGTCTATGTCAATCTTAGCCTTTATGTTATCAAGTATATGAAATTTGATATCCTATAGTCTCTTTACCATGTTTTTGTACACTCTTATATACATTCCAAGCCACTATGTATGGTTCACAATCCATGTGACATATTCCACACCCTGTTTTATATTTATCTTCTCTGTGGAACCACTGCAATTCACCACGGGTCCCACATGGCATATAAGGTCAGAATACACATCGTGTTAATATTAATTTTACACAACATGTGGGTTCTCCTCTACATCAAGATTTTTTTTCATCATCATAGTGATTATAGTTAGGAATTAAAATCAATGGTCTTGAGTCCACTGATGTCATTGGTTGGCTGGATTTTAGTTTATTATTCATCGGAAAACTCTACTAGATGCCACACCATTATAAAGCAACAAAATACCATGTATGATCACATTTGATCTGAACCCCGTATATCATATCCATCATTGTGGATTCATCTTGGCAACGACATTAACCTGTATCTTTGATAACAGTCCGTTACACCCAGAAAATGTTGTGAAAGTTTGATTATCACATTTTTTTAATCACAATCCAAACAAAATTATAGAAGTATTCATAGAAAAGAAGGTGTGATATATCTATGAAACACCTAACAGGAATGAACCTTGTTCATGATTTGTTGGCCTCAATATGTTATATCATTTTTTTAAAAAAGATCTTCACTTCCTACGCATAGTGTTTTACTAGATAATCATGGAAGAGATATATAAAACCTCTTCATCACCATTTGAGGCATAATAGTTTTCCATTTAATTGGTATTATATTTAACTAATAGATCTTTAATATCAATTAAATTCTTTTCTTTCTCTAAATTACATTATCTAAAACTAATACATCATCATCTATTCATAATGGGGATCCTTATTATTCTTTCTCATACCCCTCTTCTTCCGATTATTCATGTCCCTATTAAAAGAATAAATTATAATAACAAATAATGTAAAATCATATATTTATTTAATATATATTGAATTAAAAAAATATATACTTTATCTCAGAAAATATTCCAATATTAGAATCTAATAATATGGTTATCTATCTCTAAAACCAATTTTTCAAATCACTTTTAGGTGACCAAACTAAGAGGGGGTGAATCAGTGGTGGATCACTATTTATCACTATAAAAATTTATTACCTTTATATTCCACTGTCAATTAATCAATGAATTTTTATTTTATTGTATTTAAATATTGATATAATTCATGCACACAAAACATTAAATAAAAATGAACTCTATGGTTTGTAATTTGGTTCACCTCTAATTTGGATGACGACATCATTCCTGTATGCTTGTTATTTTCTCTCACACAAAAAAATAATTGTTATTTTGAGTGAAATAATGTGAAAATGATTTTTATTCACACAAAACTCCATGAATTGACTAAGTAAAATTAAATATCTATCAATGATTTAAACTAATTTTGGATTTTGGGTTTTCCCTCCTAATGTAATTTACATTGAAATAAAATAACACTTATATAGACTCCAATGAATTGGATTATCTTCTCAAAAATACAAAAAAAATTATTTTCCCTTACATACAACAATCAATAATTAGAACATATTCTTATTTTTAGTTTTTAATAATATGAATATATTGTACAATTACAGTATTAGAGTTATATGATGAAAATAATAAACAACAAATACGTTTCATTTCAAAATTTGTTAATCAAAATTTCATCCTAAAAAATAGTATGAGATATAAATTTGTGCTATTGGATTATAAATGTTATTAAAATGTTATTTTTAAAATAAATCTATTAGATTAAGTCATTTATTATTGATTCATCATAAGAAATATAACATGAATAATTATTATTTCATCCATGTCTATTTTATTTACTCAAGGAAATGATATTCATGGTTAGATTACCTAATTTCCTTCATGA
This sequence comes from Viscum album, assembly GCA_963277665.1. Lineage (NCBI taxonomy): Eukaryota > Viridiplantae > Streptophyta > Magnoliopsida > Santalales > Viscaceae > Viscum > Viscum album. The sequence continues at coordinate 138,427,679 of OY728163.1, forward strand.
AACATATTTATTCTATTATTTATTATAAATTTTTTTTTCTATATGATAATGTTTTTTCATATGACAATATTTTTTTTATGTTTATCATTCCGGATGTGAAAATATTTTTCTGTCAATTTTTAAATGTTTTTCACGAACCACAAAATGTGTAAGTCTTCTTTTTCCATTATGTTAAAAAAATTATTGGGATACACTCTATTTTAGTGAAAAATATATTAGCAATGATATATTTTTATTAATTGAAACAATTTCTCCATGATTTTATTCTCCTTCTTAAAAAACTATAAATTCTTGTTATAGTTCATCAAAAAATGGAAATCTCAAGAATAACAAATATTTTTATTCACACAAGTTGATAGCTGTATAGAATCTCATTTAGGCAATAGGTAATAGTGTAAGTAGACACATGATCTTTTAAATCTCTATGCCCATGGATGCCCTAAGTATCCTTGAATATCTTTTGAACACTGAAAAGGATAGTTCCTTCACACAAATAATAGTTCATGGGACATCTCCTTCGCATTTTTGATTAGTCAGAGGATCCTTGATTCATCATCATGAATCTTTATGGATTCCTTTTTTTTAAAGTGGAAAATGTGAGCTCTCGTTATATTAATACACATGCTTTAATTATGTGTTTCTTTTTATTTATAAGAATGTTTCCCTACTTTTTCATATTAGATAAATATTTCGTAAAACTATAATGATGTTGCGACAAAAAAAGAAGTTAAATGAACTAAAAAGTTTTTTTGTTAAATAAATTATCTTAATGATGAAAATAAATGAATCTATATTTCGTGCACCAAAATTATTACCTCATAGAAATAAATCACATGATAATGATAGTCATGACTTGTTTTTTCTCTAATTAATATGTACTCAGTCATAAATTTTAATTCTTAATTAACATTTTATAGATTTATATTAATCCTAGGTAGTTTCACATTCTTCAAAAATATGGATGCATGAAATATGATGATTTTGTGCACGGATTTAGTGAAAGTATGATTTTACCATTCATTTTTATTACAATAAATGGTTGAAATAATATATGTTGAATGATAAATTGGAGTGGATGATAACTATCACAAGATCATATACAAATTCCATTTATGGTAAAAGGATGAAGATGAATAATTAAGATGATAAGATGGCGTATATTTAATTTATCTAATATAATATATTATTTTTAAATATTTTTTAGCACATAAATAGTAGCTGTATTGCGCTTATCCCACATAAAACATGAATTTGGTCTAGGATTACATAATAAGTCACACCGTATCAGTAACCACTAATATAAAGTATTAGGATCAGCACAAGGACACCTTTTAAACATATTCCCACATGTTCCACACCATACTATTTTAATATACACAATTACATAAGCTTTATTCCATGTGTTTCTGTTCTAAACTCTTGTATCCTCTATGTGGATGTGATATAATCTCACTCACACTATAGCATGTGGTTAGCTAGGTCATCGTTCACTAATGTGGATAACCACCGGGTCCCACATGAGTGGTTTATGGGGTCCATTGAAGTCATAGAGATGACCCATTTTTAATAATTCCAAATAAACAAATATTTAGGAAATTGTTTTGTTTTATTCTTCTTCAATTTATCTTCATGGACAATATAAATGTAGTTTCAATTCCTTAACAACATTCTTGAGAAGTTTCTCTTCTATATATTTATATAATTCTTCATAACACATCACATAATAAAAGTGAAATTTTATGGTCTTCTCCCTTTGAAAATATTCAAAACAAACAATATTTATATGAAATCGTTAATATAAAAAAATTCATTTTTATATTAATGCCAACATTATTCCACAATTTAGAATGTGGCCATATGTTAAGGATGACCGGTTTATAAACCATCAATTTAAATTATCTTTATCCAAAATATACTATGATTCCATTAAACACCATCTAGAGTGATCCTCTTCTGGACATCAAATGCATATAATATTCATTGTGAAACATTTATTCTTATAATAAAAAACATAATGTAATGAACTTAATTACATGGGATCCTTAATCTTTCTAAATTATAATATTTGCAGACACCAATATATACATCCATTAAATCCATCCATTTCCATTCATATTTAAATCAATTACGTCACCACTTATTTTTTTTTTTGAAAAAAAGTATATAACACAAAAAATGTAGGATCATTAATACCAAAAGAGGACTATGTTGGTAATTTGTTTGATATAAGACTCATATGACAGTATGTACTATTTTACTCAAATGTACTAAATCGAAATGTTGTATAACTAGAGGTAGACCCTTATTATAATGAGAATCGAATTATTCTTTTAGAACATTGAGGCAATGATATATATAAAAAGTGAACACAAATTTTTAGTTTACTTAAGAATTTTTTTAAATTTTGATATAAGGAAACCTAACGATGTAATAATATAAAATTAGACACATTTATTTTTAAACTGGGGATACAAGTTGAAATTTGGAAAAATCCTCATATGGTTGGCATTGATTAGTGGCTCATACATTTATACATGGAATTTTTCTTTTTAATAGTCATATATATTATATAATAAATTTACAAATATATAAAACATGTCCACCCCATAATAAAAAACCGATAATAATTTAATAACATAGAAAAATACTTTTTAAAGATAAACACACATAATCAAGAGGATAGAGAACAACAAAACAATAAAAAAATATAAAAAATAATTAGAAAAAAATTTGATATAATTTTCCAATATAATAAATACTCAACTCATTAACAATAGAAAAAAAGGAAATAATGATTTAGTGTTAAAATTTATGATCTAAAAAAGAAGGATATAAATACTTTTGTGAAATTTTATTTAATGATTACAAATTTAAAAATTAATTATTTAATGAAATATTGAAGTCAATATGAAGATTGAAATAGTTATCTTACTACTAGAAATAGTAAACTAATTGATAGGAGTATTAATCTAATGATTATAATTTTATCGTACCCAATACAATAGTGTAATGAATTATTAATACTATTTTTATATAATTAATTAATTAATAATAATAATTAAAATACACAAATTTATTATTCAAAATAGAAAATCAAAGAAAGGCCAGGTTAATTTTTTATATATTATGTTATAACATATTTTATTAAAATAATAATATTTTTTCTAATAATAAAAATCACCAGTGTTATAAGAACGTTTTCATAAAATTAATTATAGTTTTTAAATTTTCATGTATAATTTTTATATTGTATAAATTTTGTAAATTTTATGAAAATAATCATTTTTATGGTAATATTAAAAAATACTGTAGTGAAATACTATATATTTTATGATATATTAATTATATTATAATAAATTAAAATATAATAAAAATTATAAATGTAATAAAAAATAAAATAAAATATTAATTTATTTTTTTGTATCAATAAAAAAAATAAGAAACTAATAATAATAAATTCATTTTTATAAAATAAAAGTATTCTATTAAAACAAAAATTTAATTTTTATTCTTTTTATTAGAAAAAACTAATAACACATGACATTGAATGTTATAAAAGGCCAAAAATAAGCAAAATTTATTTAAATTTAATTAATAACTCCAAAAATTTCAATATTCCATTATTTACATTCCAAATTATAAATTTATTTATATTTTATTCAAAATCCCACCCCATCTAGTATAAATACTTCAAATACTTCATATAGGATGTCACATTCCATCAAATTTCGAAATATAAATATATTTCTCATTCTAAAATATTATGTCTCTCAATATTGAGATGGACATTCAACATACAACAAGTTAATATATATCATGTATTTTATCCATTACAAAGAAATACACATCTATAAATAAGAAACCCTACTATTCATTCTTTCCATTATTTATATAATTTATTCTTTCTCTACTCCTATTATTATTAATTTTTTACATTCCTAAAATAAATAATACATAATTAGAAAATATACTAATGTTTTTATGATTCTTGTATATCTACTTAAATATATATATATATATATTGAAAATATACTCTAACACTCTCCCCCCACCTATTGACATGTTCCACTAATTTTCAATTTATTATTATATGAGAATGTGTTGAACTCATTATATATTAATGACTTTGAGTATTGTTAGAAATAATTATTTATAATATTTGAATATGTTTATTTCTATATTTTTTGGATTCTAGAGTTAAATTGAATTTTGTAAATAATAGTAAATATTAATTAATAAATGTAAAGAAACTAAAGTTATTTAAATGAAATCCAAAAAAAATTCCATTACCCAACTAATATTGACAATTTAAAATATAATACATATATTTTAATCAATCATGATTGAATAAGACAAATATAATTCACTTCGGGTTTCATGTGATTTTAATCAAATGTTTTTTATTGAGGGATTATCTAGGTGATAAAATAAAATAAGACCAAAAGAAATGTTATTTCTCTCATTATCTATTTTTGAGATTTTTTTCGATTTTTTGTTATATAGATTACTAGAAGAAATAGTATAGTAGTTTTATGAATTAAAGAAAATATATCATTAAAAAAGTCAATGAAAAGGTGTTTAGTGTTTTAGATAATTAATAAAATACATAAACAAATAATACACTTTCTTTTTAAACTATAAGATATTTTTTTCCATAATGATAACTACTTACTAATCGTAAATTTGTCTTATAAATCTCACAAAATCTTCCAAGTATGAAATTTCTATAGATATTATGAACATTTTATACCTTAATAACCTATTCAATAGAAACATCAAAAGTACCAAGCAAAGGTGCATAATAAGGGTAAATATATATAGTATCAAAAATATATCATAAGTGAAAATAATATGAATATATGTGTATATCCATAGAAGAAATACCAAAATGATCATATATAATAAAATTTTCACAAGTCAAAGAATAACATAATATATGATTTAAATTTGTGAGGAAAGATGATTCAATAATCAGTAACCATGATATAATAACATAGTAATAAGAATAAGTAAAAAATGGTGACATCAGTCATATATTTCATAAATATAATAATATAAATTCATGTTAACAAAGATGGCCACATCACATTCACAAAATAAATTGTGAACAAAGCTTCCCCAATCTCATTCACACAAAATTCGTTTTAATAATTCTTAGTGTGTCCCATTCAAACAAAAATAATTTTAGAAAATTTTCTCACCACTCATTAATGCAACAATTCATTACCTAATATTATGTTAAACCTTATCATTTTAATTGGATGTTGTATTAGGACCACTCCCATCAATCATCCTTAAATATTTGTGAAATATGAGACACAAAAATTCAACATATCATAGAGAACCTATAAAAAAGAGTATGACTAATAAAATAATTAAAAACTTAAATTAACATTTCAAAAAAATAAAACCATATATAAAATTATTATTTTTAATATTAATTATCTAATTATAATAAATATTGTGTGATAAACACATCAATTAAAAAATATAAAACATATATTGTAAATTAATGCAAAAATAAAAATAAATTAAAAAAAATTAATACATTGATGTAAAGAATTAAAATGAAAAAATATTTATTGAATTGAAAGAGATTAGTATGATAAATATTATTATTATTAGTTAAAAATAAAATAACATTGAGAAGTCAAATTTTTAAAAAAAAATAATGTGGAAGAAAAAATATTTGATTTTGAAACGATTGAAATTATTTTGAATATTTATAATTGAAATTGTGAAAAATACACATTTTATAATAGGTTAAAAATCAATTTAAAAATGAGGAGAGTGGGAAAGTCAAGGTCAAATTATTAAACACATATTTTTATCTTAATCATATAAAGGATTATCAATTATATGACAAATGATAATGGAAATGGAGGAAAATAATCATTAAAGGAGGTGATATTATAAAAAAATAGTATAACACTATATAAAGATAACTCACCAAAAAATAATTTTTTTACCTAAAATTTTCTTTAGCCTGAAATATAAAATGGTAAGTATAATATAAAATGGGGAATATTATGATCTATCAAACATAGATGATTGATTCTTAAAGAATAACATTATAACTCAATGAAATGAAATTTAAGTTAAACTAATCCACTACACATGTACTAATTCATAAATAAAGGGACATTTGAGAGGTATTATATTTTATTATTATAAATACCTCAAAAAAAATATAAATAATCACTAAAAAAATTAATTAATGAAATTTACCCAACATATATGTATTATGTTGAAGAAGAAAAATCTTAACACAATGAAGGATATTTGAGTGTCTAATGTGAATAATATTTTTGATAATATATCTATAATAGTATATCCAGGAAACTAAAATTATAATATCATGAACTGATATATATTAAAAGTAACATATTGAAATAGGGAATTTAATACAATATATGAAATAAATAGTTGTTCATAATACCGAAATACTCATAGATTTGAAAATAAAAAAATTTAAACCATTTTATTGAGGCAAAAATTTAAATCAAAACCCCTTGAAATATGAAATATAATAAATTGATCCTAAAATACCATGAATAAAGGTAATTTCCTCAGATAATTATCCATAATATAAATTAGATAAAAAACCATTTAATTAAATAAGACATCTTTCAGAAAAAGAATTATGTGATGAAAATCCCTTACCATCAATTTCTATTTACTTTACCTAACTATAAACTTTTATAAAATGAACATAACAGACATAATTACATAATTTAGGATCAAAATTTAATTTTTTACAATATAAAAGATTATATATAATTTATAATTATAAATATAATGCATTGTTATATATATTTTATTTAATAGAAGATAAAACAACCATTTGATTGTCTCATTCGAATATCAATGTAACAAAGTAAACTTCTATTATGTTGAATCAAGTTAGTCGTTGACTTATTATGTTATATATAATAATCAAATTTTCAATGTTATTACTTATGTGTTATTTTCATTATTTGGATAAAATGTAAATGGTTATTAAAAATGGAAAAAAATATAAACTTGGTTTTATGTGTTTAATGATTGAAAAGTGAAATATTAATACATATGTAAAATATTAATAATTCCATCCTATAATCCTTAATTTTTATAAAAATACTTTTTATCAAAATATATTGTCATTAACAGAAAATACCTTAAAATTCAGCCCATTATAATTATAATATCATTCATGTAGGTGGTAAACCCAACAAAATAGTATTATTTTATAATGATTTAATGAGTAAGTTAATGACAATAGATTATGTTTTTATGACATATTGAACACCTCCAACAGATCATCATTATCGAAAATAATAAATATATCAATTCATAAAACCATTCATGATGGGTGGTGGAGAATAAAATATTTTTTTTCATGGAGGTAGTTTTCCACCATATGGATGATTATCTATACCATTACAATCTATGGAAAGAAAGATGGTATATGAAAATAGATCACAAAAGAATTTCCTTTTTCTACATTGAAATAATATTTATTAATAAAATTAATCCATTATAACGTCCTTTATTGGTGGAAAATAAAAAATAAAAAAATCTATTTTTGAAGGTAACACTCCACATGAATGCACGATCAATGCTATAATCATTCCATAGTGGATGAATAGGAATGAATAATTTTTTTACCAAATAATAAAATTAAACTTAAAAATATTAATTAGACCCATTTAAAAATACAAATAATATTATATAATTTTCTGATATTAAAAAGTTTGATATATAGACAAATAATAAGTTGATACTAATGCCATAGACCGGAATATTTTAATGGAATAATCCTTTGATATAAAGAGATTATTATTATTACTAATAGTGTCCACCAACTTTGGAAATATAGTGTCAGTTATTGTAGTATTGTCTTGTTAGAGTTTCAAGAATATATCATATTTTATTTGGATACTTAATGTGGGATAAGTGTTATATTTTATATTTGAATAGAAGGGTAGTCGTTGAAGTAACCCTTAGACATTAAATAAGGTAATATTACTATTCAAATTCATATGGCCTAAATTTTATAAAAAGTTGTGTAAATGACTATGTGGGTTTGTATTACCACCACGATCTCTTTTTAACATCAATATTATGTGTTTTTTTCATTCTACTTATTAACATTTACATTAATCTTCTTTTACAATGGTTATTGATTTTGATACATAATAACTAACATAATGGAAAAAATTTCATTTTGAAAATTAAAACTAATATTAACCATAACATTCATTTTCTAAATTCCTTCTTCAAATAAAAATTATATAATTTTTTTCAGTCAATAGAATGATTATAAAACATTATGTGTAAGAATAATGTTTCAAAAAATTGACATTTTATTATAAAAATTTATGTTTAAGTAATAGTTAAAAAAATTTAAATTCCCATTAAGAAATGGATAACAATATATTTATTTAATGTTAGGAATCATTCATGGAAATCCAAAACTGAATGTAATTTTTAAAATACATTATTCCAAGTAATATTGAAAACTAATTTTATTAAAGAAAAATTTTTCATTATCTGAATAAATGGTTGAAATTTGTTTTATATGTTCAATGGTTTTTGTAAAAAATAATAGTTTTATTCATTAACATATAATTTCATGATTTATATGTTAATTTATTCTTCTATGAAATTCATACAATATTATATAATGACATAAATTATAATGTAGAAAAATCCATAATATCTAGGTATAAATTAATCCTTTAATAAAAACTAAACAATTTCATACAAGTTAACTTTTTAAGGGATTAAATAAAATGTAACTTTTTAATAATATTAAACTTTTAATATTTATAATTTCATCATTTAAATGAACATTCATAATATAAAGAAAATTTATATTATTGAAAATTACACCTTTCAATGCATATTTGTATTAATTATTTATCCTCCAAAAGTATTAACAATTATAATTTCACCTGTAATATTATTATTATTAATTTAATTATAGTTTATTTCTAATATATTTTTAATTATTATAATTGGGTTTAGCATGTAGATTTTTTTATTGGACAAAAGACCACATTTATCAGGGTCTAGAATTTCGAGTCTTGAAAATATATCCACCTTAATTATATAGAATCCTCAAAATTATAATAATTTATTAAAAATAACAATATATTTGAACATTATAAATCAATATATAAAATCCATTGACAGATCTATATTACTATCTGAATCCATATAAATAAAATTATCTTTTCTAGAAAAATTAATATATAATCTTTTATATATGTACTTGTCCTAATAATATTATCCTAAAAAACAATGGTATCCCTAATAGGTGAAATACAAATAGAGGATGTGGCAAATCAAGGTATCATGGATTAACATAACTACCCCTATATATTTCTTTCTTGTTAAACAAAAAAGTCTTCTATCTATTTCTCAAAGTAATGTACTTGCAATAATGAATGTATACATGACACAAAATATTTACTTTGTTTCCCCACACAAGGGTATATCCAAATAGAATACCCAAGAAATTTTCTTATGTACCAAATCTATTAATGAGTGTTTCTATTATAAAGATAAAGCTATACCCACATTCCTTTTTTGTTTACCAAAAATCATAATTTGAAATCTTTCTATTTTATCCACTGATGTCTGATAAAATATCATTCAGAATATTCTTAATTTTTGAACATAAATCAATATTACTTACTCCTCATTTTCTTCTTGATGATGCTTAAAATTAATCCCCATAATAATTTCCACTTTACCATATCAACAATAATAACATCCTAATCGATTCTGACAAAATTCTCTTTTAACCATCCCTTTCAAAACATGCATGAATACCTACCTACATTCAACCAAACATTTAGGTTTTATAGTGAAACCTTAGAATTTAATCAACTCTATATAACCTCATAAAATAATAAATATTTATGTAATTTTGGGATTTTCATTGAAATCAAATTCTCTTATATTAAAAATTCTAATTTCAATTCAGATATAATGATTGATTTGTGACTTCATGCAAGAAATATCTTCCCACAACTGTTACATAATTCATATTCCTAAAATTATATATGTGTTGTGATACTCAAATAAGGTGGGATCCAACTATTTATATACATGAAATACCCTTCATCAAACTACCTTGCATGTCCTTAACTATTCATAAAACATTCTTTGTTCCATGAATTTAAATTATTTAATCTCTCCTTTAGAACAGAGCTATAACTCTATCTCAGGGTACCATGTAATTTTACTTGTGTCGTGAAACATTAACATTCTAAAAGTTTCAACACTTGCTCAAAACACTTTCATGAAGATTTTTAATCATATAAATTGAATAATCATTCTGGAACTCCACAGCAAAACTTGTCAACGTGTAATGTCCCCGACCTGGAAGCCACTAAACCAGTGCTCCAAGCCGGGTGGTTACATGACATTAAGCGCGCCTCCCCGTACTCCAAAGGCTGCCGACTAGCAGAGGGGGTTTATGGGGTCAAGTGGGGAGACTATACCCCCGTTTTATCAGAGTAATCCACAATAGAAATAAACCAAATAGCAGAAACAATATACAATAATCAAGGAACATTTATAACAACCATTTACAACAATAAATATGCCATGTCATACTACAAGTTCAAAAGTGAACAAAATCCCAAAATAAGAACAACGACCAAAATCCCCAAAGTGGTCTTGACTCCATGTTTGGATCCTCCACCATGTGAATCCCATGTCCACTCAACTATCTAGCAAGGTCCCTTACCCTTCTCCTGGGAAGAAATCATGAAGTCTTCTCGGGTACCCAATGGTGGCCCATACAGGGTGTGAGTACAACTCAGTAGGCCGCCACCAACGGTGTCTAAAAAATGTCCAGTATAAACAGGTTGTGCATGCAAAAGGAATATGAATGACAATTCCCAAGTAATTATTTAAGGTGCCATTAATGGGTTCAGATCCAATTCCATTTCCACTTCTATTTCCATTCATTTCATACCAATTATCATCATTTACTATTTCGTCACCTTTCCATTGGTTTATCACATATATTATGTTACATGGTTCTAAGGCCAAAAATCACAAGAAAGTGGGTGAATACATCGTTATCCTATCTCACTAGGACTAACCCCCTCATAGCAACCCTATCCTCGCATCGAAGCCTCAGTCCAGGTGGATGCCACCATTAAGGGAATAGACCATTAGTCCCCATTCCTAACCCGTGAATTTAGGGTGGAGTTTAGAACCTCAGTATTAGATCAACCCATAGGCGTAGATCCTCAAGTCATACTCCACTATACAAAGCCATTTGCACATGCTTATATATATATAAGTAACCATCAACCATCCAAACCATTTCCCTTCGGTAAACACTATTCACAACACCCCACATGGGAATCCACATCATGATTTAACCCATTAACGCATTACCATTTCACACCGTATAACCATTCACCCAATTCCCATGTGTTATCCCTAACTCACTAAGCATTTAGCACTAGACCCAAAAAAAATCCATTATGGTCTCTAATCAGTTTACACATTAACCCATTTAACCCATTCATCATTTCCATGATTCAACCATTCATGCCAACATGTTTATCAAGGGCTCTACAATTAACTACAACAAGGTCACTTGTTTAATAACAATCCCTAAACCTAGAAGAAGTCGGCACAACCCATGGATGACTCTCAATTAGGTCAGGTCCATCCCAACACATCCCACGGGGATCATGAGGGTTCCCATTATCCATTTTAAACATCATTATTACCAAACATACCAAGGTTATTCAAAACATAACCAAGGGGAAACAAGAAACACAACTAAGCACACAAAAATACCCAAATAATCATGGGATATAACTTGTAGACCACATACCTTGAAACCGCGGTTGAACTCACTCTCAATCGAGTCCTTAGAACTCGATCTGACCAACCTTTGGAGCTTCAACCTAAAAGTCACCCAAAAGATAGGGTTTTAGAGCTTCGGAACAAGATGGAGATAAGATACAAACCCTAAACCAAAAAGTTAAGCAAGTAAGATATTATCCTTACCTGGAGATTCGATCTGCAACCAACAATCCTCTAAATGGTCAATAATCGAAGGAGAACCACCCTTGGGAATCTTGGGTCAGCCTGGTTCATCACAAGGGTTGAGAGGGAATGAATGGAGGAAAATATTGAGTTGAGGTTTAAAAGCCCAGAGTGGAAAACATGTAAATTTTCTATACTTTAAGAGGTCGCACGGTTTAGCCACATGGTTTGAAAAACTATGCGCAAACCATGCGCATGCTACTGACTGGAGGAGAAGGGTTTCACGGTTTACCAGGGCATGTCGCATGGTTTTCCCTAGCCATGTGCAGGTCGTGCGCCCTAGCCTATCTTGTCCAGCATTCCTTTCTTCCATGCCCCGAGCCCCTGAAACACTCTCAAGGCCTCTCATACTTTCAGAATACATCCCTTGAAACCCAGAACAAGGGAATAAACCAAAACATAATGAAAACATACCTTTCCAAAAACTGGGATCTTATAATCTCCGCACCTTATAACGGCTCGTCCTCGAGCCGAGTTCTGAAGCCTCATTCCTCTATCGAAGAGAAGAGTTCAGGCCACTGAACCCGCATATCTAATTCCCGCTCCCAAGTTTCTTCATGAACTTTCCCATGTTTCCACAGTACTCACACTAATGGAACAACCTTTCCCCGCAAGATCATTTCACTATGATCAACCACATGAATTGGATGCTCCTCAAAGGAAGAATCGGCCTCAAGCTCCACATCCTCAACATCAACCACATGAAATGGGTAAGGATGATACCGTCGAAGCTGCAACACATGAAACACATCATGAATCCCACCATACTGCTGTGGATGAGCCAATCGGTAATCAACTAGTCTGATCCTCTCCACAATCTCAGAAGGATCCACATACCTGGGTGCCAACATACCCTACTTTCGAATCCGATGGTGACCCAACCTTGGTAACACTCAAAGGAACCTTTTATCACCCACTGCAAACTCAAGAGGTCTACACCTTTGATATGCATACAACTTCTAACTAATCTGAGCTATACCCATTCGCTTCCTGATCAACATAACTCTCTCTGAAGTTTCATACACGAGAATTGTCCCCAACAACTCATATTCACCGGCCTCTATCCAACACAATAGAGATCTACATGGTCTCCCATAAATTGCCTCAAACGGTACCATCTGAATCATAGCCTGAAAACTATTGTTGTAGGTGAACTCAACCAATGATATGTGCCTCTCCCAATATCCACCAATGTCCAAGACACATGCTCTTAATATATCTTCCAACACTTTGATCGTACACTCCGACATCCCGTCTGCCTGCGGGTGGAAAGCCTAACTCAAAAACACCTGCATACCAAGCACCTTCTGAAACCCTTTCCCGAAACGCGACATGAAACGTGGTTCTCGGTCCGAAACTATGGTCCACAGATCCCCATGAAACCGTAGTATCTCCCGAACATATAGCTCACCCAACTGGTCGAATGTATAGGTCTCTTGAATAAGTAGGAAATGATCTACATTCGTTAACCAATCCACGACAACACAGATTGAATCATTCTTGAGTGGCATCCTTGGAAGAGCCATGACAAAATCCATTGTTACATCATCCTACTTCCATTCCGGAATGGGAAATGGATGCAACAAACCACTTGGGAGTTGATTCTTGGCCTTCACCTGCTGACATGTAATGCACCGTGCCTCAAAGCCCACAACTTTCTTCTTCATTACAGGCCACAAAAACTTCTTTTAGATATCATGGTACATATTGGTCAATCCAAGATGCACTTCCCAATTTGATGCACAGAATCAACACATCAAATCTTCCCACATACACTCTGGCACAACCACACGGTCCCAAACATGAACAACACCATCCATGCCGACGGCCCTCCCAGAAGGTAGCTCCCCACCTTTAATCTTTTCCTTCATGATCAAACACTCATGATCATCAAGCTGGCCTTCCTTAACTCGACTCAAAAGCTTCGAATCCATCGTTAAGGAAGAAAGAGTGACCTGACCACATTCCTCTTGCACATCCAGGTGCATCTCTGCAAACAAATCCATCACCTTCAACTCGGTGCTGGACTCCCGAACCACCTAATTCTGAACCATCCTACTTAGAGAATCAGCAACACTATTTGCCATTCCTGGTGTGTACACCAAATCAAAGTCAAAGGACTGGAGATATTCAACCCATCTTCGCTGCTGAAGATTAAGATCCCACTGTGAGAAGATGTACTTTAGGATTATATGGTCGGTAAACACGTTAAACCGTTCTCCCAACATAAAGTGCCTCCAGCACTTCAAGGTGTACACTACTGAAACCAACTCAAGATCATGAGTGGGATAGTTCCGCTCATGGGGTCTCAACTGCCTTGACCAATAAGCCAAAACCCGCTCATCCTACATCGGCACAGCCCCAAGTCTGATTCCGAACGCATCACAAAACATGATGTACTTCTTACCCGGCTCAGGTAAGATCAAGATAGGCGCGGTCATCAATCGCTTCTTCAACTATTGGAAGGCGTTCTCAGAAGCCTTAGACCACTCGAACCAAATTCGTTTCCTAGTCAAGGCCGAGAGTTGTGCTGCCAAGTGAGAGAAATCCTGAATGAACCCTCGGTAATACCCGGCCAAACCCAGAAAACTCCGAACATCAGAAACTCTCTTGGGTTGTTCCCAAGAGACAAATGCCTGCACTATCTCTGTATCCACTAACACCCCTGCCCCCGAGATGATGTGACCCAAAAAATGCACCTCACCTATCCAAAAGTGACACTTTGACAGATTGGCATATAACTGATGATTTCTTAGCATACCCAGGATGATATCAAGATGTTGGTCATGATCGTCATGAGTTTACAAGTACACTAAGATATCATCAACAAAGACAACCAGAAACCAATATAGATAGGGATGATATATTCAGTTAATCAAATACATAAACACAGACGGTGCATTGGTCAAGTGGAAGGGCATTACCACAAACTCAAAAAAACTATACTGACTCTGAAAAGATGTCAGTGGTACGTTCGAAGATCTCACTCTCTACTGGTGATAAACTGACCTCAGATAAATCTTAGAAAACACTTATTCACCATTCAACTGATCGAACAGGTCATCCATTCTAGGAAGAGTGTACTCATTCTTCACTGCCATCTGGTTTAACTTTCGATAATCAACATACATCCTCAACAACTCATCAGCCTTCTTTGAAAAAAGCACAGGAGATCCCCAAGGATATGTACTAGGATGGATAAACCCCTTATGATACAACTCATCAAGCTAGAGCTTCAGTTCTTGGAGTTCTTCTGGTGACATTCGGTATGGAAGAATAGAAACTAGCTCCGCTCCCGATGGCAACTCGATCGTGAACTCAGCATCCCTCTCGGGGGAAACCCTGAGAAATCCTCAGGAAACACGTCTAGAAACTGATCCATCACATGAGAAAAATTAGATTGTTCCCCTCCTTAATCATAATCAGGAATGAGACATGCCACTTGAGCCATGAGTCCACTCATCTGTCGACAAAATGGCCCTGCATGCCCTGCTCGAATATCCCATTCACCACGATGGGAATAAACCTCACCCTCAAGCAACCTGAACAATTCTCTGCAATGATAACAGTCTATATGCGCCCAATACAACACCAACCAATCCATTCCAAAGATTTGGTCAAAACATGACACCTCGAGAACGAACAAGTTCCACAGAAAACTATACCCACCATCTTCCAAGGAACATCCCTTGCACTGCTTGATATCCTCAACCCGCACTCCCAACGGGGTGTCAATTGACATAACTCCACAAACCCACTCCATTGGTTAACCCAGCGCTATCACAAGTTGAGAAGAGATAAAAGAGTGTGTGTCACCTGTGTCAAACAATGAACTAGAAAAAGTAGAAGCTACAAGGATCGTACCTCGAACAGTCGTTGGTACGACTTCGCCATCACTAAATGCAAACTGAACTGCCTGAAGCTGACCTGCCCCACTACCCTAGGCTCCTAACTGAGTACCTTGTGCAAATATGACCTTCTGGCATGAGCGATCTTGCCCTGGAGTCCCACGTCCGCCGCCTCTGCCAGTACGGACCGTGGAGCTCCAACTGCCTGACTGATATGGGGCAATTGATCCCCTTCCCGTATTTGGTACCTGACATCCACCATCATACTCGCCCACCTACCAATGTTTCCTACAGAACATATGCACATGTCTCATCCTACTACATGAACGACACTCAACCTGAGGTCGAGGATACTGAGCACAGATATGCCCCGACCTACCGCACAGATAGCAAAACACCTGATTTCCACCCTAAGAGGCTGAACCTCTCTTCCATCCACTTTTCACACTTCCACCATGTTGTGAGCTCTCATGGCATCGCTTCTGACCCTCGGTAGCTACACTACTCTTCTACCCCACTAGAACCACAATCCCACAACCCGAAGCTCCCTTCAAGTTTCCATCCGAGATCAATTCCTGATCTACTACCTCTACGATTATCTTCAAGTGGAAGATGTTTACTTGATACCTGATCTCATGTCTCAGCCCATCCTGCAAACACTTTGCTACCACTGCCTCATCCCCTGCTAACATTGGGATAAGGCGCCTCAAAACAATGAAGCGACTAGCATCATCCATCACCGATAGTGATCCCTGAGTCAGGCTCATAAACTCTGTAGCCCACTCTTGCCTCAAAGTCTCTGGATAAAAATGCTTCAGAAACTTTTCCTGAAAAACCTTCCACGACATTCCCTCAGCCTGCTCGATTTGAACCTGAATGTCCCACCAACACCTAGCCTGGACATGCAACATATAATCGGCCAGCTTCACTCACATTTCGACAGGGGTCTCTAGATGATCCAGAATCATCTGGACAGACTCTAAGCAGAACTCCACTACCTCTGGCGCACCCTCTCCGGTGAAGGTCGGAGGGTGCTATTGCTAGAACTCCCTGGTCATCTCAAACATACTCAATACAACACGCACTGGGTCCCAATCCATCATCTTCATAAGGCGAGTCAAGTTCGTTCAGGACTTGTATTCTCTACCTTCATGGATTACCACATTTTCTTGGTCCTCTACTGGAGGAGTGTTCTCATCAACATCCTCCCGTTGCCCAACTGGTAACCGACATCGTGGTGGCATTTCTCTACAATGCCAAGAATGAGATTTAGAACTCGTACCATAAATCATTAAAGACCTCAAAAATCTATTTACTAGCTAAAACAACCCATTTTCATATACTAATTTGACAACATTAGCACCGCAAATTCTCCACCCTGACCATCCCTACCATGGGCCACGGTCTACATGGGGTAAACAACCATGCACTACCACCAAACTCACACAACGTTTTACAAAACATTTTCCACTTCATTTAAAACCCTTATGCTTCATTAAAAATCCTTTACCCACTTGTTTTATTTCATTCTTCTCATTATTTATTGTTTTCATAAAATGCATGAGGCACCCTACCTTCCTGCCTCACACACCCATCCCGTGCGTTTTCCTAACACGATGCATGCCACCTATCTCCCTAGGTGCCTACAATGATGCATGAATGCTAATCCTCGTGTCATTAAGGCCGCAATCCAAATGTCATAAAATAGTCACATCAAACCAAATTTGCATCACCCAGTGGTGAAATATCATCAATTGTAACAACACACAACCAAGAACAACATTTACCACCAAGGTGACTTGGGTTTTCCCACCAATATGGGTTAGCTACTCCCAACCACGTGCTCATTACCAAGGCCCGAAACATCTTAACCCTTGTCATCCTATCCCAAATAACAAGACCTCACAGAATGAGAAAAAATACCTCCACTGATACCACTTTGTAACATCCCCAACTCGCAAGCTACTAAACTTGTGCTTCAAGCCGGTGGTTTCATGACCTTAAGCACGCCTCCCCATATTCAAAATGTTGCTGACTAGTAGCGGGGGTTTATGGGGTCATGTGGGGAGACTATTCCCCCTTTTATCAATGTAGCCACAACAGAAATAAACCAAATAGCAGAAACAATAACCAAGAAACAAGGAACTTGTATAACAACATTTTCCAACAATAAATATGCCATGTCATACTACAAGTGCATAAGTGAACAAAATCCCAAAATAAAGACAACAGCCAAAATCCAAAAATGGTCTCGACTCCAAGACTGAATCCTCCACCAAGTGCTACCGATGTCCACTCAACTATCTAGCAAGGACCCTTGCCCTTATCATGACCTGCTAACATGAAGTCTGCTCGGGTACCCAATGGCAGCACGAGCAGGGTGTGAGTACAACTCAGTAGGCCACCGCCGATGGTGTCTACAAAATATCCAGTATAAATAGGTAGTGCATGCAAAAATTATATCAATGATAATTACCAAGTAATTATTTAAGGTTCCATTAACCGGTTCAGATCCAAAACAATTTCCACTTCCATTTCCATTCATTTTATACCAATTATCATCATTTACCATTTCATCACCATTCGATTGGTTAATCACAAGCCTTATGTTACCTGGGTCTAAGGCCAATAATCACATGCAAGAGGGTGAACACATCGTTAACCTATCTCACTAGGACTAACCCCCTCATAGAAACCCTATCCTCACCTCGAAGCCTAAGTTCGGGTGGATGCAACCGTTAGGATAATTAACCCTCAGACCCCTTTCCTAACTCGTGCATTTAGGGTGGAGTTTAGAACCTCAATCTTAGGTCTACCCGTGGGCGTAGTTCCTCAAGTCATACCCCACACTACAAAGCCATGTGAAAATGCTTATATATATATAAGTAACCATCAACCATCCAAACCATTTCCCTTTGGAAAACACTATTCACAACACCCCACATACAAATCCACATCATGCCATAACCCATTAACACATTACCATTTCACACCATTTAACCATTCACCCAATTCCCATGTGTTATGCCTAAATCACTAAGCAATTAACACTAGACCCATAACCTATATATTATGGTCTTTAATCAGTTTACACATTAACCCATTTAACCCATTCATTATTTCCATGATTCAACCATTCATCCCAACATGTTTATCAAGGGCTCTACAATTCACTACTACAAGGTCACTTGTTTAATAACAATCCCTAAACCCGGGAGGAGCTGTCGCATCCCATGGATGGCCCTAAATTATGTCAAGTACATCCCAACACATCCCACGGGGATTGGGAGGGTTCCCATTAGCCATTTTAAACATTATTTTTACCAAACATTCCAAGGTTATTCAAAACATAACCAAGGGGAAATAGGAAGCACAACTAAGCACACACAAATACCCAAATAACCATGGGATATAACTTGTAGACCACCTACCTCGAAACCGTGGTTGAACGCACTCTCAATCTAGTCCTTAGACCTCCATCCGACCAACCTTTGGAGATTCAACCTAAAACCCAAAACATAGTGTTTTAGAGATTCAAAACAAGGGGGAGAGAAGATACAAACCCTAAACCAAAAAGAGAAGCAAAAATGGGATTATCCTTACCCTAAGCTTCGATCCGCAACCAAAGACGCTCTAAATGGCAAAGAATCAATGGAGAACCACCCTTGGGAAGCTTGGGTCGGCCAGGTTCGTCTCAAGGGTAAAGAGGGGATCAATGGAGGAAAATCCTAAGTTGGGGTTTAAAATCTCGGAGTGGAAAACATGTAATTTTCCCCAATTTTAAGAGGTCGCATGATTTAGCCTCACAGTTCGACAAACCGTCCGCAATCTATGTGCATGATACTGCCCGGAGAATAAGGGTTTCATGGTTTACCTGGGCAGGCTGCACGGTTTTCCCTGGCCGTGCGCAGGCTGTGCGCCCTGGCCTGTCTTGCCAAAATTTCTTTTCTTCCATGCCCCGTGCTCCACAAACACTCCCAAGGCCTCTCATACTTTCAGAAGACATCCCTTGAAACCCGGCACAAGGTATTCAAACAAAACATAATGAAAACATACGTTTTCAAAAACTGAGATCTTATACAACGTATATTTTCAATAATCACAATCAACCGAACAAAACAACAAAAGGAAGCATGAAGAATTGTGTTCCAAAAAACATTATTCTCTAAAATAACAGACACAAACAATGTAAAAAACTGTTCTAAAAATCATAGATTCTTCAAAAAGTCAATTCTAACTTCAATTATCAAATGGTATTAATAAAAAAATCATAAAATAACATATTATACTATATAAAATTATTTCATAAAAATGACTTTAAGAAATTATAAATCAGTATGATATAAATACTATCTTACATATAACATAAAAAATCAATAAATATAATTTTATTTTAAAATCAAGTATATATTAATCCTTGAATTTAACCAAACATCCATCATGTGTTCTCCCATAGTAATAAAAAAATATTACCATAGTTATTGATACAATTATTATTTATTTCCTAACAATTACTAAAAAACTACTGAATTAATTCCTTATATGATACGCATAACCCTAATAACATTTCTAATGCACCAAAATATAATCATTAAATATATATTCAAATTGAAGATAGCCAAGAGTATACAGAGATAGTTTCCATTATGACGTCTTTCTCACAACCTTATGCAATACTATGAAACTCACCTTCTCTAATTTAATATTAATATACCAAGATTTTCAACCATTTTATTATGCACTTAATTTATTTAAATTACATAGTGGTTTCTTGATAAAAAATGTTCTGAGCTTCATTTCCACAATCCTATTTCAAAAAATATATATAATAGAATCTTTTTATGAATAATGTCAGTGTAAATGATCATATAAATTGAAAACTCTATCATTATATGTATTCTACAATAAGATATTAATTTTATCTATAGGTATTTATGGTTTAACCTATACCCCTGATTATTCATCCCATTATAATAAACAATTTTTTTAAGATATCTGACCATATTATATAAGATTCTAAATAAATCAAATATAATGGTTTCTAAATATAATATGAATAACCAAATCATATTTTCCTTGAAATAATCCAGGGTCCCAACTCACTCAACTACTGAACTAGCCCTTATCCTGGTTCATAGTACAATCCTGATCTTAATTGGCTATAAACTAGTTTCTGGGATTAAAACATTACATTTAGGAATTATTTTTCCCAAGAGAAATGTCATTAAATACCCATAATAGTAAGTAATCACAATGTAATCAATAACCATAATAACGTAATATACACTTATCATACATAAACAATATAGCAAGTGTTAAACAATTTAATATTATAAAAAAATAGAAATACAAAAAATTAGAAGGGGAAACATATACATTACCACAAACCATCATGCATCCGGTGTAAAAACACCCTTAAACAACTCCAAAAACAACTACCAGAATGAGAAACACTAGAAAATAGATCCACAATTGTCACCACAAAACATCATTCCTTTACCGAAGTCCTATATAATATGATGTACAAACACCCGATGGTGTATTTAGGGTGTCATCTAATGCTCATTATGGTATGACCTAAATGGATTCCATTTTATATCATTATAAGTCAAATCATCTTGTGGAGTGTTACAAAATGGAATGGAACCTTTTCAATGAAACACATTATGGAAAATTTTTTGGGAAAAAGTTTAAAGGAACATGTATTTAATATTAAAGTGAAAAGTAATGTTTACTTTATGAAAACAATAAGCATATCATCCTATGAAAACCACATGTATTACCGAAGGCACTAGGGTTAGTGGGACACCAGGAACCTCATATCTCAGTGTCATGGTATACCAAACATATCCCATAGTTTCCTAATGCACAATACACTAGAGGGGAAAACATACCAATTTCTAGTGGTCTCCAGCAGTAATCATATGCTTACTTAGTGTCATAGAATCATTCATGCTAGAGGGAACCAGGACTTGGCCCTACTGATCTGGCTAGTGTACTAGTTTTTTCTGCTAGTATTGTTACCTAAGATACTCTTTGTGCTTAATTACTCTCTCTATAACACATATACCACCTAAATCAGACACAAACACATACAAAAATATGTACACCCCAAGAAACAGATAGTTTGCAAAGGAAAATCCCCTTCAAAATATGTACACACACCAAACAATTATGAAAACATGTTTTCCTCAAACACACAATTCATAGAAAAATTTGGATAACACATCAAGCATACTAAAATCATCCAACAATTCTAGATCACAAAATTACTTCCCTCATGATTGGAAACATCTGATAAGTAATGGAAATCAAAATCGTACAACAAGGAGACTCTAAAATGGAAAATTCATAACCTAAAAATAATGATTAACCCTAAGGAGGCATTGTTCAACCCACATTATAGCAACCAATACACTAGATAAATAAGGTAATAAGTAGAAAGAATGAAGAAACAATGAATATGGAAAAAATTAGAGGAGGGGAGGCTTACTTAAAGGGATCTTTATCTTTCCACACAAAATCCATGAATGGAACGAGGTCAAAGCAATGCAAAATAGAGGGGGAGGTTTATAATTCTATTATACATGAATATATAAAACAAGGGTGGACATGGGTTTAAATTTAATGAGGGAAAAGGGTAACTATAAAATTTTAATGACCAAGATAGAACTGCACACATTGGCAATATAGTTTTTTAAACTGTTTAGAAACTGAGTGTCTCCATATTTCTAAAGAGGAAGGAGGCTGCACCGTTCATAGGGGAGTGCAACCACCAGTGCAGTAATCAATGAAACTTGAATAAAACCACAGGTCAAGGATTATCATGATCTAACACCCATGAGGTAGACCGTGGGGGAAATATAGTCCCATTGTACAGGGTGCACGGTCTCTTCTGGAATAGTACATTGTTTCTACTAACCATATACAAACAGTGCGCCACCTTCTTTCAGTTCTAAAAAACATAATTTTTAATAAAATACCAAGAAAAGATATGTAGTAAAGATAAAACCCAATCAAAGGGAGAAAATGAATCAAAACAACCCATAGATGTGAGCATTCTCAACACAATGAAAACATTCTTCCATTATAAAATCAAACCAAAGAATGATCATGTATTAAAAATTGGTATTTCTATTCATCCAAATGTTTATTATCCCAGGTCTCATCCTCACCATTCCCATGATTCCCTTATACCTGAACCAAGGGTATGGACATCCCATGAAGCACCATCTCATGGGAATCTAGAATCTATATCAGCCACTCAAAAACAAAAATATTAGGTTCTAACTCAAAATCGTCCCAATTTAGAACATGATATGGATACAAACTATATTTTTTCAACTACGATCCTTGGAACATATTATGAAATGACATCAACTAATGAATCAATGTTACCTAGTATTCAATCTTAGAAAAACTCTTGGTAACCTCAAATTGTCTTACATATCTATTTTTTAGCTTCTATGTCTTACTAAGATGACAGTGACATAGATGATTGCCCACTTTTAGAAAAACCTGACAACAAAAAAATAGTTTTGAGGATCAACACAGTTGGTCGACATAAGATACATAGTGGTTTAGTGGTTTCAAAAAACTGATTCCTAATCAAATAGGCCTTGTTATATGTCTTTTACACAAGGAACAATCCAAACATGGAATTCTCACCAACAAACATCTAAAAAAAGGTGAATGAAATAGATTACTATAAAGAACATAGAAGTGATGCATTATTATCATGGATTAAAAACTATTGTTTTATGAATATTCCACCAACCCCAAATGGTTATTCCATGAACCTCTGAAATCAAACAAACATAATTGGAATATGTCATCCATGATCAGATTTTCCCAAATTATATGACCAAACATTTTAAGGTGGTATGTCGTAATCTACATTACATGAAAACCAATGTATTCTAATGGAATTCCAAGACTGATAGGTAAAGGGTGTCCCATTCTGAAATGATGGCTTGCGACTAAACCTGAAGCCCCAGTATATACTGAACATAAAACAGACCCAACATGTCCACGTTGGTTGAGTCATTAGTTATGATGAAATGGGCTGTTTTTTAAGATGGTTAATCAATACCCAAATTTCATTCTTTCCATAATGTGTAAAATTTAATCCAATAATAATTTCCATGGAATCTTCATCCCACTTACTTGATGGAATGTGTAATGTATGAAGAAACCCTGAGGGCCTTTCGGGATCTGTGATGTAGTGATGAAAACATTAACACCAGGATACAAATTCTTCTACGTCCCTTTTAACACCAGGACACCAAATCCTAAGGCGCGCATCTTACAACATATTAGTGGTCCTGAGATAGATGGATCAACGAGACTAGTGACTATCTTGTAACACCACCTTCCAAAACCACAACAGATCAATTAAATAACCCCTGAAACAAAGGAAACCATCTGAATACAAGTACTAATCACTAGGAACATCCCTAGAATTTAGAAACATAATAAACCATGGATACTTCTCATCTCTAGGTTGTTCTTGTTGGATTAACTCCATGATCGAGGGTGTTAACTGAACACTAGCCAAGAACATGTTTCCAATTTTTCCCTTGGTCTCCATATTCATCATGTAAAAGAGACCCATCAATGTTCACATAACACTAGATTCTTTCAAGGTATTCATTATAACATTCCTTATCAAGAAATTTTCTACCACATTTCCCATTCCGGAGTATAAACAGGATTGAAATTTAATCCCAGAATTTACATAACACAGTGGCACTACCTAAAATTCATATTTTACTACAAGAAAATGTAAAAAATAATTTCTGATATATTTGGACCACAAAATACACCCTAAATAGGTAATAACTCCATCTATTCAAGGAATTACTCACAATCACATATTATAAATCATTGGTTAGGTATTCCATTTTTTTTGTCAAATATGGTGAGATCCATATTCCACCACATGCACAATATACTTCATCACACACCTAAGACCCATAACTAAAGAAATACATTAGTCCCTGTATCCCTTTCCAAATTCTGGAAAGGTGAAAAATAGATTTGTGTTCAACCACATATTAAGGATCTCAAATGATTCCAAACATTATAGGATCCATTAAAACATTACCCCAATCCATGTAAGAGTTCTCCGGGGAGAAGTGATCTGATAGAAATCTATAATGAACCAGATATAACACCCTAATAGGACAATAACATCTAATATTGAAGGTGTTATTTTATTTCTCCCATGAAATTAAAACCTCAATATTTCTGGATCTACAATAATCCCACACTATAAGAATACATAGCCCAGAAACATCAATTTTTTAATCCAAAAGGCACACTCGGAGAACATAGTATAGAGGCGATGGTCTCAAAGAGTAACTAACAAAATCCTCATGTTCCAACCATGATCTTCATAAATACCTGAAAATACTAATATGTCATCCATAATTACTATGAAAAAGGAACCGAGATACTGATGGAAACCCATATTCATAAGATCCAAGAGGATCACTGGAAAATTTATTAATCTGATTGTTTTGAAAAAAACTCGAAGTGGGATTACATTTATTGGAAATCCATTTTTTGAGACATCCAGATGTCTGACTCTGACCTACTAATACCCTGATTTCAAATTATCCTTGGTTAAACATCGTTCCCCATTGAACTAAATAAACAAGTCACTGCTATAAGGGAAATGGTATTTATACTTGATTTTCACGTTATTCATCTTTTGGTAAAGGATACACAAGAAGATAGATCCATTATCCTTCATACAAAATGAAACTTGGGTGGAAAAATTTGAGATGCTCAAGCCAATGAATCCTTTGGATTCAAAAAAAAAATATATATAAAATTAATTAAATCAACTCAATGATGAATATATGGTATCAGGGAATAGATATAAGTTATGTTCCTTGTATAATGTTGATGGTGAAATAAATATCCCACTCTAGAAGCCAACCTGGAAATTCATATAGAAATACCTCTGAGAACACATCAACTGATGGTGGTAATCCATCTTTATAATAGATAACATCATTCTCTAACATTATCATTAATATTTGAAACACAAGACATAACTATTCTATAAGTTTAGGTCTAGAATGTCCAAAATGAGAATCCCATTCACCTTAGAAAACTTAAGAGATTCCATCAGGTGCCACAAAACTCAACCGTCGATGATAACAATCAATGTGTTCCCCAAAACACAAAATCTAATTATACCAAGCATCACAACAAATAGGTTCATGAGTAGAACTAGTAAATCCCATTCCAACTCGGCCCCTGACATAGTGAATACACAAGATAGACACCTGAAACCCTTCTCTCACTTGTTTCCAAGTTTCATCACAAACCCCAGCGCATACAACATGAGATCAATTGAAAAAATAAACAAATCCAATATTTGTGTAGAAATAAAAGAAATATAGGCACATATTTCAAATATTAAATTATGTATGGGTGATGAAAAAAGAGTCATACATCGAGCAGTTATAGGGAATACTTTTTAATCTAATGATGCTTGATCTATAACTTAAATATGATTTGTCTCTGCCTTATATTTCAGATGACTAATTACTTATGGATCTTATTTAGGATTATTTTTTGAGAATAAGATCCCTAACATCCACCATAACCACCATATAGATAACCTACTATCCTGGACAGTTCTGACTTGGAATACATACCTATAGAGGGTGAAAAATTCATACCACCCATAATGGAAATCAGGCTCTGCAAAACCACATCATGTTCCCCATATTTTCACACTAATGGAATGATATAGGTGGAGCTAGGAATTCATAAAATATATACCCTTACTAGAAACTCTAATGGGACATAACTGATCTATCATATGAAGCCACTAACAAAGGGTGTCTGGAATAATTTCATGAGATTCAAAATCCCTTCTTTTCTGGCTCATCTTGATTCCTATTATCTTAAAATTCACTACCAATTCTAGGAACCACCGATGGAACTATGCTGTAAAACTAGAGATTCCAATATGATCAAAAATAGGTACTATAATGAAAAATGTAATGAAAACTTATCCCTACACATACAATAATAAAATGTAATGAAACTAATAACCATTCATGAAAACATTTAATACCCCTCAATTAGAGAACAAAAATAGGTACTATAATGAAAAAGGTCCAAATACTCTCCACACATATAGAAAAAATTATCATGTAAACTGGGTGAGGTGTATTTTCAGTGAAAATATAGGAACACACATCAGTCTGTCTGGGTCACTATGCTCCACCTGTTCATGGTCCCTCTAGGAAAGTATAATATTTATTTTCATCTACATAAGGCATGAGTTATAAGGACCCGACGTTAAAACATTACATAATCTTGAATTAAATGAATAATTCACATTCAGAATCTTTTTTGGTTTAGATTTTTAGAGAATTAGGTCATCACTATTACATTAAATCTCAGAAGTTACAAAGTATACACTTGTACTCAGTTCCTATTTTCTCACAAAATGAAAACACTTAAAAAAATATTCATGTCTTCTTCCATGTTTTAGACAACATAAATTTTCCTTGATTCCATCTTTGACCCTATTCATCTTTAGTTCATCATTACAAACATAACATAATTTCTTTAACATAACTCATGAAATCATAAGATTTTTGAATCACACATAGAAAATATAAATCATAAAGGTAACTTGTGGCATCCTTATCATACATATATATTATCTATAACAGCTACGTAGGGAGTAACAATTGGAATACCCGTCACAGTATATTTCCAAAATCTCTTAGTAAAATCATTCACTTTTACCTCTGTCATGTTACCCAATGAATTAGAGAGCTATCTCAGGCTCACCCACCCTAGGTTTATCACGGAACCACACATATACGTAAACAATGCTCAAGAACCATAATATAATCATAACACATAACATAAGCATGAAGAAAAGATAACATTCCCACATTGCAATCACAATATAACATTTCAATATATTAAACAAGATATTGAAATAATAAATCCATTCTCAAAACCATTATCAATTCCAAAACACCCAAAAACCGAATTAGGGATTTCTTTTTCAATTTAATAACATTAAGGATTATAGAGGAATCCAACTAACGATTACGGCGGCAGAGAGGTCATTATCGACGCAAATGATAAAAACATTCCTTTTGTATTTTGGAAAAATGCAATGTAGAAAAAAGTTTCCCTTTGAATGAAATGAAAAGTCAAAGGTGTTTATATAGTGTATAAAAGAAAGTCTTGTATTAAAACAAAATATGCCTCAATGAAAAGAGATTGAGATAAAGTCCCTTACCTCATTTCCGACTTGACCCATTTGTTCTTTAATCTCCTGAATAATAGAAAATAGTTAATTTCTACTTATTAAGAACCTTTTTCGATTTTATTATTCCTTTGATATCAATTATTACCATGTAATAAACATTATGTAATCATTTATGTTAATAATGGTCATTTTGTCGATATTTGGTACTTGAGTCAAAAATGAACTTCTTATATTTACAAGTTGTCCATGTGGTAAAAAGTACATTATCTTCAGAATGGTATTAATGATTTAGATATCATATATATCTTATATATCTAGTATATATATGTATTTATAACAGTACATAAAATTTGCAGGTAAGAAATGAAATGCAACATTCATGGAGACGGTATGTCCAACGTACACATGAACGCTACTTCAATTTCTATTTCGTATTTTAATGAGATCAAAACATAATTATAAATAGTTATATTGTAATTCCAGTGAAATATCATATATAATATCATTAACTCCATCCTTTATATGTCCCACATATGGGAATAATGAGTCATATCACTTTGAGGGGGTGGTAGTCCACACTTCCTCATATGAAATTATCACTTTTAGCCATTATGGAAACCATAATAGTTTGATATAAATGTAATATACAGAAGCATAAGGAAAACATAAACCTAATATATATCATATATATATACAGTTCCATATTTACATCCACCATGAGCTGTGTTATAAGATAATTGAACAATCGTTATTTTGTGAGGCGTTAGATTCTCATCCACAGAAACAGTATGTTCTTTACCAATTAGATAGAGGTGTGTGGA
Source organism: Viscum album (assembly GCA_963277665.1). Lineage (NCBI taxonomy): Eukaryota > Viridiplantae > Streptophyta > Magnoliopsida > Santalales > Viscaceae > Viscum > Viscum album. The sequence goes on from OY728163.1 coordinate 138,456,673, forward strand.
AGTTTAGTTATTATACTTCTCATAACAACATCTGATTATATTGAGGATACTGGTGTTTTTATAAAGGAAAAGAATAAAATGATTTTATGGGTTGGGGAAGAAAAATAAAAGAATAGAATCTAAGAGAAACTGTTACCATTAATTAATGTAATTCCTTTGGTTTGAACCAAAAGGACTTCATGAAGTGCCCTATACCTAAGGTAAGGCTTTTAAGATGAAGAAGTGGATCTTTAGAGTCTATTTGGGTATGGGTAGGATGATCCAAGGGGCTTGAGATGTGTGAGGAAAGGGTTAGAGATGAGGGATTTTTTTAAGTGGGAGGAGGGGCTCTTTAGGAAACTCTGAAAATATTATTTTATTATATAATGATTTTTGGTTTCTAAAGCTCCAAAACTAATTAAATTCAAATATAAGATTACACGTGGTAGAAATATAATCCTTTAATAAAAAATTTTCTGGTATTAGATATTATTTTAATCTTTATATTCTTATTTATTTAAATCATTTATTAATGAGGTAAACACTGCATCATTATTGTGTCATAAATAATTTTAATTTATATGATGTCTATAAATTGTAAAAAAATACCATGATGTAGGAAATATTTTTATATTTCTAATTAGTATTTATAGTCTAATAGATATCTTATATAAACTTATGTAAAAATTTATTTACTAAAGGATATTTGTTTTTGTCATTTTTTCCTTTACTTTAAGTTAATTAAAATAAAGTGTCTTTATCAATCTTAAGTGGCTCCATGGGGTCCCAAAATAGACCCAAGGATTTCCATGGTCAGCCATGACTCATCGAATAAGGATTGTACAAGTTTTATGTTATTGTTTCTATTATGATAGTCTTATTACCTTTAATTATCCTATTTAACTTTAAATGCGGTAAATAAAAGTCAAAAGTTACTATTTACCAAAAAAATTTAATCTTATTGAACCAAATTTTACATACTAATAAAAATAAGGTATGTCATATTTTCAAAATTCAATTCATAGAAGTGGTAAATCAAATTGAAATGAAAAATCTAGTTTTTAACTACTTTTTTATGGCTTCACTATTCATCAAAAAATTGATGATTTTCCAAAAAAATACAAAAATTAAGCCTAAGATATATTTAATATTCTATATTCAAAAATGAGGTATATTTTACCAAATTGAAAACATATAACTTGGATAAATTAATTTAAAATTAATTCCCATTGTCAAAACAAAAAAGCGTGTTTTTATGAAATTTTACTATCACAAGATAGACCCTTGCTTATATTCAATTTCAATGTGAAATTAATTACAATGACTAAAGTTGGATTAAATTTTAAAAATATAATCTAATTACACTTTAAAACAAATTAAAAAGATAATCTAACCGTATAAATAAATTAGATTAAAAGGTTGTTCTGAATTAAAATACAGTATTTTCTTCAATTCATCAAAAATTGAATTTTATAAGGAAAATCCAAAAATTTTACCCAATGTGAATTTTGATGTTGCAATTCTAAGGAAAAATTTTATATGGTAAAATATAATATATAAAAGTGTCCAAAATAGGATTTCTAGAGGATTCCCCATCAAAATGAGGTAAACTAACCTCTTGATGTAAATTACGCTTAAAATTAAATTCACTCACATTTTAAGCCACTAACTTTTATTGGATTAATTTTAAAAAATTAACAAACCTATATAATAACATTTAAGTTAGTTCTATTCATTCCCTCCAATACAACGTCTAGGTGTTAACTACCATTTAAAATAATAATATTATATTATTATTGTGCAATGTGAGATTTCAAAGAAACCTGTTGTTGCGTATCGGGTACACCATCGATCATAGAAACCCCATTAATGTAAAATTATTATTTAATTCACAAAATATTAATTAAAATGAAATTTTATTAATTCATTTTTTACCTAGGATGTTACATTAGGCATGTGGGAAAATCCCAGGAATGGGTGATTATAAAAATACCCAATAGGACACCCCAAAATCATTAAGCATATAACAACAAGAATAACAATCAGCTCATCAAGCTCATATTTGTAAAACACATATAACAATTATATCTATATATAGACAACATAGACTTTTAGTATCAATGTAATGTCATAACTATAACAACACCCTAAGATTCTAGACCGAATGATCCTCATAAAACACATGCGAGAGAACACACTCCAGGAATCCAATAGGACATATAATTTCCTTGAGAGTTGCAATGTTCATTAGGTATTTCCATAATAAGTACATACAATATGTTTTAAGAGAATGATGAAAAGAAGGGGGTCACACCCGACACCATGGGTATACTATCAATCGAATCTAGATTAAACCTATATGTAGGGGATCCATACATTCATAGTTTTGGTCATGATATTTTTTGAATCCCATAAATGGAAATTATGATTATAATGTACGTTACTCCGGGCCTCATATAATTATTCCAATAACTCTATTCAAGACTAAATTCCACATAAATATATCTCCACCCTATGATCGGATGTGTTTCCTTACTAAACCCTTGGGGAATGGATATAGGAAATGTACCCTAATGAAATGTATCAAAGATATGTAGTTAAAGGGTAATAAGACATATTTGGAGGGGTATATAGTGTTTATTTTCAGTACATCATGCATCCCATTAACACTGATTCCTACTCATGTGTCACGACATGTGTTTGTGTTCGGGTCTAAGTTAACGGAGTGTTCATGCTTGTGTATTCCTAACCGTGTCTACGTCAATCTTAGCCTTTATGTTATCAAGTATATGAAATTTGATATCCTATAGTCTCTTTACCATGTTTTTGTACACTCTTATATACATTCCAAGCCACTATGTATGGTTCACAATCCATGTGACATATTCCACACCCTGTTTTATATTTATCTTCTCTGTGGAACCACTGCAATTCACCACGGGTCCCACATGGCATATAAGGTCAGAATACACATCGTGTTAATATTAATTTTACACAACATGTGGGTTCTCTTCTACATCAAGATTTTTTTTCATCATAATAGTGATTATAGTTAGGAATTAAAATCAATGGTCTTGAGTCCACTGATGTCATTGGTTGGCTGGATTTCAGTTTATTATTCATCGGAAAACTCTACTAGATGCCACACCATTATAATGCAACAAAATACCGTGTATGATCACATTTGATCTGAACCCCATATATCATATCCATCATTGTGGATTCATCTTGGCAACGACATTAACCTGTATCTTTGATAACAGTCCGTTACACCCAGAAAATGTTGTGAAAAAATTGATTATCACATTTTTTTAATCACAATCCAAACAAAATTATAGAAGTATTCATAGAAAGGAAGGTGTGATATATCTATGAAACACCCAACAGGAATGAACCTTGTTCATGATTTGTTGGCCTCAATAAGTTATATCATTTTTTTAAAAAAGATCTTCACTTCCTACGCATAGTGTTTTACTAGATAATCATGGAAGAGATATATAAAACCTCTTCATCACCATTTGAGGCATAATAGTTTTCCATTTAATTGGTATTATATTTAACTAATAGATCTTTAATATCAATTAAATTATTTTCTTTCTCTAAATTACTTCATCTAAAACTAATACATCATCATCTATTCATAATGGGGATCCTTATTATTCTTTCTCATACCCCTTTTCTTCCGATTATTCATGTCCCTATTAAAAGAATAAATTATAATAACAAATAATGTAAAATCATATATTTATTTAATATATATTGAATTAAAAAAATATATACTTTATCTCATAAAATATTCCAATATTAGAATCTAATAATATGGTTATCTATCTCTAAAACCAATTTTTCAAATCACTTTTAGGTGACCAAACTAATAGGGGGTGAATCAGTGGTGGATCACTATTTATCACTATAAAAATTTATTACCTTTATATTCCACTGTCAATTAATCAATGAATTTTTATTTTATTGTATTTAAATATTGATATAATTCATGCACACAAAACATTAAATAAAAATGAACTCTATGGTTTGTAATTTGGTTCACCTCTAATTTGGATGACGACATCATTCCTGTATGCTTGTTATTTTCTCTCACACAAAAAAATAATTGTTATTTTGAGTGAAATAATGTGAAAATGATTTTTATTCACACAAAACTTCATGAATTGACTAAGTAAAATTAAATATCTATCAATGATTTAAACTAATTTTGGATTTTGGGTTTTCCCTCCTAATGTAATTTACATTGAAATAAAATAACTCTTATATAGACTCCAATGAATTGGATTATCTTCTCAAAAATACAAAAAAAATTATTTTCCCTTACATACAACAATCAATAATTAGAACATATTCTTATTTTTAGTAATTAATAATATGAATATATTGTACAATTACAGTATTAGAGTTATATGATGAAAATAATAAACAACAAATACGTTTCATTTCAAAATTTGTTAATCAAAATTTCATCCTAAAAAATAGTATGAGATATAAATTTGTGCTATTGGATTATAAATGTTATTAAAATGTTATTTTTAAAATAAATCTATTAGATTAAGTCATTTATTATTGATTCATCATAAGAAATATAACATGAATAATGATTATTTCATCCATGTCTATTTTATTTACTCAAGGAAATGATATTCATGGTTAGATTACCTAATTTCCTTCATGAAACATATTTATTCTATTATTTATTATAAATATTTTTTTCTATATGATAATGTTTTTTCATATGACAATATTTTTTTTTATGTTTATCATTCCGGATGTGAAAATATTTTTCTGTCAATTTTTAAATGTTTTTCACGAACCACAAAATGTGTAAGTCTTCTTTTTCCATTATGTTAAAAAAATTATTGGGATACACTCTATTTTAGTGAAAAATATATTAGCAATGATATATTTTTATTAATTGAAACAATTTCTCCATGATTTTATTCTCCTTCTTAAAAAACTATAAATTCTTGTTATAGTTCATCCAAAAATGGAAATCTCAAGAATAACAAATATTTTTATTCACACAAGTTGATAGCTGTATAGAATCTCATTTAGGCAATAGGTAATAGTGTAAGTAGACACATGATCTTTTAAATCTCTATGCCCATGGATGCCCTAAGTATCCTTGAATATCTTTTGAACAATGAAAAGGATAGTTCCTTCACACAAATAATAGTTCATGGGACATCTCCTTCGCATTTTTGATTAGTCAGAGGATCCTTGATTCATCATCATGAATCTTTATGGATTCATTTTTTTTAAAGTGGAAAATGTGAGCTCTCGTTATATTAATACACATGCTTTAATTATGTGTTTATTTTTATTTATAAGAATGTTTCCCTACTTTTTCATATTAGATAAATATTTCGTAAAACTATAACGATGTTGCGACAAAAAAAGAAGTTAAATGAACTAAAAAGTTTTTTTGTTAAATAAATTATCTTAATGATGAATATAAATGAATCTATATTTCGTGCACCAAAATTATTACCTCATAGAAATAAATCACATGATAATGATAGTCATGACTTGTTTTTTCTCTAATTAATATGTACTCAGTCATAAATTTTAATTCTTAATTAACATTTTATAGATTTATATTAATCCTAGGTAGTGTCACATTCTTCAAAAATATGGATGCATGAAATATGATGATTTTGTGCATGGATTTAGTGAAAGTATGATTTTACCATTCATTTTTATTACAATAAATGGTTGAAATAATATATGTTGAATGATAAATTGGAGTGGATGATAACTATCACAAGATCATATACAAATTCCATTTATGGTAAAAGGATGAAGATGAATAATTAAGATGATAAGATGGCGTATATTTAATTTATCTAATATAATATATTTTTTTTAAATATTTTTTAGCACATAAATAGTAGCTGTATTGCGCTTATCCCACATAAAACATGAATTTGGTCTAGGATTACATAATAAGTCACACCGTATCAGTAACCACTAATATAAAGTATTAGGATCAGCACAAGGACACCTTTTAAACATATTCCCACATGTTCCACACCATACTATTTTAATATACACAATTACATAAGCTTTATTCCATGTGTTTCTGTTCTAAACTCTTGTATCCTCTATGTGGATGTGATATAATCTCACTCACACTATAGCATGTGGTTAGCTAGGTCATCGTTCACTAATGTGGATAACCACCGGGTCCCACATGAGTGGTTTATGGGGTCCATTGAAGTCATAGGGATGCCCCATTTTTAATAATTCCAAATAAACAAATATTTAGTAAATTGTTTTGTTTTATTCTTCTTCAATTTATCTTCATGGACAATATAAATGTAGTTTCAATTCCTTAACAACATTCTTGAGAAGTTTCTCTTCTATATATTTATATAATTCTTCATAACACATCACATAATAAAAGTGAAATTTTATGGTCTTCTCCCTTTGAAAATATTCAAAACAAACAATATTTATATGAAATCGTTAATATAAAAAAATTCATTTTTATATTAATGCCAACATTATTCCACAATTTAGAATGTGGCCATATGTTAAGGATGACCGGTTTATAAACCATCAATTTAAGTTACCTTTATCCAAAATATACTATGATTCCATTAAACACCATCTAGAGTGATCCTCTTCTGGACATCAAATGCATATAATATTCATTGTGAAACATTTATTCTTATAATAAAAAACATAATGTAATGAACTTAATTACATGGGATCCTTAATCTTTCCAAATTATAATGTTTGCAGACACCAATATATACATCCTTTAAATCCATCGATTTCCATTCATATTTAAATCAATTACGTCACCACTTATTTTTTTTTTGAAAAAAAGTATATAACACAAAAAATGTAGGATCATTAATACCAAAAGAGGACTATGTTGGTAATTTGTTTGATATAAGACTCATATGACAGTATGTACTATTTTACTCAAATGTACTAAATCGAAATGTTGTATAACTAGAGGTAGACCCTTATTATAATGAGAATCGAATTATTCTTTTAGAACATTGAGGCAATGATATATATAAAAATTGAACACAAATTTTTAGTTTACTTAAGAATTTTTTTAAATTTTGATATAAGGAAACCTAACGATGTAATAATATAAAATTAGACACATTTATTTTTAAACTGGGGATACAAGTTGAAATTTGGAAAAAGCCTCATATGGTTGGGATTGATTAGTTGCTCATACATTTATACATGGAATTTTTCTTTTTAATAGTCATATATATTATATAATAAATTTAAAAGTATATAAAACATGTCCACCCCATAATAAAAAACCGATAATAATTTAATAACATAGAAAAATACTTTTTAAAGATAAACACACATAATCAAGAGGATAGAGAACAACAAAACAATAAAAAAATATAAAAAATAATTAGAAAAAAATTTGATATAATTTTCCAATATAATAAATACTCAACTCATTAACAATAGAAAAAAAGGAAATAATGAATTAGTGTTAAAATTTATGATCTAAAAAAGAAGGATATAAATACTTTAGTGAAATTTTATTTAATGATTACAAATTTAAAAATTAATTATTTAATGAAATAGTGAAGTCAATATGAAGATTGAAATAGTTATCTTACTACTAGAAATAGTAAACTAATTGATAGGAGTATTAATCTAATGATTATAATTTTATCGTACCCAATACAATAGTGTAATGAATTATTAATACTATTTTTATATAATTAATTAATTAATAATAATAATTGAAATACACAAATTTATTATTCAAAATAGAAAATCAAAGAAAGGCCAGGTTAATTTTTTATATATTATGTTATATCATATTTTATTAATATAATAATATTTTTTCTAATAATAAAAATCACCAGTGTTATAAGAACGTTTTCATAAAATTAATTCTAGTTTTTAAATTTTCATGTATAATTTTTATATTGTATAAATTTTGTAAATTTTATGAAAATAATCATTTTTATGGTAATATTAAAAAATACTGTAGTGAAATACTATATATTTTATGATATATTAATTATATTATAATAAATTAAAATATAATAAAAATTATAAATGTAATAAAAAATAAAATAAAATATTAATTTATTTTTTTGTATCAATAAAAAAAATAAGAAACTAATAATAATAAATTCATTTTTATAAAATAAAAGTATTCTATTAAAAAAAAATTAAATTTTTATTCTTTTTATTAGAAAAAACTAATAACACATGACATTGAATGTTATAAAAGGCCAAAAATAAGCAAAATTTATTTAAATTTAATTAATAACTCCAAAAATTTCAATATTCCATTATTTACATTCCAAATTATAAATTTATTTATATTTTATTCAAAATCCCACCCCATCTAGTATAAATACTTCAAATACTTCATATAGGATGTCACATTCCATCAAATTTCGAAATATAAATATATTTCTCATTCTAAAATATTATGTCTCTCAATATTGAGATGGACATTCAACATACAACAAGTTAATATATATCATGTATTTTATCCATTACAAAGAAATACACATCTATAAATAAGAAACCCTACTATTCATTCTTTCCATTATTTATATAATTTATTCTTTCTCTACTCCTATTATTATTAATTTTTTACATTCCTAAAATACATAATACATAATTAGAAAATATACTAATGTTTTTATGATTCTTGTATATCTACTTAAATATATATATATATATATATTGAAAATATACTCTAACACTCTCCCCCCACCTATTGACATGTTCCACTAATTTTCAATTTATTATTATATGAGAATGTGTTGAACTCATTATATATTAATGACTTTGAGTATTGTTAGAAATAATTATTTATAATATTTGAATATGTTTATTTCTATATTTTTTGGATTCTAGAGTTAAATTGAATTTTGTAAATAATAGTAAATATTAATTAATAAATGTAAAGAAACTAAAGTTATTTAAATGAAATCCAAAAAAAATTCTATTCCCCAACTAATATTGACAATTTAAAATATAATACATATATTTTAATCAATCATGATTGAATAAGACAAATATAATTCACTTCGGGTTTCATGTGATTTTAATCAAATGTTTTTTATAGAGGGATTATCTAGGTGATAAAATAAAATAAGACCAAAAGAAATGTTATTTCTCTCATTATCTATTTTTGAGATTTTTTTCGATTTTTTGTTATATAGATTACTAGAAGAAATAGTATAGTAGTTTTATGAATTAAAGAAAATATATCATTAAAAAAGTCAATGAAAAGGTGTTTAGTGTTTTAGATAATTAATAAAATACATAAACAAATAATACACTTTCTTTTTAAACTATAGGATATTTTTTTCCATAATGATAACTACTTACTAATCGGAAATTTGTCTTATAAATCTCAAAAAATCTTCCAAGTATGAAATTTCTATAGATATTATGAACATTTTATACCTTAATAACCTATTCAATAGAAACATAAAAAGTACCAAGCAAAGGTGCATAATAATGGTAAATATATATAGTGTCAAAAATATATCATAAGTGAAAATAATATGAATATATGTGTATATCCATAGAAGAAATACCAAAATGATCATATATAATAAATTTTTCACAAGTCAAAGAATAACATAATATATGATTTAAATTTGTGAGGAAAGATGATTCAATAATCAGTAACCATGATATAATAACATAGTAATAAGAATAAGTAAAAAATGGTGAAATCAGTCATATATTTCATAAATATAATAATATAAATTCATGTTAAAAAAGATGGCCATGTCACATTCCCAAAATAAATGTTGAACAAAGCTTCCCCAATCTCATTCACACAAAATTCGTTTTAATAATTCTTAGTGTGTCCCATTCAAACAAAAATAATTTTAGAAAATTTTCTCACCACTCATTAATGCAACAATTCATTACCTAATATTATGTTAAACCTTATCATTTTAATTGGATGTTGTAATAGGACCACTCCCATCAATCATCCTTAAATATTTGTGAAATATGAGACACAAAAATTAAACATATCATAGAGAACCTATAAAAAAGAGTATGACTAATAAAATAATTAAAAACTTAAATTAACATTTCAAAAAAATAAAACCATATATAAAATTATTTTTTTTAATATTAATTATCTAATTATAATAAATATTGTGTGATAAACACATCAATTACAAAATATAAAACATATATTGTAAATTAATGCAAAAATAAAAATAAATTAAAAAAAATTAATACATTGATGTAAAGAATTAATATGAAAAAATATTTATTGAATTGAAAGAGATTAGTATGATAAATATTATTATTATTAGTTAAAAATAAAATAACATTGAGAAGTCAAATTTTTAAAAAAAAATAATGTGGAAGAAAAAATATTTGATTTTGAAACGATTGAAATTATTTTGAATATTTATAATTGAAATTGTGAAAAATACACATTTTATAATAGGTTAAAAATCAATTTAAAAATGAGGAGAGTGGGAAAGTCAAGGTCAAATTAGTAAACACATATTTGTATCTTAATCATATAAAGGATTATCAATTATATGACAAATGATAATGGAAATGGAGGAAAATAATCATTAAAGGAGGTGATATTATAAAAAAAATAGTATAACACTATATAAAGATAACTCACCAATAAATATTTTTTTTACCTAAAATTTTCTTTTGCCTGAAATATAAAATGGTAAGTATAATATAAAATGGGGAATATTATGATCTATCAAACATAGATGATTGATTCTTAAAGAATAACATTATAACTCAATGAAATGAAATTTAAGTTAAACTAATCCACTACACATGTACTAATTCATAAATAAAGGGACATTTGAGAGGTATTATATTTTATTATTATAAATACCTCGAAAAAAAATATAAATAATCACTAAAAAAATTAATTAATGAAATTTACCCAACATATATGTATTATGTTGAAGAAGAAAAATCTTAACACAATGAAGGATATTTGAGTGTCTAATGTGAATAATATTTTTGATAATATATCTATAATAGTATATCCAGGAAACTAAAATTATAATATCATGAACTGATATATATTAAAAGTAACATATTGAAATAGGGAATTTAATACAATATATGAAATAAATAGTTGTTCATAATACCGAAATACTCATAGATTTGAAAATAAAAAAATTTAAACCATTTTATTGAGGCAAAAATTTAAATCAAAACCCCTTGAAATATGAAATATAATAAATTGATCCTAAAATACCATGAATAAAGGTAATTTCCTCAGATAATTATCCATAATATAAATTAGATAAAAAACCATTTAATTAAATAAGACATCTTTCAGAAAAAGAATTATGTGATGAAAATCCCTTACCATGAATTTCTATTTACTTTACCTAACTATAAACTTTTATAAAATGAACATAACAGACATAATTACATAATTTAGGATCAAAATTTAATTTTTTACAATATAAAAGATTATATATAATTTATAATTATAAATATAATGCATTGTTATATATATTTTATTTAATAGAAGATAAAACAACCATTTGATTGTCTCATTCGAATATCAATGTAACAAAGTAAACTTCTATTATGTTGAATCAAGTTATTCGTTGACTTATTATGTTATATATAATAATCAAATTTTCAATGTTATTACTTATGTGTTATTTTCATTATTTGGATAAAATGTAAATGGTTATTAAAAATGGAAAAAAAATATAAACTTGGTTTTATGTGTTTAATGATTGAAAAGTGAAATATTAATACATATGTAAAATATTAAGAATTCCATCCTATAATCCTTAATTTTTATAAAAATACTTTTTATCAAAATATATTGTCATTAACAGAAAATACCTTAAAATTCAGCCCATTATAATTATAATATCATTCATGTAGGTGGTAAACCCAACAAAATAGTATTATTTTATAATGATTTAATGAGTAAGTTAATGACAATAGATTATGTTTTTATGACATATTAAACACCTCCAACAGATCATCATTATCGAAAATAATAAATATATCAATTCATAAAACCATTCATGATGGGTGGTGGAGAATAAAATATTTTTTTTCATGGAGGTAGTTTTCCACCATATGGATGATTATCTATACCATTACAATCTATGGAAAGAAAGATGGTATATGAAAATAGATCACAAAAGAATTTCCTTTTTCTACATTGAAATAATATTTATTAATAAAATTAATCCATTATAACGTCCTTTATTGGTGGAAAATAAAAAATAAAAAAAATCTATTTTTGAAGGTAACACTCCACATGAATGCACGATCAATGCTATAATCATTCGATAGTGGATGAATAGGAATGAATAATTTTTTTACCAAATAATAAAATTAAACTTAAAAATATTAATTAGACCCATTTAAAAATACAAATAATATTATATAATTTTCTGATATTAAAAAGTTTGATATATAGACAAATAATAAGTTGATACTAATGCCATAGACCGGAATATTTTAATGGAATAATCCTTTGATATAAAGAGATTATTATTATTACTAATAGTGTCCACCAACTTTGGAAATATAGTGTCAGTTATTGTAGTATTGTCTTGTTAGAGTTTCAAGAATATATCATATTTTATTTGGATACTTAATGTGGGGTAAGTGTTATATTTTATATTTGAATAGAAGGGTAGTCGTTGAAGTAACCCTTAGACATTAAATAAGGTAATATTACTATTCAAATTCATATGGCCTAAATTTTATAAAAAGTTGTGTAAATGACTATGTGGGTTTGTATTACCACCACGATCTCTTTTTAACATCAATATTATGTGTTTTTTTCATTCTACTTATTAACATTTACATTAATCTTCTTTTACAATGGTTATTGATTTTGATACATAATAACTAACATAATGGAAAAATTTTCATTTTGAAAATTAAAACTAATATTAACCATAACATTCATTTTCTAAATTCCTTCTTCAAATAAAAATTATATAATTTTTTTCAGTCAATAGAATGATTATAAAACATTATGTGTAAGAATAATGTTTCAACAAATGGACATTTTATTATAAAAATTTATGTTTAAGTAATAGTTAAAAAAATTTAAATTCCCATTAAGAAATGGATAACAATATATTTATTTAATGTTAGGAATCATTCATGGAAATCCAAAACTGAATGTAATTTTTAAAATACATTATTCCAAGTAATATTGAAAACTAATTTTATTAAAGAAAAAATTTTCATTATCTGAATAAATGGTTGAAATTTGTTTTATATGTTCAATGATTTTTGTAAAAAATAATAGTTTTATTCATTAACATATAATTTCATGATTTATATGTTAATTTATTCTTCTATGAAATTCATACAATATTATATAATGACATAAATTATAATGTAGAAAAATCCATAATATCCAGGTATAAATTAATCCTTTAATAAAAACTAAACAATTTCATACAAGTTAACTTTTTAAGGGATTAAATAAAATGTAACTTTTTAATAATATTAAAATTTTAATATTTATAATTTCATCATTTAAATGAACATTCATAATATAAAGAAAATTTATATTATTGAAAATAACACTTTTCAATGCATATTTGTATTAATTATTTATCCTCCAAAAGTATTAACAATTATAATTTCACCTGTAATATTATTATTATTAATTTAATTATAGTTTATTTCTAATATATTTTTAATTATTATAATTGGGTTTAGCATGTAGATTTTTTTATTGGACAAAAGACCACATTTATCAGGGTCTAGAATTTCGAGTCTTGAAAATATATCCACCTTAATTATATAGAATCCTCAAAATTATAATAATTTATTAAAAATAACAATATATTTGAACATTATAAATCAATATATAAAATCCATTGACAGATCTATATTACTATCTGAATCCATATAAATAAAATTATCTTTTCTAGAAAAATTAATATATAATCTTGTCTATATGTACTTGTCCTAATAATATTATCCTAAAAAACAATGGTATCACTAATAGGTGAAATACAAATAGAGGATGTGGTAAATCAAGGTATCATGGATTAACATAACTACCCCTATAGATTTCTTTCTTGTTAAACAAAAAAGTCTTCTATCTATTTCTCAAAGTAATGTACTTGCAATAATGAATGTATACATGACACAAAATATTTACTTTGTTTCCCCACACAAGGGTATATCCAAATAGAATACCCAAGAAATTTTCTTATGTACCAAATCTATTAATGAGTGTTTCTATTATAAAGATAAAGCTATACCCACATTCCTTTTTTGTTTACCAAAAATCATAATTTGAAATCTTTCTATTTTATCCACTGATGTTTGATCAAATATCATTCAGAATATTCTTAATTTTTGAACATAAATCAATATTACTTTCTCCTCATTTTCTTCTTGATGATGCTTAAAATTAATCCCCATAATAATTTCCACTTTACCATATCAACAATAATAACATCCTAATCGATTCTGACAAAATTCTCTTTTAACCATCCCTTTCAAAACATGCATGAATACCTACCTACATTCAAACAAACATTTAGGTTTTATAGTGAAACCTTAGAATTTAATCAACTCTATATAACCTCATAAAATAATAAATATTTATGTAATTTTGGGATTTTCATTGAAATCAAATTCTCTTATATAAAAAATTCTAATTTCAATTCAGATATAATGATTGATTTGTTACTTCATGCAAGAAATATCTTCCCACAACTGTTACATAATTCATATTCCTAAAATTATATATGTGTTGTGCTACTCAAATAAGGTGGGATCCAACTATTTATATACATGAAATACCCTTCATCAAACTACCTTGCATGTCCTTAACTATTCATGAAACATTCTTTGTTCCATGAATTTAAATTATTTAATCTCTCCTTTAGAACAGAGCTATAACTCTATCTCAGGGTACCATGTAATTTTACTTGTGTCGTGAAACATTAACATTCTAAAAGTTTCAACACTTGCTCAAAACACTTTCATGAAGATTTTTAATCATATAAATTGAATAATCATTCTGGAACTCCACAGAAAAACTTGTCAATGTGTAATGTCCCCGACCTGGAAGCCACTAAACCAGTGCTCCAAGCCGGGTGGTTACATGACATTAAGCGCGCCTCCCCGTACTCCAAAGGCTGCCGACTAGCAGAGGGGGTTTATGGGGTCAAGTGGGGAGACTATACCCCCGTTTTATTAGAGTAATCCACAATAGAAATAAACCAAATAGCAGAAACAATATACAATAATCAAGGAACATGTATAACAACCATTTACAACAATAAATATGCCATGTCATACTACAAGTTCAAAAGTGAACAAAATCCCAAAATAAGAACAACGACCAAAATCCCCAAAGTGGTCTTGACTCCATGTTTGGATCCTCCACCATGTGAATCCCATGTCCACTCAACTATCTAGCAAGGTCCCTTACCCTTCTCCTGGGAAGAAATCATGAAGTCTTCTCGGGTACCCAATGGTGGCCCATACAGGGTGTGAGTACAACTCAGTAGGCCGCCACCAACGGTGTCTAAAAAATGTCCAGTATAAACAGGTAGTGCATACAAAAGGAATATGAATGACAATTCCCAAGTAATTATTTAAGGTGCCATTAATGGGTTCAGATCCAATTCCATTTCCACTTCTATTTCCATTCATTTCATACCAATTATCATCATTTACTATTTCGTCACATTTCCATTGGTTTATCACATATATTATGTTACATGGTTCTAAGGCCAAAAATCACAAGAAAGTGGGTGAATACATCGTTATCCTATCTCACTAGGACTAACACCCTCATAGAAACCCTATCCTCACATCGAAGCCTCAGTCCAGGTGGATGCCACCATTAAGGGAATAGACCATTAGTCCCCATTCCTAACCCGTGAATTTAGGGTGGAGTTTAGAACCTCAGTATTAGATCAACCCATAGGCGTAGATCCTCAAGTCATACTCCACTCTACAAAGCCATTTGCACATGCTTATATATATATAAGTAACCATCAACCATCCAAACCATTTCCCTTCGGTAAACACTATTCACAACACCTCACATGGGAATCCACATCATGATTTAACCCATTAACGCATTACCATTTCACACCGTATAACCATTCACCCAATTCCCATGTGTTATGCCTAACTCACTAAGCATTTAGCACTAGACCCAAAAAAAATCCATTATGGTCTCTAATCAGTTTACACATTAACCCATTTAACCCATTCATCATTTCCATGATTCAACCATTCATGCCAACATGTTTATCAAGGGCTCTACAATTAACTACAACAAGGTCACTTGTTTAATAACAATCCCTAAACCTAGAAGAAGTCGGCACAACCCATGGATGACTCTAAATTAGGTCAGGTCCATCCCAACACATCCCACGGGGATCATGAGGGTTCCCATTATCCATTTTAAACATCATTATTACCAAACATACCAAGGTTATTCAAAACATAACCAAGGGGAAACAAGAAACACAACTAAGCACATAAAAATACCCAAATAATCATGGGATATAACTTGTAGACCACATACCTTGAAACCGCGGTTGAACTCACTCTCAATCGAGTCCTTAGAACTAGATCTGACCAACCTTTGGAGCTTCAACCTAAAAGTCACCCAAAAGATAGGGTTTTAGAGCTTCGGAACAAGATGGAGATAAGATACAAACCCTAAACCAAAAAGATAAGCAAGTAAGATATTATCCTTACCCGGAGATTCGATCTGCAACCAACTATCCTCTAAATGGTCAAGAATCGAAGGAGAACCACCCTTGGGAATCTTGGGTCAGCCTGGTTCATCACAAGGGTTGAGAGGGAATGAATGGAGGAAAATATTGAGTTGGGGTTTAAAAGCCCGGAGTGGAAAACATGTAAATTTTCTATACTTTAAGAGGTCGCACGGTTTAGCCACATGGTTTGAAAAACTATGCCCAAACCATGCACATGCTACTGACTGGAGGAGAAGGGTTTCACGGTTTACCAGGGCATGTCGCATGGTTTTCCCTGGCCATGTGCAGGTCGTGCGCCCTAGCCTATCTTGTCCAGCTTTCCTTTCTTCCATGCCCCGAGCCCCTGAAACACTCTCAAGGCCTCTCATACTTTCAGAAGACATCCCTTGAAACCCAGAACAAGGGAATAAACCAAAACATAATGAAAACATACCTTTCCAAAAACTGGGATCTTATAATCTCCGCACCTTATAACGGCTCGTCCTCGAGCCGAGTTTTGAAGCCTCATTCCTCTATCGAAGAGAAGAGTTCAGGCCACTGAACCCGCATATCTAATTCCCGCTCCCAAGTTTCTTCATGAACTTTCCCATGTTTCCACAGTACTCACACTAATGGAACAACCTTTCCCCGCAAGATCATTTCACTATGATCAACCACATGAATTAGATGCTCTTCAAAGGAAGAATCGGCCTCAAGCTCCACATCCTCAACATCAACCACATGAAATGGGTAAGGATGATACCGTCGAAGCTGCAACACATGAAACACATCATGAATCCCACCATACTGCTGTGGATGAGCCAATCGGTAATCAACTAGTCTGATCCTCTCCACAATCTCAGAAGGTTCCACATACCTGGGTGCCAACATACCCTACTTTCGAATCCGATGGTGACCCAACCTTGGTAACACTCAAAGGAACCTTTTATCACCCACTGCAAACTCAAGAGGTCTACACCTTTGATATGCATACAACTTCTAACTAATCTAAGCTATACCCATTCGCTTCCTGATCAACATAACTCTCTCTGAAGTTTCTTACACGAGAATTGTCCCCAACAACTCATATTCACCGGCCTCTATCCAACACAATAGAGATCTACATGGTCTCCCATAAATTGCCTCAAACGGTACCATCTGAATCATAGCCTGAAAACTATTGTTGTAGGTGAACTCAACCAATGATATGCGCCTCTCCCAATATCCACCAAAGTCCAAGACACAAGCTCTTAATATATCTTCCAACACTTTGATCGTACACTCCGACATCCCGTCTGCCTGCGGGTGGAAAGCCTAACTCAAAAACACCTGCATACCAAGCACCTTCTGAAACCCTTTCCCGAAATGCGACATGAAACGTGGTTCTCGGTCCGAAACTATGGTCCACAGATCCCCATGAAACTGTAGTATCTCCCGAACATATAGCTCACCCAACTGGTCGAATGTATAGGTCTCTTGAATAAGTAGGAAATGATCTACATTCGTTAACCAATCCACGACAACACAGATTGAATCATTCTTGAGTGGCATCCTTGGAAGAGCCATGACAAAATCCATTGTTACATCATCCTACTTCCATTCCGGAATGGGAAATGGATGCAACAAACCACTTGGGAGTTGATGCTTGGCCTTCACCTGCTGACATGTAATGCACCGTGCCTCAAAGCCCCCAACTTTCTTCTTCATTACAGGCCACAAAAACTTCTTTTAGATATCATGGTACATCTTGGTCAATCCAAGATGCACTTCCCAATTTGATGCACAGAATCAACACATCAAATCTTCCCGCATACACTCTGGCACAACCACACGGTCCCAAACATGAACAACACCATCCATGCCGACGGCCCACCCAGAAGGTAGCTCCCCACCTTTAATCTTTTCCTTCATGATCAAACACTCATGATCATCAAGCTGGCCTTCCTTAACTCGACTCAAAAGCTTCGAATCCATCGTTAAGGAAGAAAGAGTGACCTGAACACATTCCTCTTGCACATCCAGGTGCATCTCTGCAAACAAATCCATCACCTTCAACTCGGTGCTGGACTCCCGAACCACCTAATTCTGAACCATCCTACGTAGAGAATCAGCAACACTATTTGCCTTTCCTGGTGTGTACACCAAATCAAAGTCAAAGGACTGGAGATATTCAACCCATCTTCGCTGCTGAAGATTAAGATCCCACTGTGAGAAGATGTACTTTAGGATTATATGGTCGGTAAACACGTTAAACCGTTCTCCCAACATAAAGTGCCTCCAGCACTTGAAGGTGTACACTACTGAAACCAACTCAAGATCATGAGTGGGATAGTTCCGCTCATGGGGTATCAACTGCCTTGACCAATAAGCCAAAACCCGCTCATCCTACATCGGCACAGCCCCAAGTCTGATTCCGAACGCATCACAAAACATGATGTACTTCTTACCCGGCTCAGGTAAGATCAAGATAGGCGCGGTCGTCAATCGCTTCTTCAACTATTGGAAGGCATTCTCAGAAGCCTTAGACCACTCGAACCAAATTCGTTTCCTAGTCAAGCCCGAGAGTTGTGCTGCCAAGTGAGAGAAATCCTGAATGAACCTTCGGTAATACCCGGCCAAACCCAGAAAACTCCGAACATCAGAAACTCTCTTGGGTTGTTCCCAAGAGACAAATGCCTGCACTATCTCTGTATCCACTAACACCCCTGCCCCCGAGATGATGTGACCCAAAAAATGCACCTCACCTATCCAAAAGTGACACTTTGACAGATTGGCATATAGCTGATGATTTCTTAGCATACCCAGGATGATATCAAGATGTTGGTCATGATCGTCATGAGTTTACAAGTACACTAAGATATCATCAACAAAGACAACCAGAAACCAATATAGATAGGGATGATATATTCAGTTAATCAAATACATAAACACAGACGGTGCATTGGTCAAGCGGAAGGGCATTACCACAAACTCAAAAAAACCATACTGACTCTGAAAAGATGTCAGTGGTACGTTCGAAGACCTCACTCTCTACTGGTGATAAACTGACCTCAGATAAATCTTAGAAAACACTTATTGACCATTCAACTGATCGAACAGGTCATCCATTCTAGGAAGAGTGTACTCATTCTTCACTGCCATCTGGTTTAACTTTCGATAATCAACATACATCCTCAACAACTCATCAGCCTTCTTTGAAAAAAGCACAGGAGATCCCCAAGGATGTGTACTAGGATGGATAAACCCCTTATGATACAACTCATCAAGCTAGAGCTTCAGTTCTTGGAGTTCTTCTGGTGACATTCGGTATGGAAGAATAGAAACTAGCTCCGCTCCCGATGGCAACTCGATCGTGAACTCAGCATCCCTCTCGGGGGCAACCCTGATAAATCCTCAGGAAACACGTCTAGAAACTGATCCATCACATGAGAAAAATTAGATTGTTCCCCTTTTTAATCATAATCAGGAATGAGACATGCCACTTGAGCCATGAGTCCACTCACCTGTCGACAAAATGGCCATGCATGCCCTGCTCGAATATCCCATTCACCACGATGGGCATAAACCTCACCCTCAAGCAACCTGAACAATTATCTGCAATGATAACAGTCTATATGCGCCCAATACAACACCAACCAATCCATTCCCAAGATTTGGTCAAAACATGACACCTCGAGAATGAACAAGTTCCACAGAAAACAATACCCACCATCTTCCAAGGAACATCCCTTGCACTGCTTGATATCCTCAACCCGCACTCCCAACGGGGTGTCAATTGACATAACTCCACAAACCCACTCCATAGGTTAACCCAGCGCTATCACAAGTTGAGAAGAGATAAAAGAGTGTGTGTCACCTGTGTCAAACAATGAACTAGAAAAAGTAGAAGCTACAAGGATCGTACCTCGAACAGTCGTTGGTACGACTTCGCCATCACTAAATGCAAACTGAACTGCCTGAAGCTGACCTGCCCCACTACCCTAGGCTCCTGACTGAGTACCTTGTGCAAATATGACCTTCTGGCATGAGCGATCTTGCCCTGGAGTCCCACGTCCGCCGCCTCTGCCAGTACGGACCGTGGAGCTCCAACTGCCTGACTGATATGGGGCAATTGATCCCCTTCCCGTATTTGGTACCTGACATCCACCATCATACTCGCCCACCTACCAAGGTTTCCTACAGAACATATGCACATGTCTCATCCTACTACATGAACGACACTCAACCTGAGGTCGAGGATACTCAGCACAGATATGCCCCGACCTACCGCACAGATAGCAAAACACCTGATTTCCACCCTAATAGGCTGAACCTCTCTTCCATCCACTTTTCACACTTCCACCATGTTGTGAGCTCTCATGGCATCACTTCTGACCCTCGGTAGCTACACTACTCTTCTACCCCACTAGAACCACAATCCCACAACCCGAAGCTCCCTTCAAGTTTCCATCCGAGATCAATTCCTGATCTACTACCTCTACGATTATCTTCAAGTGGAAGATGTTTACTTGATACCTGATCTCATGTCTCAGCCCATCCTGCAAACACTTTGCTACCACTGCCTCATCCCCTGCTAACATTGGGATAAGGCGCCTCAAAACAATGAAGCGACTAGCATCATCCATCACCGATAGTGATCCCTGAGTCAGGCTCATAAACTCTGTAGCCCACTCTTTCCTCAAAGTCTCTGGATAAAAATGCTTCAGAAAATTTTCCTGAAAAACCTTCCATGACATTCCCTCAGCCTGCTCGATTTGAACCTGAATGTCCCACCAACGCTTAGCCTGGACATGCAACATATAATCGGCCAGCTTCACTCACATTTCGACAGGGGTCTCTAGATGATCCAGAATCATCTGGACAGACTCTAACCAGAACTCCACTGCCTCTGGCGCACCCTCTCCGGTGAAGGTCGGAGGGTGATATTGCTAGAACTCCCTGGTCATCTCAAACATACTCAATACAACATGCACTGGGTCCCAATCCATCATCTGTATAAGGCGAGTCAAGTTCGTTCAGGACTTGTATTCTTTACCTTCATGGATTACCACATTTTCTTGGTCCTCTACTGGAGGAGTGTTCTCATCAACATCCTCCCGTTGCCCAACTGGTAACCGACATCGTGGTGGCATTTCTCTACAATGCCAAGAATGAGATTTAGAAATCATACCATAAATCATTAAAGACCTCAAAAATCTATTTACTAGCTAAAACAACCCATTTTCATATACTAATTTGACAACATTAGCACCGCAAATTCACCACCCTGACCATCCCTACCATGGGCCACGGTCTACATGGGGTAAACAACCATGCACTACCACCAAACTCACACAACGTTTTACAAAACATTTTCCACTTCATTTAAAACCCTTATGCTTCATTAAAAATCCTTTACCCACTTGTTTTATTTCATTCTTCTCATTATTTATTGTTTTCATAAAATGCATGAGGCACCCTACCTTCCTGCCTCACACACCCATCCCGTGCGTTTGCCTAACACGATGCATGCCACCTATCTCCCTAGGTGCCTACAATGATGCATGAATGCTAATCCTCGTGTCATTAAGGCCGCAATCCAAATGTCATAAAATAGTCACATCAAACCAAATTTGCATCACCCATTGGTGAAATATCATCAATTGTAACAACACACAACCAAGAACAACATTTCCCACCAAGGTGACTTGGGTTTTCCCACCAATATGGGTTAGCTACTCCCAACCACGTGCTCATTACCAAGGCCCGAAACATCTTAACCCTTGTCATCCTATCCCAAATAACAAGACCTCACAGAATGAGAAAAAATACCTCCACCGATACCACTTTGTAACATCCCCAACTCGCAAGCTACTAAACTTGTGCTTCGAGCCGGTGGTTTCATGACCTTAAGCACGCCTCCCCATATTCAAAATGTTGCTGACTAGTAGCGGGGGTTTATGGGGTCATGTGGGGAGACTATCCCCCCTTTTATCAATGTAGCCACAACAGAAATAAACCAAATAGCAGAAACAATAACCAAGAAACAAGGAACTTGTATAACAACAATTTCCAACAATTAATATGCCATGTCATACTACAAGTGCATAAGTGAACAAAAGCCCAAAATAAAGACAACAGCCAAAATCCAAAAATGGTCTCGACTCCAAGACTGAATCCTCCACCAAGTGCTACCGATGTCCACTCAACTATCTAGCAAGGACCCTTGCCCTTATCATGACCTGCTAACATGAAGTCTGCTCGGGTACCCAATGGCAGCACGAGCAGGGTGTGAGTACAACTCAGTAGGCCACCGCCGATGGTGTCTACAAAATATCCAGTATAAATAGGTAGTGCATGCAAAAATTATATCAATGATAATTACCAAGTAATTATTTAAGGTTCCATTAACCGGTTCATATCCAAAACAATTGCCACTTCCATTTCCATTCATTTTATACCAATTATCATCATTTACCATTTCATCACCTTTCGATTGGTTAATCACAAGCCTTATGTTACCTGGGTCTAAGGCCAATAATCACATGCAAGAGGGTGAACACATCGTTATCCTATCTCACTAGGACTAACCCCCTCATAGAAACCCTATCCTCACCTCGAAGCCTCAGTTCGGGTGGATGCAACCGTTAGGATAATTAACCCTCAGACCCCTTTCCTAACTCGTGCATTTAGGGTGGAGTTTAGAACCTCAATCTTAGGTCAACCCGTGGGCGTAGTTCCTCAAGTCATACCCCACACTACAAAGCCATGTGAAAATGCTTATATATATATAAGTAACCATCAACCATCCAAACCATTTCCCTTTGGAAAACACTATTCACAACACCCCACATACAAATCCACATCATGCCATAACCCATTAACACATTACCATTTCACACCATTTAACAATTCACCCAATTCCCATGTGTTATGCCTAAATCACTAAGCAATTAACACTAGACCCATAACCTATATATTATGGTCTTTAATCAGTTTACACATTAACCCATTTAACCCATTCATCATTTCCATGATTCAACCATTCATCCCAACATGTTTATCAAGGGCTCTACAATTCACTACTACAAGGTCACTTGTTTAATAACAATCCCTAAACCCGGGAGGAGCTGTCGCATCCCATGGATGGTCCTAAATTATGTCAAGTACATCCCAACACATCCCACGGGGATTGGGAGGGTTCCCATTAGCCATTTTAAACATTATTTTTACCAATCATTCCAAGGTTATTCAAAACATAACCAAGGGGAAATAGGAAACACAACTAAGCACACACAAATACCCAAATAACCATGGGATATAACTTGTAGACCACCTACCTCGAAACCGTGGTTGAACGCACTCTCAATCTAGTCCTTAGACCTCCATCCGACCAACCTTTGGAGATTCAACCTAAAACCCAAAACATAGTGTTTTAGAGATTCAGAACAAGGGGGAGAGAAGATACAAACCCTAAACCAAAAAGAGAAGCAAAAATGGGATTATCCTTACCCTAAGCTTCGATCCGCAACCAAAGACGCTCTAAATGGCAAAGAATCAATGGAGAACCACCCTTGGGAAGCTTGGGTCGGCCAGGTTCGTCTCATGGGTAAAGAGGGGATCAGTGGAGGAAAATCCTAAGTTGGGGTTTAAAATCTCAGAGTGGAAAACATGTAATTTTCCCCAATTTTAAGAGGTCGCATGATTTAGCCTCACAGTTTGACAAACCGTCCGCAATCTATGTGCATGCTACTGCCCGGAGAATAAGGGTTTCATGGTTTACCTGGGCAGGCTGCACGGTTTTCCCTGGCCGTGCGCAGGCTGTGCGCCCTGGCCTGTCTTGCCAAAATTTCATTTCTTCCATGCCCCGTGCTCCACAAACACTCCCAAGGCCTCTCATACTTTCAGAAGACATCCCTTGAAACCCGGCACAAGGTATTCAAACAAAACATAATGAAAACATACGTTTTCAAAAACTGAGATCTTATACAACGTATATTTTCAATAATCACAATCAACCGAACAAAACAACAAAAGGAAGCATGAAGAATTGTGTTCCAAAAAACATCATTCTCTAAAATAACAGACACAAACAATGTAAAAAACTGTTCTAAAAATCATAGATTCTTCAAAAAGTCAATTCTAACTTCAATTATCAAATGGTATTAATAAAAAAATCATAAAATAACATATTATACTATATAAAATTATTTCATAAAAATGACTTTAAGAAATTATAAATCAGTATGATATAAATACTATCTTACATATAACATAAAAAATCAATAAATATAATTTTATTTTAAAATCAAGTATATATTAATCCTTGAATTTAACCAAACATCCATCATGTGTTCTCCCATAGTAATAAAAAAATATTACCATAGTTATTGATACAATTATTATTTATTTCCTAACAATTACTAAAAAACTACTGAATTAATTCCTTATATGATACGCATAACCCTAATAACATTTCTAATGCACCAAAATATAATCATTAAATATATATACAAATTGAAGATAGCCAAGAGTATACAGAGATAGTTTCCATTATGACGTCTTTCTCACAACCTTATGCAATACTATGAAACTCACCTTCTCTAATTTAATATTAATATACCAAGATTTTCAACCATTTTATTATGCTCTTAATTTATTTAAATTACATAGTGGTTTCATGATAAAAAATGTTCTGAGCTTCATTTCCACAATCCTATTTCAAAAAATATATATAATAGAATCTTTTTATGAATAATGTCAGTGTAAATGATCATATAAATTGAAAACTCTATCATTATATGTATTCTACAATAAGATATTAATTTTATCTATAGGTATTTATGGTTTAACCTATACCCCTGATTATTCATCCCATTATAATAAACAATTTTTTTAAGATATCTGACCATATTATATAAGATTCTAAATAAATCAAATATAATGGTTTCTAAATATAATATGAATAACCAAATCATATTTTCCTTGAAATAATCCAGGGTCCCAACTCACTCAACTACTGAACTAGCCCTTATCCTGGTTCATAGTACAATCCTGATCTTAATTGTCTATAAACTAGTTTCTAGGATTAAAACATTACATTTAGGAATTATTTTTCCCAAGAGAAATGTCATTAAATACCCATAATAGTAAGTAATCACAATGTAATCAATAACCATAATAACGTAATATACACTTATCATACATAAACAATATAGCAAGTGTTAAACCATTTAATATTATAAAAAAATAGAAATACAAAAAATTAGAAGGGGAAACATATACATTACCACAAACCATCATGCATCCGGTGTGAAAACACCCTTAAACAACTCCAAAAACAACTACCAGAATGAGAAACACTAGAAAATAGATCCACAATTGTCACCACAAAACATCATTCCTTTACCGAAGTCCTATATAATATGATGTACAAACACCCGATGGTGTATTTAGGGTGTCATCTAATGCTCATTATGGTATGACCTAAATGGATTCCATTTTATATCATTATAAGTCAAATCATCTTGTGGAGTGTTACAAAATGGAATGGAACCTTTTCAATGAAACACATTAAGGAAAATTTTTTGGGAAAAATTTTAAAGGAACATGTATTTAATATTAAAGTGAAAAGTAATGTTTACTTTATGAAAACAATAAGCATATCATCCTATGAAAACCACATGTATTACCGAAGGCACTAGGGTTAGTGGGACACCAGGAACCTCATATCTCAGTGTCATGGTATACCAAACATATCCCATAGTTTCCTAATGCACAATACACTAGAGGGGAAAACATACCAATTTCTAGTGGTCTCCAGCAGTAATCTTATGCTTACTTAGTGTCATAGAATCATTCATGCTCGAGGGAACCAGGACTTGGCCCTACTGATCTGGCTAGTGTACTAGTTTTTTCTGCTAGTATTGTTACCTAAGATACTCTTTGTGCTTAATTACTCTCTCTATAACACATATACCACCTAAATCAGACACAAACACATACAAAAATATGTACACCCCAAGAAACAGATAGTTTGCAAAGGAAAATCCCCTTCAAAATAAGTACACACACCAAACAATTATGAAAACATGTTTTCCTCAAACACACAATTCATAGAAAAATTTGGATACCACATCAAGCATACTAAAATCATCCAACAATTCTAGATCACAAAATTACTTCCCTCATGATTGGAAACATCTGATAAGTAATGGAAATCAAAATCGTACAACAAGGAGACTCTAAAATGGAAAATTCATAACCTAAAAATAATGATTAACCCTAAGGAGGCATTGTTCAACCCACATTATGGCAACCAATACACTAGATAAATAAGGTAATAAGTAGAAAGAATGAAGAAACAATGAATATGGAAAAAATTAGAGGAGGGGAGGCTTACTTAAAGGGATCTTTATCTTTCCACACAAAATCCATGAATGGAACGAGGTCAAAGCAATGCAAAATAGAGGGGGAGGTTTATAATTCTATTATACATGAATATATAAAACAAGGGTGGACATGGGTTTAAATTTAATGAGGGAAAAGGGTAACTATAAAATTTTAATGACCAAGATAGAACTGCACACATTGGCAATATAGTTTTTTAAACTGTTTAGAAACTGAGTGTCTCCATATTTCTAAAGAGGAAGGAGGCTGCACCGTTCATAGGGGAGTGCAACCACCAGTGCAGTAATCAATGAAACTTGAATAAAACCACAGGTCAAGGATTATCATGATCTAACACCCATGAGTTAGACCGTGGGGCCAATATAGTCCCATTGTACAGGGTGCACGGTCTCTTCTGGAATAGTACATTGTTTCTACTAACCATATACAAACAGTGCGCCACCTTCTTTCAGTTCTAAAAAACATAATTTTTAATAAAATACCAAGAAAAGATATGTAGTAAAGATAAAACCCAATCAAAGGGAGAAAATGAATCAAAACAACCCATAGATGTGAGCATTCTCAACACAATGAAAACATTCTTCCATTATAAAATCAAACCAAAGAATGATCATGTATTAAAAATTGGTATTTCTCTTCATCCAAATGTTTATTATCCCATGTCTCATCCTCACCATTCCCATGATTCCCTTATACCTGAACCAAGGGTATGGACATCCCATGAAGCACCATCTCATGGGAATCTAGAATCTATATCAGCCACTCAAAAACAAAAATATTAGGTTCTAACTCAAAATCGTCCCAATTTAGAACATGATATGGATACAAACTATATTTTTTCAACTACGATCCTTGGAACATATTATGAATTGACATCAACTAATGAATCAATGTTACCTAGTATTCAATCTTAGAAAAAATCTTGGTAACCTCAAATTGTCTTACATATCTATTTTTTAGCTTCTATGTCTTACTAAGATGACAGTGACATAGATGATTGCCCACTTTTAGAAAAACCTGACAAAAAAAAATAGTTTTGAGGATCAACACAGTTGGTCGACATAAGATACATAGTGGTTTAGTGGTTTCAAAAAACTGATTCCTAATCAAATAGGCCTTGTTATATGTCTTTTACACAAGGAACAATCCAAACATGGAATTCTCACCAACAAACATCTAAAAAAAGGAGAATGAAATAGATTACTATAAAGAACATAGAAGTGATGCATTATTATCATGGATTAAAAACTATTGTTTTATGAATATTCCACCAACCCCAAATGGTTATTCCATGAACCTCTGAAATCAAAAAAACATAATTGGAATATGTCATCCATGATCATATTTTCCCAAATTATATGACCAAACATTTTAAGGTGGTATGTCGTAATCTACATTACATGAAAACCAATGTATTCTAATGGAATTCCAAGACTGATAGGTAAAGGGTGTCCCATTCTGAAATGATGGCTTGCGACTAAACCTGAAGCCCCAGTATATACTGAACATAAAACAGACCCAACATGTCCACGTTGGTTGAGTCATTAGTTATGATGAAATGGGCTGTTTTTTAAGATGGTTAATCAATACCCAAATTTCATTCTTTCCATAAGGTGTAAAAGTTAATCCAATAATAATTTCCATGGAAACTTCATCCCACTTACTTGATGGAATGTGTAATGTATGAAGAAACCCTGAGGGCCTTTCGGGATCTGTGATGTAGTGATGAAAACATTAACACCAAGATACAAATTCTTCTACGTCCCTTTTAACACCAGGACACCAAATCCTAAGGCACGCATCTTACAACATATTAGTGGTCCTGAGATAGATGGATCAACGAGACTAGTGACTATGTTGTAACACCACCTTCCAAAACCACAACAGATCAATTAAATAACCCCTGAAACAAAGGAAACCATCTGAATACAAGTACTAATCACTAGGAACATCCCTAGAATTTAGAAACATAATAAACCATGGATACTTCTCATCTCTAGGTTGTTCTTGTTGGATTAACTCCATGATCGAGGGTGTTAACTGAACACTAGCCAAGAACATGTTTCTAATTTTTCCCTTGGTCTCCAGATTCATCATTTAAAAGAGACCCATCAATGTTCACATAACACTAGATTCTTTCAAGGTATTCATTATAACATTCCTTATCAAGAAATTTTCTACCACATTTCCCATTCCTGAGTATAAACAGGATTGAAATTTAATCCCAGAATTTACATAACACAGTGGCACTACCTAAAATTCATATTTTACTACAAGAAAATGTAAAAAATAATTTATGATATATTTGGACCACAAAATACACCCTAAATAGGTAATAACTCCATCTATTCAAGGAATTACTCACAATCACATATTATAAATCATTGGTTAGGTATTCCATTTTTTTTGTCAAATATGGTGAGATCCATATTCCACCACATGCACAATATACTTCATCACACACCTAAGACCCATAACTAAAGAAATACATTAGTCCCTGTATCCCTTTCCAAATTCTGGAAAGGTGAAAAATAGATTTGTGTTCAACCACATATTAAGGATCTCAAATGATTCCAAACAATATAGGATCCATTAAAACATTACCCCAATCCATGTAAGAGTTCTCCGGGGAGAAGTGATCTGATAGAAATCTATAATGAACCAGATATAACACCCTAATAGGACAATAACATCTAATATTGAAGGTGTTATTTTATTTCTCCCATGAAATTAAAACCTCAATATTTCTGGATCTACAATAATCCCACACTATAAGAATACATAGCCAAGAAACATCAATTTTTTAATCCAAAAGGCACACTCGGAGAACATACTATAGAGGCGATGGTCTCAAAGAGTAACTAACAAAATCCTCATGTTCCAACCATGATCTTCATAAATACCTGAAAATACTAATATGTCATCCATAATTACTATGAAAAAGGAACCGAGATACTGATGGAAACCCATATTCATAAGATCCAAGAGGATCACTGGAAAATTTATTAATCTGATTGTTTTGAAAAACACTTGAAGTGGGATTACATTTATTGGAAATCCATTTTTTGAGACATCCAGATGTCTGACTCTGACCTACTAATACCCTGATTTCAAATTATCCTTGGTTAAACATCGTTCCCCATTGAACTAAATAAACAAGTCACTGCTATAAGGGAAATGGTATTTATACTTGATTTTCACATTATTCATCTTTTGGTAAAGGATACACAAGAAGATAGATCCATTATCCTTCATACAAAATGAAACTTGGGTGGAACAATTTGAGATGCTCAAGCCAATGAATCCTTTGGATTCAAAAACATAAATATATAAAATTAATTAAATCATCTCAATGATGAATATATGGTATCAGGGAATAGATATAAGTTATGTTCCTAGTATAATGTTGATGGTGAAATAAATATCCCACTCTAGAAGCCAACCTGGAAATTCATATAGAAATACCTCTGAGAACACATCAACTGATGGTGGTAATCCATCTTTATAATAGATAACATCATTCTCTAACATTATCATTAATATTTGAAACACAAGACATAACTATTCTATAAGTTTAGGTCTAGCATGTCCAAAATGAGAATCCCATTCACCTTGGAAAACTTAAGAGATTCCATCAGGTTCCACAAAACTCAACAGTCGATGATAACAATCAATGTGTTCCCCAAAACACAAAATCTAATTATACCAAGCATCACAACAAATAGGTTCATGAGTAGAACTAGTAAATCCCATTCCAACTCGGCCCCTGACATAGTGAATACACAAGATAGACACCTGAAACCCTTCTCTCACTTGTTTCCAAGTTTCATCACAAACCCCAGCGCATACAACATGAGATCAATTGAAAAAATAAACAAATCCAATATTTGTGTAGAAATAAAAGAAATATAGGCACATATTTCAAATATTAAATTATGTATGGGTGATGAAAAAAGAGTCATACATCGAGCAGTTATAGGGCATACTTTTTAATCTAATGATGCTTGATCTATAACTTAAATATGATTTGTCTCTGCCTTATATTTCAGATGACTAATTACTTCTGGATCTTCTTTAGGATTATTTTTTGAGAATAAGATCCCTAACATCCACCATAACCACCATATAGATAACCTACTATCCTGGAAAGTTCTGACTTGGAATACATACCTATAGAGGGTGAAACATTCATACCACCCATAATGGAAATCAGGCTCTGCAAAACCACTTCATGTTCCCCATATTTTCACACTAATGGAATGATATAGGTGGAGCTAGGAATTCATAAAATATATACCCTTACTAGAAACTCTAATGGGACATAACTGATCTATCATATGAAGCCACTAACAAAGGGTGTCTGGAATAATTTCATGAGATTCAAAATCCCTTCTTTTCTGGCTCATCTTGATTCCTATTATCTTAAAATTCACTACCAATTCTAGGAACCAACGATGGAACTATGCTGTAAAACTAGAGATTCCAATATGATCAATATTCACCATCATAAAATGATCAACCACATCAACATAAAATGATCAACCACATCAGCATACTTTGCCAACAAGATTTGGCAGACCTAGGAATAGATATCCAAGTGCAACACATTTCAAAATGTTGAGCCTTCATTTTCTCATTAAATCTCACTTTATTTTAGAACCAATATAAATCATATAAACTATTGGCTTACTCAAACAAAGACTGATCACCCAAATGGAGAACTCTATACTCTTAGATCATAGTTAAGGATATGGTATGAAAAAAATAATGCTCGTTTAAGACATCCTTATAGTCCTTCCGATTAATCTTATTATGTTTCCAAGCCTAAACCACTATGTACAACCTATATTGATTGGGACCTTTCAAAATGACTGAGGAACATTTCGCATTGACTACCTCATGTCTATCAAGAAACTGAAACATCAAATTATTATTCTCTATATAATCCTCAAATTCTTATGGATATATGGTACACTGATACGAAGGATTCTTGTTCTGAAGAAACTCAATGGACTTGTACATTCTTGTACCAAGATTATCCTTCCTGACCAATGTATGATGAGGGTCCGCTCCCAAGCCAATGCCTGAGAAATAATGAAAAACATCTTCCACTCGTCTCAGATCAACATGTGATGGATAAATCTCTCCAACCATTTGTTTAGGTTTTACATGATGTCTTTGGTGAGGTATGATAAAACACAATTCAAAAATTTCCTTAAATAAACCAAAAAAACACCATTATTAAAAAAATAGTAATTTCAAAATTTTAAAATGATTCCAAAGATAAAAACTAAATCATATCCATCACAATAATAATCCAACCCACGTAACCGCCTCTCAGGGTCCATGCATATTATGTAACCTATATGTCAATCTTAGAGGAGAAATCAAACAAATTCCAAACATCCCATGTTGATCCAAGGTTTTTTAGGAAGGGTATTGTCCAAACACCCCACTCACAATCAGAACCACAAGCCATAAAAATCATATATCCTATATATCTTGACTCTCCAAAATAAAATTAACCCATAAATTGGTGGAAAATACTCTAATAGCATTTTTTTCACAATCCACTATGAGGTTGCATCCATCCTGAATCCTTTAACAATCCATGATATGGCCCAACATGCATTCTTGGCACCCATGGGTGTGAAACTATTTAATTTTCATCCATCATTATATTTTGGAATGATTTCCTCCCATGAGAAACAATCATAAACACCCCGCATGAGTAACTAATCATAACATAAAAAATACCATAATCAAAAGAGATACATCTATTTAAATTGAAAAACATCATAAGATTTTAACCTTAAATAGTTTAAGAAAAACAAAATAAAAAAATGGGAAGCGCAAACAACTTCACTACCAAAAATATCCATTAAAAAAGAGGGCCAACACTCAAAATCCTCCTCTAAAAACACCCAAATAAAGTGGATACCCATGCAACCAAATCATCCATCACCACCACAAAAAGGTTTTTCATTATATAGGGATGTCATTACATAGAATATATACACCTTATTTTATATATAGGGTGTAATACATTTCACAATAGGATACAACCCAAATGGATTCCATGCTATAAAATTTTAAAACATTCTATATTAAAAGCTTCATAAAAATGAATGTAACCATTTCAAACAAACACTTTAAGGAAATGTTTTTTCGAAAAACATTTCTGGGAAACATTCATTGAATATTAAAGAAATAAATAAAAATTCCGCCATATGATGTTGGAAAGCATAACATCATAAGAGCACAACATGTAATACCTATGGAACTAATGTTAGTTTGGTCCAATGAACATCATAACTCAATGAGATGGAATAGAAACCAAACTCCAAAAAATTATAATATATGATCCACTAGAGGGGAGACTATCCCAGGGTCTAGTGATCCCCAACCATAATGATATATTTATTTAGTATTGTAGTGTCAATCCTGATAGAGGGAACCGATCCTTGGACCCACCTATCCAACTATTATATAATTCATAATATACCAATCTATTCCCCTGGGATTCCTGTTCTGCTTAATTACTCATTATATCACACACAAACCACCTATTTCATATGAAAACACACCTACCAATATAAACACACATGAAATCGACCATTTTTAATTGGAAAATCCCCTTCTAACTCCATACGAACACAAAAAAGTTTGGAAAACATGTTTTAAACCACCTAGAAAACACATATAACCTATTTGGATAGAACATAAAAATACTAAATTCATCTAGAATATGATAAATCATGGAATCATTTACTAAAATATTAATAACATTCAAAAATGAGTTCAAAATAAAAACATCACCATAAGGAGTACCTAAAATGGAAAAGGCAAAAAATAATCAATATGAATTGCCCTATAGAGACAAGGTTAAACCCACATTGTGGGAACCAATATTCTAGTGAAATAAGAACTCGATAAGGATTGAATAAAAAACCTAGAAAAGGATGAAATGATAAAATGGGAGTCATACATGAAGGGATCCTAAATATTCCTCATAAGATCAACTAATTGAATGAGGTTAATTGGAGCCATGATAGATGGGGAATATCATAAGGCTATGAAGCTCTAATTGGGTGATCAAGTGCTAATTTGGGTAAAAATTAGAAGAGGGAATATGGGGAATTCCACATTTTTAATGACATGGAACTTATAAATTGTTTTTCCACACGATTTATAAAATCATGCGGCAATAGTGTGTCCCACTATTTCCAAATAGGAATGTGGCTACACATTTCTTGGGGGGAACACCCATGTGTTTGATGAGGAGCCTCAGACAAACACACTAGTATGTGGAACTTTTTCCGCAGGCCTATGTGGAAAACAATGCAGTCTGTACATTAAAACAATCCAGGGTGTATACCTTCTATTAACTGTGTGCCAACTACGCACCACAAAATGGTGTATCCAAAAATATCAATTCTTCTAAATAATCCCTAGAAATGCCGCATTATAATTATAAAACCTAAATATAGAGAAAAATACCACAAAAATGATAGATGTGATAAGATACATTATTAGTGTCAATTAAGATGTGTAGTTACGCCTCTTTTTCATTCATTAATTGATGATTTAGTTTCTAAATAGGCACCCATTTCAATGTTATTACCCCAAGTAACATTTGTGCTAGTGATTATACCTACATTGTAACGCCCTGACCCCAGTTACCCTGAGTCATTCCATTATTGCTTAGCATTGGCATGATGACAAAAGATCAAGTCTCGAAAGACCGATTAGTTTAGTAGCCTTGGAAACACTAGATACATTCATAAGTCTTACATTACACAATAAAGTAAAACAAAACTACAACATCTTCTCTTCATATCCCCTTATATTATCCCTGTAGGTCATTCATAATATACTTCTTCACATCCTGGAAAAATTAAAACATTTTAAAGGGGTGAGCTCAGATGCTCAGTAAGGATAATAATATAGCGGAAGCTTTCATAAATAAACATTAACATTTAAGGCAATTTATAACTAAAACAAAAGCCTTTTAAACATGAACATTAGCATAATATGGCAAAAGTAAAATGAAATAATTCCATTTACTTACTCACATGGATATTATACTAGTCGAATAATTACATGAAATATTAATAACCACTTTCATAATCACGGAATGCATAATGCCAGACTATCATAACCACGTAGCCAAGGCCTCGTGCCAAGTCTACAATAAGATTTTTTCAAGGCCTCGTGCCAAGACACTAGTTTGTCTCATGAGACCTACCGATGCATCGAGGAGCTGTAGCGGGCTCCACCCATCACTTATTAAGTCCAATGCATTCCTCATATGAATAGGTTTAAACATATCATAAACCAAAACATAATCGTATCACATAAAACATGCATAAAGGAAACATAAAATTTCCACATTTCAATCACAAGATATCAATACAACACATTGATATAATAAAAACACTTTCAAAACCATTTTCAATACCAAAATAAAAGAATGTTAAAAATTTTGTATTTATTCTTCATTAAAAAAAGTTATGGCTTGTAGAGGAAGCCGAAACTCAAATAATGGTCATGGCAGCGGAGAAGTCATTGTCGCCGCATACGTACAACAAGAAGAACATTCTTTTTTGTCGTTTAGTAAAACACTTCATATAAAAATATTCCTTTTTAATAAATTTAAAATTCAAAGGGGTTTATACACCGTATAAAAGAAATTTGTGTATAAAACAAAATATGCCTCAATGAAAGGAGATTGAGACGAAGTCCTTACAAAGATCATTTTTAAAATAAAATATATCTATTATGTGTATTCACTATATGTACACATAAAGAAAGTAAAAATACAATATAGGACATAATAATATCATGACATAATTTGAAATTAGGGGATTAACCCAGATATTGGAAATTGGGTTAAGATATTCCCTTACCTTGCATCCTGTCTTGACTCGACCGTTATTTAACCTCCTGAATAATAAACTAGAGTTAATTTATAGTTTCTTAAGAACCTTTTCAAGTTTCTTATTCTTTTAATATCACTTATTACCATTTTATGAACATTATGTAATTATTTAAGTTAATAACGGTCGTTTTGTCGATCTTTGGTACTTGAGTCAGAAATAAACTTCTTATAATTACAAGTTGTTCATGTGGTGAAATATCCATTATATCCAGAATTATATTCATGATATAGATATAATATATCTCATATATATCCAGTATATACATGCATTTATAATATTCCATAACGTTTAGAGGTAAGAAATTAAATGCACCGTTCATGGAGACGGTAAGCCGTACGTACGCATGAACGCTACATTCATTTCTATTTCATATTTAATTAAATCATAATGATATAAAGTAATATTATAATTCCATTATAATATCATATATAATATCATTTACTCCATCCTTTATACATCCCACATATGGCATTAACTATTCAAATCACTTAGAGGGGGCTGTAGTCCGCACTTCCTAAAATGAAAATATCGCGTTTACCCATAATGGAAACAATAACTGTATGCCACAAATAAAAAATAAAGAACCTTAAGTAAAACATAAATAAATTATATATCATATATAAATAGAGTTATATCTTAATATCCACCTTTTAAGGTGTTATATGAGTGTTGAACAATCATCGTTTCGTGAGGCAGAAATTCGCCATCCACAGAAACAGTATGTTCTTTAACCATTAGATGTAGGTGTGTGTAAGTGTAGCTAGAATACTTATTATAACAACATCCTAGTATATTGAGGATACTTGTGTTGTTACAAAAGAAATTAATAAAAAGAGTTTAGGGGGTTGGATAAGAAAAATAAAATAAAATAACATAAGAGAAGACATTACCTTAAAATCGGGTAACTCTTTTGATCTGAGCCAAAGGCTTCCTTGGGAAGAATTCTGACCAAAGTGAGGCTTCTAGGAGTAATGGAGGGAAGGTGGGAGAGTATTTGGGAATAGTTTGGTCGAGCCAAAAGGCTTTGATAGTGTGAGTAAGGTGGTAGTGGTGGGGGCCTTTTTTTAGTGGAGAGGAGGGGCACTCTTGGAAAGTAATGAAATGTTACTTTATTATAAAATGATTTTCGAATTCTAATTGTCCCACACTTATATAATTCTAGGATAAGGTGATAAGGGTTCGAACTATTCTCATCCAATAGTATTTGGACAAGTTTAATTCTTAGAGTTTACATTATCCTTCCATTTTATTAAAATCGTTAATTAATGAGGTAATCGCTGCATCATCATGGTGTCATAAATAATTTAATATATTTAATGTCTAAAAATTATAAAAAAATATCATTATGCATGAAATCCTTTTATATTTCTAATGAATATTTATAGTCAAAAATATGACTTGTATAACCCCATTTAAAAATTGTTTTAGTAAAACGACTCATGTTTGTGACATTTTTATTTTAACATTAAATAAAAAGTTTTTAATGTCATTTTCCTACCAAAGTGCCTCCATGGGGTCCCCAAGTTGACCCATGGGTTTTCTTGGTCGGCCATGACTCATCCAATAGGGGTAGGACAAGTGTAAGGGTCATTTCATATTTTTATAATACCATTTTTTCCTTAAATTTCACTAATTACCTTTAATCGCGATTAATTAAACTTAAAAGTTACTAATCACCAAAAAAATTATTTTAATCCCATTGAACCACATTTTACTTCCTAATGACAACCATGTATGTCGGATTTTTGAAAATCAAATCACAGAAGTGGTAATATTTCATTAAATGAAAAATCAGTTATTTAACTACCACTTAGTGGTTTCACTATTCATAAAAAATTGATGTTTTTCAGAACAATGCGAAAATTTCATCCTAAGAAATAAATGATATTCCGAATTCAAAAATGATGTCTATTTTAAAAAATTCCAAACATATAAGTTGCAATAATTAATTTTATAATTAATTCCCGCTTTCACAACAAATAGCGTGTTATTAAGAAACAATATATATCAAAAGATTGACAATTGTTTATGTCTAATTTCAAAGTGAAATTAATTATAACGAACACCATTGGATAAAATAGTAAAAATATATTCTAATTATACATTAAAACCACTCAATATTATAATTTATCACTATAAATTATTTTGATTAAAAAATTTGTTTTTAAGTATTCTTCACTATTCATAAAAAATTGGAAGTTCTCAGAAAATTACAAAAATTTCAACTTAAGATAACTTTGATATTCCGAATACAAAAACGAAGTCCATTTGGAAAGATACAATTTATAAAATTTCAAAAAGTAGGTATTACTATTCATAAAAGCTACTTTGATTGGTTGTAGTGTGTGTTAGAACTCGAAGTTGCGTACAACACACGCTACTGTATTATTCAAAAAGAACTGTACCATGGAAGCTTGGGGTGTTACATTCTCCCCTCCTTCAAATAATTTCGTTCTCGAAATTTCATATAATATCACTGTATAAAAAGACTCGGGTGATTCTCCATCATAAGTTCCTTGGGTTCGCACGTTGCCTCCTCCATCTTATGGTTTCTCCATAGAACTTTTACCAGACAAGTCGTCCGGTTTCTCAGCACTTGTTCTCTTGTATCAAGGATCCTGATGGGCTCTTCACAATAAGACAGATCAGGTTCCAGTTCTAATTACTCATAGGTGAGTACATGCGTGGGGTTAGGAATGTATTTTCTCAACAGTGATACGTGGAATACATCATGAACTTTGGAGAGACTTGGCAGCATTGCCAAATGGTAAGCTATAACCCCATTTCGTTCTAGAATTTCAAAGGATCTGATGTACCTGGGACTCAATTTACCCTTCTTACCGAAACGTATAACTCCCTTCCATGGTGATACCTTCAAGAAAACCTGATCTCCTGCCTGAAAATCCAAATCCTTCCTTCGATTGTCAGCATAGCTCTTCTGCCTACTTTGAGCTGCTTTGATGTGGTTTTGGATTACCGTCAACTTTTCCATCGTTTCCTCCACCAGTTCTGGGCCTACAAGTTTTCTTTCACCTACGTCATCCCAACAGGTTGGTGTGAAACATCTTTTTCCGTATAATTCTTCATATGGTGCCATCTGAATACTTTAATGGAAGCTATTGTTATAGGAAACTTCTACCATAGGTAAATATTGATCCCACATTCCTTGAAAGTTAAGTGAGCATGATCTCAACATGTCTT
Organism: Viscum album; assembly: GCA_963277665.1. Taxonomy (NCBI): domain Eukaryota; kingdom Viridiplantae; phylum Streptophyta; class Magnoliopsida; order Santalales; family Viscaceae; genus Viscum; species Viscum album. The sequence goes on from OY728163.1 coordinate 138,495,899, forward strand.
TTAAGGTTTGAATAGTTCTTTCTGATTGTCAAGTGAGCAGTGCTCAAACGAAGTTCAGTATCCAAGGCCTTCTGATGACTTTTATAGAATCTTGATGTAAAGCGGGGATCATGATCTGAGACAATCGACAGGGGTACTCCATGAAGTCTCACAACTTCATTAATATATAGTCTTTCTAGACGTTCAAGTGGCAGATCTTCCCTTGTAGAAAGAAAATGTGCTGACTTGATGAGACGATCAACAATGACCCATATTGCGTCATTCCTTCTAGGGGTCTTTGGTAGTCCCATGACAATTTCCATCGTAATATTATCCCATTTCCACTCAGGTATGAGAAGAGGTTGCAATACTCCCCCAGGATGTTGCCTTCCAGCTTTCACTTGTTGGCAAACCATACACCTTGACACAAAATTGGAAATCTCCCTTTTCATGTTGTCCCACAAAAAATTTCCCTTTAAATCTCTATACATTTTAGTTCTCCCAGGGTGTATAGAGAAATTGGAACTATGAGCAACATCCAACAATTCCCTCTTTAAATCAGGTACATCGGGAACACAAAGTCTCCTCCCAAATTTCAAAATTCCATCTTCATAAACAAAGTCACTCAATCGCCCATCATTCAAAGCTTTAATCTTCTTTTTCAACACTTCATCATCAGACTGAGAACTCTTTATCCTTTCTAGTAAATATGGTTTGGCAATCATTTGAAAAAGTTTTGATGTTTCACCCTCCATGGTGATTCCCATATCCATCTTTACTAGATCCATGAAAATATGATCCCTTTCCACTCTCATCATGTTCAAAACTCCATGATATTTTCTACTCAAAGCATCTGCAACCTTATTTGCCTTCCCTAGGTGGTAGTGTATCATTCATTCATAATAATTGAGTAGTTCAAGCCATCGCCTTTGCCTCATGTTGAGTTATTTTTGTGAGAAAATATATTTCAAACTCTTTTGATCGGTATATATCTCACATTTTTCACCATAGAGATAATGTCTCCATATCTTCAAGGCAAATATTACAGTAGCTAACTCGATATCATGAGTAGGATAGTTCTTCTCATGAATTTTTAGTTGTCGTGATGCATAAGCAATAACCCTATCATTCTTGCATAAGGACACAACCAAGTCCTTTCATTGATGCATCACTATAACTAATGAACCCATCATTTCCTGATGGTAGAGTCAATATAGGAGCGTTGACTAATATTTTCATCATTTCTTCAAAGAATTATTCACACTCTTTTTTCCAGACAAATTTAACCCCTTTACATGTGAGCTTCGTTAATGGGTTAGCCAATCGGGAAAAATTCTGGACAAACTGTCGATAATAACCTACCAAACCAATAAAGCTGCGTACCTCAATTATACTCGTCGGTGCTGGCCATTCTTGGATTTCCTTGGTCTTAGAAGGATCAATGGAAATTCCATCTTTAGAGACAATATAGCCAAGAAAATAAATCTCCTGAAGCCAGAATTCACACATTCTAAACTTCCCATATAATTAATGCCTTCTAAGAGTCTTCAAGATAACACGCAAGTAATTTTCATGATTTTCGGAGCTTTTGGAGTATACCAAGATATCATCAATAAATACCACTACAAAATCATCAATATATTCCATGAAAACTCTATTCCTTAGATCCATGAATACAGAGGGTGCATTAGTTAATCCGAAAGGCATTACTGTAAACTCGTAATGCCTGTATCTTGTCCGTAATGCTGTCTTCGGAATGTCATTCTTCTTTACACACAACTGATGGTATCCAGATCGAAGGTCAATCTTTGAAAAGTATGGAGCTCCATGAAATTGGTCAAATAAATCATCAATTCAAGGTAGGGGATACATGTTCTTTATTGTTATAGCATTTATCTCTTTGTAGTCAACGCACAACCTCATAGATCCATCTTTCTTCTTAACAAAAAGGACAGGGGCTCCCCAAGGAGAAACACTAGGGAGAATAAATCCATTATTACTCAATTCATCTAGTTTTTTCTTTAGTTCAACTAATTCCACGGTGGCCATCCTATAAGGGGTCTTCGATATGAGCCTTGATCTAGGAATTAAATCAATGGAAAACTCAACTTCTCGTTCTGGAGGATGTCCAGGTAAATCTTCGGGAACACATCTACATATTATTTCACAATAGGTACATCCTCTATTTGAACATTCCATTCCTCGCAATTAGTCATTTCATTCTCTTCCTCCCCAATAATTGAATTTAGTTGAGCTACTGGGGTGGATCTAAATAATAATTAGGTGGCGACGATTCTGGTCTAAAAATAAGGTGTTCCTTATCATCATCATCAAAAATCGTAACCTCCTTCTTCTTACAATAAATATTTACATCATAGTCTGAAAGCCAATCCATACCGAAGATTATATCAAACTCAATCATAGGTATGACAATGATATCAGCGGATAAAGAACAGTTATGTGCTCTAATGGGGGCTGATTCACAAACCTTTGTTGCAATAATACTTCCCTTAGGAGTTTTGACTGAAAATTCTCTTGTTAAATCAAATTGGAAATATCTAATTTTCTTAGAAAACTGGGAAGATATGAAACAATGTGATCTCCCAGAATCAAATAATGCATTTGCTAAACTTGTGGAAACCATTAAATTACCTGCCACTACGTCCCTCAGAGCTTCAACCTCAACAGTAGTGATAGCATAAGCTTGGCGTTGATCCCTTGGCCTCTTCTGAGTTAAGTTCCCCTAACGCTTAGGACATTAATTTTCATAATGCCCCATCTCTCTACAATTATAGCATTCCACATTGACAACAACTTTCTTTCCCTTTCAATCATGAGCTTGGTGGCCTTTTTCACCACACGTGTAACAGACTCCCATTCCCTTCAAGCAAGTACCGGGGTGTTTCATTCCACATTTACTGCAGGACTGATATTCAACTCTTCCCTTCTTCCCCTTGTTTACATTTCCAGATTGATCAGAAGATCTCTTCTTTTCTTGCTTTGCTTTAAAGTCATGAGACATAGAGAATTCCGTTTCCGTCTTGATAGTACACGAGAAAATATCTTCGTATGATGAGAAGTTTTGTGAGACTAATGCATGATGGAGAAATGGTTTTAACCCATCAAAGAAACGATCAATCTTACTTCTTGGGTTACGTATATAATCTGCAGCATGCCTCACCAACCTTGTAAAGTTAGCCTCATACTTCGCGACATTCTCATCCTCCTTCTGCCTCAGACTCCGAAATTTTATTTCCATATCTGATCGATGGTCATGCAGAAATTATTTTTCTATGAAAATTTCCTTAAACTCCATCCACTCCATACTTGATACTTGTTCATCTTCCTATGTGTTTTGAATCAGCGACCACCATTGATCGGCATCCCCAGTGAGGCGGTAGACTGCCATGACAACCTTCTCCCTTTCACTACTCCCCAAGGCATGGAATAGTTTCTCTAAGGAGTTTATCCATTGCTCAGCTACTAATGGATTTGTACCCCCATTAAATGTTGGCAGTTGTTGCCTCATGAAGCGGTCTAATATTGATCCTCCACGTTGCGGATCAGGGTTCTCCATATGAGTAAGGTTATTATTCATAAACTGAGTGAGTTGTCCCAGTATGGTAATAAGTTGATCAGCACCAGTTGTATCTCCAGCTTCATAATAATTATCTTGATCCAGAGGGAAATCCCTACACGGAGTGCATGCAATGATACAGTTTCCATTCCTTCCACTAGGTGCCATTTCTAAACAATGGCATAAACTATATTAGTTTATGAATCAAAATACATAATTACATACTTATAAAATACTTAAAATAAGTTGAACTATTTATGGATATAATCCATAATCATAAAAAAAAATTCTTTGAGGAAGTATATACTCATAAACCTTCATAGTTGTGTGTAAAGAAAACGAGAATTATCCTAAGAAAATCCCTCAGGAGTGTCGTAACCAAGAGTGCAGCAAGGCCCATTGTCGTGCACTAGTTCCCATTCGAGTCTAGCTCAAAGCGGTGTATTCTGGTTTTACCCCTAGGTACATCTGTGCCAGAGCCACCTCTACCTACTCGTATCCAAACAGGGATGTATTGCTCGGAAAACTCACAAAATCTCTATAATACTAAAATTCTATGATCTTCTTCTATTCTAATACTCAAAGTCTATCTTTGGGATATGTGCTCTAATCAGAGTTTATCTGAATCTAGCTTCCAAGGATAGTACTAAACTGCCTCTGATACCAACTATAACGCCCTGGCCCTAGTTACCCAGAGTCAGTGCATTATTGCGTAGCATTGGCATGATCACAAAAAATCAAATCTCGAATGACCGATTAGTATAGTAGCCTTGGAAACACTAGATACATTCATAAGTCTTACATTACATCATAATGTAAAACAAAACTACAACATGTTCTCTTTATATCCCCTTATATTATCCCTGCAGGTCATTCATAATATACCACTTCACATCCTGGAAAAATTAAAACATTGAAAGGGGTGAGCTTAGATGCTCAGTAAGGATAACAATATAGTGGAATCTTTCATAAATAAACATTAACATTTAAAGAAATGTATAACTAAAAAAGCCTTTTAAACTTAAACTTTAGCATAATATGGAAAAAGGAAAATGAAATAATGCCATTTACTTACTCACATGGATATTCTACTAGTCGAATAATCACATGAAATATAAATAACCACTTTCATAATGATGGAATGCATAATGCCAGACTATCATAACCACGTAGCCAAGGCCTCGTTCCAAGTCTACAATAAGATTTTGTCAAGGCCTCGTGCCAAGACACTAGTTTGTCTCAAGAGACCTACCGATGCATCGAGGAGCTATAGCGGGCTCCACCCATCACTTATTAAGTCCAATGCATTCTTCATATTAATAGGTTTAAACATATCATAAACCATAACATAATAGTATCACATAAAACATGCATAAAGGAAATATAAAATTTCCACATTTCAATCACGAGATATCAATACAACACATTGATATAATAAAAACACTTTCAAAACCATTTTCAATACCAAAATAAAATAAAGTTATAACTATGTATTTATTTTTCATTAAAAAAAGTTATGGCTTGTAGAGGATGCCGAAAATCAAATAATGCTCACAGCGGCGGAGAATTCTTTGTCGCCGCATACATACGACAAGAAAAACATTCCTTTTTTCGTTTAGTAAAACACTTCATATAAAAATATTCCTTTTGAATAAACGTAAAATTCAAAGGGGTTTATACACCGTATAAAAGAAATTTGTGTATAAAACAAAATATGCCTCAATGAAAGGAGATTGAGGCAAAGTCCTTAAAAAGATCCTTTTTAAAATAAAATAGATCTATTATGTGTATTCACTATATGTACACATAAATAAAGTACAAATACAATATAGTACATAATAATATCATGACATAATTTGAAAGTAGGGGATTGACCCAGAGATTCGAAATTGGGTTAAGAAATTCCCTTACCTTGCATCCTATCTTGACTCGACCGTTCCTTAACCTCTTGAATAATAAAATATAGTTAATTTATAGTTTCTTAAGAACCTTTTCAAGTTTCTTATTCCTTTAATATCACTTATTACCATGTTATGAACTTTATTTAATTATTTAAGTTAATAACGGTAGTTTTGTCGATCTTTGGTACTTGAGTCAGAAATAAACTTCTTATAATTACAAGTTGTTCATGTGGTGAAATATCCATTATATCCTGAATTATATTCATGATATAGATATCATATATATCATATATATCCAGTATACACATGCATTTATAATATTCCATAACGTTTAGAGGTAAGAAATGAAATGCACCGTTCATGGAGACGGTAAGCCGTACGTACGCATGAATGCTGCTTTCATTTCTATTTCGTATTTAATTAAATCCTAATGATATAAATGTATATTATAATTCCAGTATAATATAATATATAATATCATTTACTCCATCTTTTATACATCCCACATATGGCATTAACGATTCAAATTACTTTGAGGGGGCGGTAGTCCGCACTTCCTAAAATGAAAATATCGCGTTTACCCATAATGGAAACAATAAAGGTACGCCATAAATGAAAAATACAGAACCTTAAGTAAAACATAAACATATTATTTATCATATATAAATATTGTTACATCTTAATGGCCACCTTTTAAGGTGTTATATGAGTGTTGAACAATCCTCGTTTCGTGAGGCAAAAATTCGCCATCCACAGAAACAGTATGTTCATTAACCATTAGATGTAGGTGTGTGTAAGTGTAGATCGAATAATTATTATAACAACATCCTAGTATATTGAGGATACTGTTGTTTTTATGAAAGAAGTGAATAAAAAGATTTTAGGGGGTTGGATAAGCAAAATGAAACAAAATAACATAAGAGAAGACATTACCTTAAAATTAGGTAACTCTTTTGATTTGAGCCAAAGGATTCCTTGGGAAGATTCTTCCCAAAGTGAGACTTCTAGGAGTACGGGAGGGAATTTGGCAGAGTATTTGGGCAGAGTTTGGCCAAGCCAAAATGCTTTGATAGTGTGAGTAAGGTGGTAGTGGTGGGGGCCTTTTATAAGTGGAGAGGAGGGCCACTCTTGGAATGTAATGAAATGTTACTTTATTATACAATGATTATCGGATTCTAAAGGTCCCAAACTTATATAATTATAGGATAAGGTGATAAGGGTTCGAAATATTCTCATCCAATAGGCTTTGGACAAGTTTAATGCTTATATTGTACATTATCCATCCATTTTATTAAAATCGTTAATTAATGAGGTAATCGCTGCATCATCATGGTGTCATAAATAATTTAATTTATTTAATGTTTAAAAATTATAAAAAAACTATCATTATTTAGGAAATAGTTTTATCTTTCTAATTAATATTTATAGTAAAAAATATGACTTGTATTACCCCATTTAAAAATTGTTTTAGTAAAACGACTCATGTTTGTGACATTTTTATTTTAACATTAAATAAAAAGTTTTTAATGTCATTTTCCTACCAAAGTGGCTCCATGGGGTCCCCAAGTTTACCCATGGGTTGTATGGGTCGTCCATGACTCATACAATAGGGGTAGTACATGTTTAAGGGTCACTTCATATTTTTATAATACCATTTTTACCTTAAATATCACTAATTATCTTTAATCGCGATTAATTAAACTTAAAAGTAACTATTCACGAAAAAAATTATTTTAATCCCATTGAACCACATTTTAATTCCTAATTACAACCATGTATGTTGGATTTTTGAAAATAAAATCACAGAAGTGGTAATATTTCATTTAAATGAAAAATCAGTTATTTAACTACCACTTAGTGGTTTCACTATTCATCAAAAATTGAAGTTTTTTAGAACAATGCCAAAATTTCACCCTAAGATATAATTAATATTCAAAATTCAAAAATGATGTCTATTTTAAAAAATTCCAAACATATAAGTTGAATTAATTAATTTTATAATTAATTCCCGCTTTCACAACAAATAGTGTGTTATCAAGAAACAATATATATCAAAAGATTGACAGTTGTTTATGTCTAATTTCAAAGTAAAATTAATTATAATGAACACCATTTGAAAAAATGGTAAAAATATGTTCTAATTATAAATTAAAATCAGTAAATAGTATAATTTATCACTAAAAATTATTTTGATTAAAAAAGTTGTTTTTAAGTATTCTTCACTATTCATAAAAAATTGGAAGTTCTCAGAAAATTAAAAAAAATTCAACTTAGGATAACTTTGATAATCCGAATACAAAAACGAAGTCCATTTGGAAAGATAAAATTTATAAAATTTCAAAAATTAGGTATTCCTATTCATAATAGCTACTTTGATTGGTTGTGGTGTGTGTTAGAACTCGAAGTTGCGTACAACACACGCTACTGTATTAATCAAAGAGAAGTGTACCGTGGAAGCTTGGGGTGTTACATACATTTAGTATCAATGTATAGATATAATTTATAGGATAACCATACTATATATAATTACTAGAAAATCAAACATTGATCATGTACCATGACATATCCCTTTATCTTATCCCTAGGACATCCAATAATGTTCACATTTCAGATTCCCAGAAAAGAAATAAAATAATAGTCATAAGTACGAGTCGCCCACATTGATACCATCTATGATAGTGAAAAACTAATGATCAATTATTTACATGACTTAATGAAAATATTACATTACCAGAAATTTTAAATTAAATATTGGATTAGATATATAGATAACCAGTACCAAGCATTTAAAAATAAATCTTGTTCCCTTTTAAATAATGTATTTTTTTATTTTGAGAGTTATTACTATATCATTAATGTGTCTCAAACATCCAAAAAAATTAATAATTCAATAAACTCATCCCGATATTCATTAAATTTATTGTCATCATAAATTATGGAATGAGAACAATAAAAATGAGTGAACTCGGATGCATAATAGGGGTGACCAAAATGATAAAAATAAAATATCAAAATTGATAATAAGTTGGTCATATTGATATAATCATGAAAATAATACACAATACAAAAAAAATCATAAATCAAAGAATACGGCAGGGCCAAATATAATATATGAATTAAAATTTTATGGAATCATGGTTTAATGAACATTTTCCCTAAATACATGAAAAATTAAAAATAATATTAATTAAATAATTTCACCTTTATTGTTTTGAAAAATCAAAAGTATTCAAAATATTTTGAAGACATTTTTTCATAATACATTCTCACAAAAACAGGAAACAAATTATTTCACATCTCATTGATAGTGAAAACATGTTAATAATGCTTTTTACACCTCAATCATAGTTATATAAATTGTAAAAAAGTTCCAAAATATAATTCAAGAAATATTTCAACAATTAATATGATATGAAATATTAAAAAAATGCATTAGACACAGATATAAGTCCCCAACTTTCAATAATCATAACATGTTTGTGAAACATGAAAAAAAAACATTCATCATGTCATAAAGAACACATAGAACTGAATTAGTTTCTTGAGACATTAAAATATATCACATTACATTAACATAATAGAATTTATATGATATAAAATATATCATTTTTCAATATGAATAATATTGTAATTACCTATTGTGATTTATCAATACATAACTTAATGAAATATAATCCTTTAATGGTAAATTTAATAATAAATACACAACTTTCACAAAACTGTTTGAAAATGTGAATTATAATATTCCTTGAAATATATTTTTTTCATGGGATGAAAAAATTAATTATTTCTTATAATGTTTTCTAAAAAATGTTTCCTTGAAAACATAAAAACATTATAAAAATATTGTGGTGTTGATGTGAAAATACTTCATTTGGAATGAATAATTTGAATATTTGTAAATGAATTTTATAACAACTAAAAATGTAATGATGTATAAAAAATACCATTTATATGGTGATAAGTAAAAATGTATTCTACATCAGTAAATTAGTATTTGGTTTTCAAAATAATAAAGATAAAATACTTTTGGGGATCATGAACATAGAAATTGAGGCAAAATGATCTTTAATGTGGAGGAAACTTTTTCAATAAAAACATTCCACAATAATGAGAATGAAATTCAACAATAAATAATCTCTCTTTTAAAATAATTATCCCCACCATATATAAAATATTATTTATCTTATATAATAGTAAATAGAATGACTTATGAGAAATATAAGAATGATAACCAAGGGATGACATTTTCATTCAACTAAAATAAATTTGAGGTAATAAAATCACTTGTACATGTAGTATTTCATGAAATAAGGGATGTTTAAAAAGGTTTTATGTTTTTGAAATATATATAACAATAATATGAAAATTAATTTCATTATAATACAATAATATGGTTATATTTTCCCATCATATATGAAATGCTATTAATAATGACTATCATAACTCTTTGAATGATAATTCAGTTTCAAAATTCCATATACGAGAATAGTAATATAATAATAAGGGAGATAAAATGTAAATGAAATGAAATTATTAAGAAAATATTTATATTTATTATGGCTGAAGGAATTACATCCATGAATAATACATATAAATGAAATTTTGGTTTATAATATCAACATGTCTAATAAATATAAGAATTTGATAATGAAACCCTTTCCACATGTGGAAAATTTAAATCAAAACCACCAAAAGGGGAGACTTATTTTTATATATAACCATTAATAGTGATAAATTAGGATACATAATCCAAATTAATATTTTTTACATGAATTAATATAAATAATATTCCCAAGATAAATCATAACTCAAAGAGAGAAATCTGTGGTGAAAAAACCCTTTCATTGAGTTTCTACTAACTCATCCTTGAAGTACCCTCACGTATAATGAACATAAATAACATAATATAATAATTAGGTACCTTATTCAAATTAATTTTTCATTATATACATTATTTATAATCATCTATTACAAATTTTATAGAAATTATTCATTAGTTTCAATATCTGATGTTAGAACGATTATTTGTTTGTCACATTCTAATTTTATATTAATATAATAAATTAAAAACAAGTGGATTAAATTTCATAATTAATTATTTATTAAATTATGAATATTTATTGTTTTACCTTTATTAGTTATTTCATATTTTAAGTAATTTTACGAAATCAATACAGTAACAAAAAATCTGAAACACGATAAAATAGTTTAGATATGTTTAACGGTCAAAAGGTGATATATTAATATAAATTTATATTAATAAAAAATTAATTAATTAATAATTCATGTATCATAAATTAATTATTATTAATTATTATTATTATTATATGATAATCCTCAATCATTAATTACATAGTAATTAAAATAATATTCATTTAGGAAGTAATCATTACATAACGATTGGCATTTTATAATGTTTTTATGACTAATGGATTCCAGTAGATAATGATATTAGGACATAATTGTAATAAAATATATTAAATAATTATAATTTATTATCTTAAAATCTAATATTATAACCATTTAATATGGTTTTTGATGATATTGAAAGTTGTTGTTTATGTATTTGGTATTATGTCGTACACACGATTAAAGTTCCCAGTTCTAAACGAATAGACTTAAAGTTGGTATATTGAAAATGATTATTTTTTATTTTGATTTGAGACCTATATTTATTATTCAATTATCATATACATATATTATTACATAATTGATATTCAATAATTAATAATGGACAACATCTCCTCACGGAGGTGGTACACCTCATGTATTCATGATCAATGTTATCATGATTTAATAATGGATGAAAATTATTGAGTATATGATTTTTAATTAATGTAATAATTCATAATTATTCTAATCATAATTATATTATTATATTAATAATGATATATATGGTTATAAGAGAAAAAAATAAAATAAACTATAAGAAGAGTGTGCACTCAAATTAGATACATCAATTATATCTAGGAATTATTTGAAAATTTGATGGCCTTACACATAGAAAAAACTGAAGTGTACTATAGAAGTTCAATAAGGTTCTAGTAGTATAATTTTGGTATAGTTTCAGGTGTAAATTTTATGATATGGTGAGACATAATTTACTTAATTTTATATAATTTGTAGTTAAATTGATGGGTGTATTTGGAAGTAGCCCTTACATTCTAAAGAATTTAATTTTACGATTAAAGGTCCCACTACTCATTAATTTTAAAAATATTATGGGAAGGCTGTGTGGGTAGAGATTATCCCCACAAACTCTTGTTGGATACAACCTATAGTTTTTTTATATTCATTTAAATTGTTATGTTTTGCACAAATTTACATTTTTCATTGATTTTAAATATTATCCATTGAAATTACAATTAATTTAAACACTAATATTAAATATTTTACCTAATTTTTTATTTTTCATTACAAATTTGGATATCAATTTTTCAAAAAACAATCTACGAGTTTAAATGGATTAATATAGTATAACTACACATTACATCTAGAAATTATTTTTCGAAAAAAGATTTTTATTCAAAATCCAATATTTATTTAACAATTTTCTCGTAAAATTATAAATTCCCATGTCATAAATTGGTTTATAGTAAGACATATATATTTTATAAGTATTTTTTGAAAGATAAATTTAGTTCTATCTATAGTATATTTGATTTTATGAGTGACCAAGATTTATTTTATTAAATTACAATTTTACTTTAATAAAAACCCTCAAAGGTTTTACATGATCAATGAATATCTTATAAATCATATTGATAATCCTTAAATAAATATATTGTTATATAAATGGTTTTTAAATATCTATTATATTCATTATTTTATATGAAATCCAAACAACTATATTTTCAAAACAAACATAATTTTCATCAAAAATATAATTTTCTAAGAAAAAAATCAAAAAATTATACTGACTAAATATTAATGTATGTAATTAAGAAATTATTTTTATTATATAATATCTAAATTATATAAATTTTAGATTTATTCCTTAAAAAACATAAAATATTTAAAGAAACCCACTTTTACTAAAAATGACCACTTAAATATTAGGTGATATTAATTATTTATAATACAACGGTAATAAATATTAATGATTTAAAAAAATAGTATATTTAATATATTTATTTATAATTTTGTTATAATATTTTATTATTGGTTTAAACTGGGTGTTTCATGTTACAGTTGTTATCGATTATAACATCATATTTCAAGGATTAGAGTTCTGATTCCTTACCAAATTCCTAATTAAAAATAGTTTAAATGTGTTTTATTTTAAATCTTAATTATTTATATAGTAATTATTTTAGAAATGAGTATATATAATAATTTTAGGAAGCTAAATACTATCTATGATTAATTTATAAATTATAGTATTGGAAAACATTATTCTCCCCCGACCATTCACATTTGATATTCTCTCATTCTATCACACATTTATTCAAATTATTCCTTCATAAGATCTAACTAAACCATCATAATAATATACTTATTATCTTCTACTAGGGATATGAATTTTTATAAAATGACATTTCAATAAATAATGATCATGTCAAAACATACAATACTCATATGGGGAATCTCAAACATCTATATTCATTTCGGTTTATCGTTGCTTTCTCATTATTTTCAATCATTATTTATCTCAAGTAATATCATTATTTCCTATCAGACTTATTTCGATTCACTCTTTCTATAGATGTGAATTCCTATAAATTTTATTGATATTTTTATATGCAGCTATAATGAATTATCAATAATACATTATCTCCCATGATGACACATTTATTCATCTTGGGATATTTTATCTTCTATTTATGAAATTAGATATTTTTTTAATTATTGAATTGTAGAAAAACATGTTTCTTAATTTTCTACGTTATCAAAATATTTAATTTAATAAAACATTTATTAAATCTTAATTATAAATAAATGTGATTTTAAAACCATTTATACAATATTTATTATTTTATATATATATTCATTCTCGATGCAATGCTTGATGTTGAGAATTTAATAATTTAACAGGTTGGTCCAAAATTATAAAACAAAATTTATAAATTTTATAATGGATATCATTCATAATATTAGGTTTATTATTAATCAAAATTATACTTGAATTTATCATTATTTTGGAATAGTTTTTTTACACACAAGTTATGATTGAACATAATACCATCATTATTGAAAATAATAGTATATTCATTGAGTAAAATTTTATAATATTTCATTATTATGAATATCTCACATTTTATATTTAGTTTAAAGTATAACATTTTTTTATAATTATGATCATTCTTTTTACGATATTGTAATATCATTCTTCTCGCAAAAATAAAACAATGATTTATTCCCTACGATTAATTCTTATTACTCATTGCTTTCTTGGATTTTAACACTAACTTTTAATGAAGTATTTCTTAATTTGATTACTAGATATAAAGGGAATATGAATTATTCAATGATGAATTTACTAATGGAAATTAATAATGTGTTCTATTTTAGGTATCTTTTTAGTTAACGAAGAAACTTTTACCATGATGTAAATGAAATTAATTTCTTTATGATTAAACCCTTTTCCTATAAAAATATTTATCCAATAATCATGAAAGAATTTTGGGGGTCACTATAATTATATTATTAAATTTTATAGTGTGACATATGAATTCATTCACTGGATTAATGAGACTTCATTGTAAATTACCATTAGTTTTAGAATTCATAGAATCTGCTTGTTCTCATTTATGTAGTGTGAAAAAATGATGTTATATGATATTATATAATATATATTTGATATATAATTCCTTATTATCATTATATCATAGTGTCTAATGATTACTAGAGAATAGTGTATTATTTAGTGAATTTCCATATTAGATATTGGATTCATCGAAAAAATAAATTATTTAAGATTTTATATCATGGTGGAGTACCAAAGAATGGTTTTATATAAAATGTTAATCATATAAATTATATTATCATCTGGTATAAATAAATAAATAGTATTTATTTTGTGTCTCTTAACATAGAATACATAAAGGGATTGTTGGTTAATAAATTATTTAAGGTGTACTTGTGACTGAACAAGTTTACCCATGATAAAATAGTGTAAAATATGTGGTACATTGAATATTATATCTATTTGAGTTTTCACTAAAATTATATTATCATTCATCACATATACTATAATAAAATTATTATATATTCATGATGAGACTCCTTGTTTTCCTGTCGGTTAATATTCTCCCATGGGAGATGGATTGTTAATTTTAGAAATGATTTACATATTTACTTATATCATTTAATTAATTCACAAGAATTGAAATATTATCTATTTACATTGTAATAGTTTATATATTTTATAAAATATATATGTCATAATCATAAAATGTATTTGTGACACAGAGACCCAAAAAATTGTGTCTAATCTGAGATTCCACATGATTGTATACATACCTCCCTATATGCTTGAGTATATAAAATATCCTTAAGGAAATATAATTCATAATGGGGAGACTTTTACTCTATAACATAGTAAACATAATAGTATAATAATTGGAGCTATAAAAATAATCATCAAACATTGAATTAAAAATTAACATTAAGATTAGAATAATAATCCTGAAAAAATTTCTCATATAGTATCAAAATGGAATTTCATATATATTGAAAAAATATAATTAAAATCATCCCATGTATGAGGTAAATCCAACAATAAAATACATCGTCTAACATCCATCTTGGACTTCATTACGTAAAATTCTCATCCTTCTACTAAACAAAATGCACCATCCATCAGAGGGACACATCAATTTATTGGGTCTCTAAGCAATAAATTTAATGAAAAATTTAAATATCCGAGTACAGTTTTATTGAAAGTCTCAATAGGATACCACAAATTATCCTTAACATACACAAATAATAAATATTCATGCAATACGAGAAGATAATTAGAATAGATACAAAAAAGAAATATATAATAGAAGCAGCATACAAATGTCAAGTCCTAACAGACCATCACTACATTATTTGGATCAATAATGGATAGAATATTACCCAACTTCATTACTGATTCTCCTTGATGAGATTGTTAGATTCATGTTTGACACATCCCTCATGAAGAGATATTCCAATGAATCTAAGACCCTCACATTACTCATCCTTCCCAGATCATAGTCCATTAGTCCTAATTTATATGTAAAACGTGAAAATATATATGATCAACACATATAATATATTATAGAAATAAAATAATATCATCATATCAAAACAATAATTTATAATAATCATTATAACCCATATTAAATAAACACAAGCACATGCCTTAAAACTACACAAGCACACCTCATGTGATCAACTATCACACATAGTTTAGATGGGGTTAAAAACATTCCAAATATCATGAAAATATATTGTATAATACTGAAAATAATGTTTATGGATTCTTATATTATTGAAAATCATGAATCTATATAATGGGTCACTATTGTTGTTAGATTTCACAACTAGATCATAAGAATATCCACAATTGAAAACTTTTTATCTCATATTGACATGATGATGATAATTCCATAAATCTAAATGCTGATTATATTAAAGATAAAATATCACATTTTAGATCAATCAAAATTGCATTATATGATCATGAAATATTTTATTATATTTATTTTCATCAAGGAAAAGAGACAAGGATCAATCTTGGACAAACAATAACTAACAAGATTAAAATTACATGATTTATTTTTTGTTTAAGAGAGAAAAAAAATGGAAGGGGATGAGAGAACACAAAAATAGCCTACTAGAGTTCCTAGGTTATTGGTGGTAAAAAATAGAGATTTTTTAGAAAATAGGTATAACTTTCACATTTTAAAAAAACACATTTAATCTCAACATTCCCTCTAGGTTTTGATGGATGTCAATGACATGTTGATAGCCACAATGAATATTCAATTCTAACTAAGTGTCCCACCTGTGGGATGGTGGTCTCCACCAGCTGGCCTATGGATATTAGTATGGAATTATTCTACCTAATAAAATCACTAGAGGTAAAATTACTTTCAATCATCTCTCCTATTAGAGTATTTCATCATATAATTTATAACAAATCCTCCATCCAAAGAATAATTAATTTTCTGAAACTAGAGAACATCAATCCGACCAAAAATTACAATAAAACATGCAAAGAAAGATTTTTTGAAGTAAAACAAGCTCCATACCATGAATTATAAGTTTAATAATTCTACACCTCTTATGAGTTCTTCAGTTATGAGCCAAATGAAAATAGGTTTTCACTAACAACATTTGAAACATCAGATAAATGTTTTTTCCCCACTATAACTTATCCTCTTGAAAATTATTATACTTCCACAGAACCTGATCATGAGGAAGATTTTGTAAAAATCACAAATTATAATATTCATATATTGTAATAATATATAGCTCTGTAGGGAAAAATTATTTTGTCACTAATTATTCAACCTTATAGTCGAGAACTTGTGTTGGATCGTTCTCTTACATATGAACCTAAATCATATATATATAACTTTATTTCATAGATGGGGATCTAACAAATTTTATATCAACCTGATTTGTTTTAAAATAATAATATTACCAAAAAGTTGTTCCACTATATATGGTTTCCCTCATATACACATATTCCTTAACCAATCTGTCACCTACAAGTAAACAATATCACTTACAACAAACTATAAGGGTTTTATGATTCTTTCAGCATAAGATCTCTTCATGTTCTGAGCTATACTCAGAAATATCCAAATCAATTTCACCCTCATTAGGGTATCTATTACAATACACATCTCATCATCTACTAATTAACCAACATAGATCTAGGGAAATTGGGAATGACATGACAACCCATAATGTACAGAACATAGAGCCATCTATGTCATAGAATTGATATTTTTATGGTATATGTAATATTTTATAGAAAAATGATCATCCCAACAACATAAAAATTCAATAATAAATCATTCGATTATATCCTAATTATTCTTTCTCATTATCTCTAACTAGACATTTTTATTTGGATGGAAGGACATACTCACCTTCAAAAGAGTCTCCATATCCTTCTTAAACCCCTAGAAAAACCATGATATAATCCACACGTATTTTTCAAACACCATGAATTAAAGAAATCCATTGATATATATGATCCCTCGAACATAATATTTTCAAAGAAGAGTCATAGTTTTCATAATCAGTATCATCAAGATTTGATCCCCCTTTGTTAACTAATCCACAAAAACCGACACATAGTTTTGAACTATATTTATCCTAGGAAACCCCTTTGTGAATAATTTTATCACATGATCCCACATCCACACTATAACTAGAATTTTATAGATTAACCCTACCAGTATTTGATGATATACTTGATCCTATGATAGGTTTGACCAGGGGAGAAAAATACTATAATGAATCTTTCCATACCGGGATGACTAAACTATAATAAGATATCATGATACTTCATTGAAGAATGCATGTGTACTTCCCATTGTAAATCATGAGATGCTCTAAACAACTCCTCTATCTTGAATGAACTAACCATGATCCATCCATGAACTATAGTTATACCACACTAGTCCAATTCCCAAATATAAATGGATCAATTTTCCTTTATCTTCTTATTTATTGCAACACTCTATGGATTAAACTCTTGATTATACTTCAGTTATTCCCACATTAGGGATGTTACCACAAAGTATTCACAATTAACTAAATTTAAATCCATAGTTTTTTCCTCCTTCCAGATAGCGAACAAATCAATGATTATTCATTAATCTTGTTATTTTAACTCCTTAACTTCTTATATTTTCTACTCATTGACTATATAACTATAATTATTTTTACATTATAATAATCCGTATAAAATTCACCCAAATTCAAGTACATATCAATAGATATAAAAAAGATATTAATGTTACACTCCAAAAAGATATACTACATACTCGTATGGTTAGAATAAATGCAAAAATCCCTTCCAAATAATTCTTTTTTTTAGTATTCTAATGCATGAAAAAAACCGCCAACTATTAATCATGAGTATATTAATTCATCTCATGTGTTCATGGCATTTGAGGCCCATTTGAAACTAAATTATAAACATTTATTAGATAAAATTCTAATACAAGATATATATCAAAATACTTTATACCTAACTTCAATAACATGAATAATATAGATCAATAATTATTTCCATACCTTTTTCATTTCCAATTAGACAAATTCCCAGTATTCTATGCCTTAATAAATTACACCCTTCTTAATATTAATGTTCATGGGTACTTCAGGGTGATAAAATTCATAAATTAAACAACTTTAGTACCTGAAAAACCATGTAAAATATTGAATCTATAACACATTACTCATACCAACACCAATCGTGAATGAAAAAAATCTTATCTCGATCTACTGTTACTTCTACATGAGTGAACACATTCCAATTAGAGATACACCCAAATAACCCAAAGTGAAACATCAAATACATTGCCCAATAATGATTTTTTTGAAGTGTAATCAATATGATTTCATGGTGTCTTACATGTGATTATAAAGATGTGGAACATATTAGGATGTCATAAATGGTTATATTATCGAAGGTGTCATAATATGGGTTAATGTTCTAGTTGATGAGATCCATGAACACCCCAAGAGTCTTTGTTTGGAAAAATATAGCACGACATCTCCAAAAAACGATTCATACCCCTAAATACTATTTTTGATGTCTTCATATCGGATATAAAGCTAATAATAGGCAATATTTTGATCAATCATAAGAATTAACTTTTCTCACGTGAATTGGTCAGACATGAAATATATTTATTGAAATGAGTACATTATCATAAACGCGATATGATTAAACTTCTTGTAACACACTCAACTCCAAAGACTACCATCTTCTATCATGGAAAAACACAGTATAATCCTATGGTGGTATTCTTTCTCAGATGAAACCTTTACCCTAAAGAACATCGAAATGTAGTATAATATCCAATTAAACACTTGGTACAATTAGATATAGAGGAACTGATATGGGTCATGCAATTGAAAAAAATGATATATATATAACTCAAATATTGTACATTGAGGAGACCATAAGAAATACAATGAAATGTTATAATTGGATTGGTCAAATATGTATTGGCCCTACTTTTCATCCCTAAACATCCCATTCACTAAACATCCCATTCACTAGTAAATGTGAGCATTATCCCTAATGGCAAGGTAAAAGTTATAGGATTCAGATAGAAATAAGCATGTGAATAGTAGCTACTCAAAGAGTCCAAGCCAAGGATCCATGTAAACATATCATCAAAATAATATTAAATCTATAAAAATTATGGAATCTAGAAACTACTATCATATTTTATTAACATTTAATAATATTATAGACAATCATTACCTAAGGTGTATCTGTTAAAATAATATCAAAAAATTATATTACATGTAAATCCATTTTAACAATATAATAGGAATATATGAACAAATGGGATGTGAATGTATCAATAAACGATAGTTTGACACATATGGAACAGACCTCAAACATTTTACTGTCCCTCTCCTTTACCCACTAAATATTGATGCACTGTATGATCCCTTAAAACCCCACTCCAGGATTCCACAATGGTTCCTTAGTCACCTAATTCACTGACCCTTGTGTTGTCTTCTAATTCAATTTATATCATGTACCAACACTTGATATTTTCATCCATGAAGGCCTATAACAATAGTAATTCATAATTCTCATCATTCTAGGATGATGATTGGTTTTAAGATGAAGTTATAGTCTTTAAGAAAACTCCCCTTCCATCTAAGTGATAAAAAAATTAAAATTCATGTCTAAAAGAGTTATTCAAGGAACCTATTATTTTTTTATGTATCAAAAAAAGCCCTAGAAAATCTCTTCCAATATCCTATTGTAAATTTTAGGAAAATAAACTACTATTGCACTTGAAAAATATATTATTTTACCACAACCTATTAAATGGATTCCTGTAGATTTTTCTTCTTTAATTTCATTCATAATCTTCATCATCTTAAAAATAACATGCGTATAGCTTTTCAAACTTATGTTCCAAACCGATTCATTTTTTCTTAGAAAATACCAATATCAGAAATTCTTGGATTTTATTCTATGTCACGTTAAAAAATTAGAAAATAAATATTCAGATTAGTAAAGCATACTAAAAAGGTATAGACTATCTTTTTTCCATGATGAAGCTCCATAAACTCTTGTTCATGGTCCCCCAACAATTAAATTAGAAATAACTCCTCAAATAATAGGTCAATGATGGTCACCCATGTTAGCGATTTTTTCTACGAACCTATATCCAGATATTCCACCACAATCCTATTTATCCATTAGACATAATAGTTACAGGAATAACTGATTAGACACTAAATGAGGCTAATATTCATTGTTAATATACATAATATTCATGTTCTTTATTATTCATAAAAACCATTTTAGTGCATTTTACACTTTGAACATCATTTCACATTATGATTGTAATACCTTCTTAAAATGCACTATTATGTGGTACATTTTTTAACATAATTTGAAGTACCCAATGATTCATATAATTATACATATTTTAATATGATAATTTCGGAAATTTATCTACACTCCAATATGAACATGTTTTATTCAGGGATCAATTGAAAATTCATGGAGGATAATAGAGATATTTGGCAATGAAAGGAAGCAATTCTGGAGAAGGCAGATTGGACACCATCCCACTGATGAGACTGTGGGGCCCAACATACAGGCCCCATGAATCCCAAATTTTGAGTAATTCTAGAAGAAATTCATAGGAACAAATAACTCTTCATGATCCAATGCTAATTAGGCCTCTATGGTGGTCATTAAGGCGGCCCAAGTTAGAGATACAATTCCGGGCCAGATTCTGCGGCCCAGAAAAATAGTCCACTAATTTTATCATATCTCGGAATCCGAAACTCTAAATGGGCCCAAATTTTGCAGGTGGTTAGAAGACATCCGGTGATCCATTTTATTCTTCTATGACCCACTCTGATCCGCCCATCTAGAAGTTATTTAGGACACGTCTGTTTGGTGAAGGAAAGCTGGCTGCCACATCGGGTCAAGGGTGGAAAAATCAACACTCCCTTACTTTCCACCAACCTATGGCCTACCACAATTAATTGAGGAGACTTTGACTGTTGGAGGCTCGACCCAAGGGTTAAAAAATTTCTATTTAAGGCAGTGGTGTTGGAGTATTTAAGGATCTTTGAGCTTCCTTTCATTTGTAATGTTATGCTGCGGTTTTGTTGTCTCAAATTTATCTTCCACGTGTTAGTTGTTTTAAATCATCCTTGTTTCTTAATAAACTTTCTTCTTCTCTTATTATTATGTTCTTCTATTTATCACTTTGATACTGTTGGTTCATGGTGTGAACTTTTTCATACCAAACCTTGTGAGATTATCACACAACGGTGGAGTGATTGTTATTTTATTGCGTTTTTTTTACTTTTCCATTTCCTCCCTTATGAGTCTACTTTCCGCTTCCATTGAAACCATGGGATCAATGGAGGGATAACCCACTTATGGGTTAATCCAAGGGAGTAGAAAATTGCTGGATTGTATGTTATTTATCACCTCATTAATGTATAATCACTTCTTTAATTGAGATTTTTATTTGATGGTTTTTAAACTCCATCGTCCTTGTTGAATTTAAGGCCACACACTTCAAGTGATAATACGAACCTCTACCTTGGAGTGCTCAAAACATTGATCCATCAAGTTTATAGGTGATTATTATTAGGGTGTGTAGGCATTAAAACAGTAAGTGATGATTTCGTTTGATCTTCTTAAATGAATCCATCTCAATTATAAGAAATTGAAATCATTAAAAAAGTAATTCATCCAATACACCCCGAGCGATAACCTAGGATCAACTCATTCTTTTAAATTGAATTCACTTAAGTCTCTTAGAGTTCCTTTAAACCCATATAAAATCAACCCATGTTGGCCACTTCATATCCAAAAATATTCCTTAGAATGTGCGTGTCTATAGGTTACTTCTTATGTCTCTGTGGATTCGACAACCCAATCTAGTCTACAAGGACCGTTCTACCTTCATATCTTGGGTAAATTTGAGCGAGAATCAAATTTTGGCGCCGTTGTCGGGGACCCAAGTAAGTCACCTAAACACCCATTCTATTCTCCCCCATTTCTTCTTTTCTCATCCAAATTCTCTTATCTTTTCCCTTTCTCGTTTTTTTTTCTTTTGGCACATGTCCGCCTACACCCATGATCAATCAAACCGTCTAGTTAGGGTGGATAGTCCTAGGGTTGGGGAGTCAAGTGAACCAAGGGAATTCATTACATTAGATCCTAATCTTCCTAATACTCTAGATTCCAAAATTGAGCCAATTTCAATGGAAGGTCTTCAAAGAAACCAACTCATAAAACCGGGTGGGAACCAAAATGGAAACCCAAATGAGGCAGCCCCAAACTTGGGGAATGCAATTGATCAAACCATGAATGACTACCTCACACCTTCCTAGACCAATGCCCACTAATGCATTAAACACAATTCCCTAAGATATTCCAAGTACATCTTTAAACCCAATATCCTAAACCACCTTCCCATATTCCATGGAATGGAGTCCGAGATGCCATACCTGCACATTAAGGAGTTCAATGACATTGTAGAAACCATGTGTCCCCCACATCAACTAGAATTAGCTAAGATGAGGCTATTTCCTTTCTCTTTAAAGGGTCGAGCTAAAAATTGGCTAAACAATTTGAGACCATCATCCATAAACTCTTGGGACCATCTACAAAGAGAATTCTACAAAAAATACTTTCCACACCACAAAACAATTTCACTTAAAAAGAGTATCCAAAACGTTTTTGAAAAAGAGGGAGAGTCATTCTATGAAACATGGGAGAGGTTCAAAGACACTCTAAACAAGGTTGCACACCATGGTTTTTCTATACCAGAACATGTGAGAATTTTCTATGAAGGGTTGGGTCCAGGGAATAAACAATTCATTGACATGATGTGTAATGGAACCTTTAAAAACAAATCCCCAAATGATGCTTACGAGTACCTAGAAAGCCTTTCTGATCAAAACCAAACATGGGGAACTTCACCTTATCCTGAAAATCCACAAAGAACTACTGGAATTCATACACTTAGAGAAGAGGAAAGCCTTAGGGCTAAACTCGCAGCACTCTCTAGGAAGGTTGAAGAGATAGACATTAGAAAAGTCCATGAAATCCAAACTGTTGACCCGGTTTGCACAATTTGTGACAAACATGACCATAAGACAGACAACTTCCCAACCATTCCATCCATCAAGGATGTTCTCTTAGGAGGACCCCCAGCGTAAGTAAATGCTTTGAACTTTCAAAAGCCTCAATACCAAAACACCTTCAACCCAAGGTATAACGACCACCCAGGCTTCCGCTGGAAAGATAACCAACAATCTAGCCAACCACAGGGACAAAATCCTTACCCCCATTAGAACTACCTAACCCATAACCAGTTCCAAACCCAATCTATCCAATACCAACAACCATCGGTCCATTTTCAACAAACCATACCACCTCCAAAATATCCCCCTAGGATAAACCAACCTACTCAAGCACCCACCGAAACTGTTCCACAGAGCCTACTGGAACAACTATGCAAACAAATGGAGAGGATGAACTCAGAAGTATCTTCCCTAAAATAAGAACTTCAAACCATAAAAATTGGAAAGGCACCCATGCCTACTCAGGCGGTACCATCCTCAACTTCAAGGGGAGAGTCAAGTTGTGCTCAAACAACTCATGAACAACTAAAGGCTGTGATTGTTTTAAGAAGTGGGAAATCAATTGAGAAACCTGATAAACTAATTCAAAATCCACCTGAAGATTCAAACTTGGATGAAAATTAAAATGAACCACAAGATCAAAAGGAGGAAATTGATAACAATGTGAAAGAAAAAACTCTTCAATAAACAACCCCACAACCTGCACCATTTCCCCAACGCATGAGGGGGAAACCCAAGCCTGAACTGAGTGAAACATTTAGGGAAATATTCTTACAAGTCAAGTTGAACATTCCTCTTCTTGATGCAATCCAAACCATACCTTCCTACTCAAAGTACCTTAAGGACTTGTGCACTTTTAAAAGAAAATTTTCACATAAAAACCAAGTCCTTTTGGCTGCTAATGTGAGTACCACCATTCAAGGGACCATTCCTCCTAAGTTGAAAGACCCAGGTTGCCCTTACATCAATGTTGAACTCGGAGAAAGCAAAGTTTTCAAGGCCTTGTGTGACCCAGGTGCTAGTGTCAATCTCATCCCATATGCTATGTACTGCCAGTTAGGTCTAGAAGAGCTCCAACCCCTGTCACACTTCAACTTGATGATCATAGCATTAGGGTTCCAAAGGGCATTTTAAAGGACGTTCTGGTAATGGTTGAAAACTTCATCTACCCTGCTGACTTCATTGTCCTTGATATCCATCCAAACTTAGGAAATAAGGAACAAACCCCAATCATCTTTGGTCGTCCTTTCCTTGCAACAATCAACTCTATTATCTGAGTCCGAAATGGGAACATGACCATCACCTTTGGTAACATGAGTCTAGACTTGAACATCTATAATGAAAGCTCACAAATAGGGGATGACGAGGACATTCATGAAGTAAACATGATAGGAAGCATTGATAATGAATCTATGGAACATCAACGAATATTTGATGAATGGTTAAGTCAGAATGAGATTGATTTCCTTTGTTCATATGAAGGAAGTTTATCTCCTTGGCTTGAATCATTTTCAAATTTATATTATGATGAAGTCTTAGGTCCAACAATCAGTGAAACCTTTCAAGAAACCACTTTCATGGAGACCACTCCATTTTACTTCCCTAAATCTGATCAAGCCAATCTAGTAGATGAAACTTCTACATGTAGGGAATCAATCCTATCTGAAACTCTAAAAAAAGAAATTGATCTTGATCCAATGTCCCAATCATCTGTTGAAATTATGAACCAACCTGATCTTGAATTGAAGGAACTCCCTACTGCACTAAAGTATGCCTTCCTAGGGGAAAATCAAACACATCCTATTGTAATTTCTTCTTCTCTTGAAGCCAATCTTGAGAGGATGCTTCTAGATGTCCTTAGGAAGCATAAGAAAACCATTGGTTGGACCCTTTCTGATATTCCTGGGATTAGCCCACTTATTGGGACTCATAGGATTGTTCTGGAATCTTATTCAAAGCTATGTCTTCAACCTCAACGGCGAATAAATCCTAATATCATGGAGGTAGTAAGGAAGAAACTTCTAAAATTGTTAAAAGATGGTATCATATATCCCATAGCTAAGAGTGAGTGGGTGAGCCCAATCCATCTGGTTCCAAAAAAGGCCCGAATCACAGTGATAACCAATGAGGATGGAGAGATTCTTCCAACAAGGGTGAGTAGTGGATGGAGGGTCTGCATTGACTACAGGAAGCTAAACTCATTCACCAAGAAGGACCATTTCCCCTTACCATTCATTGACCAAGTCCTTGAGAGAGTGGCAGGTCATGCCTTCTACTATTTCTTAGAAGTGTACTCGGGGTACAATCAAATTGAGGTCTCCCTAGAGGATCAAGGGAAGACTACATTCACATGTCCTTTCGGAACCTTTGCTTTCAAACGCATGCCCTTCGGGTTATGCAATGCCCCTGGAACCTTCCAACGGTGCATGATGGGAATCTTATCAGACATGGTAGGGGATTTTCTAGAGGTCTTCATGGATGACTTCTCTGTGTTTGGGGATACATTTGAGGGATGTCTGCAGAATGTGGAGAGTGTCTTGTCAAGATGTGAAGAAAAGAATCTAGTCCTAAACTGGGAAAAATGCAATTTCATGGTTAAAGAGGGACTTGTTCTAGGCCATCTGTTCTCGAGTAGGGGGATTGAAGTTGATAAAGCAAAGGTTGGCATCATTTGTCACCTTCCATCACCCAAAAATGTCAAGGAATTGAGGTATTTCTTAGGACATGCTGGTTTCAATAGAAGATTCATCATGGACTTTAGTTCAATATCTCATCCCCTTTGTGCTCTCCTAGTAAAGGATGCTCCATTTGTTTGGACAGAAAGCGGTGAGGGTTCATTCTCAACCCTCAAATCCTCTCTCACCTCTCCTCCCATTATGAAATCTCCAAATTGGAACCTTCCTTTTGAAATTATGTGTAATGCCAGTGACTTTGCTGTTGGAGCTGTGTTAGAACAACGTTGTGATAAAACTCCTTATGTCATTGCTTATGCAAGAAAATCCTTAAATGATTCCCAAATAAACTACACCACTACTGAAAAGGAGTAACTTGCTATTGTGTTTTCTTTAGAGAATTTTAGGTCCTACCCCTTAGGATCCCCCATCACTGTGTTCACTGACCATTCTGCACTAAAATACCTCTTACAAAAAAAAATGCTAAGGCTAGACTGATTAGGTGGGTCCTTCTCTTACAAGAATTTGACCTCACAATCAAGGATAAAAAGGGAGTTGAAAATGTTGTAGCTGATCACCTCTATAGGATGGAATTCAAAGACAACTCAAATCACCTTTCTGTGTCTGATTCGTTTCCTAATGAACACTTATACTCTGTGAGTGACTGCCCTTGGTATGCTGACATAGCAAATTTCTTAGTGACAGGAGTCATTCAAAAATTCATAGGGGCTCAAGCTCGAAGGAAATTTCTTTCTGATGTTAGACACTATGTGTTTGATGATCCATACCTCTATAAGTTCTGCCCTGACCCAGTCATTAGGAGGTGTGTTCCAGAATCTGAACAAGAGTCCATCCTTAAATTCTGTCATAGTGAGGCATGTCGAGGTCACTTTTCCTCCAAGAAAACATCTTCTAAGATTCTTCAATGTGGTCTCTTATGGCCCACCCTCTCAAGGGACTCCTACACATTTTGTCAAAGCTGTCCTAGGTGTCATCAAGTAGGGTCCATCACAAAAAGGAATCAAATTCCACTCACTCCCATCTTAGTGGTTGAAATCTTTGACTGTTGGGGAATTGATTTCATGGGTCCCTTCCCAAACTCTCGGGGATACCTCTACATACTCTTAGCTATTGATTATGTCACAAAATGGGTTGAGGCCATTCCCACTAAGTCCAATGATCTTCAAGTTGTTATTCGATTTCTGAAAGAGAACATATTTTCAAGATTTGGAATTCCTAGTGCTATCATAAGTGACCGTGGAACTCATTTTTTCAATCATCCATTCTCATCACTCATGGAAAAATATGGAATTTCTCACAAAGTGTCCACTGCTTACCACCCTCAAACCAATGGTCAAGCTGAGTTAGCGAATAGGGAGATTAAGCGAAATCTTGAAAAAACTGTCAACCCCTCTAGGAAAAATTGGTCTGAGAAACTCTTAGATGCTCTTTGGGCCCATAGAACCGCATATAAAACCATTTTAGGAATGTCCCCATATAGGTTGGTTTATGGAAAAGAATTCCATTTACCTGTTGAAATTGAGCATAAGGCCTTTTGGGCAATTAAGAAAATGGATTATGACCTCTCATTGGCCGGAACAAAAAAGAAATTAGATCTAAATGAACTGGAGGAATTAAGGATGGAGGCTTATGAAAATTCAAGGATCAATAAAGCTAGAGTTCAAGCCTACCAATCTAGGAATATCAAGGTCAAACATTTTGAACCAGGAAAACTTGTGCTCTTGTATAGTTCAAAACTTCATTTACAATCGGGAAAGTTAAGGTCTAGATGGTCAGGACCTTTCATAGTGCATTATGTGTACCCCCATGGGGCAGTAGAAATTCAAGATCCCACAAGTGGTTATAGTTTCAAGGTCAATGGTCAAAGTTCAAAATCATTCATTGAATCATTCAATAAACAGGAAATAGAGGTTGAGTTAACTGAGACAACCTATGAACCAGGAACAAATTAATAGATTTAGGGTCCATGTCGGGCTAACTACGTTAGAAAAAGTGCTGAATGGGAGGCAACCCATGGTTGTAAAGTTTCCAATAATTTCGTTGTTTTAATCATCTTTATATTTTAAATAGGGCTAATGAGACATTTTGATATTTTGAAAAAAAATAAACTGTTGACCTGTTCTTCTATAATGAGTATGGATTGGTATGAAAGGGGAGCACCATATTCATCCGTGTCACGTGGTGTGATCCTTGCGTAATACCTTACCCAGAAATTTGAAATGAAGACAATGTATCATCAGTTTGTTTTTTTGATGTGCTTTTAGGTTAAAAAAATTAAAAAAACAAAAATAAATAAATAAAAATATAATAATAATAATAATACAAAGTCCACGCCATAGGCCATGGGGAAAACTCTGTCACAACTGGCGAAGCCACGAGGACTCGAACCCGGGACCGAAGGGAGACAGGGGCGTGCGCTTACCATTGACCTATGGCTTCTTGTGCTTCCTTATTCTATAATTTTTATATATATACTTATATATTAATTACTTTATTATATATATATATATATTGTTTTTGTTTTGTTTTTTTTTTGTTTTGTTTTTCCTTTTTCCACTAGGGAACTCTGCAAGCGACATGGATATCAAAGGACTAAATTGGAGCTGCAAGAACATAAAACTTCAACCACCAGGTGACTTCATTCCATGACCCTCATTTTTAAATTTCCTTTTCGAACATCCATTATCTGCCTCTACTCCTTCTAAATTTTCATTTCTTCAAACACTGGGGACAGTGTTGTTTTAAGTTGGGGGGGGGATAAAATTAAAAAAATGCTTTTGTGTCAAAAAAATGAATGATTTCAAAAAAAAGTGTAAATGGAAGGAAAATTCCTTTAACTCTGAACATGGTAATACACATTGAAAACTTTGAAATTGAATATCGAATAATTTAGCATGCCTTGATTCTGATTTTAATCCTTGTATAATTTCATGAGCATAGATTTTGGAATGTGTGGTTGTCCAATGTGACATTTCATCGTTTATATTTTCATCCAAATAAAAAAAAGATCACAATGCACGTCCCTTGGATAGTGGGGTATTAGTTTGAGTTCATGGGGTCCCCTAAATAAATAGCATAGGTTTGGGGATCATTTTAGTTTAATATGAGTATTAAATAAAATATAAAAAAAAATTGCACGTAGAGCAATGAAATGACCTAATGCATGGCTTTCGGCACTTGGGAATCGTGACTCCATAGCTGTCTGGCCCAGAGTTACTAATTTTATCTCTATTTTTGGAAATTTGAATTTGTTTTTGACTGAGTTAACTCAAGATAATGCCCGAGTATGTGGGCTTCACTTGGTGCCCTATAGTCTTTGAGCCTGGGAGTCATCGGCAAAGTCTCGCTACAGGGGTTGACTCTTTTGAGTGCAACTTCAATTACCATGGCAAAATTGCAAAACAAAAACAAAAAAAATTATACAAAAAAATGAATACTCATCTTAATATTGAAATGTCTTTCCACCTAGCGCTTCTATAATTTCCCCCTTGAATAAAGATGAACCCTCATGTCTATTGTGATGCACAACACATCCTCGTACTTAATTGATATTGGATGAAATATGGAAATGAATTTAAATAAAGGAATGGGCTTGGGATTGGGATCTTCTTATGAAACTATCTTGTATTAAAATATTTTTATGGGTTTCATGATTGTTTGGTATATTTTTTTTCTGGTGATCATTGTGTATTAAAATGTTTTTGGAAAAAGGAATTCGAATTTCATATTGTTGAGATATATTTTGCTCGGGACTAGCAAAACTCATGATGGGGGGTGTGATTAGACACTAAATGAGGATAATATTCATTGTTAATATACATAATATTCATGTTCTTTATTATTCATAAACACCATTTTAGTGCATTTTACACTTTGAACATCATTTCACATTATGATTGTAATATCTTCTTAAAATGCACTATTATGTGGTACATTTTTAAACATAAATTTAAGTACCCAATGATTAATCTAATTATACATATTTTAATTTGATATTTTTGTAAATTGATCTACACTCCAATATGAACATGTTTCATTCAGGGATCAATGGAGAATTCATGGAGGATGATAGAGATATTTGGCAATGAAAGGAAGCAATTCTGGAGAAGGCAGATTGGACACCAGCCCACTGATGAGACTGTGGGGCCCAACATACATGCCCAATGAATCCAAAATGTTGTGGAATTCTAGAAGACATTCATAGGAACAAAGAACTCTTCATTATCCAATGATAATTCGGCCTCTATGGTGGCGATTAAGGTGGCCCAAGTTAGAGATACAATTCTGGGCCAGATTCTGCGGCCCAAAAAAACAGTCCACTACTTTTGTCATATCTCGGCATCCACAACGCTAAATGGGCCCAAATTTCACAGGCGGTTAGATGACTTCCGGAGCTCCATTTAATTCTCTTATGGCCCACTCTTATTAGGCTATATAGAAGGCCTTTAAGACGCGTCTGTTCGGTGAAAGAAAGCTGGCTGCCACCACGGGTCAAGGGTGGAAAAATCAACTCTCCCTTACTTTCCACCCACCTATGGCCTACCACAATTAATTGAGGAGACTTGGACTGTTGGAAGCTCGACCCAAGGGCTCAAAAAATCTTATTTAAGGCAGTGGTGTTGGAGGATTTAAGGATCTTTGATCTTCCTTTCATTGTAATGTTATGATGCGGTTTTGTTGTCTCAAATTTATCTTCCACGTGTAAGTTGTTTTAAATCATCCTTGTTTCTTAATAAACGTTCTTCTTCTCTTATTATTCTTTTCTTCTCCTTATCACTTTGATACTGTTGGTTCAAGGTGTGAACTTTTTCATACCAAACCTTGTGAGATTATCACACAACGGTGGAGTGATTGTTATTTTATTGCGTTTTTTACTTTTCCATTTCCTCCCTTATGAGTCTACTTTCCGCTTCCATTGAATCAATGGGATCAATGGAGGGATAAACCACTTATGGGTTGATCCAAGGGAGTATCAAGGGGTTGGATTGGATGTTATTTATCACCTCATTAATGTATAATCACTTCTTTAATTGAGATTTTTATTTGATGGTTTTTAAACTCCATCGTCCTTATTGAATTTAAGGTCACACACTTCAAGTGATAATACGAACCTCTACCTTGGAGTGCTCAAAACTTTGATCCTTCAAGTGTAAAGGTGATTAATATTAGGGTGTGTAGGCATTAAAATAGTAAGTGATGATTTTGTTTGATCTTCTTAAATGAATCCATCTCAATTATAAGAAATTGAAATCATTAAAAAAGTAATTCATCCAATCCACCCTGAGCAATAACCTAGGATCAAATCATTCTTTTAAATTGAATTTACTTTAGTCTCTTAGAGTTCCTTTAAACCCATCTAAAATCAACCCAAGTTGGCCACTTCATAGCCAAAAAAAGTCCTTAGAATGTGCGTGTCTATAGGTTACTTCTTAGGTCTCTGTGGATTTGGCAACCCAAGCTAGACTACAAGGACCGTTCTACCTTCATATCTTGGGTAAATTTGAGCGAGAATCAATAACCATAATAACTGTGAGGATCTATACTGAGTTGAAAATCATTCCAATGATCTATATTGAGCCCGATAATTTAATTTCCCCTCCTATTCCTAGGATGGAAGGTGGTGATAGATCATGAAGTTTTGTTTACCAATGACCATCATCCGTCGTCACCAATGGGATCCTACTCTATAAATAAGTACTATCTTAAAGACTCTTGGTTTCATCTATTATATTACTTTAACTATAGAAGAAACCACAAGAACATGATTGGTTGTGTATTCCTACAAAATATGAGGTCTAAATACATTTGCAACAAATATATGAGGTAAAAAATCATTAAATATAAGAACAATACTTATTTAAATACAATATCTCAAATAAGATGTCTATTCATAGAACATAAAAACACAAAATAGTTCAAAATTATGTTCCAACTAAGAGACATTAAAAAATAACAAGTCAAATTTTTTTAGGTACAACCACAACCCCAGTCAATCCAAAAGAACCTCCACATTAGTAACAAAAAAATATATACATTGATTATTAGAATACACAATCCTAAGAAAATGATTTCCTAAATTAATCACCCAGAAGAACATATCAAAATTTCAATTATAATTTTATTTTCTGGTATCCATATAATGTAAGAAATAGCTATATAAAATTTAATCCAACTTCCTAAACATGATGAATGATTCCCACCCCAAGTCCCAGCCAGTATATCTGTTGTATAACATATTATAAATCATTTTCGGCAATAAAAATAAAGTTAACATGGTTCTATTATTTCATTTTTTATCACCATATCTGAAAATTCTACGTATGATCAATGATTTCACACTTAAAATTCCATACTACCAAATACACAACAGGATACCAAAAAGCATCAATGGCATGTGGAATATTATTTTGACACAATGACCTCAAGACCATGAAAACATCACTGTGAAAACATAAAATTGATAAAAATGATAATCAAATATTGAAAATATAAATAACCATAAGTTTAGTACAATGCACAAATAATTTTCCCACAATGTATCAATATATAATGTAAGATACATAAAGAAAAACGAAACCAAATGATCAAATGTATGAGTTAAAGATGATAAAGAAATTATGAAACAATATTACAACCAAAACTCTATCCAAAAAATGTCTGAATTCCCAGAAAAATCATCTCAACTATCCACCATATAGCCCATTCCCTTCATCAGATCCAAAAAATTACAATCGATAGATAAACTGAAATTTCTGAGTAGTGTGTGAGTAATTTACTAATTATGTTACCAATAATGGTGATTATAATAGTAGCATAATAAATTAATTTCTTTTTAATGAATATCAAAATAATAAATACCAGAATTAATTATATCTTACAAGTACCATAAATATTGTAGGTCCTCATAGTCAAGATCTTCCAACTTTGAAACCATCATGAATGAAGAATCAATTGGATTCCAGTAACATACACGATTATTGCATATTCCCAGAATTTTCTCATAAACCAATAAAAGATACATTAAAATTATTTTCAACTTATCCCATAAAAATTTTCACATGGAGGACAATCCATAATCTCAAACTACAACGGAAATTATAGATGATACAAGAATATCACATATGATACAAGATATAAATTTTATAACAAAATAAATTAAATTCAGTAAGGCGTCAATATAATTTCAACCCACATTCATTAAACACAAGAATGGATATCAAGGATACACACAAAAACCTAATGTGATCAATCATCGTACATAGGTGTTATAGGGATACACACATATGCCAGCTGTCTTGCTATAGGGAATAATGAATCATGTGATAAATTCAATGGAACATATCCTTAGAAAAAATTATTTTTAAATAATAATGTTCAATATCCATTTTAAAAAGAAACAATATATCCAAAAATGATATTTAATTGAAAATAATTTATGTATGATTGATGAAACAATCCAATTCCCTGGATCAAAGTGTTGATTCTATCAAAAACAAAAATTCATTATCACATGTTAATATATTTCATAGAACTAATAATGAAATCCCTAATATAATGATTTTTTATAATGGGGAAGAGACAATGTCCAATCAAGATGGATGTAGAATTCAGTAGGTAAGATTTACATGATCTATTTTTTGTTTTTTGTCTAACGAATTTGATGGAATTGGAAGATAAAACTCTCAAATTAACCAAAATAAATCATATAGTGTAGGTTTTCATACGTGTTATGAGAAATTTCATAATAATGGGACAGATTACCCATTTTTAAAAGGCCCATATAATCTTTATGTTTCCATTAGGCTATAAATGATACAACCATCTATCTGGTGGCCTTAGGATAGATTCAATCCTACCATGGCATCCCACTATCTTGCTATGGGATTATATGATTAAAAAACTATTCCTAAGAGCCACAATGGATATAAATTTGGACTAATTTATATAATAAATCTAATTTTTTTCCACTTTCCATTATTTCATCCATATCTAGAATCCACTAAACCTATAAAATTCCAAATATTACATTAAAATACCAACAAAAAGGTGTGTTGAGGTTGAAAAGTGGAATAAAAAAATTTGTAGGTGTCATAATATGTATTGTCTACTACTCTATATGTGTATCATTATTTACATTTTTTGGAGATCATGAAAATTGTATAATATAGTGATACATATTTTTAGAATTTGTGTATCATGCTATACAAAATAATGAAAATTTTCAAATAAAACCTTTACTCATTAAGAATATATAGTTAAAGTATATTTGTGTCCTAATGTGGTAAATGGTTTAATATATATAAAATTTAATGAGATGAATGGTTTTCTAATAAGGAAAGAGATAATATTTGAAATATTAATGTATAATGTTTTGTTTAAAACTGATGCATTATTTTTGAATAGTTCATACAGAACTATGAAATATTTCAATTTTGGATTAATGATTTTATGTAGATGTATTTAAATTATAAAATAATTTCGATATGTTGTGGAATGATAATTTTTTATGGATTATTTAAGCTATTTATTGTTATTGTGTATATTTTGGTGTTAAGATAAGGTGATAGTAGTGAATAAATATATATTTTATAAAAGATCTTATTTATTTAATTAATTGATATTATCCAATTTCTTTTCATTGATATTAAAGTGATAATGATACAAAAAAGTATATTAAAATTTAAAAAAGTAACTACACCATGATTTATTATAGTTATTGAAATTTTTATTTCACAACTACTACCTTTGATGTTTTGGATGCATTAGGTTTGTTGAAGGGATTGATATAATAAATGATTTATTGATTTATTAATAGTATTCTTCATCGATGAAATATTTTTATTATGGGTAACATAATAGTGGTTTGATAGAAACTAGGTATTGATATGGGATTTCTTCACAAATGTTATCTATTTTTAGAAGACAATGAAGTGTTTATTTTGTAAATAATTAGTTATTTTCAACGATCATATTATCTTTTAAAATATGATTAAATAGAAACATAAATTATCAAAGATGTTATATCATTTGATGTAAGTAATAATTCTTCTTATGTTTATCATTTTCCTAGATTTGTGACATTTTATTTGAGTTTCATGTCAAACAACTCTGGAATTTTAGCCTTATTATCTACCATGGAAGTGATATTTCATGAGATCATTTTAATGAAATAGTTTCATTCATCATTTGAATTATTAATGGTATTATTGTTAGTTGATTCCATTTTTTTCAAAAAAATAAGGGGTTATTTATGGTTTTATTACTGGTGCCGAAGTAATACATAGAAGATAACCAAATATGGAGGTTATTCAATGCATGAAAAAATAAATGAATATTGCTACTGATGTTGTTCCATGATTAATAAAAACTCTATCATATGATTCTTCAAAAATATGTAATACATGAAATATATTTGAGACACATATGGATTTAATTTTCTTCACCCACACTAGTGTATATCAATGGAATAAATTATGTAAAAAATTATTTTTTACATTGTATTTTTATTTCTAACATTATTTGTATTCATCTTCAATTTTAATATTGTAATAAATTTATTTTTTATATCATTTTTATCAAATTTAATGATTATATTTTAGATTTGTTACATTTATAACCAATGTTTAAAATATAAATAAAATTTAAAATTACGAGACATTATATGATAGTTATAATATATCTTCCACATAATGTGTTTTTACATTTTTTGTATCTATAACATATATATATATATATAATTCATTTTTTCTTAAATTATTTTAATCAAAAAATATAATAAAAAATAATTTAATGTAAGAAAATGTTAATAAATAACTTTAAATTAAGGCAATCAAATTTTGAATAAATTATTTGATTAACATCTTCTATATCAACATGGTTCAACATAGAATTACCTTTAAATTTAATAATAAATATAGAAACAACATTTAAAATACATTGTGTCAAATAGAAAATGAATCAATCATGTGAAATTGTTACCCCTTACCCCAATTCGATGAATTATTTTTTACATAATATACTAGAATGAATCCTAATACAAATAAAATACCATATTGAAATTTTATTCTAAAAAATATTTATATATTATATAAAAGTAATAGTTATAATAAAACTATATCATATGGAAATTATTATGTATACATGTGTTAATTATTTGATACCTAAATCATTGAACATAAAAGGTAAATATATTTCCTCTAATAAAAATAAAATAAAATTTTAAAATATGATATTAATTGAATGTAAACTTTCATGTAATATATAAAATAAACTACTTATTATATTTTTCACTTTGGAACACACAAAGAAAAATTCTTCTACCATTATTCATACATAATATTAATATCTCTTACATGTCCTATTTAAAAAATATATGATATGTGAAATAAAATAAAATGTTACTCTATTAAAAATCATTAAAAAATACCTTTCCATTAAATCATTAATGTTAACTTTCTGGTAACCATGTATAGAGCCTCACATTAAAGTGTTATTTCTTAATAAAAAGAACATGACATATGTTATCCATAGATAAAAAACTAAATATGTTTCATTATTTAAATAATTATAATTCTAATGTAAAATTAAATACAGGCCATATACTATTAATGATAAGGAGTCATTTATCACCTAAATTCTTAATTAAAAATTTGTTAATAGATGTATTTGGTTCCTTTAAATTCATGTATTCAAATTCCTTCTAGTTAAGTAAATTTTTTATATGAATATGTTGTTGGATTTAATAATATATTAGATAAGATGTTTTTAGAGATACTCAATATAAAAAAAACATATACAGTATGTTATTTTAAATTGATATAATTTATGGGAATATTATTATTAAATTAATTGGATTAGCCTAACATAAATGTGGGGGAATGAATCCCAGAACATTCAAGCCTCATTATAAAAGTATTATAAAACATCTACACCGACCACACAAACAAATTCATTTAGTCTCTAGAATCTCCTAGGTATCAAACATCATAAATTCTAATAAAAATAATTTATAATGTCCATATGTATATGTATTATATTAATCAATGTAACCTCAACATGATGTTGCATTATATATTACACTATATACTTAAAACAAAGTCTAATATATATATTTATTAATATATTAAAATATATTCAAAACTAATATTAAATAATGAAAATAGTTAATATATAATTCAATGGTAATTTTTAGTTAATTTAAATACAACAAATGTAAGAAATTCTCAACACTCTCTCTGATGAGATCATTAGTATTGAACTACACTCTATGTATTATATCTACAATATTATATATTATTGACCGATTCTGACCAATATATTTGTATTTTTTACTAATGTAACCACATATATAATGTTTGATAATGTATGATACAATACAATACATTGTATTCTCATCAAAAAACATATATAAATGGTAAAATATACAGGAGGGGGTTGAGGAGATGGATATAAATTCTAATACTGTTTCTATATGACAAAAAATAATTGACTTCAATAATGATATATTTCTTTCCATAAACATATAACCAATATTCAATTCATTTTATTTTAATGATCCTTTTATTCCCTTAATCACTCTATATTTCAATGATGTTCAATAAATGAAAATATTTTCTAGTATATACACCTACATCATATCTTCGTATAAAAATCATGTGTTCTTCCCTTCCTAATAGAGTGGCCAAAATATCATTCTTACTCCCATGTATGATTTTCCAGGTTTTTTATGAAATATGGAATCTAGTAATGAATGTTTGGAGGTTTTATTAGTAAAATAAAATAAAAAGTGTAGGGAAATATCATACATTTAATATTAACACATTTTTATCCAAAAATATTACACATCAATAATATATTTATCCTTATTATTAATATTAACCCTCTAACATATTTCATTGTGAGTTATGAGGCATAATAGAAACCAATATAACTTTTGAAGAGTCATCTCACAATATTTCAATTTTCATATCCATCGTGTGTTTCTCAATTACAAAATACAACGAATAAGATAATCTGTACATGAATTTTATTCATTATTATATCCCTGGAAGAGATCTCTTTACTAAGAGGTATTTGATGGGAAATGACCTTTATAATATTTTTTAGTGATAATAAGAAAATTATTATTATATAGCAACCGTTGTATTAAGTAAAAATGATTCATGATATAATCATTCAGTAAACCATATCTATGTATCATTAACAAAAAAATATTACATTTGATATAATTTTTTTTCTTTTTCAATAAATGATATATGATTTTGGTATTATTTAAAATTTGATCCAATTCCATATTGTTAATGATCAAAATCTCCAATTTTCTTCTTCATTTTTTAATGTCACATGTTATATAAATGTAAAATAATATAATTAATCAGTATTAATGAATATATGTCATTCTAAATATTAGATCAAATTTTATTACCTAAATTATCTGCCATAACATCACATATATAAAGTATAAAATCATATCTTATTAAGACCTTAAACAACTAAATTGTGTTAAATTTATACCGATCTGATATGAATTATCATAAAAATCAATAATTTCATTTTCCTTTCATACATGAAAAACTATTAGTTTAAATAAATATGTTCTTAAACCAATACTAAAATACTTTTCAGTCACTATATCTATAGGAGATTCCTATATAGGAGACTATAGAGCATTATTAATAGATATATAGGGAGTACCCTCCGTAGAAGTTGTAGAAAACTAAATTATGTTACTTGAAATGTTAAAAAATATCAAATTAATGATATAAATAGTAAAAGATTATTAATATAATAATTTTGTTGATAAAAATGAATATTTATCTTGAAATGGTATGAAGAAATAATTATGAATAAATTTTATCAGATTAATTAAAGTAGTAAAATAAATTTATGAAATATAAATTTTCAAAATTAGGGAAATATTAATTTTACATTATTGATGAAATTAAAAAATAAATAATTTTATAATCAAAATAAATCACAAAACATTTAATGTATTTCTGTAACATATTTTTAATAACTAAAAAAAATTTATCATATTTTTTTAAACAATATATCTCTAATAAAAAATATTTTTAAATAATATATTTGAAGGATTTTTAAATTTGAAACATTATATAGTGCATGTAATATTATATTATTTCAAAATTATTTTTTTCTTATATTCTTTATTCGATATAATTCCAATGGTTGAGCCATATCTACCTCATTATCACATATATTCATTTTTAACAATCAAATGGTTGTATAGATCATATATAAGGATGGTTCATTATTGTTGATTCCATCACCTAAATTTAGTTTTTTTCAATGAAAATTATCATCCAATAATGATTAAAGGGATTAAGAAAATAAGAAATATTTCATTTAAATGTTTCTCTGATAACAAATTCTATAAGATCTAATTGATTCACTATTAATTCATTATATATAATGTGGATATCAATGAAAACCCATTTATCATTGATCATTTGAACATGAAAGTTGATGTTATTAATATATAAAATATCTTTAAAAACTACGTAATATGAACTAAATGTGGATATCCGGTTTTTATATTTTTTACACAAAAAATTATTACATTAATTTAATATTTTAGACAAATATTCAATATAGATCATCTATTTTCCAGTTCATTTTTATAAAAAATATTAGCATGCATTTGATTATTAAACCATCTAATCACATTTAATCCTTGTCTTCTTACTAACCATCTAATGGTATCAAATGGATAAGATATACACATCATTTAGTTTTTAAACCATTGAATTTCTTCCCATACCACTTCATACACACAAATATTCATTCCTTATATAATTATTTTTTAGTATATTAATATAATATTACATATATTATGAAGGATCAGCTATGTTATTGAGGTTTTATAAATTTGGTTGTATTTTTTACCTCTATGAAACATTAATTTTGACACTCAATTATTTTTTCTCCTAAAACTGACTAGAATATAGAGAATCACACTAAAAATGAAATTATTCTGATTTAAAATGTAGTTTATAAAACAATTAGCACTTCAATATAAGTATAATTATGATTAATGGATGTTTGTAGTCTATGTGGATTCCAAAAATTCTGCTTAAATATCATCATATTCAATTCAGTGTGATACATCAAATATTATTATTTTTTGGTACATAATTATTTATTTGTCACGTTAGATTAATCATTATGTTCACACTAACACTAATAATTTATTTGGGTGGTATTATGTCTCTTGCAGTAATGGAAAATTAGTTTCCTCATTCAAAATATTTTTTAATGAATCTCGATTCCTTAAATTTTAGGAACTAGAATATTAAAAATATCACACCTTGAGGATTTTCAACATGATGTGGATGGGTTGTGTTAAACCTAATCCATTAGTAACATAACAATTACTATTTTTAGAAATATGATGATTTTTCATGTATATTAACATTTTATACATTATTGAACCATAATTTCATACATTTTTACAACAGTCCTAGGGAACCCTCATATCATGTAAGAACAATAAAAAATTATTTATCCCTAGAATAAATATATAAAGATATAATGGAATTGATATTACTTTATTACATTAGGATGAAATGTTAACTCTATGAATATTACCTTTAATATTTAATAAATCCATCCATTTAAACCATCCTTATGTTTTTTATTTAAATCAAAAAATGTTCTAATCAAACTATGAAAAATACTAATCTCAACATTGATGGCATTTAATTTATGTTTAACTTTATTTATACAACAATATTTATTCTGAAAAAAAATCTTATGATATCTTTAATATGATTAATTTAATGTCAAATAATGTTTACCAAAAATGTTTTTAACCTACCATTACCTATAAATCATGTATGTTTTTACCTTTTCATTATTTTTCATTTTTAATTGGTTGAGTACGACTGAGAATAAATTGGTAGGAAAACTTTAATAGTCATGTTAGGTTTTGTATATATTTTTTAAAATTAAAATGAAATTTATGGAGATTTGTAAGTATTTAAATGTTTTGTAATGGTGTTACATAACATATAATCATCACCAAGATGATTCCATGAAATTGGTAAACAACATGAACAGTTACATGTCGTGTGCAACTAACACACTATTTAAATACTAAAAATTAATTTTTTACTAAATGGTGATGGGTTTTCTGTTGTATCTGGTACATGATAATTACATGATGTGTAATTGGGATATATGCCGTGTAAAATTTTGAGTCTAGGTATTAAG
Organism: Viscum album; assembly: GCA_963277665.1. Taxonomy (NCBI): domain Eukaryota; kingdom Viridiplantae; phylum Streptophyta; class Magnoliopsida; order Santalales; family Viscaceae; genus Viscum; species Viscum album. The sequence goes on from OY728163.1 coordinate 138,537,589, forward strand.
TTGGTGTAGCTAAGGAAATCATTATTTCTATATGTATGGATTACATTCTATCAATCTAGGGGATTTCCTAAGTGATTTTAGACTACTCCAAACTTTCAAATTATTTTTTTCAAGTTTTGATCATGGTTGTGGTTGTGGTGATTCTCTCCAGGTTTGAGCTCTTCGTGTCTCTTACATATCTCACACTCTTTTCCTTTTTTAGTTTTATAGGGCATCTTGTGAATGATGGATCTAAGATCTGTGTTGTTAAATATTGATTATAGGTTGAGATCTTAGATCTTATTATCCTTCGTTCATCATTAGTGTGTCCAGTTGTGAGCATTGTAGTTCCATGATAAAGGAAGGTGTTTTTGTTTATTATTTCCAACCTGATTATGTCTTGATTTTTTATTGGTTGAAATTTATTTAAATTTATTTTTTAGAAACTGGTTTGATTTGAATTGGATATTTTTTTTTATTTTGAATGGATGTTTTGGAATGCACACCAATTTTTATGGAATTAGAACTAGGGGTGTGATTTGAAATTTATAGAATTTTTAAATTGATTTGGGAATTGATTTTGAGAAATGGATTTAATGTAATTGCAAAAAACTACGATTTCATTTGAATTAAAATGTAATGAAATGATTGGTTTTGAATGTGAATTATAATTTTGAAAAGGAAAAGTTCTATATTGTGGATAATTTTACAATTAAATGATTTTACCTTTTTCTATTGATTGATTGAGCACTTGTGATCCTGACTAGTTAGTGGGTTATTTTGTGAAAACATGGTATGATGGAAATTCCCTAGAAACAGATTGAAAAGGTCAATCTCAAATTAAAACCTAGTTCGACATATCTTATCCCTGATGATATTTTGATTTTTCATATTCGACATGAGCCTAAGGGATGTGCGTACATATATTTATTGTGATCGCTGATATGAGATGTGTGAGGATCCCAAGACATTGAAATATATTACTATATAGCAAATGTTCCTGGTTCTTATTTTGGTTACATTGATATATATTTTATTTATTTGAATCTTTTTTTCTCAGGACTAATTATTTATATAAATTGATATATATAAATTGTTTATTTAAGCCTTCTTTGAAATGTTTTCCATCACATTAAATGAATAGCTTCTTTTTTAATATAAAAATTTACTACCAATCCTATTTTAAAAAATATAGATGTATGCTTTTTGAATGTAGTGGATTATTTTTATAGAACACTTGGTGAGACTCTAATGGTATTTGTATCTTATAATATACCTTTTCTATCTGTAATTTTTATATTTACTCTCATCAAGCACAAATAAAGAGAAGGATCTTCTTGGAGAAGCAGCATGTTATTAATCCATTGAATCATGGAGTGGCACGTACTTTTGGATGTAGAGTTTGTTTTGTATAAATTATGAAACTTCTATGATGTACTATTTATGTTTTTGATAAAAATTTATGGTTTCTATTATAATATTCCGTTGTATTTCTTTGATAATACTGATATGTATATGTTTATACCACTATATTTATGGAAATTCATTCCGGAATTTATATGTATGAAGTTTAGTTATATTTTACAACCCATGGGGATTGTCAATGCCCATTGGGCTATCTTTATTATGGATTACATGTTAGAGGGATAGAGTATCCTGTCTAGTTCATGAAAAAGTGTTATCAAATGTGTATTTTAAGCATCATTAATTTATGATAGTATGTATTTGATCAATCTTTTTGAGACATATGAGGTAGTTACAAGTGAATTCATGGAATTCTCTTCATTTAATGATCCTAAAGTAACCATGGGTGTTTTTTGATATTCATAATTAGGAATATTTATAGTTTTTCTCAAATATTGATATGGATATGGTGAAATCCATATCTTGGTTAACTATTTGATGGGATTGATTTCCCATATTCATCTTGTTTTAGTGTAGATCTTTTTAATCCTCTAGTGTCACTATATATTTTTTATGCTTATTGTTTAGCATTATGCATTCATGAAGACTTGTGAATATGATCGTGAAGGAAGTGGTTGGAGAACCATATTGGGAAAATACTCACATGGACCAAAATTTGGATGAGGTTTATGTGTGTTTTGTCCATGCTCTGGGATAGGTATCTATACTTGTACCCGCTCAGGATCTGGATATTGAACATCAAAGGGATGAATCTAAGAATCATTCTTGCACGTTCCTTTGTAAGATACCACCAAATTTCAAAGGACAAATTCTCATTAAGAGGATTCGTACTGTATGATAAATACATATCTTTCCATTGAATTGTTGTAAAATCTCAAACTATAAAGGAAAAATGTGATATACGCATAAGCATGATGGACCAAGCAAGATATCATGGGACTCGATGGTGTCGGTGAAGAAGCATGAGTTTTTATAGTGGAAGGACATCAAGGTTATTTAAATTGACATTTTCTATCAATAATATATGGTACTTCCAAAGGATATTTTGTTTTTCAAACATGAGATATCTTAGAGGACTCTAAAAATTCATTCTAACCAATTATCTAATCTTGTGGATATTTCATCTTAGATTATTTGTAATGAGAATAAAAAGACTGAAAAGATCAATAAGGTACATTTATATGATAATATTACTTAGGTTTTTCTTTTTTGAATCTATCTTCATATGCTGACTAGATGGATAATGAGTTATGATTGAACTTGATATGGATGGTAAGTTCGGTTTGAGGGGAGTTCCTTTTTCTCTGAATGATAGTTCTAGGATTACCAATAAATTGATAAGAAAGAGTGATGAGTCTCATTTTGGATCTTGATATATGGTTTCTTATAGACCTAATACAGTACATATAAGAGGCCCTTTGACTTGTTTTCTATGTGGAAATCCTGGACATTCAAAATGGGTTTTCACTTAGGAAACCAATATATGTGGTTCTTGTGGTCATTGAGGGAACTTGAAAAAATTCAATTATTTCTAATCTAAACCACATTGTTTCATTGGATCATGATCATGAAAAAATAATATAGTGAAATTAGATTAATTATGATCTAAGGGGTTCCAACCATAGGAATCTTTAATGAAGCTCCTTCACATGGTGGAAGTGTCTCTATAAAAAGTAGATACAGGTACAACTTCTATAAAAGGTCTTATCACTATATCTTCATTAGTATGTGTTACTTTATTTTATACAGGTTCATATCACTCAATCATTTATACTTTTATTGGGAATATGATAAATTATTATATATAAATTTTATCTTATTTGATAGAAATTACTACACCCCTCATAATGAAGAGATAACATGGTCATTATTTTTTGTATTTTTTTATTATCAGATATCAAGATTACCTGAGATTTTCTAGTTCTCAATTTGAAATCACATGATTTTATTTTCTACATATATTGTGTCATTTTTTATAAAGATAAAATTGACTGTTATCGTTGATGGGTCTCCTATATAACGATTGATGGTGTCTGTTGTATCATTCAGGGAGAATGGGACCCATGGAAAAATATAGAAAGATGCTCTGATCCAGAGTTGGTGAAATTCATATCAGTATTTTTTTTATTTGGGGAGACAATCCTTCAGTTTCTATCTACCACAATTGAGCATTGAATTTCCCAACATTTTTCTTTCTAAATATTTTGTTTCTTCTAGTATAGAATGTATACTTTTTTATTGATTTAATTCCTTGTACCCAACAGGTATTTATTATTTATTACATCATGAAACCATCTAAAATTAATAATTTTAGGACTTATTTAAATGATATATTCGAAAAATAATTAATATTCTAGAGTGTCTCATCATGGGAATCATATGTTCTTTTTGTAAGATAGCTTCTTAAGTCCTTCACCAAATGTGTTGATTAACGGAATGTAAAATTAATTATAATAAATAATAACTTTCTATTTCTATGGATTGAGGAATTGTTTTGAATATTTGAAAGGGTCGAATGAATTATAAAATATTTATAATCAATATGATTATCGCTGGTTGAGAACAAAAGAATATAAAATTCTGAAAACTCCCTTGTAGAGCCTGTATGGCCATTATGTGTATAATTTAATTAAATTCGATCTAACGAATGCTTCTATAGTCATTTTATCTTTGAAAACCATGACCTTCCATGAGGATATAGATACATTTTTTGTTATCTTTTTTTCCCTTAAATACTAATTTAATCTATGTCCAAATTGGATAATGTGCATCATGTAAGACATTTGCAGGAATTGTTGAGAAATTAAGGAATTTATTCCAAGATATAAAAATATAATTTTTGGATTCAGGAAGTGATTTCCTTGGGACATGAGGTCATATAACATGGTATTTTATTTTATCGAGATAAGATAAAACCTATTATGACCTGGTCGAAACCATATATTTATTTGGATATTCTGCTCTAATTAGGTTTATATGAATTTTATCGTTAGTTTGTTATGATTTCCAAAATTCAGATTATATTATTACCAATATAACTTAGAAGAGGTTAAGGTTTATCTGGGATTAGAGAATTAATTATTATTTTATTAATATGAAATGCATTTTTTACTTCTATGATTGTGTTGACACTTTTAGCGGCATAGTAGTACAATTTGGTATTCTGTGATAAATCTGGCATGGTTCTTTGTTCTGTTCTTATATAGGGTGATCATGACATTACCTATATCTATTGAAAACATAGTCCACATGAGAGGAATTATCAATCCCATAACCTTTATCTAAAATATATGATCTATTCACAAAATTTTTGATAAAAATACCATTTTAGATAATGGTTTATTATGTATTCTTATTAGAAGAGATTATTTTATTTCATATCCTACAAAATCTGAATTTTTACAAGTGGAAATTTGTTGAGTATCAATAATACATTGATTTCAATATTTCTTATACATGTGGGAATGTAAATGTCATTTTTGAAGCATTCATTACGAAACCAATGACCCAGGATATGAAGGAATCATCGAAATAGTTGAAGTTGATGGCTCTTTTTTCAAATAATCTAAATGGAGTTCAAGAAAAAATGTTTTAGGTTTTCTTGGCTACTGTTAAGTTGTCCTCCTTTATTCTAAATATGATTCTCTAGGAACAAAATTTTGATAATAGATTTTATGGAATTATGAACTCTCCAAATAATGGGGTGACCATTGCAGAGTAGTCATTTTGTACAGTGGGTTGCCTATGGTTCAAAAAACAGTATGTTGTACCATTTCATATAAGGAAAGATGTGATGGTGGATTTACATTTTTCCTTGTGGTCAGTGCACCCAAAGACCAAAAATATTTTTTATTACATGAAGTAATGACATTGGTGGCTAGGAATGAGATGAGACATCGTTGATTTTTTTTCACACTACTATAATAGAAAATAGATCAAGGTCGTGCATCATAAACCTTAGAGTTTGCTTCTGCCACTTTTAGTATTGATATGAATGTTGTATAGTATTTATATGTACTTCATAGTTGGGTTTCCATTTACTCCGATAAAGAAAAATATTATATGGATTATGGCTGCTAGGATGATAAAATCAACTCACTTTATACTAATTTGTGATACATAAAATTTGTGGAGCTAGAAATTCTATATGTGAGATTAATAGATTGTTTTTATAGTGGTCCATCTGTTATAGATTCAGATAGATATCGCCATTTCAAATGTCAATTTTTAATAGGAATTCAAAAGGTAGTGAGATCATAGGTTCGTTTCATTACATCATACTATCTATATATGAATGGACAGATAGATAGAGCTATACAATTTCTTAAGGATATGATTCATTCTTGTATCCTTGATTTGGGTATAGATTGGGAAGACCATTTGGTACTACTTGAGTTTTATAATGACAATAATTTCTAATCCATGATAATAATATATCTTCTTGAATCATTTAATGACTGAACATGTAAACATAAATTTTTTTGGTTGGAGATCAGTGGAAATTATTTGGTTTGATGGAGCCTAGTTCAAGAGACTACAAAAAATATCATGTCTATTAATCAGAAGATGTTGCTAGCACAGAGATAGATTACATCTTATGATGATCAGTGGTGTATATCAATGTAATTTATAGTCGGTGACTATGTTTTATTGAATGTTTTACCTTGTTTTGTTCATTGATAGCTTCGGAGGAAAAGAGAATCTTGTTGTTTCATTCTATGGGACCATTTTAGGTTTCTGAGTTTGTGAGGAAATTATATTAACATTTATCAATTCCTCTATAGTTTTCTTCTATACAAACATTTTTCAATGAATTGTTTCTATGAAAGTATTTTACTAATCCATCTCATGTTTTTAACTCGAGTGATATTGCTTTTGATCCTGATTTATCTCTGATTGAGAATCTAGTCAAGATTATGTATATTGAGATCAAATTACTTCGCGGGAGGATGATACATTTGGTTCATGTGCTATGGAATCATGGTTTTGATTATCATGAGACATGGGAGCATGTGAAAGAAGTGGTCTCACCATTATGATATTTATGTTTCATTACAAGATTTCTAGGGATAGAATGTTTTTATGTTGGGGTGGTTATAAAGCCTTGATACCTTTATATAATTTATATTATTCCATAACAATTTGATCTACTTTTTAGATGGGTTATTAAGGCCATAAAAGAATATTCAAGGCTACCTGTAATGTGAAAGTTGCGAATTTTTTTATAATTTCATCCTAATATCTGCAGTTTCTATAGTCTTCTAAGGAGTTACACACCTTGTAATGGTGTTACTTAAAATACGATTATCTCTATGAATATTCCATGAAATCAGTATAAAAAATAAATTTTTTTACATTCGTCGTAAATCATAAACACCGTGTAATTATTATAAAATTATTTTTTAACAAAAAGGGGGTCTGTTTTTAGTGTATCTCGCACTCAATGATTATACGACATGTAGTTGGATAACCATTCATCTAATATAATGAGTTTTAGTTTAAATTATGTGGATCAGATGAAATTATAATTTCTATTAACCATAATTCTATTTCCCCGACCTAGAGGCACATCCTATGTGTTTTTAGTACCCTCAAACACTTCTAAATCATAACCTTCAATGATTGATCATCATTGTGGTTGAGGTGCATCTCTCTGAGAAATAGTTCAACATATATCTTCTGTATTTATCTATTTTACTATATCTAGTAGATATATAATCCAAAGATTGAGGGATATAAAATCCATTTTTGTGAATCTTGATTCCATGAATATTTCCAAGATATTGTGCACCTTCATTCTTCATTGGGGAGTCCCTTTGAGGGAATTTTTCTTCTGTAAGAAAAGGATGTGGTTCTGTTTATTATTTTCCAATTGTTTCATCCTTGAATTTCATGTCCATAAAATTTTTTCAATTGATTTTTGAAAAACCAATATGATTTTAATTGGAACACAGATTTTACACGGCATGGAATTCAATGAGAAACCCCAAATTTTGATAAAATAGGAATATGTGGTATATTTTGAAATTGATGGAATTTAAAAATTTATTTGAGAATTTATTTTGGAAAAATGATTAAATTTATTTAATAAAAACCCAATATTTGTGTTTAATTGAAAACAGATCAAGTGATGAAAAACATGTGTTTTAGTTTTGAACAATAATTCACATTTTGAAAAATGATTATTTGGAGATTTTGATGTATTTTTAAATTAAATGTTATTCCATTTTTTCTATTGATTGATTGAGAACATGTAATCATAGGTTGTTAATGGGTTATTTGGGACCAAAAAATTAGGATGATATTCCCTAGAAATTTATTAATGATTTACAATTATAAAAAAAATTATTTTAGGATATCTGATCCCAAATGGTAGGATTGTGGATCATATTCGATGTGATCCTAAGGAATATGTGTAATCATAAATTTCATGATCATTGAATTGAGATGTGTGAGGATTTCCTGACCTGGAACAGTCATAAAAAAGGGTAGAAAATCATAGTTCTTATTGTGATTAAATTTATGTGTATGTGATTGATAACACATTCCTAATGATTTATATATTATATTGTTTATAATGATTTTATCTAATCTATTATATAAATGTTTTTTATTATATGAATTAAAAAGGTTTTCATTAATATGAAAATGTTATTCCATAACGTATTTGATTAATTTTAAAATCAGGATTTGGTTTATTGTTTTGGAAAATTATAATGGGAATATTTGTAAGACCCTACTGGGATTTATAACATACACCCTACCTTTCAATATGAGTGTTTTTATATTTTCTCCTACCATGTCCGAATAAAGGGAATACACTTCTTGGAGGAGGTTTAGGTTCTTCATCCCATGGGGATTGGACTAATTTTTCCTTCAGGGTGTGGAGCTTGTCCTGTTTGACTAATGGGACTTTGATGATGTACTATTTGGGTTTTGATATTCCTATTTGGTTTAAGTTACTATATCCCATTAGGGGTTTTGAGAATAATGAAATGTATTTGTTTATTGAACAAAATTTGAAGAAAATTTGGTTCACCGTTTATATTTTATGATGTCAGTTTATAGTCACAAAACCATGGGGTTATGAACTCCCTTTATAGTATGTCAGTTCCATCTTGGGAATCGGTGTACCGTGGTATATAGTCTGGTTCATGATAAAATTTCAATTAATGTTTTCACATATATAAACTTTGATATGTTCAAAAATGATTTTATAGATACCAAAATTTTATGATACATTAAATAAATTTTTTATTCATTAATATGATTACTCCATAAAAAACCCATCAATTCAATAGGTAATAAAAATCCTTCATTGGTGTCTTTTATAACATGATGTGTTTTCTTTACACATTTCCCATGTTGTAGGCAATAGGAAGATATAATTTTGACACATTGGGAAGTGATTTATAATATTAATATTACTCACATTCATTTATAAATATTATTTTCTAAAATAATTTATCCCTCAAATTTACTGCTACAAAAATATTTAATCATTAATTAATGTTAATATGTAAACATCAATGTTATATCAATGTTATCCTGGTTCTGAAATAATTAAAATGAACATGATATACTTTTCTATCATACCAAATTCCCAAGATAAGTTATAAATTTCAATTAAAACTAACCATTATAGGTGTTTTATAAAAAATATTTTATATGGATTAATTATATTAATGCGTATCCCATGAAATTTATTTTTGTCATTATATAATAATCTATGAAATTTTTGATTATATTTTTAAAATTATGGGAACGTATCCAATGGAATAATTTTCCTTTATATATTAACATATCATTATAAAATGATAAATGTTTTCTATTTTTTCAATTTAATATTAAATATTTAAAATTTGGATCTATATTAATTTAAAAAATTTACATAGCAAACATCTTGTTTTTGAAATAATAATTAAATCAAATTTTAATCATTATTTTCAACTTATACCTTAACGTATAACATTTAGGGCACTCTAACAGACTATCAAATTCCATTCACGATGAAACATAGTTAATGGGATTGGTATGCATCTTCCAATAGAACAATCTCATTGATAATATGATTTCATTACTTCAAATTAATATTTGGTCATATTACCATTTTTATGATGTATGATATTCATTAACTCAATTATTTCTATAACACTTTTATTACATTATACATTTCAATATTTCAATTTATAAAATGGAAGAAATTTTCATTTTACCATTAATATAATACAACGAAGATTAGATAAATTTTCAAATCACTATATAGCTACTCATCATTATTGACTCTTCAAATTATTCTAATGTAATTTCTTAGCGTTTGTTATCAATTGGATAATAATTATCATCTTGAATATATCTATCATCATTAGATAATGATTTATAATATTTTCTCAAATATTTATTAATGGATACCAACTTCAATAAAAAATATTTCATGTTAAATGATCTTTTATTTCTATTCTATAAAATTTTCTTATATTTAAACATTCCACCCATAGATTGTATTATAGGTTATTTTTGGGAAATATTCAATTTTATTATTAAAAAACATCATTCTCATCCCAATATTTTGTAGATAATCACTATATATAAGTTTAGATTAAAATAATTATAATGTGAAGAAACTATTAATTATTATATTGATGTTATTTTGTTATGAAATTTTATATTCAAATTTATGTATAAAATAAATATAATTATTATTTATAAAAGAAAATATTTACAATAACAATAAAAAACATGTTTTAAGAAAAAATAAATTATAAGGACTCGTCATTAAACATTAAATATTCATGTGACATTTGACTATATTTCATTTCACTTCAGTCGCAATGATATTTTAGGTTAATAATTTTCTAAAATAAGAAAAACTCTTCCTAAGTTAATATATACATTACAAGTGGACAATTCTATATAGTATCTAATATTTCCATTAGAAAATAATTGAAAATAAAACATGATTTTGTTTCATTAATTATTTTAATAGTATTATCCATGACCTCATCCTTGTTCGTAATCTACATTAAACACTATGAAACTCATTTTAAAAATTGTGAATATCACAATTCCATATTTTAAATTTAAATGTGTTAATTAATTTAAATAGTTCTCACTAATTTATATGGTCAAAAAATTAGTTGAGAACATTATAAAATATAAATTATTTTGATTCCAAATACAGGATCCAACTTCCCAATTCCATTCATATATGTTTCAGAATTATATTTCATGTTAATACCATATTCACGATGACACACCTGTTTTAAAAAAATAGTATTTCATTAGAAAAAGATGATTCAATATTTACTCAATGACTTATAGTAACCATTAAATGAAGATAAAATAATATATATTGATATTTGGAATACTATATATATTTTAAATATTCCCCAATAGGGATACTTTTAATTGTTTATTAATAAAAAACATAATGCATTCCAAAATAGTTTTTAAAGAAAACCCATCCTGAAACCTAAAAACAGATTTTAATAAAAAATATAAATTTCATTAAAAATTAATTAAATTAATTAAAAATAACTAAATTAAACATAGGTTTCCTGAAAATAGATTAACAACATATTGGTAATAAAAAATTAATGCATTTTTTAATAGTGATTACATTTTTTACAAAATCTGTATTTTCCTTATTCAATGAAAAATAAATATTTTCCAAAAAATCCAAAAAATTCACCAAAATAAAATTTTGATATTATGATTATAAATTGATTTTTATTTTTGAAAATAATATTTATTAAGGTATAAAGCTTTTGTTTCAAAACCACTGCTCTATTAAAATTCTGTAAACTACATTTTAGAAAAATAATTCTTTTTATGATTAAAAATTGGATTTTTACATATCTTATTCCAATAAAATATATTGTATGAATATAAAATTATTATTTTTATATGATATATCTATTTCATTAATGTTATGTAATAATATTAATTAATTTAATTTTTTATGGTAAAATTTCATTTGGCGCATAAAAATAGGTTTTTATAAAAAAATATTATTTATAGTCAATTTCTTTTTATATACATTTCTAATTAAATGGTAACCAATTAATTCATTTTATAAACTTGTTTAATCCTCATTTTTATAATTTAGTTAATATTATTCTCTCCTGAAATTCCAATTTCTAGGTGCTAACTGTCACAATATATAAAAATATTAATCGAATATTTTTCTCAAAAAAGATTCGTCGTTGTGTGTAACACAAGACATCGAATAAACTAGAAGTTACAAGAAACACATGATAAAAATTGTGTTTGACATAATGAAATATTAACTATTAATTTCATGTAAAACTAACAATCAAGGATTTTAAATTAATTTGAAAAATGATGTCTCATAATATCCCTAGATGTATCATCCTCTCACCAATAAAAAAACATTCTCCCTCAAAAATCATCATGTTTATCAAGGGATTAAAATTTTTATAATTACATTATTGAAACCCAAATCAAACAAATAAAATAGATAAATCATCTCATAATTAAAAATTGGGAAATAAAAAGGTCATATGTAGTTACGAATAGAAAGGATACAACTTATTGAGCACATCAGTGAAAAAATCATAGATATATTTGGAAGGAAAAACTAATCTCTATGGGAATAGAGAGAGTGAGAGAGGATGTGGTCAATATGAAGTAAATGAAAAAGAACAGAAGTCAAATAGGTGTCGAAAAGTTTATTCAAATCTTTAGAAAAGATGGATATATGATAATAATTCATTTCAATATCCTTTTCCTAAAGGTGAAGTATCTATTAAAAATACAAATAGAAAACATAATGAAATATAATTTCATGATATGTAAACTTTCATCTTCTAATTTTTTTACATAATCTCATATTTTTCTGGGAACTATTAGTATTCAATATGACTTTTATTATCCTTGAAGCAACAAAATTAAAATTTAAGGACCATATAATGAAAAAAACGAGATAAAAATATATTCCACTTACATTTTAATATCATCCAAAAAAGGGTAGAACATCATAATATAATTTCCAAAATTAATAAACCATCATATGACACACTAATGATAGAAATTCAAAAGAAATTTCCAAAATTCAAACCAAATCATCCCATTAATAAATATCCATAAAATTTAATAAAAAGTTCATGACAATGTTTAAATCCCAAAGATTAGACAGATTTGATCATATAAACTTCTATTGACACCCGAACTATAAGGATTTTAATCATCAAAAATGAAGGAATACCTGAATATAAGTAATATTTTCCTTGAAAATGGAAAAGAAAGAAAAAGGTAGATGGTATATATGGATCGATGAGCCTTAAATGGAATCACAATCACGTAACCATTATAATGTCACATGAATACTCCACTTGAAATGAATAACATACAACAGATCCCATCAAACCACTTTCATCAAGGCCTCTTACTCTTGTGAAGACTCAGCAGAAAACTATTTTCCATGAAATAGTAGCATGAAAATCTACCCCAGTCCATGAGGCTTTTTAAAATCAAGAAGCTAACAATCAAACCGAATATTTTTCAGAAATGAGAGAAAATATGTCCAAATCATGGAGACCCATAATAGTCATAATATTCATTCAAGATATCAAGGATGGGAAGGATAATATTCCTTCACAACATCCAAAAAAATATTATGATCCCCAAAACATTGTTCAATAAAATAAATAAAATTAAAAATGGAGGAGATAGGATTTACTTGCAGTCACAAATATAATGTGTTGTGCCCCCAGTGTTCATCAAGACAACGAGACTCCCTGGTGACAAACCCACCTCATTTCACAAAGTCTTTTGGCTTGTCATCCTCATCACATGAAAGGCCTTGTGTATGTCTAGGTGGCCTCATACTCCCCCATCGGCTCCCTATGGAAAAACTAGGCAAGTTTTCCTATGAAACACTCATGTACGCCCATATGAACTATATTGGTCCCACGACACCTCATAAAAAAATAGAGTAATTTTCTTCAACATCACTCATGTAATCTTGCATGTCCCTCAACCTTTGGAAAATAAAACAACTGAAATAAAACTAGGTGAGGTGGAAACCCCTCATGGTCATAAAAAACTTGAGACATGATATGGATGTTTGTAGTACTATCCTAAAAGACTCCCTGAGAAGCCTCCCTTATCTATTAGAAACCCCATGAAAATCCACCCATTCCTCATTAAGTGTCCCATCCAAGGCATCAAAAATCTTACAATGGAATTTCAATGAGAAATTTGGTCACATAAAGGCCCTTATAAACGTTGTTATGATAATATTGACGTTCTTCAGCATAATTTCATGATCAAATAGGTCCCTGTTAATTGGAAATAATCCAATAATGGAGGCGTCTAATGGCGTGAATTGATGACACTACAAAATCTGGTGATTTTTTCTGAGCGATCCATTCTAAAGGATCATGAAGACCAGTGGAGATATACCCCTTCACTGACACTATCCTAGATCTGCACTCGATACGCCATAAAAACCATTGAAAAAATGGGTTTTAAGGCTAATAAACCTACCACTCTATAATGAAATGTTTCCTAGACCGCTACATATCACAACCTAGAAAATAAAATCTGTGAATTTCACACAATCACCATAGTATATTTAATAGAGTGGATGATCTCGCAAGCAAAGATTATTCTACCAATTACTATTCCAACGAATAGATTTAGTGATTTGACACCATGCATAAAGCACTTCTAGTGATTATACAAAAATCATGAAAATTTATCCTGAAAAGACATGTGAAGAACAACCTGCAAATATTCTGGGTGACATGAGGTGAAAATTTATCGGATACTGAATAAATTTAAAATATTTAGTTTTAATGTTCTATAATATCGACTAAATATGAAATAATAAAAAAACATGTTTTATGACCCTCATGTGTGTTTCATTAACCATCCATGACACATGACAGCACGAGGACATGTTTTCAAAATTAGGAGATGTAACTTTATCATTCTATTTAGGTCATAAAACATCAACTGGACATGTCATAGAATGTCACATTGTCCCTCTGGGCATACAAATTTAGTATCGCAAATCCCTCTAGGTTTATTATATATGCCTCGTGACATCCTTCAAATACATTACCTGACTCAAATATGGTTATCCTCTCATGTCAGCCAGGTCTCACAGTCACATCTAGGCATGTTAACTATGTCGCATTCAATACACACTAGGAATGTCAACTGAGACACATAACTCCCTCCAGACATGTACTTCAAACTCGTGATACTCTCTAACATGTTGGTCAAGACTCGTGATTCCCTCTAAGGCTATTTTTCAAGACACATGAGACCCTCCAAGACATATCATATAAAATCTTAGGAAACCCTCTATATGTTTCAATAAAACACCTGTAAATGAAATTTTGGAAAGGAATTTGGATCATGTGAAACCCTATAGAAAAGACAACTTTTCTATAGAGTGGTTTCCAGGATAGAAATCCTGGATCTGGAGAAGTCATCTGGACAAGACTTTTTGGATCATAAGAAAAACCATTGGATATGCCTACTGGGTTATGATAATTCCTTTAGAAAGAATAAATAGATCATTTAGTTGTCTTCTTATATACCTAAAAGATACTCTCCAACATATTAGAGAAATAAGACAATCAACACATGACATGCAAGATAGCAGGTCACAAGGGAAACTTCAGAGCTTAATCCCTAACTAGTGATATTACACAATATACCCAATGACTAGCGAAACCTCATAATTTATCCCTTGTCCAACGGAAATATGAATACTCTGATTCATTCAATATTTAGGATATGTAGGTCACATATTTAGAATTCGAGATCCACTAGGTTGTTTAAATGTGAAAGTTCCTCACACTTCATGTGATGGTATTGATCATTTTTGTCGCTAGTATCTCACCCCAACCATAGCTCACGTGATATTAGGTAGTTATAATAATAATATAATTCACATCATGTGTTCTCACTAGTTTGGGAAACAAATGTATGTAAATCCCCAATGAGTTTTAGGATACATTATCCTCAACACATAGTCATCTGCCTTGGGGACAGTCCCAAGGGTATGATTGTACTATGAGATCTTTTATTAGTTAAATATCTATGATAGATATGACACCTTCCTAAGTCTCGATGTCATATAAACATCCATTTCGATATAAGCCTTATGCTGGTGACATTTTAACAATCGATACACAATCACTTTAATGGGATGATTACACTACCTCGTCCATCATTAGACAGAGAATTACACCAAACTATGTTGACTTTTATTCCATCCATAGCTAGGATACATTGGACCTATCTCTGAAGATCGATCTCTATAATAATTATTATCAGGGTAGTACTATCATCTAAGTCCCACACTATGAGCAATAAATAAATGTTCATTTTCCATCCCTTGTTTCTCGCACTCACCATAACTTACACAAGCTTAAGGAAATGTAATAATCATTTCATATATATCATAAGTCTCAACAAATGAAATGTGAAAAATCATTGCGTAAGCCCCAAAAATGAACAATGAAAACTATGATTCTCTAAATTATCATGATAAATATGATGTTCCTCTAGGAATCGAGTATGAACACTCGGTGTCCCAAGAGAACCCATATAAGTCCTCTACCCTTGATGTAATAATAAACATGCACAATGAACTATGTAGTGGTTTTTTATTCAATAACCAGGATATTATGGAACCTCATAATGCCTCAATCCCATCCTCATAATATTTATTGAATTCTTGCAAGATGGAAAATTCCTAAGCACTTGTTTATATAGACTCCCCAAATAAGAAACATCCCATTCTAGGATAATGATGAATAACCTTATATTCATATAGATGGTTTCACTAAAGATACCCTAGTCTTTATCATATGAAAGATAATTAACCCATTATCATTTTATAGGGTAACTGGTCCCATATCAAGATTAATAATAGTTTTTAGAATTTAACTTTAATCTATAAGAGTGTCGTCTATTAGGTAATAATTCCCTCTAAATTGGTTTAATAGGCCTGAACACCCATCCTCTCGACCGATATAAGTCCCCAGAAAATCAATAGGCCTAAAAACCCTGGTGACCACCTTCCATTTAAATGTATATCGGTAACCAATTATAGACGAGGGAACCATTTGGGGGTATCGAGTAAGAACGACAATGGTAATATGATGTCCATGATTTTTCACAATATAAACCCCCAAAATCAAACTTCTAGGTGGATCCCATAAAACACAATAAATCCAATGAAACAAAATTGGTGAAACCAATGTGAATATCTATAATATCAAATGATTGTGTTATAATCAGTCAATCTATTTTTTATACACGCCATACACAAATGAGAATGGAACATCTGACGTGAATCTCTCAAATAAAAGAATAATCATGTATTACTATAATTTTTTTCCATACCCTATACAAAAAAATGAACTAATGAAGACATGATGATAATGTTGATCCTCTATTACTAGATACCCAAAAAGTCCATCATTGCATTGACAAGTCCACGTGTTTAGATTTCCAGATCGGGAAAATATGACAATTGTGTTAACCATACTATTTCCATCACATTCACCAGGGAATGATTTTTTTTTCGTATTATCTTCACTATAATCGTATTTTCTCATATTTTTTTACATTACAATTTTTGAAAACATTCATCACTTTCTTAGTGATGATTAATCCTTGATCACAACTGGATGATGGGATGTCAGTTCCTCCTACCATGGATTTCCACTTGGAACTTGTTTCATAGTCTAGGTCTCCCTCAAAGATTAAATCATGCTTTTGAAACACAATTCTAGTTACATTTATATTTGTATTATGGATTATTATGCTACTTCTATCTAAACATTCCTAGAGATCAGACAGGAAACTAACCTTCGGTCCAGGGAGTAGCCACATTAGGCATCACTTGCGTGTCTGTACACTAGAACATTGGTCACCTATATTATTTCTCATGAGAGGGATTCTCAAGGGTGTGGAACCGTATTATTGTTGTGGTGATCACAAGGTATCCTATTCCATTGGCATGTCCTATTAGGTTTTCTTCAGGAATCCAATGTTTATCACATGGTAAGCCATGATTTTAACGTCTTGTAGAGATGGAGTGCAATTGATCATAATTCCCCGTGGAGGCAGATTAAGGTGGTACATCCCTTGCTGGGAATACAATGAAATATTATAGGATAAATTGGTAAGAACACCCATTGATATTTGAAATAGAGTTTTTTGTCATAGTAAGGGAAAATGTCACATCTTGAAGGCTGATCTTGATACATATGAGGTTGGATCATAGAAAATCGCCCCTAAGAGGGGACACCATGATTTACCATTGGTACAGATTGAACCTTAGAGACATATCTTATTTTCAAAATTTATAGGATAGGGATGAAACCCCATATATTTATAGAGGGAAATTGTGGGGATTACACATGACCGGATTCCCTTTACAAGAGAGTATTTCTTAGTTTGATGATTGGTGATGTGGGGATTACATGTTGTGATCTACTCAGTTTCTTCTAGGAGAAGCGATGTTGATGGGAATTATTTCTAGGAATAGATGAGTTGGATGGTATTATTTTACTAGGATATGGAGGATTGGTAATAATAAAGATTGAATATGAATGTGTCAAATAAACTGGATGGATTTTTAAGGATTTCGGGCTTGAACCTCATAGAGGATTCCTATGCATCCCTGTTGGTTGGGAATCTGAGTCCATGTCATTATTGATTCCAATGAAGTTTAATGTCGTAAAATAAAGAAGAGAGTGAAATTATGTGAATTTTTATGGAATATATTATAGGGGCAAAGTGTTGGTCCTAAGAATGATGGAGGATTCTTATGTATCCCAGCTGGTTGGGATCAAAGTCTGCATAGTTATGAATGGGATTTTAGAGCTTATACCTAAATAGAAGTCCCAATAAAAAAAGTACATGTGGTTGGGGATTATGGATTGAACATACACATATTATTTGGGCATGATGTGGCTAAATCAAGGATGGTTACCCATGGAGACCCAAATGAGATGCGACAACTAGGTCGGGGCACGATCTTGCCAGAATAAGGGTGAGGTGATAGAATATAGATTCGAGTCTGAGAGGTTTACCCATTAGATAAGGGTACTATGTTTTAAAATTTTTCTATATTGAATGTTAAGGAGGCCTCCTATATACACTCATTATGATAAATTGATCAAAACACACATAGTTTGGAAGGGGTGGGGCTTATACATGGATAGCATCCCATAATGGTGGAAATTGGGGCTTACTCTAGGAGGGGTGCTCAGATGGAGAATGGAATCATAGTGAATACTGAACTCTAAGACCACTTGAGTCATATTATATGTGATAAAACAAGAGGATGGAATATACCAGATATTCGTGTCATAAAAGATGCGTCAACGAGAGATAGTGTGGGGCTTATACATAGAAGCATCCACAGGTGGATCTCATTACATGTGAGGAGGATATAATTAAATGTGAAGAAGATATCACACCCATTAAGATGAGTGGGAATATAAAATTCCAATGGTGTGGCATCCCATGTGCATTTCATGAGGTGAAACTATAGTTTAACATCATGTTCTATGGAAGATATAGATAATCAGTTTTATGTCATGTAGCATGGTTGAGGAGAACTCACTCCTTTATCATTGGGTTTACATAACTGATGCTCAACAACCCATAGGGAATTAAAACATAAAAAATTCCTAACATGAGTGTTGTAGATGTGTGGTTGGTAGTGGGTTCCAAGTTAGCATAACTATGGTGAATTGTAAAATTCATTAGCGTACCTATGCCAAAAAATTTGTAGATCATCACAATAATGGACACCACATGTGCTACTAAGAAATCATTGTGTGCAATCCTAGAGGGCTGGGAATGAGAGGGGAATAGAAAATGGGAAGGGGGTGTGAAAAAGAGGCTAAAATGGACTTTTAAGGTAAAGGAAACCCATGGAGTATCAAATAGGGATTGCATGAATGATTGGAGGCTTTCACACAAAATATAGTGTGATCCATAGAATATTGGTTGTGAAAGTGCAAGTGGTGTGTGTAAAAGGGTCCTTTTTCATCCAATTTCATTATGATAAAAATAAACCGGTAATGGTCATGACCTTTGAGACCACACAAACGGAGACCCATAGGGGACCAGTCGCACAATATCTTATTCCATGAGGGGTTCATGGATTTCATGTTCTCACAAAATAGGTGGTCTTGGGTGTGCATGTGTTACAGTTTGACTTCTGGCTCATAAACCTAGAGAATGGGGTTCCCTTCTATAAATAGGAAAAATCATTAGTAATGATGAATAAGATTTATGGTGTGGAAAAATGATCCTATAAAAAACATACATGTTGTCCTATCTTTTTTGTTCCAACCAATCCATTTTCATGCACCTTCATTGGTCATTTTAAGGTGAACGAGCAAAAAAAAGAACATTTGACATCACATTGGGCACATAGGGCTCTTAAACATGAATTTCCACCTTACGTGAAGCACTTGGTTATTGTGTGAAACCCCCTAGGCCTCTCGGGATGTTCTGTTGATTCAATGTGTTCCATTAGTTTTCTTAAAGATGATCATTTGTGGAATCAATAAGAATTCAGCACCAACACTTGCATATATGATTGAGCACATGCTGCCTGTGATATTTCATTAATCTATAACCATGTTATTTATCCTCTTCTTGATTTCAGATACTTCTATCATCATCCACATTTCACCTTGAGACAATATCATCACCATCCACTATTCGCTCTTGTAAATCATCTATGCCTTACACCCCCACATGACTCAATGAGATTTCACCTTCTTGACAACTCCAATGATAGGTGGAAAACATGATAGTCTGGAGGTAATACTGATTTGTTGCAATCCTGACCAAAAGCATTTCCCATGAGGTTCTCCATGCATGGAATCTGACGAGTCTACATCACCTAAGGATGAATCTTACTAAAATAGCAGCCCTCGTCGCTAAAACTAACTTCTTAGATATATTATCCCTTGAGAGAGATAATGAACACCATCAGTTTCTATTGAAGGTGGATCAGGATTCGAAATAAATATCTCTTTCAGTTTAGGTTCCACCAAGGAGGGTTCCTGTAAATAGTCATTGGAAACACCATCCCACCGGTACCCACAAGTTTTCTATTTAGGTTACCAACCGACATGTTTTCACTTATGATTCCCATGCATGAGAACAAAGGAAGTATCATTGGGTATAAAGGGACTAGATATTCATGATATGTATCATATTCATAATCCTACATACAATTCCTCTCGACATATCCCATTAGGAACCAGTAAGAAGGATCATATCCCTACAGACTCAAAACATGTATGTGGGGATATTCCCGCAACAAGCATGGGGGAGGTTCATATCACTACTCTTTTGCATAAAGCCCATCGGCATATTCCGATGGAATAAGGAAGAAAAAAGTGGGAGCATATTCCCACATCTATCAAATACATATTCCAGTGTGTAATAAAGATTTAAAATTACATGATTATATCCATAAAAATACTTTTCTAAAATGAAAAAATATTTTAGCATAGATAAATAAATCCTCCAGAATATTCCATAACTGTTACAGATAAACTGATGATTTGTACTCCTATCCCTATATCCAGAGCAACACAACACTCTAATCATCACAAATAAGTGTTTATAATAGATCAATCCCACACTCATTCACCCATCTATGATTATTATCAGTATATTTGCATAAAAGAAATGGCATCAGACTCGGAGCATACTCTCATTCAAACATGGGGTCACCATGTGAGTGTGGAAAATGCTTTAGGATAGGACCACATGCCAGTCAAAAAACATCAGCAGCATATTCCAATGTCCTAGGATCAAGAACATATCCCCATTATGGATAGATATTAGCACATAAGAGTGGAACAAGCTTCAAAACATGCTCATATTACTATCGAATATTTCAAATGGAATACTCCAAAGTTCTGTGATTGGTCATATATCAGGGCAGATAAAATGAGAATGGTACAAGACTCATGGAAGGCTTGTTTTCCATTTAGTGAATCTACCTTCCAAATTCTTGCATACTATGGATGTAAGGAATGAATTATTACTTCAATTGATGAATGACTTTGGACATATAATTATAATAAAACATGGGAGTATGAACATATTAATTCTACCATTACATATTTCTATCGACATATTTGTGTGTAGAAAACATATTCGAAATAGGATCACATTCCTTTTCCCACAAGGGTCCACTAGGTCAAAGTTTCCCATACCTCAGGGTAGCCCCATACTTCTGACAAGAAAGACCAAAGACATATCTCAAAATCTAAGGATTGGGCTAGTACTCCCACCTTGACTAAGGATCACCATGTGAGAATGGAGCATGCCTCAAGAAACTCCCATACCTCTCTCAAGAATTATAAAGTGTTTTTCACTATTCCAAAAGCATCCCATCTTTGGGTGCATATTTATGTTGTGCTATATGGTTATATACATGTTCTGGAAACCACCATACATCCGGTTCATATCCCTACACAATACCAAAAGGAAGGTTGGCATATTCTGACCACGACAGGGAACATGGACCATATTCCTAATATGCTCAATTCTAGTGTACTTGAGGTTGTTCGTAGAACATTCTCAAAACCAAAAGGTCCTGTCAAATATACTATCTAATCAGAAATAGAATATGTTCATTACCATGATTTTCCTAGTCATGGTATTTTAGATATTGATTGTAGGGACTATACTCTTTACATGTAGTATGGAAAACCTCCCTAAGGTGACATCTCACAAGAACAAGGAAAGAATACACTTTCTTCGAAACCATTGAATAGAGAGTTGTTCCAAACTATGATGGTGTCATATAGAGGGGTTCTCAAAACATATGGGTCAATTGTATATGGCTCTCCATCAACTTGTAGCATCACTCTACTCCCATCAGTAGGTTTCCATCAATGACATCTTATATGGTCTAACCAGATAGATGTGTGTATGTTCGATGAGGAGGAGGCCAACAGGGACAGATAGGGAAAGTTATATATAAATAACAACCCCATTATATTTTTCCCTTGTTACCTTCAAAAATGTGATCCCCAATGATCTAGTAAAGGAGTTCATGCCTTATCAATGATATAACATGTGGGTTAATCATCAGTGACTGAAGACTTGATATTAGCCACAAACTGTATGTGAGCGTCCCCATTAGATAATTAAAATTATTTTTTTCAGCTAGACCTGACCATTATATCTAGAACCTAGGATCTGAAACTAATAAATCAATGATTAAATATGAAAAACGATTTCCACCACTAAATTTTTAAACATTAACATCTGATATATAAAGACACATCATGTATCAATATTTAAATATGTCAATAGTATGGAGAGGTACACTTTGCCACACCGTATAACAATAGAACCCCATAGATTTAAAACCCTGTAATGTTATATCCTCTAGAAAAAACAGAGGACTATGTAACACTTAGGATAGTTAATTACTACAATATAATTCCCCTATTTCAACGATGACCACACGTCACAAAAAAAGAGAAGTGATAACAAATAGGTCATAAAAATTGGCATCTAGAAACAATGTGAATTCATTTAGGACGAGAACACTGAAGTTGATATCATCTAAACAACATCCCAAAAAGAATTTTTTTCATTATATTCTTTTGTCATACCCACCTTCTATTTCATCATAGGTGTGGTGCATCAAACGGGCCATAGTAGAAACTACCATATAATCCGTCCAAGAGAAGACCTCGCCCCCCTATCTAGTAGAATATCTTCCACCACCTCCACCGCTCATATTTTTAATCACCAAGTAGATTAATGTCATATCCGTGATAGTTGATAAAAACCTCGTCCCACTAGGATGGGGAATTTATATCTCAATCATAATTGAGAGGTTCATCATCCCCTTGGAGGGTCTTTGAAAAATCAGTGGTGATTCAATATCACCCCATCCTAGAGCGATCGAGAAATTTATATCTTCATGCCTATCTGAGGAATCATCAATTCATCGACTAGAGTCATTGGTTACCCAACAATTGGACCAATTAGTGAAAATTTTGGCCCCTAAAGTCCCCCATCCCATAGGTCTAGGTTAATTTACAAAATAATTATCACCACATATTTAATTATACTTATCTATATTTGGAGGAAAATAGTTGGGGTCACTCAAGTCCCTCCCATTGTGAGAAAAACCTTCAATTGTCGGGGTATGTTTGACAGAAATAACTAGAAACTCCTTGAATGCCACTATTCATATGATGAGATAGGAGGAGTGCACGAAAATGGTGATCAGAACCCATTAGGGGTCTCAATCGTAAATGAACCAATACATACAAGAGTTAAAATAAAAAGCCTAATGAATATAGTGTAAAATCATCCAGTTGTGCGGAAAGTAATGGAACAACCACTATTGCCCAATATGCCTATGTGAATATCATCACTGTCAACATAGGATACATTGATCAAGAATAAAATGTAGAGTTCCACAACATGGATAGTCAACCCCAATAGGAGGGTGGTATGGATGCACCAACTGAGGTTTCACACACCCTGAACCAAATAAGGCTCTAAAATATGGCACCTTAAAATAGCGAGGTTATTCCCCCATGATAGAACATTTCCAATAAAGATAGTGTTGTGATATCCTGATCACCGTCTATAAGAGTTTATATTATTTCCAAGGGGGGTCAACTAAGAAAATATCAGAGATAAATACAAACTCTTAGATAAATCTACAAGGTGACACTTAGGGTCAATATTTCCACTGGGTATCTTCTTCATACAAAGATTCATAATCTCTCTCCCATAGATGATATTATAGTAAGAGTGGTATTTGAGCATCAAATAGGCTCTATATCTAGACATCCTATCTACACAAACAAGGAAGTTGAAAATGATCATGACTTGCCTCCATTATGGATAAAAACTCTCACTCTCCAATGAAATCCATCAATATTTGGAAAAAATGAAAATAATAAGTTGAGGAATATAGAAACACTTTATCAACCCCCACCTACTCCCTGTAGATGGAAAACAGATCACATAGTGGTGACCCTAAAGTTACATAACTTCTTCAAGTCATGGGCTACTCAAATGGATTCCCTCGAAGGGTGGCCCGCACTTGTGCATCATGGGCGGAATCCATGTCTATAATGGGTGGATGATATGCCACGTCCACCCAAAATCTAATATCTTACCATCTCTACCATTGATGCTTCATGAAACACTAAAAAACATCTCGCACACTTCATATCCTAATGTGGGTTGATGATGGGCCCTTGAGATCAATAGGATGAAGCAATGCTGAGGTGTTTTGTACAGACTCCATTAGGGAGATACTTTTTTGGTACAATAGCATACCAGAAAGATCCATTCTTGGATGTGATGACCTTCATTGTCAATTCCATTATTTTTTTCAATTTAATTCTAATAATACAACCATTTTTTACATAATTAACTGAAAGTAATGTGAGAATGAAAGGGTGTTTGAATTCATAGAAAGATGAAATTGTTAAATCTATTCTCTCAGCATCCCTCTCCCATATGATAAAATGATATAACAGTATAATAAAGACCATAGTGATGATTTGTAGATCACTCTGATCGCCACTATATATATAGGTGGGTCTTCAATGTTTGTTTAAATGGAAAAATGTTTTGAGGAATAATTTCAGTAAACCTGATCCAAAACATGACGCATGCCCACAACACAGGGGAAAATTCCAAGCACAAAAGAAGATGTAGCTATCACTCTTAGGCAATAGATAATTCCTATAAAAGAACCTAGGAAAGATCTAAACATCCCAACACCAACTATCATATGGGGGAAACCACATAATCACCACCATCCAGATGCACCAAGAAATTATGGTTTCTTAGGATTTGACGAAATACTGAACAATGTATACTACTTCTGAAATAAAAAATTATCAGGTTATTTCTTGTATTTCAGGGAAAATAACATTCTCAAGATTCCACAACCAAGAAATCCTGATGAGGCTAACCTCACACATGATCTGGACTACATCCCTTATAATAGATGGTTGTGTCAGTATATCCAAGACTACATAATCTTTAAATACATATTTCAAGGAATTGTTAACTCTGGATAGGTGGCATTAGAAATATCCCTAGATAAGGAGTCTCACATAACCATCATTAGTTTAGAAGATGATGAATGGAATAATGTGTTGGTATCTATATATGATGAATAAGAAAGAAAGGGATTATAATGCCTCTTCTAATTGCCTCCCTCATCCTGATTGTGATGGAAAATACCTTATATTTCAAGATTCATCTTCAAATGACTCCACAAAATCATAATTTGAGGAAGATTAGGATGATCATAAGAATTCCCCTCCAATTGTCAAAGATGGATTCTCTAGAACCATAAATGAGCTAGATAGTGAAATATAGAAATATAATAATAACCGTGGCATACTCTGATTAGCTGCATCATTTCTATTGAAGATAAAGATAAGTATATTGTATTTCTAAATCATCACTGATATGTGTTCACTTGGAACTATACAGAAATCATTGGACCGAATTTAGAGATGGCTACGCACAATATCAAACTTCTCAATGAGCATTGATGAATCAGGAACACATCCAGGTGGATTCATCCCTCCTATTCCACCAAGGTAGAGGCATAATTTGACATGTTCATCAAATCCTACATTGTTTATGAAGTTCAATGCCCAAGATATCTTTCCATATTCATCTCTATCATGAAAAATAATAGGAAAATTAGGGTATATATTGACTACAGAGACCTTAATTAGAATTTCCTAAAGAATGATTTACCAATAATGATCACATAACACTTAATCGATACAACTAAATAAATATAAATACATTCGTTCATTGAAGGATACTCATGGTACTATCAAATCAAGATGCTCTTGATGATGAAGAAGCCACTACCATTATAATGACTTAGGGGATATTATGCTTTTAAGACATACCATTTGGATTAAATAACAATGGCTCAAAATATCAGTGCACCATGCATCACATCATTAAGACATTCTTGATATGGATAGTTGAGTTTATATCGACATCATAGTTGTTAAATCCTGATTGAAATGTGATCACTTCACAGATCTATGAAAAATAATCTACAATTTGTGACCACACATTGAAAAGATAATCCTATAATTTATGCCTTTCGGGTAACATCATGAATTTTCATTGGCTTTGTGGTATTCCACCATAACATTGAGGTTGATGCAAAGAAGACTAGATTTATTTTAATAATGTCACCCCAAGAAATATCAAATAAATGAGGTGAATTAAAGGGAACCTCACCTGCATTCAGCAATTCGACGCTAATCTAGATAAAAAAATATCTTATTAACTATGATAATAAAGAAGGGAATCACCCATCAATGGGATGATGATTTTTAAAAATACTTCGAATGTATCAAGAATTACATACTGCACCCACCAGTTTTGATGCCTCTAGTGAAAGGGAGTCCCCTCATCTATTATGTGGCTATCATGGGGTTCTCACTGGGAACCCTCCTCCTGTAAAAAATTGTTAAAAAAAAGAGGTAATACTATATTATAAATAAGCCAGATGATGCTGGTATAGAGACCCGATAATCTGAAGTCGATAATAACATCCCATCACCCATATTTACAGCCCAAAAGATGAGGCATTACATGAAGCACCACGAAATCCACCCAATATTTGGTATTGATCTATTCAAGTGCATACTTTTTTGTCCTATGTGGACCGGTACATTGTTTAATGGGAGTTCATTTGATAGGAATATCTCATTCAATTAATATCATAGAAGTTTGTTAAAGGGTAAGCTCTAACTTATTTCCTCATAGCACATCCTACCCAAAAAATACACCAAAATACATTGTGTTTATAGATAAGGAGGTCTTATACACTCATGAGACTCCCTGGGCATTGGAGATGTACATTAAAGTCACATCCCAGAGTCTTTTCGTTATCTGAATGGAAAAACTAAAGCTCAATCTGGATGGTAAAGGGATTATATTGGTCTCTGTAGACTAATTATTTTTTCCTACTCTTTCTCATGATCACAATATTTTACAAATAATGAGGTAGAATACCAAAAACTCATCACTATATAAGAACTATCCCTATATATTCACATAGACTACATGAATATCATTAGTGACTTGGATTTGTTGATAAAGAAGATAAATGATGAATATTCCACTATAAACGATGAACTATCCCCTCTCACTGGCCATGATAGGGGATTGATGTAATAATTCCCTTTTGAGCCCACATTGCATCATTTTCTCTAATCAAATAATTCCTTTTCAAATGCACTATCTAATGAAACCACTGTCTCGGCTGACCTTGACTAGTAGGAATAAATATTTCATATCTCTCATCGAAGAATGGTCTCATAAATACTTGTATGTGCTAAGGAAGAAATCAATCATGTAATCACCTCCCCATAGCATGTTGATGCAATATCTATCCATGGATGGATAGAGCACATAATTCGATATCTCCAAAATGGGGTTCTCAAAATAGATCATGTTAGAAGGAAAAAAATTTAGTTCCACAAAATAATTTTCACTCACTAGGATAGTCAAAATTGGAAAATCCCTCTAAAATGAACATTTGATGGAATCCTCCTCAAATTCATAACATAATGATAAATTATTTCCATTATGGAAAAATTCCATGCAGTCTCTTGTGGCACCAATAAATCCAGAACCAGACACTCCCACCAAATCAAGAGGTTGGGATATTATTAGAAAACCATGATACATGACTGTTTGAAATTCACCATGTAATACCATCCATTCTAGATCCATACAAAATTCATCCATCAGCCCCCATAATTGTTACATATAGCTAAATATTCCTAGTCGTTTTCCATTTAGTGGATGGATATTGTGGATCCATATCTCACAGCCATAGCTAAGCAGCTCAAGTGCATCCTTACTACTACCAACATCTCTTCCAAATTGGATGAGGTAGTACCCCTCAAGAAATTTGAGACAAATAATATCATCAACTTCATAATGTCTCGGATGTTCATCAGGTTTAGGATCCCTCAGGAAATATTGACAATCAACAAAACCAACTACTATTCCAAAAAATTAAAGAGTCTATACCAGGAGTATAATATCATGTCCAATCACTCATCTTGCTATCATTCATAAAAAAATGTATAAATAGGGGCCTCAGATAAGACTCTATCTAATATTTTTCAAAAGATGTAGAATAAGGATTTGAAGTCTTGGTTAAATAAACTCCACCATCCTTTTTGGGCCTACCAAACTACAATACTTAAAACCACACAATAAATGTAATACTAATTTGTTTAAGAGACTGAGGAAGTGTTACCCATAGTTGTCCAGCTTCATAACACCAAATATCCTTTTGTGGATATCTCTAAGATTATAAAAAATCGTAAAATAAATCAGATTATTTGAAATGGATAGATTAAGACATATTTCACACAATGGACAACCAATAGTTTTGTTGCAATCAAATATCAATGGCCTCTAATAAAATGTATCTCCATAGTTCATTCAAAAATGGAGAACGGTTGCAAGATCCTAGACCCCAATGATACTGGGAATGAAGTCCTCGAAATTGGAATTCAAGTCGGTATGGCCTTATGAAATATATAAGTTTTATCAAAATCAATCCTACTCATTGTCCACAATGGATGGGGAGTTTGTCACAACACCTACCACTGAAATATTTCTCGAAAAATATTATTCATAACTAGCATCGAATGGGAATCCATTCCTTAGTAAGCCTTGTAACTCATCTTGAGTACATGATGTTAAACATTAAAAATCTATCCTAACCACATGATGATGAACTTTATGGATTTCATCATAGCCACATGATGTTAAATTACATGGTTCCCTAATAACTATGTATGACTTGATTCTTACTATCACATGATACTTAGTAAAGCATGAACCACTATTCTTGGGCCAGGTTATAGGAGTACTCTCATATCATGTTTTGTGATCCTAGCTCCTTACCACATGACACTAAATTTCAAAGAAAATTTCTTTAGTTCATGACACCATACTGCAAGGAAAATTTCTTTACCAGATGTCGTAAAATAGCACATATCTACAAATTCCATTTCCCCTCCGAATTAGTGGCCTACAACTTTATCGCAAGATATAAAACTACACAAATCCATAAAATAAATATTTATTCACATCAAGTCACCAAAATCATTTATAATGGACGTTATGTTGTACATGATTATTAGAGATATGTATTGATTGATTCACATTTACAATGATATAAATAGGGAAACCTCAATAATATATCCTATTATAGCCAAAAAATTCTAAAAAATTCTATTTTCATACTCTTAAATTTCTCTATGAGAGAAAACCTTTCAATTAATTGTTTCTCACACCAAGCTTAGCTCATGTGGGATTGGAAGACTTGGTCAGGGATACCCACCCAAACAAGGCATAACCAATTTTGATAGAACCATCTTAGCCAGGAATGAATAATCGTAAAAAGAAAACCATGATCCCTCAATGCAAGACATTAAACTACATAGTTAATTTCCCCTACATAACATTAAACTGCATACTCCCATGAACATATCCTAAAAGGAAAACTACTATTTCTGTTGGATTTATACCCAACTCTATCCACCCTATCCCTCTTCACATTGGATAGCCCTCATTTGTTCTTCAAGATGTTAAACTGCATGGTTCCTCAAGAACTATGTGTGAATTGCTTCTCATTTTCATGAGATATGTAGTGATGCACCGAATTCCACCCTTGAGACCAGCCTCAACATCACCACTTTTCTATGTCATTACATCATATTCCTTGATTCATGATGCTATATTGAATGGTCATTAAGAACTATGCATGTCTTTATTCAAATTTTCTCATGATACTTAGTGACACCTTGTTTTTCACTGGTGGGCCCAACTACAACAACTACTGTAAATAATAACCACCTAGATGTATTATTAAGACCAACTTAGGGTATTTCCCATTTATGAACTATGAGTGGATTTATTTCCATTACCATGGGATATGTAGTGACAACCATAATTCTATTCATGGGCTCAACCACAATACCACCATTTCACTTTGGGGGATCTCTATCCTCCCCACATGATGTTAAATTGCTTGTCTCTTCATAACAATGTGGTGTTTGTTTCTAATTTTCATGAGATACATATTGATGCATAGAATATCACCTTTTGGAATATCCAAAATATTTCCATTTATTCACATCTGTTCATACATCTTTACCACAAGACGGTAAACATAATTGAAAATGTCCTTACCATGTGACATTAAACTGCATGAAAAACATCCTTACTATATGTTGACAAATTGTGCACACCGTCAACCATATTTCATTACTTATCAATGGAACACAAGAGACTTACATTGACAAAATAGAGTATGGGGTACTTATATCATATTTTAAAATCACCTAAATACATGATCTACACTTCATTTATTGAGTACCTCATGTTACCATGAGCTATTTATATCCCTTTGAAAAGAAAATAGATTTCTCAGTTCAGACATGCACTTGATGTAGAAGGGCTTGGGACCCACTAACCAACAATATCTCAAAACAATATAAACGGATGTCTAAATATTATGAGCCTAAAATCATTTAGGACAAACTCAATACCTTAGAGTTATCTAAACCACTCCCTATATTACTGTCCCATATCATTACTCGTGATGTAAAAACTAAGATCCATCATTTACAACATTTCAAGATCCCGATAAAATGAATCCTAGGTAAATATTTACATTGGGTTTCCTAATTATAATCTTGTATAACATAATACATATTAAGTACATGTGTGTCATGTAAAGACCTATAAAATTCTAGGGAATTTTTTTCTTAATTTTCTTTGGAATTTTACAAGAGCGTGGTTCTTGACAGCACCTGATTCTGATTCCCGGTGTGCCCAGAATTAATTTCCGAAGTTTGGCTCGGGTATGTTCAGTGAACGAACGATCGGGAATTTCTAACTTTTGAACCGGTGCCCAGAATCAAATTCCGAGGGCACCGATGAACTCGCAGCGCCGATATTCTCTTAAGGAGACCTTTTCCGAGGTTGCGTTTTATGTGGGTTGAGAGTTAGTTTTGGGGGATTTTAAAAGAAGTTAAATAAAATGTAGAAACACATTTTATTTTTTTTATCCATGTTGGTTATATCCTCCCAAAGGGAGTTAGAGGTGGGACCCACATCCACTTAACCTCCCTTGAGAGGATTAAGTGTCGTGGGGCCCACACGAATCCTAACTCCTCAACTCCCCTTTAAACTCCCTATAACTCCACTCAATTTAATTTTGACAACTTGTTTAATTAATGAGGTGAGTTAAGTGTGGTTTAATTGAATTTCAATATTTTGAAATTCTTGCCAACACTTTGCATTTAATTAATTAAACCATCCTAATTAATTATTTTGAGTGTTTGATTTCTTTTGAAATCATTTTTCCAACATTAAAATGAGAGATTCTATTCTTCTCATTGGGTTGGCATAAACTTTGTGGGGAGAACTAAGGAGAGGAGAAGAACTTTTGGAAGACCTTAAACCTCTCGAAGAAGAATGTTCCACGTCTCCGAAGAACGTGAAGCAACACCTTCTACCTTCTTCAACCGAAGCAAGGAAGGGATGTACCGCCGCCCACAAAGTAATCTGAGAGTGTCGACTCGACTTCACCGAGCGCTTCTTCCACCAACATCAACGGAATCGACGTTCGATTCCCGCGACGCCCGACCTCCGCGACGCTTGTCTTTAGTGGCTTGTTGACGTGCTCCGCACTTGAAACTGAGGTAGGGTATTGTTGTTGTTTTATTTTATTCCGTTCTTGATTCTAGTATGTCGAACTCGAGGATAACGAATAAATGTTATCATTTAACGAGAGGAGGGCCAAACCACACAAACACGGCCAAACCCCCCTCCTATGTTCATATTTGTTTCCTTGCGGATGGAACGAGATGGCGTGGTGCCGTCACACCACGCGGAAAACATACGGAAATTATTGCGCGGCACCGTCGCGCCGTGCCATGGAAAGAAATTCAAGAACGCGACGCCGTCGCGCCGTGCCATGGAAAGAAATTCAAGAACGCGACGCCGTCGCGCCGCGTCAAAAGAAATTGAAGGCGCCGCGGACGGAGTGGGACCGCGGCGGAGGGGCGCGGTGTCGTCGCACCGCGCCGGACGACGAAGGCCGTGGCCGGTTCCGGGCCGCGGTGGAACAAGATGACCGGCTGCCAGCCGGGCCGCCGGTGTCGGAAGCCGGAAGGGCACCTGCCTTTGCTGGTCCCGTTGAGGAAGAACTGGCCGGCCAGGTCGGGCCGGCCTGAAGGGAGAAGAACCGGGGGAATTTAATTCCCCCGGCCAGCAAATCGGCCCCCATAATTGAGGGGGGCCGTGGCTTCACAAGGGTGGGGGGGGGGGTCAAGCGCCCACTGTTTTTTCCACCACCTCGGCCTTTGACAACGCGCCCAGCGCGCCCATCGCGCTGCGCCTGGCCGGTCCGCCAGGCCAGGCCACGCCGCGCCGGGCCGCGCCGCATCGGGCCACTCTAGGCCGTCCTTGTCCGGGGCGGGTCGACCCGGTTCGGGTCGGCCGGGGGGTCTCGGGCCGGGTCGGCCCGGGCCAGAAACCCCCGATACCGAACTGTTTAGGTTCAAATGCCCATAACTCGGGCTACAGACCCTCAAACGACGCACCGTCAGTGGAGATGCAATCCTTGGATCGAGACGGTCATTTAGGTATATTGAACTTCTGGTTTCGGAATACTTTGAGTTTGGCCGGGTTGGTTCGTACACGAAACCAACCGGGCCCTCGGAGCGGAAACACTCATATCTTGAGCTCTGGACGTCCGATTGACGTGCCGTCAACTTGGTTGAGTTCCTCTTAGTGGGATAGATCTTTTGGAATAATCTACCCGAGGTTTGGACGCAGGTGGAGTATGGTCGGGATAGTTTTGCCTTAAAAACCAACCGGGCCACTAGGACGAAAAAGCCAATAACTCTCAGACCGGGCGTCCGATTGACGCGCCGTCTGCGACGTTGAGTTCATGTTGACGATACGAGACTTTTGGATACATCAACTCTGGACTTTGTGACAGTTGATGTTTCAGCCTCTCGGCTCGTGGAGCGGACCCTCCCGAATGAGTTTGATGTGTGCGGGAACCCTAGTGCTGGCTGCGACTGCTACTGCGACTTCAACGACGATGATTGTGCAGAGATCCCCATTGGACTGCGACGATGAAGACAACTGGTCTTGTATCCTATGTGGGTCCTAGAAATGCTGGTCTTGTATCCTATGTGGGGCCCAGCTTAGATGATTCAATACTGGTCTTGTATCCTATGTGGGTCCCAGTATAGATGAATCGATGAAGACAGCTGGTCTTGTATCCTATGTGGGTCCTAGCTATGCTGGTCTTGTATCCTATGTGAGTCCCAGCTTAGATGATTCAATACTGGTCTTGTATCCTATGTGGGTCCCAGTATAGATGAATCGATGATGACAGCTGGTCTTGTATCCTATGTGGGTCCTAGTTGTGCTGGTCTTTTATCAATGTGGGTCCCAGCTTAGATGATTCAATACTGGTCTTGTATCCTATGTGGGTCCCAGTATAGATAAATCAATGAAGACAGATGGTCTTGTATCCTATGTGGGTCCTAGATGTGCTGGTCTTATATCCTATGTGGGTCCCAGCTTAAATGAAACAATGTAGACAACTGGTCTTGTATCCTATGTGGGTCCCAGCTTAGATGATTCAGTATCTATGTCTGATCATCTCTTTCACCTTTTCGATGATGTATACCTGTGTGAGCTGAATCCTGTTTGTTTTCCTGTGTGGATTGTGTTGAACTATCCTGTGTGGATTTACTGTTTACTCTCCTTTGTGGATTGTGTTGAGCTATTCTATGTGGATTACTTTTTCTCTCCTTCGTGGATTGTGTTGTGCTATCTTGTGTGGATTTCGTTTTGCTTTATCCCGTGTGTAATACGTATACTTTCCTGTGTGGACTGAGTTGTACATGGGCTCAGAGGTTGGAGCGTATTAAAATGATGACTTAGGTATATGTATGGGCATATACCTAAGTAGTGTCGGTTGTTACTTCGTGATTTTATCTTTCCTTTGTGGTTTATCCTTTGTGGATTTTGGGAGACCTTCGGGGGTCTCGGGGTCCCTACTGAGTAGCTTATACTCACCCCTGCATGGGCTATGCCTGCACTACGTTGTGTTGGTTGCAGACGACGGACAACGTTGATCGTGGTTGAGGCTTGCAGAGCAGGACTGTACCTGGAGGAGGACCACTGGGCGGGACGTACTCGGGGCGGACGGCGGGACCCGAGGAGTAGTGGAGCTTTCTGTACCCACCCTTCAGGTGGGATTTCCAGTGGACAGCTCGGCGTAGCGGCTTTTACTTTTCATTTGATGTTTTCCCTTTCAGTTGTACTTTATAGTTGGGCTTGTATTTCCGGGCCCCTTTACTTTCTGCTTTTACTTAGTGTTTACTTCTTCCGCTTGTACTCTGTGGTGTTTGTTTACTCTTATAAAGGCAATGCCTTCCCTGATATCAGGATTTACGCCTTTGGTGCTAGTCGCCAGCCTCTGGCCTATGGAAGGCGGGCTTGGGGTAGTCACGGCACGGGCCCCGAGTACGGGTCGTGACAAATTGGTATCAAAGGAGTTCGGTTCTACCGCGAACTCTGATATTTTCTATGTGAAGAAATAGTGTTTAGCGTATTTAGTGTGGTTATCAGTCCAGGGAGTCCAGTGTTGGTGCGGCGGCCGACGTATCCGTACACGAGGACCCGAACTTCTGATTTCCGACTTAATGCATGAAAACATTGATTGCATGTGTGTTTGAAAGATTTCTTTGTGATTAATTTGTATCAGCTCACCAGGTATACTGTTCTGACCATGTTGCACCTGTTTTCATATTTAGGATGGCCCCACGACGGCAGCCAGCTAGGGTTCCGAGAGTCGAGCGTGATGACAGCCCACTGAGCGACGTGGCCTCGGTGCAGGGCCCTTTGCCAGCAGTGGCACCAACGGTAGCACTACCCGTCGAGCCACCGATACTTCTAGCACCAGCCGCTGACGATGCACGTCGCCTCAGCGCACTGCATGAGTTACAGCGCCAGCAACCGCCCAGGTTTCGTGGGGAGACAGACCCCCAGGCAGGCGAGGACTGGCTGGAGGCAGTCGTACGAGTTTTCAGGCTAGTGAGGACACCAGCAAACCTCATGGTGATCCTCGCGGCGAGCCTACTACACGCAGCAACAGGACGATGGTGGAGCTTGATGCTCCAGGTGCACGATGAGGCATCTCTACTTTGGATAGACTTTGAGAGCCTCTTCCGCTCGGAGTTCGTCCCAGCCACCCTCCGTGCGGTGCACATTTAGGAGCTTCTTCAGCTGCGGCAGGGCAGCTTGACAGTGGCCCAGTACTCGACGAGATTTAATGATCTCTCGCGCTACTCCACAGATATGGTACGGGACCCGTTCTTCCGGGCCCGGATCTTCGATAAGGGACTGAGGCATGAGATCAGGGCTTCGATGATCTCCTTCAACATTCCAACGCAGGAAGAGGTGTTGGAGAGAGCCCTTCTAGTGGAGAGTTTTCTCGCCGAGCAGGATCCAGTGAGGGGCCCTCCGCATGACGGCCCGTAGAAGGGTCTTCTGTAGCCGGCAGTAGACAGGTGACGCAGAGGTCCAAGCGGGCCAGACCATCAGATGGGCAGTCACTGGATGAAGATTCGGTTGTGCGGGGCACGCGAAGGAGAGATAGCTACACGAGGGGAAAGCATTGCTACGCATACAGCGGGCGAGGTCACATGGCTCGAGACTGCCTGACTCGTCTTACAGATGAGCAGCAGGTGGTAGAGGGACCTCCAACACAAAGGTTCGGCCATGGTGGTCCGCAGGATGCAGGCGGACGAGGCAGAGGAGCTGGTCGAGTAGCCAATGGTGGGAGACACTTCGAGGTGTTGCCACCACCACCACCAGGAGGTCCGCCCCGACCACAGGGAGTTGGAGGACATGAAAGAGCTCAACTTCAGGCAGCTGAGGCCTTCGATCATGGAGCTCTGGGAGCAAATGGACAGGAGCGGAACTAGTGGATACGTCTTTTGTACTCCTAGTTCCTTGTTGCTATTGTGTAGCGTCTTTGTATTATGAGCTGCAATAATAAAATATGCATACCTTTGTGATGTTTTCATTCCTGTCCTCTTTTGTGTTGTTACTAAGAGGTTCCAGTTTTGACTGTTGACTTGACCCTCACTTGTGAGACATCTACTGGAGGAGACCCAGTTACCACACACTGATGCCGACAGTGTGACTCAACCCTTGGAGGCGAGAGTAACAGTTGGATCTCTTGGTAGTAGCGTCGAGGCCTTACGACGTCATCCTTGGTATGGATTAGTATCATCCATGTCGGATTGACTGTATTAGGAAAAGAACATGGTTCATCCAAGGGATGAGACCGGATTTCTCTTATCGGCAAAGAAGAAATCATAGCAGCTCTTGTGGGACCGAAGATGGTCCAGGCCATGATAGAAATGTCTAGGTCATCCAGGAGCGGATGAGGACAGCTCAGAGCCAGCATAAGTCTTATGCTGACAGGAGGCGGAGGCCACTAGAGTTCGAGGATGGCGACCACGTCTTCTTGCGGGTCTCACCTCAACATGGTATACAAAGATTTGGCTGAGGCGGCAAGTTATCTCCGCGCTTCATCGGACCCTTCCAGGTCCTCAGCAGGATTGGCGAGGTGGCTTATCGCCTGGCTCTACCACCTCAGTTGCACCGGGTGCACGACGTCTTCCATGTGTCTCAGCTGAGGAGATATGTGCACGACCCGACGTACATCATTGGCCATGGGGAGTTTGACATTGACGTTGGGGCGACTTTTACGGAGGTCCCGATAGAGATCGAGGATCAACATGAGCGGGTCCTACAGGGACGGTCGATTCCTCTTGTGCACATCAGATGGCAGCACGGGAATCTCCAGGAGAGCACTTGGGAGCGGGAGGATCAGATGCACGCTCAGTAACCTCATTTGTTTCCCTAGTTTTGATGTATCTTTACGGGGACGTAAAGCCCTGAGGTGGGAGTAATGTAAAGACCCGTAAAATTCAAGGGAATTTTTTTCTTGATTTTATTTGGAATTTTACAAGAGCGCGGTTTCTAACGGCACCTGATTCCGAGGCCCGGTGTGCCCGGAATTAATTTCCGATGTTTGGCTCGGGTACGTTCAGTGAACGAACAAGTGGGAATTTCTAACTTTTGAACCGGTGCCCGGAATCGTATTCCGAGGTCACCGATGAACTCGCAGCGCCGATATTCGCTTAAGGAGTCTTTTTTCGAGGTTAATTTTTATGCGGGTTGAGAGTTAGTTTTGGGGGAATTTAAAAGAAGTTAAATAAAATGTGGAAACACATTTTATATTTTTTATCCATGTTGGTTATATCCTCCCAAAGGGAGTTAGAGGTGGGACCCACATCCACTTAACCTCCCTTGAGAGGATTAAGTGTGGTGGGGCCCACACGAACCCTAACTACTCAACTCCCCTTTAAACTCCCTATAACTCCACTCAATTTAATTTTGACAACTTGTTTAATTAATGAGGTGAGTTATGTGTGGTTTAATTGAATTTAAATCTTTTGAAATTCTTTCCAACACTTTGCATTTAATTAATTAAACCAACCTAATTAATTATTTTGAGTGTTTGATTTCTTTTGAAATCATTTTCCCAACATTAAAATGAGAGATTCTATTCTTCTCTTTGGGTTGGCATAAACTTTGTCGGGAGAACTAAGAAGAGGAGAAGAACTTTTGGAAGACCTTCAACCTCTCGAAGAAGAACATTCCACGTCTCCGAAGAACGTGAAGCAACACCTTCTACCTTCTTCAACCGGAGCAAGGAAGGGAAGAACCGCCTCCGACAAAGTATTCTGAGAGTGTCGACTCGACTTCACCGAGCGCTTCTTCCACCAACGTAAATGGAATCGACGTTCGATTCCCACGATGCCCGACCTCCACAACGCTTGTCTTCCACGGCTTGTTGACGTGCTCTGCACTTGAAACTGAGGTAGGGGATTGTTGTTGTTTTATTTTATTCCGTTCTTGATTCTAGCATGGCGAACTCGAGGATAACGAAAAAATGTTATCATTTATCAAGAGGGGGGCCGGACCACACAAACACGGCCAAACCCCCCCTCCTATGTTCATATTTTCTTCCTTGTGGATGGAACGAGATGGTGTGGTGCTGTCGCACCACGCGGAAAACATTCGAAAATTATTGTGCGGCGCCGTCGCGCCGCGCCGTGGAAAGAAATTCAAGAACGCGACGCCATCGCGCCGCGTCAAAAGAAATCAAAGGCGCTGCTACCGGAGCGGGGCCACGGCGGAGGGGCACGGTGCTGTCGCACCGTGCCGGACGACGAAGGCCGCGGCCGGATCCGGTCCGCGGCGGGACAAGATGACCGGCGGCCAGCAGGGCCACCGGTGTCGGAATCCGGAAGGGTCCCGTTGAGGAAGAACCGGCCGGCCAGGTCGGGCCGGCCGGAAGGTAGAAGAGCCGAGGGAATTTAATTCCCCCGGCCAGCAAACCGACCCCCATAATTGATGGGGATCGCGGCTTCACAAGGGGGGGGGGGCAAGCGCCCCTCGTTTTTTCCAGCAGCTCGGCCTTCGGCCGAGCTGGCATCGCGCCCAGCGCGCTGCGTCGGACCGGCGCCTGGCCGGTCCGCCAGGCCAGGCCGGGCCGACCCTGTCCGGGGCGGGTCGACCAGGTTCGGGTCGACCGGGGGGTCTCGGGCCGGGTCGGCCCGGGCCCGAAACCCCCGATACCGAACTGTTTATATTCAAATGTCCATAACTCGGGCTACAGACTTCCAAACGACGCGCCATTAGTGGCGATTAGATCCTTGGATGAAGACGGTCATTTTGGTATATTGGACTCAAGGTTTAGGAATACTTTGAGTTCGGCCGGGTTGGTTCATACACGAAACCAACCGGGCCCTCGGAGCGGAAACACTCATATCTTGAGCTCCGGATGTCCGATTGACGTGTCGTCGACTTGGTTGAGTTCCTCTTAGTGAGACGTATCTTTTGGCATACTCCACCCGAGGATTGGACGTAGGTGGAGTATGGTCGGGTTAGTTTTTCCTTAAAAACCAACCGGGCCCCTGGGACGAAAATGCCAATAACTCTCAGACCGGGCGT
The DNA here is from genome assembly GCA_963277665.1 of Viscum album. Taxonomy (NCBI): domain Eukaryota; kingdom Viridiplantae; phylum Streptophyta; class Magnoliopsida; order Santalales; family Viscaceae; genus Viscum; species Viscum album. The sequence continues at coordinate 138,577,216 of OY728163.1, forward strand.
CTGATTGACGCGCCGTCTGCGACTTTGAGTTCATGTTGACGATACGGAACTTTTGGATACATAAAAACTGGACTTTGTGACAGTTGATGTATCACCCTCTCGGCTCGTGGAGCGGACCCTCCCGAATGTGCTTGCTGTGTGCGGGAACCCTAGTGCTGGCTGCGACTGCTACTGTGACTTCGACGACGACGATTGTGCAGAGATCCTCAGTGGACTGCGACGATGAAGATAGCTGGTCGTGTATCCTATGTGGGTCATAGCTATGCTGGTCTTGTATCCGATGTGGGTCCCAGCTTAGATGATTCAATACTGGTCTTGTATCCTATGTGGGTCCCAGTATAGATGAATCGATGAAGAAAACTGGTCTTGTATCCTATGTGGGTCCTAGCTGTGCTGGTCTTGTATCCTATGTGGGCCCCAGCTTAGATGCTTCAATACTGGTCTTGTATCCTATGTGGGTCCCATTATAGATGAATTGATGAAGACAGCTGGTCTTGTATCCTATGTGGGTCCTAGCTGTGCTGGTCTTGTATCCAATGTGGGTCCCAGCTTAGACGATTCAATACTGGTCTTGTATCCTATGTGGGTCCCAGTATAGATGAATCAATGAAGACAGCTGGTCTTGTATCCTATGTGGGTCCTAGCTGTGCTGGTCTTGTATCTTATGTGGGTCCCATCTTAAATGAAACAATGAAGACAACTGGTCTTGTATCCTATGTGGGTCCCAGCTTAGATGATTCAGTTTCTATGTCTGATCATCTCTTTCACCTTTTCGATGATTTATACCTGTGTGAGCTGAATCCTATTTGATTTCCTGTGTGGGTTGTGTTGAACTATCCTGTGTGGATTTACTGTTTACTCTCCTTTATGGATTTTTTGAGCTATTCTATGTGGATTGCTTTTTCTCTCCTTCGTGGATTGTGTTGTTCTATCCTGTGTGGATTACGTTTTGCTTTATCCTGTGTGGAATACGTATACTTTCCAGTGTGGACTGAGTTTTACTTGGGCTCGGAGGTTGGAGCGTATTGAAATGATGACTTCGTTATATGTATGGGCATATAAATAAGCAGTGTCGGTTGTTACTTCGTGATTTTATCTTTCCTTTGTGGTTTATCCTTTGTGGATTTTGGGAGACCTTCGGGGGTCTCGGGGTCCCTACTGAGTAGCTTATACTCACCCCTGCACGGGCTATGCCCGCACTACGTTGTGTTGGTTGCAGACGACGGACAACGTTGATCGTGGTTGAGGCATGCAGAGCAGGACGGTACCTAGAGGAGGACCACTGGGTGGGACGTACTCGAAGCAGACGGCAGGACCCGAGGAGCAGTGGAGCTTTCTGTACCCACCCTTCAGGTGGGATTTCCAGTGGAAAACTCGGCGTAGCGGCTTTTACTTTTCAGTTGCTATTTTCCCTTTCAGTTGTACTTTACAGTTGTGCTTGTATTTACGGCCCCCTTTACTTTCTGGTTTTACTTAGTGTTTACTTCTTCCGCTTGTACTCTGTGGTGTTTGTTTACTCTTATAAAGGCAATGCCTTCCCTGATATCGGGATTTACGCCTTTGGTTCTAGTCGCCATCCCCTGGCCTATGGAAGGTGGGCTTGGGGTAGTCACGGCACGGGCCCCGAGGACGAGTCGTGACATGTCATGACTTTAACATGCTCGTTCATTGGTCAAAGATGTCTGAACATAAACTCTAGCCTATAGTGTTCCAAAAAAAGTCCCTAAAATATTAGAGGATGATACAAAAAACATTTCAGGTAGAAACCTATAAAGGGAAACCTAATAAAAATTTAATTCATTTCCCTATAAATACTTTATCTTCTGTGTTTTAATAAAAATAAGATCGAAAATTGATATGGAATGAATCTCATATGGTCTACACTATAGCCATAGAAATATCCAAGCTATGATCACTGTAACCCTTAGTGCAGGAAAAATATAAAGAAATTGTATTTTTACATATCTTCCCTACAAGAATATGTTCTCTAGGAGGTGACGTATCTTTTACGGTTCTCGAACCCATCATGGATATTACATTTTCACAAATCTCACTTTGTGATATGAGTTTATCAGATCATAGTAAAACAAAAATGGCCCTTGGAATATATATATATATTCAAGGGATCCATTTATTGGAAATGCATGAATGGCTATGGATCATGAATATGTGCCCATGGCCAACAACCAAATTGGACACTCTGAAAAAGGACATTCCAATACCCAGGAGCCCAGATATCATCACGAGAGCACTCAACACCTATGTGTTTTTGAACTACTCTCAGTATTACCTTCCCATATCATTATCCTAGTCCGAGAACTTTGTACCATGATTTAAAATCTCCATACCATACTATCTGAGCATATTCTACATCCTCGACACTACGTCACCATGTTTTATACCCTTCTTATGTCTATAATGAATCAATCAATTATTAAACCTTTTTTGGCCCACACCTCATGATTGAAAGCCATAGGGAATAATGATCGAGCATTATAATCAAGAGATAATTTTCCTTAGGGTTTTATAACCCTTCGTATATAGGGTTTCTCCCACAGCCAACCTCATCATCGGGATGTTGGAGTCATCGTAAATATTTCATAACCCTAAAAAAGAAGTGGAGATCATATTTTTCTTGGACATGATACTGATGCATAATGGCCCTAACCCACTGACTAAATAAATCTCTTCCTATTATAGAACGAGATTTATTCCTTGTGAGTCCTATAGACATTGTGGTGGAACACAACACCTCAGAGGGTTATGAGTCATTCCCAACATGTCTCCACATCTCATATTCATGGAAACAAACTTCTGGGTTATGATATAAATCACCACACTCCAATTATCCAGGAGAAAGTATCATCCGTAGTATTTTACCCAAAACTGATATTACATTAAGAAATATCCCATGAACCTTGAAAAATATTAGATATTAGCATTACCTGGCCATGATATCGATTTATAAGGGATTGAACCCACAAATTAATGGAATATCCTCCTTGCAAAAAAGGAACTCCAATCCCAGTGATCCCTAGAAACAACACGAAATAATCTATAACCTAAGGTATTTTTATTTCATTCATGGTAAGTATTGACAATATTCCATTGTCATCAATATCAGGTTCTATCTAAAATACCATGATTTAATAAAAATTATGCCTGAGTTAAGACACCCTAAACTCAAGTGATATTAGGTCTGAGATACCAGATTTTAAACTAATGAAATATTAGGTCCAAGATAAAAGGTCCCAACTAATGTGATAGAAGCTGTGAGGTAGAAGACCCTAATCTAAATCAAAATCAGATTTGAGGTAAATGACCCTAAATTAATCAAATAGCATATCTAAGCTAAAAGATGCAAAACAGAAAAATATTAGGTCCAAGTTGAAATACCATTAACTAATGTTATATCAGGTCAATGCTGAAAGACCCTAAACTAATGTGGTATCATGTTCGAATAAAAAGGCCCAAAACTAATGTGATATTTAGTCGGAGCTATAAGACTGTAATCTAAAGCAGCACTACATCAAAGCTATTATACCTTAAGGTAAATTGATATTTTTTCTGATCTAATATAAATTAATGGAATGACAATATAAGGTCTGAGATAAAAGACTATAATCTATAGTACAATAGTAATTCAACCTAAAAAATATTATAAGGCCCATTACATGGCCATAGAATAATCAAGCTGCTCTAGCCAATCCGAACAACATCAATGGAATATAGAGAACTCTTCCTCTGGGAAATGTATCCTACCCAATCTATCCTTCTCCAAATAATGTGATATCTTGATAACTAGAACAAATCATCAGTAGAGAGTCTGGTGTTGGTCAGCATTATTGTGTGCTTCTCTAAGGTAATATGTTATGATTTAAATATTTAGATCTATTCATTTAGGTTGACTTATTGTTAAAAAATGATGGGAAGTGTTAGATATTCTCATAATATAAAAGTAACGAAATGTCATTCTAATCATGAATGAAAAGGAACATGATCAAAATATATAATGTTTAGAAAATTTATCCATTCATAGTGTGAAAATACATGGAAGAATATCTTCATATTAGAGTCTCTCTAACGTCTCATAAATTATGAAATCAATTAAAAAATTAAATTCATGATTAAAGATGATCATCTACACTGGTAATTTCAACAATAGTCTAGAGAGAAGCATCAATTGATTATCGGTGTGACACTCTCCCAGCCTCTTCTTCTTCTTCGATAGGGTGGATGGTCTTGACCAATGTAGTCATCTCTTCGACCCTTTTCAAACTAGTATCCAATGAGTTTGATGATATTTAAAGGATAGACCGTGGATGGGAAATAATTTCGTTGCAGATTCATATATTCTATATCCAACCATCCATCAGATCTTGCAATTCAGATATCGATTAAAGACCCCAGTCGAATGCCATTGATGTCTCCCAAATCTTCCTAGAAATAGGTGCCTCATCTATATGATTAAGAAAATATCATTCACATCCATCCATATATTTCTATGGAAAATTGATATGCTTCATGATTTTCATACAAGGGTTTTCTGTCTTGACCACCTTCCCCTAAGTTAATAAATAACTCGGTTAGGCAGTCCCCTTGGTGAAAAAATACTTCATCGGGAGTCCATGTGACCATGGAAAGAATCTTTTTCCAGATTATCCTACGTTGTGTCGAAGCCTCGACAACTGATGAGGTAGAAATTACAAGCGGATGAATAACCAGTTGAACTGGTTCAAAAAAAAGGAGAAGAAGACCCATATTCCCTTCTCCCAACAGAAGTATAATCCATATCCTATGTTAGAGGATTACATTCCTTAAGTGAGTTTATTTCACTATCAGAATATTAATCACTCGATCAAGGTAACATTCTTGATGTCTCACCCAGATCATTGATCAACTCCATCATCACCACTAACAATGGGTTTGGGGAGGTAAAGGGTCTGTCCACATGGAAAACTAACTGTTATAGCTCACCACTTAGGTAAGATATCACCCATGTATAGGCATGATCATAGGAAAGGAAAATGGAAGTGTTAGCAGAATGATGTATGATCTCAATATATGTATCATCATGTGGTCGCATTATCCAATATTAGATAATGACTCCTAGAAGTTGATCCCCATGCACACCAACCAAAGGATTAGTGGGGACCCTTTTAATATATATAAATTTATGATATAATCGATAAGTGGAACAAGGGTTGCATATAAGTAGCTCTTCCACTATGGATGTGTGAAACCCAACCTAGAGAGAGGTCATATATGACCTTTCATCAAGGGAATCACTTCCATTATCAAGAATTTGTTTAGATGATTCCTGAAAATGGATAAACATAATGTTATCAAATTGTATCGGTGCATCTTTATCCTCTATGGGGATTAGTGACATATCCCATACCCACAATATATTCAATAGCCTGGGGTAGGATAAAGCATTTTGGATCTGAGTGGTGTTTTTATATTCGTAACAATGAATGTGATCCCCTATCTATCTGAATTGAATCTAGGGATGACCAATAATCCTGTAAGGGGTTATAAAATATTAAATATGGCCCAAGGTTTAGTAAATCTTGACAAGGATTAGGTCTACCAAATTGAGACACCATCATTCTGTAAATCACAGCACCATCATCAATATACTAACTCAGATCCCTAAGTGTGCATCCCCATTAAGGAAAAGCCACCCAATTCAAAACTTGGCTATAAAACATGCCAAACTAAGGTCTGAAGATATTTCCAAATTCACTTATAATACCCATTTGGTACAATACCCATCTTCTAAGATAGAACAACACAAGCCAGTTAGTTTACAGACATGCTAAGAGGGTCACTGATGAGGATGTATTATAGTTGGCCTCTCTCTGCTAAAATAATAATGATATCAAACTAGTATGTGAATGAAATGACAAAAAATATTGTTATATCCTTATAAAAGTTCTCATTTATTATAATAAGCATCTACCATAAAAACATGTATCTACAAAGGGTCGTCCGAGACATCTCTAGAAAAGAGAAATTCACCATAAATATCTACAAGAGGGGGGACACCACCCAGTTGGTAGATTTCCCATATGATGATATCCACGTCACCTTGGGTAAGATGGAATGTGTTTCTCCCAGTGCACTAATGAATAATAATCACTCAAAGAGGGTTAAGATTGTGGTAATCTATGAATAGGTAAATTCAGGAAAATTATTTATAGTTTACAAGTAATATATATGTATAATTCCCTAACCCAAATGGTATATTCCTATACAATAGAGAAATTAATGATGCAATGGAGAGCCCACGTCAAACCCCATTCAATTCCAAGGTTGTTAAAGGAGGAAAAAAATATAATTAAATAACAATGTTAAATCGGTTTATGGGAAAAGTCATAGCCATCTGGAAATAAGGGATATTTTTACAATATTAATGAAAATTATAGAGACAAATCTGTGATCAGTCAACCATCCATGATAATTGTTGTCTAGATATAGTCGAGAGAAGCTGACAACTAGATAGAAGGAAGATTTCTGTTTGGAGGAGGGATGTGAGCATCATTCAGAAAGTCAAACTCATATAGAAGAAGGTGTTGAGATGAAGTATAGTCCCAAAGCTCATGTAAGAGGAAACTATTCAAAATATAATTATCAGTACATAAAAGATATCAAGGATCAGCATTGTGATTCGTAGAAATCATTTCCCTTTGATTAACCATAGCTGGGTAATAATGATGAGAACTATAATCCATCATAAAAAAAAGTAAGTGGAATATGTTAGATAAAGAGAATATAAAATATTCTCATAAAAAATAAAAATAATAATTTTAGCACTAAGAAAAATGCCCGAATTAGCAATGAATTTGTGATTCACCGTAAAGGGTTTGCAAATATCTATAATTATGAAGGATTCATGGGTTTCATACCCCCACAAGGAATCATGGAATTGCATGAACCCATTGGAGACTCACGATCACATAACCTAGACACACTGACATGGATCTAATGATGATCAATCGATCATATGATTGAAGAAATGGATCCCATGAAACCCTAAAAAAATTACAATCCTCATCACCAATGTTCAGTAAATTATGGATGTCTGGTTTGTGTTTGTACTAGACTGGCATCTGAGTAAAAGAGGTATCACGGTGAATGTTCTCATGAAATGGAGTCTCATGATTAGTTCCTGTGAAAAGGACTCATGACTACGACTCATGAGATGGTTCTGTGATAGGGACTTGTGAAAGAGTTGGGGAAAGAGAGCTCTAGAGGAATGATACCTGCTCAATAAAGTCATCCACCTTCACTATTTTTATTGGGAATTCTGTTGAATACCAAGGGTCTCTTGGAAGACCAAACATCACCCAGTACATCGATTCACGATAAATCAAAAAGATTATGATTGAATTTACATTCCTCATAATTGAGCCCCAGTCACCTTGGATGTCACTCCTATGAGGGGATTTTTTGTTTCCCGTTAAACAAGAATCATCAAATTCACAGTGGTAGGAATACCTAAATAAAGGTATTATTTTTCCCTAAAAGGAAAAGAATATGAAGGTGGATTATTCTTTCGGATCGCATAATCCTTAAAGTTCTCATGATTGTGTGATCATTATAAGGTCAATCAAAGACTCCACACACAATGTATATCCTTCAGTGGATCCCATAGAACATTGTTAAACAATCCCTCTTAGTCAAGATTAAGTGATCTAGAGAACTGGTGGTTGAGTAGTAGCAGTGAGATAATATCTTATTTGGAATGAGGTTTATTGATAGTAAGAACCTGACTATCCAACCAAACAACCTTCGAAAATGGGAGGGAAGATTTCCAAAATCTGAATACTCATAGAGATAATAATTTTCATTCTACATATCACTGATGGGAAGGATAATTTTCCTTAACAACAAGAAAACAAATCCTCATGAACTATGAAACATTTTATAAGAAAAACAAAATAAATAAAAGAGGTAGGAGGAGGGAGATACTAATGGTTGTAAATATTATGAAATGTGGACCAAAAAGTTTGCATGACACTATGATTCTCTGACAACATACCCACCTTTTCTCATGAAAGTCCTTTAGATTTTAAGCCTCTTTGTTTGATAGGACTTTGGTTTATCCTGAAGGACTCAATCTTCCCCTTTGTCTCTCAGTGGATAAACTAATGAATTTTCAAAAGAAATTTTTGCACAGCCCCATATTCCAATTTTGGTCGTGCGCCACATCATCATAAAATAGAGTAATTTTCTTTGACATCACTAATGTAATCTCACTTGAACCTTATCCTTCAGAATATGAAGCAAAGGAAATAATAGTGTTTGGATGTAGAAGCCTCTATCAGTGGTAAAAATCTTCCAACGTGCAAAGGAAGTCCAAAGTGTGGTCCCGTGAGACTCCGGGACAAGCCACCCTGATCTCACAGAAACCCCCAGACAAGACATCATGCCTCATATAATGTCTCAAGAAAGACATCAAGCTTCTCTCAAAGGCCTTTCAATTATATCTTTTCTCTCGTGAAGGCCCATATACATGTAAATAAGATAATATGGGAGTCCATCAATATAAGTACATTATCAAACATGTCCCTGTTAGTTGGAAATAATCCAATAATGGAGACATTGTCATGATAGACATGTAGTCACTCAAAATAAGGATATTTCCTTCGAGAAGTCCACAGAAAGGTCTTGAGAAGACATGTGGTTTCAGAACCCTTTATCACATTTATATTTTATATGTGCCAGAGATTCGGTGAAAACATATGATAAACTGGGATAGAGAGGCTATAAATTCCACACCCAAGCCTGATCAATTCACTAAACAACTGCCTATCACAACCAATATAATTAACTTTAAGAATTTAACTTATAAGCCTATGAAGTTTTCTCAGATCAGTTGATCACATGACCAGAAATTATTTTATCCTGTAGTATGCTTAAAAATATGTGGAGTGATCACGAAACATGCATAATTCACATAACCTGATCATTCAAAGAAGATGCAAAGTACTTTTGGGATGATATTCTAAAAATATACCACAAACATTCAGTGTCACGCGATATTCAAAATAAACTGACAGTGAATAAATCATTATCATTCTAAATAAAAGGGCTAGAACAAAGACTATTGGTGAAATACCTAAACAAATTTTTTTTTCTCTGAAGATCATGTGCTTCGCTTGAGCCATCGAAGACATGTAACATGACTAGTACATGTTTCACAGATTATGTGACATTCTTAAAGTATGCTATGTTAGTTATGAAAAATATTTTAGACATGTTAGAGAAAGTCACACAACCCCCCTATGCATACCACCTTATTCCCATGAAGCCCTTCGGGTTTATCATATATGCCTTGTGATTCCCTTTAGGTACATTTCTTGAATCATATAATGGTTCTCATTAATGTCAACCAAGTATCGTAATGACATATGGTCATGTAAACTATTGCTCTCGGAAAACCGACTGAGAATGTCATCCAATACTCTAGATTCCCTCTATGCATGTTTTCCAAGACTCATAACTCCCATAAAATTTGATTTCTATGACTCATAATGTCTCTAGGGATGTTATCCAATACACATGACACCTTCTGAGACATTTTTTATTGACTCTCGAAACACCCTACATATGTGTCAGGTCAAATCTGGTGAATAAAAGAAGGGAAAGTTAACTGGATCATGTGACACCCTTTAGAAATACCATATATGTCAAATGATGGTTTCCATGATAGACTATTTGTATAATGTGATATTCTCTAGACAAGTCATATTGGATCAAGTAAAACCCTTTTAATATAACACCTAGGTTATGTAAATACCATTATAAAGACAAAATGGATTAGTTATTTGTCTTATAATATGCCTAAAATATACTCTCCTTCATATCTAGGAAATGTGAAAATCGATGCATGATAGTCAGACAAGAAGGTCACTAGGGAAACCATAGATTGTAAGCACCAAATAATGACATAAAATTATATAACCCATAATATTAGGGAAAACTTATAGTGTAAGCCCCAACCAAAGGAACTATGCTGAATCTAATTCCATCCAAATTCAGGATACATATGCCACCTCTTCTTGGCTCGAGGTCCACTCAGTTGTCCCAGAACATAAGTCCCTCACTCTATAGGAAATGATATTAATCATTTATCATCATTTTTTTCTGACACCATGCATAGATCATGTGATATTTGGGTGTTTAAATAATCATATCATTTACATAATTTAATTCCATCGGGAAGGGAAACACAAGTATGAAAATCCCCAATGAGTGGTATGACACATTAGCCTCAAAAAATATGTAATCAACCTTGGGGATAGTCCCATGGGAGTGATTGATCTATGAGAACTCATATTCTTTCAATAACCGAGATATTTAGGATCTCCTACAATGTTTTGAGATCAAATATACATTCATTTTGATGTAAGACTTATTCCAATTTCATTTCAACAATCAAGGACCAGTCATTCATGTGGGATAATTACTCTACCTCGTTAAATAGTGGACTAAACTTTGATGGATCTAATTTCTATTATAAATTGGATACATAGGTTTTCTCACTATGTATGGTGATCCATAATATGTATTCTTAGAGAGGACCTAACATGTATGTCCAATACAATGCACATTGAAAAATTGATCATTTTTCATCCCATGTTTGTCACGCAGAGCATAACTCACATTTCATTAGAGAACTATAATAACCATTCCTTTGCATCATAAGACTTGATAATGATCTGTGAAATATCATTGTCTATGTGCCAAAAAATTTAACTATGAAATCTCTTATTGTCAAATATATTTGGATACATATGAAGTCCCACTATGAATTAATATTGAACGTTTGGGGTCCCAAGAGAACAAATATAAGTCCTCTCCACATGATTTTTAACTGCATATGACTAATAAACTATGAGGTTTTTTATTCTTGACATAACTGGCGTACATATGAAGACTCATGATGGCTCAATCCCCTCCTCAAAATATTAAATTTCACCTTCCAAGATAGAAAATTCGATAGCACTTGGTTATATGACTTCCACACATTAGCAACCACCCATTATATGATAACAATAGAGTAACTCAAATACATATAGATGGATTCAATAAAGATACCCTAGTATTTTGCATATAAAAGATAATTATTTCATGATAGTTTTGTTAGGGTTATTGGTCACATATCATGATTGGGAGGAGATTTTGGAACATATCTTAAATATATAATATAGGTTCAGAGTAGAAAATAATTCCTGCTAAAAGGGTGTGATGAGCCTGACCTTCCATCATCTATATAATATGATTACCCAAGAGTTATTGGTTTTGAAAACCTAGGTGATCACTTTCCAATGGAAATAAAGTACATACCTAGATATAGATGAGGTAACCATTGGTAGTTTCTAGTATGAATGATAATGGTAATATAATGTTCATGGTTGTGTAATACATAAACCCCCATAATCAAACTATCAAGTGAATCCAATACATGCATTGAATCCTAATGAAATGACTTCCCTAGTAAATCAACTGTAATTCCTCGAATAAGATCCCACATGTTTTTGAAATAATAAAAATTACCTATAAATTATTTTTCATGCTAACTATGAAATATTTTAGGACTGTGGTAGGTGTGAAAACCTTATTACCCATCAGTCATGACATCAATCCCTAGTGCCTTTCCTAATGTGATTATTTTTCACTCATCATAAGTTTTACCTTTTTTAAAATATAAAATATAATTTCAACTTAAACAATAATTGTTCTTGATCATAGGGATTAAAAATTTCCCTACTGAATAAAATGTAGAAAAAAATTAATTAATAACCACAACATATATACTACATACAACCCTCAAATGGGTTGTCTAATACATTGAACTTATTATCAACCAAATGATTATAATACTATGATAGTATCCTTAAATATTATTAAATACTGATATAATATCATCCATATCTCCAAATTAATTTAAATTATCCATTAATACCCACTATAATAGCATAGGACCCGCACAGCCAAATATTGTATTGAAATCATGATCATTGAATTTATATCTTTGAAGCCAATAATTATGACCCAAATTTTTATGTAAACCTTTCAACATCAAAATAAAATAATGGATCACTTATAACAGTGTTGACCATCTAGGTTTAGAGTTTTATAGAATTATGACCAACTCATATCAACATTAACTCATAAAAAACTTGTTTATAAATATGAATATCATATCCCATTATACCCATCTTTTATTATATCACATTATCAACATCATCCTTTTGAAATAATCAATAGACATAAATCATTAAACCATACACTTTATATCCATGTGAAAAGTAAACATTAGATTGGTGATCTAAAATATTCTGTAAGGGTTTCCATAAGCATTAATAATTGAATGTCAGAAATGAGCATAAGAGTACATAAGTCTAATGACATAACCATAGTGTATGAGAGAATCATAAATGAACTCATGCCCATTATTAATTAGATTTTCAAATATAAAAACAATATAGAGTTAATAATTATCAGAATCAACCATAATGAGTAATATGATATCAATCAAAGTCATTAGAAGCATTATAAGCCCATAAAAATAAATTAAATCCCTTTTGGCACCCTGGATAATGAACTTCATAAAAACCATTCAAAAATATTTCAATAGAAATAACTATACATCAAACATGTAAAATTATCATTACCCAATGAATCAAAGATCTATAATGGGGTTCAACCATTGTATAAGCTAAATCATGCTAATATGTGATCTATAATGGGTATCTAACCTTCATATAATCTATATTGGGATAACCCATTTATCATGATATATAATTGTGCTCAGCCCTCCATATAAGCTATATTAATCTCCCCTGTGAGCTATAATGGGTCAAAACCCTTAAAATAAGTTATATTTGGCTCCCCCATTTTATATAATTTTCATGTACCATATCTTGAATACCTCCCTTTCATAAAAATATTCATAAAACTGTGACAAAATTATGGAAAAGAAATTTTTTACATATCAATTTATTTTAAATATAAATGAAATACTGCAATGAATGAGGATTCATAAAAATATCTCTGAAATAATCTTAATCCATAATAAGAAGCATTGTGGATGGTATCACTAAAATATTTCACAATTTGAACACTAGTAACAATATTACATTGATAACATTGATCAATATAAAAGCATTAAAATTTATTTAAATACATTTTTAGGATAAAACAATTTTCATTTTGAAGTGAACTTTCTAAAACATAAAACATTTTGGGAAACTTTTTATTTCAAAATAACCTTTAAACATATAATGAAGTATTTGGAAATCATATAAAAACCATTCTGAAACATAAATTATTTTTAAAATTATTTCAGATGGAAATGATCAAAAGATATAATTTAAAAAATTTAACCATTATAGGAAATATTTTTTTAAATAACACAAATTTTAGACCGAAGGGAGAAATAATTTTGAATTTTCTTAAAAACTATTTATAAAAAAATAAAGTACCAAGGAATGAAAAAAATTGGTAAAATTAGTTTGAAGTATATTAAATAACATGTGAATAGTAGAAACTAAGAAAATTATATGATTTCAACAATAGATAAAAATCATAAAAAATCCCAATAAACAGTGAAATTGTAACTGAAGACTCTTTGCACTTTTGTAACATTGAATCGTTATCGCAATTATGGAATAATCATTAAGGGGACATAGAATATCAATAAAAATAAAGATAATAATGATATAATATTTCGATGTGGCGTTATATACACCATATAAAAGATGGTAGGTGTATTACATATCAAATGTCTAAAATAAGTTAGATTGAAAAAAACATCATTGTCGCATGGTAAATTCTAAACTATAATCCTCATGAAAGATATATAATAAAATTGATATGAAAATAACTTTAAATTAAATTATAATAATCATAAAATACATTCATGGTTATTATATACACTAAGAAATAAGAGATCAATGAGGCATGTATCTCAAATAAATTAAAGTGAGATAAAAAGAAAAATCTATTTTCTAAAGTTGTATTCATCATGCTTTTTCATTATCTTCATCAAAAATTATGTTAATTTTTACTATATTTATAAATTTTTCCATGTTTATTAGTACATTTATTTACCTTATTAAAAATTTAAATAAAAAAACATAATCAATTCTGTTTATGTCAGATGTCTTGACTATATTAAGCATATGTGTCAAAACTGGCATAGGTAGGTAATCTAAAGTCAATTAGGTCATTATTTAAATATATATATAATAATTATAATATCCTAATTATAAATTTTATAAATCAATTATACTATTAAAATCAATATTTCTATATGGTTATGATAAATGAAACAACATTGTGATCATGAAGATGGGAGATTGTATGTATGCATTAGTAACATTCCAATTCTTACATTGATCATTTTGTAATAAAGGTTAGTAATGTCTTATAGTTATATAATTTTTATCATATCATAAATACCATGTTATTTATTTATTTTTTCTTTTATATATGAATCTTTTTAATTAAATGGAATCACATGGCTTTGAGGATACAGTAGTCCACACGCCCACGAACGACGTTGCCACTTTTTGTGTTTGACAAAGGTAATGAAGAAAATTATATATTATATTTATAGAAATAAAATTCTTCTATTCACATCATAATTATTTCATTTATATAATATTTATTCGTGATAGTTACCCCTATTACTTTCCATGTAACATGCTAGTGAAAAACGCTCCACATCACTTCGTGAGGCAGTAGTCATCCATACACATGAGTGGTGTTTTCATGTCTACTATAATAATAATTGTAAAAATTGGTTTATATGATATAATTACATCATGGGTATAATTATCATATAAATATAATAAATATTATATAAAAATATTATGTTCATCATTATATGTAACACCATGAATTTTTATGTACTCTTTTTGAAATAAGGTAAAATTAAATAATGGATTTCATTACACACCACACTATTTTAGTCTTGAAGTTTATTAAACATTGAGTTTAGATTTTTGTGCACATAATATTGAGTCCCTTGGATATCATTCACTTCATGAGGGACCTTTTTTTACCAAACTACAAAATACTATTAATATTGTTTTTAAATTATTATTATAGTTATCACCATGTCGGTGGAATAGAAGGTATTAAAATGATTAACTAAATTATGAAAATATGGTTTATTGATGTTTATAAAATTAATTATTGGGAAACAGTTTAATTATAATCTAATTTAGGGAAAATATAGATATAGATATATTTATTTACTAAAAACTATTTCCCTATGCATAAACATGTTTTATCGCATTAAATTATTCTAAATTTTATTAATAATGATTTTAATGATAATTATTATATTATATTAAATGAACTATTTAATATTCATCTTATTTTATTATAGATACAATATAACAAAAAATCAAATTTTAGGCATAAAAGTGACATTTTTCTAGGAGACAGTGTCACCGACATTTAATGGAATAGTTATTTTAAAACAAAAATTTAATATTTAATAAATTATATATGAAATAATTAAATTAATTTCTAAAATAGTAAATGAAAAAATATCTTAGGTTTAATTTTTGGTATTCATTTGAGAAGTTTCAATTATTAATGAATAATGAAAAATACTGAATTTTAATTAGAACATAATATTTCATCTAATTTATTTTTATAGATAAATGGGGTTTTACTTTATTTAAAAGTATAATTAGTTCATTTATACATCAATAAAGAAATAATAGGTAATAAGAATAAATTTCAAATTTAAATTGGATATTCAAATATTCCTTCCCTTTGAACGTTTTCACAATAAAAACATATTGTTTTGTCCCATCTATAGGATAAAATTTTAATTATTTTTTTCCACTTACGTGTTTTTAATTTAGAAAACTTGTATCAGTATTTGAAATCATAAAAATTTATAATTTTTTATCATGAAAAATTAATATTTTACCAATATTATTAGTGAAAACAATTAAAATTAATTATTGTGATTAAGAGAAATACAGGTTTACCGAGGGACTATCCTTTAAATTAACGAGCCAGATGACCTAAAAACTAGTAAAAACCCATTGTATGTAAATATTTTGACCATATACCCTCTTATAAATTACATGTATCCATAATGGAGGCACATAATGTAAGGGAGACGTCCCAATAGTGTTTTCTTTTCAGTATTTACAAATTTTCCACTCACCTCCCTTATAAATGGTCACCACCTCTCCCCTCTCATCACACATCTCATTTGAATTGGATCATATAAAACCTACCCAAATAAACTAATATATTATATTCCTTAATCCTATAATTTAAATGTTTGGCATAAATCAAAACGAGTAAGTCCATTTCTACAATCCAAAATCATATAGTGCAAAAAGATGTATTATTCATCAATGTGCATTTTTGTTTGGTTTCCTTCTCCACCCCTTCAATTTCTATTATATAATGGTTTTATAATAATATAAGACCTCTAAATCTACCAATATGATATATTACTATTTTTTTGACCTAAAATATTACACACATTCTTCAAATGGGATATGCATTCATTGTTCATGTGAACGATGAAATCACACCTCACGAATTGTTGTTGTTCATTATCCCATTACCACCTTTTAAGTTGGGAATAATGGTGCAATTATAGTTTATATATGATATTTATTATATTTATGATTTTATTAGGAATTAATAATTTATATATAACACATTAATTCATTCTTTCCATTTTTTGGTAATATGATAAATTCGTTTGTGTATGTTGCGGACTACCACCTCATTATGCAAAGTAATTCGTTCAAGCATTACATGGAATGTATTTCAGACGGGTTTATTAGACATATGTGATATATATGAAATAATAATGGTGTTGTAAATATAATATATTCATATATATATATATAATTTAATGTTCTTTCTTTTAATATGAAATGAAAAATAGAGACAACATTCATACGTATGTACAACATGCTGTCTCCATTAATCGTGTATTTCATTTCATATTATAATATTTAATTAATCATTATAAAAACATATATTATGGATGTATATATAAAAATTATATCTATATATTGGTTTATAATCTAAAAATTAGGAAATCTTGATTGAAGTAAGAGAACCAAAAATAAAAAGTCATAACATATACAAAAAACAAAGCAGTTATTACACAAAACATAACAATAAAATGGAATTATAAATAAACATATAAGATAAATTCATATTAAAATAATATAATATATGATATATATGATTATCTATATTCTATATATGTATATTAATTTTATGATTATTATTCATGATGTTTAAACAAGTACGATGAGATTCATGACATAAGGTTACAAGATTTCTAGTCTCGATTTTATTTCTTCCATACATATGAAATATTCACCACTATTTTCTATTGTGTGGTATATATACATCATAATGAAATAATATATAATTAATTTACTTTAATTAATGAAATTAAATATTTCAATTGGGTTTTTCTTTTAAATATCTCAAGATTCCAAAGTTACTGAGGTAGTAAGGGATTTATTTATCACTTTTATTTTCCATGAGATCCAATAAATCTTCACTGCCTATTGCCTATATGTGGTATATAATTGAAAAAATTATATATATTTATAATTCTATTGAAAAATATTGGTATTTACAAATCCATTTTCAGGTGTCTCATTCATTGGGTTTATGGTTATAACATTACCAAATAAACGAGGTAAACTTTTTCCTTTTTTGAGACACATGTTATGTTGTACACCTATTCTCATTTATGAGTTGTATATACTGAACCTTTGACATGTTATTTATGGAATATAATTATTTGAAATATATTTTATACTTCAGGAGATTTAATTATTTCATGGAGATTATAATTCAATGTTACCAAAATGGTAAGAGTTTTTTTCTACAATCCCATCATCTATCTGGATTTTTCATTTTTATGATTCCACTGATTAAATATTATAAATGACCTCTCAATAGCTTTGTTCAATTTTTCACTCCACGATTTATTCATTTTTTCATCATGTAATGGTACCGTTATTCATATCTTTGTTAATTATGATAATTATAATAACATTTCTTGAAAAATATGAATTTCTTTCTCAATTTGTTCGGAAATCTATTTTCTTTAGAAACTATGTTTTATAAAAATGTTTTCCAGAATTTTATATTACAATAATATGATTTTAAAATCAAATATGAATATTTTACCTTTAACAAAAACGTTTTTATAAAGAATATACTTGTTTTTTCTGAAGAAGGATCCTTTCAAATGTGTTTGCGGTGCAAAAGGATTGTTCAGTGAGTAATGGTTTATCTTCTATCATGAACATAATTTCATTAAGGAATTATTTTAATTTTTAAAAGATTTATTTATTTATTTATTTTCATAATATTATAATTTTTTTTCAACAGATATTCAATGAATTGTTTATCAGAAATGTTTTCTGTTTTAAAAATCATTTTCAAAGTAAAATGAATATGTTACTCAAGAAATGTTTTAAATGGTTTTAAAGAATAATTAATATTTTTTAAAATTTCATGTAATATAAATGGGTTTTGAAATTGAATTATGACTTATTACATATTTTCAATGAATGGTAATTTTCTTTAAGAAATTCTCCATGTGATGTTTCAAAATACTTCACTTTCATATACTACATCCATTGATAATGATTACGATTTACTAAGGATATTATTCAAAGATAAAATTATTATTATTTCCTTGAATTATTTATGTTTAATATGAAATGATTATTATGAACCCCATTTCACTTCCATGGTCTATACTATGATAAAATTCTCATGAATCCCACTTCATTTCACTGGTAATTCTATGATGAAATTACTATGAAACCTAACTCTTTTCCATAAGTTATGATATAATGAAAGGTTTCTTATAATCATTTATTTTCACGGGATATAAAATAATTAATATTTTTGATATTTTTGAACACATATATATGAATTCATTATGTGATGTGTGGAAGCTATTTCTCCCTCCAATGCATTGGGTAATGATAAATATTCTATGATCTAAAAAAGTGCATTGGTTTTCATCACAATATTACAACATGTTTTTACATGAGAGAAAATATCATTCCAAAATCAACAAGATAGATGTGATATCATGCCAATCTGTCAATAGGTGGGTATAGAAGATAGAATCCTAAGCCTGCAATAAGAGGGTAAATGAGAGGTCATCATAAGCCAAAAACAAGAGGGTGCACGGGAGGTCATCCCAATATAGAAGTAGGTTCATGGATTATTATACCAATAATAACATTTTGTTATGTTCTATGCTAGTTTCCTTGAAATATTATCTTTTATTCTTATATTTATGCCACAATTCTTTGCCTTATTTATCATCCATGATCTCATGGCTTATGATATTGATTCCCTTATGATACATGGCTCGTGATCAGTCAATCATTATTCCACGAATCATGTGTATGATCTTTTTCATGCTAGCTATGATATTAAAATGTTATTATCATGTTATCATACACTAATTCTAATGTTATGATTATGTATCTCCTTCATTTATCAGTACTAAGAATTTGATATTGCCCTTTCTTATGTTGTGTTTCCCTAGATTACGATGAAAACTATTTAGTAGGAGTTATAAAGGGTTTGATATTTATGGGAAACATTGAATATAGTTCACTTTAATAGAAAATTCTATTCCATGTTTCCAAATTCACCAATCTATTATGGTCTTTAGGCATGAGTTTGTGTAATGTAATGAATATTCATCTAAAACGAATTAATTTCCATGTTTCTTAGGACTATGTCTCTATAGTTGGTCTCACTGGAACGGTTTATTAAAAATCAAGAAAATAGGATTATAAAAAATTAGTTGAAACCCTAGGGGTATTTCTAAGGATTTTTCTAGGGATGTCTCTAAGGATAGGTTTAAGGATGGATCAATTTTTTGGAAAAAGACCAGAAATTTTGGTGATGTAACATCCTAGGTAAATAAATAATATTACATTCTAATGTTTGTCAATATTTGTGACTAAATTATTAATACTACTTTAAGGGGAATTCTATGCTCTATGGCAAACCCTATACGCAACAATGAGTTTTTTTGAAATCTTACGTTGCACACTAATAATATAATAATATTATAATAGTTAATGCCTAGCCATTGCAATGGAGGGAATGAGAAGAAATAACTACAAAATAATTACATATTTTTGTCAAATATTTTTAAATTTATCCAATAAATGTTAGAGGCTTAAAATCCAAATGAATCCAATTTTAAGAAATAAATACTCTAATATTTTTAAAAGATTGTTTTACGGCCTTTTAATGGTGAACCTTTTTTAAATATTACTTTTGACAATTTTATAATATATATTTGTCAAAATAAAATTATTCTGTATTATTGGGATATTTAAATTTACTTTGGTTAAATTTTTGGTATGTTTATGACAATGTTCATTCTTTTTAATGAATAGTGAAAAATATTGCAGTTTACATTAAAACTACTTTTTCATCTAATTTAAATATGTGGATGGATTATCTTTTTAATTGGTTTTAAAGTTTAATTAGAATATATTTTTACAATTTAATTCAATAGTGGTCATTAGAATTTATTTCACTTTGGAATTGGGCATAAACTAATGCCAATCATTTCATAGATATTGTTTCAACAAAACCTGGTATTTTTTTGACAACAAGAATTATTTTTAAATTAATTATTGAAATTTATGTGTTTTGAATTTATTAAAATGGATTCCATATTTGGAATCATAAGGTCTAAATTATGTAATTATGACTCTTGTTTTTTGACATTGTGAATAGTAATGACTGTAATTCTTGTTAATTATCTTGATTAATTAGTAATCGGGTAGTTAAGGATAATAAAATAATATCATAATAATAAACAAATGACACCAACATGTGTCCTAATACTACTGGTTGTGTCATGGACGACCATGGTATGCCTTGTGCCAAACATGGGGACCCCATGGAATCACTTTTGTGTTATAATGACTTTTTATCTTTTTATTTTTTTAATGAAAGTAAATATAACAAAGAATGCATCACCTAAGTAAAAAAATTTAATTTTGTATACATAAACGATCTCTTGGACTATAAATAGTCATTGGAAATCTAAACTGATTACCTACATCATATTAGTTTTTTTATTATTTTTAGACCTTAAATATATTAAATTATATATGAGACAATGACGATGCAGCGATTACCTCATTATTTAACGATTTAAATAAAATGAAAATATAATGTAAAATCTAATAACTACACATATCAAAAACCTATTGGATGGGTGTATTTCGAACCCTTATCACCTTATCCTCGAAATACATCAATGTGGGACCTTTAAAATCCAAAACTCATTTGAAAATAATGTAACATTTTATACCTATCCAAGAGTGCCCCTCCTCTCCTCTTATAAATGGCCCCCACCTCTACCTCATTACCAACACCTATCAAGCCATTGGCTCGACCAAGATCTGCTAATTTTGACTCTCCACATCCCTCTCCTCATCCGAGAAGCCTTACCATAGGCAGGAATCTCTTTAAGAAACCCTTTTGGTTCAAACCAAAGGGAGTTACCCGATTTAAAGGTAATGCCTTCACTTCTGTTCTTTTGTTTTATTTTGCTTCGCCAACCCCCTAAAATCTTTTTATTAATTTATTTTGTAATAACTCCATTATCTTACATATACTAGGATGTTGTTATAAGAAGGATTAGAGCTACACTTACACACACCTACATCTAATGGTAAATGAGCATACTGTTTCCGTGGATGGCGAATTTCTACGTCACGAAACGATGATTGTTCAATATTCTTCTAACACCTTCAAAGGTGGCCATTAAGATGTCACTATATTTATATATGATATATAATATGTTTATGTTTTCCTTAAGCTTCTGTATTTATCATTTATGTCATACCTTTATGTTTTCCATTTTGGGTAAACGTGATATCTTCATTTTAGAAAGTGCGGACAACCACCCCCTCGAAATGATTTTATTCATTAATGCATTATGTGGGACATATAAAGGATAGAGTTAATGATATTATATATTATATTATACTAGAATTATAATATATCTTCATATCATTATGATTTCACTCCCTTAAGTAAGAAATATAAATGAAAGTAGCGTTCATGCGTACGTACGGCCTACCGTCTCCATGAACGGTGCATTTCATTTCTTTTTATCTCCAAATGATATGGAATAGTATAGAATGAATATGTACTGGATATATATGAAATTTAAATCATTAATACTATTCTAGAGATGATTTAATTATAACTACATGGACAATAATTTTCAAACAATTTCATTTTGAACACATATACCAAACATCGACAAAAACATCTGATATGAACTCACATTATTAACTAATTATTATAACATTGTAACATGTGATATGAACAGAATAAAAATATTTAAAGGAGAACCTTAAGAAATTATAAATTCACCAAATTTTATTAATCAGGAATATAAAGAAACGAACAAGACAAGTCGGACTTGGGGTAAGGGATCCTACCTATCTCTTTCTTTTTAAGTACTTTTTTATGTCGTTTCTTTTAAGCTACTCTTTCTTATGTTGGGGGATGTTCTTTTATATTCCTATTACTGTAATTTCTATGTTCATATGATGAGAGACCCTATTTTATTTCATCAATCCATTTTTTTATGTTTTAAGTGGTGTCGTTAGGCTGTCGAGTTTTCGTAAGGGTTTTTTCATCTCACTTTTATTCCAGTGAGATTTATGCTACATTTTCCACCATTTCCTTTTAGTGGTATGTGTACTGACAATTATTATACTCTTAGTTTAATATAATTTCGTTTATGAGTATTTACATCAATGTTGTATAGTCTTTCTTTCATGGGGTGTACGTTTCGAATGTTACCCAAATTGGTAAGGGAACCTTTCAACCTCCTATTTTTAAATGACTTCTTTTGTTATGTCTTTTAATATAAATATCATTATGTTGTGATATTTTATTCTATATCATTATTGATGTAAAATTTATTTCCAAGGGATGAGATACCCTTTTTTTCTCATCAACTCATTTTCTGAATTTTAAGGTGACGCCATTAGGCTGTCGAATTTTACCAAAGGAACTTCTTAACCCAATTTCGATTTCTTTGGGTTCAACATGTAGTTATTGAATATGTCATCCTATGAATATTTGTGAATGGCCTATGGTTTTTTTACACTTAATATCCACTTATATTGGGTGTATTTATATTTTTTCACACATAATTATGAGATTGATTTATCCTTAATTTAAGGATACCTTCTTTGTAGGGGATTTCTTCTCAATTTACATTTCCATTGAGACTTCATTTTTGATATGCACCAATTCCCTCTTATATGGTGTATATACTATCCTTTGACATATTATATAATGAATCCATTTATTCTCATGAAATTAGAAAGTTATGATTAAATGTTATTCTGTAATTTTTGTATTCAAGTGTCTCTCATTTTGTTAAAAACACTTTAATTAAATATCGTTCTAAATGATTTAATGATTTATTCTTATAAATATTTCTCATTAATATCCATGTTTTCAAAATGGTTTTAAGGATTTATTTATATGGATATTAATGGTTTAAAATGATAAAATCTTCAAAGTTTAATGGGACACATTGATTAAAAAATCTCTTTATTAAATGTTTTAACTGGATTTGAAAATGGGTTTTAGAATGGATTCATCATTTCAATATCTTAAAATGTTATATTGTTTTTGCAGTGTGGGAATGTCATCTTTCCTTAATGATTAAGTTATGTGATATGATTATGTTATGGTTCTTAGACATTGTATATGAATACGGGTGGTTCCGGGATAAACTAAGGGCAGGTGAGCCCGATATAGCTCCCAAATGCATTGGGTAACGCAAAGGGGTTAAACGTTAAGGTTTCTCCGAAGAGATTTATGGATTATATTGTGATGGGTACTCCAAACGTAACCATGAGGGTTACTCCCTACGTAAGAATGCTATGAATGCCTCACGTTACTTTTATGTCTTATGATTCCTATGATTTATTCATGATTTGATGAGGTATGTTAAAATGATTATGTTTTATGAGTAAAGTATGATTTCATACATGGACTACTATTTTCTTTTCATACTTTTATATTCATTACTGAGCTTTTTATGCTCATCCCATGTTTTTGAAATGTTTTTCACAGGTCAAGGGAAAGGTACATGAGGTGATGATAGTGTCAAGGAAGTGTCAAGAAAGAATCCATGTTTTATTTTAAATATGTTTTCGTTGGTGGGAAAAATGAGTACTATCTTTTATGTAACCACTTTGTTTAAATGTGGAATTTAATGAATGTTTTATGATATAATTTTCTAAAACTCTAACCTGAAAACATCCTCAACATGTATTCTTGAAATAACTCAATATTAAGTAATGATTAAGGTTCGGGCCTTATAGTATGTATCAGAGGTCAGTTTAGAAAACTTTAGAGGTTAGAGTGTTGTTTTAGGATAAGTGACAAGTTGTGTATGACCACAATGGTTATTATATTGTATAGAGTCATTGTTATTTTTGAAGGTTGGAATGATTTTGAGATAACTTGGATAAGTATCTCTTAGTGTTTATCTTCTTATTTATTATATAATGATTTTACTGATATACTCACACTGACCTTTTTGGTTTTAGTAAATGGCTGGATCTAGCAGGCACCAAAGTAACAGTGGATTTAAAGAAAACTATGACGGTTTTATGAATGAACATCTGAATGATATGGGAGATACAATGAAAACTCTTGTGGATATCCTCAACCAACTATCTAGAGTCACGATTGACCACCTGAACCTTAGTGATTTTTATAAGGCATCATATATGCGAGAAACAAATCCCAACGGAAGTTCAGGTAATAATCATAAAGGTAAGTATGTTCAAAAACCTATGTGTCAATGATGTGGCAATAAACACGTAGGAAAATGTTTCAAAGGGACAGAATGATGCTATACATGTGGGAATGAAGTTCATAATGTAAGAACCTTCCATGAAAAAAGGAAGCATCTAGTTGACTCTTGGAAAGGGAAAAAATATCTTTCTGAAGGATCAATTGAATGTTTCAAATGTGGTGTGCATGGTCATTATGAAAACACTTTTCCTACGAAGAATTTTTGGGAATGGGGTCAGGAAGATCATACAAATATCATTTTACCAATACCTAATTCCATTCCAATTGAGGATGAAGAAACTGACAATGACCAATGAAAGGTATGGATTATTTCTTAACACATGTTTTCTTATTATTGGAATATTAGGATATGATTCATGATTTTTTTTGTAGGAAATAAGTATTTCAGAATAAGTTTAAAAGGAATCATTAATGGATAATGAAGAATGCTGAATGAGTATGAAGTCAACATATAAGGTATTCAACAGTTATGGTAGATTTTAGGATGGTGAAACTCTTGAATGTATTAAGTCTCTTTTGATGGTGGGGTTAAATTAGATGACTTTTTATAATATATGTATCCTTGATGTTTGATATATAAAAATTTTATTCAATGAATAATTATCCTTTCTTTTTTGGATATAGTTATAAAGAACCATTTGGGTTTATATGATCCTTGAATTTGAGGAAATTACTGGTTATTACATTTTGGGATGCAAAATGAATGTTATTAGATAACCTCTATGGATAAAATATGTTATGATTATTTTTGAATATTTTATCTCTTTTTGGGGAATGTTTTAAGAATTATATAGTTTTGGAAAATGTACAACATGTAGACCGTGTGACAACTCATCACATCGGATGATGCTGCGAGAATCGAACCCACAACCAAAGTGCAACTGGTATTTATCGCCTAGCACTAGACTACGCGAAGTCCCTGGTTAGTTTGAATGATTATTTTTAGTTAGATGATTTTTTGAATTAAGAGTAAGTTGATTTTGGGTTATCTACGGAAATTATTAACCTATCATGGAGGATATGTGATTAGGTTAATTACTTTTTAGTATGAGACTTTAAGAGCAACTTATGTTATTTGGAGATAAATGTTAATTTGTACCTTGGGAGACTATGTGATTAAATCCTTCAAATATTTGCGTTTCAATCTTAGTTGGGTTTACTTTGAAGAATTTTATGGATAGATGTTTATTGAATGGTGTTTGTAGAACTTTGGGGTTTTTGACAAATTTTGGAGATTAGGAGTAGTTTTTATTTTGAAAAAAAATATCCTTTTTGGGTATTATCTAATCCCGTACTAAACTTTTTGTTTTGGTTTTGGTTGATATCTAAATACATGGGAAATATATAGTTCTCTTTTGTGTATTAGTTTATTCTCAAGAAGTTGATTATAGTACTCTTAATGCGAACAAGTCTTCCTAAATACTCATCTTCTGGAGAAAATATGAGTTTGATTAAGGAATCTAGTAAAAGTTGAAAGTCTACGTGAAAAGTAAGTATGTTTCATTATGATTTAGTTAAGTTCAAAAATAAATTCCTCAATTAATAGTAACTTAAAACAAAAATGTTGTCTGTTAACTTTTCCTACTGGGGAATCGAATATCATTTAACCCATCACAAGTTTGTGATTTTCTTGTGGTTAACTTTCTCCTAGAAATGTTTACAATCACTCTCCATCGGAACATGACCATTTGTTTTTTCCTCCATATCCATATTTTCATACATAGAATCATAGTATGGGTTAACTCAAGTGACCATTTTACTTCTCTCCCATTCTTTTTAAGTGATAGTTTTACTGACTCTTGTTCCGATGTGAGACTTTCAATGAAGTTTCCAAGCCCAATTTTGAAATTGCGAGGACGCAATTCCCAAAAGGGGGGAAGGATGTAACATCCCAAGTAAATAAATAATATTAAATTTTAATTTTTATCAATATTTGTGAATAAAATGTTAATAATACTTTAAAGGGAATTCTATGCTTGATGGCGTACCCTATACGCAACAACGAGTTTCTTTGAAATATTACGTTACACACTAATAATATAATAATATAATAATATTTAACGCCAAGACGTTGTAATAGAGGGAATGGACAGAAATAACTACAAAATTATTGCATATTTTTTTCAAATATTTTTACATTTATCCAATAAATGTTAGAGGCTTAAAATCCAAATGAATCCAATTTTATGAAATAAATACTCTGATATTTTTAAAAGATTGGTTTACCGCATTTTGATGGAAAACCTTTTTTGAATCTAACTTTTTACAATTTTATAAGCTCTATTTTTCCAAATAAACTTATTCTTTATGATTGGGATACTGAAATTTACTTTGGTTAAATTTTTGGTATGTTTCTAACAAAATTCATTCTTTTTAATGAATAGTAAAAAATATTGCATTTTACATTAAAACTGCCTTTTCATCTAATTTAAATATATGGATAGATTATCTTTTTAATTTTTTTAAGGTTTAATTATAATATATTTTTTCAATTTAATCCAATAGTTGTCATTATAATGTGGTTCACTTTGGAATTGGGAATAAACTAATGCCAAACTTTTCATATATTTTGTTTCAAAAAAACCCTCTATTTGTTACGAAAACGGAAATTAATTTTAAATTAATTATTGCAATTTATTTGTTTGTAATTTGGTAAAATTGAATCCATATTTGTAATCCGAAGTTCCAAATTATGGAATTAAGAATCTTTTGATTTCGGACATTGTGAATAGTAACGACATTAATTATCGCTAATTTTCTTGATTAATTAGTAATCGGGTAGTTAAGGATAATAAAATAATATGATAATAATAAAAAAAATGACACCAAAATGTGTCCTAATACTACTGTTTGTGTCATGGCTGACCATTTTTTTCCTTGTGCCAAACATGGGGACCCCATGGAATCACTTTTCTGTGATAATGACTTTTTATCTTTTTATTTTTTTAAAGAAAGTAAATATAACAAAGAATGTATCACCTGAGTAAAACATTTTTAATTTTGGCTACATAAATGATCTCTTGTACTATAAATATTAATTAGAAAGCTAAAAATATTTCCTACATCATAGTAGTGTTTTATAATTTTTATACTTAAATAAATTAAATTATATATGAGTCCATGATGATGCAGCGATTACCTCATTATTTAACGATATAAATAAAATGAAAAGATAATGTAAAATATAAGACCTAATCATGTCAAAAACCTATTGGATGGGTGAATTTCGAACCCTTATCACCTTATACTCGAAATAAATCAATGTGGGACCTTTAAAATCCGAAACACAATTGAAAATAAAGCAACATTTTATACCTTTCCAAAGGTGCCCCTCCTATCCTCTTATAAAAGGCCCCCACCTCTAACTCCTTACCCACACCTCTCAAGACTTTGGCTCAGCAAATCTCTGCTCATTTTTTCTCTCACCATCCCTCTACTCATCCTAGAAGCCTTACCTTAGGCAGGAAGGTCTTTAAGAAACCATTTTCGTTCAAACCAAAGGGAGTTATCCGATTTAAAGGTAATGTCTTCACTTGTGTTCTTTTGTTTTATTTTGCTTATCCAACCCCCTAAAATCTTTTTATTAATTTATTTTGTAACAACATCAGAATCATAAATATACTAGGATTTTGGTATAATAATGATTCGAGCTACACTTACACACACCTACAACTAACGGTTAAAGAGCATACTGTTTCCGTGGATGGCGAATTTCTACCTCACGAAACGATGATTGTTCAATATTATTCTAAAAACTTCAAAGGTGGCCATTAAGATGTCACTATATTTATATATGATATATAATATAGTTATGTTTTCCTTAAGATTCTCTATTTTTCATTTATGTCATACCTTTATGGTTTCCGTTATGGGTAAACTCGATATCATCATTTTAGGAAGTGCGGACTACCGCCCCCTCAAAATGATTTGATTCATTAATGCCTTATGTGGGACATATAAATGACAGAGTTAATGATATTATATATGATATTATACTGGAATTTATAATATATCTTTATATCATTATGATTTCCCTCCATTAAGTAAGAATTAGAAATGAAAGTAGCGTTCATGCATACGTACGGCCTACTGTCTCCATGAACTGTGCATTTCATTTATTTTTATCTCCAAATGTTATGAAATAGTATAAAATAAATATGTACTATATATATATATGATATTTAAATCATTAATACTATTCTGGAGATGATTTCATTATAACTACATGGAAAATCATTTTCAAACAAGTTCATTTTTGACTCATGTACCAAACATCAACAAAAACGTCTGATATGAACTCACATTATTAACCAATTATTCTAACTTTGTAATGTGTGATA
This sequence comes from Viscum album, assembly GCA_963277665.1. Taxonomy (NCBI): domain Eukaryota; kingdom Viridiplantae; phylum Streptophyta; class Magnoliopsida; order Santalales; family Viscaceae; genus Viscum; species Viscum album. Next base: position 138,606,507 of record OY728163.1, read on the forward strand.
TGATCAGAATAATAATCTTTATAGGAGGACCTTAAGAAATTATAAATTGATCAAAGATTATTATTCAGGAATATTAAGAAACAAACAAGACAATTCGGACTTGTGGTAAGGGATCCTACCTATCTCATTCTTTTTAAGTACTCTTCTTTATGTCGTTTCTTTTAAGATCCTCTTTCTTATGTTGGGGGATGTTCTTTTATATTCCTCTTACTGTAATTTATATTTTCATATGATGAGAGACCCTATTTTATTTCATCTATCCATTTTTTGGAAGTTTTAAATGGTTTTGTTAGGCTGCCGAGTTTTCGTAAGGGGTTTTTCATCTCACTTTTATTCTCATGAGATTTATGATACAATTGCCACCATTTCCTTTGAGTGGTATATGTACTGCCCATTATTATACCCTTTGTGTAATATAATTTCATTTATGAGTATTTACATCAACTTTGTATAGTCCTTCTTTCATGGGGTGTACGTTTCGAATGTTACCCAAATCGGTAAGGGAACCTTTCACCCTCCTCTTTTTAAAAAACTTCTTTTGTTCATTATTTTAATTTACATCTTATTATGTTGTGATATGTTATTCTATATCCTTATTGATGTAAAATTTATTTCCAAGTGATTATATACCCTTTTTTTCTCATCAACTCATTTTCTAAATTTTAAGGTGACGCCGTTAGGCTATCGAATTTTACCAAAGGAACTTCTTAACCCAATTTAGATTTCTTTGGGTTCAACTTGTAGTTATTGAATATGTCATCCTATGAATATATGTGAATGACCTATTGTTGTTTTAAACTTAATATCCACATATATTGTGTCTATTTATATTTTTCACACATAATTATGAGATTGATTTATCCTTACATTAAAGATACCTTCTTTATAGGGGATTTCATCTCAATTTACATTTCCATTGAGACTTCATTTTTGATATGCACCAATTCCCTCTTATATGGTGTATATACCGTCCTTTGACATATTATATCATGAATCACTTTAGTCTAATGCTATTATAATGTTATGATTAAATGTTATTCCTCAATTATTGTATTCAAGTGTCTCTCATTTTGTTAAAAACCCTTTAACTAAAATATCGTTTTAAATGTTTTAATGATTTATTCTTATAAATATTTCTCATTAATATCCATGTTTTCAAAATGGTTTTAAGGATATATTTATGTGGATATTAGTGGTTTAAATTGTTAAAATCTTCAAAGTGGTATGAGACACTTTTATTCAAAAATCTCTTTATTAAATGTTTTAACTGGTTTTGAAAATGGTTTTTAGAATGGATTCATTATTTCAATATCTTAAAATGTTATATTGTTATTGTAGTGTTGTAATGTTATCTTTCATTTATGGTTAAGTTATGTCCTATGATTATGTTATGGTTCTTGGGCATTGTTAATGAAGACTGGTGGTTCTGTGATAAACTAAGGGCGGGTGAGCCCGATATAGATCTCCAATGAATTGGGTAACGTGAAGGGGTAAAACGTTAAGGTTTCTCTAAAGAGATTTAGGGAATATACTGTGATGGGTATTCCAAACATAACCATGACGGTTACTCCCTACGTAAGAATTTTATTAATGCCTCATGTTACCTTTATGTCTTATGATTCCTATGATTTATTCATGATTTGATGAGGTATGTTAAAATGCTTATGTTTTATGCGTAAAGTATGATTTCATACATGGACTAATGTTTTCTTTTTGTACTTTTATATCCCTTACTAAGCTTTTTATTCTCATCCCATGTTTTTGAAATGTTTTTCACAGGTCAAGGGAAAGGTACATGATGTTATGATAGTGTCAAGGATGTGTCAAGAAAAATCCATGTTTTATTTTAAATATGTTTCTATTGATGGGAAAAATGAGTATTATATTTTATGTAACCAGTTTGTTTAAATGTGGAATGTAATGCTTGTTTTATGAACTAATTCTCTAAAACACTAAACCTGAAAAGATCCTCAATGTGTATTCTTGAAATAACTCAAGATTAAGTAATGTTTAAGGATGGGGCCTTATAGGAAATGTATTGAGAATTTAGTTTCCTTGAAATTATATACCTTTCTAGATAATACTTGTGGATGACCCTCTAGAAATATGTACCTATGGGTACTAATCCTCAAAACTCTATATTGATCTAGACTCAATCAGGAACAGAGTCACGAGAACAGGCCTTGTTTTATACATAGTATTGCACTCTCATGGGATATGATTTGGAAATTCTCAAACTCATTATGAACCGTCATGAAGGATTTAAATATAAAATGACTATGAATAACATTGGAAAACCATATGGTTTAGAAAATTAATGATGTGTTTTTCATAATTTAGACATCCTAGAAGTGATTTTTCATGATTTTGTTGTTTTTTACAATCATAAGTGTTTTTTACACTATTCATTCATATTTATGTCAATAAGAGGAACCTAAAGATATCATGTTAACGATGAATGTAAAAAATAACTTTCGAATGAGAAATTAAATGGAAAAAAGACTAGAATGAGTAAGGATTTGATTATGAATAATTGGTTTTCCCAAAATATGATTATCAATATATACCTTAACCAACACTCAAACTTTCCAAAGTAGATAAGTAAAGAGTTCACTAAGTGTTTAGATAGTGGAGACCACGGAGGACAGAATACTCAGACTCCTCTGTGTCAATAATGTAGGAAGAAACACCTAATTTAATTTATAAGATTAAAATAAAGATGTATTCACTATAGAAACAAAATTCAAAAAGTACCTACAGAGGGAAACTGAAAAGTTCAGTTAATGCAGTGGATAGGAATATTAGTCTCCCTGTAGTATTTTTAATGGTCGAATTCATTAAATATAGAAATATTTGGTTTTATGAATACATATTTTCTAAAGATAATAATTTTTAATTGAACCAAAAAGGACATATGATTAATGGATATACTGATGATGATGATGAAGATACCACATATGACACGTGATAGGAAAAAGGTCTTAATGAATAATAAGAATAATTTTATTAAATTATTTCATAAGGAAGTAGGATGGATCAAGTATTTATTTATTATAATTTAATTGTTGTATTATAAAAATTATGAAATATATTTGTAATGTTAATTATAAGTTTTTTATTAAGGATATTAAAGAATATGTTTAATGGTACTAATGAAATTGAAATGTGATATTATTGTGGGGTTATATTTTATGATTAGGGAAAAATAAACCATAATATATTCCTGAGGATGAAAAATTATATATAGTATGTATAAATGGATGATGATATAAATGAAGTAAATTGGATAGTATTTATTAACTTATAACTAATGAATTTATTTTGAAAAACTATTTTATACAATCATTGCTGAATTTTACATCTTTTTTGGATTTATGGGATATATCCAATAATCAATTGAATAATGAGGAATTTATTTCTTAAAGAATTATTTATAGTAATCATTGGTATTTCCATGTTTCAATTGATTATATAATGAAAGTATCCAATTTGTTATGTGAGACAGATATGATCTACTTTATAATATATGGGGGATCACTATTTAGATGATTTTGAAAATTTGATTGACCTTCTATCTAATTTTTTTTGTCTTTTGTCTTTTAATAGGGTTTCAAGGTTATCTATTTATGGAATTGTTCATGTTAAACATCAGATGATGATTTAGTGATTAAATTATTATCATGACATATGATGATTTATTCATATTGGATAACCGCTGATAATCATTTTGATGTAATGTTTACTAAAGATAAATGGAATTATTTTCCTTCCTATTTATAGTTCTAATAATTTTTTAGTAGTTCTGGAAATAAAAATTAACTTTCATTCACTGTAGAAAGTGATGAAATGTTATTTTATCATGGAATAATCAAATGGTGACATTATGCATATGGAATGGAATGAAATCAAGTAAGTATATATTCATATGAAAATTCATCATTATTATTCAAAGGTTATTCAAATTAAATATTGTCTTATTATAATCAATTTGATGATATCAATAAACTCTTCACACAAAATTGGGTTATGATTTTATGGGAAATAACTTCTCTAGATTACACATTTTCTTATGATCAATGTCTTAATCACTATCTATAATTAATATGCTTTTATTCCATGAACAAATCATCACCTTCTACTTATGTTCTCCTATGTAGAATCCTATTTATGATTTACATTGGGAAATCGTGATGCTAACAAATTCCAATAAAGGAAGTTTCAATACTCATTTTTACAATTTCGGTTACTATGATAAGAATTATCAATTATTTAAACACGGATTACATAGAAAAAGTTTGAGAGCAAAAATAATTTTATGGTGTGTAGAATGTGAAACCATGAGTTTTTAATAATTATTATTTTTGAATAAATTAAAATTCTTTTATGGATTGTGTTTCACATCACAAAAGATAAGTATTTATGTATATAAAAAACTATGTTTATCTTCTATTACACAAAATGCTAATTCCCATTTATATCATTCATTGCATGTGAGTCTTATTTTTACAAAACTGCTAGATATAATTAATATTATTTGAAAAATATTAATATAGCTATCACCTATACATTGTAATCGATGTATTGAAAATGATTAAATAATTTATGAAAATATTTTTTAACTATTTTTATAAATTTAATTCTTTGGAAACCATATAAATATAAATTAAAGTATGAACATGTTGAAAATTTTGATGTTTCTTTTTTTAAAAACCTATTCTTCTATAAACAAACACATTTCAAATAAATAAATTAAAATAACAAAATTTTATGAATTATTTTAATGAAAATTTTATATAATAAATTAAATAATAAATTAAACATTCATTATAAGTGTTTTCTATACAAGATATAATAATTAATCCAATTATATTCATAAAGAGATGTATTTGATAAAAGTTAGTTCTGCGGCCATTTAATAGAGTGCATTTTTTTAAAAAAATCAGTTTTATAAATTTTATTTGAAAAAATAAATTTTTGTTTTGAATGGGTATTTTTAAAATTAGATTAAACTGATTTTTTGGTATTTTTATGAGGAGTTTCATTTTGATATAAATAGTGAAAAATATTTATTTTAATTAAAAACAGATAATTATTATAATTTATTTTTATAGATAAGTTGTATTATAATTTAATTCAAAAGTATAATTCATTAAATTATATGTCAGTAAATTTATTTTAGGTCATTGGAATATATTTCGCATTAAAAATTGATATAAAATCATTTCAATATTTTGGATAATTTCACATTAAAAACTAATTGGTTCATCCCATCTGCTGGATTAATTTTAAATTTCTTTTCTGCATCATTTTTATTAGAATTTAGAAAAATGGTTTCAATTTTTATAATAATCATTTAAAAATACCATTTTAAAAATATTTAGACCTTATAAAATTTTTAAAAAAATTGTTTCATTAGTGGAGGCTCATTATATATTAGAGACATCCCAACAATGTTTACCTTTTCGATTTTCACAATTTTTTCACTCACCTCCATTATCAAAGGTCACAATATCCACCATTAACATCACACCCCTCAACCTAGTTTTATAATCCAAAACCTACCCAAATAAAATCCCAATATACCTTCTTATGTCATAGAAGTTTCACTTTGGTTATAAAGGAAACAAATGATGTCTGATGGTGTAAACCAAAAGTAGATACCCGGAGATGATGAAATAGTCATCAATGTGATTTTTTTATTCCTCATCCACCCCCATAAATTATTATTGTATCATACTTATATAATTGACTATGTATCATATAAATACATATATTTGGTTATGTTAGTGGAATTACCAAAATATTCACACACCATTGTAACACCCTGGCCCGAGTTACCCAGAGTTGGTGCATTATTACATCACATTGGCATGATATAAAGGGATCAAAATCCTGAAAGGCCGATTATTTTATTACCCCTGTAAGTACTGAATACAATAATAAGTTTTACATTACATTATAAAATTAAAAACAACAAAAACACTACCTCCATTGACCACATTCATCCATTATACTCTCTCTACAATTCAGTCATAATATACTTCACATCTTAGAAAAAATAAAACATAGAAAGGGGTGAGCTCAAATGCTCAGTAAGGATTACAATATTGCAGAAACATTAATGAATAAGAAAAATCAATTAAGGAATTGTATAAGACTAATACACGATAACTTTAAGATTAAACATTATCATAATATGGAAAAGAGAAATCAAATAATACCATTTACTTATTCACATGGATATTCTACTAGTATAATAATCACATGTAATATCAATAGCCAATTTGATAATGTTGGAATGCATAATGCCAGACTTCATAACCACATAGTCAAGGCCTTGTTCCAAGACTACAATCAAGATTTTGTCAAGGCCTTGTTCCAAAACACTAGTTTGTCTCATTAGACCTACCGATGCATCGAGGAGCTATAGTGGCCTCCACCCGTCACTTACAATGTCCAATGCATTCCTCATATGAAAAGGGTTAAACATAACTTAAACATTCATATTAAAACAAGAATACGAAATGTCAATACATTATCTATAAACCATGAATAGTGTTAAAATAACACATCCACAGTCAAACATATCAAAAAAACATCAATACATTATGGAAGTTTTTTATCATAATAAATCAACTTCGAACAAGATTAAAATCTATCAAAAGATGTTGACATAGATGAAATCAAAACATTTCTTAAAGAAATATATCATTCTATTTGTAAATTATTTAAAAGTAATAAAATTATAAAATAAAACATTTATTTTGATAATATTACTATAATCTTGTATATGAAGATTCGATGATGTTATAACGGTGGAAAATAGCCAAACCCATTGTATAATTTAAAAAGACATTCTTACCTTTATTTTGCTGAGAAGGACATAAAGTACCTTGTCTTGAAAATGATGGAAATATTACATTCAAAACATTTGTGGTAAAATAAGGGTATAAATTAATTTAACCCATAGTCTAGTAAATAGTAAAAATGTTTTGAATTTCATATTTAAGAAAACATGGATGTTGATGACAAAGAGGTCCCAGTAGATACTTACGTATAAACAACCTCAAATAAGTAAAGAGATTTTAGAATTAACCCTTACCATGTACTTTTCCTTAGTCAATGGAATTTTAAACTCTTGTATAATAGTTAAATCATTGTAATTAAATAATACAAGAACTATATACATAAATATGATATCATATATGATCCTAGAATATTTCTTTGTTAATAATATTTCAGTAGTATCATCATCTCGGGTGTTAAATGATTTTTTTCCATTATATACTTGTTTACCTAAGCCATGTTTGTTATGTATATGATGTATTTGATTCATATAAAATATTATATTATGTTCATTAACATTATTGTTAATCATAAAATGAAAATTATTCTTGAATTATTACGATAGGGAATGAATCTCATCGTGTTCATGGAGACCGTAATTCGTACGTACACACGAGGGAAAATATAATTATATTGATGGTGAAATCATATGTAAATTCATGGTGTATAATATATAAAGAATAATTAACATGTTATATTTTTTATTTAAATTAGTTATACTCATTATTATATCCATCCAAATAATTAAGTGTTTGAATAACAAACTACACCACGACGTGGAGACGGTAAGCCGTACGTACGCACGTATGGTGACATTATCATTTATTGGAAAGATTGAATAAGGAATATGGTTTTAAAATATTTATAATAATATCACATTATTTAGAAGGTACTGAAGTTATTTTTTTTATGGAAACAACAATGAAATAGGAAGTGGAAGAATAAAAGAACTTGAAAGAGGGTGGTGAAAATTTTACCTCTTCTTCGGGTGTTTCCTTTTGAGTTGACCAAAAAGGATCCTTAGGTTGGATTTATGACCAATTTGAGGACTATATGATGAAGGGTAGATATTTTATAGTGTATTTGGGAAGGTTTTTTCGAAGTCAAATGGATTTGGATTTGTGTAATTAAAAGAATAGGAAGTATCCTTTTATAAGAGAGGTGGGGGTCACTTTAGGAAATGTGTGAAATATTGTTTTATAATAAAATCATTTTCTATTTCTAAGGGATAGGAAATGATTTATTTTGAAGATAAGGGGGATATGGGTCAAAACATTAACAACCAATAAGTTTTAGAATGGTTTAGGTCATCATATTAACCTTATCTTTTATATTTAACTCTTAGTTAAATAGTTTGACATTTACTGTGTCTCTTTGTATTTTTATATTATATGGTTAATAAACATAAAATAACAAGACAAGTGAACCCCAAGTGCTTAATTATTAATATATATAACCTTATCTACGTCCTCTGACCAAACCATATATTTTTTGGAATATTAAATTAATTAATTATATAGTAAATGTTATAAAAACTCAATTATGTCAATTTTGACACTATATAGAATTTGATTTTTTTTCAACCCATAAAAACATTATCACTTAGAATTAAATTTTTTAGATAAACCTTAACATGTAATATTAACCTAGAAAATTATTTTAATTCATAAGAAGTCTAAATTTACTTTTATTTGGATATTTATGATATCAATGTTTTTAATATTTCATTATTAAGGTAATTACTGCATCATCATTATGTCATAAATAAATTAAATTATTTAATGTTTAAATTTTTTAAATAAAATACCATTATGTAGGAAATATTTTTATATTTGGAATGAATATTTTTAGTCAAATTTATATTATTTTTAACCCTATATTAAAAATGGTTTAGTAATTAGGCTTTGAATTTTACTCTTTTTGATCTTCTTTATAAAAAATAATAATAAATGTCATAATATAATACAAGTGGACCAAAAAGGATCCTATTTTATTCCTATGGTTGTTTTTGGTTTAATTACACTTATCAAATAGAATTATTACATGTGTTAGGGTAATTATAATATCATTTTTACCCTTAATTACCCTATTAACTTTTAATCGCGTTAAATAAAAGTCAATAGTTACAATTCACCAAAAATTATTTTAATCTTATTGAACCACATTTTACCTACAGATGTCAACCATGTCTCTCAGATTTTTGAAATTCAACTCACAAAAGTGGTAAAATTATGTTTTCTGCAAATTTTCAATTACTTCTAGAAGGTGGGTAAATGACGGTAAAAAGGTCAATATATTTTTTTATATCAAAACATATTATAAAATGACTGAAATAAATTACATTGAACATATATAGGTATTATGTATTTATTTTTAACTAAAATAAATTAAAATAAAATAACTAATTACTTAAATAAAAATTTGGTTTTAAACAATAACTTAGTGTTTTTCACAATTCATCAATAAATGAATGTTCTCGGAAAAATACCCAAAATTCACCCTAAGTTAATTTCGATATTCCAAATTCAAAAATGAAGTTTTTTTGAAAAATAAAATTTATATAATTTCATAAAGTGGGAATTAAAATTCATAATGGCTAGTTTTATTGGTCGTGGTGTATTAAAACTCAAAGTTGTGTACAATGCAAACTACTACATTATTCAAAGTTAAACATACTGTGGAATCTTGGGGTGTTACATTCTCCCCGCCTTAAAATTATTTTGATCCCGAAATTTCTAGAATATTTATGCATAAAAAGATTTAGGTGGTTCTTCTATATAAGTTCCTCAGGTTCTCATGTTACCTCTTCCATCTTATGGTTTCTCTATATAACTTTACCAGACGAGTCATCCGGTTTCTCAGCACTTGTTATCTGGTATCAAGAATATTGACAGGCTCTTTACAATAAGATAGATCAGGTTCTAGTTCAATTTCATAATAGTTGAGTACATGCATTGGGTCAGGCATATAATTTTTTAACAGTGATACATGGAACACATCATGAACTTTGGAGAGACTTGGAGGCATTGCCGAACGATAAACCACAACTCTAATTCCTTATAGAATTTGGAAAGGTCTGATGTACCAAGGTATAAATTTACCATTATTAATGAATCATATAAAACCCTTCCAAGGAGATACCTTCAAGAAAACATGATCTCCTACTTGAAATTACAAATCCTTCCTATGATTATCAATATTTCTCTTTTTCCTACTTTGAGATGCTTTGATGTGGGTTTGGATAATATTCACCTTTTTCATTGTTTCCTCAACATGTTTTGGGCCTATGAGTTTTCTTTCAACAACATCATCCCAACAAGTTTGTGCGTGACATCTCTTTCCATATAACGCTTTATATGGTTCCACCTGAATACTTGAATGGAGGAAATTGTAATAGGAATATTCCACCATAAGTAAATATTGATCCCATATTCCTTGAATGTCATGTGAGAATGATCTCAACATTTCTTCTAAGGTTTGAATATTCCGTTCTGATTGTCCATTTGTTTGAGGGTGGTAGGATGTGCTCAAATGAAGTTCAGTATCCAAGGCCTTCTGAATAATTGTCAAAAATCCTACTGTAAAATGTGGATCGCGATCCGAATCAATCGATAGTGGTACACCATAGAGTCTTACAACTTCTTTAATATATCATCTTGCTAGACATTCAGGTTGTATATCGTTTTTTATAGAAATAAAATGTGCTGACTTGGTAAGATGATCAATAATGACCCATAATGCATCCTTTTTTTCTAAGAGTCTTTGGTACCCCCATGAAAATTTCCATCATAATATTATCACATTTCCACTTAGGTATGGAATGAGGTTCTATTACTCCTCTAGGAGGTTGCCTTCATGCTTTCACATGTTGGAGAACTATACATCTTGACACAAAATCAACAATCTCCCTCTTTATGTGGTCCTAGAAAAAATGTTCCATCAAATCTCTATACATCATGGTTCTCCCAAGGTGTATAGAGAAATTGAATATATGAGAAACATCCAGCAATTCCCTTTTTAGACCATGTATAGAAAGAACACAATGTCTCTTCCCAAATTTCAAAATTCCATCTTCATATACGAAGTCACTCAATCTCCCCTCATTTACAACATTAATCTATGATAGAAACTCCTCATCATTAGTCTATGAACTTTTTATCCATTCTAGTAAGGTTGGTTTGGCATCCATTTTAAAATTTATTGATGTTTCACCTTCTATGGTTATTCCCATATCCATCTTTACTTGATCCATGAAAATAGAATCCCTTTCAACTATCATCTTGTTGAAAACACCATGGTAATTTCTTCTCAAAGTATCTTCCACCTTATTTTTCTTCCACGAGTGGTAGTGTATTCTACAATCATAATCCTTGAGTAGTTCAAGCCATCTCCTTTGTCTCTTGTTGAGTTCTTTTTTTGGAAAAATATAATTCAAATTCTTATGATTAATATAAATTTTAAATTTTTTACCATAGAGATAGTGTCTCCATATCTTTAGAGAAATGATTAAAACTGCTAACTCAAGATCATGAGTGGGATAGTTTTTCTCATGAATTATTAGCTATCGTGATTCATAGGCAACAACTCTATCATTCTGTATAATGACACTGCCAAGTCCTTTCTTTGAAGCATTACTATAAATAACAAACCCATAGTTCTTTAATGGTAGAGTCAAGAAATGAGAATTGAATAATCTTCTCTTCAGTTATTCAAAAAAATCTTCACACGCTATTTTCAAAAAAATTCACCCCCTTTACGCGTGATCTTGGTTAATGGGTTATCCAACCGAGCAAAATTCTGGATTAAACATCGATAATAACCAGAAAAACCAATAAATATGCATACCTCAGTTATGCTCATCGGTGTTTTCCATTCTTTGATTGCCTTGGTTATTGATGTATCAATAGAGATTCCATCCTTAGAGACAATATGGCCACGAAAAGAAATATCTTGAAGCCAAAATTCACACTTGTTAAACTTCCCATATAATTAATTTCATCTAAGGTTTTTTAGAATAGTGCTCAAGTGATTTTCATGATATTTGTATATTTTTTTGTGTACCATGATATAATCAATAAGTACCACTATAAAGTCATCTAGATATTCCATGAAAACTCTATTCATTAAATCCATGAAGATATAGGGTGCATTAGTAAATCCAAAAGGCATTACTCGAAACTCGTAATGCATGTACCTGGATCGAATTGTTGTTTTCAGAATGTCTTCCTTCTTCACACACAACTAATGATATCTGGATTGAAGGTAAATCTTTGGTAAATATTGAGCTCAATGATGTTGGTCAAATAAATCATCAATGTGAGAGAGGCTATACTTGTTCTTTTTTGTAATAGCATTGATCTCCCTATAGTCAATGCACAACCTCATAGATCTATCTTTCTTCTTAACAAAAAGGACAAGGGCTCCCCATGGAGAAACACTAAGGAGAATTAATCCCTTATTACTCAATTCTTCTAGTTGTTTCTTTAATTCCACTAATTCCACAGTTTCCATTCTATAAGGGGTCTTCGATATGGGCCTTGACCTAGGAATTAAATCAATGCAAAACATAATTTCTCATTCTAGAGGATGTTTAGGTAAATCCTCTAGAAATATATCAACTTATTCATTCACAATAGGTACGTCCTATATTTGAATATTATTTTCCTCACCCATAATTATTTCATTATCTTCCTCCCCAATAATTGAATTTAGTAGAGTTACTGGGTGTTGATCTAGAGAAGAATCAGGTGGTGATGTTTCTACTCAAAAGATAAGGCACTCTTTATCATCATCGAAATATGCAACATCCTTCTTCTTACAATACTATTTCGCATCATGGTTTGAAAGATAATCCATTATGAGGATTATATCGAATTCAATCATTGGTATGATGATTAGATCAATTGATAAATAACATATATATTCCCAAATGGGAACTAATTCATAGAAAATTGTTGTGTTGATACTTCCCTTGGGAGTTTTTACTAACAACTCCCTTTTTATGTCAAATTGAAATATCTAATTTTCATAGAAAATTTGGACTATATAAAACAATGTGATGATCTAGAATCATATAAAGCATTGGATAAACTTGAGGAAAACATAGAATTACTTACCACCACATCTTTAAGAACTTCACCCTTAGCAGTAGTGATCGCATAAGCTTGGCCTTTCTCCCTTGTCCTTTTCTGAGGTATGTTCCCTTGGAACATAGGACATTCATTTGAATAATGTCCATTCTCTATACAATTTTTGCATTTAACACTGACAACAACATTCATTCCCTTGTAATCATGATCTTAGTGTCCTATTTCAATGCACTTGTATCAAACTCACATTCCCTTCAAGAAAGTACCGGGGTGTTTCTTTCCACATTTACTGCAGGATGGATATTCAAATTTTCCTTTCTTCCCCATATTTCCATTTCTTTCGTGCCCAACAGATCTCTTATTCTCTTTCTTTTTGTTTATGTCATAAGTCTTAGTGAATTCTTTTTATTTCTTGATAGTGTATGAGATAATATATTTATAAGTTGAGAAGGATTGTAAGACTAATGCTTGAGAGAGAAATTTTTTTAACCCATAAAAGATTCAATCAATATTACTCCATGGGTTATGTATATAATATACTGCATGCCTTGCTAATGTTGTAAATTTATCCCCATACATTGCAACATTCACGTACTCCTTTTTCCTTAGACTTAGAAATTTTCTTTCCATATCCACTCGATGGTCACGAGGAAAGTAATTTTCTAAGAAAAACTCTTTAAAATCCCACAATTCCATGTTCGATACTTCATTATCTTCCTTTTTAATTTGGATTAATAAACACCATTGATCTGTATATCTCATGAGGTGATAAACTGCCATGACAACATTTTCTATTTTTCTACTCCCCAAATAATGAAATATTTTCTCTAAGGAACTTATCCATTTCCAAGCTATAAATGGAATTATACTCCCATTGAATGTCAGTGTTTTGTTCCTCATGAATTGGTCTAACATTGATCCTCCACATTGTGCATTATGGTGATTCATAAGAGTAAGTTTATTATTCATAACTAGAGTGAGATATCCTAGTATAGGGATAAGCTGATCATCACCAATTTCATCACCAACTCCACTATAATTATCTTGAGTAGGAGGGAAATCCATACATAGATTACATTTGTTGATATGGTTTCCATTCCTTCCACTAGGTGACATTTCTAAAAAATGGCATACACTATATTAGTCTATGAATCACAATACGTAATTCCAAACATGTAAAACACATTACATAAATTGAACAAATTATGTATATAATTATTAATCATAAATGTTTTCTCTGAGGAGATAAATACTCATAAATCATTCATAATGGTCTGTAATGAAAATTTTAATTCTCCTAGGAATATTTCCCGAGAGTGTCATAATCAAGATTGCAGCAAGGCCTGTTGAAGTGTACTAGGATACCCCTGAGTCAAGACCGAAACTCCTTGTCGGAGTTTTTACTCCTACGTATATATGTTCCAGAGACACCTCTACCTGTTTATATCCATGCAGGGATGTATTTCTTGTAAAATACACATAATTCCTACATTACCAAAATTCTAGGAAGTTATTTTATACCAATCCTCAATGTTTATCTTAGGGTAAGGTGCTCTAATCATAGTTTATATAAATATAGTTTCCATGGTTAGTACTAAACTTTATTTGATACCAAATATAGTGACTTGACCCTAGTTACCCAGAGTCGGTGCATTATTACATAACATTGTCAGGATCACTAGGGATCAAAATTCTGAAAGACCGATCAGTTTAGTATCCTTGGAAGAACTAGATACATTCATAAGTTTTTCATTAAATTATAAAAATAAAAACAACAACAACATTGTCTCCATTGACCACATTCATACCTTAGAATATCCTTGTAGGTTTGTCATAATATACTTCATCACATCTTTGGAAAACTAAAATATAGAAAGGGGTGAGCTCAGATGCTCAGTAAGGATAACAATATAGTGGAAACATTTAAGAATATGAATAAATATTTAAGTAAATGTATAAGACTAAAACACGCGCCTTTTAAACATAAAATTCATCATAATATGTCAATGATAAATCAAATAATTACATTTACTTAATCACATGGATATTCTATTAGTCGAATAATCACTTGTAATATCAATGGCCAATTTCATAATGTTGGAATGCATAATGCTAGACCTCATAACCACATAGTAAATGCCTTGGGTCAAGACTACAAATAATATTTTTTCAAAGCCTTATGCCAAGACACTAGTTTGTCTCATGAGACCTACTAATGCATCAAGAATCTATAGCGGGCTCCAACCATCACTTACTATGTCTAATACATTCCTCATATGAAAAGGATTAAACATAACATAAACATTCAAATTAAAACTATCACACGAAATGTCAACACTTTATCCATAAATGATGAATGGTTTAAAAATAACACATCCAATGTAAAACATATCACAAAACCTTAAATACAATATGGATGATTTGTATCAAAATATATCAACTTCAAACAAGCTTAAAATCCATCTAAGGATGTTGACATAAATGAAATAAAAACTTTTTTAGTGAAATATCTCCTTATATTTTGAAATCATTTAAAAATACTATAATTATAAAAGAAAATATTTATTTCTGAAAATATCCTAATAATATTGTATGGGAAGCTTTGACGATGTTATAATGATGTAAAATAGCCGCACCCGCCATATAAGTTAAAAAAGACATTCTTACCTTAATTTTGTCGAGAAGGTCACAATGTACCTTGTTTGGAAAATGATTAAAAGATTCATTTAAAAACATATGTTTTCAAATAAAAGTATAAATGACTTTAACCCATAGTCTAGTAAATTGAAAAAAAAATCAATTATATTTTTAATAAAACATGGATGTGGATGATAAAGAGGTCCCAGTAGATGTTTATGTATTAACAACCATGGATAAGTAAAAAGATTCTTGAATTAACCCTTACCTTCTACTTTTCCATAGAAGATGGTTTCTTAACCTCCTCTATAATCATTGAAACATTTTTATTAAATTATACATAAACTATATACATAAATATGATATCATATATAATCCTATAATATTTGTTTGTTAACAATATTTCAGTAGTATCAATGTTTTAGGTGTTAACTGGTTTGTTTTCCTTTATATGATTAGTTTTGTAAGCCTTTTTTTGTTATGGATAGGATGTATTTGATTCATATACAGAATTAAATTATGTTCATAAAAATTATTTTTAGTCATAAAATGAAAATTATTCTTGAATGATTACGATGGGGAATGAATCTCATAATGTTCATGGAGAGAGTTATCTGTACGCAAGCACATGCGATAATATCATTATATTGATGGTGAAACAGTATGTAATTGGATGGTATATGATATATAGAGAATAATTAACTATTTTATATTTATTATTTACATTATTTATACTCTTTATTATACTCATCCAAATAATGAATTGTTTGAATAAAAAACAACACCATTACGTGGAGACGGTAAGCTGTACGTACGCATGTATAGTGACGTTGTCATTTATAGGAAGGAAAGAATATCAAATACGGTTGTAACATATTTATAATAACATAAAAGTGTGTTGAAGGTAATTGATTTATTTTTTTGGTATGGAAACAACAATAAAATAAGAAGTGTAAGAGGAAAAGAACTAGAAAAAGGGTGGTGAAGTTATTTTTCTTCATCAGGTGTTTCCTTTTGATCTGATCAAAATGAATCTTTGGGATGGATTTCTGATAATTTTAAGGCCTCTAGGTTAAAGTGGGGGATAGTTGAGAGGATATTTGGTCAGGGTTTGGCTGATCCAAATGACTTTGGAGGTGTGTAGTTAAGAGAAGGGGAAGTACCTTTTTATAAGAGAGGTGAGGGTCACATTAGGAAAACCTTGAAATATTATTTTATAATAAAATATTTTTTGGTTTCTAATAGTTCAAAGATGATTTGTTTCGATGATATGGTGGTTATTGGTCTAAAAACTCTCAACCAATAGGTTTTATTCTGGTTTAGGTCACCATATTAACCATATCTTTTGGATTTAACTCTTAGTTAAGTAATTTGACATTTACCATGTCTCTTTGTATTTTTATATTATATTATTAATAAACTAACTATAAAGAGCCAAGATAACCCCAAGTGGTTCAGTATTAATATATATAACCATATTTAAGTCCTTTGGCCGAACCTTTGATTTTTATGAATATTATATCAATTAATAATATAGTCTTTGTTTTAAAAACTCGATTATGTCAATTTTGACACTATTTACTATTTTTATTTATTTCAAAGAAATAAAAACTATATCGCTTCGAATAAAATTTATTTAATCAACCATAACATGTCTTATAAACCTATAAAATTAGTTTATTTCATCATAATCTTCAATTAACATTTATTTTTAAATTTATAATATCAATTATTTTAATATTTCATTCTTAAGGTAATTACTGCATCATCATTGTGTCACAAAAAAAATATTATTTAATGTCTAAATATTATAAATAAAATAAAATTATGTAGGAAATATTTTTATATTTCTAATGAATATTTATAGTCCAATTTATATTGTGGTTTAGCCGTATATTACATATGGTTAATTTATTAAACATTGAATTTAACTCTTTTAACTCTTCTTTAAATAAAATAATAATAAATATCCTAATCAAATACAAGTGGATCAAAGAGGATCATATTTTATTAATATGGTTGTTTTTGGGCAAATTATAGTTATTCAATATAATTAGGACACAAGTTAATGTAATTATAAAAACATTTTTACCCTTAAATACCCTATTTACTTTTAACAGCGGTAAATAAAAGTCAAAAATTATTACTCACCAAAAATTACTTCAATCTTGTTGAACCACATTTTACTTGATAATGTCAACAGTGTCTCTAGGATTTTTTAAATTCAACTCACTGAAGCATTAAAATAATGTTTTATGCAAATTTTCAAATGCTAATATAAGGTGGGTAAAAGACGGTAAGAAGTTCAATAAAATTTTATATATCAAAATTTTTTATTAAATGACTCCAATTAATTACATTTAACATATATAGGTATTATGTATCTATTTTTACCTAAAATAAATTTAATTAAAATAACTAATTACATAAATAAAATATTTGTTTTAAACAATAACGCAGTGTTTTTTACTATTAATCAAAAATTAAATGTTTTCAGAAAAATACAGAAAATTCACACTAAGCTTATTTTGATATTAGAAATAAAAAATTGAGGTCCATTTTGAAAAATTAAATTTATAAAATTTCCAAAAGTGAGTAATACTATTAATAACGGCTAATTTGATTGGTCGTGATGTGTTAAAACTCAAAGTTGTGTACAACGCAAGCTACTGTATTATTAAAAGGGAAACATACAATGGAAGATTGGGGTGTTACACCACCATCAAATAGGGAACACAATCATCGTTCATCTGTACGACATACTACCACCTTGTGAACTGACATCATTCGTTCTTGCATTA
Organism: Viscum album; assembly: GCA_963277665.1. NCBI lineage: Eukaryota > Viridiplantae > Streptophyta > Magnoliopsida > Santalales > Viscaceae > Viscum > Viscum album. The sequence goes on from OY728163.1 coordinate 138,624,880, forward strand.
CCTCATATTGTGGTTTGAAGTAATGATGGATTTATAGATTTTATTTTGTATTGATTATTATAATTTTTTTATTATGATTATTGAAGTCTAATATAATATATACCTTCATTAATTCCTTCTTTGCGTATATTATAGTGTCGTTCACGTGTACAGTGTACTATCACCTCGCAGTGAGACTTTGTTCATTCATAATTTAAATGTACTATTTTAATGATGGTATTATTAGATATATGTGATATATATAAAATAATAATTCTACATGAATTATAATTTATATATCTTTTAATTTTATTTCTTTCAATATGATATGTAAATTGAATCAACGTTCATGTGTTCGTACAACCTATCATCTCTATGAATTGTGTATTTCATTTCAATTTTCAATATTTTATATATTATTATAACTAAATATGTACTATATATATAGGATACTTATATATTTTTTCACAACCATAATATGATTATATCACAATGAATGTCATAAAAATTAACAATTCATAGAATATAAAAAAAGAAACTGGTTATTACATGAAAATAACATTAACGTAGACTTATTATTAAAAGGGTAATATAAAGTCATAACAAACTCATATATAGAATTATATATATAATTATGGTTCATTTATGTATTTAAATTAAACCTAAATTTATTAGATAGGATTTTTTAACATGTAATTTGAGATTCAATACTGAATGTAAGGGGATTTTTAGTCTCACACACTAGTATAAAAATACCCTATACCAACGGTAAACTATTGGTATAGGCCTTAAAACCATTGGTATATCCTATACCAACGGTTTGGACAACCATGTCCAAGTAAGACATGGGGATAGGTCTATACCAACAGTTTTCCCAAAACCTTGTATATATGTAATATAAAAAATCAATACCAACAGTTCCATAAAACCGTTGGTATATGTATTTGGAAAAAGAAGCATTCGGTGGGTATTGATCCTAGTACCTACATTTTATGATTGAACGACCTAACCACTAACCAAACTTAACTTTTGAGAACATAATTTCATATATATATATATATATGTGTGTGTGTGTGTGTGTGTGTATTATCATAAATATTTTAAATTTTGATTTATTTAAAGTTCTCTGTAAAAATATTCCCTAAAAAATACATGTATGTATAACAATGGTTCTCAAAACTATTGGCATAGACCCATAGAAATGGTATTGAGAACTGTTGGTATAGATTCTTTGATTTTGGGACCTATTCCAATGGTTTTAGACAAAACATTGATATAGGGGGGACCTATACCAACGGTTTGGGGAAATTGTTGGTATAGGGATTCTATTATAGATCTATACCAACAGTTTGGCCAAAACTGTTGGCATAGGTAAATATAAGTGACTTTTCCCCAAAATCGTTGGTATATCCCCACCCCCACCCCTATACCAACAGTTTATCCAAAACTGTTGGTATATGTCCAAATTAGTTACCTATACCAACGGTTTTGGCCAAACAGTTGGTATAGGTCTATATAAGTGAACTATACCAACGGTTTTCCCAAAACCAGTGGTATATATCTTATTTCTAGTTGTGACATTTATTTATACACAAAATACACCATATTTACCACTCATTTATTTTCTGTGGTATATATAATAACATATGACAATATATATCATATGGTTAATTTATTCAATTATATTCAATGTTTCAATTGATGTTCTTATTTAACCATTTTCACTACTCAAAAGTCACTAAAGTATTAAGGTATTTCGGTATGACATTATTCATTGTGAGACACAATCCTGGTTCACAACATATTTATTATATGTGGTATATTCATCCTTGGAATTTATTTTATAGATATTGTTAAAACATTTATTTTAATATACTTAAAAATTTTACGATCTAACTTTCATGTAGTTTATAGTTAAAATAGTATGAAAGAATAAGGGAGTTTTGTATTAATTTTCCTTCGATGAGAGGAATGTTCTCTTATACAGCTACACTCATTTACATGGTTTACATAATTACCCTTCAAAATTTAATATAATTATTATCCTTACTTTCATAATATATTTTCATTATAAGGGATTTTATTGTTTCATGGGGTTTATTATTCAATGTTACCAACGAGGTAGATGTTTATTGCTACGATTTCATTTGATCATAGGAATGGATTTTGACAATGCTTCCATTGATGAAATTGTATGATCCATCTCTCAATATTTCTCATGAAATATCCTCTCTATTGTTTATTCATGGTATATTCATGTAATGGTACCATTTGTGCGCTCCATGGTTCTTAATATAACCTAGATAATGGCTTTAATACAATTTGACTTTATTTCTCTCTTTGGCGAGCAATTTATTTTATTTAAAATCAATATTCTCAAAAAAAGATTTCAAATATATGATACTACTATAAAATTATTTTTAGAAAAACGGTTTACCCATTCTGTAAGATTTAATTAAATCGTTTTAAAAGTAATCTTCTTATCATTTTCCAATCGATGAACTTTAATAATATTTTTACACTACAAAGGAGTGTTCAACATGTATAGATTTATCCACCATCATAAATATAATTTCATTCAAGCCTCTAATTCCAGTTTACATGATTTTTTAAATAAATTATTTTCCCCAATATTTTTTAAATTCCTTTTTTTTAATTGGTTTTCAAAAATATAGGTTTTCCAAAAAAATAGGTTTCAAAAAGTGTATTTAAAGTAGAAATTATATTTTCTTCAAGAAATGTTAAAAATTATTTTCATTCATTAGATAGAGGTTTCATGTGAAATGTTTCATAATTTTTGGTTTTGATGATATATTCCTTGATTTGGTTCACACAATCATAGGCCCACCACACATATCACTTCTTATTAATGTTTCTTAAAAGGGATATTTTATATTTACCTGAGGTGTAATGAATGTTGTTCCTCTTTCATCCATCAATATCTATATTATTGATGACTGTATAAGTATACTTTTTTTCAATATGGTTTGAAATAAAAATATCAAATGCATCAGAGATAAGAGAAGGCTTGTTTCCCTAACAATATTATTTTTTTGTTAATAGAATATTTCTTTTTACAAAAGGATATAAAAGAAACACCAATAACATAAAAACTTTTCTCCTTCATTATGAGAATGTATTAGTGAAATATATTAGTTGGGACAATTATTTTTTATACTTTTTAAATAATATCACATATTCGAGGTAAATTTACATCATTAGTGAGATTATTATAAGAGGGGATCTATTTCTTATCATATCTCTTTATGTCTCCATGTCACTTTTAGAAACCACATATCAAAAAATATTCTTATATTTTTATCCAAGTTAAAATAAACTAGATTCATGGAAGGGTAAAACTCTAAAAATTGATTGGATGGTTAGCCTAGTCAAGTATGCGATCATCTAAAAATTTGTTTACACTTTTAGGGTTTACATATGGCTAGTGGATCATATCAAGAATATTAATAGCTTCGTAAAAAAATTATCTAGAGTCGAACCATTATTCAAAAAAATATCCCACAGTTTCTTGGAATCATTGATGCAAACCTATTAATGATGATGGGATTGGAATTGAAAATCACTACAAATTTAAATATGCATTTTAGGATAATTTTATGTCAATTCATATTAATGATAAGTTGGATTCTATTTCATTTGTGGGATTAAGATTTTTTAATAGGCTCAATAATGGGAATTTTATTTATTTGGAACCTTTTATTTGGTGTTCATTTAAGAATTATTTCTCCCATATCTTTTTTAATTCCCATTGGTTAGAAAAAATCAATCATTAATGGAATTTTTTGTATGTGTAGGATATGTATTCCTATTTTAAACTATTTTAACTCTCTTGATACTTCTATAGGTACAAATATTTTAATCAATGAGCTGCTGAGAAGTTCCTTATATTTGTTCCATTTTGTGATTAAGGAGTTGGTTTCAAATTGTGTATTAATTAAAGGAGAGTATAATATTGTTTGGGAACCTTCCTCTAATGGGATATTTTCATCAAAACATTTTTAACATGTGGGTATTAATTGTAATGTTAGTAAACAGTCTATGGTAGTAAACTGAAGATTTATTCATCCTTCCAGATTCTCTCTTTCCCGAAACTCATGTATTACCAAATTTCTAGTAATGATTTTTTGCATGTGTTTAGTATTAGACATTATTCCAGATCTCCTATAAATCATCAATATATATAATCCATTGGTAATATTTTTCATATGATGTGAAACAACTTCTGTCTTATTAACCACATTAGAGGATTATTTTGAAATAAATATTCCTAATACAGTTAGAATATGTAATTATCTACTTGTCTTTACCTCATTTAAACATTCATAGAAAATGTGCAGCCTATTTCCAGTTTCCATATTGAGGTCTTTTATTCCATGTGAAACTGTCGGAATAATATGATTCAATGGGGGTGATTTTAAAATTCAGTTGTCTTTGATATAGATTTTTTCTTCATTGAAATATGTAAATGATCAGAAAAATGGACTATCTAATAACTCCTTTACTATGAATTCTATTATTATGATTTTTGGGATTACAGTTAATTACCATCCTTCCTATGGGACACTAGATTTTATGTAGATTTCACCATTTCTAGGATGGATAAATTGCAACACATGAGGTGTGTTAAGAGTCATCGTAGGTCATTCTAATTATGGTTTGTTTTTTCAAAATCATTGGGGTGAAGCTATGTGATGACATTATGGACCTTGAGGTATCACTACCTCCCAAGATTCTGAAATAATAGGTATTATCAACATAATGAAAAATTTAAAGGATAAATATTATACAAACTTGTGAATTTATGGTGACTCTAACATTGTAGTTTATGATATCACGGATGGTATAATTTATTTATCTTGGAAATTTCCAGTAAGATGGAGAAAATAATTTGATGAAATCTCAAATTTCAATTACATCATCACCCACATATACTTTGAGGATTATTATACGGCTTATGGGATTTTTAATAAATGGGATACTTCTGTTAGTTTGAATTAGTACAATAATGTTCTTAATGATATTTTATCTTCTTATAATAATTATTATTATAAAAAAATATTCATTTAGACATCATTAACCATGGGTTTATTCAATAATTTTTTATTTTTATTTTTGTAACGATATCATTCGACCAACAAAATAATTCAATGAAAAAAATTTCAAAAATGTTTTATTCCTTAAAAGGATTTTAAAAAATTAGATATTTTCCTTATGAAATGATCCATTTGTTCCATAAAAATGTTTCCCTCTCTAATATGACATCATTCGATATAGTGTATGCATTATTGAGGATATGATCCAAAGATAAAATTCATATTCATTTTAGAATGGTTTATAATTAGATTAAAATTTTTATATGAAACCCAATTCACACTAACGTGCTATACCATGATAAAATACTTCTAAAACCCTCTTTTTTCTGTGTAATGCAATGATGAAATGATTATGATACATTTTTCTTCTCCATGGGTATTAATATGATGAAATGTTTATGATACCTATTTCATTTCTTGGTTTATGATATGATTAATGGTTACAATACTTTGGAAAACATACATATGTTTTCATTATGTGAAGGGTGGGGCCTATATCATTCTGTAATTTATTGGGTAATGATAAATGTTTTATAATCTCAAAGAGTACATAGGTGGTAAACCCATGTTCCCAACAAGAGTGTACACTAGAATAAATCTCGCAACCACAATAATAAGGAACACAAGAGGTTATCCCATGCCCACTACGAGAGGGTACATAAGAGGGAATAAAATGACCACAACAAGAGGTTAGAAAAGAGGTCATCCCAATAATGAAACAAGATTTTACATGTTAGGTAATACCAAACCTGAAGCTTACATACGGGTTATAATCACTATAATAACATGTTACGAATGGCTTTTTAGTTATCTATAAAATAATATTTTTATGCTTGTGTGCATGACAAAATTCCATGTCTTATTCATATGATATTCTCTTATAGAGTTTTCTCTTGACACCCATGTGATTCATGTTTTGTGATACGAAAATATTTATGAAATTACTCATGTATATGATCTCTCATATAAAGGGTATGGTCTTAAAATGTTAGGATTATTTTCCCATACACTTATGTTCATGTTGTGATTATGTTTATCCTTTATTTAACTTTACCGAGAATTTGATATCACCATTTCTTATGTTTCCTTTCACTAGATTATGATGAAATATTTTATGTAAGAATACTAAAGGGGAAGATATTTATCGGAAACATTGTTGATATTTTCCCACACTATATGATTCTATTCAAACACTACAATGGAAATATTATATTATAGTCCTTAGGCATGTTTATGTGTAATGAAATGAATATTCATCTAAAAACATATAATATCCATGTATGATAATCATAATTCACTATAGTTGGAAAAAGATTAAAGGATTATTAAACCTTTTGAATCTATTATTAGAATACTTTAGTGATATCCCAAGGGATATATCTAATTATATGTATTGGGATGTATCTAAGGATAATCTTAAGGATGAGAAAATGGTTGGGAGACATTCCTAGAATTTTTTTAACGTATTGAGAGGGTGGTTTGTAAGAAATTTACTCATATTCCAGTACTACAAGTGGATGTGGATTTTAATCAAATGAATTATGGGGTAACTACCCAAAAAACACTATATTTTTCTAGAATTGATTGGGAATTAGTGCATGAAAAAAGGGTCATGTTTCACACCTGTTATAACACTCTCATTGGATATGTTTTTGAAATTCACAAACACATTATACTCTCAAAGGGTGGGGGCATGTTTCACACATGGTTTAACCCTCTCATGGGCTATTATTTGAAATATTGAAAAAGAATATGACAATGAAAAACTAAGGATACAAAATATGTTTCATTGAATAAATAATAAGGTTCCATGATTTAGAGAAACTATAAGTTTTTTTCATGATTATTTGGTTTTATGATATGATATGTGTATCTTACACTATTATTTATAGTTTTAGTTGATGGATAGAACCCAAAGAGACCATGTTAATGAATACTGGAAATAATTTTTTCATAAGAAACAAAATGGAATTATGACTAGTGTGGAGGAAATTGTGATTCTTCATAATTATCTTTCAAGGAACATGATTGAAAAAGTATATCTAAAACAACTCCTATACTGACATTATAAGAAATTTAAATAGTTCACTGAGATTTAAAGAAGTGGAGACCATGGATGATGGATGATTATGATTCTTATGTGTCGAGAATGTGGGAAGAAACACCCATTTGAATTTATTATAGGAAGGGGAAGATGTTTTTACTGCAGAAAATAAGTACCCAAATAAATTAACTAAAAAGGGAAAATGAAAAGTGTGGCCAATCCAATAGATATGAATACTGGTCACCCTATGGTATTATAATTGGATAACTGATTTAAATGTGGAAATAATGGGAATTGTGAAGATTTATGTCCAAAAGATAATCCTTATGAATAGAACCATCAAGGAGGTATGTTTAATGGTTATATTGTTATTGATGATGTGACTAGAGATGGAATGAAAATCTAAAAAGGTTTTATAGAATAAGATGATAAATCATATTAAATTTTTTTACAAGTGTGATTAATGATGTATTTATGTTTTCGAATACAATGATTGGTTTATTTAAACTTTGAAAAATAATATGATTGTATAATAATTTTTTTTTGTTTATAATTTGAATGAATATATTGGTTGGTACTGATAACCGTGAAAAGTGTTTTAATTATTAGGTTATTTTTTATTATTAAGGAATGATAACCCCTGAAATATTTGGTAGGATGAGAAAATTATATTTACCCTTGTTCAAGAGGATTTTAATAAATTAAATTTTATAGAATTTATGAGCTTATGAGTGATAAAGGATTTGTTGAAAAATTGGTTTATGTTTTCATTGATGAAGATTAAATCATTTTTGTATTTAAGGAATATGTTCAATATAATTTTTAAAAATGAATCATGAGTTTTATCAATAAATATTTCAGGTAACTGTGGTTATTACCATGTTTCATCAGAGTATATGATTAAGATATTCACATGATGGGTATGTGATAAATATTTTCTACTTTATGATATATATTTGATATATGTTAATATAATTTTGATAAATTTAGTTACCTTATTTCTAATTTTTAGGATTTTCATATTTCAAAAGGGTTATACGGTTAAATATTTATGGAACGGTTTAATTAAAACATCAGATGAGGTTTTAGACAATAATTTATTACGTTTCAATGTGAGTATTTAGTCATATTGGAAAACCAATTCTTACCATATTACGGTGATATCAATTAATGATATATGGATTGACTTGTCATTCTCTGTATGGATATCATGATCTATTAGTTCTTGAGGAATAATAAATTCACTATTATTCCATTGAGTAAGAGATGTTGTAGAAATTGACCAAGGAACAAATAAAGGGTGAAATAGTTATTATGTAATTTAATTAAATCTTGTAATTATATCTTCATATTAATGTTCTTACACTTATATAAAAATGTCTTCAAATAAAATGACACCATATTATCATCAATGTTATAATATCAATGAATTATTTATGAAAAATTGGGTTTAGGTTTTATGGACACTAAACTACTTTGATTCACCCATTTTTTTACGATTAGTGATCATTATCACTCCTATAATTACTTATGTATTTGTTCCATCTCTAAATCATTAACAGTGATTTATGTTCTTTTATATGGAAACTGAGTTATAAGTTTCTTTAGGAACCCATTTTTTTAACATAAACATTTATAATGGATGTTTTATTATTCATTTTTAAAATGTGGATATTTGTCATGACCCGCCTTCACCAAGATGAGGAAAGGGACAACAGATTGTCAGACCCTTCCTTCTTCAAGTTGAAGGAGAGATATTGACCCCCGAGATATGCCTTCTATAGGCCCCGGAGTGGCGACTAGCAAAAAGGGTATAGAATCACACACAAGATGGAAGGAATTACCCTGTTTCTTTATTAAGATCATAAGATAAGATAGTAAATCCTAACAACACCAAAACTTGGGGGTAGAAGTAAAAGTAAAGAGAATGAAAAGAAAGAAAGCAACTCCAACTGTCCCAACGTCAAAGCTAGTATGACCCTGCATGATCCCTGAAGTCCTCCAGGAAACCTGAAAGCAGTTTTATGTATGTAGGGTGAGCATACAAGTATAATCCGTAGGGAAAACCAAATACTCTCGTGCAGAAGTGGGGAGGAATTATAAGGCCATTCTAGAAAAGAGATAACCAATGCACCTAGAATGGAAAACTATCCACCCAAGCCTCACCAAGGCACACTACCCAGATAATGCAAGTCAAGTAATGTATAGTAATATCACATTGATGTTTGGGTACCCCGCGTCACTTTCCCACTGGTTATTGATGACATCCTACGCATCGAACCAATCCCACTATTCTCACCACAGTCCCACTGCCACACACTGCCCGCACACACCTGGGCCACAACCATACATCCTGCCCGCAAACACCTGGCCCACAACCACCACACGTAACCATGCCCGCAAACACCTGGGCCAGAATAACTACAAGCACGCCCGAAGACACCTGGGCCTCATCTTGAAGACTCTTGGGAAACAACCTGCCCACACACACCTGGGCCAACAACCACAACTACCCTGCCTGAAGAATATTGGTCTATAATGGACCTTAGGCCATCACAGCCTGCCCGAAGAGTCTTGGCCTATTCAGGAAAGGGAGCAAAAAATGAGCTAATAACCAGACACTCATAGGAGTGCTGGGAAAAACACCCTGCATGAAATGGGGGTGTTTGACACTAAGAACTCAACATGGGTGGGGAATGAATAAGAAACATAAAAACTACAGATATATGTATAAGTAACAAGAACTCGTCCCAACCTAGGGTTTCGAAATCCAACCTAAGCACAACACCATTGTTACTATTCATTCACAAAAGAAGGCCCATGAATTCACGGCCAATTCACAACTCATTCTCAAAACCAATTCCCCATTGAACCAATTCTTGGTTTCATGTTCAAGTGATCTCGTTTAAGTAAATTCTACACTACTGGGAAACTAACAGGCATAACCACAAGAAAGGGAAAGGGAAACATCCAAACAGTAATTTAAGCATTCACACCTGGTTCTCTTGTAATGTCACAACAACAAAGGGATCAGTGAAATCCCACAATGTACTAGAACCAAACCAAGCCTCGAGATATAGCCCCACACCGCTTCAGATTCACAACCAACAACCATGCCACAACAGAGGATCCCATCCTCTCCCACATCACCCCATAAGAATCAAACAGTACAACACACCTACTACCAAAACACAGTAGGGAAACATCCAGATTCCATCACATCATTTATTAAGTTTTCTTCATTCTGTTTGGTTAACTGGGGTGATCAAACAAGATTTGTTGTTCACTAGAAATTCATTTAATCGGACAAGTTTACATAATTAACAAAATTCCCAAGTTGGATCCATTTAACTATCACAAAAGGCAAGGGTTCATTAGTGTGCAAGGAAAGACCACCAACGAACATGATTTTCATTAAGCATAGCCCATATAGTTTACAACATATAAAAATTATAAAAGAAATCAGAAGAATTGTCAAATGAACCACATCATTCTTTAATAATCTATTTATTATCTTTGTTATGGTCTAGTTTCATCCATCCCCATAGAAAAAGTAGCGTACCCACCCTGCATGATACACAGTAAAGAGAGAAGAATGAAAATACCTACTTGGATGATCAAGGATTGAAGTTCTTCTCCATGCACCAAGAACAGGGGATGCACGACTTGAAGGGGAGGAACGTCGGGGACTCCAATGGTGAGAAGAAAAGCTTCAGCACATGCACACAACATGCCTCGGTAAGGGGAAATCCAAACACACTAGGAATAAAGGAGAGGAAAAGAGGAATAATTAGAAGAAATTCTCGTGCGATATAAGGATGAGATCTAGTTTTCACAGGATATGAAATTTTTAATGGCTATAAGGTCGGATCATGGTTTCACCATACGGTTGGGTGGTTTCACATGACTGAATTAATTTTTTATTTAATAACTCTCATCAGGAATAGGTGGTAACAGCTGTGACTTTGAAGGGTTTTATATAAACAGAGGGGAAACATTATGGAGACACACATATGGGTTCGTTGAGGGTCGCCCCACTCTTAGAAATTCAAATATTGATTATGGGGCTAAAAATGGCCTTGAACCACTTCCCAAAAGGTTAAACGGGATTAAAAGTGGCATTACGGGAAAAGATGTAGATGAAAAACTCGACAAGGCCGTGTGACACTGATCTGTTGCACCGATCTGGGACACACCAATCGGTCGCACCAATCATCGACACTGCGATTGGTCGCACCTATCGTCAACACTCCGATCGGTCACACCGATTGGCGACACATCGAGCGGTCACACTGATCGATGACACACGGATCGATTGCACCAGTCGGCGACGCACCGATCGGTCGCACCGGTCGGCGACACACCGATCGGTCACACCGATCATGTCTCGTCGGTCGGTAGTACCCCAAAATGGCTCCCTTCCACCGAGGCGCCACCCTTAGGATCCAGAAATTGTCAAAGGGATGGTCCATGAAGGAATGGGACATTACATCAAATACTTCTCAAACTCTTCTCACACTTGAGAATCAAAACCAGACCTGAAGGAAAGAGGGGGTCCGAAAAACAACCTCGAAAGATACCTCTCGATAGTGAACCTCTCCGACATATAGTAAAACCTCTCCCTTAAGAAACCATGAAACATTAAAGGGTCAAGAAATCCATTAATATGGGTTAGGGAGTTTCTTTTTCCATTTCAAGATTCTATCCGCTTTGGGCAGCATTGACTCACCTGCAGCGGTTTAATTGCACCCTCATTAATTCTCCTTGATTAGGGATCGGGTCCTCCCCTCCACACAGTCAGGACATTTCACATACATCTAGAGAATAAGGAAAACCATACATTATATAGTTAACAAGGTAAAGTGTTCCATCACAAAAATGTATAATAGAACAAAACTCAAAACAGCTCTGGGTATTGGGCGCGCATTAGTGCCTCTCATTCCCAGGTACTCTCTTCTCGCCCACCATGTCTCCACAACACAGGAACTGATAAAATGGTCCATCCACGGATAACCTTTTCCTCATGATCCTCGATCCTTACTAGTCTTTTTATAAAAGTCATGTCATCCTTGATGTCTAACTTTCCCCAGTCGAGGACCTGTGAATCGTTGTGTACATACCATCGAAGTTGTGACAAATGGAAGACGTCATGTATTCTTAGTAGCGGTGGTGGTATCACTAGCTGATAAGACACTTATACCACCCACTGCAGCACTTTTAATAGTCTAATGAACCTTGAAAAGAGCGTACTCTCCCTTCCGAACCTCTGTTTCCCACGTCGAGGGGATACCATCAAGAATACGTGGTCCCCGACCCCGAACTCCAACGGTCTCCTCCTATTATCGACATATGGCTTCTACCAGTCCTGAGCTGCCTTCATCCTCTCCTGTATAAGCTGAACCTTCTCTATCGTGCTCTGCACCACTTTCATGCCAAGAACACTTGTTTCCCCATCCTCGGTCTAGTACATGGGTGATCGACATGGACTTCCATACAAGGGTTTGAATGGAGCCATGCCAATGGTAGTGTGATAGCTATTATTGTTGGAAAACTATACCAGAGGCAATTGTTGCACCCACGATCCCCCAAAATTTAAAATACATGCCCGTATCATGTCCTTCATTTTCTAGATGGTGCGCTCTGTCTATCAATCTATCTGGGGGTGGAAGGCAGTGCTAAGGAGTAGCTGGGTGCCAAAAGCATGATGCAATCCTCTCCAGACTTGTGAGGTAAACCGTGCATCCATATCTGAGACTATAAACCTCAGAACTCCATGAAAATGCACTACCTCATCCACTTATCTCTATGCTAAGGCATCCACTACACCTGACTCCATGATCGCCAGAAAGTGAGCTGATTTCATCAACCGGTCCACCACTACTCAGATAGCGTCACATCCTCCTTGAACCATGGGTATCCCTGTGAAAATATCCATCGAGATATCATACCACTTCCACTCGGGGACGTCTAAAGGCTGCAACAAGCCACCTAGAACATGGTTTTCAGCCTTCACCTACTAACACACTAGGCACCTCTCCACGAACTCTGCCACCGCCCACTTTACCCCGAGCCACTAGAACGGTCCCCTGAAGCCCCGATACATTTTGGATACTTTTAGGTGCACTGCTAGGGGTGAGTTGGGGAACTCACCAAGAACCCTCTCGCGCATCGCATCTGGAACAAACAACTTTCCTCGGAAAATTATCTGATTCTGACCATCCTCTGTCCACCCTTCCGAAGCATCGCCTTGGTTAACCCGGTCACGCATCACTTCACTCTCTATGTCTCCCCATGGAGACTCCATGACCATTCGTAGTGGAGAAGACTGCACTTTCATCTGATACAGGTAACCTCTACAACCATCCATCCTCGCATCCAAGTGCAGGGAAGCTAACACCTCCATCGCCTTCCAAGCATCTGCTGACTCTAGAATCGCATCCGTCTGTGACTTCCTGCTTTAGGCATCAGCCACCACATTCCCTTTTCTTGAGGTGTAGGAAATCTCGAACTCATAGTCTTGAAGTAACTCCATCCACCTTCGCTATAGTAAGTTCAGTTCCCCCTGAGAGATGATAAACTTCAAGATTTTTTTATCCGTGAATACCACGAAGTGCTCCCCGATGGGGTAATGCCGCCACAACTTTAGTGAAAAAACTACCACCGAAAGCTCTAGGTCATGGGTGGCATAATTACGCTCATGAGGACGTAGCATTCTATACCCATAAGAGATCACCCCTTGTCGTTGCATCAGCACACGCCTGAGGCCTTGTCTTGAAGCATCACAGAATACTTTATACGTCGCCCCTTCTTCTGGAAACCTCATCACGGGGGAACTTACCAACTTATCCTTCAGATAGCTAAAGGCTACCTCGCATTTCCCATTCCACACGAAAGCCTGGTCCTTCATTGTCAAAACTGTGAAAGGTGCTGCAACTCGGGAGAAGTTAGGCATGAACCTCCTATAGTAACCTTCTAGTCCAAGGATACTATAAACCTCTGCCACGTTCTTGGGTGATTCCCAAGAAACAACCACCTAGACCTTCGATGGGTCAACCGCTATTCCCTGCTCAGACACCACGTCCTCAAGTAAGTGCACTTCTTACATCCAGGACTTGCACATGGACAACTTCCAATAGAGTTGGTGCTGTCGAAGGACCTCTAAAACCATTCTCAGGTGATCAGTGTGATCATCTTCTAATCCTAAGTAGATCAGGATGTCGTCAATAAACACGACTACGAACCAATCTAGGTATTCCCGAAAGATGGAGTTCATGAGCCCCATAAACATAGCTGGATCATTCGTAATGCCGAAAGGCATGAACACAAACTCAATGTTCCCATATCTGCATTTGAAGGCAGTCTTCGAGATGTCACCCACTTTCACCCTCAATTGGTGATATCCTGACCGCAGGTCAATCTTAGAGAACCACCCTGCCCCTTTTAACTATTCAAAAAGGTCTTCTATCCTCGGGAGAGGGTAACAGTTCTTGACTATAACCTGATTTAGTCTCCGGTAGTCTATGCACATCCTAATACCACTATCTGCCTTATTTGAGAATAATACTGGAGCACCCCATGGTGACGTACTTGGTCGAAAAAAATACTTCTTCATCTGATCAACAATCCGAATCTTCAACTCCTGTAACTCAGAAGAATCCATCTAGTTGGTATCCATTTAAATCGAATGGCCACCAGGTTGCAAGTCTATCCCAAACTCAACATCACGATGAGGGGGTAGAGTTGCCACCACCTCCGGGAATACGTCCATAAACTCATTGACGATCCCTGGGACCTCCACTATTTCTGCATCCACCGACTCCACTGATAGCTCAGCTAACAAGGAAAGGATGGGCTCCTATCGCCTTCTGCTTTTCTGGAAACCCCACTCACCGTTGAAAGTTACACGTCGGCAACCAAAAATGAAAACATGACCCTTCATCAGAAGCATTTAATGACGTCACATATATAGAATAGAATGTCAATGCCTAGGATGACATTGTAAGGTTATATCTGCAATAGTAGATGATCCATGATAGACTGATGTGGCCCTATCATCAGTTTACACCCTTAGAAAACATAAAACAAGTCAGTCTAACCTCCGACTGGTGTGCTCAGCACCAGAGGAATTGTATGTCTCTCAACGTGTAAACCCAAAGCACATGCCAGACTAGGTGCAACAAAAGAGTGTGAATCTCCTATATTGAACAACATGTAGGCAAGAGTACTAAACAAGATGATCGTACCACAAATGACTTTTGGACCTGCTGGAACTGCTGCCCTTATGGATTTCAATTTCCCATGCCCAGTTCCTATGCCTCTCGGCTATAAGCCACCTCCCTAACCACGCCCTGGTCGAGGTCCCTGAGGAGCGCCCTGAGGTCGGCCTCCTCCTGTGACACCTGCCCTAGGAGGAGTGGGAGCTCACTACCCCTGTTACTGCTTCTGAAAGGGTCTAGTTGGAAACTGTTGTGGATGAGGTGGGTGTTGATCCTGCCCCACACCGTCATACTGCACTCTATACAGGAACTGATTCTGAAGGTTCCCATTGATTCCACAGAGGAAGCATATCGGCCCTGGGCCTGAAAGGAAGGGGCGAGGGCTGGGAGATTAGAATTGTAACTACTGATCCATGCTTCCTGCTGGTCGAAACCTAGAGTGCCCTGACGCTGGAGGCCTACTACTGACGGCTTTCCCCTTCAACGAGCCCAACCGGATTCCCTCTCGTGATAAACCTCCCAACGCGTGCATCTTTTCCACCACTTCAGCCTTCTTCTGGACCTCCATGTATGTTGGTAGGGTGAAAGGAGTGACAAAATACTGGATAGAAGGACGAAGTGCCTCCTCCAAACGTCTCGCCCGAGACTCCTCATCCGGGAAGAGTTCCGGAGCAAAGCAATGGAGATCCTTGAACTTGATCCCCAACTCTCTCACTGACATACTCCTCTATTGGAGGGAGACTAGTTCCCGCCACTTTTGAGCCTTCATCATGGAAGACAGGAATTCTTCCCGGATCTCCTTCTCGATGTCAGCCCACATGACCACAACCTCCCTCTTCTCCCCAAGATAAAGAGTCCACCACTGATGTGCTGCCCCAAGAATTTGGATCACAGCCAGAGGAACCCAGTACTTCGTCGGAGCCCATATCAAGCTGAAATCCATCACCATCTCCTCTAGCTAGCTCTATGTATCCATGTCTGAGATGCTGACCTAGCACATCCCAAGGGTCTATGGCTGAAAGGCTCGAAGCTTCTTCTACCACTAATCGTCCTCCTCCTCTCGGTCAGCCCTCTATCGACCAGCCAAGTCATCCTCCTAGGCCTCAATCGCCCGCACTATTCATGGTCGTCTCCCAGGCACCATAGCTGCAAGAAAAACAAGGAATGCCTAAGCCCGAGTAGGGTACATTATTGTTCATATGTTTTATAAGACTTTTTATACATTTTAAATCCCCAAAAACCAATGAAACATAAGAACACAAGTCAATATGATGCATGTACCTTCTCTAGGGTCTCTAACCTACAATCAGTGCAGCCTCACTTGGTCATTCGGTAGGCCCAAAGTCCTTGCATCGGATCACAAGGGACCCTAAAATCCCATGTCCTAGCCGGTCTTCCCTGGCCTATTTCACCCACCAAGATCACCCAACACTATTTCCCTACCATGCCATGCAATCAGCACTATGCCTAACCCTAGACATCACCCTATCTCTCGACCCACTCTGATACCATTCTATCACGAACCGCCTTAACCAAGATGAGGGAAGGGATATTAGATTTCCAGACACTTCCTTATTCATGTTGTAGGATAGATAATGACCCCCTGAGACCCACCTTCGATAGGACCCGGAGTGGAAAATAGCACCAATGGTATATAATCACACACAAGATGGAAGGAATTACCCTTTTTCTTTATTATAATTGAATGGTAAGATAGTAAATCCTAACAACACCAAAACTGTGGGGGTAGATGTAAAAGTAAAGCCAAAGAAAAGAAAAACAGAAACTACAACTATCCCAACGTCTGAGCTAGTACGAACCTGCATGATCCCTGAAGTCCTCCTAGAAACCTAAAAGTAGTTTTATATATGTAGGGTGAGCATACAAGTATACTCATTAGGGAAAACCAAAGACTCTTGTGCCCAAGTGGGGAGGGATTCTAATGCCTTGTGTGAAAAGAGATAACCAAAGCACCTAGCAAAGAAAATTATCCACCCAAGCCTCACCAAAGCACACTCCCCAAATAACGCATGTCAAGTAATGTATAGTAATAGCACATCTATGTTTGGGTACCTCACGCCACATTCCCATTGGTTATTCAAGACAGTCTATGCATCGAACCGATCCCTCGATTCTCACCGCAGTCCCACTGCCACACCCCGCTTGCACAAACCTGGGTCGCAACCACACATCCCACCCGCAAACACCTGAGCCACAACCACCACGCGTAACCATGCCCGCAAACACCTGGTCTAGAACAACTACTACCACCACCGAAGACACCTAGGCCTCATCCCAAAGACTCTTGGGAAACAACCTGCATGCACACACCCGGGCCAACCACCACAGCTACCATGCCCGAAGAATATTGGGATATAATGGACCTCAGACCTTCATAGCCTGCCCGATGTGTCTTGGGATATTTGGGAAAGGGAGAAGAAAAGGAGCTAATAACCAGCCACTCATAGGAGTGTTGGGGAAAACAACCTCCCCCATGAAATGGGGGAGTTCGGCACTAAGTACTCAAGTTGGGTGGGCATGAATAAGAAACATAAAAACTACAGATATATGTATAAGTAACAAGCACTCATCCCATCCTAGGGATTCCAAATCCAACCTACGTAAAACACCCTTGTTACTATTCATTCATAAAAGAAGGCACAACACTCACGACCAAGTCCCAACCCATTACGAAAACCAATTCCCCATTTAACCCATTATTGGTTTCATGTTCAAGTGATCCCATTTAAGTAAATTCTGCACTACTGGGCATCTTAAAGGCATAGCCACAATCCAGGGAAAGAGAAACAGCCAAATAGCAATTTAAGCATTCACACTCGGTTCTCTTGTAAAGTCACAACAACAAAGGGATCAGTGTGATGACTCAATGTACTGGAACCAAAACTAGCCTCAAGATACAGCCCCACACCACTTCAGATTCACAACCAAAAACCGTGCCACAATAGAGGATCATATCCTCACCCACATCACTCCATCAGCATCAAACAGTACAATACACCTACTACGAAAACACAGTAGGGAAACTTCCAGGTTCAAGAACATCATTCACTATGTTTTATTCTTTCTGTTTTGTTATCCGGGGTGATCACACAAGGTTTGATGTTCACTGGACATTCACATAATTGGCCAAGTTTACGTAATTAACCAAATTCCCATGTTTGAGCCATTTAACTATCACAGAAGACCAGGGTTCATTAGTGCGCAAGGAAAGACCAAAAACGGCCTTGATTTTTAGTGAGCATAGTCTATACAGTTCACAACATATAGAAATTATAAAATATTACAGAAGAATTCTAAAACGCACCCCTTAATTCTTTAATAGTCTTCTTATTAACTTTTTTAAGGTCTGGTTTCGTCCATCCCCATAGAAATAGTAGTGTACCCACCCCGCATGATACATTGTAAGGAGAGACGAAGGAAAATACCTATTTGGATGATCAAAGATCGAAGTTATTCTCCACGTGCCAAGAATGGGGTATGCACGACTTGTAGGGGAGGAACTTCGAGGACTCCAAGGGCGAGCAGAAAATCTTTGGCACAGGCGTAGCACTTGCCTCAGGGAAGGGGAAATCCAAACACACCAGGAAGAAAAGAGAGGAAAAGAGGAAGAAGAAGAAGAAATTCCTCTGCGAAATAACGATGAGATCTGTTTGTCACGGGATATGGAATTTTGAATGGCTATAAGGTCAGATCATGGTTTCACCATGGGTTTGGGTGGTTACACACGGCTGAATTAATTTTTTAATTAATAACTCTCATCAGGAAAAGGTGGTAACAGCTGTGACTTTGAAGGATTTTATATAAATAGATGGGAAACATTATGCGGACACAAAACTGGGTCCGTTGAGAGTCTCCCCACTCGTAGGAATTAAAATATTGATTATTGGGAAAAAATGCCCTTGAACCACTTCCCAAAAGGTAAGAAGGGCTTAAAAGTGGCGTTACAGGAAAAGCTGTAGAAGAAAAAATCGACAAGGATGTGTGACACCGATCGGGGACACACTGATCGGGCACACCGATCGGCGACACACCGATCGGTTGCACTAATCGTGTTTCGTCGGTCAGTCGCACACCGAAATGACTCCCTAACAACGAGGCACCACCCTTAGGATCCAGAACTTGGGAAAAAATGGCCCATGATGGTCTGGGCCATTAAAATATTTATGAATGAAATTTTTAATTATTAATACTTTGATGGCCTAGACGAATCTTGAGGATTAAATTCATTTTAAGGGGGTAGAATATAATACCCTGAGTTTTTATTAGTTGTTATTTTTAGAATAAAATAAAATCATTTAATGTAATTTATTTCATTATACACCATGTTATCCTTGAATTATACACAACATTGATTTTAGGATTTGATACATGCAATATGATGTTCCATCAACAAAATTCATTACACATGAAACCGAGTTATACCAAACAACAGAAGAACATTAATAATATTAAAAAAATATTATTAAAAAAATATTATTATAGTGATCACCTCTTCATTGATATGGAGAGTACGAAAATGACTATATAATTTATGAAAATATGGTTAATGAATGTTTATAAAATTAATTCCTTGGAATCCAATTAATTAAAAATGAAAGTACGAAACATTAAAAAATATATTAATTACTTTTCTAATAAAAAATTTTCAATCCAAAAAAATGTTTTATCTCAATTTATTAAACAAAAATATATTGATGAATTATTTTAATTAAGATAATATATTATATATTGGTTCAAATATTTATTATTTATCTTAAATTTGTTTTAGGCAAGACATAAGAATATATAAAATTTTAAGCATAAAAAGATGTATTTTAGTAAAAGTCAATTTTCCACCATTAAATGAAGAACATGTTTTAAAAAAAGAATCTTTCAGTATTATAAATTTTATTTGAAAATTTAAATTTATTCTTTAAAATATTAATTTCTATTTTATCTTAGGGTGATTTCTTAGATGTTTTTTGAAAATTTAAATTTTTTAATGAATATTGAATACACTGAGTTTTAATTTATTGTTAAATTTTCTTTTAATTTATGTATATTATTAAATCATGAATAATTTGGATTTAAATTAAAATTTGTTAAATAATAAATCAATAAATCTTATTTAGTTAATTGGAATCAATTTCACAAAAAATGGGATATGAAAAAAATTTCAAACAATATAACATTTTTACATTAAAAACTCATCGTTTCGCTCCATCAGCGGGATAAATTTTAAATTATTATTTTCCACATATATCATTGTAATTTATAAATATGTTACCCATATTTGTAATTACAATAATTTAAAATGTATATTTGGGTTTAATTATCATTTTATCAGTATTATTAGTGAAAATTGTTGTAATTAAATACCATGATTAAGAGGAAAACAAGTTTGCCTAGGGACTAAATGTTATCTTATGGAAAAAAATGACCTATAAACATTTCCAAAACCAATTGGTGGGATATATTTAGACCATATACCCTATTTGTCTAAAATGTTCCACTATTGGATTCCCATTATGTAAGATAAACCTCCCTATAGTGTTTCTCTTTTGTATTTACAAGTTTTTCACTCACCTCCCTTATAAAAGGACAACAAATAACCCCCAATTATAACACATGTAAACCCCTTTTTATTGAAAATAACATTCAAAAATAATCTTCCATGTTCTCTAAATTCATCATGGAATTCTCACTTGGGTATGTAAAATAACCATGGACATCCTTTGGTGAAAACCCAAAGGATATACCCAAAGAAGAGATAAAGTTCATCGACATGTATTGTTATTTTGGTAAAATATATAACAAATTAAATTTTTATTAGATAATATTTATATAATAATAAATTTTTATTAAATATAAATATATATTTTTATGAATTTTTTATGACCAAAATCATCACACAATACCCTCAAATGAGATACAAAATCATCGTTTATTTTGTTATTGCAGACTACCGCCTCACAAACCAATGTTGTTCGTTATTCCATTACCACATTTAAAGGTTTGGAATAATGATGGGATTATTTCTTATATATTATATTATTATTTTTATGATATTATTTTGATTATGTAATTTCTATATATCACATACCAAAATGCTCTCCGTTTTTTTAGAATAAGATAACAACGTTCATGTGTATGGTGCTCTACAACTTTGCGAAGTGATTTGATTCATACTCACATTACATTGAATTTATTTAGAATTGTTTTTTTATAAATTTGTGATATATATAAAATAATAATGTCAACTTAATGATATTATATATATATATCATTTATTTTTCATTCTGTCAATATTATAAGAAAATGAAAATAACATTCATGTATACATACGACCTACCGTATCCATGAGTGGTGTAATTCATTTTCTATTTCGATAAATTAAATATAATAATAAGTAAATATAAAATGATTATATATTATATTTAAATCATGTATTATAATATTAAAATTTATAAATCATGACCAAAGTAGGAGGACCCAAAATTATAATTTTGAACATAAACTAGAAACGAAGCTGATATAACTTAATACATATCATTAACAAGTAATGGTTAATAAATGTGTAATATAATGTAATAATAAAATCATATGTGGTATGATATATAAGATTTTGGTAATTTATTATATGTATAATAAACTTATATTTATTATATAGGAGTTATGGACAAATATGATGCGAGTAAATACTTATGGTATGTGGATTTCTAGTCTGACTTTTATTTTTAAAAGACATAGGCCATTTTCGCCAGTAGTTTCTTTTTTGTGGTTTATTTAATTTTCCATGAAATTTAATATCATGAATTTAATTTATTTTAATATTTTCATAGTTTCAATTAATTTCACCCTTTCATGGATCTCAAGATTCAAAATTTACTCAAGTAGCAAAGGAATTCCATCTCACATTTATTTTCATGGGACACAAGTCATGTGTAAGAACACAGTTTTCCACTCATGTATATATAGTTTAATATTGGGTAAAATTTTCTATTTATGACCTCATATAGATGAATACTGAGTTAGATATGGTTATGAGGGTGGTTGGGGTTTTCGAGGCCCAAAAATCATCATTTGGGGAGAACTTGGATTGTCACACGGTTAGAGGAAACCATGCAGGAATGCCACGCTATTATATATAATAGTGAAGATGGTGTGAATTTTAAAATATATCCATATCTCACAATTATTTCATGAATTACCTAACGGTGTGGCCAAACTGTGCTAGTTCCCCTCTTCTCTAGGTACTCATGCATGGCTTACCCACGGTTTTTCAAATCCTGCGGACAAATCATGCAAATACTAAATTTTGAATAATTTTACCATTTTAACATAAATGATGTAATTAATACTCTTCCACCCTCAGAATCAAATTTCAAGAATCATTTTCCTCCTTTTATCCCCATTTATATCTTTTTGGAGGCCTATGATAGTGATTGAGTGATCTCCTTCATTCGAGGTCTGATTGAACTTTCGTTTTTCTTGTGGTTAGGGAAATGGTAATTACAAGAGTTTGTTTGTGCCTATATTCGTTTCTCTTTCTCTTGACCTCATTATTGATGTAAGAGTTTTTTAAAATTTTTCATAGATCTACTAAATTATTAGACAAATTAGAGGCCGATAATAAAGGAGGAGAGCCGTATAGTCATAAGGTGGGTGGTCTACAAGTGATCCCTCATGCTCATTGATTATGGAATTATTGTGTTGTGCCTGTCAATTTCATTGGGTCTCATTTCTCAAATTTATATTACGTTTTTATAATCATTAGAATCCTACAGTCATGATCATTCAAAATATATTATTAATTGGTAGTGGTTACACCCATAACTCCATCCATACCTTGTAGGATGTTTTTTCATCATTGGTTTTTTAGTATTTTGTACCTTTGAGTCATTGTTTGGGTGTGTCATGGATTTTCCATTATAAGGGTAAGATTTTATATATTAATTTTTTTTATTGTGAATCGCATACGAGAAAGTACCATATACTCTCACCACTTGACCCACCTAAGGTAAGTTCTTAAATTGATAAAAAAATTTCATATGGTAATTGGAAATTATACTAAGTATATGACATAGCCTTAAATGTAAATGAATACTAAGTTTCATATTTATACAAACCCTTAAAAAATTAATTGAAGGTAGTAGGATGAACCTTGATTATTTAATATTCATAAATGGATGAAATGGATTGTAATGTGTTACTTGCCCTTATCACAATAATGAAAGGAAATATCAGAACAAAACCGACTTATTAATTAATTATGACATGATTAAATGGTTGAATGATTAATTAGGCGTGACATAGTAATTAAAGGTAATGGAATGAACCGTATGAATTAAAAATTACATAATTATCTAAATTCTAGTGTCCTAACTAGAGCTCTCCTTGGATTCCTAAGGGAATGCCTTGAGAAACCGAGGACCCCTTTCTAAATTCAAGGATACATATTTCTTAGGTTGGGAACCACCTAGAACCCAATTTCAATCTCACGTTAAATATCAGATATGACAACATATGATAACTCATTTAGTACTACAATATTCTTTGGATGAACTCATTGGGCCCATCTTTTAATAAAAGGTTTTGTGGTTAAAGCCCATCATGCCCTATCATTGCTTAGCCATTATTTACCTTTGATGAACTACTTAGACATGGTAGGTGTCTCATTGTGGAATTCTTGGGACTATGGTCCTTGTATTACACCATTACCCTTAGCTAGTCCACAGTTGTTACTGAGTTGGAGACCCTTTAGGTCTATGTGACCTTGGTTATTACCTAGGGTCTCCATTAATAATATCATTATAATTTGTATTGTTACATCTTAGAACCTTCACTTGTGTTAACATGTGACTTATTTATAAACTGGTTTTAATTGAATAAAGATATAGTTACATGTTAAGACACCAACTAAGGTTTGAAGTATCGACTAGGTTAATAAGATATATTGTAATCTTATACATTATATATACTTCATTGCACACTATTATGCTCCTTTACATGAGTCGGATGTTATAGAGAGTGTTGGTGGGGACCCCTGAGATTTATCTCACACCCTATATGGGTTCCATTTGGTACTGGGGAAGATTACATGTATTTAAGTGTTGACAAAGGGAAGCATACAACTTCAAACATTGTATTTATTTTTATTTTAGGTGAATCTTGATAGCATATGACCGATCCAGAGCTATGGATGCTTGGGATAGTTTTTATATTTCTATTATACATTTGAGTTACATGTTATTCCAACTATCTTGTATCCATGATTTTTATTTTCCTAGTGACATGACATGTCATTATTGGTTTTTGTATGCTTGTATGTTATTCTAGTTATTTCCATTATTTTTTTTGTGTCTATATATTCTGATGTGCCTTCAATTTAATTATTTTGATTATATTATTTTCAAATAGTTTCAATTTATTTCTCTAATATACACTTAGGTAATGAATGAATAGTCTCCTCACAGACACACCATAGGCCCTCACAGCTATTTGGAAGCCTCTCGCATTTGGGGGGATCTGCTTGAGGCCATGTGGCCCACTAGACTTGGGGTGCCTATTAAGTGGAATCCAGGTCTGAGATGCTAAAAAGTGGTTTCAAATGAGTTTCCATTCCTTCATTACTATATTTAGAAAATATATCAGTTATTAGTAATGCTTAGTACCAGATCATAAGCCATTCATGGGCATCATGATCCCAGGTTCAAGGTAAAATCCATGTTAATAAAATATAATTTTTGTTATATTTTTCATATTACAGTAGACATTATTTCACTATTGGGTGATGCACATGTTTTGGGGTCTTGATGATTACTACTCTTTTTGAGTATTTATTTAATCCTTAGCCTGAAGATGTGTGTCCAAATATCATTGTTACATGTATCATTATAGGAAAATAGGATTCACATGTCATGCATATTTCCATTCCAAATAGGTGAATTTCCCTACATGGTATTTCTTGATATTCATGTGATTATTGAGTGATATTATGATTCTTAACTAGAAAATGTGTTACTTTTGGTTTTGATTGAGTTATTGGCTATCTCAATTGATGAGTTCTATGGTCCCTTGTGGGTTGGGATGAGTGATTTGCTGAGTCAATCAATTATTCTATTAATAAATGGGTGTTGATTTCAGTGATAAGCTGTATGGGGACTGATTCAATGGGAATTTCAGTCCATTATAATGTAAAAATGATTTATAAAATGAAGTGGTTTTACATACATATCCTACCTTGTCATGTTTATGACTGATAAATGAGTTAACCTAGTAATTATATTCAAATTAAAATCAATCTTATACTTAAGAACGTAACAATACCTATCCCTTTAAGAGGGTAGTTGGTGTATTATCCCTTGGGTGGTGAGTTCTCAAATATTTAGATCTGGTAAGTTTTTATTTATTTCTTCTTAAAGATTATTTTTTGGATATTTCTTTGAATTTTTAGGCCAATACACCCATGACATCCTTGTATCTTACGCTATGAAGGTGGCGACAATCATGATCTAAAAGAGTTGGGTCATGAGCCACCAGTTTTACATCCTAGAGTGCCACATGTGGCACTTCCTATTGTACCTGATCCAGGAATGGATTCCCATGTTCATGATAGTTTCCCACATCTGATGCAGTCCATGCATGGTGTTCCATGAATTACACATATGAAGGATGATATGACTCATGAGTTCCAACAGAAACATCACCCTACTTTATAAAATGATGGTGGTCCACAGGCTATTCAGACATGGATAAGGTCCATCATGTCTATCTTTGATCATTTGAAGAATAATCAAGAGTGCTTGGTTAAGCATTCCACATACATTCTTTGGGATTCATCCAGGAATTGGTGGGATGTTGTTACACAGGCCGGTCACCATCAAGGCATGGTATGGGTTGATTTCTAGAATATTTTCTATTATTAGTTCTTTCATAAAACGCTACTATTTGACAAATCCATATAGTTTATGCATCTCAAGAATGTTTCTTTTTTTAGTTAAGGAATATTTATTTATTTTCATGGAGTTTCAATGCATTGCACTTCTTCCATTTGTGATGAGCCTTAACGAGTTTGATGCCTTGAGGATGGGATTTAGTATGCCATACATACATAGGTGAATGAATTTCTTTTACCAAATTATTCATAAATATTTAATAAAGATCTTGTCGTTGATCAGAAACTAAGGTAAAAAAATAGTGTATGGAATAAAGGATATGTTTCATGGTAGACTAATAGTTCTCCAGGTGGATGGAAATGTTCCCTCGAGGATTCTTTTTAGGGAAATGACAACTAGAGAACCAATTTTGATAAATCTATGGTGTTTCATAAGTGAGGAATTTGGGGTCATGGTAAGCATCATTGTGATAGAGACCCAATGGAGTGTCAGGATTGCATCCATATGGGGAATCCTCAGAGGTTTTACAGTACCTTTCCGCCAGCATTGAGTGGAAAAGGGTCTGAAACAGCTCCACATTTAGGAGAATGTTATTTTCCCCACCTCTGGAAGGAAGTTGGAATAACACCGATAGGATGAGATGGGGAGGAGGTTATGGTCCCGGTATACAGACTCCTGAACACTAGTAGATCTAATTGAAGAATTTTGTTTGTGGCAGTCCAGCCATTGCACATGGATGTGGGCCAGCCCTTTTGCATACACTACAACTAATACATAAGGATGAAGCTATATACCCATCCACAGTAGAGGTATTATTATATTGGCCATTTATATAATAGTATCTTCTTTATTTGATATTGATGGATCAATCACTCTTATCGTTGTTTCTATCCCAGGGAGTCATAGACTAGATATACAATATTACAAAGGTGTAATGACCATAGATTCACCATTAGGGTTGCAGTCTAATGTCACACACAAATGTAGGGATTTTCCCCTTGAGGTATACAGTTATCGTTTCTTATGGAACCTCTTTGTTATCTTGATTACAGGATTCAATGTCATTCTTAGGATAGATTTATTTTGGTTCACTGTATAAACTACTGTTTCATCAAGTTATCCTTTACACCAACAGAGGGATGTAAGTCCTCCAAACCATTTTTTTATTTTCTAGAAAGTCACTTTATGGGTTAGTGGTATCCGTACATTCAAACATCATACAGATTTCAAAATTCAAGTTTCAAAGTTCAAATACTGATCAAAAAAGTTCGTAAAGTCGTGCCCTCGAACCCAGCACCTCCACATTCCTACTGCCAGCTGCATCCACATGCCAATCTCGAGAAATCAACGACTCTATCTAGGTAAAATCAACATCATGCGTCACATGAAGTCATGTCGTCGGCCTCCATCACCATTACATCTCCACCCGTCGCTGTCGTCGCCTCACCACCATCGGAGCCGATAACCATAAAAAACCGTGAATCAGATAACCCGCCGACACCAAGTACACCTTATCCTTCACCTTCACCATCACCATATACAAAACACCATACAATCCTCATGATAAATTCAAAACAGCATCACAGAACACCTTCAATATCGCCGACCATCATCATCGCATCACCGTCGTAGACAAGCCGACGGCCACCACCGTAACCAATCACCAAACCCCAAAACAAAATCGAACACCAAAAAGAACCAGACCACACAGAAGCAACCAATAGACCTTTCTGATGATAGTGAGGGATAAAAACCGAAAAAACCCTTCAAACGAGAAAATTCCATGACAGGAGAAGAACGCTAAAAAAAGGATGCACCAGAAGCACCGTCAGCCGTCTAACATCACCTCCCAAAACCTTAAATGTTAGTTCCGTTCCAAATCCGACTAGGAGAAGAGCAGAGGAAACATAAGGTCAGAGTAGTGTTTGGATGGCCGAGGGCTCATGAAGGAATCATCACCAATGAGGATGAGAACCGGAGCCTCCATAATAGGAACAAAAAGAGCCATAAATCTTGGATAACCCTTCAACAACTGACCCACAAATCCCAAAATCTCACAGTTACCACAACTCCAGATCTGACTTGGAGCGGCGTAGCGGAACGAGAGGTCAAATTAGGGTATCAGCAGCTGAGGGAGGCAACATCAAAAACCATCTACAAGACCACCAACAACCACCATGGAGCTGTCCACGTGAAAAATATCACCTGGAATTGACGCTGACGACAAGGTTGAGCAGGCCTTGATCATCGCATCATCCCATTGCAAACACCGAAATTGAGCACTGCTGAGAAGGAGAAACTGAATTGAAGTCACGGAAGACCGAGAAATAGGGGGAAGAGGGGAGAACACAAGGGGAAAGGGGAGAGGGGGAGGGGGGCACCAGAGACTCCTCCCCCTCCAAATCGCTGACCAATAGAGGGAAGTAATTAAATACAAAAGGGTTAGTCGGATGTCTAGGTTGTTAGAGAAGGAAAATAGCATCAAGGGATAGGTGGAGTGACTACCCAGATCACCAATATCTTCACACAGGATCATGGATTACATTATGATAATTTCTCTCAAATAGTGGATTATATTAGGAACATATTTACTAATGAATTTTATGGACTACCATATGAGATATAGGTAGAGTTTACATTTGATATTTCACTGAGTGTAGCTCTAGTGTCCATTACTCCTTATAGGATGACACCTACTGATCTTCCGGGGATCAATAGATAGATAGAAGATTTAGACATCAAATTTTTTAAACGTCCCAATAAATCATCCCGGTGTTCTCCCATGATTTTTTCCATGAAGGTGGATGGAACCATACATCTATGTTAGGATTACAGAATGTTGAACCAAAATACAGTAAATAATAGGTATCCACTGCCTTGAACAGATGATCTCTTCGACCATATCTGAGGAGCTAGGGTTTTCTCTAACATTGAACTAATATTATTCTTCATTTATCCCTATTTTTACATTTTTAAAGGCTTGATATAGGGATTGAAATATCTCCTTCATTCGGGATCTGATTGAGATTTTGATCATCAGGTTGGATGGACAACAGTAAGTACTCGAGTCTATTTGAGCCATTATCTATCTCTCTCTCTCTTGAACATGTTATCAATGTATGATAAATTTTATATTTTTCTTAGATCCACTCTTTTCTATGAAATATCATAGGCCTCTATTGAAAGAGTGTCGTAAAACTATATGGTGGGTTTTCAATAACTCATCCCACAAGTTTGTTAAATTTGGAATTTTTTAGGTGGGGCCTAACAGGGTCATTACGCATCGTTTACTATATTTATATGACATTCTTATAACCATTATAATTGTACGCTTATGATCATTCCAATTATATGATTACTTATTAGTGATTACACCCACAACCCCATCCATCCATTGTAGGATGTTATTCCATTTTTGTGTATTTAGTATTTAAAACATTTGAGTTGCTGCTCTGGTGTGCCTTGGATTGAGCATTATAAAAGTAATATATTCTATATTAAATAGTTTTATTTAAATTATGATGCACATAATTGAGAATACCATGTTCTCTCACCACTTGAACTGGCTAAGGTAATTTCTTAAATTTATAAACAAATGTGAAATTGGAATTGGAAAGTATAATAAATATATGACTTATCATTAAATGTAAATGAATAATAGGTTTTATGCCCGTAGCACCCCTTACCACATTATTGGATGGTAGCGTGATGAACATTGATTATAAAATATGCTTAAATGGATTAAATGAATGGTTTCATGATACATAGCCTTGTCAAATTAATTAAAGGAAAGGTTTGAACTAGATGGACCTATTGATTAATTGTGGATTTATTAAATGGTTGCATGATCAATTAGCCGTATAACACTAATTACAGGTAATGGAAGGATTCTTATTTATTAAATAAGACTTCATTATCTAAATAGAAGTGTCATGGCCTGAGATCACCATTCATTCCCAAAGTAATGCCCTGATCACTTGGGGAACCCAATCCAAATTCAAGGTTATGACTTAATTTGGTTGAGACCCACCAAGAACCTGCTCATTCTCTCACTTTGGATGACTAGTATGACATTGTAGTACCACTTAGGTAGTACTACAGGATGCCTTGGATACAATCCTTGGATCCAACATTAAAAAGTTTTTAAGATGGTTAAATCCCATCAGGCCCAGTCATTTCATAGCCCAGTTTTACCTTGAATGAACTCCTTGAACTCAATAGGCATATAACTATAGAATGCATATGAGTATGCTCCTTTAATAACATTTTAATCCTTAGCTAGGCTATATTTATAACTGATTTGGAAACCCTTGAGGGAATGATTCCTTGTTTATTAAATTGGGACTTTATTACTAAATTTTAATACAGGTTTCTTTATTGCATCTTGGAACCTTCACTATTGTGAACATTTGAATTCTTTATAAACTAGTAAAAATCAAATAACGATTTGGTTACCTTTTTAGACACTAGCATAGGGATGAAGTTGGTACATGGTTATTTAGTTATATTGTACTGATTTAGTTTATATATGCCTATATTCACATTGTTATATTCCATTACACAGGCCAGATGTTATAGACACCAATTAGTGGGGGCCCACTAAGAAATATCCCACACCCACTTTGAGTGCTATTTGGTACCTATGGTGGATTATATGTATGAATGTGTTGACAAAAGGAAGCATACTACTCCGACCACTTAATTTCTTATTGTGTAGGATAGAGCTTGATAACAGATGACCGACTCAGTGCTCGAGATGCTTTGGATAGTTTTTGATTTCGGTTATACTTTTATGGAACATGTTATGCCTAATATCTTATATCTATGTTTTCCAATTTTCTAGTAACATGACATATCAACATCAATTGTTGTATTCTTGTATGTCATTCTATTTATTTAGGTTATTTCCATTTTTTATCCATTTTTTTGCCTTCTATTTATTTATATTTCTTCTATTATATACCTTCCATTTCAATCTATTACACTTTTATACACCCTGGTAATGAGGTAATAGTATTTCTATAAAAGCACCCTATTATGTTGCTTCTAGTAGGTAGCCTATACCATTTGAGGATATGCTCTTGAGGCCATGTGGCCATCCTAGCTCGATGTACCTATTAAGTTGCATCTGGGTCTAGGACGTCACACCATGTTCAATAGTTATTTCTCTAATGTGGTATATTTATTATATTAATATATTTTTTAATTCTTATACTAAATGTTAATTTTATTTAAATATCTATTATACCATCTCTCTTTCATGGCGTTTATAGTTAAATATGTTACCAATGTGTTAAAGTAATATTTTTTTAAATTTTCCTTCATTGAGACACTTATTATCCTATACACATATACTCATTTAAGAGTTTTAAATTCTTTTCCATTGATATGTTATATAATGAATATCATTATTTACATGATATTTCAATCTCCACGTGATTTTATTAATTCCTAGAGATTATGATTTAGTGTTACCAAAGTGGTAATAATTTTTTCTACAACCTCATCATTTATTAATGTTTTTTACGATTATACATCCATTTACAAAATATTATGATCCATATATCAAGAATTCTACATAATATTATTGTCATATAGTTATTAAATATTTATCCAACAAATTGTACCATTCATCCATGCTTTTCAACTTATGTTCATTTAGAAAATCATTTTATGAAAATCCAAATTTATTTAACACTTCAATCAAAATTTAGTTATATTTCAAACCCATTGTATAGAAATATGTTTTCAAAAATATAATTTTATTATCATATTATTTTTAAAATAAATTTTTACCCATGTTTTAAATTTTTAGAAAAAGTTTTTAAGTGAAATATTCTGGTCTTTCTTTAGTTCATGTCACATTCCTAAAGATTTTATAATGAAAAATGAATTTTTGACATGTATAAATTTATCTAATTTATTGATCATAGTTTCATTAATTCATCTTTTGTATGTTTATAAGATTAATTTTACAAAATTTATTTTTCATCATATAAGAAAATATTTATATATTTCAAGGAAAATTTTTTCACGAAATTTTTATGCTTTAAAATGATTTCTCAAATAAGAAATGATGTTTTCCTCAAGTAATGTTTTAAATGATTTGAACTAATACATTATATGATTTCAAACATTTATTCAATTAAATGTATTTTGGAGATGTTTTATTCTTAAAAAATTATTTGGAATGAATGATTATATTCACTAATATATTATTCATGTGATCTTCTAAAATCAATCTCTATTTAATAAGAAATCCATTTCAATAATTTATGATTTACTCTGGATATGAAGAAATGTATATATTTTTATTCTTCCCTTCAATGGATTATGATTAATTTGAAAATTTTGAGACTAATTTCAGTTCCATAGAATATAAAATGTTAATATTCTGAAAAAAGCCACTAATTTTCAAGTGTAGTGCAATGATGAAATAATTATGAAACCTATAATTTTTCCATAATTTATGATATGATAAAATTTTTATGAAACCCATTTCATTTTATGGGTTATGATCAGATGAAGGTTTATGATCAAGTAGTACACATATATATGATTACATTATGTTATTGGTGGGACCCTTATCTCACTGAAATCTTTGGGTAATGATAAATGTTCAATGAGGTCAAAGGCATCATGGTTTTTTGGCCTAATCCCACAAAAAAGGATATGAAAGTGGGAATCAAAATCCTACAATATTGGGGTACAAGGGAGGTCATCCAAAGTCCATAGTAACATGGTATAGAAGAGTTCATCCTAATACCTCAACAAGATGATACACGAGAGTTCATCCCATTCCTGAAACAAGAGGGTACAAGGGAGGACATCCTAAGCCAAAAGCTAGTAGACAAGTTATTATCCCAAGCATAACATGTTATGAAGTTCTTGGATGGTATCTATGAAATAATATGTTCTATTATTATTTGTATACCACAATTAAAATCCTTATTACAATAATATTATCTCATGGATAATTCACTTCATTCCCTTTTGATTCATGTCTTATGTTCTTCCAATGTTTTTTCTATGAATCATGTGTATGATCTTTGATATGCCTGGAATGATATTAATTTTTTATTATCATGTTCTCACACACTAAGGTTCATTTTATACTTAAAAATCTCATTTAAACATCCTTATATATCACAGTATATATGTAATTATTATGTTTTCCTTCCACACTTTATGATGAATGATTTTATGAGGTAGTACTAAAGATGAATTTTTTTATGGGAAACATTAAATATCATTCACCAAAATAGAATATTTTGTTCTATGTTTCCAAAGGATCTAAACTATTATTGTCCCCAAAAAAGTGATTATGTAATTTAATTTATATTAATATGAAAATATTTAATGTCTATTTATGTTAATCATATGTGTTATATTATTCACAAACATGAGAGGTGTTAATAGAAAAAAGAATAACATTTATCTCATGAGGTTATATACCAACATACACATGAAATATGGTTATATAAACCATTTGATGGACGTTTTTTTAGTGTTAAGAAAAACCTTTTTCATAAAAAATATCCTTATTCTGGGGATATTGGATTTATTATATAAAAATGATATAAACATAATAACCTATTTTTGAGAACGAAATAAAACAAAACATATGTTGAAAAACATTACCTCTTCTTCACGTAACACTTTTCTATTTGGACCTAAGAAATTAATTGCTTGTATTTTTGTCTAATTTAAGGCATCTAGTATGATAGGAGGGAAGTTTTGAGGATATTTGGGTAGTTTTTGGATAATCCATAATTTTTGAGAATGGTAAATCATGGTGGAGAGTGAATACCATTTTATAATAAATGAGAAGTGGTATTCCTGTAAATGCCAAAAATAACAAACTATTGGTAGGACTCCATTACCACAGGTGCCTCAGAAATTTAAAAATAATAATGTTTAGAGAGTATTGGATCCACAAATACCACAAAAAAATATATATTCTTTTTTATTATGGTATTCCTTAGTATTTATGTTTACATAATTTTTTCATTATAGTTTTTACCATTAAAACATATGTATTTTTATTTACATAGGTAATTTACCATTTGATATTATAATTACAAATAAAATTATTAGATAATTTAGAATCATTAATTCTAAATATTATGTCAAATTAATTAAATAAAAATCATATGTTTTTGTAAAACTAATGTCAATAAAAACGCATGTAATGTGAAAAAAGATGTTTTCACCTTAAATGTGTTAATTAATATTAACATTATTAACTAATCATTTTGGTAACAAAATAAGTTGAACATATTAGAAAATTAAAAATATTATGATTGTAAATATAGAATACATTTTTTCCAATTCCATTCATATAATTTGAATAATTTAATTTAAGTGTAATCATGTAGCTACAACAACATAATAGATTTTTAATAAAATTGTTTTTTAGAAAAATTTGATTATATATTAACTCGGACTAAAAATATTCAATGAATAAAACTCAAATAATATATACTGATATATAGAATATATATTTTTTTAAAAAATTCTCAATTTGGAATATTTTAATTAATAAAAAGGTAAAATATTATGCATTTCAAAACTGTTTTTAGAAAAACCCATCCTTAAACCTGAAAATAGTGTTTTATTAAAATCCATTATAATGATTATTCAATATTAATTAAGTGTAATAAATAATAATAAATAATAATTATGTTCCATTAAATAATATTCAAAACACTTTGGGTCTTTTTAATTACATAATTTACTAAAATAAACGTATTTTTTACAGAAATAATTATTTTCCACCATTTTATGAAAAATCAATATTTTTGAGGAAGTCCAAAATTTCAAAAAAGGTAAAATTCAATATTCCTATTCCAAATATAATATTTATTTTTTGAAATAAAATTTATATGAGTGTCAAAATTTAGTTTTAAATCAAAATCCCCATTAAAAGATGGAAAAACTACCATTTAGGAAAATACACCTTCTTATTAATAAAAACTAGATTTGTTCTTATCTTATTCCTATCAAATAAATTAAATGAATATAAAAATATTCAATTGAATATATAAGGCATATATTTAATTATTCGATAATATTAATAAGATTAATCTATTAATATGAAACCACTTTGTGTATATAAAAACAATTTCTTATAAAAACACCTCTATTTATATTGAATTTATTTTTATATTAATTTAAATTAATTTCAAACCATTGAATTAATTTAAAAATTGGTGTAAACTATACATTTATATTGTATTTAATCTTATTAGATCACAAAACCGCAATGGCTAGGTGATAACTACCTTGTTAAATTGAAATATTAATACTATATTGTTGTCTTGAAATATAGGGTCTTGGGTGTAACACAAGTTAAAGAAGAAACATGAATTTACATGCACTATATCCTAAAAATAGTGTTTCATATAAATCAAACTAAACTTTTCATTTCAATTAACAATAAATACAAATTAGTTTAAATTAATATTGTAAAGACAAAGAATTTTTATTGAACATTTTTTCTTAAATACATGGGAATTTTACGTGTCCGTGAAAATTGAAGGCGCATGATTCCGAGGCCTGGTGTGACCAGAATCAATTTCTGAAGTTTTGTTCGGGTACATTTAGTAAACATACGAGCGGGTTTTTATAACTTTTGAACTGGTGCTCGGAATTAAAAACTGAGGGCACTGGTGAAGTCGCAGCGCAGATTTTCGTATAAGAAGACTATCACCTCGACGACAGTGGTTCGAGATTAGAAGATAGTTTTGGGGTTTTTAGAGAATGAATTAAATAAAAATTATGTGTGTGGATTAATTTTTATTTTTTGGTTAAAACCTCCTCATTAATGTTGTCGGTGGGACCACCACACCATAACCTCCCATGAGAGGTTATGGTGGTGGTGCCCACCTGATCCTAATCTCTCGTGAGAGTTTACGACATGGGTACCACATAGCACTAAACCCCCCCTATTAATGGTCACAGAGGAAAACCTCTCAACTCCCCTGATTAATGAGGGAGAGTCTCTCCACCCCCCATACTTTATTGGTTCCAACATCCGTTTTTTAATTGTGCCAAATCCTCCACATTAATTAAGGGGGAGCCAAGTTAATTAATTCACCATTTCAAATTTTGTGCCAACAATTTAAATAATAGATTAACACAATATATTATTATTTGGCTGGCATTGTTCATTTGGGTTGCAGTTTTAACCTGAGGATTATTGGGAGAATGCTCCCAATGAAGAATGCCTTCGACTACGAAGAACGCCTTCGACTATAAGGAAGGATGACCTTCTTCGAATTCTTCCTTAGAGGCAACCGACGTGGGAATTCATTGACAACTGGCTTCCTTCCTCATCATCATCAGCGAACTGATGCACGATTTCTGGATTGAAAGTGTGCGGCGGACGCGACGAACGATGATCTCCTCTGTCTTCTTCCCTGCGACTCTGTCGACGACCAACGATCAAGGTAGGGGTTTTTTTCTTTTAAGTGTCAAGTTCTTATTTTCTTTCAAAATGATGAACGGGGATATGTTTCCTTTTTTGGGAGAGCTGTTGTTCATTGTTCTCCAACCTTGGAGAACCAATTGCTATCACCCATAAACACGGAGGGTGCGGGCCAAACTAACATGGCCCGACACCCACCGTCGAACACTTTTGTGATATCCATCGGCATGGTAACGAAGCGACGAGGCAGCGAAGGCGGTGAAGAAAAAGGCCACACTACCTTTGGCCTCTACGATCTGTTCTGCCCCTACAGCGTTACACACCGCCATGGGTCAAAATGGCCCACGCCCCACCGGCTTGCCCAGCCGCCTCACGGCCGCCCGACGGCCCGCCTAGCGCCCTGCTTGGCCGCCTGTCATGCGCCCGGCCGAACCGCGCCGGCCTGCGTGCCCAATGCCACCCGAGCTGCGCCCCTCATGGTGCTGGCCGAATGGGTCTCGGACATTCGGGATGAGATGCCGAGCTACAACCCATGTGCTCATAGCTAAACCATCCCCGAGCCCAGGCCGAACCGCCCACGAGGCCGGCTGGGCGGGGCCCAGCGGGCCGGGCCGAACCAAATAGGCTGGCCCACCCATTGGATCGGACCAGACCCAATAGGTCGACTGGGTTGACCTATATGGGGTCGGCCCAGACTGGGTTGTGCCGGGTCTGTCCGAGCGGGTCGGACAGTACCCGGGCCCATTACCAACCCTTTACATTCTTTTGGCCATATCATTGGCATCAGACGTCGGTTTGACAAACCGTCAGCGACACTGGTAATCTTTGAAGTGAGACGGTCCCTTTGAGTATACCCCATTAGAGTTCGGGGTTTAGTTGAACTACGGCCAGGTTGGATCATGCACGAATCCAACCGGGCCCCCGGGACTAAAAGGCTAATAACTCACAGACCGAGCATCTGATGACGCACCACCTTTTACATTGAGACCCCTATGACGTGGAAGACCATTTGGATTCTTCTTAGAGGGACTTTATGATAGCTGGAGTATCGACCAACAGCTAATGGAGCGGAATCTCCTGGAGACGAGCGTGTATAGTGGTGATACCTAGTAGCTGGCTGAGACCTAACAACTTCTGACCATTTTGACTCAGAGTGACTCTACTAGCCCAATGGGGAGCGCCATGGTGTCGTTGCTGACCCACAGTGGGGAGTGCCTTGGTTTCGCGAAAGACCCACAACACTGGACCGGAGGATTACCTCAACATTCTACGAGGGGGAGCACTTTGTTGACGCTACTGACCCGCGGTGGGGAGCGCCTTGATGACGCAGCAGACCCACGGTACTCGACAGGAGGGGTACCTCAGCAGTCTGAGGTTAGTGTGAAGCGCCTTGGTGTCACGGCAGGCCCAATGTACTCGATTGAGTAGGATTTCTCTAGTACATATGGTATTGATAATGTGAATAAAATCCTGGTTTGAGCTAAGTTGGTATATTTTGTGTTTTCATCATGATTGAGATGGATTACTTGATAACTTAGGTATATTTATGGGAATATACCTAATTGGGTTTATCTGTTGATTTCAAACTTTGTGGTTTTTCATTGTTGGTTTTGTCAGACCTTGAGGTTCTTAGGGTCCCTACTGAGTATCATTATACTCACCTCTACACGGGCAATGCCCGCACCTTGTTGTGTTGGTTGCAGATGACAGACATCGCTGACCGAGGCCGAGTGTTCTAGGACTGGATGGTACCCGGAGGTGGACCACACGACATGAAGGTACACGGAGGAGACAGATGGATGTGGAGTGCTGTGGAGGCTATTTGTAACTACCCATCAGGTAATAATCCTAGAGGCCAACCCAGTTGTTGTTTTACCTTTATTCTGTTGTACTTGTTTTTCCAGTTGTAATTGTACTTTCCAATTGTGCTTATATTCAGTCCCCTCTACATTCAGCACTCTCTTTTGGATATATAGTATGCTTAGTGTTTTGTATCTATCTGTGCGCTCTGTTGTGTGTGTTTAAACATTATAAAGGCAATGCCTTCCCAGTTTTAGGGAATTACGGCTTTGTTGCTAGTCGCCAGCCCCTAGCATATGGAAGGCGGTCTTGGGGTTGTCATAGCACGAGCCCTTGGGGATGGGTCATGAAAAATATGAATGAAGATATTTCCTAAAATATCATGATGTTAAAATTATATTTGAATGTTTATTTTATAAAGCATCTACTAAAAACGTTGAATCAAAATTTAAATCTTGCATCAGAACTCGATTTCATTGGTTAGAGTGTTATGATAGTAGAAATCATATTTTCACAGGAAATGGGTTCTTGAGTCATTGATAAGGGATACTTTCCCTCAACTCTTTACCAGAAATCATTCATTCACATTGCTTCCTTGAGATGGAAGGACTAATTGTGTGGAGTTTGTAACAATCATGTAACTATTTCCAAGGTAATTCTATTGTATTTATTTATTTTTCTTATTAATTCGGGATCAAATTTAGAATTGTGAAGATATCGATAATGTTTTGGGGAAAATAAACAAGTTTTTTATAATTTATATTTTAAATAAATGGAGTCTAGATATAAACATGTTAATGACTTTTATATTCTCTAATATCTTAGGGAATTCCATAGTTCGTTTTTAGTTTTTTGCTGAAAAATAAACAATTAAAAGCCTATAAGAGAAATAAATTCCATGAAATGGGAATCCACACCATGTAATATCTATCAGGAGTATGCTTTCAACATGGAATACAATGTAGAGATATAACATTCTAGGTAAATATATCACACTATGAAAATTGTAAAATTTGGATTTTATTAAAATGGAAATTTGTCTTCAACATATATAGACTAGTGTATTACAATATGTGTAAATGGATTACATGACATATAATTCACATGGGGGTGGATGTTTTTGTGTTTTATGATTGATTCATTATTCATTCAAAATAAAGCATGTTTTCCCTCGACCTAGAACTCTTATGAAGTAATATTGGTAACCTATTCCCCTTTTGGACTAATTTGTTTAGTGTTTGATCATTAAGGTTGTGTACGATGACTATGTTTCTAAGATTCCCATCCGAATTCTTCATTTCCATTGAGTGTAGTAGCATTGATTCATTGTGGTATTAGATATTTTTATTTTCCATGATTTTATCAATCATTTATAGACCCATCATGTGTTATTGTTCTATGGGGTGATCATTTTTTGTTTTGGTGGGGTGGGTGTGCAATATTGAAGGTATTTTGCAAATTTTCATCCCCCCAACAATTTTTATGAAGGAATTATGAGCTGTGTGGATTGTTCTAGGTAAAACTTTTTCATTTTTGTGTTCTTTTTGTTTGTGTATCCCATTATGGGCGTGTGTGACCTGAGTTTTCATGTATGAGGTTCCTTATCTAACCAATTTTTATTAATAAATTATTATAGTTTTGATAAAAAAAATTTATAAATTAAATGGATAGAATTTTTTATTTCACTTGTGTTTGTCATCATGGGTTTTTTTTAATAAAATATTGTTTTCCACTTGTATTCAAAAATAAAAAGGGGTTTTCAAATCATTTTGAAATGATTTTATGATATATTTTTCTATGTATGGTCTTGATGAAATGAAGTTTTTTGGATAATAGATCACATGGGAAGCCTTGGGTATCAATTTGGATGTCTTAGTAATATTTCTCATCCATTTATACATTCCGGGGTTTCACTCAAGGGGTGTTCCTCTACTCCCTTGGCCTACAGTTCTAGGGACATAGTAGAAACTATTTGTTGGGTTTACTTTCAAGAGTGTTAATTATATCTCTATATATGATACATATGTTTAGGGGATTCATGTGGTCATGGTTGTATATGATTGAGGGTATGGGTGTCTTAGATATGATGTCCTAGTGTTATTCTGGAAATGATGTTACCTATTATTTACCTGATTTGGGCTAATTGAGATTTTAATATATTTTTTTTACTACTAGGGATTTTATCTGATATTTGATGAGTTCTTTTGTTTTTTATATCATTTTTTTATATATGTATATGAAATTATTTGAAACTCATTTACTTTTATTATTTAAAAATATTGAAAAAATTGAGATTAAATTTTTTCTGCCCTGCTTGGGACATAAAATTGATAAAATGTTTATTATGCATTGGTTTCTTTAATGATTAACATTATTTGGTTATTAATAAGTGTCATTTTCAGGAAAACTAGTGTGGAAACATATTGGAAAGTAAAATCACACCTCATGTACTCTTTAGATGATGTGTTCAACATGTTATGTCATTCAATGTAATGAACCAAAAGGTGTCGCGTGGAGGTGATGAGGTTTCTTGTCAGCTGGATTTAGGTAGCCGGATGGGGAGATTATGGGTTATATCTCATTCTATAACTTATTTTTCTTTTTTCATCCTTTTTTGTTGTACATGTCTTTTGGAGACTATTTTTGTACTGTTTCAGTTGAATCACTTGTATTGTTTTCTATCTAATATGACATATATATTCATGTTTTTCCACTATTTCTTATATTTATGTATATATTCCAATTTTTCTCAATCATATTTGGAGAAATAACTCCCTATATTTTTTTTATATTCCGAGGTGCTAGATTTTATCCCTTGGGGTCAAGAATTCCATTCATATATATGAAAAATTCAGGTTAGGTACCAACATCAAAGGTTATATGGTTCAAGTTCATCACAGTAATTGTCATTGAAAAAGAAACCAAATTAGACTAGATTCTATATTGGGATAGATATAAGAGAGATATATATATACATAATATGAATTATACATGTCTTATTTCATTTATAACCCTCAATGTTTCATTTTATGATTCGACCAACCCATTTTAACCTCAACTGCGGTATTGGATTCTTACTACATTCCATAATAATTTTTGTAAAATTTATTCCGAACTTATTAGAAAACATAAAATATGATGATTATTAATATGGAATCAATATTAAAAAAATTACATTCAAATAGATGGAATTTTTTTATTTAATTTTAATTTCATAGATGTGATGAGAAAGTTGGTTTTCAAAGTGAAATTTATTAAACGTTTAGAATGTTATTATATCAAAAATTAGTATGAAAATGATTCCAATTAACTATATTGGATTAATATGTATAAAATTGGACTAATTTAACATTAAAATCAATTATAAATATAATTTTTTTTTAAAAATAAATGAAATTATATTTTTCAATATAAATTAATTATTTTTCACAATTCATTAAAAACTGAAATATTTTAGAACAATTAGACCCAAACTAATACAAATATTATTATTTAAAAAATGAGGATATTTTTATAAATGGAAATTTAAAAAATGCATAGAAATTATTTTTATATTATTTTAGAAAGTAGTGTTGAACCCTTCTATTAAAAAATTATTGTTTTTAATTAAACATTTAATATTATTCTAAATTATTACAAATTTATTTCTAATTAATAGATAACCATAATTTTCATAATTTAGTTAGTACTTCATTCCAATTTATCATCTAGTTGATAAATATCATATATAATTTTAATATTTTAATAGTATGTCGTGTTTTATTTAAACGAGTTGTTGCATGTAATGAAAACTATACTTAATGTTTTTTTAGTTAAATCTATAAAAAAGATGAATTTGTTGAAAAATAATTATATCCTTTTTCTCATGGTGTTATATTTTCTTCAACTACTCTAATTTCTTGTAATAAATGTTTTGATATACAATTTTATTATTTTATAATTTTGGAGTCTAAGAGTCTTCCTCCCTCACACATTCATTTCAACATTTAAGAATATCATTTCATCAAGGATGTTATTTGTTTAATATTATTACACTTTTATATTAACCAGTTATATTATGGGAAT
The DNA here is from genome assembly GCA_963277665.1 of Viscum album. NCBI lineage: Eukaryota > Viridiplantae > Streptophyta > Magnoliopsida > Santalales > Viscaceae > Viscum > Viscum album. The sequence continues at coordinate 138,667,425 of OY728163.1, forward strand.
TCTCCAAATATCTTATCTAACCAACCATAATTTTGTGCTCAAATAAATCATTGTGGTGATTATAGATAATTTAATCAACCAAAGTATGTCTGTCAAAATTTTCATTCTAGGTATGGAGACATATTTACCCGTATCATGCATGAGATAAAAGATTGAGTTGACACACAACTTTTATTTTAGGGTCATTGCATCATGATCTTTTTTCCAAATCCGCAAAAATATAACAATAACTAGAAATTGATGTAATATCCTCTAAAACAGACAATATCAACACTACTTGGTCATCAGGATGTTATCTTACAATAAATCATATCCCATATACTTATCTATATTTTTTTTACTATAATTATGTCATTTTAATCGAAAAAAAACTATAATAATCCAATTAAATAACTAAAGAATTTTCCAATGCCAACGAAAATGAATTAGACCCACATTCCAAGATCATGTGCTAAAAATTGTACCATTAGTCATTTTACATGATGAAAAAATATTTTTTACCTATATATATTTTACAACATTTCAAATGTTTATTTATAAAATATCAACAGTAAATTAAAAATTAGAAGAATAAACATTTAAGTGTATTTTAGGATAAGATATATAAGTTACTTATTATTAGATAATATTTAACATTTCACCTCATTTAATCATTTCTATCCTCCCTTATCATGTAATCATTATTTATACTCATCATCATTTACTAGAGAAGGATTAATAATAATTGATATAGCTCAAAATATGACTAAGGGAAAAACACAACAACATGTATTCAAATTATAAATCATATATATTTTAGAAACCATGATGAGGGGATCATATTAAACATATTAAGTAACTATAAGTGCTTATTTCTTTTCATGCTGGATGGTTATGTAATCTAAAATGAAAAAACATATTCTATGGTAAATGAGTCTTAGGAAATATGCATGATCCATGGAGAATAATGTTAGGCATATAGAAAATATGGCATGACATTGAAACATACCATGACAAGAAATTCTTCCACAAAAATACATAGAGAAAGTCATCTCATGAAAGATTCCTGCATTATGGGAACCAAATAAACATATGGAAAATTCATCACACACCAGGTCAAGAAACAAAAATTGTGAACAAATATTCATACATAACATTCAAAAAACAAGCCTATGAACATAGCTTTTCATATCACATTCACACAAAAATCCCTCGTCTCAATTATATTAATACATAACAAATGAATTAGGATGGAGTTTTAGACCCCACGCATAAAACACCCATATATATGTATACAACATGATGAAAATCAATAATAACATCACAATGAACCATTATAATTAAAAAGTGATATTTCTATGATTTTATGATGATATAATCCAAATTGACCTCAAGAATGTAAATGGTTCGTTCCTAAATTGATGAACCATAAAATTGTATTATATAAAAACATTTAGGGAAATTATACATAAAAAAATAATTAATGGAACAAATTCCATTAGATATTAACTAAAAAATTGATGTGAAAAAGTAAATGGTATTTAAAAAACAATCATTCATTTGCAATGAAACATGATGTTACAGTAACATTCAATTTTATATTAAATGGTAAAGTGTTAACCTCATAAAATATACTTTTTAAATGACCACATAATACTTATTCTATGGAAATGACATAATTATTTCAAAATTTTGGACATAAAAATTTTGTAAACATTTAATTCTAAAAAATTAGTATTCACTATATGATCCTTGAAAAATAAATACTCATTTTTATTTGTGTAAGTTAAATCATTGGTAAACTAAAATTAAAAATATCAATGTTAGATCGTTGATAATATTTAAATATTATAAAAAATCACAATATATTTTAGATAAAATTTATCTCTTTTAAAGGTTAGAAAAGACATCAATTAAATATTTTGATATACTATTTTTGAAAACCCACAACGTAAATAGAGTAACAAAAAATCATTATGAAAACAACATGAAAGATATATAAATTTCATATGATAGAATATATAATTAGGCTTACAATAGTCAAGGGGGGGACTGTTGGGAAGAAAAATATAGATAAGTTGGGGAAGTCGTCGTAATAGGGGACGTAAAATATTCTTGACAGTGTAATTCATTTTGCCGAATAATTTCATCATTGTAAAATAGTGGAATAAATATGAACTATCCCCATGGAGGGAAAAATATAATATTAAATAAAACTAAATTATGGAAGTAACTAATCATGAATAAAATAATTTCAAAAGGATCCATTATAACTCAACCAATGGAGTTGAGTTAACAAACACCCTTACAACCTTAGAATCCTTTAAATCAAATTACATAAAAAGGATCAAGACAATAAGGAAATTAAAATACGAATAATTAAATAAATATGACAATAAATATCCATGGGGTGTTAGTCACAAATCATCATGGATATCACGGTTCACAACAAGAAATATGTTTCAATAAATTACTATTTGAGACCAAAAACCACATCGCCAATTTCAGGGAATTATTCATATCACTAAAACGTTATTAAAATCATTTATAATTATTCTCTATATGTTTATTTGACAGTTGTTATCTATTTTCAAAATCTTGAATTAATAATAACGATAATTTGGAACTAGTTTCATAATTGTTGTGTTTTTTATTATCCACCAAAATTCCATCATTATAAAATCATATGAGTTAAAATATTTTTTTATTTATAATTATTAATAATTTTAAAATTTTATTCTCATGGTATTTTTTTCATGATCTTTAAAGATATTGGAAATGAGGATCATTTTCATTGATTTTTAATGAATGAACATTAGAATTCTTATTACATAGATTTTTTAATAGATGTTAGAATTATTAATTTAAATTTCTAAAATTTCAAATTTATCTATATAATATATCATTAGTTATAATTTCTCTTTGGTAAGTACAAGAAAATTTACTATAGCATTCTCTAGGTATGTAGTTAGACAAACCCAATCTAGAGCATACCATACGCAATGCATAATTATAGATATGAAAGTAGTTTATTTTGAAAATATATAATAATTTCAGTTTAAATGTATCATTATATAGGAATTTATAATGTTTTAATTAAAATATTAATTTTTATTAATAAATAATAAGTTATTAATATTTATACCGTGAAATGAATCTTTATAGAGTTAGTGGTCTACATAAACACACAAATGAGATTTTAATTTTCCAAATAAGAAAGGGGGAAATGACGTAAATAGATATTAAAACATCAAAAAAAATTATCAATACTATGTATTATCATGTAATAAATTAATATTTGAAAAAAATACTTAAAATGGGAAGATAGAAATGATAACATGTAAGGTAATATTTAGTTCTTATGTTGAGAACACTGAGTTTTCCCATAGAGGATTCCATTCTATTGGAGGATATAAGAAAAACGTTTAAAATATTATAATAGTAATGTAAACAATGACTATATGTGATGTATGAGGGTAAATATTGAAGAGGAACGCAAATTATGATGTGGCATAGAAGTGTTGGTGAGATGGTCCATATATAAGTTGTTATAATGGAATTTCATTGTAAATATTTCATCATAACAAGAAGTGAGAAATTTTTTTCCAAGTCAATAATACATTAAAATAGAAAATTATAGACTGTAGATATGTTTTGGTTGAGCCAATAAAAAAGCACTATTTTATTATTTTTTAAAAATTTATTTCATTAACCTACCATTTTATGATTTTTTTGGATTTTAAAGAGATAATATTTTTACCTATGAAAATAAAATTTTCACCTAATTTTTTTTAATTGTTACGTAATTTATAGCTATTGGTTTTCAAAATAAAATTCATTTGATTAAATATGTTTTATTTATGAAATATTAAATTTAGATTTATTATATGTAATTTTTATATATCCATTTTTAGAATATGTTTATTTTAAGGAATTAATTTTTTTATAGTATACATTTATAAATTTCATTGAATTGTAATATATAAATTGTTATAACAAAATTATTGGGATATGAAATCAACCTAATACATTATTCGTCAAAAATAATATTTTGATTAAAAATGAAAATAGAACAGTTAATTTTTGGGTAAATTTTATATTTCTTCATTAAAATATAATCCTATGACACATAAATATAGAATGGTACTAAAAATTTATGTTTTAAAGGATCAAAAAAACTGAGCGTGGGGGGGAGGTGAATAAGTTTTTTAATTTTATAAGGGTCAAAAATTAAAAAAAACATAACCCTAGTAACAAATTAAAGTTTGTTAACTTATCATATTTTAGTAAATACTCATGAAATACAAAGTAGAAAAGAAAGTAAAGAAGATGAGATTTATAATTGTTGGACTCACTATGGGAACCTACATTCTTTTTAAAGCCACTCTTATGTGTCTATGAAAGATTGTAATTTGACATAACTGAATAAAAATTTTTCCTAATCTTGCAATAAACCTCTTATATCCGGATAGTAAATATTATACTAACTATCATTAGTATACAAAGATTACATAAAATTAATTGAGTCACAAAATAAAGATCAAAAAAATTTCTATAAAAAAATATTCTGAAAACCTCATTCTGATGCAACTACATCTGATTTGCACAGTCTGATTAACAATGTCCGATTAACCTATTCTCAGTCTTCACTTCTCAAACAATGCCCCATTTTTTAGTCCGGTCTTCCTCAATTTGATCTTCCTCAGTCTAGTCAACACAACATCATGTATTCTGATATTATTATGAGGTATCTTTTCAAAAATTACTCCAACTCAAACTCATCAGTGCACTGGTTTTGTGCATGTGAAAACGATTCAATGTAGGGATATAATGTGAATATATTTATAAAAATACCAAAATGAAAAATGTGGGAACCTGAAAAAAAATTCCCAATTACTCAAATTCAAAAAACATTAAAACTCACTTATATTTGAAATTCATGTTATGTAATCCCCCAACCCTAGTTGCCCAGAGTCAGTGCATTATTACATGACATTGGAATGATCACAAAAATCACGTCTCGAAAGACCGATTAGCTTAGTTGCCTTGGAAACACTAGATATATTCATAAGTCTTACATTACATCATAAAGAGAAAAACTAGCATAACATAGTCTCCATAGTCCACACTTATATCCCCTTCAAACTATCCTTGCAGGTCAGTCATAAAATATTTCTTCACATCCTGGGAAATATAAAACATAGAAAGGGGTGAGCTCAGATGCTGAGTAAGGATAACAATATATCGGAAACTTTCATAAATAAACATAAACATTTAAGGAAATGTATAACTGAAACAAAAGCCTTTTAAACTTGAACTTCAGCATAATATGGTAAAAACAAAATGAAATAATTCCATTTAATTATTCACATGGATATTTTACTAGTCGAGCAATCACATGCAATATCAATAACCACTTTAATAATGATGGAATTCATAATGCCAAACTATCATTACCACGTATCCATGGCCTCGTGCCAAGACTACAAATAAGATTTTTTCAAGGCCTTGTGCAAAGACACTAGTTTGTCTCCTGAGACCTACCGATTCATCGAGGAGCAATAGCGGGCTCCACCCACCACTTATTAAGTCCAATTCATTCCTCTTATGAATAGGTTTAAACATAAAATAAACATTCGTATTAATACTTTCATAGGAAATGTCAATACTTTCTCCATAAACCATGAATGTTATAAAAATAACACATCCACAGTCAATCATATCACAAAACCTTCAATACAATATGGAAGTTTTGTATCATAATAAATCAACTTCAAATAAACTTAAAATCCATCAAAGGATGTTGACATAGATGAAAATAAAAACTATTGGAGAGAAATATCTCTTTTTTTTGAAATCATTTAAACGTCACATAATTCTAATGAAAAAAATTATTTTGAAAATATTCTTATAATCATGTAAGGGATGATTCAATGATTTTACAATGGTGTAAAATAGCCACACTCACCGTATAAGTTAAAAAAATACATTCTTACCTTTTTTTGTCGAAAAGGTTAAAAGGTCCTTATTTAGAAAACGACGTAAAGATTCCTTTATAAAAATTTTATAAAAAGTCAAAAAACGGTATAAATGACTTTAACCCGTATTATGTAAAATAGTAAGAGTGTTTTGAAATACATTTTTAAGAAATGTGGATGTGGATGATAAAGAGGTCCCAATACATAATTACGTATAAACAATCAAGGATAATGAAGAGATTGTGAAATAAACTTTTACCTTGTACTTTCCCTTAGTTGAGGGTAGGTTAACCTCCTATATAAGGGTGAAATAATTTTTATTAAATTATACATGAATCATATACCTTAATATGATATCATATATGATCTTTTGATATTGCTTTGTTATTAATGTCTTATTATTATCATCGTTTCGAGTGTTAACTAACTCGTTTTATTTTATATATATTTTTACATAAGCTGTGTTTGTTATGGATAGGTTGTATCTTATTCATATCCAGAATGATATCAAGTCCTTAAGCATTATTTTTAATCATCAAATGAGAATTATAATTTCATGGATACGATGGGGAATGAATCTCATCGCATTCATGGAGATGGTAGTCCGTACGTACGCAAGAGCGACAATATCATTCTTTTGATATTAAAAAATATATAATTTGATCATATATCATATATAGAGAATCAATATAATTTTATATTTATTATTTAAATCAATTACAAATCATTATCATACCCATCCAAATAATAATGTTTCTGAATAACAGTTACAGCACGACGTGGAGATGGTAAGCCGTACGTATGCACGTATGGTGACATGTCATTCAAAGGATGGATGGAATACTGAATATGGTTGTACCATATTTATAATAACATCACAGTATATAGAAGATAATGGAGTTATTATTTTAGAAAGGAAATAAAAAATAATGACAAAGTTGAAGAAGAAAGGAACTTGAAAAAAGGTGGTGAAAACATTACCTCTTCTTCGGGTTCTTCATTTTGATATGATAAAAAGGGCTCATTAGGTTGACATTCTGATCAAAATAATGCCTCTAGGTTGAAATTAGGGAAGTAGAGAGTGTATTCGTGCAGGGTTTGGCTGAACCAAAAGTCCATCATGGTGTGAAGAATTGGTTATAAGTGGTGTCTTTTTATAAGGGGGAGGAGGGGCTCTTTATAAAAAACTTAAAGTATTATTTTATAATAAATTAATATTCAGTTTCTAATGGCTCCAATGTGGATTATTCAATGTCTATGGTGGGGATGGGTCTAAATCCTTTCATCCAATAGATTTTAGACATTTTGGGTCATTATATTACCCTTATCTTTTTGTTTTAACTCTTAGTTAATTAGATTGACATTAACCATGTCACTTTGTATTTTTATATTATATAGTTAATAAACATACCATATATAACCAAGAGACCCCCAAGTGGTCCATTAATGATACAAATATAATGATATAAGTCCATTGGCCGATCCTTAGATTTTTAGGAATAGATTATCAATTAATAATATAATACTTGTTTTAAAAACTCATTTATGTCAATTTGGACAATATTTAATAATTACTTTTTGTTAAAGTATTAAAAAATTTATTAAGTCGAAAAAAATCATTTAAGAAATCCTAAAATGTCATATTAACCAATTAAATTCGTGTGTGGTATCAAAACATTCGAATTATATTTATTTTAACTTTTATAATATCAATTTATTTATTCTTTCATTAATAAGGAAAATACTGAATCATTATTGTGTCATAAATAAATTTACATATTAAATGTCTAAAAATTATAAATAATATAATATTATGTAGGAAATATTTTTATCTTTCTAATGAATATTTATATTCTAAAATATAACATATATAACCCTATCTAAAAATTGTTTTTCTAGTATATATATGTTTGTGTCATTTTTGTATTTACTTTAACTTAATTAATATAAAGTGTTCTTATCACCTACAAGTAGTTTCATGGGGTCCCAAAATCGACCCAAATATTCCCATGGTCAGACATGTATCAACCAATAAGTTTAGGACACGTTTTTGGGTAATTTATTATAATAATAATATTATTTTTTTACCCTTATTTACCATATTTACCCTTTAACCATGGTAAATAAAATATTTACCGAAGTAATTATTCAAAATGTCTAAAAATAAAAGTTACCTATTTAAAAAATTTGGACATCCTAATTCAAAATATGGAATCTATTTTTCCAAATTCAAAACATAGAACAGGCAGAAATACTTTTAAAATAATTCTCACTGTCAAAACAAAAAGTGCGTTTTTAAGAAATAATAAATATCAAAAGATTGACACTTGTTTATGTCCGGTTTAATTTTGAATTAATGTCCAATGACCAAATTTGTATTAACTGGTAATAATAAATTTTATATATACTTTAAAACAACTCAAATTTGTAATTTATCACAATTAATTATTTTGATTAAAAATGTTGTTTTTAATTAAAATTTAGTAATTTTCACTATTCATCAAAATATAAAAGTTATCAGAAAAGTACCAAAATTTCACCCTAGACTAATATTGATATTCCAAATCCAAAAATGAAGTCCATTTTGAGAGATAAAATTTATAAAATTTAAAATGTAGCGATTTCTATTCATAATGGCTAGTTTGATTGGTCGCGGTGTGTTAGAATCTCGAAGTTGCGTACAACACACGCTACTGTATTATTCACATAGAATAGTATCATGGAATCTTGGGGTATTACATTCTCCCCTCCTTCAAATAATTTCAGCCTTTAAATTTCTAGAAAACTATCGCATGAAAATGCTCGGGTGGTTCTGCATCATAAGTTCCTCGGGTTCCCAAGTTGCCTCTTCCATCTTATGGTTCCTCCATAGAACTTTTACCAGACGAGTCGTCCGGTTTATCAGCACTTGCTCTCTTGTATCAAGAATCTTGACAGGATATTTGAAATAATATCGATCAGGTTGTAGCTCTACTTTCTCATAGGTGATTACATGCGTTGGGTCAGTCATGTATTTTCTCAACAGTGATACGTGGAACACATCGTGAGCTTTGGAGAGACTTGGCGGCATTGCCCAACGGTATGCTACAACCCCAATTCGTTCTAGAATTTCGAAATGTCCTATGTACCTGGGACATAATTTACCTTTCTTGTCAAAACGTATAACTCCCTTCCATAGAGATACCTTCAACAAAATATAATCTCCTTCATGAAATTCCAAATCCTTCCTTCGGTTATCAGCATAGCTCTTCTACCTACTTTGAACTGATTTGATGTGGTTTTGGATTACCTTTACATTTTCCACCGTTTCCTCCACCAGTTCTGGGCCTACAAGTTTTCTCTCAACAAAGTCATCCCAACAGGTTGGTGTGCGACATCTCTTTCCGTATAACGCTTCATATGGTGCCATCTGAATACTTGAATGGAAGCTATTGTTATAGGAAAATTCAACCAGAGGTAAATATTGGTCCCACATACCCTGAAAGTCATGTGAGCATGATATAAAAATGTCTTCTAAGGTTTGAATTGTCTGTTCTGATTGTCCATCAGTTTGAGGGTGGTAGGCAGTGCTCAAAAGAAGTTCAGTATCCAAGGCCTTCTGATGACTCTTCCAGAATCATGAAGTAAAATGGATATCACGATCAGAAACAGTTGATACAGGTACTTCATGAAGTCTCAAAACTTTATTAATTTATAGCCTTTCTATATGTTTAAGTGGTAAATCTTCCCTTATACAAAGAAAATGTGCTGACTTGTTAAGATGATCAACAATGACCCATATTGAATCGTTCCTTATAAGAGTCTTTGGTAGTTCCATGATGAAGTATATTGTAATATTATCCCATTTCGACTCAGGTATGGGAATAGGTTTTATGACTCCTCCAGGATGTTTCCTTCCAGCATTCACTTGTTAACAAACCATACATCTTGACACAAAATCATCAATCTGCCTCTTCATGTTATCCCACCAAAAATGTTCCTTCAAATATCATAACATTTTGGTGCTCCCAGGGTGTATAGAGAAATTGGAACTATGAGCATCATCCAATAATTACCTTTTTAGATCATGTATATCGGGAACACAAATTCTCTTCCCAAATTTCAAAATTCCATCCTCATACACAATGTCACTCAATCTCCCATCATTCACAGCTTTAATCTTCTTTTGAAATTCTTCATCATTGGTCTAAGAACTCTTTATCCTTTCTAGTAAAGATGGTTTGGCAACCATTTGAAAAAGTATCGATGTTTATCCTTCCATGTTAATTCTCATATCCATCTTCACTAGATCCATGAAAATAGGATCCCTTTCAATTATCATCATGTTCATAATTCCGTGATCCTTTCTACTCAAAGAAAATTCCACCTTATTTTCCTTCCTGTGGTGGTAGTGTATCGTGAAATCATAATCCTTGAGAAGTTCAATCCATCTACCTTGCCTCATGTTGAGTTCTTTCTATGAGAAAATATACTTCAAACTCTTGTGATCGGTATATATCTCACATTTTTTACCATAGATATAATTTCTTTATATCTTCAATACAATGATTACAGTTACTAACTCATGCTCAGGAGTAGGATAGTTTTTCTCATGAATTTTTAGCTGTCATGACGCATAGGAAATAACCCTATCATTCTGCATAAAAGCACAACCAAGTCCTTTCTTCGATGCATCAATATAAATAACGAACCCATCATTCTTCGATGGTAGTGTCAATATTGGAGCATTGACTAATATTCTCTTTAGATCTTCAAAACATTCTTCACACTCTTTTTTCCAAAAAAAAATTAACCCCTTTACGTGTGAGCTTTGTTAATGGGTTAGCCAATCGGGAAAAATTCTAAACGAAATGTCGATAATAACCTGCTAAACTAATAAAACTATGCACCTCAGTTATACTCATTGGGGCTGACCATTCTTAGATTGCTTTTGTCATAGCAAGATCAACAGAGATTCCATCCTTAGAGAAAATATGGCCAAGAAAAGAAATATCTTGAAGCCAGAATTCACAGTTGCTAAACTCCCCATATAATTCATGGCTTCTCAGAGTCTTTAGGATAATACACAGGTGATTTTCATGATCTTCGTAGCTTTTGGAGTATACCAAGATAACATCAATAAATACCACTAAAAAATCATCATGATATTCCTTGAAAATGTTGTTCATTAGATCCCTGAAAAAAGAGGGTGCATTAGTCATCCCAAAAGGCATTACTGTAAACTCGTAATGCACATACCTGGTTCAAAATGCTATCTTCAGAATGTATTCCTTCTTCACACAAAACTGATGGGATCCAGATCGAAGTTCAAACTTGGAAAACTATTGAGGTCCATGCAGTTGTTCAAATAAATCATCAATAGGAGTTAGGGGATACGTGTTCTTTATTGTTATAGCATTGAACTCCCTGTAGTCGATACATAACCTCATATATCCATCTTTCTAGTTAACAAAAATAATGGGGTCTCCCCTGGAGAAACACTAGGGTGAATAAATCCCTTATTACTCAATTCCTCTAGTTTTTTCTTTAGTTCTACTAACTCCACAGTGGCCATTCTACAAGGGTTCTTTGATATAGGCCTTGATCCAAGAATTAAATCAATGGAAAACTCAACATCTCGTTCTGGAGGATGTCAAGGTAAATCTTCTAGAAACACATGTACATATTCTTTCAAAATAGGTACATCCTATATTAGGACATTCTTTTCCTCAGCCACAGTCATTTCATTCTCTTCCTCCCCAATAATTGAATTTAGGTGAGCTACTGGGGGTGGATCTAGATAAGAATTAGGTGGTGACGATTCTGCTCTAAAGATAAGGTGTTCCTTATCATCATCATCAAAAATCGTTACCTCCTTATTTCAATAAATTTTTTCATCATGGACCGAATTCCAATCTATACCAAGGATTATATAAAATTCAATCATAGGTATGATGATGAGATTAGAAAATAAAGAACATTTATGTGCTCTAATGGGGACTGATTCACAAAACTTTGTTGCAATGATACTTCCCTTAGGTGTTTTAACTGAAAACTCCTTTGTTAAAACAAATTGGGAATATCTACTTTTCATAGAAAACTAGGAAGATATGAAACAATGCGATGATCCAGAATAAAATAAAGCATTTTCTAAACGTTAGGAAACCATTAAATTACCTGCCAACACGTCTTTCGGAGCTTCTACCTCAGCAGTAGTGGTAGCATAAGCTTGGCCTTGATCCCTTGCCCTTTTATAAGGTAATTTCCCCTGACTCTTAGGACATTCATTTTTATAATTCCCCATATCTCTACAATTATATCATTCCACATTGATAGCAACTCTCTTTCCCTTAAAATCATGAGTTTGGTGGCCTTTTTCACCATAATTATAACAGACTCTCATTCCCTTCAAGCAAGTACTGGAGTGTTTCTTCCCACATTTATTTCAGGATGGATAATAAACATTTCCCTTCTTACCCTTATTTCCATTCCTAGAGTAATCAGCAGATCTCTTCTTCTCTTGCTTTGCTTTAAAGTCATATGACTTAGCGAATTCCTTTTCTATCTTGATAGCACATGAGACAATATCTTCGTATGACGAGAAAGATTGTGAGACTAATGCTCGACAGAGAAACAATTTTAACCCATCATAGAAATGACCAATATTACTTCATGGGTTATGTATATAATCTGCTGCATTCCTCGCTAACCTTGTAAAGTTATCCTCATACATTGCGACATTCTCATCCTCTTTTTGCCTTAGACTCAGAAATTGCCTTTCCATATCTACTCGATGGTCACAAGGAAAGTATTTTTCTTAGAAAATCTCTTTGAACTCCCTCCATTCAATATTTGATACTTCATCATCTTCCTTCATGTTTTGTATCAATGACCACAATTGATCAGCATCTCCAGTGAGGCGATAAACTACCATGAGAACTTTTTCCGTTTCACTACTCCCCAAAGCCTGAAATATTTTATCTAGGGAACTTATCCATTTCTCAGATACTAATGGATTTGTACTCCCATTGAATGTTGGTGGTTGTTGCCTCATGAAGCGATCTAACATTGATCCTCCACGTTGCGGTTCAGGGTGCTCTATATGGGTAATATTATTATTCATAACCTAAGTGAGTTGTCCTAGTATGGTGATTAGATGATCAACACCAATTGCATCACCATCTCCACTATAATTATCTTGAGTAGGAGGGAAATCCCGACATTGAGTGCATGTATTGACACGGTTTCTATTCCATCCACAAGGCGCCATTTCTAAACAATGGCATAAACTAGATCAGTTTATGAATCAAAATATATAATTCCATAATTGTAAAATAGTTAACATAAATTGAACTATTTATGGATATAATCCATAATAATAAAAAAATATTCTCTTTAAGGATGTATATACTCATGAATCCTTCACAATGGTTTGTAAGGAAAAGGATAATTATCCTAAGCATATCCACTAGGAGTGTTGTAACCAAGCGTGCAACAAGGATCATTGTCGTGCACCAGTTTCCGTTCGAGTCTAGATCAAAGCGGTGTTTTCAGTTGTTACCCCTAGGTACATCTGTGCCAGAGCCGCCTCTGCCTGCTCGTATCCAGACAGGGATGTATTGCACGGAAAACTCACAAAATCTCTACAGTACCAAAATTCTAGGAAGTCCTTCTATACTAATCCTCAAAGTCCAACTTAGTTCTATGTGCTATTATTAGAGTTTATCTCAATATAGCGTCCAATGTTTGTACTAAAATTCCTTTAATACCAACTGTAATGCCCCAACCCCAGTTTCCCAGAGTCAGTGCCTTTTTACATAACATTGGCATGATCACAAAAGATCAAGTCTTGAAAGACCGATTAGTTTAGTAGCCTTGGAAACACTAGATATATTCATAAGTCTTACATTACATCATAAAGTGAAAAACTACAATAACATAGTCTATATAGTCCACACTCATATACCCTTCATACTATCCTTGCAGGTCAGTCATAAAACATTTCTTCATATCCTGGGAAAAATAAAACATAGAAAGGGGTGAGCTCCGATTCTCAGTAAGGATAACAATATAGCAGAAACTTTTATAAATACACATTAACATTTAAGGCAATGTATAACTAAAACAAAATCCTTTTAAACATGAACATCAGTATAATATAGAAAAAATAAAATGAAATAATGCAATTTATTTATTCACATGGATATTCTACTAGACGAATAATAACATTCAATACCAATAACCACTTTCATAATGATGGAATGCATAATGCCAGACTATCATAACCACGTATCCAAGGCCTCCTGCCAAGACTACAAATTAGATTTTTTCAAGGCCTCGTGCCAAGACACTAGTTTGTCTCATGAGACCTACCGATGCATCAAGGAGCTATAGCGGGCTCTACCCGTCACTTATAAAGTCCAATGCATTCCTCATATGAATAGGTTTAACCATAACATAAACATTCGTATTAAAACTAGCATACGAATTGTCAAAACTTTCTCCATAAACCGTGAATGGTATAAAAATAACACATCCACAGTCAATCATATCACAAAACCTTCAATATAATAAGGAAGCTTTGTATCATAATAAATCAACTTCAAATAAACTTAAAATCCATCAAAGGATTTTGACATAGATGAAAATAAAAACTATTTGAGAGAAATATATATTTTTTGAAATCATTTAAAAGTCACATAATTCTAAATAAAACCTTTATTTTGAAAATATTCTTATAAACATGTAAGGGAAGCTTCAAAGATTTTACAATGGTGGAAAATAGCCGCACCCACCGTATATGTTAAAAAAAGACATTCTTACCTTAATTTTTCAAAAAGGTTAAAAAGGTCCTAGTTTGGAAAATGATGTAAAGATTCCTTTATAAACATCTTATAAAAAGTCAAAAAATGGTATAAATGACTTTAACCCATATTTGGTAAAATAGTATGAATGTTTTGAAATACATTTGTAAGAAACACGGATGTGGATGATAAAGAGGTCCCAGTAGATAATTACGTATAAACAACCTCGGATAATGAAGATATTGTGAAATAAACCCTTACCTTGTACTTTTCCTTAGTTGAGGGTAGGTTAACCTCTTATATAATGGTGAAATAATTGTTATTAAATTATACAAGAATCATATACATTAATATGATATCATATATGATCTTTTGACATTGCTTTGTTAATAATGTCTCAGTATTATCATTGTTTCAGGTGTTAACTAACTCGTTTTCTTTTATATATTTTGTTAAAAAAGCTATGTTTTTTATGAATAGGTTGTATCTTATTCATATATATAATGATATAAAGTCCTTAATCGTTATTTTTAATCATCAAATGAGAATTATAATTGCATGTATATGATGGGGAATGAATGTCATCGCATTCATAGAGATGGTAGTCCGTACGTACGCACGAGCGACAATATCATTATTTTGATATTAAAATAATATATAATTGGATCATATATCAGATATAAAGAATCATTATCATGGTATATTTATTATTTAAATCAATTACATATCATTATCATACCCATCCAAATAATAATGTTTTTGAATAACAATTACAGCATGACGTGGAGATGGTAAGTCGAACGTACGCACGTATGGTGACATGTCATTCAAAGGATGGATGGAATACAAAATATGGTTGTACCATATTTATAATAACATCACAGTATTTAGAAGATACTGGAGTTATTATTTTATAAAGGATATAACAAATAATGATGAAGTTGAAGAAGAAAGGAGCTTGAAAAAGGGCGGTGAAAACATTACCTTTTCTTCGGGTTCTTCATTTTCGTTCGATAAAAAGGGATCCTCAAGTTGGATTCATGATCAAACTAATTCCTCTAGGGTGAATTTAGGTAAGTTTATAGAGTATTTGGGAAGCTTTTGGCGGAACCAAAAGGCTTTTAAGGTGTGAATAATTGGTTAGAAGTGGTGTCCTTTTATAAGGGGGAGGAGGGGCTCTTTAGGAAAAACATAAAATATTATTTTATAATAAATTCATATTCGATTTCTAATGGCTCCAAAGTGAAATATTAAAAGTCTAAGGTGGGGATGGGTCGAAATACTTTCAACCAATAGATTTTAGGCAGGTTTGGGTCATTATATTAACCTTATCTTTTAGTTTTGACTCTTAGTTAATTAGATTGACATTAACCATGTCTAATTTTATTTTAATATTATATAGTTAATAAACATACTATATACATCCAAGTGACCCCCAAGTGGTCCATTAATGATACACCTATCAGGATATATGTTCTTTGGAAGATTTTTATATTTTTAGGAAAATAATATCAATTAATAATATAATACTTGTTTTAAAAACTCATTTATGTCAATTTTGACAATATTTAATAATTGATTTTTTTTAAAGTGTTGACGACTTTATTAATTCGAAAAAAAATAATTTAAGCAATTATAACAGGTCATATTAACCAATAAAATTCTTGGGTGGCATCTAAACATTCAAAATATATTTATTTTAACTTTTATAATACCAATTATTTGACTCCTTCATTAATAAAAAAAATTTTGCATCATTATTGTGTCATAAATAAATTTAATTACTAAATGTATAAAAATTATAAATAATTACGATTATGTTGGAAATATTTCTTTTCTTTATAATGAATATTTATAGTCCAAAATATAACATATATAACCTTATGTGAAAAATGTTTTTCTAAAAGATATATGCTTATGTCATTTTTGTATTTACTTTAACTTAATTAATATAAAGTGTCCTTATCACCTACAAGTGGCTCCATGGGGTAAAAAATCGACCCAAAGATTTCCATGGCCGGACAAGTATCATCCAATAAGGTTAGGAAACATTTTAGGGTAATTTATTGTTGTTTTAATATTATTTTTTACCCTTATTTACCGGATTTACCCTTTAACCATGGTAAATACAATATTTACCGAAGTAATTATTCAAAATGTCTAAAAATAAAATTCTAACTATTTACACAATTTGGACAACATGATTCCAAATATGGAATCCATTTTTCCAAATTCAAAATACAGAAGTGGCATAAATTTATTTAAAATTAATTCCAGCTGTCAAAACAAAAAGCATGTTTTTAAGAAATAATAAATATCAAAAGATTAACACTTGTTTATGTCTGGTTTAATTGTTAAATAATTTCCAATGACCAACATTGTATTAAATGGTAAAAATATATTCTAAATATACTTTAAAACCACTCAAATTAATAATTTATCACTATTAATTATTTGATTAATAAATTTGTTTTTAATTAAAACTTATTAATTTTCATTATTCATCAAAATATAAAAGTTACCTGAAATGTACCAAAATTCTACCCTAGGATAATTTCGATATTACGAATCCAAAAATGAATTCCATTTTGAGAGATAAAATTTATAAAATTTCAAATGTGGGTATTACTATTCATAACAGCTACTTTTATTGGTCACGGTGTGTTAGAATCTCGAAGTTGCGTACAACACATGCTACTGTTTTATTAAAAGAGAATCATACTGTGGAATCATGGTGTATTACATTCCCCCATCCTTCAAATAATTTTGTCCTCTAAATTTCTAGAATACTATCGCATGAAATGGCCCAGGTGGTTCTTCATCATAAGTTCCTCGGGTTCCCACGTTGCCTCTTCCATCTTATGGTTCCTCCATATAACTTTTAATAGACGAGTCGTCTGTTCTATCAGCACTTGATATCTTCTATCAGGAATCTTGACAGGCTCTTCGAAATAAGATATAATGGGTTCTAGTTCTACTTCCTCATATGTGGGTACATGCATTGGGTCAGGCATGTATTTTCTCAACAGTGATAGGTGGAACACATCATGAACTTTGGAGAGACATGGCGGCATTTCCCAACGGTAATCTACAACCCCAATTCGATCTAGAATTTTGAAAGGTCCTATGTACCTAGGACTTAATTTACCTTTCTTGTCGAAATGTATAACTCCCTTCCATGGAGATACCTTCAAGAAAACATGATCTCTAACATGAAATTCCAAATCCTTCCTTCGGTTATCAGCATAGCTCTTCTGCCTATTTTGAGCTGATTTAATGTGGTTTTGGATTGCCTTTACATTTTCCATCGTTTCCTCCACCAGTTCTAGGCCTACAAGTTTTCTATCACCAATGTCATCCCAACAGGTTGGGGTGAGACATCTTTTTCCGTATAAATCTTCATATGGTGCCATCTGAATACTTGAATGGAATCAATTGTTATATAAAAATACCACCAGAGGTAAATATTGATCCCACATACCCTAAAAGTCAAGTGAGCATGATCTCAACATGTCTTCTGAGGTTTGAATAGTCTGTTTTGATTGTCCATCTGCTTGAGGGTGGTAGGCAGTGCTCAAATGATGTTCAGTATCCAAGGCCATCTTAAGACTCTTCTAGAATCTTGAAGTAAAACAGAGATCACGATGAGAAACAATCGATAGGGGTACTCCATGAATTATCACAACTTCATTAATATATAGCCTTTCTTGACTTTCATGTGGTAAATCTTCTTTTATAGCAAGAAAATGTGATGAATTGGTAAGACGATCAACAATGACCCATATTTCATCATTCCTTCTAGGAGTCTTTGGTAGTCCCATGACAAAGTCTATAGTAATATTATCCCATTTCCACTTAGGTATGGGAAGAGGTTGCATGACTCCTCCAGGTTGTTGCCTTCCATGTTTCACTTGTTGAAATCCCATACATCTTCACAAAAAATCATAAATCTCCCTCTTCATTTGTCCCACCAAAAATTTTCCTTCAAATCTCTATACATTTTGGTGCTCCTAGGGTGTATAGATAAATTGGAACTATGAGCATCATCCAACAATTCCCTTTTTAGATCATGTATATCAGGAACAAAAAGTCTCTTCCCAAATTTCAAAATTCCATCTTTATACACAAAGTCACTCAATATCCCATCATTCACAGCTTTAACATTCTTTTGAAATTCTTCATCATCGGTCTGAGAATTCTTTATCCTTTCTAGTAAAGATGGTTTGGAAACCATTTGAAAATGTATCAATGTTTCACATTCCATGGTAATTCCCATATCCATCTTCACTAGATTAATGAAAATATGATCCCTTTCAATTATCATAACGTTCAAAAATGCATGATCCTTTCAGCTCAAAGAATCTTCCACCTTATTTTCCTTCCCCGGGTGGTAGTATATCATGAAATCATAATCCTTGAGTAGATCAAGCCATCTCTTTTTCCTCATGTTGAGTTTTTGCTATGAGAAAATATACTTCAAACTCTGGTGATCGGTATATTTCCCACATTTTTTACCATATAGATAGTGTCTCTATATCTTCAATGCAAATATTACAGTAGCTAACTCAATATCATGAGTAAGATAGTTTTTCTCAGGAATTTCTAGCTGTCGTGATACAAAGGTAATAACCCTATCATTCTGCATATGGACAAAACCAAGTCCTTTCTTCGATGCATCACTATAAATAACGAACCCATCATTTCCTGATGACAATCTCAATATAGAAGCATTGACTAATCTTCTCTTCAATTCTTCAAAACATTCTTCACACTCTTTTGTCCAAACAAATTTAACCCCTTTACGTGTGAGCTTTGTTAATGGGTTACCCAATCGGCTAAAATTCTGGATGAAATGTCGATAATAATCTGCTAAACCAATAAAACTATGTACCTCAGTTATACTCGTTGGTGGTGGCCATTCATTGATTGCTCTTGTCTTATAAGGATCAACATAGATTCCATCCTTAGAGACAATATGTCCAAGAAAAGAAATCTCTTAAAGCCGGAATTCACACTTGCTAAACTTCCCATATAATTCATGTCCTCTCAGAGTCTTCTGGATAATAAGCAAGTGATTTTCATGATCTTCATAGCTATTGGAGTATACCAAGATATATTAAATAAATAACACTAAAAATCATCAAGATATTCCTTGAAAACGCTGTTAATTAGATCCATGAAAAAATATGGTGCATTAGTCAGCCCAAAAAGCATTACTGTAAACTCATAATGCCTGTACCTGGTTTGAAATGCTGTCTTCAGAATGTCTTCCTTCTTCACACACAAATGATGGTATCCAGATCGAAGGTCAATCTTTGAAAAGTATTGAGCTCCATGTTGTTGGTCAAATAAATCATCAATGCGATGTAGGGGATACTTGTTCCTTAGTGTTATAGCATTGATCTCCCTGTAGTCGATACATAACCTCATAGATCCATCTTTCTTTTTATCAAAATGAATAGGGTCTCCCCGTGGATAAACACTAGGGAGAATAAATCTCTTATTACTCAATTCCTATAGTTGTTTCTTTAGTTCAAATAACTCTACAGTGGCCATTCTATAAGTGGTCTTTGATATAGGCCTTGATCCAGGAATTAAATCAATTTTAAACTCAACTTCTCGTTCTGGAGGATGTCCAGGTAAATATTCCAAAAACACATCCACATATTCTTTCAAAATAGTTACATCCTATGTTATAACATTACTTTCCTCACCCACATTCATTTTATTCTCTTCCTCCCCAATAATTGAATTTAGTTGAGCTACTGGGGGTGGATCTAGATAAGAATTAGGTGGTGACGATTGTTCTCTAAAGATAAGGTGTTCCTTATCATCATCATTAAAAATCATAACCTCATTCTTCTTACAAATAAATTTTTGCATCATGGCCCGAAATCCAATCCATTCAGAGGATTATATCAAATTCAATAATAGGAATGAAGATGAGATCAGTGGATAAAGAACATTTATGTGCTCTATTGGGGATTGATTCACAAAACTTTATTGCAATGATACATCCATTATGAGTTTTAACTGACAACTCCCTTGATAAAACAAATTGGAAACATCTAATTTTCGTAGCAAAATGGGAAGATATGAAACAATGTGATGGTCCAAAATCAAATAATGCATTTCCTAAACTTGAGAAAATAATTAAATTACCTGCTACCATGTCTTTAGGAGTTTCTACCTCAGCAATAGTGGTAGCATAAGCATGGCCTTGATCCCTCGGCCTTCTTTGAGGTAATTTCCACTGACTCTTAAGACATTCATTTGCATAATGTCCCATATCTCCACAATTATAGCATTCCACATTGACAACAACTCTCTTACCATGCAATCATGAGCATGGTGGCCTTTTTCACCACACTTGTAACAGACTCTCATTCCCTTCAAGAAAGTACCGAGGTGTTTCTTCCCACATTTACTGCAGGATAGATAATCAACTTTTCCCTTCTTCCCCTTATTTCAATTCCCAGAGTGATCAGCTGATCTATTCTACTCTTTCTTTGCTTTGAAGTCGTAAGACTTAGCGAATTTATTTTCTGTCTTGATAGCACATGAGACAATATCTTCGTACGACGATAAAAATTGTGAGACTAATGCTCGACGGAGAAAGGGTTTTAACCCATCAAATAAATGATCAATTTTACTTCTTGGGCTGCGTATAAAATCTGTTACATGGCTTGCTAACATTGTAAAGTTAGCCTCATACTTTGCGACATTCTCATCCTCCTTTTTCCTCAGACTAAAAAAATTTCGTTCCATATCTGCTCGATGGTCACGAGGAATGTATTTTTCTAAGAAATTCTCTTTGAACTCCCTCCATTCAATATTTGATACTTCATCATCATCCTTCGTGTTTTGTATCAATGACCACCATTTATCAGCATCTCTAGTGAGGTGATAAACTGCCCTGAAAACCTTTTCCCTTTCACTACTCCCCAAAGCCTGAAATATTTTCTCTAGGGAACATATCCATTGCTCAGATACTAATGGATTTGTACTCCCATTGAATTTTGGTGGTTGCTGCCTCATGAAGCGATCTAACATTGATCCTCCATGCTACGGATCAGGGTGATCCATATAGGTAAGGTTATTACTAATAACCTGAGTGAGTTGTCCCAGTATGGTGATTAGCTGATCAACACCAGTTGCATCACCATCTCCACTATAATTATCTTGAGCAGGAGATAAATCCCTACGTAGAGTGCATGAATTGATATGGTTTCCATTCCTTCCACTTTACGCCATTTATAAAAAATGGTATAAACAAGATCAGTTAATGAATCAAAATACATAAGTTTATACTTGTAAAACACTTAACATAAATTGAACTATTTATGGATATAATCCATAATCATAAAAAAATGTTTTCATTGAGAATATATATACTCCTAAACCCTTCATAATGTTTTTTAAAGAAAATGAGAATTATTCTAAGCATATCCCCCGGGAGTGTCGTAACCAAGTGTGCAGCAAATCCCATTATTGTGCACCAGTTTCCATTCGAGTCAAGCTCAAAGCAATGTTTTCGGGTTTTACCCCTAGGTACATCTCTACCCGAGGTGCCTCTACCTACTCATATCCAGACAGGGATGTATTTCATGGAAAACTCACAAAATCTCTACAATACCAAAATTCTAGGAAGTTCTTCCATACTAATCCTCAAAGTCCGTCTTAGGTCTATGTGCTCTAATCAGAGTTTATCTAAATCTAGCTTCCAAGTTTTCTACTAAACTTCCTCTGATACCAACTGTAATGTCTCGACCCCAGTTTCCCAGAGTCGGTGCATTATTACATAACATTTTCATGATCACAAAAGATCAATTCTCGAAAGACTAATTAGTTTAGTAGCCTTGGAAACACAAGATATAACCATAAGTCTTACATTACATCATAATGTGAAAAACTACAATAACAAAGTCTCCATAGTCCATACTCATATCCCCTTCAGACTATCCCTACAGGTCAGTCATAAAATATTTCTTCACATCCTGGGAAAAATAAAACATAGAAAGGGGTGAGCTCATATGCTCAGTAAGGATAACAATATAGTGGAAACATTCATAAATAAACATAAACATTTAAGGAAATGTATAACTAAGAAAACCCTTTTAAACTTGAACTTCAGCATAATATGGAAAAAAATGAAATAATTCCATTTACATATTCACATGGATATTCTACTAGATGAATAATCACATTGAATATCAATAACCACTTTCATAATGATGGAATGCATAATGTGAGACTATCATAACCATGTATCCAAGGCCTCATGCCAAGACTACAAATAAGATTTTTTCAACACCTCATGCCAAGACAATAGTTTGTATAATGAGGCCTACCGATGCATCAAGGAGCAATAGAGAGCTCCACCCATCACTTATTATGTCCAATGCAATCCTCATATGAATAGGTTTAAACATAACATAAACATTCTTATTAAAACTAGCATTAGAAATGTCAATAATTTATCTGTAAACCATGAATGGTATAAAAATAACCCATCCACAGTCAATCATATCACAAAACCTTCAATACAATATGGAAGTTTTGAATTATAATAAATCAACATCAAATAAACTTAAAATCCATCAAAGGATGTTGACATAGATGAAAATGAAAACTATTTAAGAGAACTATCACTTTTTTTAAATCATTTAATAGTCACATAATTATAAAGAAAACCTTTATTTTGAAAATATTCATATAAGCTTGTAATGGAAGATTCAAAGATTTTACAATGGTGGAAAATAGCCGCACCCACCGTATAAGTTAAAAAAATACATTCTTACCTTAATTTTTCGAAAAAGATAAAAAGGTCCTTGTTTGGAAAATGACGTAAAGATTCCTCTATAAACATCTTATAAAAGTCAAACAAGGGTATAAATGACTCTAACCCATATTCTATAAAATAGTAAGAATTTTTTGAAATACATTTTTAAGAAATAGGGATGTGGATGATAAAGAGGTCCCAGTAGATAATTACGTATAAACAACCTCGGATAATGAAGAGATTGTGAAATAAACCCTTACCTTGTACTTTTCCTTAGTTAAGGATAGGTTAACCACCTGTATAATGTTGAAATAATTGTTATTAAATTATACAAGAATCATATATATTAACATGATATCATATATGATCTTTTGACATTTCTTTGTTAATAATGTCTTAGTATTATCATTGTTTCGGGTGTTAACTAACTCATTTTGTTTTATATATTTTGTTACATAAGCCGTGTTTGTTATGGATAGGTTGTATATTATTCATATCCATAATGATATCAAGTCCTTGAACATTATTTTTATTCATCAAATGAGAATTATAATTTCATTGATATGATGGGGAATGAATCTCCTCGCATTCGTGGAGACGGCAGTCCGTACGTACGCACGAGCAACAATATCATTATTTTGATATTAAAATAATACATAATTGGATGGTATATCATATATACAGAATCATTATCATTTTTTATTAATTATTTACAACAATTACATGTCATTATCATACCCATCTAAATAATAATGTTTTTGAATAACAATTACACCACAGCGTGGAGACGGTAAGTCGTACGTACGCACATATGGTGATATTTCATTCAAAGGATGGATAAAATACTGAATATGGTTGTACCATATTTATAATAACATCACAGTATATAGAAGATACTAGAGTTATTATTTTATAAGGTAAATAACAAAGAAAGAAGAAGATGAAGAGGAAAGGAACTTGAAAAAGGGTGGTGAAAACATCACCTCTTCTTCGGGTTCTTCTTTTTGATTTAATCAGAAGGGCTCTTTCGGTTGAATTTCTGATCAAACTAATGCCTCTAGGTTGAATTGAGGGAATTTGAGAGAGTATGTGGGCAGGTGTTGGACGAACCAAAAGGCTTTGAATGTGTGAATAATTGGTTAGAAGTGGTGTCCTTTTATAAGGGGGAGGAGGGTCTCTTTAGGAAAAACTTAAAGCATTATTTTATAATAAATACATTTTCGGTTTCTAATGGCTCCAAAGTGGATTATTCAAATTCTAAGGTAGGTATGGGTCTAAATAATTTCAACAAATAGATTATTGACACTTTTGGGTCATTATATTAACCTTATCTTTTAGTTTTAACTCTTAGTTAATTAGATTGACATTAACCATGTCACTTTTTATTTTTATATTATATAGTTAAAAAACATACTATATACATACAAGTGACCCCCAAGTGGTCCATTAATAATACACCTATCATGATATATGTCCATTGGAAGGAATTTAGATTTCTATGAATATAATATCAATTAATAATATAATAATTGTTTTAAAAACTCATTTATGTCAACTTTGACAATATTTAATAATTGATTTTTGTTAAAGTCTTAAAAATTTTATTAATTCGAACAAAATATATTTAAGAAATCCTAACATGTCATATTAACCATTAAAATTTGTGGGTGGCATCAAAACGTTAAAATTATTTTTATTTTAACTTTTATAATACAAATTATTTGATTCAATCATCAATAAGGAAAATACTGCATCATTATTTTGTCATAAATAAATTTACTTATTAAATGTCTATATTTTTTAAATAAAATACCATTATATAGGAAATAATTTTAGATTTCTAATAAATATTTATAGTCAAAAATATAACATGTATAACCCTATGTAAAAATTGTTTTTCTAAAAGATATATTCTTATGTCATTTTTGTATTTACTTTAACTTAATTAATATAAAGTGTCCTTATCACCTACATGTGGCTCCATGAGGTCCCAAAATCGTCCCAAAGATACCCTTGGTTGGAAATGTATCTATAAACAAGGTTATGACACGTTTTAGTGTAATTTATTATTATTATAATATTATTTGTTTACCCTTATTTACCGGATATACCCTTTAACCATGGTAAATAAAATATTTACCGAAATTATTATTCAAAATTTATAAAAATAAAAGTTACCTATTTACACAATTTTAAAAACCAGATTCCAAATTTGGAATCTATTTTTCCAAATTCAAAACACATAAGTGGCAGAAATTCATTTAAAATTAATTCCCACTGTCAATACAAAAAGCATGTTTTTAAGAAATAATAAATATAAAAAGATTGACACTTGTTTATGTCCTTTTTAATTGTGAAATTGTGTCCAATGACCAAAATTGTATTAAATGAGAAAAATTTATTCTAAATATAATTTAAAACAACTCAAATTCATAATTTATTACTATTAATTATTTTTATTAGAATGTTTTTTAATTAAAATTTAGTAATTTTCACTATTAATCAAAATATAAAAGTTATCTGAAATGTACTAAAATTTCACCCTAGGCTAATTTCGACATTCCCAATCCAAAAATGAAGTCCATTTTGAGAGATTAAATTTATAAAATTTTAAAAGTGGGTATTACTATTCATAATGGCTACTTTGATTGGTCGCGGTGTGTTAGAATCTCGAAGTTGCGTATAACACACGCTACTGTATTATTCAAAGAGAAGCGTATCGTCGAAGCTTGGGGTATTACATGTTACACAACATCAAATTATCAAGAAACTACTTTAATCATTTTAAGTATTCTTATTAATCAGCCTTTTTGAATATCCTAGCATTTCGTCTGGAGAAGACTACATCCTCAACTCTTTAGGATAGAACATATTCAACATATTATGATGGAACATCCTCATCTCATTATGACGGATCTTTCTCTATGTCAGTCTGATTGCCATTCCTTCCCATAGTTAGTCGGATTGACTATCTTACTCAATGAAAGCCCCTTTTAATTTCCTTCTCATTGTCATCCAGATTGAAATTCCTTCTCAGATTTTATCCAATAGATATCTATTTTAGAATCATTATAATTTATCAGTGGAAAACCACATCTAATAGAATAGTTACTAGAAAAACTTCTTTATTTCTCTGATTATATAAATGGAAAATTTCTTGGAAAAAATATTTCTTACATCTGATTATTCTAAATTCAATTGTATGTATATTTTATTTATCGGTCTGACAGAAAACAAATAATTTATTCTTCTCATGTTTCTTCACACAGATGAAATCATAACTCTTTAAACTAAAGCTTCTACTTGTATCATTAAATTCTCATGAATTTAATAGTAGTTTATACCATCATCAATTAATTTGACTTTAGGTTTAATATTATAGATTTTTCTAGATCCTAACATCAATGTTTTTCTTATTTTAAGTATAATTTTAACTTCATCATTCATAAAATTATACCTATCTAGCCAACAATGAGACCGATAAAACATAAGAGTCATGATGAGGAATCTGAGACTCGTGATTTGTCTAATCAATAACATCATCGTTCTTTATACTTCCTCATCTAGTGATTCTCATACTAATACTCTACATCCCAAATATAATATTCTCAAAAATACTCCCCCGTTGTATTTGTATTTGACCATTCATCACCTTTTACATGTTTTTAAAAAACAATTATCTTACAAAATATTAGTTATCCGCAAAAACAATACATTTTAATGAAACATAATAATGGTTATCTAATCTCCCTCTTTGTATTTTGCTGAAAAAATTACATAAAAACATTTCCAAATCATTATTTATAAAACCCTGAAGGTTTTTCACAATTTGTTTTTTCAAAAAGTCATTATTTTATACATTTCCCAAAAATATTTCTTTTTTCAGAAGAGAGTGTCATGGCATCAAACTATTAGATAAGGAATTTTTTTAGAAGAGATTCCACCCTACTTGAAAATAATATTTTATGTCCATGTAAATTGAAATATCCTATTACTTTTTTATTTCCTCACATTCCTTTTTCTCTCAGATTTGTTTTCCTTTCCCACAATATCTGATTACCATAAATTCAAAATCATAAACAAAGATAAGTAGAAATTTCATACGAAGTAAAAAATTTGATACATTATCTCCCACACTATAATCATAATACAAAGCATGGTGTCGGTTTTTCTTATGAATTTTTTGATGTTATTGGAGCAATATGAACATGAAGTAACATTCTTATTTTTTACAAATATTTCTTTTAGCATAGATTTTTTTGAATATTTTAGTACTTTCATACTTTTTTGAGGTATATTCCATAAAAATATCTCAAAAATAAACATTATCCTATAGTAAAGAGAAAATTTATATCAATGTGTTTTGATATTGAATGATTTAAATGATTATTAGAATGATCAATTACCTTCTTAATATAATAATGTATCGTCAATGGATTTGAAAATTTTACTTTCAAATCAAGTATATGAACATTATTTCCTAATATCTGAGTATAAGCCTAAGTATTTGTTACACACACTTATTCTGCTAGGGTAAATTCTACTAAAATCTATTTCTTTCAATACCAACTCATACAACTATCACCCTAAGAAAATTTTCATCGAGAATTTTATTCATTATCATTAAAATTTATATCGCATTCGACATTTATTTTACCATGAAATTTCATATTAAAAATTCTATTATATAAAATCCAATATGAATTTATTCCTCTATCATATCTGAGAATTATCGATTCTTCCATAATATGTGACACCATCAGTTCACTATGATATATGTAAACAAAGTCATATTATAAAAACTATCATTCCTTGGGCTCTAAGATAATGAAAATACCCTATCACCTTCTGAAAATCATTATTCTTCACTCTTTTTATGTATTCTTATTTAATCAACATTATTCCCACATAAATATGAGTAGATACTTGTTCGTATTATCCCATGGAAAACTTATGTGACAATATTCTATTAAATATATTGAGATATTAAAATATACTTCTATGTTTTTTAACTCTTATGCCAAATAATAAAGTTAATTATACCCACATTAAAATTTCAAAACTCTTCTTCATTTCCATAAAAAATTATTTTCCAACATTTTCTTCAACGCAAAAAAACATATCATCCATATACACAATAAAAATTATTATGTTGTAGTTATCTTCTATCGCAAACAAGTTACTATCCACATTACCTTTTGAAAAATTCAAAATTATCAATTATCTATCATGGTTTGAATACCAGGAAGATGGGTCTTTTTCAACCCATACAACTATTTATTAAATCTAAAAACCCTGTTCTCATCATTATCAACTAGAAAAACACAATGATTTTTTATATAAACATTCTTCCTTGATATCACCATTTAATAATGTTGACTTAACATCCATCTAATAATCACTATTATTTTAATCTTTATCCAGTAAAAAACATTCTAATACTTTCTAATCTTGAAACTGGTGCAAAATTTACATCAAACTCTACACCTTCCACTATATTATAGAATTTAAAAAGAAGTATTTTTGGTTTCTTGAAAATTATTCACTATCATTCATTTTGTTTTTTGAACCCATTTTTTTCAGATAACATTTTAATTTTCTAGTCTGGGAATAATGTCCCATGATTAATTTTTCTTAATCTAATCCAACTAACCATTCATAGCATCCATACATTAATTATATTGAATAATATCTGAAAGTGATTATGGTTCAACTTTTAAAATAACTAATATCTAATTTTCTAATCTCAATGTTTAGATGGTATAAATTGGTTCCTTATGATTCCTAAAAATATTTTCATTCTAAAAATGTTTTTATAAGATAGAAAATTTCTCAATTTGTAAAAATGTTTCTATATATTACACTTTTTATGATAAAAGAATATTTTATGAATATAACATATTTTCCAACATCAAATAGTTTATGTACACATAGTAAGTTATATTTTACTTCATGGACAAATAAAACTTCGATAGATTTCAACATTTCCTCTTCAATCTCAGAAATTCAGAATCCTCATATTTTTAACAACATACAATTAACAAAGTTAACAACACCTCCATCGTGATTATAAACATGTTTAAATTTTTTTTATTCCACATGTCAAGTGTAATGATTAACCAAAATCAAATATCAATTGTTTTTTATTTTTTGACTTTATTTCAAGGAAGTCTCAACAATAAAATCACATTATTCCACATTTATCTTTCATAAATCCATTTATTTTCTATATACAAAAAAATATCATTAGATATTATAATGAAATTATTTATAAACGTAACCTATTTTATCAAATATTCCATATTCTATATTCAATCAATAAAACTGATTTTTCATTTGATAGTTTCTAACATCTTGAGTTTTTACTTTTCTGACGTGATGTTGTTTATGGAAGGTAATCATTCTTCACCCACCATTTCATTTAATTTGTTCAAATCCATTTTTGTGATTTTAGAAGCTACTCCAATAATTATTATACAGGTGAGCATAGATTCCACGACACCTGTAAAAACATCAAATATTGAGTTTCTATTGATATAAGATCGTTATATATTGAAAATTTGATTAGGATTATAACATCTTTCTACACAAACACACTCATGATGTGCACCAATATTCATAATGATTTATTTTTTAAATTTTCTAGTTTTGATAGGTTTCTCACATCCTTTCTCATTCTTATATTTCCATGCAATTTTCTTAACACCTAGATTTTTATAAAGATCAAATAAAATATTGTTTTTGAGGGGTGGTTATTTCACCTAATTTATTATTTAATATTTATTTTAGTATTTAAAAGTTTATAATATTTACATATGATGATTTTTTATCTTCTAATTCATTTTTATTTAGATAATTTATGTCTCAATAAGTTTTGATTTAGAATTAATAACTTTCTCTTCCAAAGCATCCAACATCGTATAGAGATCATCAATGATCATTCATTGTTCATAAATTATATGTTGCACAAAAAAATATCCTCGATGTACTATTATTATTGATTGAAAACATCCTTTTCACAAACATAAACTTTTACACTATATTTCTTTATAATTACGATTTATTTCGTGAGTGATCTATTTTCCTCAAGAGCTGCAAAAATTTTCGTTCTGATCTGGTAATCCCTATACAATTATTCACCTCATTATTCTTCGATTTTTTAGGAGTATTATTTTTTCTCAAAATTTAAAATCAATATTATAACCTTCTACAAACATTCTTTTTCTGAATAATTTTTTTAGTTGATTTTGATTCATCGTTATTACTCAACATTCTTATCTTGTTCCCAGTAAACATCTTCTCATATTTTTCGGAAAGCAATTCTTCGTTATAACTTTTATTAGATTTCTTCTATCATGAGTTTTTTTCAAAATCATCTCAATAATATCCAAATTTATTCTTATATAATATCATTAAAAATTTTGTGATTCTTCCATGGTCAAAACATTTATATTATTTTTAACTCCAAACATACCTCTTCCTATTTAATAATAATTAGATATAAGATAGATGATTTTTGACGCTCCTTTTCGTCACATTGTCTAAAATAATGGAAAGGGTAATGACTTAGCACAAATTGATTCATCCTTTGATGAAAATATCAGAAATCGACAAAGGAATGAACAAGGAGAAGATTGCCCATAAGTCATGAAAGTTCCCTCATAGTCGCGCAAGTCCACTTGAGCGACGCATGGTGGTCGCGCAAGTGACTTGCGCGACCTAAGTGGTAACCACCCGGGGTCTTCTCCGGCCTATAAATAGACCCTGTGGGCCCCCCATTCGGGGAGAATTTTTTCCAGAAACTCATATTTGAGCTCCTGGCGCCCTAGTCTCTTCTTAAAGCATCCGAAACACTTATAAGGTAATTTCTTACCTAGAACGGAAGATATAAAGAGGGGGAGGAAAGCCTAAGTGTTGAAACTCATCAACACTTGCATGCCTGAGTGGCCAGCCCTTAAGGGAAAAGGGACACACTTGCGCGCCGCCTTACTCCTTCAATAGATCTTGTGGGCCCCTCTTCTGGAAGAACCTCAAGAGGTTTCTAAAGGCTTTAATGAAGAGTCGCTCAAGTATTACCCTGTTAGTTAACCGTCGCGCAAGTACATCATGTGTCGCGCAGGCGTATACCTGTGCGACCAAAACTTGCATGCCCACGCAGTACCTGCGCGCCTGCCAGGACTTGCGCGCCCCTACCTTGTTGGGTGACTTTGTTGCCCATTTCACCCCTCTTAAGCCATTACACCTTTCCTATTCAAGATTCAGTCATAAAGACACTCTCCAAATCCATTTATGGCATGATTTATTGATTTTACTTCCTTATCTGAAAGGAATTCTGTGGAATATTTCCCAAAACCTAGTGATTTACACAACTTTATGTCACTAAATATTGAGATTTCATTCATTCAACCTCATCCTTTAAGATGAGAGAATCCTTTACCTGGGCCACCTTTTCATGAGTAAGCCCCAGTCTCAAATATGGGCATCCTCTTAGAAGTAAGCCCCAGATCCCCTGACTTGGGCCACCTTTTCAGGAGTTAGACTCAGTCACAAATATGGGCATCCTCTTAGGAGTATGCCCCAGATCCCCTAACCTGGGCCTCCTTTTCAAGAGTAAGCCCTAGTCTCAAATAGGGGCATCCTATTTAAGAGTAAGCCCCATATCCCTTAACCTGGGCCTCCTTTTCAGGAGTAAGCCCTAGTCTCAAATATGGGCATCCTCTTCAGGAATCAGCCCCAGTCCCCTAATTTGGGAATCCTCCTCAGGAGTAAGCCCCAAGCCTTAATTCCTTTAACCTAGGCCTCCTTTTCATGAGTAAGCCCCAGTCTCAAATCTAGGCATCCTCTTTAAGAGTAAGCCCCAGTCTTAATTTCTCTTAACCAATCCTAATTTACCTTTGATCTGGGATTCCTTTTCAGGAGTAAAACCCAATCATAAGTCTTCTCCAAATTTGGGCCTCCTTTTCAGGAGTAAGCCCCAAGTTAGAGTAATCAAAATCTCCATGAAGCACATATACCTTTATGGACCATGTTCCTGGATTTCTTCCGTAAAAGTAAATCCTAACCTTCATTTATCTGGGCAGTCATACACACATAAGCCCCACATTATTTCTTATGATTGCATCTTTCATGGCACAATTGTCTACTTTTTTACCAATACCTCTTGTTTATCACACCGAGCATGACTCACGTGAGCTTAGAGTGTAAAAGTAATTGTGACATCCTTTTTTGAGCCATCAATCATAAACACCATACTCCCTTACTCGAACTACGTGGGTTTTGATTCCTTTTCTAAACAAAGGATACATAGGTAGCCCATCTATGGGTTCAATCCCAACTCTAAAATAATCCATGTCCTTCTGAATGACAATAAACTTCATATGCCCCCACTGAGTGGCTTTAAAACCAGCATGGTCATCATAATGACCAAGAGACTCCTATATAAATGTGTCGAAGGGTACCATTGACCAAGAATCTCTAATAAATACAGATGATTCTCTATCGATGAAGAACCTCGAATAAATACAAAATATTCTCTAAATTTCCTACATATTTAATCATTTATTGTCAGATCTGAAGGAAAGCTCATTTTATACTTGGTAATGTAAAAAGGATTCACGAACATAACTTAAATCTATAAAGAGAGTCCCGGAGTAGACAATAATTCCCCTAAAAAAGGTGTGATGAGTCCGACCTCCCATACTCTCGACCAATGTAAATTCCTAAGCCTCATCAGTCGACAAACTAATGAGCACCTACCTTTGGAAAGTAGGTCCAAATGGATGTGGAATCATTGGATGTTTCCGGTTCTACAAACAAACCCGTTAGAAACCGATCAAAATGTTTGAACCTCCCATCAAGGCGGTCATCCCTAGATTCCGAGGGATTCAAAAAATGGTGAACCCGATGTGAATCCTTAACTAAGTTAAAATAATGTTTTACCTTTTTGTTAGGCCCCTATTTAAAACTCAATGAGAGGGCCAACAGAAACAATCATTGAAATATGTGCTCATCCAAAAGATGTAGTGGTTGAATTTATCTTGATTACGTCTGTTATATCAAATAGGAACTCTTTTCCAGGATCTTCTGCATTTCGAGAATGGCTGCTCTCAAGTTCACACATATGAATACTGCTGCTGTAAATGCCACTACTGATACTCCTGCTGGATCATCGTCCGCTCTAAGGACGATATCACCTACTCAGCATCTTCAACGCTGGGTATCAAACGCACTGGTTAAGGAGTACCATAAACATAGTACCATCTCAACTCTGGAGGCTACCCGACAAGCCCTCCATGTAAATAACTTACATCGGTCGTCCGGACAACGACGACCAGTGATCAAGAAGTAGGCGGTGCTGACTACCGTCTCCAACCATTTCGGGTCATTATCCCCGGAACACAATCACCATTCGCTCCCTTATGATGGGGAGGTGAATGAGCAGGTCCCTCAGGACCTTAATTCAAACAGACAGGAGTCCTTCCTGAGGGCTCCCACCAACAATTGCTGCCAGACTCGTGCGGCAGTGCGCCCTCAACATGATGAGGGTACCAACTCCAGGCGTTCGGCTCAGGTTCCTCGAACACGAGCAGGCAAGACGAACCACCAGAGGCGGAATCCGGTCAACAGTGAGCAGGTTCTCATCTCTTCCATCTCCGGAGAAGTCCACCAACCTAACATGGTGGCAACCAACGAGCAAGCACATACACCTGCCTGTTTTAATTCCGCTGTCCAGCAGACTCGTCTGGCAGCATCACGCCAATCCCTCCAGGAAATTCCGGCGGAGTACTATAGGCAGGAACATACACTTGTTTATACATCATCATCTAGTCAGCAGGCTCGTCTGAATACATATGACGGATCTCGTCAACCACGTTTGGTGAAGTGAAATCAGTAGGCACATACACCTGCTAGAATTAATCATGCCTACCTACAGTCTCGCATGGTAGCATTCAGAGTAGTTAGTCGGAAAGCCCCAACAACAAATAGGAGGCAGACTTAACTCTCTTCCCCCACACTTGAGTACTGTCAGGATTCACTGACATGAAAAGGAGGACACGAGCAGGCACATACAGCTTCTCCAAGCCCGGAATGGACGTATATTCTCGTTCTGGTAGCTGAAGTCACCAAGAATATTCTATCAATGGTGAAAGAGCATAAGCAAACCCCTGCTCATATTCTGGATGCCTCCCAGGATATTATAACAACTTCAGCAGCATCTCAGGGAAAGAAACATAGATCTATCCCTACCAGTGGAGTGATACATCAAAAATTCACTCCGGAACAGAAACACACATCTGTTCCAGTCCAAGAGGGTTATGGGGCATACTCCCCCATATCATACGGACGACCAAGTCAGGAACATATACCTGATTTGATATGAAATCGTCAGCCTAACCTGGCCATCTTTCTTGATCAGGCACATACACCTACTAAGAGCAACCACTTTCGTTAACAAGTGGTTTCCAAGGCGAGTAAGAAGGCGTCTAAGAAGAAGACCCGCCCAGCACAATCAGGAGATCAAGAGACAATCTGTAACAAGGCCTTTCTCGATGCTAGAGTTCTTGAAGCCCTCAGACAATTATCTATTGGAATTCAAGATTCTACTCCCTCAGTTCCCAATAGTGGGAACATTAATTCCAAAGGTCTTCAACATACACTTCCCCATGAAGGCTTGCTTCATGACAATTCGGTCGATCTCGAAGTTTTATCTTTAGGTGACAGCCACAGGAACCCTCTGTGTGGTCAGAAGACCAAGGAGAAAGAGATCTCATCTTTTGCTGTAATCCATTATGGTGGTACTCCCTATTATGATGAATTTCATTGCGAATGTCCTCTCCGCAGTAGTGATGCACATTGCCCAAAAAATGCTCCAGTGGACAATGTAGTGCCGAGAAAGCCCTCTTATCTTGAGGCACTTGAAAATGCGAAACCAATCATGTCTGAAGCTTCATTGCTAGCAGGTAAAATAATTTCTCAATTAGAAGATAGCCCAGGGTGTATGTAATTCTGCGATCCACCCCTAAGTCATGCATCTTCTAGTTTGATCAATGATTTCTCTACCAATCCTGTTGAATCCAATGATGCAACAGGGAAACACCAACTCTTGTAAAATCAGGTAGAAGAATCTTCATCAAATGATAAAGAGGAAATTCTAAATATGAGAAAACAACTGACGAAAGTTGTAGTTCCAGTTATGTTTTGGCCTCTGGCTGACTCTCAGTATAATATTCCAGAAATGTTGACGGAATATGAAATTCATGATATTCGTCTCAACATATGGAAAACTCTTTGTCAGTTGAAAAAGAAAGTATTATCTTATGATGAATATGAAAATAATCTTAAGATAATATAAAGGTTACAACGTCAGATTGATTTGGCGTCTCTATCAGTCTCTCGATATCTGATGGCTAAAAAGTAGAAAAGAGCCCTTCAACGTTCATGCCTTGGCGCACTAAGAAGATTGCGTCAGTTAATTGCCAATGCCCCATCTGGTATTCGTGTCAGAGGATGGGGTGTTCATGGAGCACTGCATTTCACGGTGCTCTCCAGTCAGCAAATCCCGCCGAAAATGGTCCCATGCAATGTTATTGCCCATGGCCAGCCACATTCAATGGGCTTTGTTTGTAATCAAAAGATTTCCCAAGAACAGGCTTCAACTAGTTCCTCTCAAAATCATGAATACAGAGAACAAGTTGTTGAATTAATCTTGCATCAAGAAAACGAGAATATTGAACATGCCTCTCATTTGGAGCAAGCACATCACCATGTGACAGAAGTGTCGAAAATCATCCAACAGTCTTTTGAACCGGGTGATAAAAGAGGATACAGATTAATGCATCCAGCTAATTTCTGGACTAAGGTTCGCAAGATCAGGAGGACTTTCAAGAAAGTCTCAGACATAGCATGTCAAGAACCACCCCAGCTCACCAGACTGGGGAGTCTTTTAAACCAACCCTCAGAATCAACAAAAAGGATTCAGGGAATTGAGCGAGAACAGCAGGAACAACCGCAGTCCATTGGACTGGGAACTTTTTCAAATCATCAATCCCCTCCTCAAAGAAAGTCGGTCTTTTCTCGATTGGGGAAGAAACCTCAAGAGGAAGGAAGATCCAAATTATCAGGAGATTCCATCCAAATTACGGTTCATCAAGAAGTTCCTAAGGGATTGAATCGACAAAAGGAAATGTCTCATCAAAGACATGGAAGAGGACAATATCACAAAAATGCTGATAGAAGGGATGTGATGAGTTAGGCATCAATCAATGTCATCAATTCTGTTGTTGCTAATCCACCAGATGAGGCTCACACATGGGACTCAAATGAAGATGTTCCTGCTCAAGAAGATGTACGCACCGGCACAAATGAAGAAGGTGTGCGTACATGAAATCAAAGGATTACTCAAAACCTAGGTAATCCTTCGAGTAACCCACTTCCCCCTCTCCGAAAAGGATCCAACAAAGGGAGGGGAAAGAACCTGGTTACATATCCTTCCTCTGGAGAAGGTCAATCACTCTCACTAGAGCAGAGGTTTGCACAACATGAGGAAGAAATGAAGGAATTAAGAAGGTTGAATGCAAAACTACTTCAGAGTAGTCTTCTTCTTAAAAATACTGGAGTAATTCAGCCAAAGGAATTTGTTTCAGCTACTGAGATAGATCAAGAATAACCTCCTCTATCAGTAAACCCTCACAGGTCTAATCTTACGGGTAAAGTGCAACAACAGTTGGCACTGCTACCATCAATTGTAGCACCAATCGCCACATCTTTCCAAGCTCCCATCATTGCACCTACCCAAGTCCAAGTTCAACCGGATGTTTCTCAAAAGTTAATAACTACTATTGAGTAATTAACAACTCGGTTAGAAACTATGGAAGGGAAGCGTACGCAAGTTCAACCAGAAAAGAACGTTTACCCTGAATTGGTACATTCAATTTCTCCTCCATCCAGTTTTGGGAATCCTGTATTCCCTATTTTCAATGGATCAGGCGATCTAGAACAACATTTGACACATTACGTGTCTTGTTGCGATCCTATGACGGGAACTCCGGAGCAGCAAGAAGCAGTGAAACTCAGATGCTTCGTGCGGACCTTGCAAGGAATAGATTTTTTTTGGTATACAATCTTGCAATCCCGGTCAATTACCGGATGGGAGGATCTTCACCAAAAATTCCTCCTTCATTTCAGCTCAACTTTTCCAAAGAAAACAGTTTTCGATCATACAAATTTTAAGCAAAGGGAGAATGAAAGAGTCTCATATTTCATTGCTCGCTGGAAGGAATTAATATATTCCTTGAGTTTAGCACTCCCTCAAGAAGAATTTTTTCCAATCTGTGTGTAAAATATGCGTGATGAATTACGCATGCCATTAATCCCTGAGAAATACATAGGAGGGTTTTGAGACCTTACTTCAATCACTCAGCAGATTGAAGATTCCCTTATAAAGGATGAGGCTAAATCTCGTGTAATTCCATCAGCTCTAGGAAGGAGAATGGGTAAAGCCAAAACTGCTATAGTTATTTTTAAACAAGCACATGTACCTGTTTCTACTTCAAAACCTTCATCTTCTCGAAGGGCTCCACCTCTTGAGCGCCAACAACAAAGGCCGTTTCGTCGAGATGGTCAAAAAGATCAAAGACGAAAACAGTTTTTGGATTTGAAGAGCCAAACATACTCTTTACGAAATGAAAAAGTTCTTGGTTACTTCATTTCGGCTCTGGAAAATAATCTGGTTCAATTGCCAAGGCCCAAAAGGCTAAACAAGGAAGGAGATGAAGATCATCCCAATTATTTCCCCTTTTATCAAATATTGGGGCATCCCATCCATGAGTTTTTTGTCTTCAAAGACCTCCTACATAAGATGGTCGACTCGGGACAAGTCAAATTGAAGGGTTCTTCAGCTGAGGTAGCATGTGTTACTGCTACAGTTCCAGAGGAGGAAGGTGAATGGCAAGAAGTGAAAAGAAAAAATGCACAGAAGTATGATGATTGGATGGTCAAAAAGACAAGAAGTCGAACTCATGCTATTTTGCGAACACAATTAATGAAACCAATTGTGTCTTATGCCATGAATGTTGCGGAAAAACCATCTTTGTCAGAGGGAACGTCCTCAAAGAAACGACATGATTCAAAGAAAGAAAAATAATCATAAGAAGATGACTATGTGTCATTGCCTATGTTGTCTTTGACTTTGGCGGACTTCATTCCATCTACTTCAAAGCCATGGGCACCGCCCCACCAAACGGCACAGCCTAAACAGGCTAATCAGGAAGAGTCTTCATCAGACGAAGAGTTAATTTTTTTTCTGTTAATATGATTCAATTAATAGATCCATATGCCATTCGCAGTTTTGATTTCTATGTGCCTGAATTCCCTATATCAAACAGAGGAATCAGAGGAAGTTCCAGGGGCTTAGGATACAGGGGAAGACGTGGATCTTTCAGAAGTCACTATTCCAATTCTACCCCTGCTAGAACTGTGTACGAAGAAGAAACTCGTGGAAGAGCCCTTCATCATGCTCAGCAAGAACATGAAAGTTCTTCTAACAATATCAAATTCAGTCCTGGCATAGTTATTTTGGAAGACCAATTGAAGGTTCCATCTTCTTCCTCTCTGAAATTAAATGGATCTAATTGGTCTAATCTTCCAAAACCAAGGATGTTGCCCACCCTTATCCCAATACAAGATGCATCAACTTCCAAAGCATATGCTTCCAAGGTACCTGCTAAACCACATATTCTTGTTGGGAAACACAGACCTATGGATCAAAAGTATGATATATTGAAACACTTGGCCCAAGTACCATTCATGTTATCAATTCTGGATGCTTTGAATCTGTCAAAAGATCTTCGGGAAGCACTCATCAAATCTTTGTCAAGTCCTCAGGAGTTTGAAACTGAAATTGCTGCAGCTGAAGTCTAACACATAGAGAATAATCCTGCATAATTCCATGCAATAATATCTTTTACTGATAAAGATGAAGATGATATTGTGCATGGGAATATCAGACCTTTGTATTTATCTAGCAAGGTCAATGGTGTAGATGTCCGAAGAGCTTTCATTGACAATGGTTCAGGAGTCAACCTCATGCCCATTCGTACACTTCGTCGATTGGGCCTTGCGGAATCTGGCTTATCTCCTTCTACCATGATGTTACAAGGATGTGATAAAAATGAACAAGAACCACTGGGCGAATTTACACTCAGAACTCAGTTTGGAGATCTTGTATCCAATTCAGATTTCATGATTGTTGATCAAGACTCACTTTTCAACGTCTTGCTGGGAAGATCCTGGCTACATCATCATGCGGCTATCCCTTTATCATACCATCAATGTCTCAAATACTGTTTCGATGGTCAAGTTGGAACATTATATGGTGATAAGGCCCCATTCAGGACATGTGAGTCTCAATACATTAAAGCGGAATTCTATCACATGAAGGGAAAGGAGAAATCCACAACAATGGAAATTACCAAAGTTAATTCTCCATATGGTTTGGAGAATATTCCAGTAAATCCATTTACAAATGTGAGTACAGATTATGTGTTGACTATCAGTCAAATTGACAAGGTATACTCAAATCAAAATACTCTTATGGAAAGATCCGTAATGTCAATTACGGCAATCGAGCCAGATAACATGGGAGAAATTGGTAACCCACCAAGCAGTAATGAAAGCTCAAATGGTGAAGTCTTCATTTCATCTGCTGAAATCCAACAATTCTATACTTCTCCAATTAGGCCAGATGGAGTTATAGCAACATTAGAGGTGAATAATTATGTTGATTCTCAATCCATCATTTCCTCTTTATTACCCAAAGA
Source organism: Viscum album (assembly GCA_963277665.1). Lineage (NCBI taxonomy): Eukaryota > Viridiplantae > Streptophyta > Magnoliopsida > Santalales > Viscaceae > Viscum > Viscum album. The sequence continues at coordinate 138,707,764 of OY728163.1, forward strand.
AAACTCTTCATCATCAATAGTGTCAAAAATGGAAACTTCCTCTTCAAAATGTGAAAATTTTGACATCTCTTCTGATCATGAAAATTCTGCTTTGTCATCTACTATGAAAGTAGAAACAGATGAAATAACACATGAAGAAGAAGAAGAGGTAGATATCAGAGATTCTCCTCCAGCATTTGAAGAGGGTATCTCTACCACTATGGATGAACTCAGAGAAATAAATCTGGGTACAAAGGAAGATCCATGCCCTACTTTAATTAGTGCGACCATGACCCTTATAGAGCAAGAGATGTATATTTCTATTCTAAAGAGAAATAAAAATATTTTTTCTTGGAACTATACAGAAATGCTTGGGCTTGATCCTGATGTTGCTACTCATCATTTGGGTTTACCAGAAGAACATCGAGGATTTAAGCAAGCCGCGAGAAGAACACACCCAACTTATGCTTCTAAAATTGAAGCTGAAGTGGATAATCTTATCAAATATAACATCTTCAGAGAAGTTTAGTATCCCACGTGGTTGGCTAATATTGTCCCTGTAAAGAAGAAGAACATACAAATTAGAGTTTGCATCGATTTCAGAGATCTTAATCGGCATTGTCCTAAAGATGATTTCCCAGTTCTGATTACAGAACTTTTAATTGATGAAACAGCTTTCTATAAAGCACTTTCCTTCATGGATTGATATTTTGGATATAATCAGATCCGAATGGCCCCAGAAGATGAGGAATCCATAGCCTTCAGAGCCCCTCAGGGTGTGTTTTGTTACCAAGTAATGCCCTTTAGCTTAAAGAATGCAGGTGCAACATATCAGCGCACCATGCATCATTTCTTCAAACCCATATTAGGGAAGTTTGTTGAATTATATGTAGAAGATTTGGTGGTTAAATCCAAACAACGTTCTAATCACTTGGCTGATTTGGAAGTCATATTCTGCAAGCTTCGACAACTTAATTTAAAGATGAACCCCTTAAAATGTGCTTTTGGGGTAACCTCAGGAAAATTTCTCGGCTTTATTGTATGCCATCGTGGTATTGAAGTCAATCCTGAGATGACCATGTCAATCCTTGGTATGTCAGCTCCTCAAAATTTGAAAAAATTAAGAGGAATTCAAGGAAACATAGCCTATATTCGGCGTTTCATCTCCAATTTAGTAGGAAAAAGTTTACCCTTCACCAAATTGATGAAGAAGGGAGTCACTTACTAGTGGACTGAAGAATGTCAAGAAGCATTTGATATTCTCAAGAAATACCTCTTGAGTCCACCGGTACTCATGCCACCTATTGAAGGAAGACCACTTATCCTCTATTTGACAGGTCTAGAGCAATATTTGGGTGCCTTTCTTGCTCAAAAGAATGATGTTGGGAATGAAAACAGCCTCTATTATCTCAGTCGAACTATGCTTGATGCAGAAACCCGGTATTCAAGTATTGAGAAGTGCTTAATGGCATTAATCTTTGCAGTTCAGATGTTGAGACATTACCTGCAACATCACGAGGTCCAATTGGTATCTCGCAATAGCCCGCTCAAATTCATCCTTAGTCATCCAATTCTTATAGGACGTCTAGAAAGGTGGGTAGTTATTTTGCAGCAATTCGACATTCAGTATGTGTCTCAAAAGGCGATAAAGGGCCAAGCTCTAGCTAATTTCCTGGATGAACACCCTTCAGTGGAAGACACGTCTTCAGATATTGAACTCCCTGATGAAGAAGTCTTCTCTATTCAAGAATGTCCTCAAGCATGGGAAATTTATTTTGATGGTGCTTCCAGAAGTCCAACAGGGAAGAAAATGGAAAATCCTAAATTCAACAAAGTTGGCTTAGGAATTGTGCTCATTTCTCTAGAAAAGGCAGTGTTACATTATTCCTTATTATTGTGGGAAGGTGGTACCAATAATGAATCTGAATACCAAGCTCTTATCGTAGGCTTGGAATTAGCGCTTCAAGCACAAGTGAATCACTTAAAGGTGAAGGGTGATTCAGACCTAGTAATCAAAGAAGTCAATAGGGATTATGCCATCAAAAAAGAAGAACTAATCCCTTTGTATGATTACGTCAGAGAGTTAATTGAGGAATTCCCATCAGAACCGACATTTTCTTATGTACCAAGATCACAAAACGCTCAAGCTGATGCACTGGCTAATATAGCCACCGCTCTGGCAGATCCAAATCGGGACGAGATAACCATCAGTATTTTCCACCGTCGTGCAATTTCACCTTATGTTCGAATCAGAACAGAGGAAATTAATGAAATTAGTCTCATTCCAGAACTGTATGGTCATACTACAGGATGGAGGTCACCTATTAGGGAATACCTTCAAAATGGAACACTTCCACCTGATAGAGCCGAGAAAGAACAAATCTGGCGACGTGTGGTCAATTTTACTCTTTATGATAGCCCAGATCACCTAGAGAAAATTCTCTACAAACATGGTTTTGATGGAGTTCTCTTTAGATGCATTGATGGTGAAGAGACAATGGATGTCATGAAAGAATTGCATGCATGAGTCTGTGGTGCCCACCAGTCTGGACATAGATTGTCAGATCAAATTCGAAGGCTTGGATACTTTTGGCCTTCAATGATACGAGATTGTGTTGATTTCACAAAGAAGTGTCATTCATGCCAAGTACATTCAAAATTCATTCATCAACCTCCAGAGTTTCTTCATACAGCTAAATACTCGTGTCCATTTTCCACATGGGGAATGGATGTGGTGGGACCTTACCCTTCAGCTACGGACAAGCAGTTTAAGTACATTCTTACTACTACTGACTTCTTTTCCAAATGGGCAGAGGCAATACCTCTCAAGGAAGTCAGTTCTAAATGCATTTTTAGCTTCATCAAGTCTAAAATCATTGCCGTATTTGGTGTCCCACATACCATATTGACGGACAATGGCACCAATTTCTGTTCATCCGAGGTGAATAAATTGTATCAAGAATACAACATCAAATCCAACCATTCATCTCGGTATCATGCAGTGGCCAACGGCCAGATAGAATCCTTCAACAAGACTCTTTCAAATATACTACAAAAGATGGTGGATAAAGATAAGAAGTCATGTCCTGATAAACTCTTTCACGATTTATGGGCTTATCGGATTACCACCCACACTGCAACGTGATGGACTCCATATTCATTGGTATATGGAATGGAAGCAGTCTTTCTAATTGATGTTCAATTACCCTCGCTCAGAGTATCCATTTGCGATCAGTCATCTACATATGAGCAATCTCAAAAGAGATTGAATGAATTGGAATGGTTAGATGAGAAAATATTGTGCAATTTTCACCACTTGGAAGTCTATCAGAATCGAATAGCACGAGCTTTTAACAAAAAATATTGTCTGCGTTCATTCACTCATGGAGAATTGGTATTAGTTCTCATAACTCCAATGATACCAGGAAAGAAACCTCCAAAACTTGAACCTAAATGGGAAGGACCTTAATCAATACATAGGGTCTATTACAATGGAGCTTATTCATTAATCTCAATGGATGGAGAACTCATCACTACTCCAACCAATGCCAGATTTTTTGAGATGTATTTTGTATAAACTGTAAAGTAAATACATTGTCCCTGCAACATGACACCAAACTCTGCGGCACTAGATCTCCCTTGCTATATGATGTTAAACTATACATCAATGGTCTAGTATGACCTTAAACTGTAACTTCGTCCCACACGACGTTAAACTGTGAAAAAGTTCCCTAAATGGTTTAGTATGACCTTAAACTGCAACTAGGTCCTGTATGACCTTAAACTACATCATCAACAGTCCATGAATATGACCCTAAACTGTTTTCAATTCCCATACGTCCAGAAAGATGTTAAACTGTGACATCCTAACTACATGATGCTAAACTGTATAAAAGTCCCTTACGTCCAGAAAGACGTTAAACTACATAATCATCAATGGTCATGTATGACCTTAAACTACACATTTGTTCAGCGTGACATTAAACTGCACCATCCACGGTCCATGCATATGACCTTAAACTATTTGCACTTTCGTCCAATATGACACTAAACTGTGGAAAAAATCCCCAATGCATCCAACATGACGATAAATGGTGTACTCTTTTGTCCTCACTTCATGACATTAAACTGCACAGTCCCCCTTTCGTCCAACATGACGTTAAACTCTATTGTCCCCATCATCCTAACTACATGATGCTAAACTGTACAGAAGGTCCATGATACATCCTACATGACATTAAACTGTACTTTGTCCCTACTACATGACACTAAACTGTGCAGCACCAATAGTCCCAACTGCAAGACTTTAAACTGCATAGTCCCTTCATACGTCCTACATGACGTTAAACTGTGTATCGTTAAGGTTGTTGCTACCTCTTGTTTCTCACACCGAGTATGACTCACGTGAGGTTTGAGAAAACATCAACCATAACACTCTCTTTGGGCCGCTAAACATGTGTAAGTCCCAACAACATTCTTTTTAGGACGTTGTCCCCAAGAACAACTTGATCATTAATTAATTCTTTAATTGAACTACACGGACTTTGATCCTTGCCTTCCAGGCTGGGTATGTAGGCAACCTCCCAAGGTTCAAGCCCAAAACCAATCTCTTCACATCGGTTCACCTCCATCACATACGATTTTGATTCGTGAAACCGCCCCTAGAATCAATATCTTTACATTGGTTCACAATCGTCCTTGTTATACGACGTTAAACTATACAACACTTTTGTCCAGTATGACAATAAACTAGAATATTCTTTGATACCCTCACTTGAGAGGGAACCATTATTTACATTGATTTTTCAATCATGTTTCATTTCAAAGACTACATGCATAAATGGCAACGCCCAAACCTTTTATCTTGGGTTAAACCATCATTATACTAAACTCCCCTTTCACCCTTCATATGTACGAACCAAATTTGTACAAACGGTATTTCTAGAACTATGTGGGCTTGATTCCCATCCTTATGGGATATGTAGGAATGTTCTAGTGTCCCTCAAATCCATCCCCAATTCTTTGGGCCTAACCCCAAATTCCACTTTCAGTCCCTTTCCTAAAAAGTCCCCATGAAAACACACAATGTGTATTTCTTACAATGGCCCATGCTCTATGACCCTAAACTAAGATCTGTAATCCTTTTGTCCCACACGATATTAAACTGTAGTTTATGAACTATGTAGGATTGATTCTCATCCTTATGGGATATGTAGTGAAGTCCAAAATTTCAATTTAGGACCAAGCCACAACATCATTATGGTTAGCATTGGTCTGTGTATCTCTATATATATTAAGTAATATCCATCATTATGTTTCATAATCCTAACCTTAAATATTTTCAGATCCTCATAACCCTTTTCATGACTTCTAGTCACAAAAATGTCAAACTTCTGAGAGTTCTTTTGCCTGACTATGCAGCACATTCCCATAGGTGGCCTTGCATAAACAGTCTACATAACAGACTTGTTAGCCAAAAGATACTATTATTTGACTATGAAACCAATTCCCATAGGTGGCCTTTCATAATTCAACCCCCTAACGGGTTTTTCGGATAGTGGTAACTTCATTCTTGGGAAGAATGCCTCTTTTTTCCTTATCTATCTTGAATAAGAGTATATAGGGATCCAAATAAATAGCCATCCTTAACATACTTGTCCCATATCCTTTTTCATGATCTAAAATTATTCAAGTCTATGGATTATATTCTCCTTCCCTACATTTGGGTGAGACCTTCGTAGGAGTGATATTCATCATGTTATTCGATAATCTTGTTTGGAAATATCTTCTCCATATTCAAGTACCTCTTTCCGTACAAAAAACTCTATACTTTGGAAGATTTGATTCTCCATAAACTTTCACTGGATTTTAGCACTAGGAAAGTAAATTTCTGAGATTTCTTTTTCATGACTATGCAGCACGTGCCCATAGGTGGCCTTGCATAAACAGTCTACATAACAGACTTGTTAGCCAAAAGATACTATTTTATCTAACTATACAGCCAATTCCCTTAGGTGGCCCTGCATAATTCAACCCCCTAATGGGTTTGTTAAATAATGGTAACTTCATTCTTGGGAACTACTTCTTCTAATGCCTTTTAGCTCTTTTTCATATCATTCCTCAGATTCAAATATTCTTAAGTCATAGTTTACATATTTTCCCTCATACTTGAGTATGGTACTATGTTTTCAGATGAGTTGTCAAGGAATTGAGTCAATTCTAATCCATTTCGGTCAAATTTATTTCGACCATAAACATTATCCTTTTTATGTCTGATGTGCATGACGTTAAACTGCCCACAAAAGAAAAAGGAACTATGAATAAAAGTCATGTTCCATCTCACTGAACATACATTTAGTATGATTTAGGTAACATTGAGCAATTAAAAGGTTTGAAGTTTGTAGGGTTATTTATATTAATCCCAGTAAAAATCAAACTATACTTACTAGGCCCATTGGCTTAGGTAAATTCTAAAGCATGTTGTACAAAAAATGCAGGTACAAATGAGTGCAGGTGAAATTGTTTTTCATTGATACATAAGAGTTATAAGGACATCCACAGGTTGGAGTCTCTTCTCTTTTTCAAGAATTACAAGAGGCTTTCAACATAAGTCCTCAATTGATGAACCACATCCCGATCATCATTAACAACTACTTGAATCTCATGCACTCGATCAAATTCACTCTTTTCAGTCTGATGGAGTGATTTATTGGCATCCTCAATGGTCTTCATACAATTCGTTTGAACTCCCTCCAGTGAATTATTGAGTTGGTCAAGTTCCCCAGTAACAGAATCCAACTGTTGCTGAAGGTGAATCTGCTGGATGACTTTTTCTTTGATTTTATTCTTCAACTTCTTCATCTTGGCAGCATAATCAGCCTCATCTTGGGATACCGCAGCCTCAAATTCGCTGATGTTAACTGACAATTTCACCCTTGTCAGATCTTCGTGGAAGTTTTTCTCTGGATCCCTCCTGAAGATGATATGTTTCACTATGGTACGGATCTTTTCATATCCAAAACCACTAAGTCCTAGTATGACAAATTGGGAGGAAAATCGAGGAATTTTCGATGATAACTCTTCTAAAGGCACCTCAGATATGATTTTCCATATGTTGTTCCGTGCCTTGTGTCATGAAAAGCTAAACACTTTAAGCATCTCTAGGTCTGATTCAACATCATCATCACAGGGGTCAGGTATTCTGGGATTAATTCACTTAAGGAAGTGCCCTGTTCTGCTCTTTCCCCCTGGCTTGTGCTTCTTCGCTTTCAATTCCCGTGGAGGAAGAGGCTGAGGCCTCACCTTTAGACCCTGCCACTATAGTTGACGACCATACATGATTAATTGAAAGTGTTGGTTATGTTCAAAGGATAAAAAAAGAATCGATTGTCTTGAAAATTATGTACAATCACAAATATTGTTTTCCCTTACCCGACGATGGGTTAGCAACCTGAGAAGACTCCTCCCCATCTTTCTTAGTTTCAACAGAATCTTCAAGATGGGTCTTAGGAGGGTTTACTGTGTTTACCTCTACTTGAGCTAATGTTTCTGCAATGGTAGGGTTGACATCAATGTCCACACCCTCTTCAGGAATTGGAAGTTCAACAGCTTCTACGAATGAAACTGCATATTATTTTCAGTCATGATTATAAGTGTAAATTAAAAAAATACTGGGCGAAGGATATCACTCACACCCAAGGTATTCTAAATCACATGACAACTTAGAATGATCATAAAATTCTTCGAAAGTCATGCCATGATTCATCATTTCATCCAATGATATTTCAGAATCCTAGTTAGTCTCACCAGTGGGAGCGTTTATTGCATATTCTTGATGAATTACATCCTACATCCCCTGACCCTGGACAACATCTTCAGATATAATCACAGCATCAGTTGCAACAGTCTCCAGAAGCTCTAATGCAGGAGTTGAACCTGAAGTATCACAAAATGGAAGTCAGTCGTTGTTTTGTTCAACATTTTTATGAAGCATTGTTGAATTACCAGAAATAGGTTCTTCTCTTCTTGCAACAAGAGTAGGAGGGATACTGGGAATAGATGATAGCTCTTCTCCAGGAGTACCCAAGTCAGCCTGGATCTGTGATTTTTCCACAGCACCCTCCGTGGTCTTTGAAGGAGGATCAGTCCTTTCCCTCAGGGGGAAATTTAAGAAGCCCCTGCAATCCCCAGAAATATGAGTAACCATGTGGTCATGAGTATAAACTCATGATTACTTGAAGAATTACCGCTGCTAATGAAACGTTTAGGTGTGGACTTCCTCCTTCGTTGCCTTTACTTCTTTGGTTTTTTGGGAGTATCATTAGTCTCCCTTATTGGCACTTGGATTGGCGAATGGAAGGCTACGTCCAGCGCCTCATTCATGGCCTGCTGGCCTGGAGATATCTCGCCTGGCTCACGAGGAGAATCAACAGCAGCCCCGATGGCAGTACCACCAGGGCTATACTGTGGTGAAGGAACCCCAGTTCCTTTCTTTGCAAGCTTCATGATGAACAAAATAACTTTTTTAAGTAATAAAGCGTAGACTGAAATCAAGTTGCAAAGAAAATAAATAAAGAAAACATACATCTTCAGGAGCCACATACTCATGTTACTCCTCATCTCCAGAACCACCAGCCCCCTCAGAGGCGCCACGATCGATCATTTCCTTCACCCGCCTGGTGACAGGAACAGACTCATCAGTGGCATATATGAGAATTTCCATCTCTCTGATGTAAGCCTGCACTTCATTGGGGTTATCCTCGTATTGAAGATTTGTAGAAGCTATAAGCTTCCCTATTCCAGGAAGTTGTAGACCCTCACACAAATCTAGCCAGGGGGTCTCAGTACCACAGTATAAACTCTTCCATAGCTGGACAACCTCTGGTCTTTGATATGAAGGCTGAGAGGAAGGTCCTACAATTTTTGACTTCAATTTCTTCCCATCTCCTGCAACTACAGATAATGAATAAGAATGTAAGATTTAATTCTTTATAAAGAACCAGTGATTAAATTACTATAATGAAGTAACTCACAAGGAGTTGATGAATTGGGTCTTTTAATTCTGACCGGAGGATTATATCGGGCACGAAACCGCTTTGCCACTGGTTGTGCCTCATCATCCCCATCATGAGAATCCGGTGAATCAGTTCTAGAGGAGCAGTCGGTCGAATCAACTTCAGGTGGGGAAGCATCACCTTCATGAGGAAGGGTTTCTTTCTCTATAGTTCTCTTCCTTTTCCCCACCTGATAAACTGGGTGATTCAATAACCCTTTGGGGTATGATGCTATCCAGTGTTCGGCATAATATGTAGTCAAATTAGGTGCCTCTTTTTCAACTGGTAGATCAAATACTACCTTAGTGTTCTCCCTTGACGTCAGTAGCCATAGTTTCCGAGAAACCATCAGATGTTGCTGTAACCTGACATGTACTGGAGGAGACACAACAATATGTTTCAAACATCTGAATTCACGTGCAAATATATATAGAGCATATGCCTCGGATATGATTTCTCCGTCAATCCTGGAAACTAGCACACCATCCCTGTAAGCTAGCATTTATGCCCTCAAATCCAAATGGGTTGTTCCATCATCAACAAACTGCCCAGTTGGCGGACTTCCATAGGGAATGAAGTTGAATTCCTTAAACATGCTCAGCCTCACTTTCATGTCATAGGCTGGAGAAACTCTAGAGAATTCTTGCACTGGCGGCTTGAAAGAACTTCCAGGAATTTGTAATCCATTCTGTATATTATATGTCCTAAAGTGAGTGGCGATCCATCCCCATAAAACTTAGAATGGTCCCACTATTCTTAAAAGAGATTTACCCATGATGACATGAAGTAAACTCCTGTGAATCTTTGCTAAAATGGGGGTAGCCAACCCAACCATTTTTCCATCAGCCATCTTTGCCGCAATGACGAAGGTCCCTAGCCTGACGCCTCCCTTCGAATCCCTGACTGGAAAGAGATAAACACAGAGCCACATTGCCAAGAAGCCCGCCAGACGAGTCTTCTTTGGAATTATTTGATTCACTTCACATCCCCACTTCTCAAACTCTCCTGCTTCTAGAGTTGGCCATAATGTGCCAGGATCACCCCTCTTCTCAGGTTTTGGGCAGGTGGTAGGACGTTTGGGCCTCTTATCCTTGGATTTCTTTTTCCTGGATCCTTTTTCTTTCGTCTCCTTATCCTTTTGCTCCCTCTCTTTCTTCTCAATAAGAAATATATTCATCCATTCCTCTGGATGAATATAATTTATAGAATGAGTTTCTAAGGTCTCTGAACTCTTGAGCCTGTGGAAGATCTTAAATAATTCTTGAGCTAAAGTAGGAGTTTTCTCTGAATCATTCCATGTTACCTTGGGGGGAATGAATTCATCATACATATCACCCCAAATTGGAGCCCCTGAGATCTTGTGGACATCCCACAGACTGATGCCTACTTCTCCATGAGTCAGATGGAAAGAATTAGTTGCTGGGCTCCAGTGGCTGAGTATCTCCGGCATGAAGTTATCATGCCTGTAAACATATTTTTGCCCAACTAAGACAACTTCGTATATTACAGCTCCCTTCAGATCCTCGACAAACTCTGCACATGTTTATCGCACCCAGTATGCCCACATCCAAGTTGTCTTCACGCCTCCCCTAGGACAGAAGTCCTAACTTTTCTTCCAGAATTTGGATTGATCCATCTGAGCATTTCAGAAGATTGAAGGATGACAATGTGGTTGCAACTCAGGGGTATTATTTTTCAGATCTGGTGTGCAAGGGCTATGATGCATCATGTAGGCCTTCTCCACTATTCCAGCATTTAGAAATACTCCTCCACTTGAGATATTTGCTGAAGAAAAGTTGGTGTAATTCTGAAACCACGAAAATGGAAGATAGTTCTTTGCTTCTGGAAAGGTGACTTCTTGCAGATGACCATAGCCATACAAAGGCAGATAAGTGCTCTGTGGGAAGTCACGATGATATTTCTTCAGATAATTAGCCAAATTTGGAAGAGTGCTATCTTTGAAAGTATAATAATCATGGCCAATTATGTTCATCATATCATCTATCTGTTTTCTAGCCAGTTCATCAACTATTCCGAGTCTAAGAGCCATTGATTCGGCACAAAAGTGGAATAAATTAAATTCTTAAATGGATTGATTTTTCATATACTTTGTGAAGAAATCCGAAAAAATGGAAAAGGAACTAAGGAGGACAAGTCTAAAACATGGCGCGCAAGTGTTCTTTTGTCGCGCTAGTTTTTACCTTGTAAGTCTAAACCACACAAGTACAGATACCTAGACAGCAGCGTGGCAGCAAGGCAACAGTGGAAAGAAGAGACTTGTGCAGCGAAGACAACCTGCGCGGCGAGAGCTCGAGAATTCGGAAGCAGATGCTATGCGTGGCCAAGGATCATATATTTATAGGCCATGAGGCCTATCTGTGCGCCTACACCCAGTGCGCTCAAGCCTTGTGCGACTCGAACCTGCACGCCAAGTGTTGCGCACTGAACACTTGTGCGCCACCATTCCTTTAAATTTCTTCTTTTCCTCAGAGTCAAATCCGCATTTCTTTTGAATCCAACTTTGAGGGGGGACTTTTGTTGATGCTCCTTTTTGTCACATTGTCTAAAAGAATGTAAAGGGTAATGACTTAGCACAAATTGATTCATCCTTTGAAGAAAATATAAAAAATCGACAAAGGAATGAACAAGGAGAAGATTGCCCATAAGTCACGTAAGTTCCCTCATTGTCGCGCAAGTCCACTGGCGTGACGCATGATGGTCGCGCAAGTGACTTGCGCGACCTAAGTGGTAACCACCCGGGGTCTTCTCCTGCCTATAAATAGACCCTGTGGGCCCCCCATTCGGGGATGATTTTTTTTTTCAGAAACTCATATTTGAGCTCATGGCGCCCTAGTATCATATCAAAGCTTCCGAAACACTTCTAAGGTAATTTATTACCTAGAACGGAAGATCTAAAGAGGGGGATGAAGGCTTTAGTGTTGAAACACATCAACACTTGCGGGCCTGAGTGGCTAGCCCTTAAGGGAAAAGGGACACACTTGCGCGCTGCCTTACTCCTTCAATAGATCTTGTGTGCCCCTCTTCTGGAAGAACCTCAAGAGGATTCTAAAGGCTATAATGAAGATTCTCTCAAGTATTACCCTGCTGGTTAACCGTCACACAAGTACATCATGTATCGCGCAGGCGTATACCTGCACGACCAAAACGTGCGCGCCCACACAGTACCTGCACGCCTGCCAGGACTTGCGCGCCTCTGCCTTGTTGGGTGCCTTTCTTGCCCATTTCACCCCTCTTAAGCCATTACACCTTTCCTATTCAAGATTCAGTCATCAAGACACTCTCCAAAGCCATTTATGGAATGATTTCTTGATTTGACTTCCTTATTTGAAAGGAATTCTGTGGAATATCTCTCAAAACCTAGTGATTTACACATCATTATGTCACTAAAGATCGAGATTTCATTAATTCAACCTCATCCTTTAAGATGAGAGAATCCTTAACCTGGGCCACCTTTTCCAGAGTAAGCCCCAGTCTCAAATATGGGCATCCTCTTAGGAGTAAGCCCCAGATCCCCTAACCTGGGCCACCTTTTCAGGAGTAAGCCCCAGTCTCAAATATGGGCATCATCTTAGGAGTAAGCCCCAGATCCCTAACCTAGGACTCATTTTTAGGAGTAAGACCCAGTATCAAATATGGGAATCCTATTTAAGAGTAAGCCCCAGATCCCTTAACCTGGGCCTCATTTTCAGGAGTAAGCCCCAGTCTCAAATATGGGCATCCTCTTCAAGAATCAGCCCCAGTCCCCTAATTTGGGCCTCCTCCTCAGGAGTAAGCCCCACGCCTGAATTCCCTTAACCTGGGCCTCCTTTTCAAGAGTAAGCCCCATTCTCAAATCTAGGCACCCTCCTTAGGAGTAATCCCCAGTCTTAATTTCTCTTAACTAGTCCTAATTTACCTTTGATCTGGGATTCCTTTTCAGGAGTAAACCCCAATCATAAGTCTTCTCCTAATTTGGGCCTCCTTTTCAGGAGTAAGCCCCATGTTAGAGTATTCAAAATCTCTATGAAGCACATATACCTTTATGGACCCTGTTCCTGGATTTCTTCCCTAAAAGTAAATCCTAACCTTCATTTATCTGGGCAGTCATACATACATAAGCCCCACATTATTTCTTATGATTGTATCTTTCATGGCACAATTTTCTAATTTTTTACCAATACCTCTTGTTTCACACACCGAGTATGACTCACATGAGCTTAGAGGGTAAAAGTAATTGTGACATCCTTTTTTGTGCCATCAATCATAAACACCATACTCCCTTACTCGAACTACGTGGGTTCTGATTCCTTTTCTAAATAATGGATACGTAGGTAGCCCATCTACGGGTTCGATCCCAACTCTAAAATAATCCATGTACTTATGAATGACAATAAACATCAAGTGCCCCACTGAGGGGCTTTAAAACCAGCATGGTCAACATAATGACCATGAGACTTCTATATAAATGTGTCGAAGGGTACCATTGACCACGATTCTCTAATAAATACAAATGATTCTCTATCGATGAAGAACCTCGAATACATACAAAATATTCTCTAAATTTCCTACATATTTAATCATTGATTGTCAGATCTGAAGTAAATCTCATTTTATACATGGTAATGTAATAAGGATTCACGAACATAACTGAAATATATAAAGAGAGTCCCTGAGTAGACAATAATTCCCCTCAAAAAGGTGTGATGTGTCCGACCTCCCATCCTCTCAACCAATACAAATTCCTAAGCCTCATCGGTCCAAAAACTAATGAGTACCTACCTTTGGAAAGTAGGTCTGAATGGATGTGGAACCATTGGATGTTTTCTGTTCTACGAACAAAACCGTTAGAAACTGATCGGAATGTTTGAACCTCCCATCAAGGCGGTCATCCTTGGATTCTGAGCGAAACAATGGTTTTTTCATTCAATTCATCATCCTTTTTATCTTCAGTGTCACAAGCTTGAATTGTACACCCCAAGTATTTACAAATAACAATAAATATAGAATTAATGAAACACTAAGTCTCTACAAAATAATTATTTGTAATAACCTAGCCAATAAACATAATTTTTCCACTTCTATGATTTGAATTTCAAAAGGCCAATATACACGGTTGTGTTCAGGATGATATTTTCAATGTAATATAATCAACATAAAATTTGGTAAGTAGTAATATAACTTAATGAATAGTAAGGAATCCTTATAAATAGGAACATCACCAATTACTATATAAATAAAATTTAGGCACTGTGTAAATGAAGAAGAATATTTTATAAATTATAAATTATGTATTTGATTTTTTTATGTGATAAATATTTAACTAAACATTTAAGTTAATAAATAAATTCATTTTCATAAAATGGGTTCTTAAACAAATATTTTGATGTCCAATTTTTCTAGAATAATATAATAAGACTTTGGTTGATTTTTCAAGGTATTATAAAATCAGTTTTTTTAAAACTACATTTGTTGAGTAAATAATTATTTTAACTAAAAATTAACTTTTTCAAATTTAGAAAATTATTTTGGTACAATGGAGTTTATTTTTTAATTCTTCACATGAAAAAATGGCTATGGGGAATTTTTGGGATTTTTCTGAAATAGATGAAATTTTAGTTAATAGTACCATACTGTAATTTACTATATATACCCATTATAGTAAAAATACAGTATTCCTTTCATTATGGATGACGTAAAAAACCATTAGTGTGAACTCGCATACACATTTTACTATTCTTTTCCACAAGAATTCATATTATTAATTTTCTTCAAAAAATAATAAAATAATGAATGAGATAATGAAAAATCACTCCTCCACTATAAAATCCCACTCACTCCCTCTTCTATTAACTCAAGTCAAGGCTTATTACTTGAATAAATTATACCCATATAACCTCCCAATATCCTCCCGCATGTCTAGTGTCCCTTGGATACTTAAAAATACCAAAATATTTAACCTATAGAGGCTCTCAAGGAAGATTACTTCAAGAGGTAAATTCCTCTTCTCATTTATATTATTTCAGGTTTCTTTAATTTCATTTTTGTTCATGACCTCTAGTCATCCAGATGTTATGATAATTTTAGTAACATTTATATATTGTAATTTTGTCACAAATAAGGAATAATTCAGCATCATATCTCATTTCCCCTTCTTTTATACTAAAAATGAAAACACAATTCGAGATGAGTTGATTTATAACATTCAAGGATGGGGGAATTACAATTTATATTACCATATTCAACTCTGATAAAGATACCATATTTATGGCTGAACTAGACTATAATAAATTTATTACAACTTATTTAATGTTTTTCAATCCCTTTCTACTAATTATTGAAATTGAGAAATCAAAATTGGTTTTTTTATTATAAAAACAGCCAATTAACCTAAACAATTATTACTAATGTTTTATATAACGATTCTTCTTCACTCACAATAACCAAAATAATTTTAAAACAATATAATATTTTTTTTCTCTAATATAATACAACTTCTATTATTTAAAACCATTCTATTTGTACATGTTTACACATACATGAATATATGTAAAATGATCATGAAAACCAAGGATGAAAACACTCCAAAAAAAATGAAATTGAATCTCTTAACCCATCAAAAGGCCATGAATAAACCTAAAGAGGTTATAATAAATAAATTAAATGTATATAAGGACCTATAATTATTAATTTATTAACCTAAATTTTATTACATGTTTCATTAAGATCGTGTGATGAACACCTTCATACTTAAGGTAGGGGTTTCCCCATCTCAATTCCATTTTTGTGAGATATTCCTTATCCACTACTATTACTTGTGTATAATGTATATATACTGAACATTAATGTCACATATCATGAATCTCTTTATTTTCATGTGATTAAATTTATCATTTGTGTATTTTTAATTTTGGGGCATTCGAATTGATTTATTAAAAAGTGGTAAGAAATTTCAACTCGAACCTCCATTTTCATTCTATTTACTCTTATCTTCTACTTACCTCAACGAAAATTTTTTTAATTCTTATTTAATCATTAAAATTCTATGTTAATGTTTTATATATTTTTACCAATCATAATATTCCTTTATTTTATTTGTATTTACATGTTTTAAAATTATTTTTCAAAAACTATTCTTAAAATACATTCTCGATTCAAGGAATCTTATTTAATTATTACATATTTTTAGGCATAATATATAATTTGTTTTAAGACACAATTATATTTATTTTGAAAATAACATGAATATGTAACATTGTTCATTTCTAGTTTTATTAAATTAAAGATTCATTTCTCCTTTAAAATATCCTTAATATTTCCATTAAACTTCCCTAAAGTATTTTATTTTTAAATCTTCTTTAACAACCCTTTCAAAATTATGGGACAATATTTATGCCTAAAATATAATTTCAATTTCCATAACTTTTATTTTCTAGGATGTACATGTTTTCAATCTAATTTCCTATTAAATATAAACAATTTTCCAAAATAATTCTTCTTTCCATAGTAAGATGAATTTTTTTCATCTTGCTTTAACTATTAAGAGGTTGTTTGCTACGTATTCGATGCATGTGGGGTATGTAATGACCATTTTCATATCATATCAATAGTATCTTTATTATCATGACATTTTAATGGATTATTATTTTAATGGTTCACGGTGGTATGAGACACTTCAGAATGTTTATAGATTAATTTCTCAAGAGTTTTTAATGGTCTCAATTAAAAATATCACTGTCTATGTCAACATACATTGTTAAATCTCATACGTCATTGATATTCAGTTTTTTTGATATCATCTACAATATTTTGTTTATGGGGGTATCTTTAGTTTGTCTATGGATGTTCTATATTGATACGATTTTTCATATTACTCAGAATATTTAGTGTTTATGTTAAATGATTCAGGAATGTTATTTACATTCCATTCTGTAGTTTCAATATGAATGTATATGTTGATTATGTTTACCCATTCATATGAGGAATGTAATGGATTAAGTATGTGATGATCGGGGCCCTCTAAAGTGTTGTGATGCATTGGTAGGTCGCATAAGGAAAATAGATATGGATGTGCACTACTAGAAAATAGGTTTATACCCATGGTTTTACAAAAAACCGTGGGTATAGGGTACCCCTATACCCATGGTTCTGGAAAACCGTGGGTATAGGACACCTATACCCATGGTTGTGCCAAAACCCGTGGGTATAGTTATCTTTTAAGACCTATACCCACAGTTTTGGAGAAAATCGTGGGTATAGGGTATTTTCTGAAGACCTATACTGACGGTTCATAAAAACCATGGGTATTGGGCTTTTTTTGAAGACCTATACCCACAGTTATCCAGAACCATGTGTATAGCATTCTCGAGTTATGGAGGGAAAATAAAATTAGGTGGGACATGAAAAATATTAGGTGGGAAGGAATTTATTCATGGTTTAGATTAATACATTTACATAAATGTAAAAATATAATAACAAAAACTCAGTTGCTCGGTTGGTAAACCATTCCCCGTGTCTGCTGTAGGTCGTCGGATCAAATCCCTCCGGTCACATTTTTTGAATTTAAATACCCACGTGGATTATATTTATATATATATCCAAATGTATGTATATATAACAAATATTAATCAGAGCTCGGTTGGTTGGTTGTTGTGGTGCGGCCGCGAGACATTGCGTGAGATACGGGTTCGAAACACGTCGGACGTTTTGTTGGAATTTTAATACCGAATATTAATATATATGAGTAGATACATGTATATATAAAAGATTGAAGTCTTAGCTTCGGTGGTCTATTGGTTGGGTGCGTTTTCAAGGTGCAGTGGGAGGTCGGTGTTCGAAACCCCCTGGGCACTTTTTTTGAAGATTAAATCACCATGGTTGGAGAACCGTGGGGTCAACACTGTGCCAGCGTGGCCACGCACTTTCCACACTGTGGCAATCCTATCCTCACGGTTTCTCCAAACTGTGGGTATAGCCTGACCCCCTATCCTGACACCGTTCTAGCCCATGGTTTCCAAGACCATAGGTATAGCATATACCCATGGTTTTGGGGGCAATACCCACGGTTCTGAACCATGGGTATGTGGAACTTTTCTAGTAGTGAAGTGGCCAAATCCTAGACCATTTTTTGTGAAATGTTTTTGTCCAAGGCCTTAATCATGTTTTGATGTCTTGCATGTGTCCTTGATGGTATGTTTCAGAATTTTTATCATGTGAATTTCTCAAATTATGAAGCTATAAATTCATAGTTCATGTGGTTATAGAGCTATTAGTATACCAATCATTATGTTTTATTATGAAAATGATTACTCAACTCATATTCCTTCCATAATGTGTTCATGTTTATTATTTTTAATGGAGTGTGTTTAAAATTATTCACCATGCCTAATTTTTATGTTTTTTATATGTTCTACAGTATTTTTTACCCTTACTAAGAATCTGGGCTCAACCCATCTTATGTTTCATTTTTCTAATGACCGGAAGAGGCATATTTTGATTGAATTGCATGGATAATTCTAAAGTGGTTGATGTTACAAGTGGAACTATTGTGTTCCTTTTCATTTTATGTTGTAATATAGAACTTATGTATGTATCTGGCTTTCCAAATATAATAAACTAATCATTCCTTTGGGATACGATATTATTTTAATCATTCCAATGTAATGTATTAAGGCATTGGCTTTGGGAAACTATGATCGTTTCTTTATATTTTTTATCAGAGGATGTTTAGTAGAAAACATGGTATGTAGATTTAGAAAATGTAGATTATTGAACAAAACAATATGGAATTATTTGAGGATAAGATTACAAGAGTATCCTATAATTTTTTAAGGAATTGATTATGTGGACATTTCTAGCAAATACAAACCTATATGAATACTAGAAGTTGATGAGGTTCTTGCACAGATGTACCTTGGAGTGATAACTCTGAAAAGGATTTTCAAGTTTGACCCAGGGTATCCATGTACATGATAAATAACATTATTATACACTCGGTTTGAAACACCCTGTTGATATGCTGTGCATAATTAAAACTTTCAGGACAAGCCATTATGAAGAATTTATGTCCCTAAAGAAATCATAGTATATGGTTTTGGGATTTTTGATGCATAAATTTATGTTATATGATATACAATGATTATATTTATATAGTATTCATAATTTTATAATCTAATAGAGTATATAAAATTGATTTGTAGTGGCACCTAACAGAATGAATGAGAACTTAACCAATGCATGTGATGTAATGATTAAGAAGGATTATATCTATTTTGTTATTAAGCCATTGTTTTGTATTAAGATAGGCTCCAAAGTATCCTCATCATATGAGGAAATAGTATCATGTGTTAACAAGATATTTAATGAAATCTCTGAGTCCTATGGATTTGAAGGGAATCTATAAAAGAAGAAGATGGCAAAGAAAAATAATGATAAAGGGAAGAATGTAATAAAGGTTATTCCAACATATGATAATTGTGAAAAGAATCATCCTGGTAAATGCATGAAGGTAATGGGAGTTTATTATAAGTGTGGAGAAAATGTATAGGAATTTCTTGATTACAAGGGTAAGAAAATGGTTTCTAATATACATTTATTCAACTACAATGAGATGGGACACTCTGTGAATTAATTCCTCTTGAATCGAAGGAATGTGCCACAAATTATGTTACTGGATAATGATCAAGTGGTGATATTTCCACACAAAAAGTGGACTGATTAATATTATTCATTAATAATCATCTAATTTCAATATTTTATCTGCAATGTACCAGTTTTTATAATTATAGAATATATGAGGATTATACCATGGTACTATTAAATTAAGTATTTGAGGTCGTATGATGAATTTTACCAAGGATATGTGACTCAGTTGAATTTTAATATATTGGTAATGTATATGGTTGACGAAAATACAACCCTAAATATAATCCCTATGATTATGATAATGGTGAAGAAATGATTGATTTGGATAAGTAGATACTAACTCAAATCTGATTCTTGACTTTTCGACAGGTGGTCTATGCCCTCATTGATGGTGTTTAGAGTTTTTGTAGATATAAGGAAAATATCCTATAGAATGTATAGGAATGAATTCCTGTTTTCAATATGGTTTTAGAGTAATTTGATTAATTACCATATTTCAAGAGGATAAATTATAAATATATTCACGTGTTTGGAATGTCAACATTTGGGGATGGTTTATATTTATTAATTTAAAATATGGTCGCAGATGCATTTGGCAAGATGGGATCAGGGAGTTCCAAAAAAGGTGGACTGCTAAAGGCACTATGTACATGGATCTAGCAAGGATGGATATGGGAATGATTCCAATGTGTTTGATCATTATATATTTGAAAGGTAAACCATTTATAAAATGGTTTATGTGGATTATTTTTTGAGTCTTTAGAGTTTATTATCACCACATGATGCAACATGTGCTAAGAGATGATGTATAGATATTTCAGAGAACAAACAAAGGGTTAAACTAGGATTATGAAATAGAAATGTATATTTATACTCCAATATATTGGATTAATTTATAAACACAAGAAAATGTGTCTTAAGATAAAATTATGTTCAATTATCATGTTCTTTCCATGGTATTAATGAAATTTTTCATAACTATTTTTAATTGTTTTGAGGTAATGATCTTTCATCTAAGAATATTCTCTATAAATTTCTATCAGAACATGATGGTTGATTATTCTTCCATGACCATGTTCTCATATTAATGTGTATATTTTTTTAGTAATCGATGCATTTAATTTTACCTCTTCTTAAGATGATATTTTGACTTTATTTCTAATGTGGGTTTCCCAAAAGTGAATTTTGAGTATCAACCATTAAATTTTGATGTGGAATTTCTATTTTTGGGGACAAAATATTTGTATGGAGGGGATAATGTAACACTCCAAGTAGTTAAAATTAAATTTAATATAGAATTCTTGAAACATTGAGTCTATAAAAAACAACACTATGTTAAAAACCTACCCAATAAACAATATTTTTTCCACTTTTGTGATTTATATTTTGAAAAGCTGACATACAAGGTTACGTTCATGGTAATATTTGGAGTCTGGTAGAATACACTTAAATTTTTGTGAATATTAATATATCATTATGAATAGTGATGTACCCTTATTAATAGTAATAGGACCCTTATGAACATTAACATCACCCATGACTGTGTAAATAAAATTGAGGCACGTTATAAGTGAGGAAGAATATTTTTTAAATTATCAATTAAATATTCATACTTTTGTAAGTGTTAAATATTTAATAAACAATTTAAATTTATAAAGTAATTAATTTTCCTAAAACAAGTTCTTAAATAAATATTTTTTTGTCCTATACTTTTATAACAATTTAAGAAGACATTGGTTAATTTTTCAGGGCATTATAAAATAAGTTTTAGTTTTAAACTTGTATTTTTTGAGAAAATAATGATTTTAATTAAAAATTTAATTTCCCATATTTATAAAAAAATTCAAACAATGGATTATATATTTGTATTGTACACATAAAAAAAATTATATGGTGGATTTTGTGAATTTTTCTGAAATACAGGAAATTTTAGTGAATAGTGAAATACTGTAATTTACCGTATATATACATTATATGTTAAATACACTATTACATGTATCATGTATGATTTAATACAACCATTAGTGAGACCTCACTTTCACATATTACTATGCTTGGTCATAATAATCTATATCATTTCTTTCCTTGAGAAGAATAAAAAAATAATTACTAAGATAATAAAAAATCACTCCTCTCTTCCACTATAACCCCCCTCCCACCCTCTTCTCTAAATCATATTAGGAATTGTAAGTTTTCTAAATTCTACCCATATAAACTCCAAATATCGACTAAAACTTCCATCTACCCTTTCTCTAATAAAAATGCCGAAACATCTACAATAAAGTGTATCTCATGGAAGATAACTTCAAGAGGTAAATTTCTATTCTCATTTCATTTATTCCAAGTTCCATTCTTTTTTTTTCATTTCTAAAATATCCTCATATAGATGTTATGATATCTATATTACCCTAAATGTTATATAATTTTGTAATGATAATGGAATAGTTCATCATCGTCGACCATTTCCCCTTATTTTATACAAGAAATTATAACATTATCTGAGATGTGTTAATTTTTCACATTCAAGGATGATAGGTTTTCAATTTCTATTACCATCTTCAGTTCTAAGTATTAAACCATTATTATACTTGAAAAAAACTATAATATATTAATTATAACTTATGTATGGTTTTGGAATCCATTTTTATACATGATATTAATTTTGATATCAAAATGATTTCATTGTGATCAAATACCGCCAATTAACCCAAACAATTAGCATTAATGATTTATATAATGATTTATCTTCACTCCCAATAACCAAATGACTTTTATTACCATGTAATATTTTTTTAGTTCACTAATAACATACAACTACTTTTCTGTATAACCATTTTCATTATACATGTTTATCCGTACTTGAATATATGTAAACTAATCATAAAATCCATAGAAGAAAACAGTCGAAAACAATGAAATTCAATCTCTTAACCCATAAAATTTCCATTAATATACCCAATAAGTTCATAATAAATCAAATTAATGTATATTAGTTTCTGTATTTATTAATTTATAACCTGAATTTTATTATTCAATTCATTAAGATCATGTGAGGAACACCTTTGGACTTAAGGTAAGGCTTTCCTCATCTCACTTCCATTTTTGTGGGATATTACTTATTCACTACTATTACTTGTGTATGGTGTATTTATACTATCCATTAATGTAACATATCATTAATCTATTTATATTCATGGTATTAAAATTATCATTTGAATAATATAAATTTGGGTTATATGAATCGATTGATTATAAAGTGGTAAGGGATTTCTACATGATCCTCTATTTAAATTCACGTTATTCTTATTCTATAATTACCTCAATTATATTATTATTTATTCATATTGACTCCTCAAATATTCTGTTTTAAAGTTCATTATATGATTAAAAATCAGAATTATTCTTAATTTTATTTTCAGTTACATGTTTTAATAGGATCTTTTAAAAATTCTTCCCAAAATACAAACTCGATTCAAGGGAACTTCACAAATTTTTACCCATTTTGAATCATAATCTATAATCTATTTTAATCCATAATTAACTTTCTAGCATAAAATATTTTATTATGAAAAATTAATTGGTTCATTTTAGGTTTTATGAATTCAAAAATTCCTTTCATCTTTAAAATATCATTAATATTTTTGTTATGTACTCTGAAATGATTTATTTTAAAAGCATCTTTAACTACTATTTTTACATCATGAGATAACATTTATGCCTAAAATATAATTTCAAATTCATTATCTTTTTTTATGTTATATATATTTTTTCAATCTGATTTAATTAAAAATATAAATTATTTTCAAAAAGAACACTTCTTTCCATTGTAAGAATGATCATCTCGTTTTAACTTTTAAGAGGCATATGCCTTGTTCACCACTTATTCCAAGTATGTGGTGTTTTTAATGACCTTTTGATATCATATTTATAGTCACCTTAGTCTCATTATGTTCTAATGGATTATTATTTTAATGTTTCAAGGTGGTATGGTACACTTTGGAATGATTATGGATTATTTCATCAAGATTTTATCAATGGTATCATTTAAAAATACCTTCATCTATTAAACATACGTTTTTGAATCTCATACATCATTGAGATTTATTAATTATCATATCATCTCCAATATTTTATTGAAGGTTTTATGATTATTTTTACAATGAATGTTCAATAGTGATACTATTCATCATATTATTCCAAATGGTTAGTGATTAAGTTAAATTATAGAGGAATGTTATTTACAGTTCATATGTTAGTTTCAATATGAATGTATATGTTAATTATGTTCACTAATTTAATATGAGGAAGGAATTATACTTAGTATATGATGGGTGGTGTCCTCTATATCCATTCGATGGATTTGTAGGTATCATAAGACAAATAGATATAGACATGGCCGAGGCCTTGCCCATTTTTTAGATATTGTTATGGCTGAGGCCTTAATCATTTTTGGAGGCCTTGCCCGAGGCCTTTATGGTATGTTTCAAAATGTATGGCATATTAAATTTCCTCATTATAAAGCAATAAATTCATAGTTCATGTGGTTATTAGACAAGTAGAATACTCATGATTAACTTTTATTATGGAAATGTTTACATAGTTCATATTCTTTCCATGATAGGTCCATGTTTATTTTTTTAAATGCATGTGTTTTCAATTATTCAACTTGACTAATGATTATGTTGGTGAAATATTTTGTTGTATTGGATACCCTTACTAAGAATTCGTGCTCACCCCTTCTTATGTTTCATTTTCCTAGGACACGATGTGGTATATTATGATTTACTTTCAGGGTTAATCATAGAGTGGTGGATATTCCCAATGGAAAATTTATTTTCTTTTTATTTCATGTTTTAATATTGAACTTATGTATTTATTTTGATTTCCATATATACTAAATGTTTTTTCCTTCGAGATATGAATTTCTTGTAATCATGCCAATGTAATGTATTAAGGCACTGTCTTTGACCAACTAAGGATAGAACGTTAAATTCAATATCCAGAACATGTTGATTTCTAATTTTCCTCATAGCATCAAAATCCATTTCATCTTTCATATTATTTTTTTAACATCATATCTTTACTCATTTAATAATAAATATGAATGTTATGCAATTTATCAAGAGAAAAATGATCCTTAACATCTAAATAAGAAATTCTATAATCACACCTATTCATAATGTTTCTTATAATTTTCATCATAATTTTTGAATTTTTTAGGACATCTCAAAATCCTTTTATGTTACAAATAATTTTATTTACTCTTGTGAGGAAATCATCAACATAATATTCATCTCTCGTTATTTTCTAACCAAACGTATTATGCCAGATTTGAGGATTTTTTCCCTTCACATTTGTATTCCCTTTGAATATAGTTTATAGCTTGGCCCATATAATCTTCAATGTTTTGAGACCCACCACATTCATACCAAAAAATTATGAAAAGGACATATGGATAGTAACATAAACTGCAATATTTCTCATGTTATCAAACATCAAAGGATATGTTTTCACAGTTTGTGAGAAACCAATTATAGTAATATCAACATATTATAGGACAAGAGATTAGGTAAAGGGAACAATAATGTTCTGACAACCATAAAAATGTTTTCCATAAAATATATGAATCCATATACAATTGATAGAATAGAAATTATCAATGATAAGGACTCAAAAAGGTGAACTTATCTATGATACTAATTAATGATCCACGTGATCAATAAAAAACTAAGAATATGTGGGGGAGGTATCCATTATTTACATTTATACGTTTCATAGTTATATGCAAAGTAACCCCTAAAACGTTTTAATATTAATAACCTTTTCATCCTATAGAAAATAATAATGCATGGAATATTTGTAAATAATGTAAAGCACATGAGATTCACAAATTTCAACCTCACTGTGAGAAGATACACACTTAACATGCCCACCCTGGGGGTATATGGAAAATCATTATTAATAATAATTTAATAAAAATTTCTACAACATCCATTAGAAACATTCTAACTCAAAACATGATAGATTATATTAACTCCCATAAATTTACAAATTTTTATTACAAACAATAAAACCACAAAAAATAGGATCAGAAATATTTTCTCTAAACATGTTTGTGAGAATACTCAGTTAGATGAAGCACTGTCTGATTGGATCAGTGTGATGAAATCAATTGGATAGACTCATTATGATGAACCTATTATCAATATTCACATCTCAAACTCTTATCCACTCTTAAGTTTGAATATCCTTAGTATGATATTCCACAATCTGGTTAACAAAACATCTAGTATTCCAATTATCTTATGAGATACCTGTCTTAAAAAAATATTACTCAAAATATAATATGATACTAATTTTTTACAAGAAAAGGATGAAATATAATATCGTATTGTTTATCTATTTATAGGTATCCCAGAATGGAAAATGCGTGAAACTAAAAAACATTTCCCACTTACTAAAATTCAGAAAACCACAAATATTCAGTCATATTTGAACATTATTTTGACCACTTAAACACTTTTGGATCTATATTGAATTATAGTGAGTCTTATTAGTAATAATAATTTTAAAAAATTCAATATTATCTTCAATGTATGGTAACTTATTCATCCAATTTTTATGTAACGTACTCAACACATTACGATGGATATTTATCAGCATCAGTCCAATTGATTTTCCTTCTCAAATTCAATCTAATTTGCATTCCTTCTCAGGGTCAGTCTTATCCAAATTCCTTCTTAGAGCCCGTCTAATTGAATATCCTTCTCAAGGTTATTCTGATGGAATTTTCTTCTTAGATTCATTATGATTTATTGGTGGCCCACCATGTTCAATGGACTGGTATGTGTAGAAACTTCTTTCTTTATCTGATTATGGTAATGAAAATCTTAAATAAATCAATAATTTCATCATACAATTATTATGGATTTGATGATCTTTATATTTTATTTATCATTCTGAATAAAAACCAACATCTTGGTCTTTTCATGTTTCTTCATAGTGATGAATTCATAACTCATCAAAAATATACTCATGCTTGTATATTGACTCTATCTTGATATTGACAACTTTTGATATACACATAGAATTGTATGAAATTAGGTTACAAAATAAATAACATTCTCAATCCCAACTTCATTATTTTTAAAAATTCTTCTTTGTATCATTCTAACTTCTTCAGTCAAGAATTTCTGAAATTCTAATAAAGAAAATGATCGATGAACATTCAATGACATACCGATGGATCTGAGATAGATGATGTGTCTGATCAAAAACTACATCTTTAAGAAAAATTATATTTCTGGTGATACTCTTTATGATAATCGGTTTCTGAAAAAAAAACATTCTCAAAATCCAAAAATTTCTCCACCTTTTTTTGGGTTCGAGCATTCAAAAGCATTCAGCTATTTTTCAAAAACATTATTTTATAAAATATTGGTTTTCAATATATACAAAACATGTTAAAACAAGACATCACAAAGGTTCTTCAATATTGAATATATTCAGAACATAGTTACATATATGATCCAAAAATTCTTTAATATGTTTTCATGTTATACATATTCTATATAGACTTATAATTGATATGGTTTTTCTAAAAACTGTATTTTTCACAATTTTATTAAACTAAATGTTCCCGAAAAGTTTTAAAAAATAAAACTCATCTAACCATGACAGAATAGATTCAAAAAAATATTTTATTATTAAAAATGTTATTTTTAAAAAATTTAAATATATACCTATAGTGAAAATTAAAATATAATAAAATGATTTAATTGACAAAATTCATTTTCAAACATGTGGGTTTCAAAGTAAAATATCATACAAATTACAATAATAATGAATGAATATATGATATATCCTAAATTAAAATATTATATATATAAAAATAATGATTTATAAGTGGTTGATATAATATATTTTGATAAAATAATTTTTTCTTGAAGAAAATGATTATTTCAGAAAGAAAAAATCTTGTTTTTAATATTAAATCATGTTATTTATTTTCCATCAAAATATCTAAAATTTTACTAAATTGTTGTCTATTTTTTTAATAGTGATTTTTTTAATTAAATATAACGATATTAATCATATAATATTCCATCTCTCAAATTATAGTAGTGTTGGGTGTGAAACAATAGGAAGATAATAATGATTTATAAAATTAAAAATATGAAATAATTTTTTTGGTTGTTATAATTTCAATATGGTAGGTTTACATTTATCCACTTCTTTCATTTTATAAATTTATTTCTAAAATTACTCAAGAATAGTCTAATTAAATTTTTTACCATTTCTTTATTTCCAAATCATTCAATTATTATGAATTTAACTCCACTTATTCACATCAATATATGTCTGAATCTCCTCTTCCATGTATATAGGGATATATGTCCATAATAATAAATATATAATACTTCTATTTATATATTAATGTAATTTATTCTTCATATATTCAATAATTTATATTTTAAACATTATAGTTTAATTTATAATTTAAAAACTCAATTTCCAATCAATATAATTTAATATGTGATAGGAAATTTCAAACTAATCAACATTGTATTATCATCTCAATCATGATGATATACTATTCACTATAAAGTAATCATTTGAATCCTCAAAAATTAAATGTTTCTTGTATCTCATTATCTAAAATATTTTTATGATAATAATCTCATAATATTTCTATTTTTAATGTATTACTGTATAACAAAAATTCATATTTAATGTCTCTAAATAGAGTGAAAAATAATTTTTACTACTTCAAATATTATAGCTAGAACAAAATAATCATTGGGTGACCATTAATATTTTTACATGATCCCTTTATATACCCTTATGCCCAATATATTATGTAAGGGAATTATGTATATATTGTCTGGCCCTTATACTATTGTTAGGACCAATAGGGGTCTATATACCCTGAGAGGGGGGGTGAATCAGGGTATGGATATTATTTTTCAAAGTTCTTCCTGCCCCACTGGATCTTGACCTCTTTATTTACAAGGGTCACTTTGTTTGCACTTGTGTGGTTATTATGATCACTTATTTTCTTCTTTGACTGATGATGATGCTTCAAATGCAATGCAGGGAAGTAAACAAGCAGACACATAGATTTTTACTTGGTTCACCGCTAAGGGCTACGTCCAAGGAGCATACGCCGACAAGTTGCCGGTTCGTACCAAATTCCACTAGACTTCACTAGCTGTGGATTACAATGTTCGGGATAGATCACTTCTATGCCCAGGCTCACTGCCTTTACAAGTTTAGGGTCAGCTCACTACTTTCCCAAGGGTCACTCCCTGTTTCTCTCTCTCTAGCTCACTTCTGGTGGAGAGGATCACCTTCTTCCTCTTCCTAAGCTCACTACTCTTGAAGGAATCCACTCACAGTTTATAGACCTGTAGGTCTCTTCATTTTCATGAATGAATGCATCTTCCTCTGTGTGTAGATGCTCTGTTGAAGTACAACTTTCACCCGTAGATGAATATTTCTTTGCACCGAAGGTATCGGGAAAACTTCCAGCTTCCACGCAGTCCGAGAAGCACCGCTGGAACCAAGCCTTTCTTGGCGCGCAAGTCAATAAGGGCGCGCAAGTATCGGCGCTCAAGTCACAACGGGTGCGCAAGTCCTCCTCTGACACTTGCGCGACACAAGCTTCCTCAAGGGTATGGATATTATTTTTCAAATTTCTTCCTGCCCCACTAGATCTTGACCTCTTTATTTACAAGGGTCACTTTGTTTGCACTTGTGTGGTTATTATGATCACTTATTTTCTTCTTTGCCAGATGATGATGCTTCAAATGCAATGCAGGGAAGTAAACAAGCAGACACAGAGATTTTTACTTGGTTCACCGCTAAGGGCTATGTCCAAGGAGCATACGCCGACAAGTTGCTGGTTCGTACCAAATTCCACTAGACTTCACTAGCTGTGGATTACAATGTTCGGGATAGATCACTTCTATGCCCAGGCTCACTGCCTTTACAAGTTTAGGGTCAGCTCACTGCTTTCCCAAGGGTCACTCCCTGTTTCTCTCTCTCTGGCTCACTTCTGGTGGAGAGGATCACCTTCTTCCTCTTCCTAAGCTCACTGCTCTTGGAAGGAATCCACTCACAGTTTATAGACCTGTAGGTCTCTTCATTTTCATGAATGAATGCATCTTCCTCTGTGTGTAGATGCTCTGTTGAAGTACAACTTTCACCCGTAGATGAATATTTCTTTTCACCGAAGGTATCGGGCAAACTTCCAGCTTCCACGCAGTCCGAGAAGCACCGCTGGGACAAAGCCTTACTTGGCGCGCAAGTCAATCACGGCACGCAAGTATCGGATCTCAAGTCACAACGGGCGCGCAAGTCCTCCTCTGACACTTGCGCGACACAAGCTTCCTCAACTCCAAACTTGCGCAACTCTCTTCCTTTTACGCCCAAACCAATATTGGCGCACAACTGCCAACCGGCGCGCAACTTCTAACACCGGCGCACAACTTCAACCACTGGCGTGCAAGTCCCACCTGCGCGACCACACACACCACTTGCGCGACCACCACACCTGCGCGACGGGAGCTCTGAGTTGAACTCCAGTAGAAAATGAGGAGGGGTGGTCCAGTATTTATAGGCAATCTGACCACCCTGCGCGACGGCGCACAAGTCACCTGCGTGACCCAATCTCGGCGCGCAAGTCTTCTATCCTTTTAGACACTTGCGCGACCAACTCCCAAACTTGCGCGAACCTATTTCCTTAGCCATATTTTGATCTTCTGATCTTGAAAAACATATGGCGCTCAATTTTCCTATACTCCAAGTCCACGGCGCGCAAGTCCCTTTGCCAAAAACACTTTTCATCATTTGCCGATTTTCATGCCCAAAAATTTGGCAAACAATGGAAAATGGCGCCACCTTGTATCTGATCTTTTGTACCGCCTCCAGATCATCCATTACTTTTATCGACGTTCTTGAATCAAACATGGATCGTTGACCTCAGCACTTGAACTTGACATTCCACCATGAAATCCTCTTTGTCAACAAATTTGTATGTCATTGTTTTGCTTTGTCAACAATAACTACTCAGATGTCTACTTTGTCAACAAACACAATCACCTCAAAAATGCTTCAATGATACCTTGAGGGATTTTTCCCAACAATCTCCCCCTTTGGGTTTGTTGAAAACTCTTCCAAAACAAGGATACATCATTGATTCTTCAGCCTCCATTCGCCTCATTGCGATTCTGATAGCAATCAAGGATTTACTCAACACATACTCTAAGCCCACATGAGCACTGCTCGGCGTGAGAAACAAGAGTAAATGAAAAGTTCATCAATGAATCACTTTATCTCTGACATCCACTGTTGACACCAAACTGATACCAATTTGTACTAAACTGATACCAATTATTGATGGGCTTGTTGGAAGACCAATGTTTGGTTTGGAAATATTCTTACCACTGTCCAACACCACTCTTCTGCTTTTATCACAATCCTTAGCTGTCGTGATATCTATTCTTTGATCGATCAGTACTAGCATCGTCAGATTTAATACACTCCCCCTTTCTCATTTCTCCCCCTTTCTAGCTGCTCCACCTATCAGCTTCTCCCCGTATCAATTATGATTTATCAAATCTCCACACTGTCTCCCCCTTGAACAATCACTATTTTCTCCTCCTCTAACAAACACTTTTTCCCCCTTTGTCAACGAACCCAAAGGACACTCCTTTGTAGTTTGTAACATAGTAGAGAACACATATCAGCAAATGAGGGAAAAACACATCATACCTCGGGGAGAGGGGGGGTCCCACATCCACACTATTTCAAGTGCGGGGAATCGACTGAACTCCCAGAGCTAGTCGATGCCTCTCAAAAGCTTCCTTGGGTAAGGCCTTTGTCAGAATGTCTGT
Source organism: Viscum album (assembly GCA_963277665.1). Classification (NCBI taxonomy): domain Eukaryota; kingdom Viridiplantae; phylum Streptophyta; class Magnoliopsida; order Santalales; family Viscaceae; genus Viscum; species Viscum album. Next base: position 138,739,334 of record OY728163.1, read on the forward strand.
AACCTGTAGCTCTGTAGGCACATAATCCAACTTCACGATGCCCTGCTCAACCTTCTCCTTGATGAAATGATACTTGATCTCAATGTACTTTGTCCTAGAATGATGGACAGGATTTTTGCTAAGATTTATAGCACTTGAGTTGTCACACTGGATTCCGATCGGAGACTTCACTTCAACTCCCATATCTTCAAGCTGCTGCTTCATCCACAATAACTGTGTGCATGCTTGAGTGGCCGCAATATACTCAGCTTCTACGGTGCTCAATGAAAAGCAATCTTGTTTCTTTCTTAACCAAGAAATACACAATCCACCAAGATAGAATGCACCACCTGACGTTGATTTTCTATCATCTACTGAACCGACCCAGTCTGCATCAGTATATCCCAATAACTCTGTATCAGATTTTTCAGTATATGTCAGGCCGAAATCCACTATGCCCTATATATACCAATGTATTCTTTTCACTACAAGCATGTGGCTTTCCTTGGGATTACTCTGATATCTTTCGGCTTGGCATGTGGCGAAAACAATTTCAGGCCTTGTTGCGGTTAAGTACAACAGACTTCCAATGATTTGCCTATATTCTGTGATATTAATTGCCTTGCCATCCTCATATTTTGATAATTTCATCCGGGTAGCAACCGGAGTTTTCATTTCTTTGGAATTATCCATTCCAAATCATTCCAAAACCCTATTCACATATTCGGATTGAGAAATGAATGTTCCATTCTTTCCTTATCTCACCTGTAGACCAATTGTACTGCAACGGCTAGGAATAATTTGATTGTCTCTAGCATTGTAACCAGTGCAAATGTCTCATAAACTTCAATATATTCTTTCTGGGAGTATCCTTTGCACACTAGCTGTGATTTGTTCTGAATCAATGTTCCATCTTCAGTCATATTCTTGTTGCGATAGACCCATTTAGTCCCGATGACATTCTTTTCTACTGGCCTCGAAACAATCTCCCATGTCTGGTTCTTCTCAATCTGATTAACTCTTCATTCATGGACTGAACCCAGTTATCTTCATCAGTTGCATCATCAAATCATTTTGACTCAAATTATGATAGTAATGATGTCTGCTGTAGTGATTTCATTCTTCTTGTCTGAACTGGACCTCACTGATCACTGATGATATTCTGCCTGTCAATTTCAGCTCGATTCTTTGTCTTTTGTGCAGATAAGGATTTTACTTCCTTGTACTCATCATCAGTATCTTCTTCTGAGTCACCCTCAGCCACTTCTTCTCCCCCTGTGTTTCTTTCTTCTTCAACACTTTCATCAGGAAATTGATCTCTGACTCATTTTTCAGTGGCTTCATTTCTTTTAGATACTTTTCTCTGTGTCATTTTTCAATGAAATCATTCCTTTCAACTTCTTCTCATAGCTTCTTGGTATCCTGAAAACAGTCAGCTGATACCACAATGTTAGATCAAAATAAATAAGCATGAAATTCTTGATCACTGTTGCTTCTCTCATAGTATGTCTTCTCTCGATAGACAACACTTTAGATGGGTCATCCAATTATTTCCTTGATGAATCTCGCATCTGATTTTGTTTTTGAATGCTCCCCCTGTTTTAGACAACACTTCTATCTATAAGGCCCAATGGTTGATACCCATAACCATTCTTCTCCACGTGCAACATTTATACTTATTTGGCACTCCTCATTGAGCCATTATCAAAATCTCTAAGCCTGCTGAGTTGGAACTCGGTGTAGGAAACAAGAGATAAAGCTAATAACACAATCACTTTTAATTGTGCTCAGTTGCATCTTTTCTTCTTCATCCCTAGTTCCTGATTTGAATCAATTGAACCTGTAGAGCATATCAGATCTCCACTTCGCATCCTTAGATGCCACTTCCCCTTGGATCGTATCTCCCTAAAACCTGAAACACATCATTCATCAGTTAATAGCATTTATATGCATAGGGAGAGGGGATTTCTTCTGGACGCCTCAAGATGAGGATTGTGGTTGATCCTGATGGGTCAACCCATTGATTCTTTCTTAGAGGGCATCACACTCTTTTCTTGCTTCCTCCAGCTGCCTAGCCAACTTCTACTGTTCTGGCCATATGACTAGGCATTCATTGCCTACATTTTGAGCCTTTTTCTGATATGTAGATTTGGCAGGCTCAACATTTCTCACCATTTGGGGTTTCAACCCACTAGCACAAATTTCTGTCTTTGACGTTCTACCAAAATTCCATTTTCCTTGATTATATCTCTGAGCAGGAATCTCTTTTCTTTCCATCATCCCTTGCTTCTTCCACCATTGCAAGGGTCTTCCTCTTTTCTCCATAGCTTGTTGTGGCACACGACTTGAAAATTTTTCAATGTGTTCTCTGTTTATCTGCCTTTTATCAGATTTATGAGTCGCTGCCCTATTTTTCATTAGTGGTGGGTTCTCCACTGAATATACTTTCTCCTTACTCACAGCTATAGAGTTTCCTTCATTTTTCTTCCATATTTGGTCATGTTCTTTCTTATATAGTTATTGTGAGTATGATAGAGGAGGTGACTGATACACCTTTCGTTCAGCTCCATGTGATTTCCCTGAGGCTCTAAGAATGTTCTCCAACTTTCCACTTTGTCTCCCACTGTACAATTTCTCATTATACACCACTGGTGTCGGGAATCTCCTTTCATGTTTCTTTCCATTTCCTGCTTTCTTCTTGTAGGAATGTCTTGCCAAATGCCCATAATCAGAACATATAAAACACTTCCCATTAAAGGCATATCTCATTTCATCACTTCTCTGTCGAGATGTTGATGCACCTTGAGATCCTCTTCTGATATTGGGCTCCTATGTTTCCTGACAGATACTCATTTTGTGTCCCTTTCTTCCACAGAAATAGCATCTGATGAATGTTTTCCTCGGAGAGACTCTCTTCTCTGATTTCTCATGACGCTTCTTCTTCTCAGATCTAGTAATGTTTCTATTTTCACAGCCTGAGATGTATTCTTGTGCCTCTAGACAGAAGCTTGACGTGTGGCCCTGAATCCCGCAGAAATAGCACATGTCATCACTTCTTCTTGTAGCTATCCTCTTAGGCCTATCTCTCGCACCAACATGATTTTCTCCATTTCTGGAGTTGTTCACGGCTCTCTTCTTATCATGCATGGGAGGTGATTCATCGAATCCAATACCAGCTTTGGCAAAACTTGCTGGTCTTTGAGCTGAGAAAATATTCTGTTGTTTCTCTTCCATAACAGCATATCTGATCTTCATTTTATCATCACTTATCGAAGGATGATCAAATAGTAAATGTAAGGCGTCCTTCATTTTAGGCTTTCCTCTATCATTGGAAATCTCTAATTCCTTCTTAACTGATTCTAGCTCTTCTTCAAACTTTTGAATCTCTGTCTCCCTTGATTCAGGTTGGACATCAAGTTCTCTCTTGAGAAGCTTCCCTCTTCTCATATCATCTTCCAATTCACGTGTCACCTTATCAACCATGTCATTTTGCTCCTTTACCTTCAATTTTTCTTGAGCGACAAAGTCAGAGCAACATGCATTCTCTTGTTGTAGCCTTTGATTCTTCTGAACATCTGCAGACAACTGTGCTGCTAGATCATTATTTCTGGCTTTAAGATTCTGTGCTTCATCTGACTTTTGACTCTCTTCATAATCACCAGCCTTTTGTTTTCCTTTAATTCTAGCCATCTTCTGCAACTCTTCAGCATGTGAATCATTCTTCTCTGTTAGGTCGGTAACTATATCAATAAGCCTTTGATTTAAGCCTTTTAGCTTGTTGAACTCAATCTCCAATCCCTTGATCTATATATCTTTAGATTTGGCTTTTTCAGTGTTTCCAACATCATTTGGAATATTATGTTCTTCGATGCTTTTGAATTTATCTTTCACTTTTCTATTCAATCCATCGATCTCCCTTTTTTGTTCTTCAATCTTAATCTTATACTCACTAACCGATTTTGAGTTCTCTCGTGTTGATAACTTGAGTTTATCAATTTCTTCCATCAACTCAGACTTCTCTTCTTCCTGCTGCTGCATATAGAGTTTGGCATCGTGAACAACATTGTTGGATTTCTTTGTTTTTTCTCTCCAAACATCTATCTCCTCAAGAGCAGCCTCTAACTCAGCTCGCATATCTATTCTTCCTTCAATTTCTTCTTCTGTTTCAGCATCACTCTGATGCGCATGCACTTCACTAATTCCAACATCATGATTGAGTGAATCAATCTTTTCCCTATATGATTCATCAAGACCATCCTTCAATAAGCTATTTGATTCTTTTAGTTGAATCACACTTTTTCCAAAAACACTTCCACACTGAGGTAATTTACCTGACTTCTGATTCTTCTTTGATGATTTTCCTTTTCCCATGGCAGATTGAGATAAGATCAGACTGATTCTTTAACCACACTGATCAACTACACCAAGTCGGAGCAAATAAATCCGGTTAAAGCAAACTTCCCTCTGATACCAATTTTTAGGACCAATATGGGTCTATATACCCTGAGAGGGGGGGGGGGGGGGTGAATCAGGGTATGGATATTATTTTTCAAAGTTCTTCCTGCCCCACTAGATCTTGACCTCTTTATTTACAAGGGTCACTTTGTTTGCACTTGTGTGGTTATTATGATCACTTATTTTCTTCTTTGCCTGATGATGATGCTTCAAATGCAATGCAGGGAAGTAAACAAGCAGACACAGAGATTTTTACTTGGTTCACCGCTAAGGGCTACGTCCAAGGAGCATACGCCGACAAGTTGCTGGTTCGTACCAAATTCCACTAGACTTCACTAGCTGTGGATTACAATGTTCGGGATAGATCACTTCTATGCCCAGGCTCACTGCCTTTACAAGTTTAGGGTCAGCTCACTGCTTTCCCAAGGGTCACTCCCCGTTTCCCTCTCCCTGGCTCACTTCTGGTGGAGAGGATCACCTTTTTCCTCTTCCTAAGCTCACTGCTCTTGGAAGGAATCCACTCACAGTTTATAGACCTGTAGGTCTCTTAATTTTCATGAATGAATGCATCTTCCTCTGTGTGTAGATGCTCTGTTGAAGTACAACTTTCACCCGTAGATGAATATTTCTTTTCACCGAAGGTATCGGGCAAACATCCAGCTTCCACGCAGTCCGAGAAGCACCGCTGGGACAAAGCCTTACTTGGCGCGCAAGTCAATCATGGCGCGCAAGTATCGGATCTCATGTCACAACGGGCGCGCAAGTCCTCCTCTGACACTTGCGCGACACAAGCTTCCTCAACTCCAAACTTGCGCGACTCTCTTCCTTTTACGCCCAAACCAATATTGGCGCACAACTGTAAACCGGCGCGCAACTTCTAACACTGGCGCACAACTTCAACCACTGGCGCGCAAGTCCCACCTGCGCGACCACACACACCACTTGCGCGACCACCACACCTGCGCGACGGGAGCTCTGAGTTGAACTCCGGTAGAAAATGAGGAGGGGTGGTCCAGTATTTATAGGCAATCTGACCACCCTGCGCGACGGCGCGCAAGTCACCTGCGTGACCCAATCTCGGCGCGCAAGTCTTCTCTCCTTTTAGACACTTGCGCGACCAACTCCCAAACTTGCGCGAACCTATTTCCTTAGCCATATTTTGATCTTCTGATCTTGAAAAACATATGGCGCTCAAGTTTCCTATACTCCAAGTCCACGGCACGCAAGTACCTTTGCCAAAAACACTTTTCATCATTTGCCGATTTTCATGCCCAAAAATTTGGCAAACACTGGAAAACGGCGCCACCTTGTATCTGATCTTTTGTACCGCCTCCAGATCATCCATTACTTTTATCGACGTTCTTGAATCAAACATGGATCGTTGACCTCAGCTCTTGAACTCGACATTCCACCATGAAATCCTCTATGTCAACAAATTTGTATGTCATTGTTTTGCTTTGTCAACAATCACTACTCAGATTTCTACTTTGTCAACAAACACAGTCACCTCAAAAATTCTTCAATGATACCTTGAGGTATTTTTACCCAAAAACTATCAATAATATAGGCACCCAAATTTATCCTTACAGAAACGATTAAACAAGTACATATCCATTATATTATAATCAATGTGTTTCATCACTAGTTTTAATAAATTAATCTTATATGCCTCGAAACACACCATAAACACATCAATAATATATTACATTAATCAATAGAGATTATATGTGCCTCTTAGACAATTTTTTCTTTGTCAATCCAAAAAACACAAAAAAAAGCTGAATAACATTTCTAACAATATTAACATTTAGTATTTTTTATAATACACTATAATAAACACATTTATTACTAAAAAATCTATCTATACAAAAAACTATATTTTAATATATTTTACCACACTATTTATAATTTATTAAATATATTCTAATATGAGTTATCATCACCTTTAGAATCAATAGGATAATTAAATTTTCAACATGAAACTTATAATTGATCATCACTATACAGTTCAGATGCCACATGGTGACAACAACATTATTGAAAACCACACAAATGAAAAAGAAATAGGATATGAATTTAAACATATTGTAGACCTCCCATGCTAAAATAATAAAAAAAATAAGTAAAATAAAACTTTTTAGCACCACATGGGACACAACATATTGAATAAGAATTCCAAACCATACACAATAAACACTACTCGAATATAAAATCATGTTCTCCCGTGTACTTTTATTTGAATGTAATATTTCAGATTTCATCCAACATTGGATCTATACCCATTTTTTATGAAAATTTGAAACACTTCATGTCATTCTCTAATTATATATTCCCTTTTTTATAATTCTGAAAATTATATTGATAATTTCCATCCTTCAATTTATTAATTGAAAAAAATACCAATATATTAATGGTACATAAAATGGAAAAATTAACTCATATATCTAATCAAAATAGAAATCATAAATATCCCCAGATAACAAAATTAAAATACCAATTATGGTGAGGAATCATGAAAAAATAATTATTGAATATTAATCACAATGTTGGAGGTAGTATCCCACTTTTAATCCATTTATGTAAATAAAGATTTTTGACCTCTAATATTTAACTAAGGATTATAAAACAAAACATTGGGTAATTAATTTTTCCTAACATTATAAATTTTACTTTGTTTATAAGTATATAATGATTTAACAAAAAAAATTATAATTATTCCAATCTATAACATTGTATTAGATCAGTGTACGACGATTCTGTCAATTATGGAATAGATATTTTTTTGATTAATAAAACATGAGTTATCAAATTTTATTATTATAATATAATTCACATAAACTATGATATCATTTTGTCATTTTGTTATGTATATTAATTTTTCATGATTGAGTCTTCTCAATGTATTCATCCGGAAAATGCATGATGAGATAAAATTGCATTTCATTATTTTCCATAAAATAAAAGATTGTCCATGGAAAAATATACTTTGAGATGATAACATCAAAATGTGGGTTGAACAGGAAAAAACAGCATTCCTAATCAAATATATCACATACTTTGATGTTTAATTTTTTTAGAAAACTAAAATCGTCCATTCACATGACAAATTATAGATCCATTTACTTCTTTTATTATTGTTTCTTATTTTGGAAGGCAATGAACCATTCTTGTTTAACATATGTTGAAACCATTTTCAAGTCTTAGGATTGTTTTTATGAAAAAGGATCTTTTTTTATCAACATTAGTTCCCAATCATTGACCTGTTAACAATTATACTTTCTTAAAATATTCACCTTTATTCTTTGTAGTGTTTTAATATCATTCAAATCATCTCCCGAAAATCATATAAAAACAATTTTTAAATTTCTCTTTATTATAAAAATAATTTATTTCATTATATGTTACACATATAGTTCATACAAAAGATTCTATTGTATATGAAATGAATACTGAATTTCACTAGTAATAATTTTAGTAAAATATTTATATTGAGGTTTAATCTGTCCTCTATAAATTATTTCATAAATATTGATGAGAATGATTTTCATTTGGTCAATATCATCCATAATGTAAATTTTACCACAAATTATATATCAATGAAACTATGGAATATCAAGAATTTAATAATAATTGAATTAAAACCTTTGATATTATCATCATTCGATAATGTTCCATCATCAATCTATAAACCATTTCATAATCATCAAAAGTAAAAAAAATCATCAATTATTTTTATTAAATCCTCCCATTTAACAATTATTATATGAAATTTTATTTAAATATCCATTTTAATATTTCTAAATATCATTACCAATTAATATAAAATGATAATTTTAATATTTATAATATAGAAATGGGAGCAGAATCTTATCTACACTGACTCCTTCAACATTAAATAATCATGTTGTTACACCCAGCTTTGTGAAACCAAGTAGGGATCTCTTTTTTTCATGTTTCTACAATTGGGTTGTCTTTAACAATGATATAATTTTGCTCTTTTTTGTAGTCTCAGGACACTATCTATATGGTCGAAGGATCTGGATGGTGATTTTGGTTGAAATAACTCTTGCACCCCTATAGGGGACACTATCTAGCCAGTGGGAATCCAGTAGAATGCTGGGGAAATTCTTGTAGGTGAATAAAATCATCCTCCACCTATAAGGAAACTAATTGGTATTTAATGTAATATTAGTTTACCAACTTCCCACTGGAGAGGCCCATTTCCTCACTCATTATACTACTGGTAATTTGATTTAGTAAGGGACTAAATGTATTCTTAGCCCAAAATGGATTTTTAATATCCCTTCATATTTTAATTTGATTGAATCATGTTTTTCCAAAATCCAGTGGTTCCCATTGGCTTTCGTGGATACCAGCCTCTCCTTGATGTTGAAAACTCATACGAGTTGAATCTTACGTGTCCATTAATTGTAATTTTGTATTAATAGACCCTCAACTATTTTGTAAACTATACATCCCCATTATTTTCATCTATATTGAGACAAAATAATTGGATCCTTCATAAAAATGGTGAATAATCTTCATTCTCATTAGATATATGTTCGTTATAACTTTATGACCTTATTTCCCATAAATGTTTTTAAAGAGGAAAAAAGATTTCATTTTTCGATGTGGTATGTGTCTCTATCATATAGCTAAAATATGGAAATATTTATTCTGTATAATGGTTCCATTAGGTTTTAATAATTAAATTGATTTCTGGAAATTGATTGAATCTTTAAGGTATATATTAAGATTTTTCAAATAATTAATTTTTATAGAAAATATATGAGATCCATAATATGATTATTTAATTTTCTCAACGATTAAATGAATGATATTCAAAGATTTTTCCAATTCATGTTCCTTGTTTTTAAATTGATTGATCATGGTGGTATTTTTTAAAAACAAGGTTTTGTATTATGTCTTAGATGATGTTTATGAAACATTTCTTTATTAAATTATAATTCAATGAATATTTATTTTCATACTTTGGGGAGCATATTCTAAGGAGAAAAAAGACTATCCCTAGTGGAATTTTCTCTAACCTGTGGATACTCCTTCGATTTCATGGTGAAATATGTGAATTCTATTCAAGAGTTCATGGACCCTAGAAATTAAGATTCATATATGGTGGATAATGTTCATTAGTGTGTCTTAGCATCAATGTTGTGTACTCTATTATATCATGGATTTTAATCATGGTTTGTTTTTGATTAAATTATATTAGAGATAATTTGATGTGATTATCACTCCACTTATTCTTATTATGTAATATTACTTATTTAAAAATATATTTTTTTAATTTTTCCTTGTATAATATATTATTTAATATTACTCTAACTTATTAAGCATTGCATGATTTTGAAAATAAAACCAAAATATGATTTAGAAATGTTTAATAATTTATTCTAAAGAGTTTCATAAATATGTTTATAATATAAACTAATGGATTAGAATGGTTAGTCATTGTATAGATTCCATGGTGGGGTACATTTTTTTCATGTCCTTGTTTTCCCATTATGGACTTATAATATGGGGCTTTCAATAAAAAATTTAATGGAAGTTTGTCACGTAGTAGAAAATTATCCAATTTCAGGTAGTCTAATGAATGGTTTGGATAAGAATGATTTATGGTAAACTGGGGATAGACCAATCGGATTTTCTACGTTCTATGTTCATGATGGTATACTTTTTTTATATTAATCCCTCGATATCTAGATGTTTTATTTTATCATTAAGGATTTTATTCTGACATATGATATATTTTTGTTATTATTTGTTTTACTCTATCAATTTCAATTTGGATTATAGATATAGTGTAGTTAAAATCATTCCCAACATTACATTAATTTATTCAAGATGATTTTCACAAAACCATGGAGCTATAAAAAATTATTTGGTCATTACAGAAATCCAATTAGTGTGAGATTATGGGTTTACCTTTTTCGGTTTGTTAAAAATAGGTATATGAGCCTCTGGTGTGTTAATAAATATGATGCATCTTATATATCACACTATCGAAATTGTTGGTTATTGATAGTATCAATATAAGACTATCAGAAATCAATAGGTAGTGTGGGACTATACCTAGCTAGATCACATTCTTTAAATGCACTAAGTAACCACAGAGAGTCTTTATGTTTTTAGTTTTTATTTATCATGTTTCAAAATTTTCTATAGTTTATAAAATTTAAATTATATAAATAGAATCATATTATTTTATAAATTCGTTATATCCCCTTGTTCATTTGATAATTCTACCTCCACGATGTTTGCTGGGGATATCTAGAGAGGAGGCTATAGAGAAATTTCTTTCGGTGAATCCTCTATTTTACCAATATACAGTGCAAACAATCCTTTGTACAATCTAGTCATTGTGTAATACCAGCAATGATAGATCAAAAATAAATGTGGAACATTGAACAACACTTAATAAGTATCTTGAAAATATAGTGAGGGTTAAAAGGATCAATATAATGTGTAGGAATTAATAGAATGGATTGGGGGAATATTCCACTTTCATAAAACTGATGAATACAGAAATGTTTTTTTTTACAAATTACAAGACCATATGGACTATGATGATGTTGTGGGAATATATCATGAAAGAAAAGTGGAATGTGAATCTCACAAAGACTTCCTCACATAAATAATAGACCATGTATTCTAACTTGGGCCTCTAATGAAGGTGAATGAATTATAGGTTTTTACATTATAGTAGGGAGATCATTTTATCAAGGATTTTGCTACTTTCTTGGTAGATTTAGTTCACATGTATCTCACTATTGATACCATTGATAATGTTTTTAGTGTATGATATAAGATCTATGTTTAATATTATGTTCATCCACATATGTTATCGGTTTCGATAATGCTTTTTTGATGATGAGAAAATAATAGGGATGAAATGACAGTTTAGAGCATTATTGAAAGTGAGTGGTGTCTAGAATTACCTTCCTAGTAATCAAAGGAAATAAGATGACCATTTAAGAGGATGTGGTTGGAATTTTTAAATTACTTCAGGTTAGAGTAAGATGGTCAGTTATAGTTTTAGGTTAAAAGAAAACCTTAAACATCACTTTTAGGCCACACTTGGGGTTTCTATTACTTCAATGAAATATAATTATCAACAGTGTTACTTATTGAGATCAAATATGTGACATATATTTCGATTTACATTACCCAAGGTGTCTTAATTTATACATTAGGTAGAATAAGTTATGTGATCTTTGCATCATGCTAAAGGGGGATTGCAATTTATAATGAAAGGTAATGAACAGGTTGGATTTTTTTATATAGAAGAGTGTGGACCTGAGGAGATTGAGGCCCGATTGGATAATATGAGTGGTGTAGTGTTTATATAAAATTATACCATTTTTTAATTGTTTATATAAGTGAAAATTTATCTTTTATATCCTATAAATATATTGACATGTTGGTCCCCCATTCTTATGGAATTACTTTCTTGCATACCATTTATACACATCTTCTTATAATGAAAATGTAGTGTTTTAATTTTCTAGAGTGTCAAGATTTGATTTCAATCTAAAATAATATATTTTACTTATTAGTACATATAATTGAAATATTTTACCTAATAATTGGAGTGTATTTTATGATTAAATATACATCGTATATCCCTTACAATCATCATTTTCTACTCTTCTAAGTCAGTCTATCGTGTCATCCATTGTGAGTGGGATACAATATCGAGAACAGAAGGTCACTTTTCTCCAATTGTTGAGGTAATATCCTACTTTTTTATATGATTCTTAATTTCATTGTTTTTTTACTTATAGTACCTCATCTACTGGTTGTGTGTATGTATCTATTTTTTTAGGTGATATCTATCGGTTACCACCATATAACGATGTTCATTTTTCGATAGAAATTATTCTGGGGACAAAACCCAATTATGTACACTCATAAAATAAGTCACCCAATAAATAAATATAATTGATTTTAAAATTTGAGGATATTGAGCATATGGGATATATTCTTCCCATTGTTTATTCATGGTCATTATCTATTCACTTTTCAATAAATTTGAACACGAGTTTCCATCTTTTTTATTACAAAAAACTCAACTAATTGATTCTAAGGAAAAAAATATCAATTTACCTGGATTTATTTCCTTAGATAAAAATATTTTTCTGGATTGGTGGTTAATGATATTTATCCCAATAGATGGGTACCAATAGTTGAGGGTCCAGGTGGATATTATTGATATTAAAACGTTCAAGGGATGGTATGTGAACTATGTGTATTTGGAAATGTGATTTTATATTAAAAATTATCATATAATTTTGTAGATTTGATGAATGGATTCAATCATTAATTATTGGATACTATTGTGGTTGTACATTTGGATGTTTTTTATATTTTTTACATATAATAGGATTATCATTATAGGTATTGAAATAAAATCCATGTAATCATGATGGAATATCGTTTCCATTGAAATATATCTAATTGTATGCTATGGATTGATGAAGTGAGATTTATTTTCCATGTAATTTCTAAGATCATATTCTTAGTGGATCCTAAAAATATTCAAGACATATTTTATCGGGACTATCCAAGGTTCATTTTTTAGATATGAAGATTCCTTGGATTTTTTGGTTCTTTTAGGATCTGTTTTTTAGACTTCTCAAAGCATGCATGACAAATAATAATGTTTAATTGTATGGGTGAATGGATTTTTTAGATAAAAAATATGTAGTGTTACGTTGAGGAGTTCAATGTGATGTTCACATCAACTCCATTCATGATCCATCCAAACATGGGACTGAGTTATGATGTATATAGTTATTATATAGGTATATTCTTTATTTGTGTTATAATATATGGGATTCGTGTAGTATTTTATTGCTCATTATAGGTATTACATCATGAGAAAAACTATACCACACATTATCATATTTTGGAAGAAATGATGCATGTCATTATGACCTGGACCTATTGTATTTTTTCTGGTATATAGTTTATACATTCCACAATTGTCGTAAGTATATTTTCACATAGAGGGTTTTCAACAAGGTTAAAAGGTATTTAGTGGTCTATCGTCCAATTTTTTTTATATTTATTACACCCATTATAATGGAAATGTGGGCATAGATTCTATGAGCATAAAGTTGTGACTCAATTAGTGAAGGAATCAGTACGAGAGTTGTTCCTGATGAGCATGTTAGACTAGATACACATTGATGAATGGTGGACTAAAAATATGTATTAAAAGATTTTTATAGGGATATATTAATTATGGGTGATTATATTCGAATTGGAAAATATTAATATGTATATTATAAATTATTTCATATTTATCATTATGATGGGAGTACCGTCGTTGAGTGGTCTCAGTATCTTAATGATATTCTGTGCATTTGTGGTGTAATAGTAGTTTCATTATACATGATGAAAAAGTTATTTTCAGTGAAAATTAATAAATTTTCTATTTGAATAATAGTTTTGACAAAATATAAAATGATTTGATACATCATTAAATGGATATGGGACAGAATAATTTTATTAGGATCCTTGTATCTCGGTGCCTCACATGTCATAAAATCAAGGTAAAACATCATAGTTCTGATGTATTGTATCAATAATTACACATTCCCATGTGGAACTAGTATTTTATAGTGATTTATATTGTGATTATGCTATCATGGGCACCATGTGGTAAAATTACATTTGGGTGATTATTGATCAATTTTGTTTTTACCATCATTAATAGAGTGGTCAATGGAATCATGTCAGATAGAGATATGGGTGAATGGGTTGGGAAGCTCCAGGGAGATGGAAACTCCTTTTATTTGGAATTATAGGTTCTTTTAATGGGAATAACTCGGTACCTTGTTTTGGTTCTTTTGATTGGAGGTGAGGGTCATGAAAGGAATTGATTAAATAATGCGACAATCATGGTGGGATTTTATGGATCTCTATGATATGGATATGTGGATAGGTTTATTGGGGTGAATGTTTCCACTAAGGTTAATGGTGACCAAAGGTGGTGGCAGAGCCGGATGATTTATGTCGTTCTACTGCAGCTACGTTTGATGTTGGTGGAGCTTGTCGATCTGTGGTGAAAACACAGTTCAGCACTGTGGTGAAAGAAAATCAGGTGATTGAGATAGAAGATTCATTTAGGAATACTACGGTAACTTATTGATCTATTGTGAACATGATTAAGGGACCTTACTTGCAGGGTCGGCCCTGGGGCAAGCCCAAAGAGCCCCTAGGATAGGGAAATGCTCAAGAATAAAAATAATACCAAGAAAGGGCATCAATTTAAATTTTTTATTGTAGCTCTCAATGCTTTTAGGGAATGATTTCTAACATTGGTCTGGGAAAACTAAATTTTTCGGGCTGATCCTGCTACTTGAACATGGAAGTGGCAGTTATGAACGGAGATCGGCGATTCAAGGTGGTGGTGGCAGAGGAAAATTGAGTTAGTTAACCCTTAGTGGTCGCCACGACAGTCCCTATCTTGGATCGCGATGTTGATAATGAAAATAAGGTGAATGGATGTGCGAATGGTTTTGTTGATGATGAAAGAAGGCTAAGTAGACCTGGTACTACAAGTGTGGTGGTGGAGGGTTGTTCAGCATCTATGGTGAACAAATATGGGTTTTTGAGGGATACTATGGATTATAGTAGGAAGATCAACTCACACTATTGTGTTGTATAAAATTAAAGGGATACAAATAAGAATTTTTCATTTAAAAAAACTTATTTCTAAGAGGATCATGAAGAAGGGTGACACTGCCTACGTTCTTAAAAATAGAGAGTTGATTGTTGAATGATTAAAAATTTTTGAACACTCCATCATATCTAGGCTTGTTCTCCCTTTTGGAGAAAATCTCTATAAAATTAATTATTTTGTATAGATGATGACCTCCATTTGGGTTTTGTCTTATTGGAGATGTACCCCCATGGATTAGGGCTTCATTCACATAGTCTTTAAATAAGGTGTTTTAAATTGAATGGCATGGGGAATTTGATCAATCTCCATAAATCTAGGTATGGTCTGTTTTCAGGAATTGGATTTTCGGTTCAATATATTTGTTATAAAAAATACTATGGATCAATTTTTGATCAAAATTATATGACTTGATTAGATATTAAGGCATCCTATTATTTTATTTGATATTTCCCATGTTTTTTGAATTCCGATCAAGATTGACAAAAATACATAGGTTTCCAAATACTGTAACTATGATAGGATCCGCAGTGGAGATATATTTATGCTCTTTCCAAATTTATAATTTAATTCTGTTATTACTTAAAGATTTTATCTCTTTGATTGTTGAATATGATGGAATTCTTGATTTCTATCTAGATTTTCAAATTATTGGTCATGTTATTGACAAATGTCTAAAGAATTATGATTTCACATTTTGTTCATTAAAATGGAATCATGTGGATTTTTATAGAGATAAATTAAGGAACAATCACTAAAATATTATATGACTTATGGTGTGGATTGATAAATCACTCTAGGTCGGGGAAATGATCATGTTAGTGCTAATCCATCACAAATAGACGTGTAGTTCTCTCAGAAGTTGGCATAGGTGACTCAAGAGACTCATGATAATGTCCAACATTATGATAAAGTCTTGGTGGAGGAGGGAACCTGGAAGACTAAAGATTATGATTCATAGGATATCTCTCTTATTAGTGAAGGGAATTAAAAATCAAGTGTTTTTGATAAGATCTAAAAAATCCATATTAAGATCAATAAATTAAGAGAAATGTATAGAAACCATGGAATATGGGATGATATAGAAGATGATATTCCCAAAAAACATTCTTTTATTCAATAATTTTATAAAGGGAAAAACATTCTTGTAGATTATGAAGGTTTCCAAGAAGTCTTTCCTAGGAAATCATGATAGAGGAATGGAAACTCATACCTAAATCCAACCATGGATACCATATCTCATTGTCCCTCAGATCATGTATCGGATTGGAATGATGATTATTAATCTTCCTATAAATTTTATTATTATTTCGTATGTTTATATGGAATGAGGGAATTATAATTTGTATGAACCCATCCATATTCTCATGTTCTCGTATATTCTTTTCTTTAATGTCTTTGTGGTTAAAAAATGGATTGGTCGAAGGTAGTGTACCTTGGGGAAATTTTACTATAGAAAGTTGTTACACATCATGGGGTTTCATATTATTTAATTTTTAATGTATTAAATCACTTTATATTATGTTTTTTAGGAAGATTGGAGTCAGTTATGGGTAATTAGTTGAAGTTCATCATGGCATATCGCCTATAGTCGTAGAGGGAAAATAAGAGATTCGTATGGATTTTGGAATAAATTCACCAATAAAATATGATTTCTATTTGTGCTTCAATGGATAAATACATTTCATTATAGGTGTTTTGTAATATCAATACATATTATCATTTAATCTAGTTAGAAATAAATGTTTTATCATATGGGAAACCATGTGGATAGACACTTTATTCGGAATAGGATATAGAATAGTCCTTTGTTGGATAGAATATCATTTAGGATATGATAATTATCATGTAGTTAATCTGGAATGTGGTTATTGTCACTCAATGTCTTCGTAAATCAAATTATGATTGGTATTATTGCTTGTTTTACATTAGGGTAGGTTATTATGTTTTTCTAAATGGTTCTTCTTAAATTGGACATTATAGCTTAGGGAGGAAGGGTAAGTTGGCACCATGTTATGTCATCCCATTTGATATTGTTTGGAAACTTAATAATGTGTATTATCATTTCAAAATATCTACTCATCATACATTTAACCATGGTATGGTCATTTTTTATCAACTAATGAAGTATCATATAAACCTTTCAAATATTATTGATTGGAAGGATGTTGAGATAGAACCCAATAACTCATTATATACCATTCATGTTCAGAGTCTAAACATGTGGTATAAGGATTTACATGAAATGATGTTGACAATGGATCATTTTCTATGGATGATTGTTAGGTACATCTCTATGACATGGGATCATGTGTACATGATGATGTTTTATTTAAATTTTCATTTCTCAACGTCATAATAAAATGACTTTCCAGGTAAAACTTTTTTAAGGAGAAGATAAATATAACAATTATGCTTCAAAAATCAAATATATTGTTATTTTTTGTTTTCTCATTTATATTTTCCAATTTTTTGTTGGGATATGGTTTACAACTCTTTGGTGGTTTCAAGAGGTCCCTAGCTAGATGATATAGATGACCGACTAGCCGATGCTTGTTAGTATAACAACTACAAACTAGATAGTGCCACAATCTAGTTGGTGGGATTCCTCCAAACTGTATAATACCTATAGTTTTAGTAATTATTCATGAAAAAACTCAGCAGAAAGTGGGCAATGACTGGAAAACATGAATACCATCCGCTATCCAGTTAGACCAAGCTGTAAGTTAGTGATGCTATTGGGCATAGTGTTTAGTAAAGGAATATTTTTCTTTTTATTATAAAAATATTATTAATCTCCCTTAATCTGGACTAATAACCATTAAATTGACTTTCACAATCTTGGGGCTCCAATGTTCCATTCATGGCTCACCCCATCTTCTTAGTTTTAATTATTTATATCAATTGATTCTTGGGTATCCATTCATTATAATCTATCAAGATGACAACATCAATTAAGTTTTCTCTACTCAATTTCCGTGCTTTTGAATTATCATGGGGTAAATCAGTAGTCATATTATATAATTGAATAATTTTAGTTTTTATCATCTAATCTAGTTTTGAAAGAATAAAATATTATTATTTCACATTAACTTTTTTAAAGAGGCATTGTCTTTTCATCCTTCATGCATGAGGCGTCTCTATCCTATAGTTATACCAAAGAATTACCTATGTTATTTACTTCTTTCAATTAGGTTTAAATATGAATATAATATTTGGAAAATGATTTTAAAATTCAGAAATATTATTATGTTTTAAAAAATGGGATTTTAACATAAACTATTTCAGATACATTATATCATTATTTAATTTCCTTAATGAATATCTTAAAAGGGAAAAAAATTTCAATAATTAATTTATTGTGGATCATTTTAAATTTTTTTTTTCATATTTTGTGCTTCCTTTTGATATTTATTATTCCAAATATATAGTTAATGAAATGCATTTTCAGAAAATTCCTTGGAAAATATTTGTAAAACATTTTTTTAGAAAGAACATAATGAATATATAATTTCACACCAACATGAATTTAATGTATAGGGGGGAAACTAAATTAATATAATCCCTAGTGTTTTTAGCTATCACTATAAGTGGTTCTCCTAATGTCAAGTCCAATAGTGGTTAGCCTCTCTGAGGTACTGAAGAATCATATCATTAGGGGTCACATAATTCAACTAGTTTTACATAGTCTGTCATAGTGGTTTTGATGTGTGTGGATTTCTGCATTGATTTCTGTCATTATTTATTTGAGATTAAATTATTACTTGATATTTAAATGTTATTATATTATAAATTTTTCATTTAATGTAAGGGAAATCCTTGAAAGCTATTTATTTTTTAATTTTTTCTTTTGGGAAAGTAATATGTCGTACTACTCTAATTTGTTGATCAAGGTGGGATTTTGAAAATTTAATAGAAGGATAAATAAAAACATATCACAATTTAATCTAGGTTGTTTTCTAAATACTTTTATAATTTTATATAAAGGATTAGTTGTAATGAATTTTATTGATTGGTCATTTTTATGGTAATGAGAATTTTCTATCACACACTAATTTTTTCCATTGGGTGATTGTTTCCTCGATTTTATAGGAAACAAGTAATGTCCAGAGTATCATATAGAGGATGAATCATATTTCCCTTAGGTCATAATGGTATGATTGCATGGAGGTGACATATTTTCACATGGAGAAAACCCCATGGGTTATTTGAGATTCTATACTTTTTATGGTATTATTAATTTTTTTGAGACATTGATATCTATATATTGGATGTCACCAGTACGATTGTTGTATTGACATGTTATATATTCGTTATATGTGGTTATATAGTGTTTTCATATTTTATATCACATTTCTGTTGAGGGGAAATAATTCACATATTCACTTATATGATACAAAGTAACATGTCAATAGAATGTGTTGATTTAGAATGCATTTTAGGCCTTGATGTAAGCTAATTTGGGTGATGTTATTGGTTTAGTGGGATAGATATTTTAGACTATTATAAATTAGAGGATACATATACAAAAACACCATTAATTATACAGTTTTTTTGTTCTAGAGAACATTTTAAGTTCAAATAACAATCACATTCTCTTTCCTTGGAATCCTTTTCAATGATTGGGTTTTATCCACCATTATATTTTCTATATTTAGTTCCTTTACCTAACAATTATTCATTGAATCCTCATAAAATCACAGTCTTTAATTGTGTAATGATTAATTAATCTATTAGAGATATCGTTATCCAAATTTACACTATAGGTATCGCTTTGAAAAAAGCCCTCATTAATATTTTTTCCCTTTTTATCATCTATACTTAAAAAGGATATTTAAATATCTTTAACTATAATGTTTTTATTGGAATTAATAGTAAACTTATTTTCCCAAAATAGTCAAATCAATCGATAAACTCATGTATCAAAAATTGAAACCTTTTTCATTAAAATATTTATGTTTTTCATTATAGCTAAACCTTATATTTCAATATGATTATAAACAATTAAGTAAAACATACATGTTTGTTTCACATTTTTTTCTATGAATTATTCACTAACTACATGTGATTCAAACATATTATGATTCAATACCTTTTGAGTATAATGAATTAAAAAAGATCATTCATTCTATTTGTTTCTCAGACCATGAATTATATAATCTATTTAAAAAACATTATAAGGATTTATTTCATATATAGATCCATGTCTATTCTTTTTCCTTTCAAAATTTTATCCTATAATAATTCCTCAATATGTACATTTTGAAAAATGCCAGAAATTATTAAGATATTACTCATACAATCACCAATTTTATGGGACCCTTCATCACTGAGATGATAATCCTTATCTAGTGAACCATGCAATAATCATTAATATTGGTATTGATAAACTCCTACATATTTTCATTTTGAAATTTCATAATTTTAAACTAATTATTATTTTATACTAGACACCTATAATATGTAATATCATTAAAGAGATCTGATTTTTCAGTTTTCACCATAATATATAATATCATGTTGAAATTTTCAATGAATAAGAAATAATAACTCTTTCAATTAATATATACTCATAATATCATCCCAAAAATAAGAAAATTGGACAACTGTAGTAACCACATCAATCAATTTTCATTTTTATTTTAGCAATTTTTAATGTGCTTACATTTTTTCAATTTTATCACTTATTTAAATGACAGTTTTTTATTTTCATGATTTAATTATTTACATCACGGTTTTCTTTATATTCATGGGAATATGGATAATTTTTCCATGATAATGTTTCTATACACTCTTTAAATCATATATATATTGAAATCTCATGTATTATTCTACAATAATGAAATGTAGATTATTATATATGGGCTATCTATGCATTAAAAATAAAACATCCATTAATATGGTAATAAAAGGTATACTTTTGAAATAAATTACATTCTAAAAGTCACACAATTGATATTTTATAAGTAAAATGTGACCATGGACACCAGGACCAATTAATTTATCTTCATCATATATTTTCTAGAAATTCTATAATTCCTAAAACCAATATTCTTCAATAACTTGTTATTTTATAACTAAATAATGACTTCTTTTTCTCGTTTGATGATCATTACAAGCTCTTAATTCTATATAATATAGTATTTTCATCCATAATCCTGTATCTGAATTCTAGTTTAGTTTGTTAGTGTCAATTGAATATCCACTTACTCATACTTCAATGGTCATTTTGACTCCACCTATGATTTATTCTACATACACAATGGGTGTTTATGCTCAATTTCCTACATATGATAGGATGATTCCACCATATATAATAATGATGTTAATCATTTCATTCATCTTATATGATGATTCTCAGAGCTAATGAACCTTACCAAAAATATTATACATTATGAAATTATATTGAATAATTTAAGAAAATGTTATGTCATTGGTCTGTATCCTTTTACGCAAATGTTAGAGACATAGAAATTTAATAAATTTATTGAATTATGATCATCTATTTCTATTTATATTTTTCTGTATAGTTGTTATTAGAAATAGTTACGCATTTTTTGTGTTACAAATCATTAATAGAAATTTTAACGTGATATTTCATGCATTTTGAGGGTCATTGCTACCTCCCAGGTAAGATTTTGGGAATATCTGAAATAAAACATTCTTAGTGGAGTTAGTGGATGATGCTTTCCCTATATCATAGTTACCATAGTATTATTATAAATACATGCTCTATTTTTTTATTTTTAAAAAGATGAATATTGTTAGATAAAATCTTAAAAAATGATTGATTTATGTAATTCTACTTCTCATTATGTATATTATATATGATTCAAATTACATATTTTATACAATTATTTAGGGGTATTTCTTGATTATTGAGTATTGGCCATATTTTATTTACTTCCTTGTTAAATTGTTATGACCATATTACCCCCATTAATCTTCACTACGTTGGTGATTTCATCAATGATGGGAATGCCCTTCCATAAGGACATTAATTCCAAATGAAATTTATTATTTGATAAAACATAAAGAATTTTACATTTTCATTGTTAATAAAACAATTATCTCTATCCTTTAATTCATATTTATCAAATTGTTTTTCTTTTGGATGCCACTCAATTGGATTTATTTGTTTTTCCTCTGCAAGCATTTATTTTACTATTTTTTTTCCTATGCGATCATTTATTTGATGAAAATAATTGTAATGAACTCGTTAGCATATTTTTGGTCTATATCATTATACAATGTATCATTTTTCATGTCATTTAATTCTAATTTTTGATACTTATTCATTTTAAATGGATCATATTCATTATTATTTATCTCATACATATAAACAGTAATAAAAAATATATAATTTGTTTCCCTTTGTTAGGTATTACCCTTTGGATTTGGTCTCTCGAGCTCAAAAACATTTTCTTGAATCTTTTGGGGTGCCTTATTATATTATTCATCCAGATTATGATATAATAAAGTGTTTACCCTTTATTATGATTTCCAACCATAATCAAATCCACGTAATCAATGAATTCATCAAAAACATTATCTTTGTGGTTCCTAATGACTAATACATGTTTGATATATTCTGTAATATATCATCATATACAATTTTGTATCTTATGAATATATTTAGATTCTTTTCTCACATGGTAGTGAGGATATAAAAGACTTCAAATTCTTATAGATAGAATTTGGTAAATCTATCCATACAAATTAATTAAATTAGTCTTATAATACAATTCATTGGGATTATTTTCTCGTAGATCTATATTATACATATTGAACATAAATCAATATATTAGAACAGTATACACATCCAATACATGGGATTAGATATATTTTTAACATTACTATTAT
This sequence comes from Viscum album, assembly GCA_963277665.1. Taxonomy (NCBI): domain Eukaryota; kingdom Viridiplantae; phylum Streptophyta; class Magnoliopsida; order Santalales; family Viscaceae; genus Viscum; species Viscum album. Next base: position 138,762,336 of record OY728163.1, read on the forward strand.
ACAATTTTAATATAATATAATAAAAAATATTGAATTTCTTTGACTAAAAACCACTTCTATATCATCAAAAGAAAAAAAACATTTACTACAAAAACTTCTAGTTTGGTAACACATATAAGATGAAAAAATGTAATCTATTCATGGAGAGGGTTGAACATGGTTTTTTTGAATATAAATTTTCCCCTTAAATTGATATTCCAATTTTATTAATAAAATATATCACATATCTATGATAATTTATATGGAAGGAATTAAATCTAAATGTAAGAAACATTAGAATTTAAATATTACACCCATATTTTGGTATATATAAAAAATATTTATTTTTTGAAATGTTTCTATATTATATTCCATAATGAATAATAACTTTTCAGTTGAAAATTTACACTAACCATGTAGAAACACATTGATTATAATCATCACCGTCTTTGAGAAATCACTAGTATACTCAATCACAATAAACACAAAACTTGTCAACCAGAAAGACTCAATATCTATAGTTTAAAAATGAAAATTAAAGTAACATATGTGATGTTGTCTTATCTCCTATTAGATTCTTGTGGAATCATCATTAATTTATAAAATCCCATACAATTTTTCATACTCGTCAATTTTTATGTACTCTGTGGTATGAAATTCTACTCTATTACTAAAAACTAAAATATTTCAAATAATATTATACCTTTTTTGGATATATCACTCATATATTCAGCATAAAATATCCATAATTTCCATAGTTTGATAATTTTATTTATATATTATTTCATTTGGTTATTTCCCCATATTATATTTGAAATTATTTTTCAAAAAACATCCATTTATTTCTCAAAAAATACAAAAATTAGAAAAAACATAAGATCTAGTCGAAATAGAAATTTAACCTTGGTACGGTGTGAAAATGACATTCAATATCCAATAGAATGATTTATATAAAATTTAAGATATCATATTAATAATTATCTATGATTATTATAAAAATTATTTTTCAAAATTATATAATCATTCAACATATCATAGCACAATAAAAACACCATGATACAAAATCTCCAAACAGTGACACACTAAATTTCAATAACCACTTATATCATTGTAAAAACCACTTCTTCAAGGTGTGATCTCAAGTATTAAAGAATAATGACACAAATAAAATTTATATGAATACTAGGATTGTTTTATTAACTATCTATCCATCCATCAAAGGAAAAAATTATTAAACAAACCAAAAAGATAAACTGTGTTAGGTAGGTCTAATGTAATGAAAACTGAGAGAATCCAAATAGATCATATTTTCACACTTGGGGGATAGGGAGAAAAATCTATGAAAAATAATTTTTTGTTACCCTGGCTACACATTGAATCTATATAATATGAATCTTTATTCAATTCAAAATATGTGTCTGTCAAGAGAGATTGATTAATATACCCCTTTATCTTGTGAATGAATTAACAAATCATTAATAGTGTGTTAATATTGTTATGGAGATATCTTATATGAACTGATGAATATGTTTTAATGATAACCAATAGTATATTGAAAGTACTACAAGCCTTGATCCATTTGAAGAGATCATTGGCACAAAATAGAATAGAATCACCATATCCATAAAAAATTTATGAAGGTGGTGATAACTAAACAATTTGATTCGTAGAAAACACCTCCTCCAATATTGAGATCGAGATGGATGGATCTATCCAGTTATGCATTAAACCAACTCTAATAGGATTCTACTAGACCTATCTCTCCATGTTTGGAATGAATTGGCTATACTGGATAGAAATCCTCTCCATTATAACCTTTCTAAATATTATATAATTCTCCAAGTACTTACATGTGAAAATAAGAGTGAATCTTCATGTCAAACCAATAACTATTGATATCATTATTATTAGCTCAACTATTGGAATTATGAATGCACAAGAAACAAGCATACATAAGGATAAACCTTTCCTTTATGTTTAGATTTTTTAATCTCATTCCCTTGAGCCAAGGCTGTTTAATAATGAGGATGTTTATCAACTATGAATCATTCCCAAAAAAATTCTCAAAATAACTCCACAATATAGACACACACTACCCCCATTTTAATAATCACTAGATTCATCCACCATGGTGCATCAACATCCTAGGAATGTCAAAGAAAGGTTAACCACTTTTTAATATTCCATATCTATTGATATATATTAATTCCAGATACACCAAACTAAATAGGTGAGCATATCAAATTTTTTTTTCCTGATCGTTATTCCCCATCCATCAGGACCATGGTTCATATGAAGATATTTCTAGTTCATTTTGGATGATAAAGAAAAAGAATAGTCTCATGTAAAGAAAATCATATCATAATAATCCAATAATTGAGTGATGTTGAATATTTCATAATGACTATACTCCAAGATGGACTCATAGATGTTTAGATGAATAGAGGCATGAGAAAACTAGATTTCAAGTGTGGGATACCATTGGAACCCATGTATGAGTAACCCCAAGGTATGAATCTAGAAAATAATCTCCCTTTTTCCGAACATCCATCAATCCTATCATTTTAGTTATACAATATGACTGCTCAAAATCACCCATAAAATGGATATATCTGCCTTTAGATAATCGAAGTAAATACATATTTACCCCCGAAAAAGTCTACCCAATGAGACATCCCTTCTAAAAAATCCCAGGATATTTTTTCTTAGAATAATTTCATGGAAACCCTGACACTATAGATGATGATACAACCTGTATCCATAGGCTTGACAATTATTTTAAAATAGGCCTTATAAAATTAACCCTTTATTTGACCATCCAAGGTGAAGGATGTCATTAAATTCTCATTTTTCACAATCACAGTCTTTGTTAACCAATGGATATCCAAAAAAATCATCTGAATAGAAGTGAAATCACTATTAACATTCGTGATCCATTCCCCAAAATACATAAATTTAGTATTCAAATTAATAATTATAGCAGAAATATGATGAGTTTTATTACCAAAAATATAACTGTCCTACTGTGGTGGGTGACCAATTTTATTGACCATCCACCGAGGGAGACATGTTGTAGCAGTTGGTGGAAACCCTTAGAGTCAATACCACAGGAGCTGGTTTCCAAATAGAAACACATTTAGCACCAATTTATTCCACCACATCCACAAAGAAGTGATAAATTGTTATTCCCCTGTAAGGGGATATGAGATGACAGATATGAGTGGAATTTTTAATACTTTCATCTTCTATTAAACAATAATAATTTTTTTATCTTTCCTGTGGATTTAGGTCATCCAATCTAACCACGAAAAATTGATTTTCCATTATTTTTGTTTTAATTCCATTTCTGCATTAGAATATGAGAGAGTGAAGATTTCAACCAAAAAATGTGGTCATATGGGTGTTTGATTACCTTGTAAAGATATGCATATGTCACATCCAATATGAACAAACCCGATATTTTTTGGGCTTCCCGCTCAAAGGTGTATCTGCAAATCTGGATGTATCCCAGAGTTTTGTTTTCCGTCAGGGCCCCATTCTAGATATTCCCCTTGGAAACATGAGTGAATCCATCCCTCTGAAACATTTTTCTCCTCGCCATATGTAATTTTTGGGTGTTACTATCAGTCTAGTTTGATTTATCTTCAACACTCTATTTTTGGGTTTTCATCTATGGTGAGAAGGGAGTAAAGGGTGTGTTGAAACAAAAGAAGAAAAAAAATAAGATGCGAAAGTGGGGAATGTGGGGTGGTGTAGGAGACAAAGTTTCAACATGATAGTGATTTTTTTTGGAGAATTTATGTATTTGAATAAAAAATAGTAAAAGGGTATTTAAGAAATAAAACTGACAAGGGGTGGCATTTTGATAATATTTCCATACCCCACATATAAAAAATGGGTTTTGGTTAAAAAAATTGAGTAGTTATTTGTTTGTAAACTTTTATTTCTATAATAAATAATAATACTTCAGAAAATATTATGGTAATCATTTGGAATCCATTTTGGGAAGACAAATACTTCATTTCATCATTTTAAACTATTCATGATTTATTTGGACTATCTGTTTTTGAGAATTTTGATATGTTTTTGTGGTGGAGAGTCTTGAAATTGTAAGTAGTTTGGTACCAACCCAAGAGTCTCTACCAACTACATATGCTAGTAATATAATTATTTCTTGACATAGAATTCTGGTTTTCAACATAAATTTTGAGGTGGATAAATTCAATGGGATAAATAACTTCAGCATGTGGAAATGTGATGTTTTTGATATTATAACTCAATAAGAGTTATATATCAACTTTGATGAAAATACTATTGATATCTCTGATGGTTATTTGAGTAGACTCAAATGTCAAGAATGTGTTACTATTTGACTTTGTTAGGATATATATCAGAAATATAGTGTGATGTGTGAGACCAATGCAAAGAGTCCGTGGAGTATTTTTTAGAACAATTAAATGGCCAAAAGTTTTGAAAATTGGTTTCACCTAGAAAAGAAAATTTTCATATTTCTGTTCAATCAAGGTATGTATATGATTGAGAACCTTGTCTATTTTAATAAAATATAGGATGATTTGAAAAGTTTGAAAGTAAAAAATGGAGATGAAGATAATACACTATTTTTTTTATCTCTCTATCATAGAATTATGATCACCATACAACAACATTGATCTATGGTAAGGATGAGGTTTATTTTTTTGATGTTTTGAATTCATTAGTTAACAGTGACTATAGGTGGAGTGGTATGTTTGACCATTGGGTTTCCTCATCATAGGCATTGATGGAAATAATAGGGTTGTATTTGATTGGAAATTTAGAAGATTCAAAATAGATTAATCCCGATTGACGTCAAAATTCAAGCATATCATTTTACGTCCATCGAAATATGAGTGTGCCTACTATCATAAAATGGGAACTCCAAAAGGATTTTCACAAAATAGGAAAACTGAAGTCAAATGTTTTAGAGATAATCTTGGATATTTAAGATAATATGATCATTTCCTAGATGGTCAACCTTTCAGAAGGTTGGATTCTATATTTAGGCTGTTCATTCTATATGTGCCAGAATTGATATTTTTTCAAATCTCAAGCACATAGATGAAGGAGTGATGTTTATGGAAAATAACCACCCTTTCCACATGAGAGGTATTTTTACACTATGGTTTAGGATGAATGATGGTAGAACTCGACAACATATAGATGTAATATATGTATTAGAATTGGAGAAGAACCTCATATCACATGGAGTTTTTGAAAAACTTGGTTATTATATAACTATTGAATAGGGATTCATGAAATTTATCTATAGTGCACTTCATCCAATGACAGCTATTCAAAAAGGTTTTTTTTATTATTTTAATGTTGATACTGTTATAAGTGGATCAGTGTCATCAGATAAGAGTGTCACCATTGGTAGAACATGATGGACAATAAGAAGAACATCCAAGTATGGAAAATTTGTTAGTTATGCTCTTTTTGTAGTTGAATACGGTGTTATAGATTACTATATAGACGTTTTGGATAGAAAACAACTAAATAAGTAGAAGTATATTGTGGAATAATATACGAACTACCAACATCATAATATGATATGGGATCTTGTTCATCCTCTGATGGACAATAAGGCTGCTATTTGGATCATATTCCATTATTATTTGGACATGATCAATATGTCTCATACTTAAGATGCCTGCGAGCTTCAGGAAGGAATTAACAACATGAAAATATGTTTTAGCAGTAGTAGGAATTTTTTTTAGTTACATGATGTTTATCTGAGCGACAACTTGGTGATATATTTTCATCAAGGTGAGGATTTATGAGTTTTTTATGAAAACTAATACTACCATCTTGATGTGGTGGGTGACCACATTTTATGACCATCTACTGGAGGAGGCCTTATATAAAAGTTGGTGTCTTCCCATGTAGATAATCTAGGAGTTGGATGCCTCCTGGAGAAAAATGCATTAACCTTTTGTTCCTCCCCCGCCACACAGCTCCTATAAATTATTGTTCTGCAGGGTGGGGCTATGAGATTAGAGATATGATGGGAATTTTTAATACATGTATCCCCATTGGTAGAATAATAATTTTTATTCCTTCCCCATGGATTCAGGTCATCCGACCGAACCATGAAAAAAATTTAGTCCCTACTTTTTGATTTGTTTCTAGATTTGTCTGTGATTCTGAGTGGGGGAGGCTTTTTCCACAATTAAAACCAATCAACCATTCACTTGTACCTGAAAATTTGGAGTCTTTCAGTAGATATAGGTTCTCTTAAATATTACATAAAAATGTATTTTATACTAATAGTTATAAGATCTTCATTTTTTTACTCTCCCATCATAACCCAAACATGAAAATTACACACTTATTTTCTCATGGATAATACACCAACCACAATATTGGTTATATTTTTGAAAGATCTTAATAATGACATGGATTGATCTTCCACTCATATTTTTGATGAGAAAAATATCATCGTTGATAATGAGATGGGAAATCCTATTATATTGATTCCTATATAATAAATGGAGGATGAGCCCACTAATGATGGAATTATTTATAAAACTACTAAGTCATTCATGTAATATGATAAATATAATGGGTGGAATGGTCTGTCACTATTTATTACATTATAAAAACATGAATAAACCACAACTCATGTGAAAATATTTTACTAAAAATTAGGGGAGATAAAACATATAATGAACGCATCTATATTGTATGAAGAAATAAACTCAAAGGAAATAACGTTGATAAATTAACCCCACTCATATTTTTTGTATTATTTATCCATGCTGAATTTTACTATCATATTAGGCCTTGTATAGTTATGGTGAAAATCACCAATCATTTCTTGAGAAATTGTGATGGCTTCTACGGTGGACCTACCACCGACAAAGCTATGTTACTCCTTGGATACCCATTTGGGTTGATGTTTGGAAATCCTCAAATCAAAAATCCTAATAAGAAACTTTTATATAATGTGACACAAACTAATAAGAATACAATTATTGATAAATAAGGGATCACATACCATTGGAATTAGAATCTTTTTATTAACACATGTTCCCTATCGTTGACCTCCTCCTAAAAAAATCATTAATAGAAAAAACCAACTCATATTTTATGAGGTCCAACAAGCCCACAATGAATGTGCCAAAAAATCCATCGGGGCCTTGGGATAAGTAATGGTTCAAGAAATTCATCACCTCTCATAATTCCTTTTTATTTTTGTACTTTTAAGAAAAGTTATTTCTTTCTAACAGAACCCGAGGGATAGATTCAAAAATTGTATTGTGGCCTCTGTGGAAGCCTTCCAACATTATAGGAGTAACACTAGCAAGAATAGAATTTAAATGCTTCTCCACCATCCTACCTACAACTGTATGATAATTAGTGATATTTATATCATCCATGATAGTATTCATCAGGACTCGCATTTTATTTTATTTCAACGAAGCTTAAAAAAAGTCTATATTCTAATCTCTAGCCTTAAGACACATCTTTTTAGATTTATCATGAGAAACATGCTCCTCCTCCCACAATTTGTATTCTAACTGCTTCTTCATAATGAATTGATCATAACATCACTAAAAATAATATCACTCTTCAAGAGTATTACCTACTGGTTCAATTACATTTTTTATTCTACAGAATGGGAACCTAAGATCCTTTTCTCTTACCCCACACTAGGAGGTCACCATTTAATATTTATAATTTATCGTAAAGGACGACCCTTAATAAATTTCACATGGTTTTGTTCTAGGATTCCTACACCATTGTATGATAAGCCTGATCATATGTCCACCATCCATAGAATAATAATATATGTCTTCTCCCTACATTGGACACTAGATTTACTAGTAATGGGGAATGATCTGAGGGGATCAAAATTAGGTGAATGAATCAATAATTCAGAAATGAGTATTTATCTACGAGGATTTCTAGATAGTGATATAGGAAAGAAAAAATCAAACCTAGTATCATTTTTTCTAATAAATAAATGATATTTTCAATAATAAAAACCCTTTTCTATATGGACTCACCAATAAGGAAATGTGGGGAAATCCATTTTACCATTCTAGGGATATGTCCCATTGCCCTACTTCTCGAATACTTCTGAAATGTAATTGAATTTACCTTTAAAGAACCACATAATGTCCCTCAAATTTAAGGACTCACTTTCACTCTACAATTTCACTCTAATGTGATCATCGTACATTTCATACAAAAAGGATATGTATAATGTAATATCAAAATTAATCATAATGGTAATGAATTGATCCAAACTAAAAAAACACTACTATTGGATATTTATTCCATTATTCCATGATATGATGGTTTAGAAGATCACTATGAATAAATTTTCACATTCCCAGGTTATTGGAAAAGTTAAAATTCATGAATAATGCTTTTTTAGGCTCCAGAACTGCACTAATAATTACATTTTTACGGCATAATTCATTGTGTAAGAAGTCAAATTTCAGCCTGGAAACTAATACCACTAGAATTTACATATTAAATAGTATATCATAAAAAAGGATTAATCCTTGATTTACTGCATGAATCATAATGCACATACATATGTAGGTGGGAAGGTCTAAACTCATTTGGACCACAACCACATAACATGGTTTTATCAAAAATAAACATGCTATGATAATTGTGGTGCTATTAAAATGGGGTCCATTTCATTAACACTAAAAAACATGCGGAGAAAGACCCCTTTTGTCAGAGATAAAAAATATTCATAAATATAAAAAAAATTAAAAAAACTATAATTCATAGAGTTTCCCTTTTATTAGAGATCAACCCCCTATCAGTGATTTCCACCCCCATTCCCCTTTATTAGAGTTATGCAACTAATCACCGCCACCCACGCCCCTTTCCATTGTTTGGATTCGAGCCAAAGACATCTTCCTTATGCTCTCATGACTCTGCCACTCACCCATAGTTTTTTTCTTTCATTTTATGATATATTTATATATTAATATATAGTTCATTAAAAAATTTATAAACACACAGATAGATATATATATATATATATATTTATTTAAATTCACATATTAGTTTTTTTCTCTGTGTGTATTTATAAATTCCTAAATATATATATTTATATATATTTCTCCATCTATAAATATAAAGAAATATATTTTTATTTATTTACATATATTATATATTAATATTTTAGTACATATGTTATATTATGTTGAAAAACTTATATATGTTTTTCAGTCCACCCAAAAATTTATTTATATAAATTTAAAAATTGTATATACTCTAATTGTATATGTGTATATATATATATTCATATATTAGTATTTTAAATAAAATGGGTATTATTTTTCCTTTAGTTAATTTTAATATATTGATAAATATATTTTATATATAAATATGTTTAATTATTTATTAATAAAATTAATTTTTTATCAGTTAATATATAACAAATTTGTAGAAATATATATATATTTGCCTATAAATAACACTTCATTTTGACAAATAATAAAATTTCAAAACCATAATATCAATATTAATGTAAGACCTAGAAATAAATTTCATCTCCACCATAAATGGTAATAAGACTCCCTTAAATGATGCAAAAATTCCGTCAAATGTGAAAAAAATTGGGTATCCCAACTAAAAACACAATTTGGAGGCCTTATGGACCTTTTTTAGCCTCTAAAATTGTGGTAGAGGTTTACTTGTCATTAAGGGTGTAGATCGCATCATAAGATTTGATTTGAAATGGGTTAAGGTTCAAACGGACACCCAGAGCAAATTTTATCGTTGTTTGAAGTTTCAGTTACATTATCAACATCTTTTCAATAGTTTATTAATTTTTTTTATTAAATATTTTATTAAATTATTTTTAATTGATAATAATTTGAAAATTATTAGGTAAAAAATATTTTTACTAATTTAAAAAGTCATTTTCACTAATTGTCTTATAAATTAAGTGTAAATGTCTATTTATCAATATCTATAACATATTTGAAATATATATATATTATTTATATCAATATAAATATATTTATATATTAATGTATTATTTATAACAAAATATATATTTTTTGAAGTATAGTTTTCTCTGTTCTTGTTAAAAAATAAGTTTTAAAGGGGGGGACTTTATCAGACATTCTATAACAATGTTTATAAAGTGGGTCCCTTTATGTGTGCTAAAAAATGATCTGGGAAATAGGGTACCTTTATCAATGCTAAATAATCACTGATAGAGGTTTAATTTTATCATCCCTTTTTTAGCATTGTTAAAAGCGTCCTTTATCAGCTGTTTTTTAGCACTAATAAAGGTACCCCCTTTATCAGTGTTTTTAGCAATGTTAATTAGTGAAACTGCAAATACCAACATTTTTGATAGTGAAACACAATTAGGTACATATAATAATTGAGGATAAACACCATCGAACATAAATTTATATGTTTTAACCCAATCCTGAAAAAATGTACTTTTGAGGTTCTGTGGCGACTGAACATCTTAAAGATATGGTAAAATATCATATAATATCAAAGTGGTATTATAATAACCTCTATACTGTCTAGGGTCATGGAGAATAGTGAACTATGAAGGCATAAAGATGTCACCTTTCATCCCCAGGTCATTCACCTTACCGATATGAGCTGGCCAGACCCAACCCCATCAATCATGAAGGATGGGGGATACCCACAGTCATTATTGATTAAGATGTATGAAAAATATTGTTCACAATCCATCATATATCTTTCATCATAGGATTCAACCTAACCTGAAGCTTGAAAATAAGAGGGGTTAAACGAACTATCCCAACACAAAACCCTTTTGATGCATCCAAATCCACTTTAGAAAGAGAATTAACATAGAGGATGCCATGCTAAAATACAGGGCCCCCAATGACTAGAGTGTGGGTATCCATAACATTGTTTCCTCTAGAGGGCCTTCCAATGAAGATATATATGATAAAAATTATTAAAAATTGTGGTGTAGGGTAAAATAAATATTGCCACAAGTTGATTGAACCCTTGACCGGATGAATAAGGCATATCGAGAGGCTCTAAGAGTCATCCATATCCAAGAATATTTGTGTGGCCAAAGATTCATAAATATTTATAATTGGATAATCCACACAAATAAAATCACATAATGAGTCACCAATTTAATTCAAGAATGAAACATTGTGTAATGGGTTAGATAATCTAGGAAGATAGAACCATAATTCCACAACCAGATAATATTGTCCAGGAATCGCCAACATTGACTGTTGGAAAATATTAAAGATCCATCGACCAAAGGATCTAGGACTCTGAAACTAATCATAGAAAATTTCATGAAATTTTCCTCATATAATAGGAAGTATAAATCAAATTCCCTAAATAGGGTCCTTTGGAAACAATTTCCCAATGTATCCCATTTTAGTTATACTTAGAGAAACTATTTCCAAAAATAATATTTTTTACTTACTTTCCTAGAAAAATTGAGTTACATCAAAAAAGAGTCTTCAACGTACCCAATTTAGGAATTTTTTTTCATTCCCATTATATGATGAAAATTTTAATAAAGTCCCCACTAGTTCGAAATACCACAAAAAAATATTTCCACTACAACAACGAATCTTTAACAAGATATAGCCAATCTCATGGTAAAATGAACATTCCAAAGAGAGATAATGGAGGATTTTACATTTTGAACCATGCCACCAGAATCCATTTGTATAGAGATGATACATATTCAAAGGAGGAGGAAGGAAATAATATTACCTGTTATCCTCCATGTAATGCATAACATAGATGCTCTAAAATAACCCAAAGAAGATGGGGGGATTTATGAACATGAAGGAGGATACATGAAGAGGATATCATTGGGTGATGGAAAAAACCATGGTTCTAAACAAGATTAATGTTAAATTCAACCTCCAATAAATATTTGGTACATAGACTGTGAGATTCAAGGAGGTTGGGAAAAGGATCCAGTATCTTGTATATCAAATGAAACTTCTTGGGAAAGGGAGGATATATTTTATGAAATGGTGGAGAATATTATAAATGAGAGTGGTTCATGCATTATTGTGTATTTAGGGAGTGACATATTTCAATTAATAAATGAGAATACTAAAAAACTACATCAATGGATTGTTTATAGATAGGCCATAATGGTTTTTTAAATTATTGTGGGAATGAAAAAAAGTGTCAGGGAATCATGACAGAACCATTGGGAAGGATTATTCTGAAAAACATATAAAGAAAAATTTATTAACATATCCAAAAAATCAATCAATTAAGTACTATAGGTACAATTCAAGGATAAAAAGGGATGAATGAATAAAATATGTACAACAACACTTTTCGTGGTGGTCCTCGACCACTCACTACATGTGGAATCGCCTACCACTAGCTGACAAAACAAGAACCATTAAATGAAGGATAGAAAAACATTAAACAAATATGGATAATTAATGATACTTTCATACAAGTATTTGTTTATGTAGGGTGTAAGACAAATAGGTCTCACGATGACCCCATTAGGGAGTTTATGAAATTCCATTCCCAAGGTATTTAAATAATATAGTATTTAATAAACTAATGAGAAAAAAATACATTTCAATAATACCAAAGAACACAGGTTTGGAATAAATTTAAAATATTTATAATTCTATAATAAATTTTTTTAGAGACATAGGGAATAACGATTCATTTTTTATAGAAAATGAAATTTATATAACTCTGTAGAAAACTGGTAAATCTTTTCATATAAAATAATCTTATAGAAAATATTTATAAATCAATTAACAATGTGATTTTAAATTATCATTGATGAAATATTTTTTGGAACAATATTTAATGATTATTAAAATATTTCAATGGTAAATATGAGATTAATGAATGTGCATCATATCAGTAAAAAATATTTCCAGAGTGGAATTCAAACATGAAAACTCTTGTTCTGAGTAGGGATCAAGAAATCACAACCATTGTTTGAGTATAAACTGTCACTTCTAGTATTTGTTTGTCCCCAGTAAATCCTAGTTAAGATAGTGATATGTCCCTAGACATAATAAACAACCATCATGATAGATTTCTGTCATATTTCATGGGTGACATGAACACACCCTATGAGTTTCTACACACCCACTTCCATGAGGTAAGAACCTCATCCTCTAAGATTCCACTAGTATTGGTATGATAAAATAAGATCGACATAAATTAAATCATTTAATCTAAATAAAAGTGATATAATGAGAAATAAATACTAGTGATGGAGATAACAAGAAGATTATATCATAGTGGGGATCCAAAGTAGAATCACCATAGACAATCAATATATCATAGTAATCAATGTCTACCTACAACTATCATACCATGGATCCCCCGTATAGGTGAATCCCCTTATTTTGATAGCGACCATCATATTAACCTTGAACCAATTTTCAAGTGAAGTTAAATATAATAGCATATAAATGAATATTACAACTGCAACATTAACTCTATAAAGTACCATGTAGGACATTAAGTGTTATAAATTTATAAACCATGAAATAATAAATTATATAAATCATCATGTTGAATAAAAAATATCAGTAGTATTGTACCTACCTTATTCGATTTAAATCCATTTAAATGTTATAATAGTTTATTTAATAAAAAAAACAAAATTCAAATCAACCCATTTTTAAACGGTTTTAAATATCATTTAAACAAATCATTTGAATAAAATACATTATATTTTATATGTTAAATAATTCCAAAAAATATTCCTTAAAAAAAGCATTTATCAACTTGGAATTATAAAAAAAATAGTCATCCTATTCAAATGAAACATGTATTTTCATTTCCAAAACCAAACCCCATTCCAATTAAAACAGAAAATAATTTCTATTAAAAGAAATAAACAAAATGCATAAATATAAAAATTTACTAAAAATAAAATTTTCATTCAAAACGTGTTTTTGATGTTTTCAAATGCTAAATATGTGATTTTCCCTTAATATGTGAAACATAAAAAGAACAGAAGCATCACATTAGTCTTCAAGAGATAAAATGATAATAAAAACTCTTCCTTATTGTATCTATATTCAAATGTGAAATAATTTCAACATGTATCTTATTATTAAGAACCCAAAAACATGTGAGAGAGATCCCAATAGAATTTAGAAAGGTAACATCAAACATTAAACCAAAAAAGATATATTATGTTTTAATATCACCCTTGGTTTTAAATTCCATTGTGTAGAAATAAGGATGAATAATATGGGAATATAATTAAGGGGAAACCATGTTACTCTAGTCGGAATAAAGTCATAACACCCCAATGGAGAAAAAATAGGTTGATGTGATCACCATTTTTTGATAAAAAAATAGAAGATGATGCCTTAAATTCACTAAAAAAATTTATTTGGTCTAAAATATCTATGAAATATGAAATGGATAAGAATTTTTAGAAGGTAAAAATACACAAGAATTCACTAAATGTCCCTAATATGAAGAATACATTCACCCTTATCAATGGGAATAACTACCACTTTAATATTTAATGTTCGATCATTCAAATAAAAATTATGAATCATTAGACACCATATTATGGAGGATTTCACTACACTTATTATGGTTATGAACTTTTAAAAAAAGGAGGCTATCTAAATGACTAAAAAAAATTGGCGATGAGTACTATGGAATTTTGGACTCACCATAATTGAGACCATTTTGTGGTGGATTCCAATATGACCATAGTGCATTGGGAGGCTCCCATTACCCCATGATAGGGGCCATTCTAAACACTATGTGTGTTGGTCCTACCCATGGTACAGGAAGGATCCCAATGCTCTATGTGACATTAGACATTAATGTATTTATCCTATACTGATAAATGATTTTCAAACATACAACATTTAAGAAAACATGGTAAAAAAAACACATCCTAACAGAAAAGTATAATATATTAAACAAATTAGGAATTTTTTATTTTATTATGAACCAACCATAGTAGTTTATATAACTATAAAGTAGAAATAAATAAGACAAAGATATATAGCCACATCATCTCACATGTGGAAGTGGTTCTAGTTAGAGAATATGTCTTAACAAAAGGAGAAACAAAAATGATCAACACCCCTAATTACTATAATAAAACATCCCAATGACTAAAATCCCATAATAATGATTATAAACACTCTTTAATGAATATATGATAGAACAAAGTGGATAAATCCAATGAAAAATCGAGATACCTTGAATAGGTATCTTAACAATTTAAGAAAATCCAAAATTGTTGGAAAGGTATAAGGGTACCACTAGAAAAAATATACCTAGAAATGTATGGAGAAACTCTCATCAATAACCAAGATATAATTAATGTATGTGATCCCCAAACCAATGGCAAAACACATTAAAAACATCTTCATCATTAACAATAATTCATGGGTATCATGATCCCATAATGTTCCAACCAACCAAAATATCTCACAAGACAGAAAATGATTCATACATTAATTAGGTACTGAAAACCATTTTTGACTTTTAAATACACAGCCACAAACATTGGTTTGATTATCCAATCAAAAAAACATTATATCGTGGGGCCCAATCCAATAAGAAACCACTGTTTCATGTTAACCTAAATAAAAAACCAATTCCAATCCATGTCCTGTAATAAAGATACAAAATCACCATGAACAATTAATAAAATAATAAATAAATCCATTTCAAATTAAGGACTATCCCAAAACATCTGGACATGATACTAAACAAAAATTCAAAAACAAGGGGATTGTTAAGGACACAACAGACCAAAAGTTTATTATAACACCACAAACATTATATCCCAGAGTCGGTGGTTATATTTTTATATTAGAACATGATAAAAATAATCAAATTCATGGAGTCAAATAGTATTACAGTCATGAAAATTTATATACATGACTGAATATCACTTTCAATTTCCAAACATTATATACAACATAGTATTTTATTTGGAGACACTATTATTCCATAAATAATAACATTTCATATCCATCATAATATTATTCCTAGCACCCTTTTGAAATGAAAAAAAAATAAAAAGTTGATATTAGATTCTAATGAAGGGAATACAGACAATGAAATCAATCATAAAATGAATAAGGATTGTATATATGAATGGAATAAATAAATAATAGATAATTCAATATTAAAAATAAAATGATATTGAAAATTTTCCATTGATAAAATTACTATTTTAATACTAATTTGTAACTTAATAACAATTTTAATAATAATTGAATTCAAAAAATATGATATCATAAAAATATATTTAGGCCTTATTCCAAGACATCTTACATAAATGTGTGACACCATTTCAAAATACCAAATATATTTTGTCTCTTGATAAAGTTTTATGAATCAAGGGTCAATGTAATTTTGGGACCACTAATAACATAATATATAAATTGGTTGAATTATATGAAAAATAATACAACATAATCATCATTCCTTAATAATTAATAATTATCCTTTTTGGAAGAAAACACCTATATAATATAAATAATATCTCAAATAAATATTTTCATAATCTAACTAGAGAAATATAGTGGATAGTATAATTTCTATATATTTTCAATAAAAAATAGTCATCAAAGAAGGATGAAATAGGTGAATATACTTTGAAAAGATCATCGTATCATTTAATGGGGAAAATTCACGTTTTCATTTTGAAATAAATTATTTAATGTATAAAAATTTCAAAATTAATTGGAAAAACATTCTATTAAAAATGAGCCATTGAAAATTTTAAAGTATAAATCAATGAAATTAGTAGTCACAATAGTGGTAAAAAATTCTCATGGGATCTTTGTTTAAATAAATATTATGTATACACCTCCTTTAAAAAGTTACTCATTTTTAATACGAATTGATAATTCATTTTACTCTATTTTATAAAATGTAAAACATGTTTAAGAATGAAAAAATTTATTCATTATATAGTTGATGAAATATTCTTGAAAATAATATAAATAAATGTAAAAATAGAACAATAATATTCCTAAACAAATAAAAAATGTCATTTTTCTTTTAAAACATTATATAATACATTTTTGTACATAGATAGAGGATAATGAAAGAAAGAAATATAAACTATAGAAAAAACTATTGAAGAATTAAATTTTTGGTTCTTATAATTAATCAAACATATAAATACCATAAAGGAAACTTAGAAATAATGAATCCTAAGTATGTATGATATTTCGAAAGAAACTATAACCGGAAGTTCAGCATGAAAACTAAGTGTGGTTAACCCCTTGTATAATAAATTAAAAATTTTCATAAATGTACAAAATAATCGTATACCTAAATATAATATCATATATGATAATCTTATATTATTTCAAGACCCTTTTATTATTAATTTATTACTGAAATTGTCATTTTTTATTGTTAACTATTTCATTTTTCATGTTTGTTTTGGTTTCTCAAGTCTTAGTCCTAAAATCTTGTCCTTGGATACAACATAATAATATTTTTAATATTTATATTATATATATATATATTAAATTAATATTTACAAATACCATTGAATGGAGGAAATGAAAAATGAATCACACCCCTTCGTGGAGGTAGTAACCGCCACAAATACCTTAGCAACATTATCATATTTTCAGTTGGCCTTAGAGTGAAAAAGGTAAATTATATATCTGTTTCATAAATATCAATTATTTCAATATTATCGTATAAATTCGTTAAATAAATATTTATAACCCTTCAATTTATATGGTGATGAAAAAAATAACATCATGACATGGAGACAATATGACGTACGTATAGAAGAGAAATGTTCAAGATATTCCAATGACGGAATGAAGATCAATATTGGTTGATCTCCAATAGAAATAAAATTTCGGTTTATATATGATTTTTGATGCTCATTTCTTCCACATAGTGTAACGACAGAAAAAGGGGAGTACCTAAAGCACAACGAGATTCATCCTTTGAAGAAACATCAAAAATTGACAAATTCATGAACACGGATTTGTTTACACAAGGGTCGCACAAGTTTCATCATGGTTGCACAAGTATACTTGCGCGCCACATCTTGGTCACACAAGTGACTTGCGCACCCTAATCCTTTTTCTCCTAAAGTCCTCAACGGTGTATAAATACCCCCCGTGGGCCCCATTTCAGGGATGGAAAAATCCAAAAGTCAGATTTAAGCTCTCGGCGCCCAAATCTCTACTTGAAGTCTTCTGAACACTTATATGGTAATTTCTTACCTTGACTGAAAGATCGAAAGAGGGGGAACAATGCCAAAGTGTTGAAATAAATCAACACTTGCACGCCTAAGTGTCCAACCCTTATGGGAAATGAAGACACGTGCGCTCCACCTTATCCCTTCAATAGAACTTGTGTGCCACCCTTTTAGAAGCCTCTAGGGATAATACTAAGGGCCTGAGCCAATCCTTGCCCAAGTATTACCCTATGGGTTAATCATCGCGTAAGTACACATGTGTCATGCAAGTATACTTGCGCGACCAGGACTTGTGCACCAACATAGGACTTGCGCGCCTGCCTCTTTTTGGGTTCCCTGCCTACATATTATGTTCTTTTCTTCAAATCCACCTCTCCTATTCAAGATTTAGCCTTTAAAATCCTTTTCAAATCCATTTTTGGCATGGTTCCTTTGTTGAATTTTTTATCTGAAAGGAATTCAGTGTAACATCTCTCAAAACCTAGTTATTTACATATCATTATGTCACTAAGGTTAGAGATTTCCTCCATTCAACCTCATCCTTTAGGATGAGAAGATCTTTAATCTGGGCATCCTCCTTAGGATTAAGCCCCATGTTCCCTAACCTGGGCCTCCTTTTCAGGAGTAAACCCCAGTCCAAATTATCTTAATATGGGCATCCTCCTTAGGAATAATTCCCAATCATAATTATCTTTAACTTAGGCCTCATTCTCAGGAGTAAGTACCATGTTTCAAGTACCCTTATCCTGGGCTTCCTTCTCAGGAGTAATCCCCAGTCATAATTTTCCTTAACCTGGGCATCCTTTTTAGAAGTAATCCCCAAATTCTAAATTCTCTTAACTTGGGCCTCCTTCTCAGGAGTAAGCCCCAAGTCACAATTTCTTTTGACTTGGGCATCCTTATTAGGAATAAAACCCAATCATAAGTCCCCTATAAATTAGGCCTCCTTCTCAAGAGTAAGCCCTAAGTTATGTATCCAAATCTCCATAAAGCACATATACCATTATGGACCTTGTTCCCGAGTTTAATCCCTGAAGAAATCCCAATCCTCATCTATCTTGGGAAGTCATACATACATAAGCCCCACATTTTTTCTTATGATTGCATCTTTTGTGGCACAACTGTCAAGTTTCTGATACCACTTGTTTTTCACACCGAGCCTGACTCACATGATCTTAGAGCATATAATTAATTATGACATCTTTCTTTTGGGCCATGAATTATACATAAACCTCATACATCTTTACTCAAACTATGCGGGTTCTGATTCCTTTTCTAAAACAATGATATGTAGGTAGCCCATCTATGGGTATGATCCCAATTCTGAAATAATCCATTTCCTTATGAAGGACAATAAACATCAAGTGCCCCACTGAGTGGCTATAAAAGTAGTATGGTTATCATAATGACCAAGAGATTTTATATAATGTGTTGAAGGATACCATTGACTAAGAATCTCTAACAAATACATATTATTCTTTATCGATGAAGAACCTCAAATTCATATAAATGATTTTCTAAATTTCAAATATATCAATCATTGATTGTCAGATCTAAAGGAATTCTAATTTTCACACTTAGTGATTTAATAAGGATTCACGAACACAACTCAAATCTATAAACACAGTCTCAGAGTAGACAATAATTCCTCCCAAAATGGTGTGATGAGTCCGACCTCCCATCCTCTCGACCAATGCGAATTCTTAAGCCTCATCATTCCACAACTAACGAGCACCTACATTTGGAAAGTAGGTCCAAATGGATATAGAATAATGGGATGTTTCCAGTTCTACGAAAATACACGTTAAAAACTGATTAGAATATTTGAAACTTAAAAAACATGGTCATACCAATTTCCATAGGAAACAAAAAATGGTGAACCCGACGGGAATCATTACCAAGTTAAAATGAAGTTTTAATTATTTGTTAGGTCCCTATTTAACTCAATGTGAGGGCCAAAATAAAAATCAATAACATATGTGCCCATCCAAAAGATACAGTGGACAAAATTATCTTGATTATGTCTGTTATATCAAACAGGCACTCTTTTCCAAGATCTCCCTGCGTTAAAGAAATGGATTCTCTAATGTTCACACCTATGAATGCATCTGCTGCTACTTCTCCGGGATCCTCGTCTGCTCTGAGGACGACATCACCTACTTAGCATCTTCAACGTTGGGTCTCAAATGCAATGGCTACGGAATACCATCAATATGGTACCATTATGACTATGGAGGCCACTCGACAAGCCCTCCAAGTCAATAATTCACCCTGGTTGTCCTGACAGTGACGACCAGCGATCAAGAAGCATGTGATGCCAACCACTGTATCCAACCGTTTTGGGCCGTTATCCCCAGAATGCAATCACAAGTCCCTCCCATATTATGGGGAGGTGATTGAGAAGGTCACTCAAGGACTTAATTTAAGGAAACTGGAGTCCTTCCCAATGGTTCCCATCAACAATCGCCGCCAGAGTCGTGCAGCAGTGCACCCTCAACATGATGAGGGTACCGCCTTTAGGGGTTCGGCTCAGGTTCCTCAAACTCGAGCACACAAAACGAACCGCTAGAGGTGAAATATGGTCAACAGAGAGAATGTTCTTACATCAGCCCCCTTCAGAGAAGTGTATCAAGCCAACTTGATGGAAAGAAACGAGGGGGCATATAAACCCATCCGTCCTGATGTTACTGCCCAGCAGACTCGTCTAGCAGTAACACACCAATCCTACCAGGAAATTCCAGTGGAGTGTTATAGGTAGGCATATACACCTATTTATAATTCATCAATCTGTCAGCAGGCTCGTCTGACTTCACCCAAAGAATCTCGCCAATATAATATGGTGGCAACTGATGAGCAGGGACATACACCTGTTTACAATCAACAATTCTATGAGCAATCTCATCTGCCAGTATTGAAGGAAATTCGTCAACCATACATGACGATGAATACAAATCAGGAAAATACACCTACCAATATTCATAAAGACTTTCAACAGTCTCATTCGGTAGAATCCAGAGAAGTCAGCTGAAAAGCCCCGACGACAAATTTGGAGCAGACTCAACTCTCTTCCCCCACTTATGAGTATTTTCAGAATTCACTGGCAGGAAAAGGAGGACAGGAGTAGGAAAAAACACCTACTCCAAGCACGGAATGAACGTTTATTCTCGTTCCGGCAGCTCTAGTCACCAAGAACATTCTAATAATGGTGAAAGAGCAGAAGAAAATCCCTGCTCATATTCTAGATTCCGGTCAGAAACTTATAACAGCTTCAGTAGTATTATAAGGAAAGAAATACAAATCTGTCCCTACTAGTGGAGTGACACATCAACATATCACTACGGAACAGATAAAACCCTATGTTCTAGTACAAAAGGGTTGTGGGGGCATACCCCCTTGTCATACGGACAATCAAGTCAGGAACATACACCTAATTTGAATGGGGCTAATCACCCTAACCTGACTATTTCTCTTGAGCAGGCACATACACTCGCCCATAATAACCACTTTATTCAACAATTGGTTCCCAAAATGAGTAAGAATGCTTCTATGAAGAAGACCCATTTAGCACAGTCAAGAAATCAAGAGCTGGTCTGTATTAAGGTCGTGCTCGATGCTGGAGTTCTTGAGGAACTTAGAAATGTTTCTATTGTAACTCATGATTCTACTCTCTCATTTCCCAATAGTTGGAACATTAATTATGATGGTCTTCATCAGACACTTCCTCTTGAAGGCTTTCTTAATGACAGTTCGGTCGATCATGAAGTATCATCTTCATATGAGAGCCACGATAACCCTCTTCATGGCCAAAAGATAGAGGAGAAAAAGGTTAAATCTTTTTTGGTAACCCACCATGGTGGTCCTACCCATGATGACGAATTTAGCAGCGAATATCCTCTCCATAGTAGTAATTCGCATTGCCTGGAAATTTTTTCAAAGCACAATGTAGTAACGAGAAAGCCCTCTTATCTTGATGCACTTGCAAATGTGAAGCCAGTCATGTCTGATGCTTTACCGCTATCAAGTAAAATACATTCTCAATCAAAATATAGCCAAGAATGTTGGTCAATCTCTGAACCACCCCTGGGTCATTAATCATCTAGTTTGATAAATGAATTCTCTACCAATCTTGTTGAATATGATCAAACAACAAAGTAGCACAAGCTCTGTTCTAATCAGGTAGATGAATATTCATCAAATTATTAGGATGAAATGATGAATATGAGAAAACAATTGGTGAAAGGTGAATTACCAGTCACGTTTTGGCCATTTGCTGACTCTCAGTATGATATTGCAGAAATGTTGATGGAAGATTGTATTCATGATATTCATCTCAACATGTGGAAAACTCGTTGTCAATTGAAAAAAATATTATCTTATGATGAATATGAAAATAATTTCAAGATTAGAGAAGGGTTACAATGCAAAATTTATTTGGAACCTCTCTTAGTTTCCCGATATCCGAAGGCTGAAAAGCAGCAACGATCCCTTCAGTATTCATGCCTTGGCGCGCTAAAAATATTTCACCAATAAATTTCCAATTCCCCGTCTAGTATTTATATTAGGGGATGGGGTGTTCATGGAGATCTTCATTTTACTATACTCTCCAGTCAACAATGCCTTCCAAAAATGGTCTCATGCAATGTTATTGCCCATGGCTGGCCATAACCTATGGGTTTTGTTTGTAATCAAAGGCTTGCTCAAGAACAGGCCTCAACTATTTCTTACCAAAGTCAGTCATACATGGAACAAGGTGTTGAATTACTCTTGTATCAGGAAAATGAGAATATCAAACACGCTTCTCGTTTAGATTAGGCACAACATCAGGTGATAGAAGTGTCAAAAATCATCCAGTGGTCATTTGATCTAGGTGGTTTGAGTGGATGTAGGTTAATGCATCCAACCAATTTCCGGAAAAATGTTCGTAAGATCAGGACAACTTTTAAGAAAGTATCAGATGTAGCAGCTCAAGAACCACCCCATATTTCTATATGGGGGGAATCTTTTACCTCAACCCTCGGAATCAACAAATAGGTTTCAAGGAGTTGAGCAGGGACAGCAAGAACAGCACCAGTCCACCGGACTGGGGACTTTTTCAAATCCTCAATCTATTCCTCAGCGAAATTCAGTCTTCTCTCGATTAGGGAAGAAGCCACAAGAGGAACGTAGAGCCAAATTATCAAGAGGTTACCTCCAAATTACGGTTCATCAGGATGTTCTTGAGGGGTCAACTCAACAAAAGTCAATGTCTCATTAAGGACATGGAAGAAGAAAATATCGCAGAAATGTCGATAGAAGGGATGCAATGTGTTATGCATCAATAAATGTCATCAATACCATTTTTGTTGATTCTCTATAACATGAGGCTCCCTAAGATGGATCAGATGAAGAAGTTTCTTCCGAAGAGGCTATGTACACAGAGGAAAATGAATAAGGTGTGTGTGCATGAAATCTAAGGCTTAGCCAGAATCTAGGTATTCATTTATATAACCAACTTCTCCCTCTCTGAAAGGCATCCAACAAGGGAAAAGAAAACAAGTCAGGTTATATTCCACCCTATCTCTGGAGAAGGCCAATCACTCTCACTAGAGAAAAGGTTTGCAAAACAAGGGGAAGAAATGAAGGAAATAAGGAGGTTGAATGCACAACTACTTCAAGATAGTCTTCCTCATAAGAATGCTGGAGTCAGTTGGTCAAGTTAATTTGTTATAGATATTGAGATGGAGCAAGAGTATCCTCCATTATTAGTACACCCTCACTAATATAATCCTATGGGTCATGCACAACAACAACTGATAGTGCTAAAATCAGTAGAATTACCAGTCACCACACCTGTCCAAACTCCGGTCACTACACCTGCTCAAGTCCAAGATCAACCAAGATGTTTCTCAAAAGTTAATAACTACCATTGAGTCATTAATAACTCAGTTGGAAGCTATGGATGGAAGGATTGCACAAATTCAACCAGAAAGTAGTTCTTATCCTGAATTTGTTGATTCAATTCCTCCCCCATCAAATTTTACAAGTACAAAATTCCAAATTTTTAATGGTTAGGGAGATTCATAAAAACACTTAACCCATTTTGTTTCTCATTGTGATCCTATGATGGGAACTCCTCAACAACAAGAAGTAGTTAAGCTCAGGTATTATGTATAGTCATTACAAGGGCTTGCTTTTGTCTGGTATACAAGCTTTCAATCCCATTCAATTACCGGATGGGAAGATCTCTGTCAACGATTCCTTCTTCAATTTAGCTCAACGTTGCCAAAGACATCAGTTTTTTATCTTAAAAATTGTAAGAAAAGGGATAAAGAAAGTCTTTCTGATTTCATCACTAGCTGGAAGGGGTTAACATATTCCTTAAACTTAGCGCTCCCTCAAGAATAATTGTTTCCAATCTGTGTGGAAAATTTGCATGATGAATTACACACACCATTGATCCTTGTGAAATACACAGGAGAGATTCAAGACCTTACTTCAATCGCTCAACAGATTTAAGACTCTCTTACAAAGACTAAGGATAAAAATCGTGTAATTCCATTAGTTCTAGGAAGGAGAATGGGTAAAGTTGATATTGCTATAGTCACACTTAAACAAGTGTTTGTACATGCTTATACTTCAAAACCTTCATCTTATCAAAGGGATTCACCTCTTGAGCGTCAATAACAGAGGTCATTTCATCAAGATGGTCAATGAAATCAAAGACAGAAACAATTTGAGGAGTTGAAGAACAAATTTTATTTCTTCAAAAATGAAAAATTTCATGGTTACTAAATTTTGGCTCTAGAAAATAATTTGGTTCAATGGACAATGCCTAAAGGGCCGAACAAGGAAGAAGATGAAGACTGTCCCAACTATTTCCCATTTCATCAGATGTGGGGGCATCCCATTCTGGAGTGTTTTGTCTTTAAAGACCTCCTATAAAAGATGGTGGACTCAGGACAGGTAAAACTAAAAGGTTCTTTAGCCCAGGTAGCATTTTTTAATGCTACAGATCTGGAGTAAGAAGGTGATTGGAAAGAAGTAAAAAAGCAATAATGCACATAAATATGATGATTAGATGGTCGGGAAAATGATCAACCAAACTCATTCCGTTTTACGAACTCAATTGAAGAAACCATTTGTGTCTTCTGCTATAAATTTCATAGCAAAATCCTCTTCATCAGAGGGAAAATCTTTAAAGAATCGGAATAATTCAAAGAAAGAAGAGCAGTTAGAAGAATATGAGATCGTGTCAAAGCCCATGTTGTCTTTGACTCTGGCAGATTTTATGCCATCTACTTCAAAGCCACAGGCACCACCCCACCAAACGTCACATCCTAAACTGCCTAATCAGGAAGAGTCTTCAATAGATTAAGAGTTGATCTCTGGTTCTGTTAACATGATTCACATAACAGATCCTTATGCCAGTCATAGTTTCAATATTGATTAGCCTGAGTTCCCTGTGCCAAATAGCATAATTAGAGGGAGTTCCAGAGGTCTAGGATATAGAGGAAGACATGTATATTCTATAAGCCACTATTTCAATTCTTCCCATTCTAGAACTGTGTATGTAGCAGAAACATGTGGTATAGCCCTTCAGCGGGCTCACCAAGAACAAGCAAGTTCTTCCACACATGGAAGATTTAGTCATGGCATAATTATTTTGGAGGATCAGTTAGAGGTTGAACCTTCTTCCTCTCAGCAAATAAATATACCTATTCAGTCTAATCTTCCAAATCCATGAGTATTTCCACCTCCTACCCCGATACAAGAAGAATATACTTCCAATGCATCAAATTCTAAGGCACCTGTGAAACCACATGTTCCTGTTGGAAAACATAGACCTTTGGATAAAAAATAAGATGTCTTGAAACATTTTTCCCAAGTACCAGCCATGTTGTCAATTATGGATGCCTTAAATCTATCAAAGGATCTACGAGAGGCACTCATTGAGGCTTTGACAAGTCCTCTGGAATTCAAAATTGAAATTGTTGCGGCTGAAGTATACCATGTAGAGAATGATCCTACAGAATGCCATGCAGTGATATCTTTTATAGATAAAGATGAAGATGATGTTGTGCATGGACATATTAGTTCTTTGTAATTATCTGGCAAGGTCAATGATATAGACATTCGAAGAGTTTTCATTGATAATGGTTCAGGATTTAACCTCATCCCTATTCATACACTTCGTTGATTGGGCCTCACCGAATCTGATTTATCTCCTTCTACTTTGATGTTGTAAGGATATGATAAAAATGAAGAAGAACCTCTGGGAAAGATTACACTTAGAACTCAGTTTGGGGATCTTGTATCCAATTCATATTTCATGGTTGTTCATCATGACAAAGCCTTCAACATTTTTTTAGAAGACCTTGGCTATATCTACATGCGGCTATACCTTCATCATACCATCAATGTCTCAAGTATTGTTTCAAGGGTCACATTGGGAAATTTTATGGTGATAAATCCCCATTCAAAACATGGGAATCTCAATACATTGAGGAATAATTCTATCACATGGATGGAAAGGAGGTATCTATGGAAAATGTGTTTACCAAAATTAATGCTTGATATGGTTTGGAAAAGATTCCAGTAAACCCATTCATACATGTGATTACAGATTATGTGTTACCTATCAGTCAAATTGACAGGATAGACCCAAATCCAAATACTCTTATTGAAACTTCCATAATGTCAATTACGACAATCAATCCAGACAGCATGGGAGAAATTGGAGACTCCCCAAGCAATGATGAAATCTCAAATGGAAATGTCATCATCTCATTCGCTGAAATCCAGCAATTCTATAGTTCATCAACTAGGTAATAAGAAGTTATAGAAATGCCAGACATGAACGATGATGTTGATTCTCAATTCATCATCTCCTCTTTATTACCCAATGAAGACCCTTCACCATCAATAGGGTCAGAAATGGTAGCCTCTTCTTCAAGATGTTCAAATTTTTACATCTCTCCTAGTCATGGAAATAATGCTTCATCATCTACTATGCAAGTAGAAATATAAGAAATAACACGTGTTGAAGAAAAATAGGAAGATCTCATAGATGCATCCCCAGCATTTGAAGAGGGTATCTCTACCACTATGGATGAACTCAGAGAAATAAATCTGGGTACAAAAGAAGATCCACACCCCACTTTAATTAGTGCGGCCTTGAATCTTTAAGAGAAAGAAATGTATATTTAATTTTTAGATAAAAATAAAGATATATTTTCTTTGAACTATATAGAAATGTCAGGGATTGATTCTGATGTTTCTACTCCTCATTTGGGTTTGCTGGAAGAACATCGTGGATTTAAGCAAGCTGCAAGAAGAACACACCCAACTTATGATGCCAAAATTGAAGCTGAATTGGATAAGATTATCAATGATAACTTCATTAGAGAAGTTAAATATCACAAATGGTTTGCTCATATAGTCCCTGTGAAAAAGAAGAATGGACATATTAGAGTTTTCATTGATTTAAGAGATCTTAATCGGCACTGTCCCTATGATGATTTTCTAGTTTTGATCATATAACTCTTAATTGATGCAACAACTTTCTATGATGCACTTTCCTTCATGGATGGATATTCTGGGTATAATAAAATCCGAAAGGCTCCAGATGATGAATAATCTACAGCCTTCATAGCCCCTCAGGGTGTGTTTTGCAACCAGGCAATGCCCTTTGGCATGAATTATGCAGGCACAACATATCAACATGTCATGCATCGTATCTTCAAACCCTTTTTAGGAACGTTTGTTGAATGTTATGTAGACAATTCGGTGGTTAAATCCAGCAACGTTATAATTACTTGGTTGATTTGGAAATCATATTCCACAAACTTCGACAACACAATTTGAATATGAACCCCTTAAAATGTGCTTTTGGGGTAACCTCCGGAAAATGTATTGGATTTTTTGTACGCTATCATGGTATCAAAGTCAATACTGAGAAGAAAAAAAATCAATCCTTGGTATGTCACCTCCTCGAAATTTGAATGAATTGAGAGGACTTTAAGTACACTTGGCCAATATTCGGCGCTTCATCGCCAATCTGGAAGGTCAAAGTTTAACCTTCACCAAATTTATGAAGAAGGGATTCACTTACCAGTGGACTGAAGAATGTCAAGAAGCATTCAATATTCTCAAGAAATATCTCTTGAGTCCACCGGTATTAATGCCAACTTTTTAAGAAAGGCCACTTTAACTTTATGTGATAGCTTTAGAGAGATTATTGGGTGCCTTCCTTTCCCAAAAGAATGATGCTAGGAATGAAAACAATCTTTACTATCACAATCTGACTATTCTTGGAGTAGAAACCTGATATTCAAGTATTGAAAAGTGCTTCCTAGCATTAATATTTGCAGTTCAAAAATTGAGGCACTACCTGCATCATAATTAGGTCCAATTGGTATCTCACAATAACCCTCCCATATCCATCTTTAGTCATTCAATTCTTACAGGACATCTGGCAAGGTGGCCGGTTATTTTGTAGCAATTTGATATCTAGTATGTGTCTCAAAAGGAAATAAAGGGCCAAGCTCTAGCTGATTTCCTTGCTAAACATCCTTCAGTAGAATATATATATTTAGATATTGAACTTCTTGATGAGGAAGTCTTTTCTTTTCAAGATAATCTTGAAACATGGTAAATGTACTTTGATGGTGCTTCCAGAAGTCCAATAGGGAAGAAAATGGAAGATCCTAAATTTTACAATGTTGGGTTAGGAATTGTACTTATTTCCCCAAAAAAGGCAGTGCTACCCTAATCGTTCTTTTTTAGGAAGGAGGTACAAACAATGAAGCAGAATATCAAGATCTCATCACCGGATTAGAGTTGGCACTTCAGGAACAAGTGGATCCCTTAAAGGTGAATGGTGATTCAGACATTCTAATCAAACAAGTCAATGGTGATTATGCAATCAGAAAAGAAGAATTAATCCCTTTGTATGATTACGTCAGAGAGTTAACGACAGAATTTCTTTCAGAAGCGACATTTTCTTATGTCCCGCGATCACAAAGTGCTCAAGATGATGCACTGGCTATCATAGTCCCAGCTCTGGAAGATCCAAATTGGGATGAAACAATCATCAAAAATTGCCCATCGTCATACAATTTCACCATATGTTCAAATCAGAACAGAGGAAATCAATAAAATTTGTCCCATTTTTGAACCATATGGTCATACAATAGGATGAATGACACCTATCAGGGAATAACTTCAAAATGGAACACTCCCACCTGATAGAGCCGATAAAGAACAAATTCGGCGACGTGTGGTCAATTTTACTCTTTATTATAGCCTATATCACCTAGAAAAAATTCTATACAGAAGGGGTTTTGATGGAATTATCTTCACAAGAATTGATGGTGAAGAGACAACGACATTCATGAAAGAAGTACATGCAGGAGTCATTAGTTCCCACCAATATAGACATAGTTGTTCTGACCAAAATCGAAGGCTTGGATACTTTTGGCCTTCAATGATACAAGATTGTGTTAATTTCACTAAGAAGTGTCATTCTTTCCAAGTATATGCTAACATCATTCATCAACTCCTAGAGTTGCTTCATACTGCTAAATACTCATGGCCATTTTCCACAAAAGGAATGGATGTAGTGGGACCTTACCCTTCGGCTATATCCAAGCAGTTTAAGTATATTCTTACTGCTTCTGACTTCTTTTCCAAATTGACAGAGGCAATACCTCTCGAAGAAGTTAGTTCTAAAATCATTGTTAGCTTCATCAAGTCTAACATCATTAATATATTTGTTTTCCCTCATAACATATTGAAGGACAATGGCGCCAAATTATGTTCATCTGAGGTAAAAAAAATTGTATCAAGAATATAACATCAAATCCAACCATTCATCTCGGTATCATGCAGCAGCCAATGGCCAAATAGAAGCCATCAACAAGACTCTTTCAAACATACTGAGAAAGATGGTGGATAAAGATACGAAATCATGGCCTGATAAACTTTTTCATGCTTTATGGGATTATCGAACCACCACCTGCACTGCTACATGGTCACCTCCATATTCATTGGTATATGGAACAGAAGCAGTCATTCCTATTGAGGTTCGATTACATTCGCTCATAATGTCCATTTGTGATCATTCATCAATAGATGAAAAATCTCCAAAGCAATTGGATGAATTGGAACGATTAGATGAAAAAATAATTTGCACCCTGCACCACTTGGAAGTCTATCAGAATACAATTTCATGAGCTTTCAACAAAAAAGTTTTTCTTTATTCATTCATTCAAGGAGAATTGGTATTGGTCCTCAGAACTCCAATGATACCAGGAAATAATCCTCCCAAGCTTGAGCCAAAGTGAGAAGGACCTTACTCAATACATAAGGTCTACTCTAATGGTGCTTATTCTTTAATCTCAATAGATGGAGAACTCATCATGACTCTAACCAATGCAAGATTCTTGACGAATTATTTTGTGTAACACAAATGAAAATTTTTCCTACACGACATTAAATAGTAAATGCCCTTTTGTTCATCCTATATGACATTAAACTGTACCCTTTCTTCTTACATGATGTTAAACTATAAAAGTTACCCTTACGTCCAACATGATGTGAAACTGTAATGTCCTAGCTACATGACGCTAAACTGTACAGCACCCTATTAATCCAACATTACAATAAAATTTACTTTCGTCCAACATGACATTAAACTGTACTTTTGTCCTACATGACATTAAAATATAAATTTCTCTTTGTTCGTCCCACATGACGTTAAACTGTACATCTTCTCATCCTACATGATGTTAAACTGAAGAAAAAATTCTTCAAATACGCCCTAGCTACATGATGCTAAACTCTACAGCACTCATTCATCCAACATGACGTTAAACTGTTGAAATACATCCTAGCTACATGACACAAAACTGTGTAGCACTGGTCCTCTTTTTTCCTTACTAGATGATATTAAACTGCACAGTCACCTCTTACGTCCATCAAGATGTTAAACTTCATAACCATCATCCTAGCTATACGACGTTAAATTGTGCACCTCTTCATCCCACATGATGTTAAACTCTGAAAAAATCCCTAATACATCCTGGCTACATGACACTAAACTATGCAACAATTGTCCTTACTATATGACATTAAACTATACAGCCCCTCCTCTGTCCTTACTGCATGACATTAAACTGCATAGTCCCCCCCCTAAGCCCTTATTGCAGGAATTTAAACTGCACAATCCCTTCTTCATCCAACGTGACTTTAAACTTTTTCTTATCCCTTATGTCCTACATGACATTAAACTGTGCATCATTAAGGTTGTTGTTACCTCTTATTTCTCACACTGAGTATGAATCAAGTGAGCTTAGAGTAAACTTCAACCATAACACCCTCTCTGGGCCGCTAACCATGCGTTTGTCCCAACACCATCTTCGGGTATTCCTCAAGTACAACTTGATCACAAAATCATTCTTAATAGAACTACGTAGACTTTTATCCTCACCTTTTAGGCTGGGTACGTAGGCAACCACCTGAGGATCAAGCCCAAAACCAATATCTTCACATCAGTTCACCTTAGTCTCAAAAAATGTTGATTCGTGAAGCCGCCCCCAGAACCAATATTTTTTTTACATTGATTCACCATTTCCCATGCATATGACCTTAAAATATTCGCACTTTTGTCTTGTTCGACAATAAAATACCACATTTTTTGACACCCTCACCAGAGAGGGAATCATAATATACATTTATCTCCAACCATGTTATATTCCAAATACTACGTGCATAAATGGAAATTCTTGAACCTTAATCTTGGGTCAGACCATCATTGCACTAAAGTCCCATTTTCACTCATCCCTTGTACAAACCAAATCTCTACATAGGGTATTTCAAGAACTATGTGTGGATTGATTCTTATCCTTATGGGATACTTAGGAACATTCGAGCATCCCTCGAATCCAGCCCCAAGTCGTTGGCCCTAACCCGAAATTCCACTTTCAGTCCCTTGGTTGAAAAGTCCCCCAGTGAAAACATGAATGTGGTATAAAAACCCTGGTCTCCATTCACATCAGTTTTAACAAACACACTATGTGTATTCCTAATTATGGTCCGAGCTCTATGAAACTAAACTAAGATCTCCTACACTCTAGTCCCACATGACGTAAACTATATTTCAAGAACTATGTATGGATCGATTCCTATTCTTATAGGATATGTAGTGGAGTCCAACACCTCAATTCGGGACCCAGCCACAAAAAGATTATGGTTAACATTGCTCTGTGTGTCTCTAAAAGCATTGGAAAATGCCCATTTTGATGTGTCATACTCCTAAACATAAATACTTCTAGATCTCTGTAACTATTTTCTTAACTTCCGGTAACAAAATGTCCGATACCCGAGAGTTCTTTTTCCTGACCATGCAGTACATGCCCGGAGGCGTCCTTGCATAAACAATCTACATAACGGAACTATCATCCAAAAATACTATTATTTGACTATGAATCCAAAGACCTTTGGTGTCCCTGAATAATTCAACCCCCTAATCAGTTTATCAAATAGTGGTAACATAATGTTTCAGAGGAAAACCTCTTTTTTCCATGTTTTCCTTAAATGACAATATGTAGGGATCGGCAAAAAATAACCATCCTTATCATACTTGTCCCATACTCTTTTTCATGATCTGAAAGTATTCAAGTATATGGTTTATATTTCCCTTCCCTACATTTGGTTAAGACCTTCGTAGGAGTGACATTAATCCAATTCTTTGACAATCTTGATTGGAAATATCCCCTCCATTTTCAAGTACTTCTCTCCCTACAGCGGACTCTATGATTTGGAAAATTTGATTCTCCATAATCGTTCACAGGCTTTTCAGAAATAGAAAAGTAAAATTTTTGAGAGTTCTTTTTCCTGACTATGAAGCACATGCACATAGGCGGCCTGGCATAAGTAGTCTATATAACATACCTGTCAGCCAAAAGATGCTATTATTTGACTATGCATCCAATGCCCTTATGTGGCCTACGTAATTCAACCCCCTAACGGGTTTGTTAAATAATGGTAACTTCACTCTTAGGAAATACTTCTTCTTATTCCTTTTATCCCTTTTTCATATCATTCTTCAGATTCATAATTTCTTATGTCATAATTTAAATTTTCCCCTATACTTGAATATGGTAATATGTTTTCAAATAAATTATCAAGGAATTGAGTCAATTTTTAATCCATTTGGTCAAAGCTATTCGACCTTAAACATTATCCTTTTTATGTCCGACTTTCATGACATTAAATTGCCTATAAAAGAGAAGGGAACTCTGAACACAAGTCAAGTCCTAGCTCACTAGACGTACATTTTGTATGATTTAGGTAGAAAAAGAATGCAGGCACAAATTATTGAAGATGAAAGTGTTTTTCATTGATGCACAAGAGTTAGAAGGACATCCACAGACTTGAGTCTCTTATCTTTATCAATAATTACTGGAGGCTTTCAACATAACTCTTCATTTGATTTACGGCTACCCGAGATTCATCAGCAACCACATGGAATTCATTCATTCAACTGGATATAATAAAAGATGTAGTGATACCAGCTCTTCTTGGATCTATTGTAAAAGAATGTTCTTGAGTACGGTTTGATAAAATTCTCTTCTGATCAAACAGTGACTCTGTTTCTATCCAAGAGACTTGTAATATGGGTACATGGATTTTAGAATGGAGCATTGGAAGTAAAGATCCATTTGGAGAGAGTATTCTTTTCTGATATTTTTTCTAATGCCATGATAGTCTTCTCTCCATCAACCGGCTGTGAAAAACATACCAGACCATGGTTTACAATTTTAATATCTGCAAGGAAATGGCATGGAGGAAAATTTTGAAAGTTCGCACCATTGTTGCTGCTCTTAATGCACAGCATAACCGAAATAGAGGAGTAACAGTGTGGCAGCATCTCGGGCATATAATTCTTTGCCTCTGGAACGTTGACTCCTTGCAGATGACAATGGCCATACAAAGGCAGGTAGATACTTTGTGGAAAATTGACATGATATTTCTTCAAGTACTTTGCCAAATCTGGGAGAGTGTTGTCGTAGATATCATAATAGTCATGGCCAACGATGTTCATCATATCATCAATCCGCTTTCTAGCCAACTCTTCAGCCATTCCAATTCTTCTGGGAACCATTGAATATGCACAAACATTAGATTATTAACTTTTATGTAAGTTGATTATTCATAAAATTTGTGAAGAAATTCGAAAAAATTGTAAAGGCATTAAGGCACGAAAGTCCCATGTTGACATGAAAGTGTAATGTTATCATGCAATTCTAATTGTGTCGTGCAAGTTTGGGCGTGTAGGTATCACCACGCAAGTCCAAATACCTCTGCAGAAGCGTGACACAAATAGAAGCATGAACCAGCGGAAAACAATTCACTTGCACGAATGAGAGCTACTTGCGCACCGAGAGCTCATAAGTGTTCAAATCTAGGTTCTTTGTGCCGAGTGGCACCTCTATTCATAGGCAAGGCCACACCCCTATCCGCCAAAGCCTACGTGGCTCGCACCTGCGTGCCGCTACCTGTGCGCTCAAAACATGCACGCCAACGTTCCATGGGTTTCTCCTTTACCTCAGGGTCATATCCTCCTTCCTCTCAGATCAAACTCAGAGGGGGTAATTTTTTTTGACGCTCCATTACATAACATAGTCTAATGACTGAAAAAGGGGAATACCGTTAGAACAAAGAGATTCATCCTTTTAGGAAACATCAAAAATTGACAAAGGCATGTACAATTATTTTTTTACACATGGGTCGAACAAGTTTTATCAGGGTCACGCAAGTATACTTGTGTGCTACATATTGGTCTCACAAGTGACATGCACGCCCTAATATGTTTTCTCCCAAAGTCCTCAAAGACATATAAATACCCCCATGTGGGCCCCCTATTACAGGGAAGGAAAAATCCAAAAGTCAGATTTAAGCTCTCAGATCCCTAGTCTCTACTTAATGTCTTCCGAACACTTCTAAGGTAATTTATTACCTATAATGGAAGATCTAAAGAGGGGAACAAGTCCTAAGTGTTGAAATACATCCACAATTTCATGCCTAAGTGTCTAACTTTTATGGAAAATGAAGACACTTGCACACCACCTTATCCATTCAACAGAACATGCGCTCCACCCTTTTGGAAGCCTCTCGAGATAATACTAAGGGCTTGAGCCAATCCTCTCCCATGTATTACCCTATCGGTTAACCGGCGCATAAGTACACATGTGTCACGCAAGTATACTTGCGCGACTAGGACTTGCGCGCCCACACAGGACTTGCGCGCCTACCTCATTTTGGGTGCCCTTTCTGCCTATTATGCTCTTTCCTTCAAATCCACCTCTCCTCTTCAAGATTTAGCCTTAAAAAACCTTTTCAAATCCATTTTTTTCATGGTTCCTTTATAGGCTTACTTATCTAATAGGAATTATGTTGAAAATCTCTCAAAACCTAGTGATTTACATATTTTTATGTCACTAAGGTTAGAGATTTCCTCCATTCAACCTCATCCTTTAAGATGAGAAGATATTTAATCTGGGAATCCTCCTTAGGAGTAAGCCCCATGTTCCCTAACCAGGGCCTCCTTTTCAGGAGTAAAACCCAGTCTAAGTTCTCTTAATATGGGAATCCTCCTTAGGAATAAGTCTCAATCAGAATTTTCTTTATCTTAGGCCTTTTTATTAGGAGTAAGTCCCAAGTTTCAAGTCCCATTAACTTAGGTTTCCATCTCAGGAGTAAGCCCTTGTCATAATTTTCCTTAACCCGGGCATCCTCCTTAGGAGTAAGCCCCAAATTCTAAATTACCTTAACTTGGGCCTCCTTCTTAGGAGTAAACCCCATGTCTCAATTTCTTTTAACTTGGGCCTCCTTCTAAGAAATAAAACCCAATCATAAGTCCCCTCTAATTTAGGCCTCCTTCTCAGGATTAATCCTTATGTTAAGTATCCAAATCTCCATAAATCACATATATCTTTATGGACCTTGTTCCCGAGATTCTTCCCTGAATTAAATCACAATCCTCATCTATCTTGGGAAGTAATACATACATAATCCTCATATTATTACTTGTATTTCATCTTTCGTGGAACAATCGTCGGGTTTAAATTATACCTATTTTTTCTCACATCGAGCATGACTCACATGAGATTAGAGCGTAAAATTAATTATGAAATCTTTCATTCGGGTAATAAATTATGCCTAAACCTAGTACTTCTTTACTCGAACTATGTGGGTTCTAATTCCTTTTCTAAAACAAGGATACCTAAGTAGCCCATCTGCGGGTATGATCCCATCTCTAAAATAATACATGTCCTTCTGAATGAAAATAAACATCAAGTGCCCCCCTGAGTGGCTTTAAAACTTGTATGGTTATCATAACGACCAAGAGATTTCTATATAATGTGTTGAAGGATACCAATGACTAAGAATCTCTAACAAATATAGATGATTCTCTATCAATGAAGAACCTCAAATACATATAAAAGATTATCTAAATTTCAAACATATCAATCATTAATTGTCAGATCTAAAGGAAAGATCATTTTCACACTTGGTAATTTAATAAGGACTCCCGAACATAACTCAAATCTATAAAGAGAGTCCTGGAGTAGACAATAATTCCCCCCCAAAAGGTGTGATGAGTCCGACCTCGCATCCTCTTGACCAATGAAAACTCATAAGCCTCATTATTCCACAACTAATGAGCACCTACCTTTGGAATGTAGGTCCAAATGGATATAGAATCATTGGATGTTTCCAGTTCTACAGAAAAACCCGTTAGAAACCAATTGGAATGTTTGAACCTTAAACAAACAAGTTCATCCCCATTTCCAGAGGAAACAATGATACATATGTTATTATATGTGAATTTTTATATAATATTTTAATATGTTGTAATAGGAAAGAGAATGATTTCAGTGAGTTAGAAGTTATACATCATTTTTGGAAAACCTCTACTGGTATTAAGGAAATACAATGAATACTTCTTGGTAGGAAAAAAGAAAGGGTGATGCAAAACTTCTCTCAGAACATCCTAGAGAACCCTCAAACCTCAATCCTGAAGTTGAAAAATGTAAGAGATGTCTGGATCTCCCCTTGCTAAATCGTTTGTATCATGGCCTCCTTCAATCTGGAATGAGAGTGATCTTTCATCTCTACTACTACTCTCACAAAATATCAAAAAACCCTCATAATGCTTGACTCGGTACAATTGATATATGCCAAATCTAGAGGGATCTCTTTCGTTGAGGCTCTAAAAGGATTGGAACTTAAAAAATATGCTTTGATGAAGCCTCTTATGTTCAAAAAACATATGATGGAAGATTTTCTATAGAGGTTGATCTCGAATAAATTCAAGAACAGACTCAAGTGTTTAAATTTTCTATGATGGGCTGAATACAAATTTAAAGGGTAAAAACCCTGGTCATACCTTTATCTAAAGCCTCTCATTTCTCACTGTTGGGGATTTTCTAACTGGAAACTAGTCCCACTAAGTAAGGGTTATTTCTATATACTACTATCTTCATGTGAAGAATTAGACTGGGTATTTCGAATATGTAATTTAAAACTCAAACCAAGAATCTTGTGCATCTCGGAATGTGATTTTTCATTTAATTTGAACACGCATATGAGCACTGTTGCTCAGGTATGGGTTAGATTACATAATATTAATTGGTTTTTTTCGGAACCATATGATCATAAATAATTAGACCACTTGTATTGGTACCCCTTGTAGATTGATCAAAGAACCATAACTGGTGAGTTGTGATTATTTTCTAGAGATATGGTGGAAGTTAACTTGGAAACTAAACTGCCACACACCATTACACTTAATGCTAATGACTATATGGATGAAGTGAGGATTGAGTATGAGATAAAACCTCGTTTTGTGATTATTGTAAAATTTCATGCCACTCAATACTAAACTGTAGAGTATTTTACAAACATAATTCTCACCCATGTGGTATTTAATGGACTAAGACTAAAAATCAAAATAAAGATTAAGTCCCTACCTTTGATAAACCTGAAACCTCTCAGAAGAACACTGTAAAGTTGGTTATCAATCTCAACATCTTGAATCCATGAGGGGTTTAAGTGAAAAAAATCTTGGGCAAATTTAGTGGAAGAATAGGAAAATGAGACTGATGAATAATATATTTCTAATGAAATTCAAATAATTGTTATAGAAGTTCTTAATCAAACTCAAAAATCCTGAAGCCACAAACATGGACTCATACCTTAATTCTACTAGAAAAAAGGTGAAGTATTCTAAAACTTTAAGGACTCCTCATACAGTGATGGAGTATGCATTGCATCCTCCAGTGTCATACTCTAAGGATATGAATTACTTGAATACTGACTCCTTAAAATTATCAGAGGGTGAAGAACAAAATACTTTTATTAACAGTACTGCTCATCCAGTATGCAATAGCCCTACCCCTATTTACATAGTTCTGAAAATATAGATATTGTCTTGTTTATTCCGGATTTTGGAAGTAACAAATAGGATGATAAAAAACATACACATTCTATTTCAATGCCCACGCTTACTGAGGAATATAATTTACATATTGATAGTACTACTTACACCAAATTTCCCCCCCGAATAGCACGTTTTTAAAAATTCCAACATTACCTCAGTTGTACAGGAAGCAATATGCATCAAACAGTACATACAGGGCTGTAAAACCAATGAACTGGTCGTCTCAGGTAAGAAATGTATTTTAAAACCTACCTCTATCAATGGAAATTTACTGATTACTGATGACACAAGTAAGACACAATACACTATAGTTTCAAATGTTCCCACATTAAATAATGAACTAGTAATCCAGAAGGAGTCACCATTTTCTGCTCCGAACATCCAATTGGTCTCACCTTCAAAACACAAAAATGTGTGATACTAAACCTATGGCATCAACAGAATCAGGTACTTCTGCTCCTATGCATATCAGTCCTTCGGAAGGTGGTTCTAAAATTGTTAACAATGATTCTATTTCTATGGAAATTCAAAATCTGTTTACTACTAAAAATATGTATAATATTGATATTAATATTAGGAGTTCATTAGATTCACCTGTGAATACCTCTTTGCATGAATATCCCCAAAATAACTCACATGAATTCTTATTAAACATACCTTCAGCTTCTCCTAAAACAATAAAGACACGTATTAATAGCCCAAACAATTCAAAAAAATATTATAAGATATTCTAGGCACAGGGGTTTAGGAAACAAAAAAGGGGAGCTCTAGCTCCACACCTAGGATTACACGAAGATAATTTTCTGCATTTTTTAGGGTATTTCCAACTCTGACATGTCTATAGTCTTAAAAAGAATGATTAATAATGATCTCCCCTTTTTTCTATTGTTTATCCCAAAACTAGAGTTTCCACTAAATACTCCCATTTATGCCAGCGTGCTTATTCTTTTGTAGGTGAAACCAAAAACTCATCTAAAGTGGAATCTCTTTGGGTTTTCTCAGGCTTATCTATTCAAAATGTCATAGATTTCAATGTATATGAGCTTGCCTTTACTTGTCACTTTAATATTTACATCTCTCAATCCTTCTGGTCCTTTTCTATGCTAAGAATTGATATCATGTTTGGAGGCTCCTTTGGAATGACATTGCCTATTTAGGTACCGATATCTATACTCCTTGGTTTCTGATTAAGGACATTAATTCAATTATTAAATCTAGTGATAAATTTGGCCTATCACAGGATTTTATTTCCACAATAGAATTTAGAACTTCCAATAAAGACCACAAACATGTATAAATTAATTTTATTGGTTCCAAATATAGTTGTTATAGAATGCATTATAATAGCTTGGTTGACTCCAGGTTGGATAGAGCATCCATGAATGTCCTTTCATTAGATAAATGGGATACCATCTCTTATATCACACTATACAAGGTGCACTCTTACCACGGTCCCAATTTGGTCAATTTTTACATCAAAAATATGAAACCCTTATTACCTTTATAGTTTGACAATGTGGGTTTTCAAATAAAAATGCACTAATATCATAAAAATATTTTTTTATTCTATGTCCCACTACCATGATGTTTTTTCTTGTTCTATTAAGTTAAAACACCTCAAAAAGAATCTCAAAAGCTGGAGCAGTTCTACATCCAAAAAAATTAACAATATCATAATTCTTCTACAGAATTATATTAAGAAACTTTAAAATAATAACAGTAGATCAGATTTGAACACTTATCCGACTCATGAAATAAATATGTCAGTCAAACTAAACATGTTTCTCACCATTAATGTGAACATGACGTGTCAATGTTTTAAAATTAAATGGTTATTTGATAGTGACAGAAACACTATGTTCTATTACTCACTTCATTGAGTCAGGAAAGCTTTCAAACCACTATCTCTTTTAAAAGATGGGTACAATCTGTTAGATAATGAGGATGATATTTACAGTAATATTGTCTCATACATTGAATCCATGTTTAATGGTCCTGCTAATAACAAAGACCTCATACCCGAGGTCCTTCAGAAGGTAGTTAATTGGGAGGAAAACACTTTCCTTCTAAAAATACATCTTCATCGTGATATTAAAGACACTATATTTAGTTTGAATCCTTATTGTGCTATAGGTCCCGATGGTTTTAATAATGGGTGATTTCAATGTTATTGGGATGTTATCCCATTGGATGTTTGTAAACATGTCAAATCCTTTTTCCCCAATGTTGTCCTCCCTTATGGTCTTAATGCTCAATTTATTTCACTGATTACTAAAGTGGAAAATGCTTCTGAGATTCACCTGTTTAGACCCATTTATCTCATTAACACGCTTTATAAAATATTCAACAAAAGAATTTCTAATATACATTCAACTATCATAGAAAAAAGTGTCTCTTGGAACCCATTTGGGATTATCAACAGTAGATCCAAACAGGATTGTATTTTCTTGCCTCCAAATGCGTTAATAATATAACCAATGTTAACTTAGGGGTTAATATTTACATCATACATGACAATGAAAATGATATTGATACCATGGACTGGAGCTTCATCATCAACGTTCTTCATGTATTTAGATTTAGTGATTCTTTTATCCATACTATCTGAACCCTTTTCAACTCGACCTCTATTTTGATATTGGTCAAAAGCTCTCCTAATTGATATTTTAATGCACCAAAGGTGTAAGGAAATGTGACGCCTTATCTACTATCCTTTTCTACATTACGTAAGATTACCTTAGTCACCTCCTCACTCATCTTTTGGATCAGAAAAAACTCAAGCCTATTCATGTATCTAGGAATGTGAATGCTCCCACAAAACTCCTTTATATTGATGACATTATCCTTATTTTACAGGGGTATAAAAGAAATATTTGAAACCTAAAAATTTCTCTCTCTAATTATGAAGAGGTGTTTGTTCAAGAAATTAATTGGAACAAATCTTCCATCATTTTCGGAAAAAAATTATTCCTAGGAGGAAATATAATATAATTAATGACATAGAAATTAATGAAGGTTCTGTTCCTTTAACATCTCTTGGTGTTCCCATTTTGTGGGGAAGACCCAAGCCCTCTCATTTTTCTATGATAGTCATCCATTTTTTTAACCAAATATCTTCTTTGAAATGTAAATCCATCTCTATGGGAGGAAAATATGTCTTTTCAATTCCACTATGGTTTCTAAAATGGTGTACTCCACAATGTTTTATAAATGGCCCATTGGCCTTATAATAAAATTGAATAACTCTATCAAAAATTTCATTTTTACTGGTAGCACATTGGAATAAAAGCTTGGGATGATCCCTTGGACGACCTGTTGCAATCCTATTGAAAAGGGTGGGATTGGTATAAAAATTATCAGTACATTAACGAGGCTCTTCAAGATATAATCACCTGGAAAATTCATTACAATAATTCACATTCAGTTGATTTTATCCAAAATAGATTCCTTGGAATTCTCAAGGAATCAAATTTAAATTTTCCCATCTCCTCTATCTGTCTATCTATTAAACAATTTTTTACAGCATTATAAACAATTCCAAATGGATGGTTACTATGGATTCTTAAATTAGTTATTTGTTGGATAACTAGACCGGTACCCCCTTAATTTCTATGATTCATCCTGAGAAAATTCTTGGGAGCACCAACTACTCAATTAGAGAAATGATAAATTCTCAAAATGATCATCTACCTGATGCCATTATGTATGTCATCAATAACTACCTTTTTTCATACATTCATGATTTTAAAATTTTGGAACGTATACACAATGGTGTGTATATTTCAAAAAAAATTACAATCATTTTTTATGATACTATGAATGTAATTTTTGTTCGATAATGCCTTTTGGAAAACCCTAGATAAAACCCTCAAGATTCACTCTTATTTATGACTTGCTCATAATAGAGTACCTACAGACATATTCCTTAAATCGTTTGATATTCAACCTTTCTCTAAATATAGACACTGCAATAAACAAAGATAAGAGGCTAATCATCTCTTCCATTCTATTGCTACTACCTCTTCTCTTTGGAACTATATTTTGGACATCTTTAACTACAGATTGTTGATTCTTGACTCTATCAACACTTAACTAAAGAGATGTGTGAAAATATAAAATTTTCAAAAAATTAAAAACCCATTCCTCGCTACATTTGTTGATCATCATCATGTGATATGGTATAATAGAAAATATATTATTCCTAAAAACTAATCACTCAATCATAATTAATGTTAAGTGAAAATCCTTATTTTCATTCATGATGCAGCTTCAATGCAAAAGGGTCATTGCAATAACACTATGAATGACTTCACAGTTCTATGACGTCTTTTGATTAATGGAAAACATTCTCAACCGCGCCACACCTTTGACATGTTTTTGTGTGCTCCCTTTCCTGATTGGATTAATCATAATGTGGATACTACCTCCAAAGGAATTCTAAGTCCCGCGGGTTGTGGTGCTATCTTCAGGAATCATCTTGGCCAGATCCTTGGATGTTTTCTTGGTTCAGGTGACATTTCCTCTACTCTGGAGTCTGAAATGATGGGACAAGTAAATGTTGGCTATTTTCCAAGGAGCCTTGGTTTGAAAAATCTCAAGATTGAATGTGATTCGACCACCATTGCTCAAGCAATGTGTAATTGTGTGACACACATTCCATTGGTGATTACTACTCGTTGGATGGATTTCACCCACTCACTACACAACATAAATTAAATTATATCTCATATTTATTATGAAGCTAGTATGGTTATTGATGGACTTGATAATAAGGGAGTAAATCAAGATATTATATGGCATTAAGATCTCCCTTCTGATTTTCAACCTCTTTATGAGAAGGATTGTAATATGATTCATTACTTTAGACTCATTTAATCTCTTAATTTTTTTAATAAAATTTGTTCTATGTTCTTTTGGCCTTGACCCCCCTAGAAACTACTAGTATATACATTAAACCTTCTTGGATTGTCATATGACTAAACAAAATACAGCTGGTCTTGGGTAGGATTTCTAGGACGGAATTTTGGTAGTTTATAGATTAGTTTTGTGACAAAATATGTATGTAAAAGAGAGGTAATGTGTGACCTTTTATAAATTGGGGAGAGGAAACACATATAATTACTTATAAAAAATTAATAATATAAAAATATTTTTTATTTACATCAAGCTTCAAATTGTCACAGATGAAAAAATAATATGGTTAATGTCTGAATACATCAAAATAATCTGTTGTAATTATTATTATTATAAATTTCTACCATTACCTCTTTGTTTAACCCTTGGTAAACTCATTTTAACCCTATATCTAGTTATAATATTTTTTTAGATTTTTCTATTATTTATGACTAAGAATTATTTTTACCATATTAGTTAATGTCAGATATTGGGATTCCAAATAAGGAATCCTTTTAAAAATTTCAATTTGGTAATTACCCACACAACTCAGACATATATATCACATAATAATAATTGAATATTCATTGAATAACATATTGGTCGAGGATAGAATAATTTAGGGCAGGTACCCCTAGAATCATAGATAGATAATAACACTTTCATAAGTGAAATCTTTGATCTCCCACAAAGTTCATAAAAAATAACCCATCTTTGACATGACTTATATAATATCATTCTTCGTATCCATGGAAAGGAAACATAATTTGAGGTGATATCATAGGCTCTATAAGTCTAATAAAGGTAAATATCAATATTACATATGCATAAGGGTATACTAATATGGGTATAACATTTGAAAACCTTGCCCTATATATCTTATATTATAAATTTTAGTCATGGAATAAATCCTGGAAGTTCATAAGGAATGAATCATATTGGAATAATAGAACACGACTCATTTGAATATAAAATTGGAATAATACATAGACTTGTGTCATAAAAATAAACTTATAAAATCATTTCGTTGTAGTCAGGGTTAATTTATATAAGAATAATATTTGAATGATTTCACTCCCAAAACCATCTATGTAGTCCGGGTGAACTCCCAAAAGTTTCATAGTGAACAATGTACCTTACTGAATTTGGTTCACACTCAATTATTGTCCTGTTTATCTCATGAGATAAAATATTATGCACATTGAATTGGTGGTAGATATAGTCATCACCCATCATACAATCCATAAATTTTGTGAAAAATATCCTAAAACATGAATCATACAAAAACCCATTAAAAAATGGGCCACGTAAATATTTCATCACAACATAACACATAGAAAATAA
The DNA here is from genome assembly GCA_963277665.1 of Viscum album. Classification (NCBI taxonomy): domain Eukaryota; kingdom Viridiplantae; phylum Streptophyta; class Magnoliopsida; order Santalales; family Viscaceae; genus Viscum; species Viscum album. The sequence goes on from OY728163.1 coordinate 138,807,242, forward strand.
ATATGTTTTATAAAAAAATCATCATTTCACTAAATCATAACCAATGGAATGTGAATTGGTTTTCATAAACATAAATTCCTCATAATAAATAACTATATCTAGGGGTAATAATGATGGTATCCTTCAACAGTGTACCCAGTAAATCTAATGATAATTAAAATACTATAATTTGAAATGGAAAACGATTTGGAATTATCACTCAGATCATTTCATGATGAAAATAAAATTTTCCACCTGAATATCAAAATTTAAAACTAAAAGTTCACAAATCATTGTCAAATTAATTTTCATTAAACATAATACTTGAAACATATAATGGAATATTTTAATCGTTATGTTGTTATAATGTAAGAAGATATCATTCATGTCATGCATATTAAAACAAATATTCCTTTAATAGTTTCTATAAATTGTCAAAAGTACCTCATTTGGAATATGACAAGAATATTAACATTAAAGAAATATGTGAAGATTAAATCATGTATGAAAATTTCATTATTAAATCATTGTATATTAGTATAAACCTGTCATTGAATCATTTTTAGAAACTATGAAAAAGGTAAAAATGGATTTTTGACTGTGGAGCGAAATAAATTCAATTTTACAAAAAAAAACTTTCATCCAGGATATTTAGTATATAAATAAATGAAAAAATAAATAAATATATGTATTTTCTTGAAAACCCCATATGATAATAAATTTATATAGTATATTGATAGGTATGCCATGATATTTCATCATTAAAACTTAATCATAATCAATCTCAATAAATAATGAGATGGTAACATACAACCTTTACCATTTCAGCAGCTTTTTAGTAAAAATTCACAAGAATGAATGGACATTATATGGATAAGTATATCCCATAATGAATTTAAGAGAATAATAAACTTAATTTATTGTAGGTATATATGTACACCATAAAAAATAGTATTGTGGTATATAGGGCATGTGTCCCATACTAACATATGTGAGATGATTATCCCTTACATGCTTTTGTAACTTTTCAATTACAGTAAACATGTTATAAATAACCTTATATTGATATTTATATCCTATTTTATTTATGATAATAACCAAAAATATTATTAATGGGAAGTATATATACCTCAGATAAAATAAAAAAGTTGGGGATAATGAATGTGTCTGATATAAATTAAAGTGAAATGAAAACACAATACATTAATTTATATGTTTAAAATCATAATCCCAATGAAATAGATAACCTTATATTTAAAATAATATCATATTTGTTTCATTAAAATTATCATTAATGTCATAAATTATATAGATATATAAATGATAAAAAAGAAAAATGTTGTGTATAAGGCATGCATCCCATTGAATTTAAAGTGAGATGAGAATCCCATACATTATATCACAAATTAAATAATACGCATTAGAACCTCATGTTTAATAAATATTTGATTATTATAAATATATTAATTAATCATAGAAATATTTATCAAAATATATATTATATAATTATGACATTTTGATACCTATTTATTAAAAATTCCATGTTAATATCATATAACATGTAATGACTACTTCATTTTCAGAACTTATTTTAGTTTGGTATTTTTTATTATTTAAAATTGATCATGGTTATATAAAATAAAAAATGTTTCAAAATATATAAATATAATATATATTCATTATATATGTATATATAGTATCTCATTAACATTGGAGAAGAAAAATTAATTACATCACTCATATAGATGGTACGTCATACGTACACATGAACATTGCTTCAATTTATTTTTAGAGGGAATGAAAGTAAGGTAAATAATATATCTCATTCCTATAGACATAATGATTTTATATATATCATATATATTCATTAAATTAATCCTTATTACCTCTATGTAAATTTTATGTTAAAAAATAATCACATCACTTCGTGATGTGGTAGTTCGGCGTACAAATGAGCAAAGTAATTTGTTTGCCATAGAATTGAATGTAACAAACTAAATATGTCTTTATAATCCCATAAAAGAAATTATTTTAGTAATAATATATATATATATATCTTATATCCACTATTATATCCATCTATGAGAGGTAGTGATTGAATACGAATTACATCAGTTCTTGGAGTAGTAGTTGGTCGTACAATTGATAGAAGATTTCATTTCCCATTTTATTGAATAGGAAATATATTTACCTTATTAAATTACCATAATTATATCTAAGTATAAGGGATTTAATTTTTTTATTATATAATCCTTCTTGAATAGTATTTTATGGAGGTGGAGGAAGAAGTAAAAACATTCTCTATTTAGAAAACTACCCCTATCAAACAACCTCTATTGGATAGAACCAAAAACCTTCCTATGAGGGTTTCTAAAAAAAGATTATAGGGTGTTGGGAGTATTTATGAAAGTTATTTTATTCTTATTGTCCAAAAAAACTGTTTTTGGATATTTTAAGTTGATAGGAGAGTGGTGTCATTTTTAATGTGGTGGAGAGGACAAAGATGAGATTATTTGAAATAAAATATTTTACCAATGTTTTAAAAAAGAAAAATGCCCAAAATTTTATTATAATCAATCGATAGATGATATATGGTATAAATATTCCTATGAAACAATAATTGGACAAATTTCTAGGTCATTTTAACCCTTATCTTTTTTCTTCAACTTCCAATAGACATATCATAACCTTAACCTATCTAATTATTTTTTTCAAATTTTAAAATCAATTTGTGGAAAATTTAAAATAAAAATTAATATATAATATTAGTTATTATTATTCAATATATGTAATAAATTTTTGTCAATTTAATTTACAATGGTTAATGTTTTTAATTTAAAATATAACTCACTACAAAGATGAAAAATGTTTTCCCAATTAAAACATTTTAAAAGTATAGAATTTTTGAATATCAAATTTCAATTTTAATTTCATTATAATTATTTAAATAATATTAAAAATAGAACAATTGAATTAATTTATATTTTAATACTAATTTTAATGTTATAGAAGTTTAATTTTTTAAATGATTATTTTAATAAAAATAATTATTTTTCACTAATCAGTAAAAAGTTAATCTTTTCAAAAAATTATAAAAATAAAAACTATAAGATAATTAAAAAAAAAATTATTCCAAATATGATGTTTTTTATCCAAATAAATTTTCTAAAAGTTTCAGAATTTTTTTTTCACCACAAAAAGAAAATTCATCTGTTCTGATAAAAATATATTTTCAAAGAACATAATGACTTTAAAAAAAAAATTTGTTTTTTTATAAATTTATTTTCATTATATAAATCCTTTATAAATAATTTTCATAGTTTTTATATTCATATTTGTAAGGATAAATTTAATAGAAGTGTTATATCAATCATTTTAATGAAACATTATTAATAGTATATCGTAGTTCTCTATAACTTTGTGTTTCATGTATCACAATCTATCGATCAAATTAAATTTATTTGAAAAAAACCTCATAAAATATAATGTGGATATATTATACACCCATGAGAATCGATTTCACCTCTAAAATTAATAACTTGGACAAGAAATATGATACTTCTACCTCATTATATCCTTCAGTTTCCATATAGCTTTTTCAAATTAGTGTCTTCACAAAAAAATAGTAAACAGGTGAGAGGTATTTTTCCATAGAACATTCTCTCTACGACCCAAAATCTATATTTTCTGTTCATTATAGGAATGATCATGCTCTGTTTTTGGGAACTATGAGTTCAGTACATGTGAAATTTATGGTATAAACTTCCTCATGAGAAATTTTTGGATGACATCATAGAATCGAGAGAGGAATAGTAGATGGGTAAATAAATAACCTACCATTATGATACGATCAGAAATTTAAAAGGGACTGATGTAGCTAGTGTATTGTTTTCCCATATTTCTTTAATATAATTACCTTCCTCATAGAGAAATAATTAAAAACACCATATAACCAAATTCAGAATATAAATCACACCAGCTATTATCATCATAACATTTATAAAGACTTTTTGAAAAGTATATGTGTTTCTAAATGGATTTAACCTTCTTTGAAACATGTTATGTTATCTCAAGACCCAATATATTTTCTCTTAATATATATCCATGTATTTTGGATTTATATACTTATTTCTATAATTGTTTCACAAGGAACCATTTTATTGGTATAATAAAATCTATTTTTGTATAAAAACTCAACTATAGGTTTATTTCTGAAGAAAACCCATTTAAAATCCATAGAAAAATATCAAAATCTATACTCAATTTTTGGAATTTTCATATCATACTAGACATATTTCTAAGGATGATTCATTTTTCTGAAACTTATCTCAGTATAAAATTCCTATATAAAACATTTCATGAATGTGGTGATAAAACAAGGGTACCTATTAGATGAACTATATTGTGGTACTCCACAAAATCATACCACATCAAAAATTTAAATTCATGAAAACTACCCCAGATACAATATTTCACTAATAGTGATGATTTTTGATGAAAATGTAAGGTGATTGACTATAACTAATATTTCATTATTCCCATTAGAAATTTTTTGGTGTTTGAAGACAAATTACATTGTGATTTTTTTCTAATTACCCTTTCGGTATTGGTGAAATTTGTATCATCCCATTTTAATTTTTTCTCTTATAATTAACTCTCTTATATACGAAGAATTGAAATACAAAATAATTTTTTTTCTTTTCATTAAATCTAACTAGAATTACTATTTAAAATCTCAAAACATCAATGTACACTTCTAGAATTAGAGATATTTGCAATGGGCTATTTTCAATAGGATCCCGTCGTAAATGGGATTTAGGGACGGGGCCCTATCGCAAATAGCCCGTTGTTGAAAACAGTGTCCCAAATATTATTTTTTTTGATGGGCCCATTGAAAAAAAGGAAATCTGCGATGGTAAAGGTCCCCATAGCAATTAATCCTTCAATTATATACATTATATATATAATAAGCTTTTGCGATGGTCCCGTTGCAAATTCTATTTGCGACGGGCCCGTCCTCCCATTGCAAATACTATTAATAAAAAATTATATTTAGATTATTTGTGACGGGTGCCTGTCGCAAAAGGTCCCGCCTTAAATACTAAAATTAATAATAAAATATTTAATAAAATCGTGATTAATGAAAAAATTATATTAATATTAATAAAATAATAAAAAAATAAAAAAATTAATTATTATTAAAATAAACATACATTAAAATATATAATACTAAAAAAATATATTTAATAAAATTATGATTAATAAAAAACTAATAATAATTTTATTAAAATAATAAAAATAATTAAAATAATTACAATTCTCAATATTTACAAATAAAATCATAAAATGTTATTAATATTAGGAAAATAATGAAATATTAAAAAATATAATACTAATAATAAATAATAAAATATTAAAAATAAAAAAAAATTAAATTTTAAAATATATGAACCAATATAAAAGACGAAAACTATAAACAGTTTATATTATAATAAATCTTAAAATAAAATGTTTTTAACATAAAAAACAAATCACTGGGGGTCGTCCTTTTGAGGAGGTAGAGGAGCTATAGAAGATGGTGGAGGGAATTCCATCCCTAAACTACGAGTCAGACATCACATGTACTTCATCTGCATGTGATGGCACTGCTTCCATTGACAAATATCTTCCTCATGCTACTGCTGCTGCTGCTATTGTCACCGACACATCTCTTCAATCTGCTTCTGCAAACTCTCTATAAGCTCAGACTGAGTTCGCAACTACTCCTGATACTGTGAGGTAGAAGATGGTCCTCTCCACAATCTCCTCTTGAGATAGACACCGACATCGCAGCAGTACCATAATAAGTACCAGGAGTCAAATTAGAGCTGATACCAACTACTCGACCCTTCTCAAAGAAATATTGCATCACCTGCATCCATGACGCCACATTGAAATGGTGGACACTGATCTGCTCAATCATCTCGTCCTGACTCTCAGCCTGTGTCTGAGAGGTCGCAGCCTCATTTGACTCCTTCAAAATCAATTTGAATTTAGAATGTTGAAAATATTATATGTAGTTAATTTTCCTAATGAAAAAAATAATACTAACCACAATCTGACGCTGGCGATCACCTCTAATCTCTCCAGTGGTTGGATCACTATACATCCTCCGATAAACAGCGAACTCCATAATATCGGGATGCCGACTGCCTATAGAAATGTAAATTAAACTGTTTATATTTAATGTTATAAAAATATTTAAAAAATATACTTACCAGATTATCTCTATACATACATAATGTACAACTACCTGCTCGATGCATCACCTCATGTCTCCCCATGTTCTGTCTTCCCACTGAAGATATCCTCTGAAATCCACCACCCAACCAGTGTAAACATAATCCATCCCAAACGTGAGATGAAATATATTCTGGTCAGTGTGCTCTACAAGACTCATCAAATTCTATCACTCCTTCTTTCGTAATTGATGTTCTTCTCAAATTGTGCAAAAACAGACGGAAATGGCCATGTATAGACACATGCCATGTCGTGTGGATAGCGCCACACATTCTATCATCAATGGGATACCATAAACCCAAAAAAATTAATATCAATTTATTATTACAATAAATTTTAAAATAAATATTCTTTATTTATGTACCAGCCAATGATCAAACATGTCACTTCACACATCAATGGCAATATGTTCCCATGTGATCCATGGCCGAAGAAAAATAATTGCGCAAGAAAGTGCTCCCCTTTCCTATAGATACATGAGAAAATCTATGAAAAAGAAATAAATAATCAAACAAATAGTATATATTTAAATAAATTAATTAAAGCTAACTAAAATATACAGGTTACCATACCGCTGTGTGCTTGGATCAAAACCAAGACGTTGACCTCGCTTGGCGATGGGGTGAAAAATCCCCAATCGCACAAGATCGTGCCCCCTTCGTGTACCCCCTTGAACCTTCAGAAGGTTGAGGGTCATATGGTCCACAATCCCCCTCATCCAAAGGTAGATCAGCCTCCTACAACTCGTGAAATAGATCAGGATCCATCTGAAACACAAAATGGTTGTTGTTATGAGATAGTTGAAAATAACTATTATATATATATATATATTAGTTATGATTAGAACCTGAATTTAACTATGTCAATGACCAACTTCATCCTCATCATCATAGCTTTCCATGTCAATGTCTTCATCTTCCTCCCCATCATCATCAATATCCATATGAGTTTTAGTTTCATCATCTCTTGTCATTTCGAATTCATTTGTAACATCATTAACATCTTCATCATCATTGATCCTTAATTGTGGAGTGCCATCATCGATATCCATGTATATATGTGAAAAATATGGATTTTGAGCACTCTCTTGAAAATTTTCAATTCCTTCTACTTCAGCGAAACCACATTCAGTTTGAGTAAACTAATTTTCCTAAGATTTTAATTTTTTTATGCTCCACCAATCATTCAAGTCTCTTGAAGTGGCACAGTACATTGCATAATAAATTTGAAATGATTATTGAGCCAGTATAAATGGTTCATTTACTGCAAGAAGACTTTTATATTTAATATTGGTGATTCCATTAGTTGAATGAACATGCAAGACTCACTTAGTATCCAACCACTGTCATTTAATCATCATTATGTAATTCTATCCTAGATAACACAGCTCAATAATTTCATCTAGAATGCCATAAAATTAAACTCCAGTTTCTCTGTGATTTGATCCTCTCATGCAAACTCTACTGTTCATTGCTGTTTCTTGATTCCCCATACACAGGTGCATGAAATCAAAAACCATTCACCTCATATTCATTATAAGATTTACCAATTTTGGATGGTGGGTTACTCAATATACACAGTTTCTTATCCATTTTATCACCATGTTGAGACACTTAAAAATTTGTATAAAAATTAATAAAAATTAAATAATAAATATAATTGACATTAAACAATCAATAAATTATGTTACCAGTTTTTGAAACCATCGAGAAAAACAATTTTATCTGCATTATTCAAAAGTAGCTACTGTAATTTGTGGAAGCTGTTTCTTGATATGATTATCATATAACCTACAAATAAAATAATTTTACATACTATGACATAAATTATAGAATATGTGATAGAATCCCTCATAGTAGAAATGATGTAATTTCTTCACAGTTGAGAAGAACCTATGTATGAGCTATGTGATGTTCATCATATAAAAGCCAACGTCCATGAAGTCCACTGAAACCAAGATTTGGCTGATTAAAAACTGATAATTGATTGTCCATTTCTTCATTTACATTCCCCTCGTTTCGTCCCATGAGATTTTCTTTTGAGGGATATTGAGATTCAAAAAAATGAGAGCAGAAAAAAAATTCCCCTTACAAATAAACTTCAGCAATTAAGCCTTCAACTGATGCTTTGTTACATACTTTTTATTCAATTTCTTCTTGCATCTCTCGAATTAGTACATCCATTGAAACTATACTGGACCTCTACATTTAGAATCATGTGGAAAATTTAATATTAGATGTTCTATTGTGTCAAAGAAAGCTGGTGAAATATTTTTTCCAGTTTACATATAATTACAGCAACATATTCCTCCAGTTTTCTTAGTGCATCATAGTTTGTTGTTGCTGCACAAATTTCTCGAAAAAAATATGATATGTCTATTATCGAACACCAAATCATCAAATTAAAAAAACCTCTAAATCTAATCGGCATTAGTCTTTCCATTGTAACATGACAATCATGAATTTTTAATCCGGTAATATACCCATTCTTAACACATTTTCCCAAATTTGAATCATATTCATCTGGATGTCTCATATCTTCAATCCACTAACAAAATAGTAAGTTAATCTCTTTGGATAGTGTATAATCTTTTTTTGGATTCATTAACCTCAATGATCTGGCATTTTAAAAAAGTTCAAGTTCTGGTCACCTGTAAATTTGGGCAACATCTAATTGTGTCATTACAGTATCTTTGGTCTTACCTGGTGTATCCAAAAATGTATGAAATAAATTATCAAAACAGTTCTTCTCAATATGCATGACATCCAACATGTGGCAGACCAACAAATCAGACCAATATGGAAGATCCCAAAAAATGCTTCGTTTTATAAAATTTGTTTTTTCCCAATTCCATGAATTTTATGTTGGTTTACTGTTGGCCCAAATGTGATGGGAGGTAATGAAAATACAACTGATTTTAACTATGTACCTGAGATCATTTATGGTGGTTCATCCCTTTCAATTTTACCTTTTCTGAAATGAGATATGTTCCTCTGAAAAGGATGATCAGTTGGAAGAAATATGCAGTGATAGTCAAAATACCAAGGTTTTTTCCATTGACTAACATAAAGTCATTGTTGTCTTTCATATAGTAAGGACATGATTTTGGACCATGTGTACTCCATCCAGATAACACTCCATATGCCGGAAAGTCGCTAATTTTCCACATCAATGCATCTTTTAATATGAAATTATGTTTGGAAACAACATCATATGTACTAACAACCTCACTCCCCAATGAATTTAACTCATAAATCAATGGTTTCAAATAAATATCAATATTCTTATTCCGGTGTCCTAGGATTAATATGGTCAAACGATATAGGGATCCTTTATCAACATCCCTGGATGTAAATTTTACGGAGTTATAAAGACAGGAAAACATGAATACTCACTACCATACGAACAAAACAGACAGAAACCATCAGTAGAAAGACCCAATTGCATGTTTTGAGTTTCTAATGGAAAAGACGGATGGAGATAGTCAAAATGGTTCCATGAATCACCATCAGATGGATGATTCAAGATTTTTTCAGTTGAAATCATTGTTTTGTGCTAGGACATTATTGACGCTATGTTCTGAGACATAAATAAACGATGCGGTCTGGGTGTAAGGGAGAAATATCTCAACTCTTTTACTATAATCGATTCAGACTTCCCTAATTAAGCTTCTTTATACCTCAATTGTCCACATGTTGGACAACTATGCAACTAATCATTTTAACCAGAATATAAGATGCAATCATTTGGACGTTCATGAATCTTCTTATAACTAAGGGCCAGATTACGAACCAGCCTCTTGCTCTCATAGTAATTTGTATGAAACAAATTTCATTCAAGTAAAAGTGTTTTAACCAAAGAAAATATCTGATCAAAACAGTTGTTTGACATTTCATTATCTGATTTAATAGCCATAAAGTTTTCAACCACTTATAATTTTCTTATCATGCATCCAAGATATAATGCATCCTCAGCAGACCTCAACAACTCATAAAATTTGAATAGTGCCAACTCAGTAGTTAAATCAATATCATCTTGAGTTTTAGTTTCCTGAACAGATGGACCTACCACATCATGTACTAAATTTTGAAACTGTGATGGATTTGGAATCATGTTTTTAGTATCTTCTCTGGAAATGGGTTCTTCATTTTGATACCAAAAAACATAATCTAGTTGAAAACCAAACCGCAAGAGATGTCCCCCAACCTTGTCAAATGGGTCAAACGTTCTCAGATAAAAATTTTTCAAGGACATGTTAGTGGGCCTTCTAAAACATATTCTGGTTTTTATGATGTAAACAATAAGAAAGAGTCTACACCCTCAATATTTACAAGATTTAAACCAGAACGGTTTGGATTTCTATGTTGATTTATCCAAGTGCGGTCATCTAATAACGAATGTTGTCGACATCCTTCTTCCATATTTTTCTACAAAATATAAAATCATTACTATTTTTGAATGATTTTAAATGGTAAAAACACTATCTAAAATAAAAGATAAATAATTACAACTAATTATTAATAATTACCATTACTTACAGGTGACACAATTTCAAGTGGACTAACGACTACTCTTTTGTCCGATAGACCAGAATAAATATGTGTACCTCCAAGAAGATTCTTCATTGTGATTTCTGTGTGAGAAATTTGCATGTAATTGAGTTGTTGGACCAAAGAGCCACTTTTTGTTGATGAATCATCTTCTTGTAACTTTCACCGCCTAAGCACATTATAAAAAATGTGGTCATACGAATGCATATTCAAAATCATGCATACGAGATTGGATATGCATACGTAGAAACATATTTTTCATAATTTTTTAGTCGGTGAAAGTTAAAAGGAGAAGATTCATCGAGCAAAAGGAGTGTCTTCAATCCACTAGAAATTGTGCCAAGTTATTATAATTTATTACAATTGATTTTCTTCCTAATTGTTACTAATTGTTTCTAACTATTACTAATTTTCTCTAATTGTCCGTAATTGTCAATAATTGTCACTAATTGTCACTAATTTTTCCTCTTTATTGCTATTTCTTCCTATTTCTTCCGATTTATTGCTATTTCATCCTATTTCTTCTTGTTTCTTCCTATTTCTTCCTATTTCTTCCTATTTCTTCCTATTTCTTACTATTTTTTCCTATTTCTTCTTATTTCATCCTATTTCATCCAATTTCTTCCTATTTATTCCTATTTATTCCTATTTATTCTTATTTATTCACATTTATTCCTATTTATTCCTATTTATTCCTATTTATTCATATTTATTCCTTTTTATTCATATTTATTCTTATTTGTTCCTATTTTTTCCTATTTTTTCCTATTTGTTCCTATTTGTCCCTATTTGTTTCTATTTGTTCTTATTTGTTACTATTTGTTTCTATTTATTCTTATTTGTTTTTATTTTTTCCTATTTCTTCCCTATTTGTACCTATTTTTTCGTATTTATTTGTAATTATTACTAATTATTACTAATAATAATAATTTATTTTTAATTATTACTAATTTTTACTATTTATTTGTAATAATTAATAATTATTACTAATTGTTGCTAATTATTACTAATTAGTACTAAATAGTACTAATTATTACTTATTATTTCTAATTATTACTTATTATTTCTAATTATTTCTAATTATTTCTAATTATTACTAATTATTACTAATTATGACTAATTATCACTGATTATCACTAATTATTGCTTAATATTACTAATTATTACTAATTATTTCTAGTTATTACTTATTGTTACTAATTATTACTAATTATTACTAATTATTACTACTTATTACTAATTATTACAAATTATTACTAATTATAAATAATTATTTCTAATTATTACTAATTATTACTAATTATTAATATTTATTACTAATTATTACTACTTATTACTAGTTATTACTAATTATTACAAATAATTACTAATTATTACTAATTATTATTAATTATTACTAATTGTTTATAATTATTAATAAATATCACTAATTATTACTAATTATTACTAATTATTACTATTTATTACTATTTATTACTATTTAGTACTATTTATTACTTTTTGATACTATTTATTACTATTTATTACTAATTATTACTATTTATTACTATTTATTACTATTTATTACTATTTATTATTATTTATAACTCTTTGTTACTATTTGTAACTATTTGTTATTATCTGTTCCTATTTATTACTATTTGTTCCTATTTAATACCATTTGTTATAAATTATTACTATTTATTACTATTTATTTTTTATTGTTACTAATTATTACTAATTATTACTAATAAGTAGTAATTATTAATAATTATTACTATTTATTACAATTTTTCCTATTTATTTCTATTTATTCATATTTATTCCAATTTATTCATATTTATTAATATTTATTCCTATTTATTCATATTTATTTCAATTTATTGCTAATTATTAATATTAATTCCTATTTATTCCTATTTATTACTAATTTTTACTATTTATTTCTTTTTATTACTATTTATTCCTATTTATTCCTAATTCTTTCTATTTACTACTATTTATGTCTATTTACTACTATTTATTACTAATTACTACTATTTATTACTAATTACTCCTATTTATTACTAATTACTACTATTTCTTGCTAATTACTACTAATTAGTACTAATTAGTACAAATTGTTACTAATTATTTCTAATTATTTCTATTTGTTAATATTTATTCATATTTGTTACTATTTATTCCTATTTATTGCTATTTATTCCTATTTATTCCTATTTATTACTAATTATTCATATTTATTTCTATTTATTCTTATTTATTGCTACTTATTCCTCTTTATTGCTAATTATTACTATTTATTCCTAATTATTACTATTTATTCTTAATTATTACTATTTATTCTTAATTATTTCTATTTTGTACTATTTATTACTAATTACTATTATTTGTTAATAATTACAACCAGTTATTACTAATTGCTACTATTTATTACTCATTACTACTATTTATTAATAATTACTTCTCTTTATTACTAATTATTACTACTTATTACTAATCACTACTATTTATTACTAATCACTACTATTTGTTACAAATTACGACTATTTATTATTATTTATTACTAATTATTTTTATTTATTACTAATTATTACTATTTATTACTAATTATTACTATTTATTAAAATTTATTCAAAATTATTACTATTTATTTCAATTTACTTCAAATTATTACTAATTTTTACTATTTATTACTATTTATTATTAAAATACAGATAACAAGACAATTTAAATCTAATTTAATTACAACTAATAAACAATAATTAAAATAAACGTAAAAAAATTAAATAAATACTAAACTAAATATAATATAAATACCATTAAACTTGATCTCCAATTGATATAAGCGCCTTCACAACTTCTCCATAAAAAAATTAACTGAGAGAAATTTTTACTCTAAAATTCGAGTTTAGAGAGAGAAAGGAAGTGAGAAATGAGAGGTAGAGAATGAAAAACTGAGGGGGTATATATAGGTTAGATTAGTTGCGACGGGGCTTGTTGGGACGGTAAGCCCGTCGCAAAAGGTACCTTTTGGGATGGGGCCCATCACAAATAACTTTGCCCGCATTAATTGATTTCTGTGGTTAAATGGGTATTTGCGACGGGCCCTGTTGCAAAAGGTGACAAACCGACACACCTTTTGCGACGGGGACAACATCCTGTCAGAAAAACTCATTTACCGCTGCCGGTATTTGTGACAGTTCCCATAAAAAATACGCTCTGACCGACACACTATTTGCGACGGGGGGATCCCCCCATCGCAAATAACCTTCCAACACTTTGGTGCGAAGCCCGTGCCAAAGTGCGCATTACCTTTTGCAATGGGACCCCAAATCCTATCGCAAATAACAAGTTATTTGCGACGGGACGAACCCGCCTTTTCAAATAACTCCTAGGATGGACTATATGCGATGGGAACTAATCCATTCACAAATACCCCATTGCAAAAGACTGTTATTCCCATAGTGGTACTTCCATAATTACTAGGGATTGAAGAAATATGGCCTTCCACTAATTTTTCCTTCATCAAATCATGTATTAATAGAAAAAAGACGTGGTTCATGAAAATTATTATTCTATCATAATCACAGATAAACTGAAGAACATTTATAACCTTATTCTAATGCTCGAAATCATACTTCTACAGATGTTTCGTCATCACCTAGATAAATGGTTGAACAATTATTCAAGAATGATAAGATTTTCTCCATCCTTCATGATTTCCAGATCCATCATTTATAAATCCCAAAATATTGCATCTTTTTTACTCCTCATCATGGATATGCTAGATTGATCGATTCCCCTCAAAGAATCAACAACCTTTTTCACCTTCCCATGGTGATATTGTGTTGACTAGTTATATCTTTACTCATGTATAATAATATTATCATGTTCATGTCAAACTTTTTTTTGAAATATATATAATATAATCTTACAATTAGTTCATATATCACACCTATAATAATAAATATAATCTCCCAATGTTAATAATGAAAACAATATTGAAACTAACTTCAAATCATGATTTGGATAATGTTTATCATAAACCAGCAATTTTCATGAGACTAAATCTACAATAATATCATTTTAAGTGTCCTTATTATCTCTACGATAAAACATATATTCCCAAAAAAATTATTTATTATCCATCACAACATTAAAAAAATGTCATACTAGCATAGTCATTAAGTAGGTTAGTGATATGCAATTCCCTGCTATCTCCCTTTTGTTCTGGGTTCAATACATGTGGCCTACGTGGATATAAAAATATTTCTTTTTAATGAAAACTATATTAATATAAATCTTATAAATTCTCATGAACATGCTCAAAGTCTTTATATATGTCATTATTCTTAAATGAATATATAAACCATGACTGTAATCAATGACATTAATCATATAAAAATGTCATTCTTCCTAAAATAATAAAGAATGACGAACCTTACAATTATCTATTTGTTATTATAATATAACATCAACCAATATTTCATAAATCCAACTAAAATCCCATTATATAGAAACTAAAAATGGGTTTCTACAAATTTCAACTTATTATCAATCATAGACTCATATACCCTTGATAGCAAACAATACTCTTAATTTAATATTATATGAATAAATATATTATTCCAAAATTAACACAATCGTTAGATGTGTCATGATTTTGATAACCAATATTCCAATACTAAAAATAACCCTATATTTTGATTCTTGATTTCAAGTACATAAATTCATCAAAACAATTCAAAGATTTCGTTTGACATGGTCCTTCAATAGTCTTGAGGATAAACCATAGTTTAGAAAATTTACATAGACAAATTCCATGTTTTCTACATAAAATATATTAAATACATTGGAAACACATTTCTCAATAACCATAATTTCCATTTTGATAATATCTTTCTCTCTATTTGAGATGTTCATTTAGTTGAATCTTCCAACATTATTGACATGTAAAAAGTTTAATGTTATTTATTCTATGTTTATTACCACAATAAATTTTTAAATTCACATCTTGATCTAATTTTAAATAATAATAATCTCAAAAAAGTTCATATTATTATCATATATCATGATATATGATTATGAATAATCCAAATATAGTTCTCAATAGTAATAATTTAATTTTTTAGTTCTTAATAATATAATTGTCCATCACATTCAATTTTATCATGATTGTTCCTTGTTATATCCCATGAATAAAACTGTAATGAACTAAATGAGAAATAATATTCAAAGTGGGAAACCAAATTATCATTTATAAGATCTCTAAATCTGGAAAAAATATTTTCAATTGATGACACCTTCTTTTTATCCTAGGGCATTCATGGTAATCATGTATAGAAATCATTCACGATGGTTTATATTGTGTTTCTAAATTTCCAAACCATATCCCTTTGAAGTGTTAAACCAAGTGTGTGGTGTCAATATTTTTATGAACGATGTGATGATTGAGTGTAATTCAATAAACCCTTTTAGAAGTTATTATCCCTAGGTGAAAAAAATGAAATTTCCACCTCCACATATAGTATCCAAAGAGGGACGTAATTTCTTTAATACCACCCCCTCTATTGTTTTCAAAAATAAAAATATTTATTCCTATGTTTATATTTTTCCTTTAGAATATCCCTCTCAAAAAGAATCCTCATCCTAGTTTTCAAAGGACTATTGTGCATTTCATTGATATTAATTGTAATGGCCAAAACTTTACATATGTATATATCACATCATAATAGAAGAATATTCATTATGTAACTTAATTACCCAAGCCATAATCATTTTGGTGAGGTGGACTTGAAAACATGGATATAAAAACAAATGGTTTAAAAGTTATCTATATCATCTCACATAAAGTTCCTCACAACTTGAAAACTTATTAGAGATTTCATACATAACACAATTATACATTAGTAAGGTAATAGAAACATTATAATTTTTATGCTCGGACTGTAAATGAACAAAATTCCAATACTTAAATATTAAATCTTAATTGGATAATATTAAATAAATAAATCAACGATCTATGCATGAATATATTAGGTCTAGTTACATTGATAAATGGTTATAAAAACAGTGGTATATAAGTGAACTACATCATCTACTACTATGTTCTTCAAAACTATGTGACAACCGGGTCCCGGTGACAGCACAACCACCCCGCCTTAACATGGTCGCTGGGTCCTTGCCCACCAGGTACCACCATTTGCCTCGCAGACATGTGGGGCCCACCCCAGGGTCCACCCATGTTCCTGAATGGGTCATTTGAGTAATGATTGTCCCCACAAGCCAACACATGTCATTTCCAGTGTGCTTTGTCCTCACTCACACACACCCTAGGAAACTTCCCAGAAGGTCATCGATCTTGATCACTACTCCAGGCCAAGCATGCTTAACTGTGTAGTTCTAATCAGAAATGCTATCGAAAAGGATGATGCACCTTGTTGGCATGAGTCATATCACTTAGTCATTTAACCCATTATCATTTGGGGGTGTTACATTTACCCCCACTTTAGAGCACAATGTCCTCATTGTGGGCCCTACACCTCAACCCAGGCAGTGCGCTGCACATAAGGCTGGGTACCACCTCTGATATCAAATTTGACAACCAGGTCCTAGTGACACTACAACCACCCCGCCTTAACATGGTCATCGGGTCTTAGCCCACCTGGTACCACCAGTTTCCCCGTAGACACTTGGGGCCCACCCCAGGGTCCACCCACATGCCTGAACGGGTCATCAAACTAATGATTGTCCCCACACGCCAACACATGTCCTTTCCAGTGTTCTTTGTCCTCACTCACACACACCCTGGGAAACTTCCCAAGAATGTCATCCATCTTGATCACTACTCCAGGCCAAGCACGCTTAACTATGGAGTTCTAATCAGGCAGGCTCCCGAAAAGGAAGATGCACCTTGTTGACATGAGTCATATCATCTATTCATTTAACCCATTATCATTTGTGGGCATTACAAACTATCACCCTTCTTAGAATTATTATATTCAATACCATTATTCATAACATATGGACTGGAAAAATATATTGATATCATATTGTCAATATAGTTAAAAAAATCGAGATATCAATATAACATAATATTAAGGGTATGATTACATGAGAAAAACATTTCAAAACCATACACTACATATTGTTGATCATTAATGGGATGCATGGAATAAATCTTCAATGTTTATAATACATGAATAATAATAGAGTTAAATTACATGATCTATGAGAGCATAATATTTAATAAGACATATATTTCTATTATACAAAAAATTAAATAATTTCCCAAATTTCAATGGATCGTTGAAGAAATATTTGATGTGTAAATAGATCACTTGGACAATTTATCATAGTATCCATGGTTCACTCACATGACTATCATGTGGATTCAGTTTACTCCTCAACCCATCATAGTAGTCGTGGTCCACTCCCATGTCTTTCATTATGGATAAAGTCCCCTAATGAATTAGGTCCACTCCCCTTTCTAGTCCTATTTATCTCATGACATATAAATTTTTACCCAATAAATTTGAGGGGGATATATAGTTAAAAAATCACATAATTCATACATATGCGTTCCACAAGAGAATAAAATATTCATCTGATTAAAACTGATGAAAAGAAATGGGTTTCAAAATATTTCATCATATCTTAACTAGGTGAAATTGGATAAATTTCGTAAATAATCATTTTTTTAAATCATTAAACACTTTAAGGAAGAATAATAAAATTATCCTTAGATATAATCCCTAGCTAGGTATATGTCACATCACTGGATGTTAATATATATAGAAATTGATTATAAAAGAGCACATGTAATATTTTGTGATGAAAATTGAATTTTAACTTTAAAAATCATGTTATAAAACTAAAATAATATTGAACAACTTTAAAATTAATTTTAATTGAAAATATCTTTCAAAAAATTTAAATGATGCATTAAAACAATGACTGGTCATAATGGTCGTTAATTTACTTAATCTTTTAAAATTTGAAACAATTATCCCTTTCACATTTTTGGTAGAAGTAAAAAAACATTGTTTGGAAAAGGACGTCACAATTCCCATTTAATCCATTTTTTATAATCTAATACATTATATAAAATGTATTTTTTAAATCATGAGATAATATAAAAATATCATTACAACATTTAGAGAAAACAATGATATAGAATTAAAATTATTTTTAAATGAGGAGAGAGATAGATTTGATATTCCCATAAAAATATTTTTTATATCATCAGAATATTATGAATAAAATATAAAAGGAAAAACTTATTTTAGAAAAATAAAATTAGGAGATTAAAATTCATGCATTTCATTATAGTTAAATCATAATATATCATCATCATAATCATGATCATAAACAATCCTTTTAATAAATGAGGGTGTAACATAATATTATTACCACATTGTTAACACATGAATCATTATACCCCTAAAATAATAACATTAAAAATCATTATTTCATAATAAAAAATTAATTCTTGATATAAACATGTAATTGGGTAGTATAGACACCTCATAAATTAATATTGGTATATAACATAACTTGTGTCCTCAAGAATGTAATTTGAGACACAAATTACCTTCCGCTTTGGAAAAATTTTAATCATAAGACACATGAAAGATATTACCATAGATTCATATCCATATATAATAATTTTCATTATAATAATCATAAAATAATTCATTGGTCTATATATAAAACAAATAAAAGAAACAAGTTGTCAATATAGAATATATATCTGAATGATAAATATGAGACTTGAAATTCCCAACAATAAGTATTAATTTTCTTTGATGCACATTAAAACATAAAATATAGTAAATATATTTTTATTATTCATATATTATATGACCATATATATATCATAAAATATATGATTCAATTATATCATTTTTTAAGTGCATAGATCAATGTGAGACCACTAGGAGGGGAGGGATGAATCAACCACCCTTTTTTATTTTAACAAATTTAATCTTTTAAATTAATATTATGAGGACTGTGAAGTCCATGATAAAATATTTTTATGTATCCTTTCCTTAACATGAACAATAAATTAAATATAAATTCATGGATCACATGCATTGAAAATGATCGTTATAAAGACATACACTAGTTTTTTTTGGGTTTTACTCCCCAACACTAATTCTACACTATAATTTTATAATCATTTACAATGTTTAATACTGAGTCAAACAATATCTCTCATAAATACATATAAGAGTTTCTTTATACTAAATCCCACAATTTTACTAGAATCCATAATGGCATACTCCAAAATCTTCACTAGACTATTCTTATCCTAAATCACAAATGTGACTTTTACTACATGAAGCATCAACATGAAGAATTTCTCCTTTATTCAGAAATTGATCCACTGTAGGATAATTTTTTGATATACCTCTATTATAATGATATATCACACATTCCTGTTTACAATTCAAGATCTATTGTAGTTTTCAGATATTTCTCAGGTAGTATTGATCACCTCTAACTGGCATGTTTCCTCAGTAAAACAAATACATGGACTTCGGATCCTTCTGATGATGAAGTCCCAGACTCACTGATTGTGTGGAAGTGGTGAAAAACACTTCTTCAAGAATATTTATATAAAAACTATCTTGAAAAATAGAAATACACTATCAACTTGGATATAATCTCTTAGGATATGCTTCCTATATTTAGTCTCAAAATAACTAAAAATAGTTCATGAAAAGCTTATCAAATATAAATTTCTCAATATTCATGATTGCAATAATTACTTTTATACACTTACACAAAATAATTCTGATTTTATAATTTTATGCGAAAATTTTACTTTCATTTAATTCCTATGGGTCATTTTCTTGAGTGACCTTATACTTATGTTCTCATGCGTTCACATATGCATGAATTCATTCTTCTTCTTGTAAATTCTTTCATATGGGAAAGTAAGATATCATGGGTTCGATGCTCTATTTTTCAACTCCACAAAATCATAGTTTCATAAAAAGTATATGACCTATCTAAGGATATGTGAATTTCATGTCCACTATATGACATCTGTTCATGTGTGTCCCCTAAAATGTCATTGTATCAGAATAGTACATCAAAAGACAACAAAAACAATTTTTGGGTCCATCATGTGGCCATCATTTTATCTTGTTAATTTTTTGGAATTGTATTATGTTTTTTCATCCCATAAGCACATAATAGAATCGTGTGAGATTATTAGGAGGTGTGTCCATGAGTTATTTTAAAATTCATCTCCTAACCAAGGATATTTTTAAGTATCTATTCACACAATCAATATGTGATTACCTTGATCAACATTGTGATAAATCAGTTGAGTCCACATGTTTTTTCGCTCCTTCAAAAGTCTGGGAAGAGTTTACCATATCTCTTTCGCATGATTGAACCACATGAATTATTATCCTTCACATGATGTAGTCATGTGGGGCCATTATGTTCACTATGTATGCACGATTTTAAGAAGACAATATAGAAATTTTGATGAACTAAATAACAAAAACCTTCACACCCTCCCTTTGTTAATATTCAAAATTATCCATTACCTATTTATAATAAAATTTTCATGTCCCTTAAAAAATATAATTTCTAGGATTGTTTAAAAGTTCCTATGATTTCAAGATATAAATGAATAATGAGATTATTATCATATCCTAGAATTATCGAGTTGGTCATGTCATATCATGATGAATTTCAATGATCATGTTTTTCCTCAGGGATTTATATTATATTATATCTTTCATTCAATGAAATCTATAAACGGTGAATCATTCACCCAATGGTATATACATTGTTATTTATGAGATGGATTCAATGATTTTCCACATTCCATAATGCTACATCTCATGATCTTGGTAGATTATTACCTTATTGTTATGTGATCCAAAGACCATATTATGATGATTTTAAGTGATAGATGGTTCTTATAAAAAATTATTTCATATGATTTCAATAAAAAAATTGAATGAATTATATTTGGATAGAATTTCCTTTTATCAATCATTTGGTTTGACAAAAACATATGGGCATCATGTGAAGGATTTAGGATTGATGATCACTATTTTCAAAGGTCCATATAGACATCCTTCAATAGATGAATATTGATGATGATGGTGTTGGTTTAAACCCTCTGCGTGAGGGAGATCAGATGGCAGAGATCCACTCAATCATACAACACTCATTATATTTAGAATTTAAATGGATGGGTCAATGGAATCTGTATGAATATTTCAAACATTACGATCTATGATTGAAAGTATATATGCATTATAATAAAATCAGTGGCCACTAATCGGTCAAGACGGCTATGAGGTTTGACACTCATTACCCATTCACACAACTACTTCATGGGTTGTGTCGCACCTTCACTATCCCACCAACACCTAAAAGCTTATGGAATTACCTATATAACATTATAATATATACCCACCATGGAATCATCTACCTTCTCAATTCATTACAATCATTTTTATATTTCACAATTCATAACATTTAACATTCCCTGAGTTTACAGAGACAAATAATAATTAAATAGAATCTGTTTAATAGAAATCATCAACATACAAAAGTGGAAACAACCATTTCCTAATAATCAACTCAGTTCTGTTCAGTTTGTTATGATCTTACACTAATCATGAAAGCACATCAGTTACCCCATATGTGGTATAACAATGGTAAAATCTCAAAGTCACACCCCATGGGTGACATTGG
The DNA here is from genome assembly GCA_963277665.1 of Viscum album. Taxonomy (NCBI): domain Eukaryota; kingdom Viridiplantae; phylum Streptophyta; class Magnoliopsida; order Santalales; family Viscaceae; genus Viscum; species Viscum album. The sequence goes on from OY728163.1 coordinate 138,829,762, forward strand.
TTGGGGGAAAAAACCTCCAACATGACTCAAGGAACATTGTAGAATCCATAATAGGTTTCATAATGTGTACATCAATTTTTCAATTGATTTTTGAAGCTATTCCATAATGTTTTATAGGTATAATAAGGAAAACTAGACCAAAAAAGAATCATAATATTTAGTAAATGTATAGACTAAGTATCATAAGTTTGTATTATAGTGATCATATAGTATATCTCCTAATTCGACTCAGATTAGGATAAAAATAAAGAAATCATAAAAATATAGAAAATATTAAATATTATCTTGATCATTAATAACTCAACTGATACAGTAAAAAAATGAAACCAAAGGAATGGATTACTCAGTTGAATGGATCCAATGAGAGTGATGGAACTTGATTCCGTCTTTGGGTGGAGGAATAGGAGAAAATCCTACTAAATGACTTCGATGGTGTTCTCCTATATTGGTAATCTCAACAAGAATCAATGGAGAATAAGGTTTTATGTTTAAATTTAATTTACTGTAAAAATATTCACATTACCTAAAAAAATACCATATGGTTTTACCACACCGCTAAAAAAATAAAGAAGTAACTGTGTGGCTTCTTTTATGGTAAGGGGCACCCACATGATCATTATGAACAGTTTTCCAAACTATGTGAAAACCATGCTTTTTGGCTTTGCTTAAAACTCTATGTACCCCTTACAGTCATAAAACTCCATCCATATAATTCCCTTAAATAATATCATACCTTGATCCCTTTGTATAGCAGTCACAACCTATCCCCCGGGGCCCGTGTCGTGACAACCCCAAGCCCACCTTCCATAGGCCAGGGGCTAGCAACTAGCACCAAATACATAATTTCCTATAACTGGGAAGACATTACCTTTATAACCTGTAAACACACACAACTGAACACATAGCTAGATACGAATCACTAAGTAAAACTGTAATTAAAATGGTGATGAAAGTAAAAGGGGCCATAATTCAAGCTCAGGAGGAATGTACAAGTATAGTTGTGATACAATACAACTGATGAAAAGGTAAAGTCGGCTACTGGGTCATCCTTTGAGGATCCTACCTGAAGGGTAGGTACAGATCTCCTCCTTAGCCCTCCATGGTCTTCAGTCTCCTCCACGTATCAACACGCCATATGGTCCACCTCCAGGCACTGTCCAGTCTTGGTACTCACGTCCTTAGTCAGTGTTGTCTGTAATCTACACCAAACACTCTGATGTGTGGGCATAGACCATGCAGGGGTTAGTATAACGATTCTCAATAGGGACCCCGAGACCCTCATGGTCTCACAAAATCAACCATCGATAAACCACAAAGTATGAATTCAACTGATAACCCTACTTAGGTATATAACCATACATATACCTAATTTATCAAGTAGTCCATCTCAATCATTAAGAAAACACAGTGTTATTTAATCATCTCACACTGGGATTTATTCTAGGGGAAGAATCAAGTGACATTCCTAGTTACAATGTCAAACACCTCGGCTGCTGGAGAACTCCCCCTCTATTGAGTACAGTGGGCCTGCCGCATCACCAAGAGGTGCTTCACACTAACTTTGGACTGTTTAGGTACTCCTACTATCGATCACTGTGGGTCTACCACGTCACCAAGCCGGTCCACACCATGGGGTTGCCGCATCACCAAGGCGCTCTCCCTCGTGGCCTGCTGAGGTACTCCTTCTGTCGAGTACCATGGGTCTGTCGTGTCACCAAGGCGCTCCCCACCAAGGTTATTCCGTGTCACCAAGGCACTCCCCACTAGGCCTATCGACTCACTTAGAGTCGAAACGGTTAGTAGTCATCAGGTCTCAGCCATCCATTTGGTTCCCACACTATACTCGCTCATCTACAGGAGGATCTGCTCTATAAGCTACTGGTCGATACTCCAACTTCCACGAAGTCCCATGAATAAGTATCTCAAAGGTCCACCAAGTCATAGGTGTCTCAACATAATAGACAACGTGTCAATCAGATGTCTGGTCTATGAGTTAATATCCTTTTAGTCGTAGGGGACCGGTTGGATTCGTGTTCGACCCAACCAGATTGTTCCCCATCATAAACCAAAACTCCAGTGGGGTATAGTCAAAGGGACCTTCTCGCTCCAATATTTCCAGCGCTCTTACGGTTTGTCAGATGGACTTCCAGTGCCAAAGTTATTTCCAAAAGAATGTAATTGGGTCATAGTGGGCTAGGGTCTGGTCTGACCCGGTTGGACCAACTCAGCTCGGCCCGCAGTGTGGCCCGGCCTGTTTGGTTTGGCCCAGCCCACTGGGTCTGGCCTGGTAGGCCATAAGGGTGCCGTGAGGGTGGCTCGGCCGAGGGGTACCGTGTAACGACCTAAAGTTTTATTAATGGAAATCCCACTTGATCTAATTAAATGTCTTTTTATGTAAATTTTTTATATAAAATGTCAACTTATTTGGTTTTATGTTAAGAATTGTGACTTTTACTTTTATAGTCGTTGAATAGTGATCACATGTTTAGTATCAATATAAGGCTTAACAAACCCAATTTACTCACACAAAGGAAGAGATGGCCTCATCCAGTAGAATTGCTCCATACAAATCCCATTTGTCGGAGCTTGGAAAAGAGTTGTTGTCTTTGGGATTCGATCTTGACAAATCCCAAGCCGATCTTCATCATGTTAGGCTCGAATGAAACTGTTTACAGAAAATGTGGAAGTTGATAGAGATTGACACTCGAGCAATGTTATCTGAGCCACCCCAAGAGTCTGTCACAATCACACACCTTACCCATAAGTCTTATGTGGCTATTTTAAGGGGTTATGTTACAAATCGCTAGTACTATGTTCATTTTTATTATTTTTTTGTATCTAGTAATGAATATACCTTCTTGTCGTTACTGACACATTGTAAATGGTTTTTCAAGTACAAGTAATGTTTTTAGTTATTATTTAATTAAAAAATCTATTTTATTAAATTAAGGGATTTTTGAATTAAATAATATTTTAATATTATTATATTTATTAAATTAATTTTATTATATATAAATGATCATATAATTTTATGAATTCAATTATAATTTTTATTAAGGATTGAAAGCCATTTCTGTCAAAACCCGTGGATTTTTGATAAATGTGAGTTTTTAATTTAAAAGTAAAAATTAACATATTTATAAAATTATTTAAATATAATAAATGATATTTCTAGAATCAGGACGTCGAAATTATCCAATGGTGATGTTTTCATAATTTTCTGAGACAGTCAAATTTTTGGGTAACAATTAAATACCGTTTAAATACATAATGTGTTTTATGACATCATAATGACCCAATAGTGATGTAATAAAATACTATAAGCTTTGCGTTCGGCCAATATATGTTTTACCATTAAAATAATGTGATTTTGGGTTAGTTTGACTTATTTTACATAGCATTAATGGACCCCTCAAGACTTATTAAACATCTTGTCTTTTTAAATTATTTTTCCATGGGAGTGTGACTCATCTCCACATAAAAAACCCCAATATTTTTAGAATTTTGGACTTTGGACTTATAAAATATTGTTTTCCTGTCCCCTTTTCCAAAAACCAGGGGCAAAAACCATGATCATATTTTTTTTTGGATTAGTTTAATGTAAGGTGTCCCAAACCCAAATAATAAAGAATTCACTCACCTTTCCTATATAAACCCACCCAATCTCCCACTTCCTCCTCACTCAAAGCCTTTATAGTTAATCCAACATCTTCACTACTCTATCTATAGTCCTCCGAAGGTACCCCAAGCTCCCAAGAAGCCTCTATAAATCCTCTCTCATGCTTTTGGAAGCACACTTCCAAGTAAGGGGTTTTCCTCCTTTCACTTTTTTTGTCCAATTTTATTAATATTGTTATACCCTTTTAATTTCAATTATAAATTCTGGGGTACAGTTTCTCACCTTCCCCATACTTCCCTCTTATTTTTTTTAATAATGGTATACCCCTTTCTCCCTCATTAAATGCCTCCCATTTACACCCATTACTATGCCGAAATTTCGAAAGGAACTTCTCGCTCTTCATTTTCATTCAAGAAATACTTTTGTGTCATGAATCTAAATTCCATTAAAATTGGTTGGACATGTATATATATGACCCCCTTACTGTCCATTTCATGTAAATATGATGAGACACCCCTTTCTCTTTCATCAACCATTTTTATGAATTCTTATGTCACGCCGTTACGCTGCCGAAGATGCACCGATTTTCTAGGCCATTGCCTTTGTGTAGTGAATACCATTCCCATTTCTCCATTAAGGGCATTCACCTTTATTCACATTTACTTATTTATTATAAATTTTCATGTATGAATTACACATTCTTTTATCAAGGAGTAAATAATTATGTTTAATGAATCCGTGTTTTATGATCCATGTGGAACACTTATGAATGAAATGAAATGTTTAAGAAGGGTGCACCCTTATAGCGCTCCATTGCATTGGGTAAAGTATAGTATCATGATACGCCATGTGAAATGAGTGTTGACTCATTCTAATTCTAGTGCAAAGAGGGTTTACTCATGATTCATGTGCAATTAGGATTTACTCATGATTCCTGTGCAATGAGCCTTGGCTCATGCTAATTCCATGTTATGTGTTGTTCGCACATTTCCATGTTATGATTATCATGATTTATCATGACTTTATGTTCATATTTATCTTGTGCCTTCTTGATATGCCTATTGTCTAACATGTATTTCACTCATCATGTATTCCATGTTTATTCCCTTACTGGGCTTTATATCTCACCCCTTTTCTTATGCATGTCCTCAGGTTATCCCATGCAATGCTATGTACGTGGGAGTGTAGTAGTCATGTAAAGGAAGATTTAAATAAATATGTTGTATTTCATGTTTTATGTTGTTATGTAATGATCCTAAGCCCCAAAGACACTATACCTCTCGATCTTCCATATTGTATCAAGTGAATAGTTTATGTAATAAATCATGTTTAAGTTTGTAATAAAAGCAGGGTTGTCATATACCGCGAGGGAGCGGGCCGTCTTGGCCCAGCCTAGGGTGGCTCGGCTGAGGGTGGCGCGAGATCGCGGGACGGATCTACCGCGGGTGGCGGTCTGACCGCGGGGCGGCGGTCCGGCCACGCGGTGGAACCGTTGGGTCGTTGCCTTCGTCACGGCCCGCGGTGGAACCGGCTACCATTCTCATGCCCCAACAATGGATGGTTTCCGTCCTCCTCATCCACGAAGAACACCACAAGACTTTTGTATGGGTCGGGCCATGTTGGTTTGTCCCGTACCCTCCATGTTAGGGTGGTAGCATATGGCTCAACAAGAATATGAAAGAAGAATGTGATGCTTTATAACCTCCCATAACATTTCATTCTGAAACTGAAAAAAAACCTAGGGAAGAAATAGGGACAATATTCCCATGCAAATAAACCCTTACCTCGAGTTGTTTGATTGTTGACGACGAAGAGAGAAGTTGATGTTGGAGTTCGTCGCGCCCGTCATATAACTCTGATCCCGAGAATTTTCTTCGGATTAACGTTCTTCAATGGAGGTGATTGTTTTTTGTTGAAGATGTCCACCATTGGAGGATGTCTCGAGGTTGAAGGCCGAAGTCGAGGTCGATGTTCTTCATTCGAAGAAGAAGTTCTTCATTGGCATTCTTCGTTCGAAGAAGAACTTCTTTGTTGACGAGCTTTCTCCAAGAGCTCTCCCCTTTTCCAATAGTTTCCCCCAATTCAACCCAAAAAATGAATTATCCAACATTATAGAATATATTGGCATAATTCAAATTGGGATAATTAATCACATAGGTTGGAATAATTAATTATATGATGGTTTGATGTAATTATGGTTGGAGGAAGATCAAAAGGCTCCTCCACAATAATGAGGGAGATGAGAGGTTTCTCCCTCATTAATTGGGGAGTTAAAGAGGTTTACAACTCGGGTGGTCCCCACCACCATAAACTCTAATGGGATGTTAAGTTCCGGTTATCCCCACATCTCAACATTCACATGGAGTGACTACAATAAATAAAATAAAATATGTGCTAATTTTATTTTATTATTTCCACGAAAAACCCAAAAATTAACATTCACCCTCAACCAACTGTCATCAAGGTGAATGGCCCTTAACTGAATACCAGTGGTTCGAGTTCAACGGTGCCCTCAGATTTCAATTCCGAGAACCGGTTCAAAAGTTAGAAAAGCCCGCTCACACGTTTATTGAAAGTACCCGAAGAAATGTTCAAAAATTAATTCTGGGAACTCCGGGCCTCGGAATCACGTGCCGTCAATTTTTGCGGACTCAAAAATTTCCATTTATTTTAAAACTAATAAATGGAAATTACAGGTCTTTACATTCTCCCCACCTCGGGGCTCTACGTCCCCATAAGCCACAACTCTAACTAGGTTAAAATGTGTGGGTACTGAGCACGCATCTAAACCTCCTACTCCCATGTGCTCTCCTAGAGGTTCTCGTGCTACCAATGAGCGCACATCAGAGGTATTGACCATCCATGAAGGACCTGATCCTATCAATACTCAGTCTCTATTGGAACCTCCATAAAAGTCGCCCCATTTTCGATATCCTCGTCACCATGGTCGATGATGTGATAAGGTTCATGCACGTATCTCATCAGTTGGGATATGTGGAAGATGTTGTCCACCCAGTGTAACTGAGGAAGAAGAGATAAGTAGTAAGCCACCTCTCCAAGTCTACCGAGGACCTGAAATGGTCCAATGAACCTTGGAGATAACTTTACCCCTCGACCAAATCTCTGAAAACCTCATCGAGTTGAGACACGTAAAAAGATGTGGTCGCCATCCTCGAACTCGAGAGGTCTTTGTCTCCTATCATCATACGACTTCTGCCTACTCTGTGCAGTCTTCATCTACTCCTAGATGATCTCAACCTTTTCTATGGTAGCCCATTCCATCTCTGGTCCCACTAGTGCTGACTCACCTATGTTAGTCCAGCACAAAGGTGATCTGCAAGGTCACCCTTATAACTCCTCGAAAGGTTCCATCCCAATGGTGGAGTGATAGTTGTTGTTTTATGCAAACTCAACCAATGTCAAGTGATCCTCCCAGCTGTCACCAAAGTCAAGGAAAAAATCACACCGCATGTCCTCGAGGGTCTGAATGGTCTGCTCAGTTTGGCCATCCATCTTATGATGGAAGGTAGTGCTCAAACAAAGCTGCATCCTGAAAGCCTCATGCAAACCCTTCCATATCCGGGAAGTGAAACATGCATCACGATCGGAGACAATTGTTGAAGGTACTCCATGTAGCCACCCAATCTCCTACTCATAGAGGCATCCCAAGATTTCTATTGAACCCTACACTCTGATTGGTAGGAAGTGGGATGACTTGGTGAGTCGATCGATGATCACACAGATAGAATCATGACCTCTGGATGTAAGTGGAAGTCTTGTCACAATGTCCATCGATATCCCATCCCACTTCCACTCTGGGACCTCAAAAGGCTAAACCAAACCTTTTGATACCTGATGCTCTGCCTTCACATGCTGACATGTGAGGCACTGAGAGACAAACTCTGCCACTGCTTTCCTTATTCCTGACCACCAGTGCTGTCTTCGGAGATCCTAGTACATCTTCATCACTGTTGGATGTATCACTAGAGGGGATGTGTGGAACTCCCTAAACACTTCCTCTAGAAGTTACATTGGTACCATGGTACATCCTCTGAAGAGGATGATGTGCTCCCCACATTCATAAAATCCATCTGGTGCCTGTCTTGTGGATATCTGAGCACGTCATGCCTCCCAGTCAGCGTCCCCAGACTGCACCTCCTTGACTCGCTGAAGATGTTGGGGAGTGACTATAAGAGACTGAAGAAATGGTACTCCATCTCTGTCAATAAAGGATATCTACAAAGTTGTTGAATGCTCCGTCGCAACACCTGGTAGCTATATACCATATCTCTTGGTGAGTTCACATGCTTCCACGTTCCCCTTCGTAGGAGTATTGACTATCTAGAAGTCATAGTCCTATAGGAACTCAAGAGAATGAAATTTTCTCAGGTTCGGGTGCTTCTAAGAGAGGATACACCTGATACTCATTTGATAAAAGTACATTGTAAAATATTCTCCCATAAAACCATGCCACCACATATTCAAGGCAAAGACCACTACTGCTAGCTCTAGGTCATGGGTATTGTAGTTCTGCTTGTGTCATCTCAGCTATCAAGAACCATATGAGATCATTTATTTCTACTACATTAGGACACATCCGAGTCCAGTCACTGATGTGTCGTAGTAGACTATGTACCCTAAAACCTCCTCTGGAAGACTTAAGATGGGGGCACTAGTCAGCCTCTGCCTCAGCTCTTCAAAACTCCGCTGGCATTTCTCTGACCCACCGAATGGTTTCCCATTATTTTTGAATGCTGATAGTGGTGTTGTAACTATAGAGGTCTCTGGCACAACCCTCTAGTGATATCCAGCCAATCCCAGGTAGCTCTGTAACTCCATCACACTCCTGGGTGACTCCTAAGAAATTACCGTATCAATCTTCACCGGATCCACTGAAACTCTAGCCTCTTATATGACATGTCCCAGAAAGTGAACCTCTTAGATATAGAACTGGAACATCGAGAGCTTACCATAAAGTTGGTGCACTCAGAGTGTATCCAGTATTACATGAAAATGATAGACATGCTCCTCATCAGTAGCTGAGTAGATCAGAATTTCGTCGATGAAGGCTACTACAAAAATACCAAGGTAGGGTTGAAAGATCTGGTTCATCAGTCCCATGAACATTATAGGAGCACTGGTCTTTCCGAATGGCATAACCAAGAACTCTTAATGGCCATACCGACATTTGAATTCCTTTTTATGCACATCCTCATCTCAAGATCTGATCTAGTGGTAATCGAGTCTAAGGCCTATCTTCGATAACCACTATGCATCCTTCAGCTGATCAAATAGGTCATCAATACTCATGAGTGGGTACTTTTTCTTCATGGTCACTTGGTTCTGGTTCTGATAATAGACACAAAGTCTCATGCTCCCATCTGCCTTCTTGGCGAACAGAATTGGGGCTGCCTAGGGGGAAACACTAGGCCGAATGAATCTTATCCCCTACCAGTCCTCTAGCCATTCCCATAGCTCATGAAGCTCCGTGGGATCCATCTGATATGATGGTGTAGATATTGGTGCCATCCTAGGGTGTACATCAATGTAAAATTAAACCTCTCTACGAGGAGGTAGACCTGGGACATCATCAGGGAAAACATCCACGTATTGGTCCACCACAACAGGATAGCTCGTACTCCCCACATCAAAAGCTCTTAGGGTAAGGACATCCAACTGATGAATGTTCAGCTACACACTCCTTTGGGTAAGTCCATCCTATACTGAAGGGCTCCCTTCTCACCGTTGAAGGTAAACCTGGTCTTATCCATGCAAACAGATCGCACCTTATGCCAAATACAGTCAATCGGTGCATGGAATCGAGATAACCAGCCCATACCCATGATGACATCGTATGGCATAGATTCCACTACTAAGAGATCCCAGCCAAAGCTCTCGCTTCCTAGAGTAATCATGCACTGTCGGCATCGGTCTGTAATCGTCGAATCTGCTCCCGTAGGAGTCTCTAGCCGTAAGGATCGATCCAATAGCTCCGTTGAAATCTCTGATCTCTGAACGAGGGCAGTGGAAATGAAATATTGACTGAAACCTATATCTATAAGTACTACAGCTATGGTGGAGTAGACAAATATCATAGATGGTATCATCTCTAGAGCACCATGATTGTAAGCCTCAGCTGCCTGGAGCTGAGCTCTCCCCTGTCCACCTACTCCCTGTAGTCGGGGTGGACCTCTTGGTGGTGGTGGCAGTAACATCTCGAACCATCTCCCACCACCAACTACACATCCAGCTCCTCTACCACATCCGCCTGCTCCATATAGACCTCCTTGTTCGAACCTCTGCCTCTACCTGGGTGGTCCCTCAACCATCTGATGATCATCTCTACGGTGGGTCGGACAGTCATGAGCCATGTGACCCTGCCCGCCACATGTGAAACACTGCTCGCTCCTGGTATAATTGGCTCCGGCTTGGGTGCCCCGCACAACCAATCCTGAGTTATGCGGTCTTCCACCTGTAGGTCTGGTATTCTTAGGCCTCTATGACATGTGTCTTCTACCAGCTGCAAAAGACTCGGCTACGTGAAGACTGGTAGTGGGTCTCGCCACTGGTGACCGCTCGGCAAGGAAACCCTCCACCAAGAGGGCTCTCTTTAACACCCTTGCCTACGTCAGGATGCTGAGTGAGATCATCGAATCCTTGATCTCTGGCCTGATCCCCTACTCAAATGTCCGGGTACTGAAGAATGGGTCCCGTACCATATCTATGGAGTAGCGTGAGAGGTCAGTGAACCTCACTGAGTACTGAGCCACAATCACGATGCCCTATTACAGATGAAGTAGTTCTTGAAAGCACACTGCGCGAAGAGTCTCTAGAACAAACTCTGCCCGAAAAAGGCTCTTGAAGTCTACCCAGAGAAGTGTCACCTCATCATGATCCTAGAGCATCAAGCTCCACCATCTTCATGATGCTGCCTGTAAAAGGCTGGTGGCAAGAATCACCATGGGATCGGTCGGTGTCCCTACAAGTCGAAAGACTCTCACCACATCCTCCATCCAATCCTTAGCCGCATGTGGGTCCTTCTCTCCCCTGAAATTGGGTGGCCTCTGAAGCCGGAACTCATGCAACGCGATTATGTGGCATACATCATCTGCTGCTAGGGCTGGTGGCATCAGTTCCCTAATGGGTAATGGTACCACTGGTGCCTCTACTAAAAAAGAGCCCCGCACCGAGGCCTCGTCGCTCGGTGGGCAATCAGTGCATACAACTCTCAGAACCCCAGGTGGCTGTCTTTGTCGAGGCATCCTAAAAAAACTGGTGCGTAATGGTCAATAAGTTATACCTGGTGAGCTAACTTAATAGATCATAAAGAAAACATTTGAAAACACACATGAAATCATTGTTTTCGTGCACTGACTCGGAAATCAGAAGTTAGGGTACTGGTGTATGGATAGGTCGGCCGTCGCACCAACATTGGACTCCCTAAAATGAAAACTGAACTCATTACCCTTAACACTATTGCTTCATAGAAAATATCAGAGTCCTAGTTCTTCGGTAGAAATGACTCCTCTAATACCGATTTTTCATGACCCGTCCCCCGGGGCTCGTGCCATTACTACCACAATCCCACCTTCCATAGGCTAGGTGCTGGCGAATAGCAAAAAAGGTGTAATTCCCTATAACTGGGAAGGAATTGCCTTTATAACCTATAAACACACACAAACAAGCCCACAACCAGATATGAATCACAATATAAAACTATATAATAAAAGAGTGTTGAAAGTAAAAGGGGCCAGAATACAAGCCCAATAGGAACGTACAAGTAATATTGTGATACAATACTACAGAAGAAAAGGGAAAGTCAGTTGATGGGTCATCCTCCAATGATCCTACATGAATGGTAGGTAGAGATCACCTCCTCATTACTCCATGTTCGTTTGTCTCCTCCGCGTATCAACACGCAGTATGGTCCACCTCCGGGCACCATACAGTCCTCGTACTCAAATCCTTAGTCCGCATTGTTCGTCATCTACACCAAACACAACGAAGTGCGGGAATAGCCCATGATGTGGTGAGTATAACGATACTCAGTTGGGACCTTGAGACCCTCATGATCTCACAAAATGCACCAATGATAAACCAGAAAGCATGAATTCAAAAGATAACCCTACATAGTTATATTCCCATACATATACCTAAGTTATTAGTGTAATCCATCTCAATCACGAGGAAAACATAGAGGTACAGACTCAGCTCACACTAGGATTTATTCTAGGGGTAGAATCAAGTAATATTCCCAGTCATAATGTCGAACACCTCAACTGATAGAGAACCCCTCCTCTATCAAGTACAGTGGGCTTGCTGCGTCACATATAGGCACTTCCCACTAACCATGGACTGCTGAGGTACTCCTCCTGTCATGTACCGTGGGTCCGCCGTATCACCAAGGCGCTCTCAACTAGGGCTCTTCCACACCACCAAGGTTCTCCCCCTCATGGCTTGCTAATGTACTCCTCCTGTCAAGTATCATGGGTCTGGAACATCACCAAGTCACTCCCCACCGTGGGTCTGTCGGGTCACCAAGGCACTCCCCATTGGGCATGTCGAGTCACTCCGAGTCGAAACAGTCAGCAGTCATCAAGTCTCAACCAGCCACTGGGTTCTTGTACTATGCTCACTCATCTCCGGGAGGATCCTCTCCAAAAGCTACTGGTCAATATTCCAACTACAACTAAGTCCCATGAAGAAGTATCTCAAAGATCTACCATGTCACAGGGGTCTCAACTTAACAGACGGTGTGTCAATTGATCGCCCGATCTGTGAGTTATTAGCCTTTTAGTCCTGGGGGCCCGTTTGGATTCGTGCTCGATCCAACCTGATTATTCCCTATCATAATACAGAACTCTAGTGGGGTATACTCAAAGGGTCCGTCTCACTCCATGATTTCCACCGCTCCTGACTGTTTGTCAAACGGATGTCTGGTGCCAATGTTTTGGCCAAAAGAATATAATTGGGTTGTAGTGGGCCCATGTTCGGTCTGACCTGGTTGGACCGACTCGGTTCGACCGAGTTCAAGTCAACCTAGTCCGACCTGTTGGGTCTGGCCTAGCTCATAGTGTGGCCCAACCCATTGGGTTCGGCCTAGCCCGCTGGTTCTGGCCAGGCAGGCCACGAGGGTGTCGCGACGTCATCTAGGCTGAGGGGTACCGTCAGGGCGTGGGGCGGCTCGGCCCGACATGGGGCAGCTCGGCCAAGGGCAGTGCAAGACCGCGGGGCAGCTCGGTCATGGGGTGGTGGCATTTCCACGGGGCCGCAGGCCATCCGCGGGGGGGGGGGGGGGGGGGGGGTAGTCCGCCCGAGGGTTGGGGGTCTGGTCATGGGGCGGCGGTCTAGCCATTGAGCGGTTGTTCGGCCGCGGGGCGGCGGTGGCAGCGCCGTTGGGCCGTCACCTTCGTCACGTCTGGTGGGGGTGTTGTTCCCCGTTCGCAGGCCCCAACCATGGATGGTTGCAGTCCTTATCCATTGCGAAGAACACCACATGATTTTCAGAAGGCTAAGGCCTTGTTGGACTGTCTCGTACCCTCTGTGTTAGGGTGGTAGCATATGGATCAACAAGAACATCAAAGTAGAACGCCAAGCCTTACAACCTCCTACAATGGTTCATTCCCAAATGCAAAAAAATCCCATGAAAGAAATATGGAAAATATTCATATGCAAATAAACCCTTACCTCGGGTTGTTCGATTGTGGACCATGAAGAGAGAAGTCGAAGTCAACGTTCGTTGCGCCAGTCACATACCTCCGATCCTGAGCTCGTTCGTCAGATTAACGTTCTTTGATAGAGGTGATTCTTCATTGTTGAAGATTTACACCATTGGAGGATGTCTCGAGGAAGAAGGTCGAAGTGGAGGTTGATGTTCGTCATTCGGAGAATAAGTTCTTCATTGGTGTTCTTCATTCGAATAAGAAGTTCTTCAATGGAGAGCTTTCTCTAAGAGCTCTCCCCTTTTCCAATAGTTTCCCCCAATTCCACCAAAAAATGAATTGGCCAACATTATTGAATATGTTGGAAAAATTAAAATTGGTATAATTTATCACATAGGTTGGCATAATTAATTATTTGATGGGTTGGCACAATTAAGGTTGGAGGAAGTTCAAAAGGCTCCTCCATATTAATGAGGGTGTTGAGAGGTTTCTCTCTCATTAAGAGGGGAGTTCAACAACTTTAGTCCTCGGGCGGTCCCCACCACCATAAACTCTCATGGGAGGTTAGGCTTCGGTGGTCCCCACCACCATAACCTCTCATTTGAGGTTAAGGTCTGGTGGTCCACACTTTTCGACATCCACAATGAGTGGTTATATGAAAAAAAATATGTGCTTATTTTATTTTATTATTTCCATGAAAAACTCAAAAATTAACTTTCACCATCCACCAACTACCATCGCGGTGAAATTCTCCTTAAGAAAATACTAGCGCTGCGAGTTCAACGGTGACCTCATATTTCAATTCTATGCACCGTTTCAAAAGTTTGAAAAACCCACTCCCACATTTACTAAACGTACCCGAAAAAAAGATCATAAATTCATTCCAGGCACTCTGGGCCTAAGAATCACATGCCATCAATTTTCACGGACTCTTAAAATTCCCATTTATTAAAAAAAATACCTGGAAATTCCGGGTCTTTACAATATCCCAACATGGGTCCATCAAATCATGTGTCCTGGGTCTTATGGTTTCTCTTAATTGTGTAGCTCTACGGTTTTCCTCTTATAGAAAGGTTACAAACATATAATTAGAATAATACACCCCATACACCCCCCATAACCACAAATGGTACACAATTTTGGTGGTAAATTATAATTTAAATTGAATTTAAAAATTTGTGTTCCTGATATAAAATTCCAAGATCTTATAATCATCCACTCATAAAGTAATTTGTCTCCAAATATCCCTCTCAATGGTGGTTAAGAATCATCTGAAAATATTTCAATCCATTGAGCACATAAATTGTCCTACATCTACAGAGTCTCATCCTATAATCCTTTGTGATCCCATAGAACCCATTATAAATGAACTAATTGACCTAAAATATCCTTTTTCCATTAAATGATACAAATATGATGCTCCATATATGATGCGTCAACCTGTAAGACCACCTCATGTGGAGGTAGAGTGTGAGAGGGATCCGAGTGATACTAGTGTAGTTGGGTTGCATGGATGGCATCGTTCATAGACTAGTATCTTTGATATAATTGTAACTGATAGGATACTTGCCAGACTGTCTCCCGAAACATGAGAGGCCAGACATATCATAGTTGAAATACTACCATGTCTCATAATCTATCTATGTCATAGAATTAGTGAGATTTGTAAAATGATATAATCCCCAACCTTGAACTCTAGAGGTTATAGAAGACGATCAGTGTATTATTTCTCTATAGATTGTGCAGTAACCACCGGATTCCTGGTCAATGAGATATGTTCTAAAGTCTTCTTCATGAGACATGGTCCCTAAAATGCATCCTCACCAATCTCTAATGAACATAGGGGTGATCAAAATGGACTATCATACAAATCCTTACAATATTCCATCTATATAGTATTCCAATAGATATTGTTGTCGGAGACATTAATAATGTGAATATGCCACTCCCAAGGGCCCTGAAATGTAGGATGAATTCTCATATAATTTCTTCAAGAACATGGATTGTATGATTTTAATGGAAAATGTATGCTGGTTATTTTTTGTTCATAGGGTAAATTTGGTACCCAATACAATCTTTAATATCTTCTAGAAATAATAATTATCCCCAGAATCCTTATCTAATGTGATAGTACAGGGGACATGATGATGTAAACTATATCATGGATATATATCCTCCTAATATCATCTATAATGATGGTCTCCATGATATATAGAAAATGTGAAACCTTCATGATATTTTCAATAATAAACAAAACTGAATCACCACCAAGATGTGACCTTGTCATTCCGTTCAGAAAATAAATCACTACATCATCCAATTTCCACTCGAGAATAGGTAACTGTTTTAAAATACTAGTTGGTTTATGATTTTCCACCTTCACATGTTGATATGTGGAAAACCTCATAAAAAACCAACTACCTCACATTTCATCCCGAACCACCAATACTGGTGATGTAAATTATGATACATCTTGGTAACCATGGGATGTGTAACACAAAATAAGACATGAAAATCCCGGTTCATTTTCTCACATATTTCCACTATAACTCAAACATGACCATGGATATGATGGATATCATCCCCACCTATACTCTAACTGGAAGGTCGATCCTCAACTACCACACTCTCCCATATGACAATGACATAATAATTTTATAGTTTCATCCTCTTGACTTTATCTAGGAGAGTAGAGTTCATATCTAAGTGTAGAATAACAGTCTTCCGATAGAATCATGAAACTCCCATGCCTTCTTAGGTTACAAATACATGATATTTCACTCACTACTAGCCTCTTGAACTACTTGTATATAAAAATTTTTCCATAGTGCAATGACCACTCTATTTACATTTCCAAGGGTATAAGCCATATCAAATTAGAAAAGCTATAGGTACTGAATTGAACTTTGATGTCTTAGAATAAGATCATGTCTATTAAATATATACTTGAGGATTTTGAGTTCCATGTACATGCCAAAAGTCATCTCTAGTAGAGAATGTCTCCGACAACAAAATACATGAATTACTCTTCCTATCTTTAGATCACAAGTTAAGAAATTACTATCATGTAACCTCAACTACCAAGCCCCGTAGTTCATGAATATATCCCCATACGTCAAAACTTCTCTATGCCCAATAACTGATGCATTATAATACATAATGAATCTTCTGTCGTGATCTTGAAAAATCAATAATAGTGATGAAGTCAATATCCTTTTCAACTCCTGAAATGATTTCTAATAGTTATCAATCTATAAAAACACCACACCCTTCTAAATTAAGCCCCTATGATGTGCTTCTAGGTGCGAGAAGTCATGTATGAAGAACCATTAATATCGTCCTTTACCCAATATAATTTGTATTTCAAACATGTTATTTGGTTACTTATAAGAAACTATAGCTCTCACCTTCAGTTGTTCTACCAATACTAATTTTTCTAGGATAATATGACCCATGAAGTGAATCTTATCCATCATGAAGTGGAACTTTCTGATCTATGAATATAATTAGTGATCTCTTAGTGTATCAAAAATCATCTCAATATGTTTCGCATGGTCATGTATATTGTGATAATAGAGAAATACTTCTATGAAATTCACCACAATTCTTTTAAATAAGGATAAAAAACTCTTTTCATGAGAACCCTGAAAATTGGTACGGTGTTTCTGAGACCGAATGGAATTCCCAGATACTCATATAGACTATACCTTATTTTAAAATTTGTATGTGGTATGTCTGTAGGTTGAACACCAACATGATGATATTCTGACCTCAAATAAATTTCTGATAACACATTTCCTACTCGAAGATGATCAAATTGGTCTTATACATGTGGACAGGTATGATAGGTATTAACCATAAACTGGTTAAAATTAATGAAAACAATATAAATACTAAGGGAACCACCTTAGTTTTTCATAAAATGGATCGTACAAACACATAGAGATGTATTGGGTCATACAAACACCATTTCCTCCATGTCCTATAGTTGCCTCTTGAGCTCATGCCACTACGTTGTAGCCATCCTATATTGAGGAATGAATACTGAAACCGATCCTAGAACTATCTTGATAGAGAACACAACTTATCTCTCATGTGGTAAATCAATAAATTCAACCTAGAAGACCTCTTTAAAATGATCAACCACCAGAGGAAAGTCCTCCTGATGATCTATAAGAATATTAAAGATATAATCTATCAATATGGACTTTCATCCTACCTAAAATATAATTTTATGGTCCATATTATGTTTAATTTACATCCCATTAACTCTTGATAAAATAAAATATTCTTTCTAGTTATGTGAAAGTCACACTTTAATGATATAAAAACACATAGGCTCTGTAAGCCACTAGCTAGTACATCCTATGTATGATGTCAAACCCTAACATTATTTGGAAAAAAAGATTCCTAATTAATTTAAACACACCTATCATAAGGAAAATCTATGTAAAATCATTATCTCTCCATTCTGATCCCCAATAGAGTGTCAATCCCCATCAGACTATTATTAAACTGAATCATGATCCCGGGAATCTGTAAAGAAGGTACATATATGAAACTATGTGATTATCATGTTTCGGAAAAGATATGTACAAGAGTATAGGATTAAAATATAATACCTATAACAATATAAGTTCTATAACACCACTCTTTGGGTGTAGGCTGTACAGAATATCGTTTCCCTGAACCGTTGTCCTATGACACAAACTCATTACCTAGAGAAATCCCACTCAAGTATCCTGGTTCAATGGAAGTATGGTTGCCTCATCCTTGACAACCTCTACCTCAGGATGAATGATCGGTACTTCTACAACTCCCTACCTGATTTGAATATGGGTATCCCAAACCTGGTCATGGTTGAAAGGATTTCCCTCTTCTACAAACTGATGGAGTAGAGGTTGTGAAAAAAATGCATGTGTCCCATCTTGCATCAAGATCTACACTTGACTAGGTTATGATCAAAATGATTAATCAAGTTCCCCTATTTTCCTCACTGATAATAGAAAACAACACTACCATCACTAGTCTCCTAGTTGATACTCATCTATCAGGAATTCTTAAATAGCCTCTTCCTTCCACTGGAAGTCGAAAAACAATGTTGAGAGATTACACATCTCAGCTCTGTGACCCCATCATCGCTTAGTTTCCACTCTATAATTAGCTCATGAATCACTATCTTAGTAATTGATATCAATCTAAACACATTGAGTGGAGTTATATGGGCATGTGTGAGACATTCCTTGAAGCGTATGTGACAT
Organism: Viscum album; assembly: GCA_963277665.1. Lineage (NCBI taxonomy): Eukaryota > Viridiplantae > Streptophyta > Magnoliopsida > Santalales > Viscaceae > Viscum > Viscum album. Next base: position 138,848,304 of record OY728163.1, read on the forward strand.
GATGCCTCATCAACAAGATATATCATCTCAAAACACTATACTTCTTTAAAGAATTCCAAATATTCCATAATAGTCATAGATCCCAACCATAGACACATGAACTAACTATCCCACTATAGTTTTAGAGACATGTGAAAATTGAATAATGTAATGGAATTTGAAATCCCACAAAACAATTTCTCATAACCTTTCAACATTTTTCAAAGAGTCCCACTAGTGTTTTTCTTCATCCCAAATAATGTATGTCGCGAGATTCACTCTCATCTCAAGAGGTGTGTCCATATGATAAAATATACCTAATGTAGACACATATCAATAGCATGTGCACCACCATCCCATGAAAAATGCGGGAGGATTCCACTACTGAAACACATGAATCAACTCATCCATCGACGAGGTAGGCTGTGATGCTCCTTGAAAAGATGACATAATGGGTATATAACTCTTATGAAACTATGAATCATCATTTATATCTAGAATAGATACTGGGGACTGAGATGCAACTATAGGAAGATCCACCTGAAACACATGTCCTACCACCTCTGGGGCATGGTTTCCACTGCCCTCATAGAGAACTACAAGAGGTCGTCAAGGTGGCATGCCACTAAAATTCCAAACACACACCTTAGAAAAGATTGATATAACATTTCATGGATCAAAGAATAGGATATCTAAAAAACATACTATAAAAAGTTTGTTCCACAAATCCTACTTCTATTTATAGGAATGATAATAATAATCATCCATAAATGACATTAGAGGAACTACCTAAATTGAACTCAAATATCGGGTCAAGTTAATGTTCTCAATTTCAAATTTTATAATACAATTTGAATTTATATTCATTTCAAATTTCATTTTAAATGGTTAAACAAAAATTTTCACCACTTATAATACAAAAAGGGCCCATACACCACATGATCAAAAATATGGAATCCAACCAATACATTCCATAACATGTTCTAGTCTGTGTGACTCATGGTCCATGACTCAACATTCCACATTTGGATGTTTGGGTGTCTATTATAGCTTAATTAGAAAAACACTGTTTATGTTATGGAAGGCACTCTATGGAGAGAACATGTTACTCAAACATCTACACAATTAATCTGTTATATAATTATTAATATAAAATATATCACACAAAGAACATATCACAATTTCATGGAAAAAGAAATAAACCCTATAAGGCATTGAATAAGGTGTGATATATGAACTCCAGCAGGTTCCAAAAATGACGAAAGAAATGGAATACCCTCCTCTTATTAGGTTTTAAAAAAAATATAACCATCAATAATATAAATGATAATGTCACAATGGAATGTGTTACTTCATGAAAACATAACTGTTCCTTATTATATATCATGTAAACATCATATAGAATAGAGTATTCTCTAATTGTATTGAACTATGAATAATTTTTAATTATATTTATTAAAAACATTATATAATTATTCCATTTATATGTTTTAGGAGTCTCATGAAAATGTCAATGATGGTGTTTATCCATTTTAATTACATAATGGGTAATGAATGCAGCATCCCCCATAAACTTTTATCTCATGGAAATAACATGTCGACATACTAAGCAGTGGGATAGTGACTCAACAATACCCATCTTCATTCCATCCAACTAAAAATATTCTTTCAATCACTATAAATTTCACAATTCCAATATAAATATATACTGAATTACAGTAAGCTTCCTCTAAAAACTCATTCGTTGAATTTGATAGGGATGAAACACATACAAGGTTCTTAAACCTTATCATTACATCATGATTAATGCTAAAGTAATGAACATTTATAACCTTAATTTGTAGATCTAAATATCTCATAGAAATATTTTTAATCTTCACTAGGATAATTGTTTTAAAATTAAATTGAGCATGATATTATTTCTCCCCTTCCCTCAGGTGTTCTAGACCCATCCTATAAAAATAAAGAAATTTGTACCTTTCGTAATACTGGTCTTGTATAATCTATCATGATCCTTCTAACTCAATGTTTCATCCACCTTGCTCGCTTTCCTTAGGTTGAAATGTAATGAGAAGTCATAATCATTAATTATCTCATTCCATATTCTCTGATGCATATTTTACACCTCATATTTTAATATATACTGAAAACATTTTGGATTAGTATATATATCACACTTTTATATATAATTATAATGCGTCCTTATATTTATTGATGAAATGACCAAAGATAACTTCAAATCATAAGTTGTATAATTGTTTTTGTAAACATTCAATTCTAATGAGGCATAATCTATTACCATGTCACTCTTCATAAGAAAACAACCCAATAACTTCATGGATACATTAAAATATAATAAAAACACTTCTCTATTGCATTTTAATGTGTGTACAAGTGAAATGAATAATATTTTCTTTTCTTCATTGAACTTTTACTCACATTCAACTATAGAGAGGAAAATTTGACCCCTCTTATATAACATGGTGGCTGGATTAGATAGTAATTATAAATTTTTTGAAAACCTTTTATAATATACTAATATACCAAGAAAACAATGGATATCACTCACTGTGGTTGTTCTGACCAAATATTATATAGCCTTGTTCATTGCTAGTATATCAATATACCCTTTATTAACATTACATGACCTAAAAATAAATCATTTTGAAGATTAATTTCACACATTATAAATTTTTCATATACTTTATCCTTCCATAGGTTCTTTAGTAAAATTTAAAATCGATCTTTATTCTCTCATATTATTTTGAATAGAAAATAGTATCATCATTATAGACTACCAAAAACCAATCAAGGTAATCTCAAACTAAAATTCATTAAGAAAAGGTTAATCAAGTTTGAATTATTAATATAGAATGGATTCACATTATACTCACAGTTTCGATACATTTAATGGAATGTAATAATTTCTATATGCTACGTATTAAGAATAAATTGATGGTAACCATAATGAATGTCAAATTTGGTATAGAATTACGCTCAAAATAGTTGATCAAATAATTCATTAATATGGATTAGTGGATACTAATCCTTGATCATGATCATTTTCATATCCATATAATCAATGAAGAGTAACATTTATCTACCCGACTTCTAATTTTTTTTATCCCAATGTGAAATACTTTTCTGAATGAGCCTCTTGTCACGAATTTCTTGTATTTTCTTCTTATATTCCTGAAAATCAACTGGGTCCATTTAAAATGGAGTATCCAAAATTAGTGTGTCCCCAAGTATGAATTCTACTGAAAAATAAACAATATGATTCAATTTAATAAAAGGGTAATCTTAAAAAATGACATCAAAAAACTAATACACTATAGATATATAATTGATTATCATGTTCTACCCAACCATTTGAGATAAATGGTTCTTTTTTATATGAATCAAACAAATAAAATTGATATTATTTCCATTGTAAATTCATATTTATCATTGCATTTTAAGAGAATCTTATGTTATTCTTTAATATCAAATGTGACTTCCCTTAAATAAATATTAATGTGGGAATTATTTATATAAATCCAATCTATTCCTATGATAACATCAAACTCAACCATATGAACAATGAAAATATATAATGGAAGAACATTCTCTCAAAATTAAACTCAAGAGGATTCATATACTTGAGATATGATCATTGTACCATTAAAGGTTTTCATTACTAATTACCCAACTAATAATTTTGATATAATCATTATACCCTTATAATGGTTATCATATATGAATTAAAGTTTATATCCAGAGTCAAATAGGAATTTAACAGTTATACAGTGAATGGTATGCATACCTATCACCATCTCATTATTACCAAACTCATTATAAATACTGATAAAATGAGGTTGTCATTTTTCCCTTGTCTTAAAAGTTTGTTGACCTGAATCTTCATCATAATCATGATATTTGGTAACTTTTGTGAATATCACCCATACATCTTTCATTTTAATAGTTGTAGTGTGGTTGGTGGATTATGTGTAGTATTCTCTAAATTTACATCATTACATAACTAATTCCCATCATATGGGAATTCAATATCCCAATGACCTCAATTCCCATAAATAAAATTTTTACTATTCTGCTTATGTGATTTTTCTCCATGTTTCCTCAAAAACATATAGCATGATGTATAAATCATCTTATTCTCTCTATGATTTTTTGGGGTTCCTTTGAACTCCATATTTTATTTTAAAATAAAAATCATGCGATTAATGAATAACACTAATATATATTTCCATATTTATAATAGAATTTACAATTTCATCCCTACTAATGACCTCCATTATTCCTCACAACCATAGAAAACATTTTTTAAGTCACTGAGAATTGGTAAACATTACATTTGTGATGGATGATAATAATTGATGTGTACGTAGAAAGTGATATAAAATTCACATCATATGTGCCAATGGTTTCATCATCATCCTTATTTAATTCATTTTATTATTTCCCCATTTTCATAAAAAATATTATAAGCAATATAATTATTGAAAAATATTTCTTTAACTCATACCATTCTATGGAGTCAATTTTTGACTTGAATTTCTATAAGATTGTATCATTTATCTTTATTTTACTCAAAATGATAAACATATGAAATAAATTCCTCATGAGATAAACACTAGAGAGAAAAACATATCTTTTTAATGGTATTGATCCATTATTAAACAACTAGTGGAATAAAAAAACAATAAAATAAGGTTGATGTTTCTCCATGTTGAAATAATCATACCATTGTTCCCTCTATCCCAATTTGTATATTAAGAATTATTCTTTTCTTGAGAATGTTGTATGAGAATAGTAGTGAGATATATTATTTTGTCTCATATAATGATAGGCCCCTCTGGAGGAGAATCATTACATTGTCTATCATACTCAACATTAACACAATTAGGTTGATGTTTCTCCATGATGAAATAATCATACCATTGTTCCCCCTTTACTATTATTCAATGAATCCTTTATCTCATCCTATATCACTCAAGGTAATTATTCAAATATTTCAAGATAATTCATAAGGATTTTATGTTTTTTAAAATTATATCAACCAAGAGTGTCCGACTATGTGTGAATGAAGCCTCATTTTCATGCAATAATTCATTATTAGTTTCAACACGTTGAACCATTTTTTGAGTTGTTACCCCTAGGTACCATTATTATAGATCAACATAATCTTACAGTATCATGGTAGGGATTTAATTTCTTTGTAACTACACACTCTATCCTTCAAAAAAATACAATGAAATTTTCCTATACATTGCCACATCCTTTGACCAATCCTTTGAGATATCCCTAAAAATATTAACAAGAATATCCCTAGGGATCTTAATAATGAATTCTCATCCTGGTTTCTAAAGGATAACTAAACCTATACTTTAATACCAACTAGATAACCATAGAATCTCCATAAATAGTGAATTAATCATTTTAATTGGATATTAATTATATTATAAAATCACACACCATTCCATTATAAAGGTATAGTGCTACTTGAATCATTTAATCACAAATATCTAGTATATATGAGTTTTTAATCATCTACACTTAGTTCCTTATAGCTAGAATCCGTATTAGAGTTGTAAAATGTAATACCTATCAGCATAACCTGGAGAAATAAAAAAAATAGAGATCTCAGTTTATTGGTATGGGTAAATAAGGGAATTATGTAAATATAAATGATAATAATTGTATAAGAACATGATTATAACAAATGAAACCCATACTATACATATCGATGGTTAAAATCATAAGACATGACATAAATAATGGATTTTCAAAAAACTTAATTATAATAAAATTATTGAACATGATACATGCTAAAAAAATTGATACAAAAATGTAATTGGGGCATAAAATTAAGAAGTGAAAATCATTTCCATAGAAGAAATTGGTCATTTCCAAAGATTTCATGGTTGAAGGGGTTAACATTCCAATCCAACATAGTAAAAAAGGTTCTCTACAAAGATAATTGTATTGTAAAAAGTCTTATATTGAACTGGGATCATTAATAGCTTAATTTTTATATATCACATTATATATCAATATGTACCCAATAAATTGGATGAAGATATAGTTCCCACCCATAACATAATTAAAAAAATTCAAATGTGTTCAAAGATACCATAAAACCAATATCATATCAGTCCACTATAAAATAAATAGGTTTTGTAATAATTATATAATATCACAACTCATGGAAAAGAAATAGGTTTCATATACATTTCATCATTTCATAATCGCATAACGTATGATAAAATAAACATGTTTCATAATCATTTTATCATGTTATAACTTATCGAAACAAAATTAAATTTAATAAACATCTTGAAATCATAAAAGTTAATCCTTATATATAGAATTATAATGGTATCCTTGGATTATATCCATTTTGAATCATAAGTAAATTCAAATGATCTCATATTTTATAGTAAATAATTTTGAAAGATCACTTGGAACATTTTTTAATTAAAATACACTTAACTTATTGAAAATAATTTTTTGAAATAAAATATCATTAAAGAGTGCCAAAATAGATTTTTGTGAAAATAAAATTGGAAACAAATAATGGAATATTTGAATCATTGATCAATCAGGGCTTCAAAAAAATATCATTATTTTTATATATATTAAAAAATATCACATTCAGAGTTTTTATAACTTCAAAATGTTCCTTTAAATGATATAAATTCATTTAAAAAAATTCTAAAAATTTAAACAAGGTTAAAAATTTCATAAAAACAGTATTTGGAGAATTTGGGAACATTTCTAAAAACATTTTTAGAAAACAAGGAAATGGAAGAAATATTTTTTTCGACTAAAGAGAAAAATAATGTTGGTTTACCTTAAAACATTGTTTTTGAAAATTGACTATATATACAATGAAAAATTACAGAAAAAAATATTTTTTCAAGAATGAACTGGAGGATACGAAATTTGATGAGTTCTTGAGAGAAAAATCAAATTATTTCACCATTGGAATCATTGTCAGAAATAATCTTGATAAAAAATATCATTTTAAGATAAAAGTATTACCACTTTTGTGATAATGAATCATATGACCCATGGATGAATAAAATAAAATAAATCTTATAATATCACGAGAATAAATAAATTGATGATATAAAAAGAGAAATTGGATTTATAATTACTTCATAATTGAATATATATGTGTATAATATACTTTATTTCTGAAAGAAAATACTTTAAGATAATTATCCCTTATATTAAGTCTTGAATCCCTTCATACATGTTTGGAATTATTATATAATAAATATAAGACAATTATAAATATATAAAAAACCATCATCATATGTGCCATGTGATATATGATTTACTTATGACCTTTTATTTCATGTTTATCAATAATTCCTTGTTAAAATCATGAACAGGGTAATAAATACTTTGTTATTTAATGTTATATTATTTTATTTTAGGCCCCCAAAACTGATAATGGTTCCATTATATCTAAATATATAACCATTATATAAATATAACATATATTCAATACTTTTATATTTATATTAATCAATAAAATTGGATACAAAAAGTGAAATACACCATTATTGGATACAGTAGGCCTGAATTTTTCATGAACATTATTTTTATTTATTTTAAAAATTACATAATATAATAGTAAATAAAATATTACTATTATAAAATAATTTTTATTTCATATATATCAAATATTTTTTTCATTTATGTATTAACTTCCATGAAAATGTTTTGTGAAAAATGAATCATCTCCCTTCTTGTGGTGGTATTCCTTTATACACACGAACAAAGTTTTAGTATTCCCACAGAGCGGAAAGTAAAATTGTATATGAGATATTATAATTTTAAGATTATAATAATTTCATAAATTTCATATATAGAAACTCAACCCATAAAAATATCTAGATTTTAGGGGTTGTGATGGAAAAATAATGACATTTGTTCATGAGATGATAGACCACTCTTCAAACAATCTATAGTTTCAATTCCATTTTGATTGAGGTGTAGATAGATATTGGTCATCCCATTAATATAATAAAATATAATTATATAAAAAATAATTTTGAAATTTTATTACCATTTTTTATGAATATTTAAATGAGAGTTAAAATAAATAAAACACAATCCTACGTTTATAAATTCTAACTATTCTTCTAATAACCTCATTATATTAATACCTAGTGACTTATTAAGAGTCATTACTAAAAAAAATATGTTCTCTATGAAGTGTAGAGGGATTAAAAAATATATAAGGGTATGATTTTTATAAATTAAATGATTTTTTATGATAGAAGTTGACAGGTGGGGGTCTCCTTTTATAATTATGTTTAGTGGTAAACTTGTAATTTTTTAAAATAAATAGGTGTACCAATGTTTTTCTCTTTTCAAAAGCCTCAAAAATGGAACATTACTACGAATAAAATTATATATGTATAAATTGAATATGTATTTTATAAGTTTATAGTTCATTTTACTCATTATCATTATAGTTCAACATGTAGTAATCTTATTTGAACCACAACCATGATAATTTATGTTTACTATTTTCACTATTTATTTTGAAAAACAATTAGTTGAACATATTATTTAATAAAATTTATAATTATTCTATATATGTAATCAATTTTTAAAAACTCCATTAATTTAAGGGGAAAATTCCAATTTAAAATTAAACTCGTGAATGAGATGAGAAGTCGGGTTTTCAAAGAAACAACTAACAAAAGATTAAAAAGTATTTATATCTAACCATAATATGAATTTGATTCTACTGACCTAAATTTGATAATAAATATATAATTGAAATAATTTTTTTATTCATACAATATTAATAAAATATAATCTAAATGAATTGAATGAAAAGACAATGTTTTAATAAAACCCATTATTCCTCACTATTCACTGAAAATTTTATCTTTTAAAAGAATATATATATTACACAGTTAAAAAAAATTTACAAGATGATTTTAAAAATTAATATATTTTATAAAAATATTTTCCCATTTTTTTGGGAAATTAAATTTGAAAATATATTTTCAAAATGTGACAAAACAACTTTTTGGAAAAATATAGTTTTCAATTAAAAACAATTGTATTTTCTCTTATCAATTATCTATAAAATACCTGATATAAATTGTAAATATCTAATTTAATATATAATATATAAATTTTATTAAAAAATCACGTAAGATGATTTGTTTAATATATTGAGGTAAAACCCATTTATTCCCATTAAATAGTTTATTATAAAATGACGTCCTTTATTTTTAAATGATTCATATTTTTATTTATAATTTTATTGTCAACGAAGAATTCATTTGTTGTGTCATGTTATGTTTTAATAATTTATTTAATGATATTCATACCCCCCTAAAGGCTATGTGATAACCATTGTGATAAATAATAATACGTAAATAACATGTTATGTTTCGTTAAAACATTATATTTCATATAGCACATGAAATCAATGAAATTAATTTATAGTTGAAAATATATATTTTGTAAAATATTATTGTGTTAAATTATGTTACTCCAAAAGGTTCTTAATTAGCTTTCTAAATTAATTTCCAACTTTGATGACTTCCTTTCATGATACTTTTGATTTGCTGGTATATGATTCAAGGATAGGTTTCTTATTCATTCTCTAGGAGTATAGTATTTTAAAAGAGAGTATTTATATGAATCACACTTGTTCTTGCATTGGTTATACAATATAAAATTTATATTAATCACTCTTCTTTGTCCATGGTTTATGAAATGTTTAATGTATTTTGATACCTATTTCTTTGTCACATGTTATGTTATGATGAAATGATTATGAAATCCATTTATTATAATGGGATCTGATCTGATGAATATTTATGATATTTTGGAACATGTATGTATTATATTAATTATTTGATGGGGTGTACATATATAAAAATTAAATTTATTTGGTAAAAATAGATATATAATGAGATAAGTAGGACTAGAATTTGGAGGGAACCCAGATCGCTAAGGGAATTCTTCTACTATGATAATATTGGTAGTGAACCATGACAAATATGTTGGGTTGAGAGGTGTGAAACGTTTCCATTATGATTGTCTTGGAAATGATCCTTGAACTACTAAGGAAATTATATCAATGGATATTTTTTCCAAAAATATATGTTTTATTCTAATGTTATGTTTTATTAGTTCATTTTCTTTGATTCCATTATGATTCATATCATATGAACTAGAATGATTTATTCTGTGAAACATGTTTGGGATATATGATATGCTGGTATCGTTATAAAATGTGGTTCTCATGTAATAATAACATTATGATCATGATATGTTGATATCTCCTTAGTTTACCCATACTGAGCATCTGATCCCTCCAATTCTTATGATTCCTTTCCCTAGGTTGTGATTAATGTTATTTTCTATTATATGTCTATGAAGGGTTTTTTATGATTAACAAGGAGTGATACGATGTATCTCACTTATGGAAGTCTTTTTTATGTGACAAAGTTAATAATTGAACTACACCATTACGATCCTTCAGTCTATTTTTCTGTAATGTGTGAATACTCATAGAAAAATATTTATTATATATGTGTTAAATTTTTTGGTCTTTATAGTGATACTATTTTGGTTTTAGTCATTTGTCTTACTAAATATAAAAAATTTTATTCCCATTATATAATATTCAAATCTTCATTTTTATATGGGGATGTTTGTTAAAAAAGTAATGGTTTCCTAGAGTATCATAGTCTATTTTATCATAGGAGGATTCATGTTTTTCCTAAATGTTAAAAGGGATTATTTAGAGAAAATTAAATACATAGTTGAAAATTAAAAATACATATGTCACTATACCTAATATGTTATGATTTTTTTTTGGAAAATTTTAATTTTTTGATAGGTTGGATTACATGTAACGGGGAGTTTAAAGAAACTATGATATAATGTTAAAATATTATTTTCATAGTGATAGTTGTATCATATACATTAAATTGATGTGGATGTATTGTAATAACTAAATGATAAAAACTATATTATTTAATATTGTATTAAATAAATTCATTTCTTATTAATTAATTATAAATGAAAACTAAAATCATTTAAAAGTAGAAGTTTTGTTATTCTAAAAACTCATTTATGCATGAATTGTGTTTTTATCATAATAAAATAAATGACACACAATTAGTGAATTATATTAATTAAATTTATATATTATATATAATAAAAATAATTTTCTACCAATCATATAATATCTTTTCTTTGGGATCAGAATAAATCATGTTTTTTTAAAACTTAATTTTGAAAAAATAGTTACATTTTGTATTAAACAATTATTTCAAAAAATTTATTATTTTTTGAGGATTTATTTTGAAAATTTTGATAGATTTATGAAATTAAAATATTAAATATATCTTACATTAAATTTATGAGAGTGTATTGAAATGATTTATTTTTTACGAATAGTTAAAAATACTAATTTTTATTAAATATTTTTTTAAACTATCTTCAAATTCAAAATGATTAAAAGATTATTAAAAGTAATACTAATTGATTTAAACTATTATTATTTAACTTTAGTTCAGTGGAATCATTATCATATTTAATTTTGATATACAATCATTTTATATTTATAGAAGTAATATATGGTGTGATATATATGATTATTAATTTGTAATATATGCATAATAAACCTCTCTTTATGATTTCGGAGTATCAAATTAGTTTCAAGGAATTCGAGAATTGATTTCTGGGACATTAATCTCACTTTTACTTTTGTGATACACATCCTATATTCATCACATATTTATTTTATTTGTATATAATTACCATGAATTTATTTTATTATTTTACTTGTGAAATTTTTAGGAATACAAAAACCCATAAATGTTTCAATATTTCATGAGGTTTTTATCAAAAAATTTCAAATTTTTTATGGGTCGTCTGATATAATCCCACTCTTTATCAGAATTTAGTAGGATTATGTTAATTATGATGTGATATTAAGATATCACTCTCAAGAAACTCATCATATTTATTATTATAAGTTTATTTAATTAAAATACACGTTTTTCTTCCATTTTCCTATATTTATTTACTCGAGAAACCAAAATATTTATTTAATAAAAACTAAATTTAAAGATATATCTAGATGAGAATACTTTTTTTCCATATCCATGTTTTTAAATAATTTTCTCAATAATATTTTTAGTACTGATTTATTAATTCAAGAAGTCATTCTAACACATTTTTAAAATTTTAAAATATTATTTCAAAGGAATCGTGTATTTTTTATACTTTTTACTCCGTGAAAAAAATTAAATTATTGTTTCAGCATTCACCACATTACCATAAATTTCTAATATCATAACAACTCGGTTCGTTGAAGAATCCATTTCAAATTTACAAATTTATTTTCAAATAAGTGATTTTATTTAATATTTGGTAGTTATTTTTTGATAAAAAGTTACGGCAATTTTGAAATTATATTTTCTAATATAATGGTTTAATTTGATATTTTTAAAATTATTTTCCACATATGATAAAATCCTTTCATGTTTCCTAAACATGAATGGGTATATAGACCAATGATATTGTCCTAATTGTTTTTATGAATGGAATACAGTAAACATGAAATGATTTTTATAAAACCCATTATTTTTTATGGGTTATACTATGATGAATTTATGATATGTTTCTTAAATACATTTTTTCCTGGGTTATACCATGGGAAAATGTCTATGAAATCAATTTCATTTTCAAGTGTTATGATAAGATAAATGTTTTATGATATTAGGGAACACATAAATATTACTTTAATTATGTTATGGGTGGGTTTATAATTACATATAAATCTAATATATTGGTTTATTAATCAGGTTTTATGAGATCAAAGGGTTAAAGGGTTATTATCCCATTCCCAAAAAAGATGGAACATAAGGGGTAATCCTATGCATAATAAAAGTTTGTGCCCAGAGGTTATCCTAAGGAAAAACAAGAGTGTTCATGGGAGGTTGTCCGAAGAGAAAATTTAGGTACATGGGAGGATATCCAAAGATAGAAATTGGTATACATATGGTAATACACAACCTAATATGTTATGAATGTCTTGGTCTATAGCCCGGACATATGATTTTATATGAAATTTTCTTTTCCACAAGTCATTATTTTATGAAAATTTTATGCTCTCATGGATTTTGTAATTTTATTTATTTATGGTTGTTGTCTTATTATCATACATTATTTATTCCATGACTCGAATTTATGATATATGATATGTACAGTGTAGTTTAGAAATTCAAATATCATGTTATCATATATTTTTTTGTCATGTTTTATTGATATCTCCCATGTTTACCATTTATGATCATCTGATCTCACAATTTCTTATATTTCAATTCCCCATTTTATGAATAAATATATTATGATTGATATGTATAAGTAGGGTTAAAATTATGATGAACATAGTGGGAGATAATGTTGCTCACTTATGAATAGATTGTCTACATCTCTAAGTCCACTATGATTGTAAACCAGTATGATTTTGGAGTATTCAGTTCTCTTATATAATAAATATTCATATATTAAGATATAGTTTATATTTATATAAATTACAATCATTTATAGTATCTATCACATTTATTAATAGATATCCATTTGAAACATGGATTAGAAAACTTTACAGACAACCAAATGGATAAGACAAAGTATAGGAAAATGAACCTGAATTTTAGTTAACATTTAACTATTGGTTTCCAAGTTATTACTTCCCCATATTGATATTACAAGTTGATGTGGATTTTTTATACTTTTACCTAGGGTTTATAAATCTAAAATGGGTTCATTAGGTGTTTATTCAATCATCATCTAGAGAATAAAAATTGGAATTTTCGCACACACGTGTTAACACTTCTTGGTGATATTTTTTGGAAATTCATAAAATCTTTTAATCATATGATGACCATGAATAAGCTAAGATAAATCTAGAGTGTCCTATATTTAAAATAATATGCCATTATTTATACATCAAATGAATAAAATTTAATGATTGATCACTCTGATCGAAGATGACTGAAGGATTTGATGACCATTTTGGATTTTCTAATTTGTTAAAGATAAAATGACAACTTATATTTGTCAATAGGTATCCCTCAAATATTTAAGTACACCATTTGATATTATGAAAACTTTTAATTAATTATAATTATCATACTGAATTAATAGGTTTTTAATATTTATTAAAACCCCTAATGGAAATACGGTTACATCTATGGTCTATGATTATTCTCTGATTGATTATTTTGGAGATGTGAATCCTACAAATAATTTTATCCTACCACGAGTTGAAATTTATGTTACATTATTCATGTATTATGTTTATATATATAAATTAAATATCATGTTTCATGGAATGGAATATATGATTGATATTCTGAAGACAACTATGATCATATATTAGTGTAATAAAACATATGAACTTCTGATGGAAATCACACCTATTTAGTGGGTCTTGATTCCAAATAAAATAGTGATTTATCTTAAATGTTTGAAGAAAGTTTCTACATAGAATATAACCATATTATGAAGGTGTTTGTGATTTATTTCAAGAATTGTTTCATATTTTTTTAACAATAATTATGTAGAGTTCTAAATAGATCATATTCCATGTTATATAACTATTCAAAAGTCTCCCTATATAATTTACCTGATTGAGTGAAAAGAAAAAATGGAAATCAATGAGAATATGGAAAATAGATTTATTTATCTACATTATTACCTTGGGGTGGCCCTATTCGTTTTTTTAAACGAATATTGGATTGATGTGACTCTATCTTAATTATTGAGAACAAAACAATATCATAATCAAGAATGAGTTTCAATTATAAGGAATTGAAAGCTAGTTGGATAAAATAGGTGGTGATAAATACCTAGATTGCACTTCATCATCAATATTATCAATTGTGGTTCAAGAATTAGGATTTATCCTACATGACATTCCATACAAGGTAATGAAAATATAAATATATATTAATTACATTTGGTCTTATTGATTCCCCTTCTATATGCATGGATTTCAATTATTGAGTTTTTAGAGATTGAATTGATCAGTTAATGGTAGTATTTATAGAATATTTACTTATATATTCATTGTGAAATTAAGGGCATGAATATCACTCAACAATTTATCCGAATTCCATGAGGAATGATAATTTTTATGCCAAATCCTCTGAGTGAAAATTGTTTCATAAAAAAAATATTCATTTTTGGTAATATTATTAAAAGAGAGTGGAAATCTATAGATCTATCAAGGATATAAAATAAAAAAATTTATCTTATAAAATTAATAAGAATAAAAATAATTGTTTTTTGATTGAGATAGATATTTTAGGTTATTGGTTGAAGCATTTTCATGGTTTTCCAATAATCAAACAATGTTAACCTGGAATGGATACATTAACCTTTGGACAAATGACTGTGTTGAAAGTTCCAAGGAAATGAAGGGTAGGATAATTAGTGAACCTTTAATTACATTACTCTATAGCCTAAAAGTGTTTATAATCCAAATTTATTGATCAAATAATGGTTGGTATGTTTTATTATGTTCAAGTAAATCATTATACATTATTCCTTATTCCAATTGATTGTTCATGAGAAAACATTCCCAACACATGTTTTGGAGTTAGTTTTGGTATTTTTTATTTTAAATATATTGACGAACATTATTTTTTTAGAAAAGTATGATATAAATACTAATCATAAATGTTTAATATGAAATATAACATAGAATGAATATAACCTGTTCTAGAGAAGACCTTTTGAACTGTTTAATTAAAATTACTACTCAATAGACCGCCACCATTGTAAAGGAACAATGTGGAAGATCTAAGAAGTCAAAAGGGTCATACTAGTATTTATATAATGACGATCATGTGATATCTAATATTTATATGTTGAAAATTGATGGATCTTTATATAATTATTTAATTGGAGAAATATTATCTTTCTCCAAATAGTGTTCAACCATCTATACATTTAGTAATTAAAAAGCTGAAGAAGGAAGAATTTCATGTGTTAAAGAAGGTGAGAAATTTAACAGAGTTTATCCTTCATTATTATGGAATGATAATAGTCTAGATCTGTGTATGTTTTCTTTCCATTAATTTATTTGATGATTTCACTATAAGAAGATTCTCATTTTTTCATTCTCATTTAATTTGAGATGTACAATAATGCATAGAAATATAATGGAGTATTTCTAGTGGGATGACATGATGAGATATATTCCAGGGTATGAATCTATGTGCTTGGTATTTTATCATGGTATGGTCGAGAGAGAGAAGTCAATGGTGATGTTACAACCATTATCCACACAAGAATATAAATATGAATACATTATCAAGTATTCTTTTATCAGAGTCCCCAAATCATCTAAATTCCATAATTCTTTTTTTTGTAGTTGCAACCCTTATGAAGTCTGCACACTTCATTACCATTATAGAATATTTCACTCTAGATTTTATTAACAAGATATACACAAAGTAAGTTGTAAGGCTTCATTGGGGAAATTATTCTATTATATTTGATTACGATCTGAGATTTACCTTGATATTCATGAATGTTTTCATTAATATATAGATAAATAATATTTTGCGGCGCAACATATCATTTCTATATAGTAGACCAGTTTGTGAGAACCATGAAGCCTTGGATGATATCCCATGACCTTAGCCTATATATTTATAACATTTTTAGGTCAAAACCTTCCTCTGGTAAATTATTCATTTAAAAATAACATTCACTTGAGTATTTAGATGGCTCTATAGGAAGCCCACTATGAAATGAAGTGTATAACTCCAATTTTATTGGATTTATATAGAGAGAAAAATAAAATGGGAATTGATAAATCTTATAAAATATAATATAAAGTTAGTTACACTCAATGTGAACTTAATTTTGAAGGTTTTGAAAAAGATTTTTTATGAATTGTTTTATATAAGAAGGTCATGAGATATGGGAATAATGGAAAGTCTTGGACAAAGCATGTTGGCCATTTTGATATTCTTTGTCTAGTTGTGATTGTGGATTTTTTCTTTGTTGTTCCCCAGAACCTCTCCCCTATTCACAAAGAGTTCTACGAACCACTCATGAGAAAGTACAAACCTCAGCCTTCAAATTAGAGTCATGTCAACGGAGAAAGATCACACTTGTAAGGAATTACTACCGGTGACTATAGATCAAATAGAGAATGTTGTTCCTATTAAGACAACTGAAATTGTATTTTTTTTAAATTGAAACTAAAAATTGGATTAAACTACATGGGAAATTGGGAATATTATAAGAAAGAAGTATCCTTAATTGTTTGTAGTAGAATGATGTAATTTAAGTGGATAACTAATATTTATATGGATTATAATGTTACAACATAATAGTTTATGGATTTTTTTATTAAATATAATTTCATTGATATCATATGTTGTACACAACACCAAGTTTAAATAAATAACAATATTAAATTAAAATATTATAATTTATAAAGGAAATAATAACATAGATATTAAATATAAGGGTATAGATATGGTTAAAAAAGTAAAGAAAATTATATGGTTTAAACATTTATAAAATAAATTCCTTAGATATAAATTCATTATAAATGGAAATAAAAAAAAATTTAAGTAAAATAAATGTTTTTTCAGAATAAAAAAGTTCGTATACATGAAATGTGTTTTTATATTTATAAATAAAAGTACTCAAAACATTTGAATTCATTTAATAAATTATTTATAAAATATATATTCAATATAAAGCATCATCCAAATTTTATTTTATAAGTATTTAATATTTAATACATTTTTATGCTTAAAACAAATTTCTCTAAAACTAGTTTTATCACATTTTTCACACATATTTTGAAATTAATTTTTTTATTTTAGAAAATATATTTTATAATAGAAATTATTTTTTATATGAAAATGTTAAAATTATCATATATAAATTTTTTTAGAATTGTCTAAAAAGATAAATTTTTTAATAAATAATGAAAAATATTGATTTTTATTAAACATTACAATTTAATTTAATGAATTTATAATATTTTCTTTCTTTAATATCAATAAAAATTAATATTATTTCAATTATATTATAGTAAATCTTAATTGTTTAATTTTGAAAAGTTTCGTTCTGAATTTTCATAAAAATGAGTTCTATATTCTGTGAAACCCTTCCTTAGAAAACTTCGTTTACATCGTGTCTCTAGTTTTAATTTAAAATTATATTCTTAAAATTTTGATAATTTAAATTAGAAAATTATATTTAAAATTTTTAATAAGAAAAATAAAATTAATAAAATTAATTTCAACTTATTTTTTGGTTCTAATAATTTATTAAATAAATAAAAATTAATTATCACACTTATGGTTAAAACACATATACCTACGGTTAAAGTAAAAATATAGGGGATAGAATGAAATAAATACTTCTCTAATTAAAACTATATGTCCCTTTTTTGAAATTATATCATCTACGGTTTGATAATGATTCATTTTTGGCCCATTGATATAGGATGGTGGGATTAAATATCTGTAAAACTGTGAATAATTATAAGTGTGCCACTCACCTCAATTATAAAAAAAACTCCTTCTCCTCTCCTCTTCAAACATAAAAAAGACATTTATTTTGTTTTCTCTACCTGGTTACCATCCTTTCATCCCTCACTAGTCCCAACAGGTTTTTGTTTTTTATAAATCCATCATAGTAGGGATTATGTATAAATCTAAACAGGTTCTCAAAAGAATAGGTATAATATTTAACAATGTATTTTCGTATTATTTATCCTTCAACCTCCATGAAATATTCTAAAATAATATTATATAATAAATATAGTATCATAAAAATTTTTACATTTTCTTATGTCAATTTTATAACCTATATCCATCTCCAATTCCAACAACTGGGAAATAAAACATTTGATCATGTGTGTGGTGTAATACAACCTCACAAACCAATGTAATTCCCTTCCTATCACTGCCTTTGATGGATGGATATGATGATATATTTAATGAATATATATTATATTGATGATTTTTTATAATTTTGTAATTATAATTGAAAATAAGCCATATTACCTTCTAATACTTTAGAAAATGATAACGTATCTTGTGTCTACCTGTCAACTACCACCTTCATGAAGTGATATGATACGTTTTATATCTATGTTTGACATGAATGGGAATAAGGATATATTTAATGAATACATATGATATCTATGAAACAAAAAATATTATATAGATATGAAATAATACATAACTCTCTCTTTTTCATATATTAAATTATTTAAAAAAATTTCTTTCATAGATTTGATATATAACCTCTATTAGTGGTGTAGTTCATATTCATATCAAAAAGTTTTATGGTTGAATGTAAATATTTATAATATATATATATATATTATATATATTATGATTACTTTTCTAGTGATTATGGAACCATGATCAATATTCAATGAGAAAAACTATTGAACCATGATATATTTGAAAAATTATGTAGTTATCAACCAGAATTCTATTTTTATTAAATAATTCGTAATAAATTATTGTTAAAAGGGTTATCAATAGTCTTGTATTACATGATAAATAAGATTATGTTCATGAGAAAAATTTATAATAAAAAAATATTGATTATATAGGAGGTTTGTTCATGTACGAAGTATCTGGAGACTTTTGGTAAGGGATCTTAAACTCAAATATACTTCATTGAGACAAATTTTATATTCCCCACACGTTTGATTTATCCCAAGACCAATTTGTTTTTATGCATTTTGGTTATTACATGCCTAAAAAACTTGGTATATATGATGTTATCCGATGACCGATACATCTTGGTACATTAGAGGTTACCCCAAGCCAAAAATAGTGTACATGGGATGTTATCCCAATCCCTATGTAGGTACACAAGTGGTTATCCCAAGACTAAAATTTTATGCATTTCATTGTGGATATCTTTGACATAGTATTTTCAAGGAATATGTGAACGCCATAAATCTATTTCTTCTGAAAATATTATGATCTTCAATACATTTTAATGGATTCATTTATGATTCATGTCTTGTGAACATCCATGAATTTTGAAATGACAAATGTTTATGATCTCAAATATGTAGGGTGTGATTTTTTAATGTTATTCTCATGTTCTCTTTCTTTTATGCTCATGTTATGTTGATATATCCCTTTTTTACCGTCACTGAGCATATGGGATATTGATTTCTTCTGTTTCCTTTCCCCAGGTTATGAATAATGTTATTATGTACAATATTTATATGAAGGTTTCATGATTTGAATAACATAGTGGGAGATAATATAGTTCACATATAATCATATTGTTTACGTGCCTTTATTTCTAAAGTTATTTGTCCAACATGATTATAGAATGGACCATTGTGTTGTTTATTGAATAATCATGTTATATATATATATATATTATTTTGATGTCTGAGTCTCTTTAACTTGTAATCCATTAATATATGTTAAATTATAGGGGACCATTTAACCCCCAAAAGATAGGTTTAGATTATATTCTATGGGGTATAGATATATTTTGTGTTAGCACCTTACCTTGGTAGAATTTTTTTAAAATAACAGAATTCAAAAAATAATTAAAATATCCCCCTATGAGCCCCTCAATAACACACTATTATTTTCAAATAATACTATTATGTCGGAAAGTTTACTTGAGAATAAAGACAATTATTAAACAATAATTAAATATTATTACTTAATTATGACCTTTAAAACCATTTCATTGATTTATTGGTAATGGTTAGGATTAAATAAATAATAAGTTATATATATCTTATTATTAATAAACCCCAATGTATTTTTTTATTCTTGTGAATAAACATTCATTTTTTCGTAATGTCATATTGTGTTTTAAAAATACTTTTTCTTAAAATATAAATAATTATTGATTTTGAGAAAATTTATCTATTTAAATTGATTAATTTTAAGTAACGTTATTTGAAAAAATAAAATTTATTTTTTAAATCATGATATCATATTTATATTAGGGTGATGTTTTGATAATTTTTTTACAAGATTGTTTTTTTGATAAAAAGTGAAAAATACTGATAAATAATGGAAAATAAATATTTCAATGCATTTAGAAATAATAATATATTTGATAATGGTTTTAAGATAAAATTATATTTATTGTATTAGGTTTAAACGAATCATTTTCTTTATAATCAATTTTAATGTTGAATTTTCTTTAAAAAAAATTTATACGTATAAAGACATTTTTAGGAAGAAAATTTTATTGTATTTTAAATTTTTATATATAATTAAATTATAAAAATTATATAAAATAAATCCCAATAAACGGATTCTATATTTATGATTACTATGTTAAAATTTGGTAAATAGATCCAATTTAGTTTTGTTCAATATGAATAGTAACCATAATAAAAAAACTACTATGATACAGTTGAAATAAATTAATTATTGTTAAAACTAAATATAAATGTCTGAAATTTCAAATTAATTCTTATTGTAATATAGTTATTATAACCATAAAACCTTATTCTGGAAATTATTTTATTTAGTGTAAACATTTCCTTGATAGTTACAAGTTTAATATGTAAAGAAAAGAAAAATGGTAATTGTTAATCTCTTACTTTTTAATATCACATATTTTTTCCTATATGGGTAGAATGATGTAATTATTTGATCATATAATTAATATATATATCCAAGTGAAATAATTTTATTTATTGAAGTTATTTATATTTTTTAATAATTTTTAATTACAATAAATTATTAATTAACACTGAAAATGTAATTATTCAATTAATAGAAAACTGAGATAAATGATTTCAATAAAATTAAATGTAATCTATTTTTGAGTAATTATTGTGTTCCATACATTTTAAAATAAATATTAAAAATTATAATTTATTAAAATATAACATTTATATTCAATCATCTTCATTAATTAATTAAAGTCAAATTAATTGAATAGTTTCAAAAATCACGGTAATGATATTTTATGAATATAATATACTAATACATTATATAATCTTAAATACATCATGAAATAAATCACAATTAATATTACACAGATTATAATTCCATCCCATGAAAATGTATGAACTAATTTTCCCATTATATTTGTAATTATAACCCTATAATATTGATATTGTTTTTCCCATGATTGAGGTAAAAATTCGTCAATTAAGGGGTTAAACAAAACTATATGGTTTAAAATATAACATAAAGCTATGATTATTTTATTATTTTATAATATTTAAATAATATATTAACTTATCATTTAATATTATACCATTGGGAGGTCTTTTCCTTAAAAACTACATCATTATAATTTTTACAATTAAAAAATTCCCAAAGTTCCCTTGCCCTCAATTATAAAATGGTGCACATAATTTATCT
Organism: Viscum album; assembly: GCA_963277665.1. Taxonomy (NCBI): domain Eukaryota; kingdom Viridiplantae; phylum Streptophyta; class Magnoliopsida; order Santalales; family Viscaceae; genus Viscum; species Viscum album. The sequence continues at coordinate 138,870,704 of OY728163.1, forward strand.
TATTTACACCACATAAATCCTTCTAGTTTGAAAAAAAATTACCAAATTATCTTCTATAAATCCTTATCCACATTATATAGGTTCTGGTCATCCCCAAATAACAAAACTTGGATCTTTAAGTGGAGATCTAACAAAATTCTTCCAAAGAAGAGTTAATTGGTTTAGTGAGAAATTTTTTTATTCCTTATTTTACCTCATATAAATATATTTTAATTATCATAAAATAATATCATAGCTATAATAAATATACAAATTTTCTATTGAGATTTTGAAACCAAAATTATACACTCTCTTTCCCATAAAATGGGAAGTAAATGTATCGCTCAAACGTACACACATCTTACCATCTCCATATAGAGATACAATTCATTTTCCACCACCATCATTAAGAAATTAATTTAATGATATTTTTAATGTGTATATATATATAAATTATATTTATTATATAATTATTATTCTAGGAAAAATATGAAATCCAAAATTATATAGTCAAATTCTATTGAATGTGGTAATGTCGCTCATACGTTCTTGTGGACTTCCTCCCCCATAATGTGATGTGATTCATTTTTCATTTTTGATATAAATGGATGGTAGTAGTGATATGTTTTATAATTATATATGACATATATGATGTAAATATCATACAATAAAGGTTAATTTAAATTTAAGTTTCACTCATTCCATTCGTCAAATAATGAAACAAGCACACATTCGTATGTATGACCTATATTCTCTATGAATATTTTGATTTATTTTTCTATTTATATTATTAATGGATTATTATAAATATATAATATTGAATATATAGTACAATTATATCATGATTAACATTATATAGATAAAATAACTAGTATCAAAGATGAAGTATTAGAAGAACTGAAGAAAAATTCTCATGAAAAATGAAATACTTAACACCAATAAAATATGATTTTAAAAAATAATTATTAATTAATTGGAATTGAAATTTAGTAAATTTATAATATATGATATTATGATTATTTACATGATTTATTTATATAATAATAATATATTTAAATTTATCATATATGACGTAAACTTTCTTTAGAAGAAAGTCCAACTCAAGGTAACAGTTTATCATCTCATAGTTTCGTCATTTGGACATCTTCTATGCACCTGACATATTTTATTTAGTGTATAAATATCCCCATTTACATTTTACAGAATTAATATCTATATATTTATGATTATTAATATCTAATTTTATCATAATCTTTTATGTTTCTTAATATTCAAAAGTTACCAAACTGATTAGGATTTTATGTCACAATCTCTTTGTTCATCCTGATTGTTCATAATGCAGTTTATAATGATTCCATTTCATGATCAACCTCACAAGAAACACATTAATATTATTATAATATGTTTATCTATGGATATTCCATATTTTCCAATCATATTTCTCCCTTGATAAATCCATGAGACTGGAATAATATTTATAAGGAAAACCTACATTATTTCTCTCTTTTGTTGAAATCATTTTACTCCCATGTCCATCATTTCTATGAAATGATTCAATGATTTTTTTCAATTATCGAATATTTTAATAGATAATTATTTAACCATGATAAAATATCTATATAATAGTTTAAAATAAATCATCTATTCATTTTATGAATGATGTATGTTTGACTTTTTTCTAAAAATATGAATGGAATCATTGTTGGATCTTATATAGCATTTCTAGGATTATCCATCCATCTTGACCACTCTATGATTTTAATAATCCATTATATGTTCTCATTTTTATTTTCAATGAGATAATTTTCATTAATATTATGGATATTATTATATTTTAAATTTTTTATTTCAATGTGAAAAACTATATTCATCATGAAATGTTCAAATGATATTTTAAAATAATTTTTACTTAATGATGACATCCTTTGATGTTTCTTAATAATTACAGAGGATATTATAAAATTTTATTATAATTATTATTTCTCTTAATTTATTATGATTATGAGGATGTTATGTTTATGAAAACCATTTACTTCCCATAGGTTATGATTTGATGAAGTGAAGTACTGTTTACTAAACTTGTTTGATACCACAAGTAATGTTGTGATGATGTTATTATAAAACCAATATTCTTTTCTTGGATTATGATATCTTTAATGTTTTTTTATCTTAAGAAACATATATTCAGTAATATTTTGTTATGGTTGTCTTGGAATTATGTACCCCTCTTGTACATTGGGGTAAATATGAATATCTTATCAAATAAAGACAACTGAAATGGAGAGTAACTTCACATTAGTAAGAGACTCCATCCACTATGATAGTATTGGTATTGAAACATGACTTCTATTATGTTTTATAATGTGATCCAAGTAATATATGATATTATTGAGAGTGATCCTTGACTATAAATGAAATTATTTTCTATACTTATATGTGTACCATAAACATAATAATTTGGCCAATATTATTCTCTCATGGATCAAGTCCCAAGATTACATTGTGATTCATTTATTATTTACTACCAATATTTTTTGATTACTAGAGATTGTGATCTATGGTATGCATAGAATTGATTTGAAATGTTATTTTAATTTTCTCAACCCCTTGTACTAATTTTTAATTTACATGATCATTAATAACACATTTTTTCCCCATAGTGAGGATCTTAGATATCCCTTTCTATTATTCCCTTACCCATGATAAAAATAATTATATTAAGCATCATATATATTTAAATGGTGAATGTGGTGAAGTATTATTTGTGAAATGGTATGGAACTTATATGAAATAGTTTTATATGTATCAATGTTTCAAAGGAAACTCTACCAATATGATTTTCTCATGAATCATTATGTTGTTACATGAATATTTATATAATAATATGTATTATCTGTGTATGAAAAGCATGGGTAACTATATTTGGAATCATAATAAATATTATTAAAAAGTTGGAATTTATGATGAGAAATCATTAATGTAGACCCTTAAGATAAAATTATTTAATAGATAATGTCATATGTTATAGTAACGAAAGAAGTATGGTTTTCTTAACAAAACAACCATGTTGGGATATTAAAATTGGAGTTGTTATACAAAAAAATGAATATAGGGTTGAAACCACAGAATGAGTTGGATGAGTATATCTCATACAGAATTTGGTTGCAAGGTGACCGTGCCCTTACTGCCCACATAATTTAACACTCCCAGGGGATATTTTCTGTTTTATTTTCATTTTCATTATCAATTATCATAAGTGATTTGAATGGATGATGATCATGGATAACCCATGTTCATCCTTGGGTGGCATAAATTGAAAATAATTTTTCACAATTTATTTATCCTAGAATTTTTTTTTTCAATTTTTTTATTCCCACTACAATTATTAATAGTATACTTGTTTGTTTTATTCAATGGTTTAAACCAAGAGGATTCACATAAATTCATGATGTGATATAAAATAGAATGATAAGCCTCCTTAAAAATTTTAAATGGGAATAGGATGGTGAAACCTTGTAATTATTCACAATCACAGAACTTGTTATTTGATTATAAATCGCAACATGGAATAATTTATTCATAGACATTATAAGAGAAAAATTGTTATTTAGGAAGATCATAGATAAAGGAATATTAATTCTCGAACATGTCCATAATACTAGTAAAATAATTAAAGATATATTCTCAAAGGAATGAAAATATTATTTCTATGTACAAATGAGGTTCATAGAGGAAGTAATTGATAAATAAATATGAATATTCTTATAGGATTAATATAATTTCCACATAAGTTACCATTTATAGTTCAAATTTATTATATGTGGGAAGCATGGGAATTATCTAGGACAACGCCAAAATCCTTAGATTTATTCTAAGACCAATGAAAGAAATATATTATGTATATTATTAATGTGTAGATATCATTGTTTTTATGTATCATGATAAGATAATTATGTATTATAAGTGTTATATTAGTGGTATTGTGGATAAAAAATCATTATTCATATAAGTATTTTTCCATTATAGAATTTATTTGTTGTTTTATAAATATATGATGTAAGGTACTAAAAATAAATAAATTCGATGTAATAGTAATGTGATAATGTTTAGTTGGGATAAAGAGATGATTGAAAATGAAGAAGTAATTGGGATAGTATTTGGGGCCATGAAACAACATAGTGATTTGATGAAAAGATGGATCATGTTAACTTCAGTAGAGTTTGGAATATTTTTAGATTCATTGATTTTATTTAATAGTATGTGATTTTATTTGAGTAATAAGTATTGTATAAATTTATATAAGTAATAATGTTTTCATGTGAGGATAACATAAGAGTTACAAATACCATAACGAGATTATATGTAATAGAATAATTATTTTTTAAAAATAATTTATATAGATTTTGATGTTTTAAGTGATATGATTTTGAGGTATTATTAACTTCTACTAGTATTTGGATAGAATACTCTTTTGAGATTTAAATTTCCCTTAGGGTTAGTATTTAATTTTATGTTACGTAATTATGGCCTTTAAATATTTTGTATATATATATTAATGATGGGTGAAACATTATTATTTTAAAATTCAATATTTTTAGAGTTATTTATTTCCAATATAAGTATTATATTTTATTGTTGTTTCTAAATTTGATTCATGATATTTGTAACGACCACAACCTTTATTAATGGAAATTCATATTGATCTAATTAAATGTCTTATTATGTAAAATGGTTATTTAAAATATGCAATTATGTGGTTTTATTTTTTTGGATTTCAAAATACTATTAAAAATTGTTACCATTGCTAATATAGTTGTTGAACAATGATAACAGGTTTAGCTTAAATATAGGGCTTTAAAATCAAATTTACTTAGAAAAAGGAAGCGATGGACTTATCCAGTAGAATTGATCTGTACAAAACCCATTTGTCGGAGATTGGAAAGGAGGTGTCGTCTTTGGGCTTCACTCTTGACCAAACACAAGGAAATATTCAACACATTGAGCTCGAATTGAACTTCCTATATGAGAAGTGGAAGTTAATAGATATTACCACCCGAGTGATGTTATCTGAGCCAACCCATGAGTCTATCATCATCACACACCACACCCTTAGGTCATATATGAGTGTTATATGGGGTTATGTCACATTTATTAGCACTATGATTATGTGAATTATTTTTTTATATAGTAAATAATATACATTCTTTTTATTATTGTTACTTTGTAAATATTTTTTTTAAACACAAGTAGTATTTTTTGTTAATATGAAGTTAATAAATCTATTTTGATGAATTAATTGATTTTTGATTTAAAAATTATTTTAATAAAATAATATTTCAAAATTACATTTTAATAAATATAAATGATCGTGTGAGATTAATTAATAAAATCTTGATTTTTATTAATGTTTGAAAGTTGTTTTTATAAAAACCCATGAGTTTTCGAAAAATGTTGGTTCTCAATTTAAAAGTACAAAATTAACATATTTAGAAAATTATTTAGGAAAAATAAATGTTATTTTTGGAATCAGGATGTCAAAATTATCCAATGGTGAATTTTTCATAATTTTTTAGACAGTCAAATTTGAGGGTGAAAATTTTATACCATATAATTATATATTGTATATAATGACATCATTATGAACCAATAGTGATGTAGTAAAATAGTATAAATGTGAAATTCGTCCAAGATATGTTATACAATTAAAATAATTTGATTTTAGGTTTGTTTCATTTGTTTTACAAAGCCTTAGTTAACCCTCTAAGACATATAAAACATTTTAACTTTTTAAATTGATTTCTTTGAGAGTGTGACTCACCTCCACAAAATAAAGCCTAATATTTTAAAGAAGTTCATACATTGTCCTTATAAAATAGTTTATTCCACCTCCATTTGGAAAACAACACTAGCCCAAACCATGGGAATAACCCATGGGTTGGTTTTTGGTTTTTATTTCTTTAATGTGTGGTGGCCAAAACCTTAATAATAAAGAATACACTCTATTTTTCGTATATATACACCCAAGCTCCCACTTCCACTTAACTCAAATCCTTTAGAGCTCAACCCAACTCATCCCTCCTCTCAATAATCCTCTCAAGGTTCCCCAGGCTCCCAATAAGCTTCTCTCAAATCCCCTCCCCAGCCTTTGGGACCACACTTCAAATTAAGGGATTTCTTCCTTTCTCATTTTTGTCCATGTTTCATTATATTGCTATAACATTTTCTCTTAAATTAAAAATGTTGGGTATGATTTCACACCTCCCCAATAATTCTATCCTTATTTATAAACTATGGGATACCCCTTTCTCTCTCATTAATACCTTCCATGTTAAATAGTTACCATGCCGAAATTCGGTATGGAATTTCTCTCTCCTCGTTTACATTCATGAACTTATTTTGTATTGTGAATATATATACCATTACATATGTTGAGAAATGTATCTATATTACCCCCTTACAGTAAATTTCATGCACATATTATGATACACCCCTTTTTCTCTCATCATCCATTTTTATGAGTTCCTATGTCACACTATTATGCTGCTGAAATTGCACAGTGATTTTCCAAGCCAATGTCGTTATGTAGTGAATACCATGCTCATTTCCCTATAAATGGTTTTTACCTTTATGAACATTTACTTATTGATTATATAGTTTCATGTATGAATTCCATATTCATTTATTGTGAAATAAGTGATGATGTTTAATGAATTAATGTTATATGATCGATGTGGCACACTAACGCATGAAATGAAGTGATTTAGAAGGGTGTGCCCTGATAGTGCTTCAATGAATTGGGTAAAGATTAGTATCATGATACATAAAGTGGAATAAGGGTTTACTCATGATAATGCAAGTGTAATTAGGGTTTATTCATTCTCCATGTGCAATGAGCCTTGGCTCATGATAATGTCACATAAAATGTTGTTTCCACATTTCCATGTTATGATAATCATGTTATATCATGCCTTTATGTTCATGTATCTCTTATGATCAATTGATTTTCCTATTTCCTAACATGTATTGTATTATTCATGTTATACCTTGTTAGCTCCCATACTTTGATTTATAGATCCCCCTTTTATCATGCACCTCCTCAGGTTATCCCATGAAATAGTAATTAAGAAAGGATGTTGTGGTCATGTAAAAGAATTTTTCAATAAAGTTATTCTGTTTTAAGTTATAAATTGTTCTTTAATGTTCCTAATACCCAAATACACTATACTTATCGATCATATATCTTTTATTAAGTGAATAATTTATGTAATAAATTAGGTTCAAGTTTGAAATAAAGAGCATGGGTGTTATAGTTGGTATCAGAGGAAAGGATTAGTTATTTTTTGGGAATAGGAATAGAGAACCTTATTGAAAGCCTTACGGATAAGACTAAGAATAATAAAAACATCCCTATATTTTGGTTGGAATTGAGTAATTTCTTTATCAAGAAAATACATCCATGTCTGGATATGAGTAGGTAGAGGCAGCTTAGGAACAGATATATCCTAAGCATAAAACTCAAAAACACTGCTTTGAGCTAGACTCGAACATGAACTGGTGCATGACAGTGGGCATTATTGAACTCTTGGTAAAAAAAATCTTATGGGATATGATTTGGCAAATTCAAAAACATTTTATGAACAATTATAAATGGAACTAAAAAATCCCCCTGAAGAATATATATCGGGAATTAAATCATGGATAACATATATTGTAGCCTATAAATTCATAAGTTATGGAACTAAAAGTCATTTATACGTTATCTCTTTTTGTGTTTGGATTACCCTTTATGTGTTACCGCTAAATTTCCATTTAATCTATCCAATTTATGGTAATAGGAGGACATGGGATAATAACCGATGTGAAGTTCCATGTGATTACTGTTCTAATGAGATGACCAATCCGATAGGAGCAAGAATCACAATCTTCGTCAAGATACACTTCAGTTAACTCGTGTTTTGAATATAAAAATGGTTCAATAGGAACATTCAACCCCCTATAAGAATGCACAAGTATAAATCAAGAGCATCGTGAGAAAAGGCCTCCTATATTTAATGGATCCTCTCATCCCTCAATTTTCGAACAATGGATCTAATCCATTCAAAAGATCTTCTCCATCCTTCAATTTTCTGAGAAAGAGAAGATTCATCTAGAAATTTATCATATAGAGGGTAAAGCTGATCAATGGTAGACATTGATAAAAAATACAATCCTTGAGGAATATATTGAGGCATTGGAATGGAAAGACTTCGAGAAAATGTTTTTCGATAATTATTTTCCATGAACCCTCCGACTTAAGATGGAATGGGACTTCCTTAACCTAAAATAAAAGATGACGAATCCATCAGAATGTTTGAGGAAAACATCAAAAGTATTTTAAGACAATCCTCCAGCTTTGTCTTTACCCCTGAATGCAAGGTTGACCGGTTCTTTGGTGGGACAAATCCTAGCCTACCGAAATCCCTCGCGATCAGTGACTTTGATAGTAATGAGGAAATTGTCTAATGTTCCCTCAAAGTCGAAATAGGGATCGACGAATCATAGGGGTATCATTTGGATAAGAAGCATAAGGTGGACATAAATTCTGTTGGTTCTCTGGATAAATCCAATGGTGATAAGAAAATTCAGCACACTACTTTCCAGAGGTGTACAATGAAGCACCCCAGAAATTTCCTGAAAGGTATGAGGAAATTCTTTAGGTGTGGAAGAGAAGGGCCCCTAGATATTAACTATTGAAAAGAGAATCTTGTAGCTATGACATAGGATATGAGTGATCCATTCAACCATCAATGCGTGGTTCATTCCTTCAATTGAAAAGAACTAGGGTACTTTTCAAACCAGTGCCCTAGGACAAGGGTTTTCTGAGGCTACCAATAACTTTTGAGGCAGCAAAGATGAGTGTTTTCCATCACTACCACTGAAGTGAACCCAGAAAATGAAGTGGTGATAAGTACTCTAGTTATTCATTCAAGAATAGAGAATATACTTTTTTATTCGAGTTCTACGTATTATTTAATATCCCTAATTTTTAGTAGAACAATCCGAACACCCCCACAAATCATGTTTGTAATGATTTTAGTGGGAATAGAAAATGTGGAAATCATTGAAACCCATGAATATAATGCCTCCCCTTTCACAATTTGTGGATTGAAATTCCCAGTGACCCTCATCATAGTCCCTCTGGTATAATCTAATGCAATTCATGGCATGTATTTCTATTCATTATATAGATCAAACATAAATTCCGATGAGAGGTAAATCACTCTCCATATAGTGAATCAATCCCTAATTCTATACATGTGAATGGAGAAGGATTAATCATAGTTATAACCATCATATCAAACGTGGATATTACATTCCAATGAGCACGATTATCTATCTCAGATGATTGAGTCCAAGTAAGCAACCATCCTTGAACATATACCAATTGTGGTGGAATTCACTGATGTGTTTCATAAGGTATTTCATGGTTTTCCTCTTAGAAGAGATGTGGAATCCTCAACTGATCTTATATCTTGGGAATTACCAATATTGCAGACCCTATATAGAATGGTTTTTTTGGAGATTATGTAGCTAAAGAAACAACTATAGGAGAATCTGGATAAAGGATTTATATGACCAAGTGCTTCACTAATGGGCGCACCAGTCCTCTTCATCATGAATAAGGGTGGGTCATTGCACCTTTTCATTGATATTTGTGAGCTCAACAAAATCATGATAAAGAACAACTATCCTATTCCCTGAATTAATGACTTGTTCGATCAACTACATGGAGAAAAATACTTATTGACGGTGGATTTGTGCTTAGGATATTATAAAGTTAGGGTAAAGAATGAGGATATCCCCATGACTGATTTTCATATAAGATACAGGCACTATGAATTCATAGTAACGCCTTTCAAACACACTATTTATCCAATAATCATCATTGAATTTATGAATATAGTCTTTAGAGATTACCTTGACAAACTTTTGTTAGTCTTTATTGATGATATTCTAATATTCTCCAAAAGTAAGGAGGATCATGAGGAGCATCTAAGAATTGTTCTAGAGACATTGAGGAAGGAGAAGCTATATAAAAGTAAAGTGAGTGTGAGTTCTGGTTAAAGGATGTCTCATTATTATGACATATCATCACAAGAAATAGGATATCTATGGATCCCTCCACGACAGATACAATAGAGGGATGGTGGAGGCCATCATCGACAACAGATATCCGTATCTTACAGGGGTTAGCTGGATATTATCATTGATTTATGAGAAACTTCTCACGAATATCAAACCCTCTCACCAATCTACCATGGAAGGGATTTATATTTTCATGTATTAATGAATGAGAAGAAAGTTTCAAGGAGTTGAAATGGTGGCTTATCACTACACTCGTTCTCACACTACCCATAAGTGGAGAACATTTGGTGGTATTTAGTGATCCTTTGAAGAAGGGACTAGGTTGTGTGTTGATGAAAAATGACAAATTAATTGCTATACTTCAAGGAAATTGGAAGTTCACAAGTAAAACAACCCAACATATGATCTAGATTTTGCAACAGTAATAAACGATTTAAAAATTTGGTGACATTACCACTATGGGAGAAGTGTGAAATATACATGGATCACAAAAGCCTCAGGTATAGATTCACCCAAAAAGAGTTTAATATGAATCAATGAATATGGTTAGATATGATTAGATACAATGATTTCTCAATCTATTACCACCCAGGGAAAGAGAGAATGGTGGACGATTCTCTAAGTAGAAAGGATGCTACAATTATATAATTAATGAAAATTGAAATGGATTCAATCGTCTTATATTTGATTAAGATGGGTCTATGAATCCTAATGAAGGGAACATCATCAATATATTCACAAATTATTGCTCAACCATCTCTTTTAGAGAGGATAAGGAATTATAAAATGGATGATGTGGGAATTCGGAAGAATGTGAAAACTATCAGAAAAGGGAAATCCTTGAGGTTAAATGTTAATGATGAAAGAATTGTGAGATTTTTCTCAAGAATATGTGTTCCATAAAATCTGGAGTTGAACAAATAACTATTGAATGATGCACAATGTTCGAATTTCTCTATTCACCAAGGGAACACAAAGATATTTCGAGATCTCTAAGAGCATTATTTGTGGGAAAACATGAATAAGGAGATCACTGAGTATACATCAATGTGATTGGTATGTTAGGAAGTGATGGTTGAGGGGAAGAATTATAGGGGTATGATGCAACTATTGCCCATACCAACATAGAAATGGGAGGACATCATCATGGAATTTGTTTCCGGACTTCCGAAGACATCTATAGGAAACAATGCTATATGGGTTATTGTGAACTGTCTTACAAATATTGCACACATCATTGAAATTCAGGTGGATTTCTCAATGGATAAACTGGAATAGATATATATTAGATATGTGGTAAGGCTGCATGTGGTACCACTATCTATTTTATCTGATCGAGATCCCAGATTTGCCTCTATGTTCTAGGCAAGTCTCCAACACGCTCTGAATACTATGTTGAACTTCAGTACATCATAACATCCTCAATGTAATATACCATCTAAGAAGACTATCCAAACACTTGAGGATATATTCATAACATGGTCAATGGATATAAATGGTGGATGGGGTCAAAATATTCTTCTATTTGAGTTCTCTTACAACAATAGTTCCACTCAATCATCCAAATGGATACTTATGTATCCCTTTATGGGAAGTGCTGAAAGACTCTTGTGTGTTGCGATGATGTTTGGGAATGAAAACTCATAGGTCGAGAAATCGTCAATGAAATGGTGGAGAAGGATAAGACCATCCAAAAGTATATTAAAGCTACTCAGAGTTGACAAAAGAGCTATGCTGATAATCATTGATGAGACCTAGAGTTTGAATTCGGAGACATGGTATTCCTCTGCATATCATGGTGGAAGATAGATATGAGATTTTGGAAATAGGGAAAGTTTAGTCAAAGGTACATCGACCCTATTAAAATCATTGATCGCATTGGAGATGTGGCATATCTAATAGAACCCTCATTTTACCTATCTCAAGTACAAGATGTAATCCATGTATCATTCTGGAAGAAGTACATACCAGACCCATAACATGTACTCAATCTATAGGTGGTACCACTAGAAAATGTCCTCTCTTATGAAGAGAAGCCAGTGAAGATCTTAGATTGTAAGAAAAAGTTTTGCGAAATAAGAAACTTTTCCTCCCCAAGGTGTTGTGGAGAAACCAAAAGTTTTAAGAATCAATATGGTAATCGGAGGAAGTGATGAAGTAGAGTTACCCGCATCTTTTCTAGAGCAGGAAAAGGAAATTTTGAAGGCAAAATATCATTAGGGGGGAAGATTTTATCAACTGAATCCATTACTAATAGAAATTCTTTGTGATCTAATTAAATATCTTATTGGGTAACATGGTGATATAATATATTCACTTCTTTGATTTATGTTTTTGGTTTTCAAAATACCGTTAAGAATTATTACCATTACTAATATAGTTGTTGAATAGTGGTCACATGATTAGTATAAATATTGATTTTTAACAAATGAAATTTACTCAAAAAATGAAGTGATGACCTCATCCATTAGAATTTCTCTGTACGAAGACCATTTGTCAGATCCTGGAAATGAGGATGTGTCATTGGGCTTCACTCATGACCAACCCCTTGCCGATCTTCAACACGTTAAGCTCGAATGGAACTGCCTATGTGAGAAGTGGATGTTGGTAGAGATTACCACCCGAGAGATGTTCTCCATGCCACCCCAAGATTCTATCACCAAATCATACCATACCCTTAGGTCATATTCTAGTCTTATAAGGGGTTATGTAACAAGACATTATAACTATGATTGTGTGAATTATTTATTTATATAATAAATAAAATACATTCATTTTTTTATGGTTACTTTGTAAATAGTTTTTTAAAGCAAAAATAGTATTTTTAGTTAATATGAAATTAATAAATTTATAATTATGAATTAAGGGATTTTTGAATTAAATAATATCTTAATAAAATTTTATTACTATGTTGCATTTTATTTAATTTAAATAATCTTATAATTTTTATGAATAAAATTGTGATGTTTATTAGGGTTTGAAAGTTGTTTTTGTCAAAAACCATGAATTTTTTAAAAATATTGGTTTATACTTTAAAAGTAAAAAATTCACATATTTAGAAACTTATTTAAATAAATTTAATAATATTTTTGGAATTTATACATCGAAATTATCCAATGTTGAATTTTTTATAAATTTCATGAGACAGTAGAGTGTTTAGGTAAAAATTAAATACCATTTAATTATATAATGTGATTTATGACATCATAATGTCCCAACAGTAATGTAATAAAATACTATAAATGGGATGTTTGAACAATATATATTTTACGATAAAAATAATGTTATTTTAGGTTTGCTTATTTTATTTTACAAAGACTTAATGGACCCTCCAAGACATATAAAACATTTTAATATTTTAAATTGATTTCTTTTAGAGTGTGACTCGCCTACACATAATGAAGCCTAATATTTTAAGAATTTAATCCATTGTTAATATATAATAGTGTTTTGAACACCATTGTTTTAAAAACCATGGGAAAAACCCCCGTGGTTTCATTGTGGTTTTGATTAGTTTAATGTGTGGTGTCAAAAACCTAATTAATAATGAATTCCATCTCCTTTCTAATATAATCCACCCAAGATCCCACTTACTCTTCTCCCAAAGCCTTTGGATCAAGAACAACCTCTTCCCTCATCTCTTTAAAATCCTTCCAAGGTGCCCAGGTCTCCCAAGAAGCCTCTCTCAATGCCCCTCTGAGGCCTTTGAGACCTCACTTCTAAGTAATAAATTTCTTCCTTTCTCATTTTTTTCCAAGATTGTTTATGTTGATATACAATTGTTATTTCAATTAAAAATGTTGGGGAATGATTTAAAACATCCCCCATCCTTCCCTTTTTATGTTATAATGATATGATACCCCTTTATCTCTGATTAATTCCTCCCAAGTACACCAATTACCATGCCAACCTTTCGTAAGAAATTTCACTCTCCTCATTTACATTCTAGAAATTTTTTTGTATTACGAATATAAATTCCATAAAATATGTTGGGAAACGTGTATATATGACCCGTAACTATCCATTTTATGTACATATTATGATACACCATTTCTTATCTCATCAACCATTTTTATGAGTTCTTATGTCATGTCGTTATGCTACAAAAATTGCACTACGATTTTCGAAGCCAAGGTCATTGGGTAGTGAAAACCATGAACATTTCACTATCATGGGTATTCACCTTTATGCACATTTACATTTGGATTATAGATTTTACTTTGTTAATTACACATTCCTTTATCGTGGAATAAGTGAAGATGTTTAATGAATCCCTATTATATAATCAATGTGGCACAATTATGCATGAAATGAAATGATTAAGAATGGTGAACCCTGATAGCACTCCAATTCATTGGGTAAAGATTAGTGTCATGATGATTCAAGTGTAATGAGGGTTTACTCATGATACTTCAAATAAAATTAGGGTTTACTAATTATCCATGTTTAATGATCCATGGATCATTCTAATATTAGGTTAAATATTGTAGACACATTTCCTTGTTATGATAATCATGTTATATCATGAATTTATGATCTTGTTTCTCTTTTTCTTCATTTATGTGCCTATTTCATAACATGTATTGTATTCTTCATGCTATTCATTATTTACTCCCTTGTTGGGATTTATAGCTTAACTTCTTCTTATGAATTTCCCCAGGTTATCCCATATAGTGAAAAGTACGAAGGAATGTTGTGCTCATGTAAAAGAAGTTTTCAATAAAGATATAGTGTTATATGTTCTATGTTATCATGTAATTTTATTAAGCCCCAAATACACTAGACCTCTCGATATTCTATCTTTCATCATGTTAATATTTTAGGTAACAAATAATGTTTATGTGACAAATAACATGTAAGGTTGTTATAAATTTTTTATGAAATAACATATATTATAATATTTATCATGGTAATTAATGATATTTTGAGTTTTTTGAATTGTTTAAGATATATGTAATCCTTAGGTTTAACATGAAGCTTATCATGAAAGATTACTTGGGAAAAATGAAATTCAATTTTGGAATTATAAACTAAAAGGTTTGAGATCATCTTTGAGGTTAAAAAATATTTAATTTTTAGGTTATTAAGGATATTATGATATTAAAGGAATGTTTTTATGTGAACATTTATTGTCTTTTTGGAAAAAATGTATAATAATACATAAAATCTAGAATTATTCATTTTGGTAATTATCTTTCCATTTGAATTTTGTTTTCTATTTGGTTAGTTTATGGGTATGTTAGAAATTTATATACATTAATTTATAGATATATTGATCCATTAAAAAACAATTTAGTGTATTAGATAACAAATAATCATCTCAAAAATACATATCTTAGAGTGAGAGATGATGTGTAAATTTGTCAGAGAAAAACCAAATGATGAAATTGTGATTATGGTATAGTAATAAATGAAGTTTGTAAATTTTCTCTTGGTCATTACCTTTATATTAAAAAATCCCCAACATTATGAAAAGGATCTTGACATAAAATTTAATAATTTTACCTTCATTTCTAAGAATCCATGGTTTCTTTAACTATAATAGATTAATTGTTTTGTGGTATTTCACTCTCAATTGACCACGTTATCTATTTCCATTAATTAATACATGGGTCTTAGTCTTCTCCTCCATTTATATATTTCCACAAAGCACAATTTTTAACCTATTTGGAAATATAGTTTTTTTATTCTAGATGATTTGTGTGTCATATATTCCATATTATAAGGAAATTGTTTATTATACCTTTTTATGATATGGGTTATTAAGAGTGGAATTTCAAAATTTTAAAAACATGATTATCAAGAAAATGTTCAAATTAAAATAATGAAATTAATAAATATAATGGGGGAGAATGTAACCCCATGAGATTTTAAAATAATAACATTATGTTTGATAGCATATACCAGACAAAACAGAAATCTTAAACAACAATGAAATATTCTTATTTATTTATAATTTCCAAAACATATCGACTAAAATGATAGGTATTAATAGGAACATTCAAAGTATTTAATATATGTATAATAGACCAAATAAATTCAATTTTATTTATGAATTCTTTTGTAGTGAACATTGAATTTTTATGAATTTCAAAATAAGTCTCTAAAATACTTTTAATTACAATGTTTATTTATTTTAGTGAACACAAAATTTTTAAACTTTTTCATATTTTATAAATTTTTAATGAAATAATTATTAAAACTATTGATATAATCATATAATAATATAATTTTATATAATTTCATATAATTTTATGGAATGATGGATTATTTAATGATTAGTAAAAAATATATTTTTTATTGAAAACTCGATTTTTTATGCATTTTAAAAGTTGCATTTTGTTTAATGGTTATATAAATGAAGACCTAGAATAGTTACATTATGAGTAATATTATTTTCATAATTTTAAAATACATACAGTTAATTTTCTCAGAAAATATTTTTTATTGTAGTGACCACAATTCCAGAATCTTAAAGTCAGTGTCATACTCTATTACATTGGAATATGATACGAAAAATCACATCCTAAGGGATAAAATAGTTTAGTAGTCTTTATAAACATGATAGACACTTGAGTATTACATTATATTTCAATACAAAAATTAAAATCAATCCAAAAAAACTATTTTGATTACCATAAACAATCTTATTTTTAATAGTAACCTTCATGTATTCAAAAGAAAGGAATCAAATAAGGGTGATAAGAAATGATTTGTAAGGGTTATGTACAATGGAATTTAATCCTCGATCAATAAAAATAAATAGAATGTAACCGTAAAAAACTAAACACATATTCCATTTTTTTAATGGTGATAGGAATTGGTAACCCAATTCGTTCCCCAAATGAATTTTTTAAAATCAAGGAACCAAACACATATTACATTTAAATTTCTTAGCTACATGAAAAGATAATTCTTAAAGAACATGGAAATGTAAATAACTGAACACTCATGTCATATAAAGAGTAAAATAAGAATGAAATGCATCCTGATGCAATATTATATTGAAAGTATCGGGTATAATAAAAACCAAACAATACATGAAGGTAATTATTAATTATTATGTTCCATGATCTCATGCATAATGATACCTCTAATGGAAAAACCATTCATACGAATACTTTAATACAATTTTTAGAAACCCATTTAATCTTCCCAACCAATTTGCCTCATGTGAACATTTGATGAATAGAGGGGTTATGTTAGACTTGTCCCCATGAATCAATTTTGGTATTAATAAATCCTCATATATTTAATAGTTTATTTAATTACTAAATCAATGTGACTTGTCATCAAATATCTGTATTTCTTAAAATATAAATATTTTTCAATATTTACATAATTAATAAAATAGATTCAATGTAAAAATCATATGTAAAAATGATATTCGATCTAGGTAATAATTATATCCATCATTAGATAATATGTAAAATCAATAGAAATTAAATTTTCAAGGTAAAATTATTACAATAAAGTGATTATTTCAACATTATGTTAACAATCCTTAAATAAATTGATATTACACAATAAAATTTCTACATGGTAGTTTTCAAATGAAATCCCCATGGATATAATGATGTAAATTTACAAAATTACAGTACTGGGAAATATGAATTAATCATGATATTACATTCCAAAAGGGGAATTAGTAACACCATATAAAAGAGAATTCATTCATAATAACAGTTAAGTATCAATGGAATGCAAATTGAGATGAAATTCTCTTACATCAAACTTCATTATTATTGAACATTTGTTGAACTAATTAATAATTTTTTTAATCCTTTTTATAACATATACGAGAACCATATTTTTATTTATGATATATAATCCTTTTACAACATTGAATCACTTGTTTGTTGATGATCTTTTTCATTTTCATTGTTTCTAGTGTTAATTTCCTTGTTTTCTCATGCATGATTATTTATAAAAGATCTAATTCAATAAAATATTATATTTTAATCATATCTAATTTAATAATAATTTAATAATTGTCATATGTTATACTTTTGAAACTAATCATGAAAATGGGATGTGAAAAATTAATATGTTTTGATCATGTAGATGGTATGTCATATGTACGCATGAGTAATATTTCCATTTTCCAATAATAATTATAAAAAGACTGTTACTAATATATAATCATTCCATAATTATCATTATATCAAATGTTAAATCTTATATTATTATATAAATCATCCATTTTTTGTGATGATGAAAAAATAGTCGCATCACTTCGTGAAGGCGGTAGTCAACACATATAGAAAAATTGTTATCATCTTATTATTAGTGAAAATGAAAGAATAAAAACGGTATATATTACCCATAAATAATTATATATATTTCATTAATATCCCAATTACATCATTTATATCACATATAATCATAACATTATCTTTATCACCTTCCAAGTGAAGAGTTAGAGAATGATAAATTGCATCACTTCATGAGGCTGTAGTCTGTCATAAAAATGAGTGGTGTTATCATTTCTCTCATGGAATGGAAGGTAAAAAAGTTATATATGATATAGTAATGGAAAATAATTAACTATATTTTAAATATCATATATATACTTTTTATTCATTATTAGTACCATCCTTGTGTGGTAAAAATGGAAAAATTAATGCTGTTGGTTCATGAGGAAGTAGTATGTCGTACACACGAATGCTAATTTTTTGACCCATTTAATTTAATTCGAGAGGGTTTCAGATTATGAAAATTTTATAAAAATCCTATTATATTTAATACACTGAGGTTGCTATATCATCATGGATTAATGTGAATTTATGGAGGTGTTGAGAGAAGTATGACAAATACACTCATTGAATAACATTACATTATCTTCATCTATCCTCGTTAAGTTTATAGTAAACCCTTACAATGTTTGAATTATTTACAAAATAGGATTAATGGATAAGGATAATTAATTTTTGAAGTGATTTGGATAGGTATCGTGTCATCAATAGTTTATTTATTGTGTGATGAAGTGTGGGAGTGAGTTTCTTTTTATAATTGAGTAGTGGAATTCTTGCAAATACCCAAAAGTATTCATTATGAGGATGTCTCCAATACCTCATGTTCTTCCAAAATAGGGAAATAGTTGAATATATGATTTATAGATTCATGAAGGACCTCTCCCACAATTTTTTTTACATTTTTAACATTTCATTCCTTATTCTTTAAGATTTCTCAAGTTTACCCTTTTAGTTTTTACAACAACAACTTGAATATTTTTAATTACCTAGGTTATTTTTAATTTAATAATAAAAGTTTAATTTTAATTATTATATAATTTAGAAATCATTATTTTGATAATGAGATACAATTTATTAAATATAAATTCTATATGTGTGTAAAATTAGTTTTAATACAAACACATGTAATGCGCAAAACCATATTCTAACCCTCAAAATTTTAATGAATTTTAACTTATTTCACAAATAATTATGGTAAAAATTAATTTGAGAATAATAGATAAAATATATTTTTATAATCACAGTTATGGAATAAATTTTTATAAATATAACTCACATATGTGGTAGAATTTATTTTAAAATTAATCCCACAAACATGATGATAAATCTTATTTTTAAACAGAAAATGCTCTAAAGTATAATATGTTTTTATATGTAAATTCAACATGAAAAATGACTAAAATGACATAAATTATAATAAATGATAGAAAATTTAAATAAATTCACTTTAAAAACAATTTAATATACATTTTAATCTATTTATTATTTAATTAAAAATGCAGTTATCAATTATAATTTTTGTATTTTTACTTTTCATCGAAAAAATTAACCTTCTTAGGCAAATCAATGAAAGTTAACCCTAGGATATTTTTGGTTATACAATTTTAAAAATATATTATTATTTTTAAATTAAATTTTATTATTTTGTTTAAGATTAATTCTAAATATTTTTCACAAATCATAACTAATCCACAATTTAGGAAAATATTAATTTTCCAAAAAATGTTATTTTCATTTAAATGATTCATATTTTCTTTATATACAATACATAACTAATAAATGTGTTTAAAATTTATTTTTTCATAATTTTTTTAATCATATTATTAATATTCATTATAATATCCATGTAATATATTAAATGAAAATGTTAATATTATTTTATTATTTGGTAAAACATAGTCATTTGTGTATTGCAAGAAATTGATGTCACGACCCGACCTCGGGGCCCGTGCCGTGACTACCCCAAGCCCGCCTTTCATAGGCCAGGGGCTGGCGACTAGCACCAATGGCGTAAATCCCGATAACTGGGAAGGCATTGCCATTACAAAAGAAAACAAACACCACAGAGTAAGCAAGCGGAAAAGTAAACACAAGCGAAGAAAAGTAAAAGGGCCGGAAATACAAGCCCAACTGTAAAGTACAACTCGAAAGGGAAAAACAGCAGCTGGAAGAACGAAGCGGCTCCTGGGTCGTCCTCCTCGATTCCTACCTGAAGGGTAGGTACAGATGGCTCAGCTCCTGGATCGTCCACCACGGATCCTACCTGAAGGGTAGGTACAGATAGCTCCTCTACTCCTCGGGTCCTGTCGTCTACTCCGGGTACGTCCGCCCAGTGGTCCTCCTCCGGGTACCGACCTGCTCCGCAAGCCTCAACTGCGATCTGCGCTGTCCGTCGTCTGCAACCAACACAACGAAGTGCGGGCATAGCCCGTGCAGGGGTGAGTATAAGCTACTCAGTAGGGACCCCGAGACCCTTAAGGTCTCACTAAATCCAACATGGATATCCACAAAGTAAAGACAGCAATCACGAAGTAACATCAGACTCTACTTAGGTATATGCCCATACATATACCTAAGTCATCAAGTAACCCATCCAATCACAAGGATACACAAAAATCATGAAATCAACGGATAACCATAACCCAGGTATATGCCCATACATATACCTAAGTTATCAAGCGACCCATCTCGATCATGAGGAAACGCAAAGATTCATTGACTCAGCTCAAACCAGGATTTTCATTATCGAAACCATAACTGCTGAAGAGCTCCGTCTCTGGAGTGTACAGTGGTCCTTTCACAACTCCGAGGTACTGCCCACTAACTTAAGACTGCTGTAGTACTCCACCTATCGAGTAATGCGGGCCAGCCGCTACAACCAAGCGCTCCCATGTGCCGCTACAACCAAGCGCACCTCTGTCATGGGTGTGCCGCTACAACCAAGCGCTCCCATGTGCCGCTACAACCAAGCGCACCTCTGTCGTGGGTCTGCCGCTACAACCAAGCGCTCCCATGTGCCGCTACAACCAAGCGCACCTCTGTCGTGGGTCTGCCGCTACAACCAAGCGCTCCCATGTGCCGCTACAACCAAGCGCACCTCTGTCGTGGGTCTGCCGCTACAACCAAGTGCACCTCTGTCGTGAATCAATGTATTTTCCAAAACCAACATGGTTAACACATGTTATACATTATCACATAAAGAGATACCTAATCCATTTTTTAAATAATTATTTGTACATATCTTTAAAAAAATTCTGATCTAATTTAGAAGGAAGGATTCTAAATCAAAAATATATTTCCCAAATAAAATAGCGTTGTCTTATTAATCACATATCAAACTTATTAATACCTTCATAATGTATTCTATTGAAACAATTAAATTACTATAATTACCATAAAACAGATTAAAAACATGCATGTCTACCTTTTCAAAAAAAATATATTATTGGTTGTATTCCTCAGATACAAAAAAGATGTTAACTCCATTGATTAATGTATAAGACATTTCATAAGAAAATCAATACTCAGTTCCAATGAAATGAGTACGATCTATTTTACTTTATCCACATCAATCATCTCTTTATAAAAACATAATTATTTCAACATTAGGAACATATTAAGGGTGATATCTCAATCATTATTGTGTTTTCCAAGAAGTTCATCTTTTCACTAAATCATTTTTCTTGATCATCAGTATTATTCAACATGTCCACTCAAATCCATAACAAAATAGTATTATACTAAAATCCGTATACATTTCATAATTATTAAAACCCTAATATTACTAATAAAATTCTCAAATAAAATAATTTTTTTATCAGAAAGCTAACCCATTAATCATTCTTTTTCAACTATTTTAATATCATAACCTTGAAAATTTTCCATTATCTTCTTTTTTGGGATACTCATTTGAAACTTGTGAAAAAAATTTAATAATTCCCCAACTCTGTAGAGTTGAATGATATTACATTAGAAAACTTTTTCCATACAATTTAAAAGACATGCTTTGTGGTATTTCTATACAAACATTTAGTAAACCCCTAATCCCTTTAGGAAAATATAATGGTTTTTTCACAATTATCCCATATGGGAAACATCTTCTTCCCATTATTACCCATATCTATTTTTTCTTTGTTATCATATTAATCCCTTGCTTCTCTTAAAATTCATAATATTTGAAGAATTGTTATCAATCTTGTTAGCACATGATACTATGTCCACTTATGATTGGAATGTTTCATAGACTAGTTGCTTTCAAAAAATCATTTAAACTATCAAATAAATGAACATTCATACCATTTGGTTTATATGAATTGATTTGGTTACCATTACATTATATAGGAAACAATTATAAATGCAGGAATATACTATAATCAATAAAATAATTATGAAACATAACGTATAATCCAAAATTCAATGAAATACATAACATAAATTGAGTACTTTATGCCCTATTAATCTCAAAATTATAAACACGGTTTCTTTGGGGATATGTTTATTATCAACTCCATCATAATGGTTTCTAGTGAAAATGTGAATTTTCCTAACAATATCCTCTAGTATTATCAAAACAAGTATATAGTAAGGACCATTTTAATATACCTGGTCATACTCAGGTCAAGCTTGATGTGCCTTATTTAGATTTATTCCCCATAGGTCTCCCTATTAAAAAACCACACCCATATGTTGTATCCAAAATGTGATGTATTTCCTATAAAACCCATATAATATAAAATTTATGAAAAAATTCCAATTTTATTATATTCATTTTCTCAATGTCTATCATAGGGTTAGGTTCCCTAATAAGTTTTTTCGAAAAATTTAGATCCCGTGATTTCCACTAAATTTCTTCTCATACCCACTGTAGTTAACTGATCACATATATAATATCATGTTACTTATTTATATTTATTCATTGAACAATATTTTTTTCTTTCTAGTTGGGTTATGTGTTAGTTTTTTCAATGTGAAATTTGTAAATTTTAGGAGGGTTTCAGGGATGTACACAATTGGTGGATGGTTTTTCCAAACATTTCATCCAATTTGAAAACCATGAAACCCTATGAATTAAGGGTTTTCAAGATTAGTGAACTATTTAAGAAATTGTGTTCCCACATTGAAGAAAATGTACCTAGTTTGGGTTCCCATGGATAGGGCATAATGTTTTACTAATCGTGTGGCCCTGCCCAACTAACCATGCACAAAAAAAATATTAATTAAGAAAAATTATTTTAAATTCATCAACCCCTGTTATAACCCCCTCTCAATTTCCACTCAACCTACATTGATTTACATGTATATGAGGGCTCCCTGTAGGAGATTTCAGAATAGTTTAATCCCTTCCATGGCGAATCGAAGTGTGGTAAATCTCTTTCTATCTTTTCCAAGAAAGTGAATTTCATCTCATGTGACTTATTGCACTATATATTTCTATCTTCCATAGAGAGTGAGATATCATAGTTTTGTTGATGTATCTAGTTTATATTTAATTTATTATTAATTATAGGATTTATTTATTAATATGTGATTCTTACATTCTTCATTGGGAAATCATGTCGTGGCTGTCAAGTGTTGATTTTTTATTCTGTGACTTAAGATAGGTCATTCTGTTTATGATTGATACATATAATTAATCCTTATTTTAATTTTTTGTTTGAAATGGATTTCAATTTAATTATGTATGATATAATTGATGTTATTTGTAATTGTAATATGTAATGAATTGGATTTTTTTGGGAAAACCCCCAATTCCAACAGAATTGGAATTTGGGGTGTATTTCAAAATTGATGGAATTGATGAAATGTTTTGTGATTTTAGTTTATAAAATTATGTTTTTTTAACTGATAAAAATATTATTATTGGTTTTATATTGATAAATTAATGATAGTATAAAAATATAGTGCTATAGTTTATAAATTGATTTAGAATATTGAAGTTGATAATATGTCAATTTAATTGTAAATGATGTTTAATTTGAAATGATATGATTTACACTTTTCTACTAATTTTTTTATTAAATTTAAGCCTTGATAGTTAGTGTGTAATTTAGAAAAATCATGTAGGGATTATAATTCCCTAACAATGGATCGATGATGAAAAATATGACAACAACCTAGTTAAAAATATCTTATCCCTAATAGAATGTTGATGAATCCTATTCAGCCTATTCCTGAAGGATGTGTGTACAAATATTATCTTTGATCAGTATTATCAGATATGTGAGGATCCTATAACTGGAAGCTATCATATAACAGGTAATATGACAATGGTACTTATTGTGATTGTTTTGATTTTAAATTTCATTTATTATTGAATTATTTCCCATAGGCCATGTAGTTTATATAAAATATTTTATATGAAATGATTTTTAAAGAAATTGGATAAAATATTTTCCATCCATTGGAATTAAGATTGTTTTATATTAAATATGTAAATGAGATATTATTACATTCCAAATTTTATTGAAAGAACATTTTAGTTTATTATATTGGAATCTATTGTGGAACACTTGTTGAGACTCTACTAGGATTTCTTTATCACACCCAACAATTTTCTTATATTTATTGTAGATTTTATTTTTTCATGTTCACAAAAATGGAATGATCCTATTAGTGGTCATTGATGTTCTTTATCCAGTGTACAGTCATTTGTGGCTTTCATCTTAGAGATTTTTTAATTTCTACTGAGTACTTTGATGATGTACTATTTTGGGTTTTATTATAACTATTTGGTTTATGGAACTTTATCCCTTCGGTGTGTAGATAATACTAACTTGTAACCATTATGTTTAAATGTTTTGTGGAAACATTTTTTCATATTTTGTCTTGTCTTATGTCAAGTGCTATACACCAACCTTTGTGGATTGGGAATGATCTTCAGTCTACATCAAAGTTGGATCATTTATCAGGGAACCATGGTATTTGGGCTGATTCGTGGAAATATAGAATTAATGGTAAGGTTGGAACATATTTCCTTAATGTCAGTATATATTTTAGAATATCTTTTCGAGACATATTATGTATTTGTGAGTGATTTCCTTGCCAGATCTGTTTTTAATGATCCTTAAGTCACTGTGGGTTGCGTGGGAAAGGTTTTTTAAGGAAAAATAATATCACCTTCTAGTATTTTCCGTAGTTATGATTTGGATATGTTTAATTAAAAATCATGATACTTATATGATTATATAATTTTCTTATTTCCCTTGGATTAGTTATTGAATTGTGTAACATTTTAATGTCTTCAATGTTGCTTGATGATGCTTAGTGCATCAAGCCTCTGAGAAGTTGTTTGAATATCCTCTATGTAGAATCTACTGGTGAACCACATTGAGTGGCTCATTCGGTGTACTAGAACCTTGTTGATATTATTGTATGTGTTTTAAAATATATTTGACAAGAACTTACACTTTTTCACCCACTCATGCTCTTATTGTGGAACCTCAGAGAGATGAATCTCAAAACAAATTTAGGATTTCCTTCCCCAGAATCCACTAGTGTTCCAAGACTCTAATAATCCTCAATATAATGATGATTATATGAATAATATAGAGCTTTTGTTTGATTTCAGAGATATCCTTAATTTATTTAATGTGAAATGTTCCACCTTCTATCTAGAGGGATCTGAAAAGAGATAGTGGGACTTGATACAGACGATGAAGAAGCATGGAGAGTTATAGTTGAAGGAATTTAAGGTTATTTTCACCAACTAGTAAAATCCATTGTCTAATGATATACATAAGGAAATGGATGTTTTCAAACATGATCATGATGATATGACCATGAAAAGAAATGAAAAATTATTTTATAATCTTATGCAGTATTCACCTAAGATTGTATCGATCAAGAAGATAATGACTTCATGGATTGAGATCGGTACTAGACCATATATTAGTTTTCATGTTTCCTTGATGAAGTTTTTTTTATTTTGACATGTCGGATAGGATCTGGATGATTTAGATACACCTGGTATGTATGTCATTATTTACCAGTTATTTTTTCTCTCAGTTCTAGTTCTGTGAGTTCTATTATAGGAAAGAGAGAGTTTGAAGAGTCTCATAGTTGATCCCAGTAGAAAATTTCTTCTGGTCCTCCTATCATTCCAAGAAGAGGCTCTTTAACTGTCTTCTATTGTGGAAATATTAGGCAATAGAAATTGGTTTTCACATAGGCTCCAAATATCTTTAGTTCCTACAGATTTTCAATACACTTTTCGAAATTCTATTGTATGTTTCCTTCCCCATGTAGTGGCATCATATCATCAACAACTTATTTTTTTGGTAACATTCAGATGCTTCATAGGAAAATTTGTTTCAACTATATTCATCTAGAACAAATATTCTTCACACTATGGAAGTGTCTCAAGTAGAAGATGATACAAATTCAGTTCATGTGAGAGGTTCCATCACTATAGTGTTGCATTAGAAACCTATTTATTTGGCCCTAGAGCATCTACCATATTTATATCTTCTCTTATTGTGAACTATCTATATCTTCATATAGAGATTTTTTTTGGACATAAAAATTAATAAACCCATCAAAGAGATTATATAAATTCTAATTCATCATGTTACTTGTGTTTTTTAATAATCAAAGATTAAGATAACCTATAATTTTTTTCTTCCCATCATGAATCCTATGGATCTTATTTTCATGATATATTGTCATAATACTAATATGATCTGAGTTGACTTATATCTTGAATGGGTCACATTTACCATGCCTGATGCATTTTTCTTTATCTTTTTGGGATAACGAGACCCAAGGTTGAGTAGATCTACCACATCGTATCCAAAGTTGGGGATTGTAATATCAGTCATTTTTCTTTATATGGAGTGGGAGTCTTCAAGCAATGATCTCCCTCTATTTTCTGTAAATGTTCCCTAGGTGTTTCCTTCTAATTTAGATGGTTTTCCAATAATAATAGGTTTCATTCTTTCTATGGATTTAGTTTCTAGTAGATATACCATATTACCTCCTACAACTAGTTGAAGTTAGTGAGTTAAAGAATCTATTGGATGGTCTATTTGAAAACTTCTTCATATTCCCAATTATGTCACATTGGATGATGCATGTTCTCCTTACTGAGATAGCTAATGGGTTGCATGGCATATGTGTTGATTGTTGAAAAATCCATCCCATTAATGTAATGAAACAGTATTTGATTCCACTGTTTAATGATATGTTTGGCCGGATAAATGTGGATAAGTGATTCTTAATGATTGATCTTAGATCTTGTTGTAACCAATTGAGTGTATAAGAATATGACATTCCAAAAACCACCATTTAGAGAATTTATGGCCATTATGAAAATATTATCATGTCATTTGATCTAAATAGTCTTGAATATCTCTCTATATATTTTTAGAACATGTTCTTCTAAGAGTATTGTAATAATTTTGGGGTGGTAGTTTTGGAAGACATATTGGATTAAACTATGTCCAAGAACGATAAGGTGTGTCCAATAAGAGAATCTCTGTAATTGTTTAGAAAATAAAAACTCTATTTAAATCTATCATGATGTGATTTCAAGATCTATGAAGTAAATTTCTTGGGATATTTGTTTAATGACCCGAATATAGAGCCACTCAACTGGTGCCCCGTACCCAGTTCACCACATGACCTCAAACGCATTTCCCCAAACAGAAGAAGCAATGAATATATAGTAATGATGATAATGATGCAGCAGGTATAAGTATCTAAGGAAAGCAGCAAACACAACGACGTGCTGAAATACAACTAAGAAACAACGTACGAAAATTAAACAGTAACTCCAGTAGAATCACAATCCTATGTTCAGTCCAATGCTCTCCAGCTCCAACCAGAAATCATGTACCTGAAGTAGAAGGGCCACAATCCCTATCCACACCTATAACCATATAACCTATTTGGGCCGAAAAGCTAGACCCAAACAGGGTGTGAGACTAATCCCAGTAGGCTACCACCACAAGATATGTGCCCTACTATTTGTGAGTGATATAGAAGAAGTAATGAATGTAAATTTATTAATGAACTAGTAGTACAAAAACAAACAATCCTACCAATTACCATTCACATTCATTTAACAATTTATTTAATCATTTAATTAAACCACCAAGGAATCTAGTAAAGCTCTCTATTCCAAGGTAAACAGGTAACATTGCAGGCATCAAAAGATTACCTAACCAAAAAAGCAGGCCAATAGATTCAACTTGTGCTTTGGCATGGTAGACTTATCTAAACCAAAAAAACAATCCACATTCACACTAACTCCATGGGTGGATCAAACTAGTAGATCCATATAGTCATGTAAACATACAAAGGCACAGACACTCTGGGAAGCACTCACGTCGATTCCCATATGGTCTTACCGTGGTAGCTACAGAATTTCTGAGGAAGCTCTTATGTATAATTCCTCTTGTGGTCTTGATACGTGCATAAACTAGTGTCACTCATAGGAAACACAAAGTCCAATTCCCATAGGTCTGGTGCACGAAACTAATTCCAACAGACCCGTAGGGAAGCACTTAATCATTTATTCCCTCTTTAGTCTCCCGCACCAGGTTCTCATAGACCTGAGCAGTCCGGTCATGCATACTCTATTGTTATCATCCCTAAGTAAGTTTAGAAACTACTTGGCTAAATGATACCATGCATCGAAATCATTAAAACAGCAGGCAACGCATGCAATCAGTTATAACAAGCAAACTAGCAATTGCAATAGGGTTTACCTTCCAGGAAAACTATTCCAAACGACGATAAACAACAAAACAGGGATAACACACATGGGGTGATCCAAAATCATGAAAACAAGCATATTTTATTATCATTTAACCTTAAGCTAACAAGCAATATAAGGAAATTAAACAATAGGACAAAAATTTCTAACCCGGGATACTTGAAACATGGGAATCCATCACTTTTGCACAAAAACACAAAGACATTCAACGTAAGCAACAAACCACCTACCTAGATCCTAGGAGATATATATACTTGATCCTTGGCCCATGAATCGTCCTAGAATGGAATAGATCTACAAAAACATCTAAAACGTTCAACCTACAATAACTCTCATAAGAGAAAGAATCACGAAACATGGCCAAATAAGAACCAAGAACTCACCACTACGATTCTATTGCAACTGATAGTGTTCGATTTGGATAATCGGTGATAGATCAGTGGCTTGGAGAAGCTTCGGACTCCTCGGACACTCTGGACAGAAATAGGTGAAGAAGAAGATGGAAATAAGGATTAGACCTGACCCTGGTCCATTTAACGAAAAAAACATGCACAGCGTGTACTTCTGGAGTACACGGCGGGTCCTTGCCTTTTCCATACTCCACTTTAGGCAGCCACCAAGTCACCCTTACACAACCGTGTGTGTGGCCATGACACGACTAGCACACAACTTCTAGTATCATCAAAGTACATGGAATGTACTCATAGAGTACACGGCATGTACTATGAAAATTTCCAGATATTCCTCTTTTTCTCAAAAACTACCAGAAAAGGAAAAACATACCTGAAAAATAGATTCGGGTTCTTACAAAATTCCCCCTATAAAGAAATTCTTCCCCAAATTTCCCTAACACGGTGGCGAAGAAGAAACCTTGAACAACTATGGCCACTGTGATCGCATTTTGGCCTCCCTCTCCCAAGTCTCGTCCTGTACACGACTGTGCTGCCATAGCACCCGTACTAAAGGAGCAGACCATCCACAGAGTACCTTTGCACTACGATCAACAATCCTGATAGTTTTTCTCCTCAAATGATACATCCTTCTCTAGCTCAACATCCTCAGGTTGAAAAACGTGAGATGGGTCTGAGAAATAGCTTCGAAGCTGAGAAACATGGAAGACGTCGTGCATAGCCTGGTACCTCTGAGGTAACTGCAACATATAAGAAACTAGAATGTCACTCTCCATAACCTCAAACGGCCCGATGTATCTCGGTGAAAGCTTACCCTATCTCATGATCCTCTAGTTTCCTAACCTCAGGGTAACACGTAGGAAAACCTGATCTCCGACCATGATCTCCAAAGTTCATCTCCACTGATCAGCATAAGATTTCTGCCCAGACTGTGCAGTATCCATCCTTTTATGAATCTACTCCACCTGTTTTGTGGTCTCCTGAATAAGACGATGTCCCTGTATAGCTGCCTCTCCTGCCTCCTGCCAACACAAGGGTTATCGGCATGGCCTACAGTACAAAGCCTCTTATCATGCCATCGAAATAGTTTCTTGAAAACTATTATTGTAGGAAAACTCCAATAGAGGTATATGTCTCTCCCAAGAACCTGCCAAATCAAGGACACATGCTCATAGCATGTCTTCTATCACCTGAATCATACGCTCTGACTGGCCATCTGTCTAGGGATGGTAAGCTGTACTCAGAAGTACCAATGTACCCATAGCCCTCTGTAGCCCTTTCCAGAAATGCGACATAAAGCGGGCGACCCTATCTGAAATGATAGTACTCGGAACCCCATGCAAGCATACAATCTCATGGATGTACAACCATCCAATCTCATCAATATAGAAGGTCTCCTTAATCGGCAAGAAGTGAGATACCTTTGTGAGCCTATCAATGACAACCCATACTCTTTCATTCCCTCGAGGAGATCTCGGTAACCCTCTCACAATGTCTATCGTGATGTCATTCCACTTTCAATTGAGAATGGGTAGATACTGTAAAAGCCCTACTGGTCACTGGTGCTCTGCCTTCACCTGCTGACCGGTGCAATACCTCATGAAAAAAACAGTAACATCTCTATTCATACCTAGCCACCAATACTGGCCGTGTAGATCACGATACATCTTGCGGACGCCAGGATAAACTACACAAACTGAGGAATGAAAGTCTCATATAAGCTCCTCACATATATCTGATGGCACCAATACGCGTCCCTGGAAACGTAAGATCTAACCCTCACTAATGGTCCATCCGGGAAGAGGGTCCTCTCATGACACGCTTTCCCGTATGACTAGGCCTTTAGAATCTAATAGATGCCTCATTCGAAATCAGTCAAGAAGGGTAGAGGTTACAGCTACAGAAGAACGAAATGTCTAACCCTGTCTGTCATGGACCTCCAAACGCATTTCAGATAATAGATCCATAAGCTACCACTCAGTGTTGGCCTCCTGAACTGCATGTATCTGTGTCCTCCTGCTCAGTGCGTCTGCCACAGTGTTTCCTTTCCCAGGAATATAAGAAAGCTTGAAATATAAATACTATAAGTACTTAACCCACCTCCATTATCTCAGATTCAAGCATGATGCATGAAGATATACTTGAGTCTCTTGTGGTTAGTATATGCCACAAAATACTCTCTCAGAAGATAATGTCTCCAACAACGCAAAGCATTAACAACTGTAGACAACTCCAGGTCATGCGTAGGATAGTTCCTCACATGTGGCCTCAACATCTGAGATCTATATGCAATAACCCAATCCTCCTGCATGAGCACTTCTCCAAGACCGATGATAGATGCATCATAGAAAACTATATATCTCTTGCCCGGCTCTGGAAAAACAAGAATCAGTGCTGAATTTAATCTCCACTTCAGCTCCTGAAAGTCTGAATCGCAGGCTTCTGATCAAAAATACTTCACCCCCTTCTTAGTCAAGCCAGTTAACGGCGCTTCTAAGCTTGAGAAGTCCTGTATAAACTGCCTGTAGTAACCATCCAGCACTACGAAACTTTGTACCTTGAAGACATTCTTCGGCTGATCCCAGGTAACTACTGCTCTCACCTTCTCTGGGACAACTGATACTCTTGTATCTGAGATGACATGACCCAGGAAGTGAATCTCATCCATAAAAAAGTGGCACTTTGATAGCTTATCATATAACTGATGCTCCCTTAGTGTACTCAAAACGATCTAAATATTGTTAGCATGGTCGTGTCGAGTGTGAGAGTACACCAAGATATCATCCATGAAAACCACTGTGAATGAATCCAAGCAAGGATGGAAAACTATGTTAATCAGCACCATGAAAACTACTGGCGCATTCATGAGACCGAATGGCATAACCAAATACTCATACAGACCATGCCTGCTTCAGAAGTCTGTAATAGGTATATCAGATTGATTGACATGCAACTGATGATAGCTGGATCTCAATTCGATCTTCGAGAACACTCTGGCTCCTCGATGCTGATCAAAGATATCATTTATCCATCTCAATGGATATTGGTTATTTTCTATCAACTGGTTTATCTTTCGGTAATCCACACAAAGCTGTAAAGTACCATCTGCCTTCTCTGAAAACAAAATAGGCAAACCCCAAGGAGAAGTACTAGGTCGGATAAAACCCCTTGCCTGAAAATCCTCCAATTACATTTTGAGGTCTTGTAACTCAGGTGTATCCATCCTAAAAAGAGGTATGGATACCGGTGCTACTCCCGGAACATGCTCAATAGAGAAGTCTACCTCTCGCTCCGGATGCAAACCGTAAAATATTTTTCAAAAGAAATCTGGAAAGCGATCAAGCACTATAGGAAAAACTATTTGAGAAGTCCTATATTCATCTAGATATAAGCTAGAAATCTGGGCCGTAACACCACCCAACCTATGATGCTCTAGTCCAGCTCTGCTCACCTAGATATCCCATTCACCCTTGTGAAGAAAAGATCCGCCCTCCGGTGATGTGAAACTCACCCTACGACGATAGCAATCAACAAAATCTTCGAAGGGAACTAACCAGTCCATCCCGAGAATGACATCATAACCTGTCATCTCAAAAAACATAGAGATTTCATGAAAAATGACACCCACCAACCTCAAGGGGGTAGTCTAAGAACTAACACATGCTAGCAGTTCTAATTCCCAAGGGAGTGTCTAGCATTATCATATCCTTAGAAGTATAAACTGTAAGTCTAAGGCTTTCCACAGTATGCACAAAAATAAATCTATGAGAAGCTCTTGTATAGAAAAGTGTAGAGGATAAAATTGAGGCTACTAAAATTGTACCTAGAACTGTAGAAGGTCCAGGATCCTACTCCTGATGAATCTGCTCTACCGAATTTTTTTTTCCTGCACCGCGGCCCTATGTAGCAGCCTAAGATCTCTGAGCTGACTCTCTCTGAGCCTGAACACTGTTTCCATGGCCTCTACCCTTGCCTGAATGACCTGAAGAACTCCAGCCCCCAGTCTGTTGCGGAACTAGTAATATTTTTCCTATACGCAGAGTCGAAACTGATCCTCCATCACTAGCTACTGGAAGGAAAACCTTGCAGAAACGATGCAGATAACTCATATTTCCACATGATTGGCAATCCACTATATCTCTCAGGTACTGAGGATTATTATTCCTGCATTTTCTACACTGATACCACACTAATTGGTTTTTAAAAGGAAGATCTTGTCTACCAGAAAGAATAAATCGCTTCCTCGAGTCACCTCATGTAGACTCTCGGTGGCAATTCTTACTATCTATCTGAAATGAATCAGCCCTGGATGCTGAACCGCCCTGGTTCACAGCTCCAGTCTCTCTCAGATTTCTCTCTGTGATAAGCACCTGGGTGACTATCAGAGTAATAAAAGTCAACTGAAAGACGTTCACCAGTGATCTGATGTCTGGTCTCCGGCCTTCTTTAAACTTCCTCGCTAAAAATAGCTCGTCATTCCCTAGAAAAGTAGTGAAACATTGTAACTATGTGAAGAGAGAAGGATACTCCATAAATATGAGAGTACCCTGCTGCAGGATCATGAAATCTCTGGCTCTGTCAGCACTCAACGTTGTCGGGTAGATGTAGTCGTAGAACATACACTGAAACTCGTCCCAAGTCATAGCCTATTGGCGCCCTGCCTGTGAA
Source organism: Viscum album (assembly GCA_963277665.1). NCBI lineage: Eukaryota > Viridiplantae > Streptophyta > Magnoliopsida > Santalales > Viscaceae > Viscum > Viscum album. The sequence continues at coordinate 138,904,855 of OY728163.1, forward strand.
ACCACATCCCCCCATCTCTTGGAGGAATCTCGCAGCATATAAGTCGCGAGCTTCACTCTCTTGTCAAGAGGCGTCTCCAGGTGATCGAAGATGGAAAGCATGGCTTCTAGCCAGGACTCCGCAGCCTGTGGTCCTCCATCCCCTGTGAACGTGGGAGGATACTACTGCTGAAAACCCCGTGTTAGCTCTACCATAGACGGGGCAGGAAGCTGAGCTCCCTATAAGGTCTACATGAATATCATGAAACCCTCTCTGAACTAAGCATCAACACCAGTGTCTACAATCATTGTAGTTTCTATGTTCAGAATGATAGGTGGAACTTCTGGTAGTCCCTGGTCTGCCATATCAGGTGTATGGTCACTGCCTGGTTTCTGAAGTGCAATGGGAGGACATCTTGGAGGCATGAGTCTGCAAGGTTACAAGAACACCTTCATTAACTAAGAAACACAGTTGCAACTTAAGAGAGTAAAATGAAACAGGAGACAAAAACGATAAAATTTGCGGAAATCATGACTACACGACGTGTTTCTTGAAATTTTACCCAGGGCGTGTACCTTGTGTAACACCCCCAGCTTCCACGGTATTCTTCTCTTTGAATAATACAGGAGCGTGTGTTGTACACAACTTCGAGTCCTAACACACCATAACCAATCAAACTAGCCGTTATGAATAGTAATACCCACTTTTTTAAATTTTATACATTTTATCTTTCAAAATAGACTTCATTTTTGCATTCGGAATATCAAAATTAGCTTAGGATGAATTTTTGGTACTTTTCCGATAACTTTCATTTTTTGATGAATAGTGAAAATTACTACATTTTAATTAAAAACAACTTTTTTAATCGAAATAATTAATATTGAAAAATTATGAATTTTAGTGATTTCAAAGTATAATTAGATTATATTTTCACCATTTAATCTAGTGATGGTTATTGGACATAATTTCACATTTAAACTGGACATAAGCAAGTGCCAATCTTTTGATAGTTATTATCTCTTAAAAACACGCTTTTGGTTTTAACAACAGAAATTAATTTTAAATTATTTTCTGCCACTTCTTTGTTTTCAATTTTGAAAAATAAATTCCATATTTAGAATCAGTAGGTCTAAATTTTGTAAATAGGTAACTTTTATTTTATGAAATTTTAAATAATTACTTCGTTAAATATTTTATTTACCATAGTTAAAGGGTAAATCCGGTAAATAAGGGTTTAAAAATAATATAATAATAATAATAATAAATAACCCTAAAACATTTCCTTACCCTATTTGTTGATACATTTCTGACCATGGTCATATTTGGTTCGATTTTGGGACCCCATTGATCCACTTGTATATGATAATGACACTTTATATTAATTAAGATAAAGTAAATTCAAAAATGACATAAGCATATATCTTTTTGCAAAAAAAAATTTACATAGGGTTAGATATGTTATATTAGCCACTATATAAATTCATTAGAAATATAAAACTATTTCCTACATAATGGTATTTTATTTATAATTTTTAGACATTTCATAATAAAATTTATTTATGACACAATAATGATGCAGTATTTTTCTAATTAATGAAAGAATCAAATAATTAGTATTATAAATGTTAAAGTAAATATAATTTGAATGTTTTTATGACATCCAAAACTTTTATAGGTTAATATTACATGTTATAATTTATTAAATAATGTTTTTTCGTATTAATAAAGTTGTTAAGACTTTAACAAAAATCAATTATTAAATACTGTCAAAATTGACATAAAGGAGTTTTTTAAACAAATATTATATTATTAATTTATATTCTATTTCTAAAAATCTATAGTTCGGCCAAAAGACTTTTATAATTATAGTTTTATTATTAATGTACCACTTTGGGGTCTTTTGGTAGTTTATAGTAAGTTTATTAACTATATAATATAAAAATACAAAGAGACATGGTAAATGTCAAACTATTTAATTACGAGTTAAATAAAAAAGATAAAGTTAATATAGTGACCCAAACCTATCTAAAACCTATTGGATTAGTGGTTTTAGACCTATCCCCACCATTAACTTTAAATAATTTTATTTTGAGCCAATAGAAACCGAATATGAATTTATTATAAAATAATATTTCTAGCTTTTCCTAAGTTTCCCCTCACCCCTCTTATAAAAGCTCACTCCCCCTTCCCTCTAATTCACACCCTTCAAAGCCTTTTGGCACGTCCAAACCCTGCTCAAATACCCTCTCAACTTCCCTCAATTCATCCTAGAGGCCTTCCTTTGGTCATAAATGCATCTTAAGGAGCCCTTTTGATCAAATCAAACAGAAGAACCCGAAGAAGAGGTAATAATTTCACCACCCTCTTTCAAGTTCCTTTCTTCCTCCACTTATTATTTCATTATTATATCCATTATAAAATAATAACTCCTATATCTTCCATATTCTATGATCTTATTATAAATATGGTACAACCACATTCAGTATTATATGCATCCTTTGAATGACATGTCACCATACGTGCGTACGTACGGCCTACCGTCTCCACGTCGTGGTGTAATTGTTATTCAATATATTATTATATGGCTGGGTATAATAATGATATTTAATTCATTTAAATAATAAATATTAAATGATAATTATTATTTAAATATGATATGCCATCCAATTCTGTATTATTTTAATATTAAAATAATGATATTGTCGCCCGTGCGTACGTACGTACTACCGTCTCCATGAATGCGATGAGATTCATTCCCCATCGTATCCATTCAAGCAAAACATTAATTTGATGGTTAAAAATAATATTTAAAGACGTAATATCATTCATTATATGAATAAGATACAACCAATCCATAAAAAACATGGCTTACATAACAATTCATATAAAGGAAAACGAATCTATTAACACCCAAAACGACGATAATACTAAGATATTATTAACAAATCAATGTTAAAAGATCATATATTATATAATATTAATGTATATGATTCATTTATAATTCAATAAAAATTATTTCACCATTCAACAGGAGGTTAAACTACCCTCAAACAAGGAATAATTACAATGTAAGGGGTTTCTTATGTCACTTTTAATTCTGTGATAATTCCATTGTTCACCACTTATTTATTGCATTTGGTGTGTGTACGTCCCATGATTGTATTCATTGTGTAACATACCTTAATTTATGGATGTTTACGTCATCATTGTATGATCCATATTTCATGGGTGTATGTTTCGTAAGTTACCAAATCGATAAGGGGATTTGAAATTTCAATTTCCACTCATTCGGCTTTACGCATACTTCATTGATTATTTTACTCCAAGATTATGTATGGAATCACTATTCATTTTCTTATGTCATAATTACCACTCCCCTTTCTATGGATATAATTTGGATACACATAATCACTGCATTGATTAATTCTCAAGTCGTCGATATGAACTTGTTAAAAGTAATTTAACTCAATCTCGATTTCTTGATTTAAACATCCAATTCATTGATGTTGTTTTTACAAGAATATATGTGAATGTACTCTGATTTATTTACACTGAATATCCAATAATATTGAGTGTATTTATATTTTTCACACATAATTATGTCGTTGATTTATCCTTAACCTAAGGATATGGTCTTTATAAGAGATTTAATCTCGATTTACAATCCGTTGAGACCTCTTTGTTGTTATACACCAATTCTCTTTTATATTATGACAACCCTGCTTTTTATTACAACTTAAACATGATTTATTACATAAAACATCACTTGATCCAACAAAGAAGATCGAGAGGTTTAGTGTATTTGGGGCTTAGGATCATTACATAAAAACATTAAACTTGAAATACAAAATCTTTATTGAAAACTTACTTTACATGACCACTACATTTCTTCGTACTTAACATTGCATGGGATAACCTGAGGACATGCATAAGAAAAGGGTGAGATATAAAGCCCAGTAAGGGAATACACAATGAATAACATGAGGAGTACAATACATGTTAGGCAATAGGAACATCAATATAGCATAAGAGTAACATGAAAATAAAGGCATGATAAAGCATGATAATCATAACATGGAAATGTGGCAACAACACTTAACATTGAATTAGCATGAGCCAAGGCTCATTGCACATGGAGCATGAGTAAACTCTCATTGCACTTGAAGCACGAGTAAACCCTCGTTTCACTTGAATTAGCATGAGTCAACACTCATTGCACATGACGTATCATGATACTATACTTTACCCAATGCATTGGAGCGCTATAAAGGGTGCACCCTTCTTAAACATTTCATTTCATGCATAAGTGTGCCACATGGATCATAAAACATGGATTCATAAAACATAATCATTTATTCCACGATAATGGGATGTAAAATTAATACATGAATCTTTATAATCAATAAGTAAATGTGCATAAAGGTGAATACCCTTGATGGAGAAATGGGCATGGTATTCTCTACACAATGATATTAGCTTAGAAAATCGGTGTGATTTCGGCAGTGTAACGACGTGACATAAGAATTCATAAAAAAGGTTGATGAGAGATAAAGGGGTTCCTCATCATATTTACATGTAATGGACAGTAAGGAGGTCATATAGACACATGTCCCAACAATTGAAAAAGAATTTAGATTCATGATACAAAAGTATTGCTTGAATATAAAAGATGAGAAAAAGGTTTCTTTCGGAATTTCGGCATAGTAACGGGTGTACATGGGAGACTTTTAATGAGAGATAAAGGGGTCTCCCATCATTCAAACAATAATAAGGCAGTATGGTAGAGGTTCGAAACCATACCCCAACATTCATAATTGAAATTAAAAGGGCAATACAACTTAAAGAAAATTGACAAAAATGAGAAAGGAAGAAAAAACCCTTACTTGGAAGTGTGCTTCCAAAGGCTAGAGAGAGGCTTGTGATAGGCTTCTTGGGAGCTTGGGACACCTTGGGAGGATTCTAGAGAGAGTAGGGCAGAGGTTGGACGAACTCCAAGGGCTTTTAGTGAGGAGGAAGTGGGAGCTTGGGTGGGTTTATATAGGAAAGGTGAGGGAATTCTTTATTATTTAGGTTTGGGACCCCTTGTATTAAAATAATCCAAACCACAAACCATCCCATGGTATTTGCCCATGGTTTCTGGAAAAGGAAAGAGGAAAACAATATTTTACAAGGCCAAGGTCCGAACTTATTAAAAAATTAGGGTTGCTTATGTGGAGGTGAGTCACACTCCCATGGAAATTAATTTAAAAAGGCAAAGTGTTGAATAAGTATTGAGGGCTCCATTAATGCTTTGAAAAGTAAGTCAAACAAACCCAAAACCTCATTATTTTAATGATAAAACACATATTGGCCGAACATAAGGATTATGGTATTTTATTACATCACCATTGGGTCATTATGATGTCATAAAACACATTATATATTTAAATGGTATTTAATTTTTACCCAAAAATTTGACTGTCTCAGAAAATTATGAAAAATTCACCGTTGGATAATTTCGACGTCCTGATTCCAAAAATAATATTTATTTTATCTAAACAATTTCCTAAATATGTGAATTTTCACTTTTAAAATAAAAACCGACATTTATAAAAAAATTCACGGGTTTTGACAGAAATGGATTTCAAACCTTAATAAAAATTTTAATTGCATTCATAAAATTATAAGATCATTTATATTTAATAAAAGTTAATGTAATATTAATAATAATATTTTATTAAAATATTATTTAATTAAAAAAATCCTTTAATTTAATAAAATATAATTCTTAATTAAATAATAACTAAAAACACCATTTGTACTTTAAAAACTAATTCCAATGTATCAAAAATGACTAGAAATTATATTCATTATTATATACAAAAATAATTTACATGAACATGGTGCTACTTATTTGTTACATAACCCCTTAAAATAGCCGCATAAGACCTAAGGGTAAGGTGTGCGATGGTGACAGACTCTTGGGGCGGCTCGGATAACATCACTCGAGTGGTAATTTCAATCAACTTCCACTTTTCCCGTAAATGATCACGTTCGAGCTTGACTTGATGAAGCTCAGCTTGGGCTTGGTCAAGGGCAAAGCCCAAAGACGCCACCTCTTTTCCGAGCTCTGACAAATGGTCTTCATAAGGGGAAATTCTACTGGATGAGGCCATCGCTTCCTTTGTCTGGGTAGAAATGGGTTCGTTAAAGCCTTATATTTATACTACTCAGATGATCACTGCTCAACGGCTAAAAAGTAACGGTCACAAATCATAACATAAAACTAAAGAAGTTGACATCTTATAAAAACATTTTTCATAAAGAAACATTTAACTGGATCAAGAGGGATTTTCCATTAATGAAACTTTGGGTCGTTACAACATTCCCCCCTTAAGAAATTTCGCCCTCGAAATTTTCCTTTTCCCACACTAAAACAAATGTCGGTAACTTAGCTTCATCATATCCTCCAACTCCCAAGTTTCTTCTTCAAACTTGTGTTTTCTCTACAACAACTTGACGAGGGGCATTGTCTTATTTTGTAGAGCTTTTTCTCTACGATCTAAGATCTTCACCGGTTGCTCCTCATAAGAAAGATCGTCTTCTAATTGTACCACCTCGGAAGAGAGTACATGTGAAGGGTCTGGTATGTACTTCCTTAAGAGGGATACATGGAAGACATCATGCACCTTGGCCATAGTAGGTGGAAGTGCTAGTCGATAGGCCACAGCCCCAACACGATCAAGAATCTCAAAGGGGCCGATGTACCTTGGACTTAACTTCCCTTTCTTTCCAAACTTCATGACCTTCTTCCACGGAGATATTCGTAAAAACACCATGTCTCCGACTTTAAACTCAAGGTCTCGTCGACGATTATCTGCATAACTCTTATATCGACTCTGGGCTGCCTTGATATGCTGCTGAATGGTTTTCACCTTCTCCACCATTTCTTCGACCATTTCTGGTCCAAGCAGCTTACGTTCACCGACCTCATCCCAACATGCCGGTGTTCTACACCTTTTCCCATACAGGGCTTCATATGGTTCCATTTGGATGCTCGAGTGGAAACTATTATTATAAGAGAACTCAACCAGAGGAAGATGTTGATCCCATCCTCATTTAAAGTCCATTGAGCATGCTCTCAACATATCCTCAAGTGTTTGGATAGTCCGCTCGGATTGGCCATCAGTTTGAGGATGATAGGCCGTACTGAAGTTCAGTTCAGTATTCAGAGCATGTTGAAGACTCTTCCAAAACATAGAGGTAAATCATGGATCTCGGTCAGACACAATAGATAGTGGTACTCCATGCAACCGTACCACTTCCCTGATATATATCCGTGCCAGTTGATCCAAAGAGAAATCCTCTCGAATAGCAATGAAGTGTGCAGTCTTTGTAAGACGATCCACAACAACCCAGATTGCATTGTTACCTTTGGATGTCCTTAGAAGTCCAGTGACAAAGTCCATGGTGATGTTCTCCCATTTCCATTCTGGTATGGGCAATGGTTGCATCATCCCCTTAGACTTATGCCTCTCTGCCTTCACTTGCTGACACACCAGGCACTTTGATGTATATTCAGCGATCTCCTTCTTCATATTATCCCACCAAAAGTTTTCTCGGAGATCTCGATACATCTTTGTGCTCCCTGGGTGAATAGAGAAATTTGAACTATGTGCATCATCCAAAATTTCCTTCTTCAGCTCCGAACATGATGGAACACATAGTCTTTTCCCAAACCGCACAATTCCTTCTTCATTAACATTAAACTCTGAGGAAGTTCCCTTTTTGATAGCTTCCACTTTTTCTTGGATTCCTGCATCATCCTTTTGAGCATCCTTTATCCTTTCCAAACGAGATAGTTGAGCAATAATTTGTGAAAGGATTGATGATGTTCCCTTCTTTATGATTCCCACATCCATCTTCATCAAGTCTAAGAAGATTGGATCCTTCTCAATTCTCATCATTGATAGAATAGCTGGATCCTTTCTACTTAGGGCATCTGCCACCTTGTTCGCTTTCCCAGGGTGGTAATGTATTGAACAGTCATAATCCCTGATGAGATCTATCCATCTTCTCTGGCGTATATTAAGCTCTTTCTATGTGAATATATATTTAAGACTCTTGTGGTCAGTATATATCTCACATTTCTCTCCATAGAGATAATGCCGCCAGATTTTCAAGGCAAAGATCACCGCCGCCAACTCCAGATCATGCGTTGGATAGTTTCGCTCATGGATTTTCAACTGCCTTGAGGCATAGGATATCACTTTATCATTCTACATCAGCACACATCCTAAGCCCTTCTTCGAAGCATCAATGAATACCAAAAAAAGCTCCCCACTTGTGGGTAAAGTGAGCACGGGTGCAGTGATAAGCCTCCTTTTCAACTCATTGAAGCTTTCTTCGCATTCATCACTCCAAGAAAACTTTACTCCCTTTCTAGTTATCTTGGTAAGAGGGTTGGAAAATCGTGAGAAATTTCTCACAAATCGTCGATAATATCCATCTAACCCCAAGAAGCTACGGATATCAGTTACCGATGTTGGCCTCGGCCATCCCTCAATTGCATCTGTTTTGGAGGGGTCCACAGATATCCCATTTCTTGTGATGATATGGCCCAAGAATGAGACTTCCTTCAACCAAAACTCACACTTGAAGTACTTTTCATAGAGATTCTCCTTGCGCAAAGTCTCCAGTACAGTTCTTAAATGCTCCTCATGGTCCTCCTTGGTTTTGGAGTATATTAGAATATCATCTATAAAGACTACCACAAATTTGTCTAGGTAATCTCTAAAGACTCTATTCATCAAGTCCATGAATATTTCTGGAGCATTGGTGAGTCCGAAAGGCATTACTATGAATTCATAGTTCCCGTACCTTGTATGAAAAGCAGTCTTGGGGATATCTTCCTTCTTCACCCTTACTTGATAATATCCCGACCGCAAGTCCACCTTGGAGAAGTATTGTGCTCCACGCAGCTGATCAATCAAGTCATCGATTCTTGGGATAGGATACTTGTTCTTTATCGTTATTTTGTTAAGTTCACGATAATCGATGCAAGGCCGCATTGACCCATCCTTCTTCTTGACGAAGAGGACTGGTGCACCCCATGGTGATGCACTTGGGCGTATAAACCCTTTATCCAGATTCTACTGCAGTTGTTTCTTCAGCTCTTCAAGCTCAACAACAGCCATTGTATATGGACTCTTGGATATTGGTAGCGCCCCAGGTATAAGTTCAATTGAGAACTCAACATCTCTTCTTGGAGGAAGACCAGGAAGTTCCTCGGGAAATACTTCAGTGAATTCCCTCACAATAGGCATTTCTTCAAGGGTGGTTTCTTCCTTGGACTCAATCATCTGAGCCAGATATGCATGCTCATAAGGCAGTAATATCCATTCTTGAGATGATGGAGCTAAAGGAGATTCATCTTCCTCCTGACACTTGTAAAGAATCAGGGGTTTATTCTCCATATGGAGTGTGATTTCCCTCTCCCGACAATTTATGTTGGCTCTATATAAGGAAAACCAATCCATGCCAAGAATTGCATCAAATTCCACCAAAGGGAGTATGACGAGGTTCGCCGGGAAATTCAATCCACAGATTATAACAGGGGAGGACTTATACTCATGTGATGCAATGATTTCCCAATTTTCCGTACTCACCGAAATCATTACTTCTGGGATTTGTGGTGGTGCTGTGATTGTTCTACTAAACATTCGAGATATAAAATAATGCGTAGAACCTGAATCAAAAAGTACGTTCGCTATTCTTGAATGAATAACTAGCATACCTGTCACCACTTCGTTGTCGGGGTTCACTTCGGCAGAAGTGATGGCAAATGTTATTCCTTGCTGTCTTGGAGGTTGCTAGTTGCCTCCGATAACACTTGGATTAGGGCACTGATTTGCAAAATGACCCGGTTCTTTGCATTTTTAGCATTGAACAACGCGTTGAGGTTCGAACGGAGCGTTCCTCTCCTCTATCACAGTCGCGGGTCCTTCTTGCTGACAGTTAACCGTTAGGTTCCATTCTCTTCCACACTTGAAGCATTTTCTTGTCCCCCTAAGGCAATTTCCAGGGTGCTTCTTTCCACACTTTTGGCAAGTGGGGTGCTGGGACCTCTTAGCGCCGTTGGATTTATCCATCAAACCACCAGCATTGAAGTCCACCTTACGCTTCTTGTCCCCATGATACCCCTGTGATTCTCCGATCTCCATTTCAACCTTTAGGGCACATCAGACAATTTCCTCATAGCTGTCGAAGTCACGGATCACTAATGCTTTCCGCAAGCTAGGCTTCAGCCCACCAAAGAAGCGGTCAACCTTGCATTCGGGGGTAACGACAAAGCCGGAAGCGTATCGTGAAAGCATTGTGAAGTTTTCCTCGTATACTCCCACAGATTCTTCATCTTTCTGTTTGAGGGAAAGGAAGTCCCTTTCCATCTTAAGACGGAGGGTGCGTGGAAAATATTTATCGAAAAACATCTTCCGAAATTCCTTCCATTCCAAAGCCTCAATCTCCTCCTCAGGCTTCGTATTTTTGATCAACGTCCACCATTGATCAGCTTCACCCTCCATACAATAAGCCGCTAGGAGAACCTTCTCTTTTTCAGAGCATTGGAGGATGGATAATATGTTTTCAATGGATTTGATCCATTGTTCAGCGATCGTGGGATCGGATGATCCACTAAAAGTAGGAGGCCTTTGTCTCATGAAGCTTTCAATAGCGACTTGTTCTTTCTTAGGGGGGGTTGAACGTTCCTCTTGACCAGTGTTTCTATTCAAAACTTGAGTTAGCTGAGAGATAAGCGTGACAAAGTTCGCGATTCCCGCTCCCGTTGGATTGGGCATCTCATAAGTACAATCATCACACTGATCTTCACAACGGTTGTTAGCCCGAGTTCTCCTATTACCGGCCATTGGCTGGAATAAAAGGAATGTTAGGGGTAACACATAAAGGGTAATCCAAAGACAAAATTTGATGACTTATAAATAAACTTTAATCTCTTTCACTCATGAGTCTATAGGATTCAATCCAGGATTTTCATGATCTTCCTTCTAACATATATTCTTAGGGGAATTTTTCCCTTAATAAGGGTTCATACTAAGATTTTGAATTTATCAAAACATATCCCCCGGGAGTGTCGTAACCAAGAGTGTAGCAAGGCCCGTTGTCGTGCACCAGTTCCCGTTCGAGTCTAGCTCAAAGCGGTGTTTTCGGGTTTTACCCCTAGGATACATCTGTGCCAGAGCCGCCTCTACCTGCTCGTATCCAGACAGGGATGTATTTGTTTGATAAACCACTTACATAGTATTCACCAAAACTTAGGGATGCTTTTATTATACTTAGTCTTGTATCTAAGGCTTTACTAGTATTTCCTAATTCCAAAAATAACTAAACCTATCCTCTGATACCAACTATGACAACCCTGCTTTTTATTACAACTTAAACATGATTTATTACATAAAACATCACTTGATCCAACAAAGAAGATCGAGAGGTTTAGTGTCTTTGGGGCTTAGGATCATTACATAAAAACATTATACTTGAAATACAACATCTTTATTGAAAACTTCCTTTACATGACCACTACATTCCTTCGTACTTAGCATTGCATGGGATAACCTGAGGACATGCATAAGAAAAGGGTGAGCTATAATGCCCAGTAACGGAGTACACAATGAATAACATGAGGAGTACAATACATGTTAGGCAATAGGAACATCAATAGAGAATAAGAGTAACATGAACATAATGTCATGATAAAGCATGATAATCATAACATGGAAATGTGGCAACAACACTTAACATTGAATTAGCATGAGCCAAGGCTCATTGCACATGGAGCATGAGTAAACCCTCATTGCACTTGATGCACGAGTAAACCATCGTTGCACTTGAATTAGCATGAGTCAACACTCATTTCACATGACGTATCATGATACTATACTTTACCCAATGTATTGGAGCGCTATAAAGGGCGCACCCTTCTTAAACATTTCATTTCATGCATAAGTGTACCACATGGATCATAAAACATGGATTCATAAAACATAATCATTTATTCCACGATAAAGGGATGTGGAATTAATACATGAAAATTTATAATCAATAAGTAAATGTGCATAAAGGTGAATACCCTTGATGGAGAAATGGGCATGGTATTCACTACACAATGATATTGGCTTAGAAAATCGGTGTGATTTCGGCAGCGTAACGGCGTGACATAAGAATTCATAAAAAAGTTGATGAGAGAGAAATGGGTTCCTCATCATATTCACATGTAATGGAAAGTAAGGAGGTCATATAGACACATGTCCCAACAATTGAAAAAGAATTTAGATTCATGATACACAAGTATTGCTTGAATATAAAAGAGGAGAAAAAGGTTTCTTTCGGAATTTCGGCATAGTAACGGGTGTACATGGGAGGCTTTTAATGAGAGAGAAAGGGGTCTCCCATCATTCAAAAAATAAGAAGGAAGTATGGTAGAGGTGCGAAACCATACCCCAACATTCATAATTGAAATTAAAAGGGCAATACAACTTAAAGAAAATTGACAAAAATGAGAAAGGAAGAAAAAACCCTTACTTGGAAGTGTGCTTCCAAAGGCTAGAGAGAGGCTTGTGAGAGGATTCTTGGGCGCTTGGGGCACCTTGGGAGGATTCTAGAGAGAGTATGGGAGAGGTTGGACAAACTCCAAGGGCTTTGAGTGAGGAGGAAGTGGGAGCTTTGGTGGGTTTATATAGGAAAGGTGAAGAAATTCTATATTATTTAGGTTTGGGACCCCTTATATTAAAATAATCCAAACCAAAAACCATCCCATGGTATTTGCCCACGGTTTCTGGAAAAGGAAAGAGGAAAAAAATATTTTACAAGGCCAAGGTCCTAACTTATTAAAAAATTAGGGTTTCTTATGTGGAGGTGAGTCACACTCCCATGGAAATTAATTTAAAAAGGCAAAGTGTTGAATAAGTCTTGAGGGATCCATTAATGCTTTGAAAAGTAAGTCAAACAAACCCAAAACCTCATTATTTTAATGATAAAACACATATTGGCCGAACATAAGGATTATGGTACTTTATTAC